>CP142130.1:10005000-15005000 GCA_036013995.1 Theobroma grandiflorum | reverse complement strand
TTTTCAAATGAAGTTGGCTTAGAGATTTTGCTGCAGCTATTCTGAAGATGTATTCCTAGAAACTACATGATTTTTTTTTTAATAAAAATTGCAAATTTCAGATAATGGTTTTCTTTATGTTGAAGTTTTAAGTTCATTAGCTTTATTTAGGCTCTGTCTCCCTAGAAGTGGCAGTAGCAGGAGAAGACAAAGTGCTCAAAATATGATCAAAACTTTAAGCACAAAATTAAGATTTTAATCTTCTATGTAATCACTGTTAACTCTCTCTAAAACTAATTAGTTGGTGATTTATAAAGCTCTGTAACAAGCATTAAAGTGTTGGAGTTGTTTCTGCCCTACCAATTATACAATGGAATGCTTTCTATTGCATGTTCTTCCTTAACTTGATCAAACTTCCAGTATACCCTTCTCAAAATTGTTCTCATTTTGATAGAAGCTGCATTGGTGGCATTTATTGCAATTGATCGTCACTGGGAGAAGGTATATCTTTTTCTTGGTGCATTGTGTTTGTCAAGAGATGCTATGGCTTTGATCTTGTGCATATGATTATTTATTACTAAAGACTGTGTTTTATGACAGGATCTTCCATTTGATGAAACTGGAGAACTTGATAGCCTTCGATCCTTCATTGAGGACAACATTGATATATGTAAATGGGTTGGCATCAGTGTTGTCATAGTTCAGGTATGTTTAGTGATGTAGTGCAGAAATAGAAACAACAAAAAGAAAACCAAAACAGTGAAAGAAAACCAGAACAAAGGCACAATTTGATGAAAAATCGAAGTAGGAACAAAATAACTAGAGTTTAGAGTTGTAGAACCTTTAACAGAAAAACTTTCCAATATAGTATGATTTTCTAATGTGTCTAAACGTCTATTTATACTAAGGTTATAGCAGCTATTAGTCCTAACCCGTGGATACACCTAAACCCAATCTAATCCTAACCATTCAAACTCATTATAAGATTACACGCTAATCATATAACCACTTGATAAAAATAAAAACACTAATTACCAAAGTAAAACAGTAAAAAATAAAAGAACATATTAAAACAACTAATTTAAATAAGCTATAGAATATCCTGCATTAATTTCCTCAGGTTGACAAACGGCCCTCCTCGTTAGTTACAAAGTTTAGCATAGATTTCTAGATCAGTCCTTTTTAGTTTGTGTTCTACAATCTAAGTACTCTCACTGGCGGGTTTACTCAACTCTACCATACTTCAGTTGAAATAAGGATCACTTGAGCATTGATTTTTAGTTCTTATTGCTCACTACAATTTCTATTGACTGGCCTTCCTTCTTGACTAAGAACACATCTAATTTCAGCAAGTGATGCATCCTACTCCACAAGAAATAACTTCACATTGCTCACTACAATTTCTATTGACTGGCCTTCCTTCTTGACTAAGAACACATCTAATTTCAGCAAGTGATGCATCCTACTCCACAAGAAATAACTTCACAAAATCTGGTAGTACAAGAATCATTGCCACTGTCATCAAAATCTCTATCTGCTGAATAGCCCTTTGTGCAGAAGTTGGCCACTCAAAGCTGTCCCTATTCAAGCATTTAGTGATCAGGCTCAAAAAACAATTGAAATTCCTTATGAACCGCCTATAAAACAAGGGTAAATCATGAAACCTTTGACTTTCTTTGACTGATTTAGGTGTTGTCCAGTCTCTGATGGTGCGCACTTTCTTTGAATCTGGGTTCAATCCATTTGTCAAGACTATAGATTTCAAAAACTCAACCTCATAGTGCAAGAAAGAGCAGTTCAAGTTATAAAGAGTTTCTCTATAAGAAGACCTTCTAAAACTTGCCAAAGGTGGCTTAAGTGTTCTTCCTTAGATATATTACAAACCAAACATCCATCAATGAGTTCAAGAAAAACTTTAGTAACGTAGTCATAACTTGAATGAATGTACTTAAACCATTAGAGAGACCAAATAGCATCACTAACCATTTATAGAACCTATCTGGTGTCTTGTGGGCTCTGTTCCTCTCCAGTACCAAATTCTTGGTGAGCAACTCCTCAACCTGTTTTTGCATCTAAGCCTGCTGCAATGGAGGCATTCTACAAACCCGCATATTTAATAATGAAACCCCTAGAACCAAATCAATAGCATGTTGGTCACTACTCGTTGGTGTTAGAACAGGCAATTCCTTATTAATCAGCTCTTCAAACTCTTCTAACAACTGTTGAACTTCATAAGGAAGCTTGGTAATTCACCCTTCAAGTCATCTTGCGCAAATTTGCTAACTAAAGCATAAACAATTCCACTATATTTATTAATTCAAATTTCTCCATTGTTGCTGACTCTCCTTGAATTGGATAAACATCAACTTCCTCATTGTCTTTCATAGTCATCATAAACTGGCTTTAATTCCTCATCTTCATATAATCATCATATATTGATTGTAATTCGTCCTCTTGCCTTCTTCACATTCTGCCTAAAAAGTACCAATACCAGAACTGCTTTGTACTCTGTAAGTTACTGCATTGTTCCCTTGGAAGTCATCAACCTTTACACATTCAAGTCTAGAGCATGTAACAACCGCTCTTCGAATTCAACAAGGACAGCAAGGTTTGGTGATCCAGCATTATGAAAAGGGTTTTAACCTCTCTATATCCAGTTTCATCCTGAAGACCACCTTCCAGTAAATCCAAAGGGTTGTGGTTGCATTTTGGATTCTCCATATGCACTCCCATTGGTTCTTGTCACTGTAAAGCTTGCACAACCCTCAATCATATGTTCAACTCAGCCAATTCTGTTTGCTGGGCCTGATTTCCTGTTCCGTGTCCTGTACCTCAATCAGTCATGGTTCATATGCAAAAACCCTGGTTTAGCTTTAGGATCTCTTTGCTTTGATACCACTTCAGTGTAGTGCGGCAGTAAAAACAATAAAAAGAAAACCAAAACAAAGGCTAAAATTTATATAAAATCGAAATAAAAACAAGATAACTGGGGTTAAGAGTTGTAGAACCTCTAACAGAAAATAATCCAAAATAATACGGCTGCCTAATCTGTCTAAAAGACTATAATATTAGGGTTACAGCAGCTTTTAATCGTAGCCCAAGAATACACATAAAACCAATCTAATCCTAGCCATTCATGCTCTTTAAAAGATCAGATGCTAATCAAATGACCAGTTACTAAAATAAAAACACTGATTACTTAAGTAAAAAACAGTAAAACAACAGAACATATCAAGACAACTAATTTAAATAAGTTTTGGAATGCTCCTGCATCATTTAGCCCATGATTTCAAGCATTTTATAACTTACTAAATTAATTGATTGTTTTTGTTTCACAGAAAGGAATGCAGTAACTAAATGGGCACATACTTTGTGATCTGTGACATTTCATTAGATGAAGATCTATTCATTTATGGTCATAAGGATTTATGAATTTCATCATAACAGGAATACACAATGATCTTCTGGGAAAGTTTTGGAGTATCTCAAATGTGGGAAAAAAAAATTCAATTTTGTATTTTACCATTGCACTTTCTAGTGCCAGCACTGAACTGTGCCTGGGTTACATAACCCCTTGGGCTTCTGCTCAATGATTGATTGGATGGAAGGGTAGATCTCTGATGCATATCTCAGAAAACAAAATAATATCATAATTTAGTTACCCTGGTGTTATATTGACATTGTCAGTTGAACTGGAAGGAGCTGGGGTTGAAATACATTTTTGGTTCAAATCTTACCATGAGTTTGTGGGAAAGATTATATGAAAACTAAAATTATGCATGTTCCAAAATTATGGCAATGTTTTTGCAGCATACTACTAGTAGCATGGCAAATTAATTATTCAACCCAATAAAATCCTAGGTCTATTGTTCCTTGTTGAGGTGATAAAGTTACAGTTGATTATGTATGGGATGATAAGAAGATACCGCCTTTGCTTAACCACAACTTGATTGTAGCTTACAATATACCAACTTTGTCATTTTTGTTGTTATAATTCATTTGGTCTTTAATATTTTCTTGTTAAAATTGACATGAAACGAAAAAGATCTTTCCTTAAAAATATGAGGATCAATTTTAGACATGTACTTTTGCATTTCATTTATAAAAGATTTGGATTATGACAACGGGAAAGAATTCTTTGGGCAATTCTGAAATGCAGAGCTTCTTCTTTCTGTTAATATATTGCTTCATCCTAAACCATGGTAAAAAAGATAGGTTTGCTGTACATATAGTTTGTAATGGTTTATTACAAGGGAGATGATAAGTGCATAATTTATGGTGTGTTTCCAATAGACATAAGAAAAAACAGAGTTGATAGCCAGTTATGGGTGAGGATGAACAATTGTAGGTAATGCATTGTATATGATTGATGTTATAAATCTTGGGCTTTTTAGTAACTGCTTCCCATCCTTCATGTTAGTTACCACTTTATGACCTGTCCTGTAAATAGATTAGGTAGAGGCAAACTAAGCTGGCCTATACTCATTTTTTGTTGAAATTCTCATTGGTGTATTATGTACTTTTTTGGGATGTAGGGCAGGTTAATAGAACCAGTCTGCTCAAGTTGGTAGATGGGGCCAAATTAAAGATAGAGAGTTTATAGCTGTGGTTGAAAGGGAACTAGGTTTCTTGAAGCAACTAAAGTTGATATATATAGGATTAATGACCAAACATAGGCTGAATTGGAAAAATCAGCCTGCAGGAACAGTTTGGTGGAAAGGAGACTTGGAATGATCTGACATATTGGGACAGCTTAAAGGGAAAGATGGGAACATTTTTGTGGAAAAGAGATTTGGGATTGTATGGTTTTCTAGGGCCAGTCAACGAAGCCTAACTTGCTAAAGGGATGTAATATGGCTTCCAAAGACTAAAGAAAAGCAGACATGCATTTTTAGGTTTTTTTGATGTTTGGCAAAAGATTGTCAAAAACACATAGTGGTTGAAGCCAAAATGATGTAGCCTCAGTCCACAGAAATAAGATATTGATAGTTCTGTCCATTGGAAACTCCAGATGAATGTGCAAGTCCTCAATTCCTATACTATCTTATATTAATTGCAATAGGCTCAAGAAACATCACAACTCCACAATACAAGGCAATCAGCATTTTATGGGCTTGAAAACATGATGCTCTGTTTGAAGACAAATGTTCCTGGATCATATCCATTTTGCATTGTGGGACAACATGGAGATATCTGCTGTCCATACTCCATGGAGGAAAGAAATGAAAATGATGAACTGATGATGCATCAAAACCAATTATCTTGCACAGAACCACATATCAGGATGATTTGTTAATTTTATGAGGGGAGAAGGATATATGTTTAAAGAGGAGAGCCTTTATTATTTTTGGAGATCAAATTCTGTTTGAACTTAAATTGGGAGAGGTCCACTTGAGATAAAATCTCATCGGCTGTTGAGATGAATCAAACTGTTCTGAACCGAAAATACATGGTTAGGTGACAATTTCTTGAATGATGAGAAGGTAAGAGTTTGCCTGGGTTTTAGGAAGTCTAGATGAACAATGCCAACATGGAACAGACTATCCATCTGGAGGTTGTTCAAAATCTAAGAGAAAACATTCTTAACGTTATCACAACCTCATTTGTTAATAAAGTTTTATAGTTATGAAAATCATATCTCCTTGGGACTTGAGAAATAGAAGATAAGATCTCTTTTTTCTTTTTTTTTTTTTCATATATATGTTTTTTTCAAATGTTCAGTAAGTCTGCTGATTTCTTTACTCTAATATACTTATTTCCTGCATTCTTTTAGGCATTATCTTTGCTAGTGGCAATAATTTTGCGGGCCATGGTTTCTAGCGGGAGAAGAGACATTGACAATGAAGATGATTATGAAAATATTAGAGGTAGAACATGGGAGCCACTCCTAAACTCTCAGTCTAGCCACACATCTACCTCAGCCAAAAATGATGGCAAGGGAACTCACTCTGACATCTGGGGCTCACGAATAAGAGAAAAGGTACCCTCATTCTAATTGCTAATAACTCATCTTTAGCATAAAATGATGGCTGGCGTGCTAGTTATATTGGACTAGTTCACTCTTTCTCTGTTTTATTAGTTTATTCTATATGATGTGAAATCCACTATGCAGCATCTAATTCTAGATTGTATCATGACTGGGGCCTGTGGAAATGGTTCCTTAAAGTTGGTTTATAGCTCGGTGGATCTTATTACTGCCATACCATGTCAATGTTTTGGTGATTGTGTGACAAATTAATGGTCAAACTCACCGCTTTTTAACCCACCGTCACAAAAACATTGACCTCATTGAGATCCACTCTCACAAGTGACTGATAATTGCATTTGTGGAAATGGTTCCTTGAAGAAGGATTTCAGTCTAGTGGATCTTATTACATGCTATGTGATTAGTTGTTGTGCACAAATCTTTTGAAGAATTGGGTCTAATCTGAAACAAATTAATGATCTAACTTGGTGCCATTTGACCAGCCTCGCAATCTGAAATCTCAGTCAGAAATAAACTGTCATTGTGATTATTCTTTCAGATATGCTGCTGACAAGGCTGACATGATTGATTGATCCTTACTCACAAATGACTGAAAACTAAATATTTTCATTTTGTTGCCTTACAAGCTTTTTCCTTATTATTATTGATATTATATTTGCTGCTCTGTGTCTTTAGCACAGTTGTGACAATTATCAATGATTCCCACTCCCTTTATATCTATAGCGTGGTTTTGTCAAGAATTAGGATACTCTTAATTGTAAAGATTGTAAAGAAGAACATTGGTGCACTAGAACACTAAGCATTTCTATTGTTCAAACCCATTTGTGTCAACAAAACAAGTTTTAAGATATTTTTTTCATTAATGCTAAGTTATATTTCCGCTTGTATCTTTCCATAAAAATATTAGTTATTCTTTTCCTAAATCATGCTGTTGCGTTTGGTATTGCAGTACGGACTGAACAATGGTGATAGATACAACAGTGCTGATAAATATAATTTACTAAACCAGAACACATCTGGGAGTATGAAGTCCAAGTAGAACAGTGATCATAAAGAATGTGCGGCAGTCGATCCTGTATTTCAAACTGATCAAGTACATATCATTGCACTCTAGCCTTTTTATTCTTTGCTTTTGTGGAGAAAGTTGTGATGTATATAGGTCTTCAAGACCCGTGTTCATTATGTTGCTTTGTATCTATTGAAGGATTATCCTAATGGAATGTGGTGGTATTGACATTTTGTACAAATGAGAAGTCTATTGTTTGGTCTAATATTGTATTCTCATGGTTTAAAATCATTTGTCAGAGTGGATGTATGTACTATTTCTAAACCTATAATATACAGTTGATTATTTTAAATATGTTAAATTTGCTCATATCTCGGTGTGTTAGTATTGTATATGTGGTGGTCCTTGTTGCCCTTTTGGTTATACCTTGCGCAGTCGCTTTCCTTGAGTTCCAAGGTCGCAACATCTATTTTGCAGCCTTAGAATATACCAAACCACTGGTTTTGGCTGGAAGCAGTTGGTGTAGGAAATTACACATCAACTTTCTGGGAAAGTTCTTACGGGATGTTTCAGCCCCTCTGTCTCCAGTCCAAGGTGAAAGCTTTTATCTCTCTCCAAGTTATTTTGCTCATAGGATAGGAAATTCTCTTAAGTTGTAAAATCATAGTTTAACTTAATCCTTTGTTGATCTATTCGAGGATATATATGGTTACTCTGGGATGGTTAAAAAAACAAAGGACCATTTATGGTGGTTAATCCAAAATGTCATTATCATTCTATATCCATATAATGTGAATATGATATTGATATGATGTTGATATTAACAAAGAAAGTATTATGAAATTATATTATCAAGTTACATCAGTATATTATTTTTAAAGATAGGTCAAACATGTTACATAACATAAAAATTATAAATGCTATTTTACTGTACAATAGTTGATCAATTAAGAATTTATTTAATTTAAAATAAAATTTGATAGAATATAATAAAAGAATAAAAATTTATTTAATTTTTTTGAATAATTTAAAAAAAATGGATAATATGTAAAAAAAAAAAAAGTTGTGTCGTGTGATTTAGCATTTGTATCTTGCATGCAGAGCACATGGGTAGAGAAATTGAAACAAGATAAAATGAGGGGACCTCTCTCTCTCTCTCTCTCTCTCTCTCTCTGTGTACGTGCCTTCTCATATGTAAAAATGCTAGTCCCTTTCACGAATTCAACTCTCTGGCTCCGATCTAAGCATTGATGTACTGTTTTTAGTTTATTAAGTGAGATAACAGACACGAGATTTGTCCTGTATCTGCTTTTACCCATCTAGTTTTGTTTCCCACTAGCATGGTCGTGTGCTTACTTTCTTTTGGTACATGTGATTTCACCCTTAAATCCCATCTTTCTTTTTGCCTGTTGATTAGAACTTCTAAAATTGCAGTCTCAATTTTTATTCTAAGACTGCTTATATGCTTACTAAGATGTGGATGAAGAATGTCTTGGGACAAAATAAAAAGAGATGAGAATGAATAAAGTCCAAATAAAACGTTATCCTTTTCAATATATATATATATATATATATATGTATGTATGTATCATTTGATAGGGAATTCATTTTTTTAACTCAAAACACATATTTATTAGCTTGAAGAATACTCTTATTATTAGTAGCGGATTTAGAATTTTGTATTAATAATGATTAAAGAGTAATCATATAAGGTTATAAATTAAGTCAATGATTCGTTTTGAAGTAAAAAATTAATTATTGTTGAAATAAAATTAAATTATAACATAAAATTTCATTACCAATTTAAATATAAATTTTCAAATTCACCAATATAAATAGATATGGAAAAAAAAAATTAACATTAGATTTTCACTTTAAACATTGTAAGCTATGGTAAATGTGTTTTCATACTTTCAAATTCATCAATTACTAAATTCATGTTAATTAAAAATACGTAATGATAATTGAACTACAATATTTTTATAAATTCAAATATCACTAATATAAAGCAAATATAAAAATTAAAATTGAATTGAGATTTATGAAGTAAAGAAACATTACCTGTGAATTCAAAAAAAAAATTGTTATTTGATTTGGAGAGGAGAAAGGGATTTCAAATTTGTACAAGCTAAAAAGTTTAGTATACTTATTTGGTGGCTAAAAAAAAGATGAAAGAAAAAAAATAATTTCAAAATGAATCAGTTATTAGATCCGTGTCTATTAAAAATACAAAACAATAATTGAATTACAATATCTTTATAAATTCAAATATTACTAATAAAGCAAATTTAAAATTAAAATTGAATTAAGATTTGGGAAGTAAAGAAACATTAACTGTGAATTCAAAAAAAAATTATTTTCTTTGGAGAGGAGAAAGGGATTTCAAATTTGTACAAGTTAAAAAGTTTTTATTTGGTTTGGAAAGAAAAAAATAAAAACAATTTCAAAATTTGGATCTAGAGGAGATTGAATAGGACCTATAAAATTTAACTTGGATTTTTTTACCATTACTCCAAATCAATTCATTTGATTTGATTTGTTTAGGGGTGGTAAAATTATATATTTTAAATTTTATACACATAAAAATGAAAAAAAATTAAAATCTGACACCTCTCTCCCTTGCCCTTGCTTACTATAAATTAAGACTCATCTCATTTGTTACAAATTTGTTTTCCAGCTCATCTAATTATATAACGAACGTCCGAGCCCATTTCAATCTTGATACCTCTTAAAAGAGGTCTAAGAACATGTCATGAGTCCAAGGAAAATTTCTACTTACGAATCCAATATTTGTATTCCATCTCATGTATGATAAGCAGTCACTTAGAAATAATATGATACAAAAGAAACCCAGGTGGGTCAGCTGCCCTTCCATTCAAGACACTGAAGCTATTTTCAACATTTCAAACTAATTGTTAGGGTCCATGAGTTCCAGTTTTGAGAAGCACAAGAAATGATGAGACCAAACCACAAAAACTAGTGTGGGTGTGACTGGTTAAATTCTCATCCTAAGGTAAAGCAGCATCCAAATTCCAATCCCATCGGGTCACCGTTGCCCTAATAAATGCGATGTGTGACTGTTATCATCTTGGTTGGCTGGCAGAAATGGACCAGCCCGAGTGCCTGAAAATGTGCTAGTCTAGGCTTCAACAATCAACATCCATAAGCTATTTAGGGAAGTAGGACATCGCTTTGTGGGTTAAATATTGCTCCCCTTACAATTTAAGAAGAAGCCATAATATGCTTTCCATGGAGCAGTGGAAAACCGCCTCCCTCATTCAATCCTTGTTCTTGGTGTGTCCCAACAAGGGAAAAAGCATTTTTTTTTGTTTTGTCAATGAGTTTTCTCCATTAATGGTCTTGACCTAATTTTGTTTTTGTGAAGACACGATTTTCATCAAACTTTATGGGTGGTTTTTAAAGCATTTTGGTTATCAACAAAGGAAAAAGGACAGAAGAAAAATCAGGCTTGACAGTTTCACTTTCACTTTCACTTTCACTTTCACACGCAAAGATGATAGATGAGAATTGAGAGTGACGCGACGACAAGCATAAAACACAAAGAAAACAAAAAATAGAGGGATGCGGATGGCAGTTTAGCGTTGCTTGCCCCAATTAATAATCACTCCAAAACAACTCCAAAGCATCAACAATTAGGACCAAATTACAATTTAATTAGACAGACTGGCTCCAACCAAAAGGATGAGATTAATTATTGTGCAAGTAAAAATCTTATAATTTCACTCAAGGCTTGGGTGGTTGTGGCTTGTCCTTTCTGCCCGTACGAATAACTGCAGATCACATGGGGAGGGCCGCAGCCCGCGGGGAACAAATAGCTCCATTGACAAGGTGGCTAGGTACATATTACCGAGGTTGTCTTGTGGGGGAACCTTGAAAATTAAACCAACTTATCAGATTAACATTAGTGATATACAATAAACATTCCTGCAGCATCAAACAAATAAGGTGGGCAGCGCAGTGGTGGTAGTAGGAAGGACCGACCATCGTTCTTGGAAAATCAAATGCACAAAATAATTAAGTTACAATCAATAGAGGCAAAAAACACCGAAGGGGAACACCTCAAATCAGCGTACCGCTCAAATCCACCACCGCCTCTTCCACAAGCTCTTCTAGCAACTTCACCTCTATCACTCTTCCCAAATTATCTACTTCCAATTTCATACGATCAACCCACCCCTTACCAACCACTTCTTTCTGCACCACCCGTTCCACCACCAGGCTGTTGCTGTCCCCATCATCTCCCACCAAACATTTCACCTCACTGGAAAACCATTCCTTCATTCGGCCCCACACATGGTCAACCAACGTGCCTGATGCACCCTCCATCACCCTCATCTGGGCCCTGCCCGATGACCCGTAACCTGTGATTTCCAGCAACGCTGCATCCACACAGTCAAACACGAGCTTCCTGTTTGATCTCCATTCTCGTCGCTTGGCCTCATGCACAGGCTCCTTATCATTCAGGTTGCTATATTTGTCTCTCAAGGATGGCTCCAATGGGCTTTCAGGCGAGTGCCATCTACCAATAAATGACTCCAACCGCACCTCACCACTGAGACCAGCCGCTGATAACAGTGATTGGACAGAGAAAACCCAATCCTGTTCTTCCTTGGCACCTGGGGAAACAGTAGAGTGTTTTGATGGATATAATGTGACTGTCTCTGAACAAGAATCATCCCAGGACAGGGTGCGAGCAATCGATTCTATAGGTGGTGATTTGTCAATTAAGTTAGACTTAGGTGGCACCTCCAGTCCTGTATTAATGAATGGGACAATTGATGAGGATAACAAGAATCAGACATATAACAAATTCCCCAGTTAACAACTGAAGCTTACCTCGGTGCACTGGTTTGATGCTGCCAGAGGACTCTGGAATTATGCTCTCATCCTCCTCAAACCGAGGTTCTAAAACTGAAATAGGGCTCGGCTGGTCCTGATTCTCACTTATAAGGACAGCCACTGAAGGTTTTGCTACAGACAACCCTCCCTACAAAAGGTAAGCACAGTGTCGATAAATGATTAAGGTATGCAAATTTAGAAGACAAAAAATCTTATAACAAGCTCAATTCACAGAATCTACATTTTATGGCCACCATTAGCTCATAAAATTGGGCACGACCTCTTAAGTTTAGCTAAGAGTATGATTGATCTTTGTCATCGCCAAGAACAATTAACAAATAGAAATATAATAACTCTTAAATATGAGTTCCACCCTTAATTAGTTGTTCTAATTTTCTGTTTCAATTGTAAAACATGATCGTGCCCGCCACCATGGCAGAGAAAGACTTCTTTTCTGTTCATGACAGATTAAGACATTATTTCACAATTTACATTGCTGCATCACCACCCTAAACCCATCGTACTAGCATTAGAGGAACTATACCCATTCACATAACCCCAGGAACCGAAAATCCATTGTATTAGCAAAATATATTCTAACCCTATTAGTGGAAATATACCCATTCAGAGTTCACACAACTTCAAATAATGAGAAAGGAACATTTTAGTTCATGTGCTACCTTTCCCTTCCTAGATTAACCAAACTACATTGCAATTTTCCATCTAGACCATTGTATCAGTCAAATCTCATAGCTGTTCAGAAAAACTAGAGCAGATATATATATATATATATATAAATATATACGTATGTATGTATGAATGCATATATTAAAAAAGATAAATAAAATGCATGGCCAAGAAACTAAGGAAGTTTGAACTACCTCCATAGAAATTATGCCTTGTTTCTGTCCCATGCCAGTCAAATCTGGTAAGGCAGTTTTACTTGCTGATTCACCTAGAACAGGAGACAAACACTCTTGGATGCCACTGTCACTAACACACTGAGATGCATCATTGCTATTCTTTCGAGGATGAATTACTGGTGACCCTGGTGTTCCAGGAGTTGCAGATGGAGATCCATCTGTAGATTGAGATCCACTACATTTTTCTTTGTTTGTTTTCTTATTCTTTGAGAAAAATAAACTTGAAACTTTCCCCTTTAAAGATGATTTCATGCTCTTTGCCTTTGTCAGTTCCTTGGAAACTTGTTCTTTGCTAGCTTCAGGATCTGAAACTTCAACATTAAGCCTTGCACCATACACAGTAGAAGACACAGGCACAGATTTTGACCTGAGAAGATTCTTGGGAGAATCACTTGTAGTTTCCTCTTTATCCAAATTACTAACTATGCAGGAAGTTGATCCCCTAGGTTCTTGTTCCTTATTACTTCCCTCTTCTTCAGATCTCACCAACTTCTTTGTGTCAGAAAGAGCAAGCATCTCACCCAATGTGCTTGAGCTTCTCCGGACATGTCTTTGTTCCTGAGAACTCCCATTTGATGCCATCATGGCCCATCTTTCTGAAAGCCTCTTCTTTGCTTCCCTGCAAACTGAGGACTCGGGAGAACATGATGCACGACTGAAGGAAGAGGAAGAATAAGGGCTACCAAACCTATTGATGTAATCCCATGAATGTCTAGAAGTTGGTGACATGACTTCTGAATCACTAAGGTTTTCTGCAGCATACTCATTTTCTGATCTATTAAATGAACTATCATCACCAACGTAACCATTTGAAAACACAGAAGAAAGCAATGTTTCATCCCTCCTATGACCCATCAGATTTTCACGCATCTGCCTAGTGATTTCCTTTGCCACTTCTCTTGGTTCTCGTGCTTCATCATCTTCAGGATCCTCATAAAAATCTTCACCATGTAAAATCCTAGGTGATGAGGGAGATGGAGAAGCCACAGTCTTAATGTCCTGAGTCTTCCCATGGCTGGGCTTCAATACCACTATTCTTGTTGGTTGGGAAGGATAATCATCAACTTTCGAACTGGGGAAAGGAGGAGAACATGCAGTTTTATTTCTATCCCAACCAGTCACTTGACCCATCTGCGCTCGTTTGTTTGTCTGTTTGTCACCCTTCTTCCCTATTCCAGAAAATTTCTCTTTATCAACCATCTTAGAAGGTCTAAGAACAGTGATACGCTTTGTCTCAGGCGGTAAAGGCAAAGACTGCAAATTGTAGAGATGCTGGGAGAAAGTGGAATTTGGCTCTTCCAGAAACTTGAGGAATAACTCTCTATTGGAGCTCAAAACTTCCAGTGCATCTTGAAATTCCTTGGTCTGCCGAAGCTTTTCATCTGTCACCAGATGTTTTGCTTCCATAAACTTCTGACGAACTAGAGCCATTTTTTTCTCATTCCCATTATCATTATACCTCCCTTTTTGTGGAGAGCTATCTCTTGCATTGGTTGTCCTTGGGGACTGTTGCCAGATTTCATAAACATCTTTGTATTTGTTCAGCTCTTGACAGAGATTTACTTTGGATTGCATTGGCTTGTCTAAAAAGCCTTGATCTCGCTCCCAGCCTTCCACTGGTATCTCAGAATGACCCAAAGAATGCCGAGAAGAACCTTTAGAATGGCGTCTTTGTGCAGCTATATTATGCTGCTGCCTTGGTAGTGCATCGAGTCCCATCAACTTAGCAACCACATTGGGTGGATTATGCTTAGACTCCACTTCTTTTGACATTTCCTGGGCTATGAGCATCTTCATTGGTGTTCCATTAGCTTTCTTGTTGGACAAAGTTCTTCTTAACTCAGACACAACCTGCACACCAAAAATTGCAACACAGGTCAGGACACAAATACATTTAATATTATAATTCAAGTGGAAGATATAATACAGACAAGTTGTGCCCAGACTCTGTTTCCAACTTGTTCATAAATTATTACAATTACTATTACAAAGATTAAATGCCCAGTATTTACCACTTTATCCTCTATCTGATCTCCAAAGGAGGGGCTCAACATCCTTATCACATCAGATTGACTCCTTGAGAGTGAGGAACCTGCCATTAAACCAGCACCATGTCAACAGTCGCCAGATAAATATATAATATAAGCATAAACAACCATAAGTATCAATAAGCAACAATAGATTCATATATACAATTGAATATTAAAGTGAATTCATGGGAGGAAACCGTACAATTTAAAACTACAGGTGAGAAAACACCATAAACACAGAAAAAGGAAGAAAAGGTAATTATCAGCACATAAGGCAATCAACATGAACTAGAAAAATTGACCTCTAGAATCAGAATAAGACTTGCATAATTTTGAACCCTTTTAGAAACTTTTAAAATTTTGTAAGAAAATATAAAGGTCTATGCAGCAGTTAAACTTTCCCAAATGACATTTTATAGAGTTCTGAAATTGGTTGAAACAAGGGCCAAAAAATAAACTGCAAACAATTGAATTGACGGTAAAAAAGGAATACTGAAACAAGTGATGATGGTGAGAACCACATCATGATTGATCTGATCAAAAAGCAACTGAGAAAACAACTCTCCCTAAATCATCCCGATATCCAGATAGCAAAATGTTCCAAGTAGATGAAAAGCAAAATAAATATATGTATCATATATACACACTAGCTTTTTCAAGAAAGGAGATCACCATCAGGATGTGGTTTATCAGTAAGCAGCCGGTTTCCAGGAATGCCTGTGTTCAAATCAAACAGGCTTACCATCCTGCCCAAACATCCTGGAAATTTCTCAATATTCTGCCCTTTCCTGTTCTGAATCCCATTCATTTCAACACCTGTTAAGCACACAAATAAAAAAGAAAACCCAAACTAAGTTCCAAAGTTTTTCGTCCTTTAAAAATACAAAAAGAAAAATAAAGTGCACCGAAGAGAATGGAAAAATGTCAAAGCCAAGTTACAGATTAGTTAAATGAGATTGTTTTTAACAGAATAAACTTGAAAGCGAAAATATAGATTCAAAATAGTAATAATGGCTCAAAATGAAGAAATTGCAGGAATATTATCCTCTTTAAGTCCTAAGTCCTAACCAACTCAAAACACAATACTCCTACAAGTCAAACATGCTACTTACTTTACTAATCAAATTCTAGGTCGAAATTCAATACCCGGAAACCGGTTTAAAACTCGCCCCAAAAAAAGGAATTGAAAAGGCAAAGACAGGGAGGCTTCTAAGGCAAAGGAAAAAAGGTAGACCAAGTGAGCTCGATTTTGAAGGGAAATGAAAATGAGAGAATGCATAAAGACAAGTCTAATATTTTGCAGAGTCAAAAATTCAGAAAATATTCTCTTTTTCTCAAATGTTGCATCACATCACATCACATGTCGCTATAAGCTCTGACCAAAAACAGCAAATTTTTCTTTATATTTAAATTATCAAATTTCTGCTCTAATTTGAGTATGATCAAAGTATCAAATCAACTGCATTCATCGGAAAATGGGGGGAAAATGAAAAGCAAAATAAAGAAAAACTATTATTATTCTAAATTAAGTAAAAAGAACGAACTTTGAGATTCAAAAAAACTAGAATCTGTCGAATCAAAAAGAAAGAATCTAATTTCTAAAAGAAAAAAAAACAGCTTCTAAAAAGCTGAGATTACTGCAGAGTGGAAGAAAAGCAAATCTAGAAAAAGAGAATTAGATTCCATTTTGAAGTTACATTTCTTTAAAAACAACAAAATGAAATAATAAAAAGCATCGAAAAAAGAGAGATCGGAAGAAGAACTCGAGAAAGCAGTGAAAACAGTGAAACCGAAAGTGCTGCTTAGCTCTCCATAGAAACTGACATGCCAAGAAAACGTAGACGTTTCCCTTCCCTTACGGGTAAAAAGCAGAGATTAGTTTAGAAAGGGAGGGAGAGAGTACGACCTGCTGATCAGAATCTGACATCACGGTTAAATGTCGCCGGAGATTCGCCGGAATCTGACGAGCACGTCGGCGTTGTTTCAGGAAAATGCGTGCCTGAAAATGCTAGCGTCGCGGGCGAGAGAGAGAGAGAGAGGATTTGGTGTTTAGTTATGGACTTTGGCTTTAGCTTTTTTGGTTATGGAAATGGAAAAAAATGTCTCTCTCTCTCCACCGACTCTGTGTCGGACTCGAAACAGCTTATTTAATTCTAATTCATTTATGTGCTTGGATTACGGAAGAGAGAGAAGAGCAAGCAGGCGATATAGAGAGAGAAGAGCAAGCAGGCGATATAGAGAGAGAAGCGAAAACCGGGGATGAGAGCGTGGGGACGTGGGGGTAAATGAGATAAATATTAGTCCTTTTAAGTCCCAAAAAGTTAGTAATGATGAGGATAATGATTTTTCACGAGTTTTCAGTTTTGTCCCCTGTTTCTGTTGTATTTTCGATTCAGCCCCTTCTTTCTCTGGTTTTTTTAGTTTGACCGGCTGGCCTGGCCAGACCCTTACGCGTTCTCTCACCTATGCACCTATTCTTTTTCTTTTTAACATTTTCCTTTCTTTTTCTTTTTTACCTACATAATTTTTTAATAACTTTGAGATTTATAAAATTAGGGATACAATGGGCGATATTTACTATTTTTCAAAAATATTGAATAAAAATAAAAATAAATTAATAGCAAAAACTGAAAACTTTAATCCAAAATAATTCAAGAAAATGTCAAAAAGTATATTAAAGTGATATTTATATAAAAACTTTCATATAATAATAACAAACAGTCAATAAGTTTTTTCCACGAAATAGATAATGAATTTATAAATTTTTATTTCTTATGAGTAAATCAACATTTAAACTATCCAATCTTTGAGTGAAATAGCATTATTTTATTTTTTTCAACAAAAAAAGTACTTACTAAAAAAATGTCAAAAATCAAGAAAATTATAATTATTTAATAATTAAAAAATAAAATAAATTTTTAGAAAAGGATCTCTCCACTACTTTCTTTTAGCAATGGAGTGCTTTGTTTTTTTAACAATAAAGTGACACATGTATACCCAAATCAATTTAAAGTTAAAATTTTGCCACATCATTTTTTTATTAAAGGTAAAATATTCATATGTTTTAAGTTATGATCGAAATTATATAGAGATTTATTAATTTTTAAAATAGACATTTCGTTCTTAAAAAAATATTTTCACTAGACATGTAGATCTAACTATTAATATTTTAGTTGATTTGTTGACGTGACAAAAAAAGATTATTTTATCTTTAATTAATTTTTATAATTATTATTATATTTTTATTATTTTTTATTAATTAAAAGAAACTCCCCTTGTGGGAGCATCCCGTTGGGAGCCTCGATCAAGCTTCTTAGTGCTCCCCTTTTTTGGTGAGCTAGAGAGCATCGATCGGTGCTTCTTATTTTTTTTATTTTTTTTAAACTATAATAATAATTTTTTAAATTAATAAAAGAGATATTTTAATTTTTTCATAATTTTTTTTAACAGTGTTTGTATTCTTGCATGTGGAGTGTATATTTTAAAAATTAATAAATATTTATATAATTTTGACCAAAATTTAAAAAATAAAGATATTATACTCATAAAGGAAAAAAAAAAAGCAACTTTAAAGTAGTTAAGAAGCTTGTGCTGAATGAAATCCACACAAGTGGCCTATTCTATTATGAAACCTAAATGAAAAAAGCACCTCTTGCGTTGGTTGTCTACCTGTGTGAAATTCTAATGAAATGCAAGTAAGATTGTTTAGAAGGACCTCATGGAATTAGAAGACAAGAAACGAAAAATAGAAAGAAAGGGAGAGTTAGTGTGAACGTGGGTATGAGTTGTTTTCTTATTAATGGTATTCTGTTTCTAAAAAGGAAGGAAAAAAAGTAAACTTTTAACTGTGGATTAATTTTGGTACATATGGGTGGCTTCATTGTAAAATAAAGTTAAGGTTGTTGATGGGTAAGGTAGTAAGTGATTTTGAGGCACTCTACCTCCAACTCTATTAATAATAATTACTTTATTATTTTTAAAATTTTTTATTAAAATCTTAAGGTTGTTGATGGGTAAGGTAGTAAGTGATTTTGAGGCACTCTACCTCCAACTCTATTAATAATAATTACTTTATTATTTTTAAAATTTTTTATTAAAATCTTAATAATAATAGTTTATTCACTATTCTTTAATTATTCGAATTCATTTAAATACCTTATTATGAAAAAAAAAATTTATTAACTTCTACATGAATACCTAATTATTCATACTCAAACTCATACTTGGATAAGGAAATAATTATATTTCATAATTTATATCTATACAATTTGTTAATAATTAAATTTATAAAAACAAAAAAACATCAAAATTAAAATTTAAACAACAATTTATTTTAAAAATATCTCAAACAATAGTTTAAATAATAAAAAATAAATAAATATATGTAAACATTTGACTCATTGATTGGTGCATAATCTTTTTATTTAAAAAGTAATATTCGAATTCCTCTTCTCTCAATTACAAAAAAATAAAAAATAAACAAATAAATATTTATAATCGTGTTGGAGTATCAAGTATTAGGTATCCAAAAGAGAATATCCAAACCAAAAATGGATACTAAACATGTTACCTGAACCCATTCCAAACTTGTATATAAAATACGCATACCTTAATAATTGAGTCAGATATTTACATATACTCGAGTAAAGAGTATCCATTGCTATCTCTAATTAGGGTCAAAAGAATTATGTATTTAAAAAGAAATCTCTAATGCTAAGTTATTTAGCAATTGGAACAAATTGTTATGGATTTGATATCAAGCCTACATAACAATTCAGCCTTGCAAAGAAAAGATAGCTGATGATAGACAATAATGGTGTCGTTCAATTTCTATGCGACAATCATTAATTCTTAAATAGAAAAATGTAAAAAAATATTATTTGTTCAAATAATGGACTTAACTTTAATAGCAAAACAAAATGCGTCCCAGCAGTTGATAAAACCTGGTCTTAAAAGCAGAGGCTCCCTAGTTTGGTGATTCTAAGCGCAACGGCAACAGTGGAATGACTGTTTTGGCTTTCAAACACACAAGGGCAAAGAAATAGGAGTAATCATAATTTGGGTATTCAAAACTTTGGTTTCACCCTCCAACCAGCTTTAGCAATTATGAATGGATTCAAATAAAGTTTGAAACAACAACCCGAATGATTGACACTTAAAAGTGCTTCTTGTTTTGGAGGGAGAGGGATTATTGAACGACTTCAAAGAGTTTGAAAGGTTCAATGCTTCACACCTCAAAAATAAATAAAGTCAATCCACTTATTTGATTGTGTAATATCTCTTTTTTTAATGCACGATTTTGCACTTCCTTTGAAAACCATATGTATATATATATATATATATATATATATATATATGCATGAAAATGGATAGATAGAGACAGCCCGTATAAATACATTTGGTTCATATGGATGCACACCTACCCATCACGAAGGAATTCTTTTGGTCATTATCAATAATCATTATTTTTTTTATAAAACATCCTCTATGTAGCTATACTATACTATACTATACTACATCAACAACTGGATTATCTGGCAAACCTAATTTGATTTTCTACGAATTTTTTAATAATTTGATTAGTTGATCAAAGCTAAAGCATTATCTTTCATCTTGCTTCGCTGAAACATCAGATGGGCCAAGTTTCGTTCTAGCAATACTTGGCTTTAACGGTGAAATATTTTCTGCCAAGTGGGAATGGTTGGTGCAAAATATTTAGGAAATAAAATGTTAAAATGGTTGAAATGAAAATTAAAAGAACATTAATTCTAATAAATATTGAAACTATTAAACTCTACCTTTTATCGCAAACATTCTGAATTTTTTTAACACATAAAACATTAACTCTACCTTAATGCTTTGACACTTAACCTGAACATGATCTATTTAATAGGTTAACCCATGTTACTCAACATATCTAACACTTTAAACTCATTTATTAAATTATTAATATTTCAAAAAAATAACATAATGTATTATTCATATTATAATAGGTTAATTTTGTCTAAATAGGTTAAACTTCTCATGTTTAAATAGGTTAATCGTGTTTAAACGCGTTAATCATTTGATATCGTGTATCCTATGTAATAAATGTATGTCATGTTCGTGTAAAGGATTTTGGTATGATTAAATAATCATGTCATATTCGTGTCGATTCATTTATTCGTTATGATTTTTATTTTTATACTCATGTGGTATTGACGTAAAGAGTCAAAAATGACACCTAAGCATATCATCATATCATATCATTATTTATTATAACATATCGGCATCTCACATGCAATAGAATGATAAGTGATGTTTTAACTAATAAGAATTAGTCACCATTAATTATAAGAATTTATTTAACTCAAAATAAAAGTATAAGAATTTGATTAATATAATAAAGAAATCAAAATTTATTTAAATTTTTTTAAATAATTCAAGAATTTTTTTTAACACATAAAATTGTGATCTTTTCCTTAATATGTTAAAATGTTTGACAAAAAACTTATTAAGAATTAAAAGTATAATCCAAATTTTCTCCTTAGATATTAAGGTTTTTTTTTTTTCTAAAAATCAAATACTATATAAATATAAATTAAACTTCAATTCCATTATGAAGGAATAAACATACTAATATATAATAATCATTTACACAAAATTTAGGTTTATCCTTAAAAAAATAGTTTGTTTATATATCTAATTGGCAATTATCATATCATAACTTTCTTGTATTTAAGATCATTATAACACAAAATTTGGATTTTTATATGCAACACCGTTGATTGTTTTTTTTTTTTTAATAAGAACACCATTGATTTTTTATATGACCTAAATGTGGTGATGGTCAAGTGATTTATGAGTAAACTTGAAAACTCGATGTATATGCTTGTGGAGCATGCGTATGAGCTACTGTGGTCATGTATATCCCAACTTCTAAAGTAAGGATTTAGCTTTTTTTTTTTTTAAAGTTGGAAATTTTCGCAAGGCCCAACTACCTTGTAAATGTTTTATTAAAAATCATAAAAAGTTAAGTACAAAAGGGAGGGGGATATAAACTTTACCTCCAGAGTTACATGATCTCGAGAAAGATTAATAAAAGTACCTAGCATGGAATGTTTCATTTTATGACCATGTTCTTTGCTATTGTCATAAATTTGAAACATTTCCATATTACAAAATTCTCTGAAGTTGACAAAATAGAAAACACAAAAATAAACAAGGAGTACTACTCCTTTACAATCATTTAAAACGAACATAAGCTAAGCTAACTTGATCAAGTATAAGGATACCTCTGAGTTGACCTTTTGCGTGTGAAAACACTTGCAGGCTCTAGTGTGTATGTCCCTGATTTGAGAGATAATCAGCAGCTTGGTTGCCTTCTCTGTGGATATGCGAAATCCTGTAGGAGATTCCCCTCAAACATTTTCAAATAGAAGCAAGCAGATAATGAGTCTTAGAGATAATGTAGCATTTGTATCACTACTTTAGCATCCATTTCTATCCAAAGTTTTTGTAATATTGTGCTCAATACACAAAAGCAAGCCCCTGTATAATGCCAGTAATTCTGCCTGTAATGAATCATGTGTTCCAAAGTTTTCAGAGAACCCAAAAATCATGGTACCTTTATGATCTCGGAGAAGTCCACCACCTGCAATATTATGAAGATTAAACTTGGAGCTACAATCAACATTCAACTTAAACTCACCTGTCGATGGTTTGTGCCAAGAGAATATTTTTGCCGGATGTAGGGCTACCTGTTGAAATATCATCCCCCATGCCTGAGCAATCTATAAGTCGCCCCTCCATTTCCACCGCTGTAATTGCTTCCCATGAAATAATTGATGGACTAGTTTTAGCACTCTCTACACCACTTTATTAGAATAAATATCAAGGTTCCTATGTTTTGCATCATTCCTTTCAACCCATAAGAACCAAAAAATGAATAACGGCATTAACATGCGTATGTGCCCTTTTCTCGCGTAGTCACCGGAGTAGAACCATGCCCATATAACCTGATAAGCAGTCTAGGGGTGAATAATGTTAATTTGGAAAAATTTTGCAAAGTAATTCCAAACCTACGTGGCAATTGGGCATTCTCACATGACATGCAAGAGAGACTCCTCTGAGTTGTAGTGTTGGCATTTAGAAGCTAATTTGAACCCCTTAGTTTTCAACCGCAAGTCAATCGGAATCCAATCTGGAAGCAACCTCCAAAGAAAGAATGAGATAGTTAGAGGAATGCTTCTATGCCAAATTAAATTAAACACCGGATTCACCATTTGGCGATGTCGAATTATCTCCCATGCAGACTTAGTAGTGAAGAGCCCATCCAAGGTAGGAACCCAATATGCCCTATCATCACTAGAAGGATCAAATAGAATCTTTAAAATTTCCTCCACCACATCCTCCGACAAGACATTGTTCAGCTTATCCATATCCTATTTATCATCATCATAAAAATAGGAAACTTTTGTCATATATGATGCAAACGATGGAAATCGATTAACCAAGGGTGCTTCACCCATCCAACAATCGTTCCAAAAGAATAGTTCACCCTTACCAATTCACCACCTAGTGTGTTGTTCTGAAGTTAGGCAGCTGGCTAGCATCTGTTTCCATGTTTGTGAGTCATGAAGTTTCGGCTGAACATATCTCAGAATTTGGCCGGTGCAGTATTTAATCCTCATAAATCTTGTTCATATGCTATTACATGACACAAATCTCCACTAAAGCTTCAAGCTAAAGGCCTCAAACACATCCTTTAAGCCACGTATATCCAATCCACCTTCCTTGGATGGAAGGGTGTTTTTATGCCACGCACTCCAATGGATGTGTTTAATGCCTGCTGAACCTCCCCACAATAAATTGTTAAACATTCTTCCAATTTTTTCAATAACACAAATAGGAGGTTTAAAGACCTGCAGAAGATAGATAGGTAGAGAAGACAGTACATTCCATAGCAATGTTATTCGCCCACTTGAGGATAAGATTTTATTCTCTCATCCTTCAATTCGCTCTCGAATCTTTTCAACCAAATCATCAAATAACATTACCTTTTTTGGTTCTTTGTGAAGTGGTACCCCCAAAAATGTAATAAGCAGACATTTATGAGTGAAGCCAGTAGCTTGAGAAATGATTTGCTTGCTTGAATTAGCCACATTCTTGTGGGTGATAAAGTAACTCTTGGAGAGATTTAAATGCTGTCTAAAGATCTCTTTATATTCTTGCAAAAACACAAGAATTTTCTACAAAGAGGGTTTCATGACATTAGTGAATATCATAATGTCATCTGCAAAGGCCAAATGTGTCAAGCCCAGCCCTAAAATATATGCCATATTATACATGTGACTGATAGAGTGATTGTATATTTGAACAGCCTGGAAAAGTATTTAAAAGTCGGTATTATAACTAGAAGTACAACTGAGATGATTTAAACCTCGAACAAGTTCAAATAAGGATTTTAAGAGTGAAATTGAGGATTTCACAGTCCAAGGATGACTCAAAATAGTGATTCAGAGTTCGAGGTCCGATTTGGGTTCAATTTGGAATTTTCAAACTTTAAGGGTAAAATGGTCATTTTGTCACCTAAAAATTCAATTTGGATATTTGATGAAATTTTTAACCAAGATTAATCATTTGGAGTATAATTTGAGGTTTAGAAGTGAAAAATATTAATTTCAATATTTTTTGGAGCATAGGGGCAAAATGGTAATTTTACTACTCTAGAGGCAAAACGGTAAATTTTCACTCCCAACGCTTGTCAAGACCAATGGATTTTATTCATCATGAAAATGGATAAATATGACAAATGTGTGATGGAGATTTAAAGGATAAAAGTCAAATATTTAAAATTTTGGACCAATCATGCTTTGCCACGTGTCAAGCCTTATTATTTAATATTAAACATATAAAAATCAGCCCATAAACCCCATTTTCACTCCCATATTCGGCCAAGCAAGGAAGAAAAGAAACCAAAGGAAGAACAAACCCTAGGTGGAGAAAAATCAAGGGGAAATTGTGAAATTCCAAGGAATTAAGCAAGGTAAAGTGAAAATTCTTTAATTTTCCTTGAGATTTACACTTCCCATACATTATTTTCTCATTTCCATGGCTGAACTGCATGATTTCATGATGAATGAGTAGCTGGCCGAATGGGTTTGATGAGAGAAATGATGTTAGAATTGTTTGATTTTAAGTTATGTCAGTGTTTTTAGTTAGTTGAATATGTTTGGAAGCAAAACAACAAGAAAAGAATCCATTTTCCCCATGAATCTTCAATGGCCGAATGTCCCATGATGTGTGTGTGGTGAATTGATTTTGATTCAAGAGAAATGGCTTAGAAAATGATCAATTATGGTGAGAAAATTAAGTAGGAAAAATCACGATGTTAGTGCACTATGATAGTCAAAATTTTCAAAGAGAATTGTGGAAATTGATTTGCTGAAATTTTGGTAAATTGGCTTGTATTTGGTGAATTGAGGTATTAGAAAAGAAATAGAGCAATTTGCAATTAAATTGGATGCGTTAGCAATTTAATCGAGTGATAGGCCGAATTAGGTCAACATCGCGTTTAAGCGGTTAACCGAGCATTCCATGCATTCATATAGAAATTAGGTTAATTTTATACCTAATTAGCATAAATGCAGTGATTAAATTATTGTGTAATTTGTCAAGGTGGTGAGTTCTCTAATAAAGGCACGGAAATCGCATCGGAGGATTAGTAGTCGGAGTACTCGGAATTGATTTTCGAAAACAGTAGGTAAACTTATTATCGTCTTAATTATCTATAGTAGTTCTTATTCAATTGTGTGATTTTATAGAAAATGGGTTTAAATAGTAAATTGCTATGTTTTAAGAGAAATTGTGATTTTATAAAATGATTTTATAAATTTTCTAAAAAATTGAATATTGGTTTTGAAATTAAAGTAATTAGAGACTGCTTGCTTGTGTTATAAATTGTGTTTTAAATTATATGGCTTATAGCAATATGTGAGCATGAATGGCTAAACTGGTTTTCGTGTTGAAAATTATATGTACTGTGTATTCAGCCTTGAGAGGCTAGATTGCGATAAATTGCCACATCATGCAGTTAAAATTTTATGAAATAGGTGGTAGATAAACTAATCCATAATCCCTATAGTGGAAGGTTTTGTGGGCCAACCTAAGAGAAGGGGCACAGAATCAGATTTACCTTACCTCGATCGGAGAGCCATGTGTGGGGTATCTCTGGAGGTAAAGATTTGAGTGCACATCATGTGGACCACTGCGTGAGAGTGAGACTCAGCCAACGCCAAGGCATGGCTAGGTTTTCAGATATAAAAATATGTTCATGTGTATATGACACTAAATAGCATTGGCGGTCTAGGTCAGATGCCTCTGCAGGGGTATTGTCAAGACTCGGAACTCCTCGTTAGGCCCGCGACAACTACCGCGAAATGTCGATAGGTATTCATACCCCGAACACCTACCGAAACCTCGCAAGGCTTTTGTATCAGTTTTCGCATCTCTCCGGTGAGCAATAATCCTTAAACATCATATTTTAAAGAAATATAAAACATTTCCAAACCAAAACATTAAAATATAGTTTTTCGGCTCACATGGGCATTTTCGTCCTTTTTGTCTAAAAATTTCACAATTGATAAAAATGTTAAATATAAATAGAATAAACGTAATTTACAATTGAAAATAAATTTAAATGTCTAAAACATTAGTTTGAAGCAAAATTTTGAATGTTTGAATATAATAAAAATCATTCAATAAAATACTCAATTTTCTTATAAAGTAATATTTATAGAAACATCTGTAAATAATTTTTTATAGCATAAAAGTTGAATATATTCATACCTATTAAAATGCAAATAACCAAGGTATACAATTACTTTTATAATGACACGTGGGCCCCCAACCGTCCAAGAAGGTATAAGTCCATATACCTTTACTTTCTAAGGATGTAACTCTGAATTTATTTCTTGTTGTGATCGACTATCCACAGTCTATCTTGAGCCTGAAATATGGATAGGAAGAAATGCGAGATTTTATAATTCCAGTGAGTAAGCAGATACCATCTAAACTATCTAAAGGCGAGCAAAATGAGACAAATAAAATATTTCCATCCCCGTAAGTTTCATAGCATAAAGATTTATCCCATTCCGAATAAGAAATTTTATTTTGTTCAAACAGTTAAATAGGCTTATGATTTTTTTTTCATAAAACTAGGCTTAAACCAAATCTCATACTCGATAACACTTGATTGTCATCAGAGTCCGACTGAGTTCGCCAATGTTATAAAAGTTTCATATATGTATGAAACACATTTTTACATTTGGAAATATAGCCATTCCTTGACGTTGGTTGAGTTTGCCTTCACGTTGTGATTTGGCATGAAGAGAACTCCAATGGTTACCTCGGGAGTTACCCTACTCGCCTCTCGACCGAGGTATAAATACATATACATATGTACCTGGATTCTGTGCCCCTCTAATAAGCTGGTCCACAGAACTTGTCACTGCAACAACCATTTAATAATCCACCAATTCAATAAAATATCGATGGCATGATTTAGCAATTTTATTACTAAGTGATTTATCAGGGCAAAACATACAAATTCACATTTTTCAGTGTAATTAACAAGTTAGTCAATCATGCCATAATACCATAAGCCAATTGAATCAAATCAAACCTTACAATAACACACGTTGTCTCCAATTACTCTAGTTTCAAAATCAATTGCTCGATTTTTCAAATCAATTTATAAAAATTCAATTTATTTTAGAAATCCAATTTATTTCATAAATTTCAAAATTTTCTCTTTTAATAAGTAATTTACCAAATAAAATGATTTTTCGTAAAATCCTCAAATTTAATAAAATCTACTCTAGATAATAAAGACGATAATAAGTTTACTCACTATTCTAGGAGTAGAGATACTCCTATCCTCTGTCCTCGGGCGCAGTCTCTTACTCGAATCAATTTACCCACCACCTATCCATAATCCATGACACAAAATTCAATAAATTGTGTCAATTCATCATAAATTATTTCAAGCTCTAAATGCATGGCATGTCCTACAAACTTTTCGAATAACCGTCTAAATACGGTATTAAACCTAATCGCCTACACGCGTCCAAATCAGCTATAATCTTCAATTTAACTCCGAATTAATTTCTTTCAATTTTTTTATACCTCAATTTTACCCAAATTAACTTAATATCCTCAAATATGGTACAAATTATCAATCTAGGCCACAAATTACGAAATTACCCCTATTGGGTAAAAATTCATATTTTTGCACCAAAAATTCCCATTAAATTTTTATATCCAAAATTCATTAAAATACACTTAAATACCATGAAATATCCTCAAATTCAGTAGTCAATATCTCTCCATAAAATTCAGCCATGGTGGGGCATAAATCATCGAATTTTTTCCTACTCAATTCCTATCCCGTAATTCATTATTTTCTAACCTATTTACTTGAAATAAAAATCAAATTCATCCTCACACACTCAAGGGTAAATTCGGCTAAGGATGAATGGTGGGGAAAATAATTTTTTCTCTTAGTGTTTTGCTAGCTAACATGATAAACTAGCTAAAATCATCAACATATCTAAAAATTGAATTTATCTAACAACTTTCTCTCTCTAAACCCACATGATCAGCTTTAAATCCATCATGAAAACTTGCAATTTAACCATGAAAAATAATGAAAATTGCATGGGTAAGGTAGTAATTAAGCTAAGGATGAAAAATCTAACCTTTTTGTCCTTGAATCACTTGAATTTCCTTACTTTTTCTTGATTTTTCTCTTAGTTAGGGTTTATGTTTGTGTTTTTTCTCTCTTCCTTCAGCTTAGGCCGAAATATTTGAGGAAGAAGGGTGAAAATTTGGTCTTTTTATCATTTAAATAAAATAATATTATTTTATTATACTTTTTAATTTTTTTATTAATTTATTTTTATTTTTTTCTTTCTTTGACTTTTATCCACCATCCATTCTTCACTTATCCACTCATTGTAAGAAGTTTCTAGACTCTTCAAAAAAAAAATCTTAGT
Organism: Theobroma grandiflorum; assembly: GCA_036013995.1. Taxonomy (NCBI): domain Eukaryota; kingdom Viridiplantae; phylum Streptophyta; class Magnoliopsida; order Malvales; family Malvaceae; genus Theobroma; species Theobroma grandiflorum. The sequence goes on along the minus strand of CP142130.1, from coordinate 14,976,180 downwards.
TGAGAAATTTTCAAAAATTACACTTTGGCCCCCGAAAAGTCAAAAATTACATTTTTACCCCAAAAACTGAAAATTTGCCAAAATACATATTTTTCACTCCTCATGCTCATACCATTCTTCAATTTATCAAATTTGATCCAAATTCTCTCGAAAATTAAATTTTTGTCCTCGGGTGGTAAAATAACGATTTTGTCCCTATACTCCGAAATGTACTGAAATTACATCTTTTTCCACTTTTTAACTTCAAATAACACTTCAATTAACCATTATTAATCAAATGGGGCCAAAACCTTTTCTAAAAATTTTAATTTTATCCTTTAATGGTAAAATTACTATTTTGCCCTCGTGTCTTAAAAATATCGAGAAATTAAATTTATTATTGCTAAACTTCATATTGTGCTCCAATAATCATATTATACTTCAAATAATTGTTCTTGATCAATTGTGATTAAAATCTTTACTAAAAATCTCCATTTTCTCCTTAAATTGAAAAAAGATCGTTTTGTCCCTAATCGGTCAATTTTTTCGATTGACTTCAAACTGGACCTCGAACTCCGAATCACTATTTTGAGTAATCCCTGGATTGTGAAATTTTCAATTTCACTCTTAAAATCCTTATTTGAACTTGTTCGAGGTTTAAATCATCTTAGTCATATTTCTAGTTATAATACCGAGTTTTGAATACTTTCCCAACTGTTCAAATATACCATCACTCTATCAGTCATATACATGACCTGACAAATATTTTTGGGCTGGGCTTGACAGGTATCTCCTAGAATGATTTTGGCAAGAGCCAAATTAAGTTTTTAAGAGATCAATAAGCCATATAAATTATACGTATGTTATGAAATACATTGGGATAGAATATTTTATTTGTCTCTACTCAATTGAAATGAGTTGAGATAAGGTGAATTGAAATACAAAGAATGGATTTGAATTTGTCTCATTTTACTCGACTTTAGATAGTTTAGATGGTATCTGTTTACTTACTGGGATTTTATAATCTCACCTCCTCATTTCCTCACATTTCAGGCTCAGAGTATTCTATAGTTAGCAGATTTTGTCAAGGACCATTAGTTGGACTTGAATCGGCAAAAGCTGTAGGTTCTCAGCTTTCGATGCATTTTGGTTAGTTGAGGGCCCACATGTCACTGTAACTCTATTTTCATACCTTGGTTGCCTGTATACTAGTATGTGAGAATATATTTAGCTTTTACGCTGCGAAAATTATTTACTGATGGCTTTATAAAAATTGTGTTATAAGAAAATAGATTATTTTATTGAATATTTTATTTTATTCAAATAGTCAAATTTTTATTTTAACCAAACGTTTTAGATACTTAAATTTGTTTTTAATCACTAAATATATGTTTTCTACTCACCTACTACATTTTTGATCAGTTTCGAGACTTTCGTAGAAAAATGATGAAAATGCCCTTGTGAGCTAGAAAATAGTATTATATCCTTTTGGTTTGGAAACGACTTATGATTTCTTGAATATGAAATTTAATAATTGTTGCTCACTGGGGAAGTGCGAAAGCTGATGCTAAGCCTTACGGGGTTCTGGTAGGCATTCTTGGTAATGAGTGCCTATTGGGACGTTGCGGTTGTTGTCACGGGCCTGATAGGGAGTTCCAGGCCGTGACAAAATGGCTAACAAGCATGGAATAATTAGAGGAATACTGCAGAGATGAGATTTGAGCAAACAAAACATTCAACCCTCAGGATAAATATTCTGCTGCCAGGATAAAAAAGAGTGGAGAAATGGAGTCGCATTGTCTAAGTCCTCTTTCTGACTTAAAGTAGCCCACAACCCCACCATTAATCAACAAAGAGAACCAGTAGTTAGAAATGCAGCGACGAATCATATCAATCCAATTAGAATTGAATCCAAACTGCTGAAGCATTTTATAGAGAAAATCCCATTCAAGCCGATCATTAGCCTTCATCATATCCAATTTAAGAAGCACATTTCCTCCCCTTGACTTTCGATCAATCTTCCCAATCAATTCTTGAGCAAGAAGGATGTTGTCACTGATCAATCTCCCTTCTACGAATCCACTATGATTATCTGAAATAATGGAAGGAAGGATCTTTGCAAGACGGTTAGCCAAAATCTTAGTAATGATTTTGTTTAAGACATTACAAAGACTGATCGGCCTAAAGTCACTCCATTTCGAGGCATTATTGCTCTTAGGCAGCAACACTATTGTTGTATAAGTGACTCCCCTTAGAAGATCGGCTCCATGAAAAATGTCCACTACTGCATCCAATAAATCATTAGCCAAAATATCCCAGCATTGTTGGTAAAAAATTGAAGAGAATCCATCAGGGCCAACAACACTATCCTTGTCAATATTAAAGACTGCTTCTTTCACTTCTTCCATTAATGGCACTGCACATAAACTAAAGTTGTCATTATCAAAAAGCATAGTAGGGATCAAGGAATGATTAAACCTGGCCATATCACATTGTTCTTTCTTCATAAGGGAGGAGAAAAATCCAACTACTAAAGACTTAATTGGATCTGGTTCTTCCACCCAACTTCCATCCAGGTTTTGTATCTTGAAGATGTGGCTTTTAATTCTCTTTTTTTTTACCCTAATGTGGAAAAACTTTGTATTACGCTCTCCCTCCACTAACCACTTAATACCTGACTTCCGCTTCTAGAACAATTCTTCAACACTAAGATAATGGTTAAGTTGAGCGTAAGCTTTGTTCATAACAGCACGATTTTCCATTGACTGGTCATGTTGAAAAATTAATTCGTAGTCTGCAGCTCTTTTTTTTTGCCTCTTTCAAATTATGGAAAATGTCTCCAAAAACTTCCTTGTTCCAGTGTTTTAGGGACTGTTTTAATCGGAGTTGTTTCCTCTAAAAGGCTTGAAGACTCGAGCCAGTTATGGGCAGTTCCTAGTTTTGAGCTACAAACTGTTTGAAACCATGGTGCAGTACTCAGGCATGTAGGAAATAATTTAGCTTATTTGTTGGAAGAATGAGGATGTTTATTGAATTTAGGTATTTTTGAAAAGTTGGGATATTTTCGAAAGTTAGGAAATAATTATGATTTTGATGTTTTGATATGTCTAAAGGGAGAATGGAGGCTATTGATGTGTTTGTGAGCTAAAGGACAACTATTGGCTAAAAGTTAGGCTTGACTACAATGTACCTTTGATTATCTAGGTGAGTGGGATTTAATTAAATGCATGTGATGCATCTCGTATAATGTATGAGCTACCATGGTACTTATATGTTCTTTGTATGCCTAGATGAGAATGCCAAGGCTAGAGAATTGATATATATATGTATGTATGTATATATTCGTGTGAATATGTATGTTTGCCTAGAGGTATGTACCTAAGCTAAAGAACAATTATGGTTGTGTGCCTAGATGAGGATGCCTAGGCTAATTAGTTATTTGAGATAGGAAATTTGTGTTTGTGCAATTTATGGTGAGCCACAAGGTGGTATTGTGTAGGAACCCATGGTATGTAGGACCTAGAGCAAAAGATTTACGCATGGTGTGATACGGATTGTGTATTAAGGACTATGCCAAATTGTGATGAATAGACTTCCTAATTAAGTATATGGGTATGATATGTATTTCGGTTAATGGTACAACAATCGAGGTGATGTTAAGTATGTGAGGCCGAAAAGCCATGATTGCTTAGGGATACGATCTGTGTATGAATGCCCTCGTATTTGTGGTTGATTTAAGGATAATCATAAGTCTGTTAAGCCATGATTGATACAATTGAATATGATGAATACCCATGTTTGGTTAAGGGAATGAGGGCCTATAGATTGATTAAGTTTTGTTTAATGGTGCTTTAGAGGTTTAAAGGCACTTAGAATTATACCGAGCTTAGAGATGACTAAAGCTCATTAAATTTGTATATGATTTGATGTGGACATATGGAATGTCACAGGCACGATGGTCTGATTTGTGGATATGTGTTCTGTCCAAGGGATGAATTCCAGATGTTGATTTAACTTAAGGTGGAGTGGAGTCCCACACCTTATGATTATGTATGTGCTTGTAAGGATGGTGGTAAGTAGGGATGATAGCATTAATCTTTCATTTGATTCCCGCCTATAGTGCTTTGATACCATCCATTGAGATTACTTCAGGTGATTCTGACGTCAGGAGATTACCTTGGTCAATGATATGATTCTCCACCAATTGCTCTAGCATTGTGTGTGATCTGTTCTCCGCCCATTGCTTCAGCACGTGCGTGATCCGTTCTTTGCTCGTTGCTTCGACACATACATAATCTATTTTTCCACCCAACAGCTTTGCCCTGCACATGATTTGTTTCTTCATCAATTGGCCACCGTGCATGATTTGATGATGTCCAGTGCAAGACCACTCATTTGATTTTGTTTAACCATCATAACATGCATCGGAGATGGCATGATTTGATTATAAATATGAATAAATGGTGATCGTTGTGAATGATATTTAATGAAATGCTTCAGAATAAGTAATTATTTGAAAATGAGATTTAAGGTTAGGCTCTGGTAACTCTATAATATAGAGTTATTTGGGCTTAATTTTAATAGTAATTTAGCTTAGTTCTTGTAGTAATGCATAAAAAAAGTAGATTTTATTTAATTATTTTAAATTAGTTATTTTAGGTGAGTTAATCTAATCATGGTTAATTTTATGTTTAAATTGGTGTTAATATGGATAAGATAGATTGTTATTAATTTATTTGTGCTTTCGTTGGTGTTTGAAAAAAGAATTTTAATAGAAGAAGGAGAGCAATTTTAAGGTGCAGACTTTTACTGTATATGTTTTGTTGTTTTGACTATAACTTTATCTACAGAACTTTAAATGAAGCAATTCTTATACCATTGGAAAGATAAGAGAAAACGATACAACTTTTGTGTTTACAACTTCACCTAATTCAGCCTGAAAGATAGTCAAAAATCTTGTCGAACTTGACATACTATAGCAATCCTAGAGCAATTACGATTTCTGATTGGGCAAAGTTGCAACTCACATTGTCTGATGAGGAAATTCCAATTAAAATTGACTTCTTTCTCCACCCAACTTGGCCTTACTTCAAAGCTTATAAAAACAACCTTTCGAAGGACTTAAGAGACAACTTTTTAGAGACTCAAGAAGCTAGAAGTTGAGGTTGAAACTTGGAGATCAAGGCCACAAATATTATTTTGTCTTTGTCAAACCCGGCCCTAAAATATCTACCATGTTATACATATGACTGATAAATTGATAATATATTTGAACAGTTGGGAAAATATTTAAAAGATAGTATTATAACTAGAAATATGATTAAGATGATTTAAACCTCGAATAAGCTCAAATACGGATTTTAAGAGTGAAATTGGAAATTTCACAGTCTAGGGATTACTCAAAATAGTGATTCGGAGTTCGAGATCCAATTTGGAGTTAAATGAGAAAATTGACCGATTAGGGACAAAATGGAGATTTTCATAAAAGAATTTAATCACAATTGACCAAGAATAATTATATGAAGTATAATATGATTATTGGAGCATAATATGAAGTTTAGCAGTGATAAATGTAATTTTCCAATAGTTTTGGAGCACAAGGACAAAATAGTAATTTTACCATTAAAAGATAAAACGAGAATTTTTGAAAAAGGTTTTGACAACAATTGATCAAGATTAATTATTTAGATTATTTAGAACATAATTTGAGGATTTAGCAGTGAAAAGTTTCAATTTTTAGTACATTTTGGAGTATAGGGGTAAAATGGTAATTTTATCATCGAGGGACCAAATTTAATTTTTTGAAAGAATTTAGATCAAATTTAATAAATTGGAGTGTGGTATGAGTTTGAGAATTGAAAAATATGCCTTGTGGCAATTTTTCAATTTTTGAGGCAAAAATCTCATTTTGTACTTTTTCGGGGGTAAAAGTGTAATTTTGTAAAATTACACCATCAAAATTTTTGGAATAGTCCAGAAATTTCATGATGGTTGAGGATAAGGGAAAGAAATTGGTGGCTAAAAAGAAAGTCAAAAGATAAGGTTTGAAAAAAATAAATTAATAAAAAATATCGTGTATAAAAAAATTAAATAATATTTTAATTAGCCTTATAAAAGGCTTGAAATTTCTAGAATTTCTTCATATCATGACCGGCCATCAAAGGAAGCAAGAAGAAAAAGAAAAACTCAAAACCTAGGCCAAGAATCAAAGGGAAAACAAGGGAAATCAAGAAATTTAGCTTGAAAAAAGGTAAAATTTTTTTATTTTCCTTATGATTTTCATTACCCAAGCTTTATTTTTCCATTTGATGCATGAATCACTTATGGGTATGGATCACTCTTGCTGGCTGAATATTCAAGGGGGAGATTTGAACAATTTTTAGGTTGATTTTAGGTTGATTTAATGTGGTTTAGTTAGGTTATAATTAAATATATCAAAACCTAGCTAGAAAAATAATTTTCTTCCATTAAAACTCATTTAAGCTGAATTTCCAAGAGTGAAATTGCTGCTGAAAATGATGAGATTTCATGTTATTTAAGTGAATTATGTTGAATTATGGCTAGAGGAAAATTTTAGAAATTTTCAGAGTAAAAATCAAAATTTTTACCCGTTAGGGGTAAAATTATAATTTTCGGTCTAAGACTAGTAAATTGACCCGTAGATGCTGCCATTGAGAAATTGGAATATAATCGAACAATTAGATATTGAAACGGATCAAATCGGAGTTAAAATGGAGATTTTAGCAATTTAGACGTGTGTAGGCGAATTAAGTCAAAAACCGTGTTTAGACGGTTATTCGGACAGTTTGTAGGACATTCCATGCATTTAGAGCTTGAAATAATTTATGATAAATTGACACAATTTATTAAATTTTGTGTCATGAATTATGGATAGGTGGTGAGTAAACTGATTCAGGTAAGAGACTGCACCCGAGGACGGAGGGTAGGAGTATCTCTACTCTTAGAATAGTGGGTGGACAATTTATCACCTTAATTATCTAAAAGAATTTTATTTAATTTGATGATTTTATGAAAATTATTTTAAAATGAAAAATTTCTTATTTATTGAGAAAAATACAAAATTTTGAAATAAATGGAATCTATCAAATGAATAAGATTTTATCAATTGATTTGAAAATCGAATATTGGATTTGAAATTAGAGTAATTGGAGACCCTGTGATTTATTGTGAATTATGTGTTAAATTATTATGGCTTATGAAAATGTGGTATGGCTGGCTGCTAGTTTATTGTGTTGAAATTTATATGAACTGCTATTTGCCATGCAGGTTGGTTAGTAATAAAATAGCCTAGTCATATTATTAAAATTTTATTAATTAGTGGATTGATATCTGCTCCAGTAGATGGGTTTTCGTGGACCGGCCTAATTAGAGGTGGCACGGTGAAACCCCTATATACCAATATGTCAGTTGTAGAGGCGTACATGGTTATTTAATTGTCCTGAGATATGACAGAGTCACTTCACGTTAAATCACCACGTGAAGGCGAACTCAGCTAACACCAAGGAATGGCTGATGTTGAATAATTATGATAATTTCGACACAGCCTTGGTGGGCTTGGTTGAATACCTCTGATCAAGGTGTCACCGAGCACGAGATTTTTGGCACAAGCCACGATTTTGCGAATAATCATAAGCCATAAAAATTTTCAAGTGAAATGAAATTAATTTACTCAGTGAAAGGAAATAAAGTGTTATGAATAATTTACAGTAGTTTATGATAATTGTCTCCTTTTACTCGACTTTAGATAGTTTCGATGGTAAATGTTTACTCACTGGGATTTTATAATCTTACCCTTTTTTTTTCCACACCTTACAGGCTCAGAGCATCCATAGTTAGTAGATTTAGTCAAGGATTGTCGATCGGACTCGAATCGGCAAAAGTTGTAGGTTTTCAGCTTCCGACACATTTTGGTTAGTTGTGGGCCCACGTGTCACTATAATTTAAATTTCACACTTTAGTTGTTTACATTATGATATGTAAAAACATAATAAATTAATAGTTTTATTAAAATTATTTTATGAGAAAACATGTTATTTTATTAAATATTTTTATTATAGTCAAATAATTAAATTTTATTTTCCAATAAATATTTTAGATATTTAAATTTATTTTTATCATGATAAATGTGTTTTATACGCATTTACTACATTTTTTTTAGCAAATTTCAAAATTTTCAGTGAAAAACTATGAAAATGCCCTTATGAGCCGGATAAAACTATTTTAGTATTTTTTTATTGAAAATGACTGGTGGTATTTGAAATGTGACATTTTATAATCGTCGCTCACTGGGGAAGCGTGAAAGTTGATACGAAAGCCTTGCAGGGTTTCGGTTGGTATTCGAAGTGTGAATACCTATTGAGACTTCGCGTTGGTTGTCATGGTCCCGATGGGGAGTTCCGAGTCGTGACAATTAAGTTGATATCAGAGCATGGTTTTGATTTTAAAGGATCATGGTTTTGACTTTAAAATTGTTTTAAGAAATCTACATTGACACTGCGTGGCCCGAGTCAAGTTAGGTCAAGGATGTGCATTAGCATATAGTATCTAAGAATTTCCTAAAATCAAATTGTTTATTTTATAGATTACTATGTCTAGTGAGGGACCGTTGGAATTCACAGCTAGGAGTCGTAAACACTCAGTACCCAGTAGCCCAGAGAGGTATCCTTTCAGAGTTCCTGAGAATTGGGATCCCTCAAGATTGAGAGCACAGGTTCGTACTCTTGAGAGCTCTAGTGCTACCGAGACCGATGAGAGCGTTAGTAGTAATGACACTAATCTGTGCATTAGGAATTCTCTCTTGAGAGAAATTGAGAGAGGTGAGGAGGCGAGAGAAAGAATGAGGATGGTGTGAGAAGATTATCGTGATAGGAGAGCACCTCCATCGATTATTAGGTATTTTCCTTCCGGGGGCGAAGGAAATGCAATAATTGTGAGTGATGAAGAATATAGGAGAATTCAATAAGTGTGACTCAAGGAACAAAGGGAAAGAACGAGGGGATTAGAAGAAATTTTCGCGACTAGGAGACCTCCCCCATTGGTAGTTAAACCATTTCCTCTTGGCAGTGGGCCAAGTATAAGGGGTCGACAAGGAAAAGGTAAACCCAGAATGTCCGTGATTGATCTTTTTTTTGAAAAGCCACTAGTGATACGAGATTTTCCTTTTGGGTGTGGAAGGAATGCTGCACCAATAAGAGATGGCGAATGTCTGAGGACCTAACAAGCTCGGACTGAAAAACAGAAAGGGAAATCTCATAAGATGGAAGAGGATACTGAAGAAGAGGACTCTAGTGATACCTGATGAGACGGTTAGGCTTTGTACAACTTCAAATTTTGGCAAATGTAAAGTAAGCGGAAATAGCCATATATATCTATAAAAAAGGACCCGAAAGTTTACTTCTGTTGTGTATAATATAAGTGGATTGTAGAATAGTCGTTCGACTGACTTGATGTGTATAAATATAGAGGTCTTTGGTACGAAAAGGATAGACTAATAATATAATTTTGAGGTTAAAAGATTTGAAATTGTCAAATCAATTTTAACCAACACATGGAATTCTATAATTAAGATTGATATACGAAGTATTCGAAACGATTAGTTTAAAAGTTTACTTGGTTCAAAGTGTGATTTATAACGAAAATGATTTGTTTTAAAGATGATTACTTGGAGGGAAGAAATTAAAAGAAATATCGATGTTTGAATGTACTCTAAGAGAAAGATAAATCCTTAACTAATAAAGATTAAAGGAAAGAATGTACCGAAAGATGGACTGCTCTGTGGTTTATAGTATAAGAGGGAATAAATTATGAGAGTCATTAGACAGTAAGAATAATTAAATATGAATAATAAAAATAGTACTGGGGTGCAATCATACCAGATCTGATGCATCGTATCCCATCAGCACTTCAAAGTTAAGCGTGCTTGGATGAGAGTAATATTAAGATGTGTGACCTTCTGGGAAGGATGTTTTATAATAAAGTATGGAGTATAAGGAGATTGAAAATACTTATTGACGGAAGTACAAATGGTACAATATGGTTTCCCTCATAAATTTCAGTATATTTGAGGAATTGTCAGGGTAAATTAATGAATAAGAGTAACAAGGATTGAATTATAATCCAAATATTTAGAGATTTTAGGTGATATGAATTGACTAAAGAATAGTATCATTGGAATGAAAATAGAATTATGTTACGGGAATTGCAGAAACTTACTGAGAAAGGACAATTTTGGTATACTATAATGGATGATATGGATAAGTTGAAACTAAAGTTCTAATTATGTAATGTGTGGTAAAAGATCTGTTCGATATCATTATGTTAAAAATCCTTGTAGTTGAAAAGCACAAGTAAAATTCTTAAGTGATATGAAAATAAATTCCATAGGATAAAAGGGACGTGCATTGACTTAATATGGAGTTTTATTAATTGGAATTTTAAGTGCATTGGAAAAAGTGTTAAAATAGAAATGAAGAGCAAATTGGAAAGCTTCCATGTTATCTCATATATTACCTATGGGAAGAAGAAAAGTTAAGGAGTCCTTAAATTAGTTACATTGGAGTGAATCGGTAGGTGGAGTATCAAGACCAACAGTAGGGTGACTAAAGTCAAAATTATAAGAAAATGAAGGAGGTTGAGAGTCAAATTTTGTTGATGGCTATGTAAAAGTGAATGAGGAGTTAAGTAAATTATGAGATGTTAATGAGGAATATCAATACTAAATGATAAATTTGTGAATGAAGGATTACAAGAGTAATGTAGAAACAAGTTGGTGAAAAGTATTAATATGAGAATTTATAATTATTACCTCAACTCGATAGAGTGAAAAGAATTAGTAATAATATGAGATTGATTATGTGATATATTAGAAATCTTTGGAGACAAATGTGAAATTGAATGAATAAATTGGGTTAAAGTTATGGGATTTGACTTAAAAATCTCGTTAATTAGAGTTTTAAAATTTTTGGAAAGGTATTGATATGAGTACAGTGGAAATTTGGAGATAGATACCCAAGGATAAATTGATATATGGAGAGTTACCAGATTAAAGGACTAAATGTAATGGAATGGTTAAAGGTGTTCTTTTCAGGGGAAGGAAAGGTTTCAGGTTCGAACCTCCCCGTGTCCAACTGTAGGCTGCAGACTGTAGGGAAGACCGTGTTAAAGGGATGAGGACCCAGACATGATGGTACCTTGGAGAGATAGTCATTCTAAGAGGATGTCATATGTGGAATTGGTAATTTGAAGTTAAATGATTTGGAAATGTTGAATCTGGGTTAAATGTCAAGTAAAGTTTTATGATAGAGATTAATATACAAGTTACCTGAAGGATCAATTTAAAAAGTTTATTGGGTTCAAGTGTGACTTATAATACGAACAATCAAGTCAAGGAAAAATCTTTAGGACACTAATGACCCTATAAAACATACATGAGTATTCAATTACCATTTGATGGAAACAATGAGGTGACATAATGATACTTAGGATCAGGAAATGTAAGTATATATATAATTATGGATAATAAGAAAAGAATATAAGTATGCAAACGGTATGGGCCTATGCATAGATATAATGAAGATGTTGATCAAAATTATGGAGATTATGTTATTGAATTTTGGTTATAGAGAAGGACAAACGAAAGAAAATTTGGTTCAAAGACATTAGAGAATAAAGTTATTTATATGTAATGAGAAGTATAGACATCTGAAATGTCACGACCCGGAACCACCCTCGAGTCCGTGACAACCGCCGCGATGTCCCGATATGTACTCATTCCCCGAGTACCATATCGAAACCTCGCAAGGCTCTCGTACCAGTCTTTCTAGTTCCCCTGTGAGTCTCTATTTATTTATTTCATACTTTAAAACATTTCGTCCATTTTCGAACCAAAACAGGGAAAAAGACAGAAATTACTACACAGGGGCGTTTCGGTCATTTTTCGTCGAAAATTTCAAAGTTTGGAAAAAATGTTACTTACGCGTAAAGAATTCATAAATTGAAGTCGGAATTGAAATCGGATATCTAAAACGTGAAATTCGAGTGAAATTACATTTAATGGAATAAAATAATAATATTTCATAAAATAAAATATTTTCTTATAAAACAATTTTTATATAGATATCCGAATATAATTTTTACAGCGTAAAAACAAAATATATTATTACATATAGTACTACAGATAACTGAAGTATAAAATTTAATTTACAATGTTAAGTGGGCCCAAAATAGATAAATACAATCTATGAAATGAACCTGTGTCCAGAAGGTTATCTCTCTAAACCTTCTCCTCAACAGAGTCCTCTATCTACAACTGTCTGTGAGTCTGAAATGGGGAAATTGAGGGGTGAGTTTTACAACCCAGTGAGTCAGATAAATACCATCCACGACATCTAAAGTCGAGTAGATGGAGACAATTTATATATAGAAAGGCCATATCACCAAGAAATTTATAATACCCAGTTTAGTAAAATCATGCTAAATAATTACATTAATTCCAACACAAGGCTTATGATTTATTTGTAAAATCAGGCTTTGACCAAATTTTATACTCGTGAACACTTGATCAGAGTGTTCCATCGAGTACGCCAAGGCTGTTACAATTTATATTGTAATTGAAAAATATAGCCGTTCCTTGGCGTTGGTCGAATTCACTCTCACGTTGGGTTAGATATGGAGTGAATTCTCTGTGTATCTCGGGAGTTATCCTACGCGCCTCTCTAACCGAGATTATATGATTCCTGAGTTTACCGTGCTCCTCCTAAAGGCAGTCCACGGAAACCCGCCACTGCAGCGACTGATCAAACCCACCATATCACTAAAAATTTCATGGCATAACAAGGCAATTTTCATACAAACCAGCCTACACGGCAAACAGCAATTCATGCAAATTTTAATACAATAAACCAGCCAAGCATGCTCATCAAGATCATAAGCCACAATTTCAATTTTTAATACATAAACGAAATTTCATGCCGGTCTCCACATACTCAGTGTTAAAAATCCATTTTTCGATTTAAAAATCATTTATGAAATTCAATTTATTTTTCATAACACATAACCAAATAAAACTACTTTAGATATTGAAAACGGTAATTTATCCACTCACCTTGTCACAGGAGTGCCCGATACTCCCGTTTTTAATTTCACTACACCGTTTTTCTCCGGTGTCTGGGGGACCCACCACCTAGGCGATACGTGTGACACAAATTTCAATAAATTGTGTCAATTTCTCATAATCAATTTCAGGCTCTACGTGATGCATGAACTGAGCTAAAAATGGTTCGGACAGTCGTTAATTCACGGTGTCCGACCGACTCGCCTACACGCGTCTAAATTGCTAAAATCTCCAATTTAATTCCGATTGGACCCGTTTCAGTTTCTAATTATTCGATTATATTCCAATTATCCAGTGGTAGCAACTACGGGTCAATTTATTAGTCTGAGAATGCAAAATTACAGATTTACCCCTAGTGGGTAAAAATTTCAAATTTTATTTTGAAAATTCCTAATTAATTCCTACTTTTACTATTCATCAAATTTACCTAAAATACCATTCAACCACATCAACTTGCTGTATTTCCAGCAGCCAAAAAGTCCCCAAAAATTCAGCTAAATTGGTTTTCTAACATGAAAAAAATGTGATTTCTTGAAATCTATCACTATAATTCACCATTACCTAACTAAATACAACTAATTAACCTAAAATCCAATCAAATCAAACTCAAAAATCCCTCCCTTAGGTTCAGCCAGCATAGGGTTCATTGTACAAGCTCATGTTTAAAGCATGGAAAATAAAAAAGAACATATGGGTAGTGTAGATCAAGAAGAAATTTAAAGAAATTTTACCTTTTTCCTTGTGAATTGTTTGAATCTCTACACTTCCCCTTTGATTTCTACTTAGGGTTCTTAGTTCTTCTTCTTTTCTCTATTCTTGTTGCTTTAGCCGAATTTTACAATGCTTTGGCTGATATTTGATGGCTTTTATTACTTAAATAATAAAATAATCTATTTTTACACATGTTTTGGTACTATTCAATATTTTATTTTTTTTTTCTTTTCTTTTTGACTTTCTTTTTGCCAATTAAATCCAGACCTTATCCTCTTATTGTCCTGGAACTTCTAGAAATTTTCCAACACTTTTATAGTGTAATTTTGCAAAATTACACATTTGCCCCCGAAAAAGTGAAAAATTACATTTTTGCCCCAAAAATTGAAAAATTGCCACAAGGCATATTTTTCAGTCCTCAAACTCATACCACACTCCAAATTGTCAAATTTGATCTAAATTCTCTCAAAAAATTAAATTTGGCCTTCCGGTGGTAAAATTACGATTTTACCCCTGCACTGCAGAAATCACCGAAATTTCTTCTTTTTCCACTTTTCAACCTCCAATAACACTTCAATTGATTAATATGATCAATCTCAATCAAACGGGATCAAAAAATCTTTTTCAGAAATTCCAAATTCGTCATTTAATGGTAAAATTACTATTTTGCCCTTGTGTCCCAAAAATACCGAAAATTGCACTTTTTCACTGCTAAACTTCATTTTATGTTCCAAACATCATTTTATATTCCATATAATCATTCTTGGTCATTAAAAATCAAAATCTTTATTAAAATCCTCATTCTGTCCTGAAATTGAAAAATGACCGTTTTGTCCCTAATCGGTCAATTTTCCCGATTAACTCCAAATTGAACTTCGAACTCCAAATTCTCATTTTAAACCAATCCATGGGTTTTAGTTTTCTCAAATTCATCCTCAATTCTCTGTTTAAACTGGTTCAAAACTTATTTAACTTGATCATACCCTTAGGGGCAATATTGTCATTTATCTTGTTTCCCGAGGTAATTCAATATACAAACATGCTATCCATTGCATGTGAATGACATATCACAGATAAATTAGGATCAGGTGTTACATGAAAGTACTTATACATACATATATAAGGAGTCAATAATATGATCAACTATGGTAAATGATTATTCATAAGGATTTAGAATTTGAACTTGATGTATCCGACGAGTTGAATAAAAAAATAAAATGATCAAGAATATTACTAGAAGTTGATTTATAGAGACCTAAGGAAATTGGAGAATTCATTCAGGAAATGTAATCTATGGCAAGATTAAGCCATATGGAATGGACTGATATGATTAAAAAGGTGGAGGTTATATGTGAATAAGAAACAAATATGATATATGTGGAAATAATTAAGGATTACTAATTTTCTCTAAGGTTGAGAATATGTCCAAAAACGAATATGGCATACTAATGATATTGTAGGCTATATAATAATGTATGAGGATGAAGATGAATAAGTACTGAAAGGTTGATAAGGAGCAAAGAAAGGATTGATGATTGATATATATATAAATGGGTATAAAAATAGATCGAAATTGATATGATTGAGATAGACTTGTAGTTTGAATTTAATGATGGTAAAAGAGATCATGACTGTGAAGAATACTACATATGTGATTTTAAAGGATGATGGTAGATAAGAGTGAAGTACTCAAGTGGACCTAAAGGTAAACAAATTGAAATTCTCTACAATAAGTGATGACATGGGAAAATAAATATCAAAGGATAATATAATACCCCGTTTATTCTTCAGGTTTGATCAATGAAATTTTGAGGATAAAATTTTATTTTAAGGGGGGTAGTGTTGTCAAACCCGACCCTAAAATATCTACCATGTTATATATGTGACTGATAGAGTGATAGTATATTTGAACAGTTGGGAAAATATTTAAAAGATAGTATTATAATTAGAAATATGACTAAGATGATTTAAACCTCGAATAAGCTCAAATACAGATTTTAAGAGTGAAATTAGAAATTTCATAATCTAGGGATTACTCAAAATAGTGATTAGAAGTTCGAGGTCCAGTTTGGAGTTAAATGAGAAAATTGACCAATTAAGGACAAAACGGTTATTTTGTCATTTAAGGACAAAATGGAGATTTTCATAAAAAAATTTAATCACAATTGACCAAGAATAATTATATGAAGTATAATATGATTATTGGAGCATAATATGATGTTTAGCAGTGATTAATGTAATTTCTCGATAGTTTTGGAGCACAAGGGCAAAATAGTAATTTTGCTATTAAAGGACAAAACGAGAATTTTTGAAAAATATTTTGACAACAATTGATCAAGATTAATTATTTAGATTATTTAGAACATAATTTGAGGATTTAGCAGTGAAAAGTTTCAATTTCCAGTACATTTTGGAGTATAGGGGCAAAATGATAATTTTACCACCAGGGGACCAAATTTAATTTTTTGAGAGAATTTAGATCAAATTTGATAAATTGGAGTGTGGTATGAGTTTGAGGAGTGAAAAATATGCCTTGTGGTAATTTTTTAATTTTTGAGGTAAAAATGTAATTTTACACTTTTTCGGGGGCAAAAGTGTAATTTTGTAAAATTACACCATCAAAATTTTCAGAATGGTCCAGAAATTTCATGAAGGCTGAGGATAAGGGAAGGAAATTGGTGGCTGAAAAGAAAGTCAAAAGATAAGGATTGAAAAAAATAAATTAATAAAAAATGCCATGTATAAAAAAATTAAATAATATTTTAATTAGCCTTATAAAAGCCTTGAAATTTCTAGAATTTCTTCATATCATGACCGGCCATCAAAGGGAGCAAGAAGAAAAAGAAAAACTCAAAACCTAGGCCAAGAATCAAAGGGAAAACAAGGGGAATCAAGAAATTTAGCTTGAAAAAAGGTAAAAAATTTTTATTTTCCTTATGATTTACATTACCCAAGCTTTATTTTTCCATTTGATGCATGAATCACCTATGGGTATGGATCACTCTTGCTGGCTGAATATTCAAGGGGGAGATTTGAACAATTTTTAGGTTGATTTTAGGTTGATTTAATGTGGTTTAGTTAGGTTATAATTAAATATATCAAAACCTAGCTAGAAAAATAATTTTCTTCCATTAAAACTCATTTAAGCCAAATTTCCAGGAGTGAAATTGCTGCTGAAAATGATGAGATTTAAAACTCATTTAAGCCAAATTTCCAGGAGTGAAATTGCTGCTGAAAATGATGAGATTTCATGTTATTTAAGTGAATTATGTTGAATTATGGCTAGAGGAAAATTTTGGAAATTTTCAGAGTAAAAATTAAAATTTTTACCCGTTAGGGGTAAAATTGTAATTTTCAGTCTAGGACTGGTAAATTGACCTATAGATGCTGCCATTGAGAAATTGGAATATAATCAACTAATTAGAAATTGAAATGGGTCAAATCGGAGTTAAAATGAGGATTTTAGCAATTTAGACGTGTGTAGGCGAATTAAGTCGAAAATCGTGTTTAGACGGTTATTTGGACAGTTTGTAGGACATTCCATGCATTTAGAGCCTAAAATAATTTATGATAAATTGACACAATTTATTGAATTTTGTGTCATAAATTATGGATAGGTGGTGGGTAAACTGATTTGGGTAAGAGATTGCACCCGAGGACGGAGGGTAGGAATATCTCTACTCCTAGAACAGTGAGTGGACAATTTATCACCTTAATTATCTAGAGGAATTTTATTTAATTTGATGATTTTATGAAAATTATTTTAAAATGGAAAATTTCTTGTTTATTGAGAAAAATACGAAATTTTGAATAAATGGAATCTATCAAATGAATAAGATTTTTATCAATTGATTTGAAAATCGAATATTGGATTTGAAATTAGAGTAATTGGAGACCCTGTGATTTATTGTGAATTATGTTTTAAATTATTATGACTTATGAAAATGTGGTATGACTGGCTGCTAGTTTATTGTGTTGAAATTTATATGAACTGCTGTTTGCCGTGCAGGCTGGTTATTAATAAAATAGCCTAGTCATACTTTTAAAATTTTATTAATTGGTGGATTGATATCTGCTGCAGTAGATGGGTTTCCGTGGACCGACCTAATTAGAGGTGGTACGGTGAAACCCTTATATGCCGATATCTCAATTGTAGAGGCGTACAAGGTTATTTAATTGTCCTGAGATATGACAGAGTCACTTCACGTTAAACCACCACGTGAAAGCGAACTCAGCTAACGCCAAGGAATGGCTGATATTGAATAATTATAATAATTTCGACAGCCTTGGCGGGCTTGGTTGAATACCTCTGATCAAGGTGTCACCGAGCACGAGATTTTTGGCACAAGCCACGATTTTGCGAATAATCATAAGCCATGTAAATTTTCAAGTGAAATGAAATTAATTTACTCAGTGAAAGGAAATAAAGTGTTATGAACATTTTACAATAGTTTATGATAATTGTCTCCTTTTACTCGACTTTAGATAGTTTCGATGGTAAATGTTTACTCACTGGGATTTTATAATCTTACCCTTTTTTTTCCACACCTTACAAGCTCAGAGCATCCATAGTTAGCAGATTTAGTCAAGGACTATCGATCGGACTTGAATCGGCAAAAGCTGTAAGTTTTCAGCTTCTGACACATTTTTGTTAGTTGTGAGCCCACGTGTCATTGTAATTTAAATTTCACACTTTAGTTGTTTACATTATGATATGTAAAAACATAATAAATTAATAGTTTTATTAAAATTGTTTTATGAGAAAACATGTTGTTTTATTAAATATTTTTATTATAGTCAAATAATTAAATTTTATTTCCTAATAAATATTTTAGATACTTAAATTTATTTTTATCATGATAAATGTGTTTTATACGCATTTACTACATTTTTTTTAGCAAATTTTGAAATTTTCGATGAAAAACGATGAAAATGGCCCTGTGAGCTGGATGAAACTATTTTAGTATTTTTTTATTGAAAATGATTGGTGGTATTTGAAATGTGACATTTTGTAATCGTCACTCACCGGGGAAGCGTGAAAGCTGATACGAAAGCCTTGCGGGGTGTCAGTCGGTATTCGGAGTGTGAATACCTATTGAGACTTCGCGGCGGTTATCATGGGCCCGATAGGGAGTTCCGGGTCGTGACAGTTTTCTTCATTGGCTTTTATTTTTCTTGTTACTTTCTATGGTAGAATTTATTATAATGTTATTTGTTTTTGTAATCATGAGTGGTTAATTTTCTTTTTCTAGGATTGCAATTGAACTCACATATAGTCTAAGTTTTTAATTTTTTTCTTACTTATCTTTAATGGGGTTTGAATTGTTTATTATAATTTGTTCTTAATGCTTTTAATTGCTTGGCTACCAATTAAATTGATTTAGAAACCTAAACAAACTTAGGAAAAGGAGTTTAGTATAGACTAAAATTGGGATAATATATGATCATATTAATTGATTTGCATATAGGATAGGGATATACCTATAAGCCATATGTAGCTAGATTAGAGTCTAAACTTAATGAGTCTATTTTAATTTAAATTCACATAAGGATATAGTTGTCATGACCCAAAACTTCCCATCGGGCCTGTGACAATCGCCGTGATGTCCCGATAGGCACTCATACCCGGAATGCTGGCTAAAACCCCGTAAGGCTTAGCATCAGTTTCCACATCTCCCCGATGAGCAATAATTGTTAGACCTCATATTTCAAAGAATTATAAGACATTTTCAAACCAAAAACATTAAAATTTTATTTTTCGGCTCACAAGGGCATTTTCGTCATTTTTCTTCGAAAATCTCAAAACCGACTAAGAACATAGTAGGTGAGTAGAAAGCATATATTTTATAATTGAAAATAATTTTAGAAGTCTAAAATGTTCGTTTGAAGTAAAATTACAACTATTTTAATGTAATAAAAATATTCAATAAAATAAGTTATTTTCTTATAAAACAATTTTTATATAGCTATCGATAAAAAATTTTCGCAGCGTAAAAGCTAATTATATTTTTACATACTATGATACAAACTACCAAAGTATGAAATTTAAATTACAGTTACATGTGGGCCTACAACTAATCAAAATGTGTCGAAAGCTGGAAACCTACAGCTTTTGCCGATTCAAGTCCAATTGACGGTTCTTGACTAAATCTGCTAACTATGAAATACTCTGAGCCTAAAATGTGAGGAGATGAGGGGGTGAGATTATAAAATCCCAGTAAGTAAACAGACACCATCTAAACTATCTAAAGGCGAGTAAATGGAGGCGATTAAATAAACCATCATAAAATGGTTCATAACACTTTAGTTCTTTTCACTAGGTAATATAAATTCGTTTTGTTCGAGAAATTAATATGGCTTATGTTTTCTTTAAAACTTGGCTTATGCCAACAAAATCATACTCGGTGACACCTTGATTAGAGGTATCCGACCGAGTCTGCCAAGGTTATTAAATTTCACAATATCTCAAAATGAAGTCATTCCTTGGCATTGGCCGAGTTCACTGCTACGTGGTGGTTCAGTGTGAAGTGAACTTTGGTATACCTCGGGAGTTACCATCTGTGCCTCTCATCAGAGGTATAATATATGAGGTTTACCATGCCCCTCTAAATAGGTTCGATCCACGGAAACCCGTCTACTGCAGTAGATATTAATCCACCAATTAAATAAAAATTTAATAGCATGACTTGGCAGTTATTGATAGATCTGGGATCCTATCACTTGACTACTGGCCAGCCGCATTATCGCAATAGCTCCATAGCCCCCGGCAAGGACACCTTGCTAAGCTTCGAATCCCGGATCTTTTTGAAATTTCCCCGAAGAAGATACTTATAAGCATTTCAAATCAAATCGTTCAAGGCAAAGCAAAAAATTTATATGATTTTAAGACAGTTTCGATTCAGCCATTCATGCAAATTTATCATAAGCCATGTAATACAGATCATAATTTATAACACAGCAAATGTCTCCAATTACTCTAATTTCACAACCATTGCCCGATTTTCAAATCAATTTATAAAAATTCATTTTATTTTATAAATCTAATTTATTTTATAAATTTCACATTTTTCTCTTAAAATAAGCAATTCACCAAATAAAATAGTTTTTCATAAAATCATCAAATTGAATAAAATCTACTATAGATAATGAAGACGAAAATATGTTTACTCACTGTTTTTGGAAACCGAATTCCAGGTACTTTAACTAGTGATCCTCAGGTGCAATTCCTTGCCTTTCTCGGAAGACTCACCACCTTGACATAATACAAAGTCAAGAAATTTACTACATTGCCCCTAAATTGTAATAAACCAATTTAGACCACTAATGCATGTTATGAGATGCAAAAATTGTCTGAATCTTATTTAAACACAGTGTTGACCTAATTTGGCCTATTACCCGATAAAATGGCTATTGTGTCCAATTTAACTCCAAATCAATTCTTTTCATTTTCTATACTTCAATTATACCTAAAATACCTCAATGATTGTGAATGAGATTCAATTTATTAGTCCCGAGCCAATAATCACACATGTCTATACTTTGAGCAATATTTCAGATTTTCACACTAAAATTTTCCATTTAATTTCTAGCCTCACCAAACATCAAATATCACCAAAATATCATGAAATATCATCAATTTCAGCCACAATTTCCTCCCTAGAAAATTTGGTCAAAATGGGTTAAATGAAGAACAATTCATTTTCTAGCTAGATTTTCATTCCATTAATCTCTAAACAACTAAAAACACTAAATTCCATTGAAATCTAGCAAAATCAAGAACCAAAACCTCTCCTTGGATGTTTGGCCAGCACGGGTTTGGTATGAGATCTCAAGTTCTAAGCATGGAAAATGGAAAGAAATGCATGGGTAAGATGGGTCACTAGCAAAATCAAAGAAATTTTACCTTTGCTTGATCAAATCCTTGAATTCCAACTCCTTTTCTCCAATTTTTTACCTAGGTTTTCTTGTTTTTCCTTTCCCCTCTTTGTTCTGGTTTTGGCTGACCATGGGGGTTGAAATGGGCTGATTTCTTATGCTTTTTATAAAGAAAATATTAAATAACTAAAAGCTTGACACGTGGTGACATTTCATTGGTCCATAGTTTTAATATTTATCTTTTATTCTTTAATTTTTCATCACACATTATGCCATATTTATCCATTCTCATAATAAATAAAATTCACAAATTTGACAAGTGTTGGGGGTGAAAATTTACCATTTTGCCCCTGGGGTGGCAAAATTATGATTTTGCCCATATACTCCGAAAAGTACCGAAATTACATTTTTTTCACTTTTCAACCTCAAATTACACTCCAATTGATCAATCTTAGTCAAATGGGGTCAAAATCTTTTTTAAAAATTTCTGTTTTGTCCTCTAGTGGTAAAATTATCGTTTTGCCCCTATGTTCCAAAAATACCGAGAATTAAAATTTTTCATTGGTAAACCCCATATTATACTTCGAATGATTAATCTTGGTCAAAAATTTCATTAAATAACCAAATTTCAACTTTAGGTGGCAAAATATCCATTTTGCCCTTAATCGGTTAATATTCCCGATTGACTCCAAATCAGCCATCGAACTCCGAATTACCATTTTAAGTCATCCATGAACTGTGAAATTCCCAATTTCACCTTAAAATTCTTATTTTAATTAGTTCAAGATTTAAAATCAATTTAGTCATACCTCTAGTTATAATACCAACTTTTAATATCTTTCAGAGGCATTCAAGTGTACAAACATTCCACCCAGCACATGGATAACACTGCATATATTTTATATAATCGGGTTTTACAATAGTGTTTTGGTTAAAATAGATATTTTTATAAGATGAGTCGGGAGACCTTTATAAATAATTTAGGACTCTAAGTTAGTAATTCAACCCGTTGAAATAAGTTAAGGAAGAGAGGTAAGATTTAGATAAAGTGTGATGGATATTGTAATCCTAGGTTTGTTTGATTTGATATTTACGTTAGTTATTATTATTTTGATTTTTTTTAATTTAAAAGTTTGGTTAAGTATTTTTAGTTAATTAAATTAGTTATTTGATATTAATTGTTTGGATAAGATTAACTTGTTCTAATTTTAGTACTTGATAAAATTTTAAATCAATTTCGTATGGGATCGATACTCTGCTTGCTTGTATACTGTTTATTTGATACGTATACTTGCGTAGTAGAATTTTAACTAACAAGTTTTTGGTGCCGTTGTCAGGGAATTGTTTCTAGAATTTTTATTAATATTAATACCAAGCAATTTAGTCTTACTTCAAATTTTATTTTTCTTATTTTAATATTAGATTTTGTTTATTTGCAGGTATCTTTGGTCATTGTATGCAGAGAATAAACAACTTGAATCTTGTTCCTTTTGATCTTGAGATAGAAAGAACTTTCAGAAGACGTAGAAGGAAGAATTTGCAAATTGCTACTTTAAATCACATAATGGCTGAGCGTAACAATAACAATGGCAATAATGCCATTAATCTGGTTCTCGAAGCAAATGGAGCACTAAAAGATTATGATGTTCTTCTTTTTGCAAGGTTTACACCAAAGCATTAGGAGATCTTCCATTAATGTAAATAATTTTGAAATTAAACCAACTTACATTCAGATGATTCAGTTTTCAGTCCAGTTTAGTGGGTTACCCAGTGATGATCTTAATTCTCATTTGGTAAATTTCCTGGAGATTTGCGATACCTTTAAATACAATGGAGTAACTGATGATGCGATTAGATTGAGACTATTTTCATTTTCTTTGAGGGATAAAGCAAAGAGTTGGCTTAATTCACTAACAAATGGGTCTATCACTACATGGGAAGACTTGGCACAAAAGTTTTTAGCAAAATTTTTTTCACCTACCAAGATTGCAAAAATGAGGAATGATATGGCCTTATTCACACAATTTGATGGTGAATCCTTGTATGAAGCCTAGGAGAGGTTTAAAGAACTACTGAGAAGATGTCCACATCATGGGATTCCTGATTTGTTGCAAGTTTAGACATTTTACAATGGGCTAGTTGGGTCAATAAAAACCACAATTGATGTTGCTACTAGTGGGGCATTAATGAGTAAGAATGTTGCAAATGCTTATAATTTATTAGAATAGATGGCCTCAAATAATTATCAATGGCCTTCAGAAAGGTCGAGTTTTAGAAAAGCTGTTGGAGCCTATGAAATTGATGCACTTGGCAACTTAACTGCTCAAGTAGCTGCGCAAGTGATTGCACTATCCAAGAAGTTTGACACATTGGGAGTTCATGTAGTTCAAAATTCATTAGTAGTTTGTGAGATGTGTGGAGATAGTCATTCAAGTGATCAATGTTCATACAATTATGCATCAGTCCAATTTGTGGGGAACTTCAACAGGCAACAGAATAACCCATATTCTAATGCATACAATCCTAGTTGGAGAAACCACCCCAACTTTTCATGGAACAACAATGTAGGGCTTTCCAATCCAAACCACATCATGCCTCTAGGTTTTCAATAACAAGCTAGACCACAAATTCTTGAAAAAAGTCCCAATTAGAAGAACTTATCTTGTAATATATATCCAAGATTGATGCTTTAATTCAAAGTCAAGGAGTCTCTTTGAGAAATCTTGAGACCCAAGTAGTATAGCTTGCAAATTCCATCAATAGTAGACCCCAAGGTGCCTTACCAAGTGACACTAAACCCAACCCAAGAATAGAAGATAAGGAACATTGTATGGCAATCACTCTCCACAATGGAAAAGAGGTAACTAAAGTGGTAAGTAATCAAGCTTTAAATTTTGAGATTTCAATTCAATCTGTTTTAAAAAAATTAAAAAAATTATGAAAAAGAAATTGTGGTTGAAAAATCTGCTAAAAATTCTATAGAAAAATCACAATCTGCACCCACAACTCCACCGCATTTTTCTTAACATTTTCAAAACAAAAACTTGACAAACAATTCCAGAGATTTCTTAAGGTGTTTAAAAAATTGCACATTAATATTCTTTTTGTTGAAGCTTTAGAACAAATGCCAAGTTATCTTAAATTCTTGAAATACATCTTGACTAAAATGAGGAAATTGAAAGAGTTTGAAACAGTTGCACTTATTGAAGAGTGTAGTGCTATAATCCAGAATAAGCTTCCACCAAAGCTTAAAGATCTAAGGAGTTTTTCTATTCCTTGCACTATTGGTAGTCTTAAAATTTCTAAAGCTTTATGTGATTTAGGTGTTAGTGTTTCAATAATGCCTTTGTCTATTGCTAGAAAACTTGGATTTCAAGAGATACAACCTACTATAGTTACCTTGCAATTAGCAGACAGAACAATCAGGCACCCAGTTGGGATTATAAAGGATGTTTTGCTTAAAGTAAGGTATTTATACATTTTGGTGGACTTCATTGTGCTCGAGATTGAAGATGATATTGAAATTCCTTTAATTTTGGGAATACCATTCTTAGCTACAGTTGGATCAATTATTGATGTGAAGAATGACAAAATAACTTTCAAAGTTGGGGAAGAAGAAGTGGTATTTAATTTGTTCAATGCAACTCAGTATCCTTATATTGATAGTTGTTACAAAGTGGATTTAGTCAATAAGGGTAAAGGTAAGCCTATTCCACCACCTTCAACAACGCAGGCACGAACTCTTGAGAGAAAACCACCACCACTTTCCAACTATCTTGATTTTGTGGTTGGACGACGAGTAATATTGTCTGATTCATAACTCTATCTTTTACCATTGAGTTTTAGACCATATTGGGGGAAGACCTTTAAAGTGGTAAAGATTTATCCTTCTGATGTTATCGAGATTTATAGTGGACTTACCGAAGCAGTCAAGGTCAACAAAGAAAATCTTGAGCTGTATAAAGTAGTGTAGAAGGGGGCATTATAATCAAGCTAGTGCTTATAAAAAAGCATTTCTTGGGAGGCAACCCAAGCACTCTAACTTTTTTTTATTTTATTTTTATTTATTTAGTTATTGGATTATCAACACTCTCTTTTATTTGTGCAGGTTCATGTAAAAAAAATTTCAAAAAAATTAAAAAAATTTAAAAAAATATTTAAAAACATTCAAAAAAACTTTTTCTTTATTTATTTTATTTTCAATTATATTTATTTATTTATTTATTTGTTTCTACACTAACCTTTATTGTCTTTTTAGGAAAAAAAGTCCTCCTAAAAAGTGAGAATGAGGAAGATAACAATAAGGAGGAGGATCAGAGCTTTTAAAAAATTTATTCAATCATCAGAGGAGTATTCTTTACCTTTCTTTTATTTTTCTAACATTGAGGATAATGTTTAATTTAAGTTTGGGGTGGTGAATTTAATTTTTTGGTGGTGAGTATTTTGTGGAAGTTTTAAATCAATTTTATTGGCATGCGTATTTATAAATAATTTAGGGTTAGTTGGTAAAAGAATTTATTTTTTTGTTTAAATTTTAAGAATCTAGAGTAAAGTTGTGCCAATTTTTTCAATGATTTTTTCTATCTAATGATGATAATTAGTTGTCTCGAATTTTTAACTTTTGGTGAATAAGGTTTTTGTTTGGATTCATGCTAAATTTTTAGTTAAGTATCATTGTTAGGATGTGATTTTCACAAGTTTGAGCACAATATCTTTTACTTTGAATTATTGTGAATATTTAGAAAAGGTTTATATTGATGTAAATTTAAGATTATATCATGAATTCTAAAATTTGCTTGATTTTCTCTAGAGGTGAAATCTTAAGCAATACTTAGTTAAGGAGATGATTTAGGCCATCTTTGGATCGTTTGAGCCTAAAAAGACAACCTTGTTAAACTTTTATCTCTAGTATACCCCTTTTAAACCTAATTTCTCTTTTCTTTGTTTAACAATATAATAATTGAGGCTAGCCTTAAAATTAATTTTTCAATTTTGCAACTCTCACTCCTAAGCATGTATATTGTTTTAGGAAATATAAATTGAGCTAAATGTTGAAAAAAGTGGAAAAATGATGATTATGTAAAAAAAAAAAATTCAAAATATGAAAAAGTAACCCCACTACCTACAAAATAAAGAAAATAAGTTTGGGGGTGTGAAACTGTGACAAAAAAAGAAAAAAATATGTTGAATGAAAGAAATGTTCAAATGTGGAAGAAAATGTGTACTAGGAGAAGGAAAATAGAGCTCTATATATATAGGTCCTAGAATAATTATGTGTTTAGGGTGATTTGAGCCACATTAATATCTTTTATCATACCTTGACCCTAGCCATACATTATAAGCCTTATAAAGTCCTATCGATCTCTAGATTTGTATTGACTTACATTAGTGGAGAGAGAGATGAAAAGTAAACCTATGGAAATCTAGTACTAATGTAAAATTTGTATTGGCATAAACTCATTTGGATATCATGATATTTTTGGTAAAAGACTTTATACACACACACATATGGAAATCCAATCAAGAATGTACTTGCATTAGAATTGAAACATGGACTTAGATGATGCTTATATTTTTCCTTCAATTAATGACTGATAGACATACTTTTGAGGAAATTAAGAGGAATCATTGAGTTGGTGCACTTTATCTTTAGTAGTAATACTAGTAGTAGTAGTAACTATATTTATTTTATTTTTCATTAAATGAATTTGATTTTCATAAGTTAGTTTCTTTTCTATGTTTTGCTCGAGGACTAACAGGCTCGACACCTAAAGTGTGCCTATGAAGCCTAGTTTGTTCATAACGGATTTAAAGATAAGCCTTAAATTGATATGATTTGATGTGAGGACACAAAACTTATGAATTATGGATATAATACACCACTGAGATGTGATCCGACATGAATTTAATATGCTGAGTTATGCATGTAGGATATTTGGATGATTCTTGCACCTTTAAGTTGGAGATGTTTTGGATATGAAACTTTTATGACTAGATAGGCCTATATATATTTTATATGTAAAATATTATGCTGTGATAGCATCCTATTATTGAGTATTAGATGCCTTACCCCTTTGTTGTATTATGTACAGATAAGAGAAGCTATGGGGTTTTGTGGCAAGTGTCGTCAATTAGATGGACACATAAATGGCATTCGGTACGTTTCCCTCCCAATGTGTCACCGTGCTAAGTCTGTGTGGGCCTTTTGCAATCCCAATTTGGTTAGTTGTAAATATGTTAGGCATGATGTACCATTTGAATTGTATAAGGGTTGCTATGTATGAACCTAATTGATTAGCCAATGTATAGCCTTACGAACGTTTGTATGAACTGTGAGCCAAGGATAATGTAATATATTTGAATTTGTTATAAATATTTGATTATGGAATCCCTTAGCTTTGAATTATATGGATGTAAACTCTAAGGTTTGCTCAAGTCTTGTGGGCTTACCTATTAGGCTTGTGCACCGATCATGGACCTCTGGTTTTGGATCGTGACATTATATAAATATGCTAATTCATATATAATACAAAAATATTTGTGTCTTATATAGATTGACTAGCTTAATATATATATGAGCTAATTATATATAGGTTAGTTCATGATACTCAACATATCTAACACATTTAAAAAAGTATTAATACTTAAAATACATAACACAATTTATTAGTAGTATTTAAATAGACTAGTTGTGTTTGATTAAGTTAAAGGGTCATATTTAAATAAGTCAATGTTGTTTAAATGTGTTAACTATATCATATCATGTATCTTATGTAATAAATTTAGTTATTGTCAAGGTTTTTGACATGATTAAATAATCATGTCATATTCATGTCGACTCATTTATTTGTTATGCTTTTTATTTTTACATGATGTTTTTACGATCCATCAATTAATATGAATTTATCTGCCTTACTTAAAATATAGAAAAAAAATTGTTTCCACCTTAACAAAGAATGAATGTGAAGAAAAAAAGAGTATACTAATTAAAACATGGATAAAATGGAACAAGATAGATACCTAAAAAATAAATGGTAACACAAAATAAAAAATATTTAATTAAAAGAAAAAGGAAAAATGCTTCACAATTTTAAAATTAAAAACAAAATGTAATAGAGTGAAATTTTTTACTTGATGATTTAACAAAGAAAAGGTGGGGCAAATGGAACAATTCTTTTGGTCATGGGAATTGGGATGCGAGTAGAGAATTAAAGGGTTATAGTTTTGTGGCTACTATTGTGTTTGTGATGACGGTAATGATGGATTCTAGGTAAGAAAGGTCCAATGTTAATTGATTTAAGGTTGTGTTTGGTAGGTTGGAAAATTGTAATAGTGAGAGAATACGTAACAAGGTGGATGGTAACGTGAAAGAAAATGACTTCACCAATGCTTGGCGAGACAAAAATGTGAATTAAAAAAAATATATAGTAGAGATTAACGACTTTTCATCTTTATTACAAAATAAATCACACTAAATTAAAAAGATTAAAAGAAAAAAAAATAGACAGACATGAGTTAAGTGTTGTATATTTAAAAAATTGACAAATTGTTCGTCATTTTCAATTTTTTTAGTCTTTACTTACAAATAAATGTGTCAATAAGCTAGGTTGTGTCCAATTGACACTTTTAAAAATTGGATTTTATAATTTTCTTATTAATATAATAATTTCCCTAGCTCCAACCTACACAATCGCATCTAAATCTCAACATAAACACTCAAATTTATTAAACAAGTTAACTTATGGACAAATCTCCTTATAAAGAGTATAATGGTAAAATAATAATTTTCATTTTCTTTCCTTTCATCTTTTAACTCTATCAAGTCATGGATAGGAAATTTTTTTTTTCTATCTACATTTTCATCTAGCCTATTAAGTATATCAATCTACCAAGTCTATCAATAAAATATGTGTGTGTGTGTGTGTGTGTGCATGAGTGTTTTGCATTTTTCACTCCAAATTTTTAAATTTTCTATTTTTCAACCTACCTCACCAAACAAAGCCTAAATGACAAGTTTTTTTAATCTTCTTAGATAAGATTTTCTTCCGTTTTGTTGTTTGATACAATATTAAATTTTTTGGTCAAAAGGAAATGCCCTAATAAAAAATAAAGTACTCCATTTATAATGGAAACTTAATTTTATGGATTTCAAATAACTCTTATTTCATAAAATTTTATCCCTTAGTTGACATTTTAGAATTTGAGGGACGAAATATTTGTTTTTTTTGTATGTAAAATCATACACCAAATAATGGGCACATAAATATACAAAATAATGACTAAATTTCTTTAAAGAATGTAGTAGGTATTGATATCTTTTCCTAAGGCATCGATACTTGCTCAAATAGAATGCCTTTTAGGCATTTAAGTTGCTAAGTATCAATACATACTCTAAAGGTATCAATACCTTTCATACAGAAGACTTAATAACCTTTAGGTATCGATATTTAGAGCACAAAATGCTTCCTTGAGCATTTTGTTGGTCAAGTATTGATACATATTCATGAGGTATCAATACCTCATTCAAAATTTCTAGATTTCTAACATAAATTCCTAAAGTTCAACTCAGAGCAAAAGGGCCAAGCACCATACTATCAATCATTCAAATTCCAGACATGAAGTAGTTATACTATATAATAGTTTTATACATAAAGTACAAGCCCTTTCAAATATTTTTGTTCAAAATGATCTATGATAGGATGGCATGTCAGATATGTGAATTGATGGTTGAACATTGCATATGTGAGTATGCATGAATAATGTGGTAGCACGTTTGGGATATAAATCTTGTATTCCCTTGTTCATTAATGTATTGATTGATATGTTCATGATATGGGTTTAAACGTTGTTTTGGTGTTGTGGTACATTATGGATGTGTTGAATACCACACAAATAGGGTGCCTCGGAGTGGGGGTGTGGTACCACTTGATTATATGTCTTAAATAGTGAGATCATACCATTATTTGTGAAATGTCGTAAATAGTGGGGGCTATACCATTATCTATGAAAAGTCTTAGAAAGTGGGGACCATATCATTAATTGTGAATTGTCCAAGACAGTAGGGATTGTACAATTATCTATGAAATGTGTTAGATAGTGGGATCATACCATTGTCCATGAATTGTCTTAGATAGTGGGGACCATACCATTGTCTTTGTGATATGTCTATTGTGTTGATTTTTCTATGTTTAGAATGTAAATTTGATTAATAGATTAAATTGGTTGTTAAGAGTTGAAACAAGGTGTTGTTCATTAGTTAAAGGTGTTATCTTGATGAATGAAGTCTTATGTTATTTGATTGCCTCTTGGGATTGGTAGGCAGTTAGTATTGAAAGTTGTTGGAAATTTTCCAAATGATAGGTTTTATGAATGAAGTATTAGTACCTAGAAAGCAGAATGCCCAAGAGGCATTTTGTGTGGAAAGTATTGATATTTCTCTAAAAGATATTGATACTTGGCATCCATGGAGCCTTTTGGATGGAAAGTATCGATATCCCACAAAAAGGTATTGATACCTAAGGTACAAAACAGCTCATTTTCTCTTTTTTTAACGGCTTTTCACTTTTTTTTAACTTCTCTTTTCAATATAAACTTTTAGATGACTTTGTTTTCAATTAAAATCATTTGAATGGATTTGGAAATAATATTATTTCAAGGATTCGGATGAAAATTTATGATCAATCTTAAATTCATTATCCATTACAAGATTGTAATTTACAAGAAAGCTTTTTTCTTTTGGCTTGTCTCTTTTTTGTGTCTACTCACTGAGTTTTATAACTCACATACAAAAGATGTACTTATTTTATTTCAAATCAATAGCTCGCTTGGCTTTTCACCTTGTGGACGAGTTTGACAACTTATATCTTGGTAGGTGTGGTAGAGATTTCTTTCAAGCCTTCAATGTCGTCACACTCTGTTGTGGTGTCAAGTCAAGTCTCTATTATTATGTTTATATGATGTTGAACACTTTTATGTATATAGCTATGAATTGGCATTATACCTGATATGGTTATTACATGTGAATGAATGTGATGGCTAACAAGCTTATATGAGCACCCAAAGTGTGTGCATGATGTTTATATGAAAGGATTTACAAAACTATATATGATATGGATTTTGTTGATTAAATGAAAGGTTTAATGATACTTTATGATGATGATTTTCCATAATGTATGATAGTGCACTTAATTAAGTGTACTATTATTTATGCTGGTGTGTTTATATATGATGAGTTAAAGGATTGTTTGGATCTAGTGGACTATACCTATATGGGCACTTGTGTCAATCATGACCCCAGAATCAAGTCTTGACATTAATTTATGCAATTAGTCCATGTACTTTACAAAAAATGTGGATTTAGTCCGTATATAATAATTTGTGTAAATTGGATGCTTGTATTCTATTAATTTGTTAATTTATGTTAGCTTTAAATGATTATACTTTTTTTTTTTTTGCTCCTAAATGATTATACTTTTAATTATGACAAAATGATCAAATTTGCATGAATATTATTTGATTGATTCTTAACAAGTTCTTGAAATGATTTAACTCTCATACATTGGTTCTTACATGATTACAGGTTTGATTGTTTTAGTTGTATGGATTCTTGAAGCTATTAAACTTTCAAACACTTGTTTTACAATTATCTACAAGCTTGAATGATTAAATTGTATGAGCGATAAACTTACTTGAATGAGTTCTATTTATGATCCTTTTAACATTTATCATTGAGGTGTTCAAGTTGTAAGATAGGTTCACAAGTGATGAAATTTATCTCAGAGCACTCAAAGGTTTTCAATTTACACTACATCAAGCTTGTTTTAAGTCAAGAAACTCAATCATCACTCAACACTTGATCACAAGAAAGAAATAACTAAAGTTAAGTGCCAAAATGTCAAGGAATTTTGAAGAAACAAAGCTCTAATTGACCCTAGAGCAAAGCAAGTCAATCCTATGGAAGAACAGAGAAGAACAGACAAAGAAACTTGAAAAAAGACAACCATAGTTGACCTTATAAGCTTTATAGTCGACCTTAAGGTAGGGCACTTATAAAATTTAAGGAATTAAGATGCCACAGTCGACCCTGATGAAGACATAGTTGACTACACCAAGCTAGACTTAAAAAATACAAGCTTTCGAGAAAAAGGATCAATTAGAGAACTTCTATATTAGACTATAGATGATTGTTAGATACAAAATTCAAAAGGAAACTCGTTATTTTATTGTTGTTGATTTTTCACGCAAGTGTATGTATCGTTAACAAGTAATATAGTAATGAAGTTGAGTATTGTTCCTATAGAGAATTATTTAATTCATACTGTTAATTACTAAAATTAACACACCTTAATTTTATCTAAACAATCAAAATTAAAAAAAATTTAAATTAATAAACTAAAACTAAAACTAAAATTAATCTAAAATTTCTTTATGAATTTATTTTATTAAATGCGAATGACTACTAGACCTAAGATTATGATATCCCTCAATACTTCATCTAATTATTGTCTTTCTCTCTTAACTCAGTTTAATAGATTAAGTTGCTAACCTAGAGTCCTAAATTATTTATAAGTCTTTGTTGAGTTTCTTATAAAAATACCTCTCTCAATTAATTTACTATATGTCTATGCAAATTATATTGAAGAAAGATTCATTAAGTTTGTGCTCTAATTTTGGCTACGTATGGCTTATAGGTGTATGTCTACCCTATATGCAAATCAAACCACCTAATCAACTAAGTGTATTCAATCATATGCTATTTTATTCAAGGTCTACCTAAATCTCCTTTGTCAAGGTTTAACCTAGGTTTTCAATTTAATCTAATTGGTGATCAGGCAACTAGAAGCATTAAGAACAATGTAAAATAAACAACTTAAATCTATCAAACATAAGCAAGAGAGAGATAAATAAATTAGACTATATATTAAGTTCAATCATAATCTTAGATGAACAATTTAGTTCCCCATCAAGTCACACATCATCAATGAATAAAATTTAAACATTAAAATCAAAACCAAGAAAATAAGAAAATAACAAAAAGATAGACAAGCCCGAGAATTATATTCTGGATCTCCAAATCTCCTTGAATTCTGCAAATTCTTCTTAACTTCAATGACTCTATGGCTTGACTCTCAGTTGTTAATCTGGTGTTTCTTCATTTTTTCCCATTCTTTCGAGTCCTCCGAAAGGTTGTTTTTGTAGGTTTTTGAAGCAAGGCCAAGTTGGGTGGAGAAAAAAGTCAATTCCAATCAGGTTTATGTGAGTCATAGCCTTGCCCAAACAATTAATAAAAATCATAATTTCTCTAATACTACTGCAATGCCTCAACTTTAACATGATTTTTGACCATATTCCAAGTAAAGAAAGTTGTATATTTTTCTCTTATCTTTCCAATGGTTTAAGAATCGCTTCATTTGGAGCTTTGTCAAGAAAGTTATGGCTAAAATACCAAAACATATGCAGTGAAAGTTTGCTCCTTGAAATTGCTCTTCTTTTTCCATTAAAATTCTCCTTTCATCAAACACCTACAAAAGCGCAATTAAATCAGTATCAACCTATCTTAACCATATTAACACCAAATTAAGTATAAAATTAACAATGATTAGATTGACTCACCTAAAATAACTAATATAAAATAATTAAATAAAATATACTAATTCTCATGCATTACTACAAGAACTAAGCTAAATTACTATCAAAATTAAGCCAAAATAACTCTATATCATGGAGTTATCATTTATTACTTTAATCATCTCCAACGGCTCGAAGACTTCTTCAACTATAAAAAAGACCATTTGGAAGCATTTTAAAATGAGGAAGAAGAAAGAAAAAGGCCAAACTTTTAAGGATCAAATTCTTAAAAGAAAATGAGAGAAACCAAACCTTTTTGAGCAAAAATTTCTTTGTACTTTCACTTCCATCTTTACATCCTATCTTTATCCCCAATTTTAGACATTCTTCCTCCATTGTACCCACTTAGTAAAATCTACCTTTTAGAAGCATTCTTGCTATTTTTTGTAAAGGTTCAAACTTAGCCTTAAAAAGTTAATGTAAGGGTTACAATTGATTTTGAAAAAGTCATTGTATGGGTTTGTGGTTGAGTCTGTTAAAAAATAAAAAGTTACCGCTTGATCCCATTAAAAAGCCATTGTAAATGTTATCACTTGATCTCGTGAAATAGCCGTTGTGAGGCTTAGTACTTGATCTCATAAAAAAGCCATTGTGAAGGTTATCACTTCATCTCGTTAAAAAGTAAGAATCTTTTAGTGGATTGGAAATTTTTTGGTGAGCCAAAGGAGTGGATATAGGTATTTGAGAAAGCTGAACCACTATAAAATCATAGTGTCTTGATTTACTTTTATGCTTTATGATTTATTGTTGAATTCTACTTTTAACACAAATAGGAAATCCATTTTGAAAAAGGTTTGATGTTTACCTAATGTCTTCATTTTATCATTGCCTTGTTTTGCTATACTTCATTTCAAGAAAACCCATTTCATAAAGTTAGCCTACCTTATGTCAGATTAAATAAATATAAAGGAGTAGTACTCTTCTTTTTTAAATTTATTTTTCAAAAATTCTAGTAAATCCTTGTACATAGGCAAATTATTTCTTTGTTTCAAAAATCATTGCAAAGTTGGTAATTTCTATATTAGGAATTCTATCCCTGATTGCTCATGTAATTCTAGAGGTAAGGTTCAAGCTCCTCTCCCACTGTACTGCTTTTTTTAATTATTATAAATAAAACGACTACAGGGTAGTTGAGACTTGTGGGAATTTTCAACATAAAAAAAAAAAACCCATTTCATAAAGTGTTTGTGATTTGATTTATATTCTTAACATCTTATTTTTGATTCTATATTGAGACTTTCTTTATCATTATTACACTTTTACTCTAGAAAATATTTTTTTATGTTACAATTATTTGATTTGTACTTGAAAAACATTTAAAGCATTTCAAAAATAATCATTTGCTTGCTTTTGATTAAGTGGTTTTGCAAAAGATTTACATGTGCATCTTAACTCTCTTTGAAACTCTTTTCACATTCTTTGAAAATATTTTTTTGGCTAAGGGTTGAGTATATGATTAGTAGAGTTGACCAAAAGTTTTTCAAATTGTCTTAAAATGAGTTCTTCACAAGCATAGTTGACTACCAACCTTCATAGTCAACTACGATAGTGTTTTCTAATCCTTAAGTTTAAAGCAAATTTTTAAAAATCCAATTCACCTTTCTCTTGGACATTATTGTTGGTTATCCATAAAGCTAAGGTTTCTAAAAATTGGTATTAAGGCTTGGTCTCAATTTTATAGGTCTAACCATCTTTGAGTAAAGATACTTATTAGCTCTAAGAGGCAAAAAGAGATGAGAAATCAAGTGTGCTAGCATAAGGAAGAACAACTTGAAGATTGAATGCTTTCTAAACACACAAAATGAAAATGGTTGACTTCTTTTGAAAAATCACTTTATGCATTCAAATTTAAAAATTTTACTTGAGATTATTTGATTTAGATTGTTTTCCAAAAGTTGTTTGCATTTTTGAATTGAAATTGTTTTATTGCTTATTCTTGTTTGAATATTGAGTGCATAATTCTTCTTTGAGTTTTATTGAAAAACCTTGATTATGCAAATTAATTTAAATGATATAAATGTTATAAATTGCATTATCTTGAAGAAAGCATGAACCTAAAAGGCTAAAACTATACACTTATATTTGAACTTGAATATATCATCATTTTTCTTATTGATTTTGCTTGATTGTAAATTTGATTTCATACAATTGTTTTTGATGATATAGTGGTTTTTGAACATAATCTTGAGCATGAAATATTTGATAATGTGATAGCATATGAGCATATTTGACGAGTTACATTGTCATTCATTCGAGTAGTCTAAACAAGAAAAAGTGAGCTTTCAAAGTTAATTCTTTTCCTTGTGTCTATAATAAATTAACCCATTAAACAATCTTGAATTTGGAATTTACTTGAATAGTCTAGATTGGTTAATAATGAGCTTGATATGTCTTGATTACTTGAATTGATGCTTCTTAAAGCAAAATGAACTTACATAGAGAAATTGTAACGACCTCTCCCTGGTCACTACTAGCGTCTGAGACCTCCGGGAAATACCGGCCAAATCCCGAACAAGCCTGTCTAGAATTGCCCGTCAGTTAACTATATACGATCACAATTTGATATTGATACACAAAACATTATACTTTCATAACATGAATTGAAACATGCACATACTTATTTATTCAAACTTTAAAGCATTTAATCACAAGTTTATACATTGAAATTCACAGTATTCAATTATTTACTTATAAGAAAATTTAATACCTTTTACAACTTAATAAATAAAGTACTACGACTCGACCTTTAACAGCGGAGCAACTCAGGTTAAAATTCTAAGAGATGCCTTTACTTATCCACATTGGACCGAATGCGTCGATGATTGCATGCTAGGCTGATCCCTATCTGCAAAAAGGAAAAAAAAGGGGTGTGAGTCTCACAGACTCAGTGATCATCGGCTTCGTGAGTAGGGCGTAGATGGGAAACAAGCCAACAGCAGATCAATTAACATAAAACGCAGGATTATGAAAATCATTTGTTTCAAACGGGAATTTGTGCCTTATATAAAAATTGAGAATTTCTTGTAAGGTATTATCAATCGAGGTAATAAAATTTTTCGCATCAAAATACGTTAATAATCATTTTCGAATCAAATTAATAAAATTGAGTAAGCTCTTGTGAA
Source organism: Theobroma grandiflorum (assembly GCA_036013995.1). Taxonomy (NCBI): domain Eukaryota; kingdom Viridiplantae; phylum Streptophyta; class Magnoliopsida; order Malvales; family Malvaceae; genus Theobroma; species Theobroma grandiflorum. The sequence continues at coordinate 14,938,734 of CP142130.1, read as the reverse complement.
ACCAAATATTATTTAAAATCATGGACAAATTATAGCTCGCCCCATACGCGAGGAATTACAAATTCATTTCACATAAAAACAAATAGGGGAACTACGGAACAGTCATTTAATTTTGTTTTCACCATGCAAGAAATATGAATTTAAAAATCCAAAGATGCCACTCTCGAGTAGGAAATGGAAGTAAACTCGTGGTCCCGTTACCATTTAATAACATTCGGGAGCATTGCTTCCCCCGAATTCCCACATAATGCCATGGCAATCTCAACGATGTTGGCCAACATCGGAGATATCAAGTGGTCGCAACCGCGTATCACAAGTGGCCGAGCCACATATACATATCATAAGCTGTGGCCCCTACCACACCTAACCGCTCGTTGGTGAACCGTAAGTTCTTTAACTAGAGCTCACTCATGCACAAAGGTTACACTTAACCGATGTGACATTTGACCTACTTTAAAATTTCTCGATTTATAAAACTATTTTAGAAATTATTTTATGTCCTTGAAGTCTTGTTCCAAATTATTCTCAAAACATTTGACAAAAAATATAATAAAATCAATTGTCATTTTCATAAAATAGAACTTGGTGTATGAATTTTGAAACTTACTTCACATGGTAACCAGGCATCATAATCATGTATGCACACTACACAGGTATAAGGCACAATTTTGAATGTAAATCCCATTGAAAAGCTTGTTTTTCGGTTTACAAACACTTTACGTATACTTTATACATATATATTCAAAACACATTTGAAATTCTTAGAATTCACAAATTTCTTAAAATTCTACCAACTCATGCTTCCTACAATTTGTATGTAAAATAAATCATGCATATCCATACATATATAATTACAAAAATTTTAAAATTGACACCTCCTACTCACCTCGAAATAGCAAGATATTACATAGCTATTTCTACTTGCCGGCGGCTGGCCAATTCCTCTGGCACGCCACTATAGTGCACTATCTTCACTTTAACACTTCTAAATTGGGCTAAGTAGGCCCAAGTCTCCACTTTTATTTTCATTTTTGGACTTTTCTTTTCTTTATTACCATTGGGCCCTTTCCATGGGCTTTTCCCATTCCATCCTATTGGGCCATGCCCATTTTTTTCATCATTCATTCATTCCTTTTTTTTTATTCCCTCTCTCTTTTTCCTTTCTTTTCTTTTCTTTTCTCTCTTTATTTTTTTTTCCAGTTGGTTAGCCTTTGCCTCCTCCTCACTTACACTGCTCGATTGGCTTTCTCTCTCTCAAAATCAGCTTCACAACCTCTCCTTCCTCCTTCAAAAAACTAGTAACACAAAGCCTTTTTTGTCCTTCACAATCTGACAGCAAACAACCTCTATTTTTCCTGCACAAACCGACAGCTCAAAGTCCACTTTGTCCTTCACAATTCGACAACAAATAGCCTTCACTTTTCCTGCACAAACCAGCAGCAACACAGCCTCTCTTTCTCACCCTTTTGCCACCTTTTTCTTTGACTCATAAATGGCATTCTTCAACTACCATTTTTTGCTCTCAAAATCAGCTTTGCTTTCTCCTTCAAATTGCAGCAAAAATCAGCTTTCTTTCCTCCCTCAAAATTGTAAAATTTCAAGTTTTTTTTTCCCTTCACTTCACGTCATCTTTCTCTCCCTCACAGCTGGTTTCTCTCTCTTTTTCAGCTCTATTTTTTCTCCCTCATCTCACATGGCAGACCATTCTTCTTTCTTTCTTTTTTTCTTCTTCTTTCTTTTCTTCTTTGGTCGACCACTTTCCAGACTTTTTCTTCCTTTTTTTCTCTCATTTTATTTTATTTTATTTCTTCTCTTTCTTCACACCATGTGGCCGGCCCCTACCCATTCCTTTCTTTTTTATTATTACATTTGTCCCCTTTAATTGATCACATGGGTGACTGGCCATGTGATCCTTTTTAATTATTATTTTATTTATTATTATTATTTTTGAAATAAAGGGTGTTACAAAAATGGTTGCCATCCTAGAGCTTATAATGAGTTATGAATTGAACAAGTTTTACTATGAGAATACTTTTTGACTTATTCTTTTTGGATGTGCATAGTTGCTTGCAAGCTTGAATGATCATAAAGGCATTTTTAATACATAATTGATTAATAATTGAAAATGACTCTTGACATGCTTAAACATAATTAATTATACGTATTACACATTTCATAAATCATTTAAAGCATAATTGAATGAAATTAAATGACTTTGAGCTCATGATTTTGCACAAAGCATGCCAAACTCAAATCTTATATGTTTCAAGCACAAAATTTTTGAAAAGAGATTAAATTTTTATCAAATGATTTTCTTGTAAAATCTTATTGATCTCACTTGATTGAACTTGATTTTGATGATATAGTTTAGTTGAACAAATTGTTTTATATTACATGCATATAAATTTCTTATTCATTGATGATTTTTTCATGCTTTGTGAAATTGGTTGAAAGTATTATTTTTTAAGTATGATCTTAAGCATTACAATTTGACAGTGATGACATTTTTCAGGCAAATGAACAAATATTTCTCCATTGCCTTACATTCTTGAAGTAACAATGATCTTAATGATATAAAACTTGAATAAAAATGCTTTGTGTTGAAAATGCTATCATAACATGTTCTTGTTACAAATGAATGATTGAATGACTTCAAGGGCATTGTTGTCCATAGGCTAAAAAATATTGAGAATGTTAAAGGTTGATGCGTATTATGCTGGAATATATTGTTTCTCATGTGCCTACATTGAATTATCATTTTTCGAGAATTAGGATATTCAAATGCTTATTATAGAATTAATTCTTAAAATATGCTTCATGTTTGTGCTTAAGTGATTGTTTCAAGATTGAATTATTGCCTAAGCTTATCAATTTGATTATGATGGACTTATTGAACTTCATGAAGAATATTTTTAGTTCATCCATTGTTTTTGGTCTAGTCACATGATTACATAACATCTAGTCTTGCTTGACCTTAATGTTTAAAGTCTAAAACTCAACTTGAGTTATGCATTTGAATATGAATTTGATTGTCAAGTTTGATTATGACATATATTGTGATGACATAGTTGAAATGTTTTTGAACATGCTTTTAAATGTGAACTATGTCTTCCATGAGCTTACATGTTTGCATGATCTAAAGACTACGTATGCATCCAATTTGTGCATATAATTATCAATTGAATGCTCATTTCTTTAATTTTGATAATTGATATTCATTGATGCTTAGATTTCTACTTTAGATACATTCATGAGTTGAATGTTTTATTTTTATCATACAATAACATTTGGTATTGCTCATGAATTATGAAGATTATTAAGAAATAGCATATATCTTGAACTTCAAATGCGTGCATTTCGTGGAATGAATTAGAATCACGATTAGTGAAGATAGCCAAAATCTTTCTTGCAATCATGTTTGTACTTACTTGAGACATTCCTTTATATGATTGCAACATGTGCTAATTGCTTTGTCAAAACCCAACCTGGGGGTCCATGACCAGTGCATGAACCTAGCAGCTAGCCCATTAGACTCGAACAAGCCTTGGAATTCAAAACCATACAACACAAAGCCAAGGGATTCAATATCCAATATAATACATTATCCCTAGCATATAATTCATATAAATGTTTATAAGGCCATACATTGGCTATTCAATGTGAGTTCGTACATAACAACCTTTACATATAAATTTATATGGCACAATGGGCCTACATACATAACAAACTAAGTGCGGAGCAAAAGTTCATGATTGATGCAGCGAAGCGACACAGCAAATGGGAACCTATTGGATGCTAAAATCGATCTATCGCTAGATGACCTTTACTACACAGTTCTGTGACCTATTTATCTGCACATGGTATATAAATGGATGAGTACTACTCAATGAGCACTACAAATAAACAAAATCCTATATATTTATATAAAACACATATATAAAGTATATGCACCTTCCTCCCATCTAGATGTTCTAGCAGACATCTCCAAATGCAGGGCATATCATCATCTTTATTGTCTCCAAAGATTATCACACATCATTTGGCTTACTCTCAAAGCTAATAGAAGTTATTCAAATCATTCTCCATGGCATACTTTAGTTACTAGAGAACAACATTAGAACCATATCATATTTATCTAAGCTTCTCCATGGTTATCTTATGTCGTATGCAAATCAAATCAACATGTGGTCTTTCTTTGGACACATTCAATTCATGCTCAATGGCCAATCGGTGGAGAATCAAATCACGTTCAGGGCAAAGCCACTGGCGGAAAACAGATCATGCACGTGTCGAAGCAATGGCGGAGAACAAATCACTCACAATGCCTAGATAGCTTGTAGAGAATCAAAGTCATTGACCAGAGTAATATCTCGACTGTCGGCATCACCTAAAGTAATCTCAACGGATGGCATCCAAGCACTACAAATGGGATTAATACCATCGTCTCTACTTACCACTATCCTTGCATTCACACACATAGTCCTTAGGGAACAAAACTCCATTCAACCATAAATCAAATCAACATTCGAAAATTATCCCTCAAATGGAAACACAAATCCATAAATAAAGCCAACATGCCTTTATCATTCACATATTCCTTATTGAACCTCAATTCACATTTATCGAGCTTTAATCATCTTTAAACTCGATTAGGTTCTAAGTGCCTCTAAATCTCTAAGGTATCATTGGATTAAAGTCTCTTAGCATATCCTTTGCCTAGGGAACTCTACTCCTTGGGTTCATTATAGCCTCTAGACATCCTAGTCTAGGTATACACACTATAGGCCACCCATGTAGCTGACATCACAACACATAAACACCCATTTTACAGTTTGGTTCTCTAGCCTAAGCACTTACATCTAGGCAATCATATATATACATATATATACATACACACATGTTAATACCATGGCAGCGCCTTCATTATGGTGTCATGCATCACATGCATTTTAATTCAAACACACTCACAATGACAAATTGGAGATACCTCTAGCCAAGCTTCGATCCTTAGCCTCTAATCACCCTCTAGCTTGCCAACGAGTTGGTTTAAGTTCGTTTCCCCCTTTAAACACATTACAACATGAAAACATTAATTATTCCTAGCTTTCGAAAAATGCTAGCTTTTCCATAATTAACCAAATTTTAGCAATCCAACCATTTAAGCTCAAACCTTTCAATAATGAGCTAAACCCATACCTTGTAAGCTGGATTGCATGAACCTTAGCTCCAAATTCCAACCAAATTGAGGAAGATTTACCAAAGCTAGAAAACTTGGATTTCTTAGAATCTAATCGATTAAATTAGAAAATAATAGGTAAAATCATTTAATCTTACCTCAATAATGTTTCCCCAAGCTCTGATTAGATACAAATAGCTTTCAGAAATTGTTTGGGGCTTTAGGGTTTTAAGATGGTAAAAAGAGAAAGAGTTTGGGGGTTTTGTTTTAAATGGCCGAATGGCCCGTATCTCTTTTTTATTTTTGCCTTTCCTCAATGATGTATCAATACATTGGGGCAAGGTATTGATACATTTTAGGTATAATGGTCTTATGTGCTCTTTGCTTCAAATGTATCAATACATTGAGACAATATATTGATATATGTTTATCAATTTTCCAAATCTATCAATACACCCTTAAATGTCTTGATAGAATTCCTCCAAAACACCTCATATTGTTCTTTTGGCCAAGAATATATCAATACATGAGGGGATGTATCAAACCATTTTCCCCTGTAGGCAGTTTTATACTTCTAAAACTTTAAAAAATCCAAGTTTAACACCCCAAAATCATTCTCTGTTAATATCACACCTCAAATCATTCATTTAACTTAATCCCATATACACAAATTCACAAACATAACATCAAACTTAGATCAAAACCTTGAACTATGAGCTTTATTACATATTTCCTCAAGATTTTGTCTAAGTGTCAATATATACACTCTCAAACACTTAGCGAACATAGCATACCATCAAAGTCATTGAGGTACCATATATTTCATAATGCATTCTCAATTAACTTAATTTACACCAAAAAGTGGGGGTGTTACAGCTTTGGTAATGTTTCATTGATAATGATATCTCTCTTGATGTGAATATCCTCCTTGAATTGATAGTTTTATACATTACTTGGAGAATGTTTCTTGAAATTCTCGCTTGACTATAATTTGGAAGAATGCATGCTAAATGAATAGTTGATGGTTGAAAGTGCTTAATGACCATATTCTATTAATATTTGATGATATGCTTTTAAACACTTATGGTAAAATTTTGGAAAATTCTCTAACCGAGGAATTCCCAAGAAGTCACTTTTGATTTTCTTGAGATTTTATCATTGGAGAGCTTATTTATTTAATTTTGTAATTTTTATCTTCTTTTTATTTTATTTAAATATTTATGTAAATCCTTTAGTATTGATAATTTGCCAAAATATCCAAATGCTTAAAGCATAATTTTAGAAAATTCTCTCACCTAAAAATTTAAAGAAGCCACTTTTGGTTTTCTTGAGATTTCATCAGAAGAAAAGTTTCATAAATTTATGTAAACTCTTAATTTTTAAATGTCCTAAAAATAAAATAAAAAAATAAAATTATACAAAAAAATAAATAAATAAGTTCAAAAGTCAAAAAATTAAAAACACACTTTAAGCCTCATAAAAAGAAAAGTCACCTAGTTAGGTTGAAAAACCTATAAAGAAAACCAAACTAATAGGCCAAGATTACTCAAATGGATTCATGTAAAGTCAAATACCAAGCGTGCATTGTCAGGAATAAGGAGTTCTTTCTAAACCTTATTTAAGAAACTAGAACGTTTTTTCTGCTTCTCTTTTCTTTACCTCTCATTTTAATCGAAATAGTTTCTTTAGGAACTAAATTAATTCTTTAAACCTAAAAACAATCTAAACTAAGAACCTAAGACTTTGCTAAGGCTTGGCTATATTTATAGCCAATGCGTCATGAGCCAACCTTGTATAGGGCCATGACAAGGTAGAATTCCCTAAGAGTTTAAGTCTTTTGTGCTTTTACAGGAGATGTTCTCCTTTTCAAACATTGTAATGGCACTTAGTGACATTTGTAGAAATTCTTGTTAAGTCTTTAAGGGGAAGACCCTTTAGGAAAGAGATGTCCTCATGTCAAGCATTATAATGGTTATTGATGAAATACTTGTAAAATCTTGTAAACTCTTTATAAGGGGTGAGCAGTTGACGGATTGTTAAGCTACCTCACTAGTAAAGGTATGTTTGTAGTGAATCATTTACAAGTGGCCTTATGGCCCAACGATGGTGTGTTTTGGTCCTTTTCTACTCATTTTCATATTAATAAAATATTTTCCTTTATTTGGCCTCACTGGTTGCGTATATGGCATTCAGTATGCCATATGATTTTGATGTACGTTGCCTTAGTCTTATTTGTTGCTATTGTTGATGTTTGATCAAATATAAATGAGTTATTATTTTGCTTGCGAGGAAACGTTCACTCAAGCGCTACATGGACTATTGCATACTTAAACGAAAAAATGTACTTCATGACAATTAGTATCAGAGCACAGGCGAGACACGTTAAACTAAAGAGTAAACATGGTGACCACATGGAGTTCACTAGAGGACCATCAGAGGATTGATGAGCTAGAGGCCATGGTGGCCACAGCAAAAACTCAAATGGTCTTACGCGAATGAATGGATGAAATTGAGATAGTCCAGTGAGAACTATCCGAAATGATTAACACTTTGAATAATGAGACTAGGGATGCGTTGAGCACTCTCCAAGGAGAGATTGGAGAATTGAAAGATCAAGTAAATCTTTTGGTTATTGTTGTAGGTAATGCCAATGCAAACCCAGGGGATTAAGGTAAAAGGGCCAAAGTGTCAGAGCTTAAGCGATATGAAAGGGCTAGAGATGCTAAAGAGTTGGAGAACTTCCTTTTTGATATGGAGTAGTATTTTTGAGCTATGTGTACAGAGTTGGAGGAGGACAAAATGGTGATGGCTTCAATGTATCTTGTTTGGGACTCTAAGTTATGGTGGTATTCCAAATTTATTGATGGTAAGTACCACATCAACACTTGGGTGGACCTCAAGCAAGAACTGAAGAATTGGTTTTTCCTTGAAAATGTTGAGTATATGGCACGATGGAAGTTACGAGAGTTGTCACAAACGGGATCTGTGTAGGAGTTCGTGATGAACTTTTTTACTCTAATGCTAGATATTAAAGATATGACTGAAAAAGATAGACTGTTCTATTTTCTTGAGGGTCTGAAACCATAGAAGAAGATGAAGTTATAGTGACAGAAGGTACAATATGTGACTACGACAATAGCGACTCTCAAACGTTTTACTAATTATAGTGAAAACTCTAACAAAAAGAAAGACCCTCCATTTAGGACCAATAGCTTTAGCTTTAAATAGTGGAGCAAAATTTTTGAGAGTTAGCAAACCCTCGAGTGGAGGAGGCGATAGAAGACCACCTACTAGAAACTCACCCCAACCGAGAACAAACAAGCCATGGAACTTCAAGCTACAACCTCTTATATCTTGTTTTCTATGCAAAAAACCACATCAAGTAGCTTATTGTCCTCACCAAGTCGCTTTCAGTATGATATGCACTACCAATGTTGAGACACCACCACTCAGGGGTATGCAAATGGTTATTTTGGGTAGTTCGATTTTGGATATCTAATAACCAAACTAACCGAACTTATATTTAAAAATAATTGAAACCAAACTGAAGTATACAAATAATCGAACTAATCGAAATTGAACTAATTCGATTAGTTCGGTTTGGTTTTCAAAAACTGAACTTGACAAATTTTTTTTGTTTGTATATATTTATTTATTTTGTATTTTTTTAATAAATCAATACTACAAAAATATTAAAAATGATAATAAAAAATTATAATGAATAGTATGGATACTCATATAATTAATGAGGAACTAAAGAGGAGAAAAGATTAGGTTTAGGATTTATTTTTCATGCAAAATCCCCATAATACCTTTACTTAAGTTTGGTTAGAAATTTTCCTAATCGAAACCGAATCGAATTAATTTTAATAACTAAACTATCCAAAGAACCAAACTAACCTAATCAAACTAACTAACTTATTACGGTTCGGTTTGGTTCACATTTGCTTACCCTTACCACCACCCCACACCACGGTCGAAGAAATTGAGAAAGAGTAGGTACGAATGGGTTCCATTTATTTTCTCAGTGCCTTACAAGCATAATTAAAAAAGATAAAGAAAGAGTCCCAACAAGGTCTAATGTATGTAGATGTATTGTTGAATGAAAAAAGAACCAAAGCCATGCTCGACACAAGGGTCTTAAACACCTTCATCACCCCGAAAGAGGCAAAGAGATGCAATTTTAAAGTTAAGAAAAACTTTAGGTAGTTGAAAGTAGTTAACTCGCCAGTTTCAGCTATATGGGGAACTTTAAAGACGTAAAGGCTAAGATTGACTCTTAAGAAGGGAAGGTGAACATGACTGTAACCACTATAAATAACTTAGATTTTGTCTTGGGCTTGGATTTTATGACAAAAGCACAAGCCATCCCATTCTTTGCTACGAGTTGTCTAATGTTCTTCAAGGAACAACCATGTGTGATACAAGCTATAATTCTACCAAATTGTGGGAATAAGATTAGATCAGCTATCCAGTTTAAGAAAAGGATCAAGAAAGAATATCCTTCCTATGTGGCATTGCCTATCTACAAAGGTAGAGATAATACAAATCCAATACTTGAGGGAATGAAGCTAGTTTTAGAGGAATTTCAAGATATAATGCCATAACAACTACCTTAGGTTCTACCACCTCATCGAGCTGTCGATCATGAGATAAAATTACTCCCAAACGTCAAGCCACCTACAAAAGGGCCATACAAGATGGCTCCTATCAAACCCTACTCTATAAAATAATTATGATGTCATTTACGTGCTCAATAGAATGTTTGCATATTTGGGAAGTTTTAGAAATCATTAAAAGACGATATTGCCCCTAATGTACCATTAAGTCGATTAAGCATTGAATGAGTTCAAATAAGGATTTTAAGAGTGAAATTGAGAATTTCACAGTATAGGGATTACTCAAAACAGTGATTCGGAGTTCTAGGTCCAGTTTGGAGTCAATCGGGAGAATTAACCGATTAGGGATAAAACGGTCATCTTGCTATTTAAGGACAAAATGGAGATTTTCATAAAAGATTTTGATCACATTCGACCAAGATTAATCATTTTAAGTATAATACAATTATTGGAGCATGAAATAAAGTTTGACAATGATAAATTTAATTTCTCGATAGTTTAGGAGCACAAGGGTAAAATAGTAATTTTACCACTAGAGGACAAAACGAGAATTTTTAAAAATGATTTTGGCCCTATTTGATTAAGATTGATCAATTGAAGTGTAATTTGAGGTTGAAAAGTGAAAATAATGTAATTTCGGTACATTTCGGAGAATAGGAGCAAAATCATAATTTTGCCACCCGAGGACGAAATTTAAGTTCTCGAGAGAATTTGGATCAAATATGATTAATAGAAGTATGATATGAGTATGAGGAGTGAAAAATATAAGTATTGGTAATTTTTCAGTTTTTTGGGTAAAAATGTAATTTTTCACTTTTACGGGGGTAAAGGTGTAATTTTTGAAAATTACTCCACCAAGACCTTGGATAAGTCTAGAAATTTCATCCAAGTCATGGATAAGAGAAGAAAAATTTATGGTGGAAAAAGAAAGTCAAAGGAAGACTAATAAAAAAATAAATTAATAAAATATTAAAAAGTGTTAATAAAATAATATTTTTTTATTTTGCTTATAAAAAGCCATAAAAATCAGCCATTTCTTCCCTAATATCCGGCCAAACCAGAAGAGAGAGAGAGAAACCAAAAATAAAACCCTAGAGTGAGAAAATCAAAGAAAAAGTGTGGAAAATCAAGGAAATTAGGTGAAAAAGGTATGATTTTTCATTTTTGCTTGAGATCTTTTATTTCTAAGCAATTTCCCTTATTTTTTCATACTTGAAATGCATGTTTTCATGGTGAATCAAGGGCTGGTCAAATGGGTTTAGAGAGAGAAAGATGTTAGAATGATTTAATTTTGAACTATGTTAGTGATTTAGGTTAGTTTAGCATGTTTGTAAGTAAAACAACTAGAAAAAAATTGATTTTTCCTATGGTTCTTCAATAGCCGAATTTCATGAGGAATATGTTGAAAATGAAATGATTCCATTTCAAATGAGATGGTTTTGAAATTGATCAATTATGGAGAGAAAAAATTAAATAGCAAAATTTTAATATTAGTGCACCATTTTTAGCTGAATTTTTAGAGAGAAATTAACTACTGGAAATTGAGGAAAATTAATGAGATTTTAAGGCATTTTGGTAATATTTGATGAATTATGAAGGTAGGAATTAAATGAGAATTTTTAGTGTAAAAATATAAAATTTTACCTAATAGTAGTAAAAGCGTAATTTGTAGTCTAAGACTGATAAATTGACTCGTATTCGCTGTCATTGGGTAATATGGATTGTTAGAAATTGAAATGGGTCAAATCAGAGTTAAATTGAGAGTTTTAGCAAATTAGGTCGGGCGTAGGCAAATTGGTCGGACATCGCAATTAAATGACTGTCCGAACGATTTTGATCTCATTTCTATGCATCATGTAGAGCTTGAAATAGCTTATGACTGTTGACGCAATTTAATTGGAATTTGTGTCATGGATTATGGCTAGGGGGTGAGCCATTGGATACGGGTAAAAGACTGTACCCGCGGACTGAAAATAGGAATATCTATACTCTTAATACAGTGAGTAAACTTATTATCGTCTTAATTATCTAGAGTAGATTTTATTAAATTTAATGATTTTATGAAAAAAATCATTTTACTTGGGTGAATTATTGATTTTACGAGAAAATTGTGAAATTTATATAATAAATTGAATTTTTATAAATTGATTTGAAAATCGAATAATTGGTTTTGAAATTAAAGTAACTGGAGACTACCTGTTTGTGTTATAAATGGTGTTTTAAACCATATGGCTTATAGTAATATGTGAGCATGAATGGCTAGACTAGTTTGTGTTGAAATTATATATATTGTGTTTTCAGCCTTGAAATGGTAGATTATGATGAATTGCCATATCAAGCTAGTTAATATTTTATAAATAAGGTGGTAGATAAAATAATTCATAATCCTTGCAGTGGAGGTTCTGTGGGCCAGCCTAAGAGAAAGGGCACAAAATCAGATTTATCTTACCTCGATCGGAGAGCCGTGTGTTCGGTATCTTTGGAGGTAAAGTTTGAGTGCACATCACATGGACTACCGCGTGAGAGTGAGACTCAGCCAACGCCAAGGCATGGCTAGATAAGATTTTCAGATATAAAAGTATATTCATGTGTATATGACACTGAATAGTCTTGGCGGTCTCGGTCAGATGCCTTTGCAGGGGTATCCCCGAGAATGATTTTGGTAGGAGCCAAGTTAAGATTTTGAGAAATTCATAAGTCATATTATTTATTCGAACATAAGCCATAGTAGTTATTCGAGTAAAATAATTCTATTTTACTCAGTTAAAATGAATTAAGATGAGGTGAATTGAAATACCAAGTATGAGATTTAAATTTGTCTCCTCTTGCTCGACTTTAGATAGTTTAGATGGTATCTTTTTACTCATTGGGATTTTATAATCTCACTCATTTTCCTATCCACATTTCAGGCTCAAGATAAGCTGTAGATAGCCGGTTGCATTGAAGACTGCAATTGGATTACATTCCTAGAAAAGCTGTAGGTTCTCAGCTTTCAATGCATTTGGTTAGTTGTGGGCCCACATGTCACTATAATTTAAGTTTCACACTCTGATTTTCTGTATACTAGTATGTAAAAATATATTTAGCTTTTACGCTACGAAAATTATTTGCTGATGTCTTTATAAAAATTATGATATAAGAAAATATATTATTTTATTGAATATTTTTATTTTATTTAAATAGTCAAATTTGTATTTTTAAACAAACGTTTTGATTACTTAAATTTGTTTTTTTTCACTAAATGTATGTTTTCTATTCACCTACAACGTTTTTGACTGGTTTCGAGCTTTTCGTAGAAAAATGACAAAAATGCCCATGTGAGTCGGGAAATAGTAATATATTGTTTTGGTTTTGAAAACGACTTATGAATTCTTGAAATACGAAATTTAATAACCGCGCTCACCGAGGAAGTGCGGAAATTGATACGAAAGCCTTGCGGGGTTTCAATCGGTATTCGGGGTGTGAATACTTATCAAGACTTTGCGGCAATTGTCACGGGCCAAATGGGGAGTTCCGGGGCGTGACAGCTCCTATAGAGTAAGCAGAGCTAAATGAATAATTAGACAAGCTGACTCAAGCTGAATTTATCCGACCATCTAAGGCACCATTTAGTGCGTTAATACTCTTTCAAAAAAAACAAGATGAGAGTTTACGGTTGTGAGTGGATTATCGAGCGTTGAATAAAGTCATAGTCGTAAATAAATATCCAATTTCCCTTATAGTAGACCTCTTTGACTAGTTGAGTCGTGCAAAGTAGTTCTCTAAATTAGATTTGAGATCAAGCTACATCAAGTAAGAGTTGCCGAGGGAGAAGAAACAAAAACTACCTATGTGACGCGTTATGGTGCATTCAAATTTCTTGTTATGCCTCTTAAACTAACCAATGCTCCTGCCACCTTTTGCATGTTGATGAATTAGGTTTTTCATGATTATTTGGACAAGTTCTTGGTAATCTACTTGAACGATATCGTGGTGTACAGTTCAACCTTAGAGAAGCATCAAAGGCACTTATGATAAGTTTTCCAAAGATTACGCGACAACCAGTTGTGTGTGAAAAGAGAAAAATGTCTATGCAAGTAAATCGAAATTTAGTTCCTTGGCCACATAATTGAATAAGGTCACATCTAGATGGATATGTAGGAGGCGAAGGCTATCAAAGAATAGGCCATCCCTAAGAATACAATTGAGCTTCATTTGTTCTTAGGGCTGATAAATTATTATCAAAGATTTGTGCAAGGATATTCAAAAAGGATGGTAGTACTCTCAGATTTGCTAAAAAAGGGACAAAAGTGGAGTTAGACGTTGCAATGCCAAAGAGCTTTTAAAGGCCTGAAAGACACAATGATGACGGACCCTGTTTTAGGACTTCTCGATATTGAAAAACCTTTCGATTTACAGATGAATGCATCAAATTTTACCCTTGGAAGAGTGTTGTGACAAGAAAGACACCCGGTTACGTTTGAAAGTCGTAAGTTGAATGAAGTGGAGAAGAGATACACGACATAAGAGAAAAAACTACTAGTAATGATTCACTGTTTATGGGCCTGACGACACTACTTGTTAGGATCATAATTCATAGTTAAGACTGACAACACTGTCGTAAGACACTTCCTCATCCAACCCAAACTTACAGCCAAGCAGACGAGATAGCATGAGTTTTTAGTCGAGTTTGGTTTCTCCTTAGAGCACAAGGTTGGAAAGGCAAATTATGTGGTAGACGCCCTCAATAAGAAGGTCAAACTCATTGCTCTCAAGGTGATCGCACCAATGATAGCCAGCAAAGTGACCACGGATGTCTGTAATCTACTTGAAAAAAAACTTGCATCGAGATCTCCAAGTAATTGCCATTATAAAGTTGGTGGATAGTGGAAAGTTGAAATACTTTTTGATGGAGAATAGACTTCTATTAATGAAAAGGCCACACATATTTGTTCCAACAGTAGGAAAGTTGTGGCAAAAGTTAATGTGAGAATGTCACGACACCCCTTAGGCAGGACATCTAGGTTGGTAGTGGATCATTGCACTACTGAAACAAGGTTACTATTGGCCTTATATGCAATAGGATGTGATCGACTATATTAAGACGTGCCTCATTTGCTAACAAGACAAAGTGGATAGATAAAGATCAACGAAAATGCTTGAACCTCTACCGATACCAACCAAATCGTGGAAAAATATTTATTTGAACTTCATAGTAGGACTTCCCAAAGTAAAAGATATGGCAACAATCCTAGTAGTGGTGGACCATGTCTTAAAGTATTCAACGCTCATTCTACTACAGAAGTTTGGTTCCATAAAATAAACGATTAGTACAATTTTTAAACATGTGGTAAAATATTGGGGTGTTCTTAAAAGTATTTCCAGTGATAGGATCCAAGGTTTATTGGGTTTTTCTAGAAAGAGCTTTTCAAGCTATTAAGGTCAGAACTCAACATCTCTTCCAATTATCACCCGTAAATAGATGGCTAGACAAAAGCCTTCAATGGGTTGCTAGAAGAATATCTACAACGCTTTGCACAAGCAAACCTAAAGAATTAGCCCAACTTGTTAGACATGGCTCGACTATGTTTCAATTCATAGAAAAGCTCAACCATTAATAAAACCCCTTTCGAAGTTATCACTGGACAGTAACCTAAACTTCCCTATACCTCAATAGAATTATATAATGAAAAGGGTCCTTGAGCATTCAACTTTGCTAAATAGTGGAGACAAAACATTGAAATCGCTAAAACCTACTTAAAGAAAGCCTCCAACTACATGAAGAAGTGGGTGGATAAAGGTTGAAGGTAGCAATAATTTAAGGTGGGAGGCTTAGTGCTAGTGAAATTAGTACCCGAACAACTCCAATTCCTAAGGAAAAGAGATCGAAGACTATTGTGGAAGTATGAAGGTTTAGTAGCAGTTATTACAAATGTGGGAAAAACTTCCTACAAGATTAATCTGCCTAAATGGATGAAGGTACACCTTGTGTTTCACGTTAACAACCTGAAGTCATTCTATACAGATCCAATAGACACAAGCAAGAGTCAAACCACCAGAGCCACTATCATAGCACAGAGTAAAGGTGATTCTAACAAGAAGGATGATGATAATCAACCGACGACCAACATGAGAGTATCTACTGAAATAAGAAGGTTTGAGGCCAGCTGAAATCAATTGGGAGAAAGAAGTCAACTTATGTGCCTTCAAGTAAAAGATTGAAGAATTTTAAACCAACTATTCAATGAAAACGTAAACAGATTGAGTAGGGGAGGATATCATGAGCCAACCTTGTATAAGGCCATGACAGGGTAAAATGCTCTAGGAGTTTAAGTCTTTTATGCTTTTAAAGAAGATGTTATCCTTTTCAAACATTGTAATGGCACTTGGTGACATTTGTAGAAATTCTTGTTAAATCTTTAAGGGGAAAACCCTTTAGGAAAGAGATGTCCCCATCTCAAGCATTATAATGGCTATTAGTGAAATACTTGTGAAATCTCATAAACTTTTTATAGAGGGTGAACAGTTGGCATATTGTTGGGCTACCTTACTGATAAAGGTATGTCTATAGCGAATCATTTAGAGCTACCCTTATAGCCCGACGATGGCATTTCTTGGTCTATTTGTACTCATTTTTATATTAATAAAACATTTTCCTTTATTTGGCCTTAATGGTTACGTATATGGCATTCAGTATGCCTTAAGATTTCAATGTGCATTGCCTTAGTCTAATTTGTTGCTATTGTTAATGTTCGATAAAATATAAACGAGCTATTGGCTGGTTTGCATGAAAACATTCACTCAAACACCACACAGACTATCGTATACTTAAGCGAAGGAGCATAGTTTGTGACACAATGTGTTGTATTTCTTTTTAAATTGGTCTCCTGAGTTTCGATTTAATCTTAGTCTTTTCTTTTCTTTTTCTTTTTAAACTCATCTAGGATTAAGATTGATGTTAATTTATCCTTACTTTTTCATGTTTATCTCTCTTTTTTTTTATCAATTTTTATTTTCAAAATTCAATACCCTGGACAAAATGGGGTGTCTACACATCATATGACAGCATGATAAAAGATCATGATCATAGAAAACACGAGGAACACAAATAGATGAGGACTTTTTTAGTAGTATAAGCTAAAAGCAATATATACTAAAAAGTGGGGTCAATTGGTATTTAAGAAAAATCTTTTTTCAACAAGTTTAAAATCAAATCTTTTGGCAACCAAAAATTCTTTTTGTGTAAAAAAAAAAGGATTTTTCTAAGGAAAATGCAAGCAATAAGTCATAATGCATAAAATTAAAATGAAGACACAAAGATTTTATAGTGGTTCGACTTTCTTTAGTACCTACATTCACACCCTTGGAAACCAAGAACTTTCAAATCCACTTAAGGAAATGTGTTTTTTATGGGATCAAGCATTAAACTCTTACAACACTTTTCACGAGAGAAAACAAAACCCTTCAGTAATGGTTTTTAACGAGCTCAACCACAAACCCACAAATAGCTTTTTAAGATTAAGCTAGATACTTTACAAGAGAAGTACAAAGTATAGTAAAATGCCTTAACAAAGGTTGGGTGCTAAAGGTTTAAGCTTAGTGTATAAAAAGAAAAAATAATCTTTAGAATTTTAGCTCAAGAATTTTCAAGTGAGTGAATGAGCTTCTATGGCTTTTTGAATGCTTGATGTAAGACTAAGATGAAGGTTAGAGAAAAAATATAGGCATGAATGTCTGTTTAGGGTTTTCAAATGAGGTGTTAGTTTTCTTTCTCTTCAATATGACTTAAAAGCCACCTTTTTATAGACACAAGAGCGCTTGGAGCTATTAGACACAAGTTTGAATTAAATATGGCCATTTCTAGTCAACCACAACGCTTCTAAGGTCAATTATGTTCTTTAAAAATCACGAATTAAGGTTTTCATACTTGACTCTTTAAGTTTGATACTCGATCCTCTTCAAAAAGCTTGTGATTTTGAAGTTTGCTCAGTTGTAGTTAACTATGATACTTTTAGGGTCGACTATGGCTCTTTCAATATTCAAATTTCTTGAGTGTTTTGCCTCAAGGTTGACTAGAGCCTTCTCAAGGTCGTTGTAGCTATCCAAAAGTTGAATTGTTCTTTGCAATATGCCTTAAGGTCGAGTATGCCTTTCATAGTGTTGATTATGTCTTTTCTGTTTCACAATTCTTCATTCGTTCTTCAACCATTCTACCATTAGATTAACTTGAGCTTCTCCAAAGTCGACTCTTGCCTTGTGTCTTCAAGATTTCTTGACTTTTTGGCACTTTTCTTTAGTTCTTTCTTCCTTGCCTATTTTCCGTAATCAAATATTAATTCAAGGCATGTTTGCTCTATATTTATTTAGCTGAAGATTCATTGTTTAAAAGCTTTTTTGATGTTTTCTAATCATGCATGGCTTTTTAAACAAATGTGTAACTTTAGAGGATGAATAACATGATCGAGACAATTTCAAATGCTTAACATTAAAACCAAGATATCAAATAATTTTTGTTAAATCAAAACATAATGTAACTCAAGGCTAACAACTTCCAACGTGAACAAAAACAAACAAATTGTCATAACTCAAAGAACTCAAGAATAGACCTTAAAAAAATTCAAGGTTTCTACCAATACCCTTCTTAGTAAGATGGCCAACGAAGTTGTTACTAAATCTATTTTTAGAGTCCATTTGCCAACTACCAACCTTCAGCTTAAGTTTTTCAATTTTCAATGAGATGTTTCTAAGATGCTAAGGAACCTCAACTAGAACCTTAGTCCATTTAACAACGTTTGAAGAATCACTCTTGATAATAAGCTTTTAGAAGTCAACCCATGAGGAAGCATCGAAAAGGAGGAAGACATCTCTTATAGCCAAAAGCTTTGCCATGTTAGCTATCAAGCCCAGCCCTAAAATGTCTGTCATGTCATTCATATATTTGACATCACGTTTGCATTCTAAGAAAGCCCCGAAAAGCAACAAAAGTTGATATTGTACCTAAAGGTATGACTAAGTCGATTTATGCCTCGAACTAGTTAAAATAGAAATTTTAAGATGAAATTGAGAATTTCACAGTCTAAGAATGACTTAAAATGGTGATTCGGAGTTCGAGGACTGATTTGGAGTCAATTTGAGATATTCGAGATCTAGGGGCAAAATGGTCATTTTGCCACCCAAGAATTAAATTTGGATATTGGATGAAATTTTTGACTGAGATTGATCATTTGGAGTATAATTTGAAGTTTAGAAGTGAAAAATTTTAATTTCGATATTTTTCGGAGCATAGGGGCAAAATGGTAATTTTACCACCCTAAGGGCAAAATGGTAATTTTTACCCTTAACACTTTTCAAAAATCAAAGAATTTATTCATTATTAGTGTGGATAAATATGACAATTTGTGTGGTGAAGAATTAAAGGTTAAAAGACAAATACTTAAATTATGGGCCAATGATATCATGCCACGTGTCAAGCTTGATTTTTTTAATATTTAACTTGAAAAATCAGCCCATAATTCCCCATATCCCTTCCCATATTCAGCCAAAGCAAGAATAAAAGAACAAAACCCTAGGTGGAGAAATTCAAAGAGAAATTGTGAAAATTCAAGCAATCAAGTGGAAAAAGGTAAAATTTTTCAATTTATACTTGAGATCTATATTACCCATGCATTTCTCTTTATTTTCCATGGTTGAATTACATGTTTTCATAATGAGTTCATGGCTGGCCGAATAGGTATAGAGAGAGATTGATGTTGGAATTGATTTGATTTTAAGATATGTTAGTAATCTTAGTTAGTTTATTATGTTTGGAAGCAAAACAACAAGAAAAAAATTCATTTTCCCCACCACCCTTTATGGCCGAACCTTACATGTAATGTGGGAATGGTGGATTTGATTTTCTTGCAAGTGAATTGGTTGAGAATTGATGGTTTGTGGTGTAAAAATCAAGTAGGAAAAATTTCAGTGTGAATGCACCACCATAGCCGAATTTCCCATGAAGAAATGTGAAGGTGGTTATGCTGAATTTTAGGTTATTTGGCTTATGTTTGGTGATTTGAAGTATTAGAAAAGAAATGAAACAATTTGGAATTGAATTGGACGCGTTGTCCATTTAATCGGGTGATAAGCCGAATTAGGTCAACACCGCGTTTAAGCGATATTCAGACAATTCGCATTTCATATCATGCATTAGAATAGAGTCTAAATTAGTTTATTACAGTCTATCACCAATGTGGTAAATTTCTTGACTGTGCAATATGTCTAGGTGGTGAATCTTCTAACAAGGGCAAGGAAATTGCATCCGAGGATTTATAGTCAACATACCTGAATTCGATTTCCGAAAACTGTGAGTAAACTTATTATCGTCTTAATTATCTAGAATAATTTTTACTCAATTTGGTAAATTTGTGGAAAAAATGATTTTAAATTGGTGAATTTCTTGTTTTATGAGGAAAATGTGAAATTATAAAATAAATTGAATTTTTATAAATAAAATTGAAACTTAGATAACTGATTTGAAATTAGAGTAATTGAAGACCACATGCTTTATTGTAAATTATGATTTGAATCAAATGGCTTATAATATTACGGCATGATTGGCTGAATTGATAATTGTATTGAAAAATGTGGACTATTTGCTTTGTACTGATAAATTGTCATGACCCGAAACTCCCATCGAGCTCGTGACAATCGCCATGACATCCTGATAGGCACTTAATACCCAAAATGCCAACCGAAACTTCGTAAGGCTTTAATACCAGTTTTCTCATCTCCCTGTGAGCAATCTTTGCCAAACCTCATATCTTAAAGGATTTTAAGCTTTTTCTCACTCAAAACAGTAGAAAAATAATTTTCGCCTCATAAGGGCATTTTTCCTTAAAATTTCCAAAACCAGCTAAAAATGTAATATGTTGGTGAAAAACACATAATTCATAACCAAGCTTAAATTTAGATGTTTAAAATCTTCATTTTAAATGAAATTAAAACTATTTGAAAATAATAAAAATATTGAATAAAATATTCTATTTTCTTATAAAACAATATTTATAGAGCTATCGGCAAATAATTTTTGTAGCGTAAAAGCTAAATATATTCATACATACTATAATACAGACAACTAAATTATGAAATTTGATTTACAGTGACACGTGGGCCCACAACTAACCAAAAGCATCAGAAGCTGTGAACTTACAGTTTTTGATGATTCAAGTCCAATTGTGGTCCTTGACTAAATCCGCTAACTACAGACTATCTTGAGCCTGAAATGGATGGAAATGAGGGTGGTGAGATTTTATAATCCCAGTGAGTAAACAGATACTACCTAAACTATCTAAAGTTGAGTAAATAGTGACGATTAAAATAATTCAACACAAAATGATTCATAACATTTCATTTTCTTTCACTAGATAAATTAAATTCATTTTGCTCAAAAATTTACATGGCTCATGTTTTCCTAAAAACTTGGCTCATGCCAATAAAAAAAAAATCATACTCGGTGACACCTTGATCAGAGGTATTCGACCAAGACTGCCAAGGCTGTTGAAACTTCATCAATGTTCAAAATACAACAATTCCTTGGCATTGGCTGAGTTTGCCTTCACGTGGTGGTTTGGCATGAAATGAACTCTGTCATACCTCAAGACAACCTTTTACGCCTCTACAACTGAGATAAAGATATATATAGTGGGGTTTACCGTGCCCGCTCGAAATAGGCTGGCCCACCGGACCCATCTACTGCAGTAGTTAATAATCCACCAATTAAATAAAAAATTCAATTGCATGACTTGGTAATTTTTTTGCTAACCAATTTATCAGAAAAAAGTAGATAGTTCACATTTCTCAATACAATTAACAATTCAACTAATCATGCCATAATATCAAAAGCCATTAGATTCAAATCATAATTTACAAAATAGCATGTGGTCTCCAATTACTCTATTTTTAAATCAATTGTCCAATTTTCAATTCAATTTATAAAAAATTCAATTTATTTTATAAATCCAATTTATTTTATAATTTTACATTTTTCTCATAAAACAAGCAATCCACCATTTAAAATCATTTTTCCACAAAATCATCAAATTGAGTAAAAATTACTTTAGATAATTAAGGCGATAATAAGTTTACTCACAGTACTAGGAGTTCGAAATACTCTTATTCGCGATCCTCAGGCACAATGTTCTTACTTTTACCAGTACAGTTTGCTCACTACCTATCCATAATGTATAGCAAACAATTAATTGAATTGGTGCTAAATCGATATCAAGCCAAATCAGGCTCTATACTAATACGTACAATGAAATATGAAATGCTCGGGTGACTATCTAGATACGATATCTTTTCTAAATTCTATTGTATACCTAATTAAATCGATATTGGCCTCATTTGATTTTTCACCCGATCAGTTGGACAATATGCCCAATTCAACTCCAATTCATTTCATTTCACTTTCAATACTCCAATTATATCCAAAATACTAGTCAATTAACATGAAATGTGGCAAAACCACCTTCACATTTCATTTTGGAATATTCGGCCATCAAATGTCCACCACCAATAAAAATTTCTAAGCTTGATTCTCACACCATAATTCATCAATTCCTAATCAAATTCACTTTGAATAAAATCAATTTCAACATCAACACACTACATGAAGAATTTGGCTAATGGGGTTTAATGTGGAATTTTGTGGTTTTCATGCTAAATATCATCATTTTCGGTTTCAATCACCACCATTCATCAAAACCATTAAATCCTAACCAATTAACATAAAATGTCACAAAATTCCTTTCCAATATTCACTTCCTAAAATTCGTCCTTGATGGGTTTCCAAAGAACATGTGGTTTTCTCACTTGATTTTATTTCTAAACATGCCAAACTAGCTAAAAACACCAACATATCTTGAAATCTACCTAAAATCATCATCAAATCTTCTCTCTCTAAAATGAGTCAGCCATGAATCATTCATGAAACCATGTAATCCAACCATGGAAATTGAAAAATAAAGCATAGGAATGATAGAACACGAGAGTGTTAAGGTTCTACTCCCGTTTTTCCTCAAGATCCTCTTCCAAATCCTTTTCTATCTCTTGAGATTTTTCTTTTTGTTCTCTAATCTAAGCTTGTTGGATCCTCCAATATTCCTCGTCACTCACTGGTGCAGCATTCCTTTCGCACTCAAGAGGAAAATGCCTCACAGCAGCCACCTTCCTACGGGGAAGATTTACTACAATTTCTTTTTCCTTTTTCTTTTCTTTAGCACATCTCCCAGATTCTTTCAAGACGGAATTTCTTATGCTTACATTAACGTCATTACTACTAGCACTTTCATCAATCTCACTAGTGCTAGAGTTTTCCTGTCTTTGAGCCTTCGCTGCCAAATCCGATAGAGTCCAATTAATAAGAACTCTAAACGGATATCTTTCTAGACTGCTCGATTCCGAGCGCCTACGGCTCCTAGCTGTGGAGTCCAATGACCCCTCACTAACACTCCAAGAAGCATCGGAGTTATCATCCTTCCTAGACATGGTGATCTATAAGATGAACAAAGCAAATTTAGATAACCTTAGGTGATATATGCTAATGCATACTTGCAACTCCCTTAACCTAACTTAACGCGGGCCACACTAATACTGTAAATTTTTAAAATAATTTAAAACCAAAAGCCATGATCTTTAAAACCAAAGGCTCTGATACCAATTGAATTGTCACGACCCGAAACTCCCATCAAGCCCATGACAACTGCCGCGACGTCCCGATAGGCACTCAATACCCAAAATGCCGACCGAAACCCCGTAAGGCTTTAATACCAGTTTTGTCATCTCCCCTATGAGCAATCTTTGCCAAACCTCATATCTTAAAGGATTTTAAGCTTTTTCCCACTCAAAACAGTAGAAAAATAATTTTTACGTCACAGGGGTATTTTTCCTTAAAATTTCTGAAACCAACTAAAAATGTAATATGTGGGTGAAAAACACATAATTCATAACCAAGCTTCAATTTAGATGTTTAAAATCTTCATTTTAAATGAAATTAAAACTATTTGAAAATAATAAAAATATTGAATAAAATATTCTATTTTCTTATAAAACAATATTTATAGAGCTATCGACAAATAATTTTTGTAGCATAAAAGCTAAATATATTCATACATACTATAATATAGACAACCAAAGTATGAAATTTAATTTACAGTGACACGTGGGCCTACGATTAACCAAAAGCATCGAAAGCTGTGAACCTACAGTTTTTGATGATTAAAGTCTAATTGTGGTCCTTGACTAAATCCGCTAACTACGGACTATCTTGAGCCTGAAATGGATGGAAATGAGGGTGGTGAGATTTTATAATCCAAATGAGTAAACAGCTACTATCTAAACTATCTAAAGTCGAGTAAATGGAGACGATTAAAATAATTCAGCACAAAATGATTCATAACATTTCATTTTCTTTCACTAGATAAATTAAATTCATTTTGCTCGAAAATTTACATGGCTCATGTTTTCCTAAAAACTTGGCTCATGCCAATAAAAAAAAAATCATACTCGATGACACCTTGATCAGAGGTATTCGACCGAGACTGTCAAGGCAGTTGAAACTTCATCAATGTTCAAAATACAGCCATTCCTTGGCGTTGGCTGAGTTCGCCTTCACGTGGTGGTTTGACGTGAAGTGAACTCTATCATACCTCAAGACAACCCTTTACGCCTCTACAACTGAGATAAAGATATATATAGTGGGGTTTACCATGCCCGCTCTAAATAGGCTGGCCCACGGAAACCCATCTACTGTAGTAGTTAATAATCCACCAATTAAATAAAAATTTCAATAGCATGACTTGGCAATTTTTTTGCTAACCAATTTATCAGAACAAAGCAGATAGTTCACATTTCTCAATACAATTAACAATTCAGCCAATCATGCCATAATATCATAAGCCATTAGATTCAAATCATAATTTACAATGCAGCATGTGGTCTCTAATTACTCTAATTTTGTAGCGACCCCTCTCCAGACACTACCAACGTTTGAGGCCTCCAGGAAATCCCGCAAAGTCCTAAACAAGCTTTTACGAAATTCCCAAAATATATATTAAATATGCTAACAAATAGGCAAATGGTTAATAATAATAATAATTGTACTATTAATATTCGATTTCCAATAATAGCAGTTAAATTTAAAAATACAAACTTTTTACTATACATATTTATGGATTTACAATATTGATAATATGAAAAATTTTCATGCGACTAAACTCTAGACAGCGGAGCGACTCAACGTAAAATGCTAGGAGATGCCTTTACCTATCCGTAATTAATTGAATGCGTCGAAGAGTACGCGTTAGATCGATTCCTATCTGTAAAAGGGGAAAAATGGGGTGTAAGTCTCATAGACTCAATGAATATCATAATCTCCGTGAGTAGGGTGTAGATAGGAAACAAGCAAATGGCAGATCAGTTGAATATAAAAATACAGAATCATAAAAATAATTTATTTCCAATAGGAGTTTTGTGCCTTACATAAAACTCGAGATTTTTTTATAAAGCAAAACCATTTTTGAATCAAATCGATAATATTGGGCAAGCTCTCGCGAAATCAAACACTAATCGAACATATACGTTATTTACAAATCTCCTTGCACGCGAGGGAAAATTCACATGATAGTAAAATCATGGGAGCTACGAAAAATCTTTTAACTCAATTTTCTCATCATGCCAAGAAACATAATTCATAGTGTTAAAACTTATTTCAATACATATAAAACAATTATATTTTATCAAAAATAAACAGCAAGGATTATGATTCTTAAAAACTTGGCTTGTGCCATAAAAACTCATATTCGATGATACCTTGCGCTGGGGTATCCAACTGAATCCGCCAAGGCTGTTAAAATTTCTTAATCATTTAAAACATAGCCGATCCTTGGCGTTGGCTGAGTTCACTTTAACATGGGGGTTTGGTGTAAAGTGAACTCTACTACACCTTAGGAGTTACCCTCCGCGCCTCTCATCAGAGGTATAATATAATGGGTTTTACCGTGCCCCTCTAAATAGGCTGGTCCACAGAAACCCGTCACTGCAGTGAGAATTGACCCCACTAATTAAATAAAATTTTCTAACAGCATGGTATGACAGCTATTGATAGGTCTGGGTCCCATCACTTGACTACCAGCCAGCCGCATTATCACAACAGCTCCACAGCCCCCGGCAGGGACACCTCGCCAAGCTTCGAATCCTGAACTTTTTTAAAATTTCCCCCGAATGGAACATTTTGAACTATTTCAAATCCAGCCATTCATGCCAATATTGCCATAAGCCATTCAATTTCAAAACAAATTAGGAATCTCATTCCATTTATAAGAATTGTCTTAAAAAAAATCATTTATATACATGTAGTACTGCTCCAAATTTATTCTCAAAATATTCGACATAAAATATAATAAAATCAATTGTCATTTTCATAAAATAAAATTTAGTGCATGAATTTCGAAACATACTTCACATGGTAACTAGACATCATAATCATGAATACACACTACGCAAGTATAAGGCATAATTTTGAATAAAAATCTCATTGAAAAGCTTGTTTCTCGGTTTAAAAACACTTTATGTATATAGTCTATCTATAGATATATCCAAATCAACTTTCAAAACAAATCACATCCACAAAATACCTAAGATTCTACCAGCTCATGCTTTCCACAGATGTGCTCGTACAATAAATCATGTGAATATATATATGTATAGATATAGGAAAATTTCAAAATCAATACCCCCTACTCACCTCACAATAGTGGGATTTTACTTCACTATTTATTCGTACGCGTATACTTTTATTCCTATTTATCGATTGCGTACTTCACTCGGCACACCTCCATGACAACTTTCCAATGGGCCTTTGCCATTTCTTCATTTCTTTTGCGCCCCTCTCCATGGGCTTCTCCAATCTTTTTTCCTATTTGGGCTAAGCCCATTTATTTTTCTACTTGGGCCATGCCCAATTTTATTTATTTATTTTTCTTCTTTCTCTTTCACATTTCTTTCTTTCTTTCTTCCTTCCAGCCCGTTACTCCTTCACCACCGTGGCAGCACCTCTCTCCCCTCTTTCTTCCTCTCAAAACCAATCACCATAGCTTCATTTTCTCTTATTTTTTACTGCCAATTTTTGCTCTAAAATCAGCTCCTCTTTTTTTCAAGTTTTTTGGCAGCACAAAGTTGTACAATTTTCTTCACAAACCCGACAGCCAATAGCTCAAAAATCAACCATCAAAACCACATCTTTAAGCCTCCAAAACCAGCAAATTTTCAGCTCAATTCTCAACAATAAAACCTCATCAATTTCAGCCATAATAACCTCCAAAAAAATCAACTTTCTTACCTTAAAATTGGGAAGCAAAAACCTTTAATTTTTCAGCACCAAAAATCACAAATTTCTAGCTAAAAAACCCTCAAAATTCGGACAGCAAGAGCTTCCAAAAATCAACACCAAAGCTGCACCTTTAAACCTCTAAATATCAGCTCTTTCTCTCCTCTAAATTCTACAGAAAATCGGTTGTCTTTCCTCCCTCAAAGTGCAGGATTTTCTACCTTCTTTCTCTTTTTTTTTTCTGTCCTCTTTTTCTTCTCCTTTACAGTTTTTCTTCTTTCTTTTTGCTCGGTTTCTCTTTGCTTATTTTCTTTCTTTTGCCGACCTTTTCCTTTGGTCCTTTCTTTTATTTTTCTCTTCTTTCTTCTACCTCTTTGACCGGTCACCCTTCTAGATTTCTCCTCATTTTATTCTTTTTCTTCCACTCGGCTTTTTCTTTATTTCTTTCTCTACTTAGGCAACTTCTCTTCTAGACTTTTCTTTTGTTTTCTTTCTCATTTCTTTCCTTTGTTTTTGGTGGCCGTCATTCATTTCTAGATTCTTCTTATCTCTCTTTTATTTTTTATTTCTTCTTTCTTTTCTTGATTCCATAAGACCTTGACTTGTCAAAAAAATGGCTATTCTTGGCATTTTTCTTCATTTGACTTTTCAACATAATTTCTTTATTATTTTTATCATCCATTTCCTCTTCATTTTATTTTTATTTCTTCAAACTAATAAAATTTACTTATTATGCCTTAACTTCATTTAATTTAATACACCACCATCAAATTTTCATATTTTAAAAATTTAATTCTTTCACCACATGTAAAAATTCTAATTTCCTTCTATCTTCCTTCTCTTACACGTGTATAACCAAAATATTGAGATCGCATTTCAACGCGGTATCACCATAATATTTAAATATTCACTCACCGCGTTTACTCGATAAAAAAAAATCACGTAGTACATTTTTCGTTGTTTTCCTTCAAAATTATTCTTTATTTCTTCTCCCTCACTTAAATTAGTCATATTCCATTTTTTTATGACTAATTTCGATAACATATAAAATATTAATATTTTAATATTATTTTATTCTAAAATTTTTCACTTGACTTCTTTGGTCCCGAATCACATTATTATGTGTCGGTTTACTTCTGACTCATCCTTTAGCTCACTGATTCATTTCCAACGAAAATGTTATTATTTAATCATTGTTCCTGTGCGTGCGAAACATTTTATTATTAAGCATTCCTTAGCATACCAATTCGCATCAAATGATCATTCGTTTAATCAACAAAGTCTTATTGGCGTCTAACGAAGGTACAAAGTGTTACAAATTTTAAATCAATTGTCCAATTTTCAATTCAATTTATTTTATAAATCTAATTTATTTTATAATTTTACATTTTTCTCATAAAACAAGCAATTCACCATTTAAAATTATTTTTTCACAAAATCATCAAATTGAGTAAAAATTACTCTAGATAATTAAGGTGATAATAAGTTTACTCACAGTACTAGGAGTTCGAAATACTCCTATTCGCGATCCTCAGGCACAATGTCCTTACTTTTACCAGTACAATTTGCTCACAACTTATCCATAATGCACAGCAAACAATTCACTGAATTGGTGCTAAATTGATATAAAACCAAATCAGGCTCTATACTAATACGTACAATGAAATATGAAATGCTCAGGTGACTGTCTAGATACGGTATCTTTTCTAAATTCCATTATATACCTAATTAAATCGGTATTGGCCTCATTTGATTTTTCACCCGATCAATTGGCCAATATACCCAATTCAACTTCAATTCGTTTCATTTCACTTTCAATACTCCAATTATATCCAAAATACTAGTCAATTAACATAAAATGTGGCAAAACCACTTTCACATTTCATTTTGGAATATTCGGCCATAAAATGTCCACCACCAATAAAATTTTCCAAGCTTGATTCTCACACCATAATTCATTGATTCCTAATCAAATTCACTTAGAATAAAATCAATTTCATCATCAACACACTACATGAAGAATTCGGCCAAAGGGGTTTAATGTGGAATTTTGTGGTTTTCATGCTAAATATCATCATTTTCGGTTTCCATCACCACCATTCATCAAAACCATTAAATCCTAACCAATTAACACAAAAAGTCACAAAATTCCTTTCCAATATTCACTCCCTAAAATTCGGCCTTGATGGGTTTCCAAAGAATATGTGGTTTTCTCACTTGATTTTCTTTCTAAACATGACAAACTAGCTAAAAACACCAACATATCTTGAAATCTACCTAAAATCATCATCAAATCTTCTCTCTAAAATGGGTCAGCCATGAATCCTTCATGAAACCATGTAATCCAACCACGGAAATTGAAAAATAAAGCATAGGAATGATAGAGCACAAGCTAGAATTAAGAAATGTTACCTTTAATCGGTTGAATCCTTGAAATCTCACACTTTTCTCTTGAATTTCTCACTATAGGCTTTTGTTCTTTTTCCTTTCTCTCTTTTCCCTCTTTGGTTGACCCTTTTGAAGAGAAATGGGCTGATTTTATTCCCTTTTATAAAGAAAATAATAAAGAAATAAAAGCTTGACACTTGTCAAAATCTCATTGGTCTATTTTTTTAAATACTTATCCTTTACTCTTTATTTCTCCACCACATAAAATACCATAATTATCCTTGACATAAAAATGTTAATGGCTGAAATCTTGGGACTTGACAAGTGTTGGATGGTGTAAAATTACAATTTTGCCCCTAATGTGGCAAAATTACCATTTTGCTCTTGTGCTCCGAAAAATATCGAAATTACCATTTTTCACTTCTCAATCTCAAATTATACTCCAAATGATCAATCTTAGTCAAATGTGATCAAAATCTTTTCTAAAAATTCCCATTTTGTCCTCGGGTGGCAAAATTATCATTTTACCCCTAGATCTCGAAAATTTTAGATTGACTCCAAATTAGCCCTTGAACTCCAAATCACCATTTTAAGTTATTCCTGGACTTTAAAACTCTTAGTTTCATCTTAAAATATTCATTTGAACTTGTTCGAGGCTTAGATTGACTTGATTGTACCTCTAGGTACAATACCGACTTTTAATGCTTTTCCAGGGCATTTGAGTATGTAAACATCCCATCCAGCACATGGATAATATGACACATATTTTATAAAGTCAGGCTTTACATAAATTGCTTAGCAATAAAATTGCCAAGTCATGCTATTGAACTTTTATTTAATTGGTGGCATATTAACTACTACAGTAGACGGGTTTTCGTGGACCAGTTTATTTAGAGGTGGCACGGTAAAACCCCACTATATATATCTTTATCTCAGTTGTAGAGGTGTAAAGGGTTGCCTTGAGGTATGACAAAGTTCACTTCATGCCAAACCACCACGTGAAGGCGAACTCAGCTAACGCCAAGAACAGTTGCCTTTTTCAAATGTAAAAATATGTTTTACGTATATATAAGATTTTTAACAGCCTTGGTGGACTCGGTTAGATGCCTCGGCCAAGGTATCCCTGAGTATGAGCTTTTACGGCACGAGCCATGATTTTCAAGAAATCATAAGCCTTATTAATTGTTTAGGTAAAATGAATTTACCCGAACTGATTTAAATGAATTTTCATGATATGAAACCTTTTGAGATGGACATTTTTCATTGTCTTCCTTTTACTTTCCTTTAGATATTTTAGGTGATATTTGTTTACTCACTGAGTTGTGTAAACTCACCACTCTCCTTTCCATCCTTTCAGGCCCAGATTAGTTAGTAGATAGTTGAGTTTGCTGAGGACTACAGTTGGCTTTGCAACCTCACCAACTGTAGGTTCACTGTCCTCTTTACTTTTAAATATTCAGGGGCCCACGTGTTGCTGTAAATGAAATTGTATACACTGGTTAACTTTATTAGTGTATGTAAGAATTTATTTTACTTTTATGTCCCAAAAACTATTTATTGATAACTCTATAAAAATTATTTTATAAGAAAATATAATATTTTCTTAAATATTTTTATTATATTCAAATAGTTATAATTTTAACCTAAAAGAACGTTTTAGACATCTAAACTTATTTTTAATCATGACATAAGTGTTTTCCACTTATCTACTACATTTTTGGACAGATTCATAAATTTTGAGGAAAAATGACCAAAATGCCCTTGTGAGGTGAAAATTATTTTTCTACTGTTTTGAGTTGGAAAAAGTTTAAAATCCTTCAAGACATGAAGTTTGGCAGTGTTTGCTCATAGGGAAGGTATGAAATTTGATATAAAAGCCTTGCGAGGTTTCGATTGGTATTCGGGGTATGAATGCCTATCGAGACGTCGCGGCGGTTGTCATGGGCTCAATGGGAGTTCCGGGTCCCGGGTCGTGACATTAGCATTCCCCCAACCAATGGATTTAGAAAACTGAATTTGAATCTTACCTTCATTGTCTCTGAGGACCATTCCAATTTCGGCGTCACCCAAGCAACCTTTAAAAACACCATCAACATTGAATTTAATTTATCCAGGACTTGGGTGTTTCCATTCCATCATAGTTTTTTCATTTTTGCTTTGGTTTGGGTTATTAGTAGCCCTCACCTTTGGGCTTTTGAAAATATCAAGAATTGTCACATAGTTATCCTCCCATATGGCCTTGGCTTACCAAGGAATTCTTCTTTTAATGATGTCCATAAGTTGATTGCTCTCCCATAGTTTTCCATCGAAGATAATTTCATTATGGAAAAACCAAAAAGACTTGATGATACCAAGGAATGCCATGCACCAAATTTTGGTATTACCTTTGCTCGAAACAACCTTAATTAATGCTTGAAAGATGTCAAAGGAAGTTCTTAGAGCAACCCACATGATCCCCCCAACTATTACAACAATTAGCCCAAACTTTCTAACTCTTAAAGCAATTAAAAAAAGAGGTGATTATGGTTTTTAAAACTTGGTGACAAAAAAACAAAAGCAACCTTAGGAAAGATTAAACCGCTTATCAGATGTTCTGCTTTAATTGTTTAGCACTCATTAAGCAAAAGATAGCATACGACTTCCATTTTTAGATGTGTCAAACCTTCCTAAATAGCCTGTCAAACTAAATTGTTACCATAATTACTAGCACATATCTTTCTATAAATATTCTTGGCTAAGTAAGTCCTTTTTGAGGATCCTTTCCAAATTTTCCTATCTCTAGTATTATTATCAAGCACAATATCATAGATTTTTTTAATTGAAACACATCCATTGGCTTTCTTCCCATGCAAAATGTCTTTTTCTAAGTTTGACATCCCAAGACCATTCATTATTAGCCCAATAACCAAACTCACAAATATATCTTGATTTGTTCTGGCAAGGGCAAAAATGCGAGGAAAGGAAACTTTAAAAAGCACATTCTCTAACCAACAATCATGCCATAAAGATATATTATGACCATCACCGACCAAGTAGGCAAGACTTGTAGAAATCAC
Source organism: Theobroma grandiflorum (assembly GCA_036013995.1). Lineage (NCBI taxonomy): Eukaryota > Viridiplantae > Streptophyta > Magnoliopsida > Malvales > Malvaceae > Theobroma > Theobroma grandiflorum. The sequence continues at coordinate 14,906,154 of CP142130.1, read as the reverse complement.
ATTAAAATAAGCATTAATAAGGGAAAAAGGGTTGAGGATGTTTCGCCACATAGTGGACACTCTTATACTATTGCTAACACTAGATACCAGCTTATTGGCTTTATTTTTGTTTTAACATGACAAATATATTGAACTTAATGAGCTTTGAAAATGAGTGAAAAATATTTTTGAATATGAAGAAAATCCTTAAAGGAATGTTAAAGCTGACCTTAAAAAAAAGATATATTGAAATACTTTGATTGTTCGAACATGTTTTGAGTATGAATGATCATGCTTTTAAACTCAAAGAAATATCCTTTAATTTTCTCAAAGATCTCTTTTTTTCAAAATTCAAAGTGCCAACCTAAAAATCAAATTCTCAAAAGAAAAGTTTTGATTCTTAAATGAAAAAAAAGCAAAATTTATTTTTTTGATTACAAGAAGAATCGATACTAGAGAAAAAGAAGTCAGTTCTTAAGTAGAGATTAATAGTGAAGAATTGATTCTAAGAAAAGAATAAGTTGGTTCTTGAAAGATAGAAGCTTTAGGATTTGTGAAAAATCGACACTTCACAAGCAAAGAGTTGATTTTGGAGAGATAGAATGTAGAAGGCAAAAAAGCAAAGAAAAAAGAATCGATTCTACAATGAGAAAATATATGTTCTTGAAGTACATTTTAGAAACTTGGTGACCAAGAAAGAGATGGTACAACTGGACAATTTAGAAACTTGGTGACCAAGAAAGAGATGGTATAACTGCACAAAAGTGGAGTGGCGAAACTCAATCTTAAATTCAAATTTTGGCATCAAACCACACTGAAGAACTGACACCTTGAAGCAAAACAACTGATTCTTCAAGATTGCAAATGCACTTTTGAACCCAATTATAGAAGAACCGACACCTCAAAATAGAGGAATCGATTCTCCAAAGACAAAAAACTACAAACCTTGTGAAGAACTGACAACTCAACAACAAAAAATTGATTCTACAAATGCGATAAATTTTTACAAGCTAACTGAAATGTATAAGAAATTATTCAAATTTCACTCCAATGGGTAGAAAATCACAAAGGTTATAAATATCCACCTTGAGGACATTAAAGGAAAGAGATTGAAGGAATCTAAAAGAATTTGAATCATCTTTAAAGAAGAATAGAGCAAAAAAACAAGAGAACAACATGTGAGCAGAAGGTTTCCATTTTTGAGCAAGAAATAAGCTTAAAGATCACATTTTTATTTTTCAGCCAATCCTTCTTGAGCTTTCATCCATATCCTTAAGAAAGTTCTCACCTTTCTAATCCTAACTTCTTTATTAACCTTTTTAAAGGTTTTAAGTTAGAGATTCGTTAGAAACCACTATAGTATTGGTTATACCTCCAAGCAAAAGATAGAGGGGTTTTGCCTTATCCTTTAAAAGGTTACATTTTGTGTAAAAGTTAGGCTTGAACTTTAAAAAAGTAATGTGTTTGAGGTTATGCCTGATCCTACAAAAGGCACGTTATAGAAGTTACTCCTAATCCAGCAAAAGGTATGTTGTAAAAGTTATGCTTGACCTTATTGAAAAGATAAGCTGATAGTGAATTCAAACTCTTTGTGCTATCAAGGGAGAAGACGTAGGCATTGGAACGCCGAAATTTTATAAAATCCTACTAAGTACTTTTTATTTTTCTATACTTATTCATTTTACACTCTATTTCGTTTTTCATTCTTTCATATTTTTGCTTTATCTTCAAAGATTTTTGAAAAAGGGAGAATTTTTATTTAATAACTAATTTACCCTATTCTTGGTAGTTTTACTTTAAACTTATCTGTCTAACAAAGCTCATAGGGATTAGATCCATTTTTCTCAACAATAATATTTATTCACCAATTCTCAGTCTCCATGTCAACTTATTGGGAAGTGTTTTGCTTTCACCCCAAAATCTAGCATGCTTAGCCCGCCACAATCTTTTGGTTTGCAAACCATTTCTCATTTAATTGAATGAACTTTCTCTTTCCGTTCGTGGAACTCCATAAAAAGTGCCTTTGAATCTTTTCTAATTCTTCTTTGACTGTAGTTAACATATAAACGAGAGACATAAAATACACATGAAGGCTCGAGAGCAATGATCTAATCAAGGTTATCCTCTATCCTCTAGATAGTAAGTTAGACTTCCACCTCATTAATCTCGATTTAAATTTGTCGATCACTATCCATTGACTAGATAGTAAGTTAGATTTCCACCTTGTTAAGCTCCATATGCTGACAATGTTCGATCTAGCACTTAAAGGTAAACCTAGATAGGTAATAGGGAATTTCCCCACTTTGCAAGCAATCCTATTGGTCCATTAACTCAAAACCATATCTTTGTTACCAACACCATATAAAACACTCTTCTGAAAATTAATTTTAAGCCCCAACACAATTTGAAAACATAGTAGCACCTTTTTGACGTTCATGATGCTTTCTTCATCGTTTCCACAAAACACCAATGTGTTGTCTATGTATTGTAAGAGAGTGACTCAGTAATCATTACCTCTTACTACAACTCCCCTAAAAAAACTGATCTCTATCACCTTAGTCATTAGAATTTCAAATGCCTCAACCATAAAATTAAAAAGAAACGATGACAATGAAAACCCTTAACAAAGATTATCCATCCCAAATTTCCTCATAGGTTAAATTAACAATTTTAATACATACAATATGATTTTATAAAAAAGACTTAACAAAAAGTGCACATTTAAAAAAACCATCATCTTGTAAAGAGAGTCAATGGTAAACAACTCAAATGGGTGGGAGAAAATTAAACTCTTATGGCTAAAAGCCAAAGTTGGCAAGAATTGAAGCAATGATCAACATATTTTACTTCTTAATTCATGTAGATACCTTATTATTATTCCTCATACCAGTGTATATAAACTGCATTGTGTACTAGTTTCACATACACAGATTATAATACATATACGATTCAACATTCCTTTTTATTTTTAGTCACTTTATTTTGATTGATTTGTAACATTATCATGGTATTCAAGCCATGACACTTCTAAAATTCTCTTATTGGGGATTGGTGACAGTCACGTCTATCTTGATTCAAGCACTTTTCGTTTGTGCTTTTTCCAATAACTTGTAGTCATTCGTTTCATTGGTTTAAACTTCCAATTTGATCTTCATTTTGTTACATTTTTATTTGACCTTGGCGTGATCTAAACTTTGTATCCTTAGTCTTCCCTTATTATTTTACTTTTCAATAAATTCAAAAAAATCATACATTCTATCTATTAATTTTGATGCAAAAAAATTATAATATTTCAAATTTTCATTTTTGAACTTTTGTTAAAGGCAAAGATCTATTTGGAATTCTTCATGAAACCATAATTGAATCTAGTGATGATATAGGAAAGTTCAATTACAAAATAAAAAAAAATTACTAAACCTATCACTTGGATCCTAAATTTTGTTAAGATAGATATTACTTTAAGTTTGAGACCTTTAAGAATTGCTAGTGATCTATGGAAGCATCTTTTGAATTATATTCTTAAATCAATCAGATTAGGAAGTTTGACATAGAATATGAAATTTCTAGACTTAGTAAAAAAGGAGATATTCAAACTTTTATTTTGAACTTTTAAAATTATGGATTGGACATTGTATGATGACTACTAAGTTACTTTCAACTTTTGCTCTGAGGATATTAAGATTGAAAAATATGAAAGTAGAGTTATTTAATTACTTATGAACCTTAGACCAAAATTTGAAAATGTCAAATCTAAAATAATTAATCAAAGTATTAAGGACATTGATCCTATTCTTGTTGAACTCATTCGAGAGGAAACTCGATTGGACACACATGTTATATTAGATGGATAAAAAAATAATCTTGTGGATACTATTTTTCTTACTTCTCGTAGCAAGCATCAATTGAAACCAAGAAGTGAAGATCATAGTATTACACAATACAAATATTATAATGAAGTAAGGTATATATAGTTTCTTTCAAGAAGCAAAATCTATATAACTACTGAGAAGAGAGTGGGCATATAATTTTGGAATTTAGACTTTTACAAAGAACAAGCAAGAACAACAAGCATTCTTTACTCATAATGGTGATCAAAGATGGCTTGTTCATCTAATAATAATATTTCTGAAGAAGCAATTCAACAAATGATAAAAGCTTCATTGCAATTTGCTTTACTAAGTGCTATTTCTTTTGCTTTCTCTGTTGTTGGTTTTTCAAGTAAAAGAATTAAATTATTTCCATGATATTTAGATTCCATTGCCTTTAATCATATGTTTGGACAAAAACATATTTTTTCTAATTTCAAATTGTATTCATCATAACAGTCTATAGTTGCTATTAATGGAAAAGAATTGCCTATCCAAAGGGTTGGAATTATTTGCTTAACAGATATAACAAAAGATAATCTTCCTAATACATTTTGTATTCCAAGATTGGTTGAAAACTTAGTTTAAGTTGGACAATTAGTTGATAAAAATTGTACAGCTAAATTTTCTCGTCATGGTTGTCATGTATAGGACCTACAATTAGGAAGCTGATTGAGAAAAAGGCATAACCAAATACGTTTCTTCCACTTAGACCTGGACTTTAAGTCTTTTTCCACATGATGTCTCTTAACATCTCAATTTCTTAATTTTTCCAATGCTAATAAAATTTGGGTTCTTTGATATCATTGCTTAGGACATCCTCATGTAGTCAAGATGTAGTTAAGCTTGACCACATGTTTATGGTTGATTCTCTTCCAAACATATTGAATATTAAATCTATTTTACATGATAGAAATTGTCAAAGTTTTGCACTTGGAAAAACTTCTAAGTTACCATTTTCTTCAAGTTTATTTGAAGTTGAAGCACCATTTGATTAGATTCATAGTGACTTATGAGGTCTTTCACCAATTATTATTATGATGGGTTACAAGTACTTCGCTTTATTTTTTCATCAATATACATGTTTCTCTTAGATTTATTTTGTGCATGCTAAAATTTTGATCTCATTAATATAGCTAAATACTTTATCATTATGATTGAAACACAATTTGAAAAAGCAATCAAAATATATTTTTTTTATACCCAAAGAGAGTTTTGCTTTATACCTCTTCATTTTTTCAAGAAAAAGGGATTTTATCGCAACAATTTTGCTTAATGACATTCGAACAAATGGGGTTTTTGAAAGAGAAATTGACATGTTCTTGAAATTGCAAAAACTCCTTTAATTGAGTCTTGTACCCTCTCATTTTTGGGTAAAAGATGTTCATATAGTTTTTTATCTCATTAAATGACAGCCAACAAGAATTCTTAATAAGAAATCACCATGGCTTTGTCTTTATAAGACATCTCCGAATTATATAATAGACTTCGTGTTTTTGGGTTTATTTGTTTTGTATTACTCCCTCTTCATGAACAGAAAATATTATCTTGTAAAGTTGCAAAATGCGTGTTCTTGGCTATGGTGATAAACAAAAAGGCTACTTTTGTTATGATCCACAAAATAAATGTATACAGAAGTCTCGTCATGTAATTTTCTTTGCAAAATTGTTATTGTTGTGCAACTCATACTTTACATGAATTAATTAACCTATGTCTTTGTTATCTTTTTTTTTTCATGTTTTACCTTCTGAAACTAGTGGCACGCTTATCCAAACTCTATAATTGAAACTTCCAATAAGTGTCACGGGTTCACGTTTTTAACCCAAAAAACATACCTATAAAGTGGAAGAAGACCCTTACTTATAAGCCTAAGACCTATCTCTTATTTTACTAATGTGAAAAGTCGTGAAATATGCATATTCCTAATCATGATTAAGAAAGTTCTGCATTGGATTCTTTTTCAAGCCATACCACTCTTCCTAAGCCTACTAAATCTATTAAATCCAAAATTCTACCACCACTTTAACATGCTAGACTTACTAATTTCGGTCAAACTTCAAAGAGACTTGGATATTCTTTTAAGTGGTATGATCCTAATATCTTATTTTATTTTAATATTAATTTCTTCCACATATAAGCAAACAACACAACATGAATGTCACGACCCAGAACTCCCCATCAAGCCCATGACAACAGTCGCGAAATCTCGATAGGTATTCATACCCCGAACACCGACCGAAACCTCACAAGGCTTTTGTATCAACTTTCTTACCTCCCCTATGAGCAATCGTCGCCAAACATTTTTTCTCAAAGGATTTTAAACTTTTTCCTACTCAAAACAGTGGAAAAATAATTTTCACCTCACAGGGGTATTTTGGTCATTTTTTTTCTCAAAAATTTCGAACTTGACCAAAATGTAGTACGTGAGTGGAAAACACATATTTCGTGACCGAAATTAATTTTAAATGTCTAAAACTATCATTTTAGAAGAAATTATAAGTAGTTGATTAAAATAAAAATATTTAATAAAATATTTCCTTTTCTTATAAAACAATATTTATAGAAATATTCGTAAATCATTTTTACAGTGTAAAAGCAAAATAAATTCTTTCATACAATGCTATAGATAACCAGAGTAGGAAGTTTCCTTTACAGTGACACGTGGGCCCCCAATTGACTACGAAGATATAAGACTGTGAACTCTTACTTTCTAGGATGCAACTCCGAGATTAATTCTCATCTTAATTGACTATCAACAAACTGTCTTGAGCTTGAAAAGTGGATAGGAAGAGGGGTGAGATTACATAATCCCAATGAGTAAACAGATACCATCTAAAGTATCTAAAGTCGAGTAAATGGAGACAATGGAAATATCCCATCACAACACGTGATGCATAACATGTAAATTCGTTCCAACCCATTTAAATAATTATATTTTATCACATTACTCAACATGGCTTATGAATTTCTTAAAAACACTTGGCTCATGCCAAAACCTGTACTCGGGGATACCTTGTACCGGGGCATCCATTCTAGTCCGCCAAGGCTGTGAAAATTCATGTACACAAAACATCTTTTTATATCTCGAAACCACAACCGTTCCTTGGCATTGGCTGAGTCTCACTTCCACGTGGTGGTTAGGCGTGGAGTGAACTCTAACCTCATCTCAAGAGATACCCTTCACGCCTCTACTATTGAGGTAAGAAACAGCAGGGTTTACCGTGCCTCTCTAATAGGCTGGTCCACGAAAACCTGCCACTGTAGTGTAGAATAGACCCCACCATAACAATAAATTCTCAACCGCATGACATGGCTGACACAATTTTACCTCGCCTATCTAGGCGAATCAAATAATTCACAAATTTAATATATTATAAAACCAGCCATTCACGCAAAGGTTACCATAAGCCATTCAATTTAAAATCAAAAATTTATAATATAAGCAGGCAGTCTCCAATTACTCTATTTTTGAAACCATTATTCAATTTTTCAAAAAATTTATAAAATCATTTTAAAAATCACATTTTCCCGTAAAACACAATAATTTGCCATTTAAACCATTTTTCTATAAAATCACAAAATTTAATAAAACTAGTCTAGATAATTAAGATGATAATAAGTTTACTCACAGTATTAGGAGTAGAAATACTCCTATTCTCTGTCCGCGGGTGCAGTCTCCTACCCATGTCAAATGGCTCACACCTATCCATAGTACGTGACATAGAATTCAATAATTTGTGTCAAACCATTATTAATTAATTCAGGCTCATATCTATATGTATGCATGAGATTGGGTATGAAATGTCTGGACAATCGCTTAATTGCGATGTCTGACCCAATTCGCCTATACACAATGTAAATTCCTAAAACCTCTAATTCGACTCCAATTCTATCCATTTCACTTTCAATATTCCAATTATATCCAAAATACCTCAAATCACCAAACACAAGCCAAATAACCTAAAATTTGGCAAAACCATCTTCACTTTTCTTCTTGAAATTTTCGGCCAATAATGGTGCATTAACACCATGATTTTTCCTATTACTTTTCCACACTAAAATTCACCATTTTCTAATCCATTTCACTTGAAATGAAATCATTTCATTATCAACACACTCACTATGAAATTCGACCTATGAAGGATTGTGGGGGAAATGAAGTTTTTGTTATTGTTTTGCTTCATAAACATGATTGACTAACTAAATTCACTAACATACCTAAAAATCAAACCAATCCAAGATCATTCTCTCTCCATACCCATTTTGACCAGTCATAAATTCACCATGAAAGCATGCTTTTCAACCATGAAAATTAAGGGAAAATGCATGAAAAAAATAAATCTCAAGTTTAATCGGAGAAATCTTATCTTTTTCACTTGATTTCCTTGAAAAATCACACTTTTTCTTGAATTTTCGGAACCTAGGGTTTATGTTCTTATTTTCTTTCCTTTTCTTCTCTTTTTTCCTCTCTTGGCCGACCATGATGAGAGATAAATGGGCTGATTTATGCCATTTTATAAGGAAATAATAAAATATTAAAAGTATGACACATGGCATTTTCTAATTGGTTCAAATTTTAAATATTTGGCTTTTATTCTATTAATTCTCCACCACACAATTCTCATATTTATCCAATTCCATGATAAATAAAATCCTTTGGTCTTGACAAATGTTGGGGGCAAAAAATTACCGATTTACCCCTAGGGTGGAAAAATTACGATTTTGCCCTTATACTCCTAAAAGTACTGAAATTGCATTTTTTTCACTTTTCAACCTCAAATTTCACTCCAATTGATCAATCTTAGTCAAATGGGGCCAAAATCTTTTCAACAAATTTTCGTTTTGTCCTCTAGTGGCAAAATTACCGTTTTGCCATTGTGTTCCAAAAATACCGAGAATTAAAATTTTTCATCGCTAAACCTCATATTATGCTTCAAATGATCATATTATGCTTCAAATGATTAATCTTGGTTAAAATTTTCATTAAATAACCAACTTTAAATTTTAGGTGGTAAAATGACCATTTTACCCTTAATTGGTCAATTTTTTAGTTTGACTCCAAATCGGACCTCGAACTCCGAATTACCATTTTAAGCAATCCCTGGATTGTGAAATCCTCAATTCCACTCTTAAAATCCTTATTTGATTTTGTTCGAGGTTTAAATCATCTCAGTTGTATTTCTCATTACAATACCGGCTTTTATCCATTTTTCTGAGATATGTTAATATGCAGGCATAATGTCAAATATATAAAAATCATGACAGATATTTTAGGGCTGGGGTTGACAATGAATGTTGGAAGAATGCAATCATTGAAGAGCTCCATGCACTCAAACCAAATCATACTTGGGATTTTGTTCCTTGACCAAATGATCCTTGTATCATTGGTAGTAAATATGTATATACAATTAAAGTTAAGTTTGATGGTACTCTTAATAGATATGAAGCTTGTTTAGTCTCTCGAGGATATAAATAAGAAAATAAAATTGATTATGATGAAACATTTGCCCTAATTGTTAAATGACTATTGTTTGTACTCTAATTACGTAGCCTCAGCCAAAAGGTGGTCATGGCAATAAATTATGTAAAGAATGCAATGATTGAAAAGCTTCATGCACTCAAACAAAATCATAGTTGGGATTTTGTTCCTTGACCAAATGATCACTGTATCATTGGTAGAAAATGGGAATATACAATTAAAGTTAAGTTTATGGTGCTCTTGATAGATATGAAGCTTGTTTAGTTGCTCAAGGATATAAATAAAAACATAACATTGATTATAATGAAACGTTTACCTTAGTTGTCAAATGACTACTATTTGTTCTTTCATTACTTAGCCTCAGCCAAAAGGTAGTATTTGCAACATATGATGTAAAGAATGTTTTTCTTCATGATTAGCTAAAAGAAAGTGTATAAATGGAGCTTCGCCTCGAGTATTCTTTTTTTTCTTCTAATTTAGTGTGTAAGCTTTGGAAATCTCTTTATGCTCTCAAACAAGGTCCTCGAGCATGGTTTGAGGAATTTTTATTCACCATTTGTTGTTGGTCCCAAATATAGGTGCTAGAGGGAGGGTGAATAGCACTATCTCGGCTCTTTCTTGTGGGATTGAGACTTGATCTTAGAATGAAGAAGATAAGGCAATGAAAACAATGAACAAGGTATTTATAGTGGTTCAGTCCAAGACCTACATCCATTACCTTGATTATCCAACCAAGGATTTTCAAATCAAACACTAAAATGGTGGAATTCACAAGCTTCCACCAAGCTTTCACAATGGCTTTTCCAAGGCCTAGCCACAACCTTTACACTAGTTTTTCACAAGATCAACTAAAACCCAATGTGGTTTTCCAAGGCTCAACCATAACCTTTCACTAGTTTTTCTCGGGCTAAACTAAAACCCAATGTAGTTTTCCAAGGCTCAACCACAACCTTTACTCTAGTTTTTCACGGGCTAAATTAGAACCCAACCCCAATTTTTCAAGGCTAAGTTGGAACCTACAAGCATCCAAGCAAACCTTGCTTGATGCACAACACTTAGAGTGAAACACTCACTCTAAGAATACAAAGATTGAAAGAGGAAAGTACCTAGTGATCACACGGTTGATCTATGTGGTACAAGTTGAAGTGCTAAATACTAATACAAAGGATAGGGGTTGAGGTTCAATGAAGAGTACAAAGGATTTTCAGGTTTTGCTACTCTTCTTGGCTTGAATGTGATGGTGTCTTTTAGTTTGAAGCCAAAGTTGTTAAAAGAGTTGTTCTTTGGCATTTAAAGATCCTTTTGTAGTTGGAGAAGTTGGTTTGATGGCTGTTGGGATGTTTATGACCGTTAGAAACAGTTTGGGGAAGATTCTAGCCATTTTCTTGTCTTGTAGTGGCTTGGCGGATGTAGCAGACAGAGAGCACTTAGTTGACTAAAATTTTTCCCTTGGTCGACTAAGTTGGTTCTGTTTCTGATGCAGATTCTAGTGATCGCTTAGTCGACTAACCCCATTATCTTGGTCAACTAACTTGATTCTGTTTCTCACCAAGCTTCACCCATTCACTTCTTCACTTTGATCTTCGTTCTGCAAATGATCTTCCTTAACATATCAGGGGACTCCATCAATACTGATCTTCCTTGTTCTTTATCCAAATCACATCTTTGGGTGTTCAATAGGAAGATTGAAATATTTTCTCATTTATGAACATTGCCCTGCACACTTTGTTATAGATGTTAGACACAAATGACATGGGAACGTTTTATTATCATCAAAAACTAATGAAGCCAACAATCTCCCTTTTTTTGATGATGACAAAACATCCCTTGATTAATAGCATGGTGCCTTTTTAGTATCTTTTTCAGTTTATGTAGAAAATGAGGATTGCTCCCCCTAAGTTCATGCTCCTTCTAAGTGTGTGCAAATTTTTTTCATCTTATTCCAGCAGGTTTCTTCCTTAGTTATATTCCTGGTGATATTTTACATACTTGCTTTTGATAGAGAATGCTCATATATGCAGATTTTGAGAGTAAATGACATGTTGACAGATTGTTATCAATTTTCCATGTCTTGTAATTTTCTGTCAACTAGCATGCAGGTTCAGATTTCATCATGTTAGCTCCAGATTTCATTCACACCATCATTTTTCCAACTAAGCTCTTATAAATCATCATTCATTGTATTCAAGCACATGTTTTTACTTTGCATTACTGTCTCGGAGATGATTTATCAACACAGTAACTCAATATTAGCACAATATCAGAAAATTTTGACAATTTTGCACAGTATCAGCATACAAGTTTCCAGCCATGCTTCATAATGTCATAAATATCATTTTCAGAGTTCAAATACTTTAAGCAGTAATCAACAAGCATATTCAAGACATTCATAAAGTCAGCTAAGATTAAAATCATTGTTTGAATGCCATTTCAGCATAGATATCCAGCAAAACAGTAATCAGAAATATTGTTCCAGAAATACCCCTAGTCCTATTTTTGCTACCTATCTACCCTAGAAGTCTGGTACCTCTACCCTCAGGATTTTTGTTTTTCTTGATATGTTCCCTAAAGGTCCAGTACATCTACCCTCAGATTTTTTATTTTTCTTGTAAATACTACTCCCCCTTTTTGTCATCATCAGGGACGGGGCTGAGGTATCAATTCTCAAAGGAAGATGGTGTAGATTCAGGGGACATAGTTTGTTCCGACCAAAGATTTAGGGGAAGGGGAGAAGGTGGTCTTAGAGGGGGTTGAGAAGCTACTTCTGGAGCTTGTTGAGGAGATGTATCTGTAGCTTTTTCTGGAGTTCCCTAATCTGAGATTTCTATTGCAGATTGAGGAGTGCTTACAGCAAGTAACTTTGCCTTTTCTGCTAATCTTGAAGACTTCCTTGTTCTTGGAGGAACTAATTTTCTTGCTGTCTTCTTCTGTCTCATGGCAGGTGGCTGAGGCTTAGATACAGGAACTGTGTCTTTTGCTTTTGCCTTTCCTGTTTTCTTTCCTTTTTCTGCAGCTTTCTGTTATGAGGTCATTGCTTGAGCAGTTTGAGCTGCTGCTACCTCTTTTTCTACTTGCTCTTCTCTTGTCATCTGATAGAATAGTCCCATGACAAACACTTCATCAGAATGAGGAGGTGATGCTTCTTGTTCAGGATTCGATGGAGACTAGTGCTCAGAAGAACCAGGTGGTGACCCAACTACTTCAGTACCTTGTTCAGATGTTTCCCTTTCTGCTGATGTGGTTTTGTGGGGTTCTTCAATTTCTGGTTCAGGGTCATGATGGCCAGGGCTTGCACTCTGGTAGCTTGGTCCTTCAGCTTGAAATTTAAATCCCTCAGGTTGCAATGCTGATCCTTCAGCACCTTGTCCTTCTCGTGCCATGCTCTCAGTAGCAGAGGAGTCAGCATTAGCAGGTCCAGTTGGAATTTCAAATCTTGCTTTTAAGCTGACTTCAATTTAATTCATTCTTTCTTCAATTTTAATAAGCCTAGCTCCCTGATCAGTGAGCTTGGCATCCATTCTCATCAGCAGGTTGAACATTACTTCATCGTAGAATAGAGGAGCTGTTGTTTCTGGTTGAGTGGGGGCTGCCTCTGGCTGTGGTTGAACTGAAGTGATCTTTGAGGTCTTGCTGAAGGTGTCCCCATACACTCTGTATCCCATTGTGATCAAACTTCCTAGATAGATTGGTTGGTCTCTACTCTTGACCATATCCATATCATACCTCTTTGCCCATGCTTCTTTCTTCTTGATAAAAGATGCGATTACATTCCTATAGGGCAAATGGATCTTTTCCAATTTGCATGTTGCCCTCATCCTTTCAATCATGAACTGTCCAAGGTTCAGAACTTCACCAGTGAATACATGCTCCATCAGCCAAAAGTCTTAAAGGCTGATGTAGCTTAAGCTACCACTCCTACCATGCAAATTTGTAACTACAAAGTAATGCAGGATTCTAAATTGTGGACTAATAATCAGTCCTGCATTGCTCTTTAAAGAAAATTTATCCTTTTTCCCAGTGACAATTTCCCCCACAGAAGCAGATCATATTTGTCAAGCATTTCATATTCTCCATTTTCTTCTTCAATTCCTAGCAGATTACTTAAGTCTGAAGCTGTAACTAAGAATTCCTTCCCATTTAGAAAAACATTCATATTCTCTTCAGAATAGTCCTCTAACTCATCAAGCTCTCTTTCACTGAATGCAATGCTAACATAGAATTCTTTAACTAAACTAGCACTATACGTTCTGTCTTTGAAGGAGTTATACTCCTTAATGCTCAGTTCATTGAAGTAATCAGTCAAGCTTGTTTAGAGTTCAGGAGTTTCATTGAAACTCTCCCAGTCAATGTGCTACCCGCATGTAATGGGGGCATTTTCGATTTTCTTAAACCTTTCTTCATGAAATTTGTTCTTAAATTTTAGGGAAGAAACAGATGAAGTACCTTTTTCTCTTTGCTCTTCTTTCCTAGTTTCTCAGTCTTCTTTTTTTTCTCTTTTCGTATTTTTTTTTCTCAGAACCTTTTCCAGACTTCTTTGTTGCAGAACCCGATGCTTGTTTTTGCTTTTTTTTTTTTATTGGTGCTCAGCTTCAGGGTTTTCTTCTGCTGGTCTCTTTTCCTTTTTCTTTGCAAGTAAATCCTTAAGAAGGGTCGACTTGGCCATTGTGACTTCTGAAGAAGTTTTTCACTTAAGGTTTCAGGAGATGACAGAAGGGGGGTTCTCAGTTGATTTCAGAATATGGAGAGAAGCAAATAAGATTTATGGAATTGAGAGAGTCGGTGTTCAAAAAATTAAGAGTGGATGACGGTTTCTGGCTTAGGGAACTGCCTGCCTCCCCCTTAACCGATGCCTTATTTTTCCAAATTTCAAAAACTCCCTCTTATATTTTAACTATTTACTGCACCAGGTTTTCCGTTTTTATTTTGTCACCCTGTAGGCACAAAATCCCATCAATTTAATCCTATATCAGACTCCATCAGTTCTTTTGATTTAATGGAACAGAGTGTTCTTAGTTGATTGAATTTTACACTTTAGTCGACTAAGTCTCTTCTGTTTTCCTCCATTCAGTCCTGACTTCTTCCTATAACTCTTCCATACAACACATTTCTAGATTTTTTCTAATTTCATAGAACCTATCCTCACTAAGGGGTTTTATGAATATATATGCAAGTTGGTGCAATGTGCTCACGAATTCAATATTGATTTCTCCTTTAGTTACATAGTGTCTAATGAAGTGATGCCTAATCTCAATGTCTTTTGTTCTTGAGTGTTGTACAGGATTCTTTGAAATATTTATAGCATTGGTGTTGTCACAATATATGGAAGTGTTATTCATGGACAACCCTTAGTCTCTCAATTGTTGCTTAATCCATAAGACCTGTGCACAACAACTTCCTAGGGACACATACTCTGCTTCAGCAGTGGACAAGGCTACAGAGTTTTGCTTCTTGCTCGACCAACATACAAGCATGCTTCCTAACAGCTGACATGTTCCACTTGTGCTCTTCCTATCAATTCTACTTCCAGCAAAGTCAGCATCTGAATATCCTATAAGGCTAAATGGTGATTCTTTTAAATACCATAATCTTAGGCTTTGAGTTTCTATGAGATATCTAAATATTCTTTTCACAGTAGTGAGGTGTGTTTCTTTAGGTTGAGACTGAAATCTAGCACATAAACACACATTAAACTGAATATCTGGTCTACTTGCAGTTAAGTAAAGAAGAAATCCAATCATACCTCTATAGAGCTTTTGATCTACATCTTTACCTTTCTCATCAGCATCAAGCTTTATAGATGTACTCATTGGAGTGCTGATGGATTTCAATTTCAATATATCATATTTTTTGAGCATGTCTAGAATGTATCTGTCTTGGCTGACAAAGGTTCTTTCTTTGCATTGCTGGATTTGAAGGCCAAGAAAGTACTTCAATTCTCCCATCATGCTCATCTCGAATTCTCCCTACATTTCCTTAGCAAAATTCTTGCAAAGAGATTCATTAGTAGCACCAAATATTATGTCATCAACATAGATCTAGACTATGATTAGATCATTTAGGTATCTCTTGATAAACAGTGTGGTGTCAATGCTGCCCCTAACATAGTCTTTTTCTACCAGAAATTTAGAAAGCCTTTCATACCAAGCTCTAGGAGCTTGTTTCAATCCATACAAGGCTTTGTGAAGTTTGAGGACATGATCTGGTTTTTTGAAATCTTTAAAACCAATAAGTTGTTCAACATATACCTCTTCTTGAATAATTCCATTAAGGAATGCACTTTTCACATCCATTTGGTATAATTTGAAGTTCATATAACAAGCGAAGGCAACTAACAATCTTATGGCTTCTATTCTAGCTACCGGGGTAAAGGTTTCTTCATAATCTATTCCTTCCTCTTGATTATATCCCTTTGCCACTAATCTTGCTTTGTTCCTTACAACATTTCCTTGTTCATCAATCTTATTTCTAAACACCCATTTAGTGCCAACTATAGGATGATTTGAAGGCCTAGGCACTAGTGACCATACTTCATTTTTTTTGAATTGCTCCAGCTCCTCTGGCATGGCTAAAATCCAACTTTCTTCTTTTTCAGCCTTTTCAAAACTTTTAGGTTCAATTTGAGAAATGAATGTTGAAAATTCACATGTCTCCCTAATTCCTTTCCTAGTCTTAACTCCTTGAGATATGTCACCTATGATTTGTTCTTGAGGGTGATCTCTTACATATCTCCAGCTTCTAAGTAAGTAACTATGCTGGATTTCTTGTCTTTGTAAGTTTTCAAGTGGTGGAGCTACGGGTTCTTCCCTAGATGAGTCTTCCTCATTATTTTTGCTATCATCTAGACTCATTTCTTCCATGTTTCTTTCTAGATTTTCTAAATCTTCATCATCCTCATAAGTTTTCTTTTCAACATGGATTGATTCATCAAAAACTATATGGACAGATTCTTCAACATTTAGTGTCCTTTTATTGAAAACTCTATAAGCTTTTGAGTTCATGGCATATCCCAAGAATATTGCTTCATCACTTTTAGCATCAAACTTCCCTAATGGTTGTTTTCCATTGTTCAACACAAAGCATTTGCAGCCAAAGCTCCTAAGGTGAGAGATGTTCGGTTTTCTACCTTTGTACAGCTCATATGGGGTCTTTGACATGATTGCTCTAATTGAAACTCTATTAAGTATATAAGCTAATGTATTGATAGCTTCATCCCAAAAATATTTAGGGAGGTTGTTCTCACAAAGCATGGTTTTTGCCATTTCTTTCAAAGTTCTGTTCTTTCTCTCCACAACTCCATTTTGTTAGGGTGTTCTAGGTGCTGAAAAATTGTGTTCCAACCCCTTTTCATTGCAAAATCTCTCAAACTCATCATTTTCAAATTCACCTCCATGGTCACTCCTAATCCTAATAATGGATGTACCTCTTTCATTCTCAACTTTCTTGCAATATCCTATGAAAGCTGATAATGCATCATTCTTGTGAGCAAAGAAATAAACCCAAATAAATCTTGAGTAATCATCAACAATCACAAAACCATAAGATTTACCACCTAGACTTGTGGTGCTAATTGGAGCAAAAAGATCTATGTGTAGCATTTCAAGAGGTTTCGATGTTGACACAACATTTTTAGCTTTGAATGATGTTCTGACTTGTTTTCCTAACTGACATGCTTCACATATTTTATCATTTTAAAACCTAATGCTGGGTAGTCCAATAACTAGATCTTTCTTAATTAGTTTTGACATAGTGTTCAAGCTAACATGTCCTAGTCTCCTATGCCACAACCAGCTATCATTGTCGGCTTTGGCTACTAGGCACATTTCACTATCTTTTTCTAGATCTTCAAGGAAGATTACATACACGTTTTTCAATCTATTTCCTATTAAGGTAGTCTTGTTTGTGCCTATGTTTATTACTTCACATTTGTTGGAATCAAAACAAACCTTAAACCCTTTGTCACATAGCTGACTTATGCTTAGCAAATTATGCTTTAATCCTTGAACAAATAACACATGACTGATTTGTGTACAGGAGTTCTTACCAACTGTACCTATACCTTGAATTCTTCCTTTTGAGTTATCTCCAAAGGATACGGTGCCTCCCTTTTTCTTGTCCAGTTGTGCAAATAACATTTCATCCCCTGTCATGTGTCGAGAGCAGCCACTATCCATGTACCATGGCTATTTCTTCTTGTGTTGAGCCTTTGAGTATGTTTCCTTTAGGTGCAGCTCAACCTACAAAAATATGGTTCAGTTCTTCTTGATAGGTACCCATGCTTTGATGGGTCCTTGAGTGTTAGTGTCAATAAAATAACCTTTTGGCACCCAGATTTTTCTGGTTTTCTGCACATTAATGTTTTTGACACAATCATATGATAAATGACCATATTTTCCACAACAATAGCATCTAAATGATGCATTATGATGATTCTTCCTGCTGTATGAATTTTTCTTTAAAATATCATTATTTAAGCACTTAAGAGTTGTATTTTCATTAAGAACTTTTTCCAAAGCATCAGTTTTATTTTCCAGCTCTACTCTCATGATTTCAAAATCTGTTTTTGAGTGTTCCAGTTCAGTTTGAAGTAAATTTCTTTGTTCAAGAACAGAGTTGAAATCGAATTTTATTTTTTCCACATCTTTTTCAAGTGATGTAGCCTTCTTCTTCAAATTTTTATACTTTGAAAACAGGCTTTCAAACTCATCACATAACTCATCATACTCATCTTGCAAATCATTCATAGATATATCATTTGTCGATGAGCATACCTCTGTTTCATCATCATTTGCCATCAGGCAGATGTTTGCTCTTTCTTCTGAGCTTCTTTCATCAGATTTGGTGCTTGAATCACTATCTGACCAGACTACAGCAACCATTGCCTTTTTCAATTTTCTGTTTCTCCTTGGAGTTTCTTCCTTCAGCAATAGACATTCAAATTTGTAGTGTCCTGGTTTTTTGCATTCATAGCAGATCACCTCTTCCTTGTTATTGCTTTCATTCTTGTTTTTCTTCCATGAAGGACCTTAATCCCTTTTAAAGAATTTTCTTACAAATTTTTGATTCTTCCTTCCCATCAGTTTTCTCAATCTTCTTGCAACAAGTGCAAGTTCATCATTGTCATCGCATGAGAGTTTTTCCAACTCATCTTCAAGGATGCAGGCTTTGAGTGCTATGTTCTTCTTCTTCTCTTTTGCCTCTCTTTTATCCTCTTTTTCTTCTTCCTTGAGCTCCAGCTCATGTGTGAGGAGTGACCCGTAAATTTCATCGAGTGTGATGATGTTCAAATCTTTGGCTTCTCGGATGGCAGTCATCTTTGGCTTCCAACACTTAGGTAGACTCCTAAGAAGTCTTTTTACAAGCTCATGCTCCTGGATAGGTTTTCCTAGTTGGTTAAGTTTATTTGTAATGTTTGTGAACCTATCAAACATGCCGGTGATGTCCTCACCAGGTTCCATTTTGAACATCTCATAGTTGTGGGTCAAGAGGGCAATTTTAGACTCCTTAACTTAAGAAGTCTCTTCATGTATTATTCCTAACTTGTCCCACACTTGCTTAGCTGTTGTACAGCTTGAGACTTTGTTGAATTTAGTGGGAGTTAAGGCATAATGCAAGGTGTTGATTGCCTTGAAATTGGTCTGCACTTTCTTAGTTTTAGCCTCGGTCCATTCAGACCTTGGCTTAGGCATCAACTTATTCAAGACAACATTCATAGTTGAGGGAGTAAAGGGACCATCAGTGATGACATCCCATATTTCATAATCTATGGCCCTAATGAAAATTGACATTCTAGTGCTCCAATAAAGGAAATTAGAGCCATCAAACAGAGGTGGTCTGTTTGTTGATTGTCCATCAGCTACAACTAATTTTTATAGAGCCATTTGGATTCTCTCTAAGGGTGTTAGACCTTGTAGCAGAGAACTAGCTCTGATACCAATTGTTGATCCCAAATATAGGTGCTAGAGGGGGGGTGAATAGCACTATCTCGGCTCTTTCTTGTGGGATTGAGACTTGATCTTAGAATGAAGAAGATAAGGCAATGAAAAAAATGAACAAGGTATTTATAGTGGTTCGGTCCAAAACCTACATCCACTACCTTGATTATCCAACCAAGGATTTTCAAATCAAAAACTAAAACAGTGGAATTCACAAGCTTCCACAAAGCTTTCACAATGGCTTTTCCAAGGCTTAGCCACAACCTTTACACTAGTTTTTCACGGGATCAACTAAAACCCAATGTGGTTTTCCAAGGTTCAACCATAACCTTTCACTAGTTTTTCCCGAGCTAAACTAAAACCCAATATGGTTTTCCAAGGCTCAACCACAACCTTTACTCTAATTTTTCCTGGGCTAAACTAGAACCCAACCCCAACTTTTCAAGGCTAAGTTGGAACCTACAACCATCCAAGCAAACCTTTCTGCACAACACTTAGAGTGAAACACTCACTCTAAGAATACAAAGATTGAAAGAGGAAAGTACCTAGTGATCATACGGTTGATCTATGTGGTACAAGTTGAAGTGCTAAATACTAATACAAAGGATAGGCGTTGAGGTTCAATGAAGAGTACAAAGGATTTTCAGGTTTTGCTACTCTTCTTGGCTTGAATGTGATGGTGTCTTTTAGTTTGAAGCCAAAGTTGTTAAGAGAGTTGTTCTTTGGCATTTGAAGATCCTTTTATAGTTGGAGAAACTGGTATAATGGCTGTTGGGATGTTTATGACCGTTAGAAACAGTTTAGGGAAGATTCTAACCGTTTTCTTGTCTTGTAGTGGCTTGGCGGATGTAGCAGACAAAGAGTACTTAGTCGACTAAAATTTTTCCCTTGGTCGACTAAGTTGGTTCTGTTTCTGATGCAGATTTCAGTGATCGCTTAGTCGACTAACCCTATTATCTTGGTCAACTAACTTGTTTCTATTTCTCACCAAGCTTCACCCTTTCACTTCTCCACTTTGACCTTTGTTTAGCAAATGATCTTTCTTAACGTATCAGGGGACTCCATCAATATTGATCTTCCTTGTTCTTTATCCAAATCACATCTTTGGGTGTTCAATAGGAAGATTGAAATATTTTCTCATTTATGAACATTTGCCCTGCACACTTAGTTATAGATGTTAGACACAAATGACATGGGAACGTTTTATTATCATCAAAAACTAATGGAGCCAACATTTGTTTTATCAAATTTAAACAAAGCTCCAATGACCATTTATTGTTTATTTGTCATACTTCTAGTGAAAATCTCTACTATTTTGATTTACGTAGATTACATGGTTATAACAAGAAGTTCTTCTTAAGGAATTTATTAGTTAAAAGCTTTTCCTCAAACATCCTTTCATAGGAAGATCTTGGTTCCTTATTTTCATGGATTTGAAATTTCATATTCTAGTAATGAAATTCTTTTTAGTCAAAAGAAATAAACTAATGACTTAATTGCTTTTGGCCAATCTAACAGATAACAAAGTTTCCACTACACCTAGGGAATTTAATGTAAAACTGAAAAAGGATTGTGGACAACCTATTTCTGATCCCAATATGTATCAACGTCTTGTTAACGGTCTTTTTTATCTTACTATTACTTGAATAGATATTTCTTTTGTAGTTCAATTGTTAGTAAATTTGTTTTTAATCTAAGACGGTTACACCTTTCTACACTTCATCAAGTCATTCGATATCTTAAAGGAACCTTTAATCGAAGCGTATCTTTTTCATTGGAATCATCCTTATCACTCATCGCTTTTTTTATACAAACTATGTTGGATGTCTTGATACTAGGTGCTCAACTACGAGATGGTGTGTTTTCTTAAGATCATCAACAATATCATGAAAATGTAAGGAGCAAGATAAAGGTTGTAGGTCCTTTACTAAAGCTGAATATTAATCTATGTCATTAATCCTTTCACTTCAACAACCTCTCAAAGATTTTATAGCACGTTTGGTTCACAGAATAAAATGGAATAGAATATAATAAATTATGTATTTTGTGGGAATAGAATAAGATACGAATAGAATGAAAATATTATTATATAGTTTGGTTGACAAAATAGAATAAGGTAAGAATTGCTATTATGATTTATTGTAATGTTTGGTTGGTAAAAAATAATTTTATAATAACTAAGGATGGCAATGGGTTTCCTAATAAGGTACCTGCGAATATTCTATCCAATTATGTAGGATTAAGGTATCTTAAATTTGGATTTAGGATAAGTTTAGGATGTCACGCCCCGGAACTCCCCATCGGGCCCGTGACAACCGCCGCAACGTCTCAATAGGCATTCACACCCCGAATACCGATCAAAACCCCGCAAGGCTTTCGTATCAGTTTTCGCTTTTCCCCGGTGAGCAATGGTTATTAAATTTCACAGTTCAAGAAATTATAAGTCGTTTTCAAATTAAAAAATAAAATATTATTTTTTTCAGCTCACAGGGGCATTTTCATCATCTTTCTTGAAAATCTCAAAACCCAGCCAAAAACGTAATAAATATGTAGAAGACACAATTTCCATAGTTTGAAAATAAATTTAAATGTCTAAAACATTAGTTTGAAGTTAAATTTTGAATATATAAATATAATAAAAATATTCAATAAAATACTCAATTTTCTTATAAAATAATATTTATAGAAACATCAATAAATAATTTTTATAATGTAAAAGTTAAATATATTTATACATACTAAAACACAAGTAGCGAAAGTATAAAATTACTTTTACAATGACACGTGGGCCCCCGACTCACCAAATGTAAGGTAAGTAGTGCACCTACGGTCTCAAGGAGTGCAACTCCACCAGTGACCCTTTATCAAGTCTGTTATCTACAGACAACTTCGAGCTTGTAAGGTGTGGAAAAAAGGGGTGAGATTATAAAATCCCAGTGGGTAAACAGATACCAGCTAAATTATCTAAAGCCAAGTAAAATGAGACAAAATTTCAAATTTTGCTTTCTTTGTACTACCATTCGTCTTATCTCAGCTAATTTCAATTGAGTATAGACAAATAAAATATTTTATCGAGCAAAATAGAATTATTTTACTCGATTAAATTAATATTTAGTATGGCTTATGTATTTCTCAAAATCTCAACTTGGCTTATGCCAAAATCATTCTCGGGGATACCTTGTACAGGGGCATCCACTCGAGTCCGCCAAGGTTGTGAAAATTTTATAATTTCTCAAAACACAGCCGTTCCTTGGCGTTGGCTGAGTCTCACTTCCACGTGGTGGTTAGGCGTGAAGTGAACTCAAACCTCACCTCGGGAGATACCCCACGCGCCTCTCCAATCGAGGTAAGAGTTAACCGGGTTTATCGTGCCCTCTCTAATAGGCTGGTCCACGGAAGCCCGCCACTGCAGTGTAGAATAAGTCCCACCATAATAATAAAATCTTAACTAGCATGATATGGCAATTTATCACAATCTAGCCTTTCAAGGCTGAATACACAATATAAATAATTTTTTTGCATAAACTAGTATAGCCATTCATGCTCATATAATGCTATAAGCCATATAATTTAAAACACAATTTATAGCACAATCAAACCGTCTCCAATTACTCTAATTTCAAAACCAATTGTTTCATTTTTCAAATCAAATTATAAAAATTCAATTTATTTAGTAAATCCAATTTATTTTATAAATTTCACATTTTTCTCGTAAAATCAATAATTCACCCAATACAATAATTTTTCATAAAATCATTAAATTTAATAAAATCTACTCCAGATAATTAAGATAATAAATTGTCCACTCACTGCTCTAGGAGTAGAGATACTCCTATTTTCCGTCCTCGAGTGCAGTCTCTTACCCGAAATCAATTTGCTCACTACCTATCCATAATCCGTGACACAAAATTCAATAAATTGTATCAATTTATCATAAATTATTTCAGGCTCTACATAATGCATGGGAAATGGGGTAAAAATGGTTCGGACAGTCGTTTAATCATGGTGTCTGACCGACTCATATACACGCGGTCTAAATTGCTAAAATTTCCAATTTAACTCCGAATCAATTTCTTTCAATTTCTAAACCTCAATTATACCCAAATTGACTTAATGCCCATAAATATGGTGCAAATTATTAGTCTAGGTCATAAATTATGCCTTTACCCCTAGTGGGTAAAATTCTGATTTTTGCACCAAAAATTCTTATTTAATTTTTTAACTTCATAATTCAGCCATTCTCAACAATTTCACTTGAAATGAAATCATTTCATTTTCCACATATCCATTATGAAATTTGGCCTAAATGAATTCCCATGGAATAGGTGATTTTCGCACTTAATTTTCTTCCTACACATGACTAACTAACTAAAAACACTAACATAGTTAAAAATCAAATAATTCCATCAACTTTCTCTCCCTAAACCCATATGACCAGGTTTGAATCCACCATAAAAACATGAAATCTAACCATGGAAACTAAGGACAAATGCATGAAAATGATAGATCATAAGCTAAACTTGAAAAATCATACCTTTAAACACTTGAATCCTTGAAAAATCACACTTTTTCTTTGATTTTCTTCCACCTAGAGTTTTATTTTTGATTTCTCTCTCTTCTTTGCTGGTTTGGCTGAATGTTAAGGGAAGAAGGCTGAAAATTTAGCCTTTTTATATGTCATGACCGGAAACCACCATCGAGTCCGTGACAACTGCCACAATGTCCCGATATACACTCATCCCCCGAGTACCATATCGAGACCTCGCAAAGCTCTCGTACCAGTCTTTCCAACTCCCCCATGAGTTTCTATGTACAAACCTCATGTTTCTAAGCATTTCATTCAATTTCGGACCAAAACAGGGAAAAAGACAATTTACTACAAAAGGGCGTTTCGGTAATTTTTCATCAAAAATTTTGAAATTTGGAAAAAATGTTACTTATGCGTAAAGATTTCATAATTCGCAGTCGGAATTGAAATCGGATATCTAAAACATGAAATTTGAGTAAAATTACATTTAATGGAATAAAATAGTAATATTCCATAAAATAAAATATTTTCTTATAAAACAATTTGTATATAGATATCCGGAAATAATTTTTACAGCGTAAAAACAAAATATATTATTACATATATTAACACAGTTAGCTGAAGTATAAAATTTAATTTACAATGCTAAGTGGGCCCAAAATAGAAAAATATAGACTAGGAGATGAACTTTTGAGACTGAAGGTTACTACTCCAAACTTTCTCCTCAACAAAACTCTTTATCTACTGATGCCTGTGAGCTTGAAATGGGGAAAATTGAGGGGGTGAGTTTTACAACCCAGTGAGTTAGATAACCACCATCCACGACATCTAAAGTCGAGTAGATAGAGACAATATAAACACAATACAATGATATCATGTACTTCATAGCACTGATTTAATACAATTGTACAAATCAATCTTATTTAACAAAATTCAAGGCTTATGTTTTATTTGTACAAATCAGGTTTAAGCCAAATCTCATACTTGTGGACACTTGATCAGAGCATCCAATCGAGTCCACCAATGCTGTGAGAGTTTCATAATTTTTCAAATACAGCCGATCTTTGGCGTTGGCTAAACTCATCTTCACGCGGTGGTTTAACGTAAAGTGAATTGTAACATTACCTCAGGAGTTACCCTGCTCGCCTCTATGACCGAGGTAACAATTAATCGGGTTTTTCCATGCTCTTCCTAAAGGCAATCCACGACAACCCTCACTACAGTGTTTTATTAATCATGATCCACCAATTTTATAGATTTTACAGCAACATAACAAGGCCATTTTAATACTAGCCAGCCTTTACGGCAAACAACAATTCATGTCAATTTTAACACAATAAATCAACCAAGCATGCTCACCAAAATCATAAGCCATAATTTCAATTTTAATATATGAACACAAATTTAACCCTGTCTCCACATACTCAGTGTTATTAAATCAATTTTTCGATTTAAAAATCATTTATGAAATTTAATTTATTTTAATAGCACATAACCAGATAAAATTACTTCAGATATTGAAAACGGTAAATTATCCACTCACCTCGTCACAGGAGTGCAAGATACTCCTGTTTTAATTTCCACTACACCTTAATCTTTCCTGCGTCCGAAGAACCCACCACCTATGCACTATTCATGACACAAAATCTCATTATTTGTATCCAACATAATAATTTATTTCAGGCTCTTCATAATGCATGAAATGCCATGCATCCTGTCCGAATTACCGTCTAAACACGGTATTCGACCTAGTTCACCTACACGCGATTAAATTGGCTACAGTCTCCAATTTAATTCCGAATTCATTTCTTTCAATTTCTATATTCCAATTACACTTAGTTGGCCTTAGCGACTGCGAATATGATGTCAATTTACAGTCCGAATCACCTAGTGCACCAGTCTACACTTTAGGCAAAATTTTCAATTTTTCACCAAAATTTTCTATAATTTTTCTACACCAATAATTCATCATAATTCATTTAAATAACATGAAATCTCATCACTTTCAGCAGCCATTTCTCTCCTGAAAATTTCAGCATTAAGGGTTTCAATGGAGAAAAAATCATTTTTCTCACTAGTTTTTGTTACTTTCCATTTCTACCCACCTAATAACATTAAATCACCATAAAATCTACCAACAAAATGAATCAAAACCCACCTAAGGATGCTGGTTCAGCAAGGGATCATCATACCCATATGTCAATTTTGCATGGAAATGAAAAAAGAATGGATGGGTAATGGAAATCACATAGAAAATTAATGAATTTTACCTTTTAATTGCTTGAACACTTGATTTTTCCTTGTTTTCCCCAAATTTTCAGCCTAGGTTTTGAGTTTTTCTTTTCTTTCTTGCTCTCTTTGATGGCCAGCCATGATATGAAGAACTTCTAGAAATTTCAAGCCTTTTATAAGGCTAATTAAAATATTATTTAATTTTTTTTATACATGGCATTTTTTTATTGATTTATTTTTTTAATCCTTATCTTTTGACTTTCTTTTTCAGCCACCAAATTTCCTTCCCTTATCCTCAGCCTTCATGAAGTTTCTAGACAAATCCAAAAATTTTGGTGGTGTAATTTTGTAAAATTATATTTTTGCCCCCAAAAAGTGCAAAATTACATTTTTACCCCAAAAATTGAAAAATTACCCATAGACATATTTTTCACCCCTAATACTCATATCACACTCCAAATAATTAAATTTCATCAAAATCCTTTCGAAAATTCAATTTCTATCCTCAGATGGCAAAATTACCATTTCGCCCATACACCCCAAAATGTACCGAAATTGCATTTCCTTTTCACTTTTTAACCTCAAATTATGTTTTAACTAGTCTAAATAATCAATCTAAATCAAATGGGGCCAAAATCCTTTTTAAAAATTCTCGTTTTGACCTTTAGTGGTAAAATTACTATTTTACCTTTGTGTCCCAAAAATATCGAGAATTACACTTTTTCACTACTAAACTTCATTTTATGCTCCAATAATCATATTATATTTCATATAATTATTCTTGATCATTTAAAATCAAAATCTTTATTAAAATTCCCATTTTGTCCTGACATTGAAAAATAACCGTTTTGTCCCTAATCGGTCAATTTTCTCGATTAACTCCAAACTGGACTTCGAACTCCGAATCACTGTTTTAAGTAATCCCTGGACTGTGAAATTGAGGATTTCACTCTTAAAATCCTTGTTTGAACTTGTTCGAGGTTTAATCGACGAATATAGTCATTTAACTTGTTTCCCGGGGCAATTCAATATACAAACATGCTATCCAATGCATGTGAATGACCTGTCACAGATAAATTAGGATCGGGTATTACAGCACTACCCCCCTTAAAATAAACTTTTGACCTCAAAATTTCATTCATCATATTCCACAAAAATGAAGGTTTTGGATTTTTCATTTCATATTTAATCTCACATGTTATCTCCTTTATAAAGAAACTCTGATTTGTTACCTCGATTTCCTTCAACTCGACTTACGTATTTCACGTATGTTTATCCTGATCTTTTAAAAATTCGATCATCAATAATTTCCTCAATAATGATTTCTTGCCAAGAGACATGTTCAGTGTCTCTATTCCTCTTATTAAATTTGAACCAAATTTTCTTTCCACTTATATCAATTTCAATCATTTTTTACACTTATGTATATATATACACCAATCACCATCATCACTTGATCATTCCTCAACATCTTTTTGACATCCATTCATTCATTCTCATCCTCAAACATTATTATGTATCTTATATCATCATTTGCACATCACATTCCTTCCGTACACATCCTTTATGTAGGGGAAATTAATATTCTCTATGATCCCCACATACCTCATATTGACTTTACATTCATACAACTTAGATTTTTCATTAATCCTCTTAATGTCAACATTTAAATCCATCTCACATGGATTCATACTATAAATTTCATTTTCTTGACTATTTTTTTCAAAAATTCCTTAAATCCATATAATTTTAACTTCCGATGAAAATTTTCATTATTGAGTTACTCACACAACTCATCGCACATCAATTTTAAACTTCAAACTTTTAGAGTTCATCCTTTACTTTAATTGGTCATATAATCATTTCCATGCATAAAAGTATGTGTCGAAAAACTCACAATGCTCTCGAGTAGGAAAACATAACATCAACACGTGGACCCACTTTCACGTAATAACATTCGGGAGTATCGCCTCCACTAGATTCCCATAGAATATGCCATGGCAATCTCAATGATGTTGGCCGACATCAGAGCTATCTAGCGATCGCAATCGCGTAAATCATCTGTGGCCTTGCCACATATATCACAAACCATGGCCCCAGCCATGTCTAACAGTCCGTCGACCACCCGATAATGTCTCTAGCTAGAGCTCACCCGTGCACCAGGGTCACACTTAACCGATGTGACATCTGACATACTCTCGACGCGTTCGGTTTATAGAAAAAATATAGAATGCTTTTCGAGTCCATAATAAGCTTTTCAAGTCTATATATTTAAAACAATTTCTAATTTTCATAACCCACTAGAAGATTTCCATTATCAAGATTATTTTCTATCACTCCTTATGTAATCCATACTGCTTCTAATCATATCTATATATGATTCCGCATCAATTACATGTACTTATGCTCTTTCTTGGTACTTCCAAGTGTATGTTTAAATTTCTTTGTACTGCATATATATTGTTGCATCATCATATCATTTTATCTGGCTGGTGCTTGCTATGCACCTACAGTTTCTAGTTCCAATGATACCTTAAATTTTCACTTTGACACAATTCATTGTATCTCACGCAATATCATTAGTTTCACTATTGATTTGTCATTCAAGATTTATACCAATTTGAACCTTATATGTCTCAAACAATTTCAGATCACTATCTCCATAACTATTTAAAAGATTTTCATTATCGAGGTTCTCTTTCATTACCCCTTGTTTCACTCTTTCTCATAAACATATCATACTTTGCTCTTAATCAATTTATCAATTGTACTTGAAGTTGGCAAAATTCAAAACTAAGCTTTCCTTCTGTACTTTGCAACGCCAACATAAGTATTATTTTTAGCTTATCCTTTCTTCTTCATAACCACTTGGTTCTATGCTTATTTTTGCCTCGTTCATAGCAAAACTTCTCTTAAATATTTTCTCTTTAGAAATATCTATCTAGATCTTATGTCTCACAACCCAATTTATGATTTAGCCATTTAGCTCTTTAGCTAATTTCAAGACCACACTTATTATACTCGTCACGTATGCTTTGAAATTTTCTCTTAAAGAATTTAAACATTCTTGGGAATACTTAACCCTTTGTTTATTTCTCCATACTCCAAACATATTCTCTCTATAATGACATAGATGTGCTTACCAAAATATTCAAATATGTACTCCACTATTCGTATTTCAATTTATCTTCAAGGATTTTCAGTATACCACATACTCGATCTTGTTTTATTATTAACTCTCTTTTCATTCTACTAGGTTGAGGCAATATTTATAAACTTTAATAGTAATGCTTTCATCAACTTTTTTCTATACCACTCTTGTAATCCTTCATTCATGAGTTTATCATTTAGTATTGATATTCCTCATCAACATCTCATAACTTATTTAACTCCTCATTATGTCTTACTTAGCCATCAACAAATCTTAACTTTCTATTTCCTTTGTTCTCTTATAATCGGACTTAAATTAACTCATCATTGATCTTACTGTTCTATATAATAATGTACCTCAATGTGACACTTTCGGTAACTTTTAAATTTTCTTCTATCCACATGTCTATATATGTGAATCAATATAGGAATTTTTCAATTTACTTCTCACTTCTATTTTAACACCTTTCCAATACATTTAAAACTTCAATTAATAAAACTCAATGTTAAACCAATGAATATCCTTTATCTCGTGAAATTAACTTTCATATCACTCAAACTTTTACTTGTGCTATTCAGCCACAAGAGATAGTTAACATAAGAATATTGAACAATTAATGTTACCATGTTATCACCTTTGGAATCTACTTAATTAAAATGAATCTTTTGCCCTTAGGCTATTATCACTACCATTGTTGCAACATGACTCTTTTTTTTAAATTTACACCTCAATTAACAAAATTTGATCTTCTATCTCAATCTCAGGATCAATACCTCAATTTCATCTTATCCACACTATCTATGTCAGGATACCAAACTCACCCTTTTCTCAATAGATTTCTACAATCCTCATAACATATTTTCGTTTCCTTTTCAACGAAAATATCCTGTAGTTAATTCATATCACCCTCTGTAACACCTGACCCTAATTTATCTGTGACAGGTCATTCACATGCTTTGGACAGCATGTTTGTATATTGAATTTGCCCCGGGAAACAAGTTAAATGACAATATTGCCCCTAAGGATATGGTTAAGTTAAATAAGTCTCGAATCAGTTTAAACAGAGAATTGAGGATGAATTTGAGAAAATTAAAACCCATGCAGTTATTTAAAACAATGATTCGGAGTTCGAGGTTCAGTTTGGAGTTAATCGGAAAAATTGACCGATTAGGGACAAAACGGTCATTTTTCAATTTCAGGACAAAATGGAGATTTTCATAAAAGATTTTGATCACAATTGATCAAGACTTATTATTTGAAGCATAAGATGATTATTGGAGCATAAAATGAGATTTGACAAAGATAAATTTAATTTCCCGATAGTTTTGGAACACAAGGGCAAAATAGTAATTTTGCCATTAAAAGACGAATTAGGAATTTTTGAAAAAGATTTTTTTGATCCCATTTGATTGAGATTGATTGTATTAAACTTATTGGAGTGTAATTTGAAGGTTTGGCAGTGAAAAAGTTTAATTCCGGTGATTTCTAGAGTGTAGGGGCAAAATCGTAATTTTACCACCGGAAAGCCAAATTTAATTTTTCGAGGGGATTTAGATCAAATTTGAAAAATTGGAGTGTGGTTGAGTTTGAGGACTGAAAAATATGCCTTGTGGGAATTTTTCAATTTTTGGGGCAAAAATGTAATTTTGCACTTTTTCAGGGGCAAAAATGTAATTTCATAAAATTACACTATAAAAATTATTAAAATTCCTTCTAGAAGCTCCTGGAAAAATCAGAGGATAAGGGTGCTGGAAATTTGGCTGAAAAAAAAAAAGAAGAAAGTCAAAAAAAAAAATTAATTAATAAAAAATTCAAAAAAATATAATAAAATAATATTATTTTATTTGGCTATTAAAAAGCCAAAATTTTCAGCTTCTTCCCCTAAATTTCGTTCTAACCTGAAGGAAGAGAGAGAAAACACAAAAATAAACCCTAGGTGGAAGAAAATCAAAGAAAAAGTGTGATTTTTCAAGGATCCAAGTGTTTAAAGGTATGATTTTTCAAGTTTAGCTTATGAGCTATCATTTCCATGTATTTTTCCTTAGTTTCCATGGTTAGATTTCATGTTTTTATGGTGGTTTCAGATCTGGTTATATGGGTTTAGAGAGAGAAAATTTATGGAATT
Source organism: Theobroma grandiflorum (assembly GCA_036013995.1). Taxonomy (NCBI): domain Eukaryota; kingdom Viridiplantae; phylum Streptophyta; class Magnoliopsida; order Malvales; family Malvaceae; genus Theobroma; species Theobroma grandiflorum. The sequence continues at coordinate 14,874,862 of CP142130.1, read as the reverse complement.
ATTTGAATTTTAATTATGTTAGTGTTTAAGGTTAGTATAACATGTTAGTAAGCAAAGAATTGATTTTATTCTTGAATTACCCATTATAGCTGAATATTCTAGAGAGAGAATTGCTGCTGGAAATGAGGAGAATTAATGGTATTTATATGAATTATGGTGAATTATAAGCCTAGAAAAATTATGGGAATTTTCAGAGCAAAAATCGAAAATTTTACCCATTAGGGGTATTTTCGTAATTTCAGTTCAAGACTGATAATTTGTATCACACTGAGGGACATTAAGTCCAATTGAATATAATTGAGGTATAGAAAGTGAAAAAAATCGATTTGGAGTTAAATTGAAGATTTTAGCAATTTAGACGCGTGTAGGCTAGTCTGTCGGACACCGTGAATAAACGACTGTCCAGACCATTTTTAGCTCAGTTCATGCATCACGTAGAGTCTGAAATTGATTATGAGAAATTGACACAATTTATTGAAATTTGTGTCACACTTATCGCCTAGGTGGTGGGTCTTTCGGACACCGGAGAAAAACGGTGTAGTGGAATTAAAAACAGGAGTATCGGGCACTCCTGTGACGAGGTGAGTGGATAATTTACCGTTTTCAATATCTGAAGTAATTTTACTTGATTATGTGCTTTTAAAATAAATTGAATTTTATAAATAATTTTTAAATCGAAAAATCGATTTAATAACACTGAGTATGTGGAGACCGGTTTATATTTGTGTTCTTCTATTAAAATTTAAATTATGGCTTATGATTTTGGTGAGCATGCTTGGCTGATTTATTGTGTTAAAAATTGGCATGAATTGCCGTTTGCTGTGTAGACTGGTTATTATTAAAATGGCCTTGTAATGCTGTTGGATTATTCTATAAAATTGGTGGTTCATAATTAATGAAACACTGCAGTGAGGGTTGCCGTGGACTGCCTTTAGGAGGAGCACGGAAAACCCTATGATCGGTTACCTCGGTCGTAAAGGCGAGTAAGGTAACTCCCGAGGTAATGATACGATTCACTTCATGTTAAACCACCGCGTGAAGGTGAATTTAGCCAACGCCAAGGATCGGCTGTATTTTGAAAAAATTATGAAATTCTAACAGCCTTGGCGGACTCGATTAGACACTCTGATCAAGTGTCCACGAGTATGAGATTTGGCTTAAGCCTGATTGTATAAATAAAGCATAAGCCTTGGATTTTGATAAATAAGATTGATTTGTAAAATTGTATTAAATTGATGCTATAGACTACATGATAGCATTGTGTTTTACTTATATTGTCTCCATCTACTCGGCTTTAGATGTCGTGGATGGTGTTTATCTAACTCACTGGGTTGTAAAACTCACCACTCTATCCTCTCCCTTTCAGGCTCGAGATTTTGGTGGCACTCGAAGTGCACATAGAGGCTCGATTGAAGCCGTGTTATTAGTATACAAAGGTACAAAGTCATGCTTAGTTGGGCCCACATGTCATTGAAATTCTTGTACACACTCGGTGTAATTGCATAACAATATTTAATGACATATTTGACTTTTATTCATACAAATTTGGTTATTGTGTTTATAAAAATATTGTTTTATAATAAATTGTAATATTTTATCGATTTTGAAATTTTTGGAGGAAAAATAACGAAAATGCCCCAACGTGGTTAATAGTGCAATTTAATTGTTTTGGTTCAAAACACAAATTTTATTCATTGAAAAATGTTTATTAGAAATTATTAACCACGAGGTAGAGGAAAAACTGGTACGAAATGCCTTGCGGGGTTTCGGTTTACACTCGGGAAATGAGTGTTTATCGGGACGTCGCGGCAGTTGTCACGGGCCCGATGGGTGGTTCCGGGACGTGACACCCTCAATCTCTAAATACTTGGATCATACTTCAGTCCATGTTTACTCTTATCAAATACTCTACTATTGGCACTTTCATCAATAGATATCTTCAAATCCTCACACTCTCTGCTTTATCTTAAAACATACTTCCCAAGAAGTCATCCATCTTGGTATTACTCTTGCTCAAGCACGCTTAACTGTGGAGTGCTTGTGGGATCCAATGCATCAATATTGGTATAATCGCATCCCACTACTATTTTCATCATTCACATTTAATTCTCCTTCCTGTCATATAACTCCGATAATTTGTTCACTTCTAGTACAAAGAAATCACAAGACAATTTGTCCTTCTTAAATTCCTTCATCAACGATTATGGCTTAAAATTTTAGATTGGGAGTCTACACAATTCCTTGTGTATAATCAGTGCTGCAATCACTGACTATAAACAAGACACTATGTTGACTCCATTACTTCAATGTTTAACTCCAAAATTCCTTCATTTAATCGATAAATAGCTCATTTATATTCCAAATATACCATTTCTCTAAATACGTGCACTTGTCCATCAAAGTATTTAAATACGTACTTAACTTATCTCCCATTTATCGCACTCATATCAAATTATCATCCATCATAAGTATCACCTTTGAGATAATTGTTTATTCTCGAAATTTTATATTATCTTTCTGTCTCCAGTATACCCAAAAGACTCCCATATATACATATTTAGTTACTCAAACTTCACTTTGTATTACATTTGTATTGTACAAGGTCAAAAGTCAACCTTTGAAGTCTTTTTATACAAAGAACTTATTTTTCCTCTTATATCACATTCATATTGTATAGGCAGAAGTTAACACTCAATTCCTTTATACATTTATCTATGGCTATTTCCGCTTATATTACATCTACCAAAATTTGAAATTATGAAAAACCTAGCTAATACCTTAGGTATCACTAGAGTCATCCTCCTCTGTATCCTCTTCCATCTTGGGAGACTTCCCTTTTTGTTTGCTAGTCCTCGCTTGTTGAATTCTTTTACACTCCTTATCGCTCACCGGGGCTGCATTCCTTCCGCAACCATGAGGAAAATCTCGTATAATTAGTGCTTTCCCAAAATGAGGACCTCTCACAGTCATTCTCAGTTTAGTTTTCCATAGTTGACCTTTTACACTTGGCCCACATCCGGAAGAAAAATGTCTAATTATTGGGGAAGGTGGTCTCCCAGCAATCCCGATTTCTCCTAATTTTCTTATTCTTTCTCTTTCTCTTGCACATTTCTCAGCTTCTCTTGCAAGAGAATTTCTTGTGCTTTCTTCTATATCGTTGCTACTAGCGCTCTCATTAGCCCCACTAGAACCAGAACCTTTCTGTTCTCTAACTTTCTTTCCCGAATCCCCTGCAGTCCAATTATCGAGAATTGTGAAAGCAAACGGATATCTTTCCAGGCTGCTCGGATTTGAGCGACGTCCACTTCCCGCAATAGAGTCTAAGGAATCCTCACTCATACTGCTAAAGGTATAATAATCGTTGTCTTCTCTAGACATTATAAACGCGTGTTCAGCACACTTCAAGACCTATACCAAAATTAACAGTGACGATTCAATCACCAAGCCTAACAAAGGTATAGATAAATTTTTAAAATCTACATGCAGACACGCACATTCTATTCGACCTAACTTAACTCGACTCAGGGCCACATAGTGTCAATGCAGATTTTCAAACAACTTTTAAAATCATTTCAAAGCCATGCTCTGATACCAATAGAATTGTCACGACTCGAAACCACCTTCAAGTCCGTGACAACCGCCACGATATCCCGATATGCACTCATCCCCCGAGTACCATATCAAGACCTCGTAAGGCTCTTGTACCAATCTTTCCAACTCCTCTGTGAGTTTCTATGTACAAACCTCATGTTTCTAAGCATTTCGTTCAATTTCGGACCAAAACAGGGAAAAAGATAAAATTTACTACACATGGGCGTTTCGGTAATTTTTCGTCAAAAATTTCAAACTTTGAAAACAATGTTACTTATGCGTAAAGATTTCAAAATTCACAGTCGGAGATTGAAATCGGATATCTAAAACATGAAATTTGAGTAAAATTACATTTAATGGAATAAAATAATAATATTCCATAAAATAAAATATTTTCTTATAAAACAATTTTTATATAGATATCCGGAAATAATTTTTACAGCGTAAAAACAAAATATATTATTACATATAGTAACACAGTTAGCTAAAGTATAAAATTTAATTTACAATGCTAAGTGGGCCCAAAATAGAGAAATATAAACTAGGAGATGAACCTTTGAGACTGAAAGTTTCTACTCCAAACTTTCTCCTCAACAAAACTCTCTATCTACTGATGCCTGTGAGCCTGAAATGAAGAAAATTGAAAGGGTGAGTTTTACAACCCAGTGAGTTAGATAACCACTATCCACGACATCTAAAGTCAAGTAGATTGAGACAATATAAATACAATACAATGATATCATGTACTTCATAGCACTGATTTAATACAATTGTACAAATCAATCTTATTTAACAAAATTCAAGGCTTATGTTTTATTTATACAAATCAGGTTTAAGCCAAATCTCATACTTGTTGACACTTGATCAGAGAGTCCAATCGACTCCGCCAAGGCTGTGAGAGTTTCATAATTTTTCAAATACAGCCAATCTTTGGCATTGGCTAAACTCATCTTCATGCGGTGGTTTAACGTGAAGTGAATTGTAATATTACCTCGGGAGTTACCCTACTCGCCTCTACGACTGAGGTAACAATTAATCGAGTTTTTCCGTGCTCTTCCTAAAGGCAGTCCATGGCAACCCTCACTGTAGTGTTTTATTAATCATGATCCACCAACTTTATAGAATTTTCAGCAGCATAACAAGGCCATTTTAATACTAGCCAACCTACACGGCAAACAGCAATTCATGTCAATTTTTAACACAATAAATCAGCCAAGCATGCTCACCAAAATCATAAGCCATAATTTCAATTTTAATATATGAACACAAATTTAACCCGGTCTCCACATACTCAGTGTTATTAAATCGATTTTTTGATTTAAAAATCATTTATGAAATTCAATTTATTTTAATAGCACATAACCAGATAAAATTACTTCAGATATTGAAAACGGTAAATTATCCACTCACCTCGTCACAGGAGTGCAGGATACTCCTGTTTTAATTTCAACTACACCTTAATCTTTCCCGCGTCCGGGGAACCCACCACCTATGCACTATTCACGACACAAAATCTCATTATTTGTGTCCAACATAATAATTTATTTCAGGCTCTTCATAATGCATGAAATGCCATGCATCTTGTCCGAATTACCGTCTAAACACGGTATTCAACCTAATTCGCCTACGCGCGATCAAATTGGTTACAGTCTCCAATTTAATTTCGAATTCATTTCTTTCAATTTCTATATTCCAATTACACTTAATTGGCCTTAGTGACTGCGAATGTGATGTCAATTTGCAGTCCGAATCACCTAGTGCACTAGTTTGCACTTTAGGCAAAATTTTTGATTTTTGCACCAAAATTTCTCATAATTTTTCTACACCAATAATTCATCATAATTCATTTAAATAACATGAAATCTCATCACTTTCAGCAACCATTTCTCTCCTGAAAATTTCGGCATTAAGGGTTTAAATGAAGAAAATATCATTTTTCTCACTAGTTTTTGTTACTTTCCATTTCTACCCACCTAATAACATTAAATCACCATAAAATCTACCAACAAAATGAATCAAAACCCACCTAAGGATGCTGGTTCAGCAAGGGATCATCATACCCATATGTCAATTTTACATGGAAATGAAAAAAGAATGGATGGGTAATGGAAATCACATAGAAAATTAATGAATTTTACCTTTTAATTGCTTGAACACCTGATTTTTCCTTGTTTTCTCCAAATTTTCAGCCTAGGTTTTGAGTTTTTCTTTTCCTTCTTGCTCTCTTTGATGGCCGGCCATGATATGAAGAACTTCTAGAAATTTCAAGCCTTTTATAAGGCTAATTAAAATATTATTTAATTTTTTTTATACATGTCATTTTTTTATTGATTTATTTTTTTAATCCTTATCTTTTGACTTTTTTTTTCAGCCACCAAATTTCCTTCCCTTATCCTCAGCCTTCATGAAGTTTTTAGACAAATCCAAAAATTTTGGTGGTGTAATTTTACAAAATTACATTTTTACCCCTGAAAAGTGAAAAATTACATTTTTACCCCAAAAATTAAAAAATTACCCATAGACATATTTTTCACCCCTCATACTCATATCACACTCCAAATAATTAAATTTCATCAAAATCTTTTCAAAAATTCTATTTCTATCCCCGGATGGTAAAATTACCATTTCGCCCATACACTCCAAAATGTACCGAAATTGCATTTCCTTTTCACTTTTCAACTTCAAATTATGTTTTAACTAGTCTAAATAATCAATCTAAATCAAATGGGACCAAAATCCTCTTTAAAAATTTTCTTTTTGACCTTTAGTGGTAAAATTACTATTTTACCCTTGTGTCCAAAAAATATCGAGAATTACACTTTTTCACTGCTAAACTTCATTTTATGCTCCAATAATCATATTATATTTCATATAATTATTCTTGGTCATTTAAAATCAAAATTTTTATTAAAATTCCCATTTTGTCCTGACATTGAAAAATGACCGTTTTGTCCCAATCGGTCAATTTTCTCGATTAACTCCAAATTGGACCTCGAACTCCGTATCACTGTTTTAAGTTATCCCTGGACTGTGAAATTGAGGATTTCACTCTTAAAATCCTTGTTTGAACTTCTTCAAGGTATAATCGACTCAATGGTATTACTAAAGGCAATATAGTCATTTAACTTATTTCCCGGGACAATTCAATATACAAACATGCTATCCAATGCATGTGAATGACCTGTCACAGATAAATTAGGATCGGGTATTACATTATAACTTAAATAAAATAATATTAATTTATTATCATTTTTTTAATATTTTTATTAATTTATTTTATTATTCTATTTTTTTTCTTTGACTTTTTATCCACCTTTAGCTTCCTTCACTTATCCATTCATCATAAGTAGTTTCTAGAGTCATCCAAAAAAATCTTGGTAGAGTAATTTTATAAAATTACACTTTTGCCAACAAAAAAGTCAAAAATTACATTTTTGACCCAAAAACTAAAATTTTGCCAAAATGCATTTTTTCACTCCTCATACTCATACCATTCTCCAATTTGTCAAATTTGATCCAAATCCTCTTGAAAATTCAATTTTCGTCCTTGGATGATAAAATTATGATTTTACCCCTATACTCCAAAATGTATTAGAATTACATCTTTTTTCACTTTTTAACTTCAAATTATGTTCTAACTAGTCTAAATAATCAATCTTAATCAAATGGGGCCAAAATCTTTTTTAAATTTTTTTTTTCATCCTTTAATAGCAAAATTACCATTTTACTCTTGTGTCTCAAAAATACCGAGAATTAAAATTTTTCTCTGCTGAATTTCATATTACTTTCCAATAATCATATTATATTCCATATAATTATTTTTGATCCAATGTGATCAAAATCTTTTATGAAAATCTCCATTTTGTTCTTAAATGACAAAATGACCGTTTTGTCCCTAATCGGTCAATTTTCCCGATTGACTCTAAATTGGACCTCGAACTCTGAATCATTGTTTTGAGTAATTCCTGAATGGTGAAATTCTCGATTTCACTCTTAAAATCTTTATTTGAACTCATTCGAGGCTTAATCGACTTAATGGTACTATTAGAGACAATATCGTCTTTTAACGATTTTCTTGAACTTCCCTAATATGCAAACATTCTACTAAGCATCTAAATGACATCATAATTATTTTATAGATCAGGGTTTGACATAGGAAGTAATTTTACTACCAATATCAGGTTCACGTAGGGTTCGGGTAGCACCCTTAGGTACCTAATACCCTAACCCAATTATGTATTATACAGTATATAATAGATAATTAAATATATAAAATTTTGTTAATATTAGGAATTGAACTTTTCATTTATAATAAATTATTGTTAGTCAAATTATTAATGATATGTCAATAATATATTTAAATAATAAAACTATTAAATTATTAGTTATGTTCAAATAATATCATATTACAATGAACATAATTACTATTATATATATATATATATATTACAAAGTGTTATAATTAAATATAACAATCAATTATACTTGTATTAAGTATTACAGGTATTTAAATTTTCAAATTTAAAACATAAGTAATATGGTTGTGTTAAAGTCGTGTAATATGTAATTATAAGTTATATATTTTAAAGATATAAATTATATGTTAATATTAATATATGATTAATAAATATCTCACATATTAATATTATAATTATTATATAGTATTGTTTTCCCTATGTAAACTTATATCCTACATATAAATAGGTTATATTAATAGGTTATAAATATTAATATATTGAATTTATATATATAAACATTACTATCTACTTTATACTTGTTAACATATTAAATAAGTTATATTTAATAATAATTACTATGGCTATATCATACGTATTAATATGTTAAATCAATAGATTATAATATTAGTGTATTTAATTTATATATAAACATTGCTATATACTTATTATAATAAAATAATTTGTTAGTTATCATTACTACCTAAATATAATTTACAAAATTATAAAATTATTAGTGTTACATTTATACTATCATGACCCGGAACTCCTCATCGGGCCCGCGACAATTGTCACGAAATCTCGATAGGTATTCATACCCCGAACACTTACCGAAACCTCGCAAGACTTTTGTATCAGCTTTCGCATCTCCCCGGTGAGCAATAATTATTAAACATCATATTTTAAAGAAATATAAAACATTTCCAAACCAAAACATTAAAATATAGTTTTTCGGCTCATAGGGGCATTTTCGTCCTTTTTGTCTAAAAATTTCACAATCGATAGAAACGTTACATATTAGTAGAATAAACATAATTTACAATTGAAAATAAATTTAAATGTCTAAAACATTGGTTTGAAGCAAAATTTTGAGTATTTGAATATAATAAAAATTATTCAATAAAATACTCAATTTTCTTATAAAACAATATTTATAGAAACATCAGTAAATAATTTTTATAGCGTAAAAGTTAAATATATTCATACCTACTAAAATGCAAATAACCAAAGTATAAAATTACTTTTACAATGACACGTGGGCCTCTAGCTGACCAGGAAGGTATAAGTCCATATACCTTTACTTTCTAAAGATGTAACTCTGAATTTATTTCTTGTTTTGATCGACTATCCACAATCTATCTTGAGCCCGAAATATGGATAGGAAGAGGGGTGAGATTTCATAATCCCAGTGAGTAAGTAGATACCATCTAAACTATCTAAAGACGAGTAAAAGGAGACAATAAAATATTTCCATCCCCGTAAGTTTCATAACATAAAGATTTATCCCATCCCGAATAAGTAATTTTATTTTGTTCAAATAGTTAAATAGGCTTATGATTTTCTTGAAAACCTAGCTTATGCCAAAACCAATACTCGATGACACTTGATCGTCATCAGAGTCCAATCGAGTTCACCAAGGTTATAAAAGTTTCATATCTGTATGAAACACATTTTTACATTTGGAAATATAGACATTCCTTGGCGTTGGCTGAGTTCGCTATCATGTGGTGGTTTAGCGTGAAGAGAACTCCAATGGTTACCTCGAGAGTTACCCTACTCGCCTCTCGACCGAGGTATAAATACATATACATATGTACCTAGATTCTGTGCCCTTCTAATAGGCTGGTCCACAGAACCCGTCATTGCAGCGAACATTTAATAATCCACCAATTCAATAAAATATCGATGGCATGATTTAGCAATTTTATCACTAAGTAATTTATCAAGGCAAAACATACAAATTCACATTTTTCAGTGTAATTAACAAGTCAGTCAATCATACCATAATACCATAAGCCAATTGAATCAAATCAAACCTTACAGTAACACACGTAGTCTCCAATTTCTCTAGTTTCAAAATCGATTGATCAATTTTTTTCAAATCAATTTATAAAAATTCAATTTATTTTATAAATCTAATTTGTTTCATAAATTTCATAATTTTCTCATAAAATAAGCAATTTAACAAATAAAATGATTTTTCATAAAATCATCAAATTAAATAAAATTTACTCCAGATAATTAAGACGATAATAAGTTTACTCACTGTACTAGGAGTCGATATACTCCTAATCCAAATCTTCAAGTACAATCTCTGTACTTTTACTAGTATAGTCTACTCACCACCTATCCACAATGAACAGCAAACAATTCATTGAATTGGCGCTAAATTAATATAAAACCAAATCAGGCTCCGTACTAATACGTAAAATGAGATATGAAATGCTCGGGTGGCTATCTAGTTGCGATATATTTTCTAATTTCCATTGTATACTTAAATAAGTCGGTATTGACCTCATTTGCTTTTCCACCCAATCAATTGACCAATACACTCAATTCAACTCCAATTAATCTCGTTTTCTTCCGATATTTCAATTCATCAAAGTCAATTTAATTAACATGAAATATGACCAAAATCACTCTCATATTTTCCAAGGAAAATTCGGTACATTGGGTGCACTAATATTATAATTTCTCAAGCTTAATTCTCTCACCATGAATTTTTAATTTCTCATTTAATTCACTTGAAATAAAATCAAGTTTATTATCAACACTCCATATACTAAATTCGGCCATTGAAGGGTTCACCATTAATCATATTTTTTAGCTTAATTCTCATATTCCAAACCATTTATCCTTAACCAAATAACACAAAATTTCACCAAATCTATTTACACTAATTTCCTTGAAAAATTCGGCCGTGGTGTACATTAATACGTCGAGTTTTCGTACTTAATGTTCACACCACAATTCATCATTCTCTAACCAATTTCACTTAAAATTAAATCAATTCATCATTAAATCCTCACTTCACATATTCGGCCATATAGGGTTTAATAGTGAGCAATTCACTTCCTTGCTAAATTTTCATATTCAATTCTTCCATTTTAATTTCTAAAATTACTAATCATCAAACACTAACTAAATACCTTGAAATGTCACAAAATTAGGCATCAATTTCTCTCTTGAATATTTAGTCAAAAGGGGTTTCCATGGAATATGTGTTTTTCTCACTTAATTTTTTTTCCTAAACATAACTAACTAACTAACAATACTAACATACTTTAAAATCAAATTAATTCCATCAACTTTTTCTCTCTAAACCCATTTGACCAGCCATGAAATCACCATGAAAACATGCAATTTAATCATGGAAAATGAGGAGAAATGCTTGGGTAAGGTAAAAATCAAGCTAGAAATGAAAAACCTTACCTTTTTATACTTTTTTTTTTAAACTGGAAGTTCGCGCAGGGCCCAACTACCCTGTTAAATTTTATTAATTATAAAAGAAAAGGATAAAGGAGGGGGACATAAATCGTACCTCCAACATTACATGCCTAAAATGCAAAATCGTAAAAGCACCTAGAGTAAAGATATCCATCCTACGTACATAACTTTTGATGCTACAGAAGAATGGATATTCTATACTATTACATTGAGATCCTAAGCAAATTTGAGTTTTATAACAACAATTGTAAACAATGAGTACTACTCCTTTACAGTTATTAAAAACGGACATAAGGTAAATTCAGTCTGTCTAGCTTGAGCATTCCATGTAATTGACCTTGTGTTTCGTTGAACGCACAAAGGTTTGAATGATTGTGTCCTTCATTTGACAGGAAATCCACTGCTTGGTTACCTTCTCGAAAGATGTGTGAAATACGATAGGAGAAGTTGCTCAAACATTACCTTATGGACTCTAACAAATATCTGATGTCATGAGATCCTTTTTGGGACTTCTGGATTAGTTGAATCGCCACCAATGAATCCATTTCGATCCACAGCTTTTGAACATGGCGTTCTTTGCACAAAAGGAGTCCTCGAAGTAAAGCCCTCAATTATGCCTGCAAGGAATTACAAGAACCAATATTCTCAGAAAAACCAAAAATAAGGTTACCTGTGTGATCTCGAAGCACTCCACCACTAGCTGCTTGTTGATTGTTCCGTGAACTGCCATCCATATTCAACTTGTATTCACCTATGGAAGGTTTTTTCCAATAAAAAATATGAGGAGTTGCTCGTTGCTTCGGTTGAAAATTATGACCCCACATGGTTGCTATGTCTGTGTTTCCTTTCCATTGCCATTGTTGTAGAAGGGAACCATCATGAAGTTGCCTCAATAGCTTCATAATTCTCCATATAACTCGATCAGGGTATAACCCAGATTGCCTGTGCTTGGCATCATTTCTTTCTAACCATAGGAACCAACAAATAAATATTGGGAGCAATATGCGGATATGACCTTTTTTGACAAAGTCCCCAAAATAATTCCATGCCCATAAAATTTGATAAACCTGCTTGGGATTCAAAACATAGATTTGAAAGGGTTTAGCAAAGAAATCCCAAACCTATTTTGCTACCGGACTCTCCCATAGGACGTGTATTAGAGATTCCTCTGAGGTGCAACATAAACATCTCGAAGCTAATTGAAAGCCTTTTTCCTTCATCCGTAGCTCAACTGGTATCCAATTGTGTAAGACCCTCCATAAGAAAAAAGAAACTGATAGAGGGATGCTCCTATGCCAAATGAGAGATCCTAAGGCGTGTGGTGCTTGTCTCTGCCTAACAATCTCCCAAGCACTCCGAGTAGAGAAATCCGCATTTGATGTAAGTGCCCAGTATGCAACATCATATTGGGAGATTTTAAAGGGTACCTGCAATATCTCATCAACCAATTCCATAGGGAGAAAATATGTTAATTTACCTACGTCACAGTTATCATCATTATAAAAGCTATTGACATATGTCATGTCGTTCTGGAACGTAGGAAAGGAAGTGACCAGAGGCTTGTCTCCCATCCAACAATCGTGCCAGAAAAAAAGTTTCCCTTTCCTTATCTTCCATCGAATGTTCTGCATTGCCACGTCTCAACCCCGAGTCATCCTTTTCCAAATTTGAGAGTCATGTAACTTTGGTAGGATATAGTGGGGAAGTTTGCCAAGGCAGTATTTGGTTTTCAAAAATTGTGTCCAAAGGTTGTTACCTGTTTGGAATCTCCACCATAATTTCAATGAAAAAGCCTCACAAACATCTTCCAATTTATGAATACCAAGTCCCCCCTCCGAGCATGGAAATGTGGATTTAGTCCATTTTGCCCAATGCATTTTCTTGTTTCCAGCTGAGTCACCCCATAGGAAGCTGTTGAACAATCTATCAATTTTCTCAATCACTGCCACTGGTGGTTTAAGGACTTGCAGTAAGTACATAGGAAGAGAGGATAGAACACTTCTCAGCAGAGTAATACGGCCTCCTGGTGACAATATCTTATTCTCCCACCCTGAAATACGATCTCGGATCTTTGTAATTAAGGAATCAAAAAGGATCACCTTTTTTTGTCCTTTATATAATGGAGCACCGAGGTAAGTAACAGGAAGTGATTTGTACTGAAAGCCAGTGGTGTGAGCTATGATCTGCCTTCTTGATGATGGGCAGCTTGAAGCTGTGATAGAACAACTTTTCTGAGGGTTGACTTGCTGTCCAGATACCTGTTCATATTCCTGTAAAAAATTTAAAATTTTCTGCAAGGCTGAATGGCATCCATTAGTGAAAATCATAATATCATCAACAAAAGCAAGGTGACTAATGGGCATTAAGCAGCCAGATAAGTAATGCAATGAAATATAGCGGCTGAAAAGGTTATTAATCCCCCTAGAAAGATATTCTGCAGATAAAATAAAGAGAAGGGGAGAGATAGAGTCATCTTGTCTTAAGCCCCTCTCGGACTTAAAGTATCCCACCGTGGACCCATTGAATAGCAGGGACAACCAACAATTAGAAATGCAAGCCTTGATCATACTTATCCAGTGAGAGTTGAAATCAAATTGCTCCATCATCAAGAAAAGGAATTCCCAACTCAAACGATCATAAGCTTTAGCCATATCCAATTTTAAAACCACATTACCTCCCCTTGGTTTGGCATCAATCTTGCCCATTAGCTCCTGTGCTAGTAAGATATTGTCACTGATTAGTCGACCACTGACAAATCCACTCTGATTTTCTGAAATGATAGCTGGGAGAATTTGGGACAACTGGTTTGCCAAGAGTTTAGTTACTATCTTGTTTAAGACAGTACATAAACTAATGGGACGAAAATCACTCCATTGGCAAGCATTTGGCTTTTTTGGCAAAAAAACAAGAGTAGTAGAAGTAATGCCACGTGGAAACGGGGACCCCCTAAAGAAATCCAGCACTGCATCCAGAAGATATTGCTTGATTATATCCCAGCAATGTTGGTAAAATAGGGAAGAAAAACCATCTGGGCCGACCACACTATCTTTATTGATGTTAAACACTGCATCCTTAACCTCTTGGAGAGACGGTTCTGCATATATGAAATCATTATCAGCAGGAGAGAGGATCCAAGGGATAAAAGAGGTGTCGAACCTGGAAATTTCACAATTTTCTACTTGCAACAAATTGTGAAATAATCAACAGCAGAGTGTTGTATCCTGTAAGGGTCCTCTAAAACATTTCCCTCAGAGTCAAGAATCCAGAATATATGGCTTCTCACTCATTTTTTTTTTGCATCCGCATATGAAAAAATTGTGTTGCGTTCACCTTCTACCAGCCATTTCACACCCGATTTTTGTTGCCAGAAAGACTCTTCAATGCTCAATTGACGGTTGAGTTTGGAATAGGCTTTATTGAGGAGATTTCAATTTATAACTGAAGGATCCTGTTGAAATTCTAATTCTCTCTTCTCTACCTCTACTTCCGTCAACTTCAGCTTTGCAAATATATCTCCGAAAGTGTGTTTGTTCCACCACTTTAAATCTCGTTTCAGTCGTTGTTGTTTGAGCCAGAATGCCATAAGACCAGAACTCAACACGGGAACTTCCCAACTTCTTGTACCAAAGGGAATAAAATCATGATGCTTTGTCCAAGCATGCAGGAACTGAAATGTAGAAGGACCCCTTTGACTGACAGTAGAACAAGAGATTAATAAAGGACAATAATCAGATCCATCCCGGTTCAAGTGCTGCACACGTGTAGAGGAGAAACATCCAGCCCATTCCGAGTTATACACCACCATGTCTAACCTTTGAAAAACATGGTTGTTGGTCCATGTGTAAGTATTTCCTTCAAAACCCGCATCAATCAAACCACAGTCCATCAAAGTAGAAGCAAAGTCTTCTATTGACCCACCATGGGGAGGGGCACCATTCAACCGTTCAGAACTACTCACAATTGCATTAAAATCACCACCTACTAGCCAAGGTCCTTGCATCTCAACAGAAAACAATCGCAGCATATTCCATAATTCTAAACGTTCTTGCCTAGTGCACTTGGCATACACAAAGGAAGCGAACAAGTGTTTAGGAAGCCAAGGCAGAGATAATTTCATATGCAGGCATTGAATATGGTCCGTCAAAACTTCACAACAGACTTTTGCAGAAGAGAAAACCCATATTTTATGTGAACAGTTGCAGATTACCTTATCAAATCCGAGGTGTCTTCTAAAATATTCTGCTCGTTTTTCACTTACCATAGGCTCAAATATAACCATCAGTTTTATGTTGTGCATCATTTTCAATTTTTTCAAGCGTCTTTGAGTTGCAACACCAACCACTCCTCTCACATTCCATATTAGTGTACTGATCATGACTGAGTTCTGGCTGCATAACTCGCTGAGATGGAATCTTCATCTGAGGACCCATCATTATCCCTTATCTCCACAACTTCTTCAAAATTTAGACTGAGAATTTTTCCAATTGTAATTGCAGTATCTGAGTGTCTCCTTTATCTCTCCCGAGGGTGGACTTCAAGTTTTGTTGAATTATCTCCTGACACCAAAGGAACATCACTTAGTTCTTTATTATATGTGCACTTACCCGAGGCAAACTCCTGAGTGGGGTGGTTGGTCGTTCTTGCATGGGGGCAGTCTGTAGGAGCATAAATTCGGATGTTAACAGCTGATCCCTTGGGTTGACTTGTACTCTGACTCTCCTTGGGGCTGTACTCCCCACTACCTTCCAGATTATCGATTGACACATTATGTTCTTTTGACCCACTAGCTATCTGTTGTTGTTATTTTCCTTGTGAGGGATGGTCTGCCAATTTTAAGACTTTAGAAAAATATTTTTTTGAATTTTCCTCGGTGTCTTTGCACTTCATTTGGATTGTTCCCATCCCATCTTCTGTTGCGCACATTGAGAGC
The DNA here is from genome assembly GCA_036013995.1 of Theobroma grandiflorum. Taxonomy (NCBI): domain Eukaryota; kingdom Viridiplantae; phylum Streptophyta; class Magnoliopsida; order Malvales; family Malvaceae; genus Theobroma; species Theobroma grandiflorum. Next base: position 14,858,659 of record CP142130.1, on the reverse strand, counting down.
TCCATATTCCTTGTGTCCGTTGCACTGTTGGCTGGGCCCCACTGGACATGATTGATGGAAGCATAGTGGGTCGAAGGCCTGTGCCTTGTTGCATCTTGATCGGGTGGTTGAGAAAACACTTCTTTATTATTATTTTTTGCCCCGTCACCAACTTATTCTGCTATGCCCCATGTTGGATTTGAAAAGTTCCCACGCCTTGCTTGTACGTTGCCCTCTACATTTTGCTGGTCGGTGTTGTCTACCTCGCCACGTGGGTTCTCGCAATTAGCTGGCTGATCCGCATCCCCATGCACATGTCTTCTTTCTTCCGTTCCATCAAGCAATGAGCCCCGCTGGCCTTGCATTGCATTAGATATACCTGCTGCTGTTGCCAATTTCCCCCCGATACTGCTCGGTATTGTCACATCTGGTAGGCTTGGGTCCTCTTGATTTTATGGCTTTTGCTTATTCAAGTCCTGCAAACTACCATCTGCCATTTCACCAGCTTTCTTTCTTTGATTTCTTTTACTTTTCATTTTTCGTCCACTAACCTTGCTCCTTTCTGTTGCTGCTTTGTTCTCTCTTAACCTATTTTGGTGATGCTTATCTACACTTTCTCCTTTTATTTCTGTCCTTGTTGGGGCTCGGGACATCTCCTCTCTCTCTTGTTCATGCTTTCGTTCTTCGAGATACTGCTCTTGCCCTTCCTCGTCGACTGGCTGTACCTCTCTAGGATTTTCTGCTTCGTAGGTCAACGTTTCCTGGTTTGAAATAATATTTTTGGGGTCCTGAGTCTTCGTACCTTGTTGCCTGGGTTCTGCCTCTTCGTCGGATGGCTTTTGCTGCCTATTTTCATTTTTTCTTTGCTTTTCCTGTATATTATTTACACTTATCCCCTCTGCATGGTTTTTGGGTTGCCCATTTTCATGAAAGGACTCCTGCGTACCACCATCTAGGGTCTACAACTTTTCTACCTCGGTCAACCCCCTATCCCCTTTTGTGTTCGGCTTGTTCATCCCATGCACGTGAAAGTCCTCCTGTGCTATGCTTTTCGCAGTTCTATTTTCATGCAAAATCTATTGTGGGTCGTTATCCAAGGACTGCGAAATTGCAGAAATCACTGGTCCCTTTTCGGCTCCTTACCATTTGTTGCTAACGTCGGCACTTTCCGGGCGACAAACTTGTGGGTCGTTCGCTATGCCTTCCACCGGTGTTGTCTCGTCCCTTCTTCCCTTCATATTCGTCATTCCTGTGCCTTCGATCTGCTCATTTACAACCACCTGGGCATGTCTAGGTTCTATTCTTAGATGCCCATGCACTATTACATCCCTTTCCCCTATCGTACCAAGCCTTGTTTGATTCCCAAGCCTGTGGCTCGACTCAATCTGTTTTTTATTTGGAACTGTCACCTTTTCTACTGAAGCTGGCTGTTCCCCGTGCCTTTGTGATCCTTCCATTATTGCTTGAAAATGATTTGAGATTTGAATGCTGTCCCCTTGAATGTTTTCTGTCACTGTCTCCCTACCTTGTTGGTCTTTAGTTCCGCTGGGTCCTGCGTTCCTCACCGGTTGCCATATCTGACTTTCTGGTTCTCCTGGGTTCCACTTTTTTTCTTTTGTTGGGTTTTTTCTTTTTTCCAGATTTTTTTCTTTGACTTCCTACTTACCTTTCCCATCTTCATCTCTAACTTCTGTACGCGTAAGCTGTAACCTACCTAGAGGCAATTGTTTTTCTTTGTTTCCCAACACGATACACTCAAGGTTTTTGTGACCTACATGACAACAATGATCACAGTAGGCAGGCATTTGTGCAAACTCCACCCTTTGGGGGTAACCATTAACAACTGCACCTGTTTCTCTGTTTTGAACCACTATCCAGACTTGGTCGACAGGTGGTTGTCTGCAATCGTATTCTATACAGACCTGGGCTACACTTGGCCTTGACCCATTTGCAGTAGCTTCATCCACAAATAACGGTTGTCCTACTGTTTTGGCTATCAACAACAGTGCAGATTTTTCAAATAGATGAGCTTTCAGATTTGGGAAGGAGATCCATAGCGGTACCAGAGCAGACTCTTTTTCCAGTTCAAACTCCGGTGACCATTTGAAAACCCTCATTTTTTGGCCTGCTATAAACCAGACTTGCTTTGTCCAGATTCGATTGGCATCTTGTTCATTAGACAGATGAATGAGAACATGTTTGTAGTTTAACCATCTGATTTCATACGAGCTTGCCAACCCAATCCCTTTGAACGTTGTTTTGATATCTTGCAACTTTGGCATCTTAGAAAACTTCCCCACAACAGAAAACTTGAAAGGCTGAGCTAAGGTTTGTATCTCATCTTCAAAAAAAGCTGCGGCGGGCCTGTCCTTGTACATTAATGGGACTCTGGAAGGGGGTACCACCGATGGCTTCTCGCCTGAAACAATGGAAAGAAATGATTTTTTCTGGAACCTTGGGGACAAAGGGGTTTGGGTCTGAGTTTGTGAGGCTTGCAGATGTCTTTTTGTCTTGCTGTTTGGGGTGGGTGCAGATCCCCATGGGGGAGGTGGCGGTGCCGGAGGGGGGAGGTCCTGCGGATGTCCGGCCGCCATTCTTTGGTGTTAAGGGAATGGAGGGAAATGTGTAAAGTTGAGAGAGTTTTTCACTTTTTTTTTTTCAATTAGGGTTTTTTTATTTACTACCTAAACTTCCTTACCTTTTTATACTTGATTTCCTTGAATTTCCTTAATTTTTCTTGATTTTTTCCTTAGTTAGGGTTTGGCTTTTGTTTTCTCTCTCTTCTTGTTGGTTTGGCTGAATATTAGGGATGATATGGGCTGATTTTTTGTTTAAATAATAAGCCTTTAAAGGCTTGACACGTGGCAAGATCCCATTGGCTCGAATTTTGAAATTTTAAAATTTTGACTTTTTCATTTTAATTTTTCCACCACACATTTATTCCATATTTATCCACTCCCACCATAATTAAATTCCACAAATTTGACAAGTGTTGGTGGTGAAAAATTACCATTCCCCTAGTATGGTAAAATTATCGTTTTACCCTTACACTCTAGAAATGTATCGAAATTACATTTTTTTCACTTTCAACCTCAAACAACACTAATATTGATCAATCTTAATCAAATGGGGTAAAAATCTTCTCTAAAAATTCTCATTTTATCCTCAGGTGATAAAATTACTATTTTACCTTTGTATCCCAAAAATACCGAGAATTATCATTTTTCACTGCTAAACTTCATTTTATGCTCCAATAATCATATTCTATTTCATATAACTATTCTTGGTCAAATATAATCAAAATCTTTTATAGAAATCACCATTTTGTCCTTAAATGGCAAAATGACCGTTTTGTCCCTAATCGATCAATTTTTTCGATTGACTCCAAACTGGACCTCGAACTCCGAATCACTATTTTTGTAACTCCTGACCCTAAATTATTTGTGATAGGTCATTCGCATGCATTGGACAGCATGTTGGTATATTGAATTGCCCCGAGAAACAAGTTAAATGACAATATTGTCCCTAATGGTATGGTTAAGTTAAATAAGTCTTGGATCAGTTTAAACAGAGAATGGAGAATGAATTTAAGAAAATTAAAACCCATGGATTTACTTAAAACAGTGATTCGGAGTTCGAGGTTCAGTTTGGAGTTCATCGGGAAAATTGACCGATTAGGGATAAAACGGTCATTTTTCAATTTCAAGACAAAATGGGGATTTTTAATAAAAATTTTGATTTTTATGACCAAGAATAATTATATGAAATACAATATGATTATTGGAGCATAAATGAAGTTTAGCAATGAAAAAGAGTAATTCTCGGTATTTTTGAGACATAAGGGTAAAATAGTAATTTTACCACTAAAGGTCAAAACGAGAATTTTTAAAAAGGATTTTGGCCCCATTTGATTTAGATTGATTATTTAGACTAGTTAAAATATAATTTGAGGTTGAAAAGTGGAAAGGAAATGCAATTCCGGTACATTTTGAAGAATATGGGTAAAATGGTAATTTTACCACCGGAGGATCAAATTTAATTTTTTGAGAGAATTTAGATCAAATTTGATAAATTGGAGTGCGGTATGAGTTTTAGGAGTGAAAAATATGCCTTGTGGTAATTTTTCAATTTTGGGGGCAAAAATGTAATTTTACACTTTTTCAAGGACAAAAGCGTAATTTTACAAAATTATACCATAAAAATCTTTGGGATTTGTCTAGAAGCTTCATGAAATCAAAGGATAAGTGCTGGAAATTTTTGTGACTGAAAAGAAATTCAAAAAGAAAATAAATAATAATAAAATAATAAAAAAGTAAATAAACATGTGAGTAATTTGAATATTTAATTATTTAAGTAATAAAAAGCTACAAAAATCAGCCAAACACCTTGGGAGGTTCGGCCTCAACCAGCAGCAAGAAGAAAAAGAAGAAAACCTAAAACCCTAGCAAAAAATCCAAGAGAAAACAAGGGAAATCAAGTAATCAAGCTTGAAAAAAGGTAAAAATTTTTTATTTTCCTTAAGATTTCTTCTACCCAAGCTTTATTTTCCCATTTGATGCATAAATCACTTATGGGTATGGATCACTCATGCTGGCTGAATATTCAAGGGGGAGATTTGAACAATTTTTAGGTTGATTTTAGGTTGATTTAATGTTATTTAGTTAGGTTATAATCAAATATATCAAAACCTAGCTAGAAAAATGATTTTCTCTCATTTGAACCTATTATGCTGAATTTTTCAGGAGAATATTGGCTGCTTAATTTGATGCAAATTGGTGGTATTTAAGTGTAAATTGATGAATTATGAGTGTAAAAAAATTATGGAAAATTTTGGTGCAAAAACTGAAATTTTTGCCTAAAATGCAGACTGGTGCACTGGGTGTTTCGGACTACAAATTGACGTCATATTCACAGTCACTAAGGTCAATTAAGTGTAATTAGAATATAGAAATTGAAAGAAATCAATTCGGAATTAAATTGGAGACTGTAGTTAATTTAATCGCGTGTAGGCGAATTAGACCAGATACTGTGTTTAGACGGTTATTCGGACAGCTTTCATTGCATTTCATGCATTCATATAGAAATTATAGAGCCTGAAATCAATTATAATTAATTGATTTGATTTGTTGAAATTTGTGCTACGCGTAACGCGTAGGTGGTGAACCGTCCGATAAAGGCAAGGAAATGGCTAAGAACGAGTGAGACTAGGGGTATTCGGGACTCCTGAAACTTGTGAGTGGATAATTCACCGTTTTCAATATCTGAATTAATTTTATCTGGTTATGTGCTATTAAAATAAATTGAATTTCATAAATGATTTTTAAATCGAAAAATCGATTTAATAACATTGAGTATGTGGAGACCGGGTTAAATTTGTGTTCATATATTAAAATTGAAATTATGGTTTATGATTTTGGTGAGCATGCTTGGCTGATTTATTGTGTTAAAAATTGGCATGAATTGTTGTTTGCCGTGTAGGCTGGCTAGTATTAAAATGGCCTTGTTATGCTGCTGTAAATTCTATAAAGTTGGTGGATCATAATTAATAAAACACTGCAACGAGGGTTGCCGTGGACTGCCTTTAGAAGGAGCACGAAAAAACCCGATTAATTGTTACCTCGGTCGTAGAGGCGAGTAAGGTAACTCCCGAGGTAATGTTACAATTCACTTCACGTTAAACCACTGCGTGAAGATGAGTTTAGCCAACGCCAAGGATCGGTCGTATTTGAAAAATTATGAAATTCTCACAACCTTGGCGGACTCGATTGGACGCTCTGATCAAGTGTCCACAAGTATGAGATTTGGCTTAAGCCTGATTTGTATAAATAAAACATAAGCCTTGGATTTGTTAAATAAGATTGATTTGTACAATTGTATTAAATTGGTGCTATGAAGTACATGATAGCATTGTGTTTTATTTATATTGTCTCCATCTACTTGACTTTAGATGTCGTGGATGGTAGTTATCTAACTCACTGGGTTGTAAAACTCACCCCCTCAATTTCCCCATTTTCGGCTCACAGACAGTGGTAGATAGAGGATTTTGTTGAGGAGAAGGTTTAGAGTGATAACCTTCAGTGCACAGGTTCATTTCTTAAATTGTATTTCTCTATTACGGGCCCACTTAGCATTATAAATTAAATTTTATACTTCAGCTAACTGTGTTACTATATGTAATAATATATTTTGTTTTTACCCTGTAAAAATTATATCTAGATATCTATACAAAAATTGTTTTATAAGAAAATATTTTATTTTATGAAATATTATTATTTTATTTCATTAAATGTAATTTTACGCAAATTTTATATTTTAGATATCCAATTTCAATTCCGACTGCGAATTATGAAATCTTTACGCGTAAGTAACATTTTTTTCAATTTTTGAAATTTTTGACGAAAAATGACCGAAACGCCACTGTGTAGTAAATTTAATCTTTTTCCCTGTTTCGGTCCGAAATTGAACGAAATGCTTAGAAACATGAGGTTTGTACATAGAAACTCACAGGGGAGTTGGAAAGATTGGTATGAGAGCCTTGCGAGGTCTCGATATGGTACTCGGGGGATGAATGTATATCGGGACATCGCGGCGATTGTCACGGACTCGAGGGTGGTTCTGGGTCGTGACAATTCCATTGGTTCAGAGCAAGTTGTTTTAAAAGAGCTTTTGGTTTAAAAGTTTGTGGTTTTACAGAGCTTTAGGTATTAAAGCCTTTTATTTTAAATCTTGTGGTTTTGAAAGTGGTTTTAAAAGAAATTACAATGTTAATGTGGCCCTGGTCGAGATAAGTCAGTTGCATGTAGTTGCATATAGAATCTTAAGTCACTTGGACTTGTTCCATTCTTTCTTGTAGATCACTATGTTTAGTGATGGACCGTTGGAATCCACGACTAGGAGTCAGTGGCATTCGGAGCCAAGTAGTCCGAGAAGTGATTCGCTTAGGACTCCACCAGATTGGGGAAGGTGGCTCAACCAAAAGAAAAACGCCGATACTAGCGAAACCACTGAAAGTGAGGATAGCAATGACCTCGAAATAAGTATAGGGAATTCTTTATTGAAAGAATTTAGGGAAGATGTTACAGAAAGTAAGGGAAGTATAAGAGGACAACACGAATGGAATAAGGAAAAAGTGACCGTGACAAATTATCCTCCTTGGAAAGTGCTTGCGATTCGAGATTATCATCCCGGTTGTGGATGGCGTGCCACACTTGTAAGTGATGAAGAATATAAAAGAATTCAAGAAGAGACTTTCGTAACTAGGAGACCTCCCCCATTGGTAGTTAGACCATTTCCTTTTGGTAGTGGACCAAGAATAAGGGGTCGACAAAGAAGAGGTAAACCCAGAATGTCCGTGATTGAGCCTTTTTCTCAAAAGCCACTAGTGATACGAGCTTTTCCTTCTGAGGGTGGAAGGAATACTGCATCATTGAGTGATGAGGAGTATGACAAGATCCGACAAGCTCGGATGGATAAACAGAAAGGAAAATCCCAGTGGGTGGAGGAAGATACAAATGAGGACGACTTTAGTGATATCTAGGGTATTAGCTAGATTTCTCACATCATTCTAAATTTTAATAGAAATAATGTAAGCGGAAATAGCCATAGATAATTGTATAAAGGAATTGAGAGTCAACTTTTGTTCTGTAAAATATGAACGGATTGTAGCATAGTTGTTTGACCGACATAATATATATATATATGTATATATATGAACATCTTATGGTATAAAAGAAATGGATTGGCAATGTAAGTATTGAGAATAAATATTTGCAGTAGTGGCATATTTGGTCATCATTAGTGGAATTAAGATAAGAATTGAAAATTTGAGTATGGTGGAAATGAGGAGACGATATCATGGCATTATAAGATAATGATTTGACCTAAATATGGATCCATGGGAGATAAGTTGAGTACGTGTTTAAATACTTTGATGAGCAAGTATACGCCTTTAGAGAAATGGTATATTTGGAATATAAATGAGCTATTTATCAATTAAATGAAAGAATTTTGGAGTCAAACATTGGAGTAATGGAGTCAACATAGAGTCTTATTTATAGTCAGTAACTGCAGCACTGATTATACACAGGGAATTATGTAGACTCTCAATCTAAAATTTTAAGCCATAATCGCCGATGAAGGAATTTGAGAAAGATAAATTGTTCTGTGATTTCTTTGTACTAGAAGCGAATAAATTATCGGAGTTATATGACAGGAAAGAGAATTAAATGTGAATAATGAAAATAGTAGTGGGATGAAATTATACCGATATTGATGCACCGGATCCCATAAGCACTCCGAAGTTAACCGTACTTGAGCAAAAGTAATATCAGGATAGGTGACCTCCTGGAAAATATGTTATAAGGTAAAAATAGAAAGTATGAGGATTTGAGGGTATTTATTGATGAAAGTACAAATGGTAGAGTATTTAAAAAGAGTAAACAAGGACTGAATTATAATCCAGGTATTTAGAGATTGAGAGTGATATGAATTAACTACAGGATATTTTCTTTAAAAAGGAAATGGAAATATATTATGAGGATTGCAGAAATCTTTTGAGAAAAGGGTGAGTTTGGTATCCTGAAATAGATAATATGGATAAGATGAAATTGAGGTCTTGATCCTGAAATTGAGATAGAAGATCAAATTTTGTTAATTGAGGTGTAAATTTAAAAATTGAGTTATGTTACAACAATAGTTGTGATAATAGCTTAAAGGCAAAAGATTTATCCTGATTAAGTAGATTCCAAAAGTGACAAAACGATAACAGTGAATCGTTCAATACCATTATGTTAAGAATCTCTTGTGACTGAATGACACAAGTAAAAGTTTGAGTGATATGAAAGTTAATTCCATGAGATAAAGGATATTCATTAGCTTAATACGGAGTTTTGTTGATTGGAGTTTTAAATGTATTAGAAAAGTATTGAAAAAGAAATGAAGAGTAAATCAAAAGATTCCTACATTGATCCACATGTATAGACATGTGAATGGAAAGAAAATTTTAAAAGTTACCAAAAGGGTCACATTGAAGTAAATTATTCTGAAGAGTAGTAAGATCAATGATGAGTTGATTGAAGTCTGAATTTAAGAAAATAAAGAGGATAGAAAGAGTTAAGGTTTGGAAATGGCTAAATAAAATTAAAGGAAGAGTTGGATAAATGATGAAATAGTGACGAGAAATATCAATGCTGAGTGCTAAACTTGTGAATGAAAAGAATTGATAACAACACCAGATTGTTTAAGTGACAGGTTAGAAATCCTTGAAGGTAAATTGAAATACGAATAGTAGAGTATGTATTTGAATATTTTGGTAAGCACATATATGTCATTATGGAAAATATATGTTTGGAGTATGAAGAAATAAACAAAGGGTTAAGTATTTCCAATGATGTTTAAATTCTTAAAGAGAAAATATTTAAGAGAAGTTTTGCTATGAACGAGGCAAAAATAAGCATAGAATGCAAAGTACAGAAGAAAAACTTAGTTTCGAATTTTGCCAACTTCAAGTACAATTGATAAATTGATTAAGAGAAAAGTATGATATGTTTATGAGAAAGAGTGAAACAAGGGGTAATGAAAGAGAACCCCGATAATGAAAATCATTTAAAAAGTTATGGAGATAGTGATCTGAAATTGTTTGAGACATATAAGGTTCAAATTGGTATAAATCTTGAATAACGAATCAATAGTGAAACTGATAATATTACGTGAAATACAATGAATTGTGTCAAAGCAAAAAATTTAACGTATCAATGGAACTAGAAACTGTAAGTGCATAGCAGGCACCAGCTAGATAAAATAATATGATGATGCAACAATATATATGTAGTACAAAGAAATTTAAACATACAGTTGGAAGTACCAAGAAAGAGCATAAGTACATGTAATTGATGCGGAATCATATATAGATATGATCAGAAGTGGTATGGATTACATAAGGAGTGATAGAATATAATCTTGATAATGGAAATCTTTTAGTGGGTTATGAAAATTAGAAATTGTTTTAAATATATAGACTTGAGAAGCTTATTATGGACCCGAAAAACAATCCATATTTTTCTATAAACCGAACGCGTCGAGAGTATGTCAGATGTCATATCGGTTAAGTGTGACCCTTGTGCACGAGTGAGCTCTAGCTAGAAACACTTTCGGGTGACTGACGGGCTGTTAGACATGGCTGGGGCCATGGTATGTGATATACGTGGCAAGGCCACAGATGATTTACGCGATTGTGATCTCTTGATAGCTCCGATGTCGGCCAATATCATTGAGATTGCCATGGCATATTATATGGGAATCCGGTGGAAGCGATGCTCCCGGATGTTATTACGTGGAAGTGGGTCCACGTGTTGACATTATGTTTTCTTACCCAAGAGCATTGTGAGTTGTTGACGCATACTTTTATTAAATTGGTAATTATTATATAACCAATTAAAGTAAAGAATGAACTCTAAAAGTTCGAAGTTCGAAATTGATGTGCGATGAGTGGTATAAGTAGCACAATAATGAGAATCTTCATCGAAAATTAAAATCTTGTGAAATTAAGGAATTTTGGGGAAAATAGTCAAGAAAATGAAATCTATAGTATGAATCCATATGGAAATGGATTTAAATGTTGACATTAAGAGGATTAAGGAAAAATCTAAGTTGTATGAATGTAAAGTCAATATGAGGTATGTGGAGATCATAGAGACTATTAATTTCCACTACATAAAGGATGTGTACGGAAAGAATGTGATATGCAAATGATGCTATAGGATACATAATAATGTTTGAGGATGAGAATGAATGAATGGATGTCAAAAAGATGTTGAGGAATGATCAAGTGATGATGGTGATTCGTATATATATATATATACATAAGTATGAGATAGGATTGAAATTGATATAAGTGGAAAGAAATTTTGGTTCAAATTTAATAAGAGGAATAGAGACACTGAGCATGTCTTTAGGCAAGAAATCATTATTGAGGAAATTATTGATGATCAAATTTTTAAAGGTTCAAGACAAACATACGTGAAATACGTAAGTCGAGTTGAAGGAATCGAAATAACGAATCAGAGTTTCCTTATAAAGGAGATAACATGTGAGATTAAATATGAAATGAAAATCCAAAACCTCTATTCTTGTGGAATATGATGAATGAAATTTTGAGGTCAAAATTTTATTTTAAGGGGGGTAGTGTTGTAACACCTGACCCTAAATTATCTGTGACAGGTCATTCACATGCATTGGATAGCATGTTGGTATATTGAATTGCCCCGGGAAACAAGTTAAATGACAATATTGCCTCTAATGGTATGGTTAAGTTAAATAAGTCTTGGATCAGTTTAAACAGAGAATGGAGAATGAATTTAAGAAAAATAAAACCCATGGATTGACTTAAAACAGTGATTCGGAGTTCGAGGTTCAGTTTGGAATTAATCGGAAAAATTAACCGATTAAGGACAAAACAGTTTTTTTTCAAATTCAAGACAAAATGGGAATTTTTAATAAAGATTTTGATTTTTATGATCAAGAATAATTATATGAAATACAATATGATTATTGGAGCATAAAATGAGGTTTAGTACTGAAAAAGTGTAATTCTCGGTATTTTTGGGACACAAGGGCAAAATAGTAATTTTACCACTAAAGGTCAAAACGAGAATTTTTAAAGAGGATTTTAGCCCCATTTGATTTAGATTGATTATTTAGACTAGTTAAAACATAATTTGATGTTGAAAAGTGGAAAGGAAATGCAATTCCGATACATTTTGGAGAATAGGGGCAAAATGATAATTTTACCACTAAAGGACCAAATTTAATTTTTTGAGAGAATTTAGATCAAATTTGATAAATTGGAGTGTGGTATGAGTTTTAGGAGTGAAAAATATTCCTTGTGGTAATTTTTCAATTTTTGGGGCAAAAATGTAATTTTGCACTTTTTCGGGGGTAAAAGCGTAATTTTACAAAATTATACCATAAAAATCTTTGGGATTTATCTAGAAGCTTCATGAAATCAAAGGATAAGTGCTGGAAATTTTTGTGACTGAAAAGAAATTCAAAAAGAAAATAAATAATAATAAAATAATAAAAAAGTAAATAAACATGTGAGTAATTTGAATATTTAATTATTTAAGTAATAAAAAGCTACAAAAATCAGCCAAACACCTTGGGAGGTTCGGCCTCAACCAGCAGCAAGAAGAAAAAGAAGAAAACCTAAAACCCTAGCAAAAAATCAAAGAGAAAACAAGGGAAATCAAGTAATCAAGCTTGAAAAAAGGTAAAAATTTTTTATTTTCCTTAAGATTTCTACTACCCAAGCTTTATTTTCTCATTTGATGCATGAATCACTTATGGGTATGGATCACTCATGCTGGCTGAATATTCAAGGGGGAGATTTGAACAATTTTCAGAACAATTTTCAGGTTGATTTTAGGTTGATTTAATGTTATTTAGTTAAGTTATAATCAAATATATCAAAACCTAGCTAGAAAAATGATTTTCTCCCATTTAAACCCATTATGTCGAATTTTTCAACAGAATAGTGGCTGCTTAATTTGATGCAAATTGGTGGTATTTAAGTGTAAATTGATGAATTATGAGTGTAAAAAAATTATGGGAAATTTTGGTGTAAAAATTAAAATTTTTGCCTAAAGTGCAGACTGGTGCACTGGGTGTTTCGGACTGCAAATTGACATCATATTCATAGTCACTAAGGTCAATTAAGTGTAATTAGAATATAGAAATTGAAAGAAATCAATTCAGAATTAAATTGGAGACTGTAGCCAATTTAATCGCGTGTAGGCGAATTAGACCGGATACCGTGTTTAGACGGTTATTCGGACAGCTTACATTGCATTTCATGCATTCATATAGAAATTATAGAGCCTGAAATCAATTATAATTAATTGATTTGATTTGTTGAAATTTGTGCTACGCGTAACGCGTAGGTGGTGAACCGTTCGATAAAGGCAAGGAAATAGCTACAGACGAGCGAGACTAGGGGTATTCGGGACTCCTGAAACCTGTAAGTGGATAATTTACCGTTTTCAATATCTGAAGTAATTTTATCTAGTTATGTGCTATTAAAATAAATTAAATTTCATAAATGATTTCTAAATCAAAAAATCAATTTAATAACATTAAGTATGTGGAGACCGGGTTAAATTTGTGTTCATATATTAAAATTGAAATTATGGCTTATGATTTTGGTGAGCATGCTTGGCTGATTTATTGTGTTAAAAATTGGCATGAATTGCTGTTTGCCATGTAGGCTGGCTAGTATTAAAATGGCCTTGTTATGTTGCTGTAAATTCTATAAAGTTGGTGGATCATAATTAATAAAACACTGCAGCGAGGGTTGCCGTGGACTGCCTTTAGGAGGAGCACGGAAAAACCCGATTAATTGTTGCCTCGATCGTAGAGGCGAGTAGGGTAACTCCCGAGGTAATGTTACAATTCACTTCACGTTAAACCACCGCGTGAAGATGAGTTTAGCCAATGCCAAGGATCGACCGTATTTGAAAAATTATGAAATTCTCACAGCCTTGGCGGACTCGATTGGACGCTCTGATCAAGTGTCCACGAGTATGAGATTTGCCTTAAGCCTGATTTGTATAAATAAAACATAAGCCTTGGATTTTGTTAAATAAGATTGATTTGCACAATTGTATTAAATTGGTGCTATGAAGTACATGATAGCATTGTGTTTTATTTATATTGTCTCCATCTACTCGACTTTAGATGTTGTGGATGGTAGTTATCTAACTCACTGGGTTGTAAAACTCACCCCCTCAATTTCCCCATTTCAAGCTCACAGACAGTTGTAGATAGAGGATTTTGTTGAGGAGAAGGTTTAGAGTGATAACCTTCAGTGCACAGGTTCATTTCTTAGACTGTATTTCTCTATTACAGGCCCACTTAACATTGTAAATTAAATTTTATACTTCAGCTAACTGTGTTACTATATGTAATAATATATTTTGTTTTTACGCTGTAAAAATTATATTCGGATATCTATACAAAAATTGTTTTATAAGAAAATATTTTATTTTATAGAATATTATTATTTTATTCCATTAATTGTAATTTTACTCAAATTTCATGTTTTAGATATCCGATTTCAATTCGGACTGCGAATTATGAAATCTTTACGCGTAAGTAACATTTTTTCCAAATTTCGAAATTGTCGACGAAAAATGACCGAAACACCCCTATGTAGTAAATTTCGTCTTTTTCCCTATTTCGGTCCGAAATTAAACGAAATGCTTAGAAACATGAGGTTTGTACATAGAAACTCACAGGGGAGTTGGAAAGACTGGTATGAGAGCCTTGCGAGGTCTCGATATGGTACTTGGGGGATGAGTGCATATCGGGACATCGCGGCGGTTGTCATGGACTCGATGGTGGTTTCGTGTAGTGACAGTTTTGAGTAATCCTTGGACTGTGAAATTTTCAATTTCACTCTTAAAATTCTTATTTGAACTTGTTCGAGGTTTAAATCATCTCAATTGTATTTCTAGGTACAATATCGAGTTTTGAATATGTCACGACCCAATTCCCGAGCCATGACCAGCGTAAGGACCTAATGAGTATAGCTCACTAAGCCCAAGCAAGCCTATTCTCACTGACTTTATTCCACTTATGCTCGTGTGAGGCATCCACACGTAATGCACCCAGTGTGCATACAAAGCCAATTAACAATGGCATATCCAATCATACATACACACACACACCTTTCCCCGGATGTGAACACAGCCAAATCACAATGGCATTATCAATCACAATATACATGCACTATTCCAGTCATGTATTTAGCAATTTACATTGCTTACACATTTACATTCATACCAGTCAAATATAAATTTTGACAGTGTACATTACATGTACATAACCACCATACAAAAGCCCATGATTCCAGCGGAGACATTTACAATAAAAACAGGCAACTATTGAATGCCAAACACCTACCAAGAGATGCACTACGGGGACTCCTCGATCTAGGGTCCAACAGTCTCCTGATCTGAAAACATGAATTTTATAAAACGTGAGTATGAAACTCAGTGAGTGAATATTAGAAGGGAACAAGCAATCTCAATCAGGAAATTTGACAATCGTGATGCACCAGTTGAAAACGAGACAATTTTTCTTTCTAACTAATATTTAAACCCTTTTCACTTACCCCGAGAATTTTTTTTTTTTAGCTAAATACAATTATCGACAATTATCGCTGCAACGAGAAGGCGTTCTTGCTGCAATGTAGCGAAATCATAACCCGTCGATGTACGAGGGTTTCGTGTAAAACCCATTTTTCTCAATTTAAGGCAATCCGCATACCATACAATCACATATATGCACAAAGACTTGAGCAATCATATATATATATATATATATATATATACACAAAGATATTTATCTGAGCACTTGCAGGCGTTACGTATCGCCGTCCCTGCAAGCCCCTGGATAGCGAATCACGCTTCACCAAAGTTCGGTCGTGATAATTTTCCAGAAATCGTGGGCGTTATGTGTCACCGTCCCCACTTTGCTTAATTCTGAAATTTTTTAGAAAATTGTGGGCGTTACGTATCGCCGTCCCCACTTTGCTCAATTCTAAATTTCTAAGAGATTATGGGCGTTACGTATCGTCGTCCCCACTTTGCATTCCATTACATCGATTTCACATAATTTATTAACAATACATGTAAGCACCATATAAAGGTACACAGATGCATCGCAATCATATAGATGAGTAATATTCAACAAAATAAATTTTCACATCAATAAAATAATATTTCACGTAAAGCTTGTTCCCATGGTACTCATTCTTTTAAAGAAGATTGAATAAAATCATTCAAGCATTTTATTCAATAAGTTCATATTTCCCAAAACCATTTTTTTGAGATGCAAATGCACTCACAGGTTTTTCCAGGAGTCGAATTCGAATGCTTAGACTACTAATCCTCAAGTGCGATTTTCTTACCTTTATCAGCAATCTCACCACCTTGACAAACAACACAATAATTTAATTACTATATTGGTGCTAATTAGGTATAAAATTAACCTAATTTCTATACGGATGCATAAAATACTCGGTCACTCGCTTAAATGCGATGTTGACCTAATTCGGCCGATTACCCGATAAATTGGCCAATACGTCCAATTTGATTCCAAATTGCACCATTCTTTTTCTAATACTTTAATTCACCACATACCATTTAATTAGTGTCAATTTCAGCATTAAACTTTTCCATTTCTTCATGAAAAAATTCAACCATTACAATGCATTATCACTGTAATTTTTCCTACTAGACTTTTTCACTTCAATTTGTCATTTTCTAATTTATTTCATTTCAAATGAAATCATTTTATTTGAAATGAAACAATTCCTCATTGTTTCTCAACACACTAGGTTCGGCCTTGAGTGATTCATGGGGAAATCAAATTTTCCTTTTACAGTTTTACTTACTAACATGTTAACCTACCTCCAAACACTAACATAGTCTAGAATCAAGCCAATCCAACAATCATTCCTCATCCATACTGATTTTTCAGAATTGAACTCATCATGATATCTCAATATTCAACCATGGAAATCAAGAACAAAAGCATAGGTATTGTAGATCACAAGCCAAAGTGAAGAATTATTACCTTTTTTACTTGATTTTCCTTGAAAATCACACTTTGTCTTGAATTTCCACCTAGGTTTTATGGTTTTTCCCTTTGTTCTTCTTTCCTTTCTCTTAAATCTGGTGTGTGCCGAAATTAGAGAGAGAAAATGGGTTGAAATGACTGATTTTTAAGCTTTAATAATAAAATAAACAAGTTTGCCACGTGGCATAATGCCATTGGCCCATTTTTCTTACTTTTTGACTTTTTCTTCCATTTCTTTTCCACTACTTGATTATTCTAAATCATGATATGATCAAAAGATGATCATGGCTGGAAAAATATGTTCTGGTGCTGTAAAATTACGATTTTACCCCCGATATGGCAAAATTACGATTTTACCCTTATACTCCAAAATGTCTCGAAATTATATTATTTTCACTATCCAACCTCAAATAACACTAATATTAATCCATATTAACCAAATGGGACAAAATCCTTTCAAAAAAATTCCCATTTAATACTCCAGTGGTAAAATTATCATTTTACCCTTGTGCTCCAAAAATACCGAGAATCACAATTTTTACATTGCTAAACATCATTTTATAACCCAATAATCATAACTGTATTTCATAAAATTATTTTGGGCCAATGTGATCAAATTTTGGCTAAAATCTCCATTAAATCATCAAATGAGAAAATGACCGTTTTGTCCCTAATCGATCAATTTTCCCGATTGACTCCAAATTGGACCTTGAACTCCAAATCACTATTCTAAACCATTCTGTGGGTTTCAGAATTTTCAAACTCCTCTTAGAATTTTTATTTGACCTAGTTCAAGGTTCGATTTTCTTAATTGTACCACTAGGTACAATACCGGTTTTTAACAGATTTGACAGGGTCTCACAGAATACTTTCACGGGCTATTTAAATATACAATCACTCTATTAGTCACATACATGACCTAACAAATATTTTTGACCTGGGCTTGACATATACTTACATCAATAGAACATACTAAAGTATGAGTGATAATAACTATTCACAACCTTTCATTTATATGTACAAATTAAAAAGTAATAAAAATAATAATTGTAACTTATAAGTTGTTTGGGATATTTGTTTTTAGTGATTCAAGTTTTTGTTTGATATACTAGTTTTTGGCTATTTGAATCTACATTTTATTGTTTATTTGCTTTTATAAATTTAATTATTAGTGAATTGTGATCTAAAATATAATTTATTATTGTATACGGGTTTAAATTCTAGTAATTAGGTATCCATAAAAAGTATAATAATTTCTTTTTACATAATTGGATTTTTAAACGGATTCAGATAATTATAGAGTATAGGGATGGTAATAGGATTTGAGTTCGGATAATAAATTTTAAAAATATTTAGGTAGTTGTAGAATTCGAGTACTTTACTTATTAATCAAGTTCGAGTTCGAGTATTTCAAAATTAACGAATACCCTACCTATTAACATCTATAAGAATAACAAAGGAACAGAGGATAAAAAGATAAAATATCCTTTATTATAATATATGATTATTTATTTTTATTTATATTTTAAATGTTAATAATTATATTTAATTTAAAATTTGAATAATTGATAATTTAAATATTAATATTTTATTTATAATTTAAATGTTATTATGATTAAAATATTAATAATTTTAATTAATTTCAAATTTAAAATATTATTTTTTTATAATATATAATTAAAAATTTAAACTTTTTCTTTTTTTATAATAATATTAGTAATTGGTTATTTAAATATTAATATTTTATTTATAATTTAATCAATATTTTAAAATATTAATATTTTATATATAATTTAAATATTATTATTAAAATACTAATAATTTTAATTAATTTTTAAATTTAATATATTATTTTTTATAATATATAATATATAGTTTTTCAAACTTAGTAAGGGCATTTTGATCTTTATTATTTTGAAAACTATTTCCCAATGAAAGAAGAGCTAATACGGTTGGTATTAGCTATTCTTTGGTTTTAGCTAACTTTAGAGAATAGCCATTCCAAATCTTGGAGCATGTGACAATGTATTAGCTATTCTTTGATTTTACCTAATTTTAGAGAATAGCCATTCCAAATCTTGGAGCATGTGACAACTAAACAAAGAAAATAAATATTCTTTTTAAGTCATTCCCCCAACCAAACATGCAATTAATATACATCTTTTACAACCCACATCCTTACATGTTGATAAAACTATTGGCATCCATATTGCCATTAATTCAGTTCAACACTAACATAGTAAACACATTGAAATAGACAGTCCTTTTATCAGAAAGCTTATTCAAGACAAAACTTCAGTTCTATCGCCACATGACCACATTGCAAACCTATTTACAAAGTTCATGCCCACTGCTCAACATGATTATGTGGTTGACAAATTTGATGCTTGTAAATTTGAGGCTATGTAAAGAGAGTCAATTCGAGTTTGGCAAGAATCGGACCCACAATTAGCATATTTTACTCATTAATTTATGTAGATACCTTATAATCATTACTCATACTAGTATATACAAATGATCAAAAAATCCTTCCAGTTCTTGTACTTTTCAATTTTGTTCAATTTAGTTCTTAAACTCAAAATCGAAGTAATTTAGTCCTTTGATTTTGAGAATTACGTCAATTTAGTCACTCCCTCTAATGGCATCCAATTTTGCCGTTAAAGGATAACGTCAACGCTGACGTCAACGAAATGATGTGTCACATTTTGATGATGTGGCGTTGAGATGATGACGTGACATGCCACATGGCACGTGAGTGCTGATGTAGCAATGCCACGTGTCACTATACAATGACGTGGTAGATCCAAAAATTTTCAAAAAAAATATTCTGCCATGTCATAAGGACTAAATTGAACAAAAATATATAGTATAGGGACTAAATTGGACAAAATTAAGATGTTGAGGGACAATTGAAAAAAATTATTTGAAAAATACAAATCTTTAAATAGATTATTGATATGGTTATTAATGAACCAAATATTTAAACGTAAAAAATTTATGATGTTAAAAAATATATATTAATATTTTTTTACTTGATTATTTGATTCTAGAATATTTTTTTACAAAAATTAAGTTTGAATACTCTTTCTATAAAAAAATTTTTGAAAGAAATTTCATACTTAAAGTTAAATTTAGATGAATAACTTTTATTACGTTAACATAAAATAATATAAAATGACTAAATAAATTCTTTTTTCTTCTGTGTATAATAGTATAAAAATTTAAAATTTATTTAACTTAGTTTTTAACTTGAGCTAAAATCAAATTAGGAAAATATGTTAATTTAGTTTTTTCTTTTAAAGAAATGAAGAACGGAAATATGGAATTAGCGATGATTACAAAAATAATTCTTCGTTTTGACTTACTTAATTTGGACATGACAAACCACTTATTACAACCATAGAATCTGAACTCCACCATTCTAATTATTTATTTATTTTTTATGTTTTTATTTTATTTAATATTTCAAGTTATATTTTTTAAGTTGAAATTTCTTAGATTAAATATTACATTTATGGTTGATAAAGTTAAATATAACTGTAAATATTTGTATTGTCATGCCCTGGAACCACCCATCGGGCCCGTGGCAATTGCCGCGATATCTCGATAGGCACTCATTCTCCGAGTGCAAACTGAGACCCCGCAAGGCATCTCGTACCAGTTTTCCATTTACCCCGTGGTTAATAATTTCCAATAAACATTTTTCAATGAATAAAATTCGTGTTTTGAACCAAAACAATTAAATCGCACTATTAACCACGTAGGGGTATTTTCGTCATTTTCTTTCAAAAATTTCAAAATCGGTAAAAATATTACAATTTATTATAAAACAACATTTTTATAAACACTAATAACCAAATTTGTACGCATAAAAGCAAAATAAGTTATTACATATTGTTATATAATTAAACAAAGTATGTACCTGAATTACAATGACATGTGGGCCCAACTATATATAACTATGTACCTTTGTGTATACTAAAAACTCGGCTTCAATCAAGCCTCTATGTGCACACCAAGTGCTACCAAAAATCTCGAGCTTGTAAGGGGGAGGCGAGGGTGGTGAGTTTTACAACCCAGTGAGTTGGATAATTACCATCTACGACATCTAAAGTCAAGTAGATTGAGACAATATAAAAACGCAATGCTATTATGTAATTCATAGCATCAATTACACCAAATTTAATTCAATTATACAAAGCAATCATATTTTAGCAAAACACAAGGCTTATGAATTATTTATAAAAATCAGGCTTAAGCCAAATCTCATACTCACGGACACTTGATCAGAGCATCCAATTGAGTCCGCCAAGGCTGTTAGAATTTCATAATTTTTCAGATACAGTCGATCCTTGGCGTTGGCTAAACTCATCTTCACGCGGTGGTTTAATGTGAAGTGAATCGTAACATTACCTCGGGAGTTATCCTACTCGCCTCTCCGACCGAAGTAACAATTAGTCGGGTTTTTTTGTGCTCCTCCTAAAGGCAGTCCACGGCAACCTCACTACAGTGTTTTATTAATTATGATCCACCAACTTTATAAAATTTACAATAGCATAACAAGGCCATTTTAATACTAGCCAGCCTACACGACAAACAGCAATTCATGCTAATTTTAACACAATAAACCAGCCAGGCATGCTCACCAAGATCATAAGCCATAATTTCAATTTTAATATGTAAACACAAATTAATGCCGATCTCCATATACTCAGTGTAAATAAATCAATTTTTTTCTGATTTAAAAATTATTTATAAATTCAATTTATTTTTAAATCACAGAAGTAGATAAAACTACTCTAGATATTGAAAACGGTAAATTATCCACTCACTGGTTTCAGGAGTCCCAAATACCCCTAGTCTCGCTCGTCCATAGCTATTTCCTTGCCTTTATCGGACGGTTCACCACCTATGCGTTACGCGTGACACGAATTTCAATAAATCAAATCAATTAATTATAATTGATTTTAGGCTCTATAATTTCTATATGAATGCATGAAATGCAATGTAAGCTGTCCGAATAACCGTCTAAACACGATATCCGGGTTAATTCACCCACACGCGATTAAATTGGCTACAGTCTCCAATTTAATTCCAAATTGATTTCTTTCAATTTTTATATTCTAAGTACACTTAATTGACTTTAGTGACTGCGAATATGATGCCAATTTGTAGTCCGAAATACTCAGTGCACTAATCTGCATTTTAGGCAAAAATTTTGATTTTTGCACCAAAATTTTCCATAATTTTTCTACACTCATAATTCATCAATTTACACTTAAATACCACAAATTTGCATCACAATAAGTAGCCAATATTCTCCTGGAAAATTCAGCATAATGGGTTTAAATGGGAGAAAATGATTTTTCTAACTAGGTTTTTATATATTTGATTATAACCTAACTAAATAACATTAATTCAACCTAAAATTTGTTCAAATCTCCCCCTTGAATATTCAGCCAGCATGAGTGATCCATACCCATAAGTGATTCATGCATCAATTGGAAAAATAAAGCTTGGGTAGTAGAAATCTTAAGGAAAATAAAAAATGTTTACCTTTTTTCAAGCTTGTTTACTTGATTTCCTTTGTTTTCCCTTTGATTCTTGGCTAGGGTTTTGGGTGTTCTTCTTTTTCCCCTCCTTTCTGGTTAAGGCCGAACCCCTCAATGCTCTTGGCTGATTTTTGTAGCTTGTTATCACTTAAATAATTAAATATTTAATTTATTCACATGTTTATTTACTTTTTCATTATTTTAGTATTTATTTATTTTCTTTTGACTTTCTTTTCAGCCACAATAATTTCCTTCCCTTATCCTTTAATTTCATGAAGCTTCTAGACAATTTCCAAAGATTTTTATAGTGTAATTTTACAAAATTACAGTTTTGCCCCCGAAAAGTGCAAAATTTCATTTTTACCCCAAAAATTGAAAAATTACCTATAGACATATTTTTCACCCCTCATACTCATACCATTCTCCAATTTGTCAAATTTGATCTAAATTCTCTCGAAAAATTAAATTTGATCCTCTGGTGGTAAAATTACCATTTTGCCCCTATACTCCAAAATGTACCGGAATTGCATTTCCTTTCCACTTTTCAACCTCAAATTATGTTTTAACTAGTCTAAATAATCAATCTAAATCAAATGGGGCCAAAATCTTCTTTAAAAATTCTCGTTTTCACCTTTAGTGGTAAAATTACTATTTTGCCCTTGTGTCCCAAAAATATCGAGAATTACACTTTTTCACTACTAAACTTCATTTTATACTCCAATAATCATATCATATTTCATATAATTATTCTTGGTCATTTAAAATCAAAATCTTTATTAAAAATCTCCATTTTGTCCTGAAATTGAAAAATGACCGTTTTGTCCTTAATCGATCAATTTTTTCGGTTAACTCCAAACTGATCCTCGAACTCCGAATCACTATTTTAAGTAAATCCATGGTTTTTAGTTTTTTCAAATTCATCCTCAATTCTCTGTTTGAACTAATTCGAGACTTATTTAATTTAACCATACCATTAGGGGTAATATTGTTATTTAACTTGTTTCTTGGGACTATTCAATATACAAACATGCTATCCAATGCATGTGAATGATATATCACAGATAAATTAGTGTCGGGTGTTACATGTATCATTTTATTTTATTAATAAATTTTTTGTAGATTCAAATTAATAATTTAAATTTAAATTTAGCAGAATTTGATTGTGGTATTTGAATTTAAATAAAATCGTTTTATAAGAAATTTTGAGTAACTTTAAATAAAAAGGTAAATTAGGTAAGAGTTGAATAATTGCAAAAAAATGTGTATTTGTGAATTGTGAAAGTTGTAACTAAATCAACAAATTTTGCTAATCTAAGTAAATTTAAATAAAAGGTAAATTGGATAAGAGTTGAATAATTTCAAAAAAATGTGTATTTTAAAGTTGTACAAGTTGTAACGAAATCAATATATTTAGTCATTTTATATTATTTTATTTTAACGTAAGGCAAGTTATTCATCTAAATTTGATTTTAAGTATGAAATTTTTACAAAATTTTTTTTATAGAAGGAGAATTCAAATTTAATTTATATAAAAAAGATAAATTAATTTACATATTGTAGAATCAAATAATCAAATAAGAAAATATTTATATATATATTTTTTAATACCATAAATCTTTTACACTTAAATATTTAACTTATTGATAAGCATATCAATAATCTCCTTAAATATTTATACTTTTTAATTTTTTTTTAATTTAGTCCGTTAACATCTCAATTTTGTTTTATTTAGTCATTGTACTATATATTTTTGTTCAATTTAATCCTTATAACATAGCACAAATTTTTTTTAAAAAAATTTTTATCTACCACGTGGGACTGACATGTCAGCATGCTAATGCCACGTCAGCACTACCACATCATCGTATAGTGTCACGTGGTATTGTCACGTTATCACTCAATGCCACATGGCATGCCACGTTATCACTCGGTGCCACATGACATGCCACGTCATCAAAATGTAACATGTCAGCGTTGATATCATCGCTGACATCAAATGTTGAAAATTATTTCGATTTTGAGTACAAAAATTAAATTGAACAAAATTGAAAAGTACATAGACTAAAGAGGTCTTTTGACTATATACAAATAGCATTGTATACACAAATTATAATACATTTAGGATTCAATAATTTAATCTGATTGATTTGTCAAATTCTAATATCTAATTATAAAGATTATCTATGCAAATAAGTTACTTGAACTAAAATAAAAGGACGAAGAAAAGTCATGACATGTTAAACAACACAAGCAATCTAGGAGATCCCAAAATTTGTGTTGGTTTTGACTTGGGATGAGTCTCAAGAGTAGACAATAAGCCACAATTTTCTCCAGGGCCAAGAAAAATCCTCTGCCACATGGAGCTTTCACCTTGTGGTTTGGGTAGCTATACGCATATAATCCAGCAAAAGATCCTGGATGGGCCATCCTACAAATCCTTCACTTTAGTCAAGGAGCACATGCAAATGAAAAGGACTTTATTGTTCTTTTTTTTATTTTGTTTTATTTTTCTACTGTTCATTACCTGGAAATGAAGGAGGAATTGCAACAGATGGATGATTTAATTCGTTGAAACTATGATTCTTTTAGTGACAAACTGGTAAGATAGGCCAAAGGTGACAGATTTTCTGCAATAGCTAAAGGACAAAATGAAAAGGCATAAATCAATGTCATTTTGCCTATGGTTGGTCAGTATTCTTTAATCACATCACATCACATGCACAATAATTAAAGACTTAAAACGTAAACCAACCTACTTCCATTTATCACGGAAGCAACTTGACTCTACTAATTATTCCTATTTTTTTTTCTTAATTCTTTCAACCATTGGCAAATGAATACGTAAGAATTAGAAGTGAAAATCTCCACCTGAAAAATTGATTTGTCGTTCGTTTGAATTCAGATTTAATTTAATTAGAAAAATTAACAATATAAATGTAAAATGACTCGAATTAAAAATAATCTGATGAGTTAAAAGCTCAATTTAAGATTCTTCTTAGTTCAATCTAAAAAATAAGAGTGAAGGGATATTTGAGTAGATATTTTATTATTGAACCATAAATTTATTATTGTGTTTAAATTATCCTTGAATGGGTGGTTAAAGCTGGAAGTACAGGTACCAAACTAGGGATAGTCCCACTGAAACGCCCAGAGCTTATACTACAATTTGTTTTAAAAACAGGAAGGAAGATTCGTGAAGGCAATGTGAACAAAGTGAATGAAGGCTTAATGCTCGACAGATGACTTGGGGGTTAGTGACGTGGCAGAATGTGGGACCACAACGTTCAAATAAATGCCCATCTGTTTTTGCCAGGTGTACTTGTTAATGCTATTCTAGCTCTATTATCTTTATTTTTCCTTTTTGCTTAATCATGGCTACATCTACCTAATTAAAAGAAACATTTGTAACCATTTTCTACTTCGAATTGTGTGTTAGGAGAAGCCTAAAGGGAAGTTATGGAGGGCATTGATGATGGTAGTAGCAAATAGCAAGGTATGACAATGGCAGGCTTGGCAGCCTGGCATAGACAAATTTGCTGGTATGGTGGGAGTACACCTAGAAAGATTTGGGTTGTTAAGTATCTGTCTGTGTAATCAAGGAAGGTAGCTGTTTTATGTTTTCTATATAATGTTTTCCTTGAACAAATTATGGGGATAGTTGGCTTGGGTAATCAGTTGCTGTGACACAAAAAAAAAAAGAATAATAATAATAATATTATTAAATCAGTTGCCAAATTCATCAATGTTGTGTCTCCCATTAAAAAGTTTCTTGGTGTGAATTTTAGTTGCCTTTTCAATTATGGTGTTGATGCTGAATCAGGACCTAGGAGGTTCAGAACCTGATGTGGGGATGAACATTTATTTTCCAGAGTTTGCACTTGAATGCAAATTGCATGACTTCAGTCCAATTAATAATACAGCATAGATGACATTTCTTAGGGTGTCTTATTGTCTGTAATCTGCTAAAGCCAGAAAATCTTAAACATGTGACATGTAATTACCAGAAAAATTTTTCATCAGTTAAATTCTTCAAGATTTTCAATCTCACTTTGACACCAATGAATTGGTATTAAAATAAATGCAACGACCTTCAATGTATCCTACTATTGCTGCCACTTCTTTTGCCCCTTTTTATTCTCTCTTTGCTAAATTAAAAAGAATCACCCAAATACATGGCAGCAACAACCATAATTGGAAAGTCGGACAAGGAAGATTGTACGAAGGTGAACTACTGTAAGATTACTCAAATACATAAAGGAACTCCATCCACCTAAGAACTTTGATCCATTTATAATTCCATTAAAAAATTTAGCTCCCATACTTGTTGGTTGGAGAGCAAAAGATAACAGCATTGTCTAGGCTTCAAGCCACTGGACATCTTAATAAAAGCAAGGAGAGCAAGAGGTAATGCAAAGAAAGTATCATTCAAAGGCATTTGACTTCATTACCACAAGCATTGGCTTCTTCTGTGCAATCCTCCAAGCTTGATTTATCAAGCATCAAGGGATATGCCTTATCTTTGTCCCGAGATGTTTGAAAAATAAAAGATCGCCTGTCATGGATGCCTAGCATATCTTGACTGGAGTGAATAAGGCTTCTATAACTTGAACCATCCGAAGAACTCCCAAATTCATCTTCACTAAGAAAGGTTGAATATATGATTTCCTTTTCAGGAAATTGATGATCATTATAAGTAGATGAGAATTGATCTCTTACTAACCCACTAGAATGTAAGCATTTCCATTCTACATCAAGAGCAAAGGAAAGGTGGGTTCCACTACCAGGACTACTGTCCTCCTCGCCAAAAGCCTTTTTGAGGAACCCAACGTGATTTCCAAGAGATGGGAGAATATCACTAGTCTCACTACCTTTACATGCAATTTCATAATAATTGCAATCCCCAATTAGATTAAAGTAGTTTGATGAATGTGATAAGGTCAAAGGAAGAGGGTTCAAATCTGCAACTGTTTCTTCCTTTTCTTCTAAAACAGATCCTCCAAGCTCTTGTTTGTCACAGCTGGTACTAGTGGGAGGCACTTTTGTATAAAAATCTTGGGGATAATTCCACAGGACAGGTGATGAACAAAACCTAAATGTACCATATGATTCAGACAACATACTTAAACTTTGGTGATGATCCCATGAACTTTGCACTGCAGGAACTATCGTCCAGTTTGCATTCTGACAAGTAGCAGATAAGCTCCTTTCATTCATGTTTATAGAATCCAATTCAAGCTGTAGCAATGGCTCTCTTCCAGGCAAGGATCCATTCGGCTCATGGAAATCATCTAGCTCTTTGAAAGGACTAAATGGTGGAAAAGATCCATGTCTCACAAACGGAAAGCAAAAGGTGGAGTCACCTTCAATGCAGGAGATCAGATTTTTCCCTCTTAGTTCACAGCTAGGTAACTCTAAATTCTTTTGAAGGGTGTTGTGATTGTTAAAGGTTGGAGAGCAGACATTAGAGTGCCTCGTCTCCTTTGATCTGTCTGACCAATAAGATGATGTACCATTTTCCAAGTACGGCATATATTCAACTTCCATGATGTTCCTTGTTGGCATCCTATAAAGTTTCTTGGAAGGAATATCAGCCTTAGGGCAGGCAAGTAACTGAGTTTTGGTATCGCTCATTGCTGGTGCAGACTCTGCACTTCTGAAACTCTGCAGGAGCCAATAATTTTTCTGATAATCAAGTTAACAAAGAAGTCATATCATACAGAGAGTTGAAAGAGCATACATTTTTCTCATTGTTCTGAGGTAAAAGCCGACTAAGGATCATTGAAATAAGATCATACCTGAGAGAAAATCCACTTAGTGCATAATATAAATTGTGAAAAACAATGAAATTAACTTTTAATCATGAGAAGTCTGACCCCTTGGAACAGAGTTCCTCCATCTCAGGAGATGAATTATAAGCCCATTGATGCAGTTTCTGTCTCTTTTTAGAAAATAATTCCACTTGATCAGACTGAGACCCTGAAATTTGAAAATTTCTGATTTTATTTCATGACTAATGGCCTGTAATTCCCAGTTTTAGCCAATGACTAATCTTGTTTCAAACAGCAGATAACACTTTGATGTATTTTTTTCCATATAGAGTTTGAAATTCCAAGGTTAAAACAAGACCTCCGCCTGTTTGGCAAGAATCAAGATGCAAAGACAAATGGCCAATTTTGATTGCTAGAATAGAAGCACAACTGCAGAAAAATATGCAGCATTCCCCTATCTCTATTTTCTTCTTTTTACCACCTTTGCTTTTGAATGGAGAAAACAAAGATTGTAGATTGGTAAGAGATCCTGGTCTCTAATTGCCAGTATCATGCTCCTACCAATTTTCTATGCTGCATATAAACTCAAAGGCTGAAAAGGCTTTCTTTAAATTGACCTCTGTTAAAGAAGCAGGAACACTGGTTACTTGAAA
This sequence comes from Theobroma grandiflorum, assembly GCA_036013995.1. Lineage (NCBI taxonomy): Eukaryota > Viridiplantae > Streptophyta > Magnoliopsida > Malvales > Malvaceae > Theobroma > Theobroma grandiflorum. The sequence continues at coordinate 14,830,072 of CP142130.1, read as the reverse complement.
GAATAACTTCATACTCTTTAGTTCTGTGGGGACTGGACATGAGATATTTAACAAAAGAGTTTCAGTGGGCTCTGACTATGGACACAAAACTTGGCAACTTTGCAGTGATACTAGGACAATACTTAAGGAAAGTATGAAGATTCATACAAACATTATGAACAGAAACAAGCTTATAGTAGACTAATAGGTACATCCATAAAATAAAACTGATAACCCCAGCTGAAATGACATTTATTGAAGCAAACCTACTTAGAGTAGTTAAAAGACAAAGTTAGTACTCAGTCAACCAAGGAATTGCTATGAACAAGAAATTAAGAATTTGTTTTACCTCCCATACCCCAGTTATTTGATGCTCCGTAAACAGGTGAGAGGAATGAATCACAGTTGATACATGTCACATTGTTAACAGGCAACGACGATCCTGAGTCCTTCAAACTAACATGTTGACTGGATCGCAACTTCTTTGAGCTAACATTTTTGACAGATAATGGGGATCTAAAGTCCTTAGAGCGAGTTGTAATAATGTTGGTCCCTTCCGATGACTTGGAGACGTTCCTAACTATTTTGGTCCCCTCTAAACAGTAAAGAAGACAATATCAAAATTTTCTTTTAAGCAAGAAACCTGTAAATGAATGCACGTAACAAAATGAAGGTGATAGCAGTCAAGTGAGGACAATATCTAAGTTTATCCTACCTACTACTTCACGACATTCAATAGAATTCAACTTGTTTGATTGGTTTTTCTCCCTTCGCATTGAATGAGAATCAAATTTTTGGCCGGCATCTTTCTTCAGCTGCTTGAAAAACGCATACTCGGAAGTTTTAGGGCCATCAGCTACAAATCCATGGTTATGATAATCCGTAAAAAATTTGAACCATATCATAAACAAATCTTTAAACGCTTATCTAAAAAGATAGAAGCAAAAAGGAAAGCATTAGGCAATCTAACTGAAATCCCTTCCAAGTTAAAAGGAAATTATTTCTAGGAAAATGTATAATGTCCAAACAAACAAAAGCTACAAGAGAATTAACAAAGGTAAACTCATATTTGAATGATAGCATCGTGTAGAGCCAGAGAAATTCAAAATTAAACTCAATCTCCCTTCAATAAATGGAATAATTGGGAAAAAACCTCGATTTGATTGGGAATCGGGTCGGGTTACGACGCTATGAACCCTGTGGAGAGCTGCAGGGAATGAAGTTCGAATTGGAGATTCGATGTTAGTATCGTGGTTTCTTCTTTTCATTATGATCTCGGTTCTTTCATTTGGTATTGGATTTTGGGGATGGGATTGAATCAAAAACCCTAGCTTTGGTTGGGTAGGGATTGGGGAACCGAAACTTGTCGGGTATTATGGCCGTTGTTATTGGTTAACTTGTTTGAGAAGAGAAACTAGAAACTGGCGAAGCAACCTAGTTTAGGCGCCAAAACGGCACGTGAGAGGGAGGGTGCACTATGAAATAATTTTTTTAAAAATATAAAAATTAAGTAACACAAAATAAATAAAGTTTTATTTGTTGTTTCGACAAATAATGTATGATGAATTTTATTAGTAAGACTAATCTTACTGTAAGGTCAATCAATATAATTTAAAAAAACAATAAAAATTTGTTTAACAAGTAAACAAAAGAAGTAATTTATAAACTTATTCATTTTCTATTAACAATATAGGTAATTTTTAAATTTATTTATTTTAAATATTATTTAATTTTTATTTTAATTTATTTTTATCTTAAAATATAAGAATATTATTATTTTTAACAAATTCAATTTGATTAAAATTATTATTTTGATTTATTACGTTAAATTTCATACATTTACGTTAATATTTTGATAATACTTATTCTAACGTTATAATTTTTTTATGTTAATTCTTACATGTTTATGTCAAAGTTTTTCAAGTACTAAGTTTCACTATTATTATTTTTATCTTTACTATTATTCGTTTTTAAATGAAAATTTATAAATTTAAATATTGAATTTTTTTTTAAAAAATCATGTTTATTTAATATAGTTGACTTATAAAGTTAAATCTCACACGTTTACGTTAATATTTTAATAATGCTTGTTCTATCTTTATAATTTTTTTACACTAATTCTTATTACTTTACTTCAAGACTTTTTAATTGGGATTTTTCATTGTAATTATTTTTATCCTTATTATTATTCATCTATAAATTAACATTTGTAAGCCATTAAATACTTTAAACTCGAGAATATAAATTTAAATTTTTAATTTTTTTAAAAAATTATGCTTATCTTTAAGAAAAGAGATCATGCACTAACCAATTAGTCAAATGTTCGAAAACTATTTTTATCTTTACTATTATTCCTTTATAAATTAAAATTTGTAAACTGTTAAATACTTTGGTAAATACACTTGAAGGAAAATTGAAGTGATGGAAGTCCAAATTATTATCTAGAGGTGGTAGGGTCATTACGTTAAAATTAATGATTAACAGCCTATCGATTTTCTTTATGTTTCTCTTTAAAATGCCATGGGGGATTAAAAAAGAGTTGGAGAAGTTCAACACAAGTTCTTGTGGGAGGATGTCAATCATAACAAGGGGATCCATTTTATTAGATAGGAGAATGTTTGTCGATATAAGGAGGATCGACGATTAAGTTTGGCTGATCTGGAGCTCAGGAATAAAAGCCTACTTATTAAATGGTTGTGGAGATATGAAAACAAAAATGATAACCTATGGAGAAGAATAGTAGCAAAAAAGAATAACTACAATCCATGTACCTTATTACCTAAAGTTGTTGTTACTCGTAATTGTTCTAAATTATGGAAAAATATCATTTCCCCTCTTATGGTTACTCATAAAATTTTCTTGTAGCTAATCTAGGTGCGTATTGTAGGTGATGATTCATCAATTTTATTCTAATATGACATGTGGATGGAGGATACAATGTTAAACACAAGTTTTCCAAGATTGAGTGCTTTAGCTATAAATAAAAGAGGCAGGTTATGTGAGTATGGTCATTAGACAAAGAATGGGTGGCAATGGAGAATAAAGCTTAGAAGACAATTGTTTAGATGGGAATTCAAACAATGGCCTGGATTATGGAACCACTTAAAGGAGTATTCCTTAGGGATGGCTTCGAAGATGAGCGTATTTGGAAGGCTACTCCAAATGGAAAGTATTCTTCTAAGTTGGATTGCCATTTAGCTTATAATTTTGAATCATCTATATTTTGGAGAAATATTTGGCTTGGGTATGAACCATATAGAGTGAAGGTGTTTGTATGTCGATATGGGAGAGAATTGCAGTAAAGTTTGAACTTATTAAAAGGCAATTAATAAGGCAGGATCAAGCTTTATGTGTAATCTACAATAAAAGTCTTGAGACCATTAATCACTCACTTTTTTCGTGTGAAAAGGTTTAGAAACTTTGGGGAATATTGTTTTCTACGTGGAAGATTAATTGGGTTACTCCAGTTATTCCAAGAAAGTTCTTTCTTGTTTGGAGATTGAATTGTGTGTCTACAAATAGATGAAAGATATGGATGAAGGCGTTTTATGCTTTTATATGATCAATTTGGTTGTTCCACATATAATGGGAGGAACTGGGATATGAGGTAATGTTATGATTTAGTTAAAATGCTTATAATGGTTTGATGCAAGTTTTAATGGCTTGACATGGTGGATTTAGTTAAAGACATTTTTAGGAATTCGAATACTACCTTCATTATTACCGCCTTTAAAGTAGAGAAACCAACTATATAATGGGAGGCTCTAGAATTTGGTTGAATAAAGTTTAATGCGGATAAGACTTTAGCTAGAAACCCATATTGGTGGGATTGCTCCTAATCATTTAGGCAAAGCAAGAATAAAGTTTTCTAGATCCTTGGATGTTTGTGATGCAAATCAAGGTGACGTAATGGCAATCGGGGAGGAATTTTATCTGTTTAATAAGTATATGAGGAAGGATAATATGTAATATTGGATAGAATTAAACTTTCAAAATGCAGTGTTATGGTGTAACAATATCTTTAAGGCTACTTGGAGGTTTATAGGGTAAAATCCAAAAAAACTCCTTAAAAAGACATTTTGATCCCTCTTGTTTCAAAATGATATTTTTGCTCTTTTAACTATTAACACCGTTAGTCAACCGTAAAAAAAAAATAATAACAAATACTATATTGTTATGAAATAAATCTGAAAAGAACAACTATAAAAGAAATATAAGAAAAAATATTTAGAGGAAAAAAGTATTTAGAGGGAGTAAGAAGATCTTATTCAAGTATATTTTTATCAATGAAGTGAAGGGGCCTATTTATAGGCTAACAACCCCTTGAATCATAATCCTAATTTAATTCTATCTAGGAGTTCAAATCATATTACATTTCTTGTATCTTGCCTTTTAAGCTGTTTGACTTGGTCGCACTTCTTAGGTCATAATATAATGGACATTCACATATTTATTTATAACACTTCCCCTTGAATGTCCATTGTATTAAAATATGCCTTGTTAAAACCTTATTAAGAAAAAACCTTATGGAAAAAAATCTGAGTGAAGGAAAAAGAGTATATAATTGTCATGACCCGAAACTCCCCATCAGGCCCGTGACAACCGCCGCAATGTCCCGATAGGCACTCATTACTCGGAATGCCTACTAAAACCCCGCAAGGCTTAGCATCAGCTTTCGCACTTCTCCGGTGAGTGACAGTTATTAAATTTCACATTTCAAGAAATCATAAGTTGTTTCCAAACCAAAACAATATAATAAGAAACTTTTCGGCTCACAGGGGCATTTTCATCATTTTTTTACGAAAATCTCGAAACCGGTCACAAACGTAGTAGGTGAGTAGAAAACATATATTTAGTGACTAAAAAAAAATTTAAGTATCTAAAACGTTCGTTTGAAATAAAAATTTGACTATTTGAATAAAATAAAAATATTCAATAAAATAATTTATTTTCTTATAAAATAATTTTTATAAAGCCATTAGTAAATAATTTTCGCAGTGTAAAAGCTAAATATGTTTTTACATACTAGTACACAGGCAACCAAGATATGAAAATAGAGTTACAGTGACACGTAGGCCCTCAACTAACCAAAATGCATAGAAAGCTGGGAACCTATAGCTTTTGTCGATTCAAGTCCAACTGATGGTCCTTGACAGAATCTACTAACTATAGAATACTCTGAGCCTGAAATGTGAGGAAATGAGGGGGTGAGATTATAAAATCCCAGTGAGTAAACAGATACCATCTAAATTGTCTAAAGTCGAGTAAAAGGAGACAAATTCAAATTCATTCTTTGTATTCCTATTCACCTTATCTCAACTTATTTCAATTGAGTAAAGACAAATAAAATATTCTATCTCAATGTATTTCATAACATACGAATAATTTATATGGCTTATGAACCTCTTGAAAATTTAACTTGGCTCTTGCCAAAATTATTCTCGGGGATACCCCTACGAGGCATCTGACCGAGACCGCCAAGGCTATTTAGTGTCATATACACATGAACATATTTTTATATCTGAAAACCTAGCCATGCCTTGGCGTTGGCTGAGTCTCACTCTCACGCGGTGGTCCACGTGAACTGCACTCAAATCTTTACCTCCAGAGACACCCCACACACGGCTCTCCGATCGAGGTAAGGTATATCTGATTCTGTGCTCCCTCTCTTAGGCTAGTCCACAGAACCTCCACTACAGGGATTATGGATTATTTTATCTACCACCTTATTTATAAAATTACAACTGCATGACATGGCAATTTGTTGCAACCTAGCCTCTCAAGGCTGAATACACAATACTTGTAATTCTAACACGAAAATCAGTTTAGCCATTCATGCTCATATATTGTCATAAGCCATTAAGTTTAAACAAAATTTATAACACAAGCAGGCAGTCTCCAATTACTCTAATTTTAAAACCAATATTCAATTTTCTAGAAAATTTATAAAATCATTTTATAAAATCACAATTTCTCTTAAAACATAGCAATTTACCATTTAAACCCATTTTCTATAAAATCACACAATTGAATAAAAACTACTCTAGATAATAATACGATAATAAGTTTACTCACCGTTTTTAGAAATCAATTCCGAGTACTCCGATTACTAATGCTCCAATGCGATTTCCTTGCCTTTATTAGAGAACTCACCACCTTGACAAATTGCACAATAATTTAATCACTACATTTATGCTAATTAGGTATAAAATTAACCTAATTTCTATATGAATGCATGGAATGCTCGGTTAACCGCTTTAACGCGGTGTTGACTTAATTTGGTCAATCACCCGATTAAATTGCTAATGCATCCAATTTAATTCCAAATTGCCCTATTTCTTTTCTAATACCTCAATTCACCAAATACAAGCCAATTTACCAAAAATTCAGCACATCAATTTCCACAATTCTCCTTGAAAATTTCGACTATTATAGTGCACTAACACCATGATTTTTCCTACTTAATTTTTTCACCATAATTCATCATTTTCTAAGCCATTTCTCTTAAAATACTAATAATCCATCACCCACACACATAAAGGAAGATTCGGCCAATGAAGATTCATGGGAAAAATGGATTATTTTCTTATTGTTTTGCTTCTAAACATGCTAAATTATCTCTAAACACTAACATAACTCAAAATCAAACAATTTCAACATCATTTCTATCACCATACCCATTCAGCCAGCCATGAACTTTCTATGAACACATGCAATTCAGCCATGGAAATGAGAAAATAATGTATGGGTAATGTAGATTTCAAGGAAAATTAAAGAAATTTCAACTTACTTAGCTTGATTTCTTGGATTTTCACACTTTCCCTTTGATTTTTCCACCTCGGTTTTTGTTCTTTCTTTGTTCTTCCTTTCTTCTTGTTTGGCCGACCATGGGGGCTGAAAATGGGGGTTTTATGGCTGATTTTTTTAAGTTTAATATTAAAGAATTCAAGCTTGACATGTGGCGAAATGTCATTGGTCCATAATTTTAATTATTTTGACTTTTTCACTTAAATTTTCCACCACATATTTATGCCATGTTTATCCATTCCTTCTATGAATAAAATCCACAAATTTGACCAGTGTTAGGGGTGAAAATTTATCGTTTTGCCCCCCGGGGTGGTAAAATTATCGTTTTACCTTTATGCTCCAAAAAATACCGAAATTAATATTTTTCACTTCTAAACCTCAAATTATACTCCAAATGATTAATCTTGGTTAAAAATTTCATCAAATATCCAAATTAAATTTTTAGGTGCCAAAATGACCATTTTACCCTTGAATTTTAAAAATTTTAAATTGACCCTAAATCGGACCTCGAACTCCGAATTACTGTTTTCAGTCATCCATGGATTGTGAAATCCTCAATTTCACTCTTAAAATCCTTATTTGAACTTGTTCAAAGTTTAAATCATCTCAGGTGTACTTCTAGTTACAATACCAACTTTTAAATACTTTTCTAGTCTGTTCAAATATACAATCACTCTATCAGTCACATGTATAACATGGCAGATATTTTAGGGCTGAGCTTGACAATAATTCTTTTCAAAAATACGCTTTTGAAATACTACTCATTAAAAGCCTTATCAAGAAAAACCTAATGCGAAAAACCTTGATGAAGGAAAAAAGTATAGTGCATTTTTTACTCCCCCTAATGACTTTATTATAGAGATTTTTAAAATGATGCATTCCAACTTTTCCAATGTTGTAGTAAAAAGGGCTTTAGTAATCAAATCTACTAGATTGTTACTTGACTGAATTTGTTGAACACTATTTTCACCCTTTTCTTAGAGATCATGCGTGAAGAAGAATTTTGACGAACTATGTGTTTTGTTTTATCGCCTTTGATGTCTCCTTTCTTTAACTGTGCTATGCAAGTGATATTATCCTTATCTAACGTTGTTGGAATTTCCTTCTTGGTTGACAAGCCACACGTTTCTCGAATATGTTGAGTTACAGATCTTAACTAGACACATTCACGACTTGCTCATGAGTTGCTAAAATTTTTGCATGGTTAAAAAAAGTAGCAACTATAACTTATTTTACAAAACACTATGAAATAGTCATAGCTCTACATATGAACAAGTAACCTATATGGGATCGAGCTTTGTGTGGATCAAATAAATATCTTGGATCTACATAACCAATTAAATTTCATTTTGATATATTTAAATAATATAAGCCTATATCCATTGTTCCTCAGAGATATCAAAGTATATGTTTAATTCCATTCTAATGTTTTCGAGTTGGAGAAGACCTATATCTTGCTAATAAATTTACAACAATTGATATATCAAGTCATGTATTGCTAGCAAGATATATTAGTACTCTAATTGCAATAAGATACGGAACTTCAGGACCAAGAAGTTCTTAATTATCCTCATGAGGTTGAAAAAAGTCTTTTTTCACATCTCATAATCTTACAACCATTGGTGAACTCAATGGATATGTTTTTTCCATATAAAATTGTTTTAGTATTTTGCTATACAATTAGATTAATGGACAAACATTTCGTTTGTCAAGTGTTCAATCTAAAGACCCAAACAATACTTTATTATTCCATGGTTTTTTATCTCAAATTCTCTTTTTATGTAATCCACGGCTTTTAATAACTCTTCAGGAGTTTCAATAATGTTCAAGTCATCAACATAAACAACAATTATAATAAATTCATATCTAAACCCTTTTATAACATATATTGGCATATAGGATTATTTCTATAGCCTTCTTTCAACAAATATGCACTAAGGGGATTATACCACATGTGTTTCGATTACTTTAATCTATATAAAAATTTATTTAATTTAATCGAGTAATTTTCTAGTGAATTCAAATTTTTATACTTCAAACAATTTAAATCCTTTAGGGTTTTTTATATAGACATCAATATGAAATGAGCCATATAAATAGGTTGTAACTACACTCATTAAACACATTTTTATTTTCTCATTTATTGCTAGACTAGTTAAAATAGAATTGTAATTATATCCATCACAAAGAATAGATCTCTTCATATTTAATACCAAATCTTTAGGGAAAACATTGTGCGATAAGCCGTGCTTTATATCTCATAATCTCATTTTTCTCATTTCATTTTCGCACAAATACCCATTTATATTTCATTGATTTTATATCATTTGATGTATGGACTACAAGTCCAAAAACTTCACGTTTTGCAATTAAATATATTTCCTCCTTACTTGGACATTTCTTCCTTAATTGCGTCTTTCCACATTGGCCAATCATTTCTATGTCTACATTCTTCAATAGATGTAGGTTCAAGATCCTCATTTTTTTTTTCATAATGTTGAGCTTTATATTATATACAAAAATCATCAACGTTTATTTCATTCCAGTTTCATATTTTTCCGTCATGACATAATTGATTAAGATCTTTTTATTTTTACTGATTTCAAGTACTTGAGTTTCTTTTGGAATGTTTATCAATTATGTCAAGGGTCTTTTCTAGAGTTTCTACTTCCTTTTTCTAACCATCTTAAATATTTGCTCTTTGTTTTACGAGGATTTTATCTTTAGAACCGATTGGTCTCCACGCTTCTAGTGTGCCTTGTCCTACAGGGATATTAATGCTAATAGGAGCATTTGCAACTAGTATATAAGATTTAATTTTTCCCTTTAGGTTAGTAAATACGTCTGACAACTGATTTACTATATTTTGCAAAAGAATTATCTTTTGAACTTTAAGTTCATATTGATTTATGTGAAGATCAAAACTAGATAATGATAATTCATTATAAGAATTTTTCTTTTGCAGTTTCTTATTTTTTTCTCCCCCTAATGTTGGAAAAATTGTTTCATCAATATGAAAATGGACAAACTTTGTCATGAATAAATCTCATATCGATAATTCTAAATATTTAATTACTAATGGAGATTCGTATCCAATATATATTTCTAACCTCTTTTGAGGATCCATTTTTGTGCATTGTGGTGGAGCAATTGAAATATATACCGCACAACAAAAAATTCTTAGATAAGAAATATTTAGTTTGTGACCATAAATCAATTGTATAGGGAGAATTTATAATAACTCGTTTGGCCTGATGCATATAAATGTTACTATATGCAAAATGGCATGCCCTCAAGTAGTCATTGGGAGTTTGAATTTCATAAGTAATGGCCTTGCAATCAGTGTTTATATTTCATAAGTAATGGCCTTGCGATCAGTTGGAAGTATTTGATAAATAATTCTATTAGACCATTTTGTGTATAAACATTAGCAATAGGCTAGTCAATAGTTATTCCAATTAATATGCAATATTAAAGGCTTGAGTTGTAAATCCACTAGCATTGTCAAGACAAATAATCTTGATTATATAACTAGGAAAATGTGCTTGCAAACAAATGGTTGCAAATACCAAATTGCAAACTGCTAATAAGCATACATGTGACCATCTAGTAGATGCATTGATTAAAACTGTAAAATATCTAAATAGTTCACATGGTGGATGTATGAATCCACACATAACTTTGAATATTGTTTAAAAACGTAGGGAATTCAATCCCAATTTTAACTGGTGATGGTCTTATAATTTATTTGCTTTCAGAGTAAGCATCACATATGTCATGACCCAGACCTCCCTATTGAGCCCGTGACAATCGCCATGACGTCTCGACAGGCATTCATACCCCGAATACCGATCGAAACCCCGTAAGGCTTTCGTATCAATTTTTGCTTTTCCCCGATGAGCAACAGTTATTAAATATCACATTTCGTAGAATCATATACTATTTTCAGTTCAAAACATTAAAATATCATTCTTTAGCTCACAAGGGCATTTTCGTCATTTTTCTTCCAAAATCTCGAAACCGGTCAAAAACGTAATAGGTGAGTAGAAAACATAAAATTCATGATTAAAAATAAATTCAAGAGTCTAAAACATTTGTTTGAAGTAAAAATTTGAGTATTTGAATATAATAAAAATATTCAATACTATAAACAATTTTCTTATAAAACAATTTTTATAAAGTTATCGGTAAACAATTTTCATAGCATAAAAACTAAATATATTTTACATATTGTAATACAAATAATCAAAGTCTGAAATTTAAATGCCAGTGACAGTGGGCCCACAACTAACCGAAATGCATTGGAAGTTGGAAACCTACAGTTTTTCTGGGAATGCAATCCAATTGCAATCCTTGATGCAACCGGCTATCTACAGCTTATCCTGAGCCTGAAATGTGGATCGGAAGAGGGGTGAGATTATAAAATCCCAGTGAGTAAACATATATCATCTAAACTGTCTAAAGTCGAGTAAAAGGAAACAAAATCAAACTCATTCTTTGTATAACATTTCACCTTATCTCAACTCATTACGATCGAGTAGAGACAAATAAAATATTCTATCGAGCAAAATAGAATCATTTTACTCGATTAATTAATATTACTTATGCTTGAATAAATATTATGGCTTATGAATTTCTCAAAATCTTAACTTGGCTCCTGCAAAAATCCTTCTTGGGGATACCCCGGTCGAGGCATCTGACCGAGACCACCAAGTATCTTCAGTGTAGTATACACATGAACATATTTTTACATTTAAAAATCTAGCCATGCCTTAGCGTTGGCTGAGTCTCACTCTCACGCAGTGGTCCATGTGAAGTGTACTCAAACTTTACCTCCAGAGACACCACACACACGATTCTCTGATCAAGGTAAGGTAAATCTGATTTTGTGCCCCTTCTCTTAGGCTAGCCTATAGAACCGGTGTCACTGCAGTAATTATTTTATCTATCATCTGATTTATAAAATCTTTATTTGCATGACATGACAATTTATCGCAATCTAGCCTCTCAAGGCTGAATACACGGTATATTTAATTTTGATACAAATACCGACTTAGCCATTCATACTCGCATATTGCTATAAGCTATATAATTTAAAACACAATTTATAACACAAACAGGCAGTCTCCAATTACTCTAATTTCAAAATCAATTGTTCCATTTTCAAGCCAATTTATAAAAATTCAATTTATTTTATAAATCCAATTTATTTCATAAATTTCACAATTTTCTCATAAAATAAACATTTCACTAAATAAAATGATTTTTCATAAAATCATCAAATTTAATAAAATCTACTCTAGATAATTAAGACGATAATGAGTTTACTCATAGTATTAGGAGTAGAAATACTCTTATTTTCAGTCCGCGGGTACAGTCCTTTACCTGTATCCAATGGCTCACCACCTAGCCATAATCCATGACACAAATTCCAATTAAATTGTGTCCAATAGTCATAAGCTATTTTAGGCTCTACACGATGCATGGAAATGAGATCAAAATGGTTCGGACAGTTATTTAATTGCGATGTTCGACCAATTTACCTACGTCCAACCTAATTTACTAAAACCCTCAATTTAATTTCGATTTGACCCATTTCAATTTCTAACCATCCAATTATATCCGCATTACCCAATGACAGTGAACACGGGGCAATTTATCAGTCTTAGACTGTAAATTAAGCTTTTACCCCTATAAGGTAAAAATTCATATTTTTGCACTGAAAATTTCCATTTAATTCCTACCTTCATAATTCATCAAATATTACCAAAATGCCCTAAAATCTCATCAATTTCCTCAATTTTCAACAGTCAATTTCTCTCCAAAAATTCAGCTAAAAATGGTGCACCAATACCAAAATTTTCCTATTTAATTTTTTTTCTCTCCATAATTGATCAATTTCAAAGCCATTTCATTTGAAATGAAATCATTTCATTTCACACACATTCCCTAAGGCATTCGGTCATTGAAGATTCATGGGAAAAATCAATTTTTTTCTTGTTGTTTTGCTGACTAACGTGCTAAACTATCTCTAAACACTAACATACCTAAAAATCAATTTAATCTAACCTCTTTCTCTCTCTAAACCCATTTGACCAGCCCTTGATTCACCATGAAAACATGCATTTCAAGCATGAAAAAATAAGGGAAATTGCTTAGAAATAAAAGATCTCAAGCAAAAATGAAAAATTATACCTTTTTCCACTTATTTTCCTTGAATTTCCTTACTTTTTCTTTAAATTTTCTCACTCTACGGTTTGTTTTTGGTTTCTCTCTCTTTTTTCTGGTTTGGCAGAATATTGGGGAAGAAATGGGCTGATTTTTATGGCTTTTTAAAAGCTAAATAAAATAATATTATTTTTTTAACATATTGAATATTTTATTAATTTATTTTTTTCTAGCCATCCATTTGACTTTCTTTTTCCACCATACATTCCTCTTCACTTATCCATGTCTTAGATGAAGTTTCCAGATTTTTTCAAAGTCTTGGTGGAGTAAATTTTCAAAAATTACACTTTTACCCTAGTAAAAGTGAAAATTTACATTTTTACCGCAAAATTTGAAAAATTGCCAATACTCATATTTTTCACTCCCCATACTCATATCATACTTCTATTAATCATATTTGATCCAAATTCTGTCAAAAACTTAAATTTCATCCTTGAGTGGTAAAATTACGATTTTACCCCTATACTCCGAAAATTTACCGAAATCAAAATTTCTCACTCCTCAAACTCCAATTATGTTCTATATATCATCAAATAGTCAATTATAATTAAAAACCTCTTCCAACAATTCAAATTTTACCTTAAGTGGTAAAATTACCATTTTACCCTTGTACTCCAAAAATACCAAGAATTAAAATTTTCCACTGCTAAACCTCATATTATGCTTCAAATGATCATATTATACTTCATATAATTATTCTGGGTCAAATGTGATCAAAATCTTTTGTGAAAATCTCCATTTTGTCCTTAAATGGCAAAATGATCGTTTTGTCCCTAATCGGTCAATTTTCCCGATTGACTCCAAACCAGACCTCGAACTTTGAATCACTATTTTGAGTAATCCCTGGACTGTGAAATCCTCAATTTCACTCTTAAAATCCTTATTTGAACTTGTTCGAGGTTTAAATCATCTCAATTGTATTTCTGGTAATAATACCGACTTTTAAACACTTTTTCGGGCTGTTCAAATATATAGTCACTCTATCAATCACATATATGACCTGACAAGTATTTTTGGGTTGGGCTTGACAACATAAAATTCATTAGATTGAAAAATCTTTTGGTTTTTCAATGAATGATAAATTTTCAATCATTTTTTGCATCATTATTGATTCGGGATGGTCTAACGAGTCATGCCAAACATTAAAATCATTAGTAAACTTTTGGTATACTATAGTTTTTAATTAAACTACTTTTCATAAATAGGCCCCATGAATAAGGTGTTTTTTAGAATAAGGCTCTCTATAATTTTAATTGTTTTTAGACAAAAGAAGTCACCTTTGGACAAAATTGTCCTTAATGAAACAGACCCATCTGTTTGGATCCACGTCTCAACTCAAAACGTTTCAACTAGTAAAGTCTATTTATATATGATCTACAACTCATCAGTTCTCATAGACAGACCGTACATCTCCTCAAAAGCAGTTTTGTCAATACTTCGTCGGTAGTTAAACTTCCAAGTATTTTTGCAATGGTAGGACCATTTTGGAGTGGTTGTTATTCGCGTAAAGGTACTTCACATACTAAGCAATGAGAGAAAGTTGACATTACGAGGAGAAAGTTATAATATTTATTTTATTTAAGAAATGTAGTCATATTTTTTTATTTTATTTTAAATCGTGTGGAGAAATGGTTATTCTTCATGTTTAGGGTTTTGGTTTTTGAGAATAAACCTATGCATATTGGTTGTTCATATTGATATTCTTGTCATTTGAAATGGTTGAATAGGGAAGTGAAAGTGGTATTGTTGGTGTTGATGGAGTCGAAAGGCGATCGACCTCGCGTGACTGGTTGATATGTATATATTATGACACTTTGGTAGGAATTAGATTGAGGGTGACCGAGGGCTTGCTTACCTATTGTGCGTGATTGGATTTTAGCATGGGGTCACTAAGAGTGTGCATGATTGCATTAAGGTTTAACTTTACGTGAGTATTTGATATGTGATTGCATGACAGCACGAGTGGATGGCATGGGGTTAGGGTATGTGTGATTGCAATAGGGTTTAACATTACATGAATAGTTGATAGG
Source organism: Theobroma grandiflorum (assembly GCA_036013995.1). Classification (NCBI taxonomy): domain Eukaryota; kingdom Viridiplantae; phylum Streptophyta; class Magnoliopsida; order Malvales; family Malvaceae; genus Theobroma; species Theobroma grandiflorum. The sequence continues at coordinate 14,815,028 of CP142130.1, read as the reverse complement.
TTTATATCATTGTGTCACTTGTTTATAGATCGTTGCGTGATTTAACGTTCATAATTGCGTGACTAATTGTAAAGGCATTACATGACTGTTTTTGTATGGAATTGCACGAGTGCCATAACTACATGAAATTTATCTGTATGACATTGCATGACCGACATTGGGTTCATTCTGTATTATTTTAGATCAACTATAATGCTTTAATGTGTATATGTTGATTTGCTTAATAATCCATGCTCGGCACTTGCATTAATTATTCTGGTCTAAGTTGTCTAAAAATAGTTAAAATTATTAAGAGGGTTATTTTATAAGTGAATTTATGAGGAGGGCTATTTTTGAGATATTCTTTTTTTTTTTTTGTTAATCTACAATGATGGTATTAACATAACTAAAATGGGAATGTTATATGTTGCATATTACAAATGGGCAGCATAGGAGCAAAGCATGAGAATGTCAAATCTTTGCTTTGTGTGTCGAGGCAGCAATGGGGGTTTAATGGAGCATTAACATCCACTGAAAGTGGTCGCAACTCTATGTGATTCGTGAGATGATATCCAAAGTCAATGAGTTGGAAAAGTTGAAGGGAACATGCTTTGGGCATATGATGGATGTTGAAGCTGATAAGAGTTTATTTTGTGCCAATCTCATCACAACCTAATGCTGCACAGAATAAATGAACCGGATACCATCGAGGATAAGCTATGGTTCGCCATAGGCAAAACAAGGGCTCAGTTTTCGAAAAGGGAGTTTTACCTTGTGACAAGGCTTAAGTTTGGTACCCTACTAGGCCCTTATTGTCAACCGATACGAGGTTGTCCCTGGAGGAATTCACCTGCGTTATTGGGGAGAGGGGAACGAGGTGAAGATTTAAGAAGTTTAGATACATCCAAGTGAGGCTAGTTTCAGCAAGAGGGAGATACAACCAATATGGCTCTCGTCTTGATGGCCCAAAACTTTTTATTCAGTCAAAACTACAGGCGAGCAGTGATTCCATGATTGTTGTCGCTGGTGGAGAACATCGATGAGTGGAATGCATTCCCATGGGGAACGTATGTTTGGAGTCTGATCGTAGATTACTTGACAAGGGGCTTCGAACCTCTTACTGCCAGAATAGCAAAGAAAAAAATGAGACCACGTTTACATATTTGTTTAGGCATGCTAGGTATAGTGCCATCCCTACTGTTTATCATTATTCTTGTCACATAAGATTTTATGAGGTGAATTCTTTTCGCATAAGATTTTATGAGGTGAGTAAAAAATGTTTGACATTTGATGCGTAGTTTTGGACGTTGGAAGCAATTCTGGTAATCCGAAGCCTATTTGGAAAGCAGCGCCAGTCGGGACAAGTTTGGCCAAGAATGCTAAAATGGCATTGTGACAAGAAGCCTATAGGCTTTCACACCAACATTGCAAGTTTGGAGAAAGAAAGGAAAGTGAGTAAAGAAATCATTTTTTTTATTTAATAAAATTTTATTTTTATTGTCATAGTGTAGCGAGGGTTATACCTTATGGCAATGCATGTTTTGGTGCAGTTGTTCGCAGTGAGGACGGTGGAGCCAACTGTGAAAGAGATGTTGACCGCGTACAGGGCTGACATTGAGGTCAACATCTCCGAAGGGCAGCAATACGTGCCATTATGGAAGTTGGAGTGTTAGACAGAATTCGATCCCTAACAAAGGAGGAAGATAATGGACTACAAAGGGAAAAGTAAGGCAATACGAGGCATTAAGCGGAGATGCAACGTAGACGAAGATGTCCTTTCCCAGTTCGCTACTATTGAGGCCCCGGGTCCTACTGAGGCCCTTAATTCTCCTCTTTTAGGTCTTCATGCTACCCATCCTGTTGCTCCTCTTCCTGCTTCTACTGTTGCCCCTAATGGTGGGGCATGCAACCGGTCACTGCGTCCGCAAAATACTACGAGCATTAAGCGAAAAGTACAATGGATGTGGACATAGTGGAAGAAAGACCTACAATTCTTGTATATGGATATGCATATGCAGATGCATGCAATGTAATTGGAGATCAGTAGACGATGTAGATGCAATGCAGTCATTACATCAGCATATCGAGCAGTCACTGCAAAAGGTGCAAGATCAGATTGTCGGTGGACTGATCGACCATTTTGAGGTATGAGCGCTTATGTTTTTTATTGCATGAGTTATAACATGTATGATGTATATAGTGTTCTAATGTATTTGATTTTTTTAATCATTTAGGGTCGATCGATGGGTGAAGAGGATGGTACGTGCGACAAAGAGAGCAACGGGATTGAGGTTGATGTTGACGATGCAGGTGGCATAAATCAGTCATTTGCATCAGCTAAAAGCTCACCTCCCGCTAGCTCGATCGAACATCATCCTGTACCGATCCCATCTCCAATAGAGGCAGCCCAGCATTCTCAGCACATACATTCTCCTGCGAGTAGTTGAGCTACAACTTCCCTGTGTCCTGCTCTTGTCCTAACTCGACCAGAAGCCCCCTCGCACGGTGAGATCACACCTTCTAGTGAGGCTCCACCTTGACTTGAGCCTGAAGATGCATGTGTGACTTTAGCTAGCAAATACCTTCGAAGCTCGTACGTTAACTCACTATTGGTCCAGCGCAAAGCGAAGGAAGAATTAAAAGACAGATATGAGCCTTTCATGAAAAACAAGCAAACCAGGTCAAACGAAAATAGTAGAGCATATTAGTGTTTATAGTTCTAGTATATTTATTTCATAGTCTTTTGACATTGGTATTATTATAAAATAAATATGCAGGGTTAACATTCTGGGCATTGAAAAAAAAAGGACCTTGATTTTTTCCTGCGATTGGAGATGCCGACAGAGTTGATGGATAACCAACAAATTGATGCATGCATCAGCGTGTTGTGTAAGCAGGCACACAAGCACCATTCGCAACACTACAAGCAGAGAATATGCATCGTTGACACCATCTTCTATGTAAGTATATTATATCTTAGTGAGTTGTAATTATGCAAATGTAAGGGCTGTGTATTAGTTAATTGTATCTAATTATTGTGCGTAACGTAATTGACAACTTATTTTACTAGGTTTGAGTAAAGAAATGAAGCCTTCCCTTAACGAGAAGACATTCCAGCCGAGTGAGGCAGTAATGGCAGACCATGTGCTTCAGTATACAAGGGGCGGGAGTCCTCCATGGGGTTTGCCATGGCATGAGGTTGACTTAATTCTCATATCGTGCTATTTCGACGGCCACTAAGTGGTAATGCACATCAACTTGTTGAAATAGACTATGATGTTAATGGACTCATCATACAGTCAGAATAAAGCATAGAAGTCTAGCTTGCGTGATAAGCAGATGAGTCCACTAACATTATTGTTTCCCATTATATGCCACAAATCGGGTTACTTTGTCAGTTCACGTCGTCAAAAGCAACCTTTGACGTGAATGAGGTATATTTTAAATGCAAAGACCCTGTTACAACAAGATTCGTTGAGCTGTGGGGATTGGGTTATCTCCTTGTTGCAGTGCTTTATCCAGTTGGAGGGTCAAACACTGAAGGCAAACGCAATAGAGGGCATTCGAAAAAAGTTTACCCTTAAGATTTTTGCAAACAACATAAGTTGTTAATTTTTTTAATTTTTTTATTCTTTTTCAATTTATAAATAACATTGTTCTGTATCATATCCATATTATTTTTTGTTCTATCATTTACATATTATTCTTTGTATTCTTTGTTGTTTCAATTAACAACAAAGAAATATGGCAATAAGAATAGTTCTGTATTCATTACTGTTATAAGCATACGGGTGCAACAAGAACAACATTGTTTCTTTTTTCCTTGTTTGTTTCTTATTTGCATCGTAAAGTCTTTTAGTATGTTACACAATTTACATGCCAGTGTTCATGCGCATGCATATGACCCTCTTACTTTACAACCTATATGACATGTTGAATTGCATTGCGTGACATAGGGTTGCAACCAGTTGATATTGGTTTACATAAATGAAGCTATTGGAATCGCGTCCCCAGTTGATATTGTTTCGCGGGAGTATTTGAGATGAAGTGAGGGCAATACTCAATTTCGAATCATGTGAGTAGTTATTATGGAATCGGGTGACTAATCGACTTAGATGTGGTGACTACTAAATATGGATCATGTGAACCTTTAAGATTTAGCATTGCTTTACTAGTTAATATTGACTCACGTGAGTAGTAAATATGGAGTGGTGTTTATTAGTTATTATTGAAGTGCATCACTAGTTTCTGTCGAATCGCATGACTAGTTGATATCGACTCACGTGAGTAATATAAGGAGTCACATTACTAGTTATTATGGAATGGCATGAGTAGAAAATGAAGTCACGTGACTGGTTATTATGGCATTGCATTACTAGTTGACATCGAATCGCGTGAGTAATATATGGAGTCACGTAACATGTTATTATGAAAGCGCATGACTATTTTTTGTCGAGGCACATGACTAGTTGATTTTAACTCACATGAGTAATATATGGAGTCGTGTTACTAGTTATTATTGAATGGTGTGAGTATTTATTATAAAATCGCATGAGTAGAAAATGGAGTCGCGTGACTGGTTATTATGGAATTGCATTAGTAGTTGATATCGAGTCGCATGAGTTATTATTTCAAATTCCCACTATCTATAAAAGATTCCACCTTCCAAATGGAGTATAAAACCCCTATTGCACCAATAGTCTTCCCCTAAAATTAAATCATCGTATCGACCTTACTAAATTCATCATGAATGACATGCTTAGGACCATTCAAGGTGGCATTAAAAGCCTGCATTATGGTATGCTAATCAGTGAGATCATAGACTACGTCAAAGTTGACAGCCGTTGTGATCCGCCCAAAAACCATGCTTTGTTTGATCACTTCGATGAGCCTAGTATTAAACAGCTAGGTTTTGAGTTCAAGAACAACACTTGGGTTAGGAAAAGGGCAATTGATAATTCCCAATTTAATGAGCACGGGAATAAGGGTGAGTCGAATGTGTATCCTACGGGCCCATCTGCTGCTCGATCAAGTGCATCTATTTCCACCACAGTCGATGTTGATCAAGCTTTCACACGACTCCTTTCATTTATGGAAACAATGGACTCTAGGTTGAATGCTGTTGCAGCATCAACAACATTTAGAGGATCTATTTCGCTCTCAATTCCCACCACTATCATGAAAGTTAAAGCACATGTTCAACAAATTGTCAAAAAACAATATAACAAAAATATATTGTTAAACAATATAAAGCACTGCTATAGGAAGATTACCTTTTTAGTACTTACATAGTATGTTTTCCCCTTTGAAGGTGTATATGTGCATAAGTGAATCCGTGCTTGCTCAATTTGTACCATTTTCAACTCCAAAGTTCAAGTTTTAGCAACATGTTATTATACCATAAGTTTTATATGCACGCTTGGTAGAAAATTGAATGTTTTGAGTAATGTGTCATATCCATGATGTATTGCAGTAAGTGGTCTAATTGCTCTATTGTTACTGCCTTTTCAATGTGAACATGATCGGATGTGTTGTTTTCCTTAATCACAAAAGCCTAACTTGCGAAACCACAATCATAGTGACACAGCCTTCCATTCACCTTTCTTTTCACAAAATACACAAAAATCTTTAACACTCAGTGTTGCTAATCAACTCCAGCAACCAGTCTTCACACATCCAGCCTCTTAAGTCCCAACATTCTCAATTCCTAAATGATCAGGTTCAAAAGAAACAACAAAGAAACAATTCCTCAATCACATTAATCAAAAATCCAAATGACATGCTCCCAAGTCCCAACATGATCCTAGTATTTTCAAACCCCAAAAATCCATAATTTTTTCAAGCTAAACTACCAAAGAAGCCATTTTGGAAGATTTAACCAAAATCTATCCTATGTCATTAGATCTATTGACCTTATAATTAAACAAAAAGGCATTGATGCTAAGTTCAAGTTGCATAAACTGTAGATTCACCAATCACATTAAAAATTCCAAAAATTTTGTAACAATTGAAAAGTCATCAATCATATAAACCTTATTAAGAAACAAGAAATTTCTACAATTAAACTGGCAACAGAAAAAGTTTCATCAAAGATTATACACACCTTTACCTTCAAAACATTCAATTCTTTTACCCAGCGTGCATATAAAACTTATGGTATTTCCATATGTTAGTAAAACTTGAGCGTTGGAGTTGAAAATGAGACCATAGTCATTGTCTTTGGGTTTGCTCGAATATGCGGCCATTGCCTAAGACTATTATTAAACAGCTAGGCTTTGAGTTCACGAACAACACTTGGGTTAGGAATGGGGTAATCGATAAGTCCGAATTTGATGATAACGGGAATGGGGGTCACCCGAATGCGTATCCTACAGGCCTGTCTACTGCTCGATCAAGTGCACTTATGTGAGACCTTGACTTCTATAGATCCGTAAATAGAAGTTGTCAAGCCCAGCCCTGCAATATACTTGCATACTTGAAACACCTTGGAAAAATTTTCAAAGGTCGATATTGTACCGAGTGGTACAACCAAATTGATTTAAGCCTCGAACTAGTTAAATGGAGCTTCTAAGATGAATTTGAGAATTTCACAGTCCAAGGATGACTTAAAATAGTGATTTGGAGTTTGAGGGCTGATTTCAAGTCAGTTTGGAATAGTGACTACCTAGGGGCAAAATGGTAATTTTGCCATCCGAGGACAAAAAGGGGAATTTTTAGAAAAGATTTTGACTACATTTGACTAAGATTGATCATTTGTAGTATACTTTGAGGTTAAGAAGTGAACAAAATTGTAATCCCGATATTTTCAGAGCATAAGGGCAAAATCGTAATTTTACCCCCGAGGGCAAAATCGTAATTTTACACCACCAGCACTTGTCATGCTCATAGAATTTAGCCATTAACAATTTATGTGGAGGAGAATTAAAGTGTTTTATATGGTGGTGAATAAAAGAATAAAAGATAAGTATTAAAATTGTGGGCAAATAAGAAAATGACATGTCGCAAGTTTTATTATTTTATTATTTAGCTATAAAAAATCAGCTCATATCTTCCCCAACACACCTCCCATATTCAGCCAAGTAAGAGGAAAGGAAACCAAAGGAAGAGCAAAACCCTAGGAGAAGAAATTCAAAGGGAAAGTGTGAAAATTCAAGGAATCAAGCAAGATAAGGTAAAATCTCTTTGTTTTTGCTTGAGATCTACAATACCCATGCTTTATTTTCTCATTTCCATGGCTGAAATCAAAGTTTGCAAATGGGTATCATGGCTGACCGAATATGGGGGAAGGGTTTTTGTGCTTGAATTTGGTTATATTTCAACATATGTTATGTTTTTAACTAGTTAGTGATGGGTAGTATGAAAACAAGTGAAGAAAATCACATGCTTTTGGAAAACATTCCTAGGCCGAATTCTCTATGTGAGATATTGATGATGAGTTTGATTTTATTTGAAATGAATGGGCTATGAATTGATGAATTATGGTGTGAGAATCAAGTATGGAAAATTTCATAGTTGATGCACCACCATGACCGAATTTTCCAAGAGACAATGTGATAATGAAATTTCAATAGTTCATATTAATTGATTAGTATTTGATGATTTAGAAGTATTGGAAAAGAAATGGAGTTAATAAAAATTAAATTGGACGTATTGGACAATTAATCGGGTGACAAATCGAATTGGGCCAATATCGTATTTAGATAGTTACCTGAGGATTTTATCCCATTCCATGCATTCATATAGAACTTAGATTAATTTTATACCGAATTAGCACAAATGTAGTAATTATTTGATTGTGCAATATGTTAAGGTGGTGAATTGCGAGACCCTGTCCAAGTTGTTAAAAGCCAGTGTTGTACCTAATGGTACAATTAAGTTAAATCGAACTTCAAACTAGTTTAATAGAAATTCTAAGAGAAATTTCAAAATTCTGAAACCCACAGAATAGCTCAGAATAGTGATTTGGAGTTCAAGGTCCAGTTTGGAGTCAATCAGAAAAATTGACCGGTTAGGGACGAAACGGTTATTTTTCCATTTGATGATAAAATGGAGATTTTTAACCAAGATTTGATCATATTGGACCAAAAATAATTTTATGAAATACAGTTATGATTATTGGATTATAAAATGATATTTAGCAGTGTAAAATTGTGATTCTTGGTGTTTTGGGAGCACAAGGGTAAAATAGTAATTTTACCACCGGAGTACTAAACAGGAATTTTTTTGAAAGAATTTTGTCCCATTTGGTTAATATAGATTAATAGTAGTGTTATTTGAGGTTGGACAATGAAAATAATATAATTTCGGGACATTTCGGAGTATAGGGGTAAAATCGTAATTTTACCATCTCGAGGGCAAAACGGTAATTTTCCACCACCAGAATATATTTTTCCAGCCATGGTCATCTTTGGATCAGATCTTGACTTGACTAATCAAGTGGTGGAAAAAGAATTGGAAGAAAAGTCAAAAAAGATTAAAAACGGGCCAATGGCATTATGCCATGTGGCAAGTTACTTTATTTTATTATTTAAGCCTAAAAATCAGCCATTAACACTCATTTTCTCTCTCTAAATTCGGTACACACCAGAATTAAGGGGAAAGAAGGAAGAACAAAGGGAAAAACCATAAAACCTAGCTAAAAATTCAAGACAAAGTGTGATTTCAAGGAGAAATCAAGAGAAAAAGGTAATAATTCTTCACTTTGGCTTATGCTCTACAATACCTATGCTTTTGTTCTTGAATTCCATGGTTAAATATTGAGATATCATGATGAATTGAATTCTGAAAAATGGGTATGAACAAGGATTTGATGTTGGAATAAGTTGAATTTAGACTATGTTAGTGTTTAGAGATAGGTTAGTATGTTAGTAAGCAAAACAGTAAGAAAAAAATTTGATTTCCCCATGAATCTTGCAAGACCGAATATCATAGGCTGAAATTGGAAAATGAAATGATTTCATTTCAAATAAAATGATTTCATTTGAAATGAAATAAATTAGAAATGACAATTTAAAGTGAAAAACATTTAGTAGGAAAAATTACAGTGCCAATGCACTGTAATGGCCGAATTTTCCATGAGGAAATGGAAAATTTTAAATGCTGAAATTGGCACTATTTAAATGGTATGTGGTGAATTAAGGTATTAGAAAAAGAATGGTGCAATTTGGAATCAAATCGGACGCATTGGCCAATTTATCGGGTAATTGGCCAAATTATGTCAACACCGCGTTTAAGCGATTGACTGAGTACTCTATACATCCGTATAGAAATTAGGTTAATTTTATACCTAATTAACACCATTATAGTAATTAAATTATTGTGCTATTTGTCAAAGTGGTGAGCTCTTAGATAAAGGCAAGAAAATCGCACCCGAGGATTAGCAGTCGAAGTGCTCGAATTCGACTTCCGAAAAACCTGTGAGTTAATTTGCATCTCAAAAATAGTTTTGGGAAATATGAATTTATTGAATAAAATGCTTGGATGATTTTATTCAATTTTCATTAAAAAAAATGGGTACCATGGGAACAAGCTTTTCATGAAATATTATTTGTTTGCTGTGAAATTTGATTGTGTTACATATTGTTCATTTATATGATGTTTATATGTATGGTTAAGAAATTTATGTGAATTTGATATAATTGTGCACATGCGAAGTGGGAAATGCACATGCCTGTAATGGTGTGCAAAGTGGGGACGGCGATACGTAGCGCCCACAATTTTCTAAAAATTTAGAATTGAGCAAAGTGGAGACGGTGACACGTGACGCCCACGATTCTTGGAAATTATCACGCATAACTTTGGTGAAGCGTGATTTGCTGTCCAGGGGCGTGCAGGGACGGCAATATGTAACGCCTGCAAGTGCTTAGCTAAATGTCTCTTTTACCACCAAGGACAAAGGTGACTTGGCAGTATATATATATATATATGATTGCTTATGTCTTTGTATAGGTATACATGATTGCACAAGTTATGTGTATATATGTGATTGTATGGTATGCGAATTGCCTTAATTTGAGAAAAAAGGGTTAACACGAAACCCTCATACGGATGAGCGAAACCCTCATACGGATGAGCGAAACCCTCGTGTAACGACGGGTTTTGATTTCCCTTCGCTGCAGTAGAAATTTCGCTGCAGCGATAATTGTCGATTTTGCTATCTTGCTAGAACAAATCCTGGGGTAAGTGGTAAAAGGGGTTTAAATATTAGTTAGATAAAAAATTGTCTCATTTTCAACCGGTGCATTATGATTGTCAAATTTTCGATTAAGATTGCTTGTTCCCTTCTAATATTCACTCACTGAGTTTCGTACTCACGTTTTATAAAATTCATGTTTTCAGATCAGGAGACTGTTGGACCCTAGATCGAGGAGTCCCTGTAGAGCATCTCCTAGGTATGTGTTTGGCATTCGATAGTGATTCCTTTTATTGTAAATGTCTCCGCTGGAAGTCTTGGGTCCTTTTGTATTGTAAATACACTCAATAATGTAAATGTATGTATGCAATGTAAATTGCTAAATACATGACTGATATAGTGCATGTATATTATTATAAATATTGCCATTGTGATTTGGCTATGTTCACACCCGTGAAAAGGTGTGTGTGTGTGTATGCATGATATGATAAATTTATTAAGCAAGGGTAAATGGATAGGCTTGCTTGGGCTTAGTGAGCTGTGCTCACTGGGTTCTTACGCTGGTCATGGCTCGGGAATTGGGTCGTGACATGAATCCTCCGATAGGGGCAAAAAAATTGTACCCGAGGATTAGCAGTCAAAGTACCCAACTCAACTCTCAAAAATTTGTGAGTGAACTTGCATTTTAACTGTTTTGGGAAATTTAATTAAATTGAAATGAAATGCTTCTAATTCTCATTTGAAAATGAGTTCCGGGAGCAAGCCCTTGAAAATTATTTAATGTTATGAGTATGTACATTGTTTAAAGAAATTGTATACATGCTCATTTGTTGCGTGGATAATGATATGAGTGAATGGATGATGTACAATTGATGACCAGCGGCTGTGCGAGTAGGTAGCACACACATGGTCATATTGCTATGTACTAGTGGGGAATGTATACCTGATGACCAGCGACTGTACAAGTAGGTAGCGCACACATAGTCATGTTGTTATGTACTAGTAGAGAGTGGATAATGCACATGCTTGTAATGGTGTGCAAAGTGGGGACGGCGAGACGTAATGCTTGCGAGTGCTCTGATGGGTACCTCGTTTTGCATGTAATTGCATGTAATTGCAAATGATTTTATCTATATATGCGTGATATAATGTGCCTGACGAAAAATGTGATTGTGTGGTATGTGAAACCCTTGTTTTGTGACGGTTTGTGATAAACCGTCAATTTTGCTATCTTGCTTGATAGAATGATTGATATAATTTCATAGTTGTCTTATTATTGAATGTTAAACACCTCCGGGTTAAGTGGAAGGGGTTTAAATATTAGCTAAGAAAAATTGTCTCATTTCCAATCAATGCATCATTATTATCAAATTTCCTGGCTAATATTGCTTGTTCCCCTCTAATGTTAACTCACTGAGTTTCGTACTCACTGTTTTAAAAAGATTCATGTTTTCATTTTTAGAGGCAGTTGCAACTTAGACCAAGTAGTCCACGCATACTCGCCTTTTTGGTAGGTACTATGGCATCTCAGTAGCTATACCTTTATTCAAAGTCTATCCGCTGACGGTCGAGACTTTTGTCTGTTTACAAATATATGCAATGTAACTACTAGGAGTACTGTTATAAATCAAGTACATGATGTATATATATGTGGATTGATGATGCCTCTATGAGATGGTAGTGAATGACAGTACTCTGAGATAATTCAATTGTAAACATGTGGTATACATGTTATGTATTGAAATACATTGAGTTGTAAGTCACGAATTTTGGTTTAAAAATAGTAATGTAAGATATATGAAATTTTGAACATGATTACTGAAAAATGCTTGCTTGGGCTTAATAGGCTATGCCCATTAGGCCCATGCGCCGGTCATGGCCCGGGAATTTGGGCTATGACAACTTATTTCCACCATATTTGATGTTGATCAAGCATTCAATAGACTCCTTTCATTTATGGAAACAATGGACTCTAGGTTGAATGCTCGAATGGATTTGTTAGAGGCATAAAATCGTGAGCTGTTATAGCGACAACAACGCTTGGAGGATCTATTTTGCTCTCAATTCCCACCACCATCATGAGCTCTGGCTACATTCTTTATTACTTAGTGATTGGAATGTTCAATTCAATGTCAAATTGTGCATAAGACGATGGCTGTATTTAAAGATATTTGTTTGGAGTTACTGTAAAATATAAATTGATGTATTGGGAACATTGACCTATTGCTAATCGACATGCTTTTATTTGAAAATGTTTCGCATGTATGATTGTCATCTGTTTATCTATAACAGTTTATTATGTGTCATGTTCTGTGATGATGGACAATATCAAACCATAACCCAACCAGAAGCACCATCATAGCAAACTATCAAATTGATTACCCTAAACAATCGAACAAATGTTACCCTAAATACATGAAAGTGAAAGCACATGTTGAGCGAATTGTCAAAAAACAATATAACATAAATACTTTATGTTCAAATCCATTTACAATATATGATGGCATTCTCTATTGCCCTATGTCTAGCAGCATGTGCATCATCCCTAAACCATGAACACGAAGACAGCTCATTACTTGGTTCAATTGAAAAGGGAATTGGTTCATCAGACAGTTCAAGAGCTAGTTTCCATTTCCTCTTTGATCGTAGATTTGAGTATGGATCATCACCCATAATTCGGTCACCATTATCACCGACATTAGGTCTACTCGAAGATACAACCATTGCTTTAGACAATGCAGGACGATAGAGCTTTATTGGTTGATCTTACAACTAAAAAGATGTAAACGATATTTTTTCGTTAAAGACCTTCCTTTAATTATAGGTTTAGGGCTTAGGGTTTTGAGGATATCAGGAGAGAAAACAACACCGGTTTCTATAAATTTCAATGAGTTTGGTATATTGCAAGAAATGTGATTGCTGAGATTTAAGGATATCAGGAGAGAAAACAACACCGGTTTCTATAAATTTCGATGAGTTTGGTATATTGCAGGTAATGTGATTGCCGAGATACTTTGACTTTGCAACGTTTGGTATAACCAGGGGAAGTGATGAGTACTAAGCGGATTATGTCATAGTGTTTGGGGATATCAGGTTGCTACGTCATTTATAAATTGACTAAAATACCTATATGTATAATGAAGCTATTCACTTTAAACAAATCAATAATGACAGTTTTACCTTAATTCATTGTTGAATGTCAAAATGTAGAGTAACATTGTTTAATTTTTATTCATATATGCTGTTGAAAGATTACACAATTTACATTCCAAACTTCTTGACTATGCATGGTGTGGCTAAATTCAATTTTTGACTAGTTCCGTGCCTAGTCAATGCAATTATTATACATTTTTTTTCTAACCAAAAATATGAAGCAGCCAGCCAAAATCAATGCCTCGTTTATTATTATTAAATATTTGATGCTTTAATTTAATTGTTTACAAAGATACACAAATTATCGTCAATTATGAAGGACTACAAGGCATTTGATGATTTATTCATATCATCTTATTGTTGCCTGTGACCAAGAGTCAGAGTATCACCTCCAGATTCCGTCAAACTCAATTTCAAATATCATTATTTATTGAATGCAAATGTCAATGGCCATTTCGAAACAGTTCGAGACAATCCCTAACAATCGTCAATTATAAAGGACCATTATCTTCAGGTTCGACACCTATAACATTCTCAAAGGTTGTACTTCGCATTGGACAGGTGTTTTGTAAGTGCCCGAGTAGTCTGCAAATTGAACATGCCTTTGGTCGTCGTTGTTTTCCAGTAGTCAGTTGAGAAGATGATGTTTCCCTAATTGTGGATGGACTTGCAAATGGAGTTTGGTAATTTTGTCTATTATTACCATAGCTCTTGCATTGTGAACATCTACATCGTCGACTACCTTCCATAGCTGATGGAATCCTCTGCCTCCTAAGTACTCCCACTTGACCTCGCCAAGTTGGTGGCAAAACGACAATTTCTTTAACATCGTGGGGGATGTCCCAATCATTAGGATACCCAACCGAGTGAATGGGAACTGCATATACCTCCACCCAAGAGCTAGTCTTGTAATAATCCGAGTAGAATTCAATAAGTGCACGTTTGCACTTACTGCGAAGGCAATGAAATCACAATTGGCTAACAATGTAAAATTCAATTCATAATGCACAAAATTTGAAAACATTATTAGTCATACCTTATTGTCGCCATTGCATATGTGCAAGGGAGTTGATTAGCTTGGAACTCACTGCATGAACACGTCTTCATGCATAGGTTGACGACTACGTCCTTATTGCTGCCTATAACTTGAAACTCCATCTAATCTTTTGGTTGTATGGAAAAGCGACATGCTGCATTCAACCATCTGTTCAACAGATCGGTAGCCCAAGGGCTGAAGGATGTGGTCATATTCAATGCCTTGTTGTGATGGTCATGGAACCAATGTTGGAACATGCCTCTAATGCACTCGATCAAGATGGAAATTAGCATTTTCCTTGCATGCTTGAGGCAGGAGTTAATACACTCCGCAATGTTGGATGTCATCAGCTTGTATTGCCTAACTGGTGACCATGCACGTGCCCATCTCTCAGGCCCTAATCTCATAAGGCAGTCATAAGCAGGTTTGCAAATCTATTTCAACTCAATCATGTGTCTGTTAAAATCAAATAGCCTGTAGCAGTTGGTAGCCAAGGTGAAAATGGCGGTAACATCTTCGCTCTTGAATAGGTTTTTCACGTTTTTCCCTAATTGGTAATTGCATAGCCCGTGATGTGCTTCATTGTACACGCTCTCAATTGCATTCTCACTGGCAAGATGCTGATCTAAAATTAACATTGCATTTGTAGGACAACCAATTGCACAATGCAATTGGTTAAGAAACCACGACCAAGACTCTTCGTCCTCCACATGGCCAATGCCAAATGCAATTGGATATATCTGCTCATTTGCATCTTTGCATACCGCAACAAACAAAATACCCATGAATCTGCCTTTCAAATGTGTGGCATCAATAGCAACTACAGGCCACATTACAAAACTAAACCCCCGGATACATGACCCATACGCCCAGAAGCAATATTTGAATCGTTGTTCCCCATCTGTAGCGACACCCATGACAGTACTGGGATTTTCACATTCCAATATATGGAAATATGAAGGCAGGAGTTGGAATGACTCTTCTTGGGGACAAAACACAAGACTTTTGGCATACTCATTCGCTTGTCAGGCCTTTCCATAAAGGCATTGTAATCCCCATTTGTGATTCATCTATTCCATTATTTCCTTAGGTTTTAATGGGGTTACATAATTTCCTCATAGCTTGGTAGAGAAAAGCTCACCAATTAACCTTATGCTCACAGTTTGGTACTCGGATTGCAAACCATCAACGGTACACATGTGTACCTTATGCAACGTTCATGTCACAGCCCCAATTTCTCGAGCCATGATCGGCGCATGAGCTCAATGAGCGTAGCTCATTAAGCCCAAGCAAGCCTATACTATTTATTTTAATTAACGATTTGTCAACTAATGTGGCCATACGCATTCTCAAACAGTGTGAAGATAGCCAATTCACGATAGCATTAACGATTAAAACATACATACATACATTGTTCATGACATGTAACTCCGTAATTACATTACATGAACATATTTACAGAGCAAAGACCCACGACTACCAACGGAGACAACGGAAAAAAAACGAAAAGCTATCGAATGCTGAACACCTACCCAAGAGACGAATTTCGGAGCTCCTCGACCTAAGGTCCAACAATCTCCTTATCTGAAAACATGAATTTTTAAAACCGTGAATACGAAACTCAGTGAGCGAACATTAGAAGGGAACAAGTAATATTAGCCAGGAATTTTGATAACCATGATGCACAGATTGGAAACGA
This sequence comes from Theobroma grandiflorum, assembly GCA_036013995.1. Lineage (NCBI taxonomy): Eukaryota > Viridiplantae > Streptophyta > Magnoliopsida > Malvales > Malvaceae > Theobroma > Theobroma grandiflorum. The sequence goes on along the minus strand of CP142130.1, from coordinate 14,799,029 downwards.
GACAATTTTGATCTAGTTAATATTAAAACCCCTTCCACTTAACCCAGAATTATTAAACATTCAATGATAAGGCAACCATGAAATTACACCAATCATTCTAGTAGGATAGCAAAATCGACGGTTTTTCCTGAACCGTCACGGAACAAGGGTTTCACATACCATGCACATCACATTTTTTCCATCATGCAAATTATATCACGCATATATAGATAAAATCACGTGCAATTACATACGCTGCTTAGTCTTCACTGTCCTTGGTGGTAAAAAGATAACTATCAAAACACTCGCAGGCGTTACGTATCACCGTCCCTGCAAGCCCCTAGGCAGAGCATCGTGCTTCGCCACAATTCTCACGTGATAGTTCCCAGAAATCGTGAGCATTACATTTCGCCATCCCCACTTTGCTCAACTCTGAGTTTTCAGGAATAGTGGGCGTTATGTTTCGCCGTCCCCACTTTGCTCAACATTACCGGCATATGCACTACCCACTCCGCACATGCACTATTACATCAATTTCGCCAAAGTTTATTAATAATGCATATCAACATAATATAAAGGTACACAGATTCAGTACAACCAAATTTCACATCAATAAAAATAATATTTCATTAAAAGCTTGTTCCCATGATACCTGTTCTTTTAAAGAAACATTGAATAAAATCATTCAAACGTTTATTCAAATGCATTCACATTCCCAAATCAATTTTGAAATGCAAGTTCACTCACAGTATTAGGAGTTCAAAATGTTCTTATTCTCGGCCCTATGGCACAATGCCTTTGCCTTTGTTTGAGGGTTCAACACCAATACACAATACACGACACACAATTCAATATATTGTGTCATACCATTATAAATCTATTTTAAGCTCTATATGGGTGAATAAGGTTATTCGGATAGCTAATTAAAATCGGTATTCTACATAATTTCAATTGTGCACCTAAATAAATCGGTATTGGCCTAATTCGATCTGTCACCCGATTAAATGGCCAATATATCCAATGCAATTCCAATTAACTCCATTTCTTTTCCAACACTTCTAATTCCTCAAACACAAGTCAAATAACATAAAATTCAGCCTAACAACCTTCACAAATCTTTTTGAAAATTTCGGCCATTGTGGTGTACTAACACCGTGATTTTTTTTCCTACTTAGTTTTCTCAGCATAAATCATCATTTTCTAACCAATTTCTCTTGAAACAAAATCAATCCATCATCCACACACAACATGGGACATTCAGCCATTGAAGGTTTCCAAGGAATAGGTGTTTTTTCTTCGCTTGTTTTCATATTATATCATTAACTAACTGAAAACACTAACATAACTTAAATTCAAGCCAATTCCATCATGAATTTTTCTCCATACCCATTCGGCCAGCCACTCATTCATTATGAAAACATGTCATTCAACCATGGAAATTAGAAAATAAAGCATGGGTATTATAGATCTCAAGTAAAAATAAAAAAATTTTACCTTATCTTGCTTGATTCCTTGAATTCTCACACTTTCCTTTTGATTTTCTCCTCCTAGGGTTTTGTTCTTCCTTTCCTCTTGTTTGGCTGACCATGGGAGTGAAAATAAGGGTTTTATAGGCTGATTTTTAAGTTAAATATTAAATAAATCTAAACTTGACACGTTGCACTTTCTCATTAGTCCATAATTTAGATATTTTCCTTTAAACCTTTAATTCTCCACCACATATAATTGTCATATTTATCTATTCCATAAATGAATAAAATCCTTGGTTTTGATAAGTATTGGGGGTAAAAATTACCATTTTGCCCTTGTGGTGGCAAAATTATCGTTTTGCCCTTATGCTCCAAAAATACCGAGAATTAAAATTTTTCACTGCTAAACCTCATATTATACTCCAAATGATCAATCTTAGTAAAAAATTTCATCCCACATTCAAATTAAATCCTTGGGTGGCAAAATGACCATTTTGCCCCTAAGTAGTCAATATTCTCGATTACCTCCAAATCAGCCCTCAAACCCCGAATCACCATTTTAAGTTAGTCTGTGGGTTTTAGAATTCTCAAATTCTTCTTAGAATTTCTATTTGGACTAGTTCAAGGCTTAATTCAACTTAATTGTACCACTTGATACAATATCGACCCTTCGAAAATTTTTTCGAGGTGTTTCAAGTATACAAGCATTCTATCTACGGGTCTACAGAGGTCAAGGCCTCACAGTTCGAATTTACCAATATTCTCTCTCAGGCAACTTCGTTGTACGTTGTCACGACCCAATTTCACGGGCCATGACCGGCGATGAGCCCAATGAGTGTAACTTACCAAGCCCAAGCAAGCTTATCTATTTACCTTGCTTAACAGATTTATCAGAACATGCATACACACACACCCTTCCCCGGGTGTGAACATAGCCAAATTACAATGGCATTATCAATAATATTATACATGTACCATTCCAGGCATGTATTTAGCAATTTACATTGCATACACATGTTCACATTGTTTGAGTGTATTTACAATACAAAATGACCCATGACTTCCAGTGGAGACATTTATAAGAAAAGAGGTTACTATCGAATGCCAGACACATACCCAGGAGACGAACTACCAGGACTCCTCGATCTAGGATCCAACGGTCTCCTGATCTGAAAACATGAATTTTTAAAAATGATGAGTACAATACTCAGTAAGCGAACGTTAGAGGGAACAAGCAATATTAGCCAGGAAATTTGATAATCATGATGCACTGATTGGAAACGATACAATTTTTTATCTAGCTATTATTTAAACCTGTTTCCACTTAACCCGAATAATTTTTCACATTCAAGGATAATGCACCCTTGAATTTATTCCATCATTCTAGCCAAATAGCGAAATCGACGATTTATCACAAACCATCACAGAACAAGTGTTTCACATATCACACAAATCACGTTTTCCCTTATACACATTATAACATGTATATATGTATATAAAATTACATGCAATCACATACACCGCCAGGACTTCACCGTCCTTGGTGATAAAGAAATAACTATCAGAGCACTCACAAGCGTTACGAATCGTCATCCCTACAAGCCCCTGGACAGAGAGTACCTATTAGAGCACTCGCAGGCATTTCAAATCGCCGTCCCTACTTTGCTCAATTCTAAGTTTCTAGGAAACGTGGGTGTTACACATCGCTGTCCCCACTTTGCACACCGTTTCAGGCACGTGCATTTTCTCCTTCACACGTGTATTGTTACAATAATTTCACAACATGTCTTAACAATACATGTAAGCATCATAAAGATATACATAAATTCACCACAAACATATTTAACATCATAGAAATATTTTTCACTAAAAGCTTGTTCTCGGGATTTATTTTTAAATGAGAATTTGATATAATTATTCATGCATTTCATTTCAGCTTAATTAGAATTCTCAAATAAATTTTGAAATGCAAGTTCACTCACAAATTTTCGGGAGTCGAATTCGAGCGCTTAGACTGCAAATCCTCAAGTGCGATTTTCTTGCCTTTATCAGGGGGCTCACCACCTATCCATAATACATGAAACAAATTTTAATAATTTGTGTCAATTAGTCATGAACTATCTTAGGCCCTCTAAATCTAAATGAATGTAGGCGATGGAAATCAACATACCCGATTAATCGCTTAAATACGTTTTTTGACCGATTACCCGATAAAATATCTATTATGTCCAATTTCACTCCAAATTGCTCTATTCTTTTTCTAATACCTCAATTCATCAATTACCATTTAAATCATGCCAAATTCAGCATTATAACCCTTACACTTCTTCATAGGAAAATTTGGTCATTTCGGTGCATGTCACGACCCAATTCCAGAGCCATGACCAGCACAAGGACCCAACGGGCCTAGCCCATCAAGCCCAAGCAAGCCTATTATTATTATATTTTTTTCTAGATGTCTTCTCGACTAAGACATCACACACATCGCACCCAGTGTGCACAAAGCCAACTCACAATGGCATTATAGATAAACTATGCACATACATACTAATCAAACATAAAATTTGATAATGTACATTACATGTACATAATCACAATACAAAAGGCCCATGACTTCCAACGGAGAATTTACAATAAAAGGGAAAAGTTGCTACTGAATGCCCACCTTCAACCCAAGAGACACACTACGGAGACTCCTCGATCTAGGGTCCAACAGTCTCCTGATCTAAAAACATGAATTTTAAAACTATGAGTATGAAACTCAGTGAACGAACATTAGGTGCGAACAAGCAATAATATCCAGGAAGGATTTAAAACCATGATGCACACACTTGGAACAAAACCATTTTAATTCAATTCAATATCAAACATTTTGCTAAAAATCCCCATTTTATCCTTAAATGGCAAAATGACGATTTTACCCCTAACCGGTCAATTTTCTCAATTGACTCTAAATTAAACCTCGAACTCCGAATCACCATTTTAAGTCATTGTATGGGTTTTAGAATTTTTAAATTCCTCTTAGAATTTCTATTTGAACTAGTTCAAGGCTCGATTTAACTTGGTTGTAGCACTCGGTACAATACCTTTTTTTAATCGAGCTTGATAGGGTCTCACAGTGCACTAACACCGTGATCTTTCCTAGTTAATTTTTTCACTCTAATGCATCATTTTCCAAGCCATTTTTCTTGAAACAAGAATCAATCCATCAACACACACAACACACTAGGTTCGGCTAATGAAGAATCCTAAGGGGAATGAATATTTTCCTTGTTGTTTTGCTTATAAACATGCTTAACTATCTCTAAACATCAACATAGTTCAAAATCAAGCCAATCCAATATCAATTTCTCTTCCATACCCATTCGGCCTCCATGATTTCAGCATGATAACTCAATATTCAGCCATGGAAAAATAAGGAATAAAGCATGGGTAAGCTAAGTTTTAAGGAAAATTAAAAAAAATTCAACTTACCTAGCTTGTTTCCTTAATTTCTCTCACTTTCCCTTTGATTTTCTACCTAGGTTTCATTGTTTCTCCCTTTGTTCTTCCTTTGTTCTTGCTGCTGGTAGCTTTGGCCGAATATGGTGAGAGAAAAGGGGTTTTATGGGCTGATTTTTATACTTTAATAATAAAATAATATGGTTTGCCACGTGTCACCACCTAATTCATCCAAAATTTTAATTATTTGACTTTTTCTACTAAATTTTTCACCACAATTATTCTCATATTTATCCATTCCCATGAGGAATAAAATCCCTTGGTCTTGACAAATGTTGGGGGTGAAAAATTACCGATTTGCCCCTGAGGTGAAAAAATTACGATTTTGCTCCTATACTCCGAAACGTACCGGAATTACATTATTTTCACTTTCCAACCTCAAACAACACTAATATTGATCAATCTTAATCAAATGGGGTCAAAATCTTTTCTTAAAAATTCTCGTTTTGTCCTTTAGTGGTAAAATTACCATTTTACCTCTATGCTCCAAAAATATTGAGAATTAAAATTATTCACCATTAAACCTCATATTATACTTCAAATGATCATATTATACTTTGAATAATTAATCTTGATCAAAATTTTCATCAAATAACCAAATTTAAATTTTAGGTGGTAAAATGACCATTTTGCCCTTAATCGGTCAATATTCTCGATCAACTCCAAATTGGACATCGAATTCCGAATCACCCTTTTAAATCATTCTATGGTTTTTAGAATTTTGAAATTCATTTTAGAATTTCTACTGGAACTAGTTCGAGGTTTAAATTCACTTGATTGTACCACTAAGTACAATACCGACCCCTTTGAAAACTTTTCTGAAGGGTCTCAAGTAAACAAACATTCTATCTACAGATCTACAAAAGTTGAGGCCTCACACACGCAATGCAAACTTGGATGCCTTCTCCTTACAACCAACCTCAAAACGAGCGTGGCATGACTTTCTATCTCTAAGCTCAAAATGTTTTTTTATTGCCAACATGCTCAAAGCTTGTTTCAATTTCAGCCTTCGATGGAAACACTTGTCTGCGATATAAATGGTCGACATGTGATCTGGATTCCTCACTCGTAATTGTTTAGAAGGATATCATATCTACCCCGAGAATGATCCATTGAAAAGATGCCCCTGTATTTACCCTCTCTTGATCATTGTCACCTAGAGAATGAATGCCGTTTTCAAGTGCAATACTATCGTCATAAATAGGCTCAGCACCCTCAACATCTTCTAATTCAACAATTATGGCATGGTCTTCTCACTAAACCTCCTCTAACACAATAGTTGTGGCATGGTTTTCAAGCTGAACCTCTTTTAACGCAACAGTTGTGCCATGTCTTGTGCTGCCTTCTACATGATTCCAATCTAGAATGTCACTATACTCACTATTGTCGTCCTCTAAACAGGCATAATCTCTAGCAACATAATCGTCTTCACAGTCATCATACAAGTCATTGTTCCAATCCATTGTGTCATCCTCTTTAACATCATCTTCAATCTCATCAAATGCATTGTCATCACTCACAACCATCAAAGTGTCATTTGCAAATGGTAATGGACCCACTTAATTTTCGATTGACAATTGCGTTTGTTGCGATGTACCATGAACTTTGTTCAATGCACATTCTGATCAGAATTGTGCAGACATCATTTGTAGACACCTCATGTGTGTGCCAGCTTGCTTAAACTCTTGAAGATACATCAAACGTGATTGCCATGGTTGTATGTTAGGAAATGCATGGTGTGGTATGTCAGAGTAATTAACATGATGTTGTAGGTGATGACTATGTTGGATACCATGTTCATGTGGAATATCGTTTGCATTTCGTGCCTTAATTGTCACAAACACAGCAACTGCCCTCTCATCTCGCAAAAATACTTGCTACATCTTTATCATCCCTAATAACTACATACGAAACCCCTACCGCATGTATCAGCGATACATGTAGCTCAATTTCATTATTATGTGAGTTAACCCCAACAACCCTTTTAACCAGTTTCACTAGGCCCGAAAATGACAAATCACTCTCAATAACCCTCACTCGTGTCTCACCACCCTTGTAACTATCATCGACCCACTAACCACCATATGTAATCATAAGCTTCACATTCGGTAGGCTACTAAAATTTTACAAAAAATAAGTGTCACAATCAGTCAATTTTTTTAAAAAAAATACCCCTCAATGCATAAAAACAACTTACACAATGCTTAAGTCACATTTGGCCGGTAGCTGAAATTTAACAAGAAATAAGTGCTGCGATGTATAATACACTTTCATGCAATGCCTAAAACGTAGTGAACAAAAGCTTTAAAATAAGAGGTGAATTGCACAAGTCACGCAACATCAGTCTCATAATGCGTAATAATAAGTCACTGAATGCGTGATATCCACTCACTTACTCACATTATGCCAACATAATGAGTCACGTAATGGCACAATGTCATGCAATACTTAACAACATGTCACGCAATATATCAAAACTAGTCACGTAATGCCCAAAAACTAGTGATCAAAAAGCATAAAAAAAAGGGCTAAATTGCACAACTCAGTCACGCACGGCTAGTCTCGCTATACCTAAGAATAAGTTGTTGGGTGAGGGCTGATCATGCATCAAATGCAAATAAACTTGCAGCAGAAATAAAATAAAATGCACCTCACCATCTCAGGATCTCATTCATGTCAAATCGAGTACGAAATTAAATGAAATTGAAAGTATATGATTAGATCACTTTACCTAAATAACAAAGGTTGATGAATCCTTTGTTAAACCACCAAATCAACCTTCAAAAAGCTCAACCACCTCAGCTCGGTTGTTGCAAACCAAAGCTGTCCAAGGAATCCATGTGCAGCTTCTAATGGTGATCCACACCAATGAATGAGAAAATCCTTCTTTAAGGATTGAGAGTGCTAAGCCTTGACAATGTGCTAGCACAGATGAGTTTCATAAACTCATAATTCACACAAAATTGTGGGGCTGAACACACAAAAGGGAGTGAATGAAAAACCCTTTTTCTTCACACAAGGAATTCTAATGTGCCGTTCACCCTTTTCTTTTTAGCCGTTCTCCACACTTTGTTTGGAGGCTATAGCTAGGTATTTATACCTTGGATTAATTTTAAACCCTAAGTACAAAACTATTTTGTAATTGCTAATTAATCCAATAATTTGAATAAACAATTTAATTAAGTCCTTTAGAAGCCCAATTAACTTAATTATTTAATTTAATCAATTAGGCTCAATAACTTAATTAAACAATTTAATTAATTAAGCCCAACAATTTAACTAAACAATTTTAATCAATTAGGCCCAAAGACTTAATTAAACAAATTTAATCAATTAGGCCTAATAACTTAATTATTTAATTTAATCAATTACGCCCAATGACTTAATTAAACAATTTAATTAATTAGGCCCAATGATTTAATTAAACAATTTAATAAATTAGGTATAACTTAATTAAATAATTTAGTCAAGTGCATGAGAAGTTCAAAACTTCTAATTTGATTAAGTCCAACTTAATCACCTCTCCCATTTTATTTTCAACAGTCATTTTAGGTGTGTGACCCATTAAGCTTCTAACATGTTGGCAATGAACTCAATATATAATTCTTAAGTTAAACTTATAATTAGATAAATTTAAACTACTTTAAATTTATCAGTAACCAAGTTACCTACCTAGAGTTCATAGACCAAGATTGGGATCTAGCAATCTATCATGGCCACCCAAATGTTAGAAGAGTTAAGATGGTTTGACTCAACCTTTCAGTGATCAGCCTTTCAGTGTAATTCATTCCCTCACCATATATCCCAGAAATGATAAGAGCATGGTGCAGTGTCTACTCTTATTGATCTCCATATTCGTTCTTAAAGTTTGATCATTAGCTTTATAAAGACTTATGAAACTCCTTTCATAATCTTCAAGTTGCCTTAGCCAAGGACTTCAATAAGCTAATATCAACTAAGAACAACTAGGATATGTCCCCTGCATCACTTGGGGTGATGATTCCTATCTTGACCACTCATTTGCCTTCACATGCTTCATGCTATACCCAAAAGCATCCTGTTTTGGCATCCTTGGTTAGGCACCCGTAGAGATGAAATCAAAGCATAACACTCCACACATAAGACAACCTGGTGTCTCAAGTCTAAGGAGTATCTACACAACTGACACATGAGAAGTATTGCATAGACACTTGAGTGAAATACCAAATGCACTTCTCATGGCGGGTCAAGTTCAGTGAACTTACTCTTCTAGGCAAGCACCTACATTCTAGTTCCAAGTATCTCTATACTTCAACCTATGAGATCAGTCGCTTACTTCTCAAGTAAGGAACATAGAATGTACTAGTCTCTAGGCATCATTGATGTCCAGTCTCAATGATATATTGACGAGGAACATTTTGAGATTATGCTTTGATGCATAGGAATCTCATAACTGCAACCCATTACAGTTTCCTTGCAAGGCAATTAATCTCATGGACTTCATCCAATTAGACTTATAACTCATTATAATTGATGTCTTATTGATGAAGGAAAACCTCTAATCATTCAACATGAATGATATTGTTGCATGATTGGAATTAAGCCTTAACCAATCCCAATTGGCTGTAGGGCTTATCCTAATATCTCCCACTAGCACAAAGCCAATTGCTACCTCATCGTATGTGGATTCAATCCATCTAGCAATCATGTCTGCATGTAGACTCGCTTGTGCCCTTCAATGTGGTTAATTACTTTTATTTATCTCTATGATGTCCATGAATCACATCATGTCATATTAATATATCTAGATCGAATGAGACCCAGGTTCTATCATTATGGCTCCATTGTTATATTAACATTGTTTAGAACCTTTTATTAGTTCCATGAACTAACGATCTAAATATCTTCCTATTAGAGCCCTTTTAATAGGATGTATATGACTTTAATTGTATACATGTACATAGTCCTCTTTCTTTCTTTCAAACCATTCCAACTAAACTATGTTGTATGCATCATATGCATTTGTCACTTTTCATTGTACCATCTACCCCTTTTAAATTTTGGCACTTTCTTTGTATACACATTGCATCCCATGTAATTCTATCACCAAAGAATTGTATTAACTCCTACAAATCTCTCTTTATGTATGAGATAAATACACTTGTACATTTTATTAAATCCAACCCTTTGGATCCTATTTAATAGAACGAAGTGTATAACTTCAACGAAAAACATATTTAGTAGTCCATCTCATATGAATAATACATCTCCAATATATCCTACTAAATCTAAGGAGTTCTCATACATATGATTATGCATCTCTATGCAAAATCTTAAGAATTAGATTCCAATGTAACCATGTAATAACTAAGAAACTCTTTTGTTAGTGTCATCATGCTCCCACTAAATCCAAGATCCTTTGTGAGAGTAATAATCAAACTCTTTTGAATTTTCTGTGATGCTACATACATACATCTCAATGTATGTTTGGAATCGTATTGGTTTGGAATAATATAATTGGCTACATATATATTGGAGAGATTTGGACCAAATCATATCATTATATGAATTTGCTATCTTCTTTGAACAAACATCTCTATGTTTTATTCATAAGAAAGTTCCATTTCATATGAATCTACATTCATCTTTTGAATAATTAATTAATAAGTAAGAGTAATCTTCACTAAGGTCATATCCTAATAAGAGTACTGCATACTATATAGCTCGTATGATCTTATATTTGAATTCTCTGAACATTTCAAGATTTCAAATTTAATTTCTTTAAGTATACAAGACAAAATCTCAATTTGGTCTTTTGTAAACTTAATGAATTAGGAACATTTTCCATAACATTTTATGTTCAATGGTTTGTATACATCTATATGTATAAGATCTTTTGAACATACCAAGTCATTCACTTTTGCATGAAAATTGACTTGGTCATATAAGAATTACTAGCTCGTTTATGATTCCCAATCAAAAGGATCTAAGTATCTTCATACTCTAATTCTTACTTCAATGACCAAGACAAAAGTGCTATAATTGAGATCATATGCAATTAGTTTTCTTGACATTTATATTGAGCATTGACTTACTACTATCGTTTTGCGTTTTATGTCATTACGTAAATGAATTCAACACCTAGTATCAAATACTTATGATGTTAATACAACAGTAGTAACTTCTAGCTGAATTTCAAACTTTGGTGAACCAGAAGCTTCTATAAATGTCCTCTTCTTTAACTCTGCCAAGAAAACATTTTTATTTATTTATTTTTTTCCCTCCTTTGTCCATCTTTACCATAAAGATGTGTGAGAATATTTCCTAGTTGGTGCCATTGTTATGGTTGTCTTCCTAATTCATAATTAAAGCAATATAAATTCCATCTCATGGACGTACATTTCTAATTATGAATTTGTATTTGGTAGAGATTGTGGAACGAACAACCTTTTGCTTGAGAACATTTCTCAAATCTCGGTACCTTTAAAAGGGGTTTGGTCTAGTAAGTTTGATTTGCATCCAAGATGCACCATAGTGACATACTATTAGCCATGTATATAAATTATGTCTAAACAGATAAAATAAAGCAATAAGTAAACATCATGCATAAACTATTTAAAACAAGGTTTTAAAATTTTAAATAGTTCTCCCACTATTTTCTACAAGATGATAACCCTTCATATCACCTCGAGAGATCTCTATTAGGATACTTTTAGTAGGCTAGGATCCCATCCATCTAGTCATGGCCTTGAATGTGCTCAACAAACCATGATAGGTGGATTAGGTAGGTAACTGAGTTTACCAATTGTATCTCTATACAACTCCTAGATCAACTAGGTGACAACACATTGCCTAAACATATCATATATGTTTCGCCTAGCCTTTGCCTCTAGTTTCATAATAATCAAGTTTCCAAGCATCCGGATTTTACAAAACTAGTTGAGTAAGACCCACCAATAGCTCAAACATACTCGTGTAAAAGTGTGGCCTTCAGTGTGCTCAACAAGCCTCCGATTAAAAGAGCAGCCATGTTATCTTGCTATATGGTGGAAGGCAACTTAATCATACGTGGTATGTGACTCAATATTTACTGAGGGATTTTATCCTTTTCGTTTTATTAAGGTCTCATTTCATTAGCATGCATAGCATTTAATATATCGCATAAAATTAAATCTATCACATGCTGTTCTACTAAGATGGTTATGGACTTTTCAACTCCATTTATAAACATATAAAGTAAACATGTTCAATATGATGATGATCTTGCATTTCATTTGAAAAATGTTACTCAACGATTGAGGATCATAGTTCAAATCATTTAGTGCTTAGGTTTGAAAAGATTTAGTAATTTTTTTTTAAATTACTTAGTAAAGGAATTGATCATATCAAGGCCTTTGGCTAGCTCAAATCATATTTGAATTAATTCTATTAGTAAATTCTTTCTAATTAAACTTCTTTAATTAGAAACCTAAACCAATTTAGGAAACTTCCTAATTTGAGTATCTATCACAAACTATTTCAAAAAGGTTTCATAATCCAAATCATGTGTCCTAAATATTTTAGCAAGGTCCTTATCCACCTTTTAATCTTGTATTATCCATTCACTAATTGTAGAGTTCTAATCATTATTAGAAGTCTTAATTTAATTAGTGAATTTATCTTAATTAAAATCTATCCTAATCGGATTAGGATGTCATCTACTCAAGTTGACTTTCAATTTTAATTAAAATTATCTAATCTAATTAGATGTGGATAAATTTAAATCATAATCCCTTATCTTAGGGAGTCCTCATCAAATGAGGATGACTTAATATTTTTGGAGATTAATATCAATCAATTTAAAATTGACTGATTCCACCAAGGATTCAAACTCCTTGATTTTAGGCATGTATCCCTAACATTTAGGAGTCAATGATCAGCTAAGGAGATCAGCTAAGGAAAGAATCCTTCCTGATCATTGAGTGTCCAATTTCTCCAGAAAACAATCTCTTTCCATAAAGTAGTTGCATCCATGGCAATAGGAGGTGCAGCATCCATGTGTGGCAGCACCATGCACAACCTTTGTCATGTGTGCTGTTTCACATGTAAAGGACATTCCTTTAATTTAGTTAAGTGTCCAGCCACGTAAAAATTAATTCAAATTCAAAATTTTATCCTTTAATTGAACCTTTCAAATGAAGATAATATTCTGAAATTTTCAGAATTAATTTTGCAAGATTATCTTGCCATTGAAAACCGATTTCCAAGCTATAACCATTCTCTGAACTGTTTTCAAAGTTTCAATAACTAATAGCCTAAATCAGCTTTTTGGGCCATGAAAATTTTCAGAAATAATCCTCATTGAACATTTTAATAAGATAATTTTTCTGGAATTTTCAGAATTAATTTTCAAGAGTCTCTTGTCAATTAAAACTGAAATTCTTGCAAAAACGGTGAGCTGGACAGATTTATATTTGCCCCAATTTTCTTGCTCGAAATCAGCATATTAGACCATGATATTTTGCAAAAATAATCCTTATTGAACATTTTAACAAAGCTAATTTTCCTGGAATTTTTCAGAATTAATTTCCAAGACTTTCTTGTTCATTAAAACTGAAATTCATGTCATAACAGTGAGCTGGACTGCTTTCACTTTTTGCTCCAATTTCTTGCTTAAAATCAGCCTATTTAATCATGAACGTTTTATAATTTTGTTGTCCACATATCCAACAATAAATGCATAACAATTACATATTTTATTTGCTGGAAATTAAGCACAAAATAGAAGCAAAATTCTGCACCTAAAACTGTGTGTGTGCTGCCTTGCAAGACAGCCTCCAAAACCGTGCCTTATGGTGTCACTTTTTCTTGTGCTTGCTTAGCACAATGTAAAACACACATTAGTCTAGTCAATATATGATTCAAATCAGTTAAGATAAGATTAAAGGAGGGTACAAAGGTTGCTGGACAGAATTAAGTGAAATTGGCAAATTAGATTTTAAAAAATCGATTTTAACAAAATTGCACCAAATCAAAATACAAAACAACTATTTGTTAATCAAGCATCCATTGAACATGAACAAGCACTCTAATGGCATGAAAAGGGCTCTGATACCACTGTTGGGTGAGGGCTGATCATGCATCAAATGAAAATAAACTTGCAGCAGAAATAAAATAAAATGCACCTCACCTTCTCAGGATCCCATTCGTGCCAAATCGAGTACGAAATTAAATGAAATTGAAAGTATATGATTAGATCACTTTACCTAAATAACAAAGGTTGATGAATCCTTTGTTAAACCACCAAATCAACCTTCAAAAAGTTCAACCACCTCAGCCCGGTTGTTGCAAACCAAAGCTGTCCAAGGAATCCTTGTGCAGCCTCTAATGGTGATCCACACCAATGAATGAGAAAATCCTTCTTTAAGGATTGGGAGTGCTAAGCCTTGACAATGTGCTAGCAAAGATGAGTTTCATAAACTCATAATCCACACAAAATTGTGGGGTTGAACAAACAAAAGGGAGTGAATGAAAAACCATTTTTCTTCACACAAGGAATTCTAATGTGCCGTTCACCCTTTTCTTTTCAGCCGTTCTCCACACTTTGTTTGGAGGCTATAGCTAGGTATTTATACCTTGGATTAATTTTAAACCCTAAGTACAAAACTATTTTGTAATTGCTAATTAATCCAATAATTTGAATAAACAATTTAATTAAGTCCTTTAGAAGCCCAAGTAACTTAATTATTTAATTTAATCAATTAGGCCCAATAACTTAATTAAACAATTTAATTAATTAAGCCCAACAATTTAATTAAACAATTTTAATCAATTAGGCCCAAAGACTTAATTAAACAAATTTAATCAATTAGGCCCAATAACTTAATTATTTAATTTAATCAATTAGGCCCAATGACTTAATTAAACAATTTAATTAATTAGGCCCAATGATTTAATTAAACAATTTAATAAATTAGGCATAACTTAATTAAATAATTTAATCAAGTGCATGAGAAGTTCAAAACTTCTAATTTGATTAAGTCCAACTTAATCACCTCTCCCATTTTATTTTCAACATTCATTTTAGGTGTGTGACCCATTAGGCTTCTAGCATGTTGGCAATGAACTCAATATATAATTCTTAAGTTAAACTTATAATTAGATAAATTTAAACTACTTTAAATTTATCAGTAACCAAGTTACCTAGCTAGAGTTCATAGACCAAGATTGGGATCTAGCAATCCATCATGGCCACCCAAATGTTAGAAGAGTCAAGATGGTTTGACTCAACCTTTCAGTGATCAGCCTTTCAGTGTAATTCATTCCCTCACCATATATCCTAGAGATGATAAGAGCATGGTGCAATGTCTACTCTTATTGATCTCCATATTCGTTCTTAAAGTTTGATCATCAGCTTTATAAAGACTTATGAAACTCCTTTCATAATCTTCAATTTGCCTTGGCCAAGGACTTCAATAAGCTAATATCAACTAAGAACAGCTAGGATATGTCCCCTGCATCACTTGGGGTGATGATTCCTATCTTGACCACTCATTTGCCTTCACATGCTTCATGTTATACTCAAAAGCATCCTGTTTTGGCATCCTTGGTTAGGCACCCGTAGGGATGAAATCAAAGCATAACACTCCACACATAAGACAACCTGGTGTCTCAAGTCTAGGGAGCATCTACACAATTGACACATGAGAAGTATTGCATAGACACTTGAGTGAAATACCAAATGCACTTCTCATGGCGGGTCAAGTTCAGTGAACTTACTCTTCTAGGCAAGCACCTACATTCTAGTTCCAAGTATCTCTATACTTCAACCTATGAGATCAGTTGCTTACTTCTCAAGTAAAGAACATAGAATGTACCAGTCTCTAGGCATCATTGATGTCCAATCTCAATGATACATTGACGAGGAACATTTTGAGATTATGCTTTGATGCATAGGAATCTCATAACTGCAACCCATTACAGTTTCCTTGCAAGGCATATTAATCTCATGGACTTCATCCAATTAGACTTATAACTCATTATAATTGATGTCTTATTGATGAAGGAAAACCTCTAATCATTCAACATGAATGATATTGTTGCATGATTGGAATTAAGCCTTAACTAATCCCAATTGGCTGCAGGGCTTATCCTAACATAAGTCAATCAATGATACTAGGCCAATCACATAGTCACCAATGTCACGTAATGCATAAAAACTAGTCACGTTAACCATAAAAAGTAGTAAACAAAACCCTCAAAACAACAAATGAATTGCAGAAGTCACATAGCACCAGTTGCACAATACCTAATAATAAGTCACTCAATGTGTAATATCCACTCACATCATGCCAACATAACTAGTCACGTAATGGGTCAATGTCACGCAATACATAACAATATGTCATGTAATATATCAAAACCAGTGATGCAATATTTCAAAACCGTAAGCCTCAAAACAAGAGATAAATTGCACAACTCAGTCATACACCAGCTGTCTCGCAACACCTAATAATAAGTTAGTCGATGCCTAATATCCACTCACCTTATGCCAACATAACCTTCCACATACTGCCCCAACGTCACGCAATACATAACAACACGTCATGATATACATACAAACCACTCACACAATGTCCCGATAAAAGATATGCACAAACAATTCACACAGCACGTATAACCCAATCTCTCAATACCTAATAATAGCTCACGCAATGCCTAACATCCATTCACGTAGTTATTTAGCATAATATATCTTAATCGAAGATAATACATAAGAACCCTAAGTAAGAAAGAAAATATATACTCAGAGAAAATCTTAAAAAATACTTAAAATTTTATTCATATTCAGATTCTCGGAAATACAAGAAGACAAAGGAGATGATACAAAAAAAAAAATGAACTGTAGTTCATTTCTTCCTAAGTTCATCTACTTTTTCCTCTATCTTGGCTGGAATCTTTTCATTGAACAGGATGCCAGCCTCCAAGTCATGAGCCTGCCCATCAGCTTGTCGAAGAGGATGTGCATCTCTTGCTAGAGAATCTCCAGTTAGTCCCTCAAGGCATTCACATCCTCTTGGGAGGCTACCTTATGCCCATTCTCTACTGTACCATCTCTCGACTCCATTTTAAACTTATTTCAATTATATGAAAATGTTAAGATAATTGAATTTGACTCAAATGGTTAATGGTTCCCTTTATTTATAGGCATCAATTTCGACTCTTCGTTTGCTACACACATATTCCCATATAAGTGCAATTAAGGGGGGCTGAATTAGATATTAAGTAACTGTTCGGCCTGGCGTTTCATCTCTTCATCTTATCTACGTCTTATAAGCATAACCCATGTCAAACATCATTTTTCGAGAACTTCTTAATAAACAGCTTTTTTTTTAGAACAAAATTCCCAGAAAAAGAGATTAAAGATAACTTCCAGGGAAGTGCTTTCTCTTCTCTTCTTTTAAAAAGATATTAATTTTTTAATTTTTCAAAAAATACCCCTTTCTCAATCAATCTCTCTCTCCTCTCATTCCTTCTGCAAATTTCCATTCTTCAACGTAAATCACGATTTCCTTTTCCTTTACCTTTCTCCACCCCAAAAACTACTAAAACAAACAAAAAAACCAACAACAAAATATCAAAATCTAGAATTTTTTTTATTCTTACACAAATTAAGACAAAATAAAATTTAAATTTCAAAACTGCTTTCAGATACTATTTAAAGGTTTTCTCTCATTTTCAATAATCAAAAGGATTTTAATGTTACATACATCGTTTCCTTTTTTCTCTTCTTTTTTCGGAATTTCAACATAATGGTTTGATTGCTTGGTAGATCAACCAAAATCTAATACTATTGCTACTACACAAGTATGAAAATTGTTCCCTTTGTTTATAGATTTATTTGATTTTAACATCTCAAATTATATATAAACTTGAAGCATTACATTATAGCTTATTAGGTAATTGATGATGACATAAAAGATCAATATCCTTTATGGTAATCTTAACCTAAATTATAGCTTATATAACTTATTTTGTTAAATAGTTTACCAAACAGCTTTAGCCTATTTCTCTTCTAATTTTATAGAATTTGTTATTACGGGGGTTGAATCAATAGATAATCACCTTCAGCATTAGGTAGATTCAGTCACGCAATGCCTACAAACATGGCACGCATTGCTTAACATATTTTCAGTCACGTAATGCCTACAAACAAATCACGCAATGCTCAATAGATATTCACTCACGTAATATTCAGTCACGTAATGCCTATAAACAATTCACGCAATGTTCAACAAATATTCAGTTATGAAATATTCAGGCACCTAATGCCAAATAAATAGGTTACGATTCCTAATATCCAGTCACACACCCTAATATCTAGTGACGCAATGCCTAACAAATATTCATGCATCGCCTATAAACTGATTGATTTCGCTACTTCATGCCAAATTTAATTTTCAATACTCATATAATTTACCTATTAAATAGGTTAAGATTCCTAATATCCAATCACACACCTTAATATCCAGTGACACAATGCCTAACAAATATTCATGCATCGACTATAAATTGATTGATTTCACTACTGCCAGCCAGATTTAAGTTTCCAAACTCATATACAATTACCCATCAACTTTTGTGTTCTATAAATAACCCTAAATAAACCCAAGAACTCATAACAAATACCTTGATGCCATTTGGGCACTTTGGGATCCTCAGAAAGTTCGCTGGCGATATAGACCTCGATGACGAGAGCTAAATGGCAAGATATACACCCCAATGGCCTTAGGGAGCTGGACAAAGGGATAGCTAATTTGAGATTTAATTTTAGAATTTTAATCTGAATGGCAGGAGAGGAGAAAGAAACCGAGATGTGCTTTCATTTGTATTAATTGCTTTAAAGGGTATTTTTATCAAGTTATGCCAAAAATTGTCTTAAAATAGTTAAAATTATAATGATGGTCATTTTTGAAGTGCCCTTACTACGAAGGTCATTTCTCACAATTTTCTCTTTTAATTATTCTAATATTTGTATAGTTTAATTCTGAAAACAGAACAAATAATTTTTTTTTTCAACACACACTTTCTACTTGAGATAATAGATGTAATATGGAGATATTAAGTGTCTCTTTTATTCATTGTCTCAATATGATATCTATTTAGATGAATATCTTTAAAACTTAATAAACTTCTTTGAGACTTAATAGAAAATAATACATCCTTTATTACTTTATTCCTCAAGGTAGTAAAATATTAACTCTTCTTAAGCCTCCAATTAATCTTGTTCTACTAGATATTGAATTGACATTGATTTATTTTTTTTTTTTTTGTCAAGTAGGAAACATATTTCTTGTCTTTAAATGTAGTGTGTTATAGCAATGTTTGCTAGACATATACTTACATCATAGATCTTGGATCCAATAATATGAATATCCATTTTTTTTAAATAAAATAAAATATATACAATAATAAACTTGCAACTTAACATAAAATAATATTAAATATAGAATTAAAATACATAATAGGAATATATCATTTAAATATAATAACAACATATTAAAACGTCTTCATAATATAGTTATACTAAAATATACCAATCACTATTAAGTTTATTCTCGGATATTCCCACTACCAATCGAATGATCAATTCTCTTTTCAAGACAAGAAAATCAACAATGGAGATTTCTAATATAATCAATTCCTCTTTCAAGGTGGACAAATATCTTGATGTGTTATATCAACTTGGCCATGGTTAAAATCATCACAAGATGTTGTAGTTTTTGGTGATGATTGATACAATTCAAGATGTACAACTGGTACATAGCCGATAGTCTTTTGTGCCACATCAATGACAATATGTTTTCTATATTCCTTTTATTCTTTTCATTATTTATCCACTTCTAATGGGTTACAAGTATTTATCCACTCCTTGATGGGTATCCACTTTTGGTAGGTTAATGGGTTAAGGTATCATCTACTTTTGGTGCATTGAAAGTGTTCATCTATTTGTGGTAGGTTACAAGTATACATCTACTTTTGGTGGGTGATCCACAAATAATGGGTTATCCACTTCTGGTGGATTATCCTTTTTTTTTTAGTGAGTTAAGGCATCCATTCACTTTTAATGATAAAATTATCTATCCATTTCTAGTGGTAAAATTATTCTTAAATTCAGATGATAAAATTATCCATCTACTTATGATAGTAAAATAATAATTAAAATAATGATAGTGTAAATTGTAATGGCCATCATAATTAAATGATATTGCATCCATTTAAAGAATTGATAGATTTGTGAATATGACTATAATTATTAAATGATGTCACATTCACTTCAGGGAATGGACGAATTTATAATTTTTTTATTAGTAACTTGTTTGTATAATTTACTTCAGGGAATGAATATTCATAATTTTTTTTAGTATTTCATTTGTCACATTCACTTCAGGGAATGGACATTCATGGTTTTTCATTAATAGCTATATAATAGCAAAATCACTTTCCAATCAAGAGAAAGAATATAATATATGCAACATGATAATAAAATTCATATTAAGGTTGATTTTAAGAGAATGAAAATACTAAGGAGATATCAAATCACTTACATGATTTTCTAAAATCAGAAATCAAAGTCCAATCATTGAAATTCTTTTGAAGCTTGAAGATAATGAAAACATAATAATTCTAAACTTGATAGATTAGAAAATCGTGCTAATAACATGTTATGAAATAAATTTGAAAAGAACAACTATCAAAAAAATATAAGAAAAAGTACATACAGGAAAAAAAGTATTTAGAAGGAGTAAAAATATCTTATTCAAGTATATCTTTACAAATGAAGTGAAAGGGTCTATTTATAGGCTAACAACCCCTTGAACCATAATCCTAATCTAATTCTATCTAAAAGCTCAAATCATATTACATTTCTTGCCTTTTAAGCTTTTTGACTTGGTCTGCAGTTCTTGAGTCATAATATAATGGAAATTCATATATTTCTTCATAACATATATATATATATATATATATATATATTAAGACACAAATAATTTTTTTAATAAAAATTTGCTTGTGTTTCCTTTCAAAATTTAATAAAATTTATTTTGATATTAATAAAATTCAATGTTTGATAAAAAAAGAAAAAAACTTAAAACTTCATAAAATTCTAGAATGGGATTTGTGAATGTGGTAATTTATCTCATTTTGATATTTAATAAAATTCAATATTTGATAGAAAAGAAATAAACTTAAAATCTCTTATATATAGTAACCAAGTCAAAATCTTTTTATGTCACCCTAAACCTTAGTTTCAAAGAACAAATTTTGGGCAAATTATTTCAATAAAATTAGTAATTACAAGTAAAAGATTAATCTCTTGACCTGACACCATCAAATTTGAAATTTCAATAATTGAACAAAAGATTTACTTTTTAATATATTCTTTTCAATGAATTTTTTTTTAATCGTTGGAAAAATAAAAAGTTTGATGACAATATTCTTTACCTCAAAAAAGAAGTTTATGGTTTTAAAGCATATATGGCTTCAAATTTTCAAGCCTTCAAATAAAATTATTTAAGGTTTTTTTTTTCTAATTAAGGTTTTTAAGGATTGATGAACAGTATTTTTTAAAAAACATGTTTAAATTAAAAAAATAATATATTGGATATTATATTTTAAAACATTTATGTAATATTATGTCTAATTTTTTTAACTATTGATTAACGGTGTTAAAGGTCAAAAGACCAAAAACATCATTTTGAAATAAAAGCAATCAAAGTGTCTTTTTGAAGTATTTTGATGGAGCTTCTTGGATTTTATCTGAGGTTTATACAACTTATGATTCATATTGATGGGTTTCTAGGATCCTTAGCAAATTGGAAAGTGATGCATATTTTCAGAGAGGCTATGGGTTAGCTAAGGAAGGTATTAAAAGAGTTGCTGATTTTAATCACATTGAAGGATCAGGATTTGATTTACCACAAAGTTGGGACTGCGATGAGATTCTTTTGCATGATCTCCAGAAGCCGTTACCAAGGGGACATAGGCGTGTTTAAATTTGCAGCTTTTAACGGAAGGTGATCGGAACATGTTGCATGGAACCAGCTGATTTCAAAGGATCATGATGCGTTAATTTGGGGGAGGGGAGATGGTTGGGAGGTTTTGACGCATGCTTGGCTTTTCGAATTGAGATTGGAATATATGTTTAGTCCAGTCAAAGATATTTTGAAAGTTAATGAGGACCTCACATTTACGGTCAGCTTTGGGAATATTTGCATCATAATATCTTGGGTGAGCTGGGAGAAGTTATGTGTTACCGTGGAAGTTTATTTTAAGGGGCCTAAGGCCGCAAATATTAATGGGCCCTAGTTATCCCTAAGATTAGGGACTATTTGGGTTATGGAGCTTTCTTAGTTTTATTTTACTTTATGTTCTCTTGTATTTCATCAAGTTCATGGTTATTTTAATTATAGCAAAATGCAATAAAAAGTACATACTTTTTTAAAAAAGATTTTAAATTTTAAATTCAAAAACATAAATTTAAATATTTAATTTTTTATAATATTATATTTAACCGTCATTATTGACTTTTATAACGTTAAATCTTACATATTCACGTCAATATTTTAATAACGTTTGTTTCACTTTTATAATTTTTTTAGTTAATTCTTATTATTTTACATTAAAGTTTATCAACTATTAATATTCACTATAATTATTTTTATCCTTATTATTATTCTTTTATGTCAAATTTTTAAATGTCTAATTTTCTTAAATTTATTATTTCTTTATAAATTAAAATTTGTAAACCGTTAAATACTTTAAACTTAAAAACATAATTTTAAATGTAAGGATAAAAATAATTATAGTGAAAACTAGTAATTAAAAAATCTTGACTTAAAACACTAAGAATCAACATAAAAAATTATAAAAGTGGGACAAATAGTATCAAAATGTGTAAAATTTAACGTAACATATCAATTATGTCAAATAAATATATTTTTTTGAAAAAATAAACATGTAAGTTTATATTTTCAAGTCTAAAGTAGTTAATGGTTTACAAATTTTAATTTATAAAAGAATAATAATAAGGATAAAAATAATTATAATGAAAATCAATAGTTGAAAAATCTTGATATAAATCTATAAGAATTAATGTAAAAATTATAAAAGTTGAAAAAATATTGTCAAAATATTGACATAAATGCATGAGATTTAACCTAACAAGTCAATTATATCAAATAAACATAATTTTTAAAAAATTAAACATTTAAATTTATATTCTTAAGTTTAAAGTGTTTAACAATTTAAAAATTTTAATCTATAAATGAATAACAATAAGGATAAAAATAATTATAGTGAAAAATAACAATTAAAAAACCTTAATATAAACTTATAAGAATTAACATAAAAAATTATAAAAGAAGAACAAATATTGTCAAAATATTGACATAAACGTGTGGGATTTAATGTAACAAGTCAATTATATCAAATAAATATTTTTGTTGAAAAATTAAACATTGAAATTTAAATTTTTGAGTTTAAAGTATTTAGCGATTAATAAATTTTAATTAATAAATGAATAATAATAAGGATAAAAAAATTATAGTGAAAATTAATAGTTGAAAAATGTTAACTAAAGTAATAAGGATCAACGTAAAAAATTATAAAGATAGAGAAAACATTGTCAAAATATTAACATAAACGTGTGATATTTAACATAACAAGTCAATTACATCAAATAAATATAATTTTTTGAAAAATAAACATTCAAATTTCTATTCTTGAGTTTAAAGTATTTAAGGGTTTATAAATTTTAATATATAAATGAATAATAGTAAGGATAAAAATAATTATAGTGAACAATAGTAATTGACAAACTTTGATTTAAATTTGTAAGAATTAATGTAAAAAATTATAAAAGTAAGACAAACATTGTAAAAATATTGATGTAAATGTGTGAAATTTAAAGTAACAAGTCAATTACGTCAAAAAACATAATTTTTTGAAAAATTAAACATTTAAATTTATATTCTTGAGTTTAAAGTATTTAATGATTTACAAATTTTAATTTATAAATAAATAATAGTAATGATAAAAATAATTATAGCAAAAATTAGTTATTGAAAAACCTTAACATAAAACAGTAAGAATTAAAAGAAAAAAATTATAAAAGTGAAAGTTAATATAATAAGTCAATTAAGTCAAAATAAATATAATCTTTGTAAAAATTAACATTTAAATTTTTATTATTGAACTAAAAATATTTAACGGTTTATAAATTTTAATTTATAAATGAATAATAATAAAGATAAAAATAATTATAGTTAAAATAATTATTTATTAGATTAATTTTTTATTATAGTATTTATTTAAAAATTTTTGGTTAATATTTTTTATTTGAGAGTATAAATGTAAATGATTAATTTTTATGAAAATTATAATATTCTCATTTTTAGTTCTTTCCCTTTAATTATTATTTTTTTATTTTTGTTTATAAAAGTTATTTAAGTTTTTTTTTTCTTAACTTGTTTGATAAGTAAATAGGTTGTAATTTTTTTTATTGATAAATGTCTAAAGTGCAAGCTTCTAAATCTAATGGTTCTTATTCATAGCTTTACAATAAAGTTAATCTTACTGTAGAATTTGCTAATTAAGTATACTTAAATAGAAAAGAATCATAAATAAATAGCATTTTTTATTCTGCTTTGAGTGAAGACAGAATGTAATATCTCGTTTATGTACATCAACATGATGGGAGAATTACATTTTATAAATAATTGGTTATGTTCACAATTATATATGCTACCAATATTATTTCATATTTGGTTCTCACTTGACCAAAATTGAATTGATAAAAAAATTTAAAACTTAAATTTTGAAAAAAAAAATGATTTTTTTATGTTGTAAAAAATAATTAAAATCAAAATCAAAATAAATTAAAAAAATTTAAATAAATTTTTATACTTTTATTACGTTCAATCAAGTTATTTTACTTTTATTTTAAGTTAAGTAAGTCTTTATAATTATTAATTGACTATTAATCAAAATACTATTTATTATTTTATGTTACGTGATATTAATGTAATATGTTGATATGTCATAATAGATAGTGAAGTGGTATACTTCTGTATTATGATCACAGGACATTTTCACTCTCCACAGCAGCACTATACAAGCATAGAAATGATAAATGACGTTTTGATTAATGATCAATTAGTCAAATGTTAATCATAAGAACTTATTTAATCCAAAATAAAAATATAAAAACATGATTGAATGAAGTTCAAGAATAAAAACTTATTTAAAATTTTTAAATAATTTAATTATTTTCAAAAACATTATACCCAATTTTTTATTATACATATAAATTCATAAAAAAATATCAAAAAAATTTATTTATTTCATTTGTCTCCTGACGTGAGTCTCACATAATAATTAGCCATCCATTGAGGGAAGTTCACCGTTATATAGAATTTATATATTATTGAATTTCACTAGCGAAAGTTATCCGAAATTAGGTGAGAAACATGGGATTTAACTTCTTTCATTGGTAATAATTAAAAGAATTCAAGTAGTTGGGTTGCCTACAAAGGAAAAGACTAGAGAGATTTCATATTTCATATTTCATATATATATATATATATATTGTTTTATTTTGTTTGTTGGGATTTATTTTTCTTCCAAACAGAAGAGGGAAAACAAAAAAAAAAAAGGCGGGAGGATGAGCTGTAATCACATTATCCAAACAAATGTGATTTCGTGCATAGGTGGCAGCTCCCTAGTGGAGGAAACGATTGAGTCTACTTTTTGAAGATCGGATAATTCTGTGAGAAAAAACCCATAGAAAACTCAATTCATTGCAGGCCTCTCAAATTTTCTTCCTTCTGTTCCAGAACCTATTCTGCCACACTCCCACCTTGCATTTTTTGCAGAGAAAGAAAGAGAGAGAGCGAGAGATATGGCTAGCTGCAGCATGGCGTCAGCTGCTTCAGGGTTCTTGCTGACACCCAATGTGACAGGGAATGCAAGCTCAGCTTCTAAGGCCAACATGGCGTTTTTCCCTTCAAAGAACAACAACAACAACAGTAACAGCTCAAGGCTTGTTGTGAGGGCAGCTGACGAGGCCGCAGCACCAGCTCCAGCTACCACCACTGCACCACCAGAAGGTGGTGAAGCCCCCAAGCCTAAGCCAGCGCCAATTGGACCAAAAAGAGGCGCCAAGGTCAGCAACGTACCGCCATAGAATTATCATTTATCAGTAATCATAACCATTTCATCCGACTTTTCTGTTAGAAGGAGAAAACTTGCACTAAGATCACATGTGAAAGATGTTACA
The DNA here is from genome assembly GCA_036013995.1 of Theobroma grandiflorum. Classification (NCBI taxonomy): domain Eukaryota; kingdom Viridiplantae; phylum Streptophyta; class Magnoliopsida; order Malvales; family Malvaceae; genus Theobroma; species Theobroma grandiflorum. The sequence continues at coordinate 14,772,785 of CP142130.1, read as the reverse complement.
CACACACACACACACACACACACACACACACACACGAGCGCACGCACGCACACATACAGAAATGATCTAGAAAATTAGGAATTCATAGTCTTGATTGTAAACGATCGTAAGAAACCATCCATATTAAGCTTGATCGTAAAAGAGGGAAACTGCCTGTTGTCCAGTGTTTTTTTTGGCTAAGCAATGAAAGGAGCCTTAGAAGTTTACTGGAATTTTTATTTTTGGACTAACTTTGATTTGGCTTTCACCAAATAGGTCAAGATTCTCAGAAGGGAGTCCTACTGGTACAACAGCTATGGATCAGTTGTTACAGTTGACCAGGTTCGTCACGCACTTTCTCTCCCTCTAGACTCAACCATGTGTGCATGTATCCATCTTTTGAAGAAACGATCTAATTAATCTTGGCTCACTTTGATTTCTGCAGGACCCCAAGACTCGCTACCCAGTTGTGGTTCGATTCAACAAAGTGAATTACGCCAATGTATCTACCAACAACTACGCATTGGATGAGATTGAAGAAGTTAAATGAGTCAATTGTAGCACTTGTAATTTTGGTTTTCATATTGTCTTCCCATCTCTAGCTTAAGCTTGCTTGTGCCAAAGACACGTGTATCATATTTATCGTATTCTCTCTCTGTGATTTTCTTCCGTCTTCTTTTCTCACCTAGCTATAAAAATAGAGATCTGGAAAATGTTGGTTAACTGTGACGTTCTCTGAGGGGATTCCATGCCCCAGAATACACTCACTCTGCAATGGTTATAAATGCTACTTGAGGATCAGAAGCCAGCCCAATTAGAGCTAGTTTAGCATTACCATTTGCAGAAGTGGGTTCGGCTTGCAATTCTCATCGCGCTGCATCGGTTAATTTTGATCAGAAAGTTTATATAAAAAGTCCAGACCAGTATGTTTGCTCCTCAAAGATTTGGCACAAATGCAACTATATATATGCAAGAATAGACCTCAATAGTAATGCAAAGGCAATTCAGTAGTTGCATATTAGTGTCCACAATTACTTGCATGTGATGCTCCATAGGATTGCTAAAGTTATTCCTTTACTCTGATGCCCATACCCAATAGTGCATGCCAATCCTTTGATGCTCAACCATGCTTCATTTCTTGTTCCAGCCAAGGTTTTATGCAGGGATACATCCAACATGTGACTGGAGCACCTGTCAAACTCATACATAACCTTAAGATCTAGCTGAGCCCTAGCCCACCAAATAGCATAACTGTTTCTAAAGATTGATAGACAAAAAACCTTCTATTTTCATGTATGAATGAAATTATCTTTGTTCAAATAGAAAAACAATCCTGGCATATCACGATGTTACTACAGCCACTTAGCAATCTACAGAGATGTGTTATAATTCAGTTCTTCCAGGTTTCTCATTATGATATTGTACAAACCCTGAAAAATGTGATTACTTAATAGAGGTATCATAGATAAAAAGATTAAACAAAACAGTATTGTCAGATACATGATATTGCTTTGGCATAGAAACTGAAAAGGTCTTATGTCTAACTATCATACAACAGGAGGGGCAGAACCTTGCTAGATCTCCAGGTCAAGAACTAGAGAGAAGGAAAATGAATCTGCTAGCAGAATGGGGGAGCTAAAATTGTTAATCAAACTGATGTTGGTTGGCAGCTTGTGTTTGGCTTAGATTGCAATCAGTCCTACATTCCAAAGACTACAGTTACTACATGAACAAGAACATAAGATAAGTCCATAAGAACTCACATAAGTTTTCTTGATTCTCTTACAAAGACCATGTTGAGGAATACGTTTGAGCATGTAATATATAACAAAATTTGATTTTCACATTGAAGAAAATCATTTTTTTTTAAATTCTTTTCTCATGTCTGTGATCATAGAAAAATATATAAGATTAGAAAGCTTCTCATTAGCTTCATATTACATTCTCACATAAGGTTGAAAATTCCACAATCAAATATATGAATCTTTCCTGTTTCCTACTGTTCAGTATAGTTTTTAGGAGAAAAAAAAAACCATTCCTGGCAGAAAACCAGTGTCATTACAACTAAACTTTTTTTTTTTTTTCTGAAAGGCTAAACTAATATTACATTATTCATTTTTTTAGCAAGAAAACTTCATAATATCCTTTTTTTTTGTTTATATTTCTTTATCTTTGGTTCATCATCTCACTTTTTTCAAACCAAAACTTTGTTTCTCAGAAAGAAACTAGGCTGAAATACTGTTAACAGCTGGTTATATGTCCCATTGTGATACAAATACTAGCTACTAAGTGATTAATATAAAACACCAAAAAGGAAAAAGAAGGGAAAATAAATAGAAACAACAACTATATATGTTAATTAAAGAATAAAGTAATATAGTTCATCACAACTGTCATTGTAAGCAATCTAATTTGAACTTAAAATGAGACAACCTATAAACTTTAAACATATAGAAGGTAAACCAACCTTCATTCAAAGAACTCTTCCATCCATTCCATCAAGAAGACCTGACCATAGTCCCTTTACAGGTGGCAACTGAGCGACAAAAGCATTCCAAGGAGGATAACCAACGCCACTTCCACGCACACGACCATCCAAGCGCAGGGATAAATAACTACATAATGAACACACATAAATAGATTTCACAAACACAAGGATTTCTCTTGATAATTGTCAAGACAATGCACAGAATTTTCAAAGCAATTTTCTGCATTTCTTGAGTTTATAGTTGCTTATGCTGAAGATTGTCTAGAGATGTGTGTCTAATAATTCTTAGATGCTGTTAAAAATAAGGTCTGAATGAAAAGGATTCCATATGCAAGGTCTACAGAGGCATATGTCTACTTGTATTCTAGAATCTTTGAATGAGAAGAAGATGGTAATTAGTAAGATGAAAGAACTCTTACACAGGAGATTCAGGGGATACACCAGCCAATTTCTTTTGTTCATCCAACCACCTGTATTTAAAGTTTGAAAAAATAGATATGAGAGAGAGAGAGAGAGAGAGAGAGAGAGAGAGAGAGAGAGAGATAGAGATATCATTTCTTTGCTCTAAACATAATCTTACATGGACCACTCAGAAACATAAACAGGGGTCAACTGCCAAAGCCTCTTTCTTTTTGTGATTATCTCTTTCGTGTCTTCACTGTCATCAACGTCAAGACTAAGTGAATTCCCATCTGTAGCAAAAGGAATCACCAGCACTCCTCTTTGCAGAAGGCCCTCAGTGAATGGCTCACTAGATTTAAAAGACTCTACAATGAATGATGCAGGGCCGGCACATATTACAAGACGAGCAATTCCTCTCAAACTGCTGACAGAAATGATCTTATTTTGATCCACTCGGAGCTTAAGATTTGAAAGGCTTTCTTCTCTTGAGAGTCTGGCTATTTGTGCGTTCTTAGCAGCGTTCTCCCTGAAATACAGAAACGCAAAGATAGATACTGCAGCAACGTCTATGCCAAGACTTGTTAAAAGGTCAGGGACTTCGGACGATCTTGCAGGATTAGTTAGGGCAGCAATTAACTGTGTAAAGGCTATTAATCCTCCCAAAGCACCACTTGCGATGAACGCAAGGTAAAAGAACATCCGAACAGACCGAAAGGGAGAGAGAACTTCACTCCTTATCTTGGCTGCAGAACTGAGAACAAATAATTAATGAGCAAGCCTAACTTGTAAAACAGAACCGGACAGTCAGAAGCATTGAATAAGAGGAAATTAAGTCAGAAAAGCAATTGAAAAAGCATCGTCTTGTTTGATGTATTTATGTACTAAGATTATCAAGGCACTTTCTCGAAGTGAAGAAAAGGGCAATATGTCACAAACATACTTTCTGTTTTTTGTGCTGAGGAGCATATAGACTTACCATTTGAAGACTTAGACATGAGGTTAATAACCGAAGAGAAGACAGGTTGCCTGCCACATATGTGAAGGATTAACCAAAACAACATCATTTTTTTTTTTTTTGGTTCAGGCTCTTTTCTTTGATTTCCTTTCATGTTTTTGGGGGTTTGGTGCAGTCTGTAATGGTTTGTTTCTTTCCAATACGTAGGAACTTGCACATACAGATACTCTTCAGATGCCAATGACAATTAGTAGTCAAATTGAATCATTTTCATAGCAAAACCTTTTTTTTAAAATGAAGATGCAGCATCCAATGATGAAAATAATACTACCATCGTTAAGGCAGGCATCAAAATCCATTGGACTGACCAACTCATTTTATGTAGAAACGTGTAAAACCAAGCTATCATCAGACATCAATTCAAAAAAGCAATAATCAACTCTACCATAAATATCCTCAGCACTCCCTCGTTCCTATCCTTTTTCTTAGTTCTTCCTTCCTTTTCCCTCCTATTTACGGTGACAACCTTAAGAACCAAAAATTCTTAGCTCCAATTAAGTATAAAGGTGTGCATCAATGGCAATACACCGCCGCCTAACAATGATGACAAAGTAATATTAGGAACCAGTGCCTTCAGGGCATTGCAATGATCAATCTAAACGTTCCTCAATGGGTTTTGAAAAAACGCCCCAAAACTCATAAATATGAGCACAGTATCAGGAGTAAGAAATTAATATAACAATTAATGAGAGAGAACAGTACCTAACTTCCGAGGAGGAAGAGGGCTTATTAGCAGCAGAACAGACGACGGAAGAAGAGACCGAAGATGGCTTTGCATGAAATTTTAAATTGATAGAAGAGAGAGCATTCTTTCTATAAATGGGATTTTCGAAGCAAAATCTGGAACTGCTGTACTTTTGCCTAAGGTTTGAGGGTCCAAGAATGTAACAAAATTGTGCCATGGAAGCCATGGCAACACAGCCACTGGAACTTGTTAGTTTGGTTCGTTACTTGGTTTGTTACGGTTAGCATTGGCGCTTCCTGGAGAAATGTGATCACGAAATTGCCACGCTTGCCATTTGTGAGTTGCCCATAGAGCCTTTTTACTCTTTCTGGGCTAGTTTCTAGAACCCCACCTAAGACACTTGGCCCCTTCATTTCGACCCGGACCAAAACCAGCCTGGGCCATTTTACAAAACCAACGCAACGATGTCTCACATCTTTCGGCTCTAGCCCATCTTCTTGGATCAATTCATCCATCCATCTGCGTTGATGCCACTTGATTCTTATGCCAAACTCAGTAATTGCCAAGAATCCAACCCGTTCTTGCGAGGAAACCTCCACCCACGTTGCAGCAGATAAAGGAGAAGTCGTGGTCAAAGCTTTCATAACTGGTTGGCTCATAAGATAAGAAAAGTTCCCTTTCAATTCATAAAGGAAATTGAAAGGGGATACAGGAAACTATAAACCAAAATGATGATAATATAGGGAAATATCATGGAAACATACATCTTGCCAGTTGGCAAAGAGGCAGAGAATATCATGCGGCCAAGAAGAGTCTGGTCAAACTAAATATATAGGAAAATTCCATGCTAGAACTTGGACCGCGATGAAGAAAGTCTATAAATAGGTGAACTTGACATGACATTGGCAGCAACAAAAAATTCAACTGAAAATGGAAGAAGTGAAGGTTCTAGGGTCGTGGCCTAGTCCATATGGTTACAGGGTTCAATGGGCTCTGGAACTCAAGGGTGTCGAGTATGAATGCATAGACGAAGATTTATTTAACAAAAGTGATATGCTCTTGAAGTATAATCCAGTTCATAAAAAGATCCCAGTTCTTGTTCATAACGGGAAACCAATTGCAGAATCCGCTGTTATTCTTGAGTACATTGAGGAGACATGGCCTCACAAGCCTTTGCTTCCAAAGGATCCTTATGAAAGGGCCATGGCACGGTTCTGGATCAACTTTGTGGACGATAAGGATAAGGTGAATTTCTATTTCAAAGCTTTAATTATATTGATTAGGTGGACTAGCTAGGTAGCATCCATCCATCTTTGTTTGGGTTTTATAGAACTTGATTTAACGGAACAAAAGTGTGCAGCCTGGCCAAGAAAGTTAGACTGAGCTCAAGCTCATTCTTTCCTTCAACAAATCAATAAGGTAATGTGTACGAATTCAATGCGCAGGCTGCTCCATTCGTGTCATTCTTCATTACCGCTGGAGAGGAGCACAAGAAGGCAGCCAGGGAAGCAAAGGAGTTGCTAAAGATATTAGAAGAACAAGCTCTTGGCGAGAAGAAATATTTCGGTGGTGAAGAAATTGGAATGGTGGACTTGGCCATGGGGTGGATGGCTGCCTCTTTTGGAGTCATTGAAGAGATAGTTGATGTAAAGATACTAGATGCTGAGAGCTTCCCTCGCTTACATGCTTGGATTCACAATTTCAGGGTACATCCTGTGATAAAAACCAACCTTCCTGATCATGATCAGTTGTTCGTCTCTTACTCCAAGAAAAGAGAGATGTTTCTTGCGTCCACCACAACATGAAGACTAGCTTTCATTTCCTTTATATATATGCTTGCTTAATTCCTAGCTAGTACTGGACTAATATTTGTGAGGCAAATAACCACTACTATTTCCTCTCTATATTTTGCTTGTTCCAGCTATAGTTGAAGTCCAGGTTTTATTTTTATTTTTTTTTTCTTGAGAAATTGAATTAGGTAATTTTGATTGTCGATATATGACTAAATCAAATCTTAGAAGATTGACGTATTCATCTTGCAAATATCAAATTCAACAAAGTAAATTGGCAGAGACAAAATTAACATTGTATTAAGCAACCAGCCAAATAAGCACAGTTGGTCTAAATGTCAACAATTGAAAACTAAAATAAAATTAAAAAACAAAACAAAATTTTGACTATGGTGTTGACTGTTGAGGTTAGAACGTAGAGGCCAAGCAACCTTTCAGGCATATAAGGGCCTGCCTGGGAAAGAAAAGAGCATAACATGACTGCATAAGCTCCAAGTTCTTTAAAAATGGAGGAAGTGAAGTTGCTAGGAACATGGGCTAGTCCATTTAGTCACAGAGTTTTATGGGCACTCAAACACAAGGGAGTGAAGTATGAATATGTGGAAGAGGATGTTTTCAACAAGAGCGAGTTGCTTCTTAGGTCTAATCCAGTTCACAAGAAAATTCCAGTGCTGTTTCATGGTGGAAAACCAATTGCAGAATCCATTGTCATTCTTGAATATATAGAGGAGATATGGCCTGAAAACCCCTTGCTTCCACAAGATCCTTATGAAAGGACCCTGGCTCGCTTCTGGATCAAGTTTGGAGAGGATACGGTAATGAAGCATGAAAAATTTTGTGTCAATTCATGGTTTATAGTTTCTTTTGATCATTATTTCCTCATCGACATTTGCTTTCTGTGAAGGCCCCTACATTCTACAAATTCTTTCATACTGTTGGAGAAGAGCAAGTGAAGGCGACAAAAGAAGCTAAACAACTGCTAAAAATTATAGAAGAGCATGGGCTTGGAGAGAAGAAGTTTTTTGGGGGTGATAAGATTGGATTGACTGATATAGCCTATGGATGGATAGCTTGTTGGCTTGATGTCTTAGCAGAAGCAGCTGGTGTTCAACTGCTGGAACCTGACAGCTTCCCTCGATTACAGGCATGGGCTGAAAACTTCAAGGAAGTGCCACTGATCAAAGAGAACCTCCCTAACCGTGATAAAATGTTGACTTTTTTCACACTCCGCAGGGAGAAAATTATTGCATCAGCAGCCTCTTAGAAGCTAGGACTGTGTTTCTGCAATTCAAAGCCACATATGAACAGTTTCCATCAAGTTTGCTAATGGGGAAAATTCGATACAATCGTCTGAAAAATAAAGCCATGTGGAAAGGAAATCAGCTGCTGTTACCCTCTTCAACATTTCATGGATCTCGTTTTGGCTGTCTTAAAACTCTTATCCAATATCATTTCTTCCCTCTCCAGTTGGCACATCCCTGGTCAATCTTGGCTGAGAATAAATGACACTGAGGTTCCTCTTGGCTTAGATAGTCAGCAATTGTTTCTTCTCGTGTTGCTCTGTAATTCATCGCCAAAATCTTGCTTTGCGTTTTTATTCTCTTGCTCTGATGTTAGAGTTGAAATGGTAGATTTTGAGGCTAATAAAAGACGACAACAATGGAAAATATATATTCACAGAGAAAAGGCATAAGTAGACATATAAACAGCTAAGCCTATGGACTTTTCAACTAAGGACTGGCAATATAACTAAGCTTGTCATTATGATATCACACTTAATAGCACTTTCAAACTCTGATCTGCTTGCAACATACGCAAGTATAATCACTTCCTAGGCAGTAAATATTTCCGTCTCTCTAAAATTCAGCATAGTTTCATAAGGCATTGATTAAGAACTATTGTATATGGGGGACTTTCTTTATATTCTTATCACAGTTTCATAATCAATTTATCACATTGGGAAGAGGGAAGGAAAGAAATGAAGTGGAAGTTCACAATGCGTACTTAAAGTAACCAGTTACAACAAAAATAGTGCCTTGGAAAGACTACCCGGTATTTGTAGCATTATATTTGATTCATATGTTCCCAAACTCATCAATCCACAAGTCCTAAGAGTTTTGAAGTGAACAAATTACCAAACAAGGTTCACATAAGATACATGCGACAACTTCGTGATTTTCATATACAATTTAAACAAAGAGTTATGAAGATATGACCTCTTGAGATTTCAACTAAAAAAATGAAATAGAACTAAATGTTTCTGTTAACAGTGGCAAGAATATGACAAATCTTGTTATAGGATCCAACTTTTGCTGGGGGATCAGATATGCAAAATGACAGCATGCCTGATGAGCTAGGTCTCTGTATTTTTAGCATTAGCTTCTGACAGCAGAGTTTCAAGTGCTCCCTTACGATATAGCTTCACAGTATCTGCATCAGAATAGGAAGCAACAAGAATAATTGAAATCTATTCACCTGAATCTTGAAAAAAAAGTGTTTCTGATTTCTAATAACACAAGTTACTCAAAAAGAAAAAAAAAAACAATAAGAAAAAATCTAAGTTCATTCCAAGAATCAAATATATATCTGAATTTAAGAGCCAAGGATTAGGGAATTACTAGCTGTCAAAAATTAAGGAAAGAATAATGGAATCGAGTGAAAACTGTAAAAGGGCATATACTACTATTCAGGAAATATTCCAAAGTACAACGTCTTATGTGATGGTAGAATCCAAATTTGCAGACCCATAAAATAGAAGTCAAACATGTTTCAGGTTAGTAACAATGACGTAAGTCTCATCTTAATGAATGTATGGTTTATGATAGAAATATGCATGAATACCTGTACAACCACCAATGTGTTTGCCCCCTGAGTGAAGCAGATAGAAATTAGAGCATTAGTTATCATTATACAACCAAGAACATTTCAGAGAGAGAGAGAGAGAAGAGAAAAACAAAAAGGCAAAAGATAGCAAACCAAAAACTGCAGTTTACCGTCAAACTAGAATTACTTAGTATATTACACTCTAAACAAAGTTAGCATCAAAGAGTATGCTACAAAGATTTATAAATCTTTCGGTCACTACAACTTCATTCAGAATCGCCACCACAAAAAGCCTTTTGCTTTGATATGTGATTGTTTTAGCCAGAACTGCAGCTAAAAAAAACACACAAAAAACAAAAGCCAAAATCTATACCCCAAATTTGTTTTCCAATGTGTTTCACTGTATCAGTGTCCCAAAGATTGCAAAAAGATGGAATGAACAATTAATACACCAGCCAAGTATGCCAAGTTTTCAAATTTTTCCAATTTTTTTTTTCAAAATAAAGAAACCACTACCACAAACTAACAACTGCCACAAAAGCATAACACCTCTACCTCTCAGCATGACATTGCCAAGTCAACATTGGAAACATAAAGGCAGCAAGTCCTCAAAGTCACAAGAAGAATAATAGATGGACAGTAGGTCAACTAAATAGATAAAGAAAGAAACAAAAGAAAAGAAGCTGGACACCGATTATGCAATTTTTATACACGATCCAATGATTTGTACTAGCAAGCAGCAAAAGTTACATGTCCAAGTTGGTACTTGTTGCCCATTTTGATTTTATAATTATATTAGGATCAATTTTTGTTCTGTTTGTCAACACCAATCAGACAATACAGAGTGACACTTCATCCATTTACAAGAAAAGTAAATTCAAACATAATAAGCCATGGACTGGTAACAATTTAATAAATTTAAATGCAACAAGTCATATAGACTGTTCTACAATTAACATATGTCTAAATCAGTCAGGTAAATGCTAATATTACAAAAGCACTACTTACCAATAAAAACATTTGGGACGGTATGTTGTCCAGTAAGCCGCTCCAGCACCTTCTGCACTTGGGGCCCTTGGGGACCTGGAAGAAATAAAACTCCTGATTAAATAAGCAATAAATCAAAGGTAACTGACTGCAAAGCCAATTTGGGATATGAAATTTCATACTCAGCTTCTGTTGATTTGGAGAAAGGTAACATATATGGTCAAATTCTTAGGTAGAGAATCTAATCTCTTCATCTTCTGAAACAGAAAGATTTTTTTAGAAACATAATTTCCAACTTTTCAATAACAAAAAGGACAAAATGTTTCCAAGAGAAAGTGCTATAGTGATTTGAGATCTTGTGGTGGGTTATGTTGGCATTGGCATGATCCCTTTGTTAGGATTTCAAAAATCTAAGACTTAAAAAGCATTAGTAATTAGTAATCTTTTTGATTAAATTTTAAAGGTTTCTTACAATAAAAACCCAAAAATGGTTATGAATCATGGGATTTCAAAAGTACTTGAATTCTGAATCTTTGAATTGCCAATTTACATGATTTAGACCCTTGAGATTTCAAATATACTTGAATTTCAGAACCTTAAATTGTCAATTCACATGATTTAAACATTATAATATGAATAAAAAAATGCAGTCTCATTTTCTTACATGAAAACAGAGACGCTGCACAGAGAAAGAACAATGAGCTAGCATAAAGATGCTTCAAAATCAGGTTTCCAGCATTGCCATTATTGATATTGTCTCTATGCTTAAAAGAAATCTCCATTACTTATCTTATAGTAGTATCAAAACATAAGGCATTGCCTATTGACTGTAAAGAATAACCAGAAGAATAGACGCAAGCTAGATTTTGAGAAAGTTCAGCCAAAGAAAAGTTAAACGATCAAAGTCTTCGGTCAATAGCCATCACACTTAATAAATCTCCTATCTGTTTCTTTGTATCTGAATAGAGAATCAGGGTTTTCAGAAGTGTATTGAAGATGTACAAGTTGCATATAAATTCATTATATTAACTTTCTTTCAATAGTGAACTTGGCCACCCATCAACTCTCCTTTATTCATTCTTTGTTTAATTTAAGCAGAAAAGGTGCCAAAATTAGCACCACATTCCTCATTGCATTCAAGTATCATATATGAGATTATGAAACAATCAACTTGAACAAGGCAGAAGAAAGAGGACATACTCACAAGGTCCATCACATTTCAAACACTCAGCATCGGTTGTATTTGTAGCAGCAGTTTCCATGCATCATAATATTAACACAAATGATATTCCTCAAAACTTTACGGAAATTCAAATTCAACAAGGTATCAAAAATCACTCTTAAACATCATCAAACCAATCAAAGGGATTACCAAAAATAGCATTAATTTCAACAAATTCAAGATATGTAATAGTGAGTAACCAGAATTAAGCAGAAAAACATCCACAACCAAAAGAAAATCCAACTTTATATAAACGCATGATAAAAAGAGCAACAAAGTGAAAAAAAAACGAACCCAATTCATCCAATTCAATAACCAAAGGATTCACTCCAAGTCTCTTGAACAATGATTTCACCTCAGAAGAATACCTACACCAAGAACCAAACATAAAATATATCTATTAAAAACCCACTTCACAAAACAAATCAGTTTAAGAGGAAAAAAATGACAATTTTTGAGAATGATGAGATTTGAACCCACGAGCACCAAGTCTTGGAGTAAACAACAACTGGGTTGTTAGCCACTGTCTTCTTCACGTTCTCTTCCAGCCTGGCCCCAAATGAGGAAGCCATGCCTCGTACCGACAAAGGTTTGCTCTGCTTCCTAGAGCCATTGATGCCCAAGCTCCAGCTGGCTGATGTTGAAGCCACGTTCCTTTGAAAACGAAGAAATTTGTCGCATGGAAGCTGAGTGAAAGAAGAAGAAGAGAAAGACCCAGGACAGCTCAGCTTTGCCAGATGGGATGTAACTGCCATAGTTCTTTTGTTTTTCTTCCTGGTTTTTCTGTTTGTTGAGTTCGGTCTCTTGTTCAAGCAGCAATTTTGGAGTTCTTTCGTAGAACTTTCTCCTCTTGCCCAGACATGTGGGCTGGGTTATGGTTTTGGATGTTTGCTTGTGAATGCAAAAGTTGATTGACCCAATAAGAGAGCTTGGAAAAAAGGGTTGGGTTCGGATTGGTTTAAAGACAATTGGGTTTGCTATTCATGTAAGTGACTCGGACCTTAAGCACACCTCCGCTGTTTTTCCTTCTGCAGGCAAAAAATTGCTAGTATAAACTTAATTTCTTTAAACTAATAAAATAATAAGGTATTTGTTGAGTCATGACTAGTGAGTGATATGTTGATTTCCAGTATGTTCTGGTTGTGTTAAACGGTCCAAGATTCAGACAAAACTAATGACAATATGTAGACATAATTCAAACTTGACAGAGATTTTATGTATCCGCTACACTCCGTAGTCAAGTTGTTTTGTCCAGTCCAAAAGGTTCCCAGTCTTAAGCAAAACTTGCAACGGCCTGCTTCAAATGCCAATACTCATCAATTACATATACAAAGCCCTTGTTTAGACCGAATTCAACACGGAAGTTCTCGCGGATCGAACCACGCCCCTTCCACTGGTAATAATCAGCTTCTTTGCATTGTGCTGGCAACATTCCATTCATCTTCAGCTTCATCAAATGCCTGAGATAAACTTCTTTTAGAACATTACACTGACGACAAAATTACTCCAAGTGCATCATAAAATTAAAATGCTAGATTGCTAGTTGGTGTTATATGCAGGATGCACGTGTGAATAAACAATACAATGCTACTCAGTTGAGTTAATACAAGCGTACGTGAACAATCTACTGTTAATTACAAAAAATTCCTGCTAATTCCTACCAAAAATTTTGTTGAAAGGTCAAAGTTTCGTCAGAATTGACCTTTTTTAATGGATTTTTGATGGAAAGTTTCGTTAAAAATTCCGTCGCAAAAAAGACCGATGGTATCGTTTGTTGTTGAAATTTTGTAGAAAATTTTCTACGAAAAACTTCCGTTGAAAAAAGTTACAAAATTTCGTAAAAAAAATTACAATGTTTTTTGATTATTTTAATACCAATTCATTGGAAAAAAACTAAAATTGTCAATGGAATTTTTCGTTGGTTATTTTGTTCCAATGGAATTCTGTCTGTAATTACTAATAGAATTTTTTGTTGAAAATTACCGTGGGAATTTTTCGTTGGTAATTTCATCAGTACCTACGAAATTTCATAAGTATTTATCTACCCAGTTCCATTGGTGCTATAGTCATTACAGACGAATTTCCGTTGAAAATTACCAATGAAATTTTTTAGGTGATTTATTCATTACCTATAGATTTCTATTGAAAATTATCAACAAAATTCTATCGGTAATTTAATTATTACTTACAGATTTTCATTGAAACTACTAACGGAATTCGTCAATAATTTAATCATTATGAACATAATTCTTTTAGTATTACAAACAAAATTCCGTCGGTAATTCAACCATTACGAACGGAATTTTATTAATAATTACCAACGAAATTAATAAAAATCATAATAATCACCCTTCATAACTCGCAATTGACATTTAAAATTCATAATAAAAATACGCATTAAAATATGAAATTCAAAGTCAAGTTGATGCGATTAAAAATTATCATAGACACTCAATATCTTAAAATGTTAAATAAATATAAACATAAACTTAAATGTGCTATTGTATGTATATTAAAAAAGTACCTAAACCCAAATAGAAACACGTTTATGGGTGCAATTGAACACTTCTAAAAAGCTAACTTCTCGCATCCATCTCATTTGCTTATATTTATTTATAATTATGCTCAATCGTAATGCATATGTATATACATAGCATATTAGAAATATAATTTGTATTTGAATTATTAGTATTTAATTCTTTTCAAAATTAATATGCTTACCTTTGAAATTCAATAACTTTATAGAACCTTTTTAATTGTCATATAAACTTTAGCATCTTGGAATGGACTACATGAGCAAGGGAGAGAAAAGTGCACAATAATATATAAGACCAAATATTAATAAAATAAATTTAGAGATATAAATTGAACAACATGAAGGTTAACGACGATCACGTTTTTTATGTGTAGGCCAGCTTTTAATTTTAAACAAGCTTAAAAGACATCAATATTGTTAGTGTAGAAGTCTTAATAAGCAATATATCAAGAGGGGGTGAATTGGTATTTAAAAATTCTTTTGAAGACTAAGTATAAAAATCAAAACTTTTGTAATAAAAAATCTCTTTTTATGTCAAAAATAAAGTTTGTGATCTTTCTAAATAAATTTTCAATAATAAATTGAAACGAACAAATAATAAATCAAAATAAAGACATTTCCATAAGTCAAGTAATGAACAAATGATAAATCAAAGCAAAAATATTTTTCCAAAGTCAAGTGATGAACAAATAATAAATCAAAGTAAAAATATTTTCCTAAGTCAAATGCAAGAAATAATAATGAATCAAGATAAAATATTTTCCTAAGCTAAATCCAAGTAATAAATCACAATGCGGAAAATTAAAAATAAGACACAAGATTTTTATAGTGGTTTGGCTTTTCAAGTGCCTATATCCACTCTCTTGAAACACTAAGGAATTTCAAATCTACTAAAGGCAATGGGCTTTTTATGGGATCAATTGAAATCCTCATAATAGCTTTTTACGAGATCAAGTGAAACCTCATAATGCTTTTTATGAGATCAAGTGAAACCCTCATAATAGTTTTTTGACAAGATCTAGTAAATCCCTCACAATACTTTTTATGAGATCAACCATAAACCCATAAATAACTTTTAAAGGTTAAACTAGAATCTTTACAATGAAATACAAGGATTAGCAAGAAAATGTCTCTACAAAGGCTAAGTATTAGGAGTTTAAGCTTGAGTGTAGTGAGAGAAGAAATGTCAGCTAAAATGAAGCAAGTATAGAACTTTTCAAAGCTTGGTGAAAGATTAAAATGAAGCTAAAGAGTTAGGATGAGGTTTTTGGTGGTTTCTCTATGGTTTGAAACTTTATCTTAGATTTTCTTTTATTTCCAAATGGCTTAAAGGTAGCTTTTTATAGCTGGTGTGAAGTTTGGAACCGTTAGTCACAAGTTGAATCAAATCTGATCATTGCTGAAGCTTGAGGGTCAGCTACAATGCACCTAGGGTCAACTATGTTTTTCAAATTTCTCAAATTAAGGCTCCATAGTCAAGTATAACCTTCCTTTACTTGATCTAATTCCCGATAGTGTGATTTTTGTAAGTCTGAGCTGATATAGTCAACTATGCCTTGACTATGGTCGACTATGTCTCTTGATTTCTTTCTTTTTCAAGCATAAGAGTAACCAAGGTTGACTATGTCTGTGTTGTCTTCTAAATTTCAAGCTTTCTAGATCAGGATCGACTATAACCATTACAGGATCAACTATGGCTTTGTATACTTCAAGTTTTCTCTCTTTCTACCTTTGGATCGACTTGAGCATCTCTAAAATTGATTCTTAACTCGTGTCTTGGGGTTTCCTTAGTTTTTTGGCTCCTCTCTTTAGTTATTTCTTCCTTGCCTTGTTCCTATAATCAAATAGTAATGCAAGACATGTTTGCTCTTGTTTTATTAGCTGAATATGCATTATTTGAAAACTTTTGTGATATTTTCTAATGATGCATGGCTTTTTAAACAATTATGTGACCTTAGGGGATTAAAACAATATTTGAGACAATTTTAAATGCTTGACATTAAGTTCAAGATAACATATAATTTTTGTCAAATCAAAACATTATGTAACTCAAGGTTAACAATCTCCATTTTTTTGATATGACAAAAACATGAGAATATTGCATTTAAAATTTCTTGAAACCTCCCCTAACTTAATTAGTCTCTATGCCCTTATTGGAAACATTTAAAATGTAAGTGAGAAGAATAAAAGAAGTGAATATGACCTTTGAAAATTCTCCTCCCCAATTTATGTATGAAGTTCAAAACTGTTTTAAAAAAAATTTAGCTAATATAAGAGCATTTCAATGTACTCATAAACCTTCTCCCTCTTTTGTTATATTAAAAAGGAATAGAAGTATGAGCTTTAAACATATAAACTCAAGAGACAACAGTTAGTGATAATCAATAAGCATAAATAAGCACTAAGTCTAATAATCTTCTCTAACTATCAAATCAAAACAATGAAATATACTTTCATGCAAAATATTCAATTAAAAGATAAATAAATATGTCCATTCATCATAATTTGAAAGTATTTGTCATACCCCGGAACTCCCCATCGGGCCCGTGACAACTGCCACGAAGCCTCATAGGTATTCACACCCTGAATACCAACCAAAACCCCGCAAGGCATTCGTATCAGTTTTCACACTTCCCGGGTGAGCAACGGTTATTAAATTTCACATTTCAAGAAATCATAAGTCTTTTTCAAACCAACACAATATAATACTATTTCTCGGCTCACTGGGGCACTTTCGTCATTTCTCCTCAAAAACTCTGAAACTGAGTGAAAATATAAAAGATGAGTAGAAAACATATATTTTATAATTGAAAATAATTTTAGAAGTCTAATGTGTCCATATGAAGTAAAATTTTTACTATTTTAATATAATAAAAATATTCGATAAAATAATTTATTTTCTTCTAAAACAATTTTTATAATGCTATTGATAAATAAATTTTCGCAACGTAAAAGCTAAATATATTTTTACATACTAGTATACAGAAAATCAGAGTATAAAATTTAAATTACAGTGACACGTGGGCCCACAACTAATCGAAATGCATTGAAAGCTGAAAACCTACAGCTTTTCTGGGAATGCAATCCAATTGCAGTCTTCGATGCAACCGGCTAACTACAGCTTATCCTGAGCCTGAAATGTGAATAGGAAGAGAGGTGAGATTACATAATCCCAGTGAGTAAACAATTACCATCAAAAGCATCTAAAGCCGAGTAGATGGAGACAATATAAAAATGTTATATCACAATAATATTCATAACTCAAAATTTGTTCTGATCCATACCAAACAATTTCTTAAACTTGGCCCCTGCCAGAATCATTCTCGCGAGTACATTCGTCAAGGTATCCCACTGAGATCGCCAAGGCTGTTAAATGTCCCATACCCATAACCATGTTTTCCCATCTGACACACAACCGTTCCTTGGCGTTGGTTGAGTCTCACTCTCACGTGGTGGTCCGAACGTGAGGTGCACTCAAATATTACCTCAGGAGATACTTCACCTAACATCTCCCCCTGGAGGTAAATATATAATTAGGTTATCGTGCCCCTCTCATAGGCAGTCCACAGAAACCCCCACCACTGCAGTGACCATTTAATATACCACCAGACCCATAAAATTTCCAGTAGCATAATATGGCGAATAAAATTTAAGCCAGTCTACCAAGACAAAACCAAAACTATTCATAAATTTCATGCCAAACCCTAAAAATTTAGCCATCATGCTACCATAGCGTCATAAGCCACAATTTCAATAGCATATAAAATTATAAATTTAACCTAGTCTCCATATACTCAATTTTTTCCTAAAAATAATATTTGATTTCAAAATCAATATAAATCTCATTTTTATTAAAATACATTTTAATTGGAAAACATAATATTTTATGATTTAAATTCACCATTCAATAAAAGCATCAACAAATATAATTACTCTAGATATTTAAGACAATAAATTGTCCACTCACAGTTCTAGGAGTAGAGATACTCCTATTTTCAACCCGCGGGTATAGTCCTTTACCCGTATCCAATGGCTCACCACCTAGCCATAATCCATGACACAAATTCCAATTAAATTTTGTCCAACAGTCATAAGCTATTTTAGGCTCTACATGATGCATGGAAATGAGATAAAAAAAATAGTTTGGACAGTCGTTTAATTGCGATGTCCGACCAATTTGCCTACGCCCGACCTAATTTGCTAAACCCTCAATTTAACTCCGATTTGACCCATTTCAATTTCTAACAATCCAATTATATCCACATTACTCAATGACAGTGAACACGGGTCTATTTATCAATCTTAGACTGTAAATTACACTTTTACCCCTATTAGGTAAAAATTTATATTTTTGCACCGAAAATTCTCATTTAATTCCTACCTTCATAATTCATCAAATATTACCAAAATGCCCTAAAATCTCATCAATTTCCTCAATTTCTAGAAGTCAATTTCTCTCCAAAAATTCGACTAATAATGGTGCACTAATACCGAAATTTAGTTCTTTTTTTTCTCCATAATTGATCAATTTCAAAACCATTTCATTTGAAATGAAATCATTTCATTTCACACACATATCCTAAGGCATTCGGTCATGGAAAATTGGTTGAGAAAATGGATTCTTTTCTTGTTGTTTTTCTTACTAACATACTAAACTAGCTTTAAACACTAACATAACTCAAATTCAACCAATTCCAACATCATTTCTCCTATCATACCCATTTTTTCAGAATTGATTTCATCATGAATTCATGCCTCTCAACCAAAGAAAATGGAAAGAAATGCATGGGTATTGTAGATCATAGGCAAAAGTGAAGAAATGTTACCTTTTTCACTTGATTTTTCTTAAAAATCACACTTTTTCTTGAATTTTTGGCTAGGTTTTTGGTTTTTTCCTCTTTGTTTTTATTTTCTTTCCTTTTCTTCTCCTTTTTCCTCTTTTGGCCAAATATGATGAGAGAGAAATGGGCTGATTTATGCCATTTTATAAAGAAATAATAAAATATTCAAAGTATGCCGCATGGTATTTTTCTATTGGTTCAAACTTTAAATATTTGACTTTTTATCCATTTATTCTCCATCACACTTTTGTCATATTTATCCTATTCCATGCTGAATAAAATCCTTTGGTCTTGACAAGTGCTGGGGTGAAAAATTTACCGATTTGCCCCTAAGACGAAAAAATTATGATTTTGCCCATATACTCTGAAATGTACTAAAATTACATTTTTTTCACTTTGCAACTTCAAATAACACTTCAATTGATCAATCTTAATCAAATGGGCCCAAAATCTTTTCTAAAAATTTCCGTTTTGTCCTCTAGTGGTAAAATTACCATTTTACTCTTGTGCTCTAAAAATACCAAGAAATTAAATTTATCCTTGCTACCCTTCATATTATGCTCCGAATAATCATATTATACTTCAAATGATTAATCTTGGTCAAATGTGATTAAATTCTTTTATAAAACTCTTCATTTTGTCCTCAATGACAAAATGATCGTTTTGTCCCTAATCGGTCAATTTTCTCGATTGACTCCAAATTAGACCTCGAACTCCAAATCACTGTTTTGAGTAATCCCTGGATTGTGAAATCCTCAGTTTCACTCTTAAAATCCTTATTTGAACTCATTCGAAGCTTAATCGACTTAATGGTATCATTAGGGGCAACATCGTTTTTTAACGATTTCTCGAACTTCCCAAATACGCAAACATTCTATTGAGCATGTAAATGACATCATAATTATTTTATAGAGCAGGGTTTGACAGTATTAAATCAAGATATATTTCTAATCAATATGTATTTAATCAAAGCATAGAGGAAATATATTCATATAGCATATCCAAGGAGCATTGTGTTTAAGTAAGTAATAATACATTTCTACTCAAGATATTCAATTAAAACATGAGGAAATATATTCAACCATTGTAATTAAAGGCACAATATATGTCATCATCAAGAATACCACATATAAATATAAATTTATAAGCAAAGTATAGCATTTTATCTTTTAAGTTCAAGTTGGATATGCATAGTTAAGCATGAAACGTTCACAAGTCTTCATATAATGTGAACATAATTTAGTGA
Source organism: Theobroma grandiflorum (assembly GCA_036013995.1). NCBI lineage: Eukaryota > Viridiplantae > Streptophyta > Magnoliopsida > Malvales > Malvaceae > Theobroma > Theobroma grandiflorum. The sequence continues at coordinate 14,752,771 of CP142130.1, read as the reverse complement.
TACATGTGCAACTAATATGTTCACATATCCTTCAAACAAATAATCAACTAACAAGATAAAGTAAGTTATCAACGAGTAAGCAAATTAAAGATACAATCAATTGTGCAAATGTATTCACAAATTTATACACAACTAAGTATGTCATGACCTGGAACTCCCTATCGGGCCCATGACAACCGCTACAACTAAGTATGTCATGACCCGGAACTCCCCATCGGGCCCATGACAACCGCTACGAAGCCTCAATAGGTATTCACACTCCGAATACCAATCAAAACCCTGCAAGGCTTTCGTATCAGTTTTCGCGCTTCCCCGGTGAGCGACGATGTCACGACCCAAATTCCCGGGCCATGACCGACGCAGAGACCCAATGAGCATAGCTCACTAAGCCCAAGCAAGCCTAATTTCACTTACTTTATCCCATACATGCTCGTGTGAGGCATCCACACGTAATGCACCCAGTGTGCATACAATGCCAATTAACAGTGGCATATCCAATCATACATACACACATACCTTTTCCCGGGTGTGAACATAGCCAATTCACAATGACATTATCAACATTAATATACATGCACTATGCTAGTCATGTATTTAGCAATTTACATTGCTTACACATTTACATTCATACCAGTCAGAAATAAATTTTGACAGTGTACATTACATGTACATAACCATCATACAAAAACCCACGACTTCCAGCGGAGACATGTACAATAAAAACGGCAACTACTGAATGCCAGACACCTACCAGGAGATGGACTACTGTGATCCCGCGATCTAGGAATCTACAATCTCCTGATCTGAAAACATAAATTTTTGCAAACGGTGAGTATAAAACTCAGTGAGCAAACATTAGATAGGAACAAGCCATAATACCAGGAAGGGTTAAAAATATGATGCATACATTTGAAACACATTCATTTTTATCCAATTTATTATCAAACCCTTCCCCTCACTTCAATTTAATTTCTAATGAAGGAATAATCAATTTCATACATACGCACACAAATAAATACAACATTCCATTATCTCACCTGCTGAAGATATCGTGTGCACCATGTGCACTCACCAGCTCATGTGCATCCCCCCACATCGTGCACATAGCTGGAGTGGTCCTGTGCACCATGTGCACTCACCAGCTCATGTGCATCCCCCCACATCGTGCACATAGCTGGAGTCATCATCATGTGCACCATGTACACTCACCAGCTCATGTGCATCCCCCCACATCGTGCACATAGCTGGAGCTACAGTGTGCATTCCCCCACATCGTGCACCAACCACATTTTCCACATCCAATCTCACCGACATGAGCATTTCCCCACATCACACACATGTACATTTACGTATATACATCAACAATATCAAATGTCCATACATCACACATATTCACACATATGTGACAACAGGTTATAAGAACACATAATTTCATGCATACCACATAATTCCATCACGAAAAATCATTTTTATCAAGGGCTTGTTCCCGGCACACATTTTAAAAACTTTGAATAAATCATTTAATCATCTATTTCAATACAATGTGCATTCCCCAAATAATTTGAAATGCAAGTTCACTCACCGTCTTACAAATCCGGATTCCAGATGCTCTCGGATTAAAAATTCTCAATCACGATCCCTTTGCCTTTCTCGGACTTCTCATCACCTTAACACAACATAAAATTAAGAAATTTACTATAATGCCCCCAACTAATATAAACTAATTTAGATTGCTAACGTATGATACGCAAAGGCAAAAATGCGTCCATTTATCGCTTTAACGCGGTATTGTCTAATTTCGACCGATTACCCGATTAATCGGCTATTATGTCCAATTTGATTCTGAATTGGTCCATTCTTTTTCTAATACCTTAATTCACCACAAACCATTTAATTAATACCAATTTCAGCATCCAACCTTTTCCATTTCTTTATGGAAAAATTCGGCCAATGCAGTGCATTAGCACTGAAAATTTTTCTACTACATTTTTCACTTGCATTTGTCATTTTCTAATTTCCTTCATTTCAAATGAAATCATTTCATTTGAAATGAAACAATTTCTTCATGGTTTCTCTACACCCTAGGTTCGGTCAATGAAGAACAACCATGAGATTCAATTTCTTTCTTCCATTTTTGTCCATAATCATGCTTAACTACCTCTAAACACTAACATAGTTTAAATTCAATCCAATCCAACATCAAATCCATACTCATACCCATTTTTCAGAATTCATTCCATCATGATATCTCCATATTTAACCATAGAATTCAAGAACAAAAGCATAGATATGGTAAATCACAAGCCAAAGTAAAGATTTATTACCTTTTTCAAGTGATTTCCTTTGAAAATCACACTTTTCCTTAAATTTCCACCTAGGTTTTGTGTTTTTCTCATTTGTTCTTCTTTTCTACCCTTCAATTCTGGTGTGAGCCGAATATAGAGAGAGAAATGACGGTTAAAGGCTGATTTTTATGGCTTAAATAATAAAATATAAAAGCTTGACACGTGTCATCACGCCATTGGCCCATTTTCTTTACTTTTTTGACTTTTTCTTCCATTTATTTTCCACCACTTGATTAATCAAGTCAACATCTGATCCAAGGTTGATCATGGCTGGAAATAATGGTTCTGGTGATGGAAAATTACGGTTTTACCCCCGGGATGGCAAAATTACAATTTTACCCCTATACTCAGAAATGTACCGAAATTTCATTATTTTCACTGTCCAACCTCAAATAACACTAATATTAATTCATATTAACCAAATGGGTCAAAATCCTTCCAAAAAAAATTCACGTTTAGCACTCCGATGGCAAAATTACCATTTTGCCCTTGTGCTCCAAAGACACCGAAAATCACCATTTTACACTGCTAAACATCATTTTATACTCCAACAATCATAACTGCATTTCATATAATTATTTTTGGTCCAATGTGATCAAATTTTGGTTAAAAATCTCCATTAATCAACAAATGAGAAAATGACCGTTTTGTCCCTAACCGGTCAATTTTCCCGATTGACTCCAGACTGGACCTTGAACTCCAAATCACTATTCTGAGCTGTTTTGTGGGTCTCAGAATTTTGAAATTCCTCTTAGAATTTCTATTAAACTAGTTTGAAGCTCGATTTAACTTAATTGTACCATTAGGTACAATACCAGCCTTTCAACCAATTAGACAGGGTCTCACAGACGATTACAAAATGTCACATTTTAAATACCACCAGTCATTTTCAATTTAAAAATACTAAAATAGTTTCATCCGGCTCACAGGGCATTTTCATCGTTTTTCATCGAAAATTTCAAAATTTGCTAAAAATGTAGTAAATACATATAAAACACATTTATCATGATAAAAATAAATTTAAGTATCTAAAATATATATTTGGAAATAAAATTTAATTATTTGAATATAATAAAATATTTAATAAAATAATATAATTTCTTATAAAACAAATTTTATAAAACTATTGATAAACAATTTTCGCAGCGTAAAAATTAATTATGTTTTTACATACTTTAATACAAAACACTATAATATTAAAATTAAATTACAGTGATATGTGGGTCTGAAAACTAACCAGAATGTCTCGGGAACTGTGAACCTACAGTTCTCATCGATTCAAGTCCACTATGGTCCTTGATCGAATCAGCTAACTATGAATGCTCTGAGCCTGTAAGGTGTGGAAAAAAAAGAGGTGAGATTATAAAATCCCAGTGAGTAAACAGACACCATCTAAAGTATCTAAAGCCGAGTAAAAATGAGACAAATAAAATATTCAAATCCAATATATTTTTCACAACATCAATACTCAATTTTATTCCAATAATTCACTTGGCTTATGCACAATCTTTAAAACTTGGCTCATGCCAAAACATGTACTCGGGGATACCTTGTACGGGGGCATCCACTCGAGTCCGCCAAGGCTGTAAAATTTCATATTTCTCAAAATTCAGTCGTTCCTTGGCGTTGGCTGAGTTCACTATCACGAGGTGGTTAGGCGTGAAGTAAACTCAAATCCTACCTCAGGAGATACCCTACGCGCCTCTCTACCGAGGTAAGCACAATAAATTTTTGGGTTTTCGTGCCCCTCCTAAAGGTTGGTCCACGGAACCCGCCACTGCAGCGACTACAATTATCCCACCAATTAAATAAAATTATCATAGCATAACATGGCCCACAATTCTTATTTTGCCAATTAAGGCAAATCAAAGCAGTTCATGTATTTATCAATTCATAAAAATAGCCAGTCATGCCCACAATTTATCATAAGCCATACAATTCAAACAATAATTTGCAATACAAGCAAACAGTCTTCCATTACTCTATTTCTCGAAATCACCATTTAATTTTTCAAAAAATTTATAAAATCATTTTATCAAATCACAATTTTTCTTAAAACATGGCAATTTACTATTTAAACCCATTTTCTATAAAACACACAATTGAATAAAACTACTTTAGATAATTAAGACGATAATAAGTTTACTCACTGTTCTAAGAGTAGAGATACTCCTATCCTCCGTCCTCGGGTGCAATTTCTTACCCGAACCAATTTACTCACCACCTATCCACAATTCATGACACAAAATTCAATAAATTGTGTCAATTCTTCATAAATCATTTCAGGCTCTAAATGCATGGAATGTCCTACAAACTGTCCGAATAACCGTCTAAATACGGTATTCAGCCTAATCGCTTATACACGTCTAAATTGCTAAAATCTTAATTTTAACTCCGATTTGACCCCTTTCAGTTTCTAATTGTTTGATTATATTCCAATTACCCAATGGTAGCAACTATGGGTCAATTTACCAGTCTGAGAATGCAAAATTACAATTTTACCCTTAGTGGGTAAAAATTCCAAATTTTATTCTAAAAATTCTTAATTAATTCCTACTTTTACTATTCATCAAATTTACCAAAATTGCCATTCAGCCATATCCATTTGCTGCATTTCCAGCCACCAAAAAGTCTCCAAAAATTCAGTTAAATTGGGTTTCTAACATGTAAAAATGTGTTTTCTTGAAATCTATCATTGTTACCTAACTAATAACATCCATTTAATCTAAAAATCACCATATTCAAGCATCAAATCCATCAAAAAATATTCAGCCAGCAAGGTGCAGCAATACCCATATTTTATTTGTGGATGAAAATGGAAAAATAAGGCTTGGGTAGTGAAAATCACAAGGAAAATTAATGAAATTTACCTTTTTCTAGCTTGATTCTTGGATTTTCCTTATTTTCCACTTAAATTTTCAGCTAGGGTTCTTGGTTTCAGCTTCCCTCTCCTTGCCTAGTTCTAACCGTTCCTCATAAGCTGGTTTAATGAATTTTTTTGGCCTTTTTAAAGGAAAATTAAAATAATATGATTTTATTCATTTTTTAATATTTAATTAATTCCTTAAATTCTAGCCATTCATTTATTCCCAAATTTCACCATCAGCTTCCACACTTATCCATTCAGCTTTCCTGAAGTTTCTGGACCATTCCAAAAATTTTGTGGTATAATTTTGTAAAATTACACTTTTGCCCCCGAAAAAGTGCAAAATTACATTTTTACCCCAAAAATTGAAAAATTGCCAAAAGGCATATTTTTCACTCCTCAAACTCATACCACACTCCAATTTATCAAATTTGATCTAAATTCTCTCGAAAAATTAAATTTGGTCATCCGGTGGTAAAATTACGATTTTGCCCCTATATTCCAAAATGTACTAGAATTACATCTTTTTTCACTTTTCAACCTCAAATTATGTTTTAACTAGTCTAAATAATCAATCTTAATCAAATGGGGCTAAAATCTTCTTTAAAAGTTTCCGTTTTGACCTTTAGTGGTAAAATTACCGTTTTACCCTTATATCTCAAAAATATCGAGAATTAAAATTTTTCACTGCTGAACTTCATATTATATTCCAATAATCATATTATATTCCATATAATTATTATTGGTCATTTGAAATCAAAATCTTTATTAAAAATCCCCATTTTGTCTTGAAATTGAAAAATGATCGTTTTGTCCCTAATCGGTCAATTTTCTCGATTGACTCCAAATCGGACCTCGAACTCCCAATCACTGTTTTGAGTAATTCCTGGACTGTGAAATTTCCAATTTCACTCTTAAAATCAGTATTTGAGCTTATTCGAGGTTTAAATCATCTTAGTCATATTTCTAGTTATAATACTGTCTTTTAAATATTTTCTCAGCTGTTCAAATATACTATCATTCTATCAGTTACATGTATAACATGATAGATATTTTAGGGCCGAGTTTGACAAAGTATAACAAGGAGCATGGCTATTATCTTTTAAGAACAAATATAAAACATTATTAAGCACAAGGTTAATATGGTATTTAAGAGATGTTACTAACAGAGATGAACACCACTTGTTGAGATTTTCCAAGCTTATTATTGAAGATTTCAAGTGCTCAAAAATCATAAGACAATGTCAACGATCAACTCCCCCTTAAACATTCATTAAATCAATTCCAACAATGAGAAGGGATTAAATGGTTAATTACATTAAAGCATAATTTTAACTTCTGTTAAAAAGCATCATGAGGTAAATATGGGGGATTAACAATGATCATATTATAAATGAGCATTTAAATAGAATGTTCAACATATTAATCTCAAACTCATATATTCAAGGAACTAGTAAGGTATGAGTATTTAAATAATATTCAATCTATGCTTCAAATACTCATAATTTCAAGAAGTGTATGCATGTTAACCTCAACGCTTATTCAAGATATCATTTTTCATTAAGCATCTTTTTCAATCATGTATTGCCCAAGCACAATCAATCAACCATTTTAAGAAAATTCTCTAAAATATATAAGAATAACAATTTGAGAGAGAATTATCTCAACAATAACATGTCATCATGAGAATGCCATCATGTATCACTTTTTAGTAATCTCTTTTCTTCGATACTTTCACACAAGCATTTCAATAAGTGTTCCCCAAAACATGTATAAGACTATCAATTCAAGGAGAAGTTTTCTCATCAAGACAATATCATTATCAATGAAGCATTGTCAAGGCATTTTGCACTTGTTGTAATCATGTAAGAGAATATTATGATCAAGTAAGCACAAACATGATTACAAGAGAATTTTGGTTATCTTCATTAATCATGATTCTAATTCGTTCCATGAAATGCATATATGATTTTAATAAAAAACATGAGCATATGTTTATAAAAAATATGCATGCATTGAATTTCAATCATGTATGCTATTTCTTAATGATTCATGATTCACAACTAATGCCAATTACTATGAAATATTGAAAATGCGGCACATGACTCATTAATATATCTATAGTGAACATCCAATCATCAATGAATATCAATTTTCAAGATTTAAGGAATAAACATTCAACTAATCGCACGTTTGGTATGGGGCTTTATTCCCAGTTAGTTGATGTTCCCTTATTTGGTTGAAAAGTCTAACACGGAATAGGAATTCCTTAGGAATTCCTATTCCTTAAAATGGGGTTTAAGGGTGCTTTAACTATTCCTTTCTTCCCCCTTGGTATTATCTATTTTGGCACTCATAGAATAGCTTAGGTCAGTTGTAATGACTAAAATACCCCTATTACATTTACAAAATTCCAAATTGGTCCATATAAAATATTTTTTTCCCTATCTTTTCCTTTTTCCCCTCTTCTCTAAGTCGATCTTCAACCTTTTTCCTTTCATCAGCCAATTTTCCATTATTGTCCACAGAGTAGCAACACCCCTCTGATTCAACTTTAAAGCACCCTTTACTCTCATCCATAGTCCAGGTGGGGCGGTTATTTCTTCATTTCTTCGGTTGTCAATATTGTATGGGAATTTTGCATGGTTGTGATTTAGGGTTTCGGTTTAAAAAATATGATCAAGGTTTGCTGTGATTTAATCTACTATGATGTTGGGTTTGCTTTGATTTTGTGTATGCTCATATGGTGATTTTCTATTTGTTGTGAGTAAAGAAGTCACCTTCCATTTTCTTTCTTCTCATTTTGTTACTTTTGGGACATTTGCTTTCGACTATCATCCTCCTCACTATTGTTAGCCTTTCTTATGCCCATCAGTCAATTTTAATCTATTCCCCTGTCCCGTCGAATTCTCTCTTCTCCGTCTGTACCTCATCTTTCTCTTCTTTGTGTAAAAAGGGTGAATTGTTTATGGGGCTAACGTCAGATTAATACAAAAATTGTGAACAAAAGTTGCCTAAAAATATTATTAATTCACCTTCGACACCCAAGTCTGGGATAAAGGTTTGGCCAGCAATTATATTAAAAACCTAGTGCTTGTGATAAAGCATTGTGAGACCTTGTCAAATCTGTTAAAAATCGGTATTGTACCTAGTGGTACAATTAAGAAAATCAAACCTTGAACTAGCTCAAATAGAAATTCTAAGACGAATTTGAAAATTCTGAAACCCATAGAATGGCTTAGAATAGTGATTCAGAGTTTAAGGTCCAATTTGGAGTCAATCGAGAAAATTGACCGATTAGGGACAAAACGGTCATTTTCCCATTTGATGAGTTAATGGAGATTTTAGCCAAAATTTGATCACATTGGACCAAAAATAATTTTATGAAATACGGTTATGATTATTGGATTATAAAATGATGTTTAGCAGTGTAAAGTTGTGATTCTCGATGTTTTTGGAGCACAAGGGTAAAATGGTAATTTTACCACTAGAGTACTAAACGGGAAATTTTTTTGAAAGGATTTTGTCCCATTTAGTTAATATGGATTAATATTAGTGTTATTTGAGGCTGGACAGTGAAAATAATATAATTTCGGGACATTTCGAAGTATAGAGGTAAAATCGTAATTTTACCATCCCGGGGACAAAACCGTAATTTTACACCACAAGAACATATTTTTTCAGCCATGATCATCTTTTGATCATATCTTGACTTAGACTAATCAAGTGGTGGAAAAGAAATGGAAGAAAAAATCAAAAAGTAAGAAAAACGGGCCAATGGATTATGCCACGTGGCAAACTTGTTTATTTTATTATTAAAGCTTAAAAATCAGCCATTTCAACCCATTTTCTCTCTCTAATTTCGGCACACACCAAATTTAAGGGAAAGGAAAGAAGAACAAAGGGAAAAACCATAAAACCTAGGTGAAAATTCAAGACAAAGTGTGATTTTCAAGGAAAATCAATTGAAAAAGGTAATAATTCTTCACTTTGGCTTATGATCTACAATACCTATGCTTTTGTTCTTGATTTCCATGGTTGAATATTGAGATATCATGATGAATTCAATTTTGAAAAAAGGGTATTGAAGAGGAATTGTTGTTGGAATAATTTAATTTTAGACTACGTTGATGTTTAGAGGTAGTTAAGCATGGTTATGAACAAAAACACAAAAGAAATATTCATTTTCTCTAGGACTCTTTGTTGGCCGAACCTAGGGTGTTGAGAATCCATGAGGAATTGTTTCATTTCAAATGAAATGATTTCATTTGAAATGAAAGAAATTAGAAAATGACAAATTAAAGTGAAAAAGTCTAGTAGGAAAAATTACAGTGATAATGCACTGTAATGGTTGAATTTTTCCATGAAGAAATGGAACAGTTTAATGCTGAAATTGACACTAATTAAATGGTATGTGGTGAATTAAAGTATTAGAAAAAAAAATGGTGCAATTTGGAATCAAATTGGACGTATTGGCCAATTTATCGGGTAATCGACCGAATTAGGTCAACATCGCGTTTAAGTGAGTGACCAGGTATTTTATGCATCCGTATAGAAATTAGGTTAATTTTATACCTAATTAGCACCAATATAGTAATTAAATTATTTTACTGTTTGTCAAGGTGGTGAGATTGCTGATAAAGGCAAGAAAATCGCACTTGAAGATTAGCAGTCGAAACGCTCGAATTCGACTCCTGGAAAACCTGTGAGTGAATTTGCATCTCAAAAATGGTTTTGGGAAATATGAACTTATTGAATAAAATGCTTGAATGATTTTATTCAATCTTCTTTAAAAGAATGAGCACCATGGGAACAAGCTTTTCATGAAATATTATTTTATTGAGGTTAAATTTTATTGTGTTGAATATTGTTCATCTATATGATTGTGATGCATCTGTGTACCTTTATATGGTGCTTACATGTATTGTTAATAAATTATGTGAAATCGATGTAATGGAATAAAGTGGGGACGGCGATACGTAACGCCCACAATTTCCTAAAACTTTCAGAATTGAGCAAAGTGGGGACGGCGACACCTAACGCCCACGATTTCTGAAAATTATCACGGTTGAACTTTGGTGAAGCGTGATTCACTGTTCAGGGCCTTGCAGGAACGGCGATACGTAACGCCTGCAAGTGCTCAGATAAATGTCTTTGTGTATATATGTGATTGTATGATATGCGAATTGCCTTAAATTGAGAAAAATGGGTGTTACACGAAACCCTCGTACGGATGAGCGAAACCCTTGTACAGCGACGGGTTATGATTTCGCTACACTGCAGCAAGAACGCCTTCCTGCTGTAGCGATAATTATCGATAATTGTATTTAGCTAAAAAAAAAAATCTTAGGATAAGTGGAAATGGTTAAATATTAGTTAGAAAGAAAAATTATCTCGTTTTCAACTGGTGCATCATGATTGTCAAATTTTCTGATCGAGATTGCTTGTTCCGTTCTAATATTTACTCACTAAGTTTTGTACTCACGTTTTATAAAATTCATGTTTTCAGATCAGGAGACTATTGGACCCTAGATCGAGGAGTCCCCGTAGTGCATCTCTTAGTAGGTGTTTGGCATTCAATAGTTACCCGTTTTTATTGTAAATGTCTCCGCTGGAAGTCATGGGCTTTTGTATAGTGGTTATGTACATGTAATGTACACTGTCAAAGTTTATATTTGACTGGTATGAATGTAAATGTGTAAGCAATGTAAATTGCTAAATACATGACTGGTATAGTGCATGTATATTATGATTGATAATGACATTGTGATTTGGCTGTCGTTCACACCCGAGGAAAAGTGTGTGTGTATGTATGATTGGAAATGCCATTGTTAATTGGCTTTGTATGCACACTAGGTGATTGGAAAGTCAGTGGGAATAGGCTTGCTTGGGCTTAGTGAGCTATGCTCATTGGGTCTTTGTGCCGATAATGGCCCGGGAATTGGGTCATGACAATGTTGGTATCAGAGCCCTAGGTTGTTATGTCCTAGGGTGTTATGGTCGGGTCTAGCGGAGAGTCGGGTCTTTATGTGGGATCATTAATTATGAACTGTGAGCCGCGACACATTTCATAATTGAGAAATCGCATAAATTCCCAATCTTAGAAACTACCATATTTTTGTAACTGTGTTTAATGACAAGTGTTGCTCTTGTCTAGGTAAGAATGCCACCTAAGACACGGGCCACCTTGAGACGAGTAGGGGAGCAGGATGTCCCCATTGAGATAACCGATAGACAACGGGCACCCACCCGTAGGGGTCAAGGTAAACGTGGTAGGGTCACTAGGCTAGTGAGGGCAGATACGCCCGAGAGTAGGAGAGAAGATGGACAACTTGTAAGTGAGACGGATAGGACACCTACTAGAGGAGTTACTGTTGAGGACTTGGCGGCGGGTCTGCAGGGAGTCAATCGGGTTGTAGAAATGATGGCAGCCCGTATGGAAGATATACAGAAAATGGTAGAGGGGAGACATGTAGAGCAAGAGTCCCATAGTTCCCAAGGCCAGACAGACCGCCAATGTCCCGAGGGTGACAGAGTTCAGGTAGAGGTTTTGCTCTCTGACTTCCTGAAACTTAAGCCTCCATCATTTACGGGGTCAGATGCATCGGAGAAACCCTAGGTTTTCTTAGACAAGATGGAGAAGATTTGTAACGTTATGGGATGCTCTAGTTCTAGATCAGTGGAGCTAGTAGCTTTTCAGTTGGAGGATGTAGCACAGGAATGGTATGACTCCTTGCGAAAGAGTAAGCCAATAGGTGCTGCACCGCTGATCTGGAATGAATTCAGTACAGCGTTCCTGGATCGGTTTTTATATCATAGTGTGCAAAGTGCTAGAGTTAGAGAGTTTGAGGCATTGGTGCAGACTCCGAGCATGACAATGTCAGAATATGATATAAAATTTACGCAACTGTCTCGATATGCACCATATTTGATTTCCATGGAGGAGATGAAAGTCCAAAGATTTGTGGATGGACTAGTGGAACCACTGTTTAAGGCTGTGGCCTCTCGAGATTTCCATACTTACTCTGCGGTAGTGGATTGTGCTCAACGGATTGAGATGAAAACCAATGAGAGCAGAGTTGCAAGAGATAAAGCAAAACGGGCCAAGACAGATGGTTATCAAGGTTGTAGAGATTTTGACAGTGGGATTTCATCTTTTAGCTGTCAAGGCCCACAGAGGGAGTCAAGGTTACCCCAACGGGGGAGTGATGTGACAAGTACTAACGTTGGGTCAGGGTAGAGAACTTTTAGCGGAAGGAGGTAGCAACAAGACTCAAGGCAGAGTAGTCAGCCTATTCCTCCTTGTGATACTTGTGGGAGACAACATAGAGGACAATGCTATCATGCTACAAGAGCTTGTTTTAATTGTGGCCAGCCTAGACACATTTGGAGGAACTGCCTAATCGCTCAACAACCGTAAGGTTCTATTCGTGGTTCTACTCGGCCAGCTTTGTCTGCTCCTTCGACAACTGTCTCAACTGGCCAGGAGGTTAGCGAGACACGAGGTAGAGGTGCTGGTGCTTCTTCTCAGGGTAGACCAGTTGGGTCTGGACATCAAAGTTCCTCAAGAAGAGGCCAAGCGAGGGTGTATACCTTAACTCACCAGGATGCCCAAACGTCCAATGCAGTAGTTTCAGGTACTCTTTCCATCTGTAATATGGATGCTAGAGTATTGTTTGACCCTGGATCTACTCATTCTTTTATCTCTCCATACTTTGCATTTTAATTGGGTAAAGACTGTGTTAGGAGAGAAGAACAATTAGTGGTATCTACTCCTTTGAAGGAGGCATTTGTGGCTGAGTGGGAATATTAGTCCTACGTAGTGCAAATCAAGGATAAGAACACCATAGTGAATTTAGTGGTGTTAGACACCTTGGATTTTGATGTGATATTGGGAATGGACTAGTTGTCACCTTGTCATGCCAGTGTAGATTGTTACCATAAGATAGTTAGATTTGATTTTCCAGGTGAGCCATCATTTAGCATCCAGGGGGATAAAAGTAATGTTCCGACCAACTTGATATCCGCCATGTCTGCTAGGAGGTTATTGAGGCAGGGCTATCAAGGTTACCTGGCGGTGGTGAGGGATAACCAAGCAGAGGTCGGAGATATAAGTCAAGTGTCGGTAGTGAATGAGTTTGTGGATGTATTTCCTGAGGAACTGCCAGGATTACCTCCGGAGTGAGAGATTGAATTTTGCATAGACTTGATTCTTGATATTAGACCCATAACTATACCCCTATATCAGATGGCACCGGCAGAGCTCAAGGAGCTCAAGGATCAGTTGGAGGATCTGCTAGACAAAGGTTTCATTCGCCCTAGTGTCTGACCATGGGGAGCACCGGTGCTATTCGTAAAGAAGAAAGATGGGTCATTTAGATTATGCATTGACTACCAACAACTTAATAAGGTAACAGTGAAGAATAAGTACCCACTCCCAAGAATAGATGACCTGTTTGATCAGTTACAAGGGGCATAATTTTTTCTAAGATAGATATGTGATTTGGGTATCATCAATTGAGAATCCAGGATGAGGAGTGCCAAAGACCACATTTCAGACTAGGTATGGTCATTATGAGTTCTTGGTAATGTCATTTGAACTTACCAATGCCCCTGCAGCCTTTATGGATTTGATGAACCGAGTGTTCAAGCCCTACTTGGACAAGTTTGTAGTGGTGTTCATTGATGATATCATGATCTACTCGAGGAGTCGAGAGGAGCATGAGCAGCATTTAAAGATAGTGCTCTAGATTTTGAGAGAACATCGATTGTATGCCAAGTTCTCCAAATGTGAGTTCTGGCTTGAAAGTGTTGCATTCTTAGGACATGTAGTGTCTAAGGATGGGGTACAAGTAGATCCAAAGAAAGTCGAGGCAGTGGAGAGATGGCCGAGGCCAACATCAGTTACGAAGATTAGAAGCTTTTTAGGGCTAGCAAGCTATTATCGTCACTTTGTTAAGGATTTCTCCAGAATAGCCACCCCTCTAACCAAGTTGACACGTAAGGATACAAAATTTGTGTGGTCAAATACTTGCGAAGATAGCTTTGAGAAGCTTAAGACATGTCTCACCACAGCTCCAGTGTTGAGCCTACCACAGGGCACAGGGGGTTATACAGTATATTGTGATGCCTCGTTGGTTGGTTTAGGATGCGTGTTAATACAACACGGGAAGGTGATTGCATATGCATCAAGACAACTTAAAAGGCGTGAACAGAATTACCCCGCACATGATCTGGAGATGGCAGCAATCGTGTTTGCCTTAAAGATTTGGAGACATTATTTGTATGGTGAGACTTGTGAGATACATACAGACCACAAAAGTTTGAAATATATATTTCAGCAGAGGGATTTGAACTTGCGGCAACTTAGATGGATGGAGTTGCTAAAGGATTATGATTGTACTATTCTTACCATCCTGGTAAAGCTAATGTAGTGGTGGATGCTCTGAGTTGAAAGTCGATGGGTAGCCTAGCACATATCTCCACAAACTGGAGATTATTGGTTAGGGAGTGCATAGCTTGGGAGACATGGATGTGCATTTGGAGGTCTTCGAGACAGATGCATTGCTAGCTCATTTCAGAGCGAGGCTTGTCCTAATGGACCGAATTAAAGAGGCACAAGGTAAAGATGAGTTCGTAGCTAAGGTCTCAGAGGATCCACAGGGAAAGAAAGAGAAGATGTTTATCAGAGGCACAGATGGAGTGTTAAGGTATGAAACCAGACTCTATGTGCCAGATAGTGATGGGTTGAGGAGAGAGATATTGGAAGAGGCTCACATGGCAGCCTACGTGATACATCCAGGTGCTACCAAGATGTATCAAGATTTAAAGGAAGTGTACTGGTGGGAAGGACTTAAGAGAGATGTGGCTGAATTTGTCTCCAAGTGTTTAGTGTGTCAACAAGTTAAAGTAGAGCACCAAAGGCCTGCAGGATACTACAGCCATTACCAGTGCCCGAATGGAAGTGGAAGCATATTGCAATGGATTTTGTGACGGGTTTGCCTCGAACTAGTGGGGGTTATGACTCGATTTGGGTCATAATAGACCGATTGACGAAGTCAGCTCATTTTCTTCCGGTTAAGACCACTTATGGAGTTGCTTAGTATGCCCAGCTTTATGTGGATGAGATAATACGATTGCATGGCATCCCTATTTCTATAGTGTCGAATAGAGGGACATGGTTTACTAGTAGATTTTGGGAAAAGTTGCAGGAAGCATTGGGCACTAAGTTGGATTTTAGTACAACTTTCCACCCCCAGACTGATGGACAGTCTGAGCGAACCATTCAGACTTTGGAAGACATGTTGAGGGCATGTGTAATAGACTTTGGAGTCAAATGGGGTAGGTATTTACCCTTAGTGGAATTTGCTTACAATAACACTTTCCAATCTAGCATCCAAATGGCACCCTTTGAAACACTATATGGAAGGAGGTGCAAGTCACCCATTGGATGGCTAGAGGTGGGTGAAAGGAAACTTTTGGGGCCTGAGTTGGTGCAGGACGCCACTGATAAAATCCGTATGATTGTCAGCGGATGCTTATAGCCCAAAGTAGGCAAAAGTCCTATGTGGATAACCGACGAAGGGATTTGGAGTTTCAAGTGGGAGACCATGTATTTCTAAAAGTCTCGCCAACCAAAGGGGTAATGAGATTTGGTAAGAAAGGGAAATTAAGCCCTCGGTATATAAGACCCTTCGAGATCTTATAGAAGGTCGGAGTAGTGGCATATCGATTGGTATTACCGCCAGACCTTTCGAGTATTCACCCCGTGTTCCATGTGTCTCTGTTGAGGAAGTATAATCCAGATCCTTCTCATGTGATATAGTATGAAACTGTTCAATTACAAGATGATTTGACTTATGAGGAACAGCCGGTAGCTATCCTTGACAGACAAGTCAAAAGGCTCTGATCAAAGGATGTGGCTTCAGTGAAAGTGTTGTGGCAAAATCACACTAGTGAAGAGGTAACGTGGGAAGCTGAGGAGGAAATGCGGACAAAGTATCTACACCTCTTCGATATGTAAAGGTAAACCACTCTCCTATGAATTTAAATTCGGGGACCGAATTTCTATTAATGGGGGAGAGTGTGAGACCTTGTCAAATCTGTTAAAAACCGATATTGTACTTAGTGGTACAATTAAGAAAATCGAACCTTGAACTAGTTCAAATAGAAATTCTAAGAGGAATTTGAAAATTTTGAAACCTACAGAATAGCTTAGAATAGTGATTCAGAGTTCAAGGTCCAGTTTGGAGTCAATCGGGAAAATTGACCGGTTAGGGACAAAACGGTCATTTTCTCATTTGATGAGTTAATGGAGATTTTAGTCAAAATTTGATCACATTGGACAAAAAATAATTTTATGAAATACAGTTATGATTATTGGATTATAAAATGATGTTTAGCAGTGTAAAATTGTGATTCTCGATGTTTTTGAAGCACAAGGGCAACATGGTAATTTTACCACAAGAGTACTAAACGGGAAATTTTTTTGAAAGGATTTTGTCCCATTTGGTTAATATGGATTAATATTAGTGTTATTTGAGGCTGAACAGTGAAAATAATATAATTTCGAGACATTTCAGAGTATAGGGGTAAAATCGTAATTTTGCCATCTCAGGGACAAAACCGTAATTTTACACCACCAGAACATATTTTTCCAGCCATGATCATCTTTTGATCATATCTTGACTTAGACTAATCAAGTGGTGGAAAAGAAATGGAAGAAAAAGTCAAAAAGTAAGAAAAACGGGCCAATGGATTATGCCACGTGGCAAGCTTGTTTATTTTATTATTAAAGCTTAAAAATCAGCCATTTCAACCCATTTTCTCTCTCTAATTTTGGCACACACCAGATTTAAGGGAAAGGAAAGAAGAACAAAGGGAAAAACCATAAAACCTAAGTGAAAATTCAAGATAAAGTGTGATTTTCAAGAAAAATCAATTGAAAAAGGTAATAATTCTTCACTTTGGCTTATGATCTACAATACCTATGCTTTTGTTCTTGATTTCCATGGTTGAATATTGAGATATCATGATGAATTCAATTCTGAAAAATGGGTATGAAAGAGGAATTGTTGTTGGAATAATTTGATTTTAGACTATGTTGATGTTTAGAGGTAGTTAAGCATGGTTATGAACAAAAACACAAAAGAAATATTCAATTTTTCTAGGACTCCCGGAAAACCTGTGAGTGAATTTGCATCTCAAAAATGGTTTTGGAAAATATGAACTTATTGAATAAAATGCTTGAATGATTTTATTCAATCTTCTTTAAAAGAATGAGCACAATGGGAACAAGCTTTTCGTGAAATATTATTTTATTGAGGTGAAATTTTATTGTGTTGAATATTGCTCATTTATATGATTGCGATGCATCTGTGTACCTTTATATGGTGCTTACATGTATTATTAATAAATTATGTGAAATCGACGTAATGGAATAAAGTGGGGACGGTGATACGTAACGCCCACAATTTCCTAAAAATTTAGAATTGAGCAAAGTGGGGACGGCGATGCATAACGCCCACGATTCTTAGAAAATTTGAGTTGAATAAAGTGGGGACGGCGATACGTAACGCCCATAATTTCCTAAAAATTTCAGAATTGAGCAAAGTGGGGATGGCGACACGTAACACCCACGATTTCTGAAAATTATCACGGCCGAACTTTGGTGAAGCGTGATTCGCTGTTCAGGGGCTTGTAGGGATGGCGATACATAACGCCTGCAAGTGCTCAGATAAATGTCTTTGTGTATAAATATATGATTGCTCATGTCTTTGTGTATATATGTGATTGTATGGTATGCGAATTACCTTAAATTGAGAAAAATGGATGTTACACGAAACCCTCGTACGGATGAGCAAAACCCTCGTACAACGACGGGTTATGATTTCGCTACACTACAGCAAGAACGCTTTCCCGCTGCAGCGATAATTGTCGATAATTGTATTTAGCTAAAAAAAAAAATCTCGAGGTAAGTGGAAAGGGTTAAATATTAGTTAGAAAGAAAAATTATCTCGTTTTCAACTGGTGCATCATGATTGTCAAATTTCCTGATTGAGATTGCTTGTTCCCTTCTAATTTTCACTCACTGAGTTTCATACTCACGTTTTATAAAATTCATGTTTTCAGATCAGGCCACTGTTGGACCCTAGATCGAGGAGTCCCCGTAGTGCATCTTCTGGTAGGTGTTTGACATTCAATAGTTGCCTGTTTTTATTGTAAATGTCTCCGCTGGAAGTCATGGGCTTTTGTATGGTGGTTATGTACATGTAATGTACACTGTCAAAGTTTATATTTGACTGGTATGAATGTAAATATGTAAGCAATGTAAATTGCTAAATACATGACTGGTATAGTGCATGTATATTATGATTGATAATGCCATTGTGATTTGACTGTGTTCACACCCGGGAAAAGGTGTGTGTGTATGTATGATTGGATATGCCATTGTTAATTGGCTTTGTATGCACACTGGGTGCATTATGTGTGGATGCCTCACACGAACATAAGTGGAACAAAGTCAGTGGGAATAGGCTTGCTTGGGCTTAGTGAGCTATGCTTATTGGGTCCTTGCACCGGTCATGGCCCGGGAATTGGGTCGTGACAAGCATATTCAAAGATGTTTTTAAAGACCCAAAATTTAAAGTAATATTTCCAAAATATGGAGGCAACTTGCCTCATTGATGTTAATGTGGTGTGATATTTTACCCACTTTCCAACTACTTTGTCACGACCTAGAACTCCCATCGAGCCTATGACAACCGCTACGTCGTCTCGATAGGTATTCATACCCCGAATACCCACCAAAACCTTGCAAGGCTTTTATATCAGCTTTCTTACCTCCCCTGTGAGCAACAATTGTTGATCATCATATTTTAACAAATTACAAGTCATTTCTCTTTACCAGAACAATCATAAAATAATTTTCAACTCACAGGGATATTTCGATCATTTTTCCTCAAAAATTTCAAAACCATCTAAAAATGTAGTATGTGAATAAAAACACATATTTCATAACAAAAATAAGTTTTTGGTGTCTAAAACCTTCACTTGAAATGAAATTTTAGCTATTAGAATATAATAATAATAAAATATTCTATTTTCTTATAAAACAATTTTTATAGAACAATCCGTAAATAATTTTTAGGACGTAAAAAAAAAATAAATTCTTACATACAATAATAAAGGTAACCAGAGTATACAATTTCATTTACAGTGACACGTGGGCCCCCGAATGATCAAAAGTATAGAAGACAGTGAACCTACTGTTGGTGAGGTTGCAAAGCCAATTGTAGTCCTTGGCAAACTCAGTTATCTACAATTATTTTAGGCCTGAAAGGGGTGAAAAGGAGAGTGGTGAGTTTTCACAACTCAGTGAGTAAACAAATATCACCTAAAATATCTAAAGGCGAGTAAAAGAAGACAATGAAGACTATCCATCTCAAAGGGTTTCATATCATGAAAATTCATTTAAATCAGTTCAAGTAAATTCATTTCACCTGAATAATTAATAAGGCTTATGATTTCTTTAAATTCGTGGCTCGTGCCATAAAAACTCATACTCAGGGATACTTTGGCCGATGCATCTAACTAAGTCCGCCAAGGCTGTTAAAAATCTCGTATATACGTAAAACATATTTTTACGTTTGAAGAAGACAGCCGTTCTTTGGCGCTAGCTGAGTTCGCCTTCATGTGGTGGTTTGGCGTGAAGTGAACTCTGTCATACCTCAGGACAACCCTTTACGCCTCTACAACTGAGATAAAGATATATAGTGGGGTTTACTGTGCCCCCTCTAAATAGGTTGACCCACGGAAACCCGACTACTGCAGTAGTTAAAAATCCACCAATTAAATAAAAGTTTCCGATATCAGGACTTGACAATTTCATTGCCAACCAATTTATTAGGACAAAGCAAACAGTTCACATTTTTTCAATACAATTATCAATTCAGCCAATCATGCCATAATATCATAAGCCATTTGGTTCAAATCATAATTTATAATACAGCGTGTGGTCTCCAATTACTCTAATTTCAAATCAATCAACCAATTTTCAATTCAATTTTTAAAAATTTAATTTATTTTATAAATTCACATTTTTCTCATAAATCAAGCAATTCATCATTTAAAATCATTTTCCCACAAAATCACCACATTGAATAAAAATTACTCTAGATAATTAAGGCAATAATAAGTTTACTCACAATTTTCGAAAATCGAATTTCAGGTATTCTGACTATTAATCCTCGGGTGCGATTTCTTTGCCCCTATTGGAAGATTCATCACCTAGACATATTGCACAATCAAACAACTACTACATTTGTGCTAATTTGGTATAAAATTAATCTAAATTCTATATGAATGCATGAAATGCTCAGGTAACCGTTTAAATACGGTGTTGGCCTACTTTGGTCTTTCATCCGTTTAATTGGCCAACACGTCCAATTTAGCTCTAAATAGCTCCATTTCTTTTCCAATACTTCAAATCACCAAACACAAGCCAAATAACCTAAAATTTAGCATAACCACCTTCACATTTCTTCATGGGAAATTTGGCCATGGTGGTGCATTCACACTAAAATTTTTCCTACTTGATTTTTACACCACAAACCATCAATTCTTAATCAATTCACTTGAAACAAAATCAATCCACCATAAATACTCCACATGTAAGGTTCGACTATGAAGGGTTACCAAAGATTATGTGATTTTCTTCACTTGTTTTCATACTACACATAATTAATCATCCAAAAACACTAATCTAACAATAAATCTAACTAAATTCAAGCACAAAATTCCTTCCCCCATGTTCGGTCAGCCATGATACCCATTTATAAATTTGCTTCTCATCATTGGGAAATGAAGAAAAATGAATGGGTAATGTAGATCTCAAGCAAAAATTGAAAAATCTTACCTTTTTCTACTTGATTGCTTGAATTTTCACAATTTCCCTTTGAATTTCTCCTCTTAGGGTTTTGTTTCTCTTTTGTTTTCCTTTCCTCTTGTCTGGCATAATATTGGGAGTGAAAATGGGGAATTATGGGCTGATTTTTCAAGTTAAATATTAAAGAAGTCAAAGCTTGACACGTGTCACACTATCATTGGCCTATAATTTAAATAATTATCCTTTAAACCTTATTTCTCCACCACATAAATTGTCATATTTATCTACACCAATAATGAATAAAATATATAAATTTGACAAGTGTCACGACCCGTAACCACCCTCGAGTCCGTGACAATCGTCGCAATGTCCCGATATGCACTCATCCCCTGAGTACCATATGAGACCTCACAAGGCTCTCGTACCAGTTTTCCATCTCCCTCGTGGGTATTAGTTTCCAAAAACATTTTTCAAGAAATAATAATCTAGATTTTTAGATTAAATAATTAAAACGCACAATTCACCACACAGGGGCATTTTCGTCCAAAAATTTTAAAATCAGTAAAATCGTTGCATGCAAGTAGAATAAACATAATTCGCAAACTAAAATAAAATTGGATACCTAAAACCCTTATAAAAAATTAAATTTTTAGATAATAGAATAAAATAAAAGGATTGAATAAAATATTACATTTTAATTATAACACAATATTTTTAGAAATATCGAAAATCGATTTTCAGTACGCGAAGGTAAAATAAATTTTATACATATTGTATTGAATATAAACAAAGTATGTAAATAATTACAATGACACATGGGCCTCACTATGTACGACTATGTACCTTTGTTGCTAGGATGCGACTTCAAACTAACCTCTCAGTGCAATCGAAGTATCTATCAATAACCTCGAGCCTGAAAGGGGGAAGAGAGGGTGGTGAGTTTTACAACCTAGTGAGTTAGATAATTACCATCTACAACATCTAAAGTCGAGTAGATGGAGACAATATAAAACACGATATCATAATGTAATTCATAACACCAAATTTTGTTCAATCATACAAAACAATTTCATTTTTATCAAGACATAAGGCTTAGGATTTCTTCGTAAAAATCAAGCTATTGCTAAAACTCTTACTCAATAATGCCTTGGCTCGAGCATCCAACCGAGTCCGTCAAGGCTGTTAAAATTATATCATATTTGAAAATACAGTCGTTTCTTGGCATTAGTTGAATTCACTCTCACGTGGGGTTAGACATAGAGTGAATTCTATGGTTACCTCAGGAGTTACCCTCCGTGCCTCTACAACTGAGGTGATATAAATCTTGAGTTTACTATGCCCCTCCTAAAAGTAATCCATGGAAACCCGCCACTGCAGCGACTAGTTAACCCACCATTTCACTAAAACCTTTAAGTGGCATACATGGCCAGTACAGTTTTATATATCACATCCAAATAAACCACAATGCATATATTTCACAATAATATGAAAACTTAGCCAGCATGCTAACATAATATCATAAGCCATAATTTTAATAGTACATAAAATTCTTAATCAACTAGGGAAGTCTCCATGTACTCTATTTTAATAAAATCAACGTTCAATTTCAAACAGTGTTTTCTTTCAAAATAGTTTATAAAAAAAATTCATTATTCAAATCATTTTTCATCAAAACACATTTAAATTGAAAATCATGATATTTTGTACTTTAAATTTATCATGCCTTAAAAACAATAAAATACATAAATAAAAACCACTCTAGATATTACAGACGATAATTTATTCACTCAAAGGTTTTAGGAGTTCAAAATACTCCTAGTTGCGATCGTTAGACGTGATTTCTTTGCCTTTATCCAACGGTTCACCACTTATACATCACGTGCGACATGAATTTTAATAATTTGTGTCGAATTACCATAAATGATTTTCAGGCTCTATAAATCTACATGAATGCATAAAATGCTATGCAATTATTTGAAAAATCACTTAAATGCGATATTCGGCCTAACGCGTACAATACGTGATTTAATTCTCTAAAATCTCCAAATAAGTTCTAAATTGATTTTTTTCAATTTCTATACCTCAATTATACCCAAATTGATTTAATGACTGTGAATGTGGTGCAAATTACCAGTCCGGACCACAAATTACAAAATTACCCCTATTAGGTAAAAATTCATATTTTCGCACCAAAAATTCCTATTAATTTCCTAACCTTACCAAACATTAAATAACACCTAAATACCATGAGATATCATCAAAATCAGCAGCCATTATTCCTCTAGAAAATTCGGCATAATTGGGTTTAATGGAGAAAAAATTAATTTCTTGCTAGATTTTGTTATTTTTCATTACTAACTAACTAAACAACATTAAATCTACCTAGATCTATCAAAATAATCACTAAAAAATGCATCATGGAGGCTCGGAAATAGAAAAAGAATGGATGGGTAATGAAGAACACTAAGAAAATTAAGAAAATTTACCTTTTTTAAGCTTGATTCTTTGATTTTTCTTGTTTTCCCCATGAATTTTTGGCCTAGGGTTCATGTGTTCTTCCTTTCTTCTTCTTGCTTGGTTAGGCCGACCATCACATGGCTTTTTAAATGAATTTTAAGTCATTTTATAACTTAAATAAAATATTATTATTTTATTAAACTTTTTAATTTTTTATTAATTTATTTTTTTATTACTTTTTCATTTGAATTTTTATCCACCATACAATTTCTTCATTTATCCATCCATTAAAAGAAGTTTCTAGACTTGTTGTCACGACCCAATTCCCGGGCCATGACCGGCGCAAGGACCCAATGAGCATAGCTCACTAAGCCCAAGCAAGCCTATTGTCACTTACTTCACTTACTGTATTCCACATATTCTCGTGTGAGGCATCCACACGTAATGCACCCAGTGCGCATATAATGCCAATTAACAATGGCATTTCCGATCATACATACACACACACACCCTTTCCGGGGGTGGACACAGCCAAAGCACAATGGCATTATGAATCACAATATACATGCACTGTTCCAGTCATGTATTTAGCAAATCACATTGCTTCACATATTTACATTCATACCAGTCAAATATAAACTCCGACAATGTACATTACATGTACATACCCATCATACAGAAACCCAAGACTACCAGCGGAGACATGTACAATAAAGCGGCAACTAGTGAATGCCAGACACCTACCAGGAGATGGACTACTGTGATCCCGCGATCTAGGAATCTACAATCTCCTGATCTGAAAACATGAATTTTTCAAAACGGTGAGTATAAAACTCAGTGAGCAAACATTAGATAGGAACAAGCCATAATATCGAGAAGGGTTAAAATATGATGCATACATTTGGAACACATTCATTTTTATCCAATTTATTATCAAACCCTTCCCCTCACTTCAATTTAATTTATAATGAAGGAATAATCAAATTCATACATACGCACACAGATAAGTACAACATTCCATTGTCTCACCTGCTGAAAATATCGTGTGCACCATGTGCACTCACCAGCTCATGTGCAACCCCCACATCGCGCACATAGCTGGAGTGGTCCTGTGCACCATGTGCACTCACCAGCTCATGTGCATCCCCCCACATCGTGCACATAGCTGGAGTCATCATCATGTGCACCATGTGCACTCACCAGCTCATGTGCATCCCCCCACATCGTGCACATAGCTGGAGCCATCATCATGTGCACCATGTGCACTCACCAGCTCATGTGCATTCCCCCACATCGTGCACATAGCTGGAGCTACAGTGTGCATCCCCCCACATCGTGCACCAACCCCATTTTCCACATCCAATCTCACCGACATGTGTTTTTCAACACATCACACACACGTACATTTACATATATATTAACAATATCAAATGTCAATACATCACACATATTCACACATATGTGACACATATATAACAGCACAATGTCATGCCTTCATGCTTACCACAATTCATCACATAAAATTATTTTATCAGGGGCTTGTTCCCGGCACATGTTTTAAAAAAAAAACATTGAATAAATCATTTAATCAGCTAATTCAATACAATGTGCATTTCCCAAATCATTTGAAATGCAAGTTCACTCACCGTCTCACAAATCCGGAAGCACTCGGATTAATCGTCCTCAATTACGATTCCCTTGCCTTTTCCGGACTTCTCACCACCTTTACACAGAATAAAATTAAAAAATTACTATAATGCCCCCAAACTAATATAAACTAATTTAAATTGCTAACGTATGATACGCAAAGGCAAAAATGCGTCCGATTATCGCTTTAACGCGGTATTGCCTAATTTCGACCGATTACCCTATTAATCGGCTATTATGTCCAATTAATTTCGAATTGGTCCATTCTTTTTTCTAATACCTTAATTCACCACAAATCATTCAATTAATGCCAATTTCAGCATCTAATCTTTTCCATTTCTTTATGGAAAATTCGGCCAATGCAGTGCATTGCACTGAAAATTTTCTACTACATTTTCTCACTTTAAATTGTCATTTTTCTAATTTCTTTCATTTCAAATGAAACCATTTCATTTGAAATGAACCAATTCCTCATGCATTCTCTACACACTAGGTTCGGCCTAACAAAGAACAACCATGAAATTCAATTTCCTTCTTCCATTTTTTTCCATAATCGTGCTTAACTACTCCTAAACACCAACATAGTTTAAACTCAATCCAATCCAACATCAAATCCATACTCATACCCATTTTTCAGAATTCTTCCCATCATGATATCTCCATATTAAACCATAGAATTCAAGAACAAAAGCATAGATATTAGAGATCACAAGCCAAAGTAGAGATTTATTACCCTTTTTCACTTGAATTCTCCTTGAAATCACACTTGTCTTGAATTTCCCCTAGGTTTTTGTGTTTTTCTCCTTTGTTCTTCTTTTTTTTCTTTCAATTCTGGTGGGTGCCGAATTTAGAGAGAGAAATGAGGGTTAAATGCTGATTTTTATGGCTTAAATAATAAAATATAAAAGCTTGCCACGTGGCACCATGTGATTGGCTCGTTTTTTTGACTTTTTGACTTTTTCTCCCATTTGATCTCTACCACTTGATTCATCAAGTCAACATCTGATCCAAGGTTGACCATGGCTGGAAATAATGGTTCTAGTGATGAAAAATTACGGTTTTGCCCCCGGGATGGCAAAATTATGATTTTGCCCCTATACTCCGAAATGTCCCGGAATTTCATTATTTTCACTGTCCAACCTCAAATAACATCAATATAAATCAATATTACCCAATTGGGGCAAAATCCTTTTACAAAAATTCACATTTAGCACTCTGGTGGCAAAATTACCATTTTGCCCTTGTGCTCTAAAAACACCAGGAATCACCATTTTACACTGCTAAACATCATTTTATACTCCAAAAATCATAACTGTATGTCACATAATTATATTTGGCCCAATGTGATCAAATCTTAGTTAAAAATCTCCATAAATCAACAAATGAGAAAATGACCGTTTTGTCCTTAACCGGTCAATTTTCCGATTAACTCCAGACTGGACCTTGAACTCTGAATCACTATTCTGACCTATTCTATGGGTCTCAGAATTTTGAAATTCCCCTTAGAATTTCTATTAAACTAGTTGAAGCTCGATTTAACTTAATTGTACCATTAGGTACAATACCGGCTTTTCAACCAATTAGACAGGGTCTCACACTCTCCCCCACTAATAAAAATTCGGTCCCCGAATTTAAATTCAAAGTAGAGTGGCTTACCTTTACATATCGAAGAGGTGTGGATACTTCGTCCGCATTTCCTCCTCAGCTTCCCACGTTACCTCTTCACTGGTGTGATTTTGCCACAACACTTTCACTGAAGCCACATCCTTTAATCGGAGCCTTTTGACTTGTCTATCCAAGATAGCTACTGGTTGCTCCTCATAAGTCAAATCATCTTGTATCTGAACGGTTTCATACCGTATCACATGAGAAGGATCTGGATTATACTTCCTCAACATAGACACATGGAACACAGGGTGAATACTCGAAAGGTCTGGTGGTAATGCCAATCGATATGCCACTACTCCGACCCTCTCTAAGATCTCAAAGGGTCCTACATACCGAGGGCTTAATTTCCCTTTCTTACCAAACCTCATTACCCTTTTTGTTGGTGAGACTTTTAAAAACACATGGTCTCCCACCTGAAATTCCAAATCCCTCCGTCGGTTATCAGCATAAGACTTTTGCCTACTCTGGGCTGTAAGCATCCGTTGACGAATCATACGGATTTTATCAGTGGCGTCCTGCACCAACTCAAGCCCCAACAGTTTCCTTTCACCTACCTCTAGCCATCCAATGGGTGATCTGCACCTCCTACCATATAGTGCTTCAAATGGCGCCATTTGGATGCTAGTCTGGAAACTATTATTATAAGCAAATTCCACTAAGGGTAAATACCGACCCCATTTGACTCCAAGGTCTACTACACATGCCCTCAACATGTCTTCCAAAGTCTGGATGGTTCGTTCAGACTGTCCATCAGTCTGGGGATGGAAAGCTGTACTAAAATTCAATTTAGTGCCCAATGCTTCCTGCAACTTTTCCCAGAATCTACTGGTAAACTGTGTCCCTCTATCTGACACTATGGAAACAGGAATGCCATGCAACCGTATTATCTCATCTACATAAAGCTGGGCATACTGAGCAGCCCCATAAGTGATCTTGACCGGAAGAAAGTGAGCTGACTTCGTCAACCG
This sequence comes from Theobroma grandiflorum, assembly GCA_036013995.1. Classification (NCBI taxonomy): domain Eukaryota; kingdom Viridiplantae; phylum Streptophyta; class Magnoliopsida; order Malvales; family Malvaceae; genus Theobroma; species Theobroma grandiflorum. The sequence goes on along the minus strand of CP142130.1, from coordinate 14,724,934 downwards.
GTCTATTATGACCCAAATCGAGTCATAACCCCCACTAGTTCGAGGCAACCCTGTCACAAAGTCCATGGCAATATGCTCCCACTTCCATTCGGGAACTGGTTATGGCTGTAGTAATCCTGCAGGCCTTTGGTGCTCTGCTTTAACCTGTTGACACACTAAGCACTTAGAAACAAACTCAGCCACATCTCTTTTAAGTCCTTCCCACCAGTACACTTCCTTTAAATCTTGATACATCTTTGTAGCACCTGGATGTATCACATAGGCTGCCATGTGAGCCTCCTCCAATATCTCTCTCCTCAACCCATCGATAGCTGGCACATAGAGTCTGGTTCCATATCTCAACACTCCATCTGTGCCTCTAGTAAACAACTTCTCCTTCTTTCCCTGAGGATCCTCTAAGACCGTAGTTACGAACTCATCTTTACCTTGTGCCTCTTTAATTCGGTCTATTAGGATAGGCCTCACTCTGAAATGAGCTAGCAGTGCATCTGCCTCAGAAACCTCCAAATGCACATCCATGTCTCCCAAGCTATGCATCTCCCTAACCAATAATCTCCTATCTGTGGAGATATGTGCTAGGCTACCCATCGACTTTCGACTCAGGCATCCGCCACCACATTAGCTTTACCAGGATGGTAAAGAATGGTACAATCATAATCCTTCAGCAACTCCATCCACCTGCGTTGCCACAAATTCAAATCCCTCTGCTGAAATATATATTTCAAACTTTTGTGGTCCGTATATATCTCACAAGTCTCACCATACAAATAATGTCTCCAGATCTTTAAGGCAAACACGATTGCTGCCATCTCTAAATCGTGTGCGGGGTAATTCTGTTCATGCCTTTTAAGCTGTCTTGATGCATATGCAATCACCTTCCCGTGTTGCATTAACACGCATCCTAAACCAACCAACGAGGCATCACAATATACTGTATAACCCCCTGTACCCTGTGGTAGGCTCAACACTGGAGCTGTGGTGAGGCATGTCTTAAGCTTCTCAAAGCTATCTTCACAGGTATTTGACCACACATACTTTGTATCCTTTCGTGTCAGCTTGGTTAGAGGGGCGGCTATTCTGGAGAAATCCTTAACAAAGCGACGATAGTAGCCTGCCAACCCTAAAAAGCTTCTAATCTCCGTAACCGAGGTTGGCCTTGGCCATTTTTCCACCGCTTCGACTTTCTTTGGATCCACTTGTACCCCATCCTTAGAAACCACATGTCCTAAGAATGCAACACTTTCAAGCCAAAACTCACATTTGGAGAACTTGGCATACAATCGATGTTCTCTCAAAATCTGGAGCACTATCTTAAGATGCTGCTCATGCTCCTCTCGACTCCTCGAGTAGATCAGGATATCATCAATGAACACCACTACAAACTTGTCCAGGTAGGGCTTGAACACTCGGTTCATCAAATCCATAAAGGCTGCAGGGGCATTGGTAAGTCGAAACGACATTACCAAGAACTCATAATGACCATACCTGGTCCGAAATGCTGTCTTTGGCACATCCTTATCCCGGATTCTCAATTGATGATACCCAGATCGCAGATCTATTTTAGAAAAACACTGTGCCCCTTGTAACTGATCAAACAAGTCATCTATTCTTGGGAGTGGGTACTTATTCTTCACCGTTACCTTATTAAGCTGTCGGTAGTCAATGCATAATCTAAATGACCCATCTTTCTTCTTTATGAACAACACCGGTGCTCCCCATGGTGAAACACTGGGGCGGACGAACCTTTTGTCTAGCAGGTCCTCCAACTGATCCTTGAGCTCCTTGAGCTCTGCCGGTGCCATCCGATATGGAGGTATAGATATGGGTCTAGTATCAGGAATCAAGTCTATGCAAAACTCAATCTCCCGCTCCGGAGGTAGTCCTGGCAGTTCCTCAGGAAATACATCCACAAACTCATTCACTACCGACACTTGACTTATATCTCCGACCTCTGCTTGGTTATCCCTCACCACCGCCAGGTAACCTTGACAGCCCTGCCTCAATAACCTCCTGGCAGACATGGCGGATATCAAGTTGGTCGGAACAGTACTTTTATCCCCTTGGATGCTAAATGATGGCTCATCCGGGAAATCAAATCTAACTATCTTATGGTAACAGTCTACACTGGCATGACAAGGTGATAGCCAGTCCATTCCCAATATCACATCGAAATCCAAGGTGTCTAACACCACTAAATTCACTATGGTGTTCTTATCCTTGATTCGCACTATGCAAGACTGATATTCCCACTCAGCCACAAATGCCTCCTTCAAAGGAGTAGACAAAGCTGGTCGAGTAGATCCGCGAACCGAACCTTGCGGTTGCTGAGCTGTCGGGCAGTTCCTCCATATGTGTCCAGGCTGGCCACAATTAAAACAAGTCCTTACAGGACGATAACATTGTCTTCTGTGCGGTCTCCCACAATTATCGCAGGGCGGGATAGCCTGACTACTCTGCCTGGAATCCTGCGGTTGCCTCCTCCCACTAAAAGTGTTCTGCCTCGATCCAGCGCTAGCACTCGTCACATCGCCTCCCCGTTGGGGAAACCTCGATCCCCTCTGTGGTCCTTGATGGCTAGAGAATGAACTTCTGCCACCGAAATCTCTGCGGCTTTTATAACCCTCTGTTTTGGCCCTTTTTGCTACATCTCTTGCGGCCCTACTCTCAGTGGTCCTCATCTCAATTCTTTGAGCACAGTTTACTGCCGCCGAGTATGTATGGAAATCTCAGGAAGCCACAGCCTTAAATAATGGTTCCACCAGTCCATCCACAAACCTTTGGACTTTCATCTCCTCGGTGGAAACCAGATATGGTGCATATCGAGACAGCTGTGTAAACTTGATATCATACTCCGACACTGTCATACCCGAAGTCTGCACCAATGCCTCAAACTCTCTAGCCCTGGCATTTCGCACACTGTGCGATAAAAATCGATCCAGGAAGGCGGTACTGAATTCAGTCCAACTCAACGGTGCAGCACCTGTCGGCCAACCCCTTCGCAAGGAGTCGTACCATTCCTGTGCCACATCCTCCAGCTGAAAGGCTACTAGTTCCACTGATCTGGAACTAGAGCATCCCATAGCGTTACAAATCTTCTCCATCTTGTCCAAGAAAACCTGGGGTTTCTCCGATGCATCTGACCCCGTAAATGATGGAGGCTTGAGTTTCAGGAAGTCAGTGAGTGAAACCTCAACCTGACCTCTGTCACTCTCGGGAGGTTGGCGATCTATCTGGCCTTGGGAACTAGGGGACTCTGGCTCCACATGCCTCCCCTCCATTACTTTCTGCATATCCTCCATTCGGGCTGCCATCATCTCTACAACCCGACTAACTCCCTGCAGGCCAGTCGCCAAGTCCTCAACAGTAACGCCTCTAGTAGGTGGCCTATCCGCCTCACCTACAGGATGGACAGCCTCTCTCCTACCCTCGGGCGTATCTGCCCTCACTGGCCTAATGACCCTACCACGTCTACCTCGACCTCTGCGGGTGGGTACCCGTGGCCTATCGGTCATCTCAATGGGGACATCCTGCTCCCCCACTCGTCTCGAGGTGGCTCGTGTCTTAGGTGGCATTCTTACCTAGACAAGAGCAACACCAATTATTATACACAGTTAAAAACAAGGTGGTTTCTACAATTGGGAATTTATGCGGTTTCTCAATTATGAAATGTGCCGCGGCTCACAGTTCATAATTAATGATCCCACATAAAAAACCCGACTCTCCGCTGGACTCGACCATAACACCCTAGGACCTAACAACCTAGGGCTCTGATACCAACATTGTCACGACCCAATTCCCGGGCCATGACCGGCGCAAGGACCCAATGAGCATAGCTCACTAAGCCCAAGCAAGCCTATTGTCACTTACTTCACTTACTGTATTCCACATATTCTCGTGTGAGGCATCCACACGTAATGCACCCAGTGCGCATATAATGCCAATTAACAATGGCATTTCCGATCATACATACACACACACACCCTTTCCGGGGGTGGACACAGCCAAAGCACAATGGCATTATGAATCACAATATATATGCACTGTTCCAGTCATGTATTTAGCAAATCACATTGCTTCACATATTTACATTCATACCAGTCAAATATAAACTCCGACAATGTACATTACATGTACATACCCATCATACAGAAACCGAAGACTACCAGCGGAGACATGTACAATAAAGCAGCAACTAGTGAATGCCAGACACCTACCAAGAGATGGACTACTGTGATCCCGCGATCTAGGAATCTACATTCTCCTGATCTGAAAACATAAATTTTTGAAAACGGTGAGTATAAAACTCAGTGAGCAAACATTAGATAGGAACAAGCCATAATATCGAGAAGGGTTAAAATATGATGCATACATTTGGAACACATTCATTTTTATCCAATTTATTATCAAACCCTTCCCCTCACTTCAATTTAATTTATAATGAGGGAATAATCAAATTCATACATACGCACACAGATAAGTACAACATTCCATTGTCTCACCTGCTGAAAATATCGTGTGCACCATGTGCACTCACCAGCTCATGTGTAACCCCCACATCGCGCACATAGCTGGAGTGGTCCTGTGCACCATGTGCACTCACCAGCTCATGTGCATCCCCCCACATCGTGCACATAGCTGGAGCCATCATCATGTGCACCATGTGCACTCACCAGCTCATGTGCATTCCCCCACATCGTGCACATAGCTGGAGCTACAGTGTGCATCCCCCCACATCGTGCACCAACCACATTTTCCACATCCAATCTCACCGACATGTGTTTTTCAACACATCACACACACGTACATTTACATATATATTAACAATATCAAATGTCAATACATCACACATATTCACACATATGTGACACATATATAACAGCACAATTTCATGCCTTCATGCTTACCACAATTCATCACATAAAATCATTTTATCAGGGGCTTGTTCCCGGCACATGTTTTTAAAAAAAAACATTGAATAAATCATTTAATCAGCTAATTCAATACAATGTGCATTTCCCAAATCATTTGAAATGCAAGTTCACTCACCGTCTCACAAATCCAGATGCACTCGGATTAATCGTCCTCAATTACGATTCCCTTGCCTTTTCCGGACTTCTCACCACCTTTACACAGAATAAAATTAAAAAATTACTATAATGCCCCCAAACTAATATAAACTAATTTAAATTGCTAACGTACGATACGCAAAGGCAAAAATGCGTCCGATTATCGCTTTAACGCGGTATTGCCTAATTTCGACCGATTACCCGATTAATCGGCTATTATGTCCAATTAATTCCGAATTGGTCCATTCTTTTTTCTAATACCTTAATTCACCACAAATCATTCAATTAATGCCAATTTTAGCATCCAATCTTTTCCATTTCTTTATGGAAAATTCGGCCAATGCAGTGCATTAGCACTGAAAATTTTCTACTACATTTTCTCACTTTAAATTGTCATTTTTCTATTTTCTTTCATTTCAAATGAAACCATTTCATTTGAAATGAACCAATTCCTCATGCATTCTCTACACACTAGGTTCGGCCTAACAAAGAACAACCATGAAATTCAATTTCCTTCTTCCATTTTTTTCCATAATCGTGCTTAACTACTCCTAAACACTAACATAGTTTAAACTCAATCCAATCCAACATCAAATCCATACTCATACCCATTTTTCAGAATTCTTCTCATCATGATATCTACATATTAAACCATAGAATTCAAGAACAAAAGCATAGATATTAGAGATCACAAGCCAAAGTAGAGATTTATTACCCTTTTTCACTTGAATTCTCCTTGAAATCACACTTGTCTTGAATTTCCCCTAGGTTTTTGTGTTTTTCTCCTTTGTTCTTCTTTTTTTTCTTTCAATTCTGGTGGGTGCCGAATTTAGAGAGAGAAATGAGGGTTAAATGCTGATTTTTATGGCTTAAATAATAAAATATAAAAGCTTGCCACGTGGCACCATGTGATTGGCTCGTTTTTTTGACTTTTTGACTTTTTCTCCCATTTGATCTCTACCACTTGATTCATCAAGTCAACATCTGATCCAAGATTGACCATGGCTGGAAATAATGGTTCTGGTGATGAAAAATTACGGTTTTGCCCCCGGGATGGCAAAATTACGATTTTACCCCTATACTCCGAAATGTCCCGAAATTTCATTATTTTCACTGTCCAACCTCAAATAACATCAATATAAATCAATATTACCCAATTGGGGCAAAATCCTTTTACAAAAATTCACATTTAGCACTCTGGTGGCAAAATTACCATTTTGCCCTTGTGCTCTAAAAACACCGGGAATCACCATTTTACACTGCTAAACATCATTTTATACTCCAAAAATCATAACTGTATGTCACATAATTATATTTGGCCCAATGTGATCAAATCTTAGTTAAAAATCTCCATAAATCAACAAATGAGAAAATGACCGTTTTGTCCTTAACCGGACAATTTTCCCGATTAACTCCAGACTGGACCTTGAACTCTGAATCACTATTCTGACCTATTCTGTGGGTCTCAGAATTTTGAAATTCCCCTTAGAATTTCTATTAAACTAGTTGAAGCTCGATTTAACTTAATTGTACCATTAGGTACAATACCGGCTTTTCAACCAATTAGACAGGGTCTCACACTTGTCCAAAGTGTTGGTGGAGTAATTTTTCAAAAATTACAGTTTTGCCCCCTTAAAAGTGAAAAATTACATTTTTGCTCCAAAAACTGTAAAATTACCAAAATGCATATTTTTCACTCCTCAAACTCATATCATACTCTAATTTAACAAATTTGATTCAAATCCTCTCGAAAATTCAAATTTTGTCCGCGGGTGGCAAAATTATCATTTTGCCCCTATACACCAAAAATGCTAGGAAATATAATTTTTCACTGCTAAATTCTCAAATTATACTCCAATAAGTTAAATGTGATCAATCTTAATCAAACGTGGTATACAAATCTTTTCTGAAAATTTCCAACTTGTCCTCAGGTGGCAAAATGGACAGTGAAATTTTCGAATTGACTCCCAATCGGATCTCGAACTTCAAACTATCATTTCGAGTCATCCCTGGACTGTGAAATTCTCAATTTCATCTTTAAAATCCCTCTTTCAACTAATTCGAAGTTTAATCAACTTAATAGTATCATTAGGGGCAATTTCATCCTTTGACGATTTCTCAAGGCTTTCTAAATTTGCAATTATTCCGTCAAGCATGTAAATGACATGACATGCATATAGAGATGTCGGGCTTGACAACACTACCCCCCTTAAAATAAAATTTTGACCTCAAAATTTCATTAATCAAACTTTAAGAAAATGTGGGGTATTACATTTTCATTCCATACTTAACCTCTCATGTTATCTCCTTTATAAAGAAGTTTTGATTCGTTACCTTGATTTCCTTCAACTCAACTCACGTACTTCACTTATGTTTATCTTGATCCTTTAGAAATTTGATCAGCAATAATTTCTTCAATCATGATTTCATTTCATTTATATCAATTCCAATCATTTCTTACACTTATGTATCTATATACCAATTACTGTTATCACTTGATCCTTCATCAAACCTTTTTGACATGCATTCATTCATTTTTATCCTTAAACATTATTTGGATATCAGATTCATTTTGTACGTATTCTTTATGTAGGGGAAATTAATGGTCTCAATTTTTTTTATATATCTCTCGTTTACCTTACGTTTATACAACTTCGATTTTCTTAATCCTCATAATTTATATGATATAATTTCATATTATAAATTTCATTTTCTCGACTATATTCCCCAAAATTCCTTAGATTCACACAATTTTAATTTTAATCATCTCACACTACTCATCACATATAAAGCTCCAACTTTGACTCTTTAAAGATTATCCTTTACTTTAGTTGATCATACTTTCAGTTCCACATGTATATTTATATACAGATACCTCTAAATATCCATATTTCTCATTATGTATATAGTCCTTGTTCCTCAATGTTCTCAGATCATCTTTTCTTTATTCACTCCCATCCATAACCAAAATTCAATAAACTAATTTCCACAATTTATATCGACCTTCTCATATTTAACTTACATCTTATTCTAATTTCCTCCTTTTGTAATCCGTATCAATTTTCATCGTATCAATATATATAATTCTGTATCAATTACATGTATTTATACTCCTCCTTGTCACTTCCAATTGTATGTTTAAATTTCTTTGTACTATATATATATTGTTGCTTACTATTCACATACATTTTCTAATTCCAATAATACTTTGAGACTTTTGCTTTGACAAGATTCACTGTATCTTATACAATACCACCAATTCCAATATTAATTTATTTCCCATAACTTAAACTCGTTTACATTTGGTATACCTTAACCAACTTAAATTTCCAATCTCCATAGTACACTAGAAGATTTTCATTCTCAAAGTGATTTTCTATCATCCCTCGTTCTACTCTTTCATATGAACATTACAAGCTTTTCTTTTAGTCGATTTATCAATTGTACTTGAAATTGGCAAAACTCGAAACTAATTTCTCCTTAAATACTTTGCAATGGCAACATAAGTATTATTTTTAGTTTATCACTTCCTTTTTATAACCACTTAATTCCATGCTTATTTTCACCTCATTTATAGTAAAACTTTTCTTAAATACTTTCTTTAGGAATATCTATCTAGATCTTATGTCTCACAACCTATGATCACCTAACCCATGACTTAGCTAGTTAGCTTCCTATCGACTTTTAAAATCCTGTATCTTATACTCGTCATGTACAAGTTTGAAATTCTTCCTCAAATAAGTTTAAACATTCTCGAAACTCTAATCAGTTATTTGTCCTATTCACTCTAAATGTATCGTTTTCATAGAGATATACACTTGTTCATCACGATATTTAGATGTACATTCCACTATCCATAGTTCAATTTGTCTCTAAAGGTTTCTAATATATCACATAATCAATCCCATATTATTACTAACTCTTTTCACTCTGTCAAGTTGAGGCAAAAATTATAAATTCTCATAATAATACTTTTCATCAACTTGTTTCTACATTACTCTTGTAATCCTTCATTCACGAATTTATCATTTAGTATTGATATTCCTTATCAACATCTCATAATTTATTTAACTCCTCATACACTTTTACTTAACCATCAATAAAAATTGACTCTCCATCTCCTTTGTTCTCCTAAAATCAGACTTTAATTAAATCATCATTGATTTTACTATTCTACATAATAATGTACCTCAATTAACAAAATTGATCTTCTGCCACACCTTACATGATCGGAACTTCAGTTTCAACTTATCCATATCATCTATTATAATATATCACAATCATTTTTTTTTTGAATAGATTTCTGCAATCCTCATACACCATTCTATTTCCTTTCCAATGATACTATCCTTTAATCAATTCATATCACCCTCCATCTTTAAATATTTGAATCACAATTCAGTCCTTGTTACTCTTATTAACTTATTTACCATGATAATTCCTCAAATAAACTGAAATTTATGAGGGAAACCATATTGTACCATTTGTACTTCCATCAATAAGTATTTTTAAAATTCCTCATACTTCCCACTTTATTGTAAGACATCCTTCCCAAAAGGTCACCCATCTTATTATTGCTCTCATCCAAGCACGTTTATCTACGGAGTGCTGATGGGATCCGATGCATTAGTGCTGGTATGATCGCACCCCACTACTATTTTTATTCCTCATATTAAATTATACTTCTTGTTTGATGACTCCAATAATTTGTTTACCTTTATTTCAATAAACCACGTAACAGTTTATCTTTCGGTACACTCATTCCTTCAGTCCTTATTAATTAAGGATCTATCTTTCTCTTTAGAATACATCTAAACATCGATATTTCTTTTAATTTCTTCCCTCCAAGTGATCATATTTAAAACTAATCATTTTCGTTATAAATCACACTTTGAACCAAGTAGACTTTTAAACTAATCCTTTCAAATACTTCGTATACCAATCTCAATTATAAAATTCCATATGTTACTTAAATTTGATTTGACAATTTCAAATCTTTTAACCTCAAGTTGTCGATTCCATACCTTTAAGATCAATCTTTATCCTTGAAAATTATATTATTAATCTATCATTTTCATGCCAAAGACTTCTATATTTATATACATCAAGTCAGTTAAATAACTATTCTACAATCCACTTATATTATACACAACAGAAGTCAACTTCGGGTCCTTTATACAAATATATATGGCTATTTCCGCTTACTTTACATTTGCCAAAATTTGAAGTTGTACAAAGCCTAACCAACACATCAGGTATCACTAGAGTCATCTTCTTCAGTATCCTCTTCCATCATGTGAGACTTCCTTTTTTGATTTTTAGTCCAAGCTTGTTGGATCCTTTTACACTCCCTCATCACTCACAAGTGCAGCATGCCATCCACAACTGGAAGGATAATCTCGAATCACAAGCACTTTCTTAGGAGGAGGATCAATCATAGTCATCCTCAGTTTACTTTTTCCTTGTTGACCTCTTACGCTTGGTCCATCGCCAAAAGGAAAGGGTCTAATTACTAACGAAGGAAGTCTCCTAGTAGCGAAAGTCTCTCCTAATCTCTTCGTCTTTTCCCTCTCCTTAGCACACCTCTCAGCTTCCTTGATAAGGGAATTTCTTATACCTTCATTTACGTCATTACTACAAGCGCTCTCATCAGTTTCACTAGAACTAGAACTGTTCTGTCCCCCAACTTTCTTTCCTGAATCCCATGGAATTCGATTATCAGAAATCATAAAAGCAAAGGGGTACCTCTCGGGACTACTTGGGTTCGAACGCCAACAACTCCTGGCAATAGAGTCAAGCGACTCCTCACTAAGGTTATGAGGGACGTTAAAATTATCGTTCTTCCTAGACATCGTAAGTGTGTACTCGGCACACTTCAAAATCTATGGAAAATCAACAGTGATAATTTAGTCACTATACCTCACAAAGGTACAGATGGATTTCTAAAATCTACATGTAGACACGTGCATTCTATTCGACCTAACTTTACTTGACTCGGGGTCATGCAGTGTCAGTGCATGTTTTTAAAACAACTTTAAAAAATCGTATTTCGATATCTTTAAAATCAAGAACTTTTCATATTTTTACAACCAAAACCTCTGATACCAATAAGATTGTCACGACTCGGAATGTGGAGACCCTTCCTCAGGGGGACACAGCACATCCAAGGTATTATTCTGCCTGGCCCAGACAGCTCGAGTGCCAACGTGCCTACAGCACTCCTCGAACCTGGGACCCCTCAGACCTTTTGCTTTTCCCTAAGGGAACGCCTTTCACCATTTGAACTGCGAGTACGAAACTCAGTGAGTGAATATTAGAAGGGAACAAGCAATCTTAACCAAGAAATTTGTCAATCATGATGCACCGGTTGAAAATGAGACAATTTTTTTTATCTAGCTAATATTTAAACCCTTCCACTTAACTCAGGATTTATTCTAGCCACATGGCAAAATCGACGATTATCGTTGCAGCAGGAAGGCATTCTTGCTGCAGCGAAGCGTAATCATAACCCGTCGCTGAATGAGGGTTTCTCTCAATCATACGAGGGTTTCGTGCTAAACCCCTTTTTCCTCAATTTAAAGCAATTCGCATACCATACAATCACACATATATTAAGCAATTCGCATACCATACAATCACACATATATTCACAAAGACGAGAACAATCATATACACCACCAAGTCTTCACTGTTCTGGGTGGTGAAAGAGACATTTATCAGAGCACTTGCAGGCGTCACGTTTTGCCATCCCTGCAAGCCCCATGGACGGATAATCACACTTCACCAAAGTTTACGCGTGAAGATTTCCAGGAATCGTGGGTGCTACGTGTCATCGTCCCCACTTTGCTCAACTCTGAATTTCTAGGAAATTATGGGCACTATGTATCGCCGTCCCCACTTTACTCAACTCTGAATTTTTAGGAAATTGTGGGCGCTACGTATTGCCGTCCCCACGTTGCACACCATTACAAGCATGTGTATTATTCACTCTATCTTGTAGGCGTTACATATCGCCGTCCCCACGTTGCACACCATTACAAGCATGTGTATTATTCACTCTATCTTGTAGGCGTTACATATCATCGTCCCCACGTTGCACACCATTACAAGCATGTGCATTATTCACTCTTTCGTGGGCGTTACATATTGTCGTCCCCACGTTGCACACCATTACATCGATTTCACATAAATTTATTAACAATACATGTAAGCACCATATAAAGGTACACAGATGCATCGCAATCATATTTAACATCACAGAAATATTTTCACTAAAGGCTTGTTCTCGGGATTCATTTTTAAATGGGAATTAGATATAATCATTCGCGCATTTCATTTCGATAAAATAATATTTCATGAAAAGCTTGTTCTCATGGTACCCGTTCTTTTCAGAGAAGGTTGAATAAAATCATTCAAGCATTTTATTCAATAAGTTCATATTTCCCAAAACCATTTTTGAGATGCAAATTCACTCACAGGTTTTCCGGGAGTTGAATTCGAGCACTTCGACTGCTAATCTTCAGGTGCGTTTTCTTGCCTTTATCCGAGGGCTCACCACCTTGACAAATAGCACAATAATTTAATTACTATATTGGTGTCAATTGGGTATAAAATTAACCTAATTTCTATACGGATGCATAGAATACTCGATCAACCACTTAAACACGGTGTTGACCTAATTTGATCGATTACCTGATAAATTGGCCAAATGCGTTCGATTTGATTCCAAATTGCACCATTCTTTTTCTAATACCTTAATTCACCACATACGATTTAAATAGTGACAATTTCAGCATTAAAGCTTTTCCATTTCTTCATGAAAAAATTCAGCCATAACAGTGCATTAGCACTGTAATTTTTCCTACTTAACTTTTTCACCTTAAATCGTCATTTTCTAATTCATTTCATTTCAAATGAAATCATTTCATTTGAAATGAAATCATCTCATTTTCCACACACAACCTAGGATATTCAGCCTTTGAAGATTCATGGGGAAAATCAGGTTTTTGTCTTGTTGTTTTGTTTACTAACATGCTAAACTATCTCTAAACACTAACATAGTCTAAAATCAAGCCAATCCAACATTAATTCCTCTTCCATACCCATTTTTTCAGAATTGAATTCATCATGATATCATGCCTCTCAACCATAGAAAATGGAAAGAAATGCATGGGTATTGTAGATCATAAGCAAAAGTGAAGAAATGTTACCTTTTTCACTTGATTTTCCTTGAAAGTCACACTTTTTCTTGAATTTTTGGCTAGGTTTTCTTGTTTTTCTCTTTGTTCTCTTTTCCTTTCCTTTGAATCTAGTTTGTACAGAATTTAGAGAGAGAAAATGAGTTTTATGGCTATTTTTTAGGCTTTAATAATAAAATAAAATAGCTTACCACATGGCATAAAGCCATTGGCCCATTTTTTAACTTTTTTGACTTTTTCTTCTAAATTTTTCACCACATGATTAGTCAAAGTCAAGATGTGAATAAAAGATGACCATGGCTGGAAAAAAATATTCTAGTGGTGAAAAATTACTGTTTTGCCCTCGGGATGGTAAAATCTCTATTTTGCCCCTATACTCTGAAATGTATCAGAATGACATTGTTTTCACTTTCTAACCTCAAATAACACTAATATTGATCAATCTTAATTAAATGGGGCAAGAATCTTTTCAAAAAAAAATTCACGTTTGGTCCTCTAGTAGCAAAATTACCATTTTACCTTTGTGCTTCAAAAATACCGAGAATCATAATTTTTCACTGCTAAACTTCATTTTATACTCAAATAATCAAATTATACTTCATATAATTATTCTTGGTCAAATATGATCAAATTTTGGCTAAAAATCTCCATTTTATCATTAAATGGTAAAATGATCGTTTTGTCCCTAACGAGTCAATTTTCCCGATTGACTCTAAATTGGACCTTGAATTCCGAATCACTATTCTAAGTCATTCTGTGGGTTTCAAAATTTTCAAATTTCTCTTAGAATTTCTATTTGAACTAGTTCAAGACTAGATTTAACTTAGTTGTACCACTCGGTACAATACCGTCTTTTAATCGAGTTTGACAAGATCTCACACGGAACCACCATCGAGTCCGTGACAATCGCTGTGATGTCCCGATATGTACTTATCCCTCGAGTACCATATCGAGACCTCGCAAGGCACTCGTACCGGTTTTCCATCTCCCCCGTAGGTATTAGTTTCCAAAAACATTTTTCAAGAAATAATAATCCAGATTTTTAGATTAAAATAATTAAAACGCACAATTCACCACACAGGGGCATTTTTGTCTAAAAATTTTAAAAATAGTAAAATCGTTGCATGCAAGTAGAATAAACATAATTCGCAAACTAAAATAAAATTGGATACCTAAAACCCTTATAAAAAATTAAATTTTTAGATAATAGAATAAAATAAAAATATTGAACAAAATATTACATTTTAATTATAACACAATATTTTTAGAAATATCGAAAATCGATTTTCAGTACACGAAGGTAAAATTAATTTTATACATACTGTATTGAATATAAACAAAGTATGTAAATCAATTACAATGACACGTGGGTCCCACTGTGTACGACTATGTACCTTTGTTGCTAGGATGCGACTTCAAACTAACCTCTCAGTGCAATCGAAGTATTTATCAATAACCTTGAGCCTGAAAGGGGGAAGAGAGGGTGGTCAGTTTTACAACCGGGTGAGTTAGATAATTACCATCTACGACATCTAAAGTCGAGTAGATGGAGACAATATAAAACACGATATCATAATGTAATTCATAACACCAAATTTTGTGCAATCATACAAAACAATTTCATTTTTATTAAGACATAAGGCTTATGATTTCTTCGTAAAAATAAGGCTATTGCTAAAACTCTTACTCGATGATGCCTTGGCTCGGGCATCCAACTGAGTCCGCCAAGGTTGGTAAAATTATATCATATTTGAAAATACAGCCATTCTTTGGTGTTAGCTGAATTCACTTTCACGTGGGGTTAGACATGGAGTGAATTCTATGGTTACCTCAGGAATTACCTTTCGCTCCTCTACAACCGAGGTGATATAAATCTTGAATTTACTGTGCCCCTCCTTAAGGCAATCCACGAAAACCCGCCACTGTAGTGACTGGTTAACCCACCATTTCACTAAAACCTTTAAGTGGCATACATGGCCAGTACATTTTTATATATCACATTCAAATAAACCATAATGCATATATTTCACAATAATATGAAAACTCAGCCAGCATGCTAACATAATATCATAAGCCATAATTTTAATAATACATAAAATTCTCAATCAACTAGGGAAATCTCCATGTACTCTATTTTAATAAAATCAACGTTCAATTTCAAAGTAGTGTTTTCTTTCAAAATAGTTTATAAAAAAATTCATTATTCAAATCATTTTTCATCAAAACACATTTAAATTGAAAATCATGATATTTTGTACTTTAAATTTATCGTGCCTTAAAAACAATAAAATACATAAATAAAAACCACTCTAGATATTACAGACGATAATTTATCCACTCACAGGTTTTAGGAGTTCAAAATACTCCTAGTCGTGATCGTTAGACGCGATTTCTTTGCCTTTATCTGACGGTTCACCACCTATACACCACGTGCGACATGAATTTTAATAATTTGTGTCGAATTACCGTAAATGATTTTCAGGCTCTATAAATCTACATGAATGCATAAAATGCTATGCAATTATCCGAAAAATCGCTTAAACGCAATATTCGGCCTAACACGTACGATACGAGATTTAATTCTCTAAAATCTCCAAATAAGTTCTAAATTGATTTCTTTGAATTTCTATACCTCAATTATACCCAAATTGATTTAATAACTGTGAATGTGGTGCAAATTATCAGTCTAGACCACAAATTACAAAATTACCCATATTAGGTAAAAATTCATATTTTTGCACCAAAAATTCATATTAATTTCCTAACCTCACCAAACATTAAATAACACCTAAATACCATGAGATATCATCAAAATCAGCAGCCATTATTCCTCTAGAAAATTCGACATAATTGGGTTTAATGGAGAAAAAATTAATTTCTTGCTAGATTTTGTTATTTTTCATTACTAACTAACTAAACAACATTAAATCTACCTAGATCTATCAAAATAATCACTAAAAAATGCATCATGGAGGTTCGGCCAGCAAGGGTGGGTTATACCCACATGTGATTTTTTCTTGGAAATAGAAAAAGAATGGATGAGTAATGAAGAACACTAGGAAATTAAGAAAATTTACCTTTTTTAAGGTTGATTCCTTGATTTTTCTTGTTTTCCCTTTGAATTTTTGGCCTAGGGTTCAGGTGTTCTTCCTTTCTTCTTCTTGCTTGGTTAGGCCGACCATCACATGGCTTTTTAAATGAATTTTAAGTCATTTTATAACTTAAATAAAATATTATTATTTTATTATACTTTTTAATTTTTTATTAATTTATTTTTTTATTACTTTTTCATTTGACTTTTTACCCACCATACAATTTCTTCACTTATCCATCCATTAAAAGAAGTTTCTAGACTTGTCCAAAGGGTTGGTGGAGTAATTTTTCAAAAATTACACTTTTACCCCCTTAAAAGTGAAAAATTACATTTTTGTCCCAAAAATTGAAAAATTACCAAAATGCATATTTTTCACTCCTCAAACTCATATCATACTTCAATTTATCAAATTTGATTCAAATCCTCTCGAAAATTCAAATTTTGTCCGTGGGTGGTAAAATTACCATTTTGCCCATATACTCCAAAAATATCGAAAATTCAAAATTTTCACAGCTAAATCCTCAAATTATACTCCAATAAGTTAAATGTGATCAATCTTAATCAAACGTGGTATAGAAATCGTTTTTGAAAATTCCCAACTTGTTTTCAGGTGGTAAATTACCATGTTGCTCCTAGATAGTGAAATTTCTGGATTGACTCGTAATCGGATCTTGAACTCCGAACAATCTTTTCAAGTCATCCCTGGACTGTGAAATTCTCAATTTCATTTTTAAAATCCCTTTTTCAACTAATTCGAAGTTTAATCAACTTAACATTATCATTAAGGGCAATATCATCCTTTGACGATTTCTCGGGGCTTTCCAAATTTGTAACTTTTCTGTCAAGCATGTAAATGACATGACATGCATATAGAGATGTCGAGCTTGACAACAAGTGTTAGGTGGTGAAAATTACAATTTTACCCCCGAGGTGACAAAATTACCATTTTGCCCTTATGCTTTGAAAAATGCCAGAATTAAAAATTTTCACTTCTAAACCTCAAATTATACTCCAAATGATCAATCTTAGTCAAAAATTTCATCCAACATCCAAATCTAATTCTTGGGTGGCAAAATGACCATTTTGCCCTTGGATCTCAAAAATATCAGATTGACTCCAAATCGGTCCTTGAACTCCGAATCACCATTTTAAGTCATTCCTGACATTTGAAATTCTCAATTTCATCTTAAAATCCCTATTTTAACTAGTTCGAGGTTTAATTCAGCTTAGCTATACCACTAGGTATACTACCAACTTTTATCTATTTTTTCGAGATATTCAAGTATGCAGGCGTGATGTCAAATATATGATTGACATGACAAATATTTTAGGGCTGGGCTTGATAGCACTACCCCTCTTAAAATAAAATTTTGACATCAAAATTTCACTTAACGGATTCCAAGAAAAGGTGTGGATATTGGTTTCTTATTTATTGCTCGACTTCCCACGTTATCTCCTCTATACGAGCATTCTTCCACAACACTTTGACCATGGGAGTGCTATTGTTCCTCAATACTCGATCAATCCGATCTAAAATATGTACAGGTTGCACCTCAAACTTCAAACTTTCATGCAACTCCATCGGAGGTGCTTCGAGGATATGGGAGGGATCAAGTACATACTTTTTCAACATCGAGATGTGGAAAATGTTATGAATCCGATCTAGTTTCGAGGGTAATTCAAGTCTATAAGCCACTGGCCCAATCATTTCAATAATCCAAAAAGGTCCAATATATCTTAGATTGAGCTTTCCTCGTTTCGTGAATCGAATCACACCTTTCATTACCCAATAGATACCGCAAATTATCATAATAGTGAAATCAAACAAGACTTAATATTTCAACATTTTCAGATTGTTACTTTTCCAAGAAAAAACCTTAAGAAAAACTTTATCATCCACTTCAAATTCCAAATATTTCCTTCTTCTATCAACATAACTCTTCTGCCTATCTTGTGCCGTCTTTAATTGCTCTCGAATGACTTTAATCTCGTCATTAGTCAAATCAACCAATTCCACATTAAATAATTTCCTTTCACCCACTTCGTCCCAACAGAGCATTCGACACGTTCTTCCATACAGAGCCTCGTATGGTGCCATTCCAATACTAGACTAGAAACTGTTATTATATGCAAACTCCACCATCGACAAGTGTTTGTCCCAACTTCCAATAAAGTCAATGACACATGCCCGTAGCATATCCTCTAGAGTCTGAATAGTCCTCTCAGACTGACCATCTGTTTGTGAATGAAAGGTAGTGCTAAATCTCAAATTAGTTTCGAGAGCTTCTTAAAATTTCAGCCAGAATTAAAAAGTGAATCGGGGATCCCAGTCTGATACGATAGAAACTGGGACTCCGTCTAGTCTCACCATCTCGTTTATGTAAAGCTTAGCCAACTTCTCAATAGAGTACGTGCTATGGATAGCCAAGAAATGGGCGGACTTAGTCAATCTATCAACAATCACCCATATGGCATCTTTTCCACTCTGTGTCCACGGTAAACCCAATACAAAATCCATAGTCACATGTTCCTTCTTCCATTCGGGAATTGGTAAAGGATGAAGAGTACTTGATGGCTTTTGATGTTCTGCCTTAATCTGTTGACACATGAGACATTTTGCTACAAATTCTGCTATGTCTTGTTTCATACCCAGCCACCAGTAATTTTCCTTAATAGTCTGATACATTTGGTGCTTTAGGGATGCATAGCGTAGACAGAAGAATGTGCTTCTTCTAAAATAGCTTGTCTCAATTTATCATCTTTAGGAATACAAATTCGGTCTCTAAACATCAATATACTATCATTCCCGAGTCTAAATTCACTAACTTACCCTTCTTGCAGCTTTTGAACTTCTTGTGTCAACTGATCATCAGATTACTGTAATTTTCTAATTTGGTCCCACAATGAAGGTCTTACCACAAAACTAGCGAGTAGGGACCCATTTTCACCATTATCCAACTGAATCCCTAAAAACTGCATCTCAAGCAATATTGAGAGATAAAAAATTTGAAGTGATGCTAATAACAATGAGGATTTACTACTTAAAGCATCTGCTACAACATTCACCTTTCCAGGGTGATAATCGATTACTAAGTCGTAATCCTTTATTAACTCTAGCCATTGCCTTGTCTCAGATTTAATTCTTTCTAGGTGAGCAAGTACTTCAAACTTTTATGATCCGTAAAAATCCGACAACGTTCACCATACAAGTAATGCCTCCAAATCTTCAATGCAAAAACCACTACTACTAATTCCAAATCATGTGTAGGGTAATTTACCTCATGCTTCTTCAACTGTCGGGAAGCATAAGCTATTACTTTCTCATCTTGCATCAATACACACCCTAATCTCAACTTGGAAGCATCACTATATACCACAAATTCTTTTCTATTCACAAAAAGTTTTAAAACGAGAGCGGAGGTCAACTGATTCTTTAGCTCCTGAAATCGACTCTCACGGACATCGTCCCACTCAAACTTAACTCCTTCTTTAATGGGGATTGAGCCATTAATCAAAAAGATCCACTAAGATTACTAACTCATCTTACAATAAATTGTATGAGAACAATTTGTGTTTGCTGGCTTGCTCCTATGTTTACATGACCTACTATTAATTAATAACTAGTGCACTTGTGTGGTTACACTCATAGGGGGCTCTCAATTTTGTTCTACCCATAATTCAAAGTCCCACATGGATGGCAATGATAACTACATTTACTTTATAATTCAAGTTATTCGGTTTTTAGTTTATACGTAGATAAATATCTTTGATTTGAATCAAAATAGTTTTTTTAATTAAGTTTTTGAACATAAAAAATTTTACTTTATCTTTTTTGGAGTATACGTAATGTAGAATTTGAATTTCTTTTAATGATTTTCTGATTAAATTTAAGTTATATTAATTTGTTTATAGATTAAATTACTACTATCATAAGTCTTTTTTTGGTACTTGGTGTTTGTTTCATTAAATACAATGCTCCAATTGCCCACATGTGGGTGTAGAAAATGGCCCTAGCACTTGCCATCTCTTTCAGTGCACTAGCACTTGAAATCCATTTACTTTTAAAAAAAAATTATGGGAAAAACATAGGAAAAGTAATTAGTTTTTTATGCTTTTTAGGTCACTTACATTTTCTGTTACCATATGGCTTTAATATTTTTTGTACATAATAAAATAGATTAGAATATTTATTTTTTACTGTCATGATTCATTTGTCTTTGAGAAGAGATGCTGAACGACGAAAAAGGCTACTAGCTATGTTTACATTTTATCTTGAGATTTGTTGTACTGTTAGTTCATTCTTGACTTTATTATCCGCAGCGTTGACTTTATGTACTTCTAGGCCAAGAGTAAGATCTTATGTCATGACCCGAAACTCTCATCGAGCCCGTGACAACCGCCGCGATGTCTCGATAGACATTCTTACCCCGAATGTCGACCGAAACCTCGCAAGGCTTTAATACTAGTTTTCACACCTCCCCTATGAGCAACAGTTGTCAAATCTCACGTTTTAAAGAATTTTGAGCTTTTTCCAACTTAAAACAATAGAAAAATAATTTGTGTCTCATAAGGGTATTTTGGTCATTTTTCTTCGAAAATCTCGAAATTGGCTAAAAACGTAGTAGGTGAGTAGAAAACACATGTTTCATGATTAAAAATAAATTTAGATGTCTAAAACGTTCATTTGAAATGAAATTATGACTTCTTGAATATAATAAAAATATTCAATAAAATAATCTTTTTCTTATAAAACAATTTTTATAGAAGTATCGGTAAATAATTTTTTGGGACGTAAAAGCATAATAAATTCATACATACAGTAGTAAGAATAACTAGAGTACGCAATTCGATATACATTGACTAGTGGGCCCTCGAATGACGAAATTTATCTAAGGCCGTGAGTCGAAAAAACCTTTGATTTCCAAGGTTGCAACTCCAAAATTCGTTTCTCGATGATATCGGCTAACTACTGACTATCCTGAGCCTGAAATGTGAGGAAATGAGGGTGGTGAGATTATAAAATCCCAGTGAGTAAACAGATATCATCTAAAATATCTAAAGTCGACTAAATGGAGACAATGAAATCTTCCCATCACAATAGGTTTCATAACATAAAGATTTATCCCAATCCATATAAATAATTGTGTTTTGTCCAAACAATTAATAAGGCTTATGATTTTCTTTAAAACTTAGCTCATGCTAAAGCTAATTCTCGAGGACACTTGATCGTCATCAGAGTCCGACTAAGTCCGCCAAGGCTGTAAAAGTTTCATATATGCATGAAACACATTTTTACATTTGGGAATACAGCTGTTCCTTGGCGTTGGTTGAGTCTCAATTCCACGTGGTAGTTAGGCGTGAAGTGAACTCAAACCTCACGCCAAGAGATATCCTACTCGCCTCTCCAACCGAGGTAAGAATCAGTCGGGTTTACCGTGCCCCTCTAATAGGCTGGTCCACGAAAACTTGCCATTGCAGTGTATAATAAACCCCATTATATCAATAAATTCACAGTAGCATGGCATGGCAATTTCATTATTATCCAATTTATCAAGACAAAACAGATAATTCGTATTTCTCAACACAATTATCAAATCAGCCAATCATACCATATTTACCATAAGCCATTCAATTCAAATCATAAATTTGAAATACAAACAAGCAGTCTCCAATTACTCTATTTTCAAAATTATTATTCAATTTTTTGGATAATTTATAAAATCATTTTATTTAAATCACATTTTGTTTAAAACACATAACAATTTACCATTTAAAGTCATTTTCCATAAAATCACCAAATCAGATAAAAACCACTTTAGATAATTAAAATGATAGTAAGGTTACTCACAGTACTAGGAGTTCGAAATACTTCTATTCTCGGTTCTCAAGTACAATCTCTTACCCGTACCAAATGGCTCGCCACCCATCCATAATTCATGACATGAAATTCAATAATTTGGGTTAAACCATTATGAACCATTTCAAACTCTTATCTATATATATGCATGATATAGGATGTGAAACGTTTGGGACAATCGC
This sequence comes from Theobroma grandiflorum, assembly GCA_036013995.1. NCBI lineage: Eukaryota > Viridiplantae > Streptophyta > Magnoliopsida > Malvales > Malvaceae > Theobroma > Theobroma grandiflorum. The sequence goes on along the minus strand of CP142130.1, from coordinate 14,702,537 downwards.
TTAATTACGGTGTTCGACCTAATTTGCCTATACACGACTTAAATTGCTAAAACCTTCAATTCAACTCCAATTTGATTCAATTCACTTCCAATACTCCAATTATATCCAAAATACCTCAATGATTGTGAATGCAATTTAATTTATCAGTCCTGAACTACAAAACAAATATGTCTATACATTAGGTAAAAATTCAAATTTTCATACTAATTTTTCCCATTTAATTTTTAACATCACCAATCATCGAATTCCATCAAAATACCCTAAAATAGCACAATTTTCAGCCTCAATATTCTCCCTATGAAATTCGGCTATAACGGATTTAATGAAGAACAAATCATTTTCTTGCTAGATTTTCATGCTATACATTACTAACTAACTAAAAACACTAGATTACACTAAAATCTAACCAAACCAACCATCATTCTCTCTATTTACATGTTCAGCCAGCATGGGTTCATCATGCAAACTTGAGTTCTAAGCATGGAAAATGAGAAAGAAATCATGGAGAAAGTAGATCACAAGTAAAAACTAAGAAATTTTACCTTGATAAATCCCTTGAAATCCCATACTCTTTCTTCAATTTTTTCCTCCTAGGGTTTCTTTTCTTTCTTTCCCTCTTTTGTTCTTGCTTGGTCAACGATGATGAAGAGAATGGGATGGTGTGGGCTGATTTTTATAGCAAAATAACAAAATAATCTAAACTTGCCACGTGTCATGATTTCATTGGTCCATAATTTAAATACTTATATTTTAAACTTTAATTCACCACCACATAAAATGCCATAATTATCCATACCAATAATGAGTAAAATCCATAAATTTGACAAGTGTTGGGTGGTGGAAATTCCACTTTTGCCCCTAGGGTGGCAAAATTACCATTTTGCCCTTGTGCTCGAAAAATACCAGGATTTCAATTTTTTTCACTTTTCAACCTCAAATGATACTCCAACAAGTCAAATGTGGTCAAAATCTTTTCTAAAAATTCCCATTTTGTCCTCAGGTGGTAAAATTACCATTTTACCCCTAGATCTCGAAAATTCCAGTTTGACTCTAATTCGATCCTCGAACTCCGAATTACCATTTTAAATCATTTTGGGAATGTGAAATTTCCAATTTCATCTTAAAATCTCCATTTGAACAAATTTAAGGCTTAAATTAACTTTGTTGTACCTCTAGGTACAATACCGACTTTTGTCAATTTTTTGGGGCTTTCCAAGTATACAGGCATTCTATCACTCATATGTATGACACGATAAATACTTTGTAAGGTCGGGCTTGACATCTTATGCATTAGATTTTGCTGTAAATCGAGAGTATGTGAGGCGACTTCTGTATGATAATGATATTTCATGTATTTCACAAATTAGGATGAATAGGGAAGCATTTTTTAAATTATGTCAAATGTTAGAAAGTATTGGAGGGTTGAAGTCAACAAAGAACATACTTGTAGATGAGCAAGTAGCAATATTCTTACATATTATTGCTCATCATGTTAAGAATCGAGTAATTAGTTTAAATTTTAAAAGGTCGGGTGAGACAATTAGTCGGCTCTTTCATAATGTTTTAAATGCAGTGCTGAAATTGTAAGAACATTTGCTTAAAAAACCTGAGCCATTCCAACAAACTCAACAGACAAACGATGGAAGTGGCTTAAGGTAGAATATTAATCTTATTATCTTTTTTAACTATATATATACTAGACATTAATAGGTTTACTTGTAAGTAGTTTATTCCTTTGGATTTGTAGAATTGTTTAGGTGCTTTAGATGGGACATACATCAGGATTAAGGTAACAAGGGTAGATAAACCTAGGTATCGCACTTGTAAAGGGGATATTGCAACAAATATGTTGGGTGTATGTACACCTGACATGCAATTTGTCTTTGTTCTTCCTGGTTGGGAAGGGTCTGTAGTCGATGGCAGAGTTCTGAGAGATGCACTAAGGAGAAGCAATGGACTTAAAGTCCTTCATGGTAAGCTTTCATATGATAGTGGGAAGGTTTTTCAAATTATGTACTATATGATTATTGTAATTAAATAAATAAATAATTGATTTAGTTTGTTTCATATAGGTTGTTACTATCTAGTTGATGCAAGCTATACAAATTGTCAGGGATTTCTTGCACCTTTTAGGGGTCAATGATATCATTTGAATGAATGGCGTCAAGGCCATGAACCAAGCGGTCTTAAAGAATTTTTTAATATGAAACATACTGCTGCTCGCAATGTTATAGAGAGGTGTTTTGGGTTGTTGAAAATGAGGTGGGGTATTCTTAGGAGTCTATCATTTTAGTCGATTAGGATCCATAATCAGATTATTATAGCTTGTTGTTTGCTTCATAATTTTATTAGGAGGGAGATGAGTTTTGATCCCATTGAAGTGGATTTAGGGGAATATTTTGAAACCAACATTGCAATTGATGAGGATTTTATAATTAAAATTGACCATATTGATAATTGGTGAAATTTGAGAATGGAATTAGCAAATCAAATGTTCAATGAATGGCAAGCATCTAGGCAAAATGATGATTGACATTTGTTACGCATATTGTTAATTGAAGGACTATTTTAGTGTTTAAATTTGTTCTTAGTGAATTAATGTTTTGTCAATCATTGTTGTTAATTGTTGTATATATTGTACTTTTTATCATGTGAATAAGGTTTGACAACTTTTAATATATTATTGGATATATTGCTTTTTTTAAAATTTTTTAAGCATTATAATTAATTTTTTATAATAATTTATTTGGTGTATGGTAGAAATCGATGTCCACATCTTCAACCTTAGCTTCTCAAAGTTCAAAGGGAATCAAAAGAAAATGGAATTATCATGAAGATGTTGCACTTATTTCAACTTTGACTGATTTGCACAATATAGGAATATACAATGCTGACATCGGTTTTAGAGGGGGTTATTTAATGGAACTTGAAAATATGCTTGCAACAAAATTACCGAATGCAAACTTGAAGGCAAAGCCCCACATATAGTCTAGAATAAAGACTTTGAAAAAAGAATGGGCTATTATATATGATATGGTGCAAGGGACACATACTAGTGGATTTGGATAGGATAATCAAAGGAACATGGTTGTTGCTGATGATCCTGAATGGGAATCTTACATACAGATAAGTTTTTGGGTTAAACTTATTTCTGTATTTTCATATTAGTTTCTTAATAATAATATCACTAATAGTCTTTTTTTTTGTTATTAGAGTCACAAAGAGGCTACCCCTTTTAGAAGAAAGAGTTTTCCTTTCTTCAATGAGCTAAGTCTTATTTATGGAAGAGATCGTGCAATAGGAAAAAATGCACAAACTACAGCAGATATCTCGAAGAAATGCATGACTATAATTATACAATAAATGAAGAACTTGAAGGTGAAAATATAGTTGCATATAGTTTGGATGATGAAGATTTCTCAAATATTCAACCTCAAACATCAACTCCTAGAAGTTACACAACTTCATCAAGGAAAAGGAAAAGGCTAAATGAGACGGGTGATCCTATTACATCCGAATCAATTATTGCTGCTGCAACGATATTGGGTGAAAACATAAAAGAGGCTGGAATTGAATTTAGCAAAAGTGTTGGGGCAGAGGTGAACATCCAGCAAAAGGCTCAAGAGTTAGATGGGATTTTAAGTCAAATAGAGGAATTGACATCGAGGGAAAGGGTTCTTGCTTCAATTAAACTTCATAAATCTCTACCTCTTATGTTTCTATTTTTTAGTATTGATCCTAATCGAAGACTAGAATGGTTGAGAACATTTCTTGTTGACTGTTGACTTTGAATGGCTCTAAAACATTTTGTGAAGTTAAGCTATTGATATTATAACTTTTTGGATCTTATGGTTGATGTTGATACTAATTATGAGGTTCATTAACAAGTCTGAACCCTTTTGAATTCACCGTTGTATTGCTGGTTGTATAACGGTGATGTTATTGAAGCTACTAAATTAGTTTATTGCATGTTGTAAGTTAGTGCAATAGGATGAACATTCATCCATAACTTTCAAGGTTAGTGTATTTTTGTAAACTAGACTTTGGCTTTTTATTATATGTAATAATATTTTCATCTAAAGGGCATTTATAGTATGACAAGGCTATTTTATTATTTATTACTTTCCATGCTCATATGCACTAGTTATGCTTGTAATTTGTCATTTTCTTCCTAGAGATGGAATGCTTATTTATATTGAAAGACACGTTATTTATAAATTTAGGATTTATGAAAGAAGGAGAGAGGTGATGGGAGAGTTCTAAAAAAAAAAAACTTAGAAAAAGAAAAAAGACATGCACCCGGAAGAACCAACGAAACCGGCTCTACGATGGAAAGTGGTGGGGCAAATAGAATACAAGAGGAAGATAAAAAAATAAGAAAGAAAAAGAAGAATGGAAGACTATTTACATTTTTATGTAGCAAAAAATAGAAGACTATTTCTCTACTTTCAAAGATATAATTTTCTATATAATATATAAAAAACATGATTTTTGACTTCTACTTGTTTTGTCGTTTTTTTCCCCAAATATTTATTCTCCAACATTTTGTACATGGAATATTTTGAAAATGATTCATAATATGTGAGGAATTTACTAAAAATAAAAATTTATACACAAATTTTAATTGATTATGATGGATAAAATATAACATAATGAAATTATATTTTAGAATAATTATCCATTTATAAAAATATGTTATTAAATTATAATTATTTTTAAAAATTGGGATAAAATATAATTATAATGGATAATTATCTTTTGGGATAATTTATGTATTTACATTATAATAAAGGTAATTTTATTTTTTTATGAAAATTACTAAGTAATATGAGTAAGGATATTTTTGTCTTTTTATCACCTATTCCTTTCTTATTCCAATCTTATTTCTACCAACCAAATACTGCAATAAGTAATAATAGCAATTCCTGCTCTATTCCATTCATTATATCAAACAAAGAATAACTATTCTATTCTATTTCTAATTTATTCTATTCTTACAGAATAGCTATTCTATTCTATTTCTATCTATTACGCGAACCAAACGTGAGGTTAAGGCTCATTAGATATTCATTTCTAACTCGAGTTATAGGCCACTTTTCATCTTAAACCAAGGCATTCATGGTAGCTTATAAGCTAATGCTAGATGCATACATGTTTTTAGATCACGTAATCATTTAGCTCATGGAGGACATAGTTAACAATTAAAAGTACATTCAAAAGATTCTTCAACTATGTCAACACAATATATATCATGATCTAACTTGACAATTTAAATTTCTCATTCAACAGTATAACTCAAGTTAAATTATTGACTTCAAATCTTAAAGTCAAGAAAGATGAGATATCATGTAAGCATGTGACTTGATCAAAATGATAGATGTACTAAAAATATTTTGATGAAGTTCAATGTGTTAATCATAACCAATTCCATACGCATAATCAAGACATCAATTTTGAAACAATCAATTAAGCACAATCATAAAGCATATTCCAAGAATTGATTCTAGACCAAACATTTTAACATTTCAATTCCTTAAGAAATGATTTAATCAATATGACCAAATGAACATTTCATTTAATTATTTTATGCAATTTACTCATTATCGCCTTAATTATCTAGAGTAGATTTTATGCAATTTAATGATTATATAATAAAATTATTTGATTTGGTGAAATACCTATTTTATGAGAAAAATGTAAATTTCCTAAATAAATTGAATTTATAAAATAAATTTGATTTTTATAAATTGATTTGAAAATTGAATACTGGTTTTGAGATTAAAGTAATTGGAGACCTTTTGCTATGTTACAAATCATGCACTGAACTAGATGGCTTATGATAAATTGGCATAATTAGTTGAATTGATTTTCTATTGAAAATTATGAATTTTTCGTTTTGTCTGAATAGACTGTGTAATGAATAAATGGCCAAATCAAGCAAGTGCGTATTTGATTGACTTGGTGGGATAATAATTAGCTTACTACAGTGGGCGGGTTTCCGTGGACCAACCTATTTAGAGGGGCACGGTAAACCCCGTATATTATACCTTTGATGAGAGGCGCAGAGGGTAACTCCGGAGGTATGACAGAGTTCATCTCACGCCTAACCACCACATGAGGGTGAACTCCGCTAATGCCAAAGAATGGCTGAAATTTGAGAAATTGTGGAATTTAAACAACCTTAGCGGTCTCAGATGGATACATCTAATCAAGGTGTCACCGAGTATGATTTTGTTGGCACGAGCCAAGTTTTTCGAATAATCATAACCCACGTAAATTTTCAAGTGAAATGAAATTAATTCACTTAGCGAAAAGAAATGAAATGTTATGAAACATTTTACATTGGTTTATTTTAATCGTCTCCATTTACTCGACTTTAGATAGTTTAGATGGTATTTGTTTACTCATTGGGATTTTATAATCTCACCCCCCCCAATTTCCTTACATTTTAGGCTCAAGAAATTCCATAGTTAGCAGATTTTGTCAAGGACCATCAGTTGGACTTGAATTGGCAAAAGCTGTAGGTTCACAGCTTCCGATGTATTTTGGCTAATTGTGAGCCCACGTGTCACTGGAATTTAAATTTCATACTTTGGCTATTTGTACTATAGTATGTAAGAATATATTTAGTTTTTACGCTGCGAAAATTATTTATCGATGGCTTTATAAAAATCATTTTATAAGAAAATAGATTATTTTATTAAATATTTTTATTGTATACAAATAGTCAAATTTTTACTTCAAACGAACGTTTTAGATACTTAAATTTGTTTTTAATCACTAAATGTATGTTTTCTACTTACCTACTACGTTTTTAGCCAGTTTTGAGATTTCAAAGAAAAATGACGAAAACGCCCATGTGAGCCAGAAACTAATATTTTAATGTTTTGATTTGGAAATGTCTCAAAATCTTTTGAATTATGATATTTGATAACTGTTACTCACCGAAGAAGTGCGAAAGCTAATGCTAAGCCTTGTGGGGTTCTGGTCGGCATTCGAGTAATGAGTGCCTATCAGGACATCGTGGTGGTTATCACAGGCTCGATAGGGAGTTCCAGGTCGTGACAACCTAACTTTCCAAGGCTAAGTTAGAACCTTAGCTCTTTCAAGCAATTCTAACTTGAAACAATCACTTAGAGTGAATCCCTCACTCTAAGAATACAAGAATAAGTGTAGAAGAAAGTACCTATGATCACAAGTTAATCTAGATAGTACAAAGTTAAGTGCAGAATACAAACACAAAAGATTGGTGTTGGAGTGCAGTGAAGTACAAATAGAATTTCTAATTTTTTTGCTCTTTCTAGTCTTGAATATGTTGAAACCTCTCAAAAAGCTTTCAAAAGTTGGTTCCTAGCCATTTGAAGATCTTTTTATACTTGGAGATGCAAGTTTGATGGCAATTGGGCAGTTTCTGACCGTTGGAAATAGTTTGGGGTAGGTTCTTGCCGTTAATTTGTCTTGTAGTGCTTTGGTGTAAGTTATAGATAGAGAGCTCTTAGTCGACTAACATTTTTCCTTGGTCAACTAAATTGGTTCTGTCTTGATCGTAAACTTTGGCAGAGAGCACTTAGTCGACTAACTCATTTACTTGGTCAACTAAGTTGGTTTTGTTTCTCAATATGCTTCAACTTGCCATTTCTCCAATTTGAATTTTGGCCAACCAATGTTCTTCATTATTCAACCAGGGAGCTTTCTTCATATTGATCAATCTTATTTCTTAACCATATTAACCTCTTATGTGCACACTTGAAAGATTGACTCATTGTTTAATTACAAACATTTGTTCTACATACTTGGATAGAAATGTTAGACACACAAGGATGGGAATGTTTTATAATCATCAAAAACTAATGGAGCCAACAATTTCCCTATTTTTGATGATGACAAAACATTCCTTGATTGAAAGCACAATGTCTATTTGCTCATTTTTAGTTCTGCAGACAGTGAGGGATTTCTCTTCTCCCCCTAAGTGCATGCTCCCCCTAAGTTAGTGTAGATTTTTCATTCATTCCAATAAATTTTTGTCTATGCTATATAGATAGTGACATTTCATATTCTAGCCTTTGATAGAAAATATTCATATATGCAGGTTTAAAAACAAATGACAAGTTGACAGGACATTTTTAGTTTTTCATTACTTCAATTTTTTGTCATTAGCTTGCTGATTCTAGATTTCATCAATACTACTTATTTTTCAGCAAATACTTTATGAATCATTATCCACATATATTCAGAAACATATTCAATTTTTAATATCATGATAGAAACTGTTCATCATTACAACAACTTCAAAATTAGCACATTAGTGCAGCATCAGATTTTGTCTGTATCATTCATCATTCATCTGATAAATTTCACATAGTATTCATCCTCATTTTTAAAAACAATTTATTAACATCGCAATGATTCGTAGCTGTCAATATACATTCCAAATTATCAAAGCATCAACATAAAGTTTTTATCAACATATTATGAGCAGCAGAATTTCACAGATAATATCATTATCAGCAGTCATATATCAATATTCATTTTCCACACATAGCCATAGCAACAAATGTCAATCATGACCATAACTATAGCATCAAGTGTTAATCATAGCAACAACAGTTAAATATTAGTGTTTGAATACCACCATGGCACAAATAACTAACAAAAACAACGACCACAAATTTGTTTCGAAAATACCCCTATACCAGTTTTTGCTTCTTATCTTCCCTAGAAACTTGATACCTTTACCCTCATGATTTTTTTTTTTTGTTCTTCTCCCTAAAAGTCTAGTACCTCTACCTTCATGATTTTTTTGTTTTCTTGGTTTTTACTACTTCCCCTTTTTGTCATCATCAGAAAAGGGGGGGTTGAGGCATTAGTAGTTTGAGGTGTTAGAGGGTGAGGGAGAGAGTGTCTATTCCTGAAAAGGATTCAGAGGAAAAGAAGAGGGTGGACATAGAGGAGGAAAGGATGCCTTTGGAGCTTCCTGAAGAGGCTGAGGGGATACTTCTGTAGCTTGCTGAGGAGTGGATTGGTCAGAAATTTCTACTAGTGCCTGTGAAGAAGATGCAAGTGGAGATTTGGCCTTCTTTGCTAATCTAGAGGACTTTCTTCTCTTGGGAAGTGCAGTCTTTGTAGCCATTGTCTTTTTCCTTATGGCAGGTAGTTGGGACTTAGTTGCAGGAGTTGTTTCCTTTGTTTTTCCTTTTTCTTTAGCTTGTGCCGCAACAGCTTTATTTTCTACTTGTGCTACAGTAGCTTTTTTTTTCATATTGTTCTTCCCTTACCATTTCATATAAGAGTCCTATAACAGAAAATTCATCAAAGTGGGGAGGGGATGCTTGTTGTTGTGGTTGCTGCTGAAGGTGAGCCAAGTACTTCTGTTCCTTGGTAAGAAGGCTCTTTAGTTTGTTTTTTTACTGAAGGAGATTTGAGTGGCTAGTCAATCTCTGGTTCAGGATCTTTTTGTTGGTGACTAGGGCCTGCACTCTGATAAGTTGAACCCTTAGCTTGAAATTCAGGATTAGCATCATAGAAGGTAGAACCTTCTAGCTATAAAGCTGATCCTTCAGCCCTTTGTCCATTTGGTGCCATGCTTGGAGTATTAGAAGTATCAGTTACAGCAGGTCCAGAGGGCATTGCTAACTTTTCTTTCAAGCTAGCTTCCATTTCATTTATCTTTTCTTCAAGTTTTAGAAGCTTTGCTCCTTGGTCAGCTAGCTTGGCATCCATCCTCATGAGCAAGTTAAACATGACTTCACTGGAGAAATGAGAGGGTGCTGCTTCAGGTGGTGCAGAGGTTGCTTCTAATTGAGCTAGTATGGATGTGATCTTGGATGTCTTAGTGAAGGTTTCTCCATACACCTTGTATCCCATTTTTATTAAGCTCCCCAAGTAGATGGGCTAGTCTCTACTTTTGACCATGTCTAAATCATATCTCTTAGCCCAAACTCTTTTCTTCTTTACCAAGAAAGTGATCACATTCTCGTATGGCAAGTGAATTTTCTCCAGCTTACAGGCTGCTCTTATTTTCTCAATCATAAACCTTCCAAAGTTAAAAGTAACTCCAGTAAAAGCATGCTCTATCAGCTAGAGATCTTGGAGGCTTATGTAACTTAAGCTACCGCTTATTCTTTGCAGGTTTGTTGCAACAAAGTAGTGCAAGATCCTAAATTGTGGACTTATTATCAGTCCTACATTACTCTTTGAAGAGTATTTTTCTTTCTTTCTAGTAATGATTTCCCATATAGATGATGGGTCATACTTCTCAGGCATTTCAAACTCTCCCTCTTCATTTTCTATATCCAACAGATTACTCAAATTAGCAGCAATAACCATGAATTCTTTTCCATTTAAAAACACATTCAGGTTACTGTCAGAGAAGTCCTTAGAATCATCAAGTTCCTTCTCATTTAAGGCTATACTTGCATAAAATTCTTTCACCAGGCTAGCACTATAAGATCTTTCCTTAAAAGAACTATATTCCTTTATCCTCATTTCATTAAAATATTCTATCAAACTTGTTTCAATTTTTAAGGTTTCATTAAAACTGTCTTAATCAATACACTTTTTGTAAGTGATGGGAGCATTTTTAATCTTCTTAAATCTCTCCTCAGGAACCTTATTTTTAAATTTGAGAGAAGAGGAGGATGAAGTACCTTTTTGTGACATTTCCTCTTTGTTTTTTTTTTCTTTTTCTTTGATTTCTTCTTCTTTTCCTTCTATGGTTTCTTGGATTTTGAATTAGATGAGATAGACTCCTTCCTTAATTTCTTTTTCTTCTGCAATGTGGCCTCAAATTCTTCCTCTAGTGGTTTTTTTCCTTTATTCTTTTCCTGAAGTTCCTTAAGTAGAGTCGACTTTGCCATTTTGAGTTTTCAAAGAGATTGGACACTTAGGGTTTCAAACAGTGAAGTGAGAAAAAGAATTTTGGTTGGTTTCAAATAAGGGAATGCAGAAAAGATTTCTTAGGTTTTGAAGAGTCGGTTTTTAGGAAAGGAAGAGTGAGAGATTTTGGCAGTTTCTACTTCTAACAACTGTCTACCTCCCCCTTAACTAATGCTTTAATTCTTTAAAATTTCAAACTTCTCTCTAAAATTTTCACTATTTACTTCCTTAGCTTTTCTTTTCTTCCTTATTACTTGATAGACACAATTTTTCATTATTTTAATCTTTCTTTATTCAGTTGTCTGTGCTTTAGCTTTAATGAAACAGAATTCTCTTAGTTGACTAAGTTTTTCACTTTAGTCGACTAAGTGCCTTTTGTTTCTCTCTATTAGGTCCAGACTTCACCTTATAATTCTTCCAAACAAATCATTCCTAGATTTCTTCTAATCTCACAGAATCTATCTTCACTAAGGGGTTTAGTGAATACATCAGCTAGTTGATGGAAAATACTTACAAATTCAATATTGATTTCACCTTTAGCTACATAATCTTTAATGAAGTGGTGTCTAACCTCAATGTGCTTAGTCCTAGAGTGCTGCACAGGATTTTTTGAGATGTTAATTGCACTGGTATTGTCACAATATATTAGAGTGTTATTCATTGACAATCCATAGTCTTTCAATTATTGTTTGATCCATAAAACTTGTGCACAGCAACTACTTAAAGACACATACTCTGTTTCTACTGTGGATAGAGCTACAGAGTTTTGTTTCTTGCCTGACCATGATGCAAGCATATTCCCTAAAAATTGGCATGTTCCACTAGTACTTTTCCTATTGGTTTTGCTTCTTACAAAGTCTACATCTGAATACCCTACAAGACTAAATGATGATTATTTGGAATACTAAATCCCTAAAGTTTGAGTTTCTAAGAGGTATCTAAATATTCTCTTAACAGCTGTTAGGAGTGTTTCTTTAGGTTGCGACTGAAATCTAGCACACAAACACACACTGAACTGTATATCTGGTCTACTTACTGTTAAGTGAAAAAAAGATCCAATCATACCTCTATTGAGTTTTTGGTTTACATTTTTACCCTTTTCATCAACATCAAGTCTGATGGATGGACTCATTGGTGTGCTGATCAGTTTTAGTTTCAACATATCAAACTTCTTGAGCATATCCTGAATATAACTATCTTGGCTGATAAAAGTTCCTTCATTGCATTTCTTGATTTGAAGGCCAATGAAGTACTTCAACTCTCCCATCATGTTCATCTTGAATTCTCCTTGCGTTTCCTTAGCAAAGTACTTACAAAGAGATTCATTAGTTGCACCAAATATAATGTCATCCACATATATTTGAACTATGATTAAGTCATTCAATCATTTCTTGATGAACAAAGTTGTATCTATGCTGCCCCTAACATAGTCTTTATCTATTAGAAATTTAGAAAGCCTTTCATACCAAGCTCTAGGAGCTTGCTTCAATCCATACAAGGCTTATTGAAGTCTAAAAACATAATATGGTTTTTCAAAATCCTCAAAACCAATTGGTTGTTCAACATATACTTCTTCTTGAATAAGTCCATTTAAAAATGCATTCTTTACATCCATTTGATACAACTTAAAGTTTATATGACAAGCAAAGGCTACTAGTAACCTTATGGCTTCAATTCTAGCTACGGGAACAAATGTCTCATCATAGTCTATGCCTTTCTTTTGATTGTATCCCTTTGCTACCAATCTAGTTTTGTTTCTAATCACATTTCCTTGTTCATCAACCTTATTTCTAAATACCCATTTAGTTCCAACTATAGGATGATTTGAGGGCCTAAGCACTAGTGACCATACGTTAATTCTCTTGAACTGATCCAGGTCCTTTGGAATGGCTAAAATCTAACTTTCCTCTTTTTTAGCTTCTTTAAGACTTTTAGGTTCAATTTTGGATATGAAGGCTGAAAATTCACATATTTCTCTAGTTCCTTTCCTAGTCTTAACTCCTTGAGATATGTCACCTATGATTTGTTCTTGTGGGTGATCTTTTGCATATCTTCAGCTCTTAAGAAAATCACTATGCTGAATTTCTAGTCTTTGTAGGTTTTCTAGGGGTGGATCTATGGTTTCTTCTCTAGATGAGCTTTCTTTATTGTTCTTGCTATCACTTAGGCTCATTTCATCCATGTGTTTCTCTAAATTTTCTAAATTTTCATCATCATCATGAACTTCTTTTTCTAAATGAATTGATTCATCGAAAACTATATGGACAGATTCTTCAACATTTAATGTCCTTTTGTTCAAAACTCTATAAGCCTTGGAGTTCACGGCATATCCTAAAAATATTGCTTCATCACTTTTGGCATCAAACTTTCCTAATGACTGTTTTCTATTATTTAGAACAAAGCATTTGCAGCCAAAGCTCCTAAGGTAGAAGATGTTTGGTTTTCTTCCTTTGTATAGCTCATAAGGAATCTTTGAGATAATTGCTCTTATTGAAACTCTATTAAGTATGTAAGCTGCAGTGTTTACAGCGTCAGCCCAAAAATACTTTGGAAGATTGTTCTCACGAAGCATAATCCTAGCTATCTCTTTTAAGATTCAATTTTTTGTCTCCCTAACTCCATTTTATTAGGGTGTTCTAAGTGCAGAAAAATTGTGTTTCAACCCCTTTTCATTGCAAAACTTCTCAAACTCATCATTTTCAAACTCTCATCCATGGTCACTCCTAATGCCAACAATGGTTGTACCTTTTTTATTCTCAACTCTCTTACAATAGCCTATGAATGCTGATAGTGCATCATTCTTATGAGCAAGGAAATAGACCCATGAAAACCTAGAGAAATCATTAACTATTACTAAGCCATAAGACTTTCCACCTAAACTAGTAGTGCTAATTAGACAAAAAAGATCAATATGCAACATTTCAAAAGGTCTTGATGTTGATACAATATTCTTAGCTTTGAAAAAAGTTCTAACTTGCTTTCCTAGTTGACAAGCTTCAAACATCCTATCACTCTCAAACTGTATAGTAGGTAATCCAATCACTAAGTTTTTCTTAATCAACTTTGACATGGTGTTCAAACTTACATGTCCTAGTCTTCTATGCTACAACCAGCTCTCATTTTCAGCATTTGCTACTAAGCACATTTCACTATTTTTCTCTAGATCTTCAAGAAAGATAACATACATATTTTTCAATCTTTTTCCTATGAAGGTGATTTTGTTAATACCTATATTTATTACTTCACATTTGTTGGAATCAAAACAAACTTTAAATCCTATCACACAGCTGACTAATGCTTAACAGATTGTGTTTCAAAACTTCAACAAATAACACATGACTGATTTGTGTACAAGGGTTCTTACCTATCCCATGAATTCTATTTTTTGAATCATCTCCAAAGGATACAGTGCCTCCCTTTCTCTTGTCTAGTTAGCAAACAACATTTCATCCCCTATCACGTGTCGTGAGCAACCATTGTCCATGTACCATGGCTGCTTCTTCTTGAGTTAAGCTTTTGAGCATGTCTCTTTTAGGTGCAGCTCAACCTACAAAGTAATTGTTCAGTTCTTCTTTATAGGTACCCATACTTTGATAGGTCTTTGAGTGTTAGTAGCAATATATAAACCTTTTGGCATCCAAATCTTTCTAGTTTTCTGCATGTTTTTATTTCTAACACAATCATAGGATAAATGGCCATGTTTTTCACAATAATAGCATATAGATGATGCATTCTGATGATTTTTCTTAGCATAGGAGTTTTTCTTTAATGTATCATTTTTTAAACACTTAAGAGCTGCATTTTCATCAAGAGATTTTTACAAAGCAGTAGATTTATTTTCCAGCTCCACTTTCATAATTTCAAAATTTGTTTTTGAATGCTCTAACTCAATTTGCAAAAAAATTTTTTGCTTAAAACAGAGTTGAAATCATGTTGTACTTTTTCCAAATCTTTTTCAAGAAATGCAGCCTTTTTTTCAAGGTTTTGTACTTTGAAAACAAACTTTCAAATTCATCACATAAGCTGTCATACTCATCTTGTAAATTATTCATCGAGATATCACAAGGTGATGAGCATACCTCTGTTTCATCATCCCGAGCCATTAAGCAAATGTTTACTCTTTCCTCTGAACTTTCTTCATCAGCTTTAGTGCTTGAGTCACTATCTGACCAAGCTACAATTGCCATTACCTTTTTCAACTTCTTATTCTTCATTGGTGTCTCATTTTTCAGCAATGGACATTCAGACTTAAAGTGGTCAATTTCTTGCATTCGTAGCAGATCAATTACTCTTTTTTATTAGAGTCGTTTTTGTTTCTCTTTTATGAAAGATCTTGATCTCTTCTGAATCTTTTTCTTGCTATTCTTCTATTCTTTCTGTCCATTAGTTTTCTGAATTTTCTAGCAACAAGTGCTAGTTCTTCAACATCATTGCATGAAAGCTCTTCTAGCTTTTCCTCAAGAATGCTGGCTTTAAGTGCTATATTCTTTTTCTTTTCTTTTGCCTCCATCCTATCCTCTTCTTCTTCTTCCTTGAGCTTCAGCTCATGTGTTAGGATAGACCTGCATATTTCATCAAGTGTGATGATATTTAAATCTTTGGCTTCTCTAATGGCCGTCACTTTTGGCTTCTAAGATTTATGAAGGTTTCTAAGAAGTCATTTTACTAATTCATGTTCAAGGATAGGCTTTCCTAATTGATTGAGTTTATTTGTAATGTTTGTGAACCTATCAAACATGGTAGTGATGTCTTCACCAGGCTCCATTTTGAACATCTCATAATTGTGGGTTAAGAGGGCTATCTTAGACTCTTTAACTTGAAAAGTCCCTTCATGAATTATCCTTAACTTGTCCCTTACTTGCTTTGCTATTGAACAGCTTGACACTTTGTTAAATTCTGTGGGGGTCAAGGCACAATGCAAGGTGTTGATTACCTTAAAATTGGTTTGGATTTTCTTAGTTTCAGCCTCGATCCATTCAGACCTTGGCTTAGGCATTAACTCATTTGTGACAACATTCATGGTTGAGGGAACAAAAGGACCATCAGTGATGACATCTCACATTTTGTAGTCTATAGCTATAATATATATAGATATTCTAGTGCTCCAATAAGGGCAATTAGAGCCATAAAACAGAGGTGGTCTGTTTGTAGATTGTCCCTTAGCAACTAGAGATTTTTGAAGAGCCATCAGATCCTCCTTAAGGGTGTGAGACCTTAAAATCAGGGAACTAGCTTTGATACCACTTGTTGGTCCCTATAAAATGTGCTAGAGGGAAGGTGAATAACACACTTCGGCTCTTTAGCAAGATTAGAAACTAATCTTTAAAACAAAGGAAGTAAAACAAGGAAGACAAGAGACAAGGATTTAGAGTGGTTCGGTTCAAGTCCTACATCCACTACCTTGATTATCCAACCAAGAATTTTCAACCAAATTCACTAACAAATGGTGGAATTACCAAGCTCCCACCAAGTTTTTACAATGGCTTTTACTAGGTTTAGCCATAATATAATACCTCGTACTTTGATATGGTGGCTAATAAAGCTTAAAGGATGCCAATTGAGGTTAATTAAAATGTTTAAAGGTAATGAAAGGTGAAAACAATATTTTAAGATAAAATATTTTACACGTCAGAAAATAAAAATAAAATAATAATAT
Organism: Theobroma grandiflorum; assembly: GCA_036013995.1. NCBI lineage: Eukaryota > Viridiplantae > Streptophyta > Magnoliopsida > Malvales > Malvaceae > Theobroma > Theobroma grandiflorum. The sequence goes on along the minus strand of CP142130.1, from coordinate 14,686,006 downwards.
TTTTATTGAGGAAGAATTTGTGAGAAAAAAGTGATTCGGAAGTGAATTGAGGCATAATAAGGTATTTTGGGTACCAAGGAGACAAGTGGAAAATTTTAGAATAAAATAATATTTTATTAATAAAATAATATTAAAATATTAATATTTTATTCAGTGTCAAAATTTTTTAGGAAGAAGGAGTATATGATTAATCTAAGTGTGAGAGAGGAAGAACAAGGAAATTTCAGAGAAAATGAAGTTAGTGGGGCCCATGCGTTATTATTAAATAATGACAACGCGGGTAAATAAATATTTTAAATATTATGGGGACATCGCGTTGGAGTAAAAATTTTATATTTCATTTGTACATGTATAATATAAGATAATAGAAGAAAATTGGAGTTAAAAGAGTGTTGGGAGGACTAAATTAAAAAGGAAAAAAACTTGAAGGGCAAAACAGTAATTTTGCCATTACTTTGGTCAAAGCTTCCAAAGGAAGCTTTGACTCTAATGTTTTCCAGCCCAAACCGTCTTTATCCTCTCCCACCAGATTTTTCTTCTTCCTCATCCATTCCCACACCATTTTTTCCTTGTCCACCATGAAATCAAATTTTTTTCATTTTTCTTTCCATGTTTTCTTTTTCTTTTTTTTTTCTTACTCATTTCTTCTTCAACCTTCTTGAGCACCAAATTTACAACCTTTAACCCCAATTTCTAGCACATCTAAACCCTACGAGAGAGAAAAAAAATCTCTCTTTGTTTCCTTTATTTTCTATTCCTATTTCACTTCAAACAATACTTGGACTTTAGGCTTCAAATCTTCATTTTTTTTAAGGCTAAAAGGTATATATTTTCAACTTTTGAAAATTTTGAATTTATGGTTATATTTTCCGAATTTATTTCCTAAATTCTTCAAGTTATTTTTCTTGGAAATATTAGGTATTCTTGATGATCTTCATGCCTCCAAGCTCACCAAGGTAAAAGATCTTTAAATTTGGAATAGTGGATATGATGGGTTTGAGAATTAGATTAAAAATTTAAGTTAAATGTTAGGATAGAGGATAGATTGCCTAATGTAAATTTATTAGAATCATTAGATTTAATTATGACTTAATTGAGGTTGTTACGATTTATTGGTAAATATAGGTTTTAATGATATTTCGGGACTACTTAGATTAGGACCTTGTTGGTGCTAGTTTTGTCAGGTGAGTGAACTTGCATTAAAATGTTTTGGAATAATTGATTATATGCTTGATTCAGTTACTTGAAATATTTTGCTGGTTTTTCTTTAAAAATTACATGGAAACAAGCCTTTGACGAAACGTTTTTGCGATATGAAAGGTGATGGTAATGAATTTGCGAAATCCCTTTATATGTTGATATATATATATGTATTGTACATTAGTAGATAATATTGTGTAATGATAACAACTGTACATGTGCGGAATGGGCAGTGTACTTGCCGATTGAATGACAATGTTGTGATAATTAATACCGTGCATGTGCGGAGTGGGCAGTGCACATGCTCGTAATGATGTGGGCGGGAGTGCGTGTGATGATATTGAGGTGTGTGTGATGTGGGGGTTGCACATGAGCTGGGTAAGGCGATGGTGGTATATATTCTTATATATATATATATATATTTATTATATATAGAGGTTTGGAATTTATATGTGATTGCTTGACTGTTGAACGTTGAGTTTCCCAAATGTTTTAGACGATCTAAAGACAACATGGCATCGAGTTTTGTTTATGATATACAAATTGCATTGCTTTAAACATGAGTGCATCATGTTTTCGAAAATCTTCCATAGTGTTTGTTTGTTCCCTTCCTCTGTTCACTCACTGAGTTTATACTCACATTTTTAAATTTCATGTTTTAGGGTTTCTGAGTTAAAGGTGACTAGATCCTAGGATGGGGTGCTCCTCTCTATCCATTGCTCTGTAGGTCTGCCATGACACTAAATATTAGCAACCATGCCTAGAGTCACTCCACTGACAATCAAGGTCTAATTATGTGTATATGAATACTTGATATGAAATACTCATTTGTCAAGTTATATATATGTATATTGTGGTTGACGATGCCATTATGAATACATAATTGGGTTTTATGAATTGTTTTCAAAGGAACTATATTTTAACATTATGAAATCTGGACTTTAAAGAAATGTGGATTAATGTATAAGATTATATAAGCAGGCTTGCTTGGGTTTAGTGGGCTGAGCCTATTGAGCCCTTGCACCAGTCATGGCCCGAAAATTGGGTTATGACACACAACCTTTACACTAGTTTTTCACGGGTTCAACTAAAACGCAAAGTGGTTTTTCAAAGGCTTAACCACAACCTACAGCAATGGTTTTTTGAAAGGCTCAACCAAAACTCAACACCTTACTCTCCAAGGCTAAGTTAGAACCTTAACTCTTTCAAGCAATCCTAGCTTGAAACAATCACTTAGAGTGAATCCCTCACTTTAAGAATACAAGAATAAGTGTAGAAGAAAGTACCTATGATCACAAGTTGATCTAGATGGTACAAAGTTAAGTGCAGAATATAGACACAAAAGATTGGCGTTGGAGTGCATTGAAGTACAAATAGAATTTGTAAGTTTTCTGCTCTTTCTAGGCTTGAATATGTTCAAATCTCTCAAAAAGCTTCCAAAAGGTGGTTCCTAGCCATTTGAAGATCCTTGTATACTTAGAGATGCAAGTCTGATGGCAGTTGGGTAGTTCTTGACCGTTGGAAACAGTTTAGGGTAGGTTCTAGCAGTTAATCTGTCTTGTAGTGCTTTGATGTAAGTTGCAGACAGAGAGCTCGTAGTTGACTAACATTTTTCCTTGGTCAACTAAGTTGGTTCTGTCTTGGTCGTAGATTTTGGCAGAGAGCACTTAGTCGACTAACTCATTTACTTGGTTGACTAAGTTGGTTCTGTTTCTCAATATGCTTCAGCTTGCCACTTCTCCAATTTGAATTTCGGCCAATCAATGTTCTTCATTATTCAACCAAGGAGCTTCCTTCATATTGATCAATCTTATTTCTTAACCATATTAACCTATTAGGTGCATACTTGAAAGATTGACTCATTGTTTAATTACAAACATTTGTCCTGCACACTTGGATAGAAATGTTAGACACACAAGGATGGGAATGTTTTATAATCATCAAAAACTAATGGAGCCAACAAGTCTATCTATAAATATATTCAAACCAACTTTCAAAACAACTTGCATCCACAAAATACCTAGGATTCTACCAACCCATGCTTTCCACAAATTTTGCATTTAAAATAAATCATGTGTATGTATATATGTATAAGTACGAAAGGTTTAAAATAGGCACCCCTACTCACCTTACAATAGTGGGATGCTTCGTCGTTATTGTTTTGGGTCCATATTTAGCTAACTCTACTTGCCAGTCACCCATTATCTCTTCTAGTATGCCACCACGACAAACCTTCCTCATTTATGCACTTCCTAATAACAAATTCCAAACTCAATATATTTAATCGCACACACGTACAGGCTGCACTTCATCAATTAATCCTTAATCTAATTTCACTTTTTTTCTTTTTTTTAATAGTAATTTAACATGCAATCAATACACATGCATCCAATTCTTTCAAATCTTGGAAGACCTTTGCTGCCTTAAATAATTTAATAAAAAGATTCAATCAATTGAGTCAAATAAAATGACTAGATTCATAATTTCTTACCTCTCAAATAAAACTCCCAACTCCTTAACTCTGTTCTGGAGCCTTAACTCTCTAAAGATCACTTTCCACAAGCTTAGGTTGAAAAAGAAACAAACATGCAACAAGCTTCTCCAAATTGAGTTTACTATTTGCTACACAATCAAAATATCGATATTCAACCATTTATTCTCAACTATAATAACTTAAAACTAAAGCTCTTACCTCCACCATGAATTCCCTAACTCCAAATCAATGCTAAGGAGCTCAAATCTCTTGGGAAGAAGCTTTAAATATATGAGGTTTTAAGGAAAAGTATGATAGATCTCTATTTCCTCAAAAATGGTGGAGTACCCAATGTTGGCCGGCTACTTGTTTCCATTCCTTCCTTCTTGAATCAAGTTCTTTTTGGAGGATTTTGAGATGCTCGGGTTTCACTTGGAGGGAAAAAGAAGTAGAAAAAGTCTTGTAAAAGAAATATTTCTTTTCATTGCTGTGAATACCAATGAAGTCAAGATAAGAATGGACTTTTTGCATGCTATGTGGTAGCCAATATGAGCTATTCATAAGCCAAGTGGCAACCAATATGGGCTGCTGGAATCCCCAAAAAGCATAAAAAAATTGTAACCTTTTTTCCATCATTTGTTTTTGTCTCCCAACCATGCTTATCCAGTTGCTATTTCATATGGCCGGCTGATTCTTTTTTATCCATTCATTTATATATTATTTGTTGACTTTTTTATTTACTACTTTTTGCATTGTTCACATGTTACAAGGCATTTTGTTTTGTTTATCTCCACTGCCACTCTCACAATGCTTGCTTTACTTTCATCATCATTATTATTTTAACTCATTTATTCTCTATATTTTGTGTACATGGGCAACTAGCTCAAGCATTCATGTCTTCTTTTAGCTTTTCCTTCATCTATTTCATGCTTTTAAAGCACATGACAATTTTTGGAAATATCTTTCCTATTCCGTCAGCTCCATTCCTTTATTTTCTTATTATATTTTTATTTTTATTATTTTTTTTCACTTGTAACAATAAACTATCAAATTTATACTTTAACGCGGTATTACCATAATATCTAAATGCTTACTTACCGCGCTAGTTCGATTTGATAAAATCATGTGGTCTCACTTACGTCATTTATGTTGGTCCCAAATATGAGTGCTAGAGGGGGGTGAATAGCACTATCTCGGCTCTTTTGGTGGGATTGAGACTTGATCTCAAAACAAAGAAAGTATAACAATGAAAGCAATGGACAAAGTATTTATAGTGGTTCGATCCAAGACCTACATTGACTACCTTGATTATCCAACCAAGGATTTTCAAACTAAACACTAAAAATAGTGGAATTCACAAGCTTCCACCAAGCTTTTACAATGGCTTTTCCAAGGCTTAGCCACAACCTTTACACTAGTTTTTCACGGGCTCAACTAAAACCCTAAGGTGATTTTTCAAGGCTTAACCACAACATATCACTAGCTTTTCCCGAGCTAAACTAAAACCCAATGTGGTTTTTCAAGGCTCAACCACAACCTTTACATTAGTTTTTCACGAGCTAAACTAGAACCCTACACTTAACTTTTCAAGGCTAAGTTGTAACCTATAAGCATTCAAGAAAACCTTGCTTGAATCAATCACTTAGAGTGAAACCCTCACTCTAAGAATACAAAGATGAAAGGAGAAAGTACCTAATGATCACACGGTTGATCTATGTGGTATAAGTTTAAACCCTAAACACAATTGCTAAAGATATGCGTTTGAGTGTAATGAAGAGTACAAAGAATTTTCAAGTTTTCTACTCTTTTTGGCTTGAATATGATGAAATCTCTCAATAATCTTCCAAAAGTTGTTTCTTTACCATTTGAAGATCCTTTTATACTTGAAAAAGCTTGTCTGATGGTTGTTGGGATGTTTATGACTGTTAGAAACAGTTTGGGGAAGGTTTTAGCCGTTATTCTATCTTGTAGTGGCCTGATGCATGTTGCAGACAGGGAGCACTTAGTCGACTAAAATTTTTCTCTTGGTCGACTAAGTTGGTTTTGTCCAAGACGCAGATTTGGCAAAAAACACTTAGTCGACTAACCCATTTTCTTGGTTGACTAACTCAATTCTGTTTTTCACTAAGCTTCAGCCTTCCACGTCTCTACTTTGACCTTTGTTCAACCAGTGATCTTCCTTGTCATATCAGGAAACTTCCTTTATAATAATCATCCTTGTTCCTTATCCAAATCACATCTTTAAGTGCTCATTATGAAGATTGATATATTGTTTCTTTGTAGACATTTCTCTAGCACACTTAGGTAAAATATTAGACACAAATGACATGGGAATATTTTATTATCATCAAAAACTAATGGAGCCAACAATCTCCCCCTTTTTGATGATGACAAAACATCCCTTGGTTAATAGCATGGTGCCTTTTTAATTTTTTTTTATTTTCTGCAGAAAATGAGGATTGCTCCCCCTAAGTGCATGCTCCCCCTAAGTTTGTGCACATTCTTCATTCATTCCAGCAAGTTTTTATCTATGTTATATTCATAGTGACATTGTACATTCTTGCTTTGGATAGAAAGAGTTCATACATGTAGATTTAAGAGCAGATGACAAGTTGACACACTATTAACAATTTTTATTTCTGTAAATTTTTGTCAATTGCTTGTTATTTCCAAATTTCATTCAAACCATCATTTTTCTAGCAGATTCTCTATGAACATCATCCATATGTACTCAAACACATATTCAGCTTTGCCTTATCATGTAGGAAATGGTTTATCAACATAATAATTCAATATCGGCACAACATCAAAAAATTGACAGTAGCATTGTGCAATTTCAGCAGAGAATTTCCAACCACACTTCATAATATCATACACACAATTTTTAGTGATTAAATACCACAAATAGATGTCAACAAGCATATTTCATACATCTATAAAGTCAGCCAAGATTAAAATTCAGTGTTTGAATGCCATTGTGGCATAAATATACAACAAAAAAACAATAACAGCAAATCTGTTCCTAAAATACCCTTAAGGTAAATCTTTTTCCTAGTAGTCCTAGAGTCCTAGTACCTCTACCCCCATGATTTTTTATTTTTCTTGATGTTTTCCCTAAAAGTCCAATACCTCTACCCTCAGATTTTTTTTATTTTTCTTGTAAGTTTATTACTCCCCTTTTTGTCATCATCAGAGGGAGGGGTTGAGGCATTAATCTTCAAAGGGAGATGGTGTGGATTCAAGGGAATCTATCTACTCCCACCAAGGATTGAGAGAGACAAGAGAAGGTGGTCTCAGAAGTGGCTGAGTAGATGCTTCAGGAGGTTGCTGAGAGAACTGTGGAGGTGTCTCTGTAGCTTTTTCTGGAATGGCTTGATTAGAGACTTCTATTGGGGCTTGAGGAGAGCTTGCAGGAGGTGATTTTGCTTTCTTTGCCAGTCTGAAAGACTTTATTGTCCTTAGAGGTACAGATTTTTTGGTTGTCTCATGGCAAGTGCCTGAGGCTCAGATGCTGAAGTTGTTTCTTTTGTTTTTCCTTTTCTTTTGCCCTTATTTTTTTCTATAGCTTCTTGTTCTAAAGTCATTGCCTGGGCAGCTTGAGCTGTTGCTGCCTTTTCTTTTGCTTGCTCCTTTCTTACCATCTGATGGAAAAGTCCTATGATGGACACTTCATCAGAGTGAGGAGTGGATACTTCTTGTTCAGGATGTGATAGAGGCTGTTGTTCAGAAGGGCCAAGTGGTGAACTAAACACCTTAGTGCCTTGATCAGATGTTTATTTTCCTGCTAAGGTGGATTTAAGAGTTTCTTCAAATCCTTATTCAAGGCCTTGATGTCCAGCACTTGCACTCTAGTAGGCTGAACCTTCTGGTTGCAAGGCTGATCCTTCAGCACCTTATCTTTTTGGTGCCATGCTTTCAGTAGCAGAGGAATCATCTTTAACAAGTCCAGATGGTATTTTTGGCTTTTTGTTTCAAGCTAGCCTCAATCTCATTGATTCTTTCCTCAATTTTTACAAGCCTTGCTTCTTGATTAGTAAGCTTGGCATCCATCATCATCAGCAGATTGAGCATTATTTCATTGGAGAATGGAGGGGCTGCTATTTCTAGTGGTGTGGGGGCTGCCACTAGTTGAGTTTGCACTAAAGTAATCTTGGAGGTTTTGCTGAAAGTGTCCTTATACACCTTGTATCCCATCTTGATCAAACTTCCCAAGTAGATGGGCTGATCTCTACTCTTGACCATGTCCATGTCATACCTTTTAGTCCAGATTCCCTTCTTCTTGATAAGGGATGTGATTACATTGCCATATGAAAAGTGAATCTTTTCCAGTTTACATGCTCGCCGCATTCTTTGAATCATGAACCATCCAAGGTTTAGAACTTCTCCAATGAAAGTATGCTCTATCAGCCAAAGGTCTTGGAGGCTGATGTAGCTTAAGCTACCACTCTTACCATGCAGATTAGCAGCTACAAAGTAATGCAATATTCTAAATTGTGGACTAATGATCAGTCCTGCATTACTCTTTGAAGAGAATTTTTCTTTCTTTCTTGTGACAATTTCCCACACAAATACAGGATCATACTTGTCAGGCACCATCTTCTTCTTCTATTTCTAATAGATTACTCAAATCTGAAGCTGTAACTAAAAACTCTTTCCCATTTAAAAACACATTCAAGTTGTCTTCTAAAAGGTCCTCTGAATCATCGAGTTCTCTCTCACTTAATGCAATGCTAGCATAGAATTCCTTAACTAAACTAGCACTATATGTCCTGTTCTTGAAAGAGCTATACTCCTTTACCCTCATTTCATTAAAATAGTTTGTTAAGCTTGTTTGGAGTTCAGGAGTTTCACTGAAACTTTCTCAATCAATATACTTCCCACATGTAATGGGAGCATTCTCGATTTTCCTAAATCTCTCTTCATGAATTTTGTTTCTAAATTTCAGGGATGAGGAGGATGAAGTACCTTTTGAAGATATTTTTTTCTTGTCTTTCTTCTTTGCTTTATTAGATTTCTTCTTCTTTTCTACCTGTTTCTACTTGCTGGAATCTTTTCCAATCTTCTGTTTTTCTGCACACGATGCCATTTTTTGCTTCTTTTGAGGTTGTTCTATTTCGAGTTTCTGCTCCATTGGTCTCTTCCCTTTTTTTTTTTCTTAAGAAGCTCTTTGAGTAAGGTTGATTTTGCCATTAATTGTTCTGAGAGTGGTTTTTAACCTTAGGGTTTTAGGTTGTGAGAAAAGAAAGATTGTTGGTTGATTTCAGAAGATGAAACACTGATGAGATTGCTTAGGGTTTTGAGAAAATCGGTTATCAGAAGATGAAGGATAGAAGTGATTGACAGTTTCTAACTTAGAAACCGTCTGCCTCCCTCTTAATAATTACCTCATTTTCCTAAATTTCAAAATTCCCTCTAATATTTTTACTATTTATTTTCTCAGCTTTTACACTTTCCTTTCATTACCCAGTAAGCACAAAATTTTATTATTTTAATCCATTATTATTCAGCTATCAGTTCTTTGGTTTTAATGAAACAGAATACTCTTAGTTGACTGAGTTTCACACTTTAGTAAACTAAGTTCCTTTTGTTTTTCTCTATTTAGTCCAAACTTCTCCCTATAACTCTTCCAAACAACACATCCCTAGATTTCTTCTAATTTCATATAATCTATCATCACAAGGGGTTTGGTAAATATGTCAGCAAGCTGACGTAAAGTGCTCACAAATTCGATATTAGTTTCTCCCTTAGTTACATAATCTTTAATGAAGTGGTGTCTAACCTCAATGTGTTTGGTTCTTGAGTGCTATACAGTGTTCTTTGAGATGTTGATTGCACTGGTATTGCACAATATATTGGAGTGTTATTCATTGACAATCCATAGTCTTTTAATTGTTGTTTGATCCATAAAACTTGTGCACAACAACTTCCTAGGGATACATATTCAGCTTCAGTAGTGGACAAGGCTGCTGAATTCAGCTTCTTACTTGACCAGGATACAAGCATGCTTCTTAAGAATTGGCAAGTTCCACTAGTGCTTTTCCTATCAGTTTTGCTTCCTACAAAGTCAGCATTTGAATAGCCTACAAGACTAAATAAAGATTCCTTGGAGTACCGAATTCCTAAAGTTTGTGTTTCTATGAGATATCTAAATATTCTTTTCACAGTAGTTAGGTGTGTTTCTTTAGGTTGAGACTAAAATCTAGCACACAAACACACACTGAACTAAATATCTAGTCTACTTGCAGTCAAGTAAAGAAGAGATCCAATCATACCTCTATAAAGCTTTTGATCTATATCTTTACCTTTCTCATCAGCATCAAGTTTTGTCGATGGACTCATTGGTGTGCTGATAGGCTTTAGTTTCAGCATGTCAAACTTCTTGAGCATGTCTTGAATGTATCTATCTTGGCTAATAAAAATTCCTACTTTGCATTGCTTGATTTAAAGGCCAAGAAAGTACTTCAATTCTCCCATCATGCTTATCTCGAATTCTTCTTGCATTTCCTTAGCAAAGGTTTTAGAAAGAGATTCATTAGTAGCACCAAATATAATGTCATCTATAAAAATTTGAACTATGATTAGATCATTTAGGTATCTCTTGATAAATAATGTTGTATCTATGTTGCCCTTAACATAGTCTTTCTCTACTAGAAATTTAGAAAGCCTTTCATACCAAGTTCTAGGAGCTTGTTTCAATCCATACAAGGCTTTGTGAAGTTTAAAAACATATTCTGGTTTTTCAAAATCCTCAAAATGAATTGGTTGTTCAACATAAATTTCCTTTTGAATAAGTCCATTAAGGAATGCATTCTTTGCATCCATTTGATATAACTTGAAGTTCATATGACAAGCAAAGGCAACTAATAACCTTATGGCTTCTATTCTAGCTACCGGAGCAAAGATTTCTTCATAGTCTATCCCTTCTTCTTGATTATATCCCTTTGCTACCAATCTTGCTTTGTTTCTTACCACATTTTCTTGTTCATCAACCTTATTTCTAAATACCCATTTAGTGCCAACTATAGGATGATTTGAGGGCTTAGGCACTAGGGACCATACATTGTTTCTCTTGAATTGATCTAGCTCCTCTTGCATGGCTAAAATCCATCTTTTTTCTTTTTCAGCTTCTTCAAAGCTTTTATGTTCAACTTGAGAAATGAATGCTGAAAATTCACATGTCTCCCTAGTTCCTTTCCTAGTCTTAACTCCATGAGATATGTCACCTATGATTTGTTCTTGTGGGTGATCTCTCACATATCTCCAACTTTTAGGTAAGTCACTATGCTAGATTTCTTGTCTTTGTAGATTTTCAAAAGGTGGAGATATGGGTTCTTCCCTAGATGAGTCTTCCTCATTATTCTTGCTATCATTTAGACTCATTTCTTCCATGTGTCTTTCTAGATTTTCTAAATCTTCATCATCCTCATGAACTCCTTTTTCAACATAGATTGATTCATCAAAAACTATATGGGCAGATTCTACAACACTTAATGTCTTTTTGTTGAAAACTCTATAAGCCTTTGAGTTCATGGCATATCCTAAAAATATTGCTTCATCACTTTTGGCATCGAATTTTCCCAATGGTTGTTTTCCATTATTTAGAACAAAGAATTTGCAGCCAAAGCTCCTAAGGTGAAAAATGTTTGATTTTCTTCCTTTGTACAGCTCATATGGAGTCTTTGACATGATAGCTCTAATTGAAACTCTATTAAGTATATAAGATGCTGTATTGACAACTTCAGCCCAAAAGTACTTAAGAAGATTGTTCTCACAAAGCATGGTCCTAGCCATCTCTTTTAATGTTTTATTCTTTCTCTCCACAACTCTATTTTGCTGGGGTGTTCGTGGTGCAAAAAAATTATGTTTTAGCCATTTTTCATTGCAAAACTTTTCAAATTCATCATTCTCAAATTCTTCTCCATGGTCACTCCTAATCCTAACAATGGGTGGACTTTTTTCATTCTCAACTTTGTTACAATAGCCTATGAAAGTTGATAATGCATCATTCTTGTGGGCAAGGAAATAAACCCAAGTAAACCTAAAATAGTCATCAACTATCACTAGGCCATAAGATTTTCCACCTAGAACTGTGGTGCTAATTGGACCAAAAAGATCAATATGCAATATTTCAAGAGGTCTTGATGTTGAAACAACATTCTTAGCTTTGAAAGAAGTTCTAACTTGCTTTCTTAATTGACAAGCATCACACATCCTATTATTTTTAAACTTTAGTGTAAGCAGTTCAACCACTAGATTTTTCTTCAATAGTTTTGACATGGTGTTCAAACTAACATGTCTTAGTCTCCTATGCCATAACCAGCTGTCATTTTCAGTATTTGCTACTAAGTACATTTCATTATTCTTTTCAAGATCTTCAAGAAAGATAACATACGTGTTTTTCATTCTTTCTCCAATTAAGGTGACTTTGTTAGTGCCGATATCAATAACTTCACATTTGTTTGAGTCAAAACAAACCTTAAATCCTTTGTCACACAATTGACTTATGCTTAACAGATTATGCTTTAGGCCTTGAAGAAATAACACATGACTGATTTGTGTACAAGAATTCTTACCAACCGTACCTATACCTTGGATTCTTTCTTTAGAATCATCTCCAAAGGATACGGTGCCTCATTTTTTTCTTGTCCAGCTAAGCAAACAACATCTCATTACCTGTCATGTGTCGAGAGCAGCCACTATCCATGTACCAAGGCTACTTCTTCTTGCTGTGTTGAGCCTTTGAACATGTTTCCTTTGGGTGCAGCTCAACCTACAAAAGCATGGTTCAGTTCTTCTTGATAGGTACCCATACTTTGATGGGTCCTTGAGTGTTAGTGGCAATAAAAGAGCCTTTTGGCACCTAGATTTTTCTGAATTTCTATACATTTATATTTCTAGCACAATCATAGGATAATGGCCATATTTTCCACAACAATAGCATCTAGATGATACATTATGATGATTTTTCTTAACATAAGAATTTTTCTTGGAAGTATTATTGTTTAAACACTTGAGTGCTGCATTTTTATCAAGATATTTTTGCAAAGCAGCAGATTTGTTTTCCAACTCTTCTTTCATAATTTTAAATTTTGTTTTTGAGTGTTCCAACTCAATTTGCAGAAAATTTCTTTGTTAAAAAACAGAGTTGAATTCATGCTTTACTTTCTCCAAATCTTTTTCAAGGAATATAGTATTTTTTATCAGGTTTTTGTACTTTAAAAACATGCTTTCAAACTCATCACATAAATTATCATACTCATTTTGTAAATCATTCATAGATATATCACAAGTCAATGAGCATACCTCTGTTTCATCATCCTGAGCCATCAAGCAAATGTTTGCTCTTTCTTTTGAACTTTCTTCATCAGATTCTGTGCTCAAGTCACTATTTGACCAGGTTGCAGCAACCATTGCCTTTTTTGATTTTTTGTTCTTCATAGGTGTCTCCTTTTCAGGAATGGACATTCAGATTTATAGTGCCTTGGTTTCTTGCATTCGTAGTAGATCACTCTTCCTTGTTACTATTGTCATTCTTGTTTTTCTTCCAAGAAGGACCTTGGTCTCTCTTAAGGTTTTTTCTTACAAATCTTTGGCTCTTTCTTCCCATCAATTTTGTGAATTTTCTTGCAACAAGTGCAAGCTCATCATCATCATCACATGAGCGCTCTTCAAGCTTTTCCTCAAGCATGCTGGCTTTTAGTGCTATGTTTTTCTTCTTTTCTTTTGTCTCCCTTTTATCTTCTTCTTTTTCTTCTTCTTTGAGCTCCAGCTCATGTGTGAGGAGTGACCTGCAGTTTTCATCGAGTGTGATGATGTTCAAATCCTTGGCTTCTCTAATGGCAGTCACCTTTAGCTTCCATGACTTAGGTCGACTTCTAAGAAGTCTTTTTACAAGTTCAGGCTCAGGGATAGGTTTTCCTAGTTGATTGAGTTTGTTTGTGATGTTTGTGAACCTATCAAACATGCTGGTAATGTCCTCACTAGGCTTCATTTTGAACATCTCATAGTTGTAGGTCAAGAGGGCTATCTTGGACTCCTTAACTTGAGAAGTCCCTTCATGAATTATTCTTAACTTGTCCCACACTTGCTTAGCTATTGTATAGCTTGAAACTTTGTTAAACTGTCATGACCCGGAACTCCCATCGAGCCCATGACAACCACCGCGATGTCTCGATAGACATTCATACCCCGAATACCGATCGAAACCTTACAAGGCTTTCGTATCAGTTTTCTTACCTCCCCTATGAGCAATCATTACCAAACATACTATGTAAAGAGATTTTTGAACTTTTTCCCATTCAAAACAATAGAAAAATGGTTTTCGCCTCACAAGGCCATTTCGATCATTTTTCCTCCAAAACTTTCAAAATTGACTAAAAATGTAGTAATCGAGTGGAAAACACATATGTCATAAATTAAAATAAATTTAGATATATAAAACACTCTTTTTGAGTAAAATTATAACTATTAAAATATAATAAAAATATTCAAGAAAATATATTAATTTCTTATAAAATAATTTTTATAGAATTATCGGTAAACAAATTTTGGGACGTAAAAGTAAAATAAATTCTTATATACAATAATAAAGTTAACCATAATATACAATTTCATTTACAGCAACAAGTGGGCCCACAATGAACAAAAGTATAGAAGATAGTGAACATACTGTTGGTGAGGTTACAAGCCAACTTAAGTCTTCAGCAAATTCATCTATCTACTAGCTATTCCGGTCCTGAAAAGATGGAAAAGAGAGTGGTGAGATTATAAAATCCCAATGAGTAAACAGATACCAGCTAAATTATCTAAAACCGAGTAAATAAAGAAAAATTCAAACTCATTCTTTGTATCACATTTCACTTTATCTCAACTCATTACGATCGAGTAGAGACAAATAAAATAGTCTATCAAGTAAAATAGAATTATTTTACTCGAATAATTAATATTTAATATGGCTTATGCATCTCGTAAATACTTGGCTCGTGCCAAAATCATTCTCGGGGATACCCCGGTCGAAGCATCTGACTGAGACCACCAAGGCTGTTCAGTGTAGTACACACATGAACATATTTTTACATTTGAAAATCTAGCCATTCCTTGGTGTTGGCTGAGGCTCACTCTCACGCGGTGGTCCACGTGAAGTGCACTCAAATCTTTACCTCTAGAGACACCCCACACATGGCTCTTCGATCGAGATAAAGTATATCTGATTCTGTGCCCCCTCTCTTAGGCTGGTCCATAGAATCTCCACTACAGGGATTATGATTATTTTATCTACCAATAAAATTGCAACTGCATGACATGGCAATTTGTTGTAACCTAGCCTTTCAAGGCTAAATACATAGTACTTGTAATTCTAACACGAAAATCAGTTTAGCCATTCATGCTCATACATTGTCATAAGCCATTAAGTTTAAATACAATTTATAATACAACAATAAACAATCTCCAATTACTTTATTTTCCAAAATCATCATTTAATTTCTGAAAAATTCATAAAATCATTTTATAAAATCATATTTATTCATAAAGCATAACAATTTACCATTTAAACCCATTTTACCATAAAATTTCAAAATTGAATAAAAATTACTCTAGATAATTAAGACAATATTAAGTTTACTCACAGTTTTTGAAAACGAAATTCGAGTACTTCGATTATAAATCCTCGAGTGCGATTTTCTTGCCTTTATCAGAGGGCTCACCACATTGATAAATTGTACAATAATTTAATCACTGCATTTGTGCTAATTAGGTATAAAATTAACCTAATTTCTATATGAATGCATGGAATGCTCGATTAACCGCTCAAACGCAGTGTTGACTTAATTCGGCCTATCACCCGATTAAATTACTAACGCATCCAATTTAGCTCCAAATTGCTCTATTTCTTTTCTAATACCTCAATTCACCAAGTACAAGCCAATTTACCAAAAATTCAGCACATCAATTTCCACAATTCTCCTTGAAAATTTCAGCCATTGCGGGTGCACTAACACCGTGATTTTTCCTACTTAATTTCCTCACCATAATTGATCATTTCCTAACCATTTTCTCTTGAAACAAAATCAATCCATCACCCACACACATCAAGGAAGATTCGGCCAATGAAGAATACCCAAGATTATGTGATTTTCTTCACTTGTTTTCATACTACATATCATTAACTAACTGAAAACACTAACATAACTTAAAATCAACCAATTCCAACATTATTTCTCTCACCATACCCATTCGGCCTACCACTCATTCGTTATGAAAACAAGCAATTCAACCATGGAAATGAGAAAATAAAGCATGGGTATGCTAGATCTCAAGCAAAAATTAAAAAATCATACCTTATCTTGCTTGATTCCTTAAAAAATCAATGAATTTCCTTGATTTTCTTAGCTAGGTTTTTGTTTTCTCTTTGTTTTTCTTTTTTCTTCCTTATTTTCTTCCTTTGGCCGAATATGGTGAGAGAAATGGGATAAATATGGGCTGATTTTTATAAAAAATAGTAAAATAATAAAGCTTGACATATGGCACTATGTGATTGGTCCATTTTTCTTTTTATACTTTAAATATTTGACTTTTTCACTTAAATTTTTCACCACATCTTTATGCCATATTTATCCATTCCCACAATAAATAAAATCCACAAATTTGACCTGTGTTGGGGATGAAAATTTACCGTTTTGCCATCGAGGTGGTAAAATTATTGTTTTGCCCCTATGCTCCAAAAATATCGAGAATTAAAATTTTTCACTGCTAAACCTCATATTATGCTCCAAATGATCAATCTTGGCTACAAAGTTCATAAAAATATCCAAATTTAAATTTTAGGTGGCAAAATGACCATTTTACCCATAATTGGTCAATTTTTTCGATTGACTCCAAATCGGCCTTCAAACTCCGAATTGCCATTTTAAAATAATCCCTAGACTGTGAAATTCTCAATTTCACCTTAAAATCCCTATTTTAATTAGTTTGAGGTATAAATCGACTTAGTTGTACTTCTAAGCACAATACTTGCTTTTATCCATTTTTCTAAGATATTTTAATTTGCAGGCATAATGTCAAATATATAAATGTCATGACAGATATTCTAGGGCTGGGCTTGACATAAACTCAGTGGGAGTTAAGGCACAATGTAAGGTGTTGATTGCCTTAAAGTTAGTCTGCACTTTCTTGGTTTCAGCCTCGGTCTATTCTGACCTTGTTTTAGGCATCAACTCACTTGTAACTACATTTACAGTTGAGGGAATAAAGAGACCATCAGTGATGACATCCTACATTTCATAATCTATGGCCTTAATGTGTATTGACATTCTGGTGCTCCAATAAGGGTAATTAGAGCAATCAAACAGAGGTGGTTTGTTTGTAGATTGTCCCTCAACTACAATTGATTTTTATAGAGCCATTTGGATCCTCTCTAAGGGTGCTAGACTTTATTGGTCCCAATTGTTGTATGCAGAGAGCTAGCTCTGATACTAATTGTTGGTCCCAAAGATGTGTGCTAGAGGGGGGTGAATAGCACTATCTCGGCTCTTTTGGTGGGATTGTGACTTAATCTCAAAACAAAGAAAGTATAACAATGAAAGCAATGGACAAAGTATTTATAGTGGTTCGATCCAAGACCTACATCCACTACCTTGATTATCCAACCAAGGATTTTCAAACCAAACACTAAAAATAGTGGAATTCATAAGCTTCCACCAAGCTTTTACAATGGCTTTTCCAAAGCTTAACCACAACCTTTACACTAGCTTTTCACGGGCTCAACTAAAACCCCAAGGTGGTTTTTCAAGGCTCAACCACAACCTATCAGTAGTTTTTCTCGAGCTAAACTAAAACCCAATGTGATTTCCAAGGCTCAACCATAACTTTTACACTGGTTTTTCACGGGCTAAACTAGAATTTTACACTCAATTTTTCAAGGCTAAGTTGTAACCTATAAGCATTCAAGCAAACCTTGCTTGAATCAATCACTTAGAGTGAAACCCTCACTCTAAGAATACAAAGATGAAAGGAGAAAGTACCTAATGATCACACGGTTGATCTATGTGGTACAAGTTTAAGTGTTAAACACAGTTGCTAAAGATAGGCATTTGAGTGCAATGAAGAGTACAAAGGATTTTCAAGTTTTCTACTATTTTTTGCTTGAATATGATGAAATCTCTCAATAATCTTCCAAAAGTTGTTTTCTTGCCATTTGAAGATCATTTTATACTTGAAGAAGCTTGTTTTATGGTTGTTGGGACGTTTATGACTGTTAGAAATAGTTTGGGGAAGGTTCTAGCTGTTATTCTATCTTGTAGTGGTGTCACGACCCAATTCCCGGGCCATGACTGGCGCAAGGACCCAATGAGCATAGCTCACTAAGCCCAAGCAAGCCTATTGTCACTTACTTCACTTACTGTATTCCACATATTCTCGTGTGAGGCATCCACACGTAATGCACCCAGTGTGCATATAACGCCAAATAACAATGGCATATCCGATCATACATACACACACACACCTTTTCCCGGGTGTGAACACAGCCAAAACACAATGGCATTATCAACATTAATATACATGCACTATACCAGTCATGTATTCAGCAATTCACATTGCTTACACATATTCACATAATTAGATTGTATTCACAATACAATAAACACCCACGACTTCCAGCGGAGACATTTACAATTAAAACGGTCACTAGTGAATGCCAGACACCTACCAGGAGATGGACTACTGTGATCCCGCGATCTAGGAATCTACAATCTCCTGATCTGAAAACATGAATTTTTTTGAAAAACGTGAGTATAAAACTCAGTGAGCAAACATTAGATAGGAACAAGCCATAATATCGAGAAGGGTTAAAATATGATGCATACATTTGGAACACATTCATTTTTATCCAATTTATTATCAAACCCTTCCCCTCACTTCAATTTAATTTATAATGAAGGAATAATCAAATTCATACATACGCACACAGATAAGTACAACATTCCATTGTCTCACCTGCTGAAAATATCGTGTGCACCATGTGCACTCACCAGCTCATGTGCATCCCCCCACATCGTGCACATAGCTGGAGTGGTCATGTGCACCATGTGCACTCACCAGCTCATGTGCATCCCCCCACATCGTGCACATAGCTGGAGTCATCATCATGTGCACCATGTGCACTCACCAGCTCATGTGCATCCCCCCACATCGTGCACATAGCTGGAGTCATCATCATGTGCACCATGTGCACTCACTAGCTCATGTGCATCCCTCCACATCGTGCACATAGCTGGAGCTACAGTGTGCATCCCCCCACATCGTGCACTAACAATACCTTCCACATCCAACTTCTCCGACATGTGTTTTTCCACACATCACACACACGTACATTTACATATATTTAACAATATCAAATGTCAATACATCACACATATTCACACATATGTGACACATATATAACAGCACAATTTCATGCCTTCATGCTTACCATAATTCATCACATAAAATCATTTTATCAGGGGCTTGTTCCCGGCACATGTTTTAAAAAAACTTTGAATAAATCATTTAATCAGCTAATTCAATACAATGTGCATTTCTCAAATCATTTGAAATGCAAGTTCACTCACCGTCTTACAAATCTGGATGCACTCGGATTAATCGTCCTCAATTACGATTCCCTTGCCTTTTCCGGACTTCTCACCACCTTAACACAGAATAAAATTAAGAAATTACTATAATGCCCCCAAACTAATATAAACTAATTTAAATTGCTAACGTATGATACGCAAAGGCAAAAATGCGTCCGATTATCGCTTTAACGCGGTATTGCCTAATTTCGACCGATTACTCGATTAATCGGCTATTATGTCCAATTTAATTCCGAATTGGTCCATTCTTTTTCTAATACCTTAATTCACCACAAATCATTCAATTAATGCCAATTTCAGCATCCAATCTTTTCCATTTCTTTATGGAAAATTCAGCCAATGCAGTGCATTAGCACTGAAAATTTTCTACTACATTTTCTCACTTTAAATTGTCATTTTTCTATTTTCTTTCATTTCAAATGAAACCATTTCATTTGAAATGAACCAATTCCTCATGCATTCTCTACACACTAGGTTCGGCCTAACAAAGAACAACCATGAAATTCAATTTCTTTCTTCCATTTTTTTCCATAATCGTGCTTAACTACTCCTAGACACCAACATAGTTTAAACTCAATCCAATCCATCATCAAATCCATACTCATACCCATTTTTCAGAATTCTTCCCATCATGATATCTCCATATTAAACCATAGAATTCAAGAACAAAAGCATAGATATTAGAGATCACAAGCCAAAGTAGAGATTTATTACCCTTTTTCACTTGAATTCTCTTTGAAATCACACTTTGTCTTGAATTTCCCCTAGGTTTTTGTGTGTTTCTCCTTTGTTCTTCTTTTTTTTGCTTCAATTCTGGTGGGTGCCGACTTTAGAGAGAGAAATGAGGGTTAAATGCTGATTTTTATGGCTTAAATAATAAAATATAAAAGCTTGCCACGTGGCACCATGTGATTGGCCCGTTTTTTTGACGTTTTGACTTTTTCTCCCATTTGATCTCCACCACTTGATTCATCAAGTCAACATCTGATCCAAGGTTGACCATGGCTGGAAATAATGGTTCTGGTGATGAAAAATTACGGTTTTGCCCCTGGGATGGCAAAATTATGATTTTGCCGCTATACTCCGAAATGTCCCGGAATTTCATTATTTTCACTGTACAACCTCAAATAACATCAATATAAATCAATATTACCCAATTGGGGTAAAATCCTTTCAAAAAAATTCACATTTAGCACTCCGGTGGTAAAATTACCATTTTACCCTTGTGTTCCAAAAACACTGAGAATCACCATTTTACACTGCTAAACATCATTTTATACTCCAAAAATCATGACTGTATGTCACATAATTATATTTGGCCCAATGTGATCAAATCTTGGTTAAAAATCTCCATAAATCAACAAATGAGAAAATGACCGTTTTGTCCCTAACCGGTCAATTTTCCCGATTGACTCCAAACTGGACCTTGAACTCTAAATCACTATTCTGACCTATTCTGTGGGTCTCAGAATTTTGAAATTCCTCTTAGAATTTCTATTAAACTAGTTGGAGCTCGATTTAACTTAGTTGTACCAATAGGTACAATACCGGTTTTCTAACAACTTAGACAGGGTTTCACACTCTCCCCCATTAATAAAAATTCGGTCCCCGAATTTAAATTCAAAGTAGAGTGGCTTACCTTTACATATCGAAGAGGTGTGGATACTTCGTCCGCATTTCCTCCTCAGCTTCCCACGTTACCTCTTCACTGGTGTGATTTTGCCACAACACTTTCACTGAAGCCACATCCTTTGATCGGAGCCTTTTGACTTGCCTGTCCAAGACAGCTACTAGTTGTTCCTCATAAGTCAAATCATCTTGTATCTGAACGGTTTCATACCGTATCACATGAGAAGGATCTGGATTATACTTCCTCAACATAGACACATGGAACACAGGGTGAATACTCGAAAGGTCTGGTGGTAATGCCAATCGATATGCCACTGCTTCGACCCTCTCTAAGATCTCGAAGGGTCCTATGTACCGAGGGCTTAACTTCCCATTCTTACCAAACCTCATTACCCCTTTGGTTGGCGAGACCTTTAAAAACACATGGTCTCCCACCTGAAACTCCAAATCCCTCCGTCGGTTATCAGCATAAGACTTTTGCCTACTCTGGGCTGTAAGCATCCGTTGACGAATCATACGGATTTTATCAGTGGCGTCTTGCACCAACTCAGGCCCCAACAGTTTCCTTTCACCCACCTCTAGCCATCCAATGGGTGATCTGCACCTTCTTCCATACAGTGCTTCAAATGGTGCCATTTGGATGCTAGTCTGGAAACTATTATTATAAGCAAATTCCACTAAGGGTAAATACCGACCCCATTTGACTCCAAGGTCTACTACACATGCCCTCAACATGTCTTCCAAAGTCTGGATGGTTCGTTCAGACTGTCCATCAGTCTGGGGATGGAAAGCTGTACTAAAATTCAATTTAGTGCCCAATGCTTCCTGCAACTTTTCCCAGAATCTACTAGTAAACTGTGTCCCTCTATCCGACACTATGGAAACAGGAATGCCATGCAACCGTATTATCTCATATACATAAAGCTGGGCATACTGAGCAGCCCCATAAGTGGTCTTGATCGGAAGAAAGTGAGCTGACTTCGTCAATCGGTCTATTATGACCCAAATCGAGTCATAACCCCCACTAGTTCGAGGCAAACCTGTCACAAAGTCCATGGCAATATGCTCCCACTTCCATTCGGGAACTGGTAATGGCTGTAGTAATCCTGCAGGCCTTTGGTGCTCTGCTTTAACCTGTTGACACACTAAGCACTTGGAGACAAACTCAGCCACATCTCTTTTAAGTCATTCCCACCAGTACACTTCTTTTAAATCTTGATACATCTTTGTAGCACCTGGATGTATCACATAGGCTGCCATGTGAGCCTCCTCCAATATCTCTCTCCTCAACCCATCGATATCTGGCACATAGAGTCTGGTTCCATATCTCAACACTCCATCTGTGCCTCTGGTAAACATCTTCTCCTTCTTTCCCTGAGGATCCTCTAAGACCGTAGTTACGAACTCATCTTTACCTTGTGCCTCTTTAATTCGGTCTATTAGGATAGGCCTCACTCTGAAATGAGCTAACAGTGCATCTGCCTCAGAAACCTCCAAATGCACATCCATGTCTCCCAAGCTATGCATCTCCTTAACCAATAATCTCCTATCTGTGGAGATATGTGCTAGGCTACCCATCGACTTTCGACTCAGGGCATCCGCCACCACATTAGCTTTACCAGAATGGTAAAGAATGGTACAATCATAATCCTTCAGCAACTCCATCCACCTGCGTTGCCGCAAATTCAAATCCCTCTGCTGAAATATATATTTCAAACTTTTGTGGTCCGTATATATCTCACAAGTCTCACCATACAAATAATGTCTCCAGATCTTTAAGGCAAACACGATTGCTGCCATCTCTAAATCGTGTGCGGGGTAATTCTGTTCATGCCTTTTAAGTTGTCTTGATGCATATGCAATCACCTTCCCGTGTTGCATTAACACGCATCCTAAACCAACCAACGAGGCATCACAATATACTGTATAACCCCCTGTACCCTGTGGTAGGCTCAACACTGGAGCTGTGGTGAGACATGTCTTAAGCTTCTCAAAGCTATCTTCACAAGTATTTGACCACACAAACTTTGTATCCTTTCGTGTCAGCTTGGTCAGAGGGGCGGCTATTCTAGAGAAATCCTTAACAAAGCGACGATAGTAACCTGCCAACCCTAAAAAGCTTCTAATCTCCGTAACAGAGGTTGGCCTTGGCCATTTCTCCACCGCTTCGACTTTCTTTGGATCCACTTGTACCCCATCCTTAGATACCACATGTCCCAAGAATGCAACACTTTCAAGCCAAAACTCACATTTGGAGAACTTGGCATACAATCGATGTTCTCTCAAAATCTGGAGCACTATCTTAAGATGCTGCTCATGCTCCTCTCGACTCCTCGAGTAGATCAGGATATCATCAATAAACACCACTACAAACTTGTCCAGGTAGGGCTTGAACACTCGGTTCATCAAATCCATAAAGGCTGCAGGGGCATTGGTAAGTCCAAACGACATTACCAAGAACTCATAATGACCATACCTGGTCCGACATGCTGTCTTTGGCACATCCTCATCCCGGATTCTCAATTGATGATACCCAGATCGCAGATCTATTTTAGAAAAACATTGTGCCCCTTGTAACTGATCAAACAAGTCATCTATTCTTGGAAGTGGGTACTTATTCTTCACCGTTACCTTATTAAGCTGTCGGTAGTCAATGCATAATCTAAGTGACCCATCTTTCTTTTTTACGAACAACACCGGTGCTCCCCATGGTGAAACACTGGGGCGGACGAACCCTTTGTCTAGTAGGTCCTCCAACTGATCCTTGAGCTCTTTGAGCTCTGCCGGTGCCATCCGATATGGAGGTATAGATATGGGTCTAGTATCAGGAATCAAGTCTATGCAGAACTCAATCTCCCGCTCCGGAGGTAGTCCTGGCAATTCCTCAGGAAATACATCCACAAACTCATTCACTACCGACACTTGACTTATATCTCCGACCTCTGCTTGGTTATCCCTCACCATCGCCAGGTAACCTTGACAGCCCTGCCTCAATAACCTCCTGGCAGACATGGCGGATATCAAGTTGGTCGGAACATTACTTTTATCCCCTTGGATGCTAAATGATGGCTCATCCGGGAAATCAAATCTAACTATCTTATGGTAACAGTCTACACTGGCATGACAAGGTGACAGCCAGTCCATTCCCAATATCACATCAAAATCCAAGGTGTCTAACACCACTAAATTCACTATGGTGTTTTTATCCTTGATTCGCACTATGCAAGACTGATATTCCCACTCAGCCACAAATGCCTCCTTCAAAGGAGTAGACACCACTAATTGTTCTTCTCTCCTAACACAGTCTCTACCCACTCGAAATGCAAAGCATGGAGAGATAAAAGAATGAGTAGATCCAGGATCAAATAATACTCTAGCATCCATATCACAGATGGAAAGAGTACCTGAAACTACTGCATTGGATGTCTGGGCATCCTGATGAGTTAAGGCATATACCCTTTCCTGGCCTCTTCCTGCAGAACTTTGTTGTCCAGACCCCGCTGGTCTACCCCGAGAAGAAGTACCAGCACCTCTACCTCGTGTCTCGCTAACTCCCTGGCCAGTTGAGACAGCTACCGAAGGAGCAGACAAAGCTGGCCGAGTAGATCCGCGAACCGAACCTTGCGGTTGCTGAGCTGTCGGGCAGTTCTTCCATATGTGTCCAGGCTGGCCACAATTAAAACAAGTCCTTACAGGACGATAACATTGTCCTCTGTGCGGTCTCCCACAATTATCGCAGGGCGGGATAGCCTGACTACTCTGCCTGGAATCCTGCGGTTGCCTCCTCCCACTAAAAGTGTTCTGCCCCGATCCAGCGCTAGCACTCGTCACATCACCTCCCCGTTGGGGAAACCTCGATCCCCTCTGTGGTCCTTGATGGCTAGAAAATGAACTTCTGCCACCGTAATCTCTGCGGCCTTTATAACCCTCTGTTTTGGCCCGTTTTGCTACATCTCTTGCGGCCCTACTCTCGCTGGTCCTCATCTCAATTCTTTGAGCACAGTCTACTGCCGCCGAGTATGTATGGAAATCTCGGGAAGCCACAGCCTTAAATAATGGTTCCACCAGTCCATCCACAAACCTTTGGACTTTCATCTCCTCGGTGGAAACCAGATATGGTGCATATCGAGACAGCTGTGTAAACTTGATGTCGTACTTCGACACCGTCATGCCTGAAGTCTGCACCAATGCCTCAAACTCTCTAGCCCTGGCATTTCGCACACTGTGCGATAAAAATTGATCCAGGAAGGCGATACTGAATTCAGTCCAACTCAACGGTGCAGCACCTGTCGGCCTACCCCTTTGCAAGGAGTCGTACCATTCCTGTGCCACATCCTCCAGCTGAAAAGCTACTAGTTCCACTGATCTGGAACTAGAGCATCCCATAGCATTACAAATCTTCTCCATCTTGTCCAAGAAAACCTGGGGTTTCTCCGATGCATCTGACCCCGTAAACGATGGAGGCTTGAGTTTCAGGAAGTCAGTGAGTGAAACCTCAACCTGACCTCTGTCACTCTTGGGAGGTTGGCGATCTGTCTGGCCTTGGGAACTAGGGGACTCTGGCTCCACATGCCTCCCCTCCATTACTTTCTGCATATCCTCCATTCGGGCTGCCATCATCTCTACAACCCGACTAACTCCCTGCAGGCCAGTCGCCAAGTCCTCAACAGTAACGCCTCTAGTAGGTGGCCTATCCGCCTCACCTACAGGATGGATAGCCTCTCTCCTACCCTCGGGCGTATCTGCCCTCATTGGCCTAATGACCCTACCACGTCTACCTCGACCTCTGCGGGTGGGTGCCCGTGGCCTATCGGTCATCTCAATGGGGACATCCTGCTCCCCCACTCGTCTCGAGGTGGCCCGTGTCTTAGGTGGCATTCTTACCTAGACAAGAGCAACACCAATTATTATACACAATTACAAATAAGGTGGCTTCTATCATTGAGAATTTATGCGGTTTCTCAATTATGAAATGTGCCGCGGCTCACAGTTCATAATTGATGATCCCACATAAAAACCCGACTCTCCGCTGGACTCGACCATAACACCCTAGGACCTAACAACCTAGGGCTCTGATACCAACATTGTCACGACCCAATTCCCGGGCCATGACCGGCGCAAGGACCCAATGAGCATAGCTCATTAAGCCCAAGCAAGCCTATTGTCACTTACTTCACTTACTGTATTCCACATATTCTCGTGTGAGGCATCCACACGTAATGCACCCAGTGTGCATATAACGCCAAATAACAATGGCATATCCGATCATACATACACACACACACCTTTTCCCGGGTGTGAACACAGCCAAAACACAATGGCATTATCAACATTAATATACATGCACTATACCAGTCATGTATTCAGCAATTCACATTGCTTACACATATTCACATAATTAGATTGTATTCACAATACAATAAACACCCACGACTTCCAGCGGAGACATTTACAATTAAAACGGTCACTAGTGAATGCCAGACACCTACCAGGAGATGGACTACTGTGATCCCGCGATCTAGGAATCTACAATCTCCTGATCTGAAAACATGAATTTTTTTGAAAAACGTGAGTATAAAACTCAGTGAGCAAACATTAGATAGGAACAAGCCATAATATCGAGAAGGGTTAAAATATGATGCATACATTTGGAACACATTCATTTTTATCCAATTTATTATCAAACCCTTCCCCTCACTTCAATTTCATTTATAATGAAGGAATAATCAAATTCATACATACGCACACAGATAAGTACAACATTCCATTGTCTCACCTGCTGAAAATATCGTGTGCACCATGTGCACTCACCAGCTCATGTGCATCCCCCCACATCGTGCACATAGCTGGAGTCATCATCATGTGCACCATGTGCACTCACCAGCTCATGTGCATCCCCCCACATCGTGCACATAGCTGGAGCTACAGTGTGCATCCCCCTACATCGTGCACCAACAATACCTTCCACATCCAACTTCTCCGACATGTGTTTTTCCACACATCACACACACGTACATTTACATATATTTAACAATATCAAATGTCAATACATCACACATACTCACACATATGTGACACATATATAACAGCACAATTTCATGCCTTCATGCTTACCACAATTCATCACATAAAATCATTTTATCAGGGGCTTGTTCCCGGCACATGTTTTAAAAAAACTTTGAATAAATCATTTAATCAGCTAATTCAATACAATGTGCATTTCCCAAATCATTTGAAATGCAAGTTCACTCACCGTCTTACAAATCCGGATGCACTCGGATTAATCGTCCTCAATTACGATTCCCTTGCCTTTTCCGGACTTCTCACCACCTTAACACAGAATAAAATTAAGAAATTACTATAATGCCCCCAAACTAATATAAACTAATTTAAATTGCTAACGTATGATACGCAAAGGCAAAAATGCGTCCGATTATCGCTTTAACGCGGTATTGCCTAATTTCGACCGATTACCCGATTAATCGGCTATTATGTCCAATTTAATTCCGAATTGGTCCATTCTTTTTCTAATACCTTAATTCACCACAAATCATTCAATTAATGCCAATTTCAGCATCCAATCTTTCCATTTCTTTATGGAAAATTCGGCCAATGCAGTGCATTAACACTGAAAATTTTCTACTACATTTTCTCACTTTAAATTGTCATTTTTCTATTTTCTTTCATTTCAAATGAAACCATTTCATTTGAAATGAACCAATTCCTCATGCATTCTCTACACACTAGGTTCGGCCTAACAAAGAACAACCATGAAATTCAATTTCTTTCTTCCATTTTTTTCCATAATCGTGCTTAACTACTCCTAGACACCAACATAGTTTAAACTCAATCCAATCCATCATCAAATCCATACTCATACCCATTTTTCAGAATTCTTCCCATCATGATATCTCCATATTAAACCATAGAATTCAAGAACAAAAGCATAGATATTAGAGATCACAAGCCAAAGTAGAGATTTATTACCCTTTTTCACTTGAATTCTCCTTGAAATCACACTTTGTCTTGAATTTCCCCTAGGTTTTTGTGTGTTTCTCCTTTGTTCTTCTTTTTTTTTGCTTCAATTCTGGTGGGTGCCGACTTTAGAGAGAGAAATGAGGGTTAAATGCTGATTTTTATGGCTTAAATAATAAAATATAAAAGCTTGCCACGTGGCACCATGTGATTGGCCCGTTTTTTTGACTTTTTGACTTTTTCTCCCATTTGATCTCCACCACTTGATTCATCAAGTCAACATCTGATCCAAGGTTGACCATGGCTGGAAATAATGGTTCTGGTGATGAAAAATTACGATTTTGCCCCCGAGATGGTAAAATTACGATTTTGCCCCTATACTCCGAAATGTCTCGGAATTTCATTATTTTCACTGTCCAACCTCAAATAACATCAATATAAATCAATATTACCCAATTGGGGCAAAATCCTTTCAAAAAAATTCACATTTAGCACTCCGGTGGTAAAATTACCATTTTACCCTTGTGTTCCAAAAACACTGGGAATCACCATTTTACACTGCTAAACATCATTTTATACTCCAAAAATCATGACTGTATGTCACATAATTATATTTGGCCCAATGTGATCAAATCTTGGTTAAAAATCTCCATAAATCAACAAATGAGAAAATGACCGTTTTGTCCCTAACTGGTCAATTTTCCCGATTGACTCCAAACTGGACCTTGAACTCTGAATCACTATTCTGACCTATTCTATGGGTCTCAGAATTTTGAAATTCCTCTTAGAATTTCTATTAAACTAGTTGGAGCTCTATTTAACTTAGTTGTACCAATAGGTACAATACCGGTTTTCTAACAACTTAGACAGGGTCTCACAAGTGGCCTGATGCATGTTGCAGACAAAGAGCACTTATGTCACGACCCGAAACTCCCATCAAGCCGTGACAACCGTCGTGATGTCTCGATAGACATTCATCTCTCGGAATGCCCACCGAAACCCTGCAAGACTTTTGTATCAGTTTCCTTACCTCCCTTGTGAGCGACAATTGTCGAACATCATGCTTTTAATAATTTACCAGTCATTTTCAATCCAGAACAAATATAAAATGATTTTTGACTCAAAAGGGCTTTTCGGTCATTTCTCTTAAGAATTTTGAATCCAGATAAATACATAGCAATTATGGGAAAACACGTATTTTGAAATCAGAAACGCGTTTTATTATCTAAAACGTTCATTTTAAATGAAATTGAAATTTTTAGAATATAATGAAAATATTTTATAAAATATCACAATTTCTTATAAAATAATATTTATGAAGCTAACGTTAAATACTTTTTATAGCGTAACAAAAAAACATAATCATACATACTATAATACAAATAAACAAAGTAGCAGTTACATTTATAGTATCACGTGGGCCCACGAATATACAAAAGTAAAGAGGACAGAAACTTACTATTGAGGAGGTTGCAAAATCAACTGTCGTCGTCAACAAACACAGCTATCTACAAACTAGTCTGGTCCTGAAAGGGTGAAAAGGAGAGTGGTGAGTTTACACAACTCAGTGAGTAAGCAATTATCAGCTAAAATATCTAAAGGCGAGTAATAAGAGACAATGAAAACTGTTTATATCCAGAAAGGTTTCATATTATAATTATTCATTTCGATCAATTACAGTAAATTTATTTCACTAAAATTTATTAATAAGGCTTATGATTTTTTCAAAATCGTGGCTTGCGTCATAAAAATCATACTCGGGGATACCTTGGTCGAGGCATCTAACTGAGTCCGCCAAGGCTGTTAAAATTTCATAATTTTTTTTCAAGACGTAGTCGTTCCTTGGCGTTAGCTGAGTTCGCCTTCACGTAGTGGTTAGGCGTAAAGTGAACTCTGTCATACCTCAGGACAACACCTCTACAACTGAGATTAAAGTAAATAAGGGGGGTTTTACCGTGCCACCTCTAAATAGGCCGGTCCACAGAAACCTGTCTACTGTAGTAGATAATAATCCATCGATTAAATAAAAATTTCAATAGCATGAACTGGCAATTTTATGGCTAAGCAATTTATCGATACAAAACATACAATTCACATTTTTCAATATAATTAACAAGTTAGCAAATCACGCCACAATATCATAAGCCAATTGAATCAAATCATACTTTATAATAAAACGGGGGTCTCCAATTACTCAAATTTTCAAATCAATCATACAGTTTTCAATTCAATTTATAAAAATTAAACTTATTTTATAAATTCAATTTATTTAGAAAATTTACATTTTTCTCATAAAATAGGTATTTCACTAAATCAAATAATTTTATCATAAAATCATCAAATTGAATAAAAATTACTTTAGATAAAAAAGGCGATAAATAGTTTACTCACAGTATTCAAAAGTTAGAATTTCGGAGTACTCTGACTAGTGATCCTCAGGTGCAATTTCCTTGCCTTTGTCAGAGGTCTCACCACCTTGACACAGTATAAAATCAAGGAATTTACTACATTGCTGCTAAATTGAATTAAACTAATTTATATCCTATACTAATGCATGATTAATAACTCATTATCAGTGTAATTTATCCGAGTATCGATTAAACGCAATGTCGACCTAATTCGGCCTATTACTAGATAAATTAGCCAACGCGTCCAATTTAATTCCAAATTGCTCCATTCTTTTTTTATACTTCAAATCACTCAACATAAACCAAATAACCCAAAATTTAGCTTAATCAATTTCACAATTCCTTATGGAAAAATTCGGCCATAAATGTGCATCACCATTAAAAATTTTCCTACTTAATTTTCTCACCATAATTCATCATTTTCTAAGCCATTTCCCCTGAAATAACAACAATCCATCATTCACACACTTCACCTAAGGTTCGGCTAATGAAAGATTGTAGGGAAAATGAAATTTTTCCTTGTTGTTTTGCTTGCAGACATGATTAACTAACTCTAAACACCAACATAACTCAAAATCAAGCCAAATCCAACATTAAATCTTCACCATACCCATTCGGTCAGCATTAAAACCATTATAAAACCATGCAATTCAGCCATGGAAATGAGAAAATAATGCATGAGTAGCGTAGTTCTCAAGGGAAAATAGAGAAATTTCATTGTACCTAGCTTAATTCCTTGGATTTTCACACTTTCCCTTTGACTTTTCCACCTTGGTTTTTGTTCTTCCTTTCTTCTTGTTTGGCCGACCATGGGGGCTGAAAATGGGGCTTTTATGGCTGATTTTTCAAGTTTAATATTAAAGAATTCAAGCTTGACACGTGGCCCAATGTCATTGGTCCATAATTTTAATTATTTTGACTTTTTCACTTAAATTTTCCACAACATACTTATGCCATATTTATCCATTCCCACATAAATAAAATCCACAAATTTGACAAGTGTTGGTGGTGCAAAATTACCATTTTGCCCTCGATATGGTAAAATTACTGTTTTACACTTACAATCTAGAAATACCGAAAATTGAAAATTTTTTACTGCCAGACCTCATATTATACTCCAAATGATAAATCTTGGCTAAAAATTTTATCAAATATCAAAATTCAAATTTTGGGTGGCAAAATGACCACTTTGCCCCTAATCGATCAATTTTTTCGATTGACTTCAAATTGGCCCTCGAACTCCGAATTGTCATTTTAATTCATCCCTAGACTGTGAAATTCCCAATTTCACCTTAAAATCTCTATTTTAATTAGTTCGAGGTATAAATCGACTTAGTTGTACTTTTAAGTACAATACCAGCTTTTATCCATTTTTCTGAGATATTTTAGTGTGTAGGCATAGTGTCAATTATATGCATGACATGACAGATATTTTAGGGCTGGACTTGACAGCATTACCCCTGTTAAAATAAAATTTTGGCCTCAAAATTTCACTTACCCGATTCGATGAACAGATGCGGGTACTGGTTTCTTATTTGTTGTTCGACTTCCCACGTCATCTCCTCCATACGAGCATTCTTCCACAACACTTTCACCATGGGAATGCTCTTGTCCCTCAATACTCGATCTCTTCGATTTAGAATGCATACCGGTTGCACCTCAAACTTCAAACTTTCATGCAATTCCACCGGAGGTGCTTCGACGATATGGGAGGGATCAGGTACGTACTTTTCAACATCGAGACGTGGAAGACATTATGGATCTGATCTAACTCTAGAGGTAATTCAAGTCTGTAAGCCACTGGCCCAATCTTTTCAATAATCCAAAAAGGTCCAATATATCTTGGATTGAGCTTTCTTCACTTCGTGAATTGAATCACACCTTTCATTACCTAATAGATACCACAAATTATCATAATAGTGAACTCAAACAAGACTTAATATTTCAAAATTTTTAGATTGTTACCTTTCTAGGGAGAAACTTTAAGAAAAACTTTATCATTCACTTCAAATTCCAAATCCTTCCTTCTTCTGTAAGCATAATTTTTCTGCCTATCTTGTGTCATCTTTAATCACTCTCGGATGATTTTGATCTTTTCATTTGTCAAATCAATCAATTCCACATTAACCAATTTCCTTTCACCCACTTCATCCCAACATAGTGGAGTCTAGCACTTTCTTTCATACAAAGCTTCGTATGGCGCCATGCCAATGCTAGACTAGAAACTGTTATTATATGCGAACTTTACCATTATCAAGTGTTTATCCCAACTTCTAGTAAAGTCGATGACACATGCCTGTAGCATATCTTCTAGAGTCTGAATAACCCTCTCAGACTGACCATCAGTCTGCGGATGAAAGGCAGTGCTGAATCTCAAATTTGTTTTGAGAACTTCTTGAAATTTCAGCTAGAATCGAGAAGTAAACTAAGGATCTCGATCCGACACAATAGAAACTGGTACTCCGTGTAGTCTCACTATCTCGTCTACGTAAAGCTTAGCCAACTTCTCAATAGAGTACATACTATGGACAGCCAAGAAATGGGCAGACTTTGTCAGTTTATCAACAATCACCCAGATGGCATCACTCCCCTTCTGTGTCCGCAGCAAACCCAATACAAAATCCATAGTCACTTGCTCCCATTTCCATTCAGGAATTAGCAAAGGCTAGAGAGTACCTGACGACTTCTAATGTTTCGCCTTAACTTGTTGGCATACAAACATTTTGCTACAAACTCTACTATGTCTCGTTTCATACCCGACCATCAATAATTTTGCCTAATAGTCTGATACATCTTGGTGCTTCCGAGGTGCATAGCGTAGGCGAAAGAATGTGCTTCTTCTAATACTGCTTGTCTCAACTGATCATGCCTTGGTACACAAACCCGATCTCTAAACATCAATATACTATCATCTCCGAGACTAAATTCACCAACTTCTCTATTTTGCAACTTTTGAATTTCCTGTTTCAATTCATCATCAGATTGCTACAATTCTTTGATCTGATCCAGCAATGAAGGCCTTATAATGAAACTAGCGAGTAGAGACCCATTTTCACCATTATTCATTTGGATCCCTAAAGACTTCATCTCAATTAACATAGGGAGATAAGATCTCCAAAGTGTTGATAATGTCGACGAGGACTTACGACTCAAGGCGTCTACTACTACATTCAGCTTTCCAAGGTAATAATCAATCACTAAGTCATAATCTTTTATTAATCCCAACCATTTTCTCTGCTTCAGATTGAGCTCCTTTTGGGTGAGCAAGTACTTCAAACTTTTATGATTTGTAAAAATCTGACAATGCTCACCATATAAATAATGTCTCCAAATCTTTAATGCGAAAACCACTGCTGCTAATTCAAGATCGTGGTTAGGGTAATTTACCTCATGCTTCTTTAACTGTCGGGAAGCATAAGCGATTACTTTCTCGTCTTGCATCAATACACACCCTAAACCTAACTTGGAAGCATCACTATATACCACAAATTCTTTTCCATTTACAGGAAGTTTGAGAACAGGAGTGGAGGTTAACCTGTTCTTTAGCTCCTGAAATCGACTCTCACAGACATCATCCCACTCAAACTTAATTCCCTTACACGAGTCAGGCGAGTCAAGGGAGCAGCTATTAGTGAAAATCCCTGAACAAACCTTTTATAATAACCAGCTAATCCGAGAAAACTTCAAATCTTAGTTACTGTATTCGGTTGTTCCCATTGTAGAATTGCTTCAATCTTCTTGGGATCTACATAAATTCCAACTCCAGATACCACATGTCTTAAGAAAATCACTTCCTTCAGCTAGAACTCACACTTGGAGAACTTGGCGTAAAGTTGTCTTTCACATAAAATCTGCAGTACAATACGCAGATGGACAGCATGGTCATCATTATTCTTCGAATAAACTAGGATGTCATCGATAAAGACTATCACAAACTTGTCTAAATACGGATGAAACATTTTGTTCATGAGATCCATAAATGCTGCTAGGGCATTGGTCAAACCAAATGGCATCACCAGAAATTCATAATGCCCATATCTTGTCCTGAAGGCAGTCTTGGGTACGTCATGTTCCTTAATCTTCAACTGATAGTACCCAGACCTTAAACCAATTTTGGAGAATACCATTGCACCTCGCATTTGATCAAAAAGATCATCGATCCGGGGTCAAGGATACTTATTCTGATGGTCACTCTATTCAACTGATGATAATCTACACACAATTGAAGAGTGCCATCCTTTTTCTTGACAAATAAGATTGGTGCTCCCCAAGGAGAAATACTAGGACGAATGAAACCCTTATCTACCATATCTTGCAGCTGAACTTTCAATTCTTTCAATTTTACGGAAGCCATTCGGTAAAGGGGAATAGAAATAGACGTAGTACCCGAAAGTAAATCAATGAGGAACTCAAGCTCTCGATCTGGAGGTAGTCCCGGTAATTTATCAAGAAATACATCAGAGAACTCACTAACTATCGGGACATCCTCTATCTTAGGTTCCCCTATTGAAGTATCAATCACATGCACGAAATAGGTTGGGTACGCTTTCTGCACCAACTTAAAAGCTTTAATAGCTGAGATTACACAAGACGGTAATATTCGACGTTCTCTCACAAATACAATTTCTACTCTCTCAGAATTTCGAAGTACAACCTCTTTTCTAAAATAATCCACATTCGCTCGATGTGTACTCAACTAGTCCATACCCAATATTAAGTCAAAATCTCAGATATTTAGAGGAATTAAATCATCCATAAATTCTTCCTCACCAACTCTTACTCCACAGTCTCTATAACAACTGTTTCTAACTAACTATTCTCCTAAAAGGGTGTGAACTATGATTTCTTCCTCTAATGGTGACAGGTTTTTATCCATAAATGATGCAAATGTTGTACTGACATAAGATCTATCTGAGCTAGAATCCATTAAAACATATGCATCTCTATCAAATAAGGATATAATACTTGTCACTATGTTGGGTCGAGCACGCGCTTCCTCTTCTATTACTGTGAAAACCCTCATTGGAGTACGAATCGGTGGTTTGGAAGGTAGATGTGCTAGAGTGTTACTCTCCACACCAGATCATATGGCCACACCTTGCCTCTGCTGTGGCCTAACCAAATCTCTTCTCTGTATGTCCATACGGGCTGACGGAGATGGAGCAGTTACAACAGCCCGTCCTAACTGTGGGCAGTCACTTCTAAAGTGACTCGGTTGAGCACAATGGTAACATCGTACAAGCTCTCTACACGGCCTAACATGAGATTTCTCTCATCTTCTGCATTTGACTGACCTTCCATAACTCTTCCTTGAACTAGTCATCACCGATCTGCTAAACCTCGGAGGTTTCTACTACGATTGCGAAAATGGGGGTCGAGGAGATGTCACTAAAACAGAAGCAGTACTCCCAGAAGCAGATGAGTCCCTACTTCTTTTAGGTGATTGACTAGAGGATACACTCGGGTTTCTCCTCTTAGCAAACTTAGCTCACATTCTCTGATTTTCATTAGCGAGCTTGTTGGCCCTTAAAGCCATATGAACTACCTCTTTTGTGGCTCTTTGCCAGTTATAGTCATCTGCTCTCTTATCTCATTACGGAGCCCTTTTGTAAAATAACCAGCCTGATCTTGCTTCGTCCTCACAAATTTTGAGATGTACAACATTAGCTCGTTAAAACGAGCCTCGTATTCCTCAACCGTTGAATTCCCTTGCTTCAAGCTTAGAAATTCTCTTTTCTTTTCTTTCTAATGGAAGTAGGTAAAGTACTGACCATCAAACTCTCTGATAAAGTTTGACCAGGTCAGTGGAGTGGTGGAACGGGACTTTGCTGAACTCCACTAGGTGCGAGATCTCTTATCCAGTAGTTTCATGGCCACCATTAATTTCATCTCATCGTCCAATCTCATATCCACAAAAGTCTCTGATATCTGATTAATCTAATCTTTTGCTGCAGTTGCATCTAACTCCTCAGCAAAAGAAATGCAGCCAAGCTGTCTAGCCTCTTTCAGCTTCTTAGAAATGGGGACATCTGGCATCGGTGGTACTGAAGGAGTAATTGGTGGTACTGTGGTGGGACCTAACCAGTCTGAGCTTGACCAGCCATAGCGATAAGGAAAGCTACCAATGCCTGTGCCACTTCCGGTGGCATGGCAGGAATGCCAGTGGGTAGAGGAAGAGGTGGTGGATGTGGAAGACTCTCTACCTGCTCAGTAGTAGGTGCTGCCCGAAAAGTAGATGCTGCCAATTCTTCCTCTACTGCTTCTTGATGACAAGGTTGGGAATGACCCCTTCCTCTTCCAGCTGATTTAGTTACAGGTGGGTGTTCACGTCTAGAAGGCATAGCGATCTATAAAGAAATTTAACGCAGGTTTAAACAACCTCAATTTCTATATGCAGACGCTTCCTATTCAATCTAACCTAACTTGACCTAATCCAGGGCCACACTAACACTGTAAATTTTTTTAAAACAACTTTGAAATCAAAAGCTTTACAATCAAAAGCTTTAAAACCATGCTCTGATACCAATTTAATTGTCACAACCCCAAACTCCTATCGAGCCAGTGACAACCGTTGCGATGTCCCGATAGACATTCATCTTTCGGAATGCCCATCGGAACCCCGCAAGGCTTTCGTATCAGTTTCCTTACCTCCCATATGAGCGACAATCGTCGAACATCATGTTTTTAATAATTTACCAATCATTTTCAATCTAGAACAAATATAAAATGATTTTCGACTCACAGGGGTTTTTCAATCATTTCCCTTAAGAATTTTGAATCCAGATAAATAAGTAGCATTGTCAGTTAAAATTCTACTACGCAAGTATACATATCGAACAGATAGTATATAAGCAAGCAGAGTGTCGATCCCATAGGGAATTGATCTACAAAGTTTACTAAATACTAAAATTAAAACAATTTAATCTTAACCAAACAATCCAAATTAAGTGATTAAATAAAACTAATAAACTAAAATTTAATCCAACAAGAAAAATCAAAATAATAATAACTTAAGAAAATATCAAATTAAACAAGCATAGGATTATAATATCCCTCACACTTCATCTAAATTTCACCTCTCTTCCTCAACTTATTTCAATGGGTTGAATTGCTAACCTAGAGTCCTAAATTATTTATAAGGGTTTCTCGACTCGTCCTATAAAAATATCTATTTTAACCAAGACACTATATCCCTATGTGATTTGAAATTAAAACAGACTCATTAAGTTCAGGCTCTAATCTGACTACATATGGCCTATAGGTATATCCCTATCCTATACGCAAATCAATTAAATTGATTATATGTTATCCCAATTTTAGTCTACTCTAAACTCCCTCTCCCAAGTTTGTTTAGGTTCTTAAATCAATTTAATTGTTGATCAGACAATTAAAAGCATTAAGAACAAATTGGAATAAACAAGTCAATTCCCATTGAAAATAAGTAAGAAAGAGATTAAAAACTTAGACTACATGTAAGTTCAATTGCAATCCTAGAAAAAGAAAATTAGCTACTCATGATTGCAAAATTAAATAACATTGTATAAAATTCAACCATTGAAAGTATCAAGAAAAAAAAAAGCCAAGGAAGAAAACAAAATAATTGCCATCTTGATCTCCAAGTTTCAACCTCAACTTCTAGATTCTTGAATCTCCAAAGGTTGTCTTTCCAATGGTCTTAAAATATCCTATATATACTAACAAACTTAACCTAAACTTCTCAAGTTGACCTAGGGTTTAATTGGGCTTAAAAATATAATGAGAGGCCCCAAAATCACTTGTCAGTTTTTACAATTTTCCATTCTCGGTACAATACATCCAACAACTTTCTAATGTGATTTTCTCTATCCTTGATGTAGAATTGGGTAAATTGATCTCATCAAAGTCGTAGCTCTATCTCTTAGCTTTCCAATGGTTTAAGAATCTAAACAATTGGAGTTCTGTAGCTCGAGATATGACAAAAACACTGAAGTATATACAAGCAGACTTCTAGGTCTTTCAACACTTTTTTTTCCAAAATTAAACCTAATTACTTTAATTCCTACCAAAAATATAAAATCTAATAAATATTAACCAAATTAAAAGAAATAACATAAAATTAAAATAACTCACTTAAAAATAAACAAAATATAAAAACAACTAAAAATTAAGTAAATTATAATTAAAAACTGAGGACTTAGCTAATATTTAATAACAAAATTGGAATAAAATAATTCTATAAAATAGAATTATCAAGCAATTATGGGAAAACACGTATTTCGAAATCAAAAATGCGTTTTATTATCTAAAACATTCATTTTAAATGAAATTGAAATTTTCAGAATATAATGAAAATATTTAATAAAATATCACAATTTCTTATAAAATAATATTTATGAAGCTAACGGTAAATACTTTTTATAGCATAAAAACAAAACATAATCATACATACTGTAATACAAATAAACAAAGTACGCAGTTACATTTACAGTGTCACGTGGGCCCACGAATATACAAAAGTAAAGAGGACAAAAACTTATTATTGAGGAGGTTGTAAAATCAACTGTCGTCCTCAGCAAACACAACTATCTACAAACTAGTCTAGTCCTGAAAGGGTGGAAAGGAGAGTTGTCACGCCCCGAAACTCCCCATCGGGCCCATGACAACTGTCGCAAAGTCTCGATAGGTATTCACACCTCGAATACCAATCGAAACCCCGCAAGGCTTTCGTATCAGTTTTCGCACTTCCCCGGTGAGCGACGGTTATTAAATTCCGCATTTCAAGAATTCATAAGTCGTTTTCAAAACGAAAACAATATATTACTATTTCTCGGCTCACAGGGGCATTTTCGTCATTTTTCTACGAAAAGCTTGAAACCGATCAAAAACGTAGTAGGTGAATAGAAAACATACATTTAGTGATAAAAAACAAATTTAAGTAATCAAAACGTTTGTTTAAAAATAAAAATTTGACTATTTGAATAAAATAAAAATATTCAATAAAATAATCTATTTTCTTATATCATAACTTTTATAAAGACATCAATAAATAATTTTCGTAGCATAAAAGTTAAATATATTTTTACATACTAGTACACAGAAAATCAGAGTGTGAAACTTAAATTACAGTGACACAAGGGCCCACAACTAACCAAAATGCATTGAAAGCTGGGAACCTACAGCTTTTCTGGGAATGTAATCCAATTGCAGTCCTCGATGCAACCGACTATGTACAGCTTATCCTGAGCCTGAAATGTGGATAGGAAGAGGGGTGAGATTATAAAATCCCAGTGAGTAAACAGATACCATCTAAACTGTCTAAAGTCGAGTAAAATGAGACAAATTTAAATCTCATACTTAGTATTTCAATTCACCTCATCTTAATTCATTTTAACTGAGTAAAATAGAATTATTTTACTCGAATAATTACTATGGCTTATGTTTGAATGAATAATATGGCTTATGAATTTCTCAAAATCTTAACTTGGCTCCTACCAAAATCATTCTCGGGGATACCCCTGTAGAGGCATCTGATCGAGACCGATAAGACTATTCAGTGTCATATACACATGAATATATTTTTATATATGAAAATCTTATCTAGCCATGCCTTGGCGTTGGTTGAGTCTCACTCTCACGCGGTGGTCCACGTGATGTGCACTCAAACTTTACCTCCAAAGATACCCCACACATGGCTCTCTGATCGAGGTAAGATAAATCTGATTTTGTGCCCCCTTTCTTAGGCTGGCCCACAGAACCTCCACTGCAGGGATTGTGATTTTGTCACACCCTGGAACTCCTCATCGGGCCAGTGACAACCGCTGCGACGTTTCGATAGGCATTCACACCTCGAATACCGACCGAAACCCCGCAAGGCTTTCATATCAGTTTCCGCCCTTCCCCGATGAGCAATACTCATTAAACATAATATTTTAAAGAAATATAAAACATTTCCAAACCAACACACTAAAATATAGTTTTTTGGCTCATAGGGGCATTTTTATCTTTTTTGTCCAAAGATTTCAAAATCGATAAAAACGTTACATTCAAGTAGAATAAACATAATTTACAATTGAAAATAAATTTAAATGTCTAAAACATTGGTTTGAATCGAAATTTTGAATATTTGAATGTAATAAAAACTATTCAATAAAATACTCAATTTTTTTATAAAATAATATTTATACATATAAAAAAAATACAGATAACCAAAATATAAAGTTACTTTTACAATGACACGTGGGCCCCCAACTGACCAGGAAGGTATAAGTCCTTATACTTTTACTTTCTAAGGATGTAACTCTGAATTTATTTCTTGTTGTGATCGACTATCCACAGTCTATCATGAGCCTGAAATGTGAATAGGAAGAGGGGTGAGATTATAAAATCCCAATGAGTAAACACTTACCATCAAAAGCATCTAAAGCCGAGTAGATTGAGACACTATGAAGATGTTATACCACAATAATATTCATAACTCAAAATTTGTCCCGATCCATACCAAACAATTTCTTAAACTTGGCCCTTGCCAGAATCATTCTCGCGAGTACCTTCGTCAAGGTATCCTACTGAGACCGCCAAGTCTGTTAAGTGTCCTATACCCATAAACATATTTTTCACATCTGACACACACAGTCGTTCCTTGGCGTTGGCTGAGTCTCACTCTCACGTGGTGGCCCAGACGTGAGGTGTACTCTAATCTTACCTCAGGAGAAACTTCAACCAATATTTCCCTTTGGAGGTAAGTACAAAATTTGGGTTACCATGCCTCTCTCATAGGCAGCCCACAGAAACCCCTATCATGCAGTGACTATTTAATATACCACCAGACCCATAAAATTTCTAATAGCATAATATGGCAAATAAAA
Organism: Theobroma grandiflorum; assembly: GCA_036013995.1. NCBI lineage: Eukaryota > Viridiplantae > Streptophyta > Magnoliopsida > Malvales > Malvaceae > Theobroma > Theobroma grandiflorum. The sequence continues at coordinate 14,644,848 of CP142130.1, read as the reverse complement.
TTTATTCCAGTCTACCGAGACCAAACCAAAATTATTCATATATTTCATGCCAAAATCCCCAAAATTTTGCAATCATGCTACCATAGTGTTATAAGCCACAATTTTAATAGTATATAAAATTATAAATTTAACCTAGTCTCCATATACTTAATTTTTCCCAAAAATAATATTTGATTTCAAAACCAATATAAATCTCATTTTTATTAAAATACATTTAAATTGGAAAACATAATATTTTATGATTTAAATTCACCATTCAATAAAAACATCAACAAATATAATCACTCTAGATATTTAAGACAATAAATTGTCCACTCACCTTGTCACAGGAGTGCACGATACTCCTGTTTTAATTTCCACTACACTTAATCTTTCCTGCATCCGGGGGACCCACCACCTATGCACGATTCACGACACAAAATCTCATTATTTGTGTCCAACATAATAATTTATTTTAGGCTCTTCATAATGCATGAAATACCATGCATCCAGTCCGAATTACCGTATAAACACGGTATTCGACCTAGTTCACCTACACATGTCAAATTGGCTAAAATCCTCATTTTAACTCCGATTTGACCCGTTTCAGTTTCTAATTGTTCAATTATATTCCAATTACCTAATAGTAGCAACTACGGGTCAATTTACCAATCTGAGAATGCAAAATTATGATTTTACCCTTAGTGGGTAAAAATTTTAATTTTTTGCACCAAAATCTCTCAATTATTTCCTACACCCATAATTCATCAAATATTACCAAAATGCCACCAAATCTCAACAATTTGCTCAATTTCCAGCAGCTAGATTCACCTTAGAAAATTCAGCATTTAAAATCCTTCAATTTGTTCATGGAAAAATTCGGTCATTACGGTGCACTTACACCGTAATTTTTTCTAGTCAATTTTTTCACTCTAATTCATCATTTTCCAAGCCATTTCTCTTGAAATTCAAACAATCTCTCATTGATACCCAACATACCATGTTCAGCCAATGAAGAACACTATAGAGAATAAATTTTTTTCTTGTGGTTTTGCTTATAAACATGCTTAACTATCTCTAAACATCAACATAGTCCAAAATCAAGCCAAACCAACATCAATTTCTCTTCCATACCCATTTTTCAGAATTGAATTCATCATAATAACTCAATATTCAACCATGGAAAATAAGGAATAAAACATGGGTAAGCTAGATCACAAGAAAAATCAAGAAAATTTACCTTTTTCTAGCTTGAATCCTTGATTTTTCTTGTTTCCCCCTTGAATTTTTGGCCTAGGTTTCTTAATTTTCATTCTTTCTTATTCTCCCTTCTTTGCTGAGTTTAAACCGTCTCTCACAACATCAATGGGCTGAAAATTTTGGCTATTTAATAGTCAAATAAAATATTATTATTTTATTTTACTTTTTGATTTTTTTTATTAATTTATTTCTTTATTAATTTTTCTTTTGACTTTCTTTTCAGCCAAATAAATTCCAGCACTTATCCTTTAAATTCAGGAAGCTTCTAGAAAAATTCCCAAAGATTTTTATAGTGTAAGTTTGTGAAATTACACTTTTACCCCCGAAAAAGTACAAAATTACATTTTTACCCCAAAAATTGAAAAATTACCACAAGGCATATTTTTCACTCCTCAAACTCATACCACACTCCAATTTGTCAAATTTGATCTAAATTCTCTCGAAAAATTAAATTTGGTCCTTCGATGGTAAAATTACCATTTTGCCCCTATTCTCCAAAATGTACCGGAATTGCATTTCCTTCCCTCTTTTCAACCTCAAATTATGTTTTATCAAGTCTAAAGAATCAATCTAAATCAAATGGGATCAAAATCCTCTTTAAAAATTCTCGTTTTGACATTTAGAGGTAAAATTACTATTTTGCCCTTGTGTCTCAAAAATATCGAGAATTATACTTTTTCATTGTTAAACTTCATTTTATACTCCAATAATCATATTATATTTCTTATAATGATTCTTGGTCATTTGAAATCAAAATCTTTATTAAAAATTCCCATTTTGTCCTGAAATTGCAAAATGATGGTTTTGTCCCTAATCGGTCAATTTTCCCGATTGACTCTAAATCAGACCTCGAACTCCGAATCACTGTTTTAAGTAATCCATGGACTGTGAAATTCTCAATTTCATCTTTAAGATCTCGATTTTATCTTGTTCGAGGTTAAATCGACTTAATTGCACTATTAGGGGCAATATCGTCTTTTGTCGATTTATCGGGCTTCCTCAATATACAAACATTCTATCAAGCCTGTGAATGTTATCATAATTATTTTATAGAGCAGGGTTTGACAAATTTATTTTATCTACCACCTTATTTATAAAATATTAACTAGCATGATATGGCAATTCATCATAATCTAGCCTTTCAAGGCTTAAAACACAATATATATATATATATATAATTTCAACATAAACCAGTCTAACCATTCATGCTCACATATTGCTATAAGCCATATGATTTAAAACACCATTTATAACACAAACAGTTAGTCTCCAATTACTCTAATTTCAAAACCAATTATTCGATTTTCAAATCAATTTATAAAAATTCAATTTATTTTATAAATTTCACAATTTGCTCGTAAAATCAACAATTCACCCAAGTAAAATAATTTTTTCATAAAATCATTAAATTTAATAAAATCTACTCTAGATAATTAAGATGATAATAAGTTTACTCACAGTATTAAGAGTAGAGATACTCCTATTTCTAGTCCGCGGGTACAGTCCTTTTCCCGTATCCAATGGCTCACCCCTAGCCATAATCCATGACACAAATTCCAATTAAATTGTGTCCAACAGTCATAAGCTATTTCAGGCTCTACATGATGCATGGAAATGAGATCAAAATGGTTTGGACAGTCGTTTACTTGCGATGTCCGACCAATTTGCCTATGCCCGACTAATTTGCTAAAACTCTCAATTTAACTCCGATTTGACCCATTTCAATTTCTAACAATCCAATTATATCCACATTACCCAATGACAGCGAATACGGGTCAATTTATCAACCTTAGACTGCAAATTATGCTTTTACCCCTATTAGGTAAAAATTTATATTTTTGCACCAAAAATATCCATTTAATTCCTACCTTCATAATTCATCAAATATTACCAAAATGCCCTAAAATCTCATTAATTTTCCTCAATTTCCAGCAGCCAATTTCTATCCAAAAATTTGACTAAAAATGGTGCACTAATACTGAAATTTTCCTATTTAATTTTTCTTTCCATAATTGATCAATTTCAAAACCATCTCGTTTGAAATGGAATCATTTCATTTTCAACATATTTCTCATGAAATTCGACTATTGAAGAACCATAGGAAAAATCAATTTTTTTCCAGTTGTTTTACTTACAAGCATGCTAAACTAACCTAAATCACTAACATAGTTCAAAATTAAATCATTCTAACATCTTTCTCTCTCTAAACCCATTTGATCAGCCCTTGATTCACCATGAAAACATGCATTTCAAGCATGGAAAAATAAGGGAAATTGCTTAGAAATAAAAGATCTCAAGCAAAAAAGAAAAATCATACCTTTTTCACCTAATTTCCTTGATTTTCCACACTTTTTCTTTGATTTTCACACTCTAGGGTTTTATTTTTGGTTTCTCTCTCTCTCTTCTGGTTTGGCTGAATATTAGGGAAGAAATTGCTGATTTTTATGGCTTTTTATAAGCTAAATAAAATAATATTATTTTATTAACATTTTTTAATATTTTATTAATTTATTTTTTTATTAGTCTTCCTTTGACTTTCTTTTTTCACCATAAATTTTCCTTCTCTTATCCATGACTTGGATGAAATTTCCAGACTTATCCAAGGTCTTGGTGGAGTAATTTTTAAAAATTACACTTTTACCCCCATAAAAGTAAAAAATTACATTTTTACCCCAAAAACTGAAAAATTGCCAATACTCATATTTTTCACTCCTCATACTCATCTCATACTTCTATTAATCATATTTGATCCAAATTCTCTCGAAAACTTAAATTTCATCCTTGGTAAAATTACAATTTTGCCCATATACTCCGAAAAGTACCGGAATTACATTATTTTCACTTTTCAACCTTAAATACACACTTAAAATGATCAATCTTAATCAAATGGGTCCAAAATCTTTTCTAAAAATTCTTCTTTCATCTTCTAGTGGTAAAATTACCATTTTACCCTTGTGCTCCAAAAATACCAAGAAATTAAATTTATCACTAATAAACTTCATATTATGCTCCAAATAATCATATTATACTTCAAATGATTAATCTTGGTCAAATGTGATCAAAAGCTTTTATAGAAATCTCTATTTTGTCCTTAAATGATAAAATGACCGTTTTGTCCCTAATCAGTCAATTCTCCCAATTGACTCCAAACTGGACCTTGAACTTCGAATCACTGTTTTGAGTAATCCCTGAACTGTGAAATTCTTGATTTCACTCTTAAAATCCTTATTTTAACTCATTCGAGGCTTAATCAACTTAATGGTATCATTAGGGGCAATATCATCTTTTAATGATTTCTCGAACTTTCCAAATATGCAAACATTCTATTGAGCATGTAAATGACATCATAATTATTTTATAGAGCAGGGTTTGACAAGAGTGGTGAGTTTACACAACTCAGTGAGTAAGCAATTATCACCTAAAATATCTAAAGGCGAGTAATAGGAGACAATGAAAACTGTTTATATCCAGAAAGGTTTCATATTATAATTATTCATTTCGATCAATTGCAGTAAATTTATTTCACCAAAATTTATTAATAAGGCTTATGATTTCTTAAAAATCGTGGCTTGCACCATAAAAATCATACTCGAGGATACCTTGGTCGAGGCATTTAACCGAGTCCGCCAAGACTATTAAAATTTCATAATTTTTTTCCAAAACGTAATCTTTCCTTGGCGTTAGCTGAGTTTGCCTTCACATGGTGGTTAGGCGTGAAGTGAACTCTGTCATACCTCAGGACAACCCTTTACGCCTCTACAACTGAGATAAAAGTATATAAGGGGGGTTTTACCATGCCACCTCTAAATAGGCTGGTCCACAGAAACCTTTCTGCTGCAGTAGATAATAATCCACCAATTAAATAAAAATTTCAATAGCATGAATTGGCAATTTTATTGCTAAGCAATTTATCGGTACAAAACATACAATTCACATTTTTCAATATAATTAACAAGTCAGCCAATCAAGCCATGTAGCGACCCCTCCCCGGTCACTACTAGCGTCCGAGACTTCTGGGAAGACCCATCAAATCTCGAACAAGCCTTTACGGAATTCTCGTTAATCTACTACATTCAATCACCATATAATGCTGATACTTCCATATGTTAAATTGAACTATAAATATAAAATTCAGTACAAACTTTTTTTTCCTTTTTATTTGCAAGTTTATACATCAAAATCTAAAATTTTCCAAATTAATATTTATATAAAAATTTAGAATTCGTTTACAACTTAATAAATGAATTATTAAAATTTGACTTCTAGTAGCGGAGCGACTCGAAATAAAATGCTATGAGATGCCTTTACCTATTCATGGTGTACTGAATGCATTGGTGACTACACATTAGGCTGATCCCTGTCTGCAAAAGGGAAATAATGGGGTGTAAGTCTCATAAACTCAGAAATATCATCGATTCCGTGAGTAGGGCGTAGATAGGAAACAAACAAACGACAGATCAGTTGAATATAAAATATAGAATCACAAAAAAAATTTATTTCCAACAGGGGTTTTGTGCCTTATAACCATGTTTCGCATCAAATCGATAAAATTGAGTCAACTCCCGTGAAACCAAATATTGTTCAAAATCATATACAAATCATAGCTCGCCTATACGCGAGGAATTACTAATTTAGTTCATTGAAAACAAATAGGGGAGCTGTGAAAAATCTTTTAATTCAATTTTCTCACCATGCTAAGAAACATAATTCATAATTTTAAAACTTCTTTCATCCAGATAAAACAAATTCATCTTTGTCAAAAATAAACAATAAGGCTTATGTTTTCCTAAAAATCTGGCTTATGCCAAAACTTGTACTCAGGGATACCTTGTACCGGGGAATCCGCTCGAGTCTGCCAAAGCTGTGAAAATCTCATAAATATTCAAAACACACACGTTCCTTGGTATTGGCTAAGTTTCACTTTCACGTGGTGGTTAGGTGTGAAGTGAACTTAAATCCTACCTCGAGAGTTACCCTACGCGCCTCTCCAATTGAGGTAAGCACAATAATGGGAACCGTGCCCCACTAAATAGGCTAGCCCACGGAACCCCCGTCACTGCAGTGCCCACTATATATATATATATATATATCTATATGTATACACATATATATATCCCACCAGTTTAATAATATCACCACAGCACGACATGGCCCACAATTCTTACCTTGCCTATCAAGGCAAATCAAAGCAGTTCACGTATTTATCATATCATAAAAACAACCAGTCATGCCCACATTCATCATAAGCCATATAATATAAAAGTCATAAAAATCTATGATTATGCTCACAACATAAAGTTTAATGTGTGCTTCATAAAACACTAAGCATAAGGAATTCAAACCTTGAAATCATGTATGCACGTTCACAAGTATATAAGACACGATTTTTTGAGATAAATCGGGTTGAAAAGCTTGTTTTCCACTTTTGAAACACTTTACTTATATGGCATACTTATACATATTCAAAACAATTTCTAAAATAATTTACAATCACAATTTTCTTCAAATTTTACCCTTTCATGCTTTTCACAGTAATTCGCGTGTAATAAATCATGTGAATATATATGAGAATTTTAAAATCGACACCCTCTACTCACCTCGTAATAGTGGGATTTTTCCTCATTATTTATTCGTTCGTGTATCGATAATCATCACTATTTATCGATCACGTACTTCGCTCGGCACGTCTTCACGACAATTTTCCTAACATCAAATTTAAATTCAACATGCTTAATCGCACATTTATATGGGTAGTAACTTAATTAAATTTCCTTAATCAATTTTAATATTTTCCATCTAAAATATGCATAATATTAATAAACTACCCATAACCTTAAAATTTTTTTCATTTACTTACCAATGGGCCTTTGTCATTTTTTTGTAACCTTGGGCCTCTCCATGGTTTCTCAAATTTTCTTTCCATTGGGCTAACCCCATTCACTTTTCTTCTATTGGGCCATGCCCAATTTTAGTTTTTATTGGGCCATGCCCAATTATTTTTTTATGGGTCATGCCCACCTATTTTTTTTCTCATTTCTTTTTCTTTTTTTTCTCTTTTTCTTCCTCTCTTCTACTTTGCTTTCTTCTTCTCTTTTCCAGCCCATTTCTCTTTCTTCTTCCTCCTCCCTTCTCCACCGTAACCTCCTTCTCTCACCACCGTGGCTCCTCTTTTTCTTTCCTTTCAAAATTGGTCACCACAAGCTCAAATTTTTCCATGGCATGAAACTTGAAAATTTTCAACAACTATGTTGTCTCCTTTAACTCCAATTTTTAGCAGCCAAACATCACCATTTTTAGCCACCAAATACCTCAAAATTTCAGCAACTTCAAGCTTGATTTCCAGCACCAATAACCTGGAATTTTCAGCACCAAAATCCCTTCAAAGTGTAGCTAAAACAGCCCCCAACAAAGTGCAAAAATTTTCAGATTTCTCACCTCTTCCATGTGTTAAATTTTCCTTCTCTTTTCTCTCTTTTTGCTGCCAAATTTTTGCACTTGAACCAGCTCTTTTTTCCTCCAAAAGTGCAAAAAAAATCAGCTTTTTCCTCCCACCAAAAATGGCAAAATTTTTCCTCTTTCTTTTTCCCTCTATCACGCCATTTTCTTTCTTTCTTTTCTCTCGGTTTTTCTTTGCTTCTTCCTTCCTACGGTTTCTCCTCTATCTCTTTCTTCCTTTATTCTTCTCCTTATCTTTCTTTTGCCTCTTTGACCGGTCACCCTTCTGGGCTCTTCTTCCCTCTTCTTTTGTCTCCTTTTATTTCCTTTGACCGAGCCTTGCTTTTCTTCTTTATTTCTTTATCTTTTCCTTTTCACATGGCTGGCCCCTACTCCTCTTTTCTTTCTATTCTTTATTTGCTTTTTTTCATTGACTTTTCCTTTTTCTTTTTACTTTACATGTCATGCCACTCATCCACATAAATATTTGTTTGATTATCATTTTGCATGCTTAGCCAACCATGGCTACTTTCTTTCTTTTTGTCTTGATTTCATGTTTATTTTTCTTGTCTTCATATAACCATTCATGTACATATAAAAATATTGTTTGACTTTTCAACACTTTTATTTCATTATTTTATCATCCAATTCATTCTCATGATATTTTTATTCCTTCCAAATAATTTAAATTCACATACTATACCTTAACTTTATTTTATTTAACACACCTCTATCACATTTTCATAATTTAAAATTAATTCCTCCAACACGTGTAAAAATTTCAATTTCTATCTATCTTTCTTCTCTTACACGTTTATAACCGAAATATTAAAATCACCTTTCAACGCGGTGTCTCTATAATATTTAAATATTTTCTTGCCGCATTAACTCGACTAAAATGCGCATCGTACGATTTTCGCCATTTTCATCCAAAATTCTTCTTTACTGCTCCTCCTCTATTTAAATTAGTCATATTTCATTTTTCATGACTAATTTCGATAATAAATAAAATATTAATATTTTAATATTATTTTATTAAATAAAATATTATTTTATTCTAAAATTTTTAACTTATTTTCTTTGGTCCCGAAACACATTATTATGTCTCGGTTTACTTCTGAATCATCCTTTAGCTCACTAATTCACCTCCGACAAAAATATTATTATTTAAATTATTATTTTTACTCGTGTGAAATATTTTTCTCTCGAGCGTTTCTTTCATACTCTGTCGTTCTTTAGCACACTAATTCGCATCAATCGATCCTTCGTTTAGTCAACAAAGCCTTATTGGCGTCTAACAAAAGTACGGGGTGTTACACGCCATAATATCATAAGCCAATTGAATCAAATCATACTTTACAATAAAACGGGGGTCTCCAATTACTCAAATTTTCAAATCAATCATACAGTTTTCAATTCAATTTATAAAACTTAAACTTATTTTATAAATTCAATTTATTTAGAAAATTTACATTTTTCTCATAAAATAGGCATTTCACCAAATCAAATAATTTTATCATAAAATCATCAAATTGAATAAAAATTACTTTAGATAAATAAGGCGATAAATAGTTTACTTATAGTATTCAGAAGTTTGAATTTTGGAGTACTCTGATTAGTGATCCTCAAGCGCAATTTCCTTGCCTTTGTCAAAGGTCTCACCATCTTGACACAGTATAAAATCAAAGAATTTACTACATTGCCCCTAAATTGAATTAAACTAATTTAGATCATATACTAATGCATGATATGCAGTGTAATTTATCCGATTATCAATTAAACGCAGTGTTGACCTAATTCAGCCTATTACCCGATAAATTAGCCAACGCGTCTAATTTAATTCCAAATTGCTTCATTCTTTTTTTATACTTCAAATCACTCAACATAAATCAAATAACCCAAACTTCAGCTTAATCAATTTCACAATTCCTCATAGAAAAATTCGGCCATAAATGTGCATCACCACTAAAAATTTTCCTACTTAATTTTCTCACCATAATTCATCATTTTCTAAGCCATTTCCCTTGAAATAACAACAACCATCATTCACACACTTCACCTAGGGTTCTGCCAATGAAAGATTGTAGGGAAAATGAAATTTTTCCTTGTTGTTTTGCTTACAAACATGATTAACTAACTCTAAACACCAACATAACTCAAAATCAAGTCAAATCCAACATTAAATCTTCACCATACCCATTTGGTCAGCATCAAACCCATTATGAAACCATGCAATTCAGCCATGGAAATGAGAAAATAATGCATGGGTAGTGTAGTTCTCAAGGAAAAATAAAGAAATTTCACCTTACTTAGCTTAATTCCTTGGATTTTCACACTTTCCCTTTGATTTTTCCACCTTGGTTTTTGTTCTTCCTTTGTTCTTCCTTTCTTCTTGTTTGGCTGACCATGGGGGCTGAAAATGAGGGCTTTATGGCTGATTTTTCAAGTTTAATATTAAAGAATTCAAGCTTGACACGTGGCGTAATGTCATTGGTCCATAATTTTAATTATTTTGACTTTTTCACTTAAATTTTCCACCACATACTTATGCCATATTTATCCATTCCCACATAAATAAAATCCACAAATTTGACAAGTGTTGGTGGTGTAAAATTACCATTTTGCCCCTAGTATGGTAAAATTATCGTTTTGCCCCTACATTCCAGAAATACCGAGAATTGAAAATTTTTCACTGCTAAACCTCATATTATACTCCAAATGATAAATCTTGGCTAATAATTTCATCAAATATCAAAATTTAAATTTTGGGTGGGAAAATGACCATTTTGCCCCTAATTAGTCAATTTTCTCAATTAACTCCAAATCGGCCCTCGAACTCCGAATTGCCATTTTAATTCATCCTTGGACTGTGAAATTCCCAATTTCACCTTAAAATCCCTATTTTAATTAGTTCGAGGTATAAATCGACTTAGTTGTATTTCTAAGTATAATACCGGCTTTTATCTATTTTTTTGAGATATTCTAGTGTGTAGGCATAGTGTCAATTATATGCATGACATGACAGATATTTTAGGGCTGGACTTGACAACTTAGTCGACTAAAATTTTTCTCTTTGTCGACTAAGCTGGTTTTGTCCCAGACGCAGATTTGGCAGAGAACACTTAGTCGACTAACCCATTTTCTTGGTCGACTAACTCGATTCTGTTTCTCACTAAGCTTCAGCCTTCCACTTTTCCACTTTGACCTTTGTTCAACCAATGATCTTCGTTGTCATATCAGGAAACTTCCTTTATAATAATCATCCTTATTCCTTATCCAAAATCACATCTTTAAGTGCTAATTAGGAAGATTGATATATTGTTTCTTTGTAGACATTTCCCCTGCACACTTAGGTAAAATATTAGACACAAATGACATGGGAATGTTTTATTATCATCAAAAACTAATGGAGCCAACAATTTATCTCCGAAATTCCTTCGTACTTCTTCTCCCTCACTTGGATTAACCATATAGTCCCCTCTTCATGACTAATTCCAACGCCCAATTAAATTTTAATATTTTAATATTCTTTTATTAAATAAAATACTATTTTATTTCAAAAATTTTCACTTGTCTTCTCCAGTCTCGAAACATATTATTATGTCTCGGTTTTTTTCCAAATCATCCTTTAGCTTACTAATTCGTCCTAGATGAAAATATTATTATTTAATTATTATTTCTTCGCGTGCGGAACATTTTACTCTTGAGCGTTCCTTTCATCCTTTCTTGTTCTTTACCATGCCAATTCGCATCAATCAGTCCTTCATATTTCTAAGACAGTTACGTTGACTACTATACGAGGGTACAAGGTGTTACATTAACTCCCTTAGTCAACGAAATTTTCAAAAACAAAAAATCCTCAACCTTAAACACCAAAGGTTTCAACCTATTATCGGCATATGATTTTTGTTGACTTTGACTTGTCAATAGACTTTCTTGAATTACATGTACACCTTACTCAACTTCTTAGACCATCTTTGGCCCTAAGAGTTTTTGTTCTCTTACTTCAAGCCAACCAATAGGCAATCTGCATTTCCGACCATACAAAGCCTCATACGGTGCCATACCAATAATGGCTTGATAACTGTTGTTATAAGCGAGCTTGGCTTAAGGCAATTAATGGCTCCATGAGATTCCACAATTGAGCACAATCACTCTCAACATATCCTCGAATGTCTAAATGGTGCACTCGAATTAGCTATCCATTTGTGGATGAAAGGCCATACTAAAATTCAATCTTGTACCAAAAGCCTTTTGTAGTTTCTTATAAAATTGACTAGTGAATTGCTATCCTTTATTGGACATTCTCATTACCGAAACATCATTTAGCCTTACAATCTTATTAATATAAATTTAGGTGTATTGAGTTGTTCCCTACTCGGTCTTGACCGACAAGAAGTGTGTTGACTTAGTTAGTCGATCAATTATCAGCCAAATGTTATCATAACCAACCCTAGCTCATGGTAAACTTGTCATAAAGTCCATTGCTATATGTTCCTACTTCCACTCGAGTATTGTAGCGGTTGTAATAGTCTTGAAGGTCTTTGATGTTCGACTTTCACTTGTTGACAAACCAAACATTGAGAGACATACTTGGAGAGACTTACTCGGTTACATCTCTTTTTAACCCTAGCCACCAATAGACTAACCTTAAATGATGATACATTTTGGTGGCTACTAGATGTATTGCATAGGTTGTAACATGAGCTTTTTCCAATATCTCATTTCTCAAACCATCCAAATTCGGCATGTAAATTCACTATCAATACCTAAGTAAACCAGCGGTGTCGTAAATAAAATCTCGAGCTTTATCCTTGGTCATGTCTCTAAGGACTTTCACTAAAGACTCATCTCGATCTTGGACATCTTTAATCTGATTTAATATTATTGGGAGGACTTTGAAATGTGCCATTAAGGCATTAGAATCATTAACCTCAACATGCATTCGTATATTTCTTAGTTCGTATAGGTTTTGTACCAAAAATCGTTGCTCTACTATCACATGTGCTAAACTCCCCATTGATTTTCGACTTAAGGAATCTGCCACAATATTCGCTTTGTTGGGATAGTAGAGTTTGGTGCAATCATAGTTTTTCAAAAGTGTAACTACCTACATTATCTCATGTTCAAATCTTTATATTGAAATATATACTTCAAACTCTTTTGATCAATATCTATTTTGCAAGTCTCACCATAGAGATAATGGTGCCATATTTTAAAGTAAATACGATAGCAACCATCTTCAGATCATGTATAAGGTAGTTCTGCTCATCTTTTAAGTTGGTAGAAGGTATATGGTATAACTCTCTCGTGTTGTATCAACATGTAACCCAATCTAATTCGTGATGCATCGCAATATATGGTATAGCTTCCTAATCCACATGGTAAGCTTAATACAGACGTAAAAGTGAGACAAGTTGTAAGCTTTTGAAAACTAGCCTCAAATGCATTAGACTTGTCACGACCTAAAACTCCCCATCGGGCCTGTGACAACCACCGCGAAGCCTCGATAGACATTTTTCACCTCGAATGCTGATCAAAACCTCGCAAGGCTCTCGTATCAACTTCCGTACATTCCCAATGAGCAACAGTTATTAAATATCACATTAAAAAAATCAAAAGTTATTTTCGATTCAAAAACGAAAATATATTGTCTCTTGGCTCACAGGGGCATTTCTCCTCGAAAACTTTGAAACCGAGTAAAAATATAGAAAATGAGTAGAAAACATATATTTTATAATTGAAAATAATTTTAGAAGTCTAAAATTATTCATTTGAAGTAAAATTTTTATTATTTTAATATAATAAAAATATTCGATAAATAATTTATTTTCTTCTAAAATAAAAATTATCTTGCCTTCCTTCACATCAATGATTGCGCCTGTAGTAGCCAAGAATGGTCATCTTAAGATTGAAAGAATTTCTAGATCCTCTTCCATCTCAAACACGTTGGCTTCGTTGGTGTGGCTAACAATACTTGTGTGGCTAAAATTTCTACCTAAGTGTGTAGGACAAAGATTTATAAGCAAATAATAGATCAATCTTTCAAATGTGTATATCAAAATGATATGAATTAGGAAGCATGATTGGTTAACAAGAAAGAAGCCCTTTAGTTGAGTAATGAAGAATATTAGTTGGCTAAAATTGGCTAAAATTCAAATTGGAGAAATGGTAGGCTAAAGAATATTAAGAAACAGAATCAACTTAGTCGACCAAGATAAGAGTTAGTCTACTAAATGCTCTTTGCCAGAATCTGCAACCAAAAGACAAAACCAACTTAATCAACCAAGAAAGAAGTTAGTCGACTAGGGGTTCTCTGTCTGCAACTTGAACCAAAGCACTACAAGATAGATTAACGGCTAGAACCAACTCTCAACTATTTCCAACAGTCATAAACTGCCATCAGACTTGTTTCTCCAAGTATAAAAGAGTCTTTGAAAGATTAAAGAAGTAGTTTTTAGAGTTTGAAGAGAGATTTCAAAACTTTCAATTAGAAAAAGAGCAAGAAAACCAGCAAAACTTTCTGTTTTCTCGCTACACTCAACTCTTATTTTTGTAACTGAGAGCTGCACTTTAACTTGTACCAATTAGATCAACTTTTTGATCACCAAGTACACTCTTTTATCTTATTCACTTCTATTTTTAGAGTGAGCAAGTCACTCTAAAGGTTGTTTCAAGCTAAGATTGCTTGAATGTGTTAAGGTTTTAACTTAGTCTTGAAAAGTTAGTTGTTGGGTTTTGGTTGATCCCGTGAAAAACCATTGTTGTAGGTTGTGGTTGAGCCTTTGAAAAACCACTTTGGGTTTTGGTTGAGCCCGTGAAAAACCACTGTTAAAGGTTGTGCCTGAGCTTGGTAAAAGCCATTGTAAAAACTTGGTGGAAGCTTGTGAATTCCATTATTTTTAGTCATTGGTTTTGAAAATCCTTAGTTGGACAATAAAGGTAGTGGATGTAGGTCTTAGACCGAACCACTCTAAATTCTTGTCCATTGTCTATTTTGTTTTATTTTCTTTGTTGTCTAAATTAGTTTCTCATCTTGTCAAGAGCCGATTTATGTTTTTCACCCCCTTTTACCATAAATAATTGGGACCAACAAAGCACAATGAAGTCCACCGAAATGTATAGATGCCTAACTTTAACCAATACATCTTCAATAATGCCAATAAGGTACCTGATTGTTCTATCTGCTAATTGCAAAGAAACTGTGGTAGGTTGTATCTTGTTAAGTCCAAGTTTCTCAGCAATTGACAAAGGCATAATTGAAACACCTACACCTTAATCTCATAAAGCTTTAGTAAATTTAAATCTACTAATAGTACAAAGGATAGAAAAACTTCTTGGATCCTTAAGTTTTGATGGAAGCTTGTTTTGAATTATTGCACCACACTCCTTAGTAAGTGCCACTATTTCAAAATCTTCTAGTTTCCTCTTCTTGGTTAAGATGTCTTTCAAGAATTTAACATAACTTGGCATGTTTTCTAAAGCTTTCGCAAAAGGGATATTTATGTGGAGCTTCTTGAAGACATTGAGAAATTTCTCAAATAGTTTATCAAGCTTTTACTTTTTCAACCTTTATGGGAATGATGGTAGAGGATAATTTGCTTGAGAATTCACTTGATTTTTAGCTTACCCATTATCTGTATTTTCCACTTCAACTTCTTTTTCAACAATTACCTTGTCATCATCTACATGCTCTTTTGAATATTCAATTGATTTTTCACTCACCTCTTCAACTTCTTTTCCACTCTTACGGGTAATTGCATTACAATACTCCTTACCTTTAGGATTGATTTGTGTGTCACTGGGTAAGGAACCTTAAGTTCTATTGTTGATGGAGTTTGCAAGCTGTCCTACTTGGGTCTCAAGATTTCTCAAGGAAGCTCTTTGACTTTGAATTATAACATCAGTCTTGGATATACATTGCAAGAGAAGTTTTTCCAATTGGGTCTTCGTTTTAGGAATTTGTGGTCTAGCTTGTTGTTGAAAACCAGAAGGTATGATGGTTTTTGGATTAGAAGGCCTTGCATTATTGTTCCATGAAAAGTTGGGGTGGTTTCTCCAACTAGGACTGTATTGTCACAGCCCAAAATTTCTAAGCCATGACCGATGCATGGGCCCAATGAGCATAGCTCACCAAGCCCGAGCAAGCCTATCCATTTACATTGCTTAACGTTTTTATCAACTAATGCATCAACACATTTCACCAAGCGTGAACATAGCCAAATCACGATGGCATTATCGATAACGATATACATGTACTGTTCAAGACATGTATCTTAGCAATTTACATTGCATGAATATATTCACAAAACAAAATGACCCATGACTTCCAGCGGAGAACAACAGAAAAAGGTAGCTATTGAATGCCGAGCACCTACCTAGGAGACGAACTACGAAGACTCCTCGACTAGGACCCAATGGTCTCCTGATATGAAAACATGAATTTTTAAAACTGTGAGTACGAAACTCAGTGAGCGAACGTTAGAAGGGAACAAGCAATAATAGCCAGGAAATTTGATAACCATGGTGCACTGATTAGAAATGAGACAATTTTGATCTAGTTCACATTAAAACCCTTTTTTCCTCAATTCAAGGTAATTTGCAATGAGGTAGAGAGTTCTTGAACCCACACACACACACACACACACATATATATATATAAACATATATAATCACGTGTAATTTTATCCACCACACCATTTTCAATCACTCTGATGCACTCACTACTCGCACATCATTATCAGCATTGCTGTCACAACCCGGTACTCCCCTTGAGCCTGTGACAACCGCCGCGATGTCTCGATAGACATTCCTACCCCGAATGTCGACCAAAACCTTGCAAGGCTTTAACACCATTTTTCGCACCTCCCCTGTGAGCGACAATTGTCAAATCTCATGTTTCAAAAGATTTTGAGCTTTTTCCAACTTAAAACAATAGAAAAATAATTTTTATCTCACAGGGGTATTTTGGTCATTTTTTTTAAAATCTCGAAACCAACTAAAAACGTAGTAGGTAAGTAGAAAACACATATTTCATGATTAAAAATAAATTTAGATGTTTTAAACGTCTGTTTGAAGTGAAATTGTGACTTCTTGAATATAATAAAAATATTCAATAAAATAATATATTTTCTTATAAAATAATTTTTATAAAGTTATCGGTAAATAATTTTTGAGACTTAAAAGCATAATAAATTCATACATACAGCAGTAAGAATAACTAGAGTATGCAATTCAATATACATTGACTAGTGGGCCCCCGAACGATGAAATTGATCTAAGGCTGTGAGTCGGAAAACCTTTGATTTTCAAGGTTGTAACTTCAAAATTCGTCTCTTGACGATATCGGCTAACTACTGACTATCTGTGAGACCTTGTCTAATTTGTTAAAAGCCGGTATTGTACCTAGTGGTACAATTAAGTTAAATCGAGCTTCAAACTAGTTTAATAGAAATTCTAAGAGGAATTTCAAAATTCTGAAACCCACAGAATAGCTAAGAATAGTGATTCGGAGTTCAAAGTCCAGTCTGGAGTCAATCGGGAAAATTGACCGGTTAGGGACAAAACGGTCATTTTCTCATTTGTTGATTAATGGAGATTTTTAACCAAGATTTGATCACATTGGACCAAAAAATAATTATATGAAATACAGTTATGATTGTTGGAGTATAAAATGATGTTTAGCAGTGTAAAATGGTGATTTTCGGTGTTTTTGGAACACAAGGGCAAAATGGTAATTTTACCACCGGAGTACTAAACATGAATTTTTTTTGAAAGGATTTTGTCCCATTTGGTTAATATGGATTAATATTAGTGTTATTTGAGGTTGGACAGTGAAAATAATGAAATTCCGGTACATTTCGGAGTATAGGGGCAAAATCGTAATTTTACCATTTCGGGGGGCAAAACCGTAATTTTCCACTACTAGGATAATTTTTCCAGCCATGATCATCCTTGGATCAGACTTTGACTTGATTAATCAAATGGTGGAAAAGAAATGGGAGAAAAAGTCAAAAAGTAAAGAAATTGGGCCAATGGCATAATGCCATGTGGCAAAGTTGTTTATTTTACTATTTAAGCCATAAAAATCAGCCTTAGCCCTCATTTTCTCTCTCAATATTCGGCTCACATCAGAATTGAAGGGGAGAAAAGAAGAACAAAAGGAAAAACCCTAAAACCTAGGTGGAAATTCAAGGAAAAGTGTGATTTTCAAGGGAAATCACTTGAAAAAAGTAATAAATCTTTACTTTGGCTTGTGATCTACAGTATCTATGCTTTTGTTCTTGAATTCTATGGTTAAATATTGAGATATCATGATGGAATGAATTCTGAAAAATGGGTATGAATATGGATTTGATGTTGGATTGGATTGAATTTAGACTATGCTAGTGTTTGGAGGTAGTTAAGCATGACTATGGACAAAAATGGAAGAAAGAAATTGAATCTCATGGTTGTTCTTCATTAGGCCGAACCTAGGGTGGAGAGTGCATGAGGAAATTGGTTCATTTCAAATGAAATGATTTCATTTCATTTCATTTGAAATGAAAGAAATTAGAAAATGACAAATTCAAGTGAAAAATGTAATAGAAAAATTTTCAGTGCTAATGCACTGTATTGACCGAATTTTTCCATAAGAAATGGAAAAGGTTGGATGCTGAAATTGGTATTAATTAAATGGCATGTGATGAATTAAAGTATTAGAAAAAGAATGGACCAATTCGGAACTAAATTGGACATAATAGCCGATTAATCGGGCAATCGGTCGAAATTAGGCAATACCGCGTTAAAGCGATAATCGGACGCATTTTTACCTTTGCGTATCATACGTTAGCAATTTAAATTTGTTTATATTAGTTTGGGGGCAATATAGTAAATTTCCTAATTTTATTCTGTGTTAAGGTGGTGAGAAGTCCGAGAAAGGCAAAGGAATCGTGATTGAGGATTTTTAATCCGATAGCATCCGGAATCCGGATTTGTGAGACGGTGAGTGAACTTGCATTTCAAATTATTTGGGGAATGCACATTGTATTGAAATAGATGATTAAATGATTTATTCAAAGTTTTTTTTTTAAATATGTGCCGGGAACAAGCCCTTGATAAAAATGATTTTATGTGATGGAATTATGTGGTATGCATGAAATTATGTGTTCTTATAACATGTTGTCACATATGTGTGAATATGTGTGATGTATGGACATTTGTTATTGTTGATATGTATATATGTAAATGTACATGTGCATGATGTGGGGAAAGGCTCATGTCGGTGAAATTGGATGTGGAAGTTATGGTTTGTGCACGATGTGGGGGGATGCACACTGTAGCTCCAGCTATGTGCGCGATGTGGGGGTTGCACATGAGCTGGTGAGTGCACATGGTGCACATGATGATGACTCCAGCTATGTGCACGATGTGGGGGTTGCACATGAGCTGGTGAGTGCACATGGTGCACATGATGATGACTCCAGCTGTGTGCGTGATGTGGGGGTTGCACATGAGCTGGTGAGTGCACAAGGTGCACACGATATCTTCAGCTGGTGAGACAATGGAATGTTGTATTTATCTGTATGCGTATGTATGAAATTGATTATTCCTTCATTATAAATTAAATTGAAGTGAGGGGAAGGGTTTGATAATAAATTGGATAAAAATGAATGTGTTCCAAATGTATGCATCATGTTTTTAACCCTTCCTGATATTATGGCTTGTTCCTATCTAATGTTTACTCACTGAGTTTTATACTCACCGTTTTCAAAAATTCATGTTTTCATATCAGGAGATTGTAGATTCCTAGATCGCGGGATCACTGTAGTTCATCTCCTGGTAGGTGTCCGGCATTCAATAGCTGCCCGTTTTTATTGTAAATGTCTCTGCTGGAAGTCGTGGGTGTTTATTGTATTGTGAATACAATCTAATTATGTAAATATGTGTAAGCAATGTGAATTGCTAAATACATGACTGATATAGTGCATGTATATTAATGTCGATAATGCCATTGTGAATTGGCTGTGTTCACACCCGGGAAAAGGTGTGTGTGTGTATGTGTGACTGGATATGTCACTGTTAATTGGCATTGTATGTACACTGGGTGTATTACGTGTGGATGCCTCACACGAGCATGTATGGAATAAAGTAAGTGAAAATAGGCTTGCTTGGGCTTAGTGAGCTATGCTCATCGGGTCCTTGCACCGGTCATGACCCGGGAATTGGGTTGTGACACTATCCTAAGCCTGAAATGGGTGGAAATGAGGGTGGTGAGATTATATAATCCTAGTGAGTAAACAAATCTAATCTAAATAATCTAAAGTCAAGTAAGTGGAGACAAATAAAATATCCCATCACAATACGTTTTTCATAGCTTGAAGATTCATCCCTACCCGTGTAAACCATTGTATTTCATTAAATTTCCAACAAGGCTTATGATTTCCTGAAAAGCTTGGCTTGTGCCAAAATTAATTCATACTCGGTTTTCAGGGATACCTTGATCAGAGGCTTTCCAACTGAGTTTGCCAAGGCCGTTAAAAGGTCATGTATGCATAAAACACATTTTTACATTTGAAAACACAGCCGTTCCTTGGCGTTGGCTGAGTTCACCCTCACGTGGTGGTTTGGCGTAAAGTGAACTCTAATTATTGCCTCAGGGGTTACCTTACTCACCTCTACAACCGAGGTAGAAATATATATATACTTGGATTCTGTGCCCTTCTAATAGGCTGGTCCACAGAACCCAACACTGCAGTGACCATCATATAACCCACCAATTCAATAATATTGCGATAGCATGACATGTCAATTATATTATTATCCAGCCTATCAAGGCTAATCAACAGTTCACAGATTCAACTTATCATAAAACCAGCCATGCATGCCAAGATTGCCATAAGCCATTCAATTCAAATCATCAATTTTACAACACAGTCAAACGGGTCTCCAATTATTCTATTTCAAAAACCATCATTCGATTTTCAAATCGATTTATAAAAATTCATTTTATTTTTATTAAATCACATTTTGTTTATAAAACATAACAATTTACCATTTAAATTCATTTTTCATAAAATCACCAAAATGACTAAAAACCACTTCAGATAATTAAGATGATAGTAAGGTTACTCAATACTAGGAGTTCGAAATACTCCTATTCTCAGTTCTCGAGTACAATCGCTTACCCGTATCAAATGGCCCACCACCTATCCATAATACATGACATGAAATTCAATAATTTGGGTTAAACCATTATAAACTATTTAGGCTCTTATCTATATGTGTGCATGAGATAGGATGTGAAAGGTTCGGGACAATCGCTTAATTACGGTGTCTGACCTAACTTGCCTATACACGGTTTAAATTGCTAAAACCTTCAATTAAACTCCAATTCAATTCAATTCACTTCCAGTACTCCAATTATAACCAAAATACCTCAATGATTGTGAATGTAATTTAATTTATCAGTCCTGAACCACAAAACACATATGTCAATACATTAGGTAAAAATTCAAATTTTCATGCCAAATTTTCCCATTTAATTTTTAACATCACCAATCATCAAATTCCATCAAAATACCATAAAATACCACAATTTCCAACCTCAATATTCTCCCTATAAAATTCGGCTATAAAGGATTTAATGAAGAACAAATTATTTTCTTGCTAAATTTTCATGCTTGATTTTTAGGCTACACATTACTAACTAACTAAAAACACTAGATTACACTAAAATCTAACCAAATCAACCATCATTCTCTCTACATGTTCGGCCAGCATGGGTTCATCATGCAAACTTGAGTTCTAAGCATGGAAAATGAGAAAGAAATCATGGGAAAGGTAGATCACAAGTAAAAATCAAGAAATTTTACCTTTATTTGCTAATTCCTTTGAAATCCCACACTTTTTCTTCAATTTTTTCTCCTAGGGTTTCTTTTCTTTCTTTCCCTCTTTTGTTCTTGCTTGGCTGACCATGATGAAGAAAATGGGATGGTGTGGGCTGATTTTTATAGCAAAATGATAAAATAATCTAAACTTGCCACATGTCATGATTTCATTGGTCCATAATTTAAATACTTATCTTTTAAACTTTAATTCACCACCACATAAAATGCCATAATTATTCATTCCAAAAATGAGTAAAATCTATAAATTTGATAAGTGTTGGGTGGTAGAAATTATAATTTTGCCCCCGAGGTAGCCAAATTATCATTTTACCCCTATACTTCGAAAAATATCAAAATTATAATTTTTCACTTCTCAAACTCAAATCATACTCCAATAAGTCAGATGTGGTCAAAATCTTTTCTAAAAATTCTCATTTTGTCCTCAGATGGCAAAATGACCATTTTACCCTTAGGTAGTCAATATTCCAAATTGACTCCAAATCAGCCCTCGAACTCTGAACCATTATTTGAAGTTATTCCTGGACTTTAAAATTCTCAATTTCATCTTAAAATCTTCATTTGAACTTGTTCGAGACTTAAATCGACTTAGTTGTACCTCTTGTTACAATACTGACTTTTAATGCTTTTTCCAAGGCATTCGAGTATGCAAACATTCCATCCAGCACATGGATAACATGGCACATAGTTTATAAAGTTGGGCTTTACAATTGCACTACCCACTGCGCACATGCACGGTCATAATTATCACATCGTCGTCGTTCAACCGACATGTGCACTGCCTACTCCGTACATGCACGGTTACAGTAATTTCACAAAATTGATTAACAATACATATCAGCATTATATAGAGGTACATAGATTCAACACAATCAAATTTCACATCACAAAAATATTTCACTAAAGGCTTGTTCCCTTGGTGCCCGTTCTTTTTAAAGAAAAGTTGAATAAAATCATTCAAACATCTGTTCAAATATATTCACCTTCCCAAAACAATTTTGAAATGCAAGTTCACTTACAATTTTCGGGAATCGAATTTGGGTACTTCGACTACTGATCCTCGGGTACAATTTTTTTGCCTCTATCGGAGGATTCACCACTTAGACATATTGCACAATCAAACAATTCACTGAATTGGTTCCAAATCAGTATAAAACCAAATCATACTCTATACTGATGCATAAAATGGAATGTGAAATACTCGGGTGACTATCTAAATACGGTGTCCTTTCTAATTTCCATTGTGTACCTAAATAAGTCGGTATTGGACTCATTTAATTTTTCACCTGATTAATTGGCCAATATACCCAATTCAACTTCAATTAATTCCATTTCTTTTCCAATACTTTTAATTCATCCAACACTAAACAAATGACATGAACTATTGCAAAAACCATTATCACATTGTTTCTTGGAAATCCAGCCATGGTGGTGCATCATGCAAAGCTCGACTCTATAAAATACATGCAATGTTATCCATGTGCTTGATGGAATGTTTGCATACTCGAATGCTTATGAAAAGCATTAAAAGTCGATATTGTACCTAAAGGTACAACTAAGTCGATTTAAGCCTCGAACAAGTTCAAACGAAGATTTTAAGATGAAATTGAGAATTTTAAAGTCCAGGGATAACTTAAAATGATGATTTGGAGTTCGAGGGTTGATTTGGGGTCAATTTGGAATATTAACTACCTAGGGGTAAAATGGTAATTTTGCCACTTGAGGACAAAATGAGAATTTTTAGAAAAAATTTTGACCACATTTGACTGAGATTGATCATTTGGAGTATAATTTGAGATTGAGAAATGAAAATTGATAATTTCAGTATTTTTCGAAGTACAGGGACAAAATGATAACTTTGCCACTTATAGGGTAAATTGGTAATTTTACACCACCAACACTTGTCATGCTCATAGAATTCATCTATTAACAATTTATGTAGAGGAGAATTAAAGTGTTTTATGTGGTGGTGAATTAAAGATTTAAAGGATAAGTATTTAACTTATGGACCAATAATAAAATGCCATGTGTCAAGCTTTTATTTCTTTATTATTTTCTTTATAAAAGAGCAAAAAACCAGCCCATTTCTCTCCATAAGGGTCGGCCAAGCAAGAACAAAAAAGGGAAAGAAAGGAAAGAAACCCTAGGAGGAAAAATTGAGGAAAAAGTGTGGGATTTCAAGGGATTTAGCAAGTTAAGGTAAAATTTCTCGATTTTTACTTGTGATCTACTTTCCCCATGGTTTCTGTCTCATTTTCCATGCTTAGAACTCATGTTTGCATGATGAACCCATGTTGGCCGAACATGTAGAGAGAGAGAATGATGGTTGATTTGGTTAGATTTTAGTGTAATTTAGTGTTTTCAGTTAGCTAGTGATATATAGTAGGAAAATCAACTGAGAAAATCACATATTCTTTGGTAACCCATCAAGGCTGAATTTTATGGAGTGAATATTGGAAAGGAATTTTGTGACATTTTATGTTAATTGGTTAGGATTTAATGGTTTTAATAAATGGGGGTGATAGAAACCAAAATTTGATGATATTTAGCATGAAACCATAAATTTCGTATTAAATCCTCATTGGCCGAATTCTTCATGTAGTGTGTTGATGTTGAAATTGATTTTATTCCAAGTGAATTGGCTAGAAATTGGTGATTTATTGTGAAAAAATTAAGTAGGAAAAATTTTAGTGTTGATGCACCAACGTGACCGAATATTGCCAAAATGGAATGTGAAAATAGTTGTCACATTTCATGTTAATTGCCTAGTATTTGATAAATTAGAGTATTGAAAGAATAATGGAATTATTTGGAGTTGGATTGGGCATATTAGCCAATTAATCGGGTAGTAAATCGAATTGGGCCAATGCCATTTTAATTGGGTGCATAATTGAGTCTATATTGAACACCGTGTTTAGATAGTTACCCGAGTAATGTACATCCTATTTCATGCATATATATTGAGCCTGAATTGGTTTTATAATGGTCTAGCATTAATGTGGTAAATTGTGTATTGTGCAATATGGATAGGTGGTGAGCCATTTGATACGGTTGAAAGACTATACCTGAGAACCTAGAATAGGAGTATTTCGAACTCCTAGTACCGTGAGTAACCTTACTATCATCCAATTATCTAGAGTAGTTTTTATTTGTAATTTTGATTTTATGAAAATGAGTTTAAATGGCGAATTTTGTGGTTTACAAGCAAAATGTGATTTAATAAAATAAAATGAATTTTTATAAGCGGATTTCAAAATCAAATGATGGTTTTTGAAATAGAGCAATTGGAGATCCATGTAATTGTGTTCTAAAACTACGATTTGAACCGAATGGCTTATGATAATATGGCATGATTGGCTGAATTGATATGTATGTTGAAAAGTATGAATTGTCTGCTTTGTTTTGATAAATTGTATATTAATGCAATTGCCATGATATGCTATTATGATTCCATTGATTGGTGGGATATCAATTAGCTTACTGCAGTGGGCAGGTGTCCATGGGCCAGCCTATTTAGAGGGGCACGAAAAACCCTGTTATATTCTTACCTCGGTAGAGAGGCGAGTAGGGTAACTACCGAGGTAAATCTTTAGAGTTCACTTCATGCAGAACGACCACGTGAGAGTGAATTCAGCCAACGTCAAAGAATGACTGTGTTTTCAAAATGAAAACATGTTTTATACATACATGAAACTTTTAACAGCCTTAGTTCAATTAAGAATGTTATAAGAATGTTATTGGCACGGGCCAAATTTTCAAGAAATCATAAGCCTCGTTGTGTATTTGGTGAAATAAATCCATTTATTTGATTAAAACGAGTTTGAGATACTATGGATCATTTTATATTAAATCATTTTATCTATCTCCATTTACTCGGCTTTAGATATTTTGGGTGATATCTATTTACTTACTGAGATTTTATAATCTCACCACCTTCATTTCCACCCATTTTAGGCTTAGGATAGTCACTAGTTAGCCGATATCGTCGAGAGACAAATTTTGGAGTTACAACCTTGGAAATCAAAGGTTTACCGACTCATAGCCTTAGTTCAATTTTGTCGTTCGGGGGCCCACTTGTCATTGTATATTGAGTTACATACTCTGGCTGACTCTGTTACAGTATGTAAGAATTTATTTTGCTTTCACATTACAAAAATTATTTACGCAGCTTTCTATAAAAATTGTTTTCTTAGAAAATAGAATATTTTATATAATATTTTTATTATATTCAAATCATTACCATTTCACTTTGAATAAAGGTTTTAGACATCTAAACTTATGTTTGATTATGAAATATGTGTCTTTCACCCATTTACTACATTTTTAGTCGATTTTGAAATTTCGAAGAAAATATTGATGAAAATACCCTTGTGTAGGAGAAATTTCTTTTCAATCGATTTTGGCTTGAAAATGATTACTATTTCTTCAAAATATAATTTTAGTAACTATTGCTCATAGAGGGAGTAAGGAAACTGATATTAAAGCCTTGCGAGGTTTCGGTCCGCATTCTGGAAATGAATGTCTATCGGGACATCGCGGCGATTGTCACGAGCTAGATGGGAGTTCCGGGTCGTGGCACATCAACCATAAAATTTTTCTTACTTAATTTTTACACCATAATTCATCAATTCATAGCCAATGCACTTGAAATAAAATCAAACCCACCATCAATATACCCTAGAGTAAATTCGGCCAATGATGGGTGATAGGAGAAAATGGGTTTTTCTTGTTTACTTTTCATGCTACACATCACTAACTAACCAAAAACACAAATCTAACAGGAAATCTAACTAAATTCAAGCACAAAAACCCTCCTCCCATGTTTGGCCAGCCATGGTTCCTTCATGCAAACCTTGATTTCAGCCATGGAAATGAGAAAATTAAGTATAGGAAAGGTAGATCACAAGCAAAAATCAATAAATTTTACCTTTACTAGCTTGATTGCTTGAAATCCAACAATTTCCTTTTGAATTTCTCCTCCTAGGTTTTTGTTTCTTTCTTGTTTTCCTTTCCTCTTGTTTGGCTGAATATTGAGAGTGAAATGGGGGAAATATGGCTGATTTTCAAGTTAAATATTAAAGAAATCAAGGCTTGACACTTGTGACACTACCATTGGTCCATTTTTTTAAATACTTATCCATTCATCTTTATTTCACCACCACATAAAATCTTTCAATTATCTATGATGAAAAATGCTAATGGCTGAGATTTATGGACTTGACAAGTGTTGCGGGTGCAAAATTACAATTTTGCCCTTGGAGTGTAAAATGACTATTTTGCCCCTTATGTTCGGAACAATGCCGGAATCAAGATTTTTCACTTCCAAATCTCAAATTATACCCCAAATGATCAATCTTGATCAAAAACTTCTTCCAATATTCCAATTTTATCCTTGGGTGGCAAAATGACCATTTTGCCCCAAGATCATGAAAATTCTAATTTGCTTCAAATTGATCCCGAACTCTAAATCATCATTCTGAGTCATTCTGGGGTTTTGAAATTCTCATATTTATTTTAAAATCTCTATTTACAGGTTTATAGAGGTCGAGGTCTCACATTCTTCCCCACTAATAGAAATTCGATCTCCGAATTTAAATCTAACTGTAAGGTAACTTACCTTTATGTATCAAAGAGGTGTGGATACTTTGTCCGCATCTCCTTCTCAGTTTCTCACGCTACCTCTTCACTAGTGTGATTCAGCCACAACACTTTTACTAGGGGCACATCTTTTTGTCAGAGCCTTTTGACTTGTTTATCAAGAATAGCTATTGGTTGTTCCTCATAAGTCAAATCATCTTGCAACTGAATGGTTTCATACTGTATTACATGAGAAGGATCCGGATTATACTTTCTCAACATCGACACATGGAACACGGGGTGAATATTTGAAAGGTCTAACGGTAATGCCAATCTATATGCCACTACTCTGACCCTTTCTAAGATCTTGAAGGGTCCTATATATAGAGGACTTAATTTTCCCTTCTTGCCAAACCTCATTACCCCTTTGGTTGGTGAGACCTTTAAAAATACATGGTATCCCACTTGAAACTCCAAATCCCTCTGTCGATTATCAACATAGGCCTTTTGCTTACTTTGTGCTGTAAGCATCCTCTAGCGAATCATACTTATTTTATCGGTGGCATCCTGCACCAACTCAGGCCCCAAAAGTTTCCTTTCCCCCACCTCCAGCCATCCAATGGGTGACCTGCACCTCCTTCCATATAATGCTTCAAATGGTGCCATTTGGATGCTAGTTTGGAAACTGTTATTGTAAGCAAATTCCACTAAAGGTAGATATCGATCCCATTTGACTCCAAGGTCTATTACACATGCTCTCAACATATCTTCCAATGTCTGTATTGTCCATTCAGACTACCTATTAGTTTGGGGGTGAAAAGCTGTGCCAAAATCCAACTTAGTGCTCAACGCTTCCTATAACATCTCCCAAAATCTACTAGTGAACTGTGTCCTTCTGTCCGACACTATAGAAACAGGAGTGCCGTGCAATCATATTATCTCATCTACATACAGCTGGCCATACTGGGCGACCCCGTATGTAGTTTTAACTGGAAGAAAATGAGCCGATTTTGTTAACCGATCGACTATTACCCAAACCGAGTCATAACCCCCACTAGTTCGAGGCAAACCCGTTACAAAGTCCATTGCAATGTGCTCCCACTTCCATTCGTGTCAAGCTCAGCCCTAAAATATCTGTCATTTCATTCATATAATTGACATCATGTTGGGTTTGACTATGGACGGCATGCTCAAAATGCGTAGCGGAAAGAAAATTAAAATTCATAATTTAAACAACAAAAACATGACTCCACCCATAGATCGCCTTGGTGATATTTAACACATAAAAGCACAAAATAAATTATAATTCGGAAAGTTACCTTGCCAAGTAATTTCGTAATCACAATGGCACTTCCTGAAGTAATCTCACGAACACCACAAGGAGCAAAAACCCTAGCCAATCAAGTGCTTGGCCTCTAATGGTAGTACACACGATTGCACTTGAACCTTCAACAAAGGAGGGGAGTTTTTAACTATACTTTGTGCTAGCAAAGAGGACAACAATTGTCATTTTCTTCTTTTTCACAATCTTGGCCGAACCTCTCTTGAAAATTGCTTCATAAGCAATTTTCTCTTTCACACAAAGGGAGTGGTGGCAAAGAGAGAAAACGTTTTTCTTTTTCTGACAAAAACTACGTTTTCTTCTTCTGACAAAAACTACGTTTTCTTCAATTGTGAAAAAACTCTCTTGAAAATTGTTAAAAGGTGACTTATATAGTTAGGTTAAGATAACTTTAATTTTGCAATTAAGCCCTCAATATTATAACCATTATAATATTGAGCCCATTACTTAATTAAACTCTTTTAATTAAGTCCTTGAAAATTAAAATCAAAATTAATTTCCTTTATATTTTGTAATCAAGGTTTTATAATTATAACTATTTATAATTATGTCTAAAACTTAATTAAACTCTTTTAATTAAGTTTATGGAAGTTAATTACCTAACATGTGATTTAAGTCTAACTTAAATCATCACTTTCCCAATTTAATTCAAATGCAATCATTGTGTGTGACCCATTAGGTTCCCAACATGTTGGCAATGGAATTGATTAATGACTCAATTGATTAATATAAATTTCAATCAATTAATTTATAATCAATTCCATAGACCAAGATTGGCATCTAGCAATGCATCATGGCCACCCAATTGTTAGGAGAGTCAAAGGGTCCTTTGACAACCTTTCAATGTACAGTCTATCAGTGTAATTCATTCCCTCATCATATATCCTAGAGATGATAATAGCTTGGTACAGTTTCTACTCTTATTGACCTCTATATTTGTTCCTGCAGTTATAGCATTAGCTTTATAGAGAGTTATGAAATCTTTTCATAATCTCCATGTCGCCTTGGCCAAGGACTTTACTAAGCTAATGTTAACCAAGAACTGATAAGATATGTCCTCTAAAACACTTGAGGTGATGATTCCTATCTTGACCACTCATTTGTCTTCACATGCTTCATACTATACCCAAAAGCATCCTGTTTTAGCATCCTTGGTTAGGCATCTGTAGGGATGAAATCAAAGCATAGCACTACACATATAAGACAACCTAGTGTCTTAAGTCTAGGGAGTATTTACACAACCAACACATGAGAAGTGTTGCATAGACACTGGAGTGCATTACCAAATGCACTTCTCATGGAGGGTCATGTTCAATGAACTTGCTCTCCTAGGCAAGCACCTATATTCTAGTTCCAACTATCTCTATACTTCAATCTATGAGATCGATTGCTTACTTCCAAAGTAAGGAACATAGAATATACCAGTCTTTAAGCATCATTGATGTCCAGTCTCAATGATATATTGACTAGGAACATTTTGAGATTATGCTTTGATGCATAGGAATCTCATAACTGCAACCCATTACAGTTTCCTTGCAAGGCATATTAATCTCATGGACTTCATCCAATTAGACTTATAACTCATTATAATTGCTATCTTATTGATGAAGGAAAACCTTTAATCATT
Organism: Theobroma grandiflorum; assembly: GCA_036013995.1. NCBI lineage: Eukaryota > Viridiplantae > Streptophyta > Magnoliopsida > Malvales > Malvaceae > Theobroma > Theobroma grandiflorum. The sequence continues at coordinate 14,614,742 of CP142130.1, read as the reverse complement.
CAACATGAATGATACTATTGCATGATTGGAATCAAGCCTTAACCAATATTAATTGGCTACAGGGCTCATCCCAACACATCACACCTACATACTTGAATTATCTCAAAAAAGTAGATAAAAGTCGGTATTGTACCTAGAGGTACAACTAAGTCGATTTATGCCTCGAACTAGTTAAAATAGGAATTTTACGTGAAATTGGGAATTTCACATTCTATGGATGACTTAAAATGGTGATTTGGAGTTTGAGGATTAATTTGGAGTCAAACTGGAATTTTCACTATCTAGGGGCAAAATGGTCATTTTGCCACTTAAGAATTTAATTTGGATATTGGATGAAAATTTTGACTGAGATTGATCATTTGGAGTATAATTTGAGATTTAGAAGTGAAAAACTTTAATTTTGGTATTTTTCGGAGTATAAGGGCAAAATGGTAATTTTGCCATCTGAGGGTAAAACGGTAATTTACACCACCAACACTTGTCAAGAATAAGGAATTTATTTATTATTAGTGTGGATAAATATGACAATTTATGTGGTGAAGAATTAAAGGTTAAAAGATAAATATTTAAATTTATACCAATGATATCATGCCACGTGTCAAGCCTTTATTACTTTAATATTGAACTTAAAAAAATCAGCCCATAATTCCCATTTCACTCACCATATTTGGCCAAGCAAGAAGGAAAAGGAAACCAAAGGAAGAACAAAACCCTAAGAGGAGAAATTCAAAGGGAAAATGTGAAAATTCAAGGAATCAAGCAAGATAAGATAAAATTTCTTTATTTTTACTTAAGATCTATATTACCCATGCTTTATTTTCTCATTTCCATGGCTGAAATCAAAGTTTGCAAATGGGTATCATGGCTGACCGTACATGAGAGAAGAAATTTTGTGCTTGAATTTAGTTAAATTTCTTGCTAGGTTTGTGTTTTTAGGTAATTAATGATGTGTAGTATGAAAACAAGTGAAGAAAATCACATATTCCTTGGAAACCCATCATGGCCGAATCTCACATGTAGAGTATTGATGGTGGATTGATGTTAATTCAAGTGAATTAGTTAGAAAATGATGAATTATGGTGAGAAAATTAAATAGGAAAAATTCTAGTGTTGATGCACCACCATGGCCGAAATTCTCAGGAAGAAATGTGAATATGGTTTTGTTGAATTTTGTGTTATTTGACTGGTGTTTGGTGATTTGAAGTATTGGAAAAGAAATGGAGTCATTTGGAGCTAAATTGGACACATTGGCCAATTAATCAGGTGATAGGCCAAATTAGGTCAATACCGCGTGTAAGCAATATTCGGACAATTTGCATTTCATATCATGCATTAGTATAGAGTCTAAAATTAGTTTATTACAGTCAAGCACCAATGTGGTAAATTTCTTGACTGTGCAATATGTCTAGGTGGTGAATCCTCTGACAAAGGCAAGGAAATTGCATATGAGGATTTACAGTCAAAGTACCGAATTCGGTTTTCGAAAAATGTGAGCAAACTTATTATCACCTTAATTATCTAGAGTAGTTTTTATTCAATTTGGTGATTTTGTGGAAAAATGATTTTTAAATGGTGAATTACCTGTTTTATGAGAAAAATGTGAATTTATAAAATAAATTAAATTTTTATAAAATGAATTGAAAATTGGATGACTGATTTGAAATTAGAGTAATTGGAGACCACACGCTGTATTTTAAATTATGATTTAAATCAAATGGCTTATGATATTATGGCATGATTAGCTGAATTGATAACTATATTGAAAAATGTGATATGCCTGCTTTGTCCTAATAAGTTATTAGAAATGAAATTGCCAAATCACGCTATTAAAACTTTTATTTAATTGGTGGATTATTAACTACTGTAGTAGACGGGTTCTGTGGACCAGCCTATTTAGAGGTGGCACTGTAAACCCCACTATATATATCTTTATCTCAGTTGTAGAGGCGTAAAGAGTTGTCCTGAGGTATGACAGAGTTCACTTCACACCAAACCACCACGTGAAGGCGAACTCAGCCAACGCCAAGGAACGACTGTATTTCCAAATGTAAAAATGTGTTTCATGCATATATGAAACTATTGCAGCCTTAGCAGACTCAGTCGGACTCTAATGACGATCAAGTGTCCTTGAGTATTGGATTTGGCATAAGCCAAGTTTTAAAGAAAATCATAAGCCTTATAAATTGTTTGGACAAAACACAATTATTTATATGGATTGGGATAAAATTTTACATTATGAAGCCTATTGTGATGGGAAGTTTTCATTGTCTCCATTTACTCGACTTTAGATATTTTAGATGGTATCTGTTACTCACTGAGATTTTATAATCTCACCACCCTCCTTTTCATCCATTTCAGGCCCAGCATAGTTGTAGATAACTGACTTTGCCGAGGACTACAGTTAGTTTTGCAACCTCACCAACAGTAAGTTCACTGTCTTTTTTACTTTTGATCATTCGGGGGCCCATGTGTCACTGTAAATGAAATTGTATATTTTGGTTATCTTTATTATTGTATATAAGAATTTATTTTGCTTTTACGTCCCAAAAAAAATTTGTTTACTGATAACTCTATAAAAATTATTTTATAAGAAAATAGAATATTTTCTTGAATATTTTTATTATATTCAAATAGTTATAATTTTAATTTAAAAGAACGTTTTAGACATTTAAAATTGTCTTTAATCATGAAATATGAGTTTTCTACTCACATATTATGTTTTTAGCTGATTTCGAAAATTTTAAGAAAAAATGATCGAAATGCCCCTGTGAGTCGAAAATTATTTTATGATTGTTCTGGTTAAAAATGGATTGTAATTTGTTAAAACACGATGATCAGCAATTGTTGCTCACAGGGGAGATAAGAAATTTGATATAAAAGCCTTGCAGGGTTTCGGTCGATATTCGGGGTATGAATGCCTATCGAGACGTCGCGACAGTTGTCACAGGCTCGATAGGAGTTTCGGATCGTGACAATTCAGGCACTAGTAATGGCTGTAATAATCCTGCAGGCCTTTGGTGCTCTGTTTTAACTTGTTGACACACTAAGCACTTGGAGACAAATTCAGCCACATCTTTCTTAAGTCCTTCCCACCAATACACCTCTTTTAAATCTTGATACATCTTTGTAGCTCCTGGATGTACCACATAGCCTGCCATATGTGCCTTCTCCAATATCTCTCTCCTCAATCCATCACTATCCGGCACATAAAGCCTAGTTCCATACCTCAACATTCCATCTGTTCCTATGATAAACATCTTTTCCTTCTTTCCCTGGGGATCCTCTAAGACCTGAGCTACAAACTCATCTTTACTTTGCGTTTCTTTAATTCAGTCCATTAGGACAGGCTTCACTCTAAAATATGCTAGCAATGCATCTGCCTTGGAAACTTCCAAGTGCACACCCATGTCTCCCAAGCTATGCATCTCCCTAATCAAAAACCTCCTGTTTGTGGAGACATGTGCCAAGCTCCCCATCGATTTTTGACTCAAGACATCAGCCACTACATTTGACTTACCGGGATGGTAAAGAATAGTATAATCATAATCTTTTAATAACTCCATCCACCTACGTTGTCGCACATTAAAATTCCTCTGCTGAAATATATATTTCAGACTTTTGTGGTCCGTATATATTTCTCAAGTCTTACCATAAAAGTAATGTCTCCATATTTTTAAGGCAAACACAATTGTTGCCATCTCCAAATCATGTGCAGGGTAATTCTGCTTATGCCTTTTAAGTTGTCTTGATGCATATGCTATCACCTTCCCGTGTTGCATTAACACACATCCTAAACCAACTAGTGATGCATCGCAAAATATTGTAGAACCTGATGTGCCTTATGGTAGACTTAACACTGGAGCTATGGTGAGACATGTCTTAAGCTTCTCAAAGCTATCCTCACAAGCATTTGAACACTCAAATTTCATATCTTTACTTATCAGCTTGGTCAGAGGGGTGGCTATTCTCGAGAAATCCTTGACGAAGCGACAATAGTAGCCTGCCAACCCTAAAAAGCTTCTAATCTCCATAATTGATGTTGGCCTTGGCCACTTCTCCACTGCCTCGACTTTCTTTGGATCAACTTGTACCCTATCCTTAGATACCACATGTCCTAAGAATGCAACACTTTCAAGCCAGAACTCACATTTGGAGAACTTGGCATATAATCAATGCTCTCTCAAAATTTAGAGCACTATCTTTAGATGTTGCTCGTGCCCCTCTCGACTCCTCGAGTAGATCAAGATATCATCAATGAATACCATTACAAACTTGTCCAAATAAGGTTTGAACACTTGGTTCATCAAATCCATAAAGGTTGTAAGGGCATTAGTAAGCCCAAACGACATCACCAAGAACTCATAATGTCCATATCTTGTTTGAAATGCAGTCTTGGGTATGTCTTCCTTTCGGATCCTCAATTGATGATACCCAGATCGTAGATCTATCTTAGAAAAACGTTGTGCCCCTTGTAGCTGATCAAACAGGTCATCTATTCTTGGGAGTGGGTACTTATTCTTCACCATTACCTTATTAAGTTGTCGGTAGTCAATGCATAGTCTAAGTGACCCATCTTTCTTCTTTACAAATAGCACCGGTGCTCCCCATGGTGAAATGTTGGGGCGAATGAAACCTCTATCTAGTATATCCTCCAATTGATCTTTAAGCTCCTTAAGCTCTACTGGTGCCATCCGATACGGGGGTATGGATATGGGTTTAGTATCAGGAATTAAATCTATACAGAATTCAATCCTCGTTCTAGAGGTAAACCCGGTAGTTCCTTGGGAAATACATCCACAAACTCATTCACTACCGACACTTGGCTTATATCTCCGACCTTGGCTTGGGTATCCCTCACAACAGCCAAGTAACCTTGACAACCCTACTTCAATAACCTTCTGGCAGATATGGCTGATATCAAATTGGTCGAAGCATTGCTTTTATCCCCCTACATGCTAAATGATGGCTTATCCGGGAAATCAAATCTCACTAACTTATGATAACAATCTACACTGGCATGACAAGGCGACAGCCAATCCATTCCCAGTATCACGTCAAAATTCAGGGTGTCTAACACCACTAAATTCACTAAGGTGTTCTTATCCTTAAGTCGAACTACACAATACTTCTATTCTCATTTAGCCACAAATGTCTCCTTTAAAGGAGTAGACACCACTAGTTATTCTTCTCTCCTAACACAATCTTTACCCAACTGATGTGCAAAACATGGAGAGATAAAAGAATAGGTAGATTCATGGTCAAACAATACTTTAGCATCCATATTACAAATGGAGATAGTACTTGAAACTACTACATTAGACGTCTGAGCCTCTTAGGGAGTTAAGGCATATACCCTCGGTTGGCCTCTCCCTACAGAACTTTGACGCCCAGACCCAAATGGTCTACCTCGAGAGGAAGCACTAGCACTTCTATCTCTCATCCCACTAGCCTTCTGGCCAGTTGAGACAGCTACCGAAGGAGCAAACAAAGCTAGCTGAGTAGAACCGTGAACAGAACCTTGCGATTGTTGAGCCATCGGGCAGTTCCTTCAAATATGTCCAAGCTGGCCACAATTAAAACAAGCTCTTATAGGAAGATAGCATTATCCTTTGTGTCGTCTTCCACAATTATCACAAGAAGAAATAGCTTGACTACTCTGCCTTGAATCTTGTTGTTGCCTTTTTCCATTAAAAGTTTTCTGCCCTAACCCAATGCTAGCACTCGCCACATCACTTCCCCGTTGGGGCACTCTTGATTCCCTCTGTGGGCCTTTACGGCTAGAAAATGAAGTTCCACTGCTGAAATCTCTACGACCTTAATAACCCTTTGTCTTGGCCCTTTTTGTTGTATCTCTTGCGGCCCTACTCTCACTGGTCTTCATCTCAATTCGTTAAGCACAATCCACTGCCACAAAATAAGTATTAAAATCTTGGGAGGCCACAGCGTTAAACAATGGTTTCACCAGTCCATCCACAAACCTTTGGACCTTCATCTCCTCTGTGGAAACTAAATAAGGTGCATATCGAGACAACTGTTTAAATTTTATATCATACTCCGACACTGTCATACTTAGAGTCTGCACTAATGCCTCAAACTCTTTAGCTCTGGCATTTCATACACTATGTGATAAAAATCGATCTGAAAAAGCCATACTGAATTCATTCCAAGTCAGCGGTGCAGCATCTGTCGGCCTACCCCTTCGTAAGGAGTCATACCACTCTTGTGCTACATCCTCCAATTGAAAAGCTACTAGCTCTACTGATCTAACGCTAGAATACCCCATGGCATTACAAATCTTTTCCATCTTATCTAAGAAAACCTGAGTTTCTCCGATGCATCCGACCCAATAAATGATGGAGGCTTAAGTTTCAGAAAGTCAGTAAGTGAAACCTCTACCTAACCTCTTTCACTCTTTGGAGGTTGGCGGTCGGTCTGGCCTTGTGAACTAGGGGACGTTTGCGCTACATGTCTTCCCTTTACTACCTTTTGTATATCATCCATATGGGTTGTCATCATCTCTACAACCCGAGTAACTCCCTGCAGACCTACCGCTAAATCCTTGATAGTATTGCCCCCAGTTGGTGGCCTATTAGCCGCACCTAAAGGTTGTCCCTTATCTCTCCTACTCACAAGCGTATCTACCCTCATAGGCCTAGTGGCTCTGCCACGTCTACCTCGCCCCCTATGAGTGAATACCCGTGGCCTATTAGTCACCTCAGTGGGGACATCTTGCTCCCCCATCCGTCTTAAGGTGGCTCGTGTCTTAGGTGGCATTCTTACCTAGACAAGAACAGAAACCTATTATTAAACACATTTCATAACCACAATTAAGGAAATAATGTGGTTTCTAAGATAGGGAATTTATACAATTCCTTGATTATGAGATGTGCCGCAGTTCACAATTCATAATCAAAAATCTCACATAAAGACCCGACTTTCCGCTGGACCAAACAAAAACATCCTAGGACCTAAACAACCTAGGGCCCCGATACCAACTTTGTCACAGCCCAAAATTTCCTAGCCATGATCAGCGCATGGGCCTAATGAGCATAGCTCACCAAGCCCAATCAAGCCTATCCATTTACATTGCTTAATGTTTTTATCAACTAATGCATCCACACACATTTCACTGGGTGTGAAAATAGCCAAATCACGATGGCATTATCGATAACAATATACATGTGCTGTTCAAGACATGTATCTTAGCAATTTACATTGCATGAACATATTCACAGAGCAAAAGGACCCGTGACTTCTAGCGAAGAACAACGGAAAAAGGTAACTATTGAATACCGAGCACCTACCCCGAAGACGAACTACGAGGACTCCTCAACTAGGACCTAACAGTCTCCTGATCTGAAAATAGGAATTTTTAAAACTATGAGTACGAAACTCAGTGAGCGAACGTTAGAAGGGAACAAGCAATAATAACCAAGAAATTTGATAACCATCGTGCACTGATTGGAAACGAGACAATTTTGATCTAGTTCACATTAAAACCCTTTTTTCCTCAATTCAAGGCAATTTGCAATGAGGTAGAGAGTTCTTGAATCCACACACACACACACACACACACATATATATATATAAACATATATAATCACGTGCAATTTCATCAACCACACCATTTTCATTCACTCTGATGCACTCACTACTCGCACATCATTACCGACATTGCACTACCCACTCCGCACATACACAATCATCATTATCACAACATCGTCATTCAACCAACATGTGCACTACCCACTCCGCACATGCACGGTGGTAATTATTACACAATATTGTCTTTTAACCGACATGTGCACTGCCCACTTTGCATGTGCACGGTTACACCAATTTCACAAAATTGATTAACAATACATATCAGCATCATATAGAGGTACATAGATTCATCATAATCAAATTCCACATCACAAAAATATTTCACTAAAGGCTTGTTCCCCTAGTACCCGTTCTTTTTAAAGAAAAATTGAATAAAATCATTCAAACATCAGTTCAAATATATTCACCTTCCCAAAACAATTTTGAAATGCAAGTTCACTCACAATTTTCGAGAATCGAATTTGGGTACTTCGACTACTGATCCTTGGGTAAAATTTCTTTGCCCCTATTGGAGGATTCACCACCTAGACATATTGCACAATCAAACAATTCACTAAATTGGTCCCAAATCGATATAAAATCAAATCATACTCTATATTGATGCATAAAATGGAATGTGAAATGCTCGAGTGACTATCTAAATACGGTGCCTTTTCTAATTTCCATTGTGTACCTAAATAAGTCGGTATTGGCCTCATTTAATTTTTCACCCGATTAATTGGCCAATATACCCAATTCAACTTCAATTAATTCCATTTCTTTTCCAATACTTTTAATTCATCCAACACTAGACAAATGTCATGAACTATTGCAAAAACCATCATCACATTGTTTCTTAGAAATTCGGCCATGGTGGTGAATCAACCATAAAATTTTGCTTACTTAATTTTTACACCATAATTCATCAATTCATAGCCAATTCACTTGAAATAAAATCAAACCCACCATCAATATACCCTAGGGTAAAGTTGGCCAATGATGGGTGATGGGAGAAAATGGGTTTTTCTTGTTTACTTTTCATGCTACACATCACTAACTAACCAAAAACACTAATCTAACAAGAAATCTAACTAAATTCAAGCACAAAAACCACCCCCCCCCCCCCATGTTTGGCCAGCCATGGTTCCTTCATGCAAACCTTGATTTCAGCCATGGAAATGAGAAAATAAAGCATAGAAAAGGTAGATCACAAGCAAAAATCAATAAATTTTACCTTTACTAGCTTGATTGCTTGAAATCCAACAATTTCCCTTTGAATTTCTCCTCCTAGTGTTTTGTTTCTTTCTTGTTTTCCTTTCCTCTTGTTTGGCCGAATATTAGGAGTGAAATGGGGGAAATATTGCTGATTTTCAAGTTAAATATTAAAGACATCAAGGCTTAACACTTGTCACAGTACCATTGGTCTATTTTTTTTACTACTTATCCATTCAACTTTATTTCACCACCATATAAAATCCTTCAATTATCCATAATGAAAAATGCTAATGGCTGAGATTTATGGACTTAACAAGTGTTGGGGGGTGCAAAATTACAATTTTACCCTTAGGGTGGCAAAATGACTATTTTGCCCCTTATGCTTGGAACAATGCCGGAATCAAGATTTTTCACTTTCAAATCTCAAATTATACCCCAAATGATCAATCTTGGTCAAAAACTTCTTCCAATATTCCAATTTTATCCTCAGGTGGCAAAATGACCATTTTGCCCCTAGATCATGAAAATTTTGATTCGACTCCAAATCGATCCCCCAACTCCGAATCATCATTTTGAGTCATCTTGGGTTTTGAAATTCTCAATTTCATATTAAAATCTCTATTTACGGGTCTATAGAGGTGGAGACCTCACATGTATGTATTGGATGGACTATTGGTTATTTTGCTACCTGTTAAAGTCCCCCACAAGTTGGACTTATGCAGAATTGTATGGACATTGATCATTCGAATAGCCTTCTCCACACATCTCACAAACTACATATAAATTTTGAGCTGCATGAACTCCTAATGTGTCAAACTTCTTGGACAGTGCAGCCACTTATGCAACCACTTGAGTGGTTAAGGTGTTAAGTGCATTAGTTGCATAAGCTCTAATAGCTTTTCTCGGACCAAACCTTTTTTAAGGCCACTAATAATTATTTGAGGCCATCTTTTCTAACAAGTTATAAGCATCTGCAGCATTCTTACTTATCAATGCCCCATAGCAGCAGTATCAATTGTAGTTTTTATTGACCCAACTATCCCATTGTAGAATGTTTGAACTTGTAACCAATCAAAAATCCTATGGCATGGACATCTTCTAAGTAATTCTTTAAACCTCTCCCAAGCTTCATACATGGACTCACCATCAAATTGTGTGAATGAGGTGATATCATTCCTTATCTTTGTAGTCTTGGCAAGGGAAAAAAAATTTGCTAGAAACTTTTGAGCCAACTTTTCCCATGTAGTGATAGACCCATTAAACACTGAATTAAGTCAGCTCTTTGCTTTATCCCTTAGAGAAAATGGAAACAATCTCAATCTAATAGCATCATTAGGTACTCCATTATATTTAAAGGTATCGTAAATCTCCCAGAAATTTACCAAATGAGAATTAAGATCATCACCAGGTAACTCACCAAACTAGACTGAAGACTAAATCATTTGAATGTAAGCTAGTTTAATTTCGAAATTATTTGCATTGATGGAAGGTTTCCTAATGCTTTGGTGTAAACCTTGCAAAAGAGGAACAGCTTAATCTCATAATGCTTTATTTGCTTCGGGAACCAGATTAATGGCATTATTGCCATTGTTATTGTTATCCTCAGCCATTGTTTGATTTAAAGCTGTAATTTGAAAATTTACCCTTCAACGTCTTCAAAAAGTTCTTTTTATCTCAAGATCAAAAGGAACAAGATTCAAGTTGTTTCTTCTTTGCATACAATGACCAAAGATATCTGCAAGCAAACAAAATCTACTATTAAAAGAAGAAAAATAAAATTTGAAGTAAGACTAAATTGCTTAGTATTAGTATTAGCATAAATTCTAGAAACAATTCTCCGGTAACGGTATCAAAAAATTGTCAGTTAAAATTTTACTATGCAAGTATATATATCAAATAGATAGTATATAAGCAAGCAGAGTATCGATCCCACAGGAAATTGATCTAAAATTTTACTAAGTAATAGAATTAGAACAATTTAATCTTATCCAAACAATCAATATCAAATAACTAAATTAATTAACTAAAAATGCTTAACCAAAATTTAAACTAAGAAAAATCAAAATAATAATAACTTGAGCAAACATAAAATCAAACAAGCCTAGGATTACAATTTCCAGCACACTTCATCTAAACTTACCTCTCTTCTTTAATTTATTTCAATTGGTTGAATTGTTAACAAGAGTCCTAATTATTAATAAGGGTCTCCTGACTCATCTCATAAAAATATCTATTTTAACCAAAACACTATATCTCTATGTGAATTGAAATTAAATTAGATGCATATATGGCTTGTATATGGCCTATATGTATATCCTTATCTTTATGCAAATCAATTAATATGATCATATGCTATCCCAATTTTAGTCTACACTAAACTCTATTTCCCAAGTTTGTTTAGGTTCCTAAATCAATTTAATTGGTGGCCAAGCAATTAAAAGCATTAAGAATAAATTGGAATAAATAATTCAAATCCCATTAAAGATAAGTAAGAAAAAGATTAAAAATTTAGATTATACGTGAGTTCAATTGCAACCATAAAAAAAGAAAATTAGCTATTCATGATTGCAAAAATAAATAATATTAAAATAAATTCAGCCATTGAAAGTAACAAGAAAAAATAAAACCAAGGAAGAAAACAAAACAAATATTTGTTGACTTGCTCTCCAAGTTTCAGCCTCAACTTCTAACTTCTTGAGTCTCCCCAAAAGTTATCTAACCTAATGTTCTTAAAAATATCTTATTTATACTAATAAACTTAACCTATAGTTCTCTAAGTTTACCTATGATTTAATTGGGCTTAAAAGTGTAATGAAAGGCCCAAAAATCAATTGTCAATCTTTAAAATTTTCCATTCCCAGCATAGTATGTCTAGCCATTTTCTGATGCAAGTTTCTCTACCTTCAAGGTAGAATTGGGTAAAGTGATCTGCATAAAATTATAGCTCTATCTCTTAGCTTTCCAATGGTCTAAGAATTGCATCATTTAGAGTTCTATAACACGAGTTATGGCCAAAACACTGAAGCATATGCTAATAGACTTCCAAGTCTTTCAACACTTTACTTTCCAAAATTAAGCCCATTTTCTTTAGTTCCTATGAAAAATATAAACACTAATAAATAACAACCAAGTTAAAAGAAATAATATAAAATTAAAATAACTCACTTAAAAATAAACTAATTATAAAATGACTAAAAATAAGTAAATTATAATTAAAAATTGAGGACTTAGCTAATATTTAATAACAAATTTAGAGTAAAATAATTCTATAAAATAAAATTATCAGCTTCCAAGGGTAAGTGAGTTAAAAGAAACCATTTTGTTTGGAAATTTGGAATCAAATTAATTAGTTTAAAATTATATTTTTTGTGTTTGCAAGTCACTCCCACTTGGTAAGCTGAAAATTGTGATTTTGATGTCAAGCTACTTTAATTCCTTGAGATAAGGGACAAATGAATTATATTGTTGAAACGGTGAATTGAGGTTGGAAAATAAATTGCTAGATCGTATTAATGAGATTGTGTATGGAGCTAGAGAATTATTAGTCATGTTCTATAATGGAAATGAGATTTATTTAAATAAGCTTACTTAGGTAGGTTAAGCAAAAAATAAATAAATTATCTTGAGCAAGAGAAAATTTGTTAAAAGGGGTATTAAGCTTAGTTAAGAAGAATTATGAAGCGCATGCTTTATATAGCAATTGGTGGAGTTGTATATATAAGAAATAAATAAGTTTGACATGTTATAATCTTTCTACATTATGTAATGCTTGTATGTGAGTTATATAGAGATTATGAAAGTAAATGGATATTGGTTGTTAAACTTGAATTTGTAGTTAATGGTGAAATGAAATGTCTAAATGTTAGGATTCAAAAATGGTGAGTAATTATAGAACTTGTGCAATGAATCTATTTGCTGGAATGCGTATGGTAGAATGGTATTGAAATTATCAAATATCTTTCAAATATTCATTGCTAAGAGACATGATAAATCAAGAAACAACTTGTTGGAATACGGAATTTGAGGTTTGGATTTGGAATTAAAGGTTTGGTAGGAGTTATTTTGCTCTTGAAAATAAGAAAAACGAACATGGTTGAAGTGAAGTTTGGTTTTAATGTTGAAATACTAGTTAGAAATTAGTAAGAAATAATTGAAATTGAGCTTGAATGCCATGTGAATTAATATACTTTGTTGCAAGGAATTCAAAGAAGAACAAGTTGTCAGAAATTGCCAAACCCAAGACCTAGCACTAAGGGTCAATTGGTGAGTCTAGAAGATGAGAATGATTGGTTGAAACTTGAGATTTTGTTACTAGTTATTTGCTGGCCAAATGTACAAATTGAATAAAGAATTGTGCGAAGTGGATGTGTAATGTGGACTGCTAAGAATGGTTGGAACTTGTGCATTCAAGGCTAAAACTAAGGCATTTGAGTATTCTAATACTCAGGTGATGTTTATTGAGCTTGCTAAAAATCACTTGGTGAATTTAAGTAAAACTACAAAAAAGTGGCTAGTAAATCAGTGAGAAATCCCATCAACTGAGGTGAATGGGTGCTAAATTTCAAACTATTACTTTTGAAATATATTATCTATATATGTTAACCTTGATGTTTAGGAATGAAATTGTGGAAAGCATGAGTTGGTAGAAAGCTTTAGGTTGATTGTGATTGTGACAAGGATTTTAAATTCATTTTCTTTATATTATATCATGTATATTCTTACATGTTTTCAAAGATGGAGAAACAAACCTTTGATAAGCTTTTCACTTCAAAATCTGCCTTGCAAGCTTAGGTGGTGTTTAGGCCGATGGCCATTACTTGAATCATGGGATTTAATGTTCAAATTCTTGATTTCACTTAGCATGTTGTTTTGATAGATACGTCATGCCTTGAGATAAATTATGTATAACGTTTGATTTATGATTACACTATTTATGATCTATTATGTTTTACAAATGCATTATTTTGTGATGAATTTTTTTAAACATGATTGAGATACTAAGGGGTAGGGCCCATTGGAACACCAGGTTAGTGTGGTCTTTGTGCATAAAGTAGTGATTATTGATGATTGATATTTGATTATAAAAGGGGACCTGAAGCCTTGAGTTATATTGAGTGGTGTGGGAAGTTCCCTCAAGTAGGTAAAAAATGACTTAAAGCCTTGATTTATATTTGATGGCGTGGAGAGTTTCAACGAGTAAGCAAAAAGGGAACTTCAAGCCCTGATTTATATTTGGTGATGTGTGGAGTTCCCATGAATAAGTGATGATGTTATTGACATGAAAAAGTAAGCCTAAAGGCTATACTAGACCTACTCAAGGTTAGTATTCACTTATTGATTTCTGTTAAACATGGCATGGCATTAATACTTGAAATTTATTTTTATATGGCAAGTGAGATTTATGTATTCATAGGTGACTGGTTATTCTACATTTTTATGTTTGAGATTACTCATTTTGCACTTGCCATTGGATTTACTATTAAAAATATACTAAAGCTGAAAGATTTTCCAGCATACTAACTATAACCATTTCCATATGTATTTACTTATGAATTATTATTTTCTATTACTTGTAAGGCATAAAAATCTCTCAATTTAATTGATTATATTTTCATCATTTATTCCTAGATTTATAAATATTCCACTTTTATGTTTGTTTCCTATCCCCGCCTGCTCACTGAGCCGATGATCATTGAATATGTGAAACTCACTCACATATATTATTGTGCAGATAAATAAATAGTTAGGGACATTGTTGGCGATGAAACTTTCTCCAATTGTGTAGGTAAATGGCATCTCCTAGCCTTCCCTTGTGTCACTTCACTGTCTAGTCGTTGAGCCGTTTTCAATTTAAAGAAATGTTGTATTTAAAACTAATTTGGGATAAGACCCTTGGATGTTACAATGTTAAATTTAGAGTGGTATTATTAAAAATGTGATGTATAAGTATTTGGTAAATTCTATTATGAAATTTCACGTGTGGTGAAGAATTCAAGTTGCTATCTTACGACATATTAATTATTATTATGGTTGTCATATTTAAAGCAATATTTGAAGTTTAGATGGTGAATTAAAGATAAAAATTTTAATTAGTAAATTCACTGAAACATAAAAGGCTTACCAGGTTATGTGGGCTTGCCTACATGATTTGTGCTTCAATAATAGTAGTAGGAGTGGGTCGTTACACTTTGATACTCACACTAAGGCACAGAGTCCAGATCTTGTAAACTAAAATCAACCCATTCTTCAGAATATGCCTCATCTCTACTGTGAAACTCTGTAAATTTGTGGAACAATCTTTGTAACCCTGTCGTTAAATCCTCTAGGGTGACACCTCCTCTTATAGGGTAGTCATCACCAACTATTGCATTTTCATCACTAGGATACATTTCACTGAGATCCACATTTCGAGCACATATAGCCGCTCTATTCCTTCCACGGCTTTGAGAAAAAGATGCTTATGGTTTCATAATAGGCTCATCCAAGGCATCTTGCTCACTCGTAGCCCTTAAGGCAGCTTTCGTCTTAAGTGACATCCTGTACCAAGACTAAGTAACACCACATTCAAAATTCCAAAATTTCCAAAATTCATGGCTTTAAAAATAGGGGTTAGTGTACTAAAAATTTAAGAGTTCTTTGTCACAGCCCAAATTTCGGGCCATGACCAACTCATGGGCCCAATGGGCATAACCCACTAAGCCCAAGCAAGCCTTTTTCAATAATCATGTTCAACATTTCATAAATCTTGCATTACCATTCCTAAACCACAATTCGTGATTCACAACTCAATGTATTTTAGTACATAACATGTATACTACATATTTATATTTGCATTATCTCAAAGTACTGTCATTCATTGCCATCTCATTGAGGCATCATCAATCCAACATATATATATACTTCATTTATAACAAGACTCCTAGTAGTGACATTACATATACTTGTACACAGACAAAGACTCTCGACCGTCAGCAGAGTGACTTTGAATAAAGGCACAACTACTGAGATGCCATAGCACCTACCAAAAGACGAGCATGCATGGACGACTTGGTCTAGGTCCCAATTGCCTCTAAATCTGAAAACATGAAGTTTCAAAATAGGAGTATAAAACTCAGTGAGTGAACATAGGAAGAGAACAAGCAACGATAAGGAAAATTTGAAAATCATGATGCACTTGTTTTGAAAACAATGCAATTTAATTTAACCTCTTACTAAAATCTTTTATTTCAAACATCAATTAGTCAACTCTTAGTGTTGCAAAAATCCATGCTCAATCATGAAGATAAAGGAGTGAAAGAAAAATTATATTAGAACTAAGCAAGGTAGCAACATGACATCACATTTCTCGCTACAGTGAAAGGCCTTCTTAGTTTGCATATGTTTCAGTTTCTCAAGTATATTTATCACTACAAAAGTCCAATTGACATTATTTTTAGATCATTAGAAAGATAAAAGGATGGGCTACATCTTTGATGTTGACCACTTTTCCCAGTTCTAACTGGAAGGTGGCTAAAATAGTTTTCAAAGTGAAAGCACTCTCACTGCAGCTGAAAGGTATTCTAGGTTTGCATATGGTTCGGTTTTTTAAGCATATCTCACACTAAAGAGGTCCAATTCACATTATTTTTGGACAATTAGAAAGCTAAGAGACTGGGATACAACTTTGATGTTTAACACTTTGGCCAATTTTGACTGGAAGATGGTCAAAAATATTGTCAAACTAAAAGTAGAGCATAGGACTTTGGAACCACCCGAGAGCTTTTGGTTGCAGCCAAAAACAGGGCATAAAAAAAAGAGTTTTTGTTGAACACAAAGGAAACCATTTTTGCTGCAATAAGGTCAAATTAAAATACTTAGCATTTCTCAAGGTACAACATGCATGATTCACATACATTACAATCATAAACCGTATTCATAAACTTTCTATTTCATACATATATTTACACATATATAACCACAAATATCACCACCACATTACCAGCTCATGTGCAACCCCCACATCCCGCACAACTAATATCATCCTCCACACTCCCACACCTTGTCATCACCGGCATGTGCATCCCCCCACATCGTGCACACGCACGATTATATTTAGTCATCACCAGCATGTGCATCCCCCATCACCAGCATGTGCATCCCCCCACATCGTGCACACGCACGATTACATCAATTACACAAAATTACTTAACAATACATATCAGCATCATATAAAGGTATATGGATTCATCACAATCATGTTCCACATCACAAAAACATTTTTCTAAAGGCTTGTTCCCATGCATTTTTATAGAAAAACAATTAAAATGTCTCAATCAACCACATATGCCTTAATCCCAAAACATTTTATGCAAGTTCACTCACCGGTCTTGTTGATTCTTTTGCTTGACTCTAGCTTCAACTAATGCTCCAAATGGACATGTGAGGCCTTGTTGGAACCTATCACACACAATGGCATCACAAACCAACTCAATTCACATAACCATAATTCTAAAAGCTATTGCCTAAATCATGTTCTACTAGTTATTCCTAACTAGCTTCCAACTACCATTAAGTGGTTATCTATTCTTTCCACCCTAGTATCATTAGAAATAAATAAACAAACCTCAACAATAAAACAACTCAAACTCCAATTACTAGCCATTATCAACAACTTACAAATTCAACTCAATTTCATTACTCACCTTGATAAGTTGGTAATTGAATTCCTTCTCAAGAATACTCAAGCTATCAAGGAAAATCCCTCTTTCTCTCTCTAAATTTCTAACTAGTGAGAGAAAGTATTGTGGAAAGACTTTTGAGGGTTTTAAAGGGAAAGAGTAAGAGAGCACAAAAAGTTCCATGGAAAAGTGCATAAAAGCATGAAATTTTGGATTAACTTGAGAAAATCTATGGAGGTTTGGAAGCAAGCTCCCATGGAAGGTTAGAAAACATAAGAAAGGAAGAAGAAGAAGAAGAAGAAGTGCTGGAAATTTGAAGAAGCTGCTAGAAGAAGGAGATATTTATAGCTAAAGTTGACTAAAGTTTCACCAATTTACAAAAATGCCATTCACTAGTTGACTTTGCCTTCTTTCTTTCCTTTGATTCAACCTTTTACTCTTTTAACACTGAGACAAAGTCCATAATAGTCTAAAAATACTCGAGTTCACGAAAACTTAAAAATTTAGACCCAAGATGAAAAATGACCATTTTGCCCCTATTATGGAAATCATCATTATTTCCTTTTTTTTCGTTATTTTATCCTCATTTTCATCATTCATTTATTCCTTAGGCCTACTTAAGCCTTAATAACATCAGAAAGCCCACTTGTAGGAGCTTACCAAGAGAAATGACAAAATTACCCTTATTCCGCATTATCGCATCTACTTCTAATTACGTGTCATTTAGGTTGAGATTTCACAGGTTCACTTCTGAATTACCCTTTTTAACTCGATAGTTAACCTCAATTGGCATCCGTAAACTTTATTGCCATCATATCAAAATACGGGGGTACTACATTCTTACAGTCTCTTGCTCATGACTTGTGCTACAATCACAAACCATAAACAAGACTTTACACTAATCCTGACACTTCGTTGATAGACACAAAATTACCTAGGACATTCTAGAACTTAGGCGCTTTGTACCAACTTTGTCACAACCTAAATCGGGGAGCCATGATTGGTGTAAGAGTCCAACAGGCAAGGCCTACGAGACTTGAGCAAGCCTTAGAAATATTCATATTAATCAAATAATACAACAGTTATATTCGTAATATAACTTAAGTTCAAATACAATAAAAAGTACTTGTCTTGGTACTTAGTTCATACACAATATTTTTAACAATATTCATAAGGTCGTACATTGGCCATTAAAGTGGGTTTGTACTTTACAATCCTTAGACAAATTTAAATGGCCACATCGTGCTTACATACATTTAAAGCTAAGTCAAAAGTGGAAGACCCAAAATCAGACTCAACAAAGTGAACATATCAAATGAGGAATGCCTACCAGATGCCAACATTGGTCTGTCAAATGACGACATTAGCCACGTATTACCCAATGGCCTATTTATCTACACATGATACAATAGATGGGTGAGTCATCTAATATTCAGTTAGGGGTGCAAATACATCAAATATATTAGTACCAATGACATATATATACATGTATAAACATGTTGCATTATCAATGCAAGCATAACATTCTAACAAACGTCTCCAAATTGCAAGGGTATATCATTCATCAGTAAGAGTATTCCACAGACCTCACAAATCACACTTTTGTCACTATATCTTCATAAATAGTGCACATCAAATTAAGCTTACCCACAAAGCCATTACAAGGTTAATCTCCATAAGCACACCATAGTTTCCAAAGTATTACATCCAAATTCAAATTTATATGTGCCTACTCGAGG
Organism: Theobroma grandiflorum; assembly: GCA_036013995.1. Lineage (NCBI taxonomy): Eukaryota > Viridiplantae > Streptophyta > Magnoliopsida > Malvales > Malvaceae > Theobroma > Theobroma grandiflorum. Next base: position 14,595,547 of record CP142130.1, on the reverse strand, counting down.
CTATAACATATCAATCCTAGCTCAAATCATAATTGTAGAGTGGTCCTCCCTGGACATAATCAAATCTTGTGCGGTGGCTAACCAACAAAAACTCATCAAGTTCAAAGCTAAGCTGCTAGCGAAGATCAAATCACACAAATGTCGAAGTAGCGGGTAAAGGGTCAAATCATGCTCGAAGTTGAAACATCCAAGAGAGAACAGATCATGTTTAGTACCAATAAGATCTGATATGTTTATCTTGTTTATTTTTTATTTTGTGTTTTCTCTATTTTTATATGGTTGTTTATGAACAATTGTTGGATTAGTTATGATATATCTATGATTGATGACTGTTCTTATGTTTATATTAATTGTTGAATGATTGTTCATAAATCTTTGCATATAAGTGGTTAATGGGATAGTAAATATTTATATTTTGATTGAGAAATATTGAAATTTTTGTGAGCACATATTAAGGAGAAGCATATATTAAAGGGGAGTAATCCCTCAGTTGTACATAGATATAAAATATAAACATAGACATTGTACTCCTAATCTAAGAGTGTTTTCTTATCACCAAAAATACGAGAGAGAGAATGTTGACTGCATGTGTTTTTGATGATAATTAAATATTCTCATTCATTGGTGTCTAATTATATTATTTAAGTGTGCCAAAGAATGCTTAAATTCTTTAACTCATTTGTTGTGTGAAAGCAAGTCAAGATGCCTGTTCAGTTGCAAAATGGGTTAATTGGTTAAACAAACAAAAAAGAAAAGGCTTTAATGAAGATAGATCAGTTTTAACCGATTAGAGCAAATCCTTAATGACTTAAAGTAATTCTGGCCGCTCCACTAAGGACAAGCACAAAGGTCTTATGTTTAATCAGTTAAGAGGGTACTAGATTCAAAATAGAAGATTATTAATGCTAGGAATGGCATGATTAGAGCATCAATGCAGTAGATTAACAAAAATTGAAACAAAATAAAAAACCATGCCTCCTACCTTTAGATCACCTTAGTTGTTGAATTCAAAATTAAACACCATACAAAATCAGAACAAGGTTTTTATGTTTCCAAATGATATCGTAATCAAATGGATTCCTTTTAATGCTAAAAAACATGAACACTTTCTTATGTGAAAGAATCCTAGCCGTTCAAATGCTTGGCCTTTAATGTTGCACACACAATTGTAAAGAATTCTTCTCAAGGATAGAATTTTATGCCACAGGCTTATGCTAGGACATGGACAACACTTTGTCCTATTTTCGTTAATTTCCAACAAAGAATCAATGGAGAAGTTTTCTAAAAAACCCTCTCAAGAGTGGCGGTGCTCAAGAGAAAAATTATTAGTTTTTTTTTGTTTCCTTAGAAAAAAGTGGCTATAATGTGATATTTGTATTTGGATTTAATTTTATTATTAGGCTAATTAAAATTTACAAAATAAGTCATTAATATTATAACAATTATAATATTTAACTAATGCTTAATTAAACTTTTTTAATTAGGTCCTTAGTAGTTTTTACCTACAATTTGATTTAAGTCTAACTTAAATCATCTCACTCTCAATTTAGTTGAAATTGCAGCCATTGTGTGTGATCCATTAGGTTCCTAATATGTTGGCAATGGAATTGAATAATAATTTTATTAATTAATTAATTTAAATGAATTATATTTAATGTTGAATAACTAATTCAATTCCATAGACCAAGATTAGCATCTAGTAATGCATCATAGCCACCCAATCGTTAGGAGTGTCAAAGGATTCTTTGACAACCTTTCAATATACAGTTTATCAGTGTAATTCAATCATTCATCATATATCATAGAGATGACAAGAGCTCAGTGTAATGCCTAGTTTTATTTACCTCTACATTTATTTCGGTCATTAGATCGTTAGCTTTATAAAGACTTATGAAACTCATTTCATAATCTCCTAATCACTTTAGCCAAGGATTTGATTAAGCTAATGTCAACCAAGAACTAACAAGATATGTCCCCTTGAATCACTTAGAGTGATAATCCTATCTTGACCACTCATTTACCTTCGTATGCTTTTTGTTATACCTAAAAACATCTTATTTTGACATCCTTGGTTAGGCATCCGTAAGAATGAATCAAAGCATAGTACTTCACATACAAGACAACCTAATGTTTAAAGTCGAAGGAGTAGTTACACAGCTGACACATGAGAAGTATTGCATAGACACTTGAGTGAGGTACCAAACACACTTCTCTTGGTGGGTCATGTGTATTGAACTCGCTCTCCCATGACAAGGGCCCATATGCTAGTTTTAAGTGTCTCTCTACTTCAACCTATGACAACGATTGTTTACTTCACAAGTAAGGTACATAGCATGTGTCGATTTTTGAGTATTATAGATGCCCTGTCTCAAAAATACAATAATCAGGAACTTTAAGGAACAATACTTTGATGCATAAAGATCTAATTGTTGGGATGAGCCCTGCAGCCAATTAGGTTTGGTTAAGGCTTGATTCCAATCATGCAATAGTATCATTCATGTTGAATGATTAAAGGTTTTCCTTCATCAATAAGACATCAATTATAATGAGTTATAAGTCTAATTGGATAAAGTCCATGAGATTAATATGCCTTGCAAGGAAACTGTAATGGGTTGCAGTTATGAGATTCTTATGCATCAAAGCATAATCTCAAAATGTTCCTAGTCAATGTATCATTGAGACTGGACATCAATGATGCTTAGAGACTGGTATATTCTATGTTCCTTACTTTGGAAGTAAGCAATCAATCTCATAGATTGAAGTATGGAGATACTTGGAACTAGAATATAAGCGCTTGCCTAGGAGAGCAAGTTCACTGAACATGACCCGCCATGAGAAGTGCATTTGGTAATACACTTCAGTGTCTATGCAACAGTTCTCATGTGTTAGTCGGGTAAATACTCCCTAAACTTGAGACACCAAGTTGTCTTATATGTGGAATGCTATGCTTTGATTTCATCTCTACGGATGCCTAACCAAAGATGCCAAAACAGGATGCTTTTGGGTATAGTATGAAGCATGTGAAGGCAAATGAGTGGTCAATATAGAAATCATCACCTCAAGTGTTTTAGAGGACATATCCTATCAGTTCTTGGTTAACATTAGCTTAGTGAAGTCCTTGGCCAAGGTGACATGGAGATTATGAAAAGGTTTCATAACTCTCTATAAAGCTAATGCTATAATTGCAAGAACAAATATAGAGGTCAATAAGAGTAGACATTGTACCAAGCTCTTATCATCTCTGGGATATATGATGAATGAATGAATTACACTGATAGACTGTACACTAAAAGGTTGTCAAAGAACCCTTTGACTCTCCTAACAATTAGGTGGCCATGATGCATTGCTAGATGCCAATCTTGGTCTATAGAATTGATTATAAATTAATTGATTGAAATTTATATTAATCAATTGAGTCATTAATCAATTCCATTGCCAACATGTTAGAAACCTAATGGGTCACACACAATGATTGCATTTGAATTAAATTGGGAGAGTGATGATTTAAGTTATACCTAAATCACACGTTAGGTAATTAACTTCCATAAACTTAATTAAAAGAGTTTAATTAAGTTTTAGACATAATTATAAATAGTTATAATTATAAGGCCTTGATTGCAAAATATAAAGGAAATTAATTTTGATTTTAATTTCCAAGGACTTAATTAAAAGAGTTTAATTAAGTAATGGGCCCAATATTATAATGGTCATAATATTGAGGGCTTAATTACAAAATTGAAGTTATTTTAACCTAACTATATAAGTCACCTTTTAACAATTTTCAAGAGAGTTTTTTCACAATTGAAGAAAACGTAGTTTTTGTCAGAAAAAGAAAAGTGTTTTCTCTCTTTGCCACCACTCCCTTTGTGTGAAAGAGAAAATTGCTTATGAAGCAATTTTCAAGAGAGGTTCGGTCAAGATTGTGAAAAAGAAGAAAAGGACAATTGTTGTCCTCTTTGCTAGCACAAAGTATAGTTAAAAACTCCCTCCTTTATTGAAGGTTCAACTGCAATTGTGTATACTACCATTGGAGGCCAAGCACTTGATTGGCTAGGGTTTTTGTTCCTTGTGGTGTTCGCGGGATTGCTTCAGGAAGTGCCATTGTGATTACGAAGTTACTTGGAAAGGTAACTTTCTGAAATATAATTTATTTAGTGCTTTTATGTGTTAAATATCACCAAGGCGATCCATGGGTGGAGGCATGTTTTGTTGTTTAAATTATGATTTTTAATTTTCTTTCCGCTGCGCATTTTGAGCATGCCGTCCATAGCCAAAACCCAACAGTGGTACCAGAGCCTTCCTTGGTTCGATTTTAACACATTTTTATGTCTATTGTTGTTAATGCCTTGTTGAAAGGGAATATGAGGTGTTCGGGTTTTGTTCTACACAAATTAGTAAGTTTTAAAATTTTACAATTTATTCTAGTTATTTTGATTTCTAGATAGATTTTAATTGTAAATTTTAAAATTTATTTGTCATAATATTAATCTCATTTTAATGTCAAAATATTGTAGATTACAAGTGCATGAGATGCACAAATTAATTTAGCAAATAAAGATTTGATCTCATGACATTATGGTGTGATTCAAATGGCAGAATTCGATTCTGTCCAGCCATGGTATTGGTCCATTTTCAGCCATTAAAGTGAGGTTTAAGTGCTTCATAAAATGCAAGAAAATTAAGGGATCAATACATATTGGAAATGTTCCAAGATGGGTGATTATGTGTGGCAAATGGTGGAGGTAAAGCTACCAAAATATGGCTGAAACAGCTGCTGTTTGCAACAGTGATAGTCACAGTTTTGTTTGGCTTGGCAACCTAAAAAGGCTTAAATTTGTGCAATTAGTTGCACCAATTGGCTGAGGATTTTTTTATGGTAAGGTTCCATAAATTATCCAAATTATTGCCAAGAATTTTAGGGATTTAAATCCCTAGAATTAAGCCTTCATAAAACTGAGTTGGTTGAGTCAAAACTGTTGCTGCCTCTGCAGCAGCAAGCCACGGTTTTGAATTTTTTTTGACAGCCAAAAACGTTTCCTAAAATCTTGAAAAATTACTATGGAATTGTTCCATAAGTTTTCTATCAAAGGAAATTAAATTGGGAATTAAATTCCTGATTTTATGCTACCAAATAACATCAAAAGAAAGACAAAACCGAAACTGCTTCCTACAGATAGAGGTTTATTCTGGAATTTTTTGAATGGCTAAATCACCTCTTAAAATCCTGAAAATTTATTCTGGAATAGTTCCATGAGTTATCTATCAGGATAAATTTCATTAGGAATTAAATTCCTAAGTTTTATTCCCAAAGAATTTCAAAAGTACTCAAAAACCAATTCTGTCTCCTGCAGATAAAGGTCATGGTTTTTGAATTTTTTGAATGGCCAAATCATCTCCTAAAATACTGAAAAATTATTCTGGAATAGTTCCATGAGTATCTATCAGGATAAATTTTATTGGAATTAAATTTCTAAAGATAGAACACTATAATGCCACATAATTAAGACATGTCTGCTGCTGTCTGCAGCAGGACAGTGTCTTGGTTAAGACATAGAATTTGTCCAAATTTTACACCAATAAATGATCAATTAATTTAGTTAATAGGCTGAGGATAAGTTATGGAATTGGTTCTATAATTATGCTGATTTTTTTTTTTGAAACATTTAATTTAAGGAATATGATTCCTGAAATTAAGGATGTCAAAGATGATGCATTAACATCCACAAATAAAGAAATGTGATTTCTAAAATTATGGAAGTTAAAATATCTTCATTAGCCAATTAATTATGGAATATGTTCCATAAAGATTGGTAATTTATTTCATAAATTATGGAATGTGATTCCTTAGTTTAAGGGTGTCAAAATTTAAATAATTTAAGACTACATTAATTTTAGAATTAGATTCCTAGGAGTAATGGGAGTCTAAATATTTATGGACAAATTTTATTTTGAATTAACTTCTTACAAGAAGATAATTCCAATTTGACATTAAACTTAAAGATTAAATTGTCTAAGTTATTTCCTAATAAGATTAGGTAATAGTAGACATTCAATCTTTAATTAAATGAGATTAATAATAGGTTGTGTAAAATGTTTAGGAGCACAAATTAAAAATGTTTTAATTTGTAATAAAAATTTTAATTCTGATCCTAAGAAGATTAGGAATGGATCAATTACTAATTTTGATTAGTAATACTTACTGTATATGAAAAAAGTTTTCATATATATAGAATTAAATAGTTACTCGAAAATTTGAAATTTGCAAAATTAAAATGTTGAAAATTGCTAATCTCAAATACCTCATATGATTAACAATTTAAATGAGACATGTTTTTAAATTTTATTCATATTGATGAATATATGTGGATGATTATGGACTTAGGCCTAATATGATTATGCTATGGTTGAATGTATATTCTTGGTATTTTTGAAATAGGGCTTGTATGTCCTGCCTTATCTCTTTATCTCAGTTTGTAAAATTATTTCCTTATCTTACTCCCCGCAAATGTAACTCGAGGTTTCTACATTCAAATGTAATTAGAATTAGGATAGATTAGGAATTGAATTTTGAAAAAATTGACGATGAGGATTAAAGGCGCCAAGAAGGACAAGGAGATTACAAGTAAATTTTGAAGATTTTTATATGTAATCCCCTAGGTTTGACCAAGCTAGTTTCCTTTAATGGCTCAAGGAAATTAGTATAGTTAAAGTCCATGATCATCCAAAGTAGTTTGCATGTGATAGATTTATTTTATGCGATTTAATAAATGCTATGCATTGCAAAGTAGTATGCATGTGATAGATTTATTTTATGCGATTTAATAAATGCTATGCATGCAAAGATGAGACCCTAATAAAGGCAAAAACAAAATCCTTCATTATATATTGAGTCACATGCCACGCATGAGCAAGTTGCCTTCCACCATATAGCAAGATAACTAGGCTGCTTTTTTAATCGGAGACTTGTTGAGCACACTCAAGGTCACACTTTTACACGAGTATGTTTGAGCTATTGGTGGGTCTTACTCAACTAGTTTCATAAAATCCGGATGCTTGGAAACTTGATTATTATGAAACTAGAGGCAAAGGCTAGGCGAAACATATATGAGATGTTTAGGCAATGTGTTGTCACCTAACTAATCTAGGAGTTGTATAAAGATACAATTGGTAAGCTCAGTTACCTACCTAATCCACCTATCATGGTTTGTTGAGCACACTCAAGGCCATGAATAGATGGATGGGATCCTAGCCCACTAAGAGAATCCTAATAGAGATCTCTCGAGGTGATATGGAAGGTTATCATCTTGTAGAAAATAGTGGGAGAACTATTTAAAATTTTTAAAACCTTGTTTTAAATAGTTTATGCATGATATTTACTTATTACTTTATTTTATTTGTTTAGACATAATTTATATACATGGCTAATAATCTGTCACTATAGTGTATCTTGGATGCGAATCAAACTCACTAGACCAAACCTTTTTAAAGGTACTAGGATTTGAGAAATGTTCTCAAGCAAAAGGTTGTTCGTTCCACAATCTCTACCAATTACAATTCATAATTAGAAGTGTACTTCCATGAGATGGAATTTATGTTGCCTTAATTATGAATTGGAAAGACAACCACGATAATGGCACTAACTAAGAAATGTTCTCAAACATCTTTATAGTCAAGATGGACAAAAGAGAGACAAAAAAAAAAGTTTCCTTAACAAAGTTAAAGAAAAGAAGGCTTATAGAAGCTTCTACTTTACCAAAGTTTATGATTGAGTTAGAAGTTACTATTGTTGTGTTAACATCATGAGTATTCGATACTAGATGTTGAATGTGTTTATGTAATGACATAAAGTGCAAAACAATAGTAATAAGTCAAATGCTCAATATAAATTTCAAGAAAACTGATTGCATATGATCTCAATTATGGCATTTTTGTCTTGGTCATTAAAGTAAGAATTAGAGTATGAAGATACTTAGATCCTTTTTGGTTGGGAATCATAAAGGAGCTAGTAATTCTTATATGATCAAATCAATTTTCATGCAAAAGTGAATGACTTGGTATGTTCAAAAGGTCTTATACATATAGATGTATGCGAACCATTGAACATAAAATGTTATGGAAAATGTTTCTAATTTATTAAGTTTACACAAGACCAAATTAAGATTTTGTCTTGTATACTTAAAGAAATAATATTTGAAACCTTGAAATGTTCAGAGAATTCAAATATAAGATCATACGAGCTATACAGTATGAAGTATTCTTATTAAGATATGATCTTAGTGAAGACTACTCTTACTTATTAATTAATTATTCAAAAGATGAATGTAGATTCATATGAAATGGAACTTTCTTATGAATAAAACATAGAGATGTTTGTTTAAAGAAGAAAGCAAATTCATATAATGATATGATTTGGTCCATATCTCTCCAATATATATATGTAGCCAATTATATTATTCCAAACCAATATGATTCCAAGCATACATTGAGATGTATGTATGTAACATCACAGAAAATTCAAAAGAATTTGATTATTACTCTCACAAAGGATCTTGGATTTAGTGGGAGCATGATGACACTAAGAAAAAAGTTTCTTAGTTATTATATGGTTACATTGGAATCTAACTCTTAAGATTTTGCATAGAGATGCATAATCACATATATGAGAACTCCATGGATTTAGTAGGATACATTGGAGATGTATTATAATGGACTATTAAATATGTTATTCGTTGAAGTTATACACTTTGTTTTATTAAATGGGATCCAAAGGGTTGGATTTAATAAAATGTATAAGTGTACTTATCTCATACATAAAAAGAGGTTAGTATGAGTGAATACAATTCTTTGGTGATACAATTACATGGGATGCAATGTATATTCAAAGAAAGTGCCAAAATTTAAAAGGGGCGGATAGCACAATGAAAGTGACAAATGCATATGATGCATACAACATAGTTTATTTGGAATGGTTCCAAAGAAAGAAAGAGGACTATATACATGTATATAATTAAAGTCATATGCATCCTATTAAAAGGGCTCTAATAGGAAGATGCTTAGATCATTAGTCCATGGAACTAATAAAAGGTTCTGAACATTGTTAATGTAACAAAGGAGCCATACTAATAGAACCTGGGTCTTACTCGATCTAGACATAGTAATATGACATGATGTGATGTATAAACATCACAAAGATAAATAAAAGTAATTAACCACATTGAAGGGCACAAGTGAGTCTACATGAAGACATGATTGCTAGATGGATTGAATCCACATACGATGAGGTAGCAATTGGCTTTGTGCTAGTGGGAGATGTTGGGATGAGCCTTCCAGCCAATTAGGATTGGTTAAGGCTTAATTCCAATCATGCAATAGTATCATTCATGTTGAATGATTAAAGGTTTTCCTTCATCAATAAGACAGCAATTATAATGAGTTATAAGTCTAATTGGATGAAGTCTATGAGATTAATATGCCTTGCAAGGAAACTATAATGGGTTGCAGTTATAAGATTCTTATGCATCAAAGCATAATCTCAAAATGTTCCTAGTCAATATATCATTGAGACTGGACACCAATGATGCTTAGAGACTGGTATATTCTATATTCCTTACTTTGGAAGTAAGCAATCGATCTCATAGATTGAAGTATAGATACTTGGAACTAGAATATAGGTGCTTGCCTAGGAGAGCAAGTTCACTAAACATGACCCGCCATGAGAAGTGCATTTGGTAATACACTCCAGTGTCTATGCAACAGTTCTCATGTGTTAGTCGTGTAAATACTGCCTAGACTTGAGACACTAGGTTGTCTTATATGTGGAATGCTATGCTTTGATTTCATCCCTACGGGTGCCTAACCAAGTTTGCCAAAATAGGATGCTTTTGGGTATAGTATGAAGCATGTGAAGGCAAATAAGTGGTCAAGATAGGAATCATCACCTCAAGTGTTTTAAAGGATATATCCTATCAGTTCTTGGTTAACATTAGCTTAGTGAAGTCTTTGGCCAAGGCAACATGGAGATTATGAAAAGGTTTCATAACTCTCTATAAAGCTAATGTTATAACTGCAGGAACAAATATAAAGCTCAATAAGAGTAGACATTGTACCAAGCTCTTATCATCTCTAGGATATATGATGAGGGAATGAATTACACTGATAGACTGTACACTGAAAGGTTGTCAAAGAACCCTTTGACTCTCTTAAGAATTGGGTGGCCATGATGCATTGCTAGATGCCAATCTTGGTCTATGAAATTGATTATAAATTAATTGATTGAAATTTATATTAATCAATTAAGTCATTAATCAATTCCATTGCCAACATGTTAGAAATCTAATGGGTCATACACAATGATTGCATTTGAATTAAATTGGGAGAGTGATGATTTAAGTTAGACTTAAATCACATGTTAGGTAATTAACTTCCATAAACTTAATTAAAAGAGTTTAATTAAGTTTTAGACATAATTATAAATAGTTATAATTATAAGGCCTTGATTGCAAAATATAAAGGAAATTAATTTTGATTTTAATTTCCAAGGACTTAATTAAAAGAGTTTAATTAAGTAATGGGCCCAATATTATAATGGCCATAATATTGAGGGCTTAATTGCAAAATTGGAGTTATTTTAACCTAACTATATAAGTCACCTTTTAACAATTTTCAAGAGAGTTTTTTCACAATTGAAGAGAACGTAGTTTTTGTCAGAAAAAGAAAAGTGTTTTCTCTCTGTGCCACCACTCCCTTTGTGTGAAAGAGAAAATTGCTTACGAAGCAATTTTCAAGAGAAGTTCGGCCAAGATTGTGAAAAAGAAGAAAAGGACAATTGTTGTCCTCTTTGCTAGCACAAAGTATAGTTAAAAACTCCCTTCTTTGTTGAAGGTTCAACTACAATCGTGTGTACTACCATTGGAGGCCAAGCACTTGATTGGCTAGGGTTTTTGCTCCTTGTGGTGTTCGCGGGATTGCTTTAGGAAATGCCATTGTGATTACGAAATTACTTGGCAAGGTAACTTTCTGAAATATAATTTATTTAGTGCTTTCATGTGTTAAATATCACCAAGGCGATCCATGGGTGGAGGCATGTTTTGTTGTTTAAATTATGATTTTTAATTTTCTTTCCACTGCGCATTTTGAGCATGCCGTCCATAGCCAAAACCCAACACTCATAATTGTATCCCAATACAATTCCTTCTCAAGGCATATATAGTTCCATGGGCTTTATCTACTTAAATACAAAAAGTAATTAAATTACAAACTTATGGATAAAGAACTACTTCATAATTATTATAAATTAATAAAATGCCATACATGAATAACTTAAAATTTAATTCCCATACGACTAGAAATTGGCTTGCAGAGCTTATACTAAAAATCTCCCACTAGCACTAAAGCTAATCGCTTATGTATTTAATGCTAATGTTCTCAACATGACAATTATGCTTCTATTGGGACAATGCTTCAATGAAAGGATCAGCAATATTATCTTTAGTGGGTATAAGCTCTATGCAAATGTCTCTTCATCCAATGACCTCTTTGATTACATGGTAACACCACAATACATGTTTGGATTTTTGACGAGACCATAGTTCCTTTGCTTGTGCAATGGCTTTATTGTTATCACAATACAAAGGTATTAGATCAACATTGCTAGGAACCACATCTAATTTAATAATGAACTTCTTAATCCAAACTGCTTGTTTTATTACCTTAGATACAGAGATGTATTTGGTCCTGGTTGTAGAATCCGTAATCATCTCTTGTTTAGAACTCTTCGAACTTACTACACCTCCATTAAGTGGGAACACATATCCACTTTGTGAGTTGTTATCATCTTTGTCTGTTTGAAAGCTTGCAACTACATAACCCTTAACTTAAGTTCGCCTCTTCCATAAACTAGAAATATAGTCCTAGTTCTTTGTAAGTATTTCAAGATGTATTTCACAACTATCCAATGACCTTCACCAAGATTAGCTTGGTATCTGCTTGTGACACTCAAAGCATAAGATACATTGGTCTAGTACAAAGTATCGCACACATGATAGATCCTATTACTAAAGCATACAGAATCTTATCCATGCGATCTCCCTCATCTTGATTTTTTGGACACATGTTTTTAGATAGATTGATGCGTTGTGACATAGGCAAGTGTCCCTTTTTAAACTCCATCATTCTAAACCTTTTTAGTGCTTTGTTTATGTATATGGATTGGGAAAAACGTAGCAACCTTTTAGATCTATCTCTATAGATCTTTATTCCTAGAGTGTAAGTTGTTGCTCCCAAATTCTTCATGCAAAATTGTTTGGATAGCCAAATTTTCGTAGATTGCAACAATGGTATATCATTTCCTATGTGTAATATGTCATCAACATAGAGCACTAGGAAAATTATGGTGCTCCTACTAGCCTTTTTATAGACACACGGTTCATCATTAATCTTAATGAAGTCAAACACTTTTACAACTTCATCAAAATGGATGTTCCAACTTCAAGAAAGTTGTTTAAGTCCATAAATGGACTTTTAAAGCTTGCATACCTTATTGGCATTAGCATTGAATGTAAAACCCTCAAGTTGTTCATGTACACTTCTTCTTATAAGTTTCCATTAAGGAATGCAATTTTAACATCCATTTGCTATATTTTGTAATCATGGTATGCAGTAATTGCAAGCAAAATCTTAATGGATTTAAGCATAGTAATTGGTGAAAAGGTTTCTTTAAAGTCAATTCCTTGTCTTTGTTTGTAACCTTTTGCTACCAGTCTAACTTTAATGGTTTACACCTTACCATCTACATCAGTCTTTCATTTAAAGACCCACTTGCACCCAATGGGTTTTATCCCTTCAAGTGGATCCACTAAAATCCATACTTGGTTGGTATCTATGGCATCTATTTTAGATTTCATGGCTTCCAGCCATTTCTCAAAATAGATGTCTAACATCATGTTCTCATAGGTTGTAGGCTCATCATTTATGGGCAATACGTCCCTTTTTAAGAGAAATCCAATCTCTTTAGAGCTTAACGTATCCTACTAGACCTTTTGAGTGGTTGTGCCTCTTAAGGTTATGGTTGTACATCAAATGTCACAATCTCAGGCTCAAGTTCTAATGGAATGTCAATTTGTGGGTCTCGAACTTCTTCAAGTACAACTTTACTCCCATTAACCTTTCAATTAAGAACTCTTTCTCAAGGAAAGTAGCATGCCTTGAGATAAATGTCGTTTGCTCAATGGGATTATAGAAGTAATATCCGTGTGTTTCTTTAAGATATCCCACAAATTTGTATTTATCTGATCTTACTCTTAACTTATCAGACATTGTACACTTCACATAAGTAATACATCACCAAATCTTGGCATATGACAAGTTGGGTTTTTTCCTATTGCATATCTCATACAGTGTCTTATCAATTGATTTGGTAATATCCTTGTTCAGTATGCCAGCAACAATTTCTAAAGCAAATCCTTAGAAAGATATAAGAAGATCTACATGACTCATCATGGATCAAACCATGTCCAATAATATTTGATTCCATTTCTTAGACACCCCATTGTGCTGTGGAGTCCCTAAAAGAGTTCATTATGCGAGAATCCCATTCTCATTTAGATAATCCTAAAACTCTTGGTTAAGATAGTCTCTTCCCCAATCAAATCTAACAGTAAGTATACACTTCTCAGTTAGTCTATCAACCTCCGCTCTATATTCTTTGAACTTGTCAAAGGATTCAAATTTATATTTCAGCAAATATACATAACCATAACGAAAATGGTCATTTGTGAAGGTGATGAAGTAAGAGTACCTTCCTCTAGCACTAGTATTCATGGGACCACATACATCCAAATGTACAAGTCCTAGTAACATCCCAACTTGTTCACCCTTCTTGGTGAAAGGCAACTTGGTCATTTTACCAAGGACAACACTTATACATTCCATAAGATTCATAATTAAATGGATTGATAGAACCTTATTTGTGTAACTTAGTTAAGTGAGTCTCATTGATGTATCCAAGCTTACAATGCCAAATGTAGGATAGTTTTTTATCATCTTTCTTTGCTTTCTTGACCTCTATATTAAGTATGGGTCTTTTAGGATGAAGAATATAAAGATTGTTTGAATGTGCCCTAACAACATAATGCATCTCTTTCTTCAAGAAAGAACAAAAATTGCTTTTAATGCTAAATTCAAAATCATCATATAGTGCCAAGTATGACATAGATACTATATTTCAAGATATGGAATGAACATAATAGCAGTTTCCTAATTCCAAGATCACCCTAGAAGGTAAAGGTATGGTAACTATCCTTACAGCTGATGTAGCAACCTTTGCTCCATTTCTTACTCTTAATACCACTTCTCCCTTCATTAATGTTCTACTAATTTCTAGCACCTTCATGTCATTACATAAATGTGACCCACATCTAGTATCTAATGCCCATGATGATGGATCAATGGTAGACAAATTTACTTCAATCATATATGTTGTTGATTTCTCATGTAAATGCAAATCCCGTTAATAAGTAATATAATAGTAAAGAATTTGTTCCCACGGAGAATTGAATTAATTCCTAATTGCCAACTACTTAAGTTTTAACACCTAATCTTATCCGAACAAATTACTTATTAAAAAGAAAAATTGAAACTAATAAATAAAACTAATCTAAAATCTATCAACAAAATTATTATATTAAATTCGAGTGACAACCAGACCTAAGTTTATGATATCTCTCAATACTTCATCTGAATATTGTCTCTCTTTCTTAACTTAGTTTAATAGATTAAGTTGCTAACATAGAGTCCTAAATTATTTACAAGTCTCTTTTGAGTTTCTCATAAAAATATCTCTCCCATTTAATTTACTATATGTATATGCAAATTAAATTAAAGATAGATTCATTAAGTTCGTGCTCTAATTTTGGCTATGCATAGCTTATATGTGTATGTCTACCTTATATACAAATCAAATTACCTAATCAATTAAGTGCATTCGATCATACGCTATTCTATTTAAGGTTTACCTAAAAATCCTTCGTCAATGTTTAACCTAGGTTGTCAATTCAATCCAATTAGTGATCAGGCAATCAGAAGTATTAAGAACAGAATAAAATAAACAATTTAAATCCATCAAACATAAGTAAAAGAGAGATCAATAAATCATACTACTTATTGAGTTCAATCATAATCTTAAATAAATAATTTAGTTCCCCATCAAGGCACACATCATCATCAAATTAAAGTTAATCATTAAAACCAAAACCAAGAAAATAAAATAGCAACAAAAATATAAAAAGAACCCAATAATTGAATTTTTGATCTCCAAATCTTCTTGAATTCTTCAATTTCTTCTTTAGCTCCAATGAGACTTTTCTTTAATGACTTTGTGGCTTGGTTTTCAACTGTTAATCTAGTGTTCCATTTTCTCGCAAAAGGTTGTTTTTATAAGGCTTTAAAGTTAGGCCAAATTGGATGAAGAAAGAAGTCAATTTCAGCTAGGATTTCCTCATCAGACTATGTGAGCCGCAGCCTTGACCAATTAATTAACAAAAATCGTAGTTGCTCTAGGATTGCTATAGTACTTCACATTCAATAAAATTTTTTACCACATTTCAAGCAAAACTGAGTGAAATGGTAAACATAAAAGTTGTAGCTTTTTCTCTTATCTTTCCAATGGTTTAAGAATCATCACATTTGGTGTCAAGCCCAGCCCTAAAATATTTGTCATGTCATGCATATAATTAACATCATGCCTGCACACTAGAATATCTCAGAAAAGTAGATAAAAGTCAGTATTGTGCTTAGAAGTACAACTAAGTCGATTTATGCCTCGAACTAATTAAAATAGGAATTTTAAGGTGAAATTGAGAATTTCATCGTCCAGAGATGACTTAAAATGATGATTCGGAGTTCGAGGATCGATTTGGAGTCGAATCGAGATTTTTAAAATCTAGGGGTAAAATGGTCATTTTGCCACCCAAAAAATTTATTTGGATATTGGATGAAATTTTTGACTGAGATTGATCATTTGGAGTATAATTTGAGGTTTAGAAGTGAAAAATTTTAAATACTGGTATTTTTCGAAGCTAGGGGTAAAATGGTAATTTTGTCACCTCGAGGGCAAAATGGTAGTTTTCACCCCCAACACTTGTCAAAAACCAAGGATTTTGATTATTATTGGAATGGATAAATATGATAATTTGTGTGGTGGAGAAATAAGGTGTAAAAGGATAAATATTTAAATTTTGGACCAATAAGAAAATGCCACGTGTCAAGCTTTGACTTTTTAATTTTTAACTTGAAAAATCAGCCCATAATTCCCCATTTTCCCTTCCCATATTCAGCCAAAGCAAGAACAAAAGCAAGAAAGAGAAAACAAAACCCAAGGTGGAGAAATTCAAAGAGAAATTGTGAAACTTCAAGCAATCAAGTGGAAAAAGATGAGATTTCTCAATTTTTGCTTGAGATCTACATTACCCATGCATTTCTCCTTATTTTTCATGGTTGAATTGCATGTTTTCATAGTGAATTCATGGCTAGCCGAATGGGTATGGAGAGGAAATGATGTTGGAATTTGTTTGATTTTGAGGTATGTTAGTGTTTATGGTTAGTTTAGCATGTTTGGAAGCAAAACAACAAGGAAAAATTTCATTTTCCCCACCATCCTTCAATGGCCGAACCTTACATGTAATATGGGAATGGTGGATTTGATTTTCTTGCAAGTGAATTGGTTGAGAATTGATGGTTTATGATATGGAAATTAAGTAGGAAAAATCATGGTGTTAGTGCACCCACCATGGCCAATTTTTCATGAAGAAATGTGAAAGAGATTATGTTGAATTTTGAGTTATTTGGCTTGTGTTTGGTGAATTGAAGAATTGGAAAAGAAATGGAGCAATTTGGAGCTAAATTGGACACGTTGGCCATTTAATCGGGTGAAAGACCGAATTAGGTCAACACCGTAATTGAGCGGGTTACCCGAACATTTCATGCATTCATATAGAATTTAGGTTAATTTCATACTGAATTAGCACAAATGTAGTAATTGATTGAGTGTGCAATATGTCTAGGTGGTGAATCCTCTGACAAAGGCAAGAAAATTACACTTGAGGATTTATAGTCGAAGTACCCGAGTTGATTCTCGAAAACAGTGAGTAAACTATTTATCGCCTTAATTATCTAGAGTAATTTTTACTCAATTTGATGATTTTATGAAAAATTATTTTTAATGGTGGATTATTTGGTTTTATAAGAAAATATTAATTTATAAAATAAATTGAATTTTTATAAATTGAATTGAAAATTGGACAATTGATTTAAAATTAGAGTAATTGGAGACCACATGTTTTATTGTAAATTATGTTTTGAATCAAGTGGCTTATGATATTATGGCATGATTGGCTGACTTGTTAATTGTATTGAAAAATGTGAATTGTCTACTTTGTACTGATAAATTGCTTAGCAATAAAATTTTCAAGTCATGCTAGTGAAATGTTTATTTGATTGGTGGATTATTAACTACTACAGTAGTCGAGTTCCGTGGACCAACCTATTTAGAGGTGGCACGGTAAACCCCACTATATACTTTTATCTCAAATATAGAGGTGTAAAGAGTTGTCCTGAGATATGACAGAGTTCACTTCACGCTAAACCACCACGTGAAGGCGAACTCAGCTAACGCCAAGGAACGACTGAGTTTTGGAGAAATTATGAAATTTTAACAGCCTTGGCGGACTCGGTTAGATGCCTCGGCCAAGGTATCCCCGAGTATGAATTTTTATGGCACGAACCACAATTTTCGAGAAATCATAAGCCTTAGAAATTATTCTGGTGAAATAAATTTTACTGTAATTGATTTAAATGAATTTTCATGATATGAAACTCTTTTGGTGATAGACAGTTTCCATTGTCTCCTTTTACTCGCCTTTAGATATTTTAGGTGATATTTGCTTACTCACTGAGTTGTGTAAACTCACCACTCTCCTTTTCACCACTTTCAGGCCCAAAATAGTTGTAGATAGCTGAGTTAGCTGAGGACTACAGTTGGCTTTGCAACCTCACCAACAATAAGTTCATTGTCCTCTCTACTTTTGTTCATTGTGGGCCCACGTGTCGCTGTAAATTAAATTTTATACTTTGGTTGTCTGTATTATAATATGTATGAATATATTTAGCTTTTACACTACAAAAATTGTTTACCGATAGCTCTATAAAAATTGTTTTATAAAAAAATAGAATATTTTCTTGAATATTTTTATTATATTCAAATAGTTATAATTTTAATCAAAAAGGGTGTATTAGATATCTAAATTTATTTTTAATTATGAAATGTGTTTTCCATTCACCTATTACGTTTTTGGTCAAGTTCGAAAATTTTGAAGAAAAATGACCAAAATGCCCCTGTGAGGGAAAGACTGTTTTTCTACTATTTTAAGTTGGAAGAAAGTTAAAATCTTTTAAGCATGATGTTTAGTGATGATTACTCACGGGGGAGACAAGAAAAATGATACTAAAGCCTTGGGGGTTTTGGTGGGCATTGCGGGCGACGAATGTCTATCGGGACGTCGTGACGGTTGTCACGGGCTCAATGGGAGTTCCGGGTCGTGACATTTGGAGTTTTGTAAAGAGAGTTATAGTTGAAATACTAAAATATATGCATCAAAAGTTTGTACCTCAAAATTGCTCTCCTTTTTTCATTAAAATTCTTCCTTCATTAAACCTACAAAAGTACAAATAAATCAATAACAGCCTATCTTAATCACATTAACACCAAATTAATTATAAAATTAACTAAGATTATGTCGACTCACCCAAATTAACTAATCTAAAATAATTTAAATAAAACTTACTAATTTCTATGCATTACCACAAAAACTAAGCTAAATTACTATCAAAATTAAACCCAAATAACTCTATATCATAAAATTATCAATATAGATGGTCAACGGTGAAACTTCTACAAGTTTCTCATTCTTTAACCCAGTTAAGAAGGCAAGGATATCTTCCTTAATGGCATCTATTCTTAATAGATATTAGAGAATGTATCTCCACTTGATATACTAGTCCAAAGATTTTGGCTCAGATTTCATGATGGCATCAAGTATGCTGTGTAAAGTAATGTGTATTTGCTATCTAACATGTCACGACCCAATTCCCTGGCCATGACCGGCGCAAGGACCCAATGAGCATAGCTCACTAAGCCCAAGCAAGCCTATTTTTCACTTACTTGATTCCATACACGCTCGTGTGAGGCATCCACACGTAATGCACCCAGTGTGCATCCAACGCCAATTAACAGTGACATATCCAGTCACACATACACACACACCCTTTCCGGGGGTGAACACAGCCAAAACACAATGGCATTATTAATCACAATATACATGCACTATGCCAGTCATGTATTTAGCAATTCACATTGCTTACACATATTTACATTCATACCAGTCAGAAATAAACTTTAACAGTGTACATTACATGTACATAACCAGCATACAAAACCCATGACTACCAGCGGAGACATATACAATAAAAACAGGCAGCTATCGAATGCCAGACACCTACCAGGAGATGGACTACAACGATCCCGTGATCTAGGAATCTACAACCTCCTGATCTGAAAACATGAATTTTTGAAAACGTGAGTATAAAACTCAGTGAGCAAACATTAGACAGGAACAAGCAATAATGTCCGGAAGGGTTATAAAAATATGATGCAAACATTTGGAACACATACATTTTTATCCAATTGTTTCCCAACCCTTCCCCTCATTTTAATTTAATTTATGACACAGAAATAATCCTTTTCATACATATGCACACATATACTCACAAATGCATATGCAATCATATATACTGCTAAATATTCACTATCCTTAGTGGAAAACATTTATTAGGGAACTTGGCAAGCAGTATCACTCAGCCTTGCTGCCAAGTACCTGAACGAGCATCATTTGGTAAGGGGTATCACTCAGCGTCCCTTCCAAGCTCGTGGGCGGAAATTAATTGGTAAGGGGTATCACTCAGCATCCCTTCCAATTTTCCGGGCGAAAATTTCTCGGGGAGGGGTATCACTCAGCATCCCTCTTTACACACCATTTCAGGCATGTGCATTTTCCTCTCTTCACGCGTGCACGGTGATAACACTTTCACAACACTTTTCAACCATCCATGTAAACATCATCACAATGTACACATTTATCACACTCAAATTTCACATCAAATAAATAATATTTCATGCCTTCATGCATATCACATAATTTCATGCTTTCAAGCATAACACATAATTTTTATGCCTTCACGCATAACACATAATTTACCACATAAAATCATTTTCCTCAAAGGCTTGTTCCCGGCACATATTTTTTTAAAAACTTTGGATAAATCATTTAATTATCCACATCAATACAATTTGCATTCCCCGAATAATTTGAAATGCAAGTTCACTCACCGTCTCACAAATATCCGGATTCCGGATGCTCTCGGATTAAAAATCCTCAATCACGATCCCTTTGCCTTTCTCGGCCTTCTCACCACCTTAACACAGAATAAATTGAGAAATTACTATAGTGCCCCCAAATCAATACAAATTAATTTAAATTGCTAGCGTGTGATACGTAAGAGCAAAATCGCGTCCAATTATCGCTTGAACGCGGTATTGCCTAACTTCGACCGATTACCCGATAAATCGGCTATTATGCCCAATTCGATTCCGAATTGGCCCATTCTTTTTTTCTAATACTTTAATTCACCACAAATCATTCAATTTAATGCCAATTTCAGCATCCAATCTTTTCCAATTCCTTATGGAAAATTCGGCCAATGCAGTGCATTTGCACTGAAAATTTTTCTACTACATTTTTCACTTGCATTTGTCATTTTCTATTTTCTTTCATTTCAAATGAAATCATTTCATTTGAAATGAAACAATTTCTCACACATTCTCTTCACACAAGGTTCGGCCTAACAAAGAACAACCATGGAATCAATTTCTTTCTTTCATTTTTCTTCCATAATCATGCTTAACTACCTCTAACTACTAACATAGTCCAAAATCAATTCAATCCAACATCAAACCCATACTCAAACCCATTTTTCAGAATTAAACTCTTCATGATATCTCCATATTTAACCATAGAATTCAAGAACAAATGCATAGATAAGCTAGGGTTAGAGGAAATCTAAAGAAAAGTTACCTTTGTTTTGTTTGAATCTTGAAAAACTCTTGAAATCTAAGGATTTTTTGGCTAGGTTTTATGGTTTTCCCCCTTGGTTCATCTTTTCCTCCTTCAATTCTGGTGTGAGCCGATTATAGAGAGAGAAATGAGCTTAAATGCTGATTTTTATAGCTTTTACAATAAAATAACCAAGGTTGCCATGTGGCACCATGTGATTGGCCCATTTTTTTGACTTTTTGACTTTTTCTCCCATTTGATCTCCACCGCTTGATTCATCAAGTCAACACCTGATCCAAGGTTGACCATGGCTGGAAAAATTTATTCTGGTGTTGGAAAATTACCGAAATGCCCCCGGGATGGCAAAATTACGATTTTGCCCCTATACTCCGAAATGTCCCGAAATTTCATTATTTTCACTATCCAACCTCAAATAACATCAATATAAATCAATATTACCCAATTGGGGTAAAATCCTTTCAAAAAAATTCACATTTAGCACTCCGGTGGCAAAATTACCATTTTGCCCTTGTGCTCCAAAAACACTGAAAATCACCATTTTACACTGCTAAACATCATTTTATACTCCAAAAATCATAACTATATGTCACATAATTATGTTTAGTCCACTGTGATCAAATCTTGGTTAAAAATCTCCATAAATCAACAAATGAGAAAATGACCGTTTTGTCCTTAACCGGTCAATTTTCCCGATTAACTCCAAACTGGACCTTGAACTCCAAATCACTATTCTGAGCTGTCCTGTGGGTCTCAGAATTTTGAAATTCCCCTTAGAATTTCCATTAAACTAGGTTGAAACTCGATTTAACTTAATTGTACCATTAGGTACAATACCGGTTTTCTAACAACTTAGACAGGGTCTCACACTCTCCCCCACTAATAGAAATTCGGTCCCCGAATTTAAATTCAAAGCAGAGTGGCTTACCTTTACATATCGAAGAGGTGTGGATACTTTGTCCGCATTTCCTCCTCAGCTTCCCACGTTACCTCTTCACTGGTGTGATTTTGCCACAACACTTTTACTGAAGCCACATCCTTCGATCGGAGCCTCTTGACTTGCCTGTCCAAGATAGCTACTGGTTGCTCCTCATAAGTCAAATCATCTTGTATCTGAACGGTTTCATACCGTATCACATGAGAAGGATCTGGATTATACTTCCTCAACATAGACACATGGAACACAGGGTGAATACTCGAAAGGTCTGGTGGTAATGCCAATCGATATGCCACTGCTCCGACCCTCTCTAAGATCTCAAAGGGTCCTATATACCGAGGGCTTAATTTCCCTTTCTTACCAAACCTCATTACCCCTTTGGTTGGCGAGACTTTTAGAAACACATGGTCTCCCACCTGAAATTCCAAATCCCTCCGTCGGTTATCAGCATAAGACTTTTGCCTACTCTGGGCTGTAAGCATCCGTTGACGAATCATACGGATTTTATCAGTGGCGTCCTGCACCAACTCAGGCCCCAATAGTTTCCTTTCACCTACCTCTAGCCATCCAATGGGTGATCTGCACCTTCTTCCATATAGTGCTTCAAATGGTGCCATTTGGATGCTAGTCTGGAAACTATTATTGTAAGCAAACTCCACTAAAGGTAAATACCGACCCCATTTGACTCCAAGGTCTACTACACATGCCCTCAACATGTCTTCCAAGGTCTGGATGGTTCGTTCAGACTGTCCATCAGTCTGGGGATGGAAAGCTGTACTAAAATTCAACTTAGTGCCCAATGCTTCCTGCAACTTTTCCCAGAATCTACTGGTAAACTGTGTCCCTCTATCCGACACTATGGAAACAGGAATGCCATGCAACCGTATTATCTCATCCACATAAAGCTGGGCATACTGAGCAGCCCCATAAGTGGTCTTGACCGGAAGAAAATGAGCTGACTTCGTCAACCGGTCTATTATGACCCAAATCGAGTCATAACCCCCGCTAGTTCGAGGCAAACCTGTCACAAAATCCATGGCAATATGCTCCCACTTCCATTCGGGAACTGGTAATGGCTGTAGTAATCCTGCAGGCCTTTGGTGCTCTGCTTTAACCTGTTGACACACTAAGCACTTGGAAACAAACTCAGCCACATCTCTCTTAAGTCCTTCCCACCAGTACACTTCCTTTAAATCTTGATACATCTTTGTAGCACCTGGATGTATCACATAGGCTGCCATGTGAGCCTCTTCCAATATCTCT
Organism: Theobroma grandiflorum; assembly: GCA_036013995.1. Taxonomy (NCBI): domain Eukaryota; kingdom Viridiplantae; phylum Streptophyta; class Magnoliopsida; order Malvales; family Malvaceae; genus Theobroma; species Theobroma grandiflorum. The sequence goes on along the minus strand of CP142130.1, from coordinate 14,572,168 downwards.
CTCCTCAACCCATCGATATCTGGCACATAGAGTCTGGTTCCATACCTCAACACTCCATCAGTGCCTCTGGTAAACATCTTCTCCTTCTTTCCTTGAGGATCCTCTAAGACCGTAGTTACAAACTCATCTTTACCTTGGGCCTCTTTAATTCGGTCTATCAGGACAGGCCTCACTCTGAAATGGGCTAGTAATGCATCTACCTCAGAGACTTCCAACTGTACAGCCATGTCTCCCAAGCTATGCATCTCCCTAACCAATAATCTCCTGTCTGTGGAGATATGTGCTAGGCTACCCATCGACTTTCGACTCAGGGCATCCGCCACCACATTAGCTTTACCGGGATGGTAAAGAATAGTACAATCATAATCCTTCAGCAACTCCATCCATCTGCGTTGCCGCAAATTCAAATCCCTCTGCTGGAATATATACTTTAAGCTCTTGTGGTCTGTATATATCTCACAAGTCTCACCATACAAATAATGTCTCCAGATCTTTAAAGCAAATACAATCGCTGCCATCTCCAGATCATGGGCGGGGTAATTCTGTTCATGCCTTTTAAGTTGTCTTGATGCATATGCAATCACCTTCCCGTGTTGCATTAACACGCATCCTAAACCAACCAACGAGGCATCACAATATACTGTATAACCCCCTGTGCCCTGTGGTAGGCTCAACACTGGAGCTGTGGTGAGACATGTCTTAAGCTTCTCAAAGCTATCTTCACAAGTATTTGACCACACAAACTTTGTATCCTTTCGTGTCAGCTTGGTTAGAGGAGCAGCTATTCTGGAGAAATCCTTAACAAAGCGACGATAGTAACCTGCCAACCCTAAAAAGCTCCTAATCTCCGTAACCGAGGTTGGCCTTGGCCATTTCTCCACCGCTTCGACTTTCTTTGGATCCACTTGTACCCCATCCTTAGAAACTACATGTCCCAAGAATGCAACACTTTCAAGCCAAAACTCACATTTGGAGAACTTGGCATACAATCGATGTTCTCTCAAAATCTGGAGCACTATCTTAAGATGCTGCTCATGTTCCTCTCGACTCCTCGAGTAGATCAGGATATCATCAATGAACACCACTACAAACTTGTCCAGGTACGGCTTGAACACTCGGTTCATCAAGTCCATAAAGGCTGCAGGGGCATTGGTAAGTCCAAACGACATTACCAAGAACTCATAATGACCATACCTGGTCCGAAATGCTGTCTTTGACACATCTTCATCTCGGATTCTCAATTGATGATACCCAGATCGCAGATCTATTTTAGAAAAACACTGTGCCCCTTGTAACTGATCAAACAAGTCATCTATTCTTGGGAGTGGGTACTTATTCTTCACTGTTACCTTATTAAGCTGTCGGTAGTCAATGCACAATCTAAGTGACCCATCTTTCTTCTTTACGAACAACACCGGTGCTCCCCATGGTGAAACACTGGGGCGGACGAACCCTTTGTCTAACAGGTCCTCCAACTGATCCTTGAGCTCCTTGAGCTCTGCCGGTGCCATCCGATATGGAGGTATAGATATGGGTCTAGTATCCGGAATCAAGTCTATGCAAAACTCAATCTCTCGCTCCGGAGGTAATCCTGGCAATTCCTCAGGAAATACATCCACATACTCATTCACTACCGACACTTGACTTATATCTCCGACCTCTGCCTGGTTATCCCTCACCACTGCTAGGTAACCCTGACAGCCTTGCCTCAATAACCTCCTAGCAGACATGGCAGATATCAAGTTGGTCGGAACATTACTTTTATCCCCTTGGATGCTAAATGATGGCTCATCCGGGAAATCAAATCTAACTATCTTATGGTAACAGTCTACACTGGCATGACAAGGTGATAGCCAGTCCATCCCCAATATCACATCAAAATCCAAGGTGTCTAACACCACTAAATTCACTAGGGTGTTCTTATCCTTGATTCTCACTATGCAAGACTGATATTCCCACTCAGCCACGAATGCCTCCTTCAGAGGAGTAAATACCACTAATGGTTCTTCTCTCCTAACACAATCTTTACCCAATCGAAATGTAAAGCATGGAGAGATAAAAGAATGAGTCGATCCAGGATCAAATAATACTCTAGCATCCATATCACAAATGGAAAGAGTACCTGAAACTACTGCATTGGACGTCTGGGCATCCTGATGAGTTAAGGCATATACCCTTGCCTGGCCTCTTCCTGCAGAACTTTGTTGTCCAGACCCCGTTGGTCTACCCCGAGAAGAAGTACCAGCACCTCTACCTCGTGTCTCGCTAACCCCCTGGCCAGATGAAACAGCTGCTGAAGGAGCAGACAAGGCTGGCCGAGTAGAACCGTGAACCGAACCTTGCGGTTGTTGAGCTGTCGGGCAATTTCTCCATATGTGTCCAGGCTGGCCACAATTAAAACAAACTCTTGGAGCACGATAGCATCGTCCCCTATGTTGTCTCCCACAAGTATCACAGAACGGGATAACTTGACCGCTCTGTCCGGAGTCCTGCGGCTGCCTCCTTCCGCTAAAAGTGTTCTGCCCCGATCCAACGCTGGCACTCGTCACATCACCTCCCCGTTGAGGAAACCTCGATCCCCTCTGTGGTCCTTGATGGCTAGAGAATGAACTTCTGCCACCAAAATCTCTGCGGCCTTTATAACTCTCTGTTTTGGCCCTTTTTGCTACATCTCTTGCGGCCCTACTCTCAGTGGTCCTCATCTCAATCCTTTGAGCACAGTCTACTGCCGCTGAGTACGTATGGAAATCTCGGGAAGCCACAGCTTTAAACAATGGTTCCACCAGTCCATCCACAAACCGTTGGACTTTCATCTCCTCGGTGGAAACCAGATATGGTGCATATCGGGACAACTGTGTAAACTTGATGTCATACTCCGACACCGTCATGCCTGAAGTCTGCACCAATGCCTCGAACTCTCTAGCTCTGGCACTTCGCACACTGTGCGATAAAAATCGATCCAGAAAGGCTGTACTGAATTCACTCCAAGTCAGTGGTGTAGCACCTGTCGGCCTACCCCTTCGCAAGGAGTCGTACCATTCCTGTGCTACATCCTCCAGCTGAAAGGCTACTAGCTCCACTGATCTGGAACTAGAGCATCCCATAGCAGTACAAATCTTCTCCATCTTATCCAAGAAAACCTGGGGTTTCTCCGATGCATCTGACCCCGTAAACGATGGAGGCTTGAGTTTCAGGAAGTCAGTGAGTGAAACCTCGACCTGACCCCTGTCACTCTCGGGAGGTTGGCGGTCTGTCTGGCCTTGGGAACTAGGGGACTCTGGCTCCACATGCCTCCCCTCCATTACTTTCTGCATATCCTCCATTCGGGCTGCCATCATCTCTACAACCCGACTAACTCCCTGCAGACCCGTCGCCAAATCCTCAACGGTAACGCCTCTAGTAGGTGGCCTATCCGCCTCACCTACAGGCTGCCCAGCCTCTCTCCTACCTTCGGGCGTATCTGCCCCCACTGGCCTAGTGACCCTACCACGTCTACCTCGACCTCTGCGGGTGGGTGCCCGTGGCCTATCGGTCATCTCAATGGGGACATCCTGCTCCCCCACTCGTCTCCAGGTGGCCCGTGTCTTAGGTGGCATTCTTACCTAGACAAGAGCAACACCAATTAATAAACACAATTAAAAACAAGGTGGCTTCTAACATTGGGAATTTATGCGGTTTCTCAATTATGAAATGTGCCGCGGCTCACAGTTCATAATTAATGATCCCACATAAAGACCCGACTCTCCGCTGGACTCGACCATAACCCCCTAGGACCTAAACAACCTAGGGCTCTGATACCAACATTGTCACGACCCAATTCCCGGGCCATGACCGGCGCAAGGACCCAATGAGCATAGCTCACTAAGCCCAAGCAAGCCTATTTTTCACTTACTTGATTCCATACACGCTCGTGTGAGGCATCCACACGTAATGCACCCAGTGTGCATCCAACGCCAATTAACAGTGACATATCCAGTCACACATACACACACACCCTTTCCGGGGGTGAACACAGCCAAAACACAATGGCATTATTAATCACAATATACATGCACTATGCCAGTCATGTATTTAGCAATTCACATTGCTTACACATATTTACATTCATACCAGTCAGAAATAAACTTTAACAGTGTACATTACATGTACATAACCAGCATACAAAACCCATGACTACCAGCGGAGACATATACAATAAAAACAGGCAGCTATCGAATGCCAGACACCTACCAGGAGATGGACTACAACGATCCCGTGATCTAGGAATCTACAACCTCCTGATCTGAAAACATGAATTTTTGAAAACGTGAGTATAAAACTCAGTGAGCAAACATTAGACAGGAACAAGCAATAATGTCCGGAAGGGTTATAAAAATATGATGCAAACATTTGGAACACATACATTTTTATCCAATTGTTTCCCAACCCTTCCCCTCATTTTAATTTAATTTATGACACAGAAATAATCCTTTTCATACATATGCACACATATACTCACAAATGCATATGCAATCATATATACTGCTAAATATTCACTATCCTTAGTGGAAAACATTTATTAGGGAACTTGGCAAGCAGTATCACTCAGCCTTGCTGCCAAGTACCTGAACGAGCATCATTTGGTAAGGGGTATCACTCAGCGTCCCTTCCAAGCTCGTGGGCGGAAATTAATTGGTAAGGGGTATCACTCAGCATCCCTTCCAATTTTCCGGGCGAAAATTTCTCGGGGAGGGGTATCACTCAGCATCCCTCTTTACACACCATTTCAGGCATGTGCATTTTCCTCTCTTCACGCGTGCACGGTGATAACACTTTCACAACACTTTTCAACCATCCATGTAAACATCATCACAATGTACACATTTATCACACTCAAATTTCACATCAAATAAATAATATTTCATGCCTTCATGCATATCACATAATTTCATGCTTTCAAGCATAACACATAATTTTTATGCCTTCACGCATAACACATAATTTACCACATAAAATCATTTTCCTCAAAGGCTTGTTCCCGGCACGTATTTTTTTAAAAACTTTGGATAAATCATTTAATTATCCACATCAATACAATTTGCATTCCCCGAATAATTTGAAATGCAAGTTCACTCACCGTCTCACAAATATCCGGATTTCGGATGCTCTCGGATTAAAAATCCTCAATCACGATCCCTTTGCCTTTCTCGGCCTTCTCACCACCTTAACACAGAATAAATTGAGAAATTACTATAGTGCCCCTAAATCAATACAAATTAATTTAAATTTCTAGCGTGTGATACGTAAGAGCAAAATCGCGTCCAATTATCGCTTGAACGCGGTATTGCCTAACTTCGACCGATTACCCGATAAATCGGCTATTATGCCCAATTCGATTCCGAATTGGCCCATTCTTTTTTTCTAATACTTTAATTCACCACAAATCATTCAATTTAATGCCAATTTCAGCATCCAATCTTTTCCAATTCCTTATGGAAAATTCGGCCAATGCAGTGCATTTGCACTGAAAATTTTTCTACTACATTTTTCACTTGCATTTGTCATTTTCTATTTTCTTTCATTTCAAATGAAATCATTTCATTTGAAATGAAACAATTTCTCACACATTCTCTTCACACAAGGTTCGGCCTAACAAAGAACAACCATGGAATCAATTTCTTTCTTTCATTTTTCTTCCATAATCATGCTTAACTACCTCTAACTACTAACATAGTCCAAAATCAATTCAATCCAACATCAAACCCATACTCAAACCCATTTTTCAGAATTAAACTCTTCATGATATCTCCATATTTAACCATAGAATTCAAGAACAAATGCATAGATAAGCTAGGGTTACAGGAAATCTAAAGAAAAGTTACCTTTGTTTTGTTTGAATCTTGAAAAACTCTTGAAATCTAAGGATTTTTTGGCTAGGTTTTATGGTTTTCCCCCTTGGTTCATCTTTTCCTCCTTCAATTCTGGTGTGAGCCGATTATAGAGAGAGAAATGAGCTTAAATGCTGATTTTTATAGCTTTTACAATAAAATAACCAAGGTTGCCACGTGGCACCATGTGATTGGCCCATTTTTTTGACTTTTTGACTTTTTCTCCCATTTGATCTCCACCGCTTGATTCATCAAGTCAACACCTGATCCAAGGTTGACCATGGCTGGAAAAATTTATTCTGGTGTTGGAAAATTACCGAAATGCCCCCGGGATGGCAAAATTACGATTTTGCCCCTATACTCCGAAATGTCCCGAAATTTCATTATTTTCACTATCCAACCTCAAATAACATCAATATAAATCAATATTACCCAATTGGGGTAAAATCCTTTCAAAAAAATTCACATTTAGCACTCCGGTGGCAAAATTACCATTTTGCCCTTGTGCTCCAAAAACACTGAAAATCACCATTTTACACTGCTAAACATCATTTTATACTCCAAAAATCATAACTATATGTCACATAATTATTTTTAGTCCACTGTGATCAAATCTTGGTTAAAAATCTCCATAAATCAACAAATGAGAAAATGACCGTTTTTTCCTTAACCGGTCAATTTTCCCGATTAACTCCAAACTGGACCTTGAACTCCAAATCACTATTCTGAGCTGTCCTGTGGGTCTCAGAATTTTGAAATTCCCCTTAGAATTTCCATTAAACTAGGTTGAAGCTCGATTTAACTTAATTGTACCATTAGGTACAATACCGGTTTTCTGACAACTTAGACAGGGTCTCACATAACAACTTAGACATTTATAGAACATTTATGAGCAATCATGTATTATAATCAATTAAAATGAGATAATAAATCTTAAATTGTTTGCTCCCACTATTTTCTTAAAGATGATAGCCCTCTATATCGCTTTGAAAGATCTTTACAATGATTCTCTTAGTGGGCTAGGATCCCTATCCATTCTATTTATGACCTTTAGTGTGCTCAACAAATCATGATATGCAGATTGGGTAGGTAATTGAGCTTACCAATTGCATTTCTATACAACTCCTAGTTCAGCTAGGTGACAACACATTGCCTAAACATATCATATATGTTTTGCCTAGCCATTGCCTCTAGTTTCCATAATAATCAAGTTTCCAAGCATCCAAATTATATGAAACTAATTGAGTAAGACCCCCTAATAGCTCAGACATATTCGTGTAAAAGTGTGACCTTGTGTGCTTAAAAAGTCTCCGATTAAAATAGCAACCAAGTGATCTTGCTATATGCTCACAGGCAACTTAATCATGCGTGGCATGTGACTCAATATTTACCAAGGGATTTTTCTTATATTTTTTATTTAGTTAAGGTCTCATGCTTGCAAGCGTAGTATTAGTTAATCACATAAAATAAATCTATCTCATGCATTCTACTTTAGATGATTATGGACTTTATCTATACTAATTTCCTTGTGCCATCAAAGAAAATTAGCTTGGTCAAACCTAGAGGATTTAAATACAACATATTGTAATCTTTTCTCTTGTATCTTCATGGCACCTTTAGGGCTTTATCTTTGAATTAGAAAATAACTCCTAAACTAATCTTAATTCTACACTTATATGTAACTAATTACATTTTAGTAAAGAAACCTCATGATACATCCGAGGGGAGTTAAGTGAAGAGATAATTTTACAATCCCTAAAATTTAAGAAAAAGGCAAGGTGCATAGACCTTATTTAACCATACATCCACAATCATATTGGGCCCAATCTATAATCATCCACATTTATCCATCCACATGAACATAAAATTAAAACTATATCTTATTCTAATTATTAATCATATGAGGCATTTGAAATTAATGTGCAACTAATTTCGAGTTCATTTTTAATTCTATGTATTGAAACAGTTTTCCATATATGTAAAGTTTTTCCTAATCAGTATTAGTAATATTATCCATTCCTAATCTTATTAGGATTAGAATTAAAATTTTATTACCAATTAAAATATTTTTAATTCGTAATCTTTAAATGTTTTAATTAACTTTTACTAATCTTTTTAAATTAAAGGCTATGTGTCTTCAATTATCTAATCTCATTAGATAATTTAAATCTAATATTTAAGACGACAGTATCTTTAATTATATTTAAGTATCCTACTTGAATTTCCCTTCTTAAAAGAAAGAAATTAATTTAAGATATTTATCTTATCCATATTTATCATACTTCTTTATTTGCAGGAATCAAATTCTTAAATTTATGGATGTGATTAATTGAATTCTAATTTCCTTATTTTAGGGAATCAAATTCCCTAATTTAAATATATCAAAATTTATCTTTTTAGAACTTTTCCATAAGATATTGTTTAGTGAATTACTGTTTTTCATTGCACCAATTTAGGCTGCAAATATGGACATTAAAATCCCAAAAACCATGACTTTACAACATTCTGGCAGCACTGTACTAGTCATGATATTGCAGCTTGATGCGGCATCAAATCAAGGAATTTAATTCCCAAATTTTAACCATAATCAGCTAACATATGGAACCTTTCCATATTAAAATTTCATAATTTTTGGACTTGATTTAGCTTGTCAAAACCCCAAAAAACCGTAGCTTATGTATGCTGTACATAGCTGTAATTTTTGGGTTGCATATGTGGCATTATGGAGGCATAATCAAAGGATTAAATCCCTTAATTTTAGTAATCTTTCCAGGCATCTTTTGAACATATTCAAACTTCAAATTTTATCCAAAAAGTTTCAATAATTGCACAATTTTAGGACTCTTTGAAGATGACTTTCTCAACCAAAACTATGACTTGAAACTTCTACTAGCAGCAGTGGTTTCAGTCACAATTTCATGGCCTTTCCTTCACTGTTTGCAACTGGTAAGCAAGTATATTGAAATACTTTCAATGTAGATTACTTTCAAATTTTTTTAGAATTTTTAGAGGCTTTTAGGCCACTGTTAAAAACTAAAAATCAAACTATATGCAAATCTGGACAAAATCAAATTCTATCACATATCCGCATCTAGTTTCTCATGAATTCGAATCCTTTTCTTGCCAAGCTCTTTCGTGCATCTCAAGCACATATTGTTCTACAAAATTGAGACACTTAAACAAGATTAGTTGCTGAAATAAATAAGTATTAAAAATAAAAAATCAAAACTATGATAAACTACTTTAAAACATAATCGAAATTTAAAACTTACTTGATCTCTTCCAACGCCTCACATCTAATCAGAATTGAAATTAAATAACAACAAAACAAACCTTTGCATTAAAGTGAGCCAAGGGAGGTTCTGGTACCACTGCTGGAGCAGCATGATTAGAGCATCAACACAGTGGATTAACAAAAATTGAAATAAAATAAAAAATCATACCTCCTACCTTTGGATCACCATGGTTGTTTAATGCAAAGTTAAACACCATAAAAAATCAGAAAAAGGTTTTTACCTTTTCAAATGATATCGTAATCAAATGGATTTCTTTTGGTGCTAAAAAACGTGAACACCTTCATTTGTGAAAGAATCCCAACAGCTCAAACGCTTTGCCTCCAATGTTACACACATGATTGCAACGGATCTTTCTCAAAGAGAGAGCTTTATGCCATAGGCTTGCGCTAGCAAGTGGACAACGATTTGTCCTGTTTTCTTCTTTGATTTCTAGTAAAGAATCAATGGAGAAGTTTTTTAAAAAACCCCCTCAAGAGTGGCGGCAATCAAGAGAAAAACTACTAGTTTTTTTTTTATTGCCTCAAAAAAGGTGGTTATAACGTGAGATTTATATCTAGGTTTAATTTTATTATTAGACTTATTAAATTTGCAAACTAAGTCTTTAATATTATAATAATTATAATATTTAACTAATAACTAATTAAATTCTTTTATATAGGTCTTTAGTAGTTAAAATCTAGAATTTTATTTAGGATTAACTTAAATTATTACACTTTCAATTTAATCCAAATTGTAACCTTTGTGTGTGACCCCTTAAGTTCATAACATGTTGGCAATGAAATTGAATTCTAATTTTATTAATTAATTAATTTCAATGAATCATTTTCAATTTTAAATTAATTAATTCAATTCTATAAACCAAGATTGGCATCTAGCAATGCATCATGAGCATCCAATTGTTAGGAGAGTCAAAAGATTCTTTGACAACCTTTTAGTATACAATTTATTAGTGTAATTTATTCCCTTATCATATATCTCAAAGATGATAAGAGCTTGGTGCAGTACCTACTTTTATTGGCCTTCATATTTGTTTCTGCAATTAGATCATAAACTTTATGGAGATTTATGAAACTCATTTCATAATCTCCTAATCACCTTGGCTAAAGATTTGATTAAGCTAATGTCAACCAAGAACTAATGAGATAGTTCCCCTTAAATCACTTAGGGTAATGATTCTTATCTTGACCAATCGTTTGCCTTCATATACTTCATACTATACTCAAAAACATCTTATTTTGGCATCCTTGGTTAGGCACTCGTAAGGATGAAATCAAAGCATAATACTCCACATACAAGATGTCACGACCCAATTCCCGGGCCATGACCGGCGCAAGGACCCAATGAGCATAGCTCACTAAGCCCAAGCAAGCCTATTCCCACTGACTTTATTCCATACATGCTCGTGTGGGACATCCACACGTAATGCACCCAGTGCGCATATAATGCCAATTAACAATGGCATTTCCGATCATACATACACACACACACCCTTTCCGGGGGTGGACACAGCCAAAGCACAATGGCATTATGAATCACAATATACATGCACTGTTCCAGTCATGTATTTAGCAAATCACATTGCTTCACATATTTACATTCATACCAGTCAAATATAAACTTCGACAATGTACATTACATGTACATACCCATCATACAGAAACCCAAGACTACCAGCGGAGACATGTACAATAAAGCGGCAACTAGTGAATGCCAGACACCTACCAGGAGATGGACTACTGTGACCCCGCGATCTAGGAATCTACAATCTCCTGATCTGAAAACATGAATTTTTGAAAACGGTGAGTATAAAACTCAGTGAGCAAACATAAGATAAGAACAAGCCATAATATCAAGAAGGGTTAAAATATGATGCATACATTTGAAACATGTTCATTTTTATCCAATTTATTACCAACCCTTCCCCTCATTTCAATTTAATTTATAATGAAGGAATAATCGATTTCATACAAATATACTCGGAGAAATGAACAATCACATGTGTACACAAACACACATATCTGAGCACTCGCAGGCGTTACGTATCGCCATCCCTGCAAGCCCCCGGATAACCAATCACACTTCACCACTGTTCACGTGTAATGGTTTCCAGGAATCGTGGGCGTTACGTATCGCCGTCCCCACTTTGCACACCATTTCAGGCCTGTGCAATTTCCTCTTCACACGTGCATGGTGGTAATAATTTCACAACACTTCTCCACAATACATATACACATTATAGCAATGTACATTTTTAGCACAATTAAATTTCACCTCAATAAAATAACATTTCATGCCTTCATGCATAACATATAATTTTATGCCATCATGCATAACACATAATTTTATGCCTTCATGCATAACACATAATTCATCACATAAAATCATTTTAATCAAGGGCTTGTTCCCGGCACGTATTTTTTTTTAAAACTTTGAATAAATCATTTAATTATCCAAATCAATACAATGTGCATTTCCCCAAACAATTTTGAAATGCAAGTTCACTCACCGTCTCACAAATCCGGATTCCGGATGCTCTCGGATTAAAGTCCTCAATTACGATTCCCTTGCCTTTTCCGGACTTCTCACCACCTTAACACAGAATAAAATTAAGAAATTACTATAATGCCCCTAAACTAATATAAACTAATTTAAATTGCTAACGTACGATACGCAAAGGCAAAAATGCGTCCGATTATCGCTTTAACGCGGTATTGCCTAATTTCGACCGATTACCCGATTAATCGGCTATTATGTCCAATTTAATTCCGAATTGGTCCATTCCTTTTTTTTCTAATACTTTAATTCACCACAAATCATTCAATTAATGCCAATTTCAGCATCCAATCTTTTCCATTTCTTTATGGAAAATTCGGCCAATGCAGTGCATTAGCACTGAAAATTTTCTACTACATTTTCTCACTTTAAATTGTCATTTTTCTATTTTCTTTCATTTCAAATGAAACCATTTCATTTGAAATGAACCAATTCCTCATGCATCCTCTACACACTAGGTTCGGCTTAACAAAGAACAACCATGAAATTCAATTTCCTTCTTCCATTTTTTTCCATAATCGTGCTAAACTACTCCTAAACACCAACATAGTTTAAACTCAATCCAATCCAACATCAAATCCATACTCATACCCATTTTTCAGAATTCTTCCCATCATGATATCTCCATATTAAACCATAGAATTCAAGAACAAAAGCATAGATATTAGAGATCACAAGCCAAAGTAGAGATTTATTACCCTTTTTCACTTGAATTCCCCTTGAAATCACACTTTGTCTTGAATTTCCCCTAGGTTTTTGTGTTTTTCTCCTTTGTTCTTCTTTTTTTTACTTCAATTCTGGTGGGTGCCGACTTTAGAGAGAGAAATGAGGGTTAAATGCTGATTTTTATAGCCTTTATAATAAAATATAAAAGCTTGCCACGTGTCATCACGCCATTGGTTCGTTTTTTTGACTTTTTGACTTTTTCTCCCATTTGATCTCCACTACTTGATTCATCAAGTCAACATCTGATCCAAGGTTGACCATGGCTAGAAAAATTTATTCTGGTAGTGGAAAATTACCGAAATGCCCCCGGGATGGCAAAATTACGATTTTGCCCCTATACTCCGAAATGTCCCGAAATTTCATTATTTTCACTGTCCAACCTCAAATAACATCAATATAAATCAATATTACCCAATTGGGGCAAAATCCTTTCAAAAAAATTCACATTTAGCACTCCGGTGGCAAAATTATCATTTTACCCTTGTGCTCTAAAAACACTGAGAATCACCATTTTACACTGCTAAACATCATTTTATACTCCAAAAATCATAACTGTATGTCACATAATTATATTTGGCCCAATGTGATCAAATCTTGGTTAAAAATCTCCATAAATCAACAAATGAGAAAATGACCATTTTGTCCTTAACCGGTCAATTTTCCCAATTGACTCCAGACTGGACCTTGGACTCCAAATCACTATTCTGAGCTGTTCTGTGGGTCTCAGAATTTTGAAATTCCTCTTAGAATTTCTATTAAACTAGTTTGAAACTCGATTTAACTTAATCGTACCATTAGGTACAATACCGGTTTTCTAACAACTTAGACAGGGTCTCACACAAGATATCCTGGTGTCTCAAGTTTGAGTAGTTACACAATTGACACATGAGAAGTATTGCATAGACACTTGAGTGAGGTATCAAATGCACTTTTCATGATAGGTCATGTTCAGTTAACTTGCTCTCCCATGGCAAGCACCCACATGCTAGTTCCAAGTATCTCTATACTTCAACATGTTAGAGCGGTTGCTTACTTCATAAGAATAGAACATTGCATGTGCTGATCTTTGAGCATTATTGATGCCCCATCTCAATAATACAATGATCAGGAACTTTTAAGAAGAATGCTTTAATGAATAATGATCTTATAATTGTATCCCAATACAATTCTATTGCAAGGCATATATAGTTCCATGGGCTTTAACTACATAAGTACAAGAAGTAATTAAATCACAAACTTATGGATAAAGAGCTATCTTTTAATCATTATAATTTAATAAAATGTCATACATGAATAACCAAAAATGTAATTCCCATACGACCAAAGATTGGCTTGTAGGGCTCATACTAATAATTAATCAGTTAACCAAAAGGGTTAATCGATTAAGGGTCAAACTTGAAGTACCTTAAAAGCCTCAAAATTCAAATTTAAAATAAACTAGACCATTGAAGGGCGCCAAATGAAGGCATTCAAATTTGAACATATTTTAATCAGTTCATGTTTATTTCAATCAGTTCAAATTGATGGAAGAGAGGTCTCAATCAGTTAAAATGAGGATTAACCAATTAAAGAAAGACTGTTGGTTGGAGAAATATGAAAACGGAATGTTCTTAATCGATTAAAGCCACCTTTAATCGATTAACACAGTGAAGCAAATTGCCAGAAAAAAACACTTTAGCCAATTAACGCTCACTTTTAATTGATTAAAGAGTTACTACCAACAATTTGAAAAGAGTTACTATAAGACAAAATAATAGCTATTTCTGCTCCAAAATTGTTTCTAATAGCTAGAAATTGTCCTCCAAGTATAAATAGAGGTTTAAATGGTCAAAAATGATAAAGAGAAGATATCTAAAGTGATTTTAAGCTTAGAAAACCAAAATCTTCTCTTAACACTTGTATTTCACTCCCATTCTTTGAAAAAGTGTTTGAGCTTAACTTTGTATATTTTTTATCAACTAGGTGATTAATTATCTTCATCTTTTCTCTATTTATTATTTACTTAAAGTGTGAGGGACACTCTAAGGGGTAGACTAAGCTTAGGAAAACTTGGAAAATCTTGTAAGTGTTATGAGCTTGAGTTAGAAGTTTACTTTCTAAAAGCTTGGTGGAAGTTGTCAATTCCACTGGTTTAGTAAAGTTGGGTTGAAAATCCTTGAGTGGGGAAGATCAAGATAGTGGATGTAGGTTAAAGGAACCAAACTACTATAAATATTTGTGTTTTGTCCACTTCTCTTTACCCTCTTTTTACTTAGTGATTTTCTACCTTTATAAGTTAAAACTTTTTTTTTCAAAATCTTTTAAAAGCTTTTCAACCTTAAGAGTTTCCTTTAAATTTCTTAAAAGTGCTTTTTAAACCCCCCCCCCCCCCCTCTAACACTCCATTGGGACCAACATAGGCATATCCATCTAGGCATTTACATACATATACATCATTCACGTACCATGGTAGCTTATTATTCAATGCATGATGCAATACATACATTTTATTCAAACAAATAAACCCACTCACAGTGACAATTGAAGGCACTCCCATAGCCAAGGTCAACTTTCTAGCCTCCAATCTTTCTTTATCTCACTAATGCATTAATAGCTTTAATTTCCCTTTGACCAAATCAAAATAATAATTATTTTCCAGCTTTCAAAAGTTTCTAGCCTTTCAAACTAGGCTTTATTCCAACTGCTCATAGTTATAAAACCTAGGTTTCAAATCTTAAGTTCAAAAGCTTAAATCCTAATCCTTACCTTTAATGTTGGGTGCCCAAATCTTAGCTCTAAATTTCCAACAAAACCTAGAGGGAAAATCACCAAAGTTGGAACAAATGGGTTTCAAAATTATAAACTATTCAAATCGAAAATCAATTGGTGCAAATGCTTAATATTACCTCTAGAATAGTTTTTCCAAGCTCAAATTTACTCCAAACGAGCTCCAAAATTTTCTTAAAGGTTAGGGTTTTGGAAGAGTAGAGAGAAAGTTTTCTTTTTGTTTTCAAATGGGCAAATGGTCCAACCCCTTTTTATTTTTGCATTTTCGGGCTGATCTATCAATAGATGGAAGGCATTTATTGATAGATCCCACTAAAATTTTTGGGCATTGACCTTTATCTATCGATAGATTTGTTGAGTCTATAGATAAATGGTACACTAGACACTTTCATATTTTTCCCATTTAGCTATTTGTTGATAGATTCTATAGATTTATTGATAAATGGTTCTCAATTTGGTTTCCATTAGATTCATATAGCTATTTATCGATAAATTCCATCTAGATCACTTCATAAAATGCTCGAGTGGACATATATCAATAGTTAAGGTCCATCTATCGATAAATGTTCATCCAACTTGTTTTCTTCATGCCTCTTATCATGCATCTATCGATCTATCAATAGATCCTGCCCAGAGTTTAGATTTCCACTCCTTTTAGTCCCTAAACTCACTCTTTTAGGCATTTAATTCATTTCCATCCAATATCCACGTTTCAAACATTCATATAACATAAAATTCCTTAAACATATACTCAAACATAAAATCAAATCTCTATCTAAACTTAAATATTCAAGATTTATCAAACATTTCTCTAAGATGTTGCCTAAGTGCCACATGCTTCCATATACTTTACATATTCAACATAGCTTCAAAATCCTCAAATGCACAATAAATTCTAAGATCATTCTCCATACGTATAGGCATACTCTCAAACCTTTAAATATATACATCAAAATTCAAATCAACTGTCACAGCCCAAAACCCGAACCATGACTGGCGCATGGACTCGATGGACATGTCCCACTAAGCCCAAGCAAGCTTATTCCTATGATTTTGCTTATCAAATTCTTCATGCATTCATGAGACCACATTTCATAATTCTCAATTGTAAATATCTCAATATTATATTATGAAAACAAAATGTTTACACTTGTATTATCCCAAAATAACGTTGCCTATTGCCAACTCATGGTGGCAACATTACTCAAAATAAACATATTTTTTATGGCATGTATCTTAGCAGATTTGTGAGACCCTGTCTGACTTGTTAAAAAATCGGTATTGTACCTAATGGTACAATTAAGTTAAATCGAGCTTCAAACTAGTTTAATAGAAATTCTAAGAGGAATTTCAAAATTTTGAAACCCACAGAATAGCTCAGAATAGTGATTCGGAGTTCAAGGTCCAATTTGGAATCAATCGGGAAAATTGACCGGTTAGGGACAAAACGGTCATTTTCTCATTTGTTGATTTATGGAGATTTTTAACCAAGATTTGATCACATTGGACTAAAAATAATTATATGACATACAGTTATGATTATGGGATCATAAAATGATGTTTAGCAGTGTAAAAATGGTGATTCCTGGTGTTTTTGGAGCACAAGGGCAAAATGGTAATTTTGCCACCAGAGGATTAAACGGGAATTGTTTTGAAAGGATTTTGTCCCATTTGGTTAATATGGATTAATATTAGTGTTATTTGAGGTTGGACAGTGAAAATAATGAAATTCCGGTACATTTCGGAGTGTAGGGGTAAAAACGTAATTTTGCCATTTTCGGGGGTAAAACCGTAATTTTCCACTACTAGGATAATTTTTCCAGCCATGATCATCCTTGGATCAGATTTGGACTTGACTAATCAAGTGGTGGAAAACAAATGAAAGAAAAAGTCAAAAAAAGATTAAAACGGGCCAATGGCGTGATGCCACGTGGCAAAGTTGTTTATTTTATTATAAAGGCCATAAAAATCAGCCTTAGCCCTCATTTTCTCTCTTAAAAGTCGGCACCCACCAGAATTGAAGGGAAGAAAAGATGAACAAAGGGGAAAACCATAAAACCTAGACAAAAATCCATAGATTTCAAGTGTTTTTCAAGATTCAAGCAAAATAAAGGTAACTTTTCTTTAGATTTACTCTAACCCTAGCTTACCTATGCTTTTGTTCTTGAATTCTATGGTTAAATATTGAGATATCATGATGGAATGAATTCTGAAAAATGGGTATGAATATGGATTTGATGTTGGATTGGATTGAATTTAGACTATGTTAGTGTTTAAAGGTAGTTAAGCATGATTATGACCAAAAGTGTAAGAAAGAAATTGATTGTCATGGCTATTCTTCATTAGGCCGAACCTAGTGTGTAGAGAATGCATGAGGAATTGTTTCATTTCAAATGAAATGGTTCCATTTGAAATGAAATAAATTAGAAAATGACAAATTCAAGTGAAAAATGTAGTAGAAAAATTTTCAGTGCTAATGCACTGTATTGGCCGAATTTTTCCATAAAGAAATGGAAAAGGTTGAATGCTGAAATTGGCATTAATTAAATGGTTTGTGGTGAATTAAGGTATTAGAAAAAGAATGGACCAATTCGGAATCAAATTGGACATAATAGCCGATTAATCGGGTAATCAGTCGAAATTAGGCAATGCCGCGTTAAAGCGATAATCGGACGCATTTTTGCCTTTGCGTATCATGCGTTAGCAATTTAAATTAGTTTATATTATTTTGGGGGCAATATAGTAAATTTCCTAATTTTATTCTGTGTTAAGGTGGTGAGAAGTCCGAGAAAGGCAAGGGAATCGTGATTGAGGATTTTTAATCCGAGAGCATCCGGAATCCGGATTTGTGAGACGGTGAGTGAACTTGCATTTCAAATTATTTGGGGAATGCACATTGTATTGAAATAGATGATTAAATTATTTATTCAAAGTTTTTAAAAATACGTGCCGGGAACAAGCCCTTGATAAAAATGATTTTATGTGATGAAATTATGTGATATGCATGAAGGCATTAAAATTATGTGTTATGCATGAAGGCATAAAATTATGTGTTATGCATGAAGGCATGAAATATTATTTTATTGAGGTGAAATTTAAGTGTGCTAAATATGTACATTGTTATGATATTTATATGTATTGTTAAGAAGTGTTGTGAAATTATTACCACCATGCACGTGTGAAGAGGAAAATGCACATGCCTGAAATAGTGTGCAAAGTGGGGACGGCGATACGTAACGCCCACTATTTCCTAGAAATTCTGAAAATTGAGCAAAATGGGGACGGCGATACGTAACGCCTGCGAGTGCTCAAATAAATGTGTTTGTGTATGTGTTCTTATAACATGTTGTCATATATGTGAATTTGATGTAATTCTGCACGTGTGGAATGGGTAATGCACATGTCTGTAATGGTGTGTAAAGAGGGATGCTGAGTGATACCCCTCACCGAGAAATTCTCGCCCGAAAACTTGGAAGGGATGCTGAGTGATACCCCTTACCAATTGATTTCTGCCCATGAACTTGGAAGGGATGCTGAGTGATACCCCTTACCAAGTGATGTTCGCTCAGGTACTTGGCGGCAAAGCTGAGTGATACTGCTTGCCAAGTTCCCTAATAAATGTTTTTCCACTAAGGATAGTGAATATTAGCAGTGTATACGGTTGCTTATGTATTTGTGAATATATGTGTGATTGTATGGTCTGTGAATTGTTTAAAATTGTGGAAAAAGGGTTTAATACGAAACCCTAGTACGATTAAGCAAAACCCTCGTACAGTGAAGGGTTTTGATTTCCATTTGCTGCAGTAGAAATTTCGCTGCAGAGATAATTGTTGATTTTGCTATCTAGCTAGAATAAATCCCAGGGTAAGTGGGAAGGGTTTAAATATTAGTTAGATCAAAAACTGTCTCGTTTTTAACCAGTGCATCATGGTTATCAAATGTCCTGGCTAATATTGCTTGTTCCCTTCTAATATTCACTCACTGAGTATTGTACTCACGTTTTCAAAAATTCATGTTTTCAAATCAGGAGCCTGTTGGACCCTAGATCGAGGAGTCCCCATAGTGCATCTCCTGGGTATGTGTTTGGCATTCGTTAGTAGTTCCCTTTACTATAATTGTCTCCGCTGGAAGTCATGGGTTTTTGTATGGTGATTATGTACATGTAATGTACACTGTCAAAGTTTATATTTGACTGGTATGAATGTAAGTGTGTAAGCAATGTAAATTGCTAAATACATGACTTGAATAGTGCATGTATATTGTGATTGATAATGCCATTGTGATTTGGCTATGTTCACACCTGGGAAAAGGTGTGTGTGTGTATGTGTGATTGGATATGTCATTGTTAATTGGCATTGCATGCGCACTGGGTGCATTACGTGTGAATGCCTCACACGAGCATGTATGAAATAAAGTAAGTGAAAATAGGCTTGCTTGGGCTTAGTGAGCTATGCTCATTGGGTCCTTGCGCCGGTCATGGCCCGGGAATTGGGTCGTGACAAGATTACATCATGTATATGTATTCACATACCAACTGACACTTAACTTTCAATGAAGTGACCATGGAGAAGGTACAACTACTAGATGCCATGATACCTACCAAAAAGGACAATTCTACGAGGATACCTCTATCTAGGTCTCAACTACCTCTGAATCTGAAAACATGAAGTTTAAAAACGTGAGTATAAACCCAGTAAGTGAACAAGCATCAATACAAGAAGTTTAGAAAACATGATGCACTTATTTGAAGACAATGCAACTTAGTTCAAATATTGTTAAAACCCCTCAGTTAAACTCTTTGTTATCAAATCATTTAATGATGATGGATACATGATCAGTATAAAAATGGGAAAGAGTGAAAATTTCAGCAAACATCTAAACAAGGCAACATAATAGTCCGTTTCTTGCTGTAGTGAAAAGGCATTCTCATTGCACGAGGGTTCCTCGCTGCAGCAAGATTCAAGGCAAATGGACATTAAGGGGTTTTCACATGCCACAAAATCCGTTCCTGCCATATTGAACATCAAATTGAACACATTGACAATAATCAAGTTTTCTCAATATTCAATGCAATCACATATTATGATCATAAACTTTTTATCGCATATACATATATAAACATACAGAAACAAGTATACCACAAGCCTCATTCAGCTCATGTGCACTCCCTACACGCACAAAGCAACATCATCATTTGCATTCCCTACTCGTACATTTCAACATCATCATGTATGCACTCCTTACTCGCACATTTCATGAACATCATGTGTGCACTCCTTACTCACACACTTCATTATCATCATAGGATATTATTCATCAATACACAACATATATTCATATATATATATATACCAACATAATATAGAAGCACATGGGATCATCCTTTCATACATTTCACATTTTCGCAACATCAAAACATTTTATCAAGAGCTTGTTCCTCGACACACATTTTTGAAATGAATTTTGAAATGTTTCATCCAAATACATTTAGATTTCCCAAAATACTTTTGAAATGCTAGTTCACTCACCGGTCTTGGTTAATGCTTTGATCAACTCTAACTTCAACCAATGCTCCGAAGGAAGATGTAGGATCTCTTTGGAACCTATCACACCCAATAGCACCTCAATCAACCCAAATTGGCATTAATATACTTCCAAAAGCTATTTCCTAATTCAAGTTCAACTAGTTATTCCTAGCTAGCTTCCAATTACCATTAAGTGGCTTTTTGTTTACCCTACTCTAGTCACTCTAAAATTGAATAACAACCTCAACAATGGATCAACTCACCATTCTAATCATCAACCATTATCAACAGCTTGAAAATTAAACCTAATTCATTACTCACCTTGGTGGGTTTTTGTAGTTGAATTCCTTTTCAAGAGTTTTCAAGCTATTGTGGAAATCTCCCTCTCTTTCCACTTACCCAGCTAGTGAGAAAATATACCAAGGAAAGACCTTTAAGGGATTTTGAGGTGTATAAGGGAAAAAGCATGAAAAACCCTAAAAAAAATGGGCAAAAACATGAAATTTAGACTTTTTATGAGAGAGTTATGGATGATCCAAGGTTTCCTCCCATGGAAGATGAAGAAGCTGCTGGAAATTGGAAGAAGCTGCTGGAAAAATGAAGAGAAGCTATTGGAGAATCAGATATTTATAGCCAAAGCTTATCCAATTTTTAATGCAATTACAATAATACCCTTAACAAGGTGGCTTATCTTTCTCCTATCCTTTGTGCAATCTTTTTACTCTTTTGACATTGGGAAAAGGTCCAAAATCCTCTAAAAGAGGTCCTTTAAGTAGCCCCTAAAAGCTCTAGCTTCAAAAATCCCAAAATCTTGTTATTTGTGGAATTTATAGTGAAGGTCGCGACTCTCAATTTCCAGCGCTGCGGCCCTTAAATGTTCTATCCAAATCTATTCTTTTGGTGCAATACTTTCACTTCAACAAAAAATTTTGGCCATCTTTTCGCCAGAATTGGGAAAAGTGGTAAACATCAAAGTTGTAGCCATGCCTTATGTCCGTTTTTGTGTGTTCAAACCTTTGTGTGTTCAACGAAACACAAGGTGAGTTGTATGGAATGCTCAAGTTAGATAGATTGAATTTACCTTATGTCCGTTTTTGATAACTGTAAAGGAGTAGTACTCCTCGTTTACATTTGCTGTTATAAAATCCAAATTTGCTTAGTATCTCAATGTAATAGTAAGGAATATCCATCCTTCTGTAGCACCAAAAGTTATGCACTTAGGATGGCTATCCTTACTCTAGGTGCTTTTACGACTTTGCATTTTAGGCATGTAATGTTGGAGGTACGGTTTATGTCCCCCTCTTTTGTCCTTTGACCTTAAAATTAATAAAATTTAACAGGGTAGCTGGGCCCTGCGAAAAATTCCAATATAAAAAAAAAGTTGTAGCCATGCCTCTTAGATTTCTAATGGTCTAAAAATCATATCATTTGGACTTCTGTAGTGGGAGATATGCTTGAAAAACCAAAATATATGCAAATAAAGCAATAGTCCATCATGCACCTTTCTTCACCAATTGAAATTATTTTTTATCCTACTCCTATAAAAACATGAAATAAATATAAATAACATAAAACTAACATTATTAGCCACCATATCAAGGTACGGGGTACTACATCAACTCTTCCAATAACATAGTTAATATATTTCCATAACCCATATATATTTCCATAACCCATAAGCAAAGGCAAGGGTGTTACACTTTGATAATTCAGGTATGTGATAAGAAATGCTAGAATAGATCCCATCTAATCTAGGTTGATTGGAGATGTTGTGACCACATTTCTACTTGCATTATGATGCATTATATCACATGTCTATGAACTTATCTACTTTATTAAAAACTCTTTCGTTTATGGCTTGATTCCTTCTACTCCCACTCACTGAGTTATGAAAAGACTCACCCCAATCAAATTGTGGCCTTGTGCAAGTAAATAGCTATCACAACCCAATTTTCGGGACATGACCGGCACATGAGCCCAATGAACATAGCTCACCAAGCCCAAGAGAGCCTATCCCATTTAATTTACTTATCGTTTTTCAACTAATGCGTCCACATGTATTTCCAACCGGTGTGAAAATAGCCAACTCATAATGGCATTACTGATTAAATATACATATACATTTCAAAATATGTAATTCAGTAATTGACATTACATGAAAATATTCACAACAAAAGGACCCATGACTTCCAACGGAGGACTACAGAAAAGGTAACTATTGAATGTCGAGCACCTATCTAGGAGACAAACTATGAGGACTCCTCGACTAGGATCCAACAGTCTCTTGATATGAAAACATGAATTTTTAAAACTGTGAGTACGAAACTCAATGAGCAAACGTTAGTAGGGAACAAGCAATAATAGCCAGGAAATTTGATAACCATGATGCAGTGATTGGAAACGAGACAATTTTGATCTAGCTAACATTAAAACCCCTTTTTCCTCAATTCCAGTCAATTTGCAATGAGACAAAGAGTTCTCAAATTCACACACACACACACACACACACACACACACACACACATATAAACATATATAATCACGTGCAATTTCATCCACCATGCCATTTTCATTCACTCTGGTGCACTCACTACTCGCACATCATTACCGGCATCGCATTACCCACTCCGCACATGCACGGTCATAATTATCACAACATCGTCATTCAACCGACATGTGCACTGCCCACTCCGCACATGCACGGTCATAATTATCACAACATCATCATTCAACCGACATGTGCACTGCCCACTCCGCACACGCACGGTTACATCAATTTCACAGAAATTGATTACTATACATATCAGCATCATATAAAGGTACATAGATTTATCACAATCATGTTCCACATCACAAAATATTTCACTAAAGGCTTGTTCCCCTGGTACCCGTTCTTTTTAAAGAAAAGTTGAATAAAATCATTCAAACGTCTGTTCAAATATATTCACATTCCCAAAACAATTTTGAAATGCAAGTTCACTCATAATTTTCGAAAGTCGAATTCGGGTACTTCGACTATTAATCCTCAAGTACAATTTCTTTACCCCTATCGGAGGATTCACCACCTAGACATTTTACACAATCAAACAATTACTATAGTTGTGCTAAATCGTATTGAAACTAATTGAAATTCTATATGAATGCATGAATTGGGATAAAAATCCTTGGGTAACTATCTAAATACGGTATTGACCTAACTCGATTTATTACCCGATTAAATGGCCAATACATCCAATTCAACTCCAATTAATTCCATTTCTCTTCCAACACTCCAATTCATCAAATACTAGTCAAATGTCATGAACTATTGCAAAAACCATCATCACATTGTTTCTTGGAAATTCGACCATGGTGGTGCATCAACCATAAAATTTTTCTTACATAATTTTTACACCATAATTCATCAATTCATAGCCAATTCACTTGAAATAAAATCAAACACACCATCAATATACCCTAGGGTAAATTCGGCCAATGATGGGTGGTGGGAGAAAATGGGTTTTTCTTGTTTATTTTTCATGCTACACATCACTAACTAACCAAAAACATTAATCTAGCAAGAAATCTAACTAAATGCAAGCACAAAAACCCTCCCCCCATATTTGGCCCTCATTGATACCCACATGCAAACTTGCTTCTCAACCATGGAAAATGAAAAAGAGTGCATGGGTATGGTAGATCTCAAGCAAAAATTGAAAAATCTTACCTTAGCTTGCTTGATTCCTTGAATTTTCACAATTTCCCTTGAATTTTCTCTTAGTTAGGGTTTGTTCTTTCTTTGTTTCCTTTTCCTCTTGTTTGGCCGACTATGGGAAGTGAAATGGGGAAAATATGGGTTGATTTTTTAAGTTAAATAATAAAGAATTCAAGGCTTGACACTTGTCACAATTTCATTGGCCCACTTTTTTTCAAACTTAATAATTAAGCTTTCATTCTTCACCACATAAAATCCTTCAATTATCCATGATGAAAAATGCTAATGGCTGAGATTTATGGACTTGACAAGTGTGGGGGTGCAAAATTATAATTTTGCCCCTATGGTGGTAAAATGACTATTTTACCCCTTATGCTCGAAACAATGCAGGAAATCAAGATTTTTCACTTCCAAATCTCAAATTATACCCCAAATGATCAATCTTGATCAAAAACTTCTTCCAATATTTCAATTTTATCCTCGGGTGGTAAAATGATCATTTTGCCCCTAAAGCATGAAAATTCCGATTCGACTCCAAATCGATCCCCGAACTCTGAATCATCATTCTAAGTCATTTTGGGGTTTTGAAATTCTCAATTTCATATTAAAATATCTATTTACAGGTCTATAGAGGTCGATGCCTCACAATAGCTCAATGGGGATTTACATGTGGGAAGTGCGCAGTTAAGACTCCTTCTGTAAATTAACTTTTGGCATCTAGTAGGCATCTTCGCTGACGTGTCCACTCCGCTGAGTTTGATTTAAGCATGTTCTAGTTTTGAGTTTTGGTTATCAAACTAAACTATATTTTGGGTTTTTTATATTCATTATGTTTCGAAATATGTAGACACAATGTTGTCACTTGTTTCTACGATTGATGTACAAGATGGACCCATTGTGCTAGCCAAGTTATGGCTATGTGAATACTATGATAAAATGTGGTTGTATAAAACATGCCATGGGGCAAGTGTTAAAGTACTTGAAGTTGTGTTTATAAAATTAATATGCCCTTGGATATGTAAACCATTCTGGAATATATGTCCTATATATTGATGTTATGATGTTCTAAGGCTTGCTTGGGTCTCACAGGTGTCGTCTACTGAACTCATGCGCTGGCCATGACCTCTGGATTTGGGTCTTGACATCACTCTATGGTATGATATACTTTATTGAGAAAGTACTCAAGTTAGATCTCAAAGATCGCAACTTGCAGATTGACTTTGATTATGGCTATTTACTTTGGGGGACACAATGCAAATGTCCTTAATTCATCAATCATCATGGTGTGAGAATTTGTCATGGCATCGTAGAATTTTTTTTTTATATAATTGGGGGAGGGGGGATTCGAACACTGCTCTTTAGGTAGGGGGATTATGCACCAACCAATGAGCTAAATGCTCGGGTGCACATGATATCGTAGAATTGAATTTTCTCAACTTCAACCTTTAGGTGGCTTTCATTATTGAAATAGAAAGAAATTTAGCGTACTTATGACTCAATTTTAATATTAACCCAATGTTACAAAAGATTTAATGACATTACCTAAAACCCCCTAAAGCTAATACTTTAATAAGTAACATTATGGGAAATAGTTTGATAAGTAATTGTTTGTTTGATTATGTATGTTGAAGAAAATGTATTTGATAATATTGATATGGACCCCAACCCAAAAAATTTCCTGACTACGCCATTGGAGCTATCATATCTTGTTTGTAGCTTATCTCCAGTTTTGTTTTGTCTGAAACTTTTGAGACTTTTCCTGATTGACGAATCTAACTAGAAACACAATATATTATCATGTCCTGATAAGCCTGTCAAGTCAGTTTCTAGG
The DNA here is from genome assembly GCA_036013995.1 of Theobroma grandiflorum. Classification (NCBI taxonomy): domain Eukaryota; kingdom Viridiplantae; phylum Streptophyta; class Magnoliopsida; order Malvales; family Malvaceae; genus Theobroma; species Theobroma grandiflorum. The sequence continues at coordinate 14,545,910 of CP142130.1, read as the reverse complement.
ACATAGTTAGCTAGGCTGCATTAAAAGGTCTAGGTTGCACTAGCATTGTACTCAAAACTGTATAGGTTTCCACTAACTCGTGATGGAAGTAAACTGTGCCTGTCCTGTGTCCTATCTCAGTTCCTGGATAGGATAAAACAGGTGGGCTATGACAACTTGGCATGTCAATCTCGAGGTTGTGACTTGGTCGGGCTGTTCCCAAGTTTATTTGTCAATCCAACATAGTCATAAAATCGAATTCTTGTTGTGTTCTTGTAAGGCAATCATTAATTTACTCTCTTGGAATATCAGTTTCTGATCTTTCAACTCAGCTGAGCTGGACGCTCTTGTCACGATCATAGTCGCAAACTCAAGGTTATAAGTCGTATTAATTTCACTAGAATGTTAAGAAAATCAGGATTCCTCCCCCATGAGATATCATCAACTTTTAAGAGTGAATTGACAAATAATCAAAAGAGTTGCCTGCTAGGAAAGTTAGAAGGCTCAGGCCGTACCTTAGGCGCATAATCGTGAGTTTCTAGTGAAATTTGGAGATTCAGCTATGTATAAGAATTGTTCAGGGAATCCTATTACATTGGGACTCTTTTTTTCCTTTTTTCCTTTAGGCACCAAGACAAATTGCTCAACTCACTTATGAGGAATCCTCTTGGACTTTTAGGAACCGATGAATTTAATGCCAATGCCATTAGACTAGGTCATCCAATCCAACTGTACTTGCAGTCTACTGCAATTGTTTGTATTCTCTCCACTCTCTAGAGTCTAGAATTGCAAGATTGTATTATTTAGAAAACAGGTCAGGCTGTAAAGGGGTTGAATCATTTAGTAGTTTCTACAAACTCTTTAGTCCCCCTATAAATTGCATGTTCTGAGCAATGTTCATTACTTCGTTTAGGTCCACACCGCCCGGAGTCTCTAGTCGACACAGCCATGTGAAGAAACAAATTCTGACTAGCAGACTATGGTTTTGTACAAGATGAAGATGATGGGTCCCCTGTAGAGGGATTTTGGCAAGGAAAAGAGGTAGCCATCCCATGTGTTATTTCATTATTCTTAGCAGTGATGTCCAAATTATAAGGGACTAGAGACATGCATTAGTATGGTTATCAGTGATGTCGAAATTATAGGGGTTCGGAAACATGTAGCTAAACCAGGGAAAATGACAGATGTTTTCAGCTGTTCAGTGCAGTCTGGGGTTGGGGAAAAACTGATCAGTTTGCTGCAGTGAAGGGCATGATAATGAAGGAACAGATGGGTCATTGAATTCAAAGCCCTGTTGTAATTTCTGAATCAGTGCCATTGAAAACCAATACGGGCTGTCTCTATGTTCTATTTGGGAATGTGAAGAGAAAGGCCCCATGGCCTATACTGAGTTTTGAAGTTTCCAATTTAATGGAGTCAATGGACATTAACTTTTTGTGGGCTTTTAAGTCTTGGACCTATGCTGTGTCAACTCTCGAGTTGCTCCTTTCAATAGGAAAGCTATTTGTTGAATTCTAAAAATCTCTTTGCTGAGAGGTACTCTTCTCTCAGCCGCTAAGCACAAAGCCATCGGCTGCAATAACTCCTGTCCATTTAGTTTTGAACCGCCCACCAGCGGATTCGGATGCTTTCCAAGAGACTGTATACGATACAATGCTAGCAAGAAAGAATATTTCCAAAAGCTCGAGTCAGCGTCAAGGCAACTGCATCTCTTTTAGTACACCAAGCCACCAACCAAGAAACTGCATGCAATCAAATCGTAAGCAATCTAAAAGCAGAGAATGCTACAACTTAAATCTAAGATATAGCTATTGCGATTTTCGTCTCGACCTAGCAACTTGAGTTAGCAATGTATAAGATATTATTAGAATTTCAAATTTTCCAAGTTTTATTACTGATTAATGGCGTTGGAAGTATAATTGTAAGGATAGAGTCAGAGGCTCAGAGCTAGGGAAGTTGGACTTTTGTGTTTTCAGTGACAGCGATGTCCATGTGTTTGACTTCCCGAATTGTGGTGCTGTTCTGTGGATGGAAGGGCTTTGTGAGTTCTATGTCTGTGATAAGCTTTACAAGAAGAAATATTGGTCATTAAAAAAACAACCTAGAACTGGTCTAAACTCAACATACTTGTGTAGTTGGTTGTCACGTCAGTCCAACACACTGATCAAGGTTTCCGGTTTGATTCCGGTGGATGTCACCAGTTAAGTTTATTTTTGTACTCTTACAACTCCCGGCCATGAGTCCATGGCGTGTTGTACAACAGTGTCCTTATTCATTTGAACAGCTCATTAGCACATAAACTCATGAATTAGTTCTCACTTCTCAAGTAATGGAATATGCTTTACAGAAAAGATCTAACTGTTATTACCCATGAGAGCTTCAAGGCTCCAACCATGTGCAAGGCATCAGACTTCTAAGCCTAGATTATTCAGTAAGTTGGTCAATGAAAAAGATAACAATATTTAAGGGAATAGTGATGTGTGGCCCATCTTGGAGTTTGGCTATCCTCAAAAGAAAACAAGGTGGTGGTGGGTATGGTAGGAGCTGGGTTCCGTCGTCCCTCATGATCATGGGTCCTACCCATATCTATGATGATAGACGTTTATGGGGCAACTTGCAATTCTGAAACATTGAATCAGTGGCCTTTACCTTGACACAATAGTTTGATGGTTATTTCTAAGCATATGTCATGTAACTTCCAACAGAGAGTGGTAGGGAAAAAACTGTTCCTAATCTAAGACTTGATCAATTAAATTGTGAAACTTATGTCAAGGGAGAGATTCAGCTGAATAAGGAAGAATCAAGAGAGTAACTGGTTTAGAGGAAACCTTTTACTGGTTGAGATTTGAGGCTTTTGCTATGTCAAAGTCATGAATTTGTGGATTGAACTTTTTGCATAACAGTACTCTGAATAAAATCTTGAAACCAATCAACAAAAAGGGACAAAGCAATGATGGAATATAGAGAAAGGAATCTGCATCCTTTTAACTTGATTACTGAATTAATTATGGTACAAACGCCGTATGAAAAGAAGAAGGAAAAGAAGAAGAAAAAAAGCCTCATCATCCTTAGTGTACAAAATGCCCAAAGAAATCAAAACTGGGCCTTCGGAGAGGGCTCTCTCAGCCTGTGCTATCAGATTTGTTTATTTTTCTTTTTTTTTTTGGTGTATTGTACAGTATTTTCCTTTTATTTTTAATTTTTTACACCATTGAAAAACAAAAGAACAAAGGTAATTTTCCTAGCAGCTGCTGAAACACTTTTTTATTGGTTTTTCTGACGATTAGAAATTTAGAACTGTGAAATGCATCGTCTATGGCAAGCTATGGTTCTCTTTTTCTGCCGCTTAGTTTCATCTTTCCAGACCTTGGCAATTTCTTGTGCAATCCTCATGGCATCAGAGGAAGCACCAGAGAGCCCTCTCCTCGTGAACCCAACAGCATAGAGTCCAGCACTTCCTTTCCAGCCATGTGGGAAGGGAGCCTTTGGGAATCCATTCTTGGAGAAGAATTCGCCTTCCTGTTCATCATGGAACCAAAACAAGATTAGTTCATTTGTCCCAAAAACTCTACATTGGTTAAAGATGGAAAAATTTACCAAAAAAAAAAGTCTGTAGAAGGTTCTTAAAACAGTTCCTTCTTCCTCCCCCTTTTTTTTAAAAAAAATTGATTAAAAAATATTTGTGGTTTAAGGATATAGGACAAATCATAGTCTGACATTTTTCAGTAAAAAAAGATATTCCTTAACATTACAAAAAGTTCAAAAGCTGAACAGAGGCGTTTAGAGCATTTTCTCACCTGAAGCCAGGAGGGAACATTGCTGCGGTATCCAGTAGCCAGAACAACTGAGTCGATATCAAGTTTTTCACCATTGACAAGCTCAACCTGTCCACGTGAGAAACGCTTGATTCCAGGAACAACATTAATCTCGCCTGATCTAATTTTCTCCAGCGCACCAATGTCCAATACAGGGGTTTTTCCTTTGGTGTTCTTGAGTTCCAATGGACCCATTGATGGCCTTTTCAGCCCGTATTTCTCAATGTTTCCGAGCACCAACCAGGCCAAGATCAACACAAGCTTGTCAACAAGCCAAAGAGGCAGCCATTTCAACAACAAAACAGCTAATTCAAATGTCGATTTCCCAAAAATTTCTCTTGGCAAGACATGAACCTGTTAAAAGGAAAACAGATTAGAATTTGATCTCATGGTTATATTTCTCTTTAAAGAATATATCTGATAATTAAGGCATGTGTTGGTGACTTGCCGAGCTGCGAACCACCATTGAGGGTGAAGCATTGTGGTTACAAAGATCAAGAGAAAGTTCCATGCCAGAGTTGCCACAGCCAACAACTAGTACTTTCTGTCCCTTGAATTTTTTGCCAGACTTGTAGTCACAAGCATGGATAACTTCACCACCAAACTCAGCCAATCCTTGAATATCAGGCACCACACACTCGGCATTTTCACCTGTGGCCACCACAAGCCAGCGGCAAATGTACTCAAAGTCAGTCTTGCTTGAGCCACTTGAAACGACGGTCTTGACCCTCCAGAAGCCACTGGTCTCGTCATATCTAGCGGACTGCACACACTCATTGAATTTTGGGTTGATATCAAAATGCTTAGCATATGATTCAAGGTACTCAATGAACTGTCTCTTTGTTGGGTACTCAGGGAATTCCTCAGGGAAAGGTAGTTTGGGGAGTTGGCAGAAGTGTTTGGGAAGGTGAAGCTTTAGCCTGTCGTAGGTGCGTTTTTGCCACAAAGATGCAATGCATTCAGCTCTTTCAAGAACGACAAAGGGCACCCCTTGTTCTCTAAGGCAAGCAGCTGTGGCAAGCCCCGAGGGTCCGGCACCAACTATGACCGGACCATTGACCAAAGTCCATTTACGTTGAAAGAAATATTGATCTTGGTCAACAAGGCGGAACAAGTTCTCCATCGTTAGGAGGGAGAAATCGGGAATTCTTTGTTTGGTGTGGTTTAGGTTTGGGTGAAGGCTGTGGAATATTGAGTTCGTTTTTTGAAAATATGCGTTTATATAGGAGAACACAAATGGGAGAGCAAAAGAAGAAGATGATGTTTGTTGAGAAGAGAGTTGGATGTTCTTGGTTTGGAGGGAGGAGAGGGGTAGGGGGATGCTTAAATAGGGAAGGTGGCGTGAAAGGACCATGTGATAGCATTCAAGAGTTAATGCGTTTGAAAGGGCAAATCATAGCCAATGGCTACCTTTTCTTATTTTATCTAGTATTTTAATAGATCTCATACATTATACTTGTTTAAAATATTTAGCATTTTTTTGGGGATATATTTTATTCTTTCCTTTAGAACGTTTTTGTGTTATAAAGAAGATGTGATCAATACTTTTTCTTTTGATAATAATAACTACTATTTTTGTTTTTGTTTTTGTTTTTATTTAGAAATTATTATACCAAATAGCTGGGTACACAATAAGCAAATATTGAGGGGGGAGAATACTTGGGTTACCAATGACAACATAGAGTTTCAATGATTTAGATGTCCAACATCAAATGTGCATGTAGATTTCCTACCAAGCTTGAGATTCCATATTATTGTATATCAATAATTGTATGTTCCATCAACTTAATAGTAAGTGAATTTTTGATAGGATTATTATACAACATATATTGAAAAAGAAAAGTATTTTAAATGAACAATCACAATCAATTAGCACAACTGTTGATATACATCATGGCAAATATGTGCAAACGATGATTGGGATGATTGCAATATTGTTCTTAGTTTAAAAAAAAAAAAAAGAAAAAGAAATACATTTAAGAATGAAGAGAAGATGATTGGGATGATGCCATTTGATGCTTGGCAAATTTGTTAGTTTTAAAAAGATACATTTAATCATTAAGAAGGAATTCAACAGCTACAAAGAACGAAAAAAAGAGTCCTTCAATGCAGAAGCTAAGGGTGTTTTATGTTGTATTATTTGAGGTAAAAGGCAGTAATCAAAGATGAAGGAGAGGGATTAGAGGGAGAATTAGGGAGCAATGAAAGTGACACAACATCCTCATCTGATTCTATGGACCCATTAAGGAGTTTCTGAAACCCGGAAATGTTAATAATAATAAATAATCAATAATAAATAATAAATAAGAAAGGATTGGGGAATAAACAAAAAAATCTGTGGAAGTGGAAGGCCAAGTGGCAGAGAGAGGATGCTGACTAGGATGTAGGCAATGTTCCCACGTGGAGTGGACGAGCCAAGTTGCGACTAGGGTAGGGGCCGCAGTGTCACAATCTTTGGCCCTCAGTCCAACACAGCCCCTCCACGGCCTTGGGATTGCCACTTGTAAGGTTGTTTCGACACTCAAAGCCCATTCTGCCAACCGTCCTCCACACCGCCCTTGCGCCATCTGTCGACCCCGCTTCCTGTCCCTATGCAATTTGTTTACTAATTTTCAGACCACTTTTCCAAACCCCATTAAAAAATCTGTGCTATTAGCCAAATTATACACACTCACACCACACTTGTTTAACTATTTGTGCTTCTAGGGTTACGTTTGCATGGTCGATTAAGGTTGCAAAAAGTAAGATGGGGAGAGGAAATGTGAGATGCCAAAACATGTCAATATATATTTATATATATATATATATATGTATGTATTTGTTATAGTCTTGATTGCTTAGTATTAGCTAGCTACGGTTTATCTGACTTCAAGCTTATACCTTTGAAATAGTTTAGCTTTCATGAACTTTGATGATTTTTATTCTGTTAAAGAATTACTTAAGAGAAAAGGGTTTGAAAATCAATAATATATAATACATTGTATATCTCGCAGACCTCGAGAAATGAGGAAAAAACTTCGAAATTGGATGAAATTATGTATGTTCGAGGGAATATTCTTAATTTATGCATGGTAAAGATTGTGAAGTACTAGGATAATATAGGTTCAAAGCATGAATACACATCTTTGTTATGATCAAACCAAAACCTAATTATGTTTTCATTCAAGGTACGTGGAAGGCCGATAAGCATTGTTGCTTTCGGTGAATGCTTGTGAGTTTGACACGCACGCCTGCCTTGTAAAGTGAGGGTATATCAGAGCTTTTTTTTAAACTTTTTATGCTGATTATGATGGTGATTAGTTGAATGCTTAGGTTTTAGGGGTTGTTTGTACTTTCCTGGAATAGGCCTGTCAAAGTACAAGTTTATGATTATGTGAAAAATTTGGAGTTGGAGGTAGCTAAGCTAGGCCAGCCCCACCCACCCACTTAATGGTGTTGATGAGTAAAAACCAAATTCATGAGAGGGAAGGGGCACCGAAGGAGAGAGGGCTGCATGTGCATTGAGGACCTTGAATTCCATGTAGTCTCTCCTTTTCATGAAAAGATTGAGAGCTATGAGCTTGGCGTTTCTAAGGTTAACCATTTTAAAATCATTTTGGAGAATGAGCAGAATCACCGTTCCCACCTTTTGCTCTCCATTTCCCCCTTCAAGACAACTTAATATAAACAACTAAAAACAAGCCTCCAAATGCAAGCATACAAAGAGATATGAAAGAGAGAGAGAGAGATAAAAACTTAGTCATATCCCATGCATGATATCTGATAGGGATATGTGTATTTTTGTTATCCCCAGAGCCTCCCACACACCAAGTGACCAGCCTTGCATTGCTCCACCACCAGGCAGCGTTTTCTACTTTTAGGATGGGATTGATGGGTTTCTTTTTTCTTTTAAAGAAAAAGAAAAAAAAAAAGAATTTCGATTCCTTTATAGCAAGATCATAGAGGTTTCATTCGATAACTTTTGTGAGCAGTCGGCGGTGTATACACTTTGGTAGGGGAAGTTAGCGCGTTTCGGGTAGAACATCTTTATAAATAAATAGTGCCAACCCTATCTAGATTATATATTAACCCCCAAAAAGCTTTTGCTAAAATCTATAATTATAGTTTCAGTCACGCGTAACGAAAAGTTCAAGAAAGGCAAAATCATTGGCATACACACACACACACACATTTATATAGTCACTGAACTGGCTTCTCACCAAGTTTTCGCTACTCTTTCACCTAGCTGGAACCTCAATTCCCAACTTAACAAAGCAGAAAGTTAAAGAGTTTCTATGAAAAACAACAATAGTTAGTACTATAATATCTATATGTATTTATGCACTCTCTCTACTTTTGGCTGCACTATTTATTTAGCAACAAACATATATAGTTTAGAATCAGCGTAAGGGGCAGGCACATTATATATATGTAGTCAAGGGTGACCATGGATCCAATTGCATGCAATAGCTACCTAGCTATCATGTTTATCTACTTACTTCATCATACAATATTCTTCACTACTATTTTTCTTCATCATCCCTTTATAATTTTGTAGCATTACATACTCTCCTTTTATTCATCACAGGGAATTGAATATGCGAGAGAGATTGAGCTCAATTACAAGTTATTGATCAGCATCCAATTAGGAGGTGATAGTTGGTTGTCGATGGAGTACTCATTATCATATATACATACATATATATTTTGCTGTAGAACATAACAAGACGAGGACAGTTCTCAAATTGAAGATGAGGTCAATGCTAGTATAGAGCTACCAGTTGAATTAAGGAAAATCTTTCTCTCTTGCCATTATTCATTATATTTTGTTTTTTTTTTCTAATTAATTTTTACAAAGTTTGGTAGGGTCTGTCCATGCGTCTTACAGATTTCTTTTATTGGGTCAACCAAATGAGAAAACGTATATCTTTACTTAGTTGGACAAGATACTAAACAATTAATTAAGTTCCAAGGTTAGGTTCAATTCATGATTAAGCGAGGGCCCCAAAAGATTGCAAGTTCTATTTCCATAATTGTCACTAATTAGAACTTTTCAGCTCTCTCTCCCTCTCAGATTCCATGTATAAACTATAGAAGATGCATACTCATGGCAGCCACTACTTGAAACTTTTTATACCCTCCCTATTATTATTCATCTATGTATAAAAAATAACCCACTTACTTGCCCACCCAACAAATAGAAAAGTATAAAGGTAACTTTTAATCTTGTAAATTTACTATTACAAAAATATCAACCAAACAGAATTTAAAAACATTTATTCTTGTAAATTTACTTTCCCAATTTTCATTAATATTGTATTTATCCATATTTACAAAAAATATATATGATTATTAGAAAATTATTAAAGGTAGCTTTTCAACGAACAATTTATGAAAAAAATAAATTACTTTTTGGTCGCTTAATTTTTTGAAACTTTCTGTTTTGGTTCACTTAATTTTTGGAAGTAACGTTTTGATCATGAAAATTTTTAAGTATTATTATTTTGGCCACTCAATCATTAAAAAAAATTAAAAATGAAGAATTTTAAAAGAAAGGAAATAAAAACTTTGGAAAAAACTCTTGCCATGTTGACATGTTCACATAACAAGAGCAGATGATGCAGTCTATTATATTTTAATAGCTGAGTTCAAAAAAACAACACCTACTAATGTTGGTAAACCAAAATGTTATTTTTTAAAATTGAGTAATTAAAAAAAATACTTGAAAAGTTCAGTGACCAAAAAGATAATTTAGCTAATAATAAAAATTTTTTGAAGAAGCAAATAACAAAAGTATCAACTAAAATAAATGAAATCTAAATAAATAAATAAAAAAGAAGCATCTTTATTGAATTCTACTTCCGATAATTTGATCTCGGGTTTACAGTGAATAAGATTATCAAATAATTAACTTGGCTTAATTAAATTGGAAGAGTTTGGTCTTAGCTAATTATTTTAACGAAAGACTAATAGTCAAATGGCAGAAAATTAAAGTGAGAATTGATTAATCTCACCATTTCAATTGCATGCATATGTATATATATATATATATATATATATATAAATAAAGTACAAGGTAAAAAGAATATGGGGGCACATGGCAACATGAGAGCTCCCGAAGAATATATGAGAAACCCCAATTAAACAAGAAGAAAAAAATCTCATCGACAAATCTATATGAGAACATCAGAAAACCTTTTCAGTTTTAAATTATTTAATTTCCATTGAGTAGCTATTAGAAGCTTAGAAAGATTTAGAAGATCTTCTCGCTCCAAGAACAGAAAACCCCTCTCATGTTTTATCTCATTTGACCCACTAAATCTCTCACTCATACACTAGCAACAGGACAATAGTAATGTAGCACTAATTAATTCCTGTTAGAATATTTTCTTGCATGTGTTTGGATTCATTTTGGATATGAGAACATAAATCTTAGTAAAAATGATTGGCACCAAAACAATAATATGATTAATTCTTTTGTATGGGACTTTTGTCAAAGGCATATTGATGATGGCAACATTGTCACCAAACATTTATTTAGAGCAAATTGGTATGGAATCAGTTTAGCTAGTTTTCCATCAATTATAAATGGAATCCTTAATTCCCTATTTGCTATTTACTTGAGAGGGAAGGAAGACACGAATTTTAGCTTTGTTGTTGTGCCTTTAATCCTAAGAATTTACGTGGATATTACACCCTGTTCCAAAGAATAAAATCTTTGAGGAAGAAGGGTTTGTGCTGTAAGATGCTCGAATATGTATGTTCATTGTAGGTTTATGACATGAATATGCTCTGTCAGTTTTCTTTCTATTGAGCAAGACCAAAAGCATATATCTAGCTATTCTGACATATTTAATTTACATGCTTCTAGTTGTCTCTCATCTTGCAGCAAAATCTAGCGTGAAAGATATATAGCACTTCTCTTTGGTAAATTAATCACTTCAATATAAAAGATTGGGTATCATTTTCTTCTTCATTATTATTATTATTATTATTATTACTAGGATGATACCCGTAGCTACGCTACGGAAAATGTTAAAAGAAATATAAATTATAGTCTTAGATTTCAATTTGATATTTTTAAAAGATAAATTGTTTATAGAGAAAAAAATAAATTGATTTTAATTACAAAATTAAATATATAGAGAGGGATTCTAATTGAATGACACTTGTCATTCAATTAGATACTCAATTAGAATTCAATTAGACACTCAATTGAAAGAAATTGAGAAATCAAATTATATTATTTTTATATATAGTAGAGAAAAAGATAAATTGATTTTAATTACAAAATTAAATATATAGGGAGGGATTCTAATTGAATGACATTTGTCATTCAATTAGACATTCAATTAGAATTCAATTAGATACTCAATTGAAAGAAATTGATAAATCAAATTTTGCTACTTTTATATATAGATAAATTGTTTATAGAGAAAAATAAATTGATTTTAATTACAAAATTAAATATATAGGGAGGGATTCTAATTGAATGACATTTGTCATTTAATTAGACATTCAATTGGAATTCAATTAGACACTCAATTGAAAGAAATTGAGAAATCAAATTATGCTACTTTTATATATAGTAGATATTGAGATATGGAGAGATTCAAACCTAATTTTTTTGATTAGGGAAAATACCAACTATTAAATCAAATATTCAAGTATTTTTTTTCATTTAAATTAATGTGTACCATATGCAAACTTTAAGAGAAAATAGAAAGAAGAGTGAAATGAACTTTTACATGAATTATTTACTTACACTAATATAAGTATCAAGTTATTATCTCTTTGATCTAATAATTTCACATTCAATGTCCAAGTTTGGTGTTGCTAATGTAATGATTTAATGTCATGACAATAATGTGACAAATGGTATGTTATTTTTAAGAAAAATACAACTGTAAGTATTTCTTGATGTAATTTACATAGGAAGAAAATTTAGATATATAAGATTCATTATATCATTTTCTTGAAATTCTTAATAAAATTAAGTCACATGTCTAAACGTATTGATTTAGCATGGACCTTAATGATAGAGTTAATATATGCCCAATATCGAATCGGTTGGGTATAGAGATACATTTTTATTATTTTAATTAAGTATTATATTTATCAATAAAGATTTCCTTTATTTATAATTTCATTTATAATTGTTATTATTTATTTATAAAGATAAAATTCATGAAATAAACATGCTTTGCAAAAATATTATAAAGTGTTTCTTATTACATCAAAGCTTTTTTTTCTAAATGTTTCTACTTGATATTTTATCAAGACGGGACATTGATAAAGTAGAGAGATTGACACATAATTATGTTCCTCACTTGTTAAAAAAAGCAACCAATCACATAGGTTGATGTATGTGGATACTTGAACAAACATGTAGGTATTTATTACATGAACTAGTTCATTGAATATAACCCACCATAAAAGTTTCATTTGATATCATACTTAAATGTCTATGGAAACAAATTTCTCATATGATAATTATGCAAGTAATCCTTAAAATTGAAATTATCAAGTTGTTTTGTATATGACGTGCTATAATTTGATACTAACATATGTAGTACTAGGAAAGGATACGGTATGGGATGAACTTTGGTTATAGCATGAAGCATATTGACACAAATGAATCATGATATATATAGGATTTATCATGCCAAGAGGAATATCTCATTGTTTCTTAACATGTATTGACTCAAGGGAGTCATTGGCCAAAGCAAAATAAAAATTCAGAAAAAGAGTTTTTTGAGTTAAATAAAGAGTTAATGACTAGCTTCAAGAGCTAACATGAAAAAAAATATAAAGTACACATTGAACCATGATTGATATCTTGCCTAGAGACTAGTTAATAAAAGGCTTAAATTATATGACAAGACTATACACTAAAGGGTTGAGCTGAATCACATTGACTTTACTTAACATCTTGATGATCATGACATATTATCATATGTCAATTTGATTTATAAATGAGAATTAATCAATTCAAAATTGATGATAAATGCAAAGAAATTAAATTCATCTAATTCTATTCAACTTAAAATTATGATTCACATTTATTATTAACATATTAAGAACTTAATAGGCCACGCATGAAAAATTAAAATGAAGAATTAAGTTGGAATTAATTGTAAAGAAATTTGGAATTTCAAAAATTTAATTGAAAAGTTCAATTTGATTGGGATATTCTTATAAATAGTGTAAAAATTATTTAAATCCTACAAGGATTAGAATTATTGCAATTGCCTAAAACTATGAGTGTTTAGACTGCCCATCAGGCACATAACAATTAGACTGCCTATTAGACACATAACAATAAGAAAGAGGCTTTCAACATTCTAGAGACAAAACCCAAGAACATTCCCTAGCTGGCACTAGATTTCGCCCTAGACTCCCGTTCTGTTCTTTGGAAATCTTTTCACTGTCATTCGTATGGATCACCATTGAAAATTGGACATTTGAACAAATAGTGGTAACCCTTGCTTTTCGTGCTCAAAGGTTTCGGCAATCAAATTCTTTTAAGCCTTGTTGAAATCGATATCTAGGTTTTGAATGTATGTCGTCTTCTTACTTCGAGTTTAAGGTTATAGATATTGAACAAATCAAGTATGATTTTTGCATCTGAACATTTAATTTATTGATTAATATATGATTTTTTACTTAAAGAATAAGATTCAAATCTCCCTATTTCCAATTTAAAAAAAAAAAAAATTTGATGTTGTTTTTGAGAAAATTTTAACTTTCATTGCGTATGTGTAATTAGATCGCATACTTTTCTCAATGTGTACACTAATTTTATTTTATTTTTTCCAAATCAGTAATTTTGAATAATTGACTTATATTATTTTTATTGAAAAGCTTAAGAAATAAAAACCTTCCCTGAGTGTGCCCTTTACATAGAGGATTTTTGTTCTTTAATGTTTGAAACATATGGACAAACCAATAAAAAGAAGGAAACCATTTCAAAATATGGACCAACTATATCCATTGTAGCTATCATTTTTCTAGCTACGATAGCAAAAATATATATTTCCCTATGTTAATGTTTGAATGATTGTAATTAATAGAAAGTTCTAACAGGCATAATATATGCATATGCTTATGACAAACAGTTATCCAAAACAATATGGAGAAGCTCTTAGAATTAAATTAGTGCAAAGCCACCTAAACTGTGAATTATGCAGGAATTAGTTGACATTATAACCTTCAAAAAACTATATTCTGTTTTAGCTAATCACATGGAAGAGAGCATGAAAACTGATACTACTTGATAAATTAATAAACCAAAACATATAGTCAAAACCCAAAACAAGAGTAAGTCAATAATAGAAAGGCATTAATGAGGGATATATATATATATATATATATATATATATATATTGCATTGTTGGTGCGATGATCCAAATCATTGAACAAATTTGAAAGTGGGTGACCTCATTCCCCCTTGTGGCTGCATTCCTAATTCTTTTTTAAGTTTTGTTAAGAAACAAATCCCAACTGCCATATTCGGTTGATGAGGTCGGTAAACAGTTTCTGAGATGAATGACATTTCAAGTCATCTCTCTATCTCTCTCTCTCTCTGCTTTTGGACTTAAAGTTATCCAGATACCATGTTAGGGGCATCGCACCTGGCGCAACCAAAGCTTTGCATGTGGTAATGATGCCCCATTTTCTTTTTATTTTGTTATTTGTAACTCTAAGCTAAAACAAAAATTGACCTTGTTTTATGTGGTGAGGCTTCTCTCAATTCTAGGTGCCGCCCCTACTTCCAAACCCCCCAAAACCAACACACATGGATTTGGATTTTCCAAGTGGGGGTGGAGAGATGGTTTCAATTTAAAAATGGGAATTAGGGTTTGAAATTAGAGGTTGAACATGTGGTGACCCCCTTTTAAATGAGATTAGTTAATTAGCACTCTAGAAGTGGTTTCTCTCCGTACATTCTATGTAAGCATGTCACATGAAGTTTTTATGTTATATATAGTAATTAATTAAGTCAAAGTATATGCTCTTCCCACACTATGGTAAACTTAATTGTTTGTTAATTATGGTTAAGTTTCTTAATTAACACCACTTTTCACTTCTTCCTTGACTATCCCCACCACAAACGTATTGTAGCACTTTAACTTTGGTTTTTATTAGTGTGGCACTTTAACTAGCTTGGAGAATATAAGCTAGAAATAGAATTGTTTACAGTCCAATTTCCAAGAAAATTCTCGCAGGGTGGATAAAATTAAAGAGGGGGAGAGGCATATATAGTATCTAAACTCTAAATCCTGTTTGAGAATCTCAAGGTTGTTAGGGAGAGAAGCCAAAGCAGGTAATTAAGCTAAGATGATGGAGAAATCGAAATGTCGATGTGGCTGTGTTGGCATCAACAAGATTCATGCACATTCCCTCGTCGATGAAGAGCGAGCGAGCTAGCTGCATATACCATGCTCTTGGTCCCCTCCAACACATGATTAATTAACCCTATTTTTTGGCAGACAAGATTAATTATTATTGAAGAAGAAATGTTTTGAGTTAAATTCCCCATAAATACATTCATTTTATAACTTTGTAAGGCGTTAGTGTTATTTGTTGCACATGGGAGGCATTATATATATACATACATATATATATCAAAGGGCAGTCAGGGTATTGAGAGAGAGAATTGAAGGCAAGGATTGATGGTAGCTTAAGAATGATCAAAAACCGTGCAAAATTAAATTTGATTACCATCTTCCATGTCCATGTGATGGTCGTAATTAAACTTAATTACTTCTATATGCATGCTTCCCCCACTAGAAATTAAGTCAAATGGGTTTCATGTTACAACCTTTTGAACATCTGTACGAGTCAACCGTTTTGTTGACTCCTTTTGCTACAAGCAAATTTCTTTGCTTAAAGTTGAACATCCCATCACCAAAAACTATATATGTTGCCAGATTTCAATGAAATTGAAAATAAAAAGCAGCAAGGGACACTTTTTCTTGTGTGATACCCATCTTATATTGAATGTGAATATAATTGTTAAAAACTATATAAGGATTCAAGTCAATTACTATTAGTACTTTGAACTTAATCTTTTGAAAGTCACGTAGTTTAGATTTGAAAAATTGTTGGACGAGTGATGCTTAAGACCCAAATTGCTACATTTTGAAAATAAAACCAAATTATACTCTATATAGTAAGATAGGACCAAGAAAATTTAATGAGCATAAATCTTCAATGAAAGAGAGAGTAATATTAGCACTAAAAACCATATATATGTATTTAAGTTGGATTTGAGTAATTAATTAACGTCTAAGCCAAGTTTGTTTGTTTAATCTTTTTTTGGCTGGTCAAGCAATAGGCAAAGCTCACTTTGACTATGAGCAAACTTTATATCTTGTTCTTGTTCTTGTTTTCTAAGGGGAATCATTCAAAACTTCATAGTCTAACTAACCAAGAATTTAACTATAATAACTGTAACAGACAAATATGTATAAGAAAATTAATTGATAAGTAGGGAATCAAGATCTTAGCAGAACATGACCCTGAGTTTAATTGTAATGGCAACCAGAACGTGAATTAATTGGTTAAAGTTTCATCATGAGACAAGTTTGGCCACAGAGTACATTTTCAGGGTGAGATTAAAAAATGAGACCACATGGAAAATAGTTTTTTTTTTTCAATTTACAAGTATGGAATATTAAGAGACTTTCATGAGACCGTTGGTATTTAAATTAGTCAAATTGATGAGAATTTTTCCTCAAATTATTTAAATTTTGATGCACCAAGCCTACATGTGCTGCCTTTAGTCAGTTATTCTCTTCTTGACCAACTAATTAAACAGATCTTTCATATACATACATACATACATATATATATAGTGAATTCATTTATTGGTGACACTATATATTATATCTGAGATAATGTAGATGAACTCTCTACTTGGATTGAAGCGGGAATTTATCCAAATTTATTTTCATTAATCTAAGATTTTCATATGAAAGTTTTTTTTGGGGTATAATACTTGAAAAAATGTTTGAATTGTTTAAAAATATTTAAATAATTAGTTCTTATTCTTCTATTACACCCAATCAAATTCATATATTTTTATTTTGGATTAAATAGGAATAGTTGATTAATTGTCATTTGTTAAAATGTTACTAATTATTTTAAATCCACATGACATTACATGACGATGATGTGGAGGGTGAAAATGTTGTATGATTATACCATCATATCACGACAACATATCACGTCATCATCTATTATAATATGTTAACATGCCACATCAATATTACATGAAATAGCATAACAAATTATATTTTGACTAACAACAATTAATTAACCATTAATTATAAGGACTAATTTAACTTAAAATACAAGTGTAAGCTCTTGATTTAACCCAATAAAAGAATAAAAACTTATTTAAATTTTTTTGAGTAACTCAAAAGTTTTTTTAGATATTGTATTTTTTTTATTTGAAATCACGTGGTAACGTTTATTCTTGAAAACTTGATAAATTAATTGAAAAGGGTAAAATGAAAAGAGAAATTCATGTATTCTCATTTAATTTTCAAGAATTGGTTGGAACATACATACCCCAAAAAGAGAAGACCTAATTTTCGAAAGAAAGAGATATGTATGGCATACACTCTTCTTTGTTTTTGTTTTTTTTTTTTTTTTTGGTAGAGATTATCGTCTGAAAGCCAATAAAATCATTCTCCTATGTTTCCTTGATTGACAAATGGCCCCCATTCAGTGGGCTGTCATTGCATCAGTTTCTTAATCAAGAGGAGGGTGACAATCAGCTAAAGAGATGGAAGTAGAAGCCCACCTTATTGCTATTGCAAAGTCACACATGATCAAATATCCCACAAAGAAAAGCAGATTTAGCCAACAAAAAATTAATGAAGCTGATGGCAACTTTGAAGTTCAAACAAAGTTGATATTTGTACATTTCAAGCTTTGGTTTTCTTCTTAATTTGACATCAGCCTGCCTAGTTAATTATCAACTCCTTTTCATCAGTTTCAAAGACCTTGTATACTTTATGCATGCCCCACCAACTCTTCACTCTTAAATTCTAAACTCGTTTAATTCTACAGGTTCCTATCATTTCTTTGTTCTATTTGCTTAATTGGCATAATTCACTGTAATCGGAGTTTATACTCAATCAAAATGAGTAACAACATGCTGCAAGGAGAGTGATATTAACTTACTAGGCCATACAATCAAAATGATAAATCCATGTACCCTAGACTAGCTTGCTTGTTGAATATTTGAGTTTTAAGTTAAATCAAATATTCAAAATTTCGTAAATCTGAAATACACTATATATAATTTTAAAATACAATTGCATCTCAGTTATTTTAAAATTTAAATTTGAGATTTTTAAGTGTTGAATGCGACATTAATTGTGAATATTATAATCAAACTGACCATATATATATATATATATATATAATTTTAAAATACAATCGCATTTCAGTTATTTTTAAGTATTAGATGTGACATTATGAATATTGTAACCAAACTGAGCATATACATATATTTTCATAAGTCAAAGAAATAGGACCTTATGAATATTCAATATATATATTTATGAGCCGAAAATGAAGGCCCACAGACTGAAAGATAGCCACAGTTTTAATTTGCCTGGACGAACAAGGTGAGGCAAATGGTGTGCGCCATGTGAGAAAGAAGGTGACTAACTCACTCTTGGGTCCACACCACCTTCATAAAATCAATCAAACACAATTTTTGGATAATTTGATGTTGTGATTGCGACTTTGATTGTAACAATCACGTAGGCTTCCTACCCAGCTTACTTTTCTTCTCTCTGTGTGTGCGCACCCTACTATCATTAATTTCTCATATTGTAATTATATAATTTTTTGTTTTAACTTAACCAATAATTTTGGTAAAGCTTATTTTCATTTGAATTAAACTTAAATGTGAACCTACGTCAAAATATTTCAATGGAAGTTTTTTGACATAATTAAATTTATCGCATCTAATAGATAATTTACGTAATTAATATTAATTTGTCAAGTTTTAACTTGATGCGAATCACCTATAAATGTTTGTGTTTATTATTGTTTCAATGTTATAGCCAAATCACAATGTCAAGCATACTTATATAATTAGTATAGTGCATAAAAAGGTTGACTTATTATATGATCAAATAATGTTCAGTTGTAGAGTTGTTTTTATGTAATACTATAGACTCTTACGAGTGGTCGCAATCTATGATCCAACTTTGAGAATACTTTCTTTGTGCCCAATTTAGAAAGTAAAACATGAAACCCTGGGTCCAAATCTGTAAACTCATCATCAGCACAATGCAGATGTCCTTACATGAAGCAATTTTCCTTGTTGCCTGCCATACGTTGTTGGCTAAATATACTGGAAACCATAATTACCTAAAAAAGACAGTACGTAGAGGTGGATATGAAAGTGAGAGTTGGAATAGGAATCGATTGAGGCTGTATAGGTCATATGTTGAACTGAATTCTTCTTTCCCTTGGCAGTCTTTCAGAAGAGCTAAGTTGGTTGTTGTCAAGAGAAAATAAAAGACAAAAAAAGTGTTTGATGTGAAGAAATGGACCCAACATAGGCAGAGGGGTGTATGAGGAATGTGGATGGCATGCGGTTGCGTCCAATCAGTAATCAGCAGCTGAAGCAGATGTGTATAGTATAGGTGCCTAAGGTCATGGACCAACCATCGTATCCTTGATTATCCTCTATGTAATATCTTGCCTAATCCGAATTTGGGACCTGCCATTGCCAACTGTACAAGTCGGCAGCTGACATGGCGGGTGGAGTGGGACCAAGAAGATCCGGGGGGTAATTAAATGAAATAACAGTTGTGGCGGTAGGAAGGATTAATACAAGGAGGTGGTCCTGGAACTCCTAAAGGCTCAAGGGTAAAGCGTGGTCCCAGAGGCAAAAGGGGGGGACTTTCCCTTGTGCAGGAGCTGAGGCTGCTCCGCCATTCAGATAGCCCATAGGCTATTCACGTGGATTGCCAAGACAAAGTATTTAACCCCGTAATTCAAACATAATTTTATGTTCATCCACTTGTCGCTTTTCATTTATTATTAGTATAAATACGCTTTGAGTCTCAGTTTAGGCCTCCTGTTTTTTCCACATTGCAGCTTATCCTTTCTCTTTGATAATGATAGTTGAAATCTTTTTCTTCTTTTTGGATATCGTTATTATTTCATTGTAACCGTTGATTAATCTAACGGTTAGGATGAGGATTAACTCTCCCTTCGTTTGGGTTGAAATTTAGAAATATATATGTTCTCACTCTTTGTGAATTTCTACTACTAACTCACTCTGTTTCTCTCCGTCTTTCTCCTTGCTTTTCTCACAGCTTCCTTCTACTTCACACCTAACTTTAAGGTTCTCTTCTCATATCCGAAACAAAGCAGAATGATGAGCAGGGTAGGCTCCTTTAATTTCAGGATTTCCATTTACAAAATTTGTAATTTATGATTCAGTGATTATGAATTAAAGGCAAAAAGTTTATACAAAGAACTAACATGGTTATGTACCCCTTTTAATTGAATTCAAAGCAACTTCATTTGCCGTCATCCAATATGAGAAAAAGAAATCCTTTTGGATTTTGCATCGACTAAACTTTGACCTCCAAATCAATGAATTAATTGGAGTAAAATAAATCTTCCCTTAAGTTATCACCTCGAACAAATTCCTACCCATGTTTAAAACATTTTGTTTCTTGAGTTATTTGTGAGGCTCATTACATCAATGGGTGTGAAGTTCATGTTAACTCAGATAAATATACACATCTCAACTCAATTCATGATTGAGTTCAAACAACTGTATGTGTGTATGTCGAATAACAAGTGAGGTGAACAAAATTCTCATCCAGTGACTACAATTATGAAGAGCAGATAGTGTAATTCCATTCCGACAAATGCACTGTAATTTTCATCAAACCTTTACTTCTTTGGTACTGAAAGACAGGCATTGGCATACATCATACAACAACATACTTACAGTGTAAAAAAGGGATTAAAGGCAAAAGAAGTGGAAATGGAAACAAAATTTCCTCTGCAAAAATCAACCATCATATAGATCTTTAAAACTACATATGTTCTGGGTTTCTTTTTATACAACAAAAACTGGGTGGAGAGGGATCCATGTCTCAGCCACCAACTATAAATGACACTCTGCATTGCACCCTGACTTCCTATAAAAATACCTGCCCCCTTATGGCAGAAGAATAAACCAATAATAAAAACAAATTCAATAGAGGAAAAAAAAAACCAGATCAACCAAACAAAACAGATATGTGCCCCCCGTTGTTGAACGACAGCTTTTACAACTTGAATGTCAAAAAAATAAACCAATAAAACATTTTACAGCAGCAAATCAATGGAGGAAAAGAAAATATATATATATATATATATATATGCAGGGGGGGGTAATGAATTGAATTTACAACAACCATTGAGTCGACAATAGAGTGTGTTTAAGTCTCCACTGCCCACATCGACACCAAAAAGGGGAGAGAGAGCACATCTACACTTCCTAAGCCTTACTCGTGTAGAAATTGAAAGGCTGGATTCCCAATAAGTTCCTCTGCTGGTTTGGCTTCCAAGAAGTCTTTCTCTTGCAGTGAATTGGAAAGGTCATCAACAGAGAAGGGAATGCTGTAATTAAAAGGGATGGATTAGTTTGTTCCTACCATGTTATCTCCAATGCTCAGCATGTAATAAAGCTGTTTTAAGGAACATGCACCCAACCACGACAATTGCTTATGCCAATTGTACTTTTTCTCAATTAGTCTACTCAGCCTCTTCATATCACACCACCAATATAGAATTATTTAACTATTCCCTAATTAACATTCTCATCCTCATAACCAATCTGAATGGGATTTCTACTTAAGCCATATCAGAAATCCACTTTTCACGGTAGCAGACATGGCGCATCAGAAAAATAAAAGGAACATTTACCTGGAATTGTCATCCAATAAAAAGGAACTGCCAACAGCATCATTAGAATCCTCTGTCATTAGGACCCTCATGCTGGAAATAACCTGTAAAGAGAGTGCAGGTTGCCAATCAATCTTATACCTTCAAAGAAATATGACCTTCCTAAACAAAGTTAAAAAGATCTTGCCGCACAAACTTACAGTTGGAGAAACACTTCGAGTATTGTAGTTGTCATCCCAGTACAGAGTACATATTCTATACAATTGCTGAACACTAAGAATCTGACAAAAACAAAAGTAAATGTCAGAGAATGAGAAAATTGAGGCAGAGAGAGAGAGAGAGAGAGATGGAGGCCTTACAGGGCAGAGATCATTTGTAATTTCATCATAGGAAATTCTGTACTTCTGATGTATAACCTATTATCAGGATTAATAAAATTCAAATTAGAAGCATGACCACATTTACTGCTATCGAGAACCAAGGGATAACCTGGAAACATCAATATGCTTTCCCCAGGTAGTGAAAATGAAGTGGCTACTATTTACGACATTATATTTTGGCAGGTACAATTCATAATAACAATGATTTTAAGGGTTAAGGGAACACAATTAGATAGGGTTTCAAAGCAAGACCACAAGACAGTCAAAGAGCCAAACTGTCAAAAGTTAAAAGTATTCACTTTCCTATATTGTCATTCAATTGCACATCCTATGGATTTGTTTTAAGTCCCACACTTCCAACATTGGCTTTTCAAAATCGTCATCATTTGGAAAGTCAAAAGTTAAAGTATTCACTGTCCTATATTGTCATTCAATTGCACATCCTATGGATTTTTGTTTTAATGGGCATTTGAGAACCATTATCATAGAAACAATATGATTGTGTTTCCTTAACCTTTGTGCAATGTCAAACATAACAATACAATGGGACCCAATGGGTGCTAGCTAAAAAGATTCCGAGAAATATTTCAGGGACTTCAATGCTAAATATTCTTTGTCAAAATTGTCAGTTGCACAACACTCAACCAGATAACTGAGCAAGTCAAAGATACTTCTTACTACATATACCAAAAAGTTCAACAATGAAAAACAAACAAAACTACCAATCATATTATCTATATTCTTAGAGTGCCTTGACATACCAAGAATCCAACCGCCTGTCTTATGTGCTTAAGTTCATCCCAAGATAATCCTGCATACTGCAATTCAAGGCAAGTGCAAGGAACATTATCAGCACTGCTATGCACCTCATGTTAGCCATTTAAAATAAGCAAATAGTGCAGGAAAATTATGTACCAACAAACACTGAAGAAGATTACAACCAAAAGAAAGTTACCTCTTCTTTAGCCTGGCAGCACCAGAGCTCTAACTCAGCTAACCCCGCCTTTACATATTCTCCATTGCTAAATGTACAACACTCACGGCGTAGAAGAAGGCTGAAAAATGATAATAAATGTCAACATAACCAAACCCTTTGACATAATATAAAAAAGGAACAACAACAAAACAAAACATTACCTATTAAACAATTGTACATTAATGTATGAAAATGTTTGAGTAAAGATCTTTTGGATAAGAACTGGAGGCACCTGAAAACCAAGCAACTGTAAGGACCTCTGTACATTTAACTGGAAATCAAGATCAACGGCAGCACTTAAAAGTTCATGAAGTTGAAAAAAAAAAAAATCAGATTCCTTACAAAATTTTCTTTCAATGTGCTGAGGAGAATGTTGAGGCTATCAATAATGCTCTGCCAGTGAGTTGAGGGAGAATCTTTGCCAAAGGACCTCCCAGACCTTAGTACACTTCCCTTAGATGTTCTCGGTGCCTAATATTCGGCATGACCAATTAGAGAAAACACACAAAGGGATCAAGATCAACTTTAAGTATAGCTTTCCATCAAACAGTTAACAATATGAAATCAAATTGTTGAACAGAAACTAACTGAATCATAAGATACCTGGATGCATAGAGAAAGCAAAGATGATAGCTCTTTCTTCAAGTTGTCCCTAATGATTCCATAAATTTTTTCCACATATGCTGCAAGTTGCTGCTTAAAAAGCAAAGCTGGGTATTTGGCCTCTACTTGTCGAACTACTGCAACTGCAGCAGCAGCAGCAAGGTTGTTGGAAGAGGGAGATGAGCGAAAACCCTGAATTAAGAGAGAAAGGAATGTTAAAATATTCTTATTCTTCCTTTAAAATGATATAATTTATGCAGAAGGAAAGAATTTCAAATACCATCGTCATCCTTCCAAACAGAGAGGTTGCAGGGGGTGGTTTCCGACTTGGAGTTGCACCAGTTGAACCAGCAGCCTTGAGACTTTTTTGAAGCAAGAACAATAATGCTGATGTGTTGGACAACCAATAAGCCATATGACCATTGTTTTCTTCATTCTAGAGCAATTGAAAAGTTTCATCTTTCAATTGTCAATGACACCTTCATACTTGTTTTAAAATAGTATATAGAAACAGGAAAAACATAAAAGATTCCCAGACAGTGGATAAAAACAGAAGAAAATAAGATCTTCTAAAGCAACTATTTTACAATTATTAAAGCAGGGCAACCTAACAAAATTGGAAGAAAATTATTTCAGAAAAAATCTTATAGTCATCACACATGCTTATCAGAACAAGCAGCAGTAACTCACTTTGTAAGGAGTGCATTTACAAAATTAGATTATTAATATAACGAATTAATAAAAATTAGTCAAACCCAAAAATTAGCAGCAAAGCAAAAGTCATGCAAAAGGTCGAATGACAAAGGAAAATGAAGCAGCTGACAGCGCCCGCTGCCATTATGCCATAAACAATAACTATGAAAGATGCAACCTATTACCTCAATTGCAGAACCAATCATCTGAATGAGACGATCAAACACATTGGTTCTTTCTGCTTCAAACGATTTCCAGTGGAGAAGACATTTATATATGGTAAATGCTGCAACAGGTTTTCCATGACTGAATCCAATGTCTTTTGTAACGCAATTGATAAGTGCATCAACATTCTCCTGTTGAAAGAATTACAGAAAACAGCTAAACCTAACTGACACACTGCAAATAAAAAAGAAAAAGGCTTGAAGATGCAAAAACCAATTGTACCAAACACATACATGTTGACGTTCAAGATTGGATCTTCGCAACTTGCCATCAGATTCAGTGCCAAACTTCTTCACTGGAGTCACACTCTGTGGTTCCTGCAGTAACAACTCTTTTCAATGACCACACCCCAGAAACTAAATGTGCACGATCATAAGTATAACAATAAAAAAATCTGACATACGTTTGATTTGTTCCCTTCATCCATATGGTGACCATTTTCCAAATTCTGCAAATTTAGAAAACAAAAAGATAACAAGAAATATTAACATAATGATAAATGAGACAGAAAGATCAATAAATTTACACTAAATTTTACCGGAATAACTGGAATTGGTGGATGCTCTAAAATCTTCTTAACAGGTGAATTTAAAAGGGTTTGCTGCCTCAGAACTTGGTTTTCAGATTCCATATCTGAAATTTTTTCTTCAAGCCTGCTAACAAAAGAGACAATGATGACCAGGAGAAAGAGAAAAAAAGAAAAGAAGAATTGAATAGCCACAGCTTCACCAATATGCATGAATATAAGGTCTATCCCAGATTCATATTGTTAGTTAACAATATGAATCTATATGAAAATATTTGCTTGGTAAGGGCACAAAATCACCTGTGCATAACAGTCTTCAACTGAACTATTTTTGATTCTGCATCCAAAGCTTGTTTCAACCTTTCTTCACTGATCTTGTTTGTCTCTTCAAACTTTTTCTCAGTTTCATCAATTTTTTTTTCCAACGAACTCACCATAGCCTGCAGATAATCAGCACAAGAGAATAACAATGAAAACAGTGTTCTATCAGGATCAGAGATCCCCAAGATGTCCTCTATTATCATATGTTCACTGTATGTTTGTGCAAAACATAGATCTTAGACTCAGGCTCCTCACCTTCAGCTTTTCATTCTCACTTGTAAGCTTCTCAAGCATCGTGTGATCCACCACCGGAACCTCCTGAATAACAGGGACCACCTCAGCTACCCTTTTGGCAGCCTCACGTTCCTTGGCAAGCAATTCTTTGGTTTCTTTAAACTGAAGTTGCATATCTTGCAAAGCAGACTGTAATTTTGCATTTTCTTGTGTTTTAGCCTCTTCCAGGTCAACCTGCAGAGTAATGCATAAACGAAGAGAAGAAAATAATAAGCACAACAGCATGCACGTACAGGTGTCTCTGGACTTGGGCCTGGCCTGGGCCTTGGAGAGATAGTCCACACCCAGCCATAGGCCCATTCATATTATTAAAACATTAGAAGTATTTTATATTAAAATTTAATATTTTAAAACATATTTTAAACTAAATTTAATTAAATATACATTATTTAATAAAAAATAACTTCAAGATGGGCAAGCTAGGGTTTAAAAAACTTAAAGCCTAGCCCAAGCAGCTGGATCTACAAGCAGGGATCACATAAGAAGCACTTGCAATAAAAGCAAAGGGAAGATATTATTTATTCAAATCAACTAATTTGAGATGAGAAGTCAAACACAACTGCAGCCCCATAACCTACAAAATTTAAAGCAAGATGATCCATACAGAATTAATACCCTTTCTCAAATAACATGGCATGGATTGAAAAACACAAAGGTATGAGAGATGCCAAGCACACAAAATGCCTCGGTTCTGCACCTTCTTACCTCTACTGGATTCACAAGGTCCTTGCCAGCTGCACACACACAGACACCCAATAGGACAAAGAAACTAGCTTGAGCTTATTCATTATCATGCTTACCCTCATACGTTTCTCCAGCTGTAATCTCCATGTCAGTTCCTCAACTTGCTTTTCCAGTTTGTTCTTGGCAGCTTGCAGAGCTCCAGTTTCCCTAGCAGCCTGCAAGCAATAAAATTAATAACATAAAATCTGAGTGATACATTTGTTAAAAAAGAAATCAACAAACTTCATGGTTTCAGAATACTAAATTGTTTCAGAAAACAAAGTTATCAGATAGAGCAGAATAAGAATGTTTGGTTTCTTCCTTTTCCCTCTATTATGTAAGCCAGGAGAACTACATACATTTGGTTGTTGATAAGAAAGATTTCTTAAGTGCAAGGAATTGTAAATTGGCTTAAGATGACTCCAGCTTCCAGATACACAAAGAAGAATCAAACTCAAATTTGAAGAACCCCAAAACCATATCTTAGCAAAGATGCAAAGGATTTTCCCCCAAAACTCTGCCAACCATTTTCCAAGATCTAAAAGATGGAAGAAGACTAAAGAAATCCAAATTAATTTTATGATATAAGATCTGCTTGAAAAATAAAAATCAATATGGGAATACCATCTTCAGCTTCCGCAGTTCTTTGCGAGCAAGTTTGCCTCTCCATGCACATTGTGTAGCAATTGCCGCTTTTTTCAACTTCAGATAATGCAACCGGACCAAGTACTTGCGAGTTTGGCTCTGGTGAGTACAATCAAAATTATTCCAAGTTAAAGAAAGAAACAAATATGAAACTAAAGGCAGTTCAGCAACTTGAAAGAAAAATTGAAAAGGTATGGCATTTTTCTAACAAATCATTGCAAATGTAGTATGATATAAGAATAATTTAAAAACCTTGACATACCTGAATTATAATTGCTGCTCTGGTCTGCCTTCTGAAGCGCAGCTCATTGCGAGCAGCCATCCCTCGCATACCTGTCTGAATGGAAACGGCAGAGGAACACACTTCTTTATAACCTTTCCTAGCAAGATGCATACGCAAATCTCTCTGGATCCTCAAACTGGCAGCTTCTCTTCTCATGCCTTCGTAAACTTTGCGAGCAAGTTGTCCTGAAATCAGCACAGACAAAACCTATCAATGGGTGCACATAATAACAAATGCCTTAATAGGGAGTAAATTTATTTAATTTGCAACCCCCCAAAAAATGTATCAATAGCAGAATAAATACCTCTGCAGGCAGATTGTATCTGTAATGCAGATCGACGAAGCACAATAAAACTTCTGCGAGCTAAATAAGAACGAATTTTCCTCTGAATAATGCTAGCAGATCTTCCTAAGACTTCACTCCTACGGGTATCTAGTTCTGCCATCTGACCAGCCCTGAGAAAAACCTTTGTCTTACCAATCTGCAAAAATAAATTGACATAAGCATAATCTTTCCCAAAACCCAACAACAACACAGATTTGTAGCACATGTGAGGATACAGCACCTTAAACAGCAAGGTAAATATTCGTAAGAGCAAATACAGAAATCTGTTATTACATCTCTAGGGTCATAAGCAATCATAAAACAGGTATGGATGCATATAAAATTTGCACAAAGGCAAGAAGCAAACTCCCATCTGAAAGAATGGTTGCATTCCTTCCATGTGTATGCTACATGATGCTCATATCCTTGAGCAAGAGACAGAAAAGCTAATAAAATTAGCCAATACAGAGTGTTTCTAAAATTACGCATCAAAATGCATAAGAATAAGTACAAGGATTCACTTATAACATTAAAGTTTGTGGCTTGAATCCAACAACTTAGATTCTGTATGAGAGAAGTGTTTTCCTCTTTGGCTTACAGTTGCTAGCTTCTAGAAATTTCAAGTGTACACGAGGCCCAGTTTGCAGTGTTGTTTCCTTACCCAATCCAAACTAGAGCACTTTAACCCATTAACACATTGAGGGTCTTTCTATAGATCTTCTGACAAACATAACATAAAAGAATATAGTACAGTCTGTGTTATTGCTGGTGGGCATAAGCCAAAGGCCAAACAACATAAATATCTGCCTGTTGTATGTCTGTATGTAGCTTTTGTTGACATCTTGATGACATGGGATTTCACATAATATATATCCTAATGATTCAAGAGGAATTCTAGTACTGATAGCAAGTAAACTCAATCGACTCAGAGGAGATTGTTTGAATACCCATCAAAAATTTACCTGATAGCCTTGAAGTCCCACCTTCTCTAGAAGCTTTTTGCAAGCAGCAATCTCATCAGAACTAACATTTATAGGCAACAAGTCAGAATACAATTTTTAAGAAAAGTCTTGAGAGCCAACCAAAAAAAAAAAATTTAACTTTACCTCCCATCCAAAACATCAGGTGCAAGGAGGCCAAATCGGTCTACAAATTCATCAAATGGTTTTTTAGTAGGATATCCGGCACAACTAATCCTGATTGCCTCCATGACTCCCTGAAATGAGACAAAAAATGTGTATAAACTACACATGCAACTTAAATTAAATACCAATATAAATCTAAGCTCAACCTCATAGAACATCAGCATTCTTACCCCACAACGTAGTTGTTGTAGAACGTTTGTATTCTCAAATATTGCTGGCTTAAGAAGATTATTGGGCTTTACACAGCGTATATAATGTGGCTCAGTGGCACTGAGAGTTTCAAGTAATGCTTGCAATTGTTGCTGTATAATACAACAAAGACCACTTTGTAACCAATTAGACTAGATATGAAAATGGGGAAAAAAGGGGTACTAATATGCCTTTCAGAAACAGAAATACCAGCACACCTTAAATCGAGAACCTATGGATGAGAATTTTGATGATTTGGCGGATTCCTCAGCCAAAGGAGGAAATAAACCAGAGACAAAAGAACATTTGGAAGCACCCAAAAGCGCCTGATGTTCAGCAACAACATAATCTTTGTTCTTGTCCAGAAACAACTCAGTTTGATAAGTGACCTGAAAATACATTAATTTTTATTTAAGTACATAAGCAGAAAATGTTCACTTCTAACTTCTTAGTTTCATTCTATGACATGAATGTACAACAAAGAGAAAGCAAACTTACATCACCAGCATAATGGGAAATTGTGAAGTCACTACGAGACAATTTGGGCTTGCTGAAGCGCTTATGGTTTTTAAACGTCTGGTACAGCTTCTGAGCAAATGTTTCATGTGTTGATCTTGGAAACATGCTTTTAAAATTTAAAGGTAAAAAACCAAGAGAGGAAAAAAAGAAAACTATCACCAACATCACCATGAGAACAGTCAGATATAATTATTAACCTATAGTAAACTAAAAGAATTCTTAGTACAATGTTGAAAATGCCAATATAAGTACATGCCCATGACAGTAAAGCTTACCAAGCCTCATCCAGAAGAGCAATTATGCCACCTGGTTTCTGGAAATCAAGAACAGGAAAAATGAAAAACATAAAATAAATAAAATAATCACATCACAAGTGCATAGACCATATTAACACGTTTAGTCCATCAATGTGTTTAGTCAAATACACCCCCATCCAGGGCTATGATTGGTAAGAATGTTTAACAAATCAATTAAAAAGTTCTTTGAGCACAAGAAAATATTTTCTTTGTGACCAGAGGAAAGGTAGACAGAAAAATGAGAGAGCACATAGGAATGTATGAGAGAGAGAATCAAGTCATCAGGAGAAGAAAGGTAGTTTCTCAAGCAAAAGAGATAACTTGAATTACAGGCAAAACAATTCTTAAGAAGTTACCACCAGAAGTTCCCACATCGGTCCTACAATTATTAATAAATCAATACCTACAATCTAGCATGACTGATACTACTACAACATTCAAAACTCCAGTTAAATATTAAGAAACAAATTATTATCACACACAAATTTAAACAGGCAGTGCTTCCTCCAGTGATTGCACAAGAAACTCAGCTTGGATTTATTAGTGTGAGAAGCAACTAATATCATTTAGTCAATTTATAATATAATAATTTAGTATTATGCTAAGATTAGGGCTGGTGGCTTATTTAAAACTATTTCAACACCTCACAGTTGAGCCATCTTCTCCTCTCTATAGATTTCTCTTCTCCCACCATTCTTCCTCCAAATATTTTCTCCTGTTTTCAGGATGAACATTTTATACCAAAATCCTCATCAATCAGGGTTCCTCCCCATGCTTCAAATTTTTCATGAGAATAACGCATCATAAGATGTCTTACTGCTTTATCTTCTATAGTGGGCATGCTTTATCACAAATTTTTTTAATAGAGACGTATAATCAATGACACAGAACCAACTCCACAGCTATACACACAGATTCACTTTAATATGAAGGTTGTTAGAGGTACAGATGATGTAATACTGAATCAATCTGGGAGCAGCCAAATAAATTGGAGAGGTAGATGCAACAGACCTTTTCAATGAGATCCAGAACATCCTGATTATCAACAAACTCAATATAGCTCCAATTAATTTCTTCTTTTGTATACTCTTCTTGCTCCATTTTGAAAACATGCTGCAGAGAGAAATTTATGCATTACAAACTACGAAATAGAAACTGAGAAATGCCAAGCATAATGAGAGAATTATGTCTTTCAGAAACAAACCTGGTTGAAATGCTGCTGCAGTTTCTCATTTGTCAAGTTAATGCAGAATTGCTCAAAACTGTAAAGGAAGCGGTACATCAAACATCAGATAGAAAGAAACCAATAGCAAGCATCCAAAAGGGTCATAGTGTCACTTATTTTTAATCGCAATTAACTTTATATATTGTTAATTCCACAAGTAAGAAGCATGCTTGGAACTATCTGTGAACTCTCCATGGAACTCTGCCTATCACTGCCAAACTCTACAGACTAGCAAGGTAATTTACCAGTATCTTCACTCATAATGACTGCAGCAGCGACAATGCTACACCAAAAATGGTGAAATGAGGAAAACTCAATTCACCAACCAGAGATCAGTGGACTGGTATAATCCTGATTACACACACACATATATATAATACATATATATAGATATGTATGTATATGTACATATCTGTATATATACATATATAACTGAAAGGATTATCTGCAGCTCTGCTGCTATATCTATATAAACCTCATCACTTAAAACTATCCTGATGTATCTAAGCATTCCACCACATTAAATTAGGAATCGACTGTTTGAGACTCAATAAAGACATGATATTCACACAACTAGGACATTTTCATGAGGAAAAAGGATATGAAACACAAAAGTAAAACACACAATAGAACTGAGATTTCAAGTAACAAGCTCAAAAATCTAGTTCATTTCAAGTTGTTCAGCCAAACCTACAGAATTGGACAGTATATGCCTCAAAACCTTTCAATTCTACACTTAGCAGAACTTTTGACATCAAAGAGCCAACAGGTACAAGAAGCAAACAATGGGGCCAAAATAAAAAAAAAGAGACAAAGGATATTTATCTTAGAAACTGATCTTTAAAGCTCCAGTCAAGCTATCCATATGTTTCCATGGTTAAAATTACCAAAAAAAAAAGGATAAGACATATATTCATTTACTGAAAAAAAGAACACACAGGCTCTGGCAAATACCACAGCACCAAAAAGAAAACATGCATGTTTAACATCCTACTCCTAGGTATGCCTAAATATAGACAAGCAGCAAACACAGAAACCACAACATGCCAATTTGAGATGCTCCTATCCAGAAATGCGCTTTCAAAACCATCAACAATTTTCAAAGCAACAAATCTTCCCAGAAATTGGGAACAATGGGGCAAAAGATGTGGTACATGCAATTACTTATTTCCAAACTCATTATATAATTGAGAAGTAAAAATAGTTTAGGTCAGATAAGTATTTGCATGACAATTGGGAAGTTAAAATTTTGAATGAAAGGGTAACAGAAACATATAGTTAATTACTTAATTACTAACAGATAAATAAACTGCACTCCTACTTGTAAAGATGAAAAATGCCATATATTTCCTTGAAACTCTTGACACAATTATTTTGACTACTTAAGAAGTAAAATATCATTGTAAAAGACCCTTCTACAACAAAAAAATAATATTAGAAAATGCCCAAAAATATGAGGAGACTATACATTTCCAAAAACCATAAAATCAATCAACTAACACACTTTCATTTTTTGCCTCCCAAATTTCCACGAATAAGAAAAAATTTCTCACATTTCATTATTAGATTCATTCAGTGAGTTATTTTAAGAGTGAATGCAAATCAGGTGAGCTCCATAGCAAATTGAAATCAAAAGAGAAGAATCCTGACATGCAAAACATTCAAGTGCAACTTTACCATGCCTTAACAGGAAATGTGGTGAAAGAAAAAACCTCCTCAAATCACTGCTTCTTTAGTATCAAATAATACATGACTTCGACAAGATTAAAGGTGCCCCTTTGCGACACAACTTCCATTTTTATTAATTAGTTTCAGACCAACTTTAGTCAATTATGAAAGCAACAGGCATACCGGTTAAGCACCTGTTTGTCTTGAAACTCTCAAATCCATAGATATCCAGCACTCCAATTAAGAACTTTGAGTCAGGATCTTGACCAATTGAACTATTGATCTTATCCACGATCCTGTGAAAATTATAAAAGGAAACCCAATTTCTCAAATAAATGTCTAAAACTGAACAAAAACAAAATAATAAGCAGAGCCAACTCTGGAATGTCCATACTGAGACAGCAAGGGTGAACCATACCAATCAAACAACCTCGAGTACACAATTTTGGCCAAAGCATCTCTACTGAGAGCAGCAGATTCTGGATCCAGCCATTTTGTAATGGTTTCATCACGAGTTACGATTACACGCTTGCACAGAGAATTTTCTAGTAACTTCTCATCGCACCTGAACAAAACTTGGGGTTAAACATGCTCCCTTTCTTCTTTTACAAGAGCATATAAGGTTAACAAATATCAATGTCTTTCAGTCAATGCTAGTGCAAGTCTGTAAAATTGCCCACTTACATGAGAAGCTCAGCAACAGTTCTTAGATGGTACCAAGATTTTTCATCTTTGGGCACTGATGAGTCTATTTCCTTCCCTTTTGCAAATTCAATGTTCCCTAGATGGAGAATTGCAGCCACAACTCGGAATATTGCATCCTGACAAGGGGCAGATGCAACAATCAAAAAGATGACAAAGAAATTTTAGAAAATGTTATGCTTAAGAATATCTCATAAGATAATGTTTCATTAACATACCTGCTCATCAGAATTTATTCCGACTACATCCATTGCCCTCCTCGTTGCAATATACTCCTTACAATCATCAACTCCATCCAATTCATAGCAATTAGATTGGTTCAGATAGTGAAATGTTCTTGGGTTTCCCAATTTGTACCGCTGAATATCCTGAAAAGTAAAAAGGAGAAACAAAAGGGGGCTGAGGGGAGACAGGCGTCCAAAAGTAAGGGAATGGATGATCTGAAGTGTTACAACCCCATGTTTGCAAAAATTGTTCTCTATTTCCAGTCACAGAAACATAAGCAACAGACAACACATTGATCCATAACTGACGAAATATATACGTCCAACAAAATTTTCCTACTCTTTGATCCCCATAGAAATTGAACAAAATGCTAAAAACAAAAAATCAAAAAGGTTTTTGAGAAACAAGGAACTTCTTCATATTTGATATTCTCTACCACATCTATAACAAGCTGAAAACATCTCTTGAGACCGCTGATGTGCTAGGAAATGCACGACAAAAGCATAAGACTTTAAACTTGGAAAATAATAGATATGATACACGAACACAGCTTTTAAACTATTATTTGTTTAGAATAAAAAAAATTAACTAGGATTTACACTTGATACTCGAAATTAAAAATTACTATTAAATCATAAATAATTATTTGTAAGACTCATGTCAGCAATCACATCAAAAGGATGCTATCACACAATCCCATACTATTGCTATCTCAGCAACCTCTTAGTACCTTCATTCACAACAGATAACTAACGCACAAGTAGATTCTCAAACTACCAACTCTTATTCTGTTATTAATGAAGAAGGTAAGTACAAAACTGAAATTGCGCCCAAAATCAATAGATCAGATAAAAGGTCCCATTTTAACCGACACAATTTGGTAAAGACATGTTAAACTCTCCAGCTCGTAACTTGTCCTTATATTGCCTAAAAGAATGGCACCAACAAAGAATCAAAGATAAGAGAAAGATGGAGAATCAAACAGAAAAGGGGGATCAAGCGAATATGAGATATAATAAAGAAAATCATAGCTAGAACCAATTTACAACCCTAACTTCAAGCATTTGCATTAAAAACAGAAACCATATACAAAAGGATCCATAGCTGAAGGTAGAAATGGAGGAACGATCATTGTCCTCACTATTCAAGTTCTGAACAGAAATCCTTTTCTGGACAATGCATTTTGGTCATAAGCTAATCCAGAAATTTTTAAAATTTAATGTAGGCAAATGTTTATTGACGGAAAAAAATATATAAGCACATATTGTATCAAACATTTAAAGCAGCTTCATTAAGCAATCAAAAACCACTTACCTCTGGTGGTGCAGCACAAAGCATGTAGAAGCAGTGATAGTTTCTCTCAGGGTCAGATACCTGACAAACACGTGATCTTTCTAGCAAATATGTTCTGATTGCAGCTCCTGAAATCCTTCCCCTCCGGTCAAATTGAATCTCCACAAACTTACCAAAACGACTACATCATTCAAAACATGCATGTAAAGATAATAAAACCAATGATTCTGACAGAGAATCTACTTGTACATGCAGGGTGGAAACTTGTTATAATAAATATTCTCACCTGGAGTTATTGTTTCTAACAGTCTTTGCATTACCAAATGCTTCTAGAACAGGGTTGGACTGCAGATTAGAGGAAAACAAAAATAAATGATGTAATCACAATTAGTTGGATGATAGATTCACAAGATCAACATTAAATTTCTTGTCATACAAATCAAAAATTCATAGCCATTGTTTACCTCCAGAACTTGCTGCTCAACTGTTCTTCCCTCAGCAGCAGCTCTCCCTCCCATGTAAGCAAGATATCTCATAAGCAACTTTGTGCTTTCTGTTTTACCTGCGCCACTTTCACCACTAACCAAAATCGACTGGCTTATCCCCTCATTGATCATCACTCTGCATTCATGGAAACAGCAATTTTTCATTGTCAAATCAAGCAAACATATAAAATGAACAACTTCTGGTCAGCACAACAGGATACCTGTACGCGGCATCTGCTACAGCAAAGGGATGCGGACTCAACTCACCAAAGGCTGCCCCTTTATATTGGGCCATCATATGGCTATCATAAAGATGAGGTAGTTTTCTGAATGGGTTTACAGCAATCAATATATTTCCTGTATATGTCTGGAAATACCATTCGGGGCAACCACCTCCTTGTATCAGTAAATTGTGATAACACAGAGAAATATAAAGATGTCGACAACATTCATCAATCCAAAAAACCACATAGCAAAACATACATTCATTCCACCAAAGATATATAAAGGAAAGACAAAAAACTTCCAAATTAAAAGAAGGTGAACATTTGCTCAGAATCTTACATATATTTCATTCATATCATATCTTGATCTTAAATTTTGCAGAACCCCTGGTTCATGCAAGTAAGCCAGTTTTGTCATATCATCAACTCCACATGGTGGGGCCTCAGCATCTTTAGGATAGACATTTGCAGCCTTAACAACAATCTGCTTTGAAGGTTACGAAATAGGTAAGTCAAAATCTGCAACTATTTTATCCAAGCATTCTATGGTCTTAAATGAATTCCTATAGTATCATACTGGACTTCCATGACATGTAAAAGGGGGGGAAGAGAATTTTAAGCCACATAAACATGATTGTGGCAAGAAAATACTCAATTTATGAATCAGCATTCACAAAAATAGAAGTAACTGAGATTCTTATGCACATAAAAGAATCCATTTAAATTTTATAGAAGGAACTCACAGTCTTCCCTGAAGTGCAGAGAACTTTAATATCCTCTCCTTTGACCTCCATAACTTCTCCATCTATCCAAGCAATGTCAGAATCCTCCACCCAGACAAGAGATCCAACTACAAGACCAGCCGTAGTAGCCTAAAAAAGCCAAGAGTACCCATTATTCACCAATTGAATAGAATTATCCCTTATACACACTTTTCAGTCAAGATTCAAACATTATGGTAAAACCACAGATACAAGCACTCCTTGCTTTTCAATTTCAAAATGACTTCGAATAGGAATTATAAAGATAGTGCAGAAACCAGTAAACGGTACCAAAATAAAAGCAGCATGATAGACAATCACCATTCCAACTTCATCAAAGCTAAAATAACAAAACTCAGTTTGGATTGAGGATATCACTCTATTTCTTGTTTGGAAAACATTTTAGTAGAATGAAGGGATCTTGGAGGAGTACACGACCCCTGCAAAGCCCTCCGAACCTTCATTTCTTTAAAATCCTTCAAATTGAGATGATTTTGAGGGGATGAATTTATGAATTACATGTTGGAATTCAGACTTCATTAAAGATATGAAGTCCATTAATTCCACTAAATTTATATATCAGTAATTATACAAAGTGCGAAGTTGGCCTAAGTGCCTGCAATTCCAATTTTATGGCTCTAATATAATATAAACCAAAAAGACCTAACTGTTTTCGTGCTGCAAAGCTAGTCACTAAAATGTATAAAATATCATACCAATCACATTCCCAACATTGAAGCCGCCACTCTAACCAACTATCAGCACAAACTCATAAAACCATACTCAAAACCGAGTCAGACTTCATAAAAGAACAAAATGTACTACTTCAAATTCTAGTCAATCGCAATATGGCTTGTAATTGAAACGTTACAGCCAACGATTTCAGCTAACCACAGCAAAAACAAAACAATTAAAAACCTTAAGAGGTGGATCTCAAGAAACACAAAAAGTAACAGATCAAAACATAATAACAAGTAGCTTCAACTAAAGTCCAGATCAGTCAACAACAACAACTCCTCAAAATAACCATACAAATTTCTTTAAATCACATAAGATTAAATCAAGACCGCCCAAAGCTAGAAATCAGCAAGAAAAAGTTTAAAAGAAAACTGAAAAAGAAAAACCACAAGAATGAAATGCAAGAAAAATCGGCAAAGGTATTATCAATTAATTACCATTTTGTGACCGAGATGGATCGGATCAGAAACTCGGGTTGCTTCTCGATCTACTGCTACCAAGGCTTTGAACAACGATCATTCAATCCAACACTTAACGAAGAAAACTGTTGAACTGGTCTTTTCTAATTAAGTATAATAAATATAATAATAACAATAATCGATTTACACTAGAAAAGAATTCCAAATAAAAAGAAAAAAAAAGAACCGAAAAATGAGAAGCTTAAGCCTCTTCAACAAAGCTTTCAAATATTTTCTTGAAGAAGAGATTAAGCCCTCCCTCCTGCTCTGCTTATGAAAGCAGCCCTTGTTTTATGATTTTGTTTTCTTTTCTACGTTTTTCTAATTCTTTTCTTGTCCCTCTACTTCCTCTTCCCTCCTTCTTAGGCCGTGGTCTTAACTCGGTTTACTTTTTTTTATTTATTTGTTTTTGTGATTAAAAGGATGTAATTAAGAAAAATGAAACGTTTTACTTTATATTAAGTGGGCAATTAAATTCCGAAAATGCCCTAGATTTTGGAATGTAATTACCAACTTTAAGGACAACTAAGACGAGGTAAGATTAGAGTCCAACCAAGCAAAATACGAAAAGAAAAAGGAGCTGTCCGGTTCTCGCAAACTCGAAATGGAAGGGCGGTAAATAATGGTCGGTTGGTTTTGGCGTAACGTGCGGTTGCGAGCTCTGCAGTCTAGTCAAGTTCTTTTTGGCGGTGTTTGTGGAACAAAGTGGGACCCAACAACTTGATAGGAAGAAATATCAGACGCTCTGTTTTTTTTTTTTTTGTCCCCTTAAAAAATTAAACTTGAAAGAGATGTCATGGGCTGAGCCCGCGGCCAAGTTGTTGCTCCGGAGGGATGGGGGACCACGTATGACAGCCACGAGCGAATTTCAAAATAGGTAAAAGGCTAAGGGTAGAGGCAGGATAATGCAAATAATTCGTGTTTTTTATTTTAATTATATTGATGCGATTAAGATATAAAATATAATAAGATTAAATATAAATATAATATAAATAATTATTTATTTTAATATTAAAAACATTTATATGAATGTATTTAATAGTCGTGTAATATGACTCTACTAACACGATTATTAAATATGTCAATATACGACATGATGCCAGTAAACATAATTTTTTATTAACACGATTAACACATGTAGCACGTTTAACATGATTAAATTAAAATATTTATAATTTTATTATTTAAATTTAAAATTAATAATTATAAAAATAATTATAACAAAATAATAATCACATCATACACACAAGATAAGATAAAAAATAAAAAAATAATCACATCAAATATAATAAAATTTAACATAAATAACATACATAAAATTAATTATCATATTCATAATAATAAAATACATCATTAATATCTAACTTTAAAATATTAATAACATTTAAAATCATCCATAATTTTCAACTATAATTAAATATATATCATTAACCACATCATTAACCATGGGCAATTCTAAACACCCAAACCCAAAATTGAAAACTCGCTTGCCAATATCACATCATTTTGGTGTCACAAAACCTAATAATGAAATAGAAACAATATATTAATAAAATTGGATCAAAATAAAAAAAGTTGAATAAATTAAAAATTTAGTTTAAAGTATTTCCTTTCATCGATGATTAATTGACATCAATAGAATTAGAGCATTCGGTCGATACCATTTTCTCCTCACTAATATCTAAATTCATAGCATTCACAGTAAGAGTGTTCACTTCTATTTCTATAGATGTTACTATATAAAAAAATGTTTATTAAAAGCATGTAAATAAATTAAACTTCCTCTAATCATGCATTTAAACACAAGAAACATAACCAAAAATAAATGAAAGAATGCATTACCAATTTTCCCAAATAATCAATCCGTACACCATAAAATTGCCTCCACAACATTTGGTTTAAGTGAGCTCCGATATTGATACAAGAATAGCCAAAATTTGTTGAGCCATGGTAGAAAGCTCAGGATAACGAAATTGATTTGTCTTCAAAAATTGTAAATATCCAATTTTATTTTCGTTTCAATCTACACCTAACAATTCGAGTGTCCGTGTCTTAAACGTGTCAAACACGATCAGACACAAAACACGTCAAGGTTAAACACGAACATGACACAAATAATATTTATGCTTTAAATCTGAAACACATAAATGTATACGTTTAATAACTGTATAACACAACATAACTCGATTAACACATTTATTAAACATGTCAATATACGACACAACACGATTAATAACATGATTAACACAGTTGACACGTTTAACACGATTAAATAAAAATATTTGCAATTAAATATACTTTTTATTATTTAAATTTAAAACCTATAATTATAAAAATAATTATAACAAAACAAAATAATAACAACATCAAATATAATAAAATTGAACATAAATAATATACATAAAATTCATTATCATATAATATGATAAAATCCATCATTAATATCTAATCTTACAATACTAATAATATCTAAAATCATCCATAATTTTCAATAATAATTAAATACATATCATTAACCACATCATCAACTATGAACAAACCAAAATTGAAAACTCATTTGCCAATGCCACATCATTCTGGCATCACAAAACCTAATAATGAAATGGAAACAATATATTAATAAAATTATATCAAAATAAAACAAGTTAAATAAAATGTAAATTTTAGTTTAAAGCATTACCTTTCATTGATGATTAATTGACATCAACAGTATTAAAGCATTCAACTGATGACATTTCTTCCTTACTAATTTCTAAGTTCATGACATCCATGATAAGATTGTTCATATCTATTTCTACATATACTACAATATAAAAGAATATTTATTAAAAACATTTTAAATAAATCAAAATTACTCTAATCATGCATTTAAACACAAGAAACATAACAAAAAATAAATGAAAGAATATTACCAATTTCTCCAAATAACCAATCCTTACAACATAAAATTACCTCCACAACATTTGATTTAAATGAGCTCCGATATTGATCAAGAACTTTACCGCCAACACTAAAAGTAGACTCAGAAGCACCATTGATACAAGAATGGCTAAGATATTATTGACTCCTTATGTTTTTTATGATAACAAAACAGTTCTTATTCATTAATATCTAACTTCACTATTTAAGTGTGCAAGAAAAAGTTAATTTCCTTAGTAAAATGTTAAACTAAAATTAAGATCATATCATATATAGGTTAATCAGTTAAAATGAGAAAGATGAAAAGAGTTAGTGAAGAAAGGGCTTTTGTAATTGATTACCATGAAGCATTAATCAGTTAAGGAATGGATGATCTACAAGTTAAAGCAAAACAGAAAAATATTAATCAGTTAGCACTAGACTTAATTGATTAAGAAAGTGTTAAACAAAGAAAAACAGAGGTGTGCTAATCGGTGAAGGCATGGGGTTAATTGGTTAGAGCACAAGACTTGAAGATCTTCTAAGCGTCAAAATCTAGATTCAAATTGGGTTTGATCATTGAAATGAGCCAAACTAGATAAATTTAAATTCAAAGATTTTCTAAATTATTAGAGCTTGTATTAATCGATTAATGCTGAAGGTAGTGAACCCTTAATTAGTTAAAAGAAGAGTTAACTAGTAAGATGAAGCCTGTTAAGTAGAAGAACCTTAAAGACAAAGATTTGTTAATCGATTAAAGTCTTTTGTAATCAATTAACACGGAGTACACAGTAGCAAGACAGTGCAAGGTAGAAAATTTGTAAGTGGTTAATGTTGTTTGTAACCAATTACTCGAACTTTGTCTGTCTATTTGAATTTAAACACTAGAGGACAAAATAATCACTACAATGGCATTAGAGTTGTCTTTAACAGTTAGAAATTGTCCCAAACAAAAAAAAAACTGACTTTCTAAGTATAAAAAAAAGCTCCAATGGTAAAAAAAAAGTGATTGAAAAAAAAAAGGGCCATGTTGAGCAAAAAGCCAAATATCTTTCACCAAAAATACTTGTTCTTTGTTTCAATTCCAAAAAAAAGTGTATTTGAACAAATGTTTTAGCTTACTTGTAATCTTCCTGATTTGTAAATATTTCTATTTGTATGTCTTTTTCTTTTCTTTCTTGGGAATTTAGAGTGTGGGGAAGCATTCTGAAAAACCATTGTAAAGGATTTAAGCTCAAGTTAGAAGCTCATCTTGTAAAAGCTTAGTAGAAGCTATTAATTCCACCGATATAATTAAGTTAGGTTGAAAATCCTTGATTAGGAGATCAAGGTAATGGATGTAGGTCAAAGGGACTGAACCATTATAAATACTATTGTATTATCCACTTCTCTCCGCCTTTCCTTACTAGGTGTTTTCTAGCTACCACGAGCATTAAGTTTTTTTTCCTCTAATTGATTAGAATCTCAACAATTCAAAATAGGCTAATCGTAAAATTTTTAAATGCTATTCACCCCTCTCTAACACTCCAACAAGACCAACAAGTAGTATCAAAGCCATACCTTCAAATTTAAAGCTTAATATCCTTAGAAGAGATCCACATGGCTTTGTAAAAGTCTAATATTACTGACAATCAATCCACAAATAGGCCTTCTCTATTTGATGGATCAAATTATGCTTATTAGAGCACTAGGATGTCTACATATATTAGAGCCCGTGACTATGAAATGTGGGATGTAATTACAAAAGGACCTTATGTTCCCACCTCACCTAGTTTTGTCATAGGTGAGAGAATGTCCAAACCAAAAACTGAATGGACCGAGGCTAAAGTAAAAAAGGTTTAAACTAACTTTAAAGCCATTAATACCCTCCATAGTACATTAACTCCTACTAAGTTCCATAAAATTTCTAGCCCATTAATACCCTCCATAGTGCATTAACTCCTACTAAGTTCCATAAAATTTCTAGCTTTACCACAACCAAGGAAATTTGAGAAAAACTTACAGTCATCCATGAAAATACTTCACAAGTTAAAGAGTCCAAAATTACCTTACTTACCCATAACTATAAGATATTCAAAATGAAATCGAGTGAAGACATCTCTACCATGTTCGATAGGTTTAACAATATTACAAACAAACTCAATCAACTTGGAAAAACCATTCCTAAACATGAGTCAGTGAAAATATTACTCAGATGCCTCCTAAAAAACTAAAAACCTAAAGTCATAGCCTTTAAAGTGGCTAAGGATCTTAATATGGTCACACTTGATGAAATTTGTGGCTCACTTCTCACACATGAACTTGAAATGAAAAAAGATGATGAGGAGGAAAAGAAAGAAGCCAAAGAAAAAAGAAAAATTTAGCATTTAAGATTAGCACTCTTGAGGAAGAATTAAGAGAGTTGTTAAATGATGATGATGAAGAACTAGCCATGATAGTCAGAAGATTTAAAAAGTTAATGGGACAAAAAAACAAAAAGTTTGGCAAAAAAATTAAAAGAGGGATTAAGGTTTCTCTTGAAAAAATAAGCACAATGGTGATTTTAACAAAAAAGATGAAATGGTCTATTTTGAATGTAAGAAACCTGGACACTTCATATCAAAATACCCATTATTCAAAGAAGAATTCTCAAAGAAAATGAAAAAAACCAAAAAAAGCAATGGTGGCAGCAACGTGGTCAAATAGTGATTCATCAAATTCAAAAGAAGAAAAAGAAAATTTGAAGGAAAGAGCAAACTTTCGCTTGATAGTAAAAGAAGAAGAAATTGAGGTAATTCCTAACTCATGTGATATTTCTTACGATGAACTTCAAGATGAATATAATTGTTTATATGCTGAATTTGAAAACTTGCATTAAAGTGTAAAACCATGAAGAAAAAAGCCATATCCATAGGTAATGAGTTAAAAAAATTAAGCATTAATATAACTTTGTCTTTTATCAAAAGAATATGCTTCAAATTGAACTTGATCAGTCCAAAATTGATTTTGAACTCTTGAAGTTAGAATTGGAAAGTAAAAATTTTGAATTGCAAATTAAGAATTAAAAAAGATCTTAAAAGAAATACTAACCTTAAAAGGAAAACTAATGCATTCTCATGTCATTGCTATGTATGTGGTAAGAAAGGTCACAAATTATATGATTATTATCATAATTGTAGGAATCTTCTTAAAAATAAATTAGTATGGGTTTCTAAAAGATCCATGTGATTGCCGACCCTTAAAAACCCATCAAGGCATAGGTACTTTTAAAGAAAAACTAAAAATCTATTTTGTAGGTTGAGTAAGGACAAAAAGATCAGTATTTTGAAGCTCAACCAAAGGGAAGGTATCCATAGTACTTGGATAGTGGTTGCTCAAGACATATGATCAAAAATAAAAACTTGTTTGCTGAACTTGATAGAAACAAGAGTGGTAGTGTTTCCTTTAGTGATGACTCCAACGGTATTATCCAAGAAATTAGAACCATTGGTAACACATCTCATACTCAAATCAAGCATGTTTTATTTGTTAAAGGTTTAAAACATAATTTGCTAAACATTAGTCAACTTTATGATAGAGGATTTAGAGTATGCTTTTATTCTCATGAATGTCAAGTGATTGATGTTAACACTAATAAAATAGCATTTAGTGGCAAAAGAATTAAGAATATATATGTTATTTTTCTTGATGAAATTAAGTCTATTGAATCTTGCTTTATTACCAATGATGTATGTGATAATTGGTTGTGGTATAAAAGACTGGGACATGCTAGTATGCACATTATTTCAAAATTCTTGAAAAAAGACTTAGTCATTAGACTTCCAAAGATATCATTTGAAAATGACAAGGTTTGTAATGCATTTAGGAAACAAGTTAGAAGTTTATCTAAATATAAAAAAGTCATATCAATTTCTAGGCCACTTGAATTACTATATGTTGACTTGTTTGGACCAATCACTATTATTAGTTTAAGAGGCAAGTCATATGGCTTTGTTATTGTAAATGATTACTTTAGATATACGTAGGTATATTTCTTGCACATAAAGATAATGCATTACCAATTTTTGTTAAGCATTGTAAAAATGTTCAAAATGAAAAAGGCCTCACCATTGTTAATGTTAGAAATGATCATGGTGGTGAATTTGAAAATGACAAGTTTGAAATTTTTTATAATGAAAATGGTTTTGATTACAATTTTCTGCTCCTAGAACTTCATAACAAAATAGAGTTGTTGAAAGAAAGGATAAAACTTTAAAAGAAATGGCTAGAACAATACTTTGTAAAAATAACTTGTCAAACTATTTTTGAGCTAAAGCTATTAATATTGTAACTTACATTTTAAATAGAGTTTCCATTAGA
Source organism: Theobroma grandiflorum (assembly GCA_036013995.1). NCBI lineage: Eukaryota > Viridiplantae > Streptophyta > Magnoliopsida > Malvales > Malvaceae > Theobroma > Theobroma grandiflorum. The sequence goes on along the minus strand of CP142130.1, from coordinate 14,501,036 downwards.
GTCATGATTTCTAAAACCCTTTATGAGCTTTACAAAGGAAGAAAACTAAATATTTCTCACTTAAGGAGTTTTGGATGCAAATGCTTTGTTTTCAATAATGAAAAACGCACCTTGGGAAAGTTTGATGCTAAGAGTGATGGGGCAATTTTCTTAGGCAAGCATTGAACTTTAAAGCATATAAAGTGTTTAACAAAAGAACTCTAGTTATAAAAGAGTTAATTCATATTGTTTTTCATGAGACTAATGCAACATAAAGAAAAGTAGTGTTTGATGATGATAATGCATATGACATTGAGAAAAAAAATGGAGAAAATGAGTTTAGTTGACAAAGAAGATCATGGAAAGAGCTCAAAGGAGAAAGATGATGAAGAACCTTCATTAGAAGGCTTGCAAAGTTCTGAAACATAGCACAACGTTCAGCCTAAAAGCTAGAGATTTGTAAAAAATCATCCTCAAGAATTAATAATTGGTGATCCCTTTAAAGGTGTCAAAACTAGAAGAGGATTAAGGGAAGCTCATGAATATCTTGCATTCATATCACAAGTAGAATAAAAAAAGCTTGAGGAAGTTGAGAAGGAAGAGAGTTCAATGATAGCCATGCAAGAAGAGTTGGGCCAATTTGAAAGGAACAAGGTTTGGTCCTTAGTTCCAAGGCCAAGCAAGCATCCAATTGTTGGTACAAAATGGGTATTCAAGAACAAGATGGATGAGTTGGGAAATGTGATAAGAAATAAGGCAAGGCTAGTTGCTCAAGAGTATAATTAAGAAGAATGTATTGATTATGGTGAAACCTTTGCCTCAATAGCTAAATTAGAAGCTATTGGACTTTTATGTGCCTATGCATGCTTTATGAACTTTAAACTATTTCAAATGGATGTTAAAAGTGTATTTCTAAATAACTTTATACAATAAGAGGTATATGTGGAATAGCCCCTTGGTTTTTAAGTTTTTGATAAAATTGATCATACATAAAGCCCTATATGGATTAAAACAAGCTTTTAGAGCTTAGTATAAAAGATAGTCTAAGTTTCTAATTGAAAAAGGATATTATAGAGAGAGTGTAGATAATACTCTATTCATCACGAAAATTGAGATTGATTTGATTGTAGTTTAAATTTATATTGATGATGTAGTATTTGGTGCTACTAATGAAAGGTTATGCGAGAATTTTGCTAAGGAAATGCAAGGAGAATTTGAAATGAGCATGATGGGAGAGCTAAAATTTTTCCTTGGTTTATAAATCAAACAATGTGAGGATGGAATATTCATTAACTAAGAAAAGTATACAAAATAAATGCTAAAGAAATTTGGTGTGATGAATATGAAATCAATTGAAACACCTATGAGCCCCTCCACCAAGCTTGAGAAAGATGATAAAGGGAAAAATGTGGACAAAAGCTCCATAAAAGTATGATTGGTTTACTCCTTTATCTAACTGCAAGTAGACTTAATATTTTATTTAGTGTTTGCCTATGTGCAAGATTCCAATTATGTATTAAGGAATCACATTTGACTGCAGTGAAAAAGATTTTTAGATATCTCTTGAATACTCAAAGCTTAGGTCTATGGTATCCAAAATGTTCATCTTTTAAACTTTTTGACTATTCCAATGTTAATTTTGCTGGTAGCAAAACTAATCGAAAAAGCACTAGTGGTACTTGCCAATTCCTTAGAAACATGTTTGTGTTTTAGTCTTACAAGAAACAAAATTTTGTTGCTTTATCAACTACTAAAGATGAGTATGTATCACTAGGTATTTGTTATGCACAAATACTATGAATTAAGCAATAATTAAAAGATTTTGGAATGGATGTGCATAAAGTTCTTATTTATTGTGATAATATGAGTGCCATAAATATCTCCAAAAATCATGTTTAACACTCTATAATAAAGCACATAGAAATTATACATCACTTCATTAGAGATCATGAGCTTAAAGGAGATATTTAAATAGATTTTTTAGACACCTTGCATCAATTAGCTGACATTTTCACAAAATCATTGAGTGAAGATCAATTTTGTAGAATTGAGAGAGATCTAGGAATGACTGATGCAAACAAAATCTAAATTGCACTGAATTAATCATGTTTTTGATGATATATGGCATGATGATTGTGTTCATCCCTTGATGTAATCGATTAGGAAGTGTTTTGATTAGTTAAAAGGAGATTAGAGAGGAAATAAGGTTCATATTAATCTATTAGAACCATCAATTAAAACATGTTTGTCTTAAGTTAGCTAATCAAAGTTAGTGAACTCTTAATTAGTTAAAGGTGTCCTTAATCCATTAATAAAAAACAAACACTTTGAAAAGCTTTAAGTTAGATATACAACAATTGGTTAAGACATACACTAATTAATTAGAGCATCATTGCCAGTAAAAGGACTATCACGCGAAAGAAATTTCAACAAAAAAAAGTACTAGGTAGGTAGTATAGGAAGTCACCCACTTAAAACATGGGGTAACCAATTAATAAACTCCCTTGAAAAGACCTTCTAACTACTAAGAGAACCATTCCCCAAAAAATAAAAAACCCAAGAGCTTCCAAATTTTCTCACTCTCATTTCCTTCCTCTAAAACCCTGATAAACCTCAAGTGAAAAAATTCCATAGTGAAAACCTTTTCAATCACAATGTGACTGAAAAAGGGCAAGGAAAAAGAGAAGGTGATGATCCACCATCTTTTCCTTCAAAGAAAAAAGGAAACATCCAAGATTTCTCGATCGAAAAGAAGAGCGAAAGTAAGAAGAAGATTTCAGAGAAAAAGAAAAGAATAATTGATATAAGAAATCCCACAAGAAAAGATACTAATTCCACTTATTGATTTAGGAATAAGTTACATGCTGATAGATATAAGACAATAGAGAATGCAACAATTTCATGTGGAAAGTTCTTTGATTGGCCTAGTTTTAATAAGGTACCAACAGTAAAAAAAAAAACTTAGAAGGATTTTTTGAAGCATAGAAATTGAGGAATTTAAGCATCTTTAGGAATAAGATGTTTGGCCCCACTTTAGTAAAAGAAATTTATTCTAGTATTGTTGTGGATAGAACTGAACTAGTAAATCAAGAGGAATATACAAAAAATGGGCTAAATGTCTTCCAAAGTGGCAGAGAATTTTAGATTAGTGCCAGAGACTTAGGAGAATTTTTAAAAACAAAGTTTGAAGTAGAGGAATTCAAAATGCTTGAAAAGTAATATCTTAGTTACATTTGGGAAATTGTGATTAGAAGAAAAGAAAAATTTCCCTCCAGAAAAACAATAAAAATGCACAACTTGAAATCCTACATTATTTTATTACAACCACACCACATTGTAAGAGTAGTAGCTTTAGCTATGTTAGTGCCAAAGACTTATGGTTAATGGAAGCTGTATTTAATGACATTCCACTGAATGTTGGGAATTACATGGTTGAAAGAATCATAGCAACATTACTTGAGGATAAAGCCAATTTACCACATGGCAACATTATTTCAGCTTTGGTGAAAAAGAAGGGGATTTGGAATATAAGGTTTCAAGCTGACTTAATAAGAAACAAAGATTAAGGAATATTTTTGGGAAATGTTTTGAAGATAGGGTACAAATTAAAGAAAAATGAGTGCATCAAGTCCACAAGAGGCACACCACTTTTTCCTACCGTTGAAACTCCTTCCACCCCTTACTTAAGAGTCGACCAACATCTACTCTAAAATGAAATGATCTTCAATCTTCTCATGAGGATTGATGGAAAACTAATTGAACAAGTTGTGAAGATAACAAAAATTGAGGAAAAACTACAGTAATTTAAAGTTCTTCTACACCAAGACAAAAAAAATAAACCCCCTACCTCTGAAGCTCAAGCAATAAGTGCCTTCAGTGAGAGAAATGCTATAGAGCAGTTTAAGGTTCCTATTTCTAATCATGAAAAACAAATTGAAAAGAAATACTTGAAAATGAAGTTATGGATCAGAATAAAAATGACGATTTTGAAAAAGACAAAGCTATGTAATAAGAGAAAGCAAAGGAAAAGAAGCTAACCACAAAAATAAATGAACAAGAGGAAGAAGCAAAGGCAGAACAAGAAGCTGAGAAAGTAAAGCCGAATGAAAAATAGCCACTAGTAGAAAAAAAGAATAACAATTATCCCACAAAATAAAAAAAGACAAAGGCATCTCAATTCATCAATGAATTGTTGAAAGAGGCTAAAGCTAATCAATAGAGGGAAAAAGCAAGAATGGAACAAGAGGCTTAGTTAACCTAGAAAAAATCAAAAGAGACAGTCACTCAACTAGCCCAAGACAAGGGAAAGATAGTAGTTGCTGGACAAACCTCTCAAAAACCTATTGGTAAAGGTGGAAAAAAATGGCTACTAAGACCACCATCTTCAGGAAAATAAAATCAGTAAGACTGACCTTGACTTTTATTGACCAGCTTTCTAAGCCAACAACCTTTTAAATTATCTCATCCACCATTACTTTCTCATCCTTATCATTTGATTCTTCATCTAGTTCCTCTCTTAAGCCTTTGAAAGTGTATTTTGGCACTTCAGATTCTGATTAAGATCCTCTTTTGAATGATGACAAAAAGGGGAAGAAAAGTAAGAAAGTATAACTAGAAAGTAATCTTTTGATAGGATTGTAGGAAATAAGCTGTAGGAAAAATAAATTCAATTTTTTTAGCTATATTTTTTTGGTGTGTTTTATGATTGAACAATGTTTTATGTTGTGTTATGAACAATGGTTGAAGTTTATATCTTTAAGATGGAATTGTGTTGAGTAGATGACAATTGTTATATATATATATATATGTATATGTGCATATGTATATTTGTGTATATGTACACATACACATACATGTTTTTATGGTTGAATACCTTTATTTTTCATGCTGTTATATTGGATAATTCTATTGTTCATAAGGCACATTTAAAAAAAGCACATAGTTACGGGGAACAATCCTCAAATATGCACATAAATTCTTTTTATATATAGACATTGCACTTTTAATCTAGGAATGTTTTGTCAGTACAAAAGAAGGAGAGAATGTTGACTTTATATGTTTTTTATGATAATAAAACATTCTTCATTTATTAATGTCTAACTTCACTATTTAAGCCAAGTGAAAATAAATTACACTTTCATGAATGAGAAATGTGGAATTCCACCTAGTTGGAACATTTTGTTTTAAGTCTCTTTTTGCATTCAAATTCACTAGACTCACGCACTTTTAAAACTTTTGTTTTCTCCCTTGAGACCCTTTCACATACTTAATAATTTCCCTTACTTTTTAGACAGCACTATCAACTTCTTTCAAACCATCTTACACAATCAAATTAAGTACATGACCATATTATCTTATATGAACTTACCTCTTCCTAAAAGTTACTTTCTCATATTTAATTGCACTTTCAACAGATCAACAAAAGTATCATTTGCAGAAACATTATCTAATGTTATTGAAAACAATTTACTTTCAATTCCCCATTCAACTAACAATGCATAAAGCTTTTCACTCAAAGCAACACCATTGTATAAAGGTGGTATAAAGGAAACATTCAAGATTCTTTTTTGTAGAATCCAATTTTTGTCAACAAAATGAGTAGTAAGAAACAAACCTATCAGTAACAACAAAAGTACACAAATCAGAAATCAAACAAATCTTACTAGGTGATTCTAAAAGTAAGCATTGTATCTTACATTTTTCTCATTTATGCATTTTAATTATATCAACTTTAATAGTGTTCTTAGATATCAGAACAACATTTTCATGTAAATAAGACAATACAGACCTAATGCTAATATACTCCACAAATGATAAAAGCAAATTATGCATTACAATTGCAATTACCACTAATTCATGAAACTTTTCAAGATCAAACTTTAAAGACCTTATTAACATTAAATTATGTTCTTTAGAAAAAATCATTTGATCTGTATCATGTGTCTTTCCTAACACAATTATCATCATGATGTTTCAAATTATTTGTCCTATAATTACTTTCATAATTCAAAATATACCTACAAAGCTTGCACTTTGCTCTTGGTTTTCCATCATTTGAGTTTTTTTCAGGTAAATGTTTAAAGAATGGCCAAATCTTTGATGTTAATTCTCATTTTATGGGTTGGCATGGCTTCTTTTGATCTATTGCTCCCATTTCATCAATCTATATACAATTATTAAATTCCTCCACAAAATGAACATTTGATTAAAGAGAAACATTAATATTGTCAGATTCCATCTACGAATATTAGCGACATAAATAACTTCAAAAATATGAATATTATCATATTACATATTAAATGCTACCAAAAATAAATAAGATCATTTTTCATTAGAACTAACAGAATCCATTACTTTTTAACACCTTAAGGCTAAAAATAAAAATTATAAAAAAAACTAAAGAAATATAATATTCCCAAACCTCAAAATGCAAAATTAAGAACAAGAACAGATCAAAAGAAAAAGCAGTTAAATGTACACTTTTTCTTTTCTTTTTTTCATTTTTTGTAAGAATTTGTTCACTTAAGGAGAAAAACCAGAAAAAAGATTCATAGAACCCATATTTTTCCTTCTCAAAGACATAAATTTACATTATTACTCTTTTTTCTCATGAACTCTAAAAAGTAACATTAAAGATGGTGAACATCTAACAGGTGCAACTAAACTGTTCTACTTGCATGATTAGTAGTACTCCATTGAATGGAAAATGGAAGTGCTAAGAATACAATGAACCTTGTTATCAGAAGTTATGAAAGTGACCACTTTACAAAATTTCATATAGTATGAAAAGATTAAAATGATATTATGTTTATTCAAGATAACACTATGAAATTTTCATTATCAACTAGCGGTTTTGGCATCCAACAATTATCATTATGGACATACTTGCTACTTCAAACACAACAAAACAAAAAGCTTTGTACAAATAAATGATTAGATGATTGAAAATTAAAAAAATATGAACTTTCTCCTCTTAAGTAAAATTATAGATCTTTTTTCCATTTAATTGAAAAAAAGTAATGATTGTCACTGTGATGTTGACTAAATTTATTTTACTTGTTTTCTTAGTTTGTACATGAGTAAGTTCTTGATTTATGTTTTTGTTCAAAAATTTCTCTTACATTAGTGTTAAGTATCTCATGACCATCGTTGTCTTCAACTAATAACTACTTACCTTTATTTTACCAAAAAGGCAATGTTGATATGAAATAGAGAAAGAGCACAATCACAGACACAAGGAGGACAAAAGGATTTGGAATCACCTAATTTAAAGAGATTTCTTGAATTTTCCCAATCTAAAAAGATTTCTTCAATCTCCAATAAAGAGTAGGTCCACACACCCAACACTCATAATCTGAAACTACTAAAATGAAAAGGGAAAAAAGAAGAATTGAAGAAGAGAAGAAAGCTTGAACAACTGAGTCATTGATTGAAGGAGTGAAAAAAGGTCTAATGCATGCGGTAATCCAAAATGATAGCCAAAAGTTCAAAATTAGGGTTTGGGCATGGCATAATTACATTATTACCTTATTAAAATTAAAAAAAAACTTATTAAAATAATTATTTAAAATTATTTAGATAAGGTTAAAATAGTCTTTGACTATTAATTTTTAATTAATTGATAAACGTATCACGTATACAGGTTTAAACATGATAACACGATTAATTAAATGTGTTTGTCGTGCCTGACACATTAAGATTTGGAAATTTTCATGTCTTAAACGTGTCAAACACGATTAGACACAAAATACGTTAAAGCTAAACCCAAAATTTTTTAACCTTATGTCTTTTTGTGTCGTGTACAAAATTGTCAAGTCTATTTCAATCTTTTGGTCATCTAAATATTGCTCTAGTTGAGATTTGTTCTTGGCAACCTCAAACTCATGTTAAAAATTGTCAAACTCCTAATTAATAAATACAAAATAATTAAAAAATATTAAAATAAAAAACAACAAAAAATAATAAATTTCAATAGTTAATAATACTTCAAAAAATAAAAAAAATTACCTTCAAGAACTCGTTTTTGCCTTTTGCACCTTTCTCCCATCAAGAAGTGTGTGATTTAAAGAAAATGATGGATAATCAAAAACCTCGACAACATATTCGTCATAAATAGCAAATAAATGATCTTAAATTTTTTTAAATTTAGTTGAATTACTCCCATAAAGCTTTGTGTAACTGTAATCCACAAATTGAATCTTGTATTAAAGATTAAATATCAAAGTTATTGCTAAAATCATACTAAATTCAAACCAATATTTCTTAAACTTAACAAACATTTAAGCAATCATATTTTTCATATACACATCTTCCCCACTCATATGTTCTTTTGAGGTCATGCGTGCCATGAATACCAAATGAAAGTACAAGTCAGCTGTGGGATACTTTATTCAAGACAACACACAAGTAATCTCATAAAAAACACTCAAGAACTTGCTACATTTTTCAACTTTATCCTAATCATCTCTAGATGGGCAATGTTTAAAATTTGAATCACTAATTTTTAAATGAGAAAAAACCAAGCGAAAAGAAAGTGCATTTTCAAGCATGAGAAATGTAGAGTTCCACCAAGTTGGAACATATTGTTTTAAGCTTCTTTTTGCATTCAAATTCACTAAGCTCACACACTCTATAAATTTTTGTTTTCCCCTTTAAAAACCTTTCACAGACTTAAGACTTCCTCACTTTTTGGACAACATTATTAACTTTTTCCAAACCATCTTGTACAATTAAATTAACTATATAAGCACAACATCTTATATGAAAAAACTTACCTTTTTCCTAAAAGTGGCTTTCTCATATTCAATTGCAATTTCAACAAATCAACAAAAGTATCATTTGTTGAAGCATTATCCAATGTTATTGAAAACAATTTATTTTCAATTTTCTACTTAACTATATTGTATAAATCTTTTCACTCAAAGCAACAACATTGTGTGGAGGGGCAAAAAGGAAAATTTCAAGATTTTTTTCTGTAGAATCCAATTTTTGTCAACTAAATGAAGAATAAGACATATATACCCATCAACAACAAAAAAAGTCCACAAATCAAAAGTCAAACTAATTCTACCAAGTGATTCTTGGAACAAGCATTGTATCTTACATATTTCTCTTTTATTCATCTTAATTATATCAGTTTTAACAATGTTCCTAGAGATCATAACAACATCTTCATGCAAATAAGACAACATAAACCTAATACCAGTATAATCCATAAATGATAAAGGTAAATTATGCATCACAATTTCAATTACCACTAATTCACAAAACTTTTCAAGATCAAACTTTGAAGACCTCATTAACATTGAATTATGTTCCTTAGAAAAATCATTTAACTTATATCATGTGTGTTTTTCCTAATACACTTTTCATTATGATGCTTCAAATTACTTGTCCCATACGTGCTTTCACAATTCAAAACATAACCACAGAGCTTGCATTTTACTTTTGGTTTTCCATCACTTGAGTTTTTTTCCAACAAATGTTCAAGGAATATCCAAATCTTTGAAGTTAACTTTTGTTTTTTGTGTTGGCATGATTTTTTTTCATCTATTTGTCTTACAACTCTTACCTAATCAACTTGTACACAATCATCAGATTCCTCCACGAAATGAATGTTTGATTCAAGACAAATATTGATATTGTTAGATTCCATCTGCAAACATCAGCAATATAAAAAACATAAAAAAAACTTTTTTTATATTGAAGTTATTATCATGAACAATCCACTACAAATTAAAATCAGCATTATAGCTACATCTTAACATGTTGTTCATTTACTAAAATTCAGAGTAAATGGAATAGATATCTAATTTCTTCTTCTTTTTCTTTTTTATGATGGCGTGAAGTTGATGTTTTTGTATAGCTAAAGCTAAGTGCTTTTACATCTTTAGGATAAGAGATATACATCTATTTTAGTAAATTGGAGAATTAGACAATATAAAGTAAGGGACCGTCATTGGAAGCAACAATCAAAAAATAAACCCCCTATTCGGCAAAATAAAAAAAAAAACCCCAATCATGGCAAAAATCTCACTAATCATGGCAATGTTAAAAACCCCACTAAAGTGAATCACCAATCTTGGTAACGTTAGAAAATTCACTATGAAAAATAGTCAAATTCCCACTTTGGTTAGCCAAGCCAACGATATTAGAACTTCTCGCTCTCTAAGAAAAGAGTTTAGAGAAATAAGTACTCTTACTTAAAAAAACATTCTTTATTTATTCTCAACTTCAATGTCTATATTAACTAAGCTTGAGAGTCCTATTTATAGTATTATAAGTCCACGTCCTAACAAAACTATAGTTTTAGTTGTCTAATATAATTAGAATACTTAATAAGAGATTTAAATACAATAAGTATTCTATTCCTACATAGAATATAACTAGCCTAATCAAATAATAATATTTAAAAGCACTAAAAATCTTAATAAAAATAAGAAAAGAATCCTAGTCTAAATTTAATAAAGAAAATAAAATCCTAAACTAACTAAAATTAGAAAAATTAAATTTGTCACGACCCGAAACTCCCCATCGGGCCCGTGACAATTGTCGTGACGTCTCAATAGGCACTCATTTCCGGAATACCGACCGAAACCCTACAAGGCTTAGCATCAGTTTCCACATCTCCCTGGTGAGCAACAGTTATTAAATACCATAATTCAAGAATCAAAAATTATTTTCGATTCAAAAACAAAATTATATTGTCTTCTGGCTTACAGGGGTATTTTCGTCATTTTTTGTCGAAAATCTTGAAATTTGCTAAAAACGTAGTAAATGTGTAGAAAACACATATATCATGATTAAAAATAAATTTAAGTATCTAAAACATTTGTCTGGGATAAAATTTTAATTATTTGAATATAAAAAAAATATTCAATAAAATAATATATTTTCTTATAAAACAATTTTTATAAAATTATTGATAAATAATTTTCGCAGCATAAAAACTAAAAACATTTTTACATACTATAGTACAAACAGCCAAAGTATGAAATTTAAATTATAGTGACACGTGGGTCCACAACTAACCAAAATGTGTCCGAAGCTAAAAACCTACAGCTTTTGCCGATTTAAGTCCAATTGATTGTCTTTGACTAAATCTGCTAACTATGGAATACTCTGAGCCTGAAATGTGAGGAAAAAGGGGTGGTGAGATTATAAATTCCCAGTGAGTAAATAAATACCATCTAGACTATCTAAAGGCAAGTAAATGGAAACGATTAAACTAAACCAGCATAAAATGTTTCATAACATTTCATTTTCTTTCACTAGATAAATTAAACACGTTTCTGCTCGTAATTTACTTGGCTTATGATTTCTTAGAAATCATTGCTTGTGCCATAAAAGCTAATACCCAATGATACCTTGATCAGAGGAATTCATCTAAGCCCGCCAAGGCTATTAAAGTTTCATAATTGTTCAAAAGGAAGCCATTCCTTGGCATTAGTTGAATTCGCCTTCACGTGGTGATTTGGCGTGAAGTGAACTCTGTCATATCTCAGGACAACCCTGTACACCTCTACAATTGAGATAAAGTTATATATAGGGGGTTTTACCATGCCACCTCAAAATAGGTCGATCCACGGAAACCCGTCTACTGCAGTAGATCATAATCCACCAAGTAAATATAAATTTCAATAGCATGAATTGGCAATTTTATTGCTAAGAAATTTATCAGCACAATGCATACAATTCACATTTTTCAATATAGTAAACAATTCAGCCAATCATGCCATAAATATCATAAGCTAATTGATTTAAATCATAATTTACGATAACACATGTAGTCTCCAATTACTCTAGTTTCAAAATCAATTGTTCAATTTTCAAGTCAATTTATAAAAATTCCATTTACTTTATAAATTCAATTTATTTCATAAATTTCACATTTTTCTCATAAAATAAGCAATTCACCAAATAAAATGATTTTTCATTAAATCATCAAATTGAATAAAAATCACTTTAGATAATTAAGGTGATAATTTGTTTACTCACAGTTTTCGAAAATCGAATTTCAGGCATTTTGATTAGTGATCTTCGGGTGCAATTCCTTCCCTTTCTCGGAAGACTCACCACCTTGATGCAATACCAAATCGAGAAATTTACCACATTGCCCTTAAATTATAATAAACTAATTTAGACCATTAATGCATGCTATGAGATGCAAAAATTATCCGAATCTTACTTAAACATGGTGTTGACCTAATTCGGCCTATTACTCGATTAAATGGTCAACGCGTTTAATTTAATTCCAAATCGCTCCATTTCACTTCTAATACTTCAAATCATTAAATGCAAACCAAATAACCTTAAAATTCAATTTAATCGCCTTCCCATTGCTTCATGGGAAATTCGGCCAAAATTGGCATTATCACTAAAATTTTTCTTACATCATTTTTTCACCATAATTCATCATTTCCTAGCCCATTTTCCTTGAAACAAAATCAATCCATCATCAACACACCACAAGGGTTTTTCGACCATTGATGGATACCAAAAATTATGAAATTTTCTTCACTTGTTTTCACACTACACATAACTAAGTAACCGAAAACACTAATCTAGCAAGAAATCTAACTAAATTCAAGCCTAAAAATCCTTCCCCCATGTACAGTCAACATTCATAGCCATTTTCAAACTTTGATTTCAACCATGGAAATGATAAAATAAAGAATGGGTAGTGTAAATCTCAAAGAAAATTAAAAAAATTTCACCTTACCTAGCTTAATTCCTTGAATTCTAAACATGGTGTTCAATATAAGTTCAATTCTGTACCTAAAAAAAATAGTATTGGCCTAATTCGATCTATCACCCGATAAATTGGCCAATATGTCCAATTCAACTCCAAACAATTCCATTTCTCTCTCAATACTCCAAATCATTAAACACAATTTAAATAACTTGAAATATGACTAAATCATCTTCACATTTTCTCTTGGAAAATTCAGCCATTAAGGGTAATGTAATAACATGAATTTTTTTTCTTACTTGCATTCCATTCCACACATCACCAAACCACCAAAAACTCTAGAATATCATATATTTCAACTAAATTCATCATCAATTCCTCACTTAGGAAATTCGACTATTAAGGGTTTAATGTGGAATTTGTGATTTTCATGCTAGACATCATCATTTTTGGTTTCCATCACCACAATTCATTAGATCCTAACTAATTAACATAAGATATCAAAAGATTTATCATCAATATTCTCTTTATGAAATTCGACCTTATGGGCGGGTGAAGGACAAGTGATTTTCTTGCTTGATTTTCCTTCCAAACATGACAAATTAAATAAAAATACTAAAATACCATAAAATCTACCTAAAAACATCATCAAATTCTCTCTCATAGGGTTTGATCAGCACACTATCCTTCATGATATCTTGTGATTCAACCATGAAAAATATAAAATAATGCATAAGAAAGGTAGATCACAAGTTAAAATTAAGAAATTTCACCTTTAATCACTTGTTTCCTTGAAATCCAATGATTTCCCCTTGAATTCTTCCATCTAGGGTTTGTTCTCTTTTTTCTCCCTTTTGTTCTTGCTATGGCCGGCCAAGAGAAATGAAATGGCTAAAGTTTAAATGGGTTTATAAAGGAAAATACTAAATGGACTAAAATTTGCCATGTGTCACCATTCCCTTGGTCCATGTGCAAATATTTAATAATTAAGCAATTTCTCTCCACCACACATAATTATCCATGGTATAAAATGAAATCCATGGGCTTGACAAGTGTTGGGTGGTGTAAAATTACAATTTTGCCCTTAAGTGGCAAAATTACTATTTTGGCCCTATGCTCGAAAAAATGCTGAAATTAAAATTTTTCACTTCTGAATCTCAAATTATGTTTTAAATGATCAATCTTGGTCAAAAACCTCTTCCAACATTCAAATCTTAACCTTGGATGGCAAAATGACCATTTTACCCCTAAGTTATGAAAATTCTAATTTGACTCTAAATTGATCCTCGAACTCTGAATCACCATATTAAGTCATTCTGGGGTTTTAAAATTTTCAATTTCATCTTAAAATCTCTATTTGAACTAGTTCGAGGCTTAATTCAACTTAGTTGTACTAGTAAGTACAATACCGACTTTTGATGACTTTTTCGAGATACCCAAGTATGCAAACATCTTTTCTAATGTATAAATGGCATAACAAATATATTGTAGAGCTGAGCTTGACAAAAATTGCTAAGGTCCTTAAGTTTTGGAGGAAACTTGTTTTGCATGATTGCGATGCATTCCTCTATGAGTGCCACTATCTCAAATTCACCCAACCTCCTCTTCTTGGACAAGATATCTTTTAGAAATTTTACATATGAGGGCATTTGCTTTAAAGCGTCAGCAAATGGGATGTTGATGTGAAACTTTTGAAACACCTCCATAAATTTCCAAATCTAGTTCTTTTTTTGTTGTTTCTTGAAGTGCTACGAAAAAAGTGATGGTGGTAGAGTTGCCTTAGCTTCCTTCTTTTGACACTGCTCATTAGAACTTGTAATTTGTGTCTCACATTCATCTATCTTGCTTTTCTATTCAGCTTGACCAAATTGACTAAATTGGTTTCAAGTTCCTTATCAAGGTCACCTGACAATGTATGATGGAATCAGTCTTGGCCATGTAATGCATCAGCAAATCTTCCATAATTGGTCTTTTATTTTGGATAAGAGCTCTTGTTTGCTGTTGGAATCTAGGAGGCATGTTCAGCTTTAAAGCTGAAGATGATCCTTAATCGGTACCCCATGAGAAGTTTAGGTGGCTCTTCTACTCAAGATTACATGTTGATATTTTGAATGATAATGTGTAAGGTTGATATATATGGACAGTGTATGAATGATGAGTGAAAGGCTTACTTGGTCCTAGTAGGTCATACCCATATAATTCTTTGCCCCAATCATATCCCTAGAAATGGGATGTGACATCATGCTACCTACACTTGTAGATTATATTGTGCTAGAGCCATAAAAAAGCAAATTCCAAGAGCAAGATAAGCTATGGATAAATTTAAACCTTTAGCTTCTTCAGATCTTATCTTAATGCATTAATGGTTAGCTAGAAATCGACCAAAGATTGATGGTTTACTGCCTTTCATGAGACATATTTCATGAACCTAGTAAAAGCCAAGCACCAATTACTAATTTCACCTCATAAAATAGGTTTAAACAATGTATATTTATCATATATGTCTTAAAATAAAATACACAAAAGAATAAAGCGTTTAATGCTTAGTTTTATTACTACAAAGAAAGTACTAAACATAATTTTTCAAAAGTTAATATCCTTATTCTATTTTAGTCAAAATTCTATTAAGGCAAAACATAGCTTGTTCTTTCGTTTTTTTTATCTCTTGTGCTAGCAAACATGTAGAAAATATTTAGAATCTAAGTAAAGAACTAAATTGCTTGATAGCTAACTTGTTTGATTGCATGATAAAAATAAAAAACTAACTTGGGAGCTATTTATAATAGTCAAATGGACTTAAACCTACTTAGTGTGTAAATACAGTAAATAACAAATAAGGAAGTATTCCAACACTAGACTTCCTTATAGTATAAGTAAAGAAAAAAAGAAAAGATTACCTAAGGAATTATTCTCTCCGAGATATTCTCTCCTTGATTTGAGGATACTCACATATTTCGTAACATGACCAGTTTTCTAAGGTAATTACACCACACATACAGCTCATGTTGACACTCCCCTTCAAGTTGAAGCATATATATCAATCATGTCTAACTTGTCGATTATACCATGGAACGCCTTCTCTAAAATTGCTTTCGTGAGAATATCAGTTAACTAACTTTGAAACTGAACAAATGGAAATTGTATAATTTTTTGATCAAGTTTTCCTTGATGAAATCTTGATCAACTTCAACATGTTTAGTGCAGTCATGTTGTATAGGATTCTGTGCAATATCAATGGTTGCCTTAATATCGTAATAAAGATCCGTAAGTTTTGCATATTCAAATCCCAACTCTTTTAGAATACTCTTAATCCATAATAATTGGCATACACCATAAGCCAGACCTCGAAATTCAATTTCTATACTTGATCTTGCCATAACCATCTATTTCTTGCTTCTTTAAGTGACAAGATTACCTTCCACAAATGTAAATATAACCGAATGTGAATCTTCTGGTTAATTGATCACTTGCCCAATCAAAATCCATAAACCCTTTAATGTTAAAGACACTATTTTTTGAGAACAACAAACCTTTGCCCAAAACACTCTTCAATTATCTTAAGATTTGATATACTACATTCATATGTCTTTTAGTTGGAGTATACATAAACTAACTTATGACATTTACAACATAAGCTATTTCGATCTTGTCTGTGACAAATAAATTAGTCTCCTAACCAACTACTAATAACAACCTTTATCTATTGGAACTTAATCTAGAAAAATTCCAAGCTTATGATTCATTTCTATGGGTGTGTTTGCTAGTTTGCAAGCAAGCATTCTAGTTTTGGTTAAGAAATCTAGCACATATTTTCATTGCAAAAGGAAAATTCCCCTTTTTGATCTTACCTTAATCCCTATGAAATATTTGAGTTGCCTCAAATCCTTTATTTTGAATTTGGCAATCAAATATTATTGCAATGCTTTCATTTTGCATGAATAATCTCTCGTTAAGACCATATCATCGATATATATGATTAAAGCTATTACCTTCCCCTTTTTGTGTTTTATAAACATAGTATGCTTTGAGTTACTTTTTTTATTACCAAATGCTTTTGTTGTAAAATTGAACCTCCCAAACCAAGCTTTAACTTACTGTTTCAGCCCATATAATGACTTCTTTAATTTACAAAATTTCCTTTTGCCTAAAGAACTATGTTTAAGTCTTGGTAGTAACTCCATGTAGACCTTTTTCCTATAAATTGCCATTGAGGAAAGCATTTTTAACATCAAATTATTGTAGAGGCCAATCTCGAATGGTTACTATAGATATGGGGAATGAGAACTATATTAATCTTCACTACCGGTGAACAGTCTTTTAATTATCCACCTCATACTGCTATGTATATCCCTTTGCAACTAACCTTACTTTATATTTATCAATATTGTCGTCTGTTTTGAGTTTCACTATGAATACCCATCTACCTCCAATCATCTTTTTCCCTTCAAATAAGGGAATCAGTTCCCAAGTAGCATTTTTTTGCAAAGCCTTTATTTCTTCGTTTATCACTTTTGTCCCTTTTCGATTTGCTAATGCATCCTACAAACTACTACGAATAGATACATTGCATAATTGATTAACAATGAGTGCATACGATTCGAACAGTCTATGGGAGGACACATAGTTGCTAATTAAGTATTTGACCTTAGCTTTAGGAGCAGGTTTATATTGTATCTTTGGGACTTTCTTTGTGGATATTTAGGAGTTATATTTTCGGTAGGAACATGTGCTTCATGGGACTTATCAGATATGGGATTCGAGATTACCTGAGGGAGAACATTCTAGGTTTATTCTTTAGTTAATCGTGTAGGCATGGGCAATTTTGAAGACTCTATGTGGGAAGGACCTGATTCACTTTTAGGAAGAACTAACAGCTCACTCTAGAACTAACAGCTCACTCTAGATTTCAGAAATAATATCATAATGTTATTGAACACTTTTCCCAAAATGTTCATTCATTTCTTCTAACTCTATAAACTCTTCTCCTCCAGCACCTTGTTGTAACTCATTATCTTTACTACAGTTCTCCCCTTAAAGAAAAGGTTCAAAGACTCCCCCTACATAAAAAGGCTTTAATTCATGAAAGAAGCATCCAAGGTTACATGTAATTTATGGGTTTGAGGGTCACAACACCTATATCCTTTTTGAAAATCAAAATAGCCAACAAAGACACATCGTTTTGCACATGGATTAAGTTTATGTTGTAAGTTTTTGGGGATATGAACATATATAGTACAATCAAAAACTCGTTGTTCACGATTAGGGAGGTAGGGAATTGAAAGTAAAGATTGTGTTTTTTGTTAGGGGGTTTGAAAGTCTATTACTCAAGAAGGAATTCTATTAATAAGGTAGCCAACGGATTTTGCAACTTCTCCTCAATAAAATTGAGGCATGTTCATGCCAAAACGAGAGGCATGATGTAACAACCCCTCGCCGGTTGCTACCGGCATCCGAGACTTCCAGAAAAGACTCGTCAATTAACTATATACAATCACCATTTCGTATTGATACTTAGGACAATGTACTTTCATATACTAATTTGAACCATAAATATAAAAATCAATACAACCTTTTTACCTTTTATTCACAAGTATGTACACTAGAATCCAGAATCTCCAAATTAAGGCTTATATAAATATTTAGAATTCGTTTACAACTTAATGAACAAATCGCTAAGACTCTTAAATTGATCTTTTAAAGCAATTTGTGTATCAAGCTCAAATTTAGAACTCCATAAGGCATTTAGACTAGAATCAATTTTCTTAAGTTATTTAACTTTAAACTACCACATTCACCACTAGTCCTGTAATCCTTTGGCTTCATGCCAAGCAAAGTAAAATTTAAGCACCTCCTTAGAGCATATTTACTTACTAATCTTTTACTTCACGATCACACATCAATTATAATAATCGTTGATTTTCACCCTTGAGCTAATTCATGCACTTATAACTATACCCTAGCATAGTTCAATCAAACCTTAGAATCTCATCGTTGCTTAATTGAATTCAAAACCAGCTCCATTTAAGCTGCTATACACATATTTAGTACATATCCGCATATAAAATATTTCGAAAGTTCAGCACCATTCATATATAGGCAGGGCAACTTAATTAATATAGTGCACTTACTAAGATTAGGAATTCGTATAGCCTCATATCCATAATCCATGCTATAGTCATGAACCAAGGATAAGACTCTACACTACCCTTGACACTTCGTTGACAACTTGAGAACTCCTAAAACACTTTTAAACCTAGAGCTCTGATACCAATACTGTAACGACCCCTCCTAAATTGCTACTGACGTTTGAGACTTCCGAGATATCCCGTCAAGTCCCGAACAAGCCTCATTTGACTTTTTCAATATTCACTATACACTTTTACTAAACCGTATAAATGTTGAACCATATATATATATATATTTGTAACGTAAATTCAAAAATAAGCATAATTATTAATTTTGACTTTAAGTCATGACATCACAATTAAATACATTGAGATCAAAATCTCAAATTTTCATTATATCGAATCCAATATTTGTTCACGTAACAAAACCAGAGTACTACAACTCGACCTCTAGCAGCGGAGCAACTCGAAAACGGGTTAGGAGATGCCTTTACCTAATCGACGGTGGACCATTTTCACCGATGATTTCACGTTAGGCTAATCCCTATCTGCAAAAAAGAAAAATAAAAGGGGTGTGAGTCTCATAGACTGAGTGATAATCATCGACCTAATGAGTAAGCGAGAAAGGGAAACAACATAAGGATGGAACAATTATAAATCTATGAGTATGCGTAGAAAACATTTCCATTAAACGGAAAGGTTTTTATGCCTTGCAAGTCTTAAAAAAATGAATTTCAAGTAGATAAATATGTAAATTTCACTTATCATTTATTAATAAAAATTTGAGTATTAACGACATGCAATGTATACTAAGAAAATCAACAAGTGAGCATCATCCTTGGATAGGTTTAATATAGCCCTTAAGCTTACTCTCAAATATGATCACCTACTCGTGGGAACTGCCCACGCCACCATATATAAATTGGGTCTTCAGGTTTCCTTTTACCTGCTCGTGGGAACTGCCCACGCCACCTAATACAAACCAGGGCTTCGAGTCCCCTTTTTTGTTTACTTGTGGGAACTGCCCACACCACTTAATACAAATCGGGGCTTCAGGTCCTCCTTTCCTTACAATTGAATATCGATAAATAATAGTTTCTACTTTGTGCACAAAGATTGCACTTAACTTGGTGTGGTGACAGGTTCTACCCCAAGGTATCTCAATCACGTACAAATAAAAGTCATTACAATTTAATGCACTTGCAAAGCATGATAGATTAAAAACATTATACTCATAAATTGCATGCTATGCATAAATCATTTCAAACATGGTATGTCTATCAAATTAGCGTGCTAAATGAAATAAACAATTTATCATCACATCTAGAGAATCAATATAATGGCCATTGGCCTAAACATTACACCAATTGCAAAGCATAATTTTTGAAGTGAAACCAGTCAAAGGTTTGTTTTTCTGTATTTAAAAACATATAGATATATACTACGTATAGTATAAAGAAAACGGATTTAATTTTTTTTTGACACAATCACAAACAACCTAAGAATTTCTACCAGCTCATGATGCCTACAATTTCGTCAAATGCAACATATATAATAAATTATAGGAATATAAATTTTGAAATTTAGCACCCATTCACCTCACAATAGTGGAATGCTACTTCGTTATTGGTTCATGCTTGTATCTAGCTATTCTTGCTTCCGTTCCTTTTTTTTTTCCTTTTTCCTTTTTTTTCTTTTTTTTTTGTTCTTCTTTCTAGTGTTGCTGTCGCAGATCCCTTTTCTCCCTTTTCTTTTTCTTTTTTCTTATTTCTTTCTTTTTTTCCCTTTTTCTTTCCTTTCTTTCTTCCTCTCAGTGTCGCTACCGCTACTACCTTCTCTCCCCTTTTATTCTTTTTCTTTTCTCTTTTCCTCTTTTCTTCCTTTTCTTTTCTTCTCTTTTCATTCCCGATGTCGCAGCTCTCTTTCTCTCCATTTCTTCTTCTTCTTTTCTTCTTTCCTCTTTTCTTTTTTTTTTCTTTCTTCCCTTCTCCTTTTTGATGTCGCGGCTCTCTTTCTCTCGCTTTCTTCTTCTTCTTTTCTTCCTCCTATTTTCTTCCTTTTTCTTTCTTTCTTTCTCATTCCTGATGTCGTGGCTGTCTTTCTCTCTCTCTTTTTCTTCTCTTTCTTCTTTTTTTTTCTTTCTTCCTTCTTTTGTTCTTTCTTTTATTTTTTCTTCCTTTTTTGATCGACCCTTCCTCTTTTTCTTCTTTTCTTCTCTTTCTTTTTCTCTCTTGTCTCTTCTCTTTCTCTTTTTTCTTCTCCCAATGTCGGCCCCTACCTTAAGGGATGTCACACATGAACCACATCCAATAGTTGTCTATTTTTCCTCTCCGTCAATCCATTCTACTGTAGAGAATAGGTACAAGAAGTCTGATGACGAATCTCATGATGGCTCAGAAATTTATCAAATGATGCATCTACAAACCCAATACCATTGTCAAACTGTAAAACATAAATTTGCTTTGGTACGAATTGCCCACAATAGTATAAAATTCTTAAAATGCTATGCATACATCACTTTTCTTGTGAAACAGAGATACCCAAGTCATTCAAGTGCATTCATCAATAAATGCAACAAAATAATAAGCTTTAGAAATAGAAGAAATTTTTGTAAAACCTTAAACGTCAAAGTGAATTACCATAAAAAATTCTAAACTTTTATTCAAACTTGGTAAATAAGAAATGAGATGACCCTTAAACAATTTGCAAATGTCACAATGAAAATCCAAATCATTCAATACTAAAAATAGATGCAGTTGTGACTTCCAAAGATAATTAAAAAATAAAATGTCCCAATCTTCGGTGCGATAACCATATGGTCCTTCGAGCCATGTGTTCATTATTAGTTAAATTTGCCTGGCTAAATATTCATCTATAACATTTATTGTAGGCTTCAATTGGTCTTCTTTCGTGGATGACACCATGGCTTTCCCAACAATCTTTTTTCTTGGTTTCTTTATGAAGTCCCACCACTCAAGATGCCAATGATTTCATAACATCGTTGTTTTGAATGACCAATTTCACCACAATGAGTATATAACAAACTATCAGATTTTCTAGCTGATTGATTCCTTCAATTCTTGGATGAGCTAAACAATGTTCCTTGATAATTTCAATTGGCCAACATAGTTGTGTTTTTAGGATTTGGACGAAACCCTCTTATTTTCTATCTTTATTGATATTCTTTTGTGACATGCATACATGCTCTCTAAATCAAATTTTAGATCTTTTAGTAAGATTTCTCCATGGACTTGATCAAATTCAGAATCAAGTCCCTTCAAAAAAGTATGAACTCAAAGCTTAGGCATCGCAGAATGCAATTAAACTACATCTTTAACTATTTCTTCCTCTGTGATAATCTTATGATCAATTTCTTGAAAAAATAGCCCCAAGTTCATTATAGTATGTTGATAATGGTTTACCATTTTGTCTGGTAGAAAAAGATCTCAAGTCAAATTCAAAAATACAAGTCTCATCTAATCCATCATAAAAGGTTTTCGATACAACTTCTCATATCTCATTGGTTGTAGGGAGATGAACAAATCATTGTATTAACGATTTGCATTAACAATGGACTCATTTAGTCAATAAGCTAGTTTTTCATTTTGTGATTGTTAGTAATCCATGTTTAAAGATTAAGATCTCTAGGTACAAGTTGTTTTACTTCTTCAGTGAGATATCCAGCTTTGTTGCGAGTGCCAATATGCATCTCCATGAATTGAGACCATAATAAGTAATTTGTCTTAGGTAGTGTGGTATTGGTAGGAAACACAAAATTGTCTTTCTGGACAATAATCGGTGGTATGGGGTTGTTTGGTACAGTTGGAACAATAAAATTGGTTTCTGCCATGTAGTTTCAGATGAACATAAGAGAAAAAAAATTACGATGGTGATTTTTTAGGTACAAGCTCTAGAATGCGAGATTTGATTCATGTTAGAGAGTTCTTTTAGGATTAGAACTGTTCTAATACCATATAAAAAATACCTAGGATCTAAGCAAATAAGTAAATTGCTTGATAACTAATTTGTTTGATTGATTGATAAAAATAAAAGACTACCTTAGGGGCTATTTATAATAGCCAACTAGACCTAAATTTACTTGGTGTGCAAATAAAATAAATAGCAAATAAGGAAGTATTTAACCCTAGACTTTCTTAAAGTACAAGTAAAGAAAAAAAAAAAGATTACCTAAGGAAATATTCTCCCTAAAATATTCTCTCATTGATTTAAAGATACTCATACAATTCATAACATGACCAGATTTTTAGGAAAATTACACCAGACATATAGTTCATGTTGACAAAACATCTTGCAGACTCTTCTATGATAGAAATGTAAAAAA
Source organism: Theobroma grandiflorum (assembly GCA_036013995.1). Classification (NCBI taxonomy): domain Eukaryota; kingdom Viridiplantae; phylum Streptophyta; class Magnoliopsida; order Malvales; family Malvaceae; genus Theobroma; species Theobroma grandiflorum. The sequence continues at coordinate 14,477,899 of CP142130.1, read as the reverse complement.
AGTAAAGGTTTACTTTCCTAAATGGAACTAAAAGAGGTAATTTTGACAATTAGTCCTTGATTTGATGAAACGACTACTTATGTTAGTTTTTCCATATAAAATGCTCTTTTATCTTCAATCTCAATATAGGAAACAAAGTTTCAAGCTTCCCAACCAAGTTGGAAATGAATCTTTTTAGAAAGTTTACTGAACATCAAAATGTTGGAGTTTTTTCTTATATCTAGGATGTCTTGCTTCAAAAATGGCTTTAGCCTTGTTTTTGTCCACTTCGATTTCTCTTTTATGTACCAAAAATCCAAGGAAATATCCAACACAAACACTAAAAACACATTTCAAAGGTTTTATCCTGAGGCCATGTTGTCTCATTCTTTACAAAGCTTTCCTCACATGTTGTTAGAATCTCAAAGATTTTGTTATGTTTCAGACTATTATCTGTTACAATCACGAATGATAAAACTAGAAAACCAAAGAAAGATATAATGAAAGAGAAAATATAATTGGACTCAAAATTTTTATACAGTCTCTGTGTTCAATAATGCCATTAACAAGTATCGTTTACATGAGAGAAAAAAAACATTAAATAAAGCTACACGTAAAATAAAATAACTATGCATACTGCACATTTACAACATTGTACATAACCACTTACTGGATCACAACATGTGGCCAATACAGGCCAACTACTCAACATGACAATAACTATAAAATAGAAAATAAACTAGCTTTAACTATTAAACTAAAGCAACTAATAATAAACTAAAGAAAATAACAAGAATAAATGAGTCACGTGGCTAAAAGCATGAGATTTTTTTTTATTGTTTAAATTGAGTCTTGACGTAAACTAACTCTTGGCTTTCGATTTTTCAAGTCAAGTCTCATTCTTCAACACACCTCTTTGAGATTGACTTGATGAACTCCAAGTCTTTCTTGTAATAGCTCGATTCTATCTTTTACAAGCTTTTATTGAAAATGTCAACCAACTGATCACTGTTCTTGTAATGATCAAGAACAATATCTCCATTCTTGACAACTTTTAAATATAACATGATATTTTTCTTGAATGTGCTTTGTTCTTCCATGGTGAACTAGGTTTATAGTCATAGCTATTGGTGATTGGTTGTTCATTAATAGTGTAATGACTTTTTGTTTACTGAAACCCAAATCATCAAGAATTTTTTTCAACGATAAAACATGGCTAAAGGCAGAGGCAGTTGCTACTTAGACAGCCTTGGCAAAAGATTGGGCTACCACCTCTTGTTTCTTGGAACTCCAAGAGAATACATATTGGCATGTACCACATACTTGATCGATTTATGTTATGTTTGGAAGACCTTCAACAAGATTTGAAGAAGCCATTTGCTTTAATGAACCATAATTCATGTGGCTAAGTCTTCTATGCCAAAGTTCTCCATTATATTCTTGACTGACATGAACAATGTGCTCTATTTTAATCCAGTCTAAGGAATAGCATCGATTCCTCATCTTTACTGTCAATACTTTTTCACCATTTGGATAAAAAATAATGCAATAATTATTCTTAAATAGTAAAACAAAATGATTCTCAACAAGTTGGCCAACACTAAGTAAGTATTCTATTACCTCTGGAACAAAGTAAACATCGTAAATATGTTTGATGCTAGAGAGAGTTTCCATTGCCATAATTGTTGTTCCAAGAATCTTCATTTAAAAGCCATTTCCAATCTTAATTCGTGCTCTGTAACTCAAGTCCCATACACTGAAAAGCTTATCATTACCTATCATGTGATTAGAACATATGCTATCAAGGAGCCATGTGTTTTTCTTCTCATCACTAGAAACCTTGGCCATGAACAACTTGTCACAACCTGAAACTCCCCATCAGGCTCGTGACAACCGCCGTGATGTGCCGATAGGCACTCATTACCCGGAATACCTAGAACCCCACAAGGCTTAGCATCAGCTTTTGCACTTCCCCGGTGAGCGACAATTATTAAATTTCATATTTCAAGAAATTATAAGTTGTTTCCAAACCAAAACGATATACTACTATTTTTCGGCTCACAGGGGCATTTTCGTCATTTTTCTTCGAAAATCTCGAAACTGGCCAAAACGTAGTAGGTGAGTAGAAAACATATATTTAGTAATTAAAAACAAATTTAAGTATCTAAAACGTTCATTTGAAATAAAAATTTGACTATTTGAATAAAATAAAAATATTTAATAAAATAATCTATTTTCTTATAACACAATTTTTATAAAGCCATCAGTAAATAATTTTCGCAGCGTAAAAGCTAAATATATTCTTATATACTAGTATACAGGCAACCAAGGTATGAAAATAGAGTTACAGTGACACATGGGCCCTCAACTAACCAAAATGCATCGAAAGCTGGGAACCTACAGCTTTTGCCAATTCAAGTCCAACTGATTGTCCTTGACAAAATCTGCTAACTATGGAATACTTTGAGCCTGAAATGTGAGGAAATGAGAGGGTAAGATTATAAAATCCCAGTGAGTAAACAAATACCATCTAAACTGTCTAAAGTCGAGTAAAAGGAGACAAATTCAAATTCATTCTTTGTATTACAATTCACCTTATCTCAACTCATTTCAATTGACCAGAGACAATTAAAATATTCTATCCCAATGTATTTCATAACATTCGTATAATTTATATGGCTTATGAACCTCTTGAAAATTTAACTTGGCTCTTGCCAAAATCATTTTCGGGGATACCCCTGCAGAGGCATCTGACCGAGACCGGCAAGGCTATTCAGTGTTATATACACATGAACATATTTTTTTATATCTGAAAGCCTAGCTATGCCTTGGCGTTGGCTGAGTCTCACTCTCACGCGGTGGTCCACGTGAAGTGCACTCAAATCTTTACCTCCAGAGATACCCCACTCATGGCTCTCCGATCGAGGTAAGGTAAATTTGATTCTGTGCCCTCTCTCTTAGGTTGGCCCATAAAACCTTCCACTGCAAGGATTATAGATTATCTTATCTACCACCTATTTCATAAAATTTTAACAGCATGATACGATAATTTTTCGCAATATAGCATCTCAAGGCTGAATACACAGTACATATAATTTTCAACACAAAAACTAGTTTAGCCATTCATGCTCACATATTGCTATAAGCCATATAATTTAAAACACAATTTATAACATAAGCAGGCAATCTCCAATTACTCTAATTTCAAAATCATTATTCAATTTTTCAGAAAATTTATAAAATCATTTTATAAAATCACAATTTCTCTTAAAACATAGCAATTTACCATTTGAACCCATTTTCTATAAAATCACACAATTGAATAAAAATTACTCTAGGTAATTAAGACGATAATAAGTTTACTCACGGTTTTCGGAAATCAATTCTGGGTACTCCGACTACTAATCCTCCGGTGCGATTTCCTTACCTTTATCAGAGAACTCACCACCTTGACAAATTGCACAATAATTTAATCACTACATTTATGCTAATTAAGTATAAAATTAACCTAATTTCTATATGAATGCATGGAATGCTCGGTTAACCACTTAAACGCGGTGTTGACCTAATTTGGCCTATCGCCCGATTAAATTGCTAATGCGTCCAATTTAATTCCAAATTGCTCTATTTCTTTTCTAATACCTCAATTTACCAAAAAATCAGCACATCAATTTCCACAATTCTCTTTGAAAATTTCGGCTATTATAGTGCACTAACACCGTGATTTTTCCTATTTAATTTTCTCACCATAATTCATTATTTTCTAAGCCATTTCTCTTGAAACCAAATCAATTCACCACACACACACATCATGGGACATTCAGCCATTGAAGGTTCATGGGGAAAATGGATTCTCTTCTTGTTGTTTTGCTTCCTAACATGCTAAACTAACTAAAAATACCAACATAACTTAAAATCAAATCAATCCAACATCATTTCTCTCTCCATACCCATTTGGCCAGCCATGATTTCCCCATGAAAACATGCAATCCAACCATGGAAATGAGAGAATAAAGCATGGGTACTGTAGATCACTAGACAAAGTTAAGAAATTTTACCTTTTTCCACTTGATTCTTGAATTTCCACCAATTTTCCCTTTGAATTTCTTGGCTAGGGTTTTATTTTCTTTCCTTCCTCTCTTGTTCTGGTTTTGGCCGACCATGGGGTTGAAATGGGCTGATTTTATGCCTTTTTTACAAAGAAAATAATAAAGTATTAAAGGCTTGACACGTGGCACTTTATGATTGGTCCAAAGTTTAAATATTTTTCTTTTATCCTTTAATTCTCCACCACACATTTGTCATGTTTATCCATTTCCATAATGAATAAAATCCACAAATTTGACTAGTGTTGGGGGTGAAAATTACCGTTTTGGCCCCGGGACGATAAAATTATTGTTTTGACCCTATGCTCCAAAAAATACCAGAATTAATATTTTTCACTTCTAAACCTCAAATTATACTCCAAATGATTAGTCTTGGTTAAAATTTTCATCAAATATCCAAATTAAATTTTTAGGTGGCAAAATGACCATTTTGCCCTTGAATTTTGAAAATTTCAAATTGACCCCAAATCAGACTTCGAACTCCGAATCACTGTTTTGAGTCATCCCTGGACTGTAAAATCCTCAATTTCACTCTTAAAATCCTTATTTGAACTTGTTCGAGGTTTAAATCATCTTAGTTGTACTTCTAGTTATAATACTGACTTTTAAATACTTTTCTGGCTGTTCAAATATATAATAACTTAATCAGTCACATGTATAACATGGCAGATATTTTAAGGCTAGGCTTGACACAACTGCTCCTTGACCATATTAGTCTCTTCAACTACTAGCATCTTCTCATCAGCATGATTGCCCTTGGATTAGCAAACGTATTCTATGTGGCCAAGTTGGTTACATGACCTACATTTCACATTAGGCCTATACTAACAAAATTTTGGAGAATGATTCCTCTTTTTGTAATATTAACGTAGGAGAAACTTGTTGCCTTGTTTGTTTGATTTCTTATCACTATTTCTGCAATCCTTGTCTTTCTTATCTCCTTCTCTCTTTCTTGGGTTAATGTCACCAATTCCAAAATCCTTGGTCATTATTATTAGAGCATTTTCATTTACATCATCATTGTGATAGGCCTTCATTTGTTCTTGAGCTTGTAAAGCATTTACAATGTCTATGACCGAGAGTTAAGAAAGGTCTTTAGAGTCCTCAAGTAAGGAGATTTTTGCTTTGAACTTTTTTTAGTAAACTTACTAGAATTTTGTTGCCAATCCTCTAATCTGACAATTTCTCACTAAGGAATCTAAGTTGGTTCACTAACTTCATAATCTTATCAGAGTATTCTTTAATACTCTTATCATCTTTCATCCGTAAAATCTCAAACTCTTTGTGTAAATTAAAGGCTTACATTTTAACAAGTCTTTTGATTGCCACAAAACTCCTTTTTCAAGCAATCCTAAAAATCTTTAGGCAATTCACAAGTCATTGTTCTTATGAAAATAGTATCTGACATAGCCAAATAGATGCAAAAGAGAACCTTAAATCTTTTCACCATATCCTTGTTGTATTGCTTCTTTTGTGCCATTGTGGGGTTAGGTCTCTATTCTCGTGGTTCACCTCCCACCTCCACAACCTCCCATAAATTGAAGGCTTTGAGATATGCCTTCATCATCAAGGCCTAAATGGCATAATTTTCTCCTATAAACATAAACAGAGCAACGACATTAAAGCTTGAAGAAGCCATGGTTATGGTGCTTTATTTTAAAAATCCTGAGAATGAAGATTTGCAGAAATTGTTAGTGATTTGTTTTCTTTCTTAGTTCCTTAAGATCCTTTTTGGGGCTTCTGATACCATGTTAAAATCTCGAAGATTTTGTTATGTTTACAAACAATTATCACCTAAGTCATGAAAGATAAAACTAGAGAACCAAAAACAGATAAAACGAGAGAGAAAATATAATTTGACTAAAAGTCTCTTTATAATCTTTATATTCAATAATACCATTAATAATATCATTTACATGAGAGAAAAAACAAACATTAAATAAAGCTACACTAAAATAAAATAACTGTGCATACTGCACGTTCGCAACCTTGTACATAACCACTTACTTGACCACAACATGTGACCAATACAAACCCACTACTCAACATGACAATAACTATAAAAGAGAAAATAAACCAGCATTAATTATTAAACTAAAGCAACTGAAAATAAACTGAATAAGCCAACAAGAATAAATAAGTCATGTGGCCAAAAGCATGAGACATTTTCTTCTTTGTTTAAATCGAGTCTTGGGGCAAACTAACTGCTAATAACTCCTATTCTAGTTCTTCAAGTCAAGTCTCATTTTTCAACACATGTCTCACATAATCGATAACCAACTTGGACTTTACAATAACATCATCAATATATAGATCTCCATAAATTTGCTTATTATATCATGAATAAAAGTGTTCATAGCTCTTTGATAGATGGCACCTAAGGCCAAATGGCATATGGACCCTAGACATTTGAAAACAATCTTGAGGATATCTTTTTTTACAATGAAAATTTGATTGGAGCTGTTGTGATCGTCCATAAATGATAAATTTTCGTGTTTGGTTACTCTATCTATCAACAAATCTACCATTAGCATTAGATATTTGTCCTTAGGTGTTACAACATTCAAATTTCTAAAATTAATATAAACACTTAACTTACCATTTTTCTTTACCATTAGCATAATGTTAGAAAGCAACTTTAGGTATTTAACAATTAAAATACCCTAGCCATGGACAATTTTTCTACAATGAACTTCAACATTACTTTATTAGACATCCTTCTAGCTAGTTGACTGCTTGAAAGATCTACATTTTGATTTGAATGGAAGCTTATGGACTACCAACTTTCTATCTAAACCAGGCATTTCTCTATAATCCCAAATAAAACAATTTTTATACTCCTTGAAGGTTCAAATCATTCTTGTTTGTGTTTCTGGTTCTAGCAATTGGTTAACAAAACATGATTAATTAATTGTATTTAGTCGGATTTTAAATAAGTTAAGTAGGTTTAATATTTGTGAATTAATATAATTAATACACAATACACAATTACCTTAAACCCAAACTCATTTAAATCAATGTCATGTTCATTTCATATTGTCATGACATATCCAAAATTATCAAGTCTTGATAATCTCTTCTGCCACTTGTTAGATCCATATTGGCAGAATCGATATACCTAGTCAATTCCCTTAAAGATCAGGATTATTTTGACTATTAGAAACGCCTTCTGCTCAGTTGTCAACCATCAATTGATCGAGATATGGCATAAGCAAGTATGGTATGGTATTCTATTTATACTAATTGATGTACTATTGATTAAAACTATATATATATATATATATTTATCACATGCCAATTAAAGTGAATAAAGGTTTCAATTAAGCAGCCAGTGGGACGAGAGAAAAAAGAGAAGGAATGACTTGCAAACAAGGGATTCAAAAAACTATAAACCTAATCACGAAACGAAGTGATGAATATGGTTAATAATCCTTAATTTCTAAGAGAAAAATGTATTGTGAAACGTGGATCTAAATACCTATAAGAGTTAAAGCGTGCACTAGTCTATTGAAAAAGTGATAGTTTTATCTTTATTACTATCAAATCTGATGTGATAGTATTTGGTCGTTATTTACTGCTTTGCTGGTGAGAACTTGAAGTTATCTTATCAATGACTAATTAAGACAAAGATTAACATCTTTAGCTAAGCGGTTGAAACTTGAACACAATTTCCAAGTTTTGCATGGATTAACGTTAAAGTTTATTGCAATACATAGAATTATTTACATTTCTTTAAATAGGCTTTGGACCTAAGTGACCTATATTGAGCACGTGTCACTACAATGATAGATTTAATTTGTCTGTTTTAAGGTTGGTTTGACATGTCTGAAAACTAATAAGGCAAATTATAAGTGTTGTGTGGATATTGAACTTACATGGACATTTCACCAAATTGATTGAGACGTGTTGCAAATTACAAGTTATACTAACCATTTTAGGAAGATTAATCATTGCCTTCTGTTATTGTCTCTACATGGAGATTATTCCTCATTGCCACCAATAGGTAGGTAAAGGTTATTTTACAACCTTCCTCATCCACAATATACAAGCGAAACAACACTGTTATGGAACAAACTTGAACACCCTTTTCAAAAAGTTTAGCCTTTTACGTTGAAAGTATTACTTGATTTGAATTTTACGACGTGTTTGAATTATAAAAATTTATAAAAAAAACAATTATAATATGTTATTTTACATAAAAGAAAATATTTGATTGTTGTTAAATATATAAAAATATATTTATCTTTGTGAATATAAATTTTAAATCCATCCATATTTACGGTACTAAATCATTGATCTAAATTGGACACGATAAAAAAACAGACCTTGATAGGTGGATAATTAATAACAACACTAACTAATTCTTGTTTAGTGCATTCAATTTCTTCAATTTAAGCTTAGCTTATTGAATCAATTATGAGCACCATATATACCATGGATTGCGGAAACTAGAAGATTTTGCTCACGGCCCTCCCATGCAGATTCCTAGTTTGGCAAACATAGATGGGACCCCCAACAAGGATCAGGCACGTAGATTGACTCATTTCACATTTACTTGCCATTCCCTGGGCATTTATGGAATTTCACTTCTTCTCCTTTCGTTTTTTGTGTTTTCATTCTTTTTCCATATTGTTGGGATTAGGGATGTTAACGGGTCGAGTATCCTATAATTTCGATATACTTGAACCCTAACCCTATAAAAAATCAATTACCTTAACTTTATAAAAAATCAATTACCCTAACCCTATTAACTACCCATTTAATTTTAAAATTACTATCTTAACCCTAACCCTAATATATTCCTACTACCCTATAATTATCCTAACCCGTTTAAATACCCGATTAAATAAAAAATTATTAAAATATTTTTCATGGGTATCCAATTACCCAATTAACTTTTCTAATCTCATAACTTCCCTTTAGATTTATATATAATATGTTTATATAAATAAACATATATATCCTATAATTAATAATTTTATGAGTTATAATTTTTACAATGTTAATATAAAATATAAAATAAATATATTTATATTTAAAGTATATAATATATACACACGCATTCATAAAAGTATTAATGTCATCATATTAATAATTAGAATAACTATACTTAAACATAATTAACAATCTAATAATTTTTAATTTAAATATATTAATGTCATCATATTAATAATTAAAGTAATCATACTTTTCATATATTTATTAGTTTTTAACAAAAAAATTACTTGTAAAGTTGGTAAAAATTATAAATTTTTAATTTAATTATTAAAATAATAATAAAATATTTATAAATAGTAATCGAGTTCGAGTAACAGATACCCAAGAGATGGTACCCGAACCCTATTCTATTAAAATTTGAGTAATGAAATCATTACTCTAACCTTACTCGAACCCGTTTATGAGTACTCTAATTTTATATAATCGAGTCGGATATGCGGATACTCTATAATAGGGTACCCATTGACATCCCTAGTTGAGATCAATTAAGTAATTAAATAAATGAGGGGCCCAAGGAAGAATTGCCGAAAGAGAGGAACAAAATCTAAAGAAAAAGAAAATGTGCAGCTGGTAGTGGAGATGAGTCTTAGAGCAGCCCAATAGGAGTTAGCCACGTAGGGTTTCCAGCACTTACGTGGCTATCTTCAAACTCATAATCGGCACTTCCTTTTCATTTGTCAAAGGCAACTCGTGTGGGTCCACGCGCCCGGGGTTCATGGCGTTAATCGCTGAGTGAATCCGACAGATGAATAAGCGCGTGTAATTTTTGAGCGTGGGATAAGAGTCCAACCACTATCTTCTTATTATTAAAAAATTAAACACTTTAAAGCACGTTCTTGCGCGGTTTTGAAGTTTTGCCTAAACGCGTTTTAAGTCACCGGACGCGGGAATGGTTTCCTTAACGGCAGAATCCAAATGACGGCTGGGATTTACATGATTGATATGCGGTGCGATCCCAGCCGTTGGATTTATGATTCAGGGGAATGAGATTGCGTTGGAAGATGGCTTCAGTGTCACTGCCTTAACTGACGGAGTCAAATCGCAACTGATTATGTTCACCTTGTGTGTGTGTGTGTTTCTTCCCCAGGCATACACGAATGGAATTTTTTTTTCTTATTAGAAGTGTGAAGGGATCGGGTCGGCTAATATTTTAAAACCATAAGTTTGGGTTTGAATATAGTCAGATTTATCCATAAATATATCTTAAAACTAAAATGAAATAAAACCATATTTTTTATTAGTATAATAATATTTTCAAGTCCAACTTTCAAGCTTGACACGCCATCAAACCCTTGAATCTCTTTATTTTGGAATTTAGACATTGTAATTTTCAATAAATTTTAAATTGAATCAATTATAAATTTATATTTGATGCATTAATAAATATATACATGAACGCTAACTCTGTCTCTAATAATTTTTCTCTCTCTTTCTCTCTAACTTCCTCCCACTCAATCTCCTCTTCTTGTTCACATGTTTTTGTTCCTTTCACTTTTAAAAGAAAATCCAACATCCTAAATTTTTAATTTTAATTCTTGAAAATAATATTTCTTTCACTCTTTTTCTTAATTTACCCATTTTCTTTTCTTTTTTTTTTTATGATCTCTTATTTGATTAAAAAAAGGATTCCAAACACTTTTGAGACTTATCCAGCCTTGACACCATGAATTGATGGTGATGAGGACGAAATACAGGTACATGTTAATGATTCCAAAGGCCACGCCCTAAGGTAAAAACTTTTCAGACATTCAGCAAGCTTCTTCTGGGAAAATTTGCTTGGTCAATATATGTGTATCCTTATTCTAGATTCTAATCAAATCCCGAATGGTCCCTGGTTGGTGCTTTGAAATTCTTCCTCTCACCACCTGTCCCATGGGACAAAAGAAAGATCAACCCTTCTTCTTAATTATCATTCATTTTTCCACCTTACCTCCATGTCAAAATGTTAAGGGAAAATGTTAAGGGAAAGAAGAGAGGAGATTGAGTAAAAGAGAGTTGGAGAGAGAAAAAAATTATTTATTTTTTTTAAAAAATAAATCACATTTATTTTTAGATCTTTTATAATTTTCAATTTATTTTTTAATAAAATAACACTATCTGATGTTTTAATAGTGTATAAAAACTATATATTATGAGTTCATCAAATATAAACTCATTAGATACTACTCAAATACATAAACTATATATTATAGAAAGACACGCCATTCCATAGCACTCATCTAAGCATTTTTAGAGAATTTATTACACGCACATGTTGACACCCGTTGAGTCTGTGTTCAACAAATTATAAAAAGACATGTGTTGGGAGGATGGGATGACATGGAGGTAAGGTGGACCAGTGCGGACTATGTGCACGGTAGGATGCTACTTATAGTTGTCAAGAGTAAAAAACAAAAAAAAAAAAAAAACCCTGGGGTCGTTAAGATGAAGTCGACGAACAACTTTCCTGACTTTAGGTTCAGATCTAGCCCACATTTAATCTTGGCTCAAAGAGATGAAACAAGGCAGAAAAAGTTGGGTCTAGCTAGAAATGGGCGTGGTTCAAGGTTGGTCTAAATAAGACAAACCTCTCTAGGCCTCCGTTTTCAGTTATCCAAGACAGAACATTAAGTGATGAAGCATTCATCTTTGGTGAAAATAACGCAGAGCTTAGAGAATGTTGGGCTTTGGGAAAGGGGAAAGAAAAACTTGCATATAAGGAAACTTAATGCCTAAAAATAAATTGGCCAAATTAACAATAAGAAGCTTTTAAACATGATCTTGAGGGAATTTTAGCAGAGTTTGGATATATGGGTTTCTTGCTCCTTTTGTGCTGTTGAGGGACTCTTGTTTACAGGTGCTCGTGATGCACAGAATTATCTGGGCTTGGTGCCATTCCCCAGTCGTCGATTCAGATGACCCGTTAACGTCTAGCCTAAAATACTGTTTATAATAAGAATATTCTTGTAAGAAACATTGGAGGCGATACACATTTGATTCGCGAAAAAAGATGAAATGAAATAAAATAAGTATTCTATGAAAATAAAATAGAATAGGAATAGAATAAAAATATTATTATGTAATTTAATTGATAAAATAAAAAAAGATAAAAATAATTATTATGATTTATTGTAATGTTTGATTGATAAAAATAATTTTGGAATAAGTATTAAAAAGATAAAAATATCTTTTATTATAATATATGATTATTTATGTTTTTTTTATTTTATTTTTTAAATAATAATTTATAATTTATTTAAAATAAAAATAATTAATAATTTTTTTTTATAATTGAGAAAAGAGAGATTCAGACATTGCTTTTTAGACATGAAATTTATGCATTAACTAATGAGTCAAATACTCGGGTGTAAAATAATTAATAATTTAAATATTAACATTTTAAAATATTAATATTTTATTTATAATTTAAATATTATTGTGATTAAAATATTAATATTTTTAATTAATTTTAAATTTTAAAATATTATTTTTTAATGACGACTTTTTTTTTATAGGCGGAATCCATAAGGCGTTTCTGAGAATGGACTTCTCCATAATTTTAAGTGTTTTTAGACACAATAAGTCACCTTTGGATGAAAATGTCCTTAATGAAACCGACGCATCCTTTTGGGTCCGCGCCTCAACCCGAAACGTTGCAACGGGTAAAGTCTGTTTATATGTGGTCCACCACTCAATTCTCAGAGACAGACCGTACATCTCCTCCAAAGCAATTTTGTCGATACTTAGTTGGCAGTCAAAGTTCGGAGCATTTTCGCAGTGGGACCATTTTAGAGTGGTTGTTATCAGCATAAAGGTGCTTCACATACTCGGCAGTGAGAGGAAGTTGACAGTACGAGGAGAAAGGTATAATATTTATTTTATTTTAGTTAAGGAAAGTATTTTGTTTTTTTTTTATTATGTCGTTTGAAATGGTTGAATAGCGAGGTGAATGTGGTATTGTTGGTGTTGATGGGGTTGAAAGGTGACCGGCGTCGCGTGACTGGTTCATATGTATGCGTCCAGACACTTTGGTAGGAATTGGCATTTAGGGTGACTGATGGCTTACGTACCCGCTTTGCGTGACTGGATTTTGGCATGGGGTCACTAAGAGTGTGCGTGATTGCATTAGGGTTTAACATTACGTGACATATTGATAGGTCATTGCGTGACAGCACGAGTGGATGGCATGGGGTCAGGGTTTGCGTGATTGCATTAGGCTTTAACTTTGTGTGACATACTGATAGGTCAGTGCGTGACAACACGAGTAGATGGCATGGGGTCAGGGTGTGCATGATTGTAATAAGGTTTACATTACGCGAATGGTCGATGGGTTTATATCGGTGCGTCACTTGTGTATAGATGGTTGCGTGATTAATGTTCGTAATTGCGTGACTAATTAAAAGTCATTGCGTGACTTGTTTTATATTGAATGGCACAAGTGTCATAACTGCATGAAATTTATCCGTATGGCACTGCATGAAAGAAATTGGAACCGTTATGTATTATTATGGATCAACTGTAATGCTTTAATTTGTATATGTTGATTTGCTTAACAATCCATGCACGGCACTTGCATTAATTATGCTGGTCTAGAGCTGTCTAAAAACAGTTAAAAGTATGGAGAGGGTTATTTTATGAGTTAACTTATGAGGAGGGCTATTTCTGAGAAATGCCTATTGGTTTTATGTTAATCTACAATGATGGTATTAACATGACTAAATGGAAGGTGATTTGTTGTATGTTGCAGATGGCCAGCACAGGAACAGAGCATGATAATGTAGAATCTATACTTTGTGTGCCGAGGCAGCAGTGGGGGTTCAACGCGGGCATTAACATCCACTGCAAGTGGCCGCAGCTACATATGATACGGGAGATGATGTCCAAAGTGAACGAGTTGGAGAGGTTGAAGGGAACATGCTTTGGGCACATGATGGACGTCGAAGCTGATAAGAATTTATTCTGCGCCAGTCTCGTGCACAACCTAATGCTGCGCAGAATAAATGAACCGGCTTCACTAGGCCTGATAATGACAAATCACTCCCAACAACCCTGACTCGTGTATCACCACCCTTGTAAATGTCATCGACCCACTGACCACCGTATGTAATCATAACCTTCACATTTGGCACGTTGCTGAAATTTGTCAAAAAATAATTGTCACAATCAGTCAATTTTTTTTAAACATAAGTTCCCAAGAATGCAAAAAAAAAAAAAAAACAACTTATGCAATACCTAAGTCACATTTGGTCGGCGGATGAAATTTAACAGAATAAGTGTTGCAATGTATAATACACATTCATGCCACGCCTAAATACCAGTTAACTAAGCCTCGTTACAAGATGTGCATTGCACAAGTCAGTCACGCAATACAGCATGTCACGCTATATATAAAAACCAGTCACGCTATATATAAAAAACCAATCACGCTATGCCCAAATACTCGTGACCAAAAGCATCAAAACGAGATAAATTGCACAAGTCAGTCACGCATTACAACATGTCACGCTATACATAAAAACTAGTCACGCTATATATAAAAAAAATCAATCACGCAATGCCCAAATACTCATGACCAAAAGCATCAAAACAAGATAAATTGCACAAGTCAGTCACGCATTACTTTTGGTCACGCTATATATAAAAACCAGTCACGCGATGCCCAAATACTCTTGACCAAAAGCATCAAAACGAGATAAATTGCACAAGTCAGTCACGCATTACTTTTGGTCACGCTATATATAAAAACCAGTCACGCTATATATAAAAACCAGTCACGCAATGCCAAATACTCGTGACCAAAAGCATCAAAACGAGATAAATTTCACAAGTCAGTCACGCATTACAACATGTCACGCTATATATAAAAACAAGTCACGCTATATATAAAAAAACCAATCACGCATTTGAATTTGACTCAAATGATTACTGGTTCCCTTTATTTATAGGCATCAATGCTGACTCTTCGTTTGCTACACACATATCCCCGTATAAGTGCAATTATTGAGGGCTGCATTGGGGGGGCTGTACCTGTTCGGCCTGTTATGATGTTTGGCCTGGCTTTTGGTTTTAAGAGGTAGATACAGATGAGGAGATGAAACGCTAGGCCGAACAGGTGTCGCCCCCATTAATTGCACTTATATGGGGATATGGGTGTAGAAGACGGAGAGTCATCATTCATGCCTATAAATACAGGGAACCAGTAAGCATTTTAATCAATTATCTTAAACAATCTAGGATAATTAGAAAGTCTAAAGGCTTCCGCGGATCTAACCCAAGATATTGGCGAATGGGCAACATCCTTCCGCCCTGTGCCTGTATACCCTCATTCTCTTCCTGTACTCTCTCTTCCCCTCACACAGTTAGGGTGATGAAGATGGAGTACAGAAAGAGCAATGAGGGAGTACAGGCAGCGGGCGAAGGGAGTACAGGAGGAAGAAAGAGGAAATACAGTGAGAGGAAGGAGAAGGAAACTATGGAAAAAAATAAAGTGTTTTGCATCATTTCCTTTCTCTTGTATTTCGGAGAATCTTAATATTAATGAAATTTTATGAAATTTTCTTTGAGCATATATTTTCTGATGGTTATGTCTTATATTCGTTTAAGTTATAGTATTATGCATAATAACTGCGTGAGTGGATGTTAGGCATTGCGTGAAGTATTATTAGCCATTGTGAGACTGGGCTATACGCGCTGCGTGAATTGTGCAATGCAAATCTTCATGCAAGACATTGCGTGAGTAGATTGTATGTATATGGTGACCTGTTATTATGTATTGCGGGATGTTGGGATAGTACGTAGATCGGTTGATGGTTATGTTGTCATAACGTGGGTGCATATTAGGCATCGAGTGACTTATTATTAGGTACTGCGAGAGTGCCATTGCATGACTGCCTTCTGCAATTTATCTCTAATTTTGCCTTTTGAGGCCTTTGGACACTAGTTTTAAGGGTTTTCGTGGCTGGTGTATTCCATATAGCGTGACCTGTTATGTATTGGGTGACTTCACTACGTGACTGGTTATGTTGATATATGGCATTAGGTGCCTGAATATAACGTGACTGAATATTTGTTGAGCATTGCGTGACTTGTTTGTAGCCATTACGTGACTGAGTATTACGTAATATCCAACCATGCATTATTCAGTCACGTAATGCGTACAGACAAGTCACGAAATGCTCAACAAACATTCAGTCACGTTATATTCAGGCACCTAATGCCAAATAAGCAGGTTACGATTATTGATATCCAGAATCTAGTCATAGACCCTAATATCCAGTGACGCAATACATAACAACTATTCCCGCATCGGCTATAAACTGATTGATTTCGCTACTCGCAGCCAGATTTAGATTTCTAGACTCATATAATTTACCCATTAAACAAGTTAAGATTCCTAATATCCAATCACACACCCTAATATCCAGTGACACAATGCCTAACAAATATTCACGCATCAGCTATAAACTGATTGATTTTCGCTACTGCTAGCCAGATTTCAGTTTCGAAACTCATACAATTTACCCATCAGCTATTACGTTCTATGAATAACCATAAATAAAACCAAGAAGCCATAACACATACCTTGATTCCATCTTCGCACTTTGGGAACCTCAGAAAGTTCGCTAGCGATATAGACCTCGATGGCGACAGCTAGACGGCGAGATATATACCCCAATGGCCTTGGAGAGCTGGACGGAGGGATAGCTAAATCGAGATTTAATTTTAAAATTTTAATCTGAATGGCGGGAGAGGAGAAAGAGACCGAGATGCCCCTCCTTCATTTGGATTAATTGGTCTAAAGGGTATTCTTGTCAAGTCGACCCAAAAATTGTCTACAAACAGTTAAAATTATATGTAGGGTCATTTTTGAAGTGCGGTTACTCTGGCATCCATTTCTCACAATTTTCTCTTTTTTAATTAATATATAATTAAAAATTAAACTTTTTATTTTTTTTTTCCATTTTTCTATCTTCTTCTTTCTTCAGCCATGGGAGATATGGCTGACGTAATGTTGCACTGATTTGCCATTCCTAGCAACCTAATCTAACCATTAAGGCACCAAATTTAGCCATAGGATTTGGTCGAGAAAAGCCAAATCGAACACTTTTCACCATCAAATCAGGTCATAGACACTAGGTCTAGCATTTTCTCAGTCGAATCTAGACGAAGAGCTCCAAATCCGATCCTAACGTTGCCTCTATCGTTGTTGTTGCTACTATTGCCAACCTCCTCCGATGGTGGGTGAAAGATTAGAGAGAGAAAGAAAGGTAGAAGCTAGAATGGAGGGGGAAAAGGAAGAGAGAGAAAAAAAGAATGTTTTTATATAAGTAGGATTGTAATTTTCATATTTATAAAGGATATTTTAATCTTATCAATTTTAAAAGTTATTCTTCCAATCATGGAATAGTAATACTTTAAGGGGAGTTGGGTTTAGTTAAGGATGATTATTAACTGATTTTGAAAAATAACCATTCCTTGAGACATTTATCAACAAAAAAAATAAAATATAGAAACAAAGGAGAATAGCTTAACTATACCCCATACCAAACATGCCATGAATAGATAAACGGGCCAAGCTGAATTAGACAATGGGTCAAAAGCTTTGCCAAGGTGTTGGCTTCATTCTCCCTCAGATACTCCCTATTATGGCTAGTCATCATTTTATCGACATTAAATGCAGTTGCAAATAGCATGCAACAAACTAATTTAATCTCCCATTTTCTGGTTAGATCTCATAACCACAACTCAAAGCTTCTAAAGCATGGTTAAGAGGTGCGTCAGAGTGAACCATGAAGTAGGCTACCTTTTCGTGACCAACCAAACCATAACTCCATGGTTACATGCTTATACATTTATCCTTAAAATCAATTTATTATTTATTTATTAAATAAATAAATTATTACACTAATTATTAATTTTATATAAATATATATTATATTTTAATAGGTATTTTATTTATTTATTATATATATTATATTATTATAAATTATTTGGTAACGATGTAGTAAAACTATGCTAATAGTTGATGAACAATAAAGTAAGATGTTATAGTTCTTCAGTTTCTTTTTTGTTAAAATTGTTCTAGACTAAATGTAAAAATTTGTTTAAAGCCTATATTTGTTATGTGTTTATAAAAAAGATATAATGTTTTAACTCCACCATCGAGTAGTAACTTCAAAGCAAACAACTGGGTATAGTGTATGAGATACATACATTAAACAAAAAGCATCATATAAGCTTATCATTGTCAATAATTAAAAAGAGCTTTATTACAATTTATTTGTTGTCCTTAGACTTGAGAGGTCAATAAATTTTATTTAGTATCTATATGACTTTAATATTGCCAATAGGTGGTGCTAAATTTAAAGGGTATAACCTAGTACATTGGGTTATGTACATGCTAAATAAATTATATTTTATGCTCAATAAAGAATTCACCATTCTCTATTGATAAAGATATTTAAGTGATTTTTATAAGATTGTTGGACTCAAAATATTTAATCAGTGTGTTTTCTACAAGGTATTTTAGAATTATATTATTTACATTAATATTATATATAAGTGTTTTTTGAAGAAAAATATTTTTTAAAGTCCAATAAGAATGAAAATCTTCAATTGGTATTGCATGGATTGAATGTGACAATGGAAGCTATTTATCCATAAAGCTCATGAGAAATATGATATGGTTAAAAGACTGATTAGTAAAAATTGTAATGAAAATGACCTCATTGATAATTATTTTCTTTACAAAGGTAAGTTGCAATGTGTTGATAGACATTATTGCATCTAATGGGTAAATAAGGTTTCTTAATTAATTTAATAATATTAGACTAAATGAAATTTCAAGTAAAATGCACTAGTTATGAGATGACATGGACTTCAACCATAGCTGTAGAAAGAGATCCTTAAAGATTCTGCGCATATTCTTTTTTTGGATTTTATACATAGTCTTGTTGGATTATGGATCAAGTCTAATGGATCCAAGCCCATTAAAATATCCATATAAGTAAGGGTAGCTACTTAGTTGGCTATTAGAATTAATTATCAATAGTCTTTCAAAAAACAAAAATCCTAGAATTAAGAAGAAACGTGAATCCTTTTAAAGGTGAAACACTCATGAATCACTTTTTTGATGTATCTTTATCTTGATTTATAATATTTTTGTCGTAAATCTTTTTTTTTATTTTAAATAACAATTGTTGTTATTGAATCAAAAAACAAAAATTCCATATTCGTAGAAACTAACATACACACCTTAAGATGGTCTTAGACCACATATTGCATCCTAATAGGACAACAAGAGAATTACTGCTTGAGTAAACAAATAAATGCTTAAAGAATTACTACTTGAGTAGACAAATAAATGCTTAACGAAATGACTAAGGAAAAAATGATTAAATGAAATAGATGAAGAGATAGAATACTATCTCACTATGGTTGGTAGAACGATAAGCTTAGTTTAGTTGTGTTGGGACTTTAGTAATAGTGGTGTAGATTCAAGCAAAGGCAAGTATCAACATCCTAAAAACGAGTTAGAGGTGACCTTTAAGCATTATGCCTCTCTATCATGGTCTTTAAGGACAACGAATAAGGTGTTTCTAATGCTATCACTAGCAATCAACGAAAATGTGTTGGTTTGTCAAAAAGGTCATAATGACCTTAGCTATGGCCATGGATACATGTCAAAATCTTAACAATGAGCTTTGAGATTAGACAAAAATTGAGACTTTGATAGTAAGCTCTAATGAGTGTATTGTTGTTATGGCGATGTTGGTGGAGATTTATAAGCAAGATAAGTTGTCTCTAACACTTTTACTAATCTTTTGGAACTCCTATTTGGTGTCATGATGTTTGAATTAGGGAACTATCAAATTGTGGCCTTGGCTGTAGTACATATGTCAAACCCAGTCCTAAAATATCTACCATGTTATACATGTAACTGATAGAGTGATAGTATATTTGAACAGTTGGGAAAATATTTAAAAGGTAGTATTATAACTAGAAATATGACTAAGATGATTTAAACCTCGAATAAGCTCAAATACGAATTTTAAGAGTGAAATTGAGAATTTCACAGTCCAAGTATTACTCAAAACAGTGATTTGGAGTTTGAGGTCCAGTTTGGAATCAATCGAAAAAATTGACCGATTAGGGACAAAACGGTCATTTTGTCATTTAAGGACAAAATGGAGATTTTCATAAAAGATTTTGATTACATTTGACCAAGAATAATTATATGAAATATAATATGATTTATTGGAGCATAAAATGAAAGTTTGTAGAGATAAATTTAATTTCTCGGTATTTTTGAAGCACAATGGTAAAATAGTAATTTTAACATTAAAGGACAAAACGAGAATTTTTGGAAAAGATTTTGACAAAAATTGATCAAGATTAATTATTTAGATTATTTAGAACATAATTTGAGGATTTAGCAGTGAAAAGTTTCAATTTCCAGTACATTTTGTAGTATATGGGTAAAATGGTAATTTTACTACCGGGGAGCAAATTTAATTTTTCGAGAGAATTTAGATCAAATTTGATAAATTAAAGTGTGGAATGAGTTTGAGGAGTGAAAAATATGTCTTGTGGTAATTTTTCAATTTTTGGGGCAAAAATGTAATTTTTGACTTTTACGGAGACAAAAGCGTAATTTTTAAAAATTTCTCCACCAAGACTTTGGATAAGTCTGAAAATTTTATCTAAGCTGGGGATAAGAGAGATAAATACATGGTAGAAATTTGAGAATAAATGAATGGCTAGAAATTAATGGATTAATAAAATATTAAAAAATAAATAAAATAATAATATTTTATTATACCTTTAAATAGGCTGATTTTTCAGCCAATGACCCTTAGGAGGGTCGGGTAGAACCAGGCAAAAGAGGGAAAGAAGGAAATCAAGAACCCTAGGGGAAAATCAAAGGGGAAAAGTGTAGAAATCAAAAAATTTATCAAGAAAAAGGTAAAATTTCTTTAATTTCCTTTGATTTCTTAATTACCCACCCATTTTACTTTAATTTCCAAGCAAATTTAGAAAGTGGGTATGCTCCCAACATGCTGGCCGAATTTCTTGGAATGATTTTGGGTCTTGATTTGGTTGAATTTTAACTTGATTTAATGTTTTAGTGAGTTTAGTAAGTGTAAAAATGAGAAATAGCAAGAAATATAATTTTTCCATATTGAAACCCATATAGGCAGAATTTTAGAGAGAGAAATTGGTTGCTGAAATGATTTTTATTTGTGGTATTTAAGTGAATTATGTTGAATTATGGCTAGAGGAAAATTTTGGGAATTTTCAAAGTAAAAATCAGAATTTTTACCTGCTAGGGGTAAAATCGTAATTTTCAATCTAAGACTGGTAAATTGACCAGTAGATGCTGCCATTGAGAAATTGGAATATAATCGAACAATTAGAAATTTAAACGGGTCAAATCGGAGTTAAAATAGAGATTTTAGCAATTTAGACGTGTGTAGGCAAATTAAGTCGAAAACCGTGTTTAGACAGTTATTCGGACAGTTTGTAGGACATTCCATGCATTTAGAGCCTGAAATAATTTATGATGAATTGACACAATTTATTGAATTTTGTGTCATGGATTATGGATAGGTAGTGAGTAAATTGATTCGGGTAAGAGACTGCACCCGAGGACGGAGGATAGGAGTATCTCTACTCTTAGAATAGTGAGTAAACTTATTGTCGTCTTAATTATCTAGAGTAGTTTTTATTCAATTGTGTGATTTTATGGAAAAATGGTTTAATTGGAAAATTATTGTGTTTTATGGGAAAATGTGATTTTGTAAAATGATTTTATAAATTTTTTGAAAAATTAAATGGTGATTTCGGAAAATAGAGTAATGGGAGACTGTTTAATTGTATTGCAAATTATTGTTTGAATTGTATGACTTATGATAAATTGTGGGCATGACTGGCTATTTTTATGAATTGATAAATACGTGAACTGCTTTGATTTGCCTTAATTGGCAAAATAAGAATTGTGGGCCATGTTATGCTATGATAATTTTATTTAATTTGTGGGATAATTGTGGTTGCTGCAATGGCGGGTTCCATGGACCAACCTTTAGGAGGGGCACGGAAACCCAAAAATTTATTGTGCTTACCTCGGTAGAGAGGCGCGTAGGGTATCTCCTGAGGTAGGATTTGAGTTAATTCACGCCTAACCACCTCGTGATAGTGAACTCAGCCAACGCCAAGGAACGGCTGAATTTCGAGAAATATGAAATTTTACAGCCTTGGCAGACTCGAATGGATGCCTCTGTACAAGGTATCCCCGAGTACATGTTTTGGCATAAGCCAAGTTTTAAAGATTGTGCATAAGCCAAGTGAATTATTGGAATAAAATTGAGTATTGATGTTGTGAAAAATATATTGGATTTGAATATTTTATTTGTCAACTTTTTACTCGGCTTTAGATACTTTAGATGGTGTCTGTTTACTCACTGGGATTTTATAATCTCACCCCTTTTTTTTCCACACCTTACAGGCTCAGAGCATTCATAGTTAGCTGATTCGATCAAGAACCACAATAGACTTGAATCGACGAGAATTGTAGGTTCATAGTTCCCGAAACATTCTGATTAGTTTTGGGGCCCACGTATCACTGTAATTTAATTTTAATATTATAGTTTTTTGTATTAAAGTATGTAAAAACATAATGAATTTTTACGCTGCGAAAATTGTTTATCAATAGTTTTATAAAATTTGTTTTATGAGAAATTATATTATTTTATTAAATATTTTATTATATTCAAATAATTAAATTTTATTTTCAAATATATATTTTAGATACTTAAATTTATTTTTATCATGATAAATGTGTTTTATACGTATTCACTACATTTTTAGCAAATTTTGAAATTTTTGATAAAAAACGATGAAAATGCCCCATGTGAGCCGGATGAAACTATTTTAGTATTTTTAAATTGAAAATGACTGGTGGTATTTAAAATGTGACATTTTGTAATCGACGCTCACTAGGGAAGCGTGAAAACTGATATGAAAGCCTTGCGGGGTTTCGGTCGATATTCGGAGTGTGAATACCTATTGAGACTTCGCGGTGGTTGTCATGGGCCCGATGAGGAGTTCCGGGTCGTGACAACATATGCTATAAAATGTTGGTGTTGAGGGGTTTATATAGATATTCAAGAATGGCAAAATTGGCTTCAAGGCGAGTCTTTAAATAGGCGTCTATCTTTAAGACTTAATTCGCCCCCACCACTAGGTATGCAAAGGGGTATTATGCGACTAGTCTCAAGGATACAATGAAGCCAACGTCTAACTTTCGTATTGCACTTTACGAAACTAGACCGCTAGATACACCCGAGGGTTTGCAAAGTCGTTTGGCCTTAAAACCAACTTTCTGCAGCAAGATGATAATAAGGAATTCGGAATCTTTTGTAGATGGTGGAAACTTTAGTGTTTTGTTTTCTAACACAAACACTTTCTCTTGCTCCTTTGCACTTGCTTGTTGTGTCTAAAATTTGGTGTGTCAAAATGGATGACAACAAGCCCTTTATATAGGCTTCAAAGTGTCTCTTCTTCAAGGACACTTCCTTTTCATATAGACACCTTTTATGTCTAATAAGTATCTTTATGTTCCAAGGTCACAACCTTTTCATAAAGATCTCTTTCATCCAAAAAGTATCTCTACACTTTTTGCCAACACAACTTTTGAGCAAAAGATATTGTTTCAATAAACATCTAATGAATAGATAACTATTCATTTCATAAATCATACTCTTTGATTTATACCTTGAAACAATATCTATTCACATATAACCTTTTTACATGTTACTTTACAATTGTAACTTTTCACATGTAGCTTTTCACATGTTACTTTACAATGGTAACTTTTCACATGTAACTTTTCGTTGGTGTCTTTTCAACATGTATTTTCAATAAACATAATTATTCACATGAAAACTTGTCTATATTCCAATAGACATATTGTGTTACTTTTGTGACATAACTATTGAGCTAATGATAGCTTTCCATCATGTGAACTATTCTTTAATTTTGAAAATACACCAACAATCCCCCACCATTTTCAAAATTTCCAAATACCAACAACTTTGGGAAATCCTGTGCATCAATGAAGGTATCCCGCAGATTTGAACCTTCACCTAGTGAGTGTGGTTGGTTCTAGTCTGAATAAAGTGGTTGACCAAGCATTGAACCACCGATTCTGCATTTGACTAGTCGGGCCACTAAACACGCACAAGCTTCCTTTCTCATATTGTATCTAGTTTTGCCAACACGATTTATGGCCTTGTGTTGTGCATCCATTCATGAGTGCTGTCAGAGTCAAGCCTTTAGCTCCTAGAAGCGGCCGCACTTCCACTCATATAGGTAGCCCCCATCGGAAGTACCCCGTAATTATTGTACTTCAACATTTACATGTTATGGGTCTATTAAGAACTTTTCCGTTCATCCTTGCTTAACACATTACGGGAACCAAGCACTATACACCTTGGGATGGAATTTTAATTTAGTGCTTGCAACCTCCATGTGTTGGAATGGTCAGTACCCAAGACTTACAGGTCAGCCGTAAGCGTCGGGGTGAGCTCCCACCATTGGAGATTTAGATAATAGGCTTGAGCCCCATCCCTCTTGAGGTCTTTAACACAAGGTCTCTTTTTAGACCTTTAGTAAACGGATCCGCTAAATTTTCACCAGACCTCACATAACTTATAGTGATTATACCATCACTAATCCTTTGCCTTACAATGCTATGTCGAAGTCCAATATATCGACTCTTTCCATTGTAAGCTTGATTATAAGCCTTTGATACAGTTGCTTCATTATCACAATGTATCAAGATTGGTGCCATTGGTTTTGACCACAACGGAATTTCATAGAGCAAGTCTCTCAACCATTCCGCTTCTTGGGTAGCAGATGCTAAGGCTATAAATTCAGCCGCCATGGTGGAATCCGCTTGACAAGATTGTTTCTTGGAACCCCAAGAAACAGCACCCCCACCAATTGTAAAAATCCATCCAGTCGTGGATGTGTAATCCGATCTATTTGAGTTCCAACTTGCATCCGTATATCCTTCTAAGATCGAAGGAAAATCGGAATAGCAAATGCCATAATTCTTGGTACTCTTTAGATACCTTAGAACTCTATGAACAGCATACCAATGCTTTTTATTCGGATTACTTGTAAAACGGCTTAGCATCCCAACCGCAAATGCAATATCCGGTCTTGTACAGACCATTGCATACATTAAGCAACCAATCACCTTTGCATATTCATGTTGTGCTATTGGCTTGTCTAAATTGGGTATGAACCTTTGATTAGAATCATAAGGCGTTGTCATCGGCTTACAATCTGATTTACCATACTTCATTACGATCTTTTCGATGTAATGAGATTGAGACAATGTTAAGCTATTATTGTCTCTTATTATTCTTATGCCAAGAATAACATCTGCCATACCCATATCTTTCATGTCAAAATTCTTTGACAAGAACCTTTTTGTGTCTTCCACTTGTTCCAAGTCCGTTCCAAAGATTAACATGTCATCTACATATAAGCAAATGATGACACCTTTCCCATTTTGGAACTTACTATAGACACACTTGTCAGCTTGATTTATCTTGTAGCCATTAGCTAGCACAACCTCATCAAACTTTTGATGCCATTGTTTAGGTGCTTGTTTTAATCCGTACAAGGACTTTACAAGCTTGCACACTTTATTTTCTTTACCCGGAATGACAAACCCTTCCGGTTGTTCCATATACACCTCTTCATCCAATTCACCATTTAGGAATGCCGTTTTAACATCCATTTGGTGAATTACCATCTTATAAATAGATGCAAGTGCTATAAGCACTCTAATTGTAGCTATTCTTGCTACCGGTGCATATGTATCAAAATAATCAATACCTTCCTTTTGTTTAAAGCCTTTTGCCACTAGCCTTGCTTTAAACTTTTCTACGGTTCCATCAACTTTCATTTTCTTTTTGAAAATCCATTTACAGCCTATTGGCTTGGAACCCGGTGGAAGGTCTACCAATTTCCATGTTTTATTTCCCATTATTGAGTCCATCTCATCTTGTATTGCTTCTCTCCAAAAAGAAACATCTCGAGACTTCATTGCTTCTTCATAAGTTTGAGGATCACCCTCACCTTCTACATTAAAGCAGTAAGGTAGGTATTCACATATTTCTTCTCTTGTACCTTCAACTAAGTACATGAGAAAATCCGATCCATATGTCTTTGCTTTTCTAACTCTTTTACTTCTCCGAAGCTCGATAGTTTTCTCATCGTTTTCTGATGAACTATCAGTTTTTATTATTTGTTCCTTGGGTCTAGGAATTGAGTTGAACCTTGTTTCATCAAAGATAGCGTCCCTTGATTCTATGACCGTGTTAACGGAATATGAATCATTAGGCTCTATCACCATGAAACGATATGCCTTACTATGTTCAGCATATCCTATAAATATGCATTCAATTCCTTTTTCACCCAATTTCCTTTTCTTTGGCTCCGGCAACCTTACTATGGCTCGGTAACATTAAGGTTTGGCTTCCGTCCTTTCCATAGTTCATAAGGAGTAATTTTACTCCTTTTGTTTGGGATTCTATTTAATATATGGCAAGCCGTTAATAAGGCTTCGCCCCAAAATCCTTTTCCCAAACCCGAATTAGAAAGCAAAGCATTCACCATTTCCGTAAGAACTCGATTCTTACGTTTCGCTACACCATTTTGTTCCGGTGTGTATGGAGCGGTAGTCTCGTGAATAATACCCGTGGACTCAAAATATTTGGGATCATAATATTCACCTCCTCTATCACTTCGTAAACATTTAATAGGCACATCACAAAACAATTCAACTTCTCTTTTATATATTCCAAACTTTTCTATAACTTCATTTTTAGCATGCAACAAGTAAACATAGCAATATCTAGAGAAGTCATCAATGAATGTTACGAAGTATTTCTTTCGACTAATTGAAGGAGTACTATGTATGTCACAAACATCAGAATGTATCAAAGCAAGCAATTTTGTGTTTCTTTCTACCTTAGGAAATGATTTCCTAGTGATTTTAGTAACCATGCATGTCTTGCACATAACATCATTTTCATCAATGCTAGGTATCAATTCTAACTTAGCCATATCATGCATTCTTCTATAATGAACATGTCCTAATCTGTTATGCCATAGATTAGATAACATTGCTTTACTATCATGAACATTAAGCAAGGCATCAATATAAGTAGAACTATCATTTTTCTTATTAATATTAAGCTTGAACATGTTTTCACAATAGTAACCATTTCCCACATATAGTCCACCTTTTGTAAGGATGAACTTATTTGCTTCAAATGTTAATTTAAAGCCATGCTTATTCAACAAGCCTCCCGACACAAAGTTCTTCCTAACTTCCGGTACATAATACACATTGTTTAGTACAAGTGTTTTTCCGGATGTAAACATGAATTCCACGGTGCCTTTTCCTTTTACTTGTGTTGTGGAGGAATTTCCCATGTATAGCACGTTTCCTTCGTCAACTTCTTCCAAAGTCTTGAAAAAACTTTTGTCATTGCATACATGATTCGTTGCACCAGTGTCAATCCACCATGCTCCATCATTTTGGAGAAGATTGACCTCGAAAACCATTGCCACAAACTTGTGGTGGTTCACACCTTGTGTCTTGCTTCTCAAAAGTCTACATTCCGCCTTAAAGTGACCAAGTTTATTACAATGAAAACATGGCCCCTTTTTGTTCTTTTTGAACTTATGACTTTTGTCATGCATACCTACGGAATGTTTTCTTTTGCTTGGCTTGTTTGATGGTTTATATTCCATCACATGGACCTTTGAAGTCTCAAGATTCTTTTCTGTAGAATCTTCCTCATGCTTGACTTCTTCTTGCTTTCTATAATCTTCTTCTATTCGAAGATGATTGGCAAGGTCCTCGAGAGACATATCTTCCTTTTTTATGCTTAAGAGTTTTCTTAGTGTCTCTCCAAGAAGTGGGAAGCTTATTAATTATTAATGAGATCACTATAGCTTCATCCATTTTAAGATCATATTGCTTGAAGCTATCTAGAATACGTTCAAGCTTATGCATGAATATTTCAAGACATTTATTTCCAACCAATAAATATTTTCTATGCATATCAAGCATCATATCATGCATATACAATATCATGTATATCCATATCAAGTAAGGAAAGATAACTTATCTTATGATCCGATGTAAAACCATTTCGCCATCTTTCGTTGTCATCATCAAATCGATCCATCTTTTGCCATCGAGTAAATCTTTCTCGTTCGAAGCGGTCTAACTTGACAATGTTGGTAGCCATCTCTTTGAGTGAAGCCATAATGAATACCACGAAATTAAGTCTTAAAATTGTTGGTGTTGAGGGGTTTATATAGATATTCAAGAATGGCAAAATTGGCTTCAAGGCGAGTCTTTAAATAGGCGTCTATCTTTAAGACTTAATTCGCCCCCACCACTAGGTATGCAAAGGGGTATTATGCGACTAGTCTCAAGGATACAATGAAGCCAACGTCTAACTTTCGTATTGCACTTTACGAAACTAGACCGCTAGATACACCCGAGGGTTTGCAAAGTCGTTTGGCCTTAAAACCAACTTTCTGCAGCAAGATGATAATAAGGAATTCGGAATCTTTTGTAGATGGTGGAAACTTTAGTGTTTTGTTTTCTAACACAAACACTTTCTCTTGCTCCTTTGCACTTGCTTGTTGTGTCTAAAATTTGGTGTGTCAAAATGGATGACAACAAGCCCTTTATATAGGCTTCAAAGTGTCTCTTCTTCAAGGACACTTCCTTTTCATATAGACACCTTTTATGTCTAATAAGTATCTTTATGTTCCAAGGTCACAACCTTTTCATAAAGATCTCTTTCATCCAAAAAGTATCTCTACACTTTTTGCCAACACAACTTTTGAGCAAAAGATATTGTTTCAATAAACATCTAATGAATAGATAACTATTCATTTCATAAATCATACTCTTTGATTTATACCTTGAAACAATATCTATTCACATATAACCTTTTTACATGTTACTTTACAATTGTAACTTTTCACATGTAGCTTTTCACATGTTACTTTACAATGGTAACTTTTCACATGTAACTTTTCGTTGGTGTCTTTTCAACATGTATTTTCAATAAACATAATTATTCACATGAAAACTTGTCTATATTCCAATAGACATATTGTGTTACTTTTGTGACATAACTATTGAGCTAATGATAGCTCTCCATCATGTGAACTATTCTTTAATTTTGAAAATACACCAACATAAAACACAGTGTTTTAAGCCTTGCAGTTGATGAGTGTGCCATGTAATAGTGTAGATGTATGTCATAAAAGTTAATCAGATTGGTTGTAAAGATACATTGTAGCTAATTTGTTCATTTAGTCTAATAAAGATTTGCTTTACCCATTAAGTTCTTACAATTACATATTGATGTTAACTTATAAGATAGAGTCCATGAAAAAAATGCCTTGCAAAAGGAATTACAAAGAGTTGTATTATGAAATCCTTATTACATCAAAGCATCATTCTTCAATTGTTCCTAGTCAATATTATATCAAGGCTAGACATCGATGAATAGCACTTAAAAATATTTTTGAAGGTATGTATTGAAATTTAAAATCTGTTTAGAAGACTTAAGATAGATGGTTTGAAAACTTGTTGAGGTTAGCAAACACCAAGTAAAGAGTGGTTCAAAGAAGTGGATAAAACATAATATTTATAATGGTTCGATCCACCTGACTTACATCTATTACCTTGATCTTCCCAATCAATGATTTTCAATCAAACTTCATTAGAACCAATTGAATTAACATCTTTCACCAAACTTTTGCAATGTGAGCTTCTAACCCCAGCTCCAATTTTTCTACAACAAGTTCTAAGTTTCCCCTAACTTAAACTATCCTTTAAAGTGTCTTGTACACTCTAAGTAAACAAGAAATAGAAGATAAAAAGAGGTACAAATGATCACATAATTGATCTAAGTTGTACAAGCTTCAACTTAAACACTTTCATAAAGATAGGAGTGGAATATAAGGGTAAAAAAGAAAGTTTTTGCTCTTTTAAGCTCTTTCAACTCTTTGAAACTTTTTTTTTCCATTTTTGACCATTGGAGATGCTTTAAATACTTTTAAAATCAATTTTGACTGTTGGAGTTAGAAACCAACTGTTATAAACAATTTCTAGTCATTATTGTGTCCTTTAATGCTAAAATCAAATATGTAGACAGTGCTTTATTAACTGTTTACAAACAAGCTTTAACTAATTAAGTCTTCTTTGACTTGCAATGTTTGGCAGTTTTCTTCATTGTGTTAACCAATTAAAGGAAGCTTTAACCGATAAAAACTTTATGTTTTGGGACACCTTCAAGCACTCTTTTAGCCAACTTGCTTTCAATTGATTAATGCTCCTTTTAATTGATTGAAGCTTCTCTCCTTTCATCCTTAATTAATTAAAATAAGCTTCAATCGATTAATAATTCTTCAAATTTGAATTTCTTCATTTGGCGCCTTTTAACGATCAACTTCATTTTGAATTTGAATTTTGGCACTTTTTAAGTACTTCGAGTTTGATTCTTAATTGATTAACCCTTTTGGTTAATCGATTAATAATTTTCTATTTTATGTCCAGTATCCTTTTAACTGATTAAACTTTGTGTTAATTGGTTAAGACCTTTTTGCCTATCTTTAGTCTAATGCCTAAAATTGCTTTAATTGATTAAAGATCTTTGTTAATCGATTAAGACTAATTTGTCTTCATTAAAGCTTTTTCTTTTTTGCTTGTTTAACCAATTAACCCATCTTGAAACTGAACAAGTATCTTAACTTGCTTTAAAATACCAAATA
This sequence comes from Theobroma grandiflorum, assembly GCA_036013995.1. Lineage (NCBI taxonomy): Eukaryota > Viridiplantae > Streptophyta > Magnoliopsida > Malvales > Malvaceae > Theobroma > Theobroma grandiflorum. The sequence continues at coordinate 14,446,952 of CP142130.1, read as the reverse complement.
TATCAATAAATTTAAGCATTCTCCTGCACACAAAAATAATATGATTAAACACTGATGAATAAGAAATGTTTTGTTATCTTTAAAAACACATGGAGTCAACAATTGAGAGACTAGCACATGTTATGTTTTTTACTTATATAACAAGCAATCAACTTAATATATTGAAGTAAAGAGTTAAAACTAACATACCGATACTTGTTAGAATAACATGTTCATTAAACAAGACCTACCATGAGAATTTCATTTAATAGTTCACTCAAGTGTTTATGAAAATATTCTCATGTGCTAGTCATGTAAAGGATCCTTAAATTTGAGATCATCTAGTTAACTAATATGGGTATTGCTATACTTCAATGCTACCTTAGATAATTGTCATGATCCAAGCTCGAGCCATGACCAGAGTAAGGACTGAATAAGCAAAGCCCACTAAGTCTAAACAAGTTTCATAGTCATACTTGTATCATGTAGGTTTACATCCATCATATTCATATTCTTATCCAAACACTTAATATATCTTAAGTATGCCTTAACTCAATATTAAAATATTAAGTGCTAACTTTTTCTTTATATATTCTCCATCATAAGTATTTGACAAGTTGCCATCCAGTGGTTACATCAATGCTACTAAATTTTCATCAACTACAAAATACTTTAGTGTAACAACTCAAGAAGTACATGTCTTATACAACTAAAGGATTTTTAACTTGACGCATTTGTGGCATCCCACTCCCCTATTATCATGGGTATATATATGTATATATGTATGTATGTATATATAACCAAGGTAATGAACCCTTATGAATGCGGTCCAATACCAGTTAGAGGCTAAAGGTTGAGCTTGATTGTAGGCATGCCTTCGATTGTCAAGGTGAATGGGATTTAAGTTAAGTGCACATAATGCAAAACACATGATAGGTGCACTACCATGGTACTAGGATAAAAGATGCATGCCTAGACGGATGAACCTAGGCTAGAAAACTATATATATGTGTGTATAAGGTGTGCTTAGATGAGAATGCCTAGGTTAGAAAATTGATGTGTATATATATACCTATATGTATGTATATGTATGTTTACCTAAAAGTATGTGCCTAAGCTAGAAAACAAGTATGATTGTGTGCCTGGATGAGAATGCTTAGGCTAACTACTTATCTGAAAAAGGAAATCTGTGTTAATGTGATTTGTGGTGAGCCACATGATGGCATTTTGTTGGAACCCATGGTATGTAGGACATAGAGCAAAAAGCCTACCCATGGTGTAATATGAATTATCAATTAAAGACTGTGCCAAATTATGATTAACGGACTACCCAATTAGGAATATAGGCATATTATGTATTTGTGTTACTAGCACAACAATCGAGGTGATTTTAAGTATATGAGGTCGAAGAGCCAAGATTGTGTGTAAACATGATCTATGTGTGAATGCCTACATAATTGTGGTTGATTAAGGATAAGCATAAGGTTGTTAAGCCACAATGGATTTAATTAAATATGATGAATACCCATGTGGGATTATGGGCATGAAGGGATAAATATAGATTATGTTTTGTTTAAAAATGCCTTAGAGATTTGAAGGCATTTAGAATTATGCTGAGCTTAAAGATGATTGAAGCTCGATGAATTTGAATGTGATTTGATGTGGACATATGGAATGTCACAAGCAAGATGACTTGATTTATGGATATGTGTTCTGTCCAAGGGATGAATTCTGGACGTTGATCTGATTTATGGTTGAGTGGATTTTTGTCCTTTTGTGACTATTTGTGTGCTTGTGAAGATGGTGGTAAGTAAGGATAGTGGCATTGATCTCGCTTGTGAGTCTTGTTTGTAGTGCTTTGATACCATCCGTTGAGATTACTTCGGGTGATGCTGACGTTGGGAGTTTACTCTGATTGATGATCTGTTTCTCTGCTCATTGCTTCGGCATGTGCGAGATCTATTCTTCGCCCATTGCTTCGGCAGATGCATGATCTATTTCTTTGCCAGTGGCTTTGCTTTAAGTGTGATTTGATTTTTTGTCAGTTGGCCACCGTGCATGATCTGATTATGTCCAAGGTGGGACCACTAATTTGATTTCGTTTGATTATGATAACATGCATCAAAGATGGCATGATGTGATTTGAATATAATATTGTGGTGATTGACTGTAAATGATATTTGATGGAATGCCTCAAAATAAACAACTACTTGTAAATGAGACTCAAGGTTAGGCTCAGCAACTAAGGTGTGCCTTTAAATCTTAATTTGATGATAATAGCTTTAAGGATAAGCTTTAAATTGATAGTATTTGTTGTGAAGACATAGAACTTGGAAATTTGAGGATATGATACACCGTTGATATGTAATCCTGCTAGTTTGACTATGATGAATTATGTATGTAGGATATTAGGATGATCCTCGTACCTTTGAATTGGAGATGTTTGAATACAAATATATTATGGCTAGATAAGCCTAGATATATAATATACATATATACATATATGAAATATTATGCTATAATAGCATCCCCTCACTAAGTATTAGATGACTCGACCCTCTGTTGTATCATGTGCGGATAAAGAAGCCATAAGATTACATGGCAAGTGTCAACGATTGGGTGGACACATAATTGGTATCCGGTAGGTCTCTCTCCCAACATGTCACTCCGTTGAGTTAAAGTAGGCTTTCCATCATCCAATTTAGTTAGCTTGTGAAATATGTTGGGCATGACAGGCCATATGAATTTGTGTATAAGGGTTGTTACGTACAAACCCAACTTGATGGCCAATGTATGGCCTTATGTATAATTGTATGGATTGTAAGCTAGGGATAATGTAATATATTTGAAATTGTTATGAATATTTGATTGTAAATCTCTTGGTAATTGAGTTATATGGTTATGAATTCTAAGGCTTTCTCGTGGTCTAGTGGGCTTGCTTGCTAGGCTCGTGCACCGGTCACGGACTTTCCAATTTGACAAAGGTTACATAGAATGTTGTAATTGGGTCCCACTATATCCACTATGGCATTAGTAGAGCCAATTCTAGCCATATGATTAGTTAGGTTGGACCTCATGTGCTTATCATCAAACGTGACATTGGAATGAATAGTGTTAATAACTCAATATGAAGTACTTTGCTTCTCACTAACTTTTTTTTGTATTTCTCACAACTATTTTCTCTTCTTTTCTCTCCCTCTTCATTGTCTACAATGAATAACTCTGCTTTGTTGCACTCTCTTTTACAACTGTGTACCACTCTGCTCTTTTCTTCTTTTTTTATTTTTTTAAAGCTTCCCTTTGAGCCCCCTTTATTTATCTCCAGTATCATTTCCTTGTTTTTTCATTATTTTTTCTTTCTCTCTAACTCTCTCTTTTTTTTTTGTTCTTTCTGGTTTCTTTTTCCAAGAAATAGCTAAGCTAGCCATGAATAATATAGTGACTATAAGCAAAGACAAGTTGGTGGTGGAAGTGGTAGCTGCTCATAACTTAATGCCAAAAGATAAAGAATGGTCATCTTCATTGTTTGTAGAAGTGGAGTTCGAGAACTAAAGGCATAAGACTCAAGTTAAAAGAAAAGACTTGAACCTTATTTGGAATGAGAAGCTAGTGCTTCATAAAAAAGATGTTACCGATCTTTCTTACAAGATTATTGAAGTCAATGTTTTTAATGAAAGAAGGTCAAGTAACAGCAAGAACTTTCTTAGGAAAGTAAGAGTTTTTGGTTCAAGTATTACTAAAGAGGGTGAAGAAACTCCCCAAATGTACATTCTTGATAAAAGAAGTTTGTTTTGTCATATAAAGGGAGAGATAACCTTAAAGCTTTACATGTCAACGAGAGAGGAAGTCAAAGAAGTGAGGATTGATAATAGGATGATGGTTTCTGCTTCATTTTCCTCTTTGGGGGTTTTCAAAGAAAAAGAAAATACAACAGCAAAACCTAACCTTGGTGGTCCAACAACAACAACTAGTTCAAAAGAAAAAGCCAACACAGTAAACTCAAAATTGTGCAAAACCTGTGTTGCCTAATTCGGGTGAGTTAAAGCTTGTTGTAATAACTATTGGTCTCGATCCCACTGTTCCTTTAGTCGTCGATGGCGTCACTAGTGGTGGTGCTGTTGTTGGGGGTCGTGGTGGGGTAAGTCTTTACTTAAATAGGTCTAATGAGTTTTCACTCAATGAGACAAGTGTTTATATTGGTCGATCCTTTGAACAAGGACAAAACTAGTTTGACATATGGTTTTGTTGAGCAAATGCAATATCTTTACGTTAAAGTAGTGAAAGCTAGAGATATTTTATTATTTAATGGTGGTGAAATTGTGATTGAAGTCAAGCTAGGGAATTGCAAAGGTGTAACCAAAAGGATTAGTTCAAACCATCTAGATTGGGACCAAGTTTTTGCTTTTTCTAAAGATTGTATCATCAATGGTGGAGGTTTTTGTTAAGGAAAATAACACAAATGATCTCTTGGGTCAAGTTTGGTTTGATTTAAGTGACGTTCCCAAAAGGGTTCCTCCTTATAGTCAATTGGCACCACAATGGTACAGAATGGAAGATAAGAAAATAAACAAGTCCAAATAGGAAGTCATGTTTTCAATATGGTTTAGGACCCAAGTAGATGAGGCATTTTGTTGAGTCTTGGGACTCAAAGGCAGTAAATGTGCATGTTGATGGACTTTGCTCTATCAAATCGTAGGTTTATCTATCACCAAAGCTTTGGTAAGTGAAAGTATCAATCATTGAAGCACAAAATGTTGTTTTGGGTGAAAAAGGGTCAACATTGGTGAGTTACCCTAAGCTTTCAGCAAAAGCCTAGGTGGGGAATCAAGTCTTAAAGACCAAAATTTCAACAACTAGCCTCAACAAAAACTTATCAAATCTTTTTTAAAATGAAGATTTTTTGTTTGCAATTGTAGAGATGTTTGAGGATTATTTGTTGATTTTTGTTGAGGATTGTGTTAAGTTAGGAAGAGACAAAGTTACGGGTAGGATATTACTTCTTATGACTGTAATTGAAAATAAAAGTGATGACAAGTAAGTGGTTTCTAGGCTGTTTAACCTTGATAACAAAGGTAACTTTATTGAGACTAGGCTGATGACAAGATTTGGGTCTTAAATTCATCTCCACGTTTCACTTGATGGGGGATACCATGTTCTTGATGAAGCCAAAATGTATAGCAGTGATGTTAAGCCAACAGCAAAACAACTGTGGAAGCCTCACATTGGTGTGCTTGAAATGGGAATTTTAGGTGTAACAGGGCTTGTGCCAATGAAAATCAATAAAGGCAAATGAGGCACCATTGATGCTTATTGTGTTGCCAAGTATAGACAAAAATGGGTGAAAACATGAATTGTGGTTGATAGCTTGTCCTTGAAATGGAATGATCAATATACTTTCGAGGTTTTTGATCCTTGCACGATTATCACTACTGGTGTGTTTGATAATTGTTGCACTGATAAAAGCATCATTACCATTGTTGGTGCTCATGACTCTTAGATTGGGAAAGATAGAATCAAGTTGTCCACGTTTGAATCTGATTAAGTTTATACTCATTCCTATCCACTCTTTATGCTGCACACTTTTGGTGTCAAGAATATGGGTGAGCTTTATTTAGCTTTGCAAATTTCATGTGTTAATATGGGAAACATGTTGCATATGTACACTTTGCCGTTGCTACCAAAGATGCATTATGTGCACCCTTTGAGTGTGAACCAATTGAAGAGCTTGAGGTATCAAGCTATGAATATGGTGGCATCTTGGGTTAGTAGGGTGAAATCGCCATTAGGGTGAGAGGTTATTAAGTATATGCTTGATCATGACTCTCGTATATGGAGCATGAGAATAAGCAAAGCTAACTTCTTCAGACTAATGAATGTGATCTCTAGTTTTATTGCCATGAGCAGTTGGTTGGAGTCTATGAGAAATTGGACTAAGTTAGTATACTAATCCTTGTTTGTTGCAACCTTCTTATTGTTAATTGCCCTGCCTAAACTCATAATTCCTGCAATGCTGCTCTAAATGACAGTTATGGGATTATGGCGATACAGGTTTCGACCTCGACATCCACCCCACATGGACACCCAGCATTCCCATGTTGAAAATGTTTATCCAGATGAACTGGATGAGAAATTTGACTCATTCCAGCAAGTCGAAGTGCAGATGTGGTTAAAATGAGGTATGATCGACTAAAGAGTGTGGCGGGAAGGATTCAAACTGTGGTTGGGGATGTGGCAACACAAGGCGAACAATTTTGAGCATTATTAAGTTAGAAAGATCCGAGGGCCACATTCTAGTTTGTGATATTTTGCTTGTTTGTAGTTGTTGGGTTTTATGCTGTGGCGATCAGCGTGGTAGTAGCTTTGTGAGGGCTATATGCCTTAAGGCCCCCAAGGTTCTGCAGCAAGTTGACTTCCCTGGACTTAAGTTTCTTCAGGAGATTGTAAAAGCTGATAGTTTGTTGTAGAACATAAGAAGAAAGGGTGTGGCTGAAGCGTAGGCTTAGTGGGGATGAATATTCCTGTTTTGAACATATAGTGTAAGGTTTTGGGGTTTTGGGTTTTAAGGATATATGTCTTGTCTTTTTTAAGTTAAGCATTGTTGTGATGTTGCAAAGGTAATTATGTGTGTAGCTATTTAGGAAGAAAGCATGTTTAAGATGTCATTTTTATGTTGATGATGCTTTTCTCCAAACCTCTGGCTTGTTTTGATTACATAGCATATGATGGGTAATGGCAGTATGATACATTACTATGAATTAAGTCCTTGATTAGTTTCATAACTTACCTTTGTTCACTTTGAATTAAGCCTTTGATTAATGCTAATTTTAACCCATAAAAGCTTCCTTGTGGATGGAATTGGCTCACATGAGTCATGTGGCTAGAACGTCAACGCGTGGCATAAATTGGACAAGTAGGTGTTCATAGTCAAATGTCCAAATTTTCATTTACAGAGAGGAAAAGATGTTGGACTCAGCCTAAGACTTGAATCTCTCGTGAAACTAGAAGGTTTTTAACCTTAACGTGTCATTGTTTAGAAAATAATATTATAGGATTTGATATATTAAAAAAATACTTATTAAAATACTAAAAAGATAATATTGCAACGTTTGGTTTATAAGCACTTTATTAAAAATACAATGTTAATTTTCAAAATTGCTTTATGTATTAAAATACAAATTTAATATACTTATATGTTCTTTTGTTATAAATTTTTATGTAATATCATCTTTTAAATAAATTTTTAATTACATCTATTTTATTTTTATTTCTTATTATAATCTCATATATTTTATTTTTATTTATTATAATACAAATTTAGTTTATATATGAAAAACAAAATGAAACATATAGAAGTTTGACCATTGATCTTCATAGGAAAAAGTTATCCTAGAATACACCAATATTGGTTGAACTTTTATCAATTGGCAAGTAAATAATGTACATCAAAAGGTCAAGCAATCTGCTAGACAATTGAAAACAATCCAAGTGTAGAACTTACCCATCATAAAACATCACACTAAGAAAATCATAAACATAAAGGTGAAGTCCATGGAAGCTTAATAGAAATTAAAATGTCAAAATGGGTTTACACTGTAATGACCCCCCCTAGATCGCTACTGGCATTCGAGACTTTCAAGGTGTCCCACCAAGTCCCGAACAAGCCTCATATGACTTTTCAACCATTCCCTGTACACTTGCAATAGACTGCATAAATTTTAAGTCAAACATATATACACACGTGGACTTGAATTTAAAATCAAGCACAATCAATTCAATTTTTACGTTAAGACATGCTATTACAATTAACTACGTTGAGTTCAAAATCTCAACTTTCATTAATCCAAAAACCAATATTTGCCACATACAAATCCAGAGTATTACAACTTGACCTCTATCAGCGGAGTGACTCTAAAACGAGTTGAGACTTGTTCTTACCCAAATCTATGGTAGATCGCGCTCACTGATAGTTTCACGTCAGATTAATCCCTGTCTGCAAAAGGGGAAAATAAGAGGGTGTGAGTCTCATAGACTCAGTGATAATCATTGACTCAGTGAGTAGACGAGAAGGGGAAACAACATACGGATAGATTAGTTCTAAATCCGAGAGTATGCGTAGAAAAAATATTTCATTAAATGGATAGATATTTTATGCCTTGCAAATATAAAACAGTGAAATCCAAGAATATATATATATATATGTATATATATATATATATCACTTATAAATTATTAATAAAAATTTACGTGTCAATGACACGCGATGTGTGCTAAGACAATAAACGAGCGAATCTCGTTCTCGGATAAATTAGTACAGCCCTTAGGCTTATTCTCAGATGTCGTTATCTACCCGTGGGAACTGCCCACGTCACCAATATAAATCGGGGCTTCAAGTCCCCTTTTTCTTACTCGTGGGAACTACCCACGTCACCAATATAAATCGGGGCTTCAGGTCCCCCTGTACCTACTCGTGGGAACTACCCACGTCACCAATATAAATCGAGGCTTCAGGTCCCCCTTTTCTACTCGTGCATAAAATATCTCAATCACGTATAAATAAAAATCATTCCAATTAAAGGCATTTACCAAGCATACTAAACAAAATGAGAATATTTCTCTCATGAATTGCACTTTATATGTGAATCATTCAAATCATAATATGTCTGCCAAATCAACGTATATAAAAAAATATCAATTATTATCGTATCTCGAAAACAGTGTAATGGCCACTGGCCTAAGCAGTACACAAATTGCAAGGCATTATTTGAAGTGAAATCAGTCGAAGATTTGTTTCCCCATATTTAAAAAATCATATATATACATGTACTACATATATTATCGAAAATCTAAATTTTTAAAACTGTCACATTCACAAACAACCTAAATTTTTTACCAGCTCATGCCATCTACAATTCCATCAACCATTAACACAATTTATATAATATTATAGGAATATAATATTTTTGAAATTTAGCACCCACTCACCTTGAAATAGCGGGGTACTACTTCGCTATTGTTTCACGCGTACACCTAGTCATTTTGTCCCCCTTTTTTTTTTGATCTACTGTTTCTCTCTCTCCTCTTCCTCTTTCTTTCTTCCCGTCGTTGCCCCCTCTCTCTTTTTTTTTTTCTTCTTCTTCTTTCCTTTCTCTTTCCCTTTCTTTCTCTTTCTTCTTCTCTCATTTCTCCTCCTGTCGCTGGCCCTTTTCTCCCTTTCTTTCTTCTTCTTTTTCTTTCTCTTTCTTCTTCTCTCCTTTCTTCTCCTGCCTGGGGTGTTACAAACTCCCCCACTTATAATAAATTCGTCCTCGAATTTCAATAGCATAGAATCACTTATCCGCACCTTCAATCCTCAAATAGTTGTGGGTACCCTACTTGCATTTCTTCTTCTAGTTCCCAAGTTGCCTCCTCCGCTGGATGGTTTTGCCATAATACTTTCACCAAGGTGATGTCTTTATGGCAAAGCCTTTTGACTTGACAGTCCAATATAGCTACAGGCTGCTCTTGGAATTCCAACCCATGTTCCAACGATACCGTATCATGTTTTATCACGTGCGAAGGGTCTCGGACGTATTTTCTGAGCATGGATACATGAAACACTGGATTGACTCCTTCAAAATCCGGTGGTAACGCCAATCGATAAGCAACAGTACCTACCCGCTCCAATATCTCAAACGGGCTAACGTATCTAGGACTGAGCTTCCCTCTCTTGCCAAATCTTCGTATTCCTTTACGAGGTGAGACTTTTAGGAACACATATTCACCTACTCTGAACTCCAAGGGCCTACGTCGGTTGTCGGCATATGACTTCTGTCTACTTTGAGCTGCCAACATTCGTTTTCGAATTATTTGTACTCCTTCCTCCGCTGCTTGTACCATTTCCACCCCTAACAGCCTCCTCTCCCCCACTTCCAACCATCCAATGGGTGACCTACACTTCCGCCCATACAGTGCCTCAAATGGTGCCATCTTGATACTCGCCTGGTAACTGTTATTGTATGCAAATTTTGCCAAAGGCAAGTACAAGTTCCAAGAAACTCCAAAATCTAACACGATCGCTCTTAGCATATCTTCCATTGTTTGGATCGTGCGCTCGGATTGACCATCTGTTTAAGGATGATATGCCGTACTAAAGTCCAGTCGAGTCCCTAGTTCGCCTTGTAACTTCCTCCAAAATCGACTAGTGAATTGTGGTCCCCAATCTGGCACAATAGTCACCGGTATGCCATGTAGTCTAACAATCTCATTAATGTAAATTCGAGCATATTGTATTGCCCCATACTTGGTCTTAACCGAAAGGAAATGTGCTGACTTAGTCAATCGATCAACAATCACCCATATGGAATCGTATCCTCCGTTGGTTTGGGGCAACCCGGTTACGAAGTCCATGACTATGTGTTCCCACTTCCACTCAGGTATTGGTAATGGTTGTAGTAATCCCGAAGGCCTTTGGTGCTCCGCCTTCACTTGTTGGCACACTAAACATCTTGACACGTATTCCCCTACCTCTTTCTTCAGTCCTTGCCACCAATATACGGATCTTAAATCATGATACATCTTGGTCGCCCCCGGATGCACGGCATAAGCAGCCACGTGTGCTTCCACTAAAATCTCCTCCCTTAATCCATCCAAATTCGGCACATAGATTCGAGACCCATATCTCAATAATCTATCGGACCCAAAATCAAATTCGAAGACGTGTTCACCCATACCCCCCAAAATAGTCATCACAAAGGTATCTCTAGCTTGGGCATCTCGAATTCGATCATTTAGAATTGGTCGAACCCTAAAATGTGTCAATAGTGCGTCTGATCCATTGACTTCAAATTTGACTCCCAAGTTACCTAAATCCTGTAATCCTTGCACTATCGACCTTTTCTCCACTGCTATGTGGGCCATACTACCCATTGACTTTTGACTTAAAGCGTCTGCTATAACATTTGCCTTGCCAGGCTGGTAGAGTATCGTACAATCATAATCTTTCAACAATTCCATCCATCTTCGTTGCCTTAGGTTTAGGTCTCGCTGTTGAAATATATACTTCAAACTTTTATGTTCCGTATGTATCTCACATGTTTCTCCATATAAGTAATGCCTCCATATTTTTAAGGCAAACACGATCGCTGCCATCTCCAGATCGTGCGTAGGATAATTTTGTTCATGCCTTTTAAGCTGTCTCGAGGCATAAGCGATGACTCTACCATGTTGCATCAACACACACCCTAATCCAATCCTCGAAGCGTCACAATACACCGTGTAACCATCGGATCCGCAACGCAAACTTAATACGGGTGCTGAAGTCAAACAAGCCTTTAATGTTTAGAAACCATGTTCACAAGCCTCCGACCATTCAAATTTTACCCCTTTTGAGTTAGCCTCGTCAGTGGGGAAGCTATTTTAGAAAAATCCTTCACAAATCGTCGATAATACCCAGCCAACCCCAGAAAACTCCTAATTTCAGTAACTGTTGTGGGCCTAGCCCAATTCTCAATAGCCTCGACTTTGCTAGGATCTACTTGCACTCCGTCCTTAGATACAATATGTCCCAAAAACCCAACGCTACTCAACCAGAATGCACACTTAGAAAATTTCGCGTACAATCTGTGCTCACGTAGGGTCTGTAGTACGATCTTTAAATGTTGCACATGTTCTTCCCAACTCCTCGAGTATATAAGAATGTCATCAATAAAGACGACTACAAATCTATCCAAGTACGCTCGAAACACCCTATTCATTAAATCCATAAATGCAGCAGGGGCATTAGTCAATCCGAAAGACATCACTAAAAATTCGTAATGTCCGTACCTCGTATGAAATGCGGTCTTGGGTATGTCTTCCTCCAGGATTCTCAATTGATGATATCCCGACCTCAGATCAATCTTTGAAAAGCATTGGGCCCCTTGCAATTGGTCAAATAAATCATCAATTCTTGGGAGTTGGTATTTATTCTTAATCATGACTTTATTTAGCTGCCGATAGTCTATACATAACTTGAGACTACCATCTTTCTTCTTTACGAACAGTACTGGCGCTCCCCAAGGAGACACGCTCGGGCGAATAAAACCCTTATTAATCAAATCTTGCAACTGTTCCCTTAACTCCCTTAGCTCTATCGGTGCCATTCGGTACGGAGGTATCGATATTGGTTGCGTCCTTGGAATCAAGTCAATACGAAATTCAATTTTTCTTTTTGGAGGTAATCCCGGCAACTCTTCTGGAAATATATCCACAAATTCACTCACTACTAGTGTCGCCTCCAAGTTTTCCTCTTCACTCTGTACTCCTCCAGCGATTGCAGCCGTCACACTGTTACCCCATTGACTGCTGTGACCATAAATAATAAATGATGACTCCCTCGGGAATTTAAACTTCACCAGCTTGCGATAACAATCCACATTGGCATAGCAAGATGCCAGCCAATCCATTCCTAGTATCACGTCAACTCCTAATGTATTCATTAACACTAAGTCCGCCCAAGTGTACTTATCTTTGATTTGGACCCCACAAGAACGAAATATATATTCTGTAACATATGCTTCTTCCAATGGAGTAGTTACTACTAATGGTTCATCCATACATTCATAATGTTTGCCTAATTTAGGCATGAAATGTAAAGACACAAAAGAATGGGTGGATCCTGGATCAAATAAAACCGATGCTTCATAGCCACAAATAGAAAGAGTACCTGTCACCACTGCATTTGAGGTGTGAGCATCTTGTGGCGTCAAATTAAATACTCTCGCCTGTCCTCCTCCAGAAGCACCTTGTTGAGTGAAATTCGACGGTCTACCTTATGATGAAGAAACTATCCCCTTTCCCTTATCTCTCATAACATTCCTGACTGACGATATGGTAGCAAAATCAAATTACACTGAACCACGAGCCATCTCCTGACTATGTTTGAAAGTAGGACAATCCCTCTTTGCATGGCCAACTCCCCCGCACTCGTAACAAAGCATCACAGTTTGATTGCATGGCCCTGTATGTATGTTACCACAGAAAGTACAAAAAGGACCCCACTGGTTACTTTGTCTGGGATTCATATTTGCCATCTCGCTGTTCATAGCTCGTCTGTAATTAACTCCACTGAAATCACTGCTACGTGGAAGGCTACGGAACTGAAAATTTTTGCATTGGTTTGGTGGGCTAGTGAACCCCGATCTTCAGAGCAAATTGCCATCCCTGCGACCTTGTTGACCAGCTATATTAGTCTCCGTACCCCTACTAGAGTCTCTAAATCTGGAAGACCCCTCACCTCGATTCCTCTTACTCTTCTCTCTCTCTGCCCCACTCTCCATACGTCTTGCCTCAATCTTCCTGGCAACATCAACTACTTCGGAATATGAAGTGAATCTTTGAGAGACTAAAACTCTATATATAGGTTCTAGTAATCCCTTGATGAATCTCTTGATTCTTTGCCTTTCAGTCTGAACCAGATAGGGAGCATACCTCAACAGTTGAGTAAATTGAACATCATACTCTGACACTGTCATCCCTGGCATCTGCCTCAAGGTTTCGGATTCCTGAGCCTTAGCGTCTCTCACGCTTTCAGGTAAAAACCTATCCATGAAAGCCTGCGTAAATTCTTCCCAATTAAGTGGAGCGGAGCCAAGAGGTTTACAGCGCTTGAGAGTGGCGAACCATGCTTGCGCTACCTCTGTCAGTCTAAAACCTACCAACTCAACTGCCCGGTGGCTAGAACAACCCAAAGCCGTGCAAATCTTATCCATTTCATCCAAAAAGACTTATGGGTCTTCCGCTGGGTGAGTACCCGAAAAAGAAAGAGGTCTCAATTTCATAAACTCTCCCAAACTCACCATAACATCTCCTCTCTCTGCTTCCTCATATGGTTGATACTCTGAATCTTCAAAGCTAGAACCCATGGTCTCATTGGTTTGATATGCTCCGTATCTCCTGAATTGCGTAAATTCATGAGTCAAACCTCGCAGTCTAGTCGCTATCTCCTCCAACGTGGCAGTGGGTAGCTCAAGATGCTCATCTCCCGTATTCTCAAAACTGGTGTTGGCCCTCCTTTCCTCTGAACTTTGACTGCCGTGAAGCTCGACGATCCGGCCTCTAGGTCTCCCTCTCCCACTGCCCCTAGAGAAAGATGCACGTGGTTCCTCCATAACCTCTTCCAGGGCATCAAACCCTCTAATTGCTCTTGAGGTGGCTCGTGTCTTTGGCGGCATCTCGTTACCTAAACAACGACAAACATTCCTTTTAAATCAATATCCGAAGTTAGTAATAAGGGTGGTTTACTAAGATTTGGGGATTCGCGTAGCCTCCCACCCATAATTCATGCTACAGTCATAAACCATGGATAAGACCTACACTAACCCCGACACTCCACTGACAACTTGGAGAAATCCTAGGACTTTCTAAACCTAGGCTCTGATACCAACACTGTAACGACCCCCCCTAGATCGCTACTGGCATTCGAGACTTTCAAGGTGTCCCACCAAGTCCCGAACAAGCCTCATATGACTTTTCAACCATTCCCTGTACACTTGCAATAGACTGCATAAATTTTAAGTCAAACATATATATACACGTGTACTTGAATTTAAAATCAAGCACAATCAATTCAATTTTTACGTTAAGACATGCTATTACAATTAACTACGTTGAGTTCAAAATCTCAACTTTCATTAATCCAAAAACCAATATTTGCCACATACAAATCCAGAGTATTACACCTTGACCTCTATCAGCGGAGTGACTCTAAAACGAGTTGAGACTTGTTCTTACCCAAATCTATGGTAGATCGCGCTCACTGATAGTTTCACGTCAGATTAATCCCTGTCTGCAAAAGGGGAAAATAAGAGGGTGTGAGTCTCATAGACTCAGTGATAATCATTGACTCAGTGAGCAGGCGAGAAGGGGAAACAACATACGGATAGATTAGTTCTAAATCTGAGAGTATGCGTAGAAAAAATATTTCATTAAATGGATAGATATTTTATGCCTTGCAAATCTAAAACAGTGAAATCCAAGAATATATATATATATTTGTATATATATCACTTATAAATTATTAATAAAAATTTACGTGTCAATGACACGCGATGTGTGCTAAGACAATAAACGAGCGAATCTCGTTCTCGGATAAATTAGTACAGCCCTTAGGCTTATTCTCAGATGTCGTTATCTACCCGTGGGAACTGCCCACGTCACCAATATAAATCAGGGCTTCAGGTCCCCTTTTTCTTACTCGTGGGAACTACCTACGTCACCAATATAAATCGGGGCTTCAGGTCCCCCTGTACCTACTCGTGGGAACTACCCACGTCACTAATATAAATCGAGGCTTTATGTCCCCCTTTACCTACTCGTGGGAACTACCCACGTCACTAATATAAATCGAGGCTTCAGGTCTCCCTTTTCTACTCGTGCACAAAATATCTCAATCACGTGTAAATAAAAATCATTCCAATTAAAGGCATTTACCAAGCATACTAAACAAAATGAGAATATTTCTCTCATGAATTGCACTTTATATGTGAATCATTCAAATCATAATATGTCTGCCAAATCAACGTATATAAAAAAAATATGAATTATTATCGTATCTTGAAAACAGTGTAATGGCCACTGGCCTAAGCAGTACACAAATTGCAAGGCATTATTTGAAGTGAAATCAGTCGAAGATTTGTTTCCCCATATTTAAAAAATCATATATATACATGTACTACATATATTATCGAAAATCTAAATTTTTAAAACTGTCACATTCACAAACAACCTAAATTTTCTACTAGCTCATGCCATCCACAATTCCATCAACCATTAACACAATTTATATAATATTATAGGAATATAATATTTTTGAAATTTAGCACCCACTCACTTTGAAATAGCGAGGTACTACTTCGCTATTGTTTCACGCGTGCACCTAGTCGTTTTGTCCCCCCTTTTTTTTTTGATCTACTGTTTCTCTCTCTCCTCTTCCTCTTTCTCTCTTCCCGTCGTTGCCCCCTCTTTCTTTCTTTTTTCTTCTTCTTCTTTCCTTTCTCTTTCCCTTTCTTTCTCTTTCTTCTTCTCTCCTTTCTCCTCCCGCCGCTGGCCCCTTTCTCCCTTTCTTTCTTCTTCTTCTTCTTCTTCTTCTTCTTTCCTTTCTTTTTCTTTCTCTTTCTTCTTCTCTCCTTTCTTCTCCTGCCTAGGGTGTTACATACAATAACTATAAACCAGAGCCAACATTCTCCTAACAAATAACAAGTATCAAATAAGGTAATCCATTTTTATTTTAATTAAAAATAATTTTTATTTTTTAAAAAATTTTAAAAATTTTATAATATATTGTTATTATTATTTTAAAAAGTTCTTAAAAATTAAAAATAGAAAAAAAATTTAAAAAAAATAATAAATAAAAAAATATTTTTTGAAAAAATTGAAAGTAAAAAAGAATATTTTTTATTTTTAAAATTTTATTAATTATTATAGAGAGAAAATAATTTTTGTTATTTTAAAAAGTTATGAGCATAAAAATAATATCTTTTACTTTTTCAAAAATCCTAAATATATTTTTATTTTATAAAATTTCTAATCTCTTATGATTTCTTAAAAATAAGAATTATTTCTATTTTTTATTGTTCTATAACTTTTAATAATTAAAATTTATTTTCAAGGTTTTTAAAATTTTTTAAAGTTCCTAAAAATGAAAAAAATATTTTTATGTTTTTCAAAATTTATATTTTTTTTTTCAAAATGTTAAAATTAATTTTAATTTTTAAATTTTTTTTAAAATGATAAAAATTATATTTTAAAATTATATTGATTGAAAAAGGTAAAAAATATAAATTAAGTTTTATAATATGGCAGAATAAATTGTAATATGAGATTGTAGTGCTTTTTCAATACAATCATAAATTAAGTTGGCTTATTTCAAAAAAAACACTATAATGTAATTTAGTTAAACAAATTACAGGAAATATGAATGCACATCCCTTGTGCCAAACGCTACATAAAGTTCAAATATCAAGAAAGTTTAGAATCTCAACAGGTTTGTCTCTTCTAATTTGAATGCTTAAGAACTTTATACCCAAAAACAACTTTCTATATTCAGACGTCCATAAGGGGGGCTAAAAGATTTGATGGTAAGATGTCCTACTGTTGAGAATGAAAAATGAAAAGTAACTAGAGAAGAAGAAAAAGAAATTCTTACTCCCAATTTAGACTAAATAAAACTAAATCCAAATTACCATTTTTGTTATGAGATGACATACTATTAGTTGCATGTTACAATATAATACCATTTCTATCAAAATATGCATCTTGTATCTCAAAAAGGCATAAACCATCTACAAGTTCAACGAGCCCAAAAAATGGACAATCGTAACAAAAAGTTAAGACAACAAATCTACATTCTAACTTTTAGTGTTTCCAAGGTCTAACCTCACTACCTTGTGCTTTCACAACCTAGATCACTTTTACCCTTCTTCTTTCTATTTGCTCATGCAATTCTTGATGTATTCTCTCATTTCCTTCTCCACTTCAAGCCATGATTAAATTGAAAGGCGTCAACAACTCCCAATCTTCCTTTTAGTAGATAGATTCCCAAGCCTCTAAGTCAGAAAAACACCAAATCATCACTTGATAATGACACTTGCAAATTGATGATTTATTAAAGTAAATTAAATTTTTTCACCAAGATTCAGATTTGTTTAAATACTAATCCCTTTGAATCTTTTTTTTTTCTCTAGTTTGATTCTTCTTGAGAGGAACCTCACATTGGATCTTTCCTTACCTTTCTCAGATTGTGATTGAGTACCCTACAACCAAAGGTTTTTATCATTAGGAAAATAACACAGAAGCATACTACCTTATAAAGGCACCATATAAATAGAAACCAAACACATTCATTAAAATTTCTTTTATTACAATTGAACAAACTTTTTTCACCATTCACAACATATTTTACTACCCGCACATGAGCTTGTTGTGCAATGTTGGTTACGTAACTCCTTGATGGATGTGTATGAGTGCCACTGGTTCTTGGACCTTACTTCTTACCTTACAAAAGGAAAAGTACATATAGCATTTCATATAGCATTTCATGAAACACACTACATCAATATGTGAAAAACACAACCATCATGGAATTGTGTTACCTTAACAAGATTTGATTGTGCAGTGGTAGTTCGAATAGAAGATAACCCAAGATCTTGCCTTCCAACACCTTTATTCCTTTGTAGCACCCAAACTCCCTCTCCCCACCTCAAAAACAAAGAAAAACAAAATATCAAAACTACAAATATATAATCTCAACTAAAAAATTCAAGAAAATAACATTAATTGAAATTTTCCTTTAATTGAGAGTACACTGCTATTCTTTTTCAACAACCTTGCTTCTTATGGCTATGTCGACCACATATGTTACATCTCAATTTCAAACTAGTTCTTGTCTATTTTCCAAATTTTCTCTTTGGCTCATCCTTAACTTTTCTCCTTTTTTTAGCTTGCCAAGCATCTTCTTAACATGTGGAGGCTGTAATGGATCGTTATCCATGGGCTAGAACTTTTTGTCCCTTACCAGTCGTTGGTGGATATTTGTAAACCTCATGGTATTTGTCTTTCAAGTACTGTTCAAGGACATAATTCTTGAGATTCTTTGTCATGGAGCATGGCACAAATAGCACTATTGCATGGAATTCCATGGTCTACATGTGCACTTCATTGACTTGAGATAGCTATATTAGATATGTTAACTCAATAATAATACGAAAATATCTAAATAAAAGTGAATTAGATTTTTAAAAAAAAAATTTCAACAAATCAAATTTCCATTGAAGGCAAGCTAAAACAACTTTTGCAAACTTGTTTTTCTATGAAGATGTACTAAAAGAAATTTGACTAGTAAATCAAAGAATTGACCGATTAAAACAAATTTGATAAGCTCTTTAATACAAAGTTAAATGCACAAATAAAAAGAGTGAAAAGTTAAAGAGAAAGTGCACAAAAAATTTATAAAGATTTGGTCCTTCCTTGGTACCTATGTTCTCTCCCTTAACAAGATAAAGAGTTTAATTTATTATTAAAAAATTAATACAATGCCTTTAAAAATTAGACACAACCTCCCTAACTTTTCAAGTCATCATTAGATGTATCACTATCACTCCATGTAACCACCATTGATGTCCTCTTAAACTTCTTTGAATTATGCTCCTCGACTTTCATGAACTTGTTTAATTTCTTTGCAAATGGCCATTTCCTCATCACTATCACTTTCAACCATTTTTCCTTTTCCTTTCATGGTTGACTTGAACGCCACACTTTTTATATTTAAAGTCTCCCTTTCCTCTTCATGCTTTAGCTTCAGCTTATAGGCTAGGAGAGACCCAATAAGCTCATCGACTATTGCTTTCCTCTTAGACCTTTTTTGAATTATGCTCCTTGATTTTCATAAACTTGTTGAGTTTATTTGCAGATATAGCCATTTCTTCTTCACTATCACTTTCAACCATTTTTCCTTTTATTTTCATGGTTGACTTGAATGCCACACTCTTTATATTTGAAGTCTCTCTTTCATCTTCATGCTTTAGCTTCATCTGATAAGCTAGGAAAGACCCAATAAGCTCATCAATCTTAAGTGCGTTAAGGTCCTTGGCTTTTTCAATGGCGGTGACCTTTGGTTCCCATTACTTTGGTAAGCTATGAAGCAGCTTTTTCACCAACTCTCCATTTGGATAAGTCTAGCCACATTCTTTCAAGCCATTGAGGATGTTAATGAATCTACTTGACATGTCTTTGATAGATTCTTTCTCAAACATGTGGAAGAGCTTATAATCATGAGTAAGCATGCCAATCTTTAACTCCTTCACTTGATTGGTTTCTTCATGTGTGATTTCCAATTTATCCTAATTTTCCTTTTCATTTTCACACATGGATACTTTATTATACTCATTGACCCCAAGTGCAAAAACTATAGTATGCATTGCCTTGACATTGAGTTGAATCATCTTAACATCATTAGAGTCGCACTCTTTTTTCCTTGACCACTTCCTTTCTATTTACTATCTTAGTTAGCTTGAGGGGACCATGAGCAATTATTGTCCAACATCATAATCATGGGCTTGAACAAAATATCTTCATTTTTTTTTTTGACTAGTTGTAGTTCTCACCGTTGAATAGAAGAGGTTTCAAAATTGATTGCCCTTCCCCAAAAGTTGTTGTTATATAATCCATAATCATAACTTGGAGCTAATAAGGATCACTCAAAGGCTTTTAAACCCGCAAAATTGAGTCACAAAATTAAGTCTAAGCTTTAGTACTAATTGTTAGAAATGTTAGCTCAATAATAATACAAAAATATCCAAAAAATGGTGAATGGATTTCTAAAAATTCTTTGAAAAAACTAAAATTTCCAATGAAGTCAAGTTAGAATCGATTTTACAAACTTGTTTTTCTATCAAAGCATGCTAAAAGTAATTTGATGACTAAATAAAAAGATTGACAAATTAGAACAAATTTGATAAGTTCTTCAATGTAAAGTTAAATGCACAAATATAAAGAGTAAAGAGTTAAAGAGAAAGTGCACAAAAGATTTATAAAAGTTCGACCCTTCTTTGGTACCTACGTCCTTTCTCTTAACAAGCTAAGGAGTTTAAACCATTATTGAATAAATCAATACAATACCTTTTAAGGATCAAGTACAACTTTCTTAACTTTTCAAGACTAAGTTAGAACCTCTATGCCTTTTCAAGGATCAAGCACAACCTTTCCTTTTCAAAGATATGACACAACCTCTTTAAGTTTTCAAGGTTAAGTTAGAACCTTTATACCTTTCAAAAATCAAATACAACCTCTCTTCTTTTACAAGGTGAAAGGCAAACATACCTCTAAAATGTGACTTTTGCTAAGTACAATGTTGGAAGAGTATGATTGGTATCCCATGCCATCTTACATTTTATAGAAACTTCCTTATTTTTCTCTAACTTCTCTTAGTTCACTTAATGCAAATAATGGTTTTTTCACTTATTTGCAAAAACTTTCTTCACATTCATTCTATTCATCACCATCCGTTGAATGCTTCCATTGTCTTGTTGTCTACAATAGCGCATGCACCCATATTTTGGAGGAGTTTCCAACACAGCATTTGTAGAAACTTGTGCAATGGCATCTAACTTCTTCCTTTGATTATCCAAATCCTTCAATCCTTGTTATCCACAAGAATTGCATCATCAACTCATCACATTTTTTTATGTCTTTTTTGGATTAGCATATATGTGCTTGGCACATAGCCTATGTTCCACTTGTAACATGATTTCTTAAATAATAGATAATAATCCCTATATAATAAAAAATATATATTGTAATTAGTTGCAAATATAAGATTAACTCATGTCTAAGCTCACTTTCAACCTCCATCACTACCCAAGCAAATGGAAACATCTTGCTGTTTCCATCCTTGCCCACAGCAACCAACAATTCTCCCTTGGCACACACACCTTTCAAGATAGCTATCAACTCCTACTAGAGGTCTACATTCTTTTACAAAGCCTTTCTTTAGGTAGTAAGGCAACCATAAAACCTTATGAAATATGCCTCTTCCCTAAATTGTTTACTATCTACTTGTATTTTCACTGTAGTACTAGGATTACTATGCATTAACTTTGAAACATATCCCCATAGTCCAACATACTTATTAATGTACTCACTCTATAGCTGTTCAATGACTGTTTTTTTGGCTCTTTAATGCATACTTTCACTAGCATAAACATTTAACTCTATCCCACACAACTCTTTCAACTCCTTAATCTTTAAATTAGGCTGAGATAAAAAATTTTTCCTGAAGTGTTCATTTATGTACTCTAAAAAGATAAGCATGTTCCTTATTACTTCTAGAACATTTATGCTCAGGATAATAGGTTTTTAATCACAAAATAGTTACTCCTGAAGTCATGAATAAAAAGGTTTACATTGATAATGTTCCATACATCCAACCCTAACTTTCTTTGGTTCATATGTGTCATCCTTGGCAAGTTCACACTTATTTATTCCATCACTCTCGCCTTCATATTCATCTAAACCTTCACCTACACATTCATCCATTGCTGAATTGGAATTTCTACATTCTCAGACTCATTCTTTTTCTTAACGTTCCTTGCCTTGAAATTTTTAACCTTTTCTCTAATAGCTTGTACTTCTTCATCATCAGTATCATTTAGGCAGGCTATAGTAATTAAGAAAAACCATATTCATCTACCTCACTTACATATTCAGACTTTCATCTAAGCCATCATCCCTACATCTAAAACATCATCCTTAATGGCCTCATTAAAGTCAACAACTATGGCATTCACACCTTCATCTAAGCCATTATCTCTACCAGCATCTAAACCATTATCCCTAATAGCCTCAATTACTGCATCACTTACCATTTCTCCGTCATTATATATTACATCACCTAAACCATCATTGTTATTCAAGACAAGAACTAAGCGTTGTTCCTCTAAGACATTAGGAACACTAAGAACATTAGACACATCAACTTTGTGATCCACATAGAGCTCTATAGTAAAACTTTGAAGCAAATATCTTGTTAGTTGAGTAGCAACAAGGTCATTATGCAAGAGTATCAAACCTCCACTTACCTGCTTTACAAGTACCTTAAAGTAAATATATGACTCTTGTCCATAATCTATTTCTCAAATATATTTTAACAATTGAAAATAAGATAGTTTATCAGGGTCCACTTCATATTCAGCAGCATCACTATCAACATAAGCTAACTCATTGTCAATGACAAATCTACCACCATAAGAGATTCTTAATACATATATGACCTCAGGCTCAACATCCATTCTACACATTTACAATACAATAGTATATATTAAAAATATATATAATAAAATATTATTATCTTCAATAATAATAATAATAATAATAATAATAATAATAATAACAAAATATTATAAATTTTTTAATGATTGTTAAATTCAATGATAAAGTTTGTGGGTCTGACATACGCACAACATAAAGGACCATTTCATGCCATAAAAAGTAATACCATAAACCGCGAGACATACGTAGAACCATAGAAAACAAATGTGTCAAAGAATAAAGTTGACAACATCATGCCTTAAAATAGAGGGAAAATCACATATAAAAACCTACACAACACATTCAAAGTTCCATTTAAACGAATACAAACTTTACAACCCAAACCATATATAAGGAAACACGTATCAATTGATGGAATCAAGGTTAGAAACTACATCTTTCTTTTTTTTTTTTTTTATTTATGGCATAAAGTTGTTGGATGAAACACATTAGGCGTTCAAAATCGAAGAGACAAACCTGCCAAGCTTCTATGCTTTCCCGATCTCTGACCTCAAGCTCAGAATCTTTAAGTTTCACCCAACATTCAAATCTCCGTTTGAGTATGCAAGTTCGAAGGTTTTGTGGGCATCTATTGTAGCGTGTCCAGATGAGGCCACGTTAGCCACGAAATCCACGTAGTATGAACAGCTGTCAAATTTGAGCCATGGTGCCCTTGGAGATAAAGCCAAAGCATATCTCACAGCAACATTCCAGTACGAGTATCAAGCCAACAGCATTAATTGTTTATGTCATTTGCTAGTAACCTTACTCAGTTTGAAATCTCTCTCTTGTGACTTTTGTCGTTACTGACTTGTACCACATCAAAGTATCATGGCATACCTCCCAATTTTGCTTACAGAGACGCTACTGCATGTTTCCTATCTTAATTATATTTATATTATGTTAATATGATATAAATTCAAGTTAATTTGTTTAAGATCTATTTGGTTAATCATGTTTTTATGTGTCAGCATAATTCGTCATCTCTTTAATTAGTCATGCAAATGTGTATATTTCATAAATTTATGACCTGATTATGAAATATTTTTCTATTATGATTGTTTTTTTTTTAAAAAAAAGTATATGAAATACTTCATTAAGGGAAGATTTATAAAAATCTTATCCACCAAAAAAAATAAATAGTGCAAGACCGCATACCCTTTTTTGCTTAACTTGTATATAAAACAACACAAAATCAAATCAATTCCGTTGCAATAGGATCATAGAGTAATTCAAGACACAATATTGTTTTGTCATAATTTTTTTATTATTAATTTTAAATAATAAAATTATATTTTGTTTATAATAATATATATTTTAATTTAACCATGTTAATCGTATTTAAATTTTTAATCTTGACAATCATGTAAATGAATTAGAAATCGCATTATATAAAATTTAATCCAATCTCTTTAATAAACATGTTATTTCATATTATGTTACATGTTTAATAAATATATTTATATTTGTGTTTAAAATCTTTACACATTCAATTAATCATGTCGTATTTATATTTACTTGAATAATTATTTGTATTTTATATTTAGACGATACAACTAAGACATGATAACAAGAGTGATCAAATCTAATTACAGAGAAGTAATTCCGCAATTAAAAGTAGGCAATTTATTATTATATATTTAAAGCTCCCAAGCAGCGGAAGACGGAGGTTTTGGGAGTTCACATTCAAGTAGTGCGAGTCAAAGAAGCATCTCCACAAGAGGATGTATCTAATACAAAGTGAAATAGGAGCAAGTATAAATAATGTTGTGAAAGACAACCTTTGCTCTGTAAAAGGATGTCTTGCTTGAGCTAGGGCCCATGGCCATGGTATGATGCCATGAGTTAAGCTCAAAGCTATGTCCTGGCAAATACATACTCTGGTTGTAGCCTGCATGGGCAACATTTCCATTTACTTCGCCTACAGGCACCATGTCGGAACTTGTTATAAAAAGGTTGCCAAGCGTGGATCTGTACGGTGTGGAAGACCAGTTCGGGCTCCTAAAGCCCTACAGCCAGATGCAGCCTGCAATGGGCATCACATCAGGTCAGCAAAACTTCTCGAAGCAACCACATTGTGTCGCCCCCTTCAAAGCTAAAAAGATTAACTTGCACCTAATTTGCTTAAGAGTATATCAGCTTACCACTTGAGCAGCAAATGGTAACATCTTCTCCGGTGGCATACAGGCACAGAGAGCTAAACAAAAAAAGGAAATGTAAGAGTCATGAACTTTACAAATGGCCCACACAATCAGTAAGTAGAAAACAAAAGGAGCAGTACTGAAACAATGGAAAAAATCATGCCATGAAATTTGAAAGTTCTCAAATTCTATAGAGAACAAACTATCTAGCTTATGAATTGCATAATTTTGCAGACCACATTTAGTTAAAGAAACTGTAAGATCAATGAAACCATGTGGTTTGATCCCCGTAAAAAGATACTTGTTCAGCTGTGCCAGGATCACAAAGTTTCCAATAAGGCTTCTAACATAGCATCTCAATTGTGCATCCACTAATAGACAAAACCTCACTAACTGGTGAAACTGTTGAACAAAGGCTCGTTTTGTATACAAATACAATCACCTTCAACATTAATTGACTGCATCCAGAAGATTAAGGTGATGAGCGGTTGTGATGCCATTGTTGACATAATTGTCTAGTCACACTTCACTCTTGTTCGACTCCCACGCTATCAGAAAATGAAACAAGCTGACTTTTATTCCAGGTTTATTACTATTTAGGCATTTTTGGAACAATGGATTGTTAAAATCAAGACACGTGAACCTCAAGATTAATACGAAACTCTTTCCTACCTATCTTTAACAATATTCAGGTACATTAAACAAAAATCTGTTTGCCGATGAATGAAGAATCTTTAGAAGACAAAAGAGAGACAAATTAGGTTGAATGGTTATATGTACCATAAACTACTGCTCCAATAAATGCATCTCCTGCACCAGTTGTGTCAACAAGTTCTGATGGCGGAATCTTCTCAGTTGTTCCCACAAATAACCGTCCAGTCACTGTCCCTATCCCATTTGCACTCAATTTGGTCACCACCTACATAGGGTTAAAGGGGGAAAGCAAATTTATCAAATTTAAAAAAAAATGCACAACCTTTCCTTAAAGAATTTCATCTAGAAAATGAACAACCACATAGCATTCTTAGTATATGTTGAAGCCATGTAACAAACAATAAATGGAAGATGGAAGATGAAAGAAAAGTTTAAAACTTCTGTAGATTGTAGAAGAATAGAAATACCTTCCAAATTATTTGCCCAAAGAATTACCATTTAACTCAAAGTCAAGCATAATTAGGTCAGGTCAGTGAATAAGGAGGTTCCATTTAACAACTTAACTATTGAATGTTTTAGAACAGGCATCTAACCTAAAATCAATTAGAAATAAATGGAGGGACCCTTACTATATTTATACAAGATATCCCCAACTTAACAGATGTAGGATTTCTTTATCACTTCGAATATTCCCCCTCATGTGTAAAGACAGTAGACGACGTGGTGTGAATCACAAAGGGACCTATGAATGGATAACACTTGCGCTAATACTGTGTTGAAAATTTAAAACATGCATCCTTACAATTATAACTGGTGATGATGAGACTGGTATAGCAGAATTAAAACAATATCTTAGCTTATGCTTAACCATAAGCATAGGCTTCTCCTTCCCCTCCTAAATTAAGAGTTCAAATCTAAAGAAAGATTTTAGACAACCAACAGAGTATTGAATGCCATAGAAGCCAATCCATGATAAATACCAACAAGCTATTGGAGGCATGCTTAACCATAAGCATAGGCTTCTCCTTCCCTTCCTAAATTAAGAATTTGAATCTAAAAATGATTTAGACAGTGAAGTTCATATTGTGCAACAACTCTATCCCCACCTACCGCAAATTATACTAGACCTATACAGACTAAACATGAAGCACTAGAGATATAATATGTAAGTAAATTATAAAGTCCTCCACTTTGTATATTACCGATGAGACACATGTTGGGGTGGTCTTGCTGTCATCTATTCTCAGCTTTAGTGATTCCAATAAACTGTGAATATCCATTTCTTCAGCATCAGAACCACCTGCAAACATGGTAGAGAAAACCTGTAAAAAATGTCCATTCCAATGAATCAAGTACAGTATTTCTTTATTTCTTTTTCAGTTCCAACTATGATTTCAAGTTCTGGTTCATATGACATTCAGCAATAACACAATTCATGCAACTATACTCACCATTTACAGTTCTTTCTAGCATTATACACCCATCTTCACCCAATGTCACAATCACAAATTTTAAGTTTGGCAATCTCAAAAGCATGGAAATAAGTGCACTTGGGACAGATGGAGCCTCTGACCATGCCTGTCTCATTGGAAGTTCATAACACATGCCACAAAAAACAAATGAGTTAAAAGATTTCAGCAGTGATGCACAAGTATATCATCTTTGTACCTAAACATTAAAGAACCAGGCCGAAACCAATTACTCAACAGATTTAAGTGATAACAGCGAAAGATGTACGCAAAGATATGGGTAGAAGACGTCACTTGTAATAGATTATGGAAGAAGGATCCTTTGGCAGTTGAACAAGAATTGTAGAACACTTCCTTTATTTATTAATGCATTTATTTTGACAAACATTTGCAAAACTAAGCTTGTTTTCAACATTAATGGGAACTATACGGCCAACTATTTGAACAGACATTATGCCCAACACAACTATGACAGGAGTGAGCAAAAGAAAATATGCCAAGCATCAATATTTTCAAGCAGAAGCAGCTAGGTTGATGGCGAAAAGTTACATTGCCAGTTTCAATACAAATTGCCCACATTTGCAAAAACTGTTTTATGAGAAAACTCACAAGCTCCATCAAAAAATAAAGAGGATAAGTCACTAGCCATCACAATTTCCTTCTCCGGAAGAACTTGAAGACAAAAAAAAAGGTGCTGAGAGAGAAGATGCTCAAGAGATAGAATTTTTAACATAAAAGAAACTTATACTGATCCATCAAACAAGATCAACTTACCTGTGGAAATTTTGCTGAGCATATAGCATAACTAGTAAAATTCAGAAGATCATCTAACCCTTCCCTTTTCCTTTCTGCATCAACTAAGATTGGTATATTCTTCCAAGCTGCCTGTACTGGAAAAATGCAAAAAAAATGCTATTGACTTGCTATTGGTTGATATTAATCTTGATGAAGAACATAGAGGAAGGACTTGATATTTTAGTGATTAGAATGGCAAACTGCCAACATAAAGTATGCCATAAATTGAAGCTAAAGCTAATCATGGAACATAAAATAAGGAAAATTCAATGAACTTGGTCCTATTAGAGGCTTTCAATTAGAACATTAGTTGCTCACAAGCCTGTGAGCAGCCTAACTGTTAACAATAACAAACTCTTCATTATCATAGTTTTTCAACCAAGGAACTGATTTGGTAACTGTTATATTAGAAAATTAGGAAATTGAAGATACATTATTGAATCAATTCAAACTGCCAACCACTACAATAGCTCTTAGTTTCATCTACTTCGATGATGTAAGCAGAAGAAGAAAAAGAAAATTTACCTCTTTTGCAACAACTAAAGCAGTTTCATGGAGTCTTCCATCAAAATAGACCAAATTTGCTCCATCCAATGCAGATAATAAACTTGATTTAGAAAGCTCCTCCGGTATCATGGGTGGATAACCAGGGGTGTGAATACAGGTACGAGTTTTCCTGAAATTATTACTTAGGGTCAACCAACTGGATACATGAGTATTTACTTCAATTCATTAATGATTTTTCCAATAATAATATGCATTTTGGCTGAATCACATCAGTCAGCCAACATCCTGAATTTTTTCCTTTACTTCATTTTTAACATAAGACACTTGCTGTTGTTGCTGTTGTTCTTGTCACGAGTGTAAGATTCCACACCCAAAGAAAATGTAAATGAATTGAAATTACATTTTAACATCCACATTATTGTAAAGAAAGAGCCGTAGGACCCAGTCCAAAGTGACTTTAGCCGTCTAACCCACTCTGCTAAGACAATTTTCAGTACTTTAAACCTAATAAAGGCAGATCCCAAATGTCTATGTAAAGAGACAAACAGAATAGGAGAACTTTTCAAGGAAAGACACTGCTTACTGAAAGGATAACATATAAACCAATGCTGAGAATAAAACAATAAGGGGAGAATATCAAAATTTACAGAAAGTCATAGCCATCTAAGTGTGAGTGCTCACGTTTGGTTGTCAACAATAACATAAGTAAATGGTGAATTACCCTCCTCAGAAACCTGAAAGCAACATAATTAAGTCAGAGAGAGCTCTTTTTTTTTTTTTTTTGAAAGAAGAGAAAAAGAATATATATTACTACTGCTTATTGAAGCCAAAATAACTACTTGGCCTGTCTTTTACAAAACATCCCCAATGAGTAACACACATATATAATATATTTTTTTCTTGATAAAAAATATATTACTTAATTTTCATCATTATCTAATTCAGTCAAACTTCTCCAGACTTGAATTTGATCGCACAGTATACTCCGCTACAAGCTGTGCGAGAGAGTTAAGGTCATGATGCAACAGTTAATGGCAGTAAAAGATGCATGATATAATAAAAGGTGGCCCAGTGCACAAGGCTCCTGTGCCACATCATCTGACAAAAGATTTCTCATTTTAATATTCAGCGGGAGAAACAAAAACATGCATATGAACCAAGCAAATAACACAGATTTGCTTGGTTCACCAAGAAACAGTTCCATAGAAGATGTGATGCACATGTACTTCCTAAACTAAAAATGATAAAACCCATTCATTGACAGGCTGATCTCTGCTAAATGTTGGTATAATGGTTGGAGTTCCTAGGTCATTTTTGTTCCTTCCTACTTGGGCTCAGGAAATTAATGATCTACATATACAAATGATCTATATATATTTATATAGAATCTGGGTGGAGCATAATTTCTGGAGTCACATAGCCAAAATACCAATGGTATAAATCTTCAAGACAAATAACCAAAATACCAATGGCATAAATCTTCAAGACAAATAACCTCTATATACCAATCAAGATAAGAACTACAATAGCAGGCTAATGAATAAAGATCAATTCGAAAACTGTGAATCGAAAATTAAATCAAAAGCTTACAATTAAGAAGGAAGTGTTGACTCCATCAGCTTCAAGCTCCTCCAGTATACTCTTGCCTTGAGTATCATTGGCAACCTAATGATTTATACGATACAACAAAAATGTCACTGCAGTCAATAGTCAAGTTTTACAGTGGAGTGGGAGTAAAAAGAGAAAGAAAGTAGGCGCAGAGATACGTGAGACCTTAGAAATTAATCGTGGATTTAATCCCAAACGAGCAGCACAAGTTAACGAATTTCCAGCATTGCCGCCTCCTTGAACCTAAGAAAACAAATGCCAAAATAATTAATTAATCACAAAAGAAATAGAAGACAGAATTGACCAAATATGAACTACATTATCTCACTGTAAAGGTAAAATCCATCGAAAGGGAAATAACTGAAACACTCAAAATAGAAAAAGAAAAAGGAAAAAGTCAAAAATCAGTAGATGAAGTAGGAAACGTAGATATTAGCATAAGAACCTTTAAGCTAGTGCTTCTGATTTTGTCATCAGGGTTAGGATAAGAAGCAACTGTGGCCAAGAAATCCACTGACACCGCTCCACAGCCTAGCTGTTGGTTGTGTTAACAAAGCTCAAACTTTATCAGTTATAGCGTAACAAAAAGGAGGGATTTGAATGCAGGACAAAAATAGATCCCATAAAGAAAAAAAAAACAAAAACGTACAACGATGCGACGTTGGGGAAGAGGTGGGAGCGATTCGGATGACATTTGGGCCCTAAAACTTTTCTCAAAGGAGATAAGATATGGCATATATTAAAAAAATTAAAAATAAGACCATGGCTATGATATAAAATATATAAATAGACAGAAAATGACGGAAAAGAGAGAAGAGGGAACCTGGAGAAGAGAGACGGAGGGGAGCGAGCGGAAGACAACGGAGAGACAAGGTTGAGAGAAATGGCACTGGGGAATGGTGCGAGCGATGATAGCATCATCGCTTTTGCTTCTTCTTTTGTTTTTTTCGTTTTTTAAA
Source organism: Theobroma grandiflorum (assembly GCA_036013995.1). Classification (NCBI taxonomy): domain Eukaryota; kingdom Viridiplantae; phylum Streptophyta; class Magnoliopsida; order Malvales; family Malvaceae; genus Theobroma; species Theobroma grandiflorum. The sequence goes on along the minus strand of CP142130.1, from coordinate 14,416,022 downwards.
TTCTTCAAAATGCTATTTCAATGGAGTACGGTTCGCGTGTAAAGCTAGGCGTACGTTTAAGACCGTTGGCAAAAAGATAGGAGCAGAAGCGAACCACCTCTGGTTAAATTAAGTTGGCTTGGACCAAAACAACAAACAATCTGTATCAGAGTTTGGCGTTTCGGGTGCTAAAAATTTGAATTATTCAATTTCAGTAAAAAATATTATATTAAAAAGAAACATACGGACGAGCCTTTTGCTTTGGCATCATCGTAGAAGATCTGAGAAACTCGCCTCAGCCAAACCAAACAGGAACCCAAGAAGCATCCATCCTCCTCCGATTTCTTGCAATTTCTTGGGGAGAAAGAAATTCGAGAACCGTAATATCCATAAACTCTTTTTTCTTTTTGGGGGGCCAGAACTCTAAATCCTTGGGTTACAAAAGGGCCCTTGCTCATCGGTTATAGTACTGTGTTTTTTTGTAGCCAAAAATAAAAAAATAAATAAGTTGTTTGTAGCCTAAAATAAACCTGTCGCCCTTGGAAGAATTTAACTTTGCAAATATATAATACAGGAAGCATTCAAATTACATCTCCATTTTTGTATGGTAATGAATCAAGACTTTCAAAATAAGAAGCCATGGTCAGCTCTCTGCCTCTCATCGTACGTGGAGACTCCAGAATCCCCGAATGCTAGACTACAGTTGACCGCTTACTGAAAAGCCCCGCCCCTCTCGAACTGTACAATTCCAAAAAATAACAACAGCTAGGAAAGACACCTCAAACCCAATAGGCGTCACTCCAATTTTGCCTTGGAAGGAGTCCCCCATGCTCGCTTATGCTTCCTCTCAATCTATAAAAGCTTGGCTTGCTTCGGACTGTTCGCAAGGGACCTGATCTGTTACCATGTCTTATTGGTAAAGATGTTCCATCTCCAACCAAACTCGATGTTGAAAACTGTCTGTTTTCCATCTCTTCAAGTGGGCCAGAACTATACTCCATTGTGATAAAAGAAGAGGCCTGCCCACAAGTTAATCGAGGGGTTACCCCACCAGCATTCCACCAACTGCTATCAGAAGGGGCAAAATCCCCTTTAAAGTCGGATTCTGGGGCAGAAGACTCCTTTTGACTACAGCAATCCCCACCAGTTTCATCTGTGTCATTGTATATCAGCTTCAGAGCCTGCACAACTTCACCCATAAAAGGTCTGTGAGTCACTTCTGGGTGAACACACATGGAAGCAATGGCTGCCACCTTAGCCATGTCATCAAAATCATATGTTCCAGCCAAGGAAGGATCCACCAACTGTTCTACACCTTCTCTACTGGTCAGTAGAGGCCGTGCCCAAGTCACTAAATTTTCCTGTCCCTGAGGTTGGGACATATCCACAGGTTTTCTTCCTGTCAAAAGCTCAAGGAGCACAACCCCAAAACTGTAAACATCACTCTTAACAAGTAGGTGCCCTGTCATGGCATATTCGGGGGCAACATACCTGCAAATTTACAAATGTCACCTTTAATAAATTTTGGTGAGCAAATCTGTCAGAAGATATGGAAGCTACAAGATTATTAGTTGTTTGATCACAGACGTACCAACATCAGGGGGTTTAGGAGATATTTACTTTAAGGGATACATTAAGGCACAACATCTATTTGGTAGAATAAAGAAATTTTAAAAAATGGAAGAGATTTCAGAAATTAATGACTAGAAACTCACATTTCAGATATAAAAAATTGTTAACATTTTGTCTTCAAGAGCTCTGCTGGATGAGTCCATCAAATACGAATGAATAACTTTTAATAATATACAACTACTCAGCTAGTATCACAGTCCATTAAAATTAGGGGAAAATTAGTAGTACGTAATACTTCTTAAGATAATTTAATGCTACCATATGATGATTATCTAGTCATTGGCATGAAAGAATAATTACCCAAAAGTTCCCATGACCCGAGTAGAAATGTGCTGGCTGCCTTCAGTTGCTTCCCTTGCTAAACCAAAATCTGAGACCTTTGGGGTGAAGTCATTTTCTAATAGAACATTACTAGCCTTAAAATCTCGATGAATCACTCGAGGGTTAGAATCTTCATGAAGATAAGCCAATCCTCTAGCTGCTCCAAGGGCAATCTTCAGGCGTGCATCCCAATCGAGAGGTCCTTTCTTTTTGTCAACACCTAAACCACCAATAGAAAGGTCATATATAGGAAACTTGGATTAAAGGTCAATCAATTTTAATGAAAACTTGAATCGTATAAAAAACTTATTAGCATCGCAACATCAGGTGATCTTGCAAATATAGATAGGAATTAACAATACCTTTTTCTTACTTTTCCTTTTCCTTTAAATTTTACAGGATAATAAGTTAATGGGTAGCTTTCTTAACGTAATGCACAATACTAATTGAACAAGCAATAGTTCAACAAACATAACAGAAAAAAAATGGGCAAAGTTGATACCATGCAAGTGTGATTCCACACTTCCATTTGGAACAAGTTCATAAACCAAGCAGCGTATGCGTCCTTCAATACATATACCAACAAGTTTCACAAGATTGCGGTGGTGCAATCGGCTTAGCATCTCCACTTCTGCAATAAATTCACGGTCTCCATTCTGGTTATCTCTTGTTAGTAACTTAACAGCTACCTCATTTCCATCTTCCATAACACCACGGTAAACACGTCCAAATCCTCCTTCACCAAGAATCCTCTTTGAACTGAACTTGTCTGTTGCCTTCTCAAGCTCCACAAGTGCAAATGTTTTAACTGAGAGAGCACAAGTAGCCATAGTGGACATGAGTGACATTGATGCAGAGCTTGCAATACTGCTTGACAAGATAGAACCAATGCCTGCATTAACATGTAGATTAAATCATCATATATTCTAACTTCACTGGCATCAGGATAGTTCATACAGAGAACAATGAAATATAACTAGATTTGACCCTTCCAGTAAAGTCAACCAACATATTTAATAAAATACAGTAAAAACCTAAAGTTTTGCAAACCATGCCTCATCAAGATCATATATACAGTGCAAGCACCCATAATAAAGGATTGAAGAAACAAAGAAAGTTCCAGCAATATGGACAAAACTTTTATGATCACATATGCAGATAAGAGAAACCAAAATAATGGCATCTGCAGATATCCAAACTTCTGGGTGATTGTTGCAGTCATTGAAAATGCATAAAGAATATCAGCCAAGGATTGTGTGTACACAGCAATAGTGGACAACCAGTTACCAGCATTGCAGTACATTCCAGTTCTATGTAACAGACTCTAAATTTCAAACATAAAGCTGACTTGCAAACCTACCAGATCTTTTGTTTACCGAGGAAGGCAATGCCGGACCAACAGCATTGGATGGTCTTCCAACCTTCCTCCATTTTATAAGGACAGAGATCGCTCCAACTAAAACCAATAGGAGCACAAAAGCAGATAAAACAATAATCGCAATGATCCTGATGTTCATCTTCTGGTTCTTGTTAAGAAAATTGGCCGTGATTGGGAGATCTCCAGCACTTCCAGTTGGACCGCTCCCGGAAAAATTCCCATATGGTGGTGAAGCAGGAATTCCTGATAAAATGTTTTTGAAATCATAACCATGACATAACAACAAAATAGCATGAGATAAGTCATTTAAAAACAAGAAGAGATAACTACCTGGATAACTTATGGATACCACCTCATATGTTCCAAAAAGAGTTGAATTTAGAGACACTCTTTTATGCCAAAGTCGGTCATATGTAAGTATTGCTGTCGTATTATCAAACTTCTCTCCAAGTGGAACCAAGTTAATCTCCACCATCGTTCTCCCCTGATTTTGAGTATCAGCAGTTGCACCCATTATTTTCACTTGACTTTGTTGCAAATATATGCCTGCAGCAACCTCAATCTCTAGCTCATTCATTACAGGGAAAACAGCATAAGGAGCTACAGTTAGAAGAAGTCTGACTTTCATAGGGAACACACAACCACAAGGTGAACCAAAGGGGGTTGCAGTAAGTGGCTCCACACAAATTTGATCACAACCTGACAAAGATTTTATAATCAAAACCAAAAAGAATTATCTGAGAAAGATGTGTGCCACGAATTTTAAAACAGAGTTAAAATACAAGCATGTGATTTTAGTAGACACATGCTATGACTCAATGATTATTCAAATATGCTCCAATATGTGAAAGCACACATCCAACCATGCCATACTCCCCAAGATTAACAATAAGGTTTTGTAGCCCCTCAACTAATTTCAAACAATAATATTTTTTTTTTTTTGTGGCCAACTAAAAATTCAAGCCTATGCAGGCCATCTCATCTAGATATTGCTTAAAGACCCATGGGAAGTTTACCTTGCTCTGAAGGTGATGGAGCAGATGCTTGGGGTTTAACATGACGATGATGGTGATGACCACCATGACGATGACGAGGTACCACATGGCTACTGGGGCTAGCAACAGGAGCTGCAAAGCAAGAGACATCAGCCAAATGACAGCATTAATGTACTGGCAAGGTGCTGGACATAGATTGCAATAAGTACCTTGATGGATAGGAGAAGGTGCAGGTGCAGTGGCTGGTCCAAAAGAAGGATTAACATGTTTCTGGGGTGATCTTGGTCGAGAAAATAACGCACGCATTGAAATTAACCTAGCTGCTAGCAGTGGAGCAACCTTATTAGTAATCAATGTGCAAGAGCAATAATTTACAGAAATGAAAGAAGTTATGATGCCTTTCAAAGTCATCTGATAAATTATAACAAATATCTATAGCAAATTGGTAAATATGAACAGTACTTTTTTGTCTTTTTTTACATCAAGAATTTAGCATAATGGGTATATACCACAACAAGTAACAGGAGGATTGAAAAACCTTTTAATAACCTTGACTTAAAAAGAACTGGAATTAGGCAAAAAGAAATAATAAATGACTATCTAATGATAAACCCAACTTCAAGAAAAGAAAGGTGAGAGTCCCTTTTTGAAAAAAAATACATAAAGATCCTTATAAGATCATTCTTCAGCTAGAACAATTAATGGCCAAAAAAACATATAAAACCGTAAAACAGAATTCACAAGCTTGCAAAAAAATGACGACAATTATTGAGCTAGGACATGCCAATTCATCAACTAAAAGCAAAAGCCAGATGCCTCTTAAAATACTTACCATTATTTTTTGTATTTGTCAAGTAATTAATGTTTGTGAAGACATATGACTCAGAGCAAGTTCAGTTGATTAAGACATACTTGGTAAGGCTCTTCAGGAGTTTGAACGGTAATAGCTTAGGCCACAATTTTTTATTTTTTAAAAAAGAAAACATAAATTGCTCTAAAAATTCTTTCTTCCGAGATCTTCAGTTAACATGATACCTTCATAGATACTACCTCAACCTCTATATATTCAGATAAACTAATACATTCTTTTAAGTCTAGACAGGAGGTGAAACCAAATTAGAACAAAAAAAAAAAAAGAAAGAAAGAAAAATAAATCAATACCATGGTCAACTATTGTTTCCATCGCAGACATCCGCTGCACTGGTCGCAAAGAAGCCAAGTATATTTGCAGCCCTGAAAATCAAAATAACATAAAATGGAATTGGTGCTAATTTTCCTCAATGAGCAATAGTTATTGAAATTATTGTAGTGATATATGTCTGTGCCTGTTTTTGAATGCATCAAATAATAGCTGTATATTGCAACAGTTAGATAATTATGAAAAGATCTCAATAGTTCCAAGAGTAATTAATTTTGAACATTTACTTAAAATAGATTTACTCCAAAGAAGTGCTACAAACATAATTTAGTAAGATATTTAAGGCTCATATTTCCATTTAAGGAGCACCCATGACAAAATATAAAAGTCATATATATAAATACCACCTCACTCGACCACAAATTTTTCAGTAAACCAGCAGAAAACTAACAGAGAATCGCATATTCCTCAAGGGGCTGAAATGTAAATCAACTATCTAAAATATTTTCTAAATTCCCGATTCTTCTCAAAATACTCTATGAAATCAGAAAACGGGAGACTAATAGATGACTCAAAAAGAAAAAGCCTTCTATAATCATTTTTTTTTTACATTTTTCTTTTTCCATTTTTGGTTTTGGCGAAGGCCAAAGAGTAAGCTAAAAGGAGAATTTAATAGTGGAAAATTTAAGTAGACATACGAGAGCCAATCAGCACAAAGTGAATACTAACAAGCACAAAAGCCAAAGTCTACTGAGCTTAACAAAGCACGTTGACTTTTTGTTCATTTCCAAATAAAAATTAAAAGCTAAATCGAACTGGATTTACTCCAGTTTCCTTCATTTTCTACTATCTTCTCAGTAACTAAACCGATGACAAACATATATTAAAAAAAATTGAAGCATCCGAAATAAGTGTTTACCTGAACAAGAACAAGAGAGAAAGCTGAGTAAGCAAGCAAGTAGCACAAAGAGCGGAGTCAAAGCAGGCATCTTCCCTCGCCGAACCAGAGCCCACAACAACCATCGTCAGAAATCGAGACCAACTCGGACCGCGCGAGCCTCGTCGGAGAGCCACTGGAGAGACCTAAAGGTCCGGTGGACCATTTGCTGCCGGGAAACCTCTCCGTCGCATTCTCCGAGCGAAGCAATACACCTCATAACCAAACAAGAGTAAAGCTACACAGCTCCGCCGCCAAGCGCCAAAAAAAAAGAAAGGAAACTTCGAAAAAACCCTAGGAGAGAGAAGATTAAGACAATGCTGCTCGGCGCGATTGTAGATCCATGAAATGCGGCAAAGATCTACCTCAACAATGTAAAGAAAAGAGATTTTTTTTCCTTTCTCCTTTCTTGTCTTTTCTTTTTGGAAAGCAAAGGGGAAAAAGCGGATCTGCTGGGGAGAGCAAGGAGACGGAAAAAGAGAGGGCGACCTTGAAATGAGAGTAGGAATTGATAGAGCGAAGAGAGAACTGTGAGAGAGAGAGAGAGAAAGTGGGAGTGGGAGGGAAGGTGGGAGGTGCTTTATTGCTGGTGTGTAGCTACAGCAAATACTGCTTCGGGAAATTGATGGTGGCTGTCTGGAACGCGCTTTGATTCAGGCGCGTTATCTTAACGCACCGACGAAAACGACAAACCTGGGGGCCGTTTGTTGCCGTCACTTGGAAACCGTTTTAACAAATTTCATTTCATTAAAGAATATACCGAATTATCAACGCCGGAGGAATTGGTAAATACAAACATGGAAAATAAATATCTACATGTGATGAGCGCTAGGGTACCATTATCTAACATAATTTGTAATTATGGATTTTTTTTCCTGCTTTATAAGCAAAAAAATATTTGAAACATTTGACTTTTGTATTAATATTTTTGACATAATGTTTGAAAAAATTTTAAATAAATTAATTTAAAATTTTCAATAAATTTTTATTCTTCTATTTCATTCAATCAAATTCTTATATTTTTATTTTAAGTTAAATAAATTCTTTTAACTAATTATTGATGCTAATTGTCATTTTATATCCACGTAACACTAGCATAAAAGATGAAAGATACCATATGATCATATTATCATATTATATCAATATTTCACGTTATCATCCATTATAGTATATCAACATACCACGTAACATTTTAACTAATAACAATTAATCAAACGTCATAAGAGATTATTTGTCTCCAATTGAAAGTATAATAACTTGATTGAATATAATAAAAAATAAACATTTATTTAAATTTTCTTAAATAGTTTAAAAGCTTTTTTAAGTATTATGTGAAGGAAAAATTGCATTTAACTTTTGCGTAATCATTTTTATTAATGTATCAAAAAAATACACATATATTTTATTTAAAAATTTTAGTTGCAATCTCCTTTTAAAAAAGTAATTTTTATCATCAACTATTCATTAAAATTTTTGACACTTTTATGTACTTCTTGAAATGGATATTAAGTTAATAACTCAAAAATTAGGATTAGTAAGTTTTCCTTTTTATTGTAAACTAATGGGTAAACGTTTCCGTACAAGCAATAAAAGATTTTAGGGTAAAATATCCTCACTATCTCAAATTTTGATCAAAATTACATGGAAGTCCATTAGTTTTCAAAATAGACACTCCGTCCCAAAATAATATTTTTCATTAGACACGTAGGTCCAACCGTTAATCAACCATTAATGTTTTCATCAGTTTGATGACGTGGTAAGGGTAAAAAGATAATTTTACCCTTGATTAATTTTAAAAATAACTACTATATAATTTTATTAATTAAAAAAATCCCTATTAGGACTCTTTAAGGGAGCACTTACGCTCCTCTCCCTTGGGAGCATTGGTTGGTGCTCCCTTTTCTTGAGGAGTCGATGCTCCTTATTTTTTTTTTTTTTTTAAAAAATATAATAATAATTTTTTAAATTAATAAAAAAAGAAAGAGGTATTTTAGTTTTTTTTATAATTGTTGTTAACTTTGTTTGCACCCTTAAGACGGAGTATTCATTTTGAAAACTAATAGATTCGCTTGAAATTTCGATTAAAACTTAAAGGGATACGGGTATTTTACCCAAGATTTTACCTATTATATTAACTTGCATTTGTTTGGAATTTACGGGGATACAAAATAAACTCATACTTTCTCCTTGTACTACTTACTCCTAATTTATTCCTCTAACAAGTTCCAAACTTTTCTCATCAACTTCTTTTCATAAGCTCTTAACTAGGAATCAACTTTTAATGACATTTGAAAAAGTCTATTCACCTCCTTCTAGTACATTCTTTGGAATCAACAAAAACTTTTTGAGCATAAAGATCAAAAATAAAATTATCTAAGCTTAAAAACTTTTTATAGTGAGGAAAGGTATGTATGATCTTTGAAGATGTTCAGCTCTTTCAAAAATATTCTTCTCTCGTTTTCCTTCTCTTTTTCTTTCTCTTCTCATTCTCTGTCTCTTCCGTCCTCTTTTTTCTAATGTCTTTTGGTTAGGTATTTATAAGCTTGGACCTTTTCTAACTGTTGGAGTAAGATTCAAAACTTTTTTTTCTATTTCGTGCTAATTAGAACTTTTGTCTGTTGTGCCTACAGAATCAAAATGTTGTACTTTTGGTGTCAATTCTTTATAATTTTGAAAAATCTGCATCTTTTTGTTTTCCTTGAGAATTGACATGTTCTTCATCTGGTGTCGATTCTTCCTGACATGCTTCAAGTCTGCTCATTTCTGTCTTTTCCTAAAATCAACATGTACTTTTGGTGTGGATTCTTCATGTGTGTTTGGCTCCAATCCAAAAATTCATACTTGAATTTTGTGCTTCAATCTTATCCATTTTTCAACTTTTGCTTCTTTTCCAAGTTTTTGATGTTTTCTCTCTGAAACTTCTAAAATCAACATGTCACCCTTTTGGTGTCGAATCTCATTCTATCAAATGGCTTTTGTTTCTTGAGAATCAACATGTACTTGTTTGACAATCAATTTTTCTTATAATAAAAAAAGAGATATTACTTTATGTACAGTTGGGAATCGATTCCTCACTTTTTAAAGGTCGATTCTGGCTACTAGCAATTTAGAGTTTAAAGACTTATAAATATCTTTCAATGCAAAACCAACTTTAGAACTTTTTTGGGATTTTCTTCACATTTGAAAACTCTTTTCATCTTTTTCAAGTAAATCAATTTTGTCATTTCAAAATCAGAATAAAAATAACAATCTCCCCCTTTTTGATATTATAAAATTAAGAGTTAAAATTGCTCATTTGAAAACTCCCATTAAATTTGTGCATTAAAAGTTTAAAGAACTCTCCCTTTGAATTTATGCTTACTTAAAAAAATTGTAAACATTTTTAAAAGGTCCAACAATGAAAAACCAATAAGCATAGCAAATTTATTGAAAATTTTCTCTCATTTTTTGTTATATAAAAAAAATGAAAAATAGAGTACCACAATAAAAGCTCACGGGCAAGAATAAAGCATTAGTAGCATAAGTATGCATATAAATAACAATTACTGCACTATTATGAAAATGTCTCATACAAGTGGACATATATAATCATTCAAGGAATTAAAAGCAGATGATTAGTAAAAGAAAAGATATTTCAACCAGAGAAGTTTGCAGTACATTTATTAATTATTTAGCAACAAAACACAAATGATATCATGCAAATGATTTAGGTTTAGGGTGAAGGATTGAAAGGTTTGAGGATCTAATCAAAATCAAATTCAAAACTTTCAACAAGATCGACAAAGACCGTGGAAGGTTTGTTATTCAGTCGATCATTTAAAGTTTCTTGTTTATTTGCTAGGTCAATTTGATTTTCAAACACTTGTAAAATTGCCTTCCTCAATTTTTTTAGCTTTTTCCCAAATTCTTCAATTGAATGACAGTAATGATCAAACATTTTTTGATATTGAGGAGTAAATCTAGCAATTACGTTGTCGATTTTCTCGTCAATGGCCTTAAGACTTTGTTCTATCATTTTTCCTTGATTGTCAATTCTAGTCTTCAAATAATCATAAGCACCTTGTCCAATGTACATTTTATCTGGTTGGCTAGTAGCTTCATGACTTATTGAAGGAGTATTGGTTGAAGGATTAGCTGTTGTCCGAGTAGGAGGAGTAGTAGGTATTGGCTGGCAACTCTAATATTTCTTTGGTTTGTGTTTTTTTCTTCTTTACCTATTTGTTTGATGCTGCATCATATTCAGACCCCATTTTGATAAATGTACTTCTGTCCCAAAACTTTATCTTGGTTGTGTAATTGGTTTGTCAAGGTTCATGCTTACTTTCAACTTTTCCATTAATTCATAGAGAACCATCCCATATATCAAATTATTTCTTACTCCCCTAACAAGAATTCTTATGTCACTGAAAATGAATTGAGTAAGATCGATTGGTGTGCTTTGTTTTATGTGATGCATGAACCATATCTTTTCAAGTGTTGCAACAACATATTTTTATCCAAAAGGTATAATATTGTACACAATAATTCTGTCTTGTAGACTCAGCCTTAAAGCACTATTTGGAACTTAAGAGTTGTTATTGGTCTAACCAGAAACTCAGTATTTAGTTTATCTTCTGAAATGATATTCCCTTCACTTATATAAGCAATAGCATCTCTGTCTATAAGTTTGAGATTCAACATTCTCTTAAGTAGCATAAGGGAAATAATGTAGGCTTTTCCAGCAATTGATGTGGGAAAGGAATTATCATGATTCACTACCTCCTCATCATCACTTCCTTGATAGTGTGCTCTTACCTTTAAGTAAAATACCTTTACTAGCTTTTCATAAACTCCTTTTCTCATACTCAAGTATTCATACCAACCTAAATTTCTTAAATTTTCAATATATTGAACACAAAACTTTGTTTCAAAATAGTTAAAATCTATTATTCTGCCATGAACAACTTTCTTAGACGCATAATGATCATCCAATTATTTCTTTTCATCCTTGCTTGAGAAATGTACATAAAGAGGATCAAATTTCTTACTTTTTTACATCTTGGAAGACTTTGTGGGAGCTTTTCCTTTTTTATCTCTTGTCCTTTGAGGGTTCATTTTGTCAATTTCTAATTCAACTTTAAGATTCTGAGTTTGAGGATAAAAGGTTTGAATGAAAGATGTTGGCTTTCATGTGTTGAGCTGACTTTTTCTCAAAAAAAAAAGTGGGTTTGTGTTTGAGAGAAAATATTCTTTTCAAAATCAGTTTTAAAGATGAAAGCTTGAGAAATTTTTTTAAAAATTTCAACTTTTTCAACTTTAGATCAATGTCTTTTTAAAGAAATTTTTTACACTGAAATATAGCACTCAAGAATTGCAACATTTTAAAGAGAAAAGGTATTGTCTTTAAGTAAGAAACCTTAACATTTTAATTTTTTCTTGAATTTTGATTTTCCTTTTTTTTAAAAAAAAATGCGCCTACTTTAGAATCGATTCTCAAGTAATGAGATGTCGATTCTTTGAGTTAAATAAATAGAAAAAATCAAGTTCAACACATGGTTGTCTTTAGTTTTGGATGATGAAATGAAAATGCAATAATTTAGATAATCAATCATCATCAAAATCAATCAACATATCACAATAATTATTTAACATATGATATACAATGTGCACTCAAAAAGACACAATCATATTATCAAATAAAAAAACTAAATATCGCATGAAAAATTATTTCAATCAAAACAAGATAATAGACATGTAATTCAGAATTTATATTTTGCAAATGAGTAAGTCTTGGTATAGAAATCACTCGACTGTGTATTGAGTTTCCATGAGAATCTTCCTCCTTACTTTAAATTACCTACAACACACACCTCAATTTGATTCTTGGTATCCAAATTTCTTTGGATCCTTTTGTTAGTACCAATCGTATTGGTTTTTTTTTGAACGTCATTGACCTTAACAATCTTGCCAAAAGTAGGCTTGGCTCTTTTTGGAATCTATACCTTTTTTATTACTTTTCCTTTGGGTGATGTTTTGCTAAGAGGATAGAAATATATAGAATGACCTACCTTATGACAACAATGCATAAATGTGATGCACAAGATTTTTCATTTTCTTTTTTAAAGAAAGTTTTTGTCTTAACTTTTTTTTGTCTCTAATTATAGCTTAAACCTTGCTTGTCAAAGAAGACTTTTTAAGCTTTAAACATCCCATTCAGTTTTCATTTAATTATAAAACTCATATTTCATTTAGAAAATGATTCATTTAATTGCTCATTTTTCTATCTCAACACATTTATTTCATTCTATAGATGTTTGACCTATCTTCAAACACAGCTTTTAATTTAATGAGACAATCGTTTTCAACCTTGAGTTTGGAGATAGTCTTTCTGTATTTCAAGGTCATATTTTCAAATTCAAATGCTAAATCATTATACGCATTTTGAAGTTCATCAAATGTGTATGAATTCTCATTGAAATCATAAGAGCAAGAGGCATTGTTTAAGAAGCATACTTTGAGTTTTCAACTCCCAAGAAACACAAAATGGCTACTTGCACTTCATTTTCATTTCAAGATTAATCACTGTCACACCATACAACCATCATGGCTTTTCTTTTCGAGTCTTTAGGATGACTCTTTTGAGACTTGGACATTCATATTTGGTATAATTAGGCTTCCTGCACTCATAGCAAATTATATGGTTTTTTTCATGGTCAACCTTTGTTATGTCTCTTCTCACATTCCTTTTTTCTCCATCCTTCTTAAGAGGTTTTTTGTCTCTTTGTTTGTTTCTTAAAAATCTATTGAAGTTTTTTGTCAATAAGGTTACATCATCATCATCTTCTTCTTCACCATCACTCTTAAGTAACTTTTCATCTTTTTGTTTTATAGCTTTGAGAGCAATGTCTTTTCTCTTTGATTCTTCTCTAATTGTTATTCTCTTTCTTTTTCATGCCTAAGGGTCATCTCATAAGTGAGTAAAAAACTTAAAAGCTCATCTAGCTTAAGCACATTTAAGTTTTTGGTTTCTTTTATCGCAATGACCTTAGGTCTCCAAGACTTTGGTAGGCAATGGAGGATTTTCTTCACTAATTTTGCATTAGGAAATTCTCTCCCTAAAGCTTTAAGTCCTCTTATAATTTTAGTGAACCTCTCAAACATCTTTTTAATGGATTCTCTATCCTTCATTTTAAAGAGTTCATAATCAAAAGTGAGAATAGTAATTTTTAATTCTTTCACTTGATTCGTGCCTTCATAGCAATTTTCTAATGTGTCTCAAATTTCTTTTGCTAAATTGCGCATAGCTAGCCTATTAAATTTACTTTGACTAAGAGCATGGAAGATAGCTATCATAGATTTGTGATTCAACATAATCAGCTCTTTATCTTTATCATCCATTCAACTCTTGTTTTGACACATTTTATACCATTAACAGTTTTGCTAGAAATATGAATCCATCAACAATAATATCCTAAAGATCGAGACCAATAAATTGTATAAAATTTTCAAACCTCATTCTCCAAAATAGGTAGTTCTTGCCTTTGAATAGAGGAGGTCACATCATAGAATGTCCTTCACCAATGAAGCTCGAGGATGCCATTATTGTTACTTTAAGTTTTGTTTAGGATCTCTCAAAGGTTGTTAGACCTAGAAAACTTGAGAACTTGCTTTGACATCAATTGTTAGTTGAGAAAAGCTCAAAGTAAATTAACTAAAAATGGGTGAATTTGTTACTAGTAGAAACACTCCTTTTTTTCACAAATTAAAGAGATAATGAAACTTAAGTGCAGTGGAATTAAAAAAAGAGCATAACAGAGTATGAAAAAGCAAAAAGTAAAAAATGCCATTCTTTTCAACTCTTTCAAAAATATTCTTCTCTTGTTTTCCCATTCTTTTTCTTTTTCTTTTTTTTTTTATTAGTGTTTTTTGGTTGGATATTTATAAGCCTTAACCTTTTTTAACCGTTGGAGTAAGATTCAAAACTTTTCCTTCCATTTCATGCTAGTTGGAACTTTATCTGTTGTGCCTGTAAAATTGACATGTTATATCTTTTGTGTCGATTCTTTATAATTTTGGAAAATCTGTACATTTTTTTTCTTAAGAATCAACATGTTCTTCATTTGGTGTTGATTGTTCATGACATGATCCAAGTTTACACTTTTTTGTCTTTTGGCAAAATAGACATGTACTCTTGGTGTCGATTCTTCATGTGTGTTAGGCGTCAATTTAAAAATTCAAACTTGAAATTTTGTGCTCCAATTTTATCCATTTTTCAACATTTACTTCTTCTCCAAGCTTTTAACTTTTTCTCTTTGAAGCTTTTAGAATCAACATGCCAACATCTTAATGCCAGTTCTCGCTCTATCTAATGATTTCTATTTCTTCAGAATGAACATGTACTTGTTTGAGAATTGATTTTTCTTGTAATTGAAAAAGAGATTTTGCTTTCTATACAATTGAAAATAAATTCTTATTTTTTCAAGGTCGATTCTTGCAATTAAAAATTTAGAGTTTGAAGACTTAGAAATATCTTTCAATTCAAAACCAACTTCAAAACTCTTGGGATTTTCTTCACATTTGAAAACTCTTTTCATCTTTTTCGAGTAAATAAATTTTATCATTTCAAAACTAGAATAAAGATAACAAATAAGAATTATTCCACCTGAATCATGGCATCTGGAAAAACAACTAGATGTCATTTCAAATCTGGAGCATCTTATGGACTTTGTTCACTTGCCAAAACTAGCTCCTTGTACATGAAATGCAACACAGAGCATGACCCACCTTATTAGAGAGGTCCAATTTGGATGAACATGAACTACAGATTCTTTCTTCACTTAGGCATTATTCATTGGAAAAAAGATCATACAAAGACAAAGCCAAAGCCATTTATGATGAATTGGGACACAATTTGATGAGAAATGTTGTTCACAACTATCACAAGACTAGTTTTTCTATAGGAATAATATGATTAGAAGTAGGGCAAGGGAAGAGGTGCACATGTATTTGCTGACTGGACATCGCTTCTGTTATTAATCATGGCGGAAGCCTACAACGAAATGTAGGACATTTTGAAATAATTTTTTTTAGGTAGAACAAAGTAGTAATTTTACATTGTAGGTAAGTCCTACTCTTATAATTCCTTTGTATGTTATTTTGAGAGATGTTAAAATAGAAGAAAGAGGTCATAGATATGCTCATATGTAGGGATATGATATGAATCTTTTTTATCCCTGCACATTGTAATCTTGCATACTATTTAAAAAAAAAAAAACCAAACCATTAAAATATTTTGATTTAAAAAAAATTTAGATTTTGGTTTGGTTGATATTTTTATTATTTATTTCTAACATTTATCTTTTTCATTTTATTAATTTTTTACATGAAAATAATAAATAAAAAATAAAAACATCAACAAAACAGAATTTTAATATAATACCTCTTTTTATGTAATATTACTACCTAAAAAATAAGAAAAATATATATAAAAAATGAAAATTGGAAATCAAAGGGTAAAGTCAAAAACAAAGACATGGACCAATTTTCACTCATGCAAGAATATCGCATGCCAACAATATCACTATATTAGTAGTATAAGCTCAAATTAACATATACTAAGAGGGCAGTGAATTGGTATTTAAGAATAATCTTTTTAAAACAAGTGTAAAAATTAATTCTTTAGGCAACCAAAAATTCCTTTTGTCTTCAAACAAAATAAAGATTTTTCTAAGGTAAATGCAAGCAATAGATCACAATGCATAAAATTAAAATCAAGACACAAAAATTTTATAGTGGTTCGGCTTTACTCCCTTTGAAACCAAAGAATTTCAAATTCACTTAAGAAAATGTGCTTTTTACAAGATCAAGCATTAAACCCTCGCAATGTTTTTTCACGGGAGCAAGTGGAACCTTTAACAACACTTTTTCACGAGAGCAAGCAAAACCCATAGCAACGCTTTTTCATGAGATCCAGCAAAACCCTGATAATGCTTTTTCATGAGAGCAAGTAGAACTTTTTAATAATGGTTTTTAATGGGCTCAACCATAAACCTGTAAATAGTTTTTCAAGTTTAAGCTAGAACGTTTACAAAATGAGCACAAAATATAACAAAAATGCCTTTACAAAGGCTGGGTGCTAAGAAGTTTAAGCTTGGGTACAAAAAGAAGAAATATTTTCTCAAGGATTTTCAAGTGAATGATTCTTCAAAGCTTTATAGAAGTCTAAGATGAAGGCTAGAGGGGGAAAATAAGCTTCAGGATTTCTCTCTAGGGTTTTCCAAGTGAGTGTTAGTCTTCTCTTGCTTCCAAATGACTCAAGGGGGACCTTTTATAGCTAAAGTGAAGTTCGGAGTCGTTAGACACAAGTTTGAATTAAATTTGACCATTTTTGGAGTTTGAAGGTCAATTGTAACGCTCCTATGGTCAACTATGTTCTTCAAATTTCTCAAATTAGGGTTCCATAGTTAAGTATAACATTCCTTTACTTGATCAATTCTTGAGAGCATTTTTTACTAGTTTAGGCTAAGATAGTCAACTATGGTGAAGCTAGGGTTGACCGTGTCTTTCATTTTCCTTTTTATTTCACACATCAGGCTTGTCAGGGTCAATTATAGAAGAGCTAGGGTTGATTATGTCTATGTAATTCTTCAATTTTTTGTGCTTTTGGCTTAAAGGTCAACTACAGACACACTTAAGTTGACTATGACTTTGTATTCTTCAAGTTTTCCATTCATTTTACCCTTCAATCAACTTCAGCTTCTTTATGGTCAACTTTTGACTTGTGTCTTGAGGATTCCTTGACTTTTTGGTGCTTTTATTCAACTACTTCTTCATTGCCTTGTTCCTACCATCAAATAATAATTCAAGGCATGTATGCTTTGTTTACTTAGCTGAAAATTCATTATTTGAAGGCTTTTGTGATATTTTCTAATGACATGGCTTTTCAAATAATTGTTTGACTTTAAAGGATGAAAAATATGATTGGGACAATTTCAAATGCTTGACATTAAACTCAAGATATTGTGCAATTTTTCTCAAATCAAAACATAATGCAACTCAAGACGAATAATTTTCCCCTTTTTGATATGACAAAAACATGAGTTTATTGCATTTGAAAATTCTTGAAACCTCTTCTCAACTCTATTAGTCTCTATGCCCTTATTTTGAAAGCATTTAAGTGTAAGTGAGAAGAGTATAATATATGAATAAAACTTTAAAAATTCTCCCTCTCAACTTATGCACGAAGTTCAAAATGTTTTCAAAACTTTTAGCTTATCAAAAGTACTAGAGCATTTCAATGTGCTCATAACCCTTCTCCCTTTTTTTTGTTATATAAAATAGGAATAAAAGTGTGAGCTTTAAGCACTTAAACTTAAGAAATAATAGTTAAAGAAAATCATCAAGTATATGTAAGAATTAAGACAAATATTAATATCTAGCCATCAATCTAAAGCCATGAGATATATTTCTATGCAAAATATTCAATCAAGAGATCAAGAAAATATATTCATTTACCGTATCTATTTAGCATAGTCAAGAAGCAATCACCAAATATATTTTCAATCAAGAATGTTCAAGCAAAGCATGAGAAAATATATTTATTTAGTAGAACTTAAAAACATTATATATTAATACCAAGAATGCCACACACACACACACATAAAAGGAAAAACATGTGAGCTTTACATCTTTTAAGTTCATGAAAGACAAAAATATTAACATAGATAGTCAAGCATCTAAGCTATTAATATAAAAAAGGATGGATGCATGAGTGAGTGAATTACAAAACATCCAATCTAAAGTCCTCTTTTGGAAAGGAGTTGTGCAAAGTAGGCTTCTAGGGACTCTTGATGTTGAAGCATGCATTGGATAGTTTAGTTGACATTGTCAAGTCATGCAACCATGGCATGATGGATGGCGTCACATTTTTCCTTAATGGTATCTTGAAGTAAGTCAAGTTGTCGTCCATTTGCCTCCAATGTTTCCCTCATAGCATCAAGTCTTGCATCTATGCTTATTGATAACTCTATAATATAGAGTTATTTAGGTTTAATTTTGATAGTAATTTAGCTTAGTTCTTGTAATAATGCATAGAAATTAGTAAATTTATTTAATTATTTTAAATTAGTTAATTTAGGTGAGTCAATCTAATTTTAGTTTATTTTATGCTTAATTTCGTGTTAATGTGATTAAGATAGGTTGTTATTGATTTATTTGTGTTTTTGTAGGTATTTGATGAAAGAAGAGTTTAAGTGGAAAAAGAAGAGTTTAAGTGGAAGAAGAAGAGCAATTTCAAGATGCAGACTTACACTGCACATGTTTTGGTATTTCTGCCATAACTTTCTCTATAACAATTAATGAAGCAATTCTTGAACCATTCGAAAGATACGAGAAATGTCAAGTCCGATCCTAAATTATCTGACATGACATTTATATATGTGATATCATGCCTGCATATCTGAATAGCTCGGTAGAATTGATAAAAAAGTCAATATTGTACTTAAAAGTACAAATAAGTTGATTTATATATCGAATAGGTTAAAATAGGGATTTTAAAGTGAAATATGGAATTTCACAGTCCAAGGATTACTCGAAACAGTAATTCGGAGTTCAATGGCCAATTTAGAGTCAATCGAAAAAATTGACCGATTAGAGATAAAACGATCATTTTGTCATTTAAGGACAAAATGGGGATTTTTAATAAATATTTTGATTACAAATGATCAAGAATAATTATATGAAATATAATATGATTATTGAAGCATAAAATGAAGTTTAGTAGTGAAAAATTGTGATTCTCGGTATTTTTAGAGCACAAGGGTAAAATGATAATTTTACCACTAAAGGACAAAAAAAAATTTTTAGAAAAGATCTTGGGCCCATTTAATTAAGATTGATCAATTGAAGTGTTATTTGAGGTTGAAAAGTGGAAAAAATGTAATTCTGGTACATTTCGAAGTATATGGGCCAAATCGTAATTTTTTCACCCTGGGGGCAAATCGGTAAATTTTTTGCTCCGGTACTTGTCAAGACCAAGGATTTTATTTAACAATGGAATAGATAAATATTGAAATAGTTGTGGAGGAAACTCAAAAAGAAAAAGTCAAAAAGTTGAAAAAATGGGCCAATGGTATTATGCAATGTGGCAAGCCATTTTAATTTATTATTAAACTAATAAAATCAGCTTAAAACCCTCACTTTTTCTCTCCAAATTCGGCACAAACCAGATTCAAAGGAAAGGACAGGAAACAAAGAGGGAAAAACCAAAAAAACTAGCCAAAAATCAAGAGATTTCAAGTTGTTTTTCAAGATTCAAGCAAAACCAAGGTAAGATTTCTTTAGATTTACTCTAACACTAGCTTACCCATACTTTAGTTCATATTTTCTATGGATGAATGATGAGTTATCATGCTGAATTGAGGAAGGCCGAATGGGTATGAGTGAGATTTAATAATGGGAATTGTTTGATTTTTAGTTATGTTGTTGTTTGGTGATAGTTAAGCATAGTTATGAACAAAAATCTAAGAAAAACATTCAATTTCTCTAGAGTTCTTTGTTGGCTGAACCATGTGGGTTGAATATCAAGAAGGAATTGTTTGAATTTCAAGTAAAATGGATTGGAAAAATAAAGAATTAAGTGAGAAAGGTGACTAGGAAAAATTATGGTGTTAATACACCGTAATGCCTGAATTTTTACCTGAAGAAATCGAGGGATTTAAATGCTGAAATTTAATTATTTGAAATGTGATTGAAAAATTAAGATATTAGAGGAGAAATGGATTAATTTGGAAGTGATTTGGACAAAATCGTTAATTAATCGGGTGATCGGTCGAAATTAGTCAATATCGCGTTTTAGCGAAATTCGGACGCGTTTTGCATTTGCATATGATGTAATAGTCATTTAAATTAGTTTATATCAATTTAGGGACAAATTAGTAAATTCCTTGACTTTATTATTTGTTAAGGTGATGAGATGTCCGGAAAAGGCAAAGAGATCGCGCTTGAGAACCATTAGTCTGAGTGCATCCGGAATCCGGATTTTCGAAAACGGTGAGTGAATATAATATCGCCTCATTTATCTAAAATACTTTTGATTAAATTTGATGATTTTATGATAAAATTAATTGAGTTGGTGAACTGCCTATTTTATGAGAAAAATATAAATTTTTCTAAATAAAATTGAATTTCTACAATAAGTTTAATTTTTATAAATTGAATTGAAGATTTTATGATTTATTTGAAAAATTGAGTAATTGGAGACCCTGTTGTTTATTGTCTGATAAATGGTATTTCTTAAATTATTATGGCTTATGAAAATATGGTATGACTGGCTGTTGGTTTATTGTGTTGAAATCTATATGAATTGCTGTTTGCCGTGTAGGCTGGTTAGTAATAAAATAGCCTAGTCATACTATTAAAATTTTGTTAATTGGTGGATTGATATCTGGTGCAGTAGATGGATTTCTGTGGACCGACCTATTTAGAGGTGGTACGGTAAAACCCTATATATATACTTTTATCTCAGTTGTAGAGGCGTGTACGGTTGTCCTGAGATATGACAGAGTTCACTTCACAATAAACCACCACGTGAAGGCGACTCAGCTAACGCCAAGGAAAGACTTATTTTGAATAATTATGAGAACTTTAACAGCCTTGGTGGACTCGGTTAGATACCTCGGCCAAGGTATCTTCGAGTATGTATTTCATGGCACAAGCCACGATTTTGATAAATCATAAGCCTTATTATTATTATTATTATTATTATTATTATCATCATATTTGTTATTATGTGAGTAAATTAAAATTACTCGCACTGGTTTAAATAAGGTTTCATGTTATGAAACCTTTTGATATAAAAACATTTTTTTGTCTCCTATTACTCGCCTTTAGATAGTTTAGAAGATATTTATTTACTCACTGAGTTGTGTAAACTCACCACTCTCCCTTCCAACATTTCAGGACCAAACTAGTTGTAGATAGCCGTATTTGCGAAGGACGACAGTTGGTTTTTGCAACCTCATTCCACAGTAGGTTTTTGTCCTCCTTTCTTTTGTATATTCGTGGGCTCACGAGTCGTTGTAAATTACTGCATACTCTGTCTATTTGTATTTCAGCATGTAAAATTTTATTTTGTGCTTACGCTATAAAACTTATTTACTGAACACTCTGTAAATATTGTTTTATAAAAAATTACAGTATTTTGTTAAATATTTTTATTATATTTATATTCGATGATTTCTATTTCATTTAAAATAAATGTTTTAGTTAACGAAACGTGCCTTTGATTTCGAAATGGGTATTTTCCGTGAATTTGCTACACAATTTAAAAGGATTCAAAATTTTATGACGAAAATGACCCAAAATGCCCCTGTGAGTCGAAAGTCGCTTTATGAATAGTGTGAAATGGAAATTTATTAAAACGTGATGTTCGACAACTGTCGCTCACAAGGGAGATAAGGACATTGATACGATAGCCTTGCGGGGTTTCGGTTGGTATTCGAGGTATGAATACCTATCGAGACGTTGCAGCGGTTGTCGCGAGCCCGATGGGAGTTCCGGGGTGTGACAAGAAAAATCTACAACTTTCATGTTTACCACCTCATCCAATTCAGCTTGATAGATGGTCAAAAATCTTGTCAAAATTGACATACTATAGCAGTCCTAGAACAATTATGATTTCTGTTAATTAATTGGGCAAGGCTACGATCCAGCTGAAATTGACTTCTTTCTTCACCCAACTTAGCCTAACTTCAAAACCCTATAAAAATAACCTTTCAAAGAAAAAAATAAGAGAAAAGAAAAAAACACCAAATTGATAGTTGAGAATCAAGCTATAAAGTCATTGAAGCTAAGAAGATTTTGAAGGATTCAAAAAGACTTGTCAGATCAAGATTATAATTCTTGAGTTTTATCTTTTTTATTATTCCTTTATTTTCTTAGTTTGTTTTTATTGTTTAAACTTAATTTGATGATGATGTGTAATTTGATAAAGAATTAAATTGTTTATCTAAGATTATGATTGAACTCAATGTGTAGTGTAAATTATTTATCTCTCTTTTACTTATATTTGATAGATTTAAGTTGGTTATTTTATTCTATTCTTAATGCTTCTAGTTGCCTGATCACCAATTAGATTGAATTGGAAACCTAAGTTAAACATTGACGAAGGAGATTTAAGTAGACCTTAAATAGAATAATGTATGATCAAATGCACTTAGTTAATTAAATAGTTTGATTTGCATATAGGGTATATATATACAATTATAAGCCATACGTAGCCAGGATTAGAGTATAAACTTAATAAATCTTTCTTTAATTTAATTTGTATAAACATATAGTAAATTAACTGAAAGAGGTATTTTTATAAAAAACTCGATAGAGACTTGTAAATAATTTAAAACTGTAAGTTAGCAATTTAATACATTAAACTAAGTTAAGAGAAAGAGACAATAATCAGATGAAGTATTGAAGGATATCATAATTTTAGATTTGGTAGTTAAGTGAGTTTTATTTACTATTTAATGTTTTTTTCAATTTATTAATTTTAATTTTTCTTTTATATTTTAATTATTTGGATAAAATTAAGATGTTATAATTTGAGTAGTTAATAGTAGAATTTAAAATAATTCTTCATGGGAATGATACTCTATTCATTACTGTATTACTTGTTAACGATACATGTACTTGCGTGAGAAATCAACAACAATTTTATGACGCCGTTGTCGAGGAATTGATTTTTAATTCTTTCTTGTTAATATTAATACCAAGCATTCCAAATTTTACTTCAAACTTTCCTTTTTATTTTTAGATACTTTTGATTGAGGTGATAAACTATCAATGGCCATTTGAACGATTTGTGCCTAAAAAAGTTGTTAGTGATTATGCATTGAATGCAATTAGTCTTTTAACCACCCAAGTAGATGTTTTGTCTCAGAAAATTAACACTTGAGGTGTTAATGATTTTCAAAGTCCTTTTGTAACATGTGAGCTTTGTGGAGATAGCCATTCAAGTGATTATTGTGTAGTTTATTATGAATCAATGCAATTTGATGGAAGCTTTGATAGGCAACAAAATAAGTTATACTCCAACAATTACAACTCAGGATGGCATCACGAAAATTTTTCATGGAGTAATGATCATGGTCCTACATATTCGTCACAGCTTGTTTTCCATTATGGTTTTCGATTACAAGTTAGAGCTTCTATGCTAGAGAAAAAACCTTCAATATGCAATTCATGACAAAAACTGATGCCTTGATGACAATGACAAATGTCATCATTCAAAGCCAAGTAGAATCAATCTGAAATCTTGAGACACAAGTGGGTCAACTAGCTAGTGCCATCAATAATAGACCTTAAGATGATGGAAATAAAGTAGATCAAGGAAATACTTCCGACAATCAAGTTCAAGATGAATAAATTAAGCAAGAAGAGGAAATATCTACATCACTACAAATCAAGCCATATGTGCCTCTCATTCCTTTTCTAGATATAGTTGATGAGCTACCTAAGAAGGTTATAACAAAAGCGCATTATTCAGAAAAAACTCAATTTGAAAAGTTAGATAAAAGTTAGCCTATTCCACCACCTTGGGTTAAGCAAACATTAAATCTTGAGTTAAAAGCACTACAACCTCATCTTAGGAGGAGGATATTTTCACACCTCAAGCTTTTTCCATGCAAACTCAAACCTTAATCAAAGTCAAACTAGTGACTATAAAAAAACATTTCTTAAGAGGTAACCCAAGCACTTTAACTTACTTTATTTTATTTTATTTATTTATTTATTTAATAATCATATTATTAATATTTTTTTTATCTTTATAGGTACATTTAAAAAAACTTCAAAAAAAATTTTTTTTTTCAAAAAAATTTTTTTGGAAAGGGTAAGTCACGACTCAGCGAAAAAAAAACCAACGCGGGCCATGGCTTTGGCTAAGCGAGGCCGCGACCTCATGGCTTTCGAGAGATAGGGCCATAGCACCCATATAGGGTAAGTCGCGACCCTTCTTTAAAAGTGGGTTACTAATAATTAGCAACCCACTACCCCTTCCCACCCACCCCTTCCCACCCCTTTTTTATTTGGGCAACCCACTACCCCATACGCCCCATAACCCTTCCCCCCTCTTAATATGCGCTACCAATAATGGGCAGCCTATTACCCAATAAAACCCAATTCTTTTCTTTTTAGTTATTTTTATTAATCTTTATTTATTTTCTTTTTGTAGTAAAAAAAATCCTCCTATAACTGAGAATGAGGAAGATGATAACAAGAGTGAGCAGGAGGATTAGGGTTTTTCCAGATTCATCAAACCTTCAGGGGAGTATTCTTTACCTTTCTTTTATTTTTTTTAACATTGATGACAATGTTTAGTTTAAGTTTGGGTGGGTAAATTTATTTTTTTGATGGTGAATATTCTGTGCAAGTTTTAAATTTAATATTATTTGCATCGTATTTATAAATAATTTAGGATTAGTTGGTAAATAAATTTATTTCTTGTTTGAATTTTAAAAATCTAGAGTAAAGTTGTGCCAATTTTTTTTGATGATTTCTCTTTCCAATGATGATAACTAGTTGTCTTGAATTATTAGCTTTTGGTGAATAAAGTTTTTGTTTGGATTCATGCTAAATTTTGTTGTTAAGGATCATTGTTAGGATGCGATTTTCACAATTTTGAGCACTAAATCTTTTACTTTGAATTACTTTGAATATCTAAAGAAGGTTTATATTCATGTAATTTTTAGATTATGTCACGAATTCTAGAATTTGCTTGATTTTCTCTCGAGGTGAAATTCTAGGTAATACTTAATTAAGGAGGTGATTTAGGCCATCTTTAGACCGTTTAAGCCTAAAAAGCCTACTTTGTTAAATTTTTATCCCTAGTATTCCCTTTTGAGCCTAATTTCCCTTTTCTTTCTTTAACTACATAATAATTGAGCTTAACCTTAAAATAAAATTTTCAATTTTTCAACCCTCACTCCTAAACATGTATATTATTTTAGGAAATATAAACTGAGCTAAATGATGAAAAAGGTGGAAAAGTGATGTTGATGTGAAAAAAAAAAGTTCAAGATTTTAAAAATAACCCCACAACCTACAATACAAAGAAAATAAGTTTGGGGGTGTGAAATTGTGAAATTGTAAAAAAAAAATGTTAAAAAAAAGTTCAAATGTGGAAGAAAAAGTGTTCTAGAAAAAGAAGAATAGAACGTTATATATAAGTCTTAGAATAATTATGTGCTTAGGGTGATTTGAGCCACATTGTTATTCTTTATCCTACCTTGATTTTAGCCATATAATACAAGCTTATTAAAGTCTTATTGATCCCTAGCTTGGTGTTAGTCTATATTAGTGGAGAGAGAGATGAAAAGTAAACATATGGAGTTCTGAAATTTGTGTTGGCATAAACTCATCCAGATATAAGGTGGCGTTTGGTACTTTACAATGCAATGTGATTACAGGTAATGTGATTGCAGGGAATGTGATTACAGGTAATGTGATTGCAGGGAAGATAACATTGCAATGTTTGGTATATGAGTAATGTAATGATTAAAATGCAGGGAAGATAACATTGCAGTGTTTGTTTTACAAGTACTTTACAGGGAATGTAATGTTAATTTACAAAATTACCCTTATTTATTAAAATGTAAATTTAATATACTTGTATTCTTTATTATTAATTTTTATATAATATTATCTCTTAAATATATTTTTAATGTCATATATTTTATTTTCATTTTTTATTATAATTTTGTATATTTTATTTCATTTATTTAATATAATTTTTATATTATATATTTTATTTTAATTTCTTTTGTCTATATTATATAAATTTTAATTTTTTATATTTTATTTTTTAATTTTTATTTCTTATATTATATATTTTATTTTAATATTTTTTACCTATATTATATAAATTTTAATTTTTTATATATATTTTTTAATTTTTATTTCTTATATTATATATTATATTTTAATTTCTTTTACCTATATTATATAAATTTTAATTTTTTATATTTTATTTTTTAATTTTTATTTCTTATATTATATATTTTATTTTAATATTTTTTACTTATATTATATAAATTTTAATTTTTTATATTTTATTTTTTTAATTTTTATTTCTTATATTATATATTATATTTTAATTTCTTTTATCTATATTATATAAATTTTAATTTTTTATATTTTATTTTTTAATTTTTAATTTTTATATTATATATTTTAGTTTAATATTTTTTATTTTATTTATAATATTATAAAATATTTTTAATAAAATAATAAAGTTGAAGGGTAAAAATGTCTTTAATAACATTACAAACATTGCAGCCTGCAATGTAATGTACATTGCATTGGTTTTGGGCTGCAATCACATTGCAGCCAAGGGCTGCAATGTGATTACATTGCATTATGACATTGCAGCGGTTTGTTGCAAAACAAACGCTGCAATGTAATTTAATTAAGCACTTTGCAGGGAATGTAACTTTACATCCCTGCAAACAAACGCACCCTAATGATATTCTTGGTAAAAGACTACACATAGGGATGTCAACAGGTACCCTATTATAGGGTACTCCATAAATGGGTTTGGGTAGGGTTAGGGTAATGATTTCACTACCCCAATTTTAATAGGTTAGGGTTTGGGTACCACCCCTTGGGTGCCCGTTACCCGAACTCGATTACTATTTATAAATATTTTATTATTATTTTAATAATTAAATTAAAAATTTACAAAATTTACCAACTTTACAAGCAGTTTTTTTTGTTAAAAACTAACAAATATATGAAAAGTATGGTTACTCTAATTATTAATATGATGACATTAATACTTTTATGTATGCGTGTGTGTGTATATATATGTACTTTAAATATAAATATATTTACTTTTTTATTTTGTATTAACATTGCTAAAATTATAACTCATAAAATTATTAATTACAGTATATATACATTTGTTTATATAAACTTATAACATATAAATCTAAAGGGAAGTTATGAGATTAGAAATGTTAATTGGTAATTTGGTACCCATGAAGAAGATTTTAATAATTTTTTTATTTAATCGAGTATTTAAATGGGTTAGGGTAATTATAGGGTAGTGGGAATGTATTAGGGTTAGGGTTATGGTAGTAATTTTTAAATTATTCAAGTAGTTAATAGGGTTAGGGTACTTAATTTTTAATAGAGTTAGGGTTTGGGTACCTCGAAATTAATGGGCACCCTGCCCGTTGACATTCTTGACTACACACACATGGAAATCCATTCGAGAATGTGCTTGCATTGGAATTGAAACATGAATTTGAATAAGGCCTATATTTTTCCTCAGGTTAATGATTGATAGACATACTTTTGAGAAAATTATAAGAAATCATTGAGTTGGTGCACTTTATCTTTAGTAATAGTAGTATTAGTAATAGTAATAACTATATTTACTTTAATTTTCATTAACTAAAATTGATTTTCGTTAGTTAGTTTCTTTTCTATGTTTTACTTGAGGACTAGCAAAATATTAACTTTGAGGGTGTTATAACTCTACAATATAGAGCTATTTAGGCTTAATTTTGATAGTAATTTAGCTTAGTTCTTGTAATAATGCATATAAATTAGTAGATTTTATTTAACTATTTTAAATTCGTTAATTTTGGTAAGTCAATCTAATCTTAGTTAATTTTATGCCTAATTTGGTGTTAATGTAGTTAAGATAGGTTGTTATTGATTTATTTGTGCTTTTGTAGGTATTTGATGAAAAAAGAATTTTAGTGAAAGAAGAAGAGCAATTTCAAAGTGCAAACTTACACTGCATATATTTCGATATTTCAATCATAACTTTCTCTATAGAGGTCCAAATAAAGCAATTCTTAGATCATTAGAAAAATAAGAGAAAAATCTACAACTTTCATGTTTATGACTTTACCCACTTCGGCTTGGAATATGGTCAAAAAACTTATTGAAATTGACACATTATAGTAGTCCTAAAGCAATTATGATTTTTATTAATTAATTGGGCAAGGCAGCGACCCAGCTAAAATTGAATTCTTTCTTCACCCAACTTGGCATAACTTCAAAATCCTATAAAAACAACCTTTCAGAGAAGAAAATAAGAAAAGAGTGAAAAACACTAGATTGAAAGTTGAGAATCAAGTCACAAAGTCATTGAAGTTGACAAGATTTTGAAGGATTCAAGAAGACTTGGAAGTGTTGGCTCCATTAGTTTTTGATGATAATAAAACATTCTCATATCATTTGTGTCTAATACTTCTAACCAAGTGTGCAGGGCAAATGTTCATAAATGAGAAAATATTTCAATCTTCCTATTGAACACCCAAAGATGTGATTTGAAAAAAGAACAAGGAAGATCAGTATTGATGGAGTACCCTGATATGTTAAGGAAGATCATTTGCTGAACAAAGGTCAAAGTGGAGAAGTGAAAGGATAAAGCTTGGGGAGAAATAGAATCAAGTCAGTCGACCAAGATAATGGGGTTAGTCGACTAAGCGATCACTGGAATCTGCATCAGAAACAAAACCAACTTAGTCGACTAAGGGAAAAATTTTAGTCGACTAAGTGCTCCTTGTCTGCTACATCCACCAAGCCACTACAAGATAAGAAAACGGCTAGAATCTTCCCTAAACTGTTTCTAACGGTCATAAATGTCCCAACAGCCACCAGACCAGCTTCTCCAACTATAAAAAGATCTTCAAATGCCAAAGAACAAGCTCTTGACAACTTTGGCTTCACACTAATATACACCATCACATTCAAGCCAAAAAGAGTAGCAAAACCTAAAAATCCTTTGTACTCTTCATTGAACCTTAACACCTATTCTTTGTATCTATGTTCAGCACTTCAACTTGTACCGTATAGATCAACCGTGTGATCACTAGGTACTTTCCTTCTTCTATCTTTGTATTCTTAGAGTGAGTGTTTCACTCTAAGTGTTTGCATCAAGCAAGGTTTGCTTGGATGCTTGTAGGTTCCAACTTAGCCTTGAAAAGTTGGGATTGGGTTCTAGTTTAGCCCGTGAAAAACTAAAGTTAAAGGTTGTGGTTGAGCCTTGGAAAACCACATTGGTTTTTTGTTTAGTTTGGGAAAAACTAGTGATAGGTTGTGGTTGAGCCTTGAAAAACCACATTGGGTTTTAGTTTAGCCCGAGAAAAACTAGTGATAGGTTGTGGTTGAGCCTTGGAAAGCCACATTGGGTTTTAGTTGATCCTGTGAAAAACTAGTGTAAAGGTTGTGGTTAAGCCTTGGAAAAGCCATTGTAAAAACTAGGTGGAAGCTTGTGAATTCTACCGTCTAGTGTTTGATTTGAAAATCCTTGGTTGGATAATCAAGGTAGTGGATGTAGGTCTTGGACCGAACCATTATAAATACCTTGTCAATTGTTTTCATTACCTTATCTTCCTTAGTTTGAGATCAAGTCTCAATCTCACCAAAAAGAGTCGAGATAGTGCTATTCACCCCCCTCTAGCACTTATATTTGGGACCAACAATTGGTATCAGAGCAAGTTCTCTGAATATAAGGTATAACATCCTTAGAGAGGATCCAAATGGCTCAACACAAATCAGTTGTAGCTGAGGGACAATCAACAAACAGACCACCTCTGTTTGATTGCTATAATTACCGTTATTGGAGCACTAGAATATCAATTTTCATTAGGGTCATAGATTATGAAATGTGGGATGTCATCACTGATGGTCCCTTTACTCCCTCAACTTTGAATATTGTCACAAATGAGTTGATGCCTAAGCCAAGATCTAAATAGACCGAAGCTGAAAATAAAAAGGTGCAGACAAATTTCAAGGCAATCAACACCTTGCATTATGCCTTAACTCCCACTGAGTTCAATAAAGTCTCAAGCTGTACAACAGCTAAGCAAGTGTGGGATAAGTTAAGAATAATTCATGAAGGGACTTTCTAAGTTAAAGAGTCCAAGATTGCCCTCTTGACCCATAACTATGAGATGTTCAAAATGAAACATAGTGAGGACATCACCAGCATGTTTAATAGGTTCACAAACATCACAAATAAACTTAACCAACTAGGAAAACCTATCCCGGAGTATGAGCTTGTAAAAAGACTTCTCAGAGGTTTGCCTAAGTCTTGGAAGCCAAAGGTGACTGCCATCCGAGAAGCCAAAGACTTGAACATCATCACACTTGATGAAATTTGCTGGTCACTCCTCGCACATGAGCTGGAGCTCAAGGAAGAAGAAGAAGAGGATAAAAGAGAGGCAAAAGAGAAGAAGAAGAACATAGCACTCAAAGCCAACATCCTTGAAGATGAGCTGGAAGAACTCTCATGCGATGACAATGATGAACTTGCACTTATTGCAAGAAGATTGAGAAAACTGATGGGAAGGAAGAATAAAAAATTTGTAAGAAAATTCTTTAAAAGGGATCAAGGTCTTACATGGAAGAAAAACAAGAATGAAAGCAGTAACAAGGAATAAGTAATCTGCTATGAATGCAAAAAACTAAGACACTACAAATCTGAATGTCCATTTCTTAAAGAAGAAACTCCAAGGAGAATCAGAAAATCGAAAAAGGCAATGGTTGTTACAACCTGGTCAGATAGTGATTAAAGCATAGAATCTGATGAATAAAGCTCAAAAAAAGAGCAAACATCTGCCTGATGGCAAAGGATGATGAAACAGAGGTATGCTCATCGACTTGTGATATATCTATGAATGATTTGCAAGATGAGTATGATGAGTTATGTGATGAGTTTGAAAACTTGTTTTTAAAGTACAAAAATCTGAAGAAAAGGCTGCATCACTTGAAAAAGATTTGGAGAAAATTAAACTTGATTTCAACTCTGTTTTTGAACAAAGAAATTTACTTCAAACTGAACTAGAACACTCAAAAGTAGATTTTAAAATCATGAGAGTAGAGCTGGAAAATAAAACTGATGCTTTACAAAAAATTCTTAATGAAAATGCAGCTCTTAAATGTTTAAACGATGATCTTTTAAAGAAAAATTCATATAGCAAGATGAATCATCATAATGCATCATTTAGATACTATTGTTGTGGAAAATATAGTCATCTATCATATGAGTGTATCAAAAACATTTATGTGCAGAAAACTAGAAAAATCTGAGTGCCAAAAGGTTATTTTATTGACACTAACACTCAAAGACCCATCAAAGCATGGGTACCTATCAAGAAGAACTGAACCATATTTTTGTAGGTTGAGTTGCACCTAAAGGAAACATGCTCAAAGGCTCAACACATAAAGAAACAGCCATGGTACATGGATAGTGGCTGCTCTCGACACATGACAGGAGATGAAATGCTGTTTGCACAGCTGGACAAGAAAAAGGGAGGCACCGTATCCTTCGGAGATAATTCAAAAGGAAGAATTCAAGGTATAAGTACGGTTGGTAAGAACTCCTGCACACAAATTAGCCATGTGTTATTTGTTCAAGGTCTAAAGCATAATCTGTTAAGGATAAGTCAACTATATGACAAAAGGTTTAAGGTTTGTTTTGATTCCAACAAATGTGAAGTAATAGACATAGGCAGAAACAAGACTACCTTCATAGGAAATAGATTGAAAAACATGTATGTAATCTTCCTTGAAGATCTAGAAAACGATAGTGAAATGTGCCTAGTAGCCAAGGCTGAAAATGATAGCTGGTTATGGCATAGGAGACTAGGATATGTTAGCTTGAACACTATGTCGAAACTAATTAAGAAAGATCTAGTTATTGGACTACCCAGCATTAGGTTTGAAGTTGATAAAGTATGTGAAGCATGTCAGCTAGGAAAATAAGTCAGAACATCATTCAAAGCTAAGAATATTGTGTCAACATCGAAACCTCTTGAAATGCTCCACATGGATCTCTTTGGTCCAATTAGCACCACAAGTCTAGGTGGTAAATCTTGTGGTTTAGTGATTGTTGATGATTACTCGAGATTTACTTAGGTTTATTTCCTTGCTCACAAGAATGATGCATTATCAGCTTTCATAGGATATTGCAAGAAAGTTGAGAATGAAAGAGGTACATCCATTATTAGGATTATGAGTGACCATGGAGGTGAATTTGAGAATGATGAGTTCGAAAGATATTGCAATGAAAAGGGGTTGGAACACAACTTTTCAGCACCTAAAACACCCCAGCAAAATGGAGTTGTGGAAAGAAAGAATAGAACATTGAAAGAGATGGTAAGAACTATGCTTTGTGAAAACAACCTCCCTAAATATTTCTGGGCTGAAGTTGTCAATACAGCAACTTATATACTTAATAGAGTTTCAATTAGAGCAATCATGTCAAAAACCCCATATGAGCTGTACAAAGGAAGAAAACCAAACATCTCTCACCTTATGAGCTTTGGCAGCAAATGCTTTGTGTTGAACAATGGAAAACATCCATTAGGGAAGTTTGATGCTAAATGTGATGAAGCAATATTCTTGGGATATGCCATAAACTCAAAAGCATATAGAGTTTTCAACAAAAAAACACTAACTGTTGAAGAATCTGTCCATATAGTTTTCGATGAATCAATCCTTGTTGAAAAGGAAGTTCATGAGGGTGATGAAGATTTTGAAAATCTAGAAAAACACATGGATGAAATGAGTCTAAATGATAGCAAGAACAATGAGAAAGACTCATCAAGAGAAGAAACCGTAGCTCTACCTCTTGAAAATCTATAAGAACAAGAAATCCAACATAGTGACTTACCTATGAGCTGAAGATATGTGAGAGATCATCCACAAGATCAAATCATAGGAGACATATCTTATGGAGTTAAGACTAAGAAAAGAACTAGAGAAACTTGTGAATTTTCAGCTTTCATTTCTCAAATTGAACCTAAAAGTTTTGAAGAAGCTGAAAAAGAGGAAAGTTGGATTTTAGCCATGCAAGAGGAACTGAATCAATTCGAGAGAAATAATGTATGGTCACTAGTGCCTAAGCCTTCAAATCATCTTATTGTTGGCACTAAATGCGTGTTTAGAAACAAGATTGATGAACAAGGAAATGTTGTGAGAAACAAAGCAAGATTGGTAGCAAAGGGGTATAATCAAGAAGAAGGAATAAATTATGAAGAAACCTTTGCTTCAGTAGCAAGAATAGAAGCCATAAGATTGCTAGTTGCCTTTGCTTGTCATATTAACTTCAAACTATACCAAATGGATGTGAAGAGTACATTCCTAAATGAAATTATTCAAGAAGAGGTATATGTTGAACAACCTACTGGTTTTGAAGATTTTGAAAAACCAGATCATGTCCTTAAGCTTCATAAAGCCTTATATGGTTTGAAACAAACTCCTAGAGCTTGGTATGAAAGGCTTTCAAAATTCCTGATAGAAAAAGACTATGCTAGGGGCAGCATTGACACCACATTATTTATCAAGAGATACCTAAATGATCTAATCATAGTTCAAATCTATGTTGATGACATAATATTTGGTGCTACTAATGAATCTCTTTGCAAGAACTTTGCTAAAGAAATGCAGGGAGAATTCAAAATGAGCATGATGGGAGAATTGAAGTACTTTCTTGGCCTTCAAATCAAGCAATGCAAAGGAGGAACCTTTGTCAGCCAAGATAGATACATTGAAGACATGCTCAAAAAGTATGACATGCTGAAATTGAAATCCATCAGCACACCAATGAATACATCTACAAAGCTTGATGCTGATGAGAAAGGTAAAGATGTAGATCAAAAGCTCTATAGAGGTATGTTTGGATCTCTTTTTTACTTAACTGCAAGTAGACCAAATATTCAGTTTAGTGTGTGTTTGTGTGCTAGATTTCAGTCTCAACCTAAAAAAACACACCTCACTGCTATAAAAAGAATATTTAGACATCTCATTGAAACTCAAGGCCTAGGATTATGGTATTCAAAAGAATCACCATTCAGCCTTGTAGGATATTCAGATGCTGACTTTGCTGGAAGTAGAACTGATAGGAAGAGCACTAGTGGAACATGCCAATTGCTAGGAAACATGCTTGTATGCTGGTCGAGCAAAAAGCAAAATTCTGTTGCCTTATCCACTGCTGAAGCAGAATATGTGTCCCTAGGAAGTTGTTGTGCACAAGTTTTATGGATTAAGCAACAATTGAGAAACTACGGGTTGTCCATGAATAACACACCCATATATTGTGACAACACCAGTGCTATAAATATTTCAAAAAATCCTGTGTAGCACTCAAGAACTAAGCACATTGAAATTAGACGTCATTTTATTAGAGATTATGTAACTAAGGGAGAAATCAATATTGAATTCGTGAGCACATTGCATCAACTTGCAGATATATTCACAAAACCCCTTAGTAAGGATAGGTTCTGTGAAATTAGAAGGAATCTAGAAATGTGTTGTGTGGAGGAGTTATAAGAAAAAGTCTGGACTGAATAGAGGAAAACAGAAGAGACTTAGTTGACTAAAGTGTAAAACTCAGTCAACTAAGAGCACTTTGTTCCATTAAATCAAAAGAACTGATGGTGTTTGATATAAGATTAAATTGATGGGATTTTGTGCCTACCGGGTGACAAAATAAAATAGGGAAACCTGGTGCAGTAAATAGTAAAAATAAGAGAGGAATTTTTAAAATTTGGAAAGATAAGGCATTGGTTAAGGGGGAGGTAGGTAGTTCCCTAAATCATAAACCGTCATTCACTCTTAATTCTTTGAAAACCGACTCTCTCAATTCCATCAATTTCATTTGCTTCTCTTCATCTTCTGAAATCAACCGAGAACCCTCCTCTATCATCTCTTGGAACCCTAAGTGAAAAACATCCTCAGAAACCACAATGGCTAAGTTGACCCTTCTCAAAGATTTGCTGGCAAAGAAAAAGGGGAAGAGACCAGCAGAAGAAAACCTCGAAGCTGAGCACCAAAGAAAGAAGCAAAAAGGAGCATCGAGTTCTGTAACAAAGAAGACTGGAAAAGGGCTCGAGATGAGGAAACGAAAAGAGAAGAAGAAAAAAGCCAAGAAAATAAGAAAGAAAGACAAAAAAGAAAAAAGGTACTTTATCTGCCTCTTCTATGAAATTTAGAAACAAAATTCATGAAGAGAGATTTAAGAAAATCGAAAATGCCCCCATTACATGCGGGAAGTTCATTGACTAGGATAGTTTCAGTGAAACTCCTGAACTCCAAACAAGCCTGACAAATTATTTCAATGAACTAAGTATTAAGGAATATAGCTCCTTCAAAGACAGAACATATAGTGCTAGCTTAGTTAAAGAATTTTATGCTAGCATTGCATATAGTGAAGGGAGCTTGATGACTTAGAGGACTATTCTGAAGATAATCTGAATGTTTTTCTGAATGGGAAGGAATTCTTAGTTACAGCCTCAGACTTGAGTAACTTGCTAGGAATAGAAGGAGAAAAAGGAGAGTATGACATGCTTGACAAGTATAATCCTGCTTCTGTGTAGGAAATTATCACTGGAAAAAAAGAGAAATTCTCTTCAAAGAGCAATGCAGGACTGATTATTAGTCCACAATTTAGAATCTTGCATTACTTTGTTGCTGCGAACCTGCATGGTAGGAGTGGAAGCCTAAGCTACATCAGCTTTCAAGACCTTTGGCTGATGGAGCATGCATTCACTGGAGAAGTTTTGAACCTTAGACGATTCATAATTGAAAGAATGAGGGCAGCCTGTAAACTGGAAAAGATTCGTTTACCCTATGGGAATGTGATCACATCCTTTATCAAAAAGAAAGGAGTGTGGGCAAAGAGGTACGATACAGATATGGTCAAGAGTAGAAACCAACCAATCTACTTAGGAAGTCTGATCAAAATGGGATACAAAGTGTATGGAGACACCTTCAGCAAGACCTCTAAGATCACCTCAGTTCAGACTCAACCAGAGGCAGCCCCCACACAACCAGAAACAACAGCCTCTCCATTCTCTAATGAAGTGATGTTCAATCTGTTGATGAGAATGGATGCCAAGCTCACTAATCAAGGAGCTAGGCTTGTTAAAATTGAAGAAAAAATGAATGAAATTGAAGCCAGCTTGAAAGCCAGATCTGAAATGCCAATGGGACCTACAAATGTTCACTCCTCTACTACTGAGAGCATGGCACCAGAAGAACAAGGTGTTGAAGGATCAGCATTGCAACCCGAAGGTTCTGAATTCCTAGATGCAAGCCCTGAATTTCAAACTGAAGGATCAGCCTACTAGAGTGCAAGTCTTGGTCATCATGACCTTGAACCAGAACTTGAAGAACCACACCAAACCACCTCAACAAGAAAGGAAACATCTGATCAAGGGACTGAGGTAGTTGGTTCACCACTTGGTTCTCCTGAGCACCAGCCTCCATCTCAGCCTAAACATGAAGTATCCCCTCCACATTCTAAAGAAGTATCTGTTATGGGACTTTTCTATGAAATGGTCAAAGAAGAGCAAGCAGAAAAAAAGGCAGCAGCAGCTCAAGCTGCTCAAGCAACGACCTCAGAACAAGGAGCTGCAGAAAAAGGGAAGAAGAAAGGAAAAACAAAAGCTAAAGACACAGCTCCTGCTTCTAAGACTCAACCACCTACCATGAGACAGAAGAATATAGCAAGAAAACCAGTTCCTCCAAGAATAAGGAAGTCTTCAAGATTGGCAGAAAAGGCAAAGTCACCTCGTGCAAGCACTCCTCAAGCCCCAATATAAGTCTCTGATCAAGCAACTCCAAAAAAAGCTACATAGACATCTCCTCAGCAGACTCCAGAAGTAACCTCTCAAGCCCCTCTGAGACCACCCTCTCTTTTTCCCCTAAATCCTTGGTGAGAACAGACTATGTCCCCTGAATCCACACCATCTCCTTCTGAGAACTGATACCTCAGCCCCTTTCCTGATGATGACAAAAATGGGGAGTAGTATTCACAAGGAAAAATAAAAAATCTGAGGGTAGAGGTATTGGACCTTTAAGGAGAATATCAAGAAAAACAAAAAATCCTGAGGGTAGAGGTACCAGATTTCTAGGGCAGATAGGTAGCAAAAACATGACTAGGGGTATTTCTGGAATAATTTTTTTGGTTACTGTTTTGTTGGATATCAATGCCAAAATGGCATTCAAACAATGCTTTTAATTTTAGTTGACTTTATGAGTGCGTAGAATATGCTTATTGATAATTGTTTGAAATGCTTGAACTGTGAAAATGATATCTATAGGATTTTGAAGCATGGTTGGAAATTTATCTGATGACACCATGCAAAACTGCTATAATTTTATGATATTGTGCTGATATTGAGTTATTATGTTGTTAAATCATTTCTGAGACAATAATGCAAAGTAAAACATGTGCTTGAGTACATATGAATGATGATTCATAAGAGCTTAGCTAGAAAAATGATGATGTGAATGAAATCTACAGCTAACATGATGAAATCTGGAAATTACAAGCAATTGACAGATATCTGCAAAAGTAAAAAATCTGATGAAATCTGTCAACATGTCATTTGCTTTAAAAATCTGCATATGTGAACAGTTTTTGATAAGAGCAAGTGCGTACAATGTCACTAGGAATGTAACCAAGATAAAAACTTGCTGAAAAAATGAAAGATATGCACACACTTAGGGGGAGCAATCCTCATTCTCTGCAGAAACTGAAAAAAAAAACTGAATAAACACCATGCTGTTAATCAAGGGATGTTTTGTTATCATAAAAAATGGGGAGATTGTTGGCTCCATTAGTTTTTGATGATAATAAAACATTCTCATGTCATTTGTGTCTAATACTTCTAACCAAGTGTGTAGGGCAAATGTTCATAAATGAGAAAATATTTCAATCTTCCTATTGAACACCCAAAGATGTGATTTGGATAAAGAACAAGAAAGATCAGTATTGATGGAGTCCCCTGATATGTTAAGGAAGATCATTTGCTGAACAAAGGTCAAAGTGGAGAAGTAAAAGGGTAAGGCTTGAGGAGAAACAGAATCAAGTCAGTCGACCAAGATAATGGGGTTAGTCGACTAAGCGATCACTGGAATTTGCATTAGAAACAAAACCAACTTAGTCGACCAAGGGAAAAATTTTAGTCGACTAAGTGCTCTCTGTCTACTACATCCGCCAAGCCACTACAAGATAAGAAAACAGCTAGAATCTTCCCTAAACTGTTTCTAATGGTCATAATCGTCCCAACAGCCACCAGACCAGCTTCTCCAACTATAAAAGGATCTTCAAATGCCAAAGAATAAGCTCTTAACAACTTTGGCTTCACACTAAAAGACACCATCACATTCAAGCTAAGAAGTAGCAAAACCTGAAAATCCTTTGTACTTTTCATTGAACCTCAATGCCTATTCTTTGTATCTATGTTCAGCACTTCAACTTGTACCATATAGTTCAACCGTGTGATCACTAGGTACTTTCCTTTTTCTATCTTTGTATTCTTAGAGTGAGTATTTCACTCTAAGTGTTTGCATCAAGCAAGGTTTACTTGGATGCTTGTAGGTTCTAACTTAGCCTTGAAAAGTTGGGGTTGGGTTCTAGTTTAGCCCGTGAAAAACTAGAGTTAAAGGTTGTGGTTGAGCATTGGAAAACCGCATTGGGTTTTAGTTTAGCCCGGGAAAAACTAGTGATAGGTTGTGGTTGAGCCTTGGAAAACCACATTGGGTTTTAATTTAGCTCGGGAAAAACTAATGATAGGTTGTGGTTGAGCCTTGGAAAGCCACATTGGGTTTTAGTTGATCCCGTGAAATCCTAGTGTAAAGGCTGTGGCTAAGTCTTGAAAAAGCCATTGTAAAAACTTGGTGGAAGCTTGTGAATTCCACCGTCTAGTGTTTGATTTGAAAATCCTTGGTTGGATAATCAAGGTAGTGGATGTAGGTCTTGGACCGAACCACTACAAATACCTTGTCAATTATTTTCATTGCCTTATCTTCCTTAGTTTGAGATCGAATCTCAATCCTACCAAAAAGAGTCGAGATAGAGCTATTCACCTCCTTCTAGCACCTATATTTGGGACCAACAAGAAGATCAAGATTATAATTCTTGAGTTTTATCTTTTTTATTATTTTTTTTATTTTTTTAATTTGATTTTATTGTTTAAACTTAATTTAATGATGATGTGTGACTTGATGAAGAATTAAATTGTTTATCTAATATTATGATTGAACTTAATATGTAGTTTGAATTATTTATCTCTTTTTTACTTATATTTAATAGATTTAAGTTGTTTATTTTATTCTATTTTTAATGCTTCTAGTTGCTTGATCACCAATTAGTTTGAATTGGAAACCAATGTTAAACTTTGACAAAGAAGATTTAGGTAAACCTTTAATAGAGTAACGTATCATCAAATGCACTTAGTCAATTAAGTAGTTTGATTTGCATGTAAGGTAGATATACAGTTATAAGCCATAAGTTGCTAGGATTAGAGCACAAATTTAATGAATCTTTCTTCAATTTAATTTACATAGATATATAGTAAATTAATTAGGAAAGGTATTTTTATGAAAAACTCGACAGAGACTTATAAATAATTTAAGACTGTAGGTTAGCAATTTAATCCATTAAAATGAGTTACGAGAGAGAGACAGTAATAAAATGAAGTATTGAGGGATATTATAATCTTAGGTCTGGTAGTTAAGTAAGTTTTATTTACTATTTAATTTTAGTTTCAATTTATTAGTTTTAATTTTTTATTTTAATTGTTTGGATAAAATTAGGATGTTATAATTTTAGTAGTTAGTAGTAGAATTTAAAACAATTCTTTGTGGGAATGATGCTTTATTTATTACTATATTACTTGTTAACGATGCGTGCATTTGCGTAAGAAATCAACAACACTTATATGACTGGCTGAACTAGAAGGCATAACGTTCGACGATGGTTTAGTTGGAGCTGTTGAAGGCATGCCCTCATCATCATTATCATTACTAGCCTTTTTTTGATGTGCCCTTTTATGAACCCATGTGCTTGTCTCTACATTCTCACTATAACCATCTTAGAAATAATAGATTTATCAAGATTCTTAATTTTGGATTATGAGAATGCATCATCTAAAGATATGTCAATATGAAAATGCTCTAGTAGGTGGTTGATGACTTGACCATACATGAGGCTCGATTTAGTACTAATTATAATTTTCATCATATTCGTAAAAATAAAGCTGGCAAGATTAATGGGAGTTCGTGCCTTAATGTGATGTACAAACCACAAGTCTTTTCCAATCACAAATGAATGCTTATTAGGTATAGGCCTCAAGGTCCAACTAATAAGTAAGTGTAGAATCGTATCTTTCGTAGACAACCTTGTGACTGAACTAGGAGCACCAACATTGTTCACATTAAGCTTTCGCTCTAAATCTTGCACAACTAGACTATCACTAATGTGGGTCATGGCATTAGGTGCACTTTGACGATCAAATACATATTTAATCAGCTCATGGGTTATCTTGAATAATCCACCATGTTATAAGTGGTGAAAGCATTATCATAGGTATGTAGTACATCATTCTCATCCTTATAATTTACATTTGCATTGCTATAGAAAACTCTGACCAGCTTTTCATACACAAGGATATTTAAGCTAAAATAATTGTACCAAACCAAAGCTATGAAATTTTCAATATACAAGTAACCAAACTTTTCAAGAAATTTAAGATCTATTACCTAGCCATTATAGACGGTTCTTGAGGCAAATGAGTTCTTGTAACGTTCATAAGCCTTGTTAGTGAGAAAGTTTAGCGTTGGAAACCGAGTTACATTCAAAGAGCTTCCTTAACTTCTTTGAGTAGTGAGTTTATAATGTTTTGGTGTTGTCATGAGAAAATGTTTGCTGTGAGAATTGACTAGGAAATGGAGGGAATCAACTACAAAGAAGTTGAGATTGAATATAATGCTTGAAAAGTCGACTCAGTATTGTTCAAACTTGGTTTCTAAGCTTTGTAGTGATTTGAAATTGACACAAAATACCCTATTTATAATGAATGAAAATTTAAGGTTTTTAATGGGCACTTTGAACCTTAAAAATCTAATGAGAATGAATTTGAAATTAAGGATGAATCTATGGAGGATTAGATGAATTTGGAAAAAGTGAAAAGTTCGAGTGATTTAAATCCCACCAAGTCATAGTTAACTTACAAAGGTAAGAGGGTTCATTGAAACGGGTTAAGATTTTCCCAAACACCACATCAATGGAGAATTCGCGTATCACGTTAGGCTCCAAAGGTTTAATAAAGAAGCATTAATTTGTAAAAGTTATAATTCAATGCTTGTACTCGTTTAGATACAAAAAATCTGCTTCTTATTTGGAATTAGAGTCCGATATTCTATGCAATTCTGTAGATTTTGATTTGTTGGAATCATAAATTCGTAGTGGAGATTATGATAGTTGTATTGATACTGTGAACAAAATTAAGTATTTACAAGATGATACACGATTCTTATTTTTTTTCTTGTATTCAAGTAGTGATTTTTGGAGTATTTGAATTGTGGTGATGATTTTTTGGCCTTGTCAGTTCTGTGGAAATAGGTTCCCACATTACACATGAGTAAGGAGAATATTCATGAATTGGCTTGTAATATACCTTCATTGAAAGATATGGAGTTAGGTAAGCTAGATAAGGATGTTATCAGTGAACTTCGAAAAAAGTTAGTGATAAAGCTAGAGAAACAGCTTCATCCACCAATGGTACTACCCGAGAGACAATTAGAATATTTGGTTGAAATTAGTGTAACTGCCAAATTGATTCATGTATATATCACAATTCAAAGGATTTTTTTTTTACCCTGTAAAAATTTTATTAATACTCATGAAATTTAAGTACACAACGGAGGGGGATATAGTCCTGACCTCTAAACTTACACGAGCTTGAGAAAGATGACAAAGAGTACAAAAAATTTTAAACTTTAGCTGTAATTTTTTGGTTCTTCTTTAGGCACTGGAAATACCTCTTAAACTCCAAGAAAATAAACTGAGGATTCTTCATCCGAGTCCTAATCATTCTCTCGTATATCCCCTGCTTCTTCTGATGTTAAATTGAGAATTCTACCAATTGAAGCTTCAGTAACTGAGTGTCTCCTACGTCGCTCTTGTGGATGGACTTCTATCTTTGTGAAGTTAGTTTCTGCAGGTAGAGGAAAAAAACTCTCTGCCCTCAGGCTAGAGGGGACATCACTAATTTCTTTGTTATACCCACATTTACCTGAGGCGAATTGCTGGGTTGGGGGGTAGCTTTCTTGGTTTTTCATGCTTTCATGTGAACATGATGTTGATGAGATAAACCAATTATGTTCATCCTTGCTCATGTTTTGACTCGTAATCGATCCTACTGGTGGGTTGTACTCTCCGCTGCCTTCTTCCATGTTGAGTCCTCCCATTAGGCTGTGTTCTCCATTGCCTTCCAAAATCTCCACAGCCTCGTTTTGACAATCTAAATCATTTTCTGTCCTCAACAGTTTGTGCGCCCCTGCGCCATCTTCTATTTCATGCTTTGTCAGTTCCCCTTTTCTTAATTTCGTGACATCCTTGTGTGGGTCCCGCTGGTCCGTGGGGTTTGTGGAAGCCTTGGTGCGCAATTTGCCCATTGCTGGGTCCCGCTGGTCTGATCCGTTGGGGTGTACGAGTGGCTTGCTTGCAACTGCTGGCTCTTCTTGGGGTTGGTGGAAGCCAGCTTTGATATTATTTTTTTTCCCTCCTACTGCAATTCTGAAGTGACGTTGGGAGGAGCTATATTTTTTATTTTTTATTTTTACCTTTTTTTCCTTCTCGTCTGCATGCTCTAGCCCCGGTCTTGGGAAGTCAACGGCCCGTTCACCCCCTGCTGGGTTGAGGGTAGGACTAGCATCATATCTGCTCGTTGCAGGTTCTGAAGAGTGGCTGTGATGCTGTACCCCTGTACGCTGGTCTATCGCTGGGGCCTCGGGGACGTCACCGCCTGCTGTTGGGCTCTCCAAAGGTGCCTTGGAAAAAAATTTATTTTTGTCCCCCATGTAATCTTGTGCAAACCCATCCACTAGTGTCCCATCACAAGCTTTGAATGTTGCAGGAGTCATGTCTTCTTCATCTGTGGCAGGCCTTGGTAGGCCCCTTTGATCAGGCAAAAGGGGAGAGTTCCATGCAGTTTGTTTTTTTACCGTCGAGCCCATTGACACGTCACATCCTGCAGATGCTGTCCATATGGCTTTCGGTTCAGTCTCAAGAGCATTTTTTATTGATTCTTTTTCTTTTTCTTTCGAGCTTGGTTCTGCTGCACTGTAGGCCGATTTTTGCAGGTCGTGATCTCCTTTGTTAATTCGTTCTGTAGCCTGGCTTCCCTTCTTTGCTGTATCGGCTCAGATATCAGACTTTCTGTGTTGTGCAGGAGTCCTTGCTTCCTCGTACACGTCGGATGCTGACTGGTCCATTGGGTCGCAGTCAAGGGGCCTCGTAACGGGCTGCACATCCTTGCCATGCAAGTTGTCTGCCACCCTAGCGGTTGGCTGCTGCTTGCTTTTTTCCTTTCTTTTGCTTCGTTCTTTTTCTCTCTGTCCACTAGATATTGTGCGTTGTGCATGGTTCCTTTTGCATGCCCCACGTGCTTCGTTCAGCTCTCTCTCTCTTGCATGTTGTGAGACCTCGACTGTTGCCATCTTTTCACCGATTACATTGTCAGAATCAATTTTTTCTCCTTCTCCCTCGGTAGTTTCTCTACGTGCATGCTTTCCATTTTCATGCAAGTTTGTATGGGTTTCGACGTCCGAAAGCTGCGGTTCTGCTGCGTTTGCTGCCACCTTCTCTACTGCCCTTGGTTTGCTGCAGCTGTTGCCCTCCACGTCTCTTGTCAGCTTCTCCGTCTCTCCCCGGTGCCGGTCTACGACTAC
Organism: Theobroma grandiflorum; assembly: GCA_036013995.1. Classification (NCBI taxonomy): domain Eukaryota; kingdom Viridiplantae; phylum Streptophyta; class Magnoliopsida; order Malvales; family Malvaceae; genus Theobroma; species Theobroma grandiflorum. The sequence goes on along the minus strand of CP142130.1, from coordinate 14,371,908 downwards.
GGGATGCTGGGCACTGTGGAGACGTGTCTCAGAGCTATGTTCGACTTCTGTTTGCACTTGGTCATCTTGCATGTCCCTCCAAAGCTGGGGAGTTTGCGATGGAACCTCCAATGCTCCCAAAATTGCAAATTGATTCTGTCCTGGTTCCTGATCTGCCTCCCTAGCTTGTAGAACATTTTTTCTTTTGTTGTTTCCTTCCTCAGTTGGCTTTGCTCGAGTCCCCACTTCTTGCCAGCATATGTTTTGTTTTGTTGGTGCCTCCTCACTTAATGTTTTTCTTTTTTCCTTGACAATCGCAGTACCTTCCATGACAACCGTAGTGCCTTCCGTCTCTGTTGTTCGGTGGTCTGTGTAGTCAGCTATTCCGTATAGTTGTTGCAGATGGTCTGAATCCTTTTTTTCTTTTGTTATATTCGTGGATGACTGGTTCCCCAAGATCATGCAGTCCGACTCCTTGTGCCCAACATGCGAGCAATGATTGTAGTAGCTTGGCATCCTTGAAAACTCTACTCTCTGAGAATATCCTCCCGTAAGAGCTCTCGTATCCCTGTTTCGGATAACAATCCAAATTTCCTTCACCGGTGACTGCCTGCAATCATATTCGATGCACACTCTTGCCACGCTTGGCCTGGATCCTTTGGCTGTTGCTTCGTCCACATATAGTGGCTTCCCGACCATCTTTGCTATCAGCAATAGAGCTGACTTTTCGTATAGGTGAGCCTTTAAGTTTGGGAAGGAGATCCAAACTGGGACCGTTGCTGATTCTCTCACCGCTTCAAAGTTTGGGGACCATTTGAAAACCCTCATTTTCTGGTTCATGATAAACCATTGTTGCTTGACCCATATTTTGTTGTAGTCTTGCTCATTCGACAGGTGGATCAACACATGTTTGTAGTCCAACCAGCGGATGTCGTAAGCACCCGATAACCCTATGCCTTTGAAAGCCTGCCTGATTTCCTGAATTTTGGGCATCCGGCTGAACTTTCCTACAATAGAGAAAGCCAAGGGCTGTGCCAGGATTTGGATCTCGTCTTCGTAGAAAGTTGCTGCTGGCTTATCCTTGTACACAGTTGGGTCTCGTGTTGGGGGGATCACCGGGGGTCGCTCACCACCTGCAACAGATCGAAAAGATTTTCTTAGAGCTCGCAGGGATGGAGGTTGGTTGTTTCTTTCTGGTAATATTTGTGGAAGGCCATTGATGGGTGATGGTGGCTGGATTTCTTTGGTTGGGGGCTGCGGGAGGTCATTGTTGAGTGACGGTGGTGTGATGTTCTGAAAGGGGAGGTTGGGGCTGGTCGTAGGTTGCAAGGGGGGTGAAGCTATGGTCGGTAGCATGGGGTTAGGGGGGTCTGGCGGCCTACCGGCCGCCATCCCATGGTGGTGGGGGAGGGGAGGAAAGTTGAAAAGGTTCAGAGCGTTAGAAAATGGAGTAAATTATATCACAATTCAAAGGATGTAGTCTCACTTTATAAGGATCATTGTTGTGGCAAAGATCATATACCTACAAAAATAGTTCAAGTGTGTTTTTTGTTGCAATTAATACTATTATTTCTACATAATTTGAAATTTATTTATTGTTTCAAGAAATGAAAAAAAAAAGATACAAAGTGTTGAACACCATGTTTCAATTTGAATTTTCAATATGGTATTTTCTATTTTCTTATATTGTGTTGTTGAATGCCAATTATTGGCTTGTTCATCATATTTAGCATGTTTATTTTTTTATCAATTGTTTATTTTATATATTTTTGTAATGGTTCAGCACCAAACTTATGATTTGGTGAAACAAATGTTGGGGTTAAAATCCTAAATTCTAAAATGAAGGGCTTTCAAATGACATACTTTTAGCTTTTCGCATCCACGTTACTTTATCTTTTAACCCTGTTTGATGATTAGATGATTTATAGATTAGCTTTGGCATATGATTTATTATTCATTCAATATTTTAAAGTTACAAAACAACCTTGATTAATCTTATTACAGATCATGAGTTGGTGATGAAATTTAATTTTAATTTATTCATAACTTGCTTATGTTTTCAAAATAGTATTTATCAATATGAACCCACATATAAAGACCATATTTGCTTGTGTTCAATAAAGCCAATGGCTTAGTGTAGTGGAAAAAGCTTTGTAAAGATTGTCCTTTATCATGTTGAACCACATAAGAAAATTTAAAGATTTTTTATGGTATAACAGAGTAATAAAAGGAGACTAAATAGAGCATAATTGTGCAATGTGAACCATATAGCTGACTTGTATGGTGGAACTACTTAGTTTGTCGAGTTGTTATTGTTGTTGTTGATCAAATATAAAGCAACCGAAATAACTTTGTACTCATAATGTTGCAAAACTAACTTACACCTTTAGGGACTAGACTCTTTCTTTAATGTTCATATCTCCTGTCAGTTTGTGTATAATCTAATTTATGATTGCATTATGAGTACAACTTGCAATTCATGTTATTATACTTTGGCTAACATGAAGAGACTCAACTAACATGTTTCAATGGTTCTAGAACTTGAAAATTATGGTTGGTGGTGATAGAGTTAGAAAACCACCAAGTTGTGCAACACCATGAAATTAGAAAATTGAATCAACCTTTAATAAAAGGCTTAAAGAAAATATATGTTGTTCAATAATTGTTTGATAATAATGAATTTATTATGGTGTCTTTCACTATAATATTTTCTAAGTTCCTATCTTAAAACCTAATATACAGCTTATACACCATTCCTCTTTCAACAGCTTGATTATGTCTTGTTATTATGAATGTTTTAGTTGCATTGTAGCCTTTTTTGTTTGCTATGATTGTAGATTTTGATTGGCCAGAACAATAAAGTTTGGTTTATATAATTTTCTAATAATGGGGAGTACTTAACCTTTTCATCAAGTGACTGCACGGCTATCATATGGAAAGTATGACTCCTTTAATTTTGTATATGCATATGAAAAGGTATGTTTTTGCACTATTTTATATGTATGTGTGCATACATTTTATATCTCTGTTGCTTTCTCTAAGAAGTTTTGGAATCTTGCTTTTGTTGTAATATTTTGTATTGAGATATGATAAATTTGAATTACATGATTTAAGTTATATATAATAAATCAATTAAGGGTGTGTTTAACCTTTAATGCCTACCTTATCCTAGTTTTTTATGGTTGGGAGAAGGGTGCCCCAAGGGGGGTTGAGGTTGCTAATAAGGTCTAGCTTTTTCTTATTTCTAAAACCTGAAACAAACAAGAAATGACCATATGCTTTTGTGTGTGCGTTTGTATGGAGTTCATTTAGTAATGTCACTTTCTTGAAATTGAATTAAATGAAATAAAACCTATCAATTTGATATTATTGATATTCTCTTTCTCAGACCATGTTTTGTTTTGTTCTAAATTCTTGAAAATTGAGTCAATTTGGTTTGTTTTCATTTTTTACCTTCAAAAGCAAACTTCCTTTTTCAAAGAAATATGATTCTATTACTTTAAATGGCTATTAATGTTGACAATAAGTGCCCGGATATGATGTTTTACACCAAATATTAGTCCTAACTTAAGTTAAAGATGAGCTAAAAGTATAGTATGTTTTTTGGTCCTTTGGATGGGCTAAAAGGACCTTATTTTTTTGTTGTTTGCTTAATTACCATCATAATGATCTTGTCATGGTTCTTATTTAATTCTTAATCGTGCACATGTTATATTAGATTGTACCTAGATTTATGGTTTTGTGAGATAATTTATTTTTGAAGACTTTGACATAAATTGGTTTTTCTCTCGTTAAATTTCTTAGATTATGAATAATGGTAAGTTGACAATGAAAGACATTCTCAAAAGACATCAAAACCTTGTATATTTTGTGGCTTGGAGCCCTAACGACACAAAGTTGCTCACATGTGGAAACTTAGAAGTTCTTGAGTTGTGGGATGTAGAAACAAGTACTTGCAAGCATACAATTGGTGATCATGGCTTCACTATTAGCTCATGTGCTTGGTTTTCTGACTCAAAGCGAATCGTTATGGCAATTTTGACTTAGAAAAGGACATCTGCATGTAGGATAGTGATGGGAATGAGATGAAAGCATAGAACGACATGAGAATGCCCAAGGTTTTGGATCTTACTGTTATGTTAGATGGGGAAAATCTTATCAGCATATTCTCTGACAAAGAAATTCGAATATTAAATTTGTGGACAAATGCAGAGCAAGTAATCTTAGAGAAGCATTCAATCACATCTCTTTCAGTTTCCATAGATAGTAAGTTCTTCAGTGTCAACCTAAATAGCCAAGAAATTCATTTACGGGATGTTGCTGGAAAGTGGGAAAAGCCTTTAAAGAATACAGGTCATGAGCAAAATAAGTATGTCATACGATCCTGCTTTGGTGGGTTGAATAGTATGTTTATTGCTAGTGGTAGTGAGAATTCAGAGGTATATGCTTATATGGTAATATAAACATTGTAATTTATATTTGCCTAGACATAAGTTTATTATTGTCGAGCTTTTCTCTAATCACTCACATTCATTAATCATTTTTGGCGTTTTTGGCAGCCAGACGATAACCAGTTAGTTCCATTAGTAGCTTTGTTTCACATCTTCATCCAAAATTAAAATGTTGATACTTGTATGCGTTTAGCATTTAGAATTTGTGAGAGGATTAGTACTAGGCTGTGCTATGTGTGGTGGCAACCACCCATTAACACTTTGCATGGATTAATCTTGCTTTTTGTACATAGATGGTCCATATCTCATTTTTGTATTAGACTAGTGGAGGAGGTCAAAGGCAGGAAATGAGTTCTTTTGTATATATACTTACTGATTTCCCTTTTATACATAGCTCGTTTTTTAAGGTTGTCGAAAAAGTGTCATTTTGTTGTTTCTCTCTCGTGCATATGTGCATGAACCTAGACAAGCTTGTTCATTATTGCTTTTGCAATTTCTAGTGAAGTGCATTAAATCTTACATCATGCAATCTTGGTTGGAATACATCCAGAATCGAAGAAGCTCTAAACTAATTGAGGTATTGTCTAACAATTCAATGATTGTGAATAGTATCAATTAGAACCCTAAAAGGCCTATAATGTTGGCATCAGCAAGTGATGATCATATAATCCGTATATGAGAATCAAGCCAAGCCAATAATAAGATTCAACCAAAGACTTTCACTTAACAATGACAGAAAGCCTTGCTTGTAGCTTTTCTTTTGCATTTGTTATTCATTTATAGATTAGCAGAAAAAAACTATAACTTTGGTTTGCCTCATCCCAAATTTTGCTACACAATATCATTTTGTAAATATTTAGCCCCATTTGTTTTGTTATTTAGCCCTTCCATGCATTTCTCCATTTTTGACATGTATTAACATAGTCAGTTACATAGGTTCATGCCGTTTTATATATATATATATATATATATATATATCTCTCTCTCTCTCTCTCTCTTTTGCACCATGAAATGACATGGTAAAAATTTTTCAAACGTTTGTAATATTTTTTTATTTGATAGGGAGATCAGCCACGCACTTGTGACATTAACACTAACGTGTGATCGGGTAAGAAGTTGACCTTGAGTCGACCTTGTCAAGTTTTGAAACCAATTGCACATTTAAATGCTTGCCGGTAAAATGGTAAAATAAAAAAATAGCAAGAGTTAGCTATTAAAATTTAAAGATTTTTTAATTAAGAAACAAAAATACTATGATGAGAAAAAATACTCTTTATTAAAATTAAAAAATTATTTTATTAAAAGATTAAAATATTCTAAGTAATAAAGTCAAAATAACTTTTACTATAATTAAATAATATTTGCATCAAAATACAAATATATTTTTGTTATAATTTAAAAATATTTTGTATTAAAAGATAATTAAACCTTTTATCATAAATAACATTTAATATTAAAAGACAAAATATATTCTTCATTAAATTTAAATAATACTAAATATTATTCTTTATTACATTTATTATATTCAAATAATAATATTAAATAATATTTTTATAATATTTATTATAGTTAAATAATATTAATATATTGAATAATATTAAAATTTTCTTATTTTCTTTTTTTGAAAATAAAATAAAAAATTTTGTGTCTTTTTAGTTTTAGAGGGAGAAGGAGTGAGGAAGAGAGAGAAAAAAATTGGTTTAGTATTTTTTATGAAGTAATTTTTTAAATTATAAAAAATATACTTGTTTAATTAATTTGTAATCGTTGCAAAAGACCTTGATAATAACTATTTAGATTTTTTTAAAATAAATATAATTTTTATTTCGAGAATGAGAATAAAAAGAAGTAGCTATTCCATTGTCTACCAAGAATGCCCTTAAAAGAAAAAACGAAAACTTCTACCATATTTTACCTCGCATAGACTCCATCTTTAGGTTTTGTCACCGTTTCAAACCCCCGTGATCAACCAACATTACCAAAAAACAGAGCCAAGCCAACGGAAGAAAAGAGGGATTTAGCACTTGGTTTCTCCATCGAGATCTCGAAAGAGAAAGAGAGGAAAGAAAATTCTCTCTCATCCAAAGCTTCGAACACCTTATTTACTAGGATTTTTTTCCAAAAATAAGTGGAAACAATTATGCCTAGATTGTTATGAATTTCGTTTGTTGAAAAATGACTGGACATCCCTGGCCGCTCGATCAAGTCTCCCTCCAATTTCAATCCTCTACTAATCTCCATCGCAGGTCAGAATTGAAACTTAATTTAGATTTTTCATTTGTTTCGGCTGTTGTGTTGGATTTGAATCGCTAAGAAGCGAAATGGTTGATTTAGCGAATCGCTTTCAAGATTTAGATGTTTAAGTTTAGAATTTTTTGCTTTTAGTTTAAGCTGAATTTTATTAATTCCGTAGCTTGAACTGATCTAAATTATGCATCACTTATTTTGTAGATTTGTTGATTATTCATTAACTCATTCTTTCTATATAGTAGTAATAGTTTTGTTAATTTTTTCAATTAATGTGAAATTTAATTACAGGGTGAGCTGATTGTAGTTGAAATGTATGTTTTCTCATCAATTTACTTTCTTTTTTGATGCTGGATTGAATTTTCATGTGTTTTTAAATAAAGTGCTCAGCTGATAGGTGTAAGCTTGGATTTAAGGTGATAATTTAGTGTCACCGAAATTGTAATTCAAAGTTAGCGTCATTTTCGGAAATTCTTTTATTTATCTATATTTTTTATTTGTCATGTTTCATCTCTTTTCATTTCACATGGATTTGTTAACTTGCAATTCTTATTTTTGAGTTTTGTGTTCATGGAACTATGGTTTGTTGAGAATCTAAGACTTGTTTCTTTGAACCTCATGACTGCAACCTCAAAGCTTATTAGTTTCTAGGTTTTTGTATCTTGCTTTCAATTTAGTATTGTTTTATTTATTTATTTTTTCCTTTTCAGTGGTAAAAATGTCTTACATTTGTTAGGGAAGAGAGAAGTCTCTCCCAGAACAAAGTATGCGCCAGAAAGGCGATGGGGAGAAGCAACCGAACAGAATGCCGATTCTTCATCTGGGCCTAAGATTGAATCCATTGGGGATGCTAGACGTGGCCTCATTTCATGGTACTTGCACTTTTCAATTGTGTTTGTCTATTTTTATTTTTCACATCTTGTAAGACGGTGGCATGTCCATTTTAAAAGTCAGTTTCTGTTTTTTATTTTATCTAGACGGGTCATTAAAAATCGTATTGTTACTATTTTTTTCTTTACAGGGCTGAGGAAGAGTCTTTGCGGCATTTATCAGGCAAGTATTGTCCTCTAGTGCCTCCTCCAAGGTCAACAATTGCTGCAGCATTTAGTCCTGATGGAAGAACACTTGCTTCAACCCAGTAAGTTGTACTTGTGTGAATGTTCTTGTTTTCTTCAGCGTTCATGACTTGCCTTGTTTAGATGTTTTCTTGGTTTTTTTCATTGTAGTGGTGATCACACTGTGAAGATTATTGATTGTGAAATGGGAAAATGCGTAAAGGTGTTGAGCGGTCATCGGAGGACACCTTGGGTGGTAAGTACTTTTGGCTTATTCTGCTAGTCAGCACTTGGTAGTTCCTGATTGACTTTTTGGTTCCTTATTTGAAAAGTAACTTTGTTGGTATATAAATTTTTCAGTCTGTTAAAATAATCCTTATTGAAAATTGATATACCTAGAGGACAATTGTTAAAAGGCTCAATCCTGTTGTTTTGTATATGCAAGGAGAATACTTTAAGTGCAATGCCCTGTGTAAATTTGGTTGATATGTTCCCAACTTTTGATTCCCTTGCATCCTCAATAGTCTGGGAGCTTTCATCATGGGAAAGTGGTGGCTGATAATCAAAGGTCTGGAGGCCTTGATTCCTGGTGCCATCTGGTGTGCTGCAAGGCCTTAGGTTTAACTATTTACATTGTCTGCAAAAACCATGTTGCTTGACTTAGAGCAGGGAGGTTAGATGTGGGCTTAGGTCTTCTTAATCTTGCTTGTAGTGTATGTATATCGGCAAATTTAAAGCAATCAGATTATGTGAGTTATTGAATGTTAATAAAAACAAAAGGATTTATATATATGTATATATAAATATATACATATATATACATATGTGTGTGTGTGTGTATTCCATGTATAAATCCTAATGGAGCTTTTACAGGTTAGATTCAACCCAGTGCATCCGGAAATTCTTGCAAGTGGGAGCTTGGACCATCAAGTTCGTTTATGGGATGCAAAGACAGCGGAGTGTATAGGATCTCGTGATTTCTGTACTTCCCACCCCAACTCTTTTTGTGATTTTGAAGTGTTGTTCTGATACTTATTATTTGCATTTGTGTTCTTGCTCCCTTTATTCACTCTTGCAGATCGTCCAATTGCTTCCATTGCTTTTCATGCAGAAGGAGAACTTCTTGCAGTTGCATGTGGTCACAAGGTGTTGCATATTACCCAGGAACTTGTCATATAATGTTCTTATGCTTGGAATTTCTTTTCTCTACCTGCATTATATCCTTAAGCTTGGGAAGATGATTTTGTGGATCTCATAGCATTGATGTTTTGAATCGTGTTCCAGTTGTACATATGGCACTACAACCAGAAAGGAGAGGCTTCCTCACCAGCCATTGTATTGAAGACAAGACGATCTCTCCGAGCTGTGCACTTTCACCCGCATGCTGCTCCTTTTCTCTTGACTGCTGAGGTGAATTGTCTATTGGGGGGTTTTTTTTTATTGATTATTTATTTCTTCTATCATGTGGATTACATTATTGGACTGATATGCAGGTAAATGATCTTGACTCTTCAGATTCTTCAATGACACTGGCGACAGCACCGGGTTACTTGCATTATCCTCCTCCTGCAGTTCTTGTGACAAGTAGTCATGCTAGTGATCATGTTGGTTTGGCGGCTGATCCTTCTTTTACGTCATTGCCTTGCATGATTGTGCCTTCATCTACCATTGATGATTCGATAATGGATTTGCAATATGTTAGCAGGCTTGTTGGTACAACTGGCATGCTAGTTGGGTCTTCTTCTTCATTGCTATTTCAAACAGATGCAACTATGGGAGAACAGCATCGTAGTACGGTATCTCCCATGGAGACATTTTCTGCAATTCCTTCTGGCTTGTGTCCTGGTACAGAAGACCCTGTAAATAATTCTGTTCCTTTTAGGATGGAAAGTGGTGCTTCTGACCCCTCAATGGATGCTATGGATACTGATGAAGTGCAGCCTGTAAGGGAAAGCAGGGAAACAAACTCTACTAACCTCGATCGTTATAGTAGTGCATGGGGGGGAGTATCTAGGAATGTTTCTAACCGACCTGATGTCAGGGAATTTGGGCAACTTCAGCAGTTTTTACCCTTTGGAGCAATTTGTTGGGAGTTGCCTTTCCTGCAAGGGTGGTTAATGGGTCAACAAACTGGTGTTCCATCTATACGTCCTCATGGTGAAAATTTAACTCAATACACGGGTTCTTCCTCAACATTGCAGTCATCAACTGGTAACATGGAGGTTGCAGCAGCTTCATTTGGAATACCCAACAGCATTAGCCAATCCGGGGTTTCTAGAAGAACTAGATTGCAACATTTTTCACGATCTCGCTTCTCAGTTTCTGAATCTGTTGAAGTTGCTGTGCCTAGTAACTCTGTGCATGATGGCACTGATACCCAACAGATTATAAGTAGAATCCAATCTGAACTTGCCACATCACTGGCTGTAGCTGCAGCTGCAGAGTTGCCTTGCACGGTGAAGCTTAGGGTTTGGTCACATGATATAAAAAATCCCTGTGCACTACTAAATGGTGACAAGTGCCGCTTAACTATACCACATGCTGTCCTTTGTAGGTAAATGTCATAATATTTGTTCTAATGGTTTGATGGTCATAAATTTGTCAGCATCACTCAAAACTCCATGTCTTTTAGAGATATTTTTTTGTGTATGGTTGTGCTAGTTGCATAATATAGGTGCTATCTATGCTCTCTCTCGGACCATCTCTGTAAACATGAAATATTGATGTTAATTTTGTTCCAACACAAAATCTTGCCTTTGTTAAATTCTTGGTTGTACTCTAATAACTGTATTTTGTTTGCATGTCGTCATGTTTACATTATGGCATTTCTTGGCTGCATTATGTGTTCGCAGTGAAATGGGTGCCCATTTTTCTCCTTGTGGGAAATTTTTAGCTGCTTGTGTTGCTTGTGTGCTTCCTCATATGGAAGCTGATCCTGGATTACAGGCATTGGTCCATCAAGACGCTGGGGCTGCAACATCCCCAACTCGACACCCAATCTCAGCACACCAAGTCGTGTATGAGCTTCGGATATATTCTCTTGAGAAGGCAACGTAAGTTCATTCTCTTTATCTGCTCTTTCACACAATTTTTTTTTAGTTATAATTGGTGGGTGGTTATCTTATTAATACGATGTTCATTCAAACAATACAGCTTTGGTATGGTGCTTATTTCACGAGCAATTAGAGCTGCTCATTGTTTGACATCAATCCAGGTCAGTTGATTTTGATTGAAATTCTGAGAACTTGCATTCTAGTTCATTATCTATTCTAGTGACATTTTCTGCTATGCAAGTGAGTACTATTGATTGCTTAGCTGAAAAAAGGTCGTTACAATGGAACATCTGCTTGGCTCCCCCAACCCAACTCCAACCAACAAATAGAACTCCTTCTGGATATAAAGTGTTTTTTCCTTCTTGTTATTTTGGTATTGATGCTCTTTTTGCCAGTTTATGTTTAGTTTTGGAACTTTTTTCTCTTCCCTTTGCTGTTACTTTCCCTTTGAACATCCACCACTTTTGCATTTATTTATTAAAAGGCATGATTTACTTTATTTTTTACCAAGAGAATACTTTTTTGGACTTGGGGGTGGGGGGTGGGGGAGTGAGGTGGTGGGGGATGCTTAAGCTGATCCCATCATAGTGCCATATTACAAGGTCAGTTTTGACCAGACAAAAATGTCATTGCCAACATGATTTGCTGTTGGAGTTTGGCCTTTTGTTTACACCCTCCTTTAATGGCTAAATTTCGTCTATGTTTTTGTACAAATGCCTAGAATTAAGGGAAGCATATTGCTCTAGAATAATAAAAAATGTATATGGTTCTAATTTATTCATCTAATGCTATGCTTGTAGTTCTCACCCACTTCCGAACACATATTACTTGCCTATGGTCGACGTCATGGTTCCCTTCTTAAAAGCATTGTCATTGATGGGAAAACAACATCACCTATATACACAGTACTAGAGGTAGAAGTTCAAATTAAATTATTTTATATTTTTTTCTTGTTATATTATTGCAAGTAGTGAACATGTCTTTCTTCCTCTGCCAATAGCTTTCTGGCTTTCCTCACTTCTTTCTTTTAATTTGAAATTTTCTTATTGATAAAATCTGTTGAAACTTGTGCTAAGAAATAAAAAAACGTGGAAAGTTTAGTTGTAAATGGTTTCTTATGTTTCAAGCAATGTTAGGATTTCTAATATTGGCTTTGTTCAAATTTCCATTTATTTGGATTATTCAGATGTTTGTTGACTAAAGCAGTAGACTCGTAAATTTTTTAAGGTTTGTAAGTCTTGATCAATTTTTTGATCCTCTTTTTTTATGACCCTAATGTTGAGTTGAGCTGACATTTATCATTTATTTTCTGGAGAAGGAATCTCAAAACTAAATTTGAATTGCAAAAAAATGGGTTGTTCTTATGGCTGATATTTTAGGGTTTGTTTCATGCTTTCCAGAAATATTTTCTGCAATTTTAATTGTTTGGAAGTGGGAAATCTTTGTTTCGAGGTAAAATATTCGTGGTTCAACAGAAATAACATCTGTTGACCCAGGTAAAGGGCGTAAAACATTTTCCATCCTCACATAAAACCCTCCCCAACCCTCTCCTCCCTCTACCCACTTCATGCTCTTTCGCCTCCCCTCCCCACTCGATCCTTGAATCCATCTCTGATGACCAGCCGAACCTTGAATCTCCCTCCATCATCTTCAATCCTCCTTCACCTCTCTCTTCACTGTCTTTCTTATCCTTTAATCCCCCTCTCCCTTATGAAGGCAAATCTCTTTATTGATTTGGCAACTCTCCCTCTCCCTCTACTACTTGCCTGTATGGGATTGCTCCACTATCCCTCCAGCAGCAGCAGTGACTCTTCCTGCAAGCATTCTTTTCTGCATCATCATCTTCATTGTAGGTCCTGCACTGTTGACTTGACTTGGAAGCTAGAATCTCACCGAACTGGAAAACACCATTAATGCCTAGATTATGTCTTTTTCTCATGGAACTATAAGGGATTAATTAATTGTGGGATTTTGATCCATAGATGGTCATTTGTTTTAGAGGTCTTGAAAGAGGGATTTGTTCGAGATGGGCTTGAATTTTTTTTGGCTACAAGGCTGCATAATTTTTGAGAAGCAAACACCTAATTAATTTGATAGAAATTTTTAGGGTTTGAAGTTTAGTAATTCTTTGTTGTTTGATGGGGTTAGAAATGGAGCAAAGCGGAACTTAAAATTTGATAGAAAATTGAGAAGATTTTTGGTTGTATACCAAACATTAGAAAATGTTTTCTCGAAAACCATCCAAACATGAGAAAATTTATTTTTTCAGGAAGATTATTTTCCATTAAAAATGTTTTCCTTCATGATGCTAATTTTCTGTTATCAAACGAAGCCTTAAATTATGATTTTGTATGTATGACATGATAATTCTTAGTCTCGTTTATTATTAACTTCAACTGTTAAGAAGTGGAACCATGTCAGAAATCTACAGTTATGTGATTTCAACTACCCATGGATGTGGGTCCCATGTGGCCTACTTTATGGTTGGTTAACTGCCATTTATCTTATGCGATTAGTCTTAGGGAATATGCTCTGAATAGACTACCAACTTCCGGTACACAATTCTTATATGACGATTATTTAGGTGAAGTCTAGACTTGTTTTCTTAACTTTACTTCCAAGTTTTGTGAAATAGAGACATTGTTTGGCTTGATCTAAATTTGAATAAATATTGATTTATTTGCTGTGCGTTAACTTTTAGGTAGATTTAAGTTTTCAGTTGGTGTAAATCAATGTGCATCATTGATGAAATACCTAGACTGAGTCAACTGGGAACCAGGACTTATCTGGTTCGATAAGGTCATTTGAACCAGGTGGATATCAGACCGGTCAAAAACCAGTCAACCATTTGGTTGGACCAGGTTAGATCAGACCGGCATTGAAACCGGTTTTAAGCATTTATTTTATTATTTAATCTTTCAAAATTTCTTTGCTAGTGGTGAGATTTGAACCTATGACCTTTTATCTCTCCATTAATGACCATACCATAGATGTTAAATATTTAATATCAAAATCATATTTCTAACTATAACACAACTCTTTAGTTGAAAGTTGGACCGAGAATGGGATCCTCATTTGTTCAACCTCCAGTCTGGTTTTGAAAACATTGATGTGCATGTAATTATCCATGGTAAAACAGTTTTGCTGGATTTGATGCTATTTGATATGATAGAGAGGGGAAAAGGATTTCAGTTGTTGCCCTTTGGTTTAATTATGTGTTTTTATCTCATGGTTCCGATTTATACTTCCAACTAGCATGCTTCTTGAAACTGTACTTTTCTTACTTGAAGTTACCTGTTAGATGTCTGGATAATAATCTGTTTTTTGTCAGTTAGGTTTATAGAGTTTCTGATATGGAACTTGTGAGAGTACTTCCTAGTGCAGAGGATGAGGTAAATGTTGCGTGCTTTCATCCTTTCGCTGGAGGTGGTCTTGTCTATGGAACCAAGGTCAGCACCTGATTTACCTTAGAATCGGTGCTCTTATTTGCTTATATTCTCAAACTACAAACCTAAGAAGATCTTTAACATGGGAGCAATGATTGCTGCTAAATGCAGGAAGGGAGACTGAGAGTTCTTCAGTACGATGGTGCTCATGATACCAATTCCAGTACACCAAATTATTTCCCTGAAGAAAACATGGCTGATGTAGAATAGCAAAACAAGGTTGTGTATAGTCTTCCTTTTTATGGTATTCTGAATCTGATAAACCATTATTTTACTAACTTAATAGCCACTGATTTATGCCCTGTAACAGTAGATGCTTAAGCATAGTTTACTGTTTTCTTATCTATATGCCTCACATCCTTGTGCTTCTTTTTCCTCTTGCATTGGTTTTATATTATATAGTGAAAAACTGCTCTAAGCTTAAGGAAGCTGATGGGGCTGGTAGCACTAAGTGCCCAAGTCCAACTTGGCAAGGTTTTAATTTGGTCAATAACTCGTATGTTTCATGTTATTTTTGTTATACTCCATGGGCTGGTCAACTTTTGATTAATATATGCAGACATGCCAGATGGTGGGTTTCATAAAGTTTAAAATGGGAAAATGGGCAATAATAAAATCACTAAAGCTTGCTGAAGACAATTCTCTCTACTTTGAAATTGCCAATCCAAGGTTATTGCTATAACATGGGTTTGGTGCAACATTTGTGATGACTAAGAGAGGGAGGGATATGATATTTGCGTTTGATACTAAGTCATCAAGATACGTTTAGTAAGTTATTCTTCTTTGTGATTGCAGGTGTAGACATTTGCTTTAGGATGCTGCAAATAGCAATCTCCCTTCATACATGATCTGTACAGACAAGCTCAAAGCGGATTTGCGATTGGGTTGGGGCAGTAGGGGGCAGCTGCTAAAACAACTTTTTGGTATGTTGTGTAACTACTAATTAAAAGAAAAGTTTTTAACTTTGCTCCAACTGAAATTCATCTACTAACCTTAATTTTGATTAGTGTTTATATTACATAATTAGTAATTTTTTTTTTGTTTTTTATTTTTTACTAAAATTTTACATTTCATAAGCCTCACTTTTCATCTTTCCATTTTTCAAGATTTGAATATGAAATTTTTTTCCAAATTTAATTTTTCATATCGAACTGTTCGTATTTGGGAAACTTTGGATACAATTATTACTTTGCAGGAAATATTGCTGTAATAACTTCAGCCCTAGTTTGACGTTCTTATTCGTTTGTAAAATCATAGTAAGGTTTTAAAATTTTAATTGGAAAAAATTATGAAGTTAAAAATATGCTTGATTGGGTTTAAATATTTACTTTTCTAATTTTTTATTTTCAAACCTAGTCTCAGATGTGCTTTAACAAGGTGCAACAAGTATGGTATTTAGAATTTTCCTGCTGCTATATTTCAAGATCCGTAGCCATCGATGTATCTCATTAAAAAAAAAAAAGGCATAGCTTTATATTCTTGAAAATTTATGTGTACAATAACCACGGTCAAACTAAAACTGAAACTAAGGTTAATTTTGAAAAAAGAATTTGCTCAAATGAATTGTGTAACGTATACACGACCATAGGGGTTCTCGAAGCAACACAATAACAGAATACCAACATATTGAGTGTGTAACCAAGCTAGAAGGTAGCCTAAAGAGGATCAGCATGCGATTAATGGCTAGTGGGTATGTGAGTAACGACTAGGAGATTCGAGTGTGTAGAAAAGGCTCTCACGCAGTCAAGTGGCGACTCTGTCCCTTTGTGCTAGGTGTGCCTGCTAATGGACACTATCAGTTGGTCGACTAGTGCATAGGTTAGGCGGGTTGGTCTCGCTCGACTCAAGTAGTAGATTAACAATTTGGTATACGATATGACCATACAACACAATACGGTATAGATTTAAATGAGTTTGGGTTTAAGTTAATCGTTTTTCGTATATTAATCATATCAATTGTTAGTTTTCTTTGTCTACTATAAATGTAGAATTTTCATTTATAATTCAATAACAAATTGTCATTTAATATAAAAGTCAATGATCTGTGCACGTACCTTAAAAGTAGTTGAAGTACCTCAACTCCCAAAAGTGGTTAAACTTGAATCAAGTGTCTCACCTCCAAAGGATTCATGCTTCTTTCTTTTTAAAGGTTATTTTGATTTTTTGAAAAACCGTTGCTAATTAATTTTGATGACCAACTAAGTGGCAACTCTTGTTTTTTAGATATACTAATGGACTTAGATCCATTAGACCTAATCATAGTCCAACAAGACTTATATATAAAACCTAAAAGAAGAATACATGTGGGATCTTTAAGATCTCTCTATAGCTATGAGCCTAAGTCTATGTCATCTCATGACTCTTATTTTACTTGGAATTTCATTTAATCTAATAAAATCATTTAGTTTCTTAAATTAATTAAGAAACCTTATTTACCCCTTAATTGCAATAATAACCATCAACACATTGTAATTGACCTCGGTAGAGAAAAGAATATTCATGAGGTCGCTTTTGTTATAATCTGTACTAATCAATTCTTTCACAATATTGTATTCCTCATGAGTTTTATGGATAAATAATTTCCACTATGTTAGATTTATTGCTTAAAATTGATTTTAAGTTTTGAAACGACAAACAAGTGATAAAATTTGTTTTTCATATGTTCAAACAAGTCAAAAAGTCTTTGAAAATGGTAAATAAAAGAGCTAAGTGTTTTAGATTGGAAATAAGCAAAACAACTCTTTATACAAAGATTTTGCCTTGTATCTATCGATAGATATTCTTTATCTATTAATAGATAAAGTCATTTATCGATAGATGAAGAACATCTATTGATAGTTATTCGTCTTGGCATATGGGTTTCAAAGATTAAGAACATTTGTCGATAAATACTTTGTATTTATCGATAGATAGCAATTTGAGAACTCTTGGAGGGTTCCTTGACTTGCATTTATCGATAGATATTGTTATCTATCGTAGATGAACGTGAAATTCAAAATTCTCAAAGGTAATCTATTGATAGATCAATATATCTATTAATAGTTAATAACCGGTTAGAGACTACAGTGAAGAGAAAAACAACTATTTTCTCATTAAATGCTCTTCCAACTATCTCAAAAGCTTCAACAATTATAAATACAAGCTCTCATCACATTTATAAAAGTTGGAAGACTTTGAAACACAACTCCAAGAGAAGATTTCAACTTAAATCATTTAATACTCTTTGTACACCTCTTCTAGCATTTGAGTCTTTTATTGTACCATTTGTTAAGCCTTCATTGCTTATTTTTTTCTTCACCAAACATTGTTCTTAACCTGTTACTGAGACTTTAAGAAACATTCTAGTTGCATTTAAATTTGTTTCATTGAATTCACTTGAGCGGTTATACCTTAACCAATTGAAAATGTAGTATTCAAGTGGTTATGCCTTAACCAAGATAAAAAGTAGAGTGATTATGCTTTAACCATAAAAAGGCATTATATTGAAAGGTTGTGCTAATTCACAAAAGGCATTGTATTGAATCTTTTTCAACAGTGTATTTTAAACTCTGTAGTAAATCTAAGGAAGAGGATGTAGGCAAGTAGGCTGAACCTTTATAAAAATCATTGTGTTGGTTATTCTTTCTCGCTCTTTAATTTCATTTGTGTTTTTAACTTTTCTAATTTGATAAGGAATCAATTCTCTTGTTTACTCTCAAAAAGGGGATTTGACTTTAAGAAACTTTACTTTCTCGAAATTGAAAAGAAATTTTCAAAAATTTAAAATATTTCAATTCACCATCTTTTGAAAAGTCCATATTGAGCTTATTGCTCTAACACACTGTCACATCCAACCCATGTAATATCAATTCATAATTTTCATTCTTGTTAGACTTTGAAAAATATTTTTCTTCAAAACATTAATAGATAATATTAATATGAATAATATAATTCTACAACACCTTTTATAAAACACACTTCTAGGATTTCTTAAGCCCGACAATTTTATGAAAATCGCTTCAATATCTTTCTCAATAGAGAATGATTAATTCTTTATTGAGCATTTAATATAATTTATTTAGTATGTACATAATCCAATGTACCGAAATATAGCCTTTAAATTCAGTATCATTTATTGGTAATATTAAAGTCATATAGATACTAAATAAATTATATTAACCTTTCAAGTCTAAGGTTAATTAATAAATTATAATAGAGCTCTTTTTAATTATTAATAGCGATTGACTTATATGGAACTCTTTAATTGGATTTTGTTCGATGTATGTATCTCATACACTATATCCATTTGTTTGCTTTAAGATCATTACCCCAATGCTAGAGTTAAAATACTCTATCCTTTTTGATAGAGCATAACAAGTGTAGGCTTTAAACATTTTGTTACATTTATCTTAGAACAATTTTGACAAACAAGGAATTGACAAACTATAACTCCTTACTTAATAGTTTATCAACTACTAACATAGTTTTTCTACAATGTTACCAAATAATTTATGATCATGTCATATATGTCATAAATATATAAAATGTCCACTAAAATATAATATATATGAAATCAATAATTGATGTAACAATTTATTTATCTAATAAATAAATAATAAAATTGGTTTCTAAGGGCATATGTCTAACAATCTCCCACTTGCACTAAAAACTAATTATACACATATTTTTCATCAAACACCATACATTAGTGCTTAATTTGATTAAGATATTTCAATATATGTTTCACTGTTGTCCAATATTTAAGACCTGGATTAGATTGGTATCCGCTCACAATGCTGAGTGGATAACATATGTTGGACTTAATACATAGCATAGCGTACATAAAACTTCCAATGTTGAGGCATAAGGACTGTTTCTCATCTTTTTCTTTTTCCTCTTGGGATTTAGGAGGCATTTGTTTAGAGAGATGAATTCTAAGCCTAAAGGCTAAAAACCATTTCTTGGAATTATGCATGCTAAACGTGGTTAGTATCTTGTCAGTGTGATTTGCTTGGGACAATCCCAACAATCATTTTCTTTAGTCTTTCAGCAATTTGATCTTGAGTATGTAAGACACTTCACCAAGGTCTTTCATAGAAAGTGCGTAGCTAACCAAATCTTTGCTAATGACATTGCACTTACTTCATTACAAATGAGTAGTATATCATCAACATAGAGAACTAAAAATGTGATTGTGCTCCCACTAACTTTCTTGTACACACATGGTTTGTCCAAAATTTTTGAAAAGCCAAATGATTTGATTGCTTCATCAAAATGGATGTTCCAACTTTGAGATGCTTGCCTTTAGCCATAAATTGATTTTGTCAATTTGCACATTTTGTTTCTTTGACCTTTGGATTTAAAACCTTTAGTGTCACGACCTAAACCCTAGGGGCCATGACTAGCACACGAGCCCAGCAGGCAAGTTCAGTAGACCTAAGCAAGCTTTAGAGTTTAAAATCATATAACACAAATACCAAGGAATTTATAATCAAGTATTCATAATAAATTCAAATATATAACATTATCTTTAGTTCATAATCTACACAAATGTTTGCAAAGCCATACATTGGCCAGTCAAATCAAGTTCATACTTATCAACCCTTACACAAATTCAAATGGCACATCAGGCCTACATACATCGAAGCCAACCATATGCAAAAGCTCGTGACGGACTTAGTGGGGAGACCAAAATGGGGTACCTACTAGATGCCAAAATTGGTGTATCTATTAACAACCCTTGCCATGCATCTTCGTGGTCTATTTATCTACACATGGTACACAAATGGGTGAGTACTATAATACTCAGTGAGTGGTGCAGATACTCAAAATCATATATATATATATATATATATATGAACACATATATAAAATATATACACCATTCGTGCACTTAGGTGTTCTATCAAACATCTCCAAGCATAAGGCATATCATTATCCCTAAAGTCTCCAATGTGAAGGCATATCAACATACTCAATGTCTCTAAAGTTAATCACACATATAATTAGGCTTACCCCTGAAGCTGATCAAAGTTATTCAAATCATTCTCCATGGCACACTCTAGTCACTCGAATATCACATCGTATTCTTATCATCTCTATCTAAGCCTCTCTGTGGCTATTTCACATCATATGTAGATCAAATTAGAGAGTGGTCCTCCTCTGGACATAGCCAGATCATGCTCGGTGGCCAATCGACGAAGAATCAGATCACGTTTAAAGCAAAGCCACTAACGGAAAAACATATGATGATCGCGTCGAAGTAATGGGCGGAGAATAGATTATGCACAACATTGGAGCAACTGATGGAGAAATAGATCACGCTTGTGTCGAAGTAATGGAGTAATCTCCCGATGTTGGCATCACCTAGAGTATTTTCAAATGGGTGGCATCAAAGCATTGCAGGTGGGAATCACATGTGGGATTATTGCCACTATCCTTGCTTACCACCATCTTTGCAGGCACACAAAGTCACAGGGAATCGAAACTCCACTCATCCACAAATCAGATTAACGTCTGAAATTTATCTTTCGGACGGAATTGTAAATCCACAAATAAGGTCATCATGCCTTTATCATTCACATTATTCCTCATCGAACCTCAATTCACAATTATTGAGCTTCATTCGCCTTTAAGCTTGTTAAGGTTCTAGGTGCCTCTAAATCTCTATGGCATCATTCTAACAAATTGTCTCCATATATCATTCATCTAGGGTGATCTACTCTTAGGGGTTCATCATAGCCTCTAGACATCTGAGTTTAGACATACAGCATAGGCCACCCATGTGGCTCACATCATAGCACATAATGACCCATAATTCACATCTATACATATACACATATATTGTTCTCTACCGTAGGTTTGTTCATCTAGGCATACATATTTCATTCTAGTACCAGTGCAGCGCATCTTTCATGCATCATGCATTACATGCATATTAAACTAAACCCACTCACAGTGATAGATTGAGGGTACTCCCAACTGAGTTTTGATCCTTAGCCTCTAATCATCATCTACTGTAATGACCACTCCTTGATCACTACCGGTGTCCAAGATCGTAAGGAGAACTTGCCAAGTTCCGAACAAGCCTTATTAGAAATTCTCGTTAATTCACTATATTCGTTTACCAATCCAAGTTATTGCTTTAAACCACATAACTCTCGTGACATGATTTGAACAATAGGCATAATAAATCAATTTGACCTTTAATCCATATAATCGTAAGTAAATACATCACAATCTTAAATCTCCAATTGAATATTTATATTGAGGCCAGTATTCATTTACAAAAAAAAAAAGTAAAGTACAATGACTCGACCTCTAGCAGCGGAGTGACTCAAAATAAGATGTTATGAAATGCCTTTACCGATGGATAGTAAATGCCGATGAATGCCCACTAGGCCGATCACTATCTGCAAAGGGAAATAAAGGGGGTGAGTCTCACAGACTCAGTGATCATCGGCTCCGTGAGCAGGGCGTAGATGGGAAACAAGCTGCGGACATAAGATTTGAATATTAAAAATATAAGAATATATGTAAACGAATTAGCTCAAAAGGGAAATTTGCGCCTTACATGTAAAACCAGAAATTTTAATGCAAGATAATCATTTAAATCAAGTATCGAACCAATTCAAGTAAAGATTTCTATTGTCAAAATCATTTAACAACTTGTTCAATTCAATTCAACAAAAACATGCACGCTCTCATAAAATCAAGCAATATCGATGCTTATGCATGAGTTTATAAACGATCTCATCCATGAGATATTAAACACAAATCCATCGTATAAATAAAAGAGCTGTGAAAAAAAGCGTTATTCCTTACCATGTGAAAGAATATGTTTGAAAACCCAAAGAGATACCACTATCGAGTAGGTAATCGTAAATATCAACCTGTGGACCCATTTCCACATAATAACATCCGGAAGCTCCGCTCCACCGGATTCCCATAGCCATGGCAGTCTTAACGATGTTGGTCGACATCGAAAAAATCATTTGGTCGCAAGCATGTATATCACTTGTGGCCTAGCCACGTATATATATATATATACATATATCATAGACTGTGGCTCCCACCATGTTTAACAGCCTATCGGTGATCCAAAGATTCTCTAGCTAGAGTTCACTTGTGCACAAGGATCACATTATCCCGATGTGACATTCGACCTACTCTTAAATCTCCCGGTTTGACAAAACCATTTAAAAGCGAATTGGGTTCTCAAAAGCTCATTTTAAAACTATTTCCATAATACCAATCATGGTAACATGATAAAACCCATTTTTGTAAGACTTTGCAATGTAAAACCTTTGCATGAGGTTTAGATGTCAAATTAGCATGGTGAATATGAAATTTATTTATGAGTGCACATCACACAATCAATAAGGCATATTTTGACATAAACTGTATTAAAAAGCTTATTTCTCGATTTTCAAAACCTTTTACATATATAACTTATATATATATATATATATATAGCCAAAACAATTTCAAACATTATTGCATCGACAATCGCCTAGCATTTCTACCAGCTCATGCTTTCCACAATAACGGTTTATAAATCTATCATGTATAGTAGCATATAAAACATTATTCTATATATATTACAAAATCTTTTGAAATAGACACCCCTACTCACCTTACAATGGTGGGATATTACTTCGCCGCTTATCCGGTTACGTTTTCTCTTTTAGTTAATCACCACGGTGTACCTTTTCCACTTGTGCACTTCCTAGTAATAAACCAAGCTTAATATTCTTAGTGTTTATCATTCCCATTTTTCTTCATTCAAACATTAATCATCATTTTAATAACTTACATCATGCTAGAATCATCATTCTTTCTCACTTAACCTTTGCATATTTATGTACATTTTGATATATTTTTACTAAGGGAATTCATATCTCTTACTTGCATAATCTTTATATTATATGTACCGGTAACTTATTTATATCATTAAGTGCCCATTTCAACCTTTTCAAAAACTTTTCATCCAAATTCATCTTATATTTTCATAACATTAACCATATACATGGCAGCAACAATCATTCCCGTTTTACTCAATTATTTCCAAGTTTACATGCATCATTATCTATCTAACTTTCAATGCTTTATTTCTCAATCCTCCATCTACATTATTCCTCCTTATTTCTTTCAAACAATAAACCATGCAAACTTAACATTCCAACTAGCTCATGCATTTTAGATTCTTTCAACAACCATTATTCCTCACAATGTGCCATTTCAAAATTCCAACCACACAACAATAACCATTTCTCAAGATCTCTCAACCATACATAAAACATTATTCATTTTTACCTTTAAGCTTGCTTGATTTGCACATGCATTCCAATGTTCCTCCAAAACTTTAATCATCAAGCTGCCAACATGATGCACAAATTATTTCTTCAAAGATCTTACCAACTGTGGGCTTAAAACACAGTATTATGCTTACCACTCCTCTTTCACTTTGAATCCACCATGCATCCACAGTTTTAATAGCTTGCATGTTACCAAATCTTTTTCAAAATAGCCAATCTTTGCTGCCACAAAACATTTCTTATAGTTACCAACCCATTTTCAAAGATCATTCAAGTTAAAACCACAATTCTTACCTTATTTCTCTTGTATCTTGAAACCCACTTGATATTTCTTCAAATGCCCTTGAATAACTCTTTAAAACATGTGTGCATGTGTACCTTTGAGATTCTAAGCATCAAAATATGAATGAAATGGAAGAAAAAGGCAAGAATTCTTTCCTTTCCCCCACGATTTCTCTTGAACCATCACCACTTGAGCTTCCACTTTTCTCTCTTTTTTTTTCTTTCTCTTTTTCTTCTTCTCGGGTGGAACTCTTTAAGCTTGCTCTCCTCTCTTTTCTTCTCTAAATGGCCGGCCTTCTCTCAACTTCTCAAAGCTAGTTCACCTTTCTCTCTTTTACTCTCCCAAAGGCATGATTTTTGCCTAAGTTCCCAAGCCAATTTCATTTTATTTTCTCTTTCTTTTAATTATTTACTTGGCCATCCTCATGAATCAATCAAAACACATGTATTCTCATTCTTCTTATTTCATTTGGCCACCCTTTGAAACCAATCACAACACATGCACCAATTCACCTTTTACTTTCATTTGGCCATTTTGCCATCCAATGGTGCTTCATGCACCAATTTCCTCCCTTGTCCATTGGCCCAATATCTATCCTCACTAAACTTCTCCATCCACCACCTTCACTTTCCCATTTAGTCTCACTTTATTATTTATTTCATGCACTTTTTTATTCCTTCGATCACATTTCATGCACAAACTTTACCTTATCTTTTATTTGGTCATTCATTAAAATTATTTAAGTCACATACATCTTATATTTTCCTTTCCTTATTTGGCCACCTAATGCACCAATCTCTTTACATGCAAATAGATTTAAGCTTATTCTTCCTTTTGCTTCACATGGTGGGGGTCCCACATGTTCCCTATTAACTTTCTCCTTTTTACATGCTATCATTTACATATAATAGTAAATTTACATGCCCATTTCATTATCCCACATAATCTAACTTCTCTTGGTTAATTAATTTCCATTTAGCTTCAAATATTGTAATTTCACATAAGTCCTTAACTTTTCCTTATTTACTATTCGACCCACCATGCTTTTCAACCTTTACAATTTGGTCCTTCAATGATTTCTTCAATTTCCAATTCCCTTTTATCTTTCTTCCTTTACACTTGTACGAATAAAATATCAAATTTGTATTTCACCAAAATGTCACCATAATATTTAAATATATACTTACCTGTTTTTGCTTAATTAAATAAAGGCACACGAGCCCCATTTACGTCATTTTCCTTCGAAATTCTTTCATTCTTCTTCTACCCCACTTAGATTAGCCATGTAGTCCTCCTTCATGACTAATTTCAACAATAGATAAAATATTAATATTTTAATATATTTTATTAATAAAATATTATTTTATTCTAAAATTCTCCACTTGTTTCTTCGGGTCCCAAAGTGTCTCATTTTGTCCTGATTTACTTCCAAATCACCTTTTAACTCGCTAATTCATCCTCTATGAAATATTATTATTTAATTATTATTTTCTCGCTTGTAAAATATTTTATTCTAAAATATTTCTTTCACCTATCACCGCTCTTTAGCATTTAATTTTACGTCAATTGACCCTTCGTCTTGTCGATAAGGTTTTATTGGCTTCTATACGTGGGTTCGGGGCATTACATCTAGCTTTCCAATGAGTTGAGTTAACTCTTATTCCTTCTTCAAAGACATCAGAATATCAAAACATTAATTATGCCTAGTTTTCAAAAAATGCCAACTTTTTCATGATTAACCAAACTTTAGCAATCCATCTATTTAACCTCAAATTCTTCATTAATGAGCTATACCCATACCTTAGAAGCTAGATTGAACGAGTCTTAGCTCCAAATTCTCCAATCCAAGCCAAAGAGGAAATTTACCAAATTTGGAGAAAATTAGATTTCGAAGTTATTAACCATTTAAATTAAAAAATAATTAGTAAATACATTAGATCTTACCTCTGAAATGATTTTTCAAGCTCTAAATAGCCTTAAATGGCTTAGAAATTCAATTTGGGGGTTAAGGTTTTAGGTTTTCTAAAGAGAGAAAGGGAAAGAAAAAGCTATGAGAAAGGGTTGGGCGAAAATGACTTTAACTCCCTTTTATTTTTTTCCTTTTCTCTCTAATGTATCAATACATTTGAAAATGTATTGATACATCTGTCCTAATTTTGAATGAATGTATCGATACATTTCAACCAAAATGGTCTTAGGTGCTCTTTACTTTAAATGTATCGATACATGTTCATCAAATTCAAAATGTATCAAATACATCCTTCATTGTATCGATAGAATTTCTCCAAAACACTCCATATTGTTGTTCCTCCAAGAATGTATCGATATATGAGGGTATGTATCGATACATTTTCCCTTGTAGGTAGTTTTAAGCTTCCAAAACTTTCAAAAATCTAAGTTTAACACATAAAATCATTTGTTATGAATATCACATCTTAAATCATTCATTTAACTTAATCTCATACACATAAATTCACAAACAAAACATCAAACTTAGATCAAAACCTCAAACTATGGGATTTATCACATTTTTTCTTAAATTTTGCCTAAGTGTCAGTATTTACACTCTTAAACACTTGGCATACATGTCATATCATCCAAAGTCCTCAAGGATTCACATATTCATAAATCATTCTTTGTTTGCTTAATTTACATAAAAAATTTGGGGTGTTACATTCATGTTGATCCATATAAATTTTTTTTTTTAAAATATCCATTCAAGAAAGCGGTTTTAAGATCTATTTGTCAAAATTCATAATCATAGTGTGCTGCAATCAACAACAAAATCTTTATGCACTTTAACATGGCGACAACCGAAAAATTTTCCTCATAATTAATTCTAGGCTTTTAAGTATAACCTTTTTCCATTAGCCTTGCTTTATAGGTCTTTACCTTTCCATTGGGTCTTAATTTTCTTTTGTAAACCCATTTAAAGCCAATTGGCTTAACTCCTTTCGATTTATCCATTATAGTCTATACCTCATTGAAGTACATTGAGTCCATCTTTGATTCCATGGCTTTTTGCGACTGAGCAACATCTTTATCATTCATATCCTTTTCATATGTAAAGGACCATTGTTTGGTTCAATTGGTTTCATTTGATAAATCTCAATAAACAAAGTATATATAACCAGATGTTTAACTATTCTTTTATTACGTCGAGGTTCTTATGACTGCACAGGTTCAATAGGAGTCAAAATAGGTTTTTCATTATTCTCATTCACCACAATACTTGGTCGAGGAACTTGCTCTTGAATAGTTATTTTGGTTCTACTATCTTTTAAGCTATAATTCTTTTCTAAGTATGAAGTATTCCTAACCTTTTGTTCACTAAGATTATAGAAGTAGTAACCAAAACTCATTTTGGGGTATCTAACAAATAAACACATATCAGTCCTTGAGTCTAGCTTATCTACATTACTTACATGTGTAAGACAACCCCATATCTTTAAATATTTTAGACTAGGAACTTTTCTGTCCAAAATTCACATGGAGTTTTAGGGATTAATTTTGT
The DNA here is from genome assembly GCA_036013995.1 of Theobroma grandiflorum. Lineage (NCBI taxonomy): Eukaryota > Viridiplantae > Streptophyta > Magnoliopsida > Malvales > Malvaceae > Theobroma > Theobroma grandiflorum. Next base: position 14,344,584 of record CP142130.1, on the reverse strand, counting down.
TAAGACTCTATTTAATAAATAGATTGCTGTCTCCAAAGCATAACCCTAAAAATATATTAGAAATTCTGATATACTTATCATTGAACGAACCATATCCAATAAGGTTTTATTTCTTCTTTGAGGTGTTAATGGCGGTATGCTATCATTACCTTTTAAGTAATCTTTAAAATCACCTAAGAGGTACTAGGTGTGGTAGATCTTTCTTTCCAGCCTTCTAGTGTTGTGACACTCCGTAGTGTGTTGAATCGAGTTTTTGAACTGTTATGTTAATAATGAACTAGTTGTGTAAATAAATGTTGATTTACTCATATTTGTTTATGTTTCCAAATATTATGTTGAGCCTCGAATATGGGGGCATGTGAATGATAAGACTATGGTGAGTGAACCATATCAATATAGGCACAGGATATATGTCGAACCACAGTTGTTATGACATTATGAATATTTAAATGAAATGTGATAAAAACCACACTTTACGTTAAGAAGTTCCGCAATGTGGTGGACTTGATGGATTATTTGCATATCCATAATTGCAAATGAAAATATATGTGAATGTGATAGATGACTAATTCATGCAATATTGATTAAGCTTGCTTCGACCTAATAGGTTATACCTATGTAGGTCCACACACCAGTCATAATCCCTCCAAAAAATAAGATGTGACACTTTTATCCCTTGAGGCTAGCTCATCAAAATGCCCCTCATACTCCTCTATTTTGTTTTCATCTTGCCAACAGTAACCTTTACCTTGGCTAGCCTTCCATCAAAAGAGAACAACAAACCTCTAGAGCTTGATTTTGCCTTTTTTCCAACAGTGCATGTCTCCTTTACCTCTAGCATAAGGTGAGTTGGGCCCGAAGCACTCACCATCCCTTCAACACCTTCAAGCTTGCTTTTATAATAACTGTCACATACTATCTTTAGCCTAACCAACGAGTGGCCTTGAGCCCCAGAAATCGTTCGGGCACAAATTGAAGCAGCTTAATTCTAAGCAAAACCAATCAAAACCACAAGGGTCTTTGAAGTAACACAATAACTGAATACCAATGGAAGTCTACCTTAAACACAAACACACAAGGCTAAGAGCCTTAGCCAATTAGAACATAAGCACATAAATGAGAGAGAGACTAGCGAGATAAGGGAAGTCTCTGTATTGAATGTAATCAACATCAGATTCACAAGGCTATACAAAAGGGATTTTATACCCAAAATGCTTTATAAGTAATGCCCATATATTTACAAGCTAAAAGGTAGCCTAGAGGGATTGACATGTGACTAATGGCTAGTGGGTGTGTAACGACTAAGAGATTCAAATGTACATGAGAGGCTCCCCACAATCAAGTGACGACTCTGCCACTTTATGCCAAGTGTGCTTGTTGATGGGCACTAACAGTTGGTTAACTAGCACGCTGGGTGCGTAAGCTAGGCGAGCTGGCTTGACATGAAGGGGGGTTTCCTCTTCAACACGGCTCATTGGAAAGGGGGGTTTCCAAGAGCCATAATTTCTTGTCCACGCACTTGGTGCGCACCTCCCAGTCCGCTTATGTGCCTTGAATCTCTAGTCGTGACATATACACCAACTCGTGATGTAATGTAATTTTGCACTTATTCATTGGTGTGATTGGAAAAATTATCATGAAATAAGGTTTCTTTTAGACTTTAATTGATTTTTTTTATTTCTTTTTTGTTATTTATTTTTAATTTTTTATAAAAATAAATTTTTTGAAATGATTTTATAAAAATAAATTAAAAAAACAAATATCAAAATATGAACCCAATGAAACATAAATAATTCAACATAAAATTTTGATAGTCTCTTATAAATCTGGCTTGGCCCCATGGTGCCATGCCAATGTCTAGTGCTCGAACATCAAAAATCATTCATTGAATGGCTAGAATCGGCCGAGCGTTTATTCTTATTTATACAGAGAGTTGAAATCTCAAATGGTTTTTTATCTTTTGCTTGACAAAACTAAAAAGACCTCTGACTATTGAGCCATGTGCGTCTAGCTAGAAAAACAAAGAAAGAAACAAAAAAGGGAAGTCAGTTGATCAGTTACCTTAATCATTTTTTTTAATGTTTATGATCATCATATGAAGGAACAAAGAATAGTTCTAGAATTCATAGTTATATGGAAGAAATAGATTAAAATTATAAGGGAAATCAAATATTTGTTTTTTAAGGAAAATAATAAACTTATAGGTCGACCAACACCTGATCAAAAAAGAAACTAGGTCCAATTGTGAATGTTCGTTGCATGTAGTAATTATTTATTAATTGCAAGTATATATTGCATGGGAGTCAATGTTGTTATTATTTCGTTTTCTTTGAAAAAAAAATGATACTTGGTGGATATAGTTAGCTCAACTGATAAAGATACAGTACGACTTGAGTAAAGATCTTAGATTCACTCATACTACTCTTTCTTGTAAAAAAAAGTGATACTCAATTAAACATATCAGCCAAAAATTAAAAGGTTTTTCACTTTGAAAAATGGTTAACCATTAAAGAGAATTTTATTTATTATCCTCTTAACTTTACTGAAATTCTTTATCAAGACAAAAAATAGGAATTGTGATTCAGTCATCAACCTGGGGAGAAAACATCAAAATAAAGGCTAATTAATGCAATTCTAATAATAAGATGTGGAGAAAACAACCATTTTTATAAAAAAAGAGAGAAAAAAAAAAGAGACTATCCTTTTTCTTGCAAGGGTACAAAAAATGGACCATATAGCGTAGTATAGATCAGGAATTAAAGCTTGTCAGTAGCATTTTCTTTGTGGGTTTTCATTGTTCTTTTGAAAACCATAGGTATCGTTTTGAATTTATTGGAATTCTATATAGTAATACCATCTTAAAAAGGACACATGCATTGACAAATGGGTTTTCATTTTAGCACTAAGGGATAGAAGAGTGTTAACTTTAAACATAATTTAAAGATGTTTATTCAAACCTAATCCCACTCTTCTGATAACCTTATTATTTACATGATTTAATATGATTTTTCTGTGTTTTTCCCAAAAGAGGCGGACAATAAATATATGGGAGAGCAGACGCTGTGAGGGTTTGCAAGTAGCGGTAGATGCTTTTGATCAGTCAAAAAAGAAGGGTGTCTATATCATTCCACTAAAAGATTAAAGTGGGTCGTAATGTTTTTCCTTTTACAATTCATCATGAGATACACAAAAATATCAATGTATTGACCGGTCAAAGGAGACATTTAAAGCATATTTAAAAAGAAGGATTAGTTTGAATGGGACATGCATTGACTCATTGTTTCCCTTCCTTTGACCAAGAAGCATCATTTACCATCATTCTAGCCCTTCGTCCTTCTCAAAATCATCCATTGCATAACCCAAAAAGCCAACCCCCGCCTTCCCCCACACACCACACCACACCCCCCAAAAAAAAGAAAAAAAAGGGAAATTAACTAGCTAGTATAAATGAATTTGAAAGAATTAGTGGGCGTAATAAGAAACTTAATCAAGAAAGAAATTGGTGATATGCTAAGAATAGTAATAGTAATGATACTACTGACAGGAGGAAGAAGGAGGAGGTGAACAAGACTCGAATTTGTAGTGTTTATCAACAGCAACAGATACATCCCAAGTGCAACTGAGACCTTTTGGGACGATGACAAGATCTCCTGCACCGAACTCTACAAACTCTGATGACCCTTTTGGGTATGCCCTCACTTTCCCTTTCAGCAAATAACATGTCTCTTCTGCATCAAACTTCAGCTGGTACTTTCCAGGAGAGCAACCCCATCTATATATATTTACCAAAAACAAAAATGACCCCTTTCAATCATATATTATAATCTCTATATATTCAGTTAACTTCTATATATACAATACATGTACGGATCATTACGACAAGAGAGAGAGAGAGAGAGAGAGAGAGAGAGAGAGAGAGAGAGGAAATTAGAAGCTTACTTGGGCCAACATTTGATGTTAAGCTCTGAGAGTTTTGACTCTGAGGGGTTTCTTTCTACAACAATTCTAAGGTTATTATCAGCCATGAATATAGCAAGAAAAAAAGGAGAGAGCAATACGAGATTTTACAGTGCAACGAGTTTATGAATATGGAGCAGTAGTTTCTTCTTCTTGTTGGGGGTTTCTTCCTTGTAGTCCTTTGACTATATTCAAGATTTGTTGTTAGTAGCTTAAGGTGGGGTTTGGGGTTGGAAGAAAGTAGAGGGAAATATATATAAATATTATTATATATAGTATATTTATCTCGTTTTGACAGGGCAGTGGAAGGATAAGGTACCTTGGTTTATATAGGGAAACAGGCAAAGGGAGGAAAGGGTTTTTTGGTGTTGTATAGGGAGATGGCGGTCTTATGAGAATGCGCCCCTCATTATTAACATTTGACTTTTATTGCAATCTTACCCATGTCTTTTTCAAAACAAAAGTAGGTTAAACCGACCATGTCTTTGCTGCCACTTCTATTTCTCTATTACCACAGTTTCGCCTTTCGATTTACTTTAAGGAAGAAGAAAGAAAGGTCATGCTACCTTTTGAACATTTTTCCGCTTTTTACCCCACCGCCAAAATGAAAACATTTAATACTTGCGACCACCTTCTTCGATTTACAATTTATATATTAACTCAATTTTGGATCTTTTTCTACTTAAATTAGCCATTTAAAATCTATATTATTGTTTGGGTCATTTTAATATTTTGCGGCCAACTAATAAAAATTAAATTTAAAAATCTGATTTAATAGATTAAAAGTTCTTATTACCCAAAGAAAATATACAAAATTTTAAATAATTTATATATGTTATGATAATTTATTTAAATAAATATTTTTATTAAAAATTTCGATGAAATTTTCACTATCCAATAGATATCATTCAAATTTTATGCATAAATATTTGTTTTGATTAAATTTACATATTATTACTATCTTGTTAAACTCTATCAATTTATTGATTTGAATTTAAAATCTTAACCTTTATTCAGTGATTTTAACAAAAAATTCTTAGACGCTTAACCCAAAAATTTCACCTAAATCACTGTTGATAGATTTTCATTTTCGTAATAGCTTCATTATGATGACAAAGAGGAAGGTGCTTGGCTCTGGTATGAAAAGATATAGCTTTTAAAAAAGCCATGGTAGGAGATAATTACCCTGGTCAAAGGGTTGACTGTCGTCTGTGACAGTTTGAAACCTGGCACGAGGTAATTGGGTTGCAGAAAAATCACTGTTTGACCAAAGGGAATCACGGTCTTGAAGATACCGACACAGCTCTGTCAGCCTTTTTTTAAATTTTATCTCTCTCTTGGATCCATCTCCGACATTTTCCATTCATTATCCCCTACCTTGGACACTGGCAATGTCGCACGTGCAATTCCACGTGCAAAGATATTAATATTCAAAGTTACTTTTCATTTTCATCCACCACTTAGAAACTCGATTCTTTCGTTTTTAACGAGCAGAAGGACTTAAAACAAATTTTAAAAATAAAGAATAAAAAAAATTCGATGATGAATAAAAATTAAATATCTCAAAAGATCAAACACTAATGATATAATATAGGTGTTTGATATTTTACTGAAAATATGATTAGTGGTAAAATAATTGCTAAAAATATAATTATTAAAAAAATAATATTACAATGTTTGGTATATATGAAAAAGTAATGATTGTAATGAATGTCATTATTGAAAAGATTATATCAAAGTATTTGATTTGGAAATACTTTATTAGGATTGTATTATTAATTTACAGAGTTACCTTTAGTTATAAAAATATAAAGTTGAATAAACTTCTATTTTTTAATGTAAAATTTTAACTTTTCAAACTTTATCCCTTGAAATAGTAAATAATAACATGACAAAAATAGCCTAATATTTTAATTTTAATTATTTAAATATTTAAATTATAAAATTACTAAATATTTAATTTTGTAATAATACCTATAAATATTAAAAATATTAATTTTGTAATAATGCTTAGAATTATCACACTAATAATAAAAAGCATTATCCAAAAAAATCTTTGCTTTCTTGAATCTTTGCAAATGATGCGGATCGCAATTTGATGTTTTTGAATTTTTTTTTTAAAGTTGCTTGTGGTGGTCAATTGTTGGAGAAGAAGACAAGAAGACGAGAAAATTGCTTGTTTGCTGCTAAATTGGTGGAGAAGAAGGACGAAAGTAGGATTTTCAACTTGAGAGGGGTGTATGTTGGATATTTTCAACAATAATGAATGTGAAACAAAGAAAAAGTAAAGGAAAATGACTCAATTAAATAAAGAGGAGTATAAGTCCATTACAATTGGACTTTAATAGGCAATCGACCATGGATGGGCTTTCTGGGCCAAGTTGGATTGAAACTAATTAAATTTAATATTTAATTATTCATAATGACACTTGTAAAAGCACAAAAATAAAAAATATTTTTAAATTTTGTCAACATATAATAATTGTTAGAAACAAACAAAAACAGATACTGTTTGAAACAAGACACAATTGTGTCCACTGGTTTAACTGCTAAAAATAGACAGAAACTGATTTGTCTAAAACAAACACAATTGTGTCTATTGGAAAATTATCTCGGTTGCTTATAAATAGGACTTTCCTCTAAAATAGAAAAGACACAGAAACAGTAGAAAGAACATTTCCTCTTTTCTTTTCAAAATTCTTCAAATTTTTTTTTGTGTCATTTTATTATAGATAAGTATGCAAAAGATTAGATAATCTTGCTTTTCATCAGTGAATGCTCGGTGGGTGACTTTTTCAGTACATAACGCAATCAATCATTGAGCTTCATTGTATCCTCAAGGTTTATCACTTGTAACCCTTTTGCACGCTGTTAATGTGTTAGGGATTCAAATCATGCTAAGATGGATCATACGTAGTGGAATATTATTAAAATTTTAATCCTCTAAGCCATGAATCACTTTAATTGAAACTAATCTAGAGAAACAACAAAAGAAAGATTTTGACATACTTGAAAATTTGATGTTTACTTTTTTTGGAGGAATCCTTCTTAGGTTCCCATTTTTGAGTTTTGTACAACAACTAGGACTTATCAAACCATAGCAGCACAATTGTCCTACCTATAATAGTGATCCACACAGTGATTTGCTGAAATCTCTTCACTAAGAGTGTGTGAATCTCTAAACCAAAGTTTGTGCTAGCGAACTCTCAACTTTGAGTTCCATTGTATTTCTCTCTTTTTAGTTGTGATCTTATCTCAACACATGATAAAATAAAACAGAACTCTTCTGTACCTTCAAGAGGCGGCTAAAGGATTCTTTTATAGAGTGAATTAACTTATTTCATATCCATCAAGGATTAGAAAATGTCTTAGGCTAATTGGACCTTTATTTAATACTCCATCAAATCATATTTGATTTAGCCTATACTTAATTAGATTAAGCTTCTATAAAATCAATTAGATCACATCCAACTGAACTCAAATTAATTTCAACAATTCACCTTATGTGTGTGACCCATTAGGTACCCAACATGTTGGTAATAAAAATAAATTAATTTAACTAAGAATTTAAATTTAAATTTAAATTTATAGATCAAGAGCGGCGTTTAAGCAATACATCATGACCACTCAAATGTTAGGAGAGTTAATATGGTTTGACTAACCTTTCAGTATACAGTATCTTAGTGCAATTCAATCCGTTCATCATATATCCCAAATAAATAGAAAACTTGGCTCGGTGTCTACTTTTTAACTTATCCATATTAGTCTTACAACATCTATATTGACCTATCAAGATTGCCTTGGACAAGGATTTTTAGTCAATATAAGCCAAGGGTAAATGAGATTTGTCCCTTTTAAATCACTTGGGGTGATAAATCCTCTATAGATTACTCATTCATCTTTGTATGCTTCATGCCATGTCCAAAAACACCATGTTTAAGCATCTGGTCACCTCCAAACTTGTAAAGGTGAAATCAAAGCATGACAATTCACATACAAGATGACTTGGAATCACAAGTCTAAGGATTATTTACACCATTGACACATGAGAGTATTTTCATAGATACTTGAGTGAAATACCAATGAAACTCTCATAGCAAGTCATGTTCAGTGAACTTGTTCCTTAACAAGCACCCTCATACTATCCCTAAATATCTCACATACTTCAACCTATGAGATCAATTGCTTACTTTCAAAGTAAGGAAGCTTAGCGTGTGTCAGCCTTTGAGCATTATCAATATCTTTATTCTTGACAATACAATGACTAGGAACATATTTAGGAACAAGCATAAAAATCTCATAATTATAACTTTTATAATTTCTTTACAAGGCCATTATGTTCCAAGAACTTTATCTACATAAGTCTCTCATAACTTTTTATAAATAAACTCATGGATAAAGAAATACCTCATACATTATATAAATATCCATAATATATTTCACATGACATATAACTAATTAATATATTGTTTTACAAGCACAAACTCAATTGGCTTGCAGGGCTTACATTAACAATCTCCCACTAGAACTAAAGTCAATCGCCCATGTATCTAATACCAAAGCCCTCCAAGTGGCGATCATGTTTCTGTTTGAACAGAACTTTAGTGAGAAGGTCAACTAAGTTGTCCTCCGTGGGTTCTCGCTCTATATTAATATTACCTCTTTCAATGATTTCCCTAATCAGGTGATAATGTCACAATACATGTTTGGATTGTTGATGAGGCCTCGGTTCCTTTGCTTGCGCAATGGCTCCATTATTGTCATAGTACAAAGTTACAAAATCAACAATGATAGGAACCATACCAAGTTTAGTTATGAACTTCTTGATCCAAACTCTTTCCTTCATTACCTCAGATACGGAGATGTATTCAACCTCAGTCGTAGGATCTACAATTGTTGCTTTCTTGGAACCTTTCCAGCTAATAGCTGATAACTCCATGATATAGAGTTATTTGGACTTAATTTTGATAGTAATTTAGCTTAGTTCTTGTAGTAAGGCATAGAAATTAGTAAGTTTTATTTAAATTATTTTAAGTTAGTTAATTTCAATGAGTCAATCTAATTTTAGTTAATTTTATACTTAATTTGGTGCTAATGTGATTAAAATAGGTTGTTGTTAATTTATTTGTGCTTTTTTAAGTGCTTAATGAAGGAAGAATTTCAAGGAAGAAGGAGAGCAATTTTGAAGTGCAAACTTTCACTGCATATGTTTTAGTATTTTGACCATAACTTTATTTATAGAGCTTCAAATGAAATTATTCTTAAACCATTGGAAAGATAAGAGAAAAATCTACAACTTTTATGTTTACCATTTTACCCAGTTCAGGTTGAAAGGTAGTTAAAAATCTTGTTGAATTTGAAGCACTTCAGTAGTCCTAGAATAATTATAATTTCTGCTATTTAAATGGTCAAGGCCGTGTTTTTAGTGGAGGTAGGTCGTGGTTTGGATGGTTTGATGAGGAAATCCTGAGTGGAATTAACTTCTTTCTTCACCTAACTTGGCCTAACTTTAAAGCCTTATAAAAACAACATTTCAGAAGACTTTTAGAAGAGAACGAAACACTAGATTGATAGTGTCACGACCCAATTCACGGGCCATGACTGGTGCAAGGACCCAATGAGCATAGCTCACTAAGCCCAAGCAAGCCTATTTTCATTTACTTTATTCCACGTATGATCGTGTGAGGCATCCACACGTAATGCACCTAGTGCACACAAAGTCAATTCTCAATGGCATTATAGATAAAATATGTACATACATACCAGTCAAACATAAACTTTGATAATGTACATTACATGTACATAACCACAATACCAAAGGCCCATGACTTCCAGCGGAGACATTTACAATAAAAGAAATGGGATGCTACTGAATGCCCACCTTCTAACTAAGAGATGTACTACGGGGACTCTTCGATCTAGGGTCCAACAGTCTCCTGATCTGAAAACATGAATTTTTAAAATGGTGAGTACAATACTCAGTGAGTGAATATTAGAAGGGAACAAGCAATAATAGCCAAGAGATTTAATAACCATGATGCACTGGTTGAAAACGAGACAATTTTGATCTAGCTAATATTTAAATCTTTCCCCTTTTGACTCAGAATTAATTCTACATTCAAGGCTAAGCCAACCATGAAAGTACACCAATTATTCTAACAAGAAAGCAATATCGACGGTTTATCACAAACCGTCGTAGAACAAGGGTTTCACATACCATACAAACACAATTTCATCATTTCATACTATAGCAAGCATATACGTGTATGTAAAGAAATCACGTGCAATTTCATACACCGCCTCAATAAGACCATGTGTGCACCCCCTACCTATCAGAGTACTTGCAGGCGTTACGTCTCGCTGTCCCTACAAGCCTCTAGGTGGGTGCACTCTTTACCTACCAGAGCACTTGCAGGCATTACGTCTCGTTGTCCTTACAAGCCTCTCGGTGGAGAGTTCTCAGAAATCGTGGGTGTTACGTCTCACTGTCCCCACTTTACTCAGTACCTATCAGAGTACTTGCAGGCGTTACGTCTCGCTGTCCCTACAAGCCTCTGTACCTTATGGGTATATTTCCCACTAAACATAGCAATATGACCATGGGGGCACTCCTACTCGCACACCTTCGATCATTATTACACATTGTAGTTTCATTCATATAATTATCAACACATTAAACGAGCAGACATCCATTTTCTTTTCACACAGTACATAATCACAGCATAAAATATTTCCAAAAGCTTGTTCCCAAGATTATCCCATCTTCTGTGAGCCTCTTTATCATCGTACACACGTACGGTTATAAGCATTACACAATATTATCTATCAATGCACAACATATATACATATATGTATAGATATATACCCATATAATGTAATAACACCCAAATTCACAACAGCCGCATTTCACAACATAGAGACAATTTATCAAGGGCTTGTTCCCAAGACTTATTTATTTTTAACCAGAAATTGCATGCAAATCATTCAAACCATTTATTCAAATATATTCATCTTCCCAAAACAATTTTTGAAATGCAAATTCACTCACAGTTGTCAAAAATCCAGATTCTGGGTGCACTTAGATTAATAGTCCTCAAGCGCGATTCCCTTGCTTTTTTCGGACGTCTCACCACCTTGACACAGAATAAAATTAGGAAATTTATTATGTTGGGTTTAATTAGGTATAAAATTAACTTAATTTCTATACAGATGCATAGAATACTCGGTCAATCGCTTAAACGCGGTGTTGACCTAATTCGGCCGATTACCCGATAAATTGGCCAATGTGTCCGATTTGATTCCAAATTGCACCATTCTTTTTCTAATACCTTAATTCACCACATACCATTTAAATAGTGCCAATTTCAGCATTAAAACTTTTTCATTTCTTCATGAAAAAATTCAGCCATTACAGTGCATTAGCACTGTAATTTTCCCTACTTAACTTTTTCACCTTAAATTGTCATTTTCCAATTCATTTCATTTCAAATGAAATCATTTCATTTGAAATGAAACCATTTCATTTTCCAAACATAACCTATGATATTCGGCCTTGAAAGATTCATGGGGAAAATCAAGTTTTTTCTTACGGTTTTGCTTACTAACATGCTAACCTATCTCTAAACACTAAAATAGTCTAGAATCAAGCCAATCCAACATTAATTCCTCTTCCATACCCATTTTTCAGAATTGAATTCATCATTATAACTCAATATTCATCCATGGAAATCAAGAACAAAAGCATGAATAAGCTACGTTTGAAGCAAATCTAAAGAAATCTCACCTTCGTTTGGCTTGAATCTTGAAAAACCTTGAAATTCCTTGAATTTTTGGTTTGTTTTTCTTGTTTTTTTCCTTTTTCTCTTTTGTTTTCATTTGCTGCAGGTTTGTGCTGAATTTGATGAGAGAAAGTGAGGGTTATGTGCTGATTTTATTAGTTTAATCATAAAATAAATGGCTTGCCACATGGCAAAATGCCATTAGTCCATTTTTTAACTTTTTTTTTTACTTTTTCTTTCAATTCTTTTCCACCACATGATTAGCCTAAGTTAAGATATGATTAAAAGATGACCATGGCTGGAAAAATATGTTCTGGTGGTGAAAAATTACCGTTTTGCCCCCAGGATGGTAAAATTACGATTTTACCCCTATACCCCAAAATGTACCGAAATCACATTATTTCTACTTTTCAACCTCAAATAACACTAATATTGATCAATGTTAATCAAATGGGATAAAAATCTTTTCAAAAAAATTCCCGTTTAGTCCTCCAGTGGCAAAATTACCATTTTATCCTTGTATTCTAAAAATATCGAGAATCACAATTTTCACTGCTAAACTTCATTTTATGCTCCAATGATCATAATTGTATTTCATATAATTATTCTTAGTCAATTGTGATCAAATCTTGGCTAAAAATCTCCATTTTATCATCAAAAGGTAAAATGACCATTTTGTCCCTAAGTGGTCAATTTTCCCGTTTGACTCCAAACTGGACTTTGAACTCTGAATCACTATTCTAAGTCATTCTGTGGGTTTCAGAATTTTCAAATTCCTCTTAGAATTTCTATTTGAACTAGCTCAAGGTTCGATTTAACTTAATTGTACCACTAGGTACAATACCGGCTTTTAACAAATTCGACAAGGTCTCACAGATAGCTGAGATTCAAGCCACAACATAATTGAAAAACAGTCTCATTGGAACTAAAAGAAATTGAAGAATTCAAGAATATTTGGAGATCAAGAGTTTCACTCTTGGAGTTTCTTTATTCTTTATTTTTCTTGGTTTAGTTTCAATGTTTAAACTTATTTTGGTGATAATGTGTGACTTAATGAGGAACTAAATTGTTTATCTAAAATTATGATTAAACTTAATACGTAGTTTGATTTATTTATCTCTCTTTTGCTTATGTTTGATGAATTTAAGTTGTTTATGTTATTCTGTTCTTAATGTTTTTGATTGAGTGGCCATTAACTAGATTGAATTAGAAACTTAGGTTAAACCTTGATAAAGGAGATTTAGGTAAACCTTAAATAGAATAGAGTATGATCGAATGCACTTAGTTGATTAGGTGGTTTGATTTGCATATAGGGTAGACATACACCTATAAGCCATACGTACCCTAAATTAGAGCTTGAACTTAATGAATCTTTCTTCAATTTAATTTGCGTAGATATATAGTAAATTAATTGAGAGAGATATTTTTATGAGAAACTCAACAGAAATTTGCAAAAATTTAGGACTCTAGGTTAACAACTTAATTCATTAAATTGAGTTAAGAGAGAAAGACAATATTCAAATGAAGTATTGAAGGATATCATAATCTTAGGTCTAGTAGTAACTCGAATTTAGTAAAATAATTTTGTTGATATATTTTAGATTAGTTTATTAGTTTTAATTTTAATTATTTAGATAAAATTAGAGTGTTTTAATTTTAGTAGTTAATAATAAGAATTAATTGAATTTTCTGTAGGATCAACACTCTAGTCATCATTATATTATCTTTGTAATACATATTCTTGCTTGAGTAGAAAATTGAACAACAATAGCACTGCCATTTAAGGTAAATATAAACCCACCTTGCAATTTGCTATCATCCTTATCAGATTGGAATGTAGCATCTCCATATCCTTTAACTTGGAGTTCAACCCCTCCATAGACCAAGAAAACATCCTTAGTTCTTCGTAAGTACTTAAAGATATTTTTTACAACAATCCAGTGACTCTCACCTAGATTCAATTGGTATTTTCTCGTGACATTCAAAGCATATGCCACATCTGATCTAGTAGATAACTCTATTATATAGAGTTATTTTGACACATTTTGGGAGCTTAAGTAGTTAGATCTTTGAGATTTTAGGTTTGAATCGTAGCATTTTAGGTGTTTTTCTAGTTTAAGTTTGATTACATGTTGAGTAGTTAATTTAAGTTGTTTTAGTTAAATTTTATGTTAATTTGTTCTAAATTACTTTAAGAGTAGTATTGGTAATTTCTCTTCTTGCTTTTGTAAGAAGTTTTATGAAAAAGGCTCATTTGATGAAAATAAGTGTAAGTATGGTGATGACTTCATTCATATATATTACGGTATTTTGACTATATCTCTATCTAAAGAACTCCATATGGAGTGATTCTTTAACCACTAGACTTCTAAGAAGAAGGGCTACAACTTTTATGTCAACCACTTCACCCAGTTCATTTTGGATTGTGGTTAAAATATTTGTCTAATTCGAAGCATTGCAGCAATATGCATGGACTAAACATGATGCCATATTTGGAGTATATCTTTCAATCCTTAAGTTTAATTGATGAGATTCTTGATCCATTGAAAACTTAAAAGAAGGGATAAAAGTTTCATGTTTAGCACTTTGCCCGGCTCAAAATAGATCAAGGTGAAAATGACGTTCGAATTTGATAGATTGCTACAACATTGGGAGAACAAGGCTACAACATTGGTGAAAAGAAGCTTACTATACAATGTTCCCAAGAGCTTAGTGTTGTAGAGCTGGAGAAGTAGTGCTGTAGTGCTACTATAGCCAAAAAAAAAAAAAATAGCACTGTAGTGCCAAGAAATCAAGGTCGTGGCATTGGGCGATTTTTCAAAAATAAAAAATTGATAAAATTTTGGAAATTAAGTTACTTGGAGCCTACTTAAAGGACCTTTTTCAAAGGTTTTAAAAAGAAGGTAGCAACCAACTATTCTGAAGATTTGAAGCTAAGAACAAAGTAAAAAAATGAAAGAAATTGAGAGAGAATTGAGATTGCAAAGCTTCAACACTTAGTTTCTTTCTCTATGTTTGTGTTTCTTTTATTTTCTTTAACTTGGATTCATGGCTAAATTTCTTTGGATGTTGTTTTTATTAGTGATTATGAGCTGAATTATCTTTCTAGGATTGTGGTGGATTTCAACATGTAGTTTGAGTATTAGTTTCTCCTTTATTTATCATGAATGGGTGTAGTTTTACTTATTCAAATTTGTTGTTAATGCTTTTGATTGCTTGGCTAACAATTAACTGATTTGTCAATCTAATTAAGACTCGACAGAGAGATTTTAGATTGGGCTAAGGTTTGAATAGTTTATGTCCATGTCACTTAAGTGATCTGATTAGCGATTCGGGTAGACATACGCCAATTGCCATACATAGCCACATTAGGACACTTGCTTAATGAACTTAATTTAATTAGTTCACTACAATTCCTATAGACATATAGTGAACTAATTAAGTTAGGTATTTGTACAAGTAACTTAATGGAGACTTGTCCATAGCTTTGGATTCTAGGTTAGGAAAACCACCTAAGAAAGATAAATAACAAGAAAAGCTCATATTAGATGAAATGTTGACCGAACCCATAATCTTAGGTCTTTAATATACTACTTTTCGCAACTGATTTAATTTGTTTGCTTATTTAGTGTTGAATTTAATTGTTTTTAATTAGTTTTTCTTCAATTTTCGGATTACTTAAATAAGATTGATTTGTTATAAGATTTTAGTATTTAGTAAAAATTTAGGAATAAATCTTCGTGGGAACGATACTCTACTTCATCACTATATTATGCATTTGATATGTATACTTGCGTATGTAAAATTGACAACAAGTTTTTGGCGTCGTTTCCAGGGATTTTGTTTTCTTTGTTATTTGCTAATATTAAAATTTTACAGATTAGTCTTAATTTAAGTTTTATTTTTGTTTTACAGTTAAGTTTAGTTGTTGTATGAAAAGAGTAAACAGCTTGAAGACTATCCCTTGTGATCCAAAAATTAAGAGAACATTTCTTAGACTTTGATAAGAATATCAACAAGGTGTTGCTCCAATAAATATAATGGCTGATCAACAGGGTGGACAGCATATCCAAGAGCGTGTAGTAGCTGACAATCATTGCTTAAGGGATTATGTTGTTCCTTTAGTACAATGAATTCCATCGAGCATTTGAAGGCCAACTATTCAAGCAAGCAATTTTGAAAGCAAACCAGCTATCATCACCATGATTTAAACATCGGTTCAATTTGGGGGTTTTCCAACTGATGATCCGAATGGCCATATAGCAAACTTATTGGAGATTTGTGGCATGTTCAAGCATAATGGTGTTACAAGTGATGCAATTCAATTGAGGTTTTTTCCCTTCTCATTAAGGGATAAAACTAAGGCATGGCTAAATGCACTCCCTATTGGCTCCATAACAACATGGGATTATCTTGCTCAGAAATTTCTTGCCAAATTCTTCCCTCCAGCTAAGACAGCAAAAATGTGAAATGACATCACATCATTCATGCAACAAGATTCGGAATCATTGCATGAAGCATGGGAAAAGTACAAAAAATTGCTTAAGCATTGTCCCCATTATGGGCTCCCAAAGTAGCTTCAAGTGCAAACTTTTTATAATGGTTTGAGTGGGCATGTTCAGACTATAATTGACACTACTGTGAAAGGAGCTTTAATGGCTAAACCGATCAATGAAGCATATAATTTGTTGGAAGAGATGGCTGCAAACAACTACCAACGGCCAATAAAGCGAGCAATGCATAGGAGAGTAGCTGGAATTCATGATGTAAGTGCATTTTCAGCGTTATTCGCTCAAGTAGCAGCTTTAACTAAAACTTTTGAATCTTTTGGTACTAATAGTTTGCAATGTCCTTTTGTAGCTTGTGAGTTATGTGGAGAAAATCATGTAAGTCGTCAGTGTCTAAGCTTAACCAAAAAAGTGCAATTTGTGGGTAATAGACAATAGAATAACCCCTACTCGAACATTTACAACCTAGAGTGGAGGAATCATCCTAATTTCTCTTGGGCTAATAATCAAGGTTCATCATCAACTCTAAGGCTAAATGCACCTCCAGGATTTTGCTAGCAAGTTGATGCACCTATTTTAGAAAAGAAGCTAGCTGTGGAAGATTTATTAAGGCAATACATGACACAAAATGATAGCATTACACAATGTCAAACAGCTCTCATTCAGAGTCAAGCAGCATCAATTCGAAACCTTGAGACACAAGCTGGTCAATTTGCCAATTTATTAAACAACTAACCTCAAGGAACATTGCCTAGTGATACAGAGGTTAATCTAAGGCGAAAAGGTAAGGAACAAGTTATGGCAATCACCCTAAGGAGTGAAAAATAGGTTAAACATAGTGTTAGGCAAGCTAATTTTCAAGCTGAACCTATTGAGAATAAAATGGTGATTGAGATAGTCGATAAGCAAAGTCAAGAGAAGGAAGCAAAGGTAACTTTACCATCATCACCCTTTCTTCAACGCCTTCAGAAACAAAAGCTTGATAAACACTTCCAAAAATTTCTTGAGGTAATCAAAAAGCTTCACATCAATATTCCTTTTGCAGAAGCTTTAGAGCAAATGCCATCATATGTGAAGTTTCTCAAGGACATATTGACAAAGAAGAAGAAACTGAAGGACTTTGAGACAATTACACTCACTGAGGAGTATAGTGTAATAATCTAGAACAAGCTTCCAACAGAGGTTAAGGACCCATGGAGTTTTTATATCCCTTGCTCAATTGGTAATTTTAATTTTTCAAACGCTTTGTGTGATTCAAGTGTTAGTGTCTCAATTATGCCTTTGTCTGTTGTTGGGAGAATTAAAGTGGAAGAGATTCAACCCACCATAGTACCTTGCAACTAGCTAACAAAACGATAAGGCACCGCTGTGGGGTAACAGAAGATGTCTTTCTTAAAGTTGTGAAACTGTTCATTCTAGTAGACTTCATAGTACTTGAGATGGAAAAGGATCAAAAGGTTCCAATCATACTAGGATGTCCATTCTTAGCCACTGGAGGTGCACTAATAGATGTAAAGGAATGCAGAATAACTTTTAGAGTTGGAAAGGGGGTAGTTGAATTTACTATTTTCAATGTAACTAAGAGTCCTTCAACCAGAGCTCACTGCTATAAAGTGGAGTTAGCTAATAAAGATCAAGGTAATCTTAGTCCACCACCTACAAGTAAGAAAGCATCAATTCTTGAATCAGAGCCACCACCACCACAACTCAAAACTAAATAGTGTTATGATGAGCATGATCCTTTATCTTCAGTTAATCTTGATTTTAATGTGGGACAACAAGTGTTACTGACCAAATCAATCAAGCTCCTTCCATGGAAACAAAGATCAAAATGGTCAGGTCCTTACAAGGTGGTTAAGGTTTATTCGTGTGGTGCAATAGATGTTTGTAATGAAGCTACTGGAACATTTGGAGTGAATGGGCAACATCTCCAACATTATTTGGGAGGTGAATTGGATCGCCAAATATCCTCAAGTAATTTCATAGACAACAAAAAAGGGATATCAAAGTCAAGATATTGACTATAAAGAAACGTTTTTTGGGAGGCAACCCAAGCTATATTTTTTTAAGTTTAGTTGTTATTTTAGTTAGTTTTTGTTTTTCTATTTAAATAAGTAGTTCTAACCTCTTCTTAGCTTGTTTGTTGAGTTTGCAGGTTTGGAAAGCATGAAGATAAAGAGGACAAAAATTAAAGCTTTCAATGCACTATCACCATTGATAGGGGAGTTTCGTTTCCTTATTCTTTTTAGCTTTTCACATTAAAGATAATGTGCAATTTAAGTTTGGAGGAGGGTTTTATTATTATTATTAGTGTTAGTGATAGTTTAGGTTAGTTTATTTTCGTTAAATTTTTTTATGCATGTACGTTTGCATTTGAACTAGATTTAATTATGCCAATTTCATTTAATTTACCTATCCAATGATGAAAACTCAGTTATATTCTTATCTTGATTCTTCGAAACATGTGAATATTGTTTAAGTGTTATGGAAATTCTCATGAGAAGCTTTACTGTTAGGTTGAAATTTCTACATTTTGAACACCATGCCTTTTGCTTAGATTCATTGTACTTATTTAGAGAAGGTTTATGTGAATGTGAAAATTTTGAATTATGTATTAAGTTCTAGAATTTGTTTGATTCTCTCTCCAAGCGAAATTCTAGGCTATACTTAGTTAAGGAGATGATTTAGGCCATTTTTAGATCGATTGAGCCTTTTGTAGCCTTCTTTTAAATAAATTATCCTTAGTTTCCCCTTTTGAGCCTAATGACATCTTTTCTTTGTTTAAACACTTAATTTTTAGCCTAGACCCTTATATTAATAATTTCAACAATTCTTGCGTCCCTCGTTCCTAAGTACATAAGTCAATTTAGGATGTGTTGTGAGCCACATGATGAAAAAGGTAGTCAAGATGAACAAATGATGAAAAGTTCAGAAATATGATTATATTCATCTCACTACCCCATAAAAGAAATAAGTTTGAGAGTGTGAGATTGAGAAAAACGAAAAAGTGAAAGAAAGAATGAAGTGTTGAACAAACGAAAAAGGTTGATTGAAAAAGGGTATACTAGATGAAGGAAAATAAAGCTTTGAATAGGTTCTAGATTGACTATGTGCTTAAGGTGATTTGAGCTATAATTTATGCCATATCCAACCTTAACCCTAGCCATACATTACAAGCTAATTAAAGTCCTATTGATATTTAACATAGTGTTAGCCTACATTAATAGACAGAGAGATGAAAAACAAACTTATGGAATTAATTACTAATTTGTATTTTGTATGAATATAAATTTATCCATATTGTAATATTCCAAGTGAAAAGATTGCACATACACACACGAAATTTCACTTAATGATGAGTTTGCATTTGGATTGAAACATGAACTTGAAAAATATTTGTGTGTTGCCTAGAATTATGGATATGGATTACCTTTTGAGGATATTAAAGGTGATTAATGAAATGGTGCAATTGAATTTTAGTTAAATGTTTTCATGTTTAAGTTATTGCATGTTGTTTTATGTTTTGCTCGAGGACTAGCAAAATCTTAAGTTTGAGAGTGTGATAACTCTATTATATAGCGTTATTTTGACACATTTTGAGGGTTTAAGTAGTTAGATTTTTAAGATTTTAGGTTCGAATCGTAGCATTTTAGATGTTTTTCTAATTTAAGTTTGATTACATGTTGAGTAATTAATTTAAGTTATTTTAGTTAAATTTATTGTTATTTTGTTTTAAATTACTTTAAGAGTAGTATTGGTAATTTTTCTTATTGCTTTTGTAGGAAATTTAATGAAAAAGGCTTATTTGATAAAAATTTGTGCAAGTATGGTGATAACTTCATTCGTATATATTGTGATATTTTGACTACATCTTTGTCTAAAGAACTCCAAATGAAGTGATTCTTCAACCATTAGACTTCTACGAGGAAAAGCTACAACTTTTATTTTTATACTTTACCTAGTTTAGGTTGGATCATGGACAAAACATTTGTCTAATTCGAAACACTACAGTAGTATGCATAGATAAAACATGATGCAGTATTTGGAGTATATCTTTCAATCCTAAAGTCCAATTGATGTGATTTTTGATCCATTGAAAAGTTAAAGACATGACTCAAACTTTCATATTAACCACTTAGCCTAGTTCAAACCAGATCAGGGTGAAAATCACTTTCAAAGTTGATACACTACTGCAGCATCAAGAGACTAAGGCTACCAAGAGACCAAGGCTACAGCGTCTATGAAAGGAAGCTCACCATACAATTTCTTGAGAACCCAATGCTATAGCGCTAGAGAAGTAGCGTTGTAGATCTACTATAGCAAAAAAAACTAGCACCACAATGCCAAGAAATCAAGGTCATAGAGCTGGGCGATTTTCCAAAAATAAAAATTTGACGAGATTTTGAAAATTTGGTTACTTAGAACCTATATAAAGGATCTTTTTCAAAGGTTTTAAAAAAGAGGCAGCAACCAACTATTCTAGGGATATGGAGCCAAGAACAAAGCAAGAAAACAAGAGAAATTAAGAGAGAATTGAGATTGCAAAGCTTCAACACTTAGTTTCTTTAGTTTCTTTCTCTATGTTTGTGTTTCTTTTATTTTCTTCGACTTGGATTCATGGCTAAATTTCTTTGGATGTTGTTTTTATTAGTTATTATAAGCTGAATTATCTTTATAGGATTGTGATGGATTTCAACATGTAATTTAAATATTAGTTTCTCTTTTATTTCTCATGAATAAGTGTAGTTTTGCTTAGTCTAATCTGTTCTTCATGCTTTTGATTACTTAGCCAACAATTAACTAATTTGTGAATCTAATTGAGACTCGATAGAGAGATTTTAGATTGGACTAAGGTTTGAATAGTGTATGTTCATATCACTTAGGTGATCTAATTCATGATTCAGGTAGACATACGCCAATTGCCATACATAGCCACATTAGGAAACTTGCTTAATGAACTTAATTTAATAGATTCCTATTGACATAGAGTGAACTAATTAAGTTAGGTATTTGTACAAGCAACTCAACAAAGACTTGTTCATAGCTTTGGATTCTAGGTTAGTAAAACCACCCAAGAAAGATAAATAACAAGAAAAGCTCGTATCAAATGAAATGTTGAATGAACCCATAATCCTAGGTCTTTAATATACTGCTTTTCTTAACTTATTTAGTTTGTTGGTTTATTTAGTGTTGATTTTTAACTATTTTTTAATTAGTTTTTTTTCAATTTTCAGATTACTTAAATAAGATTGATTTGTTATAAGATTTTAGTACTTAGTAAAAATTTAGGAACAAATCTTTATGGGAACGATACTCTACTTTATCACTATCTTACTTGTTTGATACGTATACTTGTGTGTGTAAAATCGACAACACTAATACATAGCATGGCATACATGATAGATCCTATAACCGATGCATTTGGTATCCTATCCATCCTCATGCTCTCATCTTGTGTCTTCGGACACATATCATTTGAGAGATGAATGCCATGTGATATAAGCAAGTGTCTTTTTTTAGACTTGGTCACACTAAACCTCTTTAGCTCTTTATCTATATAAGTGGATTGGAACAATCCTACCAGCTTCATTCATCTATCTCTATAAATCCTTATTCCCAGAATATAAGCTGCTTCTCTTAATCCTTCATGGAAAATTGTTTGGACAGCCAGATCTTGACATTCTACAGCATCAGTATATCATATCCTATTTGTAGTATGTCATCAACATAAAGTACTAAGATTTCAATTGCTTGTGCATTCACCTTCTTATAAACACATGGATCATTAGGATTCCTGACGAAATCATATTATTTAATAGTTTCATCAAATCTGATGTTCCAGCTCCTAAATACTTGTTTCAACCCGTAAATGGGCTTTTGGAGTTTGCATACTTTAAGCCGATTCTCCATAGATGTAAAACCTTCAGCTTGTGTCATATACACTTCCTCTTGCAAATTCCCATTAAGGAATGCTAACTTTACATTCATCTGTCATATCTCATAATTATAATATGCAGCAATAGCAAGCAAGATCATAATGGATTTAATCATGGTTATAGGTGAAAAGGTTTCCTCAAAATTGATTCTTTTAACTTGGTTGTAACCTTTAGCAACCAACCTATCCGCGTACGTTTGTACATTACCATCCATGTCATTTTTTCTCTGAAAGACCCATTTGCATCTTATGGGTTTGACCTTTTCAAATGCATCAACCAAAGTCCATACTTGGTTAACATGCATGGCATCCATCTCAGATTTCATGGCCTTCAGCCACTTATTAGAATAAATATCAGATATTGCTTTCTCATAAGTAATAAGCTTTTTGTCAATTGGCAAAACATCTCTTTCTAGCATAAATCTATATCTCTTTAGAGGTTGTCTCTGTCTCGTAGATCTTTAGAGCACTTGTGTTTCTTGAGCACTAATTTAAGCATCTAATGCTTCAACTGTTGGCTTAGGTCCCAAAAAGATGTCAGTTTGTGGTTCTTGAACTTTTTCAAGAATTATTTTACTCCCACTAATCCTTGCAAGTAAAAACTTTTTCCAACAAAGTGGCATGTTTAAATACAAACACCTTTTGCTCGGTGGGATTGTAAAAGTGATATCCTACAATTTGTTTAGGATACCTTACAAACTTGATTTATTTGATCTAACACTAAGCTTATCAGACGATACATGATTCACATAAGCCGTACATCCCCAAATCCTTGTATAAGACACGTTTGGCCTTTTTCCATACCACATTTCATATGGTGTCTTATCTACTGATTTGGTTGGAACCTTGTTAAGAAGGTAGGCAGCAGTCTCTAGGGCATATCCCTAAAAGGATATCGAAAGGTTTGCCTTATTCATCATGGAACGAACCATGTCCAATAAGGTTTGGTTTCTCCTCTTAGACACTCCATTATGTTGCAAGTTCCAAGTGGAGTCCATTATGATAAAATCCCATGTTCAGTTAGATAATCCAAAAATTCTTGACTAAGATATGAGAATACACTTCCTAGTTTATTTTTCAACTTTAGCCTTAAACTTTTTGAACTTTTCAAAAGCTTTAGACTTATACTTCATTAGGTACACAGCCAAATCTAGAATGGTCATCTATAAACGTAATGAAATATGAATAACCTCATTTGGCTAGTGTGTGTAACGGTCCACATACATTTGAATGTATTAGCCCTAAAAGCACATTTACTCTTTCAGCCTTTCTAGTAAAAAGAGTCTTAATCATTTTACTAAGGAGACAACATTCACAAGTTCCATATGATTCATAATCAAATAGATCTAGATAACCTTGTTTATATAACTTGGCTATCCTTGTCTCATTGATATGACCAAGTCTACAATGGTAGATGTAAGTTTGATTTGGAATGACAATGATTCATAATCAACATTCACGAGTCTTAGTCATTTTTTTCTAGCTATCTTGACATTTATATTGAGAATTGGGCTGTCAAGATCCATAACAAAAAGTCCTCCATGACATGTTGCGGATCCCTATAATATATCATTTAGAATGACAATGCAATAATTGCCCTTCATACTAAATCAAAATCATAATTCTTAGCTTGGTATAAAACCGAAATGATGTTTTTAGTTAATGCTGGCACACAATAGCACTTTTTTAGCTCTAGCACTAAGCCCGGTGATAAAATAAGATCACAAGTCCCAACAGCAACTATGAAATTTTTGCACCATTGCCCACTCTTAGGACCAACCTTATTTTTACCAAGTTTTTTACTATCCCTTAAAGGTTTTATGTCAGTACATAAATGCAATCCACATTCTAAATCTATTATCCAAGATTTAGGATTTGCAGTAGAAAGGTTAAGGTCCATCATATTTAAAGTTATTTCTATAGTTGTCAAGATTGCACCCTTCCATTTGTTGAGAACTTTTCTCAAAGTTACATACCAGTCTAAACATTTTAGGCTGATGGCATCAAGATGCCAAGCAAAGTAATGATAATTAGTATACCCATTCTAAAAACCTATAAATATAGAAAGAGTATTGGTGTTAGTCTTTCATGTTATTAACTAATTTAATACAAGGTATTAAATCTTGCATTGGTTCTCCCATTAATTTTGTTTTGTAATAATAGCCCTCATTATTATAAAAAAATCTCTACTAGGCATTTTTAACGGGCTGAGACCCCTATCAAATTATTGCAACATTGAGTGACTCAACAAATCACAATAAGCCTAATTGGGTAGATAATGTAGCTTATCAATTACACCTCATGTAACTCCCATATTAGTTAGGTGACAACTCATTGTCTAAATGCATCATATGCATTTCACCTAACCTTGCCCTTAAGACCATGTGGTCAAGTGTGACACATCCGAACCACACAATTTAAGTTGAGTGAGAGCCACCAATAACTCAAACGTGCCCATGTAAAAGTTTGATCTTGAGTGACTCAAAAGTCTCCAATTAAAATGGTAGCCTAGTTATTTTGTTACATGGTGGAAGGCAACTTAATCATGTGAAGCATGTGACTCGATATTTTAATGAGGGATTTTTGTTGTTGCTTGTATCTTGTTATTTAGGTCTCATCAAATTTAGCATGCATAGCATTTATAATATTACATAAAAGAAATCTATCACATGCATACTATTAGGATGATTGTAGACTTTTATCTAATCTAATTTCCTTGAGCCATCGAAAGAAATTAATTGGTCAAATTCTAAGGGATTACATACAAATATCACCATATTTTGTAGTCTTGTGATCTTCATGTCTCCTTAGCATCTTTGTCCTTCATTCTTGGAATTAAAAATTTTACTTCCTAATCTAATTCTATGAATTCTAATTACATATATGTAAAGAAACCTCAAGTTTCATTTGAGGGGAGTAAGATGAGAAAAAAGTTTGACAATTCCTGAATAGAATGGAGGAAAGATAGGGCACACACTCTTTATTTATAAAATAAATACCAAATACATTCAACCATAACCATCCATAACACATTCTAGTGGTCTAAGTCCATAATCATTTTTACACATTCATAATCATATAATGAATATATAAAACTTATGTTTAATTCAAATTAAAGATCTTATATGTCATTTGGTAATAATATCACTCAACCTTTGAAGATATTAATCCAAATAATTTGATGTCTGTGAGATCTTGTCAAGCCCAACTGTCAAGGTCAGCCCTAAAATATCTGTCATGATATTTATATATTTGACATTTTGCCTGCATATTAAAATAACTCAAAAAAATAGATAAAAGTCGATATTGTACTTAAAAGTACAACTAAGTCGATTTATACCTCGAACTAATTAAAATAGGGAGTTTAAGGTGAAATTGGGAATTTCACAATTCAGGGATGACTTAAAATGGTGATTTGGAGTTTAAGGGCCGATTTGAAGTCAATCGAAAAAATTGACCGATTAGGGGCAAAATGGTCATTTTACTCCCCAAAATTTAAATTTGGTTGTTTGATGAAATTTTTAACCAAGATTGATCATTTGTAGTATAATATGAGGATTATAGTTAAAAATTTTAATTCTCGGTATTTTTGGAGCATAGGGGCAAAATCGTAATTTTATCGCCCTGGCAGCAAAATGGTAAATTTTTACCCCCAACACTGGTCAAATTTGTGAATTTTATTTATTGTGGGAATGGATAAATATGGCAATAAGATGTGGTGAAAAATTTAAATGAAAAAGTCAAATATTTAAAGTATAAAAGGAAAAATGGACCAATCACAAAGTGCCACGTGTCAAGCTTTATTATTTTATTATTTTCTATAAAAATCAGCCCATATTTATCCCATTTCTCTCACCATATTCGTTCAAAGGAAGAAAATAAGGAAGAAAAAGAAAAAACAAAGAGAAAACAAAAACCTAGCTAAGAAAATCAAGGAAATTCATTGATTTTTCAAGGAATCAAGCAAGATAAGGTATGATTTTTCAACTTTTGCTTGAGATCTAGCATACCCATGCTTTATTTTCTCATTTCCATGGTTGAATTGCTTGTTTTCATAATGAATGAGTGGTAGGCCGAATGGGTATGGTGAGAGAAATGATGTTGGAATTGATTGATTTTGAGTTATGTTAGTGTTTAAAGTTAGTTAATGATATGTAGTGTGAAAACAAGTGAAGAAAATCACATAATCTTGGGTATTCTTCATTGGTCGAATCTTCCTTGATGTGTGTGGGTGATGGATTGATTTTGTTTCAAGAGAAAATGGTTAGGAAATGATCAATTATGGTGAGGAAATTACGTAGGAAAAATCACAGTGTTAGTGCACCTGTAATGGCCGAAATTTTCAAGGAGAATTGTGGAAATTGATGTGCTGAATTTTTGGTAAATTGGCTTGTATTTGGTGAATTGAGGTATTAGAAAAGAAATAGAGCAATTTGGAGCTAAATTGGACACGTTAGTAATTTAATCGGATGATAGGCCGAATTAGGTCAACACCGCATTTAAGCGGTTAACTGAGCATTCCATGCATTCATATAGAAATTATGTTAATTTTATACCTAATTAGCACAAAGGTAGTGATTAAATTATTGTGCAATTTGTCAAGGTGGTGAGCCCTTTGATAAAGGCAAGAAAATTGCATCTGAGGATTTATAATCGGAGTACTCGAATTCAGTTTTTGAAAACTATAAGTGAACTTACTATCGTCTTAATTATCTAAAGTAGGTTTTATTAAATTTTGAAATTTTATGGTAAAATGGGTTTAAATAGTAAATTGTTATGCTTTATGAATAAATGTGATTTTATAAAATGATTTTATGAAATTTTTAGAAATTAAATGATGATTTTGGAAAATAGAGTAATTGGAGATTGTTTATTGTCGTATTATAAATTGTGTTTAAACTTAATGGCTTATGACAATATATGAGCATGAATGGTTAAACTGATTTTCATGGTAAAATTACAACTACTGTGTATTCAGCCTTGAGAAGCTAGGTTGCAACAAATTGCCATGTCATGCAGTTACAATTTTACAAATAAGGTGGTAGATAAAATATTCCATAATCCCTGCAATGGAGGTTTTGTGGACCAGCCTAAGAGAGGGGGCACAAAATTAGATATACCTTACCTCGATCGGAAAGCTGTGTGTGGGGTGTCTCTGGAGGTAAAGATTTGAGTGCACTTCACGTGGACCACAACGTGAGAGTGAGACTCAACCAACGTCAAGGAATGGCTAGATTTTAAAATGTAAAAATATGTTCATGTGTGTACTACACTGAACAGCCTTGGCGGTCTCGGTCAGATGCTTCGACCGGGGTATCCCAGAGAATGATTTTGGCACGAGCCAAGTATTTACGAGATGCATAAGTCATATTAAATATTAATTACTTGAGTAAAATGATTCTATTTTGCTCGATAGAATATTTTATTTATCTCTACTCAATTGAAATGAGTTGAGATAAGGTGAAATGTGATACGAAGAATGAGTTTGAATTTATCTCCATTTACTCGACTTTAGATAATTTAGCCGATATTTGTTTACTCATTGAGATTTTATAATCTCACCACTCTCCTTTTCATCCTTTCAAGACTGGAATAGTTAGTAGATAGCTGAATTTACTGAGGACTAAAGTTGGCTTGCAACCTCACCAACAGTAGGTTCACTATCCTCTATACTTTTGTTCATTGTGGGCCCACTTGTCGCTGTTAATGAAATTGTATATTGTGGTTAACTTTACTATTGTATATAAGAATTTATTTTACTTTTACGTCCCAAAAATTGTTTACTGATAATTCTATAAAAATTGTTTTATAAGAAATTAGTATATGTATCTAAATTTATTTTAATTTATGACATATGTGTTTTCCACTCGATTACTACATTTTTAGTCGGTTTCGAAGGTTTCGGGGGAAATTGATCGAAATGCCCCTATGAGGCGAAAACTATTTTTCTACTGCTTTAAGTTGAAAAAAACTTAAGATCATTTGAACATGACATTCAGTGTTGATTTCTCACGAGGGAGACGAGCAAAATGGTACTAAATGCCTTACGGGGTTTCGATCGGTATTCAAGGTATGAATGCCTGTCGAGACGTTGTGGCGGTTGTCACAGGCTCGATAGAAGTTCTGGGTTGTGACACCAACACTATAAAATATTTGCCATGTCATGCATGTGCTTGATAACATGCTTGCATACTTGGAAAGACCTGAAAAATCATCAAAAAATCGGTAGTGTACCTAGTGGTACAACTAAATTGATTTAAGTTTCGAACTAGTTCAAATAGAGATTTTAAGATGAAATTGAAAATTTTTAAAACCCAGAATGATTTAATATGTGATTCAGAGTTCAGGATTAATTTGGAGTCAAATGGGAATTTTCATAACGTAGGGGCAAAATGGTCATTTTGCCACCCGAGATTAAGATTTGAATGTTGGAAGAGGTTTTTGACCAAGATTGATTATTTAGAACATAATTGGAGTTTGAGAAGTGAAATTTTTTAATTTCGATATTTTTTCGAGCATAGAGGTAAAATAGTCATTTTGCCACCCTAAGGGCAAAATTATAATTTTACACCACCTAACACTTGTCAAGCCCATAAATTTCAGCCATTAGCATTTTATATTATGGATAATTGAAGGATTTTATCTGGTGGTGAAAGAAAGCTTAATAATTAAGTTTTCAAGTATGGGCCAATAACATGGTGATAAGTGTCAAGTTTGTAATATTTTACTATTTCCTTTAAACACCAGCATATAAACCCTCCCAACCGATTTATCTTGGTCGGCCAAAGAGGAAAAAAGAGAGAAAAGAAGAACAAAAACCCTAGAGAGAAAAATTCAAAGGGAAATTGTTGATTTTCAAGGAATCAAGCCATTAAAGGTGAAATTTCTTAATCTTAGGTTGTGATCTACCTTACCTATGCTTTATTTTGCATTTTTCATGGTTGAATCACATGATTTCATGAAGGATTCATACCTGACCCATTTTAGAGAGAGAAGATTTGATGGTTTATTTGGTTGGATTTCAAGGTATCTTAGTGTTTTTAGTTGTTTTATGGTATTAGGTGTAAAAATCAAGCAAGAAAAATCACTTGTCTGTCACCCACACACAAGGTCAAATTTCCTAGAGAGAATATTGATGATAAATCTTTTGATATGTTATGTTATTTAGTTAGGATCTAATGAATTGTGGTGATGGAAACCGAAAATGGTAATGTCTAGCATGAAAATCATAAATTCCACATTGAACCCTTAATAGCCGAATTTACCATGTGGAATATTGATGATGAATTTGATTGAATTTCAAGTGATTTGGTTAGGGATTAATGAATTATGCTGTGAGAATCAAGTATGGAAAATTTTAGTATTAGTGAACATTCAATGGTCGAATTTTTCAAGAGAAAATGTGAGGATGATTTTGTGATATTTCAAGTCATTTAAATTGTGTTTAATGATTTAGAGTATTAGGAGAGAAATAAAATTATTTTGAGTTAAATTGGACGTATTGGCCAATTAATTCGGTGATAGATCGAATTAGACCAATACTGTTTTATTTAAGTACATAATTGAATTTATATAGAGCCTAAAATAGTTTTATAATGATATGACACAATATATTGAATTATGTGTCGTGTATTATGTATAGGTGGTGAGCCCTCTAACAAGAGTAAAAATATTGTGCCAAAGGACCAAGAATAGGAGTATTTCGGACTCCTAATACTGTGAGTGAACTTGCATTTCAAATTGTTTTGAAAGTTTTAATTGAGTTGAGATGAAATGCTTGAATGATTTATATCAAACTTCTTATTTAAAAATGAGTCTTGGGAACAAGCCTTTGACAATTATTTTAATGTTATGAGTGTATACATTGTGTAAAGAAAATGAATACATGCTCATTTGTTCTGTTGATAATGATATGAATGAATGGGTAATGTGTATTAATGACTAGAGGATGTACGAGTAGGGAATGCACACATGGTCATATTGCTTGGTGCGAGTAGGGAGTGCTCCAGAGTTGAGCAAAGTGGGGACGATGATACGTAATGCCCACGATTCCTGGGAACTCTCACACATGAGCTGTGGTAAAGTGTGACTCTCCACCCATGGGCTTGCAAGGACGGCATACGTAATGCTTGCGAGTGCTCTGATGGGTACCTCTTTTTGCCACCAAAGACAGAGAAGACTTGACGGTGTATGTAATTGCACGTGATTTTATATATATATATATGCATTATATAGTGCGCATGATGGAAAAATATGATTGTATGGTATGTGAACCTTAAGAAATTCTCCTTTATTGCAAATTGTTTTAAATTGAGGAAAAAGGGTTCTAACATAAAACCCTCATATGGTTGAGTGAAACCCTTGTGCCGTGACAGTTTGTGATAAACCGTCGATTTTGCTATCTTGCTAGAATGATTGATGTAATTTCATAGTTGCTTTATCATTGAATGTTAAATAACTCCGGTTAAGTGGAAGGGGTTTTAATATTAACTTGATGTAAATTGTCTTGTTTTCAAATAAGTGCATCATGGTTCTCAACTTCCTGATTATTACTGCTTGTTCCTTTTTAAGGTTCGCTCACTGAGTTTTGTACTCACTGTTTTAAAAATTCATGTTTTCAGATCAGGAGACTGTTGGATCCCAGTCGAGGAGTCCCCGTAGGTTGTCTCCTAGGTAGGTGTATGGCATTCAATAGCAATCCTTTTTCCGTTGTTCTCCTCAGGAAGTCACGGGTCTTTTTATTTGTGAATATGTTCATGTAATGTAAATTACTAAGTTACATGTCTTGAGCAGTACATGTATATTTTAATCGATAATGCCATCATGAGTTGGCTACTTTCACACCAGCCGGAATGCGAATGGATGCATTAATCGATGGGATGTTAAGAAATAAAAATGGACTAGGCTTGCTTGGGTTTGGTGAGCTACGCTCATCGGGCCCATGCACCGGTCATGGCCCATTAATCGGGCTGTGACAATGTCCTAATTCCATCATGCGTCTTGTGCTAATTTAGTAGTCCTAGTCCTACTAAAAATTCAATTAAATATAGACTTATTAATTCTAAACCTTTTAAGATTATGAATTTAAATCTAATCCTTATTTTCAACAAGAGTCCCAATAATATTAGAAATTTAATATTCACAAGGAATCTTAATCCAATTAGGCTTTCTAATCTTATTAAAAATTTAATCCTTGTTGTCCTCAATTTTACAATCCTAATCCAACTAGAATTAGATCTTTATGGCCAAGAGTCTTATTTCTTGGCCAATTTAATTTTAGAATCTGATTTGAGACAATCCTAAACTCTTTAGGATATATTTCACTACAATTAAAAGTCTAAATCCAAGTCATAACCAAATTTGTACAAATCCTAATTATAGAGAAGAAATCTCACCAACTAGTGCAATTTTAGTGGGTTTGCATCACCTATGTTGTCCTAAAATTTTTGGAGCTCCATCCTCCATTGTTTGTTGCAATTTTGGCACCAATTCAGAGACATTCCATGCCCAAAACATCATGCCAAAAAGCTCTCAAAATCTCAACAAATTTGGAGTACAAACAACCATGATTTTCCAAGAGTTCTTATTGTTCAATTTTCTACCCACGCAAGTATATGTATCAAAAGATGATATAATGATGAGTAGAGCATCGATCCCATAGGAAATTGAATTAATTCTTACTATTAAGTAATAAAATTACACACCCTAATTTTATCTAAACACTAAAATTGAATAAAAAACCAAATTTAAAAACTAAACCTACTCTAAATTTACTTAGCAAAATTACTTTTCTAAACTTGATTGACTTTTAAACCTAAGATTATGGCGTCCCTCAATACTTCATCTGAATATTATCTCCCTTTTCTAACTTAGTTTAATGGATTAAGTTGCTAACCTAAAGTCTTAAATTATTTACAAGTCTTTGTCAAGTTTCTTATAAAAATATCTTTTCAAATTAATTTACTATATGTCTATGCAAATTAAATTAAAGACAGATTCATTAAGTTCATGCTCTAATTTTGGCTACATATGGCTTATAGTTGTATGTCTACCCTATATGCAAATTAAACCATCTAATCAACTAAGTGTATTCGATCATACGCTATTCTATTCAAGGTCTACCTAAATCTCTTTCATCAAGGTTTAACCTAGGTTTCCAATTCAATCTATTTGGTGGCTAGTCAACTAGAAGCATTAAGAACAAAATAAAATAAACAACTTAAATCTATAAAACATAAGCAAAAGAAAGATAAATAAATCATACTATGTATTGAGTTCAATTATAATATTAGATAAATGAATTGGTTTTCCATCAAGTCACACATCATCATCAAATAAAGTTTAAACAAGAATATCTAGCTAATAAAATAAAAAAAATAACAAAAAGATAAAAGAACTCAAGAATTGTAATCTTGACATTCCAAATCTTCTTGTATCTTTCAAATTCTTCTCAACTTCAATGACTTTGTGGCTTGATTTTCAGCTTTCAATCTAGTGTTTCTTTCTCCTAAAAGTCCTCTAAATAGTTAGTTTTATAGGGTTTTGAAGTTAGGCCAAGTTGGGTGAAGAAATGTAACATCCCTAATTTTTTATGTAGACTAAGAATGATTTATGAAATATGTGAAGTCTTGAGGACTTTGATGATACGATATGTATGCCTAGTGTTTAAGAGTGTACATATTGACCTTTAGGCAAATTTGAGAAAATATGTGATGAATCCCATAATTTAAGGTTTTGATCTAAGTTTGATGTTGTGTTTGTGGATTTATATGTGTATAAGATTAAGTTAAATGAATAATTTGAGGTGTGATATTAACAAGGAATGATTTTCGAGTGTTAAACCTAAATTTTTGGAAGTTTTGGCAGATTGGAACTACCTACAGGGGTGAAAGCATCGATATATACTCTAATGTATTGATATAGTCTTGGCAGAATGAACAACAAAGGTTTGAAGAAGAATATTCTATTTATACAATTGAGAATGTATTGATAGATTTGGCCTAAGATGAACATGTATCGATACATTTGAAGCAGAAAGCACCCATGAGGAAAAGTATCGATGCATTTCCCCCATGTATCAATACATTCATTCAAAATTAGGGCAAATGTATCGATACATTGCCAAAATATGTCGATATATCATAAGGGAAAAGCAAAAATAAAAGAGATTTCTGGCCATTTCGCCCAACTTTTTCTCTTAGCTCTTTCTTTCCCTCTATCTATCGAGAAACTTGAAACCCTAAGGTCCTAAACGGATTTATGAAGTGATTTGAAGCTATTTGGAGCTTGAGAAACCATTCTAAATGTAAGATTTAATGTTTTTACCAATTATTTGTCAATTTAACCAGTTAATAACTTCGAATCTAACTTTTCTCCAAATTCGGTATTTTATCCTCTTTGGCTTAGATTGAGGAATTTGGGAACTAAGAATCATGCAATCTAGCTCCAATGGTATGGATTTAGCTCATTAATGAAAGATTTGAGCTTAAATAATTGTATTGTTAAGATTTAGTTAATTATGTGAAAAATTGGCATTTTTTCAAAGCCAAGAATAATTAATCTTTTGATATTCTGATGTGTTTGAAGGTGAAAACTGAGTTAAATCGACTCATTGGCAAGCTAGACGATGAGTGGAGGCTAAGGATAAGAGTTTGGCTAGGAATGGAGTTTAAGCTAAATGCACGTGATGCATAAAACACTATAAATGCGCTGCAGTGGTACTAGAATTTGTGCATAGGCCTAGATGATTGAATCTAGGCTAGAGAACAATATATTTGTATATGTATATATGTGAATTGTGTATGATTAAGCTGTGACATGAGCCACATGGTTGGCTTAAGTTGTGTAAACCTAGACTAGGACACCTGTAGGCTATTATTTATTAATTCTATGATTTTATCTTTCATTTTATTTATTTTCCTTTATTTCCTACTTCTTATTCTCTTTCTAATTGAGAGCTTCTCCCTCTAAAGAAAAGAATTCCTTCCTTTTTCCAAATTTTGGTCACTTGCCACCATGTCCACCATCATCTACCATCGTCGGTGGCCGTTCATTGACAACGAAATTTTATCAAATTTTCTAAAGAATTTTTATTTATTTCAAAAAACTAATAAAATAAAAATAAGAAAGAAATAAAATAAAAGATAAAATTATAGAATTAAATAAATAGATTCTCCAATGACAAAATCTCAAGAAAACTAAAAATGGCTTTTTGAGAATTTCTAGGTGAGAGAATTTTTTAAAATTTTACCACAAGCATTTGGGAGATTTTGGAAAATTTTCAATATCAAGAATCTTAATTTATTTCAAAAAACTAATAAATTAGAAATAGGAAAAAGAAATAAAATTAAAATATTAAACTAGATTTTATTTAATGAGGCTTAAAATGACACATATTGATAAGGTACCAATTAAATGGGTGTTGTGGGGGTGCTAATACCTTCCTACACTTAAAAGACTTTTGAACCTAATCTGCTTCATAGACTAGAATCTATTATTTTTTTATGAGCTTAAGTCAACCTAGGACCTCATAAAAAAAATAGATTCACTTGGGTGGTCAATCACACCTAAACAAAACAGATTAATGGCGACTCTTTTTTTAAGTCAAACTGTTGAGTTCTAAGACTCACCACGTTATGAGAACTTGGCAACTCCATTGAGGAAGCTTAGAAAGTCGAGCCCATAATTAGTTATGTGTGAAAGCCTAGTTTACAATAGTTTAATTTTATTTTCCTTGATTATGTCTTTTCTTTTTCAATAGTTCAATTTTTAATTTTAATTCCCATTATTATGTTTTTCTTCTCTTTATATGTATAACATGTTTTTTTCCACACATTCACCTTGCATACATGCATAAAGCCTTCTACCCAAGCTTTTTCTTTTTTAGGAGGAAGTAAAGTATCTTTACTTTTGTGAGGTGATAACCTCTGCATGGGCTAGTGAAATAATTCCATTCGGATTGAACCCTTTTCATTAATAGCCTATGATGGGTGAAAATTGAGGTGCCTTACTAGTCCAGAGTGGATGACACTTTGAAAACGTTTAGTTTTGTGTTAAATCCTAGCCCACATATAGTGAACCATAAAAGCCAACCTTTGATAAAGCCATCATACCTTATTTTTAGAAAACATCAAGATTGGTACACATTATAATTTGGTATGATATTTGTTTTTGTAATTATTATTTCCTGGATATACTAACTATTTTCCTTTACCTTACAATCATGCATTTGCATCATGCATTCATCACATAAGATATCTACCATGAGATGATGCATGATGAAAGCAACTTCTATTACATTCATGGAATACTCACCCTTTGATTTGAAGATCTAATAAAAAGAGATACAACAAAAAAAAAGGTGACTGCTTGGTAGATGGTTATATTTCCACTCTCCTTGAAAAGATTCATCTCGATCTTCAACAAAATGATTTCTCTAAATTGCTTAAAATATGGGGGTTATGGAAAAAATAGCAACAAGAAAGGTTTCAATAAAAGTACGGACGTATCGCATCACTACTCCAAGTCAATCTAGATTATCAAATAATTTGAGCTATAATACAGTTTTGAGATCCTTCGTATAGATGCTTTGTCTTCAATGAGGTGGATATGACCCAAACTATCGAAGAATATGCAATTTTACTTAGTCCAAATACCTCTGATCCATACAAGGTATATTAGAGAAAGAGAAAGCTTGCTAGTTCTCAAACACTTGTAAGAATAATGCAAATCAATTTGCAAGAGTTGAATGCAAATAAAATTCATAAAGGAGAAAGTACTTGCATGTCATGGAGTTCTCTTCAAGACTTTATCATGAAGCACTTAGAGGATGAGCAAGGTATTAATATGATGGCTTTAGCAATCTATGGGTTGATCATCTTTGCAATAATGTTGGGACACATTGAAATGAGAATCATTGACTTTTTTGAACAAATTGAAAATGGAATTCATCCTTCATCAAGAATTTTGGCATAAACCTTTAGATCCTTAAACTATTGTCGACGACATGGCAAAGGACATTTTATCAGCTGTGCACAACTCCTATTTCTGTGGTTTCAAATTCATTTCAAATGTGAGAAACACGCCTTATCTTGATTTGCTCCTATTCTAGAGTTTTGCAAAAGTCAATGGCCTAAGACGAAGTCCAAAGCAGAGCGGGTCTTAAGGCTTCAACATCTCATTAGTACAGGAGTAATATAAAGAACACGTTGGATGTCTCAAGAATCCATAGTATACAAATGTGGGGATAACCCATGGGTTTCACTTTTGGGGCCTTGGGGAGCTATAAGTCATGCTCTAATCACGATACGAACGTAATTTGGAAACGAACAATTCATCCTAAAGACACATTGTTGGCTCCATTAGTTTTCGATGATAATAAAACATTCCCATGTCATTTGTGTCTAATATTTTTAACTAAGTATGCAGGGCAAATGATCACAAATAAGACAATATGACAATCTTCCTATTGAGCATCTAAAGATGTGATTTGGATAAAGAACAAGGAAGATCAGTATTGATGAAGTTTCCTGGTGAATCAAGGAAGATCATTAGTTGAACAAAGGTCAAGGTGGAGAAGCAAAAGCGTAAAGCTTGGTGAGAAACAGAATCAAATTAGTGGACCAAGATAATAGGGTTAGTCGACTAAGCGATCACTGGAATCTGCATCAGAAACAGAACCAACTTAGTCGACCAAGGAAAAAATTTTAGTCGACTAAGTGCTCTCTGTTTGCTACATCCGCCAAGCTACTACAAAACAAGAAAACGGCTAGAATCTTCCTTAAACTATTTCTAACGGTCATAAACGTCCCAACAGCCATCAGACCAGCTTCTCCAAATATAAAAGGATCTTCAAATGCCAAAGAATACACTCTTGACAACTTTAGCTTCACACTAAAAGACACCATCACATTCAAGCCAAGACGAGTAGCAAAACCTGAAAATCCTTTGTACTCTTCATTGAACCTCAACGCCTATTCTTTGTATCTATGTTCAACACTTCAACTTGTACCATATAGATCAATCGTGTGATCACTAGGTACTTTCCTTCTTCTATCATTGTATTCTTAGAGTGAGTGTTTCACTCTAAGTGTTTGCATCAAGCAAGGTTTGCTTGGATGCTTGTAGGTTCCAACTTAGCCTTGAAAAGTTGAGGTTCGGTTCTAGTTTAGCCCGTGAAAAACTAGAGTTAAAGGTTGTGGTTGAGCCTTGGAAAAACTAGAGTTAAAACCACATTGGGTTTTAGTTTAGCTCGGGAAAAACTAGTGATAGGTTATGGTTGAGCCTTGGAAAGTCACATTGGATTTTAGTTGATCTCGTGAAAAACTAGTGTAAAAGTTATGGTTAAGCCTTGGAAAAGCCATTGTAAAAGCTTGGTGGAAGCTTGTGAATTCCACCGTCTAGTGTTTGATTTGAAAATCCTTGGTTGGATAATCAAGGTAGTGGATGTAGATCTTGGACAGAACCACTATAAATACCTTGTCAATTGTTTTCATTTCCTTATCTTCCTTAGTTTGAGATCAAGTCTCAATCCCACCAAAAAGAGCCGAGATAGTGCTATTCACCCCCCTCTAGCACTTATATTGGAGACCAACAATTGGTATCAGAGCTAGCTCTCTGAATATAAGGTCTAACACCCTTAGAGAGGATCCAAATGGCTCAACATAAATCAGTTGTAGCTGAGGGACAATCAACAAACAGACCACCTCTGTTTGATGGCTCTAATTACCCTTATTGGAGCACTAGAATGTCAATTTTCATTAGGGCCATAGATTATGAAATGTGGGATGTTATCACTGATGGTCCCTTTACTCCCTCAACTGTGAATGTTGTCACAAATGAGTTGATGCCTAAACCAAGGTCTGAATGGACCGAAGCTGAAACTAAGAAAGTGCAGACCAACTTCAAGGCAATCAACACCCTGCATTGTGCCTTAACTCCCACTGAGTTCAACAAAGTCTCAAGCTGTACAACAGCTAAGCAAGTGTGGGACAAGTTAAGAATAATACATGAAGGGACTTCTCAAGTTAATGAGTCCAAAATTGCCCTCTTGACCCATAACTATGAGATGTTCAAAATGGAACCTGGTGAGGACATCACCAGCATGTTTGATAGGTTCACAAACATCACAAATAAACTTAACCAACTAGGAAAACCTATCCCGAAGCATGAGCTTGTAAAAAGACTTCTTAGAAGTCTGCCTAAGTCTTGGAAGCCAAAGGTGACTGCCATCCGAAAAGCCAAAGACTTGAGCATCATCACACTTGATGAAATTTACGGCTCACTCTTCACACATGAGCTGGAGCTCAAGGAAGAAGAAAAAGAGGATAAAAGAGAGGCAAAAGAGAAGAAGAAGAACATAGCACTCAAAGCCAGCATCCTTGAAGATGAGCTAAAAGAACTCTTAAACGATGATAATGATGAACTTGCACTTGTTGCAAGAAGATTGAGAAAACTTATGGGAAGGAAGAAACGAAAATTTGTGAGAAAATTCTTTAAAAGGGATCAAGGTCCTACATGGAAGAAAAACAAGAATGAAAGCAGTAAAAAGGAAGAAATAATCTGCTATGAATGCAAAAAACTAGGACACTACAAATCTGAATATCCATTGCTGAAAGAAGAAACTCCAAGGAGAATCAAAAAATCGAAAAATGTAATGGTTGCTGCAGCCTGGTCAGATAGTGATTCAAACACAGAATCTGATGAAGAAAGCTCAAAAGAAAGAGCAAACATCTGCCTGATGGCAAAGGATGATGAAACAGAGGTATGCTCATCGTCTTGGGATATATTTATGAATGATTTGCAAGATGAGTATGATGAGTTATGTGATAAGTTTGAAAGCTTGTTTTTAAAGTACAAAAATCTGAAGAAAAAGGCTACATCACTTGAAAAAGATTTAGAGAAAATTAAACTTGATTTCAACTCTGTTTTTGAACAAAGAAATTTACTTTAGACTGAACTGGAACACTCAAAAGCAGATTTTGAAATCATGAGAATAGAGCTGGAAAATAAAACTGATGCTTTGCAAAAAGTTCTTAATGAAAATGCAGCTCTTAAATGTTTAAACGATGATCTTTTAAAGAAAAATTCATATAGCAAGACGAATCATCATAATACATCATCTAGATGCTATCATTGTGGAAAATATGGTCATCTATCATATAAGTGTGTCAAAAACATTTATGTGCAGAAAACCAGAAAAATCTGAGTGCCAAAAGGTTATTTTATTGACACTAATATTGAAGGACCCATCAAAGCATGGGTACCTATCAAGAAGAACTGAACCATATTTTTGTAGGTTGAGCTGTACCTAAAAGAAACATGCTCAAAGGCTTAACACATAAAGAAACAGTCATGGTACATGGATAGTGGCTGCTCTCAACACATGACAAGAGATGAAATGCTGTTTGCACAGTTGGACAAGAAAAAAGGAGGCACCGTATCTTTTGGAGATAATTCAAAAAGAAGAATTCAAGGTATAGATACGGTTGGTAAGAACTCCTGCACACAAATTAGCCATGTGTTATTTGTTCAAGGTCTAAAGCATAATCTGTTAAGCATAAGTCAGCTATGTGACAAAGGGTTTAAGGTTTGTTTTGATTCCAACAAATGCGAAGTAATAAACATAGGCACAAACAAGACTAACTTCATAGGAAATAGATTGAAAAACATGTATGTAACCTTCCTTGAAGATCTAGAAAAAGATAGTGAAATGTGCCTAGTAGCCAAGGCTGAAAATGATAGCTGGTTGTGGCATAAGAGACTAGGACATGTTAACTTGAACACTATGTCGAAACTAATTAAGAAAGATTTAGTTATTGGACTACCCAGCATTAGGTTTGAAGTTGATAAAGTATGTGAAGCATGTCAGCTAGGAAAACAAGTCAGAACATCATTCAAAGCTAAGAATGTTGTGTGAACATCGAAACCTCTTGAAATACTCCACATGGATCTCTTTGGTCCAATTAGCACCACAAGTCTAGGTGGTAAATCTTATGGTTTAGTGATTGTTGATGATTACTCGAGATTTACTTGGGTTTATTTCCTTGCTCACAAGAATGATGCATTATCAGCTTTTATAGGATATTGCAAGAAAGTTGAGAATGAAAGAGGTACATCCATTATTAGGATTAGGAGTGACCATGGAGGTGAATTTGAGAATGATGAGTTCGAGAGATATTGTAATGAAAAGGGGTTGGAACACAACTTCTCAACACCTAGAACACCCTAGCAAAATGAAGTTATGGAAAGAAAGAATAGAACATTGAAAGAGATGGCAAGAACTATGCTTTATGAGAATAACCTCTTTAAATATTTCTGGGCTGAAGTTGTCAATACATCAGCTTATATACTTAATAGAGTTTCAATTAGAGCAATCATGTCAAAAACCCCATATGAGCTGTACAAAGGAAGAAAACCAAACATCTCTCACCTTAGGAGCTTTGGCTACAAATGCTTTGTGTTGAACAATGGAAAACAGCCATTAAGGAAGTTTGATGCTAAAAGTGATGAAGCAATATTCTTGGCATATACCATAAACTCAAAAGCATATAGAGTTTTCAACAAAACGACACTAACTGTTGAAGAATCTATCCATATAGTTTTTGATGAATCAATCCATGTTGAAAAGGAAGTTCATGAGGATGATGAAGATTTTGAAAATCTAGGAAAACACATGGATGAAATGAGTCTAAATGATAGCAAGAACAATGAGGAAGACTCATCAAGAGAAGAAACCGTAGCTCCACCTCTTGAAAATTTACAAGGATAAGAAATCCAGCATAGTGACTTATCTAGGAGTTAGAGATATGTGAGAGATCATCCACAAGATCAAATCATAGGAGACATATCTCATGGAGTTAAGACTAGGAAAGGAACTAGGGAAACTTGTGAATTTTCAGCTTTCATTTCTCAAATTGAACCTAAAAGTTTTGAGGAAGCTGAAAAAGAGGAAAACTGGATTTTAGCCATGCAAGAGGAGTTGAATCAATTCAAGAGAAATAATGTATGGTCACTAGTGCCTAAGCCTTCAAATCACCTTATTGTTGGCACTAAATGGGTGTTTAGAAACAAGATTGATGAACAAGGAAATGTTGTGAGAAACAAAGCAAGATTGGTAGCAAAGGGGTATAATCAAGAAGAAGGAATAGATTATGAAGAAACCTTTGCTCCAGTAGTAAGAATAGAAGCCATAAGATTGTTAGTTGCCTTTGCTTGTCATATGAACTTCAAACTATACCAAATGGATGTGAATAGTGCATTCCTAAATGGAATTATTCAAGAAGAGGTATATGTTGAACAACCTACTGGTTTTGAAGATTTTGAAAAATCAGATCATGTCCTTAAGCTTCATAAAACCTTATATGGTTTGAAACAAGCTCCTAGAGCTTGGTATGAAAGGCTTTCAAAATTCCTGGTAGAAAAAGACTATGCTAGGGGCAGCATTGACACCACATTGTTTATCAAGAGATACCTAAATGATCTAATCATAGTTCAAATCTATGTTGATGACATAATATTTGGTGCTACTAATGAATCTTTTTGCAAGAACTTTGCTAAGGAAATGCAGGGAGAATTCAAAATGAGCATGATAGGAGAATTGAAGTACTTTCTTGGCCTTCAAATCAAGCAATGCAAAGGAGGAACCTTTGTCAGTCAAGACTGTTACATTCAAGACATGCTCAAAAAGTATGACATGCTGAAATTGAAATCCATCAGCACACCAATGAGTACATCTACAAAGCTTGATGCTGATGAGAAAGGTAAAGATGTAGATCAAAAGCTCTATAGAGGTATGATTGGATCTCTTCTTTACTTAACTGCAAGTGGACCAGATATTCAGTTTAGTGTGTGTTTGTGTGCTAGATTTCAGTCTCAACCTAAAGAAACACACCTCATTGCTGTAAAAAGAATATTTAGATATCTCATTGAAACTCAAGGCCTAGGATTATGGTATTCAAAAGAATCACCATTCAGCCTTGTAGGACATTCAGATGCTGACTTTGCTGGAAGTAGAACTGATAGGAAGAGCACAAGTGGAACATGTCAACTGCTAGGAAGCATGCTTGTATGCTGGTCAAGCAAGAAGCAAAATTCTATAGCCTTATCCACTGCTGAAGTAGAATATGTGTCCCTAGGAAGTTATTGTGCACAGGTTTTATGGATTAAGCAACAATTGAAAGACTACGGGTTGTCCATGAATAACACACCCATATATTGTGACAACACCAATGCTATAAATATTTCAAAGAATCCTGTGCAACACTCAAGAACTAAGCACATTGAAATTAAACATCATTTTATTAGAAATTATGTAACTAAGAGAGAAATCAATATTGAATTTGTGAGCACATTGCACCAACTCGCTGACATATTTACAAAACCCCTTAGTGAGGATAGCTTCTGTGAAATTAGAAAGAATCTAGGGATGTGCTGTGTGGAAGAGTTATAAGCAAAAATTTGGACTGAATAAAGGAAAATAGAAGAGACTTAGTCGACTAAGTGTAAAACTCAGTCAACTAAGAGTATTATGTTCTATTAAATCAAAAGAACTGATGACTAAGTAATAAAGGATTAAAGTAAGGAGATTTTGTGCCTACCGGGTGACAAAATAGAAAGGAGGAAACCTGATGCAGTAAATAGTAAAAATATGAGAGGGAGTTTTGAAATTTGGGAAAATGAGACATTAGTTAAGGGGGAGACAGACGATTCCCTGAGTTAGAAACTGCCATTCACTTTTTAATTCTCTGAAAACTGACTTTCTCATCTCTATCAGTCTTACTTTCTTCTCTCCATCTTCTGAAATCAACCGAGAACCCTATTTCTAACACCCCATGAACCCTAAGTGAAAAACATCTTCATAAGTCACAATGGCTAAGTCGACCCTTCTCAAAGATTTGCTTGCAAAGAAAAAGGGGAAGAGACTAGCAGAAGAAAACCCCGAGGCTGAGCACCCAAGAAAGAGACAAAAAGGTGCATCGAGTTCTGCAACAAAGAAGATTGTGAAAGAGTCCAAGAAGAAGAAACAAAAAGAAAAGAAGAGGAAAACTGAGAAACTGGGAAAGAAAGGCAAAGGAGAAAAAGGTACATCATCTGCCTCTTC
The DNA here is from genome assembly GCA_036013995.1 of Theobroma grandiflorum. Taxonomy (NCBI): domain Eukaryota; kingdom Viridiplantae; phylum Streptophyta; class Magnoliopsida; order Malvales; family Malvaceae; genus Theobroma; species Theobroma grandiflorum. Next base: position 14,301,306 of record CP142130.1, on the reverse strand, counting down.
CATGAAATTTAGAAACAAAATTCATGAAGAGAGATTTAAGAAAATTGAAAATGCCCCCATTACATGTGGGAAGTATATTGACTGGGAGAGTTTCAGTGAAACTCCTGAACTACAAACGAGCCTGACAGATTATTTTAATGAACTAAGTATCAAGGAGTTTAGCTCTTTCAAGAACAGAGCATATAGTGCTAGTTTAGTTAAATAATTTTGTTCTAGCATTGCATTTAGTGAAAGAGAGCTTGATGATTCAGATGAGTACTCTGAAGAAAACCTGAATGTCTTTCTTAATGGAAAAGAATTCCTAGTTACTACCTCAAACTTAAGTAACCTGCTAGGAATTGAAAGAGAGAATGGAGAATATGAGATGCTTGACAAGTATAATCCTGTTTCTATGTGAGAAATTGTCACTGGGAAGAAGGAAAAATTCTCTTCTAAGAGCAATGCAGGACTAATCATTAGTTCACAGTTTAGAATCTTGCATTACTTCGTAGCTGCAAATCTGCATGGAATGAATGGTAGCTTAAGCTACATCAGCCTTCAAGACCTTTGGCTGATGGAGCATGCATTCACTGGTGAAGTTCTGAACCTTGGACGGCTCATGATTGAAAGAATGAGGGTAGCATGCAAACTGGAAAAGATTCATTTGCCCTATGGGAATGTGATCACATCCCTTGTCAAAAAGAAATGAGTGTGGGCAAAGAGGTATGATACGGATATGGTCAAGAGTAGAGACCAACCAATCTACCTGGGAAGTTTGATCAAAATGGGATACAAAGTGTATGGAGATACCTTCAGCAAGACCTCTAAGATCACCTCAGTTCAGACTCAACCTGAGGCAGCCCCCACACAACCAGAAATAGCAGCCCCTCCATTCTCCAATGAAGTGATGTTCAACCTATTGATGAGAATGGATGCCAAGCTCACTGATCAGGGAGCTATGCTTATTAAAATTGAAGAAAAAATGAATGAAATTGAAGCCAACTTGAAAGCCAGATCTGAAATGCCAACGGGACCTGCAAATGCTGACTCCTCTGCTACTGAGAACATTGCACTAGAAGGACAAGGTGCTGAAGGATCAGCATTGCAACCAGAAAGTTCTGAATTCCAAGATGCAAGCCTTGAATTTCAAGTTGAAGATCAGCCTACCAAAGTGCAAGTCCTGGTCATCATGACCTTGAACCAGAACCTGAAGAACTACACCAAACTACCTCAGCAAGAAAGGAAACATCTGATCAAGGGATTGAGGTAGTTGGTTCACCACTTGGTTCTCCTGAGCACTAGCCTCCATCTCAGCCTAAACATGAAGCATCCCCTCCACATTCTGAAAAAGTATCTGTTATGAGACTTTTCTATGAAATGGTCAGAGAAGAGCAAGCAGAAAAAGAGGCAGTAGTGGCTCAAGCTGCTCAAGCAATGACCTCAGAATAAGAAGCTGTAGAAAAAGGGAAGAAAAAAGGAAAAACAAAAGCAAAAGACACAGCTCCTGCTTTTAAGACTCAACCACCTGCCATGAGACAGAAGAAGACAGCAAGAAAACCAGTTCCTCCAAGAACAAGGAAGTCTTCAAGATTAGCAAAAAAGGCAAAGTCACCTCTTGCAAGCACTCCTTAAGCCCCAATAGAAGTCTCTGATCAGGCAACTCTAAAAAAGGCTACAGAGACATCTCCTCAGCAGACTCTAGAAGCAACCTCTCAAGCCCCTCTAAGACCACCCTCTCCTTTTCCCCTAAATCCTTGGTGGGAACAGACTATGTCCCTTGAATCCACACCATCTCCTTTTGAGAACTGATACCTCAGCCCCCTTCTTGATGATGACAAAAATAAGGAGTAGTATTTACAAGGAAAAATAAAAAAATCTGAGGGCAAATGTACGGGACCTTTAGGGAGAATATCAAGAAAAACAAAAAATCCTGAAGGTAGAGGTACCAGACTTCTAGGGCAGATAGGTAGCAAAAACAGGACTAGAGGTAATTCTGGAATAATTTTTTTCTGGTTTCTATTTTGTTGGATATCAATGTCGAAATAGCATTCAAACAATGCTTTTAATTTTAGCTGACTTTATGAATAACTTGAATATGCTTGCTGACAGTTGGTTAAAGTGCTTGAACTCTGAAAATGATGTTTATGACAATATGAAGCATGGCTGGAAACTTATCAGCTGACACTATGCAAAACTGCTACAATTTTTTGATATTATGCTAATTTTGAGCTATTAGATTGATAAATCATTTTTGAGACCATAATGCAAAGTAAAACATGTGCTTGAGTCCATATGAATGATGATTCATAAAAGTTCTGCTGGAAAAATGATGGTGTGAATGAAATCTAGAGCTAACATGATGAAATCTGAGCTTGCATGCTAGTTGACAAAAAATTACAAAAACAGAAAGCTGATAACAATCTGTCAACATGCCCTTAACCCTTAAAATCTGCATATATGAATATTTTCTATCAGAAGCAAGTATGTACAATATCACTAGGAATATAACTAAGGAAGGAACTTGCTGGAATGGATGAAGATATGCACACACTTAAGGGGAGCATGAACTTAGGGGGAGCAATCCTCATTCTCTGCAGAAACTGAAAAAGGAACTAAATAGACACCATGCTGTTAATGAAGGGATGTTTTGTCATCATCAAAAAGGGAGAGATTGTTGGCTCCATTAATTTTTGATGATAATAAAACATTCTCATGTCATTTGTATCTAATATTTTTAACTAAGTGTGCAGGGCAAATGATCACAAATAAGACAATACGACAATCTTCCTATTGAACATCTAAAGATGTGATTTGGATAAAGAACAAGGAATATCAGTATTGATGAAGTTCCCTGGTGAATCAAGAAAGATCATTAGTTGAACAAAGGTCAAGGTGGAGAAGCGAAAGGGTGAAACTTGGTGAGAAACAGAATCAAGTTAGTCGACCAAGATAATGGGGCTAGTCAACTAAGCGATCATTGGAATCAGCATCAGAAACAAAACCAACTTAGTCGACCAAGGGAAAAATTTTAGTCGACTAAGTGTTCTCTGGCTGTTACATCCACCAAGCTACTACAAAACAAGAAAACGGCTAGAATCTTCCTTAAACTGTTTCTAACGGTCATAAATGTCCCAACAATTATCAAACCAGCTTCTCCAAATATAAAAAGATCTTCAAATGCCAAAGAATACACTCTTGACAACTTTGGCTTCACACTAAAAAACACCATCACATTCAAGCTAAGAAGAGTAGCAAAACCTGAAAATCCTTTATACTCTTCATTGAACCTCAACGCCTATTCTTTGTATCTATGTTCAACACTTCAACTTGTACCATATAGATCAACCGTGTGATCACTAGGCACTTTCCTTCTTCTATCGTTGAATTCTTAGAGTGAGTGTTTCACTCTAAGTGTTTGCATCAAGCAAGGTTTGCTTGGATGCTTGTAGGTTCCAACTTAGCCTTGAAAAGTTAGGGTTAGGTTTTAGTTTAGCCCGTGAAAAACTAGAGTTAAAGGTTGTGGTTGAGTCTTGGAAAATCACATTAGGTTTTAGTTTAGCCCGGGAAAAACTAGTGATAGGTTGTGGTTGAGCCTTGGAAAGCCACATTGGATTTTAGTTGATCCCATGAAAAACTAGTGTAAAGGCTGTGGCTAAGCCTTGGAAAAGCCATTGTAAAAGCTTGGTGGAAACTTGTGAATTCCACCGTCTAGTGTTTGATTTAAAAATCCTTGGTTGGATAATCAAGGTAGTGGATGTAGGTCTTGGATCGAACCACTATAAATACCTTGTCAATTGTTTTCATTGCCTTATCTTCCTTAGTTTGAGATCAAGTCTCAATCCCATCAAAAAGAGTCGAGATAGTGCTATTCACCCCCCGTTTAGCACCTATATTTGGGACCAACACACATAAGCTCAATCAGCTCAAGTTCTTTTATGGCTAGCCAGGTACAGTAAAGAAGACCGATGAAATTATTAAAACATGGACACAAGCATGAAAAGTAAGTCCAGAGAGGTTAGCTGACAAAGTTACTTCTGGGTATTGGGCATGGCAACAACGTCGAGTGAACAACATGGTACTTCCATCAAAGCTCAGCGGTATGAATAACACTGAAGCAAGGGCTAGTGAATCATCATGTGATAAGATGGCCATGTGGAAAAACGAAAACAAGAGGCTGCGACAAGAAGTAAAAGATTTGACAAAAGAATGAGAATTGAAGATTCAAAAGCTTTGCAAAAAACATGGTGAATTAAAGGAGAAATATGAATGCTTAGACTATACTCTTTAGTCAATGACTGTGGATCTTGGCAATTTATGAAAAGATTTAAGTGAGAAAGAAAAAAACTTAAGCGAGAAACAAAAGCAAATTGATAAGTTCCAAGCTTCAACAATGGTGTAGGACAGAGGTTACATTTTCAATGGAAGAAAATTCAAAGGCTTAAGGAAGAATGTGAGCAACATGAGCACACTATTCTAGCCCTCCAAAAGAGTTATGACCAAGCCAAACAAGAGTGCCTTTTGTATCAAGTTTATGCAAGATCACAAAACATAAAGGATACATGGAGGTGTGAGTTTTTAGCTAGGCAAGCTCAAATGGAACACTTCGTAAAGCAAACTAATAAGGCAATTCTTAAGGCAAGGGAGAAAGTTAAAAAGACAAAGTTACTCAAACTTGAAATTCATCCTAATGGAGTATATGGACAACGATTGCTCAATTTCATGGATGAAGTGCACGATCATTACAAGCAAGTTGGACGTTTTAAGTATTTTAACTTAGATTTTAAAGTATATTAAGTTTTTTTGGGTGAGATTTTTTTTATTTTAAGATAGATTGTTCTTAATTAGATTGAATGTAAGTAGTTTAAGTTGGATTTTATTTCTGGTAATATAAGTCTCTTTTCATTATCTATCATTCAAAACATGTTTAGAGCTTGCATTTACATATCTAAGCTTATCTTTCATAGGCATTTCAAGGCATCTTAATATATTTAGAGCATGCATTTACATGTCTAAGCTTATTTCTCATACGAACATATCCTAACTCATATTTATGGTAAAAATGGGTCCTCAAGATAGCTCATCAGCCAAAACCACCTATTTGTCACCCATACAACACTCGACTACAAATCAAGATCATGGAAAACAAACAAGCTGAGCGAATGGATCAAATGACGAAAGCTCAAGAAGAGATAAAAGAGCCATTGGCTAAGATGATAGACTTAATCATGAATATCAACAAAGGGAAAACAATGGTTGAAGAACTTGTTAACCGAGCAAGCCAACAAATCTTAAGTAATAATGATTCCATGTACCAACCTCTAGTGTCTCAAAAGCAACACCAATACCCCATACATCCTATGGGAGATCATCCTTAATATTAGGGACAATCATCAATGCAGGGAACAACCACTCGAGTAAACTCATCTCATCCAATTATAGTTTTAGATTTAGATGATCCAAAAGAACAGGAAAAGTTGAGTAAAGGCACATCCAAGGTTATAGATAATTTGAAAGCACAAAAAAAGTTTGACTTTTTAGAGAAATAATTATGTGTTATGGAAGGAACAGATGCTTCAGGTTCTATTGATGCATTAAAACTAAGTCTTGTACTTGGACTAGTAATTCTCCCAAGTTTAAGGTCCTTAATTTCTAGAAATATGATGGTATAAAGTGACCAATGGCGCATGTAACCATGTACTGTCGTAAGATGGCTGCGTACACTCAAGATGATAACTTGTTAATTCACTATTTCCAAGATAACCTTACAGGATCAGCCCTGAGATGGTATAATAAGCTGGATAGAAACCGTGTGCATTCATGGAAAGATTTGTCATAAGCGTTTGTAGCTCAATATAAACATGTGGCCGACATGTCCCCAGATCATTTGACTTTCCAAGGCATGGAAAAGAAAGCTACAGAAAACTTCAAAGATTATTCTTGAAAGTGGAAAGATATTGCTTCACAAGTCCTGCCACCATTGACTGAGAAAGAAATAATAGTCATGTTCGTCAATACTTTGAAGGCCCCATACTACAAAAGGTTGATCAAAAATGCCACCTAGAATTTTGCAAATATGGTATTGTCAAGGGAAATAATTGAAGCTACAATTAAGAGTGGTAAAATTAAAGGAAGAGACACCCCTAATTCTAAAAAAGGAAGTGTAAAAAAAAAGGAAACTGAATCCCAAGTAGTTACACTTGAAACTCCTCAAGCTAGAGCATACAACCCATATCAACCTTATCTCCATTACCAACCTTACTATCCCACCTTAAACAATATTTCCCAAAACCCTTATCCATACTAATGAGCCCCATAATTAATTTTTCAAACAAGTGTCTAACTGATACCATCACCACCAACCTAATCCACTACTCCAACAAACAATACTAAGGAACCTAGAAATAATCTAGAGAAATTCGACCATTTTCCCATATCCTATACAGCTTTGCTTCCCCAACTAATCAAACGCCACCTTTTGGCAAAAGTTCACTTAGAACCTTTAAAACCACCTTACCCAAAGTGGTATGATGTCAAATCCCATTTCGTGGAGGGATCGTGTTCATGGACCCAGAAAACCTTAACCTGTTAAGCTTAAGCAAGCCTCTTATCATAACATCATCAAACATTCATCATCACAAGCGAAAGCATCATATAACATCCATTAACGTACATAATCATAATACATTCATTCATAAAACTAATTACATAATTAATGAACTTCTCAACTTAATTGTCTAAACTCAAGCATTTATTATACATATATATATATATATATGAAAAAGTGTCGCTATCATAGAGCACATTAACACTTGTATCAACAACACCCTCAGGTGTCCATGTAGACTCTTGAGCCATCATCATAATCTCACACATAACATTATCAATATAAAATGCCCAACATTGGCAACGTTAACATAAACATATTCACAATTTGTAAACACAAACATAAAGTAAAAGATCGACTCGTCAATGGAAGTGATCTACCCTCCAAGCATCAAGTGGTTGCTAGACACTTGCCAAAGAATAAAAACTAAATATTGGTATTCACGACACTCGCTGCTTTTAGACACTATCATTGATTTGCAATAAAATAAATAGAGAAAATAATATAAGTCACAAAGACTCCATGAGTGGATACAAGAAGGGGACAAGTGTCACAACCCAATTTCTCGGGCCATGACCGGCGCATAAGCCCAATGAGTGTAGCTCACTAAGCTCAAGCAAGGCTATACTATTTATTTTAATTAACGATTTGTCAACTAATGTGGCCATACGCATTCTCAAACAGTGTAAAGATAGCCAATTCACGATGGCATTAACGATTAATACATGTATTCATACATTGTTCACGATATGTAACTCGGTAATTACATTACATGAACATATTCACATAACAAAAAAGACCCGTGACCTTCAGCGGACAAATTACAACAAAAGAGTTGCTATTGAATGCTAGACACATACCCAGGAGACGAACTACCGGGACTCCTCGATCTAGGATCCAACGGTCTCTTGATCTGAAAACATGAATTAAAACTATGAGTACGAAACTCAGTGAGCGAATATTAGAAGGGAACAAGCAATATTAGTTAGGAAATTTGATAATCATAATGCACTAATTGGAAACGAGACAACTTTTAATCTAGCTAATTTTTAAACCCTTTCCACTTAACCCGAAATGATTATAAATTCAAGGATAAAGCACCCATGAATTTACCCAAACATTCTAGCAAGATAGCAAAATGGATGATTTATCACAAATCGTCACAAAACAAGGGTTTCACCTACCATACAAATCACATTTTCCATCGAGCACATTATATCACGCATATATAGATAAGATCACGTGCAATTACATACATCGCCTAGTCTTCATCGTCCTTGGTGGTAAAAAGATAACTATCAAAACACTAGCAGGAGTTACGTATAGCCGTCCCTGCAAGCCTCTGGGCGGAGCATCGTGCTTCGCCACAGTTCACATGTGAGAGTTCCCAGAAATCATGGGTGTTATGTTTCGCAGTCCCCACTTTGCTCAACTCTGAGTTTTCAGGAATTATGGGCGTTACGTTTCGCCATCCCCACTTTGCACACCATTACCGGCATGTGCACTACCCACTCCGCACATGCACGATGACATCAATTTCGCCAAAGTTTATTAATAATGCATATCAGCATAATATAAAGGTACACAGATTCAGCACAACTAAATTTCACATTAGCAAAAATAATATTTCACTAAAAGCTTGTTCCCATGGTACTCGTTCTTTTTAAAGAAAGTTGAATAAAATCATTCAACCATTTTATTCAAATACGTTCATATTCCCAAAACCATTTTGAAATGCAAATTCACTCACAAATTTTTGGGAGTCGAATTCGGGTACTTCGACTACAAATCCTCGGGTATAATTTCCTTACCTTTGTTAGAGGATTCACCACCAAGACATATTGCACAATCAAGAAATTCACCACATTGGTACTAAATATTAATAAACTAATTTAGACTATTAAGGCATAATATGAAATGCAAATTGTCCGTATATTTTCTAAACGCAGTATTGACCTAATTCGGCCTATCACCCGATTAAATGGCCAACACGTCCAATTCAATTCCAAATTACTCCATTCTTTTTCTAATACTTCAAATCACTCAACATAAACCAAATAACCCAAAAATTCAGTTTAATCAACTTCACATTCTTTCATGGAAATTTCGACCATAATGGTGCATTATCACTAAAATTTTCCCAATTCAATTTTCTCACCATAAATCATCATTTTCTAACCAATTTCTCTTGAAACAAAATCAATCCACCATGCACACACAACATGGGACATTCGGCCATTGAAGGATACAAAAGATTTTGTGGTTTTCTTCACTTGTTTTCATGCTACACACCATTAATCACCCAAAAACACTAACATACCTCAAAATCAAACCAATTTCAACATCATTTTTTCACCATACCCATTCGGTCAGCATCAAACCCATTATGAAAACATGCTATTCCACCATGGAAATAAGAAAATAAAGCATGGGTAATATAGATCACAAACTAAATTAAGAAATTTTACCCTTTTCTAGCTTAAATCTTTGAATTCTCACACTTTCCCTTTGATTTTCTCGTTCTAGGGTTTTGTTCTTCCTTTCCTCTTGTTTGGCCAACCATGGGGGTGAAAATAAGGGTTTTATGGGCTAATTTTTCAAGTTTAATATTAAATAAATCAAGCTTAACACGTGGCACTTTCTCATTGGTCCATAATTTAAATATTTTTCCTTTAAACCTTTAATTCTCCACCACATATAATTGTCATATTTATCCATTCCATAAATGAATAAAATCTATAAGCTTAATTAGTGTTGGGGGTGAAAAATTACTATTTTACCCCTGAGGTGGCAAAATTATCGTTTTGCCCTTATCCTCCAAAAATACTGAGAATTAAAATTTTTTCACTACTAAACCTCATATTATACTCCAAATGATCAATCTTGATCAAATGTGGTCAAAATCTTTTCTAAAAATACCCATTTTGTCATTTGATGGTAAAATGACCATTTTGCCCCTAAGTAGTCAATATTCCCGATTAATTCCAAATCAGCTGTCGAACCCCGAATCACCATTTTAAGTCATTATGTGAGTTTTAGAATTCTCAAATTCTTCTTAGAATTTCTATTTGGACTAGTTCGAGGTTTAAATCAACTTAATTGTACCACTTGGTACAATATCGACCTTTGAAAATTTTTTCGAGGTGTTTCAAGTAAGCAAGCATTCTATCTACGGGTCTATAGAGGTCAAGGCCTCACAACAAGCTAGGGGATAAGAGTATTTTGTAACCATGCATTTGTAAACTCATGCCATTCATAACTTTGTAATCATAAAGTTCATGATACGTGTCATTTAAACTTAGTTAAGTACCTTTCATTTGAAAACAAACTTATATAAATCTTTAGAGACCCTTTACTTTAAATCTTCATCAAATGTACTCAAGCAACCTTTCTTGTACCAATCTATCGATATATTCCTGAATGTATCGATACATTGGTAAGATGTATCGATACATTTCACATAGAAAACCTCCCATAGCAATCTATTTAGAATGTATTGATACATACTCTATATGTATCGATACTCCGAACACAACAGCCAAGTTTTTGGACAATTTCAGCATTTTTACAATTCCTTGGTCCCCATTCTCAAGTCATCATAAAGTATAAATCATAAATCAAACTCAAATGAACTTAACATGCAACATATTATAAACATAACAATCATAATCATTTCATTAACATTAAACTCACACATTGTGATGGTTTGACCCCATCAACCTAGGGCTGACAACGTACATCCCTATTGCACCTTGGGCATTTATAATGCATCATAGGAGTGAAGTGGTCACTTGCATCCGTGAAAGCAGAATCACTTGCACGCTTTGAGTTCTCATACTCATAACATGTGGAATGTGGAATGTCCTTCACATGCATGCTTACTCATCTCATAGGATATATGAAATTTACATCATATACATAATCTCATCACATTCTTCATACTTTCTCAATCATCTCATGTAGTATATGGAATATACATCATATACACAATCTAATAACATTCATCATGTTTTCTCAATCATCTCATGTAATATATGGAATATACACCATATACATAATTTAATGGCATTTTTCATACTTTCATGCACATTATAGCATCTATAAATAAACATACAATATCTCGTAACCACACTAGCTCAAAAGTTAGAGTAATTGAGTAGACTACAAACATAAAAGGGCTTGTTTCCTTTTATTGAAAACTAATACATAATAACATATTTATGTACATAATAGATTCTTAAAAAATTTGAAAATCATTGTGTCACACATGTCACAATCATTATCAAATCAAGACATTTGAATATTTCCTTGAAAACTTCATAAACCTTGCAATTCAAATTCTTTAATGAACCATTTATGGAAATGATTTTTCAATGTGCTTAAACAACCATTTTCATAAAAATCAAGTTAACTTTGCATATTAAAATACTCAAAAAGGTAGATCCACTCACATAGTTGGATATTCAATTCCTAACTCAAATCACAACTCCGTTTCGACAAAATTTGTGAAGTTTTCACGTGTTCCTATCACACAACATTCATTACAATCATTTCCTAGAATAAAAATTTCGTAATAATCATTTTAGATACTTTCGAAACTACTTGCTTTTAGCTAAACTAGTTTTATAGCTAAAACCCTTACTTAGAAACCCATAAATCTTTCACTTTTACCTTAGGTAAGCTTTGATTCTAAGGAAAATCACAAAATCTTTGAGCTTTAGTGTTCAACATAAAATTTGGGCATAAAAATAATATTTTTAGTGCTAGAAAATTCATAAATTAAGATTTAAAAGTTGAAAGATGTCACCTTTGTTTGAAAACCTAAAACCAAGTATCTAATTTTTCAAAATGATGATTTGGGGTGCAAATGGATTTGAAAGAGCTTAGAATTGCTAAAAAACTAATAAGAGGCAACTTAAAATGAAAAACCCATGGGGTATGGGTCATATTTATAATATAAGGTGTGCAATTACCTTTTTACCCCTTTTATGTTTCAAAAATCGATAAAATGTATCAATACATTTGCCTATGTATCGATACATTTTGTTCTGGAAAAAATGTATTGATACATTTTCATAAGAAACACTTTCTAGACTAAATGTATCGATACATCATGAACATGTATCGATACATTTGAGACAGAATGTAGTTTCTAAGACAGATTGCCTATAAAAACCTGCACAGCTTATTTACATTAAATACCATTTAAGTAAATGTCCTCTTTACTTTTTACTCTCCATTTACCTAAGATATTTAATGTAAATAAGCAAACAACCCTCCATTCGGTTTCAATAAAAGTATAAAAAAATTCAAAATCCAAAATAATCAAAATCTAAATTTTGGTTTCAACAACAAAATCAAAAAAATTAGACTGAAATTAAATTTATGGCTCTCATTTACCATTGCAAACGTATTCCAAAAATTATAAAAAAATCATTTTTAATCATCTAAAAATCAAGGAAATCATTACTGTCAATTTTTATTTTCGAAAGATTGTTCAATAAAAATCACATATTTTGACCCCTTCCAAACTTAGAAAATTTTTTGCTTCAAAAGTGATAGCAACCAAAAGTGTCAATCAATTCTTTTGAAGGTTAAAACTAAGTTTGATGTTTAAAAAATGTAATCTATATGCTCACCTAAGGATTTCCTAACTTATCCTCTTACCTAAGGTGAGATTTCACATTCGTCCCTCCTTAAAAAAATTCATCCCTAAATTTAACTAATGCATTAACCTTTGCAGAATAAGTGTGGATACTTCACTCACATGTCATCCTCGGCTTCCTAAATCACCTCTTCGCTTGAGTGATTGCGCCATTGTACCTTAACTGAGGTTATCTCTTTGGAGCGTAACTTCTTCAACTGTCTATCTAGTATGATTACCAATACCTCATTGTATCTCAAATCATCTTCCAACTGTAGGGACTCATGTTGTATCACATGCAATGGATCTGATTGGTACTTCTGTAGTACCAAAACATGAAACACAAGATGAACATTAACACGATCTGGCAGTAGTGCCAATCGATATGCCACTACGTCAACTCTTTCTAAAATCTCAAAAGGTCCAATATACCTTGGGCTTTGCTTGCCTTTCTTGCTAAACCTCATAATGCCTTTGGTTGGAGAAACCCTCAAGAACACGTGGTCACTTACCTCAAACTTCAACTCTCGATGTCTATGGTCGGCATATGACTTTTGGCAACTCTGTGCTGTTAACATCTTCTCCCTAATCAGCTTTATCTTGTCAATGGTCTCTTGAACTAATTTTAGCCCAAGTAACTTCCGCTCACTGACCTTAAACCAACATATGGGTGATCTACATCTCCGCCCATATAAAGCCTCATAAAAAGCCATTTAAATGCTGGCCCGAAAATTGTTATTATAAACAAACCGATCAACAGCAAGTGTCGATCCCAAATGACTCTAAATCTATGACACATGCCCTCAACATATCCTCCAATGTCTTAATGGTCCTTTCGAACTGTCCATCTGTCTGTGGGTCGAAATCAATGCTAAAGTTTAACTTAGTACCCAAAGCCTCTAGTACTTTCCTTCAAAATCTGCTAGTGATCGTGTGCCTTTATCGGATACTATAAGGACTAGGAGAAATATTTAATTTGCATTAGCATATAGTAAATTAATTAAAAGAAATATTTTTATAAGAAACTCAATAGAGACCTGTAAATAAATTAGGACTCTAGGTTAGCAATTTAATCCATTAAACCAAGTTAAGAGAGAAAGTGACTAATCAAATGATGTATTAAGGGACATCTACTCTTAGGTCTAATAGTCACTCGAATTTAATAAAGTAATTTTGCTAATAAATTTTAGATTAGTTTTAGTTATTAGTTTTAATTTTTCTTTTTAATAATTAGTTTAGTTGGATAAGATTATGATGTTATAATTTTAGTAATTAGCAATTACGAATTAATTCAATTCTCCATGGGAATGAATTATACTTTCTGCTATATTACTTGCTAACAATACATGCACTTGCGTGAGAAATCAACAACATCGATCGCTGGGAGATTACTACGATCAATGATATGATTCTCCACCAGCTACTTTAGTGTTGGGCATGATTTGAATCTTCACCCGTTACTTCGGCACATGCACGACTTGTGATCCGCTAACGGCATTGCCATGTGCGTGATTTGTTTCTCTACCAATTAACCACTGTGTGTGATTTGACTATGTTTAGGGGAAGACCACTCAATGATTTGTTTGATTATGATGATATAATATGTGAATATGTGGGTATTGATATATAATTTAAATGAAGTGGTCATTGTATAATTAAAACATGGTTGGCATATGACGAAATGCTCCGAGGGAAGCAAATTACACATATTAAGTTTGAGGCTGTGCTCAGCAACTGGAATGTTCCTAAAGAGCCTAGTTAATGATGGTTTATAATGGTAAGCTTTGATTATTATGCTGTATTTTGGAGACATGGGTTTGATCGATTAAAGAATATAGTACGCCATTGGGATGTGCTTCTGACAAGCATGGTGCGATGTGCATGAAAGATATTAGAATGATCCTCGCACTTGTATTTTGGAGATGTTTGATAAATTACTGCATATGTTCTATAATAAATGTGTCTCCATATTATGAATATTTATCTATGCTTTACTGTGTTGCATTAGCATCCCCATCTCATTGAGTATTATAGTACTCACTTATTTTTATACCATGTGCAGATAAATAGGCCATTGGACAGTGTGTGATAAGGGTCATCCATTGACAAACCGATTTTGGCATCCAATAAGTCCCTTATTTTGATCACTCCACTGTGTTCGTCGCGAGCTTCCGCATAAGGTTGGCTTTGGTGTATGTGTTGTTAATTTCTCTTCACGCAAGCATACGTATCGCAAAGATAATATAATGGTGAATAGAGTGTCGATCTCACAGAGAATTGAATTAATTTTTATTATTAACTACTAAAATTAAAACACCTTAATTTTATCTAAACAATTAAAATTAAAAGGAAAATATAAATTAATAAACTAAAAACTAAAACTAAAATTAATCTAAAATCTACTAGCAAATTTACTGTATTAACTTTTAATAATCACCAAACCTAAGATTATGATATCCCTCAATACTTCATTTGATTATTGTCTCTTTCTCTTAACTCAGTTTAATAGATCAAGTTGCTAACCTAGAGTCCTAAATTATTTATAAGTCTCTGTCGAGTTTCTTATAAAAATACATCTCCCAATTAATTTACTATATGTCTATGCAAATTAAATTGAAGAAAGATTCATTAAGTTTGTGCTCTAATTTTGGCTACGTATGGCTTATAGGTGTATGTCTACCCTATATGCAAATCAAACCACCTAATCAACTAAGTGTATTCGATCATACGCTATTGTACTCAAGGTCTACCTAAATCTCCTTCGTCAATGTTTAACCTAGGTTTCCAATTCAATCTAATTGGTGGCCAGTCAACTAAAAGCATTAAGAATAGAATAAAATAAACAACTTAAATCTATCAAACATAAGCAATAGAGAGATAAATAAGTCAGACTATACATTGAGTTCAATCATAATCTTAGATTAAAAATCTAATTCCCCATCAAGTCACACATTATCATCGAATAAAATTTAAACATTCCAATCACCCTAAGAAAAATGAGAAAAATAACAAAAAGATAGAAAAGCCCAAGAATTATATTCTGGATCTCCAATCTCCTTGAATTCTGTAAATTCTTCTTAGTTTTAACTTCAATGACTCTGCGGCTTGACTCTTAGTTTTTAATCTGGTGTTTCCTCGCTTGTTCGTTTCGTGTTTTTTTCAAGTCCTCGGAAAGGCTGTTTTTATAGGCTTTGAAGTAAGGCCAAGTTGGGTGGAGAAAGAAGTCAATTCCAATCAGACTTATGTGAGTTGCAGCCTTACCCAAATAATTAATAAAAATCATAATTGCTCTAGGACTGCTACAGTGCATCAACTTCGACATGATTTTTGACCATCTTCTAGGACGAACTGGGTGAAGTGATAAACATGAAAGTTGTATATGTTTCTCTTATCTTTCCAATGGTCTAAGAATCGCATCATTTGAAACTCTTTAGAGAAAGTTATGGCTAAAACTCTGAAGCATATGCAGAGAAAGTCTGCACCTTGAAATTACTCTCCTTCTTCTATTAAAATTCTTCTTTCATCAATACCTACAAAAGCACAATTAAATCAGCAACAACTTATCTTAACCATATTAGCACCAAATTAAGCATAAAATTAACCATAATTAGATTGGCTCATCTAAAATAACTAATTTAAAATAATTAAATAAAACATACTGATTCTTATGCATTATTACAAGAACTAAGCTAAATTACTATCAAAATTATGCCCAAATAACTCTATATCATAGAGTTATCACACCCCCAAACTTAAGATTTTGCTAGTCCTCGAGCAAAACATAGAAAAGAACCTAACTTACAAAGATCAAATTTAATCAATAAAATAAATGTACTCACTACTACTACTACTACTACTACTACTAAAGATAAAGTGCACCAACTTAATTATTCTTCTTAATTTCCTCAAAAGTATGTCTATCAATCATTAACCGGAGGAAAATAAAGGCATCATTCAAATTCATGTTTCAATTCTAATGCAAATACATTCTCGAATGGATTTCCGTGTGTGTGTGTGTGTGTAAAGTCTTTTACCAAAAATATCATGATATCCAAATGAGTTTATACCAACACAAATTTCAAATTAGTACTAGATTTTCATAGGTTTACCTTTCATTTCTCTCTCCACTAATGTAGGTCAATACATAGCTAGAGATCAATAGGACTTTATAAAGCTTGTAATGTATGACTAGGGTTGAGGTATGATAAAGGATTTTAATATGGCTCAAATCACCCTAAGCACATAATTATTCTAGGACCTATATATATATAGCTCTATTTTCCTTCTCCTAGTACTCTTTTTCCTCCACATTTGAACTTTTCTTTTATTCAACACATTTTTTTTTCACAATTTCACACCCCCAAACTTATTTTCTTTGTATTGTAGGTTATGGGGTTATTTTTCATATTTTGAACCTTTTTTTTTGCATCATCATATCACCTTTCCACCTTTTTCAACTTTTAGCTCAATTTATATTTCCTAAAACAATATACATGCTTAGGAGTGAGGGTTGCAAAATTGAAAAAATTAATTTTAAGGCTAAGCTCAATATTATGTAGTTAAACAAAGAAAAGAGAAATTAGGCTCAAAAGGGTATAGTAGGGATAAAATTTAACAAGGTTGGCTTTTTAGGCTCAAACGGTCCAAAGATGGCCTAAATCATCTCCCTAACTCAGTATTGCCTAGGATTTCACCTCGAGAGAAAATTAAGCAAATTCTAGAATTCTTGACATAATCTAAAATTCACATCAATATAAATCTTCTCTAAATATTCATAATAATTCAAAGTAAAAGAATATTGTGCTCAAAATTGTGGAAATCTCATCCTAACAATGATACTTAACGACAGAATTTAGCATGAATCCAAACAAAAACCTTATTCCCCAAAGGTTAAAAATTCACGACAACTAGTTATCATCATTGAATAAAAAAAATCATTGAAAAAAATTGACACAACTTTACTCTAGATTCTTAAAATTTAAACAAAAAAATAAATTCATTTAATCCTCATTCTTATTATTATCTTTATTGTCACTTTTTAAGAGGATTTCTTTTCTTACAAAAAAAATAAAGATTAATGTGGAAATAAATAAATAAATTAGTAAACAAATAGACAAAATAAAAATAATTGAAAATAAAATAAATGAAGAAAAAGGTTTTTTTTTTTGAATCTTGAGAGCGAGCCACGACTTCTAGACTGCTAGCCCAGGCTCACGTCCTTATGTACCAGGAAGCCGCGACTTACCCCATTTTTTTTTTTTGAAATTTTTTTTGAATTTTTTTAAAAATTGTTTTTGAATTTTTTTTTGAAATTTTTTTTTTGAAAATTTTTTTTAGCACCTACACAAATAAAAGAGAATGTTAATATTTTAATAATAAAATAAAAAAATTAGAGTGCTTGGGTTGCCTCTCAAGAAGCGCTTCTTTAAAGTCGCTAGCTTTACTATAATTCCCCCTTCTGCACTACTTTATATGGCTCAAAACTTTCTTTATTGACCTTGACTGCTCCAGTAAGTCCACTAGAAATCTTGATATCATCATAAGGATGAATCTTTAACACCTTAAAGGTCCTTCCCCAATATGGTCTAAGATTTGATGGCAATAGATAGAGTTTTGAATCAGAAAATAATACTCGCTGTCCAATCACAAAATCAAAATAACTGGGAGGTGGTGGTGGTTTTGTTTCAAGAATTAGCACCTGTTCTGTTGAAGGTGGTGGAATAGGCTTACATTTACCTTGATTGACTAAATCCATGTTATAACAACTATTTGTATAAGGATACTAAGTTGCATTAAACAAATTATATACCACTTCCTCTTCTTCAACTCTGAAAGTTATTTTGTCATTCTTTACATCAATAATTGCTCCAGCTGTAGCTAAGAATGGTCTTCCCAAAATAAGAGGAATTTCAACATTATTTTCAATCTCTAGCACAATGAAGTCCACCGAAATGTATAAATGCCCAACTTTAAGCAAAACATCCTCTATAATCCCAACTGGGTGCTTGATTGTTCTATCTGCTAACTGCAAGGTAACTGTAGCAGGTTGTATCTCTTGAAAACCAAGTTTCCTGCCAATAGACAAAGGCATTATTGAAACACTAGCACCTAAATCACATAAAGCTTTAGAAATTTTAAAACTACCAATAGTGCAAGGAATAGAAAAACTCCCTGGGTCTTTGAGCTTTGGTGGAAGCTTATTCTGGATTATAACACTGCACTCTTCAGTAAGTGCAACTGTCTCAAACTCATCCAATTTTCTCTTTTTGGTCAGGATGTCTTTCAAGAATTTAAGATAATTTGGCATTTGTTCCAAAGCTTCAGCAAAAGGAATATTAATGTGTAATTTTTTAAATACCTAAAGAAATCTTTGAAATTGTTTGTCAAGTTTTTGCTTTTGAAAATGTTGAGGAACAGGTGGTAGAGGTGTGGGTGCAGATTGAGATTTTTCTTTAAACCTATCAATAGATTTTTCACCCACAATTTCTTTTCAACATCTTTTTCATCAAATTTAATTGAAATTTTAGAATTTAAATCCTTATTACTTACCTCTTTACTTACCTTTTTTTCATTGCAAATAGTGATTGCCATACAATGTTCCTTACCTTCTTTTCTTGGGTTGGGTTCAGTAGCACTTGGTAAGGTACCATGAGGTCTAGAATTTAAAGCATTGGCAAGTTGGCCCATTTGCATCTCAAGATTTCTAATTGAAGCTGCTTGATTTTGAATGGTGGCATCGGTCTTTGTCATGAATGCATCAGTCTTTGTTATGAATGCATCAGTCTTCGTCATGAATTGCATGAACATATCCTCCATTGAAGGCTTTTTCTCTGGCACAAGGGCTCTAGATGGAAATCCAAGAGGAAAGTTTGGCTTAGCTGCTGATGAAGACCCTTGGTTTTTATTCCATGAAAAATTAAGATTATTTCTCCAACCAGGATTATAAGTGTTGGAATAAGGATTGTTTCGTTGCCTATTTCCAACAAATTGACAAGACTCAGAATAGATGGGACAATTGTCATTGGAATGTCCTTCCCCACAAAATTCACAAGTCATAAAGGAGTTTTGAACCGCATTGACACTTAGTTGATCTATTTTCTTTGTGAGAGAGGCCAATTGTGAAGAAACAGTGTTAAACATATCTAATTCATGAATTCCAGCAATTGTTCTTGTACCCAATCTTTCTGATGACCATTGATAATTATTAGAAGCTATCTCTTCGAGCAAATCATAAGTTCCATCAATGGATTTACTCATAAGTGCACCTCCAATAGCAGCGTCAATGGTGGTTCTAAAAGGTCCAAGTAAACCATTATAAAAAGTTTGAACTTGCAGCCATTTAGGTAATCCATGGTGAGGACATCTTCTCATCAAATCTTTATAGCTCTCCCAAGCCTCATACAGTGATTCAGAATCAAGTTGCATAAAAGAAGTAATATCATTTCGCATTTTTGCTGACTTAGCAGGTGGGAAGAATTTTGCTAAGAATTTTTTAGCTAAATCATCCCAAGTATTAATGGAACCAGTAGGAAGCGAATTTAACCAACTATTTGCCTTATCTCTCAATGAAAAAGGGAAAAACCTTAATCTTATGGCATCATCAGTAACACCATTGGCTTTGAATGTATCACAGATTTCTAGGAAATTTACAATATGAGCATTCGGATCATCATTAGGCAAATCCCCAAACTGAACAGTAGTCTGAATCATCTGAATGATTGATGGCTTAATTTTAAAATTGTTGGCTTGAATAGGAGGTCTTCGGATACTAGAATGGAGATTTTGTAATTGTGGGACTGCATAATCCCTCAAAGGCTTGGTCTTTTCCCTTTGTTGATCAGCCATTGTTTTGCTTGGAGCAAAAATTTTTTTATTTTTCCTTCGAAGTCTATGAAAAGTTCTCTCGATTTCTGGATCAAAAGGAACAATTTTCAAATTTCGAGCTCTTCACATACAACGATCAAAAGTACTTGAAAATTTAAAGAAAAAAAAATCTAAATTAAGATTAAGAATGCTTGGTATTATATTAACAAGAAAGAATTAAAAATCAATTCCCTAGCAACGGTGCCAAAAACTTGTTGTTAATTTCTCTTCACGCAAGTATACGTATCGCAAAGATAATATAATGGTGAATAGAATGTCGATCCCACAGAGAATTGAATTAATTTTTATTGTTAACTACTAACATTAAAACACCTTAATTTTATCCAAACAATTAATTAAAAGGAAAATATAAATTAATAAACTAAAAACTAAAACTAAAATTAATCTAAAATCTACTAGCAAATTTACTGTATTAACTTTTAATAATCACAGACCTAAGATTATGATATCCCTCAATACTTCATCTGATTATTGTCTCTCTCTCTTAACTCAGTTTAATAGATCAAGTTGCTAACCTAGAGTCCTAAATTATTTATAAGTCTTCGTCGAGTTTCTTATAAAAATACATCTCTCAATTAATTTACTATATGTCTATGCAAATTAAATTGAAGAAAGATTCATTAAGTTTGTGCTCTAATTTTGGCTACGTATGGCTTATAGATGTATGTCTACCCTATATGCAAATCAAACCACTTAATCAACTAAGTGTATTCGATCATACGCTATTGTACTCAAGGTCTACTTAAATCTCCTTCATCAAGATTTAACTTAGGTTTCCAATTCAATCTAATTGGTGGCTAGTCAACTAGAAGCATTAAGAATAGAATAAAATAAACAACTTAAATCTATCAAATATAAGCAACAAAGAGATAAATAAGTCAGACTATATATTGAGTTCAATCATAATCTTAGATTAAAAATCTAGTTCCTCATCAAGTCACACATTATCATTGAATAAAATTTAAACATTCCAATCACCCTAAGAAAAATAAGAAAAATAAAAAAAGCATAGAAAAGCCCAAGAATTATATTCTGGATCTCCAATCTCCTTGAATTCTGTAAATTCTTCTTAGTTTTAACTTCAATGACTCTGTGGCTTGACTCTCAGTTTTTAATCTGGTGTTTCCTCGCTTGTTCGTTTCGTGTTTTTTTCAAGTCCTCTGAAAGGTTATTTTTATAGGCTTTGAAGTAAGGCCAAGTTGGGTGGAGAAAGAAGTCAATTCCAATCAGACTTATGTGAGTTGCAGCCTTGCCCAAATAATTAATAAAAATCGTAATTGCTCTAGGACTACTACAGTGCGTCAATTTTGACATGAATTTTGACTATCTTTCAGGACGAACTGGGTGAAGTGATAAACATGAAAGTTGTCGATGTTTCTCTTATCTTTCCAATGGTTTAAGAATCGCATCATTTGAAGCTCTGTAAAGAAAGTTATGGCTAAAATACCGAAGCATATGCAATAAAAGTCTGCACTTTGAAATTGCTCTCCTTCTTCTATTAAAATTCTTCTTTCATCAATACTTACAAAAGCACAATTAAATCAGTAACAACTTATCTTAACCATATTAACACCAAATTAAGCATAAAATTAACCATGATTAGATTGGCTCACCTAAAATAACTAATTTAAAATAATTAAATAAAATATACTAATTCTTATGCATTACTACAAGAACTAATCTAAATTACTATCAAAATTATGTCCAAATAACTCTATATCATAGAGTTATCAGTATGTAGGCACACTGTGCCATATGAATTTGTGTAAGGATTACTATATACAAACCCACCTTAAATGGTCAATGATGGCTTTATAGATATTTGTATGAATTATGTTTCAATGGTATTGTATTATATCGAACTTGAATTTTATTTATGAATATTTAGTTATGAAATCCCTCAGCTTTATGTTATATGATTTTGAACTCTAAAACTTGCTTAGGTCTGTAGGCTTTACCTGTTGGGCTCGTAAACCGGTCATGGATCCTCGGGTTTGGGTCATGACATTGAAGGGGAGTTTTTCAAGTTTCTTCAAAAAATTTAAAAGAAGTCTTTCTCTTAATATTAAAAATGTTTTTGACAAATTTTGCTTAATAGTTTTGTCATATTAAAAAAGGGAGAGATTTTTAACTTTAACAAGTAACCTTAAGTTTTAAAATAACTTAAACAAATTATCAAAATTGCAAAAACATGTTTTTCAAATATATTCCAAGTCCCCATGAACTCTGAAGTAAAATGGCTAAGTGTTTGGATAAGTTTTAATGTTAAAATGGCTCAAAATCAACACTTTCAAGTCACAAGTATCGATATCTCACAAAGAAATATCGATACATTCAAGCTAGAAACCATTTTGTCTTGAAAGTATCGATACCTGGCAAAAAAGTATAGTTACATTTTGAATAGAGAGCACTCCATTTAAAAAGTATCAATACCTTGTGACAAAATATCAACACATTTTGGACAAAAACTGTAACACCCCGTACCTTCGTTTAGAAGTCAATAAGGCCCTATTGATGGGATGAAGGGTCATTTGACGTAAACTTAAGTGCTAAAATAAAATAATATTTTATGAATAAAATAATATTAAAATATTACTATTTTATTAACTACTGGAATTAATTACAAAAGAGGGTTATATGATTAACCTAAGTGGGGGAAAAGAAGTAATAAGGATTTTGAATGAAAAACGATGTTACTGGGGATCGTGTGTTTTATTAAATAAAGCTAGTGCGGGTAAGTTATATTTTAAATATTATGGTAAAATCGTGGTAGACTACAAATTTTATATTTTGTTTGTACACATGTAAAAGAAGAAAATAGAAGAAAATTGGAGTTTAAGAAATGTTGGAAGGACCCAATTTAAAAGGATGAAAGTTGGAAGGTCACACGGTAAATAAAGAAAAGTTTGAAGACTTATTTGTAAATTTTAATATTTGTAGTTGAATGGGAATTTATTAGTCAAAAAAGGTTAGATATGTGAAAATGTTAGGTATACATGTGATTTAAATGGGTCAAAGCATGATCAAATAAAGTATTAAGTAAAGGTAGTGTATAGAATAAAATAATTAAAGTGTAAAGAATAAAGAAATGAAAAATGATAGAAAGTAAAGAATAAAAGGTAAGTGGCAAATGGAAAAAAATTTCAAGGCTTTGTTTTGTGATTTTATCACATAAAATAAATGGTGAAGAAAAGTCAAAAGTTATCAACTCATGGGCAATCCGCCCACACAAAGATAATGAAGAGAAAAGAAAAAGTAAATAGTGAAGAAAAAAAAGTCAAGGAAGATGGCGATTGAAAGATTCAAAAGTATGGTTGACTTACAATTTTAACCACATGTAAAAAATGAGAAAACTGACAAATTTAACCAATCTTTGGCAAGCCGACCATGAAAAGAAAAAAAAGGAAAAAAATTTAATTAGTGGGCATTTTAGAGAATTTCCAAAAAAAATGAAAAATATCTTTACCATGATAAAATCGAATCTTTGGAAGGAAAAAAGATAAGATCGACTTAGAAGCCAAAAAGAAAGGAAGAAAGAAAGAAAGAAAGAAGAAAAGAGAAAGAAAAGGAAAGAAAGAAAGAAAGAAAAAGAGAGAAAGAAAGGAAAAAGGGCACGATTTGCACAAGTTAAAATAAAACCATGAGGTTTCTTTCCTCACCTTGCAAATTTGAGTTATTTCATCAATCAATGAGTCTTCAATGCTCAAGAGATAAGTCGTGGAGAGTCAATGAAGAAATAAGCTCAATTTTGGTGGTGTAGGCAAGGAAAGATAAGGATTTTAGTTTTTAGCTTGAGTAGTCCTTGAAAATGAGTTGACAACTAAGAGGAATGTTTTGTGACAGCAAAGATCGACTAGATTGAGAGAAAATTTGGTGACATGCAAGCTACCAAACCTTTAAGCGTCTAGTGGATTTTAGATGAAAGAAAAGTGGTAAGTTGATACTACATTTTTTAGGCTTATGGTTAGTTTGATATTGTGAGGAATAGTTGTGCCATTGATGGTAGCATATGAATGTGAATTGTGGTGCATGCAAACTTAGAAAAATGCTTGATAAAAATAGAATTATAATTACTGCCAAGTATAATTGTGTAAACGTGGATTAACTATAGAAACCTAGTTAAGAAATTATTAGTTGATTTGCTGTCGTGCATGAGTACATAAGATAATTGTGTTTGAATGGTTGTTGGGAAACATGTAAAAAGAGCAAGTGAGCTGTGATGGTGTGCCGAACTAGCTAAAAAGTGACTGACAAATAGGATTAGCTATATATGCGTACGAACCAATAGCGATGTAGTGTCCCGCTATTGTGAGTTGAGTAAGGAGTGTCTATTTTAAAACTTTTACAACTATATATATATAAACGAATGATTTACTTTAAACATAAATTATGGACAGCATGAGCTGGTAGAATTCTAGGAATTTTATAAATGCTATAATGTTTGAACGTATTGTAAGGGTTTTTAAATCGAGAAACAAGCGTTTTAATACGATTTTATTCAAATGTGTCTTATATTTGTGCAATGTGCATCCATGATTAAAATAGATATTCACCATGCAGATTGTTGTTTCAAATTCATGCACAGCTTTGATGTTATAAGACTTATAAAAGATTTTATCATGCCACTATGTTGAATGCTTTGAAAATAGTTTTGAAATGAGATTTCGCGGACATAATTTCTAAAATGGTTTTATAAACCGAGAGATTCGAGAGAAGGTTGACTGTCACTTCGATTAAGTGTAACCCCCGTGCACTAGTGAGCTCTAGCTAGAGAACCATTAGGTTGTTGACGAGCTGTTAGACATGGCTGGGGCCATGGTCTATGATATGTACGTGGCTAGGCCACTTGTGATTTACGAGGTTGTGACTACTTGATGTCTCCGATGTCGGCCAACATCGTTGAACCTGCCATGGCTATGGGATCTGGTGGAGTGAGGCTCCCGGATGTTATTACATGGAAGCGAGTCCATGAGTTTTATTTTATCTCTTACTCGAGACTAAAATCTCTTTAGGTTTTCAAACTCGTATTTCTACGCATTGTGAGAATTATACGATTTTTGGCAACTCCCCTATTTATACAATGATGCAGACTTGCTTATAAGTTTTCAAAGGTTTAATTTTTTTTCGAGAGCTTGCATGTTTACATTGATTTGGTTTGAGTAAGCCATAAAAAAGGTTTCAAGGGTAAAAACTTTTATTCGCACTGGTTTTGATATATATATTGATGGTTTTAATTAATTATCTTGTATTAAATTTTTTGGTTTGCATATAAAACACACAACCTTTTTTTAAGATAAATTGTTTATATATTCTTATGTATTTTAAAATTCAAATTTTTTACTTTAACTTGTTTCCTATCTACACCCTACTCACGGAGTTGATGATCACTAAGTCTATGAGACTCACCCCCTTCATCTTCTTTTGCAGATAAGTGATCATTGCAGGCGTGTTGTCCAACACATCTTGTTCTACAACGACATAGGTAATGGCATCTCTTAGCCCCCGCTCCGAGTCGCTCTGTTGCCTAAGGTCATGTCACATAAAACTGTTAAACATTATAAAGTATTATTAACATAACAGACTTGCATTTGTTAAAACTTTGTGGTTGTGTGTGGAACACTAGTATGATGTTAAATTACGAAAATTTATTTGTTAATTTTTGAGATATTGTCATTTAGTAATTCAGTATGAAATTTTGAATGTTTACCTAGATTGAATAAAGGAAAACATCGTTAACATTAGTTGATTGTATTTGTACAAGTATATTTGATGTAATTAACAAAAATTTTAAGTTAGGCTTGTTTGGCATTTGGCAGGTTTACTCGCCTGTCTCAAACAACGATCAAGACAGAAGTCATTACAAACTTTGTATCAGAGCTCTAAGTTTAGTCAAGTCCTAACAATTCTTGTGTCAAGCAACGGAGTAGTAGAGTCGATATAGAGTCTTGTTTATAGTTAGTGACTGCAGCACCGATTATAAGCAGGAAGCTACGTAGACTTTTTTATTTTGGAAAACTACATTGTGTTCTTATAAGAGATAATTCAATAACGATAATTGATTACCGATGTCCAAGTTTGAGATGCCACCTCAAACTTGAGCGTCTTTGAGGGTTGCAAGTGAGTTAAAAGCACCTAGAGAGACAGATGAGCGACTGTAGATTACTGCCTTACGAGGGTAAAGTCATCCTTAAACAATAAGGATGAGGAGTTCCCAACGTTCAAGGAAAGGTAGTTGGAGCGATAGAAAGAGTGCTAATACGAACAACACTTAGGTAGGTGGACCTATTTTAGAAAGTGCTACATTAGATGAATTAACTGCTGGGTTGAGAAATTTGACTCAACAGTTCACTGAATTTACACAACAATGTGTTAGTGCCGCTGAAGAGTACATGGATTTAAATTCACAAGATCCGAATTATGACCTAAATACAAATATGATAAAGGAGGAAGGGTTAGAAGAGGAGGATGAAAATGATTCAAATGATGACGAAAGAGATAACTCAGTTTCATTATCTACATTTATGAAGCTAAAACCTCCATCATTCACTGGTTTCACAATGAGAAAAGATCCACGTAAATTTTTGAACACCATGAAAAGGATCTGTCATGCCTTGGAGCTTTGAACACTAGGTCAGTAACATTGGCTAGTTTTCTTCTAGAGGATATAGCACAATAATGGATTATGTCATATATGTAGAGTAGATCTAGTGTTGCCAGTCCACTTAGGTGAAAAGAATTTGATAAAGCTTTTATGGACAGATTTATGCCTCTTAGTGTGAGAGCAGCTAAGGCTAGGGAGTTCGAGGCCGTGAGACAGACACTTGGGATGATAGTATATGAATATGATTTGCGGTTTACGCAATTGTTTAGATACACCCCATATCTTGTGTCTACGGAAGAAATTAAAGAGAATTTATTTGTGGTCGGATTGTCTAAGTATTTATTTAAACTTATTGTACCGCAGAGATTTGATTTGTACTCTGTGCAATGGATTGTGCTAAGCTAATAGAGGGTCGAAGTATGGAAGCTAGGGCACTTCGTGAAAGTATTGAAAGGATTAAGGCTGAAGGACAAATTAGTCAAAGGAACACTAGTCAAAAAACAACTTATGAAAAGTCAAGTCAACCTAGTTGAAGGGATATTGCTCAAAATAAAGGACAAGTATCAACTGGGTCTCAAGGGTCGAGGAGAAACCCCCCAGTTCAACAGTTCGCCTCATCGTAGGAATTTTGCTAGAGCAGGTAACCGTCGAGGACCTGGTAATGAAATGACTAGCCCTAACAGTCGATAGATGGGTCAAAAGAGTCCTTATTCTGCACATTGTGGTACTGCGCATGCGAGGCCATGTGCTTAGCAATATGATGTGTGCTTTAACTGCGGTCAACCTGGACATATGCGAAGAGACTATCCTTATGAAGGGAGATCACAAGGAACTGGTCGTGAGTTTGTTTAACCAGCATCTGTGGTAGCATCGGCAGTTTCAGCTCCAACTAAGAAAAGTCGACCTAACAAGGGTAAAGGAATGACTTCCACCTCTCGATCTCGACCTATTGAGTTAATGCTACAAGGTGCTTCCGGAAGAGGACAAGCGAGAGGATTTGTCAGGGGTCCGCAAGATATGCTTGCTTCTAATAATGTGGTGACAAGTACTCTTTTAATTTGTGGTTTAAAACATTAGTCTTATTTGATCCTAGAGCTATCCATTCTTTTGTTTTCTCGAATTTCATGTCGAAGTTGAATAAACCCTGTGAAATAGTGAAAGACCCATTGGTAGTGACCACTCCTTTTGTCAAATTCCTTTCACCTAAACGAACTGACATCACTAGATCTACCCCACATATATGACATAATTCATTGTTGTGTTACATCCTTTAGACGAAAACTAACCGATGTTATTGACTTCGTGCTCAAAGCTCCTAAGGCATGACAGATCCTTTTTATGGTGTCTAAAAATTTACGTAAATCCTCTCTCATTGTGAAACTAGTGAATGATGAAAATTTTAATTTCATAAATATAAATAATAAAACTGATTAATCTCTTTCGTCATCATTTGAATTATTTATATCATCTTCCTTTAACCCTTCCTCTTCTATCATATCTGTATTTGGGTCATAATCCGAATCTTGTGAAATTAAATCCATGTACTCTTCAGCGGCACTAGCACATTGCTGCATCAATTTAGTGAACTGTTAAGACAAATTTCACAACCCAACAGCTAATTCATCTAAGATAGCCCTCTTTAAAGTAAGTCCACCAAACCTAGTGTTGTCCGTATTAACACTTATTTGATCGCTCGAATTACCCTCACTTGAACGTCCAGAACTCTTCCTCTCCCTTGTTCTAGGACAACCTCACCCTCGTGAGGCAATAATCTATAGTTGCTCATTAGTCTCTCTGGGCACATCTGACTCACCCGAAGCCCTCCAAGATGCTCGAGTCTGAGGTGGCACATCAAACCTGAACATCGACAATCAATTATTGTTATTTAATTATCTCTTATAATTACATAAAGTAGTTTTCTAAAATAAAGAAGTCTATGCAGCCTCTTTCTTATAATCGGTGCTACAATCACTAACTATAAATAAGACTCTACGTCAACCTCACTACTCCGTTACTTGACACAAGAATTCTTAAGACTCGACTAAACCTAGGGCTCTGATACCAAGTCTATAACAACCTCTATCCTGATCGTTACCGACGTTCGAGACTTGCGAGTAAATCTGTCAAATCCCAAACAGACTTAACTTGAAATTCCTATTAATTACATCAAATATACTAATACGAATACAATTGACTAATGTTAACGATGTTGTCCTTTACTCAATCCAGGTAAACATTTAAAATTTCATACTGAATTACTAAACGACAATATCTCAAAAGTTAACAAACAAATTTTCACAATTGAACATCATATTAGTGTTCCACACAGAACCACAAAGTTTTAACAAATATATGTTTGTTCTTCTGTTAACAATACATTATAACGTCCAACAATTTTATGTTACACGACCCTAGGCAGCAGAACAACTCAAAGCGGGGGTTAAAAGATGCCATTACCTACGTCATAGCAAAACAAGATGTGCTGAACAACACGCCTACCATGATCACTTATCTGCAAAAGAAGATGAAATGAGTGAGTCTCAAAAACTCAATGATCATTAATTCCGTGAGTAAGGTATAGATGAAAAACAAACTAAAACAGAGAATTTGAATGTTAAAACATAAGAATATATAAACAATTTATCTTAAAAAAGGATTGTGTGCCTTACATGTAAACTAAGAAATTTAATACAAAATAATTAATTAAAACCATCAATATATACATATCAAAACCAATGCAAATAAAAGTTTCTACCGTTGAACCCTTTTTATAGCTTACTCAAACCAAATCAGTGTAAACATGCATGCTTCCAAAAAAAATTAAACTTTTGAAAACTTACAAGCAAGTCCGTATGATTGGATAAACAAGTGAGCTGCCGAAAATCATATAATTCTCACCAAACGTAGAAATCCGAGTTTGAAAACCCATAGAGATTTTAGTCTCGAGTAAGAGATACAATAAAACTGATGGACTCGCTTTCACGTAATAACATCCTGGAGTCTCGCTTCACCAGATCCCATAGCCATGGCAATCTCAACAAAGTTGACCGACATCGAAAAAATCAAACGATCACAACCACGTATATCACTGGTGATATCGCCACACACATATCACAGACCATGACCCCAGTCATGTTTAACAGCCCGTCGATGACCTAATGGTTCTCTAGCTAGAGCTCATTCGTGCACCAGAGTCACACTTAATTGAAACGACAGCCGACCTACTCTCGAATATCTCGATTTATGAAACCATTTTAAAAATTAAATTATGTCCTTGAAATCTCATTTCAAAATTATTTTCAAAGCATTCAACATAATGGCATGATAAAATCCCTTACAAGTCTTATAACATAAAAATTGTGCATGAATTTGAAACAACAATCCGCATGGTGAATATGTATTTTAATTATGGATGCACACCGCACAAATATAAGACACATTTGAATAAAATTGTATTAAAATGCTTGTTTCTCGATTTAAAAATCCTTTACGCATATAATTTATACATATATATTTAAAACACATTCAAAAACATTATAGCATTCACAAAATTCCTAAAATTATACTAGCTCATGTTGTCCATAATTTGCGTTTAAAGTAAATCATACATTTATATAGTTATGAAAGTTTTAAAATACACTCCCTACTCACCTCACAATAGCGGAATGTTATGTCGCTATTGGTTCGTACGCGTATATAGCTAATCCTATTTGTCAGTCACTTCTTACCTTGTCTGGCACACCACCATAGCTCTCTTACTCTTTTTACACATTTCCTAGCAACTATTCAAACACAATTCTCTTATGTACTCATGCATGGCAACAAATCAACTAATAATTTCTTAACCAGGTTTCCATAGTTAATTCATGTTTACATAATCATACTTGGCAGTAATTATAAATCTATTTTTATCAAATATTTTTCTAAGTTTGCATGCATCACAATTCACATTCATATGATACCACCAATTGCACAATTATTCCTCACAATATCAAACTAATCATAGGCCTCAACTTACCACTTTTCTTTCACCTAAAATTCATTACACCCACGGGTTTGATGGCATGCATGTTACCAAATTTCCTCCAAATCTAGCCGATCTTTGCTACCACAAAACATTCATCTTAGTCATCAACTCATTTTTAAAGACTACTCAAGTTAGAAACCAAAATCCTTACCCTTCCTTGCTTAAACCACCAAAACCAAGCTTATTCCTTCATTGACTTTCCACGGCTTCTCTCTTGAGCATTGAAGACTCCTTGATTGATGAAACAACTCAAATTTGCAAGGTGAGGGAAGAAACCTCACGGTTTTATTTTAACTTGTGCAAACCGTGCCTTTTTTCCTTTTTTTCTCTTTTTTTCTTTTTTTCTTTTCTTTCCTTTCCTTTCTCCTTTCTTCTTTCTTTCTTTCTTCCTCTCTCCTTGGCTTCCAAGTCGATCTTATCTTTTTCCCTTCCAAAGATTCGATTTTTTCATGACAAAGATATTTTACCTTCCTTTGGTAATTCTCTCAAATGCCCACCAATTAAAGTTTTTTCTTTTTCTTTCTTCTCATGACCAACTTGCCAAAGATTGATTAAATTTGACAATTTTCTCCTTTCTTACATGTAGTTAAAATTGTAAGTCAACCATACTTTGAATCTTTCAACCGCCACTTTCCTTGACTTTTCTTTTTTCACTATTTACTTTTCTGTTCTCTTCATTATCTTTGCATGGGCAGATTGCTCATAGATTGATATCTTCACCACTTATTTTATATAATAAAATCACAAAACAAAGCCTTGAAATTTTTTTTTCACCCGCTAATCACCTTTCATTTTTTACTTTCCATCATTTTTCATTTTTTTATTCTTTACACCTTGATTATTTTATTCTATACACTACATTTACTTAATACTTTATTTAACCATGCTTTGATCCATTCAAAGCACATGTATACCTCACATTTTCATATAATCTAACCTTCTTTGATTAATAAATTCCCATTCAACTCCAAATATTAAAATTTACACATAAATCCTCAAACTTTTCTTTATTTATCATGTGACCTTTCAACTTTCATCCTTTTTAATTGGGTCCTTCCAATATTTCTTAAACTTCAATTTTCTTCTATGTTCTTCCTTTACACGTATACAAACAAAATATAAAATTTTCACTCCACCACGATTTCACCATAATATTTACAATATAACGTACCCGTGCTAACTTTATTTAATAAAACAAGCGAGCTCCACTAACGTCGTTTTTTATTCAAAATCCTTCTTATTTCCTCTCCCCCACTTAGGTTAATCATATAACTTTTTTTTGTGACTAATTTCAATAATTAATAAATTTAATATTTTAATATTATTTTATTCATAAAATATTATTTTATTTCAAAATATTTTTTCACCCGCTACCCTCTTTGACACTTAAATTTACGTGAAACGATCATTCGTCTCATCAATAGAGCTTTATTGGCTTCTAAATGAGGGTATGGGATGTTATAGAAACCATTTTATCTAAAAAGTATCGATATTCAAAAGTAAAATATCAATACCTCACTCATATCATGCATAAAGTATCAATAATCACCCACAAGTCTTGATACCTTGCCGCTC
Source organism: Theobroma grandiflorum (assembly GCA_036013995.1). Taxonomy (NCBI): domain Eukaryota; kingdom Viridiplantae; phylum Streptophyta; class Magnoliopsida; order Malvales; family Malvaceae; genus Theobroma; species Theobroma grandiflorum. The sequence goes on along the minus strand of CP142130.1, from coordinate 14,268,992 downwards.
AAAGAGTGAAAGAACAAAAGTCAACTTCAGAAGTATCGATACCCAAAACAAAAGTATTGATACATTTCAAACAAAAAGCATTCTGACTTGAAAGTATCAATACATAGTCAAAAAGTATCAATACCTCAAGAACAAACAAACTCATAAAAAACAAAAATAACGGCTATTTTTGGTACAAATTGACTTAAATGGCTTCCAAGGACTTCCAAAGTATAAATACAAGTTTCCTACTTGTATTTGACACATGAAAAGGCATTGAAAAACATTCCTTTGAGCAAAGAACAAAGAATCATTCGTAAAATCTTCAAATTCTCTCTCACTTTTATATCTTTGCATTGTATCACTCATTGAGCTTTGACTTTCTTTATTCCTTTATGTTATTCCTTGTAAAATCTTATACTCAGTCAAACTATCAGCCTTCTAAAGGCATTAGAGCTTTTATATCTTCACTCTTGTATTAGATTGAAAAGGTTCTACCTTAGCCTCCAAAAGGTATTGTTGTTTGATTATACCTTAACCATAGAAAAGGTATAAGGGTTAAGTAATTAGCCGTTGAAAGACTAGTGTAAAGATTATGCTTATCCCTGAAAGGCCTTTTAAAATAATAGATTACGAACTCTTTAATGATATAAGGAAGAAGACATAGGTAAAAAGGTCAAACCTCTATAAAACAATTATGTCTAACTTTTCTTCCTTCTATTTACATTTATTTTCATATAGCAAACTTCATTGAAAACATTTTCTTTCTTGTGAGAGGTTTTAAAGAAAAGGATTTTTCATCAAAGCAAAGCTTTTTCAACTCTTGAACTTAGAAAAATTTTTAAATATTCAATTCACCCCCTTTTCAAATATCATTTTATTAAGCATACAAATCTAACAAATATCATCTTAAAACAGGAGCTCTTCAATACATGAAACATTCATGTAAAGGAATTTGAAGATTAAGCTTTGAGGAAGACACCTGATAGGATATGGGGTGTGGCAGTAACAACAAAAGAAATAGAGAAGATGAAGCATCTCTTCTTTGGTAAGCTAGAGAAGTGAATTGAAAAGATGATTTTTACTATTCTATTTCATGTTTTTTAATTTTGGGTGAGGGGTCAATTAGTTATTCTAAAGCATTGCCTTTTTTCCCACAATCAAACCTTTTTCGTAAAACCCCATTCAAACTATAATTGCCACCATATTTATATATCTAATTCGAGAAAACAATATCGAGAGATTAAGGTTTTTTTTTTTCATCAAAAGACCAAACAATGACAAACAAAATAAAACAACCACAATAAAAAAGAAAAAAGAAAGAAAACTATATTATTAGGAAAATTGTTTCAAAAGGGAGGGAATTTAAAAAAATTCCAATAGTAGTCAAACTCAAGAAAAAGACAAAATAATTAACAGCCATCAATCCATAAAAAAAAAAAAAAAAAAGGACCACACTAAAAAATTAGGCAACCATTTTGGGTTTGCGGTTTTTGATGGGTTTTTGGGCATTTCAATCAGTGAAAAAGTAGGGTAAAGGAAAGGAAGGAAAAAAAAGAGTTTTTTGATGAGAAGAAGCCAACGATAATTGTTTTTAGTTTTGAGAAAAAAGTGGGATTAAAACATAAAAGAAAAAGATGTTGGAAAAAGTAATTCAACCAAAAAAAAAGAGGATAAGGAGAGGAATCGAAAGGTGATTGGTTTGTGGTTTTCGTCACCAATAAGCGAAAGCCACCAATGGCATCAGACAACCGACAATGGGTTTCATTGTCAAAACTTGGGTTCCAATGAGAGGAAGAAAGCAAAGCAATTGTGTTAGTAAGAGAAAGTCAAGAGGGAAAATGAAGAAAAGATGGCTTTAATAGTTAAAGTTTATGTGGAAGGAATGGGATAAGGTTTATATGCTGATCAATTTAAGCAATGGGATAAGAGGAATATGTGGAAGGAGTAAGGTGAGGCACAAAGGAGAAAAAAGAACTAAAAAGCCAAAAATGCCCTTCAAACATGATAAAAAAATTACCAGGGACAGATGTTAGATGTAGGGGGTGTATGTAGGTAGAATTCAATATACTTTAGATAGCATAAGATTAAGTATAATTTTCAGATAGCACAACTGAAATTTCACTAGGTCCAAAAAAAGTTAAATCTCTTATGAAAAGTTATATACACTACAAAAAAACAAGGCATTTTTTACGCAAATTTCCATCAACAATAGTTAAGATTCCGCTAGTATGTGTCAATACCAACAAAAATTTCAAGAAAAAATTCCATCGAAAATAACTTGGTCGGCAATGAAAATTCCATTGATGACAAAATATTCCGTCAATAATTTACCCACAGAATATTTCATCGACAATTCGATCAGTAATGGGTCCTAAACATCGGCCTATTTGTAGTCGGTAATGAGAGAATTCTATCCAAAATTTCCGTTGGTATTATCGATGGAAATTTCTATCAATAAGTCCATCAATAAATTCTTTTCTTTTCTCAAATTAAAATTTAGATTAACAATATAATCTTTGACTTTAATATTAGAGAAGTGGTTTGCAAAAGCTAAAGCTATAGCTTCCTACAATGGCTAAAAAGAACATGCTGGCAGCCTAAACTTGAAGTCTAGAAAATCTCAATTTTTCAAGATAATTCTAAGGAATGCTATTGATTATGTAAAACCTGTGAGTGATCTTTTCTCAATTATAAACTATAATTTTGAATGTGATTTTAAAATCTACTGTATACTAAGAATATCTTTCATATAGCAGACTTTAAAATCACATTCAAAATTATGAGTTATAATTGAGAAAAGATTACTCACCAATTTTTCATACTCAATAACATTCTTGAAAATTATCTTGAAAAAATGAAGTTTTTTTAATGTAAAGTTGATGAGGCTACTATTATGATCATCTCTCTAACCATTGTAGGAAACTATAACTTTAGCTTTTGTAGACCATTAATTCTCCAATATTAAAACCAAAACTTATATTGTTAATCTAAGTTTTAATTTGAGAAAAAAAAAAAAGAAATTTTAACTCATACCACAGAATTTTCAATTGCAAACCAATTCCCGTATGTGACCACCCCTTCGTCCTACAAAACTTTAAACTATCAAAAGTCAGAAGAATACATCAAATAAATATAAATTACTTAATTACTTATAATACTAAACCCTAACCTTAAACCCTAAATAAATTATTTAATTAACTATTTAACAACTTAATTTAATTACCCTAAATATTTTTTAATTAAATAATATTACTAATTTTATTTGTTACCAACATATTAATTTATTAGAATCTTACTTAATTTGAATGATTTTACAAATATTTAGTAATATTTAATTAATTTAACCTAAACCTTAATTAATTTAAATATTTTTAAATTAACTAATATTACTAATTTAATTCATTGCTAATAACAAATAAAAATTTTTTTGATTAATTTGATTAGTTAAATTCTTTAATTACCCTAATACAACCTTAATTAATTTAACTAATTTTAAGTTTTATTAAATTTACTCATTTAATTAATTGCTTAATTACCCTAAACCTCAATTCAGTTAAATAATTTTAAATTTTTCTAAATTTACTAATTTAATTCATTGCCAAATAACTAATTAAAACATGTTTTCAGTTCATTAGTTAAATTCTTTAATTACCTTAAGACAACCTTAATTAATTTAACTAATTTTAAATTAATATAAATTTACACATTTAATTAATTACTAAATTATCCTAAACTTTAATTAACTAAATTATTTAATTAACTCATTAACACCTTAAGCAATTTAAATTTTTTTTAGATGAACTAATATTACAAATTTAATTCATTGCTAAACAACTAATTAAAACATTTTTTCATTTGATTAGTTAAATTCTCTAATTACCCTAATACAATCTTAATTAATTTAACAAATTTTAAATTTTAATAAATTTACTCATTCAATTAATTACTTAATTACCATAAACCTTAATTAAGTTAAATAATTTTATATTTTTCTAAATTTAATAATTTAATTTAATTGATTAATTATTAATACATTATTATTTTTATTTACCTAAAGTATTTAATTAATTCCCTAAATGCTAATTTAAATAAATAAAATATTATATAGTATTACTCATTTAATTAGTTTCTTTATTGCTTATATAACACATTCCATTATTTAATTAACTCATTAACAACTTAAGGAATTTAAATATGTTTTAAATTAACTAAATATTATTTAATTAACTATTCCCAATTAGCAACACACTTAACAGCTAACAATAAGAACTTACGCATAAACAATATAAACAAGCATTTTCCATTTTCCACATTGCTAATAATAAAAGTGATAGCAATTGTTTGCAAAGCAATTCACAATTAACAGCACAATATCCCAATCGTTTGCAATCAATTAACAACACATTGTCAATTAACAGCAAACTTAACCGAACAACACATTGTTTGCAAAGCAAATCCCAATTAATATCACAATATCCCAATCGTTTGCAGTCAATTAACAACACACTTAACAGCTCATTGTTTGCAAAGCAAATCCGAATCATTGTTTGCAAAGCAAATCCGAATCAACAGCACAATATCCCAATGTTTGCAGTGAATTAACAACACATTGTCAACATAAAAAACCTAACAATTAGCAACACATTGTTTACATTTTCCATTTTCCACAAATTATAAACAATACATGGTTTGCAAAGGAAATTGTCAATTAACAGCACAAATAATCAAACAAAACTAACACCTAACATTTAATTTTTTATTTTTCATCAAATTAGCGAAACCAAATACCTACGACCAGCAAAAAATTAAAACCTTAATCCCTAAATCGAAGGCTTAAACCCTAAACCAGCAAGAATTGGGGAGGTTAAACCGATAGAAAGCTAACCTCTTGAAGTAGCTGAAACCGAAGGACAACCGGTGAGATTCAATGCGGCGCGAGTCCGACGAGAGGTGTCGATCAAAGGGGATAAGGAACGAGAAGCGCCGATCGAAGGGAGAAGAAGGAATTAACCACCACAGGGGCTGGGTCGACCATCGGCATGGGTCTGGTGCAAAGGGGGCTGTTGGGGTGGGGCGGGAGGTAAGGGAAGCTGAGAGACAAAGAGTTGACACGAGAAGAGAGAAGGAACGGGAGGCGTCGATAGAAAGGGCTGGATCGAACGTCGACGTGGGTCCAGTGCGAAAAAGACCATTGGGGTGGCGCGAGAGCTAGAGGAGGCCAAGAGACAGAGTTGAGGGAGAAAAAAGTTTAGTATTAAAAGGTGGAAAGGGGAGGAAATAAACGGGCTCGGGATATTAATTTAATATTATCGACTGAATATCTGCCTGTTATTCCGTCAATGACATAGCAACATCACTAACCTAAAAATCCGTCGATAATTTGGTCGCGAACTTCCGTCGATAATACCATTATCAACGGAATTCCTCCGTCAGTAAACATGGCACCATCTTACAACATTGTGTGCCATTGTATACTTCGCATATAACTCTATCACATAACTCCGTCGACTTCTGTCAGTAAAGTTTTGCGTTTTTTGTAGTGATATAGCTATCAAATTCTATTGCTTTTGGTACTAAATAAAAAGTATAATACTTAACAAATTTTAAATAAATTTTTATTCTTTTATTACATTCAATAAAATTTTTATATTTTTTTAAAACCAAATGAGTTGTTATACTTTTATATTTAATTAAATAAATTTTTATAATTAATAATTTATTTAATTAAAATATCACTTATTATTTTATATCACGTGACATTAACATACATGTTAATAAAGATAATAACGTGCTATATTGATATAGCATGATGATATAATTATATGATATTTTTCACCTTTTACATCAGTGCAATGTAGGTATAAAATAACAAGTAATATTTTGATTAATGATATTTATCAATTATTAATCATAAGAGTTTATTTAATTCAAAATAAATCAATAAAACATTGATTTAACAAAAAATAATAATAAAAGTTTAATTAACTTTTCTTAAATAGTTCAAAGAGTTTGTTTTTTTAACATTATCATAAAAAATATCATTTTTTTTCTTGTAAAATAAAATTGTTTTCCTTTCAGGGTCATATTTACATTTGCAAATTTGCAAATTTAAAAAGTTAAAAAAAACCAGTAGAATTTTCAAATTTCGAAAGAAGACATGGATTTGACCATTCTCTTTGGAAAGAGGTTACTTGTTGGCTACTATAATGTCACTGATGTTTGCAATGGTTTACTTGGTGGGTTTGCAGCAATCCCTGGCGGTTGTTCTGTTGCTGATCCACGCGAACAGTCATTTGGGATCTGTTGCCGCTTGGGTTCCCATCGGATGCAACAAGCTGGCTGAGAAGTTCCAAGTATGATGGCCCTTTTGGAGGCAGCACAACTTCATGGAGGGTGTAATGCATGGGGTATTATATTTACTGCATTGTTGGCAAAGAAGGTTTACTTTATTCAGTTAATAACATTTACGCAGGACAACCTGGAAGACCATATGGGCTCTCATGAGAGGTGGAGGAAGGCTCTTAGCTGCACATATGGTCCAGATCTTAGTGGTGGCAGGGTGGGTTAGTGTGACCATGGGAACAATGTTTTGTCTACTGCAAAAGCTGAAGCTTTTGAGGATCTCATAAGAGGAGATGGCAGGAATGGATTTGACTAGCCATGGAGGATTGGCCTATGCTATGTATATAATGATGAACACAATGATCAAGAACTGAAATTTCATTTATGATGACAAAGATGGATAGCTCTGCCGTCTGATTTGTTCTGATTTAGATTGTACAATTTGGTAGGTTCCCCAGGAAATGACACACGATAGTCTCCTTGAGTAGTTATCATGCATCATATACAGTTTGTTTCATTTAGGCCTTAGGAGTTGGAAAGATTGTGAAGTGAGATAGATTGCGTTTTGAGTTTTTTTGGACTGTACAGGCTTGCAATTGAATTTATTTACTAATCAGCAATAAAAAAAAGTTCGATGGAATATTAAAGTATTAGTTTCCTTCTCTTTCCCAGTTTAAAGATACATTCTGCATCGAAGGAATGAGTTAAACAAGAAATTGTTCATGAACAAGGAGAACTAGATAATCTGGAAACATGTTTATTCGGCACAACCAATGACTATTAACAGATTTTTACCATAATTCATTTTTTCATGCTAACTATACAAGACAACCTAACATGACAATGCATGTCCATTTAAATCAAGAACTCAATCAACTAGCACAATCATTGATTAAACCTATGGTAGCCCTTTCCACCTTAAAATGCTGGTGGTGGCTTGTTTGCATTGTTTTCATGATCATTATATTCATAAGCCTGACCACCATGGCTTGTCATATCCATTCCTGCCATCTCCTCCTCTGATGAGATCCTCAGAAGGTTCAATTTTTGCAGAGTGAAAAACAGCGTCCCCATTGTGACAGTCACCCAAGCCACAATTACCAAAATCTGCACAAGGTGTGCTGCAAGGAGCCTCGTCCCACCTCCCATAAACAAGCCATAAGGCCTTCCAGGTTGTCCTGGATAAACCTCATTGACATACTGCTCCTTTGCAAACAATGCTGTGAATATTATCCCCCATGAACCGCATCCTCCGTGAAGCTGTGCCGCCTCTAAAGGGTCGTCATAATGAAATTTCTCCGCAAGCTGGTTGAATCCAATGAGAACCCAAGCGGCAATAAAACCACAAAGAACTGCAGCCCAAGGATCGACGACAGAGCAGCCACCAGTGATTGCTGCAAACCCACCAAGCAATCCATTGCAAACATCAGTGACATTCCAGTGGCCAACAAGCAATCTCTTTCCAAAGAGAGTGGTCAAAGCAGCGGCGCAGCCAGCAAGGGATGTGGTGACAGCTGTTCTGCCGACAGCACTCCATTGTCCGTAAGAAGATCCACTTTCGCCATAAGCTTTCAAGATATTGACAAATGAGCCGGGATTGAATCCGTACCATCCAAACCATAGCAGAAATGTGCCTAGGACAACCAAAGTGCCGCTGTGTCCACGTACAGCCACAGCTTTGCCAGAATGATCAAAACGGCCGATACGTGGACCTTCAATGATTGCACCCCATAGGCCTGCAATCGCACCAACTAAGTGAACCACTCCAGAGCCAGCAAAATCAATGACCCCGGATCCAAATAAGAGATTATTGGATCTAGTAGGGCTTCCCCAGCCATCAGCAGACCAGAACCAGTGTGATACAATGGGGTAAACCAAACCAGTCAAGAAAGATGAGTAAATCAAATAAGCAACAAACTGAGTTCTCTCTGCTATCGAACCACTTGTGATGCCGGCAGCAGCAATAGCAAACGCCCATTGAAACAAGAAATAGCCATAATCAAAAGATGGGGTAGGGAATCCACTCAGACCAAAGAAATGCTGTCCAATAAAACCATTTGATGGTGCCCCAAAAGCCAATGCAAAACCAAAGAGATAATAAAAGAGGCCACCAGCAGCGGCATCAAGAACATTGGTGAGCATGATATTCATGGTGTTCTTGGCACGTACAGAGCCAGCACAGAGCATGGCAAAACCAAGCTGCATGGCAAACACAAGGTAAGTGGAGAAAAGAAGGTAGGTGTTGTCCACAGCGTAGCCAGTGTCAATGAACTTGTTGGAAACCGCATCAAAACGGCTACAGATGTACTCTGCCGCGGCGGAGGCATTGGCAACGCTACCTAGTAGGGGGCGTAGGTCACCAGCAGAGCACGCAAGTGAGGCCATTGGGAGGAGTAGACAGAGAAAGATGCCAATGTGGTTTGTTGTGCCGCAAGTTTTGGTGTTAGCTTGGAATGAGATATATATACGTAGGGAGAGGAAGAAGATCCGGGATTCCAGGCTGGAATTTGAAGAGTATCCTGGTGCTTCTACCTTTAGAGAGCCTCGCTCAATTTAGATTCCGTGCTGTAAACAGTTACGAGCCTATAGAATCGGACCAAGCAAACCAACACTTGGATTTCAACTGTAAAGCCTGTACTTGCCAATATATTGTATTTTCCATAAAAACAGACACAGATCTAACGGCCGCTTTGCGTTGAATTGGAGCATGCAATGCAGAATCCTTTACATCGAGGAATAAATAGTAATAAATCATAGAATATTCCAGAAAGAAGTAATCTTGAGCATATTTTCCCTACATTTCACACGTTGGCCACCCGATTATTTGGGAAAGCGTAATGAAATTTATTGGTGCTTGTTAAGGTCCAGTGCATTTTCCAATCGTGATTTGATTTACTTGCCATCTCCACTCAAAAGACACAACCAGTAAATACTTAAAACACACAACAAGGAAGGTTTGGTTGAAATGGAAATTATTCAATACCCTGAAAGCCAAATAGAAAGAACGGAGGCGTCGGGTAGTGCAAAAGAAAGTTCACTCAAATACTCAATAACGGCATAGTGATTTAGAGCTCAATTATTTTATTCATGCATACACCTCCAACGCGGTTCTCTTTAATAAGGTAAACCAAACACTTCCACAAGGTTGAAAACTAGGCTCCAAAAGCAGTTTGTTCCAACACATTACAGTTTCTACTTACAAGATGGCAATAAAGTATTCGCCCGGGAATGGAGTTCTTCACAGGTCACCCCTTCAGCTCACACATATAGCCTCATTCATGCATCTTAAGCACACAACGGAGGCAACCCCCTTCATGCATCAGATCAAATGCACCGTTAATCTCTCCAAGAGTCAAATTGTGGGTAATGTACTCATCAATTTTGATTTCCTGCAACATCAAGGAGAGTATAATAAACTACTACTCACACAACAGACTCAAATATAGAATGTATAAACAAACTACATTTACCTTTTTCATGTACTTGTCCACAAGCCAAGGCACTTGTGATCGGCTCTTGAAACCACCAAAAGCAGTCCCTTTCCAAACACGACCAGTCACCAATTGGAAAGGTCGAGTAGATATCTCCTGACCTGATGCAGCGACACCTATGATAACTGATGTTCCCCAGCCCTGAAAGTATTTCAGGTGCATAAGATGTCATTCAATATTTACACAATCAATCATTAATGCTCTGTTAATTCAGGCACCACTCACCTTGTGACAGCATTCCAAAGCAGCCCTCATGACAGAGACATTTCCAATACACTCAAAACTGTAATCAACACCACCATCCGTGAGATCAACAAGGACCTGCTGAATTGGTTTATCATAGTCCTTTGGGTTCACAAACTCTGTAACTCCAAATTTTTTTGCTGCAAGTTTCAATTTACTAAAAAAGGTAAACATATAGAAGTAACACATGATTTTTTGTTAAAAAAGATAAGAAAAAAACCACTCATTTTCTTGCAAATTTATTTCATTATTGACATTACACAGAATGTTTACTGGATACTTCATACTTATGTTAACCAAATAATCTGCTTTCTAAGCATCATCATTTGTAAATTACTTACCTACATCAAATTTTTTGCCGTCAATATCTACACCGATTATTCGTGAAGCACCAGCTGATTTTGCACCCTCTGCGACCTGCAACATTGCATTCAAAAATAGGTAACATAAACAATTTAATATCTAGCACCACAAAGAGAACATTGGAAGCAATAACAAATTTTTTGAAAAGATGGATGAAAACATGCCAAGAAGTTCATAATAAACAGTGTAAATAATTTTCTAGGTAAGTGGGATGCATCTTTGACACTTACTGCAAGACCAACAGTCCCAAGGCCAAAAATAGCAACAATAGCCCCTTGTTCAACTTTGGCAGTATTCCAAACTGCTCCAAGTCCTATCCAACACAAACTATATACAAATATGAAGGTTTGTGCAAAAGATGCAGTATACACAATCATGAAACCAAATAAATTACAAAGTCAAATAAAAAATGCAACATGCTATCCATTTAGAAGATTATTTATGGAATTACAGATTTGTTAAAAGAAAGTTAAAATTTACCAGTTGGAACACCACATCCAAGAAGGCATACTTTGTCCAAAGGAGCTTGTGGATCAATCTTAGCAACACTAACATCATGTACAACCGTGAACTGGCTGAATGTTGAGGTGCCCATGAAATGGTATATTGGTTTTCCATTTATTGAGAAGCGACTCTTGCGATCATTCATCATGACTCCAGCTCCAGTGGCTACCCTAACTTTTCCGCATAGGTTTGTCTTTCCTGATTTGCAGAACTTGCATTCTCTACACTCTGCCTGGTAACAAGGGATGACATGGTCCCCTGGTTGAACTTCAGTTACACCTTCACCAACACTTTCTACAATCCTGTGCTCAAAAATTCAAACAAAACTCACTCTTTAGCAATCAAGAGGCTCCTGAACTATAAGAACTAATAAGAAACAACATACCCAGCAGCCTCATGACCAAGAATGCAAGGGAATAGACCCTCAGGATCCTGAAAAGGCAAATCATGCATGTTAGACATCAGAACTAAACATTGGATTAACATTATCAAAACAGACAAAAAACTTGAGCCACATTAGATTAGGCGTTCAATGTCACAGCAAGAGGATACACAAAAAAATCAAATTATATTATTATCAATAGTATCTCACTCCAATTTCTCATTACCTAAATTAGCAAAATGAACATAGAACAACATTATACACATATCTTTCCCATTTTAAAGCAAGAAAATAGTCTGCAAAAATATTTCATTTTGGATTGAATTTTCACTTTTTCTTTCTTCCTAAGAATAGATTAAGGAGACCATTCAGTTCACATAGCATTTTGAGCAAGAAACACATAACCTTAGAAATTGTTTGGCTATTGCTTTTACCTTTTTCTTTCTCTCTCTTTTTTTTTTTTTTTTGCTTCTAAAAGTTTAGATACTAAAGCAAATAAATATTTTTTAAGAATAAAAAAAGTACCGATATAAATTTTTTGGAAAACAAAATGTAATGATTATATTTTTAATATACAGTACTAATTTAGAATTGGTATTCATTTTAGTTATCTGTTCATCTTTAATCAATTAATAGTTATCTGTTCATCACAAATTCTTAGAAAAGTAAAATGCGAATTGTAAAAACAACAATCAAACCCAGCCTCGAAGAATCCACATAAAAAGTCATCCAATTCCCGTTACTCATTCATCGCAAATTAATCCATCTTCAAAGTTTCTTCTCTTAAGATAAAGCAACTGATGCGGGTAAAACTTTTCAAACCAAAAAACCACATAAAAGAAATGCAACGCACCCGATTTTAAACAAAACTAAGAAATCAACTGAGATATAGAAAATACAAGAAGGAAAAAAGGAAAAAAAAAAAAACCTTTCCGCTCCAAGTGTACGCATCAGTGTGGCAGAGAGCAGTGAAAAGAATCTTGATCCGAACCTCACCGGCTTGCGGCGGAGCCACCTGGACATTCTCAATGACCAGCGGTTTGTTCGGTTCATAAGCCACCGCCGCTACACAATCACAATTAATTTATTAGGGTTTCAAAACAATGAGCCAAAAAAAAGGGGAGAAAGAGAGTTACCTTTGCAAGTGATGACTTGCCCTTGAGTAGCCATTAATGAAAAATCAGAAGGATTTTAGAAGAAGATGAAACAATAGAAAACCGAAGAAATTATCTGTTTTTGAGGTTGAGAGTTCACAGAAAGAGCGGACGAAAAGTCTAATCAAGCTTTCTCTGTTTTTTTAGATATATGATTTCTCTGTTTTTTTAGATAAATGATAAATCAAATCGATTTTGTACTGGAATCGGTGATGTTTGTTTGCCAGTGTAGTGTTATCACTGACCCTGATTTGGCAAGTCCGTCTATTTTTATCCCTAATGAAGTATTAAATTTTAATTCCAAAAATAAAATATAAGTTATACACTCAAATAAACACTTTCACTTCGTCAAAAAAGTTAATCCAGTCTTAATTATTTTATTACATTTAAATAAATTTTTAAATTTTTATTTTAAATTAAATAAATTATTTTCTTTAATTATTAAATAACTTTCATTAATCAATAATATATGTGATACTTTTATACTATAATCACGTGACATTTTGATAAATATTATTGATTAGAATTTATATTTACCGTTTTACCCAAACAAATGTTAAAAAATGATTGATTAAAGATTTAAAATAAAAAATAAAAAAAATATAATTCTTTTTTTCCATAATTTAATAGAAAACAAACTTTTTGTATTTAACAAAATAAATGGTCAAATTTTAAGATTGATCCCAAATAACCAAAAAAATCACAAAACTTGAAAAAAAAGTATAAGAGATGAGTTAGTTTGATCCCAATATGAACTAATCAATTAATTTTAAAGATCCAAGTTACATGATAAAACTAACATAAATAAGAGAATTTTTGTAATGTTACACTATAATCAAAAATCTTTCCTGAAAGCTTCCAATGTCTTATTGCCATCATGGCAGCCTTGGTACAATTTGCAGCACTCAACGGACAAAAGAAATCAAACTTAAAACTTCTTTTATCATTCCCACAACAAACAAAATTATGAAAAAACCTGATTTTTTATATGCTTACAATCGGAAAAACTAAACATTGGAAACAAGAACATCGTTAACACCACTTTAGATAGTTCTCTTTTCCTGGGGGGCTTAACAGTATTTAGCCATTGGCAAGTGCAGTCCTCAAAGCATTAGACCTTCATTTCAAATGGCAATCCAGTCCTCTCCTTTGACATGGCTTTTTCTCTTCATCTTCACTTTTTATATGTTCATTAGCTTCCAAGTAGCATTTGACAGTAATTGAAAGACATAAATTCAAAAAATCAAAGGTTGAAAATCCTAAATTATTTTGAATTTAATTTTTTTTTTTTCCTTAAATCTTAAATCAGATCATTTAGTTTGTTTAAGAAGATAATGCCTGTTTAACAAATTAGGAAGAAAGGAGTTAGGTTTTTTTAAAATCATTAATAAATCATTTTTGGATATGTGTATAGGTAAAAAGCTAAGTATACAACTCTTAATCAATAATATTTAATGCCACGTCAACCTGTCATGTGATAAATGATGTGGTATATAAGTACCGCATGTTTTCGTCAATCAATGATTAAAGAGAATGGTTCATTTGATCTGAAATAAAAGTTTATGGATTTATTTGAATACAATAAAAAGTTTAAGATTAAATCATTTTTTTGACATAATTTAAAGATTTATTTAAATATTTAACCATAAAATAAATGTGAAAATCATTATTTTATTTATTACCTTGGCAACAATTTACATAACCAAGGATATAATCTTCATATAGGGATTAATCAGAAAGGAGAAAAGACTCATTCTCAATATTAAAGGCTTAAGGTGATGGAAACTGTAAAAAAGATAAATCAATGCTTGATTTTAACTATTAATGAAATTTTCTTTGATATTATATAAAATTGTTTCACACTAAGTATATGACTAAATAGAGAACAATGAGAGTAACAATATGAATAGAGCAGCTATGTTGCTTTTGGACAATAGTAAAAATAATTCAAGACAAGTGGTGGGGTTAATGAATTAGTTTACACTTTTGAAATTTTTTAAAAATTTAACTTAATGGTTCATATTTAGAAGTAACTAAAAGATTTTCTTCTTAATCTTTTTCTAAAGCACGAGCTTTTCCCTTTTCTTTAGGAAGTGACACATTTTAAGTGTCATGAAGCCCACTATGTCATTAGTGACCTGAATATCTAGAAAACCCATAACTCCACTATACATAATGGGTTAACATGTTTCTCTGATTACATGCATATTGCTCTTAATAATTACTTCCTTGTATGCTCTTGAGTAATGACTCATTCCTAGTTTATAAACAGAGCTGTGAGTGTGACAATTCGTCAAGGATACTGAAAACTAAATAGAGTCCTCTCTAAGCTCTTCTAAGTACTTTCTCTCTTACTATGCTCTTTCCACCCGATTGCCTCACTTTCTCTACACTTATCTTAAACTTTGTTCGAGATTTGGTGAAAATCAATTGGCGTTGGATGGACAACCATAGGTGAACGGTGCTCTGTGCCGACAACAGGCGACAATGATGGCCACATTCTGGGTAGATCCTAGGGAGAGAGGGGAAAGGGGGGAAGAGACAGAGAGGGGAAGAGAAAGAAGAAAATGAGATGACTTGTATGAACCGTCACATGGTCATCAAGCCGCGTCATAAGTTGAGTGAAGTGGACAAAAATTATCAATTGAAATTTGGGCTCGGTGCAGTTAGTTTTTTTATTAAGATTAAGGACTTGTTTGGTTTAAAATAAAGGTTTAGATGCTCCTTTAGATGTAATAAAAGGTAAGAGAATTAGTTAAATAAATGGGTATATCACATGCTTTTTTAAAGTTTAAGTCTTTGTTTTTCTTTCTTTCATTCATTTTTTACCAAAAAAAGGAAACCTAAAAAATTAATAGTAAAAATATCAACCAAACTAAATCTTAACTTTTTATATATACTGTATTACAATGCAATCAAGTAATAATAATGAAATACTAAAAATAGAAGATGCTGAATCATCACAAAAATAAAAGTAGGTGATGTTGCTTCACTGAAAATGGTAAAGCATATGCAAGTTGGTTGACCTTGTTAATTTAAAGCGACGCAGAAGCATGATGAGATATATTAATATATTTTGATCTATATTAATATGACTTTAATAAAGTAGTATTAAGCTTTAACAATCCTACCCAAATGAATTGATGCAAAGAACGTGGAGCTCATTAAATGTGAGCCAAAAAAATATTAGATTCAGTTGGCTTTTGCATTTGTTATGTTATGGATCACGACTAACACCGGTTCTACCCTAAAATTAAAAAAATTGAAAAGAAAGGACTTACATGGTTTAATCGCTGTCCCTTTACATGCCTATCAAAAAAAAAAAAAAAAACCGTCCCTTTACCAATTAATTTAATATTAGGGTAATAATCCCCTTAATGTTATCACTGGGATTAAAGCCTAAGACATGAAAAATGTTAGTATTAAAATAATACCTTCTATCCTTGATATCGCAAGAGTGTCTGCCAGTCCAAACGTGTTATGCAATCGTCATGTATGATTTTAAAGGTGAACCGAATCTTTTTTAATCTTTTTAAATCTTCCAAAATGTAGAATTCGATATTACATTATAATCCATGATTTTTTTTCACACTCGAACCATTCTTCCAAGTGCACAAAATTTTTTATAATAAGCCAAAAGATAAAAGAAGATTTTTTTTTTTTTTACATTTTTCACTTTTTTTTATTGACTTTTGCCAAACACTATCCGTTCATGCAGTGCCTTTGATTAAAAAGGAAAAAAAGTTACTTACACTCTTTAGTTTTAACTTTTCTTATATAATACTTTATAGTTTTTCTTTTAAAAAGTAGCATTTAATGAATACTTTTTTTTTTATTATTATTTTGTAGATAATTTTTGTTTTAGTAAAAAAATTAAATTATTTATTTTATTGAATAAAGTTATAAAAATATTTTTTAATGTGATTGAATAACTTAACTTTAAATTAAGATTATTTTGATAATTTTATTGACAAAATTAATGATCTAATTTTTTGTACAATAAAATATTAATTACAAAAAGAAATTACATAATGTTATATGAAAAATTTGATAGTAAGAAAGTGACGTATAAGAATAGGGATAGATTCAAGGAAACAGGGTGAGCAGTGAAAAAGAAAAGTTTTGAAGAAAAAATCCTATTAAGAGAGAAAGAAATTTGGCCAAAAAGAAATCCGTTTTTCAAAAAAAATTTGATAGTAAATCTGGTCAAATATAGTTTATTTAAGGTCGTTTCCGACCAAGAGAGGGTCGGATTTGATTTTAGCTGGCCGAATCCAGTAGTTTTTTTTTTAAAAAATTGTGATTGTGGACATAATTATCATTATTATATGATATCTGGTACGTAGGATATAATATGATATAATATTAATAAAAAATTATACATATTTATAATTATGTAATATTTTATCAAATATTAAAAACGTATCGTATGATACGTGATACGTATTTTACGATTACGTATCGTATTAAATAATCGATACACTTTTTATAAACTTAATTTTAACTAAATATTAAAAATTTTATTTTTATTATTTTTTAAATTGAAATATAAAAAATTATATTTCATGAGTTGTAATCTTTAAATTTTAAATAAAAAATACTTAAAAATTGAATTTTTTAATTTTAACATGATAAATATTTTTAATTTTTAATTAATAAATTCATATAAAAATATATATTTTATTTAAAAATTTATGTTATTATAGAATATATTGAAAGTTTAAATTAAAAAAAATCATCTTTTTAATTCTCAAATCACTTAGATATATGTTTTTTTATTTATTTAAAACATTTTCAAGGCAAGATGAGTGTGTTGGGTTTAGGAGATCATTTTATCGTGTTTTGACAATTACAGTGAAAGTGAGTACTTATAATATTTCTATTGTTCAAACTGCAGGCATTTAGCTTAATTTTTCTTATTGAATGTTTTGATAAATGTTTTTTTTTGTTAGTTTTTGTATCCAAATGTTTAAATGCAATGAGTAATGCTTATCAGAAAAGACGGTTTTCAAGACATTATGAATGTTGATAATTTTGAGAATTTGGACAGAACTCTTAGTGAGAGAATAATACTGTCAATATTTAATTTCAGACAAAGTTTACCTATTCTCTTATCTAGATCAAAAAATTATTGCGAATCAGTGTCTTAAGCATCAAGGATCATATGTTGTGTGCTTCCTTCCACCAATTACAAGCATAATTTTTTGGACAAAATGGTCTACAAATGCAAAAAGATAGTGCACAAATTGTTGCACGAATGATATGAACAGTTAAACAACATTTAATAATTTTTTGTTAACTTTGCATAAACTTCATGATCACTTGCAAAATGCAATTTCAGCACTTTCTGTTCAATATTTATATCCAATTTTTTATTTTAATTTTTAATCTTTTCGGACCAAACTATTTTTAAATTTATTAACAATTTTTAAATTTAAATTCAAAATAAAAGAAATAGGCATCCACATTATTTACAATTACTCTTATTTTTCTCAAAATGTTGTTAACATCAATAGCAACATTTATTTGTATTCGTGGTTAATCTATAACTCTATATTAAAACTTTCCCCTAAGGGCTTCAATTGGATGCCATCTGAATTTGTCAATTACATGACATGTGGCGTACAATTGGAGTGGTTGTATTTATTTTCATTTCATGCGGGTCTTCATCGAGTTAATCTTGACCCGCCCGAGCAATTGGCCTACGCCACCATGACCTGTTTTCAAGCAATATTTGTTGGCTCGTGGGGCCCGTTATTTGGCTTCTCAATTGCTTCACTTAGCTTCCATGTCAGAGATTTTTCCATGGTTTTATCAGTTTTATTTTTATTTTGCGGGTGCGCCACCATGCTAGAGATTTTTCCATGATTTTATCAATGTTTTTTTCCATTTGTAAGGTCTATATTGTCTTTTGATTATAAATGTACTTTCTATTTAGAGGGTATTTTAGGCCATTTGTTTAGTTCCATTATTTTTATGATCTTTTCAACTCCTCTCGTATTTTGGAGAATTCTAGGTCGTTTCTTTTTCATCTCATTTGTTTAGTTTCCTTACCTGTTATTTCATTCCGATTTGGCCTTCTTTTTTTTCTTTACTTTAGTTTGTTTTCTATTTTTGTTTACCTTTTTTTACTTTTTTTGTCTGATGTTCTTTTGTTCCTCATGGTTTCATGCTTTTTTTTTTCCTTTTTTTTTGCATGTTCCGCTTTTACCTCTTTTTAACTTTTTTACTCTTGTTTTTTTATTAGTTTTTTACTTCAAATTTGACCATTTGTGGTTTTTGATTTTTTTTTTTGGATTTGTTCTTTAATTTTCAGGTCATTTTCCATTATAAAATGTTGAATGGTTTTTAAAAATTTTGAGTCCTCCATTTTTGTAAATTTTTTAAAAATTAAGTTTGACAATTTATGTAACAAATATTTTTACTATACTTTTTTATCATTCAATGAATGGTGTTGTTTGTTGGTATTTAATGTTTTGGATGGTTATGTTTAACTAAGAATTATCGATTCTAAATTTATGTAACTTATCTTTTTAAGTATGAAAGTGATATTATTTTTTTCTAAAATTGGATATAATTCTTAAAGTCTTATCTTAATTCTCATATTGAAATTGGATAATATGTGAATTTATAAATTATAGCTGATGGATAATGAAATTTTTTTTTAATTATGTGCGTTTATATTATTCTTTTCATTTAAGAATTAATTGATAACTATAATGCTTGTGTTAATCATAAATCTCACAATGATAACGCGGGTACTAGTAATTACCGTATTATTCAATTGATGAAATATTGTTATAAAATTATTCAATTGCTAAAAGTAATATGCAAATCGGTAACTAGTTCGATATTTACTGGGATATGTGTAGATTTCAATGGCTTAAAATGATTTGACATGACATTCTTGTGGATGAGTAGGGTTTATAAAGACAGGTCAGTAGAAATGCGATCTTACTTCCGAACCAACCGACAAAAACTTTATTATGATTTAAAACATGTATCAATCGACGTTGTCGTGAAAGATAAATCCATAAAAACAAATAATTGTGCTTTTCAAAAAAGAAAAAAAAATAATTGTGCTCAACTTTTTGAGTGCTGAATGGTCAAAAAAGATGCCGCGAAGCAAATTGCTGCACCTTATTTTTGTATCCTGAACTGACCAAGCATTCCCATGGCTGCTATGAGCAAGGTTACTATTTACACATTCCTATGTAAACAACCAGCTCAAGAAATGAAGTTTCCTCACTTCTCAATGCTTCCATTTCTTTTAGTTGTACTCTTCTCACTATGCGACCAAACTTTAGCTCATTCTCATGACGATTTCCTTTATCGCTTTTCTCTTCATTTAGCAGACTCTGCTTCTATTTCTAAGGTCATTTACACACAAAATAATTCCTCATATTTATCTATTTTGGATGTTTCTATTCAAAATTTTAGGTTCTCCACTCCAGCTACCCCTAAACCGTCTTTCGTTGTAACACCACTGCAAATATCCCATATCCAAGCAACAATTTATTATTTATAAAAATATGACTTTCAAATTAAAATTCGAAGTGGTGGTTATAATTTTGAGCTTCCTTTTTATGTTTTTGAAGTTTCAATTGTTATTATTGATTTGGTTAATTTTCGATCGGTTGATGTTAATAAAAAAATAAGTAACATGGGTTAAATCTGGTGTAACTATCGGTGAATTATATTAGAGAATTGCTGAAAAATGTAAAACACTTGCCTTCCCAGCCGGTGAATGCCGCACCGTGGTGGGCATTTTAGTGGGAGAGGTTTCGGCATATTGATACGGAAATATGGACTTGCTGCTGATCAATATTATTGATGCTCACGTAATTGATGTTAATGGAAGAATTCTGGACCGAAAATCCATGGGTCAGGATTTATTTTGGGCCATTCGGGGAGGTGGAGGAATACATTCGGAATTGTTGGTAAAGTTGGTTCCGGCTCCAGCAGTAGTGGCTGTTTTCACTGTCAACAAGAACTGACAACAAGATGCAACCAGAATTCTTCATCGTTGGCAATACATTGCTCACAAGCTTCCTGATGATATATTCACGGATGTCACGATTACAACGGTAAATTCCAGTCAGGTCGGGAAGAAAACAATTCAAGCTGCTTTCAAAGCCTTGTATCTTGGTGGGATGGATGAGCTAATTCCATTGATACAAGATAGGTTTTCGGAGCTGGGATTAGTAAAAGAAGACTGCATTGAAATGAGTTGGGTTGAGTCAGTTCTCTGCTTTGGTGGAGTTTCAAGAAAACGTTTGGATATTTTGCTTGACAGGAATGCTCTTCCGAAATCAATTTTCAAAGGAAAATATGACTACGTGAAGAAACCAATTCCTGAAAGTGAATTTGAGGGGATATGGTCAAAGTTTTTCGAGGAAGAGGCAGAATTCGCTCTTACGATGATGGTAGCATTAGGAGGGAAAATGGATGTAATTCCAGAGACTCAACTTCCTTATCCGCGTAGAGCTGGCAACTTGTACCAAGCCTCGTACCTTGTGGGATGGTCAAGAGAAGAAAATGCAGAATCTCCTAAATACATAAGTTGGATCAGGACAGTTATATGGCCACTTACGTTTCAAAATCTCCAAGAGAAGCATATTTTAACTACAGGGATCTAGATATTGGAACCAATAACATCGGCTACACAAGTTATGCATAAGCCAGCATTTGGGGTCTCAAAATATTCTAAGAATAACTTCAACAGATTGATACATGTAAGGACTATGGTTGATCTTGAAAACTTCTTTAAGAATGAATAAAGTGTCCCTCCTCTTTCATCTTTCGTGGAAGAACAAAGGTAACTAGGGTAAGAGCGTTCAGAGTTTTGTTAAGCATTTCAATGAAAAGTATATTGCAAATAAAGAGTTTCTTTTTTCCTCTTTCTGTCATGTTGAGATTCATGCCAAGTCTAATAAATTATAACCTCACCTTTGTTTCCCAGCAAACTTGGTGTAGTTTTTGTAAATCTTATTTTTGGCTTTAGCTTTGACAGTAACGAACTGCCTCTGGTTATACACAAGGCAGGGGTACAAGACCCCTGCATGATCAACAAATAGTTGAAGTTTAACACAATATTCGGGCTACCAACTTGGACGAATTTGGTATTTTGGTATCTATGCATTGAATAACCTTAGCAATAATTGATGATTGTGCTCAAGCAATAAAACCACAACCTTTCCTCATAGAGTCACAATTTAAGCTCCAAAGGCAGTTGTAAATGCCCTTCACATGCTTAAAAGGTGAACCACTGATGCAATTTCCGTAGTTCACTTAAAGTCCCAGAGATTTCACAGCTGCGAAAGTAAATAGACTTCACCATTCAAGTTAAAGCTGTAAAAGAAACTCCTTGTAGTTTCTTCTGGTTTGTTTTTTAGTATAACAACCATGAAAGTGCATGAAAAACCCCTGGAAAATAATTCTTCGAACTTAAAAGGCTTTGCAAACTCAAAGCTGCTTCATAATTTTTAGTGTTCAAGCAACACCTTTTGCATTGAACATCATGAGCACACACTAGCTGTCTTGGAGAACATAATTTTAGTGTATAGGAGTATATAAAAACTGCTTGCCTTGACTCGGTGAAGGTACAATAACAACCAAACCACACACTAGCTGTCTAACATGTACAATCCATTTACATTGGAGGTGCCCATTTTCCAGCTGTGAAGTCCTTATAAAAGCACGATCTTTTTGAAACAACATAAAAGACTGCACCAAGGAAATAACACAAAATAAGTATTTAAAAATGAAATTAAATGGAAATACCTCCCACTAGTGACAGGAAACGTGCATGTTGTACTTAGTCACCGAAAGGTTATGCATAGTTGCTTGATAAATTATGCATGGAATGCTTTCTTGAGAATATAAAGACACACCTGGTATCATTGGGATAATGAAGTTTGGTTCTTTCAACACATCATGAAGTGTTCTTTTTTCATTTACTTTGACCCATTTGGATGAACCTGGAACATTAATCATAGGAGCTTCAGATAAAAACAACATAGCATTGTGAAGTGTAACCAAAATTAATAAGGAAACGAGGTTGATTCCTTTTAATAGGAATTAATATATTGAGCATATTCATCTTTGTAAGCACAGCTGGTTGAAATCATCTTTGTAAGCACAGCTGGTTGAAAGCCTGGGTATGTAAAATTACCCATCCAGGTCCAGAGAAAACAAGTGCAATGATATACAACCAAGTATTTGCATGGTCATATTTCAAAGAAGAAAGGCACATATTTTGCATTGAGCTAAAGAATGCAACATAAATTATACATATAAGCAAATGAAGTGTATCACTCTACCTGTACCAAACTGGCACTGACAGCATAGTCAAAGAGATGCCACTCTTTTATACTAAACTATTAAACCTTTCTCAACAAATCATCTTTGAAAAAATCGCTATAAAAAGGAAAAAAAAGAAACCAACTCTCAACATAAATATATGCTAATATGTATGATAACCAAAAAGCTTTTCTCTTGTATTGTTGTCAATCCTCCAGGTAAGTAATAGGATTTAAGAAACTAGAGGGAAAAAAACCTGGATAAAAAGCTTTTAGTCTCTTTGGATTGAAAGAGAAACGGCACCGATAGTTGCAAAAAAAGGTAATGCTAACAAGAGGCTGCTAAGTAGAAGTAAATTACAGCAAGGTAAATTTTAAAATAATTTCAAAAGGAAAAATATTGGCCCTATGCTTCAGCAGTTTAACTCTAGTAACAGAAAAGCACTCCCAGCCTCAAACATATAGTGACTAACAAAGGAAATTTGGATGTGAAAGGTAGATTAGAAAACATACCACCTGCAGAATCACCATACGGAGAACAATCAACTTCATCCTTTTCTTCCTCTCCAACACTTTCCACATTAGAAGCTGCAGTTCCTTCTAGAAGATAATGGATAATTTTGGTCTTAGACAGATGCACACCAGAACCAGCCTGACATAGTCAAGGACAATGAAAATGAGCATCAAAGACTGCTAGGCTACGAAAACAGCCTCAATGTCTTTGGCCTCCAGCAAATGACAGTGATTTTAAAGCTCCTTTAGCATACTGTTATTAGAAGCATATCATTTTAACATAGACTAGTAGCTGTATATTAAGAAAGCTACCTGATACTATCTCTCTTACAAAGAAAGTTGCTACAAGTAGGCAACCTGTTGGTTTTCTAAACTACCATATATGTGCTAATGACACACATGGTAAGATATCAATGCCAAGCATGCTATGCTGGAATTTGTCTAATTCAATAACTTGAGACTTGAGTGCATCATAATCATTAATTCATTATCAATAGGGGCGTACCTCATAGTAAAGTTCAATAGCTTCACGGGTGTAATGGTTTTCTTTATCCCATGGTAAAGGGGGACAACTTTCTGAAAACATGTTTGAGAGTTAAGGACTTTAGATAAGGCATAGAAAACTGAAAATATTACAAAATATATGGTAAAAGTAATAAGCATTTTGATATTTAAAAGACCAAAAGAAAAAAAAAGGATATGATATCAAGATGAGGAGAAAACATTTCAGTTTCACAGAAATCCTCTATAAAATCACTGGACATAACCTCTGCATAGAGTAGCAAAACAGGCCAATGAAGAATTCCATTTTTATCCAATTCCGGCTTCCTTAATCCAGAAAGTTCTCTGTACATTGCCTTCCCAATCTTCAACCTTCTACCTTCAATAGCAGAAACAAGGTCCTAATCAAGCAAAAAGCAAATAAGACCCGAAGCACTTCCTTTTTTTATTTTAATTAGAAAAGGAGCTTATGGGAGTCCAATTATAAAACCTTAGCCTCTAAAAGGGCCTTAGAAACTTGAACTTCACGCTGCTCCTGTTCCATCTTTTTCAAATCAATCTGCTTTGCCAGTTTCTTTAACTCCTCATTACTTGGGTCTTTTCCTATTCCACTTTCACAATAAGATTTCGCCTCCGATAACAAATTTAACGACAGACACGCTTTGGCAGCTCGATAATACGCCTAAACAAAGATATTCCAAGAATGAACAAGTCTTCATATATATCTATATATAAGGTCCATTTTCTGAAGCATAAGAAACAACATTAACTGAATGTAGTACCTTAACGTTTGCAGGGGAGAGCCTAATGGCATCCTGAGCGTCGGTGAGGGCACGGCGGTAATTCCCAAGGAGTAGATTTACATGAGCTTTATTTGAGAACAAAACGGAGGTGTCTTGGTTGTTTAGAACTTTCTGGTTGATAGCTCTGCTGTAACAGTCGATGGCTTCTTGGTAATGCTTTTTCCCCTTTTTGACAAACTCGTTTCCTTTCTCCTGAAAGACCCAATTTTCAAAGAACGAATTTTCAACAAAAGAAAGAGGTGAAAGTTAAAAGAGTTTTCTGAAATAAAAAAAAAAACCTTGAGTTCAAGAGCAGCTGATTCTTTGAGGGCAGAAATGGCTTCGAGGTCAGCGATCTCGCTTTCTGTTTTGGGTTCTGAGCCTCTTTCCATCCATAACGCCATTTTATTCGATGTTTGCTGGAAGGAAAGACAGGGAGAAGTGGAGATATATAGATATATGAGAGGCTATTGTGGTGTCGGACGAGAGAAGATGAAAGAATGAATCTACAGAAATCACCACTTTTTAAAAAGCTGTCATGTCCCTAAACCCCCTTTCAATTTTAATCGTTAAAACCCTCGCCAAACCCAACCCTGCCCCTGCTCTAGCTTCTTAAGTACTAAGATAGTGCCTGTGGCTACATTACTATAAAAATCACAAGAAATATATAAATTATGTTATAGTAGATTTTAATTTGATATCTTAAAAAGAGTCTGTAAGAAAAGTTATATTATATTGTAGTAGTTAACTGCATAAATGTATGATTTTTTTAATAAAAGAAAAGATAAACTGATATTAATTGAATATAATTATTTGTTTTGATTTCAATAATTGAAAAATTACTACTAAATATATTATTTTAAAATAGTATTGTAGTAATTCTTTTTCCAGTAAAAATATATTGTTCAAGGAAAATGAATAACATTTTTGATTTGGAGGTTTGCTTTTTCTTTTGTCATGTACATTTGTTCTCATTTTTTGGTTTCTATTGTTGTGCTATATTGCGTTAGTTAATTGCAGAATATATTGTATTAGTCAACTGCATAAATGTATGACTTTTATTAATAAAGGAAAGATAAGCTGGTATTAATTAAAGATATTTCTTGCTCTCGTTTCAATCATAAAAAACCCACACCTACATATATGGTTACAAAACATTATTTATTTAAAGAAAACAATAACCTTATCAAACATCCAGTAATTTCTTTTTCCATTAAAATTATATTGTTCAAACAAATGATAAATTTTTGTCATTTACAAGTTTTCATTATTTGTATGTTGCTTGTAAGATATGGTTTGACACACAAATTTTAAATAAAACTATATTTCTTGTTTATACTTATATAAGGAAAGAAACTACCATATTTATGTCAATAGTATATATAGTATTGGCTCAAGGGTAAAGCCACTAAAGTAGTGGCTTTAGGCTCCAAATTTTTATAGACCTTTAATTTTATAATAATAATAATATAATTAATTATATTAAGAATATATAAAAAATTAAAATAATTAATAAAATATCTATGTATTCTCTTAGACCTAATAAATATATATTTTTCATATAAAAGTCAAAATAATTAATAAAATAACAAATTCTCTCATTTATCTAATTATGTGCTTAATATATCTAAATTTTTAATCATTTCTCAATTCCTACAATACTATTAATTCTCAATTATTTTTGTTATTTTCAATCAACTAACATTCATATCTATTTAATGATCTCTAGCAACTTTTTTTTTTCAACTATTTCTTCTATTTTCAATCAATTAACGTATTTAATTTTCTCCAATAGTTATTTTTTATATATATAATTAATTATTTTTTCAATTTATAATATATACTTTTGAATTTTTCTTTTCTCATTTGCTCTTTCTTTTTTAACTTCAATTTTCCTCCAAAGAATACATAAGAAGTCTATTATGTTGTTATTTTTCATAAAGTCGTAAGCTTCATTTGCTGTTTACAATAAGCGTTCAACAATTAGGTACTATTATTCTAATCTTTGTAAACTTTTTTACTTTAATTTAGAGTTTATATTATATTATTATATTATCTCTATTTCATATAATAGTTGATTTATTGAATTAGAAATTTAGCAAAAAATTTTAATAAAATCTTTTTCTTAATTTCAATAAAAAAAGTCTCATTGAAATATGAAACTTTAGGCCTTTGAGGTTATTGAGCCGCCCTTAAGTATACATAACAGCAATAGTTCTTTAATTAAAAGAGATAATAAAATAATCGAAAAGGAATCCCATAAGCAAATTGAATGGTCAAGAAAGAGGCTCCTATTTTGGTCAAACAAAATGATCAAATTATTACACAACTATCAGATATGTCTAACTAAGTTGATAGTTTTCTGTTTTTATTGCCATACACATTTCTTCCCATTTCTTTAGTTTCTATTGTTGTGCTTCTTTCGTTGGACATGTTGTACACATAAGAAGATAAAATTTGTTTAACATCTAATTTTCTATAAACTTTCAAGTTGAATTAATAAAAGATTTGTAAAGCAATTTAATTAACATACATGATTTTCTATTTTTTCACTAATGATTCTTCTAGGATTAATTCCTTTGTGATTTGTGAATATATTGGTGATGGAGACAATTCAATTTCAAACTTTTCAATTGTGAGTTGTGGGTTTTCAATTGCTAAGGCAGAGTAGTATTTCTGGTTGTACCTCTTTTTGCTTCTCAATGATTAGGCAAGGTTCTACAATGTTGCAATTAAAAACTTTAAATTTCAACAATCCCTGATCAATAGTTTTTGCTGTCAGTCTTACCTTGAATGTTCTCTTTATGTTTATCAAGGCTTTGACAAGAGTTGGAAGAACCATTTTGTCAATTTCCTTGATGGCAACAAGCTCTGCTATGGTTGCTTTAATCAAATTTTTTGCTTGCTGACAAAATACTAGTAGTTGAATTTGACCATATGTATTTTGTATTATTAGGTCCAAAATCATTCTATTAGAAATAGACAAAATATCATTATTGTTATGTTGTAGAATAATATTTTGTTTGTAAGTTTGATGATGAAATTTTAGTTTACTTACATCAGTAATAGTACTTTTTCATCATGGGTTTTACATCGAAATTTGTCAGATAAATATTTCAATCCTTTGCACATTCGTTGCATGCATTGTAGTACCATTTATTTGATGCTTCTATATTAACTATCGTTGTTGTGATCTCAAACTCTTTATTCTATAGGAAGATGTAAATGTTATTGTTAATTTTGATAGTATGATGAATTGATTTAAATTGATGTTATAGTTAGGTATTCATGTTTTTCTAGTTAGGAGTTGTATATTTTTCATAAATGATTATAAGTAAAGTAATCTTTGTTGTTAAAAATATAGTAGTATAAGTAGTTAGATTTTTATCATTGTTTCTTTTAGTTTTATTGCCAACTAGTCTCCAATTGT
The DNA here is from genome assembly GCA_036013995.1 of Theobroma grandiflorum. NCBI lineage: Eukaryota > Viridiplantae > Streptophyta > Magnoliopsida > Malvales > Malvaceae > Theobroma > Theobroma grandiflorum. The sequence goes on along the minus strand of CP142130.1, from coordinate 14,241,004 downwards.
CGCTTTTTGGATTGGAGTTGGTAAGAGATTTCCTTTTTTCATTTTTTGTAGTTGGGCTTCAATTGGTTTATGTTGGTACTTGTAATTTTTCTTTTGCTAGTGATAAGTAGGATTATTTTAAAGTCATTTAAATTAGATAATATAATTGTTTAATTTGTACGATATTACTTGGCCTTTAGATTTTCTACTTAAGGGATAGCAAGATCAATACAAACTTTGGTTGCAAAATGGGAAGATGCGTACAATGATCCAACAAAATATAATTAGTTAAATAGCCATGGTTTTTTATGGTTGGTAGTTATTATTACTATTAAAAACCCTTATAATGATCAACTTACGCAAATAGTTCTTGATCATCAATCCAACACTAGCAAGAATAGTATTTGGCTTGTTTCGACGTATTTCATCTGCATTATTTCCAATGCCAACTCTCCATATAATATAACTTTGATTGTATTATTACTGTGAAAAGTTTTTAACAAAAGAAATATGGTATGTTAATTAGTGTATTTATATTAAAATGTCTACCTCTACTTGTAAAATTGTTGATGTAAAAATGAATTATATATTCATCATAGTAATTACTTGAGATTTTGTGGATAGATGTCCCTTTTAAGAACAAAAGTACTTTTGTGATTTAACTGAGCTTTATTTATAGAAGTTATTATTGTCAGCACTCCAATGGCATCTACAATTTTGGTTTTGAAACAACATAATATACAAGTTAGAAGTTAAATGATTATATGCAATTTGATTATGTAGGATATTTTCTTTTAATACCTGTCAAGACGTTCTTTTGGTGTGTCCCGTCCTGAAGTATGGTGTATTTTGTAAAATTAAAATGATGCGTAGGATATGCAATTCCATCTTCATGAACTTGTTTAACTTCTGTTGCTTTTGAAAATACAATCATCAAATCACCAAGCAAAGCATTGTAGCTGTTTTTTCTTTTCATAACCCGAAATTTGTCAATCAAGTATAGAGAGCCTTTTTTCAGTATAGATTTGAATTGTTGTGCATAAGAACTTATAATCATTACTTGCATTACATTTTTCTATAATAGATAAATATAATAAAGTTGTATTTTAGTATTTAGTCAGAAATATTTAAGTAAAGGTTTTGATTTTTAATAAGTTACCTTAATATCAACAACTATGAAATCAAAGCTCAGAAGTGTTTATGGATTATCCAATGTTGTTGATTACCAGATTCGTATGACCATCATTTTCACTAGTTTTGGTGGTTTGTAGAATTCTAAGTCACTTAGATATTATTGGTCTGTTTCTACTTATTGTAATAGACTTTAATAAAATTAATCCATCGGTGTCTAATGTAAATACAGTAAGAACTAATGATGTAATGCAAAGAAGATAAATTTTAAAAGCATGATGTAAATTATTTTTACAATAAGTTGATTAAACAAAGATTGTTAGAGGTATAGTAAAATACGAAGAAATGAGAGAGTATATAACCTGTATTGTTGGCACATTAAGATAAACAGTTTTAGAACATAGGGCAATAGTATAATATAAAGATCCTATCAATATAAAATAGTTACTAATTTTTAATATTATCTGTCTTTTGTATATAAAATGAACGGCTAAAAGTTATCAAATTTACTGTATTTGACTATTTGTTTATTCAATGATAATTGTGTGCTATGTATACTGAGAAATGAGTAGACATTCTCGACTTTTTTATTTTGTTCAATGAATTGGATGGATATTTATTGAAATTTAAATATTCATGTATAAAAGAGATGTCAAAATACTATAGATTTCGGTTCATGTAGAATAAAAGGGTATAAATAGAAAATAATATTAAATTGTAAATGAATCTACCTTTTAGGTATTAAAAGTTAAAAATTAATGTTTTCAAGTATTTATTACTGAAATAAATAAAAGTAAACCAAAGAATTTTAAAAAAATTAATGATGACATTTAGTAAATGTTGTTTCTTAGGTATACAAATCAACTATCAATCTTTTTATTTTTTTTTATATTTGATTTGTCAGAAGTTATTGACTATTGTTAATTGGTATCTTTTTCTTACAATCTTTTTCTTGCCAAACTTTGTGAATTGTATTAACTTTTTAATTTTGCACACAATTTGTAATAAATGTTAAGGTAATGAATAGTAAAAGTAATGAACAGTAAAAGAAGTTTCATCTTACATATTGTGATTTACCTTAAGATGACCTATTTTATGGAGAATTCATTTACTAAGTTAAGTAAAAAATTGCTTGTTACCCCATTTCTCATGTTTGTTATCACCATATGGCGAGGTAATGCTAACACTGCAAATAGGTATAAGAGTTCCATATTTGGTGGTTCAATAGCATTCGGATTGTAAAGTATTTCACAATCTTTGGAAGAAGTTGGTTTATCTGTCAAGGAGATTACACATTATTAATATTTGATATCAAAATGAGAAAGATGGTATAGACAAAAAGATGCAAAAAATATAACTTTTTTCATTTTCTACAATTCAATGCAATAATGTCTAAAGTATTTCTATGAAAATGGAATACCTAAGATGCAATACCTAACTCTAAAACGAAGACTATAATCAGGAAGAATAGCAAAAGAACTATTATATATTACCAAGGTGTAGTTGGCCCAAGTTCAAAAACCTCTTTCCTCAATTAACCAAAGCTAACACGTAGCCCACCACGTGGATTTGAATCCTATAGTCATGTTTATATATTAACGTAATACCTGCAAGTTAAGGCTGTTAAATATATTACCAAATGTTAAACATCATTTACATCACACAATTTCAGTTCTGTTTAAATAAGTGATAAAGAAGAAGCAATGCTACTACTTTAAAAGTTTTCCTTGTTGAAGGTGTTCCAATCTAGTTAACAATAGTCTTTGTATCAATTTTATAGAGGGCAACAGGATGATCATGGAGTATTTTTTACAGTGTAATCCAAAGAAATATAAATTATTCTAAAAATCAAATGGAAATGAAGTAATTTACCTTTGACAAATACAGTACTTGCTTGGAAGATATACCATCAAGCTTAACATGATGCACATGAGAACCTTTTTACAACATATAGAAAAAGCTTTACACTACAATGGAAAAGCAAATGTAGGTAGAAAACAAACGAAATGATTAATTACATCGATAATCAGTAATTGACTAAATAATATTGAAGGTATATTTTACATTGTAGAAGCTTTTTTTTAGTGTCTGACCACTATTGCATGAAATGTCAGCTGTAGGACAACGTTTCTAATTTTGGAAGGTTCATTGACTTATAAATTTTATGTAAGTATATTTCTTTCATTCAGTATTCATTTTAATTTGATCAACTCATTCAAACCATTTACATTATAGATGTTAATAGCAAATATTATCATATACCTTTAGAACATGAGGGTTTTAAGGGATAACCTATTGAACTTGGATTTTGGATTGTAAGAGTAACTTAAAGAAAGATCAAGAGGCAAGAGCAGAGAGATGATGTGGTATATACCTCCATAAATTATCTAGAATGATGCAACAACTTCAAGATTGACGTTTGTTTGAAGCCATTTCTTCAACTTAGAATGTACCTATTATGTAGACAAAAAAATTAAAAGTTAACCTTCACTAAGGAAAACTGTAAGCAATAGAGAAAAAGATTTGTAAGCAAATGATACTAATTAAGAATGTACAATTTTATTCAGTAAGAGAAAAGAAAGTCAACTTTAATGTAAAATTTGGAAGATTTCTTTGTACACTACATTTTTGTTTTATTTAATTGTTCTTTGTCTAAATTTGGAAGTTCAAACTTTATGGTGATGTAACTTTAGACAAAGCTATTTATAATTGACCATGTGTGAAAATAGGTTTTGGTAAATACAAACCAAAAACATCAAGAGTTTGTTTTTGATTTTTATTGATTGTCATACTATAAAATAATTTAACTGAAAATTATTTTCTTTGAAAAAATAATGGCCATTTTTGTTGTTTGACTGTCATAATTATTCTTGGAATATAAACTACAGTATTGACAAATGATCCAGAAATTATTTTTCCTTCTATGACATTGGAAACTAGTTGTGTAACCAAAATTCTAGTCCTATTGTATAGTCCAGAGCTTTGGTTTATGTTTCTTAATAACATAATGATTGTATTTACCTTTAGTTTCAATTTGTGATTAAGAATGTTAGGAAAATTAATTGAGTTCAAGAATTCTATCGGTTATAACAGTTCATGTTCCAAAGAATAATCTTACGTTTTTTTATATTTGATCAATGTTGTAGTAAGTCTTTAATGAACCTGCAACCAAATGAACGACATATAAGTTTATTGTATTAATAGTCTCATTGTATTGAATAACAATTATTGTTCTTTTTAAATAATCTTAATAAGTAAAATAACTGTATAGTACTTGGAAGCAAATCAAGAATATATGAGTTTATCAAATAACAATGTCATTGTATGAAGTGATAATTGATCATTGTCTCAAATAATCTAAGTGTGCAAAATTGTCTTCAAGATTACCATAAACAGTTGATACAATTGTTTCTATTGGATTTTTCATTAATGGAAGTAATAAATCAATAGGCATTTCAATCTAATATAGTTCTTCTTCTTTTCATAAGTAGAAGCCTCAATTTTTCCATCTCCTATATCTAACAACCATCGAGCAAATGTTGAAATTTCATACCTAGTTTCTTCATTCAGATGTGATTGCAAAAGCCTCATGTTTGTTTGCAATCTATATACCTGATAATAATTTTATAACAAAGATTGATTAATTGATGCATCTATAATTTCAGATTTTGTTATGCAATTTGTGATAGGTAAAATTTTCCTAAAATCACCTTCTAGTAGGATTGTTTTTCCACCAAAAGGCTTTTCACAAGTTCAGATGGACTGTGATTAATTAAATCTCGTAAACTTTTGTCCAAAGCTTCGAAATAGTGTCAGTGTACCATAGGAGCTTCATCCCAAACTATAAGACTAGTATTTTGGATCAATGTTGCAAGTTGTGTACCTTTTTTAATCTAACATCTGGAATACTCATCAACATTCAAAGGAATTTTGAATCTAGAATGTGTTGTCCTTCCTCATGATAACAAAAAGGATGCAATTCCGAATAAAGCTACAGCCAGAACAATTTTACTTGTAAATCTAATTCTCGAGATAACTGTGTTCCATAAATATGTTTTCCTTGTGCTACCATGTCCATAAACAACAGGATCCATCCTTCATTATTCTTAATAGATTGTTTGATAGCTTCATAAATTTCTAACTGTTCTGGGTTTAAATTTGTCAAATACTATAAATGCTGCTCTTGTAGTTCCTGTAAATTGTAATTTATTTCTTCATGGATCAATTTATTTTCCACCACATACATGGAACCCTTTGTTGGTGTAGACAAATTAAACTTTTGAACAGAACTGCAATTCTTGTTAAAAATTCATTGTAAAGTCACTAAAGTATAGTTCTTGAAATCCTTTTCTAAAATTGATAATAAATGGCTCCAAAAGCCTACCTCAATCTATACTCAATGTTGACGCTGGGGCGTTGTAAAAGACACTTGAGCGTTGTGAAAGACACCAATCGTGGTAAGGTTAGAAACCCCACTACGGTGAACCACTAATCTTGGAAAGGTTAGAAAACCCCACTAAGGTGAAGAATAGCCAAAATCCCACTTTGTTTGGCTAGGCCAAAGATACTAAAACTTCTTACTCTTTAAAAAGAGTCTAGAGAAATAAGCACGCCAGCTTAAGAAAATATTAATTATTAACTCTCAACTTAAATATCTCATAACTATGCGTAAGTGTCCTATTTATAGTATTATAGGCTCATGTCCTAATAAAACTCTACTCTAGTTGTTTAATACAATTAGAATACTTAACAAGAACTTTAAATAAAATAGATATTCTATTCCTAAATATTACTTGACTAACTTAAAGTCCTAATACAAGTAAAATTAATAAAAACTAAATTAAATAAAAGACAATCCTAGATGCTCCTGCGTCAAATGTCCTTAGCAAGGAGTTTCCAATTATTCTCCCAAAGTGACAATGGGTCAGAAACTTCACTGAACTGTGAGACCCTGTCCAAGTTGTTAAAAGCCGGTATTATACCTAGTGGTACAATTAAGTTAAATCGAGCTTCAAACTAGTTTAATAGAAATTCTAAGAGGAATTTCAAAATTCTGAAACCCACAGAATAGCTCAGAATAGTGATTTGGAGTTCAAGGTCCAGTTTGGAGTCAATCGAAAAAATTGACTCGTTAGGGACGAAACGGTCATTTTTCTATTTGATGATAAAATGGAGATTTTTAATCAAGATTTGATCATATTGGACCAAAAAATAATTTTACGAAATATAGTTATGATTATTGGATTATAAAATGATGTTTAGCAGTGTAAAATTGTGATTCTCGATGTTTTTGGAGCACAAGGGTAAAATGGTAATTTTACCACCAGAGTACTAAACGGGAATTTTTTTGAAAGGATTTTGTCCCATTTGGTTAATATGGATTAATATTAGTGTTATTTGAGGTTGGACAGTGAAAATAATATAATTTCGGGACATTTCGGAGTATAGGGGTAAAATCGTAATTTTACCATCCCAAGGGCAAAACCGTAATTTTACACCACCAGAACATATTTTTCCAGCCATGATCATCTTTTGATCATATCATGATTTAGAATAATCAAGTGGTGGAAAAGAAATGGAAGAAAAAGTCAAAAAGTAAGAAAAACGGGCCAATGGCATTATGCCACGTGGCATATTTGTTTATTTTATTATTTAAGCCTAAAAATCAGCCATTAACACTCATTTTCTCTCTCTAAATTCGGCACACACCAGAATTAAGGGGAAGGAAAGAAGAACAAAGGGAAAAACCATAAAACCTAGGTGAAAATTCAAGACAAAGTGTGATTTTCTAGGAAAAATCAAGTGAAAAAGGTAATAATTCTTCACTTTGGCTTATGATCTACAATACTTATGCTTTTGTTCTTGATTTCCATGGTTGAATATTGAGATATCATGATGAACTCAATTCTGAAAAATGAGTATGGAAGAGGAATTGTTGTTGGAATAATTTGATTTTAGACTATGTTGATGTTTAGAGGTAGTTAAGCATGGTTATGAACAAAAATACAAAAGAAATATTCAATTTCTCTAGGACTCTTTGTTGGCCGAACCTAGGGTGTTGAGAATCCATGAGGAATTGTTTCATTTCAAATGAAATGATTTCATTTGAAATGAAAGAAATTAGAAAATGACAAATTAAAGTGAAAAAGTCCAGTAGGAAAAATTACATGATAATGCACTGTAACGGTTGAATTTTTCCATGAAGAAATGAAAAAGTTTAATACTGAAATTGGCACTAATTAAATGGTATGTGGTGAATTAAAGTATTAGAAAAAAAAAGAACGGTGCAATTTGGAATAAAATTGGACGTATTAGCCAATTTATCGGGTAATCGACCGAATTAGGTCAACATCGCGTTTAAGCGAGTGACCGGTATTTTATGCATCTGTATGGAAATTAGGTTAATTTTATACCTAATTAGCACCAATATAGTAATTAAATTATTGTGTTGTTTGTCAAGGTGGTGAGATTGCTAATAAAGGCAAGAAAATCGCATTCGAGGATTAGCAATCGAAGCGCTCGAATTCGACTCTCGAAAAACTTGTGAGTGAATTTGCATCTCGAAAATGGTTTTAGGAAATATGAACTTATTGAATAAAATGCTTGAATGATTTTATTCAATCTTCTTTAAAAGAATAAGCACCATGGGAACAAGCTTTTTGTGAAATATTATTTTATTGATGTGAAATTTTATTATGTTGAATATTGCTCATCTATATGATTGCGATGCATCTGTGTACATTTATATGGTGCTTACATGTATTGTTAATAAATTATGTGAAATCTATGTAATGGAATGCAAAGTGGGGATGGTGATACGTAGTGCCCACAATCTCCTAGAAATTTGAGTTGAATAAAGTGGGGATGACGATGCGTAACGCCCACAATTTCCTAAAAGTTTCAAAATTGAGCAAAGTGGGGACGGCGATACGTAACGCTCACGATTTCTAAAAATTATCACAGTCGAACTTTAGTGAAGCGTGATTCGCTGTCTAGGGGCTTGCAGGGACGGCGATATGTAACGCCTGCAAGTGCTCATATAAATGTCTTTGTGTATATATATATATATATATATGATTGCTCATGTCTTGTGTATATATGTGATTGTATGGTATGTGAAATGCCTTAAATTGAAAAAAATGGGTTTTACACGAAACCCTCGTACGGATGAGCGAAACCCTCGTACAGCGACGGGTTATGATTTTGCTACACTGCAGCAAGAACGCCTTCTCGCTACAGCGATAATTGTATTTAGCAAAAATAAATAAATAAATTCTTCTCGGGGTAAGTGAAAAGGGTTAAATATTAGTTAGATAGAAAAAAATGTCTTGTTTTCAACTGGTGCATCATGATTGTCAAATTTCCTGATTGGGATTGCTTGTTCCCTTCTAATATTCACTCACTGAGTTTCGTACTCACGTTTTGTAAAATTCATGTTTTCAAATCAGGAGACTGTTGGACCCTAGATCGAGGAGTCTTCGTAGAGCATCTCCTGGGTATGTGTTTGGCATTCGATAGTGATTCCTTTTATTGTAAATGTCTCCGCTGGAAGTCTTGGGTCCTTTTGTAGTGTAAATACACTCAATAATGTAAATGTATGTATGCAATGTAAATTGCTAAATACATGACTGATATAGTGCATGTATATTATTATAAATAATGCCATTGTGATTTGGCTGTGTTCACACTCGGGGAAAGGTGTGTATGTATATGTATGATTGGATATGCCATTGTTAAGTGGCTTTGTATGCACATTGGGTGCATTACGTGTGGATGTCTCACACGAGCATATGTGGAATAAAGTAAGTGGGAATAGGCTTGCTTGGGCTTAGTGAGCTATGCTTATGGGGTCCTTGCGCTGGTCATGGCCTGGGAATTGGGTCGTGACATGAACATAACCATTGTTACAAACAATTGTTGTAATTGTTCAGTTGTTGCCCATTCTTAAGCCTTTCCAATTACATCAGTCCATTCTCGATCATCTCCATGCAAACTTTGTTGGCTCCATTAGTTTTTGATGATTATAAAACATTCCCATCCTTGTGTGTCTAACATTTCTATCCAAGTGTGCAGGACAAAAGTTTATAAATAAACAATAAGTCAATTTTTCAAATGTGCACATAAGAGGTTGATATGAATAAGGAATAAGATTGACCAACAGAAAGGAAACTCCTTGGTTGAATAATGAAGAACATTGGTCGGTTAAAATTCAAATTGGAGAAATGGTGGGCTGAAGCGTATTGAGAAACATAACTAACTTAGTTGACGAAGAAAATGAGTTAGTCGACTAAGTGCTCTCTATCAGAATCTACGAACAAGACAGAACCAACTTAGTCGACCAAGAAAGAATAGTAGTCGATTCAGAGCTTTCTGTCTGTAACTTACACAAGAGCACTACAAGACAGATTAATGGCTAAAACCTACCCCAAACTTTTTTCAATGGTGATAAACTACCCAATAGCCATCAGACATGCTTCTTTAAGTATAAATGTGAGACCTTGACCTCTATGGACCAGTAAATGGAGATTCTAAGATGAATTTGAGAATTCTAAAGCCCACAGAATCACTTAAAATAGTGATTTGGGGTTTGAGGGCTGATTTGGAGTTAATTAGGAATATTGACTACTTAGGGGTAAAATCGTCATTTTGCCACCCAAGGATAAAATGGTAATTTTTAGAAAAAGATTTTAACCACATTTGATCAAGATTGATCATTTGGAGTATAATATGAGGTTTAGTAGTGAAAAAAAATTTTAATTCTTGATATTTTTGAAGCATAGGGGCAAAACGGTAATTTTACCATCCCGGGAGTAAAATCGTAATTTTTCATCACCAACACTTGTCAAGACTAAGAGATTTTATTCATCATGGAATGGATAAATATGAGAAATTTTATGGTGGAGAATTAAAGAATTAAAAGATAATATTTAAATTTGGACCAATAAACGAATGCCACGTGTCAAGCTTTGATTATTTTATTATTTAGCTATAAAAATCAGCCCACACCCTCCCATTTTCACTCCCATATTCAGCCAAGTAAGGAGAAAAGGAAACCAAAGGAAGAACAAAACCCTAGGTGGAGAAATTCAAAGGGAAAGTGTGAAAATTCAAGGAATCAAGCAAGGTAAGGTGAAATTTCTTTACTTTTACTTGAGATTTACAATACCCATGCTTTATTTTCTCATTTCTATTGTTGAATTACATGTTTTCACATTGAATTAGTGGCTGGTCGAATGGGTATGGAGAGAGAATGATGTTGAAATTAATTTGATTCTAAGATATGTCAGTGTTTTCGGTTAGTTAGTGATGTGTAGTGTGAAAACAAGTGAAGAAAATCACATATACCTTGGTACCCTTTAATGGCCGAATGTCCCATGTTGTGTGTGGATGGTGGATTGGTTTTGTTTCAAGAGAAATTGGTTAGGAAATGATGATTTATGGTGAGAAGATTAAGTAGGAAAAATTTCAGTGTTAGTGTACCACAATGGCTGAATTTTTCCATGAGGTAATGTGATGGTAGTGATGCTGAATTTTGTGTCAATTGATTGGTATTTAGTGAATTGAAGTATTAGAAAAGAAATGGAGTAATTTGGAATTAAATTGGACGAGTTGGCCATTTAATCGAGTGATAGGCCGAATTAGGTCAACACGGCGTTTAGACAATATACAGACAATTTGCATTTCATATTATGTAATTAGTAGTCTAAATTAGTTTATTGCTATTTAGTACTGATGTGGTGAATTTCTTGATTGTGCAATATGTCTAGGTGATGAATCCTTTAACAAAGGCAAGGAAATTGTACTCGAGAATTTATAGTTGAAGTACCCGAATTCGACTCTCGAAAATTTGTGAGTGAATTTGCATTTCAAAATGGTTTTTGGAATATGAATGTATTTGAATAAAATGGTTGAATGATTTTATTCAACTTTCTTGAAAAAGAACGATTACCATGGGAACAAGCTTTTAGTGAAATATTATTTTTATTGATGTGAAATTTGATTGTGCTGAATCTGTGTACCTTTATATTATGCTGATATGCATTATTAATAAACTTTGATGAAATTAATGTAACTGTGGGCGTGCAGAGCGGGAAATGCACATGCCTGTAATGGTGTGCAAAGTGGGGACGATGAATATGTAACACCCACAATTCCTGGAAACTCAGAGTTGAGCAAAGTGGGGATGGCGATATGTACACCCACGATTCCTGGGAACTCTCGCATGTGAACAGAGGCGAAGCAGAGTTTGGAAGGGATGCTAAGTGATACCCCTTGCCTAGAGCTCTGATAGTTCTTCACCCAGGAGCTGGAAGGGATGCTAATTGATACCCCTTGCCTAGTGCTTTGAGAGGTCTCCGCCCAGGAGCTTGGCAGCGATGCTGAGTGATACCGCTTGCCGAGTGCTCTGATAGTTATTTCTTTTACCACCAAGGATGGTGAAAACTTGGCGGTGTATGTAATTGCACATGATTTTATCTATACATATGCGTGATATAATGTGTATAATGATGAATGTGATTTGTATGGTATGTGAAACCTTTGTTCTATGACGGTTTGTGATAAACCGTCGATTTTGCTATCTTGCTAGACTGATTGTGTAAATTCAAGGTTTCTTTATCCTTGAAAGTATAATTATTTCGGGTTAAGTGGAAAGGGTTTAAATATTAGTTAGGAAAAATTGTCTCATTTCCAATCAGTGCATCATGATTATCAAATTTTCTGGCTAATATTGCTTGTTCCCTTCTAATATTCGCTCACTGAGTTTCATACTCACTGTTTTATAAAAATTCATGTTTTCAAATTTAGAGGAAATTGGAGCATAGACCAAGCCGTCTACGCATACTCGTCTTCGGTAGGTACTACGGCATCTCAATAGTTGTGCCTTTATTCAAAGTTACTCTACTGATGGTCAAAGGTCTTATGTTATGAGGACATGTATGAGTAATGAAATCCATTAAGAGTCATGTTATATTACATTTGATTACTAATGCTATGATGAGTTGGCAAACATGTGACACTATTTTGGCATAATACAAATGTGAGTATTTAATTGCCATAGTGTATCAATGAATATTTTCTATTTGAGAATTATGATTATTGAAAAAGGCTTGCTTGGGCTTAGTGGGCTATGTCTATTGGGTCTATGCGCCGATCATGGCTCGGGAAATTGGGCTATGACAAAGGTGGAATCAAAGCTCTAGGTTCAATTGAGTCCTAGGGATCCTTGTGTCTGTCAGCGGAGTTATTGGAGTTAATATAGAGTCTTATTTATGGCTTGTGACTACAACACAAGTCATAGACAAGAGGCTGTATGAACTCCTGTTTCTAGTAACCTACCCTCTTGTTAATGTTATGCAAAGGTCATAAGTGGTGCCGTTGTTTGGGTTTGAGATGCCACCTGAGACACGAGCCAATGTTAGAGAGATCTTAAAGCAAATGCTTTTAACGCAAGGTCAATGTAATGGTATATCCCTTTAACTAAGGATAGAGGATGGTAGAGCTGGACTGTTAGGTCCGTAATAATTTATTCATTTGGTGGAGTTATGATTTGAACCCATGGTTGTCAATGGGAAAAAATTGGATGACATTGGATTGTATTTGAGGTCAATATAAAGAAGCGCATGTGGTAAAGGTAATAAAAGGGCATATTTGATCGGAACAAATAGTGATCGTTGTAATTCACTTGAAGTTTATAACTTTGATAATTGAGGGAGCTGCAAGCCAATACTTATTTGCATGTAGGTAACTGCATTATGTTAATTGAGTTCGTTATGCCCATATATAAGTGGTATTGAGCTTCCGAAATACTTTATATGTGAAAATGTGTGGAATATGGGTACAACTGCTTGGAGGGAACTGGTTTTAATTCCAATTAAGTGACTGCGAGATCCCGAGGGTTAAATTGACCTATTATGGTTTATAGATATAAGTATATGAAAAAATCTAAGGGTAAGCATCAATGATTATTATAATTGATGTATGGTCAAGAAGTAAAAGGTTAGTAAACAAATCTACTATAAGGCTGAGCTTGAATTTTGCTATGTTTAATGTGAAGCCCAAGAATTAAAAGATTAGTTGTTGATTTGGGAGCTTGTAGTCAAATGACTTAGAAGCGTTGATTTTGGTTTAAATGTCATATGGAGTTCTCTGTTTGCGTTTAGTATACAAGTTGCTTTAAAGATCAATTTCAAAGTTTATATGGTTTAGTATACAACCTATGTCTTGACTTCGATTTCTTCAAAGGTAAAAGATTTAGAAAATGTTAACTATTTGATAAGCTCGAAGAGGGAGCTTCTGCATCCTAAATGTATGAATTTGAATCTTATGGCCACAAAGGTGAGATGCAACAATTAAGTAAATTTTCCATTCTTATCAATGCAACAGTTAAGAATGGATGAGTAAAGTTAAGATCGCCATGTGTGGTGATGTACACTTTAATATTTATGTACCTAAGAGTTATTTAGAGATCACTGCTTGATTAGAATGGCACTAAATGACATGGTAAAGGTACATGAATATTAGTAGTGAAATGTGCCCAAAAGTGATTTTTACATTCCGCCAAATGTGGAATAGATATGTAGAGATTAATGTTCTGATCGCGAACTTGTAATAAAAATCTAGTTTTGAAATATGTGGTTTCCATGATCATAAAATATATGGAGTTTATCAATATGTAGACATACACTTGAAGTTGTACATCTTGTGATCCTCATGCATCACATGGAAGAAGATATCCCATGGGGGAGTTTAGCTTGATGGTTACATGACTATAGGCTTGGCATGATATTGAGAATGCCCTGGCATAAATGTGGAATGTATTGTGAAAGGTTGAAAAGCCACAATACACTAACAAGGTCAATAACGTGAATGATGGGGAAATATGGATGTTGATATGCTGAGCATAAATAGCTTAAGGATAATCAATGCAATTATACTCAGCCAAATGGTATGATCCGAACAGAAACACGGACACCTTGGGAGATTTTAAAATAATTTCCAGTGGGGTCAGTAAGCCAAAGTGTTATCGGGCATACATTGAAATGTTAAAAGTTATGAATGGCTTTGAGGATAAGCCTTTGACTATTTAAGTTTTCAATAGAACCTTAGTAAAGGAAGAGTTTAAAAGCTTTGAAAGTGTATAGAAAAGCATAAGAGAATATATTAGCTTAAATTACTATAAGAGATAAAATTTGGATGGCTATGAGTAGCTTTTGAGTAACCCAGCAAGGTATAAGTAAATGTGCAACAGAGCTATGATTGGTATATAAGGGTAGAACTTTAACAATGAGATTGTGTTCATTACTTTAGGCATTGAACTATAAGTTATGGATTGGTAACCATTCTGTAAACATTTTGATGAGATAGATTCAAGAGATTTCTCACACTGAGAAAACACTAAAGCTCAAAGAGCAAATGGCTATATAATTAAGTTGGGCCTAGTAACAGATATGTACATAAGTATAAAAGATATGTTGCAAATATAAGGATGCTTGGAAATTTTAGTTTAAGGCAATGGTTATTTTGTCGATTTCTAGATCTGATGAAGTTGTGGTCTCGATATGCTTATGGATGGAGACATAAATGGTAAAATGTGTTTCCCCCACAAGTTTCAATTTATTTTGAGTGATTATCAAGGGAAAGTGCTTGATAAGAATAGGTAAAGGTTGGATTGTGTTTCAAATGTTTAAAGAACAAGGGTGATACGATTTGATTAAATGTACCACTACTGGTGAAAGAGTAGAAATACACTATGGGAATTTGTAAGGATCTACTTAAAAATGAGAGGATGATTTGAGAATTCAAGTACTCATATATGAGTAAAGATTTGGTAATGAGACATGACCTAAATTGGAATACTACAACATGAATTTTAGCTAAGAAGAATCGATCTTTAAGACACATGGGTCCAAGGATGATACCTATTAACGATTGACTTTTGCATGGAAATAAAACATCGAAATTGGTTTTGTGTAATCATCATATGATGATGAGCATGATTTGATTAAATATGAGAACAAATGATTCTAAATTTGATTTGATGGTTATTTCAGTATTACAAGTGGCTTATTGAACTGGTTATGCCTAAGACTACTCGAAGTTAAAATTTCTGAAAAATGTATATATATGGATTTATATGTGGCAAATTGGTACAAAAACTCCTACGGAATTGGTTATAATTGATTTGGTGATGATATCCTATCGGTGGTTATGACATGAGATAATGACTAAGATAATCCATCAATGATTTTGACAGTGAATGAGTTGATTATAATATTGTTAACTTAAAAGTGAGCGTTTATATTTTTGGTATTAGTTCATAAAGTTCTATCATATCGTGATCAAGCATATTGTTTCTGATATAGCTTGAAAGGTTTGGCATAGGAACTAGCTTAATTGTAAGCTAGAAATTGATAGGCTATTATGAAGTGCACAAATAGAGAAGTATGCCATGGATTTAAGTCCCTAAAGACTAATGGGATAAAATGTACTAGTACTGACATGGCCCCAGTATAAAGTTTTGACTTATGAAGAATGGGGGAAAAGTTTATAGCCTATGTGTGGAGGTGTGCATTTGAATTCATATAATTGAAAGTGTAAAATTTTCCTTGATTGGCATACACCCATAATTCAAAATGAAGGATTATGGATTCAATTCTCTAAGGTAAAAAGGGCTAAATAAGTTAATTTCGGAAAGGTATTAGTAAATGATTCCTTGATTTTAAAGTACACTTAAGGAAAGATAAATGTCTAATTTCATCTTCAGATTTATAAACTAATGAGGCCGTGAAATTTGGCATTTGAAGTAAATTTAAGGAATCTCGAGTTAGATATGTTTATATGTGATATATAACTAACAAGTTGGTTATGACCCGGGAATCATAAAGATTGGTTAAGTTCGTAAGAATGCATCCAAAGGTATCGTTATCTATTGAAATGCATTTTGGTAAGAGTCGAGATTTATTTAGTAAGTACTCGATCATGAAAGTACTGGAGTTTAGTTTTTGGGAATATGGTTACCGGATTTAAATTATCCGCGATGCCGAACATATATGAATAAATAAAGAGTGATTAACCTTATGTATCATGAAATGCATGAATGGAACTTGTATGGAGGTATGTAAAACGGAATAGAAGTTGGTTGACGATTTAGACCTATAGTCAATGGTGGAATAAATGTTTGAATGTTGGAAGGTTTGATAAAGGATCAAGGTAGAAGAATTGTGGATGGGTAAGTAAACATGGATAATTGATGATTTGAGGATGATTCGATTCAGTGGTGACCAGAATCAATAGTATACTTGAATTCTCTTCATAAGATAAAGGATGATATTTCTTTTATCCAACAAAAGTAGTACACATGATTATATATTATGACATTATCTAGTTTTCTATAGAATTGGCAGTTGATATGATGCATAAATCAGGATTCTATGTTAAGAATGCCTGACAAAGGTGATGTAGTAGAATTTTAGAACTTTAATTATTCATCTTACACCGATTTGAATTCGAGGACGAATTCATTTTAAGTGGGGGAAAATGTGAAACCTTGACCTCTATGGACCAATAAATGGAGATTCTAAGATGAATTTGAGAATTCTAAAGCCCACAGAATGACTTAAAATGGTGATTCGGGATTTGAGGGCTGATTTGGAGTCAATCGAGAATATTGACTACTTAAGGGTAAAATGGTCATTTTGCCACCCAAGGAAAAAATGAGAATTTTTAGAAAAGATTTTGACCACATTTGATCAAGATTGATCATTTGGAGCATAATATGAGGTTTAGTAGTAAAAAAAATTTTAATTCTCGATATTTTTGAAGCATAAGGGCAAAACGGTAATTTTACCACCTAGGGGGCAAAACTATAATTTTTCACCACCAACACTTGTCAAGACCAAGGGATTTTATTCATCATGGAAATGGATAAATATGAGAAATTTTGTGGTGGAGAATTAAATAATTAAACGATAATATTTAAAATTAGACCAATAAGAGAATGCCACGTGTCAAGCCTTGATTATTTTATTATTTAGCTATAAAAATCAGCCCACCCTCCCATTTTCACTCCGATATTCGGCCAAGCAAGGAGAAAAGGAAACCAAAGGAAGAACAAAACCCTAGGTGGAGAAATTCAAATGGAAAGTGTGAAAATTCAAGGAATCAAGCAAAGTAAGGTGAAATTTTTTTACTTTTACTTAAGATTTACAATACCCATGCTTTATTTTCTCATTTCTATGGTTGAATTACATGTTTTTATAATGAATTAGTGGCTGGCCAAATGGGTATGGAGAGAGAATGATGTTGAAATTGATTTGATTCTAAGATATGTTAGTGTTTTCGGTTAGTTAGTGATGTGTAGTGTTAAAACAAGTGAAGAAAATCACATATACCTTGGTACCCTTTAATGGCCGAATGTCCCATGTTGTGTGTGGATGGTGGATTGGTTTTGTTTCAAGAGAAATTGGTTAAGAAATGATGATTTATGGTGAGAAAATTAAGTAGGAAAAATTTCAGTGTTAGTGTACCACAATGGCTGAATTTTTCCATGAGGTAATGTGATGGTAGTGATGCTGAATTTTGTGTCAATTGACTGGTATTTAGTGAATTGAAGTATTAGAAAAAAAATGAAGCAATTTGAAATTAAATTGGACGCGTTGGCCATTTAATCTGGTGATAGGCCGAATTAGGTCAATTGTGAGACCTTGTCAAGCTCGATAAAAAGCCGGTATTGTACCTAGTGGTACAATTAAATTGATTCGATCCTCGAACTAGTTTAATAGAAATTCTAAGATGAATTTGAAAATTCTGAAACCTACAGAATGACTTAGAATAGTGATTCGGAGTTTAAGGTCCAGTTTGGAGTCAATCAAGAAAATTGACCGGTTAGGGATAAAACGGTCATTTTGCCATTTGATGATAAAATAGAGATTTTTAGCTAAGATTAGATCACATTTGACCAAGAATAATTATATAAAATATAATTATGATTTTTGGAGTATAAAATGATGTTTAGCAGTGAAAAATTTTGATTCTCGGTATTTTTGGAGTATAAGGGTAAAATGATAATTTTGCCACTAGAGGACCAAACGAGAATTTTAAAAAATTATTTTTGCCCCATTTGATTAAGATTGATCAAATTTAGTGTACTTTAAGGTTAGAAAGAAAAAATAATGTGATTTCGGTACATTTCGGAGTATAGGGGCAAAATCATAAGTTTGCCATTTCAAGGGCAAAGTGGTAATTTTTCACCACCAGAACATTTTTTTCTAGCCATGGTCATCTTTTATTCACATCTTGACTTTGACTAATCATGTGGTGGAAAAATTTAGAAGAAAAAAAGTAAAAAAAGTTAAAAATGGGTATGGAAGAGGAGTTGTTGTTGGAATAATTTGATTTTAGACTATGTTAGTGTTTAGAGATAGTTAAGCATGGTTATGAACAAAAACACAAAAGAAATATTCAATTTCTCTAGGGTTCTTTGTTGGCCGAACGATGAGGGCTGAATATCAATGGGGGATTGTTTTTATTTCAAGGAAAATGGCTTGGAAAATGATGAATTAAGGTGAAACGGTTATGTAAGAAAAATTTCGGTGCTAGTGCACCAAATGACCAATTTTTTTCTATAAGGAAATGTAAGGGTTCTAATGCTGAATTTGGCTTTATTTGAAGGATATGTGGTTAATTAAGGTATTAGAAGAGAAATGAAGTAATTTGGAAGTTATTTGGACATAATTGTCAATTTATCGGATAAAAGGCCGAAATAGGCCAATATGGTGTTTAGGCAAAATTTAGACATTTTGCATTCTATATTCCACATTAATGTGGATTGTAGGTTAGTTTATTATAATTTAGCACCAATATAGTAATTAAATTATTGTGCAATTTATCAAGGTGGTGAGCCCTCGGATAAAGGCAAGAAAATCGCACCTGAGGATTAGCAGTCGAAGTGCTCGAATTTGACTTTCGAAAACCTGTGAGTGAACTTGCATTTCAAATTATTTTGGGAAATGTACGTGTATTGAGATGGATAATCTGAATGATTTTATCCAAATTTCTTAAAATACGTGCTTGGGAACAAGCCCTTGATAAAAATATTTTGATGTGTAAATTGTGATATGCATAAAGGCATGAATTCATGTGCCCTATAATATGCTGCTATATATATGTGTAGATGTGTGATATGTATTGTCAAATAATATTGTGTGATAATTATAACTGTACATGTGCACGATGTGGGGGAGCACATATCGGTGATGATAGGTGCGGAGATATGGAGAATGATATTGTTTGTGCACGATGTGGGGGAATGCACATGATAACTCTAGCTATGTGCGCGATGTGGGGGTTGCACATGAGCTGGTGAGATAGTGGTGATATTGTTTTCATCTGTGTGTGTATATGTATGAAATTGAGCACTCTTCTTTGTAAATTAATTTGAGTTGAGCAAAGTGGGGACGGTGATATGTAGCCCCACAATTTCCTAGAAATTCAGAGTTGAGCAAAGTGGGGATGGCGACATGTAACACCTACGATTCTTGGAAATTTTCATGCGTGAACTTTGGTGAAGCATGATTATCCTTCCAAGGGCTTGCAGGGACGACAATTCGTAATGCCTGCAAGTGCTCTGATAAATGTCTCTTTTACCACCAAGAACAGTGAAGACTTGGCGGTGTATATGATTGTTCTTGTCTTGTGAATATATGTGTGATTGTATGGTATGCGAATTGCTTAATATATGTGTGATTGTATGGTATGCGAATTGCTTTAAATTGAGGAAAAAATGGTTTAACACAAAACCCTTGTACGGTTGAGAGAAACCTTCGTTCAACGACAAGTTATGATTACACTTCGCTGCAGTAAGAATGCCTTCCCACTGCAGCGATAATCATCGATTTTGCTATCTAGTTAGAATAAATCCCGAATTAAGTGAGAAGGGTTTAAATATTAGCTAGATCAGAAAACTGTCTTGTTTTTAACCAGTGCATCATGGTTATCAAATGTCCTGTCTAATATTGCTTGTTCCCCTCTAATATTCACTCACTGAGTTTCGTACTCACGTTTTATAAAAATTCATGTTTTCAGATCAGGAGACTGTTGGACCCTAGATCGAGGAGTCCCCGTAGTGCATCTCCTGGTTAAAAGGTGGGCATTTAGTAGCAACCAATTTCTTTTACTGTAAATTTCTCCGCTGGAAGTCATGGGCCTTTTGTATTGTGAATATGTACATGTAATGTACATTATCAAGTTACATGCTTGAATAGTATGTATTTGTATATTTTATTGATAATGCCATTATGAATTGGCTTTGTGTGCACACTGGGTGCATTACATGTGTATGCATTGCACGGTCGTACGATAAGTAAAGTAAATGAAAATAGGCTTGCTTGGGCTTGGTGAGCTATGCTTATTGGGTCCATGCACCGGTCATGGCCTGAAAATTGGGTCGTGACATCAACATTGCATTTAGACAATATACGGACAATTTGCATTTCATATTATGCAATTAGTAGTCTAAATTAGTTTTTTACTATTTAGTACCAATATGGTGAATTTCTTGATTGTGCAATATGTCTAGGTGGTGAATCCTCTGACAAAGGCAAGGAAATTGTACTCGAGGATTTGTAGTCAAAGTACCCGAATTCGACTCTCGAAAATTTGTGAGTGAATTTGCATTTCAAAATGGTTTTGGGAAATGAACGTATTTGAATAAAATGGTTGAATGATTTTATTCAACTTTCTTTAAAAAGAACGAGTACCATGGGAATAAGCTTTTAGTGAAATATTATTTTTACTGATGTGAAATTTGGTTATGCTTAATCTGTGTACCTTTATATTATGCTGATATACATTATTAATAAACTTTGGCGAAATTAATGTAACCGTGCGTGTGCGGAGTTGGAAATGCACATGCTTGTAATGGTGTGCAAAGTGAGGACGACGAATACGTAATGCCCACGATTCTTGGAAACTTAGAGTTGAGCAAAGTGGGGACGACGATATGTACGCCCACGATTCCTAGGAACTCTCGCATGTGAACAGAGGCGAAGTAGAGTTTGGAAGGGATGCTAAGTGATACCCCTTGCCTAGAGCTCTGATAGTTCTTCGCCCAAGACCTAGAAGGGATGCTAAGTGATACCCCTTGCCTAATGCTCTGAGAGGTCTCCGCCCAGGAGCTTGGCAACGATGCTGAGTGATATCACTTGCCGAGTGCTCTAATAGTTATTTCTTTTATCACCGAGGATGGTGAAAACTTGGCGATGTATGTAATTGCACATGATTTTATCTATACATATGCATGATATAATGTGTATAATGATAAATGTGATTTGTATGGTATGTGAAACCTTTGTTCTGTGACAGTTTGTGATAAACCGTCGATTTTGCTATCTTGCTAGATGATTGTGTAAATTCAAGGTTTCTTTATCCTTGAAAGTGTAATTATTTCGGGTTAAGTGGAAAGGGTTTAAATGTTAGCTAGGAAAAATTGTCTCATTTCCAATCAGTGCATCATGATTATCAAATTTCTTGGCTAATATTGCTTGTTCCCTTCTAATATTCTCTCACTGAGTTTTGTACTCACGGTTTTATAAAAATTCATGTTTTCAAATTTAGAGGAAATTGGAGCAAAGACCAAGTCGTCTACGCATACTTGTCTTTGGTAGGTACTACGGCATCTCAATAGCTGTACCTTTATTCAAAGTTACTCCACTGACGGTCAAAGGTCTTATGTTATGAGGACATGTATAAGTAATGAAATCCATTAAGAGTCATGTTATATTACATTTGATTACTAATGCCACGATGAGTTGGCAAACAGGTGACACTATTTTGACATAATACAAATGTGAGTATTTAATTGCCATAGTGTATCAATGAATATTTTATATTTGAGAATTATGATTATTAAAAAAGGCTTGCTTGGGCTTAGTGGGCTATGTCCATTGGGTCCATGCATCGGTCATGGCTCGAGAAATTAGGCTGTGATAATAAAAGAGCCCTCCAAGGTTAGAGAAGAAGCTTTTTGAGAGATTTCAACATATTCAAGCTAAGAAAGAGTAGAAAACTTAGAAAATCCTCTTTGTGCTTCACTGTACTCAAACGCCAATCCTTTGTAATTGTATTCAGCACTTAACCTTGTACCATTTAGATCAACTGTGTGATCAATAGGTACTCTCTCTACTTTTCTTCTTGTATTCTTAGAATGAGGGATTCACTCTAAGTGGTTATTTTAAGCTAGGTTTGCTTGAAAGAGTTAAGGTTTTAACTTAGCCTTGAAAATTTAGGTGTTGGGTTTTGGTTGAGCCCTTGAAAAACCATTGTTATAGGTTATGGTTGAGCCTTTGAAAAACCACTTTGGGTTTTAGTTGAGCCCGTGAAAAACTAGTGTTAAGGTTGTGGCTAAGCCTGGTAAAAGCCATTGTAAAAGCTTGGTAAAAGCTTGTGAATTCCACTGTTTTTAGTTATTGGTTTTGAAAATCCTTGGTTGGATAATCAAGGTAGTGGATATAGGTCTTGGATTGAACCACTCTAAATCCTTGTGTATTGCTTTCTTTGTTTTACCTTCTTTGCTTTTAAGATTAGTTTCTAATCTAGTTAAAGAGCCGAATTGTGCTAGTCACCCCTCCTCTAGTACATTTTATAGGGATCAACAAGTTGTATCAAAGCTATTTCCCTGATTTTAAGGTCTAAGACCCTTAAGGAGGATCCAATGGCTCTTCAAAAATCTATAGTTGCTAAGAGACAATCTATAAACATACCACCTTTGTTTGATGGCTCTAATTACCCTTATTGGAGCACTAGAATGTCGATATATATCAGAGCTATAGACCACGAAATGTGGGATGTCATCATAGATGGTCCATTTGTTCCTTCAACCGTAAATGTAGTCACAAATGAGTTGATGCCTAAGCCAAGGTCTGAATGGATCGAGGTTGAAACTAAGAAAGTACAAACAAATTTTAAGGCGATCAACACCTTACATTGTGCCTTGACCCCCACAGGTTTTAACAAAAGTGTCAAGCTATTCAACAATAAAGCAACTGTGGGACAAGTTAAGGATAATTCATGAAGGGACTTCTCAAGTTAAGGAGTCCAAGATAGCCCTCATAACACATAATTATGAGATGTTCAAAATGGAGGCTGGTGAAGACATCACCAGCATGCTTGATAGGTTCACAAACATTACAAACAAATTGAGTTGGCTAAGGAAACCAATACCTGAACACAAAATAGTTAAAAGACTCTTTAGGAGCCTACTAAAGAATTGAAAACCGAAAGTTACTGCAATTCGAGAGGCCAAGGATTTGAATGTCATCACACCAGATGAAATATGTGGTTTTCTCCTTACACATGAGCTGGAGCTCAAGGAAAAAGAAAAAGAAGATAAGAGGGAAGCAAAATAAAAGAAGAAAAATATCACACTTAAAGCTAGCATCCTTGAGGAAGAGTTAGAAGAGCTTTCATGAGATGATGATGAAGAGCTGGCACTTGTTGCAAGAAAATTCAGAAAACTGATGGGCAGCAAGAACTGAAGAATAACAAGAAAATGCTTCAAAAGAGATCAAGGTCCTTCATGGAAAAGAAACAAGAACGACTCTAGTAAAAATGAGGAGTTGATCTGCTTCGAGTGCAAAAAGCCAAGACACTTTAAGTCTGAATGTCCATTGCTGAAAAATGAGACACCAATGAAAAATAAAAAGTCAAAGAAGGTAATGGTTGCAGCAGCATGGTTAGACAATGACTCAAGCACTGAAATTGATGGAGAAAGTTCAGAGGAAAGAGCAAACATTTGCTTAATGGCTCAAAATGATGAAACTGAGAGAACAAGAAAAATTTGGGTGCCAAAAGGTTCATATATTGCCACTAATACTCAAGGACCCATCAAAGTATGGGTACCTATCAAGAAAAACTGAACAATTACTTTGTAGGTTGAGTTGCACCTAAAGGAGACATGTTCAAAAGCTTAACTCAAGAAGAAGCAGCCATGGTACATGGATAGTGGCTGCTCATGACACATGACAAGGGATGAAATGTTGTTTGCTCAGCTGGACAAGAAGAAGGGAGGCACCGTATCTTTTGGTGACGATTCAAAAGGTAGAATCCATGGGATAGGTACGGTTGGTAAGAACTCTCACACTTAAATCAGTCATGTGTTGCTTGTCAAAGGTTTGAAACATAATTTTTTAATCATTAGTCAGTGTGTGATAAAGGATTTAAAGTTTGTTTTGATTTCAACAAATGTGAAGTAATAGATATAGGCACTAACAAAATGACCTTCATAGGAAACAGATTGAAAAAATATGTATGTTGTCTTTCTTGAAGATCTTGAGAAGAATAGTGAAATGTGCTTAGTAGCAAATGTTGAAAATGATAGCTGGTTGTGGCATAGAAGACTAGGACATGTAAGTTTGAACACCATGTCAAAATTGATTAAAAAAAACTTAGTGGTTGGATTACTAACTCTAAACTTTGAGAGTGATAGGATGTGTGAAGCTTGTCAACTAGGAAAGCAAGTTAGAACTTCTTTCAAAACTAAGAATGTTGTATCAACAACAAGAATTTTTGAAATGCTACATATTGATCTTTTTGGTCCAATTAGCACTACTAGTCTAGGTGAAAAATCTTATGGCTTAGTGATAGTTGATGATTTCTCTAGGTATTCTTGGGTCTATTTCCTTGCTCATAAGAATGATGCATTATCAGCATTCATAAATCATTATGGGAAAGTTGAGAATGAAAAAAGCACAGCTATTGTTAGCATTAGGAGTGACCATGGAGGAGAGTTTGAAAATGATGAGTTTGAAAAGTTTTGCAATGAAAAGGGATTGGAACATAACTTTTTTGCACCAAGAATACCCCAACAAAATGGAGTTGTGGAGAACAAAAACTGAACATTAAAAGAAATGGCTAGGATTATGCTTTGTGAGAACAATCTTCAAAAGTACTTTTGGGTTAAAGCTGTAAACACTGCAACATATATTCTTAAAAGGTTTTCAATTAGAGCAATTATCTCAAAGACTCCTTATGAGTTGTACAAAGGAAGAAAATCAAACATCTCTCACCTTAGGAGCTTTGGTTGCAAATGCTTTGTTTTAAATAATGGAAAACAACCATTAAGAAAGTTTGATGCCAAGAGTGATGAAGCAATATTTCTAGGATATGCCATGAACTCCAAGGCTTATAGAGTTTTCAACAAAAAGACATTAAGTGTGGAAGAATCTGTCCATATAGTTTTTGATGAATCAATTAATTTAGAAAAGGAAGTTCATGATGATGTTGAAGATTTAGAAATTTAGAGAAACACATGGATGAAATGAGCCTAAATGATAGCAAGAACAATGAGAAAGGCTCATATAGAGAAGAAATCGTATATCTACCTCTAGAAAACCTTACAAAGACTAGAAATCCAGCATAGTGATTTGCCTAGGAGCTGGAGATATGTAAAAGATCACCCACAAGAACAAATCATAGGTGACATATCTCAAGTAGTTAAGACTAGGAAAGGAACTAGAGAAACATGTGAATTTTTAGCCTTCATATCTCAAATTGAACGTAAAAGTTTTGAAAAAGCTGAAAAAGAGGAAAACTGGATTTTAGCCAGCAAGAGGAGCTGGATTAGTTCAAAAGAAATAATGTATGGTCACTAGTGCCTAGTCCCTTAAATCATCCTATAGTTGGAACTAAGTGGGTATTTAGAAATAAGGTTGATGAACAAGGAAATGTGATTAGAAACAAAGCTAGATTGGTAGCAAAGGGATACAATCAAGAAGAAAGCATAGACTATGATGAGACCTTTGCTCCCGTAGCTAGAATTGAAGCCATAAGGTTATTAGTAGCCTTTGCTTGTCATATAAACTTTAAGTTGTATCAAATGGATGTAAAGAGTGTATTTTTAAATGGACTTATTCAAAAAGAAGTATATGTTGAACAACCAATTGGTTTTGAGGATTTTGAAAAACCAGATTATGTTTTTAGACTTCACAAAGCCTTGTATGGATTGAAGCAAGCTCTTAGAGCTTGGTATGAAAGGCTTTCTAAATTTTTGGTAGAAAAAGACTAATGTTAGAGGTAGCATAGATACTACATTATTCATTAAGAGATGCTTAAATGATTTAATCATAGTTCAAATATATGTGGATGACATCATATTTGGTGCAACTAATGAATCTCTTTGTAAGAACTTTGTTAAAGAAATGCAGGGAGAATTCGAGATGAGCATGATGGGAGAGTTGAAGTACTTTCTTGGCCTTCAAATCAAGCAATGTAAGGAAGGAATTTTTATCAGCCAAGATAGATACACTCAAGACATGCTCAAGAAGTTTGATATGCTAAAATTGAAGCCCATTAGCACACCATTGAGTCCATCCACTAGACTTGATCTTGATGAAAAAGGTAAAAGTGTAGACCAAAAGCTCTATAGAGGTATGATTGGATCTTTTCTTTACTTAACAGCAAGTAGACCAGATATTCAATTTAGTGTGTGTTTGTATGATAGATTTCAATCACAACCTAAAGAAACACACCTAACAGCTTTTAAGAGAATATTTAGATACCTTTTATAAACTTAAACTTTAGGAATTTGGTACTCCAAAGAATCATTATTTAGTCTTGTAGGGTATTCGGATGCAGACTTTGTAGAAAGCAAAACCGATAGGAAGAGTACTAGTGGAACATGCCAATTTTTAGGGAGTATGCTTGTAACGTGGTCAAGCAAGAAACAAAACTTTGTAGCTCTATCCACAGCAGAAGCAGAGTATGTGTCCTTAGGTAGTTGCTGTGCACAAGTTTTATGGATCAAACAACAATTGAAAGATTATGGATTGTCAATGAATAACACTCCAATATATTGTGACAATACCAGTGCAATTAACATCTCAAAAAAATCTGTGCAGCACTCTAGAACTAAGCGCATTGAGGTTAGACATCACTTCATTAGAGATCATGTAGCTAAAGTGAGATTAAGATTGATTTTTTAAGTACATTGCATCAGCTTGCTGATATATTTACCAAACCCCTTAGTGAAGATAGATTTTATAAGATTAGAAGAAATCTAGGGATGATTTATTTGCAAGAATTATAAGGTGAAGTCTGGAGCAAGTAGAGGAAAACAGAAGGCACTTAGTTGACTAAAGTGAAACACTTAGCCAACTAAGAGCATTCTGTTTCATTAAAACTAAGGCACAACCATTTGAATGAAGGAAAGAATAAAATATAGAAAGAAATGTGTTTACCGAGTGAAACGAAAAGAAGAAAAACCTAGTTATGTGAATAACAAAAATTTAGAGGGAAGTTTGAAATTTTAGGAAATAAAAAAAAAGGCAACATTTAAGGGAAAGGCAAATAGTTCTTAAAATTGAAATCGCTAAAAACTCCCATTCTCCTTTTCCTGAGAATCGACTCTTCAAAACCTAAGAAATCTTTTCTGCATTCCTTCATCTGAAACTAACCAAAATTCCCTTTCTCATCACCATTTGAAACCCTAAGTGTCAAGACCTCTTTGAGAACTCAAAATGGCAAAGTCGATCTGCTCAAGGAACTTTTGGAAAAGAAAAAAGGCAAAAGACCACTAGAGGAAGAATTTGAGACTACATTACAAAAGAAGAAGAAATTGAAAAAGGGGTCTGCTTCATCAAGTTCAAAATCTGAGAAATCAGAGAAAAATAAAAAGAAAAACAAGGAGGAAATTTCACAGAAAGGTACTTCATCCTCCTCTCTCAAATTTAGAAATAAAGTCCATGAGGAGAGATTTAAGAAAATTAAAAATGCTCCCATCACTTGCAGGAAATATATTGATTGGGACAACTTTAGTGAGACCTTAGAAATTCAAACTAGTTTGATAGATTATTTTAATGAAATGAGAATAAAGGAATATAGTTCTTTTAAGGAAAGATCTTATAGTGTTAGTCTGGTGAAAGAATTTTATGCAAGTATAGCCTTAAGTGAGGAGGAACTTGATGACTCTGAGTATTTCTCTGATGGTAGTCTGAATGTATTTTTAAATGGAAAAGAGTTTATGGTTACTGCTGCCTACCTAAGTAATCTGTTAGAAATAGAAAGTGAAAAAGGAGAATTTGAAATGCCTGAGAAATATGACCCATCATGTCACGACCCAAATTCCTGGGCCGTGACCGGCGCATGGACCCAATGAGCATAGCTCACTAAGTCCAAGCAATCCTATTTTCCTTCACTTTACTCCACGTATAATCGTGTGAGGCATCAACACACAATGCACCAAATGCACACAAAGCCAACTCATATTGGCATTATCAACAAAATATGCATATACATATCGGTCAAACATAAAATTTGACAATGTACATTACATGTATATATTCACAATACAAAAGGCCCATGACTTCCAGCAGAGAATTTACAAAATATAGGCAACTATTGAATGTCGGACACTTACCAGGAGACGAACTACAGTGATCCTTCGATCTAGGATTCAACAATCTCTTGATCTGAAAACATGAATTTTTAAAAACGGTGAGTATAATACTCAGTGAGCGAACATTAGGTGGGAACAAGCAATAATATATAAGGAGGATTTAAAACCATGATGCACACACTTGGAACAAACCATTTTGATTCAATTCAATATTAAACCCTTTCCCTCAATTCAAATTAATTTACAATGAAAGAGTACTCAAGTGCAAGCATATTTACACATAGATAAAAATCACACACGATTACATACACCACACCCTTTTTCTTTCAATCTAGTCCACTCTCTACTCGAATAGGCATAAATAAACACATATATAAATACAAATACCACCACTATCTCACCAGCTCATGTGCAACCCCCACATTGCGCACATAGCTGGAGTTATCGTGTGCATCCACCCACATCGTGCACAGGCTATATCATTATCCATATCTCCACACCCATCATCACCGACATGTGCTCCCTCACATCGTGCACATATACAGTTATAATTCACACACAATATTACTTGTCAATGCATATCACACATCTACATATATATAGCAACATAATATCGGGGCACATGAATTCATGCCTTCATGCACATCACATTTCACAACATCAAACATTTTTATGAAGGGCTTGTTCCCCAGCACGCATTTTAAGAAAATACAGATAAAATCATTCAATTATTTCATCTCAATATATGTGCATTTCCCAAAACAATTTTGAAATGCAAGTTCACTCACAGTATTAGGAGCAGAAATACTTCTATTCTCGATCCACGGGTGCAGTCTCCTACCCGTAGCAAATAGCTCACCACCTATCCATAGTACATGACACAGAATTCAAAAATTTGTGTTAAACCATTATTAATTAATTCAGGCCCTACATTGATGCATGTAATGAGATGCACAATGCTCAGTAATTATCTAAACTCGGTGTTCACTATAGATTTAATTATGTACCTCAATAAATCGGTATTGGCCTATTTCGATCCATTACCCGATTAATTGGCCAATACGCCCAATTTAACTCCAAATCGATTTCTTTCACTTTCTATACTCCAAATATATTTCTCGTACTCCCAGTGTCCTATAGTGCTCCAAAGTGCTCTAATGCACTTAACTTTCCCATTCAATGTGCTTGTTAAAGACACTATGCTTAAAATTTACTATTTTTCGATTTCCATTGCTTATTTCAGTGTCCATTACCATAGTCCATTAAATTCTATCCATTTAGCATAAAACATCACAAAATCTTTACCACTAATTTCACTATAAAATTCGGCCATATATGGGTTCTTAAACAACATGAAAATTTTCCATAATAAACATTATCACTTTCGGTTTCTCCCACCACAAACAACTATAATATCCAATTAATTTCATTTCCTTTCTAATACTTCAAAATCAAACCAATTTCATCTTCAATTTCTCTCCATTTCACTTGAAATGAAATCATTTCATTATCAACCCATTCTCCATAAAATTCGACCATGGTGGGCATTGACCATAAAATTTTCCTATTTAATTTTTCCACCAATAATCATCATTTCCTTGACTAATTCACTTGAAACAAATCAAATCCATCATCCTCACACACCGTGGAAGTTTCGGCCTATGATGATTAATGGGGAAAATGAACTTTTTCTTGTTGTTTTGCTTCCTAAACATAATAAACTAACTAAAAATATTAACATAACTCAAAATCAAATCATTCCAACATATTTTCTCTCTCCATACCCATTTGACCAGGTTTGAATCCACCATAAAAACATGCAATCTAACCATGGAAAGTAAAGGAAAATGCATGGGTAAGGTAGAAGTCAAGCTAAAAATGAAAAACCTTACATTTTTCCATTGATTTCCTTGAAAATCACATTTTTTCCATTGATTTCTCCCACCTAGGGTTCTTATTTTTGTTTTTCCTCTCTTCCTCTTGTGAAATCCGTGCATGATGAGAGAGAAATGAAGGCTTATGGCTGATTTTTAAAGGAAAATAATAAAATAATAAAGCTTGCCATGTGTCACAAGCTTATTTGTCCATTTTTCTTTTTATTCTTTAAATATTTGACTTTTTCCACTTAATTTCCCACCACAAAATTCTCATACTTATCCGATTCCATGTTGAATAAAATCCCTTGGTCTTGATAAGTGTTGGGGCAAAAAATTTACCGATTTACCCCCAAGGTGAATAAATTACGATTTTGCCCCTACACTCCGAAATGTATCGAAATTACATTATTTTCACTTTCCAACCTCAAATAACACTAATATTGATCAATCTTAATCAAATGGAGCCAAAATCTTTTCTAAAAATTCTCGTTTTGTCCTTTAGTGGTAAAATTACCATTTTACCCTTGTGCTCTAAAAATATCGAGAATTAAAATTTTCACTGCTAAATCTCATATTATGCTTCAATTGATCATATTATACTTCCAATAATTAATCTTGGTCAAATGTGATCAAAATCTTTTATAGAAATCTCCATTTTGTCCTTAAATGCCAAAATGACCGTTTTGTCCATAATCGGTCAATTTTCTCGATTGACTCCAAACTGGACCTTGAACTCCGAATCACAATTCTAAGTCATTCTGTGGGTTTTAGAATTCTCAAATTCCTCTTAGAATTTCTATTTGAACTAGTTCGAGGCTCGATTTAACTTTGTTGTACCACTCGGTACAATACTGTCTTTGAACGAACTTGACAAGGTCTCACACATCATCTATATGGGAGATCATTACCGGAAAGAAGGAGAAATATTCTTCAAAGAGTAATGCATGACTGATAATAAGTCCATAATTTAGGATCCTGTATTACTTTGTTGCAGCAAACCTGCATGGTAGAAGTGGTAGCTTGAGTTACATTAGCCTCCATACCTCTAGCTGATGGAACATGCTTTTACTGGAGTTACTTTTAACATTGGGAGGTTTATGATTGAAAAAATGAGAGTAGCTTGTAAACTGGAAAAATTCATTTTCCATATAGGAATGTCATCACTTCCCTAGTAAAGAAGAAAGGAGTTTAGGCTAAGAGATATAATTTAGACATGGTTAAAAGCAAATACCAACCCATCTACCTAGAGAGCTTAATAAAAATGGGATACAAGGTGTATGGAGAAACCTTCACTAAGACATCCAAGATTACATCCATACCAGCTTAGCCAGAAGCAGCCTTTGCACCACCTGAAGTAACACCTTCTCAATTCTCCAGTGAAGTCTTTTTTAATTTACTCATGAGGATGGATGCCAAGCTCAGTGACTAAGAAGCAAGACTTCTAAAAATAGAAGAAAAGCTAAAAGAAATGGAAGCAAACTCGAAAGAAAAGTCAGCAATGCCCTCTGGACCTACTGCAGATACCTCTACCACACCAAGCCTTGCACCAGAAGGACAAGGTGCTGAAGGTATTACATTTCAGGTAGAAAGATCAGACTTCCATGATGCAAATCCTGTGCCCTAAGCTGAAAGGTCGGCATATCAAACTCAAGCCTTGGACAGTAATCAGAAGACCCTGAACCAGGGATTGACTAGCCTCTCAAATTCCCCTCAGCAGAACAACAGACCAAAAAGCCTTCTAACCAAGGAACAGAAGTACTTGGTTCTTTAGTTGCAAGTCCACCTTCTGAAATTCCTGCACAACAAGAGCCTCAATAGCAAATATCCTCTCGCCACTCAGAAGATGTGTTTGTTATAGGACACTTCCATCAAATGGTGAGGGAAGAACTATTAGTATATGTGTCAAGCCTAGCCTTAAAATATCCGTCATGATATTTATATATTTGACATTTTGCTTGCATATTAAAATATCTCAAAAAAATAAATAAAAGCCGGTATTGTGCTTAGAAGTACAACTAAGTCGATTTATACCTCGAACTAATTAAAATGGGGATTTTAAGGTAAAATTGAGAATTTCACAGTCCATGGATGACTTAAAATGGCGATTCGGAGTTCGAGGGTCAATTTGGAGTTAATCGAAAAAATTGACTAATTAGGGGCAAAATGGTCATTTTGCCACCCTAAATTTAAATTTGGTTGTTTGATGAAATGTTTAACCAAGATTGATCATTTGGAGCATAATATGAGGTTTAGCAATAAAAAATTTTCATTCTCGGTATTTTTGGAGCATAGGGGCATAATGGTAATTTTGTCATCTTTGGGGCAAAACGGTAATTTTCACCCCCAACACTGGTCAAATTTGTGGATTTTATTTATTGTCGGAATGGATAAATATGGCATAAAGATGTGATGGAAAATTTAAGTGAAAAAGTCAAGTATTTAAAGTATACAAAGAAAAAATTAGACCGATCACAAAGTGC
Source organism: Theobroma grandiflorum (assembly GCA_036013995.1). Classification (NCBI taxonomy): domain Eukaryota; kingdom Viridiplantae; phylum Streptophyta; class Magnoliopsida; order Malvales; family Malvaceae; genus Theobroma; species Theobroma grandiflorum. The sequence goes on along the minus strand of CP142130.1, from coordinate 14,208,149 downwards.
CATGTGTCAAGCTTTATTATTTTTTTATTTTCTATAAAAATCAGTCCATATTTATCCCATTTCTCTCTCCATATTCGGCCAAGACAAGAGGAAAGGAAGAACAAAACCTAGGTGGGAAAAATCAAAGGGAAAGTGTGAAAATCCAAGGAATCAATCTAGGTAAGTTGAAATTTCTTTAATTTTCCTTGAGATCTACATTACTCATACATTATTTTCTCATTTCCATGGCTGAATTGCATGTGTTCATAGAGAGTTCATGGCTGGCCGAATGGGTATGGTGAGAGAAATGATGTTGAAATTGATTGATTTTGAGTTATGTTAGTGTTTAGAGTTAGTTTGGCATTTTTTTTTCTACCCTGTTAAAATTTTTTATTAAACATAAAAACAAGGTACAAAGGGGAGGGGGTATAAACCTGACCTCCCGGATTACAAGAGCTCGGGAAAGATGAAAGAAAAGTACTTAGGACGAAATGTTTCATTTTATGATCATTTTCATAATTATGATCATAAAGGTGAAACCCTTCCATGTAACGAAAATCTATGATAATTGCTGAATCAAGATCATAAAAGTAAGAGAACATAAAAGTAAAAACGAGAGGTAATTCTGTCTGGTGGAAATTGTATACCATTCTGCACTTGAAGTACCCCTCACTTTCCACCTTAGTGCATTAATAATGACGGATTTTGGCTGCGAAACTCATTGAGATGGAATCATCATCAGAGATTTCATCATTTCCTCCCATCGCCACTGCTTCTTCCGATGCTAGGTTGAGGAATTTTCCAATTGAAGTTTCCGTATCCGAGTGTCTTCTGCGCCTTGTCAGAGGATGAAACTCCATATGCACAGAGCTGGACTGTGGGAAGGAGGGAATTGAACTTATTTCCTTGTTATACCAACACTTACCCGAAGCTGACTGCATAGAAGGAGGATTGTGTTCATTCTCTTCCATTCTTTCCCCTGAGCTTGTCTTTGCAGGTGAGATTCGAGTTTGTTCTTCTGGGCCCCGTGGTTGTTTTGAGTTTTCTTTAGTTGATGGGCAATACTCTCCACTGCCTTCTAACAAGTTCTCTGACAAATGCATGCCATCCATTCTATTGTCTGCCATCATTTGCACTTCCCTTTGGCGTAAAACTGTTATCCCCATTTTACCTACTCTTGTGGTATTTGTTGAGTCCCACTAGCTCGGCAAAGTGGGGAGAGGACGTGTGTCCGGTTTCTCCGCTACAGGCAATATTGAATCGTCAATTTCAACAGCTATGGGTTCAACAACCAAAGGCTCTTGGTCCGAAAATTCTCTTTCTGGGCATAGTTCGTCCATGTCAAGCAGATTGGGGTCTGCCATCCTGCCCACTTGCTTTCTTTGACTTCTTCTTTTTTTTTTAAATTTATGTCCCCTATTCGTGCTCCCCCTTTCCGTTGCTGCATGTTTCTTTCTCATCCGATTCTCATGATGCTTCATTGCACTTCCTTCTTTTGTTTCAATATCGCCTGCATCCAAAGCCTCTCCCTGCTGCTCCGTTTGTTCCTCCTCGTAACGTGGTCTCCCATTTTTAACTGATTGCTGCGCATCCTCGGGCTTTAATTGTGGCTTAAAAAATTGATTTTTTAAGCTTTGACTCGCTCTGCACATGTCCGGGCCCTTACTTAAAAGAGTTAGTTTAGCATGTTTAGAAGCAAAACAACAAGAAAAGAATCCATTTTCCCTAGGAACCTTCATTGGCCGAATCTTCCTTGATGTGTGTGGGTGATGAATTGATTTTGTTTCAAGAGAAAATGGTTAGGAAATGATGAATTATGGTGAGAAAATTAAGTAGGAAAAATCACGGTGTTAGTGCACTGTAATGGCTGAATTTTTCCATGAAGAAATGGAAGGGTTTTGATGCTGAAATTGATGTTATTTGAATGGTGTTTGGTGAATTGAGGTATTAGAAAAGAAATGAAGCAATTTGGAGTTAAATTGGACACGTTGGTAATTTAATCGGGCGATAGGCCGAATTAGGTCAATACTGCGTTTAAGCGGTTAACCGAGCATTCCATGCATTCATATAAAAATTAGGTTAATTTTATACCTAATTAGCACAAATATAGTGATTAAATTATTGTGCAATTTGTCAAGGTGGTGAGCCCTCTGATAAAGGCAAGAAAATAGCACATGAGGATTTATAATCGGAGTACCCGAATTCGGTTTTCGAAAACAGTGAGTAAATTTACTATCGTCTTAATTATCTAAAGTAGTTTTTATTAAATTTTGAAATTTTATGGTAAAATGGGTTTAAATGGTAAATTGATATGCTTTATGAATAAATGTGATTTTATCAAATGATTTTATGAAATTTTCAGAAATTAAATGATGATTTTGGAAATTAGAGTAATTGGAGATTGTTTATTGTTGTATTATAAATTGTGTTTAAACTTAATGGCTTATGACAATATATGAGCATGAATGGCTAAACTGATTTTCGTGTTAGAATTACAAGTACTGTGTATTCAGCCTTAAGAGGCTAGGTTGCAACAAATTGCCATGTCATGTAGTTGCAATTTTATAAATAAGGTGGTAGATAAAATAAATCCATAATCCTTGCAGTGGAGGTTCTGTGGACCAGCCTAAGAAAGGGGGCACAAAATCAGATATACCTTACCTAGATCGGAGTGTTGTGTGTGGGGTGTCTCTGGAGGTAAAGATTTGAGTGCACATCACGTGGACCACCAAGTGAGAGTGAAACTCAGCCAACGCCAAGGAATGACTATATTTTAAAATGTAAAAATATGTTTATGTGTGTACTACACTGAACAGCCTTGGCAGTCTCGGTCAGATGCTTCGGTCGGGGTATCCCCAAGAATGATTTGGCATGAACCAAGTATTTACGAGATGCATAAGCCATATTAAATATTAATTATTCGAGTAAACTAATTCTATTTTGCTCGATAGAATATTTTATTTGTCTCTACTCGATCGTAATGAGTTGAGATAAGGTGAAATGTGATACAAAGAATGAGTTTGAATTTATCTCCATTTACTCGACTTTAGATAATTTAGCTGGTATCTGTTTACTCACTGGGATTTTATAATTTCACCCCCTTTTTTCTACACCTTATAGGCTCGAAGTTGTCTGTAGATAGCATACTTGGTAGAGAGTCACTTGTGGAGTTGCACTTCTTGAGACCGTAGGTGCACTGCTTTCAATATATTTGGTCAGTTGGGGGCTCCCGTGTCATTGTAAAGTAATATTGTGCTTTGGTTATCTACATTATAATATGTATGAATATATTTTACTTTTACGTCCCAAAAATTGTTTACTGATATTTCTATAAAAATTGTTTTATAAGAAATTAGTATATTTTCTTGAATATTTGTTTATATTCAAATAATTATAATTTTAACTTAAAAGAACGTTTTAGATATCTAAATTTAATTTTTATCACAACATATGCGTTTTCCATTCGTCTGCTACAATTTTGGTCAGATTCGAAAATTTAGAAGAAAAATGACCAAAATGCCCATGTGAGGCGAAAATTATTTTTCTATTGTTTTGAATTAGAAAAAGTTTAAAATCCTTGAGAAAGGATGTTTGATAATGATTGTTCACAGGGAGCTAAGAAAATTGATATGAAAGCTTTGTGGGGTTTCGATCGGTATTCGGGGTATGAATGCTTGTCGAAACGTCGTGGCGGTTGTCACAAGCTCGATGAGAGTTTCGAGTCGTGACAATATGCCCCACAAGCCAATCTGTGGTTGTGTGGGAATTACAATTTTGAGATATTCATGTATGACATTTTGTTATTCATAATAACATTGAGGTAGTTCTTTATCCATAAGTTTGTGATTTAATTACCTTTTGTACTTATGTAGATAAAGCCCATGGAACTATATATGCCTTGCAAAGGAATTGTATTGAGATACAATTATGAAATCCTTATGCATTAAAGCATTGTTTCGAAAAGTTCTTGATCATTGTATCATTGAGACAAGGTATCAATAATGCTCAAAGATTGGCACATGTTATGTTCCTTGCTTGTGAAGTAAGCAATCATTTTCATAGGTTGAAGTATAGAGATACTTGGAACTAGCATGTGGGTGCTTGCCATGAGAGAACGAGTTCACTAAACATGACTCGCCATGAGAAGTGCATTTGGTATTTCACTCAAGTGTCAATGCAATACTTCTCATGTGTCAGTTGTGTAAATACTTCCTAGACTTGAGACACCAGGTTGTCTTATGTGTGGAGTGCTATGCTTTGATTTCATCCCTACAGGTGCCTAACCAAGGATGCCAAAACAGGATGCTTTTGGGTATAACGTGGAGCATGTGAAGGCAAATGAGTGGTCAAGATAGGAATCATCACCCCAAGTGATTCAAGGGGAAATATCTCATTAGTTCTTGGTTGATATTAGCTTAATCAAATCCTTGGCCAAGGTGATTAGGAGATTGTGAAATGAGTTTCATAAGTCTCCATAAAGCTAATGATCTAACTGCAAGAACAAATATGGAGATGAAGAAGAGTAGGCACTGCACCAAGCTCTTATCATTTTCGGGATATATGATGAGGGAATGAATTACACTGAAAAACTGTACACTGAAAGGTTTCAAAGAATCCTTTGACTCTCCTAACAATTGGGTGGCCATGATGCATTGCTAGATGCTAATCATGGTCTATGGAATTGAATTAACTAATTTAAAATTGAATATGATTCATTTAAATTAATTAATTAATAATATTATAATTCAATACCATTGCTAATATGTTATGAACCTAATGGGTCACACACAAAGGTTGCAATTTGGATTAAATTGAGAGTGTGATGATTTAAGTTAGACTTAAATCAAATTCTAGGTTTTAACTACTAAGGACCTAATTAAAAGAGTTTAATTATGTATTGGTTAAATATTATAATTGTTATAATATTAAGGACTTATTTTGCAAATTTGAAGAAGTTAAACCTAGATATAAATATCACATTATAGCCATTCTTTTTTAGAGAGAAAAAAAGAAAAAAAAGGTTTTTTTTTCTCTTGAGTGCTGCCATTCTTGAGACGTTTATTTTTCTTTCTTTGAAAACTTCTCTTTTGATTCTTTGATAGAAATCAAAAGTAAAAAAAAGAGAACAAATCGTTGTCCACTTGCTAGCACAAGCCCATGGCATAAAGTTCTCTCCTTAAGAAGGATCCGTTGCAAACATGTGTGCATCATTGGAAGCCAAGTAATTGAGTGGCTGGGATTCTTTCATCACCAAAAGGAATCCATTTGATTACGATATCATTTGGAAAGGTACACTTTTTCTGATTTTATGTGGTGCTTAATTTTGCATTCAACAACCAAAGTGATCCAAAGGTAGAAGGCATGAATTTTATTTTATTTTAATTTTTTTATTCTGTTACGTCGATTCTTTAAACATGCCGTTCCTAGCAGGAACAAGCAGAATAGGAAACTGCTGCAGCATAAGCAAAAGAAAAAGGAAAAACAAAAAAAAACAGCTCCTGCAACTAAGTCCCAACCACCTGCTATGAGGAAAAAGACAATGGCTACAAAGACAACATTTCCCAAGAGAAGAAAGTCCTCTATATTGGCGGAAAAGGCCAAATCTCCACCTGCATCCTCTCTTCAGGCACCACTGGAAGTTTTAGACAAATTGTCATGACTCAATTTCACGGGTCATGATCGGCGCATAGGCCTAATGGGCATAGCCCACTAAACCCAAGCAATCCTTTTCCGGTAATCATGTTTGACATTTTTTAAAAAAATCTTGCATTACTATTTTTGAACCAAAATTCTTGATTCACAACTCAATATATTTCAAAAAATAACATGTATACCACATGTTTACAATTGCATTATTTCAAAGCACTGTTATTCAATGCCATCTCATCGAGGCATCGTCAATCCAACATGTATATATATACATATGCTTGTACACAGACAAAGACTCTCGACCATCAACAAAGTAACTTTGAATGAAAATACAGCTACTAAGATGCCGTAGTACCTACCAAAAGGCGAGCCTGGGTGGACGACTTGGTCCAAGTCGCAATTGCCTTTAAATCTGAAAATATTAATTTTTCAAAAAACTGTGAGTGCGAAATTCAGTGAGTGAATATTAGAGGGGAACAAGTAATATTCGCCAGGAAATTTTGATAACCATGATGCACTAATTGGGAACAAGGCAATTTTGATCTAGCTAATATTTAAACTCTTTTTCCCCTAACCCAAAATTTATTATGCATTCAAGGATAAAGCATCCATGAATTTACACCAATCATTCTAGCAAGACAGCAAAATTAACGATTTATCACAAACCGACACAGAACAGGGGTTTCACATACCATACAATCCCATATATACATATATATCATGTACAATTTCATTCACCAATAATTCAATTTCATTCATTATCCCATCTTTCCTCTACTCTGCTGTACTCTCAACTCGTACATCATTACCGACATTGCACTTCCCATTCCGTACATGCACGGTAGTAATTATTACAACCTTTATCATTAAACTGGCATTGCATTTCCCACTTTGCACATGCATAGTCGTAATTATCACACCCTTTGTCATTCAACCGGCATTGCACTTCCCACTCCGCACATGCACGGTCGTAATTATCACACCCTTTGTCATTCAACCAGCATTGCACTTCCCACTCCGCACATGTACGGTTACATCAATTTCACCAAAATTTATTAATAATGCATATCAGCATAATATAAGGGTACACAGATTCAGTACACTCAATTTCACATAAATTTCTCAACAATACATGTAGGCATCATACAGATATACACAGATGCATCGCAATCATATTTAACATCACAGAAATATTTTTACTAAAGGCTTGTTCTTGGGATTCATTTTTAAATGGGAATTAGATATAATCATTCACGCATTTCATTTCAACTTAATTAGAATTCCCAAATAAATTTTGAAATGCAAGTTCACTCACTAATTTTCAGGAGTCGAATTCAAACACTTCAACTACTAATCCTCGGGTGTGATTTTCTTGCCTTTATCAGAAGGCTCACCACCTTGAAAAATTGCACAATAATTTAATCACTACATTTGTGTTAATTAGGTATAAAATTAACCTAATTTCTATATGAATGCATTAAATGTTCGGGTAACTGCTTAATTTCGACGGTGACCTAATTCGGTCGATTACTCGATAAATTAGCCAACACGTCCGATTTGACTCCAAATTGCTCCATTCTTTTTTCTAATACCTCAATTCATCAATTACCATTTAAATCATGCCAAATTTAGCATTAAAACCCTTACACCTCTTCATAGGAAAATTCGATCATTTTGATGCACTAACACCGTGATCTTTCCTACTTAATTTTCTCACTTTAATGCATCATTTTCCAAGCCATTTTTCTTGAAACAAGAATCAATCGATCAACACACACAGCACACTAGGTTTGGCTAATGAAGAATCCTAAGGGAAATGAATATTTTCCTTGTTGTTTTGCTTATAAACATGCTTAACTATCTCTAAACATCAACATAGTTCAAAATCAAGCCAATCCAATATCAATTTCTCTTCCATACCCATTCGGCCTCCATGATTTCAGAATGATAACTCAATATTCAGCTATAGAAGATAAGGAATAAAGCATGGATAAGCTAGGTTTCAAGGAAAATTAAAGAAATTTCAACTTACCTAGCTTGTTTCTTTGATTTCTCTCACTTTCCCTTTGATTTTCAACCTAAGTTTTCTTGTTTCTCCATTTGTTCTTCCTTTGTTCTTGTTGCAGGTAGCTTTGGCTAAATATGGTGAGAGAAAAGGGGTTTTATGGGCTGATTTTTATGCTTTAATATCAAAATAATATGGCTTACCACGTGTCACCACCTAAATCATCCATTTTTCTTTTTCTACTTTAATAATTGACTTTTAATCTCCACCACACATTTCTCATGTTAATCCATTTCTATGATGGATAAAATCTCTTGGTCTTGATAAGTGTTGGGGGTGAAAATTTATCGATTTGTCCCCGGAGTGGCAAAATTACGATTTTACCCCTATACTCCAAAAATTCACCGAGATCACAATTTTCCACTTCTCAACCTCAAATTATGTTCTAAATAATCTAAATAGTCAATCTTGCTCAAATGTTGTCAAAATCTTTTCTAAAAATTCATATTTTGTCCTTAAATGGCAAAATGACCATTTTACCCCTAATCTGTCAATTTTTTCGATTGACTCCAAATTAGACATCGAACTCCGAATCACCCTTTTAAATCATTCTGTAGGTTTTAGAATTCTCAAATTTCTCTTAGAATTTCTATTTGAACTAGTTCGAGGCTCAATTTAACTTGGTTGTACCACTTGGTACAATATCGTCTTTTAACGAGCTTGACAGGGTCTCACACAAATCCTCTCTTGAACCATCTCCAAAGAAATCCCCCATGTGTGAACCTTCTCCTTTCCCTTTCAATCCCTTTTATGGTTTTGAGTCCTCACCTTCTGCCTTAGAAGAATGAAGCCTCACCCCCTTTTGACGATGACAAAAAGAGGGAGTAGTAAAATTCAAGAAAAAAAAAATCTTTAGGGTAGAGGTACCAGACTTTTAGAGAGAAAATTAAGAAAAATAAAAAATCATTAGGGTAGAGGTACCAGGTTTCTAGGGAAGATAAGAAGCAAAAACTGGTCTAGGGGTATTTTAGGAACAAATCTGTGGCTGTTGGTTTTGTTGGTTATTTGTGCCATGATGGCATTCAAACACTGATATTTAATTTTTGTTGCTATATTTAACATTTGATGCTATGGTTATGATTATGATTAACATTTGTTTCTATGATTATGTGTGGAAAATGAATGCTGATATATGTTGTTTATTTGTGCCATGATGGCATTCAAACACTGATATTTAATTTTTGTTGCTATATTTAACATTTGATGCTATGGTTATGATTATGATTAACACTTGCTGCTATGATTATGTGTGAAAAATGAATGCTGATATGACTGTTGATAATGATATTATCTATAAAATTCTACTGTTCATAATGTGTTGATGAAAACTTTATGCTGATGCTCTGATAATTTGGAATGTATACTGATAGCTAAGAATCATTGTGATGTTAATAAATTGTGTTTAAAAATGAGGATGAATACTATGTGCAATATACTAGATGAATGATGAATGATGCAGACAAAATCTGATGAACAATATTGTTGACAGAAAATTGAAGTAATGGAAAACTGATAATATTCTGTCAACTTGTCATTTGTTTTTTTAAACCTGCATATATGAACATTTTCTGTCAAAGGCTAGAATATACAATGTCACTGTCTATATAATATAAAAACTTGCTAGAATGAATGAAAAATATACACACATTAAGGGGGAGCATGCACTTAGGAGGATAAGTCCCTCACTGTCTGCAGAGCTAAAAATAAACAAATAGACATTGTGCTTTCAATCAAGGAATGTTTTGTCATTATCAAAAAATGGGAGATTGTTGGCTCCATTAGTTTTTGATGATTATAAAACATTCCCATCCTTGTGTGTCTAACATTTCTATCCAAGTGTGCAGGACAAAAGTTTATAAAGAAATAAAAAGTCAATCTTTCAAATGTGCACATAAGAGGTTGATATGGATAAGGAATAAGATTGACTAACATAAAGGAAGCTCCTTGGTTGAATAATGAAGAACATTGGTCGACTAAAATTCAAATTGGAGAAATGACGGGCTAAAGCATATTAAGAAATAGATTCAACTTAGTTGACCAAGAAAATGAGTTAGTCGATTAAGTGCTTTCTGCCAGAATCTGTGAACAAGACAAAACCAACTTAGTCCATCAAGAAAGAATGTTAGTCGATTAAGAGCTCTTTGTCTGCAACTTACACCAGAGCACTACAAGATAGATTAGCAGCTAGAACCTACCCTAAACTGTTTCCAACGGTCATAAATTGCCCAACAGCCATCAGACATGCTTCTCCAAGTATAAAAAAGCCCTCTAAGGTTAGAGAAGAAGCTTTTTGAGAGATTTCAACATATTCAAGCTAAGAAAGAGCAAAAAACTTAGAAAATCCTTTTTGTGCTTCACTGCACTCAAACGCCAATCCTTTGTAATTGTATTCAGCACTTAACCTTGTACCATTTAGATCAACCATGTGATCAATTGGTACTCTCTCTACTTTTTTTCTTGTATTCTTAGAGTAAGGGATTCACTCTAAGTGGTTATTTCAAGCTAGGTTTGCTTAAAAGAGTTAAGGTTATAACCTAGCCTTAAAAAGTTATGTGTTGGGTTTTGGTTGAACCCTTGAAAAACCATTGTTGTAGGTTGTGGTTGAGCCTTTGAAAAACCACTTTAGGTTTTAGTTGAGCTCATGAAAAACTAGTGTAAAGGTTGTGGCTAAGCATGGTAAAAGCCATTGTAAAAGCTTGGTGGAAGCTTGTGAATTCCACTATTTTTAGTGATTGGTTTTGAAAATCCTTGGTTGGATAATCAAGGTAGTGGATGCAGGTATTGGACAGAACCACTCTAAATCCTTGTGTATTATCTTCTTTGTTTTACCTTTTTTGCTTTCAAGATTAGTTTCTAATCTAGTTAAAGAATTGAATTGTGCTATTCACCCCCCTTCTAGCACATTTTTTAGGGACCAACGAACTTTAAGCTTCACATGCGGCCATGTAAGTAATACAAACTACACCTTTTACTACTCTTATTTCTTCAAAGCTTCTTGGACCTTTCACAATATTTAATAATAACCTCATAAAACAAAGTTCACCTGCTATTGGATGTATATATGTAACTCTTCCAATGATTCTACCTTTTTTCCTTTTCTTCCATGTTGTTTCAGATTTAGACTGAACCCATTTTGTTTGGAAGTTAGCATGCTGAGAAGTTAGCATACACCAATTCTTTTGCCTTTTCGTAAAGTTGGTTTGTTTGCATCCATTTTGTAAATATTGTTTTCCTCACACCAGGCCTCTAAATTACTCTAGATAAATCATCGGTATCATTGAAGCAAACATTATACTTTTTTGATAAATGAATAATCAATCGTTTCACTACTGGCGCATGATGATGTATGTTAAATGCAAATAGCCTTCAACGTGATTTGTAAATCGACAAATATCTGCAATCCAAGTGTATTTTAACTTTGTCAAAGTTGTTCCTTATCTCTTACTCTTCTATATTACCATTGAAGCTAACATGTTCAATGATAGCTTTAGCTATATTTAGTCCCTTGTTAATATACTTGAATAAATATTTTGTAGCCCTTGATCGACTGTAAAGTTCAACATTCACATGAGCTTGATATTTTAGAACTGAATCTCTATTGTGAGGGATAACAAACCTATTATCCAACTTAACACCATTTTTAACAACAACATAAGGTTTGTCCATTACTTGTCTTTTTTTGTGAATTGTGAACCCATCTTCCTTTACTATTTTTTCTGATTGATATTGTTTGGGGAAAAACTTGGAACATTTACCCTTAACCATACATGGTGCATAAGGATTGGTAGCAATGCATGGACCATGTATCACAAAACTTGTGACGACGTCATATCCCATGAGATCATGAATTTCATCTAAAATCTCAATAGATATTATCTTATTCACATAATTAGAATTTGTACATCTTGTAGTTAGGTGTAATGAAATGTGAGACCTTGTCAAATCTGTTAAAAACCGGTATTGTACCTAGTGGTACAATTAAGTAAATCGAACCTTGAACTAACTCAAATAGAAATTCTAAGAGGAATTTGAAAATTCTGAAACCCACAGAATGGCTTAGAATAGTGATTCGGAGTTCAAGGTCCAGTTTGGAGTCAATCGAGAAAATTGACCGATTATGGACAAAATGGTCATTTTCCCATTTGATGATTTAATGGAGATTTTTAGCCAAAATTTGATCACATTGGATCAAAAATAATTTTATGAAATACAGTTATGATTATTGGATTATAAAATTATGATTAGCAGTGTAAAATTTGATTCCCGGTGTTTTTGGAGCACAAGGGCAAAATGGTAATTTTGCCACCAGAGTATTAAACGAGAATTTTTTTTGAAAGGATTTTGTCCCATTTGGTTAATTTGGATTAATATTTGTGTTATTTGAGGTTGGACAGTGAAAATAATATGATTCCAGGACATTTTGGAGTATAGGGGTAAAATCGTAATTTTGCCATCTCAGGGCAAAACCATAATTTTACACCACCATAACATATTTTTCTAGCCATGGTCATCTTTTGATCATATCATGATTTAGAATAATCAAGTGGTGGAAAAGAAATGGAAGAAAAAGTCAAAAAGTAAGAAAAACGGGCCAATGGCATTATGCCACATGGCAAACTTGTTTATTTTATTATTAAAGCTTAAAAATCAGCCATTTCAACCCATTTTCTCTCTCTAATTTCGGCACATACCAGATTTAAGGGAAAGGAAAGAAGAACAAAGGGAAAAACCATAAAACCTAGGTGGAAATTCAAAAAAAAAATGTGATTTTCAAGGAAAATCAATTGAAAAAGGTAATAATTCTTCACTTTGGCTTATGATCTACAATACCTATGCTTTTGTTCTTGATTTCCATGGTTAAATATTGAGATATCATGATGAATTGAATTCTGAAAAATGGGTATGGATGAGGAATGATTGTTGGATTGGCTTGATTCTAGACTATGTTAGTGTTTGGAGATAGGTTAGCATGTTAGTAAGCAAAACCGTAAAAAGAAAATTTGATTTCCCCATGAATCACTCAAGGCCGAACCTAGTGTGTTGAGAAACAATGAGGAATTGTTTCATTTCAAATGAAATGATTTCATTTGAAATGAAATAAATTAGAAAATGACAAATTAAAGTGAAAAGGTCTAGTAGGAAAAATTTCAGTGATAATGCACTGTGATAGTTGAATTTTTCCATGAAGAAATGGAAAAGTTAAATGCTGAAAATTTGGTATTAGAAATGGTATGTGGTAAATTAAAGTATTAGAAAAAGAATGGTGCAATTTGGAATCAAATCGGACGTATTAGCCAATTAATCGGGTAATCGGTCGAAATTAGTCAATATCGCGTTAAAGCGATAATCGGACGCATCTTTCATTTGCCTATTATGCGTTAGCAATTTAAATTAGTTTTTATTAGCTTGAGGGCGGTATAGTAAATTTCTTAATTTATTCTGTCTCAAGGTGGTGAGACGTCCGAAAAAAGCAAGGGAATTGCACCTGAGGACTATCAATCCGAGCACACCTGAAATCCGGATTTTTGACATTGTGAGTGAACTTGCATTTCAAATTATTTTGGGAAATGCATAATGTATGGAAAATGGATAATCTAAATGATTTTATCCAAATTTCTTAAAAATGCGTGCCGGGAACAAGCCCTTGAAAATAAAATGATTTTATATAGTGAATTGTGGTATGCATGAAAGCATAAAAATTATGTGGTGAATTGTGGTATGCATGAAAGCATGAAATTATGTGGTGAATTGTGGTATGCTTGAAGGCATGAAATTGTGCTGTCATATATGTGTAAATATGTGAGATGTATTGATATTTAATTGTGTTGATATATATATATGTACATGTGTACGATATGGGAGAAACACATGTCGATGATCTTGGATGTGGAAATATGTCGAGTGATATTGTTTGTGCATGAGATGCACATGATGACTTCAGCTATGTGCACGATGTGGGGTTTGCACATGAGCTGGTGAGATTGAGTGATATTGTTTGTGCATAAGATGCACATGATGACTCCGGCTATGTGCGCGATGTGGGGGTTGCACATGAGCTGGTGAGATTGAGTGATATTGTTTGTGCATGAGATGCACATGATGACTCCAGCTATGTGCGCGATGTGGGGTTTGCACATAAGCTGGTGAGATTGAGTGATATTGTTTGTGCATGAGATGCACATGATGACTCCAGCTATGTGTGCGATGTAGGGGTTGCATATGAGCTGGTGAGGTTGAGTGATATTGCTTGTGCATGAGATGCACACGATGACTCCAGCTATGTGAGCGCTATGAGAGTTGCCCATAAGCTGGTGAGATAGTGGTGATATTGTGTTTGCGTGTGAAATTGAGTATTATTTAATTATAAATTAATTTGAAGTGAGGGGAAGGGTTTGATAATAAATTGGATCAAAATGAATGTGTTCCAAATGTGTGCATCATGTTTTATTAACCCTTCATGATATTATTGCTTGTTCCTATCTAATGTTTGCTCACTGAGTTTTGTACTCACTGTTTTCAAAAATTCATGTTTTCAGATCAGGAGATTGTAGATTCCTAGATCATGGGATCATTGTAGTTCATTTCCTGGTAGATGTTTGGCATTCAATAGTTGCCCGTTTTTATTGTAAATGTCTCCGCTAGAAGTCATGGGCTTTTGTATGGTGGTTATGTACATGTAATGTACACTGTCAAAGTTTATATTTGACTGGTATGAATGTAAATGTGTAAACAATGTAAATTGCTAAATACATGACTGGAATAGTGCATGTATATTGTGATTGATAATGCCATTGTGATTTGGTAGTGTTCACACCCGGGGAAAGGTGTGTGTGTGTATGTATGATTGGATATGCCATTGTTAATTGGATTTGTATGCACACTGGGTGCATTACGTGTGAATGCCTCACACGAGCATATGTGGAAATAAAGTAAGTGGGAATAGGCTTGCTTGGGTGTAGTGAGTTATGCTCATTGGGTCTTTGCGCCAATCATGGCCCGAGAATTGGGTCGTGACATGAAAGTAGTACATGAACATGTGGTAGGCCACGTTTTTGGAATTTAATGGCATATTGTCACGACCCAATTTTCGGGCCATGACCGGCGCAAGGACCCAATGAGCATAGCTCACTAAGCCCAAGCAAGCCTATTTTCTCTTACTTTACTTACTGTATTCAACGTATACTCGTGTGAGGCATTCACACGTAATGCATCCTGTGTGCATACAAAGCCATTTAACAATGGCATTTTCAACATTTATATACATGCACTATACCAGTCATGTATTTAGCAATTTACATTACATACACATATTCACATAATTAGATTGTATTTACAATACAAAGGACCTAAGACTTCCAGCGGAGACATTTACCACAAAAGGAATCACTAGCGGATGCCAGACACATACCCAGGAGATGCGCTATGGGGACTCCTCGATCTAGAGCCCACAGTCTCTTGATCTGAAAACATGAATTTTTGAAAACGTGAGTACGAAACTCAGTGAGTGAATATTAGGAGGAACAAGCAATCTCATCAGAAGATTTGACAATCATGATGCACTGGTTGAAAATAAGGCCATTTTCAACTAACTAATATTTCAAACCCTTTTTCCCTTACCCACGAATTTGTTATGCATTCAAGGATTAAACATCCTTGAATTCACACTCATCATTCTATCAAAGTAGTAAATCGACGGTTGTTTACAAACCGTCACATAATAAGGGTTTCACAACCCGTACAATTTATATATGCATATGTACCACGTACAATTTAATTCACCAATTATTCTATCTCATTCATCGTCCCATCTTTTCCTCCACTCTATTATACTCTCAACTCATACATCATTACCGGCATTGCACTTCCCACTCCGCACATGCATGGTAGTAATTATCACACTCTTTATCATTCAACTGGCATTGCACTTCCGACTCCGCACATGCACGGTTGCATCAATTTCACCATAATTTATTAATAATGCATATCAGCATAATACAAGGGTACACAGATTCAGTGCACTCAATTTCACATAATTTCTCAATAATACATATAGGCATCATGTTGATATACACAGATGCATGACAATCATATTTAACGTCATTGAAATATTTTCATCTTCAATTTCAAACAATTCGCATACCATACAATCACATATATACACAAATACATAAGCAATCATATACACTGCTAATATTCACTATCCTTAGTGGAAAAACATTTATCAAGGAACTTGGCAAGCAGTATCACTCAGCATCCCTTCCAAGTTCATAGACAGAAATCAATTGGTAAGGGGTATCACTCAGCATCCCTTCCATCTATAAGTCCCTTATCATCATTCGCTCATGGATAGGAGATCACACAGCAATCCTATCCTCTATGAGCCCCAAATCATCATTCACACGTACGGTTATAATCATTACACAACATTATCTATCAATGCACAACATATATACATATATGCACACATTTTGGAACACAATCATTTGATCCAATTTATTATCAAACCCTACCCCTTAATTCAATTTAATTTATAATTAAATAATATTCGATTTCACACATATATACTCAAGGACATGAGCAATCATATATATACACAAACACATTTATCTGAGCACTCGCAGGCGTTACGTATCGCCGTCCCTGCAAGCCCCTGGACAACAAATCACACTTCACCAATGTTCACGAGTGATAGTTTCCAGGAATCGTGGGCGTTACGTATCGCCGTCCTCACTTTGCTCAGTTCTCAAAATTTCTAGTAAATAGTGGGCGTTACGTATCGCCGTCTCCACTTTTACTCAATTCTCAATTTCTAGGAAATAGTGGGCGTTACGTATCGCCGTCCCCACTTTGCACACCATTTCAGGCATGTGCATTTTCCTCTTCACACGTGCACGGTGGTAACACTTTCACAACACCTCTCAACCATACATGTAAACATCATCACAATGTACGCATTTAGCAAAATCAAATTTCACATCAATAAAATAGTATTTCATGCCTTCATGCATACCACATAATATTATGCCTTCATGCATACCAAATAATTTCTATGCCTTCATGCATATCAAATAATTTCTATGCCTTCATGCATAACACATAATTTTATGCTTTCATGCATAACTCATATTTTTATGCTTTCTGTCAGTTAAAAATCCACTACGCAAGTATACGTATCGAATAGACAGTATATTAGCAAGTAGAGTATCGTTCCCATGGAGAATTGATCTAAAACTTTACTAATTACTAAAATTAAAACAATTTAATTTTATCCAAATAATCTAAATTAATTAATTAATTAAAACTAATAAACTAGAATTTAATCTAACAAAAAATCAAAATAGTAATAATTGGAGAAAATATCAAATTAAACAAGCCTAGGATTACAATATCCCTCACACTTCATCTAAATTTTACCTCTCCTCAACTTATTTCAATGGGTTGAATTGTTAACCTAGAGTCCTAAATTATTTATAAGGGTCTCCCGACTCGTCCTATAAAAATATCTATTTTAACCAAAACATCATATCCCTATGTGATTTGAAATTAAAACAGACTCATTAAGTTCAGGCTCTAATCTGGCTACATATGGCCTATAGGTATATCCCTATCCTATACGCAAATCATTTAACATGATCATATGCTATTCCAATTTTAGTCTACTCTAAACTCCCTCTCCCAAGTTTGTTTAGGTTCCTAAATCAATTTAATTGGTGATCAGGCAATTAAAAGCATTAAGAACAAATTGGAATAAACAATTCAATTCCCATTGAAAATAAGTAAGAAAAAGATTAAAAACTTAGATTACATGTAAGTTCAATTGCAATCCTAGAAAAAGAAAATTAGCTACTCATAATTGCAAAATCAAATAACATTGTATAAAGTTCAACCATTGAAAATAACAAGAAGAATAAAAGCTAAGGAAGAAAACAAAATAATTGCCGCTTTGATCTCCGAGTTTCCGCTTCAACTTCTAGCTTCTTGAATCTCCCAAGGTTCTCTTTTTAGGTCTCCAAATATCCTATATATACTAACAAACTTAACCTAGATTTCTCCAAGTTGACCTAGGGTTTAATTGGGCTTAAAACATAATGAGAGGCCCAAAAAATCACTTAACAGTCTTTACAAATTTCCATTCCCGGTACAGTACGTCCAGCAAATTTCCGATGCGATTTTCTCCATCTTCGATGCAGAACTGGGCAAAGTGATCTTCACAAAAGTTGTAGCTCTGTCTCTTAGCTTTCCAATGGTCTAAGAATCGAAGCAATTGGAGTTCTGTATCTTGAGATATGACTAAAACACTGAAGTATATGCAAGCAGATTTCTGGGTCTTTTATCACCTTACTTTCCAAAATTAAACCCAATGACTTTAGGTCTTACCAAAAATATAAAAACTAATAAATATTAACCAAATTAAAGGAATAACATAAAATTAAATAACTTACTTAAAAACAAACTAAATATAAAAATAACTAAAAATTAAGTAAATTACAATTAAAAACTAAGGACTTAGCTAAAATTTAATAACAAAATTGGAATAAAATAATTCTATAAAATAGAATTATCACACCCCCAAACTTAAGATTTTGCTAGTCCTCGAGCAAAAGAAAAGAATCACAAAAAGAAAATGCAAACATGAAAATCCTTGAACGAGAGATAGAAATACCAAATCATGATTTCTCAATTTTTCCTCAGAAATTAACTCAAATTCTAGCTCAAGGTAACATACAATTAATCCTTAACTTCATGCATCAATTCAAGCGAAACTTTATTTTTCGAATGGACTTTCGTGTGTGTGTGAATGCTCTTTTTACAAAGAATATCATGCAATTCAAATTAGTTCATGCCAAATCTAAGCATAGATTAGTACTTGGATCCCATAAGTTTGCTTTTCATCTCTCTCTCCACTAATGTAGATTAACACTTATTTAAGAATCAATAGGGCTTTATCAAGCTTGTAATGTAAGGCTAGGGTCAAGGTATGAGAAAGGATATATTTAGGCTCAAATTCACCCTAAGCACTTAATCAATCTAGGACACATAAAGAGCTCAATATATATATATATATATATATATTTTACAACACCCCCAAACTTGAAGTAAACTTTCCTTTGTAACACACATTGCTTTCTTTTCTTTTTTTTTTTTCAACCCCCAAACTTATTTTTGACAATTATAACAAGGGGTAATTTTTCCAACGACCTTCATCATTTTTTTTTTTTCACCTTTCTCCTCAATTTATTCTTTAAGCTCAAATCATTCCTTAGAAAGATTAAAATACTTAAAAGGTGAAAGGTTCAAATTGTTGGATTTAAATAGACAGGCCATGGCTAACATAATTAGGTAATTACAAAGAAAAGGTAAATTAGGCTCAAAAAGGGTGACTAAGGATAAATATAACAAGGTAGGCTCAAAAGGCTCAAACGGTCCAAAGATGGCCTAAATCACTTCCTATCCTAAGTGTTATCTAAGATTTCGCCTCGAGAGAGAATCAAACAAATTTTAGAATTCATGACTTCACTATACTTTTTCATCAACATAAACTTTCTCTAAATCACATAAAAATTCTAAGTAAAAGAGTATAGTGCTCAATTTATTGGAAGTCATACTCTAAAATAAAATTAACACATAAATATCACATAAAATTAAATCATAACTATATGCTTCCCAAAAGCTAAGAATCTAAAGATAATTAAAATATCATCTTAGGATTGGGACAATCATGAATAAGGCGCATCTATCTCAAAAAAAAAAATTTTTTTTTTTGAAATAAACAAATGAAACATGCAAAATATAAATAAACATGCAAGATAAATTCTAAACTAAAGCTATCTAAACATTAAAAACAAAAATTTTCGATGCTACCCCCAAACTTAAAATAAACATTGTCCTCAATGTGATAAAAGAAAATAAAGAAAAAGGACAAGAATACTCCCCTAAGTCCGAAGCGGCAAACTATGAATCCTCTGCATCGTTACCTCCAAAATCATCCTCAATATCAAAATCCATATAAAAAATGAAAAGGAATGTGCGGAAGACAAAAATGAAAAAAAAATAAAAATAAAAAAAAGTGAGGTTAAAGGTAAAAGAGAAAAAAAAATAAAAAATAAAAATAAAAGTAAAAGGGGATAGGATGGTTAGAAGATGAGAGAAAAAGAAAAATAAAAAAATAAATAAATAAAGAAAATGGGGGATGGGACCTTGGAAAAGACAAAAGAAAGAAAAAATAAATAAATAAAAAATAAAAAAAATTGGTGTAGGAGAAAGAAGAGTAGAAAAGCTGCTGCGCACTGTTGTGCGCAACGAATTGGAACGCTGCGGCTCTGGGACTGAGTGCCGCGGCGCTCAATGCTCCTGGATGTGTGCTGCTTGGACAGCACATGTGAGGGCCGCGGCTCTCATGCCTTTTTTTTTTTTTGAATTTTTTTTTTGAAATTTTTTTTTTTGAAAACCAATTACCTGCAAAAGGAAAAAAAAATTAGGATAAATAATAAAAACAACTACTAAATAAATAAGTAATAAAATAAAATAAAAACTCATGAAATAAAAAATAACGAAAATAAATAAAGTTGAGAAACTTGGGTTGCCTCCCAAAAAGCGCTTCTTTATAGTCACTAGCTTGACTTTGGTTGAGGTCTTCATTCACCCTTTAAGGAGGTTTGAGTTTGCATGGGAAAAGTTTGAGGTGGGAAAGTAGTCTCCTCCTAAGATGAGGTTGTAGTGGCTTTAACTCAAGATTTGGTGCTCGCTCAACCCAAGATGGTGGAATAGGCTGACTTTTACCCAACTTCTCAAATTGAGTTCTTCTTGGACAATGCACTTTCATTGTAGCTTTCAAAACATATGCAACATTTGTAAGTTCTTCATTCTGGTCCTTGGTTGTTGCATCTTGAACCAAACAAGCTTCAAGAAACTTATTTGAATTTTCCATATCAATAGCCTCCTTAGGTAACTTATCAATTATATCTAGAAAAGGAATAGGGGGCACATATGGCTTGACTTGTGGTGGTGTAGATACTTTCTCCTCTTGCTTAATTTTTTCATCTTGAACTTCATTGCTAAAAGTATTTCCTTGATCTACTTTATCTCTATCATCTACCAAATTCTTGCCATTTACCTCATCAAGACACTTACCATATTCTTCTTTTCTAGGATTAGGCTCAATGTCATTTGGTAAAATTTCTTGAGGCATATTGTTGATGTAATTAACAAGTTGGCCCACTTGAGTCTCAAGATTTCATATTGATTCTGCTTGACTCTGAAGGATGGCATATTGACTCTGAATGATGGCATCATTCTTTGTCATGAATTGCATTAACATATCCTCCAAAGTTAGCTTCTTCTCAAGAATAGGGGCTCTAACTTGTGATTCGAAATCATGCTGGAAAACAGGCTGTGATGAATATGTAGGACCCTGATCATTACTCCATGAAAAATTTGAGTGATTCCACCATGTGTTGTAACTGTTGGAGTACGAATTGTTTTGCTGCCCATTGAAGCTTCCATTAAATTGCATTGATTCATAATAAGTTGGACAACAATCACTTGAATGCTTATCTCCACAAAGCTCGCATGCCACAAAAGGACTTTCAAAAACATTAACACCCCAAGTGTCCATTTTTTGAGACAAAGTATCTACCTCAATTGCTAAAGCACTAATAGCCAATTCATAATCACTAGCAACCCTCCTACGCACAAATTGTTCAGATGTCCACTGATAGTTACTATAATTCATCACCTCAACCAAAAGTACCTGAAAATAAAAAAAAATTTGAATTAAAATTAAATTTGCTTGGTATTAGTATTAGTAAAAATTCTAGAAACAATTCCCCGGCAACGGCGCCAAAAACTTGTCAGTTAAAAATCCACTACGCAAGTATACGTATCGAATAGACAGTATATTAGCAAGTAGAGTATCGTTCCCACGGAGAATTGATCTAAAACTTTACTAATTACTAAAATTAAAACAATTTAATTTTATCCAAATAATCTAAATTAATTAATTAATTAAAACTAATAAACTAGAATTTAATCTAACAAAAAATCAAAATAGTAATAATTGGAGAAAATATCAAATTAAACAAGCCTAGGATTACAATATCCCTCACACTTCATCTAAATTTTACCTCTCCTCCTTAACTTATTTCAATGGGTTGAATTGTTAACCTAGAGTCCTAAATTATTTATAAGGGTCTCCCCACTCGTCCTATAAAAATATCTATTTTAACCAAAACATCATATCCCTATGTGATTTGAAATTAAAACAGACTCATTAAGTTCAGGCTCTAATCTGGCTACATATGGCCTATAGGTATATCCCTATCCTATACGCAAATCATTTAACATGATCATATACTATTCCAATTTTAGTCTACTCTAAACTCCCTCTCCCAAGTTTGTTTAGGTTCCTAAATCAATTTAATTGGTGATCAGGCAATTAAAAGCATTAAGAACAAATTGGAATAAACAATTCAATTCCCATTGAAAATAAGTAAGAAAAAGATTAAAAACTTAGATTACATGTAAGTTCAATTGCAATCCTAGAAAAAGAAAATTAGCTACTCATAATTGCAAAATCAAATAACATTGTATAAAGTTCAACCATTGAAAATAACAAGAAGAATAAAAGCTAAGGAAGAAAACAAAATAATTGCCGCTTTGATCTCCGAGTTTCCGCTTCAACTTCTAGCTTCTTGAATCTCCCAAGGTTCTCTTTTTAGGTCTCCAAATATCCTATATATACTAACAACTTAACCTAGATTTCTCCAAGTTGACCTAGGGTTTAATTGGGCTTAAAACATAATGAGAGGCCCAAAAAATCACTTAACAGTCTTTACAAATTTCCATTCCCGGCACAGTACGTCCAGCAAATTTCCGATGCGATTTTCTTCATCTTCGATGCAGAACTGGGCAAAGTGATCTTCACAAAAGTTGTAGCTCTGTCTCTTAGCTTTCCAATGGTCTAAGAATCGCAGCAATTGGAGTTCTGTAACTCGAGATATGACTAAAACACTAAAGCATATGCAAGCAGATTTCTGGATCTTTTATCACCTTACTTTCCAAAATTAAACCCAATGACTTTAGGTCTTACCAAAAATATAAAAACTAATAAATATTAACCAAATTAAAGGAAATAACATAAAATTAAATAACTTACTTAAAAACAAACTAAATATAAAAATAACTAAAAATTAAGTAAATTACAATTAAAAACTAAGGACTTAGCTAAAATTTAATAACAAAATTGGAATAAAATAATTCTATAAAATAGAATTATCACTTTCATGCATAACACATACTTTTATGCTTTCATTTATCACATAAAATCATTTTTCTCAAAGGCTTGTTCCCGGCACGTATTTTTAAAAACTTTGGATAAATCATTTAATTATCCACATCAATACAATACGCATTTCCCAAATAATTTGAAATGCAAGTTCACTCACCTTCTCACAAATCCGGATTCCGGATGCTCTCGGATTAAAAATCCTCAATCACGATTTCCTTGCCTTTCTCGGACTTCTCACCACCTTAACACAGAATAAAATTAGGAAATTTACTATAATGTCCCCAACTAATATAAACTAATTGAAATTGCTCACATATGATACTCAAAGGCAAAAATGCGTCCGATTATCACTTTAACGCGGTATTGCCTAATCTCGACCGATTACCCGATTAATCGGCTATTATGTCCAATTTGATTCCAAATTGCACCATTCTTTTTCTCATAGCTTAATTCATCCCACATCATGTAATTAGTGCCAATTTCAGCATTCAATATTGTCCATTTCTTTATAGAAAAATTCGGCCAATACAGTGCATTAGCACTGAAAATTTTTCTACTACATTTTTCACTTGAATTTGTCATTTTCTAATTTCTTTCATTTCAAATGAAATCATTTCATTTGAAATGAACCCATTTCTCATGCATTCTCTACACCCTAGGTTCGGCCTAATGAAGAATCACCATGACAATCAATTTCTTTCTTTCATTTTTGTCCATAATCATGCTTAACTACCTTTAAACACCAACATAGCTTAAATTCGATCCAATCCAACATCAAATCCATACTCATACCCATTTTTCAGAATTCATTCCATCATAATATCTCAATATTCAAGTATGGAAATCAAGAACAAAAGCATAGGTAAGCTAGGGTTAGAGGAAATCTAAAGAAAAGTTACCTTTGTTTTGCTTGAATCTTGAAAAACACTTGAAATCTATGGATTTTTGTCTAGGTTTTATGGTTTTCCCCTTGGTTCATCTTTTCTTCCCTTCAATTCTGGTGGGTGCCGACTTTTAAGAGAGAAAATGAGGGCTAAGGCTGATTTTTATGGCCTTTATAATAAAATAAACAACTTTGCCACATGGCATCACGCCATTGGCCCGTTTTAATCTTTTTTTGACTTTTTCTTCCATTTATCCTCCACCACTTGATCAATCAAGTCAAAGTCTGATCCAAGGTTGATCATGGCTGGAAATAATGATTCTGGTGATGGAAAATTACGGTTTTACCCTCGGGATGGTAAAATTACGGTTTTGCCCATATACTCCGAAATGTCCCGGAATTGTTTTATTTTCACTGTCCAACCTCAAATAACACTAATATAAATCAATATTACCCAATTGGGGTGAAATCCTTTCAAAAAATTTCCCATTTAGTCCTTCGATGGCAAAATTACTATTTTACCCTTGTGTTCCAAAAACACCGAGAATCACAATTTTACACTGCTAAACATCATTTTATGATTATGGGATCATAACTGTATGTCATATAATTATTTTTTTGTCCAATGCGATCAAATTTTGGCTAAAATCTCCATAAATCAACAAATGAAAAAATGACCGTTTTGTCCCTAACCGGTCAATTTTCTCGATTGACTCCAAACTGGACCTTGAACTCTGAATCACTATTCTGACCTATTCTGTGGGTCTCAGAATTTTGAAATTCCTCTTAGAATTTCTATTAAACTAGTTGAAGCTCGATTTAACTTAATTGTACCATTAGGTACAATACTGGCTTTTCAACCAATTAGACAGGGTCTCACACATATGTTTCTATTTAATGTAACAATAAAAAATAGACATAATTGTTAGTAGTAGATATTAGTAAATTCAAATTAATATTAACAATTAAATTCAAATGAATGTGGTTTAAAAAGTTTACCTACCAACACTTGTCCAAAATGTTTTTTCTTAATCAAGTTCTCTATGAAATAATGAAGCTTGAGTGTAAATCCTAATGATACTATATCGGACTTATCTTTAGGTCACTGATCAAGTATTATAGATAAAGCTTGTTCAATTTTTGTCTATTTTGCATTGCAGGTGAATGTGATGAACAAATTTGGACAATTATAGTATTGATAGATTGCCAATGCATCTTGATAATTGTGAAATAGATACTAAAGACTTCCAGTAAATGTTGCAGGTAAGATTACACGTTTCCCAATTGTCTATCCTTGTGTATCACCTCTTGACATAGTGTCTTTCAATCCTTTGTAAAGTTTCGACCTCAGAAATTTTTGATTATCTCTTATGCACTATGATCTCATCTCTTTCATTGCAGAGAATGAATCAACAACAAACTATTGGAATAATCTGCCATTATTTAACAATGTACTCTGTGTAGGATTATATTGTTGAACAACAAAAGCGTGATATTCTCTCTTTGAAATGTTCTTTCTTTTTGGCCTTTGTTTACCGGAAAGTCTACATAATTTATGTTTAGCATGCATCCATCCTCTCCATAAGGAAATAATAATGGATACTGCATAGCCATCAAAGAAGGGTGAAGCCCGCTTATTCCTTTTAGCCCTTTAGCTCTATGTTCAACAATAATGTCACGGTTTTTATCACAGTCACCTAAATCCCCAACAATCAATCTAGCAACTTTTGATCTAGTAGGAGTAACATAAGTTCTCTTATTACCGTTCCTAACTCCAAGCAATCTCAATCGAATTGGGATATGGTTTGACACTGTGAACTTATCTCTTTATGTCCTAAAAACTTTAACTATTTCATTATTTTCATCAAGCATTTTAATTAGACCTTCTACTATAGATCTATTTACAACATTATTGGTACTTTGACACGAAAAAACTGAGATTCTATTTGAAGTTTCATTCTCAGGATCATAAATATAAAGCTGGGCAATCTTAGGTTTATTTCCTACCATAGGAAGCAAAGAGCCAATTAAATGATCATTTTGATCGTTTATTTTAAAGATGTATGAACCTATTGTATTGTTTACACTATTATCTATTTTTCTTCCAATTGATGTAAATTGAAACATAAAATTGTAAATGTTGATGTTGTCTCTAAATTTTATACTCTTATTATCTTTTCCATAATCTAATAAACAATGTAAAAATTTAGGTGTAGGCCTAAACGATGGTAATCGAACCGTACCTTGTTGGCAACACAATGTAAATGTTCAATACCTTGTCCTTTGACTTATTTCAACTTTTTCTTTATACCACATAAAAGCATTACAGAATGGACAGAGCAAGTTTGGTCTTGCAAAGTTTAATATTGTGTTTCATTTTCTTATTATGTAAAAAAAAATAAAACAATGTCATTGTTACAAGCATTGTAACACTATCACTTTTAATAAAAATGTTGTTGCAAATAGAACGTTACTTACTTCAATGGCCATTATTCCTCAACAGAACTAATGTATCAATGCTTTATTCATGTCCTTTAAACTCGAAATTTGCAACTCCATGAATAGCTTAATGTTTTTGAAAATAACAGAAACAATGCATAGGCAAATGTACATTTTAATTGCAAATTAGTTGTACAATAATGGAATAAATATGTAGTAAAAGTAAAAGATTTGCAAATATTCAAACCATACCTTGTATATCATTTCTTCCTTTTGTACTATTGGTTGAAAGAGCAGATTGTATAAACCAACAATCCATAACGACTATATTATAAAGGCTTTGTACACTCATTCTTCTTTTTGTACTACTAGTTGAAGGAACAAACTATGTAAAACAAAAATCCATAACAGGTACATCAATTAGGTTTTTTTCAATAATAAAATTACCCTTAACAGTCGCATTGCTCATAGTTTGAATGACATTGTCATTTGTTAGTACAGGACTTTGTTCCATAAAAACCAACAAAGATTGATTGTGAACAATAGGTACATCATAAAGAATATCGTTAAAATCGCTACTGCAATTTAAGCAATGGTTATTCTGTTTATGTCTTTTTCTTTTTCTTGAATCTTGGTTTGACATTGTATCTGTGCAATATGTACAAATGCAATACATTAATTCCTATGAAAGTAACATACATAGCTAAAAGTTAAACAATTAATTAATGTAATTTTTAAATAGAAAATAAAATTGCTCATTGAACCAACAATAATCTTTAATTCTACGATTAATATAACTATAGAGGTAAACTTTTAAAATACAAACCATAACTCTTTGATATAAATATGCATTAGTGATTCTACTTTTTTGCTGGTTATGGTTGCTATGCAAGTGCGTTTCAAATGTGGGAATCTTGTTCATAAGATCTCTTTTACTTTTGATAGAGATGGCATGGATTTAGTTAAGTTGTTATGGTTATATTGCTCATTTATTGTTCCCTATCTCAATACAGTTGCTGACTCTTAATAAGGAAATGTATATAGATCCTTGAATACCTAAAAGTTACTGGCTAGAGTCATCAAAGCTTTTGCTAGTTTCCATGGTTGAAAAAAATAAATATATTTATGAGCTTCAAGTTAAGGATAACTTCTCAGAGTGCATATTTGCTGCACTAATGCTATTACAAAAAAGAAAAGGTTAAAAATTCTCCTTGAACTACCACATTTATTGCATTATTGTCACGACCCCATTTCCCGGGCCATGACCGGCGCAAGGACCCAATGAGCATAGCTCACTAAGCCCAAGCAAGCCTATTTTCACTTACTTTATTCCATACATGCTCGTGTGAGGCATCCACACGTAATGCACCCAGTGTGCATACAATGCCAATTAACCATGGCACATCCAATTATACAGACACACACACACAACTTTTCCCAGGTGTGAACACAGCCAATTCACAATGGCATTATCAACATTAATATACATGCACTATATCAGTCATGTATTTAGCAACTCACATTGCTTACACATATACACATAATTAGATTGTATTCACAATACAATAAACACCCACGACTTCCAACGGAGACATTTGCAATAAAAACGGGCAGCTATTGAATGCTAGACACCTACCAGGAGATGAACTACAGTGATCTCGCGATCTAGGAATCTACAATCTCCCGATCTGAAAACATGAATTTTTGAAAAAACGGTGAGTACAAAACTCAGTGAGTGAATATTAGAAGGG
This sequence comes from Theobroma grandiflorum, assembly GCA_036013995.1. Classification (NCBI taxonomy): domain Eukaryota; kingdom Viridiplantae; phylum Streptophyta; class Magnoliopsida; order Malvales; family Malvaceae; genus Theobroma; species Theobroma grandiflorum. The sequence goes on along the minus strand of CP142130.1, from coordinate 14,180,097 downwards.
AACAAGCAATATTAGCCAGGACATTTGATAACCATGATGCACTGGTTAAAAACGAGACAATTTTTGATCTATCTAATATTTAAACCCCTTTTTCTCAATTTACGGTAATTCATATGCCATACAATCTCACACATATATACTCGAAGACATGAGCAATCATATATATACACAAACACATTTATCTGAGCACTCGCAGACGTTACGTATCGTCGTCCCTGCAAGCCCCTGGATAACAAATCACACTTCACCAATGTTCACGGGTGATAAATTTCCAAGAATCGTGGGCGTTACGTATCGCCGTCCCCACTTTGCTGAATTTTCAGAATTTCTAGTAAATAGTGGGCGTTACGTATCGCCGTCCCCACTTTACTCAACTCTGAATTTCTAGGAAATAGTGGGCGTTACGTATCGCCGTCCCCACTTTGCACACCATTTCAGGCATGTGCATTTTCCTCTTCACACGTGCACGGTGGTAATAATTTCACAACACTTCTTAACAATACATATAAACATCATAACAATGTACATACTTAGCACAATTAAATTTCACCACAATAAAATAATATTTCATGCCTTCATGCATAACACATAATTTTATGCCTTCATGCATAACACATAATTTCATCACATAAAATAATTTTTATCAAGGGCTTGTTCCCGGCACGTATTTTTAAAAACTTTGAATAAATAATTTGATCATCTATTTCAATACAATGTGCATTTCCCAAATAATTTGAAATGCAAATTCACTCATCGTCTTACAAATTCGGATTCCGGATGCTCTCGGATTAAAAATCCTCAATCACGATTCCCTTGCCTTTCTTGGACTTCTCACCACCTTAACATAGAATAAAATTAAGAAATTTACTATATTGCCCCCAAACTAATATAACTAATTTAAATTGCTAACGTATGATACGCAAAGGCAAAAATGCGTCCGATTATCGCTTTAACGCGGTATTGCCTAATTTCGACTGATTACCCGATTAATCGGCTATTATGTCCAATTTGATTCCGAATTGGTCCATTCTTTTTCTAATACTTTAATTCATCACATGCCATTTGATTAATGCCAATTCCAGCATTCAACCGTTTCCATTTCTTCATGGAAAAATTCGGCCAATACAGTGCATTAGCACTGAAAATTTTTCTACTACATTTTTCTCTTTAAATTGTCATTTTCTAATTTATTTCATTTCAAATGGAACCATTTCATTTGTAATGAAACAATTCCTCATGCATTCTCTACACACTAGGTTCGGCCTAATGAAGAATAACCATGACAATCAATTTCTTTCTTACACTTTTGGTCATAATCATGCTTAACTACCTTTAAACACTAACATAGTCTAAAATCAATCCAATCCAACAATCTTTCCTCATCCATACCCATTTTTCAGAATTCATTCCATCATGATATCTCAATATTTATCCATAGAATTCAAGAACAAAAGCATAGATATTGTAGATCATAAGCCAAAGTGAAGATTTATTACATTTTTCAAGTGATTTCCCTTGAAAATCACACTTTTCCTTGAATTTCCACCTAGGTTTTATGTTTTTCTCCTTTGTTCTTCTTTCTTTCCCCTCAATTCTGATGTGAGCCGAAATTAGAGAGAGAAAATGAGGGCTAAGGCTAATTTTTATGGCCTTTATAATAAAATAAACAAGTTGCCACATGGCATTATGCCATTGGCCCATTTTCTTTACTTTTTTGACTTTTCTTCTCATTCTTTTTCCACCACTTGATTAATCAAGTCCAAATCTGATCCAAAGATGATCATGGCTGGAAAAATTTATTCTGGTAGTGGAAAATTATGGTTTTGCCCCCGAGATGGTAAAATTACGATTTTACCCCTATACTCCGAAATGCACTGGAATTTCATTATTTCCACTGTCCAACCTTAAATAACACTAATATTAAACCATATTAACCAAATGGGGCAAAATCCTTTCAAAAAAATTCACGCTTAGTACTCCGGTGGTAAAATTACCATTTTGCCCTTGTGTTCCAAAAATACTGGAAATCACCATTCTACACTACTAAACTCCATTCTATAATCCCATAATCATAACTGTATGTCATATAATTATTTTTGGTCCAATATGATCAAATCTTGATTAAAAATCTCCATAAATCAACAAATGAGAAAATGACCGTTTTGTCCCTAACCGGTCAATTTTCCCGATTGACCCCAAACTGGACCTTGAACTCTGAATCACTATTCTGAGCTATTCTGTGGGTTTCAAAATTTTGAAATTCCCCTTAGAATTTCTATTTGAACTAGTTTGAAGCTCGATTTAACTTAATTGTACCAATAGGTATAATACCGGCTTTTAACAAATTAGACAGGGTCTCACAATTATGTTGTGCAAAAGGATAATAATTATTATTTATTCTGAGATGTAGAGAAATGTTCCTATGATCGCTACTATTTGGGGTCAGTTTTCATGCCTAATATTCAAGGGAAATTTTTGACTATGAATTGTATCTCTTTTATCCTATTGCTAACTTGTCAGAGTTTTCCATTAACAATGAAACATTAATGCAATGATCCATTTCACCAAGCCCAACCAAAAATATAAATATGAACTCTAAAATTCAATTTTGAAATAATTACTTAATCAACTCTTTAGATCATTCAATATCAAACTAAAAATAGTAATAATATCCAATTACACATTGAAATAAAAAAGAAAGGACAACAATCATACCTTTATATCTTAAGTATAAAAAATAAAAATACCAAAAATCAAAATTCTGCAACAAAAGAAAAAAATCAATCAATTTAAAAAATTTACCAGACTCTAAAATTAAGTAATCAATGCTATCAGTTAAATTTCTACCTACACAAATATACGTATTGAAAAGATAGTATATAAGCAAGTAGAGTATCGATCCCACAGAGAATTGATATAAAATTTTGTTAAGTACTAAAATTAGAACAATTTAGTTTTATTCAGATAATTAAAATCTAAATTCTAATTAAACTAGAAAGTATTCAACTAAAACTAATTTAGTTAAGAATTAAAGCAACAAGATAATTGGGTAAAAACCAAATCAAACAAGCCTAGGATTACAATATCCCTCACATGTCATCTAAATCTTAACTCTTTTCCTTAACTTATTTCAATGAGTTGAATTGTTACCTTATAGTCCTCAATTTTTTGTAAGGGTCCCTCGACTTGTCTTATAAAAATATCTATTTTAATCAAAACATTATATACCTATGTGAATTGAAATTAAAATAGACTCATTAAGTTCAGGTTCTAATCTGACTACATAAGACCTATAGGTATATTCCTATCCTATACGTAAATTAATTAATATGATCATATGCTACCTCAATTTTAGTCTGCACTAAACTCTCTTTTCCAAGTTTGTTTAGGTTCCTAAATCAATTTAATTGGTGATCAGGCAATTAAAAGCATTAAGAACAAATTGGAATAAACGATTCAAATCCCATTAAAGATAAGCAAGAAAAAGATTAAAAATTTAGATTACAAGTGAGTTCAATTGTAATCCTAGAAAAAGAAAATTAGCTACTCATAATTGCAAAGACAAATAACATTATATAAAATTCAACCATTAAGAGTAACAAGAAAAATAAAAACTAAGGAAAAAAACAAAACGATCAATTATAGCTTGTTTCTTGAGTTTCTGCCTCAACTTCCAGTCTCTTGAATCTCCAAAAGTTCTCTAACCTAATATCTCTTAAAAATATCCTATTTATACTAACAAACTTAACCTGTAATTCCATAAGTTAACCTACTATTTAATTGGGCTTAAAAGTGTAATGAGAGGCCCAACTATCAATTATCAACCTTAAAATTGCCATTCCAACAACAATATGCCCAATCATTTTCTAATTAGATATTCTTTATCTTCAAGGCAGAATTGGGCAAAGTGATCTCAAGAAAGTTGTAGCTCTGTCTATTAACTTTATAATGGTTTAAGAATCATATCATTTGAAGTTCTATAGAGTGAATTATGGTCAAAACACCGAAATATATGCAAGCAGACTTTTGGATCTTTTAACACCTTACTTTCCAAAATTAAACCCAATTCCCTTAATTCCTACAAAAACATAAAAACTAATAAATAATAACCAAATTAAAGGAAATAAACATAAAATTAAAATAACTCACTTAAAAATAAACTAATTATAAAACAACTAAAAATAACTAAATTATAATTGAAAATTAAAGACTTAGCTAATATTTAATAAAAAAATTAGACTAAAGTAATTCTATAGAATAGAATTATCACACCCTTTAACTTAAGATTTTGCTAGTCCTTAAGTAAAAGAATATAGCAAAAAGAAAATTGAACATAAAAATACTTAAACGAAAGATAGAAGTATCAAATCATGATTTTTCAATTTTTCCCTAAGAAATTATCCCAATTATAGCTTAAGGTAAAATACAACTAATCCTTATAGTTATGCATCGATTTAAGTGAAAACTTATTTTTTGAATGGACTTTCTCTGTGTGTGTGTGTGTGTGAATAATCTCTTACAAAAAATATTATGCAATTCGGATTAGTTTATGCCAAATCTAAGCATAAATTAGTGCTAGAATCCCATAAGTTTATTTTTCATCTCTCTCTCCATTATGTAAAATAACACTTATTCAAGGATCAATGGGTCTTTATTAAGCTTATAATGTAAGGTTAGGATCAAGGTATGATAAAGGATATTTTTAAGCTCAAATTCACCCAAAACACTTAATCAATCTAGGACCTATAAAGAGCTCAATAAATTTTATAGCACCTCTAAACTTGAAGTAAAATTTCCTTTGTACAACATACTTTATTTCTTTTTCTTTCTTTTTCTCTTTTTGTTTTACACCCCCAAACTTAGTTTTGATAATTGTGAACAAGGGGTAAATTTCAAGCTCCGATCACCTTTTTTTTTCAACTTTTCCCCTTTATTTATTGTTAAGCTCAATACACTTCATAGAAAGATGAAAATATTTAAGGATAAAAGGTTCAAACTGTTGAAATTAAATAAATAGGCTAAGGTTAATATTATTGTGTATATATATAAAGAAAAAGTAAATTTGGCTCAAAATGGGTGACTAGGGATAAATATATAATAAGGTAGGCTCAACAAGGTTTAAATGGTCCAAAGATTGCCTAAATCACTTCCTATCCTAAGTGTTATCTAAGATTTCACTACAAAAGAGAATCAAACAAATTCTAGAATTCTTGACTTCACCGTACTATTTATCAACATAAACGTTCTCTAAATCACATAAAAATTCTAAGTAAAAGAATATAGTACTTAGATGATTAGAAGTCACATTCTAAGATAAAGCTAACACAAGAATATCACAAAAAAATTAAATCATAACTATATGCTTTCTAAAAGCTAAGAAGCACGAGATAATCAAATTATCATCCTAGGATTGGGACAATCATCGATAAGGTGCAAACTATCTTAATTTTTTTTTTAAAACATAAATAAAACATACAAAACATAGATAAAACATGCAAAACATAACTTAAAATAAAACTAAATAAACCTAACATAACGAAACGAATAAACCAACTAGATTCCAAAATACTCCCCCTAACTTTGAACAAAACATTGCCCTCAATGTAAGAAGAGAAAATTAGATGAAAAGGTAAAGAATACTCCTCTAACTTTGAAACTACAGTCTACTGGTCCTCCTCATCGTTCTCACCAAAATTGTCATTAGAGTTTGAATCTGTAGGCAATGAAGGAAAAGTAGTCATATCCATCCCAATATATTCTGCATAGGCTTTTGTCATTTGTTCAATTGCTCGATTTTGCCTTTTATTATAGTCTAGACAACGATCAATGTGCTATATCCATTGAACAACACTACATGTGGGAGCTAGCTGTGAAGGTGAAGGGGTTGCTTGTAAAGAATTAGTAGCTATCAGTGCAAACTTTTCCAATCGCTTTAAAATGCCCATGGTGATGGGGAGTGTCGTGACCCGGAACTCCCATCGAGCCCGTGACAATCGCCACGATGTTTCGATAGACATTCATTACCCGGAATGCTAACCGAAAACTCGCAAGGCTTTAACATCAGTTTTTCACTTCCCTTGTGAGCAGCAATTATTAAATATCATATTTAAAGGAATAAAAACTAATTTCAAATAAAAAATAATCAAAAAGTGATTTCTACTACATAGGGGTATTTTGGTCATTTTACCTGAAAATTTCAAAACTTGGGAAAAGCATGATATACAAGTGAAAAACATTCAATCATGTTTAAACATAAGTTTAGTTATCTAAATCATCATTTTAAAGTGAAATTATAGTTAATCAAACTAAATAAAACTATTAAATAAAATATTCTATTTTCTTATAAAACAATATTTATAGAATTATGCGTAAATAATTTTTAGAGCGTAAAAGCAAAATAAATTCATACATATAGTAGCACACGCAGCCAGGCATACAAAATATTTTACAATGACATATGGACCCCTAATATAACCAAGAATGTATAAGTTTGTAAACCTTTGCTTTCTAAAGATGCAACTCCTAAAGTATTCCTCGACGAAATCGACTTTCCACAAACTATCTTGAGCTTGAAATGGATAGGAAGAAAGGGTGAGTTTTTATAAACTCAGTGAATAAGCAACGTTTATTTATAACATCTAAAACCGAGTAAATAGAGACAGTTAAATCATCTCATCATATTAAGATTCATAACATTAAAACTCATTTCAATACATATAAAACAATCATATTTCATCAAAATAATCAACAAGGCTTATGATTTTCTTAAAAATTTGGCTCTTGCCAAAACTTATACTTGGAGACACCTCGGCCCAGGGTATCCAACCGAGTCCGCCAAGGCTGTTAACAAGATATATTCACATATATCATATTTGTAAGTTTAAAAACATAGTCGTTCCCTGGTGTTGGCTAAGTTCACCCTCACGTGGTGGTTCGGCGTGAAGTGAACTCTAAGCGTTTACCTCAAGAGATACCCTCCGTGCCTCTTGTACCAAGGTAGAATAAAACGGGATTTATCTGCCCCTTTAATAGGCTAGTCCACAGAAACCCGCCCATTGCAGTAAGCTAATCACATATCCCACCATATTAATAAAAGTTTGGCAGCATGACATGGCTAATATAATACTAACCAGCCTGTGAAGGTAAAACAAAATAATTCATATAATTCACAAAACCACAAATCTAGCCAGTCATTGCTATCACATTGTCGTAAGCTATCAATTCAAACCATATGTATATATAGCACAAGTATGTAGTCTCCACTTACTCAATTTCAAAAAATCAATTTTCATTTTTAAAACAGTTTATAAATCTCATTCATTTAACCAACACTTAAATGGTAAAACATATAAATCTACATTTTAAGTTCATTATTTTTTAAAATCATAAAAACAAGTATCAACTACTTTAGATAATTAAGATGAACATCTGATTACTCACTATAATGGGAATTTGGAGTGGTAGGAGTACTCCTATTCTCGGTCCTCTAGCACGATATCTTTGCCCTTATCCGAGGGTTCACCACCTATCAATAATACACAATACATAATTCAATATATTTTTGCCAAATCATTGTAGGACTATTTCAGGCTCTATATCAATGCATGAAATTGGATGAGAATTGTTCGGATAAACACTTAAAGACGGTGTTCTACGTAGGTTCAATTGTCACGACCCAGAACTCCCATCGAGCCCGTGACAATCGCTACAATGTCTCGACAGACATTCAATCCCCCGAATGCCCCTCGAGACCTCACAAGGTTTTCGTATCAGTTTTTCATCTCCCTTGTGAGCAACCTTTAGTGAAATTATATATATTTTTAAATTTCAAACCTGGTTAAAAATGTAACACGCGAATGGAAGACACATATTTCATAGTTAAAAATAAATTTAGAGGTCTAAAACATTTGTTTAAAGTAAAATTTCAACTATTTGAATAAAACAAAAATATTCGATAAAGTATTTTATTTTCTTAAAACACAATATTCACAAAGTCTTTCAAAAATCATTTTTGTAGCGTAAAAATAAAATAAATTCATTCTTACAATAATAAAGATAATTAAAGTATAAAATTTCAGTTACAGTGACATGCGGCCTCCCAATTAACCAAGGAGATGCAAGACTGTGAACTCTTACTTTTTAGGATGTAACTCCAAGATCATCTCTTGACCAAATCAACTGTCTATAGACTATCTCGAGCTTGAAAAATGTATAGGAAAAATGGGTGAGATTATATAATCCCAGTGAGTAAATAGGCACCATCCAAATAATCTAAAGTCGAGTAATAAGAGACAATTAAAATAATTCATCCCAGCATGAGTTTCACAACTTGGAAATTCATCCCAACCCATATAAATAATTGGATTTCATCCAATTACCCAACATGGCTTATGCACTTTTCGAAAACTTGACCTTTGCCAAAAATCCATTCTCGGGGATACCCCGCGGAGGCATCTTACCGAGACTGCCATGGCTGTTTATTGTCACACACACACAAACATATTTTCTATTTGACAACACAGCCGTTCCTTGGCGTTGGCTGAGTCTCACTTTCACGTGGTGGTTAGGCGTGAAGTGAACTCAAATCCTACCTCGGGAGTTACCCTACGCTCCTCTCCAATCGAGGTAAGCATAATAATTGGGAACCATGCCCCTCTAATAGGCTAGTCCACGGAACCCCCATCACTGCAGTGCCCACTTTATAATCCACCAACTAATTAAATCACAATAGTATGACATGGTTCACATAACACATTCAAGGCAAATCAAAGCAGTTCATATATTCTTTAAATCATAAAAATAGCCAGTCATACCCACATTTATCATAAGCCATCCGATTTAAATCATCAATTTGCAACACAAACAAGAAGTATCCAATTACTCTATTTCCCGAAATCACCATTTAATTTTTCAAAAAATTTATAAAATCATTTTACAAAATCACATTTTCCCATAAAACACAATAATTTTCTAATTAAACTATTTTTTCCATAAAATCACACAATTAAATAAATCTACTCTAGAAAATTAAGATGATAGTAAGTTCACTCATTGTACTAAGAGTAGAAATACTCCTATCCTCCGTCCTCGGGTGCAGTCTCTTACCCGAATCAATTGGCTCACTACCTATCCATAATTCATGACACAAAATTCAATAAATTGTGTCAATTTATCATAAATTATTTTAGGCTCTACATGCAATGGAAATGAGACGAAAATTGTTCAGACAGTCGTTTAATCATGGTGTCCGACCAATTAGCCTACACTCGGCCTAATTTGCTAAAACCCTCGATTTAACTCCGATTTGACCCATTTCAATTTCTAACAATCCAATTATATCCACATTACTCAATGACAGTGATCACGGGTCAATTTATTAGTCCTAGACTGCAAATTATGATTTTACCCTTATTAGGTAAAAATTTGTATTTTTGCATCAAAAATTCTCATTTAATTCCTACTCCGTAATTCATCAAATATTACCAAAATGTCCTAAAATCTCATCAATTTCCTCAATTTTCAGCAGTCAATTTCTCTCCAAAAATTCAGTTAAAAATGGTGCACTGATACCAAAATTTTTTTATTTAATTTTTTCTCTCCATAATTGATCAATTTCAAAACCATCTCATTTGAAATGGAATCATTTTATTTTCAACATATTCCTCATGAAATTCGGCTATTGAAGAACCATAGGAAAAATCAATTTTTTTCTAGTTGTTTTACTTACAAACATGCTAAACTAACCTAAATCACTAACATAGTTCAAAATTAAATCATTCTAACATCTTTCTCTCTCTAAACCCATTTGACCAGCCCTTGATTCACCATGAAAACATGCATTTCAAGCATGAAAGAATAAGAGAAATTGCTTAGAAATAAAAGATCTCAAGCAAAAGTAAAAAATCATACATTTTTTCACTTGTTTTTCTTGAATTCCTTACTTTTTCTTTGATTTTCTCACTCTAGGGTTTCATTTTTGGTTTTTCTCTCTCTCTCTTCTGGTTTGGCCGAATATTGGGGAAGAAATGGCTGATTTTTATGGCTTTTTATAATTCAAATAAAATAATATTATTTTATTAACACTTTTTAATATTTTATTAATTTATTTTTTTGTTAGTCTTCCTTTGACTTTCTTTTTCCATCATAAAGTTTCTTTCTCTTATCCATGACTTGAATGAAATTTCCAGACTTATCCAAGGTCTTGGTGGAGTAATTTTCAAAAATTACATTTTTGCCCCAAAAACTAAAAAATTGTCAAAATACATATTTTTCACTCCTCATACTCATATCATACTCCAATAAATCAAATTTGATCCAATTGCTCTCGAAAATTTAATTTTTGTCCTTGGGTGGTAAAATTATGATTTTGCCCCTATTCTTCAAAAAGTACTGAAATTACATTATTTTCACTTTTCAACCTCAAATTACACTTCAATTGATCAATCTTAATCAAATGGGACCAAAATCTTCTCTAAAAATTCTCATTTTATCCTCAGGTGGCAAAATTATCATTTTGCCCTTGTGCTCTAAAAATATAGAGAAATTAAATTTATCACTACCAAACTTTATTTTATACTCCAATAATCATATTATACTTCAAATGATTAATCTTGGTCAAATGTGATCAAAATCTTTTATAGAAATCTTTATTTTGTCCTTAAATGGTAAAATGATCGTTTTGTCCCTAATCGGTCAATTTTCTCGATTGACTCGAAACCGGACCTCGAACTTCGAATCACTGTTTTGAGTAATCCCTGGACTGTAAAATCCTCAATTTCACTCTTAAAATCCTTATTTGAACTTGTTCGAGGTTTAATCGACTTAATGGTATCATTAGGGGTAATATCGTCTTTTAACGATTTTTCGAACTTCCCAAATATGCAAACATTCTATTGAGCATGTAAATGACATCGTAATTATTTTATAAAGCAGAGTTTGACATCAATTGTGATTAGAATGAATTTGTATTTGACCCAATTCAAACTATACACTATTAGTTTAACCAAAACATCTGATTCAACTCCAAATATATTCGTTACACTTCCACAAATCCGATACATCAAAGTATTACAATGAGCTTGTTTTTTTACTAACTTCACCATTTCTGAAATTCGTTTCGATTTCGAACTAACGCACAATTCAGTGTCAACACAATCCAATAAATCCATCTATATCAGTAGGATTCAAATCCAAGTCCATTTACTATGATTTTCTCATTTTCCATCAAGCCATTTACTAAAGGGACTATACTTTTCGATAACCGGTTTTGATATCTAACACCATAAATCATTAATTCCTAGCTAAATAACTTGAAATACAACCAAATCCATCATCAATATGCCATATGGAAAATTTCACCAATAAGGGTGGTTGAAGAACATGAAATTTTCTTACTTATTTTTCATTCCACACATCACAAAACAACTAAAAACACTAAGATATCATGTAATCTAACTAAATTCATCATCAAATCCTCCCTCTCTAGGTTCGGCCAACAAGGGTTTCCTCATGTAAACTTGAATTTCAGCCATGGAAAATGAAAAAGAATGCATGGGAAAGGTAGATCACAAGCTAAAATAAAAAAATCTTACCTTTAATTGCTTGATTCCTTGAAAACCAATGAATTCTCTTGAATTTTTCTTCTCTAGGGTTTGTTCTTTTCTTTTCCTCTTTATTCCCTTGTTTGGCTGGCCATGAGAGTGTGAATGGGAGGGTTTCAAGTGGGTTTATAAAGGAAATTAAAATAATATTAAAGCTTGACACTTGTCCACATTTAATTGGTCCATGTTTAATACTTAATAATTAAGCATTTCATTTCCACCACATATAATTTCCCACTTAAAAAAATGATGGGTGAAATTCATGAGCTTGACAAGTGTCATGGTGATGAAGAATTCCAAAAATTCCAATTATGTCTCTATGGACACGTAAAATGACCTTTTTACCCTTATGTTTGAAAAATGTCAAAATTGAAAATTTTCACTTCTCAAGTTCAAATCATGTTCCACATAGTCAAACTTAGTCAAAATCTTGTCTAACATTCCCATTTTGCCTTTAGGTGGCAAAATGACCATTTTACCTTTATGTTATGAAAATTTTCGATTTGACTCCAAATCAATCCTCGAACTCCAAATCACCATATTAGAACATTTTAAAATTTAATAACTCTTAAATACATCCTAAAATCTCCATTTGTACTAGTTTGAGGCTTTAATCGACTTAATTGTACCACAAGGTACTGTACTGACTTTTAATGCTTTTCCGAAACATCCACTTAGGCAAACATGTTATCAAGTACATGAATAACTTGGCAAATGTATGATAGAGCTGGGCTTGACAAGGAGTTTCAATTATTGTAGCTTTTCCTTATCGCTCCAATGTACACCAGCTTTCGCACACAAAGTAGTATCAAGGAAGGAAATCCTATACCATCTCGTGTAGTTCAGCCCATATGTAGTATGGCATGAAAGATAACTTTACCAATGTCAATTGATTTATGCGTCACAATGGCATAAATGCAAGTTACACGATCTGTTGTGACATCGCTAATATGAGTTGAAAGAAGTAATCTCACCACTACAAAGTGCAACCAGACTTTCAACTCTTTTCTCATGGCACTTCATTTAAATGAATCGAGCCCACCATGTGATGTCTTTTATTGGGCTCCCTTAACACAGAACGTTGATATAATCTCATTAAAATCCTGATGATTGCCCAAGTACTGGCCATATTCATCATTTTCAATATTAAGAGTTTCGAAAAGTGCATTGATGGCTTGACTGTAAAATGGAACTTGCTTGCCATGTACAAAAGTAGCGTTATCAACATGCTCAATCACATTAGCATAAAACTCCTTTACCATTAGCACAACTGCAGCTTCAGGTTAGTCACAAAATAGCTACCAACGCCTTGCTTGTATCATCTAATGAATCTATAATGGATGAATGGAACACTGTCACGACCCAATTCCCGGGCCATGACCGGCGCAAGGACCCAATGAGCATAGCTCACTAAGCCCAAGCAAGCCTATTTTTCACTTACTTGATTCCATACACGCTCGTGTGAGGCATCCACACGTAATGCACCCAGTGTGCATCCAACGCCAATTAACAGTGACATATCCAGTCACACATACACACACACCCTTTCCGGGGGTGAACACAGCCAAAACACAATGGCATTATTAATCACAATATACATGCACTATGCCAGTCATGTATTTAGCAATTCACATTGCTTACACATATTTACATTCATACCAGTCAGAAATAAACTTTAACAGTGTACATTACATGTACATAACCAGCATACAAAACCCATGACTACCAGCGGAGACATATACAATAAAAACAGGCAGCTATCGAATGCCAGACACCTACCAGGAGATGGACTACAACGATCCCGTGATCTAGGAATCTACAACCTCCTGATCTGAAAACATGAATTTTTTGAAAACGTGAGTATAAAACTCAGTGAGCAAACATTAGACAGGAACAAGCAATAATGTCCGGAAGGGTTATAAAAATATGATGCAAACACTTGGAACACATACATTTTTATCCAATTGTTTCCCAACCCTTCCCCTCATTTTAATTTAATTTATAACACAGAAATAATCCTTTTCATACATATGCACGCATATACTCACAAATGCATATGCAATCATATATACTGCTAAATATTCACTATCCTTAGTGGAAAACATTTATTAGGGAACTTGGCAAGCAGTATCACTCAGCCTTGCTGCCAAGTACCTGAACGAGCATCATTTGGTAAGGGGTATCACTCAGCGTCCCTTCCAAGCTCGTGGGCGGAAATTAATTGGTAAGGGGTATCACTCAGCATCCCTTCCAATTTTCCGGGCGAAAATTTCTCGGTGAGGGGTATCACTCAGCATCCCTCTTTACACACCATTTCAGGCATGTGCATTTTCCTCTCTTCACGCGTGCACGGTGATAACACTTTCACAACACTTTTCAACCATCCATGTAAACATCATCACAATGTACACATTTATCACACTCAAATTTCACATCAAATAAATAATATTTCATGCCTTCATGCATATCACATAATTTCATGCTTTCAAGCATAACACATAATTTTTATGCCTTCACGCATAACACATAATTTACCACATAAAATCATTTTCCTCAAAGGCTTGTTCCCGGCACGTATTTTTAAAAACTTTGGATAAATCATTTAATTATCCACATCAATACAATTTGCATTCCCCGAATAATTTGAAATGCAAGTTCACTCACCGTCTCACAAATACCCGGATTTCGGATGCTTTCGGATTAAAAATCCTTAGTCACGATCCCTTTGCCTTTCTCGGTCTTCTCACCACCTTAACACAAAATAAAATCAAGAAATTTACTATAATGCCCCCAACTAATATAAACTAATTTAAATTACTAGCGTGTGATACGTAAGAGCAAAATCGCGTCCGATTATCGCATTTACGCGGTATTGCCTAACTTCGACCGATTACCCGATAAATCGGCTATTATGCCCAATTCGATTCCGAATTGGCCCATTCTTTTTCTAATACTTTAATTCACCACAAATCATTCAATTTAATGCCAATTTCAGCATCCAATCTTTTCCAATTCCTTATGGAAAATTCGGCCAATGCAGTGCATTTGCACTGAAAATTTTTCTACTACATTTTTCACTTGCATTTGTCATTTTCTATTTTCTTTCATTTCAAATGAAATCATTTCATTTGAAATGAAACAATTTCTCACACATTCTCTTCACACAAGGTTCGGCCTAACAAAGAACAACCATGGAATCAATTTCTTTCTTTCATTTTTCTTCCATAATCATGCTTAACTACCTCTAACTACTAACATAGTCCAAAATCAATTCAATCCAACATCAAACCCATACTCAAACCCATTTTTCAGAATTAAACTCTTCATGATATCTCCATATTTAACCATAGAATTCAAGAACAAATGCATAGATAAGCTAGGGTTAGAGGAAATCTAAAGAAAAGTTACCTTTGTTTTGTTTGAATCTTGAAAAACTCTTGAAATCTAAGGATTTTTGGCTAGGTTTTATGGTTTTCCCCCTTGGTTCATCTTTTCCTCCTTCAATTCTGGTGTGAGCCGATTATAGAGAGAGAAATGAGCTTAAATGCTGATTTTTATAGCTTTTATAATAAAATAACCAAGGTTGCCACGTGGCACCATGTGATTGGCCCATTTTTTTGACTTTTTGACTTTTTCTCCCATTTGATCTCCACCACTTGATTCATCAAGTCAACATCTGATCCAAGGTTGACCATGGCTGGAAAAATTTATTCTGGTGTTGGAAAATTACCGAAATGCCCCCGGGATGGCAAAATTACGATTTTGCCCCTATACTCCGAAATGTCCCGGAATTTCATTATTTTCACTGTCCAACCTCAAATAACATCAATATAAATCAATATTACCCAATTGGGGTAAAATCCTTTCAAAAAAATTCACATTTAGCACTCCGGTGGCAAAATTACCATTTTGCCCCTGTGCTCCAAAAACACCGAAAATCACCACTTTACACTGCTAAACATCATTTTATAATTATGGGATCATAACTGTATGTCACATAATTATTTTTAGTCCACTGTGAACAAATCTTGGTTAAAAATCTCTATAAATCAACAAATGAGAAAATGACCGTTTTGTCCTTAACCGGTCAATTTTCTCGATTAACTCCAAACTGGACCTTGAACTCCAAATCACTATTCTGAGCTGTCCTGTGGGTCTCAGAATTTTGAAATTCCCCTTAGAATTTCCATTAAACTAGGTTGAAGCTCGATTTAACTTAATTGTACCATTAGGTACAATACCGGTTTTCTAACAACTTAGACAGGGTCTCACACTCTCCCCCACTAATAGAAATTCGGTCCCCGAATTTAAATTCAAAGCAAAGTGGCTTACCTTTACATATCGAAGAGGTGTGGATACTTTGTCCGCATTTCCTCCTCAGCTTCCCACGTTACCTCTTCACTGGTGTGATTTTGCCACAACACTTTTACTGAAGCCACATCCTTCGATCGGAGCCTCTTGACTTGCCTGTCCAAGATAGCTACTGGTTGCTCCTCATAAGTCAAATCATCTTGTATCTGAACGGTTTCATACCGTATCACATGAGAAGGATCTGGATTATACTTCCTCAACATAGACACATGGAACACAGGGTGAATACTCGAAAGGTCTGGTGGTAATGCCAATCGATATGCCACTGCTCCGACCCTCTCTAAGATCTCAAAGGGTCCTATATACCGAGGGCTTAATTTCCCTTTCTTACCAAACCTCATTACCCCTTTGGTTGGCGAGACTTTTAGAAACACATGGTCTCCCACCTGAAATTCCAAATCCCTCCGTCGGTTATCAGCATAAGACTTTTGCCTACTCTGGGCTGTAAGCATCCGTTGACGAATCATACGGATTTTATCAGTGGCGTCCTGCACCAACTCAGGCCCCAATAGTTTCCTTTCACCTACCTCTAGCCATCCAATGGGTGATCTGCACCTTCTTCCATATAGTGCTTCAAATGGTGCCATTTGGATGCTAGTCTGGAAACTATTATTGTAAGCAAACTCCACTAAAGGTAAATACCGACCCCATTTGACTCCAAGGTCTACTACACATGCCCTCAACATGTCTTCCAAGGTCTGGATGGTTCGTTCAGACTGTCCATCAGTCTGGGGATGGAAAGCTGTACTAAAATTCAACTTAGTGCCCAATGCTTCCTGCAACTTTTCCCAGAATCTACTGGTAAACTGTGTCCCTCTATCCGACACTATGGAAACAGGAATGCCATGCAACCGTATTATCTCATCCACATAAAGCTGGGCATACTGAGCAGCCCCATAAGTGGTCTTGACCGGAAGAAAATGAGCTGACTTCGTCAACCGGTCTATTATGACCCAAATCGAGTCATAACCCCCGCTAGTTCGAGGCAAACCTGTCACAAAATCCATGGCAATATGCTCCCACTTCCATTCGGGAACTGGTAATGGCTGTAGTAATCCTGCAGGCCTTTGGTGCTCTGCTTTAACCTGTTGACACACTAAGCACTTGGAAACAAACTCAGCCACATCTCTCTTAAGTCCTTCCCACCAGTACACTTCCTTTAAATCTTGATACATCTTTGTAGCACCTGGATGTATCACATAGGCTGCCATGTGAGCCTCTTCCAATATCTCTCTCCTCAACCCATCGATATCTGGCACATAGAGTCTGGTTCCATACCTCAACACTCCATCAGTGCCTCTGGTAAACATCTTCTCCTTCTTTCCTTGAGGATCCTCTAAGACCGTAGTTACAAACTTATCTTTACCTTGGGCCTCTTTAATTCGGTCTATCAGGACAGGCCTCACTCTGAAATGGGCTAGTAATGCATCTACCTCAGAGACTTCCAACTGTACAGCCATGTCTCCCAAGCTATGCATCTCCCTAACCAATAATCTCCTGTCTGTGGAGATATGTGCTAGGCTACCCATCGACTTTCGACTCAGGGCATCCGCCACCACATTAGCTTTACCGGGATGGTAAAGAATAGTACAATCATAATCCTTCAGCAACTCCATCCATCTGCGTTGCCGCAAATTCAAATCCCTCTGCTGGAATATATACTTTAAGCTCTTGTGGTCTGTATATATCTCACAAGTCTCACCATACAAATAATGTCTCCAGATCTTCAAAGCAAATACAATTGCTGCCATCTCCAGATCATGGGCGGGGAAATTCTGTTCATGCCTTTTAAGTTGTCTTGATGCATATGCAATCACCTTCCCGTGTTGCATTAACACGCATCCTAAACCAACCAACGAGGCATCACAATATACTGTATAACCCCCTGTGCCCTGTGGTAGGCTCAACACTGGAGCTGTGGTGAGACATGTCTTAAGCTTCTCAAAGCTATCTTCATAAGTATTTGACCACACAAACTTTGTATCCTTTCGTGTCAGCTTGGTTAGAGGAGCAGCTATTCTGGAGAAATCCTTAACAAAGCGACGATAGTAACCTGCCAACCCTAAAAAGCTCCTAATCTCTGTAACCGAGGTTGGCCTTGGCCATTTCTCCACCGCTTCGACTTTCTTTGGATCCACTTGTACCCCATCCTTAGAAACTACATGTCCCAAGAATGCAACACTTTCAAGCCAAAACTCACATTTGGAGAACTTGGCATACAATCGATGTTCTCTCAAAATCTGGAGCACTATCTTAAGATGCTGCTCATGCTCCTCTCGACTCCTCGAGTAGATCAGGATATCATCAATGAACACCACTACAAACTTGTCCAGGTAGGGTTTGAACACTCGGTTCATCAAGTCCATAAAGGCTGCAGGGGCATTGGTAAGTCCAAACGACATTACCAAGAACTCATAATGACCATACCTGGTCCGAAATGCTGTCTTTGGCACATCCTCATCTCGGATTCTCAATTGATGATACCCAGATCGCAAATCTATCTTAGAAAAACATTGTGCCCCTTGTAACTGATCAAACAAATCATCTATTCTTGGGAGTGGGTATTTATTCTTCACCGTTACCTTATTAAGTTGTCGGTAGTCAATGCACAGTCTAAGTGACCCATCTTTCTTCTTTACGAATAACACCGGTGCTCCCCATGGTGAGACACTGGGGCGGACGAACCCTTTGTCTAGCAGGTCCTCCAACTGATCCTTGAGCTCCTTGAGCTCTGCCGGTGCCATCCGATATGGAGGTATAGATATGGGTCTAGTATCCGGAATCAAGTCTATGCAAAACTCAATCTCTCGCTCCGGAGGTAATCCTGGCAATTCCTCAGGAAATACATCCACATACTCATTCACTACCGACACTTGACTTATATCTCCGACCTCTGCCTGGTTATCCCTCACCACTGCTAGGTAACCCTGACAGCCTTGCCTCAATAACCTCCTAGCAGACATGGCAGATATCGAGTTGGTCGGAACATTACTTTTATCCCCTTGGATGCTAAATAATGGCTCATCCGGGAAATCAAATCTAACTATCTTATGGTAACAGTCTACACTGGCATGACAAGGTGATAGCCAGTCCATCCCCAATATCACATCAAAATCCAAGGTGTCTAACACCACTAAATTCACTAGGGTGTTCTTATCCTTGATTCTCACTATGCAAGACTGATATTCCCACTCAGCCACGAATGCCTCCTTCAGAGGAGTAAATACCACTAATGGTTCTTCTCTCCTAACACAGTCTCTATCCAATCGAAATGCAAAGCATGGAGAGATAAAAGAATGAGTAGATCCAGGATCAAACAATACTCTAGCATCCATATCACAAATGGAAAGAGTACCTGAAACTACTGCATTGGACGTCTGGGCATCCTGATGAGTTAAGGCATATACCCTTGCCTGGCCTCTTCCTGCAGAACTTTGTTGTCCAGACCCCGTTGGTCTACCCCGAGAAGAAGTACCAGCACCTCTACCTCGTGTCTCGCTAACCCCCTGGCCAGATGAAACAGCTGCTGAAGGAGCAGACAAGGCTGGCCGAGTAGAACCGCGAACCGAACCTTGCGGTTGTTGAGCTGTCGGGCAATTTCTCCATATGTGTCCAGGCTGGCCACAATTAAAACAAACTCTTGGAGCACGATAGCATCGTCCCCTATGTTGTCTCCCACAAGTATCACAGAACGGGATAACTTGACCGCTCTGTCCGGAGTCTTGCGGCTGCCTCCTTCCGCTAAAAGTGTTCTGCCCCGATCCAACGCTGGCACTCGTCACATCACCTCCCCGTTGAGGAAACCTCGATCCCCTCTGTGGTCCTTGATGGCTAGAGAATGAACTTCTGCCACCAAAATCTCTGCGGCCTTTATAACTCTCTGTTTTGGCCCTTTTTGCTACATCTCTTGCGGCCCTACTCTCAGTGGTCCTCATCTCAATCCTTTGAGCACAGTCTACTGCCGCTGAGTACGTATGGAAATCTCGGGAAGCCACAGCTTTAAACAATGGTTCCACCAGTCCATCCACAAACCGTTGGACTTTCATCTCCTCGGTGGAAACCAGATATGGTGCATATCGAGACAGCTGTGTAAACTTGATGTCGTACTCCGACACCGTCATGCCTGAAGTCTGCACCAATGCCTCAAACTCTCTAGCCCTGGCATTTCGCACACTGTGCGATAAAAATCGATCCAGGAAGGCTGTACTGAATTCATTCCAACTCAACGGTGCAGCACCTGTCAGCCTACCCCTTCGCAAGGAGTCGTACCATTCCTGTGCTACATCCTCCAGCTGAAAAGCTACTAGCTCCACTGATCTGGAACTAGAGCACCCCACAGCGTTACAAATCTTCTCCATCTTATCCAAGAAAACCTGGGGTTTCTCCGATGCATCTGACCCCGTAAATGATGGAGGCTTGAGTTTCAGAAAGTCAGTGAGTGAAACCTCAACCTGACCTCTGTCACTCTCGGGAGGTTGGCGATCTGTCTGGCCTTGGGAACTAGGGGACTCTGGCTCCACATGCCTCCCCTCCATTACTTTCTGCATATCCTCCATTCGGGCTGCCATCATCTCTACAACCCGACTAACTCCTTGCAGGCCAGTCGCCAAGTCCTCAACAGTAACGCCTCTAGTAGGTGGCCTATCCGCCTCACCTACAGGCTGTCTATCCACTCTCCCACTCTCGGGCGTATCTGCCCTCGCTGGCTTAATGACCCTACCACGTCTACCTCGACCTCTGCGGGTGGGTGCCCGTGGCCTATCGGTCATCTCAATGGGAACATCCTGCTCCCCCACTCGTCTCCAGGTGGCTCGTGTCTTAGGTGGCATTCTTACCTAGACAAGAGCAACACCAATTAATAAACACAATTAAAAACAAGGTGGCTTCTAACATTGGGAATTTATGCGGTTTCTCAATTATGAAATGTGCCGCGGCTCACAGTTCATAATTAATGATCCCACATAAAGACCCGACTCTCCGCTGGACTCGACCATAACCCCCTAGGACCTAACAACCTAGGGCTCTGATACCAACATTGTCACGACCCAATTCCCGGGCCATGACCGGCGCAAGGACCCAATGAGCATAGCTCACTAAGCCCAAGCAAGCCTATTTTTCACTTACTTGATTCCATACACGCTCGTGTGAGGCATCCACACGTAATGCACCCAGTGTGCATCCAACGCCAATTAACAGTGACATATCCAGTCACACATACACACACACCCTTTCCGGGGGTGAACACAGCCAAAACACAATGGCATTATTAATCACAATATACATGCACTATGCCAGTCATGTATTTAGCAATTCACATTGCTTACACATATTTACATTCATACCAGTCAGAAATAAACTTTAACAGTGTACATTACATGTACATAACCAGCATACAAAACCCATGACTACCAGCGGAGACATATACAATAAAAACAGGCAGCTATCGAATGCCAGACACCTACCAGGAGATGGACTACAACGATCCCGTGATCTAGGAATCTACAACCTCCTGATCTGAAAACATGAATTTTTTGAAAACGTGAGTATAAAACTCAGTGAGCAAACATTAGACAGGAACAAGCAATAATGTCCGGAAGGGTTATAAAAATATGATGCAAACACTTGGAACACATACATTTTTATCCAATTGTTTCCCAACCCTTCCCCTCATTTTAATTTAATTTATAACACAGAAATAATCCTTTTCATACATATGCACACATATACTCACAAATGCATATGCAATCATATATACTGCTAAATATTCACTATCCTTAGTGGAAAACATTTATTAGGGAACTTGGCAAGCAGTATCACTCAGCCTTGCTGCCAAGTACCTGAACGAGCATCATTTGGTAAGGGGTATCACTCAGCGTCCCTTCCAAGCTCGTGGGCGGAAATTAATTGGTAAGGGGTATCACTCAGCATCCCTTCCAATTTTCCGGGCGAAAATTTCTCGGTGAGGGGTATCACTCAGCATCCCTCTTTACACACCATTTCAGGCATGTGCATTTTCCTCTCTTCACGCGTGCACGGTGATAACACTTTCACAACACTTTTCAACCATCCATGTAAACATCATCACAATGTACACATTTATCACACTCAAATTTCACATCAAATAAATAATATTTCATGCCTTCATGCATATCACATAATTTACCACATAAAATCATTTTCCTCAAAGGCTTGTTCCCGGCACGTATTTTTAAAAACTTTGGATAAATCATTTAATTATCCACATCAATACAATTTGCATTCCCCGAATAATTTGAAATGCAAGTTCACTCACCGTCTCACAAATACCCGGATTTCGGATGCTTTCGGATTAAAAATCCTTAGTCACGATCCCTTTGCCTTTCTCGGTCTTCTCACCACCTTAACACAAAATAAAATCAAGAAATTTACTATAATGCCCCCAACTAATATAAACTAATTTAAATTACTAGCGTGTGATACGTAAGAGCAAAATCGCGTCCGATTATCGCATTTACGCGGTATTGCCTAACTTCGACCGATTACCCGATAAATCGGCTATTATGCCCAATTCGATTCCGAATTGGCCCATTCTTTTTCTAATACTTTAATTCACCACAAATCATTCAATTTAATGCCAATTTCAGCATCCAATCTTTTCCAATTCCTTATGGAAAATTCGGCCAATGCAGTGCATTTGCACTGAAAATTTTTCTACTACATTTTTCACTTGCATTTGTCATTTTCTATTTTCTTTCATTTCAAATGAAATCATTTCATTTGAAATGAAACAATTTCTCACACATTCTCTTCACACAAGGTTCGGCCTAACAAAGAACAACCATGGAATCAATTTCTTTCTTTCATTTTTCTTCCATAATCATGCTTAACTACCTCTAACTACTAACATAGTCCAAAATCAATTCAATCCAACATCAAACCCATACTCAAACCCATTTTTCAGAATTAAACTCTTCATGATATCTCCATATTTAACCATAGAATTCAAGAACAAATGCATAGATAAGCTAGGGTTAGAGGAAATCTAAAGAAAAGTTACCTTTGTTTTGTTTGAATCTTGAAAAACTCTTGAAATCTAAGGATTTTTGGCTAGGTTTTATGGTTTTCCCCCTTGGTTCATCTTTTCCTCCTTCAATTCTGGTGTGAGCCGATTATAGAGAGAGAAATGAGCTTAAATGCTGATTTTTATAGCTTTTATAATAAAATAACCAAGGTTGCCACGTGGCACCATGTGATTGGCCCATTTTTTTGACTTTTTGACTTTTTCTCCCATTTGATCTCCACCACTTGATTCATCAAGTCAACATCTGATCCAAGGTTGACCATGGCTGGAAAAATTTATTCTGGTGTTGGAAAATTACCGAAATGCCCCCGGGATGGCAAAATTACGATTTTGCCCCTATACTCCGAAATGTCCCGGAATTTCATTATTTTCACTGTCCAACCTCAAATAACATCAATATAAATCAATATTACCCAATTGGGGTAAAATCCTTTCAAAAAAATTCACATTTAGCACTCCGGTGGCAAAATTACCATTTTGCCCCTATGCTCCAAAAACACCGAAAATCACCACTTTACACTGCTAAACATCATTTTATAATTATGGGATCATAACTGTATGTCACATAATTATTTTTAGTCCACTGTGATCAAATCTTGGTAAAAAATCTCTATAAATCAACAAATGAGAAAATGACCGTTTTGTCCTTAACCGGTCAATTTTCCCGATTAACTCCAAACTGGACCTTGAACTCCAAATCACTATTCTGAGCTGTCATGTGGGTCTCAGAATTTTGAAATTCCCCTTAGAATTTCCATTAAACTAGGTTGAAGCTCGATTTAACTTAATTGTACCATTAGGTACAATACCGGTTTTCTAACAACTTAGACAGGGTCTCACAAACACATATCCCATGTTTAGGTGTGGGACTTTATTGATCAGTGAAGTATGATATCTTGTAGACATATCAGTTGACATGAATTTGGAACAATCAAAAGTGCCACTAAAACTTGGTTTGTATCGTTTTGGTGCCATTCCTACAAAAGAAATTCAAACAATAGAGACAAATCCAAAGTATGAGTGAGCAAGTAATGTTACATGCAGCAACCATGAAAATATTAAAAATCCAAAGGCACTAATTTAATTAATTGCTTTCCAATTCAATAAACCCAATTCAACAATTCCATAGCAGCTTCCTAAAAATTGGCAATCTCACACCACCATCATCAAAAATTTATCTATTCTTCTCAACAATCATATTCTAGACTCATCATTATAAATTTCACATACTCATCATTCCAAAAATAAATTCTAGGAAATGTTACTCAACCAAAATTATCAAGTATTGCATTGTGCATCAATAATGCTTAAACTGATTTCTACTTGCCCACCCAAATCTTAAAAAAAAAATGGCATACCCATCATTTATTCACATCAACAAAGCAAGCAACAATTATATTGGTAGCAATTAGAAAGTTTGAAATGACCCTATTGGCAACAAGAAAGTGTCACTAATCACAAAAATTGGCTATACATAAAACACAATTCATAAGAAAATATTAAAACCCATGAACAAACAATCACAATGGACTCCTTCAATTTGCAAAAAATCATAATATTGGTTGTCAACACAAATTTCATTCTCTCACTACACAAAAGAATTGAAAACCAAGTATTTGGAAGAGAGAAAGATGAGTACTTACCTTATATGAGAAGTGAGTGCAAGATTTAAAGTGAAAATCAAAACCCAAGTATAGAAAATATGTAAAAATTTTGAATGAAGAAGAATGAGGGAGGCAAGAGATTTGAAGGAGGATGAAGGAGGGAGAATGTGAGTGGCGGTTGGAGAGTGGAGAGAGAAGCCAAAAGAAGGGTTTCTATAGAAGTGTGGCTGAGCCCCGATCTAGTGCTGTGGCTTTCAACTATTTTGCACCCGAAGTAGCCTGTTTCGAGCTTTAGCACCACGGCATTTAAAACTTCTATTTAGCCTTTTCATCCAATGTTGAGACAGTTTCTTTAAAGGTTGTGGTGCTTAAACATTCTATATCTTATTTTAAAGTCTCTTTCTAACACCATGACACTTAATATGAGGGTCACGATGCTCAAACGTTCTATGTTGAGCCTTAATTTTATCTCTTTTCAAGGCCACGGCCCTCTATTTGAGGGTCATGGCTTTTACTTTTTTTTTTATTTAATTTTTCTTTTAATTGCAAAAACAAACACTTACAAAGGAAACATAAATTAATTAGAATACTAAAAAAAATAAATCAAAAGAAGTAAATTGTAACTTAAAAATAAAATAAAGAATAAAATGAGTAAGTTGAGGAGATTGGGTTTTTTTTTTTAATATTGGAAATTCTTGCAGGGCCCAGCTACCCTGTTGTCGTTTTATTAATAATCAAAAAAATTAAGTACAAATGGGAGGGGGACATAAACCGTACCTTCAGAATCACATGAGACTGGAGAGAATTTAGAAAAATACCTAAAATGAAAAGGTCCATTTTATGTGCATACTTATGACTGCATCCATAAAATTGAACCATTTCCATATTACAACCCTTTAGGAGATTAATAAAATAAAAATTAAAATAAAAATAACAAAAATAAATTAAGAGTACTACTCTTGTACATTTATTTGAAACGAACATTTGGTAAATTCAATTTATCTAATCTCAAAATTCCTCTGAGCTTACCTTCTGCTTGGTAAATACCTGCAGGTTCTGATGCATATGTCCCTGATTGGATAGATAATCAGGAGCTTGGTTCCCATCGCGATGAATATGTGATAATCGAAATGTGAGTCTACTTAAGCATTTGTAGATGGAAGCCAATAAATATCTAGTTTGATATGAACCATAATGCCCCTTATGTATCTTTGCACAACTACATTCACATTTATTTCTATCCAATTGTAGATACATTATATTCAATACACAATAACAAGCCTCGATGTAAAGCCGTTAATTCTGCTTGCAGTTAGTTGGTAGGTCCAAAATTTTCAGAAAAGCCAAAAATCATATTACCTGCATGATCTCGAAGAAGTCCTTCACCAGCAGCATTCTAAGAGGCATCTTTAGAACTACCATTGACATTCAACTTGAATTCACCTATCAATGGTTTATGCCACAATATGATTTTAGGAGCAAATGGTGTTTTTTGTTTGAAATGTAATCCCCACATTTGTGCTATTTGAAAGTCTCCTTTCTATTGCCAATTTTGGAACTATTCCCCACAAAATAATTGATATATAAGTTTCAATATATGCCAAATCACTTTATCAGGATACATGCCCATATTCTTGTGTTTAGCATCATTGCGTTCATTCCATAGAAACCAAAAAATAAATAAAGGCAGTAGTGTGCGTATATGTCCCAACTTCACATAATCACCAGAATACGTCCATGCACATATTATCTGAACAACATTTTATGGGTTAGTAACATAGACTTGAAAATTTTTTTCAAAATGATTCCAAACCTGTT
Source organism: Theobroma grandiflorum (assembly GCA_036013995.1). Classification (NCBI taxonomy): domain Eukaryota; kingdom Viridiplantae; phylum Streptophyta; class Magnoliopsida; order Malvales; family Malvaceae; genus Theobroma; species Theobroma grandiflorum. The sequence goes on along the minus strand of CP142130.1, from coordinate 14,153,644 downwards.
TCGCCACTATGTTGTCCCACATAGCATGTAAGAGAGTTTCCTCCGAGGCACAACACTAGCATTTAAATGCAAATTGGAATCTTTTTCTTTTTAATCTCATCTCCACTAGAATCCAATCATTAAGCAATCGCCAAAGGAAGAAAGATATTGTTAAGGGAATACTTTTGTGCCAAATAATATTCCAAACCGTGTTAATTGAGTGTTGTTTTCGAATCAAATCCCATGCAATTTTTATGGAAAATTGTCCATCTGAAGTGGGAACCCAAAATACAGTATTTACACTCAAAGTGTCAATCGAGATTCTTAAAATCTCCCCAATAAAATCATTTGGCAACACCATTTTCATCTTATTTACATCCCATTTATCCCTATCAAAAAAATAACAAACTTTTGTCATTGATGTAGAAAAAGAAAGAAACCGATTCATTAGAGCCATCTCATGCCAAAAGAACAACTGGCCTCCCCAATCTGCCATATCATGTTTTGATCAGTCACCGTACGACACATGAGCATACGTTTCCAAGTCAGCGAGTCATGAAGCTTCGATTGTACGTGCTCTGGATTTGTCCCCCACAATATCTTTGCCTCATAAATTGTGACCATAAGCTATTACAAGCCTGAAAATGCCACCACAGTTTCATACCAAAGGCTTCAAAAACATCATCTAAACTTCTAACATCTAACCCTTCTTCAGTGGATGGAAAAGTGATTTGTTGCCACGATGTCCAATGCATCCGCTTATTATTTGCCAAATCTCCCCACAGTAAATTGTTAAATAGTCTCACAATTTTTTCGACCACACAAGTAAGGGGCTTCAGGACTTGGAGCAAGTAAATGGGCAAAGAAGCAAGCACACTACATAACAAAGTAATATGACCACCTGGAGATAAAATTTTGTTTTCCCACCCAATGATACAATCTCTAATTTTTACAACCAGATCATCAAATAAAAAAACCTTATTGCGTCTTTTATAAAGTGGAGCGCCTAGATAAGTGATAGGAAGATTTCACTGAATAAAACTTGTGACTTGAGCTATGATTCGACATCTAGAAGTTGTCAAATTCCTATGGGTGATGAAGCAGCTCTTTTGATGATTTACTCGCTACCCGGATACCGCCTCATACTCTTGTAAAAAAGAAAGTATTCTCTACAATGATGACTTAGCTCCGTTAGCAGAAATAAGGACATCATCTGCAAATGCAAGATGGCTCACCACCATTGAACTCTTAGACAGATAGTGCACAGAAGGATATTTTCCATAAAGAGCATTTAAACCTCTGGAAAGATACTCTGTTGCCAACACAAAAAGCTGAGGAGAGATGGAATCACCCTGACGCAACCCTCTCTCAGATTTAAAGTACCCTGTATTCTTACCATTTATCAACATCGAAAACCAACAATTAGCTATACATCTTTTGATCATATCAATCCATTGTGAGTAAAAGCCAAATTGTTGCAGCATTTTATACAAGAAATTCCATTCCATGCGGTCATAGGCTTTCATCATGTCCAGTTTAATTGCAATGTTACCCTCTCTTGCCTTTTGGTGAATCTGTCCAATTAATTCTTGAGCAAGCAAAATGTTGTCGCTTATTAAATGCCCACTCACAAAACCATTTTGATTTTCTGTGATTAGGAAAGGCAAAATCTTACCCAACCTGGTTGCCAACACTTTAGTCACAATTTTATTCAAGATCGTGCATAGACTTATCGGTCTAAACTCACTCCATCTTGATGCATTGGCAATCTTGGTTAATTGCACCAAAGTGGTCGAAGTGACTCCCTTAGGCATGGGCGCACCATGAAAAAAATCCACCACTACTGCATGAAGGTCTACTGTTATGATACTCCAACATTGCTGATAAAAGTATGAGGAGAAGCCATCCGAGCCAGCCACACTATTCTTATCAATGTCAAAGACAACTTCTTTGATTTCCTGTAAAGTTGGTTATGCACAAAGAATAGCATTATTAGATTCAGACACCATAGAAGGAATGAGAGAGTCGTTAAACCTTTCCAGTTTGCATTGTTCCATTTGCATGAGAGAAGAAAAAAATGTTACTACCGAATCCCGAATCCTCCCTGGTTCCTCCAGCCACTCACCATCAGGATTTTGTATTTTTAAAATGTGTCTTTTAACTCTCTTTTGTTGCATCCTTATGGGGAAAAATCGGGTATTTATTTCTCTTTCTACAACCCATTTTATACCCAATTTTTGTTGCCAAAAGGCTTCTTCTATGCTGAGTAACTGATTAAGTTTTGCATATGACTTATTCAAAGCCATTTGGTTAGCCATGGACTGTTCTTGTTGAAACTTAATCTCATAAACTTGGGCTTGTTTTTTTGCTTCTTTGAGGTTGTGGAAAATGTCACCAAATACTACTTTATTCCACCATTTTAAATGTTGCTTCAGCCTAAGTTGTTTCCGCCAGAAAGCTTCAAAGCCTTGTCCTTGAATCGGTTGCTACCAGTTTCCTACCACACATTGAATAAAGTCATGATGATTAACCCATGCATGTAAAATTGGAAGGATGAAGAAGCTTTTTCAATGGAATTTACACATGAAACTAACAATGGGAAGTGATCCGAACTATCCCTATTTAAATGCTGAACCTGAGTGATTGGCAAAAATTGCAACCATTGATGATTATAAACCACTCTATCCAACCTCTGAAACATTCGGTTGTTGGTCCATGTAAAAAGATTACCTTCAAACCCACCATCAACTAAACCACAATTTGGTAATACTATATTAAAATCTTCCATGGATCTAGCATATAGGTTAGCACCATATAACCTCTCTTCTCTCTTCAATATAACATTTAAATCTCCCCCCACTAGCCATGGCCTTTGAATATCTGCAGATAAGGATCTCAAACAGTCCCATAGTGACAATCGTTCAGATCTTGTACATTTAGCATAAACAATAGTAATAAGTATAAAAACTTCCAGCCACGAAACGGTAAGACATACATAAAGACATTGAGTATGATTTAGTAGCACTTCACACTTAATGTCATATGAATGAAAAACCCATATTTTCTATGAATAGCTTGAAATCACCTTCTCATATCCCAACTTTCTCCTAAAAAGTTCTGCCTTGCTGGGATCCACCATAGGTTCCAAAATAGCAAGCGGTTTTATTTTATGCATTAGTTGCAATTTTTTTAGCCTTCTTTGTATTACCTTCCCCTTTATTCCTCTAACATTCCATATAAGAGCATTGATCATTATATAGGTCTGGCAGGAAAACATATTGAGATGGAGTTGTTATCTGAGTCACCATCTATTCCCTTCTTATCCGCAGCATTCTCCGAGGTAGCTCGGGTCTTTTTCCCAACATAAGCTACACCATCAGAATTTCTTCTATGTCTTACCCTTGGATGAATGTCCATTTCACCATAATAGCTACCTTCTCTACTTTGCATGCTTTCACGTGTGCATGCCTCGATTGGTACAACAAACATATTGCTACCCGAAAGTTGGTCAGTTTCCTCATCATTCTCTTAGTATTTATTTCCACCATCACTATGGTCAGAATCGAGTACGAGAAGCCCGCAAGGGTTTCTTACGATATCACGTCCTAGTTGCCTCCTTCGTTCATCTCCTAAAGGCTCGTTTTCCCCACTCAATTTTTTATTATTTCTATACTTGCTCGATGCAGACTCCTTGTCAGGAAGATTATGACTCTCCGTCCTTCGACATACGCCTACCTCATATGGCTCCCCCATGTTATGCCCAATCGAACCATGCAACTGCCCAGCACCTTGCCCCTATATTGGGACATGTTCATCACTTCTATCAAGCCCAGCTCTAAAATATCTGTCATGTCATGCATATAATTGACATCATGCCTGCACACTAGAATATCTCGAAAAAGTAGATAAAAGTCAGAATTGTACCTAGAGGTACAACTAAGTCGATTTATACCTCAAACTAGTTAAAATAGAGATTTTAAGGTGAAATTGGGAATTTCACAATCCAGAGATGACTTAAAATGGTGATTTGGGTTCAATATGAAATATTCGAGATCTAGGGGCAAAATGGTCATTTTGCCACCCAAAAATTAGATTTGGATATTAGATGAAATTTTTGAATGAGATTGATCATTTGGAGTATAATTTGAAGTTTAGAAGTGAAAAATTTTAATTTCGATATTTTTCGGAGCATAAGGGCAAAATGGTAATTTTCTCCCCCAACACTTGTCAAAAACCAAGGATTTTATTCATTATGGGAATGGATAATTATGACAATATATGTGGTGGAGAAATAAGATTTAAAAGATAAATATTTAAAGTTTAGGCCAATGAGAAAATGCCACATGTCAAGTTTTGATTTTGTAATATTTAACTTGAAAAAAATCAGCCCATAATTCCCTATTTCCCTTCTTATATTCGGCCAAAGCAAGAACAAAAGCAAGAAAGAAAAAAAAACAAAACCATAGGTGGAGAAATTCAAAGAGAAATTGTGAAAATTCAAGCAATCAAGTGGAAAAAGGTAAAATTTCTCAATTTTTGCTTGAGATCTACACTACCCATGCATTTCTCTTTATTTTCCATGGTTGAATGATATGTTTTCATAATGGGTTTATTGTTGGCCGAATGGGTATGGAGAGAAATTGATGTTGGAATTGGTTGATTTTAAGATCTCTTAGTGTTTTTAGATGATTAATGATATGTAGCATGAAAACAAGTGAAGAAAATTACATGATCTTTAGAAACCCTTTATGGCCGAATCTACCTTGTAGTGTATTGATGGTGGATTGATTTTGTATCAAGTGAATTGGTTGAGAATTGCTAGTTTGTGGTGTAAAAATTAAGTAGGAACAATTTTAGGTGAGAATTGGCCGAATTTTCCATGAAGAAATGTGAAGGTGCTTAGGCTCAACTTTAGGTTATTTGGCTTGCATTTGGTGATTTGAAAATATTGAAAAAGAAATGGAACAATTTGGAGCTAAATTGGACTCGTTGGCCAATTAAATGGATAAAAGACCGAATTAGGCCAACATCGTAATTAAACGGTTACCCGAACATTTCATGCATTTATATAGAATTTAGATTAATTTTATACCGAATTAGCACAAATGTAGTAAATTTCTTGATTTTGTACTATGTCAAGGTGGTGAATCCTTTAACAAAGGCAAATAAATCACACCTGAGGATTAATAGTAGGAATACCCGGAATTTGGTTTTCGAAAACTGTGAGTAAACTTTTTATCGCCTTAATTATCTAGAGTAATTTTTACTCGATTTGATGATTTTGTGAAAAATCATTTTAAATGGTGAATTGTTTGGTTTTATGAGAAAAATATGAATTTATAAAATAAATTGAATTTTTATAAATTAAATTGAAAATTAGACAATTGATTTAAAATTAGAGTAATTGGAGACGGCATGCTTTATTGTAAATTATTATTTGAATCAAGTGGCTTATGATATTATGGCATGATTGGCTGACTTGTTAATTGTATTGAAAAATGTGAATTGTTTGCTTTGTACTGATATATTGCTTAGCAATGAAATTGCCAAGTCATGCTATTGAAATTTTTATTTAATTGGTGGATTATTAACTACTGCAGTAGCCAGGTTTCCGGGGACCAGCTTATTTAGAGGTGGTGCGGTAAAACCCCACTATATATCTTTATCTCAATTGTAGAGGCGTAAAAGGTTGCCCTGAGGTATGACAGAGTTCACTTCACGCTAAACCACCACGTGAAGGCGAACTCAGCTAACGCCAAGGAATGACTGAGTTTTAAAAAAATTATGAAATTTTAACAGCCTTGGTGGACTCGGTTAGATGCCTCGGCTAAGGTATCCCCGAGTATGAGCTTTTATGGCACGAGCCACGATTTTCAAGAAATCATAAGCCTTATTAATTATCTGAGTGAAATGAAAATTGTTTTAATTGATTGAAAGGAAATTTCGTGGTAGGAAACTCTTTTCAGATGAGAAGATTTTATTGTCTCCTTTTACTCGTCTTTAGATATTTTAGGTGATATTTGCTTACTCACTGAGTTACGTAAACTCACCACTCTCCTTTCCACCATTTTCGGCCCATATTAGTTAGTAGATAATTGAGTTTACCGAGGACTGTAGTTGGCTTTGCAACCTCATCAATAATAGGTTCACTATCCTATCTACTTTTGAATATTCGGGGCCCACGTGTCGCTGTAAATGTAACTGCGTACTCTGTTTACCTGTAATATAGTATGTATGAAAATATTTTGCTTTTACGCTATAAAAATTGTTTACCGATAACTCTATAAAAATTGCTTTATAAGAAAATAGAATATTTTCTTGAATATTTTTATTATATCCCTTTAGTTATAATTTTAATCAAAAAGGGTGTTTTAGACATCTAAATTTATTTTTAATCATGAAGTATGTGTTTTTCACTCACCTACTACGTTTTTGGTCGAGTTCAAAATTTTTGAAGAAAAATGACCAAAATGCCTCTATGAGGCAAAAGCTATTTTACTACTATTTTAAGTTGGAAGAAAGTTGAAATCTCTTATGTCACGACCCGGAACTCCCCTCGGGTCCATGACAACCGCCACGATGTCCCGATAGGCACTCATTACCCGAAATGTCGACCGGAACCCCGCAAGGCTTACGTATTAGTTTTCTTACCTTCCCTGTGAGTAACCATTGCCAAACATCTCATTTTAAAACTTTGTATATCATTTCCGGCTTAAAACAATCAGAAGAAAATTTTTGCCTCATAGGGGCAATTTGGTCATTTTTACCAAAAATTTCAAATTCGGCTAAAAATGCCATATGTGAGTAAGAAACACATATTTTATAATCAAATATAAATTTAGAAGTTCACATTATTCATAAAACGTGAAATTGTTTTTAACCATTTGAATAAAATAATGATATTCAATAAAATATTCTATTATCTATAAAATAATATTTATAAAAATATTCGTAAATAATCTTTTTCAACGTAAAAGCAAAATAAATTCTTTCGTACATTTATATAAATAATCAGAGTATAAAATCTCATTTACAATGACACGTGAGGCCCAAATAATAAAATACTTAAAATAATGAACCTACTGTTTCTGGTGAAGTGAGGCCTATAGTAATCCTTGTCGGTATCGGCTATCTACGAGCTACCCCAAACCTGAAAGGATTGGGAGGGAGGTTGGTGAGATTTTACAATCCCAGTGAGTAAACAAATATTACCATAAATATCTAAAGGCGAATAAATGGAGACAATAAAAGAAACAGCCATAATAAAATATTTCATAAGGTTCTAAATTCATTTCATATTCTATAAAATTATTTTAATTCATCAAAACATTTATTGAAGCTTATGATTTTCGTAAAAATATCATTTGGCTCATGCCAAAACCATTACTCTCGGATACTTGATCAGAGTATTCTACTGAGTCCGCCAAGGTTGTCGAATATATTTTTATTTAATTAAAAACACAGTCGTTCCTTGGCGTTGGCTGAGTCGTGCCTTCACGTGGGGGTTCAACATGAAGTGGACTCTATCACTACTCTTGGAGTTACCCTCATCGCCTCTACAACCGGAGTAAATATATTACCGGGTTTACCGTGCCCCTTTAATAGGCTGGTCTAAGGAAACCCACCACTGCAGTGACTAAACCCTGCCATATCAATAAAAAAAATCCAGTCGCATGACATGACTAACATTTTACTATAGAACTTTTAAAGCTACACATACAATTCATATAATAGCATTAAAATCTTTAAATTCAGTCATTCATGCTCAAATTATCATAAGCTGATCAAGTGAAAATACAATTTATAACAAAATTAACACGGGTCTCCAATTACTCATTTTTTAAGAAAAATTTCGAATTTCAAAACAATCTACAAAATATTTTCATTTTACCACACTTGTTTCCAAAACATCAAAATTTCCTCTTTTGATTCATTTGTCATAATATTCATAAAATAGCATTTAAAATAATCTTTAGATAATTTAAGATAATGATAAGTTTACTCACCTTGTCAAGAGTGCTCGATACTCTTATTTCTAATTTTTATAGCACCGTATTTTTCTCACGTCTAATGACCCACCACCTATACACGATAACTTTTTCATTGGGCTTTTTGATTACTTTATAACTTTTCGACCCTCCCATCCATGGGCTCTCTTCCAAAATTGTTTTTCTATGTGGGCTATGCCCATTTATTCCTCATTTATTGGGCCATGCCCAATTATTTCCTTTTCTTTCCTTTTCCTTTTTCTTTTTCTTTCTTCTTTTTCCTTTCTTTTCTTTTTCTTTCTTCTTCCTCCTCCAACCGTCTCTTTCTTCTCTACCATGGCAGCACAAGGTCTCTCAAAAATCAGAAGCCAACATTCCTCATTTTTTACACAATTTAGAAGCAAATTTCTGCACTTTTCTCCCAACAAATCAGCAACTAACACTCTAATTTCCAGCAAGCAAAACTCAAAATTTTCCAGCAGCAACACCTTGAATTTTCAACACCAAACCAGTAGCTTTTTGAGCTCAATTTCCAGCAATATAATCCTCCATAATTTCGGCTCTAAGGTCTCAAAATTTTCGGCAATTTAAACTTGAAAATTTCAGTAACCTACCTTGACTATTTTCAGCTTCCACACTCTTCATTTCAACCACCAAAAGCAGCAGCAAAATCAGCCTTCTTTCTCTCTCAAAATAACAAGATTTTTTAGCTTTCTTCTTAAGATTTGTAGCAAACTACCTTCCTTCTTCACTCAAAATTTGGCAGCAAGACCGTGCCCCCCAGCTGCAGAATTTTCTTTCATCGTTCTTTCCTTCCTTTCCATTTTGTTTTTCTTATCTTTTATTTCTTCCTTCAGCCGACTCTTCTAGAGTCTCCTTCAATCTTCTTTTTATCTTTTTCTTTCCTCTCACTCTCCTTGACCAGCCCCCTCTTTTGACTTAGAAAATTTTTATCTTTTTAATCTCACATTTTACACATGGGTTGCTACCCATGTGACCTTGTACATATATATATACATATTTATATATATACTTATTATATTTATAGCTTACAATTTTAACCAACTTTTACCCTCATTTCACCTTCTAAATATTCATTTAATCCTTTAATTAACCTAAGATTTAATTAGGCTTAAAAGTGTACTATGAGACTCCAAAACTTTAATTGTCAATCCTTGAAATTTTCATTCTCGAGATATGACGCTTCATCACTTTCTAATGAAATTTTCTCTATTGTAGAGATAGAACTGGGTGAAGTGATCTCATCAAAGTTGTAGCTTTGTCTCTTAGCTTTCCAATGCTTGAAGAATTTCTGCAATTGGAGTTCTGTAGCTTGAGATATGGATAAAATACTCAAGCATATACGAAAAATTTATGAATTCTTCAACACTTTGCTCTCCAAAAATTAAGTCCAATATTTTTAAGTCCTATCCACACTTATTAAATTTCAGTTTCCTTCAAAATTATTCTTTATTTCTTCTCCCCCACTTGAATTAGTCATAGTCTCATTTTTCATGACTAATTTTGATCTCTAATAAAATATTAATATTTTCATATTATTTTATTAATAAAATATTATTTTATTCTAAAATTTTTCACTTGGCTTCTTTAGTCTCGAAATGCATTATTATGCATCAAATTACTTTCAAATCATCATTTAACTCACTAATTCGTCTCCAATAGAAATATTATTATTTAATTATCATTTTTGCGTGTGCGAAATATTTTATTCTTGAATACTCCTTTCATCCTTTTATCATTCTTTAGCACACTACTTCTCATCGATCAGTCCTTAATCCTTCTGGGACGATTACGTTGACTACTATATAAAAGTACGACATATTACACCTTAAAGCATAATATTTAGCGATGATTGCTCACAAGGAGGTAAGAAATCTGATATGAAAGCCTTGCGAGGTTTCAGTTGGTATTCGGGGTATGAATGCCTATCGAGATGTCGCGGTGGTTGTCACGGGCTCGATGGGAGCTTTGGGTCGTGACAACTTCCTTCTAGCATTTTCACTACCATATTCTGACCCTTCTGTCCACTCCCTTGGACCCACTGGGTAATCATATGTTTGACTGCTTCTGACCGATTAAATGGCTCAATTAAACATTATTTATTATTTTTACCTATACCGGCAATTATAGAGTTCTGCACTAACATCCCATCCGTAACACCTAATGTTTCTGCACCCCTTACAAGCGTTGTCAGCTGCATATCCCTCTCACCTTGGCCTCTGTTCTGCTGACCCATCACACCATGCAAGTAGAAAAAATCCGTGTTACCCTCCACGTTCTGGGATCTCACTACTCTTTCCGTAACACCCAAAAGTTGTGTATTATTAATCGGACCTCGACCCATCTCTTCCATCATAGTTTGTTGTTGTGCTTCTCCTTTTTGGGTGGTGTTTGCCCCCGAAACTGCTTTGTTTGACCTAGCAAAATCTGCATCTTCAGTACCATAATTTGACTTCATTCCCGCATTACCCATCTGTCCAACCTTGACACCAACGATTTTATCAGTCAGAACCTGCTCCTCATGCATGTGAATGAAAAATCGTAATCCACTCGCCTCAGCTCCATCTTTTGCAGCAACTTTGGTCTCTATCCCAATTATTTCCTATTGTTCGATACTCACATTATTCATAAAGCCCATATTCTGTTCATCCTCCGTTACCGGCACTGCATTTGTAACCACCCTTTGCAGCATATCCGCATCAACCTATTTCTCTTCAAGTTGCTTTTTACTTGCACTAGTACTATTCACAACCTCTGTTCGGCCTTGTTTTTCAAACTGATCCTGCTCTTCTACATCCTTTCCTGATATTCCATGAAATTTGTTGGCTATTGGAATAGTACCACTTTTTGGATCTCGATTGGAATTGATCTCCCTTCCCATCCGATCCTTAGCCCCACTAGCATCCATTTTACTCACCGGTTGCCACTTCTGTAGAGTTGGTTCCTCACCGAGCAAGATTTTTTTATTTTCCAAGTTTTTTCTTTTTTACAGAATGACTCCTCCGCGGTCTTCAAAACCCACAAACCTCTTCAAATCCTTCTGTGACCCAAGAGCCTTTCTTTTCCCCTTGGGTTGTGACTTACTCGATCCATGAGGTTTCGGTTTATTCCCCATAACCATGCATTCGGCATCTTTGTGACCAACATGGTAGCAATGATAACAATATGTGAGCATCAATGAAAACTCCACCTTCTGCGAATAGCCTCCAGTAACAGAACCAGTTTCTCGATTCTGAATCACAATCCACACCTCGTCCACAAGTGGTTTCCTGCAATCATATTCAATACAAACTCTCGCAACACTTGGCCAAGAGCCCTTGGCAGTGGCCTCATCCACATACAATGGTTTCCCTACGGTCTTAGTAATCAACAACAAAGTTGATTTCTCATACAAGTGAGCCCTCAGGTGTCACGACCCATAACTCCTCATCGAGTCTGTGACAACTGCCGCGAAATCTCGATAGGTATTCACACCCCGAATATCGATCGAAGCCCCGTAAGGCATTCGTATCAGTTTTCACACTTCCCCGGTGAGCGACGGTTATTAAATTTCACATTTCAAGAAATCATAAGTCATTTTCAAACTAAAACAATATAATACTATTTCTTGGCTCACAGGGGCACTTTTGTCATTTTTTTACGAAAATCTCGAAACTGATCAAAACGTAGTAGGAGAATAGAAAACATATATTTAGTGATTAAAAACAAATTTAAGTATTTAAAACGTTTGTTTAAAAATAAAAATTTAACTATTAGAATAAAATAAAAATATTCAATAAAATAATCTATTTTCTTATAACATAATTTTTATAAAGACATTAGTAAATAATTTTCGCAATGTAAAAACTAAATATATTTTTACATACTTTAATACAAACGACCAAAGTATGAAATTTAAATTACAATGACACGTGGGTCCACAACTAACCGAAATGTATTGGAAACTGTGAACCTACAATTCTTGTAAATTCAAGTCCACTGTGGTCTTTGATCGAATCCACTAACTATGGAAATCTTTGAGCCTATAAGGTGTGAAAAAAAAGAGTGAGATTATAAAATCTCAATGAGTAAACAGATACCATCGAAGCTATCTAAAGTCGAGTAAATGGAGATAAATTCAATTTCTTTCTTTGTATTACTGTTCATCTTATCTCAACTCATTTTAATTGAGTAGAGACAAATAAAATATTATATCGAGCAAAACAGAATCATTTTACTCGATTAATTAATATAGCTTATGAATCTCTTAAAAATTTACTTGGCTCATGCCAAAATCATTCTCGGGGATACCCCGACCGAAGTATTTGACCGAGACCTCCAAGGCTGTTCAGTGTCATATACACATGAATATATTTTTATATCTGAAAATCTTATCTAGCCATGCCTTGGCGTTGGCTGAGTCTCACTGTCACGTGGTGGTCCACGTGATGTGCACTTAAACTTTACCTCCAAAGATATCCCACACACGGCTCTCCGATCGAGGTAAGATAAATATAATTTTGTGCCCCCTCTCTTAGGCTGGCCTACAGAACCTCCACTGCAGGGATTATGAATTATTTTATCTACCACCTTATTTATAAAATATTAACTAGCATGATATGGCAATTCATCATAATCTAGCCTTTCAAGGCTGAAAACACAATATATATATAATTTCAACACAAACCAGTCTAGCCATTCATGCTCACATATTGCTATAAGCCATATGATTTAAAACACCATTTATAACACAAACAGGTAATCTCCAATTACTCTAATTTCAAAACCAATTATTCGATTTTCAAATCAATTTATAAAAATTTAATTTATTTCGTAAATCTAATTTATTCTATAAATTTCACAATTTTCTCGTAAAATCAACAATTCACCCAAGTAAAATGATTTTTTCATAAAATTATTAAATTTAATAAAATCTACTATAGATAATTAAGATGATAAATTGTCCACCCACAGTATTAGGAGTAGAAATACTCCTATCCTCCGTCCTCGGGTGCAGTCTCTTACCCGAACCAATTTGCTCACCACCTATCCATAATCCATGACACAAAATTCAATAAATTGTGTCAATTTATCATAAATTATTTCAGGCTCTACATGCATGAAAATGGGATAGAAATTGTTCGGACAGTCGTTTAATCGCAGTGTCTGGCCAATTTACCTACATTCGGCCTAATTTGCTAAAACCCTCGATTTAACTCCAATTTGACCCATTTCAATTTCCAACAATCCAATTATATCCATAATACTCAATGATAGCGAACACGGGTCAATTTGTCAGTCTTAGACTATAAATTACACTTTTACCCTTATTAAGTAAAAATTCATATTTTTGCACTAAAAATACCCATTTAATTTCTACCTTCATAATTCATCAAATATTACTAAAATGCCCTAAACTCTTATCAATTTCCCTCAATTTCCAGCAGCCAATTTACCTAAAATTTAATCTTAAAATCTTCACAATTTTTCTTGAAAATTTCGGCTATGGTGTGGCATTCACACTAAAATTCATCCTACTTCGTTTTTTCACCCTAATTCATCATTTCTCAACCATTTTACTTGAATCAAAACCAATCCATCATCAATACACATCAAGCAAGATTCAGCTATTGAATATTCATGGGGAAAATGAATATTTTTCCTATGGTTTTGCTTCTAAACATGATTAACTACCTATAAACATCAACATAGTCCAAAATCAAGCCAATCCAACATTAATTTCTCTTCCATACCCATTTTTCAGAATTAAATTCATCATGATAACTCAATATTCAACCATGGAAAATAAGGAATAAAGCATGGGAATGCTAAGTATCAAGCAAAACTAAAGAAATTTTACCTTTATGTTGCTTGATCTTTGAAAAATCCTTGAAATCTCTTGATTTCTTGGCTAAATTTTTGTTTTTCCCCTTTGTTCTTCCTTTGTTTTTGTTGTTGGTTGTTTAGGCCGAATATTAAATGGTGAGAGAAAATGGGTTTTATGGGCTGATTTTTATGCTCTAATATTAAAATACTAAAGCTTAACACATGGCATAAAGCCATTGGCCAATTATTTTAATTATTTGACTTTTTCTATTGAAGTTTCCACCACAAATATTCTCATATTTATCTAATCCCATGCTGAATATAAATCCCTTGGTCTTGACAGGTGCTAGAGTGAAAACTTTACCGATTTGCCCCCGAGGTAAAAAAATTATGATTTTGCCCCAATACTCTGAATTGTACCGGAATTACATTGTTTTCACTTTCCAATCTCAAATAACACTAATATTGATCAATCTTAATCAAATGAAGCTAAAATCTTTTTTAAAAATTTTCGTTTTGTCCTCGAGTGGTAAAATTACCATTTTGCCCTCGTACTCTAAAAATATCGGAAATCATAATTTTTCACTACTAAACTTCATTTTATACTCCAATAATCATATTATATTTCATATAATTATTCTTGGTCAAATGTAATCAAAATCTTTTATAAAAATCTCCATTTTGTCCTTAAATGGCAAAATGATCGTTTTATCCCTAATCGGTCAATTTTTTCGATTGACTCCAAATTAGACTTCAAACTCTAAATCACTGTTTTGAGTAATCCCTGGACTGCAAAATTCTCGATTTCACTCTTAAAATCCTTATTTGAACTCATTTGAGGTTTAATCGACTTAATGGTATCATTAGGGGCAATATCATCTTTTAACGATTTCTCAAATTTTCCAAATATGCAAACATTCTATTGAACATGTAAATGACATTGTAATTATTTTATAGAGCAGGTTTGACATCAGGTTTGGAAATGAGATCCAAACCAGCACTATTGGGGATTCCTTCTCTGTTTCAAACTTTGTTGACCATTTAAATACTCGCATCTTCTAATTTGCAATAAACCATTGCTGTTTCGACTAGATCCGATTAAAATCTTGTTCATTGGAGAGGTGAATAAGGACATGTTTATAGTCCAGCCATTTGATCTCGTATGCCCTTGCCAGCCCGATTCCTCTAAACGCATTTCTGATGTCTGCCATCTTCGGCATGCAAGAAAACTTTCCTACAAGTGAAAGCATGAATGGCTTTACTAGAATATCAATCTCATCTTCAAAAAACATAATAGCTGGTCTGTCTTTAAACACCACTGGATTACGGGACAATGGAATCATTGGAGCTTTCTCTCCTGTGGCAATAGATAAGAACGATTTCCTAGAAAATCTAGGTGATGACAACACTTGGTTTTGGCTTGGCGCACCTTGCGAAAATCCTTGGATGACTTGCGGCATGGAAGATTTCTCTATTGCTCCATTATGGGTTAGAGCCAATTGCCTTGGGAATGGTGTATCAACTGGTTGTGGTGGATTAGGAAGGTTCGGCAGCTGGCCAGTTGCCATTCCTTGGGGTTGGGGGAAGGGGGGAAAATGCGAAAGGTTGAAAAGCTTAGGTTGCCTCTCAAGAAGCACTTCGTTTATAGTCTTCAGTTGGACTAACTTGGACTCTAGGCCATGTCAAGCAAATGTATTGAGGACTTTTGGCTATTAATTTCGCCTCCCTAATAATGCTTCAATCTTTGTCCATTGACTTTGAATTTTCGACTATCTATCCCTTTAACTTTAATTGCTTCATGTGAAAGTACTGCATTGACAATGAAAGGACCATACCACCTTGATTTAAGCTTCCTTGAATATAATTTCAAACGAGAATTATAAAGCAACACTAATTAACCCGACGTATAGCTGCGTTTCACTATCTTCTTATCATGTCATTATTTTGCTTTCTCCTTACAAAATTTGGCATTCTCATAAGCTTGAAGGCAATTCTTCAAGTTCATTTAATTACAGCAACTTTTTCTTACTCGTTGCTTGTACATCAAAATTTAACTTCTTCACGACCCAATAAGCATTATGCTCAAGTTCCACTGGTAAGTGACAAGCTTTGCCAAAGGCCAACTTGTATGTAGACATGCCAATTGGGGTCTTGTAAGCAGTCCAATATGCCCACAGTGCATCATCTAATCTTTTTGCCCAATCGTTTCTTGTGGAAGGCACTGTATTTTCAAAAATATTCTTAATTTCTCTATTAGACACATTCCCTTTAGCCACTATTTTAAGGATGACATGCAAATGTAACCTTGTGTTTAACTCCATATTTTGCTAGAAGTGCATCAAAATACTTGTTGCAAAAGTGACTCCCCTCATCACTAATAATTGCCTTAAGAGTGCCAAATCAAGTGAAATGTTATTCATAATGAAATTCATCACCACTCGGGAATCATTGTAAGGAAAAGTTGTTGCTTTAATCCACTTGGAGATATAATCTACAGCAAGCAAGATGTATTTGTTGTTGTTGTTGGCTCTATTAGTTTTTGATGATAATAAAACATTCCCATGTCATTTGTGTCTAATATTTTACCTAAGTGTGTAAGGGAAATATCTACAAAATGATAATATTTCAATCTTCCTAATGAGCTTTTGAAGATGTAATTTGGATAACGAACAAGGTTGATTTTTATGAAGGAAGTCCCTTGATATGACAAGGAAGATCATTGGTTGAACAAAGGTCAAAGTGGAGAAGTACAAGGCTGAAGCTTGATGAGAAACAGAATCGAGTTAGTCGACCAAGAAAATGGGTTAGTCGACTAAGTGCTCTCTGGAATTTGCATCTGAAACAAAACCAACTTAGTCAACCAAGGGAAAAATTTTAGTCGACTAAGTGCTCTCTGTCTGCAACATCCGCTAGGTCACTACAAGACAGAATAACGGCTAGAACCTTCCCCAAACTGTTTCTAACAGTCATAAAAGTCCCAACAGCTATCAGACAAGCTTCTCCAACTATAAAAGGATCTTCAAATGCCAAGGAAATAATTTTTGGCTTCATCAACAAAGACTCTATCATATTCAAGCAAAAAAGAGTAGAAAAACTTGAAAATTTTTTGTACTCTTCTTTGCACTTAAACGCCTACCTTTAGCAATTGTGTTTAGCACTTAAACTTGTACCACATAGATCAACCGTGTGATCACTAGGTACTTTTTCCTTTCATCTTTGTATTCTTGGAGTGAGGGTTTCACTCTAAATGCTTCAAGCAAGGTTTGCTTGAATGCTTGTAAGTTCCAACTTAGCCTTGAAAAGTTGAGTGTAAAGGTTGTAGTTGAGCCTTGAAAACCACCTTGGGGTTCTAGTTTAGGTCGTGAAAAACTAGAGTAAAGGTTGTGGTTGAGCCTTGGAAAATCACATTGGGTTTTAGTTTAGCTCGGGAAAAACTAGTGATAGGTTGTGGTTGAGCCTTGAAAAACCACATTGGGTTTTAGTTGATCCCGTGAAAAACTAGTGTAAAGGTTATGGCTAAGCCTTGGAAAAGTCATTGTAAAAAGCTTGGTGGAAGCTTGTGAATTTCACCGTTTTAGTGTTTGGTTTGAAAATCCTTGGTTGGATAATCAAGGTAGTGGATGTAGGTCTTGGACCGAACCACTATAAATACCTTGTCCATTATCTCTCTTGCTTTGCATTCTTTGTTTTGAGATTAAGTCTCATTCTTGAAAAAGAGTCGAGATAGTGCTATTTATCCCCCCTCTAGCACTCACTTTGAGACCAACAATTGTATGAAGATATGAACGGACCCATGAAGTCAATACCCCACACATAAAAAATTTTTATCTCAATGATGTTGTTAAGAGGCATCTCACGTCGCCTTGAGATATTCACTATTCTTTGTCATCTGTCACAATGTAAAATAAAATTGTAAGCATCTTTAAATAATATAGGCCAATACAAACCTGATTGGAGGACTTTAGCAGCAATTCTTGTTCCTCTAAAGTGTCCTCCATAATTTAAATAATGGCAATGGTGACTCATGCTTTGAGTTTTTTCCTCTAGGACACATTTTTTGAAAATTTGGTCTTTACACTACTTAAACAAGGAAGACTCATACCAAAAACAAAATTTAACATCATGCAAAATTTCTTTTTCTAATGAAAATTTAAATCAAGCAGAATAATATTGCTTACCAGATAATTTTTGAAATCAGCATACCAAGGAAGTGATTTCTTGCCAACTTGAAGGATTTGTTCATTAGGAAAAGGCTTTTTGATTAAGGTTGAATCTTTACCTTGATCTTCAATCTCAAATCTTGAGAGGTGGTTTGCCACTTGATTTTTTATTCCTTTTTTGTTGCGAATCTTTAGATCAAACTTTTGTAGAAAAATAATCCACATTATCAACCTTGGCTTAGCATCCTTCTTGGCAATTAAATAATTGATAGCTGAATGGTTAGTGTACATTATCACCTTTGTCCCCATAAAATAAAAGCGAAATTTATCAAAAGCAAAAACAACAGCCAAGAGCTCCTTTTTTATTGTGGTATAATTTTTCTGCACTTTATTTAAATCTTGCTATCATAATAGATGGAATGAAAGATTTTATCCTTCCTTTGTCCTGAAACTGCTCCCACCGCATAATCACTTGCATCACACATTAGTTCAAAAGGAAGAGTCCAATTGGGACTAATTATGATAGGAGCAGAAATTAATCATTTCTTTAATTCATCAAAAGCAACAAGATTGTTATTATCAAAGTTAAATGGCATATCTTTTTTCAATAAATTGCAAAATGGTTTAGATATTTTTGAAAAGTCCTTAATAAATCTTCGATAAAAACAACATGACCAAGAAAACTTCTAATACCTTTGATATTTATTGAAGGTGGTAGCTTCTCAATTGTTTCAATTTTTACTTTATCTACCTTAATGTCGTTACTAGAGATCTTGTCCCAAGAACAACACCTTCTTGCACTATGAAGTGACATTTCTCCCAATTGAGCACCAAATTTGTTTTCTCACATCTCTTAAGCACCCTGACAAAATTTAGAAAATAATCATAAATTATTTCCAAAGACAAAAAAATCATCCATGAATGCCTCCAAACATTGCTCCACCATGTTTGTAAATATGGCCATCATGCATATCTGAAAGGTGGCAAGTGCGTTATATAATCCAAATGGCATTCTTTTAAATCAAAAGTGCCATAAAGATATGTAAATGTAGTCTTTTCTTGATATTCAAGGGCAATAGCAATTTGGTTATAACTAGAATAACCATTTAGAAAATAGTAATATTTCTTACCAGCCAGTCGATCCAACATTTGATCAATGAATAGGAGAGGGAAATGATCTTTCCTTGTAGCTTTGTTAAGCTTGCAGTAGTCCATGTAAACTCTCTATCCAATCACAATTCTTGTTGGAATGAGCTCATTATTGTTATTGGCAACCATAGTCATCCCCTATTTCTTAGGAACACATTGGATTAGACTTACCTATGAGCTATTAGAAATAAGATAAATTATTCCAAGATCCAGCCACTTGATGTTTTCTTTCTTAACCACTTCTTTCATGAAGGGATTCAATCTTCTTTGCTGTTCAATTGTAGCTTTACGATTTTCCTCAAGAAGAATTTTGTTCATGCAAATAGAAGAGCTAATTCCTTTAATATCAGCTATGGTCCACCCTATTGCTTTCTTGAATTCTCTCAGTGTCCTTAATAACTTATCCTCTTGTATATTAGAAAAAGAAACAGAAATAATAACTAGAAGAGTAATGGATTTTCCAAGAAAAGCATACCTCAAGTGTGTAGGCAAAGGTTTGAGTTCTAAGGTGGGTGGTTCTTCAATGGAAGGTTTGGAAGTAGGCCTCAAAGAAGTTGAAATATCTAAAGACTCAAATTGATGATTAGTTCTAAGTCTAGAATAAGCATTTAACAAATATGGATATTCAATAAATTCATTATCATTCTTGTCAGAGTTAGTAACTAAACGTGATTCAAGAGGATCATTACAATATTCATCTAAAAAGACATCTTTGTAAAATCATTTACCACACTTATAGAAATGCAATCTTCAGATATCACAGGCAATTTTAAAGCTTTGAAAATATTAAATGTTACCTATTGGTCTTGAATTCTCAAAGTGAGCTCACATTTTTCAACATCAATCAAGGCTCTAGTAGTTACAAAGAATGGCCTCCCAAGGATGATTAGAATTTACCTATCTTCTTCCATGTCAACAATAATAAAATCAATTGGAAAAATAAATTTACCTACCTTAACAAGAACATCTTCAATAATTCCCCTTAGATAGACATAAGAGCGATCAACTAGTTGCAAAGTAATAGAAGCGGGTTTGCATTTCCCCAAACTAAGTTTTTCCAAAGTGGACCAAGGTATTAAATTTATACTTGCACCTAAATCATTTAAAGCTTTTGTAAAAAATAAATTACCAATAGTGCAAGGGATTGTGAAACTACCTAGATCTTTGAGTTTTGGTGGCAATTTATTTTAGAGAATTGCATTATGTTCCTCTGTAAGGGAAACATTTTCAAACTCACCTAGTTTTTTCTTATTGGAGAGAATGTCTTTTAAGAACTTGACATAGCTTGGCATTTGTTCCAAAGCTTCAGCAAAAGGAATATTTATGTGTAATTTCTTGAAGGCATTGATGAACTTCTGAAATTGCTTGTCAAGCTTTTGCTCTTGGAGCCTTTGGGGAAAAAGTGGTGGAGGATGGATGACTTAATAAGTCCTTTAATTTTCAACCTTTTCATCTTTTTGCTATTCAACTTCAATTATTTTCTCATATATTCCTGCCTTTCTATCAACATGTTCATTCTCAGGTTCAATTGCTTTTCAATCACCCTTTCAATTTCTTTTCGACTACTTAAAGTGATTGCTTGGCATTGTTCCTTATCTTCAGGATTGATTTGTGTGTCATTGTGTAAGGAACCTTGGGGTCTATTGTTAATGGAATTTGTAAGCTGCCTATTTGGGTCTTAAGATTTCTCAAGGAAGGTCCATAGTTTTGAATTATAGCATCATTCTTTGATATATATTGCAAGAGAAATTCTTCCACTTGGGACTTGTTTTCAGGAATTAGTAGTACAGCTTGTTGTTGAAAACCAAGAGGCATGATGGGTTTTGGATTTGAAGTTCCTACGTTGTTGTTCCATGAAAAGTTGAGGTAGTTTCTCTAACTAGGATTATATGTATTGGACTATGGATCATTGTGCTAGCTGTTGAAGCTCCCTAAAAAATGGATTAATTCAGAATTATATGGACATTGATCACTTGAATGGCCATCTCCACACATCTCATAGACTACAAATAAATTTTGAATCACATGAACTCCCAATGTGTCAGACTTGTTGGGTAATGCAGCTACTTGAGCAGTTAATGTGCTAAATGCATCAATTTCATAGGCTCCAACAGTTTTGTCAAATCAGACCTTTCTAAAAGCCATTGATAATTATTTGAGGCCATTTCTTCCAATAGATTAGAAGCATTTGCAACATTCTTACCCATTAATGCCCCACCAGTAGTAGCATCAATTGTGGTTTTTATTGAACCAACCAACCCATAGTAGAATGTCTAAACTTGTAACCAATTAGGAATCTCATGATGTGGACATCTTATCAGTAGTTCTTTAAATCTTTCCCAAGCTTCACAAAAGGATTCACCTTCAAATTATGTGAATGAGGTGATATTGTTCCTTGTCTTTGCAGTCTTGGTAGGTGGAAAGAATTTGGCTAGAAACTTTTGAGCTAAGTCATCCCATGTAGTAATAGACCCATTGGGCAGTAAATTAAGCCAGCTCTTTGCTTTATCCCTTAAAGAGAACGGAAACAATCTCAATCTAATAGCATCATTAGTTACTCCATTGTATTTAAATGTATTGCAAAATTCCAAGAAATTCACCAAATGAAAATTAAGATCATCACTAGGTAACTCATCAAATTATACTAAAGACTGAATCATCTGAATGTAAGCTAGTTTAATTTCAAAATTATTTGCATTGATGGAAGGTTTTCTAATGCTTTGGTGTAAACTTTGCAAGAGGAACAACATAATCCCACAATGCTCTATGTTTTTCAGGAACCAAATTAATGGCATTGTTGCCCTTGTTGTTGTTATCCTCAACCGTTGTTTGATTTAAAGTTGCAACATACAAATTCTCCTTTCAACATCTTTTGAAAGTTCTTTCTATCTCAGGATCAAAAGGAACAAGATTCAAATTGTTTCTTCTTCACATACAATCTTTGCATACAATGACCAAAGATATCTGCAAGTAAACAAAAACTAATATTAAAACAAGAAAAATAAAATTTAAAGTAAGACTAAATTGCTTGGTATTAATATTAATAAAAATTCTAGAAATAAATCCCTGGCAATGACGCCAAAAACTTGTTAGTTAAATTTCTACCTACAAAGTATACGCATTGAAAAGATAGTATATAAGCAAGCAGAATATCAATCCCATAGAGAATTGATCTAAAATTTTATTAAGTATTAAAATTGGAACAATTTATTTTTATTCAAATAATTAAAATCTGAATTCTAATTAAACTAAAAAGTACTCAACTAAAAGTAATTTAATTAAAAATTAAAGCAACAAGATAATTGGGTAAAAAGCAAATCAAACAAGCCTAGGATTACAATATCCTTCACATTTTATCTAAATCTTACCTTTATTTCTTAACTTATTTCCATGGGTTGAATTCTTAACTTATAGTCCTCAATTATTTATAAGGGTCTCTTGAATTGTCTTATAAAAATATCTATTTTAATCAAAACACTATATCGCTATGTGCATTAAAATGAATATAGACTCATTAAGTTCATGCTTTAATTTGGCTACATAAGGCCTATAGGTATATCCTTCTCCTATATGCTAATCAATTAATATGATCATATGCTATCTCCATTTTAGTCTACACTAAACTCCCTTTCCCAAATTTGTTTAGGTTCCTAAATCAACTTAATTGGTAATCAGACAATTAAAAGTATTAAGAACAAATTGGAATAAACAATTCAAATCTCATTAAAGATAAGCAAGAAAAAGATTAAAAACTTAGATTACATGTGAGTTTAATTGTAATCCTAGAAAAAAATTTAGCTATTTATATTTGTAAAGACAAATAACATTATATAAAATTCAACCATTGAGAATAACAAGAAAAATAAAAGTTAAGGAAGAAAACAAAACGATTAATTGTAGCTTGTTTCCTCAAGTTTCTGCCTCAACTTTCAGCCTCTTAAATCTCCAAAAGTTCTCTAACCTAATGTCTTTTTAAAATATCCTATTTATACTAACAAACTTAACCTATAATCCCATAAGTTAACCTACTAATTTAATTAGACTTAAAAGTGTAATTAGAGGCCCAAATATCAATTGTTAGCCTTAAAATTGCTATTCCTGTAACAATACACCTAGTCATTTTCTAACATGATTTTCTCTATCTTCAAGGCAGAACTGAGTAAAGTAATCTTTATGAAAGTTGTGGCTATATCTCTTAACATTCCAATGGTTTAAGAATCACATCATTTGGAGTTTTGTAGTGCAAGTTATGGTCAAAAAACCAAAGTATATGCAAGCAGACTTTCGAGCCTTTCAACACCTTATTTTTCAAAATTAAACCTAATTCTCTTAATTCCTATAAAGACATAAAAACTAATAAATAATAACCAAATTAAAGAAAATAAACATAAAATTAAAATAACTCACTTAAAAATAAACTAATTATAAAAATAACTAAAAATAACTAAATTATAATTGAAAATTAAGACTTAACTAATATTTAATAACAAAATTTGACTAAAATAATTCTATAGAATCTAATTATCAAATGCATTAGAAAAATACCCACTAACTGAGACTACAAAAATTTAATTTATTCTAATTTAATTTTTTCTATCTAGTTTCATTGCATGTAAATCGAAAAATTAACATTTCTCTAGAAAATATGGGCAGGAATAGGACTACTAGCAAGCAATAAACCATAATGTTATAGAAGATATTATCAAAAATTACCTTTAACATTTGACTTTGTTCATCCTTTGCTCAACAGAATTCCTACAGAACCAACATTTTTGTCATTAATTTTATGGGGAACAAATATAGCAGATGGATTTAATCAGGACGAATAAGAGAAAAATGTTTCTTGTTAAAATATTTTACAACTATAGAGGAAAAGAATAAGAGAAAAATGGCTAATTGAACCTTACCTACATGTCACTAACAAAACCTTCAATGAAATGATAGGGTGTATAAACAATGAGATCAAATAAAAAAAAAGGCAATAGATAAAAAAAAATTCAAAAAAAATTCGATTAAGTCAATATTGATGTAATAAAAGATCCTTTTATTTCATTTATGATATGAATCTAACGATCAAAAGACATGTAAAAAAAAGTCTGCCGGATTCTTAAATTAAGTAATCAATGTACTAGCAAAATACCCACTAAGTGAAACTATAAAAATTTGATTTATTCTGGTTTAATTTTTTCTATCTAGCTTCATTGCATGTCAATCCAAAAATTGACATCTCTTTAGAAAATATAGGTAAGAATAAGACTACCAGCAGGCAATGAACCATAATATTACAGAAGATATTAGCAAAAAATACCCTTAGAATTTGACTTTGTTCATCCTTTACTTCATAGAATTCCTACAAAACCAACACTTTTGTCATTAATTTTATGGGGAACAAATACATCAGATGGACTTAATTAAGACAAAACAAAATAGTAAACAAATAAAATAAAATTCCTTTCCTTTGCATCAAGTTCACCCAGTTGCTCAATTCATGATTATAATAACTATAGAGTTTGAAAGCTGATTTTTATTTACTTCTAATAAGTAAAACTGAATAAACAAATAAGAGGAAAACAACTAATTTTCCCACATAACAACTTAAATGTTTCTTGTAAAAATATTTTACAACTACAGAGGAAAAGAATAAGAGAAAAATGGCAACCTGAACCCTACCTACATGTCATTAATAGGGTGCATAAACAATGAGTCAAATAAAACATAAGGCAATAAATCAAGAAAAAATCTAAAAAAAAAAAAATTTCGATTGAGTCGATATCAACGTAATAAAAAATCCTTTTATT
This sequence comes from Theobroma grandiflorum, assembly GCA_036013995.1. Lineage (NCBI taxonomy): Eukaryota > Viridiplantae > Streptophyta > Magnoliopsida > Malvales > Malvaceae > Theobroma > Theobroma grandiflorum. The sequence continues at coordinate 14,128,744 of CP142130.1, read as the reverse complement.
TCATTTATGATTTGAATTCGATGATCAACAAACATGTTATAAAGCTTATTCATTGGAGCAAAAATCACAAGTAAGACGAATCTCAAACCATCGATGAAATGCGAAAGAATGCATATATATAAGAGACAGCTCATTTTGTGGCTATATTAAAAATAAGAAGAAAAAATCAATTAACACCTTGACAGTGTAGAAAAACCCAATAATTATGGTGGCGGAAATGCAATTATGAGGTAGGATATTGGAGGAAAAATCAAAATCCTCACTCGGCAGTGTCGCAATAATAGTTGCAGACGCAATTGGGAGGTTGAATGACAATGTGGCAGTGGTCAAGGAATGGTGCTTCGTAATGAAATGGCTCAAAGTGGAGGTTTTTTGGAGGTTTTAAGTAAAACCTAAAATCTACGCGGGGAATTGGAGATGTATCCTATCGGACCCCACACTTCTTGCTAGCAAAGCAAGCACCCCTACCGCTTAGGCTATATACCCTTTTGCACAAAAGGTAATCAAGGCCGGATTTCTCTGTTATTTGCCTTATGGATAATGGATACCAATTTGGAGGTGGTTCTAAATCAGCCTTTAGAAGCCTAAGGGACAGCAAACTTGGTCATGCACTATTTAAATCACCTAATTAAGCAAACTTGGTCATGCACTATTTAAATCACCTAATTATTAATTGATCATTATGACGCTTTGATCCCAGTAATATACCCATTGTTCAGCCATTAAAATAAAAAAAATCTGCCCATTGTTCTTGAGATTATTGTCTACTATATATTTCTTTGTTAGCTCTCAATCTCATCAATCAAAAAGGTTTAATCTCATCAATCAAAAGGGTTTAATCTCATCAATCAAAAAAGTTTTAACCTTAAGGTTTAACTTTTTTCTCAGCTTCCCTTTCTACTTTAACGGTTCTTCGTCGTATTTCGAAAATTATAAAGTACCGCCAAAGGGCCAATTGAACATCTTGTCTAGTTCTAAAGCCTTATCTTTATAGATTATAAAGATAATTGATTAATTCAATTAGTTGACACTTATCATTCTCAATTGAATTTTTTTATATTTAATTTATATAATTTATATCTAATATATATTAATTGAAAAACGTCATATTATTATTATTATACTTTAAATATTTTTTTTATTATTTATAATATATATATATAAAAGAGAAGAAAAGAGAAAGGAGAGAGATAGTAAAAATGATTATGTAATTAACTTAAAAAAATGATTATGTAATTGAAAAAATAAAATTTCCTGGGCAAAAAATTAATGACCACATTAAAAGTTATGTAAAAAAATAATACCGATTACTGTTAATTATTAATCTTGAAAGGTTTATACATGATCATCTAAATAAATATGAACAAAGAATGTTACATATTATGATATTTGTTATTAATTATTGAAATAATTTTTTTTGATTTAAAAGAAAAAATATTCAAATTCTATTATTTAAATAAGAGATTATATTCCAACTAATAAATCAAATACTCAAATGCTTATTGAAACAAAATTTAACGATGAAATAATTTCATTATTACTATAATATTTTTCATGATACTTTTATTTCATAATCATAATGTTATCATCCAAAGAATTTGACAAACATTAATATATAGATATATATATATGTTTTATAACACAAATAATAATATGCTTTAAGTTATATAATAAAATATAAATATTTAAAAAGTTAAAAATATATTAATTACATCTTGAGATATAAATTATGTAATTTATAAACAATTATATATTTTCAATTATGAAAGCATGAAAAACTATAACATCACTTAAATCTTTACTCAAAAGATATGTTCGAATCCCCTTCCCCAAATTAAAAAAAATAAAAATAATATAACACCATCCGTCCTTTTCATGGAAGTTGTAACTCGCATGCAGTGGAATTCACTAGGATGTTAACCTGGACTGCACAAGGCCTAAATTGAATTGCCAGAGCTGTAAGTTTCTGAAAAATATTATAAGATCAAAACAGCCTCATGTAGACAAAACAACATGAAGGGCATGGAAATCTTTGAGATCCAATACATTTTTGTTGTCCAATATATAGGAAATCTTCTAACGCCAACCATCTGCAATAATTTGATACTATCTTGATTCATAAATATCGAAAACTGGGGAACAACAACCCGCTTCTGTACATCATCATTCAACCCCTGCCGCTTTTTATACAATTGTACACTGTCATAGCTTCTATGATACAGTTCCGAAAACCCATCCTTAGAAACATCAACCTATCTTTCACTTCGCTTTCAAGGTACCAGGCGCAAGGACCAGATTTAAATCTTAAGACTACACAATCGATGCCTAATTGGCTATGCACGAGTTAGCTGATCCCAAGAGGTGTCAATATCAAAGAAGAGCATACCAGTATCAAAAGATATATGTTCAGGAGACGGTGCATTAAGTTCTGCAGTCACAGAACCTTCAGGGATGGACTGGTTATCTAAAAGTAAGCTCTCAAGCTCGTAATATGATTTATCTCTCTCATTTACCTCCTTGAATATTTCTTCCTCATTTGTGGGTCCTGTTGTTTGAAGCTGCAAATGATCAACAGAGGATTTCTGATTGCTCTGGCTGATGTTGTTGACCCAATTGAAGTCAAAATCTGAAAAACCATAATTTGGGGCAGGTTGATTTAGATTCTGAAGCTGATTGGCATCTTGGTGTTCATTTGACTGGGGAACAAACTGACTGTAAAGTGAGGATTGGGAGGGTGCTACGTTTGTAAAGACACTATTCATGCTAGGCTGCGAGGAGCTCTGATGTGTATATGTTCCCAAATTTGAGCCAGAACAAACATTAGACCAGCCAATGGGATTCCTATCATTTGATGTTGTAAATGAAGGAGGGTTTTGTTGATAATGTGATCCATGAGCAGAAGTAATGTTTTCCGATGGAACATAAGCAGTTCGGTTCATTGCTGAGGTGATTCCAGTGTCAAGTCTTTTGGACATTGTGTTGGAAGAGACAAATTGGGAACCCAAGTTATTAGGCTTAATACCTCGATCCCTTCGAATAACAGTATTATGCACACCTAGCAACTGCTGTGAAACTGAACGTGGCTGCATTGTGTTTTTATTTAAAGCATGTCGGCTACCCACACTTGGGCTATATGGGATCCCATATCTGGTGGAGGAAGAACAAGCGCGAAGTATAGATGGCCTCGGGACATGATTTTGTGGTATGCAGTTCCCAGCAGCTAGAGTTGAAGTCAGCCTAGAAACTTGACTTTGCGATGTCAACCTAATAATGTCATGATGTGGAGCTTGGTTAAGCTGAGGCCCTGCTGTGGAGTGAGAAGTGACAGCAGCCTTTGAAACTGAAACTGGTACGGGAACATTTCTATCAAGCCTGAAATTCTTCCGCAGAGTCTTCCACATCTCCGCTTTATCAGTGGCATGACAATGATCACTTTGAGAAATACCTGAGTACCAATGACTACATGGCGCACGCATGTCGCAAACAAAACAATGGCACTGCATTTCAAAAGCACACGCTAAATTTAAGAGCACCCAACTCTGAAATAGAGCAGCGATCAACCATCTCAAAAGTTCTTCAAAAAAGAAAAATTTACCAGTTCACAGTGCTGTTCATGTGAGGTTGAACTGAAAGGAAATTTAGCACAATCATGCCGTGGATGGGGGAAATCTCTGCAAGCAATCTGCAACCAGCTCAAAGGGAAAAATGAGAGCTATCAGAAATTGGTGCCCATGAGATAACAGACTTGAATATGTAAAGCAAGAAAAAAAAGAGTAAGTTGACCACTAAAAGTTATGCAGCCAGCATGTAAATGACCCTAAGATCACTCAGCCCCGATTTCCGACGATAGAAAATTCTGAGCCTCATTAATACTTTCAATTTTTTGAGATTTGAGCAGCAAGATAAACCATTTGATCTATTTTGATATCAATCAAACAGATATACCATGCACCTAAGATCACCTAAGCACAAGGACAGTGTTTCTTTTTGGTTCTCAATGCAGTATTTCTCTTGCGGCAACTTCAGCCCTGTAATATTTGCTATTAGGAAAAACTACCTATCTTCATATCTCCTCTTTCTCCAAAAACTAGTGATCTAGTTATTGCAAGAGGGAAGAACTAAGGCACATTTTCTCACTGCACCAGATGATAATAGTTTTGCAAAGGCTCAGTCCTGACTTCGCCATCCGTGTTGGCACTTACAGCATAACAATGAACTCATGACGAAGGTCCTTTAGCAGATTGAAAGAGCGAGTAAATGCATATCAGAACTCTAAACTACGTGAACATTCAAGAATGCTGGAGCTAAAAACATTAAAATAAATAAATAAATAAAACCCATCAACTGATTCAATGACAAAAAAGAAAAAACAATTAGAACAAAAGAAGTTAAAAAGATTACAAAAAAAAAAGTGATAAAAAATAATAATTACCTGTCCTTTTTGGCCGACAATAAGCAATTCATCGGAATCATCTTGGGGATCGTTAACATCGGACAACGCCTTATCCGGGTCACCTTCCAAAACGACGCAATCATCATCATCGTCATCAACGACCTTCCTGACCGTTGAGTTACACGACTTTGACTTCTTAGGGTTGACCTCCCCGACCACCACGACCTCATCAGGATCGTCGAATCCCTTATCAACAGCTTCCAGAACTTCCGATAACCAATCGTAGTCGTCCGCTTTCGGATCCTCCCAAGCCGACGTCGCCTCATCGTCGTCGGAGCTGATGTCGAAAATCAACGGATTCGACTCCATAAAAATAAATAAATAACAAAAAAAAAGTTTAGGGCTTCTATCCTTAAATGAAATAGATTATACTAATTTTTTCATTTATGGGAATTGTGAAGATTTTCTAATTTGAAAAAAAAAAAAAGGAGAAATCAAAAGGAAAATAAGCGTTCGAACTCATGAAGAATTGAGAAGAATATGGGGATTGGGGGTTTCTTTCTATAAGTGAGAAAGAAGAAAGGAGAATTTCAGGGTTTAGGAACGCAATTCATAGAAAGTTTCGTGTGAGAACGTTAGGGTTTTTAAGGGTTTGTCTTTGGGTGAGAAATTGAGGCAAAACGAAGCAGTGAAGTGAACTCATGTGAAAAATTAGAAAAAGAGAAAGCAATCGGTGAAACAAAGAAACTGGGCATTTGCGTATTCCCTTAAGCAAAAAGAAATAGGCAAGGGGCAAAATGGGAATTTACAAGTTGTGTGAGATGGGGCTGACGCATGCGCCCGATCGGCACGTCCAGTTGCGCGAGCTCGCGCGGTGACGGATTCAAGGGTAAAACCGGAAATCAATGGTTGAGACTTTGGGTTTTCACTTGTCAATCTTCAATGCGGAAGCCCGTTATGAATCTTCAATACCCCATTCCTTGAGCTTGGGGAGTAATTTCGTGCTTAGACCAAATTCTGTTCAGGAGTTGCAATTGCATACTTTTTTTGTATGACTATGATGACTATCTTTACTTAAAAATAAAAATGTGTAAATAGTTCGGTCAGTTCTACGTTAACAATTTTGAAAATAAAAGAATTTAATTTAATTTTTTTCAAAAATCAAATCCAATGAACTTTTATAGTTCATTGAATCAATCAAATATCAAATTATTTCAATCGATTTTGAAAAATCTTACTCAAACAAATTTTAATAACATTTTTAATAGATTTATATTTAAAGAGTATAATATGTTAATATATATACATATAATAATTTAAATTTATATTAATTCAAATTTGATTTTTCAATCAATTTGATTAAAAATTTTATCTATCTAAAATCGAACCCAATTGACCAAAATAATCAAACATTAAAAATCAAACTTACTGAAAACTGTTGTAACTGAATCGAGTTGATCTAATTCAATTTATCAAAATTCTTGGCTCGAAATGATTTTACTCACCCTTACTCAAAAATCACTAATTATCCATGATCAAATCATGATGACAGGATAGATTTTGTTTTTTTGCCTATCTACATATATTAAAAGTTGTTTCTAAATAGGTTAATTGGTTGACATCTATGTAGTCTAATTATTTGACACATGGTGACTTAATTTGAGTTGAATTGAGGTTGATAGGGAATTGTGGGTTGATTTTAGACTTTTTGAATTTGTGTTCCTTAATACTTGAACCTTCACTGTTTTTTAGCTATTTTTGTATCTTTGAACTTTTCTTCACTTTAAGTTAGTTGGGCCTTGTAGCATTGCACTGGCTTTTCTCTAGTGACAATAAATATAAACCCTTAACATTTTAATACAAAAAACTTGTTAAAAGTAAAACTCGAGTCTAACCTTGGAGGTAAATGATAGTCACCCTTTTGATATTAGGACAATTTCTTTTCATCTTTTTTGCCATTTCATCCTATTCAAGGAGTTTCAACTGTAGTTTTGTATTATTATTTGTAGCAGTTTGTTTTTGACTTATTGGATAATTAAAAATTAGTTAAATTATGCAATTAGTTCATGCACTATATAAAAAATATGAATTTAGTCTTTTTACAATAATTTGTATAAAATGGATCTTTGTACTTTATTATTTTCTTAATTTCAATTTCTAATTTTAATATTGTTAAATTTCACTATTAAATAAGTTGGCATGACAATTTGACCAAGTTGACATGGCATTAATTAAGGTGATATGCTGTTAACTATTTGATGTGGTGTTGATTATGTCCTGATACATCAATAATGCTGAAAAGTAACATTAAATTAACAACTGCATATAAAATGGCATGCTCTCTGTGAGACCTCAATCTCTATAGACCCGTAACTAAAAGTAGACACGATAACACAGATCATGGGTAATTTCGTCATTTCTTATGGTGAGCTCCAAGAAATAGCTTTCTAATGTTATTAAAATCTAAATAGACCTAAGGAATAAAGAATGACGGTAAAATGAATGAAGAAGATAGAAATATTGATCATTTTCATGGTAGGGGCAAAACAATCATTTTACATCTCAAGTGGACATTTTTAAGTTTTTGTGAACTTGAGCATTTCTAGACAATTATGGACCTTGTCTTAGTGCCAAGGAAGTAAAAAGGTTGTATAAAGACAAGGGGAAGACAAAATGACTTAGTTAAGGGTATTTTGGTAATTACGTGAGAAAATAGATAAATTTAAGGCATAAATATCTAAGTTTCTAGTAACTTCTTAAATTTCCAGCACTTCTTCTTCTTCATTTCTTATGTTTTCTCACCTTCCATGGGAGCTTGCATTGAAACCTCCATAGATTTTCTTAAGTTAATCCCAATTTTCATGCTTTTGTGCATTTTTTCATAGAACCTTTCGTGCTTTTTCACTCTTTCACCTTAAAACTCTTAAAAAATCTTACTTCCATACTTTCTCTCACTAGCTGAATGTGTGGAGAGAGAGAGAGAGAGAGAGAGAGAGAGAGAGAGAGAGAGAGAGATTTCCCTTACTAGTTTGAAGAATCTTTAAAGAGAATTCAATTAAAAAGACCACCAAGGTGAGTATGGGTTAGGGTTAATCTCTTTAGTGGTTGATGATATCTAGTAATTAGATTTGTGAGTGTTTTATTGTTGAAATTGATTATTCATTTTAGTGTAACTATAGTAGTGCAAATAATAGCCATTTAATAGTAGTTAGAAGCTAGTTAGAAATGAATGTAGAACTTGGTTTAGGAAATAGCTTTTGGAATGGTATTATTGCCAAGTTGGGTTGAATGTGATATTGTTGTGTGATAGGTTCTAACGAGGCTCCACATCCTTATCCAGAACATTAGTCGAAGCTAGGGTTAACCAAAACGTCAATAAAGACTGGTGAGTGAACTTGCATTTCAAAATTGTTTTGGGAATGTGAATATATTTGAACAAAACATTTAAATGATTTTATCCAACTTTCCTTTAAAAAGAACGGGTGCCATGGGAACAAGCCTTTAGTGAAATATTTTTGTGATGTGGAACATGATTGTGATGAATCTATGTACCTCTATATGATGTTGATATGTATATAAGAATATATGATATGTATTGTTAAGAAATTTTGTGAAATTGATGTAACCATGCGTATGTGGAGTGGGCAGTGCACATATCGGTTGAATGACAACGTTATGATAATTAGGACTATGCATGTGCGCAGTGGGCAGTGCACATGTCGGTAATGATGTGTGACTAGGGAGTGCACATGGTGATGATATTGAAATGTGTGAGTAAGGAGTGCATGTTGGTTGAGTGAGATGGTGGTGGTATTTGTGTTTATATATGTGTAAATATACTAATGTAATAGAAAGTTTATGAATATGGTATATGGTTGTAATGTATGTGATTCATGCATGTTGTACTTTGAGAATTGCTAAGTATTACAATTGGAGTTCATTGCAGCGAGGATTTTGCCTGTAGCAAGAATGGATTCTCACTACAGCTAGAAACTCTCAAGTGGTGGTGCAGTGCCTTCACTTTAACAACAATTTTCACCACATTTCATTCAAAAATGGGCAAAGTAGTAAACATAAAATTGTATCTCAGTCTCTTAACTTTCTAATGGTCCAAAACTCATGTCAATTGGACCTCTGTAGCGTGAGATATACTTGAAAAACCGAAACATATGCAAACCGAGAATGCCTTTATGTTGTAGCTAGAAAGTACTTTCAATTTAAAAAAAAATATTTTAGCCACTTTTCAATTAGAACTGGGCAAAGTGGTCAACAAAAAAATTATAGCCCAGCCTCTTATCTTTCTAATGACTGAAAGGTCATGTCAATTGGACTTTGATAGTGAGAGATATGCTTGAAAAACAGAAACATATGCAAACTAAGAATGTTTCCCACTACAGCGAGAAACTTGCTGTCATGCTTGTTACCTTGCTTGATTTTGACATATTTTTTACCTATTTAACTTCATGGATTGCTCATGGGTTTTTCAACACTTTGAAGCTATTAATCAAAGTTTGAAATGTGGGGTTTTTAGTAAGAAATTAACTCAATTGCACTCTATTTTTTTTTTGAAACAAATGCATCATGAGTTCTAAAATTTTCCTTACCAATTGCTTGTTCCCTTCTTATGTTCACTCACTAAGTTTGTACTAATTGTTTTTACCTTCATGTTTTTAGATCTGGAGGCGGTTGAAACCTAGATAGAGGTGTCCCCGTATAATCTTTTCGGTAGGTATCCATGGCATTCAGTAGCTGCACCTTCATCATGGTCACTCCGGTGGAAGTCAAGAGTCATTTTTGCTTGTGAATAAATTCATGTGATGTGAAGTATTAAGATTTATGTATTAGACAATATATGAATATTTTGATTGGTAATGCCACCATGAGTTGGCAACGGTTAAGATTATTTTAGGATTAGTATAAATGCAATACTTGTTTACTATAGTACATTAGTAAAGTACTTACAAGTTGGAATTATGAAATGTGACCTTAAGAATAGTTGATGGAATGATGAGTAGGATTATATAAATAGGGTTGCTTGGGCTTAGTGGGCTATGCCTATTAGGCCCATGCGCCGGTCATGGCTCGAAAATTGAGTCATAACACTTTCCCACTCAACTGGTATTGCAACCCAAATAGGACTTTGGCTATGATTATAAACTCGGTTATGAGAAGCACTTCTACTTCTGCTTTGATCATCCACAAGCTTTCTTCTTCTTTTCTTTTTTTTTTTAAACAAATCTAGAAATGCAATACATATTGTTAGTACATACAATCGTAAGCCAACAAAGATTTCAAAGAATACAACATGCTTTAAATGAACTCATTTAATATGTTTTTTATGGTATAATAGCATTTGAGTGATGAAGGCATTCAATCTGTTTGTGAGGATAAGCAAAATTTATTTCACAAGAAATCAAATATTTCAAACCTTCTTTTTTTAGATTACCATTTCCATTTCCCTCAAGCCTCATGCTTTCAGTACTCATAAGTATGTACACAAGGAAGATCAACTTAGTAAAAATAAGAACAATTGAACCATAATATCTCATTGTAGGTATATCTAATTTTGTTTAATTGAAGCTAAGTTCATAAGACCAAGCATGAACCAAGGTCAGAGCATTAAATTCTAGTAAATTTTTGTTCATTGTGTTGCTTCTTCATCATTGTCAAAGTCCCTTGCATCATTTGAAGACTCTTTTTTCTTATTCTTTTTCCCTCAAGACTCAATTTCATCTTTCTCTCATTTTCCTTTGGCTTTTTCTTTTGGCGTTTCACGCACTTCTTTGTTGTCTGTTCCTTAACAGCTTTCATTTTTTCTTCCTTCCACATGTTCAACTCGGTTATTTCCTTCCTTTTCTAGCAGTCAACATCGATTTTATCAGCTTGTGTTGTTCTTTCCTTCTTATTTGTCAATACTGGTGGAAATCATCGGATCGAGAACCAGCAAAACTTCCAAAAATGTTGCTGATGTGGATAGGGACATTTTTTATTATTAGTGTAGGAGTTTCAATATGGAACAAACCTATAATACCACGTACTTTGATATGGTGGCTAATAAAGCTTACAGATGCCTATTAAGGTTAATTACCAAGTTAAAAAAGGTGATTTGGAAGTGAATCTATGAAACCTTGATCTCTATAGACATGTAGCTAGAAGTAGATGCGATTACGCGAATTAAGGGTAATTTCATCATTTCTCATGATGGGCTTCTAGAAGTGGGTTTTTCTAGTATTATTAAGGCCTGAGTAGGCGTAAGGAATCAATGAATGATGTTCATAATGATAAAATAAATGAAGAAAATAGAAATAGTGATAATTTCCATGGTAGGGTAAAATGGTCATTTTACATCTCAAGTCAAAATTCTTACATTTTTGTGGACCCGAGTACTTCTAGACTATTATGGAATTTGTCTCAGTGACAAAAGAGTAGAAAGATTGCACAAAGGATAGGAGGGAGACAAAGTCACCTTGTTGAGGGCATTTTGGTAAATTATATGAAACTTGGATAAACTTTAAGCATAAATATCTAAAGCTCTAGTAATTTCCAGCAGTTTCTTCTAGCTTCCAGCAATTTCTTTTTCCTCTTCATCCATCCAATGCCATTTTTATTTCAAGTCCATGAGAATCAAATTTTTCCATGTGATTTTCCTTATTTTCTTTTTATTTCCTTTCTTTTCTTGCTTCTTTCTTTTCCTAACTTCTTGGGCACTAAATTTGCAACCTTTAACCCCAATTTCCAACACATCTAAACCCTAGAAGAGAGAAAGAAAAGTCTCTCCTTGTTTCCTTTATTTTCTATTTCTACTTCACTTTCAACAACACTTGGATTTTTGTCTTCAAATCTTCATTTTTAAGGTTGTAAAGTATATATTTCCAACTTTTGAAAATTTTGAATTTATGGTTGTATTTTTAGATTTTATTTTCTAATTTCTTCAAGTTATTTTTCTTGGGAATATTAGGTTTTCTTGATGATTTTCATGCCTTCAAGCTCACCAAGGTAAAAGATCTTTAAATTTGGAATAGTTGATATGATGGGTTTGAGAATTAGACTAGAAATTTAAGTTAAATGTTAGGCTAGAGTGTAGATTGCCTAATGTAAATTTATTAAAATTATTAGATTTAATTTATGACTTAATTGAGGTTGTTATCATTTATTGATAAATATAGGTTTTAATGATATTTCAGGATTACCTAGATTAAGACCTTGTTGGTTCTAGTTTTGTCAAGTGAGTGAACTTGCATTAAATCGTTTTGGAATAAATGCATTTGTGTTGATTGAACTACTTGAAACTCTTTAATAATTTTATCTTCAAAATGTGCACATGAACAAGCTTTAATTGAAACGTTTTTGCATTGTGAAATGTGATTGTAATGAATTTGCGAAATCCCTTTATCTGTTGATATGCATATATATGTATTGTACATCTATAGATAATATTGTGTATTGAATATGATTGTGTGTGTGCACGATGTGGAGGGATACACATGCCGGTGATGATTGAATATGACCATGCGTGTGCACGATGTGGGGGGATGTACATACTGATGATGACTGAATATAACCGTGCGTGTGCACGATGTGGGGGAATGCATTGTCGGTGATGACAGGGTGTGGGAGTGTGGAAGATGACATTAGTTGTACTTGATGTGGGGGTTGCACATGAGCTAGGTGAGGCGGTGGTGGTATTTATGTTTATATATGTGTAAATATACATATGTAATAGAAAGTTTATGAATATGGTATATAGTTGTAATGTATGTGATTCATGCATGTTGTACCTTGAGAATTGCTAAGTATTTCAATTTGAGTTTATTGCAGTAAAAATGGGTTCTTTTTTGTATAACAAAAATTTCTTTTTTTCTTTTTATGTTCTGTTTCTTGCTACAGTGAGAAACTCTCGAACATTGGAGGCTGGCCACAGTTATGTTTCTCGTTGCAGCGAAAATGGATTCTCGCTGTAGCCAGAAACTCTTGGGTGGTTCCAGATTTTTGTGCAGTGCTTTCACTTTGACAAAGATTTACCCATTTTTTTCTCAAAACTGGGTAAAGTGGTAAATATCAAAGTTGTAGCCTTGCCTCTTAGCTTTCTGATGATCTAAAAAGCATGTCAATTGGACTTTGGTAGTGGGAGATATACTTAAAAAAATTGAAGCATATACACACTAAGAATGCCTTTTCGCTGCATTGAGAAACCCTATGTTTTTCTTGTCTTGCTTGGACATTTGCTGAAATTTTCATTCTCCTCAACTTCATGGTTTATCATGGATTTTTCAGCACTAAGGAATTAAATATTTAAGGGTTAAATTAAGGGGTTCTATAAGAAATCAAACTAAGTTGCATTGTTTTTAACAAAAGTGCATCATGTTTTCAAAATCTTTCCATATCGTTTACTTGTTCCTTTCTTATGTTCACTCACTGAATTTTATACTCAAGTTTTTAAACTTCACGTTTTCATATTCGAAGGTAGTTGAGACCTAGGTTGAGTGTCCACGTATGCTCGTCTTCTTGGTAGGTATTATGGCATCTCAGTAGCGGTACCTTCACTCAAAGTCATTCCGTTGACAGTCAAGAGTCCTATGCTTGTATACATGTATATGTAATATAAATCATTAGGATTTAGGTTATAAATGAGACATGTATATTTGATTAATAATGCCATTATGAGTTGGCAAATAGAAGACACTATTTTGACATAATACAAGTATGAATGTTTGGTTGTTATGAAATGTTACTGAAATATTTATAGTTGGGAATTACAATATGTGGTTTTAAAAATGATGATTGGGAATGATGATCGGGATTGCATAAAAAGGCTTGCTTGGGCTTAGTGGGCTATGCCCGTTGGGCTCATGTGCTGGTCATGGCTCAAAAATTAGGCTGTGGAAAAGTTAGTATTAGAGCTAGGTTTAGTCGAGTCTTAGGGATCCTTGTGTCTGTCAGCGGAGTTATTGGAATTAATGTTGAGTCTTGTTTATGGCTTGCGACTGCAGCACAAGTCATAGACGAGAGGCTATATGAACTCTTGTTCCTAGTAACCTACCCTCTTGTTAACGTTATGCAAAGGTCATAAATGGTGCCATTGTATGGGTTTGAGATGCCACCAGGGACACAAGCCATTATTGGAAAGATTTTAGGCAATGCTCTTAATGAAAGGTTAATGTAACGATATATCACTCGACTAAGGATAGAGGAAGGTGGAGTTAGACTGATGGGTCCGTAATAGTTTATTTATTTGGTGGAATTATAATCTGAACCCATGGTTGTCGATGGGAAGAAATTGGATGACATTGGATCATTATTTGAGGTCAATATAAAAGAGCATGTGTGATAATGGTAATAAGGGACGTATTTTGATTGAAATGAATAGTGATTGTTGTGATTTACTCGAGGTTTATAAATCTAAGCATTGAGGAATATGTAAACCAATGTTCATGTGAACGGAGGTAAGTGCATTGGGTTAATTGAGCCTGTCATGCCTTTATAGGAGTGGTGTTGGGCTTTCGAAATATTTTATATGTGAATATGTGTTGCATATGTGTACAGTAGCTTAGAGGGAGCTGGTTTTGATTTTAATTAAGCAACAATGAGATTCCAAGAATTGATTTGACCTATTATGGTTTATAAATATAAGCACATGAATGAACCCAAGGGTGAGCATCAATGATTACGATAATTGATGTGTGGTCAAGAAGTAAAAGGTTAGTAAACAAATATATTCTAAGGATGAGTTTGAATTTTGCTATGCATAGCGTGGAGCCAAGGGATTAAAAGACTAGATATGGATTTGGCAGCTTAAGGTTAAATGACTTGGAAATGTCGAATCTAGTCTAAATGCCATATGGAGTTCTATATTTGAGTCTGATACACAAATTGCTTTAAAGGTCAATTTAGGAGTCTATTTGGATTAAGTATGCAGACTATGATGTAAATGATTAGTCTTAAATTTGATTTCTTCAAAGGTAAGAGATTTAGAAAATGTTGACTATTAGATAAGCTTGAAGAGGGAGCTTTTACATCCTAAGTTTACGAATTTAGATCTTATGGCCGCAAAGGCAAGATGCAACAATTAAGTAAATTGTCTATCTTATCAATGTAACGATTAAGGACTGATGAGTAGAGTTAAGATCACCATGTGAGGTGATGTACACTTTAATATTTCTGTACGTAAGAGTTATTTAGAGATCACTGCTTAATCAAAATGGCACTAAATGTCATGGTAAAGGTACATGAATATTAGTAGTGAGATGTGTCCAAAGAGTGATTTTGACATGCCACCAAATATGGAATAGATATGTCGAGATTAATGTTTTGATCACAAACTTGTGATAGAAAGTTAGTTTTGCAAACTATGGGTTTGATGATCATGAAATATATGGAGGTTATCAATATGTAGGCATACACTTGGAGTTGTACATCTTGTGATCCCCATGCATCATATAGAAGGAGATATCCCATAGGGGAGTTTACCTTGATTGGTGGTTACATGACTATAGGCTTGGCATGAGATTGAGAATCCCTTGGTAGAAATGTGGAATGTATTGTGAAAGGTTGAAAAGCCACATATACCCTAACAAAGTCAATAACATGAATGATGGGGAAATATGGATGTTGATATAACGAGTGTAAAAAAAAAAAAGCTTATGGAAAATCAATGCAAACATATTAAGTTAGTGTTGTATGGTTCAGATTAAGGATAACGACACCTTGGGAGATTTGCAAATAATGTTCAATGAGGCCAATGAGTAGCAACACTATCGAGCATATATTGAATTGTTAAAGTTATGCGTAGCTTTGAAGATAAGCCTTTGATTGTTTAAGTCCTCAATGAAACTTTATTAAAGGAAGAGTTTAAGTGTTTTGGAAGTGTATGGGAAAGCATGAGAGAATACATTAGCTCAACTTGCTATAAGAGGTCAAAATGGGGTGGCCATGAGTGGCTCGTGAGTAACTAAGCAATGTAGAAGTAAATGAGTAAGAGAGTTATGATTGGTAGATAAGGGTAGAACTTTAATGATGAGACTGTGTTCACTGCTATAGGCATTGAATTGTAAGTTACGGTCATGTATCCACCTTGTGAACACCCTGGTGAGATAAATTCGAGATATTTTTCACAATGAGAAAACATTAAAGCTAAAAGAGCAAATGGCTATATAATTCAGATGGGGCTTGTAACAGATATGTCACATAAGTATAGAAATATGTTGCAAATATAAAGATGTTGGTCCCAATTATATGTTCTAAAGAAGGGGTGAATAGTACAAATTAGCTATTGACAAGATAATGAAACAATTTGAAAGGCTATGAAACTAAAAACAGAGTAAACAATGCGTAGGAATTTAGAGTGGTTCGGTTCAAGACTTGTTGGTCCCAATTATATGTTCTAAAAGAGGGGTGAATAGTACAAATTAGCTCTTGACAAGATAAGGAAACAACTTGAGAGGCTATGAAAATAAAAACAGAGTAGACAATGTGCAGGAATTTAGAGTGGTTCGGTCCAAGACCTACATCCACTATCTTGATTATCCAACCAAGGATTTTCCAACTAATCTACTATGAACCAGTGAAATTCACAAGCTTTCACCAAGCTTTATGATGGCTTTTACCAGGCTCAGCCAAAACCTTTCACAATAGTTTTTCACGGGTTTAACTTAAACTCAAACATCTAACTTTTCAAGGCTAAGTTAGAACCTTAACACATTCAAGCAATCTTAGCTTGAAACAACCTTTAGAGTGACTCACCCACTTTAAAATTACAAGAAAAAAAGTAAAAAGAAAGTATCTATGATCACAAGTTGATCTAAATGGTACAAGATTGAGTGTAGATCACAATTACAAAAGATGGACGTTTAAGTGTAGTAAGGTGCAAATAAGATTTTCTGGTTTTTCAGTTCTATGTGACTTGGAAGCCTTCAATTCTCTCAAAACATCTCAAAACTCTCATTTCTAACCATTGGAAGACCTTTTATACTTGGAGAAACAACTCTGATGGCAGTTTGATAGTTTATGACTGTTGAAAACAATTTAGAGTTGATTCTAACTGTTAATCTGTCTTCTAGTGCTCTGGTTCAAATTGCAAACAGAGAGCTCTTAGTTGACTAACTTTTTTCTTGGTCAACTAAATTGGTTCTATCTTCTGATCACAAATTCTGGCAAAGAGCATTTAGTCGACTAACTTATTTCTTGGTCGACTAAGTTGGTTCTGTTTCTCAATACTCTTCAGTCCACCATTTCTCCATTTTGAATTTTAGCCAACCAACATTCTTCATTATTCAACTAAAGAGCGTTCTTCTTGTTAATCAATCATGTTTCCTTAATCATGTGATTTTTGATATACTCTTTTGAAGGATTGATTTATTATTTGCATGTATATTTTTGTCCTGCACACGCAAGTAAAAATATTAGACACAAATGAATGGGAATGTTTTATTATCATCAAAAACTAATGGAGCCAACAATCTCCCCATTTTTAATGATGACAAAACATTCATTGATTAATAGCACAACGTCCTTTTATCCTTTTTAGTTTTGCAGAAAATGAGGATTGCTCCCCATAAGTGTGTGCTCCCCCTTAGTGTGTGCTTAATTTGCTTATTCATTTTAGCAAATTTTATTTATGTCATATAGAGAATGACACCATACATTCAAAGTATATATATATCTAGAAATATAAAGTGATTTATAGTAGGTGAATGTTGACAGATTATCATCAAAATTTCAGTAGCTGTCAACAGTGTATTGTTATCAGATGTTGTCTATACCATTCATCATTCAATAGATATACTATACACAACATCCATATGTATTCACAGTCACAATGTCATAATAAAACCAGTCATCAGCATATTATCCTAATATCAGTATAGCACCGGACTATTAACAATAACAATTAAAATGCCATAACATCATCAGATATTCAATCATCGATAGTTAAATACCATGAACATATCAGCATTCCATTTTTCACACAAAAACAGAACCAACAAAATATAACTAATAAGAATAAATTTGAGTGTTGTGTTCAACTGCTGGTATGGGACAAATATCAAATAACCACAAACCATAAAATAATAGCTAATATTCTAAAATGCCCATAGTTTAGTTCTACTTCATTTTTTCGCTAGATTTTTGGTACCTTCACCTTAACATTTTTGTTTTTTTTTTTATTTTTTTGGTTCCTTCTCCCTAACTTTTTTTTTACGTTATTATTTTTCCTCATATTTTTAACTTCTCCCCCTTTTTGTCAACATCAAATGAGAGAGGTTTCATTCTTTTGAGGAGGCAGAGGGAGTTGATTCAATGCCATAAAAAAGATTTAGAGGTACAAGAGTGGGTGCACATGGGGACTTTTTAAGGGATGATTCAGGGGAAGAATTGTCAAAAACCTCTAATGGTTCTTGAGGAGAAGAAACAGTTGCCTGTTTGGTCTTTTTTGCCAATTTGGAGGACTTTCTTCTTTTAAGAAATGTTGTTTTTATGGCCATTGTTTTCTTGCCCTTGGCAGCTGGTTTGGACTTCGTCTGTGGAGCGGCAATGGCTTTTTCCTTTCCTTTACTTGATTTTTCTTTTGCTATATGGGCTGGTTTAGTAGACACTGACTTTTGAGCTTATGTTTTGGTTGTTTCCTTTTCTACTTGTTCTTCCCTAACCATTTGGTGGAAAAGTCCCATGATTGAAACATCTTCAGAATGGGGAAGAGATGCTTGTTGGGGTTCTTGTTGAGGTTAGGGCTCAAGGGGTGGACTTTCATTAAGAGAACCAAGTACCTCAGTGCTTTGGTCAGATGCATCTTTTGTTTGGGGTTCTGGTGAAGGGGATTTTTATGGCTGATCAACCCTTGGTTTAAGGTCCTCTGTTTGGAGAGCAGGGCTGGCAGTTTGGTAAGCTGAGCCTTCAGCCCGAAGCACAAGACTTGCATCATGAAAATCAGACCCTTTTGCTTGGAAGGTAGAGCCTTCAGCACCTTGTCCTCCTAGTGTAATGCTTGGAGTGGCAAAGGTATCTACAGCAGTAGGTTCAGAGGGCATTGTTGATTTTTCTTTCATTTTGCTTTCCATCTTAGTAAGCTTTTCTTCTAATTTTTGAATTATTGTCCGTTGGTCTATGAGCTTTCCATCAGTTCTTATAAAGAGATTGAAGATTACTCCATTTGAAAATTGAGATGGTGCTGCCTATGGTTAAGCTAGTGTAGTAGAAACCTTGGCTGTTCTAATGAAAGTTTCTCTATCCAACTTGTAACCTATTTTTAGTAGACTACCTAAGTAGATAACCTAGTTTCTGCTCTTTACCATGTCAAGTTCATACCTTTTTGCCCAAATTCCATTTTTTTTTCACTAAAGAAGTAATGACATTCCTATAAGGGAAATTTATCTTGTCCCCTTTGCAAGCATTCCTCATTCTTTCAATCATAAATTGACCAACATTGAGTGGAGTGCCATTAAAGGCATGCTTCATTAACCATAAATCTTGAAGACTAATATAACTTAAGTTGCTACTTCTGCCATGAATGTTGGTAGCAACAAAGGAATGTAAAATCCTAATTTAGGGGCTTGTAATAAGGCCGGCATTACTGTTAGAAGAGTATTTTTTCTTTTTTCCTATGATAATTTTTCATAAAGAAGAGGGGTCATATTTTTCAGGGAATTCAAATTCTCTCTCCTTACACTCGATTTTCAGCAAATTACCCAAATCAATAGCAGTCATAGTAAAGTCTGTCCCATTCAAAAATACATTCAGTCCATCATCAGTACAATCATCAAGCTCTTCAAGTTCTCCCTCATCTACTACTATTGTCGAATAAAATTCTTTCACTAAATTAGCATTGTATGATTGATTTTTGAAAATGCTAAACTCTTTTAGTTTTAGTTCCTTAAAATAATCAGACAGACTGGTCTGAATCTCAAGAATTTCGTTGAAGCTCTCCCAATCGATTAACTTTCCACATGTTATTGGTGTATTTTCTATTTTCCCAAATCTCTCTTCATGCATTGTATTTCTAAATTTAGAAGATGAGATAATACCTTTCTTAGGCGATTTTCCCTTGTATTTCTTTTTCTCTGTCTTATGCTTCTTCTTTGTTGGCATTTTTCCAGATTTTTCATCCCAGAACTAGATAGTCTTCTTCTTTTTCTTTTGGATTTCAGCTTCCTAGCTCTCTTCTAGTGGTCGTTTGCCCTTTTTCTTTTCCAAAGGTTCTTTAAGCAAAGAGGATTTTGCCATTTTGTTTTTCAAGGGATTTCAGACTTAGGGTTTCGTATGGTTAAGAGAGAGGGGTTTCAATCTTAAGTGGATCAGTTTCAGAGGACAAAAGATGAAAGAAAGATGATCTGAGAGTAGTTAATATTTTCAAAAACTGTCTGTCTTCTCCTATTTATATGCAATCAATTACTTCTCTCTTTCAAAATTTGAAAATTTCCCTTTAAATTGGGTTATTCTCCTAGGCAGTTTTTCTTCTTTCTTTTATTACCCTGTAAACACATTCTTTTCATTATTTTATTCCTTCTTCATTTAATTGATTGAGTCTTATTGTTTAAGATGACAGAACACTCTTAGTTGACTAAGATTCACTTTAGTCAAATAAGTGCCTTTGTTTTCTGTGTATGAGCCAAAAATTTTCCTACAATTCCTGCATACTAACTATCCCTAAATTCCTTCTAATCTCACAAAATCTATCTTCATTCAGAGGTTTGGTAAATATATCAGCTAATTGATGTAAAGTATTCACATATTCAATCTTAATATCACCTTTCATTACATGGTCTCTAACAAAGTGGTGCCTAATCTCAATGTGCTTAGTCCTAGAACGCTGCACAGGATTTTTTGAAATATTAATTGCACTTGTATTATCACAATATATTGGTGTGTTATGCATTGATAACCCATAGTCCTTCAGTGGTTGTTTAATCCATAAAATTTGGGCGTATCAGCTACTTAGGGATATATATTCTGTTTTTGCTATAGACAAAGCCACTGAATTTTGTTTTTTGCTACACCATGAAACAAGCATACTACCTAGAAATTGACAGGTTCCATTAGTGCTTTTCCTATCTGTTTTGTTGCCAGCAAAATCAACATCCGAATATGCAACTAAGCTAAGGGTTGACTCTATAGAATACCAAATGCCTAATGCTTGAGTGTCTATGAGGTATCTAAAAATTCTTTTAACAACAGTCAGGTGTGATTCTTTAGGTCTAGATTGAAAACGATCACAAAGACATACGCTGAATTGAATGTCAGGCTTGCTGGCTGTTAAAGAGAGTAGTGAACCGATCATACCTTTATAGAGCTTTTGATTAACATATTTTCCTTTTCATCTAAATCAAGCCTGGTGGATAGACTCATTGGTGTGTTAATTGGCTTTAGCTTTATCATGTAAAATCTTTTGAGCATGTCTAGAAGGCATCTTTTTTGGCTGATGAAGATCCATTCTTTATTTTGTTTGATTTGCAGTCCAAGAAAGAATTTTAGTTCTCCCATCATGCTCATTTCAAACTCTCATTATATTTCTTCAGCAAATTTCTTGCATAAAGCTTCATTAGTTGCACCAAAAATAATATCACCACATATACTTGAACAACAATTAAATCATTTGAATGTCTTTTAATGAACAATGTTGTATCAATACTACCCCTAACATAATCACTTTCAACCAGAAATCTTGAGAGCCTCTTCTATCAAGCTCCAGGAGCTTGTTTCAATTCATACAAGGCTTTATGGAGTTTGAGCACATAATCTGGTTTTCCAAAGTCTTCAAAACTTAGTGGTTGTTCTACATACAGTTCTTCTTGAATGAATCTATTTAAAAATGCACTTTTTACATCCATTTGGTACAATTTAAAATTCATAAAGCATGCAAAAGCTACCAACAACCTTATGGCTTCAATCCTAGTAATGGGTGCAAAGGTTTCATCATAATCTATTCCTTTTTCTTGGTTGTATCATTGTGCTACCAACCTAGCTTTATTTCTAACCATGTTTTCTTGCTCATCTACTTTGTTTCTAAACACCCATTTTATGCCAACAATGGGGTGATTTGAAGGTCTAGGTACCAATGACCATACACAATTTCTCTTGAATTGGTCAAGTTCCTCTTGCATGGCCCAAATCTAACTTTCTTTTTTTTTTTCAACTTCCTCAAAATTTTTAGGTTCAATTTGAGAAATGAAAGCTGAAAACTCACAAGTCTCTCTAGTTGCTCGCCTAGTCTTAACTTCTTGAGATATGTCACCTATTATTTATTCTTGTGGATGATCTTTTGCATATCTCCAACTTCTTGAAAGATCACCATGTTGAATTTTTGTTCTTTGCAAATTTTCTAGAGGTGGAGTTTCATTTTCTCTTCTAGGTGAGCGTTCTTCATAATTCTTATTGTTCTCTAAACTCATTTCTTCCATTTTGTTTTTCTAAGTTCTCTACATCATCACCATCATCATCATGAATTTCCTTTTGTATGGCAATGGATTCATCAAAAACTCATGGATTGATTCTTCAACACTCAATGTCCTTTTGTTGAAAACTTTATAAGCTTTTAAGTTTAATGCATATCTTAAAAATATAGCCTCATCACTTTTTGCATCAAACTTTCCTAATGAATCTTTTCCATTGTTTAAAATAAAGCATTTGCAACCAAAGCTCCTAAGGTGAGAAATGTTTGCTTTCCTACCCTTGTATAGTTCATAAGGAGTCTTTGATATCATGGCTTTAATTGATACTCTATTGAGGATATAAGTTGTTGTATTCACTGCCTCAGCCTAAAAATATTTTGGTAGGTTATTCTCACATAGCGTTCTAGCCATTTCTTTTAAGGTTCGGTTTTTCCTTTCTACAACTCTATTTTACTAGGGTGTTCTAGGTGCAGAAAAATTATGATCCAACCTCTTTTCATTGCAAAATTTCTCAAATTCATCACTTTGAAATTCTCCTTCATGATCACTCATAATACTAACTATGGCTATTTCTTTTTCATTTTCACCTCTTCTACAATGACTTATAAATGCTGGTAAAGCAACATTCTTATGAGCAAGAAAATAAACCCAAGTGTACCTAGAATAGTCATCAACTATTACAAAGCCAAAAGATTTTCCACCTAGACTAGTTATACTTATTGGACCAAATAGATCAATATGCAACAATTCAAGAGGTCTAGATGTTGACACAATTTTCTTAGTTTTAAATGATATTCTAACTTGTTTTCCTAGTTGGCAATCATCACATAATTTATCATTTTCAAACTTTAGATTTGGCAGTCCCACAACTAAGTTCTTTCTAATCAACTTTGACATGGTATGCAGGCTTGCATGTCTTAATCTCCTATGCCATAATCAGCTATCATTTACAGCATTTGCAACTAAACATATTTCACAATTCATTTCAAGATCCTTTAGTAATGGTTTTTCTTGAAATATGTATTTTTCTTTAATGTATCATTTTCCAAACTCTTAAGAGTTGTGTTTTCATCAATTATTTTTTACAGGATTTTATATTTATTTTCCAGCTCCAATTTCATATCCTCAAAATCTGTTTTTGAGTACTCTAATTCAATTTGCAGAATGTTTCTTTGTTCAAGAACAAAATTGAACTATTCTTTCATCTTTTCCAAATTACTTTCAAGAGATATAACCTTTTTCTTTAAAGTCTTGTATTTTGAAAAAAGTTTTTCAAATTCATCATAAAGGCTATCATACTCATCTTGTAAATCATCAATGCAAATATCATATGGGGATGAGGATACCTCGATTTCATCATCCTGTGCCATCAAATAAAAGTTTGCTCTTTTCTTAGATTTTTCATCTTTAGCTTCAGAGCTCGAGATGTCACTGTCGGACCAAGCAACTACCACCATTGCTTTCTTGGATTTCTTGTTTTTCTTTGAAGTCTCATCTTTCAGCAATGGCCATTCGGACTTGATGTGGTTAGGCTTCTTGCATTCGAAGCAGGTTAGCTCCTCATTTTGTTGGAGTCATTTTTGTTTTTGATTTTCCATAAAGGATCTTGATATTTTCTAAGCCCTTTTCTTGCTAGTCTCCGGTTTCTTCTGCCCATAAGCTTTTTGAATTTCCTTGTAACTAGAGCCTACTCATCATCATCATCACAAGATAGCTCTTCCAACTCTTCTTCAAGAATGCTAGCTTTTAGAGTAATCTTCTTTTCTTTTTCTTTGCTTCTCTCTTGTCTTCTTTTTCTTCTTCTTTGAGCTCCAGTTAATGAGTAAGGAGAAAACCACAAATCTCATCCAAAGTAATAACATTTAGGTCCTTGGCCTTTCGAATTGTAGTCACTTTAGGCTTTCAATTTTTTAGTAGGCTTTTAAGAAGTCTTTTAACAATCTCATGCTCAGGTATTGGTTTGCCTAGTTGACTAAGTTTATTTGTGATGTTTGTAAATCTATCTAACATGCTGGTGACATCTTCACCAGGCTCTATCTTAAACATTTCATAATTATGAGTCAAAAAGGCTATTTTGGACTCATTGACTTAGGAAGTCCCTTCATGGATAATCCTAAGTTTATCCCACACTTGTTTAGTTGTTGTACAGCTTGATACTTTGTTAAATTTGGTGGGAGTCAAGGCACAGTGCAGTTTAGTGATAGCCTTAAAATTTGTTTGGACTCTCTTAGTTTCAACCTCAGTCCATTCAGACCTTGGCTTAGGCATCATCTCATTTGTAACAACATTTAAAGTTGAAAGAGTAAAGGGACCATCAGTTATGACATCCCACATCTCATAGTCCATTGCCCTAATATATATCAACATTCTAATGCTCCAATAAAAGTAGTTAGAGCCATCAAACAGAGGTGGTCTGTTTGTAGATTGTCCCTTAGCAACTATGGATTTTTGAAGAGCCATTGGATCTTCCCAAAATGTGTTAAACCTTAGAAACAAGAAACTAGCTCTAATACCATTTGTTGGTCATAATTATATATGCTAGAAGGGGATGACTAACACAAATTGGCTCTTAACAAGATAAGGAAACAATTTGAAAAGCAATGAAAATAAAAACAGAGTAGACAATGCGCAAGAATTTATAGTGATTTGGTCTAAGCCTACATCCACTGCCTTGATTATCCAACCAAGCATTTTCCAACTAATCCACTATGAACTAGTGAAATTCATAAGCTTTCACCAAGCTTTACAATGGCTTTTACCAGGCTCAACCAAAACCTTTCACAATAGTTTTTCACGAGCTCAACTAAAACCCGAATACTTAACTTTTCAAGGCTAAGTTAGAACTTTAACACATTCAAGCAATCTTAGCTTGAAACAACCTTTAGAGTGACTCACGCACTTTAAAATTACAAGAAAAGAAGTAAAAAGAAAGTACCTATGATCACAAAGTTGATCTAAATGGTACAAGGTTGAGTGCATATCACAATTACAAAAGATGGATATTTAAGTGCAGTAAGGTGTAGAGAAGATTTTTTTATTTTTTAGCTCTATATGACTTGGAAGGCTTCAATTCTCTCAAAACATATCAAAAACTCTCATTTCAAACCATTGGAAGACCTTTTTATACTTGGAGAAATAACTCTAATGGCAGTTTGATAGTTGATGACCGTTGAAAATAGTTTAGAGTTGATTCTAGCTGTTAATCTGTCTTTTAGTGCTTTAGTTTAAATTTGGTTTGCTATGTAAACAAATATTAATTTTTATATAACAAAAATTTGAGATTTTGAACTTAATGTATTTAATTGTGATGTCATGACTTAAAGTCAAAATTTAATGGCTATGCTTATTGTTGTATTCATGTTATAAATATATACATGATTCAACCATTGATACGGTTTAGTAAAAGTGTACAATGAATTATTGAGAAATTTCTTGAAGGCTTGTTCGGGACTTAACAGGGTCTTTTTGGAAGTCTCGGACGCCGGTAGCGATCTAGGAGGGATCGTTACAATATTGGTATCAAAACCCTAGGTTTAGAAAAGTCCTAGGATTTTTCAAGTTGTCAGCGGAGTGTCGAGGGTAGTGTAGAGTCTTATCGATGGTTCATGACTGTAGCATAGATTATGGGTAGGAGGCTACATGAATTCCCTAATCTTAGTAAGCCACATTTATTATTAACTTTTAATATTTATTTAAAAAGGTGTTTATCGCTGTCTAGGTATCGAGATGTTGCTTATGACGCGAGCCACCTTAAGTGAAATTAGAGGGTTTAAGGCCCCAGATGACGCTATAGAGGAATTACGTGCATCTTTCTCTATGAGTAGTGAGAGAGGTAGACCTAAAGGTCGAATCACCAGGGCTCAAAGCAACCAAAGTTTCGATGAGAGGAGAGCCAATACCAGTTCTGGGGATACGGGAGGTGAGCATCTTGAGGTACCAACTACCACGTTAGAGGAGATAGTGGCTGAATTGTGAGGGTTATCCCAAGAGTTTGCGGAGTTTAGGAGACAGAAAGTATATCAATCAAATGAGACAATGGGTTCTAGCTTTGAAGATTTAGATTATTAACCTTATGAGGAAACAGATTGGGGAAATGTCATGGTGACTTTAGGTGAGTTCATGAAATTGAAACCCCCTTCTTTTTCGGGTATTAACTCAGTAGAGGACCTATAAGTATTTTTAGATGAGATGGATAAAATTTGTACTGCATTGGGTTGTTTTAGTCATCGGGCAGTTGATTTGATAGGCTTTAGATTGATGGAGGTAGTGTAAATATGGTTTGCTACGCTCAAGCAGTGTAGACTTCCTACATCTACTCCACTTACTTGGGGAGAATTTACACAGGCTTTCATGGACAGATTTCTACCTGAAAGCATAAGAGATGCTAAGGTACAGGAGTTTGAGACCTTAATGCAGGCCTTGTGGATGATAGTGTCAGATTATGACATCTAGTTTACTCAGTTATTGAGATATGCCCCGTATTTGGTTCGGACTAAAAAGGAAAAGATCAAAAAGTTCATTAAGGGGTTACTTGAGCCAATATATAGAATCCTAGTCTCTCAGAGATTTACATCTTATCCTGAGGTAGTTGATGCCACCAGAAAAATTGAGGCGAGGCGTAAAAAGGTTGAAGTGGAAAGAGAGAGGAGTAAAAGAAATCGAGGTGAAGGATCTTCCAGACATAGAAGCCCCAGTAGAGGTACAGATGCTAATATAGCTAGCCAGCAAGGTTGAATGGATGGCAATTTACTCAGAGGATTAGCATTCTCTAGTCTATCGAATCAACGAAGAAATTTCCAGTTCCGTAGCCCTCCATGTTGCAGTGATTTTAGTGGGATTAATTACAGACGGGCTATGAGTAACAAGATGACTAATGTAAATCCCAGATAGAGTAACCAGTGGGGTCCTTTTTGTACCTTTGGTAACATGCGTACAGGGCCATGCAATCAAATTGTGATGTTCTGTTACGAGTGTAGGGGAGTTGGTCATGCAAAGAGGGATTGCCCTACTTTTTGCATAACCAGGAGATGGCTCGTGGTTTAATGCGACCCGATTTTGCTACCGCACCAACAGTTGTACCACCAACCAGGAATGTCAAGAGGGATAAGGGAAAAGGGATAGCTTCCTCTTCATGAAGTAGACCAGCAGGGTCAACTCAATAAGGTGTTTCTGGAAAGGGACAAGCTAGAGTGTTCGCTCTAACGCCATAAGATGCTCATGCCTCGAATGTAATGGTAACAAGTACTCTTCTTATTTGTGGTTCTGAAGCATCAATTTTATTTGACCCAGGATCCACCCATTCTTTTGTGTCTTTAAATTTCACGTCTAATTTAGGCAAGCAATATGAATGTATGGATGAACTGTTAGTAGTAACCACCCCGGTGGAGGAATCATATGTTGCAGAGTATGTGTTTCATTCTTGTGTGGTCCAGATTAAAGATAAGTACATTTGGGTGGACTTAGTTTAATTACAACATTAGGGGTTGACGTGATACTAGGCATGGATTGGCTGGCGTCTTGCTATGCCAACGTGGATTGTTATCGCAAGTTGGTGAAGTTTAAATTCCCAGGAAAGTCATCATTTATTATTTATGGTCATAGCAGCCATTTGGGTAATAGTGTGACAGCTACATTTACAGGAGAAGTACAGAGTGAAAAAGGAAATTTAGAAGCGACACTAGTAGTAAATGAATTTGTAGATGTATTTTTAGAAAAGTTACCTAGATTACCTCCAAAAAGAAAAATTGAATTTTGTATTGACTTGGTTTCAGGGATGCAACGAATATCGATACCTCTATACCGAATGGCACCGATAGAGTTAAAGAAGTTAAGAGAACAATTACAAGATTTAATTAATAAGGGTTTTATTCGCCCGAGTGTGTCTCCTTGGGGAGTGTCGGTGTTGTTTGTAAAAAAGAAGATGGTAGTCTCAAGCTATGCATAGATTATCAGCAGCTAAATTGTCACGACCCAATTCCCGAACCATGACCGACGCAAGGGCCCGATGAGCATAGCTCACTAAGCCCAAGCAAGCCTATCCATTTACTTTACTTATCGTACGATGGTGCGATGCAAACACACGTGATGCACTCAGTATGCATACAAAGCCAATTAACAATGGCATTATCAATAGAATATACATGCACTATACCAGTCATGTATTTAGCAATTTACACTGCATACACATATTCACATAGTTAGATTGTATTCACAATACAAAAAGACCCATGACTTCCAACGGAGACATTTACAATAAAAGAAATGGGTTGCTACTGAATGCCCACCTTCTAACTAGGAGATACACTACGGGGACTCCTTGATCTAGGGTCCAATAGTCTCCTGATCTGAAAGCATGAATTTTATAAAACGTGAGTACGAAACTCAGTGAATGAATATTAGAAGAGAACAAGCAATCTCAATCAGGAAATTTGACAATCATGATGCACCAGTTGAAAACGAGACAATTTTTCTTTCTAACTAATATTTAAACCCTTTCCACTTACCTCAAGAATATTTTTTAGCTAGATGGCAAAATTGACCATTATCGCTGCAGCGAAATTTCTACTGCAGTGAAGCGAAATCAAAACCGTCGCTGCATGAGGGTTTCGCTCATCCATACGAGGGTTTCATGTAAAACCCCTTTTTTCTCAATTTAAGGCAATTCACATATCATACAATCACATATATACACAAAGACATGAGCAATCATATATATATACACAAAGACATTTATCTGAGCACTTGCAGGCGTTACGCATTGCCGTCCCTGCAAGCTCCTGAATAGCGAATCACGCTTCACCAAAGTTCAGCGTGATAATTTCCAGAAATCGTGGGTGTTACGTATTGTTGTTCCCACTTTGCTCAATTCTGAATTTTTTTGAAAATTGTGGGTGTTACGTATCGCCGTCCCCACTTTACTCAACTCAAATTTTCTAAGAATCGTGTGCACTACGCATCGCCGTCCCCACTTTGCTCAATTCTAAATTTCTAGGAGATTGTGGGCGTTACGTATCGCCGTCCCCACTTTGCATACCATTACATCGATTTCACATAATTTATTAACAATACATGTAAGCACCATATAAAGGTACATAGATGCATTGCAATCATATAGATGAGCAATATTCAACACAATAAAATTTCACATCAATAAAATAATATTTCACGAAAAGCTTGTTCCTATGGTATTCATTCTTTTAAAGAAGATTGAATAAAATCATTCAAGCATTTTATTCAATAAGTTCATATTTCCCAAAACCATTTTTGAGATGAAAATTCACTCATAGGTTTTTCGGGAGTCGAATTCGAGTGCTTCGACTACTAATCCTCGAGTGCGATTTTCTTGCCTTTATTAGAAATCTCACCACCTTGACAAATAACACAATAATTTAATTACTATATTGGTGCTAATTAGGTATAAAATTAACCTAATTTCTATATGGATGCATAAAATACTCGGTCACTCATTTAAACGTGGTGTTGACCTAATTCGGTCGATTATCCAATAAATTGGCCAATACATCCGATTTGATTCCAAATTGCACCATTCTTTTTCTAATACCTTAATTCACCACATACAATTTAAATAGTGCCAATTTTAGTGTTTAAACTTTTTCATTTTTTCATGGAAAAATTCAGCCATTACAATGCATTAGCACTGAAATTTTTTCCTACCAAACTTTTTCACTTTAATTTGTCATTTTCTAATTTATTTCATTTCAAATGAAATCATTTCATTTGAAATGAAACAATTCCTCATGGATTCTCAACACCCTAGGTTCGGCCAACAAAGAGTCCTAGAGAAATTGAATATTTCTTTTGTGTTTTTGTTCATAACCATGCTTAACTACCTCTAAACATCAACATAGTCTAAAATCAAATTATTCCAACAACAATTCCTCTTCCATACCCATTTTTCAGAATTGAATTTACCATGATATCTCAATATTCAATCATGAAAATCAAGAACAAAAGCATAGATTAGCTAGGTATCAAGGAGATTTAAAGAATTTCTAGCTTACCGAGCTTGTTTCCTTGATTTCTTCACTTTCTCTTTGATTTTCCACTTAGGTTTTCTTGTTTTTCCCTTTGTTCTTCCTTTGTTCTTGTTGCTAGATGCTTAGGCCGAATATGTGAGGGAATTAGGGATTTAATGGGCTAATATTTGTGCCTTAATAATAAAATAATCAAGCATGCCACGTGTTGCACGCTTATTTGCCCATTTTTCTAACTTTTTTGACTTTTTCTTCCATAATTTTCCACCACATGATTATTCTAAATCAAGATATGATCAAAAGATGACCATGGCTGGAAAAATATGTTCTGGTGGTGGAAAATTACCGTTTTGCCCCAGAGATGGTAAAATTACGATTTTACCCATATACTCCGAAATGTACTGGAATTACATTATTTTCACTTTCTATCCTTAAATAACACCAATATTAATCAATTTTAACCAAATGGGGTAAAAATCTTTTCAAAAAAATTTCCGTTTAGTTATCTAGTGGCAAAATTACTATTTTACCCTTGTGCTCCAAAAATACCAGGAATCATAATTTTTCACTGTTAAACATCATTTTATACTCCAATAATCATAACTGTATTTCATATAATTATTTTTAGTCCAATGTGATCAAATCTTGGTTAAAAATCTCTATTTATTCATCAAATGGTAAAATGACCGTTTTGTTCCTAACCGATCAATTTTACCGATTGACTCCAAACTGGACCTTGAACTTCGAATCACTATTCTAAGTCATTTTGTGGGTTTCAAAATTTTCAAATTCCTCTTAAAATTTCTATTTGAGCTAGTTCAAGGTTCGATTTACTTAATTGTATCGCTAGATATAATACCGCCTTTTAATAAATTCGACAAGGTTTCACATAAATAAAGTCACAATCAAGAATAGATATCCATTTCCAAGGATTGATGACTTGTTTGATCAAGTGTAAGGAGCTCAATGCTTTCCGAAGATTGATATGAGGTCTAAATATCATCAATTAAGGATCAAGGAAAAAGATATACCCAAGACCACGTTCTGTACAAGGTACAGACATTATGAATTTTTGGTGATGTCTTTTAGGTTGACAAATGCCCCTGTTGCGTTTATGGATTTGATGAATAGGGTGTTCTGAGCATACCTAAATAGATTTCTAGTCGTCTTTATTGATGACATTCTAATATACTCAAGAAGTTGGGAAAAACAAGCACAACATTTAAAGATCGTGCTATAAACCCTACGGGAGCATAGATTGTATGCAAAATTTCCTAAGTGCGTGTTTTGGTTGAGTAGCGTTAGTTTTTTGGGACATATTGTATCTAAGAACAGAGTGCAAGTAGATCCCATCAAAGTTGAGGTGATTGAGAATTGGGCTAGACCCATGATAGTTATGGAAATTAGGAGTTTTTTGGGGTTGGCTAGGTATTATCGACGATTTGTGAAAGATTTCTCTAAGATAGCCTCCCCACTGACGAGGTTAACTTAAAAGGGGGTAAGATTTCAATGGTTGGAGGTTTGTGAACGTAGTTTCCAAACATTAAAAGCTTGTTTGACATTAACACCCATATGAAGTTTGCCATGTAGGCTTGGGGGCTACACTATTTATTATGATGCTTCAAGGGTTGGATTAGGGTGTATACTAATGCAGCATGGTAGAGTCATCGCTTACGCCTCAAGACAACTTAAGAGACATGAACAAAATTATCCTACACATGATATGAAGATGGCAGTGATCGTGTTTGCTTTAAAAATATTGAGGCATTATTTGTATGGAGAAACATGTGAAATATATACCAATCACAAAAGTTTGAAGTATATATTTCAACAACGAGATCTAAATTTAAGGCAACGCAAATGGATGGAATTGTTGAAAGACTATGACTGTACGATACTTTGCCAGCTCGGCAAAGCGAATGTTGTAGCGGATGCCTTAAGTTGAAAGTTAATGGGTAGTATGGCCCACATTGTAGTAGAGAGAAGGTTGATAGTGCAAGGATTGCAAGACCTAGGTAATATGGGAGTCAAATTTGAGGTCAATGGATCAGATGCATTATTGGCACATTTCAAGGTCCAATCGATACTAATTGATCGAATTCAAGATGCCCAAGCTAGAGATACATTTGCAATGACTATTTTGGGGAGTATGGGTGAGCATGTTTTTGAGTTCGATTTTAGGTTTGATGGATTGTTGAGATATGGATCTTGGATCTATGTTCCAAATTTGGATGAATTAAGAGAAGAAATTCTAGAAGAAACACACGTTGCTGCTTATACAGTATATTTGGGAGCCACCAAGATGTATCATGATTTAAGATCCATATATTGGTGGTAAGGACTGAAGAAGGATGTAGGGGAATATGTTTCAAGATGCTTAGTGTGCCAAGTGAAGGTAAAGCACTAAAGACCTTCAAGATTACTACAACCGTTACTGGTACCCGAATGGAAGTAGGAACACATAGGCATGGACTTCATAACCAGTTTGCCCCGAATTAATGGACGATACAATTCCATATGGGTGATTGTCGATTGGTTGACTAAGTTAGCACATTTCCTTCCGGTGAAGACAAAGTTTGAGGCAATACAATATGCTCAAATTTACATTAATGAGATTGTTAGACTACATGGCATACAAGTGACTATTGTGTCAGATTGGGGACCATAATTTACTAGCCAATTTTGGAAGAGGTTGCAAGATGAATATGGGACCCGACTGGACTTTAGTACAACATATCACCTTCAGACAGACGGTCAATCTGAGCACACGATTCAAATATTGAAAGATATGTTAAGAGCAATCGTGTTGGATTTTGGAGTTTTTTAGAACTTATACTTGCCTTTAGTAGAATTTGCATACAATAATAGTTACTAGGCAAGTATTAAGATGGCGTCTTTTGAGGCATTGTATGGGCAGAAGTGTAGATCACCCATTGGATGGTTGGAAGTTGGGGAAAGGAAGTTGTTAGGGTTGGAAATGGTACAAGTGGTGGATGAAAGAGTACAAATAATTCGAAAACGAATGTTGGCTGTTTAGAGTAGACAAAAGTCGTATGCCGACAATTGACGTAGGCCCTTGGAGTTCTAAGTAGGTGAATATGTATTTCTAAAAGTTTGCCATGCAAAAAAATATGAAAATTTGGTAAAAGAGGGAAACTCAGTCTTCGATATATTAGCCCATTTGAAATATTGGAACGTGTATGTATTGTTGCTTATCGATTGGCATTACTATCGGATTTTGAAGGGGTCAATCTAGTGTTTCATGTATCCATGCTCAAAAAATATATTCGAGACCCTTTGAATGTGATATAACATGATGCAACATGATACGATACTACTGAAAAATGGGTTAGAATACCAAGAGCAGGTTGTAGCTATATCGGACTGTCAAGTAAAAAGGCTTCGCTCTAAGAACATTGCCTTAGTGAAAGTATTATGGCAAAAAACATTCGGTAGAGGAGGTAATTTGGGAACCAGAAGAGGAAATGCGAGTAAAATATCTTCATTTGTTTAAGGATTAAAGGTACTGATAAGTGCCTCTATGTTGTTGAAATTCGAGGACAAATTTATTTTAAGTGGAGGAGTTTGTGACATCCCTTGAGGTAGAGGCCAACATTGATAAAAGGAAAAAGAGAAAGAGAAAAGATAAGAGAGAAAAAAAAAGAGAAAAAAAGAAGAAAAATGGGAATGGTCGATCAAAAAGAGGAAAAAAAGTAAAAAAAAAGAACAAAAAAAGGAAGAAAGAGAAGAAGAAGATGGGGCGAAAAGTAGCCACGACATTGAAAAGGAGAAGGGAAGAAAGAAAAAGGAGAAAAAGAGGAAAGAAAAAAGAAAGAGAAAAAGAGCTACGACACTAGGAAAGAGAAAAGAAAAAAAAAGGAAGAAAAGAGGAAAGGAGAAAAGAAGAAGAAGAAATGGGGAGAAAAGGGAGCAGCGGCAACGGCATTGGGAGGAAGAAAGATAGAAAAAAAAAAGGAGAAAAAAAAGAGAAGAAAGAAAAGGGAAGGAAAGAAGAAAAAGAAGAAGAAGATGGAGAGAAGGGAGCAGCGGCAGTGGCATCGAGAAAAAGAACAAAAAAAAAAGAAAAAAAAGGAAATAGAAGCAAGAATAGATAGATACATGCACGAACCAATAGTGAAGTAACGTCCCGCTATTGTGAGGTGAGTGGGTGCTAAATTTCAAATTTTATATTCCTATAATATATTATATATGTTGCATTTGCCGAAGTTGTGGACAGCATGAGCTGATAGAAAGTCCTAGGTGGTTTGTGGTTGTGACAAAAATTTTTAAATCCATTTTCTTTATACTATACATAGTATATATCTATATATTTTAAATTACGGGGAAACAAACCTTTGACTGGTTTTCACTTCAAAAATTATGCCATGCAATTTGTGTAATGTTTAGGCCAATGGCCATTATATTGATTCTCAAGATGTGATGATAAATTGTTTATTTCATTTAGCACTCTAATTTGATAGACATGCCATGTTTGAAATGATTTATGCATAACATGCAATTTATGAGTGTAATGTTTTTAATCTATCATGTTTTGCAAGTGCATTAAATTGCAACGACTTTTATTTGTACGTGATTGAGATACCTTAGGGTTGGACCTGTCACCACACTAGGTTAAGTGTGGTCTTTGTGCACAAAGTAGTAACTGTTGTTTATCGATATTCGATTGTAAGGAAAATGGGACCTAAAGCCCCGATTTATAGTAGGTGGCATGGGCAGTTCCCATGAGTAGACGAAAAAGGGAGACTTGAAGCCGTGATTTGTATTAGGTGGCATGGACAGTTCCCATGAGTAGGTAAAGGGGACCTGAAGCCCTGATTTATATATGGTGGAGTAGGCAGTTCCCACGAGTAAGTGATGATATCTGAGAGTAAGCCTAAGGGCTATACTAAACCTACCCGAGCATGATGCTCACTGGTCGATTTCTTAGTATAGATTGCATGTCGTTAATACTCAAATTTTATTAATAAATGATAAATGAAATTTACATATTCATTTACTTGAAATTCATCATTCTTAAGACTTGCAAGGCATAAAAATCTTTCAGTTTATGGAAATGTTTTCTACGTGTACTCTTGGATTTATAACTGTCCCATCCTTATGTTTGTTTCCCCTCCTCATTTGCTTACTGGGTCGATGATGTTGACTGAGTCTATGAGACTCATACCTTTTTTATTTTCCCTTTTTACAGATAGGGATTAACTTAACGGGAAATCGTCGATGCATATGATCCACCACATAGTAGGTAAAAACATCTCTTAACCTGTTTCGAGTCACTCCGCTAGTAGAGGTTGAGTTGTAGTACTCTGGTTTGCTATGTAAACAAATATTACTTTTGATATAACAAAATTTGAGATTTTGAACTCAATGTATTTAATTGTGATGTCATGACTTAAAGTCAATATTTAATGGCTATGCTTATTATTGTATTCATGTTATAAATATATGCATCATTCAACAATTGATACGATTTAGTAAAAGTGTACAATGAATTATTGAGAAATTTCTTGAAGGCTTGCTCGAGACTTGGCAATGTCTTTTTGGAAGTCTAAGACGCCGATAGCAATCTAAGAGGGGTCGTTACAAAGTTGAATATTATGCTTGACAAAGATAAGAACATTAAGTCTTTGTTGCTCCAAATGATTCCTTTTCTAGGAATGTACATAATCAAAAGTGCTCCAATTTCTTTCACAACCCATGGCACTTGTAACACCCCTAATTTGACATGGCCTATATGTGATAGAGGCTAAGTTATTGAAGAGTAAATTTGGACCACAATGTGTATGCTTGTGTCGTATGTATATGAACTATTATGCGTAGAGAGAATGATTTTGTAATTTGTTGTATATTAGGAGACTTCTTTGATGATATGTGGATGCGTTAAGTGTACGAAGCATGCCTTATGATCCTCAGGCAAATATTTTATGAACATATTTGAGGAATCCAAAGGTTGATGCTTAGATTGGAGTTTTGATCTTATGTTTGAGTATTTAAGTAAAAGATTTGAGTCATATATGAATGGTTTGAGGTTGTGGAAAAGATTTAGAATGGGTTTACATTTTAAAAAGAACAATTTTTACAAATCTGGACCTAAAAAGTCTATCCTAATGTATAGAGGGTCGATCCTATGAAGTAAAAAGTAGAGGAAGTCATGCATTTTGGTTTAAGATTGACTATAGGCCCTCCATAGTTGATCCTAGGAAGGAAAAATGGGAGAAATGCAAACCTTTTGGTCTAAGATCGACTACAAACCCTTTATAGTCAATCTTGTGAAGGAAAATTGAGTAAAAAACAAATATTCTGGTCTAGGATCGACTATAGACCATCCATAGTCGATCTTGCGAAGGGAAAATGGGTGAATCCTAAAACTTTCTAGTCTAGGATTGACTACAGACTCTCCATTGTCGATCCTAAGTTGCCTACTTTGCCTAAAACGAGCTTAAAATCACTAAAACTTGAAAATTTTTTCATTTCTCTCTTATTCCTTCGTTCTTCCACCTGTTTCTCTCAAATTTCACACTTCCAAAACCTTCAAACTCCATCAACAAATCTTGGATTCTAAATGCCAAAGTTAAGGATTTTCACTTCCAAGAAAAACAAAGAGAGAAAAAGACTTGGTTTTGATGATTTTTTTTCTTTCTCTAACCTCTTAAAACCCTAAACCCTAAATAGATTTTTAGAGCAATATGGAACTAATTCACAATTGGGGAAACGTTATTGAGGTAAGATTAATCGATTTTACTGATTATTTTTTCAATTTAAGTAGTTAGATTCTAAGAAATCCAATTTCTTCATCTTAGGTAAACCTCCCCAGATTTGGCTAGAATTTGGAGTTAAGATTCATGCAATCCAACTTATAAGGTATGAGTTTAGCTTGTTATTAAAGGATTTGAGCTTATATGTTGGATTGCTAAGGATTTAGTTATTTTTATAAAAGTTAGCATTTTTTGAAAGTTAAGATTTAATTAGTTTTGTGATGTTTGATGTGCTTAAGGAAGATTGAGCAATTTAGGCACATTTGTGAGCTGAAATATGGTTGGAGGCTAAAGATTGAAGCATGGTTGTGGAGCACCTTCAAATTGTCATTGTGAGTGGGGTTTCTTTTTGAAAATGCATGCTATGCATTACATAAGATGATATGTGCTGCCATGGTACATCGAGTTGTTATGTGCATGCCTAGATGAGTATGCCTAAGCTAAAGAACTAAATATATATGCTTGTGCGTGTGTGTGTGTGTGTGTGTGTGTGAATGTCTAGGCCAAAGAATGATGAATATATATAGGTATATATAATTGCCTAGATGAATATGCTTAGGCTAAAGATATGTATGTGTGAATTACATGTGTTGTGTTATGTGCCTGAATGCAAGCCACATGGTGGCCTATGTTGTGTGAGCTTGGACTAGGAAGTCTAGTGACTATGGTGAATGTCTAGGAGGAGATTACCCTAAGCAATTGACCCATTGATGGATTATGAACATTTATAGCTTAAAGATTAAGCACACTTAAAATCATACCAAGCTTAGAAATGATTGAAGCTCATCAAATATGATTTGTGGTTTTATATGGATTTATGGAATTATGGAAGGCATGATGGCTTTGTTTGAGAATTATGAGGTGAAACTACCTGAATAAGTCAAGCAACTAAGCCATGAATCTTTGATGTAAGTTATTTACATCTATAAGGCTAAGGAGCTTGATTAGAGATGTGAATTATGATTCATGAATTATAAGGGCAATGATGGCCCATGAATTTGATGATGTTCTGTCCAATGTGTGAGTTTCTGACATTCATCTGATTTGAGGTTGAGTGGAGTTTATCCCTTGTGACTATCTATGTGCCTACAAGGATGGTATTAAGTAGGGACAATAGCGTTAGTCTCACCTATGATTCCCACCTGCAGTGCTCTGATGCCATCTAGTGAGATTACTTTAGGTGATATCATTCGTTAAGAGACTACTTTAGATGATAATTATGTGTATGATGCCACTCATTTGAGAATGCTCCAACTGTTGCCTTCCGTTGAGAGATTACTCGGGACGATGATTTTATTCTCTACTTGTTGCTTTGGTATGTGATAACTCTATGATATAGAGTTATTTGAGCTTAATTTTTATAATAATTTAGCTTAGCTCTTGTAGTAATGTATAAAAATTAATAAGTATTATTTAATTATTTTAAATTAGTTAATTTAGGTGAGTCAATCTAATCATAGTTAATTTTTTGCTTAATTTGGTGTTAATGTGGCTAAGATAGTTGTTATTAATTTATTTGTACTTTTGTAGGTATTTAATAAAAGGAGAATTTTAGTGGAAGAAGAAGAGCAATTTTGAGGTGCAGACTTGCACTGCACATGTTTCGGTATTTTGGCTATAACTTTTTCTACAGAGTTCCAAATGAAGCGATTCTTAGACCATTGGAAAGATAAGAGAAAAAGCTACAACTTTCATATTTATTACTTTGTTTATATAAATTTATATAAACCTAAAGAAAAGTTGTGAGATTAGAATAGTTCTAAAGCCTAGTTATTTTTTTTAATTTTATGTAATTAAGGACAAACTTGTATAGTTAATTAAATTAATTCATGAAACTATAATTATTAATTAACTTGTAATGTCTTTTAATATATATGCTTTATATATATTAGATTCATTTATAAGGAATATAATTACTATTATATATATTAAAATATATTTTATGAATGTGTGTGTATATATATATGTACTTTAAATATAAATATATTTACTTTATATTTTGTGTTAACATTACAAAAATTATAACTCATAAAATTATTATTTACAATAGATATACCTTTGTTTATATAAACTTATAACATATAAATCTAAAGGGAAGTTATGAGATTAGAGTAGTTAATTGAGTAATTGGGTACCCATAAAGAAGATTTTAATTATTTTTTTATCTAATTGTGTACTTAAACAGGTCAGGGTAATTATAAGGTAGTAGGAATGTATCAGGGTTAGAGTTAAGGTTAAGGTAGTATTTTTTAAAATTACTCAAATAGTTAATAGGGTTATGGTATTTGATTTTTAATAGGGTTAGGGTTCGAGTATCTCGAAATTAACAGGTACCTTACATGTTGACATCCCTAGATGGTGGTGCAACATCGCTTAGTAACAAAATATGCCTAAGAGATGATTTTGGCATACTACATAAATGTAGAATAGATACACCCAAGTTGACGTTTTGGAGTATGTATTTGCGAGGAAAAACAAGTTTTGTAAATTACAAGGTATATGATCATGAACTATCAGAAGCTTACTAAGTATGTAAGCATATTTTTGGAATTGTATAATTTATGAACTTGTGTGCATTGTATGGGAGAAAATATCCCACAGATGGATTTGTGTTGATTGGTGTAATTTGTACATAAGTCCTATACAATATGAATGGATGACCAGGACATTTTGGTAGATTTGATGATACAAATTATTGGGATAAATAATTTAGATTACTATTAAGCATGATTTAGATTTCTAAATGATTTAATCTTTAAGGGATTTTGATGAGAGTATAAGCCAACGGAAAGGTGACTTTGATAGTTTTTCACACTCGAATGAGTGAATAAATTGACATCTAAGTGATGTTGCCATTGATCACAATTGGCATACTTAAGACTGACATTGAATTTGAGGAAGTATGTCTCAAATTTGAAGTATGTTTAGGAATCCCTTGGTTTAATGATTGTGGTTTAATAGGTTCATCTCCAGACAGAGTATTAGGAGTTATGGCTATAAGCGTAACTTTATGCTCAAAGTTTGGACCTCACTATAGAAAGTAAAGTGTTGGCTTTGTGGGAAGAATGATTGCGTGTATGATGTGAATCTAGTAGAGCAGAGACTCTTACCATATGATTTTGATATTTTGCCAATGGCTTCGGCACTGAACAATGACTTTAATATTTTGTCAATGGTTTCAGAATTGGACGATGATTATGGTAAGTTGTCAATGGTTTTATCACTGGACGTGTTTGTCATGACGAAGTAAATATTTGATACTATTTAGGGAGGATCGTTTTTTTGCATGTGTTTGATGGGCAACGTTATTTGAATAAGTTTCTTGACATTTGTTTAATCAATGATTTTGATTAAAATATCATCTATGAGCATAATAAAGAAGCCAAATTTGAATGACCATGAGTGGTTTATGAGCTATCAAGTAATACATGAGTATATGCCTGTAAAGATAGCTATGATTTATAACAAAGGGTAAAACCCTAGAATTTTGATATTGTCGCTGTTAGGTTACGTTTGAGGTAATGTGATATAACATGGCGTTTGACGATGAGAGTATGGTCACTTTTTTAGGCACTAGACCACAAGTTATGGATTTGTATCTATTCTCTGAACATCCTTGATAAGGTAGTTTGAGAATGTTGATTTGAAGCAATAATCTCTTGCCCAACATGTAGATCTAACGATATTTTGGTCTTAATATGCCTGTGGAGGCAGAAAACACAAATGTGAAGTGTGCTTGATAAAGATAAGGCAAATATTAAATTGTGATCCATTACGTATGGTGCTATGATTTGTGCATTGAAAGGGACAATTAGACAAATTGGTAGTCGTGATTATGGCCAATGTTTTGTGTCGATGAGTTTGGAAAGAATATGTGAAATACTCAAGAATGGCGCTTCATATACTTAAAGGGCACCCATTTACATGACAAGTCCTTTATTCAAATTTTGATAAAGCAATATTGGCTTTTGAAAAATATGTAATGTTTCGAAGGGGTACAACTAAACGTTAGTAAATGGAAATAATGGAGAAATGGCCATAGCTAGGCTAGTAAGCTAGACATGTGAATTATTTGAATGGTTGGTCAACTATTCTAATGATTTGTTTAAAATTGCATTTAGATCTATCCCTTATCCATGTGCTGATGCAAAGGGGGTCATCATTATTGATTAGTCTTGGGAAAGGCTGCAAGAGGCACCTTAAGTGTCTGATCGAGATTTAAAGTGTCACGACCCGGAACTCCCATCGAGCTTGTGGCAACCACCGCGACGTCCCGATAGGCACTCAACCGGAATCCCGCAAGGATTACATATCAATTTTTTCATCTCCCATGTGAGTAATCATTGCCAAACATCACGTCTTAAGGGATTTTAAGCTTTTTCCAACTTAAAACAGTAGAAAATTAATTTTTGCCTCACAAGGGCATTTTGGTCATTTTTTCCTTGAAAATCTCGAAACCGGCTAAAACGTAGTAGGTGAGTAGAAAACACATATTTCGGGATTAAAAATAAATTTAGGTGTCTAAAACGTTCGTTTGAAATGAAATTGTGACTTCTTGAATATAATAAAAATATTCAATAAAATAATCTATTTTCTTATAAAACAATTTTTATAGAAGTATCTGTAAATAATTTTTGTAGCGTAAAAGCTAAATATATTCATACATACTATAATACAGACAACCAAAGTATAAAATTTAATTTACAGTGACACGTGGGCCTACGACTAACCAAAAGCTTCGGAAGCTGTGAACCTACAGTTTTTGATGATTCAAGTCCAATTGTTGTCCTTGACAAAATTCGCTAACTATAGACTATCCTGAGCCTGAAATGGTGGAAAAGAGGGTGGTGAGATTATATAATCCTAGTGAGTAAACATATATCATCAAAAATATCTAAAGTCGAGTAAATGGAGACAAATTCAAATTCGTTCTTCGTATTACAGTTCATCTTATCTCAACTCATTTCAATCAAGTAAAATAGAATCATTTTACTCGAATAATTAATATGGCTTATGAATCTCTTAAGAACTTGGCTTCTACCAAAATCATTCTCTGGGATACCTTGACCGAAGCATCTAACCGAGACCGCTAAGGCTATTAAATGTCATATACACATGAACATATTTTTACATCTGAAAACATAGCCATTCCTTGGCGTTGGCTGAGTCTCACTCTCACGTGGTTGTCCGCGTGAAGTGCACTCAAACTTTACCTCAAGAGATGCCTTTCACATGGCTCTCTGATCAAGGTAAGATACAACTGATTCTGTGCCCCCTCTCATAGGCTGGTCCATAGAAACCTCCACTGTAGAGATTATTTTATCTACCACCAGATTCATAAAATTTTAACTGCATGGTATAGCAATTTATTACTACTTAGCTTCTCAAGGCTGAATACGCAGTACATATAATTCCAACACAAATACCATTTCAACCATTCATGCTCACATATTGCCATAAGCCATTCAATTTAAACACAATTTATAACACAATAAGTAGGCAATCTCCAATTACTTTATTTTCCAAAATCATCATTTAATTTCTAAAAAATTCATAAAATTCATTTCATTAAATCACATTTTGTTTATAAAACATAAAGATTTTTCCATCTAAACTCATTTTCTATAAAATCACAAAATCGAATAAAAACCCACTTTAGATAATTAAGATGATAGTAAGGTTACTCACAGTACTAGGAGTTCGAAATACTCCTATTCTCGATTCTCGGGTACAATCTTTTACCCATATCAAATTACTTACCACCTATCTATAATACATGATACGAAATTCAATAATTTG
This sequence comes from Theobroma grandiflorum, assembly GCA_036013995.1. Taxonomy (NCBI): domain Eukaryota; kingdom Viridiplantae; phylum Streptophyta; class Magnoliopsida; order Malvales; family Malvaceae; genus Theobroma; species Theobroma grandiflorum. Next base: position 14,086,404 of record CP142130.1, on the reverse strand, counting down.
GGTTAAACTATTATAAACTATTTCAGGCTCTATACTAATGTATGAAATAGGATGAAAAAATTCTCGAGTAACTATCCAAATATGGTATTGACCTAATTTGATTTATTACTTGATTAAATGGCCAATACGTCTGATTTAACTCTAATTAATGCTATTTCTCTTTCAATACTCTAATTCATCAAATACCAGTCAATTAACATGAAATGTGGCAACACCACCTTCATATTCCATTTTGGAATATTCGGCCAAGGTGTGTCCACTAACACTAAAATTTTTTTAAGCTACATTCTTACACCATAAATCATTAATTCCCACACCATACACCATTATTTCCCTATCAAATCACTTGAATTAATATCACATTCTTCCTTACCATTCACATGGACAAATTCGGCTATGGTGAGTGCACTAACAATGAAATTTTCCATGCTTGATCCTCGGCCCAAAAATCATTAATTCCAATTCAAATAACTTGAAATTCAATCAAATTCATCACCAATAATTCACATAGGAAATTCGGCCTATGAGGGTTTAATGTGAAATTTGTGGTTTCATGCTTAATATCATCATTTTAGGTTTCCATCACCACTATTCATTAAAACCATTAAATCCTAACCAATTAACATAAAATGTCACAAAATTCCTTTCCAATATCCACTCTATAAAATTCGGCCTTGATGGATTGCCAAAGGATATGTGATTTTCTCACTTGATTTTCCTTCCAAACATGACAAACTAACTAAAACACTAACATATCTCAAAATCCACCTAAAATCATCTTCAAATCTTCTCTCTCTAAAGTGGGTTAGCCATGAATCCTTCATGAAATCATGTAATCCAACCATGGAAATTGAAAAATAAAGCATAAGAAAGATAGAACACAAGCTAGAATTAAGAAATTTCACCTTTAATGGCTTGATTCCTTGAAATCTCACACTTTTCTCTTGAATTTCTCACTCTAGGGTTTTGTTCTTTCTTTGTTTCTTTTGTTCTTGCTTTCACCGAACCTTATGAAGAAGATGGGAGGGTTATGGGCTGATTTTATAAGGAAATTAATAAAATAATCACATTTGACACTTGTCACCATATTATTGGCCAATATTTAAATACTTATCCATTTGACTTTCTTTCTCCACCACATAAAATGCCATAATTATCCATACCAATAATGGTTGAAATTCATGTGCTAGACATGTGTAGGGTGGTGTCAAATTACCATTTTGCCCCTAGGGTGACAAAATGACTATTTTGCCCTCATGTTTCAAAAAATGCCGAAATTTAAAATTTTTCACATGTCAACTTCAAATCATACTCTAATTAGTCCAATTTGGTCTAAATCTCATTTAACATTTCAAATTTTTAACCTTGGGTAGCAAAATTACCATTTTTCCCTTAGATTTCAAAAATTTTGGTTTGACTCCAAATTAGTCATCGAACTCCGAACCACCATTTTAAGTTATCTTGGGACTTTAAAATTTTCAATTTCATCTTAAAATTCCTATTTGGACTAGTTTGAGGTTTAATTCAACTTAGTTGTATCGCTAGGTACAATATCGACTTTTGACTATTTTTCGGGGCTTTCCAAATATGCAAACATGTTGTCCATCACATGTATGACATGGCAAGTATTTTAGGGTTGGTCTTGACATAAAGTACGACATAACATCCATAAGTGGAAAGCTAGTACAAGCTCATATGTGAATGCTCAAAAACATGTTAAGAGCTGATGTATTAAATTGTTAAATCTCTTAGAGATTATTATGTGGATTTGATAAAATTTGACTAGACTAATGATTTTAAGTCTAAAAGTTTAATGGAGCATTAATGTGTTTTGAGATGTAAAATTTTGAAGATGGTGATTAATGCTTTGCGATCGTAAGGCAAGACATGTTTGATACATGAACATGCTTAGTGAAAGCAAAAAAAATGATGACTTGGCCCTTGAATCAATTTTTATTTGATGGGGAAACACTTAGGCATAATGAGTTCATTTCGAATTTTGGTTACATTTGTTATGTATACTTATGGACCATTTGATATGGCTCGATGTATATCAATGAAAATGAATTGGAGCTTAAGGCTCCTATTGGTGATGCTCATTCATGGAATAATGTAGTAAGCTTAGGTTAAGCTTGAATTTATATAATTCTTGAACTATTTGGCATTGAAAATGCTTATAGATAAGTAAAAAGTCATTACACCGATTGAACAAAATTCGGGGACAAATATTTATGAAGAGGGGAGAATGTAACACCCTTGATTTTGACATGGCCTATACACAATAGGGGCTAAGTTATTGAAGAGTAAATTTGAACCTCGATGTGTATGCTTATAGAGTATGCATATGAACTATTATGTGTAGAGAGAATGATCTTGAAATTTGTTGTATATTGGGAAACTGTTTTGATGATATGTGGATGTGTTAAGTGTAGGAAGTATGCTTATGATATTTAGGCAAAAATTTATGAACATATTTAAGGAATCCAAAGGTTGATGCTTAGATTGGAGTTTTGATCTTATGTTTGAGTAAATGATTTGAGTCATATATGATTGGTTTAAAGTTGTGGATAAGATTTAGAATAGGTTTAGACTTTAAAATAACGATTTTTACAAATATAGACCTAAGAAGTCAATCCTAAAGCATAGAGGGTCGATCTTGTTCAATAAAAAGCAGGGAAAGTCATGCATTCTGGTCCAAGATTGACTATTGGCTCTTTGTAGTTGATCCTAGGAAAGAAAAATGGGAGAAATGTAAATGTTCTAGTCTAGGATCAACTATAGATTCTCCATAATAGATCTTAGGTTGCCTAGTCAGCCTAAAATAGGCTTAAAAGCCTTAAAACTAAAAAATTTCTTCATTTCTCTCATATTCCTTGGTTCTTCCACATTTTTCTCTCAAACTTCATGCCTTCTAAAACCTTCAAACTCCATCAACAAATCTTGGATTCTAAATGCCAATGGTAAGGATTTTAACTTCCCTCTCCCTCCTTAAAAAAAGAGAGAGAAAAAGACTTAACTTTGATGATTTTATTTTTTCTCTCTAACCTTTTAAAACTCTAAGCCCCAAACAGATTTTTAAAGCAGTTTGAAGCAAATCCTAGCTTGGGAAAATGTTATTGAGGTAAGATTAAATGTTTGTACCAATTATTTCTCAATTTAATTGGTTAGATTCTAAGAAATGCAATATGTCCAGTATAGGTAAATTTTCCCTGATTTGGCTAGAATTTAGAGCTAAAATTTATGCAATCCAACTTCTAAGGTATGGGTTTAGCTCGTTATTAAAATATTTAAGTTTATATGTTGGATTGTTAAAAATTTAGTTATTTTTAGAAAAGCTGACTTTTTTGAGAGATAAGATTTAATTAGTTTTGTGATGGTTTGATGTGCTTAAGGGAAGATTGAGCATTTAGGCACATTTGTGAACTGAAATACGGTTAGAGGCTAAGGATCAAAGGTTAGCTATGGTGCACCTCCAATTTGTCACTGTGATTGGGGTTTATCTTTGAAAATGCATATGATGCATTATGCATGATGATATGCGCTGCCATGGTACATCGAATTATTATGTTCATGCCTAGATTAGTCAATATGCCTAGGCTAGAGAATTGAATATGTGTATGTGTGCGTTCGCGTGTGTTTATGAATATTAATGCCTAGATGAGTATGCCTAAGCTAGAGAATGATGAATATGTATAGGTATATATAATTACCTAGATGAATGTGCCTAGGCTAAAATATATGTATGCATGAATTGCATATGTTGTGTTATGTGCCTTAGTGCAAGCCACATGGTGGCCTATGTTGTGTGAGCTTGGACTAAGAAGTTTAGTGACTATGGTGAATGTCTAGGGTGAGATTACCCTAGGCAATTAACCCTTTGATGGAGTATGAACATTTGATGCCTTATAGATTAAGGGTATTTAGAATCGTACTAAGCTTAGAAGTGATTGAAGCTCATCAAATATGATATGTGGTTTTATGTGAATTTATGGAATTGTGGAAGGCATGATGGCCTTGTTTGAGAACTATGAGGTGAAATTGCCTAAGTATGTGAGGTTACCGAGCCATGAATTTTTAATGTAAGTTATTTACATATATGAGGCTAGGGAGCCTGATTAGAGATGTAAATTATGATCATGAATTAGATGAATGTTCTGTCTGATATGTGAATTCTGGACGTTGATTTGATTTGAGGGTAAGTGAAGTCCAACCCTTGTGACTTTGTATATACTTGCAGGTATGGTGGTAAGTAGGGATGGTAGTGTTAGTCTCGCCTATGATTCTTGCCTGTAATGCTTTGATGCCACCTGTTGAGATTACTTCAGGACATGCCATCCAGTGGGAGACTATTCTGAATAATGATTGTATTTGTGATGCCACCTATTTGAGAATACTCTGGGTGATGTTGTCTATTGAGAGATTACTCGAAATGATGATTTGATTCTCCACCTGTTGCTTTAGCACGTGCATGATTTGATTCTCTACCAATAACTTTTCCTTGAATGTGATTTGACTTCGTCAATTGGCCACCATGCGTGATTTGACTATGTCCCAAAAGGACCACTCAAAGATTGTGATCTGATTTGTGAATGATGTGACATAGCCTCGGATAAGCTCAGATGGAATTGATTTGAATTGTTATAATATCTCGAAAACTAATGTGTGCCTATGTATGTTTATGTGGATACAACTTCAAGGATAAGCCTAATAACTTATGTATCAAGACTCCCTAAGGATGATTGAAGCGCCCTTAAAATAGGAGACGTATGATTGAAATTTGGTTGATGTTTGATGGAACACTTTGAGGTAAACAAATTATAGATATTGAATATAATGATTATGCTCGACTACTAAAGTGAGCCTATGAAGCCTATTTGATGATGGTTTTAAAGTTAAGCCTTAATTTGATATGCTTCGATATGGTGACATGGAGTTTAGAAAAGTATGAATGTTATGCGTCATTGAGTTGTGATCCGGCAAGGTATAATACAATGAGATGTGTACATAAGATATTAAGATGATCCTTACACTTTCATATTTTTGAAATGCTTGATTATATTTGACAGACGGCTAGATATGTCTATATGTGTGTGTATGTGTGTGTGTGAGTCTTAAATACTATGTTAGCATTCCCCCTCACCGAGTCTTAAATGACTCACCCCTTTATTGTACCATGTGTAGATAAGTGAAGTTACGAGATTGTGTGGCAAGTGTCATTGTTTGGATGGACACATAATTAGCATCCAGTAGGTTTCCGTTCCGATGTGTCACTAAGCTGAGTCTGTTTAGGCCTTCCACTTTTGGAGTTAGGTTAGTTTGTAAAGCATGCAAGGCATGGTGTGCCATTTGTAGTTGAATAAAGGTTGTAAGATTCGAACCTGCTTGATGGCCAATGTATGGCCTTGTGAGAAATGTATAAAATATTGTATACAATTATGTGCCATGGGGCAATGCTTATGTAATGGAATTGGATTCCCTGGGCTAATAATATATGATTTTGGTATGAATATTCTAAGGCTCGCTCGAGTCTTGCAGTCTTTGCTTGCCAAACTCATGCACTTGTCATGAACCCTTGGGTTTAGGTCATGACAGCACCATAAGTGAGACTTAAAACTACTATAACAAGTCTTTAAAGTCCCTTACAATACTCTTCATAACTTTCCCAACAAGCTATGATTCCAGAAAATGAAAAACTTTTTAAATTCATCATTCATGCATTAATTACGGTAAAAACTTAAAAAACTAAAAAGGATTAGAAAAAGATTAAAATTAGTACCAGGTTGCTTTTTACCTATTGTCGAAATGGCCATACTCATGCAAACATCCTTATGGCTTTCTTGAACCTATCTAATTGTTGATCAATTTTGGTCCTTGATTCAATATTTGGATACCTTTTTTCTATTATCCTATAAAGACCAATTTTAACTTCAATGTCTAAACGAAAGACTTCTCCATATTGAAACCTACAAAGAATTAATAGGATTAATCAATAATTTAGTATAAAGAATTACATAAAATTTTCACTTAGAAGTTGAAAAAAAATCAACATTGCTTAGTTAGGGTTAAGAAAATAAGTAGCAATATGGAGTGGTCTATGAAGTTGCAAATCCCATCTTGTGTCAATGATTTTCCAAATGTGATCATATCTTGTCCTTTGATGATTAAAATTTTAAGCAATTTATTGTTTAACTCTATCTATTGCTTCAAATATATAACACATGGTAGGTTTGGCATCACCATCCACAAGTCTTAAGGACTTACACATTTCAAGCAATATTTAATTGACTTCCAAAATTTATCATGACTCAAGAGAACAATTTTTACTTTCTTAGCTTCCCCTTTAGAAAAAAAATGACTATTGTGAAGCAAACATGGCTTGAAGTAGAATATTGTTATCCTTAAAACTCTTCAAAGTAATAAACGATGTAACAAACCTAGTAACCCTAGCTCTTTGTAGTTCTTTCTTCTTGGAATACTTCCGAAACATGTTAAGATCCCTAGTATATCTATAAATGAAAACACACACTTGCTTGGCCTTTTGTATTGTTTTCTTGAAAATGGGCAAATCACTAATATCATGTACGATCAAGTCAATGCAATGAGCTACACAAGGAGACCAAAACAATTTTTTTCTATTTTCCATTAATAATTGTCTAGTAGAAACATAAGCTAATGCACTATTAGTCATCATTTGAACTACATTCTCTTCTTCAATTTCTTACACAAGTAAGTCAAGTAACTCAAACAACTTGTATGTATCTTTTATAACTCTTGAAGTATCTACAGACTTAAGAAATACTGTTCCAAAAAGATTATTAATAAGAAAGTTATAAGAGATCTTTACTTTGTGTCTGTCCACCTATTTGGCATCAAAGTGAGTCCAATCCTTACTCATTTTTTTTCTATTTATTTAAAATTGACTTAACATTGTCAACTCTTTTCTTTAAGAAAGTAACTCTAGCCTCACAATAACTTGGAAGTTTTAAGCCTCTACTATACTCACCTACCATTTTCATCCTTAAAACAAACAATGGACTCTTTATTCAATTAAAAGGTAATGCATGCCTATATAAAAATTAGCATATGTTATGAACTACTGGTTCTCTATCTTTTACCATTACATTTAATGTTTGTTGTTTAGGTCCCTTCTCATATATCCTTTTCCTTTTTCCAAATGCATCCATACTACTTTTTTTTTCATTTCTTTTATGGTATGATATTCTTGTTCTTCTACTTCTTCAATTGGAAAACATTCTTTTTCATTAACCCAATTCCTTTCTTGTATAATTTTACTAGGATATTGCATACAAGGAGCCATATTATCATGATCACTAGCAAAATGGTGCTTCATTATACTTATGCCATTCTATCTTTAAAGCTTACAAAAATTTCATCTCAAATGCAATCTACGTTCATCAATACAAGAGTAATGCTCCCATATTGGATCATCACTCTTTGCTTCACTTGTCCTTTTTTTCTTATGAGGCATTCCCTTAAAATAATTTTGAAAAAATTAGTTAATGAAATATTGTGTGCTTTAAATTGTTTCTTTGTTCTAACTTTTAACCAATTCCCATGTTGATGAATTCTAGCAACAATTATACAATTGCAAAAAAAGAATTGAAACCAAATTAATATTTACTAGTCTAAAACTAAAACCAATAATAGTCATTAAACTTAAAAACTTCTAAATTTTTAAATATTCATTTAGACTAGCTAAAATACAAATAGTATATATATTTTTAGAACAATAAGTTAAAAACTCACCTTGAAAGAAACTTGAAAGTTGTAAAGTGAAAATTTATAGGTCAACTGATGAGAAGAGAGTTTTGCTAACCATTGGAGAACTAGAGATTGACGAAGACAAAATCATAAAAGGCCTTTTGACTGTCTTTGATTTTATTTCCCTTAAAGGCCAAAGCTGAATTGCAATCTACTAGAAGCTTTAGTCTTTAGTTAACATCAATTCTTGAAAAATATTAAAAAGTGCACTTGAGACATATTGTATTTGGAAAAGAATTTAGACTTCAAAAATTTCTTGTATTTTAACTAAATTTGAGTTACCTAAAGTCAAATAAAATCTTTTAGACTTTATCTATGGCTGGTATAAAATAAAGCAAAACATTACATTTTGCTTAGAATTAACTAAAGTACAAAAGTCAAAATTGAATTAAAGTATCCAATAAATTGAAAACCTAACTCAACCCCAACTCATCAAGATTAAATGTATTGTGTGTATTGTATGTATTGTGTGATAAGCATGATACACTAGTGTATTGGATGATACATTTTTTATAATTGATCAAATATGATATATATACTAATACATGTCATTTTTTATGTGTATCGTGTTGTATATGCGTATCATACGATATTGATCACTATAGTAGCAATAGTAAATTTTAATGATGATATAGTTACTTCGGCATGTACACATGGTAATTGCATCCTATTGGTGATGAAGGCATTGAATGGATAATTGGTAGTGACACAACATATCATTTTGTTTCCAAGAAGGAATAGTTCACGATCTACAAAGTAAGAGACTTTAGGCATACTAAGATGGGAAAAACGATTATCGTAAGTTGTAAGAATTAGTGATATTTGGAAACAAGCATTAGCTATACCTTGACTCTGAAGGATGTCCTGACATATTCCAAATTTAACAATGAACTTACTTGTAGTGAATGTCCTTGACAAGGAAGAATAAAAAAGTCAACAAAAAAAGTGGATAGTGGAAATTTCTCAAGGGTCTTTGCTAGATGCAAAGGGAAATTTGTGTTGTACAATGTGCAAGACTTGGTTGAAATTGTTTAGTGGTTAGATAAATATAGTCGAGGATGATGCTTCACCAAATTGATAGCATATGAGGTTGGCACACATGAGTGAGAAAAAAGTTGCAACTATTGGCAAAATAGTCTTTGATTCTTTTGGCTAAAGGTATACCTATAAACCCTTGTGATCATTATTTAAATGGTAAGAATTGTAGAGTTATTTTTTATACATCTTTTAGAAGGAAAGAAAATAAATTGGAATTGATTTATTTTGATATATGTGGTTCCATTGAAGTTGAGTTTCTTGGTAGTAATAAATATTGTTACTATTACTTATGATACTTCATGAAAAACTTGGATGTTTTTGCTGAAACAAAAAAGTCATGAACTATAATTGTCACGACTCGTTTTTTGAGGTTCATGACTAGCCAAAAAACCTACATGGGTATGACCTACTAGATCCAAACAAGCCTCTTAATCACCATGTATGGGCTAGCCATCCACCACGACCATTCATACAAGCATACAATATAAATAAACTCATCCATACATAGTTGCCATCACACACGTATGGAACTTCTCAACATAAAGTGAAAATGTTTTCTTTCATTAATAACATTTCCATAACACATATTTCATGTCAATGTTCACATGCTTTCCATGGTGCTCAGATGTGCTTTTAAGCCATCATCCATCACATTTGTATAATTTTGTATAAGTATAATACCAAACATTGGCTTCATAATCAAAAACATATTCAAGAGTTTATAAACAAGAATGTAAAGACCAACTTATCAGCAAAATATGACTCGACCTTTTAGGTTGCAAGTGGCTACTAGATAACCTACCAAGAAAGAACGAATCATGTATCCATGACATGAGTTGCTACATAGCTACTCACTAATTTACAAAAAAAATGAGAAACTAATGTGTGAGTCACAAGGACTCCATGAGTGAATATTGCAAAGGAGAGGCTAAGGGGAAGAGTTTTTACATTAACACATAATTTGTAAAAACAACATGAATTTCATAACCTTATTAGAATCTCCTTCAAATGCCTAGTACATCATTTCAAATCATTTATCATAAAATATAGTTTAAATCCAAGTTATATAAATGATTGGATAAACAAGTTTGTAACTCCGAGTATAAAACATTTATGAAGAGAAAACAAGAGAATTTCCATATCTTGGGTACTCGCACTTTAGTCTTTGGTAATGGTACCATTATTGTATATAAACCAAAATTATGGGTATCATGCATCATATATAAACCATTACTTTCTTTTCACTCATTATACTTGCTAGTTCTCTAAATAATCATTCCATACTTGAACACGTAATTTATAAATCCAATCATATCAACATCCTAAATTAGAACAACTGCGTCAATCTTATCTATAACATGTACTTAACCGTGCTAACCTCTAGTCTCTAAAATATTGTCTAGAAATCATTAAAACTTACTAAATGTGAGTGGTGCCAACCCTAACTCAAAGCAAATAGTGGAAAAAATCCCCACTATATTGGATTTCTTGAACTTTTGTGAGCAGCGTTTAGCCTCACTCACTTTTGAGTGGTGCTCACCCCAACTTAAGCAAATAGTGGATAAATCCCCATTATATTGGATTTTTTATGTATAGGATCTATCATATCCATAACTCATTTCATGACTTAGTAATCATACTTATTAAATCATTCTTATACTTAACACATCATGTACGTGGAAACTACATCACATACAAATCATAAGTATTCATTTCATACCATTGTACATAGTTCATCATCCTTACAATAGGTGGGAATGTCTAAGTCCACCAAAACATATCATTAACATAACATACATTTCATATTCATTCACAAACTTATGGGTGAGATTATTCACATCTACCATACATTCCTTTAGTATACATGCCATTCACACTCATCATACCATTGGAATCATTTTGAAGAAAACCATTGAAAGGGCTTGATGTGAGACCTCGATCTCTATAGACTTGTAATGAAAAGTAGATATGATAACACGAACTAGGGGTAATTTCGTTATTTTTCTTAGTGAGCTCCTAGAAGTAGGTTTCAAACAATATTTAGGTCTAAGTAGGCCTAAAGCATAAATGAATGATGAAAATAAGAGTAAAATAATGAAGAAAATAGAAATAGTGAGGATTTCCATAATATGGGCAAAATGGTCACTTTTCATCTCGGGTCAAAATTTTTAAATTTTCATGAACCTAAGTATTTCTAGACTATTATGGAGTTGGTCCTAGTGTCAAAAGAGTAAAAAGATTGCACTAAGAAATAGAGGAAGACAAGTTAACTTGTTAAGGGCATTTTGGTAATTTAAGCAAAACTAGATAAGCTTTAACTATAAATATCATTTTTTCCAGCAGCTTCTTCTTCTTCTTCCTCCCATCTCATGTTTCTCTCATCTCTATGAAAGTTTTTCTTCAAGCTTCCATAACTCTCTCAAGTTAGCCTTAAATTTTCATGCTTTGTGCACCTTTTTACAAGTCTTTTGTGCTCTCTTACTCTTCCCTCTTAAAACCCTCAAAAGTCTTTCCCCAATACTTTCTCTCACTAGCTAGAAATTTAGAGAGAGAAAAAGGGATTTTCCTTTGATAGCTTGAGTATTCTTGAGAAGGAATTCAATTACCAAATTATCAAGGTGAGTAATGAAATTGAGTTGAATTTCTAAGTTGTTGATAATGGCTAGTAATTGGAGTTGTGAGTTGTTTTATTTTTGAGGTTTGTTTATTTTTTTCTAATGATACTAGGGTGGAGAGAATAGATAACCATTTAATGGTAGTTGGAAGCTAGTTAGGAATAACTAGTAGAACATGACTTAGGCAATAGCTTTTAGAATTATGGTTATGTGAATTGAGTTGGTTTGTGATGCCATTGTGTGTGATAGGTTCCAACAAGGCCTCACATGTCCATTTGGAGCATTAGTTGAAGCTAGAGTCAAGCAAAAGAATCAATAAGACCGGTGAGTGAACTTGCATAAAATGTTTTGGGATTAAGGCCTATGTGATTGATTGAGACATTTTAATTGCTTTTCTATAAAAATGCATGGGAACAAGCCTTTAGTGAAATGTTTTTGTGATGTGGAACATGATTGTGATGAATCCATATACCTCTATATGATGTTGATATGTATATAAGAGTATATGATATGTATTGTTAAGTAATTTTGTGTAATTGATGTAACCGTGCGTGTGCACGATGTGGGGGGATGCACATGTCGGTGATGACAAGGTGTGGGAGTGTGGAGGATGACATTAGTTGTGCATGATATGGGGGTTGAACATGAGCTGGTAATGTGGTGGTGATATTTGTGGTTATATATGTGTAAATATATGTATGAAATAGAAAGTTTATGAATATGGTTTATGGTTGTAATGTATGTGAATCATGCATGTTGTACCTTGAGAAATGCTAAGTATTTTAATTTGAGTTTATTGCAGCAAAAATGGTTTCCTTTGTGTTCAACAAAAACTCTTTTTTTTATGCCTTGTTTTTTGCTGCAGTAAGACTATTTTCGACTGCAGCCAGAAATTCTCGGGTAGTTCTAGAGTCTTATGCCCTGCTTTTAGTTTGATAATTTTTTTGACCATTTTCAGGTCAGAACTGGGCAAAGTGGTAAACACAAAAGTTGTAGCCCAGTCTCTTATCTTTCTAATGGTCTAAAAAGTATTTGAATTGGACCTTTTTAGTGTGAGATATGCATGAAAAACCGAACCATATGCAAACCTAGAATACCTTTCAACTATAGTGAGAGTGCTTTTACTTTGAAAAATATTTTAACCACCTTCCAGTTAAACTGGGCAAAGTGGTCAACATCAAAGATGTAGCCTAGCCTCTTATCCTTCTAATGATCCAAAAATAATGTCAATTGGACGTCTTTAGTGAGAAATATACTTAAAAAACCATAACATATGCAAACCAAGAATGCCTTTCGCTGTAGCGAGAAATGTGCTGTCAAGTTGCTACCTTGCTTAGTTCTAATATAATTTTTCTTTCACTCCTTTATCTTCATGCTTGAGCATGGGTTTTTGCAACATTAAGAGTTTACTAATGGATGTTTGAAATAAAGGGTTCTAGTAAGAGGTTAAACTAAATTGCATTGTTTTCAAAACAAGTGCATCAAGATTTTCAAATTTTCCTTATCATTGCTTGTTCCCTTCTTATGTTCACTCACTAAGTTTATACTCATTGTTTTTAACTCCGTGTTTTCAGATCTGGAGGCGGTTGAAACCTAGATAGAGGTGTCCTTATAAAATCTTTTCGGTAGGTATCCATGGCATTCAGTAGCAGCACCTTCATCGTGGTCGCTCCGTTGGAAGTCAAAAGTCATTTTTACTTGTGAATAAGTTCATGTGATGTAAAGTGCTAAGATATATGTATTAGACAATATGTGAATATTTGGATTGGTAATGCCACCATGAGTTGGCAATGGTTAACACTATTTTGAGATTAGTGTAAATGCAGTACTTGATTACCATACCACATTATTAAAGTACTTTTAGGTTGGAATTATGAAATGTGACCTTAAGAATAGTTGATGGAATGATGAACAAGATCATAGAAATAGGCTTGCATGGGCTTAGTGGGCTATGCCCATTGGGCCTATGCACCGATCATGGCCCAAAAATTGAGTCGTGACACTTGACCTCTTTTATTGAAAACTAGTATGTAGTAGAGATATTTACATAAATAGTAAATTCAAAAACATCTTTAAAATCATTTGTATTCAAAACATTTAATTCATCATAAAAAATGGTATTTAATCATGCAAGATTAAAACACCACAATAAATCATGTTTTTTTTATGTATATAACATACTTAAAAGGGTATATCCATTCACCATGACAAAAACGTGTTCCTAAACCTCACTTCGTTAAACCTTGCTCATTCTACAATGCTCGAGCACAATAAATCCTAACATAATAACTTCTATCATAAGTTTCAAAATTTTCTAACAAATTTATTTATTCAAAACTAGTCGAGTAAACTAATATTTTTTGATTTAATCTAATAAGCTATAAACTTCAAACTTAAATCATTTGTTGTGTAACCTTAAACGTCTTTACCTCAACAACTTCTTTGGAGAGAAAAACCTCCAAAAATCCTCAACTTAAAGGAGGGTTATGTATTGAAATTCATAAAAAAATGAAAGTTAGGCTATACCTATGGGTTTTGAGCTAAAAAATGGATAGATCTTATCGTAGGATCGACCTTCATTACCTAGGAATTGACCCTCCATACCTTAACATGCAAAAATCTATTATTTTGGTTCCTTTTTTTTTATATTCTTTCAACCATCAATCATCCAAAAATTTGTTGGGATGAGCCCTACAGTCAATTAGGATTGGTTAGGGCTTGATTCCAATCATGCAACAGTATCATTCATGTTGAATGATTAAAGGTTTTCCTTTATCAATAAGACATCAATTATAATGAGTTATAAGTCTATTGGATGAAGTCCATGAGATATGCCTTGCAAGGAAACTGTAATAGGTTGCAGTTATGAGATTCCTATGCATCAAAACGTAATCTCAAAATATTCCTGGTCAATGTATCATTGAGATTGGACATCAATGATGCTTAGAGACTAGTATGTTCTATGTTCCTTACTTTAGAAGTAAGCAATCGATCTCATAGATTGAAGTATAGAGATACTTGGAACTAGAATATATATGCTTGCCTAAGAGAGCAAGTTCACTGAACATGACCCGCCATGAGAAGTGCATTTGGTAATACACTCCAATGTCTATGTAACACTTCTCATGTGTCAGTCGTGTAAATACTCCCTAGACTTAAGACATGAGGTTGTCTTATATGTGCAGTGCTATGCTTTGATTTCATCCCTACGGGTGCCTAACCAAAGATGCCAAAACAGGATGCTTTTGGGTATAGTATGAAGCATGTGAAGGCAACTGAGTGGTCAAGATAGGAATCATCACCTCAAGTGTTTTAGAGGACATATCCTATCAGTTCTTGGTTAACATTAGCTTATTGAAGTCCATGGCCAAGGCGACATGGAGATTATGAAAAGGTTTCATAACTCTCTATAAAGCTAATGCTATAATTGCAAGAACAAATATAAAGGTCAATAAGAGTAGACACTATACCAAGCTCTTATCATCTTTGGGATATATGATGAGGGATTGAATTACACTGATAGGCTGTACACTGAAAGGTTGTCAAAGAACCCTTTAACTCTCCTAACAATTGGGTGGCCATGATGCATTTCTAGATGCCAATCTTGGTGTTAAAGCCCAAATTTTCGGGTCATGATCGGCGCATAAGCCCAATGAGCGTAGCTCACCAAGCCCAAGTAAGCCTATCCCATTTATTTTACTTAACGTTTTGTCAAATCATGCATCCACACACATTTCACTAGGTGTTAACATAGCCAAATCATGATGGCATTATCAATAACAATATACATGTATTGTTCAAGACATGTATCTTAGCAATTTACATTGCATGAACATATTCACAGAGCAAAAGGACCCGTGACTTTCAGCGAAGAAATTACAACAAAAGGGTTGCTACTGAATGCCAGACACATATCCAGGAGACGAACTGTGAGGACTCCTCGACTAGGATCCAAGAGTTTCCTGATTTGAAAACATGAATTTTTAAAATTGTGAGTACGAAACTCAATGAGTGAACATTAGAAGGGAACAAGCAATAATAGATAGGAAGTTGAGAACCATGATGCACTTATTTGGAAACAAGACAATTTACATCAAGTTAATATTAAACCCCTTCCCCTTAACTCTAAGTTATTAATAATTCTAGCCAGATAGCAATATTGACAGGTCATCGCTGCAGCAGGAAGGAATTCTTGCTACAGCTACGCTGTAGCAAGAATGGATTTCTCAAGGTTCACATATCGTACAATCACATTTTTCCATCACGCACGCTATATCACGCATATATATAGAAAATCACGTACAATTACATACATCGCCAAGTCTTCTTTGGCCTTGGTGGCAAAAAGAAGTACCCACCAGAGCACTCACAAGCGTTACGTCTCGCCGTCCCTACAAGCGGTGGCAAAAAGAGGTGCCCATCAAAGCACTCGCAGGTGTTACGTATTGCCGTCGATGCAAGCCCTTGGCCTATCAGAGCACTCAGCAAGGGGTATCACTCAGCGTCCCTTCCAAGCTCTTGGGCGAAGGGTCACACTTCGCCACAGTTCACGCGTGAGAGTTCCTAGGAATCGTGGGCATTACGTATCGCTGTCCCCACTTTGCTCAACTTTGGTGCACTCCCTAATCGCACCAAGCAATATGACCATGTGTGCACTCCCTACTCGCACATCCTCTGATCATTAATACACATTATCCATTCATTCATATCATTATCAACACAATAAATGAGCATGTATTCAATTTCTTTATACAATGTACACACTTATAACATTAAACTAATTGTCAAAGGCTTATTCTCGAGACTCCTTGTTAAATAAAAATTGGATATAAATCATTCAAGCATTTTATCTCAACTCAATTAAAATTCTCAAAATAGTTGAAATGCAAGTTCACTCACAGTTTTCGGGAGTCGAATTCAGATACTTCGACTACTGATCCTCGGGTATAATTTCTTTGTCCTTACCAAAGGATTTACCACCTAGACATATTGCATAATCAAACCATGTTCTGAATTGGTGCCAAATCGGTATAAAACCAAATCATACTCTATACTGATGCATAGAATGGAATGTGAAATGCTCGAGTGACTATCTAAATACGATGTCCTTTCTAATTTCCATTGTGTACCTAAATAAGTCGGTATTGGCCTCATTTAATTTTTCACCCGATTAATTGGCCAACACATCCAATTAACTCCAAATAATTTCCATTTCTCATTTAATTCTTCAATTCATCAAATACTAACCAAATAACATGAAATATTTCAATTTCAGCATCACATTGTTTTTTGGAAAAAATTCGACCATGGTGGTGCATCAACCATGAAATTTTCCATACTTGATTCTCACACCATAAATCATAAATTTTCAACCAATTCACTTAAAATAAAATAAAATTCAACATCAATATCTCACATAGAGAATTCGGCCTATGATGGGTAATGGGAGAAAATGAACTTTTCTTGGTTGTTTTTCATGCTACACATTACTAGCTAATTAAAAATACTAGCATATGTTGAAATCTAACTAATTCAAGCATCAAAACCTCTCTCCAAGTGTTTGACCAGCAAGAGATCCAACATGGAACCTTGATTCTCAACCATTTAAAATGGAAAATAATGCATAGGAATGGTAGATGTCAAGCTTTAATTGAAAAATCTTACCTTTTTCACTTGTTTCCTTGAATTTTCCACACTTTTCTCTTGAATTTTGGTGGCTAGGGTTTTTGTTCTTCGTTTTCCTTTCCTCCCTTGCTATGGTCGGCCAAATGAAGTGAAATAATAGAGTTTATGGGCTAATTTTAAAGGAAAATATTAAATGGTTATAAAGGTGCCAAGTGTAACCATTTTATTGGTCCACTTTTCAAAACTTAATAATTAAGCATTCTATCTCCACCTCAAATATTTTCTCACTCATCCACAATAATAATGGGTGTAATTCATGTGCTGGACAAATGTTGGGTGGTGCCAAATTACAATTTTGCCCTCAGGTGGCAAAATGACGATTTTGCCCCTATGCTTCGAAAAATACTGAAATTAAAATTTTTCACTTCTCAACCTCAAATTATACTCCATATTATCAATCTTAGTCAAAAATTTCATCCCATATTCAAATTTTGCCCTCGAGTGGCAAAATGACCATTTTGCCCCTAGATCATGAAAATTCCAATTTGACTCTAAATCAGTCCTCGAACCCCGAATCACCATTTTAAGTCAATTTTGGGGTTTCAAAATTCTCAAATTCATCTTAGAATTTTTATTTGAACTAGTTTAAGGCTTAAATCAACTTGGTTGTACCACTAGGTACAATACCAACTTTTAACGAGCTTGACAAGATCTCACACTTGGTCTATGGAATTGATTATAAATTAATTGATTGAAATTTATATTAATCAATTGAGTCATTGATCAATTCCATTGCCAATATGTTGGGAACCTAATGGGTCACACACAATGATTGTATTTGAATTAAATTGAGAGAATGATGATTTAAGTTAGACTTAAATCACATGTTAGGTAATTAACTTCCATAAATTTAATTAAAAGAGTTTAATTAAGGTTTAGACATAATTATAAATAGTTATAATTATAAGGCCTTAATTGTAAAATATAAAAAAATTAATTTTGATTTTAATTTCCAATGACTTAACTAAAAGAGCTTAATTAAGTAATGGGCCCAATATTATAATGGTCATAATATTGATGGCTTAATTATAAAATTGAAGTTATTTTAACCTAACTATATAAGTCACCTTTTAACTATTTTCACAAAAGAGTTTTTAACAATTGAAGAAAACGTAATTTTTGTCAAAAAAAAAAAGGCGTTTTCTCTCTTGGGCACCACTCCTTTTGTGTGAAAGAGAAAATTGCTTATGAAGCAATTTTCAAGAGAGGTTTGGCTAAGATTGTGAAAAAGAAGAAAAAGACAATTGTTGTCTTCTTTGCTAGCATAAAGTATAGTTAAAAAACTCCCTCCTTTGTTGAAGGTTCAAGTGCAATCGTGTGTACTAGGATTTTTGCTCCTTATGGTGCTCGTGGGATTGCTTAGGAAGTGCCATTATGATTACGAAATTTCTTGGCAAAGTAACTTTATGAATTATAATTTATTTTTTGCTTTTATGTGTTAAATATAATCAAGGTGATCCATGGGTGGAGGCATGTTTTTGTTGTTTAAATTATAAAGTTTTAATTTTCTTTCCGTTACGCATTTTGAGCATGCCATCCATGGCCAAACCTAACAAAATATAACACCATATTATAAAGAAATTTATAACCAAATGATTGGGAAAGCTAGTCTAATAATCAAATCAAAATATTGTTCATCCATACTCAAAATTTACCAAGTTTCACTTAATGAAAAATTGAGGTTTCAGAATAATGTTCTAAAATTTCATACATGGCAAAAAAGATAACAGGACTATTCTTGAAATGTCTTTGTGCTAACAATGGTGGTGAGTACACTTCTAATTGTTTAAGAAAAAAGCATACAATCATATTACAATACATAATAGAAATTTAATTTTTTCCCTTAAGTAGAACCATAACATAAAAGAACTTTAACTAAAGGATTAAGATCATTAACCTAATGTTGTTGGAGTCCAAATCACAAGGATTCAACACAATTTTTGTCAAGCCCAGCCCTAAAATATCTGTCATGTTGCCATCCAAGAATTTAATTTGGATATTGGATGAAATTTTTGACTGAGATCGATCATTTGGAGTATAATTTGAGGTTCAGAATTGAAAAATTTTAATTCTAGTATTTTTCGAAGTATAGGGGTAAAATGGTAATTTTTTACCTCCAACACTTGTCAAAACCAAGAATTTTATTCATTAGGGGAATGGATAAATATGACAATTTATGTGGAAGAGAAATAAGGTTTAAAAGATAAATATTTAAATTATGGACCAATGATAGTGTGCCACGTGTCAAGCTTGATTACTTTAATATTTAACTTGAAAAATCAGCTCATAAATTGCCCATTTCATTCTCAATGTTCGGCCAAACAAGGGCAAAAGGGAAACAAAGGAAGAACAAAACACTATGAGGAGAAATTCAAAGGGAAAGTGTGAAAATTCAAGAAATTAAGCAAGATAAGGTAAAATTTATTTAATTTTACTTGAGATCTACATTACCCATGCTTTATTTTCTCATTTCCATGGCTGAAATCACAGTTTGCAAATGGGTATTATACTGATCGTACATGAGGGAAGATAATTTGTGCTTGAATTTAGTTAAATTTCTTGCTAGATTAGTGTTTTTAGTTAGTTAATGATGTGCAGTATGAAAACAAGTGAAGAAAATCACATATTCCTTGGAAACCCATCATGGCCGAATCTCACATGTAGAGTATTGATGGTGGATTGATGTTAATTCAAGTGAATTGGTTAGAAAATGATGAATTATGGTGAAAAAATTAAATAGAAAAAAATTCTAGTGTTGATGCACCACCATGGCCGAAATTCTCAAGAACAAATGTGAAGATGGTTTTGCTGAATTTTGTGTTATTTGACTGGTGTTTGGTGATTTGAAGTATTGAGAAAGAAATGGAGTCGTTTTGAGCTAAATTGGACACATTGGCCAATTAATTAGGTGATAGGCCGAATTAGGTCAACACCGAGTTTAAGCGATATTCGGACAATTTGCATTTCATATCACGCATTAGTATAGAGTCTGATTTGGTTTTATATTAATTTAGCACCAATTTAGTGAATTGTTTGCTGTGCATTATGGATAGGTGGTGAGCAAACTACATTGGTAAAAGTACAGAGATTGTACCCGAAGACCAAGGTTAGGAGTATATCGACTCCTAGTACTGTGAGTAACCTTACTATCATTTCAATTATCTAAAGTGGTTTTTATCTGATTTGGTGATTTTATAGAAAATGAATTTAAATGGTAAATTGTTATGTGTTTTAAACAAAATATGAATTAAATAAAATGATTTTATAAATTATCCGAAAAATTGAATGATGATTTTGGAAAATAGAGTAATTGGAGATTGTTTATTTGTTGTGTTATAAATGGTGTTTAAATTGAATGGCTTATGGCAATATGTGAGCATGAATGGCTAAACTAGTTTTTGTGTTGGAATTATATGTATTGTGTATTCAGCCTTGAGAGGCTAGGTTGCAATAAATTACCATGTCATGCAGTAGAAATTTTATGAATCTGGTGGTAGATAAAATAATCCCTGCAGTGGAAGTTCTATGGACTAGCCTATGAGAGGGGGCATAGGATCAGATATATCTTACCTCAATCGGAGAGCCATGTGAAGGGTATCTCATGAGGTAAAGATTTGAGTGCACCTCACGCGGACCACCACGTGAGAGTGAGACTCAGCCAACGTCAAGGAATGGCTAGGTTTTCAGATGTAAAATGTGTTCAAGTGTATAAGACATTTAACAGCCTTGGCGGTCTCGGTCAGATACCTAGGCCAAGGTATCCTCGAGAATGATTTTGGAAGGAGCCAAGTTTTGTGAAATACATAAACCAAGTTGATTTTTTGAGTAAACTGATTATTTATGTTATGAAAGACATATTGGAATAGAATATTTTATTTGTCTCCATTTACTCGACTTTAGAAAGTTTAGATGGTGTCTGTTTACTCACTGGGATTTTATAATCTCACCACCATCTTTTCCTTACATTTCAAGCTCAGGATAGACTGTGCATAGTCGATTACATCGAGAAATAATCTCAGAGTTACATCTTTAGAAAGCAAAGGTATATGGGTTTATACCTTCTTGGTCATCTAGGGGCCCACATGTCATTGTAAATGTAATTGCGTACCCTGATTATCCATATTACAGTATGTATGATTTTATTTTGCTTCTACGTCATAAAAATTATTTACGGATTGTTCTATAAAAATTGTTTTGCAAGAAAATGAAATATTTTATTAAATATTTTTATTATATTCAAATAGTTACGTTTTAGTTTTAAACGGACGTTTTAGATAGCAAAACATATTTATGATTATGAAATATGTATTTTCTACTTATGTACTACATTTTTAGCCAGTTTCGAAATTTTTGTGAAAAATGACCAAAATACCCCTATATAGTAGAAATTTCATTTTGACTGTTTTCAAAATAAAAATGGTCTATATCCCTTTAAAACATGATTTCAGTAATGGTTGCTCATAGGGGGAGTGGAAATACTGATGCGAAAGCCTTGCGAGGTTTCGATGGATATTCCGGGTAAGGAATGTCTATCGAGGCTTCGTGACAATTGTCATGGGCTCAAAGGGAGTACCGGGTCGTGACAGTTAAAGTGGTATTAGAGCTTTTGGTTTTTAAATTTGTTTTAAAAATTTACAGTGTCAGTGTGGCCTCGAGTTAGGTTAAGTCAGGTTAGATTGAATAGGATACAATTGCATATAGAACTTGATGTTGCCTAAACTTGCGTTATTTTCTTTATAGATCACCATGCCTCCTAGACGAGAACACCCACCCCTACTAGATCGGCTGGGAGGGAAAGAGGTCGTCCTAGGCAAAGTCAGTCAAATCCTATAAAAGAGGAATCGATTGCATCTTCTTTTCGGGCAATGCTTGCTGTTGAGCAACCCGAGAATCCTCCGTATCCACCACCTCCTCCGTCACCTACTGGCATTCTTACCATGCCTCCTAAGGCAGCACAGGCATTGGCAGCTTTCTTTACAGCAATGGCTAGCCAAGCTTAGACTGGTCAAACTTCTTTTATAATGCCTCCATTTGCTCTTTCAGTTCCACCACCAGTACAGGACGTATCTATTTCTAAGAAACTGAAGGAGGCTAGGCAGTTGGGCTGCGTTTCTTTTACAGGTGAGTTGGATGCCACTGCAGCCAAAGATTGGATCAATCAGGTTTTAGAGACATTCTCTGACATGAGATTGGATGATGACATGAAGTTGATGGTGGCCACCCGATTATTGGAAAAGAAGGCCCGTACCTGGTGGAATTCAGTAAAGTCTCGTTCCCCTACTCCACCGACCTGGTTAGAAATACTCATTTGATGATCAGTATTATACTCATTTTCATCATAAAGAGAATAAGAGAGAATTTCTGAGTTTGAAATAGGGAAGTTTGACGGTAGAAGAGTATGAGGCTCGATTTAACGAGCTGCTATCTTATGTGCCTGACTTAGTGAGGACTGAACAGGATCAGGCCAACTATTTCGAGGAAGGGCTCTGAAATGAGATTAGAGACCGAATAACAATGACTGGTAAGGAGTCACATAAAGAGGTAGTGTAAATGACTTTAAGGGATGAGAAGCTCGCGAATAAAAATAGAAGAATGCGAGCTGAAATTGTAAAAAGGAGGAATCCGAGTGTATCTTCTAGCCAGCCACCAAAAAGGGGCAAAGACTCATCTATTTCAAGAAATACTACTTCTGTTCCAATAACATCTTCCAAACTTTCATTTTCACAAACACAGCAGAGGCTTCCGAGATTCAGCGGATCTGTTGTGACTAATTCTAGGAAGAGTTCCAGAGGTTCTGATAAATGCATAATGTGTGGAAATTATGATGTCGGGCTGTGTAGGGGGCCTCATGATGTTTTCATTGTAATAAGCTGGGTCATATTAGGAGTAATTGCCCACAGCTAGGACACGCTACTGTAGTTGCCCCATCTCCATCAACTCATAAGGATATACAGAGGAGAGATTCCTCTGGATTACAACCGAGATAGGGAGTAGTTACACTGTCTAATGTGGAGAGTAACACCCCAGCATATCCACCTTCTAGACCACAGACTCGTTCTTTGACAAGAGTTTTTGCTATAACGGAAGATAAAGCATGAGTCCAACCTGGAGGAAGTGAGTGAAAAAAATTAGACAAAAGTATGAGATAGTGATAAGAGATGTCAATACCAAGTAATGAGAGTGTAAATAAAGATTTCAAGAATAATATAGCAAATGAGTTTAAATCTTAAATGACAAATTAATGTCGGAATACAAGAAGGATACAAAGTATTGTGGAGGCACGATAAATAATTGAGGAAAAATGATGACTCTTAGGAATTGTGATATTGCATAAAATGCAATGGTCAAGACAAGGAAAATTTTTAAAACACTAATGACATTATAAAACATACATGCATATTTGATTACAATTCGATGAAAACGATGTTGTGATGTTATGATGTAATGATATGTAATACCAGGAAATTTAAGCATATAATTGGGAATGATAAAAAAAAAAGTATAAGTATGCGAATGATGTGGAACTATGCACGGACATGATGAGAATGTTGACAAGAATTATGGAGATTATTCTATTGAATCTTGGTTATAGAAGAAAACGAACGAAGAAATGGAGTCGTTTGGAGCTAAATTGGACACATTGGCTAATTAATCAGGTGATAGGTCGAACTAGGTCAACACCGAGTTTAAGCGATATTCGGACAATTTGCATTTCATATCACACATTAGTATAGAGCCTGATTTAGTTTTATATTAATTTAGCACCAATTCAATGAATTGTTTGCTGTGCATTATGGATAAATGGTGAGCAAACTACACTGGTAAAAGTACAGAGATTGTTCCCGAAGACCGGGATTAGGAGTATATCGACTCCTTGTACTGTGAGTAACCTTACTATCATTTTAATTATCTAAAGTGATTTTTATCTGATTTGAAGATTTTATGGAAAATGAATTTAAATGGTAAATTATTATGTGTTTTAAACAAAATATTATTTAAATAAAATGATTTCACAAATTATCCAAAAATTGAATGATGATTTTGGAAAATAGAGTAATTGGAGATTGTTTATTTGTTGTGTTATAAATGATGTTTAAATGGAATGGCTTATGGCAATATGTGAGCATGAATGGCTAAACTGGTTTTTGTGTTGGAATTATATGTACTGTGTATTCAGCCTTGAGAAGCTAGGTTGCAATAAATTGCCATGTCATGCAGTAGAAATTTTATGAATTTGGTGGCAGATAAAATAATCCCTGTAGTGGAGGTTCTGTGGATTAGCCTATGAGAGGGGGCACAAGATCAGATATATCCTACCTCAATTGGAGAGCTGTGTGAAGAGTATCTCTTGAGGTAAAGATTTAAATGCACCTCATGCTAACCACCATGTGAGAGTGTGAGTCAGCCAACGCCAAGGAATGGCTAGGTTTTCAGATGTAAAATGTGTTCAAGTGTATAAGACATTTAACAGCCTTGGCGGTCTCAGTCTGATACCTAGGCCAAAGTATCCCCGGGAATGATTTTGGCAGGAGCCAAGTATCGTGAAATACATAAGCCAAGTTGATTTTTTGAGTAAATTGATTATTTATGTTATGAAAGACATATTGGAATAAAATATTTTATTTGTCTCCATTTACTCGACTTTAGATAGTTTAGATAGTGTTTGTTTACTCACTGAGATTTTATAATCTCACCTCCATCCTTTCCTCAAATTTCAGGCTCAGGATAGACTATGGATAATCGATTACGTCGAGAAATAATATCAGAGTTGCATCCTTAAAAAGCAAAGATATATGGGTTTATACTTTCTTGGTCATATAGGGGCCCACATGTCATTGCAAATGTAATTGCGTACTCTGATTATCCATATTACAGTATGTATGATTTTATTTTTCTTCTACGTCACAAAAATTATTTATGAATTGTTCTATAAAAATTATTTTGCAAGAAAATGGACTATTTTATTAAATATTTTTATTATATTCAAATAGTTACGTTTTAGTTTCAAACGGACGTTTTGGATAGCAAAACATATTTATGATTATGAAATATGTATTTTCTACTTATATACTACGTTTTTAGCTGGTTTCGTGATTTTTGTGAAAATTGACCAAAATACCCCTATGTAGTAGAAATTTCATTTTGACTGTTTTCAAAATAAAAATGGTCTATATCCCTTTAAAACATGATTTCAGTAATGGTTGCTCACACAAAGAGTGGAAATACTGATGCGAAAGCCTTGCGAGGTTTTGATGGATATTCCGGGTAAGGAATGTCATCGAGGCTTCGCAGCAGTTGTCACGGGCTCGAAGAGAGCACCAGGTTGTGACAATTTCAATCCTTTTCACCACGTTGGGTTGTAACAAACCACAAGTTGTCCAAGTATACAACCTCTAAAATGATCCACAAGAATGACAATTATGAATAATGCCAAAAAGAGACTAGAGTTGCTTATAATTGCGAAGCCTAGTACTTGTTAACCAAAGGTAATCAAGCGTTTCTTTTCCCCAAAAGAAATAGAAAAACACAACTAAAAATAAAAAAACAAAAAAACTTCAATCAGGATAAAAAGACACATCTTCTAAGCTAGATACAATTTGCAAGGTTTTCTCTTCCTTTCCAATTCTCAATGATTGAAACAAAAATTGTCAAAATATTAATCAAAGCAACAATTTTTAAACGCTTAATTAAAACAAGGAATAGTAAAAGTTGACACTCAAGAGAGGAAGAAAACATAGGCTGAATTGAAGAAATGAGTGAATCGATAGCTCACAAGGTTAAGATGGTGAACGTCAAATCACAAGTTTGAAACTCTTTCTAATTTTCCTCATTTGCCTCTCAAGATTGTGTGCATTTTGTTTAGTAGTCTTATAGTGTTAATTGTACCTCTTACACCTTTTTGAATATGTAGCATAAGCCTTATATTTATTGAGAATTAATTGTTGGTCCCAATGGAGTGTTAGAAAGGGGTGAATAACATTTTAAAAAATTTGAATAAAACTTTCAAGGTTGAAACTTTTTTGAAGGATTTTGAAAAGGAGAGTTTAGAACTTGTAAAGGTAAAAAATCACTAGATAAAGAAAGGGTAAAGAGAAGTGAACAAAACACAAGTATTTATAGTGGTTTGGTCCCTTTGACCCACATCCACTACCTTGATCTCCCAATCAAAGATTTTCAACCCAGTTTCACTAAACTAGTGGAATTAATAGCTTCCACCAAGCTTTTAAAAGGTGACTTTTCAACCCAAGCTCAAAACCCTTATAAGATTTCCTAAGATTTCCTAAGCTTAGTCTACCCCCCTTTAGAGTATCTCTCCACTTTAAGTAAACAAGAAATAAAGAGAAGATGAAGTACAATTGATCACTTAGCTGATTTAAGATGTACAAAGTTAAGCTCAAACATTTTTTCAAAGGATGAGAGTGAAATACATGTGTAAAGATAAGGTTTTTGGTCTTCTAAGCTCAAAATCACTTTGAAAGGCTTCTTTCTTTGATTTATGATTGTTTAAACCTCTATTTATACTTGGAGGATAGTTTCTAGCTGTTAAAAATAGTTTTAGAGTAGAAATAGCTGTTATATTGTCTTTTAATGAATCTTTTCAAATTTGCTAGCAGTGCCTTGTTAACCGGTTAAAGGTGAACTTTAACTAGTGAAAGCTTTTTCGTTTGGTAGTTTATTTCACTATGTTAACTGATTAAAGGTGGCTTTAATCGATTAAGCCTTCTCTGACTTGCGTTGTCTCGTAGCTCTCTTTATTGTGTCAACCAATTAAAGGAAGCTCCAACCAATTAAAAGCATTCTGTTTTCAAACTTCTCTAACTAACAGTCTTCCTTTAATTGATTAGTTCTCCCTTTAACTATTTGTGAGGCCTCAACCTTTATAGACCCGTAGATAGAATGGTTGCCTACTTGAAACACTTTGAAAATTTTTTTAAAAGGATCAGTATTGTACCTAGTGGTACAATCAAGTAGATTTAAACCTCGAACTAGTTCTAATAGAGAATCTAAAATGAATTTGAGAATTTTAAAACCCCTAGAATGACTTAAAAGGGTGATTCAGAGTTCGAGATCTAATTTGGAGTTAATCGAGAATACTAACCGATTAAGGGCAAAATGGTCATTTTGCCATCTAAAATTTAAATTTGGTTGTTTGATGAAATTTTTAACCAAGATTTTAGGGTTTTTGGAGCATAGGGGCAAAACAGTAATTTTAATTCTTGGTGTTTTTGGAGCATAGGAGCAAAACTGTAATTTTACCGCATCGGGGGCAAAACGATAAATTTTCACCCTCAATACTTGTCAAATTTGTGGATTTTATTCATAAAGGGAATGGATAAACATGGCATAAATATGTGGTGGAAAATTTAAGCAAAAAAGTCAAAATAATAAAAATTATGGACCAATGACATTTCGCCACGTGTCAAGCTTGAATTCTTTAATATTAAACTTGAAAAATCAGCCATAAAACCCCCATTTTCAGCGCCCACGGTCGGCCAAACAAGAAGAAAGGAAGAACAAAAACCTATGTGGAAAAATCGAGCGAAAAGTGTGAAAATCCAAGGAATCAAGCTAGGTAAGTTGAAATTTCTTTAATTTTCCTTGAGATCTACACTACCCATACATTATTTTCTCATTTCGATGGCTGAATTGCATGTGTTCATAGAGAGTTCATGGCTGGTCGAATGGGTTTAATGAGAGAAATAATGTTGGAATTGTTTGATTTTGAGTTATGTTAGTGTTTAGAGTTAGTTAATCATGTTTGGAAGCAAAACAACAAGAAAAGAACCCATTTTCCCCATGAATCTTCATTAGCGGAATGTCCTATGATGTGTGTGTGTATGGTGAATTGATTTGGTTTCAAGAGAAATGGTTTAGAAAATGATGAATTATGGTGAGAAAATTAAGTAGGAAAAATCACATTGTTAGTGCACTATAATGGTTGAATTTTTTCATAAAGAAATGGGAGGATTTTGATGCTAAAATTAGTGTTATTTGAATGGTGTTTGGTGAATTGAGATATTACAAAAGAAATGGCGAAATTTGGAATTAAATTGGACGCGTTAGCAATTTAATCGAGTGATAGGCCGAATTAGGTCCACACCGCGTTTTAGCGGTTAACTGAGTATTGCATGCATCCATATAGAAATTAGGTTAATTTTATACCTAATTAACACAAATGTAGTGATTAAATTATTGTGCAATTTGTTAAGGTGGTGAGCCCTCTGATAAAAGCAAGAAAATCACACCCGAGGATTAGCAGTCGAAGTGCTCGAATTCGACTCCTGGAAATTTGTGAGTGAATTTGCATTTCAAAATGGTTTTGGAAAATATGAATGTACTTGAATAAAATGCTTGAATGATTTTATTCAACCTTCTTTAAAAAGAACAAGTACCATGAGAACAAGCTTTTCGTGAAATATTATTTTTACTGATGTGAAATTTGATTGTGTTGAATTTGTATACCTTTATGTGATGCTGATATGTATTGTTAAGAAAATTTTGTGAAATTAGTATAACCACTCATGTGCGGAGTGGGCAGTGCACGTGCTGGTTAAATGACAGTATTGTGTGATAATTAGCACCATGCATGTGCAGAGTGGAAAGTGCAATGCCGGTAATGATGTGCGAGTAGTGAGTGCACCAGGGTGAATGAAAATGGCGTGGTGGATGAAATTGCACGTGATTATATATGTATATATATGTGTGTGTGTGTGTGTGTGTGAATTCAAGAATTCTCGACCTCATTGTGAATTGACTTGAATTGTGGAAAAAAAAAGGGTTTTAATATTAGCTAGATCAAAAATTATCTCGTTTCCGACCAGTGCATCATGGTTATCAAATTTCCTGGCTATTATTGCTTGCTCCCTTCGAACGTTCGCTCACTGAGTTTCGTACTCACAGTTTTAAAAATTTATTTTTTTAGATCAGGAGACCGTTGGACCCTATATCGAGGAGTCTTGGTAGTTCGTCTCTTGGGTATGTGTCTGGCATTCAATAGCTTCCCTTTTTCTGTAGTCCTCCGCTGGAAGTCATGGGTCCTTTTGTTGTGAATATGTTCATGTAATGTCAATTACTGAATTACACGTTTTGAAATATATATGTATATTTAATCGGTAATGCCATTGTGAGTTGGCTATTTTCACACAAATTGGAATTGCGTGTGGACGCATTAGTCGACAAACAATAAGTAAATTAAATGGGATATGCTTGCATGGGCTTGGTGAGCTACGCTCATTGGGCTCATGCACCGGTCATGGCCCGAAAATTTGGGTCGTGACACTATTGAGGCTTTTCTTCTTTCAACTTTAGCTAATTGAAGTAAATGTTAACTAATTAAAATATCTTCAAATTTGAAATCAGTCATTCAGCTTTCTTTCAACGGTCAACTTCACTTTGAATTTACATTTTGGCATTTCTAGGTACTTCAAGTCTTGAGCTCTAACTGATTAACCCTTTTGCTTAATCGATTAGCATTCTTATGTCTTTAACTTTCAACACTTTCTTAATCAGTTAAACTTGGTGCTATCTAATTAAGACTTTTCTGCCTTGCTTTAATATAATGCCTAGTTTTTCCTTAACTAGTTAAGGCTCCATGTTAATCAGTTAACATTTTTCTGCTTCTGCTTAGCCCTTTGTTCTTTGCTCTTTTAACTGATTAACCATTCTTGTAAAACAACAAGCTTCTTGACTTACTTTCAAACAACAAATATATTAAAAAATTTAAGCTTTTTTCTACTCACTTAGATTATATAATTAGACACTAATGAATAGGAATGTTTTGTTATCATTAAAAACACAGGGAATCAACATTCTATTTACTATACAACTGTGTGATGCATACACCCGTAATGCACTCAGTGTGCTCACAAAGCCAATTCCCAATGGCATCATAGATAATAATGTACATGCACTATACCAGTCATGTATTTTGCAATTTACACTGCACACACATATTTACATTCATACCAGTCAAACATAAACTTTGACAATGTACATTACATGTACATAACCACAATACAAAAGGGACACGACTTCCAGCGGAGATATTTACAATAAAAACGGGCAACTATTGAATGCCGGACACTTACCAGGAGACGAACTACAATGATCCTGCAATCTAGGATTCTACAATCTCCTGATCTGAAAACATGAATTTTTGAAAACTGTGAGTACGAAACTCAGTGAGTGAACATTTGGTGGAAACAAGCAATAATATCCAAGAAGTATTTTTAAACCATGATGCACACATTTTGAACAAAACATTTTTGATCCAATTTATTATCAAACCCCTTCCCTCAACTCAAATTAATTTACAACAAAAGAGTATTCAATTTCATACATATGCACTCAGATGAATACAATATCCCACTATCTCACTAGCTCATGTGCAACCCTTACATCGCTCACATAGCTGGAGTCATCGTGTGCATCTCATGCACAAACAGTATCACTCAATCTCACCAGCTCATGTGCAACCCCCACATTGCGCATATAGTTGGAGTTATCGTGTGCAGCTCGTGCACAAACAATATCACTCAATCTCACCAGCTCATGTGCAACCCCCACATTGCGCACATAGCTGGAGTTATAGGGTGCACATCATGCACAAACAATATCACTCTCCATATCTTTGCACCCATCATCACCGACATGTACTCCCCACATTGTACCCATGTACGGTTAGAATTATCACACAATATTATTGGTCAATACATATCACACATCAACACACATATATAGCAGCTTATTACAGAGCACATGAATTCATGCCTTTATGCATATCACAATTCACACATCAAAACATTTTTATCAAAGGCTTGTTTTCATGCACATATTTTTAGAAATTCGGATAAAATCGTTCAGATTATCCATTTTAATACACGTACATTTCCCAAAATAAATTGAAATGCAAATTCACTCACAGTGTCAAAAATCCAGATTTCGGGTGCACTCGGATTAATATTCCTCAATCACGATTCCTTTGCTTTTTTCGGACGTCTCACCACCTTGACACAGAATAAAATTAGGAAATTTACGATATTGCCCTTAAGCTAATATAAACTAATTTAAATTGCTAACGCATGATAGGTAAATGAAAGATGCGTCCGATTATCGCTTTAACGCGGTATTGCCTAATTTCGACCTATTACCCGATTAATTGGCCAATACGTCCGATTTGATTCCAAATTTCACCATTCTTTTTCTAATACCTTAATTCACCACATACCATTTCTAAATAACAATTTTTCAGCATTTAAACCCTTCAATTTCTTCGGATAAAAATTCGGTCATTACAGTGCATTAGCACTGTAATTTTTCCTACTAAACTTTTTCACTTTAATTTGTCATTTTTTAATTTATTTCATTTCAAATGAAATTATTTCATTTGAAGTGAAACAATTTCTCATTGATTCTCAACACCCTAGGTTCGACCTTGAGTGATTCATGGGGAAATCAAATTTTCTTTTTACGATTTTACTTACTAACATGCTAACCTATCTCCAAACACTAACATAGTCTAGAATCAAGCCAATCCAACAATCATTCCTCATCCATACCCATTTTTCAGAATTGAACTCATCATGATATCTCAATATCCAACCATGGAAATCAAGAACAAAAGCATGGGTATTGTAGATCATAAGCAAAAATGAAGAAATGTTACCTTTTCCAATTGATTTTCCTTGAAAATCACACTTTTCCTTAGATTTCCACCTAGGTTTTCTTGGTTTTTCCTTTGTTCTTCTTTCCTTTCCCTTAAATCTGGTGTGTGCCGAAATTAGAGAGAGAATGTGGATTGAAATGGCTGATTTTTCAGCTTTAATAATAAAATAATCATGCATGCCACGTGTCGCATGCTTATTTGTCCATTTTTCTAACTTTTTTGACTTTTTCTTCCATAATTTTCCACCACATGATTATTCTAAATCAAGATATGATCAAA
The DNA here is from genome assembly GCA_036013995.1 of Theobroma grandiflorum. Lineage (NCBI taxonomy): Eukaryota > Viridiplantae > Streptophyta > Magnoliopsida > Malvales > Malvaceae > Theobroma > Theobroma grandiflorum. The sequence continues at coordinate 14,054,340 of CP142130.1, read as the reverse complement.
AGATGACCATGGCTGGAAAAATATGTTCTGGTGGTGGAAAATTACCGTTTTGCCCCCGAGATGGTAAAATTACGATTTTGCCCCTATACTCTGAAATGTATCGGAATCATATTATTTCTACTTTTCAACATCAAATAACACTAATATTGATCAATATTAGCCAATTGGGGCAAAAATCCTTTCAAAAAAATTCCTGTTTAGTCCTCTAGTGGCAAAATTACCATTTTGCCCTTGTGTTCCAAAAACACCGAGAATCACAATTTTACATTGCTAAACATCATTTTATAATCCAATAATCATAATTGTATTTCATAAAATTATTTTTGGTCCAATGTCATCAAATCTTGGCTAAAAATATCCATTTTATCATCAAATGGAAAAATGACCGTTTTGTCCCTAACCGGTCAATTTTCTCGATTGACTCTAAACTGGACCTTGAACTTCGAATCACTATTCTAAGCCATTATGTGGGTTTTAGAATTTTTAAATTTCTCTTAGAATTTCTATTTGAGCTAGTTCAAGGTTCGATTTAACTTAATTGTACCATTAGGTACAATACCGGCTTTTAACAAATTCGACAGGGTCTCACAATGCTCAATCATTCTTAATTTTCATCATGATGCATGAATATGATTTATAAAACGTACAAGCATTTTAAACAATGTTTAAGCATAATAAGCATCAAATTTAACATTTTCAACATTTTTCCAGCATATAGTCAAACATGCCCTTAAGGTCATTCAAGCATTCATTTGCAATAAGGACAAGTTATAATAACATTTTAAACAAAAGGCACACTTGTTCTAGTTTTATATTATTGAAATCACTGTGGCCTCAAGAATTACAAAAAGATTTGTTCATTTACCTAAGATATCATCAATGTCAAATTATCATACTCATGATTATGCTTAAGAAAACTCTTCCAATCTATTTTATAAATCATGAGAGAAATATCAAGAAAAATGGGATTTATACAATTCATGCATCAAATCAATTTTGTTCAACCATGTTATATTATCAAAAACAATAAATCAATTTCAATAAAAAGATTTTGCAAGAATATCAATTGATAAAGATTTAATCTTTCTTTGCAAATTTTCAACTCGAAACATTCAAGATTTGACATGCTTTGTGAAAAGTCATGAGCTCAGTATCACTTAATTTTGTTCAATTATACTTTAAATGATTTATGAAATGTGTAATGAGCATCATGAATCATGTTTATGCATGTCAAGGATCATTTTCAAATATTTCACAATCATGTGCCAAAAATGCTTTTATGACCATTCAAACTTACTAACAAGCATGCACATCCATTAAGAACAAGTCAATAAGTATTTTCATCATGAAACAAACTTGTCCAATTCATAAATCATTCCAACTTAAAGGATGGCAACATTTTTCTCATATAAACTCATTTTGCTTTAAAAGTACCAATTAAAGTAGTCAAAACTTTCAAGCTCATTATCAACCGTCTTGAACTATTCAAACAAGTTCTAGAATGTAAATCAAGATTGTTCAAATAATCAACTTATCTTAGGCACAACAAAATCAAAGACAATTTTTTAAACTTAATTTTCCTTATTTTAGGCCACTTGAATAAGTGAGAGTGTAAGTCATCAGATATACTCATATTTCTATCACATTATCAAACCTTTTATGTTTCAAAATGTCATGCCCAGCCCTAAAATGTTAGCCATGTCATTTATGTAATTGACATCACACTTGCACCCTTTAATGTCTCGGGAAAATAGTCAAAAGTCGATATTGCCCTTAGAGGTACAACTAAGCTAAATTAAACCTCGAACTAACTAAAATAGGGACTTAAAAGATGAAATTGAGAATTTCACAGTCCAGGGATAACTTAAAATAGTGATTCGAAGTTCGAGGGCAGATTTGGAGTCAGTCTGGAATATTGACCATTTAGGGTAAAATGGTCATTTTACCAATTAAGGATAAAATGGGAATTTTTTGAAAAGATTATGACCACATTTGATCAAGATTGATTATTTGGAGTATAACTTGAGGTTTAGCAGTGAAAAAAATTTAATTTTCGATATTTTTGGAGTATAGGGGCAAAATTGTAATTTAACCATCTCGGGGTCAAAATGATAATTTTTCACCCTCAACATTTATCAAGACCAAGGGATTTTATTCATCATGGAAATGGATAAATATGAGAAATTGTGTGGTGGAGAATTAAAGAATTAAAAGTCAAATATTTAAAGTATGGACCAATCACATTATGCCATGTGTCAAGTTTGAATTATTTAATATTAAACATATAAAAATTAGCCATAAAACCCCATTTTCACTCCCATATTCGGCCAAAACTAGAAGAAAGGAAAACAAAAGGAAGAACAAACCCTATGTGGAGAAATTCAAAGAGAAAGTGTGAGAATTCAAGAAATCAAGCTAGATAAGGTGAAATTTTATCATTTTTCCTTGAGATCTACAATACCCATGCATTTCTTTTCATTTTCTATGGTTGAGAAGCATGTTTTCATAGTGAATTCTTGGCTCCCCGAATGGGTATGGAGAAGAATTAATGTTGGAATTGGCTTGATTTTTAGTTATGTTAGTGTTTTTGGTTAGTTAATGATATGTAATATGAAAACAAGTGAGGAAAATTACAAAATCTTAGGTATCTTTCAATGGCTGAATGTCCAATGTTGTGTGTGGATGGTGGATTAATTTTGTTTGAAGAAACATGGGCTAGAAAACGATGATTTATGGTGAGAAAATGGAATAAGAAAATTTTTAGTGATAATGCACCAATATGGCCAAATTTCCCATGAAGAAATGGGAGGGTAATTAAGTTGAATTTTGTGTTATTTGACTGATATTTGGTGATTTGTGGTATTAGAAAAAGAATGAAGCAATTTGGAGTTAAATTGGACACAATGGCCATTTTATCGAGTAATAGGCCGAATTAGGTCAACACTGCGTTTAAGCAATATTCGGACAGTTTTTGCATTTCATAGCATGCATTAGTGGTCTAAATTAGTTTATGTCACGATTCAAATTTTCGGGCCGTGACCGGTGCATGGACCCAATGAGCATAGCTCACCAAGTCCAAGCAAGCCTATTTTCCTTCACTTTACTCCACGTATGATCGAGTGAGGCATTCACATGCAATGCACCCAGTGCACACAAAGCCAACTCATATTGGCATTATCAACAAAATATGCATATACATACCGGTCAAACATAAAATTTGACAATGTACATTACATGTACATATTTACAATACAAAGGACCCATGACTTCCAGCGGAGAAATTTACAGTAAAAGAAATGGGTTGCTACTGAATGCCCATCTTCTAACCAGGAAATGCACTATGGGGACTCCTCGATCTAGGGTCCAACAGTCTCCTGATCTGAAAACATGAATTTTTCAAAACTGTGAGTATGAAACTCAGTGAGTGAGCATTAGAGGGGAACAAGCAACAATAGTTAGGAAATTTGATAACGTGATGCACTAATTGAAAATAAGGCCATTTTCATCTAACTAATATTCCAAACCCTTTTTCCCTTACCCAGAAATTTATTATGCATTCAAGGATTAAACATCCTTGAATTTACATCAATCATTCTAGTGAAGTAGTAAAATCGACGGTTGTTTACAAACCATCACAGAATAAGGGTTTCGTGTTAAACCCTTTTTCTTCAATTTCAAACAATTCGCATACCATACAATCACACACACACACACACACATATATATATATATATAAAATCATGAGCAACTATATACGCCGCCAAGTCTTCACTGTCCTCGGTGGTAAAAAGAGACATTTATCAGGGCACTTGGCAAGCGGTATCACTCAGCTTCACTGCCAAGCTCCTGGGCAGAGTCTTATCAGAGCACTTGGCAAAGGGTATCACTCAACATCCCTTCCAAGCTCATGGATGGAAAATCATTTGGTAAGGGGTATCACTCAGCATCCTTTCCAAGTTCATGGGCGGAAAATCATTTGGTAATGGGTATCACTCAGCATCCCTTTCAAGTTCCCGGGCGGAGAATTTCTCGGTGAGGGGTATCACTCAACACTCAGCATCCCATTTTGCACACCATTATAAGCATGTGCATTACCTATTCCACACGTGCACAATTACATCAAGTTCACATAATTTCTCAACAATACAAGCAGGCATCATACAGATGAGCATAACTCAGCACAATCAAATTTCACATCAGTAAAAATAATATTTCACGAAAAGCTTGTTCCCATGGTACCCGTTCTTTTTAAAGAAGATTGAATAAAATCATTCAAGCATTTTATTCAAATACGTTTATATTTCCCAAAATCATTTTGTAATGCAAATTCACTCACCTTATCAGGAGTGTAAAATACTCTTGTTTTCGAGTTCCACTATACTGAATTTTTCTCGCTTTTGGGGGACCCACCACCTATACCAAAATTTTGACACATTTTCAATTATTTGTGTCGAACCACAATAAATTATTTCAGGCTCTATACGATGCATGGAAATGAGGTAAAAATGGTTCGGACAGTTGTTTAATTACGATGTCCGACCAATTTGCCTACGCTCAATCTAATTTGCTAAAACTCTCAATTTAACTCCGATTTGACCCATTTCAATTTCTAACAATCCAATTATATCCACATTACTCAATGACAGTGAACATGGATCAATTTATCAGTGTTAGATTGCAAATTACAGTTTTACCACTATTAGATAAAAATTCATATTTTTACACCGAAAATTCCCATTTAATTCCTACCTTCATAATTCATCAAATATTACCAAAATGCCCTAAAATCTCATCAATTTTCTCAAATTTCAGCAGTCAATTTCTCTCTAAAAATTCAGCTAAAAATGGTGCACTAATACCGAAATTTTTCTATTTAATTTAATTTTTTTCCATAATTGATCAATTTCAAAACTATTTCATTTGAAATGAAATCATTTCATTTCACTCACATTCCCTAAGGCATTCGGTCATTGAAGATTCATGGGAAACATCAATTTTTTTCTTGTTGTTTTGCTTACTAACATGCTAAACTATCTCTAAACACTAACATAGTCCAAAATCAAATTATTCCAACATCTTTCTCTCTCTAAACCCATTTGACCAGCCCTTGATTCACCATGAATACATGCATTTCAAGCATGGAAAAATAAGGGAAATTGCTTAGAAATGAAAGATCTCAAGCAAAAATGGAAAATCATACCTTTTTCACTTGATTTTCTTGAATTTTCCACACTTTTTCTGTGAATTTTCTCACTCTAGGGTTTGTTTTTGGTTTCTCTCTCTATTTTCTGGTTTTTGGCTGACCAAAGGGATGAATGGGCTGATTTTTATGGCTTTTTATAAAGAAATAATAAAATATTCAAAGTATGCCACATGGCATTTTACTATTGGTTCAAACTTTAAATATTTGACTTTTTATCCATTAATTCTCCATCACACTTTTTTCATATTTATCCTATTCCATGCTGAATAAAATCTCTTGGTCTTGACAAGTGCTGGGGTGAAAAATTTACCAATTTGCCCTCGGAGTGAAAAAATTATGATTTTGCCCTTATACTTCGAAATGTACCGAAATTACATTATTTTCACTTTCCAACCTCAAATAACACTAATATTGATCAATCTTAATCAAATGGGGCCAAAATCTTTTCTAAAAATTCTAGTTTTGTCCTTTAGTGGCAAAATTACCATTTTACCCCTATGCTCCAAAAATATCGAGAAATTAAATTTATCACTGCTAAACTTCATATTGTACTTCAAATGATCATATTATACTTTAAATAATTAATCTTGATCAAATTTTTCACCAAATAACCAAATTTAAATTTTAGGTGGTAAAATGACCATTTTGCCCCTAATCGGTTAGTATTCCCGATTAACTCCAAATTGGACCTCGAACTCCGAATCACCCTTTTAAATCATTCTATGTGTTTTGGAATTCTCAAATTCCTCTTAGAATTTCTATTTGAACTAGTTTGAGGCTCGATTTAACTTAGTTGTACCACTTGGTACAATACCGTCTTTTAACGAACTTGATAGGGTCTCACAATTTATTACAATTTAGGGGTAATGTAGTAAATTTCTCGATTTTATACTGTATCAAGGTGGTGAATCCTCCAAGAAAGGCAAAGAATTACACCCGAGGATCACTAGTCAAAGTACCTGGATTCGGTTTCCGAAAACTATGAGTAAACTTATTATCGCCTTAATTATCTAGAGTAGAGTTTATTCAATTTGGTGATTTTGTGAAAAAATAAATTTAATTAGTGAATTGCCTTGTTTTATGAGAAAAATAAGAAATTATAAAATAAAATAAATTTTTATAAATTGATTTGAAAATTGAATACTAGTTTTGAAATTAGAGTAATTAGAGGCCTTTTACTATGTTATCAATTATGATCTATACTAGATGGCTTATGATAAAATGGCATGATTGGTTGAATTGATTTTTATGTTGAGAATTATGAGTTTTCTGCTTTATCTGAATAGATTGTGTAATGAATTAATTGCCAAATCATGCAAATTGGATATTTGATTGATTTGTGGGTTATAGAATTCTCACTACAATGACGAGTTTTCGTGGACCAACTTATTTAGAGAGGCACGGTAAAACCCATTATATTATACCTCTAATAAGAGGCTCAGTGGGTAACTCCTAAGGTATGACAGAGTTCACTTCATGCCGAACCTCCATGTGAAAGTGAACTCAGCCAATGCCAAGGACCGGCTGCATTTTGAGAAATTATGAAAATTCAATAGCCTTGGAGGTTTCGGTTGGATACCATTGATCAAGGTGTCACCGAGTATGATTTTGTTAGCATAAGCCAAGTTTTAAAGAAAACATAAGCCATATTAATTTCTCAAACAAAATGAATTTATATTACCTAGTGAAAGGAACTTAAGTGTTATGAACCATTTTATGATGGTTTATTTAATCGTTTCCGTTTACTCGCCTTTAGATAGTTTAGATGGTATCTGTTTACTCATTGGGATTTTATAATCTCACCACCCTTTTTTCCTCACATTTCATGCTCAGAATAGCCCGTAATTAGCGGATTTGATCAAGGACCACAGTGGACTTGAATCGACAAGAATTGTAGGTTCATAGTTCCTGATGCATTTAGGTTAGTTATGGGGCCCACGTGTCACTGGAATTTAAATTTCATACTTTGGCTGTTTGTATTATAGTATGTAAGAATATATTTAGCTTTTACGCTGCGAAAATTATTTATCGATGGCTTTATAAAAATTGTTTTATAAGAAAATAGATTATTTTATTGAATATTTTATTATATCCAAATAGTCAAATTTTTATTTCAAACGAACGTTTTAGATACTTAAATTTATTTTTAATCATTAAATATCTGTTTTCTACTTACCTATTACATTTTTAGCCAGTTTTGAGATTTTCGAAAAAAAATGACGAAAATGCCCACGTGAGCCGAAAAATAATATTTTAATTTTTTGATTTGGAAATGACTCGTTATCCTTTGAATTATGATATTTGATAACTATTGCTCACCGGGGAAGTGCAAAAGCTGATGCTAAGCCTTGCGGGTTCCAGTCGACATTCCGAGTAATGAGTGCCTATCGGGACGCCACGGCGGTTGTCACGAGCCTAATAGGGAGTTCCGGGTCGTGACAATTCAAGTGGTATTAGAGCATGGTTTTGGTTTTATAACTTGTTTTAAAAATTTAAAGTGTTAGTGTGGCCCGAGTTAAGTTAGGTTAGGGGAGTTACAAGTATGCATTAGCATATAGTACCTAAGGTTATCTAAATTTACCTTGTTTATCTTATAGATCATCATGTCTAGAAGCAATGAAGATTTCGACACCTCCTGTAGCATTAGTGAAGGATCATTAGACTCTACTGCTAGAAGTAGATTGCGCTCGGAGCCGAGCAATCCCGAAAGGTATCCGTTTCGAGTTCCTAATAATTGGACTCCAACGGATTTGAGAGCACAGGTTCAGACCCCGGAAAGTTCTAGTGGTAGTGAGACTGATGAGAGTGCTAGCAGCAATGATGTTAATGTAAGTATAAGGAATTCCCTCTTGAGAGAGGCTGAGAGATGTGTTGAAGCGAGGGAAAAAAAAAGAATGGCAGTGGAAGATTTTCTTAACATGAGAGCATCTGCATCGATTGTAAGACATTTTCCTCCTGGGTGCGGAAGAAACGCAACCCCGGTAAGAGATGAGGAATACCGAAGGATCCGACAAGCTTGGATTAGGGAACAAAGAGAAAAATCTCAAGAAATGAAAAAGAATTTGGAAAAGGATCCTAAGCAAAAACGGGAGTAAGAATCTTAACGTTCTCGTTAAATTTTGTACTAACCTGACTTTAGGGAGTTGTAGTAAACAAGGAAATAGCCGTAGTTATCTTTATAAAAGAACTAAGAGTTTGTTTTGCTTTGTATAACCTGTAAGGAGTATAAGGTAGTTGTTCAAATGGTTTGATATGTATAGTAATCTTCTGATATGACAAAAGTAAACTAGTAAAATCGTTATTATAGAAGAATAGTTATTTTAACGGCCTGGTCGAATATTTATATAAGTATGATGGACTGATGAAGAAAGATAATAATGGACTAAGCAACTACAAAGCCTAATAAGAAATTATTTATTTTATAAACGTAATTAGTTGAGAACTGATGAGTAAGGTCAAACTCTTGATGATGAGTGGTAAGCAATATGATGTATACCTAGCTAAACATAAAATTGGAGATCATTATTTAATAAAATTGCACTGAATGTTGCAGTAAAGGTATATGAATGTCAATACTGAAATATATTCAAAGCAAGATATGTGGAGACTAAGGACTCTGATTGAGAACTGCAACAGAAAGTTAACTCTACAAATAGCAGTCTCCACGATTGTAACAAGTATGGAGGATTTTAATATATAGACATACGATAAATTATTAAAGTTATAAATGGTTTCAAGGATTAATTTTGATAGTTTATGTCCTCAACAAATTTTTACTAAGGTATGTATTAAAGCAACTTGAAAGCATATGGAGAAAGCATAAGAGAATATCACGCGAATTGAAAAGCTCTTACATGGATTTAAATATGAGGAGTGGCATAAAGATATGACTTATGAGTTGAAATATGGTCACTGGTTTGGATACTAAGTTTTGATATTTGGAGTTTTCAGTGCATTAGGAAAATGTTAAGCTGTAGATAATCAATAATGAATAATGAGAAAGGTGGTGATATGTGTTGTGAATTCATTACACCGTATATGGAAGATGTCTTAAGGTGAGACTTGAAATGAATGAATCTTAGGATATATACTTGGAGTTATAATTTACAAGTCTGAAGTATTTAAGATATGAATAAATAGAATTAGCATTAGTCAAGGTACATAAACCTTTTAATTAATTTCTGTGGAGTATGTATGATAGTGAAATGGAGGAACATAATGCTGTGATACCATTTGGTGAAGTTACTATACCTTATGGAAAGACTATTTTAAAGTAAAATTTACTGATTGTCGACAAGTGTTATAGGATGAAATGAAATTGAAAATATTGACTTTGCCTATCATTCATGATAAACTAGGAGGATATAAATGATTATGGAAAAAGTGTGATGTAAGCTTGGAGGAGAACCAATCGGAGAAGGATGATTAAGGTAGTAACCTTAGATTGGCATACAATGTGACAGATATGAGATTGAATGTATGAATTGGATTGAAGTTATTGAACTTGATTCAAAATCTCATTAATGGGAGTTTTAAGGTTCTTGGAAAGTATTGATATGAATAAATTAAAAATTTGTCTTTATTACCTTACACATTGGCATATAAGGGAAGGAAAGTTAGAGAACTTCCGAGATGGATAAGTGAAGATAAATTAATATGTGGAGCGCCAAGACGAATAATATGTTGAATAAAGTCAAATCTTAAGAAATGAAAAAAACAAGAGATTAAACCTTGTTAAAAGTTAAAGAGAAAGTGATAAAAAGATTAGACGAATGTACGAGATACTGATAAGAGATATCGATACCAGGTAATGAAAGTGTGAATGAAAATTTCTAAATATTGTTTTGACTTTATTGGAAGGAAAGGATTAGTAACAACACAAGTAAACCAATACTTATGTGCATGAAGGTGAATGCACTATGCTAATTGAGTTGTTATGCCCTATATAAATGCTGCTGGAGTTTCAAAATATTTTATATGTGAATATGTGTTGAGTATGTATAGTAGCTTGGAGGAAACTGGTGTTGATTTCAATTACACGATTGTGAGATTCCAAGAATTGATTGTATCTATTATAGTTTTTGGATATAAGCACATGAATTAACTCAAGAGTGAACATCAATGACTACTATAATTGATGTATGGTCATGAATTAAGAAGTTAATGAATAAATTTGTTCTAAAGGTGAGCTTAAATTTTGCTATGTATAGCAATGGGGAGTTACAGAATTAAAGGATTGGGTGTGGTGAAATGGTTAAAGGCATTCTTTTCAGGAGAAAGAAAGGTCTTGGGTTCGAACCTCCCTGTGGCAAGCTATAGGCTGTAGGCTGCAGACTGCAGTGAAGACCGAACGAGAGTTATGAGGACCCAGACATAACAATACCTTGGAAAGATAGTCTTTCGAGGGGGATGCCACATGTGGAATTGGCAGCTTGAGATTAAATGACTTGGAAACATTGAATCTAGTCTAAGTGCCATGTAGAGTTCTATAATTGAGATTGATATATACAAATTACTTGAAAAATTAATTTAAAAGCCTATTTGGTTCAAAGTGCGACTTATGACACAAATGATTAAGTCAAGGCACATCTTTAAAGTATTAATGATGTTGTAATGCAAGGACATATAATATAATGAAACCTAAGTGTATGATTGGAAACAATAGGAAAATAGTATAAACACATAAATGATGTGAAGCTATGAGGGATGTGGATATCCAGATATGTATGTACATACGTATATATGGAGTCGATAATATGATCAATTAGAGTAAAGAATTATTCATAGAGATTTAGAATTTGAACTCGATATATTTGAGGAATTGTATAGGAAGTAAAACGATCAGGAATTTTATAAAAAGTTGAATGATGGCAGCTTAAGGAAACTTGGAGAAATAATTAAAGAAATGTAATCTATGGCAAGATTAAGCCATATGAAATTGACTAATATGATTAAGAAGATGGAAGATATATATATGTGAGATAAACATGAAATATGCGAAATTAATTAAGACTATTAAACTTCTCTAAGGTTGCGAATACGTACGGAAATAAATATGACATGCTAAGGATGCTACAAGCTATATAATAGTGTGTGAGGAGAAGAATAAATGAATGTTGAAAGGTTAATAAAGAATGGAGAAATGAAATGGTTCAAACTCAATAATGGTGACGGAGACATGTTAGAGTTCTCGATATAAGAGAGCATGACTGTCAAAGATATTACAGATATGATTTCAAAGGATAATGCTAGGCAAGAGTGAAGTAATCAAGTGAATTAAAGGTAAATGTGGTGGACGAATCAAAACTCCTATGAAGGGTGATGATATAGGGAATTGAGCATCAGGTGAAAGACTGATACCCCCGTTTTCTCTCTAAGTTTGATCGGTGAAATTTTAAGGTCAAAATTTTATTTTAAAGGGGGTAGTGCTATCAAGCCCAACCCTAAAATGTCTGCCATGTCATTTATGTAATTGACATCACACTTACACCCTTGAATATCTTGAAAAAATAGTCAAAAGTCTGTATTACCCCTAGAGGTACAGCTAAACTAAATTAAATCTCAAACTAGCTAAAATAGGGATTTAAAAGATGAAATTGAGAATTTCACAGTCTAGGGATGACTTAAAATAGTGATTCGGAGTTCGAGGGCTGATTTGGAGTCAGTTTGAAATATTAACCATCTAGGGGAAAAATGGTTATTTTGCCATTTAAGGACAAAATGGAAATTTTTAGAAAAGATTGTGACCACATTTGATCAAGATTGATTATTTGGAGTATAACTTGAGGTTTAGTAGTGAAAAATTTTAATTCTCTGTATTTTCGAAGTATATGGGCAAAATCATAATTTTATCACATCAGGGGCAAAATGGTAGTTTTTCACCCCCAACATTTTGTCAAGACCAAGAGATTTTATTCATCATGAAAATAGATAAATATGAAAAATTGTGTGGTGGAGAATTAAAGATTTAAAAGTCAAATATTTAAAGTATGGACCAATCACATTATGCCATGTGTCAAGTTTGAATTATTTAATATTAAACATATAAAAATCAGCCATAAACCCCCATTTCCATTCCCATATTAGGCCAAAACCAGAAAAAAAGAAAACAAAAGGAAGAACAAACCCTAGGTGGAGAAATTCAAAGAGAAAGTGTGAGAATTCAAGGAATCAAGCTAGGTAAGGTGAAATTTCTTCATTTTTCCTTGAGATCTACAATACCCATGCATTTCTTTTCATTTTCTATGGTTGAGAAGCATGTTTTCATAGTGAATTCTTGGCTAGCCGAATGGGTATGGAGAAGAATTAATGTTGGAATTGGCTTGATTTTGATTTATGTTAGTGTTTTTGGTTAGTTAATGATATGTAGTATAAAAACAAGTGAAGAAAATTACAAAATCTTAGGTTTCCTTCAATGGCCGAATGTCCCATGTTGTGTGTGGATGGTGGATTGATTTTGTTTCAAGAAAAATGGGCTAGAAAATGATAATTTATGGTGAGAAAATGGAATAGGAAAATTTTTAGTGATAATGCGCCAATGTGGCCGAATTTCCCATGAAGAAATGGGAGGGTAATTAGGCTGAATTTTGTGTTATTTGATTGATATTTGGTGATTTGTGGTATTAGAAAAGAAATGAAGCAATTTGGAGTTAAATTGGACACAATGGCCATTTTATTGGGTAATAGGCCGAATTAGGTCAACACCGTGTTTAAGCAATATTCAAACAGTTTTTGCATTTCATAGCATGCATTAGTGGTCTAAATTAGTTTTTTACAATTTAGGGGTAATGTAGTAAATTTGTCGATTTTATGCTGTGTCAAGGTGGTGAATCCTCCGAGAAAGGCAAGGAATTGCACCCGAGGATCACTAGTCAAAGTACTTGGATTCGATTTTCGAAAACTATGAGTAAACTTATTATCGCCTTAATTATCTAGAGTAGATTTTATTCAATTTGGTGATTTTGTGGAAAAATAAATTTAATTAGTGAATTGCCTTGTTTTATGAGAAAAATAAGAAATTATAAAATAAAATAAATTTTTATAAATTGATTTGAAAATTGAATACTGGTTTTAAAATTAGAGTAATTGGAGACCCTTTGCTATGTGATAAATTATGATCTATACTAGATGGCTTATGATAAAATGGCATGATTGGTTGAATTGATTTTTATGTTGAGAACTATGAGTTTTCTGCTTTATCTGAATAAACTGTCTAATGAATTAATTGCCAAATCATGCAAATTGGATATTTGATTGATTGGTGGGTTATAAAATTCTCACTGCAGTGACGGGTTTCCATGGACCAACCTATTTAAAGGGGCAAGGTAAAACCCATTATATTATACCTCTGATGAGAGGCACGGAGGGTAACTCTTGACGTATGATAGAGTTCACTTCACGCCGAACCCCCATGTGAGAGTGAACTCAGCCAACGCCAAGGATCGGCTGCATTTTGAGAAATTATGAAATTTCAACAGCCTTGGCGGTCTTGGTCGGATACCTCTGATCAAGGTGTCACCGAGTATGATTTTATTGGCAAAAGCCAAGTTTTAAAGAAAACATAAGCCATATTAATTTCTCGAACAAAACGAATTTATATTACCTAGTGAAAGGAACTGAAGTGTTATGAACCGTTTTACGATGGTTTATTTAATCGTCTCCATTTACTCACCTTTAGATGGTTTAGATGGTATCTGTTTACTCACTAGGATATTATAATCTCACCACCTCTTTTCTCTCACATTTCAGGCTCAGAATAACCCGTAATTAGCAGATTCGATCAAAGACCACAGTGGACTTGAATCGACAAGAACTGTAGGTTCACAGTTCTCGATGCATTTTGGTTAGTTGTGGGGCCCACGTGTCATTGGAATTTAAATTTCATACTTTGGCTGTTTGTATTATAGTATGTAAGAATATATTTAGCTTTTATACTGAGAAAATTATTTACCGATGGCTTTATCAAAATTATTTTTTAAGAAAATAGATTATTTTATTAAATATTTTATTACATTCAAATAGTCAAATTTTTATTTCAAACGAACGTTTTAGATACTTAAATTTATTTTTAATCACTAAATATATGTTTTCTACTTACCTACTACATTTTTAGCTAGTTTTGAGATTTTCGAAGAAAAACGACGAAAATGCCCTTGTGAGTCGAAAAATAATATGTTAATGTTCTGATTTGGAAATGACTCGTAATCCTTTGAATTATGATATTTGATAACTATTGCTCACCGAGGAAGTGCGAAAGCTGATGCTAAGCCTTGCGGGGTTCCGATCGGCATTCTGGTTAATGAGTGCCTACCGGGACATCGTAACGGTTATCAGGGGCCCGATAAGGAGTTCCAGGTCGTGACACAAAATTATGCTCAAAAATAATTTTTCCTCAAAGTACGAAAACATGTTCACAAAACATGAGGAAATTTTATAGAAATAAGTTTCCATAATCAAGCAATCTTAATAAAATAGTTTTTTCAAAAAAAGCATGATGATATATTCAAGATCAAATATAAGTACATACTCACTCTTTAGATTCATACTTCTTTCTTAATTATGCAACTTATAGCATGTATTATATCAAATTAAGTTACATAACCAAGATTTATCAATAAAGCTTAAGGAATTATACATTTAATATTCACATGGCATACATGAGAATCAAAGCAAACTATAAATCCTCTATCACAAAGTTGAATAATGCTCAATTAGTCATGATTTAGGCCTTTAACAAGTAAAACATGCTTGATTTGAGTTTAAGGAGTGTTACCAATGGTTTTAATAACTCCATTATATAGAGTTATTTTCACACATTTTGAGGGCTTAGGTAGTTAGATCTTTGAGATTTTAAGTGCAGATTTTAGCGTTTTAGGTCTTTTCCTAGTTTAAGTTTGATTACTTTTTAAGTGGTTAATTTTAGTTATTTTAGTTAAATTTTATTTTATTTTGTTTTAAATTACTTTAAGAGTAGTTATTGCTAATTTCTTTTATTTTTTTGTAGGAAATTTGATGAAAAAAGCTCATTTGATGAAAATCAGTGCAAGTATGGTGATGGCTTCATTTGTATATGTTTTGGTTTTTTGATCATATCTCTCTCTACAAAACTCCAAATGAGGTGATTCTTAGACTATTGGAATTCTAAGAAGAAGGGATACAATGTTTATGTTACCAATTTGTGCAATTTTGATCAGATTGTGATCAAAATATTTGTCTAAGTTAGAGCACTATAGTAGTATGCATGGACTAAACATGATGATGTATTTGGAGCATAGCTTTCAGTCTAGAAGTCAAATTGATGTGATTCTTGATCCATTGGAAAGCTAAGAGATAGGCTAAAAATTTTTATGTTTACCACTTTGCCCAATTAGGACCATATCATGGTGAAACTCACATTTGACATTGATAGACTATTATAGTGTTGGGAGAACAAGGCTACAACATTAATGAAAGGAAACACACATGCCATTTTCCAAAGAGCTCAATGCTGCAGTGCTAGGTGATTTTTCAAAAATAAAAAAAGTTGATGGGATTTTGGACATTAGGTTCTTTGAAACTTATTTAAGAGACTTTTTTCAGAGATTTTAAGGAAGAGGCAACAAGCAACTAATCTAGAGATTTGGAGCCAAGAACAAAGCAAGAAAATAAGAGAATTGGAGGGAGAATCAAGATCACAAAGCTCTAACTATTAGTTTTCTCTCTTTATTTTTGTGTTTTTCTTATTTTCTTTGACTTGGATTAATGGCTAATTTTCTTTGGATGAAGTTTTTATTAGATATTATGAGCTAACTTTATTTTTCTAAGATTGTAATTGAACTCACATGTAATCTATTTTAATTTCAACTCACATAAGGATATAGTGTTTTGATTAAAATAGATATTTTTATAAGATGAGTCAAGAGACCCTTATAAATAATTGAGGACTTTAGGTTAGCAATTTAACCTATTGAAATACGTTAAGGAAGAAAGTTAAGATTTATATAAAGTGTGAGGGACATTGTAATCCTAGGCTTGTTTGATTTGATTTTTACTCAAGTTATTATTACTTTGATTTTTCTTTTTAGTTTAAATTTGGGTTAATTAGTTTTAGTTAATTAATTAATTTTGATTATTAGGATAAGATTCAATTGTTATAATTTTAGTATTTAGGAAAATTTCATATCAATTCTCTGTGGAATTGATACTTTGCTTGCTTATATACTATCTATTCGATACATATACTTACATAATAGAATTTTAACTGACAAGTTTTTGGCCAATTCCATGGATGATACCTTTGAGGTTGTCACTGTGAGACCCTGTCAAGTTCGATTAAAAGACGGTATTATATCGAGTGGTACAACCAAGTTAAAATCCAACCTTGAACCAGTTCAAATAGAAATTCTAAGAGGAATTTGAAAATTCTGAAACCCACAAAATGACTTAGAATAGTGATTCGGAGTTCAAGGTCCAGTTTGGAGTCAATCGGGAAAATTGACCGGTTAGGGACAAAACGGTCATTTTACCATTTGATGGTAAAATGGAGATTTTTAGCCAAGATTTGATCACAGTTGACTAAGAATAATTATATGAAATACAATTATGATTATTGGAGCATAAAATGAAGTTTAGCAGTGAAAATTGTGATTCTTGATATTTTTGGAACATAAGGGTAAAATGGTAATTTTGCCACTAGAGGACTAAACAAAAATTATTTTGAAAAGATTTTTGCCCCATTTGATTAATATTGATCAATATTAGTGTTATTTGAGGTTGAAAAGTAGAAATAATGTGATTCCGGTACATTTCGGGGTATAAGGGTAAAATCATAATTTTACCATCTCGGGGGCAAAACGATAATTTTCCACCACCAGAACA
The DNA here is from genome assembly GCA_036013995.1 of Theobroma grandiflorum. Classification (NCBI taxonomy): domain Eukaryota; kingdom Viridiplantae; phylum Streptophyta; class Magnoliopsida; order Malvales; family Malvaceae; genus Theobroma; species Theobroma grandiflorum. Next base: position 14,037,281 of record CP142130.1, on the reverse strand, counting down.
TATTTTTCCAACCATGGTCATCTTTTAATCATATCTTGACTTAGACTAATCATGTGGTGGCAAAGAATTGGAAGAAAAAGTCAAAAAAGTTAAAAAATGGACTAATAGAATTTTGCCATGTGGCAAACCATTTATTTTATGATTAAACTAATAAAATCAGCACATAACCCTCACTTTCTCTCATCAAATTCGGCACAAACCTGCAGCAAAGGAAAACAAAAGAGAAAAAGGAGAAAAACAAGAAAAACAAGCCAAAAATTCAAGGAATTTCAAGGTTTTTCAAGATTCAAGCCAAACAAAGGTGAGATTTCTTTAGATTTACTTCAAACCTAGCTTATCCATGCTTTTGTTCTTGATTTCCATGGATTAATATTGAGTTATAATGATGAATTCAATTCTCAAAAATGGGTATGGAAGAGGAATTAATGTTGGATTGGCTTGATTCTAGACTATGTTAGTGTTTAGAGATAGGTTAGCATGTTAGTAAGCAAAACCGTAAGAAAAAACTTGATTTTCCCCATGAATCTTTCAATGCCGAATATCATAGGTTATGTTTGGAAAATGAAATGGTTTCATTTCAAATGAAATGATTTCATTTGAAATGAAATGAATTGGAAAATGACAATTTAAGGTGAAAAAGTTAAGTAGGAAAAATTACAGTGCTAATGCACTGCAATTGCTGAATTTTTCCATGAAGAAATGGAAAAGTTTTAATGCTGAAATTGGCACTATTTAAATGGTATGTGGTGAATTAAGGTATTAGAAAAAGAATGGTGCCATTTGGAATCAAATCGGACGCATTGGCCAATTTATCGGGTAATCGGCCGAATTAGGTCAACATCGCATTTAAGCGATTGACCGAGTATTTTATGCATCCGTATAGAAATTAGGTTAATTTTATACCTAATTAAACCCAACATAATAAATTCCCTAATTTTATTCTGTGTCAAGGTGGTGAGATGTCCGAAAAAGGCAAAAGAATCGCGTTTGAGGACTATTAATCTGAGTGCACTCGAAATTCAGATTTTCGACAACTGTGAGTAAATCTGCATTTCAAAAATTGTTTTGGGAAGATGAATATATTTGAATAAATGGTTTGAATGATTTGCAAGCAATTTCTAGTTAAATATAAATAAGTCTCAAGAACAAGCCCTTGATAAATTGTCTCTATGTTGTGAAATGCGATTGTTGTGAATTTGGGTGTTATTACATTATATGGGTATATATCTATACATATATGTATATATGTTGTTCATTGATAGATAATATTGTGTAATGATTATAACCATACGTGTGTACGATGATAAAGAGGCTCACAGAGGATGGGATAATCTTGGGAACAAGCTTTTGGAAATATTTTATGATGTGATTATGTACTCTGTGAAAAGAAAATGGATGTTTGCTCGTTTAATGTGTTGATAATTATATGAATGAAACTGCAATGTGTAATAATGCCCGAGGGTGTGCGAGTAGGAGTGCCCCCATGGTCATATTGCTATGTTTAGTGGGAAATGTACCCATGAGGTCTAGAGGCTTGTAAGGATAGCGAGACGTAACGCCTGCAAGTACTTTGATAGGTACTGAGTAAAGTGGCGACAGCGAGACGTAACGCCCACGATTTCTGGGAACTCTCCACCGAGAGGCTTGTAGGGCTAACGAGACGTAACGCCTGCAAGTGCTTTGGTAGGTAGAGAGCGCACCCACCTAGAGGCTTGTAGGGACAGCAAGACGTAATGCCTGCAAGTACTTTGATAGGTAGGGGGTGCACACATGGTCTTATTGAGGTGGTGTATGAAATTGCACGTGATTTCTTCACATACATGTATATGCTTGCTATAGTATGAAATGATGAAATTGTGTTTGTATGGTATGTGAAACCCTTGTTCGACGACGGTTTGTGATAAACCATCGATATTGCTTTCTTGCTAGAATGATTGGTGTACCTTCATGGTTGGCTTAGCCTTGAATGTAGAATCAATTTTAAGTCAAAAGGGGAAGGGTTTAAATATTGGCTAGATCAAAATTGTCTCGTTTTCAACCAGTGCATCATAGTTATTAAATCTCTTGGCTATTATCGCTTGTTCCCTTCTAATATTCACTCATTGAGTATTGTACTCACCGTTTTAAAAATTCATGTTTTTAGATCAAGAGACAGTTGGACCCTAGATCGAGGGTCCCCATAGTACATCTCCTAGTTAGAAGGTGGGCATTCAGTAGCATCCCATTTTTTTTATTGTAAATGTCTCCGTTGGAAGTCATGGGCCTTTTGTATTATGGTTATGTACATGTAATGTACATTGTCAAAGTTTATGTTTGACTAGTATGTATGTATGTATTTTTTTTTATAATGCCATTATGAGTTGGCTTTGTGTGCACTGGGTGCATTACGTGTGGATGCCTTACACGATCATACGTGGAATAAAGTAAGTGAAAATAGGCATGCCTGGGCTCGGTGAGCTATGCTCATTGGGTCCATGCGCCGGTCATGACCTAAAAATTGGGTCATGACAGTCACAAAAAGAGCTACTATCGCTTTTCTTCTATCAAGCTTGACAAACAAATTTTCATTTACAGTCATGTTCTTTCAGTAGCTACTATCCAAGTACCAAGGCTACCTCTCCTTTGGTTGAACTTTCTAACATTATTCCTTTTGCTCTTACTCAACCTACAAAACAATTTTTGATTTCTTTTTCAAAGGTATCCATACTTGGATTGGTCTTTAGATTTAGTAAGCACATGAGAGCCTTTAGGCACCCTAATAATTTTGGTTTTGGGGAGGCTATTACCTTTATGATAACAATCATAAGGGAGATGACCTCTTTTGCCACAAGCATAATAATAGGATGAAGATGCATCCTTTTTCCTCATTAAAACAACATTTGCTTTTGTTTTCTCTTCTTTATTCAATTTTAGTTTTGAACTTTTGTCCATTGAAGCTTTGAGAGTAGCATTCTCTCTTGCTACTTTTTGCAAGGTTTCATTTTGCTCTCTAGTTCCAACTTTAAAGATTCAAATTCTGTTATGGAATGCTCAAGCTCAATTTAAAGTATGTTTCTTTAATAAAAAGTAATTTAAAATCATGCTTGACTTTCTCTAATTCATCATCTAATAATATGTCTTTCTTCCTCAAAACTTTATACTTTAAAGCTAGCTTTTCAAATTCAGCATACAAACAATCATACTCATCTTGAAAATCATCAAATGAACTTTCTCATAAACTAGATGTTACCTCAAGTTCTTTATCTTTGGCCATCAAGTAAAATTGGCTTTTTCTTCCATCATTTCTTCCTCTTCTTCTTCTTTTATTTCCAACTCATATGTGAGAAGTGAACCATATATTTCATTAAGAATGGTTGCATTAAGGTCCTTAGCTTCTTGGATGGCAAGCACTTTTGGTTTCTAACTTTTTAGTAAGCTTTTAAGTAGCCTTTTCACTAACTCATGTTCAGGTATAGCCTTCGCAAGTTGATTGAGCTTATTGACTATGTTGACGAATCGATCATACATTGTGGTTATGTATTCACCAAGTTCCATTTTCAACTTTTCATAGTTATGGGTGAGAAAGGTGATCTTGGACTCCTTAACTTTAGAAGTCCCCTCGGAAATGATCCTAAGCTTTTCCCAAATTTCTTCAACTATGGTACAACCAAAAATTTTGTTGAATTCTATAAAAGTTAATGCACAATGAAAAATGTCGATGGTTGTGAAATTTATTTAGACATTTCTTATTTCAGTTTTAGTCGACTTTTCTCTAAATTTAGGCATTTTCTCACTTATGATCAAATTTATGCTGGTGGGGATCAAAAGAACCATTTGTAATCACATCCCACATTTCATAGTCAACGACTCTAATGTAGACAGATATTCTAGTGCTATAATATTGGTAATTTGATCCATCAAATAAAGGAGGCCTATTTATGTATTACCTATCAACGACATTTGAGTTTTGTGTATCCACAAGATCTCCCTTAAGGATGTTAAGCCTTAAATTCAAAAGTTAAGCTCTGATACCACTTATTGGTCCCAATGGAGTGTTAGAGGGGGTGAATAGCACTTTAAGAAATTTGAAGGAAACTTTTAAAGTTGAAAAACTTATAAAGGATTTTGAAAAAGAGAGTTTAAAATTATGAAACCCCAACTTTTATAAAAGGGTAGTTAGATAAATCCTTAGATAAGCTTGAACATATACAATACTTTATTTCATTTATTCGTTATAGTCCATTCGACGTATTCTTGTATCCTTTGTGGCTACCACCTTGGTTGGCTGTCACTGTTGAAGCAAAAATTTTTCTAAGTTTGGAAAGAGACAAAATATGTGATTTTTATAAAACAATTTTTTGAAAATAAAAAATGGCGGTGATGATTCCCTTGATTTTTAGATAACCAAAAATGATTTTTCTATAATTTTTTGGATTACATTTATTATGGTAAATGGGAGCCTGAAATTTAATTTCAATTGGACTTTTTTTATTTTGTTCTTAAAATCAAAATTTACATTTTGATTCTTTTAGATTTTGATTTTTTTATATTTTTATTAAATCCAAACAGGAGGATGTTTGCTTTTTTACATTAAATATCTTAAGTAAATGGAGAGTAAAGAGGAAAGAAATAAAAATGAAAATATTTACTTAAATGTTATTTAATGTAAATAAGCATAACACCTGTTAAGGACACCTAGAGTGCATTCTGGACAAAAATCAATAGATGTTCACCATTTATGGATAGATTGAACCCAAAAAGTCTTTTTAACATATTTTAAGAACATCTATGGATAGATGTTTAACATCTATCGATAGATCAGACCTATCTATCTATAGATAACAACCCAAGAGCTTTCTAAAAGGACTTTGAAGCCTATCTATTGATAGATGGCCAAATCTATCGATAAATGATGTCGATTTTTGAAAAATAAAAAAGGGCAAATGGCCAATTTCACACTCTAAAGTACAAATATGACCCATTCTTTTAAGGTTTTTCATTCCTAGCCGTTTTCCATCAGTTTTCTCTCAACTCCAAGCTTTTTCAACACAATTTTAAACCAAAATCACCATTTTTGGAAGATTGAAGCTTGGACTTTGGGTTTTTCAAAAAATGTGACATTTTTCAACTTTAAATCTTTAAATCTATGGTTTTCTAGCTTTGAAAAATATTATTTTGTGTCCAGACTTTTATTAGTCCTTCAAGCTAAAGGATTTGGTGATTTTCCTCATGGATTAGAGCTTACCTAAGGCAAAGAAGAAATGGGTTTATAAATTTCTAACTTTAGTTAGTGAACAATAGTGGGCTAAATCTAGAAAATTAGCTTTAGACCAACTTGGTTAGTTTCGAAAAGGCTTAGAAGGATTATTACATGGTTTGTAGTTTGAGTATTCATTGCAAAGATTGTTTAACATTTTAGAAACAGCCAAAACCCCAAGGAATTAACTGGAGTGAAGTCCTAGAGGTTGACATTTCGAAGGTGAGTGGATATACCCTTTTAAGTATTTTAGTATGATAAAGCTAAATATATTTTATTGAGTTGTTTAACTTGTATGATTTGAATATTACGTTTACAAAAGTAAATCAAATGATTTTTTAGCCAAATGTTTTCAAAAAGTTTTAGAATCTAATTATGTGTGTAAATATCACTATTATGCATTAGTTTTCAACAAAGGGGGACAAGCCTTTTCGAATGTTTTACTGCAAAAACTTCAATTCAGTTATGAATAAGAAATGAGAAATGTATATGGATTTATGGATAATGACAAGTGGATACAAATTTTCGCCTTTATACTTAATGATAATCATTATGATTGAGTATTTTTGGAGAAATACCATTCATAACAAATTAATACTTACATTGTTGCTATGGAAAAGCATAAGAAATGAATGCTTAGGTGGAGGTAGACATTGTCACCCTTAAGTTTATGATATGTTTTCATTTAAGGAATACTAGAACATGTGAGACATGATTTTATGGGATAATATGTGATGTAGTACCACATACCCTTTGAAATGAGATTGTTCATGAATACGAATTAAAAAAAAAAAAGATGTGCTTGATATGTTGATGATGTATGTAAGAATATGCAAAATGCTATATTATGATGAGGACATTGAGTTGAGGCTGTAAGGATGGTGGTAAGATTCCCGCTTGTGATTTTCACCTAGAATGCTCTAACAATTTCCTAACATTTGCACACAATGTGAGGTAACGTTCCACATGTAGTGCCAACGAATTGTGATATTTGTAGAGTGATCCCCTATATATGATGAGGCAAAATTTTCACTAAATGGTGGCAACGCTTTATATGAGTAAAGCCAATGTGCCATTTACAAGCCCAAATGTGGGCTAAGACCCAGTAGGCATCTTACGTTTATGATTATTGCATATTACTGTTGTTATTGCGATGCCTCTTGTGAACCTTTTTTATGTTTGTGATGTTTAATTGATTTGTAAATTAAACTCTAAGCTATATGTCATAGCCTAAATTTTCGAGCCATTATCGGCGCATGTGCCCAATAAGCATAGCTCACCAAGCCCAAGCAAGCTTATCCATTTACTTTACTTAACGTTTTTATCAACTAATGCATCCACACATATTTCACCAAGTGTGAACATAGCCAAATCACGATGGCATTATCGATAACAATATACATGTACTGTTCAATAAATGTATCTTAGCAATTTACATTGCATGAGCATATTCACAGAGCAAAAGGACCCGTGATTTCCAGCAAAGAACAACAGAAAAAGAGAAGCTATTGAATGCCGAGCACCTACCCAAGAGACGAATTACGAGGACTCCTCGACTAGGATCCAATAGTCTCATGATCTGAAAACATGAAATTTTTAAAACTGTGAGTACGAAACTTAGTGAGCGAACATTAGAAGAGAACAAGCAGTAATAATAAGAAAGTTGAGAACCATGATGCACTTATTTGGAAACAAGACAATTTACAACAAGTTAATATTAAAACCCCTTCCACTTAACCCGGAGTTATTTAACATTCAATGATAAAGCAATTATGAAATTACATCAATCATTCTAGCAAGATAGTAAAATTGACGATTTATCATAAACCGTCACGGAACAAAGGTTTCATTCAACCATACGAGGGTTTCGTGTTAAAACCCTTTGTCCTCAGTTTAAAACAATTTGCAATAAAGGAGAATTTCTCAAGGTTCACATACCATACAATTACATTTTTCCATCATGCACAGTATATTACGCATATATATAAAATCATGTGCAATTACAATACACCGCCAAGTCTTCTCTGTCCTTGGTGGCAAAAAGAGGTACCCATTATAGTAGAATCGCGAACAGAACCTTGTGGTTGTTGAGCCATCGAGCAATTCCTCCAAATATGTCCAGGCTGGCCACGATTAAAACAAGCTCCTGTCGTAAGATAGCATCGTCCTCTGTGTCGTCTTCCATAAGTATCACAGAAAGGAATAGCCTGACTACTCTGCCTTGAATCTTGTTGCTGCCTCTTTCCACTAAAAGTTTTCTACCCTGACCCAATGCTGGCACTCACCACATCACTCCCCTGTTGGGGTAACCTTGATTCCCTTTGTGGGCCTTGACTGCTAAAAGACGAAATCCCACTATCGAAATCTCTACGACCTTGATAACCCTCTATATTGGCCTTTTTTGCCTTATCTCTTGCGACCTTACTCTTACTAGTCCTCATCTCAATTCGTTGAGCACAATCCACTACCGCATAGTAAGTATGAAAATCTCAAAAGGCCACAGCCTTAAACAATGGTTCCACTAGCCCATCCACAGACCTTTAAATCTTCATCTCCTCTGTGGAAACTAAATAGGGTGCATATCGAGACAGCTGCGTGAATTTTATATCATACTCTGACACTGTCATACTTGGAGTCTGCACCAACGCCTCAAACTCTCTAGCTCTGGCATTTCGTACACTAAGTGATAAAAATCGATCTAAGAAAGTTGTATTGAATTCATTCCAAGTCAACAGTGCAGCAACTATCAGTCTACCCCTTCGTAAGGAGTCATACCATTCTTGTGCTATATCCTCCAATTGAAAAGCTACTAGCTCCATTGATCTAACGCTAGAACATCCCATGGCATTACAAATCTTTTCCATCTTATCCAAGAAAACTGTCACGACCAATTTCCCGAGCCATGACCGACGCATGAGCTCAATGAGCATAGCTCACTAAGCCCAAGCAAGCCTATCCCTTTACTCTTGCTCAACAAACATTATCATATCATGCATACGAACACATCTTTTCCTGAGTGTGAACATAGCCAAAATACAATGGCATTTTCGATAATAATATACATGCACTATACCAGTCATGTATTTAGCAATTTACATTGCATACACATATTCACATAGTTAGATTGTTTCACAATACAAAAGACCCATTACTTCCAACGGAGACATTTACAATAAAGGAGATTACTATCGAATGCCAGACACATACCCTGGAGATGCACTGCGGGACTCCTCGATCTAGGGTCCAACAGTCTCCTGATCTGAAAACATGAATTTTTATAAAACGTGAGTACAATACTCAGTGAGTGAATATTAGAAGGGAACAAGCAATCTCAATCAGGAAATTTGACAATCATGATGCACCAGTTGAAAATGAGACAGTTTTTTATCTAACTAATATTTAAACCCTTTTCCACTTACCTCGGGATTTGTTCTAGCTAGATAGCAAATTTGACAATTATCGCTGCAGCAAAATTTCTATTGCAGCGAAGCGAAATCAAAACCCATCGCTGCATGAGGGTTTCGCTCATCCATACGAGGGTTTCGTGTTAAACCTTTTTTTTCTCAATTTAAGGCAATTCGCATACCATACAATCACACGTATATACACAAAGACGTGAGCAATCATATATATACCGCCAAGTCACCTCTGTCCTTAGTGGTAAAAGAGGCATTTATCTGAGCACTTGCAGGCGTTACGTATCGCTGTCCTTGCAAGTCGTGGACAGCGAATCACGCTACATCAAAGTTCACGCGTGATAATTTTCAAGAATCGTGGGCGTTACGTGTCGCCGTCCCCACTTTGCTCAACTTTGAATTTCTAGGAAATCGTGGGCGTTACGTATCGTCGTCCCTACTTTGCACACCATTACAGGCATGTGCATTTCCCACTTCGTACGTGCACGATTATATTGAATTCACATAAATTTCTTAGCCATACATATAAGCATCATATAGATGAGCAATATTAAACACAATCAAATTTCACATCAATAAAATAATATTTCATGAAAAGCTTGTTCCCATGGTACCCGTTCTTTTCAAATAAGGTTGAATAAAATCCTTCAAGCATTTTATTCAAATAGGTTCACATTTCCCAAAATCGTTTTTGAGATGCAGATTCACTCACAAGTTTTTCGAGAGTAGAATTCGAACGCTTCGACCGCTATTCCTCGAATGCAATTTTCTTGCCTTTATCCGAGGGCTCACCACCTTGACAAATAGCACAATAATTTAATTACTATATTGGTGTTAATTAGGTATAAAATTAACTTAATTTCTATACGGATGCACAGAATACTCAATCAATCGCTTAAACGCGGTGTTGACCTAATTTGGCCAATTACCCGATAAATTGGTCAATACGTCCGATTTGATTCCAAATTGCACCATTCTTTTTCTAATACCTTAATTCACCATATACCATTTAAATAGTGCCTATTTCAGCATTAACACTTTTCCATTTCTTCATGGAAAAATTCAGCCATTACAGTGCATTAGCATTATAATTTTTCCTATTTAACTTTTTCACATTAAATTGTCATTTTCCAATTCATTTCATTTCAAATGAAATCATTTCATTTTCCAAACACAACCTATGATAGTCGGTCTTGAAAGATTCATGGGGAAAATCAAGTTTTTTCTTACGATTTTGCTTACTAACATGCTAACCTATCTCTAAACACTAACATAGTCTAGAATCAAGCCAATCTAACATTAAATCCTCATCCATACCCATTTTTCAGAATTCAATTCATCATGATATCATGCTTCTCAACCATAGAAAATGGAAAGAAATGCATGGGTATTGTAGATCATAAGCAAAATTGAAGAAATTTACCTTTTTCACTTGATTTTCCTTGAAAATCACACTTTTCCTTTGATTTCCACCTAGGTTTTCTTGTTTTTCTCCTTGTTCTCTTTTGTTTTCCTTTGAATTTAGTGTGTGCCAAATTTAGAGAGAGAAAATGGGTTTTAATGGCTGATTTTTAGGCTTTAATAATAATATAACCTAACTTGCCACATGGCATAATGTCATTGGCCCGTTTTTAACCTTTTTTGACTTTTTTTCTTTTTTTCTTCTAATTTTTTCACCAAATGATTAGTCAAAGTCAAGATGGGAATAAACGATGACCATGGCTGGAAAAAAATGGTCTGGTGGTGAAAAATTACCGTTTTGCCCTCGAGATGGTAAAATTACGATTTTACCCCTATATTCTGAAATGTACCAGAATCACATTATTTCTACTTTTCAACCTCAAATAATAGTAATATTGATCAATATTAATCAAATGGGGCAAGAATCTTTTCAAAAAGATTCCCATTTAGTCCTTCAGTGGCAAAATTACCATTTTGCCCTTATGCTCCAAAAATACCAAGAATCACAATTTTTCACTGCTAAACACCATTTTATACTCCAATAATTATAATTATATTTCATATAATTATTCTTGGTCAAATGTGATCAAATTTTGGCTAAAATTACCATTTTATCATCAAATGGTAAATGACTGTTTTGTCCATAACCGGTCAATTTTCCCGATTGACTCCAAACTAGACCTTGAACTCCGAATCACTATTCTAAGTCATTCTATGGGTTTCAAAATTTTCAAATTCCTCTCAGAATTTCTATTTCAGCTAGTTCAAGGTTTGATTTAACTTAATCGTATCACTATGTACAATACCGGCTTTTAACAAATTTGACAAGGTCTCACAAAAACCTAGGGTTTCTCCGATGCATCCGACCGAGTAAATGATGGAGGCTTAAGTTTTAGAAAGTCTGTAAGTGAAACCTTTACCTAGCCTCTTTCACCCTCTAAACATAGGCAGTCAATCTGGCCTTGTGAACTAGGGGACGCTTGCACTATATGTCTCCCCTCTACTACTTTTTGTATATCACCCATACGGGCTGCCATCATCTCTACAACCTGATTAACTCCCTGCAAACCTACTGCCAAATCCTCAACAGTAATGCCTCCAGTTGGTGGCCTATCTGCCTCACCTAAAGGTTGTCCCTCATTTCTCCTACTCACAAGCGTATCTGCCCTCACTGGCCTAGTGGCTCTGCCACGTCTACCTCGCCCTCTACGGGTGGATACCTGTGGCCTATCAGTAATCTCAGTGGGGACATCTTGTCCCCCCCATCCGTCTTAAGGTGGCCAATGTCTTAGGTGGCATTCCTATCAATCATCTCAGTGGGGACATCTTGCCCCCCCATCCGTCTTAAGGTGGCCCGTGTCTTAGGTGGCATTCTTAACTAGACAAGAGCAAACACCTATTATTAAACACAGTTCCTAGTCACACTTAAGGAAATAAGGTGGTTTCTAAGATAGAGAATTTATGCAGTTCCTTGGTTATGAAATGTGCCACGGTTCACAGTTCATAATCAAATATACCACATAAAGACCCGACTCTCCGTTGGACCGAACAAGAACATCCTAGCACCTAAACAACCTAGGGCTCTGATACCAACTTTGTCACAGTCTAAATTTTTGGGCCATGACCGACTCATGGGCCCAATGAGCATAGCTCACCAAGCCCAAGCAAGCCTATCCATTTACTTTGCTTAACGTTTTTATCAACTAATACATCCACACACATTTCACTAGGTGTGAACATAGCCAAATCACGATGGCATTATCGATAACAATATACATGTACTGTTCAAGACATGTATCTTAGCAATTTACATTTCATGAACTTATTCACAAAGCGAAAGGACCCGCGACTTCTAGCGGAGAACAACAGAAAAAAGGAAACTATTAAATGCCGAGCACCTACCTAAGAAACGAATTACGAGGACTCCTCGACTAGGATCCAATAGTCTCCTGATCTGAAAACATGAAATTTTTTAAAACTGTGAGTACGAAACTTAATGAGCGAACATTACAAGGGAACAAGCAGTAATAATCAAAAAGTTGAGAACCATGATGCACTTATTTGGAAACAAGACAATTTACAACAAGTTAGTATTAAAACCCCTTCCACTTAACCCGGAGTTATTGAACATTCAATGATAAAGCAATTATGAAATTACATCAATCATTCTAGCAAGATAGTAAAATCGACGATTTATCATAAACCGTCATGGAACAAGGGTTTCACTCAACCATACGAGGGTTTCGTCTTAGAACCCTTTTGTCCTCAGTTTAAAACAATTTGCAATAAAGGAGAATTTCTCAAGGTTCACATACCATACGATCACATTTTTCCATCATGCACACTATGTTACGCATATATATAAAATCATGTGCAATTACAATACATCGCCAAGTCTTCTCTGTCCTTGGTGGCAAAAAGAGGTACCCATCAGAGCACTCGCAAACGTTACGTATCACAGTCCCTGCAAGCCCCTAGGTGGAGAGTCACGCTTCGTCATAGTTCACGCATGAGACTTCCCAAGAACCGTGGGTGTTACGTACTGTCATCCCTACTTTGCTCAACTCAGGTGCACTCCCTACTCGCACCAAGCAATATGACTAGGTGTGCACTCCCTACTCGCACATCTTCTGGTCATTAATACACATTACCCATTCATTCATATCATTATCAACACAACAAATGAGCATGTATTCATTTTCTTTACATAATGTACACACTCATAACATTAAAATAATTGTCAAAGGCTTGTTCTCGATACTCATTTTTTAATAAAAATTGGATATAAATCATTCAAGCATTTCATCTCAAGTCAATTAAAATTCTCAAAACAGTTGAAATGCAAGTTCACTCACAAATTTTCAACAGTCAAATTCGGGTACTTCGACAACAAATCCTCGGGTACAATTTCTTTGCCCCTATCGGACAATTCACCACCTAGACATATTGCACAATCAAACATTTACTACATTTGCACTAAATCGTATTAAAACTAATTTAAATTCTATATGAATGCATGAATCGGGATAAAAATCCTCGGGTAACTATCTAAATGCGGTATTGACCTAATTCGATCTGTCACCCGATTAATTGGCCAATACGTCCAATTTAATTCCAATTAACTCCATTTCTCTTCCTATACTTCTAATTCATCAAACACAAGTCAAATAACATAAAAATTTGGCAAGATCACTTTCACATTTTCTCATGGAAATTTCGGCCATGGTAGGTGCATCAACACTATGATTTTTTTCTTACTTGATTTCTACACCATAATTCATTATTTTCAAACCAAATCACTTGAAATAAATCGAATCCACCATCCATATACCACAAAGAAGATTCGGCCATGAAGGGTGGGTATTGAACATGCAATTTTTCTCACTTATTTTCTTTCTAAACATAACAAACTAACTAAAAACACTAATATATATTGAAATCTAACCAAATCAACCATCAAAACCTTTCTCTATATATTCGGCCAGCAAGAGATTCGTCATGAAATCTTGTGATTCAACCATGAAAATTGAAAAAGAATGCATGGGTAATGTAGATCACAAGCTAGAATTGAAAATTCTTACCTTTTGTCACTTGATTCCTTGAAACTTCACACTTTTCCCTTGAATTTTGCTAACTAGGGTTTTGTTCTTCTTCTTTTCTCTCTTTTTCTCTCTTTGGCCAACCATATGAATGAGTGTGGGAGGGTTATGGGCTGATTTTATAAGGAAATTAATAAAATAATCAACCTTGACACTTGTCTCCATATCATTGGCCCATTTTTTTAAAAACTTAATAATTAAGCCTTCACTCTCCACCACATAAAATCCTTCAATTATCCATGATGTAAAATGCTAATGGCTGCAATTTATGGGCTCAACAAGTGTTGGGGTGCAAAATTACAATTTTACCCCTAGGGTGGCAAAATGACTATTTTGCCCTTTATGCTTGGAAAAATATCGAAATTAAAATTTTTCAATTCCAAATCTCAAATTATGCTCCAAATGATCAATCTTTATCAAAAAAATTCTTCCAATATTCCAATTTTATCTTAGGGTGGCAAAATGAGCATTTTGCCCCTAGATCATGAAAATTTCGATTCGACTCTAAATCGATCCCCAAACTCTGAATAACCATACTAAGTCATTTTGGGGTTTTAAAATTTTTTAATTTCATCTTAAAATCTCTATTTGAACTAGTTCGAAGTTTAAATCAACTTGTTGTGCCACTAGGTACACTACCGACTTTTTTTTATGATTTTTCAAGGCTTTCCAAGTATACAAGCATGTTATCAAGCACATGCATGACATGGAAAATATTTTATAGTATTCGGCTTGACAAGATCTCACAGTATACGATAGCCAAAATGGGTTAATATATAAAATAAATCTCAATACATTGGTTGAGTTTATAGATTATAAGGAAAGAATGGTCACTTAAGTTCCATAGATGGATTATTGATCACTGAGTTATAAGAATTAAAAAATAATTACTTAAGTTATATGGGTTGGACATTGATTACTAAATATTATGATGGGTTTTTGTTTTCTGGTGAATTTGGAGTGAATGAGTAGTTCATATGATTTATGAAAAGATTGGAAAATATGTTGGGTTTCTTTTGGTGAATCTGGAGTAAATGAGTAGCTCATATGATTTATGAAAAGATTGGAGTAAACCACACTTAGCTTAGGTTATATGGTTGAGTATCATTTCCCTTAGTGAGGATTTGGTACCACAAGTAAGTACAATTTCCTTATTTTTCCTACAGGTTTTTTGTAAATGTTTTGCTTTTTTTTTTTATCAATATGCTTATCAAATGTCAATTTCACTATGAAGATGAGACTCGTGTATGACAACTTTATTTTATAAGAAATTTGAAATGAAGTATATTTATCTTAAAATTCATGTTTACATTAACAATGTAATTTGTGTAAAAACTTTCCCCTTAGCTTGTCCCCTTCTCGTATTCACTCACAACGTGACTCACACGTTATTTTTCCCAAATATTTTTGTTTGCATATGAGTGATAGTATTCAACCTTTGAGTCACAAAATCATGATTCATTCATCTTCCTTTGGTAGGTGTCTAATAGCCCACTTGATGCCTAAAGAGTCGGGTCATGTTCAGCTAATGAGTCAGTTTTATGTTATGTTTATATTTATAGATATTGAATGTGTCTATGATGATATAGCCAATGCTTGGTGTATACTTATGAATGTTATGGATGAATGTACAAATGTGGCTTAAGAGCCTATATGGAAACCCTAAGGTGTTGAGCATTGACTAAAGCATGATGTATGAGTTGTTAACTCTAACTTTATTATGAATGAATGCATTTGCACAGTTTATGTGGAAAAGTTCCATAACTGTGTATAGTTGATTATGGATGCATGTATAACTTTATATTGTATGCTTTATGTATGATGATTATGGTTAATAGGTCGAGTTATGATAAATAAATGAAAAAAATAGACTTGTTTTGGCGTAGTGGGCTATACTCATCTGGGTTCATACGCTTGTCATATCCCATTACAAAATGGGATGTGACAAAAACTTATAAAGGCAAAAAATGACCAAGTAAAGAGAGGGTAAAGAGATGTGGACAAAACACAAGTATTTGTAGTGGTTCGTGATAACTCTATTATGTAGAGTTATTTTGATACGTTTTAGGGGCTTAAGTAGCTAGATCTTTGAAATTTAGATTCATATTTTAGTATTTTAGGTGTTTTTCTACTTTAAGTTTGATTACATATTGAATAGTTAATTTAAGTTATTTTAGGTAAATTTTATGTTATTTTGTTTTAAATTACTTTAAAAGTAGTATTGGTAATTTCTTTTATTGCTTTTCTAGAAAATTTAATAAAAAAGTCTCATTTGATGAAAATCCATTCAAGTATGGTGATGGCTTCATTAGTATTTGTTTTGGTATTTTAACCATATCTTTCTATATAGAACTTCAAATGAAGTCTGAACCACTAGAATAATAAGAGAAAGGGTTACAACTTTTATGTTTACTATTTTACCTAGTTCTGATCGAATCGTGGTCAAAATATTTGTCTAAGTTGGAGCATTGCAGTAGTATGCATGGACTGAACATGATGTGGTATTTATAGCATATCTTTCACTCTCGAAGTCCAATTGACTTGATTCTTAAGCCATTAGAAAGTTAAGAGACAAGATAAAACTTTCATGTTTACACTTTGCCCATTTCAGAGTAAATCTGGGTGCAAATCATGTTCAAAGTTGATTGATGACCATAGAGCTGGGTGATTTTCCAAAAATAAAAATTTGGCGAGATTTTGGAAATTAGGTTACTTGGAGCCTATTTAAGGGACCTTTTTCAAAGGTTTTAAGGAGGAGGCAGCAAGCAACTGTTCTGGAGATTGGGAGCCAAGACCAAAGTAAGAAAACAAGATAATTTGAGAGAGAATTAAGATTGTAGGCTTCAATAATTAATTTCTTTCTCTGCTTTTGTGTTTCTTTTAATTTTTTTGACTTGGATTCAAGGCTAAACTTCTTTGGATGTTGTTTTTATTAGTTCTTATGAGCTAAATTATCTTTCTAGAAATGTGGTGAATTTCAACATGTAGTTTGAATATTAGTTTCTTTTTTATTTATCATGAATGGGTGTAGTTTTACTTATTCAAATATGTTCTTTATGCTTTTGATTGTTTGCCAATAATTAACTGATTTGTGAATCTAACTGAGACTCAACAAAGAGATTTTAGATTGAACAAAGGTTTGAATAGTGTATGTTCATATCACTTAAATGATGTGATTCACAATTTGGATAGATATACGTCAATTGCCATACAAAGCCACATTAGGACACTAGCTTAATGAACTTAATTTAATTGATTCCTATAGATATATAGTGAACTAATTAAGTTAGATATTTGCACAAGCAACTCGACGGAGACTTGTCCATAACTTTGGATTCTATGTTAGCAAAACATCCTAAAAAAGATAAATAATAAAAAAAGTTGTTATCAGATGAAATGTTGAATGAACCCATAATCCTAAGTCTTTAATATATTGTTTTTCTTAACTTATTTAGTTGGTTAGTTGATTTAGTGTTGATTTTCAATTGTTTTTAATCAGTTTTTCTTCAATTTTTGGATTACTTAAATAAGATTAATTTGTTTTATAACTTTAGTACTTAGTGAAACTTTAAAAACAAATCTCCATGGGAACGATACTCTACTTCATCACTATATTACTTGTTCAATGCATATACTTGCATGTGCAAAATCAACAATAGTTCGGTCCCCTTAACCTACATCCATTACCTTGATTTTCCAATTAAGAATTTTCAACCCAACTTCACTAAACTAGTGGAATTAACAACTTCCACCAAACTTTCACAAAGTGAACTTCTAACTCAAGCACAAATCTCTTACAAGATTCCTTAAGCTTTCCTAAGCTTAGTCTACCCCTTAGAGTGTCTTTCACACTCTAAGTAAACAAGATATAAAGAAAAGATGAAGTACAATTGATCACTTAACTGATTTAAAATGTACAAAGTTAAGCTCAAACACTTTTTCAAAGGATGGAAGTGAAATACAACCGTAAAGAGAAGGTTTTTGGTCTTCTACGCACAATATCACTTTGGATGGCTTTTCTCTTTGATTTGTGACCATTTGAACTTCTATTTGTACTTAGAGGATAGTTTCTAGGTGTTACAAATAGTTTTGGAGTAGAAATAGCAGTATTGTCTTCTAACGACTCTTTTCAAATTAGCTAACAATACCTTGTTAACCAGTTAAAGGTGAGCTTCAATTGGTTAAAGCTTTTATGTCTACCTGCCTACTTCATTGTGTTAATCGACTAAAGATGGCTTTAATTGATTAAGCCTTCTCTGACTTACACTGTATGGCAGCTCTTTTCACTGTGTTACCGATTAAAGGAAGCTTTAACTGATTAAAAACATTCTATTTTTAAACTTCTCCAACCAACAGTCTTCTTGTAATTGGTTAGTCATCCCTTTAACTGATTAAGGCTTCTTTTCCTTCAACTTTAATTGGTTCAAATAAATATTAACTGAATAAAATATCTTCAAATTTGAAATCCCTCATTTGGCGCTCTTTCAATGATCAACTTCACTTTGAATTCACATTTTGGTGCTTTTAGGTACTTCAAGTCTTAAGCTCTAATCGATTAACCCCTTTGTTTAACCGCTTAACATGCCTCTATCTTTAACTTTTAGCACTTTCTTAATCAGTTAAGCTTAGTGCAACTGATTAAGGCTTTTCTACCTTACTTTTTATATAGCACCCAATTTTACCTTAACTGGTTAAGGCTCCATGTTAATCAGTTAACATTTTTCTGCTTTCACTTAACCCTTTGTTCTTTACTGTTTAAACTTATTAACCATTTTTGTAACACAGTAAGCTTCTGGACTTGCTTTCAAACAATAAACATATTAAAGAATTTAAGCTTTCACCTACACACTTAAATAATATAATTAGACACTAATAAATAAGAATGTTTTGTTATCATAAAAAATACATGGAGTCAACATTCTCTCTCTCTTATTTTTTATGGTGAAAAAACACTCTTAGATTAAGAATGTAATGTCTATCTTTAGTATGAATGCTTTAAATCTTTATGCATAATGAGGATTTCTCCCCCTTAGTTAATGCATCTAGTTTTCTTTTAAAAGTTTCTATAAAATATTTATAATATTCATAGTAGCTAAATAACATATATTGAAATCACAAAATTGAAAGTTTCGATTTTATGATAGCAATCACAAAGTTGCACATAAATTGAAATTTTTCCTATTAGGCAATCGTCAAATTATTTATCGATCTTTTGTAATTCTGGAGGTAAGGTTTAGGTCCCCTCCCTTATGTAATTAATTTTTTCTATCATTAATAAAACGATAATAGGGTAGCTGGGCCCTACGAGAATTTCCAGCATAAAAAAAAATAACATATATTGAATATCCATAATAACTAGCACATAATATTCAACAAAATCATAACTAAGCACCACACACATAAATTAAACATAAAGACCCATCAAACTTTATTTAGCTTAATCTTCTTCCTCTCTTTTTTTGTCATCAGTAAAAAAGATACTTAAAACTCCCCTTTTATGAATGTATCTAGATTTTCCTTTAATTTTTAAAGTAAACTTTAATGAATGAGAATCATAAGCACTCATACACTTAAGTCATACAAGCTTATAGATATAGTTCAATAACTTTAAGAGTCAAGCTTGTAACTATGTAAGAACAAATGTATGAGAGTAAAATCATTTCAAGAACTTGTCAAGGATCACTCAAATAATGTTCGAGCAAATTTGATCATTTTATCGTAATCAAAATTATAATAATTTTTAAGCTAACATTAATTTTAATCTTTATAGTACTTTACATAACGTTTATGCTAATTGCATAATTACCTAAAGACTAATTGAACTTTTAATCCCTTTTTAAATTCTCAATTGACATTCTTAATGTGCATGACCCATTAGGTTCTTAACATATTGACAATAAATATAAACTATAATCTAAGTTCAACTGGGATTAGATGAATCAAATTCTTTTGCATTCATCACCAATTATTAGTTGATTAGTTCATATTTATAAGTCAAGGTTAGTATCTAACAGTGCATCATGACTACCCAAATATTGAGAAGAGTCATAGTGATTTGACTCAACCTTTTAATTAACAATCTTGTAGCGTAACTATTATCCCTTCATCATCTTATATCTCAACAAGACTTAGAGTATGATGTAGTGTCTACTCTAATTTTGTCTTTTCCATTTTAGCATTTAAATCTCGTAATTATCAAATTCATCTTTAAAGAGAGCATAAACCCTTTGTTGACTTCTCGAGTTACCTTAACTAAAGACTTGTACGAGTTTTTTCTATTCAAGCTACAATGTGATGTTCCCTTTAGATTTACTTACTGTGATGAATGCTCTATTGATCATTGATTTACCTTCATGTGTTTCATGCTATATCCAATATCCATTCCATTTTGAGTATCCTTGGCTAGGACCACTTTAAACAGTATCAAAGCATAATCTAAATATTACTTACACAACTATCACATGAAAATTTGTTCCATAGACACTTGAATGATATACTAAATGCAATTCTTATAACGAGTCATGTTTAGTAAACTTGATCTTGTAACAAGCACCCACATGTTAGTTGAAGTATACACATACTTCAATTTATGAGATTGATTGCTCACTCCACAGATGAGGAACATAACCACGTATCGATCTCTAGGTTTTATCAATATCTATTTTTCTTAATGAAACCTTGAGTAAGAACAATTTAAGAATTAAACATTGATACAATAAGGTTCTCATAATCATACTTCTTTATAATACCTTTTGCAAAGCATACACTATTCCATGAACTTTATTTCAACCAATTAACATTTACAAGTCTTTTTGGAAATAAAAAATGTCTTTTGTAAATAGTAAATGCTTAAATACAACATTTATAATTGGCTTGCATGACATTCAATTACACTATCATTAATGACTTTGTAGATTATTGTTTAAAGCATGGGATGATGCACAGTCCAATTTTTGGACCATGATCGGCGTAAGGGCCTAATGGGCATAGTCCGCTAAGCCTAAGCAAGCCTATTTACATACACCTGCACATTAGCCCATTTATCATCCATGTTCCCTTTATGATTTATAAATCATAATATTCATATAATAACTTCATTGAAATCCATTCATAAAGTCTCAGTCTTTATTCACAATGATACTCTTTAATTACAATATACACCAATAGTTTGTCAAACGACTCTTCACAAATTTTTTTTTCATCTAGTTTACATGCACACATTCAAGACTCTGATCATCAGCGAAGTGACTCTGGGCATGGTTGCTAACACTTAGTGTCATAACAAACCTATTGAATAGTGGATAAGGAGGAACGCCTCGTTCTAAGATCCAATCCTCTTTCAATTCAGAAAACCTAAAACATGAAGTTGAAAAACATGAGTATAAACTCTATGAGTGAACATAGGAAGGGAACAAGCATAAACATAGGAGACTTAGAAAACATAATGCACTTATGTTGAAAACTATGCAATTTTGCTTAACTTCTTACTAAAACCCTTTATTTCAAACATTGATTAGTAAACTCTTAGTGTTGCAAAAACACATGCTCATCATGAAGATAAAGGAGTGAAAGAAAAATTATATTAGAAATAAGCAAGGTAGCAACGTGACAACACATTTCCCGCTACAGCAAAAGGCATTCTTGGTTTGCATATGTTTTAGTTTTTCAAGTATATCTCACACTACAGAGGTCCAATTGACATGATTTTTAGACCATTAGAAAGCTAAGAGATTGGGCTACAACTTTGATGTTACCACTTTGCCCAGTTCTGACCGTAAGGTGGTCAAAATTGTTGTTAAAGTGAAAGCAGTGCATAGAAATCTGAAACCACTTGAGAGTTTCTGGCTGCAACGAGAATCCATTCTCGCTGTAGCAAGATTCAAGGCAGATGACAATTAAAGGGTTTTCACAAGCCACAAAATCCATCTCTACCATATTGCACATCAAAGTGAACACATTAACAATAATCAAGTTATCAACATTCAAAACAATCACATATTATAATCATAACTTATTATCACATATACATATATAAACACAAATACCACCACCACCTTACCCAGTTCATGTGCAACCCCCACATCGTGCACAACTAATGTCATCCTCTACAATCCCACACCCTGTCATCACCGGCATGTGCATCCCCCCACTTTGTGCACACGCACGATCATATTCATTACAGAACATTATCTATAGATGTACAATACATATATATACATATCGACATATAAAGGGACTTTGCAATTTCATTACAATCACATTTCACAATGCAAAAACGTTTCAATAAAAGCTTGTTCTTGTGCACGTTTTTGAAGATAAAACAATTAAAACATTTTCAAGTGATACAATCAACATACATGCATTTATTTCTCAAGCAATTTTAATGCAAGTTAACTCACCTTACGATAATGGGATATTACATCGTTATTTGTTCAGAGGTGTATCTAGCTATTCCTACTTGCCGATCGCTCATTATTTCCCCTAGCACCATCACCACTGTACTCTAACTTTACCTTTGCACTTCCTAGCAACAATACAAATGCAATACCTTTAGTGTACATCGTTGCTACTTCTCTTTTTCCTTCCATCATGAATCCTTATTCAACTAACTTACATCTTGACACATTTTTTCCAAAGTTGTCTTTATCCTTTACTTTCGAAATTCTTTAGATTATAAATACCGACAATTTATTTATGACTCTAACCCATATATTAATCTTTTCTAAGGATTTTTATCATGTTCAACCATTATTTCCACAACAATCATAATTCCTCACAATATGCCACTTAAAATGTTAACTACACAACAATATCCATTTTCTCAAGATTTCTCAACTACACTTAAAACATCATTTGTTTTTACCTTTATGGTTGCTTGACCCATACTTGCACTCCAATATTCCTTCAAAACATTCATCATCCAGTTGCTAAAATGATTCACACATTATTTCTCCAAAGATTTAACCAACTATGAGCTTAAAACACAAAAATCCTTACCTTTGCTTGCTTGAATTACAAAACCAAGCTTTTTTTCCTTTCTCTCCTTTCTTTTTTCTTTTCCTAGGGTTTTAAAGGTGCTGAAAATTGAGGTTAAAGGTTGTAACTTTGGTGCCCAAAAAGTTAGGAGAAGAAAGAAGCAAGAAAAGAAAAGAAAAGAAAAGAAAATTAAATTTTCATGGTGGAGGATGAGCAAACGACATGGGATGGAGGGGAAGAAGAAGAAACTCTTCTATTGGAGGGAAAAGGATGGTTTTGGCTTTAAAAAAATCAGAGTCAAAGCTTCCTTTGGAAGTTTTGACCAAACTTTTCGTAAAATTATCGTTTTGCCCTCCAAGTTTCTTTCCTTTCTAATTTAGTCCTCCCAACACTCTTTTAACTCCAATTTCCTTCTATTATCTTTTATAACACATGTACAAATAAAATATAAAGTTTGTACTCTAACGCAATGTCCCCATAATATTTAAAATATTTATTTACTCACATTGTCATTATTTAATAACAAGCGTGCCCCACTAGCTTCATTTTTCTCCAAAATTTCCTCGTTTTTCCTCTCCCTTACTAAGATTAACTATATACTCCTTCTTTATGAAAAATTTTGACATTGAATAAAATATTAATATTTTAATATTATTTTATTTTAAAATTTTCCACTTGCCTCCTTAGTACCCAAAATACCTTATTATGCCTCAATTAACTTCCGAATCACTTTTTATCTCACAAATTCTTTCTCGATAAAAATATTATTATTTTATTATTATTTTCTCACTTGCGTAATATTTTATTCCAAACTACTCCTTTCACCTTTCTTCACTTTTGAGGATTATAATTAACCTCAATTGACCTCCAATAAGCTTTGTTAGCCACCATATCAAGGTATGGGGTATTACACCGGAACACCTAGCTAAAATGACCAAACACACCATTTTAGAGAAAGTTAGATGCATGTTGAAGATGCCTAAATTGTTGAGTCATTTTGTGGTAAAGTGGTTAACATAGCCTACTACCTAATCAACATATTACCATCTTTTCCTTTAGGCTTTGACTTTCAAGAAAGGGCATGAAAAGGAAAAAGATGCTTCACACTCACATTTGAAGGCCTTTGAATGTAAAGCATCTATGCATTTGTTTAAAGAGTAAAGGTCAAAGCTTGAAAGTAAAGCCTCTCCATGTGTGCTTGTTGATTAAGGAGATAAAGAACAAGTTATGGAGTCCAAATAAGAAAAAAATGGATAGAAGCAAAGATGTAGTTTTTCATGAATAAGATATCATAAAAAACTTTGAGAAAAATAAGAAAACTACATGAGTTGTTGTTGAACTTAATGATTTTGAAAAAGATGAGAAAACTACATGTGTCGTAAAGCCATAAGTGGTGGAAATTCATGAGAAATAGAGTTTAAGGGTACAAATAAGCCATCTATAGTTAATGATGAGTCAAGTTCTTGTAATGACATTGTACAGCCAAATATAGTGAGAGTTAAGCAAAAAGAGTAACCTTGCACAAAATCTAAAGTTGGAGATCTATTAGAGTGCATCGACCATCCTTTAGGTATCATAGTTCTAATTATATTTTAATTACCGATAAAGAGAAGCCAGAGAGTTTTCAGGAAATGCAATCTCATAAAAACAAGAATTTTTTATTATAAGCAAAGCAAGAAGAAATGAATTCTTTGCTAAAAACGGTACTTATGAGTTGGTTGAGCTTCCAAAACATAAAAGACCATTGAAAAATGATGGTGAAAAGCTAGTGATGTACAAAGCTCGTTTAGTTTTGAAAGGCTTCAATAAGAAAAAAAGCATTGATTTTGATGAGATCTTCTCTCCAATTGTGAATATGAGTTCCATTCAAGTTGTATTGGAATTAGCAACTAGTTTAAACCTTGAGATTGGTCGCTTAATATAAAAATTGCATTTTTGCATAGTGACTTGATTGAAGAGGTCTACATGGAGCAACCAAAAGGTTTTGAAATGAAAGGAAAAGAGCGCTTGGTGTGTAAATTGATAAAGAGTTTGCATTGTTTGAAGCAAGCTCTAAGATAGTGGAAGAAGAAGTTGGATTCATTCATGATGAATTAAGAGTACATGAGGAAATGTTCATATTCTTGTGCTTACATTAAGACATTCCCTGATTGTAAATTCCTTATACTCTTGTTATATGTTGATGTTGTGTTAGCTGTTAGACAAGATGTGATGATAATTAGCAGGTTGAAAAAGGAGTTATCTAGGTCATTTGATATGAAAGACTTAAGATTAATTAGACGAATTCTTATAATTGATATCATTCAAGATAGGAGAGTTGGAAAGTCATGGCTATCACAAGAAAGGTATGTTGAACAGGTGCTTGAAAAGTTCAACTTTAATAATGCTAAACCAGTTAGTACTCATCTTACCACCCACTTCAAGTTAAGCAAAAGGTCTTGTCCAATTAATAAAGAAGAAGAGAAACATATTATGGGAATTCCTTACTCTTTTGCATTTAGTTCATTGATGTATCTTATGGTTTGCACACAACTTGACATTGCTTATATAGTTGGTGTAGTGACTAGATTTCTTTCTAGCCTTGGAAAGGTTCACTAGGATGCTATTAAGTGGATTTTCAAATACTTGAGAGGTACTTAATTTTGTGGTTGAGTTTAAGGAATTTAAAACCTATTTTTGAGGGTTTCACAACTGTAGATATGGTAGGTGACCTTAATGGTGAGAAATCTACTTCAGGTGTTTGTTTACTTTTGTAAAGAGAGTTGTATATAGCACTTCAAACTGCAAATGTGAATTGCCTTATCAACCACCGGGCAGAATATATTACCGCAAATGAAGTTAGGAAGAAGATGCTTTGAGTGAAAAAATTTATTCAAGAATTGGAGTTGAAGCAAGATGCGTATGTGGTGTATTTTAACAGCCAAAATGTTAATGATTTGAGCGAGAACATTTCGTACCACAATCATACAAAGCACATCGAGCTAAGGTGGCATTGATTATGTCCGATGATTGAGGAACAGATGATGCGTTTGAAAAAGATTTACAAACATAATAACACTGTTGATATGTCGATCAAGGTGATTCTTAGGAAAAAGCTAGAGCCCTGCGACAGGCAAGCTAAGATGGACTTCAAGCGAGGAATTGAGCAATTAATCTCTTCCTAAGGGGGTTGGAGGGAGAGATTATTATTTTTTGGGGGGTTCAATGGCCTAATATTGGCTCCAGTGCCTTTCTACTTACCTATTGGTCATTAAGGTCATTTGATTGATAAAGGTTTTAAGAAAAGAAAAACACAGCAGTAGTTGGAGAACAAAGAAAGGGAGTTGTGTCCAACAAGAAAGAATGGTAAGAATTCGTGCTCCAAGGAGAGAGTAAGAGAGAAATAGGCATGGTTAATTATGGGGTCTTTAAAAAAAAAAAAGAAGCATTATTGGTCTGCTTTCAGTTGGTGTACAGTGTCTTGGTCAAGGAGGATCGCTGCACTTTATCAAACTCAATAATGAGAATTTGTGATATTTTCTTAAAAAAGTAACTTTGATGTATTCTTTCGATAATTATGAATCTTGAGTTTTGGCAAAAGACTTAAGATTTTGAATGTTGTAATTTTCTTATTTTTTATGGTGGATTTTATCCAAATTTTGTCTCGTGATTTTTTCGTCTGTACTAGACAATTTTTTATGTATATTTGGTGCCTTTAATTTTGATAGTTGCTCGCTATATTTGCTGATTTTTTTTTTTTTTGACTCTAGATAGATTATATTGTTGTGATTGTTGGCATGGGTTTGCTGTTTGATCTTTGTGCGTATTTTGAATTGGAGGACACGTAAATTTGGTGTTCTTATTTTTTGATTGTTGCCTGCTATATCTACTGATTTATATTATTTTTATTTGGCTTAGATAGATTATGTTGTGGTGATTGTCCGCAAGAATTTACTATTTAATCTTTGTGCGTATTTTGAACTTGAGTTGATATTTGTTGCGCCCAACATGTGCACCCCAGGGGCGGAGCGTCCCATTTTTTTCAAAAATTTTAAAAATTTTTATATATTACATATATTTTTTAATGAGCCTCGAAATAATTTTTTAATAAATTATTGGTACAAAATGTTATATATATTTTTTAATGGGTCTCTAAAATAATTTTTATTGAATTATTAATACAAGTAAAAAATAATAAATGACCCTATAAATCTATTTAGTTTTACTCTAACTCTTAAATTTTTCCCTTTTAAGTTTCTTCACACCTCTTTCCATCTCTCTTTTTTTTTTTTCTCTTTTGTCCTTGACGCCGGGGCGTTATGAAGACACCTGGGCATTGTGAAAGACACTAATCGTGGCGAAGTTGAAAACCCCACTAAGGTGAATCACCAATCTTGGCAAGGTTGAAAACCCCACTAAAGTGAAAAATAGCCAAAATCCCACTTTGGTTGGTTAGACCAAAGATACTAAAACCTCTTACTCTTTAAAAAGAGCTTAGAGAAATAAGCACTCCTGCTTAAAAAAAATATAATTTATTAACTCTCAACTTAAATGTGTATAATAACTAGGCCTAAGGGTCTTATTTATACTATTATAGGCACAAATCCTAATAGAACTCTACTTCTAGTTATCTAATACAATTCAAATAACTAATAAGAAATAGATGTTCTATTCCTAAATAGAACATGACTAGCTTAAAATCCTAATACAAATAAAAGAAGAATTTTATTATACCTATAATTCCTAAATCAACTAAAATTAGCAAAAACTAAATTAAATAAAATACAATTCTAAACACTCCTGCGTCATTCTCCTCGGGTTAGAAAAACTCGGCTCCGACGAGTAGGCCTTGACAAATTCCTTGTAGATGTTTATATCCACATATTGTCGTAGTCCATACTAACCATTCAAATAATTCAATTATTGTTTTGAAAGTTGTCTTCCATTCATCTCCAAGTCGCATTCAATTTTGATGATATCTTTTCTTCAAATCAATTATAGTCTTCTTAACAGCATGGCTGTCCATTGGAATAACATCACACCAGACTTCATCTTCATACTTACTTTTGATAGAGAATTGAACACAACAGTGCTTTGTTACCTTAACTTCATTTCCTTTCCTCAGCCATTGTAACTTGTAAGGATGAGGATGTACTTTAGTTGGAAGTTTTAACTTTTCCACCATGTAGCTGGCAATAATATTCTCACAGCTTCCACTATCAATAATGACATTACAAACATTCCCTTGGGATGTGCACCTTGTATGGAATATATTATGACAAAGCCAACTTTCATCTTCTGTCATCATAGCAGTGTTAAGATTACGACGAACAACAAGAGCTTCTCCATGATCAGCATAAACTTCTTCTATTTCCTCGTTGTTGAATATTTCTAGCTCATCATCTACTTCTTCTAAGCTAGGTTCTTCCATAACTTCTTCTTCAGCTAAGGAGACAATTCTTCGATTTGAACAATCAGAAGCAATATGCCCAAATCCTTGGCATTTGAAGCACTTTTTTTGACATTAGAAGCACGAGTAGAAGCAGTCTCTTTATTGGTTGGAGTTTTGGAGGAGTTTAACTTTGGAGGTGGAATGGTTGTCGAACTTTGTCTCCCATGGTTTGAGGTGGAATCTTTCTGTCTAGATGAACTCACTGAACTTTTCCGTAATCGTTGTTTCTCAACCTTTAGTGCTAGTCTAATGACATCATTTAAGTTCCAATATGGTTGTAGTTGAACAATATCTGCAATTTCGACATTGAGACCCCCAAGATAACGAGCTACAGTTTGTTCTTCTGGCTCATGAACATCGCACTTCATGTGAAGTTGTTCGAACTCCATTGTATATTCTTCCACCGACATTGTTTTTTGCCTCAAGTTATGAAATTTGATAAAAATTTCTTGTCGATAATGCTCAGAAAGGAACTTACGCTTGAGTTCTCGACGCATCTTATCCCATGTTCTGATTTTGTTGCGACTTTCTCTTTCTCTTTGTCTTTTGAGATTTTCCCACCAAATAGAAGCGTATTTCTTCAATTTAATTGTCACAAGCTTCACACGTTTTTCATCAGGAATATCTTTGAGCTCGAAAACTCTTTCTACTGTGTAGAGCCAATCAAGGAAGTCATCAGGATGAAGTCTTCCTTCAAACTCAGGAATGTCAACTTTGATTCCCAAATCTCTAGTAGCAGCAGTTCTTAGGCGACGAATAAGTATTTCTTCATCAGAGGATGAATTTTGATGAAAAGGGTTGGTGTCAATCTCTTCATCACTAGAGTTACTATTATTGATTTGAACATCACGTCTTGCGAGTTGCTCTTGTAATTCTTGAATTTGCTGACGTAGTTCTGCAATCTCAATCTCATGATCATTTCTTTGACGATTTTGACGTGTTGGCAGTATTTTTTTTTGTATGGTGATGACGATGTGGTGATGTAGAAGGGAAAAAAAAAGAAGAAAAAAGATGATGATATATTATAAAGTAATAAATAAAATTACCCGAATAGGGAGTATTGAAACTCGACAGCAAACTTGAACTTATGCAGCGAACAATGATCTTCCTGCTCTGATACCAAATTGACGCAGGGGCGTTGTGAAGACACCTGGGCGTTGTGAAAGACACCAATCGTGGCGAGGTTGAAAACCCCACTAAGGTGAATCACCAATCTTGGCAAGGTTGAAAACCCCACTAAAGTGAAAAATAGCCAAAATCTCACTTTGGTTGGCTAGACCAAAGATACTAAAACCTCTTACTCTTTAAAAAGAGCCTAGAGAAATAAGCACTCCTGCTTAAAAAAAATATAATTTATTAACTCTCAACTTGAATGTGTATAATAACCAGGCCTAAGGGTCCTATTTATACTATTATAGGCACAAATCCTAATAGAACTCTACTTCTGGTTATCTAATACAATTCAAATAACTAATAAGAAATAGATGTTCTTTTCCTAAATAGAACATGACTAGCTTAAAATCCTAATACAAATAAAAGAAGAATTTTACTATACCTATAATTCCTAAATCAACTAAAATTAGCAAAAACTAAATTAAATAAAATACAATTCTAAACGCTCCTACGTCAGTCCTTTAATTGTAAAATTATAAACAAGTAAAGTTTTTTTTTATCTTTCATTTTCTATTTATATTAGTATTATTTATACTTATTTATTTATTTCAATTATATTCTGTTTGATCATACGTTTTAAGTTTTTATTAATTTTCTTTTTCAAATTTTTATGATTCATCTACTATATTTTTCTTCTTTTTTTTTTTTGTTATGTAGTTCTATTTTCTATTTGTCATTTTTTTTATTATGTGCTTTTAATGATTTTAATCTTTAAAAATTAAAAAATTAGTATATAATTCTTAAATATGTATTATAGTGTTGTATTATTGTTTGTTACCTAAAATTAGCATTGTATTATTGATTGTTGCTTAAAATTTCACCAATATATCAGTTTCTTTATTAATCTTGATAATATAAGATTTTTTTTATGTGCTTTATGCTTTATATTTAGTTGAAAATAAATTATTTTTGAATATTTAGCTTTTAAATAATATTGATTATAAAAGAAGAAATTATTAATTTTGTATATCGTATTTAATTATTTATATTTTATGTATTATTCTTCTTTATGTTTGATCTTTAAATATAAGTTGGTTAACTCTACCCTTATGTGTATCATGTATAAGTGATTTTTCCATGTAATGTGAGATATGGAATCCCATAACAATACTTTTTAGGCCTCATTTTTTAAATGGGCCTCATACATAAAGCGTTTTTGACAATAGACTTCTTTATAATTTTAACTATTTTTAGCCAAGAAAATTAAAATTTAGACAAAATTACCCTTAATGAAATCGACCCATTTATTTAGCTCCACATCTCAACCCGAAACCTATTAACAGATCAAGTATGTTTAGTTCTGTGCTTCAAACAAACTTATATTCTTTGAGCTTTTATCACTAGACTATTCATCTCTGGAGTATTACGTGACTAGTTTTTAGATATTGCGTGACTAGTTTTTAGACATTGCATGATTGATTTTGTCAAGGGAAAGAAAGACGAGTCCAAGAGCATCACATCCCAGATCGACGAAGGGCAGGAGCAAGACCATCATCGAAGAAAACAACATCAGATACAGATTTCTCCCGCCACCAAGGTAGAGGCAGATCGTCACGTGGGAGGAATTTTTGACTCAGAGGTAAGGAAAAATACATAAATCAGAAACCGAAGACAAAGGAGTAGGGGAAGCCCTTAAAACTCACAACGGGAAATACAAGACACTAACACAAACAAGAACTCTGAAAGAACAAAACATAGCCAAAAAAGAAGACTCCTAAGACCCAACCAGAAACCAAAGTCACGCAATGCCTTACGAACAAGTCACGCAATGCCTATCCACTAGTCACGCAATACTTTACTAAAAATTAGTCATATAATGCTTAAACATTAGTCACGCAACACCAATCACGCTTGCGTGACTGACTTTGGGCATTGCGTGACTAGTGTTTAAGCATTATATGACTAATTTTTAGTAAAGCATTGCGTGACTAGTGGATAGGCATTGCGTGACTTTGGTTTCTGGTTGGGTCTTAGGAGTCTTCTTTTCTGGCTATGTTTTGTTCCCTCAAAGTTCTTGTTTGTGTTAATGTCTTGTTTTTCCCGTTATGAGTTTTGAGGGCTTCCCCTACTCTTTTATCTTCGGTTACTAATTTACGTGTTTTTCTTTACCTCCGAGTCGAAAATTCTTCCCACATGACGATCTGCCTCTGCCTTAATGGTGGGAAAAATTTGTATCTGATGTTGTTTTCTTCGGTGATGATCTTGCTTCTGCCTTTCACCGATCTGGGATGTAATGCTCTTGGGCTCGTCTTTCTTTCCCTTGACAACGAGTCAAATTATTGAGTTTTTCTTCTTTTTTGCATTGGTTTATGGTGTTTAGATTCGTTTATGCTTGGCTTCTCTACTTGATCATTCAGGGAGTTTTGGTTGGTCATTTCTGGAGTTGTTTTTTTGTGCCTTATGGTGTTTCAGTAGAGAGAGAATGCCATATTTAATTTTGAAATTTTTGTCTAGATGACGAAATAGAGAAAACTAAAACTATTTTAATTTGTCTGAAATTGTTTAAAGGGTATTATTGTCAAGTCCTATAAAAAATTATTTAAAAATAATTAAAATTATAAAGACGGTCATTTTTTAAATACTTTTACTACGAAAGTTATTTTTCATAATTTCCTCTACTTTTTAACATTTCAAACACTTTAAACAGGAGGTACGAGGGCCCGAATGAGGCCTTCTTGTTTCATAATATTTATAAATAGTTTCAACTTGAACGCACAGGCAACTTATTGTGGAGAAAACAGATTAAAACGTTTACGGTAGGAAATTCACTTGCGGAGGAAGCGGGAAAGCATGTCATTAGTACAACTTATCAAAAGCATACTGGTTTTAATGATTGCCTCCACACGTAATATGTCTCTTGCATATATTTTGCCCGCTTCGGGTTGGGGAGATTTCTATGGATGTTTCTTCTTCACTGCAACCGAGCTTGCATTTGCTCTTTCCTTGGCAACATACTCACTGCAAATTACAAGGACGAAAACAAAGTAAGCTACCAGGTTAATTAGTACTTTGTAACATGAGAATCATGGTCTTGGCCTTGGAGAAACAAACCGAAGGAAGTAAGTGAGCCTAGCAGCTTCAGTAAAATATCTAGCTGCCCTGGCTTTCAAGATCTTGAACATGACAAGGAGCTTAATTTGAGTGCTTGCTGTTTGCTTCATAATCAGTTCAGTTTCCTTTTTGAGTAGATCCAATTGACTTTCAATCTCTCCAGACCTTCCTCTTATTTTGCTTTGCTCCTCTCTTATGCGTTGTTGATCTTCTCGTATCTTTCTCATCTCCGCTTTGAGTCGTTTGACTTGGAGCCTCACTCTCACATTGTTGTTCATTTTTGGTTTCGGGCCCTTCTGCCTCATCCTCCTGCTTGGCGCCATATGTTTACAAATAATAAATTTGTAGATGAAA
Source organism: Theobroma grandiflorum (assembly GCA_036013995.1). Taxonomy (NCBI): domain Eukaryota; kingdom Viridiplantae; phylum Streptophyta; class Magnoliopsida; order Malvales; family Malvaceae; genus Theobroma; species Theobroma grandiflorum. The sequence goes on along the minus strand of CP142130.1, from coordinate 14,004,584 downwards.
CACTGCTCAACTAAAACCTTTTGAAGGTATATTGATTGAATTATGCCATTGATACTGGGATTATATATAGCACAAGTTCTTGAACCGCGTCTGAGAAGGTCAATCAATAATATGAAAACAGAAGAAAGGAGGAAAATAGAAAGAAGACGCAAGGAAATGAGCACTTATATACTGATCAGCAATGGCATCTGTCGTCCGGGAGTGGGGGCGCCATGGCTGGCTATCGCTCGGTTTTTCATTGTTATCGCCCGATTCACGTTGAAAACTTCCTAATAGACCATAGTGCCCTGCCACGAAAATATGATATTATAAACTAGTTGGTAAAATACCTGGTCTTTGTCATTTTTTAACTATTATATACCATGGACAGCCCACTGCAACACTTGACCCAAATAAAATTAATAACCATCTGGGCTGCTCAACATTTGCAACTTGGAACCCTCATTGCAAATTGCAGTTTACAATTGGTGCCCAAAACTCAAAAGCAAATCTGAAAAATATTTGAATCATCCACTTGGCCACCTGTTTTACATATTTGTTCTGCCATTGCCAGAGGTTAAACCTTGGTCTTTGCTGTGGTGATTGAAATAGAGAGAGTAAAATATATATGTATATATGATGTTTTTTATGTGTCACCTAACAAACAAAAAATCCACCTCAATTATCACTAGAATACCATATCGTCAAAATTAAAGACAAAATCTTAATATCATTATCGATTGTCAAGATAAACTCACTCTTAATATTGTTATCAATTGTCCTTAACTAGATTTTAATAAAAGTGCATGAACTTAATTTATCAAATTCAAATAGGAGTAAAATTGCCGAGTTGAGATAATAGTACTACCAAATTCAAAATTCAACATTTTTAAATGAGCTCATTGTTGTACGTAATTTTTTTCTCCATTCTAAGCAACTGTGTTGTTAGGTTATTCTCCCTTTGTTTTCCTTTCATTTCATATTTTCATTTATGTCGTACATGTACAGGTCGGTTGCCATGTACACAGGAAAAAGGGGCAAATATGCAAATGGGATGGGATGCTGTTGGAGTCGAAGAAAATCATACAAGACAAGATGGTTGATTGAAAGTAATTTGGGTGGTACAGCCTCTAGGGGCGAAGATCTGGTGTGGAGAGAGAAAGAGAATCCTCTATCCCTCACCAATTCCTTCTAGTCTCCACCCAATCCTCTATCCTCTGTTCCTCTTCGCAACCTGTTCTCATTTTGGTTTAACCATTCACAAAAGCTCTTTTGCATTTTTGTTCAATACATCACGCGTTTCATCTTTTGTTTTTGTTTTTTTTATATATAAAAAATTTGGTCACTTGTGTTTTATATTGTTTGATTGTTTTTGGATTAATCTGTTTTTGGATTTAGGAGAGAAGATGTTGAAAACTTTCTTTGATTTCTTTTTACTTGAATTTAGCAAATGAAAGTTGAAACATTTTTTATTCCCAGTGTTTCTTTTTCTAATGTCCATTATAGTCATTGAGTATTTTTATTCTTAATCATTTTCTTTCTAAGTTATAAATTTGGGTTTAAGTATTTAAGGAGTATTATTTATTATGTTCAAATAAGATTTAGGACCTGCAATTGAAAATTTTGGTGAAGATTAATTGAATTACGATACTTTTATAAATAATAAAGTTCAAATATGGATATCTTATCTCCAAAATATATAGCAGGGATGTTACCATTCCTACATGAGAAAAGACAGGATGAAGCATTCGATTTTTTTCTACTATAATCATATAATTATTCAAGCACAACAAAAAATTGAATAGAGATTCATTATATTTAAGTGTGAGTTTCATATAATATTTTGATAGATGTTATATAATTTATATGTAATTCATAATTGTGATTGATTTTTATAAAATTTATAATTGTGATTGATTTATTCTAGTATAATAAGTATAAACAATTAGATAGGAGGGATAATTAGGCTGTGCAAGTAGCATCAACAAAAATAACATGGTACTGTCAGACTAACTTCAAGTACAGTGGGGGTCAAACCTGAAAAGGTTCTCTCCTAAAATTCAAGCCTAAAAGGTTTTACATAATTAATCTTATTGCAAAGAAAATAGATTGAAACAATGTAAACATTAGAGGTGGCGAAGAAAAAAATTAGAACAATTTCTTAAATATTGAATGTTGTAGCAGGTGGAAGAGATTATGTAAATAGTATATTAAGGTTGAGAATAAGTAGTGAATAGACAAGCGATAAAGTAACAATATTGTCAAAACGATAGAGTAAGATTAAGAATAGGATAGAGAAGGACTAAGTAGAATAGTAAAATATGTTAGCCTTAGCTCACGAAATCTTGTTCTGCCCAATATGATTTGTCAATATATAAAGCTAGAAAAAACAACTCAAAAATAGACTTTAAAGCACTTAATAAGTAATGGTATTAAGAAGAGCTTTAATGTATATAATGGGTAACACTAATTGAAACTCATTATGCGAATATTAACATAATGATTTTATTATATATAATGATTAATGGTTAGAAACCTATTATGTGACTATTGAAGTAATGAGTTTTATGGTCATCAATAAGGTAAGATGGAAAATGGATGAGGCAACATGATAAAAGGGACAAGGTATGAGAGAATAAGGTAGGAAGGAAAAGATAAAGGAGTGAAACACTTATACTTCAAGAAAATATTAAGAGGAAGACCTCCTAACTATCTTCATATCTGAGTCATTGTGTCAAACTCTCTAGAACATCTTAAGGTGAAACTAACTTAAGAACACTATCATTTATTTTGGGTTAACTATTGTTCATGTGATATGATTATTCCATTCATTCTAGTTGTTCTCATTGTTCTCTGAAAAATATTACATTATTGTAAAACAACTTTTAAAGAAATTATAAATTTGTAGCCAAAATCAAGTATTTATAATACAAGTAAAAGGTTTCTTATAATAGGGAGAGAATATGTGTTACAAATAAGTAAAATGATGTACTGAAGGTAGTAAAGAGGAAAGTTGGAATAGTTCTTGAAATATTGAGTTTTGTGGCAAGTGGAAGAGAATAAGTTAGTAGTAAAGCAAGGTTGAGAATAAGTAGAGAATAAGTGAGCAGTAAAGTAACAATATTGCCAAAGCAATATAGTCAAATTGAGAATAAGGTGGAAAAGGACTAAGTAAAAGAGAATTAGAAAGATAATATTCAGAGAAAAAAGCTCAAATTAAAAATATGTTTGCATTAGCTTTCGAAATCTTGTTCTCTTAAAATGAATTGTCAAATATCTATATATGTAAAGTTAGAATAAGCAATTATTCAAAAATAAGCTTTGAAGCACTTATCAAGTAATAGTATTAAGAAGAGTTTTAATGTATATAATGAGTAAGAGTTATCGAAACCAATTATGCGGTTGTTAAAGTTATAGTTTTATTGTACATGATGAGTAACTGTTAGAAGCCCATTATGTAGTTATTGAAGTAATGGGTGTTTTTTGACCATTAATAATGTAATAAGACTTATTCTTTGGTAGAAGGTAAAAGGGAAAAGTTATACATAAAAAGGTACAAAAGAACATGTTAAGAGGGAAAAGGAGAGAAGGAGAAACACATGAGTGAAGCAGTTGTTCCACTTGTCTTAGTTGCTCCCATTATGCTCTGTATAACATTATATGTTATGTAAAGAATTTCCAAAGAAATATGTTGTCGATTTTGTACATGCAAGTATATGTATCACTCAAATAATATAGAAATAAGTAGAGTATAATTTCCCATAGATATTTGCTCCTAAACTTATACTAAGTATTAAATTTGTAACAAAATTTTTCCTATCCAACCACTTGATTTTCAACAGTAAATTAATATAAAATTTTCCACTTAAACTAAACTAAATATGTGAATTTTTTTATTAAAGAAATTGTTATTGTAAAGACCTAGGATCATGGTGTTTTTCAATATTTCATTTGAACATAATCTTTTTCCTTTAAACTTAGATTAATGGGGTATATGGCTAACCTAGAAACCGACTTTATATACAAATCTCTTTCGAGATTCTTGCACACATATTTCTCAAAATTAATTCCATATGTCTATGCAAATTAATTAAGTTTATGTTCTAATTTGGTTGTTTAAGGTATTTAAGTATATATATATATATCATAAATTCTAATATATCACTTAACCTCTAAGTGAATTGAACATAGGCTATTCAAATCAATGGTCTATTCTAAACCCCCTCTGTCGAGTTGTGATAAATTTATTATATAGAGTTATTTTGAGACATTTTGGGAGCTTAAGTAGTTAGATCTTTGAGACTTTAGGTTCAGATCGTAGCATTTTAGATGTTTTTCTAGTTTAAGTTTAATTACATGTTGAGTAGTTAATTTAAGTTAAGATAATTAAATTTTATGTTAATTTGTTTCAAATTACTTTAAGAGTAGTAATTGCTAGTTTCTTTTATTGCTTTTTGTAGGAAATTTGATGAAAAAGGCTCATTTGATGAAAATTTGTTCAATTATAGTGTTGGCTTTATTCGTATATGTTTAAGTATTTTAACCATATCTCTCTCTATAGAACTCCAAATAAAGTGATTCTTGAACCACTAGAACGATAAGAGGAAGGGATACAACTTTTATGCTTGCCATTTTAGCCACTTTATATCGGATCATGGTCAAAATATTTGTCTAATTTGGAGCACTATAGTAGTATGCATGGACTAAATATGATGTGGTATTTGGAGCATATCCTTCAATCTAGATGTCTAATAGATGTGATTCTTAATTCATTAGAAAGTTAAGAGACAAGGATAAAACTTTCATGTTTACCACTTTGTCCAATTCGGACCAGATCATGGTAAAAATCACGTTTGAAGTTGATAGACCACCATAGCACTAGGAGAACAAGGCTGCAACGCTAGCTAAAAGAAGCGCACCATACATTTTCTCGAGAGCTCAGTGGCGCAACACTGGAGAAGTAGCACTGCAGTGCTACTATAGCAAAAATCCATTCTCGCAATGCCAACAAATCAAGGCCATGGCACTGGATGATTTTCCAAAAATAAAAATTGGATGAAATTTTGGAAATTAGGCTATTTGGAGCCTATTTAAGGGATCTTTTTCATAGGGTTAAAAGGGGAGGCAGTAAATAATTATTTTGGAGATTTGAAGCTAAGAATAAAGCAAGAAAACAAGAGAATTGGAGAGAGAATTGAGATCATAAGGCTTCAATAATTAGTTTCTTTCTCTACTTTTGTATTTCTTTTATTTTCTTTGACTTGGATTCATGGCTAAATTTCTTTAGATGTTATTTTTATTTGTTATTATGAGCTAAATTATCTTTCTATGATTGTGGTGGATTTCAACATGTAGTTTGAATATTAGTTTTTCTTTAATTTATCATGAATGGGTGTAGTTTTGCTTATTCAAATATGTTCTTAATGATTTTGATTGTTTGGCCGACAATTAATTAATTTGTTAATCTAATAGAGACTCGATTGAGAAATTTTAGGTTGGATTAAGTTTTGAATAATGTATATTCATGTCACTTAGATGATCTGATTCAGGATTCGGATAGACAGACACCAATTGCCATACATAGCCACATTAAGACACTTGCTTCTTATAGACATATTGTAAACTAATTAAGTTAGATATTTGCACAAGCAACTTGTTGGAGAGTTGTCCATAACTTTGGATTCTAGGTTAGCAAAACCACTCAGGAAAGATAAATAACAAATCAGATGAAATATTGAATGAACCCATAATCCTAGGTCTTTACTATACTGCTTGTCTCAACTTATTTAGTTTGTAAGTTTATTTAGTGTTGATTTTTAATTGTGTTTAATTAGTTTTTCTTTAATTTTCAAATTACTTAAATAAGATTAATTTGTTTGATAATTTTAGTTATTAGTGAAACTGTAGGAACAAATCTCCGTGGGAACAATACTCTACTTCATCACTATATTACTTGCTCGATATGTATACTTACATGTGCAAAATTGACAACAAGTTGCATTTAGAGATCCTAGTCATTTCAACTGGTGATCAAGTAGAAAAGGCATTAAACATGGAATTGCATAACCATACAATACCCATTAATACTAAGCAAAGAAAAATTATATATTTAAACTACATATTGAAATAAACTATAATCCTAGATAAAGAAATTAATTCATTATCATTTCTTTAGCAAACATCATAGTTTCAAGAGAATAAATTGTTTATACAATAGAAGAATGGGAAAGAAATGAAAAACTAGGATGAAAAATAAGGTTGTAGTTGACTCTCAATCTTCAATCCTTCTTACTTTCTTCCCGATTCCTCCCTTTCTAAAACCTTTTTCTTTTCTCTCTAACTTTTGTTCTTCCCTCTCTTAGACTCCCTTTTTCAGTTGTTGAAAATCACATATTTATATAGCCACCAAAAGGCCCTAGGAAATGAAATCCCAAATAGTTGAGTTCTAGTAAAACATGTAAGAGTACCACGACCTTACTTCTTGGGCACCACGACACTCCACACTTGCATACTTTTTTTCAATGTTTTCTAACAAGTACCATGGCCTTCCTCTATAGGCACAGTGGTTCTAAGCTCTCAAGATTTTGTATAGGAGTAGTGATGCTCCCTTGGGTGTTGAGGCATTGAGTCTTGCAAGGCCACAACTGTTGGTCCCTATAAAATCTGCTAGAGGGGGGGTGAATAACACAATTCGACTCTAGTGTAAGTTGTAGACAGAAAACTCTTAGTCAACTAACATTTTTCTTGGTCGACTAAGTTGGTTCTGTCTTATTTGTAGATTCTGGCAGAGAGCACTTAGTTGACTAACTCATTCTCTTGGTCGACTAAGTTGGTTCTGTTTCTCAATATACTTCAGCCCGCCACTTTTCCAATTTGAATTTTGGCCAACAAATGCTCTTCATTATTCAACTAGGGAGCTTCCTTTATGTTGATCAATCTTATTCCTTATCCATATCAACCTCTTATGTGCACATTTGAAAGATTGACTTATTGTTTCTTTATAAACTTTTGTCCTACACACTTGAATAGAAATGTTAGACACACAATGATGGGAATGTTTTATAATAATCAAAAACTAATAGAGCCAACAATCTCTCCCTTTTTGATGATGACAAAACATTCCTTGATTGAAAGCACAATGTCTATTTGTTCATTTTTAGTTTTGTAGACAGTGAGGGATTTATCTCCCTAAGCGCATGCTCCCCCTTAGTGTGTGCATATTTTTCATTCCAACAAGTTTTTATTTATGTTATATAGACAGTGACATTGTATATTCTAGCCTTTGATAAAAAATGTTCATATATGCAGGTTTAAAAACAAATGACAAGTTGACAGAATATTATCAGTTTTCCATTTCTCCAAATTTCTGTCAACAGCATGTTGGTTCCAGATTTCATCAATGCCATCAATTTTCCAGCAAATACTTTATGAATCATCATCCACATGTGTTCAAAAACATATTCAATTTGTAATACCATGGCAAAAGCTATTTATCATCACAATAACTCAATAGCAGTACATAGTCCTAGTTATTGGTTTAGCATTAGATTTTATCAACAAAAAGTTGACAGCAACATTCCATAATACCATAAACAGCAAAGTATGGCAACATTTTCAGAGATCAAATACCATAAATAACTGTCAACATGCATATTCCATACAACCATAAAACCAAAAAAAATTAAAATTCAGTGTTCAAGTGCCATGATGGCACAAATGGCAAACAACCACAGATTTAACAAATTTGTTCCAAAACTACCCCTAGACTAGTTTCTCCTTCATGTCTTCCTTGGATTCATGGTACCTCTACCCTAAAGATTTTTTTTTATGTTCCTCCTTAACTGTCTAGTTCCTCTACCCTAAATATTTTTTGTTTTTCTTGAGTTTTACTACTCTCTCTTTTTGTCATCATCAAATGGGGGGTTGAGGCATTATTAGTCTGAGGTATCAGAGGATGAGGGAAAGAATGTATGTTCCCAAAAATGATTCAGAGGAAAGGGAGAGGGTGGACGTAGGGGAGATGGTTGAGGGGATGTTTCTAAAGCTTGCTGATGAGTGGATTAGTCAAAAACTTCTACTGGTGCTTGAGGAGAATATGCAAGTGGAGATTTGGCCTTCTCTGCCAATCTGGAGGATTTTCTTCTTTTGGGAAATGCTGTTTTTGTAGCCATTGTCTTTTTCCTCATAGCAGGTGGTTGGGACTTAGTTGTAGGAGCTATTTCTTTTGTTTTTCCTTTTTCTTTTGCTTGTCCTGTAGCAGTTTCTTTTTCTGCTTGTGCTGTAGCAGCTTCCTTTTCTACTTGTTCTTTATTCACTATTTGATGGAAGAGTCCCATAACAGACACATCTTTCGAGTGGGGAGAGGATACTTGCTGTTGAAGCTCTTGTTATGGAGGAATCTCAAAAGGTGGACTTGCAATTGGAGAACCAAGTACTTCGATTCCTTGGTCAGAAGGCTCTTTGGTTTGTTGTTTTGTTGAGAAGGATTTAAGAGGCTAGTCAATCCCTAGTTTAGGGTCTTCTGATTGTTTACTAGGACTTGCAATTTGGTATGTTGATCCCTCAGCTTGGTGCACAGGGTTTGCATCATGGAAGTCTAAGCCTCTTGCTTGAAATGTAAGGCTTTCAGCACCTTGTCATTCTAGTACTAGGCTTGGTGTGGCAGAGGTATCTGCTACAGGTCCAGAAGACATGGCTTGCTTTTCTTTCATTTTCTTTTCCATTTCACTTAATCTTTCTTCAATCTTCAAGAATCTTGCTCCTTGATCAATTAGTTTATTGTCCATTCTCATAAGCAAATTGAAGATGACCTCACTGGAGAATTGTGAAGAACTTGCTTCTGGTTAAACTGGGGCTGCTTCTAGTTGAGCTAGTATGGATGTTATATGTCTTAATGCAGGTTTCTCCATACAGCTTGTATCCCATTTTTATTAAGCTCCCCAAGTAGATGGGCCGGTCTTTGCTTTTAACCATATCTAAATTGTATCTCTTAGCCTAGACTCCTTTCTTCTTTACCAGGGAAATGATGATATTCCCTATGGCAAATGAATTTTCTCAACCTCGTAGGCTGTTCTCATTTTTTCAATCATAAACATCCCAAGATTTAAAAAAATTCTAGTAAATGCATGTTCCATCAGCCAGAGGTCTTGGAGGCTGATGTAACTTAGGTTGCCACTCCTTCTATATAGGTTTCCTACAACAAAGTAGTGCAGGATCCTAAATTGTGGACTTATTATCAGTCTTGCATTACTTTTTGAAGAATATTTTTCTTTTTTTTGGTAATGATCTCCCATATAGATAATGGGTCATACTTCTCAAGCATTTCAAATTCTCCCTCTTCACCTTCTATTTCCAATAGATTACTTAGGTCGGCAGCAGTAACCATGAATTGTTTTCCATCTAAAAGTACATTTAGACTACTGTCAGAGAAATCCTCAGAGTCATCAAGTTCCTCCTCATTTAAGGCTATACTTGCATAAAATTCCTTCACTAGGCTAGCACTATAGGATCTTTCCGTAAAAGAACTATATTCCTTTATTTTCATTTCATTAAAATATCTGTCAAACTAGTTTGAATTTCTGGGATCTCACTAAAACTGTCCCAATCAATATATTTCCCACAAGTGATGGGAGCATTTTCAATTTTTTAAATCTTTCTTCATGAAATTGATTTCTGAACTTAGAAGAAGAAGTGGTACCTTGCTTCAATTATGAGTCTTTGTTTTTTTTATTCTTTTTCTCTGATTTCTTCTTCTTTTCTTTTAGTGATTTCTCATATTTTGAACTTGATGAGGCAAACCCCTTTTTCAGTTTCTTCTTTTTCTACAATGTGGCCTCAAATTCTTTTTCTAGTGGTCTTTTGCCTGTCTTCTTTTCTAAAAGTTCCTTGAGCAGAGTTGACTTTGCCATTTTGAGTTCTCAAAGAGGTCTTGACACTTAGGGTTTCAAACGGTGATGAAAAAGGGAATTTCGGTTGGTTTCAGATGAGGGAATGCAGAGAAGTTTTCTCAGGTTTTGAAGAGTCAGTTTTTAGGAAAATAAGAGTGAGAGTTTTTAGTAGTTTTTAATTTCAAGAATTGTCTGCCTCTCCCTTAAATGTTGCCTTATTTTATTTCCTAAAATTCACTTCCCTCCAAATTTTTGTTATTCACATAACTAAGTTTTTCTTCTTTTCTTGTCATTCAATAAACGTATTTCTTTCTATATTTTATTCTTTTCTTCATTCAAATGGCTGTGTCTTAGTTTTAATGAAACAGAATGTTCTTAGTTGACTAAGTTTTTTACTTTAGTTGACTAAGTGCCTTCTGTTTTTCTCAGTTAGGTTCAGACTTTTTCATACAATTCCTACAAACAAATCATTCCTAGATCTCTTCTAATCTCACAAAATTTATCCTCACTCAAAGGTTTGGTAAAAATATTAGCTAGTTGATGCAATGTACTATAAATTCAATGTCAATCTCACCTTTGGCTACATAATCTCTGATGAAGTAATGTTTGATCTCAATGTGTTTTGTTCTAGAATGTTGTACTAGATTTTTTTGATATATTAATAGCACTTGTGTTATCACAATATATAGGTATATTATGCATAGATATCCCAAAGTCCTTAAGTTGTTGCTTAATCCACAAAATTTGAGCATAGTAGCTCCCTAAAGATACATACTCAGCTTCAGCTGTGGATAGTGCTACAGAGTTTTGTTTCTTGCTTGACCAGGATACTAGCATACTTCCTAAGAATTGGCATGTTCCACTAGTACTCTTTGGCTTCAGCTAGTTGATGCTTCAATTTTGCTTTTTGCAAAGTCTGCATCTGAATAGCCTACAAGACTAAATGATGATTCTTTGGAGTACCAAATTCCTAAAGTTTGATTTTCTAAGAGGTATCTAAATATTCTCTTAACAGTTGTTAGGTGTGTTTCTTTAGGTTGTGACTAAAATCTAGCACACAAACACACACTAAACTATATATCTGGTTTGTTTGTTGTTGAGTAAAGAAGAAATCCAATCATACCTCTATAGAGTTTTTGGTCTACACTTTTACTTTTTTCATCAACATCAAGTTTAGTGGATGGACTCATTGGTGTGCTGATCGATTTTAGCTTCAGCACATCAAACTTCTTGAGCATATCCTGAATGTATCTATCTTGGTTGATAAAAGTTCCTTCCTTGCATTGCTTGATTTGAAGGCCAAGAAAATACTTCAACTCTCCCATCATGCTCATCTCGAATTCTCCCTGTATTTCTTTAGCAAAGTTCTTGCAAAGAGATTCATTAGTTGCACCAAACATAATGCCATCCACATATATTTGAACTATGATTAAATCATTTAAGCATATCTTGATGAACAATGTTGTATCTATGCTACCTCTAACATAGTATTTTTCTACTAGAAATTTAGAAAGCCTTTCATACCAAGCTCTAGGACCTTGCTTCAATCCATACAAGGCTTTGTGAAGTCTAAAAACATAATCTAGTTTTTCAAAATCTTCAAAACCAATTGGTTGTTCAACATATACTTCCTCTTGAATAAGTCCATTTAAAAATGCACTCTTTACATCCATTTGATACAGTTTAAAGTTTATATAACAAGCAAAGGCTATTAATAACCTTATGCCTTTAATTCTAGCTACAAGAGCAAAGGTCTCATCATAGTCTATGCTTTCTTCTTAATTGTATCATTTTGCTACCAATCTAGTTTTGTTTCTAATCACATTTCCTTGTTCATCAACCTTATTTCTAAATACCCATTTAGTTCCAACTATAGGATGATTTGAGGGCCTAGGCACTAGTGACCATACATTATTTATCTCGAACTGATCTAGCTCCTATTGCATGGCTAAAATCCAACTTTCCTCTTTTTTAGCTTTTTCAAAACTTTTACGTTCAATTTGAGATATGAAGGCTGAAAATTCACATGTTTCTCTAGTTTTTTTCCTAGTGTTAACTCCTTGAGATATGTCACCTATGATTTGTTATTGTGGGTGATCTTTAGCATATCTCCAACTCCTAGGCAAATCACTATGTTGGATTTCTAGTCTTTGTAGGTTTTCTAGAGGTAGAGCTACAGTTTCTTCTCTAGATGAGCCTTCCTCATTGTTCTTGCTATCATTTAAGCTCATTTCATCCATTTGTTTCTCTAAATTTTCTAAATCTTCATCATCATCATGAACTTCTTTTTCTAAATTAATTAATTCATCAAAAACTATATGGACAGATTCTTCAACACTTAATGTCCTTTTGTTGAAAACTCTATAAGCCATGGAGTTCATGGCATATCCTAGAAATATTGCTTCATCACTCTTAGCATCAAACTTTCCTAATGGTTGTTTTTCATTATTTAAAACAAAGCATTTGTAGCCAAAGCTCCTAAGGTGAGAGATGTTTGGTTTTTTTTTTTTTTTGTACAGCTCATAAGGAGTCTTTGACATAATTGCTCTAATTGAAACCCTATTAAGAATATAAGCTGCAGTGTTTACAGCTTCAGCCCAAAAGTACTTTGGAAGATTGTTCTCACAAAGCATAGTCCTAGCCATTTCTTTTAATGTTTGATTTTTCCTTTCCACAACTCCATTTTGTTGAGGTGTTCTTGGTGCAGAAAAGTTGTGTTCCAACCCCTTTTCATTGCAAAACTTTTCAAACTCATCATTTTCAAACTCTCCTCCATGGTCACTCCTAATGCTAACAATGGTTGTACCTTTTTCATTGTCAACTTTCCTACAATAAGCTATGAATGCTAATAATGCATCATTCTTATGCAAGGAAATAGACCTAAGTAAACTTATAGAAATCATCAACTATCACTAAGCCATAAGAATAATGCATCATTCTTATGAGCAAGGAAATAGACCCAAGTAAACCTACAGAAATCATCAACTATCACTAAGCCATAAGATTTTCCACCTAGGCTAGTAGTGCTAATTGGACCAAAAAGATCAATATGCAGCATTTCAAGAGGTCTTGATGTTGATACAACATTTTAAGTTTTGAAAAAAGTTCTAACTTGCTTTCCAAGTTGACAAGCTTCACACATCCTATCACTCTTAAACTTTAGAGTAGGTAATCCAACCACTAAATTTTTCTCAATCAATTTTGACATGGTGTTCAAATTTACATGTCTTAATCTCCTATGCCACAACTAGTTGACATTTTCAGCATTTGCTACTAAACATATTTCACTACTCATCTCAAGATCTTCAAGAAAGACAACATACATATTTTTCAATCTTTTTCCTATGAAGGTGATTTTGTTAGTGCCTATATCTATTGCTTCACATTTGTTGGAATCAAAAAAAACTTTAAATCCTTTATCACACAGCTGACTAATGCTTAACAAATTATGTTTCAAACCTTTGACAAGCAACACATGACTGATTTGAGTGTGAGAGTTCTTACCAACCATACCTCTCCTATGGATTCTACCTTTTGAATCATCACCAAAGGATACGGTGCCTCCCTTTTTCTTGTCCAGCTAAGCAAACAGCATTTCATCCCCTGTCATGTGTCGTGAGTAGCCACTATCCATGTACCATGGCTATTTTTTCTTGAGTTGATCTTTTAAGCATGTCTCCTTTGGGTGCAACTCAACCTACAAAGCAATTATTCAATTCTTCTTGATAGGTACCCATACCTTGATGGGTCCTTGAGTGTTAGTGGCAATATATGAACCTTTTGGCACTCAAATTTTTCTGGTTTTCTGCAAGTTTTTATTTCTAACACAATCATAGGATAAATGACCATGTTTTCCATAACAATAGCATCTAGATGATGCATTGTGATGATTTTTCTTAATATAAGAATTTTTCTTTAACGCATCTTTTTTCAAACACTTAAAAGTTGTAATTTCATCAAGAGATTTTTGCAAAGTTGCAGATTTATTTTCCAGCTCCATTTTCATAGTTTCGAAATCTATTTTTGAGTGTTCTAACTCAAATTGCAAAAGATTTTTTTGCTCAAAAACAGAGTTGTAGTCACATTTTATCTTTTCCAAATCTTTTTCAAGAAATACAGTCTTTTTCTTTAAGATTTTGTATTTTGAAAATAGATTTTCAAATTCATCACACAAGCTGTCATACTCATCTTGTAATTCATTCATCGAAATATCGCAAGGTGATGAGCATACCTCAGTTTCATCATCTTGAGCCATTAAGCAAATGTTTGCTCTTTCCTCTAAACTTTTTCCATCAGCTTCAGTGCTTGAGTCATTGTCTGACTATGCTGCTGTAACCATTGCCTTATTCGACTTTTTATTTTTCATTGGTGTCTCATTTTTCAGGAATGGACATTTAAACTAAAGTGTCCTGGCTTTTTGCACTCGAAGTAGATCGACTCCTCATTTTTACTAGAGTTGTTCTTGTTTCTTTTCCATGAAGGACCTTGATTTTTTTAAAGCCTTTTCTTGCTATTCTTCGGTTCTTTCTGCCCATCAGTCTTTTGAATTTTCTTACAACAAGTGCCAGCTCTTCATCATCATCGTATGAAAGCTCTTCCAACTCTTCCTCAAAGATGCTGGCTTTAAGTGCTATGTTCTTCTTCTTCTCTTTTACTTCCCTCCTATCCTCTTCTTCTTCTTCTTCCTTGAGCTCCAGCTCATGTGTAAAGAGAGAACCACATATTTCATCAAGTGTGATGACATTCAAATCCTTGGCCTCTCATATCGCAATCACTTTAGGTTTTCGATTCTTTGGTAGGCTCATAAGAAGTCTTTTAACTATTTCGTGTTCTGGTATTGGTTTGCTTAGCTGACTCAATTTGTTTGTGATGTTTGTGAACCTATCAAGCATGCTGGTGATGTCTTCACTAGCCTTCATTTTGAACATCTCATAATTATGTGTTAGGAGGGCTATCTTGGACTCTTTAACTTGAGAAGTCTCTTCATGAATTATCCTTAACTTGTCCCACATTTGCTTTGCTGTTAAATAGCTTAACACTTTGTTGAATTTTATGAGGATCAAGGCACAATGCAAGGTGTTGATGGCCTTAAAATTGGTCTGGACTTTCTTAGTTTCAGCCTCGGTCTATTCAGACTTGGCTTAGGCATAAACTCATTTGTGACTACATTTATGATTGAGGGAACAAAGGGACCATCAGTGATGACATCCTACATTTCATAGTCTATTGTTCTAATATATTTCAACATTCTAGTGCTCCAATATGGGTAATTAGAGCCATCAAACAGAGGTGGTCTGTTTGTAGATTGTCCCTCAGCAACTATAGATTTTTGAAGCGTCATTGGATCCTCCTTAAGGGTGTTAGACCTTAAAATCAAGGAACTAGCTCTAATAACACTTGTTGGTCCCTATAAAATGTGCTAGAAGGGGGGTGAATAGCACAATTCGACTCTGGTGTAAGTTGCAGACAAAAAGCTCTTAGCTGACTAACATTTTTTCTTGGTCGAGTAAGTTGGTTCCATCTTGTTCGTAGATTCTAACAGAGAGCATTTAGTTGACTAACTCATTCTCTTGGTTGACTAAGTTGATTCTGTTTCTCAATATACTTCAGCCCATCACTTCTCCAATTTGAATTTTGGCCAACCAATGCTCTTTATTATTCAACCAGGGAGCTTCCTTTATGTTGATAAATCTTATTCCTTATCCATATCAACCTCTTATGTTCACATTTGAAAGATTGACTTATTGTTTCTTTATAAACTTTTGTCCTACACACTTGGATAGAAATGTTAGACACACAAGGATGGGAATGTTTTATAATCATCAAAAACTAATGAAGCCAACAACAACTCTATTCCTTGTGCTGCCTTGGTGTAAACTACTGCAGTATCTCATCTTTCAACATGATATTCTCTTACCTCGAGGCTGATCTAGGAGAAATAGTAAACATGAATGTTGTAGATCTACCTCTTAGCTTGTCAATGGTCCAAGAATCACATTACTTGAATCTTTGTAGCTTGAGTTATGTTCGAATAACCACAACATGTTCAATGAAAATTTACGCTTAGTCTCCATTGCATATTTCGTCACCATTTAACTTTATGCATTTGAAAACCTACAAATAAATGACTAAATCAGTATATGCTTAAAATAAGACTTTCAACATGAAAATGAACTAGAATTACTTGAATTAAACTAAGTTAACATATTTTAAACTAATCAACTAAAAATATAAAAATTGTATAAAAACTATTCAAAATGCAAGGACTTAACTGCACTATCATCCCAAAAAGTGATTAAATAAAACTATATAATAAAATTATCAAAATAATAACTTAGTGACTAAAATCAAGTATCTATATTTTCCCTCTTGCCTAAGAATTCTTTCTTGAGAAGTTCTTATGCATTAATTTCGAAAAAATTTATATTTTGTACTTTAACACCTTAAACGCGATAGTATACCAGTGTAGTATGTACACTTGAGGCAATAACATTCTAATGTCTTATGTAATGTATCATGTTAATATCTTATGTAATAATTAATTGATTACGTAATAATGTATTTTTCATACGTAAGATAAAATAGGATTTTCAAGATAAAAGTTAATTAATTGTAAAAGGAAAGTGAAATCTTTTTCATAAAAACCTTGAATCTCTGTGCCATATAAATACAAACTTGTTATGGAAATTTGTTTCCATTCAGATTAAAGTAGTACTCTAAGCAAAGCAAAATTCAAAGTAAAATAATAATTTTTTCTAGGATTAAGAGCAAAGCAAATTTTAAAGCAAAAAAATGGTTTTTTTTTGTGAATCTTCTAAGCATGTAAGTTTTTCTTCTTATTCCCTCTCTATTTTTTTTAAGTAATAAAAAGATCATAAGAAAATTTTTAAATTATTTTCTTTTTGATCCAAAATCATTATGACCTAAACTCCTTTTCTTTTTCTTTTTTTTTTTTTTCAATTCTTGTTCGTTGCCCTTTACATGAAAATTTTTATATTGAAAGATGAAAAACTTTTCATGTATAATATGAAATTTTCTTATTGAAACAAAATTGTTTTTTCATGCTCAAATAGATTTTTTTTATGTTTGGTCGTAGCTCCATTTTTTATATTTTTACAAGTTTGTTGCGTGCAGCATAAGTCTTATAAAGACTTTGTATTTTAAAGTGATCAATTTTGAAGTTCAAGTTTAACCATGGTGAGTCACTTTCCATTACTAAATTTGGCTTTAATTCTCAATTTATTAATGGCTTAGATGAGTGGGTAAATAAAGTATTGAAGAATCTTATTTATGTTAAAATTCTCTCAACTACAAGAGTGCTCAATGTTGTATAGGTCACCTCCAAGTTCAACATCTGTAAAAAGAAATGGATGGATGTCAAGCCCGACCCTAAATTATCTGACATGACAATTATATATGTGTGACATCATGCCTGCATATCTGAATAGCCCGGTAGAATTGATAAAAGCTGGTATTGTACTTAGAAGTACAAATAAGTTGATTTATGTCTCGAACTAATAAAATAGGGATTTTAAAGCGAAATAAGGAATTTCACAGTCCAGGGATTACTCAAAATAGTAATTCGGAGTTAGATGGCCAATATGGAGTCAGTCGAAGAAATTGACCGATTAAGGACAAAACGGTCATTTTTTAATTTCAAGATAAAATAGGGATTTTTAATAAATATTTTGATTTCAAATGATCAAGAATAATTATATGAAATATAATATGATTATTGGAGCATAGAATGAAATTTAGCAGTGAAAAATTGTGATTCTCGATATTTTTGGAGCACAAGGGTAAAATGGTAATTTTCTATTAAAGGACAAAACGGGAATTTTTAGAAAAGATTTTAGCCCCATTTGAATAAGATTGATCAATTGAAGTGTTATTTGAGGTTGACAAATAGAAATAATGTGATTTCGGTATATTTCAGAGTATAAGGGTAAAATCATAATTTTTTCACCACGGGGGCAAATCGGTAAATTTTTTGCTCTGGCACTTGTCAAGACCAAGGGATTTTGTTTAACTAGGGAATGGATAAATATGGAATTTATTTTGGTGGAAATTTGAAAAGAAAAAGTCAAAAAGTTAAAAAAATAGACCAATGGCATTATGCCATGTGGCAACCCATTATAATTTATTATTAAACTAATAAAATCAGCCTATAACCCTCACATTCTCTCTCAAAATTCGGTACAAACCAGATTCAAAGGAAAACAAAAGAGAAAAAGGAGAAAAACAAGAAAAACAAGCCAAAAATCGAGGAAATTCAAGTTTTTTTCAAGATTTAAGCAAAACCGAGGTGAGATTTCTTTAGATTTACTCTAACCCTAGCTTATCTATGCTTTAGTTCTCATTTTCTATGGTTGAATGATAAGGAATCATGCTGAATTCATTGAGGCCGAATGGGTATGAATGGGAATTTGATATTGGATTTGCTTGAATTTGAACTATGTTGTTGTTTGATGATGGTTAAGCATAGTTATGAACAAAGTTTTAGAAAAAACATTCAATTCCCCTAGGGTTCTTTGTTAGCCAAATTGTGTATGTTGAATATCAAGGAGGAATTGTTTGAATTACAAGGAAAATGGCTTGGAAAGATGAGAAATTAAATGAAAAATGTAACTAGGAAAAATTACGGTGTTAGTACACCGTAATGTCTGAATTTTCACCTAAAGAAATTGAAGGAATTTAAGGCTGAAATTTAGTTATTTGAAATGTGATAGTGAATTAAGATTTTAAAAGAGAAATGGATCAATTTGGAAGTGATTTGGACATAATCGTCAATTAATCGGGGGATCGGTCGAAATTAGTCGATACCGCGTTTTAGTGAAATTCGGACGCCTTTTGTATTTGCATAGCATGCATTAGTCATTTAAATTAGTTTATACCAATTTATGGGTAAATTAGTAAATTCCTCAACTTTATTATTTGTCAAGGTGGTGAGACATTTGGAAAAGGCAAGGAGATCGTGCCTGAGGACCATTAGTCTGAGTACATCTGGAATCCATATTTTCGAAAGCTGTGAGTGAACATATTATTACTTAAATTATTTGAAGTGATTTATGTATGTTTTTGGTAAATTTTACGAAAATTGGATTTCCTTGATAAATTTATATATTTTAAAAATAATGGATTTAAATAAAATTATTTCATAAATTGTATGAAAATCTATTATCGTTTTGAAAAATAGAGTACTAGGAGACCACTATTTGTTACATGATAAATTATATTTTTAAATCAATTTGGCTTATGAAATGTGGTATGATTGGCTGTTGGTTTATTGTGTTGAAATCTATGTGAACTGTTGTTTGCCGTGCAGGCTGGTTAGAAATAAAATAACCTAGTCATGTTGCTAAAATTTTATTAATTGGTGGATTAATATCTATTGCAGTAGATGGGTTTTCGTGGACCGCCCTAATTAGAGGTGGCACGGTAAAACCCCTATATACCGATATCTCAATTGTAGAGGCATACATGGTTATTTAATTTTCCTAAGATATGACAGAGTCACTTCACGCAAACCACCACGTGAAGGCGAACTCAGCCAACGCCAAGGATTGACCATATTTTTGGTAAAATTATAAATTTGAATGACCTTGGTGGACTCGGTCAGATGCCTCGGCCAAGGTGTCCCCGAGTATGTAATTTATGGCACGGGCCATGACTTTGATAAATCATAAGCCTTATTATTATTATTATCGTATTTGTTATTGTGTGAGTAAATTAAAATTTCTCGCACTGGTTTAAATAAGGTTTCATGTTATGAAACCCTTTGATATAAAAAGGTTTTCTTTGTCTCCTATTACTCGCCTTTAGATATTTTAGGGGATATTTGTTTACTCACTGAGTTGTGTAAACTCACCACTCTCCCTTCCAACATTTCAAAACCAGACTAGTTGTTGATAGTCGTATTTGCAGAGGATCACAGTTGGTTTTTGCAACCTCATTCCGCAGTAGGTGTCCGACCTTCTTACTTATGTTTATTGTGGGCCCACGAGTCATTGTAAATACACTGGCATAATATGTTTATTTTGTATTTCAATATGTATGACTTTATTTAATGTTTACCTATAAAATTTGTTTACCGAACACTTTGTAAATATTGTTTTATTAGAAATTATAGTATTTTGGTAAATATTTATATTATGTTTTATATTTCAATGAATTCTATTTCATTAAAAATGAAAATTTGTTAAAAACGGGGTGTTCAATTGATTGTAGTTCACAAAGGAGGCAAGAAAACTGATACGATAGTCTTACGGGGTTTCGATCAGTATTCGGGATATGAATACTTATCGAGATGGTGCAGCGGTTGTCGCGAGCCCGATGAGAGTTTCGGGTCGTGACAATGGATATATGAAATATTATTCTTACATGGTAGAGCACTTTTTCTCATACTATGATTACAACATATGGCAATTTAGCTTCACTTTGGAGGATGTGAGTATTCTTTTAGAAATTTTTGATATGGGGAAAAATGATTTTTATTCTATCAGGCTTTTTGAAAAAGAAGAATGTGTTCGAGAATTATTTTTCTCGATCTATTTAATAGTTTGAGTAAAATTTCAAAGGTTGCACTATTTTCCAATTAATTAGGGCTATTTTATAAGTTTGCAAATGTTCTCTAATTGGAGAATCATGCAACTTTTGAAAATTTACTTAAACTTTTGAATAGATCAAGAAAAAATTCTTGAACATACTGTTCTTCTTCAAAAAGCTTAATAGAGTGAAAATCATTCTTCCCCATATAAGGAATTTTTAGAGAATATCCATATCCTTTAAAGTGAAAGTACACTCTCTTAAGCTTTTATCATAGTATGAGCAAATTTATTTAAACTTTTGAATAAATCAAACAAAAATTCTCGAACATACTGCTCTTCTTCAAAAAGCTTAATAGAGTGAAAATCATTCTTCCCCATATAAAGAATTTTTAAGAGAATATGCGTATCCTTTAAAGTGAAGTTATACTCTCTTAAGCTATAATCATAGTATGAGCAAAAGTGCTCCACCTAGCAAGAATAGCACACCATACATTCATATTTTTCTCTTTACGGATGTTGAACTTGCTGGTGATCCATATAGCATCGAGCACTCCTTTAGTTGAGAGAATTTTAACATAAGTAGGATTCTTGAACACGTTGTTTACCCACTCATCCTAATTATGAAAAATTTGAGAATTAAAGTCAAATTTAGTAATGGAAAATGGAAACTCACTATGCTCAAACCTGAACTTCAAAATTAATCGCTTTAGAATACAAAGTCTTTTATGAGGAGGTGCTTCAAAGTATAAGTGATTCCAATCATATCCAATGGGTTCACAAGGATGTTCATCAACCTACTTGGCATGTACTTCTTCCCAAAATTGATCTTCTCCTTTTTATATAGTACTTCATCTTCTTAATTTTTAGAAACAAGAGGAACTTCACCAATCTTTCTTACTTGAATCTTTTTAAGAGGAAGAACTTCAAAAGCATTGTTTTCCTTTATGTCTAATGGTTTGTTTCCTTGTTGCAACAAGAGGAGCCCTAACAAGTTCACCATAATAACTCTTCAAAGTGATATGCATCGTAGCCAAAAAGGAAGAAGAAGAAAGAACAAGAAGCTTATGGGGAAACATAAAAAAAAAAGATAAGTATACATATGCAACAATATTTTTTATTATTAATATTGATTTAAAAAAAACTTTTATAAAAAAAGCATGCGCGTGGCAAATTTGCACGTAAGAGATCCCTTCATGTAAAGGGACTTACACGGCATCTAGCAAGTCTCATACAAGAAAGATCCCTATGCATAAAATGACTTATGAGTGGCAAGTCTCACATGCAATCGATCCCTATGCATAAGCCTTCTGTTGCACATAACAAATTTGTAAAAATTAACAAAAAAAAAAAAAGGCTACAACTAAACAAAAAATATATATATTTGAGCATGAAAAAAAAATACCTTTCTATAAGAAATTTTCATCTTATATATGAAAATTTTTCATTAGTCAATATAAAAACTTTCATGTAAGGGGCAACAAATAAGAAAATTAAAAACAAAAAAGAAAAGCAAAAAATGTTTAGATCCTAATGATTTGCATCAAAAAGAAAATAATTTAAAATTTTTCTTATGATCTTCTTATTGAATTAAAAAAAAGAAAAGAAAAAAAGAAGAATGAGAAGGAAAACTTACTTGCTCAAAAGATTAAAAAAAAAAAACTACTATTGGCTCTAAATTTTGTTTTACTCTGAATTCCAAAAAACAAACCACTGTTTTACTGTGAATACTATTTTAGTCTGAATGAAAAAAAATCATAA
Source organism: Theobroma grandiflorum (assembly GCA_036013995.1). Classification (NCBI taxonomy): domain Eukaryota; kingdom Viridiplantae; phylum Streptophyta; class Magnoliopsida; order Malvales; family Malvaceae; genus Theobroma; species Theobroma grandiflorum. The sequence goes on along the minus strand of CP142130.1, from coordinate 13,982,413 downwards.
CAATTTTGTATTTATAAGACACAAGTAATCAAGGTTTTTACGAAAAAGAGTCACTCTCTTTTTATAATTAATTAACTTTTATCTAAAAAATCTCATTTTATTTTATACATAGAAAAAATATTATTACGCAATCAATCAATTATTACACAAAATATGACATGACGTATTACACAAGATATTAACATGTTACTATTTAAGACGTTGATACCAAGCTGATAAACTATCACACACAAGGAGTTACAACACAAGGCATTATAATAGAAAATATAACTTTTTCCAAAATTATGCATTTAAAAAAAAAGTTTACCCTAAATTAATGCGTAAAAATTTCTCAACTAAGAATTCTTATGTAAAAAGTAAAAAATTGAGAAAAAAAACAAATTAAATATCGTAGTACGCACAATATAATGCATTGTTCTCAACTATTATTTTAAATATATATATATTGCTAATCAAACAATTTTATATTTCTGATAAAACAAGCACAAGCAATACGTACAAAAGATGTATCTTATTATTTTGTAAAATTATTTAAAAAAAGAAGAAAGAGAAATGCATTAATGTGCAAAAATAATCATAAAAAAAAGCATGAAGAAGTCTATGTATAGGGAACCCCACATGTATAGAAGACATGTACGAGTACAATGCTAAAGGCAAAAAAAAAAAAAATAGAAGAAAAATTTTAAAAAAAATCTATTTTTTAAAAGAGAACATATTTTGTTAGCAAAACAACGTCGAATCTCAAATAATTTTGACAAAATAAGAATAGGCTTGGGACATTTACTTTATTTAAAGTGCACAAAACATTTGTTGTTCTTTAAGGCTTAGGATGTAACTCTTAGAACAACATTACCAAAAAATATGGGCTTTACCGAAGGTATATTCTATAGGTGAAGCATTAAAATCCTTTGGTGTTCTAATTTACCAAAAAAAAAGTTGACAGAAAAATCCATCGATGCATGATCGAAAATATCCTCGTTAATAATGTTCGTTTCGTCGAGGATGGAATAATCCGCCATAATATTCTCCAACAGAATATTTTATCAGAAATTCTGTTGATATATTAGCTAGTCTGTAATTGGGAGGAATGGTTAATGATAAAATTATTGTATCGTAGTTAAAAAATATTTTTTAGAATTTTTAGAACATAATGATAAAAAATTAAAAACTACATGAATACAAATATGTAAAAAAATAAATTTTAATATTACAAATATGTAACAAAATTTTTTAATTAATAAAAACATGAATATAATTGTATTCTTTTTATTACAATAAATTAAAAATAAAAAGTAAAAAACGTACAAATATATGAAAAATAAAAATGAAAAATAAAGACAAATTTATCTACTATCATTATCTTTTCGTTGCGAAAGCTTGTCGACCATTCTATTAAAGATTTCACATAAATAGTAACCACATCACGTAATTGAGGATCTATTGGATGCTAAACTCCAATTTCATTAAATGCTAGAGTAGTCCAACATCTCTATGTTTATAGTATTAGTATGTAAGGCATCTTCATAGTCAAAGAGAATCTTTTACTGATAGGATATTCTTTCTCTAAACTCCTTTATCAAATATAATTATATTGAAAAGACCATTTCTTTCAATTTAATTATATTTGATAAGATAGGTTCAGAGATAGAATACCCATAAGCCAAGAAGGCAAATCATCAATTGACTCAGAAGGTGAACATTAGCTGAACCTTCCTGATGTGGAAGCTAACCTTCGGTAGAAGCACACATTTTGAATGGAAAAAAGACAAAGACAACATAACACGTGTTCTACAAAAAAAAACTCATTTTGTAGTCTTTGTCTTTTTCCCACTCAAAGATTTCAATAGCCACAACTCATATATTCTAGATGGACTTACTTACCTACTTGAGATTATTTAACAAATAAGGAATTCACAACAATATACTCAATCACTACTTACTAAACAATTTCGAGTAAGTCGATCAAGCCCATTGAATCTACAAGTGACAGATTGTATTGTCCTCCCTGAACGGGAACTCGAATATTCTATGAACCTAATCAATGTACCAAGTGCTGGCAACTCGTATATTGCAATAAAGATTTCAATGCCGAGAGCTCATATATTCTATGGACTTGACCAATTGACTCAAATTAAATTTAATTTGAGGTTGGTCGATCAGGTTCGTGGAATATCTGACTAGCAGGTTTTGTAGTACTCCATTAACAACAATGTTTTTAAGGCTTAAATGAAATTATTTAAAAAGAGTTTATATCAGTAATTTAATGAATCATTCCACAAACAAACAACAATTCTAAATAAGTTTGTTAGTGCAGTAGCTCAATATAATAACTGTCTATTTGGTTTGGTTTTTTTTCAACTTATTTAATTCTTAAAAGTAAAAATTAGGCCAAACAAGAATTTTGAGAAACTCTTTAAAAAAAACTTTTTTTAAAGAACAAATTTTAAAAAAAAAAGAACTTCAAGAAAAGTTCTAGAGAGAAGCTTTCTTTTCTTTTTTTTTTTTAAAAAAACATGTCTCTTTTTTAGAAGATTTTTTTTTTCAAAATGTCTTTATCTATTAAAAATAATTTCAACATTATCCGTTTCCATTTTTATATGATATATTATTAATTTTAAATTTTATTTTATATAAAAATACTTTTTATATTTCTAAAAATTTATTTTAGATAAATAAAAAAATAAAGTTAACCTTTTTTCATTATGAACAAAGGAATTTGTGATTAATAGAAAGTTATTTATTAAATACCCTTTATGGTAATTTTAAACAAAATCAGAACTTAAATAAATTGTTTTACCAAACAACTTATCTATAAAAAAAGAGCTTATAAAAGTAAATTTACCAAACAGATGTAGCTTAATTTTAAAAATTATTATTTTTCATAAAAGCTTCATATAAGCTTTTAAATTAAAAAAAAAAAGGTAAGCCAAATAGGCTCTAAAGACCAAAAGGGGGTTAATTGGGCTTTTTAAAATTCCTTTACAAACTTAGTGAAAAATCAAGCCTTTTTCAACAATGAATTTCTTAAAAGATTTTTCAACAATAAACCACAAAGTTAAAAGAGAAATCAAGACACAAGTATTTTATAGTGTTTCGATTTTTTCAAATACCTACGTCCTTTCCTTTGATGTTCAAGGAGTTTCAAATCCACTAAAGGAAAGGTGCTTTTTAAACGAGATCAAATGTAAACCCTTACAAATACTTTTTCACGGGATCAAGTGTGAGATCTTGTCAAGCCCAACACTATAAAATATTTTTCATGACATTCATGTGCTTGATGACATGCCTGCATACTTGAATGTTTCAGAAAAGTCATTAAAAAGTCGATATTATACCTAATGGTATAACTAAATTGATTTAAGCCTCGAACTAGACCAAATGGAGATTTTAAGATGAAATTGAGAATTTTAAAATCCCAGGATGATTTAATATGGTGATTCGGAGTTCGAGGATTGATTTGGAGTCAAATAGAAATTTTCATAACATAGGGGTAAAATGGTCATTTTGCCACCTGAGATTAAGATTTGAATATTGGAAGAGGTTTTTTACCAAGATTGATTATTTAGAACATAATTGGAGTTTGAGAAATGAAAATTTTTAATTCTGACATTTTTCCAAGTATAGGGGCAAAATAGTCATTTTGCCACCCCAAGAGCAAAATTGTAATTTTTCACCACCCAACACTTGTCAAGCCCATAAATTTCAGCCATTAGCATTTAATATTATAGATAATTGAAGGATTTTATACGGTGGTGAAAGAAAGTTTAATAACTAAGTTTTCAAGTATGGGCCAATAACATGGTGACAAGTGTCAAGCTTGTAATATTTTATTATTTGCTTTAAAAACCAGCATAAAAACCCTCCCAACCCATTTATCTTGGTCGGCCAAAGAGGAAAAAAGAGAGAAAAGAAGAACAAAAAACCCTAGAGAGAAAAATTCAAAGGGAAATTGTTGATTTTCAAGGAATCAAGTCATTAAAGGTGAAATTTCTTAATCTTAGCTTGCGATCTACCTTACCTATGTTTTTTTTTGCATTTTTCATGGTTGAATCACATGATTTCATGAAGGATTCATGGCTGACCCATTTTAGAGAGGGAAGATTTGATGGTTTATTTGGTTGGATTTCAAGGTATCTTAGTGTTTTTAGTTGCTTTTATGGTGTTAGGTGTAAAAATCAAGTAAGAAAAATCATTTGTCCTTCACCCACACACAAGGCCGAATTTCCTAGAGAGAATGTTGATGATAAATCTTTTGATATTTTATGTTATTTAGTTAGGATCTAATGAATTGTGGTGATGAAAACCAAAAATGGTAATGTCTAGCATGAAAATCACAAATTCTACATTGAACCCTTAATAGCAGAATTTACGATGTGGAATATTGATGATGAATTTGATTGAATTTCAAGTGATTTGGTTAGGGATTAATGAATTATGGTGTGAGAATCAAGTATGGAAAATTTTAGTATTAGTGAACATTTAATGGTCGAATTTTCCAAGAAAAAATGTGAGGATGATTTTGTGATATTTCAAGTCATTTAAATTGTGTTTAATGATTTAGAGTATTAGGAGAGAAATGAAATTATTTGGAGTTAAATTGGATGTATTGGCCAATTAATCGGGTGATAGATCGAATTAGGCCAATACCGTTTTATTTCGGTACACAATTGAATTTATATAGAGCCTAAAATAGTTTTATAATGATATGACACAATATATTGAATTATGTGTCGTGTATTATGTATAGGCGGTGAGCCCTCTAACAAGAGTAAAGATATTATGTCAGAGGACCAAGAATATGAGTATTTCGGACTCATAATACTGTGAGTGAACTTGCATTTGAAATTGTTTTGGGAATTTTAATTGAGTTGAGATGAAATGCTTGAATGATTTATATCAAACTTCTTATTTAAAAATGAGTCCCGGTAACAAGCCTTTGACAATTATTTTAATGTCATGAATGTGTACATTGTGCAAAGAAAATGAATACATGCTCATTTGTTGTATTGATAGTGATATGAATGAATGGGTAATGTGTATTAATGACCAGAAAATGTGCGAGTAGGGGGTTATATTGCTTGGTGCGAGTAGAGAGTGCACCAGAGTTGAGCAAAGTGAGGACGACGATACGTAACGCCCACGATTCTTGGGAACTCTCATGCGTGAACTATGGCGAAATGTGACTCTCCTCCTAGGAGCTTGGAAGGGATGCTGAGTGATACCCCTTGTCGAGTGCTTTGATGGGTACCTCTTTTTGCCACCAAGGACAGAGAAGACTTGGCGGTGTATTGTAATTGCACGTGATTTTATGCATGTATATGCGTGATATAGTGTGCATGATGGAAAAATGTGATTGTATGGTATGTGAACCTTGAGGAATTTTCTTTTATTGCAAATTGTTTTAAATTGAGGAAAAAGGGTTCTAACACGAAACCCTTGTATGGGTGGGCAAAACCCTCGTTCCGAGACAGTTTGTGATTACACTTCGCTGTAGCAGAAATTCATTCTTGCTGCAGCTACGTTGCAGCAAGAATGCCTTCCCACTGTAACAATAAACCGTCAATTTTGTTGTCTTGCTAGAATGATTGATGTAAATTATTTTCTTCTCAACTCATGTTGAATATGGTTGCTATATCATTGAATGTTTAATAACTCAGGGTTAAGTGAAAGGGGTTTTAATATGAACTCGATAAAAATTGTCTTGTTTCCAAATGAGTGTATCATGGTTCACAACTTACCTTGGTATTATTGCTTGTTCCCTTCTAAGGTTCGCTCACTGAGTTTTGTACTCACTGTTTTTTTTTAAATTCATGTTTTTAGATTTAGAGGCAATTGGGACCTAGACCAAGTCATCTACCCATGTTCGTCTTTGAAAGGTACTATGGCATCTCAATAGCTGTGCCTTTATTCAAAGTTACTCCGTTGATGGTAAAAAGTCTTATGTTATGTGGACATGTATAAGTAATGAAATCCACTATGAGTCATGTTATATTACATTTGATTACTGATGCCACGATGAGTTGGCAAACAGGTGATACTATTTTGGCATAATACAAATGAGAGTATTTGATTGCCATAGTGTATCATTGTATATTTTAATCGATAATGCCATCATGGGTTGGCTACTTTCACACCAATTGGAATGAGTATGGATGCATTAGTTGATAAGACGATAAGTAATATGAATGGGATAGGCTTGCTTGGGCTTGGTGAGTTACTTCCATTGGGCTCATGCGCCGGTCATGACCTGAAATTTGGGCTGTGACATTAAGCGATAACCTTCACAATGGTTTTTAACAATATCAACTACAAACTTTCACAATGGTTTTTAACGAGCTCAACCTCAAACCATCACAATAGTTTTTAACAACCTCAACCACAAATCCTCACTAACTTTTCAAGGATGAGTAAGAACCTTTACAAGAGTGTTTACAAAGGAGTCATAGCAATATATGCCTCTCAAAGGTTTGTAAGCTAAGTGTTTAAGCTTAAGTACAATAAATACAAGAATATTAGCTCAAATAATAGCAATAAATGGCTTTGAATGCTTAAGAGAAGGCTAAAATTGGAGTGTAAGAAAAGAATAATGAACTTGGCAGCTGGACAATCGTCGGACCTCCCTAATCCACCACCACTAGTTGATACACCTTTGCCAAGGCAACCGACACCAACCTATAGTGCAGCAATAGAGAAATCTTCCATGCCGCAAGTCATCTAGGGATTTTTGCAATGTGTGCCAAGCCAAAACCAAGCGCCGTCATCACCTAGATTTTCGAAGAAATCGTTCCTGTCTATTGCCACAGGAGAAAAAGCTCCAGTGACTCCATTGTCCTATAATCTAGTGGTGTTTAAAGATAGACCAGCTGCTACGTTTTTTGAAGATGAGATTGATATTCTAGCGAAGCCATTCATGCTTTCACTTATAGGAAAGTTTTCTCGCATGCTGAAGATGTAAGACATCATAAATGCGTTTAGAGGAATCAGGCTGGCAGGGGCATACGAGATCAGATGGCTGGACTATAAACATGTCCTTATTCACTTCTTTAATGAGTAAGACTTTAATCGGATCTGGTCGAAACAGCAATGGTTTATTGCAAATCAGAAAATGCGAGTATTCAAATGGTCAACGAAATTTGAAGCAGAGAAGAAATCCCCGATAGTGCTGGTTTGGATCTCATTTCCAAACCTGAGGGCTCACTTGTATGAAAAACCAGCTTTGTTGTTGATTGCTAAGACCATAGGGGAACCAATGTATGTGGATAAGGCCACTGCCAAGGGCTCTCGGCCAAGTGTTATGAGAGTTTGTATTGAATATGATTGCAGGAAATCGCTTGTGGACGAGGTATGGATTGTGATTCAGAATTAAGAAACTAGTTCTGTTATTGGAGCCTATTTGCAAAAGGTGGAGTTTTCATCGATGCCCACATATTGTTATCATTGCCGCCATGTTGGTCACAAAGATGCTGAATACATGGTGATAGGGAATAAACCGAAACCTCCTAGATCGAGTAAGTCGTAACCTTGGGGGAAGGGACAGGCTCTTGGGTCATAGAAGGATTTGGAGAGGTTTGTAGGTTTTGAAGACTGCGGAGGAGTCATTTTGGAAAAAAGAAAAAAACTTGGAAAATAAAAAAATCTTGCGTGGTGAGGAACCAGCTCCACAAAAGTGGCAATTGGTGAGTAAAGTGGGTGTTAGTGGGGCGAATGATCAAATGGAAGGGAGATCAATTCCGATCGGGATCCAAATAATGGTAGTATTCCAACAGCCAATAGATTTCATGGAATATCGAGAGAGGGTGTAAAAGAGCAGGATCAGATTGAAAAACAAGGTCGAACAGAGGCTATGAACAGTGCTAGTGCGAGTAAAAAACAACTTAAAGATAAGCAAGTTGATGCGGATATGCTGCAAAGGGTAGTCATAGATGCAGTGCCGATAACGGAGGATGAACAAAATATGGGCTCTATGGATAATGTGAGTACCTAAAAACAGGAAATAATTGGGATGAAGACCAAAGTTACTGTAAAGGATGGAGCTAAGGCGAGTGGATCGCGAGTTTTCATTCACGTGCATAAGGAGCGGGTTCTGACTGATAAAACCATTGGCGTCAAGGTTAGACAGATGGGTGATGCGGGAAGGTAGTCAAATTATGGTACTGAAGATGCAGAATTTACGAGGTCAAACAAAGCAGTTTCGGGGCCAAACACCACCCAAAAAGGGGAGGTACAATAGTGGACTGTGATGAAAGAGATGGGTCACGGTCCGATTAATAATACGAAGCTTTTGGGTGTTACGGAAAGAGTAGTGAGATCTCAGAACATAGTGGGTGGCACGGATTTTTTCTACATGCATGGTATGATAGGTCAATAGAACAGAGGCCAAGGTGAGAGGGATATGCAGCTGACAGCGCTTGTAGGGGGTGCAGAAGCATTGGGTGTTGCGAATGGGACGTTAGTGCAGAACTTTATGCTTACCAATACAAGTAAAAATAATAAAGAATGTTTAATTGAGCCATTTAACCGGTCAGAAGCAGTCAGACATGGATTACCCAGTGGGTACAAGGGAATGGACAGGAAGGTCAGAATATGGCAGTGGAAATTCTAGAAGGAAGTGATGAACACGTCCCAATAGAGGGACAAGGTGCTGGGCAGTTGAGTGGTTCGGTCGGGCATAACATGGGGGAGCCATATGAGGCAGGCGTACGTCGAAGGACGGAGAGTCATAATTCTCCTGACAAGGAGTCTGCATCGGGCAAGTATAGAAATAATAAGGAATTGAGTGGGGAAAACAAGCCTTTGGGGGATGAAGGAAAGAAGCAACTAGGACGTGATATCGTAAGAAACCCTTACGGGCTCCTCGGACTCGGTTCTGAGCATAGTGATGGTGGAAATAAATACGGAGAGAATGATGAGGAAACTTACCAGCTTCCAAGTGGCAATATGTCTACTGTACCAACCGAGGCATGCACACGTAAAAGCATGCAAAGTAGAGAAGGATGCTATTATGATGAAATGGAGATTCATCCAAGGGTAAGACATAGAAAAAATTCTAATGGTGCAGCTTATGTTGGGAAAATGACCCGAGCTACCTCAGAGAATGCTGCGGATAATGAGGGAATAGATGGTGACTCGGATAACGACTCCATCTCAATATGTTTTCCTGCCATACCTATATAATGATCAATGTTCTTATATGGAATGTTAGAGGAATAAAGGGGAAAGTAATACAAATAAGGCTCAAAAAATTACAACTAATGCATAAAATAAAACTGCTTGCTATTTTGGAACCTATGGTGGATCCTAGCAAGGTAGAATTTTTTAGGAGAAAGCTAGGATATGAGAAGGTGATTTCAAACTATTCATAGAAAATATGGGTTTTTCATTCATATGACATTAAGTGTGAAGTGCTACTAAATCATACTCAATGTCTTCATGTATGTCTTACCGTTCCGTGGCTGGAAGTCTCTATACTTGTTCTATTGTTTATGCTAAATGTATAAGATCTGAACGGTTGTCACTATGGGACTATTTGAGATCCTTATCTACAGATATTCAAGGGCCATGGCTGGTGGGGGGAGATTTTAATGTTATATTGAAGAGAGAATAGAGGTTATATGGTGCTAACCCACATGCTAGATCCATGGAAGATTTTAATACAACATTACTAGATTGTGGTTTAGTTGATGGTGGGTTTGAAGGTAATCATTTTGCATGGACCAACAACTGAATGTTTCAGAGGTTGGATAGAGTGGTTTATAATCATCAATGGTTGTAATTTTTGCTAATCACTCGGGTTCAACATTTAAATAGGGATGGTTCAAATCACTGCCCATTGTTAGTTTCATGTGTGAATTCCATTGAAAGGGCTCATTCATCCTTTCGATTTTTACATGCATGGGTTAATCATCATGACTTTATTCAATGTGTGGTAGGAAACTGGTAGCAACCGATTCAAGGACAACACTTTGAAGCTTTCTGGTAGAAATAACTTAGGCTGAAGCAACATTTAAAATGGTGGAATAAAGTAGTATTTGGTGACATTTTCCATAACCTCAAAGAAGCAGAAAAACAAGCCCAAGTTTGTGAGATTAAGTTTCAACAAGAATAGTCCATGGCTAACCAAATGGCTTTGAATAAGTTATATGCAAAACTTAATCAGTTGCTCAGCATAGAAGAAGACTTTTGGCAACAAAAATAGGGCATAAAATGGGTTGTAGAAGGAGAAAGAAATACTCGATTTTTCCACATGAGGGTGCAACAGAAGAGAGTTAAAAGACACATTTTTAAAATAGAAATCTTGATGGTGAGTGGTTGGAGGAACCATAAAGGATTCAGGATTCGGCAGTAACATTGTTTTCTTCTCTCATGCAAACGGAACAATATGAACTAGAAAGGTTTAACGACTCTCTCATTCCTTCTATGGTGTTTGAATCTAATAATGCTATTCTTTGTGCAGAACCAACCTTACAAGAAATCAAAGAAGTTGTCTTTGACATTGATAAGAATAGTGTGGCTGGCCTGGATGGCTTCTCTTCATACTTTTAGCAGCAATGTTGGAGTATCATAGCAGCAGACCTTCATGCAGTAGTGGTGGATTTCTGTCATGGTGCACCCATGCCCAGGGGAGTCACTTCGACCACTTTGGTGCTATTACCCAAGATTGCCAATGCATCAAAATGGAGTGAGTTTAGACTAATAAGTCTATGCACGGTCTTGAATAAAATTGTGACTAAAGTGTTGGCAACCAGGTTGGGTAAGATTTTGCCTTTCCTAATCACAGAAAATCAAAGTGGTTTTATGAGTGGTTGTTTAATAAGCGATAACATTCTGCTTGCTCAAGCATTAATTGGACAAATTCACCAAAAGGTAAGAAGGGGTAACATTGCAATTAAATTGGACATGATGAAAGCCTATGATCGCATGGAATGGAATTTCTTGTATAAAATGTTGCAACAATTTGGCTTTTGCTCGCAATGGATTGATATGATCAAAAGATGTACAGCAAATTGTTAGTTTTTAGTATTGATAAATGGTAAGAATGCAGGGTAATTTAAATTGGAGAGAAGGTTGTGTCAGGGTGATTCCATCTCTCCTCAGCTTTTTGTGTTGGCAGCAGAGTATCTTTCCAGATGTTTAAATGCTCTTTATGGAAAATATCCTTTTGTGCATTATCTGTCTAAGAGTTCAATGGTGGTGACTCATTTTGCATTTGCGGATGATGTCCTTATTTTTGCTAACGAAGCTAAGTCATCATTGCAGAGAATACTCTCTTTTTCGCAGAAGTATGAGGCGGTATCCGGGCAGCGAGTAAATCATCAAAAGAGCTGTTTCATCACCCATAGGAATTTGACAATTTCTAGATATCGAATCATAGCTCAAGTCATAGGTTTTATTCAGCGAAATCTTCCTATCACTTATCTGGGCACTCCATTTTATAAAGGACCCAAGAAGGTTTTTTTATTTGATGATCTGGTTGCAAAAATTAGAAATCGTATCACTGGGTGGGAAAACAAAATTTTGTCTCCAGGTGGTCGTATTACTTTGTTACAAAGTGTGCTTGCTTCTTTGCCCATTTACTTGCTACAAGTCCTGAATCCCCCTGCTTGTGTGGTCGAAAAAATTGTGAGACTATCTAACAATTTCCTGTGGGGAGATTGGGCAAATAATAAGCAGATGCATTGGACATCGTGGCAGCAAGTCACTTTTCCATTTACTGAAGGAGGGTTAGAGGTTAGAAGTTTATATGATGTTCTTGAAGCCTTTGGTATGAAACTGTGGTGGCGTTTTCAGACTTGCAATAGCCTATGGTCACAATTTATGTGACACGACCCGGTACTCCCTTCGAGCCCGTGACAACCGTCGCGATGTCACGATAGGCACTCATTACCCGGATTGCAGACCGGAACCCCGCAAGGCTTTAATACCAGTTTTCGCACCTCCCCTATGAGCAACAGTTATCAAATCTCATGTTTCAAAGAATTTTGAGCTTTTTCCAACTTAAAACAATAGAAAAATAATGTTTGTCTCATAGGGGTATTTTGGTCATTTTTCTTCAAAAATCTTGAAATCGGCTAAAAACGTAGTAGGTGAGTAGAAAACACATATTTCATGATTAAAAATAAATTTAGGTGTCTAAAACATTTGTTCAAAGAGAAATTGTGACTATTGGAATATAATAAAAATATTCAATAAAATATTTTTACAGAAGTATTGGTAAATAATTTTTTGGATGTAAAAGAAAAATAAATTTATACATACAGTAGTAAGAATAACCAAAGTACGCAATTCAATATACATTGACCAATGGGCCCCTGAACGACAAAATTTCTCTAAGGCCGTGAGTCAGAAAAACCTTTGATTTCCAAGGTTGCAACTCCCAAAATTTGTCTCTCGACGATATTGGCTAACTACTGACTATCCTGAACCTGAAATATGAGGAAATGAGGGTGGTGAGATTATAAAATCCTAGTGAGTAAACAAACATCATGAAAAATATCTAAAGTCGAGTAAATGGAGACAAATAAAATATCCCATTACAATACGTTTTTCATAGCTTGAAAATTCATCCTTACCCGTGTAAACCATTTTATTTTATTAAATTTTCAACAAGGCTTATGATTTCCTGAAAACCTGACTTATGCCTAAACCTGTACTCGGGGATACCTTGTACTGGGGCATCCGCTTAAGTCCGCCAAGGCTGTGAAAATTTCATAAATGCTCAAAACACAGCCATTCCTTGGCATTGGCTGAGTCTCACTTCCACGTGGTGGTTAGGTGTGAAGTGAACTCAAACCTCACCTTAGGAGATACCCTACGCGTCTCTCCAATCGAGGTAAGAATCAGCCGGGTTTATCGCGCCCCTCTAATAAGCTAGTCCACAGAAACCCGCCACTGCAGTGTAGAATAAACCCCACCATAACAATAAAATCACAATAGCATGGCATGGCAATTTCATTATTATCCAATTTATCAGGAACAAGCAGACAGTTCGTATTTCTCAACACAATTATCAAATCAGCCAATCATGCCATATTTACCATAAGCCATTCATTTCAAATTATAAATTTGTAATATAAACAGGCAGTCTCCAATTACTCTATTTTCAAAATCATCATTAATTTCAAAACAATTTACAAAGTAATTTCATTTAAACACATTGGTTTAAAAAACATGCAAATTTACCTTTTAAATCCATTTTCCATAGAATCACCAAATCAGATAAAAGTCACTTTAGATAATTAAAATGATAGTAAGGTTACTCACAGTACTAGGAGTTTGAAATACTCCTATTCTCGATCCTCAGACACAATGTCTTTACTTTTACCAGTATAGTTTGCTCACCACCTATCCATAATGCACAGCAAACAATTCACTGAATTGGTGCTAAATTGATATAAAACCAAATCAAGCTCTATACTAATGCGTAAAATGAAATGTGAAATGCTCGAGCGACTATCTAAATACGGTATCTGACCTAACTTGCCTATACACGGTTTAAATTGCTAAAACCATCAATTCAACTTCAATTCAATCCGTTTCACTTTCAATACTCCAATTATATCCAAAATACCTCAATGATTGTGAATGTAATTTAATTTATCAGTCCTGAACCACAAAACACATATGTCTATACATTAAGTAAATATTCATATTTTCATGCCAAATTTTCCCATTTAATTTTTAACATCACCAATCATTAAATTCCATCAAAATACCATAAAATACCACAATTTCCAACCTCAATATTCTCCTAATGAAATTCAGCTATAAAGGATTTAATGAAGAACAAATTATTTTCTTGCTTGATTTTTAGACTACACATTACTAACTAACTAAAAACACTAGATTACACCAAAATCTAACCAAATCAACCATCATTCTCTCTCTCTACATGTTCGGCCAGCATGGGTTCATCATGCAAACTTGAGTTCTAAGCATGGAAAATGAGAAAGAAATCATAAGGAAAGTAGATCACAAGTAAAAATCAAGAAATTTTACCTTTACTTGTTAAATCCCTTGAAATCCTACACTTTTTCTTCAATTTTTCCTCCTAGGGTTTCTTTTCTTTCTTTCCCTCTTTTGTTCTTGCTTGGCCGACCATGATGAAGAGAATGGGATGGTATGGGCTAATTTTTATAGCAAAATAATAAAATAATCTAAACTTGCCACGTGTCACCTTACCATTGGTCCACTTTTTAAATATTTATCCTTTAAACTTTAATTCACTAGCACATAAAATGCCATAATTATCCATTCCAAAAATGAGTAAAATTCATAGATTTGACAAGTGTTGGGTGGTGAAAATTCCCCTTTTGCCCTTAGGGTGGCAAAATTACCATTTTGCCCCTATGCTCGAAAAATACCGAAATTGTAATTTTTCACTTCTCAACCTCAAATTATACTTCAATAAGTCAAATGTGATCAAAATCTTTTTTAAAAATTCCCATTTTATCCTCAAGTGGCAAAATGACCATTTTACTCCTCGGTAGTCAATATTCCAAATTGACTCCAAATCAGCCCTCGAACTCCGAATCACCATTTTAAGTTATTCCTGGACTTTAAAATTCTCAATTTCATCTTAAAATCTTCATTTGAACTTGTTCGAGGCTTAAATCGACTTAGTTGTACCTCTAGTAACAATATCAACTTTTGTCGATTTTTAAGGGCTTTTTAAGTATGCAAGCATTCTATCACTCATATGTATGACATGGCATATATTTTATAAAGTCAGGATTTACAGTACTACCCCCCTTAAAATAAAATTTTGACCTCAGAATTTCACTTATTGAATTCGAAGCAACAGTGGGGGTATTGTCTTCTTATCTGATGGTCAACTACCTATGTTATCTCTTTTATAGGTATTTTTCAATTTATTCACCTTATTTACCTCCAGTTCAACTTGAGTACTTCACTCTTGTCTACTATTGTCCTTTAAAATCATATCTAAAGTATCTTTCACAGTCATTATCCCTTATATCGAGACTTCAAGCATGTCTCTGTTACCATCATTAAGTTTGAACCATAACTCTATCTCAATCATACCAATTTCGATCACATTTTATACCTATTTATGTATATCAATCACCATCTTATTAGTTCATTCCTTATCAACCTCTCAGCATTCATTCATTCCTATCCTCACACACTGTTATATAGCTTGCAACATCATTAGCATGCCATATTCATTTCTGTACGTATTCTCAACATTAAAGAAGATTAATAGTCTTAATTACTTCCACATACTTCGTGTTTATCTCGCATTTATATAACTTCCACCTTCTTAATCATATTAGTCCATCTCATATGGCTTAATCTTGCCATATATTACATTTCCTTATTATTTCCCCAAATTTCCTTAGGTCGCCATAAATCAATTTCTGATAAGATTCTTAATCAATTCATTTTCTTTACAACTCATCAAATATATCAAGTTCAAATTCTGAATCACTATGAATAATTATTTACTCTAGTTGATCATATTATTGACTCTATATATACGTATGTACATGCACATCTGGATATCCACATCCCTCATAGTTTCACATCATTTACGTGTTTATACTCTTTTCTTATCGTTTCCAATCATACACTTAAGTTTCATTGTGTTATATATCCTTGCATTACAATGTCATTAATGCTTCAAAGATTTTCTTTGACTTGATCATTGCATAAGATGCAGTACCACAATTCCTAAGAATCATCCTTTTTCCTTAATCATCTTTCATGTCTCTACATTACTTTGTATCCTTTTTGTATTCCGACATTAATTTGTCACTTAAGACTTAAACTCATTTAAATCATGTATACTTCAAGCATTTTTTATTTCCAATTTCCATAATATATTAAGAAATTTTCATAGCAATATTCCATATAAACTCATTTGCTATTTTATTCTTAGAATCTTTATTTACACTCTCATCACTTGGTATTGATATCCCTTATCACTAGCTTATACCTTTGTCTAACTTTTCACTCACTTTCTCCAGGTTGGACTGATGCTTCATCTTCTATTACAGTAAAAACTCTTCTCGAAGAATGAGTCTGTGGTCTAGAAGGTGGATATGCCGGGGTGTTACTCTTCACACTAGACCGTACGGCTACTTCCTGTCTCAATTGTTCCTCGAAAAAATCTCTCTTCTGCATGTCCATGCAGGCTTGGGGAAATGGAGCAGTTGTAGTAGGTCATCTGGACTGTGGACAATTACTCCAAATGTGACCTGGCTAACCACAGTGATAACATTGTACGGGCTCTTTACACATCCTGACATGATATTCCTACAATTCCAGCATCTATCAAGATCTCCAGAACTCTTCCCAAAGGTAGTCATCTCAGACCTACTAAATCTTGGAGGCCTCTATTGTGTCTGTGCAAATGGAAGTTGGGAAGATGTCATTGAAATAGAAGTGGTACTTCTTAAAACAAACGTATCTTTGCCTCTTTTTGATGGCTGATTGGAAAATCCACTCGGATTTCTTCTCTTTGCAAATTCAGCTCACATTCTCCTATTTTCATTTACAAACTTCTCGGCCCTTAAAGCCATCTGTAGTACTTCCTTATGTGGCTCCCTGCCTGTTACTATCATTCGTTCCTTAATCTCATTACGAAGACCTTACTCGAAGTAACTAGCCTGATCCTGCTCTGATTTCACCAGATCTGGCATGTGTAACATCAGCTCATTAAAACAAGCTTCATACTCCTCTACAGTTAAGTTTCCCTGTCTCAAACTTAAAAATTCTCTCTTTTTTTCTTTTTGATGAAAATGAGTATAATACTGACTATCAAATTCTTTTAGAAAATCTAACCAAATCGGAGGAGTAGTGGAATGAGATTTTACTGAATTCCACCACGTGCGGGCTCTCTTCTCCAATAACCTTGTGGCCACCATTAATTTCATATCATCGTCTAATCTCATGTCAGAGAGAGTTTTCGAAACCTGGTTAATCCAATCCTTGGCTGCGGTGGCATCTAATTCACCCATAAAAGACATGCAACCAAGTTGCCTAGCCTCTTTCAGCTTCTTAGAAATAGATACATCCAATACTGGTGGTGGAACTGAATAAGCAACTGAAGGCACTATAGAAAGAGCTTGACCAGCCTGAGCCTGGCCAATGATAGCGATAAAGAAAACTGCCAATGCCTGTGCTGCCTCAGGAGGCATGGCAGGAACACCCGTAGGTGGTGGATGAGGTAGAGGATGTGAAGGAATCTCAGACTGCTCAATAGCAGGCGTTGCCCGAAAAGAAAAAGCGGTTGATACCTCTTCTACCCCATCTAACTGACGATGCTAGGAATGACCTCTTCCTCTCCCAACCGACCTAATAAGAGACGGGTGTTCTCGTCGATGAGGCATGGTGATCTATAAAAGGAAACGAGGCCAGTTTAATCAACCTTAGACTTTATATGCAGATACACACATGCGACTCAACCTAACCTAACTTAACTTAATTTGGGGCTACACTGACACTGTAAATTTTAAAATAACTTTAAAACCAAAAGCTCTTATCGTTAAAACCAAAAGCTCTGATCTTTAAAACCAAAAGCTCTGATACCACTTGAATTGTCAAGACCCGGTACTCCCTTCGAGCCCGTGACAACCATCGCGACGTCCCGATAGGCACTCATTACCCAGATTGCCGACTGGAACCCCGCAAGGCTTTAATACCAATTTTCGCACCTCCCTATGAGCAACAGTTGTCAAATCTCATGTTTCAAAGAATTTTGAGCTTTTTCCAACTTAAAACAATAGAAAAATAATTTTTGTCTCATAGGGGTATTTTGGTCATTTTTCTTCCAAAATCTCGAAACTAGCTAAAAACACAGTAGGTGAGTAGAAAACACATATTTCATGATTAAAAATAAATTTAGGTGCCTAAACGTTCGTTCGAAGAGAAATTGTGACTATTGAAATATAATAAAAATATTAAATAAAATAATCTATTTTCTTATAATATAATTTTTATAGAAGTATTGGTAAATAATTTTTTGGATGTAAAAGCAAAATAAATTCATACATACAGTAGTAAGAATAACCAGAGTACGCAATTCAATATGCATTGACCAATGACCCCCCGAACGAAGAAATTTCTCTAAGGCCGTGAGTCGAAAAAACCTTTAATTTCCAAGGTTGCAGTTCCGAAAATTTGTCTCTCGACGATGTCTACTAACTACTGACTATCCTGAGCCTGAAATATAAGGAAATGAGGGTGGTGAGATTATAAAATCCCAGTGAGTAAACAAACATCATCAAAAACATCTAAAGTCGAGTAAATGGAGACAAATAAAATATCCCATCACAATACGTTTTTCATAGCTTAAATATTCATCCTTGCCCGTGTAAACCATTGTATTTTATTAAATTTTCAACAAGGCTTATGATTTCCTGAAAACCTAGCTTATGCCAAAACCTGTACTCGGCAATACCTTGTGCCGGGCCATTCGCTCGAGTCCGCCAAGGTTGTGAAAATTTCATAAATGCTCAAAACATAGTCGTTCCTTGGCGTTGGTTGAGTCTCATTTCCACGTGGTGGTTAGGCGTGAAGTGAACTCAAACATCACCTTAGGAGATACCTTATGCATCTCTCCAATCGAGGTAAGAATCAGTCAGGTTTATCGTGCCTCTTTAATAGGCTAGTCCACGGAAACCCGCCACTACAGTGTAGAATAAACCCCACCATAACAATAAAATCACAATAGCATGGCATGGCAATTTCATTATTATCCAATTTATCAGGAACAAGCAGACAGTTCGTATTTCTCAACACAATTATCAAATCAGCCAATCATGTCATATTTACCATAAGCCATTCATTTCAAATTATAAATTTGTAATATAAACAGGCAGTCTCCAATTACTCTATTTTCAAAATCATCATTAATTTCAAAACAATTTACAAAGTAATTTCATTTAAACGCATTGGTATAAAAAAACATGCAAATTTACCTTTTAAATCCATTTTCCATAGAATCACCAAATCAGATAAAAACCACTTTAGATAATTAAAATGATAGTAAGGTTACTCACAGTACTAGGAGTTCGAAATACTCCTATTCTCGATCCTCAGACACAATGTCTTTACTTTTACCAGTATAGTTTGCTCACCACCTATCCATAATGCATAGCAAACAATTCACTAAATTGGTGCTAAATTGATATAAAACCAAATCAGGTTCTATACTAATACGATGTCCGACCTAACTTGCCTATACACGGTTTAAATTGCTAAAACCATCAATTCAACTTCAATTCAATCCGTTTCACTTTAAATACTCCAATTATATCCAAAATACCTCAATGATTGTGAATGTAATTTAATTTATTAGTCCTGAACCACAAAACACATATGTCTATACATTAGGTAAAAATTCAAATTTTCATGCCAAATTTTCCCATTTAATTTTTAACATCACCAATCATTAAATTCCATCAAAATACCATAAAATACCACAATTTCCAGCCTCAATATTCTCTTTATGAAATTCGGCTATAAAGGATTTAATGAAGAATAAATTATTTTCTTACTTGATTTTTAGACTACACATTACTAACTAACTAAAAACACTAGATCACACCAAAATCTAACCAAATCAACCATCATTCTCCCTCTCTACATGTTCGGCCAGCATGGATTCATCATGCAAACTTGAGTTCTAAGCGTGGAAAATGAGAAAGACATTATAGGGAAAGTAGATCACAAGTAAAAATCAAGAAATTTTACCTTTACTTGTTAAATCCCTTGAAATCCCACACTTTTTCTTCAATTTTTCCCCTTAGGGTTTCTTTTCTTTCTTTCCCTCTTTTGTTCTTGCTTGGCTGACCATGATGAAGAGAATGGGATGGTGTAGGCTGATTTTTATAGCAAAATAATAAAATAATCTAAACTTGCCACGCGTCACCTTACCATTGGTCCACTTTTTAAATATTTATCCTTTAAACTTTAATTCACCACCACATAAAATGCCATAATTATCCATTCCAAAAATGAGTAAAATTCATAGATTTGACAAGTGTTGGGTGGTGAAAATTTCACTTTTGCCCTTGGGATGGCAAAATTACCATTTTGCCCATATGCTCAAAAAATACCAAAATTGTAATTTTTCACTTCCCAACCGCAAATTATACTCCAATAAGTCAAATGTGGTCAAAATCTTTTCTAAAATTTCCCATTTTGTCCTTGAGTGGCAAAATGATCATTTTACCCCTAGGTAGTCAATATTCCAAATTGACTCCAAATCATCCCTCGAACTCTGAATCACCATTTTAAGTTATTCCTGGACTTTAAAATTCTCGATTTCACCTTAAAATCTTCATTTGAACTTGTTCGAGGCTTAAATCGACTTAGTTGTACCTCTAGTTACAACACCGACTTTTATCAATTTTTTGAGGATTTTCAAGTATGCAGGCATTTTATCACTCATTTCTATGATTTGGCATATATTTTATAGAGTCGGGCTTTACATTATGAGGCAGAGATATTGTGGGGGACAAATCCAAGGGCACGTACAACCGAAGCTTCATGACTCGATGACTTGGAAATGTATGCTCATGTATCGTACGGTGACTGATCAAAACATGAAATGGCGGATTGGGAGAGGCCAGTTGTTCTTTTGGCATGATTGCTGGATGGGTGATGAACCTTTAGTGAATCGGTTTCCTTTTTTTTCTACATCAATGACAAAAGTTTGTTATTTTTTTGACAGGGATAAATGGGATGTAAATAAGCTGAAAATGGTATTGCCAGACGATTTTATTAGGGAGATTTTGAGAATCCTGATTGACACTTTGAGTGCAGATACTACATTTTGGGTTCCCACTTCAGATGGACAATTTTCCACAAAAAGTGCATGGGATTTGATTCGGAAATGACACTCAATTAACCTGGTTTGGAATATTATTTGGCACAAAATTATTCCCTTAACAATATCTTTCTTCCTTTGGCGATTGCTTAATGATTGGATTCCAGTGGAGATGAGATTGAAAAGAAAAGGATTCCAATTTGTAACTAAATGCCAGTCCTGCGCCTCAGAGGAAACTCTCTTACATGTTATGTGGGACAACATAGTGGCGAAACAGGTTTGGAATCATTTCGAAAAAAATTTTCAAATCTATGTTACTAACCCACAAAATGTTGTTCAGATAATATGTGCATGGACGTATTATGGTGATTATGTGAAGCCAGGACATATACGCACACTACTGCCTCTATTTATTTTTTAGTTCCTATGGAATGAACGCAATGATGCTAAACACAAGAATATGGGCATGTATCCTGATAGAATGATTTGGCGTATATTGAAACTTATATATCAATTATTTTGTGGGGGGCAATTCCAAAATTGGCAGTAGAAAGGAAACTTTCAAATAGCACAAATATGGGAATTACATTTCAAACAAAAAACACCATTTTCTCCTAAAATCATATTGTGGCATAAACCATTGACAGGTGAATTCAAGTTGAATGTCGATGGTAATTCTAAAGATACCTTTCAGAATGTTGGTTGTGGGGGACTTCTTCGAGATCATGCAGGTTATATGATTTTTAGCTTTTCTGAAATTTTGGACATGCTAACTCACTGCAAGCAGAATTAATGGCATTTCATTGAGGCTTGTTATTGTGTATTGAATACAATGTATCTAACATTTGGATAGAAATAGATGCAAATGTAGTTGTGCAAATGATACATAAGAGGTATTATGGTTCATATCAGACTAGATATTTATTGGCTTCCATCCGCAAATGTTTGAGTGGACTCATATTTCGATTATCACATATTCATTGAGAAAGGAACCGAGCTACTAATTATCTATCCAATCAGGGACATATGCATCAGAACCTACAGGTATTTACACAAGCAGAAGGTATGCTCAAAGGAATTTTTAGATTAGATAAACTGAATTTACCAAATGTTAGTTTCAAATAAATGTAAAGGAGTAGTACTCCTAATTTATTTTTGTTATTTTTATTTTATTAATCTCCTAAAGGGTTGTAATATGGAAATGGTTCAATTTTATGGATGCAGTCATAAGTATGCACATAAAATGGACCTTTTCATTTTAGGTATTTTTCTAAATTCTCCCCAGTCTCATGTGATTCTAGAGGTACGGTTTAAGTCCCCCTCCCATCTGTACTTAATTTTTTTGATTATTAATAAAACGACAACAAGATAGCTGGGCCCTGCAAGAATTTCCAACATAAAAAAAAAAACTCGAAGCTTTTCTTTAAGGTTTTAGTGTTTTTCTTTGTCTTCTCTCTCTTCAAAATGAGTCTAAGGTGTCTTTTTATACTCACAAAAAGATTTAGAGCCGTTAAACACAAGTTTAAAACAAATTTAGTCGTTGCTAGGCTTTTAAGATCAACTATAAGGCTCTTTAAAATCTTCAATTAGGGCTTTCATAGTCAAATACAAGTATTCTCTAGAATATCCATTTCTTAAATGCTTGTTATTTTAAGTTCTAGCCTTAAAGGATCAACTAAGGCTTCCCAAAACATCAAATTTTTCATGTGTTCTGCTTAAGGGTTGATTGGGGCTATGTTTCCTCATAATTTTTCCATCTTTTCTGCCATAAGGGTCGACTAAGGCTGCTCTAGGATCGACTAGGACTTTTGATTTCTTCAAGATTTCCATTCATTATATCCTTGGATTGATTGACCTTGCTCTAGGATTGATTAGAACTTTGATTCTTCAAGATTTCTTCACATTTAAGTATATAAATTCAGCTATATCTTCCTTACAATCAAATATTAAGTTGAGACATGTTTGCTATTGATATTTTCAATTTGAAAACTTAAGGTGTGTTTGGTATAAGGGATGTAAAGTCACATTCCTTGAAATGTGCCTAATTAAATTACATTGCGATGTTTGTTTTGTAACAAACCACTGCAATATAAGATTGCAATGCAATCACATTGCAGCCAATGGATGTAATGTGATTGCAGTCCAAAACCAATGAGATCACATTACATTGCACTCTGTAATGTCTTTAAGGACATTTTTACCCATCATCTTTTAAAAAAATTACTCACAATCCCAAGCAAACAAGTTATCTTTGCAGCGACCTCTCTCTCTCAACTCTGCTCAGACCCCTCAATACCAAGTTCCCGTGACCCCTCCCTCTTAGCTAGGGCAAGCAATACCTCCATTTGCCTTCTTGTAGGCCTTCGAGTTAGACCCTGCTCCCCATGTACGTGAGGGACCTTTTCCACAGAAGTTGTCTTTGCAACGATCATATTTTCCTTCTCAACTCTAGCCATCCACATGGCGCTAACATTTGTGGCCTTACTGTTCACATGCTCTATTTGCCCCTGTTTTACATGACCCGATTTCTCATCCTTCTCCACAGCAAAAAATCCCATCAACTATTGCACTTACAATCCCACCGACATAAATTATTCCTTCACTTGTTAATGTGTATATCTGTTAACCTCCTACCCCTGCTATTGACCCCATAGTTCCACTTCACACATGAAGAAAAACCACTGTGTATATCACCACCAAGTCTTCCCAATCCCACGAAACTCTCCCTCACACTCCAATCCAAACTCTTTCTCCAAATCCTCCAACCAACAACAAATCCACTGGCCAATTTGCCTCAAAAGCTCCTCTTGAATTCACATCCAAAGAAAGTTAGGTTGTTTGCGGTGGCAAAAGGGCAAACCTCAATGGTTTCCTCCCCATCTTTTGAGGTTGCCAAAAGGCTTTACATTAGCAATATTCCTAGAACTGTTAACAATGACAAGCTCACAAAGATTATTGAAGAACATGGCGCTGTTGAAAAAGTGGAGGTGCTTCATTTTCAATTACGCCTCCTACCTTGTGCATATTACTTTGTTTCACCATTGTGTTAAAATTGTTCTTTTCCCCTCATTTCTTCCCTAGTTTGTGGCTGGAAAATGGATGTTGCGTGCTTATTCCCAAATTATGTTAGAATTCAATGACCTGCAAGAAACTTTTCAATATTTTTCACTTTGACTTTTGAAGTTAGCTCCATCTACTGAGCGCAGATAGGATGTGTCATGATTCTTATGGATTTTTTGAAGAGAGAAAGAAATAGGATGAAATGAAACAAACTCGAAAAGTAGAGAAAAAATTTAATCTGACAGTTTGGGTTTATTATCTTCTAAAGAAAAAATTTAAAATAAAATATACAATATAAGAAATTATATTAAAAATAAAAAAAAATATATACTTGTAATAAGAAATGAAAAATAAAATATATTTAAAAATTAACATTATATAAAAATTAACAATAAAAAAATACATGTTAAACTTGTATTTTAATATATATATATATAAGGGTAGTTTTGGAAATTAACATTACATACTCTGTAAAGTACTTGTAAAACAAACATTGCAATATTATCTTCTCTGCATTTTAATCATTACATTACTTATATACCAAACACTACAATGTTATCTTCCCTGCAATCACATTACCTGCAATCATATTATATGTAATCACATTACATTGTAAAGTACCAAACGCTATCTTAATATTTGAAAGTCCAATGATGCTTTTTAAGTATGCATGACTTCTCAAACATTTTCTCTAACAATTTCAAAAGCTTGCCATCAATCTTTAAATCATCATGCAATTTTTTCAAATCAAAACATATGAATTACTTCAAAGCCAATAATCTCCCCATTTTTTATATGACAAAATTATAAGCATTTGAAATCTCTTTTGAAAGCTCCCCCCAACTCTACTGGTCTCTAAGCCCTTGTTTGAAAATATTTAAGCTCAAGTGAGAAAGATTTAAAAAGGAATATTGAAGTTTAAATTCTCCCCCTCAACATATGCATGAGATTTTAAAAAAAGATTCAACTTTCATATCAAGTACCAAAGCATTTCAATATGCCCCTAAATCTTATCCCTTTTTTTTGTTATATAAAAAAGATTTAGAAGTGTGAGCATTAAGCACTTAAGCTCAAGAGACAATGGTTAGCAAAATCATCAAATATATGAGCATTAAAAGTAACATAGCCAACCATATATATATATATATATATATATATATATGAATTCAACCCAGAAATATAATCATTCAAGCATAAGCAAAAAGTTGAACAATAAGATAAATATAGACAAGACTACATATATGTGTGTGTGTGTATACATATATATATTTATACATATATACATATATATAAATATATATACATATATATAGGTAAAATGTGTATCAAGCCCAGCCCTAAAATGTCTGCCATGTCATTTATGTAATTGACATCACACCTACACACTTGAATGTCACGGGAAAATAGTTAAAAGTCAGTATTGTACCGAGAGGTACAACTAAGTCGATCTAAGCCTCGAACAAGTTCAAATGAAGATTTTAAGATGAAATTGAAGAATTTCACAGTTCAGGGATGACTTAAAATAGTGATTCGGAGTTCGAGGTATGATTCGGAGTTAATCGAGAATATTGACTATCTAGGAGCAAAATGGTTGTTTTGCCATTTAAGAATAAAATGGAAATTTTTATAAAAGATTTGGACCACATTTGATCAAGATTGATCATATGGAGTATAATATGAGGTTTAGCAGTAAAAAATTTTAATTCTCGGTATTTTTGGAGTACATAGGCAAAACGATAATTTTGCCACCCCAGGGGCAAAACGGTAATTTATACCCCCAACACTTGTCAAATTTGTGGATTTTATTTATTGTGGGAATGGATAAATATGGCATAATGTGTAGTGGAGAAATAAAGTGAAAAAGTCAAATATTAAAATTATGGACCAATTATAAAGTGCCATGTGTCAAAATTTTAATATTTTATTATTTTTCTTATAAAAGCATAAAAATCAGCCCATTCTCACCATAATGGTCGGCCAAGCAAGAACACAAGAGAGGAAAGAAAGAAAATAAGGAAAACAAACCCTAGCCAAAGGAAAATTCAAGAGAAAGTGTGAAAATTCAAGGAATTAAGCTAGGTAAGGTGAAATTTCTTTATTTTTCTTTAAGATCTACACTACCCATGCTTTATTTTCTCATTTCCAAGGTTGAAATCAAAGTTTGAATATGGGAATGAATGTTGACCATACATGGGGGAAGGATTTTTATGCTTGAATTTAGTTAGATTTCTTGCTAGATAAGTGTTTTCAGTTAGTTAGTTATGTGTAGAGTGAAAACAAGTAAAGAAAATTGTATAATCTTTGGTACTCTTCAATGGCCAAATGTTCCATGTTGTGTGTGTGTGATGGATTGATTTTATTTCAAGAGCAATTGTTTAGAAAATGATGAATTATGGTGAAAAAATGGAATAGGAATATTTTTAGTGATGATGCACCATTAAGGCCGAATTTCTCATGAAGAAATGGGAAGAAAATTGTGTTGAATTTTGTGTTATTTAGTTTGTGTTTGGTGATTTGAGGTATTAGAAAGGAAATGAAGTAGTTTGGAATTAAATTGGATGTGTTGGCCATTTAATTGAGTAATAGGCCAAATTTGGTCAACACCGCATTTAGGCGATGTTCAGACAATTTGCACTGCATATCATGCATTAGTATAGGGTCAAAATTAGTTTATTATAATTTAGGGGCAATGTAGTAAATTTCTTGACTTTGTACTATGTCAAGGTGGTGAGCCCTCCGAGAAAGGCAAGGGAATTGCACTCGAGGATCACTAGTCAAAGTACCAGAATTCGGTTTTCGAAAATAGTGAGTAAACTTATTATCGCCTTAACTATCTAAAGTAGTTTTTATTCAATTTGGTGGTTTTGTGAAAAATGATTTTTAAATGGTGAATTTCTTATTTTGTGAGAAAAATATGAATTTATAAAATAAATTGAATTTTTATAAATAGAATTGAATATTGGAAAAATTGATTTTTAATTAGAGTAACTGGAGACTACCCGTTTCATTGTGAATTATGATTTAATTCAAATGGCTTATGGTATTATGGCGTGATTGGCTGATTTGATGATTGTTTTGAAACTTGTGAATTTTCTGCTTGTATTGATAAATTGGTTAGCAATGATATTGCCAAATCATGCTACTAAAATTTTTATTTAATTGGTGGATTATTATCTACTGTAGTAGACGGGTTTTCGTGGACCGGCTTATTTAGAGGTGGCACGGTAAAACCCTCTATATATCTTTATCTCAGTTGTAGAGGCGTAAAAGATTGTCCTAAGGTATGATAGAGTTCACTTCAAGCCAAACCACCACGTGAAGGCGAACTCAGCCAACGCCAAGGAAAAGCTGTATTTTGAACATTTATGAAGTTTCAACAGTCTTGGCGAACTCGGTCGGATACCTCTGATCAAGGTACCACCGAGTATGATTTTGTTTTATTGGCACAAGCCAAGTTTTCAAGAAAACATAAGCCATGTAAATTTTCAAGCAAAATGAATTTAATTTATTTAATGAAAGAGAATGAAATGTTATGAAACATTTTATGCAGATTTCTTTTAATCGTCTCTATTTACTCGACTTTAGATAGTTTAGATGGTATCTGTTTACTAACTGAGATTTCACAATCTCACCACCCTCTTTTCCCCACATTACAGGCTTGAAGTTATCTGTAGATAGCAGACTTGATAGAAGGTTGCTTGTGGAGTTACACTCCTTGAGACCGTAGGTGCATTACTTTCATCACATTTGGTCAGTTAGGGCCCCACGTGTCATTGTAAAAGTAATTTTATACTTTGGTTATATGTATTATAGTATGAATGAATATATTTAACTTTTACACTATAAAAATTATTTACCAATAGTTTTATAAAAATTGTTTTATAAGAAAATAATTTATTTTATTAAATATTTTTATTATATTAAATTAGTCAAATTTTTACTTCAAACGAACATTTTAGACTCTTAAATTTATTTTTAATCATGAAATATGTGTTTTCTACTCACCTATTATGTTTTCCACCAATTTCGAGACTTTTGAAGAAAAATGACGAAAACGCCCCTATGAGCCGAAAAATAATATTCTATTGTTTTGATTTGGAATCGACTTACGATTTCTTGAAATGTGAGATTTAATAAATGTCGCTAACCAGGGAGATGCGAAAGCTGATGCTAAGCCTTGCGGGATTCCAGTTGGTATTCCGAGTAATGAGTGCCTATCGGGACGTCGCGACGGTTGTCATAAGCCCTATGGGAGTTCCGGGTCGTGACAATTAAATTGGTATCTTTTGGTTTTAAAGATCATTGCTCTTGGTTTTAAAAGATATCAAATTTTTGGTTTAAAAGCTGTTTTAGAAAATTTACAATGTCAGTGTGGCCCGAGTTAAGTTAGGTTAGGGGAGTTGCAAGTATGCATTAGCATATAGTACCTAAGGTTATCTAAATTTACCTTGTTTATCATATAGATGATCATGTCTAGGAAGGATGATAATTCTAACACTTCTTGGAGCGTTAGTGTGGGATCATTAGATTCCATAGCTAGGAGCCGTAGGCGCTCAGTAGCTAGCAGCCCAGAAAGATATCCGTTCAGAGTTCTTATTAATTGGACTCCAACATATTTGAGATCATAGGTTCAGAGACAAGAAAGTTCTAGTGCTAGCGAGACTGATGAAAGTGCTAGCAGCAATGATATTAATGTGAGTATAAGGAATTCCCTCTTGAGAGAGGCTGAGAGATGTGCTGAAGTGAGGGAAAGAAGAAGAATGGCAAGAGAAGATTTTCTTAATAGGGGAGCATCTACATCAATTGTTAGACATTTTCCTCCTGGGTGCGGAAGAAACGCAGCCCCGGTAAGTGATGAGGATGCCAAAGGATCCAACAAGCTTGGATTAAAGAACAAAAAGGGAAATCCCAATAGAAGGAAAAAGACTTGGAAAAGGATCCTGAGGAAAAACGAGAGTAGAATCTTAACACTCTCGTTAAAGTTTGTACTAACCTGACTTTAGGGAGTTGTAGTAAAAAAGGAAATAGCTGTAGTTATCTATGTAAAAGAACTAAGAGTTGTTTTGTTTTATATGACTTGTACGGACTATAAGGTAACTGTTTAAATAGTTTGACCTGTATAATAATCTTTTGGTATGACAAAAGTAGACTAGTAAAATCGTTATTGCGGAAGAATAATTATTTTAGCGACATGGTCGAACATTTTACATAATTATGGTGGACCGATGAAGAAAGATAATAATGAATTAAGCAACTACAAAGTCTGACAATGAATTACTCATTTAATAAACATGATCAATCAAGAACTGATAAGTAAGGTCGAACTCCTGACAATAAGTGATATGTAATCTGGAGTATACATAGCTAAGAGCCAACTAGAGATCATTACTTAATAAAATTGTACTAAATATTGCAGTGAAGATATATAAATGTCAATAGTGAAATATATTCAAAGCAAGATATGTGGAGACTAAATACTCTGATCAACAACTGCAATAGAAAGTTAACTCTGCGAATGGCAGTCTCTATGATTGTAACAAGTATGGAGGTTATTAATATATAAACATGCGTTAAATTGTTAAAGTTATAAATAGCTTTAAGGAAAAACCTATAATTGTTTAAGTCCTCAACAAACTTCTACTAGAACATTGTATTGAAGCAATTTGGAAGCATACGGAGAAAGTATAAGAGAATACTACATGAATGGAAAAGCTCCTACGTGGACTTAGATATTGGGAGCGGTATAAAGATAAGACGTATGAGATGAAATATGGCTATTGATTTGGATACTAAGTTTTGTTATTAGAGTTTTCAGTACATTAGGGAGATGTTAAGATCTTAAATTTATTTTTAATCATGAAATATGTGTTTTCTACTCACCTATTATGTTTTTGGCCGATTTCGAGATTTTTGAAGAAAAATGAATTAAATGCCCCTGTGAGCCAAAAAATAATATTTTATTATTTTGATTTGAAATCGACTTATGATTTCTTGAAATATGAGATTTAATAACTGTGGCTCATCGAGGAGATGCGAAAGCTGATGCTAAGCCTTGCGGGGTTCCGGTCGACATTTTGGGTAATGAGTGCCTATTGGGACGTCGCGGTGGTTGTCATGGGCCCGATGGGAGTTCCGGGTCTTGACAATGTGGGCATGGCATCATTGAGTTAAAGTAGAAATATAAACATATAGACAACCATAAATCCAAAGCACATAAACATATATACATATGTATATATGTACATATATATACATATAAGCAAAATGTGGGATGACATCAATTCAACTAGAAATATAAGCATATAGACAACCATATGTAATATTAAGCATCCAAAGTACATAAACATAGTAGGTTAAAGATGAATATATATGCACAAGTGAGTAAAGTGCAAGTCATCCAACAACATGTCCTCTTTTAGACAGAAGTTGTGCAAGATAAGTCTTAATGGTTTCTTATTGTTGAAGGATGTGCTAGATATGCTAATCAACATCATTGAAGCGAAAGATTATATCATGATCCTTCTCATCAAGTCTTCCATCAAATATGTCTTGGAGAAGATCAAGATGCCAAGCATTCTCATTAACAATAGCCAAATTAGCATGAAGTCTAGAATCACCAAAAAACCTAAATGACATAGCATTGGAGGATGGTTCAACTAAAGCTTATGAAGGAACCTCCTCATCATGTTCTTCACCCTCACCGGCCTCAGCCTGACATGCTCTCTTATGTACCTAAATGCTTGTCTCAACATCCTCAACATAACTCATTATAGCTATTGTTATCTTGTCAAGATTCTTAATCTTTAATTGAAAAATGGCATCAACAAAAGAAGTATCAATATGAAAATGAGCTAGAAGGCAAGTGATAACTTGGCCATACATAAGACTGGATTTAGTTCCTACAACATTCTTCTTTATGTCTAAAAATATGAAGTAAGCTAGATCAATAGCAGTCTGCAGCTTAATGTGGTGTATGAACCATAATTCTTCCTCGAAAATAGATGAATACTTGCTAGGCACTGGCCTCAAAGTTTAACTAATAATAAGATGCAAAATCCTATCCATCATAGATCATCAATAGCACGAATTAGGAGCACCAATTTTGTTCACAAATAGCTCTTTCTCCAAATCTTGCATTATCAGATTATCACTGATGTATGTCATTGCATCAATTGCACATTGCAAACCAAACACATCTCTAATCAACTCAAGTGTAATTTTAAACATCCTACCCATGATATAAGTAATTAAAGCATTGTAATAAGTTCTGAGTTCATTGTTCACATCCCTACAATTCACACTGCCATTACTATAAAAAACCTTAACCAACTTCTGAAAAACAAGAATATTCAAGCTTAAGTAGTCATACCATCCTAAAGTTCTAAAATTCGTAATATAAGGAAAACCAAAATCTTCAAGAAATCAAAGATTAATTACCCGTCCATGGTAGACTTTCCTCCTAGCAAAGCTATTCTTGCAACATTCATAGGCAGTGTTATCAAGAAAGTTCATTAAGTCATTAAAATATCAAAAAATTATTATATTTAATTACTAAAATAAGTAACACTATATTACTGTAGTTTATTGTTAACTATACTATATAGAGTTATTTAATCACATTTCAGATACCAAATTAGCTAAGTCCTTATGGATTTTAGTTAGATTGAGTTAGTTTTTATGCATTTTGTTATTTAATTTAAGATATGTTGATGTAGTTAAATTTACGTAATTTCAGTTCATTTTAATGTTGAACCTTTCAATTAAAGCCAATACTGATTTAGTCCTTGTTTTGATAGGTGTTCAAGTGAATAAAGCTAAATGGTGTTGAATTATGCAATGGAGACTAAGTGCAGAGTTTCATTGAACACGTTGCTATAATTCGGACATAACTCGAACTACAAAAATTCAATCAATGTGATTCTTAGACCATATGAACGTTAAGAGGTAGATCTACAACTTTCATGTTTACCATTCTACCCAAATCAGCCTCGAGATAGGAGAAAATCACATTCAAAAATAAGTTACTAAAGTAGTTTCTACACCAAGGGTCTATAAGGAGCAGCACTGCAACAAAAGAGCAACGCCACAGCCACAGCGCTCAAGGGAGCATCATTGCTCCTATAAAAAAACCCAAGTGCTTAGTGCTATGGTGGCCAAAGAGGAAGAGTAAAGCCCGACCCTGTTTTATCTTTAATATGCTATTCACATGCATTTGATAGCGTGCTTGCATATTAAATTATCCCGGAAAACTAGTTAAAAGTCGATAGTGTACCCAGTGGTACGATTAAGAGGATTGAACCTCGAACTAGCTTAAATAGAGATTTGAGGATGAATTTGAGAATTTTGAAACCCCAGAGTGTCATATTATGATAATTAAGAGTTCGATGGTTAATTTGGAATAAATCCGAAATTTTAGTGTTCTAGGGGCAAAATGGTTATTTTACCACCCGAGGATAAAATTTGAATTTTTGATAGGATTTGGATCAAATTTGATAAATTGAAGTATGATATGAGTATGAGGAGTGAAAAATATGAATTTTGGAAATTTTTCAGGTTTTGGGGCAAAAATGTAATTTTTCACTTTTACGGGGGCAAAAGTGCAATTTTTAAAAATTTACCCCACCAAGACCTTGGTTAAGTCTAGAAACTTCATTTAAGCTATGGATAAGTGCAGAAAAATGTGTGGTGGAGAACGAAAGTCAAATGGATGACTAATAAAGAATAAATTAATAAAATATGACATGTGTAAAAAAATAAATATTATTTTATTTAGCTTATAAAGAGGCTTAAAATTCAGCCAAGAACCCTTTGTGAGGGTAGGCCAAAGCAAAGCAAAAAAGGAAGAAAAGAAAACATAAACCCTAGGCTGAAAATCAAGGGGAAATTAAGAGAATTCAAGGAATCAAGCTTGAAAAAGGTAAATTTCTTGATTTTTCTTGGTGTTTTACCTTACTCATGCTTTCTTTTCCATTTCCCATGCAAAAATCACAAGTGGGTATGACAAACCCATGCTGGTCGAACCTCCATGGAGGGATTTTGAGCAATTATTTTGATAGATTTTACGTTGATTTAATATTTTTAGTTAGGTAGAAATGAAATATAGCAAAATCTAGCAAGAAAACCAAATTTCTCACCTTGAACCCCATAAGGCCGAATCTTCTAGGAAGAGAATGGCTGCTGAAATTGATGCTAATTTGAGGTATTTTGGTGAATTTAGATAAATTATGAAGTTAGAAAATTAATGGGAAATTTTGGTGCAAAAATTGAAATTTTTGCCTAAAGTGTAGACTGGTGCACTATGTGATTCGGACTAATAAATTGCATCACATTCATAGTCACTAAGGTAAATTGGGTGTAATTAGAGTATAGAAATTGAAAAAAATTAATTCGAAATTAAATCGGAGACTTTAGCCAATTCGGCCGCGTGTAGGCGAACTAAGTCGAATACCGTGTTTAGACGGTTATTCGAACAGTTTGCATCGCATTTCATGCACTCATATAGAATTATAAAACCTGAAATCAATTATGATTAATTGACATAATTTATTGAAATTCGTATCACACGTAACGTATAGGTGGTAAACTCTCCGATAAAGGTAAAGAAATTGTGTCAGACGATCGAGACTAGGAGTGTTTCGGACTCCTAAAATAGTGAGTAGATAAATTACCATTTTCAATATCTAGAGTAATTTTACCTGTTTTCGCGCTTTTAATGAACTGAAGTTTATAAATGATGTTTAAATTGAAATTTTGATTTTATAACACTGAGTATGTGGATACTTGTGCTGAATTTGTGTTTATGTATTCAAATTGAAATTTATGGCTTATGATCTTGGGAAGCATGCTGGCTGGATTTATATTTGTATGAAATATGTGATTGTTTTCCCTTGTCTAAGTATACTGGGTAGAATTTTATTGGCCATGTTATGCTACAAAAATTTTGTTGATTGGTGGGTTAATTAGTCGCTACAGTGGTAGGTTTCCGTGGACCAGCCTATTAGAAGGGCACGGTAAACCCAGTTATTGTTTTTACCTCGGTACAAGAGACGTGGAGGGTAACTCCTGAGGTAAAGATCGAGTTCACTTCACGCCGAACCACCACGTGGAGTTGAACTTAGCCAACGTCAAGGATCAACTGTGATTTGAATGACTAAGAAATTTTAACAGCCTTGGCAGACTCGATTGGATACTCTGATCAAGTGTCCACGAGTCTGAGATTTGGCCTAAGCCTAGTTTTTACGAAAGGAATCATAAACCTTGTGTTTTGATAAACTGAAATTGTTTTGTATGATTGTACTAAATTTGGTGTTATGAACTATATTGTGATATCGCGTTTTTATATTGTCTCCATCTACTCGACTTTAGATGTCGTGGATGGTATTTATTTACTCACTAAGTTGTAAAACTCACCACCCTCAATTTCCCCCATTTCAAGCTCACAGGCATCAGTAGATAGAGAGTTTTTGTTGAGGAGGAAGTTTGGAGTGGCAACCTTAATTTACAAAGGTCCATCTTCTAGTCCATATCTCTATATTTTGGGCCCACTTAGCATTGTAAATTAAATTTTATGCTTTAGTTAACTGTATTACAGTATGTAATAATATATTTTGCTTTTACGCTACAAAAATTATTTCTGGATATCTATATAAAAATTGTTTTATAAGAATATACATTATTTTATGGAATATTTTTATTTTATTCTATTAAATATAATTTCACTTAAATTGCATGTTTTAGATATCCGATTTCATTTTCGATTGCGAATTATGTATTCTCTACATATATATAACATTTTTACCAAATTTTAAATTTTTTGACAAAAATGATCAAAATGCCCCTATGTATTGAATTTTGTCTTTTTCACTATTTTGATCCGAAATTGGATGAAATGCTTACAAATATGAAATTTGTAAATAGAGACTCACAGAGGAGTTGAAAAACTGGTACAAGAGCCTTGCGAGGTCTCAATTTACTCTCAGCAGATGAGGGTCTATCGGGACATCGCAGCAGTTGTCACGGGCTCGATGGCAGTTTCAAGTCGTGACAGGAAGGCCATAGTGTCAATTGAAAGACACTGAAAAATATACAAGGTTGGAGCATTGTGGCTCCCATGGAGCAAGGCCGTGGTGCTCTAATATGGATTAAGTGATTTTAATCAATCAAGAATTGAATTTTTAGGGTTTTTGGAGGCTATAAATATGTGATTTTTAGTAGGTGAATAAAAGAGGACTGAGAGTGAACGAACGACAATTTTTGAGAGAAAAGAAAAAAGCTCTCCAATAAGAGAAACAATAAAAAATCAAAGGCAACCGAAGATCAAGAATTGAAAAAGGCTTTGTTCTTATTTTTTTATTTTTCATTTCTTGCTTGTTCTTTTGCTTTAGAAATGATCTTTTCTTTTGAAATAGTTATATATACTTTAGAAAAGATGATGAGCTAAATTTATTTTCTAAGATTATGCTTTATTTTAATATGTAATTTGAATATATGATTTTTCCTTGCTTAGTATTAATGGGTGTTGCATGGCTTATTCATTTCTATGCTTATTGCTTTTCACTATTTGATCACCAATTGAAATGACTAGATGCTCTAAATGTAACTTAACGAAAGGAGTTTAGAATGAATTATTTTTTTGAATAGCCTATGTTCAATTCACTTTGGAGTTAAATGATAGTTTCGTATTTAGGATAGATATATACCTAAAAACCTTAGGCAACCAAATTAAAACACGAACATAATAAACTTTTTCTAATTAATTTACATAGACATATGGAGTTAGTTTTGAAAGGTATGTGTGAAGATCTCGACAGAGACTTGAACATTATATGGATTCTAGGATAGCTTTGCACCCCATTAATCTAAGTTAAGAAAAATTATTAAATTCAAATGAAATATTGAGAGACACCATTATCCTAGGATTTTGAATTAATACTTTTCTTTAATGAAATTTTATTCTTCTTTTATTTACTTAGTTTTAGTAATTGCTTTAAGATTAATTAATCATTCAAAATTGAGTGCTTGGATAAGTTAGATTTTGTTATAAATTTAATACTTAGTAAGAATAGATGCAAATCTCTGTGGGAAACGATACTTAACTTACCTTTATATTACTTGTACAACCACTTGCACTTGCGTGTATTCGACAACATTTATTAATAATTTATAAAAAGTAATTTACTATTGAATGTTGTGACAAGTGGAAGAGAATAAGTGAAAAATAGAGCAAGGTTGATAATAAGTAGAGGACAAGCAAGCGGTAAAGTACAAATATATTTAGAAAGATATAAAAATATGGTAAAGAAGGACTAGGTATGAGAGAATTAGAGAGATAATATTTAAAGAAAGAAGCTCACGGAAAAACTATGTTTACACTAGCTCTAGAAATCTTGTTCTCTCAAAATGATTTGTCAAATCTCCATATATATAAAGTCAGAATAAGCAGTTATTCAAAAATAGGCTTTAAGTCACTTATTGAGTAATAGTATTAATAAGAGTTCTACTGTATATAATGAGTAAGAGTTATTGAAACCCAATATGTGATCATTGAAGTAATAGTTTTATTGTACATGATGAGTAACTGTTAGAAACCTATTATGTAGTTACTAAAATAATGGTTGTTTTATGACCATTAATAATGTAATATGACTTATTTTTGAGTAGAAGTTAAAAAGGAAAAGTTATACGTAAAAAGTTACAAAAGAATATGGTAAGAGGGAAAAGGTGAGAAGGAGAAACACTTGTATTTTAGGAAAAGGTTAAAAAGAAGACCTCTTAACTATATCTATATCTAAGCCACCAAGTTAAACTCTTCAGAAAATCCTTAGGTAAAAGTAACCCATGAATCCTACCACTAATTTTAGGTTACTTTCATTGCTATGCGCGTGAAGCAATTTTTCTACTTATTCCAGTTGTTCTCATTATTCTTCTTATAGCATTATATTTGCTATAAAGAATTCTCAAAGAAATAATAAGTTAGTAAATAAAATCAATTATCTATATTTTTCCCCTTGCATAAGAATTCTTGCTCACGAAGTTCTTATGCATTAAGCTAGAAAAAATTTATATTTTATACTTTAACACCATGTGCTATAAAACCTTGTGCTGTAAAGCTTTATGCATGATAGTATACTAGTGTGGTATGTACGCCTTAAGCAATAACATTCTAATGTCTTATGTAATGTGTCATGTTAATATCTTATATAGTAATTGATTGATTATGTAATAATATATTTTTCAAGCATAAGGGAAAATAAGATTTTCAAGATACAAGTTAATTAATCGTAAGAGGAAAGGGAAATCTCTTTCATAAAAACCTTGAATCTCTATGCCTTAAAAATAAAAACTTGTTGTGGAAATTTTTTTCATTCAAATTAAAGTACTCTTCTAAGTAAAGTAAAATTCAAAGTAAAGCAGTAGTTTTCTTTCTGGGATTAGGAGTAAAGCAAAATTTAAAGTAAAGAAATAGTTTTTTTTTTTTTTGTGAATCTTATGAGCTTGTAAGTTTTTCTTCTTATTCTATTTTCCTTTCTTTTTTTTTTTTTATGATAAGAAGATCATAAGAAAAATTTTAAATAATTTTGTTTTTTTATCCAAGATCATTATGACCTAAACTCTTTTTCTTTTTCTTTTTCTTTTTTAATTTCTTGTTTGTTTCCCTTTGCATGAAAATTTTTATATTGAAAGATGAAAAATTTTCAAGTATAATATGAAATTTTCTTATTGAAAGATAATTGTTAATTCATGCACAAATAGATTTTTTTTATCTAGCCATAACACCATTTTTTTTTATTTTTACAAGTTTGTTCTGTGCAACACAAGTCTTATAAAGACTTTGAATTTTAAAGTGATCAATTTTGAAGTTCAAGCTTAACCACGATGAACCACTCTCCATTACTAAATCTGGCTCTCAGGTAACGTTTGGTATTTTACAAAGAATGTGATTACTAGAAATGTGATTGCTGAGTATATGAGTACTAAGAATGTGATTACTAGTAAGATAACTTTGCAACATTTGATATGATATGGGAAAGTGATAATTGTAGGGAATATGATCACTGGGAAAATTACATTATAGTATTTGGTTTGAAAGCAGTTTACTAGGAATGTAGTCTAAATTTACAAAACTATCATTTTGTATAAAAATATCAAGTTTAATAAACTTACATTTTTTTAAGTTTTCAAATTTTATCCTTTAAAATAATAAATAATAACATCAAAAACTTACATAAGACTTGAATACTAATTAATTAAACATTAAAATATGTATAGTTACTAAATTTTTATTTATACAATTAATAATATAAATATTAAAAATAATTATTTTTGAAATTATGCCTAGAATTATTACAAAAATTAAAAAATAATTTCTAAGAGATTTCTATTTTTTTTTTTTTGTCTTTGAACTTATTTTGCTAATGATTTTCAAAAAAAAATAAATAGCAAATACTTTTAATAATATATATAAAACAACATAAAAAATAAAGATAGATTAAATCAATAAAATTCAAGCTAACAAGTTCATAATTAACTCAAACTTATTTCAGACGCCCAATAATTAAAAAACTAACAATTTGTTGAGTTTTTTTACATCAAATTTTGTTTCTTGATTTTTAGTAACATTTTTTTAAAGATCATAATTTCATTCATCAAGTGGAGAACTCTTCAAAGATACAAATACTCTATCACAGTGATTTGTAATCTATGCTTGAGAACAAAAAGCAAGCATAAAAACCAAATCCTTGTACACTATATCCAAAAAACTCAAATCTACAAAGTATTTTAGCTATACATTTTAACAACACACACAATGCACATGAATATACAAACAGCCACCATCAACCACAAACTAGGAAGCATAATATCAAAAAGATAAAATCCTACTCAAATACAAATGTCTAGCAACACATATAAGAAACCCAAAACCAATCTACAGCAACACATATAAGAAATTCAGAACTAGCACGACAAGCTGTTTTCGATATTTTTACAAGATTAAAACCACCATTAGCAACGATGACGCTATGGAGAAATCAGAGAAAAAAGGGGGGAGTTTTGATTTTGTTTCAAAATAAAAGGGAATTGAGTTTGATTTGGTGAAATATTTGGATAACAAGAAAAAGATAAAAGAAAAAAATTAGATAGACGACTGGAGATGGCTTTTTTAATATTTTTTTTCTAGTGCATCACAACTACTGCCACGACCCAGTACTCCCTTCGAGCCCGTGACAACCATTGCAATGTCTCGATAGACATTCATTACCCGGAATATCTACCGAAACCTCGCAATGCTTTAACATCAGTTTTCCGCTTCCCTTGTGAGCAATAGTTACTAAATATCATGTTTTAAAAGAATATAAACTATTTTCAAATCGAAGACAATCAAAAAGTAATTTCTACTGCACAATGGTATTTTGGTCATTTTATCCGAAATTTTAAAACCTGCTAAAAATTAGTATATAAATGAAAAATATAAATTTCATATCTAAAAATAAGTTTAGTAATCCAAATCATCCATTTAAAATGAAATTATGGCTAATTGAACTAAATAAAAATATTGAATAAAATATTCTATTTTCATATAAAACAATATTTATAGAATTCTATGTAAACAATTATTGTAGCGTAATAACAAAATAAATTCATATATACAATAGTACACATAGCCAGGGTATACAAAATATTCTATAATGACATGTGGACCTCAAAATAACCAAAATAAACAGGACTATAGGCCTACGATTTCGAAGGTTGTGAATCCCACAGCAAACCCTCTACTAAATCAGCTATTTATAGACTGTCCTGAGCTTGAAATGGGTGAAAGAAGAGTTGTGAGTTTTTATAAACCCAATACGTAGGCAAAGATCATCTATAACATCTAAAGCCAAGTAAATTGAGACAATTAAAACATTTTATCATAATATGATTCATAACTTTAAAACACATTTCAACTCATATAAAACAATTACATTTCATCAAAATAATCAACAAGGCTTATGATTCTCTTAAAAACTTGGCTCGTGCCAAAACTCGTACTCGGTGACACCTTAGCCCGGGCATCCAACTGAGTCCGTCAAGGCTATTAAAAAGACATATACACATAAAACATGGTTTTACATTTAAAAACACAATCGTTCCTTGGTGTTGGCTGAGTTTTACCTTCACGTGGTGGTTCGACGTGAAGTGAACTCTAATCTACCTTAGGAGATACCCTCTGCACCTCTCATACTAAGGTAAAATATAACAAGGTTTACCATGCCTCTCTAATAGTCCGGTCCACGAAAACCCACCCACTGCAGTAAGCTAATCAAATAACCCATCAAATTAATAAAATTTCAACAGCATGACATGACTAATATGATATTATCGAGCCTGTCAAGGTAAAGCAAAACAGTTCATTTATTCCACACAAACACAAATCCAGCCATCCATTCCATCACATTGTCATAAGCCATCAATTCAAACCATATATCGATTTCAAATCCCGTTATGCCGAAACATTCATTTCAAAGTAAGGTCGACATAACAAACAATAGTCAAAACATATATGCATAATATAAATATACAGTCTCCACTTACTCAATTTCCAAAACCAACTGTCCCATTGGGCCCGCAACAATCGCCGTGACGCTTCGATAGGCATTCATACATCGAATACCGATCAAAACCCCGCAATGCTTTCGTATCAGTGTCCTTATCTCCCTTGTGAGCGACAGTCATCAAACCCCATGTTTTAACAAATTTCCATTTCATAATATTCATAAAATGACTCTCGACTCACAAGGGCATTTTGGGTCATTTTCGTCGTAAAATTTTTGAATCCTTTTAAATGCGTAGCAAATTCACGAAAAATACCCATTTCGAAATCAGAGACACGTTTTGTTAACTAAAACATTTATTTTAAATGAAAGAGAAATCATCGGATATAAATATAATAAAAATATTTAACAAAATACTACAATTTCTTATAAAACAATATTTACAACGTGTTCACTAAATAAGTTTTATAGCGTAGACACAAAATAAAATTTTACATTCTGAAATACGAATAGACAGAGTATGCAGTAAATTTACAGCAAGTCGTGGGCCCACAGATATACAAAAGAAAGGAGCACAGAAACCTACTGTGGATGAAGTTGCAAAAATTAACTGTTGTCCTCCGCAAGTACAGTTGTCTACAACTAGTCTGGTCTTGAAATGTTGGAAGGGAGAGTGGTCAGTTTACACAACTCAGTGAGTAAACAAATATCTCCTAAAATATCTAAAGACGAGTAATAAGAGACAAAGAAAATCTTTTTATATCAAAGGGTTTCATAACATGAAACCTTATTTAAACCAGTGCGAGTAATTTTAATTTACTCACATAATAACAAATATGATAAAAATAATAGGGCTTATGATTTATCAAAATCATGGCTCGTGCCATGAAATACATACTCGGGGATACCTTGGCCAAGGTATCTAACCGAGTCCGCCAAGGCTGTTCAAATTTATAATTTTTTCAAAAAAGCAGCCGATCATTGACATTGGCTGAGTTCTCCTTCACGTGGTGGTTTAGCGTGAAGTGATCTCTATCCTATCTCAGGACAATTAAATAACCTTTTACGCCTCTACAACTGAGATAAAAATATATATAGGTTTTACCGTGCCACCTCTAATTAGGTCGGTCCATGGAAACCCATCTACTGCAGTAGATAATAATCTACCAATTAAATAAAACATTTAATAGCATGATTTGGCAAATTTCATTTCTAAGTAATTTATTAGAGTAGAACAAACAGTTCACAATTTTCAACATAATTAACAAGACAGCCAATCATGCCATAATACCATAAGCCAATTGATTCAAATCATACTTTACAATATAACGTAGGGTCTCCAATTACTCAATTTTTCAAATAAATCATAAAATTTTCAATTCAATTTAGAAAAATCAATTTGATTTTATAAATTGAATTTATTTAGAAAATCTACATTTTTTTCACATATAATAAAAAATTCACCAAATCAAATGATCTTATCATAAAATTATTAAATTAAATAAAAATCACTTTAGATAAATAAGGCGATACTATGTTCACTCACAGTTATCAAAAATTCAGATTTCAGGTGCACTTGGACTAACAGTCCTCAGGGGCGATCTCTTTGCCTTTTTCGAACGTCTCACCACCTTGACACATAATAAAGTCAAAGAATTTACTATATTGTCCCTAAATTGATATAAACTAATTTAAATTACTAATGCATGATATGCAATGCAAAAATGCGTCCGAATGTCGCCTAAACGCGGTATCAA
Source organism: Theobroma grandiflorum (assembly GCA_036013995.1). NCBI lineage: Eukaryota > Viridiplantae > Streptophyta > Magnoliopsida > Malvales > Malvaceae > Theobroma > Theobroma grandiflorum. The sequence goes on along the minus strand of CP142130.1, from coordinate 13,940,270 downwards.
CTAAATTTGACTGATCACCCGATTAATTGATAATTATATCCAAATCAACTCCAAATTGATCCATTTCTCTTCTAAAACCTTAATTCATCACACACATTTCAAAAAAATAAATTTCATCATTGAAATCCTTCAATTTCTTCAGATAAAAATTCGGTCATTACGGTGTACTAACACCATAATTTTTCCTAGTCACATTTCTCACTTAATTCTTCATTTTTCCAATCCATTTTCCTTGAAATTCAAGCAATTCCTCATTGATATTCAACCCTTATGGTTTGGCCCATGAAGAACCCTAGAGAATTTGAATGTTTTTCTTACATTTTTTTCATAACCATGCTTAACTATCACCAAACATAAACATAACTAAAAATCAAACAATTCCCATTATCAAATCTCTCTCATACCCATTCGGCCTCAAGGATTTCAACATGATTACTCATTATTCAGCCATGAAAAATGAGAACTAAAGCATGGATAAGTTAGGATTAAAGTAAAACTAAAGAAATTTTACCTTTGTTTTGCTTTATTCTTGAAAAACACTTGAAATCTCTTGATTTTTTGCTAGGTTTTTGCTTTTCTCCCTTTGTTTCCTTTCTTTTCTCTTCAATTCTGGTTCATGCCGATTTTGGTGAGAGAAAGTGAAGGTTATAAGCTGATTTTTATAGTTTTATATTAAAATATAATGGCTTGCCACATGGCAAAAAGCCATTGGTCCATTTTTTTAATTTTTTGATTTTTTCTACTTAATTTCCCACCACAATTAATTCCATATTTATCCATTCCATTGTTAAATAAAATCTTTAGTCTTGACAAGTGCTGGGGTGAAAAATTTACCGATTTGCCTTCGGGATAAGAAAATTACGATTTTGCCCCTATACTCCAAAATGTACCAGAATTACATTTTTTCCACTTTTCAACCTCAAATAACACTTCAATTGATCAATCTTAATCAAATGGGGCCAAAATCTTTTCTAAAAATTCTTGTTTTGTCCTCTAGTGGTAAAATTACTATTTTACCCTTGTGCTCCAAAAATACCAAGAATCACAATTTTTCACTGCTAAACTTCATTTTATGCTTCAATAATCATATTATATTTCATATAATTATTCTTGGTCAAATGTGATCAAAACTTTTTGTAAAAATCTCCATTTTGTCCTTAAATGACAAAATAACCGTTTTGTCCCTAATTAGTCAATTTTCTCGATTAACTTAAATTGGCCCTCGAACTTCGAATTAATGTTTCGAGTAATCCCTAGACTGTGAAATTTCTTATTTCACTTTAAAATCCATATTTTATTAGTCCGCGGCATAAATCAACCTATTTGTACTTCTAAGTACAATATCGGCTTTTTATCAATTCTACCGAGCTATTCAAATATGCAGGCATGATGTCACATATATAAATGTCATGTCAGATAATTTAGGGTCGGGCTTGACACCAACATTCAATTTCAAAACAATTTATAAATCTTATTTCATTTAACCAACACTTCAATTGTAAAACATAATAATTTGCAGTTTAAGTTCATTATTCTTTAAAATCATAAAAACGAGTATAAACTACTTTAGATAATTAAAATGATACTCTGTTTACTCACAATAACGGGAGTAATGGAGTACTCCTACTCTTGGTCCTCGGGTACAATATCTTTACCCTTACTAGAGGGCTCACCACCTATACATAATACACAACACGTAATTCAATACATTTGTGCCAAACTGTTGTAAAACTATTTCAGGCTCTATATGAATGAATGAGATTGAATGAGAATTGTTCGAATAATCACTTAAAGACGGTGTTTTACGTAGGTTCAATTGTTATCGGACTGAAACAGTATTCAGCCTAACTCGAACTATACACTGTTGAATTAACCAAATCATCTTATTCAACTGCAAATATATTCATTTCACTTCCAATATTCCAAATACACCAATGTACCCCAATTAAATCTTGATTGGTCAAAATATGATTTTCATATCCGATTTTTCCTTTTTAATTTTCAACACCACCAATCATTAAATACGAGCTAAATAACTTGAAATATAACAAGATTCATCATCAACACATCACCTATCAAATTCGGCCAAAAAGGGTTTGTTGATTGGCATGTGATTTTCCTGCTTATTTTTCATACCGAACATCACAAAACAACTAAAAACACCAAGATATCATGAAATCTAACAAAATTCATTATCAAAACCTCTCCCCCTATGTTCGACCAGCAAGAATCCCTTCATGAACACTTGAGTTTCAGCCATGGAAAATGAAAAAGAAAGCATGGGAAAGGTAGATCTCAAGCTAAATCGTGAAATCTTACCTCCGATCGTTTCGTTTTTTCGATAACCAATGAATTCTCTTGAATTTTCTTCCTTAGGGTTTGTTTCTTTCTTTTCCCCCTTTGTTTTTGGCTTGGTTGAACATGAGAGTGTGAGTGAGGAAGAGTTTGTGCTAGTTTATAAGGGAAATTATAAAATAACCAAAGCTTGACACATGTCACCATATGATTGGTCCATGGTTAAAAACTTAACTATTAAGCATTTTATCACTACCACATAAAATATCTCAATTATTCAAAGTATAATATGATAATAGGTGAAATTCATGGGCTTGACAAGTGTCATGGTGGTGTAAAATTTCAAAAATTCCAATTACGTCCCCGTGGACACGTGAAATGACCATTTTGCCCTTATGCTCGAAAAATGTCAGAATTGAAATTTTTCACTTCTCAAATTCAAATTATACTCCAAATAGTCAAACTTGATAAAAAATTTCATCCAACATTCCAATTTTGCCCTCAGATGGCAAAATAACCATTTTGCCCTTACATTATGAAAATTCTCGATTGGACTCCAAATCAATCTTCGAACTTCGAATCACCATATTAAGACATTCTAAGATTCAATAACTCTCAAATACATCCTAAAATCTCTATTTGGACTAGTTCAAGGTTTTAATCGACTTAATTGTACCACTAGGTACAATACCGACATTTAATAATTTTTTGAGGCATCCCAATATGCAGACATGCTATCAAGTACATGAATGACATGGCAAGTATATAATAGAGCTGGGCTTGACAACTACCATTACTTAAGAAGAAAAAGAAGAGGAGAAGGAGGAAGGTAGAGTTAAAGCTAGGACAATTTAGGTAAAAAAAGTTCTAACTTTCTCTTTGCAAAGGGAAAGTTCGATTACGTCCGTGGTCAATAGGAATCACATTCCCATTGGTCATTATAAGCATACTGCAAAAAGAACACATTCCTTTGAGGGTTTTTTTTTTTTAACTAATTGCTAGGATGTCTTTACACCCAATTAAATTATAAGGGAAGTGTTCCACTTGTAACATACCAAATGCCTCCTAATTCTCAATTTATTAATAGCTTGGATAAGTGGGTAAATAAAGTGTTGAAGAATCCTACTTATGTTAAAATTCTCTCAACTGCGAGAGTGCTTGATGTTGTATGAATCACCTCCAAGTTCAACATTTGTCAAGGGAAATGGATGGATATATGACATCTTATTCTTGCATGGTGGAGCATAATTTTTCTCATATTATGATTATAGCATGTGGCAATTTAGCTTCACTTTAGAGGATGTGAGTATTCTTCTAAAATTTTTTTGTATGGGGGAAAATGATTTTCACTCCATCAAGCTTTTTGAAAAAAAAAGAGTGTGTTTGGGAATTTTTTTTTCTTGATCTACTTAATAGCTTGAGTAAAATTTCAAAGGTTGCACAATTCTTCAATAAATTAATGCTATTTTATAAGCTTGCAAATGTTCTTCAATTGGAGAATTGTGCAACCTTTGAAAATTTACATAGACTTCTTTTGAGTAGATCAAGAAAAATTCTTAAACATACGTATCTTTTTCAAAAAGCTTGATAAAGTAAAAATCATTTTTTCCTATATAAAGAATTTTTAAGAGAATATGCATATCCTTTAAAATGAAAGTACAGTCCCTCAGGCTATAATCATAGTATGAGACAAAGTGCTCCACCTAACAAGAATAGCACATTATACATTCATCTTTTTCTTTTTATAGATGTTGAACTTAAGAGTGACTCGCATAACATTGAGCACTCTCTTAGTTGAGAGAATTTTAACATGAGTAAGATTCTAGAACACTTTGTTTACCCATTCATCTTAGTCATGGAAAGTTGAGAATTAGTGTCAAATTTAGTAATAGAAAGTGGAAACTCACCATGTTTAAACCTAAACTTTAAAATTGATCACCCTAGAATACAAAGTCTTTAATAAACAGGTGCTTCAAAGCATAAGCTATTCCAATCATATCCAACGAGCTCAAAAGGATGTTCATCGACTTGCTTGGCATGGACTTTTTCCCCAAAGTGATCTTTTCCTCTTTTTATAGTACTTTGTCATCCCAATTTTTAGGAACGAAAGGAACTTCACAAATCTTTCATACATGAATCTTTTTAAAAGAAAGAACTTTGAAAGCAATGTTCTTCCTTTGTGTGTAATGGTTTGTTTCCTTATTGCAACAAGAATAGCCCTAACAGGTTCATTATAATGGATCTTTAGAGTGAAATGTATCTTAGCCGAAGAAGAAGAGGAAGAAAGAAAAGGAAGCTTATGGACAGACATAAAATATATAAAAGTATACATATGCCACAATATTTTTTTTATTATAAATATTGATTCAAGAAAAACTTATTAGGAAAAAAACATATTTGTGGCAAGTTCACATGTAGGAGATCCATACATGTAAAAGGATTCACATGGTGTAGCAAATCTCATACATAAAAGATCCCTGCGAACAAGAGGACTTATGAGTGGCAAGTCTTGCATGCAGTTGATCCCTGTGCGCATAGGACTTGTATCACACATAAGTGATCCCTGCACGCATAAGACTTGTATCACACATAGGTGATCCCTGCATGTATAAGACTTGTACGCGATTTGTAAAATGAAAAAAAAAGGCTGCAACTAGACAAAAAATATATATATTTGAGCATGAAAAAAAATTATCTTTCAATAAGAATTTTTCATCTTATACATGAAAATTTTTCATCATTCAATATAAAAATTTTCATGTAGGGGCAACAAATAAGAAATTTAAAAACCAAAAAAAAAGCAAAAGTGTTTAAATCCTAATGATCTGGATCAAGAAGAAAATAATTTAAATTTTTTCTTATGATCTTCTTAGTGAATTAAAAAAAATAGGAGGAAAAGAAAAACTTAATTGCCCCAAAGATTAAAAAAAAAACTATTGTTTGGTTTGAATTTTGATTTACTCTGAATACCAAAAAGAAAACCACTATTTTGCTTTGAATACTATTTTAGTTTGAATGAAAAAAAATCATAATAATTTTTTATTTATGAGACACAAAGAATCAAGGTTTTTATTAAAAAGATTCACTTTCCTTTTATAATTAATTTAACTTTTATCTTGAAAATGTTATTTTATCTTATACATGGAAAATATATTATTATGCAATTAATCAATTATTACATAAGATATGACATGACATATTACACAAGATATTAGCATGTTACTACTAAGGGCGAACCTACGTACATTGAAATGGTGTCATATGACACCATTCATTTATCAAAAATATTTACTTGTTATTCTACTTATTTAGAGTTTTATATAATTAATGATACTAATAAACCCATTAATTTTTTATAATTCTGTAAGGAGTGGGGTCAAAGTAAATTTATCAAAAAGTAATTTATATATTAAAATTTAAATACTACATGGAAAGATAAAAAAATTCCTACTATAATTTAAGATTTTATTAAAAAAAATAAAACCTAAAGTGCTTTCCCCTTACAAAAATTCAAGTTCTACTCTTAAGACCCGTAGTGACGCTTTCTTTTCTTGGTCTTTGGCAATGTTTTTCACTCTCTCAAAACAACTCATTTAGACTTCAATTGTAAGTAATTTTTAATCCAAATTAAGTTTTTAAATACTTCATGTCTAAATTTTTTGATTAATTTAATAGTTTGAGTTCATAATTATAATCTAGCTAATAGAAAATAGTATTACATGTCAAATAATATCTTAAAAGTATGAGTCTTTTTTTTTATTTATTTTGTACATATATTGTTTGATTATTTTTTAGACAAATAGAAATACTGTATATCCTTTGGTTTATTTGCTGGTAAAACTTGCATTGATTAAGGAATTTGTTTGGTTGGAAACTTAACCGATGGTCCAATCTTTGGGGCCATTTACAAGAACACACTTTAAGTAAAGAACTTGATGATGGCATTATTTGAAAGGAAACCACTAGTATGAGGTATTCCTCTAAATCTTTCTATAAAATTGTTTTGAATTCAAACTAATTTTGTGATGATTTATGGAGAAAAATTTGGTTAAGGTATGCTCCATCTAGAATAGAGTTCCTTCCTTGGCAGCTTATGTGGGAAAGGATTGCTATTGTCACGACCCAATTCCCGGGCCATGACCGGCGCAAGGACCCAATGAGCATAGCTCACTAAGCCCAAGCAAGCCTATTTTCACTTACTTTATCCCATACATACTCGTGTGAGGCATCCACACTTAATGCACCCAGTGTGCATACAATGCCAAATAACAGTGGCATATCCAATCATACATACACACACACACCTTTTCCCGGGTGTGAACATAGCCAATTCACAATGACATTATCAACATTAATATACATGCACTATGCCAGTCATGTATTTAGCAATTTACATTGCTTACACATTTACATTCATACCAGTCAGAAATAGACTTTGACAGTGTACATTACATGTACATAACCATCATACAAAACCCACGACTTCCAGCGGAGACATGTACAATAAAAACGGCAACTACTAAATGCCAGACACCTACCAGGAGATGGACTACTGTGATCCCGCGATCTAGGAATCTACAATCTCCTGATCTGAAAACATGAATTTTTGAAAACGGTGAGTATAAAACTCAGTGAGCAAACATTAGATAGGAACAAGCCATAATATCAGGAAGGGTTAAAAATATGATGCATACATTTGGAACACATTCATTTTTATCCAATTTATTATCAAACCCTTCCCCTCACTTCAATTTAATTTATAATGAAGGAATAATCAATTTCATACATATGCACACAGATAAATACAACATTCCATTGTCTTACCAGCTGAAGATATCGTGTGCACCTTGTGCACTCACCAGCTCATGTGCAACCCCCACATCGCGCACATAGCTGGAGTTATCCTGTGCACCATGTGCACTCACCAGCTCATGTGCAACCCCCACATCGCGCACATAGCTGGAGTCATCATCATGTGCACCATGTGCACTCACCAGCTCATGTGCAACCCCCACATCGCGCACATAGCTCATGTGCAACCCCCACATCGCGCACATAGCTGGAGTCATCATCATGTGCACCATGTGCACTCACCAGCTCATGTGTAAACCCCACATCGCGCACATAGCTGGAGCTACAATGTGCATCCCCCCCCATCGTGCACCAACCATATTTTCCACATCCCATTTCACCGACATAAGCTTTTCCCCACACAACACACATGTACATTTACATATATATCAACAATATCAAATGTCCATACATCACATAAAAATCATTTTTATCAAGGGCTTGTTCCCGGCACATATTTAAAAAAAACTTTGAATAAATCATTTAATCATCTATTTCAATACAATGTGCATTCCCCAAATAATTTGAAATGCAAGTTCACTCACCGTCTCACAAATCCGGATTCCGGATGCTTTCGGATTAAAAGTCCTCAATCACGATTCCTTTGCCTTTCTCGAACTTCTCACCACCTTAACACAGAATAAAATTAAAAAATACTATATTGCCCCCAAACTAATATAAACTAATTTAAATTGCTAACGTATGATACGCAAAAGCAAAAATGCGTCCGATTATCGCTTTAACGCGGTATTGCCTAATTTCGACCGATTACCCGATTAATCGGCTATTATGTCCAATTTGATTCCGAATTGGTCCATTCTTTTTCTAATACCTTAATTCACCACAAACCATTTAATTAATGCCAATTTCAGCATTCACCATTTTCCATTTCTTTATGGAAAAATTCGGCCAATACAGTGCATTAGCACTGAAAATTTTTCTACTACATTTTTCACTTGAATTTGTCATTTTCTAATTTCTTTCATTTCAAATGAAATCATTTCATTTGAAATGAACCAATTTCCTCATGCACTCTCAACCCTAGGTTCGGCCTAACAAAGAACAACCCTGAGATTCAATTTCTTTCTTCCATTTTTGTTCATAATCATGCTTAACTACCTCTAAACACTAACATAGTCTAAATTCAATCCAATCCAACATCAAATCCATATTCATACCCATTTTTCAGAATCCATTCCATCATGATATCTCAATATTTATCCATAGAAATCAAGAACAAAAGCATAGGTAAGCTAGGGTTAGAGTAAATCTAAAGAAAAGTTACCTTTGTTTTGCTTGAATCTTAAAAAACACTTGAAATCTATGGATTTTTGGCTAGGTTTTATGTTTTTCTCCTTTGTTCTTCTTTTTTTTTCTTTCAATTCTGGTGGGTGCCGAATATAGAGAGAGTAATGAGGGTTAAAGGCTGATTTTTATAGCCTTTATAATAAAATAACCAAGGTTGCCACGTGTCATCACGCCATTGGCCCATTTTCTTTACTTTTTGACTTTTTCTTCCATTTATTCTCCACCACTTGATCAATCAAGTCAAAGTCTGATCCAAGGATGATCATGGCTGGAAAAATTTATTCTAGTAGTGGAAAATTACGGTTTTGCCCCCTGAAATGGTAAAATTACGATTTTACCCCTATACTTCGAAATGTATCGAAATTTCATTATTTTCACTATCCAACCTCAAATAACACTAATATTAATCCATATTAACCAAATGGGACAAAATCCTTTCAAAAAAATTCACGTTTAGCACTCCGGTGGTAAAATTACCATTTTACCTTTGTGCTCCAAAAACACTGGGAATCATCATTTTACACTGTTAAACATCATTTTATGATCCCATAATCATAACTGTATGTCATATAATTATTTTTGGTCCAATGTGATCAAATTTTGGTTAAAAATCTCCATTAATCAACAAATGAGAAAATGACCGTTTTGTCCCTAACCGGTCAATTTTCCCGATTGACTCCAGACTGGACCTTGAACTCTGAATCACTATTCTGAGCTATTCTGTGGGTCTCAGAATTTTAAAATTTCTCTTAGAATTTCTATTAAACTAGTTGAAGCTCGATTTAACTTAATTGTACCATTAGGTACAATACCGGCTTTTCAACCAATTAGACAGGGTCTCACAGCTATTAAATCAGAATTAGTAAAAGGAGGTTTAATCCCTTATGAGCAATCAACTTGTGTAAATTGTAAACATAAACAAGAAACTGTTAGATATCTTTTTTGTACTTATGATGAAACATGGAAAATTTGGAATATATGGTGTAAAGAGTAGGGAATTGCTTGGGTTTCCCATAATAATAATCCAAAATTATTTTTTTGAGCTTGGTCATCAATATGCCCTAACAATGAAAGACAAAATATATGGATGTTAACTTTTTACTCAATTGTATGTTCTATATGGTTATTCTAAAATGAATTGATTTTTAATGAGAAAGTATGGGATCCTTCTCAACTATATGATGTTATTAAGATGCAGATTGCCATATGGATGAAACCTAGATGGCTAGAGTTGAGTGAGCAAACTCAAGAAATCTTTAGATGGCCGAATTTGGTTCCATGGAATGCAAGAAAACTGTCACAACTCGGAACTCCCCATCGAGCCCGTGACAACCGCCGCGATGTTCTGATAGGCATTCATATCCAGAATGCCGACCGGAACCCCGTAAGGCCTAGCATCATTTTCCACATCTCCCCGATGAGCGACAGTTATTGAATATCACTTTTCAAGAATCAAAAGTTATTTTCGATTCTAAAACAAAAATATATTGTCTTCTGGCTCACAGGGGCATTTTTGTCATTTTTCTTCGAAAACCTCGAAACCGAGCAAACATATAGAAGATGAGTAGAAAACATATATTTTATGATTAAATATAATTTTTGAAGTCTAAAATATTTGTTTAAAGTAAAATTTTTACTATTTTAATATAATAAAAATATTCAATAAAGTAAGTTGTTTGCTTATAAAACAATTTTTATAAAGCTATTGATAATTGATTTTCGCAGCGTAAAAACTAAATATATTTTTACATACTATTATATAAACAGTCAAAGTATGAAATTTAAATTACAGTGACACATGGGCCCACAACTAACCAAAATGTGTAAGAAGCTGAAAACCTACAGCTTTTGCCGATTCAAGTCCGATCGACGGTCCTTGACTAAATCTGCTAACTATGGGATGCTTTGAGCCTAAAATGTGAGGAAGTGAGAGGGTGAGATTATAAAATCCTAGTGAGTAAATAGATACTATCTAAACTATCTAAAGGCGAGTAAATAGAGACAAATAAAATATTTCCATCCCCTTGAGTTTCATAACATAAAGATTTATCCCAACCCAAATAAATAATTTTATTTTGTTCAAACAGTTAAAGAGGCTTATGATTTTCTTGAAAACCTGGCTTATGCCAAAACCAATACTCGAGGACACTTGATCGTCATCAGAGTCCGACCGAGTCCGCCAAGGTTTTAAAAGTTTCATATATGTATGAAACACATTTTTACATTTGGAAATATAGCCATTACTTGGCGTTGGCTGAGTTCGCCTTCACGTGGTGGTTTAGCGTGAAGAGAACTCTAATGGTTACCTCGGGAGTTACCCTACTTGCCTTTCAACCAAGGTAAAAATACATATACATATGTACCTGGGTCCCGTGCCCCTCTAATAGGCTGGTCCACAAAACCTGTCACTGCAGCGACTATTTAATAATCCACCAATTTAATAAAAATATCAATAGCATGATTTGGCAATTTTATCACTAAGTAATTTATCAGGGCAAAACACACAAATTCACATTTTTCAGTATAATTAACAAGTCAGTCAATCATGCCATAATACCATAAGCCAATTGAATCAAATCAAACCTTACAGTAACACACGTAGTCTCCAATTATTCTAGTTTCAAAATCAATTGTTCAATTTTTCAAGTCAATTTATAAAAATTCAATTTATTTTATAAATTCAATTTATTTCATAAATTTCATAATTTTCTCATAAAATAAGCAGTTTACCAAATAAAATGATTTTTCATAAAATCATCAAATTTAATAAAATCTACTCTAGATAATAAAGACAATAATAAGTTTACTCACAGTATTAGGAGTAGAAATACTCCTATTCTCGGTCTGCGGGTGTAGTCTCCTACCCGTGTTAAATGGCTCACCACCTATCCATAATACATGACACAAAATTTAATAATTTGTGTCAATTTGTCATAAGCTATTTCAGGCTCTCTAAATCTAAATGAATGCAGGCGATGCAACTCGAAATACTCGATTAATTGCTTAAATACGATTTTCGACCGATTAACCGATAAATTAGCTATTATGTCCAATTTCACTCCAAATTGCTCCATTCTTTTTCTAATACCTCCATTCATCAATTACCATTTAGATCATGCCAAATTCAGCACTAAAATCCTTACACTTCTTTATAGAAAAATTCAGCTATAATGGGGCATTATCACTAAAATTTTTCCTACATCAATTTCCCACCATAATTGTTCAATTTCTAATCCATTTCATTTGAAATGAAATCATTTCATTTCACACATATACCCTAAGGCATTCGATCATGGAAAATTGATGGGGAAAATGGATTCTTTTCTTGTTGTTTTTCTTACTAACATACTATACTAGCCTTAAACACTAACATAACTCAAATTCAACCAATTCCAACATCACTTCTCCTATCATACCCATTTTTCAGAATTGAATTCATCATGAAATCATATCATTCATCCATGGAAATAAAGAAATAATGCATGGGTAGGCTAGGTATCAAGGAAAATTAAAGAAATTTCAACTTACCTAACTTGTTTCCTTGATTTCTCTCACTTTCTCTTTGATTTTCCACCTAGGTTTTCTTGTTTCTTCCTTTATTCTTCCTTTGTTCTTATTTCTGGTTGCTTAGGCCGAATATGGTGAGAGAAAATGGGTTTTATGGGCTGATTTTTATGTTTTAATATTAAAATAACATGACTTGCCACATGTCACATGCTCATTGGTCCAAATTTTTAATTATTTGACTTTTTTTATTGAATTTTCCATCACAATTATTCTCATATTTATCCAATCCCATGGTGAATAAAATCTCTTGGTCTTGACAAGTGCTGGGGCAAAAAATTTACTAATTTGCCCTTGGGGTGAAAAAATTACGATTTTACCCCTATACTCCGAAATGTACCAAAATTACATTATTTTCACTTTCCAACCTCAAATAACACTAATATTGATCAATCTTAATCAAATGGGGCTAAAATCTTTTCTAAAAATTCACGTTTTGTCCTTTAGTGGTAAAATTACCGTTTTACCTTTGTATCCCAAAAATACCGAGAATTAAAATTTTCCACTGCTAAACCTCATATTATACTTCAAATGATCATATTATACTTCAAATAATAAATCTTGATCAAAATTTTCATCAAATAACCAAAATTTAAATTTTTGGTGGCAAAATGACCATTTTGTCCCTAATCGATCAATTTTCTCGATTGACTCCAAACCGGACCTCGAACTCCGAATCACTGTTTTGAGTAATCCCTAGACTGTGAAATTTGTAATTTCACCTTAAAATTCCTATTTTAATTAGTTCGAGGTATAAATCAACTTATTTGTACTACTAAGTACAATACCACCTTTCATCATTTTTTTTCTAGAATATTCTAGTATACAGGTGTGATGTCAAGTATATAATTGACATGACAGATATTTTAGAGCTGGGCTTGACAAAAACGGTAGGTCGTGAAGCTATTTTATGGGAGGCTCCGAAGAAAGGTTGGTTGAAATTTAATATTAATGGAGCAGTTTCTAGTAGTATTGGGGATGTAGATATTAAGGGCATTTTGCAAGATCATGGTGGTGTAACCAAAATTATATTTTCTAAGTCTATTGGTAAGGCTAATTTTAATTTCGTAATAATTGTTGCCATTAAAGAGGCTTTGCTCATTTTTACTAGTAGCATATTGTGTAGTCAAGCAAAATTGTGGATCGAAAATGATTCCCGTAATGCAGCTTTTTGATTTGATAAACCTCAGGAGGCTTTATGGAGAGTTAGGAATCTATTGGTTAAAATTGAACAATTGAAGAATCTAATGAGCCAATGTAAGGTTATGCACGTTTTTAAAGAGGCAAATGAGGATGTGGTAAAGGCTGGCATTAATAGAACTGAAAGTTTGGTTCAATTCTTTGGATAAAATCTAATAGCTGGTGATTAAGACGTTAAGTGAAGTTGATTGGATGGGGTAGAATTTTTATTTTGTTAACTGCTGGAGTATTGTATGGAGTAGATTTTCTTGAATTGGAATGGAGATTACATGGAAGTGGTGGTGGTGGAGTTGGATTCTACCGTAAAGTATTCAATTTTAATCAAGTTCTTGACGAGTATGGCAAAGACCTAAAAGCTGACTCTTAAATTGTTTGTTACGATTGAGTGGTTGCAAAGTGTGGATAGATCATATTTCCTTATTATTGTTATCTTATAGGTCCTACAATCATGTTAATATCCAATTTCACCTAAGTTGGATTTTTTTATGTTTTTAGGGGTTAGTTTTTATTATGTTTTGTAACAAATGTCCAAAGTCCTCAAAAACCTTGGCAATTAGCAATAAATTGCAATGACCTTTAAAAAAAAACTTGAATCGATCTTACCAGTTACAATAGTGTCAATTGAAAGAGCTTTTTAATAATAAAATTTATAAAGCACAAACTATGCAATCGAATGAATAACGAGTGATTGAATAATTACTTTATAACATATATTGAAAAAGATGTATTTGATAGTGTTTTTACTAATGTTATAATGAATTGTTTTCAAAATATGAAAAATCATCATTGATAATTATAGTTATCTTAGATATTTTAACTTTGAAGTATTAAATAAATATAATAAATTTACATTTTCTTTAATTTAATGTTAAAACTTTTAGTTATGAATTTTAACATATTTATATTTTTTTAATTATTATTATTATGATTATTTTAGTTATGACACTAATCAAAAAAATTTCTAGATCCACCCTCAGTTACTACCTTAGGCGTTTATACCAGGCTGGTATACTATCACGCACAAAGAGTTACAACACAATGCATTACAATACAAAATATAACTTTTCCATAAATTATGCATTTAAAAAAAAAAAACCTTTTCCCTAAATTACTGCATAAGAGTTTCTCACGTAAGAATGTTATTATTTTGCAATATTATTTTAGGAAAAGAAGAAAAAAAGGAAGTGCATCAACTTGCAAAAATAATCATAAAAAAAAGCATGAAAAATCTATGCTTAGGGAACCCCGCATGCATGGGAGACATGCACATGCACAAAGCCAAAGGCCAAAAAAAAAAAATAGAAGAAGAAATTTTTTTTCAAAAAATCCATTTTTTTAGCCTTAGTACTTCTTTTATTTTCTTCAAATTTGCTTTACTATTTTTTATCTTAAAATTCTTATTTTATTTACAAGTTTTATTGTAATCCTAGCTTTATGCATAAAAAATTTGTTAATCTTTTTAATAAAAAAATTTACACACAAGGGATAACGGAATTAAAAACACAAATTGAGAAACAAAAAAAAAATTTAAATGCCGTACTATGCACAAGAGAATGCATCACTCTCAACTATTTTTTTAAAAGAAAATATATTTTGCTAATGAAACAATGTCAAATCTCAAAAAGCACTGACAAAATAAGTATAGGTTTGGCACACTTATTTTATTTAAGGTGCACAAAACAATTAGTGTTCTCTAAGGCTTGGGACATAACTCCTAGAAAAAAACTACAAAAAATACGAGCTTTACCAACGATATATTTCATTAGTGAAGCATTAAAATTCGTTGGTGTTTTAATTTACTGAAAAAAATGTCAACAGAAAATTTCATTGACGTGTGGTCGAAAGTACCCTCATTGCTAATGTTCATTTTGTTGGTGATGGAATAATTTATTGTGATATTCTCAAACAGAATATTTCGTCAAAATTTTTGTCGGTATATTAGCCAGTTCGTTGTGGGGAAGAGTGGTCAATGATAAAACAATTCCATTATTAGTTAAAAAATATTTTTTAAAATTTTTATAATATAATGATAAAAAATTAAAAACTACACAAATACAAATATGTAAAAAAAATTTAATTAATAAAAACATGCATATAAATTGCATTATTTTTATTACAATCAATCAAAATACAAAGCCAAAAATGTACAATTATATGAAGAATACAAATGAAAAATAAATACAAATCTATCTATGAGCATCGTCTCTTCATCGCGAAGGCCCACAAACCATTTTGATAAAGATTCGACATGGACTATTAACCCCATCACACAATTGAGGATCTATTGGATGCTAAACTCCAACTTCGTTAAACATTAAAGTAGTCCAATGTCCCTATATTTATAGCATTAGTATGTAAGATATATTCATAATCGATTAAGAATCTTTTATTGATTGAATATTCTATTTCTAAGCTCTTTTATCAAATATAATTACATTGAAAGACTATTCCTTTCAATTTAATCATATTTGATAAAGAGGTTCAAAGATAAAATATCTAATCACTTGACAAGGTAGATCATTAGCCGACTTAGAAGGTGATCTTGCATACTAATAGTATGAGAATAGAAAGAATGAAATTGAAGAGTCATCAAACTTTCCTTATGTGGAAACTAACCTTCAGCAAAAGCAATCATTTTGAATGAAAAAAAGACAAAGACAACATAACATGTGTTCTACTGAAAAACTCATTTTGTAATCTTCGTTTTTTTTTTCCACTCAAAGATTTCAATAGTGACAACTCGTATATTCTATATGGACCTAACTTACCTACTCGAGATTATTTAACAAATAGGGAATTCACAACAATATGCTCAATTCCTACTTGCTAAATAATCCCAAGCAAATCAATCAAGTCCATTGAATGCACGAGTGATAGATTGTGTTGTACTTCCTAAATAGGAACTTGGATATTCCATGGACTAGACTAACATACCAAATGCCAACAACTCATATATTCCAGGAAATATCTCAATGCCAATAGCTCATATATTCTATGGACCTGACCAACTAACCCAAATTAAATTCAATTTGAGATTAGTCAGTCAGGTCCATGGACGAGTGACAAACAACAGTTCTAAATAAGTCTCAAATGAATGATCTGAAAAGAGATAATATGAGTAATTTGATGAATCATTCCACAAACAAAACAATAGTTCTAAATGAGTTCTTACTCAAGGAGCTTAATAGTTAAATCTTGAGAGAGTATAACCATTTGTTCCTAGATGCTTTCTAAGATATTTGTAGCCTCGCAATCCATAAGGCATTTAATATTTTTTGAAAGTTTTGCAAATAATACCAAGGAAATATCAACAACCTAGAATACTATACCTTTAACATATTAGATTTGATAAAACAATTCATTGTTAGCTTGACCTCTACTAAATGGAAAATTGGAACCTTCAACAATTATTGAATGAGGATACTCTTTCCAGGTATCAAAAATCTTAAACTCAATGTCTTCTTTCCTTTTGCTTCAAAAAATATTAAACGATGTTTTCTTTTATTCCAATATAAGATGTTATCAAAAATAGTACGCTAATAGATTCAAAACTCAACTGCATCCAATTTTCTCAACTTTTGTTTATAACCATGATGTTGTGAATCAATTGCTAGTTAGATTTGAAGCTGCATTTACCTTTTTGTCTAAAGACAGTACTCTTTATTGGACAACTTATTGTCAATTTCTCTTTATCATCGTATTGCTATAAATCAATTACACCTCATCCAATGCTGCCTTTCAATTTTTATATGAAGACGACCCTCAATTTTTTTTGTGACTTTTTTTTTAAATAACATGAGAGAGTTTCATTACTTAGGGGAAATAATTCCCCTCCATCAAGCAAAGAACAAGGCTTAGGGCGTCAAGGAGGTTCGGTTGGTATATCAATAACTTAAGTCAATATTCTCGGGCAAAGCTCTCTTCCAACCTAAAGCAAGCACAAGACCTAAAGTAAGCATAAGACTTTAAACAAAAATCAATACCCCTAAAACAAAAATAAGGGAACAAAAACCTCAAGAGCACTAACTTGTACCCCCCATTTTAAAAAAAAATATATACAATCAAAAAGAATCACAACCATAATCTCTAGACCCTTATTTCCCTAAAATACACATTTTCCACAAAAACACAAGCATCCCCATCCTAATGAAAAATCACCCAATAGAACATTCAATGAAGATTCATCAGAATAAGCAAGAACAAATAGCAAACCACTTAGAAGATGCATAAAATCTCACTTTACAGCAACACCACATTCTTAGAAAGGGTGTTTGCCTCTTGATTTGCTTCTTTCATCACACGTTTAATCTCCCATGATCCTAGTTGTCCTTTAAACCTTTCTATTTTCACCATCCAATTGAAAGTGATGTTAGTAATGTGGTTAACTGGGTTTTGAATCTGGAACAGGTCAAATCCATAAAGATTGTGCATGGCCCATATTTTTTGAAACTAATGACAACTTAACTCTGACAATTTTTTTTTTTGTAATACAAATGCTTACGTAGCTACGAAATTAGTTCCGAATCCTTTTTGCAATACTACACCTGTATATTTATTAGTATGTTTAACGTAATATTTTGTTTAGGCTTCCAACCTTAGAAAACGATTATTTTTGCACATGTTATGTTAATTACTATCAAACAAAAATTGTACTTTACTGTTTTTTGCCTTCCTCAGAATGAAAAATTTAACAAAGCACAATGTATAGGCAATCCTTTAATGTTAACTAAAACAGATTGAGATATGAAGATGATTTTAAGAAGCGAAATGCGGTATTGGTATATATAACAAGGTGTAAGTTGTGATCATATTGGTATTAATGCATCGGATCCCATCAAAATTCTACAGTTAAGCATGATTGGGTGAAAGTAGTACTAAGATAAGTGACCTCTTGAAAAGTCTTGGTGTTGCAACCTTTTTTTGAAATATATATATTTCAAAAAAGGGTTGCAACACGAGGTGTAAACTTGTTGGGCTATCTCATTTTATATTAAAAATGGGATGTGTTGGGTTTATATTTTCAAGCCCATATTCAAATCGAGCCTAGATGGGCCAACCCATTTAAATATTAGGCTATCTTTGGGTTGGGCCGGGCCAACCCACCAGCTCAAAAAAAAAAAATTTAATGGCCTAGTCAAAATCCAGATAGATTTTAGTTATGCAACATTCATTAGCAGATTCCTGTCATTATGAATTCTCACTCATACGGGAACCCACCTTTTAATTGGTCCAATCGTATACTCCCTTTCTTTTTTTTATTCCCTCTACCTTATTGCCCCATTCTTTCCCTTTTCTTCTTTCACTTGCTGCAAGTCTACTACAAGTCTACCATATTCAATTCTTCATCACTACATCTACACATCTGCATCTCATTTCTCTTCTCTTTCTTTTTCCTTCCTTTTGTTTCTTTCTTTTTATTTATCTATCTTTTGTTCCTCTCTTTGATTTCTTTGCCAAAAACATTATTTTGAGGTATGTTTCTCTCTTTCTCTCTCTCTTTCTTTTTATGATTCAATATTTTTTTTTTGTTTTCTCCTTTATATTAGTTGCCTTTCAAAAGAAATTAATAATTATAATTAATAATTGTGCTGGATGTGGTCTGTGTAAAGTGATGGTTAGGGGTCTTGTGGGTTGTTTTTGGTCTTGTAAATATGTTTTATTTTTGCCCAGATTTGTGTTAACAATAAGTTAATTGTTCAAAAGTCTAGTTAACAAATTAATGCCTTGTTGAGAATGTCCAACTAACAAATTAATGCCTTGTTCAAAGATCATTATCCACAAGTTGAAATATTTAGAACTCAATCATTGACTAAGCCTCACAATTTTTTGTCTAGGGAATCACACCTGCGCATTTCCATCCTTGGAAGACTTAATTGTGATTAATTGTCCTAGCTTGAAGGTTGTACACTAAAAAGGTATGAATTAATTCATAGTGCTTTGATCTTGCTACAATTTATTTTGCAAACTACTGCTCAATTTTATTTTTTGGTTGAAGTATTGTCTTCTTTCATTGTTTTAGAAATTAAAAGGTATTAGTTCAATGATTAAAAAAGAAAGTTTATTTTTATTATTTGTATTTGTAATTAAATAATAATGCTATGTTTTATCATATATAATTAGTGCAATATATCGGGCTTGTTACGTTGGATACCATGGCCTATACCATTTGAAATTCTCAATTGCATTTCCCGAGTTGATGGAAATATCAAATATGGATACAATACCTTTAGGCCTCCCAAACTATAAATATTTGGACCCACTTTTAATTACTATTATTTTCTCTCTTTGTTTATTTTATTTATATTTTATTTAATCATATATAAATAAATATAGTTGTTCATTGGTGTAAATTGTTAATATTTATTATTCATGTTATGTTAGTTGAAGGTACTAATGATGGACTAATCAATTGAAAATTATGTAAATTTGGATGATGATATGAAAATTTTGAATAAAGATGAAATTCCCTTCCACTCCTATATATCTGAATCTGAACAATTGAGTAAGAGGGTGAAAAAAGAAACTTCGAATATTTGAAGTTATTTCACTAAAATAGGCAAAAAGAAAAATGGAATAGAAAGAGCAACTTGTAATGGTTGTAAAATGGAGTATAAGGTTAGTCCTAAACCCAGTGGCTCTAATTATGGCACTTCACATTTGTGTCATCACATTGATAGTTGTAAATTTATTTCATATTTTAATCCATATCAAATGCTTATGGATCTCGAAAGGAAAGTGAGGGCTAGAAAATTTGATCCTAGGATTTCATGTGACATGATTGTTAAAGCTATAATTAAGCATGACTTGCCTTATGCTTTTGTTGAATATGATAAGATTAGAGCTTGGGCTTAGTATATAAATCCAAATGTGGTGAGGCATTCTAAAAACACTGTTGTATTTGATGTCTGGAGAATTCATTTGAGAGAGAAAGAGAAACTTAAACAAACTATGGTCAAGGTACTTAATAGAATTTATTTAACTTCTGATGTATGGACAACATCTACTTTTGAGAGTTATATTAGTTTAACTGCTCATTTTGTTAATGAAATTTGAAAGTTATGTAGCAAGTTACTTAACTTTTGTCATGTGCCTTCTCCATACAATGAAATTGAATTAGTTGCCACTGTGTTTGATTGTTTGAAAGAATGGGGAATAGATAAAAAAGTTTTCTCTCTTAATTTAGATAATGCTTCTACTAATGATAGCGTGCAAGCTGTCTTGAAAGGCCACCTTAAATTGCAAAATAGCTTGATTTGTGATGGTGAATTTTTTTCATGTGTGTTGTTGTGCTCATATTTTAAATCTTATTGTTTCAAGAGTGCTTGAAAGTAGTCAATAAAACATTATTTAAAATTAGAGAGAGTGTGAAATATGTAAAGGCATCGAATGGGAGGAGGAAAAAGTTTCAAGAATGTGTTCAACAAGTTGGCATTGATGTAGGTGTTGGGTTGTATTTAGATGTATTAACTAGAGGGAATTCAACATATTTGATGCTTCAAAGTGCAATCAAATATAAAAAAGCTTTTGCTAGTCTCCAATTTGTTGATAGAACTTATAAATATAAACCATCCGATGAGGAATGGATGAGAGTAATGATAATTTGTAAATTCTTGAAGCCCTTTTATGAAACCACAAACTTGATTCCGGTTCATCTTATCCAACTTCCAACTTGTATTTCATGCAAGTTTGGAAAATTGAATCCATTTTAAATGAAAATTTGCATAGTGAAGATGAGGTTATCAAAGATATGTCTCAAATGACGAAAATGAAATTTGACAAGTATTGGAAGGATTATGGTGTAGTGCTTGCATTTGGGGCTATTATTGACCCAAGGTTGTAGCTTGATTTCTTAAAATTTTGTTATTCTAAGATTGACACTTTTACTTATCATGGAAAGTTAAAAGATGTGAAGACAAAGTTGTACAAGCTCTTTAAAGAATATGCAAGCAACACTTGTGCATCACCAAATATTTCTTCTCACTCAATGAGTAATTTTCCTAAGCAAACTAGAAGCGGAACTAAATCTAAAGGATCAAAGATCTTTAATGTAAGTTTTATGTATTTCTAACATTTTATTATATCAAAATTTATGTTACCTTACTTATGCTTCGATAATTGCTTTTTTGTTTGTTTATGTATTTAAAAATTGTAGGAGTTCAAAATATTTTAAAATGAAACAATTTCTATTGCTGGAAAGTTTGAGTTGAATGTTTATTGAGATGAGACAAAGCTTGATTATGAAGTGTTTGAAGACTTGGATGTGCTTAGTTATTGGAAGGATAATACTAAGCGCTTTCCTAATCTTTTGATTATGGCATGGGATGTATTGAGCATTCCGATTACTACGATAGCATAAGAGTCTGCTTTTAGTATTGGTGGCCATGTTCTCACCAAGTTTAGAAGTTTCCTTCGCCATGAAAATGTTCAAATGCTTGTTTGCACGAAAAATTGGTTGCATGGCTTTCCTTTAGCTACCAATGGTATTGTTTATCTTATATATTATAATATCTTTAATTTTTGCTTGTCAAATTAATAATTTTAGTTAAGATTGAAATTCACTATCTTTTTTTTTTTTATGACAATGAATATTAGATGACAATGATTCAGACCTTGAGACATCATTGCTGCCCAAACAAGATTCAAATGTTTTGTTTGAGGATGAAGATTGAGGAGGACATAAATGAATCTTGAAATTTCTATTTATGTGGTTATGTACTTATGTTGATGGGATTGTAGTATATGTTAATGATTGAAACTTTATTTATGTTTAGTGTAATTTATTTTCTTATTTATGTTTGGTGTAATTTATTTGTTTTAATATGTTTTTATTATTTAATCTATAGATTAAATTATGAAACAATTTATTGATAGGGAGTTTGTTAGATAAATTTAAAAAAATAATTTTTTTTTAAAAAAATGAGCTAATCCAGCCCAACCCATGGGTTGACAGAAGGTGAGCTGGGTTGGAATTTTGACAACCCAACCCATATTTCTTCAATTCACAGTAGGTTGGGTTGGGCTAGCCCATATTGACAAGTCTAATGAGGTGTAGATATAAAACAAGGTGTAGCATGTAGCAAGTGGGGTGATTTGCTTGATTGAAGATTTGATGGTGTTTTTGCCCTTTTCCCTTATTCACTAGAATCTGGATATTTTATGGGCCATTGAAACTCTAGGCGGCTTATTGGAGAGTTGGGTTTGATAGCCTGCAACTAACATTTTGGGTGATCAAAGGTTTAAAGCATAAGATATAGTAGGAAAAATAAAGGAATGAAAATATCCAATGAATTTGCACTTACCATGGTGCATAAACAAATTAAATAAGAATGCTTCTTCAACAATGATGTTTTACAATTTAAGACAAAATACCAACTCCAATGTATCTGGCATGTGGACCCAAATATTCAATCTCCAATCTCTAGGTTTGAAAGTAGTTATGAAGAGTAAATATTCTCAATGCACCAATTGATAAGACTTCTTACTTAAAGTGGAGGCTTGCAAATAATTATTTTGGTTCAACAAATTTTTTTGATAGACTGTATTGTGAACATTAATTGAATAGTTCAAAGATGAAGTTTTAACCGATTAATCAATTAATTGAATCAAATTAAATCAATTAATAATTAGTTTACTTAAACTCTATTTTTAGAGTTTAAGTTACACGAGATTAGGCTTAAATTAATAAATTAAAATTAAATATGAAATAACTTTTTAAGAGAAGACGATATTTTCTATTGAAAATAACTTTTTCTTTTGACAAATAGATATCATTACAAAAAATATTTTTTGATGTTTGAAATATAATAATTTTTTTAAATTTACAAAACATAAATAAGTAAAAAAACAACACAAAAATCTTCCTATTATTCATCCTTATTTTTATATTTAGTTTAACAAAAATAGAAAAGGTAAAAAGAAAGTTGATCATTCTCATTCAAATTTAGTAGCAATCATAGACCGCGGTGAAAACAGAGGCTAAGTGTATGATTCTTATCCTTGACTTTTGAAAGCTTTTTTTTTTTTATTACCAAACAGAGGCTTAGTGTGTATATAATTTCCCAGTTTGGTCGTGGTATCTTATTTATACTCTAACCTATATAATGAATGCAAATGCAATTAGCATATTGATTTATTTTGATGATTTGCAATTCAAAGTAACATGTACCAAAAAATAATAAAATAATGAATCAAATACATCGGCAAAAAAAATACTAAGAGGGTTGCTCGATAGTTTCAAAAAAAGTAAACGGAAAAGAAAAAGACATTGGGTCAACGAATGAACCTATTCAAAGACTAGATTTAATATTCCAAAAAAATAAAACAAACGACTAGGAAGGAAGGAGGATGTTGGGCTTGGGACCCTCACCCTTTCAAACTGTTGGATTGTAGTAGAATAGTAGTTGCTTCTTTCCTTCATTTTCAGTCATTTTGAACTTGACTTGCCTTGTGTTCTTCTTTAACTTTTTAGCTTTGAGAGAATCTTTCAAATAAAGTTTCCATTGTCAACAAAAGGGTACACTTCTCGAGAAAAATGGACGGCAATGGGCATGTGCGACAGCGGAGCATTTCTCGCTCTTTTCCTCACTTTCATGTTTTTCTTTTCTTCACCGCTTTAACGCGCGTTTCAACCACGTGCCTACCTAAGTCAAAACCAATTAAATTTTATTTTTTTAATTATCCACAAACTCGCCCATATACATTTAATTGAAATAATGTTTGGAAAATTTAATGTAAATATGCTAAAAATGTAAAAAAATATTCAATATTATTTTCATTTATTTTTAATCAATTAAAAATAAAAGACTTAATTTTATTGAACAAAATTATAGGTTTTAGGATGGAACCAAAAAATAACACAATAAAATATTTTTTATCAATTAAAAATAATTAAATAAATTAAATCAAGACAAAAAAAATTGAACCAAGTGAACATGAAAAGTAATAATTTTTCCATATAATTTTATGAATTATTAAAAGGTAAAGTGAAAAATATAAAGAAGTCTTATTTAAATGTTTGTTACTATATATTAGCATTTTAAAAAAAATTGATTTATAACTTCATTTAAAAATATAAATAAGCTTCTTGCATAAATTAAAAATTTTAAAATACTAAAAGCCAAATATATACTCCTTCATAAATTGTTAAAATTTCATAATTGTAGTGAATAAAACAATAGATTAACATGTATGAAAAGGTAATATTTGTTAAGAAATTTTAGTCCTTTGAGGTAAGGATATCAAAGGACACCTTATAATGGAGTATTCTATAAGATTTGTGTAAGATTAAGATGTCTTATAATCTTGTATTACCTGACTTGATTAAGATTAGAATATTTTATAATTGAGTTTAGATAAGGTTTAAGTAATAAAATTACTACTCATTACAAGATTGGGTACAGTTCAAGTAGTGATCTAGAGTACTCACTATTTGAACTTGATTATAAATAGTTGTTTTAAATATTAATCTTTAGTTTTATATATATAATTTTTGGTTTATAAATTCCTTAAAATTAACGTAATACTATTAAAATTCATTAATTGCTTTAAATATAATCGTAAATTTTAACCTTTTTTATGAATTTAGTAATTTAATTTTATTAATTAGATACATAAAAGTTAAATTTAAATTTATTTTAATAAGATATTTATGATATTTGGATAATAATTTAAAATTTTAATCAAATATTTATAAGGTTCGATTATCTTATTAAATAATAAAATTAAAATTAAAACATTAAAAAAAAACCAATATCTTACTTGTAAACTTTCCTAGTTTGAGGGGTTTGTGATTTATAGGTGGTTTATAAATTTGTATATATTTTTTGGGCAAGAATAATGGCTAAAATAGAAACATGATTTGGATGTGTTGCAATGTGCGTCTGAAGGAGGGTGGTAAAGGCGAAAGTGAGATAATAGCAAAAGCAGCATCATCAATGCCATAAATGCAGAGATCTAACGGGTGGGTAGACGTCCAGCGCTCAACTCTCAAGTGTGAAAAGTGCAAGCAAAGGCCGAAGAGAAGTGAAGCCCACTGCCCTTTGCGTCTAACGGTGTATGTTTGAATTCGGTGGGAAATATGGCTTTCGCCATTCCATTGCACGCACGCCACACAATTGAATTTCCCTTCGTCAAAAAAGCACTTTACTTTCTCTAATGCAAGCTATTGCAGTTGCGTCTTATCTTATTATTTCCTTAATCCTTTAAGATTATTTGGTGATTTGAAAAATTTTAGAAAAAGAAAATTACACATTATTTATAAAAAAATTCATAAATTATTTAAAAATTTTAAATAAATTTTTATTTTTTTACATTTAATTAAATCATCAATTTTTATTTTTAAATAGTCGAATAAATTTTTATAATTAATAATTAATAATTAATATTAATTAAAATATTAATTATTTTTTAAAATTATTGAAGAAATTTAATAAAAGAATAAAAGTCTATTAAAATTATTTTTAATAATTTATGAATTTTTTCAAATATTATGTCAAAAAATTGCTATACTATTTTGATTTTCATCTCAAATTACCAAAGACTTGAGATTACAAGTTTTAGATTAAAATAACAAGATAAGATTAGATGTTTAAAAAATCAGACATTCACACACTAAACATGTTTAAAACTGAATATTGTCAAAGGATAGAGGATTTCCTTGGCTGGTTTATTTACTTACTCTATTAGGAAACAGGAAACTTTGAACTAAATGCAAAATTTTCTCACTGAAAACACTCTAAGCTATTAGTATGAGCGTTTGCTACTCATATCTGTAATGGCATATTGAGCTGTCTTCTCTTTTCTTTTCTTTTTTTTTTTTTAAAGAAAAATGACTGCACAGTTCCCTTAATCTCCTTCTCTTATGTGTAACCTCCCCTCTCCTTTTTCTATAACTATAACTCCCTTCTATTTTTAGCGTTTCTCTTTCTCCCACACTTTGCTAAAAAAACAGAGAACAGGTATGGAAGAATCTCTCCTGTTGCTCTTCCAATTATGCTTGATGTTATTGGTTATTTATTTCTTTTTTATTTGCATTAATTAAATTTCAACCCATCCTATCTTATCAAATTTCCGTTACAAAGTTCTGTTTTGATGTTTTGTTTGCATTTTGAAGAATAGAAAGCTGTTGGGAATTTCTAAGTGCTTGATTTGGCGTTTTCATTATCATCATTCTCATGGTCTCTCCTTCAAAACGTTGCAATAACTTTGATTTTCAACTTTTCTGCGAACAGGTTGTTATACTGTATGAATCATAAAGCCCAGGAATTTGCATTCAAATTGTAAACTTTATATAAGAAGAGGCAATTTTTTTTTTTATATTGGATTGTAGAAGCATAGTGGAAGGTTTCATGATTTGGGTAGTTACAAAATCGGGGATCAAGAGCAACTAAAAGGGAACCCGTTTCATATCTTGGTGTTATCTATAATAATTTCTACTTTTAAGAGGATGGTATCTTGTAGAATCTGCAAAATAAGTGGAAAGGTGTGAATTTTTATGTTGGTCATTGGTGACAATTTAATGGATGAAAGGTTTGATTTTAATTGGTGAAATGATCATTGCAAGATGAGATAAAAAAATATTTAGACATGGAAACCAAGGAAGAAGCTGAAGGGCAAGAAGACCGGGCGCCATCACCTTATTGGTACCATCTTTCTGATGAGGAGGCTATGAAAGTGGATGGGGAAGCACTGCATCCAGTGCACTCAGGAAGCTCGGACCCTCTAAGGCTACCGCCGCCGGGGCATAGGCGCAGTCAGAGTGAAGTTTCGACTACGGGACACCGGCGTGACAATAGTTTCCAGAGATTGAAAACTCAGATGCAGAAGGCTTGGCGATGGGGTGGCAACTCGCGGGACGAAAAGTACCGGTCAAGCTTCAATCCTGAGGTTTTGGCAAACCAGAAACGCCTGTGGTATCAACTCCACTCCAAAACAATGGTATTTAGTCCCAACTCTTCCTGTCCTTTATTCTTCTTTATTTTTTGTCTTTTCAGTTTTTTCTGTAACCTGTTATCTTGTGCATGCATCACCTGCAGCTGCGACATCTTTTTTACTGTAAATTTGTCAGATTTATTATAACTTTCTCTTGAAGAATAGGTAAAACCTGCGCTATTATTTTCTTATAGGACTAGGAAGATCTCATGTTGCTTCCCTTTTCTTTTATTGCTTATTATGCATGTAAAGTTTTGTTTTTTTCTTTTTTTTTTTTTGAGAAATAACACTTCAACTATTTTTGTGTTTCTACTGGACTTTTTGTATGCACTAGATACCACTGTAATGCAGATAGGGTAATGGATGATGGGATGTGATTTAGGTCGTCTAAGAGCCCATAGCTTCATGTATTCTGTGAGACTAGAAAACTGAAATATATTTTGATGCACCTTCTTACCTCTCTTCTACGCTTGATTTTGGTTTGATTTATTGGTCAAACATATGATCATGACAGAAGTCATAACAAATAGTTTATGTTATTGTTAAGTAGTGTTATCCCGTTATGTTTTTAGTTTGAGGTTTTTTGTGGCCTTATATATAGGTTGCCCTTCTCCACCAATTGCTAATTGATTTTCTGTTGGACATCCACAAAATTTGATTGAGCTAATAGCTTCTATTGTTTTGCCAAGAAGAATGTTGTAGAGCTTTTGTTCTTTCTTTGCTTGAATATCATTTGCTGTATTGATCAAGTATACCTTAATGTAGGGAGCCTAGTGGATACCTTAAGTTTTGGATTGTGACAAAAATCTATTAATGATTGCAAGATTTTAAATGATGGGATAAAACAGCTAGTGTGCATTACTTTGATGGGATGCTAATGTATTTCTATTTGCCTTGTGGAATTCTAATTCAAGGATGTTATTGCAGGATCAGATTAAATATGAGGAGCCCATATCAATCTTTGAGCACTTCATTATTGTGGGGATTCATCCAGATGCTAATCTTGGAGCCGTGGAGGAAGCCTTTGCTAAGAGGAAGAAGTGGGAGATGGAGATGACAAAATCTGGAATTGTAGACCTTAAAATGCTACAGCATCGGGGACCTGCACTTCCAACATTCGAACCTCAGGTTGACTACATAACTAAATGTGTGGAAACTCTATTAAATTTTCAACAATATGTTACCCTGCACCTTAATTTCATTAAGTTTGCATGACCTTCTGGAGATTTAGTTTGTCAACTATGTAAATCAACAATTTGTGTTTCTCCTTGCAAATAAAGGCAATATCATTACAGAAGCAAGAATTTAGTTTGTGTTTGTGTATGTGTCTTTTCTTCTGAGAATTCTCCTTGCACCCTTTGTGCAGAATGTGTTTGCTTCACCTGAATTCTGGTCATAAAAATGCCCTCAACAGACAATCAATTTAGAGTATATACATCCTGATCAATAGTAGCCTATTTTCTTCTCATATGGGCTGACATCATTATCCTGTCTCTCCTCTTCTTTTCCCTGATTCACAGATACTTTTTAGATACCCTCCTGGGAAGAGGTTAGCTATGCGGTTGAAGGACTTGGTCGCCTTTTGTTTCCCTGGAGGTGTTAAGGTTTGATCTCACTATTTTTTGTGATACTCTTGTCTACTACAGAAACCTTGGTGTTGAACTGTATTAAATGTGAATAGTTATTAGCTTAATTATTCTGTATTTCATACCTACATTAGTTTACTTGTGATAAATAACAATTCAAACTTGGTTACCTTTTGTTGGTTCATGTACTGCATTTAAAAATTCAGTTTATCATTCTTATATTTAGTTGTTCTCCTTTCTCTGTCTTTGTAGCTTTATTGCCTTTCTTGTTCATTTCTCCTCTTTTAGTGGAACATAGATTAGCATAATGCATGCAATCTATTTAAATTTTCTCCATTTAGTTATGTCTTACATATGGGAATAGCTAATGATATTTCACCAAGAAGAAATGCATGATAATGCAGAAGAAATTACAGGATATGCTTCATAGGACTTTGAGTACTGCATTATCATTGCCATAGTTTAAATGTAACCATATACAGTGATTGCATTTAACCATATATATGTATATATATATTGGCTGTAAGCATTATGTGATTGAAGAAGCATTTTTCCTCTCAAAAGATGTATTTTTTTTTGTAAAAAGTTTTTTTTGGCTATGTACAGTTATTTTATGTTGTAGTCCTCAGCTTAAAATATGATTTTGATGGTTTCTTGTATCTTTTGTCAATGTACTGACAACATTTATTTTTCCATGAATTAGGCACGGTTGCTAGAAAGAACTCCATCATTTAGTGATCTAAATGAGCTTCTTTATGGACAGGTTTGCAAAATTAATGTCTCTCTATGTGTCCTGTGTTAAAAGATTATATTTTTCCATCTTGTAGAGTTCTATCTAACAAGTTTCTATATCTGAGTATTTTTTTTTATTCTGAATGGGGAGTACTACTGGTACCACTGCACACTGGCTTGCATGTTCTCAAGTAAAGAAAACATGGCAGAGAAAAGAAGATAAAAGAAAACAAAGCTACAATATTTTCTTTTGTTCAGTTATGTAGGAAAGCAGTTAAGAAAGATATCTATTTGCAATCTCCATCACCCAAAGCCGTAGTCGTGTGCTGGGGATAAATTAATCTTTTAACGATAACTATGTGTAGATGAAGCTACTCCCTCTGAATCTGTGCTAACCTCTATTTTATCTTTGTTAATAGCCACTTTCTTCTCATTGTTGGGATTTTCTTTGGTTTTGCCCTTAAAAGTAACTCTTTCAACAGCCACAGTTGAATTTTCTGAGTCCCTAACTTATAAATTTACACTGGATTCCTCTTTCATTTACTTAAGTTCGAAGAGCAATGCTCCAACTGAATAGGAGATGAACAACAGAGGTTTGGGTTAACCAACTCAAAACCTCTGTTAGATTTATTCCAATTAAGTCTGATGTTTTGTTCTAAACCAAGAATTTTTAGTCTTATACATGGCATTCCAAATTGTTGTCCTTATGTCAAGTCAAAGTATAATAGGGTTTGTGCATCGTTTATGAGTAACAAAACTTTTTCTCGCATGTTGGTACTGTTGACTAAAAAAATGTAACATTTTTATTATTGTACGTTCCTAACAGGAGCATTTGGGCAGAGATGATCTAGCATTTACTTTTTCACTTAAGGTATGTTAATATTTGTTCTAAGCTGTGTTGTTGCATCCTAGTTGTGTTAAACTTGATCCCCTTTATGGTACATTGATGTTACAATTAATGGAGTCAGGTCTTGTGTATATTTTATATTCTCTATTTGTGTTATTTTTTGTCATTCTATCGGTTGCAGTGGAGAAAAAGAAAGGTAACTTTTAGGGGCAGTAAGATGCACCATGTTAATGTCACATTGAAGCTACGGCTGATGAGAATGGTGCTGTGTGCATGAGAAATGAATTGATAAAATGATGCATGGCTTATTGGTCGAGCACAAATGGAATTCAGTACTGAAAACGTGTCCAACGTTGCTTTCATTTGTGCTCAACCATTATCACATTAATCTAAAGAGAGCCATGTTCTCAGGAGAGCTTCAAATTTAGAAATGACAATAGTGGAAGTGGGTATCAAAAGTAGTCTGTGCTTTCAGGAGTATGGAATGATTTCAATCTAATCTAGAATTTCATTTACTCAGTATGCGTTGTGAGAAGAGAAAGGTAATGCAGAAAGGAATAAGAGATTAGGAGAAGAAAGATTCACTAAGCTTGTTTCAAAAAAAATTTAATTTTATTAATTAGCTCTTAAAAATCTTTTACATCTGGGATTAAAACCCTAGTAAAATTAAATCTCAGCTTCAGAAAACATTAAATCCTATTAATTTATTAAACACTAATGAACCCTAAGAAAACCAAAATATGTTAATGTTTAACTGCTATACTACCTGGAACTTTAGTGCTACAAGTGTTGCATTGTGACAACTTGACCCTTTTTTCTTTTTATTACCATGGCAGAGACAAAACCACTAATATGATATCCTAACATATAAAATACCAAAAATAACTATTAAAAGACTATGACTAACATGGAATGAAACTCTGGACCAAAAAGATTCCTCGATCTGTGTAAGGATCCAAAGAGGGTGATTCAGAAGAAGAAAGATTAGATGGAGTAATAAGCAGTGAAACAGTGGTGAATTAGCAGTGAGGATGTCATAACAATAGGGCTATGATGAAGAGTAGAGTTGAAACTGTGAGTCTATGTCTCATCAATTGTATGGTTAACTTGTCTGGTAAAGCTGTGACTTATGAGGAGCATCAATGAGTAGGAGACATGCTTCTGACTTCCTGCCTTTTGCTATAATCTGTTATGAGTTATCCTGTTCAAACAGCAACATGGACTAAAAAGCATTAACTTTAGTCTAAACTAAAAAACCACTCAATTTATTGATATATTATCTTATCTGCATGTGACATTTTTTTCAATGAAGCTATTTATATGCTTTTAAGCGTTTATAATTTTCAAAATGATGCTGAATCTCACAATGGCATAAGAATTTTATGTCGGATTTTGTTTCGCAGTTTTTCACTTCCTCTAGAGTAAGCATTTGTGTGAGAAACAGGAACTGATGGGTTGTGAAACATTTTATGCTTCCCATGATCAGGTGGCAGGCAATGCTACACTTTATGGTGTTTGCTTGCATGTACCGGAACTTGTTCAGAGACAGCCTAGTATTTTAGGTGGTACATCTCCTATTTCCCTATCATCTGGAGCATGCAGCCGATTTATGGTTTCTGCACCTCGCTGCTATTGTTTGCTAACTAGAGTGCCTTTCTTTGAGTTACACTATGAGATGTTGAACAGGTTAACATTAATTCCTTTTCCCCCATGACCTGTGAGAATTGGTTGTCACTGATTTGAGGGAAATGTTAACTACAATGGTGCTGATAACCGAATTCACAATATTTTACTTGCATGCAGTATCATTGCACAGGAGCGCCTGAATCGAATAACAGAATTTGTTAGTGAAATGTCTCTGTCTCTCACTGATTATGTCCCATCTGTCTCCAAACTAGATGAACAAATGAATGATACCACCGACTGCCCCAATGGGGAGTATGTTAATGATTGGATGGCTTCTGCAATACCTGTTAACAGTGCTGTGACTCTTACTGCTGCTGCTGCCGGAATTATAGCTGATGATGAGGTGTCATCTGCTTCACTGAAGATAAGTTCACCTCAGTCCCCTGAAAGCGTAACTGCAAGTGAGGCTTCAGATTTGGGTCATGTTAGGGAAATAGAGAAGGATGGTAGGAAGAATGTGCTAAATTTTGATGATAACATATCTGAAGCCTCAGAAAATCGTTCTGATGCTTCAGAAAGAATATATGGCACCTATGAAAATGGACAAGCTTCTCCAGATATTGGAACAGTTGTCAGCTCAAGGAGCCGTCCTTTGGAGCGTCTTGGAAGTTCTCAATCCTTATTCAGGTGGTGAATTATGAGTAAATCTACTGTTTAAGTTTGTATTTGAATAAATAAAACAGATTCTTTATTATAATGTGAGGACATTCTTATGTGAGAAGGTGGTAGAAAATTTCTGCCTGTTAGGATATACATGTCAATCTGGCATCTTTACTTTAGATCTTCTCTTTTTCCTTTACTTTTGTCAGTTCATTGTAGTTTTTGCACAGTTTTTTCTCTATCATAATTTCAGTAATATATTGTTATCTTTGGCAGTCCAGCTAGAAGCGTGGCATCAGAGGATGAGGATGAGGATGATGAACTTTTCTTGAATCATGAAAAGGATTTTGGAGATGACTTAATATTGGAGTGGGCTAGGGTTAGTTTTCTATTGTTTCTGATTTTTTACATATCATTGGATAGTTTGATTTCCATTTGTTGTTTAATTACCTGATCTCTTTGATAGGAAAATAAAAATGATCTTCTACAGATAGTTAGTGGTTATCATGCAGTCTCTCTTCCTCCACGGGGAAGTGAAATAGTTTTTCAGCCTCTTGAGCATTTACAAGCTATTGAGTATGTGAGACCACCAGTTTCTGCACTTGATATGGATGAAAGTTATTTGTATTCCTTCGAAGCTGCTGAGGTATTTCTTTGTTACGCAGTATTTTTAGTCTATGTTCATACATAACATGTATATTCACTTAAATGTCACTCAACTTGGTGAAAGGTCAATGCAAAGTTGGCAGCAGCTGAAGAAGCTCTTGCACTTTCAGTATGGACAACTGCAACAATTTGTCGAGCTCTCTCTCTTGATAGTGTAATGTGCTATGATGGCATACTTGTTCACTAAACATTAGCTGTGTTTTCAACTATCTGCATTTGATCTGCAAATGAAACAGAACTTTTGGTTTAGACATCACATATTTAGGGACCAGGGTTCATTCTTTGATTGCATGAATGAAGCGCAAGCCAATATTAGAGTGTTTTTGTTTTTTGGAATTAAATAGTCCAGGTTAGAGCATGCTAGAGTTGGCTTAAATGGGCTTTCAGGCATAGACATGGGTGTGGAAATATCTAATATTCTGAAACTCAATGACCTTTAATCAGTATGTGTTCTTCTAAGTTTGAAGTCTCTTAGAGTGATTGACTAACAAGGAAACACTGCTACCGGTGGAATTTATATTTTGGACTGCAAATTATATGGACAGATATCTTATAGTCTTATTTCTTCTCTTAAACATTTAACTTAAACCCCATTGGCAATGGGCAGAAAGATCCAATCTGCATGTAATTGATAAGTAGATCATGCACTAAATAATGTTTGTATATTCCATAGCCCTTAGTTTCAGTGGATTTTGTTGTACAGAAAAAGCAAGCAATAAGATTGAATTGTTTTCGTATCCTATGAAGCTTTTGGAAGAATGTATACAGAAACTTTTGATGCTTTATTCTAAAAACATGCATTATAAAAGAAACAGAACTGGAGCTAAAATGCTAATTTAGGCATTAGCTCAACTCTTTGAGGAATGATTAATTGTAATTTGAATCAAGGGTTTATGAACAATTCTAAACTTCTAATGTCTTCTCTCTATGTTACTTAATGAGCCTTGCATGCATTTATTTGAGAGAATCTCCGTTCTGATATCTTAAAGGTTCATACTTGCATTTGCTGCAGAAGTAATGTTTGTAATTTCTGTTGGTAGATCTGGTTTGACATTAAAATTTTTCTTACAGATTTTGGCAGTGGTAGCAGGAGTATTACTGGAAAAACAGGTTGTAGTAGTTTGCCCAAATCTGGTAAGTTAGATTAGTTAAGAGATTGTATTTCCATTCCTATGTGTTTTGCACTTAGTTGTTTCTTATTGTAGCTGTTGCTTTGACACTAATTTCAATCAATGCAGGGTGTTCTTTCAGCTGTGGTGTTATCCCTTGTTCCTTTGATTCGTCCGTTTGAGTGGCAGAGTTTGTTGCTTCCAGTAAGCTCCATAACCTACATCCCTGCTGCTCTTTATTTGAAATTCTATAGCTGGGAGATATCTTTCTAGATGTAGCTTAAACTTTGATATTAACAATGGTAGTAGATCATTTCTTCAAATATTTTTTAAGTTAGTCTTTGAGCACAACAGGTGTGAAATATTAATACATTGAAAGTCTACAATGAAAATGGCCAACCAAAAGAAATAAGTATTACAAATACATAATATGACTTCTAAATTA
Organism: Theobroma grandiflorum; assembly: GCA_036013995.1. Classification (NCBI taxonomy): domain Eukaryota; kingdom Viridiplantae; phylum Streptophyta; class Magnoliopsida; order Malvales; family Malvaceae; genus Theobroma; species Theobroma grandiflorum. The sequence continues at coordinate 13,905,452 of CP142130.1, read as the reverse complement.
AAACACATCAAACAAGTCAAGAAAAGGAGATAAAGAATTAACATCAGGAGACATGACCTATGATACAGCATATTGAAGCTCCCAGAATCACGCACGAAATTTCCTGGACAGGGACTGCCAACAGATTATGAGTGCCCTAGGCTTAGCCCCAGTGCATTCAGATAGAGTGAAGGCTAGGAAAAGAGCTTGTAGCACAAAAAATTATAACAAATGATAAATTACAACCTTCTGGCTACATAGACATACAATGCTGGCTAACTCTGAACAAATGATCTCCAATTTGTGGATCTTGTCTAAAGCCTTCTTTAATCTACTCATGTACAATGTGACACTCTTCAATATATTTGTAACCTAACGAACACTTTCCTGTTTATAAGTAGTGGCATAAATACATATATACAGACATATGGATATACATATTTTTAAGAAACTTTTATATCTACATATTTGAGTATGTATTTGTTTTTGTCTACTTATAAATTGTGGATTGATAGAAAGCATGTGCATTAGGGAAAAAGAATGGAAAAAACAAGATTATAGAAAGAGAAAAAGGATCTGCTGATCAGGCGTATGATAGTTTTACAAGTCAACAAAAAATTTGGCGAAGATATCAATAGGAATTTGTTATGTAAAAGATTGAACTTTCTTAGTTTGGTGGAGTACTTATGAGAATCTCTTTGGAAAAATGAATTTTGTAAAAATGCTTTATAATGCTTTAATATTTGAATGTTGACATTGTAGTTTAGTTACAGTTAGACTAAATCCCAAATATCTTACCTATTAGAAGCCTTATGAAAGTGCTGTAGCTTGTTAATATTGATCCTTTCCTCTTTCAAATAGAGTATGTTTCTCTTCACTCTTGCTTATGATGAAAGGGGGAAAAAGGAAAAGTGAATTCGAGCACTTTATGCTTAGTGGCAGATTACATTTTGGATGGTTAACTTTTAGTTGCAAATTGCATTTAGTAATTCTTCTAGACATTGTACTTTTAATAATCTGATATGATCATTTATTTCTCATTATGTGAAATTCTCTATTTGCTTTCAGGTACTGCCGATGAGGATGCTTGATTTTCTTGATGCACCTGTTCCTTTTCTTGTGAGTTATAGTGTCTTTCTCTATGTTAACAGAAAAAGATAGTATGACGTATGAAATTCTAAATTATACTGACACTTGGCACTAAATCATAAGAGAAGAGCTTTAACCTGCAAAAGAAAGATATAAAGAGTCTTTTTAATGCCGACATGCATGCACAAACAAAAAAAGATTCTTTTTGACTTTTTTAAGCAGGTCCAAGCTCTTCCTTCTTTACGTATGAAGGAGCATACAAAAATAAATACATTACATTACATATTTCCATTGGCAAAGAATGTTATAATAGCATATGTTTTGTGGAAGTAATGGGAATTCCCTGATTTAGCTTCTTGTTTCTTCCATTTTGTAGGTTGGCGTACAACACAAACCCACGGATTTGAAACTGAAAACGTCTAATCTTGTTCAAGTTAATGTGCTCAAGAACCAGGTGTTTATGGTTTCTAAATATATTTTTCATGTTTGGAATTAGTTCCAAGATCTATAATTGTGCAGTAGAATTGTTATAATGTTTTATATGGACTATCGTTTAGTGCCTTAGTAATGTCTTTTGTTTCTCTCCATGCTCTCAATCTCTTTAACTATTTGTATGGAAATTTCATAATCTATGAGGATTGCTTGAAGTTTTTCACACGAACTCTTAGTATTCTTAGTTGTTCTTTCAACTGTTATTCAGGTTAAAACATGTCACTTGCCTACACTTCCTCGACATAAAGAGCTTGTATCTCAACTAGGGTCGATACATTCCAGACTCTCATTTGAAGGTTCAATTGCTAAAAAACATCCTACGTATAGGTGCAATGAAGTGCAGGTGTTTACTGATCATCACAATCAAATGTTTAATGTTTCTAGTTACATGTCCACTTGTTTTAATTGTTAAAACCTTTTATCTTTCTTAGAATTGGTCAAGATTTTAATCAAAGATCTTTCTAATTGTTTCAAATTAATTCACTATAACCACAGTTTTAACAGGGTCACTGTAACTCCAGGGTTAATTCAGATTATTCTGAATTTTGTTATAATATTTATTGTAAGAATCTGGAGAGGTTCTACCATTTAACCTTTTTTTTCTGTGCATTTTGTTTTTTAAGCACCTTTATTATCCTTTTATCTGTACCTCTCATTTTCATCTTTTGGGTGGCAACTAATATAATTTTTTCCTTTTTAGGCTGAAGCTGCAACCAAATTTTTGACCATCATGAGGCACTACCTGGAGTCACTTTGTGCAAATCTGAGGTCTCATACAATTACTAGTGTACAATCAAACTATGACAGGGTTAGCGCTTATATTCTGATACTTTGTGTTGTTTCTCCAGCTTTATTCCTAACAAATCCTGCACAATTGCTATGTCTTTCTCAGCTTCTCTCATGTGTTTGATTAACATCCAGGTTTCCTTACTACTTAAAGATAGCTTTATTGACTCTTTTCCTAGTAAGGACCGGCCATTTATTAAGGTAATTTGTGTTCTTTGTTTTCATGGCTGACGTCTTTTTGTTTATACCCCGATCCAAACTTTTTGTTTGCTACTTCAAAGCATAAAATTTTTAACCTCCATACTAATGTAAAATATTGATTTACTCCCTTGTCAATTGAATAGATAGAATTTACACACAACACACACACACACACAATGGCATGAGGTCCAACTACAGAACACCTGGAACATGGTCATTTAGCAAATCATAAGGTATTGCCATTGCCATGTGGTATCATTCATGATAGCTAAATTTTATCCACAATTTAAGGAGTGTAGTCAAAACCCTTAAAACATCCCAAGGAGGATGAGAACAACCGGGCCTAAGCCTGAAGCATCCAATATCCTCCAAACCTGACATTTTATATACATTCATATGTGCCTGAACACCGAAGACCACCATTCTGCCAGCTAAAACAGACTGATGCTTTGTTATATATTGATGCAAAAATGATTGAAACCATCTTGTGGATGTCGAACAGCTAGATGAAAAAGGGCAATAAACTTGGTGAAGATTAGCGTTTTCAAGAGCTAGTATAAGGGTTGTTGTTTGAAGCTTAGGCATGAAACTTTCTGGAGCCATAAAAATGCTCTACCCTCCTTGAGCATTCTGCAAATCTCGGAGTTGTTCCCTAGCACAAGAAAGATACAAGGGAATGAAAATTTTATGTCAAAATATGCAGAATCATTATGTTACAAAATTACTAGATCCAATAAAACACACAGACACACACACATATTATATATTATATAAAATTTTGTTATTTTCTGAGTTTCATGCTCAATTAATGATTTCATAGCAGTGGGTTTGTTAACTCAGAGCATGTTTAACATGAAGTTCGGAGGAACTTAAAGCCAAGATCTTTATGTTTAAAATGATTGGTTAAAGTGGGTAATTGCACTACTTTCCATTGCTTACTCCTTGCTGTTTTGGTATTTGCAGCTATTCGTAGACACACAGCTATTCACGGTTCTATCAGACTCTCGTTTGTCAAGCTTTGAGAATGAGCACTAACTTAATCCCTTTACAAGATGTGTTGCATCAGGTGAAAATTTCCTAGATGCAAAAATTTTATCAGATATAAAGTATTTTTGTCTCGAGGGTGGTGGCTTCTGAAACTATTGGTACCTACCCTTAAGCCATATCTAATCACAGTGGGTGCAGAGCCGTAAAATGTGAGCTCACTTGCGGCTAAAGGTTGCAAAAATGATTTTTGTAACTTGATAGTCATTATTGGGGAATGCCACACACAACTCATGTCTGTTGCTCTGCATACATCAAACAATCATCATCATCCCGATCTTTTACGGGGATGGGATGCCTAGGAAAATCAGAGATTGATCTTATTCACAAATCCTGTAAATGTAAATAGTTTAATCCAACAGTTTATAGAGTAACTCGTATTCTTTATCAGCATTTTTATCTTTGAATGATCATCTGTTGCTTAACAGCAAACTGTTTATGGCATGGAATAGAGGCTTTCATCCGGTATAGTTCAAATCAGTGCTGTAACTAAGCTACAAAAGTGGTCCAAAATTCCGTCAATTTGATATTGCATTACTCTCATGAAGCATGATTGGGAGTTGGGACTGCCAAGTCGACCACATTCTTCAGCTGGGCGATGCATGGGTCGTTTGCTGACCTTATTTGGTTAATGCACAGTGCATGCCTCCCCACCCAAGAAAGCTTGAAAATGATTTAGCAAGTTCTGTCCAGCCTCGCCTGGTTTCAAAGATCTGTTAAGGCACAAGTTCCAAATTAATATTCCAAAGATCAGACAAGGCATTTTCTGTTGCCAATAAACAGACTCTTAAGAGATGTAACCGGCAAATGTTCCCAGGGATAATTTGAGATGGCATCACGATGCAACAACATACAAGAACACTCCACATAAACTCTTCAGTGATATGCTAATTTTAATGTCATCATCAATTGTAAAGGAATCACAACTTTTCCATTGGGGTGAGCCGTGTGGCAAGCGCCACAGACTAAACTAACTTATACAAGCATGACAGCAAACTAACCGGTCATTTGTAAAATTTATACCATTCATTACAGCTATATTGTTCTTGAATTGACTTTGATTGTAATACTATTCATAGGCTAGAAGCTATTCACCTACTTGTCAAATCTTTCAAAATGCTTCCTACAGACACTAGGCACAAGGATCCATCCTGTGAAAAATGAATAAAGTAAAACATATAGTTAAGAGCTGATCACTCCCTTGTATAAAACATTTAGTTAGGAGCTGATCACTCCAGTTAAAAGAAGAGACGTTTTAAAAAATAACATTTAAAGATAAGACGTTTTTAAAAATAACCATCTTTATAATTTTAATTATTTTTAATAAAATTAGATAAAAGTACTTTTAATGAAATTACACGTTATGATGTGACACGTCATGTACAAAAACCTGTAACATGCCATGTATAAAAACCTGTGACAAATCATGTACAAAAACCTGTGGCAAGTCATGATTAGGTTGTGACACGCCATGTATAAAAATCTGTGACACGCCATGTATAAAAACCTGTGACAAACCATGGTTAGGTTGTGACACGCCATGTACAAAAACCTGTGACACGTCATGTATAAAAATCTGTGACAAGCCATGGTTAGGTTGTGACACGCTATGTACAAAAATCTGTGACAAGCCATGATTAAGTTGTGACATACCATGTGACAAGCCATGATTAGGTTGTGACAAGCCATGATTAGGTTGTGACACGCCATGTACAAAAATCTGACACACCATGTACAAAAACCTGTGACAAGTTATGGTTAGATTGTGACACGCTATGTACAAAAACTTGTGACACACCATGTACAAAAACTTGTGATAAGTCATGGTTAGGTTGTGACACGCCATATATAAAAACTTGTGAAACGCCATGTACAAAAACCTGTGATAAGTCATATATAAAAACATGTTCCACACTATAGTAAAACAGATATACTGAAATCCTTTCAATACTTTTCATTTTTTTGTTTTTTTTTTTTTTGACAATTTGACACTGCTTAAAGTGTTTCCAACATATTTTCATAAATCAAAATATAATTTTTTTATCTAAAACACCTACTTTGATTAAAAATTAAAAATAAAATTCTTTTAAAAATCTAAGTTTATAAATTTCAAAATTTTAAATTTATTAGTATCTAGGTCTCGAATTGATTCAATTAAAAACTATTTCATACATCTGTGATTATTTCTACCATTTTAATTTTATTCAAAATACCTAAAAATCGAAATTTCAAATACCCACCCACCCAAACACGTTAAAACGATTGCTTGGTGTCTTGAAAGTGTAAGAAAAAGAAATCTGAAAACGCAAAAGAGAGAAATCGAAAGCATAGCAGACGAATACCGAAAAAAAAAATCGAAAGCATAACAGACGAATATCGAAGAGAAAAATCGATAAAATTTGAGAGAGTGAGATGGTGAGAGAGAGAAATCTGAAACACAAATGGAGAAAAATTATGATGAATGGTTTAATTTATTTAAAATATTTTAAAAGGTGTTTTTATCAAATCATGGTTAAATATGACTAAAAACAGTTAAATTTATTCTGATTGTTATTTTTAAAATGTCTTTATCAAAAGACATTCCTCACAATTTCCTCTAAAAAGAATTACCCATATATGACCAAGGAACTTTTTATTATGACATTTTGATGTAAGATTGCAAGGAAAAGAACGGATGAAATAGTCCCAATTCATGTAAAACTATTCAACTATGCATTCATCCATAAGCAGTTGACCACCCAGAGAGATAAAATGTTTATACAAATAAAATTCTTTTATAATTCAATGTCTATGATTTACAATGGACAAATCATTAGCCTGATTATGCATAATTTCACTTACCAAATTTAATCAAATCTACCTATTTGATATTATTATATTATGATAAAAATTCTTTCAGAGACAAACTAATTAGATATTAAATCCTGCAATTGGTCGGACAAAGGGAATCAATCATTTTTTGAGGATTACATGCAAATAATAAAATTTACAGACCATTCCACAAAAACAAGAATTTCAGCAAAGACAGACAATGATTGCACCTTCAATTAACCAGTTCAGTTCAAAGAGTTCTGCAGGAGCACATATTACACTTTGATATTGTGTGTCTGTGTGTAAAAGTTGGACACCATGTAAAGTGATATACGTGTTAGATTGCATGAATCGTTTAGAAAAGGAAAAATACAAAAAAAAAAAACTTTTTAGTACAATGAAATGCTACCATAATCAGATCATTTCTCTTCATCCTCAGAATCTGACTTTGCAAAAACAGGTTCAGGCTGGGTTTGAGCATATGCTGGAGCAATGAACTTGGGGTCTTTAGCCGCAACATCAGCATACTTAAGTATAGCTTCTCTAGGATCTTCTTCCATCCATGTTTCCTTGATCATTCCCCCTTGCTGTAATGAGAGTCAATAGGTAAGTGGGTGTTCGACCCAGCTCATGGAAAAGCTATTCTACCGCAAAAATAGAAGTGGTTCACAAAATTTTAAAATTCTTAGCTTATGCAGGAATCTCATTTGGGCTTTTAAAGGAAGCCACAAATCAAAACACTTTCAAAAGAGCTAATGTATAATAACACATATTTAATGACATTTTAATTTATAAAATTTCAGGGAGAACTATATTTTTACATTCATTTTTTTATTTGGTTCGATTTTTCTTTTGATTCTATTTATTTATTTTTAATTAATAAAAATTTGTTATTATATTTTATTTCTTTCTTTCATTTTAAAACTTATGATTTGTTTAATAAAGTTCAGTTTTTAATTTTTTATTTATTATAATTAAATTAAATTCTTATCAAATTATTTTTTAGATCTCACATACCTTTGCATTAAATTTTTCAAATACTATTTTAGTTTCTTTTTACAGCATTTTCAAAATAGCTCTACTTAAACAGCACTTCTTAGAGAAGCACCAGCTCGACCAAATAGGACAGTCTTTTCCAGCAGCTTTAGTTATACAAGATAAGAATTTTAAGGAGCACCAGGCTATTGGAAAGGAAAAATGCCATTACCTTAAGAAGGTACTGAGTCAACAAGCTTCCCTTACTTGCACCCATTCTTCCACCATATCCTGGTCCTGTTATGGGAAGTTCAGGCTTATGCGACTTGATAGGATCCTTCAGTATCTTCTCCCGTTGACGCTTACGGCTTGGTTGGTCTCTAAACAAAGGTAGTGCATGAGGGTTATGAATCACAAGCGGTGCCTCAAAATCATCAACAGATTTCTTCCTAGGTGCACGTGCAACACAAACAAGAGCGCCTCTTTCGCTAAGGGTTGGATCGTACAGCACATGTGTCCCTCCTTGGCTTTTATCCCCAGCTGTTGCAAATATCTTAAAACAGAAAGAATTAAATGAGTATTATTGATCAGTTCATACTTTTTGACCATGTATGTGCATGGGGTAGGTGTGCTTACAATAGGTTAATGCATAGAGAGATAGTGTGGTATACCTGATTTAGTCTTGGGTGCCAAGTACACTGCACAACACTACAAGTCGGGGATACCCCAACTCTTTGAACAAGTTCAAGTTTTGAACGATCATAAAAGCACAGCAAACCTCCAGTAGTACTTTCCCTCTCAATGGATGTCCCAGTTAGAAAAAGTTGCTCATCAGGACTAAATGCAATATTTGTTTGTGCATAGTGATTTGGGAGATCATCAAACACCTTAAGAGGGGCTTTAATCTGGCGTAAATCCCAAACCTGACATATATTGCATAATTAACAACAAATATCAAGATCCTAAGATGGATTTTGCTTTAGGAGGGGGGGTTCATCATTGATCTGGTTGTAACCACTGTGCTAATTACCTTGAGTGAACCATCAAAGCTTCTGGACAGCAAAATTCTTCCATCAGTAGAAAACTTTAGTGCAGTGATATCATCAGAATGACTTTTTTCAATATATATATCTGGCCTGCTTCCCCATCCGGGCTTAAGATTCCATATCTGCCAGGATAATGCAAGCAAGCATGTAATTTTGAGGAGATAATAGAAGCAACACCATGAAACCAAGCTATTTTAGCTTGCAATCAATCAACATTAAAGAAGTGTCTAGCTAACAGCAACAAGTACCTGTACAGAACCATCTCCAATTCCACCCACAATGCATTTCCCTTCATGATCCCATGCACATGTTGTAACAGGAATTCTTCCAGGCCGTGCAAGTTTTGGTTTGATAACCTACATAACAAACAATTGAAGGCATTTTCTTCACATTATCTCCTTCAGTATGATCAGCAATGTTAAGAAATACAGACCTGCTTTTGACTTTTGAAGTCATTAACATCCCATATACGAAGCGAGCCATCTTCAGACGATGTTAAAATTGTCTCCTTAGTTTTCGGATGCCACTCTCCACAAGTCAACCCAGATATATGTCCCTTAGTATTCTTTAAATCACGAATATACATATCCCCTTTCACAAACTCACCTAAAGTAAGTCCATCTCGGTCATATATCTAAAATGCCAAAAAGAAAACAATCATGACTAACCAATAAATACAATAGCTTTAGGGAGAAAAAAAACTAAAAACTTATGCAAGAAGTAACCTTAGCTTGAGCACAGCCAGTGACACACAAAAACCGGTCTGCCGTGGGACTCCAGCTTAGATTACGAACTTGGTGGCCTTCAAATGGTTCAAGCTGTCTAAATGATTGTAAACGAGAATTCATTCCTTGGAAATCAAACATTCGAACGGTATAATCATAACTACCAGAAAGAACCCTAGATCCAGAGTGATCAATTGCAAGAGCTGAAACAATCTGAAAGCAATAAACATTATTAGAATTTAATTATTTTAGTAATTACAGCTTCAATGACATTTTACCTTTGAAAAAAAAAAAAGAATTAGTTAAATTACCTTAGTATGTCCCTTGAGAATAATCTCATTGCTCATTGGTATCCGATACCCATTCTCCTCCTCCTCCTCCTCCTCCTCCTCCTCCTCATCTGAGTCCGAACTGGAACCAACTGGCGGCCGTGGCGGGCCAATCATGACATCATCATCATCATCACCTGAACCTGGAGGCGGCCGAGGAGGTCCCACCATGACGTCACCAGCATCCTCATCAGGGACAGGAGGAGGAGGACGGGGCGGGCCAACCATGGAGTCATTAGTGTTAGGGTTGGAAGGTTTGGAGTTGCGGAGGGAATTGAGCCAAGCTTTGGAGGAGGAGGAAAGAGAAGGGAGGTCTTCATTGGTTTTATTATTACTATTATTGGCAGCGGCTGTGGTGGACCGGCGAGTGGCGTTGTGGATGGCTTCGAGAGAGGTTTGGGACTTTTGTTGCTTACCGAAAGTGAGAGGGAATTGAGCTCTGATTCCGTCGTAAATATCAGCGTCGTCTTCCATTTTCGTTTCCCCCTCTCTGTTCTGCTCCAATTCAATTCAAAAATGTGATTTTGTTTTCCTTTTTCTTTAAGATTTGGGGAAGATTTATAGCTTAATTGTTTGTAATAGCTCCAGTGAAATATGAACACGACATTTCCTGTGTTTAAACCGGGGAATTGAACTGGAGCCTGAACGGGTGGGAACGGTCTTAAAGCGCCAGTGGGCATGGCAGGTGTAGGTCGGTAGACCCGTCAATATCGGTCTGGCAATTTGGGTCAGCCCATTTTTATTAAATATGAGATGGGTTGAGTCAAAAAAATAAAGACCCATATTATAATCGGGTTTAGATGGGTTAACCTGGTTGCTTAAGGGTTGATCTGAGTTAGGGCGAGCTAGCCCGACAAGTCAAAAGAAAGAAAAAAAATCCCTAATTGCCTAACCCGAGTACCTCGACTCCCATACCCAACTCTCAAGTAGAGTTGTCAATATGGGTCGACCCAGCCCAACTTGACCCTAGCCCTTCTAGGTTGTAAAAATAAAGGCCGGGCAAGGCCAGCTCATATTTTATGTGGGCTAGGAATTTCCTAACCCAGCTTATCCCTTGCTAGCCTAAGGGTTGGGTTGGGCCAGCCCATGGGTTGGGTTGAGAATTCTTGATTTTTTTTTAATTTTTTTTACATTTTTTTATTTCTTTTTCTTCTTCTCCAACTGATCTCTTTTTCTTCTTCTCTTTTCTCTCTCTCTTTATCTCAGTTGGCCCTTCTTCTTCTTCTCCATTTCTTCTTTTTTTTTCTTTTTTTTCTTTTTCTCTTTTTCTCGGTTGGCCTTTCTTCTTTTTCTCCCTTTCTACTTCTTTCTTCTTTCCCTATCTTTCCTCGCTTCTCTCTCTCTCTCTCTCTCTCTCTCTCTCTCTCTCTCTCTCTCTCTCTCTCTCTCTCTCTCTCTCTCTCTCTTCTTCCTTTCTCTTCTTTCTCCTCCCCGCTGATGACTCTCCCTTTCTCTTTCTCCCTTTTTTTTTTGATTGCTGTGGATTGTGTTTCTTACTGCTAGAGGTTTAGGATTTTTTGTGGTTTTTGTGTTTTTTGGTTGTTAAAAGATTGAATTTTTTTTTTGAAACTTTTTCGGGGAGCTTGGGACTTGGACGGTTCCAACACTTGGCTTGGGACTGGATCTAGAGGAGCTGGGGAGATAGGGAGTCGAGAGAATTGGCTGTCGGTGCCAGATGAGGCGTTGAGTCGAGGACGACGGGGAGCTTGGGAGTTGGGATTGGGTCTGGGGGAGACGGGGAGTCAGCCAGTCGGGGGGGAATCGGGTTACTGGGTTAGGCTTAGGCAGATTAGGAATTTTGGAACATTAGTTTTTTCTTTTTTCCTTTGGCCCGCCGGGTTGGCCCGACCCAACCAGGGTCAGCCCTTAAGCAATCGGGCTAGCCCATTTAAGCCCAGTTGCAATATGGGCTTCAATTTATTTAACGCAACCCGCCCCATATTTAATAAAAATAGGTGAGCCCTAGCATTGTCAACGGGTCGGGTACCCTATAATTTTGAGGTACCCGAACCCTAACCCTATTAAAAATTTATTACCCTAACCCTATTAATTACCTGTATAATTTTAAAATCACTACCCTAACCCTAACCCTATTATTTTTTTATTACCCTATAATTACCCTAACCCGTTTAAAACCCGATTAGATTAAAAAATTATTAAAATCTATTTCATGATTATCCAATTTCTTGAACCCGTATACATATATAATAATATTTCTCTACGTATTTGATAAAATTAACTATTAATTAAATTAATAAAAACAAAAATAATAAAATTTAAATTTAAATAATCAAAAACAAAAATTTTAAACGTAAACTTAAATAACTAAAAACAAATATCCATACAACGATATAAATTTAAATAACTAAACAAAAATATTCAAACAAATAATATAAACTTAAATAACCAAACACATATCCAAACAACAACAACAACATAAACTTAAATAACTAAAATAAATATCCAAACAACTAATTAAAACAACGTTACAAATTGACAATAAGGCAAGCTCATTTCAATCATCTTCTTCCGTGTCTGGGTCAACACATTTGGCAATTGAATCATCAATTGTTATACATGATCCTACACAAATAAAAAAATAAAAATATATAACATTTAGGATAATAGATAGTTTTTTAAAGAAAACAAATGAAATAAAAGTATAATGAGTTTATTTACCTTTCATTTCATTCCTCAATCAATTTTGCATTGTGTTGCAGTGTTTTTCTCTTTCTGAAATGTGATACCAAATACGATATCTACTGAATATAACAAACCACTATAAACAGAACATAAACCAAAATTCAGCAGCAGCCTTAATCGTTCAACACATTGAATTAATTTACCAAGTATCAAGTGCTACAAAATTTCCCAACAATAGTGCAGCAAAAACTCACCAAATATCCGGTCGTTAGTCGCACCAAAAAGTCTCAGCCTTCGGCACAATAAGGGACAATTTCATGAAATTGAGCAACGCACCCAAATCTGCCAAATCGACACCTCTACTATTGGCAAGAGAAGGGGAAGTCGGCTTCACAGATTTGGCGACACCTGAGCAAGCAGGGCGTGGGGCACTGGGGCGACACCTGAGCAAGCAGGGCAAGGCGAGGGGCACTGGGGCGACACCTGGGCCAGCAGGGCAGGGCGTGGGGCACTGGGGCGACACCTAAGCAAGTAGGGCGTGGGGCACTGGGGCGACACCTGAGCTAGCAGGGCAGGGCGTGGGGCACTGGGGCAACACCTGAGCAAGCAGGGCGTGGGGCACTGGGGCGACACTTGAGCAAGCAGGGCGTGGGGCGACACCTGAGCAACCAGGGCGTGGGGCACTGGGGCTAGGGGTGACACCGCGATGGCTCGACAGCAAGCAGGGGCTAGGGCTTGGGGCAGCGCCGCGACAGTAGGCAGGGAGTGGGGCTGGCTGGGCTGATGGGAAGAAGAGAAAGATGAAAGAGTGAAAAAGAAAGAGTGGCTAGGGATTTATGTTTTTAATCTTATTGTTTTTTTTTTAACATCAATTATGTAAATAATTATGAAGTAAATAAACTAAATTGTTTGTTTCTAAATTCTAATAAGCACCAAAAAATAAATTTTATTATATGAATTTTATAAAATTATAAATTATAATTGTTATAATGTTAATATAAAATAAAAAATTAATATATATTAAAAGTATTATAGTGTATCTATAAAATAGTATTTATATTTTAATACATAAATCTAATTTATATAAAATATAGATATTAAAAGATATTACAATTTAATTAATAATTATAATTTTATTAATTATATAAATTTGTTTTTAGTTACATGAAATTTTATAAAACATAATTAAATTTTAAAATTATTCTAATATCAGAACTTATTTTTAGATAATTAACTTTATATATTATAAATTTATATAAATAAAGGTATATATATTATTTAGTTATATATATTGTTAAATTGAATTTTTTCCTTTATCCTCTAATTTTTATTAATTCTATATTATGGTATAGAATTAATACTAATTCCTTATAGTGAAATATTGCATGTCATTATTTTATAGGAGGTTGATACCATTTTATGGTATCCTTGGCTTCAATCAATTACTTATAGTTGTTGTACATTAATTCTTCAATATAGAATTTAGTACTCAATGTGATGAGTTAAAAATTATTTTTAAACAATTTAATTAATTATCAAAATTTTATGTTTTTTAATTAACATGAAGTACAAACACATTATTTTAGAGGAGGTTGATGTCATTTTATGGTATCATTGACTTCAATAATTAATACTTGTAGTTGTTGCACATTAATTCTTCAATATATAATTTAGTATTCAATGTAATGAGTTAAAAATTGTTTTTAAACAATTTAATTAATTATCAAAATTTTATGTTTTTTAATTAACATGAAGCACAAACACATTATTTTAGAGGAGGTTGATATCATTTGATATCATTTTATGATATCGTTGACTTCAATAATTAATACTTGTAGTTGTTGCATATTAATTCTTCAATATAGGATTTAGTATTCAATGTGATGAGTTAAAAATTGTTTTTAAACAATTTAATTAATTATCATAATTTTATGTTTTTTAATTAACATGAAGTACAAACACATTATTTTAGAGGAGGTTGATATCATTTGATATCATTTTATGGTATCATTGGCTTTAATAATTAATACTTGTAGTTATTGCACATTAATTCTTCAATATAGAATTTAGTACTCAATGTGATGAGTTAAAAATTATTTTTAAAAAATTTAATTAATAATCATAATTTTATGATATGATATTCGTATTAATATATAAAACATAATTAATAATTTAATAATTTTTTTATTTATATATATTCATATATATGTATTAGTTATTAAACTAACTATATTTTAAATATAATATTTTGTCTATATATACTAAATAGAACAACTTGGCTGGATGGTTAAAGCTGTGGGTGCTCTCATGGAAGGCTAGTGTTCAAGCCCCTACACTATCATTTTACTCCACTAATTGACTAACTAAACGGGTAATAATCGGGTTTCAATGCGGGTACCCGCGAAACCCGATAAAAAATTAAACGGATAATTAATCGGGTTTCAATGCGGGTACCCACGGAACCCTTTAAAAGGATTAAACGGGTAATTAAATGGATAGTTAAACGGGTTATAAGGCGGGTACCCGCGGAACCCGATAAAGGATTAAACGGGTCGGGTAACCGGTATCCGTAGTGTAATACCCGAACCCTACCCGAACCCAAGTCGGGTAGTAAAATTGCTACCCGAACCCGCCCCTAATCCGGTTATATGGTACCCTAACCCGGTTTAACCGGGTCGGGTACCCGCGGGTACCCTATAATAGGGTACCCGTTGACATCCCTAGTGAGCCCAAATGGACCTAGCCCATTTTTACAAGTCTACTCCCAAGCCCCGACTCGACGATGACTGTCACGACCCGGAACCACCCTCGAGTCCGTGACAACCGCCGCGATGTCCCGACATGCACTCATCCCCCGAGTACCATATCAAGACCTCGCAAGGCTCTCGTACTAGTCTTTCCCACCCCCCTGTGAGTTTCTATTTATTAATCTCATGCTTTAGAACATGTCGTCCCTTTTCGAACCAAAATAGGGAAAAAGTCGAAAATGTCTACACAGGGGCATTTCGGACATTTTTCGTCGAAAATTTCAAAATTTGGAAAAAATGTTACTTACGCGTAAAGAGTTCATAATTTACAGTCGGAATTGAAATCGGATATCTAAAACATGAAATTTGAGTGAAATTTCATTTAATGGAATAAAATAATAATATTTCATAAAATAAAATATTTTCTTATAAAACAATTTTTATATAGATATCCGGATATAATTTTTACAGCGTAAAAACAAAATATATTATTACATATAGTAATACAGATAACTGAAGTGTAAAATTTAATTCACAATGTTAAGTGGGCCCAAAATAGATAAATACAGTCTACGAAATGAACATGGGCACAAAAGGTTATCTCTCTAAACCTTCTCCTCAACAGAGTCCTCTATCTACAACTGTCTGTGAGCCTGAAATGGAGAAATTGAGGGGTGAGTTTTACAACCCAGTGAGTTAGATAAATACCATCTGCGACATCTAAAGTCGAGTAGATGGAGACAATATAGATAAAACATAATACTATCATGTAGTTGATAGCATCAATTTAACACGATTGTACAAATCAATATTATTTATCAAAATCCAAGGCTTATGTTTTATTTATACAAAATCAGGCCTAAGCCAAATCTCATACTCGTGGACACTTGATCAGAGTGTCTAATCGAGTCCGCCAAGGCTATTAAAATTTTATAATTTTTCAAATACAGCCGATCCTTGGCGTTGGCTAAACTCACTTTCACGCGGTGGTTTAACGTGAAGTGAATCGTTTCATTACCTCGGGAGTTACCCTACTCGCCTCTACGACCGAGGTAACCGATCATAGGGTTTCCTGTGCTCCTCCTAAAGGCAGTCCACGGCAACCCTCACTGCAGTGTTTCATTACTCATAATCCACCAAATTTCATATATAAAAGTTCTCGAGTAACGTAGCATGGCAAATGTTCATTTCAATCCGGTCTATCCAGACCACCAATAATTCATAAATATTATTCATAAAAACATTAAAATCATGCCATCATGCTACTATAATATCATAAGCCCCAAGTTCAATTTATTGCATAAATAGCACAATTCAATAATTAGGTCTCCATATACTCAATGTAAATAAATCGATTTTTCGATTTAAAAATCATTTATGAAATACAATTTATTTTAAAAGCACATAATCAGGTAAACTACTTCAGATATTGAAAACGATAAATTATCCACTCACATCGTCACAGGAGTGCCCGATACTCCCGTTTTTAATTTCACTACACCGTTTTTCTCCGGTGTCCGAGGAACCCACCACCTAGGCGATACGTGTGACACAAATTTCAATAAATTGTGTCAATTTCTCATAATCAATTTCAGGCTCTACGTGATGCATGAACTGAGCTAAAAATGGTTCGGACAGTCGTTTATTCACGTTGTCCGACCGACTCGCCTACACGCGTCTAAATTGCTAAAATCCTTATTTTAATTTCGATTTGACCTGTTTTAGTTTCTAATTGTTCGATTACATTCCATTTACTCAATGACAGCAACTACGGGTCAATTTACCAGTCCTAGACTAAAAATTACGAGTTTACCCCTAACGGGTAAAAATTCAATTTTTGCTCCGAAAATTCTCATTAATTTCCTATATCCATAATTCACCATAATTCATCAAAATACCTCAATTATATCCAATTGGACTTAATGTCCCTCAGTGTGATACAAATTATCAGTCCCAGACTGAAATTACGAAAATACCCCTAGTGGGTAAAAATTTCGATTTTTACCCTAAAATTCCCATAATTTTTCTACACCCTTTATTCATCATTATTCATCATCACACCTCAAAATAACCTCAAGATCAACAGCATTTCTCTCTCTAAAAATTCGGTCAAGCTTGGTGAAATATGAAAAATCTATTTTTCTTGCTTATTTTTGCTAGTTTTCATTTCTACACTTAACCACACTTTCTACAAACATTTAATCAAGCTAAAATTCCACCAAATCACACCTCAAATCCTCTCATCAAGACTCAACCAGCATGGGTGTTCATACCCACTTTTTAATTTTGCATGAAAATTGAAATAAAATGCATGGGTAATGAGAAAATCAAAGAAAATTAAGTGATTTTACCTTTTTCAAGCTAACTTCCTTGATTTCTCTCACTAGGGTTTGGATTTTCAGCAAGGGTTTCAAGTTTTCATACCTTTCCCTCTCTTACACGGTTTGGAGAAGAAGAAATGGCCTGAATTTTTACTTTTTATAAGTTAAATAATTAAATATTTAATTTAACACATGGTTATTAACTTTTTCTCTTATTTTATTATTTATTGATTTTCTTTTTGAATTCTTTTCAGCCCAAAAATTTCAGCCCTTATCCTCTGAATTTCCAGGAGCTTCTAGAAGATATTTTAATAATTGTTATAGTATAATTTTATGAAATTACACTTTTGCCCTCCGAAAAGTGCAAAATTACATTTTTGCCCCAAAAATTGAAAAATTGCCACAAGGCATATTTTTCACTCCTCAAACTCATACCACACTCCAATTTGTCAAATTTGATCTAAATCCTCTCGAAAAATTAAATTTGGCCTTCCGGTGGCAAAATTACGATTTTGCCCCTACATTCCAGAAATCACCGAAATTTCTTCTTTTTCCACTTCTCAACCTCAAATAACACTTCAATTGATTAATATGATCAATCTAAATCAAATGGGATCAAAAAATCTTTTTCAGAAATTCCAAATTCGTCCTTTAATGGTAAAATTACTATTTTGCCCTTGTGTCCCAAAAATACCGAGAATTGCACTTTTTCACTGCTAAACTTCATTTTATGTTCCCAACATCATTTTATATTCCATATAATCATTCTTGGTCATTAAAATCAAAATCTTTATTAAAAATTCCCATTTTGTCCTGAAATTGAAAAATGACCGTTTTGTCCCTAATCGGTCAATTTTCCCGAGTAACTCCAAATTGAACCTCGAACTCCAAATTCTCATTTTAAACCAATCCATGGGTTTTAGTTTTCTCAAATTCATCCTCAATTCTCTGTTTAAACTGGTTCAAAACTTATTTAACTTGATCATACCCTTAAGGGCAATATTGTCATTTAACTTATTTCCCGGGGCAATTCAATATACAAACATGCTATCCATTGCATGTGAATGACATATCACAGATAAATTAGGGTCGGGTATTACAATGACTCCCATCCAGGCCATCCTAACCCGAATCGACGGTGAATGCTGTATCCGGCATCAGCCCATCGTCCCTCCATCCGGCACTGACATTCTTCCTCGGTTCTTGTCTTCCTAATCCCTCCCTCCCAACCAAGTCCCAAGCTCCCAAGGCCCTACTCGGTGGTGACTCCCATTTAGGCCATCCTAACCCGAATCGATGGTGAATTCTGCATCCGGCATCGGCCCATCGTCCTCCCATCCGGCACCGACATCCTTCCTCGGTTTCAATATTCCTGATTCCTTCCTCCCAACCAACTCCCATCCCAACCTGTCCTGACTCCCATCCGACTCCCAAGTGGCACATCTTGATTTCATTTCTCAATTCTCGGTTCAAGCCTTGTCACATCTTGGTAAACCTTTGATAAGTTTTAACAATAATTTTGTATAAAAATTAAAAATGTTATAATTGGTTTAACTTTTGTAAATTGTGATGTTGTTGTTGCTGGACATTTCCATATATTTTGTGATTTGTGATGTTGTTGTTGTTGCCTTTTCTATAATATATCGGCATTTGTAGCAGTTATTTGACTGAACTAAGATGTTCTGTGTAAGAGTTTGAACTTTGTTATTGTTGCTGCGTGAAGTCATGATTAGTGTAAAACTCAAGTTATTTGTTTTGTTTATGTTTTTGTCCAATGTTTCACTAACATAGAACCCATGCCTATAATCTAACTTTTGAATTGGATCAATCAGTTTATGTAAATTTTTAATAATTTTTATTCATGTTTATGTTATTTGAAGGGTTTAGGAGATGGATGAATCAATTGAAAACTTTATAAATGTAGATGATGACGTGAACATTTTGAATGAGGATGAAATTCCTTCTCAGTCTCATATATTTGAATTTGAACAATTGAACAAGAAGGCCAAAAAAGAAACTTCAAATATTGGAATTATTTCACTAAAATAGGCAAAAAGCAAGATGGAGTAGAAAGGGCAACTTGTAACATTTGTAAAACGGAGTATAAGGTTAGTCATAAACCCAGTGGCTCTAATTATGGCACTTCACATTTACGGCGTCACATTGACACTTGTAAATTCATTTCCTATTTTAATCTATATCAAAAGCTAATGGATTACGAAGGGAAAATAAAAGCTACAAAGTTTAATCCTAGGATTTCACGTGACATGCTTGCTGAAGTCATAATTAAGCATGATTTGCCTTATACTTTTGTTGAATATAATAAGATTAGAGCTTGGGCTAAGTATGTCAATCCAAATGTGGTGATGCCTTCTAGAAACATTGTTATATCTGATGTCCAGAGAATTCATTTGAGAGAGAAAGAGAAACTTTGTCAAGCCCAGCCTTAAAATACTTGCCATGTCATATATGTAATGGATAACATGTTTACATATTTGGAAAGCCCTGAAAAATAGTCAAAAGTCGGTATTGTACTTAGAGGTACAACTAAGTTGATTTAAACCTCGAATAAGTTCAAATGAAGATTTTAAGAGGAAATTAAAAATTTTACAGTCCAGGAATAACTTAAAAAGATTATTCGGAGTTCGAGGGCTGATTTGGAGTCAATTTGGAATATTGACTACCTAGGGGTAAAATGATAATTTTACCACTCGAGGACAAAATGGGAATTTTTAGAAAAGATTTTGACTACATTTGACTAAGATTGATCATTTGGAGTATAATTTGAGGTTAAGAAGTGAAAAAAATTGTAATCCCGGTATTTTTCGGAGCATATGGGCAAAATCGTAATTTTACCACTTTGGGGGCAAAATCGTAATTTTACACCACCAGCACTTGTCATGCTCATATAATTCATCCATAAACAATTTATGTGGAGGAGAATTAAAGTGTATTATGTGGTGGAGAAATAAAGAGTAAAGGATGAGTATTTAAAATTTTGGACCAATAATAAAATGACAAGTGTCAAGCTTTTATTTATTTATTATTTTCTTTATAAAAAGGCATAAAACCAGCCCATTCCTCCCCATAACGGTTGGCCAAAGAGAGAAAAGAAAGGAAACAAGAAGAACAAACCTTAGAGTGAGAAAATTAAAGGAGAATTGTTGGATTTCAAGCAATCAAGCTAGTAAAGGTTAAATTTCTTGACTTTGGCTAATGATCTATCATTCTTGTGCATTTTCTTCCATTTTAAACGGTTGAGAATCAAGATCTCATGAAAATGTTCTTGTTGGGCAAAGCTATAGAGAGAGGGTATGATGCTTGAATTGGTTAGATTTCAATAGATTTTAGTGTTTTTAGTTAGTTAGTAATGTGTAGTATGAAAAAGAACCAAGAAAAATTTATTTTCTCCCATTACCCATCAAGGCCGAATATTATGGAGTGAATATTGGGAAGAAATTTTGTGACATTTTGTGTTAATTAGTTAGGATTTAATGGTTTTAATAAATGGGGGTGATAGAAACCGAAAATGATGATATTTAGCATGAAATCATAAATTTCGTATTAAGTCCTCATTGGCCGAATTTTTCATGTAGTGTGTTGATGTTGAAATTGATTTTATTCTAAGTGAATTTGATTTGGAATTGATGAATTATGGTGTAGGAATATAGCTTGAAAAAATTTTAGTGTTAGTGGACACACATTGGCCGAATATTCTAAAATGAAATGTGAATGAGGTTTTACCACATTTCATGTTAATTGACTAGTATTTGGTGAATTAGAGTATTGAAAGAGAAATAGAATCAATTGGAGTTAAATCGGATGTATTGGCCGTTTAATCGGGTAATAAATCGAATTAGGTCAATACCGAGTTTGGATAAAGACCCAAGGATTTTACATTTCATTTCAAGCATCCACATAAAGCCTGATTTGGTTTTATATCAATTTAGCACCAATTCAATGAATTGTTTGTTGTGCATTATGGATAGGGGGTGAGCAAGCTATTGTCAAGCCCAGCCATAAATTATTTGCCATGTTATACATGTGACTGATAGAGTGATTGTATATTTGAACAGCCTCGGAAAAAAAAAATTTAAAAGTCGGTATTGTGCTTAGAAGTACAAGTAAGTCGATTTATACCTCGAACTAATTAAAATAGGGATTTTAAGGTGAAATTGAGGATTTTACAGTCCAGAGATGACTTAAAATGATGATTCGGAGTTCGAGGGTCGATTTGGAGTAAATCGAGAAACTTGACCGATTAGGGGTAAAATGGTCATTTTGCCACCTAAATATTTAATTTGGATGTTTAATGAGATTTTTGACTAAGACTAATCATTTGAAGTATAATATGGGGTTTGATAGTGAAAATTTTTAATTCTCGATATTTTTGGAGCATAGGGATAAAACGGTAATTTTACCACCTGAGGACAAAATGGAAATTTTTAGAAAGGAATTTGATTTCATTTGACTAAGATTGATCAATTGGAATGTAATTTGAGGTTGGAAAGTGAAAAAAAAATGTAATTTTGATACTTTTCAGAGTATATGGGTAAAATCGTAATTTTGTTGCTCGAGAGGCAAATCGGTAAATTTTCACCCCCGACACTTGTCAAGACCAAGGGATTTTATTCATCATGGAAATGGATAAACATGAGATATGTGTGGTGGAGATACAAAAGATTAAATTTTTAAATATTTAAAGTATGGCCAATAAAATGGTACCATGTGTCATACTTTTAATATTTTATTATTTCCTTATAAAATGGCACAAATCAGCCCAGTTCTCTCTCATCATGGTTGGCTAAGAGAGGAAAAAAGAGAAGAAAAGGAAAGAAAATAAGAACATAAACCCTAGGTGCCAAAAATTCAAGAAAAAGTGTGATTTTTCAAGGAAAATCAAGTAAAAAAGGTAAGATTTATTAGGTTAAGTTTGAAATCTATCTTCTTTATGCATTTTCCCTTATTTTCCATGGTTAAAATGCATGTTTTCATGGGAAAACCATGGCTGGTCAAATGGGTATGGAGAGAGAAATGATGTTAGATTGATTTGATTTTGAGTTATGCTAGTGAATTTAGTTAGTTTAGCATGTTAGTAAGCAAAACAACAAGAAAAAAATTGATTTTCCTTAGTGTTCTTCAATGGCCGAACCTTGCTTGGAGTGTGGGAGTGATGGATTGATTTTTATTTCAAGAGAATTAGTTAGAAAATGAATAATTAAGGAGAAAAAAATTAAATAGGAAAAATTACGGTAGTAGTGCACCATTTTGGCCAAATTTTCCAAGAAGGAATATGAATGTGGCTTTGCTGAATTTTAAGGTATTTAGCTTGACATTGGTGATTCGAAGCATTAGAAAAGAAATGGAGTTGATTTGAGCTAAATCAGACACGCATATCAATTTGTTGGGTAAAAGACTGAAATAGGCCAATATGATGTTTAGGCAAAATTTAGACATTTTTCATTTCATATCATGCATATATATATCAAGCTTGAAATAGCTTATGACTGTTAGACACAATTTAATTGGAATATGTGTCATGGATTATGGCTAAGTGGTGAGCTATTGGATACGGGTAAAGGACTGTTCCCGCAGACTGAAAATAAGAGTATTTCTACTCCTAATACAATGAGTGGACAATTTATCGTCTTAAATATCTAGAGTAATTATACTTGTTTGATGCTTTTATTGAATGGTGAGTTTAAATTATAAAATATTATATTTTTCAAATAAAAATGTCTTTTAATAAAAATGAGATTTATACTAGTTTTGAAATCAAATATTGTTTTGGGAAAATTGAGTATGTGGAGATTGTGTTGAATTTATGATTTTATATGTTATTGAAATTGTGTCTTATGACACTATGATAGCATGATGGTTAAATTTTTGGGTTGGCATGAAATATATGAACAGTTTTGGTTTGGTTTCGGTAGACTGGATTAAATTTTATTCGCCATATTATGCTACTGAAAATTTTATGGGTCTGGTGGCATATTAAACTGTCACTACAGTGGTGGGGGTTTCCGTGGACTACCTATAAGAGGGGCACAGTAACCCAATTATATACATACCTCTGGGGGGAGATGTTGGGTAAAGTATCTCCTGAGGTAAGATTTGAGTGCACCTCACGTTCGGACCACCACGTGAGAGTGAGACTCAGCCAACGCCAAGGAACGGCTGTGTGCCAGAGGTGAAAACATGTTTATATGTATGGGACATTTAACAGCCTTGGCGATTTCAGTCAGATGCCTCAGCCAAGGTATCTCCGAGAATGATTTTGGCAAGGGCCAAGTTTAAGAAATTCACAAGCCGGGAAATTTTGACGAAAAGAAATGGTTTGGTATGGATTGAAACAAATTTTGAGTTATGAATATTATTGAGATATATCATTTTTATATTATTTCAATCTACTCGGCTTTAGATGCTTTTGATGGTAATTGTTTACTCACTGGGATTTTATAATCTCACCCCCTCATTTCCTCACATTTTAGGCTCAGGAAATTCCATAATTAGCTAACCTTGACAAGGACCTTCAGCTGGACTTGAATCGACAAAAGCTGTAGGTTCTCAGCTTTCAATGCATATTGGTTAGTTGTGGGCCCACATGTCACCGTAAAGGAAACTTCATACTCTGGTTATCTATAGCATTGTATGAAAGAATTTATTTTGCTTTTACACTGTAAAAATGATTTACGGATATTTCTATAAATATTATTTTATAAGAAAAGGAAATATTTTATTAAATATTTTTATTTTAATCAACTAGTTATAATTTCTTCTAAAATGATAGTTTTAGACATTTAAAATTATTTTTGGTTACGAAATATGTGTTTTCCACTCACATACTACATTTTGATCGAGTTCAAAATTTTTTAGAAAAAAAAAGACCAAAATACCCCTATAAGGCGAAAATTATTTTTCCACTGTTTCGAGTAGGAAAAAGTTTAAAATCCTTTGAGAAAGGATGTTTGGCAACGATTGCTCACAGAGGAGGTAAAAAAGCTGATACAAAAGCCTTGCGAGGTTTCGGTCGGTGTTCAGGGTATGAATACCTATCGAGATTTCGCAACTGTTGTCACGGGCTCAATGGGGAGTTTCGGATCGTGACAGCTATACTGGTAAAAATAAGGACATTGTGCCTGAAGACCGGGACTAGGAGTATATCGACTCCTAATACTGTGAGTAAACTTATTATCGCCTTAATTATCTAGAGTAATTTTTACTCAATTTGGTGATTTTGGTTGAAAAATGATTTTTAAATGATGAATTGGTTGTTTTATGAGAAAAATGTAGATTTATAAAATAAATTAAATTTTTATAAATTAAATTGATAATTTAATGACTGATTTGAAATTAGAGTAATTGGAGACCACACGTTGTATTGCAAATTATGATTTGAATCAAATGACTTATGATATTATGGCATAATTGGCTAAATTGTTAATTGTATTGAAAAGTGTGACTGTCTGCTTTATCCTAATAAATTAGTTAGAAATGAAATTGCCAATTTATGCTTTGAATCTTTTATTTAATTGGTGGATTATTAACTACTATAGTAGTCGGGTTTCTGTGGATCGGCCTATTTAAAGGTGGCACGGTAAAACCCCCTATATATCTTTATCTCAGTTGTAGAGGTGTAAAGGGTTGTCCTGAGGTATGACAGAGTTCACTTCATGCCAAACCACCACGTGAAGGCGAACTCAGCCAACGTCAAGGAATGACTGTATTTTGAACGTTTATGAAGTTTCAACAGCCTTGGCGGTCTCGATCGGATACCTCTGATCAAGGTGTCATCGAGTATGATTTTGTTTATTGGCATGAGCCAAGTTTTCAGGAAAACATAAGCCATGTAAAATTTCGAGCAAAATGAATTTAATTTATCTAGTGAAAGAAAATGAAATGTTATGAATCATTCTTATGTTGATTTATTTTGATCGTCTCCATTTACTCGACTTTAGATAGTTTAGATGGTATTTGTTTACTCACTGGGATTTTATAATCTCACCACCCTCCTTTCCATCCATTTCAGGCTCAAGATAGTCCGTAGTTAGCAGATTTTGTCAAGGACAACAGTTAGACTTGAACCATCAAAAACTATAGGTTCACAGCTTTCGATGCTTTTGGTTAGTCGTGGGCCCACGTGTCACTGTAAATTAAATTTTATACTTTGGTTGTCTGTATTATAGTATGTATGAATATATTTAGCTTTTACGCTACAAAAATTGTTTACCGATGACTCTATAAAAATTGTTTTATAAAAAATAGAATATTTTATTCAATTTTTTTATTTTAGTCTAAAAGTTATAATTTCACTTTAAATGAATGTTTTAAGCATCCAAACTTATTTTTGATTACGAAGTATGTGTTTTTCACCCACATACTACATTTTTAGCCGATTTCAAACTTTTCAAGGAAAATGACCAGAATACCCCTGTGTAGTAGAATTTTCTTTTTGACTATTTTTGAATCGAAAATGGTCAATACCACTTTAAAACATAATTGTAGTAACTATCACTCACAGGGGGAAAGAGAAAACTGATATGAAAGCCTTGTGGGATTCCGGTTGGCATTTCAGGCAATTAGTGTCTATCGGGAGGTCACAGCAGTTGTCAAAGGCTCGAAGGGAGTATCGGATCGTGACAATTCAATTGGTATAAGAGCTTTTGGTTTTAAAGATATCAGAGCTTTGGTTTTAAAGTGTTTTAAAATTTTACAATGTCAGTGTGGCCCCGGGTTAAGTTAAGTTAAGTTCGATTGGATCGAATTAGATGTATACATCTACATATAGAAATTACTTACTCATAAGATGCATAAATGATTAAGAAATTATCATTTGGTTACATATAGGTTTTGTGGTACATCGTGTACTTACCCACCATGTCTAAGAGGAATGAAGATTTCGATACCTCCTATAGTTTTAGCGAAGAATCATTAGACTCTACAACTAGAAGCCATAGGCGCTCAGAACCGAGTAGCCTGGAAAGATATCCGTTTAGAGTTCCTAATAATTGGACTCCATCGGATTTGGGATCAAAGGTTCGGAGACCAGAAAGCTCTAGCACTAGTGAGACTGATGAAAGTGCTAGTAGTAATGACGTTAATATAAGTATAAGAAATTTCCTCTTGAAAGAGTCTGAGGCGTATGCCAAGGAAAGAACGAGAGTGATGATAGCTGAGGGTAGGTGTCATCCGAGGAAGGTGACAGCCGTACGACGTTTTCCTCCTAGGTGCAGAAGGAATGTTGCACCGGTGAGTGACGAGGAATGTCGGAGGATCCAACAAGCTTGGATTAGAGAACAAAAAGAAAAATCTCAAAAGATGGAAAAGGATTTGGAAAAGAATCCTGAGGAAAAACGAGAGTAGAACCTTAACACTCTCGTTGAATTTTGTACTAACTTGACCTTAGGAAGTTGTAGTTAAAACGGAAATAGCAATAGTTATCTGTATAAAAGAATTAAGAGGTTGTTTTGTTTTGTATGACTTGTATGAACTATAAGATAGCTGTTTAAATGGTTTAATCTGTATAGTAAATTTTTGGTATGACAAAAGTAGATTGGTAAGATCATTATGGCAGAAGAATATTTATTTTAGCAGTATGGTTGACCATTTTATATAATTATGGTAAACTGATGAAGGAAGTCAGTAATGAATTAAGTAACTACAAAGTCTGACAATGAACTTTCATTTTATAAACGTAATTAGTCAAGAATTGATGAATAAGGCTGAGCTTTTGACAACGATTGTTATGCAATCTGATGGATACACAGTTAAGAGTAAATTTGGAGATCATGATTTAATAAAATCGCCCTGAATGTTGCAATGAAAATATATAAATGTCGGTAGTGAAAATATTCAAAGCGAGATATATAAGAACTAAGGATCTGATCGAAAACTTGTGATAGAAAGTTAATTTTACAAATTGCGGTTTCCATGATCATAACACTTATGGAGGGTTATCAATATATAGACATACGTTGAATTGTTAAAGTTATAAATGAAGGTTATCAATATACGGTGAAAGCATAAGGGAATATTACGTGAATTGAAAAGCTTCCTCGTGGACTTAGATATTGGGAGCAGCATAAAGATAAGACTCACAAGTTGAAATATGGTCATTGGTTTGGCTGCTAAGTTTCATTATTTGGAATTTTCAGTGCATTAGGGAAATGTTAAGATAAAGATGATCAGTAATGGATGATGGAAATAGAGATATACCGTAAGTAATAAGTAATTATGGGTATGATGATATATAGACATAAAGATTATTAATATGTGGACATACACTTGGAGTTGTAATTTACAAATTCGAAGTACTTAAGATATGATTAAATGGAATTAGTGTTAGTCAAGGTATATAAACCTTTTAATTAATTTCTGTGGAGTATGCATGATAGTAGAATGGAAGAACATAGTGTTGTGATATTATATGGTGAAGTTACTATACTTTATGAAAAGAATATTCTAAAGAAGAATTTAGTGATTATTGACAAGTGTTATAGGATGATATGAATTTGAAAATATTGATCTTACCTATCATTTGTGATAAGAACAAGGAAATATAAATGGTTAAGGAAATTGTGATGTAAGCTTGGAGGAAAACCAAACGTTTAAGGACGATTAAGGTAGTAATCTTAAATTTGGATGAATAACATTGATTAAGTAAACTCCGACAGTCACCGTACTGCGATGCTAGGAACATTGTTGGTCCCAAATATAGGTGCTAGAGGGGGTGAATAGCACTTCTCGGCTCTTTTTGGTGGGATTGAGACTTAATCTCAAACTAAGGAAGATAAGGCAATGAAAACAATTGACAATGTATTTACAGTGGTTCGGTCCAAAACCTACATCCACTACCTTGATTATCCAACCAACGATTTTCAAATCAAATACTAGACGGTGGAATTCATAAGCTTCCACCAAGCTTTTACAATGGCTTTTCCAAGGCTTAGCCACAACCTTTACACTAGTTTTTCACAGGATCAACTAAAACCCAATGTGGCTTTCCAAGGCTCAACCACAACCTATCACTAGTTTTTCCCGGGCTAAACTAAAACCCAATGTGGTTTTCCAAGGCTCAACCACAACCTTTAACTCTAGTTTTTCACGGGCTAAACTAGAACCCAACCCCAACTTTTCAAGGCTAAGTTGGAACCTATAAGCATCCAAGCAAACCTTGCTTGATGCAAACACTTAGAGTGAAACACTCACTCTAAGAATGCAAAGATAGAAAAAGAAAGTACTTAGTGATCACACGGTTGATCTATATGGTACAAGTTAAAGTGTTGAACATAGATACAAAGAATAAGCGTTGAGGTTCAATGAAGAGTACAAAGAATTTTCAGGTTTTGCTACTCTTCTTGGCTTGAATGTGATGGTGTCTTTTTGTGTGAAGCCAAAGTTGTCAAGAAGCTTGTTCTTTGGCATTTGAAGATCCTTTTATAGTTGGAGAAGCTAGTTTGGTGGCTGTTAGGACGTTTATGACCGTTAGAAATAGTTTAGGGAAGATTCTAGCCGTTTTCTTGTCTTGTAGTGGCTTGGCGGATGTAGCAGACAGAGAGCACTTAGTCGACTAAAATTTTTCCCTAGGTCGACTAAGTTGGTTCTGTTTCTGATGCAGATTCCAGTGATCGCTTAGTCGACTAACCCCATTATCTTGGTTGACTAACTTGATTATGTTTCTCCCCAAGCTTTACCCTTTCACTTCTCCACTTTGACTTTTGTTCAACAACTGATCTTCCTTAACATATTAGGGGACTCCATCAATACTGATCTTCCTTGTTCTTTATCCAAATCACATCTTTGGGTGTTCAATAGGAAGATTGAAACATTATTTTTTTGTAGTTATTTCCCCTGCACACTTAGTTAGAAATGTTTGACACAAATGACACGGGAATGTTTTATTATCATCAAAAACTAATGGAGTCAACAAGAAACACTGCATGTCTAGGACCTGTTTGGGACACATGAATAAAATGTGACAGATGTGAAATTGAACACATGAGTTGAACTAAAGTCAACAAACTTGATTCAAAATCTTGTTAATTGGAGTTTTAAGGTTTCTAAAGGTCATCGATGCGAATGAATTGTAAAATTGTCTTTATTGCCTTATATATATGTATATTGGCATATAAGAGAAGGAAAGTTAGAGAAGTTCCGAGATGGACACGTAAAGATAAATTAACATGTGGAGTGCCGAGATGAATAATATGTGACTGAAGTCAAACCTTAAGAAATAAGGAAGACAAGAGATTAGACCTTGTTAAAGGCTGAAAAGAAAGAGAGGGAAAGATTAGATAAATGTATGAGATATTGATAAGTGATGCTAATACCAAGTAAAAAAGGCGTGAATGGAGATTTCAAGAATGATATATCAAATGAATTATTATAGGATATGGCTATGAAAATTTACAAATATTGTCTTGATTTTATTGAAAGGAAAGAGTTAAAAACAATATAAGCAAACTAAGTGGCATGCTAGAAACTTTTGGAGAAAAAATTGAAGCATGAATAGTGAGTATGCAATTAAATAATTTAGTGAACAAGTGCCTACCTTTATGAAAATGATATGTTCGAAGTACGAAAAAGCAAATAAATGATTATCTCTAGAATGTTTAAGCACCCTTAAGAAAAAAATTATAAATTATACGCAATAAGTATAAGGTGTATGATTTGAAACTAGCTAAGGAGCCAAACGACTAAGTTACAGGGTAAATGGTCCATGCTTGTTTTCATGAGCATTAAGTCATGTGATTATAAAAAGGAAGCCGTGAGCTGAAAGCGATATTCGTATTGACATTGAAAAAGTATTTGAGGAGAATTTAGTTTCAAGTCTTGGAATTTCGAGAACAAATTGTAGATTGGCCAAAGGATAATGATGTCATGTTTATATGAAAGAATAAAACAATAGATGATTGAAGTTAAATTTGATAAGGAAGTCAGATAATGAAACAATCTTAATATATTATGAAAAATTTGAAATTTGAAAAGTATTTGAGGTATGCCTGACTCAATGAGTTTAAGACTTAAATGACAAATTAATATGGGAACACAATAGGGATACAAGAGAATGTAGATGCGTGAAAGATAATCGAGGAAAAAAGGGGTGACCCTCAATAATTGTGGTATTGCATGAGATGCAATGATCAAGTCAAGGCAAATCTCTAAAGCATCAATGATATCTTAAAGCGTACATACATACTAGATTACAACTGAATAAAAATGACTTTATGATACAGTAATATATAGTACAAGGAAATTACAAGGGCCATCTTTATTTGCAAAGTAGCTTGATTTGTGATGGTCAATTTTTTCATGTGCATTGTTGTGCTCATATATTAAATCTGATTGTTCAAGAGGGCTTGAAAGCAGTCAGTGAAGCATTGTTTAAAATTAGAGAGAGTGTGAAATATGTAAAGGTATCGGATGGGAGGATGAAAAAATTACAAGAATGTATTTAGCATGTTGGTATTAATGCAAGTGTTGGGTTGCATTTAGATGTGTCAACAAGATGGAATTCAACATATTTGATGCTTGAAAGTGTAATCAAATATCAAAAAGCTTTTGCTAGCCTCCAATTTGTTGATAGAACTTATAAATATAATCCATCTGATGAGGAATGGGAGAGAGAAATGATAATTTGTGAATTCTTGGAGTTCTTTTATGAGACTACAAACTTGAAATCTAGTTCATCTTATCCAACTTCCAATTTGTATTTCATGCAAGTTTGGAAAATTGAATCGATTTTAAATGAGAATTTGCATAATGAAGATGCGGTTATCAAGGATTTGTCTCAAAAGATAAAAATGAAATTTGATAAGTATTAGAAATATTATAGTGTAGTGCTTGCATTTGGACCTATTCTTAACCCAAGGATAAAGCTTGATTTCTTAAAATTTTGCTATTCTAAGATTGATGCTTCTACTTGTCATGAAAGGTTAGAAAATGTGAAGACAAAGTTGTACGTGCTTTTTGAAAAATATGCAAGCAACACTCGTGCGTCAAGTTCATCTTCTCAGTCAATGAGTAATTTACCAAAGTAAGTCAGAGGGGGAACTAAATCCAAGGGATCATAGATCTTTAGTGTAAGTT
Source organism: Theobroma grandiflorum (assembly GCA_036013995.1). Classification (NCBI taxonomy): domain Eukaryota; kingdom Viridiplantae; phylum Streptophyta; class Magnoliopsida; order Malvales; family Malvaceae; genus Theobroma; species Theobroma grandiflorum. The sequence continues at coordinate 13,874,176 of CP142130.1, read as the reverse complement.
TTGTGTTTTTCCTTTATCTTATTACATGAGAATTTATGTTACTTTATTTATATTTTGATAATTATTTTTTTATCTATGTATTTAAAAATTGTAGGAGTTCAAAATGTTTTAAAATGAAACAATTTCTATTGCTGGAAAGTCTGAGTTGGATGTTTATTTAGATGAGGCAAAGCTTGATTATGAAGTGTTTGAAGACTTGGATGTGCTTAATTATTGGAAGGATAATGCTAAGCTCTTTCTTGATCTTTCTATTATGGCACGAGATGTATTGAGCATTCCAATTACTACAGTAGCATCTGAGTCTGCTTTTAGTATTGGTGGTCATGTTCTCACCAAGTTTAGAAGTTCCTTCTGCTATGGAAATGTTCAAATGCTTGTTTACACGAAAAATTGGTTGCATGGCTTTTCTTTAGCTGCTGATGGTATTGTTTATTTTATATATTTGAATGTCTCTAATCTTTATTTGTTAAATTAATAATTTTAGTTAAAATTGAAACTCATTATCTTTTTTTATGACAATGAATATTATATGATGATGATGAAGACCTTGAGACATCATTGTTGTCCAAACAAGACTCAAATGTTTTGATTGAAGATGAAAATTGACCAAGACATCATTAGTTTGTGTAATTGTGTTAAATATTAAAATTTTATTTATATTTGATCTAATGTATTTGTTTATTTATGTTTGGTGTAATTTATTTGTTTGTAACATGTTTTTATTATTCAAGTTATGGATTAAATCATGGCATAATTTAATTGATAAAGTGTAAAAAAAATAAAAAAAAAAAGGTTGGGAAATTCCCAACCCAGCCGATGGGCTAGCCCAACCCAACCTTTGGGCTAGGTTGGGAATTTCCCAACCCATATAAAATATGGGCCAGCTCGCCCAACCCTTATTTTTATAGCCCCCAAGGGTTGGGGTTGGGTTAGGTTGGGCCGACCCATATTGACTGGTCTAGGTGTAAGCCTTGAGGTGTGAAATTTTGGCCCAAATAATAGATGCCCATGCGTAACGGCTCGCCTAGGCTTACAAGCCTAACCCATGTTAGGCCTGTTTTGGGCATTGTTTTTATTTTTTCAAAAAATTATTTAGTAAATAAATATTTTAGTTAGATTTAACTTAAAACTAAAATTTTGATATTTAAATTTCAAGCCTATGGACAAAATTAGGCTTTCTATTTAAGGCTTCATTTAGAATTGTACTCTTAATATCTAAATTTTAACATTTCCTACAATGTGAGTAGTAAAATTACTTTACATTGTTTGATAAGAGAAAAAAAAAATCAAAGTTATAGACCTCTTCTAGTATGATATTTTCTCACATAGCACCTCGAGTTTATTTTTTTTCTAATATAAAACTTTATGTTTTACTTCTGTTATCATATGAGATAAAGATGTTAAATTTTCAATTACTTTTTTATTAAAAGACAATAAAAAAATTTTTTTATAATAATTTTATTTTTTATTTGTTAATTTAATTTGATTTTTTTTATTTCTCTTATAACTTTTCTCTCACTTTCTCTCCTCATATATACACCTTGGATATCACTTGAACTAAAAAATCTAAGTTAATGAGTACTCAAATTAACGTACAACCTTTTTTGAAACTCATTCACATTTTGACCTTTTATTTTTTTGGCCAAACATTCATATCTCAATTAAGATGCCACAAAATTAAACAAGTCTTAAACAAAGAAAATAGGGTTTTAAATTAATTTACCATAGCACAATGTTTCTTGATTTCACCTTGGTTACCAATAAAGACTCTTAACTTTACCCATACTTAGCAAAATCTTTGCCAAAGTAAGATTCGTGTTAAAAGCCTGAAGGATGACATAAGCTTTAATATCTCTTAATCATTGAGAAGGGCAAGCATTTACTATAATTAAAACCTATCTCGATGAGGAGGCAGTTGTTCTCAATTAGAGTGCCATGTCGACAGGATTGATTTTGACTTCAATTTTACGATATAGGCGGTATTTTGTAGAAATGGGATGATTTTTTTTTAGCCTTTGTCATAGGTCTGATTTCGTAATGTAGACGATATTTTGTAAAAAAATGGAGGGTTTTTGTTTTTTTATCTTTCTAAGGTATAGGTTGAGGGTTTTTTTGATAATTCTGGCCTATTATTAATTAGAGTTCTCTGTTACTTTTTATCTCTCTTGTCTTTTTTAGTTCTTTTTGTTTCACTTTGATTTCTTCGTCTTTTCTTTTTTCTTCTAGAAATTTCCCTTTTACTTGCTTTGTTTCATTTGCTCTTTTATTATTCTTTCTTCTCTTTTTTGTCTTGTTTATAAACTTTCTTGCTTTTTTCTCTCACCTTATCTTTTTTTCTTTGGCTGTTATTTTTGTTTCAAATTTCAGTTGGTTGTTTTTCGATTTGGGTTTGTGGGTTTTTTCCCTACTCCTTTGTCTCATTTAATCATTTTCAACTTGGGTTTTTAAGGTTTTTTTTCTTGCTTTTTTGTCTCATTTACTTTTTTAGTTTTGATTAGTTTTATTCTTGTTTTGACATGACAAAATTTATTGAACTTAATGAGTTTTGAAAGTGAGATATTTTTAAGTATGAAGAAAATCCTTAAAGAATTGTTAAAGCTGAACTTAATAGAAAAATATATCAACGTGCTATAATTGTTCGAACATATTAATATAGATGATCATGTTCTTAATTTTCTCAAAAGTCTCTTGTTTTCAAAATTAAATGATCCAGCCAAAGGATCAAGTTTTCAAAAGAAATGACTTGATTCTTGAATGAAAAGAAAGTAAAATATATTTCTTTAATTATAAGAAGAATTGATTCTGAAGATGAAAAAGTCAATTCTCAAGTAAAGATCAACAGTGAAGAATCAATTATGAGACAAGGAAATGTCAGTTCTTGCAAGACAAAAGCTTCAAGATTTGTGAAGAATCGATACTTCAAAGACAAAGAATCGATTCTAGAGAAATAGAATGTGGAAGGAGAAAAACAAAGAAGAAAGAATCTATTCTATAAGGAGAAGAAGTTGATTCTTGAAGCACCAAAAGTATAACTCAAAAACTTGATGACCAAGAAAGGCATGGCACAACTGGATAAAAATGGAGAGGCAAAATTCAAGCTTGAATTCAAATTTTGATGCTAGTCCACAATGAAGAACTGACACCTTAAGGCAAAAGAATCAATTTTTGAAGATTGTAAAGGTGTCACATTTACGCCTAGTTGTAGAAGAATCGACACTTTAAAATAGAAGAATAGATTCTTTGAAGATTAAAAGCTACAGACTTTGTGAAGAATTGGCAACTTTATTACAAAGAATCAATTTTACAAAAATGATAGAATTGTGCAAACTGGCTTAAACGTATAAGAAATGATTGAAAACTTATTCCAATAGGTAGAAAATCTCAAAGGCTATAAATATACATCTTGAGGATGTTAAAGAAAGAAGAGAAGATGATTTTGAAAGATTTTGAATTATCCGTTAAGAGGAAAAGAGTAGAAAAACAAAAGAAACAACTGTGATCAAAAAGTTCTCATCTTTGAGCAAACAAAGAGCCTAAAGTTCTCATCTTAATTCTTTAGTTGATCCTTCTTGGGCTTAAACCATTATTGATCATCTTTATTTTTGTGAAAGCTCTCATCTTTCTGAACTTAAACTTCATTATCAGCCTTTCTAGAGGTTTTTAGTTTGTGGTTCACTAGAATCTACTATGGTATTGGTTATACCTCCAAGCAAAAGGTAAAAGGGTTTTGCCTAATCTTTTAAAAGGCTTCATTTTGTGTAAAGGTTGTGCTTTAACCTAGAAAAGTAGTGTTTTGGTAGAGATTATCCTAATCTTGTGAAAGGCAAGTTGTAGAGGTTACGCTTGATCTTGCAAAAGGTATGTTATAAAGGTTATGCTTGACATTGTTGAAAAAGCAAGCTAATAATGGATTCGAACTCTTTGTGATATCAAGGGAGAGGACATAGGCATTAAAAGGCCAAACTTTTATGAAAATCCCGTTAGGTCCCTTCTTACTATGTTGTTCTTTACTCATTAAGTTTATACTTTATTTTATTGTTTTGTTCTTTCACAATTTAACTAATTTTTGAAAAGGGAGAATTTTTACTTAACAACCAATTCATCCCTCTCTTGGTAGTTTTACTTTAAGCTTATTTTTTTTAACAATTGGTATTGGAGCAGGTTCTTAAGTTCTTTGCAAATTAACTACTTTTGAGAGATCCTGTACAAAAAGCTTAAAGTAAAAACCATGTCATCTTCGAGGGTCATTGGTGAATAACAATCTATGATGCGACCTCCTTTGTTCAAAGGGGAGAACTACCTATTTTGGAGAATGAGGTTTGAAAACTTTATACAATCTATTTATTTAGATCTTTGGGATATTATTGTTAATAGACCTCATATTCTTACCAAAATTGTTGATATTGTAAAACATGTTAAAACTAAAGTTGAATGGGATGATAAAGATAAAAAGCTAGTATAGTTGAATCTCAAAGCTATAATTGTTGGCTTCATTAGTTTTTGATGATCATAAAACATTCCCATGTCATTTATGTCTAACATTTCTAACTAAGTGTGCAGGGGAAATAACTACAAAGAAATAATATTTCAATCTTCCTAATGAGCACTTAAAGATATGATTTAGATAAGGAACAAGGATGATCATTATAAAGGAAGTCCCCTGATATGACAAAGAAGATTATTGGTTGAACAAAAGTCAAAGTGGAGAAGTGGATGGCTGAAGCTTGGTGAGAAACAGAATCGAGTTAGTCGACCAAGAAAATGGGATTAGTCGACTAAACGATTTCTGGAATCTGCATCTGAAACAGAACAACTTAGTCGACCAAGGGAAAAATTTTAGTCGACTAAGTGCTCTCTGTTTGTAACATCCGCCAGGTCACTATAAGACAAGAAAACGACTAGAATTTTCCCTAAACTGTTTCTAACGATCATAAACGTCCCAACAGCCATCAGACAAGCTTCTTCAAGTATAAAAGGATTTTCAAATGCCAGGGAACTAACTTTTGGCTTCATCCACAAAGACTCCATCATCTTCAAGCCAAAAAGAGTAGCAAAACTTGAAAATCCTTTGTACTCTTCACTGAACCTCAACATGTATTCTTTATATTTGTGTTTAGCACTTAAACTTGTACCACATAGATCAACCATGTGATCACTTGGTACTTTCTTCTATCCATCTTTGTATTCTTAAAGTGAGTGTTTCACTCTAAGTGTTTGCATCAAGCAAGGTTTGCTTGGATGCTTGAGGGTTTTAGTTTAGCCCGTGAAAAACTAGTGATAGGTTGTGGTTGAGCCTTGAAAAACCACATTGGGGTTTTAGTTTAGCTCGAAAAAAACTAGTGATAGGTTATGGTTGAGCCTTGAAAAGTCACATTGGGTTTTAGTTGATCCCGTGAAAAACTAGTGTAAAGGTTGCGGCTAAGCCTTGAAAAAGCCATTATAAAAGCTTGGTGGAAGCTTGTGAATTCCACCGTTTTAGTGTTTGGTTTGAAAATCCTTGGTTGGATAATCAAGGTAGTGGATGTAGGTCTTGGACAGAACCACTATAAATACTTTGTCTATCACTTTCATTGATATACTTTCTTTATTTTGAGATCAAGTCTCAATCCCACCAAAAGAGTCGAGATAGTGCCATTCAACCCCCTCTAGCACCTATATTTGGGACCAACAATTGGTATCAGAGCTATCTCTCTGCATGCAAGGTCTAACACCTTTAGAGAAGATCCAAATGGCTCTACAAAAATCAGTTGTAACCGAGGGACAATCTATAAACAGACCACCTATGTTTGATGGCTCTAATTACCCTTATTGGAGCACTAGGATGTCAATATACATTAGAGTCATAGATTATGAAATGTGGGATGTCATCACTGATGGTCCCTTTATTCCTTCAACTATAAATGTGGTTACAAATGAGTTGATGCCTAAGCCAAGGTCTGAATGGACCGAGGCCGAAACCAAGAAAGTGCAGACGAATTTTAAGGCAATAAACACCTTGCATTGTGCCTTAACTCCCACTGAGTTTAACAAAGTCTCAAGCTGTACAACAGCTAAGCAAGTGTGGAATAAGTTAAGAATTATACATGAAGGGACTTCTCAAGTAAATGAGTCCAAGATTGCCTTCCTGACCCACAGTTATGAGATATTCAAAATGAAACCTGGTGAGGACATCACCAGCATGTTTGATAGGTTCACCAATATTACAAATAAACTTAACAAACTAGGAAAACCTATCTCCGAACATGAGCTTGTAAAAAAACTTCTTAGGAGTCTACCTAAGTCTTAGAAGCCAAAGGTGACTGCCATCCGATAAGCTAAAGATTTGAACATCATCTCACTCAATGAAATATGCGGGTCATTCCTCACACATGAGCTAGAGCTCAAGGAAGAAGAAGAAGAGGATAAAAGAGAGGCAAAAGAGAAGAAGAAAAACATAGCACTCAAAGCCAGCATCCTTGAAGAAGAGCTGGAAGAACTCTCATGCAATGATAAAGATGAACTTACACTTGTTGCAAGAAGATTGAGAAAACAAATGGGAAGGAAGAATCCAAGATTTGTAAGAAAAATCTTTAAAAAAGATCAAGGTCCTTCATGGAAGAAAAACAAGAATGAAAGCAGTAACAAGGAAGAAGTGATCTGCTACGAATGCAAAAAACCAGGGCACTACAAATCTGAATGTCCATTGCTGAAGGAAGAAACTCTAAGGAAAAACAAAAAATCGAAAAAGGCAATGGTTGTTGTAGCCTGGTCATATAGTGATTCAAGCACAGAATCTGATAAAGAAAGCTCAGAAGAAAGAGCAAACATTTGCCTGATGGCAAAAGATGATGAAACAGAGGTATGCTCATCAACTTGTGATATATCTATGAATGATTTGCAAGATGAGTATGATGAGTTATGTGATGAGTTTGAAAACCTGTTTTTAAAATACAAAAATCTGAAGAAAAAGGCTACATCACTTGAAAAAGATTTGGAGAAAATAAAACTCGATTTCAACTCTGTTTTTGAACAAAGAAATTCACTTCAAATTGAACTGGAACACTCAAAAACAGATTTTGAAATCTTGATAGTAGAGTTGGAAAATAAAACTGATGCTTTACAAAAAGCTCTTAATGAAAATATAGCTCTTAAGTGTTTAAACAATGATATTTTAAAGAAAACTTCATATAAGAAGAAGAATCATCATAATGCATCATCTAGATGCTATTGTTGTGGAAAATATTGTCATTTATCATATGATTGTGTCAAAAATATAAATGTGCAGCAAACCAAAAAAATCTGGGTGCCAAAAGCCTATTTTATTGACACTAACACTCAAAGACCCATCAAAGCATGGGTACCTATCAAGAAGAACTGAACCATATTTTTATAGGTTGAGCTGCACCTAAAGGAAACATGCTCAAAGGCTCAACACAAGAAGAAGCAGCTATGGTACATGGATAGTGGCTGCTCTCGACACATGACAAGGGATGAAATGCTATTTGCACAACTGGATAAGAAAAAAAAAGGCACCGTATCCTTTGGAGATAATTCAAAAAGAAGAATTCAAGGTATAGGTACGATTATTAAGAACTCCTGTACACAAATCAGTCATGTGTTATTCGTTCAAGGATTAAAGCATAATCTACTAAGCATAAGTCAGCTATGTGACAAAAGGTTTAAGGTTTGTTTTGATTCCAATAAATGTGAAGTAATTGACATAGGCAATAACAAGACTACCTTTATAAGAAATAGATTGAAAAACATGTATGTCATCTTTCTTGAAGATCTAGAAAAGGATAGTGAAATGTGCTTGGTAGCCAAGGTTGAAAATGATAGCTGGTTGTGGCATAGCAGACTAGGACATGTTAGTTTGAACACCATGTCGAAACTAATTAAGAAAGATCTAGTTATTGGACTACTTAGCATTAAGTTTGAGAATGATAGAGTATGTAAAGCATGTCAGTTAGGAAAACAAATCAGAACTTCATTCAAAGCTAAGAATGTTGTGTCAACATCTAAACCTCTTGAAATGCTTCATATTGATCTTTTTGGTCCAATTAGCACCACAAGCCTAGGTGGTAAATCTTATGGCTTAGTGATTGTTGATGATTATTCTACATACACTTGGGTTTATTTCCTTGCTCACAAGAATGATGCATTATCAACTTTCATAGGACATTGTAAGAAAGTTAAGAATGAAAGAGGTACATCCATTATTAGGATTAAAAGTGACCATGGAGGAGAATTTGAAAATGATGAGTTCGAGAAATATTGTAATGAAAAGGGGTTGGAACATAACTTTTCAACACCTAGAACACCCTAGCAAAATGGAGTTATGGAGAGAAAGAATAGAACATTGAAAGATATGGCAAGAACCATGCTTTGTGAGAATAATCTTCTTAAATACTTTTGGGCTGAAGCTGTAAATATAGCAGCTTACATACTTAATAGAGTTTCAATTAGAGCAATCATGTCAAAAACCCCATATGAGTTGTACAAAGGAAGAAAGCCAAACAATGCTCACCTTAGGAGCTTTGGCTGCAAATGCTTTGTTTTGAACAATGGAAAACAACCATTAGGGAAGTTTGATGCTAAAAGTGATGAAGCAATATTCTTGGGATATGCCATGAACTTAAAAGCTTATAGAGTTTTCAACAAAAGGACACTAAATGTTGAAGAATTTGTCCATATAGGTTTTGATGAATTAATCCATGTTGAAAAGAAAGCTCATGAGGATAATGAAGATTTAGAAAAACTAGAAAGACACATGGAAGAAATGAGTCTAAATGATAGCAAAAGTAATGAAGAAGACTCATCTAGGGAAGAACCCGTAGCTCCACCACTTGAAAATTGACAAAGACAAGAAATCCAGCATAGTGACTTACCTAGAAGCTGGAGATATATGAGAGATCACCCTCAAGAACAAATCATAGGTGACATATCTCATGGAGTTAAGACTAGGAAAGGAACTAGGGAGACATGTGAATTTTCAGCTTTCATTTCTTAAATTGAACCTAAAAGTTTTGAAGAAGTTGAAAAAGAGGAAAGTTGGATTTTAGCCATGCGAGAGGAGCTGAATCAATTCAAGAGAAATAATGTATGGTCACTAGTGCCTAAGCCTTCAAATCATCCTATAGTTGGCACTAAATGGGTGTTTAGAAATAAGGTTGATGAACAAGGAAACGTAGTGAGAAACAAAGCAAGATTGGTGGCAAAGGGATATAATCAAGAGGAAGGAATAGATTATGAAGAAACCTTTGCTTCGGTAGCTAGAATAAAAGCCATAAGATTATTAGTTGCCTTTGCTTGTCATATGAACTTCAAGTTATACCAAATGGATGTGAAGAGTGCATTTCTTAATGGACTCATTCAAGAGGAGGTATATGTTGAACAACCTACTGGTTTTGAAGATTTTGAGAAACTAGATTATATCCTTAAACTTCAAAAAGCCTTGTATGGATTAAAACAAGCTTCTAAAGCTTGGTATGAAAGGCTTTCTAAATTTCTGGTAGAAAAAGACTATGTTAGGGGCATTATTGACACCATATTGTTTATCAAGAGATACCTAAATGATCTAATCATAGTTCAAATCTATGTTGATGACATTATATTTGGTGCTACTAATGAATCTCTTTGCAAGAACTTTGCTAAGGAAATGCAGGGAGAATTCGAGATGAGCATGATGGGAGAATTGAAGTACTTTCTTGGCCTTCAAATCAAGCAATGCAAAGAAGGAACCTTTATCAGCCAAGATAGATACATTCAAAACATGCTCAAAAAGTTTGATATGATGAAACTGAAATCCATCAACACACCAATGAGTACATCTACAAAGCTTGATGCTGATGAGAAAGGTAAAGATGTAGATCAAAAGCTCTATAGAGGTATGATTGGATCTCTTTTTCACTTGACTATAAGTAGACCAAATATTCAGTTTAGTGTGTGTTTATATGCTAGATTTCAGTCTCAACCTAAAGAAACACACCTTACTACTGTGAAAAGAATATTTAGATATCTAATAGAAACTCAAAGCTTAGGAATTTGGTATTCAAAAGAATCACCATTCAGCCTTGTAGGATATTCAGGTGCTGACTTTGCAGGAAGTAGAACTGATAGGAAAAGCACAAGTGGAACATGTCAGTTTCTAGGTAGCATGCTTGTATGCTGGTCAAGCAAAAAGCAAAATTCTATAGCATTGTCCACTGCTGAAGCAGAATATGTGTCCCTAGGAAGTTGTTGTGCACAAGTTTTATGGATTAAGCAACAATTGAAAGACTACGAGTTGTCCATGAATAATACTCCCATATATTGTGACAACACCAGCACTATAAATATTTCAAAGAATCCTGTACAACACTCAAGAACCAAACATATTGAGGTTAGACACCACTTTATTAGAGATTATGTAATTAAGGGAGAAATCAATATTGAATTTGTGAGCACATTGCATCAACTTGCTGACATATTTACAAAACCCTTTAGTGAGGATAAATTCTGTGAAATTAGAAGAAATCTAGGAATGTGTTGTTTGGAAGAGTTATAGGAAGAAGTTTGGAAAAAATTCTGAGAAGAGAAAACGAAAAGAGAAAAAGAAGAAAATTGAAAAACTGGGAAAGAAGAGCAAAGGAGAAAAAGGTACATCATCTGCTTCTTTTTTAAAATTTAGGAACAAAATTCATGACGAAAGGTTTAGGAAAATCGAGAATGCTCACGTTACTTGCGAGAAGCACATTGACTAGGACAGTTTCAGTGAAACCCCTAAACTCTAAACCAGCCTAACAGATTACTTTAATGAACTGAGTATTAAGGAGTATAGCTCTTTCAAAGACAAGACGTATAGTGCTAGTTTAGTTAAGGAATTCTATGCTAGCATTGCATTTAGTGAGAAAGAGCTTGATAATTCAGAAGACTTTTCAGAGGATAACTTGAATGTATTTTTGAATGGGAAAGAGTTCTTAGTTACAGCTTCAAACTTGAGTAACCTGTTAGGAATTGAAAGCAAAAATGGAGAGTATGAAATGCTTGACAAGTATGATCCTGCTTCTATGTGGGAAATTATCACCGAAAAGAAAGAAAAATTCTCTTTAAAAAGTAATGCAGGACTAATCACTAGTCCACAATTTAGAATCCTGCATTACTTTATAGCTACCAATTTGCATGGTAGGAGTGGTAGCTTAAGCTACATCAACCTTCAAGACCTCTGGCTGATGGAGCATGCATTCACTGGTGAAATTCTGAACCTTAGACAGTTCATGATTGAAAGGATGAGGGCAGCATGTAAACTGGAGAAGATCCATTTGCCTTATGGGAATGTGATCACATCCCTTGTTAAGAAAAAAAAGAGTTTAGGCAAAGAAGTATGATATGGATATGGTCAAAAGTAGAGGCCAACCAATCTACCTAGGAAGCTTAATCAAGATGGGATACAAGGTGTATGGGGACACTTTCAGTAAGACCTCTAAGATTACTTCAGTACAAACTCAACCAGAGGCAGCCCTTGTACCACCAGAGACAGTAGCCCTTCCATTCTCCAATGAAGTAATGTTCAACCTGTTGATGAGGATAGATGCCAAGCTCACTGATCAAGGAGCAAGGCTTGTAAAAATTGAGGAAAGGATGAATGAGATTGAGGCCAGTTTGAAAGCAAAATCTAACATGCCAACTGGACCTACTGATGTTGACTCATCTTCTACTGAGAGCATGGCAAGAGAAGGACAAAGTGCTGAAGGATCAGCCTTACAGCCAGAAGGTTCTGAATTCCAAAATGCAAGCCCTGAATTTCAAGCTGAAGGATCAGCCTACCAGAGTGCAAGCCCTAGTAATCATGACCTTGAACCAGAACTTGAAAAACCTCACCAAACCACCTCAGCAGGAAAGGAAACATCTGATCAAGGCACTAAGGTAGTAGGTTCACCACCTGGTTCTCCTGAGCATTAACCTTCACCACAGCCTGAACATGAAGCATCACCTCCTCACTCTGATGAAGTGTCTATCATGGGACTTTTCTATTAGATGGTAAGAGAAGAGCAAGCAGAAAAAGAGGCAGCAGCAACTCAAGCTACTCAAGCAATGACCTCAGAACAGGAAGTTGCAGAAAAAGAGAAGGATAAAGGAAAAGCAAAACCAAAAGACACAGCTCTTACATTCAAGCCTCAGCCACTTGCCATGAGACAGAAGAAGACAACAAGAAAATCAATACCTCCAAGAACAAATATGTCTTCAAGATTGGTAGAAAAAGCAAAATCACATATTGTAAGCACTCCTCAAGCCCCAATAGAAGTTTCTGATCAAGCAACTCCAGAGAAAGCTACAGAGATACCTCCTCAGCCTCCTCAGCAAACTCTTGAAGCAGCCTCTCAACCTCCTCTAAGACCACCTTCTCTTGTTCCCCTAAATCCTTGGTGGGAATAAACTATGTCCCCTGAATCCACACCATCTCCTTCTGAAGATTGATACCTTAACCCCCTTCCTGATGATGATAAAAAGGGGGAGTAGTATTTACAAGAAAAATAAAAAAAATATGAGGGTAGAGGTACTGGACATTTAGAGAAAATATCAAGAAAAACAAAAAATCTTGAGGGTAGAGGTATCAGGCTTCTAGGATAGATAGGTAGCAAAAACAGGACTAGGGGTATTTTTGATTACTGTTTTGTTGGATATTTATGCCACAGTGGCATTCAAACAATGATCTTAATCTTAGCTGACTTTATGGATGTTTAGAATATACTTGTTGATAGTTGTTTGAAGTGCTTGAACTCTGAAAATGATATCTATGGCATTATGAAGCATTACTGGAAATTTTCTGTTGATATCTTTGAAATGCTGTGTCAATTTTTTGATTCAGTGCTGATATTGAATAATTATGCTGATAAACCTACTCTGACACAATAATGCAAAGTTAAATATGTGTTTGAGTACTTATGGATGATGATTTATAAAGAGTTTGCTGGAAAAATGATAGTTTGAATGAAATTTAGAGCTAACATGATGAAATTTGGAAATTACAAGCTATTGACAGAAATCTGCGGAAGTAGAAAATCTGATAAAATCTGTCAACATGTCATTTGGTCTTAAACCTGCATATATGAACATTTTATATCAGAAGCAAGTATGTACAATGTCACTAGAAATATAACTAAGATAAGAACTTGCTGGAATAAGATGAAAAACATGCACACACTTAGGGGGAGCATAAACTTAGGGGGAGCAATCCTTATTTTCTGCAAAAACTGAAAAAGGAATTAAAAAGGCACCATGCTATTAACCAAGGGATGTTTTGTCATCATAAAAAAGGGGGAGATTGTTGGCTCCATTAGTTTTTGATGATAATAAAACATTCCCATGTCATTTATGTCTAACATTTCTAACTAAGTATGCAGGGGAAATAACTACAAAGAAATAATATTTCAATCTTCCTAATGAGCACTTAAAGAAATGATTTGGATAAGGAACAAGGATGATCATTATAAAGGAAGTCCCTTAATATGACAAGGAAGATCATTGGTTGAACAAAGGTCAAAGTGGAGAAGTGGAAGGCTGAAGCTTGGTGAGAAACAGAATCGAGTTAGTCAACCAAGAAAATGGGGTTAGTCGACTAAGCGCTCTTTGGAATCTGCTTTTGAAACAGAACCAATTTAGTCAACCAAGGAAAAAATTTTAGTCGACTAAGTGCTCTTTGCCTGCAACATCCGTTAGGCCACTACAATACAAGAAAACAGCTAGAATCTTCCCCAAACTGTTTCTAATGGTTATAAATGTCCCAACAGCCATCAAACAAGCTTCTTCAAGTATAAAAGGATCTTCAAATGCTAAAGAACTAACTTTTGGCTTCATCAACAAAGACTCCATCATCTTCAAGCCAAAAAGAGTAGCAAAACCTGAAAATCCTTTGTACTCTTCATTGAACCTCAATGTGTATTCTTTGTATTTGTGTTTAGCACTTAAACTTCTACCACATAGATCAACCGTGTGATCACTAGGTACTTTCTTCTATCCATCTTTGTTTTCTTAGAGTGAGTGTTTCACTCTAAGTATTTGCATGAAGGAAGGTTTGCTTGGATGCTTGAGGGTTTTAGTTTAGCCAGTGAAAAACTAGTAATAGGTTGTGGTTGAGCCTTGAAAAATCACATTGGGGTTTTAGTTTAGCTCCAGAAAAACTAGTGATAGGTTGTGGTTGAGCCTTGAAAAGCCACATTGGGTTTTAGTTGATCTCGTGAAAAACTAGTGTAAAGGTTGTCGCTAAGCCTTGGAAATGCCATTGTAAAAGCTTGGTGGAAGCTTGTGAATTGCACCGTTTTAGTGTTTGGTTTGAAAATCCTTGGTTGGATAATCAAGGTAGTAGATGTAGGTTTTGGACTGAACCACTATAAATACTTTGTCCATTGCTTTCATTGATATACTTTCTTTATTTTGAAATCAAGTCTCAATCCCACCAAAAGAGCCAAGATAGTGCTATTCACCCCCCTCTAACACCTATATTTGGGACCAACAAGAATAGCTATTTTGTGTGCTCTTAGTGAGGATGAAATTAATAGAGTAGCTATGTGTTCCTTAGCAAAAGAAATTTGGGACACATTAGAAAACTGTTATAAGGGAACTAGTTAAGTAAAGGATTAAAAAATTAGTTTGTTAATACTTGACTATGAGTTTTTGAAGATGAAAGATGAGGAATCTATCAAAGAAATGCTTGAAAGATTCACCAAAATCATAGAAAGACTTAAGGCTCTAGGAAAAAAATTCCAAATGCACAATCGATGAAGAAAATCCTTCATTATCTTCCTAAATCATGGATATCTAGGGTCATTGCCATAGAAGATGCCAAAGACTTAAATGCACTTAAGTTAGATGAGCTTCTAGGTTTTTTGCTTACTTATGAAATGACCTTTAAGCATGAGAAAGAAACAAATGAAGCAATTAAAGGAGAAACAAAGTGAAAAAGCATTACTCTCAAGGCAGCTGATGAAAAAAATGTAAATAATATTGAATATGATGATGAAGAAATAGTTCTGTTAACCAAAAGGTTTAACCGATCTTTGATGAATAAAAAAGGAAGTCGAAAGTTTTTCATAAGAGACGAACCAAGAAGAAATCTGAGGAAAGACATTCAAAAAGATGATCATGGAAAGGATCACTATCACGACTCGGAACTCCCATCGAGCCCGTGACAAGCGCTGTGATGTCCCAATAGACATTCATTACCCAGAATACCAATCGAAACCTCGCAAGGCTTTAATATCAATTTTTCACTTCCCTTGTGAGTAACCGTTACTAAATATCATATTTAGAGGAATATAGAGTAATTTTCAATCAAAAACAGTCAAAAAAAATTTCAACTACACAAGGGGTATTTTTGTCATTTTTCTCGAAATTTCGAAACCAGCTAAAAACATGGTATATGAGTGAAGAATGCACATTTCATAACCCAAAATAAGTTTTAACGTCTAAAACATTCATTTAGAGTGAAATTGTAGCTAATGGAATAAAATAAAAATAATGAATAAAATATTCCAATTTTTCATAAAACAATTTTTATAGAATGCTACGTAAATAATTTTTAGAGCATAAAAGCAAAATAAATTCATACATAAAGTGGCACACGTAGCCAGGTATTCAAAATGTTTTACAATGACATGTGGGCCTCATAATAAACGGGTATGTACAAAAAGGTTGACCTTCAAATTCTAAAGATGTAGATCCAAAGGTAGATCTTCGACGAAATGGACTATCTACCGACTATCCTGAGCCTGTAATGGGTGAAAAAGAGGGTGGTGAGATTATATAATCCCAGTGAGTAAACAAATATCATCTAAAATATCTAAAGCTGAGTAAATGGAGACAGATAAAATGGATTAGCATAAATTGAATCATAGCATTTCAAACTCATTTCAATAAGATAAAATAGATTCATTGCACCAAATAATTAATAAAGCTTATGATTTCCTGAAAAACATGTCTCATGCCAAAAACTTATTCTCGGGGATACCTTGGCCGAGGCATCCAACCGAGTCTGCCAAGGCTGTTAAAAAGTCATATTCATATGAAACACGTTTTGTGTTTGAAAACACAATCGTTCCTTGGTCTTGGTTGAGTTCACCCTCACATGGTGGTTCGGTGTGAAGTGAACTCTAATCGTTACCTCAAAAGATACCTACCGCACCTTTCGTACTGAGGTAAAATATAATTGGGTTTACCGTGCCCCTTTCATAGGCTGGTCCACGGAAACCCCGCCCACTGCAAGAAGCTAATCGATATCCCACCAATCAATCAAATTTCAATAGCATGGCAAGGCAATTATGTAGTGACCACTTTCCTGTCACAACCCGAAACCACCCTCGAGTCTGTGACAACCGTCTCGACGTCCCGATAAGCACTCATCCCCCGAGTACCCTATCGAGACATCGCAAGGCTCTTGTACCAGTTTTCCATCTCACCCGTGGTTATTAGTTTCCAAGTTACATTTTTCAAAGAATAAAATCAAATTTCAAATTAAAATAGTCAAAATACACAATTTTCCACACATGAACATTTTCATCTTTTTTGTCCAGAAATTTCAAAATCGGTAAAAACGTTACATACAAGTAGAATAAACATAATTCACAATCGAAAATAAATTTTGATACTGAAAACCCTTATTAAAATAAGATTTTTAGATAATAGAATAAAATAAAAATATTGAATAAAATATTACATTTTATTGTAAAACAATATTTTTAGAAATATCAAAAATCAATTTTCAGCAAGCAAAAGTAAAATAAATTTATACATACTATATTGCTGATAAACAAAGTATGTATATTAATTACAATGACACGTGAGCCCCACTATGTACAACTATGTACCTTTGTTCGCTGGGACGAGACTTTGAGCTAGCCTCTCAATGCAATCCAAGTGTCTATCAATAGTCTCAAGCCTGAAATGGGTGGAAGAAAGGGTGGTGAGTTTTACAACCCAGTGAGTAGATAATTACCATCTACGACATCTAAAGTCAAGTAGATGGAGACAAAGGAAAACACCACGTAATTGAGCAGTTCATAGCACAAACTTTGATTTTTGTCTCATATAAGACGTTTCAAATTTCAATAAAAATCATCGAAATCCTTAAATCGCTAGGGCTTATGATTTCTTTTAAAACCAGGCTATTGTCGAAACTCTTACTCGATGATGCCTTAGCCCAAGGCATCCAACCAAGTCCGCCAAGGTTGTTAAGATCATATCATACTTGAAAATATAATTGTTCCTTGGCGTTAGCCGAATTCACTCTCACGTGGGGTCAGACATGGAGTAAATTCTATGGTCACCTTAGGAGTTACCCTCCGCGCCTTTCGTACCGAGGTGATATATAATTGAGTTTACCATGCCCCTCCTAAAGGCAATCCACGGAAACTCCATCACAACAGCGACTAATCAACCCATCAATCAATAAAATTTTTACAGCATAACATGGCCAATAAAATTCTACCCAGTATACTTAGATAAGGGAAAACAGTCACATATTTCATATTTCATATAAATCCAGCCAGTATGCTTCCCAAGATCATAAGGCACAATTTTAATAGCACATAAGATTCATAATTCACCAGATAAGTCTCCATATACTCCATTTTAATAAAATCAACATTTAATTTCAAAACAGTATTTCTTTTCAAAATAATTTTAAAAAATTCATTTATTTAATCATATTTCATCAAAACACATTTTAATTGAAAATCATAATACTTTATACTTCAAATTTATCATGCCTTAAAAAGCATAAAATTCATAAAAAAAAAACACTCTAGCTATTACAAATGATAATTTATCCACTCACCTCGTCAAGAGTGCAAAATACTCATGTATTCAATTTCCGCTATAATGGATTTTTCGATGTTCGAGGGACCCACCACCTATACATAATTTTCGACACATTTTCAATTATTTGTGTCAAACCACTATAAATGATTTCAGGCTCTACATGATGCATGGAAATGAGATAAAAATGGTTCGAACAGTCATTTAATCACTGTGTATGATCAACTCGCTTACACATCGTCTAAATTGCTAAAATCCTCAATTTAACTATGATTTGACTCATTTCAATTTCTAATAGTCCAATTATATCCACAATACTCAATTATTGCAAATGTGAGTCAGTATATCAATCCTAGACCATAAATTACGCTTTTACCCCTATTAGGTAAAATTTGTATCTTTGTACAAAAAATTCCCATTTAATTTCTATATTCATAATTCATCAAATCCCACTTAAAAACCTCAATTTAGCATCAATTTCAGCAGCCATTCATCCCCTATAATATTCGGCCATAATGGGTTTCAAGAGGAAAAATCGGTTTTCTTGCTAGATTTTGCTATATTTCATTTGTACCTAACTAAAAACATTAAATCAACCTAAAATCTATCAAAATAATTGATCAAAATCCCTCCATGGAGGTTTGGCCAGCATGGGTGTCTCATACCCACTTGTGATTTTTGCATGGAGAATGGAAAAGAAAGCATGGGTAGTGAAGAACACTAAGAAAAATCAAGAAATTTTACCTTTTTAAGCTTGATTCCTTGAATTCTCTCTCTTTCCCCTTGATTTTCAACCTAGGGTTTATGTTTTCTTTTCTTCCTTCTTTACTTTGCTATGGCCAGCCATCACAAGAGTTTTTGGCTAAATTTTAAGCCTTTTCATAAGCTTAATAAAATATTATTTATTTTTAACATGTGAAATTTTTATTAATTCTTTCTTTATTAATCATTCATTGGACTTTCTTTCTCCACCACACATTTTTCTTCACTTATCCATAGTTTAAATGAAGTTTCTAGACTTAGCCAAAATCTTGGTGGAATAAATTTTCAAAAATTACACTTTTGTCCCTATAAAAGTGAAAAAATACATTTTTACCCCAAAACTTGAAAAATTACCAAATTCATTTTTTCACTCCTCATACTCATATCATACTTCAATTAATCAAATTTGATCCAAATCCTTTCGAAAATTCAAATTTTATCCTCGGATGGTAAAATTACCGTTTTGCCCCTATGCTCTAAAAATACCGGGAACTAAAATTTTTTTCACTGCTAAACCTTTTATTATACTTTCAATGATTATATTATACTTCAAATGATTAATCTTGGTCAAAATTTTCATCAAATAACGCAATTTAGATTTTGTGTCAAAATGACCATTTTACCCCTAATCGGTCAATATTCTCGATTGACTCCAAATCGGCCCTCGAAGTCCGAATCCCCATTTTAAGCTATCTTTGGACTGTGAAATTCTCAATTCCACCTTAAAATTCCTATTTTAATTAGTTCGAGGCATAAATCAACTTAGTCATCCCTCTAGTTGTAATACCGACTTTCAATACCTTTCAGGGGCATTCAAGTATATAAACATTTCATCCAGCACATGGATAGCATGACATATACTTTACAGCGTCGAGTCTTACAGCACTACCCCCCTTAAAATAAAATTTTGTTCTCAAAATTTCACTGATCAAACTTGAAGAGAAGATGAGGTATTAATTTATCCTTCGATATTTACTTTCCCATGTCATCTCTTATTGTAGGGAACTTCAATTTGTTTACCTCTAGGTCAACTTGAGTACTTCACTCTTATCTACCATTGTCCTTTAAAGTCATATCTGCAGTAACTTTAGCATGCCATATTTATTTCTGTACGTATTCTCAACCTCAAAGAAAATTATTAGTCTTAATTATTTCCACATACTTAGTGTTTATCACTCATTTATATAGCTTCCACCTTCTTATTCATATTAGTCCATCTCCTATGGCTTAATCTTGCCATAAATTACATTTTTTTAATTATTTTTCCAAATTTTTTTAGGTCTCTATAAATCAACTTCTAGTAAGATTCTTAATCATTTCATTTTCTATTCAACTCATCAGATCTATCGAGTTCAAATTCTAAATCTTTATGAATAATCCTTTACTATAGTTGATCATATTATTGACTCCTTATACATGTATGTATACATACCTTTCAGATGTCCATGCTTCTCATTATATATAAATGCCTTTGTTCTCAAATGTCTGTGGACAAATTTCTTTTATTCGTCCTTCTCTATAACCAAGATCCAATAGAATAATTTCCATAATTCTTATCAACATCTTCATTATGTCTATGTATAGTCCCATACCATTCGCATACTTATACTCTTTTCCTATTATCCCTAATTATATGCTTAAGTCTTCTGGTCCTACTTATCATTATATCACCTCATCGTTTTCATCGAATTGTAATTAAATACACATGTATGTTTTATAAGGTCATTAGTGTTCTAAAGATTTTCCTTGACTTGATTGTTCATATTATAAGTCACACTTGAACCTAATAGACTTTTTAAATTGATCTCTTAAGTAATTTATATATCAATCTCTATTATAAAACTTTACCTGACACTTAACCCAAATTCAACATTTCCGAATCATTTAATTTCAAATTGCTAATTCCAAATGTGGCATCCTCCTCGAATGATTATCTCTTCAGGGTACCGTCATGTCTGGGTCCTCATCCCTCTCACATGGTCTTCCCTGCAGCCTGCAGCCTACAGTTGGACACGGGGAAGTTCTAACCCGAAACCTTTCCTTCCCTTGAAAAGAACGCCTTTAACCATTTCATCACATTTAGTCCTTTAATCCTGTAACTCATCATACTATGCACAAAAAAATTCAAGCTCACCTTTAGAATAAATTTATTGATTAACTTTTTACTTCATGATCACACATCTATCATAATAATCCTTGATGTTCATTCTTAAGTTGATTCATACACTTATATCTTTAGACCTCAATAGATCCAACCGCTCTTGAAATTTCACAATCACTTAATTGAAATCAACGCCAATTCCCTTTAAGCTACTATACATATTCCTCACTTATTCACTCATAAAATATTTCAAAGTTCCAACACTATTTATATAGGAACATAACAACTCAATTAACATAGTGCACTTACCTTCATGCATATAAATATTAATTTACTTGTGTTACTACTAATCCTTTCCTTCCAACAAAATCAAATTAATTTTTTTAGAAATTTCCACAACCATATTCTATGTATATATATTATTTCCTATATCATTCTTGTCCTCTCCATTCACACTCTCATTACTGAGTATCAACATCTCTTATCAGTATCCCATACATTTATCTAATCTTTCCATCATTTTCTCTTTAGTCTTCAACATGGTTTAATCTCTCATCTTCTTTACTTCTTAAGATTTGAATTTAGTCAACATATTGTTCATCTTGACATTACACATATTAATTCATCTTTATTTATCCATCTCGGTAGCTTTCTAACTTTTTCCTTCTCTTATATACCATTGTATAAGGCATTAAGGAAAATTTTCAACTCATTCATATCAATACTTTCCAAGAACCTTAAAACTCCAATTTACAAGATTTGAATAAAGTTTAATAATTTCAATTCAATTCATACATTCAACTTCACATTTGTCACATTATATTCCAATCTATAGTTATTACCTTAAGCATCCTTTCCCGATAAATTTTTCTCTAAGTTCACATCACTATCTTTCCATAACTAATTATATTCTCTTAGTCTTTAACACATAATAGACAAAATTAATATTTTCAAATTCATTTAATCCTACAACCCTTGTCAACAATCAGTAAATTTCACTTTAGAATATTCTTTCTATAATATATAATAACTTCACCATATCGTGTTACAGCGTTATGTTCCTCCATTTCACTATCATATATGCTCCACAGAAATCAATTAAAAGGTTTATATACCTTGATTAATACTAATTCCATTTAATCGTATCTTAAATACTTCGGACTTGTAAATTATAACTCCAAATATATATCATCATACACATGATTACTTAATGTATATTTCTATTTCCATCATCCATTACTGATCATCTCTACCTTAACACTTCCTTTATGCACTGAAAACTCCAATAATAAAACATAGCATTCAAATCGATGACCACATTTCAACTTGCGAATCTTATCTTTATGCCATTCCAAATGCCTCCAAGTTGTTTTTACACATGCTTTATTAGAAATGTGTTGAAGGCTTAAACTATCAAAATTCATTTTCAAGGCCATTTACAACTTGGACAATTTATCATATGTCTATATATTAAAATCCTCCATACTTGTTACAATCATGGAGACTACTATTTGTAAAGTTAATTTTCTATTACAGTTTTCGATCAAAACTTTAGTCTCCATATACCTTGCTTTGAATATACTTCGCTGTTGATATTCATTTACCTTCACTGCCACATTCAATGCAATCTTATTAATTAATGATTTCTAATTTATTCTTAGCCATACATACATTAGCTTGCATAGCACTTGTTATCAGGAGTTTGACTTTGTTCATCAATTCTTGAGTAATCACTTTTATAAAATAAATAGTTTCTTATCAGACTTTGTACTTGCTTAATCCATTATTGACTTTCTTCTATCAATCCACCATGATTATGTAAAACAATTAATCATACTACTAAGATAAGTATACTTTCCCAATAACTATTTTTATGATTTATTTTTATCACACCATAAGGTTACTATACCGACCAAGCCATTTATACAGCTATCTTTTAATCCGCACTAGTTATAAAAAACAGAACAAGTCCTTGGTTCTTTTACATACATAATTACAGCTATTTCCTTGTTTACTACAACTTCCTAAAGTCAGGTCAGTACAAAACTCAACGAGAGTGTTAAAATTCTTACTCCCGTTTTTCCTTGGAATCCTTTTCCAAATCCCTTTTCATTTCTTGAGATCTTTCCCTTTGTTCCCTGATCCGCGCTTTTTGGATCCTCCTATATTCTTCATCACTTACGGGTGCTACGTTCCTTCCGCACCCGGGAGGAAAATGCCTAACAACCAATGGAGGTGCTCTCCAATCACGAAAATCTTCTCCCGCCATACACATTCTTTCTCTCACCTATGCACCTCTCTCAACCTCTCTCAAGAGAGAATTCCTCATGCACAGATTAGTATCATTACTGCTAGTGCTTTCGTCGGTCTCACTAGCATTAGAACTCTCAGGTGTATGAACCTGTGCTCTCAAATTTGAGGGATTCCAGTTATCAGGAACTCTAAAAGGATATCTCTCCGGGCTACTAGGTACTGAGCGTCTACGACTCCCAGCTGTGGATTCCAACGATCCTTCACTAGTGCTCCAAGAAATGTCAACATCATCACCTTTACTAACACTCCGAAAAGGGTCAAAGTTATCACCCTCACTAGATGTGGTGATCTATAAAATAAACAAAATAATTTTAGATAATCCTTAGATACTATATGCTAATGCACACCCTTAACCTAACTTGACTCGAGTCACACTAACACTATAACTTTTTGAAATACTTTAAAACTACAAGCTTTGAAATCAAAAACCCTGAGCTTTTAAAACCAAAACCATGCTCTGATACCAACTGAATTGTCATGACCCAAAACCACCCTCGAGTCTGTAACAACCACCGCGATGTCTCGATAGGCACTCATCCCCCGAGTACCCTATCGAGACCTCACAAGGCTTTCGTACCAATTTGCCATCTCCCCCGTGGTTATTAGTTTCCAAGTAACATTTTTAAAAGAATAAAATCAGATTTCGAATTAAACTAGTCAAAATGCACAATTTTCCACATAGGGGCAATTTCGTCCTTTTTGTCCAGAAATTTTAAAATCGGTAAAAACATTACATACAAGTAGAATAAACATAATTCATAATCAAAAATAAATTTTGATACCGAAAACCCTTATTAAAATAAGATTTTTAGATAACAGAATAAAATAAAAATATTAAATAAAATATTACATTTTATTGTAAAACAATATTTTTAGAAGTATCGAAAATCAATTTTCTGCACGTGAAAGTAAAATAAATTTATACATACTGTATTGCTAATAAACAAAGTATGTATATTAATTACAATGACACGTGGGCTCCACTATGTACAACTATGTACCTTTTTTCGCTAGGACGCGACTTCGAGCTAGCCTCTCAATGCAATCCAAATGTCTATCAATAGTCTCGAGCCTGAAATAGGTGGAAGAGAGGGTGGTGAGTTTTCCAACCCAGTAAGTAAATAATTACCATCTACGACATTTAAAGTCAAACAGATGGAGACAAAGGAAAACACCACGTAATTGAGCAGTTCATAGCACAAACTTTGATTTTTGTCTCATATAAGATGTTTCAAATTTCAATAAAAATCATCAAAATCCTTAAATCGCTAGGGCTTATGATTTCTTTTAAAATCAGGCTATTGTCGAAACTCTTACTCAATGATGACTTGGCCCGGGGCATCCAACCGAGTCCGCCAAGGCTGTTAAGATCATATCATACTTGAAAATACAGTTGTTCCTTGGCGTTAGCTGAATTCACTCTCACGTGGGGTCGAACATGGAGTCAATTCTATGGTCACCTTAGGAGTTACCCTTCACGCCTCTCATACCGAGGTGATATATAATTGAGTTTACCGTGCCCCTCTTAAAAGCAGTCCACGGAAACTCCCATCACTGCACTGACTAATCAACCCACCAATCAACAAAATTTTTGTAGCATAACATGGCCAATAAAATTCTACCCAGTATACTTAGACAAGGGAAAACAGTCACATATTTCATACAAATATAAATCCAGCTAGTATGCTTCCCAATATCATAAGGCACAATTTTAATAGCACATAAGATTCAAAATTCACCAAATAGGTCTCCATATACTCCATTTTAATAAAATCAACATTTAATTTCAAAATAGCATTTCTTTTCAAAATAATTTAAAAAAATTCATTTATTTAATCATATTTCATCAAAACACATTTTAATTGAAAATCATAATACTTTATACTTCAAATTTATCATGCCTTAAAAAGCATAAAATTCATAAAAAAAAATACTCTAGATATTACAAACGATAATTTATCCACTCACCTCGTCAGGAGTGTAAAATACTCCTATTTTCAATTTCCACTATAATGAATTTTTTCGACGTTTGGGGGACCTACCACCTATACATAATTTTCGACACATTTTCAATTATTTGTGTCAAAACACTATAAATGATTTCAAGCTCTACATGATGCATGGAAATGAGATAAAAATGGTTCGGACAATCGTTTAATCATGGTGTCCGATCAGCTCACCTACACACTGTCTAAATTGCTAAAATCCTCAATTTAACTCCGATTTGACCTATTTCAATTTCTAATAGTCCAATTATATCCACAATACTCAATTATTGTAAATGTGAGTTAGTATATCAGTCTTAGACCACAAATTACACTTTTACCCCTATTAGGTAAAATTTGTATCTTTTCACCAAAAATTCCCATTTAATTTCTATATTCATAATTCATCAAATCCCACTTAAATACCTCAATTTAGCATCAATTTTAGCAGCCATTCATCCCCTATAATATTCGGCCATAATGGGTTTCAAGAGGAAAAATCGGTTTTCTTGCTAGATTTTACTATATTTCATTTCTACCTAACTAAAAACATTAAATCAAACTAAAATCTATCAAAATAATTGATCAAAATCACTCCATGGAGGTTCGGCCAGCATGGGTGTGTCTTGTGATTTTTGCATGGATAATGGAAAAGAAAGCATGGGTAGTGAAGAACACTAAGAAAAATCAAGAAATTTTACCTTTTTAAGCTTGATTCCTTGAATTCTCTTTCTTTCCCCTTGATTTTCAACCTAGGGTTTATGTTTTCTTTTCTTCATTCTTTGCTTTGCTATGACCAGCCATCACAAGAGTTTTTGGCTAAATTTTAAGCCTTTTCATAAGCTTAATAAAATATTATTTATTTTTAACATATGTGAAATTTTTATTAATTCTTTATTTATTAATCATCCATTTGACTTTCTTTCTCCACCACACATTTTTCTTTACTTACCCATTGTTTAAATGAAATTTCTAGACTTAGCCAAAATCTTGATGGAGTAAATTTTAAAAAATTACACTTTTACCCTTATAAAAGTGGAAAATTACATTTTTACCCTAAAACTTGAAAATTTGCCAAATTCATATTTTTCACTCCTTATACTAATATCATACTTCAATTAATCAAATTTGATCCAAATCCTTTCGAAAATTCAAATTTTGTCCTCTAGTGGTAAAATTACCGTTTTGCCCTTATGCTCCAAAATATTGGGAATTAAAATTTTTTTCACTACTAAACCTTTTATTATACTTTCAATGATTATATTATACTTCAAATGATTAATCTTAGTCAAAATTTTCATCAAATAACCCAATTTAGATTTTAGGTGGCAAAATGACCATTTTGCCCCTAATCGGTCAATATTCTCGATGACTCTAAATCGGCCCTCAAACTCTGAATCCCCATTTTAAGCCACCCCTGGATTGTGAAATTCTCAATTCCACCTTAAAATTCCTATTTTAATTAGCTCAAGATATAAATCAACTTAGTCATCCCTCTAATTGTAATACCGACTTTCAATACCTTTCAAGGGTATTTAAGTATATAAACATTTCATCCAGCACATGGATAGAATGAAATATACTTTATAGTGTCAAGTCTTACATCTCCGATTGCTACCAGCGTCCAAGACTTCCGGGACAACCCGTCAAATCCGGAACAAGCCTATTAGATTTTCTCGTTAATCCACTACATTCAATCACCAAATAATATTGATACTTTCATATATTAAATTGAACCATAAATATAAAAATCAATACAACCATTTTACCTTTTAGTTTGCAAGTATATACACTAAAATCTATAACCTCCAAATTAATACTTATATAAAAATTTAGAATCTGTTTACCACTTAATAAACGAATTATTAAAATTCAACTTCTAGCAGTGGAGCGACTTGGAATAAAATGCTATGAGATGCCTTTACCTATCTGTAGATAACTGAGCGTGCCGATGGCTACACGCTAAATGGATCCCTATCTGCAAAAAGAGGAAAAATGGGGTGTGAGTCTCATAGACTCAGTGAATATCATTGACTCCGTGAATAGAGCGTAGATAGGAAACAAGGCAACGACATATCATTTGAATATAAAAATACAAGATTATGAAATCAATTTATTTCAAACAGGGGTTTTGTCACGACCCGAAACTGCCATCGAGCCCGTGACAACCGCCGCGATGCCCCGATAGGCATTCATTCCTTGAATGCAAACTGAGACCTCGCAAGGCTCTTGTACCAGTCTTTCCACTTCCCCCATGAATATTTGTTATAAAACTTTATATTCTAATGAATATAAACTAATTTCGAGCTGAAAATAGTCAAAAAGAAAAATTTATCAATCCGGGGTATTTCGGTCATTTTTCGTCGAAAATTTCAAAATTTGAAAAAAAATGTTACTTACGAGTACAAAATACATAATTCGCAGTCGAAAATGAAATCAGATATCTAAAACATGCAATTTAACCAAAATTATATTTAACAAAATAAAATAATAATATTTCATAAAATAATATATTTTCTTATAAAACCATTTTTATATAGATATCCGGAAATAATTTTTACAGTGTAAAAGCAAAATATATTATTACATACTGTAACACAGTTAACTGAAGGATAAAATTTAATTTACAATGCTAAGTGGGCCCAAAATAGATAAATATAGTCTAAGGGATGAACCTTTGCACTGAACGTTATCACTCTAAACTTTCTCCTCAACAAAATCCTCTATCTACAAATGCCTGTAAGCCTGAAATGAGGAAAATTGAGAGGGTGAGTTTTACAACCCAGTGAATTAGATAATTACCATCTACGACATCTAAAGTCGAGTAGATGGAGACAATATAAAAACGCAATGTTATCATGTAATTCATAGCACCAATTATACCAAATTTAATACAATTATACAAAGCAATCTTATTTAGCAAAATACAAGGTTTATGATTTATTTATAAAAATCAGGCTTAAGCCAAATCTCATACTCGTGGACATTTGATCAGAGCATCCAATCGAGTCCGCCAAGGCTATTAGAATTTCATAATTTCTCAGATACAGCCGATCCTTGGCGTTGGCTAAACTCATCTTCACGTGGTGATTTAACGTGAAGTGAATCTTAACATTACCTCAGAAGTTACCCTACTTGCCTCTCTAACCGAGGCAACAATTAGTCAGGTTTACCGTGCCCCTCCTAAAGGCAGTCCACAGCAACCCTCACTGCAGTGTTTTATTAATTATGATCCACCAACTTTATAAAAATTCCAATAGCATAACAAGGCCATTTTAATACTAGCCAGCCTACACGGCAAACAACAATTTATGCAATTTTAATACAATAAACTAGCCAAGCATGCTCATCAAGATCATAAGCCATAATTTCAATTTTAATGCATAAACACAAATTAGTACCGATCTCCACATACTCAGTGTTAAGAAAATCCATTTTTCTCAATTAAAGAATTATTTATAAAATTCAATTTATTTTTAAATCACAGAAGCAGATAAAACTACTCTAGATATTGAAAACGGTAAATTATCCACTCACTGGTTTTAGGAGTCCAGAATACTCCTAGTCTCGCTCGTTCGACACTATTTCCTTGCCTTTGTCGAATGGTTCACCACCTACGCGTTACGCGCGATACGAATTTCAATAAATTAAATCAATTAATCATAATTAATTTCAGGCTTTATAATTTCTATATGAATGCATGAAATGCAATGTAAGCTGTCCGAATAACTGTCTAAACATGGTATCCAACCTAATTCACTTACACGCAGTTAAATTGGCTAAAGCCTCCGATTTAATTCTGAATTGATCTTTTTCAATTTCTGTACTCCAATTACACCCAAATTAACTTAACGACTGTGAATGTGATGCTATTTATCAGTCTAAATCATAAAATTATGAAATTCCCCCTTTTAGGTAAAATTCATAATTTTGCACTAAAAATTCCCATTATTTTTCTCCACCCATAATTCATCAAAATTCACTTAATTTCCATGAAATATAATTAAAATCAGCAGCAATTCTTCCCCTAAAAATTCAGCTTAAATGGGTTTCAATGGAAGAAAATTATTTTACTTGCTAAACTTTAATATTTTTCATTATAACCTAACTAAACAACATTTAATTAACCTAAAATCAACCTAAAAATTGTTCAAATCTCTCCATGGGTATTCGGTCAGCAAGAGTGGGTTATACCCACTAGTGTTTCATGCATGGAAGAAAGAAAAGAAAGAATGGGTAATGGAGATTAATAGCAAATTTCATAAATTTTACCTTTTAATTGGTTGAATTCTTGATTTTTCCTTGTTTTCCTCTTGATTCTAGGCTAAGGTTTTGGGTTTTCTTCCTTTCCTCCTTCTCCTTGCTTAGGCTGACCCTCTCAATGTTCTTGGCTGATTTTTTATGACTTTTTATAACTTAAATAATTAAATATTTAATTTAACACATGTTAATTTACTTTGTTCATTAATTTATTTTTTATTTATTTTCTCCACCACACATTTTCATCACTTATCTTTGTTTTCATGAAGTTTCTAGACCATTCCAAAAATTTTGGTAGTGTAATTTTACAAAATTACACTTTTACCCCCAAAAAAATACGAAATTACATTTTTACCTCAAAAATTGAAAAATTGTCAAAAGGTAAATTTTTCACTCCTCAAACTCATACCACACTCCAATTTATCAAATTTAATCTAAATTCTCTCGAAAAATTAAATTTGGTCCTCTTGTGGTAAAATTACCATTTTGCCCCTATACTCCAAATTGTACTGAAAATTGAAACTTTTCACTGCTAAATCCTCAAATTATGTTCTAAATAATCTAAATAATTAATTTTGATCAATTGTTGTCAAAATCGTTTCCAAAAATTCTCGTTTTGTCCTTTAATGGTAAAATTACTATTTTGCCCTTGTGTTTCAAAACTATCGAGAAATTAAATTTATCACTGCCAATATCATTTTATACTCCAATAAATCATATTATACTTCAAATAATTAATCTTAACCAAATGTGATCAAAATCTTTTATGAAAATTTCCATTTTGTCCTTAAATGACAAAATGATCATTTTGTCCCTAATCAGTCAATTTTCCCGATTGACTCCAAACCGAACTTCAAACTCCGAATCACTATTTTAAGTAATCCCTGGACTGTGAAATCCTCAATTTCACTCTTAAAATCCTTGTTTAAACTTGTTCGAGGTTTAATCAACTCAATGGTATTATTATGGGTAATATAGTCATTTAACTAGTTTTTCGGGGTAATTTAATATGCAAACATGCTATCTAATGCATGTGAATGACATGTCACAAATAAAATAGGGTCGGGCTTTACAGGTTTTGCGTCTTATATCAAAATCGAGGATTTCTTATAAAGTATAACCATTTTCGAATCAAGTTGATAATATTGGGCAAGCTCCCGCGAAATCAAATATTAATCGAGTGTATACGTTATTCCCAAATCTCCTCGAGTGATCTCCTCGCACTCGAGGGAAAATTCATATAACAATAAAATCAGGGGAGTTGCGAAAAATCGTTTAATTCAATTTTCTCACCATACCAAGATCATAATTAAAAATGTTAAAACTTATTTCAATCCATATAAAATAATTATATTTTATCAAAAATAAACAATAAGGCTTGTGACTTCTTAAAAACTTGGCTTTTGCCATAAAATTGTTTTCATACTCGGTTCTTAGGGATACCTTGGCACGGGGCTATCCCAATCGAGTCCGTCAAGGTTGTTAAAATTCATTTATGTATACACATTTTTATTTTTCAAAACACAACCGTTCCTTGGCGTTGGCTGAGTTCACCCTCACATGGTGGTTTAGGGTGAAGTGAACTTTAAATCATTACCTCAGGAGTTACCCTCCACGCCTGTCTACCGAGGTAAAATATAACTGGGTTTATCGTGCCCCTCTAATAGGCTGGTCCACGGAAACCCGCCCACTGCAGTAAGCTAATCCCACCATATCAATAAAAGTACACTAGCATGACACGACAATTATTTTATACACAGCCTCTCAAGGCTAAATACACAATGCATATAATTTCAACACAAATACCAATCTAGCCAGTCATGTTCACATTTTATCATAAGCCATTTAATTTCAAAACAATTTAGAAATCTCACTTTATTTATAAAAATTGTCTAAAAATCATTTATATCATTGAAATGTCGCCCAAAATTTATTGAATACATTCAATATAAACATCATAAAAATCTATGATTATGCTTACAACATAAAGTTTAATGCATGCTTCATAAAATACTGAGCATAAGGAAATCAAACCTTGTAATCATGTATGCACATTCACAAGTATATAAGGCACGGTTTTTGGAGATAAATCGGGTTGAAAAGCTTGTTTCCCATTTTAAAATGCTTTACGTATACGACATACTTGTGCATATCTAAAACAATTTCTAAAATAATTTACAATCACAATTTTCTTAAAATTTTACCAACGTATGCTTTTCACAGGAATTCGCGTGTAATAAATCATACAAATATATATATAGATATATGAGAATTTTAAAATCGACACCCCCTACTCACCTCGTAATAGTGGGACGTTCTTCACTATTAAATCGTACGCGTATATATAATGATTTCTATTGGTCGGGTACCCACTTTGTTCGGCACGCCTCCACAACAATTTTCCTAATATCAAATTTAAATTCAATATGCTTAATTGCACATTTATATAGGTAGCTACTTAATTAAATTTTCTTAAGCAACTTGCATATTTTTCATCTAAAATATGCATAATATTAGTGCAACGACCACTCCCCGATTGGTGCCGACGTCCATGACTTTTGGGAAAAACCCGTCAAGTCTCAAAACAAGTCTGTCTCGAATCCCTCGCTAATCCATTACATTCACTCATCAAATAGTATTATTACTTTCATATACTGAATTAAATCCTAATATAAAAATCAGTACAAACTTTTCCCTTTTTATTTACTATTATATACGTGAAAATATAAAATTTTCAAACTAATGCTTATAGAAAAATTTAAAATTTGTTTACAACTTAATAAGTAAAATACTACAACTTGACCTCTAACATAACAAGTACAGCGAAGCGACTCAGGGTAGTACGCTAGGAGATGCCTTTACCTATTCACGGTAAACCAACACGTCGATGACTTCACGCCAAATCGATCCCTATTTGCAAAAAGAGAAATAAAATGGGGGGCTGAGTCTCATAGACTCAGTGATTATCATCGACCCAGTTAGTAGAGCATAGATAGGAAACAAGCAAACGACAGATCATTTGAATATCAAAATACAAAATTATGAAATCAATTTATTTCAAATGAGGGTTTTGTGCCTTATAACCATTTTTCGTGTCAAACCCTGCTCTATAAAATAATTACGATGTCATTTTCATACTCAATAGAATGTTTGCATATTTAGGAAGCCCGAGAAATCGTTAAAGGACGATATTACCCCTAATGGTATCATTAAGTCGATTTATAACTCGAACTAGATCAAATAAAGATTTTAAGGTGAAATTGAGAATTTCACAGTCCAGGGATAACTTAAAATAGTGATTCAGAGTTCGAGGGCTGATTTAGAGTTAATCTAGAATATTGACTATCTAGGGGTAAAATGGTCAATTTGCCATTTGAGCACAAAATGAGAATTTTTGGAAAATATTTTGACAATAATTGATCAAGATTAATTATTTAGATTATTTAGAACATAATTTGAGGATTTAGCAGTGAAAAATTTCAATTTCGGTAATTTTGGAGTATAGGGGAAAAATCATAATTTTGTCACCCAAGGACAAAAAATTGAATTTTCGAGAGGAATTGGATCAAATTTGATTTATTGGAGTATGATATGAGTATGAGGAGTAAAAAATATGAATTTTGGTAATTTTTTAGTTTTTTGGGTAAAAATGTAATTTTTCACTTTTATTGGGGTAAAAGTGTAATTTTACAAAATTACTCCACCAAGACTTTGGAAAAGTCTGGAAATTTCATCCAGGTCATGGATAAGAGAAGGAAAATTTATGGTGGAAAAAGAAAATCAAAGAAAGATTAAAAAAAATAAATTAATAAAATATTAAAAAATGTTAATAAAATAATATTATTTTATTTGGCTTGTAAAAGCTATAAAAATCAGCCATATCATCCCTAACATTTGGCCAAACCAGCAAGAAGAGAGAGAAAACAAAAACCAAACCCTAACTAAGGAGAAAATCAAGAAAAAGTAAGGAAATTCAAGGAAATCAAGTACAAAAAGGTAAGATTTTTCATTTATAGATTGACTTCTACCTTACCCATGCATTTTTCCTTACTTTTCATGGTTAGATTGCATGTTTTTATGGTGGATTCAAACCTGGTCAAATGGGTTTAGAGAGAGAAAGATGTTAGAATGATTTAATTTTGAACTATGTTAGTGATTTAGGTTAGTTTAGCATGTTTGTAAGTAAAACAACTAGAAAAAAATTGATTTTTCCTAGGGATGTCAATGGGTACCCTACTCGATTACACCAGGTTAGGGTACTTCGTAAAAAGATTCAAGTAGGGTTAGGGTAGCGATTTTACTACCTGAATTTTAAGGGTAGGGTTCGAGTACTACCCTTGGGGTACCCGTTACCCGAACCTGACTACTATTTTTAAATATTTTATTATAATTTTAATAATTAAATTAAAAATTTATAGTTTTTACTAACTTTACGAGCAATTTTTTTCTTAAAAACTAACCAATATATGAAAAGTATGGTTACTCTAATTATTAATATGATGACATTAATATATTTAAATTAAAAAATTATAACTTATAAAAATGATATTTTTTGTTATTTAAGTTTATGTTATTTGTTTGGATCTTTGTGTTTAGTTATTTAAGTTTATGTTGTTATATGAATATTTATATATAGTTATTTCAGTTTATATCGTTGTATGAATATTTATTTTTAATTATTTAAGTTTATGTTTAAGATTTTTTTGATTATTTAAATTTAAATTTTATTATTTTATTTTTATTAATTTAATTAGTAGTTAATTTTATGAAATACGTAAAGAAATATTATTGTATTTGTATACGGGTTTAGGTAATTGGGTATCTATGAAAAAGATTTTAATAATTTTTTAATCTAATCGGGTTTTTAAATGGGTTAGGGTAATTATAGGGTAGTAAAAATGTAATAGGGTTAGGGTTAGGGTAGTAATTTTATAATTAAATGGGTAGTTAATAAGGTTTGGGTAGTTGACTTTTTATAGGGTTAAGGTTCGGGTGCCTCAAAATTATAGGGTACCCGACCCGTTGACATCCCTAATTTTTTCTATGATTCTTCAATAGTCGAATTTCATGAGGAATATGTTGAAAATGAAATGATTCCATTTCAAATGAAATGGTTTTGAAATTGATCAATTATGGAGAGAAAAATTAAATAGGAAAATTTTGGTTTTAGTGCATCATTTTTAGTCGAATTTTTGGAGAGAAATTGATTGCTGAAAATTGAGGAAATTGATGAGATTTTAGGGCATTTTGGTAATATTTGATGAATTATGAAGGTAGGAATTAAATGGGAATTTTTTGTGCAAAAATATGAATTTTTACCTAATAGGGGTAAAAGCGTAATTTACACTCTAAGACTGATAAATTTACCCGTGTTCGCTATCATTGGGTAATGTGGATATAATTGGATAGTTAGAAATTGAAATGGGTCAAATTGGAGTTAAATCGAGGGTTTTGGCAAATTAGGCCGAGTGTAGGCAAATTGGTCAGATATCGTGATTAAACGACTGTTTGAACAATTTTCGTCTCATTTCCATTGCATGTAGAGCCTGAAATAATTTATGATAAATTGACACGATTTATTAAATTTTGTGTCATGGATTTTGGATAAGTAGTGTGCCAATTGATTCGAGTAAGAGACTACACCCGAGGACGGAGGATAGGTGTATTTCTACTCCTAATACAGTGAGTAAACTTACTATCGTCTTAATTATCTAGAGTAGTTTTATTTAATTATGTGATTTTATGGAAAAATGGTTTAATTGGAAAATTATTGTGTTTTATGGGAAAATGTGTTTTTTAAAATGATTTTTATAAATTTTCTGAAAAATTAAATGGTGATTTTGGAAAATAGAGTAATTGGAGACTTCCTGTTTGTGTTGCAAATTGATAATTTAAATCGGCTGGCTTATGATAAATGTGGGTATGACTGGCTATTTTTATGATTTAAAGAATATGTGAACTGCTTTGATTTGCCTTGAATGTGTTATGTGAGCCATGTCATACTATTGTGATTTTATTGGTGGTGGATTATAAAGTGGGCACTGTAGTGACGGGGGTTCCGTGGACCAGCCTATGAGAGGGGCACGGTTTCCAATTATTGTGCTTACCTCAATTGGAGAGGCGCGTAAGGTAACTCCCAAGGTAGGATTCGAGTGCACTTCACGTTGGCCACCACGTGAAAGTGAGATTCAACAACGCCAATGAACGGCTGTGTTGTCAAAGGTGAAATATGTTTGTGTGTGTGTGACAATAAACAACCTTGGCGGTCTCGGTAAGATGCCTCCGCGGGGTATCCCCGAGAATGGATTTTTGGCAAGGACCAAGTTTTTGAAAAGTGCATAAGCCATTTTGAGTAATTGGATGAAATCCAATTATTTATATGGGTTGGGATGAATGTTCAAGTTGTGAAACTCATGCTGGGATGAATTATTTTAATTGTCTCCTATTACTTGACTTTAGATTATTTGGATAGTGTCTGTTTACTCACTTGGATTATATAATCTCGCCCCTTTTTCCTATATATTTTTCATGCTCGAGATAGTCTATAGATAGTTGATTTGGTCGAGAGACGACCTTGGAGTTACATCTTAGAAAGTAAAAGTTCACAGTCTTGCATCTCCTTGGTCAATTGAGGGCCTGCGTGTCACTGTAACTGAAATTTTATACTTTAGTTATCTTTATTATTATATGAATGAATTTATTTTATTTTTACGCTACATAAATGATTTTTGAAAGACTGTGAATATTATGTTTTAAGAAAATAAAATACTTTATCGAATATTTTTGTTTTATTCAAATAGTTAAAATTTCACTTTAAAAAAAATATTTTAAACCTCTAGATTTATTTTTAACTATGAAATATGTGTCTTCCGCTCGCTTGTTACATTTTTAATCGGGTTCGAAATTAAAAAAAAAAAATTCACTAAAGGTTGCTCACAAGGGAGATGAAAAACTGATACGAAAGCCTTGCGAGGTCTCTAGGGGCATTCGAGGAATTGAATATCTGTCGGGAGATCATGGCGGTTGTCAATGGCTCAATAAGAGTTCCGGGTCGTGACAATTCTATTGGTATCAGAGCATGGTTTTAAAGTTTTTGACTTTTAATGTTG
This sequence comes from Theobroma grandiflorum, assembly GCA_036013995.1. Lineage (NCBI taxonomy): Eukaryota > Viridiplantae > Streptophyta > Magnoliopsida > Malvales > Malvaceae > Theobroma > Theobroma grandiflorum. Next base: position 13,837,877 of record CP142130.1, on the reverse strand, counting down.
TTTTAAGAATTCACACTGACACTGGGTGGCCCGGGGTTAAGTTAAGTTAAGTTGAGTTAGGTAGAGTTGCATGCATGTAGAGTCTGAGGTTACTTAAACTTGCCTCGTTTCCTTTTTAGATCACCATGCCTTCTCGACACGAACGCCCACTCCCTACTAGATCAACTAGGAGGAGCAGAGATCGTCCTAGGTAGGGTCAGCCAGACCTTAAAGGAGAGGAATCGACTGCGTCCCCTTTTCGAGCGGCACCTACTGCTGAACCGATCGAGATTCCTCCACCACCTACTGGCATTCCTGCTATGTCTCCTTAGGTAGTTTAGGCGATGGCAGCTTTTTTCACTGCAATGGCTAGTCAAGCTCAGACTAGTCAGGTCCATATGTAGTGCCTCCAGTTACTCATTTAGTTCTACAGGCACAAGATGTCTCTATTTCTAAAAAACTGAAAGAGGCTAGACAATTGGGTTGCATGTCCTTTGCAGGTGAGTTGGACACCACCGCAGCTAAGGATTGGATTAATTAAGTCTCGGAAACACTCTCCGATATAAGGTTAGATAAGGATATGAAATTGATGGTGGCCACTCGATTATTGGAAAAGAGAGCTCGTACTTGGTGGAATTCAATAAAGTCTTATTCCACTATTCCTCTAACTTGTTCAGACTTTCTAAGGGAATTTGATGGTCCATATTATACCCATTTCCATCAGAAAGAGAAGAAGAGAAAATTTCTAAGTCTGAAGTAGGGAAATTTATCTATCAAGGAGTATGAGACTCAATTTAATGAACTGCTATCTTATGTGCCTGACTTAGTAAAGACTGAGCAGGATCAAGTCGACTATTTCAAGGAAGGACTCCGCAATGGGATAAGAGCGCAAATGACTGTGACAGGTAGGGAGCCCCATAAAGAGGTAGTACAGATGGCCTTATGGGCTGAGAAGCTCGCAAATGAAAATAGGAGAATGCGAACTGAGTTGGCAAAGAGGAAAAATCTGAATGTGTCCTCCAATCAGCCACTAAAGAGGAGCAAAGGCTCATTTGTTTCATGAAGTGCTCTTTCTGTTTCGGTAACATCCTCTCGACAATTATTTTCACAAATACAGCAAAGGCCTCCGAGATTCAGCAAATCTGCGGTGACTACTTCTGAAAAGAGTTTTGGAGGTTCTGATAGATGCCGTGAATGTGGGAGATTTCATGTTGGGGAGTGTTGGAAGCCTTTGCGATGTTTTCATTGTGGCCAGACGGGTCACTTTAGGACTAATTGTCCACAATTAGGACAAGCCACTGTAGCTGTTCCATCTTCATCAGTTCGTACGGACTTACAGATGAGAGATTCCTCTGGAGCACAACCGAGGCAGGGAATAGCTATCCGGCCTGATGTGGAGAGTAGCACCCCAATATACCCACCTTCCAGACCACAGACTCGTGTGTCAACAAGAGTTTTTGCGGTAATGGAAAATGAAGCACGAGCCCAACCTAGAGAAAGTGAATAAAAAGTTAGGTGGAAATGTAAGACAGTGATAAGAGATGTAAATATCAAGTGATGAGAATGTAAATAAAGGTTTCAAGAATAATAATGTAAATTTTAGAGAAACGATCAAGGAAATGCAATCTATAGTGCGGTTAAGCCACATCATATGGGTTAATATGATTAAGAAGATCAACATTTCATAAATGTGAGGTGAACATGGAGAATATGAGAATAATTGCAAATGATACCCCAATCTTTTCTTGGAGTTCGATAAGTGAAATTTTGAGGACAAAATTTTATTTTAAAGGGGTAAGTGTTGTCAAATCTTGCTCTATAAAATAATTACGATGTCATTTTCATGCTCAATAGAATGTTTGCATATTTAGAAAGCCCGAGAAATCGTTAAAGGATGATACTGCCCTTAATGGTATCATTAAGTTGATTTATGACTCGAACTGGATCAAATAAAGATTTTAAGGTGAAATTGGGAATTTCATAGTCTAGGGATGACTTAAAATAGTGATTCGGAGTTCGAGGGCTGATTTGGAGTTAATCCAGAATATTGACTATCTAGGGGTAAAATGGTCATTTTGCCATTTGAGGACAAAATGGGAACTTTTGGAAAAGATTTTGACAACAATTGATCAAGATTAATTATTTAGACTATTTAGAACATAATTTAAGAATTTAACAGTGAAAATTTTCAATTTCGGTATTTTTGGAGTATAGGGGTAAAATCTGTCACAACCCGGAACCACCCTCAAGTCCGTGACAACCGTCGCGATGTCCCGATATGCACTCATCCCCCGAGTGCCATATCAAGACCTTGCAAGGCTCTCGTACCAGTCTTTCCAACTCCCTTGTGAGTTTCTACGTACAAATCTCATTTTTCTTAGCATTTCGTTCAATTTCGGACCAAAACAAGAAAAAAGACGAAATTTACTACACATGGGCGTTTCGGTCATTTTTCGTCAAAAATTTCAAAATTTGACAAAAATGTTACTTACGCGTAAAGATTTCATAATTCGCAGTCGGAATTGAAATCGGATATCTAAAACATGAAATTTGAGTAAAATTACATTTAATAGAATAAAATAATAATATTCTATAAAATAATATATTTTCTTATAAAACAGTTTTTATATAGATATTCGGAAATAATTTTTACAGCATAAAAGTAAAATATATTATTACATAATGTAACCCAGTTAACTGAAGCATAAGATTTGATTTACAATACTAAGTGGGCCCGTAATAGAGAAATACAATCTACTATGTTGTATGCATCATATGCATTTGTCACTCTATGTTATGCCATTTGGCCCCTTTAAACTTTTTATTGTTATTGGGCTACCATTAAATCCAAGATCCTTTGTGAGAGTAAGATTCAAACTCTTTTGAATACCCCATGATGTATGTACATCTCAATGTATGCTTGGAATCATATTGGTTTGGAATATCATAATGGGCTTTTATGTTGGAGCGATGTGGACCAAATCATATTGCAATATGCAGTTGCTTTCTTTCTTGAACATTCATCTCTATGTTTGGCTCTTAAGAAAGTTATATTTTATATGAATCAATATTCAACCTTTTGATCAATATATTTTGATCAATTGAACATAATTCATAATTGATCAAATATCATTGCAAGGATAAACATGAAGCATGGATAATTAAATATGACATAATTATTCCAAATAATTATTCAAACTTGAAACATATAAACTTCCACATCCAAATGCTAAAGGCAAATGTTTCGGCAGCCATTCCCATGTCAATCACATAATTAATGTTTCAAAAACATCCAAATAAATTATCTAACATGATGAGATAAATAAGAGTGTAACCATCTAATGTAGCATTTAATGCTTTAGGTAGTCCATCCATGTAGTCACCTCCTCAACTAAGATCATACTTATCTTTATCTTTGGTCCATGCAATATGTTAAACATATGAGAACCAACTTTGAGGTATCGTATACCTTTAATATATAAAGTAGAATTATTTAGCAAATGGTACTTGAATCAAAAACTTCAAGCTTTTTTTTTTCTTGCTCACAATAACTAGGTACTCCTTGTAGTTCTTCCTCCAATGCCCAAGTTTGCCACAATAATGGCCAAGATCCTTTTTTTTGTCCTTTTTAACACCTCCCTTAGGCTTCAGTGTCTTCTCATTTTGAGATTTTACCTTCTTCCCTTTTTAGGTTTTCTTCTTCTGTTGCTTTGTATGAGCCTTGGAAGAAGAAACAAGTAGTAATGATCCCTTATCTTTCTTGATGGACCTCTTTATCGTGTCTAGAATATTCAAAAGTTTAGAAAAAATGGCTTCCAATCGATTCATATGAAAGTTCAACATGAACTAACTAAAGTTGTCAGGAAGAGATTATAGAACTAAGTCTATACTTAGCTCATAATCCATTGTTAATCCCAATTGTCCAAGTCTCTCAATGAGTCCAATCATCTTCAACATATGAGGTCTAACAAAATTGCCTTCTGCCATCATACATCTGAAAAGTTCTTTAGAGATCTCATATCTCTCAGTACGCCCTTCTTTATCGAACAGTTCTCTAAGGTAAATAATCATGGATTGGACATCCATGTGTACATGCTGCTTTTGGAGCTCAAGGGTCATATTGGCTAGCATCACGCATGCTGCCTGATCATGGTCATCCTTATAACGTTGATATGCTTCCTTATCCTCAGCACTAGCATTAGCAACAAGGACTGGTGGAATAGGAGTGTCAAAGACATAGGATTTCTTCTCCCTGTTTCAAGATGATCTTAAGGTTCCGAAACTAATCAAGGAAGTTTGTGCCAGTGAGTTTATTTGCATCCAAGATGCTCTACAATGACAGATTATTGGCCATGTATATAAATTATGCCTAAATAGATAAAACAAAGTAATAAGTAAATATCATGCATAATTATTTAAAACAAGGTTTTAAAATTTTAAATAGTTCTCCCACTATTTTCTACAAGATGATAACCCTTCATATCACCTCAAGAGATCTTTACTAGGATTCTCTTAGTGGGCTAGGATCCCATCCATCTAGTCATGGCCTTGAGTGTGCTCAACAAACTAGGATAGGTGGATTAGGTAAGTAACTGAGCTTACCAATTGTATCTCTATACAACTCCTAGATCAGTTAGCTGACAACACATTACTTAAATATATCATATATATTTCATCTAGCTTTTGCCTCTAGTTTCCAAGCATCTGAATTTTATAAAAGTAGTTGAGTAAGACCCACCAATAGCTCAAACATACTCATGTAAAAGTGTGGCCTTGAGTGTACTCAACAAGCCTCTGATTAAAAGAGCAGCTAGGTTATCTTGCTATATGGTGGAAGGCAACTTAATCATACGTGGTATGTGACTCAATATTTACCGAGGGATTGTATCCTTTTCGTTTTATTAAGGTCTCATTTGATTAGCATGCATAGCATTTCATATATTGCATAAAATTAAATCTATCACATGTTGTTCTACTAAGATAGTTATGGACTTTTCTACACTAGTTCCTTGAGCCATAAAAGGAAACTAGTTGGTTAAATCTTAGGGGATAGCATACATTAAGTACTTCATGCCTTAGCTTGCATCTACCTTTAGCTCTTCATGGCACTTTTGATCTCTATCTTCAAATTTACAAAATTTCTTTCCTAATCTAATCCTATTTCTAATTACAAATGAATGTAAAAATCTTAAGTTACATTCGAGGGGAGTTAGATGAGAAGAGAATTTTACAAACCCAAGATGTAAGAGATAAGGTAGGGTTCGCAAACCCTATTTGAAAAGATTTCCATAAATAGCAGTTTAACCAAACATCTACAATCATATTGGGTCTATAGTCCATAACCATCAACAAATATCCACAATCTAGTTATAAACATATAAAGTCAACATGCTCAATATGATGATGATCTTGCATTTCATTTGAAAATTGTCACTCAACCATTGAGGATCATAGTTCAAATCATTTAGTGCTTAGGTTTGAAAAGATTTAGTAATTTTTAAAAAATATTTTTTTTAAAATTACTTAGTAAAGGAATTGATCATATCAAGGCCTTTACCTAGCTCAAATCATATTTGAATTAATTCTAGTAGTAAGTTCTTTCTAATTAAACTTCTTTAATTAGAAATCTAAACCAATTTAGGAAACTTCCTAGTTTGAGTATCTATCAAAAACCATTTTAGAAGGTTTCATGATCCAAATCATGTGTCCTAAATATTTTAGGAAAGTCCTCATCTACCTTTTAATCTTGTATTATCCATTCACTAATTGTAGAGTTCTAATCATTATTAGAAGTCCTAATTTATTAGTAAATTTATCTTAATTAAAATTTATCGTAATCGGATTAGGATGTCATCTACTCAAGTTGACTTTCCATTTTAATTCAAAATTATCTAATCTAATTAGATGTAGATAAATTTAAATCATAATCCCTTAATTTAGGGAGTCTTCATCAAATGAGGAAGACTTAATATTTTTGGAGATTTAACATCAATCAATTTAAAATTGATTGATTCCATCAAGGATTCAAACTCCTTGATTTTAGGCATGTATCCTTAACATTTAGGAGTCAATGATCAGCTAAGGAAAGAATCCTTTCTGATCATTAAGTGTCCAATTTCTCCAGCAAACAACCTCTTTCCATAAAGCGGTTGCATCCATGGCAATGGCAGGTGCGGCATCCATGTGCGGTGACACCATGCACAACCTTTGTCATGAGTGCCGTTTCACATGTAAAGGACATTCTTTTAATTTAGTTAAGTGTCCAGCCACTCAAAAATTAATTCAAATTCAAAATTTTATCCTTTAATTGAACTTTTTAAATGCAGATAATATTCTGAAATTTTCAGAATTAATTTTGCAAGATTATCTTGCCATTCAAAACCAATTTCCAAGCTATAACTATTCTCTGAACTGTTTTCAAACTTTCAATAATTAATAGCTTAAATTAGCTTGTTTGGCCATGAAAATTTCTAGAAATAACCGTCATTGAACATTGTAATAAGATAATTTTTCTAGAATTTTTCAAAATTAATTTTCAAGAGTTTCTTGTCAACTAAAACTAAAATTCATGCCAAAATAATGAGCTGGACAGATTTATATTTGCACCAATTTTCTTGCTTGAAATCAGCATATTTGACCATGATATTTTCTAGAAATAATCCTTATTGAAATTTTAATAAAAATAATTTTTCTGAAATTTTTCAGAATTAATTTCCAAGACTTTCTTGTTAATTAAAACTAAAATTCATGTCATAACAGTGAGGTGGACTGCTTTCACTTTTTGCTCCAATTTCTTGCTTAAAATTAGCCTATTTAATCATGAACATTTCATGATTTTGTTGTCCACATATCCAGCAATAAATGTGTAACAATTACATTTTTTTTTTGCTGGAAATTAAGCACAAATAGAAGCAAAATTCTGCACCTAAAACCATGTGTGTGCTGCCTTGCAAGACAGCCTCCAAAACCATTCCTTACGGTGTCGTCTTTTCTTGTGCTTCATTTGCACAATGCAAAACCCACATTAGTTAAGTCAATATATGATTTAAATAAGTTAAAATAAGATTAAAAAAGGCTACAAATGTTGCTAGACAGAATTAAATGAAATTGGCAAAGCAAATTTTTTGAAAAATCTATTTTAACAAAATTGCATCAAATCAAAATGCAAAACAACTATTTGTTAATCAAGTATAATACCCCGTACTTTGATATAGAGGCTAATGAAGCTTATTGGATGCAAAATGAGGGTAATTATAATGTTTAAAGGCGATGAAAAGTGAAAAGAGTATATTAAGATAAAATATTTCGCACACGAGGAAATAATAATAAAATAATAATATTTTTATCGAGAAAGAATTTGTGAGAAAAAAAAGTGATTTGGAAGTGAATTGAGGCATAATAAGGTATTTTGGGTATCAAGAAGACAAGTGAAAATTTTTAAAATAAAATAATATTAAAATATTAATATTTTAATCGGTATCGAAATTTTTCGTGAAAGAAGAGTACATGGTCAATCTAAGTGGGGGAGATGAAGAACGCAAAAATTTTAGAAAAAAATAAAGTTAGTGGGGCATGCGCGTTGTTATTAAATAAAACTAACGTGGGTAAAAATATATTTTAAATATTATGAAGATGTCGCGTTGGAGTACAAACTTTATATTTCGTTTGTACATGTGTAAAAGAAGATAATAGAAGGAAATTGGAGTTAAAAGAGTGTTGGGGGGACTAAATTCAAAGGATGGGAACCTAAGAGGGTAAAATGGTAATTTTCTTGCTTTGACCCTTCATTTTTATCCTTGGCTGATATTTATCTCTTCAAGATGACATTTTCTTCTTCTTCTCCATGCCTCCCACGCCATTTTGGTGCCACCACCATGAAAAATCTATTTTCTTCATTTTTCTTTCCTTGTTTTATTTTCCTTTCCTTTCTTTTCTTACTTCTTTCTTCTCCAAACTTCTTGAGCACTAAATTTACAGCCTTTAACCCCAATTTCTAGCACCTTTAAATCCTAGGAAAAGAAAAGAAAAAAAGAGAGAAAGGAAGCAAAGCTTGGTTTTGTAATTCAAGCAAGCAAAGGTAAGAATTTTTGTGTTTTAAGTTCATGGTTGGTTGAATCCTTGGAAAAATAATGTGTGAATCATTTTGTGGCAACTATGGTGACCATGGGTGTGAGGAAATTTTAAACTTTGTTGGGTGAAATTCAAACTAAAACCAAGTGGTAAGCTTAATGCTACAATTTGAAGCTTATGATTGGTTTAGTATGGTGAGAATGATTGTGTGCATCTGTAGTTTTATTATGATGTCATGGGTATGGTTGGAAGGCAATTATATTAATTGGAAGTTTGGCGTGTAGATATGTGTTGTTAGGAAAGGTTTAAAAGTTATGGATGTGATGAGCATGAATGAATATTAATGTTATGCTTAGTGGCAACATGTAAATAAGGATGGCGGTACATATAGACTTAGAAATGTTTAATGGAAGTAAATTTATAGTTGCTGCCATATGTTAGGAAATTGTTGTGAAAATGAAGGATAAACTTGATAAATATCCTTAGGCAAGATATATATATGTGTTAGAGTTATAAATAAATTACCGGTATCTATAATCCAAAAAATTTCACAAGTAAAGGATAAAGGCAACTTTGGTAAAAAAGTGTCAAGATGTCAATTAGTTGAACAAGGATTCATGATGGAAGGAAAAAGAGAAGTAGCAACAATGTACATTAAAGGTATTGCATTTGTATTGTTGCTAGGAAGTGCAAAGGTAAAGTTAAAGTACGGTGGCGGTGGTGCCGAGGGAAATAATGAGTGGCCGGCAAGTAGGAATAGCTGGATACACCTCCAAACAAATAGCGATGTAATATCTCGCTATCGTAAAGTGAGTGAACTTGTATTAAAATGTTTTGGAATAAATGATTATATGCTTGATTCAGTCACTTGAAATATTTTTTTGGTTTTTCTTTAAAATTACATGGGAACATGCCTTTGACGAAACGTTTTTGTGTTATGAAATATGATTGTAATGAATTTGCGAAATCCCTTTGTATGTTGATATATATGTATTGTACATTGGTAGATAATATTGTGTAATAATTTCAACCGTGCATGTGCGGAGTGAGCAATGCACATGCCGGTAATGATGTGGGTGGGAGTGCGTGTGATGATATTAAGATGTGCACAATGTGGGGGTAGCACATGAGTGGGGTAAGGCGATGGTGGTGTATATACTTCTATATATATATTTGCTATATATAGAAGTTAGGAATTAATATGTGATTGCTTGACTGTTGAAAATTGAGTTTCCTAAATATTTTAGACGATCAAAAGACAACATGGCATCGAGTTTTATTTATGATATATAAATTGCATTATTTTAAAGATGAATACATCATGTTTTCGAAAATCTTTCGTATCGTTGCTTGTTCCCTTCTTATATTCACTCACTGAGTCTGTACTCACATTTTTTTTAAACTTCATGTTTTAGGTTTCTGAGTTAAAGGTGATTGGGTCCTAAGACAATGTTGGTCCCAAATATGAGTGCTAGAGGGGGGGTGAATAGCACTATCTCAGCTCTTTTGCAAGATTAAGACTTGATCTCAAAACAAAAAAGGCAAAACTAGAGAGACAATAGACAAAGTATTTATAGTGGTTCGGTCCAAGACCTACATCCACTACTTTGATTATCCAACAAAGGATTTTCAAACAAATCACTAAAACAGTGGAATTCACAAGCTTCCACCAAGCTTTTTACAATGACTTTTCAAGGCTTAGCCAAAACCTTTACACTAGTTTTTCACGGGCTCAACTAAAACCCCAAGGTGGTTTTTCAAGGCTCAATCACAACCTATCACTAGTTTTTCCCGGACTCAACTAAAACCCCAATGTGGTTTTTCAAGGCTCAACCACAACCTTTACACTAGCTTTTCATGGGCTAAACTAGAACCCAATACCCAACTTTTCAAGGCTAAGTTAGAACCTACAAGCATCCAAGCAAACCTTGCTTGAAACACTTAAACTGAAACCCTCACTCTAAGAATACAAAGATGAGAGGAGAAAGTACATAATGATCACACGGTTGATCTATGTGGTATAAGTTTAAGTGCTGAACCCAAATACTAAAGATAAGCGTTTAAGTACAATAAAGAGTACAAAGGATTTTCAAATTTTCTGCTCTTTTTTGGCTTGAATATGATGAAATCTCTCTTAAAGTTGCCAAAAATTAGTTCCTTTGCATTTGAAGATCCTTTTATAGTTGGAGAGGCTTGTCTGATGGCTGTTGGGCCGTTTTTGACCATTGGAAATAGTTTGGGGAAGGTTCTAGCCATTAATCTGTCTTGTAATGGCCTGGTGAGTGTTGCAAACAAAGAGCACTTAGTCGATTAAAATTTTTCTCTTGGTCAACTAAGTTGGTTCTATCTCAGACGTAGATTTGGCAGAGAACACTTAGTCAACTAACACATTTTCTTGGTCGACTAACTTGGTTCTGTTTCTCACTAAGCTTCAACCTTCCACTTTTCCACTTTGACCTTTGTTCAACCAATGATCTTTCTTGTCATATCAGGGGACTTCCTTTATAATAATCATCCTTGTTCTTTATCCAAATCACATCTTTAAGTGCTCATTAGGAAGATTGATTTATTGTTTCTTTGTAGACATTTTCCCCTGCACACTTAAGTAAAAATATTAGACACAAATGACATAGGAATGTTTTATTATCGTCAAAAACTAATGGAGCCAACAGACAAGGTGCTCCTCCCTATCCATTGCTCGGTAGGTTTAACATGATACTAAACCTTAGCAATTGTGCCTAGAGTCACTCTGCTGACGGTCAAGGTCCAATTATGTGTATATGAATACTTGATGTGAATGTTAAGATTTATTTGTTAATCTATATATGTATATAATGGTTGATAATGCCATTATGAATGCATGATTGGGTTTTATGAATTGTTTTCAAAGGAACTATATTTGAACATTACGAATTTTGGATTTTAAGGAAACGTGGATTAAAGTAGAAGATTCTATAAATAGGCTTGCTTGGGCTTAGTGGGCTGAGCCTATTGGGCCCTTGCGCCGGTCATGGCTCGGGATTCGGGCTGTGACATCAAGCATCCATTGAACATGAACAAGCACTCAAATGGCATGAAAGGGGTTCTGATACCATTATCGGGTGAAGGCTGATCATGCATCAAATACAAAAATAACATGCAGCAGAAATAAATTTAAAATTAAATTACGCCTCATCTTCCTAAGATCTCTTTCATGCCAAATTAAGTACAGAATTAAATTAAAAATAAAATGTATATGATTATATCAAGTTTACGTAAATAACAAAGGTTGATGAATCTTTTGTTAAACCACCAAATCAGCCTTCAAAAAGCTCAACCACCTTAGCTCGGTTGTTGCAAACCAAAGCTGTCTAAGGAATCCTTGTACAGCCTCTAATGGTGATCCACACTAATGAATTAGAAAATCCTTCTTTAAGGATTGGGAGTGCTATACCTTGACAATGTGCTAGCAAAGATGAGTTTCATAAACTCATAATCCACACAAAATTGTGGGGCTGAACACACAAAAGAAATCAAGTGAATGAAAAACTATTTTTCTTCATACAAGGAGCGACAAGAGAAAAAGAATTTCTAATATGCCGTTCTTTTTTTTTTCAGCCGTTTTCTCTCATTTTGTTTGGAGGCTATAGCAAGGTATTTATACCTTGGATTAATTTTAAACCCTAATTGCAAAGTTATTTTGTAATTGCCAGTTAATCCAATAATTTGAATAAACAATTTAATTAAGTCCTTAAGTAGTCCAATTAACTTAATTGTTTAATTTAATCAATTAGGCCCAACAACTTAATTAAACAAATTAATTAAGCTTAACAATTTAATTAAATAATTTTAATCAATTAGGCCTAATGACTTAATTAAACAAATTTAATCAATTAGGCCCAATAATATTAGGCCTAATGATTTAATTAAACAATTTAATTAATTAGGCATAACTTAATTAAACAATGTTAATCAAGCGCTTCAGAAGCTCATAACTTCTAATTTGATTAAGTCTAACTTAATCACCTCTCTCCTTTTATTTTTAACATTCATTTTAGGTGTGTGACCCATTAGGCTTCTAACATGTTGGTAATGAACTCAACATATAATTCTAAAGTTAAACTTAGAATCAGATAAATTTAATTACTCTAAATTTATCATTAATCAAGTTAACTACCTAGAGTTCATAGACCAAGATTGAGATCTAGCAATCCATCATGGCCACCCAAATGTTAGAAGAATCAAGATGGTTGGACTCAACCTTTCAGTAATCAACCTTTCAGTGTAATTCATTCTCCCATCATATATCCTAGAGATGATAAGAGCATAGTGTAATGTCTACTATTATTGATCTTCATATTTGTTTTTAGAGTTTGATCACCAGCTTTATAAAGATTTATTAAACTCCTTTCATAATTTTCAAGTTGCCTTGGCCAAGGACTTCAATAAGCTAATATCAACCAAGAACAGTTAGGATATATCCCCTGCATCACTTGGGGTGATGATTCCTATCTTGACCACTCATTTGCCTTCACATGCTTCATGTTACACTTAAAAGTATCATGTTTTGGCATCCTCGGTTAGGCACCCGTAGGGATAAAATCAAATCATAGCACTCCACACATAAGACAACTTAGTGTCTCAAGTCTAAGGAGTAGTTACACAACTAACACATGAGAAGTATTATATAGACACTTGAGTGAAATACCAAATGCACTTCTCATGGCGGGTCATGTTCAGTGAACTTGCTCTCCTAGGCAAGCACCTACATTCTAGTTTCAAGTATCTCAATACTTCAACCTATGAGATCAGTTGCTTACTTCTCAAATAAGGAACATAGAATGTATTAGTCTCTAGGTATCATTTATGTCTAGTCTCAATGATACATTGACTAAGAACATTTTAAGATTACACTTTGATGCATAAGGATCTCATAACTGCAATCCCATTACAGTTCCCATGTAAGGCATATTAATCTCATGGACTTCATCCAATTAGACTTATAACTTGTTATAATTGATGTCTTATTGATGAAGGAAAACCTTTAATCATTCAACATGAATGATGTTGTTGCATGATTGGAATCAAGCCTTAACTAATCCTAATTAGCTGTGGGGCTCATCCCAACAACATTGTGCTTAAATGTATCACAATTCTCTAGAAAAATCATAATATGAGCATTAGGGTCATCATTGGATAATCCTCTAAATTATATTGAAGTTTAAATCATCTAGATGATCATTAGCTTGATTTCAAAATTCCTTCAAAGATTTGTTCTCTTCCCCTTGTTGTTGTTCAGCCATTGTTTCGATGTGAGTTGAAGCTTGTGAGTTTTCTTTCCGAGGTCTTCAAAAACTCTTTTCAATTTCTGGATCAAAAGAAACAATCTCCAAACTTATCACTCTTCGCATAAAATGACCAAAAGTACCTAAAATAAAGAAAAATAAAGCTTGAAGTAAGACTAGTTTGCTTGGTATTAATATTAGCAAGAAAGTAGGAAAACAATTCCCCAATAATGACGCTAAAAACTTTTTGTCGATTTTATCATGCAAGTATACATACCACAACAAGTAATATAATAGTAAGTAGAATGTCAAATTCCATAGAGAATTATCCGAACTTTTGCTAAATACTAAAATTAACGTAACTTATTTTTTTTTCAAATAACTAAATTAAATCTAAAAGCTAATAGGCAAAACTTTACTAGAAAAATTCAATTAATAAAAAGTCTAAGATTACAATATCCCTCAATATTTTATCTAAATCATCTTTCTCTCTCTAAACTTACTTCAAAGGATTAAATTACTAGCCTATAGTTCCAATTTATTTAATAATTCTCTATCGAGGTTCCTATAAAATATCTCTTCTAATTAATTTACTATATGTCGATGTAAATTCAACTAAGGAAAGATTCATTAAGTTTGTGCTCAAATCTTGACTACATATGACAGTTCGGTATATGTTTATCCTATATGCAAATCAAACCACCTAAACAATTAAGTGAATTTGAACACATGATGTTCCATTCATGGCCTAATCTAAACTCCCTTCTTCAAGTTGTATTTAGATAACCAAATCAATCTAACTAGATCAAGCAATCAAAAGCCTTAAACACAGAATTAGAATAAACGACTCATATTCCATTGATAATAAACAAAAGAGAGATAAAGTATTCAAACTATATGCTAAGTTCAATTATAATTCTAGAAAAAGTAAATTATTTCTAATATCTAATGAAATTATCATCCAAATAAAATCAACCACCAATCCAAGTCAAACAAAATGAAAAAAGAACTAAAGTAGAGAGGGAAACTAAGATTTGTTAGATCTCAAGTTTTCAATCTTCTTTAATTTTTCCTTGCTTTCTTCTTTTGTTGGTGGCTTTTTTTTCTCCAGAAAAGCTGTTCTCTATCTCTTCTTTTAAACTTCTAAAATAAGCCATTTAAATACTTTTCAAAAATCCTATTTGGAAAAATTCTTATAAAAGTAGTTTTTTAGAATCACAACTCGGCACCACGGCCTACCTCCTTAGGCACCGTGACGCTTTACTCACAGCTATAGTGTGGTGGTCTTTCTTTTAAGGCACTGCGTCCTTACTTCACCAGTGCCACGATGCTTTCCTCTTTGGTCCTTGTATGGGAGCTTAGACATCAAAGGCGTCACAGCCTTCTTCTCTCCAAGGTTGCAACCTTTGTTTTCTCATGCTACCTTATGTAGAAACTACAACAACCTAGCCTATTCTAATGGATTTTCACCTCAATTTGATTCATACTAGGAAAAGTGATAAATATGAAAGTTGTTGCCTTGTCTCTTAGCTTTCCAATGGCTTAAGAATAACATTAATTGGACTTCTATAGCAAGAAAAATTATGCTTAAAATGCTATAGCATATATGAATGAAGTGATCACCATACTTGCATGGATTATCACCAAATAAGGCTTTTTAATAAAATTTGCTACAAAAGCAATAAAATAGATCAATAATAACTAAACTTAAAGTAAATTAAAGCAATTTAACTTAAAATTAAACTAAACTACTCAACATACATTGAACTTAACTAATAAAAACAACTAAAATGATTAATTTCGAACCTAAAATCTCAATCACTTAATTAGTTAAGCACCCAAAGTATGACAAATAACTATATATAATATAGTTATTAATACCACTTATTGACAAATAACTATATATAATATAGTTATTAATACCACTTATTGCATGCTCACATTTTTAATATTAGAAATATACTTATTAGGTTAAAAAACTTTATTTATACGCTTACGACCCATCTTATCTCTTTCCATTGTGATATTCGTGACACATGTACTATGTTATGTGTGTGTGTTTTTTTTTTTTAAGAAAAAGTTGTATTAAATTGATTTTTTATGACTATTTACATATGAAAAGGTATAAATATGATGATAGATAGATTTTATTTACGAGCTCATAATTTTTTTTATTTTTTTTATTTCTCTATTTCTTGTGCATGACTAATTCTTTTTTCACTCCATTGTTTCCTTTTTTTCGCTTTTATTTCTTTCTCCTTGCTTGTAATTTGTTTTCCCTAATTACCTTTTGAAATATTATTTTATATTATTAATAATAGTATTTTTTAAAAAAATATTATTATTTTATTAAAACTACCAATAATAATTTTTTAGTTATTTTATTCTTTCTTTTTCATTTCTCTCTCTTCGCCATTTTACCCTTATTTCTTTTCTTTTCTTTATTTTCTTTTTTTCCTCTCTTCCATTTCTAATAGGCAGAGGTTGCTTGGCCGATAAAGCAAAGAATCCAACTTCTACAAGAAAGCAACATCGGTTGAAGGAAGTTGACTCAGTGCCAGCACTGATCGACACCTGTTTCTCTTTCTTCTTTTCCCCTTTTCTTCGTCTGTAACTATTGATCCTCTACCATCCATGCTTCTCCATCTCCTTTTCCCCGCCCTCCACCATTAGCCTCCCTCCTTTCTTGACCTTATTCTCTCACATTCATTCTCTCTTCGTGATTCCTTCTCATTATCCATTTTTCTTTTTAGTGCCTGTTTAGCTTGACTTTTTTTAACCTATCTACCTCTTAAAAGCAAAAACCAGGTCAACCATGATTTTTGAGAAGCTCTTAAAAAAAAGTAACTTTTTTTCAAAGAATAAATTTTAAAAAAAATTTAAAAAAACTTCAGGGAGGAGCTTTCTCTTCTATTCTTTTAAAAATACATCAATTTTTCGAGAAATGTCACTCTTTCGATCAATCTCTCTATCCTCTCCTACCCTTTGGAAATCACTATTCTTCAACGCAAATCGCGATCTCCCTCTCCTTTACCTCTTTCTACAAAAACTACCAAGAAAAAAAAAAGGATCCAACAACAGAATAGCAAAATTTAGAGTTTTTTTGTCCTTACAAAGATTAAGAAAAAAGAAAATCAAAAATTTAAAACTGCATTAAGATACTATTTAAAAGTTTTCTCCCTTTTTCACCTAAAAGGATTTTAATATCAAATACATTATTTCCTCTTTTTTCTTTTTTTTTGGGAATTAAAATATTATGGTCCAATTGCTTGCTAAATCAATAAAAATCTAATACTATTGTTATTATTCAAGTTTGAGAGTTATTTTATTTTTTTATTGATTTTTTTTATTTTAATATCTAAAATCGTATATAAACTTGAAGCAGTTCAGTTATAGTTTATTATATGATTGAAGATGGCATGAATACTATTTATGATAATTTTAATCAAAATTAAAAATTATATAATTTATTTTATTAAATAATTTATTAAATAATTTTAATTTAATTTTAAAAATTATTATCTTTCACGTAAATTTTATAATAACTTTTAAATTAAAAAAAAAAAAAAAAACTAGATCACACATGCCCTTAGACACAAATACGCTTTGATAATCGGTGAAATTCCTCCCTTGCCTTATTGGATACGTATCAATAATAAGCCTTGTAATTGTAGCTCGTTCTATGAAAAAAGAAAATAAAAGAACCCTTTTGTCCTTGGCGACCTCCATGCGACGAAGACCCTGTATCGAAATATGAGCTCTTTTAACCAATTCGGCCTCTCAACCGAACCCCCTTAAACCACCCGCCGGAGCCCTTTTGTCCTTGGCAATCGGCAAGTTGCCATGGGATTTTGCTTCGTCCACGTTCGTTATTTATTTTTGGTCAGAGAGTCCACGTTCTTCAACTGACGGTCTCATTTATTTTTGGTCAGAGGAGTCCATGTTCTTCAACTAACGGTCAGGGCAGCCATAGAGTTTCAGGCTTGAAGGACAGTTTCTCGCTATTGTTCACCCTCGGGTCCCATTCCATTCATAGTGGAGTAGTTATAGAACATTTGTAGTTACCTGATAGGTCTCTTGATATTTAAATCTACTTTGTTTTCCCCCTTGAACCCCCCGATACCCTCTTCCTTCTTCGCTCAACAAACCTAAAATGTAAGTTTCCCAGTTCACATAATCATCATTTTAATGCCGATGACACTGATTTTTTTTCTGTTAATTTTTTTGATGTTCTTGTTGTTGATTGTTTATTGAGTTTTGCTTGCATGTGCATTTGAATGGAATGGCAGGGAGAACAGATTGAAGCCAATGGATGCGGAACAGCTGAGAGAGTATGGTCACAAGATGGTTGATTTCATTGCTGATTATTACAAAACCATTGAGAATTTTCCTGTTCTCAGCCAAGTTGAGGTCTTTATATATATCTCTAACTTCCTTTTTCTTTACTTGCTTTTTGTCTGCTTTAGTCGGTTAATGTAAATGTATGTCAAAAGTCAGAATGAGTTTAGATGCTCCTCTCTCTCTCTCTCTCTCTCTCTCTCTCTCTCTCTCTCTCTCTCTCTCTCTCTCTCTCTCTTGTTTAATACGTGGAATAATCTGATTATCTGGTATTGAAGTGATTTTTCTTAGTTGGTCCTGTTTATTTGTGGTCATTCTATGCAGCCCGGATATCTTCGTAATCTGTTACCAGATTCTGCACCTAATCAACCAGACTCATTTCAGCATGTTCTTGATGGTGAGGTTGCTCAACTGGATTCCTGAATTTAATTTAATCTCCTAATAATAATATAGGAAAGTGTTGAACAAGAGGGTAACAATAAAAAGTACCAGTCTTTGGCTATATTGCGGTGTGATTTGGATGTATTCTCTTGACTAATTGATCTACTTATTTATCATTTTTCATAGGAAACCTTGAATATTCTTTTCATGCAAAATTGTTCTTGTTATTGCAGACATTCAAACAAAGATATTGCCGGGGGTTACTCATTGGCAGAGCCCAAATTATTTTGCATACTATCCTTCTAATAGCAGCGTTGCTGGATTTTTGGGAGAAATGCTCAGTGCTGGTCTCAATATTGTTGGTTTCAGTTGGATGACATCCCCTGCTGCAACAGAGCTTGAAATGATTGTTTTAGACTGGCTTGGTAAGATGCTTAAGCTACCTGAAGACTTCCTTTCAGCGGGTAAGGATTCAATATAAACTCCGATATAGAATGCAATACTAGGCCTAGGGAATTATCATTGAATTATTTCTAGCCTCACCAGGGATCGTAATTCTTCTTCTTGCTATATCAAATTCGAAGAATCAAAATATCTTTAAAACTTATGGAATAAGCTCGGTAACTGTGTTGAAGGACAAGGTGGCGGAGTGATACAGGGTACAGCAAGTGAAGCTGTTCTAGTTGTTCTATTGGCTGCTCGTGACAAGGTTTTGAAGGCAGTTGGAAAGGGTGCACTTGGAAAGCTTGTAGTTTACA
The DNA here is from genome assembly GCA_036013995.1 of Theobroma grandiflorum. Taxonomy (NCBI): domain Eukaryota; kingdom Viridiplantae; phylum Streptophyta; class Magnoliopsida; order Malvales; family Malvaceae; genus Theobroma; species Theobroma grandiflorum. The sequence goes on along the minus strand of CP142130.1, from coordinate 13,819,087 downwards.
CTTCTGATCAAACACATGCTGCCTTGCAAAAAGCCTGTCAGGTATCCTTGTAAATTGGGGCTTATGTCTAGTTTTATTTCTTTATTCATATATATATATTTTCTATTAGAACATTGAAATCATTCTTGAAAGATATTTCTTCCTGCTTGTGAGATCAATGAAATTCAGATAATGTTCACATGGTGCCTGGATTACTTGATTTGTGTATATTGCTTAGCTACTTCATAAAGTTCATGTTGCCATAGTCTATGTAGGCTAATTGAGTTACATGCTTATCATTCAATGGCAGATAGGAGGAATCCATCCTGAGAATTGCAGGCTGTTAAAAGCAAACTCTTCTACTAACTATGCACTTTCACCAGAGTTACTGAGTGAAACAATTTCACAAGACCTTGCTCATGGATTGATTCCTTTCTTTCTATGTGCTACTGTAAGAAAGCAAAAGCTTTTGATGTTAGCTTCTTTCCATCTTTTGCTATATCATAAGTACTTTTTCCTTTTTTCTTTTCCCAGCATAATAATTCATCGGGATATTGTGAGATGCTTATTTTTGTAGCACATTTTCTGTACTTCATTGAGCATGAAGCCAGTTAGAACAATATCTCCTAGTTTTGTAGCTCATTTATATGTGCAGGTTGGCACTACTTCATCAACAGCCGTTGATTCTTTGCTTGCGCTAGGAAAGATTGCCAAGGTAACATATCCAATGCAATTGTGAGAAGCATGGGGAGGAAATATGCTGTGGAATCTGGACCTGTATAAAGTTTGTGTGTGTGTTTGACTGGTTGATGCTTAAATCTTAAGCGCCTTCACTTATTGTTTAAATTTTTGGCTTGAAATTCTGTCAACAGTCCTAAGATAAAATTCATTTTCATGATTACTGATAAGACCAGCTATGTGGACTGAAAAATCGAGTCCAAGCATTTAAAATGAAAAAAAACGATTTTCTGGAAAATGTAATTGTAGGTTATTCACAGAGATTTTATACAAAGAACCCCTACAAGACTATCTCCAGGAAGTTAGTATTCTGTGATACATGTTTATTACTCAATACACCTTGAAGGCAAGACAATCTAACAATGCTTGTATGCTTGGCCTCTGGACAGAGTAATGATATGTGGTTCCATGTGGATGCTGCATATGCCGGAAGTGCTTGTGTGTGTCCAGAATTCCGTCATTACATTGATGGCGTCGAAGAAGCTGATTCTTTTAACATGAATGCACATAAATGGTTTCTAACTAATTTTGATTGTTCAGCACTCTGGGTAAAGGTATGCCACTTGTTTGCATGCAGCAACAACAATAAAGTCAACTTCATTACTATGTTCACTCTGCATCTATGTAGGTTAAAGATCTAATTAATGTACACGATCATTTTCATAGTTGCTTTTCTAGTTTCTCAATGATAAATTACTGCAAAATTTGCTCAATTTCATGTAACGATAGACATGCAATCTGTATAAATGGTTTATTTACCAGGCCCAAGCCTGATGTGTGGTTTTTGAGTTGAGTGGTTAGACTCATATAGGGTTTACCAAATAGCTTCTCTCATTAACCAACGCAACAAGTTTTAACAGATAGATGTGTACTCTAGATGCATGAACTTAGCAAAACTATCCCATCAATATGTTGTAGTAATACTCAATTTCATTAACATGTTTTAGCAAATTCTATTTCTGTTAATGCTTGTATTACATTGTTACTTGCTGCCACAGGATAGAAGGGCATTGGTTCAGGCCCTCTCCACAAATCCAGAGTATCTCAAGAATAAGGTTAGTTTTCTTTGATGTTGTTGATTTCATCCATGAAGTGGTTTTTATTGTGCACTCACTTATCTGCCAACTTAGGACAGCTTGTTTGCCGGCCACATTGATTTATAACCTGTGGAGTCTGAAATTTAAAAATGAGTGGCATGAAGCCTTTTACCATCCTAGCTAATCTGGTTCACATGATTTAGAACACTCCATGTTGTTTGTAAAAACGTGAATTAATTTTTTCTATGCTTTACGTATTCCAAGAATTACTAGTTCTAGTACATTTAAATCTTTTAAGTGTATTGAAAAATTAAAAAAATTCCAGTAGTTACAAGTTCAAATATCTTTTAGGGAAAGAGAAAAATGTTGAGGAAAAAGGGTAGTGGCAGTTAGTTTTCTGAAGTGTTGTGTTATGTGAAGATAAAAGGAGAGGAATGGGAAAGGTATGTGAATTGAATGAGAGATTACTTTACTCATTCAAATGTTTAAAATAGAGGTCTAGTTGGTTAATGACCATCTTCAAATTCCACAGTATCTATTAGTATCAAGAAACATTCCTCAAAAGAACTGGTGCCTTTGCCTCTTTGTTCAGTGCTTATGCATATATTTACAGCTTGATCTTCATTCCATGCTGCAGTTTTTATCATGGTATTAAGAACTTTAATAAAATTGGTTGTTTTTCCCCTTGTTGTTTGAGCAATTAATCAAACCTTAACTAATTGGGAGACTATTACAATCAAGGTTAAAAGTTGCTAGTGAGTCTACTTATGTGTGAAATTTCACGATGCAACCAATTTCAGGCCTCTCAAGCAAACATGGTTGTAGATTACAAAGACTGGCAAATTCCTCTTGGACGTCGATTTAGGTATGCTTTTCAACATTATCCTTCAGATAAAAATGTTTTTATGTAGCCATTTAAAATGAGCATTTGTTTGTTTCAGATGATTACTTGAAGGGAATATTATGTCCTGTAGTTCGTAATTTTTTTGTTTTTTCCTTGAAGGATATTTTCTGCTTTGAGTTCTAAACACTGTTAACATTTTTCTTTTTTTCAATTAAATAAATTAAATTAACAGAAAAAAGCAGAAGAAAAATAGCTTTTTTTTTATCAACTAGAACAATTCCTCACTAATCTGTTGCTTGGCCCCAGATCACTAAAGCTATGGATGGTATTACGACTGTATGGCTTGGAAAACCTGCAGTGCTATATAAGAAATCATATCAAGTTAGCCAAACATTTTGAGGACCTGATTACTCAAGACTCAAGATTTGAGGTAGTTATGCTCTGTATGAAGTTGATTATCTGGCCATAAAAGCTCTTATATGTCACAAAAGCATTTTTTTCCCCTTTCTGCCATACAACCAGGAGTCATTTAAATTTCTTGAATTTTCTATTTTCTTTAATATAATTGATAAAGATATGAGTATGTTGCCATTAAGAAATTTCTTCAAGGGACCAGTTATTGCTTACTGAATTTTGTGTTGATTAGATCTTGAGAACCCCCTTGAGGATGCATACATGAAAGTAGTCACTGTGACTGGAAAAAATATGGTGACAAGTACATGAAATGATCGAACAGTTCATTTTTTATATTCTTTTAGATGAACAATGTAACATCTTTTTATATTAAACCTTCCGACAATTGCTGTCTGGGGCCTTTCCTAAACCAGAGTGCCGGAGTCTGTCCTTGTAGCATGATTTTACCCTCTATGAGTGCCATTTCAATGTTTTTGGTAGAAGTTCATGATAGTAACATTATGCAAGTACTGTAATTATAATCAGGCATGTTTGATCTGTTTAGCTAAAAAAAACTAAACAAATCATCCTTGATCTCTTATTTCTTAACCTAATACATCCTACGTAACAAATGGAAACAACGGCTATAGTTGTATTACATGCTAATCAGGTTGCACCTTAGAATGTCACACTAAGCAGTGGACATACAGATGGCTCTGTTCACATTTGTTTAAGGGTGCAATTTAGTGCCTCTTCATTAGACACTAAGTTCATGAATATTATGCTTAACAATGTGAGATTAGTTGTCTAAAGATGCCATTGTTTCTGACTATCAAATTGCTTTCTCAATGCTTTCTGAAAATATTAGGACTCTGCCAATTTGCTGGTCTGCAAACCATCTAATATAATGCCAAAATAAGAAACGACTTGTCTTGACTTGATCTTGGCATGATACCATGTTGGCATTTCTTTTCCGTATTTAGCCTTTAATGGAACCTCGTGAACAGGAGACAGAAAATAACCTTGTCCTTAGGAAAATAATAATTCTCATTGATGTCCTTGATTTTTTTCCTATAAAGAAGGTCAATTTCTATAGTTATTTTATGTTAATGAATGCAATCTTAGTGATGGATCACTTGTAATAACTCATTTGAGCAGGTTGTCACTCCTCGGATATTTTCATTAGTTTGTTTTCGTCTTTTGCCTCCTGATGATGAACATCAGGGTAACAAATTGAACCATGAATTATTAGATGCTGTAAACTCAACTGGGAAGGTCTTCATATCTCACACGGTAAGTTTGCTGTCTACATCATATATATCATTTTGAAGTGCTGATACGTGATCGTGTGCTCTTTGTGTGTTGTTCTTTCTCCAAGAAAAAATAAAGAAATAAAGGAAATGTGGGATTCACTTCTTCGTGAGTGTGGCAACACATTATCTAAGAGCATCAGTTATGATGATTGCAGGTTTTATCAGGCAAATACATACTGCGGTTTGCTGTAGGTGCCCCATTGACTGAAGAGAAGCATGTGAATGCAGCATGGAAAGTCTTGCAAGATAAGGCCACTGCCTTGCTAGGGGAATGATTAGGATAACTGTCTTTAGGTTTACTGTTATCCATTTGGACCATGTTCTTGCACGATACATCATTACTTATATTACTCTTTTTTTCTTTTTTGTCTTCTTTGTCCCCTTCAATAATAACATATTGATCAAGGATCACCTTAAATCTTATTTGAAATGTTATGATGAACAACAAAATATTAACCTTCAGTTGTCAACTTCTTTTGTGGGATTAATCATCAGTTGTTTAAAAGCTAATAAGACATCAACATCCTTATCATAAGGCTTGTTGATAGGTTTACAAGGTCCAGTGTGATTTATGCGAAATGTTGTGGCTTATTCAGTAGAAGCCATGAACAGAAAATGAGAATTTGTTGTATGAACTCAAAGACTGCGATGCCTTGGGAATTGGTTATCCTGCTAGAATGATTTAGCCTAAATTGGAGTAGTTCATGCCTAGATTTGTGTTGGACTATGCCCAACTTGAGTTCATTGTATCATTAGCAACAGATTGCTCACTCGCTCCCACCACCAAAGACCGATGGAGTCACACCTGTCATTATCCAACTCTTGTTTTCTTTGTGTGCAGACACCATCAATCCGAGTCAGAACACAGAACATCTAAAATGCTGAGGTCTCGGTGGGTGCTGGGTCAACCTCAACCATGAATTATGATGATGTAAGTCAGTACGTAGGTACCGTAAAAAGAGAAGGTGTCCACATTCTGATTCTCATTGTTGAAGATAACTAGATGCTACCATCTTTTGCATGACTCTCAAAAAAGACCCATTAAAGCATATGATTAGGGAATTACTCCTAGCATATTCATAAGCTAGAAATTTCTTTCCAAGCATATTCAGAAAAACCTGGCCTCGCGAGGAGGAATCACTTACCTGCACTTGAATGAAAGGAATCATTAACCCTTAAAAAGAGACATGCATGTAATAATCTACATTCTGCCTCAACTGACAGGTGGGACTGTTAATGTAGCTTGGGTGATGGATACTTTTGTCTGTACCACCCTTAAAAGGACAAAACTTGTATGCATCAGCATAGAATGATGTAAAATCTCAATGGAATTGAACGGTGTAGAATACATTGACTGATGTCTAGAATTTGTAATTTTATGTTTGTGGCTGATAGTTGGATGTGGCCTTGCTCGAATATAATCCCATATGTGTATATATGCTTGTTTCTTTAAACAGAATAAGTGGTTTCATGCCAAGTGCTTGCACAAGAGTGACACATACCCTCCATACAAGACAGGAGTTCCAACTTTATAATCTCCCACAAGCAGTCAATGTTAGGTGCTGAAACGAGCTAGGGGATATACTGATGAGGGTTGGTTTCTTGCATTTCCCCCACCCAACTTCTGGAGAACATATAGGATCCTCTCTTTTCTGCATGTTCTAGCGAAAGGGTAGAATCTGATTCCACTTCTTTCATGGAGAATCTGACTCCTCCATCTTGTTTGCATTAAGCATTGACAAAGATTCACCAAAGAGTTCATCTAGCCATGCATGACAGTAAGATATTTGATAGAAATAGAAAGGCCTTAATTTGTTGTAAATTTTGCAGCAAAGATTTTATTGAGCAAGTACTAAGTATGGCAAAAGTGGATAGTAAAGTTGAAAAGGTGAAATACTCTAGCGCCCAAGAATTGTTTGTCCATATATGGATATGGGAAGTTTTCTGGAAAGAAACAAGAAATGTTGCCAAAACATTCACAAACCTAGAAAGTGATATGTTGGCAACGGCTATGGCAATGGCAATGAATGCCTATATGGCTTGTACCTTTTTCTAAATAAAAGTTGCTTGAAAAGGGTTTTTCCATGAACATTTCAAGAAGAATCTGATTCTTTAAGAGTACCTAAGGCCTGATAGAGAGGCCATTCCGGACAAATCGGTTATCCATAAGGCTTCCCAGTTAAATATTCCAACAACCATTTGTTTTTCCACAACTTTTGGATTACATTTCTACGTATACCAGATTGCCAACATTGTCGGTAGGTATATTTTCCCTTGTACACGCTACAACTTAATAATGTACCCTCTGAAAATGAGAAAGAAAGTACTGTTGCTGAACAATTATTTATTCAAAAGTTGTGGAACTCACAAACTGATCTGTTGGTACGCAAGCCATGGCCTGTCCGCCAGGCCTTAGATCGATGTCCCAGAATTGAAGCTGAGAGGAAATTAATTCATGTACATCAAGTGTTGTACTGATCACTTATCAGCATCACTTGACATCTTCGATTTCACCTTAATTTGGATACAGCCTGGAAGAATTAAGCGTAGAAAGGACACACACACCTTTTTAAAATGAATTAATGCAAAACAATTTCTTGGTTGAGGATTGTACAGTTGAGGGGTCCCTGATAACGATGACTTTAATTAATTTCCATGGTCCATGCACGTGAATTAACCTAACAACCTAAGCTAGTTCTTGTTTCTTGCTGTGAAGACGATAATTAATGAGACAATTCATGGAACTGATCAAAAAGATTAAAATGTATATTTGTTTGACGATGATCAACAAACCAAATCTTCTACCTTTATTTCTTACCTCATTCTCTATCCTAACCATCGATCGAGGTGTACGTGTATTGACAAATTGAAAGAGATGCATGGATTTCTCGTTTTGTACTTTGTGAAGTAATTAAAAAAAATAGTGTAATTAAATTGTTATCTAAGTCAGAATAATAAGGGGCATATATGCATCAGAGCATATCTCACTTGTATTTTTCTTTGTCACCTTTTCCATGAGCAATGTTTTACATGGTGTGAAAGCAGTGCGGAGGGGGGTCCCTTAATTAGATTTTTCATATTGTACTAGTATGTATAAATAACAATGTCAGTTCAATTCACATGTGTCGATAGCTTGATTCTTCTGCCTGAGCCAAGGACCACGAGACTTTTACTTTGTTTAACTTTTCCTCCCTTCTAATTAGAATATTATTATTCAAGAGCATATTGTGTACATATCCTCATACAACTGTTTTGTTTTGGTTCCTTGGCTATTACGTTATAATTACTTTAGTACATTAAGATTTAAGCATACTTGGAGTAATTGCCCTTTAGAAAATGAATGCGCCTGGTAGCGTGATTTCTCAAGTGTCTGGAAGCACCACCCTGACATATCTAGCAGATAGCACATGCATGCATGATTAATGATGCAAAAACTGTCTTTAAGTAATACTAATCATAACAAATTAAGAATGTGAAATACACCGACCATTGATCTACATATGCTTTTCTAGCTCTATCCTACAGATAACCAAAGGCAGGTGACAAAAACAAATTGTGAAAGATCTATGAACATACATCTAGCCAAGACTGCTGCAAGCCACAGCGTACAGGAGGTGCTATAACCCCCAGAAGCAAGCAGCCGTGCTACTCCTTACTTACCTCTCCAGTGGTAAATTAAAGTCTCATTTGCTTTAATGTTATTGCTAATATATATAATATTCAATATTCAAAGAACTAATGCTAGTATAAAGTGCTTCAATAGCTTAGCTGTAAGGCAAATGAGGGAGATATACAAGAATATACTCTGATACTCTCTTGCTGAAAGAAAAAGGCGTATATTCATATTTTATTATTATTGTTGTTGTTGTTATATGTCCATTAAAGTTGAGATCATAAGCAAAGATAAGATAGAAAACTGGTTAAGAATGGCATGCGTTGCATGGATGATTGATGGCATTGTGCTTCCATTTTTTAGGCTCCCCTTGCGTCTTTCTTTCTTTCTTTTAAAATTGCAATGGTAAAGTTAAAGGGGAAAAAGAGGTACCTTTTAACTTGTTAAAGCTTTTCTCTTTACTACATTACGTGGTTTGCCCTGCCACCGCATCCCCACCAAGCTCCTGCATGTGTGCGTCATGTCCCTCACCCATCACCCCAAAAGTCAAAGTGAAACTCCAATAAAAAGAGATTTTACGGAATAATACTTATTCAATAAGAAAATTACCATATACTCTCAATTTAGAATTTTTAAACTCCACAAGCAAGGTTAGAAGTTAACAAGTTACTGATTAAGATAACATTTATAAAAATTAATAAATTAATTAGCTTTTAAATAAATACATAATAATTTTTTTATTTTATTTATAAAATTTAAACATTTTACCGTCGATAAATATCAATTAAAAAGAAAATTTTATCATATACTTTGATGGTGGAGATTTTAAACTCTACAAACAATATTGTATAAAATATATTTATAACAATTAATAATAAATTAATTATTAAATTGACACATGTCAACATTTCATGCCAATTACGGAATAAAAAACTCATCGTGGGTGCATAGAATAATAATCTAATAAGAATATCCTATAAACTAGTGATACAGTTTTTAGATTCCACAAGCAAAGTTATAAGGTTGACGCCTAGACGAGTGTCCCATTGAAATGTATTCGGAAAAGTTGATATATAAATTAATTATTAAATGAACAAATTTTAAGTTTTTACCCTCATTTGCAATTAAAAACTTGATTAGTACATAAAATGGATTTGATAATTTTTGTTTTCGTGTCTTAACTTAGAGTATTAAGGTAAACACGAACACGATATAATTAATTAATCATATTAAAATGTTAAATACGTACACAAATATGTTTAATAACATATGACACGATATGACTAATACGTTTATTAGCTATATCGAATTAAATTTATATAATACGACATGATCAACACGATTAAAATTTCTACGATTTATAATTTATTTACACAATTAACATGATTAATAAGATTAACACATGATTGATACAATTAACATAATTATAATAAATAATTATAAATATCATAATATTTATCAAATAAAATAAAATTCAATATAAATAAATCTTAATCATCATAAATTTATTAATATTTATATATATCAATAAATTGGTCTTAACAATGTACTAAACGTATCTATACAATGCATTAACACGATTAAAAAAATGAATAATAAATAAGTCATGGGTTGTACAGAGATATACAATAACCACGATTAATTAATTGTGTCATATTTTAACCATATTGATAGAATTAATCTAAACCTAAACACATTTAAATTTATATTATTTTTATATCATTTTAACATATCGTGTACAAAATTATCCAATCTACCATAAAATAATAATCTAATATGTAATAGCAAACAATAAAACTCGGGAGCTCCATGAGGTTAATTCCACATGGAAGCTCCCAATCCACCTACTTTTTCTTTTTTTTTTCTCCTCTTTTTAATTGCTTTTTTATTTTTATTTTGCAATTTTTTCTTATTAAGAATTTGATGTTTAAAAATTTTATTCTTAATTTATGTGAAAATTATTATAATTAAGCTTAACCATATATTATATTCATAGTATAATAAACTGAATAAGAAATTTCCAAAATACTTTTCTAAAAGAAAAAAAGAGAAAATAAATGATGTGTTGAAGATTAAAACATTACTACCTTTCCTTTACTCTTTTTGTTTTAAATTTTTTTTCGTTTTAGAAAATTATAATTATTTAAATGTGATGTCACTGACAAGAACTTAAATCCAACTTCGTATGACTTTGAACTTTGAAAATAAAATTTAAGTAAATTTATAAATTACGAATCTATAGTTTCAATTTATAATATATTCTTAACAAGTGGTAAAAAATCTATATTTACATATTTAAAATTTATCATATTTTTTATTAATATGAGATTCATATCATGTAGTTCCATCATGTGCAACATAGGAAAAGGAAAAGAAAAATCTTAGGAGATATGCTTTTGACAAAATTGTTGATATTATTCTTTTAAGATATAAAAGCATATTTGGATTCACCCTACTACAACTACTACGACTCTATATATTATGCCGCTTTGATATTTTCCGCAACAAAAGTTTTTCTGTTGCTTGGTGCGCACACCATACTCGTTGAATCAAACAAATAGGTGGAAATGTCAAAAAAGACTCAAAAGTCAAAACTACCCCTTGATTTTCAACTTTTTCCCCCAAAAGTCATTCATGTCCCGCTGCCCACCCACACTATTCAGATTCCACCTTTTTATTACGCGTCCACTTCTCAATGTCACAAATCTACTTTTGAAAACAATTAAGTTAATACAGTAAACATACAACTTTGTTTCTCATAAATAAAAGATATAATATTTAAAAAAGTTTTTAAATTATTTTAAAAAATTTAAATATATTTTTATCTTTTTATTACATTTAATCAAGTTTTTATATTTTTATTTTGAATCAAATAAATTTTTATAATTAATGCTTGAGTAACTGTATTTAGTTAAAATATCATTTATTATTTTATATCACATGCTATTGATGTCATATATTGACATATTATAGTGTATAGTGACATGACATGTTCTATGGCATAACCACATAGTATCTTTTACCCTTTACGTCAATGTCACGGTAATATCATATAAATATAAAATGTCAAAAAGCATTTTGATTAATAACAGAAATTAACCATTAGTCGCAAAAATTTATTTTATTCAAAATAAAAATATAAGAACTTAATTAAATACAATAAAAAATAAGAATTTATTTGAATTTTTCTTGAATCATTCATAGTTTTTTAAAGCTTTATGCTTAAATAAAACAATTTTTTATTGTTAAATTTACAATTAACTCTAAATTCAAGTTCCATCATGTATGAGTTTGATTCAATTCTATGTTAATTTTATTTAGTTTGTTTGAACGTGTAGTTTGTTTATTAATTTCTTCCATAGATGTATTGGCTAATTCTTATTTAAAGTTATTTGAATATAATTTTTTCATATAGTATGTAAACTCATCAAAAAAATAATTATCAATAACCCTATATGAAAGGAAATTCCAAAAGAATTCCCAAAATTGACCACATTTGCATCTCCCCCAAATTGCCTGCATCTCCAAACTCTTTTTTTTGAAATATGGTGGTGTTAAAGGCCTTCAAGTATTTTGCTTTTACACAGAAGATGAGTCAGTAGACCTAAAGGTGAGCAAATGGGTAAATTGGATGGTTTAATTCACCATACTTAAAGATCAAAAAACATTTTTAGAAAACCGACCAAATATAAAGGAAGATCAAAACGATCAAACATAGAATTGGTTCGATCGATTTGGTTTTGGACCAATTAATCAAAATTTTATCTTTTTTTTTTTTACAAATTACAATATTAAAACTTATAAACTTCATTCATAATTATGAATATATAAATTATGTATAGATTAAATATATGTATATAGAATATATTACTTTATTATATATATGAAATTAATGATACAACTTTTATGTTATAATATTTTAATTTTTATATCAAAATTTGTATAAATAATATATTATAAAAACTTAGGTGATAACTAATAAATTTATTAAGTATAATCATATAAATAAAATTTATTATAAATTACAGTAATGCTTATGTATAAATGATATATATAATATTACTTTATTATGTATATATGAAATTAATGGCACAACTTATATGTTAAAATTTTTTTATCAAAGTTTATATAAATAATAATTAATTATAAACAATATATTATAAAAACTAAGGTGATAACTAATAAAGTTATTAAGTGTAATCATATAAATAAATTTTATTATAAATTATAGTAATACTTACTTATAAATTAAATATATGTATATATATAATATTTATACGATTCTATATATTCATAACATTTTTTATTACAAAACATTATTAAGGTATAATAATTATAACATATTAATATGTAGAATATTTATTGTCATATATTATAATATTAACATATAAGTTATATCATTTAAAATATATAACTTGTAATTTCATCTTAATACATATTTATAAATAAATAAATAAATAAAACTAAAATTAAATTACTATAATTTTAATTTATATACGTACATATAATAAACTAATATCTTTTAAATATATTATTAATTAAGTTCACTATCAATTCTTCTTAATATATATAAAAAAATTATATATTAACATATATATAATATATATAAAAATTAGTTTGGTTTTTTTGCTAGATTAGACTAAAAATTTTAAAACTGAGAATCAATTAAAAAACTAATTGAACCAAATATTTTGAATCACTTGATCCAATGGACCAATTAGATCGAATTGTTTTACTAAAATTACATTTGACTTGAATGAGTAATTGATCTAATTTGATTTTACTTATCCCTAAATAGGCTTGACGTGTGTAATTTACTATACTCTTTCGGCCTATGGACTACAGGTTAGTTTAAGGGTGTTGTGGCTAGCCCAGTAACTATGCACCAAGAAAAATTAAAAAAAGAAGGGAGTCCTTGTTCAATACTTTGAATTATTTTATAAAACATATATATAATTATATAGTACCATTTAAGTGATATTTTTAAAATTTTAACAACACATTTGAGTAAATGATAAGTACATGTTCTTTTAAGCTAAAGTAATTAGTGGGTAGAGTTATTAATAAAAAAATATAAATTTTAAAAAAAATAAATTATTTAAGAAAATAATAAATAAGTTTTTATTTTTTATTACGTTAAATATTTTAGTTTGAGTTAAATAAATTTTTATAATTAATAATTAATTATTTATTATTAATTAAAATGATACTTATCACTTTATGTCATGTGACATTAACATGGTATATTGATATATTACAATGAAAAGTAATGTAACATGATAACATATTCATATGAAATTTTGACTTTACATATTAACTTCACGTGAGATCAAATGAAAAATGATATTTTGATTAATTATATTAATCAAACATTAATTATAAAAATTGGTACGTTTCAAACTAAAAATATAAAATTTTAATTAAAAATAATATAAGAATAAAAATTTATTTAAAATTTTTTAAAAACATTAATAAGAATGAAACGTGGAGAGTTACGGGGCGTGCATTCGGACCACCAAAAAGTAATCAGAGTGAGAAAGCAAGGGAGGCAGGACCACAGTACGGACTCCCAAACGTAAATTTTGTCATTCACACGTCACACGTCACACGGTGGTCGGTTTGACTAGTTGGCTTTGGATAAAAATGAAAAAGAAAAAGAAAAACGTGACTAAACAGCTTTGCTATGAACACTCCATAAATGAAGCGTTTGTTTAAACTAGATCGATTGGGATAATCAAACAAATCCAAAGCTAATCATTTTTTAACCACATTCCGATTATGTTTTATAAACCAAACCAACAACCACCCCTTTCCAATAACTCATATATATATATATATACACAATACACGTCTTAGACTTTTGAATTACTACCAGTCAAACCTATTTAATGTGAACAATTGATATTCAACATTATTTAAAATCAAAATGGAAATTCAGCATTAACTTATTAATATTATATATATGACGGTTTATTTAAGCTTTGATTATATCTGATTTTTGTTTAAAGAGTTGAATTTAATTTTTTTTATTATATAAAAATATTGAAGAAGTATTTTGGGCCACTCACATCTTATTTAATAGCCAGACGTATACACACACATGCAAATATATGGTTTATAGCAGTTTGGTCCAGTCCGATTAGGCCGATGGTGATTGGTATGGTAGTAGAAGCTGAATAACGCAAAGGGGATGGGCAAGGGTCATGGTCAAATCAAAACTTACCAGATCTTAGTCTAAGAAAAAGATTGTTAGGCGTTTAATATTGTTAAACCTAACTCGTCTAGCGTAAGGGCAGATTTTGTTTGACTTGCAGGCATACAAGCTTCACCTTCAAAACCCTTTATCTGCAACTATGAGTTATACATGTGGGATTGCAAATTATGAGCTTTCAAGGATGAATTGAAGAAGCCAACTTCCTTAATTAAGCAAAGACACAAGACATCTTTTTAGCCTTGTGAAATTGCAAGCAATGTTGGTAGCTTAATTAAGTGTTAAACTGTTAAGAGTTCTCTCTAAAATTAGACCAAGTGTGTGTCTTTGGCAAGGACTGGAGTTAGAAAGCATGTCGACGGTTAGGGATAAAGTTGGAGAAAATATTTGAGCTCAACAATCTGCTTTAACTGAAAGATCACGCCCAAGAAATTTTCCATACAAACCATATCTTCACTACTTCAATTTCGTGTTTTAACTGTTACTATAATTAACAAATGATAGATAAAATCGGACCCATTTATGTCAAAAAATGATTCAATCCTAGCATCATCTTAGGAATCAATGCCATTCATGTTTTTAGCAAAAGGAGAAGGGCAAAACCAAGCAGCGTTTCCCTTCCATGGTTCCACATTCAGGAGTAGGTGTAAACTGGCCATCCCACATGGACATGCCGCGAGGGGGGAGAATTTCGATCTTCCTCCGCCCATGTACCGCTTTTCCCTTGAAACAAACAAAAGGTTGTTTTGGGTCATCATCGATTGATCTCCCTCTCTCACAACAGGAGATGATAAGTGGTTGCGGCAGATAAAATTCAACACAAAAACAAAACAACGAACACCCAAGAAAATGGCTTAAGGGGGCCGCCCATAACTTCAGAGTTTGGTCCCATTACTGACATGACTTGCTGAGTTTTGAAAATCAAGAGCGTAATCACCTTTTTTTTCCATTTTGCTTTAAATTTCATGAATGTACATGTTTTTGTTACTACACATAGAAGAGCCAAACCCAAACAGGCCATTGAATCATAGCTCACGAATCAATCAATCCATTCCCTCCCAAGAAATAGAATAATGAGTCCCAAGCGTGGCATCACACTCATAATCTCATTCTCATTATCTCAGACAATATGAAATCCACCTCCACCTCCAACACCATCACAATACCACCTCGACACACTGTAAAGTGAAAACAAACAAAGCCCCCTTTCTTTTTCCTTCTCAATGCATTAAAACAGTGCCTCACTCAACCCAAAAAACATAATCTAATGTTTCTTTATAAAAACATTCTAGGGGGACCCCTATCAGCATCTAATCTACATATAAAAATTTACACTCCTTTCCAACATGTAAATGATACTTACTGTGTAATATTCTTTTCTCACACATATATATACGTCCCTCCCCCTGACGAGAGACCAAGACTCCCACACGGCAAGTGCTACAAGCACAAGGTACAACAAAAGGTCTAAACTTTGCAGCTGATAAAAACTAAAACTTTTCCATTTAACCTTTCTATGCGACAAACAGAGAGAGAAGCAAAAGGGCAAAGAGAAACAGAGAGACAACTACAGTATTTTTTCTTCCGTTTCTTTCTCTTTCTCTTCATACATATACAAATTAGATAGCTTTTTTAATTTTTTCTTCTTTTCTTTCTCAAGATTCTACATGTTATTAGGCTTATAGGCTGTATCCTACTCAGCATCTAAATCAACAGATCATTCATTTGGGATTGGGAATGCTAGTGTACGAGTGCTGCTCTCTGTCTCTCTCGCTCTCTCTCTCTCTATATATATATATCAGAAAAAAGTTTGGAGCTTTGTTGTGGGAAAGTGGAGAGCTTTGAAGAGAGCCAGCCACCATCATCTGGTTGATCACAGGACAAAAATCCAGGTCAGTTTTATTTAATTTTCTGTTTTGCATTTTTGTTTCTGATATGGGTTATTTCTTTTGATTTTTAGTGTCCTCCATTTGTCTCCTTCTGTTCTCTGTCGATGATATGTAGAGAGATAAGAAAGAGAGAGAGTGGATATAAATAAAAAGAATCGTCTTTTTTCTGCTTTCTGTCTTCGTTTCCCGTGTTGATAAAAATCTATTTGTTTTCATGTGCAATGTGTCTGCAGATTCTATCTCCAAATAACCCTTTTTGTTGTTGTTGTTGTTTTGCCTCTTTCATTGCTTCAGATGGTGAGATGCCCTTCTTCACACGATTTGATCTCTCTTCTTACTTAATTCATGAACAACATCAACAAAGCCACCGACTCAACTTGTTTCTAAGGTCTTTCCTTCACAAAAACACTCACCTATTTCAATAATGGGCTTCACTCTTTTGCTCAATAGCATAATAGCTTCTTCTTCATCGTCGTCTGCTGGACAACCACCGCATTTCTCCCTTCTGAGAGCAATTCAAGGTTTGCCCATTTTGGAACTATCCTCAATCTGCATCAATTTGACACTTTTCCTGGTGTTTCTTTTCATAGTATCTGCAAGGCAAATATTTGTCTGTGTTGGTCGAATTCGATTTCTTAAGGATGATTCTGTTACGAATTCAAGCCCAATTAGGAGAAGTGTTAGTGTTGATGGAGAAGTTCAGCATGTTATAGTCGGTACTGGGTTTAAATTGTCTGTAATTTGTTGCTTCTATGTGCTGTTTGTGCAAGTTGTGGTGCTAGGATTTGATGGGTTTGGTTTGATAGGAGAGACTGTTGATAGGAAGGTTGTGGATTGGTCTGTTCTTGCCTTGCCTGCTGCTCAAGGTTTAGCTTGGTTTGTATTGAGCTTTTCAGCTCTGCATTGTAAATTTAAGGTATCTGAGAAATTCCCATTGTTGTTGAGGGTATGGTGGTTTGTTTCTTTTGTGATTTGCTTGTGTAGCTTGTATGTTGATGGGAAATCATTCTTAGTAGATGGATCAAACCACTTGTCTTCTCATGTTGTGGCCAATTTTGCTGTAACCCCGGCCCTTGCATTTCTTTGCTTTGTTGCAATTAGAGGTGTGACTGGTATAGAAGTTTGTAGAAACTCTGACCTTCAGGAACCATTGCTTCTTGAAGAAGAGGCAGGGTGTCTTAAGGTTACTCCTTATAGTGATGCTGGGCTCTTTGGCTTGGCCACACTCTCTTGGCTAAATCCACTTCTGTCAGTTGGTGCGAAGAGACCCCTTGAGCTTAAGGACATTCCCCTTCTTGCGCCAAAAGATCGAGCCAAGACCAATTATAAGGTTTTGAATTCAAATTGGGAAAAATTGAAAGCTGAAAACCTATTGAAGCAGCCTTCTTTGGCTTGGGCAATTTTGAAGTCATTCTGGAGGGAAGCAGCTTGCAATGCTCTATTTGCCTTGTTGAACACTCTTGTTTCCTATGTGGGCCCATACATGATTAGTTACTTTGTTGATTATTTGGGAGGGAAGGAGACTTTCCCTCATGAGGGTTATGTTCTTGCTGGAATTTTTTTTGCATCCAAGCTTGTGGAGACATTGACAACCCGGCAATGGTATCTTGGGGTTGACATTTTGGGTATGCATGTGAGATCAGCTCTAACAGCAATGGTGTATCAAAAGGGGCTGAAGCTCTCGAGCTTGGCTAAACAAAGTCACACCAGTGGAGAAATTGTTAATTACATGGCTGTTGATGTTCAAAGAGTGGGAGACTATTCTTGGTATCTCCATGACATTTGGATGCTTCCTTTGCAAATAATTCTTGCTCTTGCAATATTATATAAAAATGTTGGAATTGCTTCCATTGCCACATTGGTTTCAACCACTATATCCATAGTTATTACTGTTCCTTTGGCAAAGGTCCAAGAAGATTATCAAGACAAGTTAATGGCTGCCAAGGATGATAGAATGAGGAAGACTTCTGAGTGTCTAAGGAACATGAGGATTCTAAAGTTACAAGCTTGGGAGGATAGGTACCGTGTGAAACTGGAGGAGATGCGGGGTGTAGAATTCAAGTGGCTCCGTAAAGCCCTCTATTCGCAGGCCTTTATTACATTCATTTTCTGGAGCTCGCCCATATTTGTTGCAGCTGTTACATTTGCAACATCTATATTGTTGGGAGGTCAGCTCACAGCAGGTGGTGTTCTTTCTGCACTGGCCACTTTCAGAATCCTCCAAGAACCACTCAGGAATTTTCCTGATCTGGTGTCTATGATGGCGCAGACAAAGGTTTCTCTTGATCGAATTTCTGGATTTCTTCAAGAGGAAGAGCTGCAGGAAGATGCCACCATTGTTCTGCCCCGAGGCATGTCAAAGGTGGCCATAGAGATTAAGGATGGTGAGTTTTGCTGGGACCCTTCTTCTTCAAGGCCCACCTTATCTGGAATACAAATGAAAGTAGAAACGGGGATGCGTGTTGCAGTTTGTGGCATGGTTGGCTCTGGGAAATCAAGCTTTCTCTCTTGCATCCTTGGGGAGATCCCTAAAATCTCTGGTGAAGTAAGTCCAGTTCATAGAACTTTTATCCTAATTTCTACCTCCAATTATATTCATAATTTTACAACTTTTCCCCCGTTAATGGAAAGGGTTTTAGAACTGTTGTTTTACTTTCATGTTTGAACAGGTTCGAGTGTGTGGTACTGCTGCCTATGTTTCTCAGTCGGCTTGGATTCAGTCTGGAAATATTGAAGAGAACATTCTTTTTGGCAGTCCAATGGATAAAGCAAAATACAAGAATGTCATCCATGCTTGTTCCCTGAAGAAGGATTTTGAACTCTTTTCACATGGAGATCAAACCATAATTGGAGATAGGGGTATAAATCTGAGTGGTGGTCAGAAACAACGTGTGCAGCTTGCAAGGGCACTTTATCAAGATGCCGACATATATTTACTTGATGACCCCTTCAGTGCTGTTGATGCACACACTAGCTCAGAACTCTTCAAGGTTTGACTTGGTCAATGTACTGCTCACATTTCTGTTAATATCAATAGAATTTGGCTGAACAATTTATTTGGAACTGCAGGAATACATAATGACAGCACTGGCGAGTAAGACTGTTATTTTTGTGACCCATCAAGTTGAATTTCTACCTACTGCTGATTTGATACTGGTATGGAATATTTTCAAATTTATTTCTGCTAGGAGTCCAGCATACCATGATGCATGCTGAAGTGCACTCTTTCTCATGGGATAAATGCATGGCACATACTAAAGTTCATGCCCTACCACATCCTATGCTTTAGCTTCTACTATGATCTGAAGCCAAATTTTTTAGCAGAACATTTTAGATAGTGTTTTTGGTGAGGTGTTAATTTTTATTGTTAGGAACTGGTTTTTATGCCTAAAATATCTTGAACTACAAAATTCAAATTGGATATTTCAGTGACTGTTATGCCCCTTATCTTAAATGATAAAACTTTATATTCAATAAACCAAGTAATTGAGAAAGTGGACAGCATACACTTGTTTTTTTATATATATTTAGTTTCCTTATGGCATTTTGTGTACTTTATCTCTTGAAGGTTTTCTTTGAGTTAAAGCTAAACATTAGTAGCATATGTATTGGTTCTTTTCTGGCCAGAAGGGCACCTGTATTGGTTGAATTCATGGTTTGCACATGCATTGTTTTTCCTTTTCATTAAGAAAAGATCAATAATTTTTCTGGATGAATCCTTGTTCAAGGCCATGTGCTCCCCTTCCCCTCCCTATGTAATGCCCCTCTCTTTATCTGATTTTATGTCCAGTATTGGAAGGTTGAAAATCATGTAACTAATGAATTAGATTTTTTGTCCAGTATTGGAAGGTTGAAAATGATGTAAGTAATGAATTAGATTATTATGAAGTGTTGTTTGGACAGAAAGCTGTTTGTTTTTAATTCAGCTGTTGTTCATATAATAATAATTTTTTTTTGCAGTAATTATGCAATATAAGTAATCTGGTGTCATCATTTTCTGGGATTCGATATAAGAGTTCTAGTATATCTATCTTCCTCCTCCTTTTTTTCCTTTTGGCCAAAGGTGGTGATATGATGAGAGTGATTTTGAAGAGAGTGTTCTGTGTGTTTTGTTCTCAAATGTCATTAATCATGTCTGCAGGTTCTACGGGATGGCCGCATCATACAGGCTGGAAAATATGATGAACTTTTACAAGCAGGCACTGATTTCAATACTCTGGTGTCAGCTCACCATGAAGCAATTGAAGCAATGGATATTCCAAGTCACTCATCAGAAGACTCCGATGAAAATTTGCTTCTTGATGGGCCAACCATATTAAATAAAAAATGTGATGCGGCTGGAAATAATATTGACAGTTTAGCGAAGGAAGTGCAAGATGGTGCATCAACTTCAGAACAGAAAGCAATTAAAGAGAAAAAGAAAGCAAAGCGCAGGAAAAAGCAGCTTGTTCAAGAAGAGGAAAGGGTAAAAGGAAGAGTCAGCATGAAGGTGTATTTGTCATATATGGTGGCAGCATATAAAGGCATTTTGATACCGCTTATTGTTCTTGCACAAACATTATTTCAGTTCCTTCAAATAGCTAGTAATTGGTGGATGGCATGGGCGAACCCCCAGACTGAAGGAGACCAAGCTAAAGTCGGTCCTATGGTCCTCCTTGTTGTTTATATGGCCCTTGCTTTTGGGAGCTCTTGGTTTATATTTGTCAGAGCTGTTCTGGTAGCCACATTCGGTCTGGCAGCTGCACAAAAATTGTTTCTCAAGATGCTTAGAAGTGTGTTTCGAGCCCCAATGTCATTTTTTGATTCAACTCCAGCTGGGCGGATCTTGAATCGTGTAAGTTTTTTCTTAATATATATTTTCATGTGACAGCTTATATTTAAAGTTGCTAGATCTTTTCCATCTTTGTTTGAACTCCATTTTTCTTAATTCGGATTATATGATGATGGTCATTCGTAAACTCACAGGTGTCTATTGATCAAAGTGTTGTGGATCTTGATATTCCTTTTAGACTTGGTGGGTTTGCTTCAACAACAATACAGCTTCTTGGGATTGTTGGTGTAATGACAAAAGTTACTTGGCAAGTACTGCTTCTTGTTGTCCCAATGGCTGTTGCTTGCTTGTGGATGCAGGTAGGTACTTCTATTTTGACTCAAGTATCTGTTGTTGGGTTCCATTGACTCTCATAGACTGAGGGAAATGGAAGCACATTAGTAATGGCTTATTTCTTTAAGTTTATTCTGTTTTCTGATTTAGCTGGGAACAACCCAGGAGGCTTATCACCTTCTTTTAGGATTAAAAATTGTATTGCTTATTGAAACATGGTCTGCATCCAGGTGAACAACATGGACAGCATGTGATAAATGATATGATTTTGTAGCATTAGAATGGCTTATATAAATGTTAACAAAAAATTAGACTATGATTACTTGATGTGTGAGGGTGTGGCCTTTATTATTTCTGTGGTGAGGTTGCTTCAATCACTAGCTATTAGCTATTATTTATATCTGTTCTTTTCTTCTCAGCAGTGAATTGTGCGCCGTTCTTCTTTTACTATTCTTTTAGTATCTGTTTGAATTGTGATTAGAGAGGAACGACATATTAAACATCTGCTTCTATTTCTAAACACACATTTCTAAGAACTATGGACCAATTCCATTATTTCATCAGTTCAATTGTTAAAGATCTATGGGTGATTGATTATTTAAAATTGCTTTAAATTCTGGTCTTAGAGTTACCATTGGTTCTTAACTTGTAAATAATGCGGTCATAGAGCACTTCCACTAGCTTCTGGTGAACGCAACAATGAGAAAGTAGTATTTACATCATGGTAAATTTTGCCCCAAAATTTGCCTCATACTACTCTTTATTGGATTACTTTAATGCCTGTTGAGATGGTCTAAAAACCTTGATGGTAAGGTTAAAAGGATATGAGCTTATCTTTCAACCTTTTTAAGATTTTAATTTTCCTATCTTCTTGGATTTTCCTTGCAACTTTCACATTGTTTGACAAGATTTGTTTGTTTATTTTTAGATTTTTGTATTCGGAGTTGAAGTTGCCAGCCTCTAAATTCACATTTTTTTTTCATTCATCTACCCTTAACCATTTTAACTGTTGTCGGTAAACTTAGTATGCACTTTATCATTTCGGAGTTACTGTAATGTAGGTTCTTGGGAAACACGTTTCTTCTGATGCATTGCTCACTTTTGCTGGTTGCAGAAATACTACATGGCTTCATCGAGGGAACTGGTCCGCATAGTTAGCATCCAGAAATCTCCAATTATTCATCTTTTTGGTGAGTCCATTGCTGGAGCAGCCACGATAAGAGGTTTTGGGCAAGAGAAAAGGTTCATGAAGAGAAACATTTATCTTCTTGATTGTTTTGCTCGCCCATTCTTTTGCAGTCTTGCAGCCATTGAATGGCTCTGTCTGCGCATGGAATTACTTTCAACCTTCGTATTCGCTTTTTGCATGATTTTGCTTGTGAGTTTTCCACATGGAAGTATTGATCCAAGTAAGTAATCTTTTTCATTACTATTTAATCTGCTTGTTTTTGTAAGAAATTTTGAGTGATCAGGAGTGAGGGGTATTGGTACTGATAAATGATCCTTTAGTAGACATTGCACCGTGTTGTTTGACTAGACTAAGAACCCTTGGAATTCTTGGGTACTTTAGTTACATTATCACTCATTACTTTTTCTTTTTCCTTTAAATGGTGTCTATTGTGTTGTTGTGGTTGATCTTGGTTGGTAAGGATTAAGGTTTTATTGAGTTGGGCTGTGATCCTCCATGAGGCGGAGAGCTAGACTGGTGCTGCCAAGTTTGGACACAGTTTCATTTTTTTAGTCAAAGGAGGACAACACAGTTTCATTAGTATTAAGACTATGTTAGGTATAAGATAGAAATGAAAAATTGGAGCTGTTAATCGTGATAATATGCTGATGCTAATCATCATTGCTTCTTCTAAACAGGTATGGCAGGCCTTGCTGTGACATATGGCCTTAACTTAAACGCACGGCTATCGCGGTGGATACTTAGCTTTTGCAAGCTCGAGAATAAAATTATTTCCATAGAGAGGATATATCAGTACAGCCAAATTCCAAGTGAAGCTCCTGCTGTTATTGAGAACTCCCACCCTCCATCCTCATGGCCCGAAAATGGGACAATTGAATTGGTCAATTTAAAGGTATCCATCCAGCTGTTTATCACCGCATCATGCAGTAACTTCTTTTCCTGGCTACATAGGAGACTCATAAGCCATTCTTTTTATAAATTAGGCCTTTTAGGTAGCCTTTGGTATCCTTTTCAAGACCCCTATACTGATCTAATTACATGATCACCATGTTTGGTATTATTTTACTCAGTAATCATTAACTACTAGGGATTAGAGATTGCTATGTTGGGTATCCCATAAAAATCAAACATTGTTTTGTATAAAGTACCAAAATAATCATGTTTTAAAAGTTAATATATTAATAATTGTAATATTCTATTAACATAAGAATTTGGTGAAATATTATTATTTTATTTCTTTAGTGATTTATCAAATCAATAAACAAAAATATAAAATATTTATCTTTGATAAACTAGCTTTTAACCTTTTAAATTAGATGTAACCTATGAATGGAAAAACAAACTTAATTTATCAAAATAATAGTGAATTTGCTAGCAAAACAAAGGTTACATACAAAACCAAAGAAAAAAGGTGGGGAGAAATATGTAAAATCCCTTCAGTTGGCTACAAAGAATATTTGCAAGTGTAAAGCCTTACTACGTAAAAAATTATTTTTATTTTGGGAGGAAGCAAGTCTTTTTTGCACATTTTAAAGGGTAAAATTGTCCAAAATTATTTTTACAGATCGCTCCATCTTGGTGAAAAAAGTTTTCCACTTTTTTGTATAAGAATTAGTAGTGATTTAATCACTCTCGGTGATCTAAGATCACTGCCATGCAAGATAACCAAGTTCCTACAAAACACAGTGATCTAATTACCGAGTGCAGATCATCATGGTTTTGGGGTG
Organism: Theobroma grandiflorum; assembly: GCA_036013995.1. Classification (NCBI taxonomy): domain Eukaryota; kingdom Viridiplantae; phylum Streptophyta; class Magnoliopsida; order Malvales; family Malvaceae; genus Theobroma; species Theobroma grandiflorum. Next base: position 13,795,050 of record CP142130.1, on the reverse strand, counting down.
ATCACCCCATACCAAACACCACCCAGTAGTAGCAACTTTATGAGGAAGGTGTGCAGGATATGAATGCTTTATGGTATGAGAAGGGAGAATCTAGTGGCATTTTCAATAATTCCTCTGGCTAAAAACTTTTTCTCCCCTTGCTTGACAGAGTCGACTGAATTGGGAAATTTGGATTGTGTTTTCTGATTTTTTTTTTTATTTTTCTCATGCCACAAAAAGAAGAATGAAAGAAAGATATCGTAGAAGGCTGTTTGTAATTAATAGATAATTCATAGTTTTATTTTTCAATGATGTTGGAGAAAAAAGATAAAATATTCTTTGTTAGAATATTGCAAGCAAGCACCACATGCTGACTTTTACATTCCTTTTTCTATTCCCTCTTTTGAAGGTTCGTTATGGGGAAAATCTTCCCGTGGTGCTTCATGGGGTAACCTGTGCATTTCCTGGTGGCAAGAAGATTGGAATTGTTGGGCGCACTGGAAGCGGTAAATCTACTTTGATCCAAGCATTATTCCGGTTGATTGAGCCGGCTGGTGGGAGAATCATTATAGACAATATTGACATTTCAACAATTGGCCTCCATGACCTTCGAAGCCGTCTTAGTATCATACCCCAGGATCCTACATTATTTGAAGGAACTATTAGAGGCAATCTTGATCCTCTTGAAGAACATTCAGATCATGAAATTTGGGAGGTATTTCACTTGCATGCGAGCTCTCTCTCTCTCCCTCACTTTACAAGTATACTTAGCAGAGAGTTATATTTAGTTTATGAATTTGACAGAAAACCTGGTATTTAATTATGGGCATGAATCCGCTGTTATAACACATTCATGATGTTCCTTGTCTCCAATGTAATTAAAAATTCTAGAAATTTTGAATAACTACCAAGTTTCTAGTTTTTATTGAAGATTCTGAAGTTATTTTCGATGAGATTATTAGTTCGTAGGGTACATTGTTACAAATAAATCATACTAATGTATCTGTTCTCATTTGCTCACATTCATTTCCTAACACCTCCCAAAAGTTTTTATGGTCAATACTAAACAACTGCCACTTAGTTACTTGATTTACATTCTTTTTCAATCTTTTGGTATCATTTTCTTCCAAGTAAACACAACTACCATGACAAAATGATCCTTGAATCTTGAAATATGATCATGTTGAATGATGTGCACCCAATTAAGTACTGAATTTTGATTTGTCACAGGCACTTGATAAGTCTCAACTTGGAGATATTGTTCGTGAGAAAGACCAAAAGCTTGGTACACCAGGTTTGTGCTTTTTCTCTTGGACATCATTACTGTATCATCTGAACTGAAACCAGAAAAGTAAAATGCAGAGAGAAGAAGAGGCAAAAGCTCCTAAAGTTGCATGTGATTGATAGATCCTTTTTTCTTTATGTAAACTGTGCAGTTTTAGAAAATGGAGATAACTGGAGTGTGGGGCAGCGGCAACTTGTTTCCCTTGGCCGGGCTTTACTTAAACAGGCAAGAATACTTGTGCTAGATGAAGCAACGGCGTCAGTTGATACTGCCACTGACAATCTCATACAGAAGATCATCCGAACGGAGTTCAAAAACTGCACAGTTTGCACAATTGCACATCGTATTCCAACCGTAATTGACAGTGATCTTGTTTTGGTACTAAGTGATGGTACGTAAAACAATTATCTTTAATATTTCATCTTAAGTTTGAGATGTTTCAGTATTATTATTGGTGTCAAGTATTGAAAGTCTTGACCTTTTTCCAATGAGTTGGCAATCAATTTGTAGGTCGAGTTGCAGAGTTTGATACTCCAGCACGTCTCCTTGAGGATAAATCATCCATGTTTCTAAAGTTGGTAACTGAGTATTCTTCAAGATCAAGTGGGATACCAGATTTTTGAAACAGATTGCGTGCCCAAACTTCTTCCACTTACAGGCACCGCAAGCTGCCAAGATTGAACCAGCTGCTGCTGCTTCTTTTCGCAGACTCGGCTTGGCAAACTCAATGACAAATGGCAAGGACAGATGTGAACATCATGCCATTAAATCAAAACCTCAAGTAGAGGAAAGTAGTTTCTACTTAAAGGTAATTTCGAGTTAATTCATCCCCTTAAGTGGATATGGGGAATTCATGCACGGTTAGCAACCCGGCATACCTTGTAACGGAAAATAAGTCAGATGGGTAGAGTTTGGTAATAATTACACGGAAGAAAAAAATGGGTGGCTCATATTTGTTCAATGCTGTGCAATAAACTGGTGCTTAGAAAATGTGAGAATGTTAGTTAGGGCAATTTTTAGAGTTGCAGAGCTAGTCAGATCCGCTGTGACTACTGGCACAAATTTTAGTTGTAGACTGAAGAACATAAATTTTGTTTCATCTCTCTCCAGTGGCAACTTCGGTTATAGGCTGTGATGCCTTGAATTTTGCTTCAAACTTGTATCTTTCCTGCTCTTTCTCCCCCACTCTTTCAGCAATCTCGAATATATCACTGTACTGCTGTAGCACAAAAATTCTACATCCAATTTTCTAAGCAGTTTTTACAGAATATGCTGTTAAAAATGTTCCTGCTACCATCTTGATAATGCAGACTCCTTGATGCCAGCAATTGGGAGATTCCATAACATTTAATTTGACCTGATGATAATACATACATTATACGTTCAAGGACCGTGGTATTCCCACATTCCAAGTTCAGTCTTTCTTCCCTCACATCTCAATCTTGTTTTTTCATGAGCACCATAGCCAAGAAAGTGCAAGCAGGAAAATTACTCGGCGTCCCAGTAAAATTTTCTTTGAACAATCGTTTTGTCAGTTGTTATGTTTATGTGACAAGGTTAACAAAGCTACACGGGTTTCTGTTTTTTCATCTCGTTTGCAACCATGGAAAGCGAGTCTTCTTTGGCTGGATAATGTGGCGGTTCCAGTTGATTTTCTGCTTGAGACTGTGGTCGCTTTGTTGAAACTCATTCACCAAACTTAACAAAGTAATAGTGATCAAAGGTTCACAAATTTCCATAGCCCAACACATCTAGTGGGATAAAAACACTGACCCAAGCCCAAATCTGACACAATATTAGAAGACCCAAGACCCTAATCTCCCAAGTCCCCTTACTTGCGCTCCAACAAAACCACTTCCCTTCTCTCTCTCTCTCTCGGAGAAGCTAAGCTGAGAAAAGATGCAGGCGATTACGAGACGGTTAGGGCAGCAATCTCTGAGGCCAACACCTTCAATCTATTCTATCGAGTCTATTTACCCTCTCTTCCATCACTGTAACTTTCCGTTCCCTCTTTGTGCTTTCTCAATTAATCTTTTCTTCTTCTATTACATTGGGGTTTCGCATTTGCCTCAAATTCATGGTTCTTATCAAAATTTGAAGCATTTTCTTATCGATCTTGTCAGATTATGGAGGTGATCATCCGCGCTACGGATCTACGCTGGCCGCCCACAAGGGCTTGGGTCACCTCGTTCGCAAGGGCACCGGTGGCCGGTCCTCCGTTAGGTAATTTCTTGGAATTCATGCTTTTTAGCTGAAATTTTCTGTTTTATTGCGACAAATATACCAAATGTGCTTTTTTTATTTTTGAAAAATATTGGTAATATTATTCTGCGTATAAATTAAGAATACAATTTTGTCTTCTCTTTCTTGCAGTGGAATTATAGCTACTGTATTTGGAGCTACTGGATTCCTTGGTCGTTATGTTGTGCAACAGCTTGGTAATTCAAATTCAAATTCAAATTGTTTTGTTTTAGTTATTATTTTACATTATGTTGATGTTGTGCTTCTTTTTGTTCTCAAATGTTTCATGTTTTGCCTTAAAATGTGCATGACTAAGAGCTTATATTTTTTTTTTCTAAAAATCCACCTAGGGTTTAATTGAAAGGTGTATACTTGCTAATGTTTTCCTCTTATTTTTAGCTAAAATGGGATCTCAGGTGTTAGTTCCTTTCCGGGGCTCTGAGGATAACCCTCGTCATCTCAAGTTGATGGGAGATTTGGGACAGGTAGCACACCTCATAATATTGCTTTTTATTGAAATTCATATTCAAGTATTTTGGTTATGGTTTTAATTTCATATTTCTCGTACTCAGATAGTGCCAATGAAATATGATCCAAGGGATGAAAATTCGATTAAGGCTGTGATGGCAAAGGCTAATGTTGTTATCAATCTTATTGGTATACTAGTCTTCACTTTTGATTTTACCTATGAGAGTTATTTAAATCTTGGATTCGTTTGATAAATTATTGCTTATATTGGCAGGAAGAGAATATGAGACAAGAAACTATAGCTTTGAGGAAGTGAACCATTTTATGGCAGAACAACTGGCAGTGGTATGTTGGAACTTTCATTCACATTGATATTGGCACCCTTAATCTCCTGATAATGGGTATTAGCATGATTTTGGACAAATTCTTGTGTATGGGCTAAATGTTATATTCAGTCCTCTGTTGGAGGTGGGGGTGGGGGTAGGGGCACTTTGATCTAGAAGAAGATGTATTATGTACAATCTCTCCTTCCTTTGAAGGATAATTGAGCTATGTACTCTACTTGAGGCTCTATCATTTACTTCATCTTTAGATGGGTTTGAGTCCAAATAGCAAGTTGATTAACTTCATTTTCTTTTCTGTCATTCAAGCTGATATTTATGATCAAATTATCTGTGATACATCTTTATTGAGTTTACATTGTATGAACCAGTGTATACTTTGCTTATCATATCATCTTCTGCTAACAACCATTTTCAACATTTAACTAAGCTGAATTTTCTGGAGTTTTTAATGGTTCATGTGTCAGTTTTTCTTTCTTGGTTTTCCAGATTGCCAGAGAACATGGTGGTATCATGAGATTTATTCAAGTTTCTTGCTTAGGGTCCTCTCCATCATCTGCATCAAGATTTCTAAGAGCTAAGGCTGCTGCAGAGGAAGCTGTTTTAAGAGAACTTCCTGAAGTAATTACTCTTTGTTTTCTACAACTTGAGATGCTAATGCTAGATATAGTATTAATTTATTATAATATAAGCAGAGGGAATATGTAAAGTAATAATTGTGAAATTGTGTTATCTAATAACATATACACTTTACATGGAGCACAAATGGACATTTTTCTGTTTTTTGGTTTATTTTCTTATCTGGGGTGCAGTTACATATAAACAAAATTAGGTTTGAAGGAGATAGAAATGGTTTGTTTTATGTAGCTTTATAAGCAAGGACACCCGTTCCTAGGATCTTAGCCAAAAATGTTCTTGTGCTTTGGTGGACACAGCAATAATATATTGACACAGTTCTGTAGGAGTATTTAAATCTCTTCTGATGTGGCCATGGTTTCTGTTGCTTTTATCTTTTACTGGCTTCAATGCTTGAGTTATTTACTGCTGCAGAGCTCCTACTTAACATGTGCTGCTAAATGCTTATTTGCAGCTTTTGTGGGCTTGATTGTGGTTGTTTGCAGGTGCATTCACATATGCTGTTTATTTGAATGACAATATTGCTTTTGTACTTGTAATATTATTGTTTCTACCTTTAGGAACTTGAGATCAAAGTTGTGTTTCAATGAATAATAGAGGTGAGAAAATAAGATGCAGTTGACAACTTGAATCCTCTGCCTTTTGTAATCTTTCCTTATAAGAATAAAGAGAAGTCATTGATGTATTCCTTCTTCTTCTGGTAGAATTAAAGAATGCATTGATGTTAGCCTGCAATCATCTTTGTTCCCCTCTAGGCCTTGCAACATGTTCGCTCATTTCATAAACTGATATCATCCTAAACCAAAGTAAATTCAAGTTCATGCAATTTGATATAAGATTTGTTTTGAGTTAATAGTCATTTTCACTCTTTTAATGCTTAATGCCAAATTCGTGATACCTTCTTTTCTTTGAAATATTTTAGTTTTATCAGACACTTAGCTGATAGCTGTTTAGAAAATTCCTCTAGAAAGTGATCTTGAAAACATGATGCTGTTATAGCTGCAATAGAAGGATCAAAGTTGCTGAACTCTGCATTGTGGCTACATAGTTTTGGACTTTGTGTGAAGATGTGATGTCACCTCTAGTAAATAATGAGAATGGTACATAACACAGGTAGTGCAATCATACGAAGAACCCAAATTTTGCAGAATCTAAGTACATAATAAACACAAGCACCTCTCTTTCCTGAATAAGCTTGAGGGAAGGTAAGTGAGCATACTGAAAAGGTGTGATTAGCTCATTAAAAGATGGTCTGCCCTATGCTTCCTCATTTTAGATGTTACCCTCTGGTTTCAACATTAACTTTTTGAGCATATTATTCCTTCTACAGGCTACTGTCATGAAACCTGCTGTAATGATTGGTACTGAGGATCGGTTCATGAATCAATGGGCGCAGTTTGTAAAGAAATATAGTTTTCTTCCACTCATTGGTGATGGATCTATGAAGTAATTTTGAAATAAGCTGAAATTTTTAATTAATATTTGTGGGTTCTCTTTTTGAAAGCTTTGTGCATCCTTTACTAACACCAGTTTCTTCACAGTATCCAGCCTGTATATGTTGTTGATGTTGCTTCTGCAATTGTTGCGGCCTTAAAAGATGATGGCACCAGCATGGGAAAAGCTTATGAGTTGGGTGGGCCAGAGATCTTTACTGTGCATGAGCTGGTAATATTTTACCTCTTGTTCATTTATTGCAGCAATGCTTGTTGGTATAACTGAACCTAAAATTCCATGCAGGCTGAGCTTATGCATGACATGATCCGTGAGTGGCCCCGCTATGTAAAAGTACCTTTACCCATTGCAAAGGTAAATATGTAACCTTTCTATTTGGATGATAGGGAGGTTGACTTTGCTTCAGGCTAAGTGCCAGAAGCAATGTCTTAGCTATTCCAAGCAAATGCAGCTTTTATTCTGTTGTCTAATTTATGAATATTGACTATATGCATGATAAACATATAGTTTTACTGGCAACAAATTGCTTATAAATTTTAGGGGGATGTGTGTTGTAGTTTTCATGCCTTAATTATGACTAACACTTTGTTATGCGCAATTGCAAATTGTGCTGCAATTTGCTTATTCTTGTTGTTACTGTATTATCACAGTTTTGTTTATTTGTAGCGTTTGCTGTTGAATTATAATTTAAGAGCTCAATCATTGTTTGATGGTTTCAGGCAATTGCAATGCCAAGAGAGGTATTACTCAAGAAAGTGCCATTTCCACTACCAAATCCTGGCATCTTTAATCTGGATCAGATACATGCATTTGCAACTGATACCATTGTCTCAGAAAATGGTCAGTTGAAATACTTTCAGGCTAGAATATATCATACTTTCTTCTAATGTTTAATGGTATTGCCGATAAGTTTCCATGTTAGAAGATGTATTCCATCTCTCATTTTCCCCTTTTATTTTGTGGTGTGTTTTGCAGCTTTAACTTTTACGGATTTGGGTATTGTGCCTCATAAGTTGAAGGGATACCCAGTAGAGTATCTTATCCAATATCGTAAGGGTGGTCCACAATTTGGGTCTACAGTCAGCGAAAAAGTTAATCCAGAATATTGGCCTTAATTTTATTTTGATCTTTGATTCCCTGATGTGTTTTTTTGTCTGAAAATGCCACCGGTTTGGAAAAGCCTATGCTGGTATGTTTTGCCTTCGTTTCCTTAAGACGAGAATGACCAAAAGTGCATAGTTCTAGTTTCTTTTTTGTCAAGATGAAGAATGTGAGTCTCTGAGTAGCAAGATTTAATAAATTTCGGATACTGTTTTGGTGGTATGGGATGACTAATTAATGGCATCATAGGTGGTTTGCAGGGGGTGGGAGGGGCTTGTTTTCGATGGCAGAAACTAGGAAAGAATAATAAAGGGGAAGGAACCTTGAGTTATTTCAGGAATGTATGATTGTGAGAAATATTCAGCTCATTTGTAATTTTCTTAAAGAAGATAATTCTTGGGAGGTATCTGCTGTTAAAAGAAACCATTTTCTTTGTTTCTGTGGCACTTTCGCCCTTTGGGTTTTCCTCAATTCCATGGCAGTCTGAAATGTTGCAGCTTCAAGGGTTCCCAAATTCCTAGCCTGGCCTTTGAATTATTTTTGGCATTCGTTGGTTTTGGTCTCGTAATCACATATGATCCTGCAGTGTGCTATTGTCAGAGATCTCATTAGATGAGTAGAGGGTTTATTTATTTATTTAATATGTAAGCGTGAGTTTGCTGTAAGTGGTATTAGAGTTTATTCAAACTGTTCATCGACGTGAGATTGTGATATCTTTACGAGAGATGTTAGAGTGAACAAAGATGGGTGAAAGAGGCGATGTAATTTGTATAATTAAATGAAATTTTTAATCACGAATTTTACATCAATAAAAAACAAGATTAAGTTTATGAAAAAAGTACGAATTTGATTTAACAAATATAACTTGTCTTTATTGGTAAGGATATATAATTCTATTAATTCCATTAAACATGGATTAGTGTTTTGATTACATTGAATAAACATACTTCCTACACTTTTAAATCTATAGTCCAGCAGAAATGAATTGCGCTAAAATTTTTATCCAGGATTTCATCAAATGAAACTTGTGATGTAATATGCTCCACTTCTCTCCTTTTTTTTCATAAGTACTTGTTGTTGTGCGGTCTAGGGATTTCAATAGATATTTTGTAATCAGATATCCTGCTTTACTTAATTTGGTACCTTATAATATATGAGTTTAGATAGGATTCGAGTGATAAATTTCTTACTCCTCATGTGTTCAGGTAATAATTATAAGATATTCACTACTCAAACTCAATTATACATAATAATTTTTATATTTATAATTTTTTTTTTATAAATAATGTAATGCTTACTAAAATACATTTGTTGTTGTAAATATGTTTTTAAAGTTTAATTTATTTTCTTGTAAAATAACTTTAATTTATTATTCTAATTTTCATCGGTAATATACATTAATTTTTTTTGAGCCCTATATATAAAAATTATTTTAAATTTATTTTAATCGAATAATTAATCATTACAAAGAATTGGTAGTGTTTAAGAGAATCAAAGTACGGATTTAGATAGCATTCAAAAAATTAATCTAGTATTTATAAAATTCGAATACATTAAAAAGATATATAAAAGCTTTGCTTCTTGAACTACTCTTTGCATTGCGATCTGATGAACTAGGATGGAAAAAATGAACGAAGAAAAGAAAAGAAACGAGTAAAAGGAGTGTTGTTCAAGTGATTCTAGTCGAATTTATCTTTTCTTGTAGCTGGCGAAAAGTGAAAACACACAACTCATAATGCAAGCAAAGAAGCAAAGCAGTGAGGCGAAGGAACAATCAAACTGTACATGAGTGATAGACTTGACCCCTCTCATATCTCAGAGCGAGCTATCAATTAAACCAATCAATCATGTCAAGAAGCAGCACCCCACAAATCAGCTTGGGCTCTTTTAATCGCGTTAACTTAGAAGGGAGCAATGCTGGGGCAACCATGTTCATCCGCCGTGGCACGCCAGGCGAGCCCGAGGGTTGTTGCTGCATCAACATTTATGCAAACAGCAACATTCAAGGGGCAAACAATTCTCTTTTGCTGGGGAGTAACATTAAAATGAAGAATCCTGGGGTTCATCTCTACTTTGGAGATCTAAAGTTAGACCCAGGATCCATCACCAGACGGACAGCCCGTGCCACATTAGAGTTTGGTAGCATGTTCATGTTTGTATTCATCCCAGTCATTTTATTTCTGTTGCTATCTTCATTGCTGCTCTAGTAACAATCTTTTGCATCTACCAAATTCAGAACTAATTAACCATTGGTTGAGCTTCAGTTGTAACCGCATTTAATAACAGAACCTGATTGCTTCAGTTTCAGGGTTAGATCCGGACAAAGAAATCTCATTCTTTGGAATTATTAGTTCTATTATTGAGGTCCTCTATACATCAATATCTCCCCCTTTTTTTCGTTAAGCAGCTGTTGTGTTAGGTTGTTGGGCCCTCTGCTGTTCACCACAGATTGTGATGACAAAACACATGGATGGTGTGTTAAGCAAATGTGTCTTCCTCAACGCGACATCTAAGGATTCTACCGTTCCAATCTGTCGTGTGGTGATAAACAAAGTTGGGTGGTTGCCCAAGTGAGTTTATTGCATGGGATTGGGATCCTAACTTCCAAGCACAACCTTCCCTACTAGCTTTGGCTGTACCTGTTTATCTTACATCAATGCTCAAAACGTAACTAGCCAGACAAGGATTGCATTTTCATCGTCAGAGACAAGACACTTCCACATGTATGTGTTCAACTTCAATCCCCCCAAGCCCATAATGATTCAAGCTTCGCTTGAAAGAGTCCCATCTCAGTTGGGATTTCCCCTTGTGGGCTTATATATAATTAAGATGGCAATTAACTTAAACCATCGGACCCAGAAACAAGGATACGCTTCTTTCATGGATTTACATGTACTAAGATCATACACTAATCAAAAGCTTAGAGCCGGCCAGTTGTTTATTTGAAGGGTTCATGTCACTAAAATGGTAGCCACTAGGTAGGAGGAGCTGGGTGCAGGCTGCAAGCTGACTTAGATTAAGTCATTCGGGGTTTACGACTTATTCAATTTGATTGAAGAATGTGGCATCTAGGTGGGTTGACGTGCCTTAAATGCTTTTGTCTCAGCCTTTTGCTTATTTCAATATCAATTAAGGTTTTCAATGAAAAGGACGCTACACCTATCACTAACCAAGCTGAATACCAATACTTTAAATCAATTTATGAGCAGACCAAGCAAGATATTTGCCTCCACGTTTCCCCTAGAATTTCTTTGGTTATTTGACCTACCTATCACCTCTCTCCTCTATTCTTTATATGTTAATATTCCAAATACAGAGATTGGATGAATTACACAAATTAAATACCAATTCGAGTCTACTGTCATTTAGCTACAATTTCAATTTGGTATTAAAAAAATCGATGAATTTATGAATTACATAAAATATCAACTCAAATATGTTATTATCTAATTACAAATTTGACGCGATATTATAAAAATTAATAAATTTAAATTAACACATTATTTAATATTTTTCCATTTACTATGTCGATGACTTTTGGATTCTTGAAACTGATGAAAAGTATTTGATAGAAAGAGAAAAATTACCTATGACTGACGAACACGTATCTGCCATGTCGGGTACTCCTTTCCCAGATTCATGCAAATATAGCCATCTGTTGGAAGAGATAGAAATGATTGAGAAAGGTGCCCTTACTTACACATGTTACAAGGGTTAGGAATCTGATTTCTGCAGCTTTTAATTAGGGAATGGGCCATTCGAAAGCTTTTGCCTTTGAAAAGTAGGGAGGTTTTGAATTGATTTAATGAATAACACACTAATAATGGTAATTAGTGGAAGCACAATGATGGGGCAAAGAGCCTACATACTTGGACTCCAATTAGAGATACCTTGGAATCTGCAAAGCTAATGACCATTCCTTAATTAATTACATGTTTATTGGTTGGTAACCTATTAATCCACCTACAAAGCAGAGAAAAAGGGCAAAAGATTCAAAGAAAGCTAATGGTGAAAGCAACAAAGCATCCATGCAGATACAACACTTGTTGGTGTATTTTCAAAATTAAAGAATAGTTCACATGATGGAGAGCTATCATTAGCTCAATAGTTATGTCACAAAAGTAACACAATATGTCTATTGGAATATAGACAAGTTTTCATGTGAATAATTATGTTTATTGAAAATACATGTTGAAAAGACACCAACGAAAAGTTACATGTGAAAAGTTACCATTGTAAAGTAACATGTGAAAAACTACATATGAAAAGTTACAATTGTAAAGTAACATGTGAAAGATTACATATGAATAGATATTGTTTCAAGGTATAAATCAAAGAGTATGACTTATGGAATGAATAGTTATCTATTCATTAGATGTTTATTGAAACAATATCTTTTGCTCAAAAGTTGTGTTGGTAAAAAGTGTAGAGACACTTTTTGGATGAAAGAGATCTTTATGAAAAGGTTGTGACCTTGGAACATAAAGATACTTATTAGACATAAAAGATGTCTTTATGAAAAGGAAGTGTCCTTGAAGAAGAGACAATTTGAAGCCTATATAAAGGGCTTGTTGTCATACATTTTGACACACCAAATTTTAGACACAACAAGCAAGTGCAAAGGAGCAAGAAAAAGTGTTTGTGTTAGAAAAACAAAACACTAAAGTTTCCACCATCTACAAAAGATTCCGAATTCCTTATTATCATCTTGCTGCAGAAAGTTGGTTTTAAGGCCAAACGACTTTGCAAACCCTCGGGTGTATCTAGCGGTCTAGTTTCGTAAAGTGCAATACGAAAGTTAGACGTTGGCTTCATTGTATCCTTGAGACTAGTCGCATAATACCCCTTTGCATACCTAGTGGTGGGGGCGAATTAAGTCTTAAAGATAGACGCCTATTTAAAGACTCGCCTTGAAGCCAATTTTGCCATTCTTGAATATCTATATAAACCCCTCAACACCAACAACACTCATGGTATTATTTAAGTAGCTTGATGAAGCCTCATTGACAATGGCTGTATATGCATACGCTTTTCCAATCTGTCCAACAAATGAAATATACTAGGAGAAATTTATTCTTATCTCTTTTAGGTTTTTTTGTCAATGCAAACTAGAAACATTATAACAAAAGCTTTGAAACAAAACTGAAGACTCCTAGAAGCCAAGACGACAACTCTAGGATTCCAAGGCATAGATTAAACTAAGCTAAGTTCTAAAGGGTTGGGAGGTCATTTTTGTTCAAAATGTTAGATATTTTCAACAATAATGAATGTTAGACACAATTTTACATTAGAAAAAAAAGAAGAGTCATTTATATAAAGAGGAGTATTAGTCCATTATTATAATTGAACTTCAGTAGGTAATAGACCATGAATAGGCTTTTTGAGCTTGAGTGGACTTGAAATTAATTTAATATTTAATTAAATATAATGGCACTTGGCACATGTTATCTAAACAGATAGAAATAGACACAATTGTGAATTGCTGCCTATAAATAAGACTTCTAAAACAAAAAACACAAACAACAATATAAGAACAATCTCTCCTTCCTTTTCAAACATTTTTTAGATTTTTTGCTATATCATTTAGGTAATCTTGCTATACATCGGTGGATGCTCAGTGGATTAATTTTGTCAGTGTAAAACGTAAGCAATCAGTGAACTTTATTATATTTTTGAGGTTATCACTTGTAACCCTGTTGCACATAATCAGTGAGGGTGAATAAAATCTTAAGAACAGTGACACTATTACATGGCTTGAAGTCATTCCAGTATTTTCCAGTTCAGTGAACGAACACAAAATCCGCACTAAACTCAACTAGAAGGACACAACCTTAATTTTGCTTGAGTGGTGATCCAATTGCAGTTGCATTTCCTTTACGCTTGGTCCATCGAAGATGCTAATGATTCAATTGGGAAGAGAAACATTTGAAGTCGTATAGGAAAAACTCATTCTCCCACCTCTTTTTCTTTACCATATTCATTGTATTAACTAGCTCCTTTAAATCAGACTCCAAACCAATCTTTTCCTCCGTGTACTTATGTGCTAACATTACTCTTTCCTTGAGAGCCACAACTTCAACTTTCAAAGAAAAATCAAGAAAAGCACTTAAGTTAATGCCATCCACCTCTTTACCTTCCCAATTTATGCATAATCAGACTTACGTACCTTTGCACTATCGATTTTGGCATCAAAAGTTGCATCATAATTGGACTTTAGCTCTTTACATCCACTATAAAATATACGATTTTTATCAATGAAAAAATCCATCGATAACTCACTTTACCAATGAAAGTTTCTGTTAATATGTAGTCAATAATATCATGATTGGTAAAGGAAAATTCATTGAAAAATAAAAATTCTGTCAACAAGTGCGATCAATAAAACATCGAAGCCATCAAAAAATTTTTGCTTAGTGTTATGTGACATCCATCGATAAGTTTCGTTGAGACAATACTGATGGAATTAAGAGTTTTGAAATGTGTTAAATTTCTTCAATAAAATCCTCTACTCTTTCGATGATGAGGTTGATTCTTTTAATGATCTTGAGTCCATTTTTATTAGTGAAAGCAAAAATTTAGTCAGTAATGACATGAAATACGAAAAGATTTTTTTACAAAAATTAAAATTGATTGGTTCCTATTGTCATTTCAAATGAAAAAGATAAATACAAATAAATAATAATTTTAAATATTACAAATATTTAAAAACATTATTAATAAAAAAGAATGCAAATCTTATTATTTTTATTATAATCAATAAAAAATATAAATAAAAAAGCCTACAAGTTTATTAAGAATGCAAATAAAAAAGAATACAAATCTATCTACTACTCTCATTTCTTGCTTGCGCGTCCTCATTATTAGAAGAGCCTGATTGCTTTGACGAAAATTCGATGTGGGTTGTTGATCGCATCACGCACTAGAGGATCTACTAGATGCTTAACTCCTAGTTTATTAAGCGATTCTGCATACTATAGAGACATTTTCCTTTAGTGCCTTATAGCCCTTGAGAATTTATGGAAGATTAGTTGCAACATTGGCAGAAAGGGTCGAACCACAAGCGAACTTCTTTATTTGAGTTACATCAAGTATTAATGCAGTCGACACTTTAATGCCACATCCATATATGTGGGTTTGCATGGTCTTCACCCTTCCAATAATGGCTAATCACGTTTGGGGGTCAAACTTCGACTGGAACGATGGTTGTTGACCATATTTTTACAATAATGCAAAAGTATATGTTTCTTACAAAAAATGAAATAATTAGTAATTAAATTTGTAAGTAACATATAAAATTATAATGAAATAAAATACTTAATTTTTATAATTACTTATATTAACAGTTTTGGATTTATTATTCACATATTTTTTGTTACCCTTATTTCATTTGTAGGTGTGGTTGAATAGCTTAGAGAATGTCATCAGTCTCTCCATTACCTCTGACTACAAGATAATCAACAACATCCATATTACAACATAATATATGCAAATATATTAATGCAAATTGTGAAATTCTATTTCGACTAAGAGGATAAGTTAGGAAATCCTTAGGTGAGCACATAGATTACATGTTTTGAAATATCAAACTTAGTTTTAACCTTCAAAAGAAATCCATTGACATTTTGGTTGTCTGTCACTTTTCAAATAGAAATTTTTCTAAGTTTGGAAGGGGTCAAAATATGTGATTTTTATAGAACAATCTTTTAAAAATAACAAATGGTGATAATGATTCTTTTGATTTTTAGCTAACTAAAAATGATTTTTCATAATTTTTAAAGTGATTTTTTTATAATTTTTGGAGCAAGTTTGCTATGACAAATTGGAACCGCAAATTTAATTTCAGTTGAACTTTTTCGATTTTGTTCTTGAAACCAAATTTAGATTTTGATTTTTTTAGATTTTGATTTTTTTGATATTTTTATTGAGTCTAAATGGGGGGTGTTTGCTTATTTACATTAAATATTTTAAGTAAAATAGAGAGTGAAAAAGAAAAAAAAATGAGAACATTTACTTAAATGGTATAAGCTAGGTAGGTTTTTATAGGCAATTTACATCAGAAACTGCATTCTATCTCAAATATATCGATACATGTTTATGATGTATCGATGCATTTAGCCAAGAAAGGATTTCTGATGAACATGTATCGATACATTTTCTCTAAAACCAAATGTATGGATACATGGGTCAATGTATCGATACATTTTGTTGATTTTAGAAAAATTAAAAGGTTAAAAGCGTAGTTTCACACCCTAACTTTTAAATATATTACATTTTTTGAAAGTTGGCAACCTTTAGTTGCATTTGCAAGGTAAAACCCTTACTCTTAAGCTCTTCCAACTCATTTTTAACTAAAAACTCCATTTTTGAGATCTTAAAGCTTAATTTTGGGTTTTTATGAAAAATGATGACATTTTTAGCTTTTAAATCTTTTGGTCTTGGATTTTCAGACTTAAATAGTTGTTTTATTGCCTAGATTTTCTGTTGGTGATTGAAGTTTAAATGTTTTATGAATTTTTTAAGCATTTAAGCTTACCTAAGGTAAAGATGGAAGATTTATGGGATTCTAAGCATAGGTTTTAGTTAGAAAATTAGTTTAGCTAAAAACGAGTAGTTTAGAAAATACCTAAAATGATTATTACGAGATTTCTGTTCTAGGAAATGATTATGATAGTTTTGTATGATAGGAACGCTTGAAAACTTCACAAATTATGCCAAAACGGAGTTGTTATTAGAGTTAGGAAATTGAATCTCCAATTAGGTGAGTGGACACACTTTTTCAAGTATTTTAATATATAAAGTTAGCATGGTTTTTATGGAAATGGTTGTTTAAGCATGTTAAAAAATTATTTTCATAAATGGTTTATTAAAGGATTTGAACTACAAGGTTGTATGAAGTTTTCAAGGAAATGTTCAAATGACTTGATTTGATAATGATTGTGACAAGTGTGACACAATGATTTTCAAATTGTTTACAAATTTACTATATATGTAAATATACTACTATGTATTATTTTCCAATAAAAGGGACAAGTCATTTTATATTTATAATCCACTCGATTACTTCGACCTTCGAACTAATGTGGGTACGAGATATTTCTACGGTTAATGTATGAATGTTATTATACACATGTTAGATACAATGTAGCATGATAAGAATGTTGGATGCATGAGTTTCATTAATGAGATTGTAACATATATACCATGAGATGTATGTGTTAAGTATATCATGTACACTATGAGCTAAGCATGAAAGTGATTTATGAGGTTATAAAATGTTTGCCATGAGATGTCTATGTTGATATAGTTAAAAACCCTATTGGCTAAGCATGTAAGTGAAAATATGAGGTATACGATGAGATGTATATGTTGAGATAGTGATATACATTATGGGCTAAGTATGTAAGTGATTTATAAAGTTATGAAATGTATGCCATGAGATGTATGTGTTGAGATAGTCATATACATTATGGGATAAGTATGATGATGATTTATGGAAATGTTATTTGTTCATGATGCAAGCTAAGAATCGAAATGATCCTAAGCTTATAAGATCTTATGATGATTGTGGGTGAGGTCGAAAGGCCACTCACGCAACTTTGGTGATTGTTCACACAAGGTGAACCAGACGGTAATAAGCATTTTGTCCATTATCCATTTGAATGGGGTGGGACCACTCGATAGATCGTGGATGAGGTTGATTTGCTATTCACGAGAGTGTGCTAAGAACCTAAAATAGTGAGCGTTAAACCATTATTCGTTAGAATGGGGCAGACCCATTCATAGTTAAAATGTTATGATGAGTTAGAAAAATGATTGAATGAGTATTACTTCATGATTTATGCTTAAATGCCTGGTTTATGATTATATGAGTGTTTGATGATGTTATTCACATTGTAATGTGGTGATATCAGCTTGGTTAGATAAAACCTTAGCCTAAAGGATGATCCCTCAATGCTAGAAAGAATTATGAATGAGTTAGATTTGAAAAAGTGCCTAGAAAGTTAAATTTTGTGGTGAAAGTATCGATACATATTCAACAGAATGCTGCAAGAGGCATTTTGTGTGAAATGTATCGATAAATTACCAAGGGTATCACTAGATTCCTTGCATGTATAGATACATTCTAGAATATATTGATAGAATTGTTGCAGAATTGACTTCTCAAGTAATTTTAAAGAGGTTTTCATGATTTAAGGGTTTGTAATGATTTATACGAAGATGTTTTCTATGCAATGTTATTCAGAGGATGATGAAATGCTTTGTTTTATGAACATCATGGTAGTGTGAAAGGATTTATTAATCACATGTATTTATTCTTACATGGTTACTAAAAACTTTTATCCCTTGACTTGTCTCTTTCCCCGTATCCACTCACGGAGTTTTTGTAGCTCACACATTATTTTCCCTCACTATTTTTGTTACAAATCTATGATAACTCTTTTACTAGTAGCTAGTATCACAGAGACGTGATCCGTTCATTCTTTATTAGCAAATGCCTAGTAGCCTTTTGATGCCTAGTGAGTTAGGTTATATTCTGTTGACGTTCGTCTATGTCATGTTTATGTTTACCGACTATGAATGTGTTTTTAAGGGATTATTAACATGTTATGTTAATGTAGTCAATGTTTGGGCACTTTATATTACGAATGTTATGTTAAAATGTACATAATGGCTTAAAAGCCCATATGAACACCCGATGGTATTGAGACATATAAATATTATGGAGCATTGGGAATGTGGCACTCTAATGATGGATGAAATGTTTGCACTTACACTAATATGTTGAGAAGTTCCATATAAGTGTAATGTGGTGTATGACAGTATGCATGAGTTGATATTGCATGCCTATGGATGTTTATATATGCTTTTGCATTGATGAATATTTAATAATTTATATTAATGAGGCTTGCTTGGGTCTAGCAGGCTATACCTATCTTGGTTCACGCATCTGTCATGTTCCATCACAAATGGGATGTGACATAAATGAATACCATGTACCATTCTCTTAACATATACGACAAATGGTAAAGAATTGTTTGTGTGTTTCGTTATGCTACCTTCTATTTCTGTTAGGCGGTTCTTTTTGGCTTTCTAGATCAATTCTACCACTCATCAATGCCCTAAACATTATCGATAAGGGCATCCTAGACTTTTATAATGATCCAGCCACAAAACATCCCTTTGGTGTGGATGATTTTTGAAACCCTAACCTTTTTTTTAGCTTTGAGGCGCTTGTCCTCTAATCAATCTTTTCTAGTTTTTGCCATATCTACTAGGTTTTTAAAGTATCTTTAAGGGTTCACGTAAAGACTCTTACATTACAAATAGTAATATATTAGTGTTGAAACGAAAATATACATACATACATATGTGTGTGTGTGTGTGTGTGTCTAAGTTATCCAAATGAATGTTAAGTGGGAAATCTTCAAGGGGAAAAGGAGTGCTTTAGGCCTAGGTCTAATGCTAACTAAGATAAAAGGCTCTTGCTTTTTCACCTCTCAATGAATGCCAATTTTTCTCTTAAGCTCTCTTATGTGTTCATATTTTCAACCTAAAGACATATATTTATAAGCAATTGATTTAATCCTAATTTCTAATAGGAAATTTTCGTAACTTTTATACTATTTGTAAAATTACGTAAATCTAATTGAACTTTTTAATTAGATTCTTAAAGTTTGAAACCTCTTTACAATTAAGTCTAACTTAATTTCTCATTTTAATCTCTTATGTTGTCATTCTTTGTGTATGTGACCCATTAGATTTTTAATATGTTGATAATAAATAAGCATTATATTTCTAACCCGAATAAGATTTTTAAAACTCTTTGAATTTTCTTAATATTTAAATAGTCATGATACATTATTAGATGTCAATCTTGACTTATAAATCTAAACTAATCAATTAGAAAATTGGTGATGAATGTTAATTGTTTAATTTTTCTAATCTTTATCAAAGTAGGATTATAGTTTTATATTTGTTGCTAACATATTAAGAATCCAATGAAACATACACATTAAAGATTGCAAATAAGAATGTAAAATTAAGGATTAAGTTGGAATTAATTGAAAAGAAGTACTGACTATAAGGACATAATTGAAAGGGTTCATTTTGTCGAGGTAATTTTGTAAATCCTAAAAGGATGAGGAATAACATGTATGCCAATAAATAAGATGTTTATGCTACACTTTAGAGACACAACTTGAGCTCTAAAACCTTAAAAGGCAATTTGGAATTGTGAGGAGAGATTTTGGTAGCCACAAGTCCTCTGCTTAAGTATTGACAACATTTTGTAGTTAACCCTAGGGATCGATTTTAAGAAATCCTAGCCATAATAACAAACACCTATTCATCTTCCCCTCCCTTTTTTTTTGTGTTTTCGATTTTCCTTAGAAAATAAGAAACCTACAATGCCTTATCCTAGGTAGCATTAGACTTAAACAATAAAAGTAGACCCCAAATCATCAATGGTGTTATTCTACTTGTAGTCGAAGTGGATCACCATTAGAAGTTGGACAATTGGACAATTTGAGATTTTTGACAACCTAAATTCTATGGGACGAAGATCTCGATATTATTACTAATCAAGTCTCTTGATTTTGACATCAAAACTTAAAAGTATAAACATCTTTTACCAACTAGCTAGGATTTATCTATATTAAACCATCATTATTGATCTAATTTGAGAGAAAAGTTTTCAAAACTTTTTTCTGCACATATATATATATATATATATATACTAATTTGCATGACTATTTTCAATTGTTATAATAGTGAAAGATGTCATTGTTTAAAAAGCATATGACAATTTTCACATAAGGTTTTTCTCCAACAACGTTTAAATGTATGTAAAGTAGGAGCATATATCTTATAATTATTACATTACAATTAACCAATAACAATAATGAATTATATAAGATCCTCACAATTTTATATAAAATCCATACTTATAAAAGGTGGACCCCTACACAATTCTTATAAGTAAATAATTGCGATATTGTAGTTTAAAAAAAATGAGCAAATTGTGAGAAATAGACCCCAGAGTAACCGCACTTCAAAAATGACCTAACATATAATTTTAACTGTTTGTAGACAATTTTTGGGTCGACTTGACAACAATACCCTTTAGACCAATTAATCCAAATGAAGGAGGGGGGCGTCTCGGTCTCTTTCTCCTCTCCAGCCATTCAGATTAAAATTCCAAAATTAAATCTCGATTTAGCTATCCCTCCGTCCAGCTCTCCAAGGCCATTTGGGTATATATCTGGCCCTCTAGCTGTCGCCATCGAGGTCTATATCGCCAGCGAACTTTCTGAGGTTCCCAAAGTGCGGAGATGGAATCAAGGTATGTGTTATGACTTCTTGGTTTTATTTATGGTTATTCATAGAACGCAATAGCTGATGGGTAAATTGTATGAGTTTCGAAACTGAAATCTGGCTAGCAGTAGCGAAAATCAATCAGTTTATAGCTGATGCGTGAATATTTGTTAGGCATCGTGTCACTGGATATTAGAGTGTGTGATTGGATATTAGGAATCTTAACTTGTTTAATGGGTAAATTATATGAGTCTAGAAACCTAAATCTGGCTGCGAGTAGCGAAATCAATCAGTTTATAACCGATGCGGGAATAGTTATGTATTGCGTCACTGGATATTAGGGTCTATGACTGGATTCTGGATATCAGTAATTGTAACTTGCTTATTTGGCATTAGGTGCCTGAATATAACGTGACTGAATATCTGTTGAGCATTGCGTGACTTGTCTGTAGGCATTACGTGACTGAATAATGCATGGTTGGATATTACGTAATACTCAGTCACGTAATGACTACAAATAAGTCACGCAATGCTCAACAAATATTCGGTCACGTTATATTCAGGCACCTACAAACGTTATGCCAACATAATTCTGGCCACCGATCCACGTACTGTCCCAACGTCCCGCAATACATAACAACAGGTCACCATATACATACAATCTACTCACGCAATGTCCTGCATGAAGATTTGCATTACACAATTCACGCAGAGCGTATAACCCAGTCTCACAATGGCTAATAGTACTTCACGCAATGCCTAACATCCACTCACGCAGTTATTATGCATAATACTATAACTTAAACGAATATAAGACATAACCATAAGAAAAGGAAATGATGCAAAACACTTTATTTTCCATCGTCTCCTTCTCCTTCCTCTCACTGTATTTCCTCTTTCTTCCTCCTGTACTCCCTCCGCCCTCCGCCTGTACTCCCTCCGCCATCTGTACTCCCTCATTGCTCTTTCTGTACTCCATCTTCCTCAACCTAACTGCGTGAGGGGAAGAGGGAGTACAGGAAGAGGAAGAAGGAGTACAGGAAGAGGAGGAGGGTATACAGGCGCAGGGCGGAAGGAGGTTGCCCCTTCGCCAATATCCTGGGTTAGATCCGCGGAAGCCTGTAGACTTTCTAAATTATCCTAGATTGTTTAAGATAATTGATTAAAATGCTTACTGGTTCCCTGTATTTATAGGCATGAATGATGACTCTTCGTTTTCTACACCCATATCCCCATATAAGTGCAATTAATGGGGGCGGCACCTGTTCGGCCTAGCGTTTCATCTCCCTATCTGTATCTACCTCTTTAAACCAAAAGTTAGGCCAAACATCATAACAGGCCGAACAGGTACAACCCCCCCAATGCAGCCCCCCATAATTGCATTTATACGGGGATATGTGTGTGGCAAACGAAGAGTCAACATTGATGCCTATAAATAAAGGGAACCAGTAACCATTTGAGTCAAATTCAATTATCTTAACATTCTCAGATAATTGAAAATGAAGTCCAGAAAAGGTACAGAAGAGAATGGTCACAGGGGGGTAGCCTCCAATGAGGATGTGAGGGCCCTGGTGGACAAGCTGGAGGCATTCGAGCAGGAGGTGCGAGTCATCTTTGACAGGTTGATGGATAGGGCTCATGACCTGGAGTGTTCCATCCTGTTCAATGAGAAGGCGTTGGCTGAGATCGATGAAAAAGTAGATGAAATTAGGAAGAAATGAACTACGGTTCATTTTTTTTTTTGTTTTGTAATATCTTCGTTGTCGCATTCTGATTAATGAAAAAACATTTTAGAATTTTTCTCTCATGTTGCGGGTGCTGGTTTTGAAATATTGCATCACTGGTTTTGACATAGTTCGTGACATGTTGTTAAGTATTGCGTGACATTAGTCAATTACGTGACTGTTTATGTTGGCATGAGTGAGTGGATATCACGCATTGAGTGACTTAGTATTAGGTATTGCGAGACTGGTGCTACTAGACTTGAGTTATTCACCGGTTGTATTTAGCATGTTGTTCACTACTTTTCAGGGTTTGCGTGACTGGTTTTTTAGAATTGTACCTGTTTGCCCAATACCATTGATTGACTTATTCTTAGGGTTCAGCGAGACAAGGCATGTTCGTGACTGACTTGTTCAATTTATCTCGTTTTGATGCTTTTGGTCACGAGTATTTGGGCATCGCGTGATTGGTTTTTTATATATAGCGTGACTTGTTTTTGTATATAGCGTGACATGTTGTAATGCGTGACGGACTTGTGCAATTTATCTTGTTTTGATGCTTTTGGTCACGAGTATTTGGCATTGCGTGACTGGTTTTTATATATAGCGTGACTGGTTTTTATATATAGCGTGACCAAAAGTAATGCGTGACTGACTTGTGCAATTTATGTCGTTTTGATGCTTTTGGTCACGAGTATTTGGGCATTACGTGATTGGTTTTTTATATATAGCGTGACTGGTTTTTATGTATAGCGTGACATGTTGTATTGCGTGACTGACTTGTGCAATTTATCTCGTTTTGATGCTTTTGGTCACGAGTATTTGAGCATTGCGTGATTGGTTTTTTATATATAGCGTGACTGGTTTTGATGTATAGCGTGACATGTTGTATTGCGTGACTGACTTGTACAATTTATCTCGTTTTGATGCTTTTGATCACGAGTATTTGGGCATTGCGTGATTGGTTTTTTATATATAGCGTGACTGGTTTTTATGTATACCATGACATGTTGTATTGCGTGACTGACTTGTGCAATTTATCTCATTTTGATACTTTTGGTCACGAGTATTTGGGCATTGCGTGATTGGTTTTTTATATATAGCGTGACTGGTTTTTATATATAGCGTGACATGATGTATTGCGTGACTGACTTGTGCAATGCACATCTTGTAACGAGGCTTACGTTAACTGGTTTTTAGGCGTGGCATGAATGTGTATTATACATTGCAACACTTATTCTGTTAAATTTCATCCGTCGGCCAAATGTGACTTAGGCATTGAGTAAGTTGTTTTTTTTTTTTTGCATTATTGGGAACTTATGTTTAAAAAAAATTGACTGATTGTGACAATTATTTTTTGACAAATTTCAGCAGCATGCCAAATGTTAAGGTTATGATTACATACGGTGGTCAGTGGGTCGATGACATTTACAAGGGTGGTGATACACGAGTTAGGGTTGTTGGGAGTGATTTGTCATTATCAGGCCTAGTGAAGCTGGTTGAAGAAGTTGTCGGGGTCAACGCACAGAAGAATGAAATTGATCTACATGCATCGCTAAGACATGCTGCAGGGGTTTCCCGCATAGTTATCAGGGATGATGAAGATGTAGCAAGTATTCTGCGAGATGAGAGGGCAGTTGCTGTGTTTGTGACAGTTAAGGCAAGAAAGGGAAACGATATTCGACATGAACATGGTATCCAACATAGTCATCGCCTACAACAGAATGGTAATTATTCTGACATACCACAGCATGCATTTCTTAACATACAACCATCGCAATCACGTTTGACGTATCGTCAAGAGTTTGAGCAGGCCGGGACACACCTGAGGTGTTTGCAAATGATGTCTGCACAATTTCGATCAGAATGTGCATCGAATGAATTTCATGGTACACTGCAACAAACAAATCTATCAAATGGAAATTCAGTTGGTCAATCGCCGTTCGTAAAGGACACTGTGATGGTTGTTAACGATGTCGATGCATCTGATGAGATTGAAGATGATGTTGAAGAGGATGACACGGCGGATACGCATGATGACTTGCACGATGCCTGTTTAGATGATGACGGGGGTGAGCACATTGACCTCCCTGCTTTCAATCGTGCAGATGGCAGCACAGGACATGCCACAACTGTTGCGTCAGAAGGGGTTCAGTTCGAAGACCATGCCACAACTGTTGCGTTAGAGGATGCTGAGGGTGCCGAGCCTATTAACGACGACGGCATCGCCCAAAGGAACGGCATTCGTTCGCCAGTGGACAGTGATGAAGAGAGGGTAAATACAAGGGTATCTCGTCAATGGGTCATTCCCGTGGTAGATATGATATCCTTCCAAACAGTTGCGACAAAGGAATCTGGAGCACACGTCGACCACTTATATCGCGGACAAGTGTTTCGATCGAAGTCCGATTTGAAACGTGTTTTGAGCATGTTGGCAATAAAAGAGCATTTTGAGGTAAGAGTTAAAAAGTCATGCCACGCTCGTTTTGAGGTGGGTTGTAAGGAGAAGGCATGCAAGTTTGCTTTGCATGCAACGAAGTTGACTGAGGGAGATTACTGGCAAATTCGGAGGTTGCATAAGGTACACACGTGTACTGTTGATGTTTTGCAAAGTGGATACCGAACTGCGAGCTCTAGGGTTATTGGTGAGCTTATCTCGACCAGGCTGCGAGGAAATTATGTTACCCCATTGAAACCTAAGGAAATAATGGAAGAGATGAATCGCACGTGGGGATTGCAATGCCTTTATGGAAAGGCATGGCAAGCGAAGCAGTATGCTGAAAATCTTGTGTTTGGTCCCCCGGAAGAGTCATTCCAACTCATCCCTTCATATTTTCACATGTTGGAACGTGAAAACCCCGGTACGCTCACGAGTGTTGCTACAGATCGGGAACGCCGATTCAAATATTGCTTCTGGGCGTACGGGTCATGTATCCAGGGGTTTCGTTCTGTAATGCGGCCCGTACTTGCTATCGATGCCACACATCTAAAAGGTAGATTCAAGGGTATTTTGTTTGTTGCGGTTTGCAAAGATGCGAACGAGCAGATATATCCAGTTGCATTCGGCATTGGCGATGTCGAGGACGAAGAGTCTTGGTCGTGGTTTCTTAACCAATTGCGTCGTGCAATTGGTTGTCCCGAAAACCACATGTTAATTTCTGACCAGCATCTTGCGATTAAGAAGGCAGTTGAGAATGTGTACAACGACGCGCATCACGGTCTATGCAGTTACCACTTAGGGAAAAACATTAAAAACCTGTTCAAGCGCACTGATGTTAATACCATCTTCACATTGGCTGCAAACTGCTATAGGCTGTCTGATTTTACCAGACACATGACTGAGCTGGAACAGATTTGCAAACCTGCTTATGACCGCCTGATGAGAATAGAACCTGATAGATGGGCACGTGCACGGTCACCGGCAAGGCGATACAAGCTGATGACATCCAACATTGCGGAGTGTATTAACTGCTGCCTCAGGCATGCAAGGAAAATGCCAATAACCGTCTTGATCGAGTGCATCAGAGGCATGTTCCAACGTTGGTTCCATGACCGGCACAACGAGGCATTGAATATGACCACGCCACTCAGCCCTTGGGCTACCGATCTGTTGAACAAACGGTTGAATGCAGCATGTCATTTCCCCATCCAACTAATCGATCTGGTGGAGTTCCAAGTTATAGGCGGGAATACGGACGCAGTCGTCAACCTATGCACGAAGACTTGTTCATGCAGTGAGTTCCAGAGTGATCTACTCCCCTGCACGCATGCAATGGCGGCAATAAGGTGTGAATAATCATGTTTTCTTTTCTTAGTTAGGGTATTGCTCATTGAATTTTTTGCATGTTTACATTGTTCCCCAACTGAGATTTCATTGCCTTCGCAGTAAGTGCAATCGTTCACCCATTGAATTTTGCTCGCACTATTACACGACTAGCTCTTGGGTGGAGGCATATTCAGTTCCCATTCGCCCAGTTGGCCATCCCAGTGAATGGGACGTCCCCCATGAGGTTAAAGAAATCGTCGTTCTGCCACCAACATGTCGAGGTCAAGCAGGGAGACCTAGGAGGAAAAGGATTCTGTCGGCTGGGGAAGGCATTCGTCGACGTAGATGTTCACAATGCAAGAGCTATGGTCATAATAGACAAAATTGCCGGACGCCGTTTACAGGTCCATCCACACCCGGGGAAACATCATATGCTCATCATCCGGATGGACGACGACGATGACAGAAGGCATGTTCAATATGCAGACAACCCAGGCACACACGAAACGCCTGTCCATTGCGGATAACAAACAGTGATAACATTACAGATGTCGTACCTGAAGATTGTGGAACTTCACACCTCAGTTGTTAGGGTTTCGTTCGAACTGGTTCGAAATGGCCAGACATTTCCATTGAATAATGATATTTGAATTTGAGTTTGCCAACGTCTGGAGGTGATAAGATGATACTGTCGGATCATCAAATGCCTTGTACTCCGTCATAATTGATGATAATTTCTGTCTCTTTGTAAACAATCAAATTCTTATTTGAAATATACCAATAATACTCATAATTATAATTACATTTGAAATAGAGCATGCAGTCAGAAAAGCCACCATGATGGTGGTGCGAATTGAGAGCGAACTAGATCCTCCAACTGTTGTTGGCGCTGCATCAGCTCACGATTCTGCCCCTCCAACAATTCTAGTCGGGCATTCAACCTTGCGTCC
Organism: Theobroma grandiflorum; assembly: GCA_036013995.1. Taxonomy (NCBI): domain Eukaryota; kingdom Viridiplantae; phylum Streptophyta; class Magnoliopsida; order Malvales; family Malvaceae; genus Theobroma; species Theobroma grandiflorum. The sequence continues at coordinate 13,767,796 of CP142130.1, read as the reverse complement.
ATTGTTTCCATAAATGAAAAGAGACGAGCGACTGCTGGATCAACATCGACTGGCTCGTTCCTAACCCATGTGTTGTTCCTGAACTCAAAACCTAGCTGTTTAATACTGTGCTCATTGATGTGATCGAACAAAGCATGGTTTATTGGTGGATCACAACGGCTGTCGACATTGAAGTAGTCTATTATCTCACTGATCAACATGCCGTAATGCAGGTTTCTGTTGAGACCGTCAATTGTCAGGAGCATGTCATCCATTATGAATTTAGCAAGGTCGATACGGCGGGACAATTTGATGTTATTTAAGAACCAGAGCCCCTCTGTCCTGATATTCACATACATCGCTTGGCGAGGACGGATAGTGTGAGCGATGATGAGATGCAAGACTTGATCAAAGAAAGACATCCTTCTCCAATTAGGACTTTCACTCTGTCTTGAAAGAGGGCGGATAAATGCGGACACAAGGTTCCCACCGCCACTGACACGGCACAGATCTGATTGCATCGAAGTCAGGTGAAAGATGCGTTCTATCAATTCGCGCGTAACAACGATACGTTGTCCCATGACGTGAGTGACAAACGAATCGTCATGGTGCACAGCCCTAGATGTTTCCGACTCCGCATATTTTTGTGTTGCATTGAAGTAAAAAATCCGGATCAAATTCTCGTAGTATGGCCTCTTCAGTTGTAAGTATCGTGTCCATCCTAAATTTTCAAAGTTCGCAATGTATGGGAAATCGATTGACCTTAAATAATCAAAGTCAATTATACGCCCGGGCATGACCTTTCTTTTGGCCCATTTGGCGTTGAATTTCGCCGCGTGCGACGGATGGGTGAAATTTTGTATAAAGGAACTGACTGCCGATCCGGACGATGTTTTCGCATCACCGGCGCCGCCTTCACCACTGCTTGAAGTCACCTTTGTGCGTTTGCTTCTGTGACTCATCTTAGATATCTCCGAAGTTAGGATGTTTGGAACTTGAAACAACAACTCTAATGAGGTTCCAATAACCGAACAACTCGATATCAACTAATAATATCAATTGACGATTCCATACTAACCACACACGCGATATTATACATCACTGACGCGATATGGATCAACTAGTCACGCAGCTCCATAACAACCACTAACGCAACTCCAGTTTTCCAGTCACGCGATTCCCATGACAAGTGACGCGACCGCAGATCACTGACGCGATATGGATCAACTAGTCACGCAGCTCCATAACAACCACTAACGCAACTCCAGTTTTCCAGTCACGCGATTCCCATGACAAGTGACGCGACCGCAGATCACTGACGCGATATGGATCAACTAGTCACGCAGCTCCATAACAACCACTAACGCAACTCCAGTTTTCCAGTCACACGATTCCCACAACTAAGGGGGGGTTGGCACATGCGAAGGCAATCACGATGCCATGTAAATACTGTAATAGACTAAGACTAAGAGACTTAACGATGCGAATAAGAAACAAAGGAAAGAAGAAACAATGTTGTTCTTATTGCAGCCGTATGCGTATAACAGCAATGAATACATAACTGTTCTTGTTGTTAATTGAAACAATAAAGAATACAAAGAATAATATGTAAATGATAGAACAAAGAATAATATGGACATGATACGGAACAATGTTATTTGCAGATTGAAAAGAATAAACAAATAAAAAAATTTAACAACCCGAGCTGTTTGCAAAAATCTCTATGGCAAACTTATTTCGAATGCCTTCTATGGCGTTTGCCTTCAGCGCTGGAGGATCGGACTGGATGAACCACTCCAACAAGGCGATAACCCAATCCCCGCAGCTCACTGAATCTTTCTGGACCGGGGTCTTTGCTCTTAATTTATACCTCATTGGCGTCAAAGGTCGCGTTTGACGACGCGATCTGGTAAAGTACCCCGATTGGTGGCATATAATGGGAAACAATGATGTTAGTGGACTCATCTGCTGATCACGCAAGCCAGACTTATGTGCGTCGTCCTGACCGTACGATGTGTCCACTAACATCATAGACCAACTTCGCAAGTTGATGTGCACTACCACCCAGTGTCCGTCAAAATAGCACGGTGCGAGAATTGAGTCAACCTTATCCCAAGCCAAACCCCATGGAAGACTGAAACCCCTTGCATAGTCCAGCAGATGGCCTGGAATTACCGCCTCACTCGGGTTGAATGCCTTATCGTTGGGGGAAGGCTCCATTTCTTTGCTTAGCCCCAGCAAAATAAGCTGCCAATTACGTTACGCACAATAGTTAAATAAATAAAACTAACAAATACACAGACCTTACATTTGAATAATTACAACTCACTAAAATATGATATACGTACGTAGAATGTGGTGTCAACGATGCATATTCTGCTCTTGTAGTGTTGTGGATGGTGCTCGCGTGCCCGCTTACACAACACACTGATGCATGCATCAATATGTTGGGTGTCCATCAACTCTGTCGGCGTCTCCAATCGCCGAAAAAAATCAGGGCCCTCCTGTCCTTCGATACCCATAATGTTAACCCTGCATATTTTTTTCATAATAACACCAATGTCAAAAGACAATGAAATGAATACACTAGAACCATAAAGACATAAGGCTTGATCGTTTACCTGGCTTGATCGTTTTTCATGAAGGCCTCATATCTGGCCTTCAATTCGTCCTTCGATTTCCGCTGGATCAACAGTGGGTTAACGTACGGGCTTCAAAGGTATTTGCTGGCTAAGTTCACACGTGCATCTGCGGGCTCAGGTTGAGGTGGAGCCTCCGTAAATACAGGTGTGATCTCACCTTGCCATACCACTAATTCTGTGGCCTCTGGTTGAGTTGGGACAGCAGCAGGAGCTTGACGCAGGGAAGTTGTGGCTCCACTAATTGCACGAGCAGGTATGTCATGAGGAAGCTGGGCTGCCTCTGCTGGGGATGGGATAGCCACAGGGGACATTCGAGCCGATGCAATTGACTAATTTATCGCACCCGCATCCTCGACATCAACCCCAATCCCACTGCCATCTTTCTCGCGCGCACCATCATCTTCACCCATAAATCGAGCCTGAACGATTCAAAAAATCAAACACATTAGAACACTGTATACATCATAAATGTTATAACCCATACTGAGAAAAACATAAACGTGCATACCTCAAAATGGTCGATTAGCCGACCAACAATCCGATCCTCCGCCCCTTGCATTGACTTCTCGATATGCTGATGCAGTGGCTGGATCTCCAACTGCATTGCCTGCTGGATCTCCAACTGTATTGCTTGCATCTGCATCTGCATATCAGTCTTCAAGGACTGGAGGTCTTTCTTCCACTGTGTTCGCATCCGTTGCAGCTCTCGCTTAATGCTCATAGTCCTTTGCGGACGCAGCGGGGGGTTGCGCGCCTCAACAGATGGGGAAGCAGCAGAAGCAGGAGGAGGTGCAGCATGATGGGCAGCATGAAGACACGGAGGAGGAGAATCAGGGGCCTCAGCAGCACTGAAATGGGGAGGGACCTCCTCGTCAACGCGGCGTCTCCGCTTAACGCCTCGTGCTGCCTTACTTTTATCTTTCCGGTCCATTATCCTCCTCCTTTGCTGGGGACCGAATTCTGGCCGACCTTCCAACTTTCATAACGGAACGTATTGCTGCCCCTCGGAGATGTTGACCTCAATGTCGGCCCAGTACGCAGTCAACATCTCTTCTGCAGTTGCCTCCAACGTCCTCAGCGCGCACAACTGCACCAAAACATGAATTACCATTAGGTATAACCCTCGCTAGCCTATGTCAATCAAAATTAAATTTTATTAAATAAAAAAATATGGTTTATTTACTCACCTTCCCTTCTTCCTCCAGATTTGCAATGCTGGCGTGGAAGCCTACAGGCCTTTCGTCACATTGCCATTTTAGCATTCTTGGCCAAACCTGTCCCGACTCGCGCTGCCTTCCAAATAGGCTTCGGATTACAGGAATTGCTTCCAACGCCCAAAACTGCACATCAAACGTAAAACATTTTTTACTCACCTCCTAAATTCTTATGCAAAAAGATTTAACCTCTTTAAATCTTATGTGACAAGAATAATGATAAACAGTGTATGGCACACTACCTGAAACGCCTAAATAAATCCGTAGATGTGGTAGCGACTTTTCTCCGCTACTCCTGCAGTAGGAGGTTCGAAGCCCCTCGTCATGTAATCTACGGTCAGACTCCAAACATAAGTGCCCCATGGGAATGCGTTCCACTCCTCGATGTTCTCCACAAGCGACAGCAACCATGGAACCACTGATCTTCTGTAGTCTTGACCGAATAAAACATTTTGGGCAATCAAGACGAGGGCCATCTTCGTCGCATCTCCCTCCTGCTGAAACTGGCCTCCCTTGAATGTATCTAAAACTTTTTGAATCTTCACCTCGTTCCCCTCTCCCCAGTAACGCAGGTGAATTCCTCCAGGGACGGCCTCGTATCGATTGACAATAAGGCCCGGTATGGCACCAAACTTAAGCCTTGTCACGAGGCAGAATTCCCTTTTTGAGAACCGGGCCTTTGTTCTCCCTATGGCGAACCATAGCTCGCCCTCGATGGCGGCCGGTTCATTTATTCTGCGCAGCATTAGGTTGTGCACGAGACTGGCGCAGAATAAATTCTTATCAGCTTCGACCTCCATCATGTGCCCAAAGCACGTTCCCTTCAACCTCTCCAACTCGTTCACTTTGGACATCATCTCCCGTATCATATGAAGCTGCGGCCACTTGCAGTGGATGTTAATGCCCGCGTTGAACCCCCACTGCTGCCTCGGCACACAAAGCATAGATTCTACATTATCATGCTCTGTTCCTGTGCTGGCCATCTGCAACATACAACAGATCACCTTCCATTTAGTCATGTTAATTCCATCATTGTAGATTAACATAAAAACAATAGGCATTTATCAGAAATAGCCCTCCTCATAAGTTAACTCATAAAATAACCCTCTCCATACTTTTAACTGTTTTTAGACAGCCCTGGACCAGCATAATTAATGGGAGTGCCGTGCATGGATTGTTAAGCAAATCAACATATACAAATTAAAGCATTACAGTTGATCCATAATAATACATAACGGTTCCAATTTCTTTCATACAGTGCCATACGGATAAATTTCATGCAGTTATGACATTTGTGCCATTCAATATAAAACAAGTCACGCAATGACTTTTAATTGGTCACGCAATTAAGAACATTAATCACGCAACCATCTGTACACAAGTGACGCACCGATATAAACCCATCGACCATTCGCGCAATGTAAACCTTATTACAATCACGCACACCCTGACCCCATGCCATCTACTCGTGCTGTCACGCACTGACCTATCATTACGTCACGCAAAGTTAAACTCTAATGCAATCACGCAAACCCTGACCCCATCCCATCCACTCGTGCTGTCACGCAATGTTAAACCCTAATGCAATCACGCACACCCTTAGTGACCCCATGCCAAAATCCAGTCACGCAAAGCGAGTACGTAAGCCATCAGTCACCCTAAATGCCAATTCCTACCAAAGTGTCTGGACGCATACATATGAACCAGTCACACGACGCCGGTCACCTTTCGACCCCATCAACACCAACAATACCACATTCACCTCGCTATTCAACCATTTCAAACGACAACCAATATCAATATGAACAACCAATATGTATAGGTTTATGCTCAAAAACCAAAACCCTAAACATGAAGAATAACCATTTCGTCACACGGTTCAAAATTTTAAAAAAAATAAAATACTTTCCTTAACTAAAATAAAATAAATATTATACCTTTCTCCTCGTACTGTCAACTTCCTCTCACTGCTGAGTATGTGAAGCACCTTTATGCTGATAACAACCACTCTAAAATGGTCCCACTGCGAAAATGCTCCGAACTTTGTCTGCCACCTAAGTATCGACAAAAGTTGACTTGCTTTGGAGGAGATGTACTGTCTGTCTCTGAGAACTGAGTGGTGGACCACATATAAACAGATTTTACCCGTTGCAACGTTTCGGGTTGAGGCGCGGACCCAAAAGGATGCGTCGGTTTCATTAAGGATATTTTCGTCCAAAGGTGACTTTTTGTGTCTAAAAACACTTAAAATTATAGAGAAGTCCATTCTCAGAAACGCCTTTTGGATTCCGCCTATAAAAAAAAGGTCGTAAAAAAAAATTGTAAATGTTTCCCTTTAAAGCATAGTCTTGACTTCACTTTTTGCGTTAATGGAGTAAAAAGCTACATAAAAATTATCCCTATGCGCTTGATAATTGCAACCTATATTATATGCAATATGAAAATGGGAATCCAGGTTTGCACCTATTATCTCCCACGTGAAAGAGAAATCCATGTTCAAAGTACCTTTACTATAGTATTAGTAAGTATATATTTCGAGATTTACTAAGAATTCTGCTCTTCCTAGTACTGTACACATAGGACACTGTGCCATCCTTAATATCTAGCACCAAACCGTTGGAAAGAACAGTAAATTTTGATATGCTGCAATTTAATAAATAATTAATGATATAGCATCTACGTATTTAATTTTTTTAATTAAAAAAAGAATTTGAATTATATTTTTTAAATCATATATCAATAATTGAGTTAAATACTCGTTGTAAGCATTTAGTTAATTAGTAAGTTTTTGTATTTATTTTTTTAAAAAAAATTAAATTGGAAACTTGATAAAAAAAAATAAAGAAGAAGAAAAGGGGTAACGTGGAGAGCTAGGGAAATAGTTAAAATAGATACAGTTAATTTGTTGGCGCGTGGGTTGTGAAAGGTGGCCCATTTTCACTCATCACATGCGGTTGCAGGCTCTGGCTTGCACACACCTCAAGACGGCACCAATTGCGCCCCCTCCCACCCTTCACATCCATGCCACAGCTTTCTTCTCCTTTATCACACCATAAAAGGACACTAACTAATCTATGCCTTACTTCTTCGTTTCATTGCATTTAATTTGTACAATAATGTACCTACTTAATGCCCTTTAATTAAATCTTTTATAATGCTCCCAAAAAAATACTTTTTAAAAAAATTAAATAATACTTATGATGTCCTACTTCATTTCCATGTTTAATAAAAAATTATTCCTTTAAGTTTCATAGATTAATACATTTTATTTTTTATAAGGATGTAAATCCAACAATTTTTGGTACGAAAGAAGCAAATGTTGATGACCCATTATTTCTTGTTTGTATAGTTGGCAAAATAAGGGATATCAAAGGGTAAAGTAATATTTTTTAAAAAAAGTTTGGTACCTTTTCCTAAATAGTACTTGAATTTTATAAATATTCGATTAGATTTTTTAATTGTTACTTGAACTTATACATGAATATCCTAAATACTTTTCTTTAAGCATTCGTATCTGTTAAATACGTTATTAAAATAAATTAAGAATCTATATATTATTAATGAAAATTAAATTAATAAATTAAAACTAGTTTATGAAAATAAATTAAAATTTAAAATCAAAATTAGAATAATTAATAAATTTTAATATTAAGAATTAAATTAATTATAAATAAAAAATAATATATAATTAAAATTTAATATTAAAAATCATTATTTATAATCAAATTTGAATAATAATAGATATCTTGAAATCATTATCCGAAGTCTACTCGAAAGAGATAATAATTTTACCATGTAAATCTTAGTTGAACTCAATTACGTGGAGAAACTCTAATGCGTGGATATTCATGGTGGTTTTTATTTAAAGAATGATAACCAGTGAGGAGGGGAGGGGATTTTACAAAGTGAGGCAGAGAAAAGTTTCAGCCAAGAATAATAGTAAAACAATTGAGAAGATGCTGATATGATGCGGTTCCCTTCTCTTTGTTGTTAGGACCAATTCAAGTGTCGATTTGGCACCATCTTCATCTTAACAAGTCAATTTGTGAAAATGCCATCCAAATTTGCAATTCCTAAGTTCTAGATTTGGTTCCCCCGAGAGAGAAGAAGTCTCTGTTTGTCAAATTGGTAATTGGACCAGGACCAAGGTAAAATTAGAAATGTAAGGCTAAGGCATCCACTCTTTTCTCCACACGTCACGCCTCCCTCACACTGTTTCGCCTTCTACTGTCCCTGCTCAGACCCCAAGCGGAGGACCCCTTTCCTCACGTTTTTTCACTTTCCATGCGGACGTAATTTCAGGAATTTTGCATCATTCATTCATTTTCAACACGTCCTCTCCTCGTCCCACGTGGCCAGATCCCAGCGGCTACCGACAACAGACAACCCCTCGGCGCACTCTCCGCTAATTTGCGCCTCCCTCCCTGCTCCCCCTTTAATACGCGCTCTCCATCTCCCCTATTAGTTTCCAGCTCCCTATTTCAGTCAAAATATTTTCCGAGAAAGTTCCCACCCAGAAAAAAAGAAAATCCCCAGGAAGTGCTTGACTCCAAATCCGAATTATCTCTTCTGTATTTCTACTTCGTTTTGTTGATTAAGTTCATCCAAAAGATCCGTAACCAGATCAAGACAATCTCTTTTTTTTGACTCCTCCTGATTCTTGCAGATAAATTCCCTCTCTTCTCTCAACTCTAAATATTCATTTTTCCCTCTTTTTAACTATTAGATTCAATTTCATGCCATTTTAGTGTATTTATTAAGTTCTGTAGTTCCATTCTTTGGGGTTTTTTTTTGTGATCTGCTTTTCAAGCTTAGGACTTACTGTAGCTTTCATTTTAAGCGGAAGAATCGAGATTTAGGGTTTTGCGGTTTATAATTTTCTTTTTCATTTGATAGTTTGAAATCAAGTGAGAAAGTTGGGTTTTTCTATGCGTGGGATCTGTTGATTAGCGTTTGATTGAACTCTGATGAGACGCCGCCCTGTGGCGTTGGTTACTTCAGAAGCAATGGAGAAGGGTTCCCCTAAGAATCAAAAAACCCGGCTCTGTTTATTAGCTTCTTTATCAGCTTTTTTCTGGATTTTGCTTTTGTATTTCCATTTTGTAGTTCTGGGAAGTAGCACTGCAGTTGAGGAATCAGTTATATCAGAACCAGTCAAATTAGAATCTCCTTTTGTTAATGTTGGTTCCATCCCTGCTCGGGTGACCAATGCCCGTATAGAGAAGGAGAAACCACCTGTGGAACCCGTTAGGAATACAGCTGGTGAAAGGGCGGTGAATTACCCGTTTATGAGAGCTCTGAGGACGGTGGAAAACAAGAGTGATCCATGCGGGGGAAGGTATATTTATGTGCATAATCTTCCACCGAGGTTTAATGAGAACATGCTTAAGGAGTGTAAGAGTTTGAGTCTTTGGACTAATATGTGTAAGTTTACCAGTAATGAAGGTCTTGGTCCCCCACTTGAGAATGTGGAAGGGGTGTTTGAGAATACCGGGTGGTATGCCACAAATCAGTTTGCAGTGGATGTGATATTCAATAATCGGATGAAGCAGTATGAGTGCTTGACGAATGATTCTTCAATTGCAGCTGCAATTTTTGTGCCCTTTTATGCGGGGTTTGATATTGCAAGGTATCTTTGGGGATACAATATCTCGAGGAGGGATGCTGCTTCACTTGATTTGGTTGATTGGCTGATGAAGACGCCTGAGTGGGGTATAATGGGAGGGAAGGATCATTTTCTGGTGGCGGGGAGGATTACATGGGATTTCAGGAGATTAACTGATAAGGAATCTGATTGGGGTAATAAGCTTCTGTTTTTACCTGCTGCAAGGAATATGTCGATGCTTGTGGTTGAGTCCAGTCCCTGGAATGCAAATGATTTTGGCATTCCATATCCGACCTACTTCCATCCTGCAAAGGATGAGGAAGTGTTTGTCTGGCAAAATCGGATGAGAAATTTGGAGAGAAAGTGGCTGTTCTCTTTTGCTGGTGCGCCACGTCCTGGAAACCCCAAGTCAATAAGAGGGCAGATCATCGATCAATGTAAGAATTCAAAAGTGTGCAAGTTGTTGGAATGTGATTTTGGGGAGAGCAAGTGTCATTCCCCAAGCAGTATAATGCAGATGTTCCAGAGCTCACTGTTCTGCCTACAACCCCAAGGAGATTCATACACACGGCGATCTGCTTTTGATTCAATGTTGGCTGGTTGTATTCCTGTCTTCTTACATCCTGGCTCAGCGTACACACAGTATACTTGGCATCTTCCTAAAAACTATACTACATATTCAGTGTTTATCCCGGAGGATGATATTCGTAAAAGGAATGTTAGCATAGAGGAGAGGCTTAGTCAAATTTCTCCCGAGCGAGTGAGGATCATGAGAGAGGTGGTCATAAATCTCATTCCAAGGCTGATATATGCAGATCCTCGCTCTAAATTGGAGACTCTTCAAGATGCTTTTGATGTTGCTGTACAGGCAGTCATTGAGAAAGTTACAAGGTTGAGGAGGAATATTATCAAAGGTCGTACAGAATATGATAACTTTGTGGAGGAAAATAGTTGGAAATATGACTTGTTAGATGAAGGACAGCGTGAGGTTGGAGCTCATGAATGGGATCCTTTCTTCTCAAAACCGAAGGATGAGCAGAGAGATCAATCTACAGAAGCTGCGAAAAATTCTTGGAAGAATGAGCAGAGAGATCAATCATAATTGGAAGTCATGAAGCAGTACATAAATTGAACTGAAGCTTAATGCACCCTCCGAGTCTCAAAACAAGAGTTACTGTTTTGAGTTGGGTAGATTGCAGGTATAACCTTCTGAAGGCCTTATTATGCATCAACTACAGGTACTGCCACCAAGCATATCAGGCCCGAATCCTTGTTTCAAACTAAAGCAAGGATAAATATTCTCTGCACCAAACACAGCCCTTTATATAGAATTTTCTCCTTTTGAGTTACTATTTGCTTAGTGATTCTTTTTAATGTGTTGTTGTAGCTGAGATTTTGTCAGTTTGTCTGTCTATGCTCCTGTCTTATCAATGCATACAAGAAATAATAACTAATAACCGGTGTTTTTTGCTTCATCGTGGGGATTTGGGAATAAACTTTTCTGTCCTCTCAACCATTTTATTGAATTCGTTTTGCTGCAAAGCTATAAAACTAAGCATCGGCTATATGAGTCAATTTTTACAAGATTATTATATTTGTTAACCTTTAATCCGTTGAAGTACATCAAGTTAATCAGGGTAAACTTTCCATGTTTTCATGGAGATTGGTCATCGTATACTGTAACTATTTTTGACCTTGGCATTCTCCTATGTGGGACATCTTGTTTTGAGTAACTGAATTATATTACCAGGAAGAACACAAATGAGAAATGCATCTGGCTTAGATGAAGAAATAATTGCAGCCAGCAAATCCGCATATGGGCCTTACCGCCAACACCTTCCCCAAGTTTTAGACTTGCTTGAGGTCTGTCGTCTTTTTTCTTTCCTTTATTAAATAGGAGTTTGCTTGCTTGCCTGCAGCCTTGAAGGTTCACTTGGGCTTCACACCGAAAGAATTATAAATAAAAATAAAAATAAAAATTGGAAAATATGTGGGTTTAAGCTGTGATTCAACTGTCAATGTCCAAAGCTGACAGCACAGCACACTGCTGAACCTCCCCGTTGCTTCAACTGATGAATTCACACCCAAGTTTCTTCTCTGGTGTCAATAACCTGGACTTATATATTTTACTGGTATTCAGTTTAAAGGTAGCATATCTGATTAGGACATTAGAATTTAAAATAAAGGAATTAACCACCCAAACAAAACAAAAGCAATAAAGACAAAGGAATATAAATCCTGGGCAAAAGAGAGGGAGCCATTGATGGCGTCTGCTAGCATTTAATGGCCTTTATCTACGTTTTACTTGAACTTTCTCACTCTGTTTCTTTAGGTTTTCCCCTTTCGAGAAGGCTCACATACTGATGGAATGATGTTGAAGCAATAAGCATGTTGAAATGGTTCATAGTTTTAGAATTTAACGGCTATATACGTAAACTAAATGTATTAAAACGAAGCATAACATCTCGTGAGGCTGAGATCTGGTGCTTCAGCTCCCTCAAAAAACCCAGCAGAGCCCTCTCTCTCTGCCACAACAAAGGATCCTCGTGATAAAGAGCTCTTATATTTCACGAGTTTCATATTCTCACCCAGAGCTCAAGCATGTCTCCCAAACCAGGTTTGAACTCTCTTCTGCTCCTTCAAATACCCCCCACCTCCTCTGCAAGATCATTCACCGAATTCCAAGTCGCAACGTCTCAACTTCTCCATGGAAGCTAAAATGCGGCTTTTCTGTTCAACCCTTTTTCTCTACTTGGTTTCTGTCCGTGCAAACAGTCTTCAGACTTACATAGTTCAATTGCATCCGCATGGTGTAACCAGCTCACTGTTTCCTACTAAGCTTCAGTGGCATCTCTCATTTCTTGAGCAAATTCTTTCCTCCGAGGAAGACCCTTCTTCTCGTCTTCTCTACTCTTATGGTTCTGCCATGGATGGTTTTGCAACTCAGCTAAGTGAAACTGAGCTAGAGTTGCTGCGAAGTTTGCCTGATGTTGTTTCAATTAGACCTGACCGGCTGCTCCAGATTCACACTACTTATTCTTACAAGTTCTTGGGGCTTAGTACGACTAGAGATGGTGCTTGGTTTAAGTCTGGACTTGGTCGTGGAACAATTATTGGAGTGCTTGACACCGGAGTTTGGCCAGAGAGTCCTAGTTTCAATGATCAAGGAATGCCGCCTGTTCCCAAGAAATGGAGAGGGACTTGCCAAGAAGGGCAAAGTTTCAATGCCTTGAATTGTAACCGTAAACTAATCGGTGCTAGGTTCTTTATAAAAGGTCATCATGTGTCCTCCGTGTCGCGTTCAGCAAACATGATTCAGGAGTATATATCACCCAGGGACTCCTCTGGACATGGAACTCATACATCATCCACAGCTGGAGGAGTTTCTGTTCCAATGGCAAGTGTGCTTGGCAATGGTGCTGGTGTGGCCCGTGGAATGGCCCCTGGAGCCCACATTGCTGTCTACAAAGTTTGCTGGTTTAATGGCTGTTATAGCTCTGATATCCTAGCTGCGATGGATGTCGCGATTGCGGATGGAGTTGATGTGCTTTCACTCTCACTAGGTGGCTTCCCATTGCCACTTTTTGATGATAGCATAGCCATTGGCAGTTTTCGAGCAGTAGAACATGGAATATCAGTAATCTGTGCTGCAGGAAACAATGGCCCAATTCAAAGCTCAGTAGCCAATATAGCTCCCTGGGTTGCTACCATTGGTGCTAGCACACTTGACCGAAAGTTTCCAGCCATAGTTCGGATGGGTAATGGGGAATTCATTTATGGAGAATCTGTATACCCAGGGAACAGGTTACGGAGCGCCGAAAAGGAATTTGAGCTGGTCTACGTCACCGGTGGGGACAGCGGAAGTGAATTTTGTTTCAGAGGGTCTCTCCCAAGAGCAAAAGTAGGAGGCAAAATGGTTGTTTGTGACAGAGGTGTAAATGGAAGGGCAGAAAAAGGTGTAGCGGTCAAAGAAGCCGGTGGTGCTGCCATGATATTAGCAAATACAGAGATAAACCTCGAGGAAGACTCGGTGGATGCCCATGTCTTGCCAGCAACCGAGATTGGTTATGCAGAGGCAGTACGTCTAAAGGCTTACATAAACATTACCAGTCGTCCTAGAGCTCGAATCATTTTTGGTGGAACTGTTATTGGAAGGTCAAGAGCACCAACAGTAGCACAGTTTTCAGCCAGAGGGCCCAATTTATATGATTCTTCAATCCTCAAACCAGATGTGATTGCTCCAGGAGTTAACATCATTGCTGCCTGGCCTCAGAATTTAGGTCCCACTGGTCTTCCAGAAGATGCTAGAAGAGTTAATTTCACAGTCATGTCCGGTACTTCCATGGCATGTCCTCATGTCAGTGGAATTGCAGCTCTGATTCACTCAGCACACCCAACATGGACCCCAGCAGCTATCAAGTCTGCGTTAATGACATCTGCCGATGCAAATGACCATAGGGGAAAACCAATAACGGACGGAAACAAACCGGCTGATGTTTTTGCTATTGGAGCTGGACATGTGAACCCTGATAGGGCCATCGATCCAGGATTGATATATGATATCAGGCCAGATGACTATGTCATTCATCTTTGCACACTTGGATACACAAGATCAGAAATTTTTACAATCACGCACAAGAACGTGAGTTGCAGTGAGATTTTACGTATGAACAGGGGTTTCAGCCTCAATTACCCCTCCATTACTGCAGCTTTCAAGCAGGGAATGAAGAGTAAGGTGATCACAAGGCGACTTACAAATGTGGGAAGTCCTAATTCCGTCTACTCAGTGGAAGTGAAGGCTCCTGAGGGAGTCAAGGTGAGAGTCAAACCTCAAAGGTTAATATTCAAGCATATCAATCAAAGTTTGAGTTACAGAATATGGGTAATATCAAGGAAGAAAACAGAAACAAAGAGGATGAGCTTTGCAGAAGGGCAGTTGACATGGGTGGATGCTCACAATAACTTCTATAGGGTTCGAAGTCCCATTTCAGTCACTTGGAAATAGCAGCAGCTCAGCAGCTAGTTTTACTAGTTCTTATTTTAATTTCTTATTGGGATAGCTTGAAAGAATTGATGTTTTATCAATACTTGAGTTGAGAATATACCATGTTTATGTGGGTAGAAAATTGGAAAAAAAAATAATTGGCAAAAGCCTCTTCATCATCAAAATGAAGAGTGAAGTGATAATAATAACTTCCATTTTATAACATACAATTGGACTTTTGAGCTCTTCCTTACTGGACATCTTCCATATCATTTTAGTTTCCTGTGAACAGTCATCTATCAAGAACTATTAAGTAACAACATTGTTACTTAGAAACATCCACACAGTGCATTTCTGGCTGTTCTTTCCACGTTCATGTACAACAACTGAATCTGTCAATCAATGTGAAGGAGGAAGAGAAATTGTTAAGAAATGCCTGATTGCGCTCCTTGGTGATCTGCAGTTCATCTAACAACAGCACAATATGTAACTGACCCGCAAAACATCTCTTCTGAGATATCCAGCTCTGATAACATAATCCTAGTTAGTTATCAAATGAAGAATTGCCAGCAGTCATCTTGACACGCATGAAAATGAAGTGTACAAACTGAAGATAGAACAGACCACAAAACTTTGTTGGCTAGAAGGAATTGATAAAGTTATTTCATGAAACCTACATAGGATCTAACCCATTAAGGCATCTGCATAAAACCTAAATGGGATTTAACCCAGGCTTCAAGTTATACTTGGACAAAACTTACACAACACCAACGAGGAAACTGAGGGAAGCAAAGAGTACGACAAGAGAAGAATATACATTGCCTCATTTTTTGATGAACTGCAAGCCGTTTTCATTAGAATATCGCTCCATGAATCTCATGAACCTGTCCCACTCTCGGGGAGAACGCATTATATACTTTGCTTCAATTCCTGCAGGCTTCCCATTTACAAATTTGGCATTCACATCAACTGACTGAAGAACCCCTTCCTCATCAATCATGTAAAAACCAGTGATTTCACCAACTTCCCCCGCTGAGTCAAAAACAGATGGTTGCTCAAATCTGAATATAGCAACGCCATTTGTACCATCTCTTGACTTGGTTAACCTCACATCCGGTATTGTCTGCTCATCAGTTCCTTGAATGAACTGAATTGTTGGTTTAACCATCATTGTTATTGGTCCACATTTCTGAGAGTTCCATCTTGTTGGAGACAGCCGTGAATGGGCCAATTGTAAAGATTGTGCATTGAAGAGTGGATTTGCACTCCGGTGAACAATCCAAGATGGTATTCCTGCACAATATTAAAAGGCATTACATGAGTTACGTTTAACACATCAAACTTCATGGAAATACAGCTTCTACTACTTCTTTCCAGCAAGCTACTAAGCATGTTTAAGAATCTCGCATTCTATACCCTTGAAGGAAATAAACAATTAAAATCTTATATTGTTAAAGCTAAATATTCATCCCTAATTGCCAACTACTTTCTTTTTCTCAACATGAGCAAACACAGAGTCAATTTGGAATTGGCCTGCTTGTCATTTTCACAATGAATCATCCATCTCTCCAGGCTTCAATTCTATTGGTTTGAAAAAATATGTTGCCAGTTGTAAATGTTAAACCCTCATTTTAGGATCTAGCATTCCACAAATATTTCATTTCAGGTATGATAGAACCTTTTGAAATAAAAAGAAATATATTATTTATTTAAGGAAAATTGATAATAAAAGTTGACAAAATATATACAATAAATAGAATTACCCATTACTACATAAAGATAACTTTTAACAAATATGGATTTGAATCTCTTAATCTTATTAATCCTAATTTACTAAATTTTATCATCAAATTCTTTTAAAATAAATAAAAGCAAAAGTGTTGCATTTTGTTCTGACAAAATAATAAGTTGAGGCCTAAGATGAAAAATTTGAGAAACTTGGATTTTAAGACCAGCATTTAACCAAACTTATCCATAAACATATACAACAGATAAATCAGGAAATCAAATTAACTGGCAAATATAATAGTTGAACTCAAAGAATGTATGAAACTTGTAATTGAAAAGATAAAAGTTTAAAGGAAACAACGCTTGACAAATCCTTGAAACGCTCATGCATCCACAAATCAAATTAAAGCATTCCCATATGCCAAGTTATCATTCATTGCATTTGGGAAACAAGTGGATAGTAGGTACCTGAAAGAGAATGTGGTTGGTAGAGCAAGGTGTGAGAGACAGGGGAGGCAAACGCCAGGGAATGAAGAGTTGCCATTGTGGGGAGAAGGGAGAGAGGGAAAGAGGGTATGGAAGATAGTTAAAAGAGAAACTAGTCGGTGAGTTGGTGTGGTGAATGGACAGGGATGGTGTGTAGCAAGGAGAGCCATTCACTTGAGAGTTTGGATTAGTGGAAGAGACATCAGGCACAGTGTGTCCATGCAAAGCAATGACTGGCACTGGCACTGGCAGGCAACACAAGTACATCACAGTGCTGAGCCTTTTAGCCCAACTATTGGAAAAATCAGTGGGTTAGGGCTTTGGGCTTCTTTTTTTAATCAACAAAAGCCCATATGCAAATCCAAGCATTGCCTCCAATTTATATGCCTCACACTGGGGGCCTGGACACTCAACCAGCCCCTAATTTGTTTGTACCCTTTTCCTGGGGTTATGCAAACGGTTAGTTCCGTAAAATCAATTCTGAAAATTTCAAAATAAAAAAAGTTAAATTTTTTCTCCAAAAAAAAATTGAAATCAAACCAAACTAATTATAGTAACTGAAAAATCAAACATGGAATTATTTCGATTCAGCTTTTGAAAACGAACTCATGAAGATAGAGGAAAAAAAATATGAAGATGAGGTAAGTTTTTATCGAATCTCACGTTGAGATTTTTGTTTTGTTTTGTTTTGTTTTTTAAATTATTGAGATTTTTTTTTATTTTATTTTTTAATTGAATAATAAAAAACAAAAAATGAAGAATTCTGTTTTGTTTTTTAAACTCAAAGCTCACTTATCTTCATCAGGTAAATCTATAAACATAGCATCTGTCCTCAATATAATTGCTTCCTTTAATTAAAGTATTGCCAATAGAAAATAAGGAGTTAATATTATGTACTTTGATCTTATACTTTAATAATCTAAGTTAAGAAAGCCCCAAATTACCCCCCATAATACAAGTATTAATTCAATTAGTCTATTGGGAAAATTTCAAATAAGAAATCAAATCGATTAAACCGTTTGAACTAAATTTAATTAATCAAAATAACCGAATATCGAATTAACCAAACCGAAATAACTGTACTTTCTTCGATTCGATTCGGTTCGGCATAAATTTGCACATCCCTACTTTGGCCTCTTACACTACAAAATAGTAATACTTTTATTATTATCATTATAATTGCATTTAAGACATTTTAATCCATCATTTCGTTACCACTTAACTATAAGTTCAAAAGATCACTTGTTTAGCCATTGTGCATATATGAATATAATTTATTAAACTTGAAAATTCATTAACTCTTTATAATTGTTAACGAATGTGTATATACAAGAAACATATACATTTAAAGTCTCATAAAGTTTGACTACTTACAACTATGGATGCAAAATACTAAGTTTTAGAGTCTTAGAAAGAACGATTAAAGAGAGAAAAACATTGGAATTGAGAAATTGAAGCAAAGATACCAAAAGATTGAAGACATAATACTTAAAATAGTTTTTAAATTATTTGAAAAAATTTAAATAAATTTTTATTTTTTTATTGTATTTAATTAAGTTTATTTATTTTTATTTTGAGTTAAATTTTTTTTTTATAACTAACGGTTGATTAAGTATCATTAATTAAGACGTTACTTGTTATTTTATATTTATCTAATATTAACATGACATTAATGTGAAAAGCAAAAAATGTCATATGATCATGTTATTATATTATATCAATATGACATATCATCATTAATTTATAACATATCAACATATTATATTAACACCATGTGATATAAAATAACAAGTGCTATTTTGATTAAAAACAGTTAATCAACCATTAATTATAAAAATTTATTTGATTTAAAATAAAAAAATAAAAAATTATTTAAATTTTTTTATATAATTTAGAAATTTTTTTAAAAATATTATACCAAAGCTGAAAAGAGTTGTATGTACCTGGAGCGTTGTCCTTTGTGCGTTATGTCCCTATCTACTAGTTGTCTTGTCTAAGACATAGGACAGCTGCGAACACATTGTATATTGAACCATATAAAATAGAGTTCATGCTCGAGATAGAGATACTGTTTTCCAACATTGGCAGGCTAATCCTGAACCATATTTTCCACAATGACCAAGTTGTTGCTAATGTTCCATTAATTCTTGCTAATTAGCCTTAATTTGTTTCATGATTGTGCATTGGGTCACTTCAGTTTTCCATTTTTCTTTTCCCTCGTCAATTTGACCACGCAACTCATCAAACTAGGCTGCTATGTGAACCTCAAAAACAATGCATAGCATGGTTTTCATACTCCTTTTAAGTAAATCAATTTTTAACAATAATTATTAATTCATGCTAAGTTTTGATGACGGTTTATTCTTTTTATTTCTAAATTATCATCTTAAGTTGCAAATAAGAATTTCAATTGTATTGAACCATTTTTATTTAAAAATATTTTTATCTTAAATATTAATAAAATTTAACGATTTGTAAATAAGAATCCTAATTGCATTCAATAACTTTCATTAAAATTGAATAATTTATAAGTTAATATCATTTTAATGATTTATATTTCCAACTTTATATTTAAAAATATATATTATTATTTAGAAATAAATAAATAAAATAAGTGTTCACTTGCAAACGCACGGGACAACAAATACTATTATCTTTAAAAGTATATTTGATAAAAATTAATATTTATAGTCACATGCATTACACAAGAATACTTATTTTTATATTTATTTTAAAATAGCATTTGTTTATAAAATAAAAATATTTCTAAATTATAAAATTAATTGTGTATAAATACAATACAATTATAATTGAAAGATAATTATATATAAAAGACAATTCATATTTCAATTATATATAATTGAAATTTTGTAATATTAGTCTATATATTATTTAATACTATTAAAATTAGAAAAAACAAATCTTTTCAATGAGAACCATCCAATATATTTAGGATTATTATTTACAAATCAAATAAATCTTATTAATATTTGCTATGAAAAATGTTTTTAATGAAATTATTTTAATGCAATTAGAATTTTTATATATTACTAATGTGACAAATCTTATTAATGTTAATAATAAAAAATATTTAAAATAACAATTTATAAATGTAAAAAGAAACATGACTGTTTTCGTTAATTAAAAAGTTTTTTCCACATACATATTTTTTTTATATATTATAGATTAATTACCACTTATATATTTTTTTAAATTTCACTCGTTAACCAAGCAAAAGATATGTGATAATCTCTCTATTACCCTTTTTTCCTCTTCTTTTTTCATTAATCAAAACTATCATTTCCTCTTTAAAATTTGAAGCCTACCCTCTCCTCTTGTTTCTATTTTCTTTCCTAAACATAGGGTTAGGGGCTCTAGCTAACCCAAAGAAAATACAAAACTAGAGCCTAAGGTAATGGGACCATATGAAACACAATTAAAAGTATGTCATATCACTAGAAGAAGAAAACAAGATATTAAAGCACACTAATTTGAAACTTTCAAAAAGAAACAAATTAGTTTAAAATAATAAACACGAGAAATATTAAATAAAAATCAAAGAATCGTTTAGTTACAGAAAATGTTCACTCATTCCACATCAACTGTTATGTGGTCACTTCAATTGTTATTTACGTAAACGGAAGCATCACTTGATAATGACTGACTATTAATTTTATTTTAAAATTAGAGATTTATGTAATATAAATTAAAGGATAATAGTTTTTTTAATACAATTAAAAGACGAGAGTTTTTTTTTTTTTATCAAAAAATGAAATAATATAAAAGGTTTCATCTTTAGTATTTAGACCCACCTAAAAACAAGAATTCTTGAAGGCATTATTCAAGTACATTTCCTGCACACGCAAGAACCACCGAATAAGACAGTGTTTGTCGCATCAAATCTAGGGAAAAAAAAAAATACAAGGCTAATTCTGCCATCTTCCGATGTTATCTGGGCTGAAACTTTGAACAAAGTGAAAGGTTGAAAAAGCAAGCTTTGGCACAATATTTGAAAAGATTTCTGAGTTATTTAAAAAAGTTTAAATAAGTTTTTATTATTTTATTATATTTAATTATTTTTTTATATTTTTATTTTAAATTAAATAAATTTTTATAATTAATGATTGATTACTTTTTATTAATCAAAATATCATTTGTTATTTTATATCAACGTAACAATGATATAAAGGGTGAAGTATGCCATGTCATGTCATCATTCATTATAACAAGTCAAAATATTACGTCCATATCATATGCAATAAAATGACAAGTGACATTTTGAGTATTTTGATTAATAACAATAAATCAATAATTAGTTATAAAAATTTATTTGGATGAAAGAAATTTTAAAGTTTTGATTAAATGTTATAAAAAAATAATGACTTATTTAAAATTTTTTAAATAATTTAAGAGGTTTTTTTAGGTATTATGTTTTTTTTTGTTTTACATTTTTTTCGGGGTAGTAATATAAAACAAGAGTTTGATTAAAATAAAATATGATTTTATTTTAATATCCCTATGTTTCATTGGCTATTGATTAAAATCGAGATTAATAATTAACCGTTTGCTTGGTTAATTAAAGTAGGGCACATTTTCTATCTTGGTAATTGTGAAGAGTTGTTATCAATTTATTTATTTAAACATGATTAATCACTTAATTGAATTTTTATTTTTAATAAAAATTTAAATTTAGTTAAGCTCATTAGAAAATGTAGATTCTCATTTAAAAAGCAGAGATATTTAGGATTCGAGAACCTAAGATTTTTGAAGAAATTTATTATTGTAATTTTCTTGAAAAATTTTATCATCAATAAGATTCTCATTTATTTTCACTCTTTAAATGCTTGTGATCAAGGGCGAAGGGTAAGCTAAGAATGCCCCCCTCCCCCAAAATTTTTAAAAATATTTTTTTATTATATATATTTTATCAATGACCCCTCCAAAATTTTAGAAAATTTTTATTTATTATATATTATTAATGGCCCACTTAAAATAAAATTTTTATTTAATAATTAATATAAAAAAATCAAACAATGTCACAAACCTACTTAATTTTACCTTAATCTAAATTTTTCTACACCTCTTTCTTTTTTTCTTTTCTCTTTTGTCTCTTTTTTTTTATTTTTCTTTTTTTATAACTCATCACTGAAACACACCTTATTCTTTAAAAGAGATTTATGAGTTTGTGAGTTTGGACAAAGAAAAACAGAGATCACTCACCACTATTGTGTAAAATTGAGAGGAGGTAAAGTTTTCTTTTACCTTCTTCTTTCTATTTATATTATTTAACTTTTATGTGAAATCATGTATTTTGTATTTAATTATTTATATTTTATTCATTATAGTTTTATGTTTTATTTTTTAAGTTTCAATATAAATAAATAAAAATATTGAATGTTGACTACATTATTTTTTTTTTAGGTTTGATTAAAATATGAGTAAGTTGAAAACAATTGACAAATTTTTTAAAAGAAAAAAGGTAGATTGCTCAAATGATTCTCCTACACTTGAGCCACCAAACCTTAATACTTCAACTAATGAATAACAACAATGTGAATCGAAACGTCCAAGGCTCAATCTTGAAGAAATTGATGCTATTCATATAGAACTTGACCCTAGATTATGACCAATGATATGAGAATTTCCTATCAATCAAAGGGATGAATTTCGTCGTGCTTATCTCAAATGTGGGCCATGTCAACCCATTCTTAAGACATATCCTCTATCAGATGATGATCATCCTCGTCATTTTCAAGCTTCTTAGTTAGAATTATATCCTTCTTGGTTAGAGTATTCTTGTGACAAAGATGTTATATTTTGTTTGCCATGCTACCTTTTTGGTAAGAACACCTCAAGTCGTCCAGGTCCAAATGCATTTATTGAAAAGGGTTTTAGAAGTTGGAAGAAAGTAAATAGCGGAGAAAATTGTCCACTTTTGAATTATGTTGGGAAAAATCTAAATTCCCCACATAATGTTGCTATAAAATCTTGTGAGGGTTTATTGAAAAGATCCCAACATATTGATAGGCTGATCAAAAGACAAGCATCAAAAGAGATCTTGAATAATCAACTTAGGCTCAAAGCTTCTATAGATTGTGTTAGATGGTTAACTTTTCAAGCTTGTGCATTTAGAGGTCATGATGAAAGTCCATCCTCAAAAAATAAAGGAAATTTTATTGAAATGTTGAAATTATTAGGATCTTACAATGATAAAGTTCATAAGCTTGTCTTGGAAAATGCTCCATGGGTTGCTAAGTACACATCTAATGATGTTCAAAAGGAGATTTTGCATATTTTGGCTAATATGGTGAGAAATTCAATTAGAGATGAAGTGGGACATGCTAAGTTTTGTATTATTATTGATGAAGCTCGAGATGAGTCTAAAAAAGAGCAAATGGCTATTATTTTGAGATTTGTTAATGGTGATGGTTTTGTTCAAGAATGTTTCTTTGATCTTGTACATGTTAGTGATACCAGTGCAATGACTTTAAAGAAAGAGTTAGTGTCTATTCTTTTTCGTTATAACCTTCAAGTTGAAAGTATTCGAGGTCAAGGACATGACGGTGCTAGTAACATGCATGGTGAATGGAATGGTTTACAAGCTTTGGTACTTAACGATTGTCCATACGCCTATTATGTGCATTGTTATGCTCATAGATTACAATTAGCATTGGTTGCAGCATCTAAAGAAATAGTTCATATTCATGAATTTTTTACACAGTTGACTTTTATTGTAAATATTGTTAGTGCTTCTTCCAAAAGATATGACCAATTACAAGTTGCTCAATCAATTGACATTGCAAACATGATTGCTAGTGATGAACTTGAAACAGGTAGAGGAGTAAATCAAGTGAGAACTTTACAAAGTGCTGAAGATACTTGATGGAGCTCACACTTTCATTCTATTTGTAGCTTGATAAGAATGTTTGATGCAACATGCATTGTTGTGGAAAGTATTATTGACGAAGGGGCTAGTTATTCACAAAGAGGTGATGCTTCTGCTGCTAGTAAAATATTAGCATCATTTGAATTTATTTTCATATTACACTTGATGAATGAGATCATGGGAATCACTAATGTTCTTTGCCAAGCATTACAATTACGCTCTCAAGATATTTTAAATGCAATTCATCTTGTTTTTACTACCAAATCACTCTTTCAGAAGTTGAGAGATGATGGTGGCCTAATTTACTTAAGAATGTGAAAAAATTTTATCAAAAACACGAGATAGAAATTCCTGACATGGGTGCATGATATATCTTAGGCAGAGGTCGATCTCGTCAACCAGATGTAATTGTGAAGCATCATTATTGAGTTGATATATTCTTAGTAACGATAAATACTCAGTTACAAGAATTGAATTTGAAATTCAGTGAGCAATTTGTGAAACTTTTAACTTTAAGCACTGCTTTGGATCCTAATAACAATTACAAGTCATTCAATATTGATAATATCTGCAAGTTAGCAGAGAATTTTTATTCTCAGGATTTCACAGAATAAAAAGGACTTATTTTGAGGTTACAATTGAGGCATTACGAGCTCGATATACCTCATCATCAAAGTTTTGAAGAAGTTAAGACACTTTCTGAATTGTGCCAGAGATTAGCAGAAACAGAAAAGTCAAAGAATTACCACTTGATTGATAGATTAATTCACCTTATTTTGACTATTCCAGTTTCTACAACAACTACAGAGAGAGCCTTTTCAGCAATGAAATTTATGAAGATCAGACTCCGAAACAAAATGGATGATGAGTTTCTTGCAGATAATTTAGTTGTTTATATTGAGAAAGACATTATTAGTCTTTTCAATACTGAGTCGATAATTGATGAATTTGAATCTAGGAAACATCGTCGAACACAACTTTCTTAAATAACTATTACAATTTTTTTTTATTTTGTTATTTATATATTATATAAAATTATTATCTATTATGAATATTTTGATTGTTGGATAAATTCAACATATTAGTTTTAAAAATTTTTAGCTTTTATTTTTTTTCATCTTTGGCCCCCCAACAAAAATTAGCTAGCTCCGCCCCTGCTTGTGATGCAAACAATCATAATGCAATTTTTAAATTATTGAATATATAATTAATTTGTTCTTTTATTTTTATTTAACCATATGCTAAAATTTTATGTTTCATTTTTTTAAAATTTTACTTTCTTTGTTTTTTTTTATTTTTATACACATTTATGGTAATTTTTTATGATTATTGAATTTAATTCTCACTTTGGAATATATATTTTTATATGTATTATTTTTTGGAAGACTCTCAAAAATATTTGGTGGAACTCACCAAATTATTCATTACCTTAAGAGATTTTTTGAAAAAATATCCTTGCAAAATCCCTAAAACATTTTTATTATTGAGGAACTTTAGAATAAATATATTTAGTATTATTAGTTTTTCATGCATGTTAAAATTAGTAATCCTAATTAATTAACATTAAACATACACATATACATATTTGCAAATATATTTTACAAATGATGAAAAGAACACATTTTTAATTGGACTTCAACTTTGTTGTAAGGCTTGGTTTTTTGAAATGGACCTTCACTAGGGCATTTGGATTGGTCCCAAGAAATTCGGGTCCAATTAGGCTAGTGGCTGCTTCTCCTTTACCTTTTTTTTAATATTATTTATGTTTTGAAATATAACTTTAAAAAATAAATCAAGATAACATGGAATTAAAAAAAAGAAAATAATTATAAAAAAATTTAGATGGAGGAAGAAAATCTTATTGAAGTGTGTCTTTATAAATGAAATGAGAGACTGTCAGTTAAAATTCTACTACGCATGTATACGTATCGAACAGATAATATATTAACAAGCAGAGTATCGATCTCACAGGGAATTGATCTAAAAATTTACTAATTACTAAAATTAGAACAATTTAATCTTATCCAAACAATCTAAATTGAGTAATTAAATAAAACTAATAAACTAAAATTTAAACTAACAAGAAAAATCAAAATAATAAGTTGAGAAAATATCAAATTAAACAAGCCTAAGATTACAATGTCCCTCACACTTCATCTAAATTTCACCTTTCTTCCTCAACTTACTTCCATGGGTTGAATTGCTAACCTAGAGTCTTAAATTATTTATAAGGGTCTCCCGACTCGTCTTATAAAAATATCTATTTTAACCAAAATACTATATCCCTATGTGATTTGAAATTAAAACAGACTCATTAAGTTCAAGTTCTAATCTGACTACATATGGCCTATAGGTATATCCCTATCCTATACGCAAATCAATTAAATTGATCATATGCTATCTCAATTTTAGTCTACTCTAAACTCCCTTTCCCAAGTTTGTTTAGGTTCCTAAATCAGTTTAATTGTTGATCAGGCAATTAAAAGCATTAAGAACAAATTGGAATAAACAATTCAATTTCCATTGAAAATAAATAAGAAAGAGAATAAAAACTTAGACTACATGTGAGTTCAATTGCAATCCTAGAAAAAGAAAATTAGCTACTCATAATTACAAAATCAAATAACATTGTATATAATTCAACCATCGAAAATAACAAGAAGAATAAAAGCCAAGGGATAAAATAATGATTGCCGTTTTGATCTTCGGGTTCAACCTCAACTTCTAATTTCTTGAATCTTCCCAAAAGTTTTCTCAAAGGTTCTCTTACAATGTTCTTGAAAAATATTCTATTTATACCAACAAACTTAACCTAAACTTCCTCAAGTTGACATAGGGTTTAATTGGGCTTAAAAACATAATGAGAGGCCCAAAAAATCACTTGACAATCTTTATAAATTTTCATACCCGACATAGTACGTCCATTAACTTTCTGACACAATTTTCTCTATCTTCGAGGCAGAACTAGGCAAAGTGATCTCATCAAAATTGTAGGTCTGTCTTTTATCTTTCCAATGGTCTAAGAATCGCAGCAATTGGAGTTATGTAGCTCGAGATATGGCTAAAACACTGAAGTATATGCAAGCAGACTTCTAGGTCTTTCAATACTTTACTTTCCAAAATTAAGCCCAATTACTTTAGTTTCTACCAAAAATATAAAATCTAATAAATACTAACCAAATTAAAAGAAATAACATAAAATTAAAATAACTCACTTAAAAATAAACTAAATATAAAAATAACTAAAAATTAAATAAATTATAATTAAAAACTGAGGACTTATCTAATATTTAATAACAAAATTAGAATAAAATAATTCTATAAAATAGAATTATCACACCCCCAACTTAAGATTTTGCTAGTCCTCAAGCAAAAGAAAAGAATCACAAAAAGAAAACTAAGCACAAATTAACTCATGATTTTCTAATTTTTTCTCAAAAATTAACTCAAATTCTAGCTTAAGGTAACATACAACTAATCCTTAAATTCATGCATCAATTCAAGTGAAACTTTATTTTTCGAATGGACTTCTGTGTGTGTGTGAATGCTCTTTTACAAAAAATATCATGCAATTCAAATTAGTTTATGCCAAATCTAAGCATAGATTAGTACTTGGATCCCATAAGTTTGCTTTTCATCTCTTTCTCCACTAATGTAGATTAACACTTATTCAAGGATCAATAGGTCTTTATCAAGCTTGTAATGTAAGGCTAGGATCGAGGTATGATAAAGGATATATTTAGGCTCAAATTCACCCTAAGCACTTAATCAATCTATGACACAATAAGAGCTCCAAAAAAATTTTTTTTTATAGCATCCCCAAACTTGAAGTAAACTTTCCTTTGTACCACACATTGCTTTCTTTTCTTTCTCTTCTTTGTTTCAACCCCCAAACTTATTTTTGACAATTATAACAAGGGGTAATTTTTCCAACAACCTTTACTTTTTTTTTTCACACTTTTCTTCCTCAATTTATTCTTTAAACTCAAATCATTCCTTAGAAAGATTAAAATACTTAAAAGGTAAAAGGTTCAAATTGTTGGATTTAAATAGACAGGCCATGGCCAACATAATTAGGTAATCACAAAGAAAAGGTAAATTACGCTTAAAAATGGTGACTAAGGATAAATATAACAAGGTAAGCTCAAAAAGGCTCAAACGGTCCAAAGATGGCGTAAATCACTTCCTATCCTAAGTGTTATCTAACATTTCACCTCGAAAGAGAATCAAACAAATTCTAGAGTTTTTGACTTCACTATACTTTTTCATCAATATAAACTTTTTCTAAATCACACAAAAATTCTAAGTAAAAGAGTATAGTGCTCAAATTATTGGAAGTCAAATTCTAAAAAAAAATTAACATAAGAATATCACATAAAATTAAATCATAACTATATGCTTCCCAAAGGCTAAGAATCAAAAGATAATTAACATATCATCCTAGGATTGGGACAATCATGAATAAGGTGCAACTATTTCAATTTTTTTTTCTTTTTTCATTTTTAAAACACACAAATAAAACATGCAAAATATAAATAAAAAAATAAAAATAAACTAACAAAATTCTAAACCAAATATAACTAAACATGATGAAAAAAGAAAAAAATTAAACCAACAAAATTCAAAACCACTAAATTCTTAAACCATTCCCCTAAACTTAAATTGCACATTGTCCTCAATGTGAAAAGCTAATAAATAAATAAATAAATAAATAAATAAATTAAACTCCCTTATCAATGGTGGTAGTGCCTTAAAAGTTCTAATTTCTTTCTCCTTATCTTGATGCTTTCCAAATTTGCATACACAACAAAACAAGCTAGGGAGAGGTTATAATTACTTATTTACATAGAAAAATAAAAAATAACTAAAATAACAACTACATCTAAAAGGATATAGCTTGGGGTGCTTCCCAAGAAATGCTTATTTATAGTCACTAGCTTGACTTTGGTTGAGGTCTTCATTCACCTTTTAAGGAGGTTTGAGTTTGCATGGAAAAGTTTGAGGTATGAAAGTAGTCTCCTCCTAAGATGAGGTTGTAGTGGCTTTAACTCAAGATTTGCTATTTGCTCAACCCAAGATGGTGGAATAGGCTGACTTTTACCCAACTTCTCAAATTGAGTTCTACTTGGATAATGCACTTTCTGTGTAGCTTTCAAAACATATGCAACATTTGTAAGTTCTTCATTCTAGTCCTTGGTTGTTGCATCTTGAACCAAACAAGTTTCAAGAAGTTTATTTGAATTTTCCATATCAACAGCCTCCTTAGGTAACTTATCAACTATATCTAGAAAAGGAATAGGAGGCACATATGGCTTGACTTGTAGTGGTGTAGATACTTTCTCCTCTTGCTTAATTTTTTCATCTTGAACTTGATTGCTAGAAGTATTTCCTCGATCTACTTTATCTCCATCATCTACAACATTCTTGCCATTTACCTCATCAAGATGCTTACCATATTCTTCTTTTCTAGGATTAGGCTCAATGTCATTTGGTAAAATTTCTTGAGGCCTATTGTTGATGTAATTGACAAGTTGGCCCACTTGAGTCTCAAGATTTCGTATTGATTCTACTTGACTCTGAAGGATGGCATCTTGACTCTGAAGGATGGCATCATTCTTTGTCATGAATTGTATAAACATATCCTCCAAAGTTAGCTTATTCTCAAAAATAGGGGCTCTACCTTGTGACTGGAAATCATGCTGGAAAATACGCTCTGCTGAATATGTAGGACCCTGATCATTATTCCATGAAAAATTTGGGTGATTCCACCATGAGTTGTAACTGTTAGAGTACGAATTGTTTTGCTGCCCATTGAAGCTTTCATCAAATTGCATTGATTCATAATAAGTTGGACAACAATCACTTGAATGCCTATCTCCACAAAGCTCGCATGCCACAAAAGGATTTTGAAAACCATTAACACCCTAAGAGTCAATTTTTTGAGACAAAGCATCTACTTCAACTGCTAAAGCATTGATAGCCCATTCATAATCACTAGCAACCCTCCTAGGCACAAATTGTTCAGATGTCCACTGATAGTTACAATAATTCATCACCTCAACCAAAAGCACCTGAAAATAAAATAAAAAATTTTTTGAATTAAGACTAGATTTGCTTGGTATTAGTATTAGCAAAAATTCTAGAAACAATTCCCCGGCAACGGAGCCAAAAACTTGTCAGTTAAAATTCTACTACGCAAGTATACGTATCAAACAGATAGTATATTAGCAAGTAGAGTATCGATCCCATAGGGAATTGATCTAAAAATTTACTAATTACTAAAATTAGAACAATTTAATCTTATCCAAACAATCTAAATTGAGTAATTAAATAAAACTAATAAACTAAAATTTAAACTAACAAGAAAAATCAAAATAATAAGTTGAGAAAATATCAAATTAAACAAGCCTAGGATTACAATATCCCTCACACTTCATTTAAATTTCACCTCTCTTCCTCAACTTACTTCAATGGGTTGAATTGCTAACTTAGAGTACTAAATTATTTATAAGGGTCTCCCAACTCGTCCTATAAAAATATCT
Organism: Theobroma grandiflorum; assembly: GCA_036013995.1. Taxonomy (NCBI): domain Eukaryota; kingdom Viridiplantae; phylum Streptophyta; class Magnoliopsida; order Malvales; family Malvaceae; genus Theobroma; species Theobroma grandiflorum. The sequence continues at coordinate 13,737,730 of CP142130.1, read as the reverse complement.
ATTTTAACCAAAACACTATATCCCTATGTGATTTGAAATTAAAATAGCTCATTAAGTTCAAGCTCTAATTTGGCTACATATGGCCTATAGGTATATCCCTATCCTATACGCTAATCAATTAAATTGATCATATGCTATCCCAATTTTAGTCTACTCTAAACTCCCTTTCCCAAGTTTGTTTAGGTTCCTAAATCAATTTAATTATTGATCAGGCAATTAAAAGTATTAAGAACAAATTGGAATAAACAATTCAATTTCCATTGAAAATAAATAAGAAAGAGAATAAAAACTTAGACTACATGTGAGTTCAATTACAATCCTAAAAAAAGAAAATTAGCTACTCATAATTGCAAAATCAAATAACATTGTATATAATTTAACCATCGAAAATAACAAGAAGAATAAAAGCCAAGTAACAAAATAATGATTGTTGTTTTGATCTTCGGGTTCAGCCTCAACTTCTAACTTCTTGAATCTTCCCAAAAGTTTTCTCAAAGGTTCTCTTACAATGTTCTTGAAAAATATCCAATTTATACTAACAAACTTAACCTAAACTTTCTCAAGTTGACCTAGGGTTTAATTGGGCTTAAAAACATAATGAGAGGCCTAAAAAATCACTTGACAATCTTTATAAATTTCCATTCCTGGCACAATACGTTCATTAACTTTATAACATAATTTTCTCTATCTTCGAGGCAGAACTGGGCAAAGTGATCTTTACTAAAGTTTTAGATCTATCTCTTAGCTTTCCAATGGTCTAAGAATTGAAGCAATTGGAGTTCTGTAGCTCAAGATATGGTTAAAACACTGAAGTATATGCAAGCAGACTTCTAGGTCTTTCAACACTTTACTTTCCAAAATTAAGCCCAATTCTTTAGTTTCTACAAAAAATATAAAATCTAATAAATATTATCCAAATTAAAAGAAATAACATAAAATTAAAATAACTCACTTAAAAATAAACTAAATATAAAAATAACTAAAAATTAAATAAATTATAATTAAAAACTGAGAACTTATCTAACATTTAATAATAAAATTAGAATAAAATAATTCTATAAAATAGAATTATTAGAGACGTTTTTATAGATTAATGACCTCTTATCTAGATAAAATTTACAACATGAAGATAGTACTAAGAGATTAGATAGATGAATTAAATCCTAATGTTAATCCAACCTAATTTACATTTAAATCTAGATATAGATAACATAAATGGATATTCATAACACTCCCCTTTGAATATCCATTGTATTAAGAATATATCTGGTTAAAACTTTACAAGGAAAAGACTTCATGGGAATAAATTCAAATGAAGGAAAAAGAGTGCGTAATTTTGTTCAAAAATATGCTTTTGAAATACTGCTTCATCAAAAGCCTTATCAAGAAAAACCTAATGAGAAAAACCTTGATCAAGGAAACGAGTACAATGCGTATTTTACATCCCTAATAACTATATTATTTAAGATCTTTAAAACGGCATATTCCGATCTTTTGTATCAATTTTTCAAATGTTGCAGTAAGAAGGACTTTAGTGAACAAATCTACTAGGTTGTCAATTGAACAAATTTGTTGAACATTGATATCACCTTTTTTTGGAAATCATGTGTGAAGAAGAATTTTAATGAAATGTATTTTGTTCTATCATCTTTAATGTATCTTTTCTTTAACTGTGCTATGTAAGCAATATTATCCTCATATAATGTTATTGAAATTTCTTTCTTTGTTGACAAGTCACACGTTTCTTGAGTATGTTGAGTTATAAATTTTAACTTGACACTTTCACAACTTGCTTCATGAATTGCTAAAATTTCTATATTATTAGAAAAAGTAACAATTATAATTTATTTTATAAAATACTATAAAATAGTCGTACCTCCACATGTGAATAAGTAAAATATCAGAGATTGAGCTTTGTGTGAATTAGATAAATATCCTGCATCTGTATAACCAATTAAATTTGATTTTAATGCATTTGAATAATATAAGCCCATATCCATTGTTTCTTAGAGATATTGAAATATATATTTAATTATATTCCAATGTTTTCAAGTTGGAGAAAAACTATATTTTGCTAATAAATTCACAACAAATGATATATCAGGTCGTGTATTGCTAGCAAGATACATTAGTGCTCAAATTGTAATAAGTTATGGTACTTCAAGATTAAGAAGTTCTTCATTATTCTTTCGAGGTCAGAAAGGGTTTTTTTTTACATCTAGTGACCTTATAACTATCGATGAACTCAATGGATATACTTTATCCATATAAAATCGTTTTAGAACTTTTCTTATTTAATTAGATTGATGGACGAAAATTTTATTTGACAAATGTTCATTTGAAGACCCAAACAAAACTTTGTTTTTCCAAGATCTTTCATCACAAATTCTTTCTTTAAGTAATCTATGGCTTTGATAACTTTTCAAGAGTTTAAATAATGTTTAAGTTATAAACATAAACAACAATGATCACAAATTCAAATCTGAATCTTTTTATAAAAACACATGGATATATATGAGATCATTTCTATAGCCTTTTTTAAACAAATGTTTATTAAGGCAATTATACTACATGCGTTTGGATTGTTTTAAGCCATATAAAGATTTATTTAATTTGATAGAATAAATTTCTTGAGAATTTAAATTTTGTGCTTTAGGCAACTTAAATCTTTTAGGGATTTTCATATAGATATAATTATCAAGTGAACCATATAAACAAGCTACAACTACATCTATCAGATGCATTTCGAGCTTTTCATGTATTGCCAGATTAATTAAATCAAATATAGTTGCATTTACCATAGGAGAATATGTCTCTTCATAATTAATACTAGGTTTTTGGGTAAAACCTTGCACAACAAGCAATGCTCTATATCTAATAATCTTATTTTTCTCATTTTGTTTTTGCACAAATACCCATTTATATCTTATTAGTTTTACACCATTTGGTGTACAGACTACAAGTTTAAAAACTTCACTTTTTGCAAGTAAATGCAATTCCACTTTGATTGCGTCTTTCTACATTGACCAATCATTTCTATGTCTATATTCTTTAACAAATGTAGGTTTAAGATCTTCATTTTTTTTCATAATATTTAGCGTTAAATTATATGTAAAAATATTGTTGACATTTATTTCACTCTGTTCCATATTTTTCCTGTCATGACATAATTTATTAAGATCTCTTCATCTTCACTTATTTCAAGTACCTAAATTTCTTTTGGAATTATGTCAAGGGTATGTTCCAGAGTTTTTATTTCTTTTTCTTGACTACCTTAAATATTTACTCCTTTTCTTTTCAAGGATTTTTATCTTTGAAATCGATTTGTCTCCCACGCTTCTGACGTGTCTTAGACTCATTACCAATAGCAGATTGTCCTACATCAATTCTAATTAGAGTATTTGTAGATGGTATATGAGATTTAGTTACTCTCTTTAAGTTAGTAAATGTGTTTCGCAATTGATTTGCCATATTTTGTAAATGAATTATCTTTTGAACTTTTTATTCATATTGATTTGTGTGATGATCAAAACTAAATAATGATATTGCATTCCAAGATATATCCTTTTCTGGCTGTTTATTTTCTTCCTTTAATGTTGGAAAAATTGTTTCATCAAAATGGCAATCAACAAATCTTGTAGTGAATAAATCTCTTGTTGAGGATTTTAGATATTTAATTATAGATAGAGATTCATATCCAATACATATTCGTAATTTCTTTTGAAGACTTATCTTTATATGTTGTGGTGGAGCAATTGGAACACATACCACACATCTCAAAATTCTTAAATGAGAAATGTTTGGTTTTGGACTATAAACTAATTGTATAAGGGAGAATTTATGATAACTCGTTGGCCTGATGCATACAAGTGTTGCTACATGCAAAATGGCATGCCCCCGAATAAAAATTGAGAGTTTAGATTTCATAAATAATGGCTTTGCAATCAATTTGAAGTTTTAATAAACAATTCTACTAAACTATTTTTTGTATGAACATGAGTAATTGATTGTTCAACATTTATTCTAATTGACATGCAATATTCATTAAAAGCTTGGGACGTAAATTCACTAGCATTGTCAAGACGAATTGTTTTGACTACATAATTAGAAAATTGTGCTCGCAAACGAATTAATTGTGCAAGTAATCTTACAAATGGTAAATTGCAAGTTGATGATAAGTACACATGTGACCATTTTATTGATACATCGATTAAAACCATAAAATAGTTAAATAGTTTACATGATGGATGTTTGAGTCTACATATATTGCCTTGAATATGTTCCAAAAATGTAAGAGATTTAGCCTTAACTTTAGTTGGTGATGGTCTTATACTTAATTTACCTTGAAAGTATATAGCACATGAGAATTCATTAGATTAAAAAATCTTTTGGTTTTTTAGGGATGATCATATGAATTTTCAATAATTTTTTGCATCATTATTGATCTAGGATGGCCTAACGGGTCATGCCAAACATTAAAATTATCAGTAAACTTTTAGTTTATTATAGCATAAGTTTCAATTATTCTAATTTTTGTGTAGTATATTCTAAAGGCAAAACGGGTAATTTTTTCAATACACACTTTTTACCTAAGATAATAGATGTAATATAAAAGTATTTAGTGTCTCTTTCATTCATTGTCTCAATATGATATCCATTTAAACAAATATCTTTAAAACTTAATAAGTTTTTTATGACTTAGTAAAAAATAATGCATCTTTTATTATAAGCTTTATTCCTTTAAATAGTGAAATATTAGCTTTTTTGAAGCTTTCAATTTATCTTGTACTACTAAATAGTATTGACATTAGCTTCTTCAATTATCAAGTTTGAAAAATATTTCTTGTCTTTAAAGATAGTGCGCGCTGTAACATTATCTATTAGACATATATCTTCATCATTGATCTTGGATCCAACCAAATAAATATCTATATTTTCTTCAAGAAAATAATATATATATATATATATAGTAAGAAACTTACAAGTTGACATAAGAGAATATTAAATATAAACTTTATTATTAAAACACATAAAAAAAATCTTCCTAATAGATATAGTAAAACACATCAACTTCTTAATAGAATTATACTAAAACATACTAAGTTCACAATAGAGTTATACTAAAACGCATCAAAAAATAATTTAAGAAATTTCATTATTGGGATTTTCATCATCAATTAAATGATCAATTCGTTGTTCGTGGTGGGAAAAAAAAATCAGCATCATCTAAAATGTGTTATATCAACTTGGCTATCATCTTTAACAAAATTTGTTTTGATATGTTTTTCTTTATTTTTCAGTGATGCTTGATAAAGTTTAACAAAATGTTTTGACGTATGATAAGTATATGACCAATGGTCTTTCATGTCACATCGATAATAAATATTTTTTATATTTTTTTATTTTTTGTCCATCTTTGTCTTTTTCTTGTATCTTTTTACTATTTATCTATTTCTAGTGGGTGTTCTTATTATCACAATAATAATAATTTGTGTAACCATCACAATTGCAATAATTATGGTGACCTCTTCCTTGTCCACAGTTATGACCATGATTACAATCATGACCATAATTTCTAAACGATGTCGCATTCACTTCAGGGAATGGAGCAGAACCAATTGGGTAAGATTCATGATTTTTCATCAATAGCTCATTGTTTTTCTTAGCTACAAGAAGACATGAAATCAGTTCAGAGTATTTTTTGAAGCCTTTTTCACAGTATTGCTACTGTAGGAGGATATTTAAGGCATGAAAAGTAGAGAATATTTTTCCTAACATATCGGCATCAATTATGTCATGAGTCTTTTCTAGAGGTTTTGTTTCCTTTTTCTAATTATCTTGTATATTTGCTCCTTTTTCTTTTTTGAGGATTTATTTTTGAAACTGATTGGTTTTCCACATTTCTAGCGTACCTTGTCTTATAGAGACATCAATTCTAATAAGAGCTTTTTGTTGTCGATTTTGCACACACAAGTATACGTATCGAACAAGTAATATAGATAGTAAGTCCAGAATCGTATCTCACAAGGATTTGCTCCTAATTTGTCAAACCTGATCCTAAATTATCTGACATGACATTTATATATGTGACATCATGTTTGCATATTTGAATAGCTCGGTAGAGTTAGTAAAAAGCCGGTATTGTACTTAGAAGTATAAATAAGTTGATTTATACCTCGAACTAATAAAATAGAGATTTTAAAGTGAAATAAGGAATTTCACAGTCCAGGGATTACTTGAAATAGTAATTCGGAGTTCGAGGGCAAATTTGAAGTCAATCGAGAAAATTGATCGATTAGGGACAAAACGGTCATTTTTCAATGTCAGGAAAAAATGGGGATTTTTAATAAAGATTTTGATTTCAAATGATCTAGAATAATTATATGAAATATAATATGAGTATTGGAGCATAAAATGAATATTAGCAGTGAAAAATTATGATTGTCGGTATTTTTGGGACACAAAGATAAAATGGTAATTTTGCCATTAAAGGACGAAACGAGAATTTTTAGAAAAGATTTTAACCCCATATGATTAAGATTGATCAATTAAAATGTTATTTGAGGTTGAAAAGTGAAAATAATGTAATTCCAGTACATTTCGGAGTATAAGGGTAAAATAGTAATTTTTCTGTCTCGGGGGCAAATCGGTAAATTTTTCATCCCGGCACTGGTCAAGACCAAGGGATTTTATTTAACTAGGGTATGGATAAATATGGAATTTATTTGTGGTGGAAAAATTGGAATAAAAGTCAAAAAGTAAAGAAAAATGGACTAATGGCATTTTTCCATGTGGCAAGCCATTTATTTTATGATTAAACTAATAAAATCAGCCTTTAACCCTCACATCCTCTCATCAAACTCGGCACAAATCTGCAGCAAAGGAAAACAAAAGAGAAAAAGGAGAAAAACAAGAAAACCAAGCCAAAAATCAAGGAAAATTCAAGTTTTTTCAAGATTCAAGCCAAACAAAGGTGAGATTTCTTTAGATCTACTCTAACCGTAGCTTAAGCATGCTTTAGCTTTCATTTTTCATGGCTGAATGATGAGGAATCATGCTGAATTTATTGAGGCCGAATGGGTATGAATGGGAATTTGATGTTGGAATTGCTTGAATTTAAACTATGTTAAGGTTTAGTGATGGTTAAGCATAGTTATGAACAAAGTTTTAGGAAAAACATTTAAATTCCCTAGGGTTCTTTGTTGGCTGAACCATGTGGGTTGAATATCAAGGAGGAATTGTTTGAATTTCAAGGAAAATGGATTGGAAAAATAAAAGATTAAGTGAAAAAAGTGACTAGGAAAAATTACGGTGTTAGTACACCGTAATGTCCGAATTTTTATGTGAAGGATTTCAAGGATTTCAAGGCTGAAATTTTGGTTATTTAGAAGTGTGTGTGATGAATTAAGGTTTTAAAAGAGAAATGGATCAATTTGGAAATGATTTGGGCATAATTGTCAATTAATCGGGTAATCAGTCGAAATTAGTCAATACCGCATTTTAGCGAAATTCGGACGTGTTTTGCATTTGCATATCATGCATTAGTCATTAAATTTAGTTTATATCAATTTAGGGATGAATTAGTAAATTCCTCGACTTTATTATTTGTCAAGGTTGTGAGACGTCCGGAAAAGGCAAGGAAATCGCTCCTGAAGACCACTAGGGTGAGTGCATCCGAAAATTCAGATTTTTGAAAACAGTGAGTAAATTATTTATCACCTTATTTATCTAAAATAATTTTATTAAATTCGATGATTTTATGATGAAAATTAATTGAATTGGTGAAATGCCAATTTTATGAGAAAAATATGAATTTTCTAAATAAATTGAATTTTTACAATAAGTTTGATTTTTATAAATCGAATTGAAGATTTTATGAATTATTTGAAAAATTGAGTAATTGGAGACCTTGTTGTTTATTGCTTGATAAATGGTATTTCTTAAATTATCATGGTTTATGAAAATGTGGTATGACTGGCTGCTGGTTTATTGTGTTGAAATTTATATGAACTGCTGTTTACCGTGCAGGCTGGTTAGTAATAAAATAACCTAGTCATACTATTAAAATTTTATTAATTGGTGGGTTAAAATCTGCTGCAGTAGATGGGTTTCTGTGGATCGGCCTAATTAGAGGTGGCACGGTAAAACCCCTATATATATACTGATATATCAGTTGTAGAGGAGTATAAGGTTATTCATTTAATTTTCTTGAGATATGACAGAGTCACTTCACGTAAACCATCGCGTGAAGACGAACTCAACCAACGCCAAGAATTGACCATATTTTTTGTAAAATTATAAATTTAAATGACCTTGGCAGACTCGATCAGATGCCTCGGTCAAGGTATCCCCAAGTATGTATTTATGGCACGAGTCACGATTTTGATAAATCATAAGCCTTATACTTATATGTATTATTATAATTATTATCATTTTTGTTACTATGTGAGTGAATTAAAATTACTTACACTGGATTAAATAAGGTTTCATGTTATGAAACCCTCTGATATAAAAAGGTTTTCTTTGTCTCCTATTACTCGCCTTTAGATATTTTAGGAGATATTTGTTTACTCACTGAGTTGTGTAAACTCACCACTCTCCCTTCTAACATTTCAAGACCGGACTAGTTGTAGATAGCTGTATTTGCGAAGGACCATAGTTAGTTTTTGCAACCTTATTCTGCAGTAGGTTCTGATCTTCTTACTTATGTTCATTTTGGGGCCACGAGTCACTGTAGATATACTTATGTGCTCTACTTATTTGTATCTCAGCATGTAAAATTTTATTTTATATTTACGCTATAAAACTTATTTACTAAATACTTTGTAAATATTGTTTTATAAGAAATTACAGTATTTTATTAAATATTTTTATTGTATTTATGTCGGGTGATTTCTATTTCATTTAAAATATATGTTTTCCATGTATTTGCGACGAAATTACTGAAATTTGAAATTTTTGATAAAATGACGAAAAAGTCCCTGTGAGTCGAGAATTGTTTTCTGGTCACTTCGGGTTGAAAGTGGCTAGTAATTATATAAATTATGACTTTCGGAAATCGACGCTAACAGGAGAGGTAAGAAAACTGATACGAGAGCCTTGCGGAGTTTTGATTGGTATTCGGGGTATGAATATCTATCGAGACGTTGCGACGGTTATCGCGGGCCCGATGAGAAGTTCCGGGTCGTGACATAATTCTTCACTAAGTACTAAAATTATGAGAAATTAATCTTTTTCAAGTAACCTAATATTTTAGAAAATTAATTAAAACTAAATTAAAGAAACACTAAATTAATTAACAGAAACTAAAACTTCACTTGAGAAAAGTAATATATTAAAACTTAGGATTATAAATTCATTCAACATTTCATCTGATACTAGCTTCTCTTGTTAATTACATTTATGGGTGGTTTTACTCACATAGACTCCAAAGTTATGTACAAGTCTCTATCAAGATGCTTGTACAAATACCTAACTTAATTGAGTCACTATATGTCTATAATAATTAATTAAATAAGGTTTATTAAGCTAGTATTCTAATTTGGCTACGTATGGCAATTAATGTATGTCTACTCAAATTGCGAGTTAGATCACCTAAGTGACAAAAACATATACTATTTAAATTTTAGTCCAATTTTAAATTTTTTCTACCGAGTCTTAATTAGATTCATAAATCAGTTAATTGTTGGTCAGACAATCAAAAGCATTAAGAGCAAATTTGAATAAGTAAAACTATACTCATTCATAGTAAATAAAAGAGAAACAAATATTCAAACTACATATTGAAATCCACCACAATTCTAGAAAAATAGTTTAGCTCATAATATATAATAAAAACTTTATCTTAAGAAAATTAGCCATTAATCAAATCAAAGAAAATAAGAAAAATACAAAAGGAAAGAAAGAAAACTAATAGTTGAAACTTTGTGATCTTGATTCTCCCTCAAATTCTCTTACTTTTTTTCTTTGTTTTTGACTTTTTTTTCTCCAAAGAAATTGCTGGCTGCCTCCACTAAGATTCTTTGAAAAAATCCCTTAAATAGGCACAAGTTAACCTAACTTCTAAATTTTTGTCAGAATTTTTTTATCTTTTTTTGACACGAATTTGGATCACCTTTCACTTTGAACTGCGCAAAATGATACATAGCAAAGTTGTAGCCCTTTCTCTTAGTTTTTATTTAAAGTTCGATAGAGAAATTTATACTAAAAAAACTACAACATGCTCACCAAATTTTACACCTAACTATCTTGCATATGTCACTTCCATGAAGTTCTTAACACTTGAGAACCTTCGAAATCGCGACTAAATTAGAAATTTCTTAAATTAAAATTATTGATATGAAAATGAACTCAAATTAAAAATAATTCCAATGTGTTAAACTAAATAAAGAAAAATAAAAAAATTACCTAAAATTAACTTGAAAATACAAAAACTTATTTATTTTTTATAACCAAAATGTGGTAAAATAACTCGATATCATAGAGTTATTACTTTTGCAGTCAGTATACGAGATTTAGTTATTCTTTTTAGGTTAGTAAGTACATCTAGCAATTGATTTGCTATATTTTGCAAATGAATTATATTTTGAATTTCAAATTCACATTGATGTGTGTAATGATTAAAACTAGATAATGATAATGCTTTTCAAGAAATTTCTTTTTCCAGTTACTTTTTTTTCCCTAATTTTGGAAAAACTATTTCATCAAAATGACGATCAACAAACATTTTCATGAATAAATCTCTTATAAATGGTTCTAGATATTTAATTATAGATGAAAATTCGTATTCAACATATATTCTTAACCTCATTTGAAGATCTATCTTTATGTGTTGTGGTAGAGCAATTGGGATATATACCACATATTCAAAAATTCTTAGATGAAAAATATTTAGTTCCTAACTATAAATCAATTGCATATGAGAGAATTTATGATTATTGTTGGCTTAATGCGTATATTTGCTGTTGGATGTAAAATGGTATGCCCCCAAGCAAAAAATGGATTTAGTTTTCATAAGCAATGGCTTTGCAATTAGTTGGAAACGTTTAATAAACAATTTTGCTAGACTGTTTGTGTATGAACTTGAGAAATAGGTTGTTCAACCATTATTTCAACTAATATGCAATATTCATTAAAGGCTTGGGAGGTAAATTCACCAACATTGTCAAGATGAATAGTCTTGATTGTATAATCAGGAAAATGTACTTACAAACGAATGATTTGGGTGAGCAAAATGCCAAAATGAAGTTGATAATAAGCACACACGTGACCGTTTTAGTTGATGTCTCGATTAAAATTATAAAATATTTAAATGATCCATATGGTGGATGCATGAATCCACATATATTACCCTGAATGCTTTTAAAAAATGTAAAGGATTCAATCTCAACTTTAGATAATGATGATGGCCTTATAATTGATTTGCCTTTAGAGCAAATAACAAATGAGAATTCATTGGATTAAAAAACTTTTTGGTTTTTCAATATATGAGTACATGAATTTTCAATAATTTTTACATCATTAGTATCTAGGATGACTCAATTGATCATGCCAAACATTAAAATCATTAGTAAACTTTTAGTTTATTATAACACGAATTTCAATCATTCTAATATTTATATAGGACAATCTAGATAAATATCCATGTTTTTTTTTTCAATAAAATATGATACATATATAATAAGAAACTTGTAAGTTAACATAAGATAACATTAAATATATAATTTACTATTAAAACATAAATATAAAAATACATCATCTAAATATAATGAGAACATAAAAAAAATATCTTCATGATAAAATTACACTAAAACATACCAACAAATTATTTAAAAAATTTTATTCTTGTATATTTTAATCACTAATCACATGATCAATTCCTCCTTTAAGATGGACAAGAAAATAAATAACATCTAAATGTGTTATATCAACTTGGCAATGGTTAAAATCTCTTGAATAAAATTTGTTTTAGTATTGAGAATCATGTTGATAATATGTTATGAAATATAAAAAATATTAATAAAGTAAGAAGATTTTATTCAATAGTGTATATTTACAAATGAAGGAAGATGCCTATTTATAGGCTAATAATTCCTATCTAGATATAATTTATAAAATAAAGATAACGCTAAGGGTGTTGATTGGATAGATTAAATCTAAATTTTAATGTAATCTAATTTACATCCAATTTTAGATATACATAATCAAATACAAGAGTTTAAATTAAATTACACTCCTATGTCAAGCTTGTTAGATTATTTAGCCTGTTCAACTGTTTGATCTAATCTGAACTCTTAGATCATGATATAATAAACACCCGTACATATGTTCATAATAAAAATTTTCATTAAGCTAATTATTACAAAATATTTAATATTTAATATTTAATTTTTAAAAATTTTTTATTTTACTTTATTAATGAAGTAGCACATTTGCAACCTTTTCATTCTATAAAAAAATAAAGCAATCATGGAATAATTGGGGTAGGGAAAGATGGTCAGAGAGCCGTGTCCTTTAATTTGATTGATTAAATAAGACTTAGCCGTCGTGCCAAAGATTAAGCAAGCTGCAATGCAGTCCCCACACGGAGACGAGGGAGGACGGGTATGGGGGATGGATGGATCCCACATTTCTCTTTCATACTTAATTTTCATTTATCCTACGTGGCATTATTAAAATTGAGGACGTGGCATACTTTCCCTTTTCTCCCGTCCCTCCCGAGGAAACACAGTGTTACGGAGAGGAAATAAAGAAAGAAATTAGACACAGACCCAGTCTCTCTCTCTCACGAGGCCTCCATGTTTTCTTCCCGTTGACCGCCGGCCTCTAATCAAATTGTTCTCTTTCCGCTCTTTCAGACTTTTTTTTTTCCTTTTTCTTTAGAAAAAATAAAATATTATATTTCCAAGTAAAAAATAAAAATCAAACGTATAAATTAATCAATTTACCAACTCTTCTCGTTTCATTTTTTGGGTTTCTATTTGTTACTCAGTCGAAATCTCGAAACATTCTTTACTTCGAAACCATCTCCTCCGATCCGATCAACCGTATTTCATCGAAACGACAGCGTGGCGGACGAAGGAATGGGAGGGATGGACGTTGAAGGGGGAATCGCGAGGAAGTTATGGAACAAATTTAGGAGCGAATCGGTTTTTGTTAATTACACTCCTTTCTTCGTTTGCTTAGCCGCCGGCAATTTAAACGCCGACGCTTTTCTGCACTATCTAGCTCAAGATGTTCATTTGCTCAATGCCTTTGCTAACGCGTGAGAATCCTTTGAATCAGTCCTCTCTAATTTACCAAGCTTAATGGATTCGCTATATGTCTTCAGACCGTTTATTTTTCTTTCCCTAATTTGTTTTTTTGGGAATTTTCAGGTACGAATTAGCGGAGGAGTGTGCTGATGATGAGGAAGACAAGAAGGCAATTCGAAAGTTAAGGAAACACGTTAAGGACAAGCTTAAATCACACGATTCTCGTGTCCGAGTAAGCTCTATTTTTCTCTTTATTTATTTAGTATTTTAGTGCTTTTTTCTGTAAAAATAAACAGGCATTAGAAACGTCATCATTTTTTTCCTTAAAATTATGGTCCTCATTTTTAGCAGAGCTCATGATTATGAATATTTGAATTGGATTTAAAACGGCAAAAAAAAAACAGCAACAAGTGAAGAGGATATGAATTAGTGTGAATTGTGACAAACACATACTTTCTTTGTCTCCAATTGATTATTGATTTGTTGTTTTTGTTTTTTTAATACATATGATAATGTTTTAGATCTTCAAATCTCATGCCAAGGGGTGATTTCGGGTTTATTAATCTTAACCTGTCATGTTGGCCATATTTCATGGTATGCAAGTTTATGACTTGTTAAAAGATTATTACCTTATACATCAGTTGTGAAGTTTAGAAACTCCACAAGTGGGTTTGATTAATTGTCACAGTTTCTTTAATTAATAATTATATATGCTGACATAAGTAATTCAATCTTGATTTCCTTATTTATAGTATAATGGACATGTGGCAAGCATGTAAATTCGCTTGTCGAGTTGTTAAACTGTAGAACCAGTGCGCAAGATAATAATCCTTTCTCTAAATTCTATACTTTCTCAGCCGAGATCCTCCCTTATAGGATTTAGTATTTCAAGAATAGATTTTGAACTGGCTTACTCTTGTTCAGCCCGGTAACCATTTGGACTAGGCAGATATGTAACTGCAATGTCTGTGTCTTCTTTCGTATTTCCTTATTAATTGTCATATAAATTCGCTTGTTAAGTTGTTAAACTCTAGAACCAGTGTGCAAGATAATAATCCTTTCTCTAAATTCTATATACTCTCGGCTGAGATCCTCCGTTGTAGGATTTAATATTTCAAGAATAGATTTTGAACTGGCTTACTCTTGTTCAGCCTGGTAACCATTCGGACTAGACAGATATGTAACTGCAATGTCTGCGTCTTCTTTCTTCATTTCATGTTCATAGTGGTGGTTGCTTTAAGTATCTACTCTGATGAAGACCTTGCTGCAGGAATGGGGCTTTGAACTCCCAGAAGAGAGCACCTCAACAAATGCAACAGCCAAGTATACAGATTTTTTGTTGGCAACAGCCTCGGGTAGAATTGAAGGAGAAAAAGTTCCTGGTAAAATTGCAACCCCTTTTGAGAAGACAAAAGTTGCCGCTTATACACTTGGGGCTATTGCACCTTGCATGAGGCTCTTTGCCTTTATAAATAAAGAGATCCAAGCTCTTGTAGACCCTAATGATAGCAGTCACATTTACAAGAAGTGGATTGATCATTATTGCTCTCCAAATTTTGAGGTTCACCAGATTATTGATTACTAAGTTTCTACCATGGTGTTTTATTGATACTTTGCTGATCAAACAAGAATACTTGTTTCGGTTGTTAGGAAAAGAATTTCACTTTGCTCAGTTCTGATTTCAGGCTTATGCTTTTCGAATTGAAGAGTTGCTGGATACACTAAGCATATCTTTGACAGGTGAAGAGCTGGATGTCATAGAAAAGCTCTACCATCAATCTATGAGACTGGAAGTAGATTTTTTCTCTTCTCAACCGATCATACAGGAAGCAGTGGTCCCTTTGTCTCGGATGCTAGACCCTGCTGCGGGTGGCCAACTCACCATATTTTGTGACTTTGACTTGACATGCACTGCTTTTGATTCCTCTGCTATTTTAGCAGAGCTTGCAATTATAACTATGCAGAAGGCTGAACCTGATGGACCTGAAACCCAACTTGCTCAGATGTCATTAGCTGATTTGAGGAGCACATGGGATGCTCTTTCTACCCAGTATACTAAAGAGTTTAAACAGTGTGCAGAAAGCATCACACCAACTGAGACAGGTTTGATAAATGATTGGGAGTCTTCTTGATTTTTATACCCTGTTAGTAAAAATGTTTGTGGAAGTAACTGGTAATGACTTAATGCTATTGAGAGGAAATATTACTAAAAGTAATGCACCTTTCATTCCCCTACTTATGCAGTGAAAAGTTTCAGTTATGAAGGTCTCTGTGAAGCCCTACAGCAATTTGCAGATTTTGAGAAGAAGGCAAATTCAAGAGTGGTGCAGTCAGGAGTACTTAAGGGTTTAAATCAAGAGGATATAAAAAGGGCTGGCCAAAGTCTGATCCTTCAAGATGGTTGTAAATGGTTTTTTCAGAAAATCATGAAAGTTGAAAATCCTACTGCTGCTGTACATATACTTTCTTATTGTTGGTGTGGGGATCTCATTCGTTCAGTGTTTTCATCAGGTAATCCCTGGAACACAGACAAGCCATACTAGTTATATAAATACACACACACACACACACACCCTAAATAATTTAATAGTTTGATTGTAATTTTGAAGATGCGAATAAACGGTCTAGAGTCTAGACATAACATATAGGATGACTAGATCTGTTCTTCACCCAATTGTTGGAGAAATTTCTATTAGAAGACAAACTTGGATTTTAGATGTTGTAGCATATAATGTAATATCATGTATCAGGAAGTATATTCAAAGTATGCCGATTGTTTATTATGCTTTCATGCTCTCTATAATAGTTAGAACCTAGGATTACTTCAATACAAAGACCATCAGTTGCTGAAGTAATAATTGTTTGAAATTTAATGCTTTTACCTCATCCTATTTTACTTAGCAGGGGATCTAAGAGCTCTGAATGTGCACTCCAATGAGTTAGCTTGTGAAGAGTCCATCACCACAGGGGAGATCACTAAGAAGTTAGAGTCTCCCATGGAAAAGCTTCAAGCATTCAATAACATATTAAACAGCAGAGGCAATGATTGCCAGCACTTGACGGTTTATATTGGAGGTTCAGTTGGTGACTTACTTTGCTTGCTTGAAGCAGACATAGGTATTGTGATGGGTTCAAGTCCCACCCTGAGAAGATTGGGAGAACAGTTTGGCGTTTCTTTTATGCCATTGTTCTCTGGTTTGGTGGTGAAACAGAGAGAAGTGGTTGAAGTTGGCTCTTCTACTTGGAAAAAGCTTTCAGGCACTTTATATACAGTCTCTAGCTGGGATGAGATACATGCATTTATTCTGGGTTCATGATCATAAAACCCTCTCTATGCTTCCAATGATAATTAAAGGAAGCAATTTACCGTAGGATATATAGAATCTCAATTGTGGCTAATTTTTCTCAAGGGCCACAGGTCAGCCCTGATTCTTTTTTTCTTTATATGGGGACTGTCATACAGAAATTAATATACAGAGCCTGCCTGCTATCACAGGTGCAATTGTGTAGTTACTGAAACATGGCCTCTGGCTCCATCTTCAGTTTTCTTTTGACCTTTCTATTTGGTTGCATTTAAGCAAAGTAATTTCAAAATTTGTTGTAATATCAAGATAAAATTTCATTTACAACAGTGGATGGAAATGTATGATTGTTATGATATCAGTTCTTTTTGGTCGTTGGTTTGCATATTTAGTGTTTATCAGTTTCATCCAAGCAATTCATTCTAGTTCACAGCAAGAGTTTTTACTATTCAGCCTGTGGTGTGGTATGTAAAAAGCTTCCATTGGAATTGGAGAAAAGAACAAGAAACGGTGGTGCTGCTTCTAGAGAGAGATTTGAGTTATGTGCAAGCTTTGGATAAGGCTTTGCCATGGCGATCTGCCTATTTTGAGTCGGGCAAATCCTGGCTAAACCCAGAAGCAATGGAAGCCAAGCTTGGATTAAACCTGAGGGATTTTCTTTGATTTAAGTAGGCTGCCTTTTTTTTTTTTTTTTTTTTTTAGCAATGCAGACTTGAGAGCTTGTCAAAAATTGGCACCATGCAATTGAGAAATAGGTTAAAAGCAGAAAATTCAGAATAGCAAAAGCTGTCAAAATGAATGGGCAGACTTGGCAAGTAACGGGCCTAACAATAATACGTCTTCTTGTTTTCAAGATGCGCCACTGCCACTGGCTAAATACTTTAATCTGAATTTGGTTATTTGATAGTGTATTCTAATCTTATAAATACTCAATTAAAATTTTAAATTATTATTCAAATTTGTTTTTTAATATCTTAGACACTACATATTAAATACATTATTAAAGTAAATCTAAAATTATTTATATATATTATCAATAAAAATTAAATTAATAAATTAAATTTAGTTTATACAAAAATAAATTAAAATTTTAAGAGCATATTTATAACAATTAATGAATTTTATTAAGTATTACACTCATTGTAAAAAATTTATACATAAAAAATATTATGTATAAAATTAAAATTTAATATTAAAAATTATTATTTATAATCATGTTGGTAATAGGCATTCTAAGACAATTACTCAAATCTTACCTGAATCCATAACGGCTAGTAGTTTTATTACTAAACTCTTATCCGAATTCAATTGTAAGATACCCTAATCTTATTTAATTGATTTAAATAATATAAGATATCTTGCTATAAGGTACTTATTGACATCATTAACATGGCCAGCTTGAATGTACATGCTTTATTATATATTTGAACTGTTAAAACCACTCTATTAAGAGAAGCTTTTAAAGTTCTTATATATATATATATATATTGAAATATAAATGTTGAATTGATCACTAATTAGCATCTTGATTGATATATTCTTAATAAATTTCCAAAATTGAAATTTGTGAATATAGAACTGGGGAGACAAACAACTAAACAAGAAAGAAAAATTAAAATAGCATCCTTCCTCCGTTCCCTTTTTTCCTCTTTTTCGTGCCATTTTTTTATCCTCTGTTTTAAAAGAAGCGAACTCCATGTGTCATGCCTAGCACTTTAAGAAAGATTTCAAGAAGAAAATAGGCAGAGTGCATCCAAAAATCTCGCATTGAAAATATCTTGAGAAGCTTATAAGCAGTGACATTGCATACTCCATCAAATTAGCTTTTTGGAAAAGAATAATGGATCGTAACAAGTAATATCAGAGCCAATTCGACTTTGACTTGATTCTACACTAAGTAGTATTGAATTAGGAAGGTGAATATGCCAAGTCTTACGCTTCAGGAAAGAAATAAACAAATTGTATTTAAAAATCTCATATCAAATAAATAGAGGAATTTAAAAAATTTATAAATATACTCATCAAAATGGACCTGGTCCATTTTTTATGAAATATGAGATGTGATGGGTTTAAAAATTTAGGCTCATATTTGAATCGGGCCTAAATGAGTCAGCCCACTAAATCAGTGGGTTGGGGTGAGTTGGGATGGGTCAGCCCATGTGGGTTAAAAAATTAATAAATTTAATTAATTCAATACTTTAATATATTTAATTATATAAAATTAATAATTTAATTATCAATAATATTGTTTATTTTATATATTTCAATGTATTTAATTTTTACTTGTCAAATTAAGAATTTTAATTTATGAATTAAATCATAAAATACTTTCATTAATAGAAAATTTATTAAATAAAATTATAAAAATGACTTTTTATTTTGAAAAAATAAAAAATAAGCTAGCCCAACCCTACTCATAAACTAACAAGAGGTGAGTTGAGTTGAAGTTTTAATGGTTCATATAAAAAATGAGTTGATCCAACCCGACTTATATTTTCTTAACCCATAAGGGCTTGGGTTGAACTGAACCGAATCAGCTTATATTGTCAGCTCTACACACTCCATCAAATTAACCTTTTAAAGGGAAAGTAATGGCCTGTAACACCATAGTTGGACCAATAAGATTTGCAAGTAGTTTAATACAAGTACAACTCCAGCATGTGCCACATGTCTGTATTGCATGAACTTGAATGGTTCTGAGACTTGCTTTTCTCTCTTTCTCTCCGATGTAATTCCATCTCTGAAAGGCTGGTTTAGGTGTAGTTTCAGGGCATGAAACCATGAGGGGAGCACGTCAGCCTTCATTTCCTCATAAATTCCCTCAGATAAAACATTGTTCATCAAATTGAACTGTATTATATCCATATTTGTTCATCATCTCAATTCTCTCTCTAATAATAGGAAAGGAAGGAAGGAAGTACTTCTCCCTAGGATGCTGCTGCTGCCTTCTGGTTCACATGGCATCCATCTACTTTAGCAATCAACCAATAGGAAAAAAAAAAAAAAAAAAAACAAATGCACCGTTTCAGCCCACATGTCAGCATGTGGGGATCAGTTCCTTTCATTGTTAGTTTAATGGTTTTTTTCTAAGGAGGAAATGGCGGTGGGTGGACTGCACTCAGACCATGATTGATGGTATGTGCAAACACTTCCTCCCATTTTCTTTTGCTTTCTTTCTTTTTTTTTTTTTCTCTTTATAATGTCTTTTGGTATTTATTAATAATGCAATTGGGAGCTTCCTCTTTCTAAAAGGACAAACCTGTCCACATGCAAAAGCTTTTCCCGTCACTCTTTAAAAGTTTTTAATCCTCATGTACTTAGAATACCCCTACTAGGTAATGAAGTTTTTGTTTGGTGCCTTTTAAGATAAACATTAATCCGGAAGGTGGCCTTTAATCAAGGATTAAATCTACAATTTTGAGTTGCTTAAACACTTTTACTTGAGATTATGATCATTTGGGCAGAAGGGTAAATTTGAATTTTCATTGCCAATGCCTATAAGAACATTTGGTATTGCAAGAAGAAAAAAAGGTCGAAAACAAAAAGTTGGCTGTTTTAATCTCGTCTTTGTTCCTCTGTTTACTTAGCCCATAACATGGAACGATTCCATGGTATTCAATCATAACTAATAACTAACCTACTCACACTGTTTAATTTATTAGGACATGATGGGGGCTGATCTGTTTGTCTTTAAAATAAACCCAAAAACAATGTGGATTGTTAGACCAAGTGGAGGTTTACCATAATTGAGTTTTTGTTTGGATTTGTTAGAGCTTAATAACACAAGAGTAAGGGTTGTGTGTTAAGTATTAAAATAATGGGATTCAAATTCCCACTATTATTTTGGTTTGATACTGGGAGGAGTCACATGTACATCAGCATCATGATTCCTAAATCCTTGTCATACTTAGAAGTTACCCTACCCCTTCTCTTCATCTGTGCCAAAGTAGAGGTTTGAACCTGAAATGATTGGAGCATATGCAGCAGCTTTTCATTTATTAAGGCTACTGAAAGTAGCTTTTGACAATATTGAACACTGGGTTTACCAGGTAAAAAGCTTTTTGGGCTCTTTGCCAAGGGGAAGAATAGATGCAAACCCGAACTGCCCCTCTGGATTGGTCAATTAATAAATGCTAAAATTCTCCAAATGAGCAGAGAGATATGGGGTTTTACCAACAGTGCATTGAATAAATGCTGTCTTTAACAGTATAATATTGTACTTAGCTGTAATTTTCATCACAGACATGAATATGAGATAAAAATATCAATCATTACTTGCTTAAGTTGACTATCAAATACAAGAAATAGAAGAAAGAAACACCTTCTTTCCCCATGTTTAATGTCGGAGAAACTTCCAATAACTCCAAAAGCTTTCCCGTCAGTACTAGCTGATTTACAGCTGTTGCAGAACCCAATATCTCACGAGCTCTCCCTAAATTAAACTAATCGCCATTTCTTTAATATTTATATACCAACACTTTTACATCAATCAGTCTTCTTTCCCCATCGCTTCTCATCAAAATTCAACACATGCACAATTTTTCTCCACACTAATCACCCCACTTTGCCCAACTTCTCCCTAGTAGTTCCTGAAGGTGGAAATGGTGGCGTACTAAGGGACTGATGGCAGTTAAGAAGAACAATATGCAGTTGAAAATCCATTTCTTGTTGCTGTTCTTCTGCTACTGCATCGGTTCTTGTTCTTTCGGTCTTGCCAAGGTGGTTGAAAAAACCAACTTGAATCAGGAAGTATCGGCTTTATTATCCATAAAGGCTAGTCTTATTGATCCATTAAATAGCCTTCAGGATTGGAAATTGCCAGACAATTTGGCTCTCAAGTATTCAGCTCACTGTAACTGGACTGGAGTATGGTGCAATTCTGATGGGGCAGTTGAAAAGCTTGATCTCTCCCGTATGAATCTCAGTGGGCGAGTTTCAGATGATATCCAACAGCTGAAAAGCCTTACTTCTCTCAACTTGTGCTGCAACGAACTGTCTTCTACTTTGCCAAAATCCGTATCCAATCTCACATCACTCAACAGCATTGATGTGAGCCAGAATTTCTTCACTGGCAGCTTTCCTGTGGGTTTTGGAAGAGCCTCAGGACTAACTTTGCTGAATGCTTCCAGCAACAATTTCTCAGGAGTTCTCCCTGAGGATCTTGGCAATGCAACTTCATTGAATATTCTAGACCTGAGAGGAAGTTTCTTCCAGGGTTCAGTTCCAAAATCTTTCAAGAACTTGCAGAAGTTGAAATTTCTTGGCCTTTCTGGAAATAATCTCACTGGTCAGATACCAGGAGAGCTGGGGCAGCTTTCATCGCTGGAGACTATAATTCTGGGGTACAATGCATTTGAAGGTCGAATACCGGTTGAGTTTGGTAACCTCTCCAGTCTAAAGTACCTTGATTTGGCAGTAGGCAATCTTAGTGGTGAGATTCCAGCTGAACTAGGAAGGCTCAAGTTACTAGAAACAGTTTTCTTGTACAAGAACAATTTTAAAGGCAAGATTCCACCATCAATTGGCAACATTACTTCGTTGCAGCTGCTGGATTTGTCTGATAACGATTTATCTGGAGAGATTCCTGCTGAGATTGCCGAGCTGAAGAACTTACAACTCTTGAATCTAATGCGCAATCAATTATCAGGCTCAGTCCCTGCGGGACTCGGAGGTTTGACACAATTGGAGGTGCTTGAGCTGTGGAACAATTCCTTGTCAGGCCCACTGCCGATTGATCTTGGCAAGAATTCGCCGTTACAGTGGTTGGACATATCGTCCAATTCCTTCTCTGGTGAAATCCCGGCAACCTTGTGCAATGGGGGCAATCTCACCAAGCTCATTCTATTCAACAATTCTTTCTCAGGTCCAGTGCCAGTGAGCTTGTCAACTTGTCTGTCACTTGTTCGTGTTCGAATGCAGAATAATATGCTTTCCGGAACAATTCCAGTTGGACTAGGCAAACTTGGGAAGCTTCAGAGGCTAGAATTGGCAAATAACAGTCTTACTGGGGAAATACCGAATGATATTGCTTCTTCTACATCACTTTCCTTTATTGATCTTTCTAGTAATCACCTCCGATCTTCTCTTCCGTCTACCATTCTTTCCATCCCAAGTCTGCAAACATTTATTGCTTCAAACAATAACTTGATTGGTGAAATCCCAGATCAATTTCAGGATTGCCCTTCACTTTCTGTGCTTGATCTCTCAACAAACCATTTTACAGGAAGTATTCCAGCGAGCATTGCTTCGTGTGTGAAATTAGTTACATTGAATCTGAGGAACAACCAATTGACTGGAGATCTTCCGAAATCAATTGCCATGATGCCCACTTTGGCTGTTCTTGATTTATCTAACAACTCTCTAACAGGTGGGATACCTGATAATTTTGGAACTTCTCCAGCTTTAGAAATGCTCAATGTTTCATACAACAAACTAGAGGGTCCAGTTCCTGCGAATGGGGTGCTAAGAACAATCAACACAGATGACCTCGCGGGCAATGCTGGTCTCTGTGGCGGTGTTCTCCCTCCATGTAACCGATATGCACCAACTTCATCAAGGCAGAGAAGCTTGCGCGCAAAGCATATTGTTGCTGAATGGCTCATTGGGATTTCATCAGTTTTAGCAGCTGGAATCTTACTCATTGGTGGGCTGTTGCTGTATAAAAAGTGGTATTCAAGTGGCGGTTGCTTCGAGGAAAGGTTTGAAGCAGGCAGTGGAGAATGGCCATGGAGATTAATGGCATTCCAGAGACTTGGTTTCACAGCTGCTGACATCCTAGCCTGTATTAAAGAGTCAAACGTGGTTGGAATGGGAGCCACTGGTGTTGTATACAAGGCTGAGATGCCACAATCAAATGCAGTTGTGGCCGTTAAAAAGTTGTGGAGATCAGGAACTGATATTGAAACAGGAAACAGTGGAGATTTTGTTGGAGAGGTGAATCTCCTAGGGAAGCTAAGGCATCGAAATATAGTTCGGTTATTAGGATTTCTTCATAATGATACTAGCATGATGATAGTATATGAGTTCATGCAAAATGGTAGCTTAGGAGAAGCCTTGCATGGCAAACAAGCAGGTAGGTTGCTGGTAGATTGGGTTTCACGGTATAACATAGCACTCGGAGTTGCACAAGGGCTTGCTTATCTCCACCATGATTGTCATCCATCTGTCATACATCGAGACATCAAGTCGAATAACATCCTGCTTGATGCAAATCTTGAGGCAAGAATTGCTGATTTTGGTTTGGCAAAGATGATGGTCAGAAAGAATGAAACAGTCACAATGGTGGCAGGGTCTTACGGATACATAGCTCCTGGTAAGTTACAATTAACATCTCACTTCTATAGATTTGATTCTCTGTTTAATATGATAATGCTAATTTATAGATTGTGTCTCATTTTATTTGTTAATGACTGTATGACAGAGTATGGTTACACCTTGAAGGTTGATGAAAAGATTGACATATACAGCTTTGGAGTGGTTTTACTGGAACTTCTAACTGGAAAGCGCCCTTTAGATCCCGAGTTTGGAGAATCTGTAGACATTGTGGAATCGATTAGGAGAAAGGTTGGAGACAACAAAGCTCTAGAAGAGGTATTAGATCCCAATTTAGGAAACTGTAAGCATATTCAAGAAGAGATGCTGTTAGTTGTTAGGATAGCCCTTCTTTGCACTGCCAAGCTCCCCAGGGATAGACCATCCATGAGGGATGTGATTACGATGCTTGGTGAGGCAAAGCCTCGGAGAAAAAGCATTGGCAACAATGACGGTAATGCGTCTAGCAAAGAGCAGCCGGTGCCAGTCTTCAGCACATCACCTGTAAATGGCCTCGTGTAGGAACAGAGAAGCGTTCTCTCTCTAGCCCCCCTATTTTGTCAAAATTAGAAATACTTGTTTGTATGTAGCATTGTTTTGTTAATGCTTGTAATCACTGAATCATATGGTTGTCCACAAAATTGACGGGTATATCAGCTGGATTTCTCCTGCTAATAAAGTTTCATGGGGGAGTCGGGCAAGCAGAAAAATCCGTTGTACCCGAAATTGTTACCTCTCATTGTCAAATGTTTTTTTTTTTTTTTTGTAATATTGCAGATCTACAGATCAATTATTGGAAACCTCTCCTCTTCTTTTGCTATTAGAAATTCCATACATGCCTAAGTTTCAATTTTCCTGCTCCTAGTATACTTCTTTAAAGAAGAACCTAAAGATGACATAAGCACCTGAACATTTGGCTAATTGATTAATGCATTATCCCCTTACCTAAAAAACAAAATTCAAATCCCCCCTCTCCCAATTAAAAAATAAAAAAAACCTAAAGATGACACAATGACCAATCCTGGTTAAAATTGACTTGTTCCACACAGCTTTTGAGATTATCTTCAAAACCCCTTCAGAAACCACTTGATATAGATGAGCCACCGTGACAAACAAGCCATAATCTAATATGAACTGATGGCTGTATTGACATACATCTCAATCATGCTCCCAATTAGCACACTTCTTATGCTATATCCAATGGATGAGATTTCAGTTTGGCAAAAAGAAGAATATACCAGCAGAAAATTATAAGTGCAGAAGTTTCAAGACACAAACAATAAACATTGCCATTGATAAGGAAAGCACTCTCATTCTGAGGTCCCAAAAATAAAAAAAATACAGTAAAATGGCTCTGTTATTTACAGCAACAAATATATATATATATATATATAGCAGTTACTAGGTATTTTGTATATGTTACATTAAAAACTAAGATATTGGTGCCTTTCAAAATGTGTGGTGACTATTCCCTGGAACTGTAATCTAGATTTAAGAAAAGTAGAAAACATGTGAGAAAATAACAGCAAATGGAAACAAACAGAGAGCCACAAAGGATCAAACTTTACTCAGTCAAAATGCTTTAACTATTCTGTATTTCTTTTTTGCTTTTTATATTGCTAGCATGCCCTTTTCATCTTATGGTGGGCTTGAGAGAAAAATTTTCTAGATGGGCTTACTTCTTTGTCTCTGGTTCCTTTCTTGTAACCTTGGAGCTGTAAATTATGAATTGAAATAACCTAAGATATGAATGGAAAAAGCAATTTAAACAAGAATCAGACGAGAATATGAATATGCATACCCAATCCAGTAGCCTCAGATGTCCTCATGATTCTAAGCCTCTTCACAGAACTAAGGAACATCCTGAATCAAATCAGAAAACATTCACGGTGAGTGTTAAAAGAAGACAACTTTAATCCATAATACATCTTCACATCTAGTTCTTTCCTACCCCACAAATAAGCTTAGCTTTAGCCTCTTCAAGTTGTTCACCTTATTGTCATAAAGTTCTACGTCAACCCCCTTCTGTGTATATTTAAAAGACACAGACACAGACACACACGTGCGCGTGCACGCGCACACACACACACACACACACGCATGTCAAGATGTCCATACATAGCATTATATTAAGGTGTCCCCTAACTGATGTCCTCCCTTAGAAACCCAGGCAAGATGACCACTGAGATATATGCAATCAATTCTTCAAGGGAATACATTAACTTCAGGGGCAATAGGGGAAAGGCACATGCAATAAAGATGTTAAGCTTTTCCTTTAACTCTCCCCAGCTTTTGTTCTGAAATAATTGAAAGTTTGTCCAAACAATTGATTAATACATAATGTAAATGCAATTGCCTATAAGGCTAAAAGGAGAATGCGCACTTTGATAGTTTAAAAAAGTGTTATACATATATACACAGAGAAACTCCCAAAGGATCTACTTTTTTTTCACTCCAGGCAATAAAAACAGAAGTTCATTTTAGAAACGTCATGTGAGACACTGAGACCTTAGAAAAAAATTAAAATGTAAAGTGCTATGTATAAATGAAATTATACGTACTCCCAAGGAACATCTCCAACCAGCATCCAGTCTCCCTCCTTGTCCTCGTAAGTAAGCACAAAATCAAATGATTCATCCAGCAGTTTTGAAGGTCTTGCTACTTCATGCCCCCGCACCCTTGATCCTAATCACAAAAATCATGACAAGATTAGTAGAAGAGAAACAAGTTTTGATGATCATCAGAGAGAAAAATGTAGTCTTTCACCTTGTTTGAATCAGGACCTTCTTTACAGTGGAATTTCAAAGGCTTTCAATCTCAGCTCCTCCTATAATTCTATTGGTTTAACATTTCTTTACTTAAAAAGATCTAAACGTTTCCAGTCTAATGTTTCCTATTTTGACACAAAGCTGGAAAAAACACGTAGGATGCTTGTCAAATTTTCTTGCATGACAACTCATGTTCACATTCTGATTTTGCATATGTAGTGAAAGTCTTAAGCATAAACAATCATTTTGGTTAAATTCCACACATCAGTTAAGACATGGTGACCATATAGCTTAAGACATCCCTATGATCAGTAATTAAATGGGCACTTAACTCATCTTTAAAAAATCAAAACAAAACAAATTAGGAAACCTCACCTACTGGATTGACAGTTGTGGTGTTTTTGAGAAACATATCTTCCAAGGTTTTTGCCAACTTCTCATAGGATTCATGGGCATTCAGATCAACCTTCCTTCCAATTGGAATTCCATCCATATTCACCTTCACAAACAGGGATTTCCTTAGTTTAGCATTACCACTGTTCTGATAGCTGCCAATGGTGCTCTTCTCAACCATAGAGGTCTCATTTTTATGGTTCTCCATTGTTGAGTTAAATCCTTCAGTGGCCAGTGCTTTTGCTTGGTTAACCATGCTATTCATTCTATAAGCTCTGATAGGAGGCCACCCCACGACTTGACTGTTTCAAATTCAAGGACAAATAACCGATGTTAACAGGGGGAAAAACAGCAAAGAAAAGGTTCAAAAGCTGCCAATAAGTAATTTACACCCAGCCACCGCAACTCAAAATTATGTTAACAGAAAGAAAGGATATCAGCTACTTAAAGAAATACCAGAAAAGTTATACCAAAAGAATACTTGTACACATCAAAACTGTCTTCATTGCATGGATTTGAGCCTTGACTCAGATGGAGCCTAATTAACAAGGCACCACAAGTATAGGTTTCTGTATACACTGGTATATGGAATCATGTCACTTTTTTAGCCAAAAGAATTATCCTTTTTTGGTTGGGAGCTTTGGAGTTTGATCAGTTATATAATACTGGGACGATCTCCTATTTACCGCTTTACATAGTTAACAGATAGAGTGGCAAAGAAAGATAACCAATCATCTGATTCAAAGATAATTATTAAAATTAGCAAGCAAACAGGAATATATATTGAATTTGTTATTGAAGATCAGGACCATTTGATCTATCATCATTTACATCTTCAAAATAAGCAGAAGCACTAAAAAGTTTGTTTCCCGCCAGCATGACCCGTTGTAATGAGAGTGGAAGCATCCCTAATTCATACCTAATCCTCAACAACCTACGAATAAAGTTGTCTCCCTTGCCAATCCAATTCTGAATGATTAATCATGCAAGCAATACCTTTGTAATTGTAAACATAAGTACATCCTGCCATATTTTTTTTTGAGCCTAATTGGAGGATTCTAGTTTTCTTTTCTTCCTTAAATCTCTTTCTCCTGATCTTGTGAATTTGGCAGTTGGGTGTTTATTGTACCAAAGTTTTGTAATCGATTATAACATATCTTATGAAGGTAACCAAGTATTATAACAGAATTACAGAAAGCAGATAAAATTCAGAAAAAAAAAGAAGCACAATCAGGACATAAAACTCGTGGCAGGGACCCAAAAAAGCAATTACATGGAATCACAAATCAGGCTGAAATTAGAGCATACCTAGAGCCATTAGCAGCAGCCACAGAATCAGCAGACCTCTTGGTCCCAGCAGTGACATTAGCTCTACTTAAAGAAGATGAAGAAGAAGATGACGAAGATGATGGAGAAGGAGATGAAGACGCATCAGCAGAAACCACAGAAGGGAAATCCTTAGCAGTCAAAATCCTAGCATATTGACCACCCCTCGAAACTTGGTGTATCTTAAAACCACCACGAAGGCTCAAGCCAAGACCCAGCTCCAACTCAGACTCATCTGGGCATGAAGAATCCTCCGAGGACACCACCATGTTGTCCTCCCTTGAGACTGTAGACATTGACCCACTTTCAGAACCACCACCCCCACCGCCACGAATAACAACACCTCCTTGCATTGAAAATTAAACCCCTTGGGTTGGACCAAAGTTTCAAGCTTTATAGTCAAGAACAGAAGAGCTTAATTACACGTAAAGGTTGTAACTTTGTAGGCAGAGAGAAATGGGAAAAAGAAAAGAAAAAGAACAAGGAAGGAGATTTTAGGAGGGTGTGAAGCAAATGTTTGGTGTGTATTGGGAAACTGGAAATGATAGTAATAATAAAAGAAAAAGCAAACCAGGAGGAGGGAGAAAAGGAAAGGTTAGGTTGGGAAGGTGCGGGTGTTGGGCGATGGTGGTGGTGCTGGTGTTTGTAGTGATGAGTTGGGGCCTACTTTGTCTGCTCTTATGCGCCTCCATCAATAGTTTTTTTTCCCTAAAAACCTTCTTTTTTGCTTTGCTTTCTGGACCTTCACTTTTCTTTTCATTTACCGTTAACATTAATATATCTTCAATTTCTCGGCAACACACAAACAGAGAAATTGCTTTGCTTTTAGCCAAAATACAACCAAAATGCTAATAAATAATTCAGCCTTTTGTTTTTATTGTTGTTTATGTGTGGGATATCTTCTCGGGGAATGGGAATCTCTCTAAGCTTTGTTATATACAATATTAAATGTTTGGATAAGGTTAGCAAAATGCCAAACCAAACTTTCTTTTTCCTTTTCTTATTTATTACCTTTCTGATACCATTAAAGATAATATTGAGAAAGAAATAAGAAAATGGATCAAAATAAAAAAGTAATTTTGATAATAGATATGCATTGGTCACAAAATTCGACTCCCTTAACTTTCTAGGGTGATATGAGCCTTTTAGCGACAAGGATATAATTTTAATATTTTAAACAATTCATCTTCTCTGCTCAGCTCTGTCAATACTTATGCTTAGATGTCTTTAAGATTAATTTTTTTTGATACATAAGGTTCATTAAAAATGATAAGTGTAGAGCATACTTAAAGATCTAAATTCACGAGAGATCTATACTTACATCTTCTTTGAGGATTACAAGGAAGAGATAAGGGTTTAGAAAGTCATGTTGGAAGAAATACTCGATTTTTATTACTCTAGGGTGTTTTGCCCTTCAATACAAGAGGTCATCTCCTTTTATAGACAAAGGAGTAGGAAACCACAAACGTTCTACAGTGAAAAGATAAAGACAAATGTTTTACACAATACATTGACCATAATGATAAAACTAATACTTTTATCTGGCATACTTAAAGTAAAAGACAGGATAAAAGACGTTTAGTACAAGCTTATTCAATAAAGGAAAATTATTAGCTTTCTTTAGTCATAGTCTTTGTCAAGGTCTGAAATGAGATTGAGTTCCACAATCTTCTGCTATTGTCTTTCCCTGCATATGTACATGTGTAGACAAAATGCCTCAGGGTCTGTATCACAGTGTCCTTTACATGTTTCACATAGTGGCTTTATAAACAATTATGCAAGCTTATCTTCATTTATCTCTTTATATTCCTAAGGATCTTAGGACCATTTATGAGGATTAGGGATTCCTTCATTGTATTATTTTAATGTTGCTTTTATTTGATAATGATATGGTCCAAGTGTCTTGAAGACGTAATCCCAAGACATTTCTATTTCCAATGAAGGCCATATATGATCTAGAATAGTCTTGTTATGTTGGTAAATACGTCTTTGAAATGTTATGTATTCATGATCAAATTCCCTAATATTGTAATGGAATTATCTGTATGCCCATGCAGAGGGAAATACGCCAAGCTGGGTGACTTTTCCATGTGTGACAAAATGTTAAGGCTTATAGAGGATAAATATGGCAACTTTTTTTTCTTACTTCTGATGTGTCTAATTCTTTCCAATGTGGAAGTGGATAAAACCATGTGAGGAAATCTACAAAGTTCTTTCTCCATATTTTTATTTTTCCCTTAATTGCCTTTTTTATGAATTTCAATAAATCCATAATGTGGAGTTGGATACTAATGTGATACTTATGGGTCAAGTACCAGAACATCCACTTTAATTCTTATGGAAACTTAATGAATTCACAGTAAAAAGGATGGATAAAGAGATATTTTGGGTGAAGACCATAAGGTTTGAGGATAAGATTACCATACTTTCGAAAGACTTCAATTTGGTATTCAAAAATTAGCTATTCAGTCTTTTGGTGGAATGTTCCTTCTTATACTAATTTGAGTACTTTATGAAGGTAATCGGGTTAGAGGTTTGGTGCCACTAGGGTAGAGGATGAGGAGATGAGGATGACTCGGTGATATAGGTGCCTGGTTTAGGTGTAAACTTGGAAGGTTTTAGGCTGAACATTAGGATTTTAAGGTCTCGAGATGGTTTGGACAAGAAATCTGCAAGTTTATTTTTATTTGCTTTGATATGTTTGGTATCAAAAGAGTACTTTGAGAACTATTCTGCCCATCTTAGCAACTGAGAATGTGAAACTGCGTTCTGTTTGAACTTGAGCATTTATGGAAATGAAGACATATCCATTTCAACCAAAAAATGGTGTCCAATTAAATGGAACTCGAATTTAGAGATTTCCCTTTTGATTGCCAAGATTTCTTTGAAGGTGGAATGATAGTGCATTTCAAAATTTGAAAAATTTTCACTTTTGTATGCACACATCAGTTGTTTTCCTTCTTTTTTTTCAAAAAGTATTGCTTCTTAATACTTATCGCTAGCATCAGCTTGAAGGATTCTTTTGCCTTTGGAAGGAATTTAGAAAGGTTTCAAATTCTATAGTTTACTTTTGAGTTCTTGGATGGCTTTGATTTAGGATATTCCTCATTCTAGAGAGTTTTTCTTTAGCATTTTTCTCAAAGGGTTGATGTATTTCGAATTATTTGGAACAAAATCTTTGAGATTGGTAAAAATTCTAAGGAACTATTGAACTTGATTTTTTGTAAGGTCTTGGTCTAAAAATTTGATTAGTTCTTGAGCAATGTGAGGATTTAGTTGGTATTTTCCTTAGTTAATATGCATTCCAAGGAAGTCAATCTCTGATTTGAATACTTGCATCTTTTTTTTTTTTTGAAAGCATGATTTCATATTTTAAGACCAATTCTGTGAAATGCTGAAGTAGTTGAATGTGGGCTTCTCCATCTGGGTTGAATAAGAGGATATCTTTTATATAAATGAGGGTCTAGTTTATTATGGGATGAAAGATTTTTATCATTATCTTTTAGAACGGTGATAGCACCATTTTAAACCCAAATGGTAATACAGTCCATTAGTAATGATGGTTAGGTATGTAGAACCTTATTTTTGGCCTATCTTCAAGACAAATACCCAATTGCCAAAAACCAGCCTTGAGATCAAATTTTGAAAAGACTTTTGCATTGGCAAAACTTGAGAAAATGGAGTTTTTATTGGGCAATGAAAATTTATCATCAAGGAAGAAGTAATTAAGAGGCTAGTAGTTGATGACTAATCTCAATTTACCTCTAACTTGTTTATCTCTTTTGTTAATATAGAAAACCTGACATGCCCATTAAAAATTAGACAACTCAATTAACCCTTGCTACAATAATTGTTTACATTCTTTTTCAGCTAGCTTTTGGTGATTTGGGTTCATTCTTGAATAACTGGCCTTGGTAAGATTAATGTTTTCATTAAGCTTGAATGATAACTTAATAAAGAATTCTTAGTTCTTCCATAAACGATTGTTGCATTTGAGAAGGAACTCTGAGTGAGAATTAGCACATCCTTTCTCTTTGAGCATATTAACTATCATTTGATCTTGATCTGATAGTTGCTAGAAAGAATATAATTTAGGGACTTACACCTATGGTTTGAAGAAATATTTGTACCTTATCCCCTCAAGAAGAATTCGTAAATGCTGGCATTGATAAGGAATGTCAAAACCTATGATGATATCTTTGCCAAGTAGTTCCAACCCAAAAACTTAGGTGGTGATAGAGTATTGGGGAAAAAATTGAATGGTAATAGGCTTACTAATCAAATGTGTAGCGAATGTTTGATTTGAAGCAGGTTTGAAGTGTCTTTCATTAGGTATCTAGAATTTTGGGGGAAGTATCTGAAGATTCATTACTGTTTCTATTGCTCCGATGTTGAAAAAGGCAATTGCTGAAATAGGCTAGCTATATTTTGAAAGGTAGACTAAAACAGGTATAAAGGGTATTGATGGTTCATAAAGTTTTTGGATTTTTAGTTGGGGAGGGAATTTGTCTTGAGGTTCAATTATGTAGAATTCTTTTGGTTTTATTTTTTCATCTAAATGTAGGATAAAGTTTTGAAAAGCAAATAGAGTCTTGTTTGTGGGTTCTTCTTTGAGCGAGAAAATCAACTCGAGGTCATCATTTTCTAGATTGACTTTTGTTTTTTGTTGGATTTCTTGAAACATCTTTGCTTCTTTTTTTTTATTGGCAGGACATTGTTTGGTAAAGTGTCCTTGCTGATTACAGATAAAGCACTTGGTTGTTTTGGCTTTACAGCTTGGTATTTTTTCTTGAGGTATCTCTATTTTGTTTCGTACTTTTGTCGGAGAGGAAATCTCTTGAAAAACTTAAATTTTCTAAAATGTTTTTTTTTTTGGTTCTACTATCACAAATTTGAGCTTTGGGGCACTTTATTTGCCATTCAGGTTTATCACAGGCTTTGTCTAATTCTTTATTTCCTAGAAGGTAATCTTGTACCACCTTTCTTTTGTGACAAATATATGCAAGAGTAATGTGGATTTTTTGTTACATTTCTTTAGGGGTTAATGACAAAATTTTCTTCCTCTGTTGCTGGAGAGCTTTTATAACTACTGTTTGAATAGGATCAAGCAATGAAGAAAAAAAACTTGTTTAAGACTTGGAGAAGCTCCAATAACATAAAAGAGTTTCAACATCTTTCGAAAGTGTTTATCAAGGTTTAACTTTTTATATGAGTAACATTTTCTTTAGAAAAACTCCTTCCATTGTAAAGCTTTGACATTTTCAGGATTCTCGAGAAAATACGTGTAGAGAATCTGAATGACTTGATCGAAGTCTTGGAGAACTGAGAATTGCATTTGATCAATCTAGTTGATAGTATTCCACTAATTTTTTAGGGCTCTAGTGAATCTGAATTCGAATTCCATCAAAATGGTGTAGTGACTTTTTTAAGATAACCTTTTGGTTTCTAGCCATACGTGGAACTCTTGAATTCTTTTTGGTCATTTTGTTAGAGGAATGTCATCAATGGTAAATGTTAATTTTGATACTGTTGGTGCTGCTGAATGTTTAAGAGCATAATTTGGTATCTAATATCATCATCTATATTCATCTTTTTAACATTTATTCTCAAATTGCTTGCCATGAATTGAGGCTTTTTCAATTTTGACAGTGATTCCACTTCAAAATGTGTTTCATCATTAGTGTTTAATAAGGATTTTTAAGGTTTCAAAAGAAGTTGAGGATAAAGAGGTTGACTCATCATCTAGAATTGCCTGAGCTGAGAAGATCTTTAGGATTGAATTTTCTTTGTATTCTTTAAGAAAAAAAAGTCAAAGAATTTTCATGTTTGATCATCATCACTTTAGGCTCTTCTTGGTTTTTGATGATTATCCCTTATCATTAGTTTGATTGTGGGACCTCTGCTTCTTTTTGTACTGGTTTTTTTCCCCATGCCTTTTCTATCAACTTTTTAGAAGTTTCTTCGACCTTTTTTTTTTCTTTTATTTTTTTCCTCTTTTTTTTGAGTTCTAAGTTTTTTGCAGAGGTTGAAAAGAGTTACTTATTTAGATAGAGGTGGAAATTCAAGATGTGACCTTGGTGGTTCATCTAAGACTACTATTGGATACCATATTTGAGTTGATAATCAAATGGCTCATTTCTATTTAAAGATGGGATTCGCTTATTTTCTTGGAAGAGCTTAATTTGAGCTTTAAGTTTCTGAATCTTTACATCATTTTGTTCCATATATAGTTGAAGTGGAACACCTTGTTCTCGAACTTCTCTTGAGACTTGTTTGAGTCTATTTTGGATAAGTTTGATCATATCATCAACAACCTTGGTATT
Organism: Theobroma grandiflorum; assembly: GCA_036013995.1. Taxonomy (NCBI): domain Eukaryota; kingdom Viridiplantae; phylum Streptophyta; class Magnoliopsida; order Malvales; family Malvaceae; genus Theobroma; species Theobroma grandiflorum. Next base: position 13,703,054 of record CP142130.1, on the reverse strand, counting down.
TTTATCAACTTTATCTTCGACTTTCTGATGTTGTCTTGTATAATAGTGACTTTATGATTAATTCCTTTAAGTAAGAAATTTTGAGCTAAAGAATTTTCTGTTTACCAATTTAGACTGGCTTCTGCTGCATTAAGTTTGATTGGTCTTCCCATAGCATCTGCTAGGAGTGGAGTAGGAATTTTGGGTGCATGTTTATATATATATATATATTTGAGAATTCCTCTAATGGATGAAATTCATGGTCATAGGAAATATTTGACGGTTGGAACATGCAAACCTTAAGAACCAATAGGGGTTTCTGCAGTTGATGATAGTTTTGAGAACAACCTTGTTTTTAAACCCACTTTTGGATTTGCTTGTAACAAGGTAACATAGGTTTTGGAGAATTCAGAGGTAGTTGCTTTGGAGAAAAGGGTTATGATAGGTTTTGCTTTGGTTATGCCCATTTATAAAAAGAATATTTGTCCAAATATTGGTACCTTCCTCTGTTTTCCCTTAGAGTTTTTATTGAAGGATCTTGATCTTGGTATCTTTTATACATTTCTCTATCTGAACAACTTTATTTCTTCTTTCCTGACCTTTAAGTTGACTCACGATCTATTTTATAATTTGTTTTAAGGTTTTCTTTCAAGCATCGTTCATAATTACAATTAATGTCCCATGGACAATGTCAAGATACATCTGTAAAGTGGAAAATAGTTTTTCCTTCATGGTCAAATCTTTGGATGAGGACTTGTTCTGGACCAAGCTCATATTTTACCTTAAAAATAGATTTTTTATATGAAGTAGATTATATCCCAAAAAAAAGAAAAAACTTAACCATCTTAGATACCTCTTGTTAGCCCTTATTCTACCTATGCAAAACCATTTTTTTCCTTGATAAATCCATAAAAGCCCCCATGAAACATTCTTCAAAAACAACAAGTTCTATCTATTCAATTGAAACCTATTTCACCAAAAAGCTGATGAGACCATAGAGATCAAATTTGATCATTCCCATTTGAAAGAACCTTCAGCACCACTAGTTTTCACCACAATGTTTATCCTCATAATAGTAAAAGATGAGCTTGGTCCAGAACAAGCCCTCATCCAAAGCTTTGACCATGAAGTAAAACCTATTTTCCATTTTACAGATGTATTTGAACATTGTTTATGGGACATCAATTGTAACTGTGAAGGATACATGAAAGAAAGCCTAAAAGCAAACTATAAACTAGATCGTGAGTTAGCTAAAAGGTCAAGAAAGAAAAAAAAAAGTTGTTCTAATAGAGAAATGTACAGAAGATACCAAGATAGAGATCCTTCAATAAAAACTTTAAGGGAAGATGGAATAAGGTACTAATATTTAGTCAAATATTTTCTTCCAAAATGGACACAACCAAAGCAAAACTTATCAAAACCTTCTTTTTAAAAGCAACTACCTCTAAATTCTCCAAAACCTGTTTTACCTTACTATAAAAAGATCTAAAAGTGGATCTAAAAACAAGGTTGCTTTCAAACCTATTAACAACTTCAGAAACCCTCATTGGTTCTTAAGGTTTGCATGTTTCAACCGTTAGATTTTTCCTATCACCATGAATTTCCTCCATTAGAGGAAAAAGGGAATACAAACATGCACTTAAAACTCCTACTCCATTTTAAACAGATGCTATGGAAAGACCAACCAAGCTTAATGCAACAAAAGCCACACTAAATTGGCAAACAGAAAATTCTCTTTCTCAGAATTCCTTACTTAAAGGAATTAACCATAAAGTCACTATTGTACAAGACAGAATCAGAAAGGTTGAAGATAAAATTGATGAGCATACCAAGGTTGTCGATGATATAATCAAACTTCTCCAAAATAGACTTAAACAAGTCTCAAAAGAAGTTTTAAAACAAGGTGTTCCATTTTAACTGTATATGGAATAAAAAGAGGTAGAGATTTAGAAACTTAAAGCTCAAATTGAGCTCTTATAAGAAAACAAGCGAATCTTATCTTCAAATAGAATGACCCATTTCGATTATCAACTCGAATATGGTCTCTAATAGTAATCTCAAAAGAACCACTAAGGTCATGCCTCGAATTTCCACCTTCATCTAAAGAAGTAACTCTTTTTGACCTTTACAAAAAGCTTAAAGCTCAAAAAGAAAAGGAAAAAAAACAAAGGAAAAGAAAAGAGGATAAAAGAACTTTTTAAAAGTTGATAAGAAAGGCACAGGAAAAAAAGTCAATACAAGAAGAAGTAGAGGTCCCACAATCAAAACAATGATCAGGGATAATCATCAAAATCTAAGAAGAGCCTAAAACGATGATGATCAAACATGAAAATTCTCTAGCTTCTTTTCTTAAAGAATACAAAGAAAATTCAATCCCAAAAATCTTTTCAACTCAAGCAATTCCAAATAGTGAGTCATGCTCTTCATCCTCAATTTCTTCTAAAACCTTAAAATCTTTATCAAACACTGATGATGAAACACATTCTGAAGTAGAATCATTGTCAAACCAGAAAAGCCTTAATTCATGATAAACAATTCGAGAATAAAAGTTGAAAGGATAGATATAGATGTTGATATTAGAGGACCAAATTATGCTCCTAGACATTCAGCAGCACCAACAGTATCAAAATTAACATTCATTATTGATGACATTTCACCAACAAAATAGCTAAAGGGGTCAAAGAGTTCTATGCATGGCTAGAAACTAGAAGGTTATCTGAAGAAAGCCACCACACCATTTTGGTGGAATTCAAATCTAGATTCACTGAAGCCTTGGGAAATTTGTGGAATATTATTAGCCAGACATACCAAATGCAGTTCTTAGTTTTACAAGACTATAATCAAGTCATTCAAATTCTCCATAAGTATTTTCTCAAAAATCTTGAAAATGCCAAATTTTTATAACAGGAGTTTTTCCAAAGAAAATGTTGCTCATACAAAAGATTGAATCTTGATAGACATTTCCAAAAGATGTTGAAACTCTTTTGTGTTATTGGAGCATCTCCAAGTCTTAAACAAGTTTTCCTTTCTTCATTGCCTGATTCTATTCAAACAGCAGTTACAAAGGCTCTTTAACAACAGCAGAAGGAATTTTTGTCATTAACCTTTAGAGAAATACAACAAGAAATCCACATTGTTCTTGAAACTATCTATCACAAAAGAAAGGTGGTACAAGATTACCTTGTAAGAAATAAAGAATTGGACAAAGCCTGTGATAAACCTAAATGGAAAATAAAGTGCCCAAAAGCTCAAATTTGTAATTGTAGAACCAAAAAGAAGAAACATTTCAGAAAATTTAAGTTTTCCAAGAGATTACCTCCTCGGTAGAAGTATGGAACAAAATGGAGATACCTCAAGAAAAAAAAAATTTGGCCGTAAAGCCAAAACAACCAAGTGCTTTATCTACAATCAGTAAGGACACTTTGCTAAACAATGTCTTGCCAACAAAAAGAACAAAGCAAAGATGTTCCAAGAAATCCAACAGAAAACAAGAGTTGATCTAGAGAATGATGACGTCGAGTCAATTTTCTTGCTCAAATAAAAACCCATAAACAAGACCCTATTTGCTTTTCAAATCTTCGTCCTACATTCAGATGAAGAAATAGAATCAAAATAATTTTACATGATTGAACCTCAAGACAAATTCCCTCCCTAGCTAAAAATCTAAAAAATTCCTGAACCACTAGTACCCTCGATACCTGTTTTAGTCTACCTTCCAAAATATAGCCAACCTATTCTAGCAATAGCCTTCTTCGACACTAGAGCAACAGAAACAGTAATGAATCCTTGAATACTTCTCCTAGAATTCTAGATATCTAATAAAAGACACTTCAAAATTGCTTTCGATCAAACATTCATTACACATTTGATCAGTAAGCCTGTTACTATCTAGTTTTTCCCTTAGTGCTTTATCACTAGCTAGGTTTTTAAGTCGGAACTACCTGGCAAAGATATTGCCATAGGTTTTCACATTTATTATTAATGCCAACATTTGCAGATTCTTCCTGAGGGGATAAAGTATAAATATTTTTTCAAACCATTTGTACAAATTTTTAGATTTTATTATTTCTAGCAACCATCCGATCAAGGCCAAATGATAGTTGATATGCTCAAAGAGAAAGCATGTGCTAATTCTCACTCAAAGTTCCTTCTCAAATGTAACAATCGTTTATGGAAGAACTAAGAATTCTTTATTAAGATATCATTCAAGCTTAATGAAGACATTAATCCTACCAAAGCTAGTTATTTAAGAATAAACCCAAATCACTAAAAGCTAGTTGAAAAAGAATGTAAACAATTATAGTAGCAAGGGTTAATTGAGCCGTTTAATTCTCAAAGGGCATGCCAGGCTTTCCATGTTAACAAGAGAGTTAAACAAGTTAGAGGTAAATTGAGATTAGTCATCAACTACCAGCCTCATAATCAATTCCTCCTTGATGACAAATTTTCATTACCTAACAGGAACTCCATTTTCTTAAGTTTTGTTAATACAAGAGTCTTTTCAAAATTTGATCTCAAGGCTAGTTTCTAGCAATTAGGTATTTGTCTTGAAGATAGGCAAAAAATAAGGTTTTGCATATCCAACCATCATTATGGACTGTATTACCATTTGGTCTCAAAACGACATTATCACTGATGCAAAAGACAATTATAAAAATCTTGCATCCCATGATGGACTAGGCTTTCATTTATATGGATGATATCCTCTTATTTAGCCCAGATGAAGAATCCCAAATTCAACTACTTTAGCACTTCTCATAATTAGTCTTAAAATATGGAATCATGCTCTAAAAAAAAAGATACAAGTATTCAAGTTAGATATTGACTGCTTTAGAATGCATATTAACCAAGGAAAATACCAACCAAACTCTTACATTGTTCAAGAACTGATCATATTTCTAGAATAAGACCTCACAAAAAAGTAAGCTCAACAGTTCCTTAGAATTGTTACCTATCTCAGAACTTTTGTTCCAAATTTTTTGAAATACATTAACCTTATAAGAAAAATGCTAAAGAAAAACTCTCTAGAATGGGGAATCTCCCAAATTAAGGCCATCAAAAAACTCAAAAGTAAGCTACAAAATTTGGAACCTCTCCAAATTCCTTTCGATGGTAAAAAAATCCTTCAAATTGATGCTAGTGATAAGTATTAAGGAGCAATACTTTTTAACGAAAAGGAAGGAAAACAATAGATATGTGCATACAAAAACGAAAGGTTTTCAAATTCTGAAATGCACTATCATTCCACCTTTGAAGAAATCTTGGCAGTCAAAAGGGTAATCTCTAAATTCAAGTTCCGTTTAATTAAACACCATTTTTTGGATGAAATGGATATGTCTTCATTTCCATAGATGCTCAAGTTCAAACAAAAGGCAATTCCACATCTTCAACTGCTAAGATGGGTAGAATGGTTCTTAAAGTACTCTTTTGATACCAAACATATCAAAAGCATACAAAAATAAACTTGTGGGTTTCTTGTCTAGACTATTTTAAGACCTTAAAATCCTAATGTTCAGACCAAAACCTTCCAAGTTTACACCTAAACCAGGCACATATATCACCGAGTCATCCTTATCTTCCTTATCCTCTACCCTAGTGGCACTTAATCTCTATCTTGATTACCCCCATGAAGTACTTAAACTAGTACAAGAAGGAACATTCCACCAAAAGACTGAGCAACTAATTTTTGAATATCAAATTTAAATCTTTTTGAAGTATGGTGGTCTTATCCTCAAATTTTATGGTTTTCACCCAAAATATCCTTTTATCCATCCTTTTTACTATGAATTCATGGAGTTTTTAGAGGAACTAAAATGGATGTTTTGGTACTTGACCCATAAGTATCACATTGGTATCCAACTCCATATTATGGATTTTCTGAAATCCATAGAAAAGGTTGTTGGCTCCATTAGTTTTTGATGATAATAAAACATTCTCATTTCATTTGTGTCTAATATCTCTACCTAAGTGTGTAGGACAAAGACTTGTAGGTAAATAATAAATCAATATTTCAAACATGTACATCAAAAATTGATATGGATAAGGAACATGATTGGTTAACAAGAAGGAAGCTCCTTAGCTGAACAATGAAGAATATTAGTTGGCTAAAGTTTAAATTGGAGAAATGGCGAGCTGAAGTATATTGAGAAACAGTACCAACTTAGTCGACCAAGAAAATGAGTTAGTCAACTAAGTGCTCTTTGCTAGAATCTGCGACCAAGACAGAACCAACTTAGTCAACCAAGAAAAGAAGTTAGTCGACTAAGAGCTCTTTGTCTGCAATTTGTACCAAAGCACTACAAGACAGATTAATGGCTAGAACCTACCCCAAACTGTTTCCAATAGTCATAAACTGCCAAACTGCCATCAGACATACCTTTTCAAGTATAAAAGGGTTTTCAAAAGGTTTGAGAAGAAGCTTTTTGAGAGATTTTAACACTTCCAAGTGAAAAAGAGCTGAAAACTTAAAAAATCTTCTTGGCACTTCACTGCACTCTAACGCCCATCCTTTGTAATTGCTTTCTACACTCAACCTTGTGCTATTTAGATCAACCGTGTGATCATAGGTACTCTCTTTACTTCTCTTCTTGTATTCTTAGAGTAAGGGATTCACTCTAAGTGGTTGTTTCAAGCTAGGTTTGCTTGAAAGAGTTAAGTATCTAACTTAGCCTTGAAAAGTTAGGTGTTAAGTTTTGGTTAAACCTTTGAAAAGCCATTGTAAAGGTTATGGTTGAGCCTAGTAAAAGCCATTGTAAAAGCTTGGTGGGAGCTTGGTAATTCCACTGTTTATTAGTGAATTTTGGTGAAAATCCTTGGTAGGATAATCAATGTAGTGGATGTAAGTCTTGGACCGAACCACTCTAAATCCTTGTTCATTGTCTACATTGACTTATTTTCTTAGTTTTAAAGAGTAGTTCCCAATCTTGATTGAGAACCGAATTATGCTATTCACCTCCCTCTAGCACATTTTATAAGGACCAACAAAGGCAATTAAAGGAGAAATAGAAACATAAAGAAAGAACTTTGTAGATTTCCTCTTAAGGTTTTATCCACTCCCATACCGGAAGGAATTAGTCACATTAAAAGCAGGAAAAAGAAAAGATGTTGTCATATTTATCCTCTACAAGTCTTAGTATTTTGTCACACATGGAAAAGCCACCCGGCTTGACGCGTTTCATTCTACATGGGCATACAAATCATTCCATTGTAATATTATAGAACTTGATTAAGAATACAGAACATTTCAAAGATGTATATGCCAACATAACAAGACTATTCTAAATCATATCTAGCCTCCATTGGAAGCAAAAATGTCTTGAAATTATTTTCTCGAAACACTTAGACCATATCATGATTAAATAAAAGCAACATTAAAAGAATACAATGAAGGAATCCCTCATCCTCATGAGTGGTTCTCATTGGGAATATAGAGAGATAAATGAATATAAGCTTGCACAACTATTTGTAGAGCCACCATGTGAAATATGCAAAAGACACTATGATACAGACCCCGAGGCACTCTTTCTAGACATGTACATATGTAGGGAAAGAAAAAAGTGGAAGATTGCGGAACTCAAGCTCACTTCAGACCTTAACACAGACTATGACTAAAGAAGGCCAAGAGAGCCGTGTTTGTGGTTAGTGCATACCTATTACCAGGATCACTTTTTTATTTTGAGCTATTTCTCAACACTGACCTTATTGGTATCAAAAGAGATGGTCATTATAGACTTTGCTTAACCTTAAATAGCCATACAAAATAATAGTTCTTCATTAATCACACCACATTCTCACCCCAATTTTGGGTTTTTTCTTTTTAGTCAAATTACCTAGAACATTAAAGCATGTATTCTACTTGCTCAGATTACTTGCATTTATTTTGATGTAAAATAAAACTCAAGTAGCCCAAACAAAAATTATTTATAAATATAAAATTGCAATTTGATATGTGAATATTCAAGTCAATGCATGTATTTCTTAGTAAAATAGCTATGTTAAATTTCTTTTTCTCAATAAAAGAAATAAAAACATAATGCTTGAAAAAATTATTAAATTTTTAAAAAAAATTTAAATAAATTATTATTATTTTATTACATTCAATTAAATTTTTATATTTTTATTTAAAACCAAATAGATATTTATAATTAAAAGTTAACTACTTACCATTTGTCAAAATATCTTTTTTTATTTTATATTGATGTAATACTGATGTGGTAGTGATATAACGTTGATATGAAAAGTGAATATCAAAATATTTATGTTAACATGCTACTTCATTGTTTATTATAATATATTAATATGTCAAGTGATATTTTAATTAATAAAAGTTAATTAATTATTAATTGTAAACATTTTATTTAATTAAAAATAAAAAATAATAACTTGGTGAATGATAATAAAAAATAATATTTTATTTAAAATTTTTAAAATAATTTAGAGATTTATTTAGATACTAAATGTAAATATAATCACATTTGATCACCTATAAGATAAAAATTTTAAATATTTTAAAGAAATAACTGTACAATCTATTGTATCAGAAGGAATAATTTCCTTATTCAAAGGTATTATTTTTTTTATTTTTAAAATCAATAATGATTATATTATATACCAAGAAATGCATATCTCATATCGCGAGAAATGAAAAAGAGAAGACCGTAGAGTAGAGCCCGTGGATGGGCATCGAGAAGATGGGGCCATGTCCTACAAGCACCCAACGACAAGCCGACAAGGTGGGACCAAACATCAGAAGCCTCGACACGTTGGAAGCGTGGGACCCCACCCCGTATTTATCATAAGCAAGGGACCACACCTAAAAAGGCCCAACCCTGAGAAGCTCAAACTCAAAGCAAAGCACACGGGTTTTGAATGAAAAATACAGTGACAGCTCAACAAAGACATAGACCACATCAAACGTCCATACATTCATTTCTTTCTTTTCATAAACCAGGTTTGAGTTCCGATTTATAGAAAGTTTTCAGGTCCGAAAAGAACACAAAAATAAGAATGAAAAATCGAACACTGGTTTTTCTCCTGATTGGAGTCAATAGTTTTTGTCTGATATTGACGGCGTACGGTCCTGTCGGGAGGCCAGGAGACAGAGTCCACGCTGGCGTACATTTTCATTTTACTTTTTTATGTTAAATCGACGGTTCGAAAGGGTGGGACCCGGGGCGGGGGGAGAAAATGGAGGAGAGAGTTAAGCCAGCCATGATTGAATACATTCGAATCATTTTATGTTTCCACGCCTTTCCTGCTGGTTCTCTGCCACGTGACAGATTTAATTCTCTGATTGTGACACCTGTCTGGGGTTTGGTATTTGTTAGCATCAGATTTAATTGGAAAGCGAAGGCGGTTTTCTGTCATTATGGAAATTAATATGAATGGGTAATTTATGTTCACAAATCAACAGATATGGTCCCTAATTATGACAAAATTTGGGTAATTACAAATATTAAGAAAAATACTTATATTATTATTATTTTTTAAGAATCATATCTTATGAACAAAATAAATATCTAGGTCTACATATTAAATTAATACTCATTCTGTTTCATTTTTGTTTTTCATTTGATTTTTATGAAATATAAAACAAAAACTTTGATTTTATTATATTTTATATAAAAAAAATTATTTTTTATACAATTGGAAATCATAAAAAATAAGAAAATTAAGTACTAGAAAAAGGCACAATCTTGAAACTTTCAATAAAAAATTAACAAAATAAAATAGGATTAGATATTTCCTATACAACTACAAGGAACATTTACATTTACATTTATTTATATTTAACATTTTTTGTTTAAAAATCATGTCATATATTCTCAACACCATTTTATATTAGAACATGATTAACTTGCATAGAATTTAAAATAAAGGATAATACATACCCACCATTTCATTTTATTTTATTTTATTTTAATGATTCTCTGAGAGAAGCAAAATGTTCTCAATAGAAAGAAAAGAGAGAATTCATTACAGAGGGTAACACTCACTGCATTCAAACATTAAGCTTCCCAGAAAATGAAAAATGGAGGAATATGGAAAATTGCAAATATAGTTTAAAAAATGGATTTTCATATTCAGATATCACAAGGGATTCAACATTTAGCCTTTCAGGGTTGTGTAACCCCGGCACTAGCACTGCACCTTCAACAGACAAATGAATCCCTCTCAAAAGATGTTGATTCCTCACAAAAGAATGTTATTGAATTGTACCTGTCTGAAGATGAAAATCAATTGGCCTTTCTCTTACCATATTTTTAATACTACAAAAAGATTGCCAAAATTTTAACAAATTTTATTTTTTCCAGGAACAAATGAGATATGGATGTCTTCTTACGATATCTCATCAACTGATGATACCAGTATGACAATGAGAGGGGACTCCAAAGGGAATAAAAAAGTTCACTACTTCCTTGCTATTGGTTCTCATTTCTTCTCAGATTGCTGTGGCCTGCATTCAGTGCATGCTACGCAAGATGGAGAAGGGGTGTTTTCTAAGAGACTAATCCGTAATGTTTGCTGCTTCTCTTTATTTCCAGGAACATGAAGGAGAGCTTCCATGATTAGGATTTCCCAGTCCCGCGGCAGGATATAGGAATACCAATTATCATCTGTAAAACAACCCCGTTTCAAAATGGCATCAGGTTCATACAGAATAGTATTCCAACTAATGAATTATTTGGACAAAGAGAGTTTAAACTGACAATTTGCTCAGAAAAACACAAACTGCTAACATAGCACTTTCCAGTTGGAAGCTATTTACCAGGCTTCCTCTAAGAATTTGAGTAAATACAACTAGATTTGCAAGCCAACCAATAAATGATACATCAAAGGTGAGTGATTTTTAGGGATTAGGCTTTTAGGCATGTAATTAATGAGTGGGATTTGAGAGCTTGAACAAGAGAAAAACGACAGAAGATGTACTCAAGTTCATGAAGCAGATGATACTAACCACCATTGCGAACTGCCTTCAATTGTACTACTCCAGTGCCTTGTGGTCCAGAGACGGGAAATGTGCAAGATACAGAATGTCTTTTATGAGCTACTGCAAGAGAAGCATTGTACCATGGTCCCTTCACAATCGGCTCCCCAATAGCATCTATAATTGCCTGATTCTTACTGGCTTTCTCCATGGCCTTGCTGAAAAATTATTAGGCAAACAGAAAGTGAGAATGAGAAGAAAATCGAATATAAGACATCAATTTACTGATAGTTAACAATAAAACATGCACCTTTGAGGTTGCTAAACAAAGACAAAGAGGTGTCACACTAGGGAAAAAGGACTTTTTATTACTACAAAAAGAAAAAGGAATAAACTCATTATTTCATTAGAAACTAGAAATAATAAGAAAATTGAAACTATCCCTTTGTCCGATCTCGTAACAATATCTTATGTCCACCAAACCTATGTTGCAGGGGCTCAAGTACAACATTATGCCGAACAAGGCCATATAACAAGAAGATAAGCAACAATACTATCTAATTCAAAGAATGTACTGATGCCATGTTCTGCAAAACAAAGTAATATAATTATATGCAGGCATCTCTATCAAAGCCATCTGGATAGTTACATCACTTAATTTAAGACACAGAACAGCATTCAAGTAATTAATCATTCAGCATATATTTTCTGAGCCTACAATAAATTCCAGGTACACTTAATTTTGCAGGTGCACCATTGACACTTCCTTTCATATCATAAAATCTTTCCGATAAGAAACAAATGAATTTCCTCTCTTCTTCTGTTTACATCCGGAAGAGAATAAAAAAATTAGCATGTTGAACACAATCCTCCATCATAAGTACATAACGCATTTCTAATCCTCCATGCATTATGGAATAAATACCACCATTATTATACACCTCTGGTTATGTTAACTTTATTCCAGTAGGAAATTGAACTGAGAAATTTGACACTTTTCAAGATCATGCAACCATAATATGACAGATTCTGCTAGTCTCAAGGAAAAAATTCTGTATGAACCTAATGTACAAGTCTATTGCTGCAAGTTACGGTTCACAACCTATGTTCAATGTGGGAGTTCAAAACCTAAATGAGAATACAGTTGAAGGAAATCTTAAGATATACCTCCATTCATCAACTGATTCTCTGCCACAAATGACTCAACAGCATATTATGTTATCCAAAACTATATTGTAGAACCTCATAGGGAAAAAGCTTCAATAAAACCAAGTCATCCACAATGAAGGAATAACAAGGTGTAACAAGAATTACAGAGGCTGTATAAGGCTTAGAGTGTTGCTGTAACCAATCACTAGAAACAATGACTATTACAACGTGCTGTCCTAAGTCTTCTAAAATGTATTAATGCAAATGAATACCTAGGAGAAGCATGTAGGGCAAGTATAGTCATAATTGGAAAAACACAAACACACACACACACATGCACGCACGCCAACAGCACAAATCATGAGAGTTTTAAAGCATCTAAACCCTAATATGCACCATCAAGTTTTGCAGTTTCACAACAAAGATGGTATCAAGGGAGAAAACACAAGACAAAATTTAAAAGCAAATGCAGTAATATCTCATCATGGCCACTAAAAGATCCTTGATGGTTCTTGCAAGGATCAACTCTCACTGTAGCATTTCATATTTGATTAATCTACATATTAAAATTACCACAAATACAGTAAGCACTAACCAAGAAAACATAGTGGAAGCAACATTGTTTCATGCTCAGCCAAATGCAACAATCTTGTTTTCCACCTTTGAAAAGGAAAAATCCTTAATAAAACTAAATAGCAGTTCCAGATGCAATGGAACATACCTGCTACAACCATGGTAGATGGCAAGGTCATCAAGAGCACTCAAGGCGACACCACCCGTTACAGTAATCAAGACAAAAGACACTGCTTTACGAACAAAAGGCTTGCTCTTTTCTTCATTCACCGAATTTCCAGTGCTGCAGTCACCAATGATCTAGTTTAACTTATCTCTTGCATAAAATGTTAAGGTTACTTGAACAAAAAGTTCAACTTGTATGGACAGAAAACAAGTGTGACGACACAAAATTTAAAAGGAACTATATGAACATTGAATTTCTAGTTCTCAGTCTTGGATATGAAACTGAGACTAAAAAGCAACTTGGGCAAGCTTTTTATCAACAAACCAAAGTGTAAATAAATTAAAGTTCCTCGATTTTTCCCGTTTTGGGTACTAATGCAATATCAATATCAGACAAAAACTCGATCAAGATTAATCGGTACTTTAACATTAATGGCTAACTCAATCCAAAAAACGAAATGCTAAAACTTGAAACTCAAAACGAAAGAAAGTGAGTGAAAAAGCTAAGGCGAAAAGGGTACCTTGAGACCTTTGAAGATGGAGAATTCTTGAAGAAAGAAACCAACCTTCTTGCCAACATATCCCTCTTTGTTATGCCCCCAAAAGCGGTGAGCAAACCCTTCTCAAAAGCTTGTCCTTCGTTTCTGTTTCTGTTTTGGGTGTGGCGGTGTGGAATGTTGCCTGGAGTCAACTCGAAGCTATAGCTCGACTCGGTAGGAACTCAGAGAAGGAAGCTTGGGCTCCTGACTTGTCGGATTTTGCTCAATGGGCTTATGAAAGTAGTTGCAAAAGGCTGAGTTAAGACCCAATCTTTGTTTGTTGTCCACCAATTTTTCTTTTTAGGAGTTTTGGTTTGGAGTTTTGACTCTGCGTATCGTTTAAGCAATTTGGCTGTTAGCACCTCTCATCCAATTCATTTGGCCAGTGACGGTGACACCACCGTTAATTCTAATTATATTTGCATAGTTGATTAATCAAGTGCAGTATCAGATGAATCCAACTACAACTAGAAAGTTAATTTCTCCCAATTACATGACATAAATCAACCCAATAAAAAAGCTTCTCGATCCTAAGTTGTAACACTCTTAAGGTTGAACTTATTCCAGCACGGGCTTCCCTCGATTCATTGATATGAGAAAACAAAATAACATTCACTGCAGTGCAGACAGAAAAAGTAAAAACTATTAGGACAAGAACGAGGAAATCGCTTGGAGCAATCCTGTAGAATTTCAAAGTCCATATGTATACTTTTCTTAGCCCTTGTTGGCTATCATACAACAGTTGTAGATACATTTTGGAATAGTATTTTGGAACATTCTAATAATTCTATTTCTATGTGATTCAAACAAAATCTCCAGAACTCCAATCCATATCCATCATCATCCTCAAAATACAGAAACCCACAGCAACCCGCAATCTCTTTCCTCCATCTGGATTACTAGTATTCGTAGAGAAGCCCTACACTATCATCTCAAATACGTATAAAAGAAGACAAATATACAAAATCATAATACCTGCTATGAACATAATTTACTATTGGTTGTAATGTGAACGCAACAGCTGCAGATGAATAACAACAATATTTCATCAAGATTGGTGGCCACCACAAAACTAGCCTCTCTCATCGCCTACCCAATTGTTCTTCTCCTTAGGCCCAGTAGGGCCTTCCTCTCCATACAGCTCAACCGGAAGCTTATAAAAAATATTCTCCACTGAATATCGAAGCATCACAGGCAAAATATTAATAATTTTATCCAACTCAGTTCTAGAATCATAGACAATAGTTGGACCCCATTCTCTCATAAATTGCAACCAACCAGGCTCAGCAATAGCCCCATCTCCGAGATACTCAGCTGCAACAAGTTTGTAATGAGTACTTGAATCTACGTTGAAATTACTACTAACAGCATCGTTTCTAATACCAATTCCTAGTTTTGAAGAACCCTGAATGTAAGCCCCAGGGTGAGGATAGCTTGCATGTCCGCTTTTTGATGAGTAAACAATAGCTTTATTCCCTTGTACGTACTCCAAATCATAAGCATTCACCCATACACCACCACTGTGCTGAGAGAAGTATATGCTCCAGAGCTCTCCAGTAAAGTTGCATATGCGGAGAGTAAAATGCTCCCAATCACCCACATGCTGTCCAATCTTGCTAAGTGCAATATTCATAACACCAATTTTAAGAGTTGCAGGTCCATTAAAGGGACAGAAAATCCACATAGCAATATCAGTGAAAGTCCCACCAAGTGCTGGCTTCACATGAACATAAAGTTTAGCACTTCCCAAGTTCCCTAGTTTGACATTATTTTTCCTATCACCACTTGGCAAGTCTATCCAAAATTCCCCATCATTTCTTCCGCCACTTGGTAGATTTGAGCCATTAACATCAATGCACTCACCTTCCAAGTCTCCCTTTTTGAACAGAAGTGCTCCATTCTGAAAAAACCATGAAACAGAAGATGGCAAGTAGATCTCATCAGGATGAAAGAAGACAGTAGGTCCGTAGTGGTTGATTAGTGCATGAATCTGATCACAGTTTGGCATTGCATGTAGTGTAGGATCTGAATTCTTCAAGCATGCAATAGACAGTTCTTGCCCAGGTGTCCAAAAGCTACCACAAGAAAAAGTCCCCACAGAAACACCTCTCCCCAGCATCCCTCGATGAGAAGGTCTTGTGCTCCAAACTTGAAATGGAAATTCTGAAAATCTCATATGGGCATTAAGTATAACTTGATAATTTTCACATCTATCTGTCAGGTCAGCTCGAACACATCTCACTTTATCTAATTTGGGTTTCTTAGGAGTGTTAGTGACCAGATAGCCCATGGACTTATAACCCTCGGGAGGCTGGGGCAACCAGAAAAAGCCACATCCTTCAAGACTTTCCTCACTCCTGTCATTTGAACTCCAAACTAAAGAACAATCAAGGGGCTCCCTAAGGGCTGGTGAGGCAACACAGGCAGAGAAATGAGCAGCTTCTGATTTGAAAGGCTTTTCCCGAGCAACAAGAACATAACCTCTTAAAGGCTGGTCATTAGATTGACAATAGTGCCCAAGGCTATAAAATCCATCAGGTATTCCAACTGGTTCATAAAATGCCACACCTTTTTTCTTGTCCTGTAATAGGTTGCTGCTCCAGATGAACTCAAATCTTGAGATTTTAACAACTTCAAGTTCTCCAAGATTTATTTTTCCAGAAGCAAATCCTTGACCTGAAAATGGAGGCAGGCAATTAAGACATTTACATGATAAATCAAATTCAAAAGGATAACAAAAGACTAAACAACATCAGCCCAAGTGAATTTTTGATTTGAAAAGCAAAAGTCTTCCAACATTTCATTTTATCAGCCTCTACTCTGTAGCATATAAACATCACATCAACACTGAAGTTTCAATAATGTACCCTAATATATGTAGTTGACATGCCAAAAGAAAGAGAGTCAAGTCAAGAATGATGAAACAAAGAAATGCTACTCAAAAATAAGAGGAAAGTCCAAAAATAATTGTGGAAAAACAATTGACATATCATATTTGTTTACTTTGAATGTAATAAAAATAAATAAATAAAAGCCGCTGATGTAACAATCATACAATGAAAAATATTCTTTAAAAAAAAAAAGACCATAATACGGGATTGAAGAAGTCAACAGTATTTCATAGAAAGACACAATTTATTCAAGCTTAGCTTATTAAAATATAAATAAACAAAATAGAAAATAGAAGCAACAGATAAAGAGAAGGAAAAGAAAACAAAATAAGGAATGAAACAGTTCTAGGAAATTAGATTTGCTATTGTTCAACCAAAATACGAAAGAATAATCAGAGTACACTTTTGGTGGTCCTTTCAGCATAAGCTACAAAGAATTCATTGGCAAAATCGGATTTGTTTCCAGCACCAAATCATCAAACATTTTTATACTGTCCAACCATATTAGAGAGACTTCCTACACTGCACAGGTTTTATATCTGAGTTTGTTTCTGTCACAAGCACTGCTTACTTTTTCTGCAGCACTTTTAAAGAGACTAGGAACCATTTATGATTTTCCCACCCTTGCTTAAAAAGAGGTAAAGTTTAGGACTATTTCAGCCTTTTGGATACAAAGATTAGCAGGGGATTAGGAAGCAGAGTTCTGCGGGGCTAAAATTTTTTCAAAACGGAGATCTTTCAAAGCTGTAGTTCTCAAAAATTTCTTGGTCCTTAAACTTATATCATTTGAAAGGAGAAGCATAATAGCATATGCCTGTATGGCAAGATTCCATCGCTGATACCATTAGAGTAAAACTCAATTGCTTTTCAAATGTCACAAATTAGCCAAACAGACTTCTTTGGTAGAGCTAGGTTCTAAATCTTAGCATGCAAATGGTTGTCGTTCTTTGAGAAGTTTCTCTGACTTTGTCATTTGTTTAGGCGTTTCAATCTGGTTGTTGGGTGTATTTTCCAGTTTCTGCTTCTACTTTTGCTGCTCCTTTTACGTACTACAGCAAAGTTTCTCCTGCTTTCTTTTAAATAAATCAAATCATTCAAGTATTACAGGGAAAAGAAAAGCTTATAAGTCAGCTCCAAACTATACTCAAATTCCCAAGTACAAGATGAATTTCGCAATTCATTCGATAAGGGTAAACAGTATCCCACCTTTCCAGCTCCCAACTGATCAAGAATTCCATCTACTCACACACCAATTGGCATCTTTAATGAAACAAATGTATGGGCCCCGTTGCAGGTCAAATTTTCTTTCTTTTTAGTTATAATTTCTTCATTCTGGTAATAAGCAAAAAATCAATGCCTGAATCACGCATCAATCACAGAAAAATGCAACAACAACTTGAGCCCAGAAATCCAAAAAACCAAAAAGAAACCCAAAAAGGAAAAAAAAAGAAGCGAAGTCATCAACAGAATAACTGGAAACAAATAAAACTCGAAATTCAAAAACGCAAAACTGTTTTAGAAATGGAAAATTGAGTACCTTGAGGCCATTGGGGAAGCGGGGTTGGAAGCGAGAAGGTTTCAGGCTCACAAGGCAACAACTGGTCCATTTTATTCCAGTAGAAACATTTGCACCCAAACATCTCTCCTTTGATCTCAACAAGCCCTGCAAACTGAAAATTTTTGATGATATTATGCTGCTGATGATGGTGATCTCCAAACTGGGTGGCATTATTTGATAGATTTTCCGAAAATTCTTTGAGAAGAGAGATCGAATGTCAATTTTCGTGGGTCCCCGTTTTTTGTGATCTGCAACGCAATCAATTTTTGCACATTATTTTGGAGCATTATTAGAATTCGAACATGTGTCGGTGTCCGTGTTTCATTCTACCTTTCCAAGTCTTCACGCTTCTGACCTCTCTCTCCACTCTGGACCCACCCCTTCATTCGTTTTTTTAGCATAATATATATTCTCTGTGGTTTTGCTTTTTCATTTTACTTTTTATTCAAATTTATATTTGTTTTATGATATTTAACATTCATTTATTTTAAGTCAAATCATGCAATTAATCTTTGTGTTTTTATCAAAGTAATAGGTTTGATCCTAAACAATAATTATTACATCATTTTTGGATGTTACGTCATCAAATTTAATGTTATGTTAATATAGTCAAATATTATGTCAATATAGATAATGGAGAAATTTTAACACTATTAATAATTAGATTGGTATTGTCAATTTCAAAAAATATAAAGATTTAATTTAACAAATTATTATATAAATATTAAATTCATCATTTTAACAGAGCACATACACTAAATGTATAATTTGATTTTTTTTATTATAAAAGTAACACACTTTTTCTTATTGAGGATTCACAAAGTTTTTTCAATTATGAAGTATTTGGTTAGCAAGAGAAATTTTGAGTAATGAATCTTAAATAATTTTATTATTTATTTGATTATGAGTATTTCAAACAAAATCAATAGTCAATACTAGATGATAATGTATACCTTGTGCTTATTTAAGATAGCATGCAACTTTCACCATATTATAGAATGTAATAGATTCGTATTTGTTAGAAAATGATCACGTGCTCCACGTGTCAACAACTAGTATCTTATACTACAATCGTTCATGTATTGACGTCTTTTGCCACTACAATGTCATGATTCAATTTCGAACCATGATCGACACATAAACCCAATAGATAAAGCCTATTAGGCCTAAGCAAACCTCTAATTATATATCTATCAAACCATTACCATCTGTACATGATTGTGGACTTGTTTGGTGATATGCGTAACAACTTTAAAATGGTATATATTCATATTAGCCATCCCACTGTTCATAGCTTGTCTATAATTAACTCCACTGAAATCACTGTTACGTGGAGGGCTATGGAACTGAAAATTTCTGCGTTGGTTTGGTGGGCTAGTGAACACAGATCTTCGGAGCAAATTGCCATCCCTGCGACCTTGTTGACCAGCTATATTAGTCTTCGTACCCCTACTGGAGTCTCAAAATCTAGAAAACCCCTCACCTCGATTCCTTTTACTCTTCTCTCTCTCTACCCCACCCTTCATACGTCTTACCTCAATTTTCCTAGTAGCATCAACTACTTCAGAATATGAAGTGAATCGTTAAGAGACTAAAACTCTATATATGGGTTTTGGTAACCCCTTAATGAATCTCTTGATTTTTTGCTTTTCAGTCTGAACTAGGTAGGGAGCATACCTCGACAACTAAGTAAATTGAACGTTGTATTCTGACATTGTCATCCCTGGCATCTGCCTCAAGGTTTCAAATTCCTGAGCTTTAGCGTCTCTCACGCTTTTAGGTAAAAACCTATCCATGAAAGCCTGCGCAAATTATTTCCAAATGAGTGGAGTAAAGCCAGGAGGTTTACAACGCTTGAGAGTGGTGAACCATACTTGCACTATCTCTGTCAGTCTAAAGCCTACCAACTCAACTGCTCGGTGGCTAGAACAACCCAAAGCCATGCAAATCTTATCCATTTCATCCAAAAAGACTTGTGGGTCTTCCGTTAGGTTAGTACCTGAAAAAGAAAGGGGTCTCAATTTCATGAACTCTCCCAAACTCACCATAACATTTCCTCTCTCTGCTTTCTCATATGGTTGATACTCTGAGTCTTCAAAGCTAGAACCCACGGTCTCGTTGGTTTGATATGCTCTGTGTCTCCTGAATTGCATAAATTCCTGAGTCAAACCTCGCAGTCCAGCCGCTATCTCCTCCAATGTGGTAGTGGGTACCTCAGGATGTTCACCTCCCGTATCCTTAGAATTGGTGTTGGCTCTCCTTTCATCAGAACTTTGACTGTCATGAAGCTTGGCGATCCGACTTCTTGGTCTACCTCTCCCACTGCCTCTAGAGAAAGGCGCATGTGGTTCCTTCATAACCTCTTCCGGGGTATCAAACCCTCTAATTACTCTTGAGGTAGCTTGTGTCTTTGGCGGCATCTTGCTACCTAAACAGCGACAAACATTTCTTTTAAATAAATATCCGAAGTTAGTAATAAGGGTGGCTTACTAAGATTAGGGAATTCGTGTAGCCTCCTACCCATAATTCATGCTGCAGTCATAAACCATGGATAAGACTCTATGCTAATCTCGACACTCCGCTGACAACTTGGAAAATCCTAAGACTTTCTAAACCTAGGCTCTGATACCAACACTGCAACGACCCCCCCTAGATTGCTATTGGCGTTCGAGACTTTTGAGGTATCCCACCGAGTCTCGAACAAGCCTAATTTGACTTTTCAACCATTCCTTGTACACTTGCAATAAATCGCATAAATTTTTAAATCAAGTATATATATATACACGTGTACTTGAATTCAAGAACAAGCATAATCAATTCATTTTTGACTTTAAGGCATGCTATTACAATTAAACTATGTTGAGTTTGACATATCAAAATTTTCATTATCTCAAAAATCAATGTTTACCTCATACAAATCCAAAGTGTTACAACCCGACTTCTACCAGTGAAGTGACTCGAAAACAAGTTAAGAATTGTCTTTACCCAAATCTGTGGTAGACCGTGCTCACCGAATGTTTCACATTAGATTAATCCCTATTTGCAAAAAGGGAAAATAAGAGGGTGTGAGTTTCATAGACTCATTGAGTAGGCGAGAAAGGGAAACAACATAAAGAAGGATTAGTTCTAAACCCGAGAGTATGCGTAGAAAAATATTTCATTAAACATACAGATATTTTATGCCTTGCAAGTCTAAAACAGTGTGATTCAAGTAAATATATATATAGATTTCACTTATCAATTATTAATAAAAATTTACATGTCAATGACACGCGATGTATGCTAAGACAATAAACGAGTGAGTCTCGTCCTCAGATAAATTAGTATAGCCCTTAGGCTTATTCTCAGATGTCGTTATCTACTCGTGGGAACTGCCAAAGACACCAATATAAATCGGGGCTTCAGGTCCCCTTTTTTACCTACTCGTGGGAATCACCCACGTCACCAATATAAATCGGGGCTTCAGGTTCCCCTTTTTACCTACTCGTGGGAATCACCCACGTCACCAATATAAATCGGAGCTTTAGGTCCCCTTTTTTTCTACTCGTGGGAATCACCCATGTCACCAATATAAATCGAGGCTTCAGGTCCCCCTTTTTCCTACTCGTGCACAAAGTATCTTAATCATGTGCAATTAAAAGTCATTCCAATTTAAGGCATTTACTAAGCATGATAAAATAAAATGAGAATATTTCTCTCATGAATTGCACTTTATACATGAATCATTTAGAACATAAAGTGTTTGCCAAATCAACGTATTAAAAGAAATAATCAATTTATTATCATATCTTGAAAGCAGTATAATGGCCATTGGCCTAGGCAGTTCACAAATTGCAAGGCATTATTTTGAAGTAGAATCAGTCGAAGATTTGTTTCCCCATACTTAAAAATCATATATATATATGTACTACGTATAGTATCAAAAATCTAGATTTTTAAAACTCTGTCACATCCACAAACAACCTAAATTTTCTACCAGCTCATGCCATCCACAATTTCATCAACTATCAACACAATTTATATAATATTATAGGAATATAATATTTTTGAAATTTAGCACCCACTCACCTCAAAATAACAGGACACTACTTTGCTATTGATTCGCACGTGCACCTAATTAATTTTTTTTTGGTTCTTTTTTGTTGACCTGTTTTTTCTTTCTCCTCGTTCATCTCTCTTTTCCTTCTTTTTTTTCCTTTATTTATTTTCTTTTTTCTTTCTTTCTCCCGATCTGCTTCGCCCCTTCCTTTTTCTTATTCTTCTCTTTCTCTTTCTTCCTTTTTTTCTTGTTTTGTTTTCCTTTCTCCTGATCTGCTTCACTCTTTCCTTTTTCTTCTTCTTCTCTTTCTCCTTTTTCTTTCCTTTCTTTTTCTTTCTTCTTTTCTCCCGATCTACTTCTCTCTTTCTCTTTTTCCTTCTCTTTCTTTCTTCTTCCTTCTTCCTTTCTCCCAATATGCTTCTCTCTCATTTTTCTTCTTCTTCTCCTTTTATTTGCCTCTCTCCCAACGTTGCTTTTTTTCCTTTTTCTTCTCATTTCTTTTTCTTCCTTTTTCTTTCATTTTTTTATCTTTTTCTTCCTTCTTTTATTGATCGAGCCTTCCCCCATTTTTCTTCTTTTTCTACAGACCATTGCATGGGGTGTTACAAGATCCACTTGATTGTACTACTAGGTACAATATCGATCCTTTTGAAAATTTTTTTGAGGTGTTTCAAGTATGCAAGCATTCTATCTACGGGTCTATAGAGGTCAAGGCATCACAATATTAGTTAGCTAAAATTCAAATTGGAAGTAGACGGGTTCAAGAACAATTGAGAAACAGAAACAACTTAGTTGACTAAGAAATGGGTTAGTCGACTAAAAGCCTATAGCTAGAAATCTTGACCTCAAGACAAAACTAACTTAGTCGATCAAGAAGTAAGTTAGTCGATTAAGTGCTCAAGACAAAATGTGTATATATATATATATATATATATATAGAACTTTAGAGGTAAATGAGGGACAGATGGTCTAATGAATAAGTTTTCATAAAAAGGTTTGTTTAGGTCTAGTGAGCCATGCCTATTGGGTCCATGCGTCGGTTATGTCCTGGGATTTGGGATGTGACAATTTCACTCCAAAAAGTTTGTTTGGTGATTTTTATTTTTTTCCTCTAAAACCAAACCTTAGCTTCCAAGAATGAATTTTTGAAGCACTTGGAGTTGTTTGGAGTAAATATGGAGCTAGGGAATGCTTTTAAAGGTAAGATTGAGCACTATGACCTATTTATTTTTAATTTGAACATTGATAACTTAGATTCAAATTGATATAGCTTTGGTGGAAAAAAATTTTTTTCTCTTAATTTGTTTGGATATTTGGGGCAAGTAATAGCATAATCCCACTTTTAAGGTATCGATTAGCTCATTGTTGGATGAATTGGGCTTATTTGTTGATATGTTATGGATTTGACTATTTTTAGAAAAGCTAGCATTTTTCAAAAGTTGAGATTTAATGGGTTTGTAATGTTTTGATGTGCTTAAAGGAAAATTAGAGGCTAAAGATTTAGCTTGACTGAGGAGTACCTCTAAAGTGTCGAGGTGAGTGGGAAATTTTTATGCATAAGAGCATAATGACCAAGGTGCATATATGCTTCAGTAATGATAATGCATAATATATGCTATGTATTAACTATAAGCATGTCTAGAGGTAGAATTCTTAGATTAAAAAATATGTGAGAATGATGTGGTATGCCTAGAAGGATTATACCTATGCTAATGATGTTGATGTAAATACGAGTTAATGTAATGGAGATGATGACACTATGTTGAATGTCTATATGGTCAACATGTCTAGAAATGTTATGTCTAAACTAGTGAATGTTATGAGACTTACATGATATGCCTAGAAGGAATATACCAAGGCTAAGTGATTAATATACTCTTGAGTATTTTCTAAATATGAGAATCAAGGCGTGATGATTAATGATTGAATGCGTATGATGACAAACATGATGAATAATGAGTTATGTTGAGTAATATGTTCTGTCTGTGGATGGTTCCTGACGATGATATGATGTGAGATATGTATGTTCCATCCGTGGATGATTCTAGACGATGATATGATGTAAGATATGTATGTTCATATGATGTGAAATACGAATTTTCCATTCGTGGAGGATTTACGGATGATGGATATTATGAGGTTGAGTGCGTCTATAACCTTATGACTATGTATGTTCTGTCGACAGGGATGGTGGTTTAGTCACGGTTGTGATTCCTGCTTATTGTGCAATGATGACTATGTTTGTGCCTAAAGAATGGTGGTAAACAGGGAAAGTGGTTAAAATCCTACCTGTGATTCCCACCTATTGTGTACAATGCCATCCATTGGGAGATTACTCCAAATGATGATTGTGATGCCACCTGTAAAGAATACTCCGAATGATGTCTGTATAGAATACTCCCAATATCCATTGGGATATTGCCCCGGATGAGTATTGTGATACTATCTGTGGAGAGATTACTCCGGATGATGACTTTGG
This sequence comes from Theobroma grandiflorum, assembly GCA_036013995.1. NCBI lineage: Eukaryota > Viridiplantae > Streptophyta > Magnoliopsida > Malvales > Malvaceae > Theobroma > Theobroma grandiflorum. Next base: position 13,678,755 of record CP142130.1, on the reverse strand, counting down.
GACTCCGCCATTTGCTCAATAATAGGTTGCGACAAGAATCTGTCGTTTGCTCAACAATAGGGCATGACATGACTTCGTCGTTTGCTGTAGCAATGGGGCATGACATGATATTGTATAGCAATGGGGCATTACATGATATTGTATATTGTTCATTGGTTTACCACTATAAATGACTATGCTATGTCTAGGGGAAGACCACTTTATGATATGATATGATGACTACATAGTGGCATGCTTTAGGTTTTTGAAATGTGAAATATGTTATATGATGTCATGATATGATGATTAATGCCAAGGCTTGAGATAAGAGCCATATGTAATTGATTTATGATTATGATATGCTACATACTTGAAGAGCTATGATTTAACGTCGAGATGAATGCTTTAAGGTATGTATGCTAAGCCATGTATATAAACAGCCATATGGTGGGCTGGTTCATACGACAGATTATATTGATAAATGATCATGCCGGTAATGATGTTGAATGAGTGAGGTGAGGATGATTATACCACCTTAATATGTTAATAGCCAAAGCTATGTAGCGTAGTACAGTTGCCATGATATGACAGACTATGCTCAACAATGGATGATTGACTTGTCTTATATGTATATGTATTATGATGAATGAAAAGCATGCATGATAAAAGATATGTGTAGCCACTATCCTTACACATTTACAATTGTTTTTTGCTCCCACTCACTGAGTATTAGTGTGACTCACCCATTTTAGTTGTATTATGCAAATTAATAGGCAGGAAAGATTGGTGGCTAACGTTGTCATGTAGAACGACACATAATTTTTTACAATTTATAGGTTTTTCACTGATGAATACTCCATTGCATCACAGTCTAAGTCTTAGTTTATGTACTCTTCCATAATATAAATAAAGTATGTCATAAAGGAAATATGATGGCATGCAATTGCCCTATGTTATGTAATGGATGTTTAACAACTTAGTGAATTAGCCAATTTATGGCTATGTGAATGTTATGTTTAAGTCCTAAATGTTATTATGAGCTGAAGGGCTAATGTTGAATGCTAAATGAAATGACGTTGGCTATGAGACCTTATTATTATGATATATGTTTATTAAGACTTAACGGTGAAGGCTTCTTCGGGTCTCGTTAACTTGCTTGCCAAGCTTGTACGTGTGCTTATCACGAACCCCTGGATTTAGGTCATGACAAGGTTGGTATCAAAGCAAAACCTTGGTTTGTAAAGAGTCCTAGGTTAGTATGTGTCAATTAGTCAAGTAAGTAAGGCATAGTGTAGAGTCTTGTTCATGTTTTGTGACTGCAACATAATTCATGAGCAAGAGGTTGCACAAACTCCCAAGTTTTAGTAAGCCAACCTATGTTTGAATTTTGTGTTTGAAATTTGATTAGTGTTGCTTTGGTTCGAGTAAGGATGCCACCTTGAGGGACAAGCCACTTCTAAGAGGATTTTAGGGCACGATGCTCCTAATAAAATATTTATGGGAATGTGATCCTACAACTTTTAGTTGTGGTGGATGAGATGTGACTATCAAGTTCACTAAAACTAAAATATGTGATGAGGCGATGGTTTAAAGCCTCGAGCAGCAACTTGAAATGGTTGGATATGCACTAAGGCTAGTGCACTATGTTAATGCTTAGTTGTTCCGTATTTAGGATTTCAAATAGTCGACCTTGCTGCTCTGTTTAAGTAAGTACTAACAAATGCTTCCCTATTTTGATATTATATAGGACTATTGCATGCACGAGTAATTGAGATCGAGTTCCTAGAAATTTTATATGCTTTTATGTGATGAATATGAATATCGCAGCCACTTGAAGTTGATTTTGGCTCTAGCCTAGTGATTGAATATTCTCAAGATTTGATTTGATATGATGTGGTTTAAAGCTATAAGTATATGAATTAGCCAGTGGGCAAGCCTCGGTATTTGTCATAGATGACATATAACTTGACGAGACTAATAAATGAATTAGTTCCAAGGATGAACTTAAGTTTTGCCATGTTTGGCATGGAGCTTATGAATTGACAAGTTAATAGTGAATATGACTGCTTAAAGGCCAATGATTAGAGAATTGTGATTTTGGCATAGTTCCATATATGAGTTTCTAATTGAACTTAGTGATTATGGTTTGAATGAGTTATTTTAGGATGAAGTGTTGGCAGTTACAGTTGTAAGTGTAACCTTATGCCCAGAGCTTAGCCCCTATCACAGTAAATTAAGTGATGGCTTTGTGGGGAGAATGATGGTGTTTAAAATATAAGTTTAGTGGAATGGAGAATCCTACCCGTTGCGTTTCATATTCCGTCAATGGCTTTAGCAGTAGACGATGACTTTGATGGGGCGTCAGTGATTTTATCACTAGACGTATTGTTATGATGAAATAAATATTTGACATTATCCAAGGAGGATCGTTCTTTTGTATGTGTTTAATGGGCAATGTTATTTGAATAAGTTTCCTAAGATTTGTTGCACCCGAGCATTTGGCTTATTGGTTGGTGCATAATCTCCCTACCTAAATAGCAGGGTTTGAATCCCCTATCCCCCAATTATAAAAAAAAAAAGCTTCCTGAGATTTGTTTGATCAATGATTCTGATTGAAATATCATATATAAGGCTAAATGACGAGGTGGATTACTCAGGTGGAAGATATATCTGATAATAAAATGTTGAGCCAAATAAAGAGGCCTAATTTGTATGGCCATGAGTGGCTTATGAGTAGTCAATAAGTATATAAGCATATGCCTGTGAAGAGAACTATAATTTATAGCAAAAGATAGAACCCTAGAATTGTGGTGTTGTTGCTGTAAGGTTACATTTAAGGAAACATGATACAACGTAGCATTTAAAGACGAAAGTATAGTCACTGCTTTATGCACTAGACCACAAGTTATGGATTTGAATCTAGTCTCTTAACACCCTTGATAAACTAGTTTGAGAATGTTGATATGAGGTAATGATTTCTTTCCTTTTTATAGACCCGACCATGTTTCGATCTTGATATGCTTGTGGAAGCAGTGCTTGATAAGATAAGGTGAATGTTGGATTGTGACCCATCGCATTTGGTGCTGTGATTGTGAGTTGGAAAGGACAATTGGACAAATTTGTAGTTGTGCTTATGACTGACGTTTTGTATTGAGGAGTTTAGAAAGAATATGTGAAATGCACAAGAATTGTGTTCTAGATGCTTAAAGAGCACTAGTTATATGTTAAGTCCTTGATATAAATTCTGATTAGTAATATTGACTTGTAGAAAATATGAAATATGTATTAACAAAGAGAGGCAAGATTTGTAAATTATGGTATGCATGCTCATGGACTATTGGAACCTTACCAAGTACGTAAGCATATTTTTGGAATTGTGTAAGTTATGAACCCATGTGTATAACATGGAAGCAATTATTCCATGGAAGGATTTGTTATTTGATGGTTAAGGTTAGCAGTTAAAAATGAGATTGAGTATGCTCGGGCATGTATGTCAAGCACAATATGAAAGGCTTAAAGGCATATATGTACACTGATGAGGTTAATAGGATAACCAATGGGGGGAATATGGATGCTGTCATGACGCAAATAATAAATTTAAGGATAATCAGTGCAAATAGCTAAGTTAGTCTTATATGGCCCAAATTAAAGACAATGACACTTTGGGAGATTTGATAATAATGTCCATTGGGGCCAATGAGCTGAAATGATATTGAGCATGAATTGAATTGTTGAAGTTATGAATGGCTTTAAAGATAAGCCTTTGATCGTTTAAATCCTTAAATGGAATTTTATTAAAGATGTGAGCCACGAAATGGTAGTTTGATGATTAATTGCACTCAGATGAGTAACCTAATTGAAATTTGAGTTGTGATTGTTATTGTCAGTATTTGACATATTCTAAAGTGATTTTAAATTTTAGGAGATCATGATTTTAATTTATGGCTCAAATTTGAAACAAGTTTGGATATCCCTTAGTTTTATGAGTGGGATTCAATAAATGCATGTGATGCATAAAGCATGGAATATGCGCTGCATTGGTACTATATTATGAATGTAGGCCTAGATGAGCATGCCTAGGCTAGAGAACTATGTATGTATGTATGTGAATGTGATTGCCTAGATGGATGTACCTAGGCTAATATATGGCTTATATACATGTCAATATATATATTTGCCTGTGAATGCCATTGAGAAGCATAAGCTATTAGACATCTAGATGATATGTGATTATGATAGCTGCTAGATATGGTGTGATTAAATCAATGAGATAGTGATATTATAAATTGGGGAATTGATTGCCCATTGGTTGACAGGATATTGATGCATGATTTAATGTGACATTACGCATGTATATACAACTAGAAGGCCTTGGTTACCTTAACAAGGAAATGGCTAATGTATACATAGCCAGTGAACCTTCATTACTGAGATATGTAGAACTTTGATGAGTTTATTGATAATAAGGACCGATATATGTGATTGTCACTATGTTGTGGACATATGGCAAGATAGATGCATAATGGTCTCATTGTTGAATTGTGTTTTGTTTAAGGAATGAAATCTGGATGTTGATTTGACTTGAGGATGAATAAATCCTGTTACCCTGTGACTATGTGTGTGTACATGCAGGTAATGAAAGTAAATAGGGGCTATGGTTTAATCCTGCCTATGATCTCTACCTACAGTGCCATGTGTCGACCGTTGGGAGATTACACTAGTCAATGATGTGATACTGCCCGTTGGGAGATTACCTTGGGTGATGTTGACATCAGGAAATTACTCTAGTCAATGTTGTGACTATGTCCAGGGAAGACCACTCAAATATTATGATATGATTTGTGTATAATATGACATAGCCTCTGATAGGCTCATATGAAAATGATTTGAAACTATTATGATGCCTTGGCAACTTGCTATTCAAACCAATAATTTTGAGATCAAGTTAGCAATCATTTAGAAAATTTAGAATTCGGTACAATTTGAGGAGTTACTGAATGATGATTTGAATGCTCATATTGTGAATTTTTTGGAGATTTACAATATGTTTATGCACAATGGGATCATTGATAATGCTATTAGATTGAGGCTTTTCCTTTTTCCCTGAAGGATAAGGCAAGGAATTGGTTGAATTCACTCTCGGCTAGTTCTATCTTTACTTGGGATGATTTGGTTCAAAGATTTTTGGCTAAGTTCTTTCCACCAGCTAAGATAGCAAAATGTGGAATGATATCACATCTTTTGTGCAATTTGATTCAGAATCATTATATGAGGCTTGGGAGAGGTATAAAGATTTGTTTAAAAGATATCCTTACCATAGGTATCAACTTTTTATAATAGTCTGTTAGGTCCAATTAGAACCACTATTGATACTACACCAAGTGGAGCATTGATCAGTAAATCTATTAATGAGGCTTATGGTTTGTTAGAAGAAATGGCTTCCAATATTTATCAATGGCCATCTGAGAGATTAGTGTTGAGAAAAGTTACTAGTGATTATGTGTGAGACCTTGTCGAATTTGTTAAAAGCCGGTATTGTACTTAGTGGTACAATTAAGTTAAATCGAACATTGAACTAGCTCAAACAGAAATTCTAAGAGGAATTTGAAAATTCTGAAACCCACAGAATGATTTAGAATAGTGATTCAGAGTTCAAGGTCCAATTTGGAGTCAATCGGAAAAATTGACCGGTTAGGGATAAAACGATCATTTTACCATTTGATGGTAAAATCGAGATTTTTAGCCAAGATTTGATCACAGTTGACTAAGAATAATTATATGAAATACAATTATGATTATTGGAGTATAAAATGAAGTTTAGTAATGAAAATTTGTGATTCTCGGTATTTTTGGAGTACAAGGGCAAAATGGTAATTTTACCACTGGAGGACTAAACGAGAATTTTTTTGAAAAGATTTTTTCCCCATTTGATTAATATTGATCAATATTAGTGTTATTTGAGGTTGAAAAGTAGAAATAATGTGATTTCAGTACATTTCATAGTGTAAGGGCAAAATCATAATTTTACCATCTTGGGGGTAAAACGGTAATTTTCCACCACCAGAACATATTTTTCCAGCCATGGTCATCTTTTAATCATATCTTGACTTAGACTAATCATGTGGTGGAAAAGAATTGGAAGATAAAGTCAAAAAAGTTAAAAAATGAGCCAATGGCATTATGCCATGTGGCAAGTTATTTATTTTATTATTAAAGCCTAAAAATCAACCATTTCAACACATTTTCTCTCTCTAAATTTGGCACAAACCAGATTCAAGGGAAAGGAAAGGAGAACAAAGGGAAAAACAAGAAAACCTAGCCAAAAATTCAAGAAAAAGTGTGATTTTCAAGGAAAAATAAAGTGAAAAAGGTAATAATTCTTCACTTTTGCTTATGATCTACAATATCCATGCATTTCTTTCCATTTTCTATGGTTGAGAGGCATGATATCATGATGAATTCAATTCTGAAAAATGGGTATGGATGAGGATTTAATGTTGGATTGGCTTGATTCTAGACTATGTTAGTGTTTAGAGATAGGTTAGCATGTTAGTAAGCAAAATCGTAAGAAAAAACTTGATTTTCCCCATGAATCTTTCAAGGCCGAATATCATAGGCTGTATTTGGAAAATGAAATGATTTCATTTGAAATAAAATAAATTAGAAATTGACGATTTAAGGTGAAAAAAATTAAGTAGGAAAAATTACAGTGCTAATGCACTGTAATGGCTGAATGTTTTCATGAAAAAATGGAAAAGTTTTAATGCTGAAATTGGTACTATTTAAATGGTATGTGGTGAATTAAGGTATTAAAAAAAGAATGGTGCAATTTAGAATCAAATCGAAAGCATTGACCAATTTATCGGGTAATCGGCCAAATTAGGTGAACACCGCGTTTAAGTGATTGACCGAGTATTTTATGCATCCGTATAGAAATTAGGTTAATTTTATACCTAATTAACACCAATATAATAAATTCCCTAATTTTATTCTGTGTCAAGGTGGTGAGACGTCCGAAAAAAGCAAGGGAATCGCGCTTGAGGACTATTAATTCGAGTGCACCCAGAATTTGAATTTTTGACATTATGAGTGAATTTGCATTTCAAATTATTTTGGGAAATGTACGTGTATTGAAATGAATAATCTGAATGATTTTATCCAAATTTCTTAAAATGCGTGCTTGGAAACAAGCCCTTGATAAAAATGTTTTGATGTGTGAATTGTGATGTGCATAAAGGCATGAATTCATGTGCCCTATAATATGCTGCTATATATGTGTAGATGTTTGATGTGTATTGACAAATAATATTGAGTGATAATTATAACCGTACATGTGCACAATGTGGGGGAGCACATGTTGGTGATGATGGGTGTAGAGATATGGAGGATGATATTGTTTGTGCACGATGTGGGGGGATGTACACGATAACTCCAGCTATATGCACGATGTGGGGGTTGCACATGAGCTGGTGAGATAGTGGTGATTTTGTATTCATCTGTGTTTGTATATGTATAAAATTGAATACTCCGTTGTAAATTAAATTGAGTTGAGGGAAGGGGTTTGATACTAAATTGGATCAAAAATGATTTTGTTCCAAATGTGTGCATCATGGTTTTAAATTATTCCTGGATATTATTGCTTGTTTCCACTTGATATTTGCTCACTGAGTTTCGTACTCATAGTTTTCAAAAATTCATGTTTTCAGATCAAGAGATTGTAGATTCCTAGATCGCGGGATCACTGTAGTTCGTCTCCTAGTAGGTGTCCGGGATTCAATAGTTGCCCGTTTTTCTTGTAAATCCTCCGCTGGAAGTCAGGGGCCTTTTGTATTGTGGTTATGTACATGTAATGTACATTGTCAAAGGTTATGTTTGACCGGTATGTATGTACATGTTATATCTATAATGCCATTGTGAGTTGGCTTTGTGTGTGCACTGGATGCATTGCGTGTGGATGCCTCACACGATTATACGTGAAGAAAAAAAAAATAAGCTTGCTTGGGCTTGGTGAGCTATGCTCATTGGGTTCTTGCGCCAGTCATGGCCCGGGAATTGGGTCGTGACATTATGAGTTAGATGGAATTACTGCTTTGACTACACAAGTTGCCGCTTTATTTAAGAAATTTGACACTTAAGGTGTTAACACTATTCCGAACCCTTTTATGACATGTGATCTTTGTGGGGAACAACATTCCAATGATCATTGTCCTATTAATACTAAAGTAGTACAATTTGTTGGAAATTTCAATAGATAGTAGAATAATCCATATTCCAATAACTGCAATCCTAGTTGGAGGAATCACCCTAATTTCTCTTGGAATAATAACCAAGGATCTTCATTAATAGTAACGTCAAATTTTCCTCCTAGGTTTACACCACAAGCTAAAGCTCTTATACTTTAGAAAAAATCGTTTGTGGAAAAGATGTTCATGCAATACATGGCAAAGAATGATGCAATCATCTAAAGTCAAACAACATCATTTAGGAATATTGAGACAGAATAACATATCTTAGGGAGCTTTACTGAGTGACATTGAACCCAATTACAAAAGAGAAGGAAAATAGCACTATAAGGCAATTACACTCAGAAATGGTCATGAGATAAAAAGGACTAGCATACAATCAAATTTTCAAACTATGGAAAAAAATAGTGGTTGAGAATAAGGATGAAAAAGTTCAAGAAGAGAAGGTGTAGCCCAATCCTCCACCACCCCCACCTTTCCTTTAACAATTTCAGAAGTAGAGGCTGGACAAACAATTTTAGAAATTCTTAAACGTTTTCAAAAAGCTCTATATTAATATTCTTTTCGCTAAAGGTTTGAAATAAATGCCACGCTATGTTAAGTTCTTGAAAGACATTCTGTTTAAAAAGAGGAGATTGGGTGAGTTTAAGGCAATTGTACTTACTAAAAAGTGTAGTGTTATTATCCAGAACAAACTTCAACCAAAGCTTAAGGATCTGGATAGTTTCACCATTCCATGCACTATTAGTACTTTATTCTTTGCAAAAGCTTTAAGTGATTTAGGAGCAAGTATTACTCTAATGCCACTGTTTATTTATCAAAAACTTGGTTTTAGTGAAATCAAGTCCACTTCTGTGACTTTACAACTTGTTGATCGATCTTTCATTTACCCAAGAGGTACTGTTGAAGATGTGTTAGTTAAAGTTGATAAATTTATTTTTTCTAATAGACTTCATTGTTCTTGACATGGAGGAAGATCATGAAATACTGATTATTCTTAGGATACCATTTTTAGCCACAGCCAAAGCTTTTATTGATGTAGAAAAAGGAGAACTTACCTTAAAGGTTCAAGACTAAGAAATAACTTTCAATATTTTCAGAGCTATTAAGTTTCCCAAAGAGGTTGATGAATGCTTTGCAGTCAATGTGGTAAGCAACATAACCAATTAAATGTTTATAAAGAGCTATCCTAATGATCGCTTTGAGGCTTTTTTAATTTCTAATTCTAAAAACAATGATGATGAATTTTTTGAATGCATGAATTATGAATTATTTGGTAGCTTCACCAAATGTCATTAGATCTAATCCTTAGTTTAAGTCTTTGGAATTGTCAACTTCTTCATCTTCACTTGCCAAGCCTTTTATTGGAGAACCACTCACACTAAAACTTAAGCCACTACTAACTCATTTAAGGTTTTTTTTTTTTTGGTAGCTCATCTAACTTGCCAACTTCTCTTACTAACATACAAGAAGACAAACTCCTTCATGTGCTAAAAGAGTATAAGGAGTCATTAGGGTGGACTATGGTAGACATCATACGAATTGGTCCATCTATTCACATGCATAAGATGTTTTTGGAGGATAACCATAAAGCCACCATAGAACATCAACTTCGGTTAAATCTAATTATGAAAGAAGTGGTTAAAAAGAAGATCTGAAATGGTTAACTGTTGGTATTGTGTATCCTATCTTAGATAGTTCATGGGTGAGTCTAGTCCAATGTGTGCCAAAGAAAGGACGTATGACTATAGTGTCAAATGCCAACAATGAGCTCATCCCAATTAGAGCTATGACTAGTTGCAAGGTATGTATTGATTTACGAAAGCTTAACAAGGTTACTCGAAAAGATCACTTTTCTTTTCGTTCATAGATTAGATGTTTGATAGATTACTTGGTAAGGAGTTCTATTGCTTTTTGGATGGGTATTGTGGATACAATCAAGTTGCTATAGCTCTTGAAGATCAAGAGAAAACCACTTTCACATGTCATTATGGAACTTTTACCTTTCGAAAGATGCCATTCAAACTTTGTAATACTCTAGCTACAGTTCAGAGATGCATGATGGCCATTTTTATTGATATAGTGGAGCAATATCTAGAGGTATTCGTGGATGATTTTTCAATCTTCAGTGATTCATTTCATGATTGTCTCCATAATCTTGTTAGAGTCTTAAAAGATGTAAAGAAACCAACTTAGTGCTGAACTAGGAAAAATGTCATTTTATGGTACAAGAAGGTATAGTTCTTAGACATTAGGTTTCTAGCAAAAGCTTAGAAGTGGACAAAGCAAAGATTGAGACAATTGATAAGCTTCCACCTACAACATCAATAAAAGGTATTCAGAGTTTTCTTGATCATAAAGGTTTCTATAATGATCAAGGATTTTTAAAAAATCTCTAAGCCATTATACAATTTGTTGGAAAAAGATATACCTTTCCAGTTTGACGATGCATGGCTTGTAACATTTGTTGAGTGGAAAATGAGGTTGGTTTCGATACCCATTATCATAATCCTAAATTAAAGTATCCCATTTGAACTTATGTGTGATGTAAGTAACTTTGTTGTTAATGCAATCTTGGCCTAACGGAAAAGAAAATACTCCATCTAATATATTATGCTGGTAAGACATTATTTGATGCCCAGTTGAGCTACACTACCATTGAAAAGGAGCTATTTGTTGTATTGTTTGCATTTGATTAATTTTGCTCCTATCATGATGGCACTTAAGCCATTGTGTATATTGATCATTTTGCAATCAAGTATTTGATTGATAAGAAAGATGCAAGCCATGTTTCATAAGATGGATACTTCTGTTGCAAGAGTTTTGACTTGGAAATTTGAGATAGAAAAGGTACATAAAATCAAGTAACAGGTCATCTATCAAGATTGGAGAATAGGTCACAAGTTGGAAATACAACCTCGCTAAGAAAGACTTTTCCACATGAGCAGTTGTTTTATGTTAAGAAACATAGATCACCATGGTATGGACATTATGTGAACTACATTTTAAGTAGTGCTCTCCTTCCGGATTTAAACTCTCAACAAAAGAAAAAATTCTTACATGATGTCAAATATTATGTGTGGGATGAGCCTTTTCTGTTTAAGCAATATGGTGTTTAAAATCTAAAGGAGGAATTTGAGGATATGCTTCGACATTGTCACTTTTCGGATTATGGAGGACATTTTTTAGGAAAGAGAATTGTAGCAAAAGTGTTTCAAGGTTTTTATTGGCTTTCTCTTTTCAAAGGTACTTATTTTTTTGTTGCAAAGAGTAATAGGAGTCAGCGAGTTGGCAACATTTCATAGAGACACGAGATGTCTCTCAACAACATCCTTGAGGTGGAGATTTTTTTATGTAGAGGGAATCGACTTTATAAGTCCTTTTATACCTTCATACAATAATCTTTATATTTTGGTTGTTGTTGATTATGTATTTAAATGGGTTGATGTCGTAACATTGCTAACTAATGACTCTAAGGTGGTGTTGAACTTCTTTAAAAAGAATATCTTCACTCATTTTGGTACCCCAAGAGCTATTATCAACAATGAGGATTCTCACATTTTCAACAAGTACTTTGAAACACTATTTGCTAAATATGGAGAAATATATAAGATTGCACAGCCTATCATCCACAAGTAAGTGGCCAAGCTTATGTTTTCAACAAAGAAATCAAGCAAATTTTAGAAAAAACTATGTGTCCGTCTAGAAAGGATTGGTCTAAGAGGTTAGATGATGCTTTGTGGGCATACAGGACTACGTACAAAACTTTGATTAGAATGTCTCCTTACAGATTGGTTTTTAGAAAAGCATGCCATCTTCCAATTGAACTAGAGCACTATGCATATTAGGCCATTAAAAAACTGAATTTTGATCTCCAATCAATTGGAGAAAAGTGTCTCTTGCAACTTAATAAGATGGATGAGTTTTAACTTCAAGCATATGACAATGCTAACATTTACAAAGAGAATACCAAAAGATGACATGACAAAAAGATCATTGAATGTCACTTTGAACCCAGCCAACAAATTTATAACTTTTAGTTGAAATTATTCTCAAGTAAGCTCAAGTCTAGGTGATCGAGACTTTTCATTGTCACGAAAGTATTCCTTTAAGGAGTAGTGGAAATATCCGAAAAAAGCTTGAATAAGACATTTAAGGTAAATGGGCAACTTCTCAAGTACTATCGGGGAGGCAAAATGAATTGATTAAAATCCTCAATCACCCTAGTTAAGGCCAAATGAACCTTAAGAAGTCAAGTCAATGACTTTAAATTCAGCACTTCTTGAGAGGCAACCTAAGTTCTCTAAACTTATGCGTTTTTTATTTAAAGCTACTTATTTATTTATTTTTTTACCAATTAATGCTCTTTTGGTTCTTTTACAGGCAAAAAAAAAAAAAACACACAACAAACATGGCGCCGTGGTGCCAAAAAATTGAGGTTGTGATGCCTAAATGATGCCTTCCCCCATAAAAAAAGTAAAAAGAGTCTGGCACCACGGCACCAAAAACTCCAAGGTTAAAGCACCAGCTTACAGCAAAATAGATGCAGCTTGTGACTTTGGTGCCATAACACCAAGGAAACGGCATTGTGGCACCGTTTTGGGCCTCTTCACTATAAAACCCTTTTCTCTCATTTTTTTTAGCCCACACTTCAAAGTTTAATGTTTCCTTTTCCTTTCTTGTGTGCAGCCACCATCTCTTTCAAATTCTTTAACATACCTACTCAAAATTTCTTCACTTTTTGCATCCAATCTCAAACAACTCTTGATTCTATCCATCAAACCTTCAAGCAATCCATCTTTTGTTGCAATTTTCCAATTAGTATCATTCCTTTGAATATTTTTTAGCAAATATTGAAGAATTTAAGGTTTGGATAAAATAATTATGGGTAGTTCTTGATTTTGATGAAAAGTTTATGCTTATTTTGGCAATTTTACTCTTGATTATCTTGGATTAGTTGAATTATTTGTGGGTTGTAATTAAGGTGTAATTTAGTTTGAGTATGATTTTTAATTTAGATAATTAAGATAATTATTGGATATTTGAGAATTTAATTTTGCTGTAATTTTTATTCGCAAGTTTAGAGTTTGTTTAGTAGTCATTGTGGATATTGACTTGTGGTATTACTGTGGTTTATGTTTGCTTTGAATTGTTGCTTTAGTTTGCTTTGTTTGTTGCTGAGAATTATTGTAGGCATTATGACAATGGCACCAAAGTGAGCAACAGGTAGTGAAAGTGGTTTTTTTGATAGAAGTAGATTTATGTCTGTGAAGGCTACTAAACGACACAATACCTCCTTCTTTAACAAAGTTTCCATTCTAGAAAGAAGGTTTAATCTTGAACCAGCATTATACAAGGATATCCATAACATTATTGAGGCAAGGCAATGGCAAAAATTTTGTGGCCAAGCGAAGGCATATCTTAATGGTAAGAGAATTCTATGCTAATGCTTTCAAGAACACCAATGGTAAAGCTTTTGTGAGAGGTCGTCAAGTGCAATTTAACAGCCATGTGATAAATCAATTTTATAAGACTCATAATATCTATAGTGTTGAATATGGTCAGCATTTGAATGGTCTTGATAATTATGATGAGGTGATCTCCGTGCTTTGCAATAAGATAGTAGAGTAAAAAATGTCAAAAGGAGAATTGCTTTCTTTTGAAGCAAATGCCATGAATAAAGATATTAAGGTGTGGTTGTACTTTGTGGCAACCAAGATGCTTCCTTCATTGCATGTCATCAATGTCACTAAAGGTAGAGTAGTCTTGCTCTATGCAATCATTAATGGAAAATCAATCAATATTAGCTAGCTAATTTTCAATGTTATCATGCACATTGCCCACTCAACACTCAAAGGTTTGTGGTTTCCATTGCTTATTACTACTTTATGTGGGCAAGCTAGTGTACAATAAGAAAATAGTGAAGAATTGTTGTATTCAAAGAGTCCCTTTCATGGGAGAATTATTACTGTCGATGGAAGTTCTTCCTCTGCACCATGCCCTTGACCTAGTAGACCTATGTAATCTAGGAATTTGACATTGCCTCAAAGAATGGAATGTTTGGAGTTTCAAAATACTCAACAATATTCTTACCAAATGGAATGCAATAAAGCATTGAAGTAGATGTTTTTAGCTTGTGCACACCATATAGGGATGGATATGTCAAAATTTTCAATCTTACTAGATCTTCTCACAAGCTTTGATGATAATGATAAAAATGAAAAGGAGAACTAAAGCTTTCATAACAATCTTACATTACTAGCAGAGTTTTTTTTTCCTTTTTTTTTTCTTTCTACTTTTCACATTGGGGATAATGGTTAGTTTAAGTTTGGGGGAGGGATTTATCTTTCAATTATGTTTTTAGTTATGCTTTAAATTTATTTTTTTGTTATATTTTTAGTTTATTTAGTTGTTTTTCTTTACATTTATTTTTTATTTAGCTTTTCTTTAAATTTATTTATTTTGTTTTAAAAGTTTATAGCTTGAGTTATTTTATGTCATTTTTTTGATATTTTTCTAATCTAATGATGAAAATTTAGTTATACTGTTATCTTAACTTTTAGAAAAATATGGACATTATTTGAGTTTATGATAAATTCTCGTGTGAATATCATTATTAGAATGAGATTTTCATTAATTGATCACTTTTTTTTTTTTAGAATTGTAGTGCATATTTACAAACAATTTATGTTGATGGAAATTTTGGTTATGTCATGAATTCTAAAATTTGTTTGATTTTCTATTGAGGTAAAATCTTAGACAATACTTAGCTAAGGAGATGAATTAAGTCATCATTGGACTGTTTGAGTCTTTTGAGTCTACCTTGATTTATTTTTATTCCTAGTATACCCAATTAAGCTTAATTTTACCTTTTCTTTATCAAACACATATTTAGCCTAGCCTATAACTAATTTCCAATTTTACATCCCTCACTCCTTAGCATGTTGATCATTTTAGAAAGATATATTGAGTTATATGATGAATTGAAGTAAAAAGGGTAGAGTTGATAATAAAAAAAATATATTTTAATTGTGCTTAGTGTCCACCCTACTATCTACTTATAGAAAAAAAAATAAGTTTGGGGGTGTAAAATTGTATAAAAAAAAAAAAAGAAAGGATGAAGTCAAGTTTAGATTGTTACTTTAGAGTATGAGTTGAGCTCTATAAAGGTCCTGGAATGATTGATGTGCTTAAGGTAATTTGAGCTATTTAATATCATTTATCTTACCTTTACCCTAACATTTCATTATACGCTGAATAAAGTCCAAATGATCCTTGATTAAGTGTTAGTCTATATTAGTGGAGAGAGAGATGAAAAACAAACTTATGGGGTTCTTGTATTAATTAGAATTATGCTTAAGCATAAACTTATCCAAATTGCATACTATTCTTTGTAAAAAAGATTACATACACACACACACGAGAAATCTGATCAAGAATGAACTTGCATTTAAATTGAATCATGAACTTGGATAGTTTCTATGTTTACCTTTAGTCATGATTTTAAGATAACTTTTAAGGAAATTTAAGAAATCATTAGTTGGTGCAACTTATCTCTAGCTAATTGTTTTCATTATTTAAGTTGATTTCACCATTTATGTTGTTTATGTTTTTGTTTAGTTTAGTTTTCGTTTATGTTTTTGCTCGAGGACTAACAAAATTTTAAGTTTAGGGGTGTAATAATTTTATTTCATAAAGTTATTTTGTTACATTTTGAGTATTAAATTGGCTAAGTTCTTGAGATGTAGGTTCAAAATTAGGTGTTTTTAATTGTTTTTCTTAGTTTAGTTTAAATCATATTGAGTTATTTTAATTTAAAGTGTTTTATTTTAATTTTATGTTACAATTACTTTTAGTTTATTTAGTATTGATTTAGTTTCATGCATTTGTAGGTGTACAAATAAAAAGGCTTCAATTAGTAAAAAAGAGTGCATGAATAGTTAGTGCTTTTCTCACACATATTTCAGTATTTTGAGCATAATTCTCATTCTAGGGGCTCAATTGATGTGGTTCTTGAATCATTGCAAAGCTAAGAGATAAGGCAACAATTTTCATGTTTACCAATTTACCCAATTCAACCTAGATTAAGGACAAAATAGCATCAAAATTTGATTGAGTGCAGTAGAGTGCACACTGAAAGGTAACAAACTTAGCATCATGGTGCCAAAGACTTGAGACCGCAGGACAAAAGAGAAGAAAGCATCATTCATTAGGCCAGGAAAGTGGCGTCTTAGTGCCACCTTCACATTCATAAGCCCATGAATGTTTGAATGGAAAAATTCTAGGAGATGAGTGGCCTTTTTTGCTTTCCCAAAAGGCTTTCTGCTAGACTTACTAGCAAGACATGGCTCACATGTAGGAAAATTAGTTTAACTTTGGCAAGTGAGCCTAATAGCCTTTCCACAACCAATCTGAACATCCTGTTTTGTTCAATATGTCTTAATCTAGCATGCCATTTAACAAAATCATTTATAACATTAAAAGAAGTTGAAACAAAAGTAACATCATTATTAAAATCCAAATGTAAAATGATTAAATTGTCTTTAAAATAACCATGACAAAAGAAATATGAACTCAAGAAAAATAGATACTTTACAATTCTTGAATGTAAAATAAATCCTAAATCCATCAACATTAAAATTGGAAGTAGAGTACATGACACAAAAGGAGCATGAAGCACATCATGTATAAGCCATTTACACACATTGTGCACTAAGTTGGTAAGTTCTAACTCCTCAAACCTCTTCCTCGGCTTCGTCCCCCATCATGACAAAGTATTTACCATTGGTAATCTACATATCCTGCATAATTGCACATCATGTGCTTGATTGCTCTTATATCTACAATCAATTAATGAAAGAATAAGCTATAAACACAAAAAAATACATAAGGTCTAAAGGGGTTTGAAGGATGAATTGGCTTAGGTTTAGTGCACTTTTAAGCAAAATGTGCCTTTTTACCATAATTAAAGCATTTCAACTTAGACTTATCTTTTTTTTCACCATGCTTACCTCTCTGGCATTTTGTGACTCGACCATTTTTTGGCTTTAGACTTCAAATCTTTCTCTTTTTTTATTATCGCTTTCATTGGGGAACATACCTTTTTCTATCTTAAGCTATCATGACAAAGTTGTAGATAGCGTTTTGCACTCTGCCTTAAGCTTTAGATGGCGAGAAATGTCATCAAAAGTCTTTATCCCTTCATTATGTGTCAACACTAGTTAACATGTCCCCATGACGACTTAAAGAGTGACCGGATGGCAGTTAAGATTTGCTACTCATTTGTGAGATCACAGCAAGCTATTTTTATCTCTCTTAACATGGTTGACATGACCCTTAGGTGCTCAACCATGGTATGTTTGAAGACTATTACATATTGGTTAAACTTAAGTGTCAAGGCACAAAACCTCATAATTGTGGTTCCACCATACTTGAATTTTAGTTATTCCCACAACTACTTGGCAATTGGGTAATTCTCAAACTCCCCAATGAGATCATCATGCATGCAGCTTAACATGGCAAAACACACACTACAACCTCTCTTATACCAAGTGGCATAAGCCTCTTGGTCACAACAATACTAGGTAGTGTTTTCAACTTCAACTGAATTCCTTTTTTTGGTCAAATGATCTAGCAACTCTTGCTTTTTGATAAGATACTGAACCTTTTTATGCCTAATATCAAGGTTTTTGTCATCATGTTTGGCATCTTTAATCAAATCAACAATTACTTATTTTGAATCCATATTACTACATCATTACATAAAATTTTGATTAGGTACATATCTAATTTTCAAATCAATTAAAATTGAACATATTTAATTTTTATCCATATTACTAATTCAAAAATTTCGCATGCATACTAATAATCATTACTAATAATATAAGCATTAATTAAACTATCAAATCTAATTTAACTTTGGATTATGGGAACAATTCCCACTATCCTTAAAAACGGAAACAACTCCCATTTACCACATGCAACATAAAATAATATATTGAGTTTTATTGAAAAACTTTATTGATCTTTATTAGTGTCTTTATTCAAAATAATATTATGCATAAAGTAAGCGAAATTACATTACTTTTACATGGTTTCAATAAATAATTAATATAATCTAAAAATAAGTTACATCAAATTAAACCTATTACATCAATCTAATAATAAAAAATAAGGATGCTGCATTTGCTCAAGTGCATCTATTATTTTAGAGCATTAATAATTAAACATAAATAATAATTAACAAATAATTAAAATAAACATAAATATTAATTAAAATTAACAAAAGTCTTGTGGTTCTATTAGTGCATGTTCAAATCTTTCTACCTACATTTTTGTAACTCATTTTTGTCATTCATAAAGCACCACATGTCTTTGGAGCAATACACTTATTTGCACTAGATCAAAACTTGCTCATTCTTTCCCATATTTTCGTACTTGGTTTTAGCAAAATAAATTTGCAATTCAATTTTTTATGCTTAACTTTTCATCGGAAAAATACATATAATATACTATTGAAAAGGTAATACAAAATTGAGCATATCTATTGGAGATTTATTCATAATAAATCATGCATTGGTAGTTTAAATTAAGCACAATCATAGTGGATCATCATCCAAAACATGCTTTCAAAATATTAAAACTCAATCTAGAATTTATCAAACTACACCAAACTTTATAGACATATTCTAGATATAATATTTTGACATAAACTTTATGATATAAAATTTAAAAATAAAAAATTACCATTAATGACCCACCATAAATAAACATACGTTCAAACATAGCAACACATATAAATACTTAATACACGAATTAAAAGGATGAAAGCAAGTCAAAACCTACTCTAATGCCATTGTTGGGAGGTGGGCCACTTTTTGGATGAATTTTGTTCTTTTTAAATCGAAAAGCTTGCTTTATAAATCTTCTTTCATGTGCTAAACATGCATACAACAACTATACAACAATCTCTTTGTTTCTGTAATTATGAAGCGACTACTAGAGTCCTCTATGTTTAATTACACATCCAAAACCCTTAAGTTTCGTTGATGGTGCCTCAAGAATGCAAAGAATAAAAAAGTGTATTTTTGTTTTTCTGATTTACTGAAGAATTAACATTATTTATTCTTGTATTTATTATATAGAGATAATATCTCTATGAATACAAAGATACAATATATATGTATCTTAACTGACTTGGGATTTTATTCTTTATAATTAAGATATATATTATTATATAGATAATTCTTATTTAAATTTTAACAAATTAAATTCAAACTTATATCTTATTTTGATTATCTAATAAATATTTTTCTCAATTATTTAATTAAAAAATATCATAATAATATTCAATATAAATAATTAAATATTTATTAATTATTAATAAATAATTAACATAGTTTCATATCATGTGAACGTACCATATCCAAATGCAACATATACAATACTATTATTGAGTTAAACTACAATATCTTATTAAAGTTATATTATAATATTGTTAATTAATTAACATTAGATTATGAATAAGATTAAGATTAACCATATACACACACACCCTTATGTAACATACATAATTTAGATTTTCAATATATAATTTAAATTTCTCTATATCTTATACAATTTGATAATACAATATTTTCTTATTTTCTAACATGGTATCAGAGCTATCTTGGTTGTTAGCAATCTTTATTTCACATGGCTCACACATCGACAACTCATGTCTCATACTCTAGTTATCCATATATTGACGTCTTCTACAACTATAGTTTATTTAACAAGTTTGCTGCATTGTTTTCATAACATCATTTGTATGTCTAACTCTTTTTATTATGTTTTGCCATGTCACTTATCACGTGTTTCATCATATTTATTTTCTATGTTGTATTTCATCATGTCATCCTTTGTGTAGTGTTTCACCACATCACTTATCACATGTTTCGCCAAGTTTATCTTTTATATTGCACTTCACTATATCACTTATCACATATTTCATTACGTTTATCTTTTATGATGTAATTCATCACATCACTTATCACGTGCTTCACCAGGTTTTATCTTTTATGTCATGTTTCGTCACATCATTTTTGCACTATATTTTTCCGTGTCATTACGTCATGCAATCTCTAGTTGATTTTAAGACTTAATTTATCTTAGTTTTTAAACTCAAGTGGGCATGTGCCATATCATCTTGAGTTTAAGTGAGTGTGTTAAAGTAATTATGCAAATTATTTAATTAAAGTTACTATATAATACTATTTTGAGTTAGACTAAAATATCTTAATAGAGTTATAGTATATTACTGTTAGTTAATTAAAGTTAGACTATGAATAAGATTAGGATTAGCCATATACATATGCAACAAATATAATTTAGATTTCTCAATATATAATTTAGATTTTTCTGTATCTGATACAATTTTATATAATACAAAATTTTCTCTCTTCTAACATAAAATTTAAATTATGTATACTGCATATATAAATAAATATATATAAGACTAATCCTAGTCTTATTCATAGTCTAACTCTAACTAACTAATAGTATTAAAGTATAACTCTTAACTAGATATTGTAGTCTAACTAGTTATAGTATTGTATAATAACTCTAACTAAATTAGTTGTATAATTATCAAAACATTCCCCCTCAAACTCAAGATGTTATGGTCCATACCATCTTGAGTTTAAAAACTAAGATAAACAAAGTTTTAAAATCAATTAGAAACTGCATGACATAGTGAGATAAATATGATGAAACACAACATAAAAGATAAACATGGCAAAACACGTGGCAAATGATGTGATGGAACATGACATAAAAGATAAATGTGATGAAACACATGATAAGTGACATAAAAAAACACAAGACAAAGGATGATGTGGCGAAACACAGCATAAAAGATAAACATGGCAAAACACGACACAAAAGTTGAAATGGTGAAACACAACGTAAATAGTTAATGTACAAATGATATTATAAGAACACGTGGCAATGGATGTGACAAATAAACTGTATGTGAGACCTTGAATTTTTAATATAAGAATTAATTTGAAAAAGTTCTTTGTAGCCAAGCCACATGTCTTGAAAAACTACCTTAAAAACCCTAATTAGAAGACCTTAGACTTGTTTGGAAGTGTGAGGATAAATAAGGAGTCAAATGGATGAGTTTTGGAATGAATAAGAAGAATCTAAGAAGAAAGTATTGATACCTACAAGGAAGGTATTGATACTTGTTCTTCAAAATGCCTTGAGGAGCATTCTATGTAAAAAGTATTGATATCTCAAAAGGAAAGATCGATACTTAATACCCTGAATGCCTTAGAAAAGAATTCTATGTGATAAGTATTGATACTTATGCCAAAAGTATTGATACTTGAGGTGTGAGTTTCAATAAGTATAAATGAGTAGCGACGATTTTGTTACTTAATTTTCTTTTATCGCCCTCATCGACTCCCAAACCCTTTTTCCCTTTTTATCCACCCATTTCACGCATTGCCTAATTTCACATTAATCTAAGCTCATAACTCATTTAAGGTAAGAATCTTATTTTTAAAACCTTCAAGGTAAATTCTTTCTTTTAGGAAAAGTTTCATTTTTTCTCATGTCTTAAAGTCTTCCATTTAGATCCTAAAAGATAAGCTCAACAAGGTAAGTTCAAGCTAGAAATTGAGTAAAAAGTGTTATGAACTATGTTTGGAGGTAGTTGATGAGTTAAACTGTGAGACTTTGTCAAGCTCGATTAAAAGACGGTATTGTACCGAGTGGTACAACCAAGTTAGATCAAGCCTTGAACTAGTTCAAATAGAAATTCTAAGAGGAATTTGAAAATTTTGAAACTCACAGAATGAATTAGAATAGTGATTCAGAGTTCAAGGTCCAGTTTGGAGTCAATCGGGAAAATTGACCGATCAGGGATAAAACGGTCATTTTACCATTTGATGATAAAATGGAGATTTTTAGTCAAGATTTGATCACATTTGACCAAGAATAATTATATGAAATATAATTATGATTATTGGAGTATAAAATGAAGTTTAGCAGTGAAAAATTATGATTCTCGATATTTTTGGAGCACAACGGTAAAATGGTAATTTTGCCATTAGAGGACCAAACGAAAATTTTTTTGAAAAGATTTTTGCCCCATTTAATTAAGATTGATCAATATTAGTGTTATTTGAGGTTAGAAAGTAAAAACAATGTGATTCCGGTACATTTCAGAGTATAGGGGGTAAAATCATAATTTTTTCATCTCGGGGGCAAATTGATAAAATTTTCGCCCCAGCACTTGTCAAGACCTAAGGATTTCATTTGTGGTAGGATTGGATAAATAAAAGAATAATTGTGGTGGAAAATTTAGAAAAAAAAGTCAAAAAGTTAAAAAAATAATCCAATAAGCATGTGACACATGGCATGCTTGATTTTTTATTATTTTATTATTTTTTATAAATATCAGCCCATTAAATCGCCAATTCCCTCACCATATTCGGCCTAAGCAACCAGCAACAAGAACAAAGGAAGAACAAAGGGAAAAACAAGAAAACCTAGGTGGAAATTCAAAGAGAAAGTGAAGAAATCAAGAAAACAAGCTAGGTAAGTTAAAATTTCTTTAATCCTCCTTGATACCTAGCTTACCCATGCTTTTGTTCTTGATTTCCATGGTTGAATATTGAGTTATCATGATGAATTCAATTCTGAAAAATGGGTATGGAAGATAAATTAATGTTGGATTGGCTTGATTTTAGACTATGTTGATGTTTAGAGGTAGTTAAGCATGGTTATGAACAAAAATATAAGCAAAAAAATTGATTCTCTTTGTTGTTCTTCATTGGCCGAACCTGGTGTGTTGAGAATCAATGAGGGATTGTTTGTATTTCAAGGAAAATGGCTTGAAAAAATGATGAATTAAGTGAGAAATGTGACTAGGAAAAATGATGAATTAAGTGGGAAATGTGACTAGGAAAAATTACAGTGAAAATGCACCGTAATGACCGAATTTTCACCTGAAGAAATTAAAGCATTTCAATGCTGAAATTTAGTTATTTGAAATGTGATTGATGAATTAAAATATTAGAGGAGAAATGGATTAATTTGGAGGTGATTTGGACACAATCGTCAATTAATCGGGTGATCAGTCGAATTTAATCGATACCACGACTAAGCGATAATCAGACGCATTTTTGCATTTACATATTAAGCGTTAGCAATTTAAATTAGTTTATATTAGCTTAGGGGCAATATAGTAAATTTTTTAATTTTATTCTGTGTCAAGGTGGTGAGACGTCTGAAAAAGGCAAAAGAATCGTGCCTGAGGACTATTAGTCCGAGTGCACCCGGAATCCGGATTTTCGACAACTGTGAGTGAATTTGCATTGCAAAATGATTTCGGGAATATGAACGTACTGGAATAAAATGCTTAAATGATTTTATTCAACTTTCTTTAAAAAGAAAGGTTACCTGGGAACAAGCCTTTAGTGAAAAATATTTTTGTGATGTTAAATATGATTGTGATGCACCTGTGCATATCTGTATGATGCCTACATGTATTGTTGAGAAATTTATGTGAAATTTGAGTGTGTTGAATCTGTGTACTTTCATATTATGCTGATATGCATTTTTAATAAATGTTGTGAAATTGATGTAACTGCGCATGTGCGGAGTGGAAAGTGAAATACTAATAATGATGTGCGAGTAGGGAGTGCACACATGGTCATATTGTTATGTGTGAGTAGGGAGTGCACACATGATGTTATTGCCTGGTGTGAGTAAGGAGTACACCAGAGTGGAGAAAAAGATGGGATGATGAATGAAATTGGATGATTGGTGAATGAAATTGTACGTGATATAATGTGGATGATGGAAAACGTGATTGTATGGTAAGTGAAACCCCTGTTTTTGTGACGGTTTGTGATAAACCGTTAATTTTGCTATCTTGCTAGACTGATTAGCGTAAATTCAAAGATGTTTAATCCTTGAATGCATAATAAATTACGAGCTAAGTGGAAAGGGTTTAAATATTAGCTAGACAAAAAAATTGTCTCATTTTCAACTAGTGCATCATGATTATCAAATCTCCTGATTGATATTGCTTGTTCCCTTCTAATATTCACTCACTGAGAATTGTACTCACCGTTTTAAAAATTTATGTTTTCAGATCAAGAGACTGCTGGACCTTAGATCGAGGAGTCCCCGTAGTGCATCTCCTAGGTATGTGTCTGGCATTCAATAGTGATCCCTTTTATTGTAAATGTCTCCGCTGGAAGTCATGGGTCTTTTTGTATTGTGAATACACTCAAACAATGTAAATATGTGTATGCAATGTAAATTGCTAAATACATGATCGGTATAGTGCATGTATATTATTATCAATAATGCCATTGTGATTTGGCTATGTTCACACCCGGGAAAAGGTGTGTGTATATGCATGATATGATAAATTTGTTAAGCAAAGGTAAATGGATAGGCTTGCTTGGGCTTAGTGAGTTATGCTCATTGAGCTCATGTGTCGGTCATGGATCGGGAACTTAGGTCGTGACATAAACCCAAGTATTGGAAATAGGTGTGGAAAGTGTAAATAGGTTGAGGTAGACCTAAATCTTGAGGAAGAATTACTGAGAGTTGCTAGTTTGTTAGCAAATTTTCAAGTTTTAAAAGAATGTTAGATTTTGATTATGAAGCTTGGTAGTGTTAGATTCCATTGTAGTTCTTAAAGTTGATAATTAAAAGAGCTTGTCTAGGTGGCCTTAGAATTGTGTAGGTGGCATACAGGTGAATGGACTTGTATTCAAAGCATTTTAATACAAGAAAAAGCATGAATAAATGATTTTAAATGATGAATGTATAAGGATACATATTGAATTATAGTTTTCATGATGTTTAAGTGATGTTGGCTTCCAAATGTTAAAAGTATGGTATATGTCATGTCACACACACACACACACACATGTACGTATATATATATATATGTATGTATTGCATAGGGAATAAGCTCTTTTAAAAAAAAGTTCTATTGAATTTCATGTATGTTGACACGTATGAAAGGTTAAAGTTTGATGTGTTGAAATTTATGATATTGTGATATCATAGTTGAGTTACATGTTATATGTTTTGTGTTATAGAAAATGTGAATGAGATGGAATGTTTTAGGAAGACTAGCTTTCTCAAGGATGGTGGTGTTATCCCACCTTTAAGTACCTTGATGGGGTGCACCTTAATATAACTCTCAGAAGGACGGTGGTGTTGTCTCACTTGTGAGTGGTAAGCAAAGATGGTGGTAAGTGGGGATAGTGGTGCTGTCAGCTCCATGATTCCTGCCCACACTGATTGAATTAGACTTAGTGATTAGTTATCTCTTAGTGGCCCTACTAAGGGTGTTGAGTACTTGATATATTTTTTTTTTGAAAGGTGAATTTATTAGTCTTGGAAGCCATTAAATGCCATTGTTAATCTAAGGCTATAACTGCTTAGGACTCCTTATGGCATTATAAGATCGGTTCAAGTAAGAAAATTTGTACATTTGGCCAAAAAACTGTCTGTTCAAAGGTTGTTTAACTATTTTACACAAGTCCTTCAAACAAAGTCAAAACCTAAGAGTGCTCGCACTTCCCTAAACACAAAAAGAAATACAAAATAAAGCGTATACAAATACAACATATAAATCTAAACCAATCAAAGAGGCTAAACAATATATCATCAAATCAAAATGCATTAGAACATCTATGTCACAACCCAAATCTCGAACCATGATCTGCGCATGGGCTCAATGGGCATAGCCCACTAAGCCCAAGCAAGCCTATTTATGTGATCATGTTCATCATTCCAACCATCATTTCTAAAGTCACATTCCGTATTTCTTGACTATAAAAATATTCAATGATTCATTATGGTAATCAAATACTCACATTTGTATTATACCAAAACAATGTCACCCATTTGCCAATTCATAGTGGCATCATTAATCTAATACACATATTTTTATTTATAACGTCAATCTTAATGATTTACATTACATGTACATGTACCTTGACAAATACTTTTGACCATCAGTGGAGTGACCTTGAGTAAAGGTACAACTTCTAAGATGTCGTAGTACCTACCAAAAGACGAGCATGGGTAGACGACTTGGTCTAGGTCCCAACTACCTCTAAATCTAAAACATGAAGTTTTAAAAAAAATGTGAGTATAAAACTCAGTGAGTGAACATAAGAAGGGAACAAGCAATCGATAAGGAGAACTTGGAAATCATGATGCACTTGTTTCAAAAATAATGCAATTAAGTTAATTTCTTACTAAAAACCCCACATTTCAAACTTTGATTAATAGCTTCAAAGTGTTGAAAAACCCATGAGCAATCCATGAAGTTAAATGGGTAAAAAATATGTTAAAATCAAGAAAAGTAACAAGCATGAGAGCAAGTTTCTCGCTGTAGCGAGAAACATTCTTAGTTTGCATATATTTTGGTTTTTTAAGCGAGAAACATTCTGAGTTTGCATATATTTTGGTTTTATAAGCATATCTCCCACTACAGAAGTCCAATTGACATGAATTTTGAATCATTAGAAAGATAAGAGGCTGGACTACAACTTTGATGTTGACCACTTTTCCTAGTTCTAATTGGAATGTGGCTAAAATATTTGTCAAAGTGAAAGCACTTTTTTACTGCAGCGAAAAGGCATTCTTAGTTTGGATATGTTTTGGTTTTTCAAGCATATCTCACGCTACAGAGGTCCAATTGACATGATTTTTTAACCATTAGAAAGATAAGAGGCTGGGCTAAAACTTTGATGTTTACACTTTGCTCATATCTAAACGGTATATAGTTAAAATAATTTTCAAAGTGAAACTACTGCACAGAAATTTGGAAACCACCCAAGAGTTTCTGGCCGCTGCAGCGAGAAACAGTGCAACCAAGAAAGAGCTCCTTTTCATAACAAAAAAAGCCATCTTTGCTGCAATAAACATCAATTTGAAAATACTTAGCAATTTTCAAGGTTCAATATGCAAGATTCACATACATTATTACCATATACAATATTCATAAACTTTCTATTACACATGTAAATATATATATATACATATATAATCATGAATACCACCACCTCATTTAGCCAATGTGCAGTCCCTACTCGCACATTTCACCATCATCACAAGCACTCCCGCTCACATCATTACCAGCATGTGCACTGCCCACTCCGCACATGCACGGTTGTTATTATCACAACATTTTCATTTAACTGGCATGTGCACTACCCACTGCGCACATGCACGGTTGTAATTATCACAACATTGTCATTCAACCGACATGTGCACTGCCTACTTCGCACACGCACGGTTACATCAATTACACAAAATTACTTAACAATACATATCACATATTCTTATATATATATCAGCGTCATATAGAGGTACATAGATTCATCACAATCATGTTCCACATCACAAAAACATTTCACTAAAGGCTTGTTCCCATGCATTTTAATAGAAAAACAATTAAAATGTCTCAATCAACCACATGTGCCTTAATCCCAAAACATTTTATGCAAGTTCATTTACCGATATTTGTTAAATCTTTGCCTAACTCCAACTTCCTCTAATGGTCCAAATGGGGCAGTGGGGCTTCCGTGGAACCTATCATCACAATAGCATCACAATTAACTCAATTCACATAACTATAAATTCTAAAAGCTATCTCCCAACTAGCTTTCAATTGCCATTAAATGGCTATCTATTTTCACTATCTTAATCACTCTAAAATGAATAGACAACCTCAACTACAAAACCCTCATAAATCTAATCACTAGCCATTCTCAACATTTAAAAATCAACTTTACTTCATTACTCACCTTGGTAGCTTTGCAAGTGAATTCCTTTCCAAGAATTTTCAAGCTATTATAGAAGCTCTTTGTTTTTCTCTCTAAAACACCTAGCTAGTGAGAGAAAGTATGGGAGTAAGACTTTTGAAGGTTTTTAAGGTGAAAGAGTAAAAGAATATGAAAAACCCTATAACAAGGTGTGTAAAACATGAAATTTAAGGTTAGTTTGTGAGGGTGATGGAAGCTTGGAGAGAAGCTTTCATGGAGATAAGAGAAACGTGAGATGGGAAGAAGAAGAAGCTACAAGAGACATGAAGAAGCCGCTAGAAAAAAAAATGATATTTATAGCTAAAGCTTATCCAACTGTACTTAAATTATGAAAATACCCTTAACAAGTTAGCTTGTCTTCCTCTATTTCTTTGTGCAATCTTTTAACTCTTTTGACACTGGGGCTAGGTCCATAATAGTCTAAAAATCTCGGGTTCACTAAAACTTAAAAATTTTAACTCGAGATGAAAAATGACCATTTTGCCCTTACCTTGAAAATCATCATTATTCTATTTTTTTCGTCATTTTATCCTTATTTTCTTTATTCATTTATGCCTTAGGCCTACTTAGGCCTCAATAATGTTTGAAAATCCACTTCTAGGGGTTCACTAAAGAAATGACCAAATTACCCCTAGCTTGTGTTATCACGTCTACTTCTAGCTACGTCTTTATAAAGATCGAGGTCTCACACTCCAACAAAGGTATCAATATTTTCAAGACGAAAAGGTTCGAAAGGTCACTCTGTGCAACATGTATCGATACTTATAATGAGAGTATCACCAAGAGTATAATTTCTCAAAATTCATGTGTTTTCAACTCATTTTAACTCAAGTATGCCTTCGCACTTGGAGTAAAATCCTAATTGCTTTTGGAAATGATTCAAGAACATTAGAAATAATTGGTTTATATGTTGGATTACATGAGTGCATTCATGGATTTCGTTGCAAAACTAAAAGTGTGTAGTTTTAAAGAAATGGCATAGTTTTATAAATCTTCCACTATATAATTATTCATTCTCTTCTAATGTCCCTCATTGAGTTTTATGCTCACTATTTTCAAATTTCATGTTTTGGTTTTCAAATTCGACGATTGCTATATCAGAGCTTAAGGAGGTCTATTTATGTTCACCTTTTGATAAGTACAGTACCATAGCATTCATTAGCAATTACCCCACACCCAAAGTCACTTTGTTGTGTAGTCACAAGTTATTTTGTATTTGCTAGTTGTATAGTCATGAGTTACTTTGTATATGCTAGTTGTGCAGTCATGAACTATTTTGTACGAGTTTAGATGTTCAACATGGATATTAATATGGCCATGAGTTGGTAATGTAATGAAGTTTATATAGATGTTGTGTACTTTGGTATAGACTTTATTTATATATATATATCCCAAACAAAGTAACTAGTGGGGTTTTTTTTGTACTTTATGTGGTAACATACATACAGGGCCATGCAATCAAACTGTGATGCTCTGTTACGAGTGTGGGGGAGTTGGTCATGCAAAGAGGGATTGCCTTACTTTCAGACATAGTTAGGAGATGGCTCGTGGTTCAGTGCAATCTGATTTTGCTACCGTACCAACAGCTGTACTGCTAGCTAGGAATGTTAGGAGGGATAAGGGAAAGGGGATAGGTTCTTCATCACGAGGTAGACTGGTGAGTTTCACTCAACAAGGTGCTTTTGGAGGAGGACAGGCGAGGGTATTTGCTTTGACGCCACAAGATGCTCACGCCTCGAATGCAGTGGTGACAGGTACTCTTTTCATCTGTGGTTATGAAGCATCAGTTTTATTTGATCCAGGATCCACCCATTCTTTTGTGTCTTTAAATTTAATGCCTAAATTAGGCAAGCATTATGAATGTATGGATGAATTGTTAGTAGTGACCACTCCATTGGAAGAATCATATGTTGCGGAATATGTATTTCGTTCTTGTGGGGTTCAAATTAAAGATAAGTACACTTGGGCGAACTTATTGTTAATGACCACATTAGGAGTTGGCATGATACTAGGAATGGATTGGCTGGCATCTTGCTATGCCAACGTGGATTGTTATCTGTCACGACCCAATTCCCGGGCCATGACTGGCGCAACGACCCAATGAGCATAGCTCACTAAGCCCAAACAAGCCTAATTTCACTTACTTTATCCCATACATGCTCGTGTGAGGCATCCACACGTAATGCACCCAGTGTGCATACAATGCCAATTAACCATGGCACATCCAATCACACATACACACACACACCTTTTCCCGGGTGTGAACACAGCCAATTCACAATGACATTATCAACATTAATATACATGCACTATGCCAGTCATGTATTTAGCAATTTACATTGCTTACACATTTACATTCATACCAGTCAGAAATAGACTTTGACAGTGTACATTACATGTACATAACCATCATACAAAAACCCACGACTTCCAGCGGAGACATGTACAATAAAAACGGCAACTACTGAATGCCAGACACCTACCAGGAGATGGACTACTGTGATCCCGCGATCTAGGAATCTACAATCTCCTGATCTGAAAACATGAATTTTTGAAAACGGTGAGTATAAAACTCAGTGAGCAAACATTAGATAGGAACAAGCCATAATATCAGGAAGGGTTAAAAATATGATGCATACATTTGGAACACATTCATTTTTATCCAATTTAATATCAAACCTTTCCCCTCACTTCAATTTAATTTATAATGAAGAAATAATCAATTTCATACATATGCACACAGATAAATACAACATTCCATTGTCTTACCAGCTGAAGATATCGTGTGCACCTTGTGCACTCACCAGCTCATGTGCAACCCCCACATCGCGCACATAGCTAGAGCTACAGTGTGCATCCCCCCACATCGTGCACCAACCATATTTTCCACATCCCATTTCACCGACATAAGCTTTTCCCCACATCACACACATGTACATTTACATATATATCAACAATATCAAATGTCCATACATCACATAAAAATCATTTTTATCAAGGGCTTGTTCCTGGCACATTATAAAAAAAAAATTTTGAATAAATCATTTAATCATCTATTTCAATACAATGTGCATTCCCCAAATAATTTGAAATGCAAGTTCACTCACCATCTCACAAATCCGGA
Source organism: Theobroma grandiflorum (assembly GCA_036013995.1). NCBI lineage: Eukaryota > Viridiplantae > Streptophyta > Magnoliopsida > Malvales > Malvaceae > Theobroma > Theobroma grandiflorum. Next base: position 13,647,556 of record CP142130.1, on the reverse strand, counting down.
TTCCGGATGCTCTCGGATTAAAAGTCCTCAATCACGATTCCTTTGCCTTTCTCGAACTTCTCACCACCTTAACACAGAATAAAATTAAGAAATTTACTATATTGCCCCCAAACTAATATAAACTAATTTAAATTGCTAACATATGATACGCAAAAGCAAAAATGCGTCCGATTATCGCTTTAACACGGTATTACCTAATTTCGACCGATTACCCGATTAATCGGCTATTATGTCCAATTTGATTCCGAATTGGTCCATTCTTTTTTTTCTAATACCTTAATTCACCACAAACCATTTAATTAATGCCAATTTCAGCATTCACCATTTTCCATTTCTTTATGGAAAAATTCGGCCAATACAATGCATTAGCACTGAAAATTTTTCTACTACATTTTTCACTTGGATTTGTCATTTGCTAATTTCTTTCATTTCAAATGAAATCATTTCATTTGAAATGAACCAATTTCCTCATGCACTCTCCACCCTAGGTTCGGCCTAACAAAGAACAACCCTGAGATTCAATTTCTTTCTTCCATTTTTGTTCATAATCATGCTTAACTACCTCTAAACACTAACATAGTCTAAATTCAATCCAATCCAACATCAAATCCCTACTCATACCCATTTTTCAGAATTCATTCCATCATGATATCTCAATATTTATCCATAGAAAATCAAGAACAAAAGCATAGGTAAGCTAGGGTTAGAGTAAATCTAAAGAAAAGTTACCTTTGTTTTGCTTGAATCTTGAAAAACACTTGAAATCTATGGATTTTTGGCTAGGTTTTATGTTTTTCTCCTTTGTTCTTCTTTTTTTTTCTTTCAATTCTGGTGGGTGCCGAATATAGAGAGAGAAATGAGGGTTAAAGGCTGATTTTTATGGCTTAAATAATAAAATAAACAAGTTGCCACATGGCATTATGCCATTGGCTCATTTTCTTGCCTTTTTGACTTTTTCTCCCATTTCTTTTCCACCATTTGATCAATCAAGTCAAAGTCTGATCCAAGGATGATCATGGCTGGAAAAATTATCCTAGTAGTGGAAAATTACGGTTTTGCCCCCCGAAATGGTAAAATTATAATTTTGCCCCTACACTTCGAAATGTACCGGAATTTCATTATTTTCACTGTCCAAACTCAAATAACACTAATATTAATTCATATTAACCAAATGGGTCAAAATCCTTCCAAAAAAATTCACGTTTAGCACTCCGGTGGCAAAATTACCATTTTGCCCTTATGCTCCAAAAACACTGGGAATCACCATTTTACACTGCTAAACATCATTTTATGATCCCGTAATCATAACTGTATGTCATATAATTATTTTTGGTCCAATGTGACCAAATCTTGGTTAAAAATCTCCATTAATCAACAAATGAGAAAATGACCGTTTTGTCCCTAACCGGTCAATTTTCCCGATTGACTCCAAACAGGACCTTGAACTCTGAATCACTATTCTGAGCTATTCTGTGGGTCTCAAAATTTTGAAATTCCTCTTAGAATTTCTATTAAACTAGTTGAAGCTCGATTTAACTTAATTGTACCATTAGGTACAATACCGGCTTTTCAACCAATTAGACAGGGTCTCACATTATCGCAAGCTGGTGAAGTTTAAATTTTCAGGAGAGTCATCATTTATTATTTATGGTCATAGTAGTAAATGGGGTAATAGTGTAACGGCTACAATCGCTGGAGAAGTACAAAGTGAAGAGGAAAACTTGGAGGCGACACTAGTAGTAAATGAATTTGTGGATGTGTTTCTAGAAGAGTTGCCGGGATTACCTCTAGAAAGAGAAATTGAATTTCGTATTGACTTGATTCTAGGGACGCAACCAATATCGATACCTCCGTACTGAATGGCACCGACACAGTTAAGGGAGTTAAGGGAACAATTGCAAGATTTGATTAATAAGGGTTTTATTCACCCGAGCGTGTCTCCTTGGGGAGTGCCAGTACTGTTCATAAAAAAGAAAGATGGTAGTCTCAGGTTATGTATAAACTATCGACAGCTAAATAAAGTCATGATTAAGAATAAATATCCACTTCCCAGGATTGATGATTTGTTTGACCAATTGTAAGGAGCCCAATGCTTCTCGAAGATTGATCTGAGGTCTGGATATCATCAATTGAGAATCTAGGAGGAAGACATACACAAGACCGCGTTTCATACAAGGTACGGACATTATGAATTTTTAGTGATGTCTTTCGGATTAACTAATGTCCCTGCTGCATTTATGGATTTGATGAATATGGTGTTTCGAGCATACTTGGACAGATTTGTAGTCGTCTTTATTGATGACATTCTCATATACTAGAAGAGTTGGGAAGAACATGCGCAACATTTAAAGATCGTGCTACAGACCCTACGGGAGCATAGATTGTACGCGAAATTTTCTAAGTGCGCGTTTTGGTTGAGTAACGTTGGTTTTTTGGGATATATTGTATCTAAGGACGGAGTACAAGTAGATCTCAGTAAAGTTGAAGCTATTGAGAATTGGGCTAGACCCACGACAGTCATGAAAATTAAGAGTTTTCTGGGGTTGGTTGGGTATTATCGACAATTTGTGAAGGATTTTTCTAAAATAGCTTCCTCGTTGACGAGGCTAACTCAAAAAGGGGTAAGATTTGAATGGTCGGAGGCTTGTGAACACGGTTTCCAAACATTAAAGGCTTGTTTGACTTCAGCACCCGTATTAAGTTTTTCATGTGGGTTCAGGGGCTATACTATGTATTGTGACGCTTCAAGGATTGGATTAGGGTGTTCTGATGCAGCATAGTAGAGTCATCGCTTATGCCTCAAGATAGCTTAAAAGGCATGAACAAAATTATCTTATGCATGATCTGGAGATGGCAGCGATCGTGTTTGCCTTAAAAATATGGAGGTATTATTTGTATGGAGAAACGTGTGAAATATATACGGATCTTAAAAGTTTGAAGTATATATTTCAATTGTGAGACCTCAACCTAAGGCAACGTAGATGGATGGAATTGTTGAAAGATTATGATTGTACGATACTCTACCAGCCTAGCAAGGCAAATGTTGTAGTAGATGCTTTAAGTCGAAAGTCAATAGGTAGTATGGCCCACATAACAATGGAGAGAATGTCGATAGTGCAAGGATTACAGGATCTAGGTAACTTGGGAGTCAAATTTGAGGTCAATGGATTAGACGCACTATTGGCACCTTTTAGAGTTCGACCAATCCTAAATGATTGAATTCGAGATGCCCAAGCTAGAGATACCTTTGTGATGACTATTTTAGGGAGTATGGGTGAACACGTCTCCAAATTTGATTTTAGGTCTGATGGATTGTTGAGATATGGGTCTCGAATCTATGTGCCGAATTTAGATGGATTAAGGGAGGAGATTTTAGAGGAAGCACACGTTGCTGCTTATATTGTGCATTTAGGGGCGACCAAGATGTATCATGATTTAAGATCCATATATTGGTGGCAAGGACTGAAAAAAGATGTAGGGGAATACGTTTCGAGATGTTTAGTGTGCCAACAGGTGAAGGCAGAGCACCGAAGGCCTTCGGGATTACTACAACCTTGTCGATACTTGAGTGGAAGTGGGAACACATAGCCATGGACTTCGTAACCGGGTTGCCCCAAACCAATGGAGGATACGATTCCATATGGGTGATTGTTGATCGATTGACTAAGTCAGCACATTTCTTTCCGGTCAAGACCAAGTATGGGGCAATACAATATGCTTGAATTTACATTAATGAGATTGTTAGACTCCATGGCATACCACAATCACTAGCCGATTTTGGAGGAGGTTACAAGGCGAACTAGGGACTCGACCGGACTTTAGTACGGCATATCACCCTCAAACAGATGGTCAATCTGAGTGAACGATCCAAATAATGGAAGATATGCTGAGAGCGATCGTGTTAGATTTTGGAGTTTCTTGGAACTTGTTCTTGCCTTTGGCAGAATTTGCATACAATAGTAGTTACCGGGTGAGTATCAAGATGGCACCATTTGAGGCACTATATGGGTGGAAGTGTAGGTCATCCATTGGATGGTTGGAAGTGGGAGAGAGGAGGCTGTTAGGGGTGGAAATGGTACAAGTAGCGAAAGAAAGAGTATAAATAATTCGAAAACGAATGTTGACAACTCAGAGTAGACAAAAGTCATATGCCGACAACCATCGTAGACCCTTGGAGTTCAGAGTAAGTGAATATGTGTTCCTAAAAGTCTCACCTCGTAAAGGAATATGAAGATTTGGCAAGAGAGGGAAGCTCAATCCTCTATACATTGGCCCGTTTGAGATATTGGAGCGAGTAGGTATTGTTGCTTATCGATTGGCATTACCACCGGATTTCGAAGGAGTCAATCCAGTGTTTCATGTATCCATGCTTAGAAAATACATCCGAGACCCTTCGCACGTGATAAGACATGATACGATATTGTTGGAACATGGGTTGGAATTTCAAGAGCAGCCTGTAGCTATATTGGATCGTCAAGTCAAAAGGCTTCGCCATAAAGACATCATCTTAGTGAAAGTATTATGGCAAAACCATCCAGCGGAAGAGGCAACTTGGGAACTAGAAAAAGAAATGCAAGTAGGGTACCCACAACTGTTTGAGGATTAAAGGTGGGGATAAGTGCTTCTATGTTATTGAAATTTGAGGACGAATTTATTATAAGTGGGGGAGTTTGTAACACCCCATGCAGGGGTCTATAGAAAAATAAGAAAAAGGGGGGAAGGCTTTGTCAACAAAGGAATGAAGAAAAAGACAAAAGAAGGAAAAAAAAGGAAAAAAGAGAAAGGAGAAGAAAAAGAAAAAAAAAACAGCGTCGGGAGGGAGGAACAAAAAGAGAAAAAGAAGAAAAAGGAGAGAAAAACATATCGGGAGAAAGGAAAAAGGAAGAAGAAAGAAAGAGAAAGAAAAAGAGAAGAAGAAGAAAAATGAGAGAGAGAAGTAGATCGGGAGAAAGGAAGAAGGAAAAAGAAAGGAAGGAAGAAGGAGAAAAAAAAGAAGAAGAAAAAAGAGAAAAAAAGCAGATCGGGAGAAAGGAAGATAGAACAAGAAAGGAATGAAGAAAGAGAAAGAGAATAAGAAGAAAAATGAGGGAGCGAAGCAGATCGGGAGAAAGGAAGAAAAAAGAAGGGAAAGGAAGGAAGAAAGGGTGGAGAAGGGAAAGGAAAGAGGAAAGAGAAAAAAACAGGTCAACAAAAAAAAAACAAAAAAAAATTAATTAGGTGCACGTACGAATCAATAGCGAAGTAGCATCCCGCTATTTTGGGGTGAGTGGGTGCTAAATTTCAAAAATATTATATTCCTATAATATTATATAAATTGTGTTGATAGTTGATGAAATTGTGGATGGCATGAGCTGGTAAAAAATTTAGGTTGTTTGTGGATGTGACAGAGTTTTAAAAATATATATTTTTGATACTATACGTAGTACATATATATATATGATTTTTAAGTATGAGGAAACAAATTTTCGACTGATTCTACTTCAAAATAATGCCTTGCAATTTGTGTACTGCCTAGGCCAATGGCCATTATACTGCTTTCAAGATATGACAATAAATTGATTATTTCTTTTAATACGTTGATTTGACAGACACGTTATGTTCTAAATGATTCATGTATAAAGTGCAATTCATGAGAGAAATATTCTCATTTTATTTTATCATGCTTGGTAAATGCCTTAAATTGGAATGACTTTTAATTGCACGTGATTGAGATACTTTGTGCACGAGTAGGAAAAATGGAAACTTGAAGCCTCGATTTATATTAATGACATGGGTGATTCCCACGAGTAGGTAAAAAGGGGAACTTGAAGCCTCGATTTATATTAGTGACGTGAGTGATTCCCACGAGTAGGTAAAAAGGGGGACCTGACGCCTCGATTTATATTGGTGTCGTGGGCAGTTCCCACAAGTAGATAATGACATCTGAGAATAAGCCTAAGGGCTGTACTAATTTATCCGAGGACGAGTCTCACTCGTTTATTGTCTAAGCATACATCGTGTGTGATTGACATGTAAATTTTTATTAATAATTGATAAGTGAAATCTATATATATATATATATATTTACTTGAATCACACTGTTTTAGACTTGCAAGGCATAAAATATTTGTCCGTTTAATGAAATATTTTTCTACGCATACTCTCGGGTTTAGAACTAATCCCTCCTTATATTGTTTCTCCTTCTTGCTTGCTCATTGAGTCAATGATTATCACTGAGTCTATGAGACTCACACCCTCTTATTTTTCCTTTTTGCAGACATGGATTAATCTAACGTTAAGCATTTGGTGAGCACGGTCTACCACAGATTTGGGTAAAGACAATTCTTAACTTGTTTTTGAGTCACTCCGCTGATAGAGGCCGGGTTGTAACACTTTGGATTTGTATGGGGTAAACATTGATTTTTGGGATAATGAAAATTTTGAAATGTCAAACTCAACGTAGTTTAATTGTAATAGCATGCCTTAAAGTCAAAAATGAATTGATTATGCTTGTTCTTGAATTCAAGTACACGTGTATATATATATATATACTTGATTTAAAAATTTATGCGATTTATTGCAAGTGTACAAGGAATGGTTGAAAAGTCAAATTAGACTTGTTCGGGACTTGGTGGGATACCTCAAAAGTCTCGAATACCAATAGCAATCTAGGGGGGTCATTACAGATCTAAACCTCGAACTAGTTTTAATAAAGATTCTAAGATGAATTTGAAAATTTTAAAATCGACAAAATGATTTAAAAGGGTGATTCGGAGTTCGAGGTCTGATTTGGAGTCAATCGGGAATATTGACTACTTAGGGGTAAAATGATCATTTTACTGCCCAAGGACAAAATGGGAATTTTTAGAAAAGATTTTGACCACATTTGATCAAGATTGATCATTTGGAGTATATTATGAGGTTTAGTAATGAAAGATTTTAATTCTCGGTATTTTTGGAGTATAGGGGCAAAATGATAATTTTACCTCCTCGGGGGCAAAATGGTAATTTTTCACCCCGCACACTAGTTAAGCTTATAGATTTTATTCATTTTGGGAATGGATAAATATGACAATTTATGTGGTGGAAAATTTAAGTGTAAAAGTCAAATATTTAAATTATGGACCAATGAGAAAATTACCATGTTTCAAGCTTGGATTTATTTAATATTTAACTTAAAAATCAGCCCATATATTCCCCAACACACCTCCCATATTCAGCCAAGCAAGAGGAAAAGGAAACCAAAGGAAGAACAAAACCCTAAGTGGAGAAATTCGAAGGGAAAACATGAAAATTCAAGGATCAAGCAAGGTAAGGTGAAATTTTTTTACTTTTACTTGATATCTACAATACCCATTCTTTATTTTCTCATTTTCAGGGCTAAAATCAAAGTTTGCAAATGGGTATCATGGCTGACCGAATATGGGGGGAGGGTTTTTGTGCTTGAATTTGGTTAGATTTCAATATATGTTAATGTTTTTAGATGATTAGTGATGTGTAGTATGAAAATAAGTGAGAAAAATTACATTATCAATACCCACCCTTCATGGTCGAATTCTCTATGTGAGATATTGATGTTGAGCTTGATTTTATTTCAAGTGAATTGATTGAAAATTGATGAATTATGGTGTAGAAACCAAGTACGAAAAATCATGGTGTTGATCCATCCACCATGGCCGAAATTCCCATGAGAAAATGTGAAGGTGATCATGCTAAATTTTATGTTATTTGACTTGTGTTTGAGGAATTAGAAGTGTTGGAAAAGAAATGGAGTTATTTGGAATTGAATTGGATGTATTGGCCATTAAATTGAGTGACAGATTGAATTAGGCCAATACTGATTTATTTAGGTGCACAATTGAAATTGTGTAGAATACCAATTTTAATTAGTTATTCGAATAACCTTATGCACCCATATAGAGCTTAAATTAGTTTTATAATGGTATGCCACAATATATTAAATTGTGTGTCGTGTATTGTGTATAGGTGCTGAACCCTCAAATAAAGGCAAAGGCATTGTGCCAGAGGGCCGAGAGTAAGAGCATTTTGAACTCCTAGTACTGTGAGTGGAGTTGCATTTCAACTATTTTGGGAATTCTCGTTAAGTTGAAATGAAATGCTTGAATGATTATATCTAATTCTCATTTAAAAATGAGTCTTGGAAACAAGCTTTTAGTGAAAATATTTCTGTGATGTTGAATGTGATTGTGATAAATTTATGTACATCCATATGATGTTTACTTGTGTTGTTAAAATATTTTTGCGAAATTAATGTAACCGTGCACGTGTGGAGTAGGCAATGCATATGCCTGTAATGGTGTGCAAAGTGGGATGCTGAATGATACCCCCTTGTCGAGTACTCTGTTAAGTCTCCACCCAAGAGCTTGGAAGGGATGCTGAGTGATACCCCTTGCCAAGTGCTTTGATCGGTATTCCTCGCCTAGGAGCTTGGAAGGGACGCTGAGTGATACCCCTTGCCGAGTGCTCTGATGGGTACCTCTTTTTGCCACCGAGGATGAGGAAGAATTGGTGGTGTATGTAATTGCACATGATTCTATCTATATATGTGTGATATAATGTGCATGATGGAAAACGTGATTTGTATGGTATGTGAAACCCTTGTTCTGTGACGGTTTGTGATAAACCATAAATTTTGTTGTCTTGCTGGAATGACTGGTGTAAATTCATGGATACTTTATCCTTGAATGCATAATAAAATTCGGGTTAAGGGAAAAAGGTTTAAATATTAGTTAGATCAAAATTGCCTTGTTTCCAATCAGTGTATCATGGTTCTCAAAATTTCCTGCTAATATTCCTTGTTCCCCTTTAATGTTCACTCATTAAGTTTCATACTCACGGTTTTAAAAATTTCATGTTTTCAGATCAGGAGACTGTTGGATCCTAGGTCAAGGAGTCCCGAAATTCATCTCTTCGGTAGGTGCTCGGCATTTGATAGCTTTCCTCTTTCCCTTTGTCTCCGTTGGAAGTCATGAGTCTTTTGTTATGTGAATATGTGTTTGCAATGTAAATTGTTAAAATAGATGTCTTGAATAGTACATGTATACTGTTGTTGATAATGCCATCATGGATTGGCTATTTTCACATTGGTTGAAAATGCGTACAGCTGCATTAATTGAAACAATGTTAAATAAAATAAATGGAATAGGCTTGCTTGGGCTTGGTGAGCTACGTTCATTAGGCTCATGAGCCGGTCATGGCCTGGGAAATTGGGTTATGATAGATACCCTTTAATATTTGACTAAGAGACTTCCTCTTTGTTGATCAAATGTTTTTATTTGTTTATAAGACTTTTGAAATGTGCCTTTGTGTCAACCCCAGCCCTAAAATAATTTCCATGTCATGTTATTGCTATTTTATTGAATTGGTGGGATTAGAGTGGTCACTGCAGTGGCGGGTTTCATGGAACAGCCTATAAGAGGGGCACGAAAACCCAATTAAATGTGTTCACCTCAATTGGAGAGGCATGTAGGATATCTCATGAGGTGGGATTTGAGTGCACCTCACGCCGGCCCATCACGTGAAGGTGAGACTCAGCCAACGCCAAGGAACGACTGTGTGATCAAAATAAAAACATATTTTATGAGTATATGGTATTTGACAGCCTTGGCGGACTCGGGTGGATGCCCTGCGCAAGGCATCAACAAGTACTGATTTTGGCAGGAGCCGAGCTTTGTGAAATTCATAAGCCAAGTTGATTATTTGAGTATACTGAAGATTTATGTTAGGGAACACATATTGGGATAGAATATTTTATTTGCCTCCACTTACTCAACTTTAGATACTTTTGATGGTGTCTGTTTACTCACTGAGATTTCACAATCTTACCACATTCTTTTCCACACATTACAGGCTCGAAGTTGTTTGTAGATAGCAAACTTGGTAAAGAGTCACTTGTGGAGTTGTACTCCTTGAGATTGTAGATGCACTGCTTTCAATACATTTGGTCAGTCGGGGGCCCACGTGTCATTGTAAAAGTAATTTTATACTTTGGTTATTTGCTTTATAGTATGTATGAATATATTTAACTTTTATGCTACAAAAATTATTTTTCGATATTTCTATAAAAATTATTTTATAAGAAAATAGAATATTTTATTCAATATCTTTATTTTGTTCTAATAGTTGTATTTTCACTTTTAATGAAGGTTTTAGACACCCAAATTTATTTTTAATCATGAAACATGTGTTTTCTACCCATCTACTACATTTTGGCTGATTTTGAGATTTTCAAGGAAAAATGACCAAAATGCCCCTGTGAGGTAAAAATCACTTACCACTGTTTCTCAGTTTGAAAAGCTTAAAATTCTTCAAGACATGATATTTGAAAAGGATTTCTCACAGGGGAGATGAGAAAAACTAATACGTAAGCCTTACGGGATTCCAGTTGGTATTCGGGGTAATGAGTGCCTATCGAGACGTTGCGGGGGTTGTCACGGGTTCGATGGGAGTTCCGGGTCGTGACAATTCGATTGGTATCAGAGCATGGTTTTGGTTTTAAAAGTTGTTTTGAAAATTTACAGTGTCAATGTGGCCTGAGTTAAGTTAGGTTAAGTCACATGTGTATGTCTACATATAGAGTCTAAGGTTAATTAGACTTGCCTCATTTCTTTTTTCTAGATCGCCATGCCTCATAGACGAGAACACCCACATTATACTAGGTCGGCTGGGAAGGGAAAAGGTCGTTCCTAGCATCGTCAGTTAGATGAGGTAGAAGGGGGATCTGTTGTATCCTTTTTTCGGGCAGCGCCTGCTGTAGAGCAGTTCGAGATTCCTCCACATCCACCACCTCCTCCGCCACCTACTGGCATTTCTGCCATGCCTCTTGAGGCGGCACATGCATTGGCAGCTTTCTTTACCGCTATGGCTGGTCAAGCTCAGACTTGTCAAGTCCCACCTACAGTGTCTCTAGTTACTCATTCAATTCCGCCAGTACAAGATGTATCTATTTCTAAGAAACTGAAGGAGGTTAGGCAGCTCGGCTGCGTTTCTTTTGCTGGTGAGTTGGACGTAATCGTAGCAAAAGATTAGATTAATCAGATATCAACGACCTTTGTGGATATGAGATTGGACGACGGGATGAAATTATTGGTGGCCACGAGGTTACTGGATAAGAGGGCTCATACCTGGTGGAGTTCAGTAAAGTCCCGTTCCACTACGCCACCGACCTGGTCAGACTTTCTAGAATTTGATGATCAGTATTATACTCATTTTTATCAGAAAGAAAAGAAGAGAGAATTTTTGAGTTTGAAATAGGGAAGTCTGACGGTAGAAGAGTATGAGGCTCATTTTAACGAGCTTGTCTTATGTGCCTGACTTAGTGAGGACTGAACAAGATCAGACCAACTATTTCGAGGAAGGGCTCCGAAATGAGATTAGAGATCGCATGACAGTGACTAGTAAGGAGCCGCATAAAGAGGTATTGCAAATAGCTTTAAGGGCAAAGAAGCTCGCAAATGAAAATAGGAGAATGCGAGCTGAGTATGCAAATAGGAGGAATCTGAGAATATCCTTCAGTCAGCCATCAAAAAGAGGTAAAGACTCATCAGTTGCAGGAAGTACTACCTTTGTTTTGGTAACATCTTCCCGACCTTCATTTTTGCAGACACAGCAAGGCCTTCGAGATTCAAAAAATCTACGATGACTAGTTCTGGGAAGAGTTTCGAAGGTTCAAGTAAATGCAGAGAATGTGGGAGATATCATGATGGGCTATGTTGGGGGCCTATACGATGTTTTCATTGTGATCAGCCGGGTCACATTAGGAGTAATTGCCCATAATTAGGACAAGCGACTGTAGCTGCTCCATCTGTACTAGCTCATACAGATATGTAGAGGAGAGATTCCTTTGGATTACAACCAAGACCGGGAGTAGCTATACGATCTGATGTGGAAAGTAACACTCTGGTATATCCACCCCCTAGACTACATACTCGTTCTTCGACAAAAATTTTTGCTATAATGGAAGATGAAGCATGAGTCCAACCTAGAGAAAATGAGTGAAAAATTAGATGAAAGTATGAGATAGTGATAAGAAATGTCAATACTAAGTGATGAAGATGTAAACAAAGATTTCAAGAATAATATAGCAAATGAGTTTATATGGAATATTGCTATGAAAATTTCTTATTATATTGTGGAAATTGGAACTCGAAAATGCTTGAGGTATACATGATTCAAATAAGTTTAAATCTTAAAGTGACAAATTAATGTCGGAATACAAGAAAGATACAAGGTAATATAGAGGCATGAAAGATAATCGAAGAAATAGGATGAGTATGAGGAATAGTGGTATTGCATAAAATGCAATGATCAAGTCAAGGAAATTTTTGAAGCCATTAACCTTCTCTAACATTGAGGATATATATACAGAAATGAGTATGGCATGTTAATGATGTTGTAAACTACACAATAGTGTATGAGGATAGGGTGAATGAATGAATGTCGAAAAGTTTGATGAGGAATGAAATAATGAGATAGTGATTGGTATATATAATAAGTACAAAATGCAATCAAAGTTGGTATGATTGAGACGGAATTATGGTTCAAGTCTAATGATAGTAATAGAAGCATGTTTAGAGTTTCGATATGAGAAACCATGATTGTGAAGGTTACTGCTGATATGATTCTAAAGGATAAGAATAGACATAAATGAAGTACTCGAGTTAAACTGGAGGCAAACAAATTGAAGTTCTCTATAATAGGAGATGACATGGGAAATTGAATATCAGAGGATAAACCAGTACCCCCCATCTTTTCTCTGAGTTCGGTAAGTGAAATTTTGAGGGTAAAATTTTGAGGGTAAAATTTTATTTTAAGGGGAGTAGTGCTGTCAAGCCCAACCCTAAAATACTTGCCATATCATACATGTGATGGACAACATGTTTGCATACTAGGGTAGCCTCGAAAAATCGACAAAAAGTCTGTATTGTGCCTAGAAATACAATTAAGTCGATTTAAGCCTCGAACTAGATAAAACAAAAATTTTAAGGTAAAATTGAGAATTTCACAGTCCAAGAATGACTTAAAATAGTGATTCGGAGTTCGATGGCTGATTTGGAGTTAATCGAGAATACTGACTACTTAGGGGTAAAATGGTAATTTTGCCACCTGAGGACAAAGTGGAAATATTTAGAAAAGATTTTGATTCCAATTGACCAAGATTGATTATTTGGAGTATAACTTGAGGTTTAGCAGTGAAAAAATTTAATTCTCAGTATTTTTGGAGTACATGGGTAAAACGGTAATTTTATCACCTTGGGGGCAAAATGGTAATTTTCACCCCCAACACTTGTCAAATTTGTGGATTTTATTTATTATGGGAATAGATAAATATGACATAAAATGTGGTGGAGAATTAAAGTTTAAAAGTTAAATATTTAAATTACGGGCTAATAAGAAAGTGCCGTGTGTCAAGCTTTTATTTAATTATTATTTTCTTTATAAACGGCATAAAAATCAACCCATTTCCCCCATAATGGTTGGTCAAGCAGGAACAAAGAGAGGAAAGAAAGAATAAAACCCTAAGTGGAAAAAATCAAAGAAAAAGTGTGAAAATTTAAGGAATTAAGCAAGGTAAGGTAAAATTTCTTTATTTTTACTTGAGATCTACAATACCCATGCTTTATTTTCTCATTTCCATGGTTGAATTGCATGTTTTCATAATGGATTCAATGCTGGCCGAATGGGTATGTAGAGAGAATGATGTTGAAATTGATTTGATTCTAAGATATGTTAATGTTTTCGGTTAGTTAGTGATGTGTAGTGTGAAAACAAGTGAAGAAAATCACATATACCTTGGTATCTTTCAATGGCTGAATGTCCCATGTTGTGTGTGGATGGTGGATTGATTTTGTTTCAAGAGAAATTGGTTAGAAAATGATGATTTATGGTGAGAAAATTAAGTAGGAAAAATTTCAGTGTTAGTGCACCACGATGGTCGAATTTTTCCATGAGGTAATGTGAAGGTTGTGATGCTAAATTTTTGGTAAATTGGCTTGTATTTGGTGGTTTGAAGTATTGGAAAAGAAATGGTGTTAATTGGAGCTAAATTAGACACGCTGGCCATTAAATCAGGTGATAAGCTGTGAGACCTTGTTAAGCTCGTTAAAAGACGATATTGTACCGAATGGTACAACCAAGTTAAATCAAGCCTCGAACTAGTTCAAATAGAAATTCTAAGAGGAATTTGAGAATTCTAAAACCTACAGAATGATTTAAAAGGGTGATTCGGAGTTCGAGGTCTAATTTAGAGTCAATCGGGAAATTTGACCGATCAAGGGTAAAATGATAATTTCGCCATTTAAGGGCAAAATAGGAATTTTTAGAAAATATTTTGACAACATTTGAATAAGATTGACTATTTAGATTATTTAGAACATAATTTGAGGTTGAGAAGTGGAAAATTGCGATCTCGATGAATTTTTGGAGTATAGGGACAAAATCGTAATTTTATCATCTTGGGGGTAAATAGGTAAATTTTCACCCTCGACAGTTGTCAAGACTAAGGGTTTTATCCATCATGGAAATGGATAAACATGAGAAATGTGTGGTGGAGATTAAAAGTCAATTATTAAAGTAGAAAAAGAAAAATGTACGAATTAGATGGTGACACGTGGCAAGCCATATTATTTTATTATTAAAGAATAAAAATCAGTCCATAAAACCCCTTTTCTCTCAGCATATTTGGCCAAAGCTTCCAGCAAGAAGAACAAAGGAAGAACAAAGGGAGAAACAAGAAAACCTAGGTGGAAAATCAAAGGGAAAGTGAAAGAAATGAAGGAAACAAGCTAGGTAAGTTGAAATTTCTTTAATTTTCCTTGAAACCTAGCTTACCCATGCTTTATTCCTTATTTTCTATGGCTGAATATCGAGTTACCATGCTGAAATCATGGAGGTCGAATGGGTATGGAAGAGAAATTGATATTAGATTGGCTTGATTTTGAACTATGTTGATGTTTAGAGATAGTTAAGCATGTTTATAAGCAAAACAACAAGGAAAATATTCATTTCGCTTAGGATTCTTCATTAGCCGAACCTAGTGTGTTGTGTGTGTTGATGGATTGATTCTTGTTTCAAGAAAAATGGCTTGGAAAATGATGCATTAGAGTGAGAAAATTAACTAGGAAAGATCACGGTGTTAGTGCATCAAAATAATTGAATTTTCCTATGAAGAAGTGTTAGGGTTTTAATGTTGAATTTGGCATGATTTAAATGGTAATTGATGAATTGAGGTATTAGAAAAAGAATGGAGCAATTTGGAGTCAAATCGGATGCGTTGGCTAATTTATCGAGTAATCGGCTGAATTAGGTCACTGTCGAAATTAAGCAGTTACCCAAACATTTAAAGCATTCATATAGAAATTAGGTTAATTTTATACCTAATTAACACAAATGTAATGATTAAATTATTGTGCAATTTGTCAAGGTGGTGAGCCTTCTAATAAAGGCAAGAAAATCACACCCGAGGATTAGCAGTCGAAGTACTTCAATTCGACTCCCAAAAATTAGTGAGTGAACTTGCATTTCAAAATTTATTTGGGAATTCTAATTAAGTTGAAATGAAATTCGTGAATGATTATATCTAATTCCCATTTAAAATGAATCCCGGGAACAAGTCTTTAGTGAAAATATTTCTATGATGTTATGTTAAATATGATTGCAATGCATCTGTGTATATCTGTATGATGCCTACATATATTGTTGAGAAATTTATACGAAATTGAGTGTATTGAATCGTGTACCCTTATATTATGCTGATATGCATTATTAATAAATTTTGGTGAAATTGATGCAACCGTGCATGTGCGGAGTGGGAACTGCAATGCCGGTTGAATGACAAAGGGTGTGATAATTACGATCATGCATGTGCTGAGTGGGAAGTGCAATTTCGGTTTAATGATAAAGGTTGCGATAATTACTACCGAGCATGTGCGGAGTGGGAAGTGCAATGCCGGTAATGATGTACGAGTTGAGAGTACAGTAGAGTGGAGGAAAAAATGAGATAATGAATGAAATTGAATGATTGGTGAATGAAATTGTACGTGATATATATATATATATGAGATTGTATGGTATGTGAAACCCCTGTTCTGTGTTGGTTTGTGATAAACCGTTAATTTTGCTATCTTGCTAGAATGATTGGTGTAAATTCATGGATGCTTTATCCTTGAATGCATAATAAATTTCGGGTTAAGGGAAAAAGGGTTTAAATATTAGCTAGATCAAAATTGCCTTGTTTCCAATTAGTGCATCATGGTTATCAAAATTTCCTGGCGAATATTGCTTGTTCCCCTATAATATTCACTCACTGAGTTTCGTACTCACAGTTTTTGAAAAATTCATGTTTTTAGATTTAAAGGCAATTGCGACTTGGACCAAGTCGTCCACGTAGGCTCGCCTTGTGGTAGGTATTACAGCATCTCAGTAGCTGTATTTTTATTCAAAGTTACTCCGCTTATGGTCGAGAGTCTTTGTTTGTGTACAAGCATATGTATATATATACATGTTAGATTGACGATGCCTCCATGAGATGGCATTGAATAATAGTGCTTTGAAATAATGCAATTGTAAACATGTGGTATATATGTTATGTTTTGAAATATATTGACTTGTGAATCACGAATTTTGGTTCAGAAATAGTAATGCAAGATTTTAAAAAGAAATGTCGAACATGATTACTAAAAAAGGCTTGCTTGGGTTTAGTGGGCTATGCCTATTGGGCCCATGCGCCGGTCATAACCCATGAAATTGGGTCGTGACAAAGATGGTATCAGAGCTCTAGGTTTAGTTGAGTCCTAAGGATTTTTGTGTTAGTCAGCGGAGCTGTTGGAGTTAACGTAGAGTCTTGTTTATGGCTTGTGACTGCAGCACAAGTCATAGACGGGAGTCTATATGAACTCCTGTTTTTAGTAACCTACCCTCTTGTCAATGTCATGCAAAGGTTATAAGTGGTGTAGTTGTCCGAGTTTGAGATGCCACCCGAGACACGAGCCATTGTTAGAGAGATTTTAAAGCAAGTGCTTTAAACGCAAGGTCAATGTAATAATATATCCCTCTAACCAAGGATGGGGGAATGGTGGAGCTGGATTGCTAGGTCCATAATAAATTATTCATTTGGTGGAATTATGATTTGAACCCATGGTTGTCAATGGGAAGAAATTGAATGACATTGGGTCATTATTGGAAGACATGTGATAATGGTAATATGAGTTGTATATTGACTGGAATGAATAGTGGTTGTTGTGACTTACTCGAAGTTTATACATTTCAGTATTAAGGGAGCTATGATTGATAGATAAGGGTAGAACTTTAATGATGAGACTATATTCATTGCTTTAGGCATTGAACTGTAAGTTGCAAACATGAGTAGTACCCATAATTATATATTATGACATTATCTAATTTTTATTAAATTGAAAGTTGATATGATGCATAAACCAGGATTTTATGTTAAAAAAAAATACCTGATAAAAGTGATGTGGTAGAACTTTAGAACTTTGATTATTCATCTTACGCGTTTTAAATTCGGGGATCGAATTTTTATTAGTGGGGGAGAATGTGAGACTCTGTCAAGCTCGTTAAAAGACGGTATTGTACCAAGTGGTACAACCAAGTTAAATCGAGTCTCGAACTAGTTCGAATAGAAATTCTAAGAGGAATTTGAGAATTCTAAAACCTACATAATGATTTAAAAAGGTGATTCGGAGTTCGAGGTCTAATTTGGAGTCAATCGGGAAAATTGAGCTATCAGGGGTAAAATGGTCATTTTGCTATTTAAGGACAAAATAAGAATTTTTAGAAAAGATTTTGACAACATTTGAATAAGATTGATTATTTAGATTATTTAGAACATAATTTGAGGTTGAGAAGTGGAAAATTGTGATCCTGATGAATTTTTGGAGTATAGGGGTAAAATCGTAATTTTACCGTCTCGGGGGCAAATCAGTAAATTTTCACCCCCGACACTTGTCAAGACCAAGGGATTTTATCCATCATGGAAATGGATAAACATGAGAAATGTGTGGTGGAGATTAAAAGTCAATTATTAAAGTAGAAAAAGAAAAATAGATGAATTAGGTGGTGACACGTGGTAAGCCATATTATTTTATTATTAAAGCATAAAAATCAGCCCATAAAACCTCTTTTCTCTCACCATATTTGGGCAAAGCTACCAGCAATAAGAACAAAGGAAGAACAAATGGAGAAATAAGAAAACCTAGGTGGAAAATCAAAGGGAAAGTGAGAGAAATCAAGGAAACAAGCTAGGTAAGTTGAAATTTCTTTAATTTTCCTTGAAACCTAGCTTACCCATGCTTTATTCCTTATTTTCCATGGCTGAATATTGAGTTATCATGCTGAAATCATGGAGGCCGAATGGGTATGGAAGAGAAATTGATATTGGATTGGCTTGATTTTAAACTATGTTGATGTTTAGAGATAGTTAAGCATGTTTATAAGCAAAACAACAAGGAAAATATTCATTTCCCTTAGGATTCTTCATTAGTCGAACCTAGTGTGTTGTGTGTGTTGATGGATTGATTCTTGTTTCAAGAAAAATGGCTTGGAAAATGATGCATTAGAGTGAGAAAATTAACTAGGAAAAATCACGGTGTTAGTGCACCGAAATTACCGAATTTTATTATGAAGAAGTGTAAGGGTTTTAATGCTGAATTTGGCATGATTTAAATGATAATTGATGAATTGAGGTATTAGAAAAAGAATGGAGCAATTTGGAGTCAAATCGGACGCGTTGGCTAATTTATGGGGTAATTGATCGAATTAGGTCACTGTCGAAATTAAGCAGTTACCCGAACATTTAATACATTCATATAGAAATTAGGTTAATTTTATACCTAATTAACAGAAATGTAGTGATTAAATTATTGTGCAATTTGTCAAGGTGGTGAGCCTTCTAATAAAGGCAAGAAAATCACACCCAAGGATTAGTAGTCGAAGTGCTCGAATTCGGCTCCCGAAAATTAGTGAGTGAACTTGCATTTCAAAATTTATTTGGGAATTCTAATTAAGTTGAAATGAAATGCGTGAATGATTATATCTAATTCCCATTTAAAAATGAATCCCAAGAACAAGCCTTTAGTGAAAATATTTCTGTGATGTTAAATATGATTGCGATGCATCTGTGTATATCTGTATGATGCCTACATGTATTGTTGAGAAATTTATGTGAAATTGAGAGTATTGAATCTGTGTACCTTTAAATTATGCTGATATGCATTATTAATAAATTTTGGTGAAATTGATGCAACCGTGCATGTGCGAAGTGCAATGCCGGTTGAATGACAAAGGGTGTGATAATTACGACCGTGCATGTAGGGAGTGGGAAGTGCAATGCCGGTTTAATGATAAAGGGTGTGATAATTACTACCGTGCATGTGCAGAGTGGGAAGCACAATGCCGGTAATGATATACGACTTGAGAGTACAACATAGTGGAGGAAAAGATGGGATAATGAATGAAATTGAATGATTGGTGAATGAAATTGTATGTGATATATGTATATACATATATGGGATTGTATGGTATGTGAAACCCCTGTTCTGTGTCAGTTTCTAATAAACCGTTAATTTTGCTGTCTTGCTAGAATGATTGGTGTAAATTCATGGATGCTTTATCCTTGAATGCATAATAAATTTCGGGTTAAGGAGAAAAGGGTTTAAATATTAGCTAGATCAAAATTGCCTTGTTTCCAATTAGTGCATCATAGTTATCAAAATTTCCTAGCGAATATTGCTTGTTCCCCTATAATATTCACTCACTGAGTTTCGTACTCACAGTTTTTGAAAAATTTTGTTTTCAAATTTAAAGGTAATTGCAACTTGGACCAAGTAGTCCACGCAGGCTCGCCTTTTGGTAGGTACTACGACATCTCAGTAGCTGTATTTTTATTCAAAGTTACTCCGCTGATGGTCGAGAGTCTTTGTTTGTGTACAAGCATATGTATATATATACATGTTGGATTGACGATGCCTTGATGAGATGGCATTGAATAATAGTGCTTTGAAATAATGCAATTGTAAACATGTAGCATACATGTTCTGTTTTGAAATATATTGAGTTGTGAATCACGAATTTTGGTTCAGAAATAGTAATGCAAGATTTAAAAAAAAATGTTAAACATGATTACCGGAAAAGGCTTGTTTGGGTTTAGTGGGCTATGCCCATTGGGCCCATGCACCGGTCATAACTCGTGAAATTGGGTCAACACCGAATTTAAACGGTTACTGGGCATTTCATGCATTCATATAGAATTTAGATTAATTTTATATCGAATTAGCACAAATTCAGTGAATTGCTTGCTGTGCATTGTGGATAGGGGGTTAGCAAGCTATACAGGTAAAGTAAGGACATTGTGCCTGAGGACCGGGACTAAGAGTATATCTACTCCTGATACAGTGAGTAAACTTATTATTGTCTTAATTATCTAGAGTAGATTTTATTCAATTTGGTGATTCTGTGAAAGAAATAAATTTAATTAGTGAATTGCCTTGTTTTATAAGAAAAAAAATGAGAATTTATAAAATAAAATGATTTTTTATAATTGATTTGAAAATTGAATAATGGTTTTGAAATTAGAGTAATTGGAGGCCACGTGTTGTGTTATAAATTGTATTTAATTTAAATGGCTTATGATTAAATGTGAGCATGAATGTCTTAATTGATATTTGTGCTGAAATTATTTAAACTGTGCATGTAGCCTTGAGAGGCTGTGCACAAAATAATTGCCATGTCATGCTATTGCTATTTTATTGAATTGGTGGGATTAGAGTGGTCACTGCAGTGACGGGTTCCGTGGACTAGCTTATAAGAGGGGCACAGAAACCTAATTAAATGTGCTCACCTTGATTGGAGAGGCGCGTAGGATATCTCCTGAGGTGGGATTTGAGTGCACCTCACGCCGGCCCATAACGTGAAGGTAAGACTCAGTCAACGCCAAGAAACGACTGTGTGATCAAAATAAAAACATATTTTCTGAGTATATGGTATTTGATAGCCTTGGTGGACTCGGGTGGATGCCCTGCGCAAGGCATCAACGAGTACTGATTTTGGCAGGAGCAGAGCTTTGTGAAATTCATAAGCCAAGTTGATTATTTGAGTATACTAAAGATTTATGTTAAGGAACACATATTGGGATAGAATATTTTATTTGCCTCCACTTACTTGACTTTTGTGAGACCCTGTCTGATTGGTTGAAAAGCCGGTATTGTACCTAATGGTACAATTAAGTTAAATCGAGCTTCAAATTAGTTTAATAGAAATTCTAAGGGGAATTTCAAAATTCTGAGACCCAAAGAATAGGTCAGAATGGTGATTTGGAGTTCAAGGTCCAGTTTGGAGTTAATTGGGAAAATTGACCGGTTAAGGACAAAACGGTCATTTTCTCATTTGTTGATTTATGGAGATTTTTAACCAAGATTTGATCACATTGGGCCAAATATAATTATGTGACATACAGTTATGATTTTTGGAGTATAAAATGATGTTTAGCAGTGTAAAATGGTGATTTTCGGTGTTATTGGAGTACAAGGGCAAAATGGTAATTTTACCACCGGACTGCTAAACGTGAATTTTTTTGAAACGATTTTGTTCCAATTGGGTAATATTGATTTATATTAGTGTTATTTGAGGTTGGACAGTGAAAATAATGAAATTTCGGGACATTTCGGAGTATAGGGGCAAAATCGTAATTTTGCCATCCCGGGGGCATTTCGGTAATTTTCCACTACCAGAATAAATTTTTCCAGCCATAGTCAACCTTGGATCAGATGTTGACTTGATGAATCAAGTGGTGGAGATCAAATGGGAGAAAAAGTCAAAAAGTCAAAAAAAGGGGCCAATTACATGGTGACACGTGGCAACCTTGTTTATTTTATTATTTAAGCCATAAAAATCAGCATTTAAACCCTCATTTCTCTCTCAAAGTCGGCACCCACCAGAATTGAAGGAAAAACAAGAAGAACAAAAGAGAAAAACACAAAACCTAGGTGGAAATCTAAGGAAAAGTGTGATTTTCAAAGGAAATCACTTGAAAAACGTAATAAATCTTTACTTTGGCTTGTGATTTACCTTACCAATGCTTTTGTTCTTGATTTCAATGGTTAAATATGGAAATATCATGAAGAGTTTAATTCTGAAAAATGGGTATGGATGAGGAAGGATTGTTGGATTGGATTGAATTTAGACTATGTTAGTAGTTAGAGGTAGTTAAGCATGATTATGAAGAAATATGGAAGAAAGAAATTGAATTCCATGGTTGTTCTTCCTTGGCCGAACCTAGTGTGTAGTGAATGCATGAGGAATTGTCTCATTTCAAATGAAATGGTTCCATTTGAAATGAAAAAAAAAAATTGGAAAATGATAAATTAAAGTGAAAAATGTAGTAGAAAAATTTTCAGTGCTAATGCACTGCATTGGCCGAATTTTTCCATAAGGAATTGGAAAGGGTAGGATGCTGAAATTGGCATCAATTACATGGTATGGGATGAATTAAGGTATTAGAAAAAGAATGGATCAATTTGGAATTGAATCGGGCTTAATGGCCAATTTATCGACTGAACGGTCGAAATTAGGCAATACCGCGTAAATGCGATAATCGGACGCGATTTTGCTCTTACGTATCACACGCTAGTAATTTAAATTAGTTTATATTAGTTAGGGGCATTATAGTAAATTTCTTGATTTTATTTTGTGTTAAGGTGGTGAGAAGACCGAGAAAGGCAAAGGGATCGTGACTGAGGATTTTTAATCCGAGAGCATCCGGAATCCGGATATTTGTGAGACGGTGAGTGAACTTGCATTTCAAAATTGTTTGGGGAAATGCACATTGTATTGATTTGGATAATTAAATGATTTATTCAAAGTTTTAAAAAAAATATGTGCTGGGAACAAGCCTTTGATTAAAATGATTTTATGTGATAAAATTATGTGTTATGCATGAAAGCATAAAAATATGTGTTATGCATGAAAGCATAAAAATATGAGTTATGCATAAAAGCATAAAATTATATGTTATGCATGAGGGCATAAAACTTTGTGTTATGCATAAAGGCATGAAATATTATTTCATTGAGATGAAATTTAATTGTGCTGGATATGTACATCGTTATGATGTTTGTGTACATTGTTGAGAAGTGTTGTGAAATTGTTACCACCGTGCACGTGTGAAGAGGAAATTGCACAGGCCTGAAATGGTGTGCAAAGTGGGGACGGCGATACGTAACCCCCACTATTTCCTAGAGATTGAAAATTTAGTAAAGTGGGGACGGCGATACGTAACGCCCACTATTACTATAAATTTTGGAAATTGAGCAAAGTGGGGACGGCGATACGTAACGCCCACGATTCCTGGAAACCATTACACGTGAACAGTGGTGAAGTGTGATTGGTTATCCAGGGGCTTGCAGGGACGGCGATACGTAACGCCTGCGAGTGCTCAGATATATGTGGTTGTGTACATTTGTGATTGTTCATTTCTCCGAGTATATTTGTATGAAATTGATTATTTCTTCATTATAAATTAAATTGAAATGAGGGGAAGGGTTGGTAATAAATTGGATAAAAACGAACGTGTTTCAAATGTATGCATCATAT
Source organism: Theobroma grandiflorum (assembly GCA_036013995.1). NCBI lineage: Eukaryota > Viridiplantae > Streptophyta > Magnoliopsida > Malvales > Malvaceae > Theobroma > Theobroma grandiflorum. The sequence goes on along the minus strand of CP142130.1, from coordinate 13,623,952 downwards.
TGTAACCCTTCCTGACATTATGGCTTGTTCCTATCTTATGTTTGCTCATTGAGTTTTATACTCACCGTTTTCAAAAATTCATGTTTTCAAATCAGGAGATTGTAGATTCCTAGATCGCGGGATCACAGTAGTCCATCTCCTGGTAGGTGTCTGGCATTCACTAGTTGCCGCTTTATTGTACATGTCTCCGCTGGTAGTCTTGGGTTTCTGTATGATGGATATGTACATGTAATGTACATTGTCAGAGTTTATATTTGACTAGTATGAATGTAAATGTGTAAGCAATGTAAATTGCTAAATACATGACTGGCATAGTGCATGTATATTGTGATTAAAAAAATGCCATTGTGCTTTGGTTGTGTCCACCCCCGGAAAGGGTGTGTGTGTGTATGTATGATCGGATATGCCATCGTTAATTGGCATTGTATGCGCACTGGGTGCATTACGTGTGGATGTCCCACACGAGCATGTATGGAATAAAGTCAGTGGGATTAGGCTTGCTTGGGCTTAGTGAGCTATGCTTATTGGGTCTTTGCGCCGGTCATGGCCCGGGAATTGGGTCGTGACAACTTTAGATACTTTTGATGGTGTTTGTTTACTCACTAGGATTTCACAATCTTACCACCCTCTTTTCCACACATTACAGGCTCGAAGTTGTCTGTAGATAGCAGACCTGGTAAAGAGTCACTTGTGGAGTTGCACTCCTTGAGATCGTAGATACATTGCTTTCAATACATTTGGTCAGTCGGGGGCCCACGTGTCATTGTAAAAGTAATTTTATACTTTGGTTATTTGCTTTACAATATGTATGAATATATTTAACTTTTACACTACAAAAATTATTTTTCAATACTTTTATAAAAATTGTTTTATAAGAAAATAGAATATTTTATTCAATATTTTTATTTTGTTCTAATAGTTGTATTTTCACTTTTAATGAAGGTTTTAGACACCCAAATTTATTTTTAATCATGAAACATGTGTTTTCTACCCACCTACTACATTTTGGCTGGTTTTGAGATTTTTAAGAAAAAATGACAAAAATGCCCCTGTAAGGTAAAAATCACTAACCACTGTTTCTGAGTTTGAAAAGCTTAAAATTCTTCAAGACATGATATTTGAAAAGGATTTCTCACAGGGGAGATGAGAAAAACTGATATGTAAGCCTTGCGAGGTTTCGGTTGGCATTTCGGGTAATGAGTGCCTATCGGGACGTCGCGGCGGTTGTCACAGGTTCGATAGGAGTTCCGAGTTGTGACACTTTGAATGGTTTAATTATTGTTTGCATACAATTCTTGTCCTGCACACTTAAGTAAGAATATTAGATATAAATGAATAGGAATGTTTTATTATCATCAAAAACTACTAGAGTCAACAATCTCCCTCTTTTTGATGATGACAAAACATTACTTGATTGAAAGCACAATGTCCATTTGTTCATTTCAGCTCTGCACAAAGTGAGGGTCTTCTCCCCTAAGTGTATGCTCCCCCTTAGTGTGTGCATGTTTTACTTTTCAATTCAGCAGTTTTTGTTTGTGTCATATAGACAATGACATTGTATATTCCGACCCTTGATAGAAAATAAAGATTTACACATATGTAGACTAATCGAGTGAATAACAAGAGATCACTGGTTGACAGAATATTATCAATTTTTCAGTTAATTGTCTGTAAACAATGTATTGCTTCTAGATTTCATCTATGCCATTAATTATTCAACTGATATGGTAAGACTAACATCCATATACATCCATAAACACGTTCCATCCATAATATCATGACAAAAATCAATCATCAGCATAATAGCCCAATTTTAGCACCAAATATCTTAGGCAACGGTAAAAACTTATTAAAATATTCAATCATTAACAACCAAATAATATAAACATATCAGCATCCTATTTTTCACAAAAAAAAAAAAAACATAAGCAGCAAGATTAAATTCAAGTTTTCAATTGTCAGCAAGACAAAAACAGCAGGAAAACAAAAAGTAACAATTAATGTTCTTAAATTGCCCCTGGTTCAATTCTACTTCATTTCTCCCCTAAATTTCTAATACCTCCACCATAACATTTTTTTAATTTATTTTTTTGGTTCCTTCTCCCTAACATTTTTTTTTTATTTTTCTTTTTCCTTTTGCTTTCCATTTCTCTCATTTTTTCGCATCATCAAACTAAGGGATTTTAACTTTTCTGAAGAGACAGAGGGTGTGGATTCAGGAGTTCCAAGATAAACATTGAGGGGTTGAGGAGAGGCCGGTGGTGGTGATTTTTGCGGTAAAGGTTCAGGTGAAGACTTGTCAAAAACCTCAACTGGATTTTGAGGAGAAGAGATGGTTGCTGCTTTAGTTTTCTCTATTAGCCGAGAGGATTTTCTTTTCTTAAGAAACTTAATCTTGGTGGCCATGGTCTTAATGCCTTTTCCTAGTGGTTTAGGCTTAGCTTGTGAAGCTGTAATGGTCTTTTCTTTTCTTTCTCTAGATTGTCCTTTTGTAGTAGGAGTTGGTGCAAATGTAGTTTGCTGAGCTTTTGCTACTTCATTTTCAGCTTGTTTCTCTTGAACCATTTGGTGAAAGAGGCCCATGATTGAAACCTCATCAAATTTGGGAGGAGATGGCTGAGATTCTGGTTAAGGTTAGGGTTTAGAGGGAGGATTTTCATCAATTGAGCCAAATACCTTAGTGCTTTGGTTAGATTCATCTTTGTTCAGTTGTCACAGCCAAAACTCCCGAGCCATGACCGACGCATGGGCCCAATGGGTATAGCCCACTAAGCCCAAGCAAGCCTTTTTCAGTAATCATGTTTAGCATTCCATACATCTTGCATTACTATTTTTAAACCAAAATTCGTGATTCACGACTCAATGTATTTCAATACATAACATGTATACCACATCTTTACAATTGCATTATCTCAAGTACTGCCATTCATTGCCATCTCATAGAGGCATCATCAATCTAGCATATATATATATATATATATATATGCTTTATTTATAACAAGTCTCTTAGTAGTTACATTCCATATGCTTGTACATCGACAAAACTTCCGACTACCAGCGGATTGACTTTGAATAAAGGTATAGCTACTGAGATGCCATAGTACTTACCAAAATATGAGCATATGTGGACGACTTGGTCAAGGTCTCAACTGCCACTAAATCTGAAAACATGAATTTTTAAAACAATGAGTACAAAACTAAGTGAGAGAATGTTAGAAAGGAACAAGCAATAATAGCTAGGAAATTTGATAACCATGATGCATTGATTAGAAACGAGACAATTTTGATCTAGTTAACATTAAAACCCTATTTTCCCTCAATTCAGGTCAATTTGCAATAAGGTAGAGAGTTCTTCAATTCACACACACACACACATATATATAAGCATATATAATCACGTGCAATTTCATCCATCGTACCATTTTCATTCACTCTTGTGCACTCACCACTCGCACATCATTACCAGCATTGCACTGCCTACTCCGCACATGCACGGTCATAATTATCACAACAATGTCATTCAATTGACATGTGCACTGCCCATTCCCCACACGCACGGTCATAATGATCACAACATCATCATTCAATCGACATGTGCACTGCCTACTCTGCACACGCACGGTCTTAATGATCAAAACATCATCATTCAATCGACATGTGCACTGCCCACTCCGTACACGCACGGTTACATCAATTTCGCAGAAATATTTTAACGATACATATCAGCATCATATAGAGGTACGTAGATTTATCACAATCATGTTCCACATCACAAAACTATTTCACCAAAAAACTTGTTCCCATGGTACTTGTTCTTTTTAAAGAAAAGTTGAATAAAATCATTCAAATGTTTTGCTCAAATACGTTCACATTCCCAAAACAATTTTGAGATGCAAATTCACTCACAATTTTTTGAGAGTCGAATTCAGGTACTTCGACTACTGATCCTTGGGTACAATTTCTTTACCCTTATTGGAGGATTCACCACCTAGACATATTGCACAATCAAACATTTCACTGAATTGGTGCCAAATCGGTATAAAACCAAATCATACTCTATACTGATGCATAAAATGGAATGTGAAATGCTCGGGTGACTATCTAAATACGGTGTCCTTTCTAATTTCCATTGTGTACCTAAATAAGTCGGTATTGGCCTCATTTAATTTTTCATCCGATTAATTGGCCAATATAGCCAATTCAACTTCAATTAATCCCATTTCTCATTTAATTTTTCAATTCATCAAATACTAATCAAATAACATGAAACATTGCAATTTCAGCATCACATTGTCTTTTGGAAAAATCCAACCATGGTGGTGCATCAAGCATGAAATTTTCCATACTTGATTCTCACACCATAAATCATAAATTTTCAACCAATTCACTTAAAATAAAATCAAATTCAACATCAATATCCCACATAGAGAATTCGGCCTATGATGGGTAATGGGAGAAAATGAACTTTTCTTGGTTGTTTTTCATGCTACACATCACTAACTAACTAAAAACACTAGCATATGTTGAAATCTAACTAATTCAAGCATCAAAACCTTTTTCTAAATGTTTGACCAGCAAGAGACCCATCATGAAACCTTGATTCTCTACCGTTTAAAATGGAAAATAATGCATAGGAATGGTAAATCTCAAGCTTTAATTGAAAAATCTTACCTTTTTCAGTTGTTTCCTTGAATTTTCCACACTTTTCTCTTGAATTTTGGTGGCTAGGGTTTTTGTTCTTTTTTTTCCTTTCCTCCCTTGCTATGGCCGGTCAAATGAAGTGAAATAATAGAGTTTATGGGCTGACTTTTTAAAAGGAAAATATTAAATGGTTATAAAGGTGCCTAGTGTCACCATTTTTATTGGTTCACTTTTCAAAACTTAATAATTAAGCATTCTATCTCCACCACACATAATTTCTCACTCATCCACAATAATAATAATGGGTGTAATTCATGTGCAGGACAAGTGTTGGGTGGTGCAAAATTATAATTTTGCCTTCGGGGTGACAAAATGAAGATTTTGCCCCTATGCTATGAAAAATATCGAAATTATAATTTTTCACTTCTCAACCTCAAATTATACTCCATATGATCAATCTTAGTCAAAAATTTCATCTCACATTCAAAATTTACCCTCGGGTGACAAAATGACCATTTTGCCCATAGATCATGAAAATTCCAATTTGCCTCCAAATCAGTCCTTGAACCTCGAATCACCATTTTAAGTCATTTTGGGAGTTTTAAAATTCTGAAATTCATCTTAAAATCTCTATTTACTGGTCCATAGAGGTCAAGGTCTCACATTCTCCCCTACTTAAAATGAATTCGTCCTCGAATTCAAATCGGTGTAAGATGAATAATCAAAGTTCTAAAGTTCTGCTACATCACCTTTGTCAAGCATTCTTAACATAGAATCCTGATTTATGCATCATATCGACTTCCAATTCTATAGAAAACTAGATAACGTCATAATATATAATCATGTGTACTATTATTGTTGGATAAAAGTAATATCATCCTTCATCTTATGAAGAGAATTCAAATATACTATTGATTCTGGTCACCACTAAATCGAATCATCCTCAAATCATCAATTATGCATGTTTACTTACCCATCCACAATTCCTGTGAGACCCTGTCTAAGTTGTTAGAAAGCCGGTATTGTACCTAATGGTACGATTAAGTTAAATCGAGTTTCAAACTAGTTTAATAGAAATTCTAAGAGGAATTTCAAAATTATGAGACCCACAGAATAGCTCAGAATAGTGATTCAGAGTTCAAGGTCCAGTCTGGAGTCAATTGGGAAAATTGACCGGTTAAGGACAAAACGGTCATTTTCTCATTTGTTGATTTATGGAGATTTTTAACCAAGATTTGATCACATTGGACCAAAAATAATTATATGACATACAGTTATGATTATGGGATCATAAAATGATGTTTAGCAGTGTAAAATGGTGATTCCTAGTGTTTTTGGAGCACAAGGGTAAAATGGTAATTTTACCACCGGAGTACTAAATGGGAATTTTTTTGAAAGGATTTTGCCCCAATTGGGTAATATTGATTTATATTAGTGTTATTTGAGGTTGGACAGTGAAAATAATGAAATTCCGGTACATTTCGGAGTATAGGGGCAAAATTGTAATTTTAGCCATCCCGGGGGTAAAACCGTAATTTTCCATCACCAGAACCATTATTTCCAGCCATGATCAACCTTGGATCAGATGTTGACTTGATTCATCAAGTGGTGGAGAATAAATGGAAGAAAAAGTCAAAAAGTAAAGAAAATGGGCCAATGGCTGATGACACGTGGCAAGCTTTTATATTTTATTATTTAAGCCATAAAAAATCAGCCTTTAACCCTCATTTCTCTCTCTATATTCGGCTCACGCCAGAATTGAAGGGTAGAAAAGAAGAACAAAGGAGAAAAACACAAAATCTAGGTGGAAATTTAAGGAAAAGTGTGATTTTCAAAGGAAATAACTTGAAAAAGGTAATAAATCTTTACTTTGGCTTGTGATTTACCATATCTATGCTTTTATTCTTGAATTCTATGGTTAAATATGGAGATATCATGATGGAATGAATTCTGAAAAATGGGTATGAGTATGGATTTGATGTTGGATTGGATTGAATTTAAACTATGTTAGTGTTTAGAGGTAGTTAAGCATGATTATGGACAAAAATGGAAGAAAGAAATTGAATCTCATGGTTGTTCTTCATTGACCGAACCTAGGGTGTAGAGAAACCATGAAGAAATTGTTTCATTTCAAATGAAATGATTTCATTTGAAATGAAGGAAATTAGAAAATGACAAATGCAAGTGAAAAATGTAGTAGGAAAATTTTCAGTGCTAATGCACTGTATTGGCCGAATTTTTCCATAAAGAAATGGAAAATGGTGAATGCTGAAATTGACATTAATTAAATGGTTTTTGGTGAATTAAGGTATTAGAAAAAAAAAAGAAAAAAAGAATGGACCAATTCGGAATCAAATTGGACATAATAGTCGATTAATCGGGTAATCGGTCGAAATTAGGCAATGCCTCGTTAAAGCGATAATCGGACGCATTTTTGCCTTTGCGTATCATACGTTAACAATTTAAATTTGTTCATATTAGTTCGGGGGCAATATAGTAAATTTCTTAATTTTATTCTGTGTTAAGGTGGTGAGAAGTTCGAGAAAGGCAAAAGAATCGTGATTGAGGACTTTTAATCCGAGAGCATCCGGAATCCGGATTTGTGAGACGGTGAGTGAACTTGCATTTCAAATTATTTGGAGAATGCACATTGTATTGAAATAGATGATTAAATGATTTATTCAAAGTTTTTAAAATGTGTGCCGGGAACAAGCCCCTGATAAAAATGATTTTACGTGATGGAATTATGTGGTATGCATGAAATTATGTGTTCTTATAACCTGTTGTCACATATGTGTGAATATGTGTGATGTATGGACATTTGATATTGTTGATGTATATATGTAAATGTACATGTGTGTGATGTGGGGAAATGCTCATGTCGGTGAGATTGGATGTGGAAAATGTGGTTGGTGCACGATGTGGGGGGATGCACACTGTAGCTCCAGCTATGTGCACGATGTGGGGGGATGCACATGAGCTGGTGAGTGCACATGGTGCACATGATGATGACTCCAGCTATGTGCAGGATGTGGGGGGATGCACATGAGCTGGTGAGTGCACATGGTGCACAGGACCACTCCAGCTATGTGCACGATGTGGGGGGATGCACATGAGCTGGTGAGTGCACATGGTGCACACGATATCTTCAGCAGGTGAGACAATGGAATGTTGTATTTATTTGTGTGCATATGTATGAAATTGATTATTCCTTCATTATACATTAAATTGAAGTGAGGGGAAGGGTTTGATAATAAATTGGGTAAAAAAATGAATGTGTTTCAAATGTATGCATCATATTTTTAACCCTTCCTGGTATTATGGCTTGTTCCTATCTAATGTTTGCTCACTGAGTTTTATACTCACCGTTTTCAAAAATTCATGTTTTCAGATCAGGAGATTGTAGATTCCTAGATCGCGGGATTGCAGTAGTCCATCTCCTGGTAGGTGTCTGGCATTCAGTAGTGGCCGTTTTTATTGTACATGTCTCCGCTGGAAGTCATGGGTTTTTGTATGATGGATATGTACATGTAATGTACATTGTCAGAGTTTATATTTGACTGGTATGAATGTAAATGTGTAAGCAATGTAAGTTTCCAAATACATGACTGGAATAGTGCATGTATACTATGATTAATAATGTCATTGTGAATTGGCTGTGTCCACACCCGGAAAGGGTGTGAGTGTGTATGTGTGACTGGATATGTCACTGTTAGTTGGCATTGTATGCACACTGGGTGCATTACGTGTGGATGCCTCACACGAGTATGTATGGAATAAAGGAAGTGAAATTAGGCTTGCTTGGGCTTAGTGAGCTATGCTCATTGGGTCCTTGCGCCGGTCATGGCCCGGGAATTGGGTCGTGACAATTCCTCTACCTTTATTCTTTATCAAACCTTCCAACATTCAAGCATTTATTCCACCGTTGGCTATAGGTCTAAATCGTCAACCAACTTCTATTCTGTTTTACATATTTCCATACAAGTCCCATTCATGCATTTCGTGATACATAAGGCTAATCACTCTTTATTTATTCATATATGTTCGACATCACGGATGATTTAAATCCGGTAACCATATTCCCAAAAACCAAACTCCAGTACCTTCATGATCAAGTACTTACTAAATAAATCTCGACTCTTACCAGCATGTATTTCAATAGATAACGATACCTTTGGATGCATTCTTATAGACTTAACCAATCTTTATAATTCTTGAGTCATAACCAACTTGCTAGTTATATGTCACATATAAACATATCTAACTCAAAGTTTCTCAAATTTACTTCAACTGCCAAATCTCACGGCCTCATTAGTTCATCAATTCGAAAATGAAATTGGACATTTATCTTTCCTTAAGTGTACTTTAAAATCAAGGAATCATTTACTAATACCTTTCCGAAATTAACTTCTTTAGCCCATTTTTACCTTAGAAGATTAAATATATAATCATTCATTCTCAATCATGGGCTTTATGCCAAGCAAGGCAGATTTTTTTTTTTAACTTTTCTTACATAAATTCAAATGTACAACCTTCATGCATAAGTTATAAATTTTTCCCTTAAATGTTCATAAGTCAAAACTTTATATTGGGGCTATACCAGCACTAATACATTTTATCCCATTAGCTTTTAGGGACTTAAATCCATGGCATACTTCTCTATTTGTGCACTTCATAACATCCTGTTAATTTCTAGCTTACAATTAAGCTAGTTTATATGCCAAACCTTTCAAGCTATATCAGAAACAGTAAGTTTGATCATGATATGATAGAACTTTATGAACTAATACCAGAAGTATAAACACTCACTTTTAAGCTAACAGTATTATAATCAACTCATTCACTGTCAAAATCACGGATGGATTATCTTAGTCCTTATCTCATGTCATAACCACTAATAGGATATCATCACCAAATCAATTATAACCAACTCCGTATGAGGTTTTTTTTTGTACCAATTTGCCACATATAGATCCATATATATACATTTCCAAAAATTTTAACTTCTAGTAGTCTTAGGCATAACCAGTTCAATAAGCCACTTGTAATACTGAAATAACCATCAAATCAAATTTAGAATCATATGTTCTCACATTTAATCGAATCATGCTCATCTTCATATGATGATTACACAAAACCAATTTCGATGTTTTATTTCCATGCAAAAGTCAATCGTTAATTGGTACCATCCTTGGACCCATGTGTCTTAAAGATCGAATTTTCTTAGCCAAAATTCATATTGTAGTATTCCAATTTAGGTCATGTCTCATTACCAAATCTTTACTCATATATGAGTACTTGAATTCTCAAATCGTCCTTTCATTTCTAAGTAGAACCTTACAATTTTCGTAGTGTATTTTTACTCTCTCATCAGTAGTGGTACATTTAATCAAATCGTATCACCCTTGTTCTCAAAACATTTGAAACACAATCCAACCTTTACCTACTCTTATCAAGCACTTTCCCTTGATAATCACTCAAAATAAATTAAAGCTTGTGGGGGAAACATATTTTACCATTTATGTCTCCATCCATAAGCATATCGAGACCACAACTTCGTCAGATTTAGAAATTGGCAAGATAATCGTTGCCTCAAACTAACATTTCCAGGCATCCTTATATTTGCAACATATCTTTTATACTTATGCACATATATGTTACTAGCCACAACTTAATTATATAGCCATTTGGTCTTTGAGCTTTAATGTTTTCTCCTTGAGAAAAATCTCTCAAATTTATCTAACGAGGGTGTTCACAAAGTGGGTACATGTTCGTAACTTATAGTTCAATGCCTAAAGCAGTGAACATAGTCTCATCATTAAAATTCTACCCTTATCTATCAATCATAGCTCCCTTGCACATTTACCTATGCATTGCTGGGTCACTCACAAGCCATTCATGGCCCTCCAAATTGTGACCTCTTATAGCAAGTTAAGCTAATATATTCTTTTATGCTTTTCCATACACTTCTAAAACACTTAAGCACTTCCTTTAATAGGGTTATATTGAGAACTTAAACAATCAAAGGCTTACCTTCAAAGCCATTTATAACTTTAACGTTTCAATGTATGCCCAATAACACTTTGGCTCACTGACCCCATTGGAAACTATTTTAAAGTCTCCCAAGGTGTTTTTGTTTTTAGTTCGGATCATACCATCTGGATGAGTATAATTGCATTGATTATTCTTAAGCTCTTTATGCTCAACATATCAACGTCCATATTTCCCCATCATTCACGTTATTGACCTTGTTAAGGTATATGTGGCTTTTCAACCTTTCACAATACATTCCATATTCATGCTAAGGCATTCTCAATCTCATGCCAAGCTTATAGTCATGTAACTATAAATCAAGCTAAACTCTCTTATGGGATATCTCCTTCCATATGATGCATGGGGATCACAAGATGTACAACTCTAAATATATGCCTACATATTGATAAACTCCATATATTTTATGATCATGGAAACCACAAATTTCAAAACTAGATTTTTATCACAAGTTCGCAATCAGAACATCAATCTCGACATATCCATTCCATATTTGGTGATATGTCAAAATCACTCTTTGGACACATCTCATTACTAATATTCATGTACTTTTATCATGACATCAGTGCCATTCTAATTAAGCAAAGATCTCTAAATAACTCTTAGGTGCACATATATCAAAGTGTACATCACCTCGCATAGCGATCTTAACTCTACTCATCAGTCTTTAATCATTAACATTAATAAGATAGACAATTTATTTAATTGTTGCATTTAGCCTTTATGGCCATAAGATCCAAATTCATAAACTTAGGATGCAAAAGCTTCCTTTTCAAGCTCATCCAATAGTCAACATTTTCTAAATCTCTTACCTTTGAAGAAATCAAATTCAAGACTAATCACTTACATCATAGGCGGTATACTAAACCATATAAACTTTTAAATTGATCTTTAAAACAACTTGTATACAAAGCTTAGACATAAAACCCCATATGGCACTTAGGCTAAATTCGACATTTCCAAGTCGCTTAACTTCAAGTTGCCAAATCCACATCTAGTCTTTTAATCCCTTGGGTCCATGCTATGTATAGCAAAATTCAAGCTCATCCTTATAGCAGACTTGTTTACTAACATTTTACTTCCTGACCATACATCAATTATAGTAATCGTTGATGCTCACCCTTGGGTTAATTCATGTACTTATATCTATAAACCATAATAGGTCCAATTAATTCTTAGAATCTCACAATCACTTAATTGAAATCAAAACCAGCTCCCTCCAAGCTGCTGTACACATATTCAAAGCATATTCACATATAAAATATTTCGAAAGCCCAACACCACTTATATATGGGCATAACGAGCTCAATTAACATAATGCATTTCCCTACATGTAGATAGTATTGGCTTGCAGCTCTCTCAATACTCAAAGTTATAAACTTCAAGTGAATTACAACGTTCATTATTTGTTCTGGTCAAATATGCCCTCATATTACCTTTACCACGTGCGCTTCTTTATATTGACCTCAAATACAATTCAATGTCATCCAATTTCTTCCTATTGACAACCATGGGTTCAAATTATAACTCCACCAAATGAATAAATTATTACGGACCTAACAATCTAGCTCTACCATCCTCCATCCTTAATCGGAGGGATATACCATTACATTGACCTTGCGTTAAAAGCATTTGCTTTAAGATCTCTCTAAAATTGGCTTGTGTCTCAGGTGGCATCTCAAACCCGGACAACGGCACTAATTATGACCTTTGCATGACATTAACAGGAGGGTAGGTTACTAGAAACAGGAGTTCATACAGCCTCCTGTATATGACTTGTGCTGCAGTCACAAGCCATAAACAAGATTCTACATTAACTCTGACAATTCCCCTTACAAACACAAGGATCCCTAGGACTCAACTGAACCTAGAGCTTTGATATTACCTTTGTTACGGCCCAAACTCCTTAGCCATGACTGACGCATGGCAAGCCTTTTTCATTAATCATGTTCAACATTTCATACATCTTGCATTACTATTTTTACACAAAATTTGTGATTCACAACTCAATGTATTTCAATACATAACATGTATACCACATCTTTACAATTGCATTATCTCAAGTACTGTCATTCATTGCCATTTCATAGAGGCATCATCAATCCAACATATATATATGCTTCATTTATAACAAGTCTCTTAGTAGTTACATTCCATATACTTGTATACTGACAAGACTTTCGACTATTAGCGGATTGACTTTGAATAAAGGTATAACTACTGAGATGCCATAGTACCTACCAAAAAATGAGCATACGTGGACAACTTGGTCAAGGTCCCAACTGCCACTAAATCTGAAAACATTAATTTTTAAAATAGTAAGTACAAAACTCAGTGAGTGAGCATTAGAAGGGAACAAGCAATAATAGCCAGAAAATTTGATAACCATGATGCACTGATTGGAAACGTGACAATTTTGATCTAGTTAACATTAAAACCCCATTTTCCCTCAATTCAAGTCAATTTGCAATAAAACAAAGAGTTCTTGAATTCACACAAACATATATATATAAACATATATAATCATGTGCAATTTCATCCACCGTACCATTTTCATTCACTCTGGTGCACTCACTACTCGCACATCATTACCAGCATTACACTGCCCACTCCGTACATGCACGATCATAATTATCACAACATCGTCATTCAACCGACATGTGCACTGCCCACTCTGCACACGCACGATCATAATGATCACAACATTTGTCATTTAACCGACATGTGCATTGCCCACTCCGTCCACACACAGTCATAATGATCGCAACATCGTCATTCAATCGACATGTGCACTACCCACTCCGTACACGCACGGCTACATCAATTTCGTAGAAATATTTTAATGATACATATCAACATCATATAGAGGTACATAGATTTATCACAATCATGTTCCACATCACAAAAATATTTCACTAAAAAACTTGTTCCCATGGTACTTGTTCTTTTTAAAGAAAAGTTAAATAAAATCATTCAAACGTTTTGCTCAAATACGTTCATATTCCCAGAACAATTTTGAGATGCAAATTCACTCACAATTTTCGAGAGTCGAATTTAGGTACTTCGACTACTGATCCTTGGGTACAATTTCTTTACTCCTATCGGAGGATTCACCACCTAGACATATTGCACAATCAAACATTTCACTGAATTGGTGCCAAATCGATATAAAACCAAATCATACTCTATACTGATGCATAAAATGGAATGTGAAATGCTCGGGTGACTATCTAAATACGGTGTCCTTTCTAATTTCCATTGTGTACCTAAATAAGTCGGTATTGGCCTCATTTAATTTTTCACCCGATTAATTGGCCAATATACCCAATTCAACTTCAATTAATTCCATTTCTCATTTAATTTTTCAATTCATCAAATACTAATCAAATAACATGAAATATTGCAATTTCAGCATCACATTGTCTTTTGGAAAAATTCAGCCATGGTGGTGCATCAACCATGAAATTTTCCATACTTGATTCTCACACCATAAATCATAAATTTTCAACCAATTCACTTAAAATAAAATCAAATTCAACATCAATATCCCACATAGAGAATTCGGCCTATGATGGGTAATGGGAGAAAATGAACTTTTTTTTTGTTGTTTTTCATGCTATACATCACTGACTAACTAAAAACACTAGCATATGTTGAAATCTAACTAATTCAAGCATCAAAACCTCTCTCTAAGTGTTTGACCAGCAAGAGACCCATCATGAAACCTTGATTCTCAACCGTTTAAAATGGAAAATAATGCATAGGAATGGTAGATCTCAACCTTTAATTGAAAAATCTTACCTTTTTCACTTGTTTCCTTGAATTTTCCACACCTTTCTCTTGAATTTTGGTGGCTAGGGTTTTTGTTCTTCTTTTTCCTTTCCTCCCTTGCTATGGCTGGCCAAATGAAGTGAAATAATAGAGTTTAGGGGTTGATTTTTTTAAAAGAAAATATTAAATGGTTATAAAAGTGCCAAGTGTCACCATTTTATTGGTCCACTTTTCAAAACTTAATAATTAAGCATTCTATCTCCACCACACATTATTTCTCACTCATCCACAATAATAATAATGGGTGTAATTCATGTGCTGGACAAGTGTTGGGTGGTGTAAAATTATAATTTTGTCCCTAGGGTGGTAAAACGACGATTTTGCCCCTATGCTCCGAAAAATACTGAAATTACAAATTTTCACTTCTCAACCTCAAATTATACTCCATATGATCAATCTTAGTCAAAAATTTCATCCCACATTCAAACTTTTCCCTCGAGTGGCAAAATGACCATTTTACCCTTAGATGATGAAAATTCCAGTTTGCCTCCAAATTAGTCTTCGAACCTCGCTTCACCATTTTAAGTCATTTTGGGGGTTTTAAAATTCTTAAATTCATCTTAAAATCTCTATTTATTGGTCCATGGAGGTCAAGGTCTCGCAGTTCAGTGGCTTAAGAAAAGGGGATTTGCTTAGTTGATTAACTTCAAGTTCATGACCCTCAGCTAGGAAAGTAGAACCTTTAGCAGTCTGTCCTACTAGTGCAAGGCTTGGAGTGGTAGTAGTGTCATCAGCAATAGGTTCAGCAGTTATTTTTCCTTTTTCCTTCATCATATTTTCAAATGCTACAAGTCTTTCTTCCATTTTCTTTATTTTTGGTTATTGTTCAGTAAGCTTCCCATCCATTCTTATCAATAAATTGAAAATCATTTCACTGGAAAACTAGGAAGGGGTTGCTTCTGGTTGAGTTAGGATTGTAGAGACCTTGGGTGTCTTAACAAATTTTTCTTCTTCTAACTTATAACCCATTTTTGGCAAGCTACTTAAGTAGATAGCTTGGTCCCTACTCTTCACTAAGTCTATTTTATACCTTTTAGCCTAAATTCCCTTTTTCTATACCAGGGAAGTAACAATATTCCCATATGGTAGATTAATTTTGTCTCTTTTACATGCTCCTATCATCTTTTCAATCATAAATTGTCATACATTGAGTGCAATACCATTAAAAGAATGCTCCATTAACCACAAATCCTGCAGACTAATATAGTTGAAACTGTCATTTCTGCCATGAATGTTTATAGCAATGAAGTAATGAAAAATTTAGATTTGTGGACTTGTAATCAGACCAGTATTGCTTTTAGAAGAGTATTTTTCATTCTTCCCCATAATTATTTCCCATAAGGAGGATGGATCATAATTTTCAAGGAACTCAAATTCACCCTCCTCACACTCCACTTTGAGTAAACTGCCTAAGTCAGCAACAATTACAACAAATTCTTTACCATTCAAAAAGACATTCAGGCCATGATCAATATAATCATTAGAGTCCTCAAGTTCATTCTTGTCTACTACTATACTTGAATAAAATTCTTTAACTAAACTGGCATTGTAAGATCTATTCTTAAAAATGCTAAACTCCTTCAGTTTTAATTCCTCAAAATAATCAGATACGCTTGTCTGAATTTCAGAGATTTAATTGAAGCTTTCCCAGTTAATGAATTTACCACAAGTGATCAGAGCATTTTCTATTTTCATGTATCTTTCTTCATGAACCTTATTCTTAAATTTCAAGGATAAGGATGTACCTTTCTTGGAGGTTTTACTTTTCTCTTTCTTTTTATTTGCTTTGTGGCTCTTCTTGGTTAGTGTTTTTCTAGATTTTTCAATTTTAGTGGCATGGGAAATCTTTTTCTTCTTCTTTTGCATTTTGGTTTGTGAACTCTTCTCTAATGGTCGCTTCCCTTTTTTCTTTTCCATAGATTCTTTGGATTGTCTTGATTTTGCCATTTTGGTTTGAGAGATTTGTGACTTAAGGTTTTGGAAGTTTGGCAAGAGAAAGAGTTTCAGTTTCAAGGGGGGGTGTGTCAGTTTCAAAAGTGAGAAGGTGTAGGGAAAATGAGTTTAGAGTAGTTTAGATTTCTCAAAACTGTTTATCTCCCTTGTTTAAATAAGTTTGTAACTTCCTTCTTCAAAATTCAAAAATTTCCCTCTAAATTTATTTTTGGTCAAGTCGGTTTTTCTTCCCTTGTTTTATTACCCAGTAGACAGTTTCTTCCATTATTTTATTCCTCTCTCTTTTAACTGGCTAAGTCTCATTATTTATAAAGACAAAATGCTCTTAGTTGATTAAGTGCCTCTTTTAATCAACTAGGTGCCTATTGTCCTTTGAGAAAATTTTAGAATTTTTTCTAAAGCTCTTACACATTAACCATTCCTAAATTTCTCCTAATCTCATAGAATCTCTCCTTATTTAGAGATTTTGTTAAGATGTCAGGTAATTATTGTAGAGTATTCACAAACTCAATTTTAATGTCACCTTTCACTACATGATCTCTAACAAAATGATGCCTAATCTCTATATGTTTAGTTCTAGAATGTTGCACAGGATTTTTAAAAATGTTGATTGCACTTGTATTATCACAATATATTGTTACGTTATGCATTGATACTCCATAGTCTTTTAGTTGTTGTTTAATCCACAAGATTTGAGCACAGCAACTACCTAGAGAAACATATTCTGCTTCAGCAGTAAAGAGAGCAACTGAATTCTGTTTCTTGCTTAACCATGACACAAGCATACTACCTAGAAATTGGTAGGTTCCACTAGTGCTTTTCCTATCATTTTTGCTGCCAGCAAAATCTGCATCAGAATATCCAACTAGACTAAAAGATGATTTTTTAAGATACCATATGCCTAAAGTTTGTGTGTCTATGAGGTATCTAAAAATTCTTTTAACAGCAGTCAAGTGTGATTCCTTAGGTTTAGATTGAAAACAAGCATAAAAACATACACTGAATTGGATATCAGGCTTGTTGGCTGTTAAGTAAAGTAGTGATTTGATCATACCTTTATAGAGCTTTTGGTCAACATCTTTTCCTTTTTCATCTACATCAAGTCTGGTGGATGGACTCATTAGTGTGCTAAGTGACTTTAGCTTTAGCATCTCAAACCTTTTGAGCATGTCTTGAATGTATCTTTCTTGGCTAATGAAGATTCCTTCTTCACTTTGTTTGATTTGGAGTCCAAGAAAAAATTTTAGCTTTCCCATCATACTCATTTCAAATTTACCTTGTATTTTTTCAGCAAATTTCTTGCATAAAGCTTCATTAGTTGCACCAAAAACAATATCATCCACATAGATTTGAACAATAATTAAATCATTTAAGTATCTTTTAATAAATAAAGTTGTATCTATACTACCCCAAACATAACCATTTTTAACCAGAAATTTTGAGAGCATGTTATTCCAAGCTTTAGGAGCTTGTTTCAATCCATACAAGGCTTTATGAAGTTAGAAAACATGGTCTGGTTTTTCAAAGTCTTCAAATCCTAGTGGTTGTTCAACATAAACCTCTTCTTGGATGAAACCAGTTAAAAATGCACTCTTTATATCCATTTGGAACAATTTAAAATTCATAAAGCATGCAAATGCAAGCAACAACCTTATAGCTTTTATCCTTGCGACTTGTGCAAAAGTTTCATCATAGTCTATTCTTTCTTCTTGGTTGTATCTTGTGCTACCAACCTAGCTTTATTTCTAACCATATTTTTACTTATATTTCCATACTCATCTACCTTATTCCTAAATACCCATTTTGTACCAACAATAAGGTGGTTTAATGGTCTAAAGACTAACGACCATACATGGTTTCTTTATCAGAAAGTTTGATGGTCAGTATTTCACTCATTTCTATCAAAAAGAAAAGAAAAGAGAATTTCTGAACTTGAAACAGGGGAATTTAATGGTAGAGGAGTATGAGGCTCGTTTTAACGAGCTAATGTTGTACATCCTAGAATTGGTAAGAACAGAGCAAAATCAGGCTAGTTATTTTGAAGAAGGGCTCCGTAATGAGATTAAAGATCAAATGACAGTGACTTGTAATGAGCCACATAAGGAGGTAGTACAAATGGCTTTAAGGGCTGAGAAGTTCGCTAATGAAAATAGGAGAATACGAGTTGAGTTTGCAAAGAGGAAGAATTCGAGTGTATCCTCCAATCAGCCACCAAAAAGAGGTAAAGGCTTGTCTGTTTCAGGAAGTACTACTTCTGTTGCAATGACATCACCTCGACCCCCATTTCACAAACACAACAAAGGCCTTCGAGATCAATAGGTCTGAGAATACTATTTTTGGAAAGAGTTTCGAAGGTCCTAATAGATACAGAAAGTGTGAGAAATATCATTTTGGGATGTGTTGGGGGTTTGTAAGATGTTTTTATTGTGATCAGACAAGTCACATTAGGAGTGATTGCCCACAGTTAGGAAGAGCTCTGGTAGCTATTCCATCTCCATTAGCTCATACAAATATACAGAGGAGAGATTCCTCTGGATTACAACTGAGATAGAGAGAAAGATAAAATTTGGATTAATAAGGAAATGGTAGTTATCTGTATAAATTGATAATTATGTGTTTAGGAGTTATTTGGAGATTTTTGCTTAACTGAACTTGTACTAAATGTTATGATATAAATGTACGAATGTTAATGGCAAAAAAATATGTTAAATCAATGATCTGATCGTGTACCTGTAATGGAAAGTTATTTTTACTGATTGTGGTATAGACTGAGAGGGAAACCACACAATTGTGAATGATTGTGGTAGCAGCCTTAAAGGTAGAAGAATTGGTTGGATAAAGTAAATTTTAATAGCCGTAATGTCACAATACCGACTATCCAATGCTGTCGCGTAAAAAACTCCTTATGGTTAGAAAGTATGAGCCAACTATGAGTGGCATAAGGATTGGACTCATAAGTTGGAATATAGTTATTGGTTTTGATGCTAAGCTTTGACATTTGGAGTCTTAAGTGTGAATGGAAACTTCTAAATATCATTTTGACTCTATTGCCCTTTCAAAAAAATTTTTTGACTCTGTTGGAAGGAAGGGATTGATAACAACACAAGTAAACCAATACTTATGTGCATGAAGGAAAGTGCACTAGGTTAATTAAGTCTGTTATGTCTATATATAGATGGTGTTGAAATTTCAAAATATTTTATATGTGAATATGTGTTGAGTATGTATAGTAGCTTTGAGAAAACTAATGTTGATTTCAATTAAACGATTGTGAGATTCCAAGAATTGATTGTATCTATTATGGTTTATGGATATAAACACATGAATTAACTCAAGAGTGAACATCAATGACTACTATAATTGATGTATGGTCATGAAGTAAGAAGTTAATGAATCAATTTACTTTAAGGGTAAATTTGAATTTTGGCTATACATAGGATGGGGAGTTATAGGATTAAAAGTCTAGATGTGGTGAAATGGTTAAAGGCGTTTCTTTTAGGGTAAGAAAAAGTCTTGGGTTTGAACCTTCATGTGTCAAACTGCAGGCTGCAGATTGTGGGGAAGACCAAGTGGGAGGGATGGGGACCCAGACAGAACAATACCTTGGAGAGAGAGTCTTTTGAAGGGAATGCCACATGTGGAATTGACAGGTTGAGATTAAATGACTCAGAATTGTCAAATCTAGTCTAAGTGCCATATAAAGTTATATAATTAAGATTTATATACATGAATTACTTGAATGATCAAGTTAAAAGTCTATTTGGTTCAAAGTGCGATTTATGACACGAATTATCAAGTTAAGGCACTTTTTTGAAGTATAAATGATATTATAATGTAAGGACACATAATCAACTAGGGTAAAGAATTACTCTTAGAGATTTAGAAATTGAACTCGATATATTTGATGAGTTATATAGAAAATAAAATGATCAGAAGTTTTATCAGAAGCAGAATTATAGCGACCCAAGGGAATTTTGGGAAATAATTAAAGAAATGTAATTTATGACAGGATCAAGCCATATGAGATGGACTAATATGACTAAGAAGGTGAAAGTTATATAAATGTGAGACAAATACGAAGTATGTGGAAATAATTAAGAATATTAATTTTCTTTAAGGATTAAGAATACGTACAGAAATGAATATGGCATGCTAATGATGCCACAAGCTATATAATAATGTGTGAGGATATGAAGGAATGAATACTGAAAGGTCAGTAAGGAATGAAGAAATAAGATGGAAATAGATATACATAAATAGGTATAAAAGGAGACCAAAATCGGTATGATTGAGATAGACTTATGGTTCGAACTTAATGATGGTAACAGAGATCATGGCTGTGAAAGATACTGCAGATATGATTTTAAAAGATAATGCTAGACAAGAGTGAAATACAAATACAAGTCGAACTAGAAATAAATGAGGAAAATAAATCAAAATTCTTATGAAATGTGATAATATAGGGAACTGAGCATTAGGTAAAAGACTAATACCCCTGTTTTCTCTCCGAGTTTGATTAGAAAAAATTTTGAGGATAAAATTTTATTTTAAGGGGGGTAGTGCTATAAAACCCAGCTATATAAAATATATATGCAATGTTATCCATGTGCTGGATGAAATGTTTGTATACTTGAAGGCCTCGGAAATGTATTAAAGGTCAATATTATAACTAGAGGTACGACTAAGTCGATTTAAATCTCGAACTAATTGAAATAGGATTTTAAGATGAAATTGAAGAATTTCACAGTCCAGGGATGACTTAAAATAATGATTCGGAGTTCGATGGTTGATTTGAAGTTAATCGAGAATATTGACTGATTAGGAGCAAAATGGTCATTTTGCCACCTAAAGTTGAAATTTGGTTATTTAATGAAAATTTTGACCAAGATTAATCATTTGAAGTATAATATGAGGTTTAGTAGTAAAAAATTTTAATTCTTAGTATTTTTGGAGCATAGGGGTAAAACGATAATTTTACCGCCTGAGGATAAAATGAGAATTTTTAGAAAAGATTTTGATCCCATTTGACTAACATTGATCAATTGGAGTGTAATTTGAGGTTGAAAAGTGAAAAAAATGTAATTCTGGTACTTTTTGGAGTATAAGGGCAAAATCATAATTTTACTACCTCGGGGGCAAAACGGTAAATTTTCACCCCCAACACTGGTCAAATTTGTAGATTTAATTTATTGTGGGAATGGATAAGTATGACAAAATGTGTGGTGGAAAATTTAAGTGAAAAGTCAAATATTTAAGTATAAAAAATAGACCAATCATGTAGCACCACGTGTCAAGCCTTTATTATTTAATATTAAACATAAAAAAATCAGTCCACACATTCCCCACTCACTTGTGCTGGTCGGCCAAAGGAAGAAAAGAGAGGAAAAGAATAGAAACAAGAACCCTAGTCAAGAAAACCAAGAAAATTCATTGATTTTCCAAAGATTAAGTGACAAAAGGTAAAATCATTCAATTTTTGCTTAAGATCTACATTACCCATGCATTTCTTTTCATTTTCCATGGTTGAGAAGCATGATTTCATAATGAATTCAATTCTGATCGAATGGGTATGGTGAGAGAAATGATGGTGAAATTGATTGATTTTGAGTTATGCTAGTGTTAGAGTTAGTTTAGCATGTTTAAAAGCAAAACAACAAGAAAAGAATCCATTTTCCCCATGAACTTTCATTGGCCGAATCTTCCTTGATGTGTGTGGGTGATGGATTGATTTTGTTTCAAGAGAAAATGGTTAGGAAATGATCAATTATGGTGAGAAAATTAAGTAGGAAAAATCACGGTGTTAGTGCACTGTAATGGCCGAATTTTTCCATGAAGCAATGAGAGGGTAATTAAGCTGAATTTTGTGTCATTTGATTGATATTTGGTGAATTGTGGTATTAGAAAAGGAATGAAGCAATTTGGAGTTAAATTGGACATAATGGCCATTTTATCAAGTAATCCGCCGAATTAGGTCAACACCGCGCTTAGACAATATGGGGAAGAATTTTTGCATTTCACATTATGCATTAGTAACCAAATTTAGTTTATTACAATTTAGGGGTAATATGGTAAATTTCTTGATTTTGTACTGTGTCAAGGTGGTCAGTCTTCCGAGAAAGTCAAGGGAATTGCACTTGAGGATTTATAGTCGGAGAACTCAAATTTGATTCTCGAAAATTGTGAGTAAACTCATTATCGTCTTAATTATCTAGAATAGATTTTATTCAATTTGATGATTTTGTGAAAAATGAATTTTAAATGGTAAAATGCTTTGTTTTATGTGAAAAATGTGAATTAATAAAATAAATTAAAATTTTATAAATTGATTTGAAAATTGGACAATTGGTTTGAAATTAGAGTAATTGGAGACCACATGCTTTATCGTAAATTGTGATTTGAATCAAATGGCTTATGATATTTATAGCATGATTGGCTGACTTGTTAATTGAATTGAAAATTGTGAACTGTCTACTTTGTACTGATAAATTGGTTATTAATTATATTGCCAAGTCGTGCTATTGAACTTTTATTGAATTTGTGGATTATTAAATGGTCACTGCAATGGCGGGTTCTGTGGACCAGTCTATTAGAGGGGCATAAAATCCGAGAACATATGTATATGTATTTATACCTCGGTAGAAAAGTGAGTAGGGTAACATCCGAGGTAAGAATTAGAGTTCTCTTCACACCAAACCACCACGTGAGGATGAACTTAGCCAATGCCAAGGAACGACTATATTTTCAAAAGTAAAAATGTGTTTCATACATATATGAAACTTTTATAGCCTTGGCGGACTCGGCCGAACTCTGATGATGATCAAGCGTCCTCGAGTATTGGCTCTGGCATAAGTCGAGTTTTAAAGAAAATCATAAGCCTTAACAATTGTTTGGGTGAAATGAATTTACTTAAACTGATTTAAAAGAATTCTCATGATATGAAACCCTTTTGAGATGGACAGTTTTTGTTGTCTCTTTTTACTCGCCTTTAGATAGTTTAAATGGTGTCTATTTACTCATTGGGATTTTATAATCCTACCCCTTCATTTCCTCACATTTCAGGCTCAGAATAGCCCGTAATTAATGGATTTGATCAAGGACCACATCGGACTTGAATCGACAAGAACTGTAGGTTCACAATTCTTGATGCATTTTGGTTAGTTGTGGGGCCACGTGTCACTATAATTTAAATCTCATACTTTGGTTGTTTATATTATAGTATGTAAGAATATATTTAACTTTTACGCTATAAAAATTATTTACCGATAGTTTTATAAAAATTGTTTTATAGAAAATTAAATTATTTTATTGAATATTTTTATTATATTAAATTAGTTAAAATCTTACTTTAAACGAACATTTTAGACTCCTAAATTTATTTCTAAGCGTGAAATATATGTTTTCTACTTACCTATTCCGTTTTAGCTAGTTTTGAGATTTTCGAAGAAAAAAATGATGAAAATGCCCTTATGAGCCGAAAAATAACATTTTAATGTTTTGATTTAGAAATGACTCGTAACCCTTTTAAATTATGATATTTCATAACTTTTGCTCACTGGGGACGTGCGAAAACTGATGCTAAGCCTTGCAAGGTTCTGGTCGACATTTTGGGTAATGAGTGCCTATCGGGATGTCACGATGGTTGTCATGGGCCCGATAGGAGTTTCGAATCGTGACACTTTTCATTGCAAAAATTTTCAAAATCATCCATTTCAAATTCCCTACCATAATCACTCCTAATGCTAACTATAGCTAACCATTTTTCATTCTCAACCTTCCTACAATGATTTATGAAAGCTGATAGTGCATCATTCTCATGAGCAAGGAAGTAGACCCAAGAATTCCTAGAGTAGTCATCAACTATCATAAATCCATATGATTTGCCACCTAGACTAGTTGTGCTAATTGGACCAAACAAATCAATGTGTAACAACTTAAGAGGTCTAGAGGTTGACACATTCTTTTTACTTTTGAAAGATGTTCTAACTTGTTTTCCTAGTTGACAAGCATAGCGTCATACAAAGTCAAACTACACTCATTTAAAGTCAAGTAGCCTCACTTCGAAACCTTGAGACTCAAGTTGGTCAACTTGCCAATTTATTAAATAACAGACCTCAAGGAACACTGCCCAACAATACAAAGGTGAATATAAAGAGAAAAGGTGAGGAACAAGTTATGGCAATCACCCTGAGGAGCCGAAAAAAGTTTGAAAATAGTATTAAGCAAGTTCATATCCAAGATAAGCCTATTGAGAATGAAACATAGATTAAGACAACTGATAAGCAAATTTAAGAGAATGAAGTAAAGGCAACTTTATCACTACCACCCTTTCTTCAATGCCTTCAGAAACAAAAGGTTGATAAATAGTTCCAAAAGTATTTTGAGGTATTTAAAAAGCTTCACATCAACATTCTTTTCGCAGGTGCTTGTAATACCTCGCACCTTGATATGGTGGCTAATAAAGCTTATTGGAGGTCAATTGAGGTTAATTATAGTGAAGAAAGGTGAAAAGAGTAGTTTGGAATACAATATTTCACACGTGAGGAAATAATAATAAAATAATAATATTTTTATTAGATAAGAAATTGTGAGATAAAAAGGGATTCGGAAGTCAATTGAGGTATAATAAGGTATTTTGGATACCAAGGAGACAAGAGTGAATTTTTGAAATAAAAAAATATTTTATTAATAAAATAATATTAAAATATTATTATTTTATTTAGTGTCAAATTTTTTCATGAAGAAGGAGCATATTGTTAATCTAAGTGGGGGAGAGGAAGAACGAGGAAATTTCGAAGAAAAATGAAGTTAGTGGCGCCCACATGTTGTGATTAAATAATGACAACTCGGGTAAATAAATATTTTAAATATTATGGGGACACCGCGTTGGAGTACAAACTTTATATTTCATTTGTACATGTTTAATAGAAGATAATAGAAGGAAATTGGAGTTAAAAAGAGTGTTGGGAGGACTAAATTGAAAGGATAAGAACCTTGGAGGGCAAAATAGTAATTTTACCATAAAGCTTGGTCAAAGCTTTCAAATGAAGCTTTGACTCCTCTTCTTGTTTCTCATGGCTAGCCATCATTGTTGGAAATGTAAAATATGTACAAAGAAAAAAAAAAGAAGAAAGAAAAAGATAATTTTTACCATGCATTATTTTGACTAAATGAATAAACTATTGCCTTCATTGTTGGACTTTTCTTCCTTCCCCATTTGACCGGCCAACTTTTCCCACTTTTTCTTCTTCTTATCCACATGGTTCTAGAGACTTCACCTTTTCATCACTTAAATTATTTTGTTTCTTCATTGTTCTCCACGGTAATTTTTTTTCTTTCTTTGTTTCCACTTCACAACCGTGGTTTACTTGAAGGAAGAAAAGAAACCGTGCACCAAGATCAACTTTTTTCTTTCATGCTTATTCCTTTTCTCCTTTCTCCTCATGAATCATTTTCTCTTTCCTTCCTCCATAACCGAACCTTAGGAGAGAGAAGGAAATTTCTTTTCCTTTTCTCTATTTTTCATTATATTTCACCTTTGCCAACACTTAAGCTTTTAGTTTCAAATTTTCATTTTTAAAACCAATAGGTATGTATATGTTTAACTCTTGAATTTTGGAATTTATGGATTTATATATATATATATATATTTAGATTTTATCTATTAATTTCTTCAACTTCTTTTTCTTGGAAATATTAGGTTCTTTGTTGATCTTCATGCCTCCAAGCTCACCAAGGTAGAGAATCTTTAAATTTGGAATAATGAATATGATGGGTTTGAGAATTAGATTAGGAATCCAAGTTAAAAAAATTTATTAAATTAGGCTAGGATGTAATTTATCAAGTGTAGGCTTATTAGAATTTTCAAGTTCAAATTTATGATATATTTGAAGCTACTATTGTTTATTAACTGTGAGACCTTGTCAAGCTCGATTAAAAGACAATGTTGTACCGAGTAGTACAACTAAGTTAAATCGAGCCTTGAACTAGTTTAAATAGAAATTCTAAGAGGAATTTCTAAATTCTGAAACCCACAGAATAGCTCAGAATAGTGATTCAGAGTTCAAGGTCCAGTCTGGAGTCAATCGGGAAAATTGACCGGTTAGGGACAAAACGGTCATTTTCTCATTTGTTGATTTATGGAGATTTTTGACCAAGATTTGATCACATTGGACTAAAAATAATTATGTGACATACAGTTATGATCCCATAATTATAGAATGATGTTTAGCAGTGTAAAATGGTGATTTTCGGTGTTTTTGGAGCACAAGGGCAAAATGGTAATTTTGCCACCGGAGTGCTAAATGTGAATTTTTTTTGAAAAGATTTTACCCCAATTGGGTAATATTGATTTATATTGATGTTATTTGAGGTTGGACAGTAAAAATAATGAAATTCCGGTACATTTCGGAGTATAGGGGCAAAATCGTAATTTTGCCATCCCGGGGGCATTTCGGTAATTTTCCACTACCAGAATAAATTTTTCCAGCCATGATCATCCTTGGATCAGATTTGGGCTTGATGAATCAAATGGTGGAGAATAAATGGAAGAAAAAGTCAAAAAGTCAAAAAAATGGGCCAATCACATGGTGCCACGTGGCAAGCTTTTATATTTTATTATTTAAGCCATAAAAATCAGCCTTAGCCCTCATTTCTCTCTCTAAATTCTGGAACAAAAACCGATTGAAGGGAAGAAAAGAAGAACAAAGGAGAAAAACATAAAACTTAGCCAAAAATCCATAGATTTCAAGTGTTTTTCAAGATTCAAGCAAAACAAAGGTAACTTTTCTTTAGATTTCCTCTAACCCTAGCTTATCTATGCTTTTGTTCTTGAATTCTATGGTTAAATATGGAGATATCATGAAGGAATGGATTCTGAAAAATGGGTATGAGTAGGGATTTGATGTTGGATTGGATTGAATTTAGACTATGTTAGTAGTTAGAGGTAGTTAAGCATGATTATGAAGAAATATGGAAGAAAGAAATTGAATCTCATGGTTGTGCTTTGTTAGGCCGAACCTAGGGTGGAAAGTGTATGAGGAAATTGGGTCATTTCAAATGAAATGATTTCATTTGAAATGAAAGAAATTAGAAAATGATAATTTAGAGTGAAAAATGAAGTAGAAAAATTTTCAGTGCTAATGCACTGTATTGGCCGAATTTTTCCATAAAGAAATGGAAAATAATGAAGGCTGAAATTGACATTAATTAAATGGTTTGTGGTGAATTAAGGTATTAGAAAAAGAATTGTGCAATTTGGAATCAAATCGGGCTTATTGGCCAATTTATCGGCTGAGCGGTCGAAATTAGGCAATACCGCGTTAAAGCGATAATCGGACGCATTTTTGCCTTTGCGCATCATACGTTAGCAATTTAAATTAGTTTATGTTAGTTTGGGCAATTTAGTAAATTTCTTAATTTTATTTTGTGTTAAGGTGGTGAGAAATCCGAGAAAGGCAAGGGAATCGCGATAGAGGATTTTTAATCCGAGAGCATCCGGAATCCAGATTTGTGAGACGGTGAGTGAATTTGCATTTCAAATTATTTGGGAAATGCACATTGTATTGATTAGGATAATTAAATGATTTATCCAAAGTTTTTAAAAATACGTGCCGGGAACAAGCCTTTGAGAAAAATGATTTTATGTGGTAAATATGTGTTATGCATGAAAGCATGAAAATATGTGTTATGCATGAAAGCATAAAAATATGAGTTATGCATGAAAGCATAAAATTATGTGTTATGCATGAAGGCATAGAAATTAGGTGATATGCTTGAAGGCATGGAATTATGTGGCATGCTTGAAGGCACGAAATTTTGTGTTCTTATAACGTGTTGTCACACATGTGTAAATACGTGCAATGCATTGATATTTAATTGTGTTGATATATATATGTACATGTGTACGATATGTGGGAAACACATGTCGATGATTTTGGATACGGCAATATGGTGTGTAAAGAGGGATGCTGAGTGATACCCCTCATCGAGAAATTCTCGCCCGAAAACTTGGAAGGGATGCTAAGTGATACCCCTTACCAATTGATTTCTGCCCATGAGATTGGAAGGGATGCTAAGTGATACCCCTTACCAATTGATTTCTGCCCATGAGCTTGGAAGGGATGCTGAGTGATACCCCTTACCAAGTGATGTTCGCCCAGGTACTTGGCGGCAAAGTTGAGTGATACTGCTTGCCAAGTTCCCTAATAAATGTTTTTCCACTAAGGATAGTGAATATTAGCAGTGTATATGATTGCTTATGTATTTGTGTATATATGTGATTGTATGGTATGCGAATTGTTTGAAACTGAAGATGAAAATATTTCAGTGACGTTAAATATGATTGTTATGCATCTGTGTATATCAACATGATGCCTATATGTATTATTGAGAAATTATGTGAAATTGAGTGTACTGAATCTGTGTACCCTTGTATTATGCTGATATGCATTATTAATAAATTATGGTGAAATTGATGCAACCGTGCATGTGCGGAGTGGGAAGTGCAATGCCGGTTGAATGATAAAGAGTGTGATAATTACGACCGTGCATGTGCGGAGTGGGAAGTGCAATGCCGTCTAATGATAAAGGTTGTGATAATTACGACCGTGCATGTGCGGAGTGGGAAGTGCAATGCCGGTCTAATGATAAAGGTTGTGATAATTACTACCGTTCATGTGCGGAGTGGGAAGTGCAATGCCGGTAATGATGTATGAGTTGAGAGTATAGCAGAGTGAAGGAAAAGATGGGATAATGAATGAGATAGAATGATTGGTGAATTAAATTGTACGTGGTACATATGCATATATAAATTGTACGGGTTGTGAAACCCTTATTATGTGACGGTTTGTAAACAACCGTCGATTTACTACTTTGATAGAATGATGAGTGTAAATTCAAGAATGTTTAATCCTTGAATGCGTAATAAATTCCTGGGTAAGGGAAAAAGGGTTTGAAATAGTAGTTAGAAAAAAAAAATGGCCTATCTTCAACCAGTGCATCATGATTGTTAAATTTCCTGGACGAGATTGCTTGTTTCCTTCTAATATTCACTCACTGAGTTTCGTACTCACGTTTTATAAAATTCATGTTTTCAGATCAGGAGACTGTTGGACCCTAAATCGAGGAGTCCTCGTAGAGCATCTCCTGGGTATGTATCTGGCATTCGATAATGATACCCTTTTATTGTACATGTCTCCGCTGGAAGTCTTGGGTTTTGTATGATGGTTATGTGCATGTAATGTACACTGTTAAAGTCTATTTCTGACTGGTATGAATGTAAGTGTGTGAGCAATGTAAATTGCTAAATACATGACTGGAATAGTGCATGTATACTGTGATTAATAATGTTATTGTGAATTGGCTGTGTCCACACCCGGAAAGGGTGTGTGTGTGTATGTATGATTGGATATGTCACTGTTAGTTGGCATTGTATGTACACTGGGTGTGTTACGTGCGGATGCCTCACACGAGCATGTATGGGATAAAGTAAGTGAAATTAGGCTTGCTTGGGCTTAGTGAGCTATGCTCATTGGGTCCTTGCGCCGGTCATGGCCCGGAAATTGGGTCGTGACAAAGTTGGTATCAGAGCCCTAGGTTGTTTAGGTCCTAGGGTGTTGTGGTCGAGTCCAGCGGAGAGTCGGGTTTTTATGTGGGATTTTTAATTATGAACTGTGAGCCGCGGCACATTTCATAATTGAGAAACCGTATAAATTCCTAATTGTAGAAACCACCTTGTTTTTAATTGTGTATAATAATTGGTGTTGCTCTTGTCTAGGTAAGAATGCCACCTAAGACACGGGCCACCTCGAGACGAGTGGGGGAGCAGGATGTCCCCATTGAGATGACCGATAGGCCACGGGCACCCACCCGTAGAGGTCGAGGTAGACGTGGTAGGGTCACTAGGCCAGTGAGGGCAGATACTCCCGAGAGTAAGAGAGATGATGGACAGCCTGTAGGTGAGGCGGATAGGCCACCTACTAGAGGCGTTACTGTTGAGGATTTGGCGGCGGGTCTGCAGGGAGTTAGTCGGGTTGTAGAGATGATGGCAGCCCGAATGGATGATATACAGAAAGTAGTAGAGGGGAAACATGTGGAACAAGAGTCCCCTAGTTCCCAAGGCCAGACAGACCGCCAACCTCCCGAGAGTGACAGAGGTCATGTCGAGGTTTCACTCACTGACTTCTTGAAACTCAAGCCTCCATCGTTTACGGGGTCAGATGCATCGGAGAAACCCCAAGTTTTCTTGGACAAGATGGAGAAGATTTGTAACGCTATGGGATGCTCTAGTTCTAGATCAGTGGAGCTGGTAGCTTTTCAGTTGGAGGATGTAGCACAGGAATGGTATGACTCCTTGCGAAGGGGTAGGCCGACAAGTGCTGCACCGCTGAGCTGGAATGAATTCAGTACAGCCTTCCTGGACCGATTTTTATCGCACAGTGTGCGAAGTGCCAGAGCTAGAGAGTTTGAGGCATTGGTGCAGACTCCGGGCATGACGGTGTCGGAGTATGACATCAA
Source organism: Theobroma grandiflorum (assembly GCA_036013995.1). NCBI lineage: Eukaryota > Viridiplantae > Streptophyta > Magnoliopsida > Malvales > Malvaceae > Theobroma > Theobroma grandiflorum. The sequence continues at coordinate 13,592,962 of CP142130.1, read as the reverse complement.
GTTTACACAGCTATCTCGATATGCACCATATTTGGTTTCCACTGAGGAGATGAAAGTTCAAAGGTTTGTGGATGGACTGGTGGAACCATTGTTTAAGGCTGTGGCTTCCCGAGATTTTCATACATACTCTGCGGCAGTAGACTGTGCTCAAAGAATTGAGATGAGGACTCGTGAGAGTCGGGTCACAAGAGATGTAGCAAAAAGGGCCAAAACGGAGGGTTATCAAAGTCGCTGAGATTTCGGCAGTGGGTTTTCATCTTTTTGCTATCAAGGCCCACAGATGGAATTAAGGTTACCCCAACAAGGGAGTGAAGTGGCAAGTGCTAGTGTTGAGACAGGGCAGGAAACTTTTAGTGAAAGGAGGCAACAACAAAACTCAAGGCAAATTAGTCAAGTTATTGCTCCCTGTAATAATTGTGGAAAATGACACAGAGGACGATGCTATTTTCCCACAAGAACTTGTTTTAATTGTGGCCAGCCTGGGCATATTTGGAGAACTTGCCCGATGGCCCAACAACCACAAGGTTCTGTACGCGGTTCTACTCAACCAGCTTTGTCTGCTCCTTCGGTAGCTGTCTCAACTGGCCAGGGGGTTAGCGAGACACGAGGCAGAGGTGCTGGTACTTCTTCTTGAGGTAGACCAGCTGGGTCTGGACAACAAAGTTATGCATGAAGAGGCCAGGCAAGGGTATATGCCTTAACTCATCAGGATGCCCCGACTTCCAATGCGGTGTTCCCAGGTATTTTTCCTATCAGTGATATGAATGCTTGGGTGTTGTTTGAGCCTGGTTTAACCTATCCGCATATTTCTATATGTTTTGTACATCAATTGAATAAGAATTGTGTTAGAATATGGGAATAGACCCTATGTGCCTGATATGATAAGTTGAGGAGAGAGATATTGGAGGAGGTGTATATGGCAACCTGTGTGGTACACTCAGGAGCTTGGCAGCGAGGCTGAGTGATACCGCTTGCCGAGTGCTCTGATAGGTACCCTTTGTTGCCCACCGTTGAAGGAGGAAATGGCTGCCTTTTAAGAGGTGGAGCCGCCCCTAGTGACAAAGTTGGTATCATGATTTAAAAGAAGTGACGTGGGAAGCTGAGGGTGAGATACGGACCAAGCATCCACACCTCTTCGATATGTAAAGATAAGCCACTGTACATTGAATTTAAATTCGGGGACCGAATTTTTATTAGTGGGGGAGAATGTGAGACCTTGTCAAGCTCGATTAAAAGACAATGTTGTACCGAGTAGTACAACTAAGTTAAATCGAGCCTTGAACTAGTTTAAATAGAAATTCTAAGAGGAATTTCTAAATTCTGAAACCCACAGAATAGCTCAGAATAGTGATTCAGAGTTCAAGGTCCAGTCTGGAGTCAATCGGGAAAATTGACCGGTTAGGGACAAAACGGTCATTTTCTCATTTGTTGATTTATGGAGATTTTTGACCAAGATTTGATCACATTGGACTAAAAATAATTATGTGACATACAGTTATGATCCCATAATTATAGAATGATGTTTAGCAGTGTAAAATGGTGATTTTCGGTGTTTTTGGAGCACAAGGGCAAAATGGTAATTTTGCCACCGGAGTGCTAAATGTGAATTTTTTTGAAAGGATTTTACCCCAATCGGGTAATATTGATTTATATTGATGTTATTTGAGGTTGGACAGTGAAAATAATGAAATTCCGGTACATTTCGGAGTATAGGGGCAAAATCGTAATTTTACCATCCCGGGGGCATTTCGGTAATTTTCCACTACCAGAATAAATTTTTCCAGCCATGATCATCCTTGGATCAGATTTGGGCTTGATGAATCAAATGGTGGAGAATAAATGGAAGAAAAAGTCAAAAAGTCAAAAAAATGGGCCAATCACATGGTGCCACGTGGCAAGCTTTTATATTTTATTATTTAAGCCATAAAAATCAGCCTTAGCCCTCATTTCTCTCTCTAAATTCTGGAACAAAAACCGATTGAAGGGAAGAAAAGAAGAACAAAGGAGAAAAACATAAAACCTAGCCAAAAATCCATAGATTTCAAGTGTTTTTCAAGATTCAAGCAAAACAAAGGTAACTTTTCTTTAGATTTCCTCTAACCCTAGCTTATCTATACTTTTGTTCTTGAATTCTATGGTTAAATATGGAGATATCATGAAGGAATGGATTCTGAAAAATGGGTATGAGTAGGGATTTGATGTTGGATTGGATTGAATTTAGACTATGTTAGTAGTTAGAGGTAGTTAAGCATGATTATGAAGAAATATGGAAGAAAGAAATTGAATCTCATGGTTGTGCTTTGTTAGGCCGAACCTAGGGTGGAGAGTGTATGAGGAAATTGGGTCATTTCAAATGAAATGATTTCATTTGAAATGAAAGAAATTAGAAAATGACAATTTAGAGTGAAAAATGAAGTAGAAAAATTTTCAGTGCTAATGCACTGTATTGGCCGAATTTTTCCATAAAGAAATGGAAAATAATGAAGGCTGAAATTGGCATTAATTAAATGGTTTGTGGTGAATTAAGGTATTAGAAAAAGAATTGTGCAATTTGGAATCAAATCGGGCTTATTGGCCAATTTATCGGCTGAGCGGTCGAAATTAGGCAATACTGCGTTAAAGCGATAATCGGACGCATTTTTGCCTTTGCGCATCATACGTTAGCAATTTAAATTAGTTTATGTTAGTTTGGGCAATTTAGTAAATTTCTTAATTTTATTCTGTGTTAAGGTGGTGAGAAATCCGAGAAAGGCAAGGGAATCGCGATAGAGGATTTTTAATCCGAGAGCATCCGGAATCCAGATTTGTGAGACGGTGAGTGAATTTGCATTTCAAATTATTTGGGAAATGCACATTGTATTGATTAGGATAATTAAATGATTTATCCAAAGTTTTTAAAAATACGTGCCGGGAACAAGCCTTTGAGAAAAATGATTTTATGTGGTAAATATGTGTTATGCATGAAAGCATGAAAATATATGTTATGCATGAAAGCATAAAAATATGAGTTATGCATGAAAGCATAAAATTATGTGTTATGCATGAAGGCATAGAAATTAGGTGATATGCTTGAAGGCATGGAATTATGTGGCATGCTTGAAGGCACGAAATTTTGTGTTCTTATAACGTGTTGTCACACATGTGTAAATACGTGCAATGCATTGATATTTAATTGTGTTGATATATATATGTACATGTGTACGATATGTGGGAAACACATGTCGATGATTTTGGATACGGCAATATGGTGTGTAAAGAGGGATGCTGAGTGATACCCCTCACCGAGAAATTCTCGCCCGAAAACTTGGAAGGGATGCTAAGTGGTACCCCTTACCAATTGATTTCTGCCCATGAGCTTGGAAGGGATGCTGAGTGATACCCTTTACCAAGTGATGTTCGCCCAGGTACTTGGCGGCAAAGTTGAGTGATACTGCTTGCCAAGTTCCCTAATAAATGTTTTTCCACTAAGGATAGTGAATATTAGCAGTGTATATGATTGCTTATGTATTTGTGTATATATGTGATTGTATGGTATGCGAATTGTTTGAAACTGAAGATGAAAATATTTCAGTGACGTTAAATATGATTGTTATGCATCTGTGTATATCAACATGATGCCTATATGTATTATTGAGAAATTATGTGAAATTGAGTGTACTGAATCTGTGTACCCTTGTATTATGCTGATATGCATTATTAATAAATTATGGTGAAATTGATGCAACCGTGCATGTGCGGAGTGGGAAGTGCAATGCCGGTTGAATGATAAAGAGTGTGATAATTACGACCGTGCATGTGCGGAGTGGGAAGTGCAATGCCGGTCTAATGATAAAGGTTGTGATAATTACGACCGTGCATGTGCGGAGTGGGAAGTGCAATGCCGGTGTGAGACCCTGTCTAAGTTGTTAGAAAACCGGTATTGTACCTAATGGTACAATTAAGTTAAATCGAGCTTCAACCTAGTTTAATGGAAATTCTAAGGGGAATTTCAAAATTCTGAGACCCACAGGACAGCTCAGAATAGTGATTTGGAGTTCAAGGTCCAGTTTGGAGTTAATCGGGAAAATTGACCGGTTAAGGACAAAACGGTCATTTTCTCATTTGTTGATTTATGGAGATTTTTAACCAAGATTTGATCACAGTGGACTAAAAATAATTATGTGACATATAGTTATGATTTTTGGAGTATAAAATGATGTTTAGCAGTGTAAAATGGTGATTTTCAGTGTTTTTGGAGCACAAGGGCAAAATGGTAATTTTGCCACCGGAGTGCTAAATGTGAATTTTTTTGAAAGGATTTTACCCCAATTGGGTAATATTGATTTATATTGATGTTATTTGAGGTTGGATAGTGAAAATAAAGAAATTTCGGGACATTTCGGAGTATAGGGGCAAAATCGTAATTTTGCCGTCCTGGGGGCATTTCGGTAATTTTCCACTACCAGAATAAATTTTTCCAGCCATGGTCAACCTTGGATCAGATGTTGACTTGATGAATCAAGTGGTGGAGATCAAATGGGAGAAAAAGTCAAAAAGTCAAAAAAATGGGCCAATCACATGGTGCCACGTGGCAACCTTGGTTATTTTATTATAAAAGCTATAAAAATCAGCATTTAAGCTCATTTCTCTCTCTATAATCGGCTCACACCAGAATTGAAGGAGGAAAAGATGAACCAAGGGGGAAAACCATAAAACCTAGCCAAAAATCCTTAGATTTCAAGAGTTTTTCAAGATTCAAACAAAACAAAGGTAACTTTTCTTTAGATTTCCTCTAACCCTAGCTTATCTATGCATTTGTTCTTGAATTCTATGGTTAAATATGGAGATATCATGAAGAGTTTAATTCTGAAAAATGGGTTTGAGTATGGGTTTGATGTTGGATTGAATTGATTTTGGACTATGTTAGTAGTTAGAGGTAGTTAAGCATGATTATGGAAGAAAAATGAAAGAAAGAAATTGATTCCATGGTTGTTCTTTGTTAGGCCGAATCTTGTGTGAAGAGAATGTGTGAGAAATTGTTTCATTTCAAATGAAATGATTTCATTTGAAATGAAAGAAAATAGAAAATGACAAATGCAAGTGAAAAATGTAGTAGAAAAATTTTCAGTGCAAATGCACTGCATTGGCCGAATTTTCCATAAGGAATTGGAAAAGATTGGATGCTGAAATTGGCATTAAATTGAATGATTTGTGGTGAATTAAAGTATTAGAAAAAGAATGGGCCAATTCGGAATCGAATTGGGCATAATAGCCGATTTATCGGGTAATCGGTCGAAGTTAGGCAATACCGCGTAAATGCGATAATCGGACGCGATTTTGCTCTTACGTATCACACGCTAGCAATTTAAATTAATTTGTATTGATTTGGGGGCACTATAGTAATTTCTCAATTTATTCTGTGTTAAGGTGGTGAGAAGGCCGAGAAAGGCAAAGGGATCGTGATTGAGGATTTTTAATCCGAGAGCATCCGGAATCCGAATATTTGTGAGACGGTGAGTGAACTTGCATTTCAAATTATTCGGGGAATGCAAATTGTATTGATGTGGATAATTAAATGATTTATCCAAAGTTTTTAAAAATACGTGCCGGGAACAAGCCTTTGAGGAAAATGATTTTATGTGGTAAATTATGTGTTATGCGTGAAGGCATAAAAATTATGTGTTATGCTTGAAAGCATGAAATTATGTGATATGCATGAAGGCATGAAATATTATTTATTTGATGTGAAATTTGAGTGTGATAAATGTGTACATTGTGATGATGTTTACATGGATGGTTGAAAAGTGTTGTGAAAGTGTTATCACCGTGCACGCGTGAAGAGAGGAAAATGCACATGCCTGAAATGGTGTGTAAAGAGGGATGCTGAGTGATACCCCTCACAGAGAAATTTTCGCCCGGAAAATTGGAAGGGATGCTGAGTGATACCCCTTACCAATTAATTTTCGCCCACGAGCTTGGAAGGGACGCTGAGTGATACCCCTTACCAAATGATGCTCGTTCAGGTACTTGGCAGCAAGGCTGAGTGATACTGCTTGCCAAGTTCCCTAATAAATGTTTTCCACTAAGGATAGTGAATATTTAGCAGTATATATGATTGCATATGCATTTGTGAGTATATGTGTGCATATGTATGAAAAGGATTATTTCTGTGTTATAAATTAAATTAAAATGAGGGGAAGGGTTGGGAAACAATTGGATAAAAATGTATGTGTTCCAAATGTTTGCATCATATTTTTATAACCCTTCCGGACATTATTGCTTGTTCCTGTCTAATGTTTGCTCACTGAGTTTTATACTCACGTTTTCAAAAATTCATGTTTTCAGATCAGGAGGTTGTAGATTCCTAGATCACGGGATCGTTGTAGTCCATCTCCTGGTAGGTGTCTGGCATTCGATAGCTGCCTGTTTTTATTGTATATGTCTCCGCTGGTAGTCATGGGTTTTGTTTGCTGGTTATGTACATGTAATGTACACTGTTAAAGTTTATTTCTGACTGGTATGAATGTAAATATGTGTAAGCAATGTGAATTGCTAAATACATGACTGGCATAGTGCATGTATATTGTGATTAATAATGCCATTGTGTTTTGGCTGTGTTCACCCCCGGAAAGGGTGTGTGTGTATGTGTGACGGGATATGTCACTGTTAATTGGCGTTGGATGCACACTGGGTGCATTACGTGTGGATGCCTCACACGAGCGTGTATGGAATCAAGTAAGTGAAAAATAGGCTTGCTTGGGCTTAGTGAGCTATGCTCATTGGGTCCTTGCGCCGGTCATGGCCCGGGAATTGGGTCGTGACAGCCGGTCTAATGATAAAGGTTGTGATAATTACTACCGTTCATGTGCGGAGTGGGAAGTGCAATGCCGGTAATGATGTATGAGTTGAAAGTATAGCAGAGTGGAGGAAAAGATGGGATAATGAATGAGATAGAATGATTGGTGAATTAAATTGTACGTGGTACATATGCATATATAAATTGTACGGGTTGTGAAACCCTTATTATGTGACGGTTTGTAAACAACCGTCGATTTACTACTTTGATAGAATGATGAGTGTAAATTCAAGAATGTTTAATCCTTGAATGCGTAATAAATTCCTGGGTAAGGGAAAAAGGGTTTGAAATAGTAGTTAGAAAAAAAAATGGCCTATCTTCAACCAGTGCATCATGATTGTTAAATTTCCTGGACGAGATTGCTTGTTTCCTTCTAATATTCACTCACTGAGTTTCGTACTCACGTTTTATAAAATTCATGTTTTCAGATCAGGAGACTGTTGGACCCTAAATCGAGGAGTCCTCGTAGAGCATCTCCTGGGTATGTATCTGGCATTCGATAATGATACCCTTTTATTGTACATGTCTCCGCTGAAAGTCTTGGGTTTTGTATGATGGTTATGTACATGTAATGTACACTGTTAAAGTCTATTTCTGACTGGTATGAATGTAAGTGTGTGAGCAATGTAAATTGCTAAATACATGACTGGAATAGTGCATGTATACTGTGATTAATAATGTTATTGTGAATTGGCTGTGTCCACACCCGGAAAGGGTGTGTGTGTGTATGTATGATTGGATATGTCACTGTTAGTTGGCATTGTATGTACACTGGGTGTGTTACGTGTGGATGCCTCACACGAGCATGTATGGGATAAAGTAAGTGAAATTAGGCTTGCTTGGGCTTAGTGAGCTATGCTCATTGGGTCCTTGCGCCGGTCATGGCCCGGAAATTGGGTCGTGACATTAACAATTATAAGTTTTAATGATATTTCGAAACAACATGGATTAGGACCTTGTTGGTGCTAGTTTTATCAGGTGAGTGAACCTGCATTAAAATGTTCTAGAATAAATGATTATATGCTTGATTTAGTCACTTGAAATATTTTGTTGGTTTTTCTTTAAAAGTTGCATGGGAACAAGCCTTTGATGAAACGTTTTTGAGTTATGAAATGTGATTGTAATGAATTTGCAAAATCCCTTTATATGTTGATATATATATATATATATATGTATTCTACATTTGTAGATAATATTGTGTCATAATTACAACCGTGCATGTGCAGAGTGGGTAGTGCACATGCCGGTTGAATGACAATGTTGTGATAATTACAACCGTGCATGTGCGGAGTGGGCAGTTCACATGCCGGTAATGATGTGGGCGGGAGTGCGCGCGATGATATTGAGGTGTGCACGATGTGGGGGTTGCACATGAGCGAGGTAAGGCGGTGGTGGTGTATATATTTATATATATATATATATTTATTATATAAAGAGGTTTGGAAGTAATATGTGATTGCTTGACTGTTGAACGTTGAGTTTCCTAAATGTTTTAGACGATTTAAAGATAACATGGCATCGAGTTTTATTTATGATATATAAATTGTATTGTTTTAAAGATGAGTGCATCATGTTTTCAAAAATCTTCCGTAACGTTTGCTTGTTCCCTTCCTTTGTTCACTCACTGAGTATATACTCACATTTTTTTTAACAACATGTTTTAGGTTTTCTAAATTAAAAGAGGATTTGATCCTAGAACGAGGCGCTTCTCTTTATCCATTGTTTGATAGGTTAGTTATGACACTAAGTGTTAGCAACCGTGCCTAGAGTCACTCCGCTGACGGTCAAGGTCCAATTATGTATATATATATGAACACTTGATGAGAATGTTAAGATTTATTTGTTAATCTATATATGTATACAATGGTTGATGATGTCATTATGAATGCATGATTGGGTTTTATGAGTTGTTTTCAAAAGAACTATATTTAAACATTACGAAAGTTTGGATTTTAAAGAAATATGGATTAATGTATAAGATTATATAAATAGGCTTGGTTGGGCTTAGTGGGCTGAGCCCATTGGGCCTTTGTGCCAGTCATGGCTCGAGAATTAGGCTGTGGCAGTGCTTTAGAGAAAATGTTGTCATATGTGAAGTTTCTAAATCATATATTAACTAAGAAGAGTAAATTAGAGGATTTTGAGGCAGTTACACTTAATGGGAGTGCAACACAATAATCCAAAATATGCTTCCACTAAAGTTTAAGGACCTAGGGAGTTTCTCTATCCCCTGCTCAATTGGTAATGTTAATATTTCGAAAGCTTTGCGTGATTTAGGTGTTGGTGTATTAATTATTCCTTTGTCTATTATTAGAAAAATTAGACTGAAGGAGATTCAACCCACCATAATCAAATTACAATTAACAGCCAAAACAATAAGGCGGCTTTTTAGGATTATAGAGGATATCTTGATTAAAGTGGGGAAATTATACATTCTAGTTGATTTCCTTGTATTTGAGATAGAGGAAGATCAAGAGGTTTCGTTCATACTGGGACTCCCATTCTTAGCCACTGCAAATGCACTAATCAGTGTAAGGGAAGGCAAAATATCTTTTAGAGTTGGAGAGGAGGCAATTGAATTTACTATTTTCAATGCATCTAGATACCCTTCTTCCACATGTCAATGCTATAGAGTGGACTCAACTAATAAAGGTAAACATAATCTTACTCCACCACTTACAAGTAAGCTAGCATAAACTTTTAAGTTAGAGCCACCGCCTTCGCATCACCATACTAAGCAATGTTATGATGAGCATGATCCACCACCTTTAGTTAATCTTGATTTTAAGGTGGGACACCAACTGTTACTGATCAAATTAGTCAAGCTTTTTCCATGGAAACAAAAATCAAAGTGGTCAGGTCTTTACACGATGTTTAAGGTATTTTTGTGTGGTGTAATAAATATTTGTAGTGACGCTACCGAAACATTCAGAGTGAATGGGCAGCATCTTCAACATTACTTGGGAGGTGAATTGGATTGCCAAAGAATCTCATTTACTCTAGTAGATAATAATAAGGAGGTATCATAGTCAAGCTAGTGGTTATAAAGAAGCTCTTCTTGAAAGGCAACCCAAGCTATATCTTTTTAAGTTTAGTTGTTATTTTAATTAGTTTTTATTTTTCTATTTAAATAAGTGGTTTTAACCTCTTCCTAGCTTGTTTGTCGAGTTTGTAGGCTTAGAAAGCATGAAGATAAAAAGAAAGAAAATTAAAGCTCATAATACATAGTCACCAATGATAAGGGAGTTTCTTTTTCTTATTTTTTTTGGCCTTTCATATTGAGGACAATGTGCAATTTAAGTTAGGGAAAGGTTTTATTGTTATTAGCTTTTGTGATATTTTTAGGTTAGTTTATTTTCATAAAATTTTTTAATTTTATGCATGATTTAAAAACTTAAGCTAGATTTAATTGCACCAATTTCATTTAATTTACCTATCCAATGATGAGAACTTAGTGATATTTCTATCTTGATTCTTTGAAACATGTGAATATTGTTTGAGTGTTATGTAAATTCTTGTGCTAAGCTTTATTATTACGATGAAATTTCTACATTTTGAGCACTATGCCTTTTTCTTGGATTCATTGTACGAATTTAGAGACAATTTTTGTGAATGTGAATTTTTGAATTATGTGTTGAGTTCTAGAATTTGTTTGATTCTCTCTCGAGGTGAAATCCTAGGCTATACTTAGTTAAGGAGATTATTTAGGCCATTTTTGGATCAACTGAGCCTTACCTTTCTTTACATAAATTATCCTTAGTTTCACCCTTTAAGCCAAATGACACCTCTTCATTATTTTAAAACTTAATTTTTTTTTCCTAAACTCTTATATTAATATTTCCAACAATCCTTGCATCCTTCATACCTAAGTGCATAAGTCAATTTAGGAATGTTATGATCTAAGTAGTGGAAAAGGTAGTAATGATGAAAAATGAAGAAAAGTTAAAAGTATGATTATATTCATCTCACTACCCAACAAAAGAAATAAGTTTGGGGGTGTGAAATTGACAAAAAGAAAAAGGGAAAGAAAGAATGAAGTGTTGAACAAAAGAAAAATGTTGATAAAAAAAGGGTATATTAGGTGAAGGAAAATAAAGCTCTTAATAGGTCCTAGATTGACTATGTGATTAGGGTGATTTGAGTTGCGCATTATCCTATATCCAACTTTTTCCCTAGCCATGCATTACAAGCTAATTAAAGTTCTATTGATTCTTGATTTAATGTTAGTCTATATTAATGGAGAGAGAGATGAAAAGCAAATTTATGGAATTTAATTGCTAATTTGAATTTTTCATGAATATAAACTTATTCGGATTGTACAATGTTCTAGGTGAAAAATTGCATGCACACATGGAAATTCACTTAATAATAAGGTTACATTTTAATTGAAAAATGAACTTGAATAATATTTATATGTGGCTTAACTTTATGAATATGGATTAACTTTTGAGGATATTAAAGGTGATTAATGAAATGGTGCAATTGAACTTTAGTGAATGTTTTCATGTTTAAGTTATTGTATTTTATTCTTTGTTTTGCTCGAAGACTAGCAAAATCTGAAGTTTGAGGTATGATAACTCTATTATATAGAGTTATTTTGACACATTTTGAAGGCTTAAGTAGCTAGACCTTTGTGTTTTTTGGTTCGGATTCTAGCATTTTAGGTGTTTTACTAATTTAAGTTGGATTACATGTTGAATAGTTAAATTAAGTTCATTTAGTTCAATTTTACTATTTTTTTTTTGCTTTAATTTACTTTAAGAAGAGTTAATGTCAATTTCTCTCATGGTTTTGTGCAAGACATGTGATGAGTAAGGAGCAATTAAGTCATAATAGTGCAAGTATGGTGAAGGCTTTAGTCATACATGCTACAATAATTTAAAGATAACTTGAGCTTCAGAAGTCCAATATATGTGATTTTTAATCCATTAGAAAGCTAAGAAAATGGGCTACAACTTTCACATTTAATAGTTTGCCTAGTTCAAAACAAATCGACGTGAAAATTACATTAAAAAATGATAGATGGATACAAGTTTTGCACAAGGGAGCATGGTGACTGAGGCCGTGGCTCTGAGTTACTCATGGCCATGGCACTTGATAACTCTATGATATAGGGTTATTTGAGCTTAATTTTAATAATAATTTAACTTAGTTCTTGTACTAATGCATAAAAATTATAAAAATTAGTATGTTTTTATTTAGTTATTTTAAATTAGTTATTTTCGGTGAGTCAATCTAATCTTAGTTAATTTTATGCTTAATTTGGTGTTAATGTGGTTAAGATAGGTTGTTATTAATTTATTTGTCCTTTTTTAGGTGTTTGAAAGAGGAATTTTAATAAAAGGAGAGCAATTTTGAGGTGCAGACCTTCGATGCATATGTTTTAGTATTTTCGCCATAACTTTCTTTACAAAGCTCCAAATAAAGCGATTCTTGACCATTGGAAAGATAAGAGAAAACCCTACAACTTTCATGTTTACCACTTCACCCAATTCAACTTGGAAAGTGGTCAAAAATCTTATCGAAATTGACATACTACAGTAGTCCTAGAGCAATTACGATTTCTGTTAATTAATTGGGCAAAGCTGCGACTCACATAGTCTAATGAGGAAATCTTGATTGGATTTTTTTACCCAGCTTGGCCTAATTTCAAAGTTTATAAACACAACCTTTCAGAGGACTTGAAAAAGAATGAAAAGAAAACACAAAATTGAAAGCTGAGAGTCGCTGAGAGTCGAGCAGCAAAGTTATTGAAGCTGAGAAGATTTTGAAGGATTCAAGAAGACTTGGAAGATCAAGATTATATTTCTTGAGTTTTGTCTTTTTGATCATTCTTTTATTTTCTTAGTTTGTTTTTATTGTTTAAACTTTACTTAATGATGATGTGTGACTTGATTGAGAGCTAAATTGTTAATCTAAGATTATGATTGAACTCAATATGTAATCTGATTTATTTCTCTTGTTATGTTTGATAGATTTAGGTTGTTTATTTTATTTTGTTCTTAATACTTCTAATTGCCTGATCACCAATTGGATTGAATTGGAAACTTAGGTTAAACCTTGGCAAAGGAGATTTAGATAGACCTTGAATAAAATAGTGTATGATCGAATACACTTAGTTGATTAGGTAGTTTGATTTGCATATAGGTTAGACATACACCTATAAGCATACATAGCCAAAATTAGAGCATAAACTTAATGAATCTTTCTTCAATTTAATTTGCATAGACATATAGTAAATTAATTGGGAGAGATATTTTTATCAAAAACTCGATAGAGACTTGTAAATAATTTAGGACTCTAGGTTAGTAACTTAATCCACTAAACTAAGTTAAGAGAGAGAGAGACAATATTTAGATGAAATATTAAGGGACATCATAATCTTTTTCTGGTAGTTAATTGGGTTTTATAAAACAAATTTACTATTTAATTTTAGTTTCAATTTATTAGTTTTAATTTTTTTTTTTTTAATAATTTTAAATTTAATTGTTTGGATAAGATTAAGGTGTTATGATTTTAGCAATTAGCAATTAGGAATTAATTCAATTCTCCATGGGAACCATACTCTCTTTTATCATTATATTACTTGTTAACGATACATGCACTTACGTGAGAAATCAACAACAACACTAAAAGAGCTACCGCTGCAGCGTTGGGAGAATCGTGGCCACAACGTTGAGATGGTGGAGTGCACCATACAAATGACTGAGAGCAGAATGCCACAACACCACCAATGTTTGCCACGGCACCGCGACACCATCCTGTTTTCTAAAAATAAAATTTTGATGAAAAATTGGAAAGTAGGGCACCTTGCACATATTTAAGGGACTTTTTGAGAGCATTTATAAGAGAAGACAACAACAATTTTTTTGGAGAATTTGTGTTAAGAATCAAGCAAGAAATCAAGAGCTGTTGAGAAAGATTCGAGATCAACTAGGTTTCAACATTAGTTTATTTCTCTCTTCGGTGTTATTCTTATTTTCTTGTTTTGAATTCATGGCTAAATTTCTTTGGATAGTGTTTTATTTAGATATCATGAACTAATTTACTTTTCTAGGATTGTGGTGGATTTTAACATGTAATTTGAATACTTGTTTTTCTGTTATTTATCATGAATTGGTATCGTTTTACTTATTCAAATATGTTCTTAATGCCTCTAATTGTTTGATCAACAATCAAGTGATTTGTGAATCTAATTGAAACTCAACAGAGAGATTTTAGGTTGGTCTAAGATTGGAATAGTGTATGTTCCCATCACTTAGGTGATCTGATTCATAATTCGGGTTGACATACACCAATTACCATACATAGCCAAATTAGGACATTTGCTTAATGAACTTAATTTAACTGATTCCTATAGGCATATAGTGAACTAATTAAGTTAGGTATTTGTACAAGTATCTTGACGGAAACTTGTCCATAGCTTTGGATTCTAGGCTAGTAAAACCACCTAAGAAAGATAAATAACAAGGAACACTGGTATCAGATGAAGTGTTGAATGAACCTATAATCCTAGGTCTTTAATCGACTGTTTTTCTCATGATATTTAATTTCTGTTGGTTAATTTAGTGTTTTTTAAATTTATTTTTGAGTAGCTTTTCAATTTTCGATTTGCTTAAATAAGATTAATTTGTTATATAATTTTAGTACTTAGTAAAACTTTAGAAATAAATCTTTATGGGAACGATAATTTGGACTTATTGTCTATATTATTTGTTTAATACATATACTTACGTGTGCAAAATTGATAGCATGTAAGACCTCTAACTTTGATATGAACTATGTGGTGTGAACAAACCTAATTGAAAAGTGAAGTTAAATTTTGACGTATGTGCTTGAAGGTTTAAGAATATGCCTATGTGTATAGAGAATGACTTTGAAATTTATTTTGCATTTGAGGATTTTAATGATATGTTGAATATGCTAAGTGTAAGGAAACATACACCATGACACTTAGGCAAATTATTAGAAAAATGATTGATGACTTTTAAAGTTTGAAGTTTAGATTGAGATTTAATTTTATATTTCAGTATAAGTGTAAGAATCTTGAGATATATGAATGATTTGAAGTGTTTGTTTGAAAGAAAATGCGTTGGGGACTTAGAGAAAATGAATTGAAAACTCAAAAGAGTGAATTTAGAGACTTAAAGAAGTGAAAAATCGGATTCTAGATATGATCTATTGATAAATGCTACCCAGAAAGCAACAAAAAAGTGAATCCTAAAACATCTATCAATAGATTCTTCATGCACTATCAATAGATGTCCACTTGAGAGCAAAAAGGAAAAATGCAAGTGGGTATCTATCAATAGATACTTCTTATCTATTGATAAATACAAGTCAAGGAGCAATAGAAAGTTAACTGATAACATCTATCAAGAGATTAGCGGAATTTATCGATAGATACAAGTCTAAGACCAATTGGAAGCAAGTTAAGAACATCTATTAAGAGATCCGTAAAATCTATCGATAGATAGCTAATCGAGAAAAATGTGAAGGTATCCAATGTTGTCATGACCCGGAACTCCCATCGAGCCCGTGACAATCACCGCGATGTCCCGATAGACACTCATCCATCCGAAAGCCGATTGAGACTTCGCAAGGCTCTTGTACCAGTTTTGCCACTCTCCCTGTGAGTATTTAGTTACAAACTTTCATATTTAAAAGAATATAAACCATTTTTGTGTCGAAAACAATCAAAAAGCGATTTTTACTACACAAGGGTATTTTGGTCATTTTTTCCCCAAAAATGTAAACTTTGATAAAAATGTAATGAATGGGTAGAGAATACATATTTCACGATCGAAAATGATTTTGGATATCTAAAATATTCATTTACAGAGGAATTTGAACTAATATAATAAAATAAAAATATTCTATTTTCTTGTAAAACAATTTTTATATAAATATCCGTAAACAGCTTTTCGTACGTGAAAACAAAATATATCCGTACATACTATAATACAACTAGCCAGAGTATGAAATTTAATTTATAATGACACGTGGGCCCACAGTAGAGAGGTATGAACTAGGAGATAAACCTTTGATAGCTAAGGTTATCACTCCAAGCGTACTCCTCGACAAAATTCACTATCTACGGATGCCTTTGAGCCTGAAAGGGGTGGAAATGAAGGTGGTGAGTTTTACAACTCAGTGAGTAAACAATTACTATCTACAACATCTAAAGTCGAGTAGATGGAGACAATATAAAAACGTTTAGTCACAATGTTATTTATAACACCAAATTTATCTCAATCCATAGTAAATAATTTCATTCCATTAAAAACGGCAAGGCTTATGATTATCTCATAAAACTAGGCCCATGCGAAATCTCATACTCGTGGATACTTGATCAGAGCATCCAATTGAGTCCGTCAAGGCTGTTAAAATTCAGATGACATATGGAAACACAGCCGTTCCCTGGTGTTGGCTACGTTCACTTTCACATGGTGGTTCAGCATGGAGTGAACTCAAATCTCACCTTAGGAGATCCTCACCCATCGTTCCAATAAAAGTAAGCACATCATCGGGTTTCCGTGCCCCTCCTAAAGGTTAGTCCATAGAACCCCCATCACTACAGTGATCACAATAAAATACCTCCAAACCCAAAAATTTAAATTGCATGACATGGCAATTTATTTCTACCTGGCCTATCAAGGCTAAACACACAGTCCAGATGATTTCCACACAAATATAAATTTTTCCAATCATGCCACCATAATGTCATAAGCCACAAATTTCAATTCATGTATAAATAGCACAAGTCACAGTATAGGTCTCCATATACTTAAATTTTTTTTAAATCACCATTCAATTTCAAAACAATTTATAAAACTCATTTCAATCATAACTCATAGTGATTTACAATTTTGAAAACCATCATTCTTTAAAAGCATAAAATCAAGTAAAACTAGTCTAGATAGTTAAGATGATAATTTGTCCACTCACTATTTCAAGAGTGCGAAATACTCCTATTTTCGGTCGTCCGACACGATTTCTTTTCCCTTGTCAGATGGTTTACCACCTATACATCATGCGTGACACAAAATTCAATAAATTGTGTCTAATTATTATAAACTATTCAAGCTCTATAAATCTACATGAATGCACAAAATGTGATGCAAAATGTTCGAATAATCGTTTAAATACGGTATTCGACCTAATTCGCACTACACTCGGTTTAATTGGCTAAAATCTCCAATTTAACTCCAAATCAATTCTTTTCACTTTCTACACTCCAATTATACCTAAATTACCTCAATGGCCATGAATGTGGTTCAATTTATCAGTCCAAATCACAAAATACACTAGTCTATACACTAGGTAAAAATTTAGATTTTTATGTCAAAAATTCTCATTTAATTTCTAGTCTCACCAATCATCAAATATCACCAAAATATCATGAATTGTCATCATTTCCAGCATCAATTCTTCCCCTAGAAAATTTGGCCAAAATGGGCTAAATAAAGGACAAGTATTTTTCTTGATAGATTTTCACACTTAACATTACTAATCAACTAAAAACACCAAATTCCATTGAAATCTAGCAAAATCAAGACTAAAAACTCCTCCATGAATGTTCAGCTAGCATGGGTTCAGCATATCCACTTGAGTTTTAAGCATGGAAAATGAAAAGAAATGTATGGGTAAGGTAGATCACTAGCAAAATAAAAGAAATTTTACCTTTGCTTGATTAAATCCTTGAATTCCAGCAATTTTTTCTCCAATTTTCCACCTAGGGTTTCTTGTTTTTCTTGTCTCTCTTGTCCCTTGAAATGGCCGACCAAAAATGAATGAATTCTAGAGAATTCTAGTGTTTTTATATTACCATTAAAGTATTATTATAACTTGACACATGGCACATTTTTATTGGTCTATGTGTAATTACTTAAAAATCAAGAATTCTTTCTCCACCACACATTCTTTCTGTCACGACCCGGAACTCCCCGTCGAGCCTGCGACAACCGCTGCAAAATCTCAATAGGTATTCATACCCCGAACACCTACCGAAACCTCACAAGGCTTTTGCATCAGCTTTCGCATCTCCCTGGTGAGCAATAATAATTAAACATCATCTTTTAAAGAAATATAAATCATTTTCAAACCAAAACATTAAAATATAGTTTTTCGGCTCACAGGGCCATTTTCGTCCTTTTTGTCTAAAAATTTCACAATCGTTAAAAACGTTACATATAAGTAGAATAAACATAATTTACAATTGAAAATAAATTCAAATGTCTAAAACATTGGTTTGAAGCAAAATTTTAAATGTTTGAATATAATAAAAATCATTCAATAAATACTCAATTTTCTTATAAAATAATTTTTATAGAAACATCGGTAAATAATTTTTATAGTGTAAAAGTTAAATATATTCATACCTATTAAAATGCAAATAACCAAACTATAAAATTACTTTTACAATGACACGTGGGCCCTCAACTGTCCAAGAAGGTATAAGTCCATATACCTTTACTTTCTAAAGATGTAACTCTGAATTTATTTCTTGTTGTGATCGACTATCCACAATCTATCTTGAGCCTAAAATATGGATAGGAAGAAGAGGTGAGATTATATAATCCCAGTGAGTAACTATATACCATATAAACTATCTAAAGGCGAGTAAAATGAGACAAATAAAATATTTCCATCTCCATAAGTTTCATAACATGAAGATTTATCCCATCCCGAATAAGAAATTTTATTTCGTTCAAACAGTTAAATAGGCTTATGATTTTCTTTCATAAAACTAGGCTTAAGCCAAATCTCATACTCGAGGACACTTGATCGTCATCAGAGTCCGATCGAGTCCGCCAAGGTTATAAAAGTTTCATATATGTATGAAACACATTTTTACAGTTGGAAATATAGCCATTCCTTGGCGTTGGCTAAGTTCGCCTTCACGTGGCAGTTCGGCGTGAAGAGAACTCCAATGGTTACCTCGGGAGTTACCCTACTCACTTCTTGACCGAGGTATAAATACATATACATATGTACCTGGGTCCCGTGCCCCTCTAATAGGTTGGTCCACAGAACCCGTCATTGCAGCGACCATTTAATAATCCACCAATTCAATAAAAATATCAATATCATGATTTAGCAATTTTTATCACTAAATAATTTATCATGGCAAAACATACAATTCACATTTTTCGGTATAATTAACAATTCAGTCAATCATGCCATGATATCATAAGCCAATTGAATCAAATCAAACTTTACAATAACACCAGTAGTCTCCAATTACTCTAGTTTCAAAATCAATTATTCAATTTTTCAAATCAATTTATAAAAATTCAATTTATTTTATAAATCCAATTTATTTCATAAATTTCATAATTTTCACATAAAATAAGCAATTTACCAAATAAAATGATTTTTCATAAAATCCTCAAATTTAATAAAATCTACTCTAGATAATAAAGACGATAATAAGTTTACTCACAGTTTTAGGAGTAGAGATACTCATATCCTCCATCCTCGGGTGCAGTCTCTTACCCGAATCAGTTTACTCACCACCTATCTATAATCCATGACACAAAATTCAATAAATTGTGTCAATTCATCATAAATTATTTCAGGCTCTAAATGCATGGAATGTCCTAAAACTATCCAAATAACCGTCTGAATACGGTATTCAGCTTAATCGCCTCTACGCGTCCAAATCGGCTATAATCTTCAATTTAACTCCGAATTAATTTCTTTCAATTTTTTATACCTCAATTTTACCCAAATTAACTTAATATCCTCAAATATGGTGCAAATTATTAGTCTAGGCCACAAATTACGAAATTACCTCCATTGGGTAAAAATTCATATTTTTGCACAGAAAATTCCCATTTAATTTCTATATCCTTAATTCATCCAATTACACTTAAATACCATGAAATATCCTCAAATTCAGCAATCAATCTCTCTCTATAAAATTTGGCCGAAAATGGATAAAATAGGAAACAATTATTTCTTATTTAAATACCGCATTGAACTATTTCAGTCTCTTACCCGATAAATTGATTTACACATCCGATTTAACTCAAATTAATTCCATTTCTTTCTTATACTTCAATTCATCAATTACAATCCAATTACCTAAAATTCATCAATTCCGCCCTCACAATCCGTCTTGAAAAATTCGGCCATGGTGGGGCATAAATCACTGAATTTTTCCTACTCAATTCATATCCCATAATTCATCATTTTCTAACCTATTTACTTGAAATAAAAATCAAATTCATCCTCACACACTCAAGGGTAAATTCGGCTAAGGATGAATGGTGCAGAAAATAAATTTTTCTCTTAGTGTTTTGCTAGCTAACATGATAAACTAGTTAAAATCATCAACATATCTAAAAATTGAATTTATCTAACAACTTTCTCTCTCTAAACCCACTTGATCAGCTTTAAATCTATCATGAAAACTTGCAATTTAACCATGGAAAATAATGAAAATTGCATGGGTAAGGTAGTAATTAAGCTAAGGATGAAAAATCTCACCTTTTTGTTCTTGAATCACTTGAATTTCCTTACTTTTTCTTGATTTTTCTCTTAGTTAGGGTTTATGTTTGTGTTTTCTCTCTCTTCCTTCAGCTTAGGCCGAAGTTTTTGGGAAGAAGTCTGAAAATTTAACCTTTTTATCATTTAAATAAAATAATATTATTTTATTATACTTTTTAATTTTTTATTAATTTATTTTTATTTTTTTTCTTTCTTTGACTTTTATCCACTATCCATTCTTCACTTATCCACTCATTGTAAGAAGTTTCTAGACTCTTCAAAAAAAAATCTTGGTTGAGAAATTTTCAAAAATTGCACTTTGGCCCCCAAAAAGTCAAAAATTATATTTTTACCCCAAAAACTGAAAATTTGTCAAAATGCATATTTTTCACTCCTCATACTCATACCATTCTCCAATTTGTCAAATTTGATCCAAATTCTCTTGAAAATTAAATTTTCGTTCTCGGGTGGTAAAATTATAATTTTACCCCTATACTCCAAAATGTACTGGAGTTACATCTTTTTTCACTTTTTAACTTCAAATAACACTTCAATTAACCATTATTAATCAAATGGGGCCAAAACCTTTTCTAAAAATTCTAATTTTATCCTTTAATGGTAAAATTACTGTTTTGCCCTTGTGTCCCAAAAATAACGAAAAATTAAATTTATGTGAGACCCTGTCTAAGTTGTTAGAAAACCGGTATTGTACCTAATGGTACAATTAAGTTAAATCGAGCTTCAACCTAGTTTAATGGAAATTCTAAGGGGAATTTCAAAATTCTGAGACCCACAGGACAGCTCAGAATAGTGATTTGGAGTTCAAGGTCCAGTTTGGAGTTAATCGGGAAAATTGACCGGTTAAGGACAAAACGGTCATTTTCTCATTTGTTGATTTATGGAGATTTTTAACCAAGATTCGATCACAGTGGACTAAAAATAATTATGTGACATACAGTTATGATCCCATAATTATAGAATGATGTTTAGCAGTGTAAAATGGTGATTTTCGGTGTTTTTGGAGCACAGGGGCAAAATGGTAATTTTGCCACCGGAGTGCTAAATGTGAATTTTTTTGAAAGGATTTTACCCCAATTGGGTAATATTGATTTATATTGATGTTATTTGAGGTTGGACAGTGAAAATAATGAAATTCCGGGACATTTCGGAGTATAGGGGCAAAATCGTAATTTTGCCATCCCGGGGGCATTTCGGTAATTTTTCATCACCAGAATAAATTTTTCCAGCCATGGTCAACCTTGGATCAGATGTTGACTTGATGAATCAAGTGGTGGAGATCAAATGGGAGAAAAAGTCAAAAAGTCAAAAAAATGGGCCAATCACATGGTGCCACGTGGCAACCTTGGTTATTTTATTATAAAAGCTATAAAAATCAGCATTTAAGCCTCATTTCTCTCTCTATAATCGGCTCACACCAGAATTGAAGGAGGAAAAGATGAACCAAGGGGGAAAACCATAAAACCTAGCCAAAAATCCTTAGATTTCAAGAGTTTTTCAAGATTCAAACAAAACAAAGGTAACTTTTCTTTAGATTTCCTCTAACCCTAGCTTATCTATGCATTTGTTCTTGAATTCTATGGTTAAATATGGAGATATCATGAAGAGTTTAATTCTGAAAAATGGGTTTGAGTATGGGTTTGATGTTGGATTGAATTGATTTTGGACTATGTTAGTAGTTAGAGGTAGTTAAGCATGATTATGGAAGAAAAATGAAAGAAAGAAATTGATTCCATGGTTGTTCTTTGTTAGGCCGAACCTAGTGTGTAGAGAATGCATGAGGAATTGGTTCATTTCAAATGAAATGATTTCATTTGAAATAAAGGAAAATAGAAAAATGACAAATGCAAGTGAGAAAGTGTAGTAGAAAATTTTCAGTGCTAATGCACTGCATTGGCCGAATTTTTCCATAAGGAATTGGAAAGGGTAGGATGCTGAAATTGGCATCAATTACATGATATGGGATGAATTAAGGTATTAGAAAAAAAAGAATGGGCCAATTCGGAATCGAATTGGGCATAATAGCCGATTTATCGGGTAATCGGTCGAAATTAGGCAATACCGCGTTAAAGCGATAATCGGACGCGATTTTGCTCTTACGTGTCACACGCTAGCAATTTAAATTAATTTGTATTGGTTTGGGGCATTATAGTAATTTCTTAATTTTATTCTGTGTTAAGGTGGTGAGAAGTCCGGAAAAGGCAAGGGAATCGTAATTGAGGGCGATTAATCCGAGAGCATCCGGAATCCGGATATTTGTGAGACGGTGAGTGAACTTGCATTTCAAATTATTCAGGGAATGCAAATTGTATTGATGTGGATAATTAAATGATTTATCCAAAGTTTTTAAAAGTACATGCCGGGAACAAGCCTTGATAAAAATGATTTTTTTATGTGGTAAATTATGTGTTATGCTTGAAAGCATGAAATTATGTGATATGCATGAAGGCATGAAATATTATTTATTTGATGTGAAATTTGAGTGTGATAAATGTGTACATTGTGATGATGTTTACATGGATGGTTGAAAAGTGTTGTGAAAGTGTTATCACCGTGCACGCGTGAAGAGAGGAAAATGCACATGCCTGAAATGGTGTGTAAAGAGGGATGCTGAGTGATACCCCTCACCGAGAAATTTTCGCCCGAAAAATTGGAAGGGATGCTGAGTGATACCCCTTACCAATTAATTTCCGCCCACGAGCTTGGAAGGGACGCTGAGTGATACCCCTTACCAAATGATGCTCGTTCAGGTACTTGGCAGCAAGGCTGAGTGATACTGCTTGCCAAGTTCCCTAATAAATGTTTTCCACTAAGGATAGTGAATATTTAGCAGTATATATGATTGCATATGCATTTGTGAGTATATGTGTGCATATGTATGAAAAGGATTATTTCTGTGTTATAAATTAAATTAAAATGAGGGGAAGGGTTGGGAAACAATTGGATAAAAATGTATGTGTTCCAAATGTTTGCATCATATTTTTATAACCCTTCCGGACATTATTGCTTGTTCCTGTCTAATGTTTGCTCACTGAGTTTTATACTCACGTTTTCAAAAATTCATGTTTTCAGATCAGGAGGTTGTAGATTCCTAGATCACGGGATCGTTGTAGTCCATCTCCTGGTAGGTGTCTGGCATTCGATAGCTGCCTGTTTTTATTGTATATGTCTCCGCTGCTAGTCATGGGTTTTGTATGCTGGTTATGTACATGTAATGTACACTATTAAAGTTTATTTCTGACTGGTATGAATGTAAATATGTGTAAGCAATGTGAATTGCTAAATACATGACTGGCATAGTGCATGTATATTGTGATTAATAATGCCATTGTGTTTTGGCTGTGTTCACCCCCGGAAAGGGTGTGTGTGTATGTGTGACTGGATATGTCACTGTTAATTGGCGTTGGATGTACACAGGGTGCATTACGTGTGGATGCCTCACACGAGCGTGTATGGAATCAAGTAAGTGAAAATAGGCTTGCTTGGGCTTAGTGAGCTATGCTCATTGGGTCCTTGCGCCGGTCATGGCCCGGGAATTGGGTCGTGACAATTTATCACTACTAAACTTCATATTATGCTCCAATAATCATATTATGCTTCAAATAATTGATCTTGGTCGAATGTGATCAAAATCTTTTATAGAAATCTCCATTTTGTCCTTAAATTAAAAAATGACTGTGTTGTCCCTAATCGGTCAATTTTTTCGATTGACTCCAAACTGGACCTCGAACTTCGAATCAATGTTTTGAGTAATCCCTAGACTGTGAAATTTTCAATTTCACTCTTAAAATCCTTATTTGAACTTGTTCGAGGTTTAAATCATCTTAGTCATATTTCTAGTTATAATACCGAGTTTTGAATACTTTCCCAACTGTTCAAATATACCATCACTCTATCAGTCACATACATGACCTAATAAATATTTTTGGGTTGGGCTTGACACTTTCTCACTTATCCAAAACATTAAATGAATTTTGTGTGGTTGACAATTGTCATGGTGGAGTAAAATTTCAAAATTTCTAATTTTATCCCCGTAGATACGTAAAATTACAGTTTTACCCCTGGTACTCCAAAAATGTCAGAATTTAAAATTTTCACCTTTCAACCTCACATTATACTCCAATGAGTCAAATGTGGTCAAAGTCTTTTCTAAAAATTCTAATTTAATCCTTGAATGGCAAAATTACCATTTTACCCCTAAAATGTGAAAATTCTTATTTGTCTCCAAATCAGCCCTCGAACTTCGAATCACCATTTTAAGACATTTCGAGGGTTTTAATTTTTTCAAATTCATCCTCAAATCCCTATTTAGATTAGTTCGAGGCTTTATCAACTTAGTTGTACCAATAGGTACAATACTAACTTATAGAAATTTTCCATAGGCATTTCAATATGCAATCATACTATCAGGCATGTGAATGACATGTCACATATACAATAGGGTCAGGTTTTAAAATGCATTGTCTATCAATAGACTCAACAAATCAATCAATAGATAGAAAGTCAATGCCAAAAAAATAATAATGGAATCTATCGATAGATGCGTGCGAAAATGTTGAAATAAAATAGAATAACCCTTGTCACTTTCTATCCTTTTGAAACCCTAAACCCTTTAACTAAATTTAAAGCTCATTTGAAGTGAATTTAAGCTTGGGAAATCATTATAAAGGTAAGATAAAACCTTTCTATCAATTGATTTTTGATTTGATCGGTTTATAACTTTGAAATCCATTTGCTCAAGCTTTGATGTTACTCTTCCTGAATTTTGCTAGGAATTTGAAGTTGAGATTGCGTAACCCAGCACCAAAGTTAAAGATTTAAGCACATTGAACTTAGAATTTGAAACTTAGGTCTTCATAACTGTTGATTCCTGTTGTTTATGATGATAATAAAGCATTCTTATTCATTTGTGTCTAATATTCCTACTTGAGTGTGTAGGACAAGAATTGTATACGAATAATAATTAAACCATTCAAAGGCACATTTCAAAAATCTTATAAACAAGGAGCCATATCTGGTCAACAAAGAAGAAGTCTCTTAGTCAAATATTAAGGGTATTAGTCAGGTAAAATTCAAATTAGAAGTAGGCAGGTTTAAGAACAATTGAAAAACAGAAGCAACTTAGTTGACCAACTAATGGGTTAGTCGACTAAAAGCCTACTGCTAGAAATCTAGACCTCAAGACAAAACTAACTTAGTTGACCAAGAAGTAAGTTAGTTGACTAAGTGCTCACTGCCAGAAACTGTGATCAAGAGATAGAGACGACTTAGTCAACTATGACATATGTTAGTCGACTAAGAGCATTCTGTCTGAAAATTTGAACCTAGCACTAAAAGACAGATTAACGACTAGATTTGGTACAAAACTATTCTCAATGGTCAGAAACTGCCTAACACTCATCAGAGCTGATTTATCAAGTATAAAAGGGACTTCCAATGGCTAGAAAATTATAATTGAAGGTTTCTAAGTGAAAGAGAGCTCCAAAATAGCAAAAATCCTCTGCACCTTTATTACACTTCACTCTTATCATTTAATTTGAGATAAGCATTTCACTTTGTACCAGTTAGATGAACTTGGTGGTCATAGGTATTTTCTTATTTCTTTTCTTCTTTTATACTTAAAGTGAAGGAGTTTGTCACGACCTAATTTCATGGGCCGTGACCGGCGCATGAGCTCAAAAAACTTAGCTCACCAAGGCCAAGCAAGCCTCTCCCGTTAATGGAATTAGTACCAAAAGATTCAAGTGTCTTAGTTAAAACAGCTACCTAAGCAAATAATGTTGACATGGCATCTACATCATGAATTTCAGCTACTTTTTTATGCATTGATCGCTCCACTGGTCACTGGTAATTGTTTGCAGCCATCTCTTCCAACAAATGATATGCCTCATCAATCGATTTGGCCATTAAAGTTCCTCCCGTAGTAACATTAATGGTGGTTCGAACATGCCCACTCAAACCATTGTCGAAAGTTTGCACCTGAATACACTTTGAAAGACCATGATAAGGACAATGCCGAAGTAATTCTTTATATCTTTCCTAGGCTTTGTACAATGATTTAGAATCTTGTTGCATGAATGATGTAATATCATTCCTCATTTTTGCTGTCTTAGCCAGAGGAAAGAACTTTTCAAGGAACTTCTGAGCAAGATCATCCCATGTTGTTTTGGACCCTGTAAGGAACACATTCAACCATGCTTTAGCTTTATCCTTCAATGAGAAAAAAAAAGTCCCAAACGAATTATATCATCTATGACACCATTGTGTTTAAAAGTATCACTAATCTCTAGGAAGTTTGATATATGGCCATTTGGATCATCATTTGGAAAGCCCCCAAACTGGACTGAGGTTTGAATCATGGTGATAATAATTGGCTTGATCTTGAAATTGTTTGCTTGAATAGATAGCCTTCAAATGCTCGACAAAATTCCTTGTACCAAAGGAATAATATAATCCCTAAAGTAACAATTTCAGCAACTACGCGTTCTTGGATTTGCTGTCCAACCTGTAGATTAGCCATTGTGCTAATTAAGCAACACCTTGTTGATTTACTTGTTGAAGTTTGTGGAATGTTCTCTCAATTTCTAAATCATAAGGGATAGTCTCCAAGCTCGTTGTTCTTCTCATACAACAACTGAACACACCTACAAAATAAAGAAATAAAACTTAAATTAAGACTAATCTGTAAAATTTTAAAGTTAGCAAATAATAAAGAAAACAAAATCCCTGACAACAACATTAAAAACTTGTTGTCAATTTTGCACATGCAAGTATACGTATCGAACAAGTAATATAGATAATAAGTCTATATTATCATTCCCACAAGGATTTGTTTCTAAAGTTTCACTAAGCACTAAAATTGTATAACAAATTAATCTTATTTAAGCAATCCGAAAATCGAAAAGCTAATCAAAAAGAAATTTTTGAAGAAACACTAAATTAACCAACAGAAATTAAATATCTTGAGAAAAGCAATAGATTAAAGACCTAGGATCATGGGTTCAATTAACACTTCATGTGACACTAGCTTTCCTTATTATTTATCTTTCCTAGGTAGTTTTACTAACCTAGAATCTAAAGCTATGAACAAGTCTCCATTGAGATACTTGCACAAATACCTAACTTAATTAGTTCACTATATGTTTATAGGAATCAATTAAATTGAGTTCATTAAGCAAGTGTCCTAATTTGGCTATGTATGGCAATTGGTGTATGTCTACCCAAATCGCGAATCAGATCACTTAAATGATGTGAACATACACTATTCAAATCTTAGTCCAACCTAAAATCTCTCTATCAAGTTTCAATTAGATTCACTAATTAATTAATTGTTGATCAGGAAATTAAAGGCATTAAGAGCATATTTGAATAAGTAAAATGATACCCATTCATGATAAATAACAAAAAAACAAGTATTCAAACTACATGTTGAAATCCATTATAATCCTAGAAAAGCAAATTAGTTTATGATATCTAAAGAAAACACTATCCAAAGAAATTTAGCCATGAATTCATGACAAGCAAATAAGAATAACACAAAAGAGAGAAATAAACTAATGTTGAAGCTTAGTTGATCTTGAATCTCCTTTAATTGCTCTTGATTTCTTGCTTGACTCTGAACTCTAATTTTCTAGAAAAGCTGCTACCATCCTCTTTTCTGAACGCTCTCAAAAAGTCCCTTAAATATGTGCATGGTGCCCTACTTTCCAATTTTCTATCAAAATTTTATTTTTTAAAATTGGGATGGCACCACGGCCTTGACTCCTTGGCAATATTGGTAGCACTACTGCACTATACTCTTGGTTATTTGTATGGTGCACCCCACAAGCTCAGTGCCATGGCCATGATCCACCCAGCACTACAGCGATAGCTTTTTTAGTGCCGCAGCCATAAGTAACTCAAAGCTGCAGCCACAGTCACCATGCTACCTTGTGCAAAACTGCATCTATATATCATCTTCAGACATGATTTTCACCTTAGTCTATTCCTAATTGGGCAATGTGGTAAACATAAAAGTTTTAACGCATTCTCTTAGCTTTCCAATGGATTAAAGAACACATTAATTGGACTTTTGTTGCTCAAGTAATCTTTAAATTACTGCAGCATATACATGTAAAGCCTTCACTATACTTATGCTATTATGACTCAATTGCACCTAGCTCATCACATATCCTGCACAAAACTATGAGAGGAATAGACATTAACCCTTCTTAAAGTAAATTAAAGAACAATAAAGTAAAATTGAACTAAAATAACTTAAATTAACTATTCAACATATGATCTAACTTAAATTAGAAAAACACCTAAAATGTTAAATCCAAACCTAAAAACTCAAAGGTCTAGCTACTTAAGCCTCCAAAATGTGTCAAAATAACTCTATATAACAAAGTTATCATACCCCCAAACTTAAGATTTTGCTAGTTCTTGAGCAAAACAAAAACAAAATGCAATAACCTAAACATGAAAACATTTAACCACAGTTCAATTGCACCATTTCATTAATCACCTTTAATATCCTCAAAAGTTAATCCATATTCATAACTCTAAGCCACATATAAATATTATTCTGTTGGCTCCATTAGTTTTTGATGATTATAAAACACTCCCATCCTTGTGTGTCTAATATCTCTACCTAAGTGTGCAGGATAAAAGCTCATAAAGAAACAATAATCCAATCTTCCCAATGAGCACTTAAAAATTTGATATGGATAAGGAATAAGAATGATTAACATAAAGGAAGCTCCCTGGTTGAACAAGGAAGATCATTAGTTGGACAAAACTCAAAGTGGAGAAGTGGAAGGTTGAAGTTCAGTGAGAAACAGAATCAACTTAGTCGACCAAGAAAATGGGTTAGTTGACTAAGTGTTCTCTACCAAATCTGCGACTGAGACAGAACCAACTTAGTCGACCAAGGAAAAAATGTTAGTCTACTAAGAGCTCTCTGTCTACAACATACACCAGGCCACTACAAGACAAATTAACGGTTAGAACCTCCCCAAACTATTTTTAACGGTAAAAAATGTTCCAACAGCCATCAAACAAGCCTCTCCAACTATAAAAGGATCTTCAAATACCAAGGAATCAATTTTTGGAACTTTTGGCTTCATTAACAAAGACTCCATCATATTCAAGCCAAGAAAGAGAAGAAAGCTTAGAATTTCTCTTCCATTTCACTGAACCTAAACACCTATCTTCTGTTATTGTGTTTAGCTCTGAACCGTGTACCACTTAGATCAATTTGTGATCATAGGTACTTTCTTTTCTACTCATCTTTGTATTCTTAGAGTGAGGGATTCACTCTAAGTGTTTGTTTCAAGCTAGGTTGCTTGAAAGATTAAAGGTTCCAACTTAGCCTTGGAAAGTTGGGTGTTGGGTTTGGTTGAGCCCTTGAAAAACCATTGTGAAGGTTGTGGTTGAGTCTTGGAAAACCACATTGGGGTTTTAGTTGAGCCCGGGAAAAACTAGTGTGAAGGTTGTGGCTAAGCCTTGTAAAAGCCATTGTAAAAGCTTGGTGAAAGCTTGTGAATTCCACTGATTTTAGTGATTTGTTTGAAAATCCTTGGTTGGATAATCAAGGTAGTAGATGTAGGTCTTGGACCGAACCACTATTGTGAGACCCTGTCTAATTGGTTAAAAAGCCGGTATTGTACCTAATGGTACAATTAAGTGAAATCGAGCTTCAAATTAGTTTAATAGAAATTCTAAGGGGAATTTCAAAATTCTGAGACCCACAGAATAGGTCAGAATGGTGATTTGGAGTTCAAGGTCCAGTCTGGAGTTAATCGGGAAAATTGACCGGTTAAGGACAAAACGGTCATTTTCTCATTTGTTGATTTATAGAGATTTTTAACCAAGATTTGATCACATCGGGCCAAATATAATTATGTGACATACAGTTATGATTTTTGGAGTATAAAATGATGTTTAGCAGTGAAAAATGGTGATTTCCAGTGTTTTTGGAGCACAAGGGCAAAATGGTAATTTTACCACCGGAGTGCTAAATGTGAATTTTTTTGAAAGGATTTTACCCCAATTGGGTAATATTGATTTATATTAGTGATATTTGAGGTTGGACAGTGAAAATAATGAAATTCCGGGACATTTCGGAGTATAGGGGCAAAATCGTAATTTTGCCATCCCGGGGGCATTTCGGTAATTTTCCACTACCAGAATAAATTTTTCCAGCCATGGTCAACCTTGGATCAGATGTTGACTTGATGAATCAAGTGGTGGAGATCAAATGGGAGAAAAAGTCAAAAAAGTCAAAAAACGGGCCAATTACATGGTGACACGTGGCAACCTTGTTTATTTTATTATTTAAGCCATAAAAATCAGCATTTAAACCCTCATTTCTCTCTCAAAGTCGGCACCCACCAGAATTGAAGGAAAAACAAGAAGAACAAAAGAGAAAAACACAAAACCTAGGTGGAAATTTAAGGAAAAGTGTGATTTTCAAAGGAAATCACTTGAAAAAGGTAATAAATCTTTACTTTGGCTTGTGATTTACCTTACCAATGCTTTTGTTCTTGATTTCAAAGGTTAAATATCGAAATATCATGAAGAGTTTAAGTCTGAAAAATGGGTATGGATGAGGAAGGATTGTTGGATTGGATTAAATTTAGACTATGTTAGTAGTTAGAGGTAGTTAAGCATGATTATGAAGAAATATGGAAGAAAGAAATTGAATTCCATGGTTGTTCTTCCTTGGCCGAATCTAGTGTGTAGTGAATGCATGAGGAATTGTCTCATTTCAAATGAAATGGTTCCATTTGAAATGAAAGAAATTGGAAAATGATAAATTAAAGTGAAAAATGTAGTAGAAAAATTTTCAGTGCTAATGCACTGCATTGGCCGAATTTTTCCATAAGGAATTGGAAAGGGTAGGATGCTGAAATTGGCATCAATTACATGATATGGGATGAATTAAGGTATTAGAAAAAGAATGGATCAATTTGGAATTGAATCGTGCTTAATGGCCAATTTATCGACTGAACGGTCGAAATTAGGCAATACCGCGTTAATGCGATAATCGGACGCGATTTTGCTCTTACGTATCACACGCTAGTAATTTAAATTAATTTGTATTGGTTTGGGGGCATTATAGTAATTTCTTAATTTTATTCTGTGTTAAGGTGGTGAGAAGTCCGGAAAAGGCAAGGGAATCGTAATTGAGGACGATTAATCCGAGTGCATCCGGATTTGTGAGACGGTGAGTGAACTTGCATTTCAAATGATTTGGGAAATGCACATTGTATTGAATTAGCTGATTAAACGATTTAGTCAAAGTTTTATTTAAAACATGCGCCGGGAACAAGCCCCTGATAAAATGATTTTATGTGATGAATTGTGGTAAGCATGAAGGCATGAAATTGTGCTGTTATATATGTGTCACATATGTGTGAATATGTGTGATGTATTGACATTTGATATTGTTAATATATATGTAAATGTATGTGTGTGTGATGTGTGGAAAAACACATGTCGGTGAGATTGGATGTGGAAAATGTGGTTGGTGCACGATGTGGGGGGGATGCACACTGTAGCTCCAGCTATGTGCACGATGTGGGGGAATGCACATGAGCTGGTGAGTGCACATGGTGCACATGATGATGACTCCAGTTATGTGCACGATGTGGGGGGATGCACATGAGCTGGTGAGTGCACATGGTGCACATGATGATGACTCCAGCTATGTGCACGATGTGGGGGGATGCACATGAGCTGGTGAGTGCACATGGTGCACATGACCACTCCAGCTATGTGCACGATGTGGGGGGATGCACATGAGCTGGTGAGTGCACATGGTGCACACGATATTTTCAGCAAGTGAGACAATGGAATGTTGTACTTATCTGTGTGCGTATGTATGAATTTGATTATTCCTTCATTATAAATTAAATTGAAGTGAGGGGAAGGGTTTGATAATAAATTGGATAAAAATGAATGTGTTCCAAATGTATGCATCATATTTTAACCCTTCTCGATATTATGGCTTGTTCCTATCTAATGTTTGCTCACTGAGTTTTATACTCACGTTTTCAAAAAAATTCATGTTTTCAGATCAGGAGATTGTAAATTCCTAGATCGCGGGATCACAGTAGTCCATCTCCTGGTAGGTGTCTGGCATTCACTAGTTGCCGCTTTATTGTACATGTCTCCGCTGGTAGTCTTGGGTTTCTGTATGATGGATATGTACATGTAATGTACATTGTCAGAGTTTATATTTGACTGGTATGAATGTAAATATGTGTAAGCAATGTAAATTGCTAAATACATTACTGGCATAGTGCATGTATAATGTGATAAAAAAAAATGCCATTGTGTTTTGGCTGTGTCCACTCCCGGAAAGGGTGTGTGTGTGTATGTGTGACTGGATGTGCCATGGTTAATTGGCATTGTATGCGCACTGGGTGCATTACGTGTGGATGTCCCACACGAGCATGTATGGAATAAAGTCAGTGGGAATAGGCTTGCTTGGGCTTAGTGAGCTATGCTCATTGGGTCCTTGCGCCGGTCATGGCCCGAGAATTGGGTCGTGACAATGTTGGTATCAGAGCCCTAGGTTGTTAGGTCCTAGGGTGTTATGGTCGAGTCCAGCGGAGAGTCGGGTCTTTATGTGGGATCATTAATTATGAACTGTGAGCCGCGGCACATTTCATAATTGAGAAACCGCATAAATTCTCAATGATAGAAGCCACCTTATTTGTAATTGTGTATAATAATTGGTGTTGCTCTTGTCTAGGTAAGAATGCCACCTAAGACACGGGCCACCTCGAGACGAGTGGGGGAGCAGGATGTTCCCATTGAGATGACCGATAGGCCACGGGCACCCACCCGCAGAGGTCGAGGTAGACGTGGTAGGGTCATTAGGCCAGTGAGGGCAGATACGCCCGAGGGTAGGAGAGAGGCTGTCCATTCTGTAGGTGAGGCGGATAGGCCACCTACTAGAGGCGTTACTGTTGAGGACTTGGCGACTGGCCTGCAGGGAGTTAGTCGGGTTGTAGAGATGATGGCAGCCCGAATGGAGGATATGCAGAAAGTAATGGAGGGGAGGCATGTGGAGCCAGAGTCCCCTAGTTCCCAAGGCCAGATAGATCGCCAACCTCCCGAGAGTGATAGAGGTCAGGTTGAGGTTTCACTCACTGACTTCCTGAAACTCAAGCCTCCATCATTTACGGGGTCAGATGCATCGGAGAAACCTCAGGTTTTCTTGGACAAGATGGAGAAGATTTGTAACGCTATGGGATGCTCTAGTTCCAAATCAGTGGAACTAGTAGCCTTTCAGCTGGAGGATGTGGCACAGGAATGGTACGACTCCTTGCGAAGGGGTAGGCCGACAGGTGCTGCACCGTTGAGTTGGACTGAATTCAGTACAGCCTTCCTGGATCGATTTTTATCGCACAGTGTGCGAAATGCCAGGGCTAGAGAGTTTGAGGCATTGGTGCAAACTTCAGGCATGACGGTGTCGGAGTACGACATCAAGTTTACACAGTTGTCTCGATATGCACCATATCTGGTTTCCACCGAGGAGATGAAAGTCCAAAGGTTTGTGGATGGACTGGTGGAACCATTATTTAAGGCTGTGGCTTCCCGAGATTTCCATACATACTCGGAGGCAGTAGACTGTGCTCAAAGGATTGAGATGAGGACCACTGAGAGTAGGGCCGCAAGAGATGTAGCAAAAAGGGCCAAAACAGAGGGTTATAAAGGCCGCAGAGATTACGGTGGCAGAAGTTCATTTTTTAGCCATCAAGGACCACAGAGGGGATCGAGGTTTCCCCAACGGGGAGGTGATGTGACGAGTGCTAGCGCTGGATCGGGGCAGAACACTTTTAGTGGGAGGAGGCAACCGCAGGATTCCAGGCAGAGTAGTCAGGCTATCCCGCCCTGCGATAATTGTGGGAGACCGCACAGAGGACAATGTTATCGTCCTGTAAGGACTTGTTTTAACTGTGGCCAGCCTGGACACATATGGAAGCACTGCCCGACAGCTCAGCAACCGCAAGGTTCAGTTCGCGGTTCTACTCGGTCAGCTTTGTCTGCTCCTTCAGCAGCTGTTTCAACTGGTCAGGGAGTTAGCGAGACGCGAGGTAGAGGTGCTGGTACTTCTTCTCGAGGTAGACCAGCGGGGTCTGGACAACAAAGTTCTGCAGGAAGAGGCCAGGCAAGGGTATATGCCTTAACTCATCAGGATGCCCAGACATCCAATGCAGTAGTTTCAGGTACTCTTTCCATCTGTGATATGGATGCTAGAGTATTGTTTGATCCTGGATCTACTCATTCTTTTATCTCTCCATGCTTTGCATTTCGATTGGGTAGAGACTGTGTTAGGAGAGAAGAACAATTAGTGGTGTCTACTCCTTTGAAGGAGGCATTTATGGCTGAGTGGGAATATCAATCTTGCATAGTGCGAATTAAGGATAAAAACACCCTAGTGAATTTAGTGGTGTTAGACATCTTGGATTTTTATGTGATATTGGGAATGGACTGGCTGTCACCTTGTCATGCCAGTGTAGACTGTTATCATAAGATAGTTAGATTTGATTTCCCGGATGAGCCATCATTTAGCATCCAAGGGGATAAAAGTAATGTTCCGACCAACTTGATATCTGCCATGTCTGCTAGGAGGTTGTTGAGGCAGGGCTGTCAAGGTTACCTAGCAGTGGTGAGGGATAACCAGGCAGAGGTCGGAGATATAAGTCAAGTGTCGGTAGTGAATGAGTTTGTGGATGTATTTCCTGAGGAACTGCCAGGATTACCTCCGGAGCGAGAGATTGAGTTTTGCATAGACTTGATTCCTGATACTAGACCCATATCTATACCTCCATATCGGATGGCACCGGCAGAGCTCAAGGAGCTCAAGGATCAGTTGGAGGACCTGCTAGACAAAGGGTTCGTCCGCCCCAGTGTTTCACCATGGGGAGCACCGGTGTTATTCGTAAAGAAGAAAGATGGGTCACTTAGATTATGCATTGACTACCGACAGCTTAATAAGGTAACGGTGAAGAATAAGTACCCACTCCCAAGAATAGATGACTTGTTTGATCAGTTACAAGGGGCACAGTGTTTTTCTAAAATAGATTTGCGATCTGGGTATCATCAATTGAGAATCCGGGATGAGGATGTGCCAAAGACAGCATTTCGGACCAGGTATGGTCATTATGAGTTCTTGGTAATGTCGTTTGGACTTACCAATGCCCCTACAGCCTTTATGGATTTGATGAACCGAGTGTTCAAGCCCTACCTGGACAAGTTTGTAGTGGTGTTCATTGATGATATCCTGATCTACTCGAGGAGTCGAGAGGAACATGAGCAGCATCTTAAGATAGTGCTCCAGATTTTGAGAGAACATCGATTGTATGCCAAGTTCTCCAAATGTGAGTTTTGGCTTGAAAGTGTTGCATTCTTGGGACATGTGGTATCTAAGGATGGGGTACAAGTGGATCCAAAGAAAGTCGAAGCGGTGGAAAAATGGCCAAGGCCAACCTCGGTTACGGAGATTAGAAGCTTTTTAGGGTTGGCAGGCTACTATCGTCGCTTTGTTAAGGATTTCTCCAGAATAGCCGCCCCTCTAACCAAGCTGACACGAAAGGATACAAAGTTTGTGTGGTCAAATACCTGTGAAGATAGCTTTGAGAAGCTTAAGACATGTCTCACCACAGCTCCAGTGTTGAGCCTACCACAGGGCACAGGGGGTTATACAGTATATTGTGATGCCTCGTTGGTTGGTTTAGGATGCGTGTTAATGCAACACGGGAAGGTGATTGCATATGCATCAAGACAACTTAAAAGGCATGAACAGAATTACCCCGCCCATGATCTGGAGATGGCAGCGATTGTATTTGCTTTAAAGATCTGGAGACATTATTTGTATGGTGAGACTTGTGAGATATATACAGACCACAAGAGCTTAAAGTATATATTCCAGCAGAGGGATTTGAATTTGCGGCAACGTAGGTGGATGGTGTTGCTGAAGGATTATGATTGTACTATTCTTTACCATCCCGGTAAAGCTAATGTGGTGGCGGATGCCCTGAGTCGAAAGTCGATGGGTAGCCTAGCACATATCTCCACAGATAGAAGATTATTGGTCAGAGAGATGCATAGCTTGGGAGACATGGATGTGCATTTGGAGGTTTCTGAGGCAGATGCACTGCTAGCTCATTTCAGAGTGAGGCCTATCCTAATAGACCGAATTAAAGAGGCACAAGGTAAAGATGAGTTCGTAACTACGATCTTACAGGATCCTCAGGGAAAGAAGGAGAAGATGTTTACCAGAGGCACCGATGGAGTGTTGAGGTATGGAACCAGACTCTATGTGCCAGATATTGATGGGTTGAGGAGAGAAATATTGGAGGAGGCTCACATGGCAGCCTATGTGATACATCCAGGTGCTACAAAGATGTATCAAGATTTAAAGGAAGTGTACTGGTGGGAAGGACTTAAAAGAGATGTGGCTGAGTTTGTTTCCAAGTGCTTAGTGTGTCAACTGGTTAACGCAGAGCACCAAAGGCCTGCAGGATTACTACAGCCATTACCAGTTCCCGAATGGAAGTGGGAGCATATTGCCATGGACTTTGTGACAGGTTTACCTCGAACTAGCGGGGGTTATGACTCGATTTGGGTCATAATAGACCGGTTGACGAAGTCAGCTCACTTTCTTCCGGTCAAGACCACTTATGGGGCTGCTCAGTATGCCCAGCTTTATGTAGATGAGATAATACGGTTGCATGGCATTCCTGTTTCCATAGTGTCAGATAGAGGGACACAGTTTACTAGTAGATTCTGGGAAAAGTTGCAGGAAGCATTGGGCACTAAATTGAATTTTAGTACAGCTTTCCATCCCCAGACTGATGGACAGTCTGAACGAACCATCCAGACTTTGGAAGACATGTTGAGAGCATGTGTAATAGACCTTGGAGTCAAATGGGGTCGGTATTTACCCTTAGTGGAGTTTGCTTACAATAACAGTTTCCAGACTAGCATCCAAATGGCACCATTTGAAGCACTGTATGGAAGAAGGTGCAGATCACCCATTGGATGGCTAGAGGTGGGTGAAAGGAAACTGTTGGGGCCTGAGTTGGTGCAGGACGCCACTGATAAAATCCGTATGATTCGTCAACGGATGCTTACAGCCCAGAGTAGGCAAAAGTCTTATGCTGATAACCGACGGAGGGATTTGGAATTTCAGGTGGGAGACCATGTGTTTTTAAAAGTCTCGCCAACCAAAGGGTTAATGAGGTTTGGTAAGAAAGGGAAGTTAAGCCCTCGGTACATAGGACCCTTTGAGATTTTAGAGAGGGTCGGAGCAGTGGCATATCGATTGGCATTACCACCAGACCTTTCGAGTGTTCACCTTGTGTTCCATGTGTCTATGTTGAGGAAGTATAATCCAGATCCTTCTCATGTGATACGGTATGAAACCGTTCAGATACAAGATGATTTGACTTATGAGGAGCAACCAGTAGCTATCCTGGATAGGCAAGTCAAAAGGCTCCGATCAAAGGATGTGGCTTCAGTGAAAGTGTTGTGGCAAAATCACACCAATGAAGAGGTAACGTGGGAAGCTGAGGAGGAAATGCGGACAAAGTATCCACACCTCTTCGATGTGTAAAGGTAAGCCACTCTACTTTAAATTTAAATTCGGGGACCGAATTTTTATTAGTGGGGGAGAGTGTGAGACCCTGTCTAATTGGTTGAAAAGCCGGTATTGTACCTAATGGTACAATTAAGTGAAATCGAGCTTCAAATTAGTTTAATAGAAATTCTAAGGGGAATTTCAAAATTCTGAGACCTACAGAATAGATCAGAATGGTGATTTGGAGTTCAAGGTCCAGTCTGGAGTTAATCGGGAAAATTGACCGGTTAAGGACAAAACGGTCATTTTCTCATTTGTTGATTTATAGAGATTTTTAACCAAGATTTGATCACATCGGGCCAAATATAATTATGTGACATACAGTTATGATTTTTGGAGTATAAAATGATGTTTAGCAGTGAAAAATGGTGATTTCCAGTGTTTTTGGAGCACAAGGGCAAAATGGTAATTTTACCACCGAAGTGCTAAATGTGAATTTGTTTGAAAGGATTTTACCCCAATTGGGTAATATTGATTTATATTAGTGATATTTGAGGTTGGACAGTGAAAATAATGAAATTCCGGGACATTTCGGAGTATAGGGGCAAAATCGTAATTTTGCCATCCCGGGGGCATTTCGGTAATTTTCCACTACCAGAATAAATTTTTCCAGCCATGGTCAACCTTGGATCAGATGTTGACTTGATGAATCAAGTGGTGGAGATCAAATGGGAGAAAAAGTCAAAAAAGTCAAAAAACGGGCCAATTACATGGTGACACGTGGCAACCTTGTTTATTTTATTATTTAAGCCATAAAAATCAGCATTTAAACCCTCATTTCTCTCTCAAAGTCGGCACCCACCAGAATTGAAGGAAAAACAAGAAGAACAAAAGAGAAAAACACAAAACCTAGGTGGAAATTTAAGGAAAAGTGTGATTTTCAAAGGAAATCACTTGAAAAAGGTAATAAATCTTTACTTTGGCTTGTGATTTACCTTACCAATGCTTTTGTTCTTGATTTCAATGGTTAAATATGGAAATATCATGAAGAGTTTAATTCTGAAAAATGGGTATGGATGAGGAAGGATTGTTGGATTGGATTGAATTTAGACTATGTTAGTAGTTAGAGGTAGTTAAGCATGATTATGAAGAAATATGGAAGAAAGAAATTGAATTCCATGGTTGTTCTTCCTTGGCCGAATCTAGTGTGTAGTGAATGCATGAGGAATTGTCTCATTTCAAATGAAATGGTTCCATTTGAAATGAAAGAAATTGAAAAATGATAAATTAAAGTGAAAAATGTAGTAGAAAAATTTTCAGTGCTAATGCACTGCATTGGCCGAATTTTTCCATAAGGAATTGGAAAGGGTAGGATGCTGAAATTGGCATCAATTACATGATATGGGATGAATTAAGGTATTAGAAAAAGAATGGATCAATTTGGAATTGAATCGTGCTTAATGGCCAATTTATCGACTGAACGGTCGAAATTAGGCAATACCGCGTTAATGCGATAATCGGACGCGATTTTGCTCTTACGTATCACACGCTAGTAATTTAAATTAATTTGTATTGGTTTGGGGGCATTATAGTAATTTCTTAATTTTATTCTGTGTTAAGGTGGTGAGAAGTCTGAAAAAGGCAAGGGAATCGTAATTGAGGACGATTAATCCGAGTGCATCCGGATTTGTGAGACGGTGAGTGAACTTGCATTTCAAATGATTTGGGAAATGCACATTGTATTGAATTAGCTGATTAAACGATTTAGTCAAAGTTTTATTTAAAACATGAGCCGGGAACAAGCCCCTGATAAAATGATTTTATGTGATGAATTGTGGTAAGCATGAAGGCATGAAATTGTGCTGTTATATATGTGTCACATATGTGTGAATATGTGTGATGTATTGACATTTGATATTGTTAATATATATGTAAATGTATGTGTGTGTGATGTGTGGAAAAACACATGTCGGTGAGATTGGATGTGGAAAATGTGGTTGGTGCACGATGTGGGGGGGATGCACACTGTAGCTCCAGCTATGTGCACGATGTGGGGGAATGCACATGAGCTGGTGAGTGCACATGGTGCACATGATGATGACTCCAGCTATGTGCACGATGTGGGGGGATGCACATGAGCTGGTGAGTGCACATGGTGCACATGACCACTCCAGCTATGTGCACGATGTGGGGGGATGCACATGAGCTGGTGAGTGCACATGGTGCACACGATATTTTCAGCAGGTGAGACAATGGAATGTTGTACTTATCTGTGTGCGTATGTATGAATTTGATTATTCCTTCATTATAAATTAAATTGAAGTGAGGGGAAGGGTTTGATAATAAATTGGATAAAAATGAATGTGTTCCAAATGTATGCATCATATTTTAACCCTTCTCGATATTATGGCTTGTTCCTATCTAATGTTTGCTCACTGAGTTTTATACTCACATTTTCAAAAAAATTCATGTTTTCAGATCAGGAGATTGTAGATTCCTAGATCGCGGGATCACAGTAGTCCATCTCCTGGTAGGTGTCTGGCATTCACTAATTGCCGCTTTATTGTACATGTCTCCGCTGGTAGTCTTGGGTTTCTGTATGATGGATATGTACATGTAATGTACATTGTCAGAGTTTATATTTGACTGGTATGAATGTAAATATGTGTAAGCAATGTAAATTGCTAAATACATGACTGGCATAGTGCATGTATAATGTGATAAAAAAAATGCCATTGTGTTTTGGCTGTGTCCACTCTCGGAAAGGGTGTGTGTGTGTATGTGTGACTGGATGTGCCATGGTTAATTGGCATTGTATGCGCACTGGGTGCATTACGTGTGGATGTCCCACACGAGCATGTATGGAATAAAGTCAGTGGGAATAGGCTTGCTTGGGCTTAGTGAGCTATGCTCATTGGGTCCTTGCGCCGGTCATGGCCCGGGAATTGGGTCGTGACAACTATAAATTCTTTGTCTATTGTTTTACTTTCTTTATTATGAGATTAAGTCTCAATCCCACCAAAAAAGTCGAACTAGTGTTATTCACCCCCCCTCTAGCACTCTTATTTGGGACCAACATATTCAAGTTCATGTTTCAATTCAAATGCAAGCTTATCATTAAGTGAATTTTCATGTGTGTGTGCAATTTTTTCACCTAGAACATTATAAAATCTAGATAAGTTTATATTCATGCAAAATTCAAATTAAAAATTAAATTCCATAAGTTTGCTTTTCGTTTCTCTCTTCACTAATGTAGACTAACACTAAATCAAGGATCATTAGGACTTTAATTAGCTTGTAATGTATGGCTAGGGCCAAGGTGGGATATAGGATAATGTGTAGCTCAAATCACCCTAATCACATAGTCAATCTAAGACCTATTAAGAGCTTTATTTTCCTTCACCTAATATGCCCTTTTTTCGTCAACATTTTTCTTTTGTTCAATACTTCATTCTTTCTTTCCCTTTTTCTTTTTGTCAGTTTCACACCTGAAACTTATTTCGTTTGATGGGTAGTGAGATGAATACAATCATATTTTTAAGTTTTCTTTATTTTTCATCATTACTACGTTTTCCACTACATAACTCATAACATTCCTAAATTGACTTAATCACTTAGGAATGAAGGATGCAAGAATTGTTGAAAATATTAATCTAAGGGTTTAAGAAAAAAAATTAAGTGTTCAAACAAAGAAAATGTGTCATTAGGCTCAAAGGAGGAAACTAAGGATAATTTATGTAAAGAAAGGTTACACAAGGCTCAATCAGTCTAAAAATAGCATAAATCATCTCCTTATCTAAGTATAGCCTAGGATTTCACCTCGAGAGAGAATCAAGCATATTCTAGAAGTCAATACAAAATTCAAAAATTCACATTCACATAAACTGTCTCTAAATTCATACAATGAATCCAAGCAAAAGGCATAGTGCTCAAAATGTAAAAATTTCATCCTAACAATAAAGCTTAGCACAAGAATTTACAGAACATTCACATGTTTTAAAGAATCAGGATAGAAATATCACTAAGTTCTCATCATTGGATAGGTAAATTAAATGAAATTGGTGTAATTAAATCTAGCTTAAGTTTTTAAATCATGCATAAAATTAAAAAATTTTATGAAAATAAACTAACCTAAAAAAATAACAAAAAAACCCTCCCCCAAACTTAAATTACACATTGTCCTCAATGTGAAAAGCTAAAAAAAATAAGAAAAAGAAACTCCCCTGTCACTAGTGATAGTGCATCGAGAGCTCTAATTTTCCTTCTCTTTACCTTCATGCTTTCCAAACCTATAAACTCAACAAACAAGTTAGGAAGAAGGTTAAACTACTTATTTAA
This sequence comes from Theobroma grandiflorum, assembly GCA_036013995.1. NCBI lineage: Eukaryota > Viridiplantae > Streptophyta > Magnoliopsida > Malvales > Malvaceae > Theobroma > Theobroma grandiflorum. The sequence continues at coordinate 13,550,699 of CP142130.1, read as the reverse complement.
ATAGAGAAATAAAAAATAACCAAAATAACAACTAAACCTAAAATGACATAGTTTCGATTGCCTTTCAAAAAAAAGCTTCTTTATAGTCACTAGCTTGACTATTGTACCTCTTTATTGTTGTGTACTAGAGTAACCGAGATTCTTTGGCTATTTAATTCACCTTTTAAATAATGTTGAAGATGTCGCCTGCTCACTCCAAATGTTCCGATAACTTCACTACAAATATCTATTGCACCACACAGAAAGACCTTAACCACCACGTAAAAACCTGACCATTTTGATTTTTTTCCATGGAAGAAGCTTGATTGATTTGGTCAGTAACACTTGTTGTCCCACTTTAAAATCAAGATTAATTGACGGTGGTGGATCATGCTCACCATACCATTGCTTAGTTTTGAGATGTAATGGTAGTGGCTTTAACTCAAGAGTTTGTGCTGGCTTACTTATAAGTAGTGGAGTAGAATTACCTTTACCTTTATCAGCTGAGTCCACTCTATAGCATTGAGCTAAAGGAAGGGTATATAGGTGCATTGAAAATAATAAATTCAACTACTCCTATCCAACTCTAAAAGTTATTTTGCCTTCCCTTACACGGATTAATGCGTCTGTAGTGGCTAAGAATGGACATCCTAATTTGATCAGAACCTTTTAATCTTCATCCATCTCAAGTACAATAAAGTCCATCGAAATGTATAATTTCCCCACTTTAATCAAGACATCCTCCATAATCCTAAAAGGATGCCTTATTGTCATGTTTATGAGTTGCAATTTGATTGTAGTGGGTTGAATCTTCTTCAATCCAATTTTTCTGGCAATAGATAAAGGAATAATTGAGACATCAGTACCCAAATCACACTAAGCTTTTGAAAAATTAACACTACCAATTGAGTAAGGGATAGAGAAATTCTTTAGGTCCTTAAGCTTTGGTATAAGCATATTTTGTATTATTGCACTACACTTCTCAGTTAATGTAACTATCTCGAAATCCTCTAATTCCCTCTTCTTAGTTAATATGTTCTTCAGAAACTTCACATATGACAGCATTTAATTTAAAGCTTTTATTGGAGGAATATTGATGTGAATTTTTTTGAATACCTCAAAAAACTTTTGCAAGTGCTTATCAAGCTTTTGTTTTGGAAGCTGTTGAGGAAATGGTGGTGGTGGTAAGGTTACATTTGCTTCCTTCTCTTGAATTTGCTTGTCAACTGTCTCAATAACTGTGTCATTCTCAACAAGCTTGTCTTGAATATCAGCTTGCCTAATATTATTTTCAACCTATTTTCCACTTTTCAGCGTGATTGCCATAACTTGTTTTATCCCTTCTTTCTTTGGATTCACCTCTATATCGTTAGGCAGTGTTCCTTAAGGTCAACTATTAAATAAATTGGCCAATTGACCAACCTAAGTCTCAAGGTTTTGGGGTGAGGCTACTTGACTCTAAATGAGAATTGTTTGACTTTGTATGATGCTATCATTCTATCTCATGTACTGCTTTAGTAAATCTTTTACAACTAGCTTTTTTTTTTAGAAAGGTGTTCTAACTTGCTGTTAGAATCCTCGAGGTGCATTTGGCCTTGAAGTTGATGACGATCCTTGATTATTAACCTAAGAGAAATTGGGATGATTCCTTCACCTTGGCTTGTACGTGTTTGAGTAAAAGTTATTTTGCTGCCTATTCCTCACAATTGCATTGTTTCTATTAAGCTAAGACACTGATAACTTGCATGATTATCTCCATAATACTCAAACACTACAAAAGGACTTTGAATGGAGTTAGTACTGAAAGATCAAGTGTCTTAGTTAGAACAGCTACCTAAGAAAACAATACTGACATGACATCTACATCATGAATTTCAGCTACTTTCCTATGCATTGATCGCTCCACTGACCACTAGTAGTTGTTTGCAGCGATCTCTTCCAACAAATTGTATGCTTCATCAATTGATTTAGCCATTAAAGTTCCTTCTGCAGCAGCATCAATGGTGGTTCAAACATGGCCACTCAAACCATTATCAAAAGTTTTCAACTAAAGCCATTTTGAAAGGCCATGATGAAGACAATGCTGAAGTAATTCTTTATATCTTTCCTAGGCTTTGTATAACAATTTAGAATCTTGCTACATGAACGATGTAATATGATTCATTATTTTTACTATCATAGCCAGAGGAAAGAACTTGGCAAGGAATGTCTGAGCAAGATCATCCCATGTTGTTATGGAGCCAGTAGATAGTGCATTCAACCATGCTTTAGCTTTATCCCTCAATGAGAAAAGAAAAAGTCTCAAACGAATTGCATCATCTATGACACCATTGTGTTTAAAAGTATCACAAATCTCCAAGAAGTTTGATATATAGCCATTTGGATCATCATTTAGAAGGCCCCTGAACTAGACTGAGGTTTGAATCTTGGTGATAATAGTTGGCTTGATCTTGAAATTATTTGCTTGAATAGCTAGCCTTCGAATGCTCGACGAAATTTCTTGTACCAAAGGAACAACATAATCCTTAAAGCAACAATTTTCAGCAACTACACACTCTTGGATTTGCTGTTCAACCTGTTGATCAACCATTGTATTAATTAAGCAACACCTTGTTGATTTTCTCATCGAAGTCTGCAGAATATTCTCTCAATTTCTGTATCACAAGGGATAGTTTCCAAGCTCTTTGCTATTCTCATACAACAATTGAACACACTTGCAAAAGAAAGAAATAAAACTTAAATTAAGACTAATCTATAAAATTTTAATATTAGCAAATAATAAGAAAACAAAATCCTCGACAACGACATCAAAAACTTCTTGTCAATTTTGCACACGCAAGTATACGTATCAAACAAGTAATATAGACAATAAGTCCTGATTATCGTTCCCACAAGGATTTGTTTCTAAAGTTTTACTAAGTGCTAAAATTGTATAACAAATTAATCTTATTTAAGCAATTGAAAATTGAAAAGCTAATCAAAAACAAAATTTCAAAGAAACACTAAGTTAACCAACAAAAATTAAATATCTTAAGAAAAATAGTAGATTAAAAACCTAACATCATGGGTTCATTCAACACTTCATCTGATATCAACTTTCCTTGTTATTTATCTTTCTTGGGTGGTTTTACTAACCTAGAATCTAAAGCTATGGACAAGTCTCCATCAAGATGCTTGCACAAATATCTAACTTAATTAGTTCACTATATGTCTATATGAATAAATTAAATTAATTTCATTAAAAAAGTGTCCTAATTTGGCTATGTATGGCAATTGACGTATGCTACAGATTACTTAAATGTCGTGAACATACACTATTCGAATCTTAGTCCAACCTAAAATCTCTCTGTCGAGCTTTAATTAGATTCACAAATCAATTAATTGTTGATTGGGCAATTAAAAGCATTAAGAACATATTTGAATAAGTAAAATGACATCCATTCATGATAAATAACAGAAAACAAGTATTCATACTACATGTTGAAATCCACCAGAATTTTAGAAAAGCAAATTAGTTCATGATATCTAAATAAAACACTATCCAAAGAAATTTGGCCATGAATTCAAAACAAGAAAATAAGAATAACACAAAAAAGAAAAATAAACTAATATTGAAGCATAGTTTATCTCACATCTCTCTCATTTGCTCCTGATTTCTTGCTTGATTCTTAACTCTAATTCTCCACAAAAGCTGTTGCCATCTTCTCTTCTGAATGCTCTCAAAAAATCCCCTAAATATGTGCAAGGTGTGCTACTTTCCAATTTTCCATCAAAATTTTATTTTTCGAAATCAAGATGGCACCACGACTATGACTCTTTGATACTGTGTCAACATTGGTGGCACTGCAGCACTCTACTCTCTTGGTCATTTCTATGGTGCACCCCATCAGCTCAGCACCACGGCCATGATCCTTAGTCACGGTAACCATGAATAACTCAAAACAGTACCCTTAGTCACCATGTTGCCTTGTGCAAAACTACATCTATCTATCATTTTTAAACATGATTTTCACCTTGATCTAGTCTAAATTGGGCAATTTGGTAGTATGAAAGTTTTATCACATTCTCTTAGCTTTCCAATGGATAAAAAACCACATCAATTGGACTTTTGTAGCTCAAGTTATCTTTAAATTACTACAACATATACGAGTAAAGCCTTCACCCTACTTATGCTATTATGACTCAATTGCACCTTGCTCATCACATATCCTACACAAAACCATGAGAGAAATCGACATTAACCTTTCTTAAAGTAAATTAAAGAAAAATAAAGAAAAATTGAACTAAAATAACTTAATTTAACTATTCAACATATAATCTAACTTAAATTAAAGAAACACCTAAAATGCTAAAATCTGAACCTAAAAACTCAAAGGTCTAACTACTTAAGCCCTTAAAATGTGTCAAAATAACTTTATATAATAGAGTTATCATTACATCTAATAGCTTTCTTTGCTCTGAAGCTTGAAGAGCATTGACATGCTCTTATAAAGACATAGCACTGAGGTCTTTTGATTCCTCGTCATTAGCTTAATTTTTTACTCAAATCTCTTAAGAATGCTTACCAACACTTTCTCCACTATCCTAGCATATGAAAGCTCAACTCCTAAAAGTCTGACTTAATTGATTATCGTCATTAGCTTATCAACATAGTTTTTCACAACTTCATCTTTTCTATTTTGAACACTTTAAACTATCTCATTAAGTTTAAAACTTGCATCTTTTTAGTTTCGTCTAACCCTTGGAACTCCTCATTGAGGTTGTCCAAGCTTCCTTAGCTATTTCACTAGGCATGATTCTTGTGAATATTGTATCTATCACAACAGTGTGAATATATGACAGGGCCTCGTATTTTTTGCCACTTATTCACTATGCGTCTCATTTGATTTGTGGTGGGGTTAGCTCTTAGTACATAAGGCTCTCTTCCTTGCTTAACTACCTCTTAAAGGTGAAAATCTTTAAAGAAAGCCTTCATTTAAATTGCCCAAATAGCATAGTTGTCACCATTAAAGACAGATGGTGAATGAGATAAAGTGCTACCACTTGAAACCATGTTTTGATAAAGGAAGCTTGTTTTGTGACTTAAGATGAGGAAAATGAGGATTAGTTGATCCCTTTAGAACTTAGAGAAGCTTTGATGCCATGTAGAGTTTTATAAACATTGAGAGTTATACAAAGAGAGAATTGTTAAATGATGGAGAGGAACAAAACAGGGGGAACACCAATGTTTTCATTGCCATTTTTCATATATATTACAACTTGGTTTTTACATATAGAGAACAAAAGATAAAAGTAATTCTTATATTTAGCCAATCACAACTCATATATAAGCTAGGTCAGCTTGATAAGCCAATACAAAAAAGAAAAAAACATAACTTGGCACTATCAATAGCATGATTGCTCCTAAAGCCATATTCCTCACGTGTTGTCATTCACAACAAAATGATGACAAAAGTTTCCTCAATTTGATCTCAAAATCCTAACAAAGAAATAAGGCATGCATTTATCACAAAGATAAAAATATTTAGGAATCCAAGGCAGCTAAAACGTTGAGTATGAACCTCCAATTAAAGGAGTCAAAAGCCTTTTTAAGATTAATCTTCAAAGTGCGTCTAGGTGAAAGATTAGATTTATGGTATCCTTTAACCAGTTTTTAAGCCATTAAGACGTTGTCAATTAGATTTCTCGCATCAATGAATGTAATTTTGGCTTAGGCTAATGATAGAGGTGAGGTAATTTTTCAACTCATTTGTCAAAATTTTAATGATGCACTTGTAAATGATAGTGCAAAGTGATATTGGCTAGAAATTTGACATAAAATTGGGATTGAAGTTCATGAAAATATTTGATGACCAGTTGTAATTGAGAAAGATAACTCTCAAAAGATTTTTAACAAACATAAATGGTAAAACATAGAGCACTTACAGAACAAAGAAAATAAGTTAAACTTTTTTTGTTTATTCATCTGAACAAGGTAATTTATAAACCAAAAAGCATAAGAGTTTTGCTAAAATAAAAGACCCTTTACTCCATTAACCAATGGTAAATAATATATAAAAACATATATCTAAAATAAAGGACTTAATCGAAAGTTTCAATTTAGTCCAAAGGTAATTTTACGATTAATGTAAAAATTATGCAAATATTATTAGGATTAAAATTAATACGTTTTCCTTACAAATAATGCTTGTGCTGCACATGAGAGACACACCATTCACATTTGAAACCTTGAGAAAGGAGAAAAGAGAAATTGACAAAGAGTGTTAGCCTTAGATATTGGTTTGGAGAAGAAACTTTGAGTGTCGTCTTCCTCTTCACCTATCCTAAATATCTACTTCTTCTTCCCTCCTCCTCCTTGCTGACCTTTTGTGTTCCCTTTGAGAAAAAAGTGATTAATCCCGATAGTTTCTCCCTTTGCTAGCACTAGGTCGTGTAGGCACAAGCATCCCCGTACTTCATTGGAGTTGTACGTAATCATCATTCATGTGGATTACTGTTGAAAGCTGTCACTTGGATAGCTTGTACTTTCCCGCAATCCAAGCTTGGTGCTTAAAGGATTTAGTTTTTGTACTCGAGAACCTTGTGATTTCGATTCCAAGATCTTAAAGGCATAACAATTTATTCCTTTAATTATTTTTCTTTTACATTAACTAACCAAAATATGATTTTATTTAAGGAAAAAGTTTTAAATTTCCACTGCTCTTGTAATAAGCTTGCATGAATTTTCCCCAACATGTAGGAGTTGAGTAATATTTTTGGAAACCATTAGAAAGTTTACTTTAAAATGAAATTAGTTTCACTCAAAATTCAAAGTATTTTTCATATATTCTAAAAATACTCAAGGTATGTCAAATTTCAACACATGCTCCATATCTTAGTCATATCATGTTAAATATTTATTGTATTTAAGTTTATAATATCTATATATATATAACAGATATTTGAATTCACTTTTCAACCATATAAAACTATGGACAATTTCTTTATATTTAAAAAAATTATAAAGATTAGAATAAGATACCTTTGTAGGATTGATGCAAAAGTTTCTAAGGTGCTTTTAAAGTAATTTAAGACATGATTATGGCGTGAGTTTGAATTTGTCAAAAAAATAATTTAAACTTTTAAAATCATTGCATTAGCCTCCAAAACTAATTGCAAACCTAAGTTAATTAAGTGCAAAATTTAGTGTTTATAAGGCTAAGGGCCATTGTTGCCCAAGCTTTGTCCAAGTCATGCATTGAGATGGGTTTCAATAGAAAAAGAGATATGGGTGCTATCATACATGCATGCAATTCAACGTATTGGAAGAAGGAATAACCTGGGACTGTGAAGCCCCAACTTGAGCACATGCTAACTCTTGGTTTGCCAGTGGTCTTGTCCATGTACAAGGGGATGTCTATTGCTTGCCTAGCCATATAGTTGAGTCCAGTATTGGTGAAAAGCTTAAGTGGTATGCTACCCGTTTGTCAGAGCAATAGGCTGAATTTGGTACTTGGCCCAAGAAGTGAGCAATCAAATAGTTGTGTCAACTAAAGGCGAGCAAAATCAATTTAGTTTAATTATTCATCCAAATTAAATGTGATTTAAGTAAAATAGTTTGGTTTAATTAGTCCATTGGATCAAATGGTCTAGAATATTTGGTTCAATTGATTTTTTGGTCGATTTTCGATTTTGAAATTTTTGGATCAATCCACCTAAAAGATAAAGCTAATTTTATGTTGGTCCCAAAGAATGCGCGAGAATGGGGTGAATAGCACTTTTAGAATGACACTAAAATTCTTTTCAAGTAAAAAGCTGATTAAAGGAATTTGAAAATGGAAGTTTAAAGCTTGCTGGAGGAATGATTGAAGTGCTAAGAGTAAGAAAAAAATAAAAGAAGGTAAACAAAATGCAATGATTTATAGTGGTTCGATCCTCTTGACCTACATCCACTACATTGATCTTCCAATCAAGGATTTTCAAACCAATTTACTAAAATTAGTGAAATTCTCAAGCTTCCACCAAGCTTTTACAATGGCTTTTCATAGGTTCAGCCACAACCTTTACCAATGGTTTTTCATAAGATCAACCAAAACCCAAAACTAACTTTTCTAAGGCTAAGTTAAAACCTTCAACAACAACAAGCTAACCCAAGCTTGATCAACCCCTTAGAGTGCCTTGCACACTCTAAGTAATAAAGAAATGAAGAAAAAATAAAGTACAAATGATCACTTAGCTGATCTAAGATGTAAAAAGTTAAGCTCAAACACTTTTTCAAAATATAAGAGTGAAATATAAGTGAAAAAAGAAGGTTTTTGGTCTTCTAAGCTCAAAATCACTTTTGATAACTTTTCTCTCTTGTTTTTGACTGTTGAAGAGGCTTTAAATACTTGCAAAATCACTTTTGGCCGTTGGAGACAGAAACTAGCCATTTTTTACGATTATTTTGTCATTTTGTGCTTAAATTCAAATTTTCTAATAGTGTGCTCTTAGTTGACTAACATACGTCTTAGTCGATTAAGTCATCTCTATCTTGTAACTAAAGTTTTTGACAACGAGCTCTTAGTTGACTAACCATGCTTCTTAGTCTATTAAGTTGTCTCTATTTTACAATCTGGATTTTTGGTAGTGTGCTCTTAGTTGACTAACCATGCCTTTTGCTCGACTAAGTGTTCTCTGTCTCACAATCTGCTTGAACTAGGCAACTTCACTTTTGAATTTTAGCTAACTAACTCCCTTGATTATCCGACTAAGAGGCTTCTGTTTGTATCTAGCACCCAATTAACTGATCAAATCTTGTGTTAACTAGTTAAGACCTTTTTGTCTTCATTAAAGCTCTTTCTTATTTGCTTGTTTGACCAATTAACCCATATTGGAACTGAACAAGCATCTTGACTTGCTTTCAAACACCAAATATATTAATGAATTTAAGCTTTCTCCTACACACTTAAACAATATAATTAAAATCAATGAATGGGAATATTTTGCTATCATAAAAAACATATAGAGTCAACATGCTCTATCTCTTATTTTTTATGATCATAAAACACTCCCAGATTAAAAGTGCAATATCTATGTTCAATATGAATCCTTCAAATCTTTATGTGTAATGAGTTGCTCCTCCTTAGTCAATGCATCTAGTTTTCTTTACATAAGATTTAACAAAATTAAAACTGAGCATCACACACATAAATTAAACATGAAGACCTATTAAACTCTATTTAAATAGTCTTCCTTCTCTCCTTTTTCTTTTTCATCATTAAACAAGATATTCAAAACTCCCCCTTAATAAGTGCATCTAGATTTTTCTTTAATCCTTAAATTAGACTTTAATGAATGAGAATCATAAGCACTCATACACCTAAGTCATACAAGCTTATAGATATAGTTCAATAACTTCAAGAGTCAAGCTTATGTCTATGCAAGAACAAATGTATTGGAGTTAAATCATTTCAAGAAATTGTCAAAGATTATTCAAATAATGTTCAAGCAAATTTGATCATTTTGTCATAATCAAAACTATAATAATTTTAAAGCTAACAATCTCCCTTTTTTTGATATGACAAAACAATGAGCATAATTTGCATTTGAAATGATTATAAAATCTCCCCCTCAACATATGCATAAATTTAAATTTGCTCATAAACATTCTCCCTCTTTTTGTTATATCAAAAAGGTTAAGAGAGTGAGCATTGAACACTTAAACTCAAGAAATAATATTTAGCAAAATCCATCAAGAATATAAGCATTAAGACCATGAATATGTAACCATAAAGTCTCCAAGTCTTCATATATATGCACTTAATATCCTCAACCAAGTCATTTAGAAATATACCCGTTAAGCACATTCAAGTATTAATTCATCAAGAGAATCGTCAATAAGAAAGCCACATGTATATATATCTATAAGCAAAATGTGGACATTACAATTATGAAGTTGAAGAAAGATAATCATAAAGATGTTCAATAAGCACGCAAGCCATATTTCAACTCCAAAACCAAGTGTTAAAGCTCAATATACCAATTGATAAATATAAGTAAAATCTCCCCTTTTGTAAAAGCATAATATCAATTATGAGATATGGAATCATTTTAAAGCTCATTATATCAATTGGTAAAGCACTAGTAAAGACTTCCCATATCACTAAGCATTTCAAGCATATCAACTTGAAGGCTCAAAACATTTAAGAAATATATGATCAATTTCAAGTTCAAGAGAAAAGAGACAATTATAAAGCTTGATGCTAATTTTAAAGCTAGACACTAATTAAGAAAACTTAAGGCTTGATACCAATTATGCATTTCAACATTCAAGTTTAAGTGAGAAGCAATATGAGGCACAATATCTATTTTGGTGTTTACAAAGATGTTACCGGTAACGAAGAACACAAAATGTTGAATTCTCACCAAACCTTGTTATTGAAGATCTTAATTCCTTATGATATCAATGACAATGATTGACTCCCCTTTAAGAAATTATAAGCTCAAGAAAATTTGTTAGAGATCCTTAATAGATTAAACATTAGGAGAGAAATCATGAGCCTAGAATAAATAAGCATTCAAATGGATATTCAATTTATTTTCCTAATACTCAAGCATTCATGGAACTAAAAAAAGTATGAGCATTTAAATAGATGTTCAACATATGCATCAAATACTCAAATTTCAAGAAATATTTTCAAAGTAGTTATTAGGCATGTCTAAGGAATAATTAGTCTTCAAGCATTATTCTCAATTATCATCAAGAATTATCAATCATCATCAAGCATTCATTATTCATTCTCAATATCTATCAGCCAAGCAGTATCAATCAAGCATTTCTAGAAAATTCCCTAATTCATATACAAAAATAGCAACTCAAGGAGAAATTAAAAAATATATGTAATAAGCATTTTTAACGAGTATTCCTCCAAATCATTTTCAAGTTGACATTCATCCAAGTCATTTTAAAGCAAGCATTGCAAGATGTATTCTCCAAATTATATATGAAATTGTCAATTCAAGGAGAACTTTCACAAAAAACATATCATTATTGATGAAGCATGACTAAAGCATTTTGCATTTATTGCAATCATGTATGGAAGTTATGATCAAATAAGCACAAACATGATTACAAGAAATAACATGGCTATCTTCCTTAATCATGATTCCAATTTTGTTCATCAAAATGCAAGTATGAGTTCAATATAGACATATACCCATTAAAAAAAATATGCAACCAAAGTTCAAAGTACATGCAATTTCTCAATAATTCATGATTCATGAGTGATATCAATTGTTATAGAATATCGAAAGTAAAGCACTCAACTCATGAATATATTCAAAGTGAACATTCAATCATCAATGAATACCAATTATCAAGATTCAAGAAAGAGATATCTAACCAAAGTACATTAGGCATTCATTACTAACTAAAGCTATAGGCCATATTTTATTTGACATGTCATGTTGTTTATGGTAACCTATAAGCTAAAGTTGGATGCACATAGAATCTTTAGATAATGTAAACGTTAAGGCTCAATGAAGACATAGTTAACATTTAAATGCATATTCAAAATAAATTTCAACTATGTCAACTCACAATATATGCCATGATCAAACTTGACAATTACATTCATGTTCAAATGCATAGCTCAAGTCAAGGTTTAGACTTCAAAACTTAAGATCAAGCATAAAGAAAAATCATATAAGCATGTGTCTTGACCAATATAATAGATGAACCAAGAATATTTTCATTAAATTCAATGAGTTCATCCTAATCGAATAAGTATGCATAATCAAGAAATCAATTTTGAAACAATCATTTGAGCACAAACGTAAAATATATTTCAAGAATTGTTCCTACATTAGCATTTGAACATTTCAACTTTCATGAGAAGATATTTTTTATATACACACATGAAAATCCAATCGGATTAACAAATTCAAGCATTGATGAACAATTTCTCATATTTCTATTTTGTCATTGTAAATACATGAGAATTTATGGAATCAATATAAGTGTCATGCTTGGGAATAGACAAATTTATGTCATCAAAAAGGATTTCCCATTTTTCAGCAAGTTTTACAATTTTAAGAACCATTACTTGCACCAAATGATCATGAGAATATTCATAATGCAAGTTTTTAAAAATCAAGAATCATCTTTGACAAGGAAATTCAGGAAAGAAAATATTGTAATGGACAATAAGTCAAGCAAAAAGACATTTTGAAACTCAAAACCTGTCCATTTTGGCTTTAGAGCACTCAAGAGTCAATTACATATCCTCTTTGGGTCCACTTTTGATCATTCCAGTAGCATTGTTTGCATTTTGTTCTACAATAGTCTACTAGCTATGCTAAAGAGTTAATTATGCTTGATTCCTGTATATTGAAAAGCCAGAAAAAGGTGCAAAACATGCAATGCTCCAAGGTATAATGATCTTAAAACATGGATTTGTGTGAGAATAGTTTAGAATTCCATTTCAACCATGTTTAGAACATCATTTTGGACATGTAAGATCAAAGATTCTTCAAGAAAAACATGTGAACTCAAATTTTGGCTTTTATTGCTCATTGTTCACAAGTGCTAAAAAGTTGAAATGCTCATTTGAAGAATCATGTCTCTAGTATGCTCAAACATATTCAATTTACATCATGAAACATGACTATGACTTATGACATGTTCAACAAGCATTTAAATAATGTTTAAGCATAATAAGCATCAACTTTAACATTTTCAACAATTTTCCAACATATGGACAAAAATGCTATTGACGTTATTCAAGCATTCATTAGCAACTAGAACAAGATATAATGGCATTTTCAACACAAGGTATACTTGTTCAAGTTATATATCATTGAAATCATTGTAATCTCAAGGATGTCAAACATTGCAAATAGAATTGTTCTTTTGCTTCAAAAATGCCAACAATGTCAAATTATCACACTAAAGATCATGCTTAAGAAATCACTTTCAATCAATTTCATAAATCATGAGAGAAATATCAAGCAAAATGGGATTTATGCAATTCATGTATCAAATCAATTTTGCTCAACCATGCAATATCATCAAAAAAAAAATAAATGAATTTCAATCGAAGAGAATAAAAAGATTTTGCAAGAAAATCAATTGATAAGGATTTTAATTTTTGTTTACAAACTTTTCAACTTGAAACATTCAAGATTAGGCATGCTATGTGAAAAATCATGAGCTCAATATCACTCAATTTTGTTCAATTATGCTTTAAAAGACTTATGAAATGTGCAATGAGCATAATGAATCATATTCATGTAAGTCAAGGGTCATTTACAAATATCTCATAATCATATGCCAAAAATGCCTTTATGACCATTCAAGCTTACAAGCAAGCATGCACATCTAATAAGAATAAGTTAATAAGTATTTTCATTATGAAGCAAACTTGTCCAATTGATAAATCATTATAAACTTAAGGATAGCAAACATTTTTCTGATATTGGCTCATTTTGCTTTAAAAGTGCCAATTAAAGTAGTCAAAACTTTCAAGTTCATTATCAACCATCTTGAACTATTCAAACAAGTTCTAGAATATAAATCAAGATTGTTCAAATGGTCGACTTATGTTAGGCACAAGGAAATCAAGGACAATTTTTTTTTTGTTTTAGGCTACTTGAATAAATGTGAGTGTAAGTCATCAAGTATGCTCATATTTCTATCACATTATCCAACATTTTATGTTTCAAAATTATGCACAAAAATCAGTTTTCCTCAAAGAAGTAGTATGGAAACAATTTCATAAATCATGAGGAAATTTTATAGAAACAAATTTTCCATAATCAAGCAATCTTAATAAAACAATTTTCTCAAAATAGGGATAATGATATATTCAAGATCAGATATAAGTACATACTCCATCTTTAGATTCATACTTCCTTGCAACTTAGCATGTATCATATCAAATCAAGTTGCATAGCCAAGATTTATCAATAAAGCTCAAAGAATTATGTACTTAATATTCAAGCAAGAATAGGCAACCAAAATTTTCAATGTAGAAAAGCAAACAATTTTAGAAACCAAGCCAATTGAAGGAAACATTTAATAAATAAGCAACCAAGATTCTAATAAAAAAAAATTATAGCATAGAAATCACCCATTTTCCTTTATGTGTGACTAGAGAGAATTCATTCTTCAAGAATTGTTCCTCCTTTGTCACAACCCGAAACTCCCCATCGGGCCCATGACAACCGTCATGGCGTCCCGATAGGCACTCACACCCGGAATGTCGACCAGAACCCCGCAAGGCTTAGCATCAGTTTCCACATCTCCCTGGTGAGCAATAATTATTAAATGACTTACTTCAAGGAATTATAAGACATTCCCAGATCAAAATATTAAAATATTATTTTTTGGCTCACGGGGGCATTTTCATTGTTTTTTTTCAAAAATCTCGAAACACAGCCAAAACGTAATAAGTAAGTAGAAAACACATATTCCATAGTTTAAAATAAATTTAAATGTCTAAAACATTGGTTTGAAGCAAAATTTTAAATATTTGAATATAATAAAAATATTCAATAAAATACTCAATTTTCTTATAAAACAATATTTATAGAAACATCGGTAATTAATTTTTATAGCGTAAAAGTTAAATATATTCATACATATTAAAATGCAGATAACCAAAGTATAAAATTACTTTTACAATGACACGTAGGTCCCCGACTGACCAATTGTGATGAAGGTAGTGAACTTACAGTTTTTCTAGGAATGCAATCCAATTGCAGTCCTCGATGCAACTGGATATCTACAGCCTATCCTGAGCCTGAAATGGGTGGAAAGTAGGGTGGTGAGATTATAAAATCTCAGTGAGTAAGCAAACATCATCGAAATAATCTAAAGTTGAGTAATAGGAGACAATTTAAAATATATCATAACAATACTTATTTCATAACTTGGAAATTCATCCCAACCCATTTAAATAATTGTATTTTATCTCAATACTCAAAAGGACTTATGAATTTCTTAAAAATCTAGCTTATGCCAAAACTTGTACTCGGGGATACCTTGTATCGAGGCATCCGCTCGAGTTCGCCAAGGCTGTGAAAATTTCATAATTTCTAAACAACTGTTGTTCCTTGGCGTTGGCTGAGTCTCACTTCTATGTGGTGGTTTGGCGTGAAATGAACTCAAATCCTACCTCAGGACATACCCTTCACGCCTCTTCAACCAAGGTAAGCACAATAATCAGGTTTCCGTGCCCCTCTTATAGGTTGGTCCATGGAACCCGTTCTGCCACTGCAGCGACCACAATTATATCCCACCAAATTAATAAAATTTTTAGCAGCATGACTAGCCCACAATCCTTACCTTGTCTATCAAGGCAAATCAAAGCAATTTACATATTTATCATATCATAAAAACAACCAGTCATGCCCACATTCATCATAAGCCATACAATTCAAACAGTAATTTGCAATACAAGTAAGCAGTCTCCAATTACTCTATTTTTGAAACCATTATTTAATTTTTCAAAAAATTTATAAAATCATTTTATAAAATCACAATTTTTCTTAAAACAGAGCAATTTACCATTTAAACCCATTTTCTATAAAATCACACAATTGAATAAAATCTACTCTAGATAATTAAGATGATAATAAATTTACTCACAGTTTTAGGAGTAAAAATACTCATATTCTCGATTCTCGAGTGCAATCTTTTACCCGTATCCAATGGCTCACCACCTATCCATATTGCATAATACACAATTTACGACATTAATGCTAGACCGTTATCAATTCAGGCTCAATGTATATGCATGAAATGGAATGCACACTACTTGGTAACTAGCTAAGCACGGTGTTCAACATAGCCTCAATTGTGCACCCAATTGCAATGATATTGGCCCAATTGATTTACTACCCGATTAATTAGCCAATATACTTAATCCAACTCCAAATAAATTCCATTTTTCTCCCAATTCACCCATTCATCAAACACTGGTCAATTACCATGAAATGTTGCCAAAATTATCCTCACATTCCATTTTGGCAATATTCGGCCATGTTGGTGCATTAACACTAAAATTCTTCCTACTAAATATTCTTACCATAAATCATCATTTTCCTATCATACCACTTGAATTGAAATCAATTCCACCATCATTAAATTATATTGGACATTCAGCTAATAAAGTGTCCACTATCCATAAATTTTTTCTAACTTAATTCTCACACTAATATTCATCAATTCCCATTCAAACCACTTGAAATTCAATTGAATTCACCTCCAATAATTCACATAAGAAATTCGGCCTAATGAGGATTTAATATGAAATTTGTGATTTCACGCTAATTGTCATCAACTTCGATTTTTATCACCACCATTTATTAAAACCCTTCAATCCTAACCAATTAACATAGAATGTCACAAAATTCCTTCCCATTATTTACTCCACAATATTCAACCTTGATGGGTTTAATGAGGAACAAATTGTTTTCTTGCTTGTTTTGCTCACAAACATGTTAAACGAACTAAAAACACTAACATAACCTAAAATTAAATCAATCCAACATCATTTCTCTCTCCATACCCATTTGATCAGCTATGATTTCCCCATGAAAACATACAATCTAACCATGAAAAATAAGGAGAAATGTATAGGAAACATAGATCTTAAGCTTAATTTGAAAAATCTTACCTTTTTCCACTTCATTCTTGAATTTCCACTAATTTTTCCTTTCAATTTCTTGGCTAGGGTTTTATTTTCTTTCCTTCCTCTCTTGTTTCCGGTTTGGTCGAATATGGTGAAGGAAATGAGGGTTTATGGGCTGATTTTTATATGGAAAATATTAAAGTATTAAAGCTTGACATGTGTCATGACATTATTGGCCCAAAATTTAAAGATTTGACTTTTTAATCTTTATTTCTCCACCACACATGTGTCATACTTATCTATTCCATCAATGGATAAAATCCTTGGCCTTGATAAGTGTTGGGGGTGAAAATTTACCGTTTTGCCCCTGGAATGCTAAAATTATGATTTTGCCCCTATACTCCGAAAAGCATCGGAATTACATTTTTTTTTCACTTTTCAACCTCAAATTACACTCCAATTGATCAATCTTAGTCAAATGGGGCCAAAATCTTTTCTAAAAATTTCCATTTTATCCTCAAGCGGTAAAATTACCGTTTTGTCCCTATACACCAAAAATACTGAGAATTGAAACTTATCACTGCTAAACCTCATATTATGCTTCAAATGATCATATTATACTGCAAATGATTAATCTTGGTCAAAATTTTCATTAAATAACCAAATTTAAATTTTAGGTGGCAAAATGATCATTTTGCCTCCAATTAGTCAATATTCCCGATTGACTCCAAACCGGACCTCGAACTCCGAATCACCATTTTAAGTAATCCCTGGACTGTGAAATTTCTAATTTCACCTTAAAATCCCTATTTTAATTAGTTCGAGGTATAAATCGACTTAGTTGTACTTCTAAGCACGATACCAGCTTTTATCTATTTTTTTGAGATATTTTAATATACAAGCATAATGTCAAATATTTTAAGGCTAGACTTGACATCCTTGCTTTAGCACATCTACAAGAGACATTTTTCATTTGATCTTTGGTATCCAAATTGCTTTGGATCCTTGAAAGTTAGTTTCATCACATAAAATTCCTTTTGGAACCCACACTTGTCTAAATTTATATGGTAAATATTTTCTAATTGGACAAGTGTATGAACAATAACTATAAAATGTGAAATGATTACCTTTGATCATTTTGGAAGATGCGGAATTCATGCAAGCCTTTTGTTTCTCATTTAATAAATCTTCAAATTCCCTTTCCACATCAAAATTTCCTTTTTCCAAACTATCAATTTTCTTTTGGTAAGCTTCAAAATCCTTTTCCAAATTTTCATTTTCTTTTTCCAAGTCAATTTTTTTTTATCAAAAATTCACTTTCAACATTGAGTATGGAAATAAGTTTCTTATGCTTCATATTCATTTTCTCAAACTCAAATGTTAAATCCTTAATAGTATCATACAATTCATCAAAAGCATATGAATTAAGTTCACAAGATGAAAAAATTACCTTTATCTCTTCAAGAGCTATGAGGCATAATTCAATTTGATTTGAGAATTCATCTTCACTTGATTCTTTGTCTGCATTTGCCATGTTACTTGTTAAGCATTGATTCCCACAAGAGTTGTCTTCCAATTCCTTTTACATCTTTGTTTCTCCATATAACTCTTCTAATTTTTACCAAATTTTCTTGGCACTTTTGCACATGAACACTTTATCGTATTCTCTATAATCAAGTGCACAAATGAGAGTGTTCATGGCCTTAGAGTTGATTTGTGCTCTCCTCATTTCAGCTTCTGTCCACTTATTTCTATCTTTGAGAGTTTTCTCACCATTTACCGAATTTGTAATCATAGGAATGAAAGGACCATCAGTAATGACATCTCACATCTTATAGTCATAAGCCCTAACATAAATGGACACTCTAGTATTCCAATAAGGATAATTTGATCCATTAAATAAAAGAGGCATATTTATGCATTGACTCGCAACATGAACAAAATTTTCTAGAGTCATTTGGATCTCCCCTAAGGATGTTAAGCCTTAAAAATAAGAGTTAGGCTCTGATATCACTTGTTGGTCTCAAAAAATGTGCTAGAATGGGGGTGAATAGCACTTTTGGAATGACACTAAAATTCCTTTCAAGTAAAAATCTAATTAAAGAAATTTGAAAATGAAAGTTTAAAGCTTGTTAGAGGAATGATTGAAATGCGAAGAGTAAGAACAAAATAAAAGAATGTAGACAAAACACAATGATTTATAGTGGCTTGGTCCCCTCGACCTACATCAACTACATTGATCTCTCAATCAAGGATTTTCAAATCAATTCACTAAAATCAGTAGAATTCGCAAGCTTCCACCAAGCTTTTACAATAGCTTTTCACAAGCTCAGCCACAACCTTTCATAATGATTTTTCACAAGATCAACCAAAACCCAAAACTAACTTTTCTAAGACTAAGTTAGAGCCTTCAACAACAACCAAGCTAACCCAAACTTGATCAACCCTTTAAAGTGCCTTGCACACTCTAAGTAATCAAGAAATGAAGAAAAGATGAAATACAAATGATCACCTAGCTGATCTAAGATGTATAAAGTTAAGCTCAAACACATTTTCAAAGGATAAGAGTGAAATATAAGTGAAAAGAGAAGGTTTTTGGTCTTCTAAGCTCAAAATCACTTTGGATAACTTCTCTCTCTTGTTTTTGACTATTGGAGAGGTTTTAAATACTTGCAAGATCACTTTTGGCCATTGGAGACAAAAATTAACCATTTTTGGTCGTTGTTTTGTCCTTTTGTGCTTAAATTCAAATTTTTTGACAATGTGCTCTTAGTTAACTAACATATGTCTTAGTCAATTAAGTCGTCCCTGTCTTGTAATTGAAGTTTCTGGCAGTGAGCTCTTAGTTGTCTAACTGTGCTTCTTAGTCGATTAAGTTGTCTCTATCTTGCAATTTGGATTTTTGACAGTGTGCTCTTAGTTGACTAACCATGCTTTTTGCTCGACTAAGTGTTCTCTGTCTCACAATCTACTTGAACCAGTAAACTTCACTTTTGAATTTTAGCTAACTAACTCCCTTGATTATCCGACTAAGAGGCTTCTGTTTGTATCTAGCACCTGTCTAATTGATTAAATCTTGTGTTAACCAGTTAAGACATTTCTATCTTCATTAAAGCTCTTTCTTATTTGTTTATTTAACCAATTAACCTATCTTGCAACTAAACAAGCATCTTGACTTGCTTTCAAATATCAAATATATTAATAAATTTAAGCTTTCTCCTGCACACTTAAACAATATAATTAAACATCAATGAATGAGAATACTTTCCTATCATCAAAAACATATTGAATCAACATTCTCTATCTCTTATTTTTGATGATCACAAAACACTCTTAGTGTCAAACCCTGATTTATAAAATAATTATGATGTCATTTAGATGCTCAGTAGAATGTTTGCATATTTGAGAAGTTCGAGAAAATCATTAAAAGACGATATTGTCTCTGATGGTACCATTAAGTCGATTAAGCCTCGAATGAGTTCAAATAAGGATTTTAAGAGTGAAATCCAGAATTTCACAGTCAAGGGATTATGTAAAACAGTGATTTGGAGTTCGAGGTCCGATTTGGAGTCAATCGAGAAAATTGACCGATTATGGACCAAATTGTCATTTTTCAATTTCAGGACAAAATTGAGATTTTTAATAAAGATTTTGATCTCAAATGACCAAGAAAAATTATATAAAATATAATATGATTATTGGAGCATAAAATGAAATTTAGCATTGAAAAAGTGTAATTCTCGATATTTTTGGGATACAAGGGTAAAATAGTAATTTTACCACTAAAGGTCAAAACGAGAATTTTTAAAGAAGATTTTGGTCCCATTTAATTTAGATTAATTCTTTAGACTAGTTAAAACATAATTTGAGGTTGAAAAGTGGAAAGGAAATGCAATTTCGGTACATTTTGGAGTATAGGGGCAAAATGGTAATTTTACCACCGGAGGACCAAATTTAATTTTTCGAGAGAATTTAGATCAAATTTGATAAATTGGAGTGTGGTATGAGTTTGAGGAGTGAAAAATATGCCTTTTGGTAATTTTTCAATTTTTGGGGTAAAAATGTAATTTTGCACTTTTTCAGGGGTAAAAGTCTAATTTTGCAAAATTACACCATCAAAGTTTTTGGAATGGTCCAGAAATTTCATGAAGGCTAAGGATAAGGGAAGGAAATTGGTGGCTGAAAAGAAAGTCAAAAGATAAGGATTGAAAAAAATAAATTAATAAAAATTGCCATGTATAAAAAAAATTAAATAATATTTTAATTGGCCTTATAAAAGGCTTGAAATTTCTAGAATTTCTTCATATCATGGCTGGCCATCAAAGGGAGCAAGAAGAAAAAGAAAAACTCAAAATGTAGGCCAAGAATCAAAGGGAAAACAAGGGAAATCAAGAAATTTAGCTTAAAAAAAAGGTAAAAATTTTTTATTTTCCTTATGATTTTCATTACCCAAGCTTTATTTTTCCATTTGATGCATGAATCACTTATGGGTATGGATCACTCTTGCTGGCTGAATATTCAAGGGGGAGATTTGAACAATTTTTAGGTTGATTTAATGTCGTTTAGTTAGGTTATAATTAAATATATCAAAACCTAGCTAGAAAAATAGTTTTATTCCATTGAAACCCGATTTAATCGAATTTTTGGAGACTTTTTGGTGGCTGGAAATGCAGCAAATGGATATGGCTGAATGGCAATTTTGGTAAATTTGATGAATAGTAAAAGTAAGAATTAATTAAGAATTTTTAGAATAAAATTTGGAATTTTTACCCACTAAGGGTAAAATCATAATTTTGCATTCTCAGACCTGTAAATTGACCTGTAGTTGCTACTATTGGGTAATTGGAATATAAGCGAACAATTAGAAACTGAAACGAGTCAAATTGAAGTTAAAATGGGGATTTTAACAATTTAGACGTGTGTAGGCGATTACGCTGAAAACCGTGTTTAAAGGATTATTCGGACAGTTTGTAGGACATTCCATGCATTTAGAGCCTAAAACAATTTATGATAAATTGACACAATTTATTCAATTTTGTGTCATGGATTATGGATAGAAGGTGAGCCAATTGATTCGGGTAACATACTGCACCCGAGAACGGAGGATAGGAGTATTTCTATTCCTAGTACAGTGAGTACTCTTATATCGTCTTAATTATCTAGAGTGGATTTATTAAACTCTGTGATTTTATGAATAATGGTTTTAAAACAGAGTAATCGAAGACGGTTATATGTTGTGAATTAAATTGTATTTTTAATTTGAGTGGCTTATGGTAACCTTCGCATGAATGGCTGGTTTTATAATCTGTTAAATCTGTAAATTGTTTGACTCGCCTTAATATGTGAGGGAATATCTGTGAGACCCTGTCAGGCTCGATTAAAAGACAGTATTGTACCGAGTAGTACAACTAAGTTAAATCGAGCCTTGAACTAGTTTAAATAGAAATTCTAAGAGGAATTTCAAAATTTTGAAACCCACAAAATAGCTCAGAATTGTGATTCGGAGTTCAAGGTCCAATTTGGAGTCAATCGAGAAAATTGACCGGTTAAGGACAAAACGGTCATTTTCCCATTTGATGATTTAATGGAGATTTTTAGCCAAGATTTGATCACATTAGATCAAATATAATTTTATGAAACACAGTTATGATTATGGGATTATAAAATGATGTTTAGCAGTGTAAAATTATGATTTTCGGTATTTTTGGAGTACAAGGGAAAATAGTAATTTTGCCACCGGAGTACTAAACATGAATTTTTTTGAAAGGATTTTGTCCCATTTGGTTAATATGGATTAATATTAGTGTTATTTGAGGTTGGACAGTGAAAATAATGAAATTCCGGTACATTTCGGAGTATAGGGGCAAAATCATAATTTTTGCCATCTCGAGGGCAAAACCGTAATTTTCCGCCACCAGAATAAATTTTTCCAGCTATGATCATCTTTGGATCAGATTTTGACTTGATTAATCAAGTGATGGAAAAAGAATGAGAAGAAAAGTCAAAAAGTAAAGAAAATGAGCCAATGGCATAATGCCATGTAGCAACTTGTTTATTTTATTATAAAGGCCATAAAAATCAGCCTTAACCCTCATTTTCTCTCTCTAAATTCTGGACAAAAACCGATTGAAGGGAAGAAAAGAAGAACAAAGGGAAAACCATAAAAACCTAGACAAAAATCCATAGATTTCAAGTGTTTTCCAAGATTCAAGCAAAATAAAGGTAACTTTTCTTTAGATTTACTCTAACCCTAGCTTACCTATGCTTTTGTTCTTGATTTCCATGCTTGCATATTGAGATATCATGATGAAAGGAATTCTGAAAAATGGGTATGAATAAGGATTTGATGTTGGATTGGATTGAATTTAGACTATGCTAGTGTTTAGAGGTAGTTAAGCATGATTATGAACAAAAATGGAAGAAAGAAATTGAATCTCATGGTTGTTCTTCATTAGGCCGAACCTAGGGTGGAGAATGCACGAGGAAATTGGTTCATTTCAAATGAAATGATTTCATTTGAAATGAAAGAAATTAGAAAATGACAAATTCAAGTGAAAAATGTAGTAGAAAAATTTTCAGTGCTAATGCACTGTATTGGCCAAATTTTTCCATAAAGAAATGGAAAAGGTTGAATGCTGAAATTGGAATTAATTAAATGGTTTGTGGTGAATTAAGGTATTAGAAAAAGAATGGATCAATTTGGAATCAAATTGGACATAATAGCCGATTAATCGGGTAATCGGTCCAAATTAGGCAATACCGCGTTAAAGCGATAATCGGATGCATTTTTGCCTTTGCGTATCATACGTTAGCAATTTAAATTAGTTTATATTAGTTTGGGGGCAATATGGTAAATTTTTTAATTTTATTCTATGTTAAGGTGGTGAGAAGTCCGAGAAAGGCAAAGGAATCGTGATTGAGGACTATTAATCCGAGTGCATCCGGATTTGTGAGATGGTGAGTGAACTTGCATTTCAAAATAATTTGGGGAAATGCACATTGTATTGAAATGGATAATTAAATGATTTATCCAAAGTTTTTTTAAAAATACGTGCTGGGAACAAGCCCTTGATAAAAATGATTTTATGGGATGAAATTATGTGATATGCTTGAAGGCATGGAATTATGTGGTATGCTTGAAGGCATGAAATTATGTGTTCTTATAACATGTTGTCACATATGTGAATTTGATGTAATTCTGCACGTGTGGAATGGGTAATGCACATGTCTGTAATGGTGTGTAAAGAGGGATGCTGAGTGATACCCCTCACCGAGAAATTCTCGCCCGGAAACTTGGAAGGGATGCTGAGTGATACCCCTTACCAATTGATTTCTGCCCATGAGCTTGGAAGGGATGCTGAGTGATACCCTTTACAAATTGAATTCTCGCCCGAAAACTTGGAAGGGATGTTGAGTGATACCCCTTACCAATTGATTTCTACCCATAAGCTTGGAAGGGATGCTGAGTGATACCCCTTACCAAATGATGTTCGCCCAGGTACTTGGCGGCAAAGCTGAGTGATACTGCTTGCCAAGTTCCCTAATAAATGTTTTTCCACTAAGGATAATGAATATTTAGCAGTGTATATGATTGCTTATGTATTTGTGAATATATGTGTGATTGTATGGTCTATGAATTGTTTTAAATTGTGGAAAAAGGGTTTAATACGAAACCCTCATACGGTTAAGTGAAACCCTCGTTCTGCGATAGGTAATGATTACTCTTCGCTGCAACAAGAATGCCTTCCAACTACAGCAAAAATTGTCGATTTTGCTATCTAGCTAGAATAAATCCCGGGGTAAGTGGAAAGGGTTTAAATATTAGTTAGATCAAAAACTGCCTTGTTTCTAACCAGTGCATCATGGTTATCAAATGTCCTGGCTAATATTGCTTGTTCCCTTCTAATATTCAGTCAATGAGTATTGTACTCACGTTTTCAAAAATTCATGTTTTCAGATCAGGAGCCTGTTGGACCCTAGATCGAGGAGTCCCCATAGTGCATCTCCTGGGTATGTGTTTGGCATTCGGTAGTAGTCCCCTTTACTGTAATTGTCTCCGCTGGAAGTCATGGGCTTTTGTAAGGTGGTTATGTACATGTAATGTACATTGTCAAAGTTTATATCTGACTGGTATCGTGCATGTATATTAATGTTGATAATGCCATTGTTAATTGGCTTTGTATGCACACTGGGTGCATTACATGTGGATGCCTCACACGAGTATATGTGGAATAAAGTAAGTGAAAATAGGCTTGCTTGCGCTTAGTGAGCTATGCTCATTAGGTCTTTGCGCCGGTCATGGCTCGGGAATTGGGTCGTGACAATATCGTGCAGTCATGTCATGCGACTGATATTATTTTATGATTATGGTGGGGCTGATCTACACTGCAGTGGCGGGTTTCCGTGGACCAGCCTATTAGAGGGGCACGGTAAACCCGACTGATTTATTTTACCTCTATGGGAGAGGCACGTAGGGTATCTCCTGGGGAGGGGTTTGAGTCCACTTCACGCCTTACCACCACGTGAAAGTGAGACTCAGCCAACGCCAAGGTATGGCTAGATACTATTTTCATATATAAAAATATATTCATGTGTATATGACACTGAATAGCCATGGCAGTCTCAGTCAGATGCTTCGACCGGGGCATCCCCGAGAATGATTTTGGCATAAGCCAAGTTGAGA
This sequence comes from Theobroma grandiflorum, assembly GCA_036013995.1. Taxonomy (NCBI): domain Eukaryota; kingdom Viridiplantae; phylum Streptophyta; class Magnoliopsida; order Malvales; family Malvaceae; genus Theobroma; species Theobroma grandiflorum. The sequence continues at coordinate 13,525,442 of CP142130.1, read as the reverse complement.
TTTTCAGAAATACATAAGCCATACTAAATATTAATTTAATCGAGTAAAATAATTCTATTTTGCTCGATAGAATATTTTATTTGTCTCTACTTAATTGAAATGAGTTGAGATAAGACGAATGGTAGTACAAAGAAAGTAAATTTGAAATTATGTCTCCTTTTACTCAACTTTAGATAATTTAGCTGGTATTTGTTTACTTACTGGGATTTTATAATCTCACCCCTCTTTCTATATATTTTTTTCGGGCTCAAGACAATTTGTTGATAGCCGATTAAGACGAGAATTAATCTTGGAGTTGCATTCTAGAAAGTAAGGGTTCATAGCACTACACCTCCTTGGTCAGTTAAAGGCCCACGTGTCACTGGAATTTAAAGTTTATACTCTGGTTCACGGTATGATAGTATATGTGAATTTATTTTGTTTTTATGCTGTAAAAATTATTTTTAGATTATTCTGAAAATATTGTTTTATAAGAAATTAGAATATTTTATTGAATGTTTTTATATACATTCAAATAGTTACAATTTTATTTCAAATAAATGTTTTAGACTTCTAAATTTATTTCTGGTTACAAAATATGCGGTTTCCACCCACATGCATTTTTCACTTGTCTCGAAATTTTAAGGGTAAATGACCAAAATACCCCTGTGAGGTTAAAATCACTTTTTTATTGTTTTAAAAAAAATTTCAAATCTTTTAAAATACGATGTTTGGTAATGACTACTCACATGGGAGGTAAGAAAACTGGTACGAAAGCCTTGCGATGTTTCGGTCGATATTCGGGGTATGAATGCCTATCGAGACATCGCGACGGTTGTCACGAATCCGATGGGGAGTTCCGAGGTGTGATAATTCGATTGGTATCAAAGCATGGTTTTAAAGTTTTTGGTTTTAAAATTGTTTTAAAAGTTTACAGTGTCAGCGTGGCCCCGAGTTAAGCTAGATCGATTAGAATGTATTGGTTTGCATATGGAGTCTGAGGTTGCTTAGATTTGTTTTGTTTTCTTTTATAGATCATCATGCCCCCTAGACGTGAACGTATAACCTTCACTAGGTCGGTTGGGAGGGGAAGAGGTCGTCCTAGGCAAATTCGGCCAGATCTTATAAGAGAGGAATTGGATGCGTCTCCCTTTCAGGCAGTGCCTACTGCTGAACAGATCGACGTTCCTCCACCCCCTCCACCACCTACTGGCATTTCTGCCATGCCTCCCGAGGCAATTTAGGTGATGGCAGCTTTCTTTGCTGCTATGGCTGGTCAGGCTCAGGTTGGTCAGGTTCCACCAATAGTGCCATCAGTTACTCCTTCAGTACCCCCAGTACAAGATGTGTCTATCTCTAAGAAACTGAAAGAGGCTAGGCAACTTGGTTGCGTATCTTTCACGGGTGAGTTAAATGCGACTATGGCCAAGGATTGGATTAACCAAGTGTCAGAGACTTTCTCTGACATGAGATTGGATGACGACATGAAACTAACGGTGGCCACACGATTATTGGAAAAAAGAGCTCGTACATGGTGGAATTCTGTAAAGTCCCACTCCACTGCTCCACTAACCTGGGCAGATTTTCTGAGGGAATTTGACAGCCAGTATTTCACCTATTTTCACCAGAAAAAAAAGAGAATAGAATTTTTGAGCTTGAAACAAGGAAATTTGTCGGTAGAGGAATACGAAGCTCGTTTTAACGAGCTGATGTTATACGTGCCTGATTTGGTCAAATCGGAGTAGGACCAGACAAGCTATTTTGAAGAAGGGCTCTGTAATGAGATCAGGGAACGGATGACGGTGATTGGTAGGGAGTCCCATAAGGAAGTAGTACAGATGGCTCTAAGGGCCGAGAAGCTCGCGAACGAAAATAGGAGAATGCTAGCTGAAATTGCAAAAAGAAGAAATCCGGGTAGATCTTCTAGTCAACCCCCTAAAGGGGCAAGGATTCAGCGGCTTCAGGAAGCACTACTTCTGCCCCAGTAATATCTTCCTGATTTCCTTTTTCACAGACACAACAGGGATCTCCGAGATTTAATAGGTTTGAGATGACTACTTCAGGAAAAAGTTTTGGAGATTCCGATAGATGCTGGAACTGTCGAAAATATCATGTCGGGCCACATAAGGAGCCCGTACGATGCTATCGCTATGGTCAGCTGGGTCACATCAGGACTAATTGACCACAATCAGGACAGGCTACTGTAGCTGCTCCACCTCTACTAGTTCATACGGATGTGCAGAGGAAAGATTCGTCTGGAGTGCACCCAAGGCAGGGAGTGGCTATGCAGTCTGATATGGGAAGTAACATCCCGGCATATCCACCTTTGAGACCACAGACTTGTTCTTCAACAAGAGTTTTTGTTGTAATGGAAGATGAAGCACGAGTCCAACCTGGAGGAAGTGAATGAAAAATTAGACGAGGATATGGAGTAGTGATAAGTGATGTAAATACCAAGTGATGGACGTGTAAATAAACGTTTCAGGACTAATATCGTAGATGAGTTTATATGGAATATTTCTGTGAAAATTTCTTAATATATATTTTGGAAATTAGAACTCAAAAAACAATGTTTGAGGTATACAAGATTCAAATGAATTTGAATCTTAAGTAACAAATTAATGTTGGCATACAAGAAAGATACAAAGCAATGTAGAGGCATGAAAAATGATTGAAAACATAAGAGAAATTATGATTCTTGTAATTGACTCAGTTGGATAAAAAGTGATTAAATGAAGCGATTCTTGTGGTACACAGCGGAATAATGGGATCGATGTAGAGTCTTGTTTATGGCTTGTGACTGCAGCACAAATCATAGATAGGAGGCTATATGAACTCCTATTTCTAATATTATGCAATAATCAAATCAAGATAATATCAAGGAAGTATGTGGAAGTAATGGAAGACAATACCCATGTTTTCTCTTTGAGTCAGATAAGTGAAATTTTGTGGACAAAATTTTATTTTAAGAGGGGTAGTGTTGCCAAACTCTGATTTATAAAATAATTATGATGTCATTTAGATGCTCAGTAGAATATTTGCATATTTGGAAAGTTCGAGAAAATCGTTAAAAGACGATATTGTCCCTGATGGTACCATTAAGTCGATTAAGCCTCGAATGAGTTCAAATAAGGATTTTAAGAGTGAAATCGAGAATTTCACAGTCCAGGGATTACTTAAAATAGTGATTCGGAGTTCGAGGTCCGATTTGGAGTCAATCGAGAAAAAATCGATTAAGGATAAAATTGGAATTTTTAATAAAGTTTTTGATCTCAAATGACCAAGAATAATTATATGAAATATAATATGATTATTGGAGCATAAAATGAAGTTTAGCAGTCAAAAAGTGTAATTCTCGATATTTCTGGGATACAAGGGCAAAATAGTAATTTTACCACTAAAAGTCAAAACGAGAATTTTTAAAGAAGATTTTGACCCCATTTGATTTAGATTGATTATTTAGACTAGTTAAAACATAATTTGAGATTGAAAAGTGAAAAGGAAATGCAATTTCAGTATATTTTGGAGTATATGGCAAAATGGTAATTTTACCACCGAAGGACCAAATTTAATTTTTCGAGAGAATTTAGATCAAATTTGATAAATTGGAGTGTGGTATGAGTTTGAGAAGTGAAAAATATACCTTTTGGTCATTTTTCAATTTTTGGGGTAAAAATGTAATTTTGTACTTTTTCAGGGGCAAAAGTCTAATTTTGCAAAATTACACCATCAAAATTTTTGGAATGGTCTAGAAATTTCATGAAGGCTGAGGATAAAGGAAGGAAATTGGTGGCTGAAAAAAAAGTCAAAAGATAAGGATTGAAAAAAATAAATTAATAAAAATTGCCATGTATAAAAAAAATTAAATAATATTTTAATTAGCCTTATAAAAGGCTTGAAATTTCTAGAATTTCTTCATATCATGGCTGGCCATCAAAGGGAGCAAGAGAAAAATGAAAAACGCAAAACCTAGGCCAAGAATCAAAGGGAAAACAAGGGAAATCAAGAAATTTAGCTTAAAAAAAAGGTAAAAATTTTTTACTTTCCTTATGATTTTCATTACCCAAGCTTTATTTTTCCATTTGATGCATGAATCACTTATGGGTATGGATCACTCTTGCTGGCTGAATATTCAAGGGGGAGATTTGAACAATTTTTAGGTTGATTTTAGGTTGATTTAATGTCATTTAGTTAGGTTATAATTAAATATATCAAAACCTAGCTAGAAAAATAATTTTCTTCCATTGAAACCCGATTTAACCGAATTTTTGGAGACTTTTTGGTGGCTGGAAATGCAGCAAATGGATATGGCTGAATGGCAATTTTGGTAAATTTGATTAATAGTAAAAGTAGGAATTAATTAAGAATTTTTAGAATAAAATTTGGAATTTTTACCCACTAAGGGTACAATCGTAATTTTGCATTCTCAAACCTGTAAATTGACTCGTAGTTGCTACCATTGGGTAATTGGAATATAATCGAACAATTAGAAACTAAAACGGGTCAAATCGAAGTTAAAATGGAGATTTTAACAATTTAGACGTGTGTAGGCGATTAGGCTGAAAACCGTGTTTAGAGGATTATTCGGACAGTTTGTAGGACATTCCATACATTTAGAGCCTAAAACAATTTATGATAAATTGACATAATTTATTGAATTTTGTGTTATGGATTATGGATAGGAGGTGAGCCAATTGATTCGGGTAAGAGACTGCACCCGAGGACGGAGGATAGGAGTATTTCTACTCCTAGTACAATGAGTACTCTTATATCTTAATTATCTAAAGTAGATTTATTCAACTCTGTGATTTTTATGAATAATGGTTTTAAAATAGAGTAATCGGAGACGGTTATATGTTGTGAATTAAATTGTATTTTTAATTTGAGTGGCTTGTGGTAACCTTCGCATGAATGGCTGGTTTTATAATCTGTTAAATCTGTAAATTATTTGACTCGCCTTAATAGGCGAGGGAATATCGTGCAGTCATGTCATGGGGCTTATATTATTTTATGATTTATGGTGGGGGTGATCTACACTGCAGTGGCGGGTTTTCGTGGACCAGCCTATTAGAGGGGCATGGTAAACTCGGCTGATTTATTTTACCTCTATCGGAGAGACGCATAGGGTACCTCCTAGGGAGGGATTTGAGTCCACTTCACGCCTTACCACCACGTGAAAGTGAGACTCAGCCAACGCCAAGGTATGGCTAGATACTATTTTCATATATAAAAATATATTCATGTGCATATGACAATGAATAGCCTTGGCGGTATCGGTCAGATGCTTCGGCCGGGGCATCCCCGAGAATGATTTTGACATAAGCCAAGTTGAGATTTTGAGAAATACATAAGACATACTAAATATTAATTTAATCGAGTAAAATAATTATATTTTGCTCGATAGAATATTTTATTTGTCTCTACTCAATTGAAATGAGTTGAGATAAAACGAATGGTAGTACAAAGAAAGTAAATTTGAAATTATGTCTCCTTTTACTCAACTTTATATAATTTAGTTGGTATTTGTTTACTCACTGGGATTTTATAATCTCACCCCTCTTCGTATACATTTTTTTCAGGCTCAAGATAATTTGTTGATAGCCGATTAAGACGAGAATTAATCTCGGAGTTGCATTCTAGAAAGTAAGGGTTCATAGCACTACACTTCCTTGGTCAATTGAGGGCCCACGTGTCACTGAAATTTAAAGTTCATACCCTGGTTCACGATATGATAATATATGTGAATTTATTTTGTTTTTACGCCGTAAAAATTATTTTTAGATATTTCTAAAAATATTATTTTATAAGAAATTGGAATATTTTATTGAATGTTTTTATATACATTCAAATAGTTACAATTTTACTTCAAATAAATGTTTTAGACTTCTAAATTTATTTCTGGTTACAAAATATGCTGTTTCCACCCACACATTGCATTTTTCACCTGTCTCGAAATTTTTGAGGATAAATGACCAAAATATCCATGTGAGGTTAAAATCAATTTTTTATTGTTTTAAAAAACAAATTTCAAATCTTTTAAAATATGATGTTTGGTAATGACTACTCACAGGGGAGGTAAGAAAACTGGTACGAAAACTTTGCAATGTTTCGGTCGGTATTCGGGCTATGAATGCCTATCGAGACGTCGCGGCGATTGTCACAGGTCCGATGGGGAGTTACGAGGCTTGACACTTAGATTAAAAGTGCAATGTCTATGTTCAATATGAATGCTTCAAATCTTTATGCGTAATGAGTTGCTCCTCATTAGTCAATGCATCTAGTTTTCTTTACATAATATTCAACAAAACCAAAACTGAGCATCGCACACATAAATTAAACATGAGGACCTATTAAATTCTATTTAACTTAGTCTTCCTTCTCTTGTTTTTCTTTTTCATCATTAAACAAGATATTCAAAACTCCCTTTTAATATGTGCATCTAGATTTTCCTTTAATCTTTAAATTAGGCTTTAATGAATGAGAATCATAAGCACTCATACACCTAAGTCATACAAGCTTATAGATATAGTTCAATAACTTCAAGAATCAAGCTTGTGTCTATGTAAGAACAAATATTTGGGAGTTAAATCATTTTAAGAAATTGTCAAGGATTACTCAAATAATGTTCAAGCAAATTTGATCATTTTGTCATAATCAAAACTATAATAATTTTAAAGCTAACATTATATATATATAATATAAAATATTTTTTATATATAGTAAGAAGAATTGAGAGTAAACTTAATTAACAATATACTTAAAATATATTAAAGTATTATATGTACATATACAAATTATAATCATAACAATTTAATATTAGTTTTATATATATTTATTTATAAATCTGTATTAATATGAAATTGCAAGTTATATATTTTAAATTATATAAGTTATATGTTAATATTATAATATACAATAGTAAATATCCTACATATTAATATATTATAATTATGTTTTGTAATATAAAATGTTATGAATATATATAATTTAATAAATATATTATATATACATATATTTAATTTATACATAAGTATTACTATAATTTATAATGGGCTTTATTATTTGATCACACTTAATAACTTTATTAGTTATCACGTTAGGTTTTATAACATATTGTTATAATTAGTTATTATTTATACAAATTTTGATATAAAACATTTTAACATAAAATTTGTATCATTAATTTTATATATATTTATATATATATAATAAAGTAATATATTATATATACATATATTTAAGATATACATAAGCATTACTATAACTTATAATAAATTTTATTTATATGGTTACACTTAATAAGTTTATTAGCCATCACTTTAGATTTTATAACATATTGTTTATAATTAGTTATTATTTATACAAACTTCGATATAAAACATTTTAACATATTAGTTATATCATTCATTTCATATATATATATATATAATTATGGATGAAGTTTATATGTTTTAATATTATAATTTACAAAAAAACAAAGTGATAAAATTTTGATCCATTGGTTCAAATCGAATCAACCAAATCAATTATATGTTTAGTCGATTTGGTCTTTCTTTATATTTGATCTGTTTAGATTAGTTTTTCAAAATTGATTGATTCATTAAGTCCTTAAGTATGGTAAACCAAACCACCCAACCCTACTATTTGCTCACTTTTAGTGCCAACCACTCCCTTGGATCCATTTATAATTTCCATTGACCTTACTCTCAGATTTTGAAGGACGTTTTGCCTATATATCATATCACATTGCAATTATAATTTCCATTCATTTATAACACAACCAATCCACTCTTTTTCAGGTTCAACCCAACTCCAAATACTACTACATTAGTAAATCATTATTTTTTATTGAATTTAAATTTCAAAATATATTTAATGTGCAAAAAATAATATAAAAATATTTTTAACATATTACTATATTTGGTAAATATTGTTATATTACTACTTTCATAATTTTTATTTATCTAATAATAAATATTTTTAATATATAATGAAACAATTTTAAAGGTATAACATATTTACAATATTTCAATAATAAATATTGATATTTCTAATTTTTAATATTAATATTAATATAAATAATATTTCTAATATTTTCATAATTAATAATACTAACAAATTATTGCCATTTTTTAATTTTAATAACAAATATTACTATTAGTCATAAATATTTTTTAATAATCTTAATAATAAATTTTTTAATATATTAATTGTCATGTCAATATTTTTGTGAAATTTTCATAAAACAAACAAACAATAAAAAATATTTTTCATAAAATAATTTAAAATATTAAAAAATATAAACTTTTAAGGAGGTTATCAACATTTTTAGAAAATTAATTTATAAAAATTCATTTTTGGAAACCTAAGCTGGAAAGATATAGATAGAGGATCATGATTATAATTTAAATACATATTTACAAGTATTTAAGTCTATGAATTGTCTAAAAGTCTCCATTGAATTAGGATTTGGTCCTTGAGACGTTGGCTTCAATGAAAGGCAGCAGAAGGCATGAATGAGACTTGGATTTGCTTAATCAATGAAGCCGAACTGCATTGATCTTTGCTGTATTTTTTGGAAAAAAAAAAAGTTATAATATAAAAACAAATCTTGAATTATTTAATAAATATTTAAATAAATTTTATATTTTTATTACATTCAATCAAACTCTTATACTTTTATTTCGAGTCAAATAAAGTTTTATAACTAATGGTTGACTAATTATTATTAATCAAAATACCACGTGTCATTTTATGACATATAATGTTGACGTGCTCATGCTAATATGTCATAATAGATGATGACATAATAATATTGTCATGAGACATTTTTATCCTCTATGTCATCACAACATTGACATAAAAATAATAAATGATATTTTGACTAATAGAATTAATAAATAGTTATAACCGTAAATCATAAAAGTTTATTTAGTTTGAAATAAAAATATAAGATTTAATTAAATGTAATATAAGAATAAAAATTTATTTAATTTTTTTTGAATTGTTTAGGAAATTTTTCAAGTGTTATGTTAAAAAAAAACAGAGAAAGAAATTAATTTTAGTAGAGTTGTTTCTCTTGAGAAAGTATTGGAAAATGATGTGTTGCATCTTAGATTATTAGCCTTGGAGAGGAGGTACGTATGTATGCATAAAAGTTAGATTAGATATTTTGGTGAAGAAAAGGAAATTTTTGTTTCAACCGAGAGGCAAATTTGAAGGCGGAAAATTAAGGCTGCAAAAGGCCGTTGAAGAAATTGTCAAAAAATGACAAAAGCTTGGCGCATGTTTAGCTGTCCGACAGCAGAATATTCCCTGCCACGTGTACGGTAATGAATCCGAGTAAAGACATGAAAAATCACACGTGTCCAAAGCCGTAAAACGCGATCACTAAGCAAGCTGGGTCGAGCACTGAATTGTCAAAATGGATGTATTAGGATCAAAGCTGGCATATACCTTATATATTAACACCTCCAAGAAGACAACAAGTTGATCATTTTTCTCCGCCACCAATCAAATGTTGATGCATTTTCTAGGAAAATAAGAGCATGAATCAAACAGGAAAGTGCATCTTTGTTTCCGATTTTGCTTCTCTCTTATAAAAGGGCAAGGGAAGGGGGGGAGGGGGTCTTACACTCAATATTTACAACTCAGCTTCTTAATATTTTCGATTTTTTGGTCAAATTAATTAGTTATTTCTTACCTAGACTGTTGTTACTAGAGCTGCTAAGGGAATCTTTCTTGCACCTCCAATCCAAAGGGTATGTTGCTTTCCCATTTTTAAATGCATATCATTTGCTTTTTATAGATTTTCTTAAGCAAGAGAATAGGGTACTTAATTCCCAAGATTTGTTACACAAATGCATTTTTCCATACGAAGTTTTACTGTCAGCTGATATACATAGATAGCCTTTAGGGCCTTGATTGCTTCAACAGATGCAACTCCTGATTCAAACAAGAGAAGAAGCTGCCAATGCTTGAATCGATGCATGTTTCACATTCTCTTCTTTGATGTAGTTGCCTTCTTGGCTTTTTGGTTTCTCTCACTTTCTTGTGGGTCTGGCAAAAGATATAAACAACATCTCCCATCTCCTTTTTACTGGACCAAAATCTTCCTCTTTTTCCCCGAAAGAAACATCAACATGTGTCCAAAATCCAAATAACAATCTTGCTTTTTTGTTTATTTATTATGCTTAATAATGGGGGCTCCTCCAATGACTAAAGATAATACGAAATTCATTTTGGCTTCTTGTTTGAAGGAGATATTTCAGTTGCTCACCCACCACCTCTTTAATTTGTTCACAGAATTTTTTGACACCTCAACCAGCAACCACCATCACAGAAGCACCATCAGGAGAAAAGAAGCACGGAAAAATAAAAATATGCTGCTAAGAAGCTCTTCGACTCCACTTCTTGGATCACTCCTTTCTTCCATCACAGATAGCCCAAACAACAACAATCACTACGAAACCAGCACCCCCATCAGGCACTGTCCATCAACCTCCTTTCACCACAACCACAACAGAATCTCATTTCATCCCTCTCCTGGCTCTCTCCACCTCTCTACTACGGTTTCTTGCGGCTCCTCTCCTATATCTCCCTCTGTTGTCGATCAATTCTCTGATTTCGATGGTCAAGGCTTTCGCCGGGCTCAGTCTGAAGGCCACTTGGAAGGACTTGTCCATGCTGCTTGCGATACCAATGAGGAATTATACAATCACAACCAACCCAAGAAGCTTTCTGCAAGGCACTCGCGCTTGATGTTGCAAACCATCCCTTCCTTTTCCTTCTATAATTCCAACGCCAGATGTGAGGAAGAGGAAGATGAGAGTGATTTAGAACAAGAGGAAGAGGAGTTGAAGGAAAATGAAGAACTATTGGACAGTGGTGAAGAGAGGGTAACGGCGATGAATGGTAGCCTTGAATTCAACGCATTCCGCATGGAGAATATATCGTTGAATGAGGAGGTTAAGGGTCACAGTTGGAATGTTGGTTTTGAAGATGAAGGAGCCTTCGTTGGGGAAAAAATGTTTCTTGCCAGAGGGCTTGGCAATGATGGTGGCGGCGCGGGTGGTGTGAGTGGCGGCAGCGGTGGGGGTGGGGGTGGAGAATTTAATCCAGCAGGCTCTGGCGGAGATGGTGGTGATAACCATGAAGCTGAGGAGCATTACAGGAGGATGGTGGAGGAAAACCCTGGCAATCCCTTGTTTTTGGGTAACTATGCTCAATTTTTGTATCAGGTGAGTGATCGTTGCAGGGCGACTTGAATACTGTTGTCCAGCCCCTTATTGTTTTCATCTTCTTGAATTTTTAATTACTGAAAATAGTGTCATGTTTTTGACAGTTAAAGAAAGACCTTGAGGCAGCAGAAGAGTATTACTCTCGAGCCATCTTAGCAGATCCAAAAGACGGTGAAACACTGTCACAATATGCCAAGTTAGTATGGGAGCTACATCATGACCAAGAAAGAGCTTCAAGCTACTTCGAGCGAGCAGTTCAAGCGTCTCCTCAAGACAGGTACGTGCTTCCCTGTCAACACACTTGTCATTCTGTTAATGCTGTTTCTTTAGGCACTGACTTGCTGGGTTTTCCATTTTGGTTATTCCAGCCATGTTCATGCAGCATATGCTAGTTTTCTGTGGGAAACAGAGGAAGATGACGCAGATGGATGTGTCGCCCCTAGCGGTATTGATTCCATGGCCCCACAATTTCATCAAGGAGCGCTGACAAGCGCCTAAGCAACTAGCTTGTACACATGGAAGCATTGAAGCAAATTGTACATGTCTTAGAAAAATCAAAGTGTCTTTGATTGAATGTGCTTAATAGTGAAAACCCAGCTTTTACACAGTAAACTTATTTCCTGTGATGGGTTGCTGTCACAATTTCTGATATATATTAATAGCTAGATGAATTGCATTGATTGCTAAGCACTCCATGAACTACTTACAGAAGGGTTAAATTCATACTGACAAGCTTGATTTTATAAAAACCCAAATGTGAATAGTAGTGCAACAGAATACAATTATTCGGCTTCCAAGTTCATTGATTTTAGATATCCCCAAGTGTAGGTTCAACGTCCAAAAGCAAAGAAAATAAGAGGATTTAAATTTAAATTGCTTCATCTCAGAATCATAAGATCAACCACCATCTCTCATTAGTCATAACAACGCTCAAAAACATCAAAATTCTCCACTTGAACTGCATGATAAAAGGCATTCGAAGGGAGAAACGTATGCCTATCAAAGGAAATATAATTAAAAATGTTCATCAACACTCCTTTTATGTGGAATAACACACTCGAAAAAGATACAAGCATACTCTTCTGAAGTCACTGATGGGAAATGATCAATCCAAACTGTAAACCCTCAATCCCCCTAAGATTCAAGAAAACCCCAGTAAGCAAGCAGTTGAAGCGGTCGGCCAACTTGTATTCAGTTTCTCAAGATGCTGTTTTTATCTAGAACCTCGCTGATAAAAACCATTGCCTCTTGATCTGTAGTCACCAGATTCTTGGCTGTTTCCCCTACCCAAACTCCGGGAACCAAAACGACCTCTTGAGGCCTCAGGTTGATAACTGCCCCTGCCTCTTCCCCTTCCTGATCAATTTGAATAATAGCATCATGTCAACAAAGTAAAAACTCCAGCAAATTCATTTCAGTGGGAAAGTTTTATAATTGGAGAAAAGGGGATTCGAACCCTGCTCTTTAGACAAGGGGTCCATGCACCAACCACTAAGTTAAATGCTCGGGTGCCATTTCAATGAGAAAGTTGACTACCATGCCATGCCATTTTAAATTGAACAGCAACAGATCAATGCAAACCAAGTGCGCTTTTGCACACATAAAAATGTTCAAATTACTTTAAAATACACAGTTTGCACAGGCTGAAAGAATAGCCTTTTTCTTTTCTTTCTTTAAAATGAGGAACAAAGAACATAATGCAGTCTTTATAAGTTACAGATGCTATTGAATCAATACTCAAAGTTCATCAAGATTGTCAGTTTTTTATACAAAGTTGCCCATAACACATTATATACAACAGCATAATTGGAACAGTTTTGTGTGCAAGTATAATGTAAGACTTAGTACAAGAAACCTAATTCAAACATCACTACATCTGTTACTGGCCAGTTCTACTCTGTCCAAACAAAATAGATCTAAATCGAAGAATCAGAATTATGAGTTTATCTTGGAACCTGGTTGGCAGCCAATTATGCTTGGAGATCCACACAGAATTATCTTAGAAATGCAAAATTTTAGTGAAGCAACATGTAAATTAAAGCTCAAGAAGTTAGCCACACAGCAAAGGTTGTAAAGAGAGCTTTTGTAGATGTTGTAGATGTTCTGAAGAATGAAGATTACCAAATGCAGCAGTTGGTGAAAAAATTTACTGGAAATATTGAAGGAAATTCTAGCATGCATAAAAACAAAACTTTGAATATGTATTAAGGCACATACTTCCTCCTCGTGTACTGCTGTTATTTGGTCGGCGCTCCTCAATGTACACTTGCCTTCCTGCCAACTGTATAGGAGATGCCTATAGAAGAGACAAAACTTGGTCAGCATAATGTCAGAAATATCTACAAAGCCAAAAGAGAATATTAAAGCTTCAGGATGACTATAAATATTCACTTTAGCTACAAAAGTGAATGTATGTCATTCTTAAGGTTCCACCTGGGACTTCTATTGTATGTGTGTGTGTGTGTGTGCGTGCGTGTGTGTGTGTGTGTGTGTGTGTGTAAAAGGTACCTTCAAGCCATGAAAAACTCTAAAAGTTTGACAGTTGATGGTGGTATAAGTCAATTCTTTGTTAATAAAAAACACTGGAGAGCAGGTTTATTTCCTTCACTCTCCCATCTCAAAATCCCCTCATTTTTCCTATATTTCGCTCAAGAAGCTCTTTCATTGCTGAGCTACTCATCTCATCTCATCCATCATGAGAAACAGAACAAAGCATCAGAAATATATGTAGATGCAGTTTAAATTTGATACAACAACATAAACAACTATGAAGGATAAAACTAGAATGTAATGACAATAGTGCAATGTTAAAGAGTGTTCATAGCTCTTTCTGTAGTAAATTCAATGACACCGACAAACACAACAAGCCAAACAAGTACTTTAAATAAATAATTCAACAATGAGTTCTTAAAAGAAATGCTGTAAGTGAAATAAACTAGATTCAATACTTAGCCAATAGCTATCATCCAACACATTTGCTCGAGAGAAAAAGCACAGCAATGAAAATTCATACCCTGATTGCATTTTGAACAGCCAGAATGTCTTCAAACTCAACAAAAGCATAGCAAACACCAACAACATCCTGCATGCATCTAACCCTGATTTAGTTTCTTCAAGGTTATATATACCAAAGATAATCAACAAGGCAAGAAAAAGAAATCACCTTGCGGTTCCGGATGAACACGCCTTCAGGCTTGATTCTGCCGAAGTTCTTAAACTCCTGCTCAATTTCAGCAGCAGTAACAGTAGACGGCAAGTTTCTCACGTAGACAGATTTATATTCACCTGTATATTCACCTGAAAGAATATCACCAATCAGAGTGCAACTCCCAATTACTATAAGCATTTATATGCACTGCAACTAATAAATCTTCTTTGCTTTTCAAAAAAGAAATAATAATAATAATAATAATAAATCTTCTCTGAACTCTAAGCACAGACGAAGGTAGTCTAAACGAAAAGATAAAAAAATTGATGTAGAAATGAAATTTTGATGGTCAGTGGCTTACGCTAAATACCCAGATTGTCCATTTAAGAAATGTCCCTTCCCAGAAATCAATGCAAAGGGGAATCGATAAAGCCAGCCAAAGCACAAGAATAAATTGACAGCTATAGCATTGTAAGTCCTAATGTAAACAGCATATACCAAGGTATATACAGTTACACTAACCTTCTTCAGAGACCAAGCCTTCCTCAGCTGTCTCTGCCACAGATTCAGGCACATCTGACCATGCAGGACGTGACTGCTGATTAGTAGGCTCTGGTGTATGGTCCCAATCTGAAGTACTCTGGGGAATTTTATTATAAGAAGGTTGAACTTGAACAGATGAAGCAGATTGTTCCTTCATAACACGCAACTACACCATTTGAAACACAAATAATGTTATTCAACCGATCAGAGTTACTTAACTTCCAACAAATTAAACACCATTAATCTGTGTGTGTAGGCATTAGATAGAAGCGGAGTTTGTTTGGAGAAGGACAGTCAGACTTTACTCCCAATTTTGATAACTCAGGGCAAGTACACATAATTTCTTTTTCTCACTCACATGCATGGCTCTGTTTATTAATCCTTTATTTTTGTATAGTCTGTTCTTTACATGCATGGACTTGTTTCAGTAATGTATGGCCGATTGTTATTTATGCCACACATTTGGATAAAATTCACTGGATACTTTGGTTGCATTAAGGATAAAACAGATATGGACTAGTTTATATAAAACAATAGCTGTTTCAAAAAGACTAAGCAATGAGTGAGAAGTCTTCAACAAGTTAGGATCACAAACACACATGGCCACAAGCAATTAGACTGCTTGCATAAAAAGTAATTGAGTACTTACAATAGCAGCGTATGTTCTCCTTGCAGGCTCCGCAACAGGTTCCTCCAAAGGCATAGCTGGGGGTCCTTGCACAGTGTTCACCACACTGTGATGTGAAGCAAGAGTTTCCTCTGCAGGAGCTTCCTCCACCACAACTTCAGCTTCAACAACTTCATCTGGTGGTTGCTCTGGGAGACTATATTTGTCAATTGGATCATCTTCTATATGAACAGAGTTGACATACTCCCTGGCATCTTCCTCCAAAACATAGTCAGAAACTGCTAAATCCAACAAGTTAGACCCAGAATACCAGTGAAAAGAAAGATTATTTTCCGGAGATTAAAAAAAAACAAAAAAAAAGGTACCTCCTGACCAATAATTTTAAGTAAAGACTTAGCATGTGGAAATTTACTAACCAAAAAAGATAAAGTACAATTTGGTGTCTGAGGTTTCAATGCCTCAAGTAGTAAAACTATAAGCCAACAAACTAAGGTCAAAAGAAGCCTTGAAGATCTAATTTCTGTATAAGTATTCAATGTCATTGAATATAGAGATATTTAACTGATTCTAAGATCTCTATTTGAATTACTAAAGTTGTTAGACAACACCAAACTATCAACTATAGAACATGGCCAGGAAAAGGTTAATTGTTTACGTTGAGGAAACATGGTCCAAGGCTCTAAACCTAGTTGACTACTTTTAGCATGTTGAAAAAGCATCTACAAAAATGCCACAGCTTGAAGTAAAAATTCCCCATTAAAGTTAGAAAAAAGCTTGCCTGCATCAGCTGGTGGCTCTGCAACAGGGCTTGACACATTTAGTTGAGCATCAAGCTTGTTTTCTTGTAATGTGGAAGCTGGATGTTGGTAAATCATTCCATCATCAATAAACTGAAAGATATCATTGAGAACAAAGTAACCCTTCTCTTGAGGGGCAAGGAAAAAGGTTTGCACAAATTTCCTTCTTCCATTGAAATCCTTGATTTTAACAGAACCGGAAACCATCACCAGAACACCTCCATTCCAAGAATCAAGAGAATTAATCGTCTTGATCTCAATTGCAGTAAAATTCAGTGACATGACCATGGTATGAATTTGCTGCAGAGAAAGATCACAAGAAGAACCCAACAAATTACTGCAAACTAAGCAAGTATGCCATATAATAAAGGGATAAAAATAAATTCATTCCAGAGAAAGGAATTACAAGAGAGAGAGAGACTCTATATAATTATTAAAAGCAAAACTATGTTCATAATGCAAATTTGCAAGGGATATGCAACAACCAAAACAATTAAGAAAAGGCTTTTGGTTGTTACACCTAAAAGGCCGATGGTCTTGAGAATCCATTTCTTAAGATGATAACTTCCCATAGCCCAAAAAACAAAGAAAGGAAAAAAAGAAAAAGAAGAAAAAGCCTTTTAGAGAATCCATTTCATATTATGTCTCCCTAACTTAGCTTATCCTTGCCCAAATCAGAAATCATTCTCCAGAATTATGTGGTAGCTGTTATAAAAGCCTGCACTTGAAGGAACATAAAAAATACAAGGAGTAATAGAAAACACTATGCGACTGATCAGATACAATAATAAGGAAAAATATAACATCAATCAAAATTCAGTAAATTGGAAAACGAATACTGTATTGACAACAAGTTCATGCTTAAGCAAACTCACTTGAAATACATAAAGAAAGAAAATTCGAATATAAATGTTACCAGCATTGCAGAAGCAGATTCAGAGGAATCTCCATCGACCCGAATCATGGTACTGGCATCCGAGTAAAACTGATGAACTAGATCAGGTTGTTGTTGTAGCACCTGATAGTATTGTCCCACGAAATATGAACCAACCTGAAATTTAAAAATAAAACATTTATTGATAAAATAATTATAAGAAGAAGAAAACTAAAAACCCATGCAGGGATAAAAGAAAAAAAGAATCACCTGAACGGGTCCTGGGTAGGAAGTGGCCATTACGAATGAGTTAGCAGACCTCAAAACAAAATCATGCAACAAGGAAGATCTAACCGTTATAGCCCTTGAAATAGATTGATCGACCCACAGATCGAAATAGTGTGATTTGAGTATCTGGAACCCTAGTTTTGGTAAAGACTAGGGTTTTAAGTTTAAATGCTACAGGAAAAAAGGCTTGACGATATTTCTATCTTTATAAGGTGTTGTGTTTTGGTATTGAAAAAGACAAAGCTGAATGAAGTTAGACCATAATTGGAGAGAGTTGATTGAAGCAGATAAAGAGAAGATAGAAGGAGATTGTTAGGTTGAAGTGGCTTAATAAATTCCTTTTCTCAAGAATCTAAGAAAGAGAAAGAGAAAGAAAGACGCTTAGATCTGGGGGCGGAGCGAGAAGGCACCCTTAACTCCAGACTCACAGGTTTTGCCGTCTCTAACGAAATTAAATTATTTATAAATATTTAAATTCATATATTCTTATTTTGGATTGGCTTAAATGAGGTTGGTCATTTATCATTTCATAATTGATTATTTATCATTTTATAATTTCGTTCCGTTAAAGCGTCATTTATGTTAACACAAAGAGTAGAAAATATCATATATTTATACAGATATATATATATATATATATTTTGTAATATCAATATACCACATCATCATATATTATAAGATATTAATAAATTATATTATTATCAAATAATAAGTGATATTTTAATTAATAATAATTAAATAATTATTAAACATAAAAATTTATCTAATTTAAAATAAAAAAACATAATATCCAAAACAAACTCTTAAACTATTTTAAAAAATTAAAATAAACTTTTATATTTTTATTGAACAGAATCAAATCTTTATACTTTTATTTTGAACTAAATAAACTCTTATATCTTTATTTTGAATCAAATAAATTCTAATCATTAATTATTAATTTAATCAAAATATCATTTATTATTTTATATATATGATATTAATGTAATATATTAACATATCATAATTGATGATAATATAATAATATTGACATATTATAATTAATGATAACATAAAATATAATTTAACATAATAACTTGTGGATATAAAATGATAAATGATGTTTTGACTCATAATAATTAATCATCATTATTTAACTCAAAATAAAAATATAAATACTTAATTAAAGATAATAAAAAAAAATAAAAACTTATTTGAATAGCTTAAAATTTTATTTAAAAATTATGTTAAATAAAAATATGAAAATTTAATTAAATAATAAAAATTAAAAATTAATTTAAATACCCTTGTAGATTAATTTTTTTTTTTTTTAAGTTTTGATGAAAATAACCGCACAAAGTGGCGGCCGCCCATTTGATGGAGGGCAAGGATAACATGCAAGAGGCAGGGCGCACGTAATGTTGGGTTACGGGCAGAAAGGGTGGAATCCAGTTAACATTGACGGCAGTCGGAGCGGAAATGCTTTGGTAAGATACGGAACTGGAAGACAGAGGCCAACAAATGCTTAAAAGTGCACGCATATCATATCATATCATATCAGGGAGGATTCTCATCTGAATTCATTTCTCTTCAAACCCAAATCTATCTACCTCCTCCATCGGACTTACCACTTTATGATTTAAGTATTAACGGAAATTACCATTTTCCTTTTCAGCGGCACAGAAGAACACCAAAAATGTTTGCGCCAAACAAGGAAAGGAAACTAAACTTGTTTTTCCTTTTCACCACTCTCTGTCCCATTAGAAACACAACTGCAGATCTGATCCCATAAATTACTAACATTTGTACAAGTTTCACAAAAATATCTAAAATCAAATCACAAAAATAGACGACAATACCTACTACAGTACAATTTTTTACCACTGTCAGATTCCTACTCTCAACATCTACCCCACCCACAACCCCAAAAATGTCCACCTTGGCTAACTGCAAGTTAGAAACAGCAATTACAGGTCAGGTTAAGCATACAGATGATCAATGAGACAAAAAAATTAGGCGACCATGTTATTGCCATCTCAATAGTAAGTCCCATAATAACTCTGAGGAACTGTTGCGGCAGGTTGCTGAGCTGGGGTTAACGTTGTGGCAGCAGTTGGTTGAGCATAACTTTGTTGAGGAAACGTCTACAGAATATTACAGAAAATACATTAGCTCCAACAAGAAAAATTCATTACGGAATGTTGATTAGAGTGACACTTGATATTGTACTCAAAGAAAGTTTAAAAGTAAATTTACATGACCATCATTCCACAAGCATAAGGTTCAAATTTTAAGTAAATTAGCACATGGAGTGTACTACAGATCTTTAAAATTAATAAAAACAAAAAAGGCTTACATATCCAAATTTAAAATTCATCAACTATTTCAGTTGAAGAAAGTGAGGTCCAGGTTTCATACGTAAGGAGTAGCAAGTGGGATGATATCCATGTTTCATTTATTGGCCTTATACATCAGATTGATAGTTGTTTTACAAATATTTCAAACTATGGTTTGCCAAAATAGCACTTGGTTAAAAAGCTTCATACCTGAACAGGATATGTTGTTGGATAAGCACCATAACCAGCACTTTGTGGAACTGATGTGGGTACTTGTTGAGTGGCGTAATTGCTACCATAACTACTATATGCACCATATGCAGCCTACAAATAAAAAAATTTTAAAACTGTCAACCAAACATGACAATGACAGCAAGAAGCATAATACGGAAACATATAAATGTGTAAACACTCAATGAGAAATTAGTGGCAGCCATAAATTGCATGCTAACATTTCAGCTAGTTTTCTAAAGCTATGGGTGCTATTATTCCTCTTTCCATGTCCTTGCCATATATATTTCTCTATGGGTGCTACCCTCGTTTTTTCTCCTGTACATTTATTCATCATCTTGTCTTTCCTTGTACCCCCATACATCCAATGTAGCATTGTCATTCAACAAACATCATCAAACATTATTAACATTCCATCCTGTAAAACATTACTGATCTTGTTGTCATCCGATAAAAATTTCCATCAAGTTCCAGTGAAATTTTTTGATCATACAAGATTCCCCATCCACTTTTTCATCTCATCCACCCCACTTAAATCCTATGAGAAAACATCTACCAAACAAGTCGATAATAAGCACAAGCTAAAAATCATCACAGCCAATCAAAGTAATCCTATATGACCAGAAAAAAGGATCAACCTCACTCTTTTTTCACATTTTAAACAAAGAGTTGAGGAAGAAACCAGAGCAGAGAAACCATTTTCCATTATATTAAATTCATAAAGATCAAAAGTCAAAAGATAATAGGTTAATAACGAAGAATATCACACTGCATTGATCAAATACAAGGTAGTCTTTTTAACAAGTCACAGAACACAAGAGCTTCTAGCAGCATCTACAAATTAAAAGCACAAAATCATATAAGTCTAGATCACCAATATCAAAATAAACAAACAAAAAAAAGCTAAAACAACTCATGAAAATATGATAAGCATGTCCTGGTATACAATTAAAAATACCATTAAAAACTGCAATCTACCTGTTGGCTGTAGCCAGGAGTCCATGGTTGTGCCTGTGCCTGTGCCTGTGCCTGTGCCTGAGTAGCGGGTGGCCAAGTTTGAGGCTGTGCGGCATAACCAGCTGGCCACTGGTTTTGTGCATTTGGATAGGCACCCATCAAAGACTGGCCAGGTGAAGGGGCACCAGAGTAAGATTTTGCCAACTTTGTCTTATCTGATGACAAAAAGTCTTCAGCATGACGTTTTCTTAATTCCGACATGGGCCTATGAGGTAAAAACAGCTTAGCATGCCGATCTTCTGCCCTTTTAATGGACTGTACATCTCCAAAGAGACTCAAGAACTGCATCATTATTTCCCAAAGTTGAGCTACCAGTAAAAGGTTTATTACAACATTTTTTCCATCAAAGCACCAATTTAAACAATCAGAACACTAAATTCAGAATCTCAAACAGCATCACAATCTTATTAGAAAAGGTCTACAAACAAATTCAAGACATTTTCAAACAGCATTCACAATCTTGAGAGAAACATCTTAAAACAAACTCAAGATAGGAAAGGGGGTCAAAATCATGGGTATAAGTAATTTCCATTTTCCAGCCAAATTAACCAAACCTCCACACATGAAACCACATAAAGAAGCTTAAGCAGAATATATTGCTAAGGACTCAATGCAAATGTAGACAATTAGATTCGATTGCAGCCAATAAACCAGGTCATGTGCAAGAAACTTTTTTAACACAAAATTATTACCTCCAAAAATATGCTAGATAGATCTTCCCTGTCTGCAGCACTGCCATCTGAGTTTGGGGCTATAAACTTGTCAACTAGTGATTCTAAATAATCAATCTGCCTTGGTGGTGGCAAAATCGTTTCAAAATGTATTAATGCCTACATGTAAAACAAAAGAAAAAGCAGAAATCAGAAAGCAGAGGAGAATGTTCAGACAAGATGTAATGATGTAAGCATGAGTGCATGCATGTGCATGAGAGAGAGAACCTCAAGGAATGGTTTAGACAGTTGGACTTGGTCAAGTGCCCCAGTTAGAATTTCCCTAGCCTTCTCTGCGTTTCCAGAAACCTACAAAAAAAAAAGCAGTGAATGAGAAAGATGTGCCATTAGTGAAAGAATATAGCAACAACAATAACACTTGGTACCAACTGGCAATCAACCAAAATAATAAAGAGACAATTAAATTAATCTCTTTTGAGACCAGCAAATTTCCCTTAACCAAATCACAGACCCAATAACATAAAAACCTCCTTAACTACCATAAGGTGTTAACTGGAATGTGCATCATTTTATTTTTATGAAGAAATAAAGACATAAGTCGCACTTTTGATATAGAATCTATGAGAAAGTAAGAATGATATTTGGACATTGGTTTTGGCACAAAAGCCATATAAAACATACTCATAGAAAAAATACAAATGCCCATATGTCTATGGCAACAGAGAAATGCTGGGACATAACATACTGCTCATTAAGTTGACATTAATGGTATTTGAAACTAAAACATGAACAAACAAATATTTAGAACATTAGCAGTAGTAAAATATTAACAAAGTGCAACTCAAATTTAGACAAAGGTGGAGCCAAAAGTGATAAATGAAATTTCAATCATTCTTTTAGAATGATCAATAATATTGAAATTGACTCCTAAATCAAAGAAAAATCCCATTTCACTTCACATAAATCATATCATAATAAAGACAAAAGAAATTAGGCATCAGAAGCATGCCCACCTACCAAGTATATAAATCTAGAGTACTGAGCATACAGCATTGGTAATGTTTGAGAATGCTCTTTCCCCTTTTCAATGGCAATGGCTTGCT
The DNA here is from genome assembly GCA_036013995.1 of Theobroma grandiflorum. Classification (NCBI taxonomy): domain Eukaryota; kingdom Viridiplantae; phylum Streptophyta; class Magnoliopsida; order Malvales; family Malvaceae; genus Theobroma; species Theobroma grandiflorum. The sequence continues at coordinate 13,502,608 of CP142130.1, read as the reverse complement.
CATATAAAGAGAAGGCATCTTCAAGTTTCCCCTGCATAATCAAGATAAACAACCCCTTTGAAACAGGTAACAACATTTACCACAACTAAAACCACATGGGCGTGCTAGCATAATCTTACCAGACGGCGTTCCATATTTGCATGCTTAATAATTGCTTCAAGAAGACCAGGTGAAATTTCACTGTGAACAAGTTGATACGCAGCTCGAGCACCTAATATGTCCCCGTTCTGCTCCTTGAATCGAGCAGCAAAAAGATGGATCTCTGGTTGCCTCTGTCAAATATTGGTCACAAAGAAAATAACTAACTAGTAAAATGTAACACAGGTTGAAGTTGTTGCAACTAGCATGAATGTCACCATTAAAATCTCCACAAGTAAACCCACCAAATATATCAGATTGGCTACGCATGATAGTAAAAACTATTTGCATGCCTAAATTGTTTCCCTAAACAAACTAATACAGTGTTCATTCTTGAATTGAAAAAGTCAGGGCACAGCATGTATAATGAAAAAGAGGGGGGTGAGATTTTCTATCAATAATTTTTTCATGACAACAGGTTACAAATTTCGACCAGACCTTTAGATGCACAATGATCTTCAATCCCTTAATAATAATAGGTTAAAAGTTACAAGTGAGATTGACTGAAAACCATACAACTCCCTCTATCCCATTAATATCACCTTTGTTTGACTTTTTGATTCTTCAACTTTGATTTGTTATTTGAAACTTATTACTGATTAAAATTCCCAAAAAAATTTGAAAGATTTCCCTCAAGCATTTTTTTTTTCAAAATTTTAATTCAAAAAACTTAAAATAAAATAGGCCAAAGTTGAAAAGGTTTAAATATGAAAACCAAAACTAGAACAGCTCTTATGGGGTGGCAGAAGATAAAATTCATCCCATTATCAATTTCAACAAACCCAAAATCATCACTTCATACCTTGACAAAGACTTGTGTAGCACGTGCAAGTGCATTATCAGCAAGATCCATACTTCCACTGGCTTCCATACACAAAACATATCGGATCCAGTATTCAGGATAATTGGCACAGGCTATTAGGCACCTTTCATATAATTTGACTACCTAATTCACAAATAAAAGTATAAAAGATTAGAAAGATATTCTGGTACACCAAAACATTAAACAAGGGGATAATCAAAATCACAAGGAGAAATGCATAAGAAATACTCCATCATCGGAACAGAGAAGCCCCTCAAATATGATGGGAGGGACCCTCCTTGCCTGACAGATAAATGGTTAGGAAGACAAGAACACACCTGCAGGCATAACATTGGAGCTTTAAAAAATATAAAATAAATTTACTATACAATACATTACAAACCTAAAATGTCCACTGACAAATGAGGGTTTGAAGTACTTAGCCTCAAAGAAACCAAATCGAAGGTCCATGCTTTAATCTCAGTACATTTCCCGTTTAAAAAAGTTGCTTCACCCAATGATTTAGCCAATAAAGCAAATCATGCAGCAGATGTTACTAAACCGTAAGTCAATATATAACAAACAAGACAACTGAACTCTACGAACCATAGCTAAATTGAAGGATGGACAAAACAAACTCAAATACCTTATTGAAGTCACCCTCTCTTTCTATAAAATCCAGGTAGTTATGCCAATTTTCAAGCTCCGCAATGTTGAGGGGCCGCACATGAAAGTAAGGCCTTCTAATAGCTGTTTCAAAACCAAGGATCTTAGAATCGAACTCTTTAGCTTTCTTATATAGCTCCTCTCTAATGGCAACATACTTCTCCAACTCTTCTGCTTCTGTGAAGCCAGCAGTTACAGGTTTAGGAGTTTGTTCTGCAACATCAGGATGAACCTCTCCCTCATTTACTTGTCCGTCAGCCTCTGAAACTACAGCTGATGCATTGGCAGCAGCTTCCTCAGCAGTCCTTAATTCTGACAAAGGTCGACTTCCAGCCAACTCTTTAAAACTGTAATACCATTGGCATCAGAGAATAATCAAGCTAAAGGAGCAATAAGCAAAATAACATGAAGCACTAGGTAATCATTATCCACATCATCATTAATTTTTGTAAATAATGTGAAAATGCATCACATTTTGAATAACACAAGGAGACGTATCTTCATCCCATCCCATAAACCTGATCCTCCCTCCTTCCCTCCCCAAGATTTTGAACTTGAGTCCAGGGTGAAAGTCCCAAGGTCTAACTTTTAGGATGTCTCCTTGAGGACTACATATGCATTCCTTAGAAGTACAAAAAGTCAACAAACATGAACATTTAAACAATAAAAACATCATATTTTTAAGATGGGCATGATGCAACCTTTAAACAATTTTGAGCAGTTAATGGTAAGATTAAACAAGTAAATGTTTATCTTTTAAAGGCCAAATGAAATCAAGTTTGAGACCAAAGATATCCATAAACACACTTTCATCCAATCCCAGTCACTAACTCAAGGAATCCATTGAAGTCATCCAATTACAAACGCAACTAGCCAAACTGCAGATGATTTAGTGCGTTAAGTTCTATCATAGAACTTTTAGCCGTTTCCTTATTATTCCTTTATAGCAGAGTTAAAGAAGTAAAAAAGCAAAGAGCAATGAGAAAGGATAACAACCAAATGGACAATGATAGCAAGTTCATTACTTTAAGTTTGAGCCAACCTCACTAGAAAAAATCAGTGGCAATATGGTAACATAATGTACACACACCGATAACATATAGAAATAGTTATGAAGAGACACAATAGAGCTTACCTGTTAAAATACCTATCTAGCTGTTGATTAGGATTCTCCAATATTCTAGTATAAATGACAGCAAGACGACTCCACTCCTGATGCATGTATTCATATTCAATGTATTTATCCCAAAGAGGGAAAGATAGATAATCAGTTGCAACATATGCTAATCCTCGTTCAAAAAGCCTGAAACACCATGCAACAGAATCGTTATTACGCATTTAGAAAAGCCATCCAGGCAATGCAGACACGTCCACAAACAGAAGATAGTGGGACCAATGTTGAAGCAGAAGGAACAATTCACTCTAGACACGTCCAAACGCTGCATTTACCTTCCTGATAAAAATCAAACTATGTCCGAAATGAAGCAGTGATAGAGGCCATCTAGCCCTTAACTGGATCAGATCTTCCCAGCAGCATTTTGCATATTGATGCACCTCAAAGTGTCAAGGTTAAAGTAATATTTCATACATAACTACATGACTATGACGCAGGCTTCAAAGAGGGAGGGAAGTAGGAAGCGTAAAGAGCTCAGGAATATGGTCAATATCCTAAAACAGTTTCAATTGCTACACATACAGTAGCACAAAAATCAAGGGTATAAACATCAGGGAAAAAAAAACAGAAGCATTTCTAAAGTGCATTCCCATCAAACCTTTCCGCCATATATGCGACGAATTGCTGTTGCAGGCATACCGAAATAATGTTAGAAAGCAACAAAAATTACCAGAACCTCATGTCTAGGAAAAATCATACAATCATGATCTCCTAATGCAGACCAGGAACAACAATAGGTAGATCAACGCTTCTTACCTTCGGATGGTATCCGGATCTCCATACGTTTCTATGGCAAATGCACAATATAGCACCCAGATGTCTACAGAATATGTCACTCCCTGAACTGCTCTTTCATAAACCTCCACAACTTTGTCCATGGAGCCTATGCGTGCTTCATGATCTGCATACTTTTTCCAGTAACCATAACACAAAGGAAACTCGGCCAAGAAAGCATCATAAACCTTCCGAATTTTCAGTATATTGTTCTGCATACCAGGCATAGATGAAAACATCAATTGGCAGAAAAGAGATACACAAAATTAGATGGAAAAAAGAAAAAGGATGAGGAGTTCACCAACTAGGAAACATAGAAACCAACAACTTCAAGGGGGAGATTATTAAAAGTAGAAAGGAAGAAGCATGAAAAACACATAACTGTAATATAGGTGGCACTCTGGGCCCTCATCCCACTAAAGAAAATTTTTAACTTAATTATAGATGCCCTTAGTCACTTTTCTCAAAGTTATTAAGGTGACTTCCCCAAACAATATGCATTTTGAGTATGGCCCCTACTTCTCCACTACATAGCCGTATTTGATCATAAGGGTCTCTACCCAACCATGGCAAAGAAAGAAGGAAAAGCAAAGATTAGATATTAGCTAGGCAACAGAAAACTAGCAAACAGAATTTCCAACAGGTAACACCCAGAGAGCCTGTTTGTTTATCCCCTTCCAATATTTTCATGCTCACATACCTCTGCAACCTTCTCTGTCTCCTCAATCAGTGTAGTCCAAGCATTAAAATCCAAAGAATTAGCTCTCACAACACTCCACAAACGATCTTCTTCAGCAGACATAGGTGGCACTAAAAGTCAAAAATAAATATAAAAAGTCAAAAATAAATATAAAACGGGGAAATGAGTTTCAAACTTTCTAAATAGAAATAATAATAATAATAATAATAATAATAATAATAATAATAATAAATGAAAGAGACATAATGTTGAATTAAAAAAAAAAAAGGATACTTATAGTTAAATCTGTGTACAGGTCCAAAGAACTACCACCAAAAGCTTCATGGCAGATTGCCAGCAGATAAAGGCTAGTTTAGTGCTCAACTATCAAAGCTTTTAGCCATCATGGCAGATCTCTTGTGTGGTCAGTTTTAGATATAAAATACTACAAAATAAAAATCTAACATAAAATCCATTTGATAAGCCCACTTAAGTTTTTTCAGATATATTAACACAGATAAGAGAGTTTTATTTCGGTTCAATAGTATGCAGTCAGCTAAAGTTAATTCCCCAACAACGATTTTTTTTCTATGTTCTTATGTTGCAAAAGAGTTAACATTACACAACCGAGCAGGGTTGCAAGTCATATTACATATTGCAACCTTCAGAATGATTGGACATCAAGAAAAAGTGCCTTGTGAGAGAAAACATACCAGAACCATCCACAAACTCTGATGCGGCAGAAGCACCACGCACATTATCAAAAACATTTCCATTCTGAACTGTCGTGGCATTTCCTGCTTCATTGACAACATTTCCATTTAAAGAACTGTAACCAGCAACTTTAGACGCGTCCGCTGTATTTCCAGTATCAGCAGCATTCTCATCTTTGGATGCACCAGCTGGCTTACTGTCATAGATTGCACTGATTTGGCCCTCTTGACCAGCAGAATTAGGGTCACCACCAGATGCAGCATAAGCTCCGCCTGCAGGAGCACCAGACGCAGTAGGATCTCCAGTAGCCTCAGAAGGGTAAGCACTAGGACCAGTAGAGCTATAGGCCGCTGATGTATAACCCATAATTGCTGATGAATCGGCAACTAAGGCTTCACTATCTCCCATTCCAGCGTGGAAACTTTAAGGTAGAGTATATAAACTGAAACTGACTAGGAAGAGAACAATTTACTGTCATCACGTTATACACAAACAATACCCGATAAAAAATGCAATAAAAATTACTCTCCGTTAAAATTAGATAAGCACAAAACCAACACCACTACCCAAACGCATCTCTTTCATTCCAACAATCCTCTTTTTTTTTTACTTTTTCTTCAGAAAATTCTAGAGAATAGCATTTACTGCGAAATACCAACAATATGCAGAAAAAGAAAAAGGAATTGGCAATGAAACAACCAATATTCTCTATCAAATTAAACTAAATTAGCTCATAACTAACAGTAGTTTGGAGGAGAAAATAACTTGTTCGATCCACAAGAAAGACTAGTAAAAAAGAAAAGGTAAAACAATTAAATCTAAAAACCCTAAAACTTCGACATAAAACCCTTACCCAGCCTCAAACGCTTCGGCAAAACCAAAACCCTAATTGGAGAAAACGATAGAGAGAGAGAAAAGAAATGGCTGGAAACATACCGGGAGAAGGGGAAGACGCCGTTGTGGATTCAACAATTTGGAGTGTTTTATGTCGAAAGGCTTTTACAAAGGTCTACTCTTTGGAGTTGCACTTATTCAGAGAGCGAAACGGAGGGGAAAGGAGAGGGTAGGGCATCCGAAATCTTCTGCTGCTGGCGGTTTTTATTTTTGATTACGTGGCAGTGGACGTGAATCTGGGCCGTTTAATTTTTGTACGATGGTTTAAATCTAGGCCGTTGGATTATTTGGCGGGCCTTGGGGCCTCTGGGATCATGGCCACAGCGAGTGCCAGGTGTTGGGAATTTACGATGCTTGACCACTGGGCCTTCTTTCTTCCTTGAGGCTCCGTCTATTGGGCTTGTGTAGTGCCTTGGTACGTATAACACATTTTCGTTCTCTTTCTTCTTTTATATTGAAAAAAGGATTTACCACTATATAATAACTCTATTAAATTTTATCGACCTACTAATTTAATTTCGTTAATTAATAAAATCATAATATTTCATGAAATATTTCATTAATACAAGCAAAAATTTCACTGATTTTCATTACTTTTTTTTTCAAAATTAACAAAATTAAAAATAAAGTGACAAAAATTCATTAAACTTGAAGTACAAAGATAAAATTCAGCACTGTTAGATAGTATAGTAACAAATTTGGTCTTCACCTCATTTATTAGTCATTATTTTATAAAATGTTAAATACATTAAATTTAAATGTATAACACTTTTGCTTAATATAAGTATTAAAATTAATTAAAATGCCAAGCAAGCTATGATAATCACCTTATATTGTTAAAAAATTAAAAATAAAAACTATTTTCAAATATGAATATGTTGAAATAAGTTATATGTATTTTTTTTTTAATCTTAGATCTCAAAGTTTTTTTATATAACATTTTGAAACTATGATATGTTCAACACATAAACAAATATATCAATTTATCGAGTTAATATGTATGCATGTATGTGCAAAATTAAATATATGTATTCACGCATATATGTGTAAAAACATTGCATTTAAATATCAAAATTCCTACGTACATAAAAAATGTATAGATAAATGCATTTTGAGAGAGAGAGTAGTTAAGCTTTTTGGTTAAATTAAACAAACGTCATTATGCTAACAAATGTTCAACAATGAACCAAGAGATGTTATATAGCCCATGTTAATTGTCACAACCCGGAACTCTCATCGAGCCCGTAACAACTGCCGCAACGTCTCGATAGTTATTCATACCCCGAATACCGACCGAAACCTCGCAGAGCTCTTATATCATATTTCTTACCTCCCTTGTGAGCATTCATTTCCAAACCTCACGTCTTGAGGGATTTTAAACTTTTTTCAACTCAAATCAGTAGAAAAAAAAATTTCACCTTACAGGGGCATTTCGGTCATTTTCAGTGAAAAATTTCAAACTCAGATAAATACGTAGCATGTATGTGGAATGCACATATTTCAAAATCAGAAACGTGTTTTTCTATCTAAAAAATTCATTTTAAATGAAATAGTAACTATTAAAATATAATAATAATATTTAGTAAAATATTACAATTTCTTATAAAATAAGTTTTATAGAGTTATCGGTAAACAATTTTTATTGCGTAAAAGCTAAACATATTCATACATACAATAATAGAGGTAACCAAAGTATACAACTACATTTACAGCAACACGTGGGCCCCCGAATATACAAAAATAGAGAGGACAGTGAACCTACTGTTGGTGAGATTGCAAAGCTAACTGTAGTCCTCAGCAAAGTCACATATCTACAAACTATTTTGGGCCTGAAAGGGTGAAAAGGAGAGTGGTGAGTTTACAAAACTCAATGAGTAAACAAATATCTCTAAAAGTATCTAAAGACGAGTAAAAGGAGATAATGGAAAACCTCATTTCCAAAAGAGTTATGTACCATGAAATTTCATTTCAATCAATTAAAATAATTTGCATTTCACTCAAATAATTAAATAGGCTTATGTTTTCCCGAAAACTTGGCTCTCGCCAAAAATTCATTCTCGGAGATACCTTGGCCGAGGTATCTAACCGAGACAACCAAGGTTGTTAATATTTCATAATTTATCAAAACGCAGCCGATCCTTGGCGTTGGCTGAGTTCACTCTCACATGGGGGTTCGTCGTGAAGTAAACTCTGTTATGCCTCAAAAGTTACCCTCCGTGTCTCTCATCAAAGGTATAATATAAAGGGTTTTACTGTATCCCTCTAAATAGATTGGTCCACGGAAAACCGTCATTGCAGTGAGAATTCTATAACCCACCAATCAATCAAATATCCAATTGCATGATTTGGCAATTAATTCATTACACAGTCTATTCAGATAAAATAGAAAACTCATAATTTTCAACTTCAAAATTAATTCAGCCAATCATGTCATTTTATCATAAGTCATCTAGTTTAGATCATAATTTATAACATAGCAAAGGGTCTCCAATTACTCTAATTTCAAAACCAGTATTCAATTTTCAAATCAATTTAAAAAAATTCATTTTATTTTGTAATTTCTTATTTTTCTCATAAAACAAGGCAATTCACTAATTAAATTTATTTTTCCACAAAATCACCAAATTGAACAAAATCTACTCTAGATAATTAAGGCGATAATAAGTTTACTCACAGTTTTTGGAAATCAAATCTGAGTATTCTGACTATTAATCTTCAGGTGCAATTTCCTTACCTTTGTCAGAGGATTTACGACCTAGACATATTGCACAGTAAATTAATTACTACATTTGTGCTAATTCAGTATAAAACTAACCTAAATTCTATATGAATGCATGAAATGCTTGAGTAACCGCTTAAATTACGGTGTTGACCTAATTCGGCATATCATCCGATTAATTGGCCAACGCGTCCGATTTAACTCTAAATTGCTCTATTTCTTTTCTAATACCTCAATTCACCAAACAGCATTCAAATAATACCAATTTCAGCATCAAAACCCTCCCATTTCTTCATGGAAAAATTCGGCCATTATGGTGCACTAACACCGTGATTTTTCCTACTTAATTTTTTCACCATAATTCATCATTTTCTAAGCCATTTCTCTTGAAATAACAATAATCCATCACACACACACTACAAGGTAGGTTCGGCTAATGAAGGATGATGGGGAAAATGAATCTTTTTCTTGTTGTTTTGCTTCCAAACATGATTAACTAACTCTAAACACTAACATAACTAAAAATCAAGCCAATTTCAACATTAAATCTTCTCCATACCCATTTAGCCAGCCACTAATTCTTTATGAAAATATGCAATTCAGCCATGGAAATGAGAAAATAAAGTATGGGTATTGTAGATCTCAAATAAAAATAAAGAATTTTCACTTTACCTTGCTTGATTCCTTGGATTTTCACATTTTCCCCTTGATTTTTCCCACCTAGGGTTTTGTTCTTCCTTTGGTTTCTTTTCTTCCTTGCTTGGCCAAATATGGGAGTGAAAATGGGGGTTTATGGGCTGATTTTTCAAGTTTATTATTAAACAAATCAAGCTTGACACATGGCATGCTTTAATTGGTCCAAAGTTTAAACATTTGACTTTTACACTTAAATTTTTCATCACATTTTTATGCCATATTTATCCATTCCCACCATAAATAAAATCCACAAATTTGACAAGTGTTGGGTGGTGGAAATTACCATTTTGACCCCGGGGTGGTAAAATTACCGTTTTATCCCTATGTTCCAAAAATACTGAGAATGAAAAATTTTCACTGTCAAACCTCATATTATACTCCAAATGATCAATCTTGGTTAAAAATTTCATCAAACTACCAAATTTAAATTTTGGGTGGTAAAATGTCCATTTTGCCCCTAATTGGTCAATATTCTCGATTAATCCCAAATCAGCCCTCGAACTCCGAATCACCGTTTTAAGTCATCTCTGGATTGTGAAATTTTCAATTTCACCTTAAAATCTCTATTTTAACTAGTTCAAAGTATAAATCAACTCAGTTGTACTTCCAAGTACAATACCGACTTTTATCTATTTTTTCGATATATTCTAGTGTGCAGGCATGATGTCAATTATATGCATGACATGACAGATATTTTTTGGTTGGGCTTGACATTAATGGTACGTAGTAGCAAAGGTAATAAAAGCTAGCTTCGTCTACTACAACCTCAATAGCTTTGCTTGCAAAGTATCATTTACAGTGCAATTGGGCAAAGCCATTGCCACTTGGCAGCAAAAAACCAAAAAGAAAGGCAAATAAAGGGAACAAGTGTCTGTCTTGCTAGAATGGCAGTGTGGAACTTCTCCAACAAAACAAGCAAGGTGTCAGGCGTAAATGAAATCTCTTTAACTCCATACTTTTAAAAGAAAGGTTCAAGCAAGGCATTCGGTAGCACTACTCTCTGCTCTCTTGACCACTACAAAACACAAGAAATTGTAAGTCTATTTCCAATTCAATAAACTACTATGTATTCATGTAGATATATGGGATAACAATACCATGTGTTGAAAGAATTTCCATTTTTATGGAGGGTAAAGGCACAATAAGCTTTGGGAAGATGAGGAACAAAACTCATACACCCTACCGCCGTTGCGATCACCGTAGCTGCGATCTCTAAAAAAATTGTTGCTCTGCTTGTGGCTACGCCGCCGCTCACATTTGCAAATGTAACCTTTAATCCACTATGGGATTCATTTCAATTGTATTCTGATTATATATACTAAACAATAGAGACATAGATAGCCAAAGAAAATCAAAAGAAACTCACTAGGCTTGTTAATTACTTCTTCCTTTAATATTACTAATTGATGCACTACTTGTAAGTTGAATCCCTAGATCCATATGTGAATATTAGAACACCAAAAGAATCAATTATTTATTACGTACCTGTTTGATTCATAGAGGTAGCCATTGCTCGAAGCGGAAAGATAAAAAATTTCTTGGTTAAGGCTAGATTTTCCTCGTCACACTTCTCTATTGTTTGTGGTGACTTTTAATGGGTAGATACCATTAGGTTAAAAGGGAAAATAAGATCTAGCCATATATATATATAATAAATAAAACCCTAATACAAGCCTCCCCATTAAAGGTGTACTAAGCCAAGGCCTACATAACCGCCAAACCACACTAACCCAATGAGACGTGCAAAGCTCATCATTAACAGATTACTTTAATATTAATTGAGCTCTCATGCTTTGTCTCATAATAGGACTAAACTATTAGTCTGTTTTATTAAACTAAAATTACTAGTAAATAAAAACCCACATAATAAAAAATTCTAACATTCTCCCACTTGAGCAATATTAATTGGAGTTTATTTTGACTTTAAGAAAACATTTTAGAAAACAAGACTCCTGACTAATTGACTTAATTTTGATGTGGCTAGAATTTAAAAATATTTAACCCTTAGAGACAACGTCTTAATGATCCTGTCCAACAAAAACATCTAATACTAAATTATGCAATCATTATGCCTCTTATTGACATAAAATCAATCCATAGTTATAAGTACTAGTAATCCTATCAACGGTGGATCTGAGTGTGGCTGTATAGCAAGAAAATAATGCCTAAATGTGATCCCAATGTGTTATTTTCATTGTCGGTCCTCTTTCTGATTTCTCTAACCCTGGTGAGAAATCTATTTGGCATTGACAACATGCATTTATGTCTCTTACTACACTAGGTTCTTTGTTGGTATCATTCATGAGACATACTAATAAAATCACTCTTGAGATAGATATTAATCTCAAGATTTCATAAAGAATATATGCAAAATAGCAATTAGATGTACACGTACAAATAATACCAAATAATAGCATGATTATCAATTAACGATGATCATCAACAAATATAAAATCAAACATCTCATGAATGTTTTAAAACAAATAGAATAGGTATCATCACAACTAAATGTAAACCATGATGTGAGAGTTATATAAATAACATACTTTCACTAACCAAGTACATCAAAAGACCCTAAATACCCATGCTTTCAACATGTTTACTAAAAACTGCGGTCTTAACCCCTTAGTCAAAAGATCAGCCAACATGTTGTCAATGTTAATATGCTAAACAACAACATCACCATTGTTAAAAAATCCCTGACCTTCAGATATTTTATCTCTAAATGTTTGGATCCACTAGTGCTTTTGTTATTCTTTGTGAACAACACAGCAGAACTATTATCACAATAAATTTTAAGAGGTTTAGAGATGGAATCAACAACACATAGCCTAGAAATAAGATTTTAAGCCAAATGGCCTATGTGGCAGCCCCAAAACAAGTAACAAACTTAGCTTGCATAGTAGAAGAAGCTAAGAGTGTTTTCTTAACACTCTTTCGGAAATAGCTCCTCCAACTAACATAAAAATATACCTTGAGGTGAACTTCATGTCATCTTGACAACCAATGAAGTCAGAATCTATATGACTAACAATCTCAAGGTTATCCACATTTTTGTATACCAACATATAATCCTCAGTCGTTTGCACGTATCTCATCACTTTCTTAGCAATAACCCAATGAGCCAAACCAGGGTTAGTAAGATATCTGTTAAGAATCCCCACTATAAAAGTTATGTCTGGTCCAATGCAAACTTGTGCATACATAAGGCTTCCAATTGCACTAGAATAGGGTATGCCTTTCATAAATTCTTTCTCCAAATCATTTTTCGGACATTGACTAAGCTTAGATTTATTATCTTTTACAATAGGTGTATCCTCAGCCTTACAATTTTGCATGTTGAATTTGCTTAATACACGATCAATGTACGCCCTTTGGGAAAACCCCAATAAATTTCGAGACCTATTTATGCATATTTGAATCCCAAGTACAAATGTGGCATCACCATGATCTTTCATGTCAAAAGTCTTGGACAATGACTGCTTAGTTTCATGCAACAATCCAGCATCATTACTGACTAGTAAGATATCATCCACATACAGTACAAAAAAAATGAACTTACTCTGACTAATCTTAAGGTATATGCACTGATCAACTTTATTTTCCTCAAAACCCATGGAAGTAACTATCTCATCAAACTTTAAATGCCATTGTCGATAAGCTTACTTTAGACCATAAATGGACTTCTTAAGCCTACATACCAAATTGTTACTCCTTGATTCTTGAAATCTTTTAGGTTGAACCATATAAACCTCATCTTCAAGGTTACCATTCAAGAAGGCTGTCTTTGTTGGTATATGCCTTTGAGCCAATTAGATTGGTCAAGGAATATCTATTGTCATTTAATGCATATTTAATCGTATAATTATATATGATAGAGGTTTTCCTTCAAGTTAGTGCAATAATAAGGAGTTATTAAGTACTAATTGGATGAAACCCATGAAACATAAGGTCTCGAAAGAGAATTGTAAAGTTGTTACAATTATGAGATCACTATGCATTAAAGCCATATTCCTAAAATTGTTCTTGGTCATTGTATTATCAAGACAAGGCATTGACAATGCTCAAAAACTGGTACATGTTAAGCTTCCTTACTTGGGAAGTAAGCAATCAATATCATAAATTAAAGTATGAGACACTTGAGGATAACATATGAGTGCTTGTTAAAGAACAAGTTACTAAACATGACCTACTATGAGAACTCCATTTAGTATTTCACTCAAGTGTCTATGAAATATGTTCTCATGTGATCGTCGTGCAACTAGTTCTTGGACTTAAGAAACCAGATCATTTTGTATGGGGAATGATATACTTTGATTTCACCCCTACGAGTTTGGAAGCGACTAGATACCTAAACAGGGTGTTTTTGGGTATGCCATGAAGCATGCGAATGTGAGTGAGTGGTAAAGAAAGGATTCATTACTCCAAATGATATGAAAGGATGTATCTCACTTGTTCTCAATTCTTGATTAACTTGTATAAAGTCCTTGGCCAAAGCATGATGAATTCGAGGAAAGTTAGTTTCCTAAACTCATAAGGTTAGTCATGAATTACGAAAACTAATATGGAATGCCATAAGTAGACACCGAGCCATGCTTAATGACATATCTGGGATATTTGATGAAAACGTCATGCCACACTGAGAGGCTTATCACTAAAGGGCTTTGTCAAGTTCTTTAATTAACTCTATAATATTTGGGTGGTCAAGATGTAATGCTAGATGCCGTTCATGATCTATAAATATAAATCAATTGTCAAATTGATATTTGATTATTATTTATATTTATTACCAATATGTTAGAAGCTTAATAGGTCATACACATTGAGTGACATTATTGGGATTAAATAAAAATAATTAATGAAGTTGGACTTAATTATAGTAGATCAAACTAAAGTGAGAAATTAATTAAGTTCACAGAGACTTAATTAAATTAAAATACAATTGTTGTATTTAGGGTTATAATTTAGTTTGGCTATGTAAATATATTATGTTAGCAAACTAAAACTCTAAACCTCCAGCCGTTTCATAAAATAAGATAAGAAAAATAGTTTTCTTTGTTTGACATAAAAATAAGATTCAACAAGAACTTTTGGTCTTTTTATTTTAGAAACAAAACTTGCTAGCACAAGTAAAAAATTCTACTTTTAAGAGCGTCTTATTTGGTCATTGTATGGATTATTATTAGAGGCCAAACACTTGAGTAGTTGAAGATTTGACAAATCTCAAAGATAAAGAAGTAAAGATTTTGATTTAATTGGCTCTTGATTAGGATATCTAAAATAAGGTATATAACTCTTAAACTTATGAATATTCATAATTAATTTGAAAATTACATGAAAAACACAAATATGGATTTTGTAAGATTCGACTGTTTCTCTAATTAAATGCTAGTTTAATATTCCAATGCGTTATAATTTTAATTTATTGATTATTTTCATATTTAAGCATGAGGTCAAATCCCAGCAATCTTCACATCCATTTGATGAAGCTCTAAATCAAAATATACTACTAATGCCATGATGATTCTAAAAGAATCTTTGAAAGATACTGATGAAAAAGTCTTATTATAATCTACTCCCTCTCTTTGAGTAAATCCCTTTGCCACCGACCTAACTTTAAACCTCTCAAGTTTTTCTTTTTAATCTTTCTTGGTCTTATACACCCATTTGCAACCAATTGGCCCACATCCCTTTAGAAGTTCAACTAGGTCCCAAACACAATTCTGAGCCATAAAACTCATCTTATCTTTCATTGCATCCTTCCACATAGCAGACTAGGGACTATTAGTGACATCACTAAAAGTCACAGGGTCCACCACATGACTGATATCATAATCACTCTCTCCAAGAAAAATAATGTAATCAATAGGAATAGTAGACTTATTTTGCCTAGAATATCTTCTTAAAGGCACCTCAACCTCATTTTCTTGAATAGAATGAACATCAATTAGAGTAAGAATAGGATCTTGAGGAGGAAGATTTACATCATGTTGCCCAAGATATTTTCTCTCAGTAGTCATAGGTATTATACTACCTTGTGAAGTTGGTAAAGGAATGGGTACATGTCTAATAGCCTAACTACCATCAACAACTTCAATCATAGCCTTATCAACAATATCCAACTCAAGAAATTTTGCCACTTGTGATTCTACAACTTTAGTTCCACGTGTAGAGCAAAAAAACCTATATCCTTTAGAATAGTCTAGGTAACCTATGAAATAGCAATGAGTAGTTCTAGGTTCAATCTTTCTTTCAGAAGGATTATAAATTCTAACTTCTGCAAGACATACCAAAACTCGAAAATGGTTCAAATTGGGTTTCCTATCGATCCATCACTCAAAGGTGTTGTAGGAACAAACTTACTAGGCACTCTATTAAGAATGTACAAAGCAATTTTAATGGCTTCACCCCAAAGGGTCTCAAGACGGTTGTCCTACTCATCATACTCCTCATCATTTTCATAAAGGTGCTATTCCGCCTTTCGACTTACCATTCTGTTCAAGATTCCCAAGCATAGTATATTGGTCAATAATTCCACACTTTTGTAAGTATTTGGCAAACGGTCCCATGTGATATCCAATTTTACCATGTTTGCCATAATACTCACCCTCTTGGTCAGACTTAACAATTTTAATAACTTTCCCTAATTGTTTCTCTACCTCAGTTTTAAAAATTTTGAATTTTTACAAGCATTAGATTTTTCATCTATTAAGTAAAGTTAACCATAATAAGAGAAATTATCAATAAAAGTAACAAAATACTTGTTACCACATAAGATAGGTGTAAGAGGTCCACTAATATCAGTGTGGACAATTTCAAAAAGATCTTTGAAACGAGTTGCCCCTTTTTTCTTAATCTTAATCATTTTAGCTCTTATGCAATCTACACAAGTGTCTACCTTTTCAAAATCAAGATTAGGTAAAATGCCATCTTTTATCAATCTGTTAACTCTCTCATTAGAAATGTGACCCAATCTTTTATGCCACGGCAAGGAAAAGTTTTCTTTAATAAAAGATCTTTTAGACACAACGTTTTCAACATTCATGCAACTATATTCATTATTAGGGACCAAGCATAATCTATATAAATTATCAACTAGCTTAAAATGTCCAATGACTTTAGAATTTAAATGGAAGTCAACTTTTCCATCACTGATGCCAAAATAATAACCAAGTTTATCCATAACAGAAACTAAAATCAAATTTTGTCTAAATGTCAATACATGAAAAATATTTTCCAAAACAAGTTCAAAACGATACTTTAAATTTAAACCTATAGTTCTTACATGCTTGACATCCACTTCGGCATTATTTTCAACTCTAAGCTTGGCTTCTTTCTCACTTGGCTTCCATTTGCTTTTGAACCCTTACAATGTAACAGCAACATGAACAATTGCACCACTATCAAGCCACCATGAATTTGGTGGTGTACTAACAAAATAGGATTCAAAATAAACTAGAGTTAGTGACTTACCTTCTTGTTTATTCTTTTTCTCTAACCAAGACTTATACTTGGGGTACTCATGTTTCATCTGACCTTTTTTCCTGCAGGAAAAGCACCTAACCTCTTTCCTTATGGCAACTTTAAGACCACCTACCCCTTAGTCTGACCATTATTATGCCCTTTATTGTCCTGCTTAGGAGCATTTTTAGGTTTTTTAAAATTCTTTTGATAGTAAGGTTTGGAATTGGTGGTAAACAAGACACTCTCACTCTTTTCTTTTTTGAGTTTTTCTTCTTTAGAGACGCATTTAGAAATTAGGTCATTAACACTTTAAACCTCATTCACAGCATTATAGGCAATTTTGATTTGGGTGAACTTAATAGGAAAGGAATTAAAGGCATGATGAACAATGAACTTGTTAGAAAGGGTGATGTCATGGGAAACCAATGTAGTTTGAATGTGGACCATTTTAATGATAAAATCCCTAACCCTTCCAACACTATCATACTTCATTCTCGTAAGCTCGCTCATAAGGTTCCTAGCCTTAAACTTAATGGATTTTTGGTATTTTTCACTTACTGCTTCATAAAGTTCTTTAGCAATTTCAATCTTTTGCAACCCACTCAATAGATGCTTAGAGACAGATCTCTTAATGGCATGCATACACATGTGATTTGCTTTATCCCATTTAGCAAAGAACTCTTTTTCCTCATTAGTGCTCTTGTCAGAAGGTCAGTAGACTCATCAACACGCAAGACTATGTCCATCTCATTCATGACCAAGGCAAAAAATAAATATTCATTCTATCTCTTAAAGTTAGACCCATTAAAAGTCTTAATAGTAGCTTAATTATTATTCACAGTAAATGTCACTATTTAAGACAAGGA
This sequence comes from Theobroma grandiflorum, assembly GCA_036013995.1. Lineage (NCBI taxonomy): Eukaryota > Viridiplantae > Streptophyta > Magnoliopsida > Malvales > Malvaceae > Theobroma > Theobroma grandiflorum. The sequence goes on along the minus strand of CP142130.1, from coordinate 13,485,022 downwards.
ATGCAACTATTAGTTAATTGGGCAATAACAAAATAATTTATCAACAGTCCAAAATGTGCTAAAAGAAAATAACTGAAGAGTCCATGTGCATCATCATAGACTCCTTTTTGGGTAGAGAATATAACATGCTAATAGGCACTTTTCACATAAAGCTAATATAAGAATATTCTAGTTTTTGAAAAGCCTATCCCCTTTGGGCAGATAGACCTTTTAAACCGATATACTCTCAACCATGATGCTTCATGTTCCACTCTAAATTACCCTACACAATAACCCCCTTTTGAGTAGGTGATTGTATCAAGTGATTTAAAAAAAATAATCCTGTAACCTTTTGCTTAAGAAAATAATCCATTAATTTCAATAAATGAGCCACTCTGGCAGCCAAACACTTACATCAATTAATAAAAAAAATTTCTTAAATCAGGAATTAATTATTTGCCTAAATTCCTTAATTTGTAGACTCAACTCAATATATGCAATAAACCATTCATGTTGAGTTACTAAGCTTGGGTGTATCTCATTTGGTCCCAAATAGTATTCATTGCAATAAAACTTAAGGTCTTAAATCTTTTTTTTAAATAAATAAATACATTATATGTGAGACCCTGTCTAAGTTGTTAGAAAACCGGTATTGTACCTATTGGTACAATTAAGTGAAATCGAGCTTCAAATTAGTTTAATAGAAATTCTAAGGGGAATTTCAAAATTCTGAGACCCACAGAATAGGTCAGAATAGTGATTCAGAGTTCAAGGTCCAGTTTGGAGTCAATCGGGAAAATTGACCGGTTAGGGACAAAACGGTCATTTTTTTATTTGTTGATTTATGGAGATTATTAACCAAGATTTGATCACATTGGGCCAAATATAATTATGTGACATACAGTTATGATTTTTGGAGTATAAAATGATGTTTAGCAGTATAAAATGGTGATTCCCGGTGTTTTTAGAGCACAAGGGTAAAATGGTAATTTTACCAACGGAGTGCTAAATGTGAATTTTTTTGAAAGGATTTTGCCCCAATTGGGTAATATTGATTTATATTGATGTTATTTGAGGTTGGACAGTGAAAATAATGAAATTCCGGGACATTTCGGAGTATAGGGGCAAAATCGTAATTTTGCCATCCCGGGGGCAAAATCGTAATTTTTCATCACCAGAACCATTATTTCCAGCCATGGTCAACCTTGGATCAGATGTTGACTTGATGAATCAAGTGGTGGAGATCAAATGGGAGAAAAAAGTCAAAAAGTTAAAAAACGGGCTAATCACATGGTGCCACGTGGCAAGCTTTTATATTTTATTATAAAGGCTATAAAAATCAGCATTTAACCCTCATTTCTCTCTCTAAAGTCGGCACCCACCAGAATTGAAGCAAAAAAAAGAAGAACAAAGGAGAAACACACAAAAACCTAGGGGAAATTCAAGACAAAATGTGATTTCAAGGAGAATTCAAGTGAAAAAGGGTAATAAATCTCTACTTTGGCTTGTGATCTCTAATATCTATGCTTTTGTTCTTGAATTCTATGGTTTAATATGGAGATATCATGATGGGAAGAATTCTGAAAAATGGGTATGAGTATGGATTTGATGTTGGATTGGATTGAATTTAGACTATGTTAGTAGTTAGAGGTAGTTAAGCATGATTATGAAGAAATATGGAAGAAAGAAATTGAATCTCATGGTTGTGCTTTGTTAGGCCGAACCTAGGGTGGAAAGTGTATGGGGAAATTGGGTCATTTCAAATGAAATGATTTCATTTGAAATGAAAGAAATTAGAAAATGACAAATTCAAGTGAAAAATGAAGTAGAAAAATTTTCAGTGCTAATGCACTGTATTGGCCGAATTTTTCCATAAAGAAATGAAAATAGTGGATGCTGAAATTGGCATTAATTGAATGATTTGTGGTGAATTAAAGTATTAGAAAAAGAATGGACCAATTCGGAATTAAATTGGACATAATAGCCGATTAATCGGGTAATCAGTCGAAATTAGGTAATACCACGTTAAAGCGATAATCGGACGCATTTTTGCCCTTGCGTATCGTACGTTAGCAATTTAAATTAATTTGTATTAGTTTGGGGGCATTATAGTAATTCCTGAATTTATTCTGTGTTAAGGTGGTGAGAAGTCCAGAAAAGGCAAGGGAATCGTAATTGAGGATTTTTGATCCGAGAGCATCCGGAATCCGGATTTGTGAGACGGTGAGTGAACTTGCATTTCAAAATTGTTTGGGGAATGCACGTTGTATTGAAATAGATGATTAAATGATTTATTCAAAGTTTTAAAACAAAAATTACGTGCTGGGAACAAGCCCCTGATAAAAATGATTTTATGTGATGAAAGTATGTATTATGCATGAAGGCATAAAATTATGTGTTTGGCATGAAAGCATGAATTATTATTTCATTGAGGTGAAATTTAATTGTGCTAAATGTGTACATTGTTATGATGTTTATATGTGTTGTTAAGAAGTATTGTGAAATTATTACCACCGTGCACGTGTGAAGAGGAAAATGCACATGCCTGAAATGGTGTGCAAAGTGGGGACGGCGATACGTAATGCCCACTATTTCCTAGAAATTCAGATTTGAGTAAAGTGGGGACGGCGATACGTAACGCCCACTTATTTACTATAAATTCTGAAAATTGAGCAAAGTGGGGACGGCAAAACGTAACGCCCACGATTCCTGGAAACTATCACTCGTGAACATTGGTGAAGTGTGATTTGTTATCCAGGGGCTTGCAGGGACGGCGATACGTAACGCCTGCGAGTGCTCAGATATATGTGGTTGTGTACATTTGTGATTGTTCATTTCTCCGAGTATATTTGTATGAAATTGATTATTTCTTCATTATAAATTAAATTGAAATGAGGGGAAGGGTTGGTAATAAATTGGATAAAAATGAACGTGTTTCAAATGTATGCATCATATTGTAACCCTTCCTGATATTATGGCTTGTTCCTATCTTATGTTTGCTCACTGAGTTTTATACTCACCGTTTTCAAAAATTCATGTTTTCAGATCAGGAGATTGTAGATTCCTAGATCGCGGGATCACAATAGTCCATCTCCTGGTAGGTGTCTGGCATTCACTAGTTGCCGCTTTATTGTACATGTCTCCGCTGGTAGTCTTGGGTTTCTGTATGATGGGTATGTACATGTAATGTACATTGTCGGAGTTTATAATTGACTGGTATGAATGTAAATGTGTAAGCAATGTAAATTGCTAAATACATGACTAGCATAGTGCATGTATATTGTGATTAAAAATGCCATTGTGCTTTGGCTGTGTCCACTCCCGGAAAGGGTGTGTGTGTATGTGTGACTGGATATGCCATTATTAATTGGCATTGTATGCGCACTGGGTGCATTACGTGTGGATGTCCCACACGAGCATGTATGGAATAAAGTCAGTGGGAATAGGCTTGCTTGGGCTTAGTGAGCTATGCTCATTGGGTCCTTGCGCCGGTCATGGCCCGGGAATTGGGTCGTGACATTATATCCTCTAAATTATGTATATAATTTCAACCCGAGAATATACAAATTTAGAGACTAATCTAAGAAGAGTACATATAATCATTCAACTCAAACATATGCATATTATTTTTCTATCACATGAATTTTAGAAATATCTCATCAGAAATATTCAAAATAATTAATTAAATGCACATAAAATTAAATAAACATTAAACGTGCATTAAAAATTCAAAAAAATAGTACAACATGTGGAGTTGGGCAAGTGGAGATGAATTTTCAAAAAATATTTCAAAAATAATGGGCCTAATTGTTGGCTCCATTAGTTTTTGATGATTATAAAACATTCCCATCTTTATTTGTCTAATATCTCTACCTAAGTGTGCAGGATAAAAGCTCATAAAGAAACAATAATTCAATCTTCCTAATGAGTACTTAAAGATTTGATATGAATAAGGAATAAGAATGATCAACACAAAGAAAGCTCCCTAGTTGAATAATGAAGATCATTGGTTGGGCAAAACTCAAAGTAGAGAAGTGGAAGGCTGGAGCTTAGTCAAAAACAGAATCGACTTAGTCGACCAAGAAAATGGGTTAGTCGATCAAGTGTTCTCTGTCAAATCTACGACTGAGACAGAACCAACTTAGTCCATCAAGAGATAAATGTTAGTCGACTAAGAGCTCTCTGTCTACAACTTACACCAGGCCACTACAAGACAGATTAACAGCTAGAACCTACCCCAAACTATTTCCAACGGTCAAAAATGGTCCAACAACCATGAAACAAGCTTCTCCAACTATAAAAGGATCTTTAAATGGGAAAGAATCAACTTTTGGCTTCATTTACATAAATTCTATCATATTCAAGCCAAGAAAGAGCAGAAATCTTTGAATTTCTCTTGTATTTTATTGAACCTAAACTTCTATCTTCTGTTATTGTGTTTAGCTCTGAACCATGTACCACTTAGATCAATTTGTGATCATAGGTACTTTCTTTTCTACTCATCTTTGTATTCTTAGAGTGAGGAATTCATTCTAAGTGGTTGTTTCAAGCTAGGTTGCTTAAAAGAGTAAAGGTTCCAACTTAGCCTTGGAAAGTTGGGTGTTGGGTTTTGGTTGAGCCCTTGAAAAACCATTGTAAAGGTTGTGGTTGAGCCTTGAAAAACCACTTTCAGGTTTTAGTTTAGCCTAAGAAAAATTAGTGTAAAAGTTGTGGCTAAGCCTTGTAAAAGCCATTGTAAAAGCTTGGTGGAAGCTTGTGAATTTCACTATTTTTAGTGTTTGGTTGGATAATCAAGGCATGGATGTAGGTCTTGGACCGAACCACTATAAATCCTTTATCTATTGTCTTCATTGTTTTATTTTCTTTATTTTGAGATTAAGTCTCAATCCTACCAAAAGAACTGAAGTAATGCTATTTACCGCCCTCTAGCACTCATATTTAGGACCAACACTAATGGGCCCCATGTGCCTCACACTCCATGCTTGAGAGTGGGCTTCGCTACTCAACAAAATTAGGTCTAATTTGACCCAATTGGATCAAATTCGACCATTTGAGTCTTTATGCTAATTTTTTTCTAATTCTTGATTTTTTAAGTATTTTTGATGAACTTGATCCTTATAAATCTCAATTAAGACTTTGTTTTATAATGCCCATGCATTAATATTCATCAAAAACTATAAACCCAAGATCAATTAATCAAGAAAATTAATTTTGAAAACCCATTCTTAATCCGTTTTAAGTTTTCTTCAAAATTGATTGTAATGCACTTACATTTTATGTAATTAAACTTAGATATCAACTTTATAACTTATGTTAGTTGATTTTTAAGAATCCTATTTGAATTAAAACAATAAACTATAAGTGATTTAGGTTTTATGTCCAAACCCAAAACTTACTATCTAATTCCTATCTCTACAGTACAAGTTAAGAAAAATGATTTATACAAAATTAATATATGCATTGTAAGGAGTAAAGCCCCTAACCTTATGTCTAGAAGCAATAATCGAAAAATAAATTTTCAACAAAAAATAAGGATGCCCCAACATATAATTTTACAAAATAAATTCATTAAATTCTTAAATTTTGTTGGGTTTTAATTTCACACAAGTTACTTTGATATCACATATAAGTTGAGTTTCTAGATCCATGTGTGAATATTAGAACATCAAAAGAATCAATTATGTATTGCGTGTCTGTTTGATTCATAGAGGTAGCCATTGCTCGAAGCAGAAAGACAGAAAATTTCTTGGTTAAGGCTAGATCTTCCTCTTCACACTTCTTTATTGTTTGTGGTAGCTCCCAATGGGTAGATACCGTTAAGTTAGAAAGGAAGAGGGGACCTAGCCATATATGTCAAGCCCAGCTCCAAAAATACTTGTCAGGTCATGTATGTGATTGATAGAGTGATTGAAAATTTGAATAGCCCGAGAAAGAATTCAAAACACGGTATTGTACCTAGAAATACAATTGAGATGATTTAAACCTCGAACTGATCTAAACAGAGAACTGAGAATGAATTTGAGAAAACTAAAACCCACGAAATTACTCGAAACAGTGATTCAGAGTTTGAGGTCCAGTTTGGAGTCAATCGGGAATATTGACCGATTAGGGACAAAACAGTCATTTTGTCATTTAAAGACAAAATAGAGATTTCTATAAAAGATTTTGATCACATTCGACCAAGATCAATCATTTGAAGCATAATATGATTATTAGAGCATAATATGAGGTTTAGTAGTGATAAATTTAATTTCTCAGTATTTTTGGGACACAATGGTAAAATAGTAATTTTGCCATTAAAAGATAAAACGAGAATTTTTAGAAAAGGTTTTGGTCCCATTTGATTAATAATAGTTAATTGAAGTGTAATTTGAAGTTGAAAAGTGAAAAGAATGTAATTCCAGTACATTTTGGAGTATAGGGGCAAAATCATAATTTTACCACCCACAGACAAAATTTGAATTTTCTAGAGGATTTAGATCAAATTTGACAAATTGGAGAATGGTATGAGTATGAGGAGTGAGAAATATGCATTTTGACAAATTTTTAGTTTTTGAGGTAAAAATGTAATTTTGCAAATAACTATACCAAGATTTTTGGACAAGTCTAGAAACTTCTTTTAATGGATGGATAAGTGAAGAAAATAGTATGGTGGATAAAAAGTCAAATGAAAAAAGAAAAAAAATAAATTAATAAAAAATTAAAAAGTATAATAAAATAATAATATTTTATTTGGCTTATAAATAGCCAAAATTTTCAGCCAATAACCCTTAGGAGGGTCGGCTTAAACCCAGCAAAGAGGAGAGAAGAGAAACACATGAACCCTAGGTGGAAAAATTTGAGGAAAAGTGTGGAAATCTATGCAAAGTCACAAATCAAGGTAAAATTTTTTGATTTCTTATAGTGTTCTTCATTACCCAAGCATTTTTTTCCATTTTCATGCAAGAATTGAAAGTGGGTATCACCTACCTTTGCTGGCCGAATCTTCAAGGAATGATTTTGAGTGATTATTTTGGTAGATTTATGTGAATCTAGTGTTGTTTAGTTAGGTTGTAATGAAAAATATTGAAATTTGGAAAGAAATGGCATTTTCCCCCATTGAACCCATTTATGCCGAAAATTCTAGAGTGAGATTGACTACTGATTTTGAGGATATTTCATGATATTTAAGTGTATTTAGATGAATTAAGGATATAGAAATTAAATGGGAATTTTTGGTGCGAAAATAAGAATTTTTACCTAATAGGGGTAATTTCATAATTTGTGGCCTAGACGGATAATTTGCACCATATTTGTGGACATTAAGTTAATTTGGGTATAATTGAGGCATATAAATTGAAGGAAATCAATTTAGAATTTATTTGGAGATTTTAGAGAATTAAATCGCACACCGTACGGTTAGGTCGAATATCGCATTTAAGCGATTTTTCGGACAATTGCATAGCATTTTATGCATTCATGTAGATTTATGGAGCCTGAAATTAATTAGGATTAATTGACACAATTTATTGAATTTTGTGTCATGGATTATGGATAAGTGGTGAGTAAATTGATTCGAGTAAGAGACTGCACCCGAGGACAAAAAATAAGAGTATTTCTACTCCTAACACTGTGAGTAAACTATTTATCACCTTAATTATCTAGAGGAATTTTATTCTATTTGATGATTTTATGAAAAAATCATTTTATTTAGTAAATTACTTATTTTATGAGAAAATTATGAAAATTATGAAATAAATAGAATTTATAAAGTAAATTGAAGTTTTATAAATTGACTTGAAAATTGAACAATTGATTTTAAAATTAGAGTAATTGGAGACTATCTTTATTATTGTAAAGTATGATTTGAATCAATTGGCTTTATGGTATTATGGCATGATTGGCTATCTTGTTAATTATATTGAAAATTGTGAACTGTCTGCTCTACTCTAATAAATTACTTAGAAATGAAATTTGTCAAATCATGCTATTAAAGGTTTTATTTAATTGGTGAATTATTATTTACTGCAGTAGATGGGTTTCCGTAGACCGACCTAATTAGAGGTGGCACGGTAAAACCCATATATATATATATATATATTTTTATCTCAGTAGTAGAGGCGTAAAGGGTTATTTAATTGTCCTGAGATAAGATAGAGTTCACTTCACGCCAAACCACCACGTGAAGGCGAACTCAGCTAACGCCAAGGAATGGCTTGTTTTGAGTAATTATGAGAACTTTAACACCCTTGGCGAGCTTGGTTGAATGGCTCTGATCAAGGTGTCATCGAGCACGAGATTTTATGGCACGAGCCACGATTTTACGAATAATCATAAGCCACATAAATTTTTAAGCAAAATGAAATTAATCCATTTTGCGAAAGGAAATAAAGTATTATGAACATTTTACACTAATTTATGTTAATCGTGTCCTTTTACTCGACTTTAGATAGTTTCGATGGCAATTGTTTATTCACTAGGATTTTATAATCTCACCCTCTTATTTCCTCACATTTCAAGATCTAAGTAGCCTGTAGCTAGCGGATTCGATCTAGGACCTCAGCGGACTTGAATCGACAAAAACTGTAGGTTCACAGTCTCCATGCATTTCATTTAGTTGTGGGCCACGAGTCACTGTAATTTAAATTTCATATTTTAGTTGTTTATATTATAGTATGTAAAAACATAATTATTACGCTATGAAGATTATTTATCAATAGTTTTATACAAAAAATTATTTTATGAGAAAATATATTATTTTATTAAATATTTTTATTATATTCAAATAATTAAAATTTTATCCCAAATAAATGTTTTAGATATTTAAATTTATTTTTATCATGATATGTGTGTTTTTTACGTATTTACGACGTTTTTAGCAAATTTCAGAATTTTTGATGAAAAACGACGAAAATGCCCCTGTGAGCCAAATGAAAATTATTTTAGTGTTTTTGAATTGGAAATGACTTGTGATACTTGAAATGTGGTATTTAATAATTGTCGCTCACCGGGGAAGTGCGAAAGCTGATATGAAAGCCTTGCGGGGTTTCAGTCGATATTCGGGGTGTGAATACCTATCGAGACTTCGCGGTGGTTGTCATGGGCCTGATGGGGAGTTCCGGGTCATGACAATATATATATATATATATATAATCAAAACCATAATACAAGCCTCCCAATTAAAGGTGTACTAGGTCAAGGCTTTTACAATTGCTAAACCACATTAACCCAATTAGACATGTAAAGCCCATTATTAACTGATCACTTTAATATTAATTGGGCTCTCATGCTTTGTCTCATAATAGGACTAAACTATCAATTTGTTTTATTAAACCAAAATGATCAATTAATAGAAGCCCACATAATAGAAAATTCTAACACTGCTCTACTAGATAACTAGAATGACAATGCTATGAGTAGGAAGACAACTTGAGCAGGACGAATGAGGTACCTTTGCCATGTACCCAAAAGATTCAAAAACAACTTCAAATAAGGTATTTGCTTTTTTTTTTTTAATCTTCCACATTACTTGTAGCATCCTCGGTAGGGGCCAGCATTAGGAGAAGGAAAAAGAGAAGAGAAAAGACAAGAGAGAAGAAAAAAAAAGAAGAAAGGAAGAAAAAGGGGATGGGTTGATCAACAAAGTAGAAGAAAAAGACAAATGAAAGAAAAAAGAAGGAAGAAAGAGAAGGAAGAAAAAGGAAGAAAGAAAAGAAATAAAAAGAAGAAGAAAGGAAAGAAGGACAGTCGCGGACCGTGAAGGAGAAATGAAGAAAATGGGAGAGGAAGAAGAAAGAGAAAAAGAAAAGAGAGGGAAAAAAACAACAGATCGAGTAGAAGAGAAAGAAAAAGAGGAAAAAAAGAAGAAAGAAAAAGGAAGAAGAAAAGAAAAAGAAAAGAGAGGACCGACGCAGATCGGGAAAGAAAAGAAAAGAAAGACAAAGAAAGAAAGAAAGGAAAGAAGAAAGAAAAAAAGAAAAAGAAGAAGAAAGGGAGATAATGAAAGTCGTTGACCGAGAAAGAGAAAGGAAGAAAGAAAAAAGAAGAAAGGAAGAAGAAAGAGGAGTGAAGGGAGCAACGGTAGCGGTACCATAAAAAAATATAACTAGGTACACACGCGAACCAATAGCGAAGTAACATCCCGCTATTATGAGGTGAGTGGGTCCTAAATTTCGATGAATTATATTCCTATAATATATTATATATATTGTATGTGATGAAATTGTGTATCGCATGAGCTGGTAGAAAATTTTAGGTTATTTGTGATTGTGACAGAATTTTTAAATCCATTTTTCTTGATACTATGCGTAGTATGTATCTATTTGTTTTTAAGTAAGGGGGAAATAAACCTTTGACTGGTTTCACTTCTAAATCATGCATTGCAATTTGTGTAATGTATAGGACAATGGCCATTATATTAATTTTTAAGATGTGATGATAAATTGTTTATTTCTCTTTGCATGCTAATTTGATAGACATGCCATGTTTAAAATGGTTTATGCATGACATGCAAAATACAGGTGTAATATTTTTAATCTATCATGCTTTGCAAATGCATTAAATTGCAACGACTTTTATCTGCACATGATTAAGATACCTTGGGGTAGACCCTGCCACATCGGGTCAAGTGTGATCTTTGAGCACAAAGTAGAAACTGCTATTTAACGGTATTCGATTTTAAGAAAAGGGGGACCTGAAACCCCGATTTGTATTAGCGGTGTGGGCAGTTCCCACGAGTAAGAAAAAAAAGGGAGACTTGAAGCCTTAATTTGTATTGGTGGTGTGGGTAGTTCCCACGAGTAAGAAAAATGGGGACCTGAAGCCCTGATTTGTATTGACGGCATGGGCAGTTTTCACGAGTAGGTAAAGGGGGACTTGAAGCCCCGACTTATTTACGGTGACATAGGCATTTCCCATGAGTAGGTGATGATATATGAGAATAAGCCTAAGGGCTAGATTAAACCTACCCGAGGATAATGCTCATTTGTCGATTTTCTTGTGTACATTACATGTTATCGACACTTAAATTTTTATTAATCAATGATAAGTGAAATTTTCATATTTATTTACTTGAAATTCATCATTTTAAGACTTGCAAGGCATAAAATACATTTTCCTTTAATGGAATGTTTTCTTCGAGTACTCTCGAATTTATAACTATTCCATCCTTATGTTGTTTCCCCTTCTCGCCTACTCACTGGGTCAATGATTATCATTGAGTCTATGAGACTCACACCCTCTTATTTTCCCTTTTTGCAGATAAGGATTAGCCTAACGTGAAATCATCGGTGAATACGGTTTACTATAGATTAGGTAAAGACATTTCCTAACCCGTTTTCGAGTCGCTCCGCTGTTAGAGGTCGAGTTGAAGTACTCCAATTTTGTTATGTAACAAATATTGGTTTTTCAAGATAACGAAAATTTGAGATTTTGAACTTAATGAATTTTAATTGTGACATTAGGACTTAAAGTTAAAATTTAATGATTATGCTTATTTTTGAATTCACGCTATACATGTATATGTATATGAATCAATATTTATACGGTTTAGTGGAAGTGTATAGGGAATTATTGAGAAAGTCAAATAAGGCTTGTTTGGAACTTGGCTGGATATCTCAGAAGTCTTGGACACTAGTAGCGATTTGGGAGGGGTTGTTACAGTGTTGGTATTAGAGCCTTAAGTTTAGTCGAGTCCTAGAATACTTTTGTGTCAAACAGCGGAGTAGTGGGGTCGACGTAGAGTCTTGCTTATAGTTAGTGACTGCAGCACCGATTATAGGTAAGAGGCTATATAGGCTCTTTATCTTAGAAAACCACCTTGTGTAATCATAAGTGAAAATTAAATAACGAGAATTGATTACCGATGTCCGAGTTTGAGATGCCGCCTAAGACATGAGTTGTTGTTGAAAATATTTTAAGCAAATGCTTCTAATGAAAGGTTGATGTGATGGTATACCCCTTCAACCAAGAGTGGAGGAAAGTGAAGTTGGACTAATAAGTCCGTAATAACTCATTCAATTTGTGGAGTTAAAATTTGAACCGTGATTGTCAATGGGAAGAAATTTGATGACTATGGGGTATTTGATGACAATATAAAGGAGAACATACAATAATGGTAATAAGAGGTATACTTTTGGCTAGAATAAATAATGATCATTGAGATTCACTCGAAGTTTATAAATTTAAGTATTAAGGGAGGTGCAAACTGACAATTGCATGCACGAAAGTAAGTGCACTGTGTTAATTAAGTTGCCCTACCTATGTAAGAATGGTGCTGAATTTTTGAAATATTTTATATGTGAATATGTGTTGAATATGTGTACATCAGCTTAGATAGATCTGGTTTTGAATTCCATTAAGCGACAATGAGATCCCAAGGTTTGATTGAACTATGCTAGGGTATCATTATAAGTGCATGAATTAGCTAAAGGGTGAAAATCAATGACTATTGTAATTGATGTGTTGTCAAGAAGAAAAAGGTTAATAAATAAATTTGTTCTAAGGATGAGCTTGAATCTTACTATGCTTAACGTGAAGCCAAGGAATTAAAAGATTAGAGGTGAATGTGGTTGTTTAAAGTTAAATAACTTAAGAAAATTGATTAGTATGCAAATTTGAGCTTGATATACGAATCACTTTAAAAGATCAATTTAAAAGTCTGATTGGATTAGTATGCAAACTATGGTGCAAGTGATTAGTCTTGAAACTGATTTCTCCAAAGGTAAGGAACTTAGGAAATATTAATTTTTAGATATGCTCTAAGAGGGAGCTTCTGCATCTTAAGTTTAGGATAACTTTGATGTTAAGACTGTAAAGGCAAGATGCAATAATTAAGTAAATTATTTACATTATAAATGTAATTGGTTAAGAACTGAACAGTAAAGTCAATATCTCGATGATAAGTGGTGTACAATTTAAGATATACGTAACTAAGAGTAAATTTGGAGATCATTGCTTAAACAAATTTATACTAAATGCTATGGTAAAGGTATATGAATGCTAGTAGTGAAATATGCCTAAATGACGATTTTGGCATACCACAAAAAGAGTGAAATAAATATGTTGAAATTAAGGTTCTGATAGCATACGTGTGATAGAAATTTAATTTGTAAATTGTAGTTTTCATGATCAAGAAATGTATGAAGGTTATCAACATGTGAGCATACACTTGGAGTTGTAATTTATGAGTTTGGAGTATTTAGGATATAGTTGAAGGAAATTAGCATTAGTCCAAATACATGAATTTTTAATTAATTCCTATGAGGTATAAATGATAGTAGAAATGAGGCACATAGTACCGTGATACTATATGGTGATAATTGACCTAGAAATACACTAGTTGAAGTAAATATGGAAATAGGGAAAGATGAAATTCTTGAATTAATAATAAGGTAAATAAAAGCTGTTGATCCAGATGGATTAATTTAATGACAATTTTAAGTTGAAGCGACTAGACTATGTGAGTTGCAAGATAAGGAAAACAATTAGTTACGAATGTTAAAGAAATTATGGACACTAGAACGAGAGAATAACTATGTGTGGTAGTATGGAATTAAAATTTGCCATACCGTATGGAAAGGATGTTTTTAAGTGAGACTTGTGATTGATCATAAGTGCATGCTTTTGAACTAAATGTGTTTGAGGGGTTAATGAATACGTAAGTAACTAAGTGTTGGAAATGCATAGAATTTTGAAAAGAATACATAAAACTACTAGTGTCAGAAGAGATGGTTAATAGTACTTTGAAATATTTTACATTGCACGATGAGGTAGTGTGGTATTTGGAATTGTTAAGGAGCCTAATGGCTAAACCATGAGTTATGTGGTCACGTGATGTAAGTTGAAAGTGGATATTAATAGTGATATTAAGAGGTACTTAAGTAGGATCCTATTTCAAGTTTTCGCAATTATTAGCGTTGATTACATAGATGTTAAAGGGAAAGTAATGGTATATTGGTGTAAAAGTATAGTACAAGATGATTGAAGGTAATCCCGATAATGAAGCTAGTTAATGAAAATTCCCTAATGTGGAAATTGGTATTCAAAAATGCAATGAGTGAATACGACTTCGATGAATCTAAATCTTAAGTGACTAAATAATATTAAAATGAATAAGGACTTATATGTGGAGGTATAAAAGGTAATTAAGAAAGGAATGTGACTTTTAGGAATTGTGATATAGCTCAAGATGCAATGATGAATTAAAGAAGACCTCTGAATGATCACTAAGATCGTAAAGCATATGTGGATACCGGATTGTGATTAGATGAAAATGATAATTAACAATTGAAATATGGTTAATGACATGGTGATACTAGGATGCGTAGTATAACAAAACTTATGTACATGGTTAAAAATGATAAGAGAAAAGCTTAAGTTTGTAAGTACGTAAAATGGTGAATTGGCATAAAGTGAGTTCATATGGACTACATAAGAGATAAAGTATGGTAGAATGTAAGTTGAATGACAACTTAAATGTCCAAAGAGTGAATTGGAGATTGATTATATTTTAATATTCGTAGACTAACTATGATCTATGGAGGTGAAATAGAAGGATAAACTAGAAATGTCAGAAATAAGAAAAGTAAAAAGGGAACTTGATTCGAATATAGTTGACAGGAGTCCCAACACATGGTGATGAATGTTGATGTCTAAATAAATAAATAAATATATATGTATATGTGGAGTTGCGCATGTAAGCGGTGAAAGTGAAGAATTATTTTTAGTAATTTGAGTGTTGAACACAATATGTTTGAGAAATTGCATAAATGGCACAATGGTAAGAGATACCATAAAAAAAATTGAACTAAATCAAGATAAAGAGAATTCTGGAAAAATAGTCAAGATAGAATGATATGATTGAGATGCATGAATGAATGAAGTGTTATTTCCTAACTATGCTAAATTCTCTATGCGACAATAATGTGATGAATAAAGAATAAATGGTGAGAGTATTATGAGGTGAATATTTGCGAATTAGGTAAGAAAGATGAGATCTAATTTGTCAATGATGGTCAAAAAGTTTTAAAGAATAATAAGGATAATATATTTTAAAGCATGAAGAACTAGAACTACTGAAAAGAATGTAATGGCAAATAAAAGAATTATACTTAAGAATAAAGATTTGGCAAGAAAGGGAAGCTCATTCCTCGATATTGTGGCCCGTTTGACATATTGGAACACGAAGGTACTGTTGCTTATCGATTGGCATTACCATCAAATTTTGAAGGGGTCAATCCAATGTTTCATGTATCCATGCTCAAAAATATGTTCAAGACCTTTCGCATGTGATACAACATGATACGGTATCGTTGGAAGATGATTTGGAGTACCAAGAGCAGCTTGTAGCTATATTGGACTGTCAAGTAAAAAGGCTTCAATCTAAGGACATCGCCTTAGTGAAAGTATTATGGCGAAACCACTCGGTAAAGGGGGCAACTTGGGAACCAAAAGAGGAAATGCAAGCAGAATATCCACAATTGTTTGAGGATTAAAGGTATGGATAAGTGCCTTTACATTGTTAAAATTCGAGGATGAATTTATTTTAAGTGGGGGAGTTTGTAGCATCCTCGGTAGGGGCCAGCATTGGGAGAAGGAAAACGAGAAGAGAAAAGACAAGAGAGAAGAAAGAAAGAGAAGAAAGAAAGAAAAAAGAGAGGGGTAAGTCAACAAAAGAGAAGAAAAAAACAAAAGAAAAAAAAAGAAGGAAGAAAGAAAATGAAAAAAAAGGAAGAAAGAAAAGAAAGAAAAAGGAGAAGAAGGGAAAGAATGATAGTTGTGGACCGGGAAGGAGAAAAAAAGAAAAAAAAAGAGGAAGAAGAAAGAAAAAAAGAAAAGAGGGGGAAAAAAACAACAGATTAGGCAGAAGAGAGAGGAGAAAGAGAAAGAGAAAGAAGAAAGAAGAAAGAAAAAGAAAGAAGAGGACCGACGCGGATCGGGAAAGAGAAAAAAAGAAAGAAAAAGAAAGAAAGGAAAAAAGAAAGAAGAAAAAAGAAAAAGAAGAAAGAGAGAGAAAGAGAGTCGTGGATAGGGAAAGAGAAGGGAAGAAAGAAAAAATAAGAAAAGAAGGAAGAAGAAAAGGAAGAAGAATGAGGAGAGAAAGGAACAACGGTAGCGGCACAAAAAAATATAACTAGGTACACGCACAAACCAATAGCGAAGTAGCATCCCGCTATTGTGAGGTGAGTGGGTGCTAAATTTTGAAGAATTGTATACCTATAATATATTATATATATTACATGTGATGAAATTGTAAATCGTATGAGTTGGCAGAAAATTTTAGGTTGTTTGTGATTGTGATAAAATTTTTAAATCTATTTTTCTTGATACTATACGTAGTATGTATCTATATGTTTTTAAGTAAGAGGGAAACAAACCTTTGACTGGTTTCACTTCTAAATCATGCCTTGCAATTTGTGTAATGTGTAAGCCAATGGCCCATATATTGATTTTCAAGATGTGATGATAAATTGTTTATTTCCCTTTGCACGCTAATTTGACAGACATGCCATGTTTAAAATGATTTATGCATGACATGCAAATTACGGGTGTAATGTTTTTAATCTATCATGCTTTGCAAATACGTTAAATTGTAATGACTTTTATTTGCACGTGTTTGAGATACCTTGGGGTAGACCCTGTCACCACACCGGGTCAAGTGTGGTCTTTGTGCACAAAGTAGAAACTACTATTTATCAATATTCAATTTTAAAAAATGGGGGACCTAAAGCCCCGATTTGTATTGGCGGAGTGGGCAGTTCCTACAAGTAGGAAGAAAAAGGGAACCTGAAGCCCCGATTTGTATTGGCGGCGTGGGCAGTTCGCATGAGTAGGAAAAAAGGGGACTTGAAGCCTCGATTTGTATTAGCGGCATAGGCAGTTCTCACGAGTAGGTAAAGGGGGACTTGAAGCCCCGACTTATTTACGGTGACGTGGACAGTTCCCATGTGTAAGCGATGATATATAGGAATAAGCCTAAGGGCTAGATTGAACCTACCCGAAGATAATGCTCGTTTGTCGATTTTCTTGTATACATTACATGTCATCGACACTAAAATTTTATTAATCAATGATAAGTGAAATTTTTATATTTATTTACTTGAAATTCATCATTTTAAGACTTGCGAGGCATAAAATACCTTTTTGTTTAATGGAATGTTTTCTTCGCGTACTCTCGGATTTATAACTATTCCATCCTTATGTTATTTCTCCTTCTCGCCTACTCATGGGGTCGATGATTATCACTGAGTCTATGAGACTCACATCTTCTTATTTTTCCTTTTTGCAAATAGGGATTAGCCTAACGTGAAATCATCGGTGAATACGGTCTATTGCAGATTAGGTAAAGACATTTCCTAACCCGTTTTCGAGTCGCTCCGCTGTTAGAGGTCAAGTTGAAGTACTCCGATTTTGTTATGTAACACATATTGGTTTTTCGAGATAACAAAAATTTGAGATTTTGAACTCAATGAATTTTAATTGTGACGTTAGGACTTAAAGTCAAAATTTAATGATTGTGCTTATTTTTGAATTCACGTTATACATGTATATGTATATGGATCAATATTTATACGGTTTAGTGGAAGTGTACAGGGAATTATTAAGAAAGTCAAATGAGGCTTGTTCGAGACTTGGTGGGATATCTCGGAAGTCTCGAATGCTGGTATCGATTTGAGAGGGGTTGTTACATTACTTTTCTACATTCTGTTAAATATATTCGCATGCACATGTATGTACACATACATGAATAATGAATAATAACGGATGCAGAAATAAATAAATATAAGCAAATATCAATTATTATTTGATAATAATAGTGCACTTTTCTTAAATAATCCACTAAATTGTGAGATCTTGTCAAACTCGTTAAAAGTTGGTATTATACCTAGTGGTACAACCAAGTTGATTTAAGCCTCGAACTAGTTCAAATAGAAATTTTAAGATAATTTGAGAATTTTAAAACCCCTAGAATGACTTAAAATGGTGATTCGGGGTTCGAGTACTGATTTGGAGTCAAACTGAAATTTTCATGATGTAAAGGCAAAATGGTAATTTTGCCACCCAAGGGAAAAATTTGAATGTGGGATGAAATTTTTGACTAAGATTGATCATATGAAGTATAATTTGAGGTTGAGAAGTGAAAAATTGTAATTCTAGTATTTTTCGAAACATAGGAGCAAAATCGTAATTTTGTCATTATAGGGCCAAAATTATAATTTTGCACCATCCAACACTTGTCCAGCACATGAATTACATCCATTATTATGGTTGATGAGTAAGAAATTATGTGTGGTGGAGATAGAATGCTTAATTATTAAGTTTTGAAAAGTGAACCAATAAAATGGTGACACTTGGCACCTTTATAACCATTTAATATTTTCCTTTAAAATCAGCCCATAAACTCTATTATTTCACTTCATTTGGCCAGCCATAGCAAGGGAGGAAAGGAAAAAGAACAAAAACCCTAGCCACCAAAATTCAAGAGAAAAGTATGGAAAATTCAAAGAAACAAGTGAAAAAGGTAAGATTTTTCAGTTACAGCTTGAGATCTACCATTCCTATGCATTATTTTCCATTTTAAACGGTTGAGAATCAAGGTTTCATGATGGGTCTCTTACTGGTCAAACACTTAGAGAGAGGTTTTGATGCTTGAATTAGTTAGATTTTGTCAAGCCCAGTCCTAAAATATTTGCCATGTCATACATGTAAAGGACAACATGTTTGCATATTTGAAAAGACTAGAAAAAATAGATAAAATTCAGTATTGTGCCTAAAAGTACAATTAAGTCGATTTATACCTCGAACTAGTTAAAATAAGAATTTTAAGGTCAAATTGGGAATTTCACAATGCAAGGATTACTTAAAATGGTAATTCGGAGTTCGAGGTCCGGTTTGGAGTCAATTTGGAATTTTTGAAATCTAGGGGCAAAACGGTCATTTTGCCTCCAAAAAAAATTGATTTGGATATTTGATGAAAATTTTGATTTAGATTAATCATTTGGAGTATAATAGTAAGTGACAAATCAAAAATTAATCCCATTTTCGCTATATGATCCTTGAACATCTTTGGTGGCATGCCTTTCATCAAAGGGTCTGCAATCATTAGCTCAGTATGAATGTATGCAATAAGCATTTCATTTGCTTTAATGTGTTCTCTAATGGCTACATTATCTAATGGCTAAGTACTTAATATCTATGTGTTTACTTCGACTATCACTTTTATTATTCTTAGCAAAGAACACAATAGCAGAATTGTCACAATACAACTTCAATGGTTTAGAGATTGATTTAACAACTCAAAACCCAATGATGTAACTCCTCAACCAAATACTTTGTGATGTGGCCTCAAAACAAGAAACAAATTCAACTTCCATGGTAGAAGTGGTAACCAAAGATTGCTTTACACTTCTCCAAGATATAGCTCCTCCAATAAGCATGAAGATGTACTCAGATGTTGACTTCTGAGAATCAACACAACCAACAAAGTCTGAATCCAAATATCCAACAACTTCCAAGATGTCGGATCGTCTAAATGTAAGCATGAAATCTTTAGTCCCTTAAAGGTACCTCATGACCTTTTTTGCAGCCCTCCAATTATCTAAGCCTAGGTTACTTTGATATCTATCCAACATTCCAACTACAAATGCAATGTTTGGTCTAGTGCAGACTTGAGCATACATTAAGCTTCCAACAACTGAAGCATATGGAATGTTTTTCATTTGTTTCCTCTCAAGTTCATTCTTAAGGCATTGGTTCAAATTGAGTTTGTCACCTTTCACAATAGATGCAACACTAGGTGAATAATCTTTCATTCAAAATCTTTCTAAAACCTTATTGATATAAGCATTTTGAGACAAACCCAAGATACCTTGAGATTTGTGTTTATGAATCTTGATGCCAATGACATAAAACGCTTTGCCCATATCTTTCATGTCAAATGTTGAGAAAAAAATTGTTTTACCACATGTAGCAATCCCATATCATTGGTTGCAAGTAAAATATCATCTACATATAAAACCAAAAATATGATATTACTCCTACTAATCTTGTGGTATATAAATTGATCCATAACATTCTCTACAAAACCAAATGAAGAAATAACATTGTTGAACTTTAAATACCACTGACGGAAGGCTTGTTTCAATCTATACATGGACTTTTTAAGCTTGCAAACCAAGTGCTTCCCTTTATTTGAAATGAACCCTACAGGTTGTTTCATACAAACCTTTTCCTCTAAATCTCCATTGAGGAATATCGTTTTCACATCCATCTAATGTAAATCTAAATCAAAATGAGCAACTAATGCCATGATGATACGGAAAGAATCCTTTTCCAAAACAGGAGAGAATGTCTCTTGATAATCAATTCCTTCCTTTTGTGAGAATCCTTTGACAACAAGTCTGGCCTTGTATCTCTCAATGTTGCCTAATGAATCTTTCTTGGTTTTAAATACCCATTTAAAATCAATGGGCTTCACCCCATTAGGTAACTCAATAAGATCCCAAACTTGATTATTTGTCATAAAACCCATATTATCCTTTATGGCATCATACAAAAATTTAGATTTATCATTTCCATTGCTCGTGAAAACGTTTCTAGGTCATTTTTTACACAAACATCATAGTCAAATTCCTATAGATACACAACATAATCAGTAAAAATTACTAATTTTCTTGCTTTAGTTAATCTTTTTAATGTTGTATCAACAACCTCTTATGGAAATTGTTGATCAATAGGTTGTTCCACTTGTGGTGGTTGCTTCATAAGATCTTCTAAAGCATTTTCAATAGGACATGGAGCTTGAATAATTGGTTCCTCAATGTCCATCCTATTTCGATGAACAACCAATGTGTTGCCTGATATAGGAGTAGTATCAAGAACACGATCTTCCTCAAAAACTAAGGTTTTAAATTGATCACTCCTACTAACCACGTCTATTTCAAGAAACTTAGCATTTCTTGATTCAACAAATCTACTTGTATGATTTGGACAATAAAACTTGTAACCCTTAGACTTTTCAGCATATCCAATAAAATATCCAATCATAGTCCTTGAGTTTAACTTTTTTCTTGTGGATTGTAAACCCTAACTTCAGTTGGAGACCCCAAATGCGTACATGACTTAAACTCAATTTTCAACCTTTCCATAATTCAAATGGCATTTTAAGAACTACCTTAGTTGGAACCGCGTTTAATATATATGCTGTTGTTTTAAAGGCTTCACTCCATAAGGATAAAGGAAGTTTGGAGTAATTAAGCATACTCTTTACCATATCCATTAATGTTCGATTTCTTCTTTTTGCTACACCGTTTTAAGATGGTAAGCTAGGCAAAGTGTATTGAGCTACAATACCTTGGTCTTAAAGAAACTCAACAAATGGGCCATGTGCTTGTCCAGTTCTTATGTACCTACCATAGTAGTCATCATCTTTATCTGATCTCACAATTTTAATTTGTTTTCCACATTGTTTTTCTACCTCTACTTTAAATGTTTTAAAAGCATTCAACGTTTTGTTTTTGTTATGAAGCAAGTAGAGATATATAAATCATGAGAAATCATTTATAAAAGTGAAGAAATGTTTCTGACCACTTGAGCACATATTAGGGTAGCAAATATTAGTGCGTATGATTTTTAAAATTTTAGAACTCTTTCTGGCACTTTTCTTAGTCTTGTTAGTCTGCTTTCCTTTAATGCAGTCTACACACGTATCAAAATCAGCAAAGTCAAAAGTTTATAAAATTCCATTGTTTACTAATCTTTTGATTCTCTCAATGGAGATATGCCCCAATCTCCGATGCCATAACATGGAAGTTTTCTCATTTATAACACAACGTTTAATACCAGCATTATCATGTGAAGCCATCAAATTATAAGGCACGCTATCATTTAAATGGATTTTGAACAAACCATCATCCATTTTACCATCTCTAACAACAGTTGCATTTTCAAATAAATTAAAGGATGTTCTAAAAAAGTTGAAGGAAAAACCCAAATGTACAAGTCTTGAAACAAAAATTAAATTTCTAGAAAAACTTGAAATGTAAAAAGTTCGTTCTAAATCCAAAACAAAACTAGTTGATAAAACTAGTTTGTACGTTTCAACAGTTTCCACACGTGAAGGCATCCCGTTTCCAGAATTAATAATACATTCACTCTTTGTTGGTTTCCTTAGGTTTTGAAAACCTTGCATGGTATTAGAAACATGGATTGTAGAACCAGAATTAATCTATCAAGTGTTATGGGAAACATAAACCGTATTAGATTCATAACACACACAAGGTATGCGATTACCTTTCTTTTCAAGCCAAACCTTGTTTTTAGGACAATCTTTCCTCTTGTGTCTCTTTTTTTTATAGAAAAAACACCTAAATTTTTCTTTCATTCCAATATGGGTAGGTCTATTCGACTTGCCAAATGCATTCGACTTTCCTTTTCTTTTCTTGTTGAAGGCTTGCTTATTATTTCCTGTTACCAGATATGCACTTTCACTCATTTCTTGAATCAATCTTACTTCCTCTTAAACACACATGGTCAAAAGTTCATTAATTGACCATTTATCCTTATGTGAGTTATAAGAGATTTTGAAAGGATTATATTGAGATGGAAGAGAGTTTAGGATAAAGTGCACTAGGAAATCATTAAAAATCTCCATCTTCAAAGACTTTAATTGAGCAACAATATCCCTCGTTTGCATAATGTGCTCGTGGATGCTTTTAATGCTAGTGAGCTTTATCGATGTCAACTTGCTCATTAAGTTACTAGCAAATGCTTTATCAGAAGACTCAAATTGCTTATCAATATCCTTCATTAGATCCTTGACATTCTTGCAATCAAGTATCAACCTATGAATATGGAAGTTCATCCTCTGATAAGGCGTAGAAGACACTCAGACACGGAAACTTCAATTAGAAAAATACTCAACCTAGCATCACAAGAAGCAGTGGAGATGGGAGAAAATGATGAAATCTCTGATGATGACTCCATCTCAATGAGTTTTGCAGCCAAAATCCGTCACTATTAGTGCACTAGGGTGGGAAGCAAGGAGCAATTCAAGTGCAGAATGGTATACAATTTCTACCAGACAAAATCACCCCTGTTTTACTTTTACGTTCTTTATTTAGCAATTATCATAGATTCATGTTACGTGGAAGTGTTTCACCTTTATGATCGTATTTATGTAAATGATCATAAAATGAAACATTCCGTCCTATGTACTTTTCTTTTCTTTTTCTCGAGCTCATGTAATTTGGGGGGTCGGTTTTATACCTATCCCTTTTTGTAAAATTAAAAAAAAAAAAAAAACCCTCAATATTATTTAAAAAAAAAAAAAAAGTATCAACCTATGAATATGAGTTATAATGTGAGATTTGATAAACATCATATGTAAACGGTTTGACCGTTCCTATCATTCATACAATGCTATCTCAACTTGAGTACTACTACTCGTAGGTACGGTACGCTCATCCTTACAAAAAGCATAGTCCAAGTCTAAGCATCCTAATTGGAGAAGAACTCTCTCATTCCACCCTTTATAATTGTCACCACTCAAGTAGGGAACTTTGTCATTAGAAACCATCAAAGTTTGATCAATTGTAGATAAATAAATAAGTAAATAAACATGCTTACTTAATAATATATTAGGCACAAACCATCAACTATAAAGATAGGCTTACCAATGTAAGACTAATCAAAATATACATGAATCGATATGTCATCAAAATTTGCATGTGGGCTAAGATTCTAACACATAATGATTCATTAACTTTTATGATGAAACTAAAAATTATTAATATTTCTTAATACCCATAGGCTAATTAAGAAATAAAAATAATTTATATTTCATCCTAATTAATCATGAAAATATAATAATTTTCCTATGTGTTAAAATAATTATACAAACATATTTAATTAGAATATGATGTCATTTAAGCTTGATGTGATCCAAATAAATAATTTTTTTATTTAACGTATATCTTCTCATAATTAAGATGTTATGGCTAATCTCAATTATTTAAATATATACGATCACATGACATCATAATAATAATCAAGAAAAACACAAAATAAGCATGACATAAATTAAATATCAATTAATTTATTATACTAATAATGTCTTGACCAAATAAAAATAAATAAATGAGCTTGATTTTGACTAAGTAAACTTCTTCCATGATTAATATAGTCAAACAAATTAGATATAGATAACAAAATTAGATCCAAAATTAGCTTCATTTAAATGAGTTTACTTTTTCTAAGTTTACTGGCCCATTAGTTTTAGACACATAATAATTTATTCAAATTAACAACCAAAAAGCTTAAACAAAACATAAATAGATTAAGCCCAATATCCATTTATTCTAATCCAAAAAAATTGTATAAAAGTAAACCTAATATTTGTTTATTTTTCACCTAGATGAATAACATAAATATGCTCAGCCTAATATTGTGTACTTTGGTCTAGACTAATAGCATAAAAAAACAAAGTCCAATATTCTCTATTTTGGTCCAGATTAATGTATAAAAGACAAAACCCAATATTCTTTATTTTGGTCCAGACTACAAATCCAAAATTCTAGTCTAAACTATCTAATCAAACAAGCCTAGTAAAGTGCATTAGGTTGCATAATAAACATGGAAATGGACCCATTTGGTGAAGTGGTCCAAGACATAAAAGAGAACCAATTTATGGACTTTTTTTTTAATTTAAAAAAGACACTCACTTTGTGACTTAAGCATATAAACAAAGCAAAAAATATTTATTTCAACAAACCAAATATATATGTCATATAAGATTCAAATAATTTCAAAACATGACAAAGATATATCATAAATACATTTGGCTCATTATTTCTTTAAATAATTTTCTAAAATACTATTTTAGAGAAAAAATTGTAAATATACAATTAGAATTACATCTCAAATATGCTAGACAGAGATTATTCTGGCTCTAATACCACATGTTAAATATATTCACATACACATGTATGTACATATAATGAATAATGAATAATAAGGGAAGTAGAAATAAATAAATATAAGCAAATATCAACTATTATTTGATAATAATAGTGCAGCTTTCTTAAATAAGCCACTAAATAAATAATTTCAATAAGAATCATGATAGTAACCTCTAGCCATAGCAAATGTCAAGTTTCTTTTTACACAAGCTCACTTTTAGAGTTCTTCAACCTTTTCCTAATGAGTTTTTCCAACCCAAATGGCAATTTTACAGTGATGGTAATACGACATTTGTTTTCTTAATATTTTCGTGGGTTGATGGACCCATATGTTTATTTTATAAGCAAAATCCCTCCCATCAAGGAGATATTGCTATATCAAAATTATGGAATTTTAAAGATAATAGGTAATTATTACAATCTCATTAAAACCATATCACATGACATTCGGTATGAGCTATTCCCCCTCTATTCTTAGCTATCAGTTATACCTTTGTTTGGTTAGTAGTTTAACAAGTAATAGCAATTCCTGAGTTTTAACTATTCTTTAAAATCGGTAAAAACTCCTTTTCAACTAAACTTGACCCTCCCCTTGGTATTATCTATTCCATGTCTCATGGAATAGCTTGTAAAATTGTTATGACTAAATTACCCATCTTAGATTTAAAAAATTACAACCTTATCCATATAAAATATTTTTTCTCTCTCTTCTCTTTTCCTTTTTTCTCTCAGCCGCATGGTTCTCTTCCATGGTTTCTAGCTCCGTTAGTAGCACCACCTCTCTCATCCACCTTTCCAGCTACGTTACTTTCTTCCACAGTCCATGTATTTGCTTATTGTACTCTTGTTTTCTATTAAAAGTGAAAATGACCCAAGTGTTGAATTATTTTATATTTGAAGTGATTTGATTTTATTTGACTTGTGTATTGCTTGATTTTTTGTTTGTGGGTCAAGTTTGGTCTCCTTTGTTTCTTTGATTCATTGTCAATATTATAAATTATACTTAGTAGTTATGATTTGGGTTTTTTTTTTTTTTTGCTCTTTAATTAATAAAAAATTAGATATAAAATGAAAATTAAAGAAATAAGTAGTAGAAAAAAAAGAAGTAGGCAAACTTAAATCTTAGTTTCTTTTTTCTGTTATGTTTTTTCTATAAAATTTTCTTTTCTTTTTTTTGGTTTTGTTTTGTAAAGGTTTGGGTATTTGAGAGAGAAGGGAAAGAACGTTTCTTTATTAGAAGAAAGTTTATTGATTTAGGTTAGTTTTGTAATTCTCTAAGCTAGAAGTTGTTTTAGCAGTGCTAGTGGTAATGGTAATGGTATTTGATTGTAGCTAGAAAAGCATGAGCTGTCCAATCCTTGTATCTACACACTTCTACCTCTTTTGTTGCTTCTTAACAAAAAAATTATGTTAGCTCAAGAAACACCTTCTTCTTATCCCTCTTATTAATTTGAAAGGATAGATTCTATGTTGAGTTAGTTTGTTATGGTTCATGAAAGCTTTAGGTTGGATGATGGTAGGTCTTGTTGTACTTGACAAAAGTTTGGAGGAGTTGTTGGGCATCAGTTTATTATTATTTTTTTTGCACCCTGAAAAGGAAAAAAAGAAAACGATTTTGGTTTTATAATTATCAGACATAAGTGTAGACTCTAATGTAGGAGATTACCCAACTTATTGATTTGGATTGGTTTTGGTGCATTTTTTTTTTTGTAAAAAATTTGAAAGAATTCATTCATATCAAGCCTAATTTAATTAGACCTATCCTCAAAAGTAACTGGTTAAAAAAAACCACTAACAAAGTTCTTTACCTCACCCAGTAGAAGCCAACTCAACCTATATACAATATCAACTCACTAACACATGTTCAAGACCAAAACAGAAAAAACCAAAATTAGTACAGTAAGAAACACAACCATCTGCTTGTTTCCTATCTTATTACTACCCTTATCTTAGTTTTGGTGCATATTAAGAAGTATTTTAAGTAAAAATGGTAGATTTTGGTTAGTTTTTGTGCATAATTCATAATTCTTAATTTACAAGTAATTTTTGAGTATATAAATATCTATCTCTAATATAGACTAGCTAACTATAAATTAGACCATTATAAAGTAATTAATAAAATCCATGTGAGCAATACCAATCTAGACTTGATATTCCAAATGCCTACTTTATACTCCAATTTAGTCTTGAAACAAGAAGTACATGATGTTGTTGAACTATCAAAATTCAATGTAGCATGAATCTTTAGTTTTTTTTTTTTGAACAAAAATGATTTTTTATTGCAGTTACAACTTGAATGAACATTTTGTTACATGTTAGCTCAAGTTTTGTTACAATGAATACAACTTGATTATTAGGAATGTCAACGGGTCGAGTACCCTATAATTTTGAGATACTTGAACTTTAACCCTATAAAAAATCAACTACTCTAACCCTATTAATTACCCAAATAATTTTCAAAATTATTACCCTAACCCTAACTCTATTATATTTTTATTACCTTATAATTACCCTAACCTGTTTAAATACCCATTTAAATAAAAAATTATTAAAATAATTTTTAATAATTAACGGCAGCCAGTAGGGTGTGACTGTGGCTGTGGCTAGGCAGCTAGGGAAAAAAGATAGGTCGACAGCCGGGGAAGAATAAAGGCATGGCTGTGGCTAGGCAGTTGGGGAAGAACAATGGCATGGGACCTAGATTGAAAAATGCTCAAAATGACACTGGATTGAGAAAAAAAAAAACTAAGGGGATGCTTGATTGAAAAAATCTAAGGGGGCCATAGATTTTCTAAGAACAAAAAAACCTAGAACCCAAAAAAATCAGCAACCAAAACCATTAAAAAGCCCTGTAAAAAAAAAAACCCAATAAAATCACTAAAAAAAACCTAATTTTTAGTCTAGCAACCAAACACCTAGCCACAATAAAAAAACTAAACACAAAAGAAATCACAGAAAGGTAATGAAATTAGAGAAATGGGTGAAACGGTAGTAAGTTAGGGTTTTTTTTTTTTTTGCCTTCTAGTTCTGAAAGATTTAGGGATGTAAAGGGTTTCTACAACGAAAAGGGAGAAGCTTGGAGGCTTTCAGCTTTCCCATCATCAGCGATTGAGAGATGGTGAGCAAGAGTTTGAAGGTTTCAGTTGAAAGAGAGAAAAACGAAAGTTGATTTTTTTGGGATTTTGGAAAGAAGGTAGAGAAAGCCATCGGGTAGAGAGAGAAAATAAAAGAGCAAAATAAAGGGAAGAGGTGAAAACAGTAGGATTTTTACATAATCAGATTCGGGTAACGGGTATCCTAAGAGTAATACCCAAACCCGTCCAAAACCTATATATTGGTACCCTAATCCTGTTTAACCGGGTCGAATACCCGTGAGTTCCCTATAATAGGGTACCCGTTGACATCCCTATTGATTATCTATATAGAGTCTGTTACCCTCCATGAAAATGTTGATATATAATATTATATGAGAAAAAATAGGGCTAAAGAGAAAAAAAATGAATATGAATAAGGTTGTAGTATTCCGAAGCAGGGTGCAAAGCAAATATTCCTTATTTTTCCATTGTGAGGCTTGCATTGATTTTTCTTGACTATATACCCTTCCATGCTTCAAACGTTGTAACAAAATTCACTTCAAAAGCAGTCTCAAAACTCCCAATTAGAGAAAAAGAATGATTGCCAATTGATCTTAATCTTTAATATCTTGAACCTATGCCAAATCTTTGGGTATAAGAGTTTCAACTTTAAGTAATATTAGTTTACAAGATGAAGTCTTTAGAATGTTAAATCTCATAAGGACACTTTTAGCTAGTTAAATTGTCTTTATAAATGCTAGGAAAAATTCAAATTTTTGTTTAAATTTTTATTAAAGAGGGATCAAGATATAATCATTATTCATAATTATTGTGCAACCTTATAACGATAATATAAAAATTTTTAAAAATACTAACCATGTGTACATGCTTATTGGCATGAGTTAAGGTGATATTTAAATATATTATGATAGACATTAAGTGAGGTTGAATATACAAATTAATCGAATAATTAAATTAATGAATGCAATAATGAACATATATATTAACCCTAAAAGACCACCCAAGCCCTAATTTATTCTTATCCCCACACTTGTCTTTCATCCCAACCAACTTACAGCCAACATGCTCAATAAAACATATTGTTCACTTCATTTAAAGAGATATTTGTTAAAAACTCTTTTTTCACCTGATTCACACTCATTTTTTAGATTCCATAGATTTCAATCTCTTAATTAAACTTTAATTTAATTTAGAGCTTGTAACGTTGTAATTGAAATTATCATAATCCTTGAAT
The DNA here is from genome assembly GCA_036013995.1 of Theobroma grandiflorum. Lineage (NCBI taxonomy): Eukaryota > Viridiplantae > Streptophyta > Magnoliopsida > Malvales > Malvaceae > Theobroma > Theobroma grandiflorum. Next base: position 13,455,779 of record CP142130.1, on the reverse strand, counting down.
TATATTATAAATACAAATTGAATAAGGATAGAATTTAGGGTAAAAGACATTCAAATAAGATTTCAATTAAGGAAGGTAAAAGGGTTTTGGGAAAGTTAGTTGAAATCAAATCCATTATTTTAGGGTATTGATACAAATATACATACAACATGGTCATAAATTAATAATATTTATTTATTTATTTATTTTACTTTCTTACTTGTTATATGTCATATGGCTTTAATATTTTTTGTACATAATAAAATAGACTAGAATATTTATTTTTTGCAATCATGGTTCGTTTGTGTTTGAGAGGAGATGATGAACGGCGAAAAAGGCTACTAGCTATGTTTAAATTTTATATGGAGATTTGTCGTGCTGTTAGTTCGTTCTTGACTTTATTGTCTGCAGTGTCAATTTTATATACCTATAAGCCAAGAGTAAGACCTTATGCATTAGATTTTGTTGCAAATCGAGAGTATGTGAGGTGACTTGTGTATGATAATGATATTTCATGTATTTCACAAACTATGATGAATAGATAAGCCTTTTTTAAATTATGTGAAATGTCAAAAAGTATTATAGGGTTGAAGTTGTTAACCTAATTATCTTTTATATTTTGAAATGACAAAAAGAAATGATCAAAATTTCACCTAACTCACAAAGGATCAAAGGTCTCATGTTCTCAAACAGTGCCAAGTAAGTTTGAAAAGAAAAGAAGTCAAAACAAGCTCTGAAAATGCATTCTAGTCCAAATCTATTGATACAAGTTCTTCACGTATCAATATATTTGGATAAGTATCTATAGAATACAACATCTATCGATACATGTTCTTCAGCAAAAATTAAAACTCAAAAGTCGAACTTAATCTATCGATACATCTTTAATTGTATCGATAGAATTAAGACATAATGCATATTGATCTAAAAGTATTTATACATTTATCAAATGTATTAATAGATTTTCAATAGAATGCTCACTAATCTAAAAGTATCGATACATAGTGTTATGTATCAATACATATTTAAGTAGATTACAAAGATCCCTGTAGGTAAGTTCAAATATATCGATACAACTCAGCAGGAATTCAAAACAAAAGGCAATGTATTGATACATTCACACACACACACACACACACACACACACATATATATATAGATACAAAATGATCGTTGGAGCATTGAATAAGGAGAAAAATGACTATTTTCACATTAAATGTTCTTCCAACTACCCTTAAAGGTTTAGCAACTATAAATACAAACTTCTTCAACGTTTATGAAGGTTAGAAGACCTAAAAACACAACTCAAGAAAGGAGAATTAGCCAAGATACATTCAAAACCTATTGTACTCTTCTTAAATACAAAAAGTCTTATAGTCAAGCATTTATTAGGCTTCCATTCTTTTCTTCAAGTACTGTACCAAATTCTTCACTAAGCCTTTAAGAGGCACTCTTGTTATACCTATATTTCTCTCATTGTACTTGCTCAAGTGGTTAAACCTTAACCAATAGAAAAGGTAGAATGGTTGTACTTTAACCATAAAAAGGCATTGCATTGTATGGTGATGTTTCATCCACAAAAGGCATTGTATTGAGTTTTTTAATTGAATAGTGGATTTTAAACTCCTTAGTGAATCTAAGGGAGAGTACGTAGGCAAGGAGGTTGAACCTCTATAAAACTGTCATGACCCGGAACTCCCATCGGACCCATGACAACTGCCGCGACGTCCTGATAGGCACTCATTACCCGAAATGCCGACCAAAACCCCGCAAGGCTTAGCATCAACTTTTGTACTTCCCCGGTGAGCAATAGTTATCAAATATCATAATTTAAAAGGGTTACGAGTCATTTCTAAATCAAAACATTAAAATATTATTTTTTGGCTCACAAGGGTATTTTCGTCATTTTTTTCTTTGAAAATCTCAAAACTAGCTAAAACAGAGTAGGTAAGTAGAAAACATATATTTCATGCTTAGAAATAAATTTAGGAGTCTAAAATGTTCATTTAAAGTAAAATTTTGACTAATTTAATATAATAAAAATATTCAATAAAATAATTTAATTTTCTATAAAACAATTTTTATAAAACTATCAGTAAATAATTTTAATAGTGTAAAAGTTAAATAAATTCTTACATACTATAATATAAACAACAAAAGTATGAGATTTAAATTACAGTGACACGTGGGCCCACAACTAACCAAAATGCATCGGGAACTGTGAACCTACAGTTCTTGCCGATTCAAGTCCACTGTGGTCCTTGATCGAATCCGATAATTACGGGCTATTCTGAGCCTGAAATGTGAGGAAATGAAGGGGTGAGATTATAAAATCTCAGTGAGTAAACAGACACCATATAAACTATCTAAAAGCGATAAAAGAAGACAACGAAAATTGTCCATCTGGAAAAGGTTTCATATCATCAGAATTCTTTTAAATCAGTTTAAGTAAATTCATTTCACCCAAACAATTGTTAAGGCTTATGATTTTCTTTAAATTTTGGCTTATGCCAAAGCTAATACTTGAGGACACTTGATTGTCATCAGAGTCCGGCCGAGTCTACTAAGGCTATAAAAGTTTCATATATGTATGAAACACATTTTTACTTTTGAAAATATAGCTGTTCTTTGGCGTTGGCTGAGTTCATCCTCACGTGGTGGTTTGGCGTGAAGAGAACTCTAATTGTTACCTCGGGAGTTACCCTACTTGCCTCTCTATCGAGGTATAAATACATATACATATGTTCCTAGATTCCGTGCCCCTCTAATAGGCTGGTCCACAGAACCCGTCACTGCAGTGACTATTTAATAATCCACTAATTCAATAAAAGTTCAATAGCACGACTTGGCAATATAATTGCTAACCAATTTATCATTACAAAGTAGACATTTCACAATTTTCAATTCAATTAACAAGTTAGCCAATCATGTTATAAATATCATAAGCCATTTGATTCAAATCATAATTTACGATAAAGAATGTGGTCTCTAATTACTCTAATTTCAAACCAATTGTCAAATTTTCAAATCAATTTATAAAATTTCAATTTATTTTATTAATTCACATTTTTCACATAAAACAAAGCATTTTACCATTTAAAATTCATTTTTCACAAAATCATGAAATTGAATAAAATATACTCTAGATAATTAAGACGATAATGAGTTTACTCACTGTTTTCGAGAATCATATCCGAGTTCTTCGATTGTAAATCCTCAGGTGCAATTCCCTTGCCTTTCTCAAAAGACTCACCACCTTGACACAGTACAAAATCAAGAAATTTACAATATTACTCATAAATTGTAATAAACTAAATTTAGCTGCTAATGTATAATGTGAAATGCAAAAATTTTTCCGAATATTGTCTAAGTAGGGTGTTGACCTAATTCGACCGATTACCCGATAAAATAGCCATTATGTCCAATTTAACTATAAATTGCTTCATTCCTTTTCTAATACCACAATTCACCAAATATCAATCAAATGACACAAAATTCAGCTTAATTACCCTCTCATTGTTCCATGGAAAAATTCGGCCATTACAGTGCACTAACACTGTGATTTTTCCTACTTAATTTTCTCACCATAATTGATCATTTCCTAACCATTTTCTCTTGAAACAAAATCAATCCATCACCCACACACATCAAGAAAGATTCGGCCAATGGAGGTTCATGGGGAAAATGGATTCTTTTCTTGTTGTTTTGCTTCTAAACATGCTCAACTAACTCTAAACACTAACATAACTCAAAATCAATCAATTTCACCATCATTTCTCTCACCAAACCCATTCGATCAGAATTGAATTCATTATGAAATCATGCTTCTCAACCATAGAAAATGAAAAGAAATGCATGGGTAATGTAGATCTTAAGCAAAAATTGAAGGATTTTACCTTTTGTCACTTAATCTTTGGAAAATCAATGAATTTTCTTGGTTCTCTTGGCTAGGGTTTTTGTTTCTCTTCTTTTCCCCTCTTTTCTTCCTTTGGCCGACCAGCAAAAGTGAATAGGGAGTGTGTGGGCTGATTTTTTTATGTTTAATATTAAATAATAAAGGCTTGACATATGGCGCTACATGATTGGTCCATTTGTCTTTTTATACTTTAAATATTTGACTTTTCACTTAAATTTTTCACCACACATTTTGTCATACTTATCCATTCCTACAATAAATAAAATCCACAAATTTGACCAGTGTTGGGGGTGAAAATTTATCGTTTTGCCCCGGGATAGTAAAATTATGATTTTACCCCTATACTTCGAAATGTACCAGAATTACATTTTTTTCACTTTTCAACCTCAAATTACACTCCAATTGATCAATCTTAGTCAAATAGGACCAAAATCTTTTCTAAAAATTTTCATTTTATCCTTAAATGCAAAATTATCGTTTTACCCCTATGCTTCAAATATACTGAGAATTAAAATTTTTCACTACTAAACCTCATATTGTACTTCAAATGATTAATCTTGGTCAAAATTTTCATTAAATAACCAAATTTCAACTTTAGGTGGCAAAATGACCATTTTGTCCCTAATCGGTCAATATTCTCGATTGACTCCAAATCAGCCATCGAACTTCGAATCGCTATTTTAAGTCATCCCTGAACTGTGAAATTCTTCAATTTCATCTTAAAATCCTATTTCAATTAGTTCGAGGTTTAAATCGACTTAGTCGTACCTCTAGTTATAATATCGACCTTTAATATTTCCGAGGCCTTCAAGTATACAAACATTTCATCCAGCACATGGATAACATGGCATATATATTTTATATAGCCGGGTTTTACAAAAACACTTGTGTTAATTTCTCTACTATTTATTTTACTTGTAAATTCAATTCTCTTTCATTAATTTAAAAGTCAATTAGTTTTTTTTCTTTTTAAACTCAGCTTTTGAATTAAAGAAAAGATTTTGTTCAAAAAGGAAAATACTTTTTTAAAAATTTTGAAAATAATCCAATTCACCCCCCTCTTGGACCTAATCATTTTGAGCTAATTAATCTAACAATTAGTATCAAAATGAGGGCTCAATTCTGTATGTCTAACAACTTGAGTGATCTAAAAAGCAAAGCTCAACATATCAAATGGAATCCACCTCAACTGTTCTTGGCGTAGGGCATTCAACTCAAAGACCTTCATTCTTCTTAGGTACGAACTATCCCTATTGGAAGAAAAGACTGGAAATGTTCATTCAATCAGTTGATCTTGATGTTTGGAATGTTATCTTATATGGCCCGTATGTTCCCACTAAGGAAGTAGATGGAAAAATCATTATAAAAGCTAGGAAAGAATAGGATGACAAAAAAAAGAAGTCACTATAAACATATTGCAAGGCATTCAATACATTTCTTTATTCTCTAAGAGCTAGTGAATTCAGTAGAGTATTGTGAGACCATGTCAAGCTCGTTAAACGACGGTATTGTACCGGGTGGTACAATCAAGTTAAATCGAGCCACGAACTAGTTCAAATAGAAATTCTAAGAGGAATTTGAGAATTCTAAAACTCACAGAATGACTTAGAATCTTGATTCGGAGTTCGAGGTCTAATTTTGAGTCAATCGAGAAAATTGACCGATTAAAGGTAAAATGGTCATTTTTTCATTGAATGACAAAAACGAGGATTTTTAGGAAAGATTTTGATTATATTTAATCAAGATTGATTATATGGAGTATAAAATGAGATTTACCAGTGAAAATTTTTAAATTCTCGGTGTTTTTGGAGTATAGGGGTAAAATCGTAATTTTACCGCCCTAGGGGCAAAACCATAAATTTTCATCCCCAACACTGGTCAAATTTGTGGATTTTATTCATGGAGGGAATGGATAAGCATGGCATAAATATGTGGTGGAGAATTTAAGTGAAAAAGTCAAATAATTAAATTTTTGGACGAATAGGAAAGTGACACGTGGCATACTTGGAATATTTTAATATTTTTTTAAAAAGCCATAAAATCAGCCTATCTTCCCCAAAATATTCAGCCAAACCAAAAAATAGAGAGAGAAACCAAAAACAAACCCTAGAGTGAGAAAATTCAAAGAAAAAGTGTAGAGAATTTAAGGAAATCAAGTGAAAAACGTATGATTTTCCATTTTTGCTTGAGATCTTTCATTTCTAAGCAATTTTCCTTATTTTTCCATGCTTGAAATCCATGTTTTCATGGTGAATCAAGGGCTAGTCAAATGGGTATGGAGATAGAAAGATGTTGGATTGATTTGATTTTGAAGTATGGTAGTGTTTTTAGGTGATTAACCATGTGTAGCTTGAAAACAAGTGAAGAAAACCACCTAATTTTTTTGTAACCATCAAGGGCCGAATTATGCATGGTGAGTGTTGATGGTGGATTGATTTTGATTCAAGTAAATTGGTTAGAAATAATGATTTTTAGTGTGGAAATCAATGAATTATGGAAAGAAAATTAAATAAGAAAAATTTTGTGGTTAATGTCCACCATGGCCGAATTTTTATGAGAGAAATTGGCTGCTGGAAATTGAGAAAATTGATGAGATTTTAGGGCATTTTGGTAATATTTGATGAATTATGAAGGTAGGAATTAAATGGGAATTTTTGGTGCAAAAATTAGAATTTTTACCTAATAGGGGTAAAAGTGTAATTTACCATTTAAGACTGATAAATTGACCCGTGTTTGTTGTCATTGAGTAATGTGGGTATAATTGGATTGTTGGAAATTGAAATGGGTCAAATCGGAGTTAAATTGAGAGTTTTAGCAAATTAAGCCGAGTGTAGGCAAATTGATCGGACACCACGATTAAACAACTGTCTAAACAATTTTTATCTCATTTCCATGCATGTAAAGCCTGAAATAATTTATAGTAGTTTGACACAAATAATTAAAAATTGTATCAAAAATTTGGTATAGGTGGTGGGTCCCTTGGACGCGAGAAAAAAAAATTCAGTATAGTGGAACTTGGAAACATGGGTATTTTACACTCCTGACGAGGTGAGTGAATTTGCATTTCAAATTGGTTTTGGGGAATATGAACGTGCTTGAATAAAATGCTTAAACGATTTTATTCAACTCTTTTTAAAAAGAAAGGGAACCTGGGAACAAGCTTTTAATGAAAAATAATTCTGTGATGTTAAATATGATTGCGACGCATCTGTGTATATCTGTATGGTGCCTACATGTATTGTTGAGAAATTTATCTATGTACCCTTATATTATACTGATATGCATTATTAATAAATTTTGGCGAATTTGATGTAACTGTACATGTGTGGATTGGGAAATGCAATACCGGTTATGGAGCAGATAATGCACATGTCTATAATGGTGTGCAAAGCAGATAATGCACATGTCTATAATGGTGTTCAAAGTGGATAATGGATATGCCAATAATGATGTGTGAGTAAGGAGTGCACACATGATGATATTGCTTGATGTGCGAGTAGGGAGTGCACACATGATCTCTTTGCCTGGTGTGAGTAAGGAGTGCACTAGAGTGGAGGAAAAGATAGGATGGTGAATGAAATTGTACGTGTTATAATGTGCATGATAGAAAATGTGATTGTATGGTATGTGAAACCCTTGTTCTGTGACGGTTTGTGATAAATCGTTAAATTTGCTACCATCGCAAATATATTTGAATTGAGGAAAAGGGGGGTTTTGATGAAAATTGACTCATTTTTAAATGAGTGCATCATGATTCTTAACTCTTCCTGTTGTCAGTGCTTGTTCCCTTCTAATATTCACTCACTGAGTTTCGTACTCACGTTTTATAAAAATTCATGTTTTCAGATCAAGAGACTATTGGAACCTAGATTGAGGAGTCCCCGTAGTGCATTTCCTGGTTAGAAGGTGGACATTCAGTAGCAACCCATTTCTTTCATTGTAAATTTCTCGCTAGAAGTCATGGGTCCTTTTGTATTGTGAATGCACTCAAACAATGTGAATGTGTATGCAATGTAAATTGCTAAATACATGACTGGTATAGTGCATGTATATTGTTGCTAATAATGCCATCATGGATGGACTATGTTTACGCTATTTAAGAATGCGCATGGCCGCATTATTTAACAAAGCGTTAAGTAAATTAACGAGAGAGGCTTACTTGGGCTTGGTGAGCTACGCTCATTAAGCTCATGCGTCAGTCATGGCTCAGGATTTGGGTCGTGACAAGTATCCTTGTGTGAAACTGCTAAACAAATTTAAGATACTTTAAAAACAACATATGAGGGAACAAACCAAGTAAAAGAATCCTAGATAGAACTTCTCACACATAATTATAAGCTATTTAGGATGAAAGAAAATGAGATCATAAATTAAATGTATGAGAGATTCACTCACATGGTAGGATGATTAAAAGCTTTAGAAAAGATTTTCAAATACCCAACTTGTTAAAAAGATACTTTATAGTCTTCCCAAATCATAGAGCTTAAAAGTGATAGCCATAGAGGAAGTAAGAAACCTAAATAACTTCAAACCAGAGGAACTTATAGGATCCCTACTTACATATGAGATGACAATAAAACATGAGAATGCTATAGATGATGATAAGAAAGAAGACAATAAAAAGAAAAAAATACCCTTAAAATCCAAAATTGAAGAAGATGAGAGAAATGTAAAAAATGAGAATGAGGAAGATAAGGATATAGCCATGTGTAGAACCCTGTATTTTGATATTGTGGCTAATAAAGTTTACGGATGCCAATTGAGGTTAACTATAGAGTTAAAAAAGGTAATTCAGAAGTAAACCTATGAAATCTCGACCTAAATAGACAAGTAACTAGAAGTAGATGCGATAATGCGAACTAAGGGTAATTTCGTCATTCTCTTAGTAAGCTCCTACGAATGGGTTTTCTGATGTTATTAAGGCTTAAGTAAGCCTAAGGAATAAATGAATGATGAAAATAAGGATAAAATAATGAAAGAATAGGAAATAAAGATGATTTCCAAGATAGGGGCAAAATGGTCATTTTTCATCTCGGGTCAAAATGTTTAAATCTTCATGAACCCGAGTATTTCTAGACTATTATGGACTTGATCCTAGTGTCAAAAGAGTAAAAAGATTACACAAAGAAATGGAGGAAGACAAGTTAACTTGTTAAGGGCATTTTGGTAATTTAAGTAAAAACTAGATAAGCTTTAGCTATAAATATCATTTTTCTCCAGCAACTTCTTCTTCTCCTTCCTCCCATCATATGTTTCTTCATCTTCCATGGAGGTTTTTCTTCAAGCTTCCATAACTTCTCAAGTTAGCCTTAAATATTCATGCTTTGTGCACCTTTTCACAAGTCTTTTGTGCTCTCTTACTCTTTCCCTTTAAAACCCTCAAAAGTCTTTCCATAATACTTTCTCTCACTAGCTAGAAATTTAGAGAGAGAAAAAAGAATTTTCCTTGATAGCTTGAGTATTCTTGAGGAGGAATTCAATTACCAAATTATCAAGGTGAGTAATGAAATTGAGTTGAATTTCTAAGTTGTTGGTAATGGCTAGTAATTGGAGTTGTGAATTGTTTTATTGTTGAGGTTTGTTTATCTATTTCTAGTGATACTAGGGTGGAGAGAATAGATAACCACTTAATGGTAGTTGGAAGCTAGTTAGGAACAATTAGTAGAACATAATTTAGGCAATAGCTTTTAGAATTATGGTTATGTGAATTGAGTTGGTTTGTGATGCTATTCTGTGTGATAGGTTCCAACAAGGCCTCACATGTCCATTTGGAGCATTAGTTGAGTTAGAGTCAAGCAAAAGAATAAAAAAGACCGGTGAGTGAACTTGTATAAAATGTTTTAGGATTAAGGCCTATGTGGTTGATTGAGACATTTTAATTGTTTTTCTATAAAAATGCATGGGAACAAGCTTTTAGTGAAATGTTTTTGTGATGTGGAACATGATTGTGATGAATCCATATACCTCTATATGAGGCTGATATGTATATAAGAGTATATGATATGTATTGTTAAGTAATTTTGTGTAATCGATGTAACTGTGCGTGTGCACGATATGGGGGGATGCACATGCCGGTGATGACAAGGTGTGGGAGTGTGGAGGATGACATTAGTTGTGCACGATGTGGGGGTTGCACATGAGCTGGTAATGTGGTGGTGATATTTGTGGTTATATATGTGTAAATATATGTATGAAATAGAAAGTTTATGAATATGGTTTATGGTCGTGATGTATGTGAATCATGCATATTGTACCTTGAGAAATGCTAAGTATTTTAATTTGAGTTTATTGCAGTAAAAACGGTTTCCTTTGTGTTCAACAAAAACTCTTTTTTTTTATGCCCCGTTTTTGGCTACAGCAAGACTATTTTTGGCTACAGCTAGAAACTCTCGAGTGGTTCCAGAGTCTTGTGCCTTACTTTTAGTTTAATAATTTTTTTGACCATATTCTGGTCAGAACTGGGTAAATTGGTAAACACAAAAGTTGTAGCCCAGTCTCTTAGCTTTCTAATGGTTCAAAAATAATATGAATTGGACATCTTTAGTGTGAGATATGCTTGAAAAATAGAACCATATGCAAACCTAGAATACCTTTCAGTTGCAGTGAGAGTGCTTTCACTTTGAAAAATATTTTAACCACCTTCCAGTTAGAACTGGGCAAAGTGGTCAACACCAAAGATGTAGCCTAGTCTCTTAGCTTTCTAATGATCTAAAAATAATGTCAATTGGACTTCTTTAGTGAGAAATATACTTGAAAAACCAAAATATATGCAAACCAAGAATGCCTTTCACTACAGCGAAAAAATGTGCTGTCACATTGCTACCTTGCTTAGTTCTAATATAATTTTTCTTTCACTCCTTTATCTTCATGATTAAGCATGGATTTTTGCAACACTAAGAGTTTACTAATTGATGTTTGAAATAAAGAATTTTAGTAAGAGGTTAAATTAAATTGCATTGTTTTCAAAACAAGTGCATCATGATTTTCAAATTTTCCTTATCGTTGCTTGTTCCCTTCCTATGTTCACTCACTGAGTTTTATACTCACATTTTTAAACTTCATGTTTTCAGATTTAGAGGCAATTGGGACCTAGACCAAGTCGTCCACGCATGCTCGTCTTTTGGTAGGTACTATGGCATCTCAGTAGCTGTGCCTTTATTCAAAGTAACTCTGCTGACGGTCGAGCGTCTTTGTCTGTGTACAAGTATATGTAATGTAACTACTAGGAGTCTTGTTATAAATGAAGTATATATATATATATATATGTTGGATTGATGATGCCTCTATGAGATGGCAATGAATGACAATACTTTGAGATAATGCAAATATAAATGTGGTATACATGTTATGTATTGAAATACATGTTATGTATTGAAATACATTGAGTTGTGAATCACGAATTATGGTTTAGGAATGGTAATGCAAAATTTATGAAATGTTGAACATGATTATTGAAAAAGGCTTGCTTAGGCTTAATGGGCTATGTCCATTGGGCCCATGCGCCGGTCATGGCCAGGAATTTGGGCTGTGACACCATGCTACCCAAAAGATTTAGTAAATTTATGAGAAAGAACAATAGGGGTAAGAGGCCTTCTAGAAGAGACATCCCAAAAAAGGAACATAGCAAAGACCACTTAATGTGCTATGAGTGTAGAAAAATAGGACATACCAAAGATAAATGTCCAAACAAGAAGAGTGTTCCAAAGAACTTCAAGAAGAAAGCCATGGTGGCCACTTAAAGCGATAGTGATGACTTTCAAGATGAAGAGGATGAAGTTGCCAATCTTTATTTCATGGCACTAAAGGATGCTAAGGTATTCTCTACTTCTCATGATTCAAATTCACACACCTTAGATCAAGAATCATACTTATTTGATGAATTACAAGATGTATATGATGACTTAATATTTGAATTTGAAGAAAAAACATTGAAATACAAGAACAATATATGCAAACTTAAAGCAGAAAATGAGTTTTTGGTCAAAGCAAAAATAGAACTAGAAACCATAGTCAAAGACTTGGAAATTGAGACAAATGAGTTCAAAAGGAAAAATAAAAATTTGCACGCTACATTCTTAAAGTTTAATATGAGTCAACAAAAATTAAATGATATGCTAGAAACACAAAGAGCATTCTTTGAAAAAAATGGAATAGGCTATGATAAAACTCAAAAGGAAACACCTTTTAAAAATTTTTTTGTTAAAGAAAATGTAAAAGTTAGATCCTTTATCAAATGAATTTATTGTCATAAAGTAGGACACTCCATTTACACTTGTCTCTTGAGAACTACTACTTTTAGAGGTAAGGAAGTCAAAAGTGTGTGGGTTCCAAAAAGAACAAAACCTCTACATGGTAAGATAGTGAAATTAGAGTGGGTTCCAAAAGGAACCAAGGGCACTAACAAATATGGACCCAAGAATAATTGGGTACCAAAGCCAAATGTTTGATTTTGCTTTTGTAGGAAGAGCTCACTTGCTTGAAATCAAGAGCACAAGAAAAAGGAAAGTGGTATCTTAATAGTGGGTGTTCTAGACACATGACTGAAACCAAGGAATTCTTCGAAGAATTAAGGCCAAAGAAAAAAGGAAATGTAACTTTTGGTGACAACTCAAAAGGTCACATAGAAGGTATTGGCACAATTGGTAAAAACTCCTCTTTTCAAATTGAAAATGTACTACTTGTAGATAGTCTTAAACATAATTTGTTGAGCATAAGTCAACTTTGTGATAAGGGTTTTAGAGTCATCTTTGAATCTTTAATGTGTCATGTTGTTGATATCAAAACAAATGAAAGTTTATTTGTTGGAAATAGAGAAGGCAAAACATAAGTTGTTTTCTTAGATGATTTATCTTATAATAATGTGTGTTTCATGGCTAAAAAGAAAGATAATAGTTGGTCATGGCATAAAAAACTAAGACATGCTAGCATAAATACAATTTCAAAATTATTGTCTTTAGATCTTGTGATAGGACTTCCCAAGCTAAAATTTGAAAATAATCAACTTTGTGATGATGAGGAAAAGTAAAAAAAAAAAAAATAGAAAACGCTCTCAACTTGCAGCACTTTCCCCCGCTCCTCCCCCTTTACGGCATGGCTACTGGTCGGCCACCAGACCCCCATACCTATCCCCCCTGTTCTACTTCGGCACCCTCTAAGTCACTTGGGACCACCCAAGACCAAAAAGAAGCAAAACAGTCACAAGCTCTAGTCAACAATGGCGGCTGGAAAACTCCTAAAGAAAGAAACATACAGCCAACATCTCCCAGGTTTCAAAAGAAGTCATTCCTCTCCATAGCTGTAGGAGAAAAACCTCCTGTGGTGCCCTTAACCCGAGATCCGGTAGTGTACAAAGATCGCCCTGCTGTTACCTTTTTTGAAGACGAAATATCCACTCTAGCACAGCCGTTCAAGATGTCCCTTGTGGGTAAGTTTTCCCGAATGCCTAAGTTGCAAGATGTTAGATCTGCTTTCAAAGGGATTGGTTTAACAGGTACGTACGAAATCAAGTGGTTAGACTACAAACATGTCCTCATCCACTTATCTAATGATCAAGATTTCAACCGAATATGGACAAAGCAACACTGGTTTATCGCTAACCAAAAAATGAGAGTCTTTAAGTGGTCACCAGACTTTGAACCAGAAAAAGAATCGTAGTGGTGCCCGTATGGATCTCCTTCCCGAATTTGAAAGCACACTTATTTGAGAAATCTGCATTATTGTTAATAGCCAAAACAGTAGGCAACCCGTTATTTGTGGATGAGGCAACAGCTAAGGGTTCCAGACCAAGTGTGGCTCGAGTTTGCGTTGAGTATGATTGCAGGAAAACACCTGTGGATCTAGTTTGGACTGTTGTTCAGAATAGGGAAACGGGTATTGTAACTAGTGGCTATCCCCAGAGGGTTGAGTTCGCACAGATGCCAGATTACTGCAATTATTGTTGTCATTTAGGGCACAAAGAATATGATTGTATTGTTTTGGGGAACAAACCGAAGCCATCGGGGTCCGGGAAACTGCTACCCAATGGTGGTGATAAATCTGGTGTAGGGCAGCTGGTTCATAAGGAGGATAGACAGAAGGCTATTGATAAGAATTTGGAAAACAAAAAAAACCTGCTTCCCAGGGAACCAGCAAAACATAACTCGAGATGGCAAGCATGGGAATGATAGGCGTGAGTGGCACTAAAGATCAGCAAGGTAAAGAAATCGGGGCTAAGGTAGAGCCTAAGGACGCTACCGTTCCTGTTTTTAATAGATTCCAGGTGATTGATGAGGTAGATAATGGGATGCAACAGCCGAATAAAAAACAAGGCAACAACAAAGAAGTCAATAACACCGCTGCAGCAGCAATGGAGAGAGAGCCTGCAACGATGCCACGATGTCAGCAGAACAATTAACTACACTAGCTCTCGCTGTCGCTGGGCAGTCAGATGAAGGAGGCGATTTGAATGATGGGCACAACGATGCGACGGATGTACAACAGAAGGGGGCGACGGAGCAGAACAGAAGCGACGAACCGGAAGGCTCAAAAGTCGACGCAATACATTCTGCAAAGTTGCAGACATTGGAAGGAAACACACAGCAGCACTTTCACGAATTTGGTAACAACGAGCACCATGCAGAAGGGAGACGTGGGGAAAAGCCATGCAAAAGAAATGAAAAAAATAAAGAAAACCTACTAAAGCTGACTGCTGGGGTGGCAGAAACCTGCCCATGTGACACGGGAAAGCAAGTCAACAACACCTCGATGGGAGAAGGAAGGATAACAAAATGTCGTGAAACACAGCAGACTACAAGAGGAGAAGAGCAGGTATCTATTCACAGTTTTGGCATGCATGGGCAAATGGTGAATGACGTGGAAGCAAGAGAAGTGTCAGAGCATGCAGTCAAAGAAAAGACAGCGCACAGGGAGAATGACGTGCAGGACTGCACAACAGAGCATGGTAGAAAGAAAGCCACCCGAACAAATAAAAAGAAAAAAACCCTCCAAAAGCCAACCTCAAGCGTAGCAGAACCTAGGTTACAAGAAAAAGAAAAACAATCCACCAAAAATTCCTTTGAGCTGGCCCCACCTGCCACAAGACCGACAATTGTTGGCAAGGACGCTCTAAGGGGTCCAGTGGTAGGACAACAACCTGCAAGCAGTTCGCCACATCAACGGAACCCTGCACACACGGGTAGGGGTAAAGAAGGCATGGAACCAACAGACTTAGTAGAGCGGGAAGAGACTTTAGAGCATGATTTTATCCAAGCTAAGCCTATAGTGCCAGCTCCTGTGGAATTGACAGCCCAAGGGGCCCAACTGAAGGAGCTACAACCCGAAAAAGGCCTACGCACCCCCCCACCAACCAGATCGACCAGCGGGACCCAGCGGTTGGCAAGCTACCTACAATCCCAGCCACCAACCAGTCTGACCAACGGGGCCCAATAGTAGACGAACACCTTGCTTGCCCCTCCACCAACGAGCTTGTCCAGCGGGACCCAACTGCAGACAAATCACTACAAAACCACACTTCGGGCAGCTAGTGTGACCAAGCAGCGGACAGAATAAAAAATAAAGAACCAAACTCCAAGGATTTGACTTTTCGGGCAGTAACTTCAAGTGTGCAAGAAATGGACAAGCAAAAGGTCCACTCAAAGCCTCCCTTCCCCTTACTCGGCCTAAGGGGCCCACCAAGCCAAGTCAAGGGTGAAGAAGAAATTTGTGATAGGACATTAGTGCATGGGCCGATACAAGCAGGTGAAAAGAATAAAACTTATTTTAAAGCACCCTTGGAGAAGTCAACGGCATTTGTACATGGGGGCGATCAGCAACCTTCTGGTGTGCTTGGAAAGGAAATAGCTTTAGCCGAACCTGTAGAGTTTGATGAGACATTAGGCCAAGAACATACGCAAGCATTTAGAAGTGACAAGAATAAAAACTATCTTAAGGCCACATTGGAAAGACAAATGGCTACTCTGCACTGGAGCAACCAGCAAACAACAAAAAGTGGGTCGAAGAACCAACAAGAGTCAGTGGATTTAGTTGAAGGTAGTGGAGATCATAACCCATCAAACGATCAAGGTGCATATGTAATCCAGTTTAGTGCAATAGCTGACATGGCTGATGGCAGAGTTGAATTCAGTCCATACGACAAACAAGGTAATTCCCTGAGTGATAGTCAAAGTGATCAGATGCAAGTTGTGGTTACAAAGTCATGCTCACGAGAGTGGATAGAAAACAATGAAGATAACATTCCTGCTCGAGAGTCCGCATCTGGTAAATGCATATACAACAAGGAAACAAGTAATGCGCCTTCGGTTCCAGAATCTACTGCGGTCGTTTTGGAGGTCCACCCACGAGTACGACACAAGAGACACTCTGACACTTCAGTCTCGATTGGCAACTTTTCCATTTTAGCCTCAAATGAAGCCGTGAATATGAAGGAAAATGATGAGGCCTCTAATGAAGACTTCATCTCAGTGAGCTATGCAGTCAGAATCCATCCATGATTAGTTGTATGATTTGGAATGTGAGAGGAGTGGCTGGTGTTGCCATTCAAAGGCGCTTGAAAAAATTAAAAATGATGCATAACATAAAACTGATGGTCATCTTGGAGCTTATGGTAAGTGAAACACGAGCAGAATATTTTATAAGACGCCTCGGATTTGATAAGGTAATCTGTAACTATTCATATAAAATATGGGTTTTCTTTGCTGTGGAAGTTTGTTGTGAAATACTAACGGATCATATTCAATGCCTGCATCTGAAATTATCTCTGTCTTGGCTTCCTAAACACTTGTTTGCTTCTTTTGTGTATGCCAAGTGCACTAGGCAGGAACGTTTAGATTTGTGGAATTTGCTGCGTTTGTTTTTTGTTGAGATACAGGGACCTTGGCTTGTGGGTGGTGATTTCAATGCTATTGTGAGTTGTTCTGAAAGGTTGAATGGTGCCCCTTCCCATGGTGGGTCAATGGAAGACTTTGCTTCTGCCTTGATGGACTGTGGTTTGATTGATGCGGGATTTGAGGGAAATTCTTATACATGGACCAATAACCATATTTTTCAAAGGCTGGACAAGGTGGTGTATAACTCAGAATGGGCTGGATGTTTTTCCTCGACACGCGTGCTGCATTTGAACTGGGATGGATCTGATCATTGTCCCTTGTTAATCTCTTGTTCTACTGTCAATCAAAGGGGACCCTCTACATTTCGATTCCTCCATGCGTGGACAAAGCATCATGACTTTCTTCCCTTTGTTACAAAAAGCTGGGAAGCTCCTATGTTTAGTTCAGGTCTGATGGCATTTTGGCTCAAACAACAACGCCTGAAACGGGACTTAAAGTGGTGGAATAAACATACTTTCAGAGATATATTTGCAAAGCTGAAGTTGGCAGAGGCAGAGGCAGAAAAGAGAGAATTAAATTTTCAGCAGGATTTTTTAGTTATAAATCGAATTCTCCTCAATAAAGCCTATGCCAAACTTAACCGTCAATTGAGCATTGAAGAGTCTTTCTGGCAACAAAAATCGAGTGTGAAATGGCTGGTAGAAGGCGAACGCAACACAAAATTTTTTCATATGCGGATGCAGAAAAAATGAGTGAGAAGCCATATATTCCGAATTCTTGACTCTGAAGGAAATGTTTTAGATGATCCTCACCTGATACAACACTCTGCTGTTGATTATTTTCACAAGTTGTTGCAAGCAGAAAACTGTGAAATATCCAGGTTCGACACCTCTCTTATCCCTCGGATCCTCTTTTCTGCTGACAATGAATTTTTATGCGTAGAACCGTCTCTCCAAGAGGTCAAGGATGCAGTGTTTAACATCAATAAGGATAGTGTGGTCTGCCCAGATGGTTTTTCTTCCCTATTTTACCAACATTGCTGGGATATAATCAAGCAAGATCTCCTGGATGCAGTGTTGGATTTCTTTAGGGGGTCCCCGTTTCCTCGTGGCATTACTTCCACTACTCTTGTCCTGTTGCCAAAAAAACCAAATACCTGCCAATGGAGTGATTTTCGTCCCATTAGTTTATGTACTGTCTTAAACAAGATAGTAACTAAACTTTTGGCTAACCGATTGTCCAAAATTCTCCCAGCTATCATTTTAGAAAATCAAAGTGGATTTGTCAATGGTCTTCTTATCAGTGACAACATCTTATTAGCACAGGAGCTAATGGGCAAGCTTGATGCCAAACCAAGGGGAGGTATTGTTGTCTTAAAATTGGATATGGCTAAAGCCTATGATCGGTTGAGTTGGGATTTCCTTTTCTTGATGATGGAGCAATTTGGTTTCAACTCTCACTAGATAAGTATGATTAAGACCTGCATTTCTAATTGTTGGTTCTCCCTGTTGTTCAATGGTTTCATGGTGGGATATTTTAAGTCCGAGAGGGGCCTAAGAGAAGGTGACTCTATCTCTCCCCATCTCTTTATTTTATCTGCAGAATATCTTTCTAGGGGGATTAATAACCTTTTCAGCCACTATAATTCATTGCATTATTTATCCGGCTACTTAATGGCCATTAGTCACCTTGCTTTTGCTGATGATATTATGATTTTCACTAATGGATGCCGTTCAGCCTTGCAGAAAATTTTAAGTTTTTTACAGGAATATGAGCAGGTATCTGGACAGCAAGTCAATCCCCAGAAAAGTTATTCTATCACAGCTACAAGCTGCCCACCGTCAAGAAGGCAGATCATTGCCCACACCACCGGCTTTCATCACAAATCACTTCTTGTTACTTATCTCGGTGCTCCATTATATAAAGGACCAAAAAAGGTGATCCTTTTTGATTCCTTAATCACAAAGATTCGAGATCGTATTTCAAGGTGGGAGAATAAGATATTGTCATCAGGGGGCCGTATTACTCTGCTGAGAAGTGTTCTATCCTCTCTTCATATGTACTTACTGCAAGTCCTTAAACCACCAGTGGCAGTGATTGAGAAAATTGATAGATTGTTCAACAGCTTCCTATGGGGTGACTCAGCTGGAAACAAGAAAATGCACTGGGCGGAATGGACTAAATCTACATTTCCATGCTCGGAGGGGGGACTTGGTATTCGTAAATTGGAAAATGTTTGTGAGGCTTTTTCATTGAAATTATGGTGGAGATTCCAAACAGGTACCAGCCTTTGGACACAATTTCTGAAAACCAAATATTGTCTTGGTAAACGTCCCCACTATCTCCCACCAAAACTTCATGACTCTCAAATTTGGAAAAGGATGATTCGAGGCCGTGATGTGGCAATGCAGAATATTCGATGGAAGATAGGGAAAGGGAAACTTTTTTTCTGGCACGATTGTTGGATGGGAGACAAGCCCCTGGTCACCTCATTTCCTATGTTCCAGAACGACATGACGTATGTCAATAGCTTCTATAATGGTGATAACTAGGATGTAGGTAAATTAAATTCTGTTCTCCCTATGGAACTGGTTGATGAGATATTGCAGGTACCCTTTAAAATTTCTCAAGATGATGTTGCATATTGGACACTCACATCAAATGGGGATTTCTCTACTCGGAGCGCTTGGGAGACAGTTAGGCAGAGACAAGCACCACACGCCTTAGGATTTCTCATTTGGCACAGGAGCATCCCTCTATCAGTTTCCTTTTTCTTATGGAGGGTCTTACACAACTGGATACCAGTTGAGCTACGGATGAAGGAAAAAGGTTTTCAATTAGCTTCGAGATGTTTATGTTGCTCCTCAGAGGAATCTTTAATACATGTCCTATGGGAGAGTCCGAAAGCAAAACAGGTTTGGGATTTTTTTGCTAAACCCTTTCAAATCCACGTTTTGAATCCCAGGCAGGTTTCTCAAATTTTATGAGCATGGAATTATTCTGGGGACTATGTCAAAAAAGGTCATATCCGCATATTGCTCCCAATATTTATTTGCTGGTTCCTATGGTTAGAAAGAAACGATGCGAAGCATAGGCAATCTGGTCTGTATCCTGATCGAGTTATATGGTGAATTATGAAGCTGTTGAGACAACTTCATGATGGTTCCCTTTTACAACAATGGCAATGGAAAGGAGACACAAACATAGCAACCATGTGGGGTCACAAGTTTCCCCCGAAGCAACGAGCAGCGCCTCATATTTTTTTCTAGAAAAAGCCTTCCATAGGTGAATTCAAGTTGAATGTGGATGGCAGTTCATGGAACAGTCAACAAGCAGCTAGTGGTGGAGTGCTTTGAGATCACACAGGTAACCTTATTTTTGGTTTTTCTGAGAATATTGGTTCTTGTAATTCTTTGCAGGCAGAATTGAGAGCTTTACTTCGAGGACTCCTATTGTGCAAAGAACGCCATGTTGAAAAGCTGTGGATCGAAATGGACGCATTGGTGGCGATTCAACTAATCCAGAAGTCCCAAAAAGGATCTCATGACATAAGATATTTGTTAGAATCCATAAGGCAATGTTTGAGCATCTTCTCCTACCGTATTTCACATATCTTTAGAGAAGGCAACCAAGCAGCAAATTTCCTGTCAAATGAAGGACACAATCATTCAAACCTTTGTGTGTTCAACGAAACACAAGGTGAGTTATATGGAATGCTCAAGTTAGACAGATTGAATTTACCTTATGTTCGTTTTTGATAACTGTAAAGGAGTAGTACTCCTCGTTCACATTTGCTGTTATAAAATCCAAATTTGCTTAGTATCTCAATGTAATAGTAAGGAATATCCATCCTTCTCTAGCATCAAAAGTTATGCACTTAGGATGGCTACCCTTACTCTAGGTGCTTTTACGATTTTGCATTTTAGGCATGTAATGTTGGAGGTACGGTTTATGTCTCCCTCTTTTGTCCTTTGACCTTATAATTAATAAAATTTAACAGGGTAGCTGGGCCCTGCGGGAAATTCCAGTATATAAAAAAAAAAAACTTTGTGATGTTTGTGCTAAAGGCAATCATAGATAAGCTCATTTAAATCTAAAAAGGATGTAACTACCATTAGAGCATTGCAATTACTTCAAATAAATCTTTTTGGACCAACTAGAACCACTAGCTTAGGTGGAAAGAACTATGGCCTAGTAGTTGTGGATGACTATACTAGATTCTTTTGGGTTTTCTTTCTTGCACACAAAGATGAAGCTTTAAAAATATTTACTTTTTTTTGTAAAAAGGTTGAAAATGAAAAAGGGTACAAAATAACAAATGTTAGAAGTGATCATGGGAAAGAATTTGAAAATCTAGGCTTTGAACAGCTCTATGATGAAAATGGATATTATCATAATTTTTTAGCTCCTAAGACACCGCAACAACATAGAGTAGTGGAAAGAAAAAATAGGACTTTAGAAGAAATAGTTAGAACCATGCTATGTGAGAATAATCTACCTAGGTACTTTTGGGCAAAAGCTATAAATACATCTTGCTACATCATAAATAGAGCTTGGCATGAAACCTATGCCAAATCTTTGGGTATAAGAGTTTCAACTTTAAGTAATGTTAGTTTACAAGAGGAGGTCTTTAGAATGTTAAATCCCATAAGGACACTTTTAGCTAGTTAAATTGTCTTTATAAATGCTAGGAAAAATTCAAATTTTTGTTTAAATTTTTATTAAAGAGGGATCAAGATATAATCATTATTCATAATTATTATGCAACCTTATAACGATAATATAAAAATTTTTAAAATACTAACCCTGTGTGCATGCTTTTTGGCATGAGTTAAGGTGATATTTAAATATATTATGATAGACATCAAGTGAGGTTGATTATACAAATTAAGCGAATAATTAAATTAATGAATGCAATAATGAACATATATATTAACCCTAAAAGACCCACCCAAGCCCTAATTTATTCTTATCCCCACACTTGTCCTTCATCCCAACCAACTTACAGCCAACATGCTCAATAAAACATATTGTTCACTTCATTTAAAGAGATATTTGTTAAAAACTCTTTTTTCACCTGATTCACACTTATGTTTTAGATTCCATAGATTTCAACCTCTTAATTAAACTTTAATTTAATTTAGAGCTTGTAATGTTGTAATTGAAATTATCATAATCCTTGAATTATACTATAAATACAAATTGAATAAGGACAGAATTTAGGGTAAAGG
Source organism: Theobroma grandiflorum (assembly GCA_036013995.1). NCBI lineage: Eukaryota > Viridiplantae > Streptophyta > Magnoliopsida > Malvales > Malvaceae > Theobroma > Theobroma grandiflorum. Next base: position 13,433,829 of record CP142130.1, on the reverse strand, counting down.
GCTTTCAAATAAGATTTCAATTAAGGAAGGTAAAAGGGTTTTGGGAAAGTTAGTTGAAATCAAATCCATTATTTTAGGGTATTGATATAAAGATACATACAACATGGTCATAAATTAATAATATTTATTTATTTATTTATTTTATTTTACTTTCTTTCTTGTTATATGTCATATGGTTTTAATATTTTTTGTACATAATAAAATAGACTAGAATATTTATTTTTTGCAATCATGGTTCGTTTGTGTTTGAGAGGAGATGATGAACGGCGAAAAAGGCTACTAGTTACATTTAAATTTTATATGGAAATTTGTTGTGCTGTTAGTTTGTTCTTGACTTTATTATCTGCAGTGTCAACTTTATATACTTATAAGCCAAGAGTAAGATCTTATGCATTAGATTTTGTTGCAAATCGAGAGTATGTGAGGTGACTTGTGTATGATAAAGATATTTCATGTATTTCACAAACAATGATGAATAGATAAGCCTTTTTTAAATTATGTGAAATGTCAAAAAGTATTGGAGGGTTGAAGTTGTTAACCTAATTATCATTTATATTTTGAAATTATAAAAAGAAATGATCAAAATTTCACCTGACTCACAAAGGATCAAAGGTTTCATGTTCTCAAACAATGCCAAGTAAGTTTGAAAAAGAAAAAAAAAAGTCAAAACAAACTTTGAAAATGCATTCTAGTCCAAATCTATCGAATCATGTACTTCATGTATCGATACATTTGGATGAGTATCAATAGATTACAACATCTATCGATACGTGTTCTTTAACAAAAGTCAAAACTCAAAAGTCAAACTTAATTTATTGACACATCATCAATTATATTGATAAAATTGAGAAAAAATGCATACTGACCTAAAAGTATCTATACATTTCTCAAATGTATTGATAAATTTTCAATAGAATGCTTATTGATCTAAAAGTATCGATACATAATGTCATGTATTGATACATATTTAAGCAGATTACAGAGATCCTTACAAGTAAGTTCAAATATATGCATGAATAAATATATGGATACAACCTAATAGGAATTCAAAACAAAAGGCAATGTTTTGATACATTCACATATGTATCGATACAAAATGACCGTTGGAGCATTGGATAAAGAGAAAAATGACTATTTTCACCTTAAATGCTCTCTCAACTACCCTTAAAGCTTTAGCATCTATAAATACAAGCTTCTTCAGCATTTATAAAGGTTAAAAGACCTAAAAACACAACTCAAGAAAGGAGAGTTAGCCAAAATACATTCAAAACCTATTGTACTCTTCTTAAATACAAAAAAGTCTTCTAGTCAAGCATTTATTAGGCTTCCATTCTTTTCTTCAAGTACTGTACCAAATTCTTCACTCAGCCTTTAAAAGGCACTCTTGTTGTACCTACATTTCTTTCATTGTATTTACTCAAGTGGTTATACCTTAACCAACAAAAAAGGTAGAATAGTTGTGCTTTAAAATAAAAAAGCATTGTATTGTATGGTTATGCTTCATCCACAGAAGGCATTGTATTAAGCTTTCTGATTGAATAGTGGATTTTAAACTTCTTAATGAATCTAAGGGAAAGAACATAGGTAAGGAGGCCAAACCTCTATAAAACACTTGTGTTAATTTCTCTACTATTTATTTTACTTGAAAATTCAATTCTCTTTCATTGATCTAAAAGCCAATTAATTTGTTTTCCTTTTAAACTAAGCTTTTCAATTTTTTTTTTGAAAGTTAAAAGTAGAATTTCATTAAAAAGCTGGGAATTTTCCCTTTTACAAGAGCCATGGCGAGTAACCAGGCCGAACAACAAAAGTATTGGTTGGTATGCCCTTAACTTGTAAATGGTATACACTTCCAATGTTCCTATTCAAAAGACAAAAGCATTTCCCCACATCATTCTAGACATTCCATTAACATCAATTATAACAACAAAAATCCTAGAACTTTCTAATTGATGCCATACACCTAGGAACAACACAAAATGAACCCAAACCCAAAAGCCAACACAAAACAGTGAACAATTTGAAATAGCATTCACTCTTTCCAGAGAACCATCAACATCATTCCTAAGTGAAACCAGTTCCCCGTCCATCATCAAGTGCCCAACATAGAATCTCTTGCCATTCTAGTGGCACAAACCAAAAAGGACACGAGCAGAAGAAGGTGATCCTTACTGAAAAACCCTTAAGAATCTTAGATGCAAAAGAACTCTTTCTTTTGCAAGGTTGTCAGCTCTTTGATTAGCCTTTCTGTTGAAATGCCTTATCTCCCAAAAGCCTAGTTTCTCCAAAAATTTCTCAATTTGTAGAAACTGTTTCCTCATTCTCCATGAAGCTTCATCTGGTGTTTTCATCCATTTAACCACGTTACTCGAGCAACTCTCTATCACTAATTTGTAATCATTTTTCCACTGTGAAGCCAAGAAGATAACAATGGCTTTCTTTATCGCCATGACCTCAGCCACATTAGAATCAGCATTGTTTATGGATTTAGCAAACATTACTTTAACTTCCCCTTTCTCATTTCTCAAAATGCCTCCTACACCTGCAAGCTCGGGGCAGCCAATCCACATTAAATTTCAATTCACCTATTTTTGGTTTTTCCCATTTAACACATCTTCTTACACTTTTTCATTTTTTCCTACTACTATATGCAAGTGGTTTTCTATATGTATCGAGCACTAACAAATATTCCCTTGGCCATCTCGCATTTGCCCATGTTGCCAGCTTGAACCTCACCAATTCCACACATTTTTTAGCACTTTATTTTGTTCCTTTAAAAATCACCTCGTTTCTTTCTTTCCAGATTGCCCAACTGCTACGAAGTATGCCATCCTTCAAATCCTCATGTCAACCGATCCCAAATCACATTCATTCCATACTTCAAAAAAGGATCTGGTGTTATTTAGTGAAACCCACACATATCAACATTCATTGAACCATTCAATCCATACTTTCTAGGTTTCTTTGCACTCAGTAAACAAATTATCACAAGTCTCTTTTTCCTTATTACACAGTATGCACTTCAAAGAATTTTCCTGTACCACACCCCTTTTAGCTAACTTATCTTTAATAGCAAGTTTCCCATGAATTAGTTACCAAACAAAATACTCAACTCTAAAAGAAGTTAAACCTGCCCATACATATTTCCAAATCTTATCCCTTTTTTCACTAAGAGCAAGAATAAACTTACAAAAAGACTTGGTGGTGTCGACACCATTGGGTTCTCTCTTTCAAATCACTGCATATGTCCTTACTTTGCTCAATTGGAAGTCCTTAAGCAGGTTCTCCATATGCATTTGTTGCTCAATCTCTCAATTGAATGGCCGTCTCTTAAGATCAACTTTCCACACCTAATTTTCTTCCTCATATCTCTTAAATTCTACAATCTTCCCATTCTTATTAACAGCCAAAGCAAAAATTCTTGAAAACCTTTGAGCTAGTTTTCCATCCTCCATTCACTCATCGCTCTAAAAATTAATGTTTTCACCATTCCCCACTGCAAAACAAAGGTTAGAGGACACTTGATTATTTTCTCATCAGCATGTAGTCTTATTTACCCATTTCAATGAAAATATCAATCACCTCGTCTTTTCTCTTTACGAACTCTATCTTGATTTTGTTGCTAACTTCCCATGTAAGTTTTATTTCTCTCTCTAAAAATCCCTTACTCTACCCTCTGTCGTTGCTCACTGTTCTAGATTCTCTTTCTTCCTCCAAACTAACCTTTTTTTTTTTAGCATCTCTCTAATTTCTTTCTTAATTGACTTCTTGTGTCTCGACAATGGTCCTATTTCCCTCTCTAAGTTGTCTCCCCTCGCTCTATCACCATTTGTTTGTGTTTTCACCTCCTCAAGGTACCCATTAGTCTTAATCTTCTTCGAATCTTCATCGTTTGTCTTATAACTCATCCATTCTCCCCATCGGCTTCATTTGTTCTTTATTTTAACCTCTTTATTAGCTTGGAATCCATGCCAATTTAGCATCTTTCTACTTTCCCATTCGTCCTTCTTTTTCCCCCTAAGTCCTCTGCATACCTCTAAAATTGTCTGTTCTGAATCTTTTAATCTGTTTATTTCTTTCACAACATTACTCTTTTCACTATATTCCCTTACTTAGAGTCTTCTAACTTTCAATCTACCCATTTTTCTAGTTTTCATCCCTGATTCAGTTGCTTGACCACCTCTATAGGATAAAAAACTCACTGTCTTACTGCTCTTAATTGAATCCTACACCTCCTTGTGACTAATCTTTTCTTTTTACCCCTTCACCTCCTTAACTATGGGTTCTTTTTCTCTTTCTTTTGTTTCATTCTCTTTTTCTATGCTACCTTTTGAAGAAGTTTCTTGAACCTTTTTCTTCCCATCAGACTCAATCTTTGCCTCTTTAGTAGCACAGGCTTCTTGTTTGTCTTTAAGTTTCACCTTTAACCCTTTTATTTGCGATGACTCATCTTTTCTCTTTTTGTTAGTCATTATGTTCTTCTGGGTTGTGTTCAATCCACTCTTCTCACTTCCTTCTAATTTATTATCTTTAAGCTCTTCTGTTTCCTTTAAATTCTGAAACTCAACATCAAGCCATTTATTAATGGGCCTACACTCTCTTATTCCCACCTTACTCCCCTCTTACCTACCCACTCTAACTTTTCTAGGCTTTTCGTTATAGCTGTTCTCACTTCCACAATTGTGCTCTGACTCTTTCTCTTCAACACTTGCCTTGCCTCTGTCTTCATTACTTTTTAATTTGAAATTTAAATTTCCCTCCTTACCATCTTTTAACTCAGACCTTTGGTTAATTTCTTTATCCCTTGGTTCTTCACCTTTTGGTGTTTCCCTTTCTTGGTTCTTCTGGTTGCTAGATTTGTCTACGAACTGGACATCCAACCACGACCCTTCATTCTTGTTTGAAATGTCATTACCCTCATCAGGTCAAAACCTTCTTCCCACTGTTCACTTAACTCATCTTCTAATGTGTCCTCCCCTGCATGGTCAGACTTGACTGTGAGCTCACTTTTGATTATATCCACTATAGACGCCCTAACGAAGTAATTTTTCCCGTTCACCACTAAATGTGTGAAGGATGTTATATTATTTAGAGATTCCACTTCCACTAGGACCATTGCTTGATCGAACCTCCATTTATCCATAGTATTTTTGTCCGATTTGATATATTTTCCCTATTTGTCACCCATCACTTTAAACCTATCTTCATGCCAAATAGATAGTGGAACTTCCTCTAGTTTGACCCATACCTGGTACCTTATTTCTTCCTTCTCGATGTAGTAAGGGGTCAAGCTTTGAAACCATGGCTCAAATAGGTCCATGTAGTCTTCAAGCAACACTGTCATTTCTTTTTTTTCACCAAAAGTAACAATAATGCAAAGGCCCCTTATCAGTTGAACTTTCACTATGATTCTTTCCCTAAAAAAAGAGCATTCAACAGATCCACAATTAATGAAGCTCCTTAAATATCCCATTACACTCTTACCTAACCATTCCAGCTTTCCCTCAATAATCACAACCGTTTTCCCACCTCTCTGATTGCCTATGTGGTTACTTTGTTAACCCACTTGATTTGTGCCATCAATGATATTCTTTTGGTCTTTAAGACTTTCTGTACTCCTTTTTTTTTACTTTCTATCATTTTTTTGTCAGCCATTAATGATTTTTTATACGTTTTCCTTCCTTCACCCCTGACCTCACTCGTCTTTCTTTCACCTTTAAATCTCATCCTGTTCACATTTATAATCCTTTGCTTGTCAACTTCCATCACTCTTATCTATCTCTCATTTAATCTCCTCCCATGTCCCAACCACATTGCTTTTGTCATTTCCTTTGCTTTTTTATATCTTACAAAGGCATAGCAGGAATCGTTACGAGCTTTTTGTCTTGGGATAAACATGTCCATGACCACCCCAAATTTGTTAAAAGTGTTCTTCAATTACCTCTATTCAACCTCTTTGTCCAAATTACCAACAAAAATCAAGAATAAAGATTTCCTCCATCTTTCCACCCCCACGGGTCATTCTTGTCCCCATCTTCCACTTTTCTATTCTCTTGCCAAACCTCTTGCCCTCTCTCTCTCTCTCTCTCTCTCTCTCTCATTTTTTTAAATTTTTAAATTTTTACTCAGCTTTTGAATTAAAGAAAAGATTTTGTTCAAAAGGAAAATACTTTTTTTAAATTCAGAAAATAGTTCAATTCACCCCATTCTTGGACCTAATCATATTAAGCTAATTAACCTTACAAAAGTCAACAAAGAACATGCTTGTAGATGAGTAAGTAGCAATATTCTTACATATTATTGCTCATCATGTTAATAATTAAGTAATTAGTCTAAATTTTAAAAGGTCGGATGAGACAATTAGTTAGCACTTTCATAATATTTTAAATGCAATGCTGAAATTGCAAGAAAATTTGTTTAGAAAAACTTAAGCTCATTCCAACAAACTCAACAAGCAATTAGTGGAAGTTGTTTAAGGTAGATTATTGATCTTATTACCCTTGTAACTATATATGCAAGACATTAATAGGTTTACTTATAAATAATTCATTACATTAGATTTGTAGAATTTTTTAGGTGCTTTGGATGGGACATACATTAGGATTAAGATGCCAAGTGCAGATAAACCTAGATATGCCACTTGTAAAGGGGATACTGCAACAAATATGTTAAATGTATTTACACCTGACATGTAATTTGTCTTTGTTCTTCCTAGTTGGGAAGGATCTATAGTTGATGGTAGAGTTCTTCGAGATGCACTAAGGAGAAGAAATGGACTTAAAATGCCTCATGGTAAGCTTTCCTATGATAATAGAAAGGTATTTCAAATTATGCACTATATAATTATTCTAATTAAATAAATAAATAACTTATTTAGTTTGTTTTATATAAGTTATTACTACCTAGTTGATGTAGGCTATACAAATTATGAGGGCTTTCTTGCACCTTTTAAGTCAACGATATCATTTGAATAAATGGCGTCAAGGTAATGAACCAAGCAATCTTGAAGAATTTTTTAATATGAAACATGCAGTTGTTCGCAATGTTATAAAAATGTGTTTTGGGTTGTTGAAAATGAGACGGGATATCCTTAGGAGTCCATTATTTTATCTAATTAGGATACATAATCAGATTATTATAGCTTATTGTTTGGTTCATAATTTTATTAGGAAGGATATGAGTTTTGATCATATTGAAGTAGATTTAGGGGAATATATTCAAACTAACATAGCAATTGAGGATAATTTAATAAGTACTATTGATCTTACTGATATTTGGAGTAATTTTAGAATGGAATTAGCAAATCAAATGTTTAATGAATGGTAAGCATCTAGACAAAATTATGATTGACATTTGTTAGGCATATTATTGATTGAAGAATTGCTTTAATGTTTTTTTTCTTTGTCAGTACAAGTTGTGTTTTTTTCTAATTTGTTATTGGTGTCTTAATGTTTTGTTAATTGTTGTTTATATTGTACTTTTTAACATGTGAATAAAGTTTGACAAGTTTTAATATATTATTAGATATATCTTTTTATCTTTATTTTTTTAATATTATAACTAATTTTTTATAATAAAATATTTGGTGTATGGTAGAAAACAATGCCTGAATCTTCAGCCCTAGCTTTTCAAAGTTCAAAGGGAACTAAAAGAAAATAGAATTATAATGAAGATGTTGCACATATTTCAGCTTTGACTAATTTGCATAATACAAGAAAATACAATGTTGGCACTAGTTTTAGAGGGGGTTATTTAATAGAACTTGAAAATATACTTGCAACAAAATTACCAAATGCAAACTTGAAAGGGAAGCCCCGTTTAGAGTCTTGAATAAAGACTTTGAAAAAAAATGGGCTATTATATATGATATGGTGCAGGGGACACATACTAGTGGATTAGGGTGGAATGATCCAAAAAACATGATTGTTGCTGATGATCCTGTATGGGAATCTTACATACAGGTAAGTTTTTGGTTTGAACTTGTTTAACTATTTTCATGTTAGTTTCTAAATAATAATATAACTAATAGTCATCTTTTTTTATTATTATTGTTAGAGTCATAAGGAAACTGTCCTTTTTAGAAGAAAGAGTTTTCTTTTCTTCAATGAGCTTAATATTATTTATGCAAAAGATTGTGCAACAGGAAAAAATGCATAAACTGCAGTAGATATCCTCGAAGAAATGCAAGAATGTAATGATATAATAAATGAAGAAACTAAAGGTGAAAACCTAGCTGGATATAGTTTCAATGATGAAGATTTCTCCAATATTCAACCTCAAACATCAACTCCTAGAAGTGAAACTACTTCAACAAGGAAGAGGAAAAGGCCAAATAAGATGGGTGATCCCATTACATCTAAATCAATTATTACTACTACCATGATATTGGGTGAAAATATAAAGAGGCTAGACTTGAGTTCAACAAGAGTGTTGAGGTAGAGGTGAACATTCAACAAAAGGCTCAAGAGTTGGATGGGATTTTAAGTCAAATAGAGCGATTGACAGCGAAAGAAAAGGTTCTTGTTTCAATTAACTTTCGTGAATCTCCAACTCTTATATTTGTGTTTTTCAATATTGCTCTTGACCGAAGACTTGAATGGCTGAGGACATTTCTTGCTGACCGTTGAGCTTGGATAGCTCTGAAACTTTTTGTGAAGGTAAGTTCATGATATTGTGACTTTTTGGCACTTGTGGTTGATGTTGATACTAATTATGAGGTTCATTAATAAGTTTGAACCTTTCTGAGTTGACTGTTGTGTTGCTGGTTGTATAATAATGATGTTATTGTAGCTACTTTATTGGTTTTATGCATGTCGTAAGTTAGTGTAATAGGATGAATATTCATCCATTACTTTCAAGACCGGTGTATTTTTGTAAACTAGACCATGGCTTTTAATTATATGTAATAATATTCTCATCTAAAGGGCATTTATATTATGACAAGGCTTTTTCATTCTTTATTTCTTTCCATGCTAATATGCCATAGTTTTGCTTATAAATTGTCATTTTGTTGCTAGAAGTGGAATGCTTATCTAAATCGAAAGACATGTTATTTCTCTCTTTAGCGTTTATGTTTCCTCAGCACCATATGCTTGATTCAAAGATATGATTTTTTTTTTGTTGAAAGGTAATATGATTTTCTATTTAATATATCAAAAGACATAACTTACTCTTTTTTTTTAGAAAAAAAATGGAAGACCATCTTTCTAATTCCAAAGATATGATTTTTTATTTAATATATCAAAAAACATAATTTTCTATGTCTACTAGTTTTTCCGTTTTTTTTCCAAATATTTCTTCTCCAATATTTTGTCTAAATAATAGTTTGAAAACGATTCATAATATATGAAGAATTGACTAAAAATAAACATCTATACACAAAATTTAATTGATTATGATGGATAAAATATAATGTGATTAAATTATATTTTAGAATAATTGTCCATTTATAAAAATATGTGAGTAAATTATAATTATTTTTAGCATTTGAGATAAAATATAATTATGATGGATAATTGTCTTTTGGGATAAACATGTATTTAAATTATAATAAGGATAATTTTATTTTTTTATGAAAATAAATGTTAATATAATAAAAATTATTTTTATCTTTTTATCACCTATTCCTTTTTTATTCCAATCTTATTTTTACCAACCAAACACTGTAATAAGTTATAATAGCAATTCCTGTTTTATTCCATTCACTATACCAAACAAAGTAATAGCTATTCTATTATATTTTATTTCTACTTTATTCTATTCCCACATAATAACTATTCATTTTATTTCTGTTTATTCCGCAAACTAAACGTGTCATAAAAGTTAGAACTATTTAAGATAGTGCGATTTTTTTTTTTAACTTCAAAATTAAAAATTTCAACACATTCATCACAGACATTTATCGTTGGAGCCCTCTTTTCTATTCTCTGGTTTGCTTTTATTTATGTTTTTGGTTCTGAGAAATAAGGATTCGTAGTTACTGAGCTACTCCAAGGATAAAGAATATTATTAAATATGGGCAGGAGACAAGTGTTTCCTATTGTAAGATTAAAGTTAGTATCTAAATTTTGACATAAGAAAATTGTGAGAAATGACCTTCGTAGTAAAGGCACTTCAAAAATAACCGTCTCTATAATTTTAACTATTTTTAAACAATTTTTTACAGGACTTGACAAGAATACCCTTTAAACAATTTCAGACAAATTAAAATGGTTTTAGTTTTCTCTATCCCGCCATCCAGACAAAAATTTCAAAATTAAATCTTGCTTTCTCTCTCTGCTCAAATACTATTTATCTTGCAATCCAAAGAGTAGAGATGACATCAAGCTATTTTTTATTTTGTTTTATTTTTTTTATATGATAGATCTTTGTGTTCTCAAAGGCCATAAATAGTAATTTTTCTCTAATTGCAGGCAGCATGATGAATGTGGTAACTAGATGCTTTCTGATGATGACTTGCTTCGAAACGTGTGCTGCGATGAAAATGCTCGTGTTGATGAGTTGGATCGAATTGGTTAAGATGATGGGCTTAGGGAGAAGGAACAACTAAAGTATGTTTGATGAGTTTTATGGTGGTTCATAATTTTGTTGTGTCTAGAATTGAGATGATTGTTAAGTATGTTTGCTCGGAATTTTAATTTTTTTATAAGATTTTGAGTTAAAATTATTCAGGGAATATTTTGTAAATGGAGTATATTTTGTTTTTGCATAAAGGAAGTGAGCAAGGCCTCTCGATAGAGATATATTTTGTCTTACTTTGGAGGGTTATGGAGTTTTGTAACTTATCTTTTATGAAATGTACAATTTCATGGCTTAGCAAAAAAAAAATATATGTATTTTAGGCTTTTGAGTTTATTGGTTTATTCACAGAATCTCAAAGTTGAGAAGTTAAAATTGATTAGATTGGTTTTTAAGTATTGCGAGACTAATTTTTAAGCATTGCGTGACTTAATCACTACGTGACTGGTTTTTAAGCATTACGTAATTAGTTTAAGCATTGCGTGATTGGTTTTTAAACATTGCGTGACTGATTTTTAATTAATGCCTAAGTCACGCAATGTCTTATTAACTAGTCACATAATGCCTTATTAACTAGTCACGTAATGCCTTACTAACAAATCACGCAATGCCTATCAACTAGTCACGCAATACCTTACTAAAAATTAGTCATATAATGCTTAAACACTAGTAACGCAATGCTCAAAGTTAGTCACGTAATGTTCAAAATCAATCACCTAATGCCTAAAAATTAGTCACGGAATGCCTAAAAACTATCAAAACTACTGACTTCCTTTCAACAAGATCAACAATTTCAAACGATACATCATATTTCATTTAACAACATAATTAACGAATATGCCCACTTGACAAAAAATGCTCAACATGTTCAAAGGTTTTTCTTCATATATAAAAAATCATTCTAAAATGTTTAAAAATGCTCAAAACACTCAAAGGTTTTTTCATGTATCAAAAACTACTCTAAAATGCTCAAAATGTTTAAACATTTTCCTTTTTGATAAAAAATATTCCAGAGATGAATAGTCTGGCGAAAAAAATTCAAAGAATATGAGTTTGTTTAAAATACAGAACTAAACATACTTACCCGTTAATAAGTTTCAGGTTGAGACACAGAGCTAAATAAATGAGTCAATTTCATTAAGGATAATTTTATCAAAAATGCCTAAAAACAGTTAAAATTAAAAAAAAAAATCTATTGTAAAAAATACCTTATGTATGGGATCCATTTAAAAAAAGAACCCTTTTGACATTGTGCAAAATTTCCAAGGCAGCTTTGTGAATGATCCTCCAAGTTCCCCCCTGATCTCGTTTATGTAATAAAAACTGTTTATGCAAAGTGTGCGTGTGCTTTTTTCTTCTTCCTGTTCCCTGTTAACGATCTTTGCAAGTACAAAAGTGAGCAATATTCATTAGGATTTAGAAAGCAAACCAATTTACATCCCATAAAAGGGTATATCAGCATAAGCGTACAATGGTTAAATTTCAAGAGAATTAACTTGATTTTCCATCTCCAATTTGTGCTTTACGCCTTTGGACTATTGGCTTCAAAGGGTACTTCCGCATCCTTCCAGCAAGACCACGGTTTTCAGTCTTGGGGGATTTCCTAATGTTGGAAGAACTTTGTGTTACAATTCCTTTCAGGTTAACGTTAATGTGGACTGGGCCTGCTGCTGGCTTTGTCTGTGCAGTTTGACGCTTTTTAGAAGCTGCAGATCTTGTAGAATTTAACTTGTTTCCGCTTCCAATCATCCCATCATTATCTGATACCAAGATCAAGATTAAAGAAGAGATTTGAACTCTTTAGTAGAGCGAGATGACTAAGATGTTAAACAACAGATTCAGAACATGACGGAAAGAGATAATGAGATTACCGGGGCTGGACAACACAGCTCGAGGAGCTGGAATTGAATTAGCTTTTGTATTTGATTCGGTATCCTTGCCAACCTGCTTGTTGTTCTGAACTGATTCAACACCTGAGATGGAGATTATAAATGGAGGTAATGCCTGAGAATAATAGAATATTGCAACCTGCTTCTATTTAAAATACTTAAAAAGAAATCTATAGTGAAAAATCAGGTCAAAGCAAAATTACTAAACAAAAATCAACCTTTGGATGCAGATAAAGATTTTATCGCTGGGCTTGTGACATAAGCCTTTGCGATTCTGGCAACTGAAGGTGGGGAAATGATTTGATTCCCCTTTTCTACAAAAAGCAGATGACATCAACTGATGCAGTTAGCCGTTGTTAATACAGTTATATATTAAAAGTAAAATTTTAGGACATCACATCGGAAGTTTCTTTTTGTGAGTTCAAAATACCTGGAAACAAGTAGATCATAAGGTAACAGTAAACGGCTGCTACCTTGTTTAGATACAGATTCGAGAAGCCTCAAAAACAGAAAGGATTCGCTGCCCTTGGATGATGGGAAATGATCATCTTCTTCTTCTTGTTCCTTCACTCTTACCCTTGGATACACTTCACATAAATAAACAAATTTTCACATTAGAAATTTAACAACGACTTGTACCATCAAACGAAAGGGTAAATAAAAGAGATGCAGAACATGCGGAGAAGAGGATAGTTCAGCATGCCTATGCATGGTAAAAACATTACTTTTAGGCAACTACTACTACTTGATAAATTCATAAAACAAGCACGGATGTAATGCAAGAGAAACTTTCAAGAACTCGCATAGAAGAGAGCTTAGTTTCAAAAACTTGGAAATAACGGTTACGCAAATGAGAAAAACAGGCATGTAATGTATAATGCATAAGCAACCAAAAAAAAAAAAAAAAACAAAAAGAGACGAAAGCAGAAGAGGAAAAAGGAAGAAAGCCCATGTGAGGAATCTCACTTTTGTCTTTATTTGTTGTTTCAAATCCAAAAGGCTTGGCTCTATCTGTTATGCTACTTTGTAGGAGAAGGGGTGGAGGCATTCAAGAAACTAGTAAATGCTATACGTTGTTTTAAAGGCCAAAAAAGTAAAGCGAAAAATAAAAATAGGTGTGCTATACGTAGGCTGGATGAATTCTGAATGTGAAGCAGAGGTAACGGCTACCTGGTGGAATTGAAAAGTGGTCCTTCCCATTTCCTGTTTCTTGACTTAAAAGCCAAGGAGTCAGATTCTTGTTTGGAGTCGGGGCTCCTCCACGTGACACGTGAAGGGCTTGTGCTGGGGTTGGAGTGTTGGCGTCTCACGGAGGAAAGCAAAGGACAAAAACAATAGTTGTACTTACTCCTCTCTCTCTCCAATCATTGCTCAATAGGGGAGGGAGGGGGTTTTATTTCCCCTAAAATCTTGTAAATCATAAAAAAGATAAGGTCAGCCCCATCTAAATTTTGTTCAGCCTGGAACTTAAATCCCATCCATTCCCACCCCATAAATGTTGCTGTGACTGTGTTTGTGTGGGAGCAGGCCAAATTTTGAGTTGTTCCCTCTTTTGTCTTACCGGAGTTGGTCAATGGTGAAGCAGATTATCTCGAATACATGATCTAGAATTCAAAACTCAAATTACGCCTCTAAATAATCTCTTCTCACTTCTCACGACAGTGTCATTCACATTGACCCATCATGATTCGTGCGCATTTTTATAGTTTACCTCAAAATTATTTGCACGCAAAAAGAAAGAAGGCATTCACAGATGCAGCAATCCCCTTCATACAATCTTCGCAATGAAGCCAAGTGAAAACCACTCCCAAAAAAATAAACAGTCTTTGGCTCCCAACAACACATAAACAAAAAATGTGACGCTAGAATCTATCTAATCCCTTCAAACTCACCCATTAAAACTAAATATAACACCTTTTGGAAGAGGGCGGAGGCGATATGTTGCCTCCAAAGGAATTGTTGAGAGAAAGAGGGTTACTAGGGAAAGAGAAGCAATGGAGGCGACGGCGTCGGGAACCTCGGTAGGGAAAGAGGCTTGAGAGAAAGGGTTTGGTTGCTAGGGTTATATTAACATTTTATCGGAAGACCAATACTACGTCGTTTTATTGGGTACAAAAATCAAAAATCAAAAGAACAGATGGTTGGGATCCACGAAGCCCAACCCGGATCAGCTTTTAGCCTTAGCAGATTTGGGTCAAACCCACCAACAACAATTGAGGTATTTTCTAACCCATGGTTTTACCTTTTAATTATTTATTTTATTTACATAATTTCTTTTTTATGTATGAATTAAATTTATGAAATTATTTAAAAATAGATAAGAATAAAAAATACGACAATTAATTTAATAAATTTATTAATCACTTACTAAAATTATTGGGAACTTCAAGATTATTTTTGCAAGGTGGATTAAGTCTAAATAATTATAAAAGCATAGGATAAAAAGTAGTAATTAAAATTGAAGATAATTTACAAAATTTCATTATTAAAATTATGAAACTTTTAATAAGTGTAATCAATATTCATTTTCATGTTAATAATTTTATTATGTAAATAATATAGTTTATGAATAATTCTTTCAATATATTACATTTTCTTAATTTTAATTTTATTTCAATATTAAAATCATCATAATTAACAAAATATGATTATATTAATATTATCATATATTAAGATATATAAAAAAATAAAATCTTTTTGAAAAAATAAAAATTATTTAAATAATAAATTTTGCTTTAATACTAAGGCATGGGTAAAAAATTTGAAAATATTTGTATTTTAAATTTTTTTAATTTATTATTACAACTATTATTTATAGTTTTTTAAATTTAAAATTACTGTTTTTCACTATTTTTACTTTTATTTATAATATTATGCAATTTAGAATTATTTTTAATTATAAATATTTGGAAAAAAAAATGACACCCACATGAAGCGGGGCACCGCTTGAGTATACACCAGGATAGCATTTGGTACGAGGATTATGCTCCCACACTCCCTACAATATGCTCAATTAAAATATATTGCAATGTTTATTTTAAAACAAATCAAGTAATAAACTCAACGTAAGATTGCAATGCAATTACATCATATCTAATGAATATAATATGATTGCCATTCAAAAATAAAAGCAATGTTATTAAATTTGATTTGATATTTTTACCCTTTTTCATTTGGAAAAATGACCAAAATTCTTTTAACATAACTTACCCTTTTTTATTTTACATTTTCAAATAGTATTAATCAGATAGGGGAAGTCTTGTATGATAGATCAATATAATAATTTTTTGATGAATTTAAACATATTAGTAATAAATATAAATAGTATAACATTTACAATTCATGTAAGAAAGAAATCAATCAATAAAATTCAAAAACTTAATTTTTATCAATTTAAAAGTTTTAAAAATTAAAGATAATTTTAAATTTTTGAAAAATAAAATTTAAAAAATTTAAAAATAATTTTTTACTTTTAGAAATTCTAAAAATTAAAAATAGCTAAAAAATAATTTTTAATTGTTTAAAAAAATTATAGGACAATGAAAAATAGAAATAATTTTTATTTTTATGAAATTATAAAAGATTAGAAAATCTATAAAATTTAAAACATATATAGAATTTTTGAAACGTAGAAGATATTCTTTTTTATGCTTATAATTTTTAAAATTATAAAAATTATTTTCTTTCTGTAATTTTTAATAAACTTTTAAAAATAAAAAATATTTCTTTTTTACTTTCAAATTTTTTTCAAAAATCTCTTTTTGGTTTTTTATTTTTTGTTATTTTTCAAAAAATAAATATTTTTGTTTTTAGTTTTTTAGGAATTTTTCAAAATAATAATAAGAAGAATATATTTTGAAATTTTCAAAATTGCTAACAAATGAAAACTTATTTTCTAATTAATATTGAAATGGATTTGCCCCATACTTGCTAGAAAATTTATTTAAGAGGTGATGTCATATAAATATTTGTAATTAAAAACATATAAGCATATTAAACTTGTATTTTAATATATATAGAGGTACTTTAGGAATTTAACATTATATTCCAAGTAAAGTGCTTGTAAATCAAATACTGCAATGTTATCTTCTTAATATTTTAATTACACTTTACTTAATATATCAAATGTTGTAATGTTATTTTATCGACAATTATATTCCTTACAATCACATTCTTTGCAATGTAAGGCACCAAGTGCAACTTAAGAATTCATAACCAAATTATCATGTACTTTAACAATGAAAGGGTTGATATAAAGGATCCAAAATAAGACAACACAAATTTAAGTTAACAACTTTTTTTAATTAAAGGAATATAATATTATATACTAGATTGTAACCTCTGTGGTATGCTTGGGAACAAAACTATTTGTTTTTTTTATTGGTCAAGATTTGAATTAATTGATTAAAATGTTCCAATATCCTAAAGATAAATCACCTAAAACAAAACATTAACCAACAAATGACAAGATAAATGATAAACATTTCCTGGCCATATCATATAAATATAAATAAGAAAAGTTCTAATATCTTATAGGCATCATAGTACTTTCAGCCAAACAAAGCACTAGACTTGCTTCCCAAAACAAAGTCATTAGTCTCTTGGCCTTGCTAGCACAAGGTTTGGCCAACACAAACATCCTTCACCTTTTTTGAGTTTTTACTCACAAGTTATTCATGTGGATAACATAAATGGTTGAACGAATAGGCAAGTTGTGATTTGCAATAGCTAACTTTATTTGTTGGTTGGAGATTTCTGGTCATTGACTTGCTAGCCTTTTAATTTTGACGTCAAAAAATCCAAAGATATATCATTCTTCCTTTCTTAGTTATAGTTTTACACTAAACAAATTCAAAAGGTGATTTTATTTGGGAAAATTTTAAATTTTCACTAATCTATGTTTATGATTGTATGCCTTTTTCCTTACACAAGAAGGAGACTTTGACTTTTAGGTTTTAGGTTTAAATCTTTTCAAATGTGAGTTCATCTAACTTTATATTAGTTTTTTTTATAATTTGTTTATTAATTTCTTCTAGTTATGTTATATATGTTACATAATTCTTTTAATAGTAACGTAAGTTCTACTTATACATTTTTTTTGTTAATATGATCAAGATATCCTTAGGTTTTATTTAAGTCTAATCTTTTCTTGGACAATCTTAAGCACATGCTGCCTTCAATTTGGTGCATTCAAGAATTTACTTCCAAATACTTTTAATAAGGATTAAATCCTCATTAACAAGAAAAACTCCTCTCCTTACCAACTAAACTAACTAATGTGGATTATTTATAGTGTTTTTTTAAAGCCTTCCCATTGTATTAATAACAAGGAACTAATATACAAAAAAGCAAAAAATAGGTGGCTAATGTAACCTTCCCTCACACCTTCAAAAAATGGTGCCTTTGCCTACCATATACAAGGACCATAATGGTGAGAATACCAAAAAAAAAACATCAACATGTACAAGTAATACACATACAAAATCATGTACTCCTAGCTACCCTCTTTTTTCATTATTGTCAAATATATCATCACCTAATGCCCACATTAATTCACCATCTCTCCTAATACCTATTTTGGCAAGATTATCTACCAACTCATTAGCAGACCGTGAGATTTTTCACACATTCCAATAGGTAATTTGGGCCTTAAGACCTTCAATTTTCATAACAATTTTCCTAACTTTCCAAAGAGCTTACTGCATGTTTAACACCCACATCACCGCGTTGCAGGAGTCATTTTCAAAATTAATCTCATGTGAAGTTGCCCATCAAGATGCTGCAACCACCTAGAATCCCTTCCACAAAGCCATCAGTTTAACAGTATTGGAGTCGATGACTCCCACTGATAAGGAGAACAGAAAGAGGATGTTGCCTTTGTTATCTCTGATTACTCTTCCAATTCCAGCCTCATCTGGACACCCACTTGCAGTTGCGTTAACATTAAACTTCAAAGATCATAAAGCTGGTTCAAGCCATGTTTCTTAGCTTTTCATCTTCATTTTCTATATAAGTTCAATACTCACGCTTGGCATTTTAACAATATCAAGCATAGATAAATTCAACTCAAGCCATTTAGCTTTCACCCATTAAGCATGTCTCATCTTAATAAGATCAAAAGTAGTAGAACTACTCCACACTTTTATTTTCAATAAAACATCATTCTTGGATAACCATATTGACCAAGCAATGGCAAAAAAGGCCATCCTTTAAACTTTGCCATTTCTTAAGCCACCATTCAACTCATTCTACAATTGAAAACATATAAAAGGGTCATTATGCATAACCGATTTTATATTCTAACAATCACAATGCCAATGCCACAATTTCCATGTTTCATGACAAGAAAAAAATAAATGACTTAACAACTCAGTACCTGTTTTACATAAAAGGCATACAATCGCATTTTGGCTTACGATTCCCTTTTAAGCAAGTTCTTGTCTCACAAGAAATCTTTTTTTCAATAATTGCCAACAAAACGCTCATACTTTGTGGGATGCCAATCCTTCCCATATCTGACTCCACGTATCAGATTTGTAGTGATTTTGCATTATTACAGCTCAATAAAAAGACTTGGTGTTGTAATGACCACTTGTGTTATACTTTCACACAAGTTTATCTTTAACCTCTCTATTCAGCACTTGATCCGCCAACAACCCAATGAATTCCCGCATTGTTGTTCTTCTTAACCTAGTACATTCCTTTTCAGATTGATATTCCAAACCCATTGTTCCTACTCCTATTTCCCAAACTCTTTAATGACACCATTTTTGTTGGTTGCCAAGGCATATATCCTTGGGAATAAGATGTTGATGATGATTCTTGAGATCCACTATTCTTTCCAAAAATTAATTTGTTTTCCATTTTTGACCATCAACCTTATGCCTTCATTTGTGATTCTCGTCATATCAAAGTTTTTTAAGTCTTTAATAAGTGGTTTTAGAACATTTCTCCAAACATTGGAAGTTTTCCTCAAGTTGCCGTTAGTTGGGAAGATCGTTTTTGGGTCACACTCCATTTTTCCAACCATAACCTCTCTCCCTAAACTGCCCTTTTCATTGTTATATCACCATATCCATTTATTTGGAAGAGTGCGGTTTTTCACTTGAAGATCCATGAAGCCAATTCCACCCACATCTCTGTATAAACAAATCAAATCCCAATTAATGTAGTGGATTTTCCTTCTTTTACTACAGTTCCCTATAAGAAGCATCGTCGAATTTTGTCAAGCATTTCCTTAATCCTTGTTGGCATTACAAACATCGACATAAAAAACACTAGCAAATAGTTGAGAAAAAAACGCAACAATGTAATTCGACCTCTTAATGATAGAGATTTATCATTTCAAGAATATAACCTTGCTTCAAATTTGTCAACCACTGGTTTTCACATTTTTATTGAATTCATCGCAACACACAATGGTAATCCTAAATAGGTAGTTTACTGATCCCACTCACAATTCAGTCAACCCATTCCTCAATAATATCTTAATGAATACCAATATTGAATAAACAACTCTTATGAAAGTTAACCTTAAGTCAAAAATAGCCTGAAAACATCTAAGAACGTGTTTAGTATTAATTAAGGTGTGGAGGTTAGGTTTGTGTAAGATTATTGTATTATTTGCAAATTAGAGATGCGAAATTGTTATTTGTTCTTCAATTTTTGCCCACGCAAGTATATGTATCGCAACAATAATATAGTAATAAGTGAGTGTCGATCTCACAGAGAATTGAATTACTTCTTATTGTTAACTACTAAAATTGTAACACCTTAATCTTATTCAAATTAAATTTAAAATTATTAAAAAGAAAAATTAAACTAATAAATTGAAACTAAAATTAAATAGTAAATTTGTTTTATGAAACTCATTTAATTACCAGACCTAAAATTATGATATCTTTCAATACTTCATCTGATTGTTGTCTCTCTCTCTTAACTTAGTTTAATGGATTAAGTTGCTAACTTAGAGCCCTAAATTATTTACAAGTCTCTGCTGAATTTTTCATAAAAATACCTCTCTCAATTAATTTACTATATGTCTATATAAATTAAATTAAAGAAAAATTCATTAAGTTCATTCTCTAAGTTTGGCTATGTATGGCTTATAGGTGTATGTCTACCCTATATGCAAATCAAACCATTTAATCAACTAAGTGCATTCAATCATATGCAATTTTATTCAAGGTCTACCTAAATCTCATTCGTCAAGGTTTAACTTAGGTTTCCAATTTAATCTAATTGGTGGCTAGTCAACTAGAAACATTAAAAACAGAATAAAATAAACAACTTAAATCCATCAAACATAAGTAAAAGAGAGATAAATAAATCAGACTACATGTTGAGTTCAATCATAATCTTAAATAAAAAGTTTAGTTCCTTATCAAGTTACACATAATTATTGAATAAAGTTTAAACATTAAAAACAAAACCAAGAGAATAAGATAATAACAAAAAGATAGAAAAACACAAGGATTGTATTCTTGATCTCTAAATCTCCAAATCTTCTTCGATGTTTCAAATTCTTTTTAGCTTCAATGACTTTGTGGCTTGACTCTCAATTGTTAATATGATGTTTCGCTCACCTTTAAAAGTCCTTCGAAATGTTGTTTTTATAGGGCTTTGAAGTTATGCCAAGTTGGGTAAAGAAAAAAGTCAATTTCAGCTAAGATTTCCTTATCAGACTATGTGGGCCACAACCTTGCCCAATTAATTAACAAAAATCGTAATTGTTCTAGAAATGTTACAGTATGTCAACTTCAACAAGATTTTTGATCATGTTCTAAGCTGAACTGGGCTAAGTGATAAACATAAAAGTTGTATTGTTTTCTCTTATCATTCCAATAGTCTAAGAATCACTTCATTTAGAGCTCTGTAGAGAGAGTTTTGGCTGAAATACCAAAACATATGTAGTGTAAGTCTACATCTTGAAATAGTTCTTCTTCTTCCATTAAAATTCTTCTTTCATTAAACATCTACAAAAGCACAAATAAATCAATAACAACCTATCTTAACCTCATTACCATCAAATTAAGCACAAAATTAACTAAGATTAGATTGACTCATCTAAATTAACTAATTTAAAATAATTAAATAAAAATCTACTAATTTTTATGTATTACTATAAAAACTATGCTAAATTACTATCAAAATTAAGCTCAAATAACTCTATATCATAGAGTTATCATCACTCGATTCTTCCAATTTCAATTGCTTGACACAATCCCAAACTAATAGCCTTATGCATCATAATGCTAAATGCTTCAGTGATGTAGTTAAAAAGAAATGACGACAATTGGTAGCTTTGATGAAGGCCTCACCTCATTCGAAATTGATTTGATGGGGTACCATTGACTAAAACCAAAATAAAAGCAGTAGAAAGGTATGTTTTAACCCATTTATCCATTATAATCCAAACCTTATTTTTCCAAGCACTAGATCTAAAAATTCCCATTTGACGTTGTCGTACATCTTTTCAAAAGCAACTTTCAATATTAGTCCTCCATTCTCCTTTTTTCTCAAATAATCAATAACTTCATTAGAGATTAAGTGGTAATCAACCATCTATCTTTCATCAATGAACGCAAACTGGTTTTCACTAATTAACTCACTGACCACAGTTCTCATTCTATTGGCAAACGTTTTAGTTATGATCTTATAAAGAACACTTACTGGGCTTATTGATAAGTATATGTTATAGAGTTATTTAGTCTTAATTTTAATAGTAAATTGGCTTAGTTCTTATAACAATGCATAGAAATTAATAATGTTTTATTTAATTATTTTAAGTTAGTTACTTATGTGAGTCAATCCAATCTTAGTAAATTTTGTGCTTAAATTGATGAATATATGCCTAAGATAAGTTATAAAAAGGTGAAAAGTTGTCAAGTTAAGTGTTCATACGGTGTAGACTTTCATTGCACAAATATTAGTATTTCAGCCATAACTCTCTCTATAGAAGTCCAAATAAGGTGATTTTTGAACCATTGAAAAGATAAATAAAAAAGATGCAACTTTCATGTTTACTACTTTGCCCAGTTCAGTTTGAAAAGGGGTCAAAAATCATGTCAAAGTTGAAATACTACAACAATCCTACAAAGTCAAGACAGAATGTGTGAGGTCGTGGCTGTGGGAGCATGGAGGCTGTGGCCTTCATTATGCTATCAAGAAATCCTGGTTTATTTAGAACTCTGACTTGACTCAACTTTCAACTTTATTTATGCACCCTTTCAGAGGATTTTTAGAGAGACAAAAACACAAGATTTAAAGCTAATATTCAATCACAAATCATTGAAGTAAAAGTCTTATTGAAGCTGAGAAGAAGTTGAGGAATTCAAGAAGATTGAAGATCAAGACTTGAAGGGCTTAAAGTTCTTTTATCTTTTCTTATTCTTTTACTTTCTTGGTTTGGTTTTAATGTTTTAACTTTTTTTTTATGATGATTTCCGCTAATATGGGGAACTAAATTAGTTATATAGGATTATGATTGAACTTAATATGTAGTTTGAATTATTTATCTCTCTTTTGCTTATGTTTGATGGATTTAAGTTGTTTATTCATATTTTGTTCTTAATGCTTCTAATTGATTAGCCACCAATTAGATTAATTTGGAAACCTAAATTAAACCTTGCTGAATGAAAGTTTATAATTGACTATGAATAGAATAGCATATGTTCAAATGCATTTAGTTGATTAGGTGTTTTGATTTGCATGTAGAATAAACATATACTTATGTGTCATACATTGCCAAGATTAGAGCATGGACTTAATGAGTTTTTCTTCAATTTAATTTACATAAAGATATAGTAAGTTAATTGAGAAAGATATTTTTATGAAAAACTTGAGAGAGTTGTAAATAATTTGAGACTTTAGGTTAGCAACTTAATCCATTGAAGTAAGTTAAGAGAAAAAGAAAGACAACATTTAGATGAAGTATTAATAGATATCATAATCCTAGGTCTGGTAATTGATTGAATTCTTAGATAAAGTTTTTGCTTAGTTGTTAGTTATTAGTTTAGATTTTTCTTTTTAATAATTAAATTTGATTATTTGAATAAGGTTAAAATGTGTTAATTTTAGTAGTTAGTAGTAGAAATTAATTCAATTCTCTGTGAGATCGACACTTTACTTTTTACTATAAGGCAATACTCATTAATGGTAGTGTGGTTGTTCTTTTTTGAGACTAGCATAATAAAAGAGGTATTGAACTTATGATTCAAAGTAGCAGATTGTGGAAGTTTTGAAACATCTTCATAATTCCCCCTTTTAAGTTCCCTCATTACTCTTTTAAAAAAACCAAAGCTGAATTCATTCGGTCTAAGAGCTCTTCTACCATCACAGCTTTCAATTGTATGTCATATCTCTTATTCAGTGAAAGGTTTTTCCAGAAACTCAATTTATTTTGTTCTGAGCTTCTTAAAATCACCAACCAAGTCATAAAAGCACACTATTACCTTTACTATACACATCTTGAAAGTAGTTTGCCACTTAATTTTTCATCACCCCTAAGTCTTCCACAATTTTATCATCAATTTAAAGTGTGATAATAACATTACCTCTTCTTCTTGTCGAAGCCACATTATGGAAGAATCATTTGTTTTTGTCCTATTTAAGGTACCATCTAGTCCTCGATTTCTGCCACTAGCTCCTCTTCTCCATTCAAAGTAGTTCCCATAATTCAGCTTTTAACTTAAAAATTTTTCCTTTTGTCTCTTCATTGTTCCCCCTACTTTGTTGCTCAAGTTCAAGGCGATGTATTTTCTCTTCAACCCCCATGATTTTCTATCTGCCCACCCCATATTGATTGACTTGCCAAACCTTGATAGATTTTTTAGTCTCATTTAATCTATATCATACATCATCCTTACCTCCTCTGCCCCTACTTCAATCTTTCCAAGCCTTATCAAACATTTGTTGGAAGCTATCATCTTCCAACCAATGGTTATAGAATCGAAAAGGTTTCAATCCTCAATTTGTTTCTTCTATACTCAACACAACTAGGTTATGGTCCAAGTGGATCACGGTAAGCATAGTTTATGAAAATTATGACAAGCTTCCAAAATCTCTAAAGAAATCGAAAAATGATCAAACCTTAATCTCCAATTACTCATCCATGTAAAATTTCCATTGGACATTGGCAAATCAATAAGCCTACACTCCTTAATGAACTTAGAAAATTGTTCCATGGCTTTCTCATTTGTGGACACCCTTATCCTTTCATCACCGCTTTTAACAATATTATAACCCTTCCAAATGCACCAAATGATATTCCCTTCTCTAATAATTTTCCCCAAATCATCCCACAACTTTTTTTTTCCAAATCAACGTTTGGACCATAAACATTTCTTACTCCGCACTTTAGGTTGAAACTCTTATCATAACCCACAACCAAAATGAATCTCCTATCAATGACCACTTTCTCCATAGAATTCATTGTCCCAACAATTTAGCAGTCTCCGACGGTCTCAACAACTAATGAAACTACCCACCTAATCCGTCCATTACCCCACATACTCTCAATTGTCCTCTAGGTTTAGGTTTATGGTTTGAACTAGATTACGTACAACCTTATTATTCTTTAGCCTACAAATGCCTTTAACATTCCATGAAATAACAAACATTAGTAACCAAATAAAAAACTCGATAGAATAACATACCTCTCCTACACTTCTTTATCTCCACATTACAGTTCTTCATACTCCATGGCTGCAAAGGTCTTGATAACAGTTTACTGATCCCCAACTAGATTCCCACTTCATAAGTATCTTCCGCCTCCCTTGTAATAACTTCATTCCTATGCTTAATGTCATCATCATTAAATCCTTCCTTCAATTGATTCATAATAGCCATAGGTTTGCTATTTGTGCCACATTTATCAATTAATTTTATTCCTTTATTACTTTTAACTTGCCTTTTACTATTTCCAATCATTTCAAATCCCACGTGATTATTATTTTCTTTCTTCAAAATTACCTTCCTTAACTGTCTACCCCTTGTTGAATTACCATTTCCTAACTCCACGTTCACCACTTCTGCTTTGTCTTTGCCTTGCATCATCACCTACTTCCCTTGGCTCTTTTTTTTTTTTTTTTACTTTATCATTGAGTTACGTAATAGATTGTCCTTTCCTACCTTTGTCAATTCTCCTAACCAATTTTGTCTTGGTCTTTATAACTTCTTTAGAATTTACCCTTTTTAGCCCTATGATACCTATACTAGTACCTTTTTTTTTTCTTCTGTCTCCTATTATCGAGTTTGATAATGCTTTGCCATATCTTCTCTTTACCCGTAGGTTAATTAGGATTTTTTCATTCTCTAGATTGAGCAAAGCCCTAGACTTAGCCTTTTTACTAAGGCATTTTCCTTTAATTAACTCTTTTAGGCTTAACTCAATTCTAACTTCAATCCTAGCTTTCTTTGATCAGTCCTAAAACTCCCATTTCTCTTTACCCTACTAGGGCTCAGTAGCATTAAGCATTCTCCCCACATCTTTTGAGTTTGGCCTTGTCTACCTTTCTAGCCCTTTAAGTTGAATATTTCCTTTTTCTAAATTGTTCAGATCACAACCCTTTTTTGCACTTGCCATTACTATTTTAGTTTCTTCTTTCCAAACATCTTCCGACTTCTTGACAACCCTCGGGCTTGATAATTCAAATTTGAAATTTTGGTTGACTAAAGATGCTTTTGCCCCTACTCATACATCTCCCCTGTCCTTGCTTTGGTTGTCAATTGCTATCACCTTATGTTCGACTTGGCAATTCCCATTAAAGTCCACTTTTTCATCATATAATTGCTCCTCTTAAACTCTTTTCCCCATATCATTTTGCTTAATTCTGAGCCTAAACCTCAATCCATTCATCTTAACCCATACTAATTAAGGGAAGACTTGTTCTTGGGTAATCTCAATTAGCATTCATGCCCAGTCAAATCTCTCAAGACGACTTGTTGCCTTGCCAAGCTGAATAACTTCCCCTCATTTGGCCTTTAATAGTTTGAAAAAATTCTAGTGCCAAGGGGATGCCTTGAACCACAATTTACACTCAAATAGAATTCTTTCTTTACAAATCACGGTACCTTACTACCGATTCGAACCATTCATCAAAAATCTCAAGGTACAATTCCAAGACCATGTCCATTTCACCTTTCTCTTTTAATATAGTGATAAACTTATTCTTTCCTATAGTCATAATTTCTATTGGAATGTCGTGACTAAGTAACCTTGATTAGATAACCTTGTAGCTAATATCTTTCTTCAAAACCCTTATTACATTGCTATCCAACCATGCCATATCAGTCAATATGTCAACCAATCCCATCTTGATTAATTGGATTTTGTCATCATCGTTATGCTTTTCAGGCATTCTACATTGATTACGTTGCCTTATCTTGGGTGCCAAAACTTTCTCAGATGATCTCAATAGAATAATCTCCCTAGGTTGGTGGATCAGATTTTGTTGTTCCTCTTTTGTTTTCGTTCTTTCCTTCCATCCATACTTAACTTTCTTAACCCAAATTATTTTGTTCCCCAACCCTTTCAGGTTCCCCTACTTTGTCACTCCCCATATTTCCTCTTCATATCTATATTTAACAAAAGCATACTCACTTTTCCCTTCTCTAGGGGCAATCTTTTTACTTTCAATGAAGAGGTCAACTACCATTCCATACTCATTGAAGAGCTCCCTAACGTCATTTTAAGAAACTTTGGGGTTTAAATCGTCAATGTCGGCCATGAATAGTTTTTGACGCCATTCATCAGTGTCTTGTTTCATCTAGTCTTCGATCTCTTATCCCCATTCTTAACCAACACCCAACTTCTTTTTTCAGTGTCTTGTTTCATCTAGTCTTCGATCTCTTATCCCCATTCTTAACCAACACCCAACTTCTTTTTTCGTAAAGTGTAGTCCTCTTCATGCCTTTGTTCTCCAATCGTTCCTCATGATAGATTTGCAATGGAAGTGTGGATTAATTATAGTTGTACATGTAAACTTATAAAATATTATTGACGTAATATCTTGAAAAGTTTCTAAATTATTCAGGAAAATTTAAATAAATCATTATACTTTTATTATGTTCAACCAAACTCTTGTATTTTTATTTTAAGCCAAATAAGTCATTATATTTTTATTTTGAGTTAAATAAATTCTTATAACTAATGATTGATTTAGTTAAAATGTCATTTGTCATTTTGTCATATGACACTAATATGACATACTAACATATTATAATTGAAAAAGATATGACATGCTAACAAATTATAATTGATTATAACGTGACATTTTTACACAATGATATCACACTGATATGATGTTATAACATAATCATGTGTATTTTTACCTTTACTTTATATTAACGCCATGTTAGTCACATGTGGATAATAAATAATAAATGATATTTTGATTAGTAACAATTAGTTAATCATTAGTAATAAAAGTTTGTTTGACTTAAAATAAAAATATAGATCGTTAATTAAACGTAATAAGAGAATAAGAATTGATTTAAAATTTTTTAATATTTTATGAGCTTTTTGAACATTATGCTAATATTATTTTATTATTTAATTTAAATTATCCATATTTAAATAAAATCTAATATATCGGGAAAATCATGTATAGGAAATTTTTCAAAATTCAAATAAAAAATATATTTACTTTTAATGGCATTGTGCCAACTTCTAGTAAGTAGTACGTAAAAATTACTTTGCTTTACTTAATAAAAAGCTTAGAAATGCTAGTATTATTCCGTAGTTTCTAGAACCTATAAAATGTGCACCTGACAGGAAATGTTTCCCCTGTACAATCCTCGCTCGTCGGTCTTCACATAAAACCCTCCAACAAAAACCCTCTTCCCCATTCCAAATAAGCCATGGCGGCCCAACCCAGGCGAGGCGGAGTTTCCCTACCCGAGAGGCGATCCGCCACCAAGTCCGACTCCAACATCCTCGCGAGGATCACGTCCTCCCCCATCGTTTCCCGTGGCAAGCAAGCCGCTTGCGACGCCGCGTTCGTCTCCAAGAAACTCCTCCGCAGCACGGGCAAAGCCGCCTGGATCGCCGGAACAACCTTCTTGATCTTGGTTGTCCCTTTGATCATCGAGATGGACCGCGAGCAGCAGTTCAATGAGCTCGAGCTCCAGCAAGCTAGTCTCCTTGGTGCCCCACCTACTGGCCCGGCACTTAAGTGATCGGGTCAGGTCATCTCAGGTTAGACCTTGTTGGTTATCAAATTTGTAACTTTTTTTAGGCCATTTTCATCTGGTTGTTGTAATAAAACCTTTTTGAAGTAGTTCTAGGATCTTTTTTCTATAAAAAATTTAAATATGATGTTATTTTTGGGTTTTATTAGTTTTAATTGCGTGTGAGAATGTTCTTACTGGACTTGCTGTTATCTATTTTATGCGTATGGATTTTAAGTGAAATTGGACAGTGTTTAATATTGTTGTGATGAAGT
The DNA here is from genome assembly GCA_036013995.1 of Theobroma grandiflorum. Classification (NCBI taxonomy): domain Eukaryota; kingdom Viridiplantae; phylum Streptophyta; class Magnoliopsida; order Malvales; family Malvaceae; genus Theobroma; species Theobroma grandiflorum. The sequence continues at coordinate 13,404,977 of CP142130.1, read as the reverse complement.
AATTGTTAGTTTGAGAGTGTTCATCTGAGGTACTTGTAAATGAAAGTGAATGGTTTTGAAACGATTTTTTAATGTTTGATTCCATATAATGTTCTGGGTAGTCATTGGGGTAGCGCGATGAAGACGTACCAAAGATGTACTCAAGTGCATTTACTTGATTGATTTGCCATAAATCAGTATTTGTGGATTACAGGGCAGCATTTGAGTGTACTTGGTCTACAGAGATGTGTGAGGAGTTCTTGCTTCTCTCTAGGAAGTCTTATGTTTCAGTATTATTCCTCTTTATGATGAAGTTCATTCTCATGTTTAGCTCTAACATTGGTGATAAATAGTTGGGAGTAGGGCTAGGGTTGAGAATTATCGTAAGTTGCACTTCCTTGATTTAGTAGTTCCCCTGAAGGTTCTAATATGCTTCCAGTAGAACCTAGAATGTCAAGGACCATGAACTCCTGGGATATGGGAGTTAGGTCGACCAAAGTAGTTGCAAATTGGGATTTTAATTTTGGTATGGCTATGTCCTATGTGTGATAGCATGAAAACTAAAAGACGTCAGTTCTTTTACTTTCAATTTGAGGGTGAAGCTTCATGATATATCATATAGCAAACGGGGAGATAATAATATTTTGAGGGATTTTAGTTTTTTGATTCATGGTTGAGCTAATTATCTTAGGAGGCTTTGAGGCTGTTTCTTTTCCAGTTGCTTTGGTTGTTAAATCTATTAGATATTTAGATGAGAAAGCTAGGTGCTGTGGCAAGGACGAGAAGAATGTTGTCTGACAGAAAGCTAGGCACTGTAGGCAAGGATGAGAAAAATGTATTCTGTATTGAATTTAAGCTCTCTGATGCCTTTTTCCTCAAAACATTTTGTTTAAAAGGTTGAGGTGTGGGAAAGAGGGTAGAATAAGATTTTGTGAGAATACTGTTGCACTAAAACCACACTGTTCAACCTTTGCTCCCTAGAGATCCGGAACAAGAGATAGATTTTTCTAGGGGCACCAGAAATATTTTGTTGTTTAATAAGCTAAAATTTATTTGCCGGGGCTGCTGGTATTGTAGCACTGCTTTATGTTTTCATGTTTTTAACTTTGGCATCTATATATTTAATGGAGGGAAATATTTGGTGATGAACGAACTACACATAGCTTTCAACATTCTTTTGTATTTCACTTTTCACTATTTGGAAACTCAATTTTGGGGATCAAATGGTCAAGGAAAGAGGTGAAAATGTTGAAAAGTACTTTTTCTCCTTGGTGAGGGATGTTAGTCTTCTATAAGTGTTTTTTTTTTAGGGTAAAATACCTTGATCTTTTTTAAGTTTTGATCGAAATTACATGGAGGTTTATTATTTTTTGAAATAGACACTCCGTTTCAAAAAAATATTTTTCACCGGACATGTAGGTCTAGTCATTAGTCAACCGATAATATTTGTGTTAACTTGCTAACGTGACAAGGGTAAAAAAATAATTTTACCTTTGATTAATTTTTATAATTATTATTATATAATTTTATTATTTTATTATTTTTTTATCAATTTTAAAAAAAAAAAAAAAAAGGGCTCCTCATTAGGGAGCACTGGAGCTCGCCTAAGGAGCCCAGGAGCCTTGATGCTCCCCTGGGGACCTTGATCGGGGCTCCCAAGGGAGCACCTAGTGCTCTCGAGATGGGGAGCTTGATGCTCCCTAAGGGGAGCACCAGTGCTCCCCTCCCTTGGGAGTACCGATTAGTGCTCTTTTTTTTATTTTTTTAAAAAATAATTATTATTTTTATAAATCAATAAAAAAAAAGACATTTTAGTTTTTTCATAATTTCTGCTATAGTGTTTGTGCTTTGGGAATTGAGTGTTTATTTTGAAAACTAATGGATCTCTATGTAATTTCGATCAAAATTTAAAAAAGTCAAGGTATTTTATTTTATTTTTTTAACAACATAACAAAATTGATTATTTATATCACTAGTTGACAACAGCTTTATAGTGGAAGCCTTACACTAACCTTACTAGTTGAAGCTTAGACCATATTCATCACCGCAAAGAGGCTGGGAAAAAAACTTTTAAAGGTCTTGATGCTCGGCTACTTACCTTGCCAAGCCATCTGCAACTTGATTAGCTATCTTGTAACAAGATGTAAGGTGCATGAAGTGAAGTTAGGCAATAGACAGCAGTTGGAGGAGCTGCTGAAGTTAGGCATGGTAATGGGTACTAAGCAACATGTGATGAGGCTGGATGGTCCAAATCTAGCAAATTGCAAGGGGCAAAGAAAACAAGGAAAGAATCAATTGGACCTGGATTTTAGGAACTGGTATTTTCTTTGTATACGTGGCCATAACATAGAAAATGAGGTAATATGATCTCATAGGTGACCCGCCAACTTATGTTAATCATCCTGGTTGATAGAGAATTAGAGAGGTCGGGCCCTAAAGAAGACTAGTGAAGTTGATGTCTGCTTTTAAGATTGGTGGGGAGAAAGTGTTGGATATTGTTGAACTTGAAGGCATTGATGGGACCAGGGAGGAGAAAACACTTGCCAGTTACCACCCCGGTGCACTAGATGACGGTTTTAATGATTGGTGGAATAGGTGTAGCCTTTGAGAGCAGAAAATCAGAAAAGAATGGGTACTGGTGCTGATATTTCTCTGGGAGTTTGATTAACACAGTTATTTTATGAAAAACAAAGATACAACAGCTACTTGGCACTGGGCATGGCAATCAGCGAAAGAGCTGTTGCCTTAGCAACGAAGATAGAGTCAACATTTGTTTGGGGTACGTGTCCCTGTGCCTGTGCATGCCTTGTTTTTTCTATGATTGCGACTCAAATGGAGCTAGAATTTCAGCCACGTAATTCAGTTGATTAACTTGTTAAAACCCACTAAAGAAAAAGTCTATAAGTACTTGCGGAATGGAACTGTAGCAAACAAAAGGCAAATCAAAGAAAGAATTGGATGGTGGGGTTTTTGCAAGATTAGCTTTTTATTAATTAATGGTGAGTACCGAGAAAAGCGGTTGTATATTGGAATGTTTACTTTTTGCAATCATTTTCAGAATGAGACTATTAAGTGTATTAACCAAGTTGGGCATTTGCTTAAAAGATGTTCAACAGATGCCCTTTTATCTATTGACACCGGAAGGTTGAATAAACAAATGAACCTTGATTGCCAAAAGGACCTGAAACGCAGATAATATTAGACTATTTTGGTAACTTATAGCCAACGGAAGTCAAAATTTGCTGCAAAGCTTTGGCCGACAAACTTTGTATATGGTTGGGTAAATATTCTTGTTCATCAGCATTATAGAACAAATTTTGTTTATAGAACAAATTTTGTTTAATCACTATTAGCCTCTATAGTTGGATATACATGTTTGTTTAACACAAATAAAACAACCAGGTCAGTATTCGAGTATCTGTGGGGACTCTTCACATTTCCCATTGAAATTCTCTCCCCCAACTTTGGTTATCTTCTTTTCTCATGTCAAAAGCTCCTTCTTTTTCTAGCATTTTAGACCCACCCATCATCAGGATGCCCATCGTCTCAGTAGCCTGCACGTAATCATGTTAAATGATAACTTCATAGTTTGGAAATGGTGACAATTTGTAAGACCTGTTTACTAAAAATTTGGAGTTGCATTCGAACCTTCATGTTTACTAGCGCTTCGTTTCTTCAACACTGCTTTCAGAAACATCAAGCAAACAACTACAAACCCCAAAGCTGCTACTCCTCCAACTGCGATTGCCACTGTCTTCTGTGTGTGTTGCCTTGTCCCTGTCCCTACAACAATCACCAAATTTAATTGCGAGGAGATTGCCTGTGCAGGTGAAGAGAGAGAGAGAGAGAGAGAGAGATAGAGCGAAAGATGGGACTACTAACATAATTGAGAATTAATAGAAAAGTGACCTCTACACGGCTAAAGCCCAAGGGACTAAAAACTTTTTAACTAAACACAAAAAACCAAGGGAAATCCACCTGTCTTTTTCACACAAAGAGAGCAATCTCGCTTGCTCTCTCCACAATCCACATCCATCATTATTTTAAGTCATTTATTTTATCTTTAGAGAAAAAAAACAAAAATCGGGAGGTCCAGGTCCAGGTCCAGGTCCAGGTAGAGACTTTACCTTGCAATGAAAATTGAAAATGATCTACAGGCTTTCTACAAGTGATATAAAATATAAAAATAATGGACATATTGGAGCAAGAAACCAAATTCGCAATATATTAATGTGAAAGGTGATATCTTTTCCTTTCCTTTCTCTCCATCTCTTACCTGAAGATGAAGATACGGTCGGAACTCCATTGGGGTAGTAGCTATAACTAATGTAGCACTTGTGTAGATAAACCTGTGCAGAAATTGAGTCACCACAATCATCTTTTGCTCTCTCAAAAGCACTCTCCACACAATCCCCACAGTCACTGTTCGCCAAATCATCCTCACACTGACCCAAAACATAAACAGACTGATAATCTCCAGTGTAAAACAAACTGTGACCACTTTTCACACCATCTTCTGTCATGTTGAAGGCCGTCTCTCTTCTGCCCTCGAAGTCAGCGCCACTTGCCTGAGCTGACCCACAAACCTTGTACAAAAATTCAGTTTCTGGAACTTGTTTGAACCCAACAATCTCGTACCTTAGATAACAGCCACTCAGCTGAACCCTGGCAGCTACAGCTTTGCCACAAAGTTTATCACTAATTTCTGGGATCTTGCTTACACAGCTGTAACACTGGCTTGTTGTTAGGTCTCCTCTGCATTGGTAAAGGCCCATGATTGCATTAGGGCCCTGACCAGAGGTGGTAGTGGAGAAAGTTTTCTGTGATGATTGTGAAACCAAAGTTGACATGAGGTTTTTGAGGTTTTGTAAATAAATTCCAGATGGGTCTTGAAATTTCTGGTCTGCACAGCCCTTAAAGACCACGGTAGCATAATCTGCACCTGTTGCAACAAAAGAAAAGGACCCCAAAAGAATTGTGACTGAAAACCAAGAAACAGATAGAATAGAGAGGGGTTTTCTGGGCAAACCCATTTGAGAACTGGATGGTTTGTTTTCAGTAGTTCTTGTTTGTAACAACATGAAAGGATGTTTTGAAGAGGGTTTCTATGGGAGCTACTAGATATGGGTTTGAGCTCGAAACAAGAGTCTTGTTGCTATATATGGCCTGAAGTCCGAACTGTCCTTAAAGGGCCTTGTACCTTTATTTTATGGGGTTGCTTTTCTGGTTGTAATTTTCTTTGCTTTCTCTTTTCTTTCTTCAAATTCAAGTGCTTAGCTTTAAAGTTAGAAGACGATCAATAATTGTTTGACAGAGACAGATGAAATTGGTTTTTGCTGATCTTACTCTCCATAAACACAGCAATGTATATGTATATCCAATCAAAGTCAGCAGATTAAATATTTTTCTGGGGATGGCCTGATGCAGTGAAAGCGAATATAATCAGATTTTATTCTGTTGTAGAGTTTAGAGTTGGAGTATTTGTCCAACATCTCTTTGTTATGGTTTGACTACAATGAAATAAGAAATATGCTTTCACATGAAATTTGTGTGTCTGTGCACTGTGTATTGTTCAGAGAGACATAGAGCATTCAAGCTTGTTTAGAAAGCACATGGGCTTTAGAGAACATAGGGCAATTCAAATGAAAATTGCATGTATAGCCTTGGATTGGGTACAGCTTGTAAGAAAATGAACTTTTGCAAGCACTTTGTTTTGGTGAAAAAAGCAAGTCGGGGCGTTAGCATATAGTTGAGCAAAGCAAACGATCATTTCTCCAACGTGCATTTTTGTTTTCTGCTTTGTTTTATTACAAAATTTGTGCTGAAACAACTAAACAAAGTAGTAATAATAAAAAGTAAAGTTAACATTTTTTTTTGCTTTTTGCTTTTTTTTTTAAAGTGCATATTTTCCTTGCTTGGTTAGGTTTCACTAAGCTTAATTTCTTAATAAGGACCCCGAAAGGATTATTCGCTTATGTCAACAATATGCAAAGTGTGACAAGCTGCTTTACGAAGCTCTTCCAACAATACTTAAAGATGGGTTAACTATTTTGTAATCAGATAGTCTACAGTATCCGATTTGATTAAGTAACATTAAAATATCTTATAATTAGGTTCGGATAATAGTTTTAGGATAATTATTATCCAAACTCGATTATATATAATAATTTTTAATATTAAATTTTATATTTTATATTTTATATTTATTATTAATAATTTTTTATAATTAATTTAATAGTTACAAAATTTCATTAATTTGTTTTAATTATGATTTTAAATTTTATTATTTTATTAACTAACTTTAATTTATAATTTAATTTTTATTAATTATATACATAAACATATATTTTAATTGGATATTTAATGAGCATGAGTATTTAACAAGGTAGTATATAAAACATCTGAGTATGAGTTCAGATAACAATTCAAAAAATTAATCGAGTATTTATAGAGTCTAGATATCCTATCAAATAAAAGAGTTTTGGTTTGGATAATTAAAAAAAAACAAATATCCAACCAATGATATCCGTAACAGTACGTAATCTTGTGCAACAATTTCAAATTAACATTTTTATTCTTACTTTTATCCCAAAACCAATTTAATTTGCGATATATATATATATATATAAAGATGAAAAGTAAAAAAATATCATTGATAAAAAATAAAAGGACTTGGAAATAAAATTTAACACTAACTTTAATGTATTTCTTCTATATAAAAGTTTTATTTATTTCGATAGAAGACCTTTTGCTATCTAAATGTGCTGTATATTATCCGACATAGGGACAAATTGGTCATTGCCTAATTAAACCCGCAAGATATAAACTGCAGTAGTAGAAGGAACTTTCCTTCTGTATATTATTCTACATAGGGACAATCACTCTTTCACTGCATATTACTGTTATTAACTTTTTTCATTTTGTTTCTTTGCATTTCAACGCCACTATGTCCATTGATTTCTTTTCAAATTCATTTTACATTTGAGCATTTAACTAATTGACTGATTCATGATTACTTTTTTTAAAAACTATGGTTCGAATCTTCTTTTTTTAAATATATATATATAAACAAACTCATCCTTAATCTAATGATAATTAATTTACATATTCAGTTATGTTGTTGATATTCTTAATTAACTTCCCTTGTCTCCGATTATGATGTGAACTTGGCATTTAAATGTATTATCAAGAGCTACTAGTACAAGTTGAGGAGGCCACTCAGTTTCATCATATACTCATTTCATATCTTTTTTGTGGGTGACTTTTTGTTTTTTTATTTATTAAGATAATTATATAAATTATTTAATTAGAGTTATAATATAATATTATTAACTAGTTAGACTACAATATATATATATATATTATACAGTACTCTTAGCTAGTTAAACTTTGACTATAGTAACTCAAGGTGGCCTAGTAAATGTCAACTTGAGTTTGGAAACTAACTCTTGAAATCGACTAAGAAGATGAGTCTTGGTAAAGATATTGGCAACTTGATTTAAAAAGGTCACAGAAATGAGAAGAAGAGTCCTTTGAGTCACATTATGATGCACAAAATGAAGATTAATCTCAATATGCTTTGCACACTCATGAAACACATCATTGTGAGCAATTTGGATAGCATTGCAATTATGACAATTAAAGACAGTGGCAAAAGATTGGACAATGTCCATATCCTTTAATAATAAACGAAGTCAAAGTAACTCTAAAGTAGCATATGCAAGAGCATGATATTTAGACTTGGTGCTAGAACGGATAATTACAATTTGTTTTTTGCTTCACCAAAAAATTAGAGAAATGCCAAAAAGAAAAAAAATGATAACCAATGATTAAGTGTGACAATTTGAGACATCATTTGTCTAGTCAACGTCAAAATACCCAAATAATAGCAAAGAAGAGTGTGCAGAGAAATGAAGTTCATGAAAGAGTTTGCCTTTAATATAGAGTAGAATACACAAAATAGTTGAAAAATAAGATGAACTGGGAGTAGCCACAAATTGGTTGACTAAATAAATATTATAAGTAATATCAAGTCGAGTCACTATGAGATAAATCAAACTCCCAATTAGTTGACGATATAAAGTAGTATTAGTAAGAGGAATACTAAATAAGTTTAGCATTATTGTGGGACCTCGATCTCTATAGACACGTAACTAGAAGTAGACGCAATAAAACTGCGAGACCCTGTCCAAGTTGTTAAAAGCCGGTATTGTACCTAGTGGTACAATTAAGTTAAATCGAGCTTCAAACTAGTTTAATAGAAATTCTAAGAGGAATTTCAAAATTTTGAAACCCATAGAATAGCTCAGAATAGTGATTTGGAGTTCAAGGTCCAGTTTGGAGTCAATCGAAAAAATTGACCGGTTAGGGATGAAACGGTCATTTTTCCATTTGATGATAAAATGGAGATTTTTAACCAAGATTTGATCATATTGGACCAAAAATAATTTTATGAAATACCATTATGATTATTGGATTATAAAATGATGTTTAGCAATGTAAAATTGTGATTCTCGGTGTTTTTGGAGCACAAGGGCAAAATGGTAATCTTACCATCAGAGTACTAAACGGGAATTTTTTTGAAAGGATTTTGTCCCATTTGGTTAATATGGATTAATGTTAGTGTTATTTGAGGTTGGACAGTGAAAATAATATAATTCCGGGACATTTTGGAGTATAGGGGCAAAATCGTAATTTTACCATCTCGGGGGTAAAATCGTAATTTTACACCACCAGAACATATTTTTTCAGCCATGATCATCTTTTGATCATATCATGATTTAGAATAATCAAGTGGTGGAAAAGAAATGGAAGAAAAAGTCAAAAAGTAAGAAAAATGGGCCAATGGCATTATGCTAGTGGCATACTTGTTTATTTTATTATTTAAGCCTAAAAATCAGCCATTAACACTCATTTTCTCTCTCTAAATTCGGCACACACCAGAATTAAGGGGAAGGAAAGAAGAACAAAGGGAAAAACCATAAAAGCCAGCTAAAAATTTAAGACAAAGTGTGATTTCAAGGAGAAATCAAGAGAAAATGGTAATAATTCTTCACTTTGGCTTATGCTCTACAATACCTATGCTTTTGTTCTTGAATTCCATAGTTAAATATTGAGATATCATGATGAATTGAATTCTGAAAAATGGGTATGAATAAGGATTTGATGTTGGAATAAGTTGAATTTAGACTATGTTAGTGTTTAGAGATAGGTTAGTATGTTAGTAAGCAAAACCATAAGAAAAAAATTTGATTTCCCCATGAATTTTGCAAGACCGAATAACATAGGCTGAAATTGGAAAATGAAATGATTTTATTTGAAATGAAATAAATTAGAAATGACAATTTAAATTGAAAAACATTTAGCAGGAAAAAATTACAGTGCCAATGCACTGTAATGGCCAAATTTTTCCATGAAGAAATAGAAAAGTTTAAATGCTGAAATTGGCACTATTTAAATGGTATGTGGTGAATTAAGGTATTAGAAAAAGAATGGTGCAATTTGGAATCAAATCGGACGCATTGGCCAATTTATCGGGTAATTGGCCAAATTAGGTCAACACCGCGTTTAAGCGATTGACCGAGTATTCTATACATCCGTATAGAAATTAGGTTAATTTTATACCTAATTAACACCATTATAGTAATTAAATTATTGTGCTGTTTGTCAAGGTGGTGAGATTGCTTATAAATGCAAGAAAATCGCACTTGAGGATTAGCAGTCGAAGCGCTCAAATTCGACTCTCGGAAAACCTGTGAGTGAATTAGCATCTCAAAAATGGTTTTGGGAAATATGAACTTATTGAATAAAATGCTTGAATGGTTTTATTCAATCTTCTTTAAAAGAATGAGCACCATGGGAACAAGCTTTTTGTGAAATATTATTTTATTGATGTGAAATTTTATTGTGTTGAATATTGCTCATCTATATGATTGCGATGCATCTGTGTACCTTTATATGGTGCTTAAATGTATTGTTAATAAATTATGTGAAATCTATGTAATGGAATGCAAAGTGGGGACGGCGATACGTAGCGCCCACAATCTCCTAGAAATTTAGAATTGAGTAAAGTGGGGACGACGATACGTAGCGCCCACAATTTCCTAAAAATTTCAAAATTGAGCAAAGTGGGGACGGCGACACGTAACGCCCATGATTTCTGAAAATTATCACGGTCGAACTTTGGTGAAGCGTGATTGGCTGTTCAAGGCCTTGTAGGGACTGCGATACGTAACGCCTACAAGTGCTCAGATAAATGTCTTTGTGTATATATATATGATTGCTCATGTCTTGTGTATATATGTGATTGTATGGTATGTGAATTGCCTTAAATTGAGAAAAATGGGTTTTACACGAAACCCTCGTATGGATGAGCGAAACCCTCGTACAGTGATGGGTTATGATTTTGCTACACTGCAGCAAGAACGCCTTCTCGCTGCAGCGATAATTATCGATAATTGTATTTAGCAAAAATAAATAAATAAATCTCGGGGTAAGTGAAAAGGGTTAAATATTAATTAGAAAGAAAAAAAATTATCTCGTTTTCAACTGGTGCATCATGATTGTCAAATTTCCTGATTGGGATTGCATGTTCCCTTCTAATATTCACTCACTAAGTTTCGTACTCACGTTTTATAAAATTCATGTTTTCAGATCAGGAGACTGTTGGACCCTAGATCGAGGAGTTCCCGTAGAGCATCTCTTAAGTATGTGTCTGTCATTCGATAGTGATTCTTTTTATTGTAAATGTCTCCACTGGAAGTCTTGGGTCTTTTTGTATTGTAAATACACTCAATAATGTAAATGTATGTATGCAATGTAAAATCCTAAATACATGACTGATATAGTGCATGTATATTATTATAAATAATGTCATTGTGATGTGGCTGTGTTCACACCCGGGGAAAGGTGTGTGTGTATGTATGATTGGATATGCCATTATTAATTGGCTTTATATGCACACTGGGTGCATTACGTGTGGATGCCTCACACGAGTATATGTGGAATAAAGTAAGTGGGAATAGGCTTGCTTGGACTTAGTGAGCTATGCTCATTGGGTCCTTGCGCTGATCATGGCTCGAGAATTGGGTCGTGACAAAAACAGACTAGAGGTAATTTCATCATTTCCTTAGTGAGTCCCTAGAAGTGGGTTTTGAAACAATATTAAGGTTTAAGTAGGTCTAAGGCATAAATGAATGATGAAAATAAGGATAAAATAACGAAGGAAACAGAAATAATGATGATCTCCGTAGTAGGGGTAAAATGGTCATTTTTCATCTCGAGTAAAAAATTTTAAGTTTTTGTAAACTTGAGTATTTCTAGACTAGTATGGACTTTATCCCAGTGTCAAAATAGTAAAAAGATTGCACAAAGAATTAGAGGAAGACAAGCCAACTTGTTAAGGGTATTTTCGTAAATTAAGTAAAGTTTGGATAAGTTTTAGCAATAAATATCATTTTTCTAGCAACTTCTTCTTCTTTTTCTTCTCATCCCAACTCACGTTTCTTTCATCCTCCATGAAAGCTTCTCTCAAAGCTTCCATCACCCTCTCAAATTAACCTCAAATTTCAGTCTTTTACACACTTTGTTTTAGGGTTTTTCATACTCTTTTACTCTTTCACCTTAAAAGCACTCAAAAGTCTTACTCCCATATTTTCTCTCATTAGCTAGGTGTTTTAGATAGAGAAAGAGAAAGCGTCTACGATAACTTGAAAACTCTTAGAAAGGGATTCAATTAGAAAGCTACCAAGGTGAGTAATAAAGATTTGTGGTTAGAAATAATGGTGGGAATGATGAAATAGAATTTCATAAATAGGCTTGCTTGGGCTTAGAGGGCTGTGCCCATTGGGCCCTTGCGCCAGTCATGACTCGGAATTTGAGTCGTGACAATTATGTTATAAAGGAATGGAGACATTTTTGCTATTAGTAATACCAATGTGAGAAAGTATAATAGATGCATACTTAGCTTGAGAGAAATAGTAATCGTAAAAGGAGGAGGAGACTTCAAACCCCAAGAAATAACTAAGAGGTTTTAAGATTCTTCATTTTAAAATGCTAACTAAGATGTTGTAATTTTGTAATACAAGTTTTATTATCACCGATTGTAATCATACCATATACATAGAGAAGAAGAATAACTATGTCATGGTCAATATGTCGAATAAATAATGCAAAACTAGAAGTATAACTAAGTTAAGCAGTAGTGAAATTAAATTTATTAAACCAAGCTCTTGGTGCTTGTTTCAAATCGTATTTTGTAGACTTTATGTGAGATCTTACCTTCAACTAAAGGATATGAGTGTAACTTAACTTGGTAAGCTAAGAATTTAAAGTATTTGTAAATGATTTCTAAACATTTTTGGCTTAGAAATATCTTTCATATGATTTTAAATGAGTTTTGGGAAAGTTGAGATTCAAATAGGGCCAAAAGACTTGATTTTTCACTTTGAAATAACATTATGAAGCAAAGGTATCGAGACATGGCTAAAAGGTATCAATACCTTATGCTTGGGGAGAATGAAGTCTCCAGACTTCACTCATAGGTATCAAGACTTCCACAAGGAGTCTCGAGACTTTTGGGTTAAAACCCAAAAATAAAACCATTCTACTTTGAAGGTATCAAGATCTAGATCCAAGGTTGTTGTTAGATTTACCACTCAACTCACATATCGTTAACAAGTAATATAATAGTAAATATAGTGTCGAATCCCACAAAGAATTATATCAACTTTTGCTAAATATTAAAATTATCTCAACCTAATCTTATTCACACTATAGAAATAAAATGGTTATCTAAAAGCAAAACTAAAACTAAACAATACCTAAACTTAACTAGAAAAATTAATCAATAAACAAGCCTAGGATTACAAAATCCCTCAACACTTTATCTAAATTTTGTCTCCCTCTTTTGACTTACGAAATGAATTGAGTTGCTAACTTAGAGTTCCAAAATTATTTATAAGTCTCTTCTGATATTCTTATAAAAATATTTATCTTAACCAATTCACTATGTTCTTATGAGAATTGAATTAAAGACAAACTCATTAAGCTTAGACTTTAATCTTAACTACATAAGACATATAGGTATTTTCTTATCTTATATGCAAATCACATAACCCAATCAACTAAGTGAATTTGAACTTATGCTATTCGATCCATAACCTACACTAAACTCTCTTTTCTAAGTTGCATTTGGGTTTTGAGATCAATCTAATTGGTGATTATGAAATTAAAAGCATTAAACACAAGATTGGAATAAGCAACTCGTATTCCATTATTCATAAGCAAGAGAAAAATTAAAATCCAAACTACATGTTGAGTTCATTTGCAATCTTAGATAAAGAAAATTAGTTCATGATGAATAATAAAAATAGAATCCAAAGAAGTTTAACTATCAATTACAATTCAATAAAATCAAAGAAAAAACAAAGAAGAAAAGAAAACTAGAGATTGTCAAGTCTTCAATCTTCAATCTTCCAAGTTTTTCTTCATTTTCTTGAATGCTTGACGGTTTTTTTTTAAGAGAAATCCTTGTTTAATTATGCCTTTCAATTGCCTCAAAAGTGCTTTTAAATAAACTCCAAAAAATTAATTTTTATAAAGTTTGGAAAAGCTTTTCTTGAGATATCGACATTGTGCCACGACCTTAACTTTTTGGCGTCGTGACACCACACTTGCTGTCTCTACTGTGCAATTTGTTGCACTCAATGAATTTGCGATGTGAGTTTCTCCTCGATTTAAGATGAACTGAACAAAGTGGTAAACGTGTCAGACATGATTAGATATGAAATACGTTAAAGGTAAACACGAACATGACACGTTTAATAAACATGTCTTAAGTGTAGAACACATACACAAACACGTTTAATAAACGTGTAACACGACACGACACGATTAACACGTTTATTAAACATGTTAATATATGACATGACACGATTAATAATACGTTTAACACGATTAACACATTTATTAAACGTGTTAATATATGACACGACACGATTAATAACACGTTTAACACGATTAACACGTTTAAATAAAAATATTTACAATTAAATATAATTTTATTATTGAAATTTAAAATCTATAATTAAAAATATAATTATAACAAAACAAAAATAATAATAACATCAAATATAATAAAAATTAATATAAATAACATACATTAAATTCATTATCATATAATATGATAAAATACATAATTAACATCAAATCTTCAAATACTAATAATATTAAAAATCTTTCATAACCACATCATAATATTAAAAACACATCATTAACCACATCATCAACTATGAACAAATCAAAACCGAAAACTCGTTCGCCAATGTCTCATCATTTTGACCTCACAAAACCTAATAATAAAATAAAAACAATATATTAATAAAATTAAATCAATATAAAAAAAGTTAAATAAAATGTCAAATTTAGTTCAAAGCATACCTTTTCATTGATGATTAATCGATATCAACAGTATTAGAGCATTCGACTGATAACATTTCTTCCTTACTAATTTCTAAATTTATGACATCTGCAGTAAGATTGCTCATATTTGTTTCTACATATACTACAATATAAAAAAATATTTATTAAAAATAATTAAATAAATCAAACTTACTCTAATCATGCATTTAAACAAAAGAAACATAGCGAAAAATAAATGAAAGAATGTATTACCAGTTTCCCTAAATAGCCAATCCTTACAACATAAAATTGCCTCCACAACATCTGATTTCAGTGAGCTTCAATATTGATCAAGAACTTTACCGCCAACACTAAAAGCAGACTTGGAAGCCACGGTGGATACAGGAATGGCCAAGATATCTCAAGTCATGGCAGAAACCTCAGGATAACGAAACTGATTTGTCTTCCAAAATTGTAAAATATCCAATTCAATTGTCGTTTTAATCCTTTGTTCATCCAAATATTGCTCTAGTTGAGATTTGTTCTTGGCAATCCCAAACTCATGTTGAAAATTGTCAAACTCCTAATTAATAAAAACAAAATAATTAAAAAATATTAAAATAAAAAATAACAAAAAAATTAAATTTAATAACGAATAATACTTCAAAAATAAAAAAAATTACCTTCAAGAACTAGTTTTTTCCCTTGTGTATTTTTTTCTCATCAAAAGTTATGTCATTTAAAGAAGATGGAGTATTAGGAACCTTGACAGCATATTCATCATAAAGAACAAATAAATAATCTTTAACCTTTTTGAATTCAGCTGAATTACTCCCATAAAACTTTGTGTAACTCCATTCCACAAATTGAATCTTGTACCGAGGATCAAATATCACAGCCATAGCTAAAATCAAACTAAATTCCGACCAATAGTTCTCAAACTTAGAAAACATTTGAATAGCCATATTTTTCAAATACACATCATCTCCACTCATATGTTCTTCCAAGGTCATGCATGCCATGAATATCGAAGGAAAGTACAAGTCGGCAGTGGGATACTTTGTGCTAGAAAACACACAAGTAATCTCATAAAATACACTTAAGAACTTGCTAAGTTTCTCAATTCTATCCCACTTATCTCTAGATGGAGAATGCTTGAAATTTGAATCACTAATTTCCAAATGAGAAAAGGCCAAGCAAAAATAAAGTGCACTTTCAAGCATGAGAAATGTGGAGTTCCACCTAGTTGGCATATCTTGTTTTAAGCCTTTTTTTGCATTCAAATTCACTAGGCTCACACATTCTAAAAACTTTTGTTTTCTCCCTTGAGAACCTTTCACATACTTAATACTTTCCTTTACTTTTTGGATCGCACTATCAACTTCTTTCAAACCATCTTGCACAATCAAATTAAATATATGAGCACAACATCTTATATGAAAAATCTTGCCTCCTCCTAAAAGTTGCTTTTTCATATTCAATTTGTGAGACCCTATTAGATTGGTTAAAAGCTGGTATTGTACCTAGTGGTACAATTAAGTTAAATCGAACCTTGAACTAGCTCAAATAGAAATTCTAAGAGGAATTTTAAAATTCTGAAACCCACAAAATGCCTTAGAATAGTGATTCAGAGTTCAAGGTCCAGTTTGGAGTCAATCGGGAAAATTGACCGATTAGGGACAAAACGGTCATTTTACCATTTGATGATTAAATGGAGATTTTTAGTCAAGATTTGATCACATTGGACCAAAAATAATTATATGAAATACAGTTATGGTTATTGGATTATAAAATGATGTTTAGCAGTGAAAAATTTTGATATCCGGTGTTTTTGGAGCACAAGGGTAAAATGGTAATTTTACCACTGGAGGATTAAACGAGAATTTTTTTGAAAGGATTTTGCCCCATTTGGTTAATATTGACCAATATTAGTGTAATTTGAGGTTGGACAGTGAAAAAAATATAATTCCGGTACATTTCAGAGTATGGGGGCAAAATCGTAATTTTACCATCTCGAGGGCAAAACCGTAATTTTCCACCACCAGAACATATTTTTCCAGCCATGGTCATCTTTTGATCATATCATGATTTATAATAATCATGTGGTGGAAAAGAATTGGAAGAAAAAGTCAAAAAGTTAGAAAAATGGGCAAATAGGCATGCGACACGTGGCATGCTTGATTATTTTACTATTAAAGCTTAAAAATCAGCCATTTCAACCCATTTTCTCTCTCTAATTTTGGCACACACCAGATTTAAGGGAAAGGAAAGAAGAACAAAAGGAAAAACAAGAAAACCTAGGTGAAAATCCAAGAAAAAGTGAGATTTTCAAGGAAAATCAATTGAAAAAGGTAATAATTCTTCACTTTGGCTTATGATCTACAATACCCATGCTTTTGTTCTTGATTTCCATGGTTGAATATTGAGATATCATGATGAGTTCAATTCTGAAAAATGGGTATGGATGAGGAATGATTGTTGGATTGGCTTGATTCTAGACTATGTTAGTGTTTGGAGATAGGTTAGCATGTTAGTAAGCAAAACCGTAAAAAGAAAATTTGATTTCCCCATGAATCACTCAAGGCCGAACCTAGGGTGTTGAGAATCAATGAGAAATCATTTCATTTCAAATGAAATAATTTCATTTGAATGAAATAAATTAGAAAACGACAAATTAAAGTGAAAAAGTTTAGTAGGAAAAATTACAGTGCTAATGCACTGTAATGACCGAATTTTTATCCGAAAAAATTGAAGGGTTTAAATGCTGAAAAATTGTTATTAGAAATGTGTGTGATGAATTAAGGTTTTAAAGGAGAAATAGATTAATTTGGATGTGATTTGGACATAATTGCCAATTAATCGGGTAATCGGTCGAAATTAGTCAATACCGCGTTTTAGCGATAATCGGACGCATTTTTCATTTGCCTATTATGCGGTAGCAATTTAAATTAGTTTATATTAGCTTAGGGGCAATATAGTAAATTTTCTAATTTTATTCTGTGTCAAGGTGGTGAACCCTCAGATAAAGGCAAGAAAATCGCATTCGAG
Organism: Theobroma grandiflorum; assembly: GCA_036013995.1. Classification (NCBI taxonomy): domain Eukaryota; kingdom Viridiplantae; phylum Streptophyta; class Magnoliopsida; order Malvales; family Malvaceae; genus Theobroma; species Theobroma grandiflorum. The sequence goes on along the minus strand of CP142130.1, from coordinate 13,387,550 downwards.
GATTAGCAGTTGAAGCGCTCGAATTCGACTCCCAAAAAACCTATGAGTGAATTTGCATTTCAAAAATGGTTTTGGGGAAATTGAACCTATTTGAATAAAATGCTTGAATGATTTTATTCAATCTTCTTTAAAAAAAATGGGTACCATGGGAACAAGTTTTTTTGTGAAGTATTATTTCATTGATGTGAAATTTGATTGTGCTAAATATATACATTTTTATGATGTTTACATGTATTGTTAAGAAATGTTGTGAAATTATTATCACCGTGCACGTGTGAAGGAGAAAATGCACATGCTTGTAATGGTGTGCAAAGTGGGGACGGTGATACGTAACGCCTACGATTTCCTAGAAATTCAAAATTGAGCAAAGTGGGGACGACGACACGTAACGCCCACGATTCCTAGAAATTATCTCGCGTGAACTTTGGTGAAGCGTGATTCGTTGTCCAGGGGCTTGTAGGGACGGCGATACGTAACGCCTGCAAGTGCTCAGATAAATGTCTCTTTGACCACCAAGGACAGAGGTGACTCGGCGGTATATATATATATATATGATTGCTCATGTTTTTGTGTAGATATACATGATTACTCATGTTTGTGTGTTGATAATTCTATTTTATAGAATTATTTTATTCCAATTTTGTTATTAAATTTTAGCTAAGCCCTTAGTTTTTAATTATAATTTCTTAATTTTTAGTTATTTTTATATATTTAGTTTGTTTTTAAGTAAGTTATTTAATTTTATGTTATTTCCTTTAATTTGGTTAATATTTATTAGTTTTTATATTTTTGGTAGGACCTAAAGTCATTGGGTTTAATTTTGGAAAGTAAGGTGATAAAAGACCCAGAAATCTGCTTGCATATACTTCAGTGTTTTAGCCATATCTCGAGCTACAGAACTCCAATTGCTGCGATTCTTGGACCATTGGAAAGATAAGAGATAGAGCTACAACTTTCATGAGATCACTTTACCCAGTTCTGCCTTGAAGATAGAGAAAATCGCATCGGAAAGTTACTGGACGTACTGTGCCGGGAATGGAAATTTGTAAAGATTGTTAAGTGATTTTTTGGGCCTCTCATTATGTTTTAAGCCCAATTAAACCCTAGGTCAACTTGGAGAAATCTAGGTTAAGTTTGTTAGTATATATAAGATATTTGGAGACCTAAAAAAAGGGAGAACCTTTGGAGATTCAAGAAGCTAGAAGTTGAAGCAGAAACCCGGAGATCAAAGTGGCAATTATTTTGTTTTCTTCCTTAGCTTTTATTCTTCTTGTTATTTTCAATGGTTGAACTTTATACAATGTTATTTGCTTTTTCAATTATGAGTAGCTAATTTTCTTTTTCTAGGATTGCAATTGAACTCACATGTAGTTTAAGTTTTTAATCTCTTTCTTACTTATTTTCAATGGAATTTGAATTGTTTATTCCAATTGTTCTTAATGCTTTTAATTGCCTGATCACCAATTAAATTGATTTAGGAACCTAAACAAATTTGGGAGAGGGAGTTTAGAGTAGACTAAAATTGGGATAGCATATGATCAATTCAATTGATTTGCGTATAGGATAGGGATATACCTATAGGCCATATGTAGCCAGATTAGAGCCTGAACTTAATGAGTCTGTTTTAATTTCAAATCACATAGGGATATAGTGTTTTGGTTAAAATAGATATTTTTATAGGACGAGTCGGGAGACCCTTATAAATAATTTAGGACTCTGGGTTAGCAATTCAACCCATTGAAATAAGTTAAGGAGGAGAGGTAAAATTTAGATGAAGTGTGAGGGATATTGTAATCCTAGGCTTGTTTAATTTGATATTTTCTCCAATTATTACTATTTTGATTTTTTGTTAGATTAAATTTTAGTTTATTAGTTTTATTTAATCACTTAATTTAGATTATTTGGATAAAATTAAATTGTTTTAATTTTAGTAATTAGTAAAGTTTTAGATCAATTCTTCGTGGGAACGATACTCTACTTGCTAATATACTGTCTATTCGATACGTATACTTGCGTAGTGGATTTTTAACTGACATGTGTATATATGTGATTGTATGGTATGCGAATTGCCTTAAATTGAGAAAAAGGGGTTTAACACGAAACCTTTGTACGGATGAGCGAAACCCTCGTGCAGCGACGGGTTTTGATTTCGCTTCGCTGCAACGATAATTGTCGATTTTGTTATCTAGCTAGAACAAATCCCGAGGTAAGTGGAAAAAGGGGTTTAAATATTAGTTAGATGAAAAAATTGTCTCATTTTCAACCGGTGCATTATGATTGTCAAATTTTCGATTAAGATTGCTTGTTCCCTTTTAATATTTACTCACTGAGTATTGTACTCACATTTTATAAAAATTCATGTTTTCAGATCAGGAGACTGTTAGACCCTAGATCGAGGAGTCCCCGTAGTGCATCTCCTGGTTAGAAGGTGGGCATTCAATAGCAACCCATTTCTTTTAATGTAAATGTCTCCGCTGGAAGTCATGGGTCTTTTTGTATTATGAATACAATCTAACTATGTGAATATGTGTATGCAATGTAAATTGCTAAATACATGACTGGTATGGTGCATGTATATTGTTACTAAAAATGCCATTGCGATTTGGCTATGTTCACACTCGGGAAAAAGTGTGCATGTGTATGCGTGATATGATAAATTTGTTAAGTAAAAGTAAATGGATAGGCTTGCTTGGGCTTAGTGAGCTATGCTCATTGAGCTCATGCGTCAGTCATGGCCCGGGAAATTGGGTCGTGACACAATTACATTTTCAACAGATCAACAAAAGTATCATTTGCAGAAGCATTATCCAATGTTATTGAAAACAATTTACTTTCAATGCCCCATTCTACTAACAATGCATAAATCTTTTCACTCAAAGCAACACCACTATGTAGAGGTGGCATAAAGGAAAAATTCAAGATTCTTTTCTGTAGAACCCAATTTTTGTCAACAAAATGAGCAGTAAGACATATATACCCATCAGTAACAACAGAAGTTCACAAATCAGAAGTCAAACAAATCCTACCAAGTGATTCTTGAAGCAAGGATTGTATCTTACATTTTTCTTTTTTATGCATCTTAATTATATCAGCTTTCACAGTGATCCTAGATATTAGAACAACATATTCACGCAAATAAGACAACATAGATTTAATGCCAGTATACTCCACAAATGATAAAGGTAAATTATGCATCACAATTGTAGCTACCACTAATTCACAAAACTTTTCAGGATCAAACTTTGAAGACCTCATTAACATTAAATTATGTTCTTTAGAAAATATCATTTGACCTATATCACGTGTGTCTTTCTTAACACAACTATTATTATGACGTTTCAAATTACATATCCCATACTTGCTTTCATAATTCAAAATATACCCACAAAGCTTGCATGTCACGACCCAGAACTCCCATCGAGCTCATGACAACCGCCGCGACGTCCCGATAGGCACTCATTACCTAGAATGCCGACTGGAACTCCGCAAGGCTTAGTATCAGCTTTCGCATCTCTCCGGTGAGCAACAGTTATAAAATGTCATATTTTGAAGAATCATATATCACTTTCAGATCAAAATATTAAAATATTATTTTTTGGCTCACAGGGGCGTTTTCGTCAATTTTTTTTGAAAATCTCGAAATCAGCTAAAAGTGTAATAGGTGAGTAGTAAACATATATTTCATGATTAAAAATAAATTTAAGAGTCTAAAACGTTCGTTTGAAGTAAAAATTTGACTATTTGAATAAAATAAAAATAATCAATATAATAAACTATTTTCTTGTAAAACAATTTTTAAAAAGCTATTGGTAAATAATTTTTTTATAGCGTAAAAGTTAAATATATTCATACATATTATAATGCAGACAACCAAAGTATAAAATTACTTTTACAATGACACGTGGGCCCCCGACTGACCAAATACAATGTAAACAGTGCACCTACGATCTCGAGGAGTGCAACTCCACAAGTAACTATCTACCAAGTCTACTATCTACAGACAACTTCAAGCCTGTAATGTGGGGAAAAGAGGGTGGTGAGATTATGAAATCCCAGTGAGTAAACAGACGCCATCAAAAGTATCTAAAGTCGAGTAAATAGAGATAAATTCAAACTTTGTTCTTGGTAATACAATTCATATTATCCCAACTCATTTCAATCGAGTAAAATAGAATCATTTTACTCGAATAATTAATATGAATATTCAATTTACTCAAATAATCAACTTGGCTTATGAATTTCTAATAACTTGGCTCCTGCCAAAATCATTCTCGGAGATATCCCGGCTGAGGCATCTGACTGAGACCGCCAAGGCTATTAAATGTCATGCTCACATAAATATGTTTTTACATCTGAAAACCTAGCCATTCCTTGGCGTTGGCTGAGTCTCACTCTCACGCGGTGGTCCACGTGAAGTGCACTCAAATCCTTACCTCCAGAGACACCCAACACACGGCTTTCCGATCGAGGTAAGGTATATATGATTCTGTGTCCCCTCTCTTAGGCTGGTCCACAGAACCTCCACTGTAAGGATTATGGATTATTTTATCTACCACCTTATTTATAAAGTCTTTATTTGCATGACATTGCGATTTGTTGCAACCTAGCCTCTCAAGGCTGAATACACAGTACTTGTAATTCTAACACGAAAATCAGTTTAGCCATTCATGCTCATATATTGTCATAAGCCATTAAGTTTAAACACAATTTATAAAACAACAATAAACAATCTCCAATTACTCTATTTTCCAAAATCATCATTTAATTTTTGAAAAATTCATAAAATCATTTTATAAGATCACATTTGTTCATAAAGCATAACAATTTACCATTTAAACCCATTTTACCATAAAATTTCAAAATTTAATAAAAACTACTCTAGATAATTAAGATGATAGAAAGTTTACTCACAGTACTAGGAGTTTGAAATACTCCTATTCTCGATTCTCGGGTACAGTCTTTCACCCGTATCAAATGGCTCACCACCTATCCATATTGCACAATACACCATTTACCACATTAATACTAGACCATTTTAAAACCAATTCAGGCTAGATATATATGCATGAAATGAAATGCAAGTTGTCCGAATACCGCTTACCTGCGGTGTTAAACTAATTCGGCCTATTACCTGATTAAATGACAATTGTGTCCAAATCATTTCTAAATTGCTCCATTTATTTTCCAATATTTCAATTCACCAAACACAAGCCAAATTACCCAAAATTTAGCATAATTATCCTCACAATTCTTCATGAAAAATTCGGCCATTATAGGTGCACTAACACCAAAATTGTTCCTACTTGTTTTTCACACCACAAACCATCAATTCTCAACCAATTTTCTTGCAAATAAATCAAATCCATCATTCCCACACAACATGTAAGGTTCGGCCATTGAAGGTTAGTGGGGGAAATGAAATTTTTCCTTGTTGTTTTGCTTCTAGACATGATAACCTAACTAAACACACTAACATACCTCAAAATCAAACAATTTCCAACATCATTCTCTCACCATACCCATCCGGCCAACCATGACTTCACTATGAAAACATGCTTCTCAACCATAGAAAATGAAAAGAAATGCACGGGTAATGAAGATCTCAAGCAAAAGTTGAGAAATCTCACCTTTTTCCACTTAATCCTTGAAAAATCAATGAATTTATTTGATTTTCTTAGCTAGGGTTTTTGTTTTCTCTTTGTTTTCCTTTCCTCTTTCTTTTCTTCCTTTGGCCGAATATGGGAGGTGTGTTTTGGAAGATATGGGTTGATTTTTTTTCAACTAAATATTAAAATAATAAAGGCTTGACACCTGGCATAATGTGATTGGTCCAAAATTTAAATATTTGACTTTTACACTTAAATTTTTCACCACATTTTAATGCCATACTTATCCATTCCCACAATAAAAAAATTCACAAATTTGACAAGTGTTGGGGGTGAAAAATTACCATTTTGCCCTCGAGGTGGCAAAATTATCGTTTTGCCCTTGTACTCTAAAAATTTCGAGAATGAAAATTTTTCACTGCTAAACCTCAAGTTATACTCCAAATAATCAATCTTGATCAAATGTGGTCAAAATCTTTTCTAAAAATTCTTATTTTGTCCTTAAATGGAAAAATGACCATTTTACCCTTATATAGTCAATATTCCAAATTGACTTTAAATTAGCCCTCGAACTCTGAATCACTATTGTAAGTCATCCTTGGACTGTGGAATTCTCAATTTCATCTTTAAAATCTCTAGTTTAGCTAGTTCGAGGTTTAATTCAGCTTCGTTGTACTAATAGGGGTAATACTGACTTTTAATGTTTTTTCGAGATACCCGAGTATGCCAGCATGTTGTCAAGCACAATGAGGACATGGTAAGTATTTTATTGATTCGGTTTTTACATTGCACTTTACTTTTGTTTTTCCATCACTTGAGTTCTTTTCTGGCAAATGTTCAAAGAATGTCCAAAGCTTTGAAGTTAATTTTCGTTTTTTGGGTTGGCATGGCTTCTTTTCATCTATTGCTCCCAACTGCTCAATCTGTAGACAATCATCAAATTCCTCCAAACAATGGACATTTGATTCAAAAGAAACATTGATATTGTCAGATTCCATTTGCAACCATCAACAACATAAATAACAAACAAGAATTTATTCTCATAACAGCATCAGCAAATAAGTTTCCAAAGAAGACAATACATGAAATGAAATAGGGGAACAGTTAGGGTATGATTTTAGCACAACTAAAGGAATGACTTGAAAGGACATCAATATTTCATAAATGTGGATTCAAGGAACTATAGCAGAATATGAGGAAGTAATAATTAAGAAAGGGAAGGAAATAATTAATAAGGTGCAGCTGCAAACACAGAGTTGAAATACATATACAACACTATCTAGGACTTACAAATCCAATTATTCTATATGCCATCAATAAGATTTTAAACTTTGAAAGGGTTGTTTGAGATCTTATGAGACTATTACTCATTCATATACCACAATTTATGATGTCTTGGTTTAATAAATTAAATAGTTACGGCGCAAAAAGTATCGCTTATCAACATAAGGGAAAAACAAATAATCCTATCTCCAGCAATAATAAGTCACAAGCAACAAACAAAACATGTATATTAATTAATCATTATAGATCAAAAGGAAAAACAAATAACACCTGTAGCTTTTCTCAGTTCAATTTTATCCAAGGGTGCTCTACTATTCTTGCTTTGCTGAGAGGACTGTGTTGATATCTTGAGCCCAAATGAATCTGAACTTGGTTGATTACCCGGATTGCCTATTGAAAGTTTTGAGCAGATTAGTCAAGCAGCTGCAAAATGTCACAAAATGGTGAGTTTTCCCCATATCAACTTGTATGCATTATGAATTGAATATATATTTTATAAACCAAGGAAATATACATGGAATAACTCCAAAACCAAAGAAAGAAAGTAAGAAATTTCGAGGAAGCTCCATTAATCGTTAGGCTTTTCAAAAAAAGGCTTTTCAAAAAAAAATTGCTTACCTTTGTTTCAGTAAATGGGCAATGTTGATATGGGGAAAAGAAAGAACACAATCACAGATGCAAGAAGGACAAGATCTGGAGACCGGTGGCCTGGTACAGTGTGCTGTAAGCGATGAGAGACTGAAAGGGTGAAAAGAAAAATTTGAAGACTGGTGGTCTGGTGCGGTGCACTGTGAGCGATGAGTGACTGAATGGGTGAAGAAGAAATTTGGAGATTAGTGGTCTGGTGCGATGCGTCGTGAGCGATGAGCGACTGAAAAGGTGAAGAAGAAAGATCTGAAGAGTGGAGACTGGTGGTCCAATTCGATATTGGCATGCAGCGATGTGCCCTTAGCGATGCAATCCCAAATAAAATCTAAAGGTTAAAAATTAGGGTATTAATGTATAATTACATTAATACCTTTTATAAAATTAAAAAACCTGTTTAAAATAATTATTTAAAATTATTTATATAAGGCTAAAGTAGTCTTTAACTATAGATGTTTAATGGGTTAATAAATGTGTCAAGTGTACACGTTTAAACACGATAACACGTTTAAGTAAACGTGTTTTAAACGTGTTTGACACGTTAAGACACAAAAATTTTCGTGTCTTAACGTGTTAAACATGGTTAGACACGAAACACGTTAAGAGTAAACCCATAACCTGTTTAACTCGTGTCTTCTTGTGTTGTGTTAACATGTCGTGTCCAAAATTTCCAAGTCTAACCATGAGCTTAAGAGATGATAGTGTATTACATGATATGAAAATGAGCACATGATGTATGTTGATTTGTGATTTTGCATGTGACGATGTTTCCACATGCGACATGAGATAAGTGTGAGGACATGTTTAAGATGTTGTATACATGATAATTTTGAATGGTTATGATGAATTGAAAGATGAACATGACTATGATTTTTAGACATATAGAATGTTGCTAAATGTGACCTAAGGTAATGAGGGCTATGCCATTACCAACAGTTTATGTCAATAGGAGTGAGGTGGTGATTCCATTCCTAAGTGCACCAAAGTTGACCTAGGGTAACGGTGTGTATATATGCCCTAGAACCATTTGGTTGGGCAATGGATGCATATCAAAAGATGTATAAAACCTCAAAAGGTTTTACTTCATCAGATAGGTTTTATGGACAATAAGTTATCATAAAACTAATTTGGATGAAGAAGCCCTTAGATATTTGGTGCTTTTCATAAAAATTGTAAAAAGTTTCAGTTATGAGATTCTAATGCATTAAAGCATGCATTCTAAATGTTCCTAGCCAATGTATTACTGAAATAGGGTATCAATAAAGTTTAAAGGCCAACTTATGTTATGTTCCTCATTATGAGTGGGCAATTGATCTCATATGATTGATGGGATAGGGAGACTTAGAACAAACATGTGAGTGCTTGTTCAAGCAAGAACAAGTTCACTAAACTAGACCCTTAATGAGAATTTTATTTGGTATTTCACTCAAATATCTATGGATTAAATTTTCATATGTTAGTTGTGTAAGTAATCCTTAGACTTGAGACATCATTGTTGTCTTGTATAAGAAGTGTTATGCTTTGATTCCATTTGTATAAACCCTAACCATAGATGCCTAAAAAAGATGTCGTTGGATATAACATAAATCATATGGAGGTATAGGAATTGTCAAGGGAGGAATCATCATTCCAAGTGAAGACTGTTAAAAGGGAAGTATCTTACTTGTTGGTTAAGCTTGTATGAACTTGATAAAGTCTTTGGTCAAAGCAAGATGAAAGGAAAAGAATTTCCTTAAGGTATCATCCAAAGTCGACATTAAGGCTTAATAGCAAATATAAAAGGCATTAAAAGTAAACACTATATCATGTTTTTTACCTATTCTGGATACATGATGATGGGATCGAATTACTTAAGTAAGACTAGACATGAAAGTGTGAGTCAAACCATATGACTCTTCTTTCATTTGGGTGGCCATGATGCTTTGCTAGAAGCCAATCTTAGTCTATAAGTATGATTGGCTAATTAGAGAATTAGTGATAAGGCCAAATTTGATTTGATTAATCTAGTTCCTTATAAGGTTTAAAATTCCAATTCATGTTTATTGCCAATACGATTAGAAGCCTAATGGGTCACACACATAAGGTGATTATCAAGAATTAATTTGGAAATCAATCAAATAGGATTTAATTGATGAAGTTGAAAGACTTCATAGAGAGAAAATTGAAAGTCAATTTATGAGTTTTTGAGGCTATTGCAAGAAGTTCAAATAAAGGATTTTATTTGAGCATAATTAACAAACTAAGTCTTAAAGCATTACATGGTGATGTAATAACATGGCTTAAGCTCACACAAAAGATGCCATAAAGCTTGGATAAGATTCAGGTTATCCCACGATTTTGGATTAAAGATTAAGTTAGGAAGTTTACAGAAGGATAAATAGTTATTATCAGGGATAAAGTTAAAGAACAAGTTACCAACAATGGATATTAGATGTTAGGTGTTGTTGAAGAAGTTGGCCTTTTTGGAAAGGTTGAGCTTTCGACGAAAGGTGATAAAAGGAAAAGCATGCTTCAAAAAGGGGGTAAATATGACGATTTTAGTTATTTTGATATAATTAAGCATGCTTATTCTACAATCTTGCATGTATTTTTGATGAACATGAGTTCTTGTCACAGCCCAATTTATAGGCCATGATTGACGCATGGGCCCAATGAGCGCAGCTCACCAAGCCTAAGCAAGCCTATCCCATTTATACTGTTTAACGTCTTATCAACTAATGCATCCATACGCATTCCAACTGGTGTGAAAATAGCCAACTCATGATGGCATTATCGATTAAAATATACATATGCTGTTTAAGACATGTAACTTAGTAATTCACATTACATGAACATATTCATAAAATAAAAGAAACCGTGACTTCCAGCGGAGAAACTACGATAAAAGGGTTGCTATTGAATGCCAAACACCTACCTAGAGAACGAACTATAGGGACTCCTTGTCTAGGATCCAATAGTCTCTTGATATAAAAACATGAATTTTTAAAACAGTGAGTACAAAACTCAGTGAGCGAACATTAGAAAGGAACAAGCAGTAATAATAAGGAAAGTTGAGAACCATGATGCACTTGTTTGAAAACAAGGCAATTTAGATTCAATTATTATTAAAACTCTTTCCACTTAACCTTGAGTTATTAAACATTCAATGATAAAGCAACTAGTTTCAACATGAGTTGAAAAGAAAAGAATTTACATCAATCATTCTAGCAGGATAGTAAAATCAACGATTTATCGTTGCAGAGGGAAGACATTCTTGCTGCAGCTGAATGACTTTCTGCTGCAGCGAAGTGTAATCACAACCCGTCACGGAACGAGGGTTTCGCTCGACCACACGAGGGTTTCGTGTTAGAACCCTTTTACCTCAATTTGAAACAATTTGCAATAAAGGAAAATTTCTCAAGGTTCACATACCATACAAATCACATTTTTTTCCATCATGCATACTATATCACGCATATATATAATCACGCGTAATTACATACACCACCCCACTCTCTTCAGCTCTAGTGCACTCCCTACTCGCACCAAGCAATAAGACCACGTGTGCACTCCTTACTCACACAAAGCAATAAGACTATGTATGCACTCCCTACTCGCACAAAGCAATAAGACCATGTGTGCACTCCCTACTCGCACAAAACAATATGACCATGTGTGCACTCCCTACTCGCACAAAGCAATATGACCATGTGTGCACTCCCTACTTGCACAATCCCTTGGTCATTAATACACATTATCCATTCATTCATATCATTATCAACACAATAAAATGAGCATGTATTCATTTTCTTTACACAATGCACATTATCCATTCATTCATATCATTATCAACACAATAAAATGAGCATGTATTCATTTTCTTTACACAATGCACACACTCATAACATTAAAATAATTGTCAAAAGCTTGTTCCCAAGACTCATTTTTAAATAAGAAGTTGGATATAAATCATTCAAGCATTTCATCTCAACTCAATAAAAATTCCCAAAACAGTTTGAAATGCAAGTTCACTTACTGTATTAGGAGTTTGAAATACTCATATTCTTGGTCCTCTAGCACAATGTCTTTACCCTTGTTAGAGGGCTCACCACTTATACATAATACACGACACATAATTCAATATATTGTGTCATACCATTATAAATCTACTTCAAGCTCTATATGAATGCATGAGGTTGTTCGGACAGTCACTTAAATACGATGTTACACGTTGGATCAATTGTGATCAGAATAAAATGGTATGGCCTAATTCGATTTATCACTCGATTAATTGGCCAATACGTCCAATTCAACTCCAAATAATTTCATTCCTCTCCTAATACTACAAATCATCAAACACAATTTAAATAACTTGAAATATGAAAAAATCATCCTCAAATTTTCTCTTGAAAAATTCGGCCATGAAGGGTTCACTAACAATATAATTTTTCATGCTTGATTCTCACACCATAAATCATTAATTCCTAACCAAATCACTTGAAATAAAATCACATCCACCATCAATATACCATAAGGAAGATTCGGCCATGAAGGGTGGGTAAAGAACATGTGATTTTTCTTACCCGTTTTCATTCCAAACATGATAAACTAACTAAAAACACTAATATATCTTAAAATCTAATCAAATCAACCATCAAAACTTCTCTCTCTAAATTATGTCAGCCATGAATCCTTCATGAAATCATGTGATTCAACCATGGAAAATGCAAAAGAATGCATAAAAAAGGTAGATCACAAGGTAGAATTAAGAAATTTCACCTTTGATTGCTTGATTCCTTGAAATCTAGTGATTTTCTCTTGAAATTTTCACTCTAGGGTTTTTGTTCTTTCTTTTTCCTTTCTTCCTTGAGTTGGCCGACCATATGAGAGTGATATGGGAGGGTTATGGGCTGATTTTTAAAGCCAAGTATGCATGGATGAAAATTTGACACATTTCACCATGTAATTGGCGCATGTGTCATACTTACTCATTAAGTATTCTCTCTCCACCACTTAAAATTTCCTCAATTATCCATGATAATAATGGGTGAAATTCATGTGCTGGACATGTGTTGGGTGGTGTAAAATTACAATTTTACCTTTGGGTGGCAAAATGACTATTTTGCCTTTATGCTCGAAAAAATGTCAGAATTAAAATTCTTCACTTCTCAAACTCAAATTATGTTCTAAATAGTCAATCTTGATCAAAACCTCTTTCAACATTCAAATTTTAACCTCGGGTGTCAAAATGACCATTTTGCCCCTACGTTATGAAAATTCCAATTTGACTCTAAATTAATCCTCGAACTCCGAATCATCATATTAAATCATTCTGGGGTTTTAAAATTCTCAATTTCATCTTAAAATCTCTATTTGAACTAGTTCGAGGCTTAAGTCAACTTAGTTGTACCTCTAGGTATAATATCGACTTTTTCGAAGTATTCAAGTATGCAAGCATGTTATCAAGCACATGAATGACATGGCAAATATTTTATAGTGTTGGGCTTGACAAGATCTCACAGTTCTATAAGGGTTGTGTTGTGAACTTTGGTTTTCTAAGTACATTTTGATGAAAGCTATATATGATATGTAGATATGTTTATGAAGTACTTAGTTTTGTGCATGGGAAACAAGCACCTTTAATGTTTTGATACCTCAAAGCCATGATTATTTGTCTATGGATTGATTGATTGTGTTACTTCGATATTTGAAAAGAAAAATGAATTTTCTTTGAATGGACCATAACAATGGGTCATTTTGTCTTTAAGATATTTGGTTATATTGATTATAGTAGATTAGTCTTGTTACGACTCCTTTGATTTTGCTAGTGAATGGATTCACTCTTTTGCTTTTGAAATGAACTTTGGTTAATCTTGAAATATGGAAAACATTTTAGTGGAGACTATTAAGTTAAGGACTTATAGCTAGCAACAATAGACGTTAGCCATTGTGCACAATGCTTTGTATCCTTTGAACAAAAGTATTGCATTCCGTTTGAAAAGTATTGATACTTTGAACAAAAGCATCGATACCTTGAGTCTAAGAGGTCCTACGGGACATTCTATTTGAAATGTATCAATACATATGAGCAATGTATCGATATTTAAGGCTTATTTCCAAAATTTCACAATTTTAAAATTATTTTAAAAATGCAAATGGTTTGTTTTTAACTATTAAGTTTTATAAATACTTGATTTTGTTGAAAACAATATGAAATGATAGATTTATGTCTGTGAAGCAATTTTTGGAAATATTTGAAAACCTGTTTAAATGTATTGAAATTCAAACATGTTTTATGATTTTAGAATACAAGTGCTTTTGTTTTAAATTACTAAACTTTATAAATACTTTTTCTTTATTTGAATTACTCTGAAAGAGTGGATTGCGCTTTAGAAGTGAAACTTTGGAAATATGGGAAATTTGATTATGCTTGGGAAGCAAACTTTGGAAATATTTTGGAAATGGTTTACTTGCATTAATTTGAAAGTGAATTTGATAAACACTCTTTTGTTTAAGCCTGTTCCTCTTCCCTATAAATATTCGCGGAGTTATTTATAACTCACACATGTAAGATGCATTTGCTATTTTAGATTAGTTGACTGCTTGGTGTTGTTGATTTCTCACGCAAGTGCACGTATTGTTAACAAGGAATATAATAAAAAGCAGAATTCATTCCCATGGATAATTGAATTAATTCCTAATTGTTAACTACTAAAATTATAACACCATAATCTTATCCAAATAACTTAATTATTAAAATGAAAAATTGAAACTAATAACTAAAACTAATCTAAAATTTATCAACAAAATTATTTTATTAAATTCGAGTGACTACCAGACCTAAGATTATGATATCCCTTAATACTTCTTCTGATTATTGTCTCTCTCTCTCTCAACTTGGTTTAATGGATTAAGTTGATAACATAGAGTCTTAATTTATTTATAAGTCTCTATCGAGTTTCTCATAAAAATATATCTCCCAAGTAACTTACTATATGTCTATACAAATTAAATTGAAAAAAGATTCATTAAGTTCGTGCTCTAATTTTGACTATGTATGTCTACCATATATGCAAATCAAATCAGCTAATCAATTAAGTGTATTCAATCATACACTACTCTATTCTAGGTCTACTTAAATCTCCTTTGTCAAGATTTAACTTAGATTTCAAATTTAATCTAATTGGTGGCCAGTCAACTAGAAGTATTAAGAACAAAATAAAATAAACAACTTAAATCCATAAAACACAAGCAAAAGAGAGATAAATAAATCAAATCACGTATGGAGTTCAATTATAATATTAGATAAACAATTTAGTTCCTCATCAAGTCACAATTATCATCAAAATTGCTCTCCTTCTTCCATTAAAATTCTTCTTTCATTAAACACCTATAAAGCACAAATAAATAAGCAACAACCTATCTTAATCACATTAACACCTAATTAAGCATAAAATTAACTAAAATTAGATTGACTCACCTAAATTAACTAACCTAAAAACTCCTCTAGTAAGTCCACTATCTCAATAACATCATAAGGATGAATCTTTACCACCTTAAACTTATTCCCCTAATATGGTCTAAGATTCCATGGCAAAAAATGGAGTTGTGAATCAGAAAGTACTACTCACTGTCCAACCACAAAATCAAGATAGTTGAAAAGTGGTGGTGGTTTTGTCTCAAGAGTTGGTGCCTGTGTAGTTGAATGTGCTGAAATAGGCTTACTTTTACCCTCATTAACTAAATCCAATTTATAACAACTATTTGTATAAGGATATTGAGTTGCATTGAACAAATTAAATACTACTTCCTCCTCTCCAACTTTAAAAGTTATTTTGCTATTCTTCACATTAATAATTGCTCCAGTTGTAGCTAAGAATGGTCTTCCTAGAATTAGAGGAATTTCAATATCATCATCAATCTCGAGCACAATGAAGTCCACCGAAATGTATAAATGCCCAACTTTAAGCAAAACATCCTCTATAATCCCAACTGGGTGCCTGATTGTTCTATTTGCTAATTGCAAGGTAACTGTAGTAGGTTGTATATCTTAAAATCCAAAATTTCTGGCAATAGATAAAGGCATTATTGAAACACTAGCACCTAAATCACATAAAGCTTTAGAAATTTCAAAACTACCAATAGTGCAAAGAATAGAAAAACTTCCCAGATCTTTAAGCTTTGGTGAAAGCTTATTCTGGATTATAGCACTACATTCTTCAGTAAGTACAATTGTCTCAAACTCTTCCAATTTCCTTTTTTTTTGCTTAAGATGTCTTTTAAGAATTTAAGATAACTTGGCATTTGTTCTAAAGCTTCAGCAAAAAGAATATTACTGTGCAAGTTATTAAATATCTTAAGAAATCTTTGGAATTGTTATCAAGCTTTTGCTTTTGAAAACATTGAAGAAAAGGTGGTCAAGGTGTGAGAGCATATTGTGATTTTTCTTTTGAATTTTCAGTAGATTTTTCAACCGCAATATTTTTTTCAGCATCTTTTTCAATTTCTTTTTTATTAGATTGAATTGAAATCTCAAGATTTAATGCTTGATTACTTACATCTTTACGTACCTCTTTTCCATTGCGGAGAGTGATTGCCATACAATGTTCCTTACCTTCTTTTCTTAGGTTAGGTTCAGTATCACTTGGTAAGGTACCTTAAAGTCTAGTATTTAAAACACTGGCAAGTTAACCTACTTGTATCTCAAGATTTTTAATTAAAGTTGCTTGATTTTGAATGGAGGCATCAGTCTTTATCATAAATGCATCAGTTTTTGTTATGAATGCATCAATCTTTGTCATGAATTGTATGAACATATCTTCCATTGAAGGCTTTTTCTTTGGCATAGGGGCTCTAGATGAAAATCCAAAAGAAAAGTTTGACTTAGCTACTGATGAAGACCTTTGGTTGTTATTCCATGAAAAACTAGGATGATTCTTCCAACCATGATTATAAGTGTTGGAATAGGGATTGCTCTACTGCTTATTTCTAACAAATTAACAAGACTCAGAATAGATGGGACAATTGTCATTTGAATATCCTTCCCCACAAAATTCACATGCCATAAAGAGTTCTGAACAACATTAACACTCAGTTTATCTATTTTCTTTGCGAGAAAGGCCAATTGTATAAAGACAATGTTTATCACATTTAATTCATGAATTCTAGCAATTTTTCTTGTACCTACTATTTCATATGGCCATTGATAATTATTAGAAGCTATCTCTTCAAGCAAATCATAAGCCTCATCAATGGATTTACTCATGAGTGCACCTCCAGCAGCAACATCAATGGTAGTTCTAAAAGGTCCCAGCAAACCATTATAGAAAGACTGAACTTGCAGCCACTTAGGTAATCCATGGTGAGGCCATCTTCTCATCAAATGCTTATGCCTCTCCCAAGCCTCATATAATGATTCAGAATCAAATTGCATGAAAGAAGTGATATCATTCTGCATTTTTGCTAACTTTGCAGGTGGGAAGAATTTTACTAAGAATTTTTTAGCCAAATCATCTTAAGTTTTAATGGAACCAATAGGAAGCGAATTTAACCAACTCTTTGTTTTATCTCTCAATGAAAAAGGGAAAAACCTCAATCTTATGGCATCATCAGAAACAACATTAGCCTTAAATGTATCGCAGATTTTCAAGAAATTTATAATATGAGCATTTAGATCATCATTAGGTAAACCCCCAAATTGAACAATAGTCTGAATCATCTGAATGATTGATGGCTTAATTTTAAAATTGTTGGCTTGAATAAGAGGTCTTCGAATGTTAGAGTGAAGATTTTGTACTGGAGGTACTACATAATCCCTCAAAGGCTTGGTCTCTTCCTCTTGTTGATCAGCTATTGTTTTACTTGAAGTAGAAACTTTTTTATTTTTCCTTTAAAGTCTTCGAAAAGTTTTTTCGATTTCTAGATCAAAAGGAATAATTTTCAAATTTCGGGCTCTTCACATACAATGACCAACAATACCTAAAAAAATTAATTAAAGAAAAGAAAAGTCTAGATTAAAATTAAGAATACTCGGTATTAATATTAACAAGAAATAATTAAAAATCAATTCCCTGGCAACAACGCCAAAAACTTATTGTTCAATTTTCTATTCACGCAAGTGTACATATTGTAAAAATAATATAGAGATGAGTAGAGTGTCGATCTCATAGAGAATTGAATTAATCCTTATTGTTAACTACTAAAATTAACACACCTTAATTTTATCTAAACAATTAAAATTAAAAAAGAAAATTTAAATTAATAAACTAATAACTAAAATTAATATATCAGCAAATTTTACTTCTAGTGATTAACAGACGTAAGGTTATGATATTCGTCAATACTTCATCTGAATATGGTCTTTCTCTCTTAACTCAGTTTAATAGATTAAGTTGCTAACCTAGAGTCCTAAATTATTTACAAGTCTCTGTCGAGTTTCTCATAAAAAGACCTTTCTCAATTAATTTATTATATGTCTACACAAGTTAAATTTAAGAAAGATTCATTAAGTTTGTACTCTAATCCTGACTATGTATGGCTTATAGGTGTATGTCTACCCAATATGCAAATCAAACCACCTAATCAACTAAGTGTATTCAATCATACGTTATTCTATTCAAGTTCTACCTAAATCTCCTTCGTCAAGGTTTAACTTAGGTTTTTAATTCAATCTAATTGGTGATCAGGCAATTAAAAGCATTAAGAACAGAATAAAATAAACAACTTAAATCTATCAAACATGAGTAAAAGAGAGATAAAGAATTTAGATTACATATTGAGTTCTATCATAATCTTAAATTAATAATTTAGCTCCCCATCAAGTCATACATCATCATCGAATAAAATTTAAACATTAAGAACAAAACTAAGAAAATAAAAGAATAAAAGAAAATATAGAAAAACTCAAGAGTTGTATTCTTGATCTTTAAATCTCCTTGAATCCTTCAAATTCTTTTTAGCTTCAATGATTTTGTGGCTTGACTCTCAACTGCTATTTTGGTGTTTTTTTTTTTTTTTCTGTTCTCCTTTCAAGTATGTCAAAAGGTTATTTTTATAGGCTTTGAAGTAAGGCCAAGTTGGTTGGAGAAAGAAGTCAATTTCAGCTAGAATTTCCTCACTAGACTATGTAAGTCGCAGCCTTGCCCAATTAATTAATAAAAATTGTAATTGCTCTAGGACTACTACAGTATATCAAATTCAATGAGCTTTTTGACTATCTTCTAGGCTGAACTGGGTAAAGTAGTACACATCAAAGTTGTATAATTTTCTCTTATCTTTCCAATGGTCTAAAAATTGCTTCATTTGGAGCTTTGTAGAGAAAGTTATGGCCAAAATATCAAAACATATGTAGTGAAAGTCTGTACCTTGAAATTACTCTCATTCTTCCATTAAAATTCTTCTTTCAAATGTTGACTCCATAAGCTTTTAATGATAATAAAACATTCCCATTCATTTATGTCTAATTTATCTACTTGAGTGTGCGAGGCAAAAATCCATGTCAATAATAAATTAATCATTCAAAGACAAATATCAAAAATCATAGGAATAAGGAACCACAATTGAGCAACAAAACAGAAGCCACTTAGTTGGATAATCAAGGGAGCTAGTTAACTAAGATTCAAATAAGAGGTTGGCGGGTTCAAGCAGGTTGAGAAACAAATGACACTTAGTCGGCCAAGAAATGTGGTTAGTCAACTAGGAGCTTACTGCCAAAAACTGGGTTTAGAACACAGAAACTACTTAATCGATTAAGGCAAATGTTAGTCGACTAAGAGTATTCTGTCAGAAAATTTGAATCTAAGACAACAGATCAACGGCTAAAACTGCTCCTTAGTTGTTTCCAATGATCAAAAACTGCCAAACACCTATTAGAGCTGATTTTCAACATATATAAGGCACTCCCAATGGCTAAGAAATATATCCAAGGCTTCCAAGATAAAAAAAAAAGAGCTCAAAAATTGTAAAAATCCTTTGTATACTTTCTGCATTTGACTCTTATCCTTGTAATAGATCAAAACACTTCACTTTGTACCACTTAGATCAAGTCAGTGATCATAGGTACACCTTTATTTCTCTTCTCCTTGATTACTTAGAGTGTGCGAGACACTTTAAGGGGATTGATCAAGCTTGGGTGAGCTTGATTGAGTGTATAGGTTCTAACTTAGCCTTTAAAAAGTTAATTGTTGGGTTTTTGTTGATCCCGAGAAAAACCATTGTAAAGGTTGTCATTGATCCTACTAAAAGCCATTGTAAAGCTTGGTAGAAACTTGAGAATTCCACCGTTTATAGTTATTGGGTTCGAAAATCCTTGGTTGAACAATCAAGGTAATGGATGTCTTTGACCGAACCATTCTAAATCTCTACTTATTATCTGCTCTATTTTTATATTTATTTTCATTCCTTCATGAATCATTTTTTCATCTTGCTTCTGACTTCTCATAATTAACCATCAACTAGTTCGAAATTCGAAATCAAATTGAGCAAGAGCCAAAAAATGCTATTCACCCCCCCTCTAGCACATTTACTTGAGACCAACATCAAATACCTATAAAAGCACAAATAAATCAATAATAACATTTCTTAACTATATTAAAACCAAATTAAGCATAAAATTAACCAAAATTAGATTGACTCACTTAAAATAACTAATTTAAAATAATTAAATAAAATTTATTAATTATTATTCATTACTGCTAGAACTAAACTAAATTACTATCAAAATTAAGCCCAAATAACTCTATATCATAGAGTTATCACTTAGGTTGTCTGGGTACTTCCAATTAGACCCTTGTGCTAGTCATGGACCTCGAGTTTGGGCCGTGACAGGTGCAAACAACGAAAAGACATAAATTTTGTAGATCTTAACAATCCACAAGAAACTAAAAGACAACATTTACTAGCTGAAGCATGAACTAGACGAAGATATCACAAATTTAAGAATAAACTAGATGTAATGATAGCTAAGACATGGTTCACAAGAATATAGAGGGAGATGAGCTCAAATAGTATCCTCACTTTATAGCTTGTCCCAAGAATCTTACTTTTTATATGGATCTTGTACTTAACATCTAAAAGAAAAGAAGAGAATAATGACTCCTATATCACAAAATTGACCTACGATAATAAAATTCAATACTAAAGTAAAAACACAATAGGTATTAAGAAGACTAAGATGTGAGTCAAAAGAATGTCCATTATGAGTGACATTCATGTTGTAACATTAACAATATAGAAAAAAAGGATAGACAAAGTGGATAAGATAGAAGAATTACGAGTCATGTCATTGCAACAAGAAGAGTTTAGGAGCCAAAATGAATTATCCGAAGTAATAGAAAAAGTATTGTGAAGAGAAAAATTGGAAAAAATAACCTATTTTAGTAAGATCTTTGTCTCACTTATAATGAGAGTGGTATTTCCTTAGATGTAGCAACAACATGGTTGAATATCCAAATTTTAAGAAACCTCTGTTAGATTTAGAGGTTCTACTTTTAGATCTTGGTGTATGCATAAGACATTGTCTAATAGATTTCCTAACCTTATGACAATACTTGCATCCAATCGTGGAGCAATCAAAAAATATTGTGACCTTGTTGTTATCTATTCATGTATAACTTGACTCCAGCTTGTTAGATGGATGGCTTAGTATTTGTAGTAGAAAGATCAATATCAGTTTGTGAAGATTTATTCACACCAAGACATGTCTCTTTAAAATAATTTCTTGAATAGTAGTATCTAATGTTGAAAGTGAATTTCAAAGTAGTAATGAAGCCTTGACAATTTCATATTCTAATTAAAAAGTCAAAAGAACTTGAATAAGATGAAAATGATTCTCACTAATTCTAACTTGAGTTAACTAGTTCCAAATAGGTTAAGCTTAAGCCAAAAATCATTCACGAATATCTATATTCTTATTTTAGATTGTGAAGAGTGTCCATAACTAATAACAGTGACTAAGCCTAGAAATTTTATACCTTATGGTAAGAAAATCTTAACTCTCTTGTGTTGTCTCAATATCAGTAATCTTCAAGCTGTTCTACAAACTTGGCATTAATCTTATCAACCCTACAAGTAAGTTGAATAATGTCTCGAGTGATAATACACTAAAGTTCGTGAAAATAGAAAACCTTTCAAAAAAAGTTTTAATTAAGTTAAAAACTTCAGATTACTCCATCTGAAAGTCAAAATTAGCGTATATTGATGTCATAATTGAAACTAGGAGATCAAAACTAAAAAAAAAAAAACAATCCTCTTACAAAAATGATGACGAGGTAGATAGATGATGTGGCATATGACATGGCAAGACATGTGAAAAAATAGATTGTATAGTGGACAACATGGTAGATGACATGGAAGAACACACAATGATTAGTTGACATGGAGGAACAAATGACAGATGACAAGACAGGACACACCATATATAGATGACTAGTAGAACATGTGACAGATGATGTGGTAGTATACTTGGATTACTTGTGTACCTACTTAATTTCTTAACAACAAATGTTATGTCTGGTCTTATGCACACCATTGTAGGCATTATGCAATCAATTACTTTTTCATATTACAATTAATCAGCCACTCTACCAACATTAGGCATTAATTTAATTTGAAAATCTATAGGTGTAGATGCTAGTATAGAATCATTAAGATTAAAGTTTTTTAACATTTTTTCAATGTAGTGTGATTGTGACAAAATTAGGCCATTTTCTTATTCATTGTAAAATCATTTGACAAATATTTCTTTGTCTTTTCAACTTGTTCCAAATCTATGCCAAATATCAACATGTCATCCACATATAAGCAAATTATAACTTCTTTACCATTTTAGAGTTTGCTATATATGTGCTTATCAAACTCATTTATTTTATAGCTATTGGCTAAAAGAATTTCAACAACTTTTTGATGCCATTGTGTTGGTGCTTATTTAAGTTCATATAGTGATTTGACAAGCTTACAAACATTATGTTTTTTCTTGAAATAATGAACCTTTTTTGTTGTTCCATGTAGACTTTCTTTTCCAATTCATCATTTAAAAATGTTGTCTTGACATTTATTTGGTGAATTATTAACTTATAAATTGATGCAAGTGAAATTAGAAGTCTAATTATGGCAATTCTAACTATTGGATCTTAAGTGTCAAAGTAGTCATTTCTTTCCTTTTATGTAAAGCTTTTGGCTACGAACCTTGTTTTAAACCTATCTATGGTTCCATCCAACTTCATTTCAATTTTCAAAATCCATTTACAACCTATTGGTTTGGAACTTGGTGGAAGATCAACCAACATCCAAGTGATATTTCCGATTATTAAGCCCATTTCATCATTAATTGCTTCCTTTTAAACCTTTTAAAATGTAAAGTCTTGAAACTTTATTCTCTTGAAACTTCATTTTATCATATTTAACAATTCTAATTTCAAATTAAAATAATAAAGAATTTTATCATCTATATTTCTCACATTTTTATCATTAAGAAATGTAGAGATCTAGTCCAAAGTTTGTTGCCTTTCTAACCTGTTTGTTTTTCCTTATTTCTAGTCAAGATTCATCATTATTTAAATTTGTTCTAATGGAATATGATTTGATTGAATTGATTGTAGGGCTGTAGTTGTCTTAAAATAGATTTTCATCAAAAATTGCATTTCTTAATTCAAAAATAGTGTTAATTGAAATTGAATCATTTGGCTCAATTATATATTTTATTATGTTGTGCATATCCTATGAATGTGCATTCTATTCCTCATTAACCCAATTTCTTTCTTTATGGTTCTAAAACTTTAACTACAACTTTACATCTCAAACCTTCAAATAATTAAGGTTTGGTCTTTTTTTCCTTCCTCATATAAGGTAATCTTAGTTTCTTTTTTAATAACTCTATTTGATATGTGACAAGTTGTTAATAAAACTTCATCCCAAAAACCTTGCCAAAGATGGGAATATGATCATATTGCATTTACCAATTTAGTCAAGATCCTATTATTCTTTTCTCTAACCATTATGTTGTTGTATGTAAGGTGCTGAAATTTGATGAATTATTTTAGTGGAGTCAACATAACTTGGATTATAATATTCATCATCTTTATCAAATTTAAGCACTTGTTAAAAGATTCACAATGTAATTCAACTTTTGACCTACAAATCTTAAATTTGTTAAGTATTTCATCTTTAGAATTCAATGAATATATATAATAGAATCTTGAATAATCAATAATAAATATATCATAATATCTCTTTTCTCATATTACAATTAAGCTATGTAAATCATATTCAATATTATGCACCAATTCAAGTATTTAGAACAATTTCAATATTAGAAAATGAATTTATAATGATCATAATAAGCAAGCAAGTTTTATGATATTATCAATATTTGGAATCAATTCCATATTAGATATAGCAAGCATTTTTTTTAATTAACATGTCATAAACTAAGATGTTAGCTTTATTCTTATTTTTTACATAACAAAATTGATTGAACTTAATGAGTTTTGAAAGTTAAAGATATTTTTGAGTATGAAGAAAATCCTCAAAGGATTGATAAGGTTGAATTTAAAGGAAAAATATATTGAAAAGCTTTGATTGTTTGAACATAATTTTAATATGCATGATCATGCTTAATTTTTTTAAAAATCTCTAGTTTTAAAAATTAAATTTGCCAGCCTAAGAATCAAGTTTTCAAAAGAAATGACTTGATTCTTAAATAAAAAGGAAGCAAAACATATTTCTTTGATTACAAGAAGAATCGAATCTAGGGAAGAAAAAGTTAGTTCTCAAGAAAAATCAACAGTGAAGAATTGATTTTGAGAAAAAGCAAATGTCAGTTCTTAGAAGACAGAAGCATCAAAAATTGTAAGGAATTGACACCTCAAATAAAAAGAATTGATTTTAGGTAGACAGAATGCATAAAGAGAAAAACAAGGAAGAAAAAATCGATTCTCAATGGAAAAGAAGTCGATTCTTAAAGTGTCAAAAGTACAACTTAAAAACTTGGTGACCAAGAAAGGCATAGCACAATTGGATAAAAGTGATGTGGCAAAAATTAAGTTTGAATTCAAATTTTGGCACTAGACCACAGTGAAGAACTGACACCTTAAGGTAAAATGATTGATTCCTCAAGATTGCAAAAGTGTCATATTTAAGCCCAGTTGTAGAAAAATTGATACCTCAAAATAGAAGAATTGATTTTTCAAAAACAGAAAGCTACAAACTTTACAAAGAACCGACAACTCAACTACAAAGAGTCGTTTCTACAAAAGCAACAGAATTTTGCAAGCTAGCTAGAACGTACAAGAAATTATTCAAAACTCACTCCAACAAGTAGAAAATCTCAAAGGCTATAAATATCCATATTGAGGACTTTAAAGCAAGAAGAGAAGAGGATTTGAACATTTTGAATCATTTTTGAAGAAGAAAAGAGTGAAAAAACAAGAGAAATGGCTGTGAGTAAAAAGTTCCCATATTTAAACAAGCAAAGAGCCTAATGTTCACATCTTTTGTCTTCAGTTGATCTTTCTTGAGCTTAAACCTGAAAGGAATTCAAATCATGCTAAGACAATCATACGCAGTGGAATATTAAAATTTTAATCCCCTAAGCCATGAATCACTTTAATTAAAACTAATATAGAAAAACCATAAGAGAAACATTTCGACATACCTAAAAATTTGATGTTTGCTTTCTTTGATGGAGTCCTCATTGGGTTTTCATTTTTCTTTTTTTGAGTTTATTACATCAACTAGGACTTATCAAACCATAGTAGCACAATTGTCCTGCCTATAATAGTGATCCACACAATGATTTGCTAAAATCTCTTCACTAAGAATGTGTGAATCCTTAAGCCAAAGTTTGTGCTAGTAAACTCTCAACTTTGAGTTCCCTTGTGTTTCTCTCATTTTGGCTGCCATCTTATCTCAACACATGAGAAAATAAAAACAAAACTCTTTTGTACATTCAATAGGTGGCTAAAGCATTCTTTTATAGAGTAAATTGACCTATTTCATATCCAACAAGGATTAAAAAATATCTTAGGCTACTTAGGCCTTTGTTTAATACTCCATCAAATCATATTCGATTTAACCCAATACTTAATCAAATTAAGCCCCTATAAAATCAATTAGATCACATCCAATTGAACTCAAATTAATTTCAACAATTTACCTTAAGAGGCTGTTTGGCCTGGCTTTTTTCTAACTTAAAAGCTATTATGAAGCTCTTATGAAAAATAATAACTTTTAAAATTAAGCTAAAGTTGTTTGGTAAATTTTTTTTATAAGCTTTTTTATATAAATTATAATTTTGGTTAAAATTATCTTAGAGGGTATTTTTTTTTTTAAAGGATGATATTATAATTATTTTTAATAGATAAGGATATTTTTGAAAAAAAATAAAAAATTTTCTTATATTTTTAAAAGAAGAGAAGAAAAAGCTCCTCACAGGAGCTTTTTTTGAAGCTCTTTTTTTAAAAATTTTACTCTTTAAAAAAAAACTGCTTTTTTTTTTAAGAGCTTTTCAAAATTTATGTTTGGCCTAACTTTTGCTTTTAAGAGGTAGATAAGCTGAAAAAAAGCTAGGCCAAACATGCACTAAGAATAAAAAGAGAATAAAAGAAAGTAAACAAAACACAATGATTTATAGTGGTTCGATTCCTTTAACTTACATCCACTACTTTGATTTCTCAATCAAGGATTTTCAAACCAATTCACTAAAATCAATGAAATTCCCAAGCTTCCACCAAGCTTTTACAAAAGCTTTTCATAAGGTTAGCCATAACCGTTAACAATGGTATTTTCCAAAATCAACCAAAACCCAAACTAATTTTTCTAAGGCTACATTAAAACCTATTGTTGGCCCTAAAGAACGTGCTAGAGGGGGTGAATATCACTTTCAGAATGACAATAAAATTCCTTCCAAGTAAAAAGTTGATTAAAAGAATTTAAAAATGAAAGTTTAAAGCTTGTTAGAAGAATGATTTAAAAGCTAAGAGTAAGAAAAAAATAAAAGAAGCAGACAAAACATAACGATTTATAGTGGTTCGGTCCCCTTGACCTACATCCACTACCTTGATCTCCCAATCAGGGATTTTCAAACCAATTCACTAAAATCAGTAGAATTCCCAAGCTTCCACCAAGCTTTTACAATGGCTTTTCACAAGCTCAACCACAACCTTTAACAATGGTTTTTCATGGGATCAACCAAAACCCAAAACTAACTTTTTTAAGCCTAAGTTAGAACTTTCAACAACAACCAAGCTAACCCAAGCTTGATCAACCCCTTAGAGTGCCTTACACACTCTAAGTAATCAAGAAATGAAGAAAAGAAGAAGCACAATTGATCACCTAGCTAATCTAGGATGTATAAAGTTAAGTTCAAACACTTTTTCAAAGGATGAGAGTGAAATACAAGTGAAAAGATAAGGTTTTTGGTCTTCTAAGCTCAAAATTACTGTTTATAACTTCTCTCTCTTGTTTTTGACTGTTATAAAGGCTTTAAATACTTGCAAAATCACATCTAGTCGTTAGAGATAGAAACTAGCCATTTCTTACCGTTATTTTGTCCTTTTGTGCTTAAATTCAAATTTTCTGACAGTGTGCTTTTAGTTGACTGACATACTTCTTAGTTGACTAAGTTCTTTCTGTCTTGTAATTGAAGTTTCTGGCAATGAGCTCTTAGTTGACTAACTATGCTTTTTAGTCGATTAAGTTCTTTCTATCTTGTAATTGAAGTTTCTGAGAGTGAGCTCTTAGTTGGCTAACTATGCTTCTTAGTCAACTAAGTCTTCTCTGTTTTGCAATCTGCTTTTGAACCAGCCAACTTTACTTTTGAATTTTAGCTGACTAACCTCCTTGGTTATCCTATTAAGAAGCTTCTGTTTTGTGACTCAATTATAGCTCCTTATTCTTATTTGCTTGTTTAACCAATTAACCCATCTTGCAATTGAACAAGCATCTTGACTTGCTTTCAAATATCAAATATATTAATGAATTTAAGTTTTCTCCTACACACTTAAACAATATAATTAAACATCAATGAATGGGAATATTTTGCTATCATCAAAAATATATAGAGTCAACATTCTCTATGTCTTATTTTTGATGATCACAAAACACTCATAGATTAAAAGTGCAATGTCTATGTTCAATATAAATGCTTCAAATCTTTATGCATAATGAGTTGCTCCCCCTTAGTCAATGCATCTAGTTTTCTATTCATAATATTCAACAAAACCAAAACTGAGCATTACACATATAAATTAAACATGAGAACCTATTTAACTCTATTTGACTTAGTCTTCTTTCTCTCCTTTTTCTTTTTCATCATTAAACAAGATATTCAAAACTCTCCCTTAATGAGTGCATCTAGATTTTCCTTTAATCTTTAAATTAGACTTTAATGAATGAGAGTCAGCACACATTCACTTAAGTTATACAAGTTTATAGATATAGTTCAACAACTTCAAGAGTCAAGCTTGTGTCTATGTAGGAACAAATGTATAGGAGTTAAATCATTTCAAGAAATTGTCAAGGATTACTCAAATAATATTCAAGCAAATTTGATCATTTTGTCATAATCAAAACTATAATAATTTTAAAGCTAACAATCTCCCGATTTTTGATATGATAAAACTATGAGCATAATTTGAATTTGAAATGATTTTAAAATCTCCCCCTCAACATATGCATAAAATTAAATTTCCTTATAAACATTCTCCCCCTTTTTGTTATATCAAAAAGGTTAAGAAGAGTGAGCATTAAACACTTAGACTCAAGAAATAATGGTTAGCAAAATCCATCAAGAATATAAGCATTAAGACCATGAATATGTAACTATAAAGTCTCCAAGTCTGCATATATATGCACTTAATATCCTCAACCAAGTCATTAAGAAAAATACCCATTAAGCACATTCAAGTATTAATTCATCAAGAGAATCATCAATAAGAAAGCCACATGTATATATATCTATAAGCAAAATGTGGACATAACAATTATGAAGTTCAAGAAAGATAATCATAAAGATGTTCAATAAGCACGCAAGCCATATTTCAACTCCAACACCAAGTGTTAAGACTCAATATACCAATTGATAGATATAAGTAAAATCTCCCATTTTGTAGAAGCACAATATCAATTATGAGAGATGGAATCATTTTAAAGCTCATTATATCAATTGGTAAATCACTAGTAAAGACTTCCCTTACCATTAAGCATTCCAAGCATATCAACTTCAAGGCTCAAACATTCAAGAAAGATATGATCAATTTAAAGCTTAAGTGAGAAAAGACAATTATAAAGCTTGATGCTAATTTTAAAGCTAGACACTAATTAAGAAAACTTAAGGCTTGATACCAATTATGCATTTCAACATTCAAGTTTAAGTAAGAAGCAATATAAGGCACAATATCTATTTTTGTGTTTAGAAAGATGTTACTGGTAGTGAAGAACACCAAATGTTCAATCTCACCAAACCTTGTTCTTGAAGACCTTAATTCCTTATGAAAGAGGACAATGATTGACACTCCCTTAAGAAATCATAAGCTCAACACAAATTGTTAGAGATCCTCAATAAATCAAGTATTAGGAGAGAAATCATGAGCTTAGAATAAATGAGCATTCAAATGGATATTCAATTTTTTTTTCCTAATACTCAAGTAGTCATGGAACTAAAAAAGTATGAGCATTTGAATAAATATTCAACATATGCATCAAATACTCATATTTTCAAGAAGTATTTCCAAAGTAGTTCCTAGGCATGTCTAAGGTATCATTAGTCTTCAAGTATCATTCTCAATTATCATCAAGTATTATCAATCATCATCAAACATTCATTATTTATTCCCAATATCAATTAGCCAAGAAGTTTCACTCAAGCATTTCCAGGAAATTCCCTAATTCATATATTGAAAATAGCAACTCAAAGAGAAATTAAAAAAAATATCATCATTAAGCATTTTTAGTAAGTATTCTTCCAAATTATTTTCAAGCTAACATTCATCCGAGTCATTTTAAAGCAAGTATTACAAGATGTATTCCTCAAATTATATATGTCAAACCCAGCTCTACAGTATGTTTATTATTTCGGTTATATACTTGATAGCATGTTTACATATTGGAATGCCTGATGAAATCATTAAAGATCAATATTGTACCTAGTGGTACAATTAAGTTGATTAAGCCTCAAACAAGTTTAAATAGGGATTCGAGGATTGATTTGACAAAATTAAAACCCTTGAATGTTTTAAAATGGTTATTCAGGGTTCAAAGATTAATTTGGAGTCAATCAGGAATTTTCATGTTCTAGGGGTAAAATGGTAATTTTAGCACCTAAAGATAAAATTTGAATTTTTAGGGAGGATTTAGATCAAATTTGATTAATTGGAGTATGATATGAATTTGAGGAGTGAAAAACATGAATTTTGATAATTTTTCGAGTACAGGGGTAAAAATGTAATTTTTCAAGTTTACGAGGGTAAATTTGGAATTTTGGAATTTTACTCCACCATGACAATTGTCAACCACACAAAATTTATTTGCTACTTTGGATAAGTGAGAAATTATGTGTGGTGGAGAAAGAATGCTTGATTTTTAAGCAATTGCACATGGATCAATAAAAGCTTGCCATGTGTCAAGTTTAATATTATTTTAATGGCATTATAAAAAGGCTTAGAAATCTCTAGAAACTCACTAATTTGGCCGGCCATTTCAAGGGAAAAGAGGGAAAGGAAGAACAAGAAACCCTAAGTGGAAAATTGGAGAAAAAGTGTTAGAATTCAAGGGTGTGATCAAGCAAAGGTAAAATTTCTCCGATTTTGCTAGTGATCTACCTTACCCATGCATTTCTTTTCATTTTCCATGCTAAAAACTCAAGTGGGTATGCTGAACCCATGCTGGTCGAACATTCATAGAGGAGTTTTGAGTCTTGATTTTGCTAGATTTCAATGGAATTTGGTGTTTTTAGTTGATTAGTAATGTTAAGTGTGAAAATTTAGTAAGAAAAATACTTGTCCTTCATTTAACCCATTTTGGCCGAATTTTCTAGGGGGAGGATTGATGCTGAAAATGATGATAATTAATGATATTTTGGTGATATTTAATGGTTAGTGAGGTTAGAAATTAAATGGGAAATTTTGGTGTGAAAATCCAAATTTTTGCTTAGACGACTTTTTTTTTATAGGCCGAATCCATAAGGCGTTTCTAAGAATGGACCTCTCCATAATTTTAAGTATTTTTAGACACAAGAAGTCACCTTTGGACGAAAATGTCCTTAATGAAATCGACGCATCCTTTTGGGTCCGCGCCTCAACCCAAAACGTTGCAACGGGTAAAGTCTATTTATATATGGTCCACCACTCAGTTCTCAGAGACAGACCGTACATCTCCTCCAAAGCAATTTTGTCGATACTTAATCGACAGTCAAAGTTCAGAGCATTTTCGCAGTGGGACCATTTTAGAGTGGTTGTTATCAGCATAAAGGTGCTTCACATACTCAGCAGTGAGAGGAAGTTGACAGTACGAGGAGAAAGGTATAATATTTATTTTATTTTAGTTAAGGAAAGTATTTTATTTTTTTTAAAATTTTGAACCGTGTGACGAAATGGTTATTCTTCATGTTGAGGGTTTTGGTTTTTGAGCATAAACCTATACATATTGGTTGTTCATATTGATATTGGTTGTCGTTTGAAATGGTTGAATAGCAAGGTGAATGTGGTATTGTTGGTGTTGATGGGGTCGAAAGGTGACCGGCGTCGCGTGACTGGTTCATATGTATGCGTCCAGACACTTTGGTAGGAATTGGCATTTAGGGTGACTGATGGCTTACGTACCCACTGTGCGTGACTGGATTTTGGCATGGGGTCACTAAAGGTGTGCGTGATTGCATTAGGGTTTAACATTGCGTGACATATTGATAGGTCATTGCGTGACAGCAAGAGTGGATGGCATGGGGTCAGGGTTTGCGTGATTGCATTAGGCTTTAACTTTGCGTGACATACTGATAGGTCAGTGCGTGACAGCACGAGTAGATGGCATGGGGTCAGGGTGTGTGTGATTGTAATAAAGTTTACATTGCGCGAATGGTCGATTGGTTTATATCGGTGCGTCACTTGTGTATAGATGGTTGCGTGATTAATGTTCATAATTGCGTGACTAAATTAAAAGTCATTGCGTGACTTGTTTTATATTGAATGGCACAAGTGTCATAACTGCATGAAATTTATCCGTATGGCACTGCATGAAAGAAATTGGAACCGTTATATATTATTATGGATCAACTGTAATGCTTTAATTTGTATATGTTGATTTGCTTAACAATCCATGCGCGGCACTTGCATTAATTATGCTGGTCCAAGGCTGTCTAAAAACAGTTAAAAGTATTGAGAGGGTTATTTTATGAGTTAACTTATGAGGAGGGCTATTTCTGAGAAATGCCTATTGTTTTTATGTTAATTTACAATGATGGTATTAACATGACTAAATGGAAGGTGATCGGTTGTATGTTGCAGATGGCCAGCACAGGAACAGAGCATGATAATGTAGAATCTATGCTTTGTGTGCCGAGGCAGCAATGGGGGTTCAACACGGGCATTAACATCCACTACAAGTGGCCGCAGCTACATATGATACGGGAGATGATGTCCAAAGTGAACGAGTTGGAGAGGTTGAAGGGAACATGCTTTGGGCACATGATGGACGTCGAAGCTGATAAGAATTCATTCTGCGCCAGTCTCATGCACAACCTAATGCTGCGCAGAATAAATGAACCGACCGCCATCGAGGGCGAGCTATGGTTCGCCATAGGGAGAACAAAGGCCCGATTCTCAAAAAAGGAGTTCTGCCTCGTGACAGACTTAAGTTTGGTGCCATACCGGGCCTTATTGTCAATCGATACGAGGCCGTCCCTGGAGGAATTCACCTACGTTACTGGGGAGAGGGGAACGAGGTGAAGATTCAAAAAGTTTTAGATACATTCAAGGGAGGCCAGTTTCAGCAGGAGGGAGATGCGACGAAGATGGCCCTCGTCTTGATTGCCCAAAATGTTTTATTTGATCAAGACTACAGACGATCAGTGGTTTCATGGTTGCTGTCGCTTGTGGAGAACATCGAGGAGTGGAACGCATTCCCATGGGGCACTTATGTTTGGAGTTTGACCGTAGATTACATGACGAGGGGCTTCGAACCTCCTACTGTAAGAGTAGTGGAGAAAAGTCGCTACCACATCTACGGATTTATTTGGGCGTTTCAAGTAGTGTGCCATACACTGTTTATCATTATTCTTGTCACATAAGATTTAATGAGGTTAAATCTTTTCGCATAAGAATTTAGGAGGTGAGTAAAAAATGTTTTACGTTTGATGTGCAGTTTTGGGCATTGGAAGCAATTCCTGTAATCCGAAGCCTATTTGGAAGGCAGCGCCAGTCAGGACAGGTTTGGCCAAGAATGCTAAAATGGTAATGTGACGAAAGGCTTGTAGGCTTCCACGCCAGCATTGCAAATCTGGAGGAAGAAGGGAAGGTGAGTAAATAAACCATATTTTTGTATTTAATAAAATTTAATTTTGATTGACATAGGCTAGCGAGGGTTATACCTAATGGTAATTCATGTTTTGGTGCAGTTGTGCGTGCTGAGGACGTTGGAGGCAACTGCAGAAGAGATGTTGACTGCGTACTGGGCCGATATTGAGGTCAACATCTCCGAGGGGCAGCAATACATTCCATTATGGAAGTTGGAAGGTCGGCCAGAATTCGATCCCCAACAAAGGAGGAGGATAATGGACCGCAAAGATAAAAGTAAGGCAGCACGAGGCGTTAAGCGGAGACGTCGCGTGGACGAGGAGGTCCCTCCCCATTTCGGTGCTGCTGAGGCCCTTGACTCTCCTCTTCCGTGTCTTCATACTGCCCATCATGCTGCACTTCCTCCTGCTTCTGCTGCTTCCCCATCTGTTGAGGCGCGCAACCCACCGCTGCGTCCGCAAAAGACTATGAGCATTAAGCGAGAGCTGCAACAGATGCAGATACAGTGGAAGAAAGACCTACAGTCCTTGAAGACCGATATGCATATGCAGATGCAGGCAATACAGTTGGAGATCCAGCAGGCAATGCAGTTGGAGATCCAGCCACTGCATCAGCATATCGAGAAGTCAATGCAAGGGGCGGAGGATCGGATTGTTGGTCGGCTGATCGACCATTTTGAGGTATGCGCGTTTATGTTTTTCATTGCATGGGTTATAACATGTATGATGTATACAGTGTTCTAATGTGTTTAATTTTTTGAATCGTTCAGGCTCGATTTATGGGTGAAGATGATGGTGCGCATGAGAAAGATGGCAGTGGGATTGGGGTTGATGTCGAGGATGTGGGTGCCATAAATCAGTCAATTGCATTGGCTCGAATGTCACCTCCCGCTGGCCCAATTGAACATTAGCCTGTGGCTTTCCCATCCCCAGCAGAGGTAGCCCAGCTTCCTCATGACAAACCTTCTCGTGCAATTTGTGGAACCACAACTTCCCCGCGTCAAGCTCCTGCTCCTGTCCCAACTCAACCAGAGGCCACACAATTAGTGGTATGGCAAGGTGAGATCACACCTATATTTTCGGAGGCTCCACCTCAACCTGAGCCCGAAGATGCACGTATGACCTTAGCCAGCAAATACCTTCGAAGCCCATACGTTAACCCACTGTTGATCCAGCACAAATCGAAGGACGAATTGAAGGCCAGATATGAGGCCTTCATGAAAAACGATCAAGCCAGGTAAACGATCAAGCCTTATGTCTTTACGGTTATAGTGTATTCATTTCATAGTCTTTTGATATTGGTGTTATTATGAAATAAATATGCAGGGTTAACATTCTGGGCATCGAAGGACATGAGGGTCCTGATTTTTTTCGGTGATTGACCACGCTGACAGAGCTGATAGACAGCCAACATATTGATGCATGCATCGGTGTGTTGTGTAAGCGGGTGCGTGAGCACCGTCGATAACAGTACAAGAGCAGAATATGCATCGTTGACACCACATTCTATGTACGTATATCATATTTTAGTGAGTTGTAATTATTCAAATGTAAGGTCTGTGTATTAGTTAGTTTTATTTATTTAACTATTGTGCGTAACGTAATTGCCAGCTTATTTTGCTCGGTCTGAGCAAAGAAATAGAGCCTTCCCCCAACGATAAGGCATTCAACCCTAGTGAGGCGGTAATTCCAGACCATCTGCTGGACTATGCAAGGGGTTTCAGTCCTCCATGGGGTTTGGCTTGGGATAAGGTTGACTCAATTCTCGCACCATGTTATTTTGACGGACATTGGGTGGTAGTGCACATCAACTTGCGAAGTTGGTCTATGATGTTAGTGGACACATCGTACGGTCGGGACGACGCACAGAAGTCTGGCTTGCGTGATAAGCAGATGAGTCCACTAACATCATTGTTTCCCATTATATGCCACCAGTCGGGGTACTTTATCAGATCGCGTCGTCAAACGCGACCTTTGACGCCAATGCGGCATAAATTAAAAGCAAAGACCCCGGTACAGAAAGATTCAGTGAGCTGCGATGATTGGGTTATCGCCTTGTTGGAGTGGTTCATCCAGTCGGATCCTCCAACGCTGAAGGCAAACGCGATAGAAGGCATTCGAAATAAGTTTGCCATAGAGATTTTTGTAAACAACTCGAGTTGTTAAATTTTTTTATTTGTTTATTCTTTTTCAATCTGTAAATAACATTATTCCGTATCATGTCCATATTATTCTTTGTTCTATCATTTACATATTATTATTTGTATTCTTTATTGTTTCAATTAACAACAAGAACAGTTATGTATTCATTGCTGTTATACGCATACGGCTGCAATAAGAACAACATTGTTTCTTTTTTCCTTTGTTTCTTATTTGCATCGTAAAGTCTCTTAGTCTTAGTCTATTACAGTATTTACATGGCATCGTGATTGCCTCCGCATGTGCCAACCCCCCCTTAGTTTACAGCATATATGACATGTTGAATTGCATTGCGTGACACAAGGTTGTAACCAGTTGATATTGAACTAGGTTACTCAACGCACTAACAATCGAGTCCCAAGTTTATATTGATTCGCGTTAATATTTGAGAAACAGTAGTTATTATGGAATCGGGTGAGTAATCGACTTGGATGTCGTGAACCTTTAAGATTTAGCATCGCGTCAGTAGTTGATATTGACTGGCAACATCTGATATGGAGTGGCGTAACTTGTTGTGGGAATCGCGTGACTAGAAAACTGGGCCGACGTTAATGGTTGTTATGGAGTTGCATGACTAGTTGATCCATAATCGTGTCAGTGATCTGCCATCGCGTCACTTGTTAATGGAATCGCGTGACTGGAAAACTGGAGTTGCGTTAATGGTTGTTATGGAGTTGCATGACTAGTTGATCCATAATCACGTCAGTGATCTGCGGTCGTGTCACTTGTCATGGGAATCGCTTGACTGGAAACTGGAGTTACGTTAGTGGTTGTTATGGAGTTGCGTGACTAGTTGATCCATAATCGCGTCAGTGATCTGCAGTCGTGTCACTTGTCATGGGAATCACGTGACTGGAAAGCTGGAGTTGCGTTAGTGGTTGTTATGGAGCTGCGTGACTAGTTGATCCATAATCGAGTCAGTAATATATAATATCGCTTGTGTGGTTAGTATGGAATCGTCAATTGATATTATTAGTTGATATCGAGTTGTTCGGTTATTGGAACCGCATTAGAGTTGTTGTTTCAAGTTCCAAATATCCTAACTTCGGAGATATCTAAGATGAGTCACAGAAGCAAACACACAAAGGTGACTTCAAGCAGTGGTGAAGGCGGCGCCGCTGATGCGGAAACATCGTCCGGATCGGCTGTCAGTCCCTTTATACAAAATTTCACCCATCCATCGCACGCTGTAAAATTCAAAGCCAAATGGGCCAAAAGAAAGGTAATACCCGGGCGTATAATTGACTTTGATTATTTAAGGCCAATTGATTTCTCATACATTGCGAACTTTGAAAATTTAGGATGGACACGATACTTACAACTGAATAGGCCATACTACGAGAATTTGGTCCGGATTTTTTACTTCAATGCAAAACAAAAATATGCTTAGTCAGAAACATCTAGGGTTATGCACCATGACGATTCATTTGTCACTCACGTCATGGGACAACGTATCGTTGTTACGCCCGAATTGATAGAACGCGTCTTTCACCTGACTTCGATGCAATCAGATCTGTGCCGTGTCAGTGGCGGTGGGAACCTTGTGTCCGCATTTATCCACCCTCCTTCAGGACAGAGTGAAAGTGCTAATTGGACAAGGATGTCTTTCTTTGATCAAGTGTTGCACCTCATCATCGGTCACACTATCCGTCTTCGCCAAGCGATGTATGTGAATATCAGGACAGAAGGGCTCTGGTTCTTAAATAACATCAAATTGTCCCACCGTATCGACCTTGCTAAATTCATAATGGATGACATGCTCCTGACAATTGATGGTCGCAACAGAAACCTGCATTACGGCATGTTGATCAGTGAGATAATAGACTACTTCAATGTCGACAGCCGTTGTGATCCGCTAATAAACCATGCTTTGTTCGATCACATCAATGAGCACAGTATTAAACATCTAGGTTTTGAGTTCAGGAACAACACCTGGGTTAGGAACGAGCCAGTCGATGTTGATCCAGCATTCACTCGTCTCCTTTCATTTATGGAAACAATGGACGCAAGGTTGAATGTCCGACTAGAATTGTTGGAGGGGTAGAATCGTGAGCTATTGCAGCGCCAACAACAGTTGGAGGATCTAGTTCGCTTTCAATTCGCACCACCATCATGATGGCTTTTCTGACTGCATGCTCTATTTCAAATGTAATTATAATTATTATTGGTATATTTCAAATAAGAATTTGATTGTTTACAAAGAGACAGAAATTATCATTAATTATGACGGAGTACAAGGCATTTGATGATCCGACAGTATCATCTTATCACTTCCAGACTCTGGTAAACTCAAATTCAAATATCATTATTCAATGGAAATGTCTGGCCATTTCGAACCAGTTCGAACAAAACCCTAACAACTGAGGTGTGAAGTTCCACAATCTTCAGGTACGACATCTGTAATGTTATCACTGTTTGTTATCCGCAATGGACAGGTGTTTCGTGTGTGCCCGGGTTGTCTGCATATTGAACATGCCTTCCGTCGTCGTCGTCGTCCATCCAGAGGATGAGCATATGATGTTTCCCCGGGTGTGGATGGACCTGTAAACGGCGTCCAGCAATTTTGTCTATTATGACCATAGCTCTTGCATTGTGAACATCTACGTCGGCGAATGCCTTCCCCAGCCGATGGAATCCTTTTCCTTCTAGGTCTCCCCGCTTGACCTCGACATGTTGGTGGCATAACGACGATTTCTTTAACCTCATGGGGGATGTCCCATTCACTGGGATGGCCAACTGGGCGAATGGGAATTGAATATCCCTCCACCCAAGAGCTAGTCGTGTAATAGTGCGAGCAGAATTCAATGGGTGAACGATTGCACTTACTGCGAAGGCAATGAAATCTCAGTTGGGGAACAATGTAAACATGTAAAAAATTCAATGAGCAATACCCTAAATAAGAAAACATGATTATTCACACCTTATTGCCGCCGTTGCATGCGTGCAGGGGAGTAGATCACTGTGGAACTCACCGCATGAACAAGTCTTCGTGCATAGGTTGACGACTGCATCCGTATTCTCGCCTATAACTTGGAACTCCACCAAATCGATTGGTTGGATGAAGAAATGACATGCTGCATTCAACCGTTTGTTCAACAGATCGGTAGCCCAAGGGCTGAGTGGCGTGGTCATATTCAATGCCTCGTTGTGCCGGTCATGGAACCAACGTTGGAACATGCCTTTGATGCACTCGATCAAGACGGTTATTGGCATTTTCCTTGCATGCCTGAGGCAGCAGTTAATACACTCCGCAATGTTGGATGTCATCAGCTTGTATCGCCTTGTCGATGACCGTGCACGTGCCCATCTATCAGGTCCTATTCTCATCAGGCGGTCATAAGCAGGTTTGCAAATCTGTTCCAGCTCAGTCATGTGTCTGGTAAAATCGGACAGCCTATAACAGTTTGCAGCCAATGTGAAAATGGCCGCAACATCGGTGCGCTTGAACAGGTTTTTAATGTTTTTCCCTAAGTGGTAACTGCATAGACCGTGATGTGCGTCGTTGTACACATTCTCAACTGCCTTCTTAATCGCAAGATGCTGGTCAAAAATTAACATGTGGTTTTCGAGACAATCAATTGCACGATGCAATTGGTTAAGAAACCACGACCAAGACTCTTCGTCTTCGACGTCGCCAATGTCGAATGCAACTGGATATATCTGCTCGTTCGCATCTTTGCAAACTGCAACAAACAAAATACCCTTGAATCTACCTTTTAGATGTGTGGCATCGATAGCAAGTACAAGCTGCATTACAGAACGAAACCCCTGGATACATGACCCGTAAGCCCAGAAGCAATATTTGAATCAACGTTCCCGATCTATAGCGACACTCGTGAGCGTACCGGGGTTTTCACGTTCCAACATGTGGAAATATGAAGGGATGAGTTGGAATGACTCTTCTAGGGGACCGAACACAAGATTTTCAGCATACTGCTTCGCTTGCCATGCCTTTCCATAAAGGCATTGCAATCCCCACGTGCGATTCATCTCTTCCATTATTTCCTTAGGTCTCAATGGGGTAACATAATTTCCTTGCAGCCTGGTCGAGATAAGCTCACCAATAACCCTCACGCTCGTAGTTCGGTATCCACATTACAAAACATCAACAGTACACGTGTGTACCTTATGCAACGTCCGAATTTGCCAGTAATCTCCCTCAGGTAACTTCGTTGCATGCAAAGCACACTTGCATGCCTTCTCCTTACAACCCACCTCAAAACAAGCGTGGCATGACTTTTTAACTCTTACCTCAAAATGCTCTTTTATTGCCAACATGCTCAAAACACGTTTCAAATCGGACTTCAATCGAAACACTTGTCCGCGATATAAGTGGTCGACGTGTGCTACAGAGTCCTCTGTCGCAACTGTTTGGAAGGATATCATATCTACCACGGGAATGACCCATTGACGAGATACCCCTGTATTTACCCTATCTTCATCACTGTCCACTGGCGAATGAATGTCGTTCCTTTGGGTGATGCCTTCGTCGTTAATAGGCTCGACACCCTCAACATCCTCTAACGCAACAGTTGTGGCATGGTCTTCGAACTGAACCCCTTCTAACGCAACAGTTGTGGCATGGTCTTCGAACTGCACATCTTCTAACACAACAGTTGTGGCATGTCCTGTGCTGCCATCTGCAAGATTGAAAGCGGGGAGGTCAATGTGCTGACCCCCGTCATCATCTGAACATGCATCGTGTAAGTCATCATGCGTATCCGTCGTGTCATCCTCTTCGACATCATCTTCAATCTCATCAGATGCATCGACATCGCTCACAACCATCACAGTGTCCTTTACGAACGGTGATTGACCAACTGAATTTCCATTTGATAGATTTGTTTGTTGCAGTGTACCATGAAATTCATTCGATGCACATTCTGATTGGAATTGTGCAAACATCATTTGCAAATACCTCAAGGGTGTCCCGGCCTGCTCAAACTCTTGACGATACGTCAAACGTGATTGCCATGGTTGTATGTTAGGAAATGCATGCTATGGTATGTCAGAATAATTACCATTCTGTTGTAGGCGATGACTATGTTGGATACCATGTTTATGTCGAATATCGTTTCCCTTTCCTGCCTTAACTGTCACAAACACAGCAACTGCCCTCTCATCTCGCAAAATACTTGCTACATCTTCATCATCCCTGATAACTATGTGGGAAACCCCTGCAGCATGTCTTAGCGATGCATGTAGATCAATTTCATTCTTCTGTGCGTCGACCCCAACAACTTCTTCAACCAACTTCACCAGGCCTGATAATGACAAATCACTCCCAACAACCCTAACTCGTGTATCACCACCCTTGTAAATGTCATCGACCCACTGACCACCGTATGTAATCATAACCTTCACATTTGGCACGCTGCTGAAATTTGTCAAAAAAATAATTGTCACAATCAGTCAATTTTTTTTAAACATAAGTTCCCAAGAATGCAAAAAAAAAAAAAACAACTTACGCAATGCCTAAGTCACATTTGGCTGGCGGATGAAATTTAACAGAATAAGTGTTGCAATGTATAATACACATTCATGCCATGCCTAAAAACCAGTTAACGTAAGCCTCGTTACAAGATGTGCATTGCACAAGTCAGTCACGCAATACAGCATGTCACGCTATATATAAAAACCAGTCACGCTATATATAAAAAACCAATCACGCTATACCCAAATACTCGTGACCAAAAGCATCAAAACGAGATAAATTGCACAAGTCAGTCACGCATTACAACATGTCACGCTATACATAAAAACCAGTCACGCTATATATAAAAAAACCAATCACGCAATGCCCAAATACTCGTGCCTAAATACGCAATGAATGCTTTTAGATTTTCCTTTAATCTTTAAATCTAACTTTAATGAATAGGAATTATAAGCACTCATACACCTAAGTTATACAAGCTTATAGATACAGTTCAATAACTTCAAGAGTCAAGCTTGTTACTATGTAAGAATAAATATATGGGAGTTAAATGCTTTAAAGAATTTGTCAAGGATCACTTAAATAATGTTCAAGCAGATTTGATAATTTTGTCATAATCAAAACTGTAATGATTTTAAAACTAACACCGTATTGACCTATCAAGATTGCCTTGGCCAAAGACTTTTAGTCAATATAAACCAAGAGCAAAAGAGATATGTCCCTTTCAAATCACTTGGAGTGATGAATCAACTTTTGACTACTCATTCATCTTCACATGCTTCATGACACACCCAAAAACATCATGTTTAGGCATCTAGTCGCCTCCAGACCTATAAAAGTGAAATCAAAGTATAAAGTGAAATCAAAGCATGATAATTCACATGCAAGATGACCTAGTATCACAAGTCTAAGGATTACTTACACTATTGACACATGAGAGTATTTTCATAGATACTTGAGTGAAATACCAAATAGAACTCTCATAGCAGGTCATGTTCAGTGAACTTGTTTCTTAACAAGCACCCACACATTATCCTTAAGTATCTCATATACTTCAACCTATGAGATCAATTGTTTACTTCTAAAGTAAGAAGGCTTAACATGTACCAGTCTTTGAGCATTATCAATGTTCTTATTCTTAACAATACAATGGCCAGGAACATATTTAGGAATAAGGCTTTTATGTATAAGAATCTCATACTTATAGCCTTTATAATTTCTTTGCAAGGTTATTATGTTCCAAGGATTTTGTCTACATAAGTCTCTTACAACTCTTTATAAATAAGCTCATGGATAAAGGAATACCTCATACATTATATAAAACATCCATAATGTATTTAACATGAAATATGACTAATTAATGTAGTGTTTTACAAGCATAAAATCAATTGCCTTATAAGGCTTACACTAACAAGACCTTCCTTGATCATCCTTATCTTTATCAAAGCTTTCACCTTTTTAAATCTAAACTTCTTTATCAACTTTTTTAGAGGTTTTTAGTTGGTGGTTCACTTAAATACACTATTGTATTGGTAATACCCCTAAGCAAAAGGTAAAAGGTTTTGTCTGATCCTTTAGAAGGCTTCATCTTATGTTAAAGTTGTGCTTTAACCTGAAAAAGGTAGTGTCTTGGTATTGGTTATACCTGATTTGTAAAAGGCAAGTTGTACAAGTTATGCCTGATCGTGCAAAAGATATATTGTAAAGGTTACGCTTGATTTTGTTGAAAAGACAAGCTAATAGTGGATTCAAACTCCTTATGCTATCAAGGGAAAAGACGTAGGTATTGGAAACCCAAACCTCTATAAAAATCCTATTGAGTTCTTTTTATTTTTCTATTCTTTGGTCATTAAGTTCATACTCTATGTTATTATTTCATTATTTCATATTTGAACTGATTTTCTAAAAAAGAGAAATTTTCACTTAACATTCAATTCACCCCTCTCTTAGTAGTTTTACTTTAAATTTATCTTTTTAACATATGATGCCATAAATCAAGAAAATTATATAATAAAAAACAATCATTCTATTCTTTTAATTACTAATAAAATGATTATGAAGATACTTTTATTCATATAACCCTTTTTCAAAAGTATCCATTTTTTCTTGAAAAAGTAACAATCTTCCTTCAAGACACCTTATTTTTCATAATGGAAACATGCATCATTTTCTTTCTTAAATTTTTAGGCATTAACAAAAAGTTCTTTCTTCTTTGTGGATTTGTAGGACTACCCTTTCTCCATTCCATAAATATTTGACGCATGAGTCTTTCTAATGTTTTTTGCACTTTTTCTTTTCAATTTGAAGATCACTCATAAATTCTTCAAGAGACAAATCTTCTTTTGATGTATTGAGATGTTCTCTTGAAGTCTTTCCATGATGATGACAATTTACCAAAGTTTAATAACATAACAATGGATTCATACATATTCATTTTATAAAGTTTGAAGTTGTCAAGAATCTTTTAAATTTTAGTAAATTTATCAATTATAGGTTTATTATCAACCATCTTACACTTAATAGATACATGATTGAAATCACAAAACTTTATTAAAATATGTAATAATCAAGAATTTAAACAATTCATGCAAATCAATTTAATTAAGAAAAAAAATGATATTGTAATCCTGTGAAAAATCAATTTATCATTTGTTTCTATCAACATCAAATTGATCTAATTTCACCAAGTCAGAAATCAATTCTCGTAATGTTCCACTTGCAGCAATCATTATTAAACTAAATAAAAGCTTAAGATTGTTAGAACCAAAGATTAGAAAATAAAAAATATAAAGGAATAACTTCAAGGCATGTACCTATATAATTTTCCTTAAAATTTTATTCAGCCCAACCGATTATTTATTAAAGTGCGTAAAAGGATTACGAGTTATAAACTTTAAAAATACAATAAAGCTTAGCAATTGACTTGGTTTTGCATTGATGAAATCAATCCATTAAGTACTCACTTGCGTATAACAACATTATCAAATTCTTTTTAAATTTTTTTTGCAGCAAAACATAGAGAAGCAATTTGAGAAGAATTTGAGAAAAGTGAAGAGAATTATCGCAAATTACTTCTGTTGGTCAATTTTCAAAAAATCAAAGAGTATAAATGATGATATGTCTCTTCTTAGAAACATAATCTTTTGAATAAACATAACTGTTTGAACAAACTTAATTATAAATATAATTTTTTGAACAAACATAATTATTCAAAAGTTTTTTTTTTTTACTTTTATTCTTTTACTATTATTGTTGAAAATGTTCCGCAGACACTTGCTCCTACTCCACCAAATTCAATAGATATTATTAAAAAAACTTCATTTTCAATAAGCACGAAGCGTATGATTAATAACTCTAATGCAAAAACCTACTTCATTGCTTTAACAAGATACGAGTCTTACAAATTAAAATTGTTGATTGAAAAGAAACATATTAGAATGGACTTTATTGAAAGAATATGAAACAAAATTGACAAATTAAAGGCGAACACGTGTCTATTTACACAACCGCTTTAACCTATTGGAAAGTGTTGGCGGGATTGTAACAGAAACCTGAAAACGAATCCGTGTCTCTCTATAAAACCCTCTTCCCTCCTCTCCTCTCTCTCGCTCTCTCCATTGAAGAAAGATAGAGTTTTTCAAGGTAT
The DNA here is from genome assembly GCA_036013995.1 of Theobroma grandiflorum. NCBI lineage: Eukaryota > Viridiplantae > Streptophyta > Magnoliopsida > Malvales > Malvaceae > Theobroma > Theobroma grandiflorum. The sequence goes on along the minus strand of CP142130.1, from coordinate 13,343,259 downwards.
TTCTCAGTTCTCGTCAATCTGTCTTTTTTCCTTAGTTCTCTGTATAAAAAAAAAAAAAAAAAAAAAAAAAATTTCTTTTTTTTTTTTTTTTTTTTATCCATCTTTTCTTTTCTTTTCTTTTCTTTTCTTTTCTTTCTTTCCCAGTTTTCTTAGCATTCCTAGAAAACATCTCTGCATTTTTCATCGAAGAAAGATAGAGTAGTTTTGGTTTGTGAAGCATCAATCAGAGACCATATTCTTGAAGGTATTTTCCAAGTTCTTAACTATCTTTGAAAAGCTTCTTCATTATCCTCGGCAACTCTGCTAACCCTTTTTTCTATCCGTTTCATATACGTTAGCATTTCTAGATGGAAGTTCTGCATCACATTAGTATTCTTTTCTTTTTTTTTTTTGATAAGCTAGAAAGAATTTTATTCATTCTTGAAAGAGAACATCAAGATATCAAGGAATGGCATTCTGCCATTTCCACATCATGCTAAACATCCAGCATAAGTAACCATACTCTAGACCGTAGAGAGCAGTGAATGCTCTGATCCTTTTTACATTGCACCTATCCTATTTAATGCACACTCCCGATAAATAAGTATTCTTATAGGTTAAGTCCTGCTTTTCTTGTTGCTATTCATTATTCTTGGTCCATTCTGTAAACCTTTCGTAACTCTCATCCAGTTTCGCTTAGTATATTTTATCTTTGGACGGCTAATCTTATTCAGTTTCTTTTTTCATTAACTTTGACAAGCATATTTCACATTAGAGAGCGAATAAGAAACTTTGGAAACTGTGTTTTTATAAATTTAACTTTCGTTCTGATATACTGTGTCCTACTACAGGCTTGGAGCGAAGGTGTTCAAAATCTCATATGGACTGTAGAGCGGTATGGTAGTCTTTCCACTTCTCTTTCTAAAACAATTGAAAGATAACTTTTGTCTTTGATTGTGATAAGAGAATTTATGGTGATAGTTCAATTTTTTATTGCCAAAAGTTTGCAGCTTAACAAATTTATCTACTTTGGGGTTGTGCTGCAGTTTCCTGGACCCTCTAGCATTAAAATAGAAGATCTCGGTAAAGACATTCCACTTGAAGCTTCTCCGAATCAAGAAGAAAATAAACCTTCTGCAGATAAAGGCAAAGCCATAGCAGCCTCTTCAGTTGGGTTGAAAACGTATCAACGACGCGTCAGTGAGTACCAAAAATTACAATGTGCAAACAATTACTTTAAGGCAGCTTACCAGGAGGTCATGAGAGTGGCAGAGGAAGCAGGCACTTGGGTTCGCATAAAGCCTGCGTTGGGTAGGGTGGATGATATTGTAAGCGAGTTTCAAACTCCTGCTCCTCCTGGAAAGAAGTTAGAATCCTCCATTGCAACTGCAGTTATTCCAAATGTCCGTGCATCTGAAATGGTCACTATGTTGATGAATGTGGTGAGTATTTCATATATTTCGTAGAGTCCTTTTTGTCGAGAGTTGGTATGGATATGTTATATGCAAGTGTGGGGTATCAATGCCAAATCAGTAGTTCGTAATTGAATGGATTCACTGAGCCGTTCAGACATTTAGGAATGGCACTTATTTATACGCTATATATATGGAGATGTTGTCAGTGCTTGCTTTCTTATAGTACTTCAAAATCTTTAATTTTTAACTACTTTCTTATTGGCAACTTTGATTAGCCGTGAATAGTTGAACTTGCTTTTAGGTATAGATAATATGCAGGCATAAGATATAACTTTTTGCTGATCTGCTGTCTCCTTATATTTTGTTTTCTCCATCTTCTGACTTACTGATCTTCTTGTTGTATTCTCGTTGTCCTTCTTATGCTCTTGTTGTATATATGTTCCCAGAACAAAAATTGGTCTAAATCACTGTTTCCTATCGTCAACTATGGAGAGGAATACACTCCCAGGCGCATTCTTCAGCATTTGAGAAATACTGATACTGCCATCGAGCGTGTAGTACAGGTAAACTGATCCTTAGGGTATTCCTACATGGAGATCACTTGCCATTTGTCATCCATCAACCCATAAATGTTTGTCAATTGAAACTGAAAGCAAGATTATTTTATTAACTGATATTTCGTCCTCTTTTCCTATACCGCACTTTGATGTGCCATATAATGTTTGTTTATATATGTCACAGGTGTATGCGGAGCTTCAGCTACCAACAACATCTGTACCAACACGATATTTTGATTTTTTCCGCTATGTGAAAGAGATAATGAAGTCAATTTATATAGTTGTTGATATCTCAAGCCATTATTTGGGTGATGGTTCTGCAAACTGTAATAGTCGGAAGAGACCATCAGGGGTAATAATCAGGGAACGTGGACCTCTGGATTGTGAGGTTTGTATTCTTTTATAAATTGCTTTTACAGTACAGTGCAATTCAATCACTGAATGCAAAAGCTTTTCCAGTTTAGTATTTTTACTGCAGAAAAAATCATAGAAAATCAACAATCCCTACACTTACATTTTAAGTCCTATGTGTATGTTTCTCTTAATTTGTATAGATTATATACGTTGAGAATGTGGAGGTGGATGAACCCAGAGAAAACATGTACTCTTCAAAAACCAGTTCAAACTTTGCATTCTGTGCAAATCATTGGATAAGCACACTGTTGTGGAAGCTGAGGCGTGACAGGAGTACATTTATTGATGTCAAAATCGATTTGCATTATAGCGGTAGTGATTTATTCTCTTAATTTCAGTTTTTTATTCTTGGACATTAAACCCTTGATGCTATCATTTTGTTCATATTTTGGTGCAGCTGGTGATTATCTCTTGGCTTTAACCCGATCCATGAAGCATTTCTATATGGAATGTTTTTCTGAACATCCTAACGAAGATCTGCTTTCTGTCTTAACTAATGCTGAAGATCCAATCAGGCTTCTGCATAACAAAACGCTTGAAGAATTTATTGGTTATGTCGGCCTAAACAGTTTCCATATTCAAGCTAAGCCGCTCTCGGTTTTTCAATTTTTAATGAAAAAGGATTTACAGTTGCAGGTACGAAGTTATCCGCGCAACTGTTAGTCTGTTACTGGTTATTGTGTATTTCTGATCTAATGAACTACAACATATATATATTATATATATATATATATATATATATATGCATTGCAGTTTCGCTCGACTTCAAATTCTGATACTGAGGAGGAGCCTGAAGAATTGTTCAAGTTTATTACTGATGATAAAAGTAATACTATTTCTCTGCACAGGAAGAGGGTGGAAGAGGTTGAAATTTTCTCACTAATAATATGCCAATTTCCCCCAACAGATTTCATTATCTCTCTACAAGTGTTTGCTTATATTCTTGACTTTCCACTTTCAATGTGATAGGAAACCAGATACTGCTTACAAGAAGCCACGAGGGATGAATATTGTTCCTTTATCCTATCCAAACTAATTAATGAAGATCATGTCAATTTTAACATTGTTGCGGGAGTCCAAAGCATTTATCAGAAAGGTGATGATAGAGTGTTGGACACTGTGACTTCTGGTTTTGCTATAATGCCTGATGGCCCAGGAGGCCTCCAAAGCGATGGTTCTCTCATAACCTTTCTAGTGCAATTACACTATGATCGTACAGAAGGCCCTGTTACGCTTGATACTGTTAGAGAAGATTTTCTCAGTGATCTGATTGAAATCATCGGGGAGTTGAAAGAAGAGCGTAAGTTTCCTACATAACGTGCACTCATATAGCGGTGGTTTTCTCATAGTCACAATTTTTAAGAGATATCGTCTCACAGATTTCTTACTTTTATGTTGCAGTTGTTGGCGAAAAAGAAGATATGGTTCTCTCATAATTTCAGCAAGGCTCCATTTTGAACCTGCAAATACCAAGGATGGAAAAAGAACATATTGTTTTCTTGTCGAAAGCTAGCTTGTTCTCCTTTTCTCTATTTTATCCCTCATTGCTGATATAGATACAAACAGACCCATTGCACTGTAGGAAGTGATCAGCCAAGGTGTCCCCTTGGGGACTTTGAGAATGTATATTCACAATACTCCGCATTAGAATTACAATGTTTTAAAATCTTTTGCGTATTATTATGCTTAACATCAATCAATTTGTAGCTCCGATCAATGAATGGATAATCTGTCATGAGCACTAGGATCAATCCTGCTACCTGTTGGTCTAAAAATTATAATAAAAAGGGTGGAGCTTTTCAACTCCACAATTAGTTTTATCCGATTGGATGAGATCTTGTGTCTTGTTTTTCAAAGGTTTGCAATGCATTATATATATGAATGACTGCAAGTTTTCAACCTTCAGCTTTTCCTTGTTTGGTTCAGAATTGATGTCAAAATTGGAAAATAAATGTTACAGTATTCCATTAGTTAATTGCGCATTGCAGAGTGAGTTATACATATAAATGTCCCTTGCCGGCATGATTGCTTGGAGTTCGTTCAACCAGAACAAATGAAGAATATAGCCCATCATCAAATTCCATAAACTTTAAGCATTCAAGTAGCAGAGGCCCGTCATTTCAGAGTTGCAGCTCTGCAACTCTAATTTTATTTGGGTGGGGAATGTATTTATTGCAAAAATCAGGGTAATAAATTCAATCTAAATTTGACCAAGCACTTTCAAAAGGGAAGCAAGCAAGGTACGTGGTTGATGATGATGATAGCCGTTGGATTGGGTGAGAAGGAAAATGTTGTGCTAAATATTTCAAAAGAAGTATACAAAGTGTTTCTTATGAGATCTTTAAAAATTTATAAATGTAAGTGTTGCACATCTTATCTAGACATATATGTACTTTGTTGATGATATCTCCATTATGATCCTACAAAATTAAATTTAAGTTCTTTTTATATATAATTATATTATTAAAAAGAATTTATTGATTTAAAAACCAAAAATTTTTGAATGATCTAAATTCTTTTCTTTTTTCCAATGAATACTAAGTCAAATGGCAACAACATAAGATTAATAGGACTACCATGTAAGATTTTACACTACGGGGTGGCAATTCAGTTATTTTACATTTTTCACATTTCAATTAATTCTTGGTTGGTGGGAATCTTAACAGAAAACAGAAAGTAATTATATCTCTCTTATAGCCAAAACTGAAGAAAGAAACATAGAAGACTTCTTACTTCTTGCAGAAAGTTCAGAGCAATACAATCAGCGATTAATAATATTGTGAAGGTTACATTTCTATTCTTTCAACTCTTAACTTCTGTTTTGCTTTGTACTTCCATTAATAACCTTTTTCTTGAGAAGCAAACTTGTTCTTTCTTAATGATTTTGCCTATGGGAGTCATTTCATTATTAACCCAAATTCATGGCGTGGAGTTTGAATCCAAATTTATAGATTAGTAGAACAAAAACCCATGTTGAGAAATCTTTAGTTTCATAACCCCATTTGTTTTCTAGATTTTGTGTGGATAGTTTTCTCATCTTATCATGCACTCAAAAATCTCTACTTTTGAGTTTGCTTATCTATTCTTGGCAATCTTGTTCTTTTAGTTAGACAAAGACCAGAGCGCGTCTCACTTCTAGTTTTCTACAGATCGTTATTTTTGGTTTTCTTGCCTATTAATCTGAAATTACAGTAATGCCTTATATTATTTTCTCATTTAAGATTTTGATGCATCATACAGTTCTTTTTACTGCTTTGGTTCTTTAGAACTCTTTGATTGCAAGAGTTTCTGAGTTTATGTGAAGCACTGGAATCAAGGTTGAGACTCAGCCCAGTGTTTAACTTTGTTGATAGAGTTCACTTACTGAACTCGCCATTCTGAATTTGATGAAAGAACCAAGGCAGAAGCTTCATGTTAGAAATAGTTTATTGCAACCTGAAAAAAGGTTCCTCATTTGAGCTTAACTGCTGCAAGAAATGTGCCGACAGGACCTTCAACAAGCTAATGTGTTTGTCTTGCTGTTCCCAAGGGTTTTCTTGTGCAGAAAATATGTACCCTCATCAACCCCTTCCTCATGGGAATGATCAAAAGCAAATTCAAGAATCCAGGGATCAAGATGAGGAAAATGAATCTTCTGAAGATCAAGAGAGAACAAGTGAAGTTTTTTCAGATCAACAAGGAGATGTCGAAGCATACTCAGATCGATCCATTACTGATGCAGTATCCTCAGATAAGTCAGATGATAGTATTGAGTACCTAGAATTAAGTGCAGAAATTGCAAAGAATGTCTGTAAGGCAGCTTATCATGAATTCATGAGAATCGCTATGAGTGAGAGGAGTTGGTTGCCTGGCAACCCTGCAGAAGGTTTTCTTCCTGGGGATACTATTATTAGCGAGTTCCGAACTCCTACACCAGCTGGAAGAAAGACTGAAGTCTCTACTGCAAGTGCAATTATTCCAATTCCTGCATCTGAAATGGCCTCTATGATGATGGATGTGGTCAGTTGTTTTGTTTTTGCTTATCTCGTTGAGATTAGATATGGATGTAATATGCAAGTTCTCCACTAATAATACATACATACATACATACATACATACATACATATATATGTATTGGCATCTGTCATTAGCTATTAAAGGGGTCAACTCGCCTTTATAAGTAAACAAGAATTATGTTTTGATACTGTCTCCTCAGATTTGGTTTCCTCCTTATTGTGACTTTACGAAATGCTTGAACTTCTTGTGGAGTTGGGGTACTATTTTATTTGCCCCTTTTCATTCTCTTGTTGTATACATGTTCCCAGAATCACTGGGCTAATTTATTTTTCCAAATTGTCTACTGCGGAGTTGGCGATGACTGCAGTCATGTTCTTCAACGTATGATAGAAGATGATAATTCAATCCAGCGCCTAGTGGAGGTAACTCAATAGCACTTCACAAGGAGATTATTTTCATCTATCAACATATGGATGGTTTGATTTTGATCTGAATTCTAGCAATATACACATACTTTTACAATCTATATCTAATCTTTTTTTGATATATATCGTAGGTGCGAGTAATTTATCAATTACCAACGCATTTTGTGCCAACTCGGGATGTTTTTTTCTTACGATACAAAAAACAGATTACGCCAAATTCTTATGCCATTGTTGATGTTTCAATCTATTATATTGATCCTACTTTGAGAACCGATAGTTTGAGGAAACCATCAGGGGTAGTAATCAGGGAGCATGACCAAGATAGTTGTGAGGTGTGTAATGGAAATGAATGAAAGATTTTACAACTTATGGTTGCAGTTGGTAACATTCATAGAAGGATCAATTACGTCTCTGTAATAAAATTATATATATATATATATATATTTCTTATTTGGATGTGCTGCAGACTGAAGTAGTCACTTCTTTTAAATATATAGATTGTTTGGGTTGAAAATGTGGAGGTGGATGAAGTAAGTGAAAACATCTACTCTTCAGTAATAGACTCAAATTTGGCATTCTGTGCACAGCGTTGGATTAGTACGTTGCTATGGAATTTGCAGCGTAAAAATGGCGTACTTGTTCATGATAGCGATTTGGTTGTGCATGATTTAGGTATTCTCATTTCATTTTTGTCTTGTTTAGATGAGCTTTAACTTGAGTAATTCTCATATATAGATAGATGCCATAACTTGGTAATATTTTTGTGCAGGTCATTATTCTGTGTTGGCTTTAACACAATCCATGAAGCGCTTCTTTCTGAGATGTGTTGCTGACAGGCTTGATCCCGCTGTTTTAACTGATATTAGTGAAAAGAAGAAACTGAAGATCTTAGTTAACGAAGAATCTCAAGGTAGATATGCTTACATTGGCACAACTAGTTTCCACGTCAAAGCAAAACCATTCTCAGTTTTTCAATTTCTGAAGGAAAGGAATGTACAGCTACAGGTATGCAGTTTTGTGCCTACTCCTTGTGACTGCTCTCCCTTTGACTGGACGTGGACCAACTAAGAATAATTTATATATATATATATATATATATGCGTTAATTGCAGTTGCTTCGACTCCCAAATTCTTGGGGGCTTCAGCGGTTGTACCACTTTGTGACAATAGATCGCACTAGTGGCATTACTCTACACAGGACGACTGGAGAGGTTGAAAATAACCAACCCCTTTTTCCATCTCCGCAACAAATTTCAGCATGTTTGCTAATTATATTCTTTTGATGCCCACAGCATCATTATTACTGCTTGCAAGAAGCCACAGTGGACGAATATTGCAGCTTTATCATATCCAGACCAATGAGTGAACAAAAAGTCCAGCGTCATATTAGTTCAGGAGTTGATAGTGATTTTGAAGCAGGGATGAAACCAGACGTAGAGGCTTCAGGTTTTGCCATTATGCCTGACGGTCCAGGGGGCCTTGACTCCAATGGTTCTCTTATAACCTTTGTCATGCAACTGCAATATGATCCTGCAAGACCTCGTTCACCCAGTCGATTTGAAATTGAAAACGATGCTTTCCATGAATGGGTTGGCATCATCAACGACATCAGGGAAAACGGTAAGTTTCTTTGTAATCCTACTCCTACTGCACATACCAGTGTTTTGCACCCTAATAGACTTTTGTTCTCACAAGTTGCTCACTTTTTCAATTTTGCAGTTGTTAATGGAAATGCTTGAAGAAATTAACGAGAGAAGCTCCCTGCCTGTCATACCTTCTGCATTTCTTGTTCTGTTTTCTTTATCTTTTTCTTTTTTTTCCTTTTACTTTACTTTTTCTCCTAATGGTCATATACATAGTGAATATACGACTGTGATGATGTGATGTGATGTGGTGTTCGGAATACGTCAAAGGGTTTTGGGATTCTCAACTATAATGCATGGTTGGAATTTATAAACATGGTTTGTATTTAAAGGATTTATGGTGGATTCAAGGAATTAAATTAACTTATTTATTAATACCATAACATAAAGGTAAAAGTACAATATTGTCATTTTGTATGAATTGGTCTGACCACAAGTTATACAATTAAATCTGGATTATTATTATTATTATAAATTCTATGACCATGATAAAAACTAAACTAATGTGTTTATTGGGCTGTAGTTACATGGATGCCCGTCCTGCATCCGGGAACTTACCTGACCCGACCAGTCCAATTCTCCACAAAGATCAAAAGTAAAAGACGCCCACCTCATCAGCGCAGCTGACTCCTCATGCCTTTTCCCCTACTCCCTTCACTCCACTACATCCTTGCCTTACATGCACGCGCCACCGCAGCGCTCCAGTGGGCCCAACACCCATTGTACTCTCCTCAGCCGTACTGCGTGTGCTGCAAGCGCTACTCCTAATAAATAGCCGAGTAATCGATTAAAATTAAACTCTTTCTCTCACTATAAAAAGGAAAAAGATCATTTCTTTTTCGCGTATATATTGAGAAATCAAAAATTTGAAAGCTGTCTAATGCGTGCCCTATGTTTGTCATGTGGGCTTTTTACTCTCACAGAAGAATTGTGGTATGTTGTTGTCTCCGATTCTTGCTTTTTCTTTCTCGTTTCAAAATCACTGCGCTTTTGTTTTTCTCTTTTAGCAAATAACTCTCCGTTTTCTCTATGAAACGTCTTTGAGTTTGAATCCGAAACGCTTCGTTTTCTCTGTCTCCGATTACTGCATTTGTTATGCTTTCGCCATTGCACTTGGTTTTGATAATTTATCGGCTTAAGTTCTGTTTGTCTGCTGAGAAAATGCCCGCTAGAGAATTTTTTTTCGCCTTCATAAGCAAAGTATTGAACTTTACGGAATTTGGTAATGCGGAAAGCTCGGTGAAATAGAGTTGTTTGGTCTCCGAAAGAGTCTGTAAAAAGAAGAAGAAATTACAAAGTCCAGGTTTTTTAGCCTTTAAAGAATAAACCTGTCTTTCCCCCTCCCCCCTCTTTTGTTTTCGTTTTGTAGGTATGATTATATATAGAAGATAACAGATTCAAATGGTAGTATTGGGCTTGCTTAATGTGCTTATTTGTTTTCCGAGGTTGTAGACTGTCTTTTTGAAGAAAAAAAAAAGTAAAATTTTAAATAAAAAAATGTGGGAAAAAAAAGCAACATTTTTTTTTTGTGTGAAACTAATTCCTGCTATATTTTCTGTTTCTAGGTTTTAAAAAATTGGCTTTTTCTTCAAGGGTTTGGGCTCGTAAGGTAAACTGTTACTGGCTTGTCCTTTTGCATGTAATCATGGAGGCTTTAGATTTTAGGTTTATTTCTTGAACTTGAATTATCTCAAGTATATAAGTGTATTAATTCAAGAATGCGTTGAAATATACGCTGATCTTCATCTTTGGATTATCATATAATTATCTTAATGTAGTTGTAGACTTCAGAAGTTAAAAGAATGTTTGTTGTTTCCCACTCTGATTAAGTTAATTTAATTGTTTATTTAGTTAGTAACATATGCCAATCTTTCGTCTTTGGATTATCATTTAATTTTCTCAATTTAGCTGTAGACTTTAGAGTTAGAATAGAGTGTTTAATTCCCACTCTGATTGAGGTAAGTTAATTATTTGTTTAGTTAGTTCTGTATGCCCAATCTTTCATCTTTGGATTTTTTGCTTTTAATACGTTAAAAAATACAGTATTGGTAATTTCCTGCTGCTACTTTTCTACTTTTGTTTCTGGACTGACTGTTGTTGCTTACCTTTTCTCAACAAAATGGGAAAGTGTGGGTATAAATAGTTGGTGTTTGCAAGCCTGCAAAACTGATAGCTGAGAAAGCATCATGGCACCAAATCCCAGAGTTGTGCAGGCCTTCCGCTCGATGAAGGAAATAGGAATTACCGAAGAAAAAGTGAAACCAGTGTTAAAGAAACTTCTAAAGGTGTATGATAAAAATTGGGAGCTAATTGCAGCAGAAAATTACAGAGTTCTTGCTGATGCTATCTTTGAAGAGGAGGACAGTAAGGTAAATTTCTTTTTTTTTTATCTGTTTTGGTTTAGTTTTAAGTCTTATCACTTGATGTATCTATGATGCTGATCTTGCTTTTCAGGTGTCAGAACCTAAAAAAGCCCAGAAATGCGATGTATGTGATTCATCTCTCTGACTTATGCTGGTACTGCATAATTTTTTTTTCCTGTTCTCATCTATCATCTTTGTCAACTGATAGTGGTTGGTTGTCTTAACTAGGAGGAGGAAGATACTATGGAAGAAGGTGCAGTGCCTGATGAGCTTCTACGCCCCTTGAAAAGAATACGTTTGAAAAACCAAGAAGGTCTGGCATCATCTTCTCATAACAATGGCAGTACTGATGTGGCTGGGACCTTTTTAAAAAAGCCTAAAGTTGAGGAGGATGAACTACCTCCTGCTTCTTTGCAGCAGCAGTCACTTCAGTGCAATGTTGGAAATATGACAGAATGCCTGCCTGCTTCACCTGGTCGTGTTTCACGGCAGCCTACTGCTCCTGGTCCTGTTTCACCCCATCAGGGTGGTAGGAATAAAGGCAAGCAACCTGTAGCTCCTATGCCTTTGGCAGTACTGGAAGGATATGATCAAAATTTACATTCAACTCAAATGCATGTTAGCTACAAAGGAAAGGAACCTATGTCACCTCCTGTTACTTCCAATAAGAAAGGCCCTGAGAGAGTATCTCTTGCCTTGTGCATTAAAGATCCAGCACCTTGTTCTGGTATTATTACTAAGAAAAGGGTGCCTGATACTCATGCACTGATCATACCCAAGGAAGAGCCATTTACTGATGGCATGCCACAGGACGAGGTTCCTATTGCAGTTATTCATCCAGGTAAGTTATTGTAATTCCCAGATGAACGACATTTTTTTTTTCTCTTTCCATTTTGAATCAATATTTGATTAGCCCTGTGGCAATTCTCTAGCTTCTAATTTCATTTAGCCATGTTGCATGTTATGAACAATTTTGAAATCTGTACTATCAAGTGGATAGCTTTGTAGTGGATTGTTTATGTGCTGCTTGAGTTAAAATTGGGGGCACCATATTTATGGTTTGTCATCAAGCTTTTCTAATTTACTCAAAAAATTGGCATGAAAGGCCCATAAATTTTTGGCATAGTATTTAGACCTCTATACTTGTCAACCTGTTAATTGGGCCGAGCATAATCTCTGGGTCTTACACATTCATGATTTCAGCTGGTATATCCATGTATTAATTGAAACAAATGTGGAATCTGTGACATCTATCTTTATAAGAGGAAAGAGAAGTAGAGAACCACTGCATATGTATATACATTTTCAGTAGACGAATGAATTTGCAGTATGTACATGTCACTGCCTCTTTTTACTTTTTGGTTTTGGTTTGTATCATTGGCAGAAAAGGAATTCAAAATGCTTACAATATTTTGAGTTGTATGATTTCATTGTTTGCATTTAGAAATGCCTGTATGTGTTGTTTTCACAATTATGTGTTTGGACTTCAGAAAATTATGAGCCAGTACTCTGAAGTGAAGATCCATTATCTTTTATTTAATTTATTTTTACATTGCTTCACTTGGCCTTCTGATCTTTAAGCACAGAGTCTTTCTGCTAGTGATTTCTTCTCGAAAATGCAGCTTGCCACCTTAATATGTAAATTTTGCTAGTCTATATTAAGGAAATATAATACTGTAATGAGGATTTTTTGTCAACCGAAATGTATAACGCTTTGGTTGTTGGTACTTATTTTGTTATTGTTGTAATCTGTTTTGTATAAATCCATCTTTGGGATAGAGAATATGCTAATTTACATTGTTAGATATTGAAATTGTAAGTGATGCTTTTCTTAAGTTTGTTTCTGTTCTATTTTCTACCATTTTCAATCCTGTGTTTATTTATTTATTTTACCATAATACTTCTTTAATAGATTCATTAAGCAGAAGAGATTCGCCAATTGGGCATGTTTCAACTGGAAAATCAAATTGGCAGGAACATCCAGAATCTCTGTTTGCAGATGAAAATGTAGGTGCTGGTGCTTCAGCTTCAATGAGTGAGAGGCACATCAGCTGCGAGCTGGCTACTGTTCCTGATGAAATTCCTTCTAGCCTGGAAATTGCCTCATCACCGTTGGGAGAGGTGAAGATTTCTCTAAGCTACAATTCTGCTCTTGGAAGATCGAATTTCCAATTGCCTAGTATAGATGAACTAAGAGAACTGATGGAGCAGAGATGTCTCCGATCATATAAACTCATTGACCCAAATTTTGATGTCATCAAAATTCTGAATGATATGTGTGAGTGCATCTCGGAATTGGCAACTAATTCCTCTAATCAATCGCAGGAAGGTAATGTGATGCCAGCTCTTGATCTTTTGAAGAAATCTCCTGCAAGGGATGCTCTTGATGCTGAGAGCAATAAGGAAAATGGTTGCTTACCAGCCAAGATGTTAAATGGAACTCTCGATGTTCAGTGCTCTGCAAATGGATGTGTTGACAATGTGGAGGGGAAGGAATTGGTGGTTGTTCAGCAGCATCAATTTACACCTAATGAATTAAGGTGGCTTCATGATGCAAGTGACATAACCAAGGGAGAAGAAAAAGTTGAAATTTCATGGGTAAATGAAATTAATAAAGATTTTCCACTGCCATTTCACTATATATCAGAGAATCTGGTATTTCAAAATGCCTATGTTAAATTCTCTCTTTCTCGGATTGGAGATGAAAGTTGTTGTCCGACGTGTTTTGGGGATTGTCTCTTGTCCGAGCAGCCTTGTGCATGTGCTTGTCAAGCTGGGGGAAATTTTGTGTATACTTCGGCAGGTGTTGTCAAGGAGGACTTCTTAGAAGAGTGTATCTCTATGACTCGTGATCCTCAACGACAATGTTTCCTTAATTGTACAGAGTGCCCCCTTGAGAGATCAAAGAAAGATGACTTTCCAGAACCTTGTAAGGGTCACTTAAAGAGAAAAGTTATCAAAGAATGTTGGATCAAATGTGGCTGCAATAAGCAGTGTGGCAATCGGGTGGTGCAGAGAGGTGTAAATTACAAATTGCAGGTTTGGCTTCATCCTAGTCTTGTACATACCCTTGTCCTTGTTATAGTTACAAGTTCCTACAATTACGTTGCTTTTCAAATTAAGGCATTAACCTTTGAATTTGAGTTTGTAAAGCCCTATGTCTTCCATGACTAATTTACTCTGGATGTTAGGTGTTCTTGACACCTGATGGAAAAGGTTGGGGCCTCAGAACTCTAGAGAAGCTTCCCAAAGGAGCTTTCATTTGTGAGTTTGTTGGCGAAATACTCACCATCTCTGAGTTGTATGCAAGGAACACAGAGAAACATACATGTCCAATCCTGCTGGATGCTTATTGGGGGTTGAAGGGAGTTTCCAAGGATGAAGAAGCCCTCTGTTTGGATGCCACATGTTATGGAAATGTTGCTAGGTTCATCAATCATCGGTAATTGTATATATAGTGTTGTGTATTAGACTTTCTGTGCCCTTAACTTTTTCCAAGTGTGTTCTTCAAAATTTATGATTGCTTGTGCATCTTGTTATATGTTGTGTGTTTTTTTTTTAATCTTTTTTGTGACATTAGTAATACATTTTGATGACTTTAATGAAGGTTCCATATGTTTTGTAAGTTGGGACATCATTTGAGATATTAGCACTAGGAGATATGTAAAGGTTACCTGAAACATTGACTTAATTTCCATTATTGAGGTTTTGTTTTAATTACTTTTATAAGTTAAGGTATATGACTTGAGATGCAATCTATTATTTTTACATCTTTTAGCCAAATATTAGAAGTTAGCATTCTCAATGGAAATGCTTGATGGCAAAGTCATTTTAATAAGTATCTTGAGTACCTTGAAAGAATTGAGATTTAGAATTTCTAACTTTTTTTCTTATGTTGCTAGATGCTTAGATGCGAACTTAATTGAAATTCCCATTGAAATGGAGACTCCAGATCTTAATTACTATCATGTAAGAAATTCTGATTTCTTCCATCTTCCCAGTCCTATTTGTGTTGCTGGCTTCAATTTTTTGCAATAGCAAGTCTAATAGAGCATTTACCGTGTGCAGCTAGCCTTCTTCACAACAAGAGAAATTGATGTGCTTGAAGAGCTGACGTGGGTGAGTGAGTGATTATTTATAGTTATTTAATTCTGAAGCTTGTAGTTAATATTTGTTGCTTTTCATAAGGTTAAAAAAGAAAAGAAAAAAGACAATGATCAGATTGTTGATTTTGCATGAGAAGCGATGTTCTTGTACCTTTTTTTATCTTAGCAGATTCAATCAGTTGCTCTAACCTAACCTTGCCTGTCCCCCATCCATTTGTGATATCAAGCCTCCTTATTCACAAGGGAGTGAGCTTGGGGATTTGACCCTAGAATGTTTCTATAAGAACTTTGACTTGGAGTGATTACTGAACCCTGGTTGACTTTTAGTGTTTTTTCTCCCCTTTCCTCTCTTTGACATGGGTTTGTACTTTTGGATGAGTAAATTGGGGTCACACTATTATATATTGGTATTTGGATGTTAAAATGAGTTGTGGCTGGATTAAAATTCCTTTTAGGTCCCTTAAGTTATAATGAGTTGCAAAATTCTGCACCATTGACATGTTTTTTTTCCTGTCAACAACAGTACCATTGTTTGTTTGTCAGGCACACCATAGATATAGTATAAAAGAATGTCTCATTTTATTTTAAGGCCTTAAATAAACACATCCACTTAAACATGTTCAAGTATGAGTTCTCATTTAGCCTTAATTGGCAATCTTATCTAGTAATTGTTTTATTATGTGAAATTTTGCAATACTTTATTGCAATATTGTAGGAATAAATAAAAGCAGTGAGTTTGGAAGGTTAGTTTCCTTTCCTACTGGGACTACTTTTAGCTATTCTTGAACCATGCATGATGAAATTAATAGTCTATATTTGTTGTATTTTGTAAATGAATTCATGATATATAGGAAGTGATGGATATTTATACTTGTTGGGGGTAAATTTATTAAATAATATTTGTTTATATTATTTTATTTAAAAACTATTATAACATAAAACCGATTTTCATTTAAAAAAATTTAAAATACTTATATAAATATTGAACATAATAAAAGCTTTATTTAAAAAATTAAATAAAGTATAAAAAGTCATTTTAATAAAAACAACACTCTCTACAAGAGGGGTTTTTTTTTTCATAATTGTAGAATTTCTTTTGATCCAAGGTTCAAAGGAATATTATTGTCCAAGGGTTGTAATTAAGTAAATTAACTCTAGAACAGTAAGAAAATGTATCACATAACTTTAAAGAATAAAAAACATTTCACATAACTTCACCTTTAAAATTAATCTAAATCTAAGAACTTAAACCAGAAAAAAAAGAATCAAATTATCAAATAAAGCTTACTTGATCAAGTTGAGATGGAAAAATGTCAACAGGTGTCTATTTAGTTTTTCTTGGCTGAATCTTATGTCAATATTTACACTGAATGAATGACATTTCCTTTTCTACTGTTTTATTTTTCCTTTTTTCTTTTTCCTAGTTGTTTGGTTCTTGTCAGCTAGTTCTTTTACATTTTTTTTTTTACAATTTTCTTTCTCTTTGTTGCCTTCTTAACTTTTTGAATTTCTTTTTACGAGTTAATGTCAACAGACATTATTATTAGCGTCCAATAATAATTTTACTCACATTTTGAACCATTGAGTAAATTATTTTTTTTTTATTTTGTTAGTACATCCATATACATTATAAAAGACCCATTACTTAAATGTTTCTCACAGTTTAGTTGGGAAGAAAAAACGAAAATTTAGAAATTTTATGTCTGCTACTAATAGTCTCAATTGTTTTCATAAACTTCAGGGGGGCCAACAAACAAGAATTGCTAAAATTTTGGGTCTAGTTCTAATAAAAACATTTGTTTTCAGGAATCCAGTTGGGGCAGCTGCCCCCACCCTAAATCTGCCCCTGTATATATGAGAGCAGTTTATTGTTCTTCGTATGTGGTTTGAGAAGAGAACTGGGTACTCATATTATTTTGTTTGTCCCTATTAAGAGGCTATATATTCTGCATGCAGGATTATGGTATTGACTTTGATGACCTTGATCATCCTGTTAAGGCATTCCGGTGCAGATGTGGCAGTAAATTTTGCAGGAACATGAAACGTTCGACTAGTAAGTAATTGTCACGTAGAATTTGTAGACAACATTTTCATTTCTTCTCATGGTGAATGTCAATGTGTCTTTGTTAGATTGCACTGGTGTCCTTTCGAGTTTATTAGTGTGTAACATGTGAAGTCTTCTTATATTCTGTTAAATTATCTAGGTTGAAATATGATAATCTCCTAGCGGTTAGAGTGGAATTTTCATTAGTGTGGAAGTCATTGTTACAGAAGTGAAGTTATGTGACAGCCACATTTTGCTTTTTTTTTAAGAGCCAAATATATATTGATGTGAGCCCAATTGGCCTCATAAAAGTCTAATTATTTGAAATTAAACTTGTTGACAAGTTAAACATTTTATCAACCCTTTGAAATTGTAAGAACAATATCTATACACTAAAATTTGAAATTTATCTTCCATTTGCTAGCCTCTATCCCTGGAATATTATTCCGTGAAAGCTTTGATGCTAAAAGTCTTCATCCTTTTAATTTGTCTAAGAACCGGGGATGCCATGTACAGGCTAATGCTTTTGTAGAGGTAATTATAATTGTCTGTGCAATAGGAAGTGAGTAGCTGGAATGTTAATAAAGACATTAACTAGCAATGAAACAGCCTGCATGAGCCTCTTTCAAGAAAATTATATTGTTTCTGAATTTTTTTTTTGGGGGGGTGGGGGGGTTGTGGGAGAGGGGGGTGTTGTTATTTCTATCATGGGTTTAGCTGTTTGGCGTCATTTATTTTAAATTTCATTGTTATGGTCTGATCAAAAGTTGGTGATCTTGTGTTCTTGGTTGTTTTTTCTATAGCCACTGGTGCTAAGGATCTCCTTCTACGGTGCAGGGTATAAATCTGCAATAATCACCAGATGAAGTGATTCTTGGTCATGGAAATATTTTTGCTATTTTTAATTTATTTGGCCAAACATAGGTTTTATGGGAAGTTCAAGGCAATATTTTGGGATGCTTTTGCATGGCGTAGATTGACTGAGGTCTGAGGGCACTTTTGCAATTGCACTTGCTGCAAAAATGAAAGCTAGTTACCTTGATTAAATCTCTCGGTCAACCCTTCAGCATGTGCGCTAACAAACTCATGGGCTTACCTGGGTTTCTCCGCTGTTTGCGGATGTGAATTGTGAACATAGCTTCTTAGCTTCTTTTGTCTGATGATACGTGGCATAGTTAGGGCTGTCCATCAACAGGAGGGGTTGAATACCGGGACCAAAATGTCTGAACAATGAAATCCAGTGGCAATACATACGTTGCTCTTTTGGTATCATCTTCTTATGAATTGCCTTCTGCAACTAATTCTGTCTATATGTGTTTAAATTGGCTTCCCTTCTGCCTAAAGATCTTGATTGTGAGCACTAAATTGCAAATGATTCCATCCTGATGTTTCGTGTTAGGCCTGGAATCAGAACCACAGCAGGCAGCCTTGACCGATTGACCGTTTTTTCTATTATTCATTCAATCATTAATTATTTCCCTCTCATTCTTGTAATGTCAATTAATAATCATTTAAGTGACTAGAGTATTTCTTTGCTCCTTTTGCAACTTAGTTGCTGGGGTGCTGCTAATTGCAATAACTAATCCTCTGTCATTCTGAACTAACGTAATTAGATTTTTCTTGTTTATCTTATTGCAATGTTACTTCTGAAATGCTCTCAAAATTAAAAGCTCGTATCGGTACAGCTTCACATGCTACTAAGTACCAAAAGGAAAATACTATTGAATTGACAATAACCATGCATTTTTCTTTAACTAGTACGGGGATGATTATTATTTACTTGTCATATGCAACCTGGAAATGAAAGAAACAAATGGATATTGGGAGCATATTGTAGATTTCACATAATTTCTTAATTGATGAAAAGGATTTCAAGGCTGACATTTTATACCAATACAGCTTATACAACAGTACATGCGTTGGGAGGCCACTCATAAAACATACTGCACACTTTTACCTGCTGAAGACATCGATTCCCTATTGTGAGGTCTCGAGAGGAATTCGTGCTCACATCCTACGGGAATAAGAGGTTGAATGCTGCCAGGATTTAATGGAAAAAGTATCTTGTAATAACCATCCATGATCGCTGGAAAATTGCAAGTGGCAGCAACCTTCGGAATCTGATAAGAAGTAAAACATTTAGAATTCAGCATGCTATTGCTACACATTTGAAGTCACAACAGTTTAACAAAGACAAGAACCATAATCGTTGCTATTCTTCACTCCTAAAAACAGAGTAGCTTGAGTAAAGGGGAATATGCAACGTTTGCAATCTAAAGGTGATACAAGATGCTGTATGCATTAATTCATTCCCCAAATATGCAGAACAGCAAGCAACAAATTTTAGCAAGGCCTTAGGGCCAACTTAAGCTCATGCAGTAGAAGAAATGAGGTGATCCATCATAACTCAGGATTCTTTAAACTGCCACGCTATATAAAAAATCAACTAATTATTTTATATCAACAGCAAACAGCCACATAGGCTTAGCTTGAGTGACTAAGGTGTAGTGAGATTTGGTTGCAGATACTAGAATCGAGCCTTAATGCTCTCTCTTGCACCAAAAAACTGCAATGGACACATAGATATCAATCAAGTTGAAACTTCCCCCAATTGCCTCTCAAAGATCTAGCCAGTACTTGATAAATGCAAATGACACATAACCGTATGTTGGGAAGTTCTTGATTTGAGACATAGGCATGTGTTTTCCCGAAACCAATTTACAGCAATTATCTGAACAAATGATAACAGTCAGTCAGTTAACGGATTGGTACCTGATAAATATCACGCATGTAAGCATGAAGATTGGTGAACTCAAGCAGCTTCTTCTTGGTGCATTTGAACAAAACATTATAGACAAGATCAAACCTAATCAATGTAGTAAACAAGCAAATATCCGCAAGAGTCAATCTGTCTCCACACAAGTACCGCGAACCACCCAAGTGATCATCAATCCTATCCAATGTACTAAACAAACCATTCACTGCAACATCATATGCCTCTTGACTCTGAGCAAATCCACATCTACAATGCATTAACACCATTCAAAAATGCTATCAACAACAAGTTCAAGTTTTAACTTTTACGTAATTTTTCTCAATCAAGTTTTTACTTTGTACCTGTAAACCCCATTATTAACATTGGGGTAAATTGTCCGATTCCACTCTTCAATCTTTCCCTTCAGCTCCACCGGCGAGAGATCCAAACCAGGGTTCTGGGCCAGCCCGTTTAGACCCGAATTGAAAAGCTCAATAATATCGTAGCTCTCATTGCAGACCACCTCTTTCTTGTCCACATCCCACAGCAATGGCACCGTGGCCCGCCCATTATAGCCGCCTTTTCTCCGCCTATAAACCTCCTTCAAATTCTGGCACCCGTTAACTTTATCCCTACTTGGAACAAGGATATCCTCGTCCCCAGTTTTATCCTTGTCGGGGATATCTTTAAACTCCCATGAGCCGTCGAGGCCCGGGGCTGCGACGGAGACGGGTACGGCTTCTTCGAGGCCCTTGAGGGCCCGGACGATTAGGGTCCGGTGGGCCCATGGGCAGGGGAGGCCAACGTAGAGGTGGAGTTTGGCGGTTGTGGCTGTTTGGTTTTGGCGGGAGAGGCGGAACTTTGAGGGAGGCCTAGTGTAACCGCCGGAGGGATCGGAGGGAGCCAGTTGGGACATCATGATCTGCCACGTGGAGGTCCATGCCGTACGGACGGTGGAGATTAGGAGGCCTGGAGGGAGGGATGGACCCCAGAGGAGCTTGGAGATGTTGTTAATTATATTGAAACCGTTGCTTCTGCTGTTATTGTTGTTGTTGAGGGACATTCTAGGGACGACGTGGCATGTTAATTTGAAGGTAGTTTTGGGTGGAGAGTGCAATTGGAGGTGAGAGCTGGGGAGCGAAATGCAGTGCATTGCTTTGTTCTTTTTTATGTTCTGTTAAAGTGTTACCAACTGTTATCTCTTTCTTTCTTCTTTTCCTTTTTTTTTTTTTTTTCATTTGGTAATATATCTCTTTTGAGGTAGAAGGAAGGGATAATTTGGTAAAATGGCACCTTTGGTTGCTTTTAAATAAAACGCTGCGTTTCGTGTTGAGAAAAGTGAATACCAGACTAGGCGGCGGTGGGCAATGTAGCCAAACAGTCCAAAACTCTCCAACAAAACCCTAGTAGGAAAGAAAGGGCAGGGCAGCATATACATATATATATATATATATGTATATATATAGAAGCAATCCTCGCTCAAGAAAAAGAGGCATAGACAAACGGAGGAGCAGAGCGGAGCCGATCCAGAATGTCGAAGCGAGGTAAAATTTTCCTTCATTTTCCACCCCACTTTCCCTCACTTCCCGACTCACCAAACAAAAACCACGGTAATCTCAGCCTCTTTGTTTTCTTTTACTTTGCAATAGGAAGGGGAGGTAGTGCGGGGAACAAGTTCAGGATGTCGCTGGGTTTACCAGTGGCGGCAACGGTGAACTGTGCGGACAACACGGGAGCCAAGAACCTCTACATCATTTCAGTGAAAGGAATCAAAGGGCGTCTCAACAGGCTACCATCGGCTTGCGTCGGCGACATGGTCATGGCCACCGTCAAGAAGGGAAAGCCCGATTTGAGGAAGAAGGTGTTGCCGGCTGTCATCGTCCGACAACGCAAACCTTGGCGTAGAAAGGACGGCGTCTACATGTACTTCGAAGGTCCAAAGCATTCTTCTTCGTTTCTTTCTTTTTCTTTTGTAATCTTTTTATCTTTGATTTGTTTTTGTTGCTTCTTTTTGATAATGGGGTAACTGATTTTTGTTGTTGGTTACTCTTAATGGGAAGCATAGAGTAATAGGAATTCGCCAGTTTTAAACAGCATGATGCTGTTGTGTATCTATTGCATTGTGTTACCTGTCTGCTGGTATATTTGATTTAGTTACTTAGTACTAGAATTGATCTGTTTTTGTTTGAAACTTAGTTTGGGTTTATTTATCTGTTTGCAGATAATGCTGGTGTCATTGTTAACCCCAAGGGAGAAATGAAAGGTAGACCAACTTATCTCTTCATTCTATGTTGATATTTTTAATCACATAATAGTGCTTGTTTTGAATTATGAAGTCAAATGCAAAATTTCTGCTCTGCTGTTTATGTTGTTTTGGGTGGGTTTTAGATGAAGTTCATTTAATGGTTTGATTCTCTTGCTCTTGCAATGTCAGATGTGAAATCAAGTCAATAGTGTAGAAATTTTCCTGAAAATTTGTAGCTGCCGAATCTAAATTATGAAAAGGAGACCATTCACTGATTTTGTAAAGATTTTCTTTTCTATTCTTCCAAGTTATCATAGAACCTGAGAAATATCAGTTATCTTTTTTATAAGTATGGTTTCCCGAACATGACTTGAGAGATGATTTTTTGTCTGTGATTGTTGCTGCCTTTGGTGTAGTGGAATTACCTTTTGTTAGGCTATTCATGTCAATGCCTTTATTATTGATTTGCGGTTCACTAGCATAAATCGATATGTTGTTGGATTTGATATTTGAAACTTATTTGGGATCATTGATTTGGTATTCTCAGGATCTGCTATCACTGGTCCCATTGGAAAGGAGTGTGCCGATCTGTGGCCTAGAATTGCAAGTGCTGCCAATGCTATTGTCTGAAAGAGTTCATGGTTTTGTTTGTGATTGTAGTTTTAATGTTATCTTTCTATTATATTACTTATAACATGTTTTGAGAGACTTTGGTCAAACAATAGTAAGATTTGCAACCTATTTTAGTATATCTAGTAGTCCAAAACTTAATTTCAAAAATTTGCATTGGTTTTAACATGCTTTCATGATCTTTTCCTTGTGTAGAAGCAACAAACCCCTCTCAATGTGATGCCTTGCAACATGTCAAAGTTTCACCTTGAAGTTCCTTGCCATGCCAATTTGCATATTAACAACGATTTTCTCATCCAACTAGCCTAAGAATTTGGGACCTTATGGTAGTTGATTTTTGCCATCATCTGTGATGGCTCCTAGTGATCTTATTGCATTCTTGAGAAGCATTTGGTATGGAGTGATGAGCTCACTCAAGCATATGGTTTCTCAGTTGGTATGGAGTGATGAGCTGACCCCAGCTTTTGGTATGGAGTGATGGTGCTGGCTCTAGATCATTGCATGATTAAGCTCTTTGATTGAGGATTAGATGGGTAAGAACAAAATAAGTTTATTATTAGCTAGTTAATTCCAATTCCAAAAAGCAGCCAGGGGCAGAGTCTGCCAATTTTTAGGCGATTATCATCTTCAAAGATGATATCCGTTAAGCAATGGTCTCAAATTTCTAATTTTCCTTGCATATAATTCTATCTTGGGTCCTACTTATTCAAAATGAAAATTGAGTAGGAAGGGGATTTATAAGTCTAATGAGTTTCTTCTTGTAGAAAGAATGCAGAAGTGTTGTTCTATTACACGTTACCAAAATCAAATTAAACTATGTTGACATTGAAAAATTGACCTTTTTGTTGGTAAATTAATAGTTAAAAAAGGGTAAAAGGAACTCACTATAACTTGATTTATCTCAGTTTCGGTCGAATCAAAAGAAACATCCTCGCGGAATCCTCAACGTCATTAGCGGAAGTTCGAAAATTATTTAAATACTCGTGAGATAAAAAAAAAAATATTGAAACGTGTCTTTTGGAAACAGATTACACGATTTAACCTATTTAGGGTTCTTTTTAATTATCTCTAGTCATAAAAAATTGAAGTTAATTTTGCTAAGTTTTTTTTAGATTTCTACATTAATTAATCAATTAATCATTCATTAAACATCCAAAAACTCAATAAATTCAAGCACAAATCGATTATCTTGACACAAAAATAATATTTTTAAAACTCTAAACACTTTTTTGAAATTGAAACTAATTACAAAAGAAATCAAGGAAAAGAGACAATATTTTCATATTAGATGTTGGTGTGCATCAATTTACCTAAGAAAGTTTCATCAATTTTATCATCTATGGTAAGTGAAACCTGACCCCTAATCTTAACCTTAAGTTGGGGTTTTCAAACCCTAGTATGAAAGTTTTGTTATTTTCAATTAAAAAGTAGATTATTGTCAAGAGTTATTAGGGGTAAGGTTAGAGTTGTAGCCCTAAACTATAACTTTAATCCAATACAATTTGAGGTTTTGAAACCCTAGTTGCAAATTTTTCTATTTTCAATGCAAAATTAATTTGTTGTACATTTTGAAACTCCAACCAATTATTTTGTTGTAACAACTGTTGATGGCTAGTGACATTTCGAATGACATGGTGGTTTACTGCAATAGTTATTTGTTCAATATAAGGATGTTGACCATGATAGATACTTTTTATAAAATTGACAAATAACATCTTCGAAAGTATTGTAGATGATTCCATTATTGGCAAGAGAATGAGTATAGCCATTAATGTATGATATCCAAAGTCCAAGAAATATTTGAGTTGAGAAGTGATGAGCATGTGCTGAAGTTGTTCAAAATGAATCAAGGTTCCAAGAAAATCCACCTATACTTAGTGTTCATACTTGCAATTGCTCTGCAAATAATGAACCATGTATCGAGTGACTATTTTATCAATGTTAATAATGTTAATATGCTTGATATTGATATTGATGTTGCTGGAAATGGTAGTGGTAAAAAGAAAGGTAATGTAGATATTGGTAGCTCAACTACTAGTTTAGGGAGAAGGCATCATGGTCTAGCTAGTGGTAGAGGCAGAAAGCATGTTGGTGCAGCTAGTGGCTATAGTAAAGATAAAGGAATAGTTAATGGAGCTAGTGGCAGAGTTAAAGGGATTGTTGGTGTTGGTGTTGGTGTTGGTATAGGGAGAGACAATGTTGGTGTTGGTGCATGTAGCTTCTCTACTAGTAAAGGTAGAGATATTATTAGTGTTACTGCCAGTAGTGTAGTTAGTGACAGAGGCAACGGTAAAAAGAATGTTGATTTTAGTGCTAGTAGTTCACTTAGTGGTAATGGTAAAGACAATATAAGAGCAAGTAATTCTTATGTGAATATGAGTGAAAGTGATTTTAGTAGTGTTTAAATGGACACTAACAAGGAAGAAGGAATTGATATGTCTAGTGTGATTGTTGATTGGATGCTTAAGACTGAAAGTGATGATCAACAAAGTCAGTCAAAAGGGAATGGTGCTGAGAATTTAGATAATGAAGATAGAACACCTAATAGTGACTGTCACAACCCAATCCAAAGCCATGGCCGACACAATGGCCCAATAGGCAAAGCTCACTAAACCCGAGTAAGTCTTATAGTGTTAACACATCTCGTATAGCAATATTCCATCATATTCATATACCATTCGTATCCAAACACCTAACATATTTTGAGTGTGCCTTAACTCAATATTAAAATATTAAGTGTTGTCATTATCTTTATAAATTCCCTATCATAAGTATTTGACACAATGGCTACATCAACACTACTAGACTTCTATCAAGTACAAAATAAAACATGACAAGACAATGGAGTGATACGGGTTGGTGGAGCCTAGTGAATGCTAGAGTAACATATGCCACTTTTATGGATAAAGGTAGAACTACTTCATACAATCTAGCTAACTTTTGTTTAGAAAACTAATAACATGAATTTTAAAATGTGAGTATAAAACCTCAATGAAAGACATAAACGGGGAACAAGCATATTAATGGAGGCGTATTTTATAAATCTATGCCCTTTTTCTTTGAGACCATGCAATTTGTTTTTGGAACCAAAACTACAAATGCAATTCTCAATTCTTAAATCATTTTGAAACACTTAGCCATTTTCCCCCAAGACATATTCAATCTACATATAAGAACTTACACTTTAAACACTTTTCATACATCACGAGGTAATATAAACTAGCATGGAAACACATTTTGAAACTCAATTTATCAATTGCACATAAACATTACATCAAAAAACATATCATTCGGTGAAGCTTGCTTAAGTAGCACTGGTGTAGAGATAGTGGTATTTCATCGTCCCATTAAATAAGCCACTTGTGATAATGGTATTTTGTTGCCCCACTATGAAGGCCATCCATAAAGTAGCTAACCTTTACATGTGTCTATATAACAACGGTCCACTACTTATAGTTAGTGACCTCATAACATTGCTTGTGTCATTGCCAATCACAAGGCTAGTATCATTTCGTCCATTCATGTTTGTATTTCTTTAAGTCCTCAACACTCAGAGTTTCACATAAAACCAATCAATTTTTTTTCTCAAAACATGAAATCCATAACTCGTAAAACTAACATTCTTTATTTAAAATCTAGCACATTCCTTTAAAACCAACATTTATAAAACTAACATTATCATTACATTAAAAGTCTAGCACATTTATTTAAAATCCATAACTCGTAAAACTAGCAGTACCATCACATTGACAATTTATATATTTCAAAGGCTTATTCCTGTAACGCCCCCAACTTTGATATGGATTATGTGCGATGTTGGCTAAGTTATTTGATGAGTTAGTTTGAACCTTAACGTACATGCTTGTACACTTATGATTGTGCTTATGTCTATAGAGAATGACTTTGAATTTTGGTATGTTGAGGATATTAATGGATGTTATGTATGAGCTAAGTTTATGGAAGTATGAGTTATGATACTTAGGTAAAATGTTGAAATATGTTTGATGAACTTATGAGATTTTAAGCTTAATTGGAACTTTGGCGTTGTTGCTTGAATGTAAGCATTCAACCTATGAATTATATGGTTGCTTAAGGTGTGGATTAAAATAGAGAATGGTTTTGGGGTTTTGGATTTGGACTAAAGAAGTTAGAGGTGTTGAAAATTTGCATTCTGGAGGAAATGTATCAATACATTCACTAATGTATTGATACATTCTTGGCAAGAAGAACATGGGAGGCATTTTGTAGGATTTTTGTCGATACATTCAAAAATGTATTGATAGATTTGAACTGGTGGATATTCTACATAATTTTTATCGATTCATCATCAAAATATATCAATAGATTTGTGAAGGTGGACTTTTTGTGAAAAATGTATTAATAGATTCTCCAATTTATCGATAAATTTTAGGTAGAGAGCATTCTGTTTGATTTCTATTAATACATTGTCTAATGTATCGATAGAAGTTAATGAAATTCGAATGAATGTATTGATACATTTAGGAATGTATCGTTACATGCATGTGGAAAGGCAAAAAATATTAGACATTGGGTAGTCCACCCATTAAAAACCAAAAGAGAAATAAAAACTCTTTCCTCTGCTAGCACTCATTTGAGGCATTTTAGAGCTTAGAAAACCATTATAGAGGTAAATCAAGCCTCTTAACCTTTTGAGCTGCTATTTAATCAAGATATAACTTTAAAATTCATTTTTGATTTAGTAGAGGTTCCTTCCTTTTAATTTGGCCTATTGGTGAGCTTGAGATTAGTTTGAATGTGCATTTGAGGTGACTATTTCAACATTTTAAAACTTAGAATGCAAAGTGAATGGATGTTAGGTTAAGTTTAGTGCTGGAAGAATATTTAAATGCCAAGAAATAATTAATTATATTTTGTGAGAAAGGGAAACTAGAGTTTAAGCATTGTTGTTGGACATAGAAAGAGCATTGCTAAATTTAGAAGCTTGTTGATGAGTAGAGAAATTCAAATTTGGTTGTTGGAAATAATTATTGAGTTTAGAACTTGTTGGTGAGCAAGAAAAATCCCAAGTTGCTATAAGAGAGCTTAAATTGTCACAATGAATAGGGATTGAACTTTAAAAGTAAGAGCTATATGAAACACACACACACACACACGCATATATGCATAAATGATTATTTAAAAAGTAAAATTATTGTATTTGCCTAAAAGAATTGTGCCTAGGTTGGTATTGACGATGAATTATAAATTTTGCCTTTGATTGGATATTGTTCTGATTTTCTGAAATGCCTTATAAAAGTTGTATGAATACAATTTGGAAATGGGAAACAAGCCTCTCTGAACTATCTACCCTTAAATGAATTATGTGTGTTGTTTGTTTTGTTATGAGTTTTTTTTTTTTTTAATGCTGGAAGTTCTCGTAGGGCCCAACTACCCTGTAAATGTTTTATTAATAATCATAAAAATAAAGTACAAAACGGAAGGGGACATAAACCGAACCTCCAAAGTTACATGAGCTGGAGAAAGATCAAGAAAAGTACCTAGAATGGAATATTTCATTTTATGACCATGTTCTTTACTATCGTCATAAATATGAAACACTTCCATATTACAAAATTCTATGATGTTTACTAAATAAAAAACACAAAGATAAACTAGGAGTACTACTCCTTTACATTTCTTTAAAGCAAACATAAGCTAAGCTAACTTTATCTGGTCTAAGAATACCTCTGAGCTAGCCTTTTGCTTGTGAAAACACTTACAGGTTCTCGTGCGTATGTCCCTGATTTCAGAGATAGTCTGTAGCCTAGTTGCCTTCTCTATGGATATGCGAAATCTGATAAGAGATACCCCTCAAACATCTTCAAATGGAAACAAGCAGATAACGAGTCCTAAAAGATCCCTAGTGGTCCTCTTGTAGCATTTGTACCACTACTTTTGCATCCATTTCTATCCAAAGTTTAGTAATATTATACTCAATATGCAAAAGCAAGCCACTGTATAGTGCCAGCAGTTCTACCTGTAATAAATTATGAGGATCAAAATTTTCAAAGAACCCAAAAATCATGGTACTTGTATGATCACGGATAAGTCCACCTCATGTAGCATTCTGAAGATTATGCTTCTAGCTACCATCAACATTCAACTTAAACTCACCTGTTGATGGTTTGTGCCTAGAGAATATTTTTGGCGGATGTGGGGTAGCCTGCTGAAATATCATCCCCGATGCTTGAGCAATTTGTAAGTCCCCTTCTATTACCATCGATGCATTTGCTTCCCATGAAATAATTGGTGGACTAGTTTTAGTACTCTCCACACCACTCTGTTAGGATACATACCGAGGTTCTTATGTTTCGCATCATTCCTTTCAACCCACAAGAACCAAAAAATGAATAAAGGCATTAGCTTGCGTATGTGCCCTTTGCTCGTGTAATCACTAGAGTAAAACTATGCTCATATAATCTGATAAGCAGTCTGGGGGTGAATAATGTTAATTTGGAAAAATTTTGCAAAGTAATTCCAAACTTGTGTGGCCATTGGGCATTCCCACATGACATGCAAAAGGGACTCCTCTAAGTTACAGTGTTGGCACTTTAAAGCTAATTGGAACCCCTTGGTTTTCAATCGCAATTCAACTGGGATCTAATCCTGTAGCAGCCTCTAAAGAAAGAATGAGATAGTAAGAGGAATGCTTCTATGCCAAATTAAATTAAACACAGGATTCACCGTATGGCGATGTCGAATTATCTCCTATGCAAACTTAGTAGTGAAAAGTCCATTCAAGGTAGAAACCTAGTATGCCCTATCATCACTGGAAGGATCAATTGGAATTTTTAGAATTTCCTATACCACGTCATTCGGCAAGACATTGTTCAGCTTATTCACATCCCATTTATCATCATTATAAAAATAGGAAACTTTTGTCATAGATGATGCAAATGATGGAAATCGGTTAACCAAGGGTGTTTCACCCATCCAACAATCATGCCAAAAAAATAGTTCACCCTTACCAATTCGCCACCTAATGTGTTGTTCAGTAGTTAGGCAACTGGCTCCATCCGTTTCCATGTTTGTGAGTCATGAAGTTTCGACTGAACGTACCTCAGAATTTGGCTAGTGCAATATTTAATCCACATAAAACGTGTCCATATGCTGTTACAGGACACAAACCTCCACCACAGTTTCATGCTAAAAGCCTTAAATATATCCCCTAAGCCTCGAATGTCCAATCCTCCCTCCTTAGATGGAAGGGTGGCCCTATGCCATGCACTTCAATGGATATGTCTAACACTTGCTGAACCTTCCCACAAGAAACTATTGAACATTCTATCAATTTTTTCAATAACACAAATAAGGGGTTTGAGGACCTGAAGCAGATAGATAGGAAAGGATGACAGTACACTTCGTAGTAAAGTTATTCACCCCTCTGGCGATGAGATTTTATTATCCCATCCTTCTATTCTCTTTCGAATCTTTTCTACCAGTTCATCAAATAACATTACATTTTTAGGTCCTTTATGCAGAGGCACCCCTAAATATGTGATAGACAGGCATTTATGGACAAAACCCATAGCTTGAGAGATAATCTGTTTGCGCGAAACTGCTACATTTTGATAAGTGATGAAACAACTCTTGGAATGGTTTATTCGCTGCCTAGAAATCTCCTCATATTCTTGCAAGAAAGTTAGAATTTTCTACAAGGAAGTTTTTGCACCATTAGTGAAAATAATAATATCATCAGCAAATGCTAAATGTCTAACTAGCATGGAGCAACCAGAAGAGTACTGCAGAGATGGATATTGAGCGAACAAAGCATTCAACCCTAGAGAAAGATATTTCGCTGCCAGAATAAATAAGAGTGGGGAAATAGAATCACCATGTATGAGTCCTCTTTCTAACTTAAAATAGCCTACAGTCCCACCATTAATCAACAAGGAGAACTAGCAATTAGAGATACAACGACGAACCATATCAATCCATTGAAAATGAAAAAAAATTGTTGTAGCATTTTATAAAGGAAGATCCAATCCAGCCGATCATACGCCTTCATCATATCCAATTTGAGGGCTACGTTTCCACCTCTTGACTTTCGGTCAATCTTCTCTATCAGCTCCTGAGCAAGTAAGATATTGTCACTGATCGATCACCCTCATACAAAACCACTTTGGTTATCAATGATGATAGAAGGAAGCACCTTTGTGAGCTGACTAGCCAAAATCTTGGTAATGATTTTATTGAAAACATTACAAAGACTAATTGGTCTGAAATCACTCCATTTTGAGGCATTGTTGTTCTTGGGCAACAGAACAATTGTTGTTGATGTTACTCCTCTTGGGAGTTCCGTACCATGAAAAAAATCAACTACTGCCTCTAATAAGTCATTTGCCACAATGTCTTAACATTGTTGATAGAAATATGAGGAGAAACCATCGGAGCCTGTCACATCGTCCTTGTTTATGTTAAAGACTACCTCTTTCAACTCCTTCATTGAGGGTATTACACATAAACCAAGGTTATCATTATCATATAAAATAGTAGGAATCAAAGAAGCATTGAACCTGGACATATCACATGGTTCCTTCTTTATAAGGGAGGAGAAAAATTCAACTGCTAATGATTTAATTACATCAGGATCCTCAATCCAAGTTCCATCCGAATTTTGTATCTTGAAAATGTGGCTTTTGATTCGCTTTTTTTTTACTCTCATATGGAAAAACTTAGTGTTGCGTTCTCCCTCCACTATCCATTTTATGCCCAACTTCTGCTGCAAGAATAATTCTTCAACGCTGAGGAAATGATTGAGTTGAGCGTACGCTTTGTTCATAACAGTGTGATTCTCTATTGACTGCTCCTGTTGAAAAATCATTTCACAATCTGCAACTATTTTTTTCGTCACCTTCAAATTGTGGAATATGTCTCTAAACACCTTCTTATTCCATTGTTTCATGGATTGTTTTAATCGACGTTATTTCATCCAAAAAGCTTGTAGTCTTGAGCCAATAGTGGGAGGATTCCAATTCTATGCCACAAATTTTTTGAACCCATGGTGCCGTACCCAAGCATTCAAAAACTGAAAGGAAGATGGGACTCTATCTTGACTTCTAGAGCAGGAGATTAATAATGGACAGTGATCCAATTCGTCCCTATTAAAATGTTGTATGCTAGTGGAATCAAAATATTCTGCCTAGTCGTGACTGTAAACCATCACGTCCAGCCTCTGAAACATTCGGTTATTAGTCCACGTGAATGGATTTCCTTCGTACCCACCATCTAATAATCCACAATCAAGTAAGGCTGTAGCAAAGTCTTCCATCGAACCTCCATGTGGCTCAGCCCCATTTAACCGCTCCCTACTATGTAATATGGCATTGAAATCGTCCCTAACAATCCAAGGTGAAAGAATGTTAATTGACAGACTCCTCAAACAATCCCACAGCATTAACCTCTTTGACCTGGTGCATTTTGCATAGACAAATGTAGCCACCAAGGGGATGTCCAACCATAGCAAAGTGAGTTTCACATGAAAGCATTGTATGTGGTTCGGTATGACTTCACAGCTCAAGTCAAAGGAGTGAAATAACTATATTTTTTGGCAGCAATTTGTAACAACTTTCTCAAAACCTAATTTTTTTTAATAAAATTAGCTTTAGAGGCATCAATCATGGGTTCCAAGACGGCAAGAATTTTTATTTTGTGCAATAATTGTAATTTCTTGATCCTTCTTTAGATAACTGTACTAAAAATATCTCTCACATTCTAAACTAACGCACTGATCATAATCGATTTCTAGCTACATAACTCACCAAGATGGAATCCTCATCTGAAGCCCCATCCACTGCTTTCTGTGAGTTTAAGCTGAAGATTTTATCCATTGGCACTATAGTGTCTGAGTTTCTTCTATTCCGTACTCGGGGATGAATTTCAACTTTTGCAAGGTTAGTTTCAAGAATGAGGGAAAATCACTTAGTTTTTTATTGTATTCACACTTAACTGAGGTGAACTGCTAGGTAGAGGGGATATCCTCTTGGTCTTCCATACTTTAAGATGGATTTACTGTTGGTGAGGTGACCCGATTGTATCCATTTGTGCTTTTTGGTTTGACACGTGTCTTATTTCTTAGTTGGGCTGTGTTCTCCGCTGTGTTCTACCAAATTTCCTAACTTGTTTTTGCTCCCTACCCCACCATCAGGTCTCTGTTGCTCATCCCCGTACAATGGAGCCGATAGTTGCACTTGTGGCTTCTTAAAATAATAATTTTTAGTTTTTCTTCCTACTCGGGCTTGTGTGAGAACCTGTTCGAAAGTCCCATCCGTTTCTGCCTCAATGACCATGTGGCTTGTGGGGTCTCAATGACAAGGCAAAAGGATGGCAGGATATGTGACTTGTTGTTCTACCGTTGGGCCCCACATAGCATTTGCTTGTGCAATGATCTGCTCCAAAGTCCCGTCTATCTCCACTAAAGCTACTGGTTTCGTGCCCCCTTCACCCATGCATGTGCATGTGAGGTCCCGCTGATGTGGCAAATCGAATGCAGGGCCTGTGACTTGCTATTCTGCCACTGGGTCCCTTGGGACGTTAGTTGGGCCCCGTTGATCGTTAGTGTTGGAAGGAGGATGCGCTATAGCTTTTTTATTATTTTTTCTAGGGTTGCTTGTTTGTTCTGACATGGCTGGCGCTAGTTCTGAAGAAATGTGTCCCTTTGCTGGTCCGAGGGCGTCTACGTGCTATGCTTATATGGGCTTATCCCTCTTGAGATGTGGGCTTTCCCTTGGCAACTGCTGGATGTCCTCATGCAGCGTTAATCCTTCCATCTAGTTTCTTCCAACAAAGGCTGGCACTATGGTCAACGGCTCATATTTAATTACCCTTGCAATGGGCTGTTTGTCCTTTTCGTGCAGATATGGTTCTGCTATCAGCTTGTCATTTTCGTGGGTTAAAAATTCTGGTTGTATCTGTGGCATAAGAAATGATTTTTTTTTGAATTTTTACCCGCTCCCTCATGCCCTGATTTGTGCGCCATCATTTGGTTTGCATTTTACCCAGCAGACGGATTGTGTTCTCTACTTTCCTCAATTGTGTTTCCTGACAAATTCTGGTCCACCCTTTGATGTTGCCAGTTTGTCCTTGCCTTGCATAAAATATTTAGGCTGCATTTGTGGCTTAAAAAAAATTTTTTTGGTTTATTATCCTCTTCCTCTTGCTCCGATCTGCACGCCACTGTTTTGTCACCATCTGCAGGTGCTGTCAGCACCACATATCTCCCATTCGATTCACTATCAATTAGGTCCCGCTGCTCATGTCCGTTGGGAAAGGGATATTCCTCTGGTCTGCCAAAGTCTGTTACATCCGGTCTACCAGCTGCTGCCCCTGACACTTTGGCCCACACCTTATCTCTTTTACTATTTACCTTGGTCATCTCTCTTCTTTTTTTGGTGTTTCCCGTATGGTCTTGTGCTCCATGCACGTAAAGGTTGTTTCCCCTTACTACTTCGAATTTCTCGGCTTGTTGCGTCTCTTTGGGCTGGTTAACTACATCCCTCTCGCTACATGGGCATTCATTCATTAGTAGTTAGTGGACGTCCCCATGCAGAACTGAAGCCTTTCGCTGGTCGTTTCCCATTTGTTCTGTTCTCTCCCTCTCTCCCACGTTATTTCTCTTTTGTCTATGCATACTAAATTCATGCAATCGGGTCTGCCCGTCTTTTTCTACGACCTGCGCCTTTCCAGAATTTTCAACTACGCTTTTAGCTTCCTCTGAAATGTCATTATCGTGTTGTCCCTTCACTCCTTGCTTCGGTTTGCTTGTTACTTCCCGGAATATATCGATCACCTCTCCTTCCTTAGCCTGCAATGAATGTCCAACGGGGCCGTGGGTTGTCAACTTTTCGAAGTGATCCGGATGCTTGCCGGTCCCTTACGGGCTTTCTTTTCTTCCCTTCTTATTTCCTTCTCTCCCTTCTATCACCATAGGTCCCATTTTTTGCTCTAAATCTTTCCCAATTGGCTCACACAAGTTATTTTCTTGCCCTTTCAGCTCATACAAACTTTTATTTCCTTCCCTCCCTTCGACTGCCATGGATCTCCTTCCATTTTGGTTCTGTACCACGCCTTCTTCCTCCGAAAGCATATGAAATTTGTTAAGAACTAAGACGCTAGTCTCTTTAGGCACTTACTCCTCGACTATTTCCCGTCCTTGTTTGTCCTTGGCTCTGCTAGTATTCCCTTTCACAACCTGCCAGCGCATGCCCGATTTAATTGGTACCTCCGGGCGTTGGTTTTTTTCTTTTTCCAGTTTTTTTTTCTTTTTCTATAATTTTCACCTTACCACCTTCCTTCCCTGCGACCCTTTCCACCCCTTCATTTTGTGTTGGTGGCACCACCAGCTGCTTTCCACTTCCCCTTGACGGTAGCATACCCAATCTAGTTGGTTTTTTTCCTGACACTATGTAATCAGCTTCTTTGTGTCCCACGTGGCAGCAATGTCCACAATAGTCAGGCATTCTTGCAAACTCTACCCTTTGCGAATAGCCACCCGTGACAGCACCCGTTTCTCTATTCTGAATAACAATTTGAACATCCTCTACTGGTGGCTCACGACAATCATATTCTACACAGACTTTGGCAACACTTGGCCTTGACCCATTCGTTGTAACCTCATCCACATATAGTGGCTTCCCATCGTTTTAGCAATCAACATCAGGGCAGACTTTTCATACAGATGAGACTTTAGATTCGGGAAGGATATATAAACTAGAACCAAGGCTGATTTTTTTTCTGCTTCAAAATCTGGTGCCCACTTAAAAACTCTCATCTTCTGGTTCACAATAAACCATTGTTGCTTGACCCATATTCGATTGAAATCATGCTCATTCGATAAATGAATTAGCACATGCTTGTAGTCAAGCCACGTGATTTCATATGCTCCAAATAAACCAATTCCTTTGAACGCTTGTCGAATCTCTTGCAACCTAGGCATATGTGTGAATTTTCCAACTAGAGAGTGAGGGCAAAGTCGAGCCAAAATTTGTATTTCATCTTCAAAAAACATAGCTGCTGGGCGGTCTTTGTAAATGCTTAGGTTTCGAGAGGGGGGATCATTGGGGGCTTTTCTCCTACTGTAATTGACAAAAATGACTTTTTGAGAGCCCGAGGGGATAGAGGTTGCTTCCCTCCATCTGGGAAAGCTTGCTAGAGACCGTGTCCTTCTAGTTTAGCTTGTGAGGGGTCTTGTATGACAGGCGACTTATGGATGATTGGTGTGGGTGGTTCCAATCTGTTGGGGTGGGGGGGGAGCTGTGGCTGCCGACAGGAGGTTATTGGGAGGGTCCGACGGCCTACAAGTGGCCATCCCTTGTGGGTGTTAAGCTGAATGAGAAAAATGTTTGTTTTGTTATGAGTTACAAAATAATGAATATATTTTGCTACTCTTAGAATTCCCAACATTGAGAATTGTTGTCTCCGACTTTGTGAATGATGAGTTGCCTATCTAGGCACCGTTACAGACTATTGAGTTGCCATATATTTGATTATATGAGGTTATATTCGATTCTTGGAAGTAATTGTAGATGATAAATGAATTAGCAAAGATTCATCATATGTTGATGCATTTGATGAATAGAAGTATATGGAATTAATGTTTAGGTTAGCTATGCATGTGAGAAAATGATTTAATGTTTTAGAGGTAATGTTTATGTGTTCCTTCCGATGGTTATAACTTTCGAATATTGATTTAAGAGGAAATTGTGAGAAATGGACGCCAAAGTAACTGCACTTCAAAAATGACCCTACATATAATTTTAACTGTTTGTAGACAATTTTTGGGTGGACTTGACAAAAATACCCTTTAGACCAATTAATCCAAATGAAGGAGGGGCGTCTCGGTCTCTTTCTCCTCTCCCGCCATTCAGATTAAAATTCTAAAATTAAATTTCGATTTAGCTATCCTTCCGTCCAGCTCTCCAAGGCCATTGGGGTATATATCTCGCCGTCTAGCTATCGCCATCGAGGTCTATATCGCCAGCGAACTTTCTGAGGTTCCCAAAGTACGGAGATGGAATCAAGGTATGTGTTATGGCTTCTTGGTTTTATTTATGGTTATTCATAGAACGCAATAGCTGATGGGTAAATTGTATGAGTTTCGAAACTGAAATCTGACTAGCAGTAGCGAAAATCAATCAGTTTATAGCTGATGCGTGAATATTTGTTAGGCATCGTGTTACTGGATATTAGGGTGTGTGATTGGATATTAGGAATCTTAACTTGTTTAATGGGTAAATTATATGAGCCTGGAAACCTAAATCTGGCTGCGAGTAGTGAAATCAATCAGTTTATAGCCAATGCGGGAATAGTTGTTATGTATTACGTCACTGGATATTAGGGTCTATGACTGGATTCTGGATATCAGTAATCGTAACCTACTTATTTGGCATTAGGTGCTTGAATATAACGTGACTGAATATTTGTTGAGCATTTCGTGACTTGTCTGTACGCATTACGTGACTGAATAATGCATGGTTGGATATTACGTAATACTCAGTCACGTAATGGCTACAAACAAGTCACGCAATGCTCAACAAATATTCAGTCACGTTATATTCAGGCACCTAATGCCATATATCAACATAACCAGTCACGTAGTGAAGTCACCCAATACATAACAGGTCACGCTATATGGAATACACCAGCTACGGAAACCCTTAAAACTAGTGTACAAAGGTCTCAAAAGGCAAAATTAGAGATAAATTGTAGAAGGCAGTCACGCAATAGCACTCTCGCAGTACCTAATAATAAGTCACTCGATGCCTAATATGCACCCACGTTATGCCAACATAACCATCAACCGATCTACGTACTGTCCCAACGTCCCGCAATACATAACAACAGGTCATCATATACATACAATCTACTCACGCAATGTCTTGCATGAACATTTGCATTGCACAATTCACGCAGCGCGTATAACCCAGTCTCACAATGGCTAATAATACTTCACGCAATGCCTAACATCCACTCACACAGTTATTATACTATAACTTAAACGAATATAAGACATAACCATAAGAAAATATATGCTCAAAGAAAATTTCATAAAATTTCATTAATATTAAGATTCTCCGAAATACAAGAGAAAAGAAATGATGCAAAACACTTTATTTTTTTCCATCGTCTCCTTCTCCTTCCTCTCACTGTATTTCCTCTTTCTTCTTCCTGTACTCCCTCCGCCCTCTGCCTGTACTCCCTCATTGCTCTTTCTGTACTCCATCTTCATCACCCTAACTGCGTGAGGGGAAGAGGGAGTACAGGAAGAGAAGGAGGGTATACAGGCGCAGGGCAGAAGGATGTTGCCCCTTCGCCAATATCTTGGGTTAGATCCGCGGAAGCCTTTAGACTTTCTAAATTATCCTAGATTGTTTAAGATAATTGATTAAAATGCTTACTGGTTCACTGTATTTATAGTCATGAATGATGACTCTTCGTCTTCTACACCCATATCCTCATATAAGTGCAATTAATGGGGGCGGCACCTGTTCGGCCTAGCGTTTCATCTCCTCATCTGTATCTACCACTTAAAACCAAAAGCCAGACCAAACATCATAACAGGCCGAACAGGTACAGCCCCCCCTCAATGCAGCCCCCCATAATTGCACTTATACGGGGATATGTGTGTGGCAAACGAAGAGTCAGCATTGATGCCTATAAATAAAGGAAACCAGTAACCATTTGAGTCAAATTCAATTATCTTAACATTCTCAGATAATTAAAAATGGAGTCCAGAGAAGGTACAGAAGAGAATGGTCACGGGGGGGTAGCCTCCAAGGAGGATGTGAAGGCCCTGGTGGACAAGCTGGAGACATTCGAGCAGGAGGTGCGAGTCCTCTTCGACAGGTTGATGGATAGGGCTCATGACCTGGAGTGTTCCATCCTGTTCAATGAGAAAGCGCTGGCTGAGATCGATGAAAAAGTAGATGAAATTAGGAAGAAATGAACTACGGTTCATTTTTTTGTTTTGTTTTGTAATATCTTCGTTGTCGCATTCTGATTAATGAAAAAACATTTAAGAATTTTTCTCCTATGTTGCAGGTGTTGGTTTTGAAATATTACGTCACTGGTTTTGACATAGTTCGTGACATGTTGTTAAGTATTGTGTGACATTAGTTAATTACGTGACTCTTTATGTTGGCATGAGTGAGTGGATACCACGCATTGAGTGACTTAGTATTAGGTATTGCGAGACTGGTGCTGCTAGACATGTGTTATTCACTTGTTGTATTGAGCATGTTGTTTACTACTTTTCAGGGTTTGCGTGACTGGTTTTTTAGAATTGTACCTGTTTGCCCAATACCATTGATTGACTTATTCTTATGGTTCAGCGAGACAAGGCATGTTCGTGACTGACTTGTTCAATATATCTCATTTTGATGCTTTTGGTCACGAGTATTTGGGCATCGCGTGATTGGTTTTTTTATATATAGCGTGACTTGTTTTTGTATATAGCGTGACATGTTGTAATGCGTGACTGACTTGTGAAATTTATCTCGTTTTGATGCTTTTGGTCACGAGTATTTGGGCATCGCGTGATTGGTTTTTTTATATATAGCGTGACTTGTTTTTGTATATAGCGTGACATGTTGTAATGCGTGACTGACTTGTGAAATTTATCTCGTTTTGATGCTTTTGGTCATGAGTACTTGGCATTGCGTGACTGGTTTTTATATATAGCGTGACTGGTTTTTATATATAGCGTGACATGTTTGTAATGCGTGACTGACTTGTGCAATTTATCTCGTTTTGATGCTTTTGTTCACGAGTATTTGGGCATAACGTGATTGGTTTTTTATATATAGTGTGACTGGTTTTTATATATAGCGTGACATGCTGTATTGCGTGACTGACTTGTGCAATGCACATCTTGTAACGAGGCTTACGTTAACTGGTTTTTAGGCGTGGCATGAATGTGTATTATACATTGCAACACTTATTCTGTTAAATTTCATCCGTCGGCCAAATGTGACTTAGGCATTACGTAAGTTGTTTTTTTTTTTTTTTGCATTCTTGGGAACTTATGTTTAAAAAAAATTGACTGATTGTGACAATTATTTTTTGACAAATTTCAGCAGCGTGCCAAATGTGAAGGTTATGATTACATACGGTGGTCAGTGGGTCGATGATATTTACAAGGGTGGTGATACACGAGTTAGGGTTGTTGGGAGTGATTTGTCATTATCAGGCCTAGTGAAGCTGGTTGAAGAAGTTGTTGGGGTCGACGCACAGAAGAATGAAATTGATCTACATGCATCGCTGAGACATGCTGCAGGGGTTTCCCGCATAGTAATAAGGGATGATGAAGATGTAGCAAGTATTCTGCGAGATGAGAGGGCAGTTGCTGTGTTTGTGACAGTTAAGGTAGGAAAGGGAAACGATATTCGACATGAACATGGTATCCAACATAGTCATCGCCCACAACATAATGGTAATTATTCTGACATACCACAGCATGCATTTCCTAACATACAACCGTGGCAATCACGTTTGATGTATCGTCAAGAGTTTGAGCAGGCCGGGACACACCTGAGGTGTTTGCAAATGATGTCTGCACAATTCCGATCAGAATGTGCATCGAATGAATTTCATGGTACACTGCAACAAACAAATCTATCAAATGGAAATTTAGTTGGTCAATCGCCGTTCGTAAAGGACACTGTGATGGTTGTGAGCGATGTCAATGCATCTGATGAGATTGAAGATGATGTTGAAGAGGATGACACGGCGGATACGCATGATGACTTGCACGATGCATGTTCAGATGATGACGGGGGTGAGCACATTGACCTCCCTGCTTTCAATCATGCAGATGGCAGCACAGGACATGCCACAACTGTTGTGTTAGAAGATGTGCAGTTCGAAGACCATGCCACAACTGTTGCGTTAGAAGGGGTTCAGTTCGAAGACCATGCCACAACTATTGCGTTAGAGGATGTTGAGGGTGCCGAGCCTATTAATGATGACGGCATCACCCAAAAGAACGGCATTCGTTCGCCAGTGGACAGTGATGAAGAGAGGGTAAATACAGGGGTATCTCGTCAATGGGTCATTCCCGTGGTAGATATGATATCCTTCCAAACAGTTGCGACAGAGAAATCTGGAGCACACGTCGACCACTTATATCGCGGACAAGTGTTTCGATCGAAGTCCGATTTGAAACGTGTTTTGAGCATGTTGGCAATAAAAGAGCATTTTGAGGTAAGAGTTAAAAAGTCATGCCACGCTCGTTTTGAGGTGGGTTGTAAAGAGAAGGCATGCAAGTTTGCTTTGCATGCAACGAAGTTGCCTGAGGGAGATTACTGGCAAATTCGGAGGTTGCATAAGGTACACACGTGTACTGTTGATGTTTTGCAATGTGGATACCGAACTGCGAGCGCGAGGGTTATTGGTGAGCTTATCTCGACCAGGCTGCAAGGAAATTATATTACCCCATTGAGACCTAAGGAAATAATGGAAGAGATGAATCGCACGTGGGGATTGCAATGCCTTTATGGAAAGGCATGGTAAGCGAAGCAGTATGCTGAAAATCTTGTGTTCGGTCCCCCGGAAGAGTCATTCCAACTCATCCCTTCATATTTCCACATGTTGGAACGTGAAAACCCCGGTACGCTCACGAGCGTCGCTACAGATCGCGAACGTCGATTCAAATATTACTTCTGGGCGTACGGGTCATGTATCCAGGGGTTTCGTTCTGTAATGCGGCCTGTACTTGCTATCGATGCCACACATTTAAAAGGTAGATTCAAGGGTATTTTGTTTGTTGCGGTTTGCAAAGATGCGAACGAGCAGATATATCCAGTTGCATTCGGCATTGGCGACGTCGAGGACGAAGAGTCTTGCTCGTGGTTTCTTAACCAATTGCGTCGTGCAATTAGTTGTCCCGAAAACCACATGTTAATTTCTGACCAGCATCTTGCAATTAAGAAGGCAGTTGAGAATATGTACAACGACACGCATCACGGTCTATGCAGTTACCACTTAGGGAAAAACATTAAAAACCTGTTCAAGCGCACCGATGTTAATACCATCTTCACATTGGCTGCAAACTGCTATAGGCTGTCCGATTTTACTAAACACATGACTGAGCTGGAACAGATTTACAAACCTGCTTATGACCGCCTGATGAGAATAGGACCTGATAGATGGGCACGTGCATGATCACCGGCAAAGCGATACAAGCTGATGACATCCAACATTGCGGAGTGTATTAACTGCTACCTCAGGCATGCAAGAAAAATGCCAATAACCGTCTTGATCGAGTGCATCAGAGGCATGTTCCAACGTTGGTTCTATGACCGGCACAACGAGGCATTGAATATGACCACGCCACTTAGCCCTTGGGCTACCGATCTGTTGAACAAACGGTTGAATGCAGCATGTCATTTCTCCATCCAACCAATCGATCTGGTGGAGTTCCAAGTTATAGGCGGGAATATGGACGCAGTCGTCAACCTATGCACAAAGACTTGTTCATGCGGTGAGTTCCAGAGTGATCTACTCCCCTGCACGCATGCAATGGCGGCAATAAGGTGTGAATAATCATGTTTTCGTTTCTTAGTTAGGGTATTGCTCATTGAATTTTTTACATGTTTACATTGTTCCCCAACTGAGATTTCATTGCCTTCGCAGTAAGTGCAATCGTTCACCCATTGAATTCTGCTCGCACTATTACACGACTAGCTCTTGGGTGGAGGCATATTCAGTTCCCATTCGCCCAGTTGGCCATCCCAGTGAATGGGACGTCCCCCATGAGGTTAAAGAAATTGTCGTTCTGCCACCAACATGTCGAGGTCAAGTGGGGAGACCTAGGAGGAAAAGGATTCCATCGGCTGGGGAAGGCATTCGCCGACGTAGATGTTCACAATGCAAGAGCTATGGTCATAATAGACAAAATTGCCGGACGCTGTTTACAGGTCCATCCACACCCGGGGAAACATCATATGCTCATCCTCCGGATGGACGACGACGACGACGGAAGGCATGTTCAATATGCAGACAACCCGGGCACACACGAAACACCTGTCCATTGCGGATAACAAACAGTGATAACATTACAGATGTCGTACCTGAAGATTGTGGAACTTCACACCTCAGTTGTTAGGGTTTCGTTCGAACTGGTTTGAAATGGCCAGACATTTCCATTGAATAATGATATTTGAATTTGAGTTTGCCAGAGTCTGGAGGTGATAAGATGATACTGTCGGATCATCAAATGCCTTGTACTCCGTCATAATTGATGATAATTTCTGTCTCTTTGTAAACAATCAAATTCTTATTTGAAATATACCAATGATACTCATAATTGATGATAATTTCTGTCTCTTTGTAAACAATCAAATTCTTATTTGAAATATACCAATAATACTCATAATTATAATTACATTTGAAATAGAACATGCAGTCAGAAAAGCCATCATGATGGTGGTGCGAATTGAGAGCGAACTAGATCCTCCAACTGTTGTTGGCGCTGCATCAGCTCACGATTCTGCCCCTCCAACAATTCTAGTCGGGCATTCAACCTTGCGTCCATTGTTTCCATAAATGAAAGGAGACGAGCGAATGCTGGATCAACATCGACTGGCTCGTTCATAACCCATGTGTTGTTCCTGAACTCAAAACCTAGTTGTTTAATACTGTGCTCATTGATGTAATCGAACAAAGCATGGTTTATTGGCGGATCACAACGGCAGTCGACATTGAAGTAGTCTATTATCTCACTGATCAACATGCCGTAATGCAGGTTTCTGTTGAGACCGTCAATTGTCAGGAGCATGTCATCCATTATGAATTTAGCAAGGTCGATACAGCGGGACAATTTGATGTTATTTAAGAACCAAAGCCCCTCTGTCCTGATATTCACATACATCGCTTGACGATGACGGATAGTGTGAGCGATGATGAGATGCAACACTTGATCAAAGAAAGACATCCTTGTCCAATTAGGACTTTCACTCTGTCTTGAAGGAGGGCGGATAAATGCGGACACAAGGTTCCCACCGCCACTGACACAGCACAGATCTGATTGCATCGAAGTCTGGTGAAAGACGCATTCTATCAATTCGCGCGTAACAACGATACGTTGTCCCATGACGTGAGTGACAAACGAATTGTCATGGTGCACAGCCCTAGATGTTTCTGACTCAGCATATTTTTGTCTTGCATTGAAGTAAAAAATCCGAACTAAATTCTCGTAGTATGGCCTCTTCAGTTGTAAGTATCGTGTCCATCCTAAATTTTCAAAGTTCGCAATGTATGGGAAATCGATTGACCTTAAATAATCAAAGTCAATTATATGCTCGGGCATTACCTTTCTTTTGGCCCATTTGGCATTGAATTTCGCCGCGTGCGACGAATGGGTGAAATTTTGTATAAAGGAACTGACAGTCGATCCGGACGATGTTTCCGCATCACCGGCACCGCCTTCACCACTGCTTGAAGTCACCTTTGTGCATTTGCTTCTGTGACTCATCTTAGATATCTCCGAAGTTAGGATATTTGAAATTTGAAACAACAACTCTAATGCGGTTCCAATAACCGAACAACTCGATATCAACTAATAATATCAATTGACGATTCCATACTAACCACACACGCGATATTATACATTACTGACGCGATTAGGGATCAATTAGTCGCGCAGCTCCATAAAACCACTAACGCAACTCCAGTTTTCCAGTCACGCGATTTCCATGACAAGTGACGCGACCGCAGATCACTGACGCGATATGGATCAACTAGTCACGCAGCTCTATAACAACCACTAACGCAACTCCAGTTTTCCAGTCACGTGATTCCCATGACAAGTGATGCGACCGCAGATCACTGACGCGATATGGATCAACTAATCATGCAGCTCCATAACAACCACTAACGCAACTCCAATTTTCTAGCCACGCGATTCCCATGACAAGTGACACGACCGCAGATCACTGACGCAATATGGATCAACTAGTCACGCAGCTCCATAACAACCACTAACGCAACTCCAGTTTTCCAGTCACGCGATTCCCATGACAAGTGACGCGACCGTAGATCACTGACGCGATATGGATCAACTAGTCACGCAGCTCCATAACAACCACTAACGTAACTCCAGTTTTCCAGTCACGCGATTCCCATGACAAGTGACGCGACCGCAGATCACTGACGCGATATGGATCAACTAGTCACGTAGCTCCATAACAACCACTAACGCAACTCCAATTTTCTAGTCACGTGATTCCCACAACTAAGGGGGGGTTG
Organism: Theobroma grandiflorum; assembly: GCA_036013995.1. Lineage (NCBI taxonomy): Eukaryota > Viridiplantae > Streptophyta > Magnoliopsida > Malvales > Malvaceae > Theobroma > Theobroma grandiflorum. Next base: position 13,298,424 of record CP142130.1, on the reverse strand, counting down.
GCACATGCGGAGGCAATCACGATGCCATGTAAATACTGTAATAGACTAAGACTAAGAGACTTTACGATGCGAATAAGAAACAAAGGAAAGAAGAAACAATGTTGTTCTTATTGCAGCCGTATGTGTATAACAGCAATGAATACATAACTGTTCTTGTTGTTAATTGAAACAATAAAGAATACAAAGAATAATATGTAAATGATAGAACAAAGAATAATATGGACATGATACGGAACAATGTTATTTGCAGATTGAAAAAGAATAAACAAATAAAAAAATTTAACAACTCGAGCTGTTTGCAAAAATCTCTATGGCAAACTTATTTCGAATGCCTTCTATGGCGTTTACCTTCAGCGCTGAAGGATCTGACTGGATGAACCACTCCAACAAGGCGATAACCCAATCCCCGCAGCTCACTGAATCTTTCTAGACTGGGGTCTTTGCTCTTAATTTATACCTCATTGGCGTCAAAGGTCGCGTTTGACGACGCGATCTGGTAAAGTACCCCGACTGGTGGCATATAATGGGAAACAATGATGTTAGCGGACTCATCTGCTGATCACGCAAGCCAAACTTATGTGTGTCGTCCCGACCGTACGATGTGTCCACTAACATCATAGACCAACTTCCCAAGTTGATGTGCACTACCACCTAGTGTCCGTCAAAATAGCACGGTGCGAGAATTGAGTCAACCTTATCCTTGGCCAAACCCCATGGAGGACTGAAACCCCTTGCATAGTCCAGCAGATGGCCTGGAATTACCGCCTCACTCGGGTTGAATGCCTTATCGTTGGGGGAAGGCTCCATTTCTTTGCTCAGCCCCAGCAAAATAAGTTGGCAATTACGTTACGCACAATAGTTAAATAAATAAAACTAACAAATACACAGACCTTACATTTGAATAATTACAACTCACTAAAATATGATATACGTACATAGAATGTGGTGTCAACGATGCATATTCTGCTCTTGTAGTGTTGTGGATGGTGCTCGCGCGCCCGCTTACACAACACACTGATGCATGCATCAATATGTTGGGTGTCCATCAACTCTGTTGGCGTCTCCAATCGTCGAAAAAAATCAGGGCCCTCTTGTCCTTCGATACCCATAATGTTAACCCTGCATATTTTTTTCATAATAACACCAATGTCAAAAGACTATGAAATGAATACACTAGAACCATAAAGACAGAAGGCTTGATCGTTTACCTGGCTTGATCGTTTTTCATGAAGGCCTCATATTTGGCCTTCAATTCGTCCTTCGATTTGCGCTGGATCAACAGTGGGTTAACGTACGGGCTTCGAAGGTATTTGCTGGCTAAGGTCACACGTGCATCTTCGGGCTCAGGTTGAGGTGGAGCCTCGGTAAATACAAGTGTGATCTCACCTTGCCATACCACTAATTCTGTGGCCTCTGGTTGAGTTGGGACAACAGCAGCAGCTTGACGCAAGGAAGTTGTGGCTCCAATAATTGCACGAGAAGGTATGTCATGAGGAAGCTGGGCTGCCTCTGCTGGGGATGGGATAGCCACAGGGGACATTCAAGCCGATGCAATTGACTAATTTATCACACCCGCATCCTCGACATCAACCCCAATCCCACTGCCATATTTCTCGCGTGCACCATCATCTTCACCCATAAATCGAGCTTGAACGATTCAAAAAATCAAACACATTACAACACTGTATACATCATACACGTTATAACCCATACTGAGAAAAACATAAACGTGCATACCTCAAAATGGTTGATCAGCCGACCAACAATCTGATCCTCCGCCCCTTGCATTGACTTCTCGATATGCTGATGTAGTGGCTAGATCTCCAACTGCATTGCCTGCCGGATCTCCAACTGTATTGCCTGCATCTGCATATGTATATCAGTCTTCAAGGACTGGAGGTCTTTCTTCCACTGTGTCCGTATCCGTTGCAGCTCTCGCTTAATGCTCATAGTCTTTTACGGACGCAGCGGTGGGTTACACGCCTCAACAGATGGGGAAGCAACAGAAGCAGGATGAGGTGCAGCATGATGGGCAGCATGAAGACGCGGAGGAGGAGAATCAGGGGCCTCAGCAGCACTGAAATGGGGAGGGACCTCCTCGTCCACGCGGCGTCTCCGCTTAACGCCTTGTGCTGCCTTACTTTTATCTTTGCGGTCCATTATCCTCCTCCTTTGCTGGGGACTGAATTCTGGTCGACCTTCCAACTTCCATAATGGAACGTATTGCTGCCCCTCGGAGATGTTGACCTCAATGTCGGCCCAGTACGCGGTCAACATCTCTTCTGCAGTTGCCTCCAACGTCCTCAGCGCGCACAACTGCACCAAAACATGAATTACCATTAGGTATAACCCTCGCTAGCCTATGTCAATCAAAATTAAATTTTATTAAATACAAAAATATGGTTTATTTACTCACCTTCCCTTCTTCCTCCAAATTGGCAATGCTGGCGTGGAAGCCTACAAGCCTTTCGTCACATTACCATTTTAGCATTCTTGGCCAAACCTGTCCCGACTGGCGCTGCCTTCCAAATAGGCTTCGGATTACAGGAATTGCTTCCAACGCCCAAAACTGCACATCAAACGTAAAACATTTTTTACTCACCTCTTAAATTCTTATGCGAAAAGATTTAACCTCATTAAATCTTATGTGACAAGAATAATGATAAACAGTATATGGCACACTACCTGAAACACCCAAATAAATCCGTAGATGTGGTAGCAACTTTTCTCCGCTACTCCTGCAGTAGGAGGTTCGAAGCCCTTCATCATGTAATCTACGGTCAGACTCCAAACATAAGTGCCCCATGGGAATGCGTTCCACTCCTCGATGTTCTCCACAAGCGACAGCAACCATGGAACCACTGATCGTCTGTAGTCTTGACCGAATAAAACATTTTGGGCAATCAAGACCAGGGCCATCTTCGTCGCATCTCCTTCCTGCTGAAACTAGCCTCCCTTGAATGTATCTAAAACTTTTTGAATCTTCACCTCGTTCCCCTCTCCCCAGTAGCGCAGGTGAATTCCTCCAGGGACGGCCTCATATCGATTGACAATAAGGCCCGGTATGGCACCAAACTTAAGCCCTGTCACGAGGCAAAACTCCCTTTTTGAGAACCGAGCCTTTGTTCTCCCTATGGCGAACCATAGCTCGCCCTCGATGGCGGCCGGTTCATTTATTCTGCGCAGCATTAGGTTGTGCACGAAACTGGCGCAGAATAAATTCTTATCAGCTTCGACCTCTATCATGTGCCCAAAGCATGTTCCCTTCAACCTCTCCAACTCGTTCACTTTAGACATCATCTCCTGTATCATATGTAGCTGCGGCCACTTGCAGTGGATGTTAATGCCCGCGTTGAACCCCCACTGCTGCCTCGGCACACAAAGCATAGATTCTACATTATCATGCTCTGTTCTTGTGCTGGCCATCTGCAACATACAACAGATCACCTTCCATTTAGTCATGTTAATTCCATCATTGTAGATTAACATAAAAACAATAGGCATTTTTCAGAAATAGCCCTCCTCATAAGTTAACTCATAAAATAACCCTCTCCATACTTTTAACTGTTTTTAGACAGCCCTGGACCAGCATAATTAATGCAAGTGCCGTGCATGGATTGTTAAGCAAATCAACATATACAAATTAAAGCATTACAGTTGATCCATAATAATACATAACGGTTCCAATTTCTTCCATGCAGTGCCATACGGATAAATTTCATGCAGTTATGACACTTGCAGTGCCATTCAATATAAAACAAGTCACGTAATGACTTTTAATTAGTCACGCAATTACGAACATTAATCACGCAACCATCTATACACAAGTGACGCACTGATATAAACCCATCGACCATTCGCGCAATGTAAACCTTATTACAATCACGCACACCCTGACCCCATGCCATCTACTCGTGCTGTCACGCACTGACCTATCAGTATGTTACGCAAAGTTAAAGCCTAATGCAATCACGCAAACCCTGACCCCATGCCATCCACTCGTGCTGTCACGCAATGACCTATCAATATGTCACGCAATGTTAAACCCTAATGCAATCACGCACACCCTTAGTGACCCCATGCCAAAATCCAGTCACGCAAAGCGGGTACGTAAGCCATCAGTCACCCTAAATGCCAATTCCTACCAAAGTGTCTGGACGCATACATATGAACCAGTCACGCGACGTCGGTCACCTTTCGACCCCATCAACACCAACAATACCACATTCACCTCGCTATTCAACCATTTCAAACGACAACCAATATCAATATGAACAACCAATATGTATAGGTTTATGCTCAAAAACCAAAACCCTCAACATGAAGAATAACCATTTCGTCACACGGTTCAAAATTTTAAAAAAAATAAAATACTTTCCTTAACTAAAATAAAATAAATATTATACCTTTCTCCTCGTACTGTCAACTTCCTCTCACTGCTGAGTATGTGAAGCACCTTTATGCTGATAACAACCACTCTAAAATGGTCCCACTGCGAAAATGCTTCAAACTTTGTCTGCCGACTAAGTATCGACAAAATTGCTTTGGAGGAGATGTACGGTCTGTCTCTGAGAACTGAGTGGTGGACCACATATAAACAGACTTTACCTGTTGCAACGTTTCGGATTGAGGCGCGGACCCAAAAGGATGCGTCGGTTTCATTAAGGACATTTTCGTCCAAAGGTGACTTTTGTGTCTAAAAACACTTAAAATTATGGAGAAGTCCATTCTCAGAAACGCCTTATGGATTCCGTCTATATAAAAAAAGTCGTCTTGATTTAATTATGGTTGGGTGGCGCTATTTCCCTGTGACATATGATTCTTTGTCAATTACTTCGACACTGTACATGATTTGACTTTCTATCAGTAGCTTTGACATCGTATGTGATTTGATTCTCCATCGATTGCTTCGGCACCATGTTTAATTTGAATTTTTGCCAGTTATTTTGGTACTGTGTATGATTTGATTCCGTTGGCTAGCCACTGTATGTTGACTTTAATTACATCTAAGAAGTACCATTCAATGATTATGCTTTGAATATAACGATACGATTTTCATAATAGCATGCTATACCTCTTGAGTATGTGATTGTTGATGTGTATATGAGGTGTAACCAAGCATTTGTTCGGGGAGCTTTGAGGTAAGTTCAAATCAAACTTGTATTAACTTTGATCATGAAACGAACTAGTTAAGGTTGGTAAAAATATTGTTTGGATGAAATTTCGGTAAGTCTTAGTAAGTACCCTATAAGGATGATTTTTGCATACCTAACTTATTGGAGATGTTAGGTAGATAGCTCTGTTTGTATTATGAACACATTTTTTTAAAGTGTTATTTTTATTAAACTAGTTATCAACCTGTTACTTCAAGTCTTAAGTCCTCGTGGACTAAAACTCTTGATGGCCATAATAGTTGCCTTAGTTGTATGAAGATTGTACAATAACAACTTGTAAGAGCTATCCACAAAAAATTGGTTGCATAACTCAAAGACAAAGAAAACACTTAAGCAAAATATCATCTTAGATCTTGTGGCTCCTCAAAACAAAAAACCCTAGGCCAAAACAAGAGCAGCACCAAATAGCAAGCAACTCAATGTTAACATACTAATTATTGATGAAGTAAAACCAATAAGTCAGAGGGTGAATAAGGATGCTAAATTCACCCATAATACTAGTCAATTGATGCTTGCCAGAGTAATAAACTTTGGCTTAGTCTATGACATGGATGAGATGTCTTATATACAGTTCATATGTCATGAAAGCTTTAGTGGATCATCTGTAGTAAATTCAGTTGGTGCGAAATCCAAAATTTGCTCATCGTTGCTTATCGAATTTGGTTGTAATGCACTTAGCTACCCATCAATATAGCTTACCATGACAAGTGGCCAGCCATAAACCATAGGTATTTTCCATGGAAGAGTCACCAATGTAGGTCCTCGATCTGTGTACAATGCTACCATTAAGGCTCCCCAAAAAGTGGAATTCATAGTTAGGCCTATGAGTTTTCTTAGTCACTTGTCCTTTACAGAAGCGGAGTTTCAAGGTTGTTGTGAAGGCAAAACCCGTGGCACGGTGCTATCAGCTTCATTTGTATGGAAAAACATTCATCAAGGTTGTTGTGAATGCATTTTAATACATGTATATGCACAATCTACATTAGATTTCTTTTTGGTCCCACTCACTGAGTTATAAATGACTCACCCCAATCATTTGTTACATTATGTAGATAAATAAACTACAGGATTCAGGTGGTTAGTGTCATTTCTCAAACAGACACTTTTAACATCTAGTAGGCATTTACCATTTGATGAGTCCATTCTACTGATTTTGAGTTTGTCATTTTTCATTTCCGATTTTGATTTTTTTTTCAAACTATGTTATGTTGCGGACTATGTAGGCATTGTGTTGCTGTTTATTTGGTTTAGATGTTGTATGGGATGAACCCATTACGCTAGCCCATCTATGGCTTGCAAATATTGTGAAACACTATTATATCCATTGTGCCAAAAAGCAATGTTTATAAACTTTGAAGTTATGTTATTAAATGAACATGTGTTAGTTATATAAACCTAAGGATATATGCATTGTGCTTGAATTGGTTTGTTATCTCGCGGACCTCACTTGCTAAACTCGTGCGCCGTTCATGACCCATTCATGACACTTTAGTTTGAGTTGTGATAGTTTCCATGCAAGTTTGTATAGTAAAATGTACATATATTTTATATAGTCTTACATATATATTTATATTTATATTTATATTTATATATATAAACATGCGCCTATGAACATATTAATAAAAGCATCCCAAAACATTTATAGGCACAATATTTCAAAAGTTTCATACATTTTCCAACAAAACAGTTTGAATGCAAGCCCAATTACATTTTAATACCACCTTACAAAACCAACACCACTAGCACCTTGATCCAAATTGAGTTTTGAAACACCAATAGAACCTATAATTACCCCAAATATATCATAAAAATTTAAAATTAATAATTCTAATAAATATACACTAGCTAAATTACATCCTAACCTAAAATTTAACTTAGAATTATAGTATAATCCACAAACCCATTAAACTAACTACTAAAATTTAAAGTTTCCTTACCTTGGTAAGTGTGAAGGTCTAAAATTCAACAAAACCTAATATTTTCAAGAAAAATATCTGAAAAATTAGAAATCAATTATTTTGAAAAATAAAACCATAAAATTTAGAGTTTTTGTGGGCTGAAATCTCACCTTTACTTGCTTAAAATTGATTAAGTTTACAACCTTGGTAAATTTGAAAGTGGTAGTGTAGAGAAAAACAAAGATAAAGAGAAATTTTTCTTTCTTTTTTATGTTCAACTAGAAAGGGAATAAATGGGTTAAAAGCTGTTGATTTAGTGCGCAAAAAGGAAGAATGAAGGTTTAAAGTAAAAGAATGGAAGGACAAAGAAAAAGAAAGAAAATCATGGCTTTCTTGTTGAAGGAAATGTGGTCTTGAGTTGAAGAAAATAAACATGGGAGAAAACGTTTTTGGAGAATGATGGGTGGCTATAAAGAAATGCGTAAAGCTTCCTAGGAAGCTTGGCCATAATTTCTTTGAAAAGTCAAAGATGTTTTTGTGTTATTTAAGGGTTATTAATTTCTTTACATTATTTCGAGGTAAATAAACAAATTGCCTTCTTTTTATTCTTTATGGATAAATAATCGGAATGTCTTACTTCTATTATTTAGGAGTAATTAATCAGATTGCCTTTTTTTTATTATTTAAGGTAATAAATTGGAACGCCATCTTTTCATTATTTAAAGGTAATTAAACATAATGCCTTCTTTTTATTATTTAGGGATGAATAATCGAAATTTCCTCTTTTTATTATTAGGGTTAATTAACGGTAATCCCTTATTCCTATTATTTACTCTTCAAACCTTTTTCATAAAATTTAAAATACACCTCCAAAAGCAAAAACCTTGAATATTTAGTTACCAAAATCTTCAATAACGCTTACTAAGGAAAGGACGAAATTACTCCTAGTCCACATCATCGTTCCTACACCTAGTTACGCATTTATAAAAGTTAGGGTTTCACAATAATGTTAATACTTTATCTAATCTTAGAAGTGATGTTGAATAAGGGAATAATGGAAGTTTTGATTCTAATAGGAAGGGCAAATTAATTGACAAGCCTCTAATAAGTACTTTATATGCGCATGATGAGTTTGAAAAGATAAAACTTGTCAAGAATATGTTATTTAATAGTATTGATCACTTTAGAGATTTCATGAATGATTATGCAATTCAAGAATAATTAGAGATATATAAGACTAAAAATGACAAAAGGTATAAAACATATTATAAGGGGAATGTTTGTAATTGGAGGATTCATGTAACGTTTATTTTAGATAGGAAGGCATTCAAGATCAAAATACTAAAGGGTGAACACACTTGTATAGGAGTCAACAATAATCATGTTGCCGCAACAAGTGTTAGATAGTAGAAAAACTTGGCTCTCAATTATATTCTGAACCAAATATGTCTTACAACTTAATGTAGGATAAATGGATTAAGAAGTATGGTGTGATAGTGAATCTAAAGAAGCTATATAAGGCTAAGAAAATAGTAAGAGAAGAATTTAAAAAGATTTATACTAGGTTATACAAATTACTGCATTTAGATGCTCAAATGGTGAAAAACACTAAACTTGGTAGTATTACCATGCAACCAAAAAGGCCATAAATTAGTGTGAACCTTACTTTTAAAAGTTTTTTTTTCTTATTTTTTGAAGTCATGAAAAAAGTTTAGTAATGGATGAAGGTTTTTTGTTGGTGTTGATGGATGCCACTTAAAAGGGGTTTATGAAGGAGCTTTGTTATTAGTTATAGTCGTCGATAGGAATTATGGATTGTTTCCTATTGTTGTTGCTATTGTGGGACTTGAAAATGAAAATGCGTGAGCATGGTTTTTGCAACTATTGAGTATTTTCATTAGTGACTTCAATATACATTAACATTGATAAGTGATGGCCAAAAGATAAACTGATTTCATTATTGATTTCATTTATTGATTTGATTAATTAATTTATTCAATTTTGTTATGTGGTAAAGGCTAGATGAAATCATCACAAAAGTCATGCCACATGCAACTCAAAGAAGGTGTGTTAGATAATTATTTAATAATTTTAGATAAACATTTGTGGGTTTATATTTCAAAGTCAACTTATGAAAAGTTATGAAAGCATGTAATCAATGGGAATAAAATGAAGCAATGATGGAGATCAAGATAGAAAATATTGATGCATACTAATGGTTGATGGAAAAACCATTATTCTTATGCACAAGGCTAACCTTTGATCCAAATGTGAACAGTGATCACGTCACAAACAACATGGTTGAGAGCTTCGATAAATGGATTGGTAGTGTTTGAAGCAAGCTATTCTTGATTCTAGTAGAGGATATTAGAGTGAAGTTGATGAAACGGTCACATGATAGATATAAGAAGGCATGTACATGGTGTCATGACATGAGATTTCAACCCAAGCATTCATCGGGCCAGCAACAAGTGGGGTTGTTGTTGCAAAGGACACTTTCAGAGTTAGGTCACACACTCAAGGCGTAAAGAGATGGGCCTATGAAGCAGTGCAAAGCAACGAGTTAGGTGTGCGAGGCCTGCACATAAGAAAGGTGCACACATATGAGGGTAGTTTATAAAGGTTAGAATTCTTGTGTAATATTGCTAGGGAATGGCACCTAGAGTTCGATTAGTTGTGTTCTATTAGGAATTCATATTTTTTCTTATTTATGTTATCCTTATTTACTTTACTTATAACTCAAATAAGATTAGGATTTATCTTAGGGTTAAGAGGGGTTATCATATAAATAACCCCTTTAGGGATTTTTTATAAGGCACCAAGTTGCCAACCAAGCAATTAGCATAAGTCATAGGTATATTGTTTGCCTATGAGGAATAATACAATTACTGTTTCTCTAAATTTCCTTCTTCGTTGTTTTTGCTTCCACATTATGTTAAGAGTTAGGCTTATTTAACCTTCACTTATGAGGTTAAAGCCTCACGGTTCTAAGCTTAAGTTCCAAGTTTGTGACACATGGGATATGGTAATTACTTTAGCAATTAAGAAAAAACTTGATGGAGTTAAGTATAGTGGTAAGTTTTGCAAAGTGGTGCCTACTAGTGAAAATGAGTTTAATGTCTTTGAAAGTGGAAGGAGTTTTGTGGTAAACTTGCAAATAGGAATTTAGAGTTTTCTATTTAAGGTTTAGCAAATTTCAAGCTTGCCTTGTAAACATGCAACAACATGCAATATTGATAATAAAAGTAGATGAGGCTTTAAACATGATTATATAATGATGAAGAAGATTTAGGATCAATAAGAAAAACATCTTGAGGGTGTCACTACTTTGATACCATAAAAAAAAAAACAAGTAAGGCCAAAAATTTGAGAGAGAAGACACAAATGCCATATTCTTTTTGTGATACTTGATCTTACATCATATTTGAATGTGATTATTAAAAACTTATATAAAGGCATACGTCAATCATTATTAGCAACTTGAGTTTAAATTTTTCAAAGTTGTGTGATTTAGACTTGAAAAATTGTTGGACCAATAATACTTGGACTGAAGGCGTTATAATTGGTATTTAAACATGTATTAGCCCAATGTGGACATTCACATTGCACTAGTGAGATCTCGATTCTATATAATGGGCCTTGATTGTGGTTGTGATTTGTGACCTTGACGAAAATATAAAGGAATTGAGTGGATGAGATTGTGATGCCTCATCTCATATCATATGTGAAAATGATTATTAAAGATTTATAAAAAGATATAAGTCAATAATTATTAGTAACTTTAGCTTAAACTTTTGAAAGCAATGTGATTTAGATACACAATGTTATTGAATCAATAGTGCTTAGACCCAATCGTTACACTGTTCATAATTTATTTATAATATGCAAGTTACTAAGAGTTTACAAAATAGACTACAACTAAGATTACAAGATAAATATGATAAGTTCAAATATTGCATTAACTAACTTTGGTTTTTTTATCATGGGCTTGCCCTTTTATTGGTTTGTTGTGCTGGTTGTGCCCTTATAATAATAATCCAAAAGTTAGGCTTATGTTTTGTATAGTTGCAGGGAACTTTCAATTCCCATTTTATCTATGAATCATTTAATTTTTCAAACAAAAAATGCATTAACCAAGATGGGTGTTTGTTATGAACTTTATTTGAAAAATATTTAAAATCTTGTTTCTTTTCAAAATCTATTACTAAAACATGTAGTTTATAATGATCACACACATATTTAGATTAGGGTTTGAGTCACATTTATTTGTCATAAAAAAATTACTAAAGTCAATAACATTTTTTTTAAAAAAAAATAAGCGATTAGATAAAGTGATGTGCCCATTTTGCTCTTCATTTAAAATACTTTTGATAATAGGATGAAAATCAATAAAGAAGGAAAAAAGTGTTAATGCACAAATTAAGTCACTAACAAAAAAATATAGTTAAATCTAACCATTATACAATAAAAAAATTTGTCCATTGTTTTTCTAAAATAAAACCTAAAACTAATATACTTGTTTCATGAGAAAAAGAAAGATAGTAAACTCTTTTCTTTGTTTTTAATTCCTTAACATTTTTTGTTGAAGAAAAATACTTAATAGAGGCCACATTCGGTAAGGTTGAAATCTTTTTTTAATAAAATTTTGATTAAATTATATAATTTATCTTTGTACTTTTAAAAAATATAAATTTAATCTCTATACAATAATTTATATAAATTAAGTCTTTGTACTTTATCAATTTATTAATTTCAATCTTTAAATTTAATATAGTTAAATTTAACTAATAAATATGTTAATATGATATTTTAATCAAGTTGATGTGATATTTTTTTTAACGTAACATAATTATGTGTTGATGTAATATTGACATGACACTTTCTTGATGGATGCTTTAATGGCTGTTATTCCATCCTTTTAGCCTTTTTAGTAATCCTCAAATGCAACATTTTGAGTACCAAGGTGCAGAAGGAACAACATCAAACCCTTAAGAATTGGAATCCATAACAATTCTTTTAATTCAGCATCTAGCCAACGTTATTCCTCATTACACCTTTTCGCGGCTTTTCTCTCACCATGACGCGTCCTCTATTCGTCCTTGCTCTAGTGGAAAGTAATAAAGTTGAAACATATGGTGGTTCCTTATTAATTCCATTCAATTTATTATTAGCTCTCTAAGGTCTTGTAGGTCCTTGTTTTTATCATACACATCAAATTTCCTTCTTTTGTTATATAGGTTGATAAGCATTTGTAGATTTCAAAAATGAAGCATTCGCTACCCAAGTATAGCGTCAATTAAATGGGTACATTTCTAGCTTATGCTTGTTTATTGTTCTCTCTCGTTAGGTACATGGTTTGATTGAATATATGATATATTTTTTTCACTAGTATTAGATGGTAATCTTGTATTTTTTGTTGCACTTAAGTATCTGATTCATTAGTTAGTGTATAATCTTCTATTTAAAAAGTAATATTCAAATCCTTCTTCTTTAATTTTTTTTAAAAAAACCTATATTATTTGTTAGGTTTATTGTTTTACAATTAAATCTGTTTTAATTCATTAATGTTAATACAATGTCAAAATAGAAATAGTTATCTAACTATCTAATTATGGCTAAAGGCTTAAATAAAGGTTCAAAATTCTATCAATACCTCTTAATGAGCAAATACCTACAAGAAGTCTAATCAATGACACATCAATAAATAGTCAATGTCATATCAATAAAAAGTATATGTCAATTTGGTCAAAATGTTATGTTGACATACTTAATAATTAAATTTAATAGTGTTAAAGTTAAAGATTGAAATTAACAAATTAACAAAACACAATGATTTAATTTATACAAATTATTGTACATGGACTATTTACATTTTTTGTAGAGTGTAAGGATTAATTACATAATTTAACTAAAATTTTGTAATCTTTTTCCTCCATTTTAAAGGAAAAAAAATTTAATGAATATAAAATGTTTTGCAGATAATGAAAAACTTACGTTGACTTACGAAAAATATCTTATACTTGAAAATGGCGAAAGACATTTTCTGTCTATCTTCCTTCCTCTCTTAGATTGATCTAATAAATCTTAAGATCAATCTTATTTGCAAAATATTTCCCTTCCCTCCTTGTATAATCGACTTAACAAAACAATAAAGCATCATTATTTTTTTTCTTCTCTTTAGTTATTAATTTTCTTTCAACAAAACATCATTAATTATTTCTATTCAATCATTTCATAATGATCATACCACTATAATTATTTTTACTAAGATACTAAATTTTTTTAGTATGATACAAAATAATTAAGATCAATTAAAGAAATTTTTTTATAAAATATTAAACAAAATTTTCACACAAGAAAATCTCTAATTTTTTTAATTTATAATTTATGATTGATTTACTTAACAAACTAACATAACAATATGATGAAAAATAAATAAATAAATAAAAAGAGTAAAATATTATTTATATATAATATTCTTAATATTAAAAAATTATTTTGGATGTATTGCATAATTGATAAATGTATGAATGTATGATGGCAGAAAGTTATTGAAGATGGAAAATTTTATAATTCATAAAAATATTTGTGATAATTTATCTAAATAATAAAATAATATTAAATTTTTTAATAAAATGCATTTTATATAAATAAAATTTTCCATTACCAAACTGAAAAGAAAAATGGATGCAAAGGTAATAGTAGAAATGATGCAAGAAGGACATAAAGGCTCTTCTCAAACTCGATATCTACTAGCTTCCATCAGACAATGCTTAAGACGTATCTCATATCAGATTTCACATATCTATTGAGAAAGTAATCAAGTTGCTAACTATCTTTCCAACAAGGGGCACACACATCATAACCTGCAAGTAATTTAAGAAGCTGAAGGTGAGCTTAAAAGCATGATTAGATTAGACAAAAGTAAGCTTTTATATATTTATTTCAAATAAATGTAAATGAGTAGTATTCTTAATTTACTTTTATTATTCTTATTTAGTTTATTGTTTTAACTCTTATAATAAGGAAGTTCAATTTTATGATAGCATTTGTTGTAAAGCTCGACCCTAACTTATGCTTGACATGACATTTACATGCATTGGATAGCATGTTGGTATATTGAAATGCCCTGGAAACGTAATAAAAGATGATAGTATACCGAGCTGTACAATTACGCAGATCAAACCTCAAACTAGTTTAAATAGAGATTTGAGGATGAAATTGAAGATTTTAGAATCCTAGAATGCCTTATAATGGTGATTAGGAGCTCGAGGGTGAATTTGGAGTCAATTGGACAATTTCAGATCCTAGGGGTAAAATGGTCATTTTGCCACTCAGGGACAAAAATTGAATTTTTGAGAGAATTTTGATCAAATTTAAATATATGGAGTGCGATATGAGTATAAGGAGTAAAAATTATGCATTTTGGTAAATTTTTAGATTTTAGGACAAAAATGTAATTTTTGAAAAGTTCGGGGGTAAAAATGTAATTTTGAAAATTTGCTCCACCAAAAATTTGGATGAGTCTAGAAACTTCATGTGGACCATGGATAAGTGAGAAAAATTGAATGGTGGAGATTAAAAGTCAAAAAGAAAAGGATTTAAAAATGAACCAATGAAAAGTGGACAAGTGTCATTAAAATATAATATTTTATTTGGCTATAAAAAACCTTAAATTTTCAGCCATTCTTCCTCACATGGCCGGCCACTCAAAAGGGAAAGAAGAGAAAGCAAAACCCTAAAAGCTTGCTGGAAATTGAAGGGAAAATCAAGAGGAAATAAGAAAAAGTCTTGGAAAAAGGTAAAATTCTTAGTTTTTCTTAGTGTTTTTCACTTTCCCACTATTTTTTTTCCATTTTCTTGCAAAAATGAGAAGTGGGTATGACACCCACATGCTGGCTGAACCCCCATGGGAGGAGTTTGAGCAATTTAAATGATGAATTTAGGTTGATTTAATATAGTTTAGCTAGGTTATGTTGTTAGATAACAAGTTAGCATGAAAACCCATTTTTCCCACATTGAACCCACCCTAGCTGAATATTTTTAGGTGTGAAATGCTGTTGATTTTAGTGTTATCTAGAGGCATTTTGATGAATTATTATTAATTATGGTGCTAGGAAAATTATAGGAATTTTCAGTGCAAAAATATGACTTTTTGCTTAATAGGGGCATTTTCGTAAATTGTTGTTCGGACCAGAAATTTGCACCACATTTAGTGGCATTGAATCAATTTGGGTATAATTAAGGCATAGAAATTGAAAGAACTCGATTCGGACTTAAATCGGAGGTTTTAGCGAATTAAATCGCGTTCCGTGCGTATTAGGCTGAATACAGCATTTCAAAGGTTATTCGGACACTTTTTGCATCACATTTCATGCATTCATGTAGAATTTAGAGCCTGAAATCAATTTTGATAAATTGGCATCAATCATTGAAATTCGTGCCACGTGTGTCGTGTAGGTGGTGAATCGTCCGACAAAGGTAAACAAATTGCGTCGGACCAGCAGGACTAGGAGTATATCGGACTTCTAAAACCTGTGAGTGGATAAACTATCTTCCTCAAGATCTAGAGTGATTTTATCTATTTTTGTATCTTTAAAGAATTGAATTTTTGTAAATGGTTTATAAATTGAAAAACTGATTTTTTTAACACTGAGTGTATGGAGACGGGTTTTTAACATATGTTATGTGTTTAAATTAATGTTTATGGCTTATGAATCTTGGGATGCATGATGGCTGGAATTATTTTGTATGAAATGTGTAAATTGCTTTCTTTGTCTAACAGGCTGGGTAATGTTTTAATTGCCATGTCATGCTGCCAAAATTTTTATTTATTGGTGGATCATTTAGTCGCTGCTGTGGCGGGTTTTCGTGGACCAGCCTACTAGAAGGGCACGGTAACCCAGTTTCATTTTACCTCGGTATGAGAGACGAGGAGGGTAACTCTTGAGGTAAAGATCGAGTTCACTTCACGCCGAATCACCATGTGAAGTTGAACTTAGCCAACGCCAAGGAACGGCAGTTTTCTAAATGAAAAACGTGTTTTATTTGTATAGGGTTTTTAACAGCCTTGGCGGGCTCGATTGGACACTCTGATCAAGTGTCTGCGAGTATGAGATTTGGCTAAACCTAGTTTTTAAGAAAACAATCATAAGCCTTATTATTTTGATGTATCAATATTTGTTTTGTATGAATGTATTAAAATGATGTTATGAACTACCTTATGGTATCATATTTTTATATTGTCTCCATCTACTCGACTTTAGATGTCGGGGATGGTATTTATTTACTCACTGAGTTGTCAAACTCATCACCTCAATTTTCCCCTTTCAGGCTAACAGACATCTATAGATATCAGCATTTTGTCGAGGAGACAGTTGGAGTGACGACCTTGGTTACCAAAGGTTTACTCATATTTTCATGTTTTTTTCTCTGTTGTGGGCACACTAAGCATTGTAAATTAAATTTTATACTTCAGTTATCTGTATTACTATATGTAATAGTATATTTTGTTTTTACGTTGTAAAAATTATATTCGGATATCTATATAAAAATTGTTTTATAAGAAAATATTATATTTTATGAAATATTATTATTTTATTCCATCAAATGTAATTTCACTCAAATTTCACGTTTTAGATATCCGATTTCAATTCCGACTTCAATTTATGAAATCTTTACTCGTAAGTAACATTTTTTCCAAATTTCGAAATTTTCGACGAAAAATGACCGAAACGTCCCTGTGTAGTAAATTTCATCTTTTTTCCCGTTTTGGTCCGAAATTGGATGAAATGTTTTAAAGTATGAGATTAATAAATAAAAATTCACAAGGGAGCTAGAAAGACTGGTACGAGAGCCTTACGAGGTTTTGATATGGTACTCGGTAGATGAGTACATATCGGGACATCGTGACGGTTATCACGGACTCGAAGTTAGTTCCGAGTCGTGACATTTATAACTATACACGTAAAATGAAACTTTCCTCAGTAGTTACTCTTCTAAACCCTTCTCAATCTCATGTAATAGTGAAGGTTTGATTTATGTCTCCTTTTTTTATGTGCTTAATTATTTAATTATTAACAAAATAATTACAGAGTAGATGGCCGTGTAAGAATTTTTAGCATAAAAAAAAAAAACTGACAAGAAAAATATTCAAATTTCATTTTCTTTCTCATTTTTAGGCTTTAGCCTTTGGAGAGTTGATTAGTTGGGGCGGGAAAACTGAGAAACCCCAACTCAGAACGTTGGCGGTCTTCTTTCTAGAGTGTCGTAGTCTCCACCTTCTTTCTTCTGTTATATTTTTCTCTCTTTTTCTTCCGTGAAAACTCCATTGCCCGTCTTTAAACACTTAACCAGTTGCGACCCAAACCGAACTTGTCTTCAAACCTCTTCCCAATTTGGTATCTGGTTTCGGAATCGGCATGGTTGAGAGCAGAAATTAAGGAAGAGGACCAAAGAACAATAAAAAACAGAATGGGATGGAA
Source organism: Theobroma grandiflorum (assembly GCA_036013995.1). Taxonomy (NCBI): domain Eukaryota; kingdom Viridiplantae; phylum Streptophyta; class Magnoliopsida; order Malvales; family Malvaceae; genus Theobroma; species Theobroma grandiflorum. The sequence continues at coordinate 13,280,868 of CP142130.1, read as the reverse complement.
TTACCCAGACATATCGTTGGAAGAAATGATGAAACTGATAAAAGGGTTTGTAGATATACTCATTTTAGCATCTGGGTATCAATCATCTGGTCTTCTTGCCCACTGGGACTCCGACAACATCAAGCGAGCCTTTCATTGGGCTCTCTTCTTTGAAAACGTCGGTACCCTCTCTCTCTTCTCTAAAACCTATTGATTGGCTTACTCTATTCGATTTAACAAATTTAAGATATTTTAATAAAAAATTAGAAGAAATTCTTTTTCATTTCTTTATTGGGGAAACGCAAATTATATTAATTGAAATTTCTTTTATTATATTTTTAGGTTTTTAGGCGTTTGAGCAGCTTGGATGTTTACCGAGAGTCTTTAGAGGAACTTGATGCAGCACTATTCGAAATGGCATCCCATCCTTCCTTCCCTCAGGTGGTGGTCTTTATACGTCTTGTTTTGTGATATGCTAATTGAAATTCTATGTGATTGAATTGTTATTAGTATCAATCTTTTTTAATGGTGGCAGGGTCTTGCACATTTATCATCTGCTACTCTTAGAAGGGCAAGAGGTTATATGTTGGAACACTTACTCCATAATTTACCATTGAGGGATTCACATCTTAAAGCAATCTTGACAGCAACCATCGAGATGGACCTTAGTGCACTTTCAGAGACAGAACATGACTGTCTCAATGTGTATTTGAATAAATTGACACTGCAAAATAGACTTTGTACGGGAGATTTGATTATTGTAGATGTAACTCCAACCATGGAAACTGAAGACTCTGGCAGTGATAATTTTACTAAACTTGCTGTTCAGGAACTCTTCAGGAGGCAATCTGCAGTGTCATCCATATCAACTATTGAGGAAGGAGTGGATATTCTTTCTAATGCTGTAAGACAGAGCAGCTGGACTGAATCTGACTGTAGCTCATTTAGAGGAAAAATGAAGCATGAAAGTTTTCCAGCTTTACTGCAGTATGTACTGATTTTTCTTGCTAGTAATTCCATGTTGAAAACATGATAGCTTGGAAATTTAATACATTAGTGAAAGCTTAGTTCCAGAGAGGTAGTGAAATCTGTTTGTTTTCTTAACATCACCATCTGACTCTTTCTAGAAGACTACCTTTCATTCTCTTTGAAATCTTGGATATCCCTTGTTAGTATGTCAACAATTTTCTGGTGCGTTAATTACAATCTGTGAGTTACATTCGATAGATCAATTACGTCTAGTCTGCATCACTTTTCTTGAAGGTCTATGCCAAAATATTTATCTTTTTACTTAGAAGTGCAGATGCATCAGTTGCTGTGTACACATGGAACCAGTGGAAGTCAAGGGCTTTGTCATATTTTCTTGATAAGAGAACTATTAGATTGGTTTCTGGTGCCAGTTTAATATTTTCAGGCACTAAGGTACAATGGGGGAAAGTGTTTGGACAGCTGAACTTTTCTGAAAAAGATAGCAACTGTGATATACATGAGGCAATTGTAAGTTTGTTCTACTTGAGATAATTGATAGTGATGTAAGGTTGTGTGAACTTTTTATTAAAGTGTGCTTTACCATGGTTGATGTGTATCCTAGCTATGAGTGTCACTTGTTCATGTCTATACTTGTCTAGTTCTTGTTCTTATGCTTGTGCTATGCTTTTGGCTGTCATGCCATTATGTCTATCTACATGTTGCAAGTGGCAGCTATGCTAGTTTGGGATGCTGGGGAAGTATTAAATTTTGGCAGAAAGACACTAATTTTATGTTACCAGTAAATATGCTAACCTCAGCAATTGTTTGCCATTTGTTTATTTAGACTTTGAATGAGTGATTTACATTCCAAGATATTTTTATTTATGATCATGTGTAAAAGAAAAGCATGTGTTTCTCTTTTTTACTGTTTGTTGTTACATGATGTTTATGATAGATGTCTTATCGCTGCAGTTCTTTGAAAGTAAAGGGACTTGAAAGCTTGTTTGAACTCTTGGGAAAAGGACAGTGGTTTTTACTTGCAATCAGTTTGGGACAATTTTAGCCACAGCAAACATTAAACTGTCTTTTATCTGCAACTTGACTGCAGCAGAATTTCTTTTTGTTTCTTGTTTACAAGAGCATAGTTTCAGTTTTCATCATTGATACCAACTGGTTGTGATCAATTAATTGCACCTAGATCTTATTGTGAACACTAATATCTTTGCTTAGCCAAGATTGGTTTTGGTCATATATAGATGTGGGGTCTATTCAAGTTATTAATGTGGGGATTTATCTAATGTGAGTCTTTTTCTGGAGGGTATTTATTTTCATTTTAAGCTCTAATTCATCTTTTTCTCCCATCTTGTCTCTTGGAACAGGAGCTTTTATTACTTGGATGCATTGCAAGCAGATGGAATTACATAATTGAACACTTAACTTCAGTATCTTATGATTTTGTTACCATCTCAAAGCAATATCACATGCTTGCTAACTCAGACTTTGGAAAATCTCAAACTTTTAATCCAAAAGAGGATATAATGAAATCAAAGGTATCTTTTAAGGGTGAATTGTAGAGATCAAAGAATGTTCCATATGCCTGTTTTGTTGGAGTACAACCATCTTTAGTGTACTGGTGTTTATGTTTGTGCATATGTATGTATACATGTGAATGTCTGTGTGCATGTATGTGTCTGTGCATGCATGCATGTTTGTATGTAAGTATGTATTTATTTATGTAGGCATGTATTGGAGGAGCTTAATTGTGTTTGATCTTATCTAAGCATTAATTATTGTTTTTGTTAAGTTCATTATTTCAACTTTCTTTGTTATTCTAGGGTCTTTTGTTAATAAGAGTAAAGGTGGTTTTTACTCTTTTATTATTGTATTATAAGGAGGTTGATGATTTTACAGCCCATGGTCCAATGATTGAGCCCCAGATGCTGCGGAAGTCATTGGTTCTTGTGCCTGCAGCCATACTGATCTCAGAATCTCAATAGATTTTCCATATGCTCAGAGTTCTTAAAACCCTTGATTTTCATTGGAATGGTCCTGACTTTTAAATTATTGTGTAGAATATAGATCCTAAGCTCCATGATATGGTTTAACTGCATTTCTGACTTCCTGTTTTCTTATTCAAAGTCACTTGACCATCCTGCCACACTTAAGGTAATACTGCCATTTTTGCCACTTCTTTAACCAAGAACCTATCATCACCGGACAGATGCACAAAAAACATTTGGAAATTATTGGCTTGAGTGGTGCTGAAAAGCAGAGAGGAACCTATTAGCCTTATTCTTGTAGTTAGCTTTTATCTTTTTTCCTTATCTACTGCATAAAAATTATTGCTTTGTGAAGACCAAATCGTTGTAGTTCTATTTCTGTCACATTGGATATCTTCAGTGACTTTTTTTGAGTATGCTATGCAACTTTTGCAATTGACAAAAAATATCGAGAATGAGTTGAAAGACTGTATTTTGCCTGAGTCCAAGTAGTGTGCATTACATCTTTAATTGTAGTGCAAATTTGTTCTGTGAGTTATTCTGTATTTTGTCTAATTTTGAAGCATGTGAATGTTGTTATACTGGACTCTAGCCCCAAACCAGTTTTGTTCTTGCTTTTAATCTTCTAGTTTGCCTCACTATTTATTGTTTATTTTGGTTGTCTAAATTAGGAAGCTGGCATTCTTGATTTTCTGATGGGACTCTTGGGTGGTCAAGTTCATCTGTTGTGGAAATCATCCCCTGCCCTTGCAGCAATTTCACTGCCATCCTGGTATTATTGATCTCTGCGTGTGGCTTTGGATAATTTGAGTCAGCTCACTTTGTTGGAATAGATAATTAGGAAATTACAGACATGTTAGATTGTGAACAATAAAACTTCGTCTTTTATGCTTGTTTAAAATTTAGTAGATAACACAATTTTAATATGAATTTTAATATAAGGCCTATTGTATATACCTACCGAGGCAGAAATTAGATAACAGGAATCAGGAACTCATATTTAAATAAATTGATGATGATTGAATGTCTCTATATTACCATGGAATGGTTCAATTTCCATTTGATTTTAATTTTAATACTGACCTGTGGACATATCTAAGAGTGCTTGCAGTTTGCCTGCTCCATGATTCAAGATGACTGTAAATGGTATTGCAGGTCACGCTTATTTAGACTTTACCTGAGTGAAATAGAGACTCAATTCAAAGGAAATCCTTCCACCATGAGGTTTGGCTTCTGTAAATCAAATTTTAATTCTTCATTATAATATGACTCATTGTTTCGATCCTTCCATGACAGCATTTTCATCGTCAATTCCTATATTTTGTCTTGTAGATGCTGCAGTTGTATTCAAGATTGGAATGAGCATAAAGACTGTGAGTATATTCAGCTCTCCATCTTCATATTCTTTTCATGCATGCTTTTATACGGCATCACAATGTGCAATGTAAATTTTACATGCCTTGCTGAAACTAAATACCAAATACCACAAGGTTTAACTAGCTATTAGGGTGGTGGCCTTATGATCTTGTTCCAAGCAGACCTTGAGAAATTAATTTGTTGAAGTACAAGCCTAAAACTTAGAGAGTTACTTATCTGCATACGCATGGTACACATGCAATTTCATCATTTTTGTCAGTCAACTCTCAGTGTCAACAATTATGATTTCTGAATCTGTTTATAATTGCTTTACTTGTTCCCTGCTGTGAAAATTAAGAAATAAGTAATTAAGGTTTTTGTTTAATATTTAGGTAGCTTTCACAGAAGCAGTTATTGACTGTATTTATGACAAAAGCAAGGCTAGTGTTTGCTACTCAAATGCACATTGCCTAGCTGTTGGCATAAGATGGCCTGTGCTTATGGAGATCTCTTGAATAGATTATAGTACCAATGGCATACCAAAACTTGAATCATGTTTATGTGATGAAAGCCACAAGTATAACTTCAGCAAGTGACATAGGTCTGTTAGCTACATGAAGAGTGAAATCCTGGATGCAAACAAACCTTACATCCTGTGTATGGGTAATCAACATAGGGACAACAGGAACTTACTCATTATTATTTCCAGCTATCTGTTTCTTCTTTATTGAGGATTCTATGCTTTATGCCAACTGAAATAGATCACTCTAATCTTTGTTTGGATATTGGACATCAAATACATGATGTCTTACCAGGTGAACTTGCTGAGAGAATTTGGTGTCTCTACATCTTTCATGTTCGTGGTGCTCAAATGATACATGGCGCGTGTGGTGCTTGATAGCTGAAAATTGTCAGGCTGGTCTTCAATAAGTTACCCTTTTTCTACATCTATTGCTGAAAATGGCATTTCATTTGCATATACTTGTAGCGGGAGTTTTTTTTTTTTTATCTAAATTTTTGTTGTTACATATCACATTTGGTGTTAACTGTATGTAAAACATGGGCCAGGATTTTTAAATAGACATTTGAGTTGAATCTTAGTATTTCAAAGATTCACAATGCATAAATATGATTGTCCCACTTTGTTATAATCAAGCAGAAAGAGAAAGGTTAATTTGGGTATGGTAAGAAGGTATGGAAGTTGATTAGGAATTGATATGACCACGTATTTATCACTGTCCCCCTCCCCTCTTCTTTTCTAGGGAAGTGGTAAGAAATGGGGAGATTGTAAGGCTTTAAAACAGGTTGATTTTAATGTATGAAACAAAGGATAAATTCATATTTGGTAAGCAAAGTCCACTTGTCCAGAGAGAAATTTCACCCAATAAAATATAGGGAGAAAAATAAAATAATAGATGTAAAACACTAGATTTCCTATTGAAAATTGGGTTTTTTGTAAGTAAGAAGTTAGCCTAGTCCAGAAGCTGAAATCATGGCAAATCTTTTGTGTTCAATTCCTAATTATTTGTGGAAGAAAAATGTTGGAGATGGTGAATTCTCTCTTTCCACACACGTTCCTACTTTTGAGATGCAATCATTTTGCATGTAAAAGACTACAAGGAGTTGAAGTCTGAGCGGAACATTTTCCTTGAAATGCTTCGAGGTGCTATCTTTATCATTCATATCAAACTGAAGTATTTAGGTGGGTGCGTCAACTTTATCTCTTCTTTTTGTACAATGAAAAGGGTGATGAAACTTACTGTTGCATACAGTGATTGGTGGTGCCTGTTTTTGTTACAAGTTGTTTTTACTAAGCATCTCTTTGTCAGCCCCACAAAATATTTCACGTCTTTGTGGGCCTTCCTCCAGATCAAGTGACACCGAATCTTTTGATAATTAGGTCACTCTTTTTCTCTCTTTTCCCCTCCTCCTTTCGGCACTAGAAGAGTCAGATTTAGGCATGGACGGCGTAACTTTTAGTCACAGCAAACCTAATCTTGGCCTCTCTCTATCTCCTGTAGATGCTTCCCAGAAAGTTCGCTGTGAGTAAACCAGAGGCAAAACCACAAACGATAAACACTAGCAACTTTTTCAAGGCTAGACAATCCAAAAAAGTGCTCATTTCAGACATCACATCACTGGCAACTAATCTTTAGACAAGGATGACCTAGGAATGATGCAAAGCAAAGTGGAAAGAACTCTGGGTGATAACGATTCCGATTTCAGACAAATGGCAAAGTGACATCTTACGTCTTAGACAGTGATGTCTTCTGGTGGGAATTAGATGCATGAAAAGCTCAATTCATGCCTTCTTTGAAACTATATATCTTATTGGTCTTGTTGCTTTTAGCCTTGCAATCTTCTCCTTTAAGTGGATACATACTGAGAAGTTAGTTAGGAGCCAGCACTGAAAATTCTGAAAATGCAAGGCTTGAAGAGAATCCAGTTCTTGAAGTGGGAAAAGAAAGTAGCCAACGATGGATATGCAGTCAAACTTATCAGTGTTCAGAGTAGGCCCACTTTGTGTTGTCGCTTAAAATCGTATGTGTTGAAGCAGTTTGTTTGGAAGCTCAAGTCACAGTGGAGGCAAGCCTTGAGGTTGCAAAGAAGCAGCATGCGGTTCAGTTATGACTTGCACAGCTATTCTCTGAACTTCGATGATGGGTTTACACATGAACATATCATACTGAATTCAATACGATGAATTCTTGGCTCTTTCCTTCAAAGAAGTCACGCTGATTGTTTTCAGTCGTTTTTGGGGGGCAATTTGATGCATAAATAAAGAAGGTTTTGCCATTTTATGTGTTTATTCGATTTTCTGATGGCTTTACTGTTGTCAGTTGTCTCCCTACTTGATTTTCTATGATAACAGCTGTAATTAGTATCATACAAGAGGGCAGATACCATGTATTTCTTTTCTGTAAACATGAATGATCAGGCATTGTGCAATATTCCTGATCCATTCACAGCTTTTTCCTTACCTTCGTCGCCAAAAGGCGTTATATGGGTTTTGAACTTTTGGGATGGTTGCACTTTTTCTTTTCCCTGATTCTTTTCTCCATTTGTTTCTTTCTATCAGCAACTAAACCAAAGAAATGATATCATGATATGTGATTTCCATGGGATAATTTACAACTTTATTAAACCCTCTCCTTCCCCCAAGAAGGAGTAGTAGTTACAAGATGATGGTCCAGATTAAAAATCTCTTGCATTGTTGCTCAATTTTTTGGAGCAAATTCAAGAATTTTCTGAGCTTAGGCTACATGTGTAATCGATAAGGAGTTATGAATCCATAACTTCAATAATTCCGGGCATAAGCATATTTAATTGCATTTGCATCCAAGCTCTGTTTTAAAAGGAAAAAGAAAAAAGAAAACCGGTCCATTCACCAACCATGGATTCTACTTCTACTCCCCCACTTCAGCTGTCAAAAAGATGAAATAGACAGGTCCTTGAGCGACGCGTTTAATAGTTTCCTTAGGGCCCCTCCACCATCCACTATCCACTGCTTTTTCTCTTTTTGTCAACACCAAAAAGAAGACATAAATCATCTAATCTAGTATTCCACTACCGCTTGTCATCAACTGAAATGCTCAAAACTCAAAAACTAGGCATTTGTGTCTTTGTCTCAACTACAGACATGGAATATTAATTTCTCTTCCTTTCAAATTAATCATCTTTGATCTTGGCATCCAATTATATTTTCTAAATTTCAACAACGTAGCAAACTCATGAAGCACCAAACACAGTTCTAATCCTACCCAAAACAAAAAGGCTAAAGGCAAGGCAAATGAGCTCTACTCCGTGTTATATGGCAAGAATTACGGCATAATTGGGAAGTTTTTTTAAAAATAGCTGGCAGAGCATCAGACGCAGAGGGATCCAAGGCTGAAAGAAGCTGTGCGGCTGCGCCTTCTAACGGTACATCATGCCAGGTTAAACCAAATGGCATGGGGGGAACAACATGAGTTGGGCAGCATCATTTTACTTAGCCTTTGGTTTGTCCATACATTCAATTACCCTCAATTCACATACAATCGTCCATTTTAATAAATCATCATTCCATGTGATCTTCCGAAGCCAGAGCATGATTGCAGACCCCACCTCCCCCATGTGCCCCCTTTATGTGCCCCATTAACGCTCCTAATCCATCAGTCTTCAGTCAGCATCCCCCCTCTCCCCCTCTCTCTGCGAATGGCAAGAAAAACCCTGCTCATTTTGGCATTGGCAAACCTCTTAATTGGCCTAGCAGCTGCAGACTGGAACATTTTGAACCAAAAATGGAAAAATGGTAGAGGAGATAGCTTGAAAAACTACTGCGAAAGTTGGAGGATCAATGTTGAGCTACACAACATAAGGGAGTTCGAAGTAGTGCCCCAAGAATGCGTAGATTACATCAAGAAGTACATGACTTCATCTCAGTACAAGGCTGACTCTAAGAGGGCAATCGAGGAAGCGACACTATACTTGAGCAGCTGTTGCTCTTTGGAAGGTGACGCTAAAGATGCGTGGATTTTTGATGTTGATGACACGCTCATTTCTACGATTCCCTACTTCAAGAAACATGGTTTTGGGTAAGATCGATCATACTTAATGCTTTTTTTGGATATTGTCTAGTATTTGAGATGGTCCACTGTGTTTAAAGAAAGCATATTACATGGTTGGTTTGCTTTCTCATTTTTCTTCAGACAATGGGATCTGGTACTGTACATTGATAATGAAACTCCTGATGGATCTACGTAGTAAGTTAGGAATTATTTTACCCGGCATTGCCAGAGTTATGTTATGGTACCACTGTAGCATAAAATATTGTCAAGTAATTTGGTTACATACGAATTTGCTGAACAAAATCCGATTGCTGATTGAAATGGAACCAGGGGAGAGAAGCTGAATTCAACTTCTTTGGAGGCATGGATGAAACAGAGCAAGGCACCGGCTCTAGACCACACACTCAAGCTCTTCCACCAGATCAAAGATAATGGGGTTAAAATCTTTCTAATCTCTTCAAGAAGTGAAACCCTTAGATCTCCTACTGTTGATAACCTCATCAAGGTTGGATACCACGGATGGGCTAGTCTCATCTTAAGGTAAGCAACTCACGCAACTCCATCATTTTGCTGTGTTCAAGATCAAATTTTACCTCAAAAAGCCTCTGGAAACTGCAGTTGTAACTATAGGGATAGTTCAACTGCCATTTCAGAGAGGACATAGTTAAAAGCACTTCGTCAACCGAGTCGCGTTTCTCCTTTGGCATTTATGTTTTGATTGACTTTGATTTCTTAATTTCCTGGCGATCTATCTGAGAGATTTGTTAAACTCTGACTGAAGGGGTCTTGACGATGAATACATGCAAGTGCAAGAATACAAGTCCCAGGTGAGAAAAAGATTAGTGGATCAAGGGTACCGCATATGGGGCATCATTGGAGATCAGTGGAGCAGTTTAAAGGGCCTCCCAGATGCAAAGAGAACATTCAAGCTACCAAATTCCATTTACTACCTGTCCTGAAACTTGACCTGAAATTCTGCTGAATCAATTATAAGCATGCCTCATCTATTACATCCTAAACTTTTACAATCTACAGCTTTGCACTCGACTTGATCAAAATTAAACATCGGTTATTGTTGTCCTTAAGCTTTGTATTTGCTTGTGGTTGTTCAGTAATAAATATATTTATATATTCCAGTAGCAGAGCAGTCGATTGCATAACTTGTTACCATAGATGCTATAGCACCTACGAATTCCCAACTCTCAATTTCAATTAACATTCACTATATACAGCCACATAGAAATTAGAGGAAATTGTGAGAAATAACCATCCGTATAAGGTGATTTCAAAAGTAACCAACAAAATAAAGTTATCTGTTTCTACCCAAAAAGAAGCATGAGCAGACGGAAATGCCCTTAAAAAACACTGTAGCAAATTAAGCTGCCGATATCTGCCTCCCGCCATCTTTCAAAAATTAGAAATTAATGCTCAGTTGTTTGTGCTCGCTCATCTTTCTCTCTCAGCTCTCTGAACTGTATCAACTCTGTGTTCAGCACCATCGTCATCAGCTCTCTCAGCTCTCTGAACCGTGTGAGCTCTGTCAACTCTCTGTTGAGCACCATCGTCTTCGTGCCGTGGTCTATCTCTCGCCATTTGGCTATTTTGTCCTCGAAAAATAAACCCCATTGCGGAGATGACATCAAGGTATGTTTTTGGGTTCATTGCTGCAACACATAAATTTGTGAAACTTTTTTTGTAAATCAGAAGACGGATTAGAAACATAAAGGCGTGTCACCAGCATGTCTGCATGCACTTGTCGTGTTACCAGCATGTCTGCATGCACTTGTCGTGTCACCAGCATGTCTGCATGCATTTGGCGTGTCACCAGCATGTCTGAATGCACTTGTCGTGTCACCAGCATGTCTATGTGCACTTGGCGTGTCACCAGCATGCATGCATGCACTTGTCGTGTCACCAGCATGTCTATGTGCACTTGGCGTGTCACCAGCATGCATGCATGCACTTGTCGTGTCACCAGCATGTCTGCCTGTAATTGGCGTGTCACCAGCATGCATGCATGCACTTGGACTGTCACCACCATGTAATTAAGTAAAATAAATAATTATTTTTGTTTTCAAAATTTCAGTGGAGTTCCAATTCTGCGACTTGTGATAAGACACGGTGGTCAGTGGGTGGATGGCATGTACAAGGGTGGTGAGTCACGAATGCGGGGGGTTAGGAGTGATTTGTCGTTTGCGGGCTTGATGAAGCTGGTTGAAGATGTTGTTGGGGTAAACTCAGAAATTGACGACATTGAGTTGCATGCATTGATCAGTACACCCGGGGAGCTATCACGGCCAACTATCAAGGATGATGAGGATGTTGCATTAATTCTGCTAGAACAGAGGAATGTTCCAGCTGTGTACGTCAGCATTAAAAGACCCGAAACAAATGTTATGTCACATGGAGAAGCTGAAAAACATGGTAATCAGCTCAATCAGAATCAGATTTACAATGCTTCACATATGCCAGAGCATTCGGTCCGTAACCCGCAGTTGGGGTATCCTCAGGAGTTTGTACAGCCCGGTAACCAGAGGACATTGATAGAAGAGTTGGGTGAACAATTCCGATCGGGATGTGCATCAAACCAATTAGGGTCTGCTGCTAAAGGAATGCATCGATCGGGTGAAACGGTAGAGTGTGTAATTCCAATTTCAAATGAGAATACGACACGTGAGTACAACACTGTGACGTTGGATGTTAACACTGCGACGCTGGAGGATAATGCTGCATGTTATGAGGGAAATGAGGATTTGTTTGCTGGCAGTGAAGATAGATTTGATGACAGTTCGAGTGATGGGCTTGACGAATGGGATCATCACATTTCAGACAATGACTGCCTTTATGACAGTGACATTCCAATTTGCAATAATGTTGAAGGTGAAACAGAACCTGTTGAAGGTTTTGATGTAGGAAATGTTCAGTGTGATGATCCCATATACAATAACCCCATCGCTGGTGAGGACGGGAATCGTTCCGTTGATGCAATGGTCGATGATAGTTATCAAGAAAGGCGAAATGAAGGGATATCTTCTACGTGACGAATTGCAGGTGCAGAAAGGTTCGCCTTCCAAACAATTAGCACTGAGGAGTCGACATGTCCCAATGATCGCTTATACAAAGGAAGAGTGTTTTCCTCGAAGGCGGAGTTGAAACGAGCTCTGAACATGTTGGCTCTAAAAGAGCAATTTGGGATAAGAGTGAAAAGGTCATACAAAAGTCATTACGAGGTTAGTTGCAAAGACAAGGCATGCAAGTTCAGTGTCCGTTCAAGGAAGTTACTTGACGGAGGAGGGTATTGGGAAGTTCAGAAGTTCCACAAAGTACACACATGTACTGTTGATGGTTTGCAAGGGCGATTTGCATCTGCGAGTGCCAAGATAATTGGTGAACTTATGGCACCCAAGCTTCAGGCTAATGGAGTAGCGTTGAGACCTAAGGACATAATTGGTGAGATGAGGGTTCAGTGGGGATTGGAATGCTTGTATGGTAAGGCTTGGCAAGCAAAGGAGTATGCGGAGATGCTTGTTTTCGGTCCCCCGGAGGAGTCATTTCAACTACTACCCTCATATTTTTATATGTTGGAACAAGAAAATCCTGGCACAGTCACAGCAGTGGCTACTGACGAGGCTGAAAGATTCAAATATTGTTTCTGGTCATACGGGGCTTGTATTCGGGGGTTTAGGGATGTAATGCGTCCTACGGTCGCAATTGATGCAACACATCTGAAAGGCAGGTTCAAGGGTGTTCTGTTTGTTGCTGTATGCAAAGACGCGAACGAGTGTGTATATCCAGTTGCGTTTGGCATCGGCCATGTTGAGGACGAAGACTCATGGACGTGGTTTCTCATCAAGCTACGTGATGCGGTTGGTTGTCCTGAAAACACCATGTTCATTTCTGATCAGCATCTCGGCATTAAGAAAGCAATCCAAAATGCATACCCAGAAGCGCACCACGGTTTATGCGGTTACCATTTGAAGAAAAACTTAAAAAATAAGTTCAAGCGTGATGACGTTTCTATGATTTTCACCCTTGCTCGAGATTGCTATAAGGTTTCCGAATTCAACAGACATATGAACCAGCTCAAACAGATTCATGCGGGAGCCTATGCTGATCTTTTGAGAATAGGCCCTGAGAGATGGGCACGTGCATGTTCACCGACAAGGCGATACCAAATGATGACCTCGAACATTACCGAATGTGTTAACTCCTGCTTAAAGCATGCCAGACAAATGCCAATCACTGTTTTGATCGAGTTCATACGAGACATGTTCCAGCGTTGGTTCCATGATCGGTACGAGGAGGCTGTCAAGGTGACCACACCCCTCAGCCCTTGGGTTGCTAGGCAATTGAGCAAACGCTTCAATCATGCACATCGCTTTGTAGTGAAGCCTATCAATCGAGTGGAGTTTGAAGTTAAAGACGGGAAGATGGACGGACTTGTTAACCTGTCCACGAAGACGTGTTCATGCTGTGAGTTCCAAAAAGATTTGCTGCCATGCAGCCATGCCATTGCAGCAATAAGGTCAGATTATATTTTCTTTATTTCTTATTTGATCCTTATTTTGACATAACATAGCATTATATTCTGCTTGAATATTGGGTTCATTGTATTTTTCAGTAAATGCAAACGTGAAGCCTTTGATTTCTGCGCCGACTACTACAAGACAACCGTTTGGGTGGAGGGTTATGTGGGGTCCATTCGCCCAGTAGGGCATCCTAGTGAATGGGACATTCCCCCGCATGTGAAACAAATTGTCGTCTTGCCACCACCTTGGCGAGGCCAAGCAGGAAGACCTAGGAGGAGAAGGATTCCATCCGCTGGTGAAGGTAGTCAAGCACGGAGATGTTCGCAATGCAAGATGTACGGGCACAACAGACAGAATTGCCCGTCTCCATTTGCAAATCCATCTACAAATCCGGCACCATCTCCAAGTCAATTAGCACCCCAACGAGTGCGCCGACCGAAAGCATGTTCAATTTGCAGAGAAACTGGTCACACACACGACAGCTGTCCAATCCGAATGACAATGTCTGAAAACGTAGTGTGTGGTGTGGAGGATGACATATTATCGGGGCCTAACTAATTGCAATTTATCTGTTGCTTTGTTAGGGTTTGATTCGAACTGTTTCGATCTTGGCCATTGACATTTGCATTGAATAATGATATTTGCTATAAACCAGTGTATAATAATAGCATTTCCTAGGCATAGAAGTTGTCAATAATTGACTTTAGCCACACCATGCATGGTGGTATAGTATGGAATGTAAATTGTCTAATCTTTGGACAGCATATATAAATAAAAAATCAACAATGTTACTCTACATTTCGACAATTGTAAAGCCAATACATTCATTATGTTATTTAGGGTTGCAAGCAAATCGCTTCAATATACATAAGGGAATTTTACTCATTTTACAAACGACGTTGCAAAACTATATCAATTGTCCACTTTGGTTTAGAGTTTGTGATAGGGTAAAATTACTACCCTAAACCCTAACCCTAATACATTCCCGATACCCTATAATTATCTTAACCCGTTTAAATACCCGATTAAATAAAAAAATGATTAAAATTTTCTTCGTGAGAACCCAATTACCCAATTAACTTTTCTAATCTCATAACTTACCTTTAGATTTATATGTTATATGTTTATATAAATAAACATATATATACACTGTAATAACTGAAGTTATGAGTTATAATTTTTACAATGTTAAAAAAAAATAAAAAGTAAATATATTTATATTTAAAATACATAATATATACACACACGCATTCATAAAAGTATTAATGTCATCATATTAATAATTAGAGTAATCATACTTAAACATAAATAACAATATAATAATTTTTTAATTTAAATATATTAATGTCATCACATTAATAATTAAAGTAATCATACTTTTCATATATTTGTTAGTTTTTAATAAAAAAATTTAGGGTCAAGTTTGTAAAAATTATAAATTTTTACTTTAATTATTAAAGTGCATGCAGACGTGCATGCGCACGTGCTGTTGACACGCCAAGTGCATGCAGATATTGGTTGTGACACGCCACCTGCATGCATACTGGGGGTGACACGCCACCTGCATGCATACTGGCTGTGACACGCCAGGAGCATGCAGACATGGTTGTGACACGCCCAGTGCAGCTAGTGCGGATACTGGGGGTGACACGCCAGGCTCATGCAGACATAGTGGTGACACGCCACCTGCATTCGGGTATATTGGGGGTGACACGCCACCTGCATGCATACTGGCTGTGACACGCCAGGATGCGCAGACATGGTTGTGACACGCCCAGTGCAGCTAGTGCGGATACTGGGGGTGACACGCCAGGCTTATGCAGACATAGTGGTGACACGCCACCTGCATTCGGGTATATTGGTGGTGACACGCCACCTGCATGCATACTGTCTGTGACACGCCAGACGCATGCAGACATGGTGGTGACACGCCACCTGCATATTGTCAATGTTATCAGACGCTGACTTATTACTAAATTGCGATACAGAAAAATATGTTCACTGGATACAACACTGGATACAAAATTACATAAAGATAATGTATTCCTGTATAAAATTGTCTATACAAAAAAATTTTATTCTGTACAAAAATATAATGAAGTGATTAATAAAAAAATGATTCTATTTCCTATGATTGTGTATACAACAAAAAATTTATCTCTAAATTGTATTGTGCAGAAAAAAAATTATACAACTAACTGCCGATATGTTCATAGTTCGCTCGCACAGCTGTTGGAAAAAATTTCGTGTGCGTATTGGATACGCAATTTTGCAATCATTTTCTGCTTAACTCTTATCGGCTCCGATTGCAAAATTGCGTCAATGTAGCTTACCATGAACATGCCGCAGCTGAGACTATCCTCCTGCCGATGCACTGAAGGGCTGTGCAAAGAAATGTCCAATGGCATCGGCGTCAAATCCCGTCTCTTCCGACGGGTTTTATTGAAATACCCGGCTTGGTGACAGATGAATGGAAAAATTGTTGTAAGTGGCTTCATCTGCTCCGCACGAACTCCGTTATCCTTCGCTGCCGAAGTTGTTGCGGAGTCGATCACCTTGATCTTCCACTTACCCAAATCGATCTTTGCCACCACCCAATGCCCATCAACATTGCAAGGAGCGAGGATGAAATCGACCTCTTCCCATTTCTTGCCGTATGTCGGCCTTTCACCCTCCACATACCCCCGTAAATCAGTCGAAATTTGCATGCTTGACAGGGCATCTTCGGTTTTATATGTCAAGTGTAGCATACGGATGGTGTCCTGGAAAAAAAATTTGCATTGGTTTAGACTTAATGCAGTGAAAAGCTTCGAAAAAAATAAAATTTTTTTCAGAAAACTTACAAAGAATATCGTGTCAACCACGCATGCACGGGCAGTGTAATGCTTCGATTTTGGGCATGTCACCCGTTTACAGATAACGCTGAGGCATGCGTCGATGTGTTCACTTGTCATTTCTTCTTGGGGATCCTCTAACGATGTGAAGAAGTCAAGACCTTGATCCCCTAAGATTCCGACGTTACGCCTGCATATGTCACAAAATGAATTTGATAAGCGATGGTGGATTAATGTTTCTATAGAAAACAACAATAAATTGATATTTAGAAGCTCACCTCGCGGACTGTTTCTTCTTGAAGGCTTCATATGCTTCCATCATCGTGTCCTTCACTTGCCGACGAGTCAATGCGGGGTCGACATACGGGCTTGCAAGGTATTTGCTCTCCATAATCACCCGTGCCCGCTCAGTTGGGTCGGCAATTGCTGCTGCAAGATGATGGTAATCAGATGATAGCGGTGAGCTGGTGGCTTCAGGAGTGGTCAGAGCAAGCTCGCCCGATCTTGCTGCTGGAAGCGCAACGATCGCCTCGGATGGAGGAAGATGCTCTATGGCTGACTCTAATAACTGAAGGGCTCCCTCCTGTCCCGCGAAAGTATGCTCAGTAGGATCGGCCTCACCAACCTCCGCTCTTTCAGCATCTTCTGATTGAAGGCTGGCACCATGCTCCTCACGCAGCCCATCATCAGGATCATCGTGACCCGCAGCAGCATTGTCGGATGAAGGACCGGCCTACATAACGAGACAACTGTGAAAATTCGATAGCGAAATGACCTAAAATAGCAAAATAAAAGTGCTGAAAGATTAACGTACTTGTGATTTAAGCCCAGCTAGAACCCGTGAAACGATGCGGTCCTCTAGCGTTTCAACCGCAAAAGTCAAGGACTTAATTGATGCCTTCAGCTTCGACATTTCCCGCACGATATGTCGGAGCTGACGTTTTGTGCCTATGCCGTCATTGACTCTTGTCGACTGGGTCAACTGCAATAACATATATATTAGTGGTGTTAAAATAAAATCATATAGGAAACGTGTGGAAAACCAATATAACAACTTTAATATCCTTACCGGCGGCTCATGGGCAGTATGCAGTTGAATCGGAGTCGGAGCCATTGCTGGTTGCGGACTGGACGTGGCCTCCGTGACCTGCAATGACATAAGTTACTTTGTTACTAGCTCAACATATGTCGAAACTTTGAACAGAAATCGTTATAACCAAACTTACCGACGGCTCAATACGAATGTGTGACTGAGGAGGACCGGTGGGTGGTTGTGGAGCTGCCGTAGGTTGATCCAACTGCACGCACATAAATGTTAGTAGATAATCACATATCAAAATGGATGTAAAAAAAATGTTAGAACCGTAAATACCGGCTGTTCACTTCCTGCACCATGGTCGTCTCCTTGTTCCATCAACTCTGGGGCCAACGGCTCATCAACACTGGGAGAGTCGGTGCGCATCCGCTTACTTGAAGCGGTGGATCTTTTCTCCTTCAGGCTTCTCCTCTTCGACCTGGCAGCGACACCAATGTGATCACCCCGATCCTCCGTCTGCCCGATTGGCACGTACTGGTGGCCCTCCGATAACGGCACATCGAGGTCCACCAAATACTCCCGGTTGGCCTCCTCTGGGGTGATCTCCAACGTCTCCAGGGCCCATAACTACAAAAGAAATATATTTATCAAACGTTTAAATTTGAGGCAAATTTCTTATACAAATATGGAGGATCGATCAATTTGTAGCTGTTCACTCACTTGCTTAGATGACTCGAACTTCTCAACCGCCTTGTGCAGGTCTTTTGGCTTTTGATTATATTGCCATCTGCACATTCGCGGGTACACGTTATCCTTCGGAGCAGAGGGGGCTACTATTTTCCGCAAGACCGGAATTGCCTCCAATGCCCAGAACTGCAAGTCAATTGTAAACATTATCAAACGTAAATTATTAAACAGTGCAACAATAAATTATTTTCTCGAAACCAAACAAAAGCGGTAAATGTGACAATACCTGTATCAGCCATACGAAGCCGTAGATGTTGTACCGTAAACGGCTTTCCTTTGCTTCGCTTGAGGTAGGCACCTCGAACCCTTTCAATAGGTAGTCCAAGGTGAGCCTCCAAACATAGTGGCCCCACGGAAATGCGTTCCAAGCGTCAAGGTCCTCAACCAATGACAGCAACCAAGGTGTCACCCGTCTACGGTAGTCTTGCCCAAATAAAATGTTATTTGCGATCAAGACGAGTGCCATCTTGGTCGTGTCTCCTTCCCGCTGGAAGTTTCCTCCGCGGAACGTGTCAAGCAAAGCCTGCAGCTTTATGCTATCCTGGCCGCTCCAGTATCTCGCATGAATTCCGTCCGCAACCATCTCGTACGAACGTGTGAAGACATCGGGCATTGGACTGAACTTCAGCCCGGTTATAAGGCAGAACTCCTGCTTCGATATCCGCGCCTTGCTCTTGTCGATAGCAAACCAGAGCTCCTCCTCCGTTGCCTCCCTTTCATTGATTCGACGAATCATTATGTTATGAAGGAGACCAGCGCTGAAGTAGCCTTGCGGATAGACATCCAGGAGCATTCCGAAGCATGTACGCTTCACTGCATCCAACTCCCCCTTCTCTTGGAGAGTCTTGTTGATGTAATGGAGCTGGGACCATTTACAGTGGGTGTTTATTGAGACATTGAAGGCCCACTTCTCCCTCGGCACAATGAGGACATTGTCAAGATCCTCATATTCTCTACGATGCATCTGCATCACATGGCACACGTGCACGAGTCAGTTAACCAATAATGTGCCCAAAAGGTATACTAACTATATAAATAATTGTTCTGACACGCCATGCATATGAGGTGAAATGATGTCACATGCCATGCATATGAGGTGAAATGCTGTCACACGACGCCATGCATATGGAGTGAAATGCTGTCACACGCCTGTCACACGCCATGCATATGAGGTGAAATGATGTCACACGACGCCATGCATATGGAGTGAAATTCTGTCACACGCCTGTCACACGCCATGCATATGAGGTGAAATGCTGTCACACGACGCCATGCATATGGAGTGAAATGCTGTCACACGCCTGTCACACGCCATGCATATGAGGTGAAATGATGTCACACGACGCCATGCATATGGAGTGAAATGCTGTCACACGCCTGTCACACGCCATGCATATGAGGTGAAATGATGTCACACGACGCCATGCATATGGAGTGAAATTCTGTCACACGCCTGTCACACGCCATGCATATGAGGTGAAATGCTGTCACACGACGCCATGCATATCAGGTGAAGATGTTGTCACACACTAAACCCCAAAGTCCAGTCAACACAGCACCAAACCAGGACTCAAACAGTTTAAAACTTAACATTTGCAAAAAAGACGACCATATGTATCATCCTAAACCCTATAAACCCTAAAACCGAAATCAATGAAGGTTTTTTTTGTGGTTTTTTTTTTCCCAGTCTCACGTACCTCTTCACCGATATTCGACATTCTTCTTCCTATTGCAGTGGTGTCGTTAACCTTCTAAACAGCGAAGTTGAACTCCCTTCGACCTTTCGCAATGAGAAATGAATCGAACAGCCCTTGGTTCACACACACAGACGTTTACGAATGAGGAAAAGGGAATATGAACGGTTTACTGTGAAAAATGAATAAATAAAATTTAAAATTAAGGGATATTCATGAAACTGCCCGCTTTTCAATCCGCCGTGTCAGCCTTTCTATTAATGCCGTGTCACATATTTCAAAGCAAACCATGGCCTGTCAGATGTTAAAGCAATGCCGTGTCACACACTCAAAACCGTGTCACCATGGCGTGTCACAAACTCAGCATATGCCGTGTCACCAACTCAGCTCCATGCCGTGTCACCACCAATATCTGCATGCACTTGGCGTGTCACGACCAAGTCCGCAGTGGTAGCCGAAACGTTTAAACTGGTAAAGTCGGTTTAGGTCGGTTTATATTCCTCTACCATATATAGTCCAAAACTCCTCAGTTCTCATAGACAGACCGTACGTTGCCTCTAAAGCAGACTTTGTCGATGCTTCATCGGCAGTTCTTCCGAGCATTTTTTGCAGTTGTTTCCATCCCGCCCTTGATGTATTCAACTTTAGAGTTGTCCACTAGTCGAATAATGAATCTATTTCTCTTCACCTCTGACCTGTAAGTAATTGTCCAACCTTGGCTATTTGAAATCCAGAGACTCTGGATTTTAAATAGCCTGGGTTGGACATTGCAAACAGGTCGGAGGCCAAGAGAAACAGATTTATTTATTATTAGGCTAGTGACAATTCTAAAGTTTACTATATCAAGGGGGGGATGTCACCAACTCTGCACCCTGGCGTGTCACCAACTCTGCATCTGCACCCTGGCGTGTCACCAACTCTGCACCCTGCCGTGTCACCAACTCTGCACCCTGCCGTGTCACCAACTCAGCTCCATGCCGTGTCACCACCAATATCTGAATGCACTTGGCGTGTCACGACCAGGTCCGCAGTGGTAGCCGAAACGTTTAAACTGGTAAAGTCGGTTTAGGTCGGTTTATATTCCTCTACTATATATAGTCCAAAACTCCTCAATTCTCATAGACAGACCGTACGTTGCCTCTAAAGCAGACTTTGTCGATGCTTCATCGGCAGTTCTTCCGAGCATTTTTTGCAGTTGTTTCCATCCCGCCCTTGATGTATTCAACTTTAGAATTGTCCACTAGTCGAATAATGAATCTATTTCTCTTCGCCTCCGACCTGTAAGCAATTGTCCAACCCAGGCTATTTGAAATCCAGAGACTCTGGATTTCAAATAGCCTGGGTTGGACATTGCAAACAGGTCGGAGGCCAAGAGAAACAGATTTATTTATTATTAGGCTAGTGACAATTCTAAAGTTTACTATATCAAGGGGGGATGTCACCAACTCTGCATCTGCACCCTGGCGTGTCACCAACTCTGCACCCTGGCGTGTCACCAACTCTGCACCCTGGCCGTGTCACCAACTCTGCACCCTGGCGTGTCACCAACTCTGCATCTGCACCCTGGCGTGTCACCAACTCTGCACCCTGCCGTGTCACCAACTCTGCACCCTGCCGTGTCACATTTTCCCTTTCACAAACCCTAAACCCAATGGCCTGTCCCTATTGCTGTAGCACGACCATTTCGTGCTTTGCATTCACGTCTTTCTCCTTTCGATTCACCTCCTTAAGCAGGATTTCCGGTTTCACATCGTGCTCCAAGCTTCCGATTCATCACGACCACCTCCCCTCCTCGTTCGGTTTATCTGAATGCCATGTCCGAACATTCAGAAAATCCATCTCATGCAACATTATTTTCTTTTGCACAAGCTTCTCCAAAAAAAAAAAAGATGTTTTGCGCAAAAAATAGATGTTCGCTAATTTCTTTGCATAATTTTCCGCCGTCCGGGTGTTTCAGAGTGCCCAGAACAAAGATGTCTCATTAAGGGCATTTTTGTCCGAAAATGTACTTTTTTGGCTAAAAACAGTTAAAGTTATCTTGCTGGCTATTTTTAAACACGTCTTATTTTTAATGGCTAAAAAAAAAAATCTCCCTAGAAATTACAGTGTTTTATGTTCTATACAAAGTGGTTTATTCTGAAGCCCCTTGCTCGGTAAGGTGGTGCGGTGCGGTTGAGTGCCCTTCCAACCGTGCTCACCGCACAGGAGGGCACTGCAGCCTTTCTCTCTCCTTCCCATTTTACCCCATTGACATTTTTTCCTCTCTTTCTTTGCCATTGATTGCATATAACCATACGAAAATGCCCTTGCTTCATATTCCTTTTATTTACTTATTTATTTTTTGTTGATTTTACTTTTTAAATTTAGTACTCAAGTCATTTTAATGCATGAAACAAGTGCATAATATTTAATAAAAAAATATGGAACCATATTATCAAATAAATTAGAAAGTAAATAAATATAAACATATTCATAGTTAATTAACGAAATAAAATCAATGCATGCATTCTTAATTAAGTATATAAATACTAATGTAATATATTAAAAAATTAATTTTTTGCCACTTACACACACACACACACACATATATTTGATAAACTAATGGGGCAAATTTCATAAAAAAGAGAAAAAATAGTACTCATCCTAGTATACACCTATATTGCCCCCATTTACCAAGACAGGATATTACAATGAGTCTTGATCCTGACTTACAACACGGCCTATACAATAAGGCAATTGCATGCTTTCTTTCCATAGCAGTATACCTTCTTATGTAAATTTTGCATGCTGTGCTATTGTATGAGCCACCTTATTTTCCTCCCTTGAGCAATGATGGACTTGTTGGTCTCAAATGTGAGTGCTAGAAGGGGGTGAATAGCACTAACTCGCCTCTTTTGTCAAGATTAAGAACTAATCTTAAAACAAGAAAACTAAAACAAGGAAGACAATGCATAAAGAATTTATAGTGGTTCGGTCTAAGACCTACATCCATTATCTTGATTATCCAACTAAGGATTTTCAAACCAAACATTAAAACAGTGAAATTCACAAGCTTCCACCAAGCTTTTACAATGGCTTTTCCAAGGCTTAGCCACAACCTTTACACTAGTTTTTCACGGGTTCAACTAAAAACCCAAGATAGTTTTTCAAGACTCAACCACAACCTATCACTAGTTTTTCCCGAGCTAAACTAAAATCCCAATATGGTTTTTCAAGGCTCAACCACAACCTTTACACTAGTTTTTCACGGGTTAAACTAAAACCCCAATGTGGTTTTTCAAGGCTCAACCACAACCTAACACTCAACTTTTCAAGGCTAAGTTGTAACCTATAAGCATTCAAGCAAACCTTGCTTGAATCAAACACTTAGAGTAAAACCCTCACTCTAAGAATACAAAGATGAGTAGAAAAGAAAGTACCTATGATCACAAGTTGATCTAAGTGGTACACGGTTTAGAGCTAAATGCACATACAAAAGATAGGCATTTTAGTGCAATGAAGAGTATAAGGAATTTTTGAGTTTGTTGCTCTTTTTGGCTTGAATATGATGAATTCTCTCAATAATCTTCCAAAAGTTGTTTTCTTTCCATTTGAAGATCTTTTTATACTTGAAGAAGCTTGTTTGATGGCTGTTGGAACGTTTTTGACCGTGAGAAACAGTTTGGGGAAGGTTCTAGCCATTAATCTATCTTGTAGTGGCCTGGTGTATGTTGCAGATAGAGAGTACTTAGTTGACTAAAATTTTTCTCTTGGTCGACTAAGTTGGTTTTGTCTCAGACGCAGATTTGGCAGAGAACACTTAGTCGACTAATCCATTTTCTTGGTCGACTAACTTGGTTCTGTTTCTCACTAAGCTTCAGCCTTACACTTCTCCACTTTGACCTTTGTTCAACCAATGATCTTCCTTATCATATCAGGAATCTTCTTTTATATTAATCTTCCTTGTTCCTTATCCAAAGCACATCTTTAAGTGCTCATTAGGAAGATTGGAATATTGTTTCTTTGTAGACATTTTGCCCTGCACACTTAGGTAGAAATATTAGACACACAAGGATGAGAATGTTTTATAATCATAAAAAACTAATGGAGTCAACAATCTCTCCCTTTTTGACGATGACAAAACATCTCTTGGTTAATAGCATAGTACTTTTTAATTCCTTTTTAGTCTTTGCAAAAAATGAGGATTACTCCTTCTAAGTTCATGCTCCCCTCTTTTTGTGTGCATATTCAGTTTATTTATTTCAGCACATTTTTATTCATGCCATATAGAAAATGATCTCATTCATTCAGAATATATATGTGCAGAATTTTTCAAGGTAATTTGCAGTAGATAAATATTGATAGATTTTCATCAGTTCTTCATTTTTGTAATTTTCTATCAATTAACATGTTGATTCCAGATTTCATTCAAATAATCATTTTTTCAGCAAACTCTCTATTAATCATCATCCATATGTATTCTAAACCATATTCAACTTTACAATATCATGTCAGAAGCTGTTTAACTCATTATCAGCATATGTATCAGATTTTATCAGCAGAAATTAATAGCAGCATTTTGCATTTCAACAGAAAATTTCTAGCAGCTATTCACAATACCATAAACACCATTTCAGATATCAAAAAGCATAAATAGATGTCAACAAGCATATTTCATACATCCATAAAGTCAGCCAAGATTAAAATCCAATGTTTGAATGCCATTGTGGCATAAATATCCAACAAAAACAATAACTGCAAATTTGTTCCTAAAATATCCCTGAGGTAAATTTTCTCCCTAGCAATCCTAGAATCTAGGTACCTCTACTCTCTTGATTTTTTTATTTTTCTTGATGTTTTCCCTAAAAGTCCAGTACCTCTACCCTTGAATTTTTTTTATTTTTCTTATAAGTTTATTACTCTCCCTTTTTGTCATCATCAGAGGGAAGGGCTGAGGCATTAATCTTCAAAGGGAGATGGTGTGAATTCAAGAGACATGGTTTGTTCCCACCAAGGATTCAGAGGAACAGGAGAAGATGGTTTCAGAGGTGGCTGAGTAAATGTTTTAGGAGGTTGCTGAGAGGACTGTGGAGGTATCTTTGTAGCTTTTTCAGGAGTGGCATGATCAGAGACTTCTATTGGGGCTTGATGAGAGCTTGTAGGAGGTGATTTTGCTTTTTTTGTTAATCTTGAAGACTTCCTTATTCTTGGAGGTACTTTTTGTTTTGCACTACTCCTTACCTATTTGGATTTCTCCTCCTTAAATTCCACTATAGCTCGTTCTTGTTCATGCCTCTACGAGTTTCATTCTTTTTTGATCCTTCATCACCATTCCATAATCTATGCTCCTCATCTTCCTATATATCATCATGTTTCACCTTTTCTTCCTTATTCATCTCATTGTTCTGATTTTATATTTCATCATGTACCACATTCAGACCTTTTGTGCTTTATTTCACTTTTTCTTTAATTACTTGATCCATCAAAGCAATAATACTTACCTTCCCTGACCCAAGTTCTGTTTTCCCCAAACTTTGGCTTGAGAAGCACATTTTAGCATTACTCGCAAGCTTGTCAATTTCTTTCTTACCTTCAAGTAGCTTTTTTTGAATTTCTTTAACCCATTCACCATTTGGGCTGATTTCCTCTATATCTATTTTACTATTTTCTTCTTTTATTTGCTTTTTTCAACCCATGCCTTACTATTTTTTCCAAAAGGATTCTTTTTCTCTCGGTCTATTATTTGAACTCTGACTCCTCTTCTATCCCTTTGAATTTGTTGCCTTTGCCTTCTCTTTTTCCATCTCGAGTTTATCGTATCGATCTCTCTTTCCATTTTTTTTCTCAATAAATTTTTTTTCTTGGTAAAACCACTAACTCTTTCACTTGCTTTCCACTTTCAGTGATTCCCTTTTCATTTTTCTCTTCGAGATCTTCCTTGGTGTTTATAACATGTAACTTGTCACTTTTCCTATCTACTATCTTCTAACTGAGCTCTCTTTCCTTGGTACCTTTTTTACCTTCACTTATCAAGTTACTTTTTAATTTGAAATCTTATACACAACGTGACATCACAATACCACTCTTCTAGTTCACTAGAAAGGTTCCATCATTGTGAACCAATGGTGTTATTATCCTATTATCATCGTTACAACCACTACTAGTTTTCTCTTGTAATTTTTCCTTCCCTTTCCAATAAGCCTCAAGCCTGCATTGTGATTCACTTCTAACTATACTAATACAAATTCTATGAAGCTTGCCTTCCACTTTGATGGTGACATAATTTGGGATCACCGATCAACTTCTAACTTAAACTAAAATGAAAGCCTCATCAAATTTCTCCCTTTGAATGTGCTCTTGTCAACTGCTATAAACTCTCCCTAACCTTTTCTAATGGCCTTAAACATGTTAATATGCCATATTGGAAAGCTAAGAGGCAGAGATACAATTTTCATGTTTATCATTTTGCTCAATTTAGCCTCAAAGTGGAAGTTGGTGCTATGGCACCCACTTTTCATGACCGCAGCACATCGACAAGGCAATAACATTTCAAGGGTCTAGAAGCTTCATGGTTGTGGCCACCAAACCCATGGTTGCAGCCACCGTTTTTTGGGTGGAATTTTATTGTTTTAAAGACTCTGAATGGCCATAGACTTCAGTCCTATTTAAACCGCCCTTCCATAGCTTGGAAAAACATGAATCAATCAACAAATTTCTGAACAAAAAGAGGCATTCAAGATAGCAAGGAGGCAAGGATTTCAAAAGAAAATTGCATATCAAAGATTTGACAAATCTTGGAGTTTTTTTCTTCTTTTGTTTTGTTTATACTCTTTTGTTTAGTTTTAATGTTAATACTTTTTTTGATGATTTTTAAATACATTATGTCGAATTAAGTTTTTAATCTAGAATTGCAATTGAACCTAATGTGTAGTCTAAGTTTTTAATATTTTTTCTTACTTATGACTAATGTTGTTTGAGTTGTTTATTTCAATCATGTTCTTAATGTGTCTGATTGATTGGCCACCAATTAGGTTGATTTGGAAATCTAAATAGAATTGAGAGAGGGAGTTTAAGGTAAGCCATGGATGCAATAACATATGATTAATATCAATTGCATAAGATGATTGTTTTGATTTGCATGTAGGGTAGACATACACTTATAAGCCATATGTAAAAGATATTAGAGTTGGTAGTTAATAAGTTTTTCTTAATTTCAATTTGTATAAGAATGTAGTAAATTGGTTAAGTTAGATATTTTTATAAAAGCATCAGAAGAGACATATAAAAGATTTAGAACTTTTGGTTAACAACTCAAACTTATCTAGTAAGTGAAAAAAGAATAAAATAAATTTAGATGAAACATTGATGGGATATTGTGATTCTAGGCTCTTGATTTATTGATTTTAATTAGTTTATTTGCTAGTTTTATTTTAGCTTAGTTTAATTTTAGTTATTTAATTTTCTACATTTTTAAATTCATTTGAATAGAATTAAGGTGTAACAAGTTTAGTATTTAACAATTAAGAATTAAAACAAAGTCTTCGGGGGGACGAACTTTACTTTGATTATATTTCTTGTTTGCGATACATGACTTGCGTGGATAATCCAACAACATCGGTCATATTTAATTTTTTTTATCATTCTAATATTCATTGTAAAAATCATGACAACAAATTCCTTAATAGTCTCTTCTATTACATATGCTTTTTTGGGATTTTCAAAACCAAAATTCTTTCCTACCTTCCTTGACCTACGCTCACGAATCATATGGTTTTTCTTTCCATAATGAAAATAATTTATATTGTTATTATCATTTTTCTTAAAGGTCTTTTTTGAAACTTTCAAAGTAGATGAATTAGGTTTCATAGACTTGTAAAAGTTTTGATTCTTTTTAGAATTATTGGAATTTTGACTCACATGATTCACATCAGAATTAGAGGTTTGAAACAGTGCATCACATGCATGTGTTTCACATTCAATTTGCATCTGAATCATTAACCGTTTTAAAGATAGAGAATGAATAGAATGTAGAATCTTATTTTTGTAATTATTCTAAGATTAAGTCAATTTAGAAAGGATTGTACCCATTTGTAGTGCAACAAGAATCTTAACCTCAAGATCTTTTAGTTTTGAAACTAAAACTTTTAGTTTTTCACATGATCCATGATAGGCAGGTTGTCACTTATTTTAAACATAAAAATTTATCAATACCTCATTTTTCGTTCTTGTAGGCAGTCTCCAAGACTACCAAAATTTTCTCTTCAGATTAGAGTAAAGATTGTATAGATGATTTGTGTTTAGGATGTGACCATAACATATCAATTCATCTTCTTCACATTATTTTTTCTTTCTACCTTTTGTATATCAGAATCTTCATCAGTTGATTTTGGAAGTACAATAAAACTTGGATCCAGAACATAATAAATCTTCAAGGTTGTAAGCAAAAACACCAATTTCTCTTTCCAACAGGTGAAATTGGTTCCATCAAATCGATTAAGTTTGATGAATTCTTGATTCATGATTTGAAACCTTGAATTTGGATTAGACTCTATTGAGAACAACTCTTTAAAATTATTAAAAAAGTAGTATAAGAAAATAAGTAAGAAGGCATGAAGCATGCTGTAACATACTATCTTTAAAGAGTTGTTACCTACACATTGACGATCTACAAACAAGGACTCTTAAGAACACAAACTGATTACAAAATTTTCTTTTTTTTTTCTTTGAAAGTGTTTCTCTTTCATAGACATTGAAATAATGTGTTTCAATAGTTATGTCTATTAAAAATTCTGTAAGAGTGTCTATTTATTTTAAGAGTCATATCTTAAGTTGAATAGTCATATATGAATAATTAATTAACTTCTGATGTAGGGCTCCAATAAACCCATATATTACCAACTATCTAATATCACTTGCTCGAAAATCCGACAACGTTCAAATTCCATGTTTCGCATTGCGAGGATGATCCTTTTTGTCTATGGTTCATGGCCATGGTTAATGAAATTGGAAAAAGAAAGGAAAAAAAAATAAGAAAAATAACATTTTAAAAAAAAGAGAGAAAAAATAAAGAAAGAATAAAAATATAGTTGTTATTTTCTATTTAGCCATGTAAGCATTGATATGACTTAAAACATCTTATTTAGGAAAAAAATTAGCAGTAGCCTTTTTTTGAAATTAAAATTACAATTTAGGCCAAATACCCAAGTAAACCTCAAAACCATACAAAAAAAGTTAATTAAGCCTTTATTTTTTATTATGTTTAATTAAGCTCCAAAACTTTTATTTTGAGTTAAATAAGTCTCTTTCGTTAACTATTGACTGATGGTCAATGTACAATTGACAATTTTACGCCATATCATTTGCCACATGATATGTTGATGTGTTTTTTTGATGGTGTTAATGCTATGTCATCTACCACATGGTATTAAATGTTGTTGAATAAGATTTGTGTGTTTATTTTTTTGCCAAACTATATGTTCAGAAATGATTGACTTAACGATTTAGAACAAAAAAAAATACCTAATTACCTTTTTCTCAAATCTTATAAAACAAATATTTTGTCTTAAACAATTCAATCATCTGATTTAGGGTTTAAATCCAAAACTTACTAAATTATCTTAAAACCCAAAAATCAAATAAATCTTTCAAGTTGATTGAAGCCATTCTAATCCTTTACTGCCTTAAGAATGATTTTAAGAAAAGACCAAGATTCTTATATGGAAAAGGTAGAGTTCGTTGCTTGAAATATACTTGAAAATCAATTGTGTATCACTCAATTAAGAAATATATTACTAAGAGAAAAGATCAATGATACCGACAGTATATAATCCATGTAGCTGTCAATTAGTTCTAACCTTGACTTTCTTTTTTTTCTTGTTCAGCTACTTAATAACATTCAATGGGGAAAAAATTGATGCATTCTTGCACCTAAAAGTATTCCAAAGGAGCATTGAAAGGAGATATAGTAAAACTTCTATAAATTAATATCCTTGGGACCATGAAAACTTATTAATTAATCAAAATATTATTTAATTGATAAATTAATAATTTATTAATTTATACATTAATTAATAAAAAATTAATTTATCGAGGTATTCTTTATTTTTTTTCTTCAAAACATTGAACTTAATACATGTATTGTGTATTGTGATTATACAAATATTACCTAATTACCAAATTACGAAGTATCATTATTTTATGTATTTGTTTAATCAAAACAAGTTCATGAATGTAATTAGTTTTATTAAATAGAAGTCATGAATCTATCCATTTTTGCAACAAACTAAAATTACATTCGATATATACTTAATTAATATACATCATGAAGATTAAGTCAAGCAAAAACATTTATAAAAAGAATATACAGTATCATAAACAGTAAAACTAACCACAATAACTTCTTAAGATGTAAATAAATCAACAATAATGAATAAAATACGTAAAGTATTATGTGAGTATAATATAAAAAATCCAAATTGTACTTAAAAGCAATTATAGTAGTAAGTATAGAAAAGTCTAACTTTAAAGTGAGCCAAACAACAATATCAAATACGATTAAGATGCCTTTAAAGTAATAATTACATTGCATAATTTTCTCTTGCAATAGAGAACACTATACTAGAGCTTCTTAATGCATTAAGAAAAATTAGAGATGAAGTCTAATGAGACATCAATTTCAAGAAGAAACAAGTAATATTAGAGTCATATTTTATAAAGGCCTTTTAATTGAGTCATGTATATCTATAATTTTGATGTATAAAGAGATTATTAATTTATATATCAAGTGAGACCTATGTGTATTTTTTTTTAAATGTATTATTTTATAAACTTAGCGAATTATTAATTTACCACATTAGTCCTAAGTTAAGACTAGTCAAAAATATTATTTAATCAAGATTATTAATTTATCGAGTAATAATTTATTGAGATTTTACTATACTAATTTTATTAGGTACCATTGCTATTAATTTTATATGTTATGAGTCTTCTATTTTGGGAAATGATTATGTTAGCTTTACTCATGATCTAGCTTAATCTGGTTTCCAATCGTGTTTGGAAATCTTAAATGCTTCTATATCACCATTACTAATTCATAAATTTTTCTATAATTAAATTTTGTTAACATAATAAAATTCTCATAATGCACCTACTATGAGGCGACAATTATGAATGCAAACATATGAAGCTTCTTTTAAAACAACAGCAAAGGGTAATGGTGTTTTCAGTTTTATCTCATTATTTGCTCTCTTTCACTTAGATAAGTGCATATATGTGTGCTTGTGAATATACTCCTATATGTAGATATTTAATAATGAATAAATAATGAATTCGTGGAAAGATTTACTAGATGTTTGGACTCTAAGATGATTTAGTAAATTTTGGTTTTAAATCCTAAATTAAATGATTTAGTTTGTTTAAGCACTAAACATTTGTTATATCATATTAGGTAAGCAAGTAGTTAGTTTTTTTTTTTTAATCTTTAAGTCAATCATTTTTGGACATGTGATTGTACAAAACGGTAAACACAAAAATCCTATTCAACATCATTTAATGCCATGTGACAGATGATATGATATTGACGTAATTAAAATGACACATCAATATGTCATATGTTAAACAACATGGCATAAAATTGCCAATTATACTGTTGATTAACTTTTGTTAATCAATAGTTAATAAAAGAAGTTTATTCGATTCAAAATAAAAATTTAAAGGCTTAATTAAACATAATAAAATGATAGAGACTTAATTAACTTTTTTTGTATAATTTAGAGACTTATTTGAATATTTAACCTACAATTTATCTTTATACAAGAGAAAAAACAAAATTCTTCTATTCTTTCCTCATTTTGTGTCTTGCTTGGTGCCTAGTTCGTTATTTTTGCCACATGTCCGATAAAAGTTAACTTCTTATATTATGAATTTTCAACCAAAAACTATGGTTAAGTTAAAAATATGCAAAGTTACAAACAAACACCGAAACAACTCCAACTTATTTCATAAGATAATTTCTTCATCATAACATATTAAATGCAGAAATAATATAACAGCGTAATGTAATTAATGTGAAATAGGATAATTTTTGAAAGAATAAGAGGGAAGAAAGTAAGGAGATTGTACTTAAATTAAAGAGAATTTGTTTGTATAATCTGTTTTTAGATGAAGGAAATCAAGGCTTTTGAAGAAAAAGTTTTTTTTTTTTTCTAAAAAACAGTCCAACCTTGGGATTTTGAAAAAAATGGTTAAATTAAGGGTAAAATATTCTCATCACCTTAACTTTTAATCATAATTTTACACAAATTCATTAATTTTTACAATGGACAATGAGATTTAAAAGTGTAAACGCCGTTAATAGGAAATAAAAAAAAATTAAAATGCCTTTTTTTCTTTCTCTCTATTTTTTCTCAAACAATGTAACTGGTTGCGATACTCTTATTCTTTGACCCATCGTTTCACTACAGGTGCTCCCTAAGGGAGGGGAGCACCAGAAGGGAGCATCAATTGGTGCTCCCTTCCCTTAGGGAGCAGGGAGTTTTATTTTTTTTGCAAAATAGAAAAAAATTTAAAAATAAAAATTATAATTCGTATAAGGGTAATTTTTAAACTTAATAAAGAGTAAAATTATCTTTTTAATATTACTACAGCATCAACTTAACAAAAACATTAATGATTGATTAACGGTTTGATTTATATATCTAACAAAAAATATTCTTTTAAGGCAGATTATCTATTTCAAAAATTAATAAATCTATGTGGAATTATAGTTAAAAGTTAAAAAAGTGACAATATTTTACTCTTAAATTAAATTTCTCCCCTCCCCAGATTAATATATGGTTCCAATTACTCTTAATTTGTATTTTTTTTCTTTGTTGTAAATTGACAACAATTATGGAATCGAATATTAAGTAGGACTCAACTTTAACTAGATTGATAACTTAATTGACATCGTGATAAAAAAAACAAAAAGCAAAGCACTAAACGAGACACAAAATAAAGTAAAAAAATCTATTTCAGTAAAAAAAACCTCTAACATAGTGTAAGGAGGGAAAGAGTAGGCATCCTTTATTAGGGTTGAAATGGTCTAAGTTTTTGGTTTCCCGATATGTAATCAAACATTCATATGGCTTTTGTCGATCCGTAAATAGTTGCTGAAACTATTAATCAAAACTCCATTGGTAAATAAAAGGACATAACCAAAGCTTGGTCCACAATTACAGTCCTCCCTGGTACCAATTCCATTAATGCTAAGCAATGTCTGAAGCATATATGTTGCTTTGAAAGCATGAAATGAAAGCTATCTTTTTCCATGCTCTATTCAGCATTTGATTTCTAGAATAAAATTTTTAAGCATTCAACAAGGGGAGATTTTTTTTTTAGCCATTAAAAATAAAGTGTGTTTAAAAATAGCCAACAAGATAACTTTAACTGTTTTTAGCCAATAAAGTACATTTTCGGATAAAAATGCCCTTAATGAGACATCTTTGTTGTGGGCACTCTAAAACACCTGGACGGCGGAAAATTATGCAAAGAAATTAGCGAACATCTATTTTTTGCGCAAAACATCCTTTTTTTTTTGGAGAAGCTTGTGCAAAAGAAAATAATGTTGCATGAGATGGTTTTTCTGAATGTTTGGACATGGCATTCAGATAAACCGAACGAGGAAGGGGAGGTGGTCGTGATGAATCGAAAGCTTGGAGCACGATGTGAAACCGGAAATCCTGCTTAAGGAGGTGAATCGAAAGGAGAAAGACGTGAATGCAAAGCACGAAATGGTCGTGCTACAGCAATCGGGACAGGCCATTGGGTTTAGAGTTTGTGAAAGGGAAAATGTGACACAGCAGGGTGCAGAGTTGGTGACACGGCAGGGTGCAGAGTTGGTGACACGCCAGGGTGCAGAGTTGATGACATCCCCCCTTGATATAGTAAACTTTAGAATTGTCACTAGCCTAATAATAAATAAATCTGTTTCTCTTGGCCTCCGACCTGTTTGCAATGTCCAACCCAGGCTATTTGAAATCCAGAGTCTCTGGATTTCAAATAGCCAAGGTTGGACAATTGCTTACAGGTCAGAGGTGAAGAGAAATAGATTAATTATTCGACTAGTGGACAATTCTAAAGTTGAATACATCAAGGGCGGGATGGTAACAACTGCAGAAAATGCTCAGAAGAACTGCCGATGAAGCATCGACAAAGTCTGCTTTAGAGGCAACGTACGGTCTGTTTATGAGAACTGAGGAGTTTTGGACTATATATAGTAGAGGAATATAAACCGACCTAAATCGACTTTACCAGTTTAAACGTTTCGGCTACCACTGCGGACCTGGTCGTGACACGTCAAGTGCATGCAGATATTGGTGGTGACACGGCATGGAGCTGAGTTGGTGACATGGTATAGAGCTGAGTTTGTGACACGCCATGGTGACACGGTTTTGAGTGTGTGACACGGCGTTGCTTTAACATCTGACAGGCCATGGTTTGCTTTGAAATATGTGACACGACATTAATAGAAAGGCTGACACGGCGGATTGAAAAGCAGGCAGTTTCATGAATATCCCTTAATTTTAAATTTTATTTATTCATTTTTCACAGTAAACAGT
Organism: Theobroma grandiflorum; assembly: GCA_036013995.1. NCBI lineage: Eukaryota > Viridiplantae > Streptophyta > Magnoliopsida > Malvales > Malvaceae > Theobroma > Theobroma grandiflorum. The sequence goes on along the minus strand of CP142130.1, from coordinate 13,246,601 downwards.
TCATTTTCCCTTTTCCTCATTCGTAAACGTCTGTGTGTGTGAACCAAGGGCTGTTCGATTCATTTCTCATTGCGAAAGGTCGAAGGGAGTTCAACTTCGATGTTTAGAAGGTTAATGACACCATTGCAACAGGAAGAAGAATGTCGGATATCGGTGAAGAGGTATGTGAGACTGGAAAAAAAAACCACAAAAAAACCTTCATTGATTTCGGTAATTTTTTTTAAGGGTTTAGGGTGATACATATGGTCGTCTTTTTTACAAATGTTAAGTTTTAAACTGTTTGAGTCCTGGTTTGGTGCTGTGTTGACTGGACTTTGGGGTTTAGTGTGTGACAACATCTTCACCTGATATGCATGGCGTGTCACAGCATTTCACCTGGTATGCATGGCGTGTGACAGAATTTCACCCTATATGCATGGCGTCGTGTGACAGCATTTCACCTCATATGCATGGCGTGTGACAGCATTTCACCTCATATACATGGCGCGTGAGTGGCGTGTGACAGGCGTGTGACAGAATTTCACTCCATATGCATGGCGTCGTGTGACAGCATTTCACCTCATATGCATGGCGTGTGACATCATTTCACCTCATATGCATGGCGTGTCACAGCATTTCACCTCATATGCATGGCGTGTCAGAACAATTATTTATATAGTTAGTATACCTTTTGGGCACATTATTGGTTAACTGACTCCTGCACGTGTGCCATGTGATGCAGATGCATCGTAGAGAATATGAGGATCTTGACAATGTCCTCATTGTGCCAAGGGAGAAGTGGGCCTTCAATGTCTCAATAAACACCCACTGTAAGTGGTCCTAGCTCCATTACATCAACAAGACTCTTCAAGAGAAGGGAGAGTTGGATGCAGTGAAGCGTACATGCTTCGAAATGCTCATGGATGTCTATCCGCAAGGCTACTTCAGCGCTGGTCTCCTTCATAACATAATGATTCATCGAATCAATGAAAGGGAGGCAACGGAGGAGGAGCTCTGGTTTGCTATCAGCAAGAGCTAGGCGCAGATATCGAAGTAGGAGTTCTGCCTTATAACCGGGCTGAAGTTCGGTCCAATGCCCAATGTGTTCACACGTTTGTACGAGATGGTTGCGGACGAAATTCATGTGAGATACTGGAGCGGCCAGGATAGCATAAAGCTGCAGGCTTTGCTTGACACGTTCCGCGGAGGAAACTTCCAGCGGGAAGGAGATGCGACCAAGATGTCACTCGTCTTGATCGCAAATAACATTTTATTTGGGCAAGACTACCGTAGACGGGTGACACCTTGGTTGCTGTCATTGGTTGAGGACCTTGACGCTTGGAACGCATTTCCGTGGGGCCACTATGTTTGGAGGCTCACCTTGGACTACCTATTGAAAGGGTTCGAGGTGCCTACCTCAAGCGAAGCAAAGGAAAGCCGTTTACGGTACAACATCTACGGCTTCGTATAGGTGATACAGGTATTGTCACATCTACGGCTTCGTATATGTGATTATTTACTAACATTTATGTGCGTGCAGTTGGATCAACCTACGGCAGCTCCACAACCACCCACCGGTCCTCCTCAGACACACATTCGTATTGAGCCGTCGGTAAGTTTGGTTATAACGATTTCTGTTCAAAGTTTCCACATATGTTGAGCTAGTAACAAAGTAACTTATGTCATTGCAGTTCACGGAGGCCACGTCCAGTCCGCAACCAGCGATAGCTCCGACTCCGATTCAACCGCATACTGCCCATAAGCCGCCGGTAAGGATATTAAAGTTGTTATATTGGTTTTCCACACGTTTCCTATATGATTTTTGAATAACACCACTAATATATATGTTATTGCAGTTGACCTAGTCGACAAGAGTCAATGACGGCATAGGCACAAAACGTCAGCTCCAACATATCATGCGGGAAATGTCGAAGCTGAAGGCATCAATTAAGTCCTTGACTTTTGCGGTTGAAATGCTAAAGGACCGCATCGTTTCACGGGTTCTAGCTGGGTTGAAATCACAAGTACCTTAATCTTTCTGCACTTGTATTTTGCTATTTTAGGTCAATTCGCTATCGAATTTTCACAGTTGTCTCGTTCTGTAGGCCGGTCCTTCATCCGACAATGCTGCTGCGGGTCACGATGATCCTGATGATGGGCAGTATGAGGAGCATGGTGCCAACCTTCAATCAGAAGATGCTGAAGGAGCGGAGGTTGGTGAGGCTGATCTTACTGAGCATACTTTCACCGGACAGGAGGGAGCCCTTCAGTTATTTGAGTCAGCCATAGAGCATCTTCCTCCATCCGAGGCGATCGTCGCGCTTCCAGCAGCAGGATCGGGCGAGCTTGCTCTGACCACTCCTGAAGCCACCAGCTCACCGCTATCATCTGATTACCATCATCTTGCAGCAGCAATTGCCGACCCTACTGAGCGGGCACGGGTGATTATGGCGAGCAAATACCTTGCAAGCCCGTATGTCGACCCCTCATTGACTCGTCGGGCGGTGAAGGACACGATGATGGAAGCATACGAAGCCTTCAAGAAGAACCAGTCCGCGAGGTCAGCTTCTAAATATCAATTCATTGTTGTTTTCTATAGAAACATTAGTCCACCATCGCTTATCAAATTCATTTTGTGACATATGCAGGCGTAACGTCGGAATCTTAGGGGATCAAGGTGTTGACTTCTTCACATCGTTAGAGGATCCCCGAGAAGAAATGACAAGTGAACATATCGACGCATGCCTCAGCGTTATCTGTAAACGGGCGACAGGCCCAAAATCGAAGCATTACACTGCCCGTGCATGCGTGGTTGACACGATATTCTTTGTAAGTTTTTTACAAAAAATTTTATTTTTTTCGAAGCTTTTCAGTGCATTAAGTCTAAACCAATGCAAATTTTTTTTTCCAGGACACCATCCGTATGCTACACTTGACATATCAAACCGAAGATGCCCTGTCAAGCATGCAAATTCTGAATGATTTACGGGGGTATGTGGAGGGTGAAAGGCCGACATACGGCAAGAAATGGGAAGATGTCGATTTCATCCTCGCTCCTTGCAATGTTGATGGGCATTGGGTGGTGGCAAAGATCGATTTGGGTAAGTGGAAGATCAAGGTGATCGACTCCGCAACAACTTCGGTAGCGAAGGATAACGGAGTTCGTGCGGAGCAGATGAAGCCACTTACAATAATTTTTCCATTCATCCATCACCAAGCCGGGTATTTCAATAAAACCCGTCGGAAGAGACGGGATTTGACGCCGATGCCATTGAAAATTTCTTTGCCCAGCCCTTCAGTGCATCGGCAGGAGGATAGTCTCAGCTGCGGCATGTTCATGGTAAGCTACCTTGATGCATTGTTGCAATCGGAGCCGATAAGAGTTAAGCAGAATATGATTGCAAAATTGCATATCCAATACGCACACGAATTTTTTTCCAACAGCTGTGCGAGCGAACCATGAACATATCGGCAGTTAGTTGTATAATTTTTTTTCTACAGAATACAATTTAGAGATAAATTTTTTGTTGTATACACAATCATAGGAAATAGAATCATTTTTTTATTAATCACTTCATTATATTTTTATATAGAATAAAATTTTTTTGTATAGACAATTTTATACAGGAATACATTATCTTTGTTAAGTAATTTTGTATCCAGTGAACATATTTTTTTGTATCGCAATTTAGTAATAAGTCAGCGTCTGACAACATTGACAATATGCAGGTGGCGTGTCACCACCATGTCTGCATGCGTCTGGCGTGTCACAGCCAGTATGCATGCAGGTGGCGTGTCACCACCAATATACCCGAATGCAGGTGGCGTGTCACCACTATGTTTGCATGCGCCTGGCGTGTCACCCCCAGTATCCGCACTAGCTGCACTAGGCATGTCACAACCATGTCTGCATGCTCCTGGCGTGTCACCCCCAGTATGCATGCAGGTGGCGTGTCACCACCATGTCTGCATGCGTCTGGCGTGTCACAGCCAGTATGCATGCAGGTGGCGTGTCACCACCAATATACTTGAATGCAGGTGGCGTGTCACCACTATGTCTGCATGCGCCTGGCGTGTCACCCCCAGTATTTGCACTAAGCGTGTCACAACCATGTCTGCATGCTCCTGGCGTGTCACCCCCAGTATGCATGCAGGTGGCGTGTCACAACCAATATCTGCATGCACTTGGCGTGTCAACAGCACGTCTGTATGCACTTGGGGTGTCACTACCATATTTGCATGCACTTGGCGTGTCACCAGCAAGTCTATGTGCACTAGGCGTGTCACAAAAATGTCTGCATAGAGTCGGCGTCTCAGGTCCAACAATGTCAACGGGTACCCTATTATAGGGTACCCGTGGGTAATCCAACCCGTTTATACAGGATTAGGATACTTATAAACGGGTTCGGGTAGGGTTAGGGTAGTGATTTCTAAACCCGATTTTTAATAGGGTAGGGTTAGGATGCCACCCCTTGGGTACCCGTTACCCGAACTCGATGACTATTTATAAATATTTTATTATTATTTTAATAATTAAAGTAAAAATTTATAATTTTTACAAACTTTACCCTAAATTTTTTTGTTAAAAACTAACAAATATATGAAAAGTATGATTACTTTAATTATTAATGTGATGACATTAATATATTTAAATTAAAAAATTATTATATTGTTATTTATGTTTAAGTATGATTACTCTAATTATTAATATGATGACATTAATACTTTTATGAATGCGTGTGTGTATATATTATGTATTTTAAATATAAATATATTTACTTTTTATTTTGTTTTAACATTGTAAAAATTATAACTCATAAAATTATTAATTACAGTGTATATATATGTTTATTTATATAAACATATAACATATAAATCTAAAGGTAAGTTATGAGATTAGAAAAGTTAATTGGGTAATTGGGTTCTCATGAAGAAAATTTTAATAATTTTTTTATTTAATCGGGTATTTAAACGGGTTAAGATAATTATAGGGTAGCGGGAATGTATTAGGGTTAGGGTTTAGGGTAGTAATTTTACCCTATCACAAACTCTAAACCAAAGTAGACAATTGATATAGTTTTGCAACGTCGTTTGTAAAATGAGTAAAATTCCCTTATGTATATTGAAGCGATTTGCTTGCAACCCTAAATAACATAATGAATGTATTGGCTTTACAATTGTCGAAATGTAGAGTAACATTGTTGATTTTTTATTTATATATGCTGTCCAAAGATTAGACAATTTACATTCCATATTATACCACCATGCATGGTGTGGCTAAAGTCAATTATTGACAACTTCTATGCCTAGGCAATGCTATTATTATACACTGGTTTATAGCAAAAATCATTATTTAATGCAAATGTCAATGGCCAAGATCGAAACAGTTCGAATCAAACCCTAAAAAAGCAACAGATAAATTGCAATTAGTTAGGCCCCGATAATATGTCATCCTCCACACCACACACTACGTTTTCAGACATTGTCTTTCGGATTGGACAGCTGTTGTGTGTGTGACCAGTTTCTCTGCAAATTGAACATGCTTTTCGGTCGGCACACTCGTTGGTGTGCTAATTGACTTGGAGATGGTGCCGGATTTGTAGATGGACTTGCAAATGGAGATGGGCAATTCTGTCTGTTGTGCCCGTACATCTTACATTGCGAACATCTCCGTGCTCGACTGCCTTCACCAGCGGATGGAATCCTTCTCCTCCTAAGTCTTCCTGCTTGGCCTCGCCAAGGTGGTGGCAAGACGACAATTTGTTTCACATGCGGGGGGATGTCCCATTCACTAGGATGCCCTACTGGGCGAATGGACCCCACATAACCCTCCACCCAAACGGTTGTCTTGTAGTAGTCGGCGCAGAAATCAAAGGCTTCACGTTTGCATTTACTGAAAAATACAATGAACCCAATATTCAAGCAGAATATAATGCTATGTTATGTCAAATTAAGGATCAAATAAGAAATAAAGAAAATATAATCTGACCTTATTGCTGCAATGGCATGGCTGCATGGCAGCAAATCTTTTTGGAACTCACAGCATGAACACGTCTTCGTGGATAGGTTAACAAGTCCGTCCATCTTCCCATCTTTAACTTCAAACTCCACTCGATTGATAGGCTTCACTACAAAGCGATGTGCATCATTGAAGCGTTTGCTCAATTGCCTAGCAACCCAAGGGCTGAGGGGTGTGGTCACCTTGACAACCTCCTTGTACCGATCATGGAACCAACGCTGGAACATGTCTCGTATGAACTCGATCAAAACAGTGATTGGCATTTGTCTTGCATGCTTTAAGCAGGAGTTAACACATTCGGTAATGTTCGAGGTCATCATTTGGTATCGCCTTGTCGGTGAACATGCACGTGCCCATCTCTCAGGGCCTATTCTCAAAAGATCAGCATAGGCTCCTGCATGAATCTGCTTGAGCTGGTTCATATGTCTGTTGAATTCGGAAACCTTATAGCAATCTCGAGCAAGGGTGAAAATCATAGAAACGTCATCACGCTTGAACTTATTTTTTAAGTTTTTCTTCAAATGGTAACCGTATAAGCCGTGGTGCGCTTCTGGGTATGCATTTTGGATTGCTTTTTTAATGTTTAGATGCTGATCAGAAATGAACATGGTGTTTTCAGGACAACCAACCGCATCACGTAGTTTGATGAGAAACCACGTCCATGAGTCTTCGTCCTCAACATGGCCGATGCCAAACGCAACTGGATATACACACTCGTTCGCGTCTTTGCATACAGCAACAAACAGAACACCCTTGAACCTGCCTTTCAGATGTGTTGCATCAATTGCGACCGTAGGACGCATTACATCCCTAAACCCCCGAATACAAGCCCCGTATGACCAGAAACAATATTTGAATCTTTCAGCCTCGTCAGTAGCCACTGCTGTGACTGTGCCAGGATTTTCTTGTTCCAACATATAAAAATATGAGGGTAGTAGTTGAAATGACTCCTCCGGGGGACCGAAACAAGCGTCTCCGCATACTCTTTTGCTTGCCAAGCCTTACCATACAAGCATTCCAATCCCCACTGAACCCTCATCTCACCAATTATGTCCTTAGGTCTCAACGCTACTCCATTAGCCTGAAGCTTGGGTGTCATAAGTTCACCAATTATCTTGGCACTCGCAGATGCAAATCGCCCTTGCAAACCATCAACAGTACATGTGTGTACTTTATGGAACTTCTGAACTTCCCAATACCCTCCTCCGTCAAGTAACTTCCTTGAACGGACACTGAACTTGCATGCCTTGTCTTTGCAACTAACCTCGTAACGACTTTTGCATGACCTTTTCCTCTTATCCTAAATTGCTCTTTTAGAGCCAACATGTTCAGAGCTCGTTTCAACTCCGCCTTCGAGGAAAACATTCTTCCTTTGTATAAGCGATCATTGGGACATGTCGACTTCTCAGTGCTAATTGTTTGGAAGGCGAGCCTTTCTGCACCTGCAATTCGCCACGTAGAAGATATCCCTTCATTTCGCCTTTCTTGATAACTATCATCGACCATTGTATCAACGGAACGATTCCCGTCCTCACCAGCGATGGGGTTATTGTATATGGGATCATCACACTGAACATTTCCTACATCAAAACCTTCAACAGGTTCTATTTCACCTTCAACATTATTGCAAATTGGAATGTCACTGTCATAAAGGCAGTCATTGTCTGAAATGTCATGATCCCATTCGTCAAGCCCATCACTCGAACTGTCATCAAATCTATCTTCACTGCCAGCAAACAAATCCTCATTTCCCTCATAACATGCAGCATTATCCTCCAGCGTCGCAGTGTTAACATCCAACGTCACAGTGTTGTACTCACGTGTCGTATTCTCATTTGAAATTGGAATTAAACACTCTACCGTTTCACCCGATCGATGCATTCCTTTAGCAGCAGACCCTAATTGGTTTGATGCACATCCCGATCGAAATTGTTCACCCAACTCTTCTATCAATGTCCTCTGGTTACCGGGCTGTACAAACTCCTGAGGATACCCCAACTGCGGGTTACGGACCGAATGCTCTGGCATATGTGAAGCATTGTAAATCTGATTCTGATTGAGCTGATTACCATGTTTTTCAGCTTCTTCATATGACAAAACATTTGTTTCGGGTCTTTTAATGCTGACGTACACAGCCGGAACATTCCTCTGTTCTAGCAGAATTAATGCAACATCCTCATCATCCTTGATAATTGGCCGTGATAGCTCTCCGGGTGTACTGATCAATGCATGCAACTCAATGTCGTCAATTTCTGAGTTTACCCCAACAACATCTTCAACCAGCTTCATCAAGCCCGCAAACGACAAATCACTCTTAACCCCCCGCATTCGTGACTCACCACCCTTGTACATGCCATCCACCCACTGACCACCGTGTCTTATCACAAGTCGCAGAATTGGAACCCCACTGAAATTTTGAAAAAAAATAATTATTTATTTTACTTAATTACATGGTGGTGACAGTTCAAGTGCATGCATGCATGCTGGTGACACGCCAATTGCAAGCAGACATGCTGGTGACACAACAAGTGCATGCATGCATGCTGGTGACACGCCAAGTGCACATAGACATGCTGGTGACACGACAAGTGCATGCAGACATGCTAGTGACACGTCAAGTGCACATAGACATGCTGGTGACACGACAAGTGCATGCAGACATGCTGGTGACACGACAAGTGCATGTAGACATGCTGGTGACACGCCTTTATGTTTCTAATCCGTCTTCTGATTTACAAAAAAAGTTTCACAAATTTATGTGTTGCAGCAATGAACCCAAAAACATACCTTGATGTCATCTCCGCAATGGGGTTTATTTTTCGAGAACAATATGGCCAAATGGTGAGAGATAGACCACGGCACGAAGACGATGGTGCTCAACAGAGAGTTGACAGAGCTCACACAATTCAGAGAGCTGAGAGAGCTGATGACGATGGTGCTGAATACAGAGTTGATACAGTTCAGAGAGCTGAGAGAGAAAGATGAGCGAGCACAAACAACTGAGCATTAATTTCTAATTTTTGGAAGATGGAAGGAGGCAGATATCGACAGCTTAATTTGCTACAGTGTTTTTTAAGGGCATTTCCGTCTGCTCATGCTTCTTTTGGGTAGAAACAGATAACTTTATTTTGGTGGTTACTTTTGAAATCACTTTATACGGATGGTTATTTCTCACAATTTCCTCTTCAACAAGCTCCAGGCCCAGAGCAGCAGGGTGCTGAACTAGACTCATCATGTTAACCTTATAGGGTGGACAAACTGAAACAAGGGTGTCAAGCATGCTGATATAGGTAAAACAAGAAGAGAACACATAGGAAAAACAAAGCTCCTAACAGATAAATTTCAAGGCTATAAGCCTTGTATAAAATTTTAAGAATGTTGGATTTCTTTTGGCAAAACATTTATATTGACCTCATATAAAGATTCCATCTAACATGCCAACCACCACAACACCTTCTCCTTTTTCTTTGCCATCACGTGAAAAACACTTGCAATCCTCCTCATTAACCCATTACCTTCTTTACTCTGCACAGTTTGCTTTTTTTTTTTTTTTGTTAATTTGGAGCAAATTAATAAACAAACAAAATGAAATTACATATTGAAGATCTAAATCCTACAAAAAAATAGGTAAATTTCGAATTCTTGATGTGGCTTGACTGTCTTCTCTTGGATGTATAAGTTCCCAGACCAACAAACAAAAGAGCCATCTCTTGCTTGACACGTGTCAACCTAAATTCTCATGGATCATGTTTTGGTCTGAGAAGCCAGACTCAAGAAACTCTCCCTGAAAAAAAAAACCGAAAAACGAAAAAATAAAAAATTAAAAAAAAAGGAAGAAGAAAAATGCAGAAGCCCCGTTGCCCTTTTAGCAACTTGAAAGATCACATATCTAACGATATAAGCAGCATTAACACCCACGTGCGACCCAAATACATATTTTCACTCACCACTAAAAACCCTCCACGTAGCCAGTCATGTCGACCCCTAAGTTAAGTCAAGCACCGTTAAAACTATATTCCTCTCCACCTCAGAGGGGTTGTTTTACACGCGCCACGAATGGCTCGTGAGCCCAATCACTGTTTGTTTCTTATTAGCTTCAGAGGCAGAAAGGGCCAAAAGAAGAGGCAAAAGCGCACTTCGTCACCGTTCAGTTCCTTGTTGGGCCAACGCCGGTGACGGAATTTAAGAAAAAACACCCGCGTGTGATTCTAGAATAGGTTTCCTCCCAATCCTTTTTTTGTTGCTGTGACCCAAATTTTGGATTCGATTCTTTTGGCGTGTTTTCAATCCAGTGAGGTTTCAATCAAGTTTTTAGGTAAGAATCGATGTACACATTTTCTTGTTTTTGCCTAATTTTTCCTTTTTCAGAGGTAAAAAAACTTTAATTTATTTTTTTCTGAAGAAGTTTCAGTTAAATTTTGATGTTTCTTAGATGTTTTGGGTTGTAATTGAATTGGGTTGTTTCTGTTTTTTGTGGATATTAAATCATTCTTTTAATGCTTTGGATGTTGGGAGCATATGGGTGTTTTTTCTGTGAATTTTACATTTTCAGTGAATGAGGTGAATTTCTTTTGGTTTTTGGTTTTTCTCATGTTTGATTTTTTGGAGCTTATCATCACATTTTTTTGGTGGAAATTTGTGTTTGGTGTTCACATGTACAAGCTTTAGTTTTTTTTTTTTTTATATTTGTGAAAATTCTAGTATTTTGATATAAATTCAGTGGAGATTGGTGTCACTGAAGGTATATAGCTCTAGAAAAAGGTAGGATTGCTTAAAACATTTATTTATCCCACTTCTAGATATATGAGATAAGTTTATTTGGCTTTAAGTTTGTTCTTTTAGGGTTGCATTTTAACAAAGGGCTGACAAAGATATTAATGGTCATCCTGAAATATGAAATGCCTGCCATGGTTGAGAGTTAAATTATAGGTATTTTAACGCTTTCTTAGATGTATGAATCGAAGCATAACTTAGTTTAATGGGATTGGTGGACCGTTGTAGATGAAATGGGTTTGTATTCTTGAAATGGCATTTATAAAGACATATTAGAAGATTTCTTGGCATGCAAAGCTAAACCTGAAGCATATTGGAGGCTAGAAATAGGGATATAGCGTCTTTTGGAGGAATAAAGTTAGTTTGAGCCTTCCTGCTGATGGAGGAAACTACAAATGTTGAGTTTAATTTTGCATCTCATTCATTATCAAGCACGGGCTTTATAACAGTTTTGCATCTTCTCTTTTGCCTGTTCCTTTAGTTTTCTGGTGTACAATCTAGACTCTGCACCAATTTGCAAAATAGACTCTCTGCATTTGATTCTTTTTTACTTCTGCGCTGTATCTTTGTTGTAGGACAAGCAAGGGAAAGAGATACGTAGAAAATACATAGTATATATAAATTTTAGGGAAAGTAGAGGAAATGGAGGGATTAGAGGGAAGAGGAGCAGGGAGAACCTAGGAATAGAAATCTTAACACGCAAAAGTCAAATCTCAATAACCAATAGTTACTAGAAATTGAAATAACATAGGTCCATATAAGCTACTGCCTAAAAACTAACATAAATATTAAATACCAAATGTAACCATAAATTCCCTAAATACTACAAATTACATTGAACATGTAAAATATATAAAATAATCCCTAAGAGCCCGTGTAAGCCCGTGTTTCTTTTTCTTGTTTGCCTGCGCATCCTAATTTTGGTTCCACTTCTCCAAGGAGATTTTAGGGGTTGATTTTTTGATATACAAAAATATTTAATTATTTATTACATAATGTTTACTGATGCCAAAAGTTATGACCTTTCCTTTTGCCATAGCATTTGGAAGCCGTAACAAGAGTGTTTTCTGGGGCTTTTATTGGTTTTTCTGCAGCAGTATGAACCGTGCCAATTTAGCTGATATTGATTGACCAAACAATTGACACCCTCATTTTTAATTTAAGGACAACCATGGAGGCACGACCTGCTTTATCCATTCAGAGATCAGGTGCGAGGCCGCTCTGTAACCTGGGGGTGTCTGGAGGGCTATCATCATCTTTACCAGCCCTTACAACACCTTTGGAAGAGACATATCAAAAGTCGTCGGACACACAACAGGTGTCCACAGATAGGGAATTGATGACAAGGCCTCTGGTCCATGCAACTTGTGTACCCACCAATAGTGGAGTGGTTGGCCACATATTTTCATCATCCTCAGGTTTTTCGAGTGATCTTCACTATTCGTCTGCATCACCACATGAAAAGCATTCAAGAAATGCTCCTTTCATTTCTCAGTCACCAACTGATGCCACAGCTTTGCCATTACCACAATCATCAAATTCAGCGCTACCTCAATCAACAATATCAAGTCATTTCAACAAAGAAAGTAGTGGTTCTTGGTGCACAGATCCAGGTTTTCTTGAATTTCCTGTAAACACCCCTATCCAGAGCAGTCAAGTCGAAAGCAATAGTTGTAGTGGTATCATGACATCTGAGGACTTCAGCAAACGGAATGATTGGCAAGAATGGGCAGACCAGCTTATCACTGATGATGAGGCTTTGGCCTCCAATTGGAATGAGCTTCTTGTTGACAACAACGTTACAGATCTAGAACCAAAGGTGTGGATTTCATACCATGGAAGATTAAGCTTTACAACATAAACTTGTGGGCATTGTTTATCTTTGTATCATGTTCCGTTCTTGTTGCTTCAGATGGCATACCAGGTGGCCAAACCATGCACAACCATGCCTGCACAGAAACCCCAAGCACATCAGCAGCTTCCTTCACCATCTGTAGAAAGTCACACTGTTGTAAACCCGTCTTCATCCGCAAATAATGCCCCTGCAAAGCCACGAATGCGGTGGACACCAGAACTTCATGAAGCCTTTGTTGAGGCTGTCAACCAACTGGGTGGCAGTGAAAGTGTGTAATTTTCAGCTCGCATGAAATTGCTTGCCTAAAATTGTTAGGCTTATGTTTCAATTTGTTTGGTAATTTCAACTTACAGGAGCTACTCCTAAGGGCGTGCTGAAGCTTATGAAAGTTGAAGGCTTGACCATTTATCATGTCAAAAGCCACTTGCAGGTGCACTTCTCCTTAATTAATTATTAAATAATTTGTGTCTGTATGTGTGCTCATTGGCGGTGGTTAGAAGTTAGATTCCTTTTAACTGGAGATATCCGTCTGTTAACTGCAGAAATACAGGACAGCTAGGTACAGACCAGAGTCATCAGAAGGTATATGGCCAGCTCCCTCTAAGTTTACCTTTTTTCCTATTTGTGTTACTTCTCTGCATTTGCCTATATTTGCTTCTATTGCAGTGGGTGGGTTGTAGCTATGCTCTAGTGCCTGTTTTGCTTTAGGGGAAAATTAGGTTTTGAAAGGGTGGTTCTTTCTCGATACATGTACATATATTATCTCTTTGTAACTTTTACACGGGTTGAGGGGGATTTGTAAGAGAGGGATTGATGAGAGGTATATAGTCCATGTTGTCATCTTCAATGAAGAGGAGATCACTTTTTTCTTCAGATGGTTAAATTGGTCCCAGAATTTTCAGATGTCCAGTGAAAATTTATGATGCATACTCCAACAATCCTAGCCTCCCATGCTGATATATTAGAAATCATAGCAATGTAATTAGATGGATAGCAAGCTAAGGAGATTGCTTACAATCCAAGAAGAGATCATTAAATATCATAGAACAATTTGTCCCAGAAGTTTTATCTGTCTTGTTTATTCACATATGTTCACAGATTCATCTATCCACATGGATGCATGTTAAGTACTTGATTCGAGTTTTCTGGTCTTGGTAGTATACATTTTTGTCTGGAATTTTTGTCAACCAAAGCTATGCCTTTGATTAAAGCATGCATTTTTGTATTTACATCTCTCATTCAGTGACATCATCTTGCATTGGTTCATTTCTTGTGTAGTTTAGATTAATTTCTTAGTCTTAACCATCTTTGCGAACTTTGCCCTTTCACATCACTTTCCGAGGGGAGATGGAGATCTTTTAGACTACCTATTTCTTAGCTTAGCTTTATGGGTTTTATTCATTCTATGAGCCTATAACTTCACTGTGCTTTAAAAACCATATATCAGTGTAATGTGTTCACTCACTTTTTGCCCCTCCTTAATTTATCCATGAAACTGGTTAGTTGGCATGGAAACTTTGTCATGTTCAGTTTGGTTATTGGATCATAACAGATTTAAAGGACTTACATTATGTATCTTGAATCCTCACAAATTCCCAATGTGGGGTTGGGGGCGTCACTGTATATATAGCTGAAATAACGACTATTGCTTGCAGGATCCTCGGAAAAAAAATTGACTCCTATCGAAGATTTATCATCTCTAGACTTGAAAACGTAAGTAATTTCTAATGATTTGTCAAGGATTTCCAATAATACTGTATGGTATATCAATTTGTTTCTTTTTGTCGGTATAGAGAATTGCACCATTGACAAATTGTTTGAGCATCGGCTTTTACACTTGGGGGGCTTCCATAAATTCTGAGTAGCAGACTTAGTAACTATCTGGACCTTTATTGTTAAAAATGAGTGGGATGCTGCCATTCCTAATGTGGAATTATCTACTTTTAAGAAAATCATTAGAGACACAAGGCAAGGGTCTTCTAAAACTTGCAGGAACTCTATTAATTGGAAAATGCTTCATCTTCAAATCTTTCAGGCTGTCTGCTATGCCCTTCATATGGAAAATGTTGATCTAAAACCATGAAAGGGGTGGTTGATGGGTCCACTAGTTCATGTTTTCAGTTCTTTAAACTGATTTGGATTGTATAATATACTTGCACCTGATGTTTAAGTTGTGGCACGAATAAGTTTGTCATATGCTTTAAGATAAAAAAGAATAAGTTTGCCATGAATGTTCCTTGGTAATTCTATTTGGTGGCGAGAGGAAGCTGCAAAATGATAACTTTTTCCCATTTTGGTGTTTGTATTGTGCAAAAATTTGGTTATAGAAGATTCCAAATGGAATCTTGAAGCACCAACGTGCATAATATTCAAGGGTCTACTGAAGCTTCATTGTATTGATTTGTTTAAGTTCATTAACTGTAGTAAAAGCATTTTTCTTTTCGAACTGGAACAGGGGTATGGGGATCACTGAAGCTTTGCGGTTACAGATGGAAGTCCAGAAGCGGTTGCATGAACAGCTTGAGGTATGAATTTGTTTGTCATAATGGGTTTGGTGGCATAAAAGCAACATACCTCGTATGTAAGAAAATTGAACTAAATATAATCCATCTTTAAAGTATGCCTAGAAGGAATTAGAGAAATACAAATTCTTTTCTTCGTTTAGACAAGTAGAAACACTGTTTCTGGTGTGCTCTCCCTCAGACTCATGGCTTCAAACATTTGAACCTAAACAAACTAATTTTATTGCGTGAGCAGGTCGGGGAAGGTGGGAGCATCTGCTCGGTATTGCACATTGAGGGGATATGATGCCATAACCCTGTAGGATTAAGAGCATTTAATTAAATTTTTTTCATTGGAACTCTTTTCACTTAGATATCATGCATTACGCCTATCAGATAATGGGCATTTTGGAGATGGGGTGTTGTTGTCACTGGGATATCATATCATATGTGGTATGGCTGTTGCATTAGCTAACTCCCTTTCTTGTGGTTCTTCTCAGCAACAATTTTGAGGGGAGATATGTACCCTGACTTGATTACTATCAGGCAATTAAATGTGCTTAATAATTCTTAGAATGAAGATACTGACTATCTGAAATAGATTTTGTAGGATACTGGCTTTTGCAGTTTTAGAATTAAACACACATTGGCTTAAATGATGAACTGATTTACTGTGTAGTGTATCCATTATGCCGTGTGGAGGTGTGCACCACTATAGTCAAAGTTCTGACTGAACCCACGCTCGTTGATGTTTTAGTTTTTTCTCTGGTGCATGTTGGTATAATGCTGACATGTTTCCTTTTTTTCTGCAGATTCAAAGAAATTTACAGTTGCGAATAGAAGAACAAGGGAGGTACCTACAAATGATGTTTGAGAAGCAAAAGTCAGGTTTAGACAAGCTGAAGGTGTCATCTTCTAATAATCTGGAGAATCCACCTGCTCCTCCTTCAGATGCTACCAAAGAGTCTCCTGCAAAAAATGACCTGGAAGCGTCCCAGATGGATCATGTAAATTCAGGAACCGACACTGTTAATGCCAACTCGATGTTGGAGAGTAGTTTACAAGAAATTGGTGCAAAGCAAAAGGCACCTGAAACTGGTGATCTAGAGAAAGCTGAAACCTGTGTTTCTGAGTCGAGTTCACAACCCTCGAAGCGTCCAAGAATTGAAGAATAAGTTATAACAGCTCTGAACTGACAAGCACCTTAGTAGGATAGACCAAGTTGAGATATGGATAGAGCTTATGAGGTTTTAAGGTCGTCTTCCCTCTTTTTATGTCCTTGTGGACAATTGTGTAAAACACTCTGATATTTAGTTGATAAACCAAAAGCTTATAAGGTTTAGTTTGATTTTCCTAGCCTCCAACCTTCCCCAGGTGGAAATGAAGGTGCATTTAATACAGTTGCACAAATTTCATTAGATATGCCAGTGAAGGTGTCCCATTTTTTAGGGAATGTTGTTGTCTTGACTTGTTTAAAGAACCCAATAAAATTCCTACTCCTAGATTTGTACATGGCTTTCATTCCAATCCTGCTTTGTATCCCCCACAGTTGTTACCCCACAATAACCTGCATACGTTGTAGTTGGCAGTATTTCTTTCTGAAAAAGGAAAACTTGGAACTATATTCCAGGGCGTACGCGTATGTACATAAGTAATATAAATGACATTGACCCTTTGTTTGAATATTTCCAGTGTATGTTATCTTGGGGTGCTATTCAGATTTCTCAGTAAGAGAGGAAAGCTGGGGTGAACTGATGAAAGCTGCATCAGCGGACATGCAAAGCTACAGGAACTGGGAATACCTTGCAGTACTGCTATCGCTAAACAAGAAAAGGAATGGAGAATGCAGAACAAAGGCTTGGCTTCCAAGATGATTTAAGCTCTTCCTGATACAAGCTGGATTTGAGGATAATCTAAACAAGCGACGTGACTGAACTGGCCACCGTGGTTAAATCTTTATCAGTAAAGTAAAGAGCATTCCCCTGATTCATTTTCAATGAGGAATATGATTGTTTACCTAATGCCTGATACTATTGGTTTAATGGAGGACTAAGGAACTTGTTCTCCCTTCCATTAAAATTGACAAGAGATTGGAGAGTATAGCTTCAAGGTGATTATATATAAAAAAGGAAAAATTGTATTCATGATTTTCCTTTTATAGTAAGTTGCTCGATGGGTAGCATTTTTGATAATATTAATATATCCCTCCCTCCCTCCCTCCCTTTTATCAAATTTCATGTTCACTATGAGTATCTTGTTGAAGGGCCAATTTGCTTTGTAATTTTTAGAGTTTGCTTAACAAGACAGCATCTATGGTAGGATTAAAAGAGAAGGGTCGTATGATATAAAACATCAAATTAAAACAGGTATAGTTAAGCCAGCTACACTTTTGGAATTCTACAAATGAGATGGGCTAAACAGCCCTTATTTAAAGTTTGGTATTCCTTTTTCTTTCAGCCCCAACAAACAACTAAGATGTGCTCAACTGGATCTAACCAGTAATTTACTTAGCAGAAAAATATACTAGTAGCAATTTTTAGCACGCACGCTTCATGATGTTCATTTCCCTCGTCCACTCGTCATAAAAAAAATTATATACAGCATAGATAAAAATTTTTTATTATACATAATCTTTTGAAAAACCCTTCAAAATTATTTTCTTTTTTTAAAAAATCGAATAAATTATTATATTTTTATTACATTCAAGTAAACTCTTATACTTTTATTATAAACTAAATGAATTTTTATAACTATCTGTTGTCTAACTACTGTTAGTCAACAATTCATTTATTATTATATGTCATGTGATATTGACGTAATATGTTGACATATCATAATAGATAATAAAATAATATTAATTTGACATGACGATATAATCACGCGATATTTTTCTCTTTTCACATTAACATTACGTCAATGTCATATGCTATTTTGACTAATAATCCATTATAAAAAAATGGACACTATTGTTAGAAATTTTCGTTGATAATAATTAAGATTTCATTAATATGTGACAATACCAATGAAAATCTCGATAAAAAATTTCATCAATAATAATGCTGTCAATAATGGAAAATTTATTAGTGCCACATAATATTTCATCAACAATTCGGTCGGTAATGGGTTTGATTCGTCAACTAATTTGTAGTTGATAATGAGAGAATTCTGTCAATAATTTTCATCAGTAATTATTGATAGAAATTTTCATCGGGAATTTTGTTGGTATATTTTTTTTATCAAATAAAACTTAGATTAATAATATAAGTTTTGATTTTAATATTGAAGAAGTGGTTTGCAAAAGTTAAAGCCATGACTTCCTACGGCGGCTAAAGAGATCATGATAACTTCAACTTTACATTTAAAAAGTTTTATTTTTAAGATAGTTCTAAGCAATGTTATTAATTATGTAAAACTAGTGAGTGATCTTTTCTTAATTATAAATTATAATTTTAAATGTGATTTTCAAGTCTACTATATGTTAGGAATATTTTTCATATAGTAGATTTTAAAATCACATTCAAAATTATATTTTATAATTGAGAAAATATTACTCATCAATTTTTCTTAATCAATAACATTCTTGAAAATTAACTTGAAAAAAATGGGACTTTTTGGATGTAAAGTTGATAAGGATTTGCTATGATGATAATCTCTTTGGCCACTATAGGAAGCGATAGTTTAGTTTTTGCCAACTACTACTTCTCCAATATTAAAACAAAAACTTATATTGTTAATCTAAGTTTTAATTTGAGAAAATAAAAATTTTTAACTCATACATATCACAAAACTTTCAGTTGTAATATGACTATCCTTCGTCCTATAGAATTTTAATCTTTGAGAAGTTGGAGGAATTACATCAAATAAAGATAATATTATATAATATCACTTATTGAATTAATTTCTTAATTATTTATAACACTAAACCTTAAATACATTAACACCTTAATTTAATTACCCTAACTATTTTTAAAATTAAATAATATTACTAAAGTTAACTAATTTATATAACTAAATACTAATTTTAAATATATAATTAAATTATACGTTAGCTAGCAGATGTTAATACAAATATCAATCAACAACAAAATCTAACTTATAACAAATGTAATTGCTTAATTACTTATAACACATTATATTACTTAATTATATAAATTATTTAATTAACTCATTAATTAACATCTTAATTTATTTAAATATTTTAAAGTAATATAATATTATTAATTTAGTTAATTGCTTAATTACCAATACATAATTATTCATAATTAGTTAAATTATGTAGTTATTTCCCAAAACCCTTAATTAATTTAAATAAATAAAATATTATATAATATTATTTTGTTAATTTATTTCTGAACCACTTATAATACATTACATGATTCTTTATTAACTAAATTATTTAATTAACTCATTAACACCTTAATTAATTTAAACATCTTTTAAAGTAAATCCTATTACTAATTTATTTAATTGCTTAATTAACTAAAACATTTTTCTAATTGATTAACAACTAAACGCTAATATATTTTGCATAATTACTAATAATTATTTAAATTATTTTCAAATTTTTCATCAAAGCAGATTACTTAAAACAACAATAGATCATTCAAAACAACATTCAAATAAGAACAACAATTTCACACAACAGAATTTCACATATTAATCAGGAAATTTACAGTATTAAGACAGCAAGAATTTCACAGCAAGAGTTAAAACACAATGGGGGCAGCAACCAAAACCTACAATACTGGGGCAGCAACAATAAGGAAACCAAAACACACAATAGGGCAGTAACAATGGGGAAACAAAAACCCATAATGGGAAAAATGCTTGACAAATCTTATCGATTGGAGCAACAATGGGGAGGAGAACGTCAGTTGGAGCTTAGGGAATCGAGTGGGCAAAAGTATAGGGAGGTTCAAATGGCGAGAAAAGGAACAAGCAATTGACGGAGGGTTTGGGTACAGCATGGATTATGCTCCAGTGCGTTTCAATCGGCGATTCTAGTGGCGAACGTTGAGTATGGGGTGCGACGACATGAGAGGTAGAGAGGAGAGGAGAAGAGAAAAGAGGGAAATGGGGGAAAACGAACCGCTCGAGGGTTTTAATTTGGCCTGCCGACATAATCACTAACGATAGTTTTTGTCGGTTAAACCACCGACTGAATTTCTGCCGATGAACTTATTAGCCTTTTAAGTAATATCACCGATTGAATTTTTGTTGGCAAATTCGCCAGTAAGTTTGCTAATATCTTGAGCGATTTGACCATATTACTGGCCACACACTTCGTTGACAAGAAGGTCGGTAAATTTTGTCGATAAAACATTACCAACGGACTTATTCCATCGATAATGTTTGCCCCATCTTATTGTTCATGTGCATTTTTATTTTACTGATGGATTATATTTCATCGACATTTTTTGTTAAATTTTCGTTGATAACCAATAGGTATTTTTAACATTCTAGTTTCATCGGTAATTTCCAACAAAATTTATTGATTGAAAATTTCATTGACAAAACATGTTCTTTTGATTGTAACAGTTAGTTAACTGTTAATTATAATTAAGAGTCTGTTTAATTTAAAATGAAAAATATAAAAATTTGATTAAATATAAAAAAAATTTCTAAAATTCTTTTATATAATTTAGATAATTTTAAAAACATTATGTGTTTCCTTTTTTCATTTTTACAGGCTTGAAACATATGTATTAGGATTTGCTCATTTGTTTACGTTTTTTAATATACTATTTTTCAAGGAAAGAAAAGGGTAAGATGGTGCGATCAAGATTTGATAACATATCTTCGGACCCACTATGAATTCCATGTCAAAAGAGGTTTGGATTGAATTTTTTTTTCCTTTTTTGTTGCAAACAAAAATATCCTCCATCATTTTATGAATTGAAGACGTTACACCCTACAGGCCAACCAGGTATATATGGCTTCTTTATTTTGTTTTTGCCCTTTCACATTTAGCAGTACAAGTATGTCTAATGTTTCATTTTTCTAGAACCCATATTTTCTTATTTTATCAAGACATAAATACTGTGAATCAATTCTTGGTTTTTGGGCATGGTGTGGTACGTGACACATGCAAGAAATGCGTTATTCATGTATACCCTTTAGACTTCAGCTAAGTTTATTTGTTAGGAAGAAGTTAGTGTCATGAGAAGCACCTGCCTTTGAGTCGAAGCTAGCTATTCAAAAATGCCAGGCGTTTGGCACAGCTCGCTGAAGCAAACCTTTCCTTGTCCCTCCTACCGCTCCTTTAACGTCTCTTAGACTCAAACCTACGACTTCTCAACTCACAGTTTGGTAGACTCTGATCCCTTCCACAACACACCCTTCCCCTTCCATATGATATTTCACTTACCTTGACTCTCCCCCCAACCCCCTACCTTATAATACCCTCTTCTCCTTTCTCTCCCCTCACCTCCTCTCTGTCTCATATCCTTTTCAGCTACCTTCACCTCTTGTATCTTTTCTCTGCGTGCCATGGCCTCAAGCACCATGGCTGGCTTTGGTTCACTTGCCGTCGACGAGGTACTTTCTTAATTTTTCCTTCTTCCTTTCTTTATTTTTATCATTGTCTCTGTGGTGAGACTAATGTGTTTCTTATTAATGTGATGTGGGTGGCAGAACCGGCCTCCAACCCGGCAGTCTTCAGGAAAGATATGCAAAGTTTGCGGGGATGAGATTGGCCACAAGGAAGATGGAGCATTGTTTGTGGCTTGCCATGTGTGTGGGTACCCGGTTTGCCGGCCTTGTTATGAGTATGAAAGGAGTGAAGGAACCCAGTGCTGCCCCCAGTGCAACACTCGCTATAAGCGTCTTAAAGGTTAATTTGTTTTATTCTCCTTCTATTTTATGCTCTCCATTATGTTTCTAGACTTCATTAATTTGTTAGAGAAAGTTTGAACAGAACTAACATGTTTTCTTGTCCCCCAGGTAGTCCAAGAGTTGCAGGAGATGAGGAAGACAACTCTGACCAAGATGACTTTGATGATGAATTTCAGACTAAGAACCGCAAAGATGACTCAGATCGGCAACATGTAAGTTAATTATAGAATAGACACTTTAATTTCATGTTGTAATTGCTTTCGATGTCATTATCTTATTTTCATACGGTAGGACTATTAAGTAAGTTTTGTCTTTAATGATAAGAATCTGATCAGATAGTCTAAATTTCAAATAATGGATAACTTGATTGAAGTAAATGACAGCACATAGAAAGTAAGAAGAATGCTAAGGCCCAGGATGGTCAAATTTTGCAGGAAAATGGGGACTATAATAATCAGCAATGGCATCCAAATGGTCAAGCTTTCTCAGTCGCAGGAAGCAGTAAGTGCAACAAAATTTTCTTTTTTAACATTCATTTGCTTTCGTTCTGGAAAACCTGATTTCTATTTATATCTATGGGTGGGTTGTCGACGGGGTGCAGCTGCTGGGAAGGATTTTGAAGGCGACAAAGAGATATATGGCAGCGCAGAATGGAAAGAGAGAGTTGAGAAATGGAAAGTCAGACAAGAGAAAAGAGGTTTGATGAGCAATGATGATGGAGGAAACGATCAAGCTGAAGAAGATGATTATCTGTAAGTTCCTCTTTATCTATCTTTCTTGCACTTTAAATCACTAGATAACAGTCTTAACACAAATATGTACACGAATACAATCATATACCACCTTGTACCAACAATTTTCTCATTCCTTTTGCAGCATGGCTGAAGCTCGACAGCCTCTCTGGCGAAAAGTCCCAATTCCCTCAAGCCTGATCAACCCTTACCGGATAGTCATCGTCCTCCGCTTCATAATTCTGGTCTTTTTCCTTCGTTTTCGTATTCTAACTCCGGCTTATGATGCTTACCCCTTATGGCTCATCTCTGTTATATGTGAAGTATGGTTTGCCTTCTCCTGGATACTCGACCAGTTCCCCAAATGGCTCCCCATTACCCGTGAAACTTACCTGGATCGCCTGTCCTTGAGGTTTGAGCGTGAGGGAGAGCCAAATCAACTAGGCTCAGTTGATGTCTTTGTGAGTACTGTTGACCCTCTCAAGGAACCACCCATCATAACAGCAAACACAGTTCTATCAATATTAGCTGTCGATTATCCTATTGAGAAAGTGACTTGTTATGTATCGGATGATGGTGCTTCTATGCTTCTTTTCGACACACTATCTGAAACCGCCGAATTTGCAAGGAGATGGGTACCGTTTTGCAAGAAACATAATGTCGAGCCTAGGGCACCTGAGTTTTATTTCTCCGAGAAGATAGATTACTTGAAAGACAAGGTGCATCCTAGCTTTGTAAAAGAACGCAGAGCCATGAAAGTAGGTTTACAAACTCTCTGTTTATATTTTTGTGAAACCAATGTCCTCATCGTGTTCAAACATGCAAGTTAACAAGAGTTTACAATATATTGCTTCTGATTTACCGTAGAGAGAATATGAAGAATTTAAAGTGAGGATCAATGCACTGGTGGCAAAGGCTCAGAAGAAACCAGAAGAAGGATGGGTGATGCAGGATGGCACCCCATGGCCTGGAAATATTACTCGTGATCATCCTGGGATGATTCAGGTTTGATAAGAACATATCAAATTATCCTTTTATCCCTGAAAATTGCGGAACAGATCATAGTGGTACTCAAAAGCTACTTGCTTTACAGGTATATCTAGGAAGCGCCGGTGCTCTTGATGTGGATGGGAAGGAGCTGCCTAGGCTTGTGTATGTATCTCGTGAGAAACGGCCTGGTTATCAACACCACAAGAAAGCCGGTGCCGAGAATGCTCTGGTAAGCACTGTTTCGTAAAACTCTTGTTGCTTTCGTTTGTGAGATCAAAAGAGTGCAGTTAATGATTTGTCGCTCTTGTTGGATCATGGATGCCATTGATAGGTTCGAGTGTCTGCAGTGCTTAGTAACGCACCCTTCATTTTGAATCTGGATTGTGATCACTACATCAACAACAGCAAGGCCCTAAGGGAGGCGATGTGCTTTTTAATGGATCCCCAATTTGGAAAGAAGCTTTGCTATGTTCAATTTCCACAGAGGTTCGATGGTATTGATCGTCACGATAGATATGCTAATCGAAACGTTGTCTTTTTCGATGTAAGGCACTGAATAAAATAATATTTTTTGTCTGCTATTTTTCATTTCATTTTGGTTTTGAAAAATTGATACCTAAAAACTACAATGCTTTGTTTCGTTATAGATCAACATGTTAGGGTTAGATGGTCTTCAAGGCCCTGTATATGTAGGCACAGGGTGTGTCTTTAACAGGCAGGCACTGTATGGCTATGATCCACCAGTATCCGAGAAGCGACCAAAGATGACATGCGACTGCTGGCCTTCATGGTGTTGCTGTTGCTGTGGGGGGTCAAGGAAAAAGTCAAAGAAGAAAGGAGAGAAAAAGGGCTTACTTGGAGGTCTTCTCTACACAAAGAAGAAGAAAATGATGGGAAAGAACTATGTGAGAAAGGGGTCTGCACCAGTCTTCGATCTTGAAGAGATTGAAGAGGGGCTTGAAGGATATGAGGAATTGGAGAAATCATCACTAATGTCACAGAAGAACTTTGAGAAACGATTCGGACAGTCACCAGTCTTCATTGCTTCAACTCTGATGGAAAATGGTGGCCTTCCTGAAGGCACTAATACCACATCACTTATTAAGGAGGCCATTCATGTAATTAGCTGTGGTTATGAAGAGAAAACTGAGTGGGGCAAAGAGGTGAGTAATATTACAATGAGCCCCTACTCTCTGTATATATACTAAAGTTTATGTAGTAACTTTTGGAAATTACTGATGATGGAAATTGTTCTGGTTTACAGATTGGATGGATTTATGGGTCAGTCACAGAAGATATTTTAACAGGTTTCAAGATGCACTGTAGAGGATGGAAGTCAGTTTACTGTGTACCAAAAAGACCAGCATTCAAAGGGTCAGCTCCAATCAATCTATCAGATCGGTTACACCAAGTTCTGAGATGGGCTCTCGGTTCTGTAGAAATTTTCCTCAGTCGTCACTGCCCACTTTGGTATGGCTACGGCGGGAAACTGAAATGGCTGGAGAGGCTTGCTTATGTCAACACCATCGTTTACCCTTTCACTTCCATTCCTTTACTGGCCTATTGTACTATCCCAGCTGTTTGTCTCCTGACAGGAAAATTCATCATCCCAACTGTAAGTATATAGGAGAAACATTCTGAAAGTGATTGATTTATTAGGCCATGGAAATAAAACATGAAACTCGGTAATAAGTCTCTTTGAAACACCAGAAAACCTCATCTTTAGTTGCTTGGAGACTGCCTGCTCCTGCTATCTAGTTTTGAAATATACAATTTAAAATGATAGGTTGGAATAATTTGTTCTGTTTGTCTGTAACATCTATAGCCATAGAAGAGGAGAAGAGGAATAGAATAATAGGAATTTTTTTTTTTTGAATTTTTAGTCCCAGAACTTGATTCTTTGAGCTTGATGCATGATTCTAGTGGATGACCATTTTTATTCTATATGCAGCTGAACAACTTTACTAGTGTATGGTTCTTGGCACTTTTCCTTTCCATCATAGCAACTGGTGTGCTTGAACTTCGATGGAGCGGCGTTAGCATCCAAGACTGGTGGCGTAATGAACAATTCTGGGTGATCGGTGGTGTCTCTGCGCATCTTTTTGCAGTCTTCCAAGGCCTTCTCAAAGTCCTTGCTGGAGTCGACACCAACTTCACTGTAACATCAAAAGCCGCAGACGATGCCGAGTTTGGTGAGCTTTACCTCTTCAAATGGACCACCCTCCTCATCCCTCCGACAACTCTTATTATATTGAATATGGTGGGAGTCGTGGCTGGGGTTTCTGATGCAATTAATAATGGTTATGGCTCATGGGGTCCCTTATTCGGCAAGCTATTCTTCGCCTTCTGGGTCATTCTTCACCTCTATCCTTTCCTCAAAGGTTTGATGGGAAGGCAAAACAGGACTCCGACCATCGTTGTGCTGTGGTCAATACTTCTTGCATCAATTTTCTCGCTGGTCTGGGTTCGGATCGATCCTTTCTTGCCCAAGCATACAGGTCCAGTCCTCAAACAATGTGGAGTGGAGTGCTAATCATGTCCGTTACAATCTCCTCATCATTTCTTTTTGGCTGTACGCCGCTATTGATTTGCTCGATTCTCCAAATGGTTTTGAAACTTTTTTCAAGGGATTGATATTGTACATACAGTCTCTTAAGATTTTGTTGGTATTGCTAAGAATGGTGTCATTGACTAATACACGGATGTAAGATAATGTCTATTTTAGACAAATTGCCCTCTTATTTCATACATTATACAACGTACCTATTCAAAACTCCATTGCAATCAAATGTCAACCACATTTTTCTTTTGTTATCTTATTAGATTTCGATTTTATATTCTAATTTTCCTTTAATCACTTTTGCTCAGTAATTCTCAAACTATACCTAAATTTTGCCCCACCAAGGACCTATTCTATTTGCAAAACATATTTGCTTGTTAAGAAGTAAAGTGTAGTGACCACTTTACCCTCCCTTTTGTGTGTGTGTGTGTGTGTGTGTGTGTGTGTGGGGGGGGGGGGGGGGGGGGGTGGGGGTGGGGTGTTCCGGCCACCACTTCCGGATTTACTCTAAAAATGTTAGATTTAAATCCTGTGATAATCCTCTAAAGCAAATGAATTCCTTCTAGCAATTTACTTTGTTTTTTACCACACTACATCTCTCACCTGAAACTCCTGCTGCCTTTATGTTTTGTCCTTCGTATCAGCAACCTGCCGATGATACCACCTCTCTCCAGGAACTAACGGCTCGTAGCTGTTCAGCCGCTTCTCAAGGAAATGTGCCGCTCATTGGGTTCAGGCTCAACCAAGTCTTCGTCCAGCCCTTCTCGAACCAGATCCAAGCCTGGGGCTCAATGGAAAGGTACGTCATTTACTGGAAATTTTTTAAGTTTTGATTCAGGAAAGATAGTACCAATTGTGGCGATTGTTAAGAACTTTGGAAGTAGGAAAACTGATTTTGTCTGATTCAGCTTCAATGCTGAGATGGATGAAAGCTGACAACAAATTGGTGGTTTTTGTTCAAAATTTTGGTGAGATTGGTGACAAGAATGCTCACCAAAATTTAGCTCCCTTACGGTGACTGAAAACAGGAGAAGAATCAATAAATTTGATTGGTGAATTATGTAGGGAAAACCTAAACAAAGTAGACAAGTAACAATATGCTAAACAGCATACCACCACAATCTAAATGAGTAGCTTATTTTTATTTTTCACAAGATGACACTAGTATTCGCCTACTTGACATTTATATGAAAAATAACAAGGCACAAGCTTCATAATCAAAATTCCTTTCTGGGTTTTTTTTCCCTGGTCAAGGTTTTTGAGGAGGGATGAAATGATTTTTCTTTCAAAGAAAATATGTCTAATTGAAAATGATATAAGGCATATTTGTGTCATAAAATGTCTATTTAACATATTATAGGAAATGTGGTATTGGGTCTCATCTGTTTTTTAATTAAGATAAAAGATATCGTTTAGAAATAAAAAAAAACAAAATATCTATTTAAAAGTAATTTGGACTTAATTGGATTTTACCAAAGGCATGTCTGCGGTACAACTTGTTCAAAAGTCAAAACTAGCACAATTGTACAAATGAATTTCAGTTAATATAATGTATAGAAAAATCATAGTTTTCAATTTTGATTATTATTTTATAATTATTAATCGAAAATTGTAGGAATTTTATTTAGTAAAACGTACTAAATTTCTCCTTGAAAAATAATATAACTAATAAATAACAATGACCCTTCACTATCCATTAACCATTTTTGAAAATGACTAAGCCCCAAAGTTTCCACACCAGAAAATTATGCTCAATATTTTGAGCTCAATTGGACCGGTAAAGTTAGTATTTTACTGGCAAACAAGGGGTTGAAACAGAGTAATGTACTGGTGCCAAGCCTGTAAGGCCACCGTAGGACATCCCTGGCTGCCGATTTCGAGTGGAACCTCCATAATCCAACTTATTAAATAGGAAAAGCACTTGCCGACAAAACAAAAGTGTTGTCTCCTTAAGTGACAGAAATGTATTACCGGCCTAACTCCATAATGAACTGGGATTTGGTTGGCCATTCCTTTTCCCTCCGCAAAATGTTGCTTGCTCATTACCTCTGATATCCAGTTAGCTTGCTAACGGTTAATCTTTCCAAGTGGCTCACTCACGGAAGCCCGTGATCTGGCTGATAGTTCTTCTGCCACAAAACGCATGGTGGATCTCGACTCTGCCCTGATATTTGTGCACGCTAAGCCCATAGTCACTACAAGCACAACTTCCTCTGCTATTTGGCCTGCGGGAGGAGGGAGTCGTTGGTCTACCAAATCCTTCAACCACACTTCTGTATTTTCTGCTGACAGAGTTGATAATGATTGGGGATTCAAGAGTTCCCCTTGACGCCTTCCCATGATAACCTCCAATGTCACTACTCCAAAGCTGTAAACATCACATTTATCTGTGAGCCGCACTGTGAGTGCAAGCTCTAAACATTTGAGAAACAGTGTTAGCATTCATATAAAAACCAAGCAAACATAAGAGACAAACCCTTTATGATAGAAGTCGTTGCTAAAATGTAGATATATCGATACTAAGTGAGGATAAGAGATCAAAATGCAGAAATCCAATTGGTAGCTAACCTGGTGCCATGTAGCCAAAATATCCGGCAACTGATGTCCAGTTGGATGAATTTGGATCCAACAATCTTGCAATGCCAAAATCTGAGAGTTTTGGTTCAAATCCTGTTTCCAGCAAAACGTTACTCGAAGATATGTCTCGGTGAATAATAGGTGGAGAGCAGTCATGGTGCAAGTAAGCATTTGCATGAGCCAGTCCTTGCACAAGTTTCACCCTTGTAGCCCAGCCTAGCTCCACTTCCCCTTCTGCTCCATACAGTACACTTTTCAAACTTCCTCTCTCCATATACTCATAAACTAAGTATATAAGCCCCCTATGAGAACAGAACCCGTATAACTTGATATTTCTGTGCCTGACTTCTGTCAGTAGACGAATTTCATTCACAAAACTCTGGCGATTGGCAACTAGAATACCACTGGAGTCTGATATATTGAGTTTTTTAGCCGCAACTATTTGACCTGTGGGCAACAATGCTTTGTAAACACTTCCAAATCCTCCTTTCCCAATGCAATACTTTTCATTGAAATCCTCAGTCGATTTTACAATGTCGCTTAATTTAAAATTTTTTCCTCTAAACCATGTCGACTCAGAACCTTCAAACTCACTGCCTTC
The DNA here is from genome assembly GCA_036013995.1 of Theobroma grandiflorum. Classification (NCBI taxonomy): domain Eukaryota; kingdom Viridiplantae; phylum Streptophyta; class Magnoliopsida; order Malvales; family Malvaceae; genus Theobroma; species Theobroma grandiflorum. The sequence continues at coordinate 13,217,181 of CP142130.1, read as the reverse complement.
AGCTTCCCCATCCGGTTGTTTTCTTAGGCGATGACGTGCAAAAACTGCAGCAGCAATTAATGCTAATATGCCAAAGACCGAACGAACTACACCGGCAACCACCTTCACTGTACGCATTCTGGACTTTTTGCTGGTTGAAATTGACTTACAAGGAGGTAATCCTTCGACATTCCCACACAAACCTGAGTTTCCAGCAAAGGCATCGCTGGAGGCATTTTGGAATGGATCATCAGTTGGAATTGGACCTGTCAACTCATTATAGGAGAAATCAAATGAATGAAGACTAATCATGCCGGGTAATGTTGTTGGGATTTCACCAGAGAGATCGTTATGTGAAACATTAAGATTCTCTGGTGAAACAAGTTTTCCCAACTCTGGAGGGATTTTCCCTGACAATGAATTGCTAACTGCATAATTCAGGAGGCAATTCCCCAGAGAAGCTGTTGTTGGAAAAGCTAACATAAGCCAACTGCGGAATATATCTCCCAAAATCCCGAGGAATTCTTCCTGAGAAATTGTTAGTATGCAATGAAAAGCCCCGTAAATTGGTGAGGCGAGAAATGGTCTCTGGCAACTCCCCATATAGTTGGTTTGAGTCAAGGTTAAAAGAGGACAGCGATGTCATATTACCGATCTCTGGCGGAATAGTACCGTTGAGATTATTTTCAAAAAGCTGCAAGAGTTCTAGGTTCTTAAGACTCGATATTGTCGACGGAATCGAACCTGAAAGCTGGTTTGTTGAAAGGCTTAACGTTATTAGATTTTCCAAGTTCCCTATCTCGGGGGAAATCAACCCTGATAGCTTGTAGTTAAACAAGAAGAGATAGTTGAGCTTTGTCAATAAGCCTATTTCTGGCGGAATCTTTCCTGTGAAAGAGTTGTATTGGAGTTGCAGTGAGATCAAGTTGTTCCAATTAGTGATGAGAGATGGCAGGATCTGACCGGAAAGAGAATTATTTGACTAACCCAGCTCGGATATTTTGGTGAGTTTGGACAACGACATAGGTAATTCCCCAGTAAGTTGATTATCGGCTAAGGCCAAAAAGGAGAGGTTAGAACAAGAACCAAGCTCAGACGGAATTGTAGAGTTCAAGCCATTCGAGTGAAAATCGAGTATCTGGAGATTTGATAGTTGTCCTAAAGAAGATGGAATATTCCCTTCAAATGAATTTTCAAACAATTCCAAAGTTTGAAGATCTGATATGAATCCCATACTCTCAGGAATTGGGCCCTTTAACTTATTGGTTCCTACATGGAGATTTATGAGCTTGGAAAGCTTGGATATGTTTGACACAATGGTCCTTGGAATGAATTATTTGTGAGATTGAGTTACTGAAAGCTGGCCCGAATTGGTAAAAACTGATTCTGGTATTGACCCAGTCAAATGTTTCACTGACAAGTCTAGAAAAGTCAAATTCCTGCAATTAGCTACGAAATCAGGAAAGTTTGTGGCGTTTAATACTTTACAATACAATGTAATTACAGGTAATTTGATTGCAAGTAATGTGATTGCAAACAATGTGATTGTAGGGAAGATAACATTGCAGTATTTGTTATATAAGTAATGTAATGATTAAAATGCAGGGAAGATAACTTTACAGTGTTTGGTTTACAAATACTTTGTTGGGAATGTAATGTTAATTTACAAAATTACCCTTATTTATTAAAATATAAGTTTAATATACTTGTATTATTTATTGTTAATTTTTATATAATATTGTCTCTTAAATATTAATTAATGTCATATATTTTATTTTTACTTTTTATTATAATTTTGTATAATTTATTTTCATTTATTTAATATAATTTTTTATATTATATATTTTATTTTAATTTTTTTATCTATATTATATAAATTTTAATTTTTATATTTTATTTTTTAATTTTTATTTCTTATATTATATATTTTATTTTAATATTTTTTACCTATATTAAATAAATTTTAATTTTTAATTTTTTAATTTTTTTAATTTTTATTTCTTATATTATATAATTTATTTTAATTTCTTTTACCTATATTATATAAATTTTAATTTTTATATTTTTTTTAATTTTTAATTTTTATATTATATATTTTATTTTAATATTTTTTACCTATTATATAAATTTTTATTTTTTATTTTTTATTTTTTAATTTTTTAATTTTTATTTCTTATATTATATATTTTATTTTAATTTCTTTTGCTTATATTATATAAATTTTAAATTTTTATATTTTAATTTTTTAATTTTTATTTCTTATATTATATATTTTATTTTAATATTTTTATTTTAATTATAATATTATTAAATATTTTTAGTAAAATAATAAAATTAAGGGTAAAAATATCTTTAATAACATTGCAACCTGCAATGTAATGTAATTGCATTAGTTTTGGATTGCAAGCAGAATGTGATTGCATTGCAATCTTACATTGCAGTGGTTTGTTACAAAACAAACACTGCAATATAATTTAATTGGCTACATTGCAGGCAATGTGACTTTATTTCCTTGCAAACAAATGCTACCTAAGTGAATTGTTTCTTAGACCGAGGTGTCTTGAAAATGGCATGGCCGAAAATTGGGACCAATAAGGAGAGCTTAATTTGTTCCAGCCAAGGTCTAGGTACCACAGTTTTTGAAGATTGCTAATTTGGTTAGAGATGGTACCATTGAGATTGTTGTTGAACAAACTGAGATATTGAAGCTCCGTCAAGCGCCCTAGCACTGGCGGTATGTTGCCTTCAAAAGAATTGTTGCTCAAATCCAGGAGAATGAGCTTCGACAGGTTACTAATGGCAGAAAGTATCGGTCCACTGAGACTGTTATTCTTGAGATCGAAGCGTGTGAGATTTGAAAATTGTGCGAAATCGAATTGGCTGAGCGTTCCAGTGATGTTAGCACTAAAGAGGTTTACTTCAGAGACCATGCTAGTGTTGTCACAAGCAATGGAAGTCCAGTTGCAAAGATTGTTGATGTTTGCTGTTGACCAAGAGTTGAGAGAAACTGGAGAGAAAAGCAAGGTGTTCTTCCATTGGATGAGGGCTTCGGCTTGTGTTCTTGGTGAAGAGGTAATCTTCAATGGAAGTAAGGAAAGGAACAGAAGATGGAAACTAAAAATGGAAAGCTTTTGAGTAGTTGACATGCTTAGTTAGTAATCAAGTTCTATATCTGTTTCATTGCTCTTGATTAACTCTCTTTTTATAGCAGGTACTTGTTGCGATCTTTGCATATAATATATAAGTAAAATTTCATTTCATTGGTCACAATTTAACATATAGTTTTTCCGGTAGTTATCACAGACTGATCTAAGCAAAGTTTGTCTGAATGTAAATTTGATGTGAAAGTTGCTATCAAGAGAAGTAAATTGGTGCATGGTCTAGCCTTATGATTTGACTAATTCTAGTTGTGAAATTAAACTATGTTCATTACAACATAAATTATGATTTAAACAATTTACTTTGAACATGTTAACTACCATTTGTCTGTAATTTATTATCCTTTTATGCTGTTCAAAATGAAGCCTATTTGAACTTTTGACATTGCAGTCTAATTTTCAGCTTCCACGAGGTTTGATCAATTGTCTTCTGTTCTAGTTTACAGGGAAAAAACATGGATAGCATGTCCCCTTATTTTCTTTTTAGTAAGTATTGTTATATTCATTTGGTCTTAACACCATGTTCAACAACTTGAAGCTATCCTATCTTTCTGCATTTCCATATTCATTTTACCAAACTGCCAAATGGAATCCGAGCAAATATTAATCTAACAGTTATTAGCCAATTATTATCCATTTAATAGAAATGCCTCACATGAATTTTACTCGTAAACTATACATATAATGGTGAATGACCGCTAATTTACAACAACTGTTTGACTTTCTAACATAAATCATCATATATAACAAAAAGAAGGAGTGCATTAATATAACCTACTTTAATATTTTAATATATTAACATTTAAGGTAAAATATTCTCACCTTCTAACTTTAAGTCATAATTTTAAATGGATTCATTAATTTTTGAAATGGACATTCTGTTTCAAAAAAATATTTTTAACTAGATGCATAGGTCCAATTGTTAGTATTTCCGTTTGTTTGGTGATGTAAGAATATTAAAAAGATAATTTTACTTTTTATTTATTTAAAAAATTACTATTATATAATTTTTTTTGCAAAAAAAAAAAAGAATTTCAGGAGAGCACTGATTGAGTGGTCACTCCCTTCTTTAGGGAGCACCTATTGTGGGTGGTCAACTAGCGAATGGGAACGTCACCAGTTGACCACATTGTTCGAGAGGAGAAAAAAAAGAGAAAGAAGAAAGGACTTTTAAGTCATTTCATTATTTCTATTAACAGTGTTTACACTTTTGAGACAGAGTGTTCATTTCAAAAACTAATGGAATCATTTGTAATTATTACTAAAAGTTAAAGGGGTAAAAGTATTTTACCTTAATATTTAACATGTTAACTATTAAAGTGTAATATTCGCCTTTCATTTGTTTTGATCAAAGTTCATTTAATTTTTACTTTTGGAAAATATACAAAAGTGTTATAAACAATTGTGTAAATGTTCATTATGTTATGATCCAAAAAGTGAAAATCAGATCAAATAGCCCAACATGCAAGATACAAGAAATGTAATCTAGTTCAAACTCTTAGATAGAATTAGATTAGGATTATGATTCAAGGGGTTGTTGGCTTATAAATAGGTCCTTCATTTTATTTGTAAATACACACTTGAATAAGATCTTCTTACTCTTTGTAAATATTTTTACTTATATTTCTCTTATAGTTGTTCTTTCAGTTATTTTTTGTAACACGTTATCAGCATGATCATTTGATCTCTCAAGTTTTGGATTTATTTTGTTTTCATTATCTTGTAGCTTCAAAAGGATTTCAATGACTCAACCTTCAAAACGATTTCAATGATTAGGTTTTAATTTCTAGTTTTAGCAAATCAAGTAAGTATTGGTATTATTTTGTTTCCATCATATCTAAGCTTTAAAAGGTTGTTTTTTAATTTTTGTTTGTAACAAATTAAGTATGTGACTAGATATCTCTTTAGTATTTTCATTTCTTAAAAATCAACCTTAATATGCTATCATGTAGTATATATTACATTTTCTCCCTTGATTGAAAAGTGAAATTGCTAATATATAGCTATTAATGAAAAATCATGAATGTTCATTCCATGAAGTGAATGCGACAAATGAGCTATTAATAAAAAATTATTAATCCGTCCATTCCTTGAAAAGAATTCGACATCATTTGGTAATTATACTCATAGTCATGAATCCATCCATTTCTTGAAGTGAATGGAAAATTATTTAATAAGTATGATGATCATAATAATTTACACTATCACTATTTTAATTCTATGAATAATTTTACTATCAGAAGTGGATGGATAATTTTATCATCAGAATTTACGAATAATTTTACCATTAGAAGTAGATGGATACTTTAACTCACTAGCCCACTAACCCACCAGAAAAGTGAATAAATACTGTTAACTCACTAGAAGTAGATAAATAATGACAAGACAAAAATGGAAAGAATAAAATGAATATAGAAAACATATTGTCATTAATGTGGCATGAAATACCATTGGTCATGTACTTGTTGTACGTATTGAATTTTATCAAGTATCACTAAAAACTAAAATATATTGTGATAATTTTAACCATGGTCAAGTTGATATGTTGTTGAATTTTGCATCCACCATAAGAAGGGAATTGACCATACAATTGATAATGGAAATATCTATTGTTAATTTTCTTGTACACCCTAAAAGAGAAATTGATCATTTGATTGATAAAGAAAATATCAAGAATGAATTTTTTTTAATAATTTGTTGGTATATTCTAATATAACTCTATTATAAGGGTGTTTTTATATGTTCTCATTACATTTCAATGATATGTTCTTATTATGCATTTTAATTCTATATTTAATGTTCTTTTATGTTAACTTGTAAGTTTCTTATTATATATAATATATATCTTTTTTTTATTGAAGAAAAATATGGATATTCATATAGTTAGATCTAAGATCCATGATGTAAATATATGTCTAGCAAACATTAATACAATGCACACTATATTTAAAGATAAGAAATATTTTCTTCACTTGACAATGGAAAAAAAAAGCAATGTCAATACAATATCTAGTAGTACAAAATTAATTGAAGGTTCTGAAAGAGCTAATATTTTACTACCTTGCGGAATAAAGTTTAAATGATGTATTATTTTTAATTAAGTCTCAAAGAAGTTTAATAAGTTTTAAAGATATTCGTCTGAATAGATATTATATTAAGATAATGAATGAAAGAAATAGTTAATACTTCTATATTACATCTATTATCTCAAATTGAAAGTGTGTGTTAAAAAAAAATTATTACTTACTTTGCTCTCTGGATTAAACTACGCAAATATTATAATAATTGAAATCCATTGTAAACTAAAAGTTTACCAATGATTTAATGTTTGGCATGACCGGTTAGTCCATCTTGGATCAATAATGATGTAAAAAATTATTGAAAATTAATATGATCATTCATTGAAAAACCAAAAGATTTTTCAATCTTATAAAATATTCATGTGCTGCTTGCTCTTAACGCAAATAAATTATAAGGTTATCACCAGCTAAAGTTGGGACTAAATTCCCTACATTTTGAAACATGTTTTGGGTTATATGCGGATTTATACATCCATCATGCGAACCATTTAAATATTTTATAGTTTTAATAAATCTATAAACTAGATGGTCATATATGTGCTTATTATCAACTTGCAATTTGGTATTTGCAAGCACATTTTCCTGGTTATGTAATCAAGATATTTTGTTTTTAAAATGTTTGTGTATTTACATCTCAAGCTTTTAATAAATATTGTATATTAGTTGGAATAACTATTGAACAGCTTGTCGCCTATGTTCATACATAAAACGGTATAGTAGAATCGTTTATTAAACACTTCTAACTGATTGCAAGGCCTTTATTTATGAAATTTAAACTCCCACTTTTTGCTTGAGGGCATTCCATTTTGGATGCAACAGCATTTGTATGCATTAGGCCAAACGAGTTATTATAAATTCTCCTTTATAAGATTAGTTTATGATCAGGAAACAAATATTTCTCATCTAAGAATTTTTAGGTGTGTGGCATATGTTTTAATTAATCCACCACCACGCACAAAGATGAGTCCTCAAAGGAGATTAAAAATATATATTAGATACAAATCTCCATTTGTAATTAAAATTATTAATAAAAGATTTATTCATGACAAAGTTTGTCGATTGTTATTTTGATGAAATAATTTTTCCAACATTAAGGGGAGAAAATAAGTAGCTAGAAAAGGAAATTTCTTAGAATGAATTATCAGTATCTAGTTTTGATTATTACACAAATCAATATGAACTTGAATTTCAAAAGATAATTCTTTTACAAAATATAGTAAATCAGTTATCAGACCTATTTAGTGATTGAAAAAAATAACTAAATTTTATATACCTGCTATAAATGCTTTTATTAGCATTAATGTCTCTGTAGCACGAGGCACACCAGAAATGTGGAGACCAATTGGTTCTAAAGATAAAATCCTCAAAAAAGAAAAAGAGTAAATATTTAAGATCGTTAGAAAGAGGAATTAGAAATTAGAAAAGACCCCTAACATAGTTAATAAAAATTTCAAAAGAAATTCAAGTACTTGAAATCATTGAAAATGATGAGATCTCAGTCAATTATGTTATGACAGGAAAAGATAAAACTAGAATGAAATAAACGTCAAAATAATATAGCACTTAATATTATGAAAGAAAAACGAAGATCTTGAACCTATATTTATTGAAGAATATAAACATAAAAATGATTGACTAATGTGGAAATACACAATAAAGATGAAATTCATCTGCAAAACATGAAGTTTTTGGACTTGTTGTCTGTACACCAAATGATGTAAAACCAGTGAGATATAAATGAGTATTTCTGTAAATATGAAATGAGAAAAATGAGATTATAAAATATAAAGCACGGTTTGTCGCACAAGGTTTTACCCAAAGACCTAGTATTGAGAATGAAGAGATATGTTCTCTGTGGTGGATGCAATGATTTTATATTAACAAGTTTGACAATAAATGAAAAGATTAAAATGCATCTAATGAATGTAACTACAACCTATTTATACAGCTCCCTTGATAACGATATCTATATGAAATGCCTAAAGGATTTAAGTTGCCTAAAGCGCAAAATTTGAATTCTCAAAAGATTTATTCGATTAAATTAAATAAATATGTATATAGATTAAAGCAATCTAGACACATGTGATATAATCGCTTTAGCAAATATTTGTTGAAAGAGGGCTATAAAAATAATCCTATATGCCTATGTATTTTATAAAAGGATTCAGATATGAATTTGTGATAATTGATGTTTATGTTAATAACTTGAACATTATTCGAACTCCTTGAGAGTTATCAAAAGCTGTGGATTACTTAAAGAGAGAATTTGAGATGAAAAACCGTGGAAAAACAAATTTTGTTTGAATCTTTATATTGAACACTCGACAAATGGAATTTTTGTCCATCAATCTAATTATATAGCAAAAGTGCTAAAATGATTTTATATAGATAAAGCATAATTATTGAATTCACCAAGATTGTAAGGTCACTAGATGTGAAAAAAAAAACACTTTTCCACCTCATGAGGATAATGAATAACTTCTTGGTCTTGAAGTACCATATATTAATGCAATTGGAGCTATAATGTATTTTGCTAGTAATAAATGACTTGATATATTAATTGTTGTGAATTTATTAACAAGATATAGTTTTTCTCCAACTCAAAGACTTGGAATGGAATTAAACATATACTTCGACATCTATGAGGTATAATAGATATGGGATTATATTATTCAAATGCATCAAAATAAAATTTAATTGGTTATACATATGTAGGATATTTATCTAATCCACACAAGACTCAATCCTAGACATGTTACTTATCTATATGTGGAGGCATGGCTATTTCATAGTATTTTGTAAAGCAAACTATAGTCGCTATTTGTTCTAATCATACATAAATTTTAGCAATTCGTGAGGCAAGTCGTGAATGTGTCTAGTTAAGATTTGTAAGTCAACATATTCGAGAAACGTATGGCTTATCAACCGAAAAGGAAATTCCAACAACATTATATGAAGATAATACTACTATTATAACAAAGTTAAAGGAAAGATATGTTAAAGGTAATAAAACAAAACATATTTTTTCAAAATTCTTCTTAACTCATGATCTCTAAGAAAATGGTGATATTAGTGTTCAAACAAATTTAGTCAAGTGACAATCTGTAAATTTGTTCACCGAAGTCATTCCTATTGCAAAATTTGAAAAGTTAATACAAAAATTGGAATGCATCATTTTAAAGATCTCTATAATGTAATCATTAGGAGAAGTAAAATATACACTGTATTCTTTTCATTCATCAAGGTTTTTCCTATAAAGTTTTTCTTAATAATGTTTTTAATGGGGTAGTATTTCAAAAGTGTGTTCTTGAAAAGAATTATTATTTTTTTCTTTCATTCAAATTTTTTTTCCATGAGGTTTTTCCCTAGTAAAGTTTTAACAAGGCATATTTTGAATATAATGAACATTCAAGGAAAGTGTTATGAACAAATGTGTGAATGCCCATTATGTTATGACCTAAGAAGTGCATACCAAGTCGAACAACCCAACAAGTAAGATACAAGAAATATAATCTAATTTGAACTCTTAGATAAAATTAGATTAAGATTATGATTCAGGGGATTGTTAGCCTATAAATAGCTCTCTCACTTTATTTGTAAATACACACTTGAATAAGATCTTTTTACTCCATTTAAATACTTTTTCTTATATTTCTCTTATAGTTGTTCTTTCAATTATATTTCATAAGAAAAAGGTCTTTCTCCTTGAACTTTCTAGATGATGTCCCATTTTTCCTTGCATTGATTATATTAATTAATTATTTCTTATTTTGTCTATTTTATATTAATTTAGTCTTTTATAAATTTTAATTAAATAATTTTTTTCTTTTCTTTGCACAACAAAAATAACTCATCATTTTTCTTTAAAACCAAAAATTTAATACCAGTCACCTTCTTTCTTTCTTTTATTTTCTCTAGGTACTACTAACTCCTTTTTTCAACCTTTCCTCACATGTTTGATGGTTTATCTATGTTGGAATACAAGATTGGAAAATTGAAAATATTAAAAAATGGTTTCAATGAGTGCATTTATGTCACTTTTTTAAAGTTGTATTCACCCCAACTTATACAATGAAGTATAGTGATTGACTAAATTTTGCATTGATGAAATTAATCCATCGAGTACTCACTAACATATGACAATATTATGAAACTTCGATAGAGTTTTTCTAAGCAATATAGTATATAAGCAATGTAAGAAAAATTTGAAAAAGGTGGTTAAAATGATTGCAAAATGTTTCTTTTTTTTTTTCTCTTATTATTCAAGAAACTAAAGAATCCTATTTATAGACCAAGATGCAAGATGCTTTTTTCCAAGTAGACACACCTGTCTGTTTCCAACAAACACAATCATCTATTTTCTAATAAACACAACTTTCTGTCTTCAACAAATATAATTGTTTGCTTTCTAACATAAATAATTGAACGAACTAAATTTTTTAAACAAACATAAATCCTTGAACAATCATAATTGTTCAAAGGATTTTCTTCCTTTCATTCTTTCGTTATTTGAGAATGTCCATCAATCCCCTTCAGTTTCTAAATAATCTAAATTTTTGATAATCTTGGAAATTAATTGCATAAATGAAGGTATCTTCTGATTGAACATTCATATAGTGAAAACATATTAAAGTTAATTGAAATTGCATAATAGATTATGCTTTCAACCAATTATTCCATTTGGTTAACCAAATATATCTCACACAATGATTTCAACACCAATGAATGCACAGTATCTTGTGACACTTTTGTAGCCATGCGTTTACGTCGTCTTTTCATGAGTCCCACTAGAGCCAAGCTTTTGAGCTTTTAAAAGCATTCACACTTCACACTTCACACTCACATAAATAGATCCCATCAAGAGCACCCCTGTAACTTAAGCATTCATAAATTTATGTTATGGGTCTATTAAAAGTATATAACTCATTATTTCCTTATCATTACGGGGTACCTAGCACTTTACTTGAGAAGAAATATTATATATCATACTATAGTGCTAGTAGCCAAATATAAATGGTATATGTTGTCTCATTTAGCTCAAAACTTAATGTTATACCAAGCGTTGAGTCAAGATTCAACTATGGGTGACTTTTAATTTATGAGTTTGAACTACATCCCTTTTAAGGTCTTATTTACAAGATCTCAACAAAACTTTTCATCAAAGGATCTACCAAGTTATCACTTGACCTCACAAAAGTTGTAGTAATCACTTTATCTGAAATTAATTGTCGAACATAACTATACCTTACCCCAATATGTCTAGCTTTCCATTATATACTTGACTATATGCTCTTGCTAGAGTAGCTTCACTATCACAATGGATAGAAATCAGAGACATTGGTTTAGGCCATAAAGGTACATCATAGAATAAGTTTTTTAGTCATTCAGCTTCTTTGGTGGTAACAGGTAATGTAATAAATTCAGCTACCATAATGAAATCCATTATACATGTTTGTTTCTTGGACTCTTAAGAAATAGCATCCCCACCAAGCATTAAGATCCATTCACTTTTGAAAATATGATTTTATAAACTTATAATCCAACTAGCATCCAAATATACTTCTACCACTGATGGATATCCATTGTAGAAAAGATCATAATCGATTGTCTTCTTTTAGTACCAAAGTACTCTATTTATTTCTTGCCAATGTAAGTTACTTAGATTACTTATATACCTACTGAATTTCCCAACAACAAATGCTATATCTAGCCTTATACACATCATTGTATGTGAGACCTCGACCTCTATAGACCCGTAAATAGAAGTAAACCCGATAACATAAGTTAGGGGTATTTTTGTCAATTCTTTTAAATAAGCTCCCAAAAATAGGTTTTTAATGTTATTTAAGTTCAAGTGGTCTTTGGAAATTTATAAACGACATGTGATGACGTAGAGCGCGAAAAAAAACTAAGATGGCGGTAATTTTCATCACAGGGGCAAAATGGTCATTTTGCACCCTGAGTCTAAATTTATGAGTTTTATGAACTCGAGTACTTTAAACTATCCCAGATGTTGTCTTATGTTAAAAGACTGAAAAGATTTCACCTAAAAAAGAAGGAAGGCAAGTTGCCTTGAAAAATGGCATTTTAGTAATTTGGCAAGTAAAATGGATAAACTTGAAATATAAAAATCTCTTTTGCAGCAGCTTCTTTATCTTTTCCAGCAACTTCTTCTTCTTCATTCCCCCATCTCTCTCACATTTTTCTCTCCTCCATGGAAGCATCTCTCAAGCTTCCCTCATTTTCTCAAAACTACCTCGATTTTTATGCTACACGTATCCTGTTGTAAGGTTTTTCAATTCTTTGCTCCTTTACCCTAAATAAACCTTTAAAGGTCAGTTTCAACACTTCTCTCACTAGTTGGGGCATTCTAGAGAGAGAAAGAGGTTTTACACGTTGATTTGGAAATTTTTGGAAGGAGAAATTCAGTCACAAAGAAGCCCTAAGGTGAGTAATGAACTGGGCTTGATTTTAATTCTATTAATGGTTAGTAATTGGGGTTTTGAGTTGATTTGAGGCTGAAGATCATTTATTTATTTTAGTATGATTAGCCTAGTGCAAATAATAGCCATTTACTAGTAATTGGAAGCTAGTTGGCATTGGCTAGTAAAGCTAGATCTAGAAAACAACTTTTGGAGTAATATTGATGTAATTGGATTGGTTGTGATGTTTTGTGCATGATAGGTCTTAACAAGACTCCATAGCTTCCTTTGGATCACTAAGGGAAATTAGAGCCGGTTAGAGGTTCAACAAATTCGGTGAGTGAGCTTGCATTTCAAACTGTTTTTGGGAATTTTAATTGAGCTGAGATGAAATGCTTGAATAATTTGTATCCAACTTCTTATTTAAAAAAAAAAAAGAGTCTCGAGAACAAGCTTTTGACAATTATTTTAATGTTATGAGTGTGTACATTGTGTAAAGAAAAATAAATACATGCTCATTTGTTGTGTTGATAATGATATGAATGAACAGGTAATGTGTATAAATGACCAGGGGTTGTGCGAGTAAGGAGTGCACACATGGTCATATTGCTAGGTATGAGTAGGGGATGCACACATGGTGACTAGAGGATTTGCGAGTAGGGAGTCCACACATGGTCTTATTGCTAAGTGCGAGTAAGGAGTGCACCAGAGTGGAGGAAAATGGGGTGGTGCATGTAATTGCACGTGATTTTATATATATATATATATATATGTGTGTGTGTGTGTGTGTGTGTGTGTGTGATATAGTGTGCATGATGGAAAAATGTGATTGTATGGTATGTGAACCTTGAGAAATTCTCCTTCATTGCAAATTGATTTTTATGGCAGCACAAAGAGGAATGTTTAATGCAAAAGAGGCCATATTTGGCATAGATGCCCTGCATCTCGCTGTAGCGAAAAAACTTTTTGTCTTGTGTATCATTCTATTGGCTTTTGCTATCCTTTCCACTTTTTTACCTCCCGGTTGATTGTGTATTTCAATGTTAAGGGTTTAATTGATTTAAATTGAGGAAAAGGGTTCTAATACGAAACCCTCGTATAGTTGAGCGAAACCTTCATTCCGTGATGGTTTGTGATTAAACTTCGCTGCAAGAATGCCTTCCCGCTGCAGCGATAACCCGTTGGTTTTTCTACCTTGCTAGAATGATTGCTGTAAATTTCTTTTCTTCTCAACTCATGTTGAACATGGTTACTTTATCATTGAATCTTTAATAACTCAGGGTTAAGTGGAAAGGGTTTTAATATTAACTTGATTTAAATTGTCTTGTTTCCAAATAAGTGCATCATGGTTCTCAACTTTCCTTATTATTATTGCTTGTTCCTTTCTAATGTTCGCTCATTGAGTTTTGTACTCACTGTTTTAAAAATTTATGTTTTCAGATCATGAGGCTGTTGGATCTTAGGTCGAGGAGTCCCTGTAGTTCGTCTCCTAGATAGGTGCTTGGTATTCAATAGCTACCCTTTTACCGTAAGTTCTCCTCTAGAAGTCACGGGTCTTTTTGTTTTGTGAATATGTTTATGTAGTGTAAATTACTAAGTTACATGTCTTGAACAATATATGTATATTTTAATCGATAATGCCATCATAAGTTGGCTACGCTCACACCTGTTGGAATGCATATGGATGCATTAGTTGATAAGACGTTAAACAATATAAATGGGATAGGCTTGCTTGGGCTTGGTGAGCTACACTCATTGGACCCATGCGCTGGTTATGGCTCAGAAATTGGGCTGTGACATTGTATACATTAAGCAACCAATTCCCCTCGCATACTATAATTGATCAAATGTTCTACCAGTATTAGATACTAATTTAACTTGAGAATACATGGGTGTATGTGCTAATAAACAATCATTAAAATCAAACTTTTTAAATACTTTCTCAATGTTGTGCAATTGTGACAAAGTTATGCCACTTTCATCTCAGAATATTTTAATTCCTAAGATATCATCCGCTACATCCATTTTTTTCATTACAAAATTATTTGATAGAAATTTCTTTGTCTCCTTAACTAGTTCTAAATCCATGTCAAATATTAGCATGTCATACACATATAAGCAAATTATAACTCCTTTACCAATTTGAAGTTTGTTATATATGCACTAATTAGACTCATTTATATTGTAGCCGTTGGTTAAAACAATTTCATCAAATTTTTTATATAATTGTTTTAATGCTTGTTTAAGCTAATGCAATGATTTGACAAGTTTACAAATTTTAGGCTCTTCTACTAGAACAATAAACTCTTCTAATTTTTTTTTTTATAATTGGGAGAAGGGGAATAATAGACCTTTTTAGTTGTTCCAAGCAAACTTCAGCATTTAAAACTACTGTCTTGACATCTAATTAATGAATTACCAACTTATAAATTGATGTGAGTGAGATTAAAAATCTAATTGTAGCAATTCTAGCTACTATTATGGTCAATTCCTTACCTTGATTAAAACCTTTAACTATTAACCTTACGTTAAACTTATTTATATTCCATCCATCCTTTTTCTTCTTTTAAATCTATGTATAACCTTTTGGTTTGGAACTTGATAAAATGTCATCTTTTATTATAGTATACTGGGAGAGAGGTGGGGGCCTTTCCCTTTAACCTTTATTGGATTTCAAGATGCTTTGACCCTTCCCTCTTTTAGTTTCTAGGAGTTTTCTACAAACTTTAGTGTTTTGAAGTTTTGTGATTAATATTTTTGATGAAGCATAAGATCTTATTTGTTGATAGTGCATTAGAAGAATGATTTTTGGCAAGTTTAGTTAAGAATTTCTATGGTACTAGAAAACTAAAAAGGAGCAGTGAAAAAAAACAATAAGTGAAGCATAAGGATTTGAGGCATTAAAAATCACTATGGAAAACCAAATTTTTAGAAAGGGGAAAATTTTCAAGTCGTAATAAAAATTTAAAAAACACTTAGAATGAATTTGAAAATATTAAAAACTAATTAAACAAAGAATATGCAAAATCATGAACAAAATTGAAAGGATATTATCGATTGCTAAATTTTCCACCTCTCGTGCTGCCTTCAATGGTATTCTGATGCTTTTACGTAGGCAGATTTGTGTTCCCATTTGGATATTGGTGTTCCACCGAATACTTGTTTCAACTTTAATTTGAATAGTTCATTGAAGGAAAATGTGTGAATATAATTGGTTTTACAACCCATTGTTGATTGGCTGGATATTCATTTTAATTTCAGATAGTAAGTAACAATTACCTGTTTAAGTTAAGTATGATAATTTTTTTATGCTCATATATTGACATGCCTGTCGTACTTGTAATTTATATTTTCAAAAATTTAATTGTACAAATATTTTTTTTGGTGTTTTGATAATAACGATGAAAACTGATAATTTAGTAGAATTTTAATTAAACAATACACCATATAACTTTACTCAAGTATTAAAATTTAATTCATTAAAAATATTTTGACTCGCCATAAAGTTTGAGAAGATTATAATGCAAATAGTTAAGGGTTTGTATTGCCAATGAGCAAAAACATAATAATAAAAATTAATATAAAACATTAAAAAATTTATCAAGTCTCCCAAATAAAAATAGAATGTAATTAGGAGATGTGTTTCATAAAGTACAAAAAAAATTTTTAAATAATGAGATAATGGGGTTAGGCTAGGCAAGAGGCGCCGCTTCCTCTAAAAACTGATCAATAGTAATTTTTTTTTTGTTTGTGAAGGATAATTAGTAAATTTTTCATATTACGTTTCATTGCAATTAAATTAAATTTTCATATCAACATGGTGAAACCATGCAATGATGAACCTGACTGGATTTTAGAGCATAGATCGGATGAATTTCTCTTCCTTGGGCCCCCATCCCCATAAATAGTTTCTTTGACAAAGATGTTTGCACCTTCCTGGTATCGGTATCATCATTTTGGTTGGTCAATCAGAGGCATAGTACACCCAAAAGGCAAGTGGACGACATATTGCAGGAACCAATGTTTCCACTAAGTCAAAAGTCATTTCATACCACAAAAATAAAATAATAATAATAATAATAATAATAATAAAAGTGATACTAACTCTTATCCTACTAATCACTATCTATTTTTTAATATGTACTCCACTAAGAAAGCTACTAAGACTAAAGTTTCCACAATTAAAAAAAAAAGGAATTCTGTACAAAAATGTTGAATATTACTTTTGTAATTTCGTTATTGGTAGATGAACTATGAAGAAAATGTATAACTAATGAACACTAGTCTTTGGTCTAAATTGCTCTGTTGCCAATTACCTTTTAATCAATTGAAATCCGATCTTCTTATTGGTTATGTGGGTTGCAATAGATAACACTCTGTTAGACAAGGAAAATATGACATAAGGCATAAGCACATTTGCTTTCTATGTAACAAAAATGTAATAAAAACTTACTCTTTACCTCTCTAGGTTAAAACCTACCTATTATTTCAATATTGTTCTATTTCTGAAAGTTAGTTAGCTTGCTAATGGTTATTGTTCCTAGTGGCTCGACCAAGCAAGCATGTGTTCTTGCTGATAATTCTGGTGCCATAAAATGCATGGTCAGTCGTGCCTCCGAATTGGAAAGTGTGCATGCTAGGCTTGCGGTGACAACAAAAACAACCCCCTCTGCTATTTCATCCATAAGAGGTGGAAGCCATTGATCTAATAGATCTTTAAAAGCAGTTTTTGGTATTTGATAATAATGTCACCGATGATAAGGAATTCAAGAGCTTGCCTAGGTGTTTTCCTATCATAATCTCTAATGCCACTATTCTAAAGCTGTAAACATCACATTTAGCTGTGATTTGCAATGTGAGTGCAAACTTTGAAGACTAAGAAGTTAAACAAAGTCAACAATCACATTGCAATGGAAAATTAAGGGAAAAAAAAACATTGTGACAACAGCATCTAATGAAACATAATTAAGCAAATTCCATAAAAGTAAATTGTTTGCTAACCAGGTGCCATGTACCCATAAAACCTCGCAACTGTGGTCCAGTTGGATGAATCTGAATTCAACAACCTTACGGTGCCAAAATCTAATAGTCTTGGTTTAAATTCTTCCTCAAGAAGAATGTTATTTAAAGATATGTCTCGGTGTATAATAGTTGGAGAGCAATCATGATGCAAGTAAGAAATTGCATGAGCTAATCCATGCACAATTCTAACCCTTGTAGCCCATCCTAGCTCCATTCCCTTTTGTGCTCCATACAATATAGTTCCCAAACTACCTCCTTTCACATATTCATAGACCAAGTACATGCATCCCTTTCTAGAACAGTGCTCGTACAACTTTATGATATTTCGATGCCTAATTTCTGTCAACATTCGAATCTCATTCTCAAAACTCCAACGATTTGTTACTTGAATATCACAAGAAATTGGCAAATTGAGTTTTTTAACTACAACTACTTGACTTGTGGGTTACACCACTTTGTAAATGCTTTCAAATCCTCCTCTTCCGATGCAGTACTTGCCATTAAAGCCTTCTGTGCCTTTTGCAATGTCACCAAATGTAAATTTTCCTTCATTTTCCCAAATGGTCGACTCAAAAACATCAGTCCTTTTACTACCTTTAGTCTCCTCATCAAGCAATTTGCTTTGCTAGTGATATTTTGACACTCCAGCAACAATTATTCTTAGAATTAATATGTGTAAAGTTATATATAATTTGAGAGTTATATAGAGAGAGTTATGAGACAAAGGAGAGTAACAAAATAGAAGGGAACGCCACCATTTTCATTGTCATTTTTCATATATATTACAACTTGGTTTTTACATACAAAGAACAAAAGACGAAGCATCATCTATATTTAGCCAATCACAACTCACATATAAGCTAGGTCGGCTTGATAAGACAATACAAAAAAGAAAAAAAAGACAATTTGGAACTATTAATAGCACGGTTGCTCCTCCAGCCATGTCATTCACAACAAAATGATGACAAATGTTTCTTCAATTTGATCTCAAAATCCTAGCACACTTCATGGAGATCAAGTTTGAAGAAACTCGATTTTGCTTTTAACTTCAAAAACTTCTCTGTTGGTAGACTCTTGGTCATGATGTCTGCAATTTGTTCCTCAGAGTAGCTGTTGGTCCCAAATATAGGTGCTAGAGGGGGGGTGAATAGCACTATCTCGACTCTTTTGGTGGGATTGAGACTTGATCTCAAAATAAAGAAAGTAAAACAATGAAAGAGAATGCACAAAGGATTTATAGAGGTTCGGTCCAAGACCTACATCCACTACCTTGATTATCCAACCAAGGATTTTTAAATCAAACACTCAAATGATGGAATTCACAAGCTTCCACCAAACTTTTTACAAAAGCTTTTCAAGGCTCAACCACAACCTTAACACTAGTTTTTCACGGGCTAAACTAAAACCCCAAGGTGGTTTTTTAAAGCTCAACCACAACCTTTATTCTAGCTTTTCACGGGCTAAACTAGAACCCCAATGTGGTTTTTCAAGGCTCAACCACAACCTATCACTAATTTTTCTCGAGCTAAACTAAAACCCAATATGGTTTTCCAAGGCTCAACCACAACCTATCTCTAGTTTTTCATGGGCTAAACTAGAACCCACTAGCATCCAAGCAAACCTTGCTTGATGCAAACACTTAGAGTGAAACACTCACTCTAAGAATACAAAGATGAAAAAAAAAAGTACCTAATGATCACACGATTGATCTAAGTGGTACAAGTTTGAGTGCTAAACACAAATACAAAGAATAGACGCTGAGGTTCAGTGAAGAGTACAAAGGATTTTCAGGTTTGCTATTCTTTTTGGCTCGAATATGATTGTGTCTTTTTGTGTGAAGCCAAAGTGTGCTCAAGATTCTCTTAAGTTATCAAAAGTTGGTTCCTTGGCATTTGAAGATCCTTTTATAGTTGAAGAAGCTTATCTGATGGCTGTTGGGACGTTTATGACCGTTAGAAACAGTTTAGGGAAGCTTCTAGCCATTATTCTGTCTTGTAGTGGCTTGGTAGATGGTGCAGACAGAGAGCACTTAGTCGACTAAAATTTTTCTCCTGGTCAACTAAGCTGGTTCTGTTTCAGACGTAGATTCCAAAGAGCGCTTAGTCGACTAACTCGATTCTGTTTCTCACTAAGTTTCACCCTTTCACTTTTCCACTTTGACTTTTGTTCAACTAATGATCTTCCTTATTTCACAAGGGGACTTCCTTTATATTAATCTTCCTTGTTCCTTATCCAAATCATATCTTTAGGTATTCAATAGGAAGATTGTAATATTGTCTCATTTATGATCATTTGCCCTGTACACTTAGTTAAAAATATTAGACACAAATGACATGGAAATGTTTTATTATCATCGAAAACTAATGGAGCCAACAATCTCACCTTTTTTGATGATGACAAAACATCCCTTAGTTGATAGCATGGTGTCTTTTTAATTCTTTTTTCAGTTTCAATAGAAAGTGAGGATTGCTCCCCCTAAGTGCATGTTCCCCCTAAGTGTGTGCTCCCCTTTAATTTGTGCAAATTTTGTTTATTCATTTCAGCACATTTTTATTCATGTCAAATAGATAATGATCTCATTCATTCAGAATATATATGTGCAGAATTTTTCAAGGTGGTTTGAAGCAGATAATTATTAATAGATTTTTTATCGATTTTTCATTTATGTAATTTTCTGTCAATTAACTTGTTGATTCCAGATTTCATTTAAATCATCATTTTTCAGCAAACCCTTTATAAATCATCATCCACATGTACTCAAACACATATTCAGCTTTGCCTTATTGTGTCAGAATAGGTTTATTAGCATATTTATTCAATATCAGCACATCATCAGAAAATTGCAGTAGGATTTCACAGATGTCAGCAGAAAATTCTAGCCATGTTTCATAATGCCATAAATATCATTTTCAGAGTTCAAGCATTTCAAACAATTATCAACAAGCATATTCTAAACATTCATAAAGTTAACCAAGATTAAGATTTAATGTTTGAATGCCATTGAGGCATAAATATCCAACAAAAACAGTAATCAGAAATTTGTTCTAGAAATACCCTTAGGCCTATTTTTGCTACCTATCTATCTTAGAAGTCTGGTACCTCTACCCTCAGGATTTTTATTTTTCTTGATATTTTCCCCAAAGGTCTAGTACCTCTACCCTCAGATTTTTTTATTTTTCTTGTAATTACTACTCCCCATTTTTATCATCATCAAGGAAGGGGCTGAGGTATCAATCCTCAGAGGGAGATGGTGTGGATTCAAGGGACATGGTTTGTTCCCACCAAGGATTTAGGAAAACAGGAAAAGGTGGTCTCAAAAGGTGTTGAGAGGTTGCTTCAGGAGTTTGCTGAAGAGGCTGAGGAGATGTCTCTGTAGCTTTTTCTGGAGTTGCCTGACAGAGACTTCTATTGGGGCTTGAGGAGTGCTTGTAAGAGGTGATTTTGCTTTTTCTGTCAATCTTGAAGACTTCCTTATTCTTGAAGGTACTGATTTTCTTGCTGTCTTCTTCTTTCTCATGGCAGGTGGTTGAGGCTTAGATGCAGGAGTTGTGCCTTTTGCTTTTGCTTTTCTTTTGTCTTTTCCTTTTTTCTGTAACTTTTTGTTCTGAGGTCATTGCTTGGGCAGCTTGAGCTGTTGCTATTTTTTTTTCTACTTGCTCTTCTCTTACCATCTGATAGAAAAGTCCCATGACAGACACTTCATCAGAATGAGGAAGGGATGATTCATGTTCAGGCTGTGGTGAAGATTCATGCTCAAGAGAACCAAGTGGTGAACCAATTACCTCAGTGCCTTATTCAGACGTTTCCCTTTCTGCTGAGGTGGTTTTGTGGGGTTTTTCAAGTTCTTGTTTAGGGTCATGATGACCAAGGCTTGCACTCTGGTAGGCTAATCCTTCAACTTAAAATTCAGGGCTTGCATCTTGAAATTCATATCCTTCTGGTTGCAAGGCTGATCCTTTAGCACCTTGTCCTTCTGGTGCCATGCTCTCAGTAGTAGAGGAGTTGGCATCAGCAGGTCCAATTGGTATTTTAGATTTGGCTTTCAAGCTGGCTTCAATTTCATTCATTTTTTCTTCAATTTTTACAAGTTTAGCTCCATGATCAGTAAGCTTTACATTCATCCTCATCAGCAGATTAAACATGACTTCATTAGAGAATGGAGGGGCTGTTATTTTTTATTGTGTGAGGGCTACCTCTGGCTGAGTTTGAAGTGAAGTGATCTTCGAGGTCTTGCTGAAGGTGTCCTCAAACACTCTGTATCCCATTTTGATCAGACTTCCTAGGTAGATTGGTTGGTCTCTACTCTTGACCATATCCATATCATACCTCTTTGCCTATACTATTTTTTTCTTAACAAGAGGTTTGATCACATTCCCATAGGGCAAATGGATCTTTTCCAGTTTACATGCTGCCCTCATCCTTTCAATCATGAACTGTCCAAGGTTCAAAACTTCACTTGTGAATGCATGCTCCATCAGCCAAAGGTCTTGAAGGATGATGTAGCTAAGCTACCACTTCTGCCATGCATATTTGCAGCTACAAAGTAATGCAGGATTCTAAATTGTGGACTAATAACCAGTCTTGTATTGCTTTTTGAAGAAAATTTTTCTTTCTTTCCGGTGACAATTTCCCACATAGAAGCAGGATCATACTTGTCAAGCATTTCAAACTCTCCATTTTCTCCTTCAATTCCTAGCAAGTTACTCAAGTCTGAAGCTGTAACTAAAAATTCTTTTCTATTCAAAAATACATTTAAGCTATCCTCTGAAAATTCCTCTGAATCATCAAGCTCTCTCTCACTAAATGCAATGCTAGCATAGAATTCCTTAATTAAACTATCACTATACTTCTTGTCCTTGAAAGAGCTATATTCCTTAATCCTCAATTCATTAAAATAATCTGTTAAGCTTGTTTGGAGTTCAGGAGTTTCATTGAAGCTTTCCCAATCAATGTATTTCCCGCAAGTTATAGGAGCATTTTCGATTTTCCTCAATCTCCCCTCATGAATTTTGTTTCTGAATTTTAGGGATGACGAGGATGATGTACCTTTTTCTCTTTTGCTCTTGTTTCCTAGTTTCTCAGTCTTCTTCTTTTTCTTTTTTTATTTCTTGTTTTTAGAATCTTTCCCAGTCTTTTTTGTTATAGAACTCGAAGCTCCTTTTTTTTTCTTCTTTGGGTGCTCAACTTCGGGGTTTTCTTATACTGGTCTCTTCTCTTTTTTCTTTGCCAGTAAATCCTTGAGTAGAGTCGACTTGGCCATCACTATTTCTGAAGATGATTTTTACTTAGGGTTCCAAGATGTGACAGAATAGGGGCTCTCGGTTGGTTTCAGAAGAAGAAAAAAAGCAAATTAGACAGCTAGGGTTGAGATAATCGATTTTCAGAGGATCAAGAAGTGATTGACAGTTTCTAACTTAGAAACCGTCTGCCTTCCTCTTTACAAATGCCTCATTTTCTCAAATTTCAAAACTCCCTTTCATATTTTTACTATTTATTGCTTCAAGTTTTCCTTTTTTATTTTGTCACCTGGTAGACACAAAATCTCATTAATTTAATCCTTTATCATTTAGCCATCAGTTCTTTTGATCTAATAAAACAGAATGCTCTTAGTTGACTGTGTTTCACACTTTAGTCGACTAAGTTTCTTCTGTTTTTCTCTATTTAGTCAAGATTTCTTTCTATAACTCTTCCAAACAACACATTTCTAGATTTCTTCTAATTTCACAGAATCTATCCTCACTAAGGGGTTTTGTAAATATGTCAGCAAGTTGATGCAACGTGTTCACGAATTCAATATTGATTTCTCCCTTAGTTACATAATCTCTAATAAAGTGGTGTCAACCTCAATATGTTTGGTTCTTGAGTGTTATACAAGATTCTTTGAAATATTTATAGCACTGGTGTTGTCACAATATATGGGACTGTTATTCATAGACAACCCGTAGTCTTTCAATTGTTGCTTAATCCATAAAACCTGTGCACAACAACTTCCTAGGGACACATATTCTGCTTCAGCAGTGGACAATGCTATATAATTTTGCTTCTTGCTTGATCAGCATACAAGCATGTTGCCTAGCAGCTGACATGTTCCACTGGTGCTTTTCCTATCAGTTCTACTTCTTGCAAAGTCAGCATCTGAATATCTTACAAGGTTGAATGGTGATTCTTTTGAATACCAAATTCTTAAGCTTTGAGTTTCTATGAGATATCTAAATATTCTTTTCACAGTAGTAAAGTGTGTTTCTTTATGTTGAGACTTAAATCTAGCACATAAACACACACTGAACTGAATATCTGGTCTACTTGCAATTAAGTAAAGAAGAGATCAAATCATACCTCTATAGAGCTTTTGATCTACATCTTTACCTTTCTCATAAGCATCAAACTTTGTGGATGAACTCATTGGTGTGCTGATGGATTTCAATTTCAGCATATTAAACTTTTTGAGCATGTCTTGAATGTGTCTGTCTTGGCTAATAAAGGTTCTTTCTTTGCATTGCTTGATTTGAAGGCCAAGAAAGTCCTTCAACTCTCCCATCATGCTTATCTCAAATTCTCCCTGCATTTCTTTAGCAAAGTTCTTGCAAAGAGATTCATTAGTAGCACCAAATATAATGTCATCAACATAGATTTGAACTATGATTAGATCATTTACGTATCTCTTGATAAACAGTGTGGTGTCAATGCTGCCCCTAACATAGTCTTTTTCTACCAAAAATTTAGAAAGCTTTTTATACCAAGCTCTAGGAGCTTGTTTCAATCCATACAAGGCTTTGTGAAGTTTAATGACATGATCCAATTTCTCAAAATCTTCAAAACTAGTACGTTGTTCAACATATACCTCATCTTGAATGAGTCCATTAAGGAATGCACTCTTTACATCCATTTGGTATAGCTTGAAGTTCATATGATAAGCAAAGGCAACTAATAATCTTATGGCTTCTATTCTAGCTACCGGAGCAAAGGTTTCTTCATAATCTATTCCTTCCTCTTGATTATATCCCTTTGCCACCAATCTTACTTTGTTTCTTACAACATTTCCTTGTTCATCAACCTTATTTCTAAACACCCATTTAGTGCCAACTATAGGATGATTTGAAGGCTTAGGCACTAGTGACCATACATTATTTATCCTGAATTGATCCAGCTCCTCTTGCATGGCTAAAATCTAGCTTTCCTTTTTTTCAGCTTCTTCAAAACTTTTAGGTTCAATTTGAGAAATGAAAGCTGAAAATTCATATGTTTCTCTATTTCCTTTCTTAGTCTTAACTCCATGAGATATGTCACCTATGATTTGTTCTTGAGGGTGATCTCTCATATATCTCCAGCTTCTAGGTAAGTCACTATGCTGGATTTCTTGTCTTTGTAAATTTTTAAGTGGTGGAGCCATGAGTTCTTCCTTAGATGAGTCTTCCTCATTATTTTTGCTATCATTTAGACTCATTTCTTCCATCTGTCTTCTTAGATTTTCTAAATCTTCATCATCCTCATGAGTTTCCTTTTCAACATGGATTGATTCATCAAAAACTATATGGACAGATTCTTCAACATTCAGTGTCCTTTTGTTGAAAACTCTATAAGCTTTTGAGTTTATGGCATATCCCAAGAATATTACTTCATCACTTTTAGCATCAAACTTCCCTAATGGTTGTTTTCCATTGTTCAAAACAAAGCATTTGCAGCCAAAGCTCCTAAGGTGAGAGATGTTTGGCTTTTTTCCTTTGTACAACTCATATGGGATCTTGGACATGATTGTTCTAATTGAAGCTCTATTAAGTATGTAAGCTGCTGTGTTTACAACTTTAGCCCAAAAGTACTTAAGAAGATTATTCTCACAAAGCATGGTTCTTGCCATCTCTTTCAAAGTTCTATTCTTTTTTTCCACAACTCCATTTTGCTGGGGTGTTCTAGGTGTTGAAAAGTTGTGTTCCAACCCCTTTTCATTGCAATATTTCTAGAATTCATCATTTTCAAATTCTCCTCCATGGTCACTTCTAATCCTAATAATGGATGTACCTTTTTCATTCTCAACTTTCTTACAATATCCTATAAAAGTTGATAATGCATCATTCTTGTGAGCAAGGAAATAAACCCAAGTGCATCTAGAATAATCATCAACAATCACTAAGCCATAAGATTTACCACCTAGACTTGTGGTGTTAATTGGACCAAAAAGATCAATATGAAGCATTTTAAGAGGTTTCGATGTTGACACAACATTCTTAGCTTTGAATGAAGTTCTAACTTGTTTTCTTAACTGACATGCTTCACATACTCTATCATTTTCAACCTTAATGCTAGGTAGTCCCACAACTAGATTTTTCTTGATTAGTTTCGACATGGTGTTCAAACTAACATGTCCTAGTCTCCTATGCCATAACTAGCTATCATTTTCAGCCTTGGCTACCAAGCACATTTCACTATCCTTTTCTAGATCTTCAAGAAATATGACATACATGTTTTTCAATCTATTTCCTTTAAAGGTAGTCTTGTTAGTGCCTATGTCTATTACTTCACATTTGTTGGAATCAAAACAAACCTTAAACCCTTTGTCACATAGTTGACTTATG
Organism: Theobroma grandiflorum; assembly: GCA_036013995.1. Classification (NCBI taxonomy): domain Eukaryota; kingdom Viridiplantae; phylum Streptophyta; class Magnoliopsida; order Malvales; family Malvaceae; genus Theobroma; species Theobroma grandiflorum. The sequence continues at coordinate 13,190,950 of CP142130.1, read as the reverse complement.
CTTAGCAGATTCTGCTTTAATCCTTGAATAAATAACACATGGCTAATTTGTGTACTGGAGTTCTTACCAACCATTCCTATACCTTGAATTCTTCCTTTTGAATTATCTCCAAAGGATATGGTGCTTCTTTTTTTCTTGTCCAGCTGTGTAAATAGCATTTCTCCTCTTGTCATGTGTCGAGAGCAGCCACTATCCACATACCATGGCTGCTTCTTCTTGTGTTGAGCCTTTGAACATGTTTCATTTAGGTGCAGCTCAACCTACAAAAGTATGGTTCAGTTCTTCTTGATAGGTACCCATGCTTTGATGGGTCTTTGAGTGTTAGTATCAATAAAATAGCTTTTCGGCACTCAGATTTTTCTAGTTTTCTGCAAATTTATGTTTTTGACACAATCATAGGATAGATGGCCATATGTTCCACAACAATAGCATCTAGATGATGCTTTATGGTGATTCTTCTTACTGTATGAATTTTACACGAAACCCTCGTACGGTTGAGAGAAACCCTCGTTCAGCGATGGATTATGATTATGCTTCGCTGTAGCAAGAATGCCTTACCGCTGCAGCGATAATTGTCGATTTTGCTATCTAGCTAGAATAAATCCTGGGTTAAGTGGAAGGGTTTAAATATTAGTTAGATCAAAAATTGTCTCGTTTTCAACCAGTGCATCATGATTGTCAAATTTCCTGGTTGAGTTTGCTTGTTCCCTTCTAATATTCACTCACTGAGTATTGTACTCACTGTTTTAAAAATTCATGTTTTCAGATCAGGAGACTGTTGGACCCTAGATTGAGGAGTCCTCGTAATGCATCTCCTGGTTAGAAGGTGGGCATTCAGTAGCGACCCATTTTTTTTACTGTAAATTTCTTCGTAGGAACTCATCGGCCTTTTGCATTGTGAATATGTACATGTAATGTACATTATCAAGTTACATGCTTGAATAATATGTATTTGTATATTTTATTAATAATGCCATTGTGAATTGGCTTTGTGTGTACACTGGGTGCATTATGTGTGTATGCATCACACGGTCGTACGATAAGTAAAGTAAATAAAAATAGGCTTACTTGGGCTTGGTGAGTTATGCTCATTGGGTCCATGCGCTTGTCACGGCCCGGGAATTGGGTCGTGACACCTCGATAGGCATTCATTACCTAGAATGACAACCAAGACCTCGTAAGGCTTTAACATCAATTTTTCCACTTACCTTGTGAGTAATAGTTACTAAAATAATGTTTTAAAGGGATATGGACCATTTTCAATTCAAAAAACAGTCGAAAAGAATTTTTTACTACACAGGGGTATTTTGGTCATTTTTTTCAAAATTTTTGAATCTTGCTGAAAATATAGTATATGAGTGAAAAATACACATTTCATGTCTAAAAATAAGTTTAGTAATCAAAATCATCCATTTAAAGTGAAATTTTAGCTAATTGAACTAATTAAAAATATTGAATAAAATATTTCATTTTCTTATAAAACAATATTTATAGAACGCTACGTAAATGATTTTTACAGCGTAAGAACAAAATAAATTCATACATACAGTAACACATATAACCAGGGTATGTAAATTAATTTACAATGACGTGTGGGTCCTCGAATGACCAAAAGTGAATGAGACTGTAGACCTACTATCTCAAAGGATGCAAGTCCACCCTCAACCCTTGACAAAGTCTGCTATCTACAGACGACCCTGAGCCTGAAATGGGTGGAAAGGAGGGTGGTGAGTTTATATAAATCCAGTGAGTAAACAAATACCGCCTATAACATCTAAAGCTGAGTAAATGGAGACAATCAAAATATATCATCACAACATGTGTTTCATAACAAGAAAATTCATTCCAACCCATGTAAACATTTGTATTTCATCTAATTACTTAACAAGGCTTATGACTTTCTTAAAAACTTGGCTCATGCCAAAACTCATACCCGAGGACACCTTGGTCGGGGCATCCAACCGAGTCCACCAAGGCTGTTAAAAAGTCATATACGCATAAAACATATTTTTACGTTAAAACATAGTTGTTCTTCGGCGTTGGCTGAGTTCACCCTCACATGGTTGTTCGGCGTGAAGTGAACTCAAACCTCACCTCAGGAGATATCCTCCATGCCTTTCATATCGAGGTAAGATATAACCGAGTTTATTATGCCTCTCTAATAGGCTGGTCCATGAAACCCGCCACTGCAGTGATTAATCAATTAACCCACCATATCAATAAAAAGTTCAGCAACATTACATGGCTAACATAACATTACCCAGCTTGTCAAGGCAAATCGAAACAATTCAAATATTCAACATATCATAAAACCAGCCATTCATGCCATCACATTGCCATAAGCCATCCATTCAAGTTATATATTAATTTCATATGCCATAAACATACAGTCTCCACTTACTCAATTTTCAAAACAACATTTAATTTTAAAACAATTTATAAATCGGACTTCATTTCACTAAATCAAACTTCAATTATAAAACATAACAATTGAAAATTTAAATCCATTATTCTTTATAAACATAAGAACGAGCAAAACTACTTTAAATAGTTAAGATGATAGTGTGTTTACTTACAATTTCAAAAGTAATCCTACTCTTGGTCCTCGGGTGAAATCTCTTTTCCCTTACCAGATGGTTCACCACCTCAACATAATACACAACAAGAAATTCACTATATTTGTATCAAATGGTTATAAAGCTATTTTAGGCTCTAACTGAATGTATGAAATGGGATGCGAAATGTTCCAATAATCATTTGAAGATAGTGTTCTACGTAAGTCCAATTGTGTATGGGACTGAAATGGTGTTGACCTAATTCAAACCATACGTTGTTTAATCAATCAAAACATCCAATTCCACTCCAAATAAATTCATTATGCTTCCTATACTCCAAATATATCCAAGGTGCTTTAATGTACTTGATTTTCTCGTCGCCAACAAATCGATCACTAAAGGAATTATACTTTGCATTCATCATTTTAAATTTTCATCACTATAATTCATCAAATTCAAGCCAAATGACATGAAATGTCACAAGATTCACCATCAATATCTCTCTTGAAAAATTCAGCCAATGAGTGTAGGTGAAGGGCATGAAATTTTCTTGCTTATTTTTCATGCTAAACATCATAAAACAACTAAAAACACTAAGATATTTTAAAATCTAACCAAATAAATCATCAAATCTTCTTTCTCTAAATTCGGTCAACAATGAATCCTTCATGAGATCTTGAGTTTCAACCATGGTAATTGAAAAAGAATGCATAGGAAAGGTAGATCACAAGCTAAAATCAAAAAATTTTACCTTTACTTGCTTGATTCCTTGAAATCCAACAATTTCTCTTGAATTTTCTTAGCTAGGGTTTGTGTTTTATGTTTTTCTCCTTTCTCTTGGTTTGGCCGGCCATAAAGAGTGAATGTGGAAGAGTTTAAGTTGGCTTTATAAAGGAAATATTAAAAGAATTAAAGCTTGCCACTTGTCACCATTTAATTGGTCCAAAAATCAAAACTTAATAATTAAGCATTTCATTCCCACCACATATATTTTTTCACTTAAAAAAATGATGGGTGAAATTCATAAGCTTGACAAATGTCATGGTGATGAAGAATTCCAAAAATTCCAATTATGTCCCTATGGACACGTAAAATGACCTTTTTGCCCTTATGCTCGAAAAATGTCAAAATTGAAAATTTTCACTTCTCAAGCTTAAATTATGTTCCAAATAGTCAAACTTGATGAAAATTTCATCCACTATTCCAATTTTGCCCTCGGGTGGTAAAATGACCATTTTACCCCTACGTTATTAAAATTCCAGATTTGACTCCAAATCAATCCTCGAACTCCAATTCATCATATTAAGTCATTCTAAGGTTCAATAACTCTCAAATACATCCTAAAATCTTTATTTGAACTAGTTCGAGGCTTAATCATCTTAATCGTACCACTAGGTACGTTACCGACTTTTAACGATTTTTGAGGTACCCAAGTATACGAACATGCTTTCTAATGTATAAATGGCATAATAAATATATTGTAGAGCTGGGCTTGACAAATTTATCATAAATTTTAGTACTTAATAAATATTTAGGAACAAATCTCCTTGAGAACGATACTCTACTTTATCACTAAATTACTTGTTTACAATAATGTGCACTTGTGTGAAAAATTTAACAAGTTTTTTGGCGCTGTTGCCAGGGATCTGTTTTACTATTTATTTGTTAATATTAAAATTCAATAGGTTAGTCTTAATTTAAGGTTTTCTTCTTTGTTTTACACCTTCGTTGTGTCATTGTATGAGAAGAGCAAAAAGCTTGGAGATTATACTGTGTGATCTAGAGATTGATAGAACATTCAAAAAACTCCGACAAGAAAATCAACAAGGCTTTGTTCCAATAAATACAATGGCCGATCAACAGGGTGAATAGCAAATCCAAGAGCGTGTAGTAGCTAAAAATTGTTGCTTAAGGGATTATGCTATTCCTTTGGTATAAGGAATTCCATTAAGCATTCGAAAGCCTGTTATTTAAGCAAACAATTTCGAGATCAAGCCGGCTATCATCACCATAATTCAAACCTCAGTCCAATTTAAGAGTCTTCTAAATGATGATCTAAATGGCCATATTTCAAACTTCTTAAAGATATGTGATACTTTTAAACATAACGGTGTCGCAAATGATGCAATGTGTTTGAGGCTTTTTCCTTTTTCATTAAAAGATAAAGCTAAAGCATAGCTAAATGCACTCCTTACTAGATCCATAACAACATGGGATGATCTTGCTCAATAGTTCCTATACAAGTTCTTTCTTCTAATCGAGGCAATGAAAATGAGGAACGATATCACATCATTCATGCAACAAGATTCTGAATCGTTGTATGAGGCTTGGGAAAGATACAAAAAACTACTTTGACATTTTTCTCATCATGGTCTTCTAAAATGGCTTTAAATGTAGACCATCTATAGTGGTCTGAGTTGTCATGTTCGAACCACCATTAATGTCGCTGTGGGAAGAGCTTTTCTAGCTAAATCAATTAACAAAGCATACGATATGTTGAAAGAGATGGCTGCAAACAATTACAAGTGGCCAATAGAGTGATCAATGCATAAGAGAGTAGTTAGAGTTCATGATGTGGATACCATTTCGGCATTGTCCGCACAAGTAGCGTTTCTAACTAAGACACTTGAATCTTTTAGTACTAACTCCATTCAAAGCCCTTCTATGGCTTATGAGTATTATGGAGATGATCATACAAGCCATCAATGTCCAAGTATGACAAAAACAATACAATTTGTAGGGAATAGAGAGTAGAATAACCTTTACTCCAACACTTACAACCTAAAATGAAAGAACCATCCAAACTTTTCTTGGGCCAATAATCAAATATCATCCTTATCTTCAAAGCTAAATGTACCTTCAGGATTTCAACAACAAGCAAGAACTCCTATCTCGTATAAGAGGTCAACTTTAGAGGATGTGCTGAGGCTCTACATTGCATAGAATGATAACATCATTCAAACTCTAACGGCTCTCATTCAAAGTCAAGAGGCATCAATTCAAAACCTCGAGATTGAGATTGGTCAACTTGCGAACTCATTAAACAATAAAGCTTAAAGAACCTTACCCAATGATATAAAGGTGAATCTTAGGAGAGAAAATAAGGAATAGGTTATGGCAATCATCTTGAGGAATGGAAAAGAGGTTGAAAGTAGTGTTAGTCAAACTAGACTTTTAGATAAGCTTGTTGAGAATGGAATAATGATTAAGACAGCTGACAAGTAAATTCAAGAGAAAGAAGCCAAGGCAAACCTACCACCATCACCCTTTTCTCAACGCTTTTAAAAACAAAAGCTTGATAGGCACTTTCAAAGTTTCTCAAGGTATTAAAAAAACTTCACATCAACATCCTTTTCGCAGAAGTTTTAAAGCAAATGCCATCATATGTGAAGTTTCTGAAGGACACATTGATGAAGAAAAGGAAATTGGAAGATTTTAAGATAATTACACTCACTATAAAGTGCAAAGCAATAATCCAAAACAATATTCCACCGAAGTTTAAGGACCTAGGGAGTTTTTCTATCCCTTGCTTAATTAGTAATTTTAATTGTTCCAAGGCATTATGTGATTTGGGTGTTATTGTCTCAATTATTCCTTTGTCTGTTGCTAAAAGACTTGGACTGAAGGAAATTCAACCTACTACAATCACATTGTAACTAGCAGATAGCATAATAAGGCATCCTTTTGGGATTATAGAGGATGTTTTGATTAAAGTAGGGAAATTATACTTTCCAATAGACTTCCTTGTACTTGAAATGGAAGAGGATCATGAGGTTCTGATCACACTAGGACGTCCATTCTTAGTCACTATAAGTGCACTCAATGATGTCAAAGAAGGCAAAATAACTTTTAGAGTTCAAGAAGAGGTGGTTGAATTTGTTATTTTCAAAGCAATTAAGTATCTTTCAACCACAAATTATTGCTATAAAGTGGACTTAGCTAATGAAGGTAAAGGTCATCATACTCCATTACCTACAAGAAAGCGAGCATCAACTTTTGAGTCAGAGTCACCACCACCACATCTCAAAACTAAGTACTGTTATGATGAGCATAATCCACCACCGTCTAATGACCTTGATTTTAAGGTTGGACAGCAAGTAGTATTCTCTAGTTCACACATCCATCTTTTACCATAACAACTTCAACCATATTGGTGGAAAGCCCTTAAAGTGGTAAAAGTTTTGTCTTATGGCTATATTGATATTTTTAGTACACTTACAGGAGCATTCAAAATAATGAAACAAAGCCTCAAGCATTATTGCAATGACAAAGAAATGAAAAAATGGGTACCATAGTCAAGCTAGTAACTACAAAGAAGCACTTTTTCGAAGGCAACCCAAGTTTCTAAACTTAACTTATTTTAGTATTTAGTTTATTCAGTGTTTATTTACATTTTTTTTTTGCTTGTCATTTGATGTTTCTTTTATATTCTAATTATTTTTTGTCTTATTTTGCAAGTCTTAGGAGTTAAAAAAAAAAGAAAAAAACAAAAAAAAATGAGTTAGAGTCACAACTAGACCTGACAAAACGTGTTTCCGTGTCATAAACGTGTCAGACACGATTAGACACGAAACACGTTAAGGGTAAACACGAACACGACACGTTTAATAAACGTGTTTTAAGTGTAAAACACGTACACGAACACGTTTAATAAACGTGTAACACGACACGACACGATTAACACGTTTAACACGATTAACACGTTTATTAAACGTGTCAATATACAACACGACACGATTAATAACACGTTTAACACGTTTAACACGATTAACACGTTTAAATAAAAATATTTACAATTAAATATAATTTTATTATTTAAATTCAAAATTTATAATTAAAAAAATAATTATAACAAAACAAAAATAATAATAACACCAAATATAATAAAAATTAATATAAATAATATACATAAAATTCATTATCATATAATATGATAAAATACATAATTAACATCAAATCTTCAAATATTAATAATATTAAAAATCTTCAAATAAAATCTAAAGGTTAAAAATTAAAGTATTAATGTATAATTACATTAATACTTTTTATAAAATTTAAAAAATGTTTAAAATAATTATTTAAAATTATTTATATAAAGTTAAAATAGTCTTTAACTATCAATATTTAATGGGTTAATAAACGTGTCACATGTACACGTTTAAACACAATAACACGTTAAAACACGATAACACGTTTAAACACGATAACACGTTTAAGTAAACGTGTTTAAACGTGTTTTAAACGTGTCAGACACGATTAGACACGAAACACGTTAAGGGTAAACCCATAACCTATTTAACCCGTGTCTTCTCGTGTCGTGTTAACGTGTCGTGTCCAAAATTGCCAGGTCTAGTCACAACCCTCAAAAGAGAGAGTCGTGACGTTGAAACCCAAAACATAATGATTTGGGTGTAAAATGCTAGAGAGCCGTTATTATTCAATTTACTACCCATGCAAGTATACGTATCACAAAGATAATGTAATGATGAGTAGAGTGTCGATCCCACAGGGAATTGAATTAATTCTTACTATTACTTAATAAAATTACACACTGTAATTTTATCCAAACACTAAAAATTGAATTAAAAAGTAAAACTTAAAAGCTAAAACTACTCTAAATTTACTCAGCAAAATTACTTTTTTAAACTTGGTTGACTTTTAGACCTAAAGTTATGATGTCCCTCAATATTTCATTTGATTATTGTCTCCCTTTCTTAACTTAGCTTACTAGATTAAGTTGCTAACCTAGAGTCTTAAATTATTTACAAGTCTCTGTCAAGTTTCTCTTAAAAATATCTTTCCTAATTAATTTACTACATGTCTATGCAAATTAAATTGAAGAAAAATTCATTAAGTTTGTGCCCTGACTTTGGCTACGTATGGCTTATAGGTGTATGTCTACCTTATTTGCAAATCAAACCACCTAATCAACTAAGTGTATTCGATCATACATTATTCTATTCAAGGTCGACCTAAATCTCCTTCATCAAGGTTTAATGTAGGTTTCTAATTCGATCTAATTGGTGATCAGACAATTAAAAGCATTAAGAATATAATAAAATAAACAACTTAAATCCATCAAATATAAGCTAAAGAGAGATAAATAAATTAGACTACGTATTGAGTTAAACCATAATCTTAGATTAATAGTTTATTTCCCCATCAAGTCATACATCATGACCGAATTAAGTTTAAACATTCAAATCAAACTATGAAAAATAGGAGAATAAAAAAAAAGATGATAGAACCCAAGAATTTATAATTTTGATCTTCCAAATCTTCTTGATTCTTTCAAATTCTTTTCAACTTCAACGACTTTGTGGCTTGATTCTCAGCTATCAATCTAGTGTTTTGCTATCTTTTAAAAGTCCTCTAAAAGGTTGTTTTTATAGGGCTTTGAAGTTAGGCCAAGTTGGGTGAAAAAAAAAGTCAATTCCAATAAGGATTTCCTCATCAGACTACGTGAGCAGCTGCTTCGACCCATTAATTAGCAGAAATTGTAATTGCTCTAGGACTATTGCGGTGCTTCAACTTCGACATGATTTTTTACCATTTTCCAAGCTGAATTGGGAGAGGTGTTAAACATGAAAGTTATAGCATCTTCTCTTAGCTTTCCAATGTTTAAGAATCATCTTATTTGGAGCTTTGTTGAAAGAGTTATGGTCAAAATATAGAAACATATGCAGTGAAAGTCTGCACCTTGAAATTGCTCTCCTTTTTCCATTAAAATTCTTCCTTCATTAAACACCAACAAAAGCACAAATAAATCAATAACAACCTATCTTAATCACATTAACACCAAATTAAGCATAAAATTAACTAAGATTAGATTGACTCACCTAAATTAATTAACTTAAAATAATTTAACTAAATCTTACTAATTTTTATACATTACAACAAGAACTAAGCTAAACTATTATCAAAACAAAGTCCAAATAACTCTGTATCATAGAGTTATCACATCCCCAAGCTTAGTATTTTGCTTGTCTTCGAGCAAAACATAGAAAAGAAACTAACTTACAAAAATAAATTTCAAATAGCGATAACAAAATAAATATAGTTACGATTACGACTACTACTAGAGATAAATTACACCAACTCAATGATTCCACATAAATTCCTCAAAAATACATCTATCAATCATTAACCCAAAGAAAAATATAAGCATCATTCAATTTATATTTCAATTCCAATGCAAGCACATTCTCGAATGGATTCTCATGTGAGTGTGTTCGAAATCTTTTACCAAGAATATCATGACATCCAAATGAGTTTATGTCAACACAAATTTCAAATTAGTACTCAAATTCCATAGGTTTGCTTTTCATCTCTCTCTTCACTAATGTAGAATAACATAGAGCTAGGGATCAATAGGACTTTACAAGGTTTGTAATGTATGGCTAGGGTCCAAGTAGGATAAATGATAATATTGTGACACAAATCACCCTAAGTACATAATTATTCTAGGACCTATATATAGAGCTTTATTCTCCTTCTCTTAGTACACATTTTCTTCTATATTTGACCTTTTTTTTTTTCCAACACATTTGTTTGTCATTTCACAAATCCACAATTTCACACTTCCTAACTTATTTTCTTTAAATTGTAGGTAGTGGGGTGATTTTTAATATTTTGAACTTTTTTTTTCACATCAACATCACCTTTCTACCTTTTTCAACATTTAGCTCAATCTATATTTTCTAAAACAATATACATGATTAGGTGCGAGGGTTGCAAAATTGAAAATTTTATTTTAAGGCCAAGCTCAATTTTTATAGAGTTAAACAAAGAAAAAGGAAATTAGGCTCAACGAGGTATAGTAGGGATAAAAATTTAACAAGGTTGGCTTTTTAGGTTCAAACGGTCCAACGATGCCCTAAATCATCTCCCTAACTAAGCATTGCCTAGGGTTTTGCCTTGAGAAAGAATCAAGCTTGGAATTCATTAACATAATCTAAAATTCACATCAATATAAATCTTTTCTAGATATTCACAATAATTCAAAGTAAAAGATATAGAGTTCAAAATTGTAGAAATCACATCTTAACAACGATACTTATCAAAGAATTTAGTATGAATCCAAACAAAAACCTTATTTACCAAAAGCTAAGAATTCAAGACAACTAGTTATCATCATTGGATAGAAAAATTATCAAATATTGGCATAACTTTACACTAGATTCCTAAGATTCGTACAAGTAATAAATTCATTTACTAACTAATCCTAAATTATTTATAAATCTAGATAAGCATGCAAATAAAACTAAATATAAAACTTCCACAAAATATTTACCACTAGAAAAAAGTAAATTCACCCCCCCAAACTTAAACTAAACATTGTCTTTAATGTTAAGATAAATAAAGGAAAGGTAAATAATACTCGCTTAATGGTTGGATGAATTTGGTGAAACTCTAGTTCTCACCTTCATCTTCATCATCCTTTGCCTCATTGCCCTCATTGTCCTTTGCCTCATTGGCATCTTTAGGAGGATTAGGTGTTGGTGGTAGAGTAGACATATCCATTCCCACAAAAGCACCATTAGCTTGAAACATGTGGGCCATATGTTGATTACATTACGTTTGATAAGTCATGTGTTGCTTAAACTAGTTCCCAAGTTGCTCAACTAAGTGCTCAAGATTCTCAATTCTCTAAGCCATAGATAGTTATTGGTGTCTTGGTCGAAAGGGTGGAAGATGGTGTGTAGAAAAAGAACTACCCCCAATAGAAGTTTGAGATTGTTTGAGGATGAGATTAAGATCAATTGGAAGTTTAGGGTGCTACAACTCCTCACTAGCATCCCAATTTACACTAGCTTGTTTGAACAAAGCTATAATCCGATAAGGGAACCACAAGCCTACACACTTTGATTGTGTGGTGTGAGTCTTGGCTTTGTAAATTACGTGACCAATATCAATTGTGCGTCCAATCCTGATGAAATGAATAAGGATGGCTCAATCTTTTGTGACATCTCTGAGATGTGTGGTAGAAAGTAATTTGGAAGCCATAAAATATAACCATATCTTAAAAATTGGTTTGATTATATTCCTCTTGAATGAAAGTGGTGCATTATTGAAGAATCGCCATTAAGCACCTTCTTCACAGAGTATATGAATGATATCATCCCTATCCTCATGCTCAGCCAGATATTTACCATATCCATCATTTTCAATATCAAGAGTTTCATAAACTTCATTAATGGCATTACTCGAGAATGAAACTAATTTACCTCGCCCAAAAACAAAATCATTAGTAGCTTTAAAAAAGTTAGCGTAAAATTCTTTTACTAGAAGGATATTCGCAATTGCTGATGAGGCACAAAATTTTTACCAGTGGCATCCATCAATCATTGGTTAAAGGTCAAGGTGTGTAGTCAACCCTTGATGCAGTCATCGTTTGGGTATTATAATTTTGTTGGCAAGAGAATTGACGTGTCTAGCTACAGTGTCAACTGACACAAATCGAGTACAATCAAACGAACCATTAAAATTTTCTCTTGCTCGTTTGGGTGCCATTCTCGAATTTCATATAACTAATTTTTAACCAAAAGAAAAAAGAAACTACCAACAAAACACAATAGACCATCAACAATATTAGCTCATAAGTCTTCACATCAAAATAGAATATGCTATAGTATCAAATAAAAATCTTACAATTAAATGATATCTAGATTACTAGACATAAAAAAATAATTTAAAAGTAATAAACTTATGCATATTCCCAATTTCGACTTACTCGTCAAATTTAAAGTACAAATCCAAGCAATCTACCATACCTATAAAATAACTAAACACAATATCTCAAGAATCATCAATACTCATCACAAATTTCCAATAAAATAAATAATGGAAAGTAAGTCAATATTTCTTAAGAAAAAGAAAAGAGAAAATGAGAAAATAATATAAATAAATAAATAAATAAAAGAAATATTGAAACTTATTTGAAATCTTGAGCAAAAGTGTTGAAAATAAGAGTAGAAGGGAAGAGATTGATATGGGTAATAGGTATGGAGAAAGAAAGATGAAAAGGGAATCATGGTGAGGGTGAGAGTAGATGAGAGACGGAGAAAATTGGGTGGAAAGAGAGAAGTGAAAAGCACAAAAAATTACACTAATAGAGGACAGGTAGGGGTGCTGGAGTGAAAAAAGGGGAGTTTTATATAGGAGGCATGTATGGGGGCAGCCCATAATAGAGGGGAATGGGGGTTTATAAAAAAAAGGGTGGTTTCTGGGTAGTGGGCTACCCATTGATGGCAGCCCATAATATGGGGCCACCGCCTACCCTTAGTGGGAGCCGCGGCCCACGTTATAAAAAGCCACGAGGCCACGGCCTTGATATGGGAGCACCGCTGTTCCCATTCCAGCTAGCCGTTGGCCCGCAGCCTCCCCATATGGGAACTGCGACGACAATGAATTTTTTTTTTTTAAATTATGAACTGCCAAAACTCGAGGCCGTGGCATACCCCTTAGAGGTGCCACGACTTGCATTGCTGTGATCCATGAAGCCGTAGCCTACCCCTTTAAAAAAATTTTTTATCTATTTTTTTTTTGTAATTTTTTTGGAAGAAAGCTGTATATACTTGCAAAATAAAAATGAATTGTTAATAATTTGCAACAACAAGAAAACTAAATAAATGAAATTAACTTAAAGGAATTAAATTAAGTTAGAATGCTTGGGTTGTCTCCCAAAAAGTTTATAGTCATCAACTTAACTTGCTCTTATTTAAAATTGTGTTGATGAGCATAATTGAGGACCTTTGACAATCGAAATCGCTGCCTCAATATTGCTTTAATCGTTGCTCGTTCACTTTGAAGGTTGATTTATCATCAGCTACTTCCACTGCTCCATACGTATATACTTTCATCACAGTGAAAGGTCCAGACCAATGAGATTTCAACTGTCCAGGAAATAATCTTAAACAAGAATTGTATAGGAGAACATGTTGGCTAGGCTCAAAACTTCTCCATATGATTTCCTAATCATGCCATCGTTTCGTCTTCTCTTTGTAGATTCTTCCACTCTCATATGCTTCTTAACGAAATTCATTTATCTCATTGATTTACAAAAGACGCTTTTCTCTTACTGTTTTAAGATCAAAATAAGCTTTTTAATTACCCAATATGTCTTGTGTTCAAGCTCAACTGGAAGATGACAAGCCTTGCCAAATACCAATCTATAAGGAAACATCCCAATTGGAGTTTTATATGCAGTTCTATAAGCCCATAAAGCATCCATCTTTTTAGACCAATCTTTTTTGGAATGACAAACAATCTTTTCTAGATTCTTTTAATTTCTCAATTTGAAACCTTAGCTTGACCACTCATTTGAGGATGATAAGTAGTGGCTATTTTGTGCTTGACTCCATATTTGGCCAAGATTGCCTCGAAATTTTTGTTGCAAAAGTGAGTCCCTTCATCAGTAGTTATAGCTCTAGGTGTACCAAAATGTGTGAAGATGTTTCTTTGCAAAAAGTTTATCACTACCTTAGAGTCGTTCCTTTCAACCCATTTAGAGACATAATCAACAACAACCAAGATGTATTCATTATTAAAGGATGGAGTGAAAATACTCATAAAATCAATTCCTCACACATCAAAAATTTTGACTTCTAGGATGTTGTTGAGAGGCATCTCATGTCTCCTAGATATATTGCCCATTCTTTGACATCTATCACATCTTTCAACAAAATTATGAGCATCTTTGAAAAGAAAAGGCCAGTAAAAACTTGATTGTAGAAACCTTTACAACAGTTCATCTTCCCCCATAATATCCTCCATAATCAGATGAATGGCAATGGTGAAAAATATTTGCAAATTCTTTTTAGGGGCACATTTTCAAATTATTTGGTTTCCACAATGCTCATAAAGAAAAGGGTCATCCCACCTGTAACATTTAACATCATGCAAGAATTTTTTCTTTTGTTGTGAATTAAATCCAAGAGTGAACAGTTTACTCACGAGATAGTTCACAAAATCAACATACCATGGCAAATTTTTCTACTTCTCAACATGAAACAATTGCTCATCATGAAAGGTCTCATTGATCACTATTGGGTTCCTAATTTGTTCTCCATTCTCCAATCTGGATAAATGATTTACCATTTGATTTCTTACCTCTTCTATCTCAAATTTCCAAATCGAATTCTTGAAGCAAAAGTACCCATCTTATCATATGTGGTTTTGCACCTTTCTTCTCAATCAGATATTTAATAGTTGCATGGTCAATGTAAACAATAACTTTAGTACTAATAAGATGGGAGTGAAATTTATTGAAAGCAAAAACAATAGCAAGCAACTCCTTTTCAGTTGTGGTGTAATTTGCTTAAGCCTCATTCAATGTTCTGCTAGCATAATAAATATGATGCAAAATGTTCGCTTTTCGTTGGCCGAAAACTACACCAACTACATAATCACTAGTATCATACATTAGTTCAAAAAGAAGATTCCAATCAAGAATAATGATGATAGGAGCAAAAATTAATCTCTTTTTCAATTCAACAAAAGCATCATGGCAAGTATCATCAAAATTAAAAGAAGTATCCTTTTCTAGCAAATTACCAAGTGGTTTAGAAATTTTAGAAAAATCTTTAATGAATCTCCTATAAAATCCAGCATGCCCTAAAATACGAATGCCTTTAACATAAGTGAAAGGTGAAAGTTTTTTAACCATCTCGATTTTTGCTTTGTCTACTTCTAAACCATTATTAGAGACTCGATGGTCTAAGACTATGCCTTCTTGCACCATAAAGTGACATTTTTTCCAATTTATAACAAAATTAGTTTCTTCACATCTTTTAAGTACTCTAGCAAGATTAAATAGACAATCATCAAAATTATTTCCAAAAACTGAAAAATCATCCATAAATACTTCCAAAATCATTTCAACCATATCAGAAAAATTTGCCATCATACATCTTTAAAAAGTGGCCAAAGCATTACAAAGTCTAAAAGGCATTCTACCAAAAGCAAAAGTTTCGTAAGGATAAGTAAAGGTGATTTTTTCTTGGCCTTCAGTAGTAATGGCAATTTGATTATAACTAGAATAACCATCCAAAAAGCAATAAAAATCCTTACCTGCTAGTCTATCAAGCATTTAATCAATAAAAGGTAATTAAAAGTGATCTATTCTAGTGGCTTTGTTTAATTTTCTATATACATACCTTCCATATAATCACAATTCTAGTGGGAATGAGCTCATTATTTTCATTAGAAACTACAATCATACCTCTTTTTTTGGGGATACATTTGACTAGACTTACCCATGAACTGTCAAAAATAGGATAGATAATACCTACATCTAGCCACTTGATAATTTCTTTCTTTACTACCCTTTCATGATCAGATTCAACCTTTGTTGATGCTTAATGGTTGCTTTGTGATTTTCTTCCAAAAGAATTTTGTGCATGCAAATTGATGGACTAATTCCTTTGATGTCTACAATGGTCAACCCAATTGCTTTTTGGTAGTCTCTTAAAACTCGAAAGGTACGTTTGGTTGGTAGAATAGACATGAATGGAATAGAATAATTATTATATAGGAATAGAATAAGGTGAGAATAGAATAAAATAGTTATTACTTAGTTTGATACGACAAATGGAATGAGACAAAAATAATTATTATGACTTATTGTAGTATTTGGTTGGCAACAATAACTTTGGAATGAGAAAAGAATAGAAAATAAAAACACAAAAACACCCTTTATTATTTATATTGCTATTTATTTTTATCAGATTTTTTAAATAATAATAATCTAAAATTTAATTAAAATATTAATAATTAATAATTTAAATATTAATATTTTATTTATAATTTAATAATTAATATTTTATTTTATTTAAATATTATTATGATCAATTATTTTACTTTATTTTATTTTTACATATTGATAATTGATAATTTAAATATTAATCTTTTATTTATAATTTAATCATTAATATTTAAAATATTAATCATTTATTTAATTTAAATATTATTATGATTAATTATTTTATTTTATCTTAGTTTTTAAATATTAATAATTGATAATTTATTTAAAATATTAATAATTGACCATTTAAATATTAATATTTTATTTAATTTAAATATTATTATGATCAATTATTTTATGTTATTTTTAAATATTAATAATTGATTATTTATTTAAAATATTAATAATAGATAATTGAAATATTAATATTTTATTTATAATTTAATCATTAATATTTTAAATATTATTATTTTATTTAATTTAAATATTATTATGATTAACTTTTTTTATTTTATTTTTTAAATTTTAATAATTGGTAATTTATTGAAAATATTAATAATTACTAATTTAATTATTAATATTTTATATATAATTTAAATGATATTATGCTTATTTATGTTTAATTTATTTTGTTTTTAAATAGGAATAATTTATATTTTAATTTATTACATGCTAGAAGGAGTTTATTTTCCTATTCATCAGAAAGCAAAGAAGAAATAATTACTGCTAATGTAGAAGAATTTCTCAAAAAAACGTATCTTAAATGATTAGGCAATAGTTTGAGCTCAAGTGAAGGAGGTTCTTCAATGGAAGACTTAATTAGTGAAGTAGTAATTGAAAATTCTAAAGACTCAAATTAAGATTTCGGGGGATGTGATGGGGCATCAAGATGGTTAGCACATTCAAAACTTTTTCATCAATAATATCACATGAAGAACATAAAGAAGTTTCCAATGAATCATGATGATTTTCAATAAACATTAGTTATGTCATCCACCACATCAATTGAGAAACATTCATCATGCTCATTGGAAAATTTTAAAGCTCTTAAAATACTAAATGTTACTTGTTGATTTTTAACCCTTAAAATAAGCTCGCCTTTTTCCACATCAATTAGAGATCGAGCAGTTATCAAGAATGGTCTCCCAAGAATGATTGGCATTTCATGATCTTCTTCCATATCACGATTAATAAAATCTATTGGAAAAAGAAATTTACCAACTTTTACCAAAACATCTTCCACAACATTATAAGGATAGGTGATGGATCGAAAAACAAGTTGTAAAGTCACATAAATTGCGTTAATCTCTTCCAAACCTAATTTTTTAATGGCATCAAATTTACACTTGCACCCAAATCACATAAAGCTTTAGCAAAACAAAGAGAACCAACAGTGCAAAGAATAGTAAAACTACCTAGTTCATTAAGCTTTGGTGGAAGCTTATTCTAAATGATGGCACTACACTGTTCACTAAGTGCAATAGTTTCAAACTCACCTAATTTTCTCTTTTTAAGTAGGATGTCTTTCAAAATTTTGACATATCTTGGCATTTGTTCTAGAGCTTCAGCAAAAGGAATATTAATATATAACTTTTTAAACACATCAATAAATCTTTGGAATTGTTTATCAAGATTTTCTTTTTAAAATTTTTGAAGAAAAAGTGGTGTAGGTGTGGGAGCAGATTTTAATTGTGAATTTTCTTCTTTTAAATTTTTAGTAGATTGTTCAACCACAATTTCTTTTTCATCATCTTTTTCAATTTCTTTCTTATTAGATTAAATTGAAGTTTCAGAATTTAAAGCTTTATTACTTACCTCTTAACTTACCTTTTTCCAATTGCGAAGATTGATTGCCTTACAATGCTCCTTACCTTTTGTTCTTGTTGGGCTCCATATCACTTGGTAAGGTGCCATGAGGTCTGTTATTTAGAGCATTAGCAAGTTGGCCCACTTGTGTCTTAAGATTTCTTATTGATACTATTTGATTTTAAATGAATGCATCAATCTTTGTTATGTATTGCATGGGCATCTCCTTAATTGTAAGCTTTTTCTTTGGCATGGAGGCTCCAGATGGAAATCTAGGAGAAAAGTTTGACTTAGATGCTGATGAAGAACCTGGGTTGTTATTCCATGAGAAATTAGGACGATTCCTCCAACCAAGATTGTAAGTGTTGGAATAGAGATTGTTTTGTTGCCTACTTTTAACAAATTGACAAGATTCAGAATAGATGGGATAGTTGTCATTGCAATGTCTTTCTCCACAAAATTTACTCGTCACAAAGGGGTTCTGGATATCATTAACACTTACTTTATCTATTTTCTTTGTGAAAGAAGCCAATAATGTAGATAAAGTATTCATTATATCCGATTCATGAATTGCAACAATTTTTCCTGTTCTCAATCTTTCAAATGGTCATTGATGGTTATTGGAAGCAATCTCTTTAAGCAAATCATAACCGTCATCAATGGATTTACTCATAAGTGCACCTCCAACTACAGCATCGATGGTAGTTCTAAAAGGTCCTCCCAAACTATTATAAAAAGTATGAACTTGCAGCCATTTAGGTAATCTATTGTGAGGACACATTCGTATCAAATCCTTATACCTCTCTCAAGCCTCAGATAGTGATTCAGAATCAAATTGCATGAAAAAAGTGATATCATTCTGCATCTTTGCTGTCTTAGCAAGTGGAAAGAATTTTGCTAAGAATTTCTAAGCCAAATCATACCAAATAATAATGGAACCAGTAATAAGTGAATTTAACCAACTCTTTGCTTTATCTCTCAATGAAAAAGGGAAAAACCTCCATCTTATGGCATTATCAAGAACATCATTAGCTTTGACTGTATCACAAATTTCTAAAAACTTTACAATATAGGCATTTAGATCATCATTAGGCAAACCCCCAAACTGAATAGAAGTTTGAATTATCTGAATGATTGAAGGCTTAATTTCAAAGTTGTTGGCTTGAATAAGAGATCTTTGGATACTAGAGTGAATACTTTGTACTTATGGGACAACATAATCCTTTAAGACTTGGTGTCTTCCTTTAATTGATCAGCCTTAATTTTGCTTAGAGTAGAAACTTTTTTATTTTTCCTTCGAAGTCTTCGAAAAGTATTTTTTGAGTTCTGGATCAAATTTCAGGCTCTTCTCATACAACGACCAAAAGTACCTAAAAAATTAAAGAAAAGAAAAGTATGGATTAAAATTAAGAATGCTTGGTATTAATATCAACAAGAAAGAACTAACTTTAATCTAGCTTCTGATAATTCTATTTTATAGAATTATTTTATTCTAATTTTGTTATTAAATTTTAGCTAAGTCCTTAGTTTTTAATTGTAATTTACTTAATTTTTAGTTATTTTTATATTTAGTTTATTTTTAAGTAAGTTATTTAATTTTATGTTATTTCTTTTAATTTGGTTAATATTTATTAGTTTTTATATTTTTGGTAGGACCTAAAGTAATTGAGCTTAATTTTGGAAAGTAAGGTGCTAAAAGATCCAGAAATCTACTTGCATATACTTCAGTGTTTTAGTCATATCTCGAGCTACAGAACTCCAATTGCTGCGATTCTTAGAACATTGGAAAGCTAAGAGACAGAGATACAACTTTCATGAAGATAACTTTGCCCAGTTCTGCCTCGAAGATAGAGAAAATTACGTCGAAAAGTAATTGGATGTCTTGTACCGGGAATGAAAATTTGTAAAGACTGTTAAGTGATTTTTTGGGCCTCTAATTATGTTTTAAGCCCAATTAAACCCTAGGTCAACTTGGAGAAATTTAGGTTAAGTTTGTTAGTATATATAGGATATTTTGAGACCTGAAGAAGGGAGAACCTTTGGAGATTCAAGAAGCTAGAAGTTGAAGCGGAAACCCGGAGATCAGAGCAGCAATTATTTTGTTTTCTTTCTTAGCTTTTATTCTTCTTGTTATTTTCAATGGTTGAACTTTATACAATGTTATTTGATTTTGCAATTATGAGTAGCTAATTTTCTTTTTCTAGGATTGCAATTGAACTCACATGTAGTCTAAGTTTTTAATCTTTTTCTTACTTATTTTCAATAGGAATTGAATTGTTTATTTCAATTTGTTCTTAATGCTTTTAATTGCCTGATCACCAATTAAATTGATTTAGAAACCTAAACAAACTTGGGAGAGGGAGTTTAGAGTAGACTAAAATTGGCATAGCATATGATCATGTTAAATGATTTGCGTATATGATAGGGATATACCTATAGGCCATATGTAGCTAGATTAGAGCCTGAACTTAATGAGTCTGTTTTAATTTCAAATCACATAGGGATATAGTGTTTTGGTTAAAATAGATATTTTTATAGGACGAGTCAGGAGACCCTTATAAATAATTTAGGACTCTAGGTTAGCAATTCAACCCATTGAAATAAGTTAAGGATAAGAGGTAAAATTTAGATGAAGTGTGAGGGATATTGTAATCCTAGGCTTGGTTAATCTGATATTTTCTCCATTTGGCATTATTTTGATTTTTCTTGTTATTTTAAATTCTAGTTTATTAGTTTTAATTAATCAATTTGGATTATTTGGATAAAATTAAATTGTTTTAATTTTAGTAATTAGTAAAGTTTTAGATCAATTCTCCGTGGGAACGATACTCTACTTGCTAATATACTGTCTATGCGATACGTATACTTGCGTAGTGGATTTTTAATTGACAGCTTCTGAGGGTGGTTTAGATATTAGAAACATTTTAGATGTTTTTTAGACCTTTGGAATGAAGCTTTGGTGGCATTTTCAATCTTGTAATAGTTTGTGGGCTCTGTTTATAAGGGCAAAATATTGAGTTGGCTAGATTCCAAGATATGTAAAGCCAAGAATTCATGATTCCCAAACTTGGAAACGTATGTTGGTGAGCTGCTTGGTGACTGAACATCACATGAGATGGCAAATAGGTAGAGGGAATTTATTCTTTTGGTATAACTGCTGGATGGAGGAGGAGTCTCTCATCAATCGTTTCCCAACATTTATTTCTTCTATGATTCAGGTTTGTTATTTCTTTGACAATGGTAAATGGAATGTGGAAAAACTAATGACGGTGTTGCCAGAGGAGTTAATTGGGGAGATTTTGCAAATTTCAGTTAACACATCATGTGAGGATGTGGGTTATTGGGTGCCAACATCTGATGGACATGTTTCTACTAAAAGTGCTTGGGATTTAATACAGCAACGACATTCAGTGAACCCAATGTTTAATTACATTTGGCATAAATGCATTTCGCTATCAGTTTCATTATTTCTATAGAGGTTAATTCATGATTGGATTCCTGTGGAGATGCGATTGAAAATTAAAGGATTCTAGTCTGCATCTAAATGTCAATGTTGCAACTTAGAGGAAACACTTCTGCACGTAATGTGGGACAATCTAGTTGCAAAACAAGTTTGGCACTATTTTGCAAATCTTTTTCAAATCTCTGTGATCAATCCTCAAAACATTATTCAGATTATATGGGCATAAATATATTATGGAGATTATAAGAGGCATGGCCACATACATATTTTAATCCCTCTATTTATTTTTAGGTTCTTGTGGATTGAGTGAAATGATGCTAAGCATAGATCACTGGGCATGTATCCTAACCGTGTGATATGGCGGATTTTGAAGCTTATTCATTAGTTATTTCATGGGGGGCTGTTCCAACATTAGCAATGGCGGGGTGATATTCAGATATCTCAAATGTGAGGATTGACTTTCCCAAGAAAAGTAATCATTCCACCTAATATAATATCTTGGCATAAGCCATCAACAGGTGAAGTTAAGTTGAATGTTGATGGTGGCTCTATAAATAGTTTTCAGAATGCTGTTAGTGGTGGGTTGTTACGTGATCATACAAGTACGTTAATATTTACATTTTCTGAAATTTTGGGATCTAAAAATTCCATACAAGCAGAGTTATTAGCCTTGCATAGAGGATTATTATTATACCATGAGCATAATATTTCACGATTATGGATTGAGCTAGATGCTATGATTGTTATTCAAATGTTAAAGGAGGGACATATTGACTCTCATGACAGTAGGTATTTATGGGCATCGATACGACATCAATTGAAACTTTTCTCATTCAGGATCTCCCACATCCATCGGGAAGGTAATCAAGCAGCAAACTGGTTAACTAATCGCGGTCACCAACATCATGATCTTCAAGTTTTTGAGGAAGCACAAGGAAAATTACAGGGAATTTTAACATTAGATAAAAGTGATTTACCATATGTTAGATTTAAATAAATGTAAAGGAGTAGTACTCCTTATTTATTTTCATTACCTTTATTTTGAGTATTATTTAGACTCTTGTAAAAGGGATGGGTTTCAGTTTTGTGATTGCATTCACAATTATGCACATAAACTAAACCATTACACTTTAGGCACTTCATTAATTTTTTTGTCGCATTCATGGAATTTAGGAGGTTCGGTTGATGTCCCCCTCCTCAGTATACTTAATTTTTTCAATCATTAATAAAAAGATTACAAGGTAGTTGGGCCCTGCCAGAATTTCCATCTTAAAAAAAAAAAAAAACTCCTCAGCAATGACGCTAAAAACTTGTTATTCAATTGTTATCCATGCAAGTATACATATCGCAAAGATAATATAATGATGAGTAGAGTGTCAATTCCACAGGGAATTGAATTAATACTTACTATTAATTACTAAAATTACACACCACAATTTTATCCAAACACTAAAAATTGAATTAAAAAGTAAAACTTAAAAGCTAAAACTACTTTAAATTTACTCAACAAAATTACTTTTTTAAACTTGATTGACTTTTAGACCTAAGATTATGATGTCCTTCAATACTTCATTTGATTATTGTCTCCCCTTCTTAACTTAGCTTATTAGATTAAGTTGCTAACCTAGAGTTCTAAATTATTTACAAGTCTTCATCGAGTTTTTCATAAAAATATCTTTTCTAATTAATTTACCATATGTCTATGCAAATTAAATTAAAGAAAGATTCATTAAGTTTGTGATATACCTTTGGCTACAAATGGCTTATAAATGTATGTGTAGTGACCGTTCTCCAGTCACTACCGGCGTCCGAAACTTTCGAGAAAGACCCGCCAAGTCCCGAACAAGCCTGACCAAAATTGCTCAATGATTCACCACATTCAATAATCATATAATATTTATAATTTCATATATCAAATTAATTTATAAATATAAAAATCAATAATAACTTTTTCCTTATTTATCCATAATTATATATATGCCAAAATCTATAATTTTCAAACTAATGCTTATATACAAATTTAAAATTTATTTACAACTTAATAAGTAGAATACTACGACTTGACTTCTAACATAACAGGTACAGGACACAACGGAACGACTTGAAATAGTGTGCTAGGAGATGCCTTTACCTATTCACAATAGACCACACGCGAACGCGTCGATGACTTCACACTAAAACGATCCTTGTCTGCAAAAAGGAAAATAAAATAGGGTGTGAGTCTCATAGACTCAATGAATATTACCGATTCAGCAAATATCATCGACTCAGTGAATATGGAGTAGATAGAAAACAAGCATAGCCGAATCAGTTCAATGTAAAATACAGGATCATAAAAATAATTTGTCTCAAACAAGGATTTTGTGCCTTATATCGAAATTCGAGAATTCTTGAAAAGATAATCAATTGAAATAATAATATTTTCTCATCAAAATATGTTGATAACAAATTTCGAACCAAATTGATAAAATCAAGCAAGCTCCCGCGAGACCAACATTATTTAAAGTCATGCACTAATCATAGCTCGCCTTTACGCGAGGAATTTCAAATCCATTTCATAGAAAAACAAATAAAGGAGCTACAAAAATCCGTTTAAATCAAATTTCACCATGCAAGGAAATACAACTCATAATATTAAAACTTATTTCAATCCATGTAAAATGATTACATTTTATCAAAAATAATTAGTAAGGCTTATGATATTCTTAAAAATATGGCTCGTGCCATAAAAACTCATATTCAGTGATACCTTGCACTGGGGTATCCAACCCAATTCGCCAAGGCTGTTAAAATCTCATTTACATGTAAAATATACTTTTACTTTAGAAAACACAGCCATTCCTTGGTGTTGGCAGAGTTCACCTTCCCGTGATGGGTCGGTTGAATGGAACTTTAACCATACCTCAGGAGATACCCTCCGCGCCTCTACTACCGAGGTATGAATATAACCGGGTTTACTGTGCCTCTCCAAAAGACAGTCCACGGAACCCGCCACTACAGTAACTATCCTATAACCCACCAATCAATAAAATTTAAATAACATGATATGACAATCAAATTATTACCGGGCCAATCCAGGCAAAACCATCAGTTCATATAATTTTAACATCTCGTTAGACTAGCCATTCATGCTATCATAATCATAAGCCATTTAAATTCAAAATAAATTTAGAAATCTCATTTCCAATTTATTGCTAAATGTCTAATATAAAAGTCATAAAAAACTATCATTTGTTCACAAAATAAGGTTCAATGCACGATTCATGAAACATCAAGCATAGAGAAATTTAAATCTCATACTCACGTATGTACATTACACAAACATACAATGCACAATTTCTTTGATGTGAATCATTTTGAAAAGCTTGTTTCTCAATTTGAAAACACTTTATGTATAATATACATATATATTTCAAATTATTTCTAAAATAGCTTACACTCACAATTCCTTAAAATTTCACCAACGCATGCTTTTCATAAATTTGCACTTCACAATTTCATAAATTTTCATCAATTCATACTTCTCACAATTTATGCGCAAATTAAATCATATAAATATATATATATATCCAGACATATATAATTAAGAATAATTTAAACTCGACACCCCATACTCACCTCTAAATAATGGGATATTGCATCCCTATTTTTGTACGCGTATAGAATTATTTCTATTTCTCAGTCACCTATTTCGTTCGGCTCACCTCATTGATAAACGTTCCTAACAATTATTTAAATCTAATATATTTAATCATACATTTGTATGAGTAATAATTCAATTAAAATTCCTTATATAATTTGCATATTTTTCTTCTAAAATATGTATAATATTAAATTACCATAACCTTAAAATTCAATAGTGAACTTACCATTGGGTCTCCATTCTATGGCCTTTTTCTATTTCTCCTTGTCATTGGGCCTTTTCTTTTCCCCCTAGCTATTAGACCTTGTCCATGGGCCTTTCTAATTTTCCTATTAGGCCAAGCCCATTTAATTTTTTTTCCTATTGGGCTTTGCCCAATTTTGTTTTTCTATTTGGCCCACTTTTATTCTTATTTTTTCTCTTTCTTTCTCTCGGCTTGGCAGTCCGTTCTCCCCTTTTCAGTCAAACATTTCTCCTCCATTTTTCCTTCTCGTTGGTCCGTTTTCCTCTTCCTCCGATGGCAGCATCAAGCTTCCTTCCATAGCCACACAACCTCTCAAAATTCAATAGAATTTCAGCTCCATTTCTGCCTAGATTTTCAAAAATTTCCAACC
The DNA here is from genome assembly GCA_036013995.1 of Theobroma grandiflorum. Classification (NCBI taxonomy): domain Eukaryota; kingdom Viridiplantae; phylum Streptophyta; class Magnoliopsida; order Malvales; family Malvaceae; genus Theobroma; species Theobroma grandiflorum. The sequence goes on along the minus strand of CP142130.1, from coordinate 13,165,125 downwards.
CTCAAAATCGCACCTTCAAGCATCCAAACTAGCAGATTTTTCTCTTCAAAAACAGTAAAATTTTAGCTTCAAAAATCAGCCATCAAAACCACAACAATTTAGCTTTAAAAGTGCAGAATTTCCAGCAGTAATTTCACCCATTTTTTAACCATAAAATTCACAAAATTCGGACAACAATTACCTCAAAAAAATCAGCTTTTTCTCTCCTCTAAATCCAGTAGAAAAATAGATCTTCTTCTTCCCTCTCTCATGGTTTTTCTTCTCTTCTTGTCTGCCCCTTTCTCTCTTCCTTTTTCCTTGTCTTCTTTTCTTCCTTTTCTTTCTCTTGCTTAGTTTTTCTTGTCTCTCCCATTCTTTCCTTTTTGACCAACTTTCCTTCTAGTCTTCTCTTCTTATCTCTTTCTTTGTCCTTCATTTTCTTTGCTTTGACTATTCCTTGGTTACTTGGCTAGTAACCGGCCCCTCCACATCACATTCATTTCATTTTATTTTCTTTGTTTTATTTTCTTTTGTTTGCTTCTTTGACTAAGCACCTCACCATTTTGTCTTCTTCCTTTGTCTCATTTTCTGCCTTGCATGGCCGGCCTCCACTCATTCCATTTCATTTCATTTCATTTCATTTTCATCCTTTATTCAATGTCATGCCGTGCCACTTATGCACATGAAATTTATTTGACTTTTCAACCTCTTTATGTCATTATTTTATCATTCATTTCACCTTCTAAATATTCATTTAAGCCTTTAATTAACCTAGGATTTAATTAGGCTTAAAAGTGTAATCAAAAGACCCAAAAATTTAATTGTCAATCCTTAAAATTTTCCATTCCCGATATATTCACATCTAGCCACTTTTCTAATGCGATTTTCTCTATTGTAGAGATAGAACTGGGTGAAATGATCTTCATTAAAGTCGTAGCTCTGTCTCTTAGCTTTCCAATGGTCTAAGAATTTCAGCAATTGGAGTTTTGTAGCTTGAGATATGGCCAAAATACTCAAGCATCTACAAGAATATTTCTGAGTTCTTCAACACTTTGCTCTCCAAAAATTTAGTCCAATATTTTTAATTCCTATCCACTCTTATTAAATTTCAATTTCCTTCTATTCTTCTTCCTTCACATATATATAATCAAAATATTGAGATCGTATTCCAACGCGGTGTCACCATAATATTTAAATATTTACTTACCGCGTTAACTCGATTTACTAAAAATCATGTGACCTCACTTACGACATTTCTTTTCGAAAATTCATTCTTATTTCTTCTCCCCTACTTAAATTAGTCATATTTCATTTTTCATGACTAATTCCGATGATAATTAAAATATTAATATTTTAATATTATTTTATTGAATAAAATATTATTTTATTTCAAAAATTTTCACTTGCCTTCTTTGGTCCCGAAACACATTATTATGTGTCGGTTTATCTCCGAATCATCCTTTAACTCACTAATTTGTCTCCGACAAAAATATTATTATTTAATTGTGAGTTCTGTGTGTGCAACACATTCTATTCTTAAGCGTTCCTTAGCACGCTAATTCGCATCAAATGATCATTCTTTTGATCAATAAAGTCTTATTTGTGTCTAACAAGGGTACGGGGTATTACAATCTCCCCCACTTAAAAATAAATTCGTCCTCAAATTCAAACCAACGTATCGTGAATAATTAAAATTCTAAAATTCTTCTACAACGCTTCCATTGAACATTCTCCATATAAGATCTTGATCTTATAAATTATATCAATTTCCAATCCTTATAGAAAACTCGACAATGTCCAATCATATTTAATTGTAAACACCACACTTCTTAAATTAAATCAGTACTATTCTTCCTCTTATAGATAGAAATTAAATGCATCATTAATCCCAATTACACTTTCATACCATTTTCATTCTAGTATTTCATAGTACATAAGGATCAAAACATGCTTTATTTATTTTAGGTATCTTTAACACTCAAGATGATTTAAATCTAATAATCATTAATAACCATATTTCCAAAAATAAAACTCCAGTATTTTCATGATCAAGTGCTCACTAGATAATTTCAATTTATACCACAGGACATTCCGATAATTAACGATGTTCTTGTATATATCCTTATAATCTTAATCAACCTCTTAAATCAATAGTTCCATCTCTTAAAACTTAAGTTGCTCAAAATTTTCCTTCAAGGTTTCTTTCTAAGTCTCGTCTTGATCACTGATCACCTCTTCTCACGTTTAGTCTAATTATATTCGCAGTCATGTGATAATTACACTAAGCCAATGTCGATATTTTATTCCACATAAAAGTCAGTCGTTAATTGATGCCATCACTAAACACCACATGTCATTAAATCAACTCTACTTAACCAAAATTCATATTTCAATGTCATGTCTATAGATCATGGCTCATTACCAAAGTCTTTATTGGTGTATGAATACTCGAAATCTCAAATTATCATCTTTTCCTAAATAGATCTTTATAATTTTAGTAACATATTTCTATCCCTTCACCAAGGGTAATATTATTTAATCAAATCACATCACCCTCATTCTTTAAATATTCGTAACACAATTCAACCTTCATATGTCTTTATCGGATATTTTGTCTTGATAATTAATTAAATAAATTGCAACTGATGGGGAAGATACATTTCACAAATTATGCCTTGTATTTACAAGCATATTAAAACCACAACTTTATCAGATCTAAATATCGGCAAGATAATCGTTGTCTCAATGAACATTCCCAAATATCCTTATATATTTGCCATACATCTTCACACTTATGTGACATACCAATCACAAGTCCCAACTTGATTATATAGCCTCCTTGCTCCTTGAGCTTTAATGTTCTCGTAATTAAAAATCTCTCAGACTATGTTATCATAGTGTTCACAGAGTAGATACAAGTCCATAACTTATAATTTAATGCCTAAAGCAATGAACACAATCTCATCGTAAGAGCTCTACTCTTACCTGCCAATCATAATTCTCTTTGTTCATTTACTTACAAGAAAATCAATGTTCTTTTACTTACGCATTGTTTGGTTGCTTACCAATCATTTATAACCATCCAAATCTGAACTTTCATAAAAAGTCAGACTAGTGCATCCTCACACCTTTCCATACATTTTCAAAATACTTAAACACTTCCTTTAATACAATTTCATTGAAGATTTAAACGATCAACGGCTGATCTCCAAAGCCTTTCATAACCTTAACATTTCGAGATATACTTATTAACATTCCAACTTATTTGTTCCCAATGGACATTATTTTAAAATTCTCCCAACGTGTCCATGTTCTTAATTCGGACCATATAAAACTAAGTTAATACGATTATATTAATTATCCTCAAACTTCTTAAGTGCGATGTAACAACATCCATTATTTTCTTATCAATCATCCAATTACAATCTGAGATCCACATATGTTTTATGATCTTATTGACCTTTTAAGTTCACCTTTACACAATCACTGGATCTATGGGTTATGGGCTCACCGCGCTATCGCTGCGCCACTCTGATATTTATAAAAATTAATATGGTTTTTACTTAAAAGTTCCCTCGACATTATCACCAATTTCTATTTTCAACCTGGAGCTTATTCAAGCACTAATAACTATAACCCAATTTAATTCCATCAAATCTTGGAATCTCATTGTCACTTAATTGAATTCAAAATCAGCTTCATTTAAGCTGCTATACACCTATTCAGCACATATTCGCATTTAAAATATTCCAAAAGCTCAACACTAATCATGTACGGGCAGGGTAAATTACTTAACACAGTCTACTTACTTCAGTGCACACAAATATCAATTTACATTTCCTTAATACTCAAATGTATAAACCTCGAGTGAATCTCACCGATCATTATTTATTCTAGTCAAAATATACTTCTTATTACCATTATTGTATATTCTCCTTTATATCGTCCTCTAACACTCTTTAGTCATCAAATTTCCTTCCATTGACAATCATAAGCTCAAATCTTTAATTCCATGAATTAAATAAATTATTATGGACTTATTAGTTCAATTTCAATTTCCTCCACTTTGACCGAAAGGGTATTTCGTCATATCAACCCTTCGTTAGAAGCATTTACTTAAAATGTTTTCAACAGTTGCTCATGTCTCAGCTGGCATCTTAAACCCAAACATCGACAATCAATTTTCATCATTTACTTGTCACTTATGACTACTCAAGGTGGTTTTCTAGGATAAAGAGTTTACACAACCTCTTGTCTATAATCAGTGCTGTAGTCACCGACCATAGACTCTACATCGACTCCACTATTCTGCTGTTTGACACAAGAATTTCTAAGACTCACTAAACCTAGAGCTCTGATACCAATACTGTAGCGATCGCTCTCCAGTCACTACCGACATCCGAAACTTTAGAGAAAGACCCGCCAAGTTATGAACAAGTCTGACCAAAATTGCTCGATGATTCACCACATTCAATAATCATATAATATTTATAATTTCACATATCAAATTAATTCATAAATATAAAAATCAATAATAATTTTTTCCTTATTTATCCATAATTATATATATGTCAAAATCTATAATTTTCAAACAAATGCCTATATACAAATTTAAAATTTATTTACAACTTAATAAGTAGAATACTACGACTTGACTTCTAACATAACAAGTACAGGATAGAGCGGAGCGACTCGAAATAGTGTGCGAGGAGATACCTTTACCTATTCACGGTAGACCACACGCGAATGCGTCGATGACTTCACACTAAAACGATCCCTGTCTGCAAAAAGGGAAATAAAATAGGGTGTGAGTCTCATAGACTTAGTGAATACCACCGATTCAGCGAATATCATCGACTCAGTGAATAGGGAGTAGATAGGAAACAAGCATACGGAGGATCAATTGAATGTAAAATACAAGATCATAAAAATAATTTATCTCAAACAAGGGCTTTGTGCCTTATATCAAAATTCGAGAATTCTTGAAAGGATAATAAATTGAAATAATAATATTTTCTCATCAAAATATGTTGATAACAAATTTCGAACCAAATTGATAAAATCAAGCAAGCTCCCGCGAGACCAACATTATTTAAAGTCATGCATTAATCATAGCTCACCTTTACGCGAGGAATTTCAAATCCATTTCATAGAAAAACAAATAAAGGAGCTGCAAAAATCCGTTTAAATCAAATTTCACCATGCAAGGAAATACAACTCATAATATTAAAACTTATTTCAATCTATGTAAAATGATTACATTTTATAAAAAATAATTAGTAAGGCTTATGATATTCTTAAAAACATGACTCGTGCCATAAAAACTTATATTCGGTGATACCTTGTGCTGGGGTATCCAACCGAATCCGCCAAGGCTGTTAAAATCTCATTTGCATGTAAAACATACTTTTACTTTAGAATACACAACCATTCCTTGGTGTTGGCAGAGTTCACCTTCCCGTGATGGGTCGTTTGTATGGAACTTTAACCATACCTCAAGAGATACCCTCCGCGCCTCTACTACCGAGGTATGAATATAACCGGGTTTACCGTGCCCTTCCAAAAGGCATTCCACGAAACCCGCCACTACAATGACTATCATATAACCCACTAATCAATAAAATTTAAATAACATGATATGGCAATCAAATTATTACCAGGCCAATCCATGCAAAACCATTAGTTCATATAATTTCAACATCTTGTTAGACTAGCCATTCATGCTATCATAATCATAAGCCATTTAAATTCGAAATAAATTTAGAAATCTCATTTCCAATTTATTGCTAAATGTCCAATATAAAAGTCAGAAAAATCTATCATTTGTTCACAAAATAAGGTTCAATGCACAATTCATGAAACATCGAGCATAGAGAAATTTAAATCTCATACTTACGTATGTACATTACACAAACATACAAGGCACAATTTCTTTGATGTGAATCATTTTGAAAAGCTTGTTTCCCGATTTGAAAACACTTTATGTATAATATACATATATATATTTCAAATTATTTCTAAAATAGCTTACACCCACAATTCCTTAAAATTTCACCAACGTATGCTTTTCATAAATTTGTACTTCACAATTTCATAAATTTTCATCAATTCATACTTCTCGCAATTTATGCGCAAATTAAATCATATATATATATATATATATCCATACATATATGATTAGGAATAATTTAAACTCAACACCCCTTACTCACCTCTAAATAGCGAGAAATTACATCGCTATTTTTGTACGTGTATAGAATTATTTCTATTTCTCATACACCTATTTCGTTCGGCTCACCTCCTTGATAAACGTTCTTAATAATTATTTAAATCTAATATATTTAATCATACATTTGTATAAGTAATAATTCAATTAAAATTCCTTATATAATTTGCATATTTTTCTTCTAAAATATGCATAATATTAAATTACCATAACCTTAAAATTCAATAGCAAACTTACCATTGGGCCTCCCTTCCATGGCCTTTTTTCTATTTCTCCTTGTCATTGGGCCTTTTCTTTTCTTCCTAGCTATTGGACCTTGTCCATGGGCCTTTCTAATTTTTCTATTAGGCCAAGCCCATTTAATTTTTTTCCTATTTGGGCCTTGCCCAATTTTGTTTTTCTATTTGGCCCACTTTTATTCTTTTTTTTTCTCTTTCTTCCTCTTGGCTTGGTAGTCCGTTCTCCCCTTCTTAGCCGAACATTTCTCCTCCATTTTTCCTTCTTGCTGGTCCATTTTCCTCCTCCTCCGGTGGCAGCTTCAAGCTTCCTTCCATGGCCACACAACCTCCCAAAATTCAATAGAATTTCAGCTCCATTTTTGCCTAAATTTTCAAAAATTTCAAACCCTCAAAACTGTACCTTCAAGCATCCAAACTAGCAGATTTTGCACTCCAAAAATAGCAAAATTTTAGCTTCAAATATCAGCCATCAAAACCACAACAATTTAGCTTTAAAAGTGTAGAATTTTTTATAGCAATTTCACCCATTTTTCAGCCATAAAATTCATAAAATTTGGACAGCAATTACCTCAAAAAAATCAGCTTTCTCTTCTCTAAATCCAGCAGAAAAATCGATCTTCTTTTTCCCTCTCCCATGGTTTTTCTTCTCTTCTTGTCTGCCTCTTTCTCTTTTCCTTTTTCCTTGTCTTCTTTTCTTCATTTTCTTTCTCTTGCACGGTTTTTCTTGTTTCTCCCATTCATTCATTTTTGACCAACTTTCCTTCTAGTCTTCTCTTCTTATCTCTTTCTTTGTACTTCATTTTCTTTGCTTTGACTATTCCTTGGTTACTTGGTTAGTAACCGAGCCCCTCCACATCTCATTCACTTCATTTTATTTTCTTTATTTTATTTTCTTTTGTTTGCTTCTTTGACTAAGCACCTCACCATTTTGTCTTCTTCCTTTGTCTCATTTTCCACCTCGCATGGCCGGCCTCCACTCATTCCATTTCATTTCATTTTCATCCTTTATTCCATGTCATGTCATGCCACTTATGAACATGAAGTTTATTTAACTTTTTAAACTTTTTATTTCATTATTTTATCATCTATTTCACCTTCTAAATATTCATTTAAGCCTTTAATTAACCTAGGATTTAATTAGGCTTAAAAGTGTAATAAAAGACCCAAAAATTTAAGTGTCAATCCTTAAAATTGTCCATTCCCAATATAATTACCTCTAGCCCCTTTCCAATATGATTTTCTCTATCATAGATATAGAATTGGGTGAAATGATCCAGATCAAAGTCGTAGCTCTATCTCTTAGCATTCCAATGGTCCAAGAATTTCAGCAATTGGAGTTCTGTATCTTGAGATATGACCAAAATACTCAAGCATCTACAAGAACATTTCTGAGTTCTTCAACACTTTGCTCTCCAAAAATTTAGTCCAATACTTTTAATTCCTATCCACTCTTATTAAATTTCAATTTCCTTCTATTCTTCTTCCTTCACATATATATAATCAAAATATTGAGATCGCATTGCAACGCGGTGTCACCATAATATTTAAATATTTACTTACCGCGTTAACTCGATTTACTAAAAATCACGTGACCTCACTTATGACATTTCTTTCCGAAAATTCGTTCTCATTTTTTCTCCCTCACTTAAATTAGTCATATTTCATTTTTCATGACTAATTCCAATGATAATTAAAATATTAATATTTGAACATTATTTTATTGAATAAAATATTATTTTATTGAATAAAATATTATTTTATTCTCAAAATTTTCACTTGCCTTCTTTGGTCCTGAAACACATTATTATGTCGGTTTACCTCCGAATCATCCTTTAACTCACTAATTTGTCTCCAAAAAAAATATTATTATTTAATTGTGGGTTCTATGCGTGCGACACATTTTATTCTTAAGCGTTCCTTAGCACGCTAATTCGTATCAAATGATCATTCCTTTGATCAATAAAGTCTTATTTGTGTCTAATGAGGGTACGGGGTATTACAGTATGTCTACCTTATATGCAAATCAAACCACCTAATCAACTAACTGTATTCAATCATACGCTATTCTATTTAAGGTCTACCTAAATCTCCTTAATCAAGGTTTAACTTAGGTTTTCAATTCAGTCTAATTGGTGATTAGGCAATTAGAAGCATTAAGAACAAAATAAAATAAACAACTTAAATCCATCAAACATAAACAAAAGAGAGATAAATAAATTAGACTACATATTGAGTTCAATCATAATCTTAGATTAGTAATTTAGTTCTCCATCAAGTCACACATCATCATGGAATTAAGTTTAAACATTCAAATCAAATTAAGAAAAATAGAACAATAACAAAAGGATGATATAACTTAAGAATTCATAATATTGACCTTCCAAATCTTCTTGACTCCTTCAAATTCTTCTCAACTTTAATGACTTTGTAACTTAATCTTCAAAGATAATCTCAAGCTTAACACGATTTGACATGCTTAGTTGCAACACCTTAATAATTTACATTGCAAAAAAAAAGTTTGATGCTGTTATTTTATATTTCCTATTTTCACAAAGGCATAAATCAAGATAGAAATAGTCAAGCTTTTTTTTTTTGTAAATTACACAAATTTAGCTTGAGTTTATCTTGTTAAATATTAAAGTGTAGTATTTATTTGTCATGACTAATGTTATTAAAATTTCAACATGATACTTATTAAACAAAAAGTAGTATCATTTTGTTGTTGTTTTATGATAAAGCTTTTTCAAAATTCATTGAGTTTGAATTTTTATAATCAAAACCCAATCAAATTTTAGAGTTCAAACTTCTTTCTCTTTGGTCAATTCAATAAACTAGAGTTCAAACTTGACTGTAGGGATTTTGCCAAGAGGGAATCAAGCTCAATTGCTCAAACTTCTCATTCTTTTTGGCCAATAATTAGCTTTCGTTTTTGTCCAGTCAAAGTCCAATTATTATTTCTATATATATATATATATATATATAATCTTCCTCCCAGACTTCCTAGATGATGTCCCATTTTTCCTTGCATTGATTGTATTAATTAAAGAGATCTTGCTCTGTTGATTTTATATTAATCTAGTCTTCCATAAATCTTAATTAATTTCCTTTTTTTCCTTTGTCTTTGTACAGGAAAAAAGACTAAGAAACTAAATAAGAAAATATCAAAAAGCACAAAAAGGTTTTGAATGTAAAAACAAAAATTATTCTTAAATGGAAAAAAACACTTAAAATTCATTTTTTGTGGATACAAAAACTTACGAGTTTATTTATTTATGTCAATTTTTATATAATAATGAGTACTATACTTTTTAATCATTAGTCATTTGTTCATAAGCAAGATCATATTGCCAACATTTATGGATGGAAGGGTTTCTTTCTTTCCTCTTGTTAGTAACCAAATTGCAATGTTTTCCTTTTTTCTTTTTTGGCAAGTGTGGTAAGGGGCTAAACGGAAGAAAAAGAGAGAAAGTTTGAGCTCCATCAGAGGGTTATTTCTTGGTGCATGCCAAGCAGTAATTTGAAAGGTACGTTTTAGGGTGTTTCAGGAGTGCATTAATCACGGACAGTTAGGTAGCATTTGGTCTGGGGGAAGTGAGAGCACATTCCCTGAATTTACCCAATTAAATTACATTACAGTGTTTGTTTTGCAACAGACCACTGCAATGTAAGATTGTAATGCAATCACATTACAACCAAGGGATGTAATGTGATTGCAGTTCAAAACCAATACAATCACATTACATCCCTTGGTTGTAATGTGATTGCATTGCAACCTTATATTGTAATGGTCTATTGCAAAACAAACACTGTAATGTAATTTAATTGGGCACATTACAGGGAATGTGTTCTCACTTCCCAAGACTAATGCAATCACATTACATTGCACTTTGCAATGTTCTTAAAGACACTTTTACCCTTCAACTTTATTACTTTATTAAAAATATTTTGTAACCTTATAATTAAAATAAAAAAATTAAAATAAAATATATAATAAGAGATTAAAATTTATGTAATATAAGTAAAAGAAATTAAAATAAAATATATAATATAAAAAATTATATTAAAAATGAAAATAAAATATATAAAATTATAATAAAAATAAAAATAAAATATATGACATTAAAAATATATTTAAGAGATGATATTATATAAAAATTAATAATAAAAAATACAAGTATATTAAACTTTCATTGTAGTAAATAGAGATAATTTTGAAAATTAATATTACATTCTCAGCAAAGTATTTGTAAACCAAATGCTGCAATGTTATCTTCCCTGCATTTTAATCAGTATTTTGCTTGCATAACAAACGCTGTAATGTTATTTTTCCTACAATCACATTACTTGCAATCACATTACCTGTAATCACATTGCATTGTAAAGTACCAAATGCTACCTTAGTGTCTTCTATATTCTTGTACTAAAATCTTACAGTGAGGTATATTTTGAAATTATTCTAAACTATTGCCTCATAAGTTTTTTTTTTTTTTACACTTTACATTGGAGGATTTTTAATGTACATTTGGTGTCATGTGAGTTACGAGTTGGGTTGTATTAAGTGGTATCAAAGCTCTTGAAAATGCTACAAGGTTCACGGTTGAATTGATTTCATTAAATTACTTAATTTGAAAGTTAACGATGGATGATCTCCTTTATTTTAGAGACTTGTGATCCAATAGAGGGTGCTTTACCTAAGCTTAATGACAAGATAGATAAAGAATGGGAGAATAGGAGAGACTGAATAGGAAAACTATTAGCACCTTTAGACAGTGGATTGATATTAGTATGTTTCATCATGTTGCTAAAGAGACTACTGCCATTCAACTTTGGAAAAAGTTAGCCACCATTTGTGAGAGGGAAACTGCACAGAACAAAGTGTCCATGTCAAGGAAACTTGCAAAATTTGAAGTATAAAGCCGGACACTTGGTTGCTATGCACTTGAAAATGTTTCAAGATATTGTGAATTAGCTGTCAACTGTGAATATAGTGCTAGATGATGAGTTGCAAGCCCTATTTATTTCTTGGATATTTTAAAGAAGCATAAGATCTAATTTGTTGATAGTGCCCTAAAGAATGATATTGGCTAGTTTTGTTAAGAATTTCTTTAGTCCTAGAAAACTCAAAAGAATAATTAGTTGTTTCGATAATAATGATGATTACTGATAATTTAGTTGAATTTTAATTAAACAATACACAATATAAGTTTACTCAAGTATTAAAATTAAATTCATTGAAAATATTTCGACTCTCTGTAAAGTTTGAGTTGAGGGTTTTTATTGCCAATAAGTAATAACATATAATGCAAAACAATAAAAAATTATCAACTCTCTTAAATAAAAATAGAATGTAATTATGAGATGTTTCATAACAAAAAAAAAAGAAATTAAAATAGTGAGATAAAGGGAGTAGGCTAGGCAAGAAGTGCCCGTTCCTCTTAAAATTTTTCATATTACATTTCTTTGATATTAGATTAAATTTTTCATATCAACATGACGAAACCATGTATTGATGAGCCTTACTGGATTTTAGTTTAGGCAATGATGGATGAAATTCTCTTCCTTTGGCCCCCATCCCTTTAAATAGTTTCTCTAACAAAGATGTTTGCATATTCCTGGTATCCTCATTTTGGTTGGTCAATCATTGGCATAGCACACCCAAAAGGCAAATGGATGATATATTGTAGGAACTAATGTTCCCACTCAATCAAAAGCCAATTTCATACCACAAAAATAAAATAATAATAATAAAGGTGATACTAACTCGTACCCCACCAATTACCATATATTCTTTAATATGTACTCCACTAAAAAAGCTACAAAGACTAAAGTTTCCACAATTGAAAAGAAAAAGGGGTTGTGTACAAAAATGTTGAATATTGCTCTTGCAATTTCGTTATTGGTAGTTGAAGCATAGAGAAAATGTATAGCTAGTGAACATTGGTTCCCAACCTGGATTGCTCTATAGCTAATTACCTTTCAATCATTTGAAATCCAATAGTCTTATCGGTAATGTGGGCTGCAGTACACATCATTGTATAAGACAAGGAAAATATGATACAAGGCATAAGCTTATTTGCTTTCTTTGTAACAAATATGAAATAAAAACTTACCCTTTACCTTTTCAGGTTAAAACCTATCTGTTATTTCAATCTTTTTTTTATTTCTGAAAGCTAATTGGCTTGCTAATGGTTATTGTTCCCAATGGCTCTACCAAGTAAGCTAGTGTTCTTGCTGATAATTCTTGAGCCACAAAACACATGGTCGGTCATGCCTTTGATTTGGAACATGTGCATGCTAGGCCCATGGTGACAACAAATACAACCTCTTCTGCTTTTTTGTCCATAGAAGGTGGAAGCCATTGGTCTAATAAATCCTTTAAAAGCAATTCTTTAATGTTAGATAACAATGTCACTGATGACAAGGAATTCAAAAGCTCACCTGGGTGTTTTCCCATCATAATCTCTAATGCCACTACTCCAAAGCTGTAGACATCACATTTAGCTGTGATCTGCATTATGAGTGCAAGCTCTGAAGACTAAGAAATTAAACAAAGTGAACAATCACATTGCAATGGAAAATTAAGGGAAAAAGAAAAGAAAAACCATTGTGACAACAACATCTAATGAAACATAATTAAGCAAATTCAATAAAGGTAAATTGCTTGCTAACCTGGTGCCATGTACCTATAAGACCCCGCAACCGTGGTCTAGTTGGATGAATCCAGATTCAATAACCTTGCAATGCTGAAATCTGAGAGTCTTGGGTCAAATTCTTCCTCAAGAAGAACGTTATTTAAAGATATGTCTCGGTGAATAATAGGTGGAGAGCAATCATGATGCAAGTAAGAAATTGCATGAGCCAATCCTTGCGCAATTCTCACCTTTGTAGCCCATCCTAGCTCTACCCCCCTTTGTGCTCCATACAATAAACTTCCCAAACTACCTTTTTCCATATATTCATAGACCAAGTACATACAACTTTCTCTAGAACAGTGCCCGTACAACTTTATGATATTTCGATGCTTAACTTCTGTCATCATTCGAATCTCATTCTCAAAACTCTTACGATTTGTTACTTGAATATCACTAGAATCTAACAAATTGAGTTTTTTAATTGCAACTACTTGACCTGTGGGCAACACCGCACTGTTAACACTCCCAAATCCTCATTTTTCGATGTTGTACTTGTCATTAAAGCCTTCTGTGGCTTTTGCAATGTCACTAAGTGTAAATTTTTCTTCTCTTTCCCAAATGGTCAACTCAAAAACATCAGTCTTTTTACTACCTTTAGTCTCCTCATCAAGCAATTTGCTTTGCTGGTGATATTTAGACACTCCAATAGCAATTGCTGCTAAAATTAATATGCCACAAATAGGAACAATGATAGTGATAAGAATCTTCTTGTTATTGGACTTGCCCTTTGGAAGATTTAAAGTGCAAGAAGTCAATCCTTCAACATCTCCCCACAAACATGAGTTTCCAACAAAAGCATTTCTAGAAGCATTTTGGAATACTCTATCACTTTGGATAGGGCCAGTTAACTCATTGTAGGAAAAATCAAATGAACGAAGACTAATCATGATGGACAAAGTCGGGATTCTTCTTGGGAGATGGTTATGTGAAACATTAAGAATCTCTGATGACGCAAGCTTCCTTAGGTCTTGAGGAATTGTGCTTGAGAGTGAATTGCTACTAAGATCTAACAAGTATTGCAAAACTGACAAGCTACCTAGCTCACGTGGAATTTCACCAAAGAAATTGTTACGACTTAAGTTCAAGCTCAATAATTTTTCACACTTCTCAAGATCTTGTGGTATTTCTTCTATCAATTTGTTCCCCAACAAATCAAGGTACTCTAGCCATTATAAGTTGCCAATAATATGATGGATCTCACCTATGAGATGATTCTGGCTCAAATTGAGGTTGAATAACATGCTTAAATTTCCCAATTAAAAAGGAATATCCCCTGTCAACTCATTGGCCCCCAAGTTTAGGAGATGCAACAGACTTAACTTCCCAAGCTCAGCAAGGATTTCACCAAAAATTTTCTTATTGTCGATTGCTAGATTGGTGAGATTTTGGCACGCTCCCCATTCTGGTGAGATTTCACCAGTAAATTGATTATCACTAAGAGTAATAAAGTCAAGATCAAGATAAACCCCAAATGCATTGGTGATGTTACTCGTAAATTGATTTCCATCAAACCAAACTCTTTGTAGCCCTGTACAATTGCTCAAGTAAGTTAGTAATGACCCTGTGAAGTTGTTTCCATTTAACGTGAGATTTTGAAGAGAGAAGCCACTGCATAATTCAGAGGGCAATTCTCCAAAAAAGCTATTGTTCGAAAGCTAACATACAACCAATTAGGGCTATATTTCCCAAAATCTCAAGGAATGATACCTGAGAAGCTATTGGTGAATAAGAATGTCATGACCCAGTACTAACTTCGAGCACGTGACAATCGCCACGACGCCCCAATAGACATCCATTTCTCGGGATACCAATTGAGACCCCACAAGTCTTATGTATTAGTTTTTCCACTTCCCTTGTGAGTATTAGTTACTAAAATCATGTTTTAAAGAAGTATGAACCATTTCTGATTGAAAAACAGTCAAAAAAAATTTTTGACCACACAAGGGTATTTTGGTCATTTTTCAGTAAAAATTTTAGAATCAATTACAAATGTAATATACAAGTGGAAAACACATACTTTGTAGTCAAAAATGAATTTCGGTGTCTAAAACGTTCGTTGGAAGGGAAATTACCACTATTTGAATAAAATAAAAATATTCGATAAAATATTCTATTTTCTTGTAAAATAATTTTTACAGCGTAAAAACAAAATAAATTACTTCATACATTGTTATAGATAACCAGGATATAAACTTTCATTTACAGCGACACGTGGGCCCCCAAATGACAAAAGTACTCAAAGGCAGTGAACCTACGGGTTTTTGAAGTAATATGGCCAACTGTAATCCTCGACGATTTTTGACTATCTACAAGCTACTCTGAGCCTGAAATGGATAAGAAGATGGCGTGAGATTATATATATCCCAATGAGTAAACAAACATTACCTAAAATATCTAAAGTCGAGTAATTGGAGACATTTAAAATAAATTATTGTACCATGGTTCACAACATTTCAACCAAATAAAATAAATCCATTTCACTCAAATAATTAGCATGGCTCATGAATCTCATAAAACTAGGCTCATGCCATAAACCCATTCTCAGGGATACCTTGGCCGAGACATCCTACCAAGACCGCCAAGGCTGTTTAAAAATTGTATATAAGTATAAAACAGGTTTTCGTTTTGAAAACGCAATCGTTCTTTAGTGTTAGCGGAGTTCACCCTCACGTGGTGGTTGGGCGTGATGTGAACTCTAACTATACCTCAGGAGTTACCCTCTGCGCCTCTCATACCAATGTATAATATAACGGGTTTATCGTGCCCCTCTAATAGGCTAGTCCACGGAACCCGCCCACTGCAGTAAGCTAATTAACCCACCATAATTAATAAAATTTCGTCAGCATAACATGGCTTACACAAAATTATCCAGCCTGCATGGGTAACCAAAACAGTTTGTATATTTCTCAACAACACAATTATCAATCAGCCATTTATTCCAACAATTCCATGAGCCATTCGATTTCAAGTCACATTTTACATTACAAATATCGCAAGTAATAGTCTCTAAGTACTCTATTTTAAAATCATCGTTTTCTTTCCAAACGACTTATAAAATTACATCATTTATGCATATTTGTTTATAAAACATAAAATGTACCTTTCAAGACCCATTTTCTATAGAATTCATTAAATCAAATAAAACTACCTTAGATAATTAAGGTAATGATAAGCTTACTCACAATGTCCAATGTTTGGATTTTTGAAGCACACAGTCTAATGATCCTCTGGTGCTATCTCCTTGCCTTTATCGGATGTCTCTCCACCTTGACACAGTATCAAAAATCGAGGAATTTACTACATTGGTGCTAGGTCGAAATAAACTAATTTAGACCTTATTCTAAGGCATGATATGGAAAGCAAAATACGCGAATATTGTCTAAATGCGATATTGATTTAATTTGACCCATTACCCGATAAATCGACCAACGCGTTCGATTTAGCTCAAAATCATCCCATTTCTTTTCTAACATTCCAAACCATTATACATAAGCCAATTTTTTATGAAAATTAGCAAAACTACCTTCACATTTCACCTAGGGAGGTTCGGCCATAATGGGTGCATCATTGCTAGAATTTTTCCTACTCGATTTTTCTTTCCTTAATACATTAATTTCCATATCAAAAACAATGATTTCAAAATCAAACCGCCTAAAATAACATCACTTTCTTCTTCACCATTGACTTGAAGATTCGGCTATGGCTAGATAATGGGGAAAATGAATGTTTTTCTACATGTTTTGTTTACTAACATATTAAACTAACATAAAACACTAACAAATATTAAAATCAATTAAATCCAAAAATTTTCTCTCTCTAAACCCATTGAACCAGCCAAGAATTTATCATGATTTGATGCATTTTAAGCATGGAAAAACATGGAGAAATACCTAAGAATAAGAGAACTCAAGCTTAATAAAAAAATTCTTACCTTTTTCACTTAATTCCCATGAAATTTCCACATTTTTTCTTAGGTTTTTTGCACTTAGGGTTTTGTCTTAAGTTTGTCTCTCTATTTCTGGTTTTGGCCGAATAATGGGATGGATATGGGGGAGGATGGGCTAATTTAATAAGGAAATATTAAAATATTTAAAGCTTGCCATGTGTCACAAGCCTATTTGCCCAAATTTTCTTTTTATGCTTTAAAAATTGACTTTTATTCTCCACCACTAGATTAGTCAAAAGTCAAAATATTGATAAGGGAAGACCATGACTGGAAAAGTGTCTTGGTAGTGGAAAATTACCATTTTGCTCTTGAAGTAGCAAAATTATGATTTTGCCCCTATGTTTCGAAAAATATCGAAAAAATGTCAAAATTTAAAATTTTCACTTCTAAACCTCAAATTATGCTCCAAATAATCATTCTTGGTCAAAAATTTCATCAAATATCCAAATTAAATTTTTAGGTGGCAAAATGACCATTTTACCCCTAGAGAGTGAAAATTTTGGTTTGACTTCAAATTGATCCTCGAACTCTAAATCATCATTTTAACTCATTCCTGGACTGTAAAATATTAAATTTCATCTTAAAATTCCTATTTGAACTATTTCGAGATTAAATTAACTTAAGTGAACCATTAGGTACGATATCGGCTTTTAGCTATTCTTTGAAACTTTCCTAGCATTCACACATGTTGTTCATTGCATGTATGTCATGATATGTATTTATAGGGTCGGGTTGTAACGACCACTCCCCGGTCGCTACCGGCGTCCGAAACTTTCGGGAAAGACCCGTCAAGTCCCAAACAAGCCTGACCAAAATTTTTCGATGATTCACCACATTTAATAATCATATAATATTTATAATTTCATATATCAAATTAATTCATAAATATAAAAATCAATAATAACTTTTTCCTTATTTATCCACAATTATATATACGTCAAAATCTATAATTTTTCAAACTAATGTTTATATACAAATTTAAAATTTATTTACAACTTAATAAGTAGAATACTACGACTTGACTTCAAACATAACAAGTACAGGACACAGCGGAGCGACTCATAATAGTGTGCTAGGAGATGCCTTTACCTATTCACGGTAAACCACACGCGAACGCGTCAATGACTTCACACTAAAACGATCCCTGTCTGCAAAAAGGGAAATAAAATGGGGAGGGTGAGTCTCATAGACTCAGTGAATATCATTGACCCAGTGAGTAGGACGTAGATAGGAAACAAGCAAGCGCAATATCAGTTGAATATAAAACATAGGATCATAAAAGCAATTTATTTCAAACAGAGATTTTGTGCCTTATAACCATTTTTCATATCAAATCGATAAAATCGAGCTAGCTCCCGTGAAACCAAATATTATTCAAAATTATATACAAATTATAGCTAGCCTTTCCGCGAGGAATTTCAAATCCGTTTCATAGAAAACAAATAAAGGAGCTGCAAAAATCCGTTTAAATCAAATTTCACAATGCAAGGAAATATAACTTATAATATTAAAACTTATTTCAATCCATGTAAAATGATTACATTTTATCAAAAATAATTAGTAAGGCTTATGATATTCTTAAAAACATGGCTCATGCCATAAAATTCATATTCGGTGATACCTTGCGCTGGGGTATCCAACTGAAACCGCCAAGGTTGTTAAAAATCTCATATGCTTATAAAACGTATTTTCATTTTGAAAAGTAGCCGTTCCTTGGCGTTAGCGGAGTTTACCATCACGTGGTGGTTCGGCGTGATGTGAACTCTAACCATACCTCAGGAGTTACCCTCCGCACCTCTCATACCGAGGTATAATATAACGGGGTTATCGTGCCCCTCTAATAGGTTGGTCCACGGAACCCGTCACTGCAGTGAGTATCCTATAACCCACCAATTCATAAAAATTTAAATAGCATGATATGGCAATCAAATTATTACCAGGCCAATCCAGGCAAAACAATCAGTTCAAGAAATTTTAATACAAATGCCAATCAGCCAATCATGCCACCACACCGTCATAAGCCATAAATTTCAAAGCATAATTTATATAACACAAATATGTATTCTCAAATTATTCAAATTTTTTAAAATCATCATTCGATTTCAAAATGATTTTTAAAGGGATATTTTAAATCTTTTTTTTTATCAATCCCCGTGTCACGTTGAAATTCTTGTTTCACGAAATGTTCGTTGTAAACATTTGCATGATATTTTCTATCAAACTAGCATGGTGAATATTTAAATATTTCATGAAATGTACATCACACAAACATTAAGGCACATTTTTCATTTTGATGCAAATCATTTCAAAACGCTTGTTTCCCGGTTTAAAATACATTACGTATAATATATATATATATTTTCAAATGATTTATAAAATAGTTTGCACTCACAATTCCTTAAAATTTATTCGACACATGTTTTTCGTAAAAATTGCATTGCACGTAAAGTACACGTAGAAGCATATCTATATACGAAATATTTAGAAATTGACTCCCCCTACTCACCTCTTAATAGTGAGATTTTCCCTCACTATTTATTCGTTCGCGTATCGATAATTGTTCCTATTTATCGATCACGTACTTCGCTCGGTACGCCTTCACGACAATTTTCCTAACATCAAATTTAAATTCAACATGCTTAATCGCACATTTATATGGGTAATAACTTAATTAAATTTCCTTAATCAATTTGCATATTTTTTTTCTAAAATATGCACAATATTAATAAACTACCCATAACTTTAAAATTTTACATTTACTTACCAATGGGCTTTTGCCATTTCTTTGTGACATTGAGCCTCTCCATGGCTTCTTTATTTTTCTCCTATTGGGCCAAGTCTATTTTTATTTTTCTATTGGGCCTTGCCCATCTAATTGTCATTGGGCCATGCCCATGTTAATTTTTTTCATGGGTCATGCCCACCTATTTTTTTTCTTTTTCTTTTTCTCTTTTTTTTTTCTTTTTCTCTTCTACGTTGCTTTCTTTCATCTTTGTCCAGCCCATTTCTCTTTTTTCTTCCTTCTCCCTTCACCACCGTGGTCTCCTCCCTTCACCACCGTGGCCTCCTCCTTTCTTTCCTCTCAAAATTGATCACCACTAGCTCAACTTTTCCATGGCATGAAACTTGGAAATTTCCAGCAACTATGCTGTCTTCTTTAACTCCAATTTGCAGCAGCCAAACATCACCATTTTCAGCCATCAAAACTCTCAAAATTTCAGCAACTTAAAGCTCAATTTCTAGCATCAATAACCTGGAATTTTCAGCACCTAAAACCCCCTCAAAAGGCATCAAAACAGCCCCCAAACAAAGTGCAGAATTTTCAGATTTCATACCTCTCTCAAGAACCGAATTTTCTTCTCTTTTCTCTCCTCTTTTGCTGCCAATTTTCTGCACTTGAAACCAACCTCTTTCTTCTCCAAAAGTGCAGCAAGGATCAGCATCTACCTCCCACAAAATTGTGAAATTTTTCTAGCTTCTTTCTCCCCCATTTCACGTCACTTTCTTCTCTCCCATTCTCTTGGTTTTGTCTAGCTTTTCCTCTTCTTTTCCTTTCCCGATTCTTCTTTTATTTTCTTCTTCTTTGACCAACTTTGCTTCTAGACCTTTCCTTCTTCTTTTATTCTTCTTGTCTTTTCTTCTCTCATTCTTATCTCATTTTCTTTCCTTGACTTTTTGACCGAGCTTTGTTTTGTTTCTTTCCTTCCTTTATTTGTTTTTCATTTCTTTATTTCCTTTATTTCATTTATTTTATTTGTTTTGTCTTTATCCTTACCCTGTCCCCATAATTTTTTGACTAGTTCAACCAACTAAAAAAAATTTGGTTGCTTGTCTTTCATTCCTAACCAACCTTAACTTCTTGTTTTCATGTCCATACATCTACGCTTAAAAATTATTTTGATTTTTCAACATTTCATGTCATTATTTTATTATCCATTTCATCTTATAAATAATCATTTAAGCCTTTAATTATCCTAGGATTTAATTAGGCTTAAAATTGTACTAAGAGACTCTAAAAATTTAATTGTCAATCCTTGAAATTTTTATCCCAAGATATGACGCCTCATCATTTTTCAACGTGATTTTCTCTATTTTAGAGACAGAACTGGATGAAGTGATCTTCATCAAAGTTGTAGCTCTGTCTCTTAGATTTCCAATAGTCTAAGAATTTTTTCAATTGGAGTTCTGTAACTTGAGATATGGCTAAAATACTCAAGCATGTACAAGAACATTTTTGTGTTCTTCAACACTTTGCTCTCCAAAAATTAAGTCCAATATTATCCACACTTATTAAATTTCAATTTCCTTCAAAATTATTCTTCCTTCACATATATAAAATCAAATTATTGAGATTGCATTCCAACGCGGTGTCTCCATAATATTTAAATATTTTCTCACCGCGTTAACTTGACTAAAATGTGCGTCTTACGATTTTCGTCGTTTTCGTCCAAAATTCTTCTTTACTACTCCTCCCCCACTTAAATTAGTCATATTTCATTTTTCATGACTAATTTTGACCTCTAATAAAATATTAATATTATTAATATTATTTTATTAATAAAATACTATTTTATTCTAAAAATTTTCACTTGCCTTCTTTGGTCCCGAAACACATTATTATGTGTCGGTTTACCTCCGAATCATCCTTTAACTCACTAATTTGTCTCTCGATAAAAATATTATTATTTAATTGTGAGTTCTACGCGTATGATACATTTTATTCTTAAGCGTTCCTTAGCACGTCGATTCGCATTAAATAATCATTCCTTTGATCAATAAAGTCTTATTTGTGTCTAACGAGGGTACGGAATATTACACGGGTTTTACAAAGAAGATATATTTCAAGTTAGTGAGTTTAGAAATTGTGTTTGGTAATTCCCCACACAAAAGGTTTGTGTTGAGATCAAGAGATTCCAAAGAGGTCATGTTTCCAACCTTTGGTGGAATTTATTAGAGTTAAAGCTTGCATTGACTTTAGCATTTTGTTTATTATGTATTTTGCTTCATTGTACTGGTTGTTAAGTATTGTACGCTAGTGTTTATGAGGTGTCTTTGTGCATGATTAACTTTATAACACTTGTCTCTTATGTTAACAAGTGCTAATCTTGTACAACTTGTATAAATATTTTGGTCATAGTTGAATGAAACGCGTGAACCTTCAATACAGTTCTCTCTATTTTAGTTTCTTCTTTTCACCTTACCAAAGCAGTACATGACTGCATCTGCTCTATTACAATTTCATCATTTCTTCACAGTTTCCTTACATGGTATTAGAGCATACAACCGATCTTTGTACATATTAAAACTCCTTCTCACTCATCAAAAGCTTATTCTTTAGAAAATGTCAGCCTCAACTGTCACACAGTAAACTACACTTATTTTCGATGGCTCTAATTATCCTATTTGGGCATTAGAATGAAAGCATTCTTGAAAGGTGTCAATCTATGGAATACAGTAAAAAATGAGACCAAAGTACTAGCATTGAGAGATACTGCCACACCAACACAAGTGAAGCAATATGAAGAGGATATAGCAAAGAAATATAGAGCCTTATCTTTTATACACTCAACTGTTATCGAGTCTATTTTTAACTAGATTATGGGATGTGAGACAACAAAACAAGCTTGGAATAAGCTTGAAGAAGGGTTTTTAAGATCTGTAAAAAATAAGCAGATTCAACTTTAGAACTTTAGAAGGCAATATGAATTATTGAGGATGAAAGACAATCAAATTGTGCATGAGTTTATTGATGCTATGATGAAGGTGTTGAATCAAATTTGATTGTTGGGAGAAACTCTGTCTGATGCTAAAGTTATGGAAAAAGTTCTTATAAGCTTACTTGAAAGGTTTAATACCACAATGTCATCTCTTGAACAGTAAAAGATATCTCACAATTTTCTATATTTGACTTGGTAAATATTCTAGAAGTTGATGAACAAAAGAGAACTACAAAGAAGAATGATAAGTTTGATCTTGCATTTACTATTCAAATGAAAGGTAAGACTCATGCAAAGGGCTCAAACAAAAGAAATATGAGTGAAGTTAAAGACAAGGGAAGTATTTAGGGTAAAAAATTTAAAAACAGGAAAATAAAATTTCCAGTTTGTTCCTATTGCAAGAAAATGAGTCACTTCGAATTATATTATTGGTTTAGGCCTAACGTAAGATGCAATGCATGTAAACAGCTAGGTCATGTTGAAAAGGTTTGTAAAAATAAACTTGAAACGAAAGAAAAAGTTTCTCATGCTACTGAAAATGTGGAGACTTTAGAAAATCAGTTGTTTGTAGTTATCAGAGGCAAGCAAGCAAATGATGAGCAGTGGTTTCTTGATAGTGGAAGTTCAAACCATGTTACATCAAATCCTATTTTATTTACTTATTTGAATACAAATTACAAGTCAAAGGTAAAAATAGGAAATGGTGTTTATCTTGATGCTGTGGGGAGAGGCACAATTGGTATTAAAGCATCTTCAGGCCAGAGGTATGTACTTGATGATTTGTTAATACCTAACATAGTACAAAATCTAGTAAGTGTAGGCCAAATGATGGAAAATAACTATGTGTTGGTATTTAAAAATGATGTTTGCACCATTTATGACCCTTCTAGTGATCTGTTGATGAATGTTCAAATGAAAAATAAATGTTTTCATGTTAATTTACCTGAAGTTTGCATGCAAGCAAGTAGCAGCAATGTTGATGCTTCATCATTTTGGCATAAAAGACTAGGTCATTGTAGTTTTGGCTTTATGACTCTATAGCAATCTCAGAACCTAATAGAAAACCTACCTAAGTTCAATCAATCAACTTCAGTTTGTGGTGTTTGTAAATTTGGTAAACAGAGTAAAAAACCATTTCCATTTATCAGCTCATGGAGGGCAAGAAACAAACTTGAACTAGTCCATTCTGATGTGGTAAGGCCTATGACTCAACAATCTCTGTATGGAAGCAGATACTTTATAGTCTTTATAGATGACTATAGTATATATACATGGATTTATTTTCTTAAATCCAAATCAGATGCTCTTGAGAAGTCTATGATGTTCAAAGTCAAAGCTAAAAAGGAATCTGGTTACAAGTTGAAGTGTCTCAAATCAGACAATGGTGGAGAATATACTTCCCTATAGTTTGAAAAATTTCTTATAGCAGAAGGCATTATCATCAGCTTGCAATTCCTTACTCACCTCAACAGAACAGGTTAAGTGAAAGGAAAAATTGATCAATACTTGATATGGGAAAATGCCTTTTGTTTGAGAAAAGTCTTCCAAAGAAATTTTGGGTAGAAGTATGTAACACAGCAGTTTATCTATTGAACAGGTTACCAACTAAAGCTTTAACAACACAGACCTCTTATGAAGCTTGGCACAGTAAAAAGCCTTTTGTTGATCATCTCAGAATATTTGGGAGTTTGTGTTATAGTCAAGTGACTAAGAATTTTAGAGATAAGCTTGATCACAAGTTTGAAACTGCAGTGGTTATTGGCTACAATGAGCAATCAAAAGGACACAGACTTTATCGTGTGAATTTAAACAAAGTCATTTTATCCAAAAATGTCATCTTTAATGAAAATGCTAAATGGAACTGGGATACGTCTAAGTCAGAAATGACAAAATCTTCATTCAAAATTGAGCATTTTGAACTAACAAAAGCTTAAACAAATATCTCAAATCTGACTACAGATGCAGATGATGATGAGCATTTTGCAGTAAAAGGTTTTCGTAGTCTTGCCGATGTTTATCACAGAAGTCTAACAGTTATGTCTAAACCAAACTCATTTCAAGTAGCAACAGAATCAAAAGAATGGAAAGCTGCAATGCAGGAAGAAATCAAAGCAATTAATCAAAATAATACTTGGACATTTATTGAAAGACCTAAGAAATAGCGTGTAATAGGAGTTAAGTGGATCTTCAGAAGAAAGTTTAGCTCTAATGGAAGCTTGAACAACTGTAAGGCAAGACTTGTTGCTAAGGGATATTCTCAGCTTTCAGGTATTGATTTCTTGCATACCTTTGCTCTAGTAGCTCGATATGAGACCATTCGATCGTTATTGGCTATTTCAGCTGCATTTGGTTGAAAAGTAACCATTTTGATGTGAAATTAGCTTTCTTGAATGGTAAATGGTGTTAGTCCCAAGTAAATGTGCTAGAGGCGGGGTAATAGCACTTTTGGCTCTAAACAAGATGAAGGAGTAATTTAAGAAGGAATGGAAATAAAAACAGAGCAGACAATACACCAGAATTTAGAGTGGTTCGATTAAAGACCTATATCTACCACCTTGATTGTTTAACTAAGGATTTTGAACAAAATCACTAAAAAACTATAGAATTCCTAAGCTCTCACCAAGCTTTACAATGGCTTTTAGCATGATCAACCACAACCTTGACAATGGTTTTTCACGAAATCAACAAAAACCCAACAACTAAATTTTAAAAGGCTAAGTTAGAACCTATACACTTAATATAGCAATCCAAGCTTGAATAAATCCCTTAGAGTGACTTGCTCACTTTAAGTGTACAAGAAGAAAAGAAATAATGAAGTACCTATGATCACTGACTTGATCTAAATGGTATAAAATGAAGTCAATGAAGTGCTTATCTCAAATACAAAGATAAGGGTGAAGTGCAGTAAGAATACAAAGGGTTTTTGCTGGTTTTTCTCTTTTTCTGATCTTAAAAGCCTTCGAAAACTGATTCATAACTATTGGGGGTGCCTTACATACGGAGAAACAACTCTGATGGGTGTTAGGCAGTTTCTGATTATTGAAAATAGTTTGGTGGCAAATATGGCTGTTAATCTGTCTTCCAGTGCTTAATTCAAATTTTCAAATAGAATGCTCTTAGTTGACTAACATATGTCTTAGTCGACTAACTCGTCTCTGGTTTTTTATCTCAGCTTCTAGCAGTGAGCACTTAGTCGACTAACTTACTTCTTGGTCAACTAAGTCGTTTCTGTCTTGAAGTCCATATTTCTAGTAGTAAGCTCTTAGTCCACTAACCTACTTCTTTGTCAACTAAGTCTTCTCTGTCTCTCAATACTCTTGAACCCACCAACTTCCAATTTGAATTTTAGTTGACTAATACCCTTCAATATTCAATTAAGAGGCTTCTGTTTTGTTGATCAATGGTGACTCCTTATTCATATGATTTTTGATATGTGCTTTTGAATGATTAGTTTGTTATTGACATACAATTTTTGCCATACACACTCAAGTAGAAATATTAGACATAAATGAATGGGAATGTTTTATTATCATCAAAAACTAATGAAGTCAACACATTGCAGGAGAAGGTTTATGTTGAGCAGCTTGAGGGTTTCAAAATTGAATCAAATCTTGACAAAGTCTACAGATTGCATAAGGCTCTTTATGGCCTGAAACAAGCTCCTTGCACTTGGAACAGTAAAATTGATTTTTATTTGATGAATCTTGGATTTGAAAAAAGCTTTAATGAAGCTACTTTATATGTGATTAAGCACGAAAATGAAGCTCAAGTAATCATTTCCTTATATGTTGATGATTTGATGATCACAGGCAATGACACACTAGCAATTAACAAATTTAAATATGAGATGGAGAAAAAATTCAAGATGTCAGACCTAGGCTTGATGAATTATTTCCTTGGAATGCAGATATATCAGACAAACAAGGGTATTTTTATCTCTCAAGGAAATTATATCCAAACTATTCTAAATAAGTTTCATATGAGTAACGGCAATTCTGTTTCAACACCACTGGTTGTAAATCAAAAACTAACAGCAGTTGATGGTTCAAGGCTTGAAGATGCCACCAGTTATCGAAGTTTAATTGGAAGCTTGCTTTACATTTGCTCCACTCAACCTGAACTGATGTATTCTATCAGTTTATTGTCTAGATTTATGAGAGAACCAACTGATATTCACTTTGTAGCTGCTAAATGTATTCTTAGGTACTTAAAGGGTAGTATTCATCATGGTTTGTCTTTTAACAGAATGAAAGAAATCAAGTTGTTTGGATATTCATACAGTGATTGGGTAGGGAGTGTTGAAGACTCCAAAAGTACTTCAGGATATGTTTTTTCATTAGGCAATGGAGTTTTTCTTGGAATTCACATAAGCAGACTATGGTTGCACAATCATCAACAGAAGCTAAATATATTTCTGCTAATGCTGCAATGAACCAATCTATCTAGTTGAGAAAAGTTCTAAAGGATTTAACCTTTGAGCAATTGACTCCCACAAGTATCCTGATTGATAGTAAGTCTGCAATTGCTGCCTCCAACAATCCAATGTTTTATGAGAAAACTAAGCATATAAAGGTGAAATTCCATGCAATCAGAGAAGCTGAGAATGATGGTGAGATTGTTCTTGAATATTATCCCTTTGTAAATCAACTTGCAGATATTTTGACAAAGACTCTACCTATAACCAGGTTTGCAGACTTGAAGGCAAAATTGAGAGTTGTCAATGCAGGCTTTAAGGAGGAATGTTAGAGTTAAAGCTTGCATTGACTTTAGAATTTTGTTTATTATGTATTTTGCTTCATTGTACTGGTTGTTAAGTGCTGTACACCAGTGTTTATGAGGTGTCTTTCAAGATTAGCTTTATAACACTTGTCTCTTATGTTAGCAGGTGTTAATCTTGTACCACTTGTATAAATATTTTGGTCATAGTTGAATAAAACGTGTGAACCTTTAATACACTTCTTTCTGTTTTAGTTTCTTTTCTTCACCTTACCAGAGCAGTACAAGACTGCATCTGCTCTGTTACAATTTCATTCACAGTTTCCTTACAGAATTGTGCCGCTAAGCTCATTATCGAAAAGTCGTAAACTTGTAAGGTTTGAAAGACTCCATACAGTACGAGGAATTGGACCCGAAAGCCGATTTCTTGAAAGGTCGAGAGAAATCATGGACTTCAAGTTTCCAATCTCTGAATGAATTATGCCAGCGAGTCTATTCTCATAGAGAAAGAGGAACTGGAGCTTTGTCAATAGGCCTATTTATGGTGGAATCCTTCCCGTGAATAAATTGTTTTGAAGTTGCAAAGAGATCAAGTTGGTCCAATTAGAAATGAGAGATGGCGGGATCTCACCAGAAAAAGAATTATCAGATAAACCCAACTCCATTATTTTTGTGAGTTGTGACAAGGACATAGGCAACGCCCCACTCATTTGATTCCCGGATAAAGCCAAAAAGGTAAGATTAGTACAGGAACCAAGCTCGGATGGGATAGTAGAATTTAAGCCATTCGAGCGCAGATCAAGTTTCTTCAGCTTTCTTAGTTGGCTAAAAGAAGATGGAATTTTCCCTTCAAACGAATTTTCAAACAACTCAAGAGTTTCAAGATTAGACATGGTTCCTATACTCTCAGGAATTGAACCGGTTAACTGGTTGGTTCCTAGTCGGAGATCTATCAGTTGGGAAAGCTTGGAAATGTTCGATGACAATGGTCCTTCAAAGGCATTGCTAGTGAGGTTAAGATACTCAAGCTTGCTCAGATTGGTGTACAATGATTCCGGTATTGCACCAGTCAAGTTATTCAGTGACAAGTCTAGGAATGTAAGATTACGGCAGTTGAGTATAAATTGAGGGAATTCCAATTGATCAAGTTCATTGAAATCCAAGCTTAGGTGTGTCAACAAAGGCATGACCAAGAAATCCGACCAGTCAATAGAAACAAAATAGTTGTATCCAAGGTCGAGGTACCTTACTCTTTGGAGATTGCTAACTTGAGAAGGGATGGTACCATTGAGATTGTTGTTGAATAGACTCAGATACTGAAGCTCCGTTAGACGACCTATCTCCGATGGTATGTTTCCTTCAAAAAAATTGTTGCTCATGTCCAAGACGAGGAGTTTTGACAGAGTACCAATTGCGGACGGTATTGGCCCCTTCATACCGCTATTGATAAGGTCAAGGCGCGTGAGATTGGCAAATGGAGTGAAGTTGAATTGGGCGATGGAACCAGACATGTTTGCATTGGAGAGGCTGATTTCGGAGACTGTTCCAGTGCCATCGCAGGTAATGGAAGTCCAGTTGCAGAGGTTGTTGAGATTGGACAAGGACCAAGAGTTGAGAGAAGGTGGCGAAAAAGACAAGCTGTTCTTCCATTGGACGAGTGCTTCTGCTTGCGTTCTTGCTGAACACGTGATCTTCAATGGGAGTAGAGAAAGCAAAACAACATGGAAGAGAACAAGACAGGGATTACGGTGATTTGACATGCTTATAGCTGCTGCGAATCTCTAGTAATGTAAGTTGGGCTTGGTTTAGAACTTTAGATGAACTCTCTTATAGCTGGGAGAAAGGCAAATATTTCCATGCCGTAAACATTCAATTTCCAAGTCTTGTTCTGGCTCTGTACTTATCGTCTGAACATGGAATAGTGGAACCAACCCAGCACTCCACCTAAGATTACGATAGTTCACTGGAGAATATAGAAACAGCCATACATTTGACTTGGGAAGGTGATTCGAAGTTGCCATTTGCCACCAACTATAAGCGTGTAGGCCACAGCATTTAAAATGTAAATATAAGATTGGACCAGCTGACTTTCAAGTTCTGATTTTGAGCATGGATTAGCATGTCCTTTTCTTTATTTTCTACGTCCACCTTTTTGTAGCCTTTTAAGATAACAAACGTCGTAACCAGAAGATATTTGATTTTGATTGTTAAATTTTTTTAAGTGGAAATTTAATTGTAGTTATTAACTTTTTTTTATGAAAATTATTTTACAAATGCAATGTTATACGAAAATAATAAAAATAATTAGAATAAGTAAAACAGTTACTTCACTTAGAAGATAACATCGAAAGTAACTTAAAATAGTGATAGGGTTCCTCTCTCCTTATCACAAGAACCATTTTACACGGTACAAGTAAAACTCAGAGTAGAGGAAGATGCAGCTACCAATGAAAAATACTAGTACAGATAATAAATGGAAAGCCAGAGCAATGACAAGCACTTCTTTAATAGTAGTAACAATACCTGATTTCAGCACTGTTAGAGAGAAGGAAATCCAGAAAAACAACTCAATCATTTTTCTTTAAAAAAATTAAATTTAACATCAGTCACATTCTTTCTTTCTTTCTTTTGTTTTCTATTGGTCTTGCTGATTCGTTTTCCCAGCCTTTCCTCACTTGTTTGACGGTTAATCTGGAAACTGGATTCACATAGTCCATAGGATACATCAAAGTGAAGGTCACCTTTTGAATTTTCAAAGTTCCAAATTTCTGCACAAATTTTCTTTTAAGGGCGCATTAGATTTTTCAAACAGACGAAATGAAAGAGGCTAATCTGCTTTTTATAATGTGAAGAAAAGACCAGACCAATGCCGAAACACAGATAGTCAATGAGAAAGACAACTTTGGTCTTCATACTTCATGCCTCCAGCCAAAGAGCCTTTGAACCTGATGGCAACTTTTCTCCCCATGAAGCACGGCTTGGATACACAAAAATAAGTCATGCACAAAGTCAAGAAAAGAATTAAATAAAAAAATTAAGCTAGGGAGTATTCAAGCAAAAGCAGAACAAATTAAGCCCTCAGAGATACTTAACCATCTGCTGGACTAAGTGTCACAGACTACGTCGCTTAATTTAAGTACGCGATAATCAATATGGATTTGGGTGGATGCTTTCACATAAATCTATCAAAAACTCGATTATGTATGAGTAAACACATATTATACTCATGAGTTAGCCTGCAAAAAACAATAACAAAATCATAAGACATAGCAAATATTAGCATATGAAAAGCCAGAGTCAGGGGTGGAGCTAGCTAATATTTATTGTGGGGTCTAAACACAGAAGAATAAGAGTTAAAAATTTTAAAAACTAACATATTAAATTCAATCAACAATCAAAAGATTGATAATAGAAATGTAAAATTAAATAAAAAAACTATAATGTGTAAAATATAAATTGTTAAATTCTATATATAAAATTAATAATTTCTTCTAATTATATAATCAGGATTTTTTAAAAACTATATATTCAAGAAAATTTCATTTTTACTAAATATAAAATGTAAAGCACATAAAAAAATATACTCAAGTTAATTTTATCTTACATAATCAGGATTATATAAAATTTTAAGTAACAATATAACATTACAACTTATATTTAAGAACTACATAATAATTTATTAATTTTTAAAAATTAAAATCATAGAAAATAAAATTTACGTAACAGAAAAATGAACATAGCAAGTAGAAGATAGATACCACATATAACAAAACAAAAAGGAAAGAAAAAGAATATAGTTGATGGTTTGTAGAAATTTGAGAAAGAAAATCTATAGAACTTAGAACATATGAGCAAATGGAATAGAAATGAAAAAGATTAAATAAATATAAATAAAAATAATAATACAAATTGAAAAAAAAACTAAAAAAAAAACTTTAAAGTTGAGTGAGATATGTGAAATCATTTTATTATTTTTATTTGTATTAATTATTAAATAAAAAATTATTTTGAAGGGATCATTAAGAGAATATATAAAAAATTTTAAAAATTTTAAAAATTTTTTATGTTATGAAAAAACTTTTAACAATTTTCGGGACATCAATTAAGGAGGCTTCGCCCCTGGCTAGAGGTATGGCTCGCACTTCTTTAATATTAGTAACAATACTTGATTTCAGCACTGTTAGAGGGAAGAAATCCACAGAAACAACCCATCATTTTTCTTTTAAACAAATAAATTTAATATCAGTCACATTCTTTCTTTCTTTTGTTTTCTCTTGGTCCTGCTAACTCGTTTATCACTTGTTTAATGGTTAATCTGGAAACTGGATTCGCATAATCCATAGTGTACATCAAAGTGAAGGTCAACTTCTGAATTTTCAAAGTTCCAAATTTCTGCACAAATTTTCTTTGAAGGGCACAATATATTTTTCAAACGGATGCAATGAAAGAGACTTATCTGCATTTTATAATGTGAAGAAAAAACCAGATCAATACCAAAACACATATATTCAATGAGAAAGACAACTTGGGTCTTCATACTTCATACCTCCAGCCAAAGACTTTGAACCTGATGGCAACTTTTCTCCCCATGAAGCACGGCTTGGATACACAAAAATTAGTCATGCACAAAGTCAAGGAAAGAATTAAATAAAAATAATTAAGCTAGGGAGTATTTGAGCAAAAGCAGAACCAGTTAAGCTCTTCACAAATACTTAACCATCTGCCTGACTAAGTATCACGTACTACACCCTTTGGCTCAAGTATGCAATAGCTCATGCGGCATTGGGTGGATGATATGCGCATCAAATACATATATTTAATGGGAGATCAAATACCTAATTAGGTTAAGTTAAACTAGATTT
Organism: Theobroma grandiflorum; assembly: GCA_036013995.1. NCBI lineage: Eukaryota > Viridiplantae > Streptophyta > Magnoliopsida > Malvales > Malvaceae > Theobroma > Theobroma grandiflorum. Next base: position 13,132,748 of record CP142130.1, on the reverse strand, counting down.
AGGATCAGATTTAGGTGTTTTTAGTTATTTTATTATTTTAGTTTAATTTATATTTAGATGTTTATTTTAAGTTAATAATATTAGTTGTATGTTATTTATGTTTATTTTTATGTTTTTGTAGAAGTAGGATTGAAAATAACTTCCATTGGTAAAGAAAGGTGCATAATGGACTAGTGCTTTGTCTGCACATGTTTCGGTTTTTCAAGCATAACTCTCTCTAAATAAGTCCAAATAACGTGATTATCGAACCAATTGAAAGCTAAGAGAATAGCTACAACTTTGACATTTACCACTTTGCCTAGTTCTAATTAAAACATGGTCAAAATCCTTGTCCAAGTCGAGGCACTGCAATAGTCTACATTAAAGATGATGATGTATTTGAAGCATATTTTTCACTCTAAAAGTCTAATTCACGTGATTCTTGAGCCATTGGAAATCTAAGAGACAAATCTGCACCTTTCATGTTCTCCACTTTTCCATGTTCGAACGAGATCATAGAGAAATATTGTCAAGAAACCAACACCACAATGTTGAAAAAACTTTTAGGCTAGATTTCAACACAAAATCTTTGAGAGTTGTGACTCTCAAAAATTTTGAGAGCCGCAGCTCTCATGAATTTTCCAAAAATAAGCATTGTACAAGATTTTGGAAGTTAGGGCTTTTGAAGGCTATTTAAGGGGCTTTTCTCAAAGGTTTCTAGGAAGAGGCAGCAAGCAATTTCTCTACAAAAAGAGCCAAAAACAAAACAAGAAAACAAGAGAATTTGATAGAGAATCAAAATCACAAAGCTTTAATTATTTGTTTTTTCTCTCTACTTTTGTATTTTTCTTATTTTCTTTAACTTGGATTAATGGCTAATTTTCTTTGGAAAAAGTTTTTATTAGATATTATAAGCTAAACTATTTTTCTAAGATTATGATGGACTTCAACGTATAGCTTGAATATTAGTTTCTCTTTGATTTACTATGAATGGATATAGTTTTGCTTATTCAAATCTGTTCTTAATGTTTTTTATTGTAGAGCTAATAATTAACTAATTTGTTAATCAAATTGAGACTCGACAAAGAGATTTTAGATTGGACTAAGGTTTGAATAATGTATGTTCACGTTAGTTAGGTGATTTGATTTGTGATTCAAATAGACATACACCAATTGCCATACAGAGCCAAATTAGAATACTAGCTTAATGAACCTTATTTAATTAATTACTATAGACATATAGTGACTCGATTAAGTTAGGTATTTGTATAAGCATTTCGATGGAGACTTATACATAGCTTTGGATTCTAGTTAGCAAAACCACCCATGAATATAAATAATAAGAGAAGCTGGTATCTGATAAAATGTTGAATAAACCCACAATCCTATATTTTAATTTATTGCCTTTCTTTAATGAATTTTTCATTTTTATTGATTTGTTGAGTGTTTAATTAGATTAAGTTTCAATTACTTTTCTATAAAAATTGAGTTAGTTGAATAAGATTAGTTTGTCATAATTTTAGTACATATTGAAAAAGTAAGAACAAATCTCTGTAGGATACTGTAAAGCCCGACCCTATTTTATCTGTGACATGTCATTCACATGCATTGGATAGCATGTTTGCATATTAAATTTGCCCCGAAAAACTAGTTAAATGACGATATTGCCCTAGTAGTACTAATAAGTCGATTAAGCCTCGAACTAGTTCAAATAGGAATTTTAAGGTGAAATTGAAGATTTTACAGTCCAAGGATAGTTTATAATGGTGATTTGGAGTTCGAGGAGTAAGTTGGAGTCAATCCGAAATTTTAGTGTCCTAGGGGCAAAATGGTAATTTTGCCACCCGAGGACAAATTTGAATTTTTTGAGAGGATTTGGATCAAATTTGAGAAATTGAAATATGGTATGAGTATGAGGAGTGAAAATTATGCATTTGGCAATTTTTCAAATTTTGGGACAAAAATGTAATTTTGCACTTTTACGGGGGCAAAAGTGTAATTTTGCAAAATTACTCCACCAAGATTTTTGGATTAGTCTAGAAACTTCATGTAAGCTATGGATAAGGGAAGAAAATTTTGTGGTGGAGAAAGAAAGTCAAAAGAAAAATTAATAAAGAAATAATTAATAAAAAATTTAAAATGTATTGAAAATATATATTATTTTAATTAGCTTGTAAATAGGCTTAAAAATCAGCCAAGAACCCTTGAAAGGGTCGGCCTAAGCAAGGGAAAAGGAGGAAGAAGAGAAACCCAAAACCTAAGTTGAAAATTCAAGAAGATATCAAGGGAAAACAAGAAATCAAGTTAGAAAAAGGTAAAATTCTTGAATTTTTTTAGTGTTCTTCATCACCCAATCTTTCTTTTTCATTTTTCATACAAAATTGACATATGAGTATGATGATCCCTTGCTGATCGAACATCCATGGGTGGGTTTTGATCTATTTTGTTGGTAGATTTTAAGGTAATTTAATGTTTTTAGTTAGGTGAAATCGAAAAATAACAAAAACTAGCAAGAAAAAAAATTTTCTCCATTGAACCCTATTATGCCGAATTTTCCAAGAGAAAAATTGCTACTGAAATTGATGATATTTCATGGTATTTTGATGAATTATGACGAAATATGAAGTTAGAAAATTAATGGGAAATTTTGGTACAAAAACTGAAATTTTTGCCTAAAGTGCAGACTGGTGCACTAGATGATTCGGACTGCAAATTGGCATCACATTCACAGTCACTAAGGTAAATAGATGTAATTAGAGTATAGAAATTGAAAGAAATTAATTTGGAATTAAATCGGAGACTTTAGCCAATTTAACTGCGTGTAGGCGAATTAAGTCGAATATCATGTTTAGACGATTATTCGGACAGTTTGCATTGCATTTCATGCACTCATTTAGAATTATAGAGCCTGAAATCAATTATGATTAATTGACATGATTTATTGAAATTCATGTCACGCGTAATGTATAGGTGGTGAACTGTCGGACAAAGGCAAAAAAATCACGCTTGACGATCGCGACTAGGAGTATTTTGAACTCGTAAAACCTGTGAGTGGATAAATTACCGTTTTCAATATCTAGAGTAGTTTTATCTGTTTCTATGCTTTTAAAATAAATTGAATTTTATGAATGATTCTTAAATTGAAAACAATTGAGTTTATAACACTGAGTATGTGGAGACTGGTGCTAATTTGTGTTTATGTATTAAAATTGAAATTTATGGTTTATGATCTTGGTGAGCATGCTTGGCTGGTTTATTTTGTTGAAATTGCATGAATTGTTGTTTGCCGTGCAGGCTGGCTAGTATAAAAATTGCCTTTTTATGCTGCAAAATTTTTATTGTTTGGTGGGTTAATTATTAATCGTTGCAGTGGCGGGTTTTCCGTGGACCAGCCTATTAGAGGGGCACAGTAAACCCAGTTATTATTTTTACCTTGGTACGAGAGGTGTGGAAGGTAACTCCTAAGGTAAATATTGAGTTCACTTCACGCCGAACCACCATGTGAAGTTGAACTTAGCCAACGCCAAGGATCGATTGCGTTTTGAGAAATTATAAAATTGTAACAGCCTTGGCAAACTCGATCGGATGCTCTGATCAAGTGTCCACAAGTATGAGTTTGGCCTAAGCCTAGTTTTACAAAAGAAATCATAAGCCTTGTGTTTGATTAAATGAAATTATTTGGTATGGTTTCACTAAACTTGATGTTATGAACTTGTCACGACCCAATTCCCGGGCCATGACCGGCGCAAGGACCCAATGAGCATAGCTCACTAAGCCCAAGCAAGCCTATTTTTCACTTACTTGATTCCATACACGCTCGTGTGAGGCATCCACACGTAATGCACCCAGTGTGCATCCAACGCCAATTAACAGTGACATATCCAGTCACACATACACACACACCCTTTCCGGGGGTGAACACAGCCAAAACACAATGGCATTATTAATCACAATATACATGCACTATGCCAGTCATGTATTTAGCAATTCACATTGCTTACACATATTTACATTCATACCAGTCAGAAATAAACTTTAACAGTGTACATTACATGTACATAACCAGCATACAAAACCCATGACTACCAGCGGAGACATATACAATAAAAACAGGCAGCTATCGAATGCCAGACACCTACCAGGAGATGAACTACAACGATCCCGTGATCTAGGAATCTACAACCTCCTGATCTGAAAACATGAATTTTTGAAAACGTGAGTATAAAACTCAGTGAGCAAACATTAGACAGGAACAAGCAATAATGTCCGGAAGGGTTATAAAAATATGATGCAAACATTTGGAACACATACATTTTTATCCAATTGTTTCCCAACCCTTCCCCTCATTTTAATTTAATTTATAACACAGAAATAATCCTTTTCATACATATGCACACATATACTCACAAATGCATATGCAATCATATATACTGCTAAATATTCACTATCCTTAGTGGAAAACATTTATTAGGGAACTTGGCAAGCAGTATCACTCAGCCTTGCTGCCAAGTACCTGAACGAGCATCCTTTGGTAAGGGGTATCACTCAGCGTCCCTTCCAAGCTCGTGGGCGGAAATTAATTGGTAAGGGGTATCACTCAGCATCCCTTCCAATTTTCCGGGCGAAAATTTCTCGGTGAGGGGTATCACTCAGCATCCCTCTTTACACACCATTTCAGGCATGTGCATTTTCCTCTCTTCACGCGTGCACGGTGATAACACTTTCACAACACTTTTCAACCATCCATGTAAACATCATCACAATGTACACATTTATCACACTCAAATTTCACATCAAATAAATAATATTTCATGCCTTCATGCATATCACATAATTTCATGCTTTCAAGCATAACACATAATTTTTATGCCTTCACGCATAACACATAATTTACCACATAAAATCATTTTCCTCAAAGGCTTGTTCCCGGCACGTATTTTTAAAAACTTTGGATAAATCATTTAATTATCCACATCAATACAATTTGCATTCCCCGAATAATTTGAAATGCAAGTTCACTCACCGTCTCACAAATATCCGGATTCCGGATGCTCTCGGATTAATCGCCCTCAATTACGATTCCCTTGCCTTTTCCGGACTTCTCACCACCTTAACACAGAATAAAATTAAGAAATTACTATAATGCCCCAAACCAATACAAATTAATTTAAATTGCTAGCGTGTGATACGTAAGAGCAAAATCGCGTCCGATTATCGCTTTAACGCGGTATTGCCTAATTTCGACCGTTCAGTCGATAAATTGGCCATTAAGCCCGATTCAATTCCAAATTGATCCATTCTTTTTCTAATACCTTAATTCATCCCATACCATGTAATTGATGCCAATTTCAGCATCCTACCCTTTCCAATTCCTTATGGAAAAATTCGGCCAATGCAGTGCATTAGCACTGAAAATTTTTCTACTACATTTTTCACTTTAATTTATCATTTTCCAATTTCTTTCATTTCAAATGGAACCATTTCATTTGAAATGAGACAATTCCTCATGCATTCACTACACACTAGGTTCGGCCTAACAAAGAACAACCATGGAATCAATTTCTTTCTTTCATTTTTCTTCCATAATCATGCTTAACTACCTCTAACTACTAACATAGTCCAAAATCAATCCAATCCAACATCAAATCCATACTCAAACCCATTTTTCAGAATTAAACTCTTCATGATATCTCCATAATAAACCATAGAAATCAAGAACAAAAGCATTGGTAAGGTAAATCACAAGCCAAAGTAAAGATTGATTACCTTTATTTTGTTTGAATCTTGGAAAAACACTTCAAATCTATGGATTTTGGCATAGGTTTTATGTTTTTCTCTTTGGTTCTTCTTGTTTTTCCTTCAATTCTGGTGGGTGCCGACTTTGAGAGAGAAATGAGGGTTTAAATGCTGATTTTTATGGCTTAAATAATATAATAAACAAGGTTGCCACGTGGCACCATGTGATTGGCCCGTTTTTGACTTTTTTGACTTTTTCTCCCATTTGATCTCCACCACTTGATTCATCAAGTCAACATCTGATCCAAGGTTGACCATGGCTGGAAAAATTTATTCTGGTGTTGGAAAATTACCGAAATGCCCCCGGGATGGCAAAATTACGATTTTGCCCCTATACTCCGAAATGTCCCGGAATTTCATTATTTTCACTATCCAACCTCAAATAACATCAATATAAATCAATATTACCCAATTGGGGTAAAATCCTTTCAAAAAAATTCACATTTAGCACTCCGGTGGCAAAATTACCATTTTGCCCTTGTGCTCCAAAAACACTGAAAATCACCATTTTACACTGCTAAACATCATTTTATACTCCAAAAATCATAACTATATGTCACATAATTATTTTTAGTCCACTGTGATCAAATCTTGGTTAAAAATCTCCATAAATCAACAAATGAGAAATTGACCGTTTTGTCCTTAACCGGTCAATTTTCCCGATTAACTCCAAACTGGACCTTGAACTCCGAATCACTATTCTGAGCTATTCTGTGGGTCTCAGAATTTTGAAATTCCCCTTAGAATTTCCATTAAACTAGATTGAAGCTCGATTTCACTTAATTGTACCAATAGGTACAATACCGGTTTTCTAACAACTCAGACAGGGTCTCACAGAACTATATTGTGATATTGCGTTTTTATATTGTCTCCATCTACTCGACTTTAGATGTCGTGGATGGTATTTATTTACTCATTGAGTTGTAAAACTCATCACCCTCAATTTCCCCTATTTCAGGCTCACAAGCATTAGTAGATAGAGAGTTTTGTTAAGAAGAAAGTTTGGAGTAGTAACCTTCAGTCTCAAAGGTCCATCTCTTAGTCTATATTGCTCTATTTTGGGCCCACTTAACATTGTAAATTAAAGTTTATACTTTAGTTAACTGTATTACAGTATGTAATAATATATTTTGCTTTTACGTTGTAAAAATTATTTCCAATTATCTATATAAAAATTATTTTATAAGAAATTATATTATTTTATGGAATATTTTTATTTTATTATATTAAATATGATTTGACTTAAATTGTATGTTTTAAATATCCGATTTCAATTCCGATTGCAAATTATGTATTCTCAACGCGTATATAACATTTTTACCAAATTTCAAAATTTTCAACAAAAATTAACCGAAACGCCCGTGTAGCAAATTTCGTCTTTTTCTCAGTTTTTATTTGAAATCGGATAAAATGTTTACGAACATGAAGTTAGTAAATAAAGACTCATAGGGGAGTTGAAAAACTGATACAAGATGCCTTGCGAGGCCTCGGTTTGTTCTCGGGGAATGAGGGCTTATCGGGACATCGCGACAATTGTCATGGACTCGATGGTAGTTCCTGGTCGTGACAGATACAATTCTGGACTTGCTATCTATATTACTTGTTCGATATGTATGCTTACATGTGCAAAATCCACAAGAAGTTTTTGGCTTCATTGCTAGAGATTTGTGTTCCCTATCTATTTTTCTAATATTAACATTCATGGATTAATCTTAGTTTGAGTTTTTCTTTCTTTATGTTTTAGGTACTTTTGGTTGAGGTGATTAATTATTATAACTGTAAAGCCCGACCCTATTTTATCTGTGACATGTCATTCACATGCATTGGATAGCATGTTTGCATATTGAATTGTCCCGGAAAACTAGTTAAATGACTATGTTGCCCCTAGTAATACCATGGAGTCGATTAAACCTCGAACAAGTTCAAACAAGGATTTTAAGAGTGAAATTGAGGATTTCACAGTCCAGGGATTACTCAAAACAGTGATTCGGAGTTTGAGGTTCGGTTTGAAATTAGTCAGGAAAATTGACTGATTAGGACAAAACGGTCATTTTGTCATTTAAGGACAAAATGGAGATTTTCATAAAAGATTTTGATCACATTTGATTAAGATTAATCATTTGAAGTATAATATGATTTATTGGAGCATAAAATGAAATTGGCAATGATAAATTTAATTTCTCAGTAGTTTTGGAGCACAATGGTAAAATAGTAATTTTACCATTAAAGGACAAAACGGGAATTGTTGGAAAAGATTTTTGACAACAATTGATCAAGATTAATTATTTAGATTATTTAGAACATAATTTGAGGATTTAGTAGTGAAAAGTTTCAATTCTCGATACATTTCGGAGTATAAGGGCAAAATCATAATTTTATCACTTGAGGAGGAAAATTGAATTTTCGAGAGGATTTGGATCAAATTTGAGAAATTGGAGAATGGTATGAGTATGAGGAGTGAAAAGTATGCATTTTGGCAAATTTTCAATTTTTAGGGTAAAAATGTAATTTTGTACTTTTTCGGAAGTAAAAGTGTAAGTTTGCAAAATTACTCCACCAAGATTTTTGGAATGGTCTAGAAACTTCATGAAAACAAAGGATAAGTGGTGGAAATGTGTGGTGGAGAAAAGAAATTCAAAAAGAAAATAAATAAATAATAAATTAATGAATAAAGTAATTAACATGTGTTAAATTAAATATTTAATTATTTAAGTTATAAAAAGCCATAAAAAATCAACCAAGGACCCCAAGCATGGTCGGCTAAGCAAGGCAAGGAGAGGAAAGGAAGAAAACACAAACCCTAGCCTAGAAATCAAGGAGAAAACAAGGAAAAATCAAGAATTCAAGCAATTAAAAGGTAAAATTTATGAATTTTCCTATTAATCTCCATTACCCATGCTTTCTTTTCTTTCTTCCATGCATGAATCACTAGTGGGTATAACCCACTCTTGCTGACCGAATACCCATGGAGAGATTTGAACAATTTTTAGGTTGATTTTAGGTTAATTTAATGTTGTTTAGTTAGGTTATAATGAAAAATATTAAAGTTTAGCAAGTAAAATAATTTTCTTCCATTGAAACCCATTTAAGCCAAATTTTTAGGGGAAGAATTACTGCTGATTTTGATTATATTTCATGGAAATTAAGTGAATTTTGATGAATTATGGGTGTAGAAAAATAATGGAAATTTTTGGTGCAAAATTATGAATTTTACCTAAAAGGGGTAATTTCATAATGTGTGATTTAGATTGATAAATTGGACCACATTCATGGATATTAAATCAATTTGGATATAATTGAGGTATAGAAATTGAAAGAAATCAATTCGGAATTAAGTTAGCGACTGTAGCCAATTTAGACGCGTGTAGCGAACTAGGTCAAATATCGTGTTTAGACGATTATTCGAACAGCTTACATTGCATTTCATGTATTCAAATAGAAATTATAAAGCCTAAAATCAATTATGATTAATTGATTTAAATTATTAAAATTTGTGTTGCGCATAACGCGTAGATGGTGAACCATCCGACAAAGGCAAGGAAATAGTGTCGGACGAGCGAGACTAGGAGTATTCTGGACTCCTGAAACCTGTGAGTGGATAAATTATCGTCTTTAATATTTAGAGTGGAATTATTATGAATTTATGCTTTTTAAAGCATGATGAATTTGAAAGTATAAAATTGTCACGACCCAATTCCCGGGCCATGACCGGCGCAAGGACCCGATGAGCATAGCTCACTAAGCCCAAGCAAGCCTATCCATTTACTTTACTTATCATACAACGGTGTGATGCAAACACACGTGATGCACCCAGTGTGCATACAAAGCTAATTAACAATGGCATTATCAATAGAATATACATGCACTATACTAGTTATGTATTTAGCAATTTACACTGCATACACATATTCACATAGATAGATTGTATTCACAATACAAAAAGACCCATGACTTCCAGCGGAGATATTTACAATAAAAGAAATGGGTTGCTACTGAATGCCCACCTTCTAACTAGGAGATGCACTATGGGGACTCCTTGATCTAGGGTCCAACAATCTCCTGATCTGAAAACATGAATTTTATAAAATGTAAGTACGAAACTCAATGAGTAAATATTAGAAGGGAACAAGCAATTTCAATCAGGAAATTTGACAATCATGATGCACCAGTTGAAAACGAGAAAATTTTTCTTTTTAACTAATATTTAAACCCGAGATTTTTTTTTTTTTGCTAGATAGCAAAATCGACCATTATCGCTGCAGCGAAATTTCTACTGCAGTGAAGCGAAATCAAAACCATTGCTGCACGAGGGTTTCGCTCATCCGTACGAGGGTTTCGTGCAAAACCCCTTTTTCTCAATTTATGGCAATTCGCATACCATACAATCACATATATACACAAAAACATGAGCAATAAAATATATGTACACAAAGACATTTATCTGAGCACTTGCAGGCGTTATGTATCACCGTCCCTGCAAGCCCCTGGACAACGAATCACGCTTCACCAAAGTTCAATGTGATAATTTCTAGAAATCGTGGGCGTTACGTGTCGTCGTCCCCATTTTGCTCAATTTTGAATTTTTTAGAAAATTATGGACGTTACGTATCGCCGTCCCCACTTTACTCAATTCAAATTTTATAAGAATCGTGGGCGCTACACATCGCCGTCCCCACTTTGCTCAATTCTAAATTTCTAGGAGATTGTGGGTGCTACGCATCGCCGTCCCCACTTTGCTCAATTCTAAATTTCTAGGAGATTGTGGGCGCTACGTATCATCATCCCCACTTTGCATACCATTACATCGATTTCACATAATTTATTAACAATACATGTAAGCACCATATAAAGGTACACAGATCCATCGCAATCATATAGATGAGCAATATTCAACACAATAAAATTTCACATCAATAAAATAATATTTCACGAAAAGCTTGTTCCCATGGTACTCATTCTTTTAAAGAAGATTGAATAAAATCATTCAAGCATTTTATTCAATAAGTTCATATTTCTCAAAACCATTTTTGAGATGCAAATTCACTCACAGGTTTTCCGGGAGTCGAATTCGAGCGCTTCGATTACTAATCCTCGAGTGCGATTTTCTTGCCTTTATCAAAAATCTCACCACCTTGACAAACAGCACAATAATTTAATTACTATATTGGTGCTAATTAGGTATAAAATTAACCTAATTTCTATACGGATGCATAAAATACTCGATCACTCGCTTAAACGCAGTGTTGACCTAATTCGGCCGATTATCCGATAAATTGGCCAATGCATCCGATTTGATTCCAAATTGCACCATTCTTTTTCTAATACCTTAATTCACCACATACCATTTAAATAGTGTCAATTTCAGCATTTTAACTTTTCCATTTCTTCATGGAAAAATTCAACCATTACAATGCATTAGCACTGAACTTTTTCCTACCAAACTTTTTCACTTTAATTTGTCATTTTCTAATTTATTTCATTTCAAATGAAATCATTTCATTTGAAATGAAACAATTCCTCATGGATTCTCAACACCCTAGGTTCGGCCAACAAAGAGTCCTAGAGAAATTTAATATTTCTTTTGTGTTTTTGTTCATAACCATGCTTAACTACCTCTAAACATCAACATAGTCTAAAATCAAATTATTCCAACAACAATTCCTCTTCCATACCCATTTTTCAGAATTGAATTCACCATGATATCTCAATATTCAACCATGAAAATCAAGAACAAAAGCATAGATTAGCTAGGTATCAAGGAGATTTAAAGAATTTCTAATTTACCTAGCTTGTTTCCTTGATTTCTTCACTTTCTCTTTGATTTTCCACCTATGTTTTCTTGTTTTTCCCTTTGTTCTTCCTTTGTTCTTGTTGCTGGATGCTTAGGCCAAATATGTGAGGGAATTAGGGATTTAATGGACTGATTTTTGTGCCTTAATAATAAAATAGTCAAGCATGCCACGCATCGCATGCTTATTTGCCCATTTTTCTAACTTTTTTGACTTTTTCTTCCATAATTTTCCACCACATGATTATTCTAAATCAAGATATGATCAAAAGATGACCATGACTGGAAAAATATGTTCTGATGGTAGAAAATTACCGTTTTACCCCCGAGATGGTAAAATTACGATTTTACCCCTATACTCCGAAATGTACCGAAATTATATTATTTTCACTTTTTATCCTCAAATAACACCAATATTAATCAATTTTAATCAAATGGGGCAAAAATCTTTTCAAAAAAATTCTCGTTTGGTTATCTAGTGGCAAAATTACATTATTTTATGCCCTTGAAGGGCATATTACATTTTCCAAAGAACAACAAAAACACTTTTATACAAAATTTATAAGTATAAGTTTGATGAATATTAATATTTAACTTTAAATATTAAAATATTAAAAATATCAATATTTAACTTTAAAAAATTAATTTAAAATATTAATATTTAAATTATACAACATAATTAAAATTTAAAAAATATCTTTTTAATGAAACCATTCAATACAATTAAATTTTTTATTTATAAATGGAATAAATATTACTAATAATTATAACCAAAAAAATTTCAATGATCATCATTTGATGAATACACATTGATAATAGGTTTTAATCTCACTAATAATTATAATAAAAAATATTTCAATGATCGTCATTTAATGAATACATATTTATAAGTATAGGTTTTGGATATCTTACACAATTGATGAATATTTATATTTTTATAATTATGATAAAAAAAGTGATAAGATGATTTTTTTTGAAAATTAGAGTTTATTTTCATTACAAATATGTGGTTAAATGCTTTGGAAAATATCATTATTGATTTTGTCCATTTTTATTTTCATTTTTAATTTTGATCCCAAATTAGTGAAAATCAAATATCAATATTGTTTTGTAATCAACTCCTATTTATTATTTTAACACCTAAACAACTCCACCATGATGGAAAATATTTTTTATGAAGTGATCCAAACAACAAAAAATGTTTTCAATAATTTATTCAAACAACAGAAAACATTAAATTTTCCTATAAAACATTTTACACAGAAAAAAATTTTCCTTCAGCAAGTCATTTTTCGATTACCAAATGGACCCTTAGTCTTAATTTAAGTTCTTTTATTTTTGTTTTGCAGGTTCGTTCTGTCGTTGTTTGAGAAAAGCAAAAAGCTTGGAGATTATACCGTGTAATCCAGAGATTAAGAGAACATTCCAAAGACTTCGACGAGAAAATCAACAAGACTTTGCTTGAACAAATACAATGGCTAATCGAAAGGGTGAGCAGCAAATCCAAGAGCATGTAGTAGTTGAAAATCATTACTTAAGAGATTATGTTGTTCCATTGGTACAAAGGATTCCAACGAGCATTCAAAGGCCAACTATGAAGCCAACAATTTTGAGATCAAGTTGGCTATCATCACCATGATTCAAACTTCAATCCAGTTTTAGGGCCTTCCAAATGATGATCCCAATGCCCATATTTCCAACTGCTTGGAGCTGTGTGACATCTTCAAACACAATGATGTAACAGATGATGTAATTCATTTAATACTTTGATAATTTTATTTTATAGTATTATTTTAGTCTAATTTTGTTATTAAATATTAGCTAAGTCATCAGTTTGGAATTATAATTTACTTTTTTTAGTTGTTTTTATAGTTAGTTTATTTTTAAGTGAGTTGTTTTAATTTTATGTTATTTCTTTTAATTTGGATAATATTTATTAGTTTTTATATTTTTTTGGTAGGAACTAAAGTAATTGGGCTTAATTTTGGAAAGTTAGGTGTGAAAGACCAAGAAGTCTGCTTGCATATTCTTCAGTTTTTTTGTCATATCTCATGCTATAGAACTTAAAATGCTGCGATTCTTTAACCATTGGAAAGCTAAGAGATAGAGCTATAACTTTTGTGGAGATCACTTTACCCAGATCTGCCTTGAACATAGAGAAAATCATGTTGAAATATGATTGGATGTACTATAACGGGAATAGAAATTTTAAAGACTGACAATTGATTTTTTGGGCCTTTCATTACTCTTGTAAGCCCAATTAAACCATAAGTCAATTTAAGAAATTCTAGGTTAAGTCTATTAGTATAAATAGGATTTTTTTTTCAAGAACAATAGGGTAGACAACTTTTGGGAGACTAATAAGCTAGAAGTTGAGACTGAAACTTGGAGATCAAGACGACAATTATTGTTTTGTTTTCTTCCTTAGCTTTTATTCTTCTTGTTACTTTTAATGGCTGAATTTTATACAGTGTTATTTGTTTTTGCAATTATGAGTAGTAATTTTCTTTTTCTAAGATTGCAATTGAACTCACATGTAATCTGAATTTTTAATCTCTTTCTTACTTATTTTTAATGGGATTTCAATTGTTTATTCTAATTTGTTCTTAATGCTTTTAATTGCTTGGCCACCAATTAAATTGATTTAGGAACCTAAACAAACTTGGGAAATGGAGTTTAGAGTAGACTAAAAATGGGATAGCATATGATCATATTGATTGATTTGCATATAAGATAAGGATATACCAATAGGCCATATGTAGTCAGATTAGAGCATGAACTTAATGAGTCTATTTTAATTTCAATTCACATAGGGATATAGTGTTTTGGTTAAAACAGATATTTTTATAAGATGAGTCTTGAGACCCTTATAAATAATTTAGGACTCTAGATTAGCAATTTAACCCATTAAAATAAGTTAAGGAAGAGAGGTAAGATTTAGATGAAGTGTGAGGGATATTGTAATCCTCAGCTTTTTTGATTTGATATTTACGCAAGTTATTATTATTTTAATTTTTCTTGTTGATTTAAATTTTAGTTAATTAGTTTTAGTTAATCAATTAATTTTGAGTGTTTGGATAAGATTAAATTGTTCTAATTTTAGTACTTAGTAAAATTTTAGATCAATTCTCTGTGGGATCGATACTCTGCTTGCTTATATGCTATCTATACGATACTTATACTTGCATAGTAGAATTTTAACTGACAAGCTTTTTCCTTTTTCATTGAGGGATAAAGCTACAATGTGGTTGAATGCACTCCTATGAGACCTTGTCAAGCTTGATTAAAAGACGGTATTGTACTGAGTAGTACAACCAAGTTAAATCGAGCCTTGAACTAATTCAAATAGAAATTCTAAAAGGAATTTGAAAATTCTGAAACCCACAGAATGACTTAGAATAGTGATTCGGAGTTCAAGGTCCAATTTGGAATCAAACGGGAAAATTGACCGCTCAGGGACAAAACGGTCATTTTACCATTTGATGATAAAATAGAGATTTTTTGTCAAGATTTGATCATATTTGACTAAAAATAATTATATGAAATACAATTATGATTATTGGAGTATAAAATGAAGTTTAGCAGTGAAAATTGTGATTCTCGTTATTTTTAAAACACAAGGGTAAAATGGTAAATTTACCACTAGAAGACAAAACGAGAATTTTTTTTGAAATGATTTTTGCCCCATTTGATTAATATTGATCAATATTTGTGTTATTTGAAGTTGAAAAGTAGAAATAATGTAATTCCGACACATTTTGAAGTACAGGGGCAAAATCGTAATTTTTCTATCTTGGGGGCAAATCGGTAAATTTTCACCCCAGGACTTGTCAAGACCATGGGATTTTATTTTTGGTAGGAATGGATAAATATGAAATTAATTGTGATGGGAAATTAAGTAGAAAAAGTCAAAATTTTAAAATAATGGACCAATGGCTTTATGCCATGTGTCAAGCTTTAATATTTTAATATTAAAGCATAAAAATAACCATAAAACCCATTTTCTCTTACCAAAATCGGCATGAACCAAAATTGAAGGGAAACAAAAGAGAACAAAGAGGAAAAACAAGAAAAACTAGCTAAAAATCAAAGGAATTCAAGGGTTTTTCAAGAATCAAGAAAAACAAAGGTAACATTTCTTCACTTTTGCTTATGATCTACAATACCCATGCATTTCTTTCCATTTTCTATGGTTGAGAGGCATGATATCATGATTAATTGAATTCTGAAAAATGGGTATGGAAGAGGAATTGTTGTTGGAATAATTTGATTTTAGACTATGTTGATGTTTAGAGGTAGTTAAGCATGGTTATGAACAAAAACACAAAAGAAATCTTCAATTTCTCTACGGTTCTTTGTTGGTCGAATCATGAGGGCTGAATATCAATTGGGATTGTTTTTATTTCAAGGAAAATGGCTTGGAAAATGATGAATTAAGGTGAAACGGTTATGTAGGAAAAATTTCGATGCTAGTGCACCAAATGACCGAATTTTTCTATAAGGAAATGTGAGGGTTCTAATGCTGAATTTGGCTTTATTTGAATGATATGTGGAGAATTAAGGTATTAGAGGAGAAATGGATTAAATTGGAGGTGATTTGGACACAATCGTCAATTAATTGGGTGATCGGTCAAATTTAATCGATACCGCGATTAAGTGATAATTGGACGCATTTTTGCAATTACATATCAAGCATTAGTAATTTAAATTAGTTTATATCAATTTAAGGACAATATAGTAAATTCCTTGACTTGTTTATTTGTCAAGATGGGGAGACGTCCGAAAAAGGTAAAAGAATTGCGTTTAAGGACTATTAGTCCGAGTGCACCCGAAATCTGGATTTTTCGACACGGTGAGTAAATTTGCATTTCAAATTAGTTTTGGGAAATATGAACGTGCTTGAATAAAATGCTTAAATGATTTTATTCAACTCTCTATAAAAGAAAAAGGAACCTAGGAACAAGCTTTTCGTGAAATATTAACTTTACTGATGTCAAATTGATTGTGTTGAATTTGTGTATCTTTATATGATGCTTACATGTGTTGTTAAAATATTTCTGCGAAGTTAACATAATCGTACATGTGTGGAGTGGGTAATGTACATGCCTGTAATGGTGTGCAAAGAACGAGGCTGAGTGATACCGGTTGCTAAGTACTCCGATAGGGATGCTAAGTGATACCCTTACCAATTGCTCTGATAGTTATTTCTTTGTACCACCAAGGACAGTGAAAACTTGGCGGTGTATATAATTGCTCATGTCTTTGTGTATATATGTGAAATTTGAGTGTATTGAATCTGTGTACCCTTTTACCATGCTGATATGCATTACTAATAAACTTTGATGAACTTGATGTAACTGCGCATGTGCGGTGTGGAAATTGAAATGCCAATAAGGACGTGCGAGTAGAGAGTGCACACATGATGATATTGCTTGGTGCGAGTAGGGAGTGCACTAGAGCTAAAAACAGTGGGATGGTGTATGGTGCGAGCAGGGAGTGCACTAGAGTTGAAAAAAATGAGTAGGTGTATGTAACTGGACGTGATTTTATATATATATATATGCGTGATGTAATGTGCATGATGGAAAATGTTATTTGTATGGTATGTGAAACCCTTATTCGGGGGCGGTTTGTGGCAAACCGTTAATTGTGCTATCTTGCTAGCCTGATTAGCGTAAATTCATGAATACTTTATCCTTGAATGCATAATAATTTCGAGATAAGGAAAAATGGGGTTTTGATGCAAATTGACTCGTTTTTAAATGAGTGCATCATGGTTTTTAACTCTTCTTGTGGTTAGTGCTTGTTTCCCTCTAATATTCACTCACTGAGTTTCGTACTCACAGTTTTGAAAAATTTATGTTTTCAGATCAGGAGACTGTTGGACCCTAGATCGAGAAGTCCCCGTAGTGCATCTTCTAGTTAAAAGGTGGACATTCAATAACAACCCATTTCTTTTACTGTAAATTTTTTCGCTGGAAGTCATGGGCCTTTTGTATTGTAATTATGTACATGTAATGTACATTGTCAAATTTTATGTTTGACCGGTTTGTATGTGCATATTTTATCTATAATGCCATTGTGAGTTGGCTTTGTGCACACTGGGTGCAATGTGTGAGGATGTTTTAGTCGAGAAGACATCAAGTAAAAATAAATAACATAGGCTTGCTTGGGCTTGGTGGGCTATGCCTGTTGGGTCCTTGCGCCGGTCATGGCCCGGGAATTGGGTCGTGACAACTCCCCACTAGACCTATAACATGGGATAACCTTGCTCAAAAGTTCGTTGATAAGTTCTTTCTTCCAACCAAGACAAAAAAAAATGAGGAATGATATCACATCCTTCATGGAGCTAGATTTTGAATCGTTGTACAAGGCTTGGGAAAAATACAAAAATTTACTTTGGCATTGTCCTCATCAGGGTTTTCCAAAGTAGCTTTAGATGCAGACATTCTACAATGGCTTAAGCGGTCATGTTCAAACCACCATTGATGTCGCTGCAGAAGGAAATTTAATGGCTAAATTAATTAACAGGGAATATTATTTGTTGAAAGAGATGGCTATAAAGAACTAGCCAGCAGAGCAATCAATGCATAAGAGAATAGCTAGAGTTCATGATGTAGATGCCATTTCAACATTATCTGCACGAGTAGCAATTCTAACCAAGACACTTGAATCTTTTGGTATTAACACCATTCAAAGTCCTTTTATAGCTTGTGAGTATTATGGAGATGATTATGTAAGCCATTAGTGTCTAAGTATGACAAAAATAGTGAAATTTATGGGGAACAAACAGCAAAATAACCCTTACTCCAACACTTGCAACCCAAGATGAAGGAATCAACCACACTTCTTTTGGGCCAATAATCAAGGATCATCCTCATATTCGAAATTGAATGCACTTCCGAGATTCCAACAGGAAGCAAAAGTGCCTATCCCAAATAAGATGTCAACTTCAAAGGATTTGCTGAAGTAGTACATGACACAAAATGATAACATCATTCAAACTCAAACAACTCTCATTCAAAGCCAAACGACATCAATTAGAAACAAAGTTGGTTAACTTGCCAACTCATTAAACAATAGAGCTCAAAGGACCTTACCTAGTGATACAAAGGTGAATCTTAGGAACGAAGGTAAGGAACAGGTTATGGCAATCACCCTGCGGAGTGGAAAATAGGTTAAAAGTAGTGTTAGGCAAGCTAGACTTTAAGATAATCCCGTTGAGAATGAAACTGTGATTAAGGCAATTAACAGGTAAATTCAAGAAAAAGAAGCAAAAGCAACCCTACCACCACCACCACCTTTTCCTCAATGCTTTTAGAAACAAATGCTTGATAAGCACTTCTAAAAGTTTCTTAAGGTATTCAAAAAGCTTCACATCAACATTCCTTTCACAAAAGCATTAGAGCAAATGCCGTCATATGTGAAGTTTTTAAAGGACATATTGATAAAAAAGAGGCAATTAGAGCATTTTGAGACAATTACACTCATTGAAGAGTGCAACACAATAATCCAGAACAAGCTTCCACCAAAGCTTAAAGACCCAATGAGTCTTTATATCCCTTTCTTAATTGGTTGTTTTAATTTTTTAAAAGTTTTGTGTGATTTGGGTGCTGGTGTCTCAATTATGCCTTTGTATGTTGCTAGGAGACTTAGACTGACAAAGATTCAACTTATGACAGTCACCATGCAACTAATAGACAGAACAATAAGGCACCCCTGTGGGCTTATAGAGAATGTCTTGCTTAAAGTGGGGAAATTATACATTCTAGTAGACTTCCTTGTACTTGAGATGGAAGAAGATCAAGAGATTCCGATCATATTGAGACGTATATTCTTGGCCACTGTAAATGCACTTATCAATGTAAAAGAAGGCAAAATAACTTTCAGAGTTGGTGAGGTGTAGTTGAATTTACTATTTTCAAAGCAACTAAATACCTTTCCTCCATAACTCATTGTTGTAGAATGGATTTAGCTGATAAAGGTAAAGGTAATCCTACTCCACCACTTACAACTAAGCCAACACCAACCCTTAAGTCAAAACCACCACCATCACATCTTAAAACTAAGCAATGTTATGATGAGCATAATCCACCACTTTCTAGTGATCTTGATTTTAAGGTGGGACAACAAGTCTTTCTAACCAAATCAGCCAAGCTTTTTCCATGGAAACAAAAATCAAGATGGTCTGGTCCTTACAAGGTGGTTAAGGTCTATCTTTGTGGTGAAATACATATTTATAGTGAAGTTATCGAAACATTCAAAGTGAATGGGCAACGTCTTCAGCATTATTTGAGAGGTGAATTGGATTATAAAAGATCCTCAATTACTCTAGTAGACAACAATAAAGGGGTGTCATAGTTAAGCCAATGACTATAAAGAAGTGCTTCTTCAAAGGTAACCTAAGCTATATCCTTTTAGATTTAGTTGTTATTTTAGTTAGTTTTTATTTTTTTCAATTTAAATAAGTAGTTATAACATCTCCCTAGTTTGTTTTGTTGAGTATATGGGTTCAGAAAGCATAAAGATGATAAGAAAGAAAATTAAAACTTTCAATGCACTATCACCATTGATAAGGGAGTTTATATTCCTTATCCTTTTTCTTAGTGTTTCACATTAAGGATAATGTGCAATTTAAGTTTGGGAAAAGGTTTTATTGTTATTAGTTTTGTGATGTTTTTAAGTTAGTTTATTTTCATTTTTTTTCTAAAAAAACTTGAGCTACATTTAATTGCGTCAATTTCTTTTTATTTTCATTTTTTTTTCTAAAAAAACTTGAGCTAGATTTAATTGCGTCAATTTCTTTTAATGGACCATCCAATTATGAGAACTTATTTATATTCTTATTTTGGTTCTTTCAAACATGTGGATATTGCTTGAGTATTATGTAAATTCTTATGCTAAGCTTTATTATTAGGATAAGATTTCCACTCAATTTAAGCACCATCTCTTTTGCTTAGATTCATTATGCATATCTGGAGAAAGTTTATGTGAATGTGACATTTTGAATTATGTCTAGAATTCTAGAATTTGTTTGATTCTCTCTTAAGGTGAAATCATAGGCTATACATAGTTAAGGAAATGATCTTTGGACCAATTAAGCCTTTTGAGCCTTCTTGTTATATATTTATCCTTAGTTTATCCTTTTTAAGCTTAATATAACCTTTTTCTTCATTTAAACACTTAATTTTTAGCCTAGACCCTTGTATCAATATTTTCAATTTTTGCATCCCTTATTCTTAAGTCCATAAGTCAATTTAGGAAGTATTAGGAGATAAATAGTGAAAAAGGAAGTAAAAATGAAAAATGATGAAAAGTTCAATAATACGATTGTATTTATCTCACTACCTAATAAAAGAAATAAGTTTGGCAGTGTGAAATTGAGAAAAAGAAAAAGGGAAAGAAAAAAAACAAGAACAAGATTAAAGTGTTGAACATAAGAAAAATTTGACAAAAGAAAAAAGGTACACTAGGCAAAGGAAAATAAAGCTCTAAATAGGTTTTAGAATGACTATGTGCTTAAGGTGATTTAAGCCATTTTAATATCCCATACCTTACCTTGACACTAGTCATACATTACAAGCTTGATAAAGTCCTATTTATCCTTAACTTAGCATTAGTCTACATTAATGGAGAGAGAAATGAAAAGCAAACTTATGAAAATCAATTACTAATTTGAATTTTACATGCGTATAAATTTATCTGGATTGTATAATGTTCTAGGTGAAAAGATTGCACACTCACACTCATGGAAATCAATAGGCAATGAGCTTGCATTTGAATTGAAACATGAACTTGAATAATCTTTGTGTGTTGCTTAGAGTTGGGAATATGGATTAACTTTTGAGGATGCTAAAGGTGATTAATGAATTAGTGCAATTGACCTCTAGTTAAATTGTTT
This sequence comes from Theobroma grandiflorum, assembly GCA_036013995.1. Lineage (NCBI taxonomy): Eukaryota > Viridiplantae > Streptophyta > Magnoliopsida > Malvales > Malvaceae > Theobroma > Theobroma grandiflorum. The sequence goes on along the minus strand of CP142130.1, from coordinate 13,111,284 downwards.
TCCTTCAATTGGGTCTTGCATTTTAGTTTTGCTCGAGGACTAGCAAAATGGTAAGTTTGGGGGTGTGATAACTCTATACTATAAAGTTATTTTCTCACATTTTGATTATTAAAAATATTTAAGTCCTTGTGTTTTTAAGTAATTTTAAATAGTTTTTATACTTTTCATTTTTAAGTTTAATATATGTTGGAATATTTTAATTTTGATAATTTTATCTCATATTTATGTTAAAAGTCCTAATTTGATCCATCATCGATGTAGTCCTTGTTTTGAAAGTGTGCCACTGCACAAAACTTCATGGAGGTTAACCGAGCAAGAATGACTAAGTATAGAAATTTTTGAACATTTTGCATTATTTTGATCATAAATCTCTCTAAAAAACTCAAAATGAGGTGATTCTTAGACTAATGGAAAGTTAAGAGGAAGGACTACAACTTTGATTGTTTATTACTTTACCTGGTTTGGACTGGATCATGATCAAACTCCTTGTTGAAGTTGGAGCACTATAGCAATCTGCCTGGACTGAACATGATGCAGTATTTTGAGCATAACTCTCACTTCAAAGTCCAATTGACATGATTATTGAGCCATTAGAAGGATAAGAGATAGATCTACAACTCTTATGTTTATTAATTTCCTAGTTCAAACGAGATCATAGAGAAAAATCGTCAAGAACCTAATGTCGCGGTGCTAAAAAGACTTTTAGGCTAGATTTCAATACAGAACCTTTAAGAGCCACTGCTTTCGAAGAATTTTCCATAAATAAGCATCTTACGAGATTTTGGAAGTTAGAACTTTTAGAGGCTATTTATAGGGCCTTTTCAGAGGTTTTTAGGAAGAGGTAGCAAGCAATTTCTCTGGAGAAAAAGAGCCAAAAACAAAGCAAGAAAACAAGAGAATTTGAGAGAGAATCAAGATAACAAAGCTTCAATTATTAGTTTTCTCTCTCTATTTTTGTGTTTTTCTTATTTTCTTTGACTTGAATTAATGGCTAGTTTTCTTTGGATAAAGTTTTTATTAGATATTATGAGCTAAACTATTTTTCTATAATTGTAGTGGATTTCAACATATAGTTTAAATATTTGTTTCTCTTTTATTTACTATGATAGGTATAGTTTTGCTTATTCAAATTTACTCTTAATGTTGTTGATTGTCTAATCGACAATTAACTAATTTGTAAATCTAATTGAGACTCGACAGAGAGATTTTATATTAGATTAATATTTGAATATTGTATGTTCATGTCATAAACATACGCTAATTGCCATACATAGCCAAATTAGAACACTAACTTAATTAACCTTATTTAATTGATTACTATAGACGTATAGTGACTCAATTAAGTTAGGTATTTATGCAAGCATCTCAACAGAGACTTGTACATAGCTTTGGATTATGGGTTAGCAAAACTATCCATGAATATAAATAATAAAAGAAGCTAGTATCAAATAAAGTGTTGAATGAACCCATAATCCTAGAGTTTTAATTTATTACCTTTCTCTAGTGAATTTTTAGTTTTTATTAATTAGTTTAGTGTTTAATTAAATTTAGTTGGAATTACTTTACTACAAAAATTGAGTTACTTGAATAAGATTAATTTGTCATAATTTGAGTACTTAGTGAAAACGTAAGAATAAATCTCTATAGAATACGATTCTAGACTTACTATCTATATTACTTGTTCGATACATATACTTGCGTGTGCAAAACACAAGTCCATTATAATTATTGATAAACAACATTAATATTAACAATTCGAGGCATCAAGCTTGTGCCACCACTAACCCATTTGCCAAGGTAAAATTAATCACAGAGTAACTAATTCCATTCACATCAAATTGTCTTAACACAAGACACATTTACATCCCATGGCAGTACATACGAATATGTGTTATGCATCACATGCATCTAGCCAATGTATAATAACCCCACTCACCTTAGCAATCTATGTGCTCCTCTAGCAACAGTTGTTAAATGTAGCTCGCCAATGCCTTAATTCTAACTCAAGCAATTCAACATTTGGAAGTGGGTAGAATTCTCACTGCCGTTGTAATCTAACATTCAACAGTGCATAATTATCAATATTTATGCAATTATTCTCTACTTACAAACTAAATTCTAGCTTTCAAATTATTTCTAACTTTTCAAAATAGCTCAATCTTTAGCTACTCATACAAATAGTCTTAAATCCTCATAATTCTTGCACAAGTGGTTTAAATCTTACCTTAGTTGCTGATTTGGCTCACTTCAATTCCAAATCTCCAACAACTTTTAACTCCAAGTGGTCACCAAAGCTGTAACATGGATTTTCTAGTTAATGGACTATTTAAATTGAAAATCAATTGTTCAAAAGCTTTAATCTTATATTTAAATTGATCTTTGAAGCTCAAAATGCCTTCTCTAAACTTCAAATTTCCAAGATGAGATGTGGTAATCCAGGGGTAGCAAAAGGGGTTTTTATTCTCCTTTGTTTTGAAAAAGGCCAACTACTCAATGTTATATATATATATATATATATATTGCAAACCCACATGCATCTATCAATAAATAGAAGCATCTATCAATATTTGCTTCTATATTTTTTTACTCTTCGTGCTCCATTTATCGATAGATACACTCGATTATCAATAAATGGATCGTTGCCTTGTTTTCAAATTGCCCTCGAGTGTGAATCTATCTATAAATTTACGAAAACTATCAATAGATTTGGACGTGTAATATTCATTTTTGCTCTTGAGTTGCTATCTATTGATAAACACCATCGATCTATCAGTAGATAGCATCTAAAATACTTTTCCTTACTTACTGCCTTGCATCTATCAATAGATCATGAACATCTATCAATAGATATTCACGTGCACTGTTTCAAATTCCCAAATTACTTGCATTTACTGATAAATGATGAACATCTATCAATAAATCACCCCTAAAACTTACAATTTCTTGTACCTTAACCCCAAAACTTCAAATTCAATTAATTATCTCAATGAATCATATTGGTATCAACACAAACATTCGTATCTAACCTTAAATTCTCAATCAAACTCATCAAACATCATTTAAAATCATAAAAATCAATTTATCACTTTCCATTACACCTCAAATCATAATTTAACCCATTAAACATCTTAGCATAAACCTTAGATAGCATTTATGAAGGTTAAGGGTGTTACAATATTCCACTTGCAACAACCATTTTTGAAACAAAATAAAACCTTAAGATTGTTGGAACACAAAACTAGAAAATCGAAAATATTAAGGAATGGCTTCAAAGTACGTATATATGCCACTTTCTTTAAGGTTTTATTTGCCCCCACTTATAGTGTATAAAAGAGTTATTGTCGATTTGTTTCAAGGATACAAAAAGCCCAATGATTGACTACATTTTACATTAACGAAATCAATCCATTGAACACTTACTAACAAATGACAAGATTATCAAACTCTTATAAAGTTTTTGTATAGCAAAATAGTATAGAAACACTTTAAGAAGAATTTGAAGAAGGCAAAAAGAATGATTACAAATTGTTTTTTTTTTCTTTTTTTCTCTTCTTATTCAAACAAAAAGCCCTATTCGTAAACAAAGATGCCTTTTTATTTGTAAACAAAGATGCATTTTCCCAACAAACACTTCTATTTGTTTCCAACAAATATAATTATTTGTTTTCGAACATAATTACTTGAACAAACTTAATTATTTGAACAAAGATAACTTCTTTAACAATCATTATTGTTCAAAGGACTTTTTTCCTTTCATTCTTCCATTATTATTGTTGACAATGTCCAACAATTTGGAAATTAGATTCACAATGTCCAAAAAATACAACAAAGTGAATGTCAGCCTTTGAATTTTCAAAGTTCCAATTTTCTACATCAATTTTCTTCTAAGGGCACATTCACTACAACATTTTGAGTTTGTAGGTAGTTTCCACAAATAGCTACTTATCAATCAACTCTTTAGCAATTATAACTTGAGTTTGATGCCTTTCATAGTTTGACTTCGTTTTGTATACACTTTTCACATGTCCCAACTAATTACAAGACTTGCATTTCACACCAGGCCTATACTAATAAAGTCTTTTGCATGATTTATCTTTTTACAATGATGACATGGAGTTAATTCCTCCCTTGTAACTAGCAATCTTTTTTTCCTTGTCCTTCCTTTTAACATGTTTTTTTTTATCAATGATATTACTTGAAGTTCTTTCTTGGTGCCTTACTTGAAAGGCACCCTTTGGCATTTTATGGCTCTCCTCTGTTTTAATGCGTGCAAGAATTTTGACAAAATGATCTTTGACCGATCTTTTGAGTCATCTAGAAAAGATATCTTTGACTTAAATTTCAATGGCAAGCTCACTAAAACATTCTCTACAACTCTTTCTCTAGTAGGTCTTTCTCAAAAGAGCCTTAACTGGTTCACAATGTTCATAACTCTGTCATTGTACTCTTTGACAGTCTCCCTTTCTTTTATTTTGAGAATTTCAAATTCTCTTAAAAGATTAATAACCTAAATATGCCTATTCTGTCACTCTATGGAAACTCTTCCTTAAGCTTGTCCAAAGCTTCTTTTGTTGTTTCACATGTCATAATTTTCATGAAGAACGAACACTACTAAATATAAATAGGAGAGTGCCTTGAAGCCTTTTGCCACCCCCCTTTTATGTTATTTGATATGAGCTATAGTGGATTTGCCCTCAAGGGAAGTGGCTCTCTAATTGTCTTTACTACTTCCAAAAGGTCAAAAGTTCTCAAGCAAGCTCTTATTTTTACAACCCACATAAGGTAATTTTCTCTTACAAACACCGAAGGTGGTGTAAGGGTTGCAAAGCTACCAAAAGCCATGGAAGAGTTTACTACTTGTTTTCAAGTAAGCAATAGGTTTCTATTTCAAACTTGAAGAAAGAAGGTTGTTTGCAAGTTTTTTTTTTTTTTCATTTTCTTCAAAAACTCACGGTCCCTTATAATAAGCTTTATTACCAAATTACAAAATTGAAAGAATGAACAATGACGATAGACATCACTACAAAAAATAAAGCTTTATTGACAAAAAATTTTTCATCAATAATTACCGACAAATTGCCAACAGAATACTAACGTAATTATCTCCGTAGTATTATCGATGAAATATCGACAAAAATTACTAGCAAAAAAATTTTTTCAATATTTTTTAGGTAATACAATGGTGAGAAATGATTGAAAAGCGTGCCAAGATTGCCAATCAAGATATTCCATTGGTAACTTCTTTAACGATGAAATTTATTAACCAAATTTGCCCATGGACCTTTCAATCGGCATAGTTATTACATTATTAATGAATTTACTGATGAAATTTTCTTCGATAATGCCTTTGAACCTTAGCAACCGAATTGCTGATGAAAATATTCTATCGGTATCTACAAGGGTGAGATTAGTTTAAAGTTTGATAACTTACCAACAAAATTTCCGTTGGCATTTAAAAAAAGGTTTACCAATGAAATTTTTTTCAAAAATTCCATCAGTAAACAAAATTAAAATCTCCAAGTGGGTCATTTCCCCTTATTTTTCCTTTCTTTCTTTTCTTTTTTCTCCCCTAACTCTCTAACGCTTTGCCTCTCTTCCACTTGCTACCCCACCCCAACACCACCTTCAGTCAGGAGCTCCTCACTGCACTGAGACTGACAAAAGGGCGAGCCCATCCACTGTTTGATTTTTCCCTGAAATAGCCTGCTCCTCTCTTCTCCTTTTTCTCCCCCCAACTCTTTAACGCTCTGCGACTTTCTCACCTACCACCCCACCTTAATGCTAGCTCCTCACTAAACCAACACCGACGAAAGGGTCACCCTATCCACCAATTGATTTTTCCCTAAAAAGCCCCTTTAAGTTCACTAGCCCCTTTGATTTGAGATCCGATCCTTTGATTTCACCAGCCCTTTGATATCTTGACCTATTGAAGCTTTAGTTGGCTGCTCTTCTACACCATATAGTAAGCTTTTTTCCATTTAACAATTGGTTATTTAGGGTATTAATTTGGGTTTAAGGTTTGTTTTTTAGGGTAATGTATGTGTTGTCGAAAATTTAGTAATTAATCTAATTAATTTGTCCAGTAATCTACTAATGAAGATTGCCTAAGTAATCTATTGTTGTTGTTAACTTGAGTTGAGTAATGCATTAATTTGTTGAGCTGAGTTTAGTAATTCATTTGTTGGTGAAGATTGTGTGTTGTTGTTTAAGGTATAAGCTGTTGATTTTGGTTTAAGGTGTTGAGTAATTTGTATACAAAAGGAAATGGTGATGTACCCAAATACAAATTAATTAAAGAATTTAACTAGATAAAAGAAAAAATGTTTTAGTTATTAAGTCATTAATTAAATTTATGATTTTTTAATTTAAAAAATATTTAAATTAACCAAGGTGTGAATTAATGAGTTACGTAGTTAAGTAATGTACTATGTTGTAATTAAGTAATTAATTAAATTAGTAATTTAGTAAAATTTATTTTTTTTTGCTAAAAATTTAAAATTGTTTAAATTAATTAAGATTGTATTAAATTAATTAAAGAATTTAACTAATCAAATGAGAAAATGTTTTAGTTATTAAGTAATTAATTAAATGAGTAATATTATTTAACTTAAAAAATATTTAAATTAATTAAGGTGTGAATTAGTTAATTAAATAAGTTAGTTAATCACGCAATGTAATATGTTATAATTAAGTAATTAAATAATTAATTAAATTAGTAAATTTAGGGTTTTTTAAAATTATTTAAATTAATTAAACCTGTATTGAATTAATTAAAGAATTTAACTAATGAAATGAAAAATGTTTGATAAAGAAGATGATGAAAATGATGAAGTTGAAAGAGAATACAACGAGACAGAGGAAGAATCAAACAAAGAATATGAAAAACGATATGTAAATATGAGAACAAAGAAAATGAGTTCACTTCTTTAGATGATGATTGATGAAATTTTTTTTTTTTGTAAAAACATGTACGAATTTTTTTTTACACTTTGACATTTAAACTGTATGAAAGTCAACCAAAAAAATAATTATCATGTCGTATATTTATTTATTCACAGTTAAATAAATGTTTATATGCATATTATATTTTTTGTAATTATATTAATAGTTGTACATTTTTCGTCTTATTGGATAGATATGGTTAAGCTGAAGATGAAGATGAAGGAAGGCTATCAAGGATAGCTTAGTAATGTTTGCCCTTCAACTGCCTAACCTCCTCTTCTGCCTCTTCCCCCCAAACCACGAACTCCCCCTCTAACATCAGATACTCAAGTACAGTTAGAGGTACTGATGCTGAGTCTAACTACTCTAGTCGAAACCCCCACTCTGATGTGTTGGTCCTAAGCAAATGTAGCACCCTGTACTTTGATATGGTGGCTAATAAAGTTTATTGAATGCCAATTGAGATTGATTACCGAGTTAAAAGGGTAATTCAGAAGTGAACTTGTGAAACCTCAACATCCATAAACATATAACTAGAAGTATACGCAATAACATTGACTAGGGGTAATTTCATCATTTCTATTGGTGAGCTCCTACAAGTGAGTTTTTTGATGTTATTAAGGCCTAAGTAGGCCTAAGGCATAAATGAATGATGAAAATAAAGATAAAATGATGAAGGAAATAGAAATAATAATGATTTCCAAGGTAAGGTAAAATGGTCATTTTTCATCTCAAGTCGAAATTTGTAAGTTTTCGTGAATCCGAGTATTTCTAGACTATTATTGTCACAACTCGAAACTCTCATAGAGCCCGTGACAACCGCTGCAAAGTCTCGATAGATATTCATTACCCGGGATGCCTATTGAAACCTCGCAAGGCTTAACATTAGTTTTCTTACCTCCCATGTAAACAACGGATGTCAAACATCATATTTTAAAGGATTATAAGTCATTTCTAAACCAAAACAATCATAAAATAATTTTCATCACATAGGGGCATTTTGGTCATTTTTCTCTAAAATTTCTGAACCCAATTAAATATGTAACATATAAGTGAAAGACACATATTTCGTACTCAAAAATATGTTTTGATATCTAAAACATTCATTTTAAGTGAAATGATAGCTATTAGTGTCAAGCCCGACCCTATAAAATATTAGTCATGTCATTCGTGTGCTTGACAACGAACTTGCATACTTGAATGCCTCAAAAAAGTTGTCAAAACTCGGTATTGTACCTAGTGGTACAACTAAATTGATTTAAGCCTCGAACTGGACCAAATAGAGATTTTAAGATGAAAATGAGAATTTTAAAGTCCCATAATGATTTAATATGGTGATTCGGAGTTCGAGGACTGATTTGGAGTCAAACTGGACTTTTCATGATCTAGAGATAAAATGGTAATTTTGCCACCCAAGGTTAAAAATTAGAATGTTAAATGAGTTTTAGACCAAATTTGACTAATTGGAGTATGATTTGAAGTTGACAAGTGAAAAATTTTAATTCTGCCATTTTTCGGAGCGTAGAGGCAAAATAGTCATTTTGTCACCCTTAGGGTAAAATTGGAATTTTCACCACCCAACACTTGTCAAATTTATGAATTTCAATCATTATTGGTATGGATAATTATGGCATGTTATGTGGTGGTGAAATAAAGTTTAAAGGATAAGCATTTAATTATGGACAAATGAAATTGTGACAAGTGTCAAGCCTTGAATTCTTTGTTATTTAACTTAAAAATCAGCCCATATTTCCCCCATTTCACTTCCCATATTCGACCAAACAAGAGGAAAAAGAAGCAAAGAAAGAACAAACCCTAGCTAAGAGAAAATTCAAGAGAAATTGTGGAAATTCAAGGAATCAAGCAAGTTCAGGTAAGAATTTTCAATTTTTACTTGAGATCTAGCATTCCCATGCAATTTTCCTCATTTTCCATGGCTGAAATTCATGATTTCATGATGGGTACCATGGCTGACCGAACATGGGAGAAGGTATTTTGTGCTTGAATTTAATTAGATTTCTTGTTAGACTAGTGTTTTTAGTTGATTAGTGATGTGTATATGCAAAGCAAGCAAGAAAAATTCATTTTCTCCCATCACCCTTATTTGGCCGAATTTACCCTAGGGTATGTTGATGGTGGATTTGATTTTATTTCAAGTAATTTGATTATGAATTGATGGTTTATGGTGTAAAAAAATCAAGTAAGAAAAATTTTATGGTTGATGCACCACCATGGCCGAATTGCACAAGAAAGAATGTGGGGATGATTTTACTATATTTCAAATTATTTAAATTGTGTTTGATGAATTAAAGTGTTGGAAGAGAAATGGAATTAATTAGAGTTGAATTGGATGGATTGGCCATTTAATCGGGTAATAAATCGAATTAGGTCAATACCGTATTTAGATAGTTACCCAAGGATTTTTCATCCCATTTCATCCCAGTTCTATAAAAATTGTTTTACAAGAAAATGAAATATTTTATTAAATATTTTTATTATATTCTAATAGCTACAATTTCACTTAAAATGAATGTTTTAGATAGCAAAACATATTTTTGATCACGAAATATGTGTTTTTCACTTATATACTACATATTTAACTAGGTTCGAAATTTTCAGTGAAAAATAACCAAAATGCCCTTGTGAGACAGAAATTATTTTATGGTTGTTTTGGTTTGGAAATGGTTTATAAACCTTTAAAACATGATGTTCGGCAACTATTGCTCATAAGGGAGACAAGAAAACTGATGTTAAGCCTTGCGAGGTTTCAGTCGGCATTTCAGGTAATAAATGTCTATCGGGACATCGCGACAGTTGTCACGGACTCGATGGGAGTTCCGGGTCGTGACAATTAGAATATAATAAAAATATTTAATAAAATACCCTATTTTCTTGTAAAACAATATTTTTAGAACTCTGCGTAAATAATTTTTATAGCGTAAAAGCAAAATATATTTCTACATACAATATCAAAGATAGTCATGTATTCAAAATATTTTCCAGAGACTTGTGGGCCCTTGAATGACAAAAGTGAACTAAGGCTATGAACCTAATGTTTTTGAGGATGCAACTCCGACTGTAGCCCTTGCCAAAATCGGCTATCTACTCAATATCCTAAGCTTGAAATGGGTAGAAAGAAGGGTGGTGAGATTATATAATCTCAGTGAGTAAATAGATATCATCTAAAATATCTAAAGCTGAGTAAATGGAGACAAATAAAATGGATTCGCATAAAATGGTTCAGAGCATTTTGAACTCATTTCAATTGGATAAAATATATTTATTTCACCAAATAAACAACAAGGCTTATGATTTCCTGAAAGCTTGGCTCGTGCCAAAATCACTTTCATACCCGGTTCTCAGGGATTCCTTGCGCCGGGGCAATCCTAACAGAGTCCGCCAAGGCTATGAAAATATCATATACATATAAAACATGTTTTTATTTTGAAAACACAGTCGTTCCTTAGCGTTGGCTGAGTCTCACCTTCACATGGTGATTCAACGTGAAGTGAACTCTAATCGTTTTACCTCAGGAGTTACCCTCCATGCCTCTCATCCGAGGTAAAATAAAAATAACGGGGTTTACCATACCCCTCTAAATAGGCTGGTCCACGAAAACCCGTCCACTGCAGTGGTTTCCTATAACCACCATATCAATAAAAATCCCAACAGCATGACATGGCAATTATTTTACTACACAACCTATCAAGGCAAAACAATAGTTCATATGTTATTAGCATAATTACCAATCCAGCCATTCATGCCAACCTTATCATAAGCCATTCAGTTCAAAACATAGTTTACAACACAACACAGCAAGTAGTCTCCAATTACTCTATTTTCAAAACCATTATCCCATTTTCAAATCGATTTATAAAAATTCATTTTATTTTATTAATTCACATTTTACTCATAAAACAAAGCAATTCACCATTTAAATTCATTTTTTCACAAAATCACCAATTGAGTAAAATTTACTCTAGATAATTAAGGCGATAATAAGGTTACTCATAGTTTCAGGAGTCGATGTACTCCTAGTCCCTATCTTCGGGTACAATCCCTGTACTCTTACCAAATGTCTCACCACCTATATACAATACGTGACACATAATTCAATATATTATGTCATACCATTATAAAACTATTTCAGACTCTATATGAATGCTTGAAATGGGATGCAAATTGCTCGGATAACTATCTAAATACGGTCTCTAATGTAAGCTCAATTGTGTACCTAAATAATATGGTATTGGCCTAATTCGATTTATCACTCGGTTAATTGGCCAATACATCAAATTCAACTCCAATTAATTCCATTTTTCTTCCAACACTCCAATTCATCAAATACTAGTCAATTAACATGAAATGTGGCAAAATCACCCTCACATTCTATTTTGGAATATTCGGCCATGGTGGTTCACTAACACTAAAATTTTTTTCAACTAAATTCTTACACCACAAACCATTAATTCCTACACCACAAACCATTATTTCCTAATCAAATTACTTGAAATTAAATCGAATTCATCACCAATAATCCAAATGGGAAATTCAATCAATGAGGGTTATGAGAGAGCATAAATTTTTCTTGTTTGTTTTCCATTCCACACATCACTAAACATCCAAAAACACTTGAATATCATCTAATCCATTCAAATTCATCATCAAACCCTCACTCCATATATTCAGCAATTAAGGTATTCATGAAGAAAATGTGTTTTTAATGCTTGATTTTTCTGCTGCATATCACTAAACACATAAAAACACTAAGATCTGTTGAAATCTACCCAACTAAATCATCAAATCTTTCTCTATATATTCAGCTAGCAAAAGGGATTCACCATGAAATCATGAATTTTAACCATTTTAGGTCATTCTGGGGTTTTAAAATTTTTAATTTCATCTTAAAATCTCAATTTGGTATAGTTCAAGGCTTAATTCAACTTAGTGGTACCACTAGGTACAACATTGTCTTTTGACAATCTTTTCCAAGCCTCCACGCATGCAAGCCTTCTATCAATCACATGAATGACATGACAAATATTTTATAGGGTCAGGTTTGACAATTATGGACTTTGTCTAAGTGTCAAAGAGTAAAAAGATTGCACAAAGGATTAAAGGGAGACAAAATCAACTTGTTAAGGGTATTTTCGTAATTTAAGCAAAGTTTGGATAAGCTTTAACGATAAATATCATTTTTTTCAGCAGCTTCTTCATTTCTCCAACAATTTGTTCTTCTTCTTCTTTCTCCCATCTCACATTTCTCTCACCTCCATGAAAACTTCTCTCAAAGCTTCCATCACTCTCTCAAACTAACCTTAAATTCCATGCTTTTATATACCTTAACATAGAGTTTTTCATGTTCTTTCACTTTTTCACCTTAAAAAGCCCTCAAAAGTCCTTCCTCAACACTTTCTCTCACTAGTTGGAAGTTGTAGAGAAAAAGAAAGAGAAAGAGAATTTCCCTAATAGCTTGAAGACTTTTGAGAAGGAATTCAACTATAAATCCTACAAGGTGAGTAATGAATTAAGATTGATTTGAGGTTGTTGAAAATGGCTAGTGATTGGATTTGTGGGCTATTATATTTGTGATAAGTATATGGTGTGTGATAGGTTCCAATGAGGCCCCACATATCCATTTGCAGCATTAGCTGAAGTTAGAGTCAAGCAAAAGAATCAATAAATACCGGTGAGTAAACCTGCACTAAAATGTTTTGGGTATATGCATATGCTTCTGAACGAATCACTTTTATTGTTTAAATTGTCTTTTCCTCAAAATGCATACGGGAACAAGCCTTTGACGAAACGTTTTTGTATTGTGAAATGTGATTGTAATGAATTTGCAAAATCCCTTTATATGTTGATATGTATATATATGTATTTTACATCTATAGATAATATTGTGTAATGAATATAACCGTGCGTGTGCACAATGGGGGGGAATACACAAGTCGGTGATTATTGAATATAGCCGTGCGTGTGCACGATGTGGAGCGATTCACATGCCGATGATGACTAAATATAACCGTGTATGTGCACAATGTGGGGGGATGCACATGCCAATGATGACAGGGTGTGGGAGTGTGGAGGATGACATTGTTGTGCCCGATGTGGGGGTTGCACATGAGTTGGGTGAAGGAGCGGTAGTATTTGTGTTTATATATGTGTATAAATACTTATATAATAGAAAGTTTATGAATATGGTTTATGGTTGTAATGTATGTGAATCATGCATGTTGTACCTTGAGAATTGCTAAGTATTTCAATTTGAGTTTATTACAGCAAAAATGGCTTCCTTTGTGTATAACAAAAATTTCTTTTTTGATGCTCTGTTTCTGGCTACAGCGAGAAACTCTTGGACATTGGAGGTTGGCTATAATTCTATTTCTCACTGCAGCGAGAATGGATTCTCACTACAGCAAGGGTTTTGGCTACAATGAGAATGGATTCTCGCTGTAGCCAAAAACTCTCAAGTGGTTCTAAATTTTTATGCAGTGCTCTCAATTTGACAACAATTTTGACTACTTTTCGGACAAAACTGGGCAAAGTAGTAAACATCAAAATTGTAGCCCAATCCCTTATCTTTCCAATGGTCCAAAATCATGTCATTTGGACTTTTATAGTGAAAGATATACTTGAAAAACCAAAACATATGCAAACCGAGAATGTTTCTCGCTACAGCGAGAAACTTGCTGTCATGCTTGCTACCTTGCTTGATTTGGACATACTTTACACCCATTTAACTTCATGGATTGATCATGGGTTTTCCAACACTATGAGATTATTAATCAAAGTTAGAAATGAGGGGTTTTTTAGTAAGAAATTAACTCAATTGCATTATTTTTGAAATAAGTGCATCATAATTTCCAAAATCTCCTTATCGATTGCTTTTTCCCTTCTATGTTCACTCACTAAGTCTATACTCATGTTTTTAAACTTCATGTTTTTAGATTCGGAGGCAATTGGGACCTAGATTAAGTGTCCACATATGCTCATCTTTTTTGTAGGTACTATGGCATCTCAATAGCTGTAACTTCACCCAGAGTCTCTCCATTGACAGTCAAGAGTTTTTTTTACCAGTGTTCACACATATGTAACGTAAACGACTAGGAGTCATGTTGTACATGAAGTATATATATATATTTTGGATTGATGATACCATTGTGAGATGGCAATGAATAATAGTTTTTTGAGATAATACAAATATAAATATTTGGTATCCATGTTATACTACTGAGATACGTCTAGTTCTGAAATAAAATTTATGGTTTACAAATGATGATGTATACTTGATAGAATAATGAACAAATCACATAAAGAGGCTCGCATAGGCTTAGTGGGCTATGCCCATTAAGCGCATTCGTCGGCCATGGCTCGGGATTTAGGCTACGATAGTAAATGTGCTAGAGGGGGGATGAATAGCACTTTTTGGCTCTTAGCAAGATAAAGGAATAACTTGAGAAGGATTGAAAATAAAAACAAAGCAGACAATGCATCAGAATTTATAGTGGTTCGGCCAAAGACCTACATCCACTATGTTGATTGTTCAACCAAGGATTTTCAACAAAATCACTAAGAAACAGTGGAATTCTCAAGCTCCTACAAAGCTTTTACAATGGCTTTTCACAAGATTAGCCACAACCTTTACAATGATTTTTCTCAAGCTCAATCAAAACCCACAAACTAACATTTCTAGGCTGAGTTAGAACCTATACACTCAATCAAGCAATTCCAAGCTTGATCAATCCCCTTAGAGTGTCTCGCACACTCTAAGTAATCAATGAGAAGAGAATTAAATGTGTACCTATGATCACTAGATTGATATAAGTGGTACAAAGTGAAGTGCTTTAATCTATTACAAGGATAGAAGTGAAATGTAGAAAGTATACAAAGGATTTTTGTAATTTTTGAACTATTTTTGATCTTGGAAGCCTTGGATCTTTTTCTTAGCCATTGGGAGTGCCTTATATATGTTGAAAAGCAGCTCTGATCGGTGTTTAACAGTTTTTGACCATTGAAAATAGTTAGAGCGTAGTTATAGCCGTTGAACTGTCGTTTAATATTCAGATTCAAATTTTCTAACAGAATGCTATTAATCGACTAACATCTATCTTTGTCAATTAAGTCATTTCTATCTTTTAAACCCAGTTTTTGGCAGTAAGCTCTTAGTCGACTAACTCTGCTTCTTAGTCGACTAAGTGGTCTCTGTCTTGCAATCTGGATTTTTGGCAGTAAGCTCTTAGTTGACTAAGCACATCTCTTAGTCGACTAAGTGTTCCATGTCTCTCAATCCTCTTGAGTTTGCCAACTTCTGATTTGAATTTTAACTTACTAACACCCTTCAATATTCAATTAAAAGGCTTCTGTTTCCTTGCTCAATTGTAGCTTCTCATTTTTACAAGTTTTGATATTTGCTTTTGAGTAACTTAATTTATTATTAACATGGATTTTTGCCCTGCACACTCAAGTAGAGAAAGCAGACACAAATGAATGGAATGTTTTATTATCATCGAAAACAAATAGAGTCAACAATCTCTCATTTTTTTATGATAACAAAATGTTCCTTGATTAAAAGCACAGTATCCATCAATTCTTTTTAGTTATGCACAAAGTGATGATTTCTTCCCCCTAAGTGTATGCTCTCCCTTAATGTATGCATAATTTTATTATTTAATTCAACAACGTTTTATCAATCTTTTAAAGAAATGACAAGCATAAATATAAACCCTTGACAGAATATCATTAATATTGTAGCTGACAGCCTATCATCAGTAAATTTTTTATAAAACTCTATCCTTTCCAAAAATTTATGCCATTAACCATCCATAAAAAATACTATGAAAGCATAATCATCATCTATATTAATTCACAAATAATTTCCATTCACAATTCAACAGAAATATTGTCAAGCCTAGCCCTAAAATATCTATCATGTCATTCATATATTTGACATCACGCCTGCATACCTGAATATCTTGAAAAAATAGATAAAAGTCGGTAGTGTACCTAGTGGTACAACTAAGCTGAATTAAGCCTCGAACTAGTTAAAATAGAAATTTTAAGATAAAATTGAGAATTTCAAATTCTAGGAATGACTTAAAATGGTGATTCGGAGTTCGAGGACCGATTTGAAGCCAATTTGAAATTTTTGAGATCTAGGGGCAAAATGGTCCTTTTGCCACCCAAGGATTAGATTTGGATGTTGGATGAAATTTTTTACTGAGATTGATCATTTGGAGTATAATTTGAAGTTTAAAAGTGAAAATTTTTAATTTCAGTATTTTTCGGAGCATAGGGGTAAAATGGTAATTTTACCACCCAAGGGGCAAAATAGTAATTTTACACCCCCAACACTTGTCAAAACCAAAGATTTTATTCATTATGGGCATGGATAAATATGACAATTTATGTGGTAGAGAAATAAGGTTTAAAAGAATAATTATTTAAATTATGAACGAATGATATCATGCCACGTGTCAAACTTTCACTTTTTAATATTTAACTTGAAAAAATTCAGTCCATATCTTCCCCATTACACCTCCCATATTTGGCCAAGCAAGAGGAAAATAAAACAAGAGAGAAACAAACCCTAGCTAAGAAAAATTCAAAGGGAAATTGTGGAAATTCAAGCAATCAAGTGGAAAAAGGTAAGATTTTTCAATTTCTACTTGAGATCTATCATACCCATGCATTTTTCTTCATTTTCCATGGATGAGAAGCAAGATTACAAATGGGTATCATGGCTGACCGAACATGAAGGAAAGAATTTTGTGCTTGAATTTAGTTAGATTTATTGTTTGATTAGTGTTTTTAGATGATTAATGATGTGTAGTATGAAAACAAATGAAGAAAATCACATAATCTTTGGTGACCCTTCATGGTCGAACCTTACATGTGGAGTATTGATGGTGGATTGATTTTGTGTCAAGTGAATGGTTGAGAATTGATGGTTTGTGGTGTAAAAGTCAAGTAGGAAAAAGTTTAGTATGAATGCACCACCATGGCTGAATTTCCCTTGAACAAATGTGAAGGTGGATATGCTAAATTTTAAGTTATTTGGCTTGTGTTTGGTGATTTGAAGTATTGGAAAAGAAATGGAGCTATTTAGAGCTAAATTGGACGCGTTGGCCAATTAAATAGATGAAAGACCAAAGTAGGCCAACACCATATTAAAACGATTTACTCGAGCATTTCATGCATTCATATAGAATTTAGATTAATTTTATACCGAATTAGCACAAAGTATTAATTGTTTGATTGTGCAATATGTCTAGGTGGTGAATCCTCTGATAGGGGCAAAGAAATTGCACCCAAGGATTAATAGTTGGAATACCCAGAATTCAGTTTTCGAAAATTGTGAGTAACCTTATTATCACCTTAATTATCTAGAGTAATTTTATTCAATGATGTGATTTTGTGGAAAAATGATTTTAATGGTGAATTGCTGGTTTTTTGAGAAAAATGTGGATTTATAAAATAAATTGAAATTTTATAAATTGAATTGAAAATTGGATGACTGATTTGAAATTAGAGTAATTGGAGACCACACGTTGTATTGTAAATTATAATTTGAATCAAATGGCTTATGATATTATGGCATGATTGGCTGAATTGATAACTGTATTGAAAAATGTGATCTGCCTGCTTTGTCCTGATAAATTGATTAGAAATGAAATTGCCAAGTCATGCTATCGAAACTTTTATTTAATTGGTGGATTATTAACTATTGCCGTAGACGGGTTCCATGGGCCAGCTTAATTAGGGGGGGCACGGTAAACCCCACTATATACTTTTATCTCAGTTGTAAAGGCGTAAAGGGTTGTCCTGAGGTATGACAGAGTTCACTTTACCCCAAACCACCACATGAAGGTGAACTCAGCTAACGTCAAGGAATGGCTGTCTTTTTCAAACGTAAAAATATGTTTACGTGTATAAGAGATTTTCAACAGCCTTGGTAGACTCGGTTAGATGCCTCAGCCAAGGTATCCCTGGGTATGAGTTTTTATGGTACAAGCCACAATTTTCGAGAAATCATAAGCCTTATTAATTATCTGAGTGAAATGAAAATTGTTTTAATTGATTGAAACGAAATTTCGTGGTACGAAACTCTTTTTAGATGAGAAGTTTTCATTGTCTCATTTTACTCGCCTTTAGATATTTTAGGTGATATTTGTTTACTCACTGAGTTGTGAAAACTCACCACTCTCATTTCCACCCTATTTAGGCCCAGAATAGTTGTAGATAACTGAGTTTGCTAAGGACTATAGTTGGCTTTGCAACCTCACCAACAGTAGGTTCACTGTCATCTCTACTTTTGAACATTCAGGGGCCCACGTGTCATTGTAAATGAAATTACATACCCTGACTATTTGTATAATAGTATGTATGAATATATTTAACTTTTACACTGTAAAAATTATTTACCGATAAGTCTATAAAAATTATTTTATAAGAAAATAGAATATTTTATTGAATATTTTTATTATATTCAAATAGTTATAATTTTAATCTAAAAGAATGTTTTAGACATCTAAATTTATTTTTAATCATGACATATGTGTTTTTCACTTATCTGCTACATTTTTAGCCAGATTCAAAAATTTTAAGGAAAAATGACCGAAATGCCCTTGTGAGTCAAAAATTATTTTATGATTGTTCTGGTTAAAAATGACTTGTAATTCATTAAAACATGATGATCGGCAACTGTTGCTCACAAGGGAGGCAAGAAAACTAATAAAAAACCCTTACGAGGTTTTGGTCGGTATTCAGGGTATGAATACCTATCGAGACGTCACGACGGTTGTCACGAGCTCGATAGGAGTTCTATGTCGTGACAAATATCATGAAATCAACACATTATCAACATCTGCAGTTTCAGCAAGATAAACAACATCCAAACAAAATAAATAAACAACATCCAATAAACAATATCCAAACACAATAAACAGCATCCAATTGTCAGCACACTACCATAGATAGCCTAATATCTTCAGATTCAGATTTATATTCTTAAAATACCCCTAAGTCATTTTTTGTTTTCCTTAAAAAATTTTGTGCTTTCTATCTCTCATAAGCTTTCTATCCTAATTATCCCCTCTTTTATCATCATCAAAGCGAAGGGTGTTCAATCAGTGTCTGAAAAAGAAGAAAGGGTAGACTCAAAAGTGCCGAGATCGATATTAAGGGCTTGAGGAGACAGTGCAGGTGATGGTCTCTTTGGAAAAGTTTCAAGAGAAGAGATCTGTAGTGGATTCTGAGTAGAAGTCATGCTAGAGGGTTTGGCTTTTTTAGCTATTCAAGAAGACTTTCTCCTCTTAATAAACTTTGTCTTTGTTGCCATTGTTTTCCTCCCTTTGACCGTTGGTTTCGATTGGTCTTGTGCAGGTCCAGTAGCTTTTTCTTTCCCTTTACTAGATTGCTCACTCTTTCTTGTAGTGTGAACTTATTTAGGGGATTCTCTAGTAAATGCTTGCATATGAGCTTTAACCTTTACTACTTCTTTCTTTATTTGTTCTTCTAGAACCATTTGATGAAAAATATCCATGATTGACACTCCGTCGGAGTTGAGAGGAGATGGCTGTTCTAGCTGAGTTTCATGATGGGATGGAGAAATATGTTTAATGAGCCAAGCACTTCAGTGCCTTGATCAGAGTCATCTTTATTTTGAGACTCACGAGTGGGAGAGTTCCTTGATTGGTCAATTTCTGGTTCAAGATCTTCGGTTTGGAAGATAGGACTTGTAGTTTGGAAAATAGAACCTTCAGCATGGAAGGTAGGACCTTTAGTAGCCTGTCCTTCTAGTGTTGGACTTGGCGTAACAGAGGTGTCTTCAGTTGCTGGTTCAAATGGTGATTTTCCTTTTTTTTTTTTATCATGTTTTCAAGTTCTTCCAACTTTTCTTCAATGTTTTGCATCCTAACAAACTGATTTGTGAGTTTCCTATCCATTTTCATCAACAAATTCAAAACCAATTCATTTGAAAACTGAGAGAAGGCTATATTTGATTGAGCAAGTAGAGAGGATTCTTCTCCTGGAGTAAGTGGCTTTGGGGGTTTTAACAAAGTTTTCACCTTATAGTTTATACCCCATCTTAGGTAAACTCTTGAGGTAAATTGCTTGGTCTCTACTTTTCACTTGATCCAACTCATACCTAAAGCTCCAAATCCTTTTCTTCTTTACTAGTAATGTGATTATGTTGCCATAGGGTAAATTCACTTTATCAATTTGACAGGCTCCTCTCATCCTTTCAATCATGAATCTCCCTAGATTAAGTGGAGCAGTATTGAAGGCATGCTCTATCAGCCACATGTCCTGAAGGCTGACATAGTTGAAGCTTCCACTTCTCCCATGAATATTTGCATCAATGAAATAATGCAAAATTCTAATTTGAGGGCTCTTGATGAAACTAGCATAACTCTTTGATGAAAATCTTTCTTTCTTGTAATTATTTCCCACAAAGATGATGGGTCATAATTTTCAGGAATTTCAAAACCACCTTCTTCACATTAAATTTTAAGTAAACTTCTTAAATCTGCAGTAGTCACCTTAAATTCTTTTCCATTTAGGAAGACATTCAGACCATCAACAATAAAGTGCTCAGTTTTCTCAAGTTCACTTTCATCTAAGACTATCCCTGCATAAAATTCATTTGCCAAACTAGCATTATAGGTTTTATTCTTAAAAGTGCTAAATTTCTTCAATTTCAGTTCCTCAAAATATTCTAATAAACCCATTAAAATTTCAATTGTTTCATCAAAGCTTTCCCAGTCAATAACCTTACCACATGTAATTGGAGCATTTTCTATCTTTCTAAACCTATCCTCATGAACTTTATTTCTAAACTTAGAGGATGGAAGAGTACCTTTCTTGAAAAGTTTTCCCTTTTCTTTTTTTTTCTTTGATTTTTTAGATTTTTAATTCGCAGAGGTGGACTTAACCTTCTTTATCTTCTACTGAATCTCTGTCGGTGGACTCTCCTCCATTGGTCATTTCCCTTTTTCCTTTTCCAGAGTGCTACTGGGTAGTATGGTCTTGGCCATAAATTTAGAGGGTTTTTAGGCTTAGGGTTTGAGAGTTGGAGAAAGAAGAATTTCAATGTTGAGAAGGTCAATTTCAAATGAGAGAAAATGGAAGAGGATGGGTTAAAAGCAATTAAACTTTCTCAAAAACTGTCTAACCCCCCTTCTTTAAGTATTGTTAGTTACCTTCTCTTTTTAAAATTCAAAAATTTGCTTCTCAATTTTATTATTATTTTTTTGTTTGGTGATTTTTTCCTTCTTTTTCTTCACCCAGTAGCCTATTTCTATTACCTTTTATTATATTATTCATTCCCTCTTTATCTGACTAAGTCTTATTATTTAAAGAGATAGAATACTCTTAGTTGATTAAGTGATTCTCTTAATCGATTAAATGCCTACTGTCCTATGAGAGGAAAACTCAAAAATTTTTTTAAAGCTCCTGTACACTAACCATTTCTAAATTTTTCCTAATTTCACAGAATCTTTCCTCATTGAGAGGCTTAGTGAATATATCAGCTAATTGTTGCAATGTATTAACAAACTCTATTTTTATGTCTCCTTTAATCACATGGTCCCAAAAAAAGTGATGTCTAATCTCAATATGTTTAGTCCTAGAGTGCTATACAAGATTCTTTGATATATTGATGGCACTTGTGTTATCGCAAAATATTGGTACATTATGCATTGTTACTCTAAAGTCTGTTAATTGTTGTTTAATCCGCAAATTCTGAGCACAGTAGCTACTTAAAGAAATATATTCTACTTCAGCTATGGAAAGTGCTACAAAGTTCTGTTTCTTACTTGAGCAGGACACTAGCATACTTCCTAGAAATTGACATGTTCCACTAGTACTTTTTCTATCCATTTTGCTTCCAGCAAAGTCTACATCTGAATAACCTATAAGATTGAATGATGATTCTTTAGAATACCATATTTCTAAAGTCTGTGTCTTTAAGAGATACTTAAAGATTCTCTTAATAGCAGTCAAGTATGACTCTTTAGATTGTTACTGAAATCTTGTACATAAACACACACTGAATTGAATATCTGATCTAATTGCTGTTAAGTAGAGTAATGATCCAATCATACCTCTATAGAGCTTTTGATCAACATTTTTTTCTCTCTCATCAGCATCAAGTTTGGTCGACGAACTCATTGGTGTGCTAATTGATTTTAGCTTCAGCATGTCAAACTTTCTTAGCATGTCTTGAATGTATCTTTCTTGGCTGATAAAGATGCATTTCTCACTTTGTTTGATTTGAAGGCCAAGAAAGAATTTTAGCTCACCCATCATACTCATTTTGAATTCACCCTGTATTTCTTTAGCAAAGTTCTTGCACAAAGCCTCATTAGTAGCACCAAATATAATGTCATCCACATAAATTTCAATAATAATTAAATCATTCAAGCATCTTTTAATAAACAATGTTATGTCAATGCTTCCTCTACTATAAAATTTTTCAATTAAAACTTTGAGAGTCTCTCATACCAAGCTCTAGGAGCTTGTTTCAATCCATACAAAGCCTTATGTAATTTGAAAACATAATTAGGTTTCTCAAAGACCTCAAATCCGGGGGGTTGCTTGTGAGACCTTGTCGAGTTTTTTAAAAGCCGGTATTATACCGAGTGGTACAACCAACTTAAATCGAGCCTCAAACTAGTTTAATAGAAGTTCTAAGATGAATTTGAAAATTCTAAAACCCACAGAATCACTTAGAATGGTGATTCGGAGTTCGAGGTCCAGTTTGGAGTCAATCAGGAAAATTAACTGATTAGGGACAAAACGATCATTTTGTCATTTAACGACAAAATGGAGATTTTTAGCAAAGATTTGATCACAATTGACCAAGAATAATTATATGAAATATAATATGATTATTGGAGTATAAAATGAAGTTTAGTAGTGAAAATTGTGATTTCTCGGTATTTTTGGAGCACAAGGGCAAAATGGTAATTTTACCACTAAAAGACAAAACGAGAATTTTTAGAAAAGATTTTAGCCCCATTTGATTAAGATTGATCAATTGAAGTATTATTTGAGGTTTAAAGGTGAAAATAATGTAATTTCGATACATTTCGGAGTATATGGGTAAAATTGTAATTTTACCACCAGACGAAAATTGAATTTTCAAGAGAATTTGGACTAAATTTGAATAATTGGAGTATGATATGAGTATTAGGAATTAAAAATATGAGTATTGGTAATTTTTCAATTTTTGGGGTAAAAATGTAATTTTTCACTTTTATGGGGGTAAAAGTGTAATTTTACAAAATTACTCCACCAAGACTTTGGAAAAGTCTAGAAACTTCATCTAAGACATGGATAAGTGAAGAGGAATGCATGGTGAAAAAAGAAAGTCAAAGGAAGACTAATAAAAAAATAAATTAATAAAATATTCAATATATAAATAAAATAATATTATTTTATTAAACTAATGAAAAAGCCATAAAAATCAGCCCTAACCCTCATTCTCTCTCATTATATTTGGCCTTGGCATGAACAAAGGAAGAACAAAGGGCAAAAAAAAAAATTTGGCCAAGAAATCAAGAGATTTCAAGGATTTTTCAAAGATCAAGCAACATAAAGGTACAATTTCTTTAGTTTTGCTTGATACTTAGCCTACCCATGCTTTATTCCTTATTTTCCATGGTTGAATATTGAGTTAGCATGATGAATTCAATTCTGAAAAATGGGTATGGAAGAGAAATTGATGTTGGATTTGTTTGAATTTGGACTATGTTGATGTTTGGTGATAGTTAAGCATAGTTATGAAACAAAGATATAAGAAAAACATTCAATTTCTCTAGGGTTCTTTGTTGGCCAAACCATGAGGGTTGAATATCAAGGAGGAATTGTTTAAATTTCAAGGAAAATGAATTGGAAAAATGAATAATTAAGTGAGAAATTTGACTAGGAAAAATTATGGTGTTAGTACACCTTAATGACCAAATTTTTACCTGAAGGAATTGAGGGATTTCAATGCTGAAATTTAATTATTAGAAATGTGTGTGATGAATTAAGGTTTTAGAAGAGAAATGGGTTAATTTGGAGGTGATTTGGACATAATTGTCAATTAATCGAGTGATCAATCGAATTTAGTCGATACCGCGATTAAGCGATAATCAGATGCATTTTTGCATTTACCTATCATACATTAGTAATTTAAATTAGTTTATATTAGCTTGGGGACAATATAGTAAATTCTCTAATTTTATTCTTCGTCAAGATGGTGAGACGTCCAAAAAAGGCAAAGGAATCGCGCTTGAGGACTATTAGTCCGAGTGCACCCGAAATCCGGATTTTCGAAAATCTATGCGTGAATTTGCATTTCAAAAATGGTTTAGGAAATATGAACCTATTTGAATAAAATGCTCGAATGATTTTATTCAATCTTCTTAAAAAAGAACGGGTACCATGGGAACAAGCTTTTTGTGAAATATTATTTTATTGATGTGAAATTTGATTGTGC
The DNA here is from genome assembly GCA_036013995.1 of Theobroma grandiflorum. Classification (NCBI taxonomy): domain Eukaryota; kingdom Viridiplantae; phylum Streptophyta; class Magnoliopsida; order Malvales; family Malvaceae; genus Theobroma; species Theobroma grandiflorum. Next base: position 13,086,854 of record CP142130.1, on the reverse strand, counting down.
TGACTATTGCTCATCTATATGATGCTTATATGTATGGTTAAGAAATTTATGTGAACTTGATGTAATCATGCACGTGTGAAGTGGGAAATGCACATGCCTGTAATGGTGTGCAAAGTGGAGACGGCGATACGCAGCGTCCACAATTTCCTAGAAATTCAGAGTTGAGCAAAGTGGGGTCGACGACACGTAATGCCCACGATTCTTGGAAATTTTCATGCGTGAACTTTGGTGAAGCATGGTTATCCATCCAGGGGCTTGCAGGGACAGCGATTCGTAATGCCTGCAAGTGCTCTGATAAATGTCTCTTTTATCACCAAGGACAATCAAGACTTGGTGGTGTATATGATTGCTCATGACTTTGTGTATATATATGTGATTGCATGGTATGCGAATTGTTTTAAATTGAGGAAAATGGGTTTAACATGAAACCCTCATATGGTTTAACATGCAAGAATGCCTTCCCGCTGTAGTGATAATCGTTGATTTTTGCTATCTGGCTAGAATAAATTTCGAGTTAAGTGGAAAGGGTTTAAATTTTAACTAGATCAAAAATTGTCTTGTTTTCAATCGGTGCATCATGATTGTCAAATTTCATTGTTGAGTTTGCTTGTTCCCTTCTAATATTCACTCACTGAGTATTGTACTCACCATTTTAAAATTTCATGTTTTCGTATCAGGAGACTGTTGGACCCTAGATCGATGAGTCCCTATAGTGCATCTCCTAGTTAGAAGGTGGGCATTCAGTAGCAACCCATTTCTTTTATTGTAAATTCTCTGCTGGAAGTCATGGGCCTTTTGTATTGTAATTATGTACATGTAATGTACATTGTCAAATTTTATGTTTGATCAGTATGTATGTGCATATTTTATCTATAATGCCATTATGAGTTGGCTTTGTGCACACTGGGTGCATTGCGTGTAGATGCCTCACACGATCATTCGTGGAGAAAAAATAAATAACATAAGCTTGCTTGGGCTTGGTGGGCTATGCCTGTTGGGTCCTTGCGCCGGTCATGGCCCAGAAATTGGGTCGTGACATTGCTCTACATAGACTTCCTCTTGAATAAAACCATTTAGGAATGCACTTTTAACATCCATTTGAAAGAGTTTAAAATTCATAAAAAATGCAAATGCAAGCAACAATCTTATAGCTTCTATCATAGCAATAGGAGCAAAGGTTTCATGATAATCAATGCCTTAATCTTGGTTATATTCTTGGGCCACTAGCCTAGCTTTGTTCCTAATGACATTTCCTTGCTCATCTACCTTATTTCTAAACACCTATTTCATACCAATAATTAAGTGGTTTAAAGGCCTAGAAACTAGTGTCTAAACTTGGTTTCTTTTAAATTGATCAAGCTCTTCTTGCATGGCCAAAATCTAGCTTTCTTCTTTTTCAGCTTTTTCAAAGCTTTTAGGTTCAAGTTGTGAGATAAAAGCTGAAAACTCACACGTTTCTCTTATACCTCTCTTGGTTTTTACTCTTTGAGAAATATCACCAATAATTTGCTCTTATGGATGATCCCTTACATATCTCCAGCTTCTTAAAAGATCATTATGCTAAATTTTAGTTCTTTGCATGTTTTCTAAAGGTGGAGTTTCTGTTTTTCTTCTAGGTGTGCTCTTTTCATTGTTTTTACTATTTTCAAGACTCATTTCTTCTATTTGCTTCTTGAGGTCCTTTACATCATCTTCATCAACAAGCGTCTCCTTTTGCAATGTATTAGATTCATCAAAAACTACATGGATAGACTCATCCACTGTCAAAGTTCTTTTATTGAATACTCTATAAGCTTTTGAATTCAAAGCATATCCTAGAAATATCGCCTCATCACTCTTTGCATCAAACTTTCCTAGTGAATGTTTTCCATTGTTTAGCACAAAGCATTTGCAACCAAAGCTTCAAAGGTGAGAGATGCTTGATTTTCTACCTTTATAAAATTCATATGGAGTTTTTGATATCATGGCTCTTATTGAGACTCTATTGAGTATGTAAGTTGCTGTGTTGACAACCTCAGCCTAAAAATATTTGGTAAATTATTCTCACACAATATAGTTCGAGCCATTTCTTTTAAGATTTAATATTTCCTTTCAACAACTTTATTTTGTTGAGGTGTTCTAAGTGCTAAAAAATTATGATCTAACCCTATTTCATTACAAAATCTTTCAAACTCATCTCCCTCAAACTCACCTTCATGATCACTCCTAACGCTAACTATGGCTAGTCCTTTTTCATTTTCAACCTTTTTACAATGATTTATAAAAGGAAGTAGAGCATCATTCTTATGAGTAAGAAAGTAGACTCAAGTATACCTAGAGTAGCCATCAACTATTACAAATCCATATGATTTGCCTCCTAAACTAGTTGTGTTAATTAGACCAAACAAATCAATGTGTAGCAATTCAAGAGGTCTAAATGTTGAGACAATTTTCTTGGCTTTGAAGGATGTCCTAACTTGTTTACCTAGTTGGCATGCATCACAAATTTGATTATTTTCAAACTTAAGTTCAAGCAATCTTATAACCAAATTTTTTCCAATCAATTTTGAAATGGTGTGCATGCTCACATGTCTAAGTCTCTTATGCCATAACCGGCCATCATTTTCAGCATTTGTCATAAGACAAGTTTCACAATTAATCTCAAGATCTTCAAGAAATATTACATACATATTCTTAATTCTTTGTCCTATGAATGAGACTTTGTTAGTACTTATACCTTTCACTTCACATTTATTTGAGTTAAAGCACACCTTAAAACCTTTGTCACACAATTGGCTGATACTCAATAAATTATGTTTCAAACTTTTAACCAACATCACATGAGTAATTTGAACTTGAGAGTTCTTACCAACAGTTTCTATACCATGAATTTAACCTTTTGAATCATCTCCAAAAGATATCGTGCCTCCCTTTTTCTTGTCTAGTTGAGCAAATAACAGTTCATTTCCAATCAAGTGTCTTGAACAACCAATATCTATGTACCAAGGTTCCTTTTTCTTCAATTGAGCTATTGTGCATATGTCTCTTCGATTTGGCTCAACTTACAAGACAAACTTTCAGTTTTTATTGACTGATACACATACCTTAATGGGTCCTTGAAGGTTAACTGCTATATAGGATCCTTTTGGAACCCAAATCTTTCTTGTTTTCTACATACTTCTTTTTCTATAACAATTATAAGATAAATGACCAAGTTTATTACAAATATAACATCTCGATAACACATTATCAAAATTTTTCTTATAGTATATGCTTTTTCTTGAAATTTCTTTTCTCACACTTTTAAAGGCAACATTTTCATCCATTGCTTTTTATAAAGCTTCAGTTTTATTTTTCAACTCAAATTTTAAAACTTCAAAATCTGTTTTTGAATGTTCTAATTCCATTTGTAGAGAGTTTCTTTGTTCAAAAACAAAATTAAAATCATTTTTTATCTTTTCTAAGTCTATTTCAAGAGATGCAATCTTTTTCTTTAAAGTTTTATACTTTAAAGCTAGTTTTTTGAATTCATCATAAAGACACTCATACTCATCTTGATGTTCATCAATAGAAATATCATAAGGAGATGAAGATACCTCGGATTCAGCATCCTTTGCCATTAGACACAAGTTTGCTCTTTCTTCCACCTTTTCTTCATTAACATCAAAACTTGAAGTATCATTATCCGACAAGGTCACAGCCACCATTGCTTTCTTCGATTTTCTATTCTTCTTAGGAGTTTCCTCCTTTAACAGGGGGCATTTTGACCTAAAATGTTCAGGCTTCTTGCATTCAAAGCATATGACCTCTTCTTTTTTGCTAGACTTATTTTTATTTCTGGATCCCCATGAAAAACCTTAATCTATTTTGTACACTTTCCTTGCTAATTTCCTTTCTCTTTGTCCCATGAGTCTTCTGAATCTTCTTGCAACCATTGCTAGTTCTTCATCATCATCACAAGATAGATTGTCCAACTCCTCTTCAAGGATGCTTACTTTTAAGGCAATGCTTTTCTTCTTTTCTTTTGCTTCTCTCTTGTCTTCTACTTCTTCTTCTTTCAACTCTAGCTCATGAGTTAGAAGTGATCCGTAAATCTCATCAAGAGTTATCACATTTAAGTTCTTGGCTTCACAGATCACAGTCACCTTAGGCTTCCAATTTTTTGGTGAGCTTCAAAAAAGCCTCTTGACAATTTCATGTTCAGGTATTAGTTTGCCTAGCTGACTCAATTTATTTGTGATATTAGTGAATCCATATAGGATGCTAGTGATGTCTTCACCAGGTTCCATCTTAAACAATTTATAATTATGAGTAAGGAAAGCTATTTTGGACTCCTTGACTTGTGAAATCCCTTCATGGATAATCCTAAGTTTGTCCCACACTTGTTTAGCTATGGTACAGCTTGATACCTTATTGAACTTAGCGGGAGTTAAGGCATAATGTAAAGTGTGTATTGCTTTGAAATTTGTTTGAACCTTTTTAGTTTCAGCTTCGGTCCATTCACCCCTGGACTTAAGAATTATTTCATTAGTTACTACATTTATGGTTGAGGGGATAAAGAGACCACATCTCATAATCTATTACCCTAATTTAGATTGACATTCTAGTGTTCCAATATGGGTAATTCGATCCATCAAATAGAGGTGGTCTATTTGTGGATTGTCCCTCGGTAACTACTAATTTATACAAAGCCATTTGAATCTTCCCAAAGGTGTTAAACTTTAAGTATGGGGGTTAGGCTCTAATACCACTTGTTGGTCCTAAGTAAATATGCTAAAGGGGGAACGAATAGCACTTTTTGGCTCTCAGCAAGATGGGGGAATAGATTAAGAAGGATTGAAAATAAAAACAAAGCAGACAATGCACCAAAATTTAGAGTGGTTTGGTCAAAAACCTACATCCACTACTTTGATTGTTTAACCAAGGATTTTAAACAAAATCACTAAGAAACGGTAGAATTCCCAAGCTCCCACCAAACTTTTACAATGACTTTTCACAAGATCAGTCACAACATTTACAATGGTTTTTCTCGAGCTCAACCAAAACCCACAAACTAACTTTTCTAGGCTGAGTTATAACCTATACACTCAATCAAGCAATTCTAAGCTTGATCAATCCCCTTAGAGTGTCTTGCACACTCTAAGTAATCAAGGAGAAGAGAAATAAATGTGTACTTATGATCACTAGATTGATCTAAATTGTACAAAGTGAAGTGCTTTAATCTATTACAAGGATAGGAGTGAAGTGCAAAAAGTATACAAAGGATTTTTGTAATTTTTAAGCTTTTTTTGATCTTGGAAGCCTTGGATCTTTTCCTTAGCCGTTGGGAATGCCTTATATAATGTTAAAAATCAGCTCTGATGGGTGTTTGATAGTTTCTGACCATTGGAAACAGTTGGAGAGCAGTTCTAGCTGTTAAACTGTCGTCTAGTATTGAAATTCAAATTTTCTGACAAAATGCTCTTAGTCTACTAACATCCATCTTAGTTGATTAAGTCGTTTCTGTCTTTTGAACCTAGTTTCTGGCAGTAAGCTCTTAGTTGATTAACTCTGCTTCTTAGTTAACTAAGTGGTCTCTATCTTGTACACTAGATTTTTAGCAGTAAGCTCCTAGTTGACTAACCACATATCTTGGTCGACTAAGTGTTCTCTGTCTCTCAATCTTCTTGAGCCGCCAATTTCTTATTTGAATTTTAGCTGACTAACACCCCTCATCATTCAACTAAGAGGCTTATGTTTTCTTGCTCAATTGTAGCTTCTCATTTTTATGAGTTTTGATATTTGCTTTTGTGTAACTTAATTTATTATTAACATGGATTTTTGCCTTACACACTCAAGTAGAGAAATTAGACACAAATGAATGGGAATGTTTCATTATCATCAAAAACTAATAGAGTCAACATAGTGCTATTGCGTCCAACAGTAAATTTCATCATTGACAAGGTTCAAAAAATGGGTGGGCCATTGATAAACACCACAATGCTAGCAGATGGCGAGCCTCCACTTTTCTTTTCATTAATGAAAGCCACTAGTTATTTTGGATTCAAATCAAAGAAAACAAAAAAATAAAAAATGAAGATTATTCAAGCATTTGCCTCTTTGTTCGAAAGAAAAAAAAAAGACATGAGATGCCCTGGACAGCTTGTCAGTTAAAATTTCACTACGCAAGTATACATATCAAATAGACAGTATATTAGAAAGCAGAGTATCGATCCCACTAGGTATTAATCTAAAACTTTACTAAGTACTAAAATTAGAACAATTTAATCTTATCCAAACAATCCAAATTAAATAATTAATTGAAAATAATTAACTAAAATTTAAACCAACAAGAAAATTCAAAATAATAATAACTTAAGAAAATATCAAATTAAACAAGCTTAGGATTACAATATCCCTCACATTTCATCTAAATTTTACCTCTCTTCCTTAACTTATTTCAATGAGTTGAATTGCTAACCTAGAGTCCTAAATTATTTATAAGGGTTTCTTGACTCATCCTATAAAAATATCTATTTTAACTAAAACACTATATCCCTATGTGATTTGAAATTAAAATAGACTCATTAAGTTCAGGCTCTAATCTGGCTACATATGGCCTATAGGTATATCCCTATCCTATACACAAATTAATTAATTTGATCATATGTTATCCCAATTTTAGTCTACACTAAACTCCTTTTCCCAAGTTTGTTTAGGTTCCTAGATCAATTTAATTAATGATTAGGCAATTAAAAGTGTTAAGAACAAATTGGAATAAACAATTCAATTCCCATTGAGAATAAGTAAGAAAGAGATTAAAAATTCAGATTACGTGTGAGTTCAATTGCAATCCTAGAAAAAGAAAATTAGCTACTCATAATTGCAAAATCAAATAACATTGCACAAAATTCAACCATTGAAAGTAACAAGAAGAATAAAAGCCAAGGAACAAAATAATGATTGTTGTTTTGATTTCCAAGTTTCGGCCTTAACTTTTGACATCTTGAATCTCCAAAGGTTGTCTCTCTCTAATAGTCTTAAAATATCCTATTTATACTAATATACTTAACCTATACTTCCTTAAGTTGACCTAGGGTTTAATTGGGCTTAAAAAACATAATGAGAGGCCCAAAAAATCACTTGTCAGTCTTTACAAATTTTCATTCCCGACACAATACGTCCAGTCAATTTTTAATGTGATTTTCTCTATCTACAAGGCAAAACTGGGTAAAAGATATCATGCAATTTGTAGCTCTGTTTCTTAGCTTTCTAATGGGCTAAGAATCACAGCATTTGGAGTTCTGTAGCTTGAGATATGATCAAAACACTAAAGCATATGCAAGCAAACTGTTGGGTCCTTCAACACTTTACTTTCTAAAATTAAGCCTAATTACTTTAGTTCCTACCAAAAATATAAAAAACTAATAAATATTAACCAAATTAAAAAGAAATAACATAAAATTAAAATAACTTACTTACAAATAACCTAAATATAAAAACAACTAACAAATACGTAAATTACCATAGAAAACTGAAGACTTAGCTAATATTTACTAACAAAATTGGAATAAAATAATTTTATAAAATAGAATTATCACAACTCCATCTGTCCATGAATCCCCTTTCGCTTCCCTTTGTAGCCTATCCCAAAAAGTTATGGAAGCCATAAAGGCTACTTTATTATCATTCTTTAGCAGCCTCAAATGAGTTCAACACATAAAAGAGACAAACATTGCAACAAGTTTGAAGGTAGAAGTAATTGAATCTGCGACTGGCTAGAAAACTATTCTTGCTTAGGGATACAACCACAACCTATGGAAACTCCTAATGGTAGGTCCAACTTCCACAAGCGAAGAGTCAAAGGTCAGGTCTCAGCTTGTCGACTCCGACTCATTTGAATCGACGAATACTTTTGTATCTTTTCAAAGAAAGGTAATTTCCTCTACTCTAATTTATATCATTAATTATATGCTATCAATTTAGTTAATTAATTTATACGTTTTTCTAGCAATAAGTCTATTTTATAGTACTTTTGAAGAGACTGATGTTATCTTGACAACTACACTTATTATCAAGAGTAACTTTAGTGGACTTTGGTTGACATGGAGGCATGTTCCTCAGGAGCATAAGGATAACATGTGGCATAAATTCAAAGTAACGTAAGGATATAGTATTAATATATATCTATTATAATTTCTAGTATTAATATATATCTTTTTTGGTTATAGGAAACTTTTAGATGGGCTACTAAAAATGCAACAAAGGTCCAGTCCATATGGAAGAAGATTTGCAAAGATTGCCTCAAGAATCTATTAGTGAATGAGCATAACAAGGCCAAGATGGACGCGGCTGGCCATAACGTTGATTGCCTATTAATGAAGCATAAGGCAAAATCCTTGATCACTGTTAAAGTATGGGACCAACTAGTTGATAACATATGGTCCCCGCTCAACTGGCAATCATGCTCACACAAAGCCAAGCAGAGCCATTTGATAATGAAGGATGGCATCGTTGTAAAACATATAGGCAGTTCTTTGCCTTTTGCCAAAAGAAGATGGTACATGGTTTTATTTTAATGCTACAACAATAATTCACTTTAATAGTACAATAATTTATGTTGTTTATGATTGCAATACTATGCAATGATGTGGTTTTTTATTCTTATTCTCTTTTTATGATTGCAGTCTGGGGAAAAGCAGCAGCAAATGACATTTTTCAAGCTATTTGAACACACTCACAAGCAACAAAAAGGTTCTAGAGAATTTATGGATAACAGGTCCAAGACTATCTATGCAAGTAATACGTATGTTTACATATATATATTCAATATATATGTTGTCAAGCCCAGCCCAAAAATATTTGCCATGTCATACATGTGATGGATAACATGTTTGTATACTTGGAGAGCCCCGAAAAATTTTCAAGAGCTGGTATTGTGCTTAGAAGTATAACTAAGTCGATTTATACCTCGAACTAATTAAAATATAGATTTTAAGGTGAAATTGAGAATTTCACAGTCTTGGGATGACTTAAAACGGTGATTCAAAGTTCGAGGTTCGATTTAGGGTCAATTTGGAATTTTCAAAATCTAAGGGCAAAATGATCATTTTGCCACCTAAAAATTTAATTTGGATATTTGATGAAATTTTTAACCAAGATGGATCATTTGGAGTATAATATAAGGTTTGGCAATGGAAAATTTTAATTCTCAGTATTTTTAGAGTATAGGGGTAAAATCGTAATTTTACCATCCCGAGGGCAAAACGAAAATTTTCACCCCCAACACTTGTCAAATTTGTAGATTTTATTTATTGTGGGAATGGATAAATATGGCATAAAGATGTGGTGGAAAATTAAGTGGAAACAGTCAAATATTTAAAGTATAAAAAGAAAAATGGACCGATCACAAAGTGCCACATGTCAAGCTTTATTATTTTATTATTTTCTATAAAAATCAGCCCATATTTATCCCATTTCTCTCTCCATATTCGGCCAAGACAAGAGGAAAGGAAGAACAAAGGAAGAACAAAACCCTAGGTGGGAAAAATCAAAGGGAAAGTGTGAAAATCCAAGGAATCAAGCTAAGTAAGTTGAAATTTCTTTAATTTTCCTTGAGATCTACATTACCCATGCATTTCTTTTCATTTTCTATGGTTGAGAAGCATGATTTCATAATGAATTCAATTCTGATCGAATGGGTATGGTGAGAGAAATGATGTTGGAATTGATTAATTTTGAGTTTGTTAGTGTTTTCGGTTAGTTAATGATATGTAGTGTGAAAACAAGTGAAGAAAATCACATAATCTTGGGTATTCTTCATTGACCAAATCTTCCTTGATGTGTGTGGGTGATAGATTGTTGTTATTTCAAGAGAAATTGATTAGGAAATGATCAATTATGGTGAGGAAATTAAGTAGGAAAAATCATGGTGTTAGTGCACCCACAATGGCTGAAATTTTCAAGGAGAATTGTGGAGATTGATATGCTGAATTTTTGGTAGATTGGCTTGTATTTGGTGAATTGAAATATTGGAAATGAAATGGTACAATTTAGAGCTAAATTGGACGCGTTGGTCACTTTATCGGGTAATAAGCCAAATTAGGTCAACACCGCGTTTAAGCAGTCAACCAAGCATTCCATATATTCATATAGAAATTAGATTAATTTTATACCTAATTAGCACAAATGTAGTGATTTAATTGTTGTGCAATTTGTCAAGGTGGTGAGTCCTCTGATAAAAGCAAGGAAATTACACCGAAGCATTAGTAGTCAGAGTACCCGAATTCAATTTCCGAAAATAGTGAGTAAACTTACTATCGTCTTAATTATCTAGAGTAGTTTTTATTAAATTTTGAAATTTTATAGTAAAATGGGTTTAAATGGTAAATTGTTATGCTTTATGAATAAATGTGATTTTATAAAATGATTTTATAAATATTTTAGAAATTAAATGATGATTTTGGAAAATAGAGTAATTAGAGATTGTTTATTATTGTATTATAAATATGTGTTTAAACTTAATGGCTTATGACAATATATGAGAATGAATGGCTAAACTGATTTTTGTGTTAGAATTACAAGTACTGTGTATTCAACCTTGAGAGGCTAGGTTGCAACAAATTACCATGTCATGCAATTGTAATTTTATAAATAAGGTGGTAGATAAAATAATCCATAATCCCTGCAATGGAAGGTTCTGTGGACCAGCCTAAGAGAGGGGACCCAGAATCAGATATATCTTACCTCGATCAGAGAGTCGTGTGTGAGGTGTCTCTGGAGGTAAAGATTTGAGTGCACTTCACGTGGATCACCGCGTGAGAGTGAGACTCAGCCAACGCCAATGAATGGTTAGATATTTAAAGGTAAAAATACGTTCATGTGTGTACTACACAGAACAACCTTAGCGGTCTCGGTCAGATGCCTCGACCGGGGTATCCCCGAGAATGATTTTGGGCAAGAGCCAAGTAAGTTCTTAAGAGATTCATAAGCCATAATATTAATTATTCGAGTAAAATGATTCTATTTTGCTCGATAGAATATTTTATTTGTCTCTACTGGATTGAAATGAGTTGAGATAAGGTGAAATGTGATACGAAGAATAAGTTTGAATTTATCTCCATTTACTCGACTTTAGATAATTTAGCTGGTATCTGTTTACTCACTGGGATTTTATAATCTCACCCTCTTCTTTTCCACACCTTACAGGCTCGAAGTTGTCTGTAGATAGCAGACCTAGTAGAGAGTCACTTGAGGAGTTGCCCTCCTTGATACCATAGGTGCACTGCTTTCAATACATTTGGTCAATCGGGGGCTCACGTGTCATTCTAAAGTAATATTCTGCTTTGGTTATCTACATTATAATATGTATGAATATATTTAATTTTTACGCTATAAGAATTATTTATCGATAGCTTTATAAAAATTGTTTTACAAGAAATTAGTTTATTTTATTGAATATATTTATTATATTCAAATAGTCAAATTTTTACTTCAAACAAACATTTTAGACTCTTAAATTTATTTTTAATCATAAAATATGTGTTTTCTACTCACCTACTACATTTTTGGCTGATTTCGAGATTTTTGAAAAAAAAAAGAACCAAAATGCCCTTATGAGGCGAAAATTATTTTTCTACTGTTTTGAATTAGAAAAAGTTTAAAATCTTTGAGAAATGACGTTTGGAAATGATTTCTCGCAGGGAAGGTAAGAAAACTGATACGAAAGCCTTGCGGGGTTTCGATCGGTGTTCAGGGTATGAATGCCTATCGGGACGTCGCGGTGATTGTCACGGGCTCAATGGGAGTTCCCGGTCGTGACATATGTTGTTTACCGATTAAATAACTTGATAATTTTAATTGCTTTTCTATTTGTAAGAATCATACACTTTGGTTTTATCATAGAAGTATGGTAAAGAGCCATTGACCCAACCGAAGTTTGATCTTGAGCCACAAATTTAGACCATTAGAGGGCCCAATAGTACTCGAACCCATGTCTACAGATTTGGCACTAAAGTCCCCATTTCGAGACCTCTAACTACAATTGCGTTGTCTAAGTCTGCTTGTGGTCTTAACACCACACAACCTCCCCCACCTCCTATGCCTGAGCTCAAGAGATATCGCCAATTGGTCAATAACATTGATACCTTAATGACGTCAATAGGCAAACTCCATAACTTGTTGGAGGTTATTGAAACGAGGTTATCGCCTTTAGACACCTCCGGGTCTTTCTCATCAAAACTGTCGAGTTTGCTACCTCCACCATAGCAACAACAGTAACCACCTGCCACCCCTTAATGAGCTTTGTATGTGTGCCTTGGATGTTTACATTGGATTATTATAAGATATTTAATTGGATTTTTCTTTTGTCAATCACAATTTGAGATTTAGGTTTTGATATTTTTTTTATATGCATATGTTTACTTCATCAATAACAACATCATATAATAATTTTATTACGAACTGGACAAATTTAAGTCCAAAAAAAAATTTGTAATTATTACTGACAAATTTTATCCATTACTGACGAAATTCACAGCTACTAACAGAATTACCAACGAAATTCATCCTTTATCGACAGAATTCATTCACAATACAGACAGAATATCGACGAATTTGAAGTCATTGCCAATAGATATTGCTTATGAGCTTCAAAGCTAGCTCTATCGGCTATCTGTCGGTAAATCTATCAATAAATATCGATAGAATTGCCAACATTTCTATTCCATCAACAATCACCAACAGATTAAAATTTGTCGGTAATATTACCGATGGAAGTTATGGACAGATTTTCTCCATTATCGACAACAAAACGACTGACAAATATGAGCCTTTCCCAACAAAATTTCTAACGAAATATTCCGTCACTAAATTACATCACCAACGAATTTTCCATTGCCGACCACAGTATTTTCGACGAATACCAGTAGAAATTTCCATCGATAATGTAACATACCGACGTAATCTTAACTATTACTAGTGAGATTTTACGTCGATAATGCTCTTTTTTTTTTATTGATTCTAATACTTCATTCATAAACCTTCTAATATATAAGTACATTAGAGTAGCTTAAATAGAAAGATATGAGACATAAAACTGACCTTACAAGTAACAACTTGGCTACTGAACGTGGCAATAATACAAAAAATCAACCTACATCACTATGAGCTGTCTGCCACTAACTAACATGAGCAGTTGATAGAGTACAAACAAGCTTCCATAAGACTACATTAACCACCATAGTTGAACTCTAACTAAATCTTCAAAGACAATCTCAAGCTTAACACGATTTAACATGCTTAGTTGCAAAACCTTAATAATTTAAGTTAGAAAAAAAAAAGTTTGATGCTGTTATTTTATTTTTCTGGTTTTCACAAAAGCATAACTCAAGATAAAAACAGTCCTGCTTTTTTTATAAACTACTCAAACTTAGCTTGAGTTTATCTTGTTAAATATTAAAGTGCGGTATTCATTTTGCATGACTAATGTTATTAAAATTTCAACACAATACTTACTAAACAAAAAGTAGTATCATTTTGTGATTGTTTTATGATAAAGCTTTTTTCAAACTTCTTTAAGTTTGAATTTATGTAATCAAAAGCCAATCAAATTTTAGAGTTCAAACTTCTTTTTTCATAGTCAATCCAATAAACTAGAGTTCAAACCTGACTATGGGGATTTTGCCAAGAAGGAATCAAGCTCAATGGCTCAAACTTCTCCTTTTGGCCAATAATCACCTTTCATTTGTGTCCAGTCAAAGTCCATTTATTATTTCTCTCTTTATATATATATATATATATATATATAAATGTCTTCCTCCCAGACTTCTTAGATGATGTCTCATTTTTCCTTGCATTGATTATATTAGTTAAAGGGATCTTGCTCTGTTGATTTTATATTAATCTAGATCTTAATTAATTTCTTTTTTTCTTTTTTCGTTGTACAGGAAAAAAGACTAAGAAAATATCAAAAAGTACAAAAAGTTTTTGCAATGTAAAAACAGAAATTATTCCTAAATGAAAAAAAAACACTTAAAATTCATTTTTTTTGGATACAAAAAGTTACGAGTTTATTTATTTATGTCAATTTTTGTATAATAATAAGTACTATACTTTTAATCATTAGTCATTTGTTCTTGAGCAAGAGCGAAAGGCCAACATTTATGGATGCAAGGGTTTCTTTCTTTTCTCCTGTTAGCGGCCAAATTGCAATGTTTTTTTTATTTACAAGTGTGATAAGCGGTTACGAGGAAGAAAAAGAGAGAAAACAATTGGAGCTCCGTCAGAGGGTTATTTCTTGGTGCGTGCAAAGCAATAATTTGAAAGGTACATTTTAGGGTGTTTCAGCAGTGCATTAATCGTGGAAAGTTAGTGTCTTCTATATTCTTAATGTAGATTTGGTATTGTTTCTCTGTTATTTGTTTTTATTGATGCCTAGTTGATTTATTTGCTTGTTGTCTTGCTTAAGCTGTTTGATGATTTAGACGATGTCCTGTGAGTTTGGACTTGAGTCCTTTCAAGTGGCATCAAAGCTCTTGAAAGTGCTACAGGTTTACGGTTAAATTGATTTTGTTAAATTACTTTATTTGAAAATCAATGATGGAGGTTCCCCTTTTATTTTAGAGACTCGTGATTCAATAAAGGGTACTTTAGCTAAGTTTAGTGACAAGATAGATACAGAATGGGAAAATGGGAGATTGGGAGAGACTGAACAGGGAAACTATTGGCACCCTTAGATAGTGGATTGATATTAGTATGTTTCATCATGTTGCTAAGGAGACCAGCTAGTGCCATCCAACTTCAAAGACAAATAAGAATATTAAGATATACAAATGCAACACTTAACTAAAAGCTGAAACCAACAAATCTTAAGGAATTAACTATAATTAGTCATTAACTATGAGACCTCGATCTTTATAGATACGTAATTAGAAGTAGACACGATAACACGGACTAGGGGTAATTTCGTTATTTCTTTAATGAGCTCCTAGAAGTACGTTTTCAAACATTATTGAGGCCTAAGTAGGCCTAAGGCATAAATGAATAATAAAAAGAAGAATAAAATAATGAAAGAAATAAAAATAATGATAATTTCCATAGTACCAGTAAAATGGTTATTTTTTATCTCAAGTCGAAATTTTTAAGTTTTCGTGAACTTGAGTATTTCTAGACTATCATGGACTTTGTCTCAGTGTCAAAAGAGTAAAAAGATTGCACAAAGTATTGGAGGAAGACAAAGCCACCTTGTTAAAGGCATTTTCGTAATTTAAGTGAAACTTGGATAAGCTTTAGCTATAAATATCTCATTTTCCAGCAGGTTCCTCATTTTTCTAGTAGCTTCTTCTTCTTCTTCCCATCCCAACTCACATTTTCTCATCTTCCATGGAAGCTTCCCTTAAAGCTTCCATAACTCTCTCTCTCTCTCTCTCTCTCTCTCTCTCTCTCTCTCTCTCTAACTTCAATTTATATTCTTCTATGTACTTTTTCATAGAACCTTTTATGCTCTTTCACTCTTTAACCTTAAAACCCTCAAAGGACTTTCCTCAGTACTTTCTCTCACTAGTTGGAAGTTTTAGAGAGAGAAAGAGAGACATGCTATAGTAGCTTGAAAACTCTTGAAAAGGAGTTCAACTACAAATCCACCAAGGTGAGAAGTGAGTTAGGGTTGATTTTAAGTTGTTCGAGATGGCTAATAATTAGAATTGTGGGCTGTTATATTTTTTTATGGTTATATTGTGTGTGATAGGTTCCAACAAGGCCTCACATGTCCATTTGAAGCAATAATCAAAGGTAGAGTCGATTAAAGATTCAACAAATACCGGTGAGTGAACTTGCATTAAAATGTTTTTGGGATAAATGCATATGTATTTAATTGAATCACTTGAAATGTTTTATTGGCCTTTTCTTTAAAATATGCATGGGAACAAGCCCTTTGATGAAATGTTTTCACATTGAGAAATGTGACTGTGATGAATCCATGCACTCCTCCATTATGTTGATATATATATATATATATGTATACATGTGTTGTGCGTTGATATGTAATATTGTGTGATAATTACAACCGTGCATGTGCGAGTAGGGAGTGCACATGTCGATAGTGATATGAGCAAGAGTGCATGTGATGATGATATTGAAATGTGCGAGTAGGGAGTGCACATGATGATGATATTGCCTTGTACGTGTAGGGAGTACACACGAGCTGAGTGTGGCGGATGGTATGCATGATGATGTATGTATATATATATATGTTATAGAAAGTTTATGAAAAATTTTGTGATTGTGTGATTGTGTTGTATGTTGGCATTGCTAATTGCTCGCAAATTGCTTTTTTATTTCAGCAAGAAAACGGCTTTTTTATGTAACAAGACCCTTTTAACTAAATTGCTTTATTTCTCGTTGTAGCGAGATTCATTCCCATTATAGCGAGAAACTCTCAGGTTGGGGGGGGGGGGGGGGGGGTGGTTTACACTGGCCTGGTTCTTGCTACAGCAAGAATGTATTCTGGCCTCAGCAAAAAATTTCCTGAAGTTTCTCGCTGCAGCTAGATTTCATTCCCGCTGCAAAGAGAAACTCTCGAGTGGTTCCAAAATTGTGGTGCAGTACTTTTGCTTTGACAAAGACTTTGACCACCTTCTGGTAAGAACTAGACAAAGTGATAAACACCAAAGTTGTAGCCCAGCCTCTTAGCTTTCTAATGACCTAAAAATCATGTTAATTTGACTTCTGTAGTGGGAGATATGCTTGAAAAACCAGAGAATATGTAAACTAAAAATGCCTTTTCACTGCAGCTAGAAACCTTTTGTTTTGCCTGTCTTGCTTGGACATTTGCTGAAATTTTCATTCTTTTCAACTTCATGGTTTATCATAGATTTTTCAATACTAAGGAATTAAATATTCAAGGGTTGAATTAAAGGGCTTTACAAGAAGTTAAGCTAAATTGCATTGTTTTTAACTAAAGTGCATCATGTTTTCAAAATCTTTTCTGTATCGTTTGCTTGTTCCCTTTTTATGTTCACTCACTGGGTTTATACTCACGTTTTTAAACTTTATATTTTCAGATTCGGAGGCAATTGGGACCTAGATTGAGTTGTCCACATATGCTCATATTTTTGGCAAGTATTATGGTATCTCGATAGCTATACCTTCACCCATAGTCATTCCGCTAACGGTTAAGAGTCCTTTGCATGAGTACATGTACATTAGATGTGAATTGCTAAGATTCATTTTGTAAACGATGTATATAGATTTTGGATTGATGATGCCATTATAGGATGGCAAATGAATGATAATATTTTGAGATAATACAAATATATATATTTGGTATCCAAGTTATATTACTGAGATATGTCTATATGCGAATTATCAATTGTGGTTTAGTAATAATGATGTATAATTGATAGAATGATGATCAGGATTACATAAAAAAATTTGCTTGGGCTTAGTGGGCGATGCCCATTGGGCTCATGAGCCGGTCATGATCCGAAATTTGGGTCATGACATTAACCTCAGAATCAGAACTTAGATTCTTCATAATCTCAAGAAATCAGTTTCACCATCAAACTTTCAAAAATCAGCTCCAAAACAGTAAAAACATCCCCAAAGCATCAAATGTAAGGTTTTGGGTTTCTTAGCAGAATCTAGAATGTTTTTCTTCTTTCTCTCTATACTTTGGACGATGGTGGGGTATTTAAAGGGGTTTGGATGCTGAGTCAAACATTAGGAGACTTGGGAAAGGGCATCTAGCCCTGAGGTGTCCCACTGGGAAGCTTTGGAAAGGACACTTGGTCATGTGCTGTCCACACTTTTTCATATTTGCTATGAATTCTAAAGTTTTTCCTAATTTGTTATGTGCTCCTAAACTTATAATAATTAAAATCAAACCTTTCCCATATTTGTTTTTTTTTTCATTTTCTTAATTAAGTAATTCAATTTTTATAAAATGTAGGCTTGTGTAAATTTTAGGTTATCACATTCTCCTTCACATACCCTAAGCACATCATCTAAGGTCTTCCTCCCATACTGCCTAGATGATGTCCCATTTTTCCTTGCATTTATTATACTAATTAGAGATATTTTGCGCTGTTTATTTTATATTAATCTAGTCTTCCATAAATCTAAATTAATTTCCCTTTTCCTTTGTCTTTGTACAGGAAAAAAGACTAAGAAATTAATTAAGAAAATATCAAAAGCACAAAAGTTTTTCAAATGTAAAAACAAAAAATATTCTTAAATAGATTTAAAAAACACTTAAAAATCACTTTTCTGGATACAAAAAGGTAGGAATTTATTTACATGTGAAACCATTATATCAATTTTTATATAATAATGAGTAATGTACTTTTTAATCATTAGTCATTTGTTCATGAGCAAGATCAAAAGGCCAACATTTATGGACGCAAGGGTTTCTTTCTTTTCTCTTGTTAGCGGCCAAATTGCAAATATTTCTTTCTTTTTTTTTTTTGGCAAGTGTGGTAAGCGGCTAAGGAGAAGAAAATGAAAAATTAGGACTTGAGTCCTATCAAGTGGCATCAAAGCTCTTGAAAACGCTACAGGTTCACGGTTAAATTGATTTCGTTAAATTACTTAATTTGAAAGTCAATGATGGAGGATCTCCTTTATTTTATAGACTTGTGATCCAATGGAGAGTGCTTTAGTTAAGCTTAGTGACAAGATAGATACAGAATGGGACAATGGGAGATACTGAACAGGAAAACTAGTGGCACCCTCAGACAGTGGATTGATATTAGTATGTTTCCTCATGTTGCTAAAGGGACCGCTGCCATTCAACTTTGGAAAAAGTTTGCCACTATTTGTGAGAGGGAAACTACACAGAACAAAGTGTTCACGTCAAAGAACTTGCAAAATTTGAAGCATAAAGCCAGACACTTGGTTGCCATGCACTTGAAATCCGGGGGAGCTAATCAACTTTTGTTGGGGGTCAAAAATGAAGAAGAATAGAGACTAAAAATTATTAAAAATAATATGTTAAATAAAATCAACAATCAAATGATCATAATAGATAATTTTATATAACATGTAAATTAAAAAAATAAGAAAAAAAAAACTTACAATACTCTTTTATGAAAGTTGTATTCGACAATGTTATATAGATTCAAATTCATCAATTATTAACTTTGTATTGAAAATACTAGCAATATTTTTTTTAATATAAACAACTAAATTATCTATAAAAGACTTATCATCTATTTAGTTCCAAAATCTTCTTTTCATAATTTTCATTAGGCTTGGTGGTTCAAGTGTAGAAGAATCATTTAGACAATTTGCATATTTTTTTTTAAAGAATTTGAGAATTGTTTTCAATTTACTCATACTTTAATCAAACCTTAAAAAAATTAATGTAGCCAATATCTAATATTCTTATTTTATTTATATTTAAACCTAAAATACTAAATATAAAACTATAATACATAAATACGATGTACAAGATTTCACACAATGATTAAATATATAAATAGTTAATAATATAAATAAAAAGAAGAAGATAAAAGAAAATTTTACCTCTTTTTACTTTCATACAATAGTGGTGGGTGGTTATTGTCCAAATCAACTCATAAATCTTTTTTAAATAATGAAGTGTGTTTCAATGGTAAGAAAAGAGTAAAGTAAAAATAAAAAGACAAAAGAGAAGAGAAAGAAAAAAAGAAAAAGAGAAAAAGAGATTTAAAGAAACTTAATTAAGAATTAAGGTAAAGTTGAGAAGAGTCTGTGGAGTTATTTTTTTATTTTTTTATTTGTATAAATTATTATATAAAAAATTTATTTTGAGGAGTATAAAAAGTATATAATAAATACAAATTTTCAAAAATTTTGGAAGGCCACAACTTCATAAATATACTATTTCTCATAACAATTAAAAATATATATACTAAGTAAAAAATTTAAAAACTTGGGGTGGGGGGTGGTATGACCCTCCGTCCCTGCACTTGAATATGTTTCAAGATATTGTGAATTAGTTGTCAACTGTGAATATAGTGCTAGATGATGTGCTGCAAGCCCTATTCGTTTCCTGGATAATTTTGATGAAGCATAAGATCTAATTTGTTGATAGCGCCCTGAAGAATGATATTGGCTAGTTTTGTTACGAATTTCTTTTGTAGTAGAAAACTAAAAATAATAATTTGATGTTTGGATAATAATGATGATTACTGATAATTTAGTTGAATTTTAATTAAACAATACACAATATAAGTTTACTCAAGTATTAAAATTAAATTCATTGAAAATATCTTGACTGTCCATAGAGTTTGAGTTAAGGGTTTATATTGCCAATAAGTAAAAACATAATAATAAAAATTAATGTGAAACAATAAAAAATTTATCATGTCTCCTAAATAAAAATAGAATGTAATTATGAGATGTTTCATAAAGAAACAAAAATTAAAATAATGAGATAAAAAGAGTAGGCTAGGCAAGAAGCTCCCCTTCCTCTGACAACTGATCATTAATAATTTTTCATATTACGTTTCTAAGCTATTAGATTAAATATTTCATATCAACATGATGAAACCATGCATTGATGAGCCTGACTGGATTTTAGTTTAGGCATTGATGGATGAAAATCTCTTCCTTTGGCCCCCATCCCCATAAATAGTTTCTTTAACAAATATGTTTGCACCTTCCTGGTATCCTCATTTTGGTTGGTCAATCATAGGCATGGCACACCCAAAAGGCAAGTGGACGATATATTGCAGGAACCAATGTTCCCACTTAGTCAAAAGTCAATTTCATACCACAGAAATAAAACAATAATAATAAAGGTCACACTAACTCTTACCCCACCAATCACCGTCTATTCTTTAATATGTATTCCACTAAGGAAGCTACAAAGACTAAAGTTTCCACAATAGAAAAAGAAAAGGGGTTATGTACAAAAATGTTGAATATTGCTTTTGCAATTTCGTTATTGGTAGATGAAGTATGGAGAAAATGTACAGTTAATGAACATTGGTCCTCGACCCGGATTGCTTCGTAACTAATTACCTTTCGATCATTTGAAATCTGATCTTTTTATCGGTTATGTGGGCTGCAATACATAACACTCTGCAAGACAAGGAAAATATGATACAAGGCATAAGCATATTTGCTTTCTATGTAACAAAAATGTAATAAAAACTTACTCTTTACCACTCCAGGTTAAAACTTACCTATTATTTCAATCTTGTTCTATTTCTGAAAGCTAGTTAGCTTGCTAATGGTTATTGTTCCCAGTGGCTCAACCAAGCAAGCCTGCGTTCTTGCTGATAATTCTTGTGCCACAAAACGCATAGTCGGTCGTGCCTCCGATTTAGACCGTGTGCATGCTAGGCCCATGGTGACAACAAATACAACCTCCTCTGCTATTTCGTCCATAGGAGGTGGAAGCCGTTGGTCTAATAGATCCTTCAAAAGCAATTCTTTATTGTTAGATAAAAATGTCACCGATGACAAGGAATTCAAGAGCTCGCCTGGGTGTTTTCCCATCATAATCTCTAATGCCACTACTCCAAAGCTGTAAACATCACATTTAGCTGTGATCTGCATTGTGAGTGCAAGCTCTGAAGACCAAGAAATTAAACAAAGTCAACAATCACATTGCAATGAAAAATTAAGGAAAAAAGAAAAAAAACCACTGTGACAGTAACATCTAATGAAACATAATTAAGCAAATTCCATAAAAGTAAATTGTTTGCTAACCCGGTGCCATGTACCCATAAGACCCCGCAACCATGGTCCAGTTCGATGAATTCGGATTCAACAACCTTGCAGTGCCAAAATCGGAGAGTCTTGGCTCAAATTCTTTCTCAAGAAGAACATTATTCAAAGATATGTCTCGATGTATAATAGGAGGAGAGCAATCATGATGCAAGTAAGAAATTGCATGAGCCAATCCTCGCACAATTCTCACCCTTGTAGCCCATCCTAGCTCCACTCCCCTTTGTGCTCCGTACAATACATTTCCCAAACTACCTCTTTCCACATATTCATAGACCAAGTACATGCACCCTTCTCTAGAACAATACCCGTACAACTTTATAATATTTCGATGCCTAATTTCTGTCAACATTTGAATCTCATTCTCAAAACTCTTGCGATTTGTTGCTTGAATGTCACTAGAATCTGACAAATTGAGTTTTTTAACGGCAACTTCTTGACCTGTGGGCAACACCGCTCTGTAAACGCTCCCAAATCCTCCCCTTCCGATGCAGTACTTTTCGTTAAAGCCTTCTGTGGCTTTCGCAATGTCACCAAATGTAAATTTTCCTTCTCTTTCCCAAATGGTTGACTCAAAAACATCAGTCCTTTTACTACCTTTAGTCTCCTCATCAAGAAATTTGCTTTGCTGGTGATATTTTAACACTCCAAAAGCAATTGCTGCTAGAATTAATATGCCACAGAGAGGAACAATGATAGCGATAAGAATCTTCTTGTTATTGGACTTGCTCTTTGGAAGATTTAAAGTGCAAGAAGTCAATCCTTCAACATCTCCACACAAACCTGAGTTTCCAACAAAAGCATTTCCAGAAGCATTTTGGAATACTCTATCACTTGGGATAGGGCCAGTAAACTCATTGTAGGAAAAATCAAATGAACGAAGACTAATCATGGTGGACAAAGTTGGGATTCTTCCTGAGAGATGGTTATGTGAAACATTAAGAATCTCCAATGACGCAAGCTTTCCTAGGTCTTGAGGAATTGTGCCTGAGAGTGAATTGCTACTAAGATCTAATAAGTACTGCAAAACCGACAAGCTACCTAGCTCACGTGGAATTTCACCAGATAAATTGTTATGACTTAAGTTCAAGCTCAATAATTTTTCACACTTCTCAAGATCTTGTGGTATTTCTCCTGTCAATTTGTTCCCCGACAAATCAAGGTACTCTAACCTTTCTAAGTTGCCAACAATATGAGGGATCTCACCTATGAGATGATTCTGGCTCAAATTGAGGTTGAACAACATGCTTAAATTTCTCAATTGAAAAGGAATATCTCCTGTCAACTCATTGGCCCCCAAGTTTAGGAGACGCAACTGACTCAACTTCCCAATCTCAGCAGGAATTTCACCAAAAATTTTGTTGTTGTCCATTGCTAGATTGGTTAGATTTTGGCACTCTCCCCACTCTGGCGAGATTTCACCAGTAAATTGATTGTCACTAAGAGTAATAAAGTCAAGCTCAGGATAAACCCCAAATGCATTGGTGATGTTACCCGTAAATTGATTCCCATCAAACCGAACTCTTCGTAGCCTTGTACAGTTCCTCAAGCAAGCTGGCAATGACCCTGTGAAGTTGTTCCCATTTACCGTGAGATTTTGAAGAGCAAAGCCACTGCATAATTCAGGGGGCAATTCTCCAGAGAAGCTATTGTTCGAAAAGCTAACATAAGACAAATTAGAGCTATATTTCCCAAAATCCCGAGGAATGCTACCTGAGAAGTTATTAGTGAACAGGGAGATAGAGTTCAGGTTAGTGAGGCTAGAAATTGTGTCTGGTAACTCCCCATGCAAGAGATTTGTGTTGAGATCAAGAGACTCCAAAGAGGTCATGTTTCCAACCTCTGGTGGAATTGTGCCGCTAAGCTCATTATCGAAAAGTTGTAAACCTGTAAGGTTTGAAAGACTCCATACAGTACGAGGAATTGGACCCGAAAGCCGATTTCCTGAAAGGTCGAGAGTAATCATGGACTTCAAGTTTCCAATCTCTGAAGGAATTGAGCCAGAGAGTTTATTCTCATAGAGAAAGAGGAACTGGAGCTTTGTCAATAGGCCTATTTCTGGTGGAATCCTTCCCGTGAATAAATTGTTTTGAAGTTGCAAAGAGATCAAGTTAGTCCAACTAGAAATGAGAGATGGCGGGATCTCACCAAAAAAAGAATTATCAGATAAACCCAACTCCATTATTTTTGTGAGTTGTGACAAGGACATAGGCAACTCCCCACTCATTTGATTCCTAGCTAAAGCCAAAAAGGTAAGATTAGTACAGGAACCAAGCTCGGATGGGATAGTAGAATTTAAGCCACTAAAGTGGAGATCAAGTTTCTTCAGCTTTCTTAGTTGGCTAAAAGAAGATGGAATTTTCCCTTCAAACGAATTTTCAAACAACTCAAGAGTTTCAAGATTAGACATGGTTCCTATACTCTCAGGAATTGAACCGGTTAACTGGTTGGTTCCTAGTCGGAGATCTATCAGTTGGGAAAGCTTGGAAATGTTCGATGACAATGGTCCTTCAAAGGCATTGCTAGTGAGGTTAAGATACTCAAGCTTGCTCAGATTGGTGTACAATGATTCCGGTATGGCACCAGTCAAGTTATTCACTGACAAGTCTAGGAATGTAAGATTACGGCAGTTGAGTATAAATTGAGGGAATTCCAATTGATCAAGTTCATTGAAAACCAAGCTTAGGTGTGTCAACAAAGGCATGACCAAGAAATCCGACCAGTCAATAGAAACAAAATAGTTGTATCCAAGGTCGAGGTACCTTACTCTTTGGAGATTGCTAACTTGAGAAGGGATGGTACCATTGAGATTGTTGTTGAATAGACTCAGATACTGAAGCTCCGTTAGACGACCTATCTCCGATGGTATGTTTCCTTCAAAAGAATTGTTGCTCAAGTCCAAGACGAGGAGTTTTGACAGAGTACCAATTGCGGACGGTATTGGCCCTTTCATACCGCTATTGATAAGGTCAAGGCGCGTGAGATTGGCAAATGGAGTGAAGTTGAATTGGGCGATGGAACCAGACAGGTTTGCATTGGAGAGGTTGATTTCGGAGACTGTTCCAGTGCCATCGCAGGTAATGGAAGTCCAGTTGCAGAGGTTGTTGAGATTGGACAAGGACCAAGAGTTGAGAGAAGGCGGCGACAAAGACAAGCTGTTCTTCCATTGGACAAGTGCTTCTGCTTGCGTTCTTGCTGAACACGTGATCTTCAATGGAAGTAGAGAAAGCAAAACAACATGGAAGAGAACAAGACAGGGATTACGGTGATTTGACATGCTTATAGCTGCTGCGAATTTCTAGTAATGTAAGTTGGGCTTGGTTTAGAACTTAGATGAACTCTCTTATAGCTGGGAGAAAGGCAAATATTTCCATGCCGTAAACGCTCAATTTCCAAGTCTTGTTCTGGCTCAGTACTGATCATCTGAACATGGAATAGTGGAACCAGCCCAGCATTCCAACTAAGATTACGATAGTTCACTGGAGAATATAGTAACAGCCATACATTGGACTTGGGAAGGCGCTTCGAAGTTGCCATTTGCCACCAAATATAAGCGTGTAGGCCACAGCACTTAAATTGTAAATATAAGATTGGACCAGCTGACTTTCAAGTTCTGATTTTGAACATGGATTAGCATGTCCTTTTTTTTCAATTTTCTTTTTAGTAAGTATTAATTGTTACCATGTTCAACTACTTGAAGGTATCCTATCTTTCTGCATTTCCATATTCGTTTCACTAAACTGCCGAAAGGAATCAGAGTTTACATTAATATTATCCATTCAATGGAAATGCCTCACATGAATTTTGCAGGCAAACTATATTTAACGGTGAATGACGGCTAATTTACAACAATTGTTTGACTTTCTAACATGAATAATCATATATAAAGCATTTTGCATGTGGAAAGAGAAGGAGTGCATTAATATACGTGCTTTAACATTTTATTATATTAAAATTAATATTTTAAATATTAAAATAAAGAATTCATTTTGTGATTCTTTTATGATATAGTTTTTCTAAGTTCAAATTAAGTAATTGGTGTATATACTCTGTTAAAGTGATGGATTTAACTTTTATATAATAAATTATAAAAATTAAATTTTTTAATTTTTTAAAATTAACAATATCAATTCAATTATTAAGAATGTTAAAATTTTTCCATTTGCTATGCTAATAAGGTTTTTGAATGTCCTAACATGGTATATTGCTGCTAATGTCGCATTGAATATTGTGATAGCCCTAAATTCCAAGTTACATGGATAAATCGGATGGTAGACTTGGTGAGTCTAGGAAGCCTTTCCAATGACTCAAAACCTTGATTTTACCCTTAAGAATACATAAATTTAGGACTTGAAGGTTAGTGGAGGTAGTTGGAATGGAATTAGGCTTGATAGGGCCAATTTTTATAAGTTTGAACTAGAAGAGTCAATCCCAGAAAGCAAAATGGGGCAAAATGCATTCCAGAAGTTGCTAAAGGATCAATCACTAAGCCCCAAGACAGAAAATGCACTCTGTTTAGGTCAGGATCGACCTCCACCTTTAAAGGGTCGATCCTACAGCACTTTGACAAAACAATAAAACCCTAAAACTCCCCCAAACCTGAGCCACCTTCCATTTATTCTCTCTTCTTCGTTTTTCTTCTCATTTTCTCTCAAAATCTCCCCCTATCAAGATCCTCACAGTTTCATGATCAAACCTTAAATTCTGAGTGCCAAAAGGTAAAGATTTCAACTCCAAAAATAATGGTTTTTCTTATTTTAGATCTTTTCTCTCTAAAACCAAAATTTTTAGTCTCCTTTTTTTTTTAACCAACAACCACCTTTCATTTTTGTCCGGTCAAAGTCAATTTAATTTTTAATTTTAAAAAAAATACAAAAAGTTTTCCTCCTCAGACGTTCTAGATGATGCCTCATTTTTCCTTGCATTGGTTATATTAATTAATGATTACTTGTCTTTGCACGGGAAAAAAATAGGAACTTAATTAAGAAAATATCAATAGTGCATAAAGTTTTTCAAATGTGAAAACAAAAATTATATTTAAATGAGAAAAAAAGAACTTAAATTTAATTTTTTTTGGGTACAAAAAGGTACAAGTTTTATTTACATATGAAACTATTATGTCATATTTTAATGTAATAATTGGTAATATACTTTTTAATTATTAATCATTTAGAGTTTATAATTTAAGATTTGAAATTTAGGATATCAACAGAAGCATGTCGTTAATTCTTTGAACCACACAAATCAGTTGTGAGTGTCATCAGACATCATTATAACCTTTTTTGTTGTTGCAGAGGATGCCAACTAGTGGCCAAAAAATACTATCCTAAACGTATATGTAACATGAAATTAATTAATCATAGAATGGAAATTTGAGCATCTGTTTTTTCAGATTAGCACTTTGGACCACCTCGAATTGCAATGCCCACCCCTCTTATTAAGTAAAGAAGTAAAGAGTAATGATATTTGTTTAATAATGTATTTGGAAACCATATATCTTAATGAAAGTTGAAAAGGTTCACTAATCCCCACTTCCCATTGTAAGTTTGTAACTCAGAGCATTGTTGAAAATGGTTACTCGGGGATCCTCCTACTTGGAAAATTTGATCAGTTTAACCAACCTAATTCTTTGTAAATGATTACTCAGATTAAACGTCTTCAAGTTCCAAGGGTAGTATGGATCGATCGATCTAAACCCACTTTTTGGGTACTTAAACTTAATAACGCGGTGCCATGCAGATGAAAAATACTAATACCAATAATCCACTTTTTCTAGTCAATTCCTCTCTTTCTTTTATTTTCTCTGGCGGCTAACTCACATGTTTGATCGACTGTTGATCTGGAAACTGGATTGACGAAGCCCATAGGATAGGATAGGATACGATAGGATAGGATACAACACAGTCAAGGTCAACTTTTTGAATAGTCAAAGACAGATTTTCTTCCAAGGGCACATCATATTTTAATTTCAAAAAGACGCAATGAAAGAGACTTATCTGCAGTATGAAGGCAAGACCAGAAAATCATAGGTCAGATTTTCAATGAGAATGGCAACTTTGGTGTTCATAGTTCATACATCCTGCCAAAGGGCCATTGAACCTGATGGCAACTTTACTCCCCATGAAGCACGGCTTGGATACACAAAAGTCAGTCCACGCACAAAACAAATTAAAAAAAAAAAAAATTAAGCTAGGGAGTATTTGAGCAGAAGCAGAACAAATTGAGCCTTTCACAGACTGACCAAGCCTTGATTTCTGAGGGTATATCTACTCTTATCCTTGTTTTCATCGAAAATCTAATCTCTTAAATATGTTGTTTACACTTTACAGGGTAATAATCAACTATTCCAAGCACAATAATTATCAACATTAATAATAATAATTATTATAATAATAATAATCATAATATATATGAACTAGTTATGAAATATGACTCGTATGCACATAAATAATAATAATAAAATAATAAAAACAATTACATCATATATTTTTAAAGAAAATAATGTCTACCTAAATCAATGTTCAAAACTTGACTGTTTGTGTGCCCCCCAAAAAAATTAATGTTGAGAACAAAGACAGGCATATGAGATCCAAAACTAGTCTACTGTTCACACTCTATGGAAGATTGACATAGACCAAACTGTGCGATATGAAGTCAACAAGAAATGCTGATCAGCAGCTGACATCACTACTGGATAACAGATATTTCAGGAGTCAAACCATCCTGGAAAATTAGCTTAGCTCAAGTCCAGGGAGTTAATATGCGTTCTATTACAAGTAAATTAACTTGTTTCACCATGGTTCAATATAACCTAACACTGTGTCGTTTTGCCATTAGGAAAGAAGTCGGGTGATTTTAATAGCTCAGATCTTTTCCATTAGAATTATGATAAATGTTTGTAGAGTTAATTGGCAAATGAATGGTACCATTTCACTGATGAAAAGCATACAACAAACACTCTGGAAAACTTCCTCAGTTCCTTCCTCCCTTGGTTCACGGATCAAAGTTTCTGTTAGTGTATTTTCAAAATTAAAGAATAGTTCACATGATGGAGAGCTATCATTAGCTCAATAGTTATGTCACAAAAAGTGACACAATATGTCTATTGGAATATAGATAAGTTTTCGTGTGAATAATTATATTTATTGAAAATACATGTTGAAAAGATACCAACGAAAAGTCACGTGTGAAAAGTTACATTTGTAAAGTAACATGTGAAAAGCTACATGTGAAAAGTTACAATTGTAAAGTAACATGTGAAAGATTACATATGAATAGATATTGTTTCAAAGTATAAATCAAAGAGTATGATTTATGGAATGAATAGTTATCTATTCATTAGATGTTTATTGAAACAATATCTTTTACTCAAAAGTTGTGTTGGCAAAAAGTATAGAGATACTTTTTGGATGAAAGAGATCTTTATGAAAAGGTTGTGACCTTGGAACATAAAGATACTTATTAGACATAAAAGATGTCTTTATGAAAAGGAAGTGTCCTTGAGGAAGAGACACTTTGAAGCCTATATAAAGGGCTTATTGTCATCCATTTTGACACACCAAAATTTAGACACAACAAGCAAAGGAGCAAGAGAAAGTGTTTGTGTTAGAATAACAAAACACTAAAGTTTTCACCATCTACAAAAGATTTCGAATTCCTTATTATCATCTTGCTGTAGAAAGTTGGTTTTAAGGCCAAACGACTTTGCAAACCCTCGGGTGTATCTAGCGGTCTAGTTTCGTAAAGTGCAATACGAAAGTTAGACGTTGGTTTCATTGTATCCTTAAGACTAGTCACATCATTCCCCTTTGCATACCTAGTGGTGGGGGCGAATTAAGTCTTAAAGATAGACGCCTATTTAAAAGACTCGCCTTGAAGCCAATTTTGCCTATTCTTGAATATCTACATAAACCCCTCAACACCAACAATTTTAAGACTTAATTTTCGTGGTATTCAAAATGGCTTCACTAAAGGAGATGGTTACCAATATTGTCAAGTTAGACCGCTTCAAATGAGGAAGATTTACTCATTGGCAAAAGATAGACCGATTTGATGGTGACAAGGAAAGTTGGCAAAATGGTTCTACATCGGATTATAAGATAAGTTTTCTTTCCTTACTTGATATGGATATACATGATATTTTATGTGATATACATAATATGATACTTGATATGCATGGAAAATGTATGTTGGTTGAAAAGATGGATTTTGTGATATTCATGCATGAGCTTGAACGTATTCTAAATAATTTTAAGCAATATGGTATGAAAATGGATGAAGCTATTGTGGTCTCATCAATAATTGATAAGCTTCCCGCTTCTTGGAGAGACACTAAGAAAGCTTTTAAACATAAGAAAGAAGATATGTCTCTCGAGGACCTTGCCAATCATCTTCGAATAGAAGAAGATTATAGAAAGCAAGAAGAAGTCAAGCATGAGGAAGATTCTAAAGAAAAGAATCTTGAGACTTCAAAGGTCCATGTGATGGAACACAAACCATCAAACAAACCAAGCAAAAGAAAACATTCCGTGGGCAAGTATGACAAAAGTCATAAGTTCAAAAAGAACAAAAAGGGGCCATGTTTTCATTGTAATAAACTTGGTCACTTTAAGGCGGAATGTAGACTTTTGAGAAGCAAGACACAAGGTGTGAACCACCACAAGTTTGTGGCAATGGTTTCCGAGGTCAATCTTCTCCAAAATGATGGAGCATAGTGGATTGACACTGGTGCAACGAATCATGTATGCAATGACAAAAGTTTCTTCAAGACTTTGGAAGAAGTTGACGAAGGAAACGTGCTATACATGGGAAATTCCTCCACAACACAAGTAAAAGGAAAAGGCACTGTGGAATTCGTGTTTACATCCGGAAAAATACTTATACTAAACAATGTGTATTATGTACCGAAAGTTAGGAGGAACCTTGTGTCGGGAGGCTTGTTGAATAAGCATGGCTTTAAATTAACATTTGAAGCGAATAAGTTCATCCTTACAAAAGGTGGACTATATGTGGGAAATGGATACTATTGTGAAAACATGTTCAAGCTTAATATTAATAAGAAAAATGATAGTTCTGCTTATATTGATGCCTTGCTTAATGTTCATGATAGTAAAGCAATGTTATCTAATCTATGGCATAATAGATTAGGACATGTTCATTATAGAAGATTGCATGATATGGCTAAGTTAGAATTGATACCTAGCATTGATGAAAATGATGTTATGTGCAAGACATGCATGGTCACTAAAATCACTAGGAAATCATTTCCTAAGGTAGAAAGAAATACAAAATTGCTTGCTTTGATACATTCTGATGTTTGTGACATACATAGTACTCCTTCAATTAGTGGAAAGAAATACTTCGTAACATTCATTGATGACTTCTATAGATATTGCTATGTTTACTTGTTGCATGCTAAAAATGAAGTTATAGAAAAGTTTGGAATATATAAAAGAGAAGTTGAATTGTTTTGTGATATGCCTATTAAATGTTTACGAAGTGATAAAGGAGGTGAATATTATGATCCCAAATATTTTGAGTCCACGGGTATTATTCACGAGACTAACGCTCCATATACACCGGAACAAAATGGTGTAGCGGAACGTAAGAATCGAGTTCTTACGGAAATGATTAATGCTTTGCTTTCTACTTCAGGTTTGGGAAAAGGATTTTGGGGCGAAGCCTTGTTAACGGCTTGCCATATATTAAATAGAATCCCAAACAAAAGGAGTAAAATTACTCCTTATGAACTATGGAAAGGAAGGAAGCCAAACCTTAATTATTTAAGAGTTTGGGGTTGCCGAGCCATAGTAAGGTTGCCGGAGCCAAAGAAAAGGAAATTGGGTGAAAAAGGAATTGAATGCATATTTATAGGATATGCTGAACATAGTAAGGCATATCGTTTCATGGTGATAGAGTCTAATGATTCATATTCCGATAACACGGTCATAGAATCAAGGGACGCTATCTTTGATGAAACAAGGTTCAACTCAATTCCTAGACCCAAGGAACAAATAATAAAAAGTGATAGTTCATCGGAAAACAATGAGAAAACTATCAAGCTTCAGAGAAGTAAAAGAGTTAGAAAAGCAAAGACATATGGATCGGATTTTCTCATGTACTTAGTTGAAGGGACAAGAGAAGAAATACGTGAATACCTACCTTACTGCTTTAATGTAGAAGGTGAGGGTGATCCTCAAACTTATGAGGAAGCAATAAAGTCTCAAGATGCTTCTTTTTGGATAGAAGCAATACAAGATGAGATGGACTCAATAATGGGAAACAAAACATGGAAATTGGTAGACCTTCCACCGGGTTCCAAGCCAATAGGCTGTAAATGGATTTTCATAAAGAAAATGAAAGTTGATGGAACCGTAGAAAAGTTTAAAGCAAGGCTAGTGGCAAAAGGCTTTAAACAAAAGGAAGGTATTGATTATTTTGATACATATGCACCGGTAGCAAGAATAGCTACAATTAGAGTGCTTATAGCACTTGCATCTATTTATAAGATGGTAATTCACCAAATGGATGTTAAAACGGCATTCCTAAATGATGAATTGGATGAATAGGTGTATATGGAACAACCGGAAGGGTTTGTCATTCCGGGTCAAGAAAAGAAAGTGTGCAAGCTTGTAAAGTCCTAGTACGGATTAAAACAAGCACCTAAACAATGGCATCAAAAGTTTGATGAAGTTGTGCTAGCTAATGGCTACAAGATAAATCAAGCGGACAAGTGTGTCTATAGTAAGTTCCAAAATGGGAAAGGTGTCATCATTTGCTTATATGTGGATGACATGTTAATCTTTGGAACGGACTTAGAATAAGTGAAAGACACAAAGAGGTTCTTGTCAAAGAATTTTGACATGAAAGATATGGGTATGGCGGATGTTATTCTTGGCATAAGAATAATAAGAGACAATAATGACCTAACATTGTCTCAATCTCATTACATCGAAAAGATCGTAATGAAGTTTGGCAAGTCAGATTGTAAGCCAATGACAACGTCTTATGATTCTAATCAAAGGCTCATACCCAATGAAGATAAGCCAATAGCACAACATGAATATGCAAAGGTGATTGGTTACCTTATGTATGCAATGGTCTGTACAAGACCAGATATTACATTTGCGGTTGGGATGTTAAGCCGATTTACAAGTAATCCGAGTAAAAAGCATTGGTATGCTGTTCATAGAGTTCTAAGGTATCTAAAGAATACCAAGAATTATGACATTTGCTATTCCGGTTTTCCTTCGATCTTAGAAGGATATACAGATGCAAGTTGGAACTCAAATAGATCGGATTACACATCCACGACTGGATGGATTTTTACAATTGGTGGGGGTGCTGTTTCTTGGGGTTCCAAGAAACAATCTTGTCAAGCGGATTCCACCATGGCAGCTGAATTTATAGCCTTAGCATTTGCAACTCAAGAAGCGGAATGGTTGAGAGACTTACTCTATGAAATTCCGTTGTGGTCAAAACCGATGGCACCGATCTTGATACATTGTGACAATGAAGCAACTGTATCAAAGGCTTATAATCAAGCTTACAATGGAAAGAGTCGATATATCGGACTTCGACATAGCATTGTAAGGCAAAGGATTAGTGATGGTATAATCACTATAAGTTATGTGAGGTCTGGTGAAAATTTAGCGGATCTGTTTACTAAAGGTCTAAAAAGAGACCTTGTGTTAAAGACCTCAAGAGGGATGGGGCTCAAGCCTATTAATTAAATCTCCAATGGTGGGAGCTCACCCCGACGCTTACGGCTGACCTGTAAGTCTTGGGTACTGACCATTCCAACACATGGAGGTTGCAAGCACTAAATTAAAATTCCATCCCAAGGTGTATAGTGCTTGGTTCCCGTAATGTGTTAAGTAAGGATGAACGGAAAAGTTCTTAATAGACCCATAACATGTAAATGTTGAAGTACAATAATTACGGGGTACTTCCGATGGGGGCTACCTATATGAGTGGAAGTGCGGCCGCTTCTAAGAGCTAAAGGCTTGACTCTGACAGCACTCATGAATGGATGCAAAACACAAGACCATAAACCGTGTTGGCAAAACTAGATACAATATGAGCAAGGAAGCTTGTGCGTGTTTAGTGGCCCGACTAGTCAAATGCAGAATCGGTGGTTCAATGCTTGGTCAACCACTTTATTCAGACTAGAACCAACCACACTCACTAGATGAAGGTTCAAATCTGCGGGATACCTTCATTGATGCACAAGATTTCCCAAAGTTGTTGGTATTTGGAAATTTTGAAAATGGTGGGGGATTGTTGGTGTATTTTCAAAATTAAAGAATAGTTCACATGATGGAGAGCTATCATTAGCTCAATAGTTATGTCACAAAAAGTGACACAATATGTCTATTGGAATATAGACAAGTTTTCGTATGAATAATTATGTTTATTGAAAATACATGTTGAAAAGATACTAACGAAAAGTCACGTGTGAAAAGTTACATTTGTAAAGTAACATGTGAAAAGCTACATGTGAAAAGTTACAATTGTAAAGTAACATGTGAAAGATTACATATGAATAGATATTGTTTCAAAGTATAAATCAAAGAGTATGATTTATGGAATGAATAGTTATCTATTCATTAGATGTTTATTGAAACAATATCTTTTGCTCAAAAGTTGTGTTGGCAAAAAGTATAGAGATACTTTTTGGATGAAAGAGATCTTTATGAAAAGGTTGTGACCTTGGAACATAAAGATACTTATTAGACATAAAAGATGTCTTTATGAAAAGGAAGTGTCCTTGAGGAAGAGACACTTTGAAGCCTATATAAAGGGCTTATTGTCATCCATTTTGACACACCAAAATTTAGACACAACAAGCAAAGGAGCAAGAGAAAGTGTTTGTGTTAGAATAACAAAACACTAAAGTTTCCACCATCTACAAAAGATTTCGAATTCTTTATTATCATCTTGTTGCAGAAAGTTGGTTTTAAGGCCAAACGACTTTGCAAACCCTCGGGTGTATCTAGCGGTCTAGTTTCGTAAAGTGCAATACGAAAGTTAGACGTTGGCTTCATTGTATCCTTAAGACTAGTCGCATCATTCCCCTTTGCATACCTAGTGGTGGGGGCGAATTAAGTCTTAAAGATAGACGCCTATTTAAAAGACTCGCCTTGAAGCCAATTTTGCCTATTCTTGAATATCTACATAAACCCCTCAACACCAACAGTTTCTACGAGTCCTTTCATGTATCTAATTCTGAATTCTACGAGTCCACTGGATCCACAATGAAAAGTTGCATGGAGGATTCCAAACGCCAAAGGAAAATTGAAATCAACATGCAAACCGAACAATTTTCAGTCAATGAAAGAATCTTGCAAACACTTGCCAATTTCCATCATTGTATGAACACCTTCTCCTGAATGTCTTATCCTTAAAGCTTCACAAAAGAATCAAAAGGAGCTTAGTTCTTGAGTTATAAAAGCTGCAGTCATGCGAAAATCATCAGGAAGAATGCTTAACTTAAACATTCTATTTTGTCTTGTTGCAGCGATTTCCGCTCAGAGAGAGGCAGAAGCTGGTTGTGATATTTGAAGTGTCCAAGATTTCAGAGAAGAAAGAAGAGAGAGATTTGAATGACTGAACAGAGACTTTGAAAGCTAATCTAGAAAAATGAATTTTCCCTATTCTCAATTTCAATTTTAATTACAGCTTTTGTACAAGAATTTGAAAATATAAAATCAACCGAGCTTAGATCTAACCTCAGTATAAGTACGCTGAAAAATAGAATCTGAAATCAAATAGCACAAATACCAAGCATCGGCTCTTGTGCTTTACAATGATAACAATAACAGAAATTCCAGTTGCTGGAAAAAATAAAGCTCAAACGACACTAGACTAAAGTGTTTAAGACACCTATGATATTACTTCACCAATTAGGCGGCAAGCATCTGGGAAGAATAAATTGAAGCAGAATCATTGACCATTGAACATTGAACAAGTATTTGATCTTTTATTTCAAGTAAAACTACAACAAGTGAACAACAGAAAATGAAAATTTTTCTGATTTTTTTAATGCCTATAGAATGTCACCTTATCAATAGTGTGCTAGAATCACCGAATTTCCTCGTGAGGATATTGATGAGATATTGTTCTCTGGTTCTGGGAAAGAATCAATCAAGTACCGAACTCGAACAAAAGTAAACAGCACCAAAGGGAGATACGCAATAAACCAATCATATTATATCAACCATTATCAAAAGTACAAAAAAGACGTACAACAAGCACGAAAATGTTGAAAACAATAAAGGAACCATATTTATAGATTATGGACACTCAGAAACAACACTCCAAAACAAACGAGCTTGCCTAGCATATATTTCGATTGGAGCATGCTTCAGCAGAACATCTATTCAAAGCTCTCTCCAACCTTGTCTCGAATGGTGTAGAATGCCAATTCACTTTCTTATCCTGCAAATGATAGAAACTCAATCAGAACCCATCATCACCTAATGTAAAACGCCCCTCAGCTCTCACTTCACATATACCTCTCTGTACTTGCTGGTAGTGTTTGGTATTCCTTTGAAGGCGGTAGCTGAGCCAGAGTCCTTGATGGCGCTCACATGATGACTCCAATAGGTCCCAACAGTCCCAATTATGGGCATCTCATCTGGACTTCTACTTGGAGACTTCCTAGGTGAAGAAGATGCTGAAAACTTATTGATCTCTTCAAGAGTTAATGCACCTAAAATAGGTCTATCTTCTGGGCTTCTCAGTGAATTTGATCCTTGTGACATGCTTCTCTCCGGTGTACTGGCATCGAAATTGCTTTTCTTTTTGACAGATGTAGTTTCTGATGAAGATAGCCAATTCGAAAGGCTGGCATCAACTGATACTTCTTGGTCCAACGTCATAGGTTCATGATCAGACTTTGATTTGAAACTGAATGACAGTTCCTTGAAACCAGGGTCCGAACTAAAGGAAAGCCGGGGCTCTTCTTGCTCCAAGCTTAGGTTCTCCTTTCGCAGCTTAGGTGGAGGTGCCCCTTTTGCTTTCACAGCTTTCCATTGAGTTATATTTTCAACAGGATTCAGCACTGGAGGCACATTACCACTCCTATCTCGAACACCCCGAATTAAACCAATAGGTTTCACTTCCTCTTGCACCAAACCATCAACCTTCTCAGTGACCCCTCGATCGCCACGAATCATATCCCTTGATTCCACAGCTCCATCATCAAATTCCTCGTAATCATCGTCCTCATCATCATCTAGATCACTTTCCTCATAGTCTAATTCACTGTCTTCGTCTTCGTTATCGCTTTCTCTACAATTCTGATACCTATGATTAGGAGGGTAAAAAGTGGAGCTAGACGTTATCGAACTATGCTCAGAGGAATTTTCAGACTCCCTTGGTTTTGCCAAATTATCTTCGTTCACCTTCCCTTTGTTTTCCCCTTCTTCTTCTTCTTCTTCATTATATAATTCAAAATCAGTACTTTCATCAACCAAAACATGCTCGTAGGTCTTAACATTAGTATCAAAAGTTACTTTCTTTCGAGTACTTGAACCTGAACCGAGCTGCTCCTCAGCCTCATCATCCCTAAACCACCCCAACCCAAAAACCAAAAAAAAAAAAAATAGTGCATTAAAATCTAATGCATCATTCTTGAAAAACAGAAAAAATAAAAATAAAAACCCCCCATTAATTTTACTCACCGGACTTCTTTAACCGGACCGATAGGCTTTTCCAAGTTGCTCCGTTCCAAAGAAACTGTAGATTGAGCATTACAACTAGCATTTCTCTGCACAAAATAATAGAAAAAGATAAATTTCATGTAAATTAAAAACACCAAACTGAACTAAAAATCCATAACTTCCCAGAAAGAAAGAAAACTTACTTGAAATCGAGGCTGAACCTTGTGTCTCTGTTTTCGAGTCTTACGATCTTTGGAAGAACCAAAACATGCAAGAAAACAACCCATTGCAAGAATCTATCTCCTTTCTTTTCCTTGATTCTAAACTTTCTCCTTCCTTTTTCTGGGGTTTCTTGCTTTGTGGAGAAAAAGAAAAAAATTTTATGTTTGGCTTAACGGGTCTTCATGGTTTGAGGGAAGAAGAGGAGCGTCCTGAGGGAAGCGAAGAAAAGGAAGAAAGAAAAAGCGGCAAGGACAAAACGGTCAACAAGTTTAAAGTGTTGGGTTAGAGTTTTATTATTTTATTGGCTTTGTGGGAGAGGAAAAAGGGTAGTGACCGTTACGAATCTATGATTGTGAGTTACAGCCTGTACTTTTTTTTCTTATTTTTTGTTCTATTTTTCATGTTTGTTTATTAAAATAATAATAAGAAGGTTGTGTCGACCGTTAATATCTCAAGCCAGTGATAGGTCCCACATCTCTCATGTTCCTTGTTTAGGCGGTGTTTAACCGTTAAATACAAGAGCCGTGCCGAGAGGGTTTTTTGAAGAGAAAATTTGGAACTCTGTAATATAAAACCAATCTTCTTGATTGATCAAAGATGCTGGAAATTAATGGATGAGATCTTTTCATAAATCTGATCGTAACTTGATTGATCTCTCCATTTAAATTTAAACCCAAAACAAAACCCACAGCTTATTTCTTTAATTTGACTCAAATCTTATCATTTTTACTTAGAAAGATTTAACTCTAATTTTATGATTTATAAATTTAACTCTAATTTTATCATTTATTGCTTAGAAAAATAAAAATTTTATCATTTATATTACTTAGAAAAATACAAATCTTTTCATTTATTGCTTAGTAAAATAAAACTTTTATCATTAAATAAAATCAATGGGGTGAGAGAGGCTCGAACTCTCGACCTCAGGATAACTCAGAACGCTATGAGACCTACGCGCTAGCCAACTGCGCCACCACCCCGTGGACAGTAGAAACAATCATTAAAGATAAATTTTATGTACAGTTATCACTACATGTAATTTGATGATAGACGGCCACACTTTTCTCTTAATAATTTACAAAAAAAAAAAAAAACACAAAAAACGAAGCCACTAACATAAAAACCCATCATCCAATACTTTGAGTACATTAGAAACCCAAATTTTGTACAACAAATCAGGGTAGATCCGGAAAATTAGTTCGGGGAGGCATATGGGCCGTTAATCCGTCCAATAATTGGACAGCCATGACAAAAGATAAGGCCCATATGAAATTCTGTCTGGGCCTAGGTAAGCCAGCTCGAATGCTTTATATTCGTTTTAAAGTGCTTAATAAATGAAGCAGAAAGTTGAAAATATATTGCCTTTGGGTTTCTTCCATTATCCAATGGCATCATTTCTATCCACAAAATTTCCGTCTTTCTTCTTTCCCCCTTTCTCTACCAATTTTATGTCTCATTTTTCCTTTCATAGCTTTGTAGGCATATACCAATTTGCAATTTCAGATGCTTTCTTACTTCTGTGGTACAATCTAGAATGTCTTTATCATGGCAGAATCTCTACAACACTCTCGAATCCAAGGCATGTAGAAAACTGCATTGAACAGCAAATATTGTGATTGATGAAAATTATATTTCACAATGAAAAATTTTAGCTCATACAATTTATAGACTTGATCAATAATTCTGTGAGTTATATGTTTCATTTTTTCTAGTCTCATTCATAGACCAAAAGGCATTCATGTGTTACACTTGATTACAATAAAAACCTAACAATACTTGTTTTTCCTATAAACCTTACGACATAGTGTATGTCGATATTTTAAAATTAATAATAATCATATTATTAAATTTAGCAAAATTCAACTCTCAATCTTTCTTATAAAATGTCAAAAGTATCCTTAAAAATTGAACAAATTTTCTCTATCTTCTTTCTAGACGCTTGTCACCACCACAACTGGTGGGTAACTTTTGTTTTAAGTAAAGATTTTCATAGCCATTGCAAATTAAGGGCTAATTACAATGACATGTAACCAAACTTTTAAGTAAAAGGTTTTATTTAAACTTTGTGATTATTCTTTTAATTTGTTGTTGCATCATAAGTGTAGTAAGTAAAAATCAATTAATTTTATCCAAACTTTTAATATATTTTTTTAACCTCAAAAGATAACTAGGGTAATTAAATGTGTGGTGGAAATGGGAACCCTACTTCATCATTAAGTGAAGATTAAAATAAATGGTCATCGGCTTTAGTACCTGTAACTAGTTAGGCCACAAGTCTTCCCTAATGAGCGGAAGCCCCACCATTGACGATTGTGTTTTTATGTGGTTTTAGTATTCCTGACCGTCCCACTTCAGAAAATCATCGGCAACGGCTCCGGATAGTCTCTTGGGACCTGGACAAATGGTCTGCTGCAGGGCAGGCAGAGTATATACCAACCCTAATATAATCCAAACAACAACACATGTGGCTTATCTGGTATGTCCCCTAATTGGGTAGAACTAGGCAATGGTGGAATTCAAGCTTAAGTTCATTTTCAGAGCCCATTATTTAGAATTGTCTTTCCTTCTTTGATCCCATAGATGTATTTCATGAGGGGAACTTGTCTTTTATGATACTTGCCTCAATCCTTAAGCATTGTCTTTGTCACTGCCCTTTCATTTTTTTTCTTTCGTATTCTAGTAGCCACCTTTGTCTCCACTTGAACTTTCTGCATCAAACAACTGGTACATTTTCATATGCCTAATTAGCCTCCCTAGATGCTCTTCAAGAAGAATCTTTACAGCAAAAAATAATAATAATGATTCCTAAGCTTCGATGAGAATTTAAAAGCTTGTTGTTTAGCTGAGCTGCATAGAGATCCATCAAGGTAACAAGGACAAGGAGGAGAAATCAACAGGAAAAAACCATGTAATATTACATATAACAGCATATAACAGCATATGTAATATATATCGCTTACATATAACAGCATTTACATGTTGTAATATTAGGAAAATCCATCTATATTCATCCACGTGACACCACATTGCACACCGATGGAAATTGTGACAGATAAAAGGTATATTACAATTGGTAAATAATAATGTTAACTTAGACAGTTTCAATCCTGATTTGAAAACTAAAGAAAATGAAGACGTATTGAAGAAACGATTAATAAAAAATAAAATTAACAAATATTATTTCTTTGTCTCTTTTTTCTTATTGGAAGTAACTGTAATAAGAAATTGTTTCCCAAAATACTTTAGTGCATGACTTCTTTTGGCCATGTCAGTGTCGCTGCCACTGAGCCCTGCTAACCTGGTCGATAAGTTAGAGAAAATTGTCACCCAAGATAAAAGAAGAAGGCCAATAATTGCTAACTCTTCACTGATAAGTAGCCAAGTACTCGCAAGTTTTGAGGTTGTTGAACGCCCCCCAAGCCCCTAGTTGGTTAGCTGTCCCAAAACTTTATATAAAGTGCTATATTGTCACATGATCTTTATTAGACCCCAAGGCCTTGTTCCTCTCCTGCTTTCATAATGGCAAAGGTAGAAGAAAAAGGGTCGGTAGATGGAAGAGATGACTATACTGAAGATGGAAGTGTGGATCTCAAGGGCAGGCCTGTTTTGAGATCAGAGACTGGAAGATGGAAAGCTTGTTCTTTCATTGTTGGTAAGTATATATCATGCAATGTCAAAATTTCACAAAGCCATATGTAAGATAGCAGTTTCTCCCTGGAAAACAATTCTCATAGCTGAAGTCAAAATTTCTTAGTTGCTAAAAGTGAAAATTCATGAATAGGAGAGGTAGCCTAGTGTTGGAAGAGGAGAAGAAGGAAAAGACTGTTCCATTTAGCTTGTGCATTGTGCCAGTGCATGTATTAATCTGTCCCAACCCCAAAGGATTTACATCATTAGCTTTACACTGGATTGCTATAAATTCTTTCTTTCTTTTAAATGTTTTTTGCAGGTTATGAGGTGTTCGAGAGGATGGCATATTACGGGATAGCATCAAACCTAGTGCTGTATTTGACCAAGCAACTCCATGAAGGAACGGTAAAATCTGCGAACAACGTCAACAACTGGGTTGGAACAGTGTGGATGACACCAATTTTAGGCGCTTACATTGCAGATGCTCATCTGGGTCGCTACTGGTCTTTTGTCATCGCATCAGCCATTTATCTCACGGTATTCTACTCTTTTAAACCTTAAATTTCCTTAAATACCACATACTATCCATGCCCTTTCTTTTCTATATGCCATAATTCATATGGAACTCGTGTACGCCATGCACCATGCGTAATTGGACACGTATATCTCATCAGTCTAAGCCACATGAGTTCCTGATATTTTTGCTTGTGGTGAAGAAGTGTTTCACGATACTGAGACATGGCCTTAATTGTGAAAACCCGAATGCAGTTTGACGAGATCAATGCAGGTGGTGCACTTAGCTTCCTGGAGATGTACCACACGCACTCTGGGAGTCTTTAATTTCCATTTTTCCTTCTTTGTTCTCAGAAGAAAATTAGTAATTCCATAGATGAATCTTAAGTAATTTCAGTTACCTCTAACCCAAGTAATTGATAAGTTTCGAAAATTCATAATCGAGACCGTGAGATTAGAAAGTATATATCCCCACTTATCACCAATAAAGTATTTTGCAGTTCTTAAGTTGAAATTGCTCTCATATCTCTGAACCGAATAGCTCCATTGCATATCCCAGCTTCATTAGTCGGCCTGTTGGCTTTATTTGCTTCATCCTCAGCCAGCTATAAAGAATAATTCAAGAGGGTGAGCAAACGAATATCCACGTGCATGCATACGCACAAAAAGGTTGTGATTGGCCTTGTCTTCTGTGTTGCTTCACTTGTGTAACAAAAGCCCCTAATAACTGTTTACTTCAGAAAATGGCATCTTTGGAAATCCAAGGCTTATGGCTTTGGAAAATTAGATCTGGGTTTAAATTGTCACCTATAATAATTCTATACAACTATAATACTTGTACATCCATAAATGTAAATTCCATGTGAGCAGTAGATTCATTAGTTTCATGTAAAACTATTATGGATGCTTGAAATTACTCAAAGTATCATAACATTATGATGAAAAAATTTACAAAGAATATAGACCTCATAATGATCTCCAAAGACAAAGTATAGAGATTCCAATGCTATTCTTGCACTGATATGCTGTATTTGATAAATTTTGGTTTAATGACGTACAAAATTCTTTGCATGTACTCTCCCGAAAAATTGTAGATGAACGATGATCAGAACTTTCTTTTTAACACCTATGGAAATAAACAGGGAATGTCCCTCTTAACCTTAGCAGTTTCTGTGCCTGCCTTGAGGCCTCCATCATGTGGTCAAGGGATCAAAGAAGAATACTGTCACAAAAGAGCCTCAGCTTTCCGAGAAGGCATATTCTATTGTGCACTATACATTATCGCAATAGGTACTGGTGGAACCAAGCCTAACATTTCCACTATGGGGGCAGACCAGTTTGATGATTATGAGCCCAAGGAAAAGGTTCAAAAGCTATCCTTCTTTAACTGGTGGATGTTTAGCATTTTCTTTGGCACCCTCTTCTCAAACACTTTCTTGATCTACATACAAGACAATGTGGGCTGGAGTCTTGGTTATGGCCTTCCAACGATTGGTCTCTTGGTCTCTGTCTTGGTGTTCTTGGTGGGGACTCCATTCTACCGGTACAAATTGCCTTTGGGTAGTCCTTTTACCAGGATTTTCCAAGTGCTGGTGGCTGCTGTCAGGAAGTGGAATGTGCCTGTTCCAAGCGACCCGAAAGAGCTACATGAGCTTAGCTTGGAAGATTACTCAAAATCTAAGAAATCCAGAATTGATTACACCCCTTCATTAAGGTTGATTCTCTCTATTTTTAACAATTTCTTAATTTCTTCTATTTTTCTTTAACCAGAATGCTTTCCTGAGTAGCTATATATATATATACTATATATAACCTTCCACCCCCCCTAATTATAACTGCATTGCTCTACAGATTCCTTGACAAAGCAGCGGTAAAGAGCGAGCCAAACTCGCCATGGATGCCGTGTACAGTGACCCAAGTAGAAGAAACCAAGCAGATGGGGAAAATGATCCCCGTTTTGATGGTAACATTCATACCAAGCACCCTGTTAGCTCAGGTGGGAACATTGTTTGTCAAACAAGGAACCACTCTTGATCGTAGGATGGGTCCCCATTTTGAGATCCCTCCGGCTTGTCTCACAGCATTCGTTACCATCTTCATGTTGATCACCATAGCCATATACGACCGCTACTTCGTTCCGACAGTGAGGCGTTACACCAAAAATCCCCGAGGGATCACATTGCTTCAAAGAATGGGAATTGGCCTTATGTTGCAGATCATCATCATGACCGCT
This sequence comes from Theobroma grandiflorum, assembly GCA_036013995.1. Lineage (NCBI taxonomy): Eukaryota > Viridiplantae > Streptophyta > Magnoliopsida > Malvales > Malvaceae > Theobroma > Theobroma grandiflorum. The sequence goes on along the minus strand of CP142130.1, from coordinate 13,042,919 downwards.
GCTTGTTTTGCTGAAAGAAAGAGACTTAGCGTTGTACGAGAGCACCAAAAATTTGGTAAAAACGATACAGTTCCCCTCAGTATTTTCATACTCCTACCGCAGTTTGCTTTGATGGGGATTGCCGATGCATTCGTGGAAGTTGCAAAGCTAGAGTTCTTCTATGACCAAGCACCAGATGGAATGAAAAGCCTTGGGACCTCGTATTGCACTAGCAGCATAGGAATTGGGCATTTCCTCGGTAGTTTTATTCTTACCACAGTTTCTAATATGACCAGGAGGCACGGCCATGGAGGCTGGATCTTGGACAACCTTAACGTCTCTCACCTAGACTATTATTATGCTTTCTTGGCTGCCCTGGGTTTCTTCAATTTCCTCTTCTTCTTAATTGTGGCCAAACATTTTGTTTATAATGCAGACGTGATACAATCTGAAAGGGAATTGCAGGAAGCCATGGAAACTTTGCTCGACAAAGCTTCATCTAAATGTCAAGCCTTGAAGACTGGTCCGAGTTGATAGTTCGCCATGTAATTTCTTCTTACACTGATGTAAAATCTAAATTTCAATGTAATCCCTTCATGGCTACTGTTGTAAAAGTCAAAAATATATAATAGAGTACTTTTCTTAAATAGGCCTCATGCGTAAGGTGTTTCTGAGAATGAACGTTTTCATAATTTTAAGTGTTTTTAGACAAAAAAAGTCACATTTGGACGAAATTGTCATTAATGAAACCAACCCATCCATTTGGGTCTGCGCCTCAACCCAAAACGTTTCAACGGGTAAAGTCTGTTTATATATGGTCCACAACTCTTCAATTCTCAGAGACAGACCGTACATCTCCTCAAAAGCAGTTTTGTCGATACTTCCTCAGCAGTTAAACTTCGGAGCATTTTCGCAGTGGTAGGGCCATTTTAGAGTGGTTGTTATTCGCATAAATGTACTTCACATACTCAACAGTGAGAGGAAGTTGACATTACAAGGAGAAAAGTATAATATTTATTTTATTTTATTTTAGTTAAGAAAAATATTCTTTTTTTTTATTTTGAATCGTATGGAGAAATGATTATTCTTCATGTTGAGGTTTTGGTTTTTGAGCATAAACGTATACATATTGGTTATTCATATTGATATTCTTGTCGCTTGAAATGGTTGAATAACGAGATGAAAGTGGTATTATTGGTGTTGATGGGGTCGAAAGGTGACCGGCGTCGCGTGACTGGTTGATATGTATGCGTTATGACCCTTTGGTAAGAATTGGGTTGAAAGTGACTGAAGGTTTGCTTACTCGTTGTGCGTGACTGGATTTTGACATGGGGTCACTAAGGGTGTGTGTGATTGCATTAGGGTTTAACTTCGCGTGAAATATTGATAGGTCATTGTGTGACATATTGATAGGTCATTACGTGACAGCACAAGTGGATGGGATAGGGTTAAGGTGTGCATGATTGCATTAGGGTTTAACTTTGCATGACATATTGATAGTCATTACGTGACAGCACTAGTGGATGGCATGGGGTTAAGGTGTGTGTGATTGCAATAGGGTTTACATTGTGCGAATAGTTGATTGGTTTATATCAGTGCGTCACTTGTTTATAGATGGTTGCGTGATTTAATGTTCATAATTGCGTGACTAAATTAAAAGGCATTGCATGACTTTTTTGTATTGAATTGCACAAGTGTCATAACTACATGAAATTTATCTGTATGGCATTGCATGAAAGACATTGTGTTCATTCTATATTATTTTGGATCAATTGTAATGTTTTAATGTGTATATGTTGATTTGTTTAATAATCCATGCATAGCACTTGCATTAATTATTCAGGTCCAAGGCTGTCTAAAAACAATTTAAATTATTGAGAGGGTTATTTTATGAGTGAACTTATGAGGAATGCTATTTTTGAGAAATTCCTCTTGTTTTTTTTGTTAATCTATAATGATGGTATTAACATAACTAAAATGAAAGGTGATCTGTTGTATGTTGCAGATGGGCAGCACAAGAACAGAGCATAATAATGTCAAATCTATGCTTTGTGTTCCAAGGCAGCAGTGGGGGTTCAATGCGAGCATTAACATCCATTGCAAGTGGTCGCAGCTACATGTGATACGGGAAATGATGTCCAAAGTCAATGAGTTGGAAAGGTTGAAAGGAACATGCTTTGGGCACATGATGGATGTCGAAGCTGATAATAGTTTATTCTGTGTCAGTCTCGTGCACAACCTAATGCTACGCAGAATAAATGAACCAGACTCCATTGAGAGCGAGCTATGGTTCACCATAGGCAGAACAAAGGTCGGTTCTCGAAGAAGGAGTTCTGCTTCGTGACAAGGCTTAAGTTTGGTGCCCTATCGGGCTTTATTGTCAATCGATACAAGGTCGTCCTTGGAGGAATTCACCTGCGTTATTGGAGAGAGGGGAATGAGGTGAAGATTCAAAAAATTTTAGATACATTCAAAGGAGGCCTGTTTCAACAAAAGGGAGATGCGACCAATATGGCCCTCGTCTTGATGGCCCAAAACGTTTTATTTGGTTTAGACTACAAACGAGCAGTGGTTCCATGGTTGCTATAGCTGTGGAGAACATCGAGGAGTGGAACGTGTTCTCATAAGGCACTTATGTTTGGATTCTGACCGTACATTACATGATCAGGGGCTTCGAACCTCCTATTGCGAGAGTAGCGAAGAAAAGAAGCTACCATATCTACGAATTTATTTGGGCGTTTCAGGTAGGGTGCCATACCCTACGGTTTATCATTATTCTTGTCACATAAGATTTTATGAGGTGAATTCTTTTCGCATAAGATTTTATGAGATGAGTAAAAAATGTTTGACATTTGATGTGCAGTTTTGGACGTTGGAAGCAATTCCTGTAATCCAAAGCCTATTTGGAAGGCAGCGCCAATCGGGACAGATTTAGCAAAGAATGCTAAAATGGCAATGTGACGAGAGGCTTGTAGGCTTCCATGCCAACATTGCAACTTTGGAGGAAGAAAGAAAAGTGAGTAAAAAAATCATATTTTTGTATTTAATAAAATATTATTTTTATTATCATAGGTTATCGTGGGTTATACCTAATGGCAATGTATGGTTTGGTGCAATTGTGCTCGGTGAGGACATTGAAGCCAACTACAGAAGAGATGTTGACCGCGTACTGAGTCGACATTGAGGTCAACATCTCCGAGGGGCAACAATACGTGCCATTATGAAAGTTAGATGGTCGAACAGAATTCGATCCCCAACAAATGAGGAGGAAAATGAACCGCAATGGGAAAAGTAAGGCAGTACGAGGCACTAAGCAGAGACGTCGCATGGACGAGGAAGTCCTTTCCCAATTCACTGCTGCTGAGGCCCTTGATTCTCTTCCTCCGTGTCTTCATGTTACCCATCATGTTGCTCCTCCTCTTGCTTTTGCTGTTTCCCCATTTGTTGAGGCGCGCAACCCACCGCTGCATCTGTAAAAGACTACGAGCATTAAACGAGAGCTACAACAGATGAAGACATAGTGGTAGAAAGACCTACAATCCTTGCATATGGATATACATATGCAGATGCAGGCAATGTAGTTGGAGATCCAACAGGCAATGTAGTTGGAGATCCAGCAGGTGATGCAGATGCAAATGCAGTCACTGCATCAACATATCAAGTAGTTAATGCAAGGGGTGGAGGATTAGATTGTGCGTCGGCTGATCGACCATTTTGAGGTATGAGCGTTTATGTTTTTCATTGCATGGGTTATAACATGTATGATGTATACAGTGTTATAATGTGTTTGATTTTTCAATCGTTCAGGCTCGATTGATGGATGAAGAGGATGGTGCGCGCGACAAAGATAACAACAGGATTGGGGTTGATGTTCAGGATGCAGGTGGCATAAATCAGTCATTTGCATCGGCTCGAAAGTCACCTTACGCCAGCCCGATCGAACATCATCTTGCGTTTATCCCATCTCCAGCCCAGCTTTCTCAACGCATACATTCTCTTGCGTTTAATCGAGCTACAACTTCCCTGCGTCCTGCTCTTGTCCCAACTCAACCAGAGGCCCCCCCGCAAAGTGAGATCACAGCTTCTAGTGAGGCTCCACCTCGACCTGAGCCCGAAGATGCACGTGTGACTTTAGCGAGCAAATACCTTCGAAACCCGTACGTTAACCCACTATTGGTCCAGCACAAAGCGAAGGACGAATTGAAAGGCAAATATGAGGCCTTCATGAAAAATGAGCAAGCCAGGTCAAATGAAAGCAGTAGAGGATATTGTTGTGTTTACGGTTCTAGTGTATTTATTTCACAGTCTTTTGACATTGGTGTTATTATAAAATAAATATGCAGGGTTAACATTCTAGGAATCGAAGGACAAGAGGGCCCTAATTTTTTTTTATGATTGGAGATGCCGACAGAGTTGATGGACAACCAACAGATTGATGCATGCATCACTGTGTTGTGTAAGCGGGCGCGCGAGCACTATTCACAACAGTACAATAGGAGAATATGTATCGTTGACATCACCTTCTATTTAAGTATATCATATTTTAATGAGTTGTAATTATTCAAATGTAAGGTGTGTGTATTAGTTAATTGCATCTAACTATTGTGCGTAACATAATTGACAACTTATTTTGCTCGGTTTGCGCAAAAAAATGAAGCCTTCTCCCAACAATAAGACATTCAACCCGAGTGAGGCGGTAATACCAGACCATGTGTTTCAGTATGCAAGGGGTTTTAGTCTTTGACTATGATGAAATGGACTATGATGTTAGCGGACTCATCGTACAGTTGGGACGAAGCATAGAAGTTCAGCTTGCGTGATAAGCAGATGAGTCCACTAACATCATTATTTCCCATTATATGCCACAAGTCGGGGTACTTTGTCAGATCACGTCGTCAAAATAGACCTTTGACGCATATGAGGTATAATTTAAAAGCAAAGACCCAGGTACAGCAAGATTCGGTAAGCTGCGAGGATTGGGTTATCCCCTCGTTGCAGTGGTTCATCCAGTCAGATGGTCAAACGCTGAAAGCAAACGAGATAGAGGGCATTCGAAAAAAGTTTACCCTTGAAATTTTTGCAAATAGCATAAGTTGTTAATTTTTTTTATTTGTTTATTCTTTTTCAATTTGTAAATAACATTGTTCCGTATCATGTCCATATTATTCTTTGTTCTATCATTTACATATTATTCTTTGTATTCTTTGTTGTTTCAATTAACAACAAAGGAAAATGGCAATAAGAACAGTTATGTATTCATTGTTGTTATAAGCATACGGGTGCAATAAGAACAACATTGTTTCTTCTTTCCTTATTTGTTTCTTATTCGCATCGTAAAGTCTTTTAGTTTGTTACACTATTTACGTGCCAGCATTCATGCGTCTGCATATGCCAACCCCCCTTACTTTACAGCATATATGACATGTTGAATTGCATTGCGTGGCATAGGCTTGTAACCAGTTGATATTTAATTGCGTAAATGAATCTATTGGAATTGCGTCCCAAGTTGATATTGATTCACGTGAGTATTTGAGATGGAGTGAGGCCAGTACTCAATTTTGAATCACTTGAGTAGTTATTATGAAATCGTGTGACTAATCGACTTAGATGTGGCGGCTACTAAATACGGATCTAATAAACCTTAAAGATTTAGCATCACGTCAGTAGTTGATATTGACTCGCGTGAGTAGTAAATATAGATTGGCGTTTACTAGTTATTATTGAAGCGCGTCACTAGTTTCTATAGAATCACGTGAGTAGTTGATATGCTAAGTCCCGTGAGTAATATAAGGAGTCTCGTTACTAGTTATTATGGAATGGCGTGAGTATTATTGTAAAATCGCGTGAATAGAAAATGGAGTCTCGTGAATGGTTATTATGGAATTGCGTTACAAGTTGTCATCGAATGGCGTAAGTAATTTATGGAGTCGAGAAATTGTTAACTCTAACTGTTATTATAAAATCGCGTGACTATTTTTTTTCGAGTCTCGTGACTAGTTGATATCGAATCGCGTGACTAGTTATTATGGAATTACGTTACTAGTTGACATCGAATCGCGTGAGTTATTTATGGATTCGCATAACATGTTATTTTAGAGGCGCGTTACTATTTTTTGTCGAGCCGCGTGACTAGTTGATAAGCATTCGCGTTAGTCATATAGGGTCCAGTTACTAGTTACTGTTGCAAAATCGTGAGTCTGTATTATAAAATCACATGAGTAGAAAATGGAGTGGCATGAGTAATTTATGGAGTCGAGTAATTGTTAACTCTAATTGTTATTATAAAATCGAGTGACTAGTTGATATCGAATTGCATGACTGGTTATTATGGAATTGCGTTACTAGTTGACATCGAATTGCTTGAGTTATTTATGGATTCGCGTAACATGTTATTTTGGAGACACGTTACTATTTTTTTTCGAGTCGTGTGACTAGTTGATGAGCACTCGCATGAGTCATATGGAGTCCAATTACTAATTACTATTGAATAGCGTGAGTATGTATTATAAAATCGCGTGAGTAGAAAATAGATTCGTGTGAGTTATTGTTTCAAATTCCCACCATATACAAAAGATTCCACCTCTCAAATGGAGTATAAAACCCCATTTGAACAAACAGTCTTCACCATATATAGTCATGTTCTCTGAAAAACGATCAGCCAATAATCATGGATAATATTCACTCATAACCCAACCAGAAGAACCAGTTAACGCATATCCTATCGAATTGATTGCCGTAAACAATCGACCAGAAGTTACCCTAAACACATGAAAGTTAAAGCACATGTTCAGCAAATTGTCAGAAAACAATATGACAGAAATATATCGAACAAACGATATATAGCACTGTTAAAGGAAGATTACCTTTTTTTTAGTACTTACATAGTATGTTTTCCCCTTTGAAGGTGTATACGTGCATAAGTGAATCCGTGCTTGCTCAATTTGTACCATTTTCAACTCCAAAGTTCAAGTTTTACCAACATATGCAAATACCATATGTTTTATATGCACGCTTGGTAAAAGAATTTGAGGTTATTGAGAAATGTGTCATATCCATGATGTATTGTAGTAAGTGGTCTAATTGCTATATTTTTACTACCTTTTCAATATGAAGATGATCGGATCTGTTGTTTTCCATAATCACAAAAGCCTAACCTGCTAAACCACAATCATAGTGACACAACCTTCCACTCACCTTTCCCTTTTTACAATACACACAGAAATCTTTAACATTCAGTGATGTCAATCAACACCAGCAACCAATCAGTTGACATCCAACCTTTAAGACCCAACATCCTCAACTCCCAAATGATAAGGTTGAAAAGAAACAACAAAGAAACAATTCTCGCATCTTACTATTTTCATACCCCAAAAATCCATAATTTCCCACACTTAGCTTCCGAAGAAGCCGCTTTTGAAGATTTAACCAAAATCTATCCTATGTCATTAGATCTGTTGCTGAAGTAAAATCAAACAAAAAAGGTTTTGATGCTAAGTTGAAGTTGCATCAAATATAGATTGAGCAATCACATAAAAATATATCGGACAAACAATATAAGAAATGTTAAGGGAAGATTACATTTTTTGTACTTACATAGTATGTTTTCCCTTTTAAAGGTGTATTCGTGTATAAGTGAATCCGTGTTTGCACAGTTTGGACCATTTTCACCTCCAAAGTTCAAATTTTACCAACATATGGAAATACCTTATGTTTTATATGCACGCTTGGTAGAAGGATTGAATGTTTTGAGAAAAATGTGCCATACCCATGATGTATTGCAATAAGTGGTCTAATTGCTCTATTTTTACTACCTTTTCAATATGAACATAATCGGATATGTTGTTTTCCATAATCACAAAAGCCTAACCTACTAAACCACAATCATAGTGACACAGCCTTCCACTCACCTTTCCATTTTTACAATACACACAGAAATCTTGAATATGTCATTAAATCTGTTGCTAAAGTAAAATCAAAGAAAAAGGTATTGATGCTAAGTTGAAGTTGCATAAACCCCCGATTGACCAATCACATTAAAAATTCCAAAAATTGTGTAAAAATTGAAAAGTCATCAATCATATAAACCTTGTTAAGGGAAAAGAAATTTCTAAATTTAAATTGGTAACAGAAAATGTTTTGTCAAAGCTTAAACACGCCTTTACCTTCAAAACATTCAATTTTTCTACCAACGTGCATATAAAGATGCGGCCTTTGCCTAAGACATAAATGATGTTTGAGCTTCACTGCTTGATCTTACAACAAGAGATAAGTTTACGATATTTTCGCCTAAGAGCTTCGTTTAGGGTTAGGTTAGAGTTTAGGGTATTTAGGAGTTCAGGAGAAAAAAGGACAAGGGTTTCTATAAATTTCTCAACATTTGGGTTATTGCAAGCACTGTGATTGCTGAGAATATCAGGTTGTGTTGTTTGGTATAACCGGGGGAAGTGATGAGTACTAAGAGGATTACATCGAAGTGTTTGGGGATATCAATTTGCAACCTCCTTTAAGATATACCATCGCGTCAGTAGTTGATATTCAATCCCATGACTAGTAAATATTGAGTGGCGTCAACTACTTATTATTAAAGGGCGTCAGTGTGTTTTTGTCGAATAGCGTGAGTAGTTGATATCGACTCCCCGAGTAATAAATGGAGACCCGTTACTAGTTATTATGGAATGGTGTGAGTAATTATTATTAAACTGCATGAGTAGAAAATGGAGTCGTGTGACTGGTTATTATGAAATTACGTGACTAGTTAACTTCGAATCGCGTGAGTAATATGGAGTAGTGTCACTAGTTATGGGAACCCCGTGAGTAGAAAATGGAGTCGCGTGACTGGTTATTATGGAATTGCATGACTAGTTGACTTTGAATCGCGTGAGTAATATGGAGTCGCGTCACTTATTATGAAAACCGCGTGAGTAGAAAATAGAGTCGCGTGACTGGTTATTATAGAATTACGTGACTAGTTGACTTCGAATCACGTGAGTAATATGGAGTCGCGTCACTTGTTATGTGAACAGCGTGAGTAGAAAATAAAGTCGCGTGACTGGTTATTATCGAATTGTGTGACTAGTTGACTTCAAATCACGTGAGTAATATTGAGTCGCATCACTTGTTATGGGAACCACGTGAGTGAATTTTTTCCTAATCGTGTGAGTAGTTTATGTTTACTCTCGCGTGTGTGGTTAGTATGGAATTGCGTTAGTAGTTGATATCGAGTCCCATGAGTTATTGTTTCAAATTCCCACCATCTACAAAAGATTCAACCTTCCAAATTCCTTATAAAACCCCTTTGCAGCAGAAGTTTTCACCTAAAATATCCTAACTTTGGACATATCTAAGATGACTCACAAAAGAAAACGCACAAAGGTGACGCACAGCAATGGTGAAGACGGCTTGGCTGATGCGAAAATGTCACGACCCGGTATTCCCTTCGAGCCCGTGACAACTGTCGCGAAGCCTCGATAGACATTCATTACTTAGAATGACAACCAAACCTCGCAAGGCTTTAACATTAATTTTTTCACTTCCCCTGTGAGTAATAGTTACTAAAATCATGTTTTAAAGGGATATGGATCATTTTCAATTCAAAAACAGTCAAAAAGAAATTTTTACTACATAAAGGTATTTTAGTCATTTTTCCTAAAAGTTTTGAAACCTGTTGAAAATATAGTATATGAGTGAAAAGTACACATTTCATGTTTAAAAATAAGTTTAGTAATCAAAATCATCCATTTAAAGTGAAATTTTAGCTAATTGAACTAATTAAAAATATTGAATAAAATATTTCATTTTCTTATAAAACAATATTTATAGAACGTTACGTAAATAATTTTTATAGCGTAAGAACAAAATAAATTCATACATACACTAACACATATAACCAAGGTATGTAAATTAATTTATAATGACATGTAGGCCCCCAAATGACCAAAAGTAACCAAGGCTGTAAACCTACGGTTTCTGAGGATGCCAACCCAACGGTAACCCTCGATGTAATTGACTATCTATAGACTGTCTTGAGCCTGAAATGGGTGAAAATGAGGGTGGTGAGTTTATATAAACTCAGTGAGTAAACAAATATCGTCTATAACATCTAAAATCGAGTAAATGGAGACAATCAAAATATCTCATCACAACATGTGTTTCATAACATGAAAATTCATTCCAACACACGTAAACAATTGTATTTCATCCAATTACTCAACAAAGTTTATGATTTTCTTAAAAACTTGGCTCATGCCAAAACTCATACTCGGAGACACCTTGGTCAGGGCATCCAACCGAGTATGCCAAGGCTGTTAAAAAGTCGCATACGCATAAAAACACATTTTTTCGTTAAAACATAGCCGTTCCTTGGCGTTGGCTGAGTTCACCCTCACATGGTGGTTCGACGTGAAGTGAACTCAAACCTCACCTCAGGAGATACCCTATGTGCCTCTCATACCGAGGTAAGATATAACTGGGTTTACCGTGCCCCTCTAATAGGCTAGTCCACGAAACCTGCCACTGTAGTGACTAATCAATTAACCTACCATATCAATAAAAAGTTCAGCAGCATGACATGGCTAACATAACATTATCCAGCCTGTCAAGGCAAATCAAAACAGTTCACATATTCAACATATTGTAAAACCAGCCATTCATGTCATCACATTGCCATAAGCCATCCATTCAAGTCATATATTAATTTCATATGTCATAAACATACAGTCTCCATTTACTCAATTTTCAAAACAGCATTCAATTTCAAAACAATTTATAAATCAGATTTCATTTCACTAAGTCAAACTTCAATTATAAAACATAACAATTGACAATTTAAATCCATTGTTCTTTATAAACATAAGAACGAGTAAAACTACTTTAGATAGTTAAGATGATAGTGTGTTTACGCACAATTTCGGGAGTAATCCTACTCTTAGTCTTCGGGTGAAATTTCATTTCCCTTACCAGATGGTTCACCACCTAAACATAATACACAACAAGTAATTCACTATATTTGTACCAAATGGTTATAACGCTATTTCAGGCTCTAACTGAATGCATGAAATGGGATGCGAAATGTTCGAATCATCATTTGAAGGCGGTGTTCTACATAAGTCCAATTGTGTATGGGACCGAAATGGTATTGACCTAATTCAAACAATACGTTGTTTAATCAATCAAAACATCCGATTCCACTCCAAATAAGTTCATTATGCTTCCTATACTCCAAATACATCCAAGGTGCCTTAATGCACTTAATCTTCTCATTGCCAACAAATCGGTCACTAAAGGAATTATACTTTGCATTCACCATTTTAAATTTTCATCACTATAATTCATCAAATTCAAGCCAAATGACATGAAATGTCACAAGATTTACTATCAATATCTCTCTTGAAAAAATCAACCAATGAGTGTGGGTGAAGGGCATTAAATTTTCTTGCTTGTTTTTCATGCTAAACATCACCAAACAACTAAAAACACTAGAATAGCATGAAATCTAGCTAAGTCCAAGCTCAAAATCTCTCCCCCCATGTTCGGCCAGCAAAGAATTCTTCATGAAATCTTGAATTTCAATCATGGGAAATGAAAAAGAAAGCATGGAAAAGGTATATCACAAGCTAAAATAAAAAAATCTTACCTTTACTTGCTTGATTCCTTGAAATCCAACAATTTCTCTTGAATTTTCTTAGCTAGGGTTTGTGTTTTATGTTTTTCTCCTTTCTCTTGGTTTGGCCGGCCATGAAGAGTGAATGTGGAAGAGTTTGTTTTGGTTTTATAAGGAAAATTATGAAAAGATAAAAGCTTGATATGTGTCACCATATGATTGATCCATGTGTAACACTTAACCATTAAGCATTTTTTCTTCACCACAAAATTATTCAAGATACAAAATGATAATAGGTGAAATTCACGAGCTTGACAAGTGTCAAAGTGGTGTAAAATTCCAATTACGTCCTCATGGTCACGTGAAATAACCGTTTTGCCCTTATACTCGAAAAATGTCAAAATTAAAATTTTTCACTTCTCAAGCTCAAATTATGTTCCAAATAGTCTAACTTGATCAAAATTTCATCCACCATTCCAATTTTGCCCTCGGGTGGCAAAATGACCATTTTGCCTTTATGTTATGAAAGTTCCAAATTTGACCCCAAACCAATCCTCGAACTCTGAATCACCATATTAAGTCATTCTAAGGTTCAATAACTCTTAAATACCTTTTAAAATTTCTATTTGAAGTAGTTCGAGGCTTTAATCAACTTAATTGTACCACAACGTACTATACCGACTTTTAACGATTTTCCAAAACATCCACTTATGCAAACATGTTATCAAGTCCATGAATGACTTGATAAATATATGATAGAGCTGGGCTTGACAACGCGAAAACATCGTCAGCCTTGGTTGTCAATTCCTTTTTACAAAATTTCACCCATCTATTGCACGTTGTGAAATTCAACGCCAATTTTGCCAATATAAAGGTAATGCCCGGGCGTATAATAAACTTTGAGTATTTAAAGGCTATTGATTTCTCATACCTTGCAAACTTTGAAAAGTTAGGGTGGACACATTACTTACAATTGAAGAAGACATATTACAAGAAATTAGTCCAGATTTTTTACTTCAATGCAAGACAAAATATGCAAAGTCAGAAACATCTAAGGTTCTACACCATGACGATTCGTTTGTCACTTACGTCATGGGACAACGAATCCTCGTTACGCGTGACCTAATAGAACGTATCTTTCACCTTACTTCCATGCAATCAAATCTCTACTGTGTCAGTCGCGATGGGAACCTTGGGCCGGTATTTATCTACCCTCCATCAAGAGTGAGTGAGTGCTAATTGGACAAGGCTATGTTTCTTTGATAAAGTCTTGCACCTCATCATCGCTCAAACTATTCATCCTCACCAAGCGAAGTACTTGAATGTCAAGACAGAGAGACTGTGGTTCTTAAATAACATCAAATTTAACCGTCATATAGACTTTGTTAAATTCATCATGGATGACATGCTCCTGACCATTCAAGGTTGCAACAGAAGCCTGCATTACGGCATGTTGATCAGTGAGATAATAGACTATATCAAAGTTGACAGCCGTTGTGATCCGTCAATAAACTATGCTTTATTTGATCACATCGATGAGCCTAGTATTAAACAGCTAGGTTTTGAGTTAAGGAATAACACCTGGGTTAGGAAAGGGGCAGTCGATAACCTCGAATTTGATGAGCACGGGAATGAGCGTGAGCCGAATGCATATCTTATGGACCGGTATACTGCTCCATCAAGTGGACATATTTCCACCACATTCGATGTTGATCAAGCTTTCACTCGTCTCTTTTCATTTATGGAAACAATCGACTCTAGGTTGAATGCCCGAATAGAATTGTTGAAGGGGTAGAATCATGATCTGTTGCAGCGCCAACAATAGTTGGAGGATCTATTTCGCTCTTAGTTCCCACCACCATCATGAGCTCTGACTACATGCTCTATTACTCAGTGATTGGAATGTTAAATTCCAAGTCAAACTGTGCATAAGATTTTGGCTATAGTTAAAGATATTTGTATGGAGTTACTCTAAAATATAAATTGATGAAATGGAAACATTGACCTATTGTTGTTTGGCATACTTTTAGTTGTGTTTGTTTCAAACAAATGGTTGTCTTTTGTTTATCTAATGCCCTTTATTGTGTGCCATGTTCTCTACAGACATTTCAGACTATTACGATGGACAATATCAAACCATAACCCAACCAGAAGCACTATGATATCAAAATATCTACTTGATTACCCTAAACAATCGAATAGAAGTTACCCTAAACACATCAAAGTTAAAGCACATGTTCAGGAATTCTTAGAAACAATATAACATAAATACTTTAATAAACAAATTAATCAAACAAATTACAATATCCGTGAGGCAGTTAATCCATGAATGAAATGGGTTAATATGAATTCCTAAATAATATGCTCAACTCAATAAAGGAGTACAAGGTATTTAATGATCCGATAATATCATCTTATTGCTGGCTTTAGTCAGCAATCAGAATATCACCTCCATACTCTGGCAAACTCAAATACAAATATCATTATTCAATGGAAATGTCAATGGCCTTTTCGAAATAGTTTGAAACAATCCCTAACAACTGATGTTTGAAGTTCCACAATCTTCAAGTACGACACCTGTAACATTCTCACAATTTGTTTTTCGCATTAGACAAGTGTTTCGTGTGTGCTCGGGTAGTCTGCAAATTGAACATGCCTTCCGTCGTCTTCGTCCATCCGAAAGCTAAGAAGATGATGTTTTCCCGATTGTGGATGGACCTGCAAACAACATCTGGTAATTTTGTCTATTATGACCATAGCTTTTGCATTGTGAACATCTACGTCGACTATTGCCTTCCCCAACCGATGGAATCCTCTTCTTCTTAGGTCTTCCCGCTTGACCTTGCTAGGTTGGTGGCAAAACGACAATTTCTTTAACATCATGGGGGACGTCCCATTCACTGGGATGCCCAACAGGGCGAATGAGAACCGCATATCCCTCCACCCAAGAACTAGTCTTGTAATAGTGCGAGCAGAATTCAATGGGTGAACGATTACACTTACTGCAAAGGCAATGAAATCACAGTTGGGTAACAAAGTAAACATTTAAAAATTCAATTCATAATGCACTAAATAAGAAAACATGATTATTCATACCTTATTGCTGTCATTGCATGCGTGCAGGGGAGTAGATCACTCTAGAACTCACTTCATGAACACGTCTTCCTGCATAAGTTGACGACTGCGTCCTTATTCTCGCCTATAACTTGGAACTCCACCAGATCGATTGATTGGATGAAAAAGTGACATGTTGCATACAACCGTTTGTTCAACAGATCAGTAGCCCAAAGGTTGAGGGGCGTGGTCATATTCAATGACTCATTGTGCCCGTCATGGAACCAACATTAGAACATGCCTCTGATGCAATCGATCAATATGGTTATTGTCATTTTCCTTGCATGCCTGAGGTAGGAGTTAATACACTCTGCAATGTTGGATGTCATCAGCTTGTATTGCCTTACCGGTTACCGTGCACATGCCCATCTCTCAGGGCTTATTCTCATAAGTCGGTCATAAGCAGGTTTGCAAATATGTTTTAGCTCAGTCATGTGTTTGTTAAAATCGGATAGCCTATAGCAGTTGGCAGCCAACATGAAAATGGCGACAACATCTCCGTGCTTGAATAAGTTCTTAACATTTTTCCCTACGTGGTAACTGCATAGCCCGTGATGCGCGTCATTGTACACATTCTCAACTACCTTCTTAATCGCAAGTTGCTAGTCAGAAATTAACATTACATTTTTTGGACAACCAATTGCACGACGTAATTGGTTAAGAAGCCACGACCAAGACTCTTCGTCCTCCACATGGCCAATGCCAAATGCAACTGGATATATCTGCTCATTCGCATCTTTGTAAACCGCACCAAACAAAATACCCTTGAATCTACCTTTTAGATGTGTGGCATCGATAACAACTACAAGCCGCATTACAGAACGAAAGCCCCAGATACATGACTCGTACGCCTAGAAGTAATATTTGAATCTTTGTTCCCATCGGTAGCGACACTCGTGAGCGTATAGAGATTTTCACGTTTCAACATATGGAAATATGAAATGAGGAGTTGGAATGACTTTTCTAGAGAACTGAACATAAGATTTTCAGCATACTCATTCGCTTGCCAGGTCTTTCCATAAAGGCATTGCAATCCCCACGTACGATTCATCTCTTTTATTATTTCCTTAGGTCTCAATGGGGTTACATAATTTCTTTGCAGCCTGGTCGAGATAAGCTCACCAATTACCCTTGCACTCATAGTTCGGTATCCACATTGCAAACCATCAACAATACACATGTATACCTTATGCAACGTCCGAACTTGCCAATAATCTCCCTCAGGCAACTCCGTTGCACGCAAAGCAAACTTGCATGCCTTCTCTTTACAACCCACCTCAAAACGAGCATGGCATGACTTTCTAACTCTAAGCTCAAAATGCTCTTTTATTGCCAACATGCTCAAAGCACGTTTCAAATCGACCTTCGATCAAAATACTTGTCCGCGATATCTGTGGTCAATGTGTGATCCAGATTCCTCAGTCACAACTGTTTGGAAGGATATCATATTTATCCCGAGAATGATCCATTGACAAGATACCCTTGTATTTACCCTCTCCTGATTACTGTCACCTGGCGAACGAATGTCGTTCTCAAGTGAGATGTCGTCGTTGTAAATAGGCTCTAAACGTTCAATATCTTCTAATTCAACTGTTGTGGCATGGTCTTCAAACTGAACCCCTTTTAACGCAACAGTTGTGGCATGGTCTTCGAATTGCACCTCTTCTAACACAACAGTTGTGTCATGCCCTGTGCTGCCATCTGCATGATTGCAACCCAAAATGTCAATGTGCTCACCCCTATCGTCATTTGAACATGCATAATCTCCGACAATGTAAACATCTTCACAGTCATCGTGCGTATCCGCTATGTCATCTTCTTCAACATCATCTTCAATCTCATCAGATGCATCGTTATCACTCACAACCATCATAGTGTCATTTACGAATGCCAATGGACCAACTGAATTTCCATTTGACAGATGCATTTGTTGCAATGTACCATGAACTTCGTTCAATGCACATTCTGATCGAAATTATGCATACATAATTTGCAGACACTTCATGTGTGTGCCGGCCTGCTAAAACTCTTGACGATACGTCAAATGTGATTGTCATGATTATATGTTAGGAAATACATGCTATGGTATGTTAGAATAATTATCATTATGTTATAGGCGATGATTATGTTGAATACCATGTTCATGTCGAATATCGTTTGCATATCCTGCTTTAACTGTCACAAACACAACAACTGCCCTCTCATCTTGCAGATACTTGCTACATCTTCATCATCCCTGATAACTATGCGAGAAACCCCTGTAGCATGTCTTAGAGATGCATGTAGATCAATTTCATTATTATATGCGTCGACCCCAACAACCTCTTCAACCAGCTTCACTAGGCTCGATAATGACAAATCACTTCCAACAACCCTCACTCGTGTATCACCACCCTTGTAACTGTCATCGACCCACTGACCACCGTATATAATCATAACCTTCACATTTGGCAGACTGCTAAAATTTGTCAAAAAACAAATGTCACAATCAGTCAATTTTTTAAAAAAAAATTACCCCTAAATGCATAAAAAACAACTTACGCAATGCCTAAGTCACATTTCACCAACGAATGAAATTTAACAAAATAAGTGTTGGAATGTATAATACACATTCATTCAACGCTTAAAAAACAGTGAACAAAAGCCTCCAAACAAGATGTGAATTGCAGAAGTCATGCAGCAGCAATCTCGAAATACCTAATAATAAGTCACGCGATGTGTAATATCCACTCGCTCACATTATGCCAACATAATGAGTCACGTAATAGCCCAATGTCACTCAATACTTAACAACATGTCACGCTATATATAAAAACCAGTCACGCAATGCCCAAAAACTAATGACCCAAAGCATCAAAACAAGATAAATTGCACAAGTCAGTCACTCATGGCCAGTCTCACTGAACCCTAAAAATAAGTCAATCAATGATATTGGGCCAGTCATATACTGGCACAATGTCACGCAATGCATAAAAACCAATCCCGAAAACTCTGAAAAGTAGTGAACAAAAACCTCAAAACAACAGGTGAATTGCGTAAGTCTCGCAACACCAGTCTCGCAATAGCTAATAATAAGTCATTGAATGCATAATATCCACTCACTCATGCCAACATAACCAATCACGTAATAGACCAATGTCACGCAATAATTAACAACAGGTCATGCACTATATCAAAACCAGTGACGTAATATTTCAAAACCATAAGCCTCAAAACAAGAGATAAATTGCACAACACATTCACGCACCAACAGTCTCGGCACAACGCAATAATATGTCAGTCGATGCCTAATATCCACTCACCTTATGGCTTATGCCAACATAACCTTCCACGTAATGCCCCAACGTAATGCAATACATAACAACACGTCACCATATACATACAAACCACTAACGCAATGTTGCCTAACATCCACTCACGCAGTTATTCAGCATAATATAACTTAAACGAAGATAATATATAAGAACCATAAGAAAATATCTACTCAAACAAATGAAGAAAAATTCTTAAAATTTTGTTTTATTAATCATAAGATAATAAGATAAAGGAGATACTACAAAACAAAACAAAAAAATGAATCGTAGTTCATTTCTTCTTAAGTTCATCTATTTTTTCCTCTATCTCGGCGAACGTTTTCTCGTTGAACGGGATCGCAACCTTCAAGTCATGAGCCCTATCCATCAACCTGTCGAAGAGGACATGCACCTCCTGCTCAAAAATCTCAAGCTGGTCCCTCAGGGCCCCCACATCCTCCTTAAAGGCTACCCTCACATGACCAGTCTCTTCTATAGCTTCTCTAAACGCCATTTTCAATTATCTGAGAATGTTAAGATAATTGAATTTGACTCAAATGGTTAATGGTTCCCTTTATTTATAGGCATCAATGATAACTCTTTGTTTGCTACACACATATCCTCGTATAAGTGCAATTAAGGGGGGCTAAATTGGAGGGACTGTACTTGTTCGGCTTGGCGTTTCATTTGCTCATCTTATCTACCTCTTAATTAATGAGATTTAGGCTGGTTTTTAGTTTTAAGAGGTAAATAAGATGAAGAGATGAAACGCTATACCTGTTATGATGTTTGGCTTGGCTTTTGGTTTTAAGAGGCAGATAAAGATGATGAGATGAAACGTCAGGCCGAATAGGTACAGCCCCCCTTAATTGCACTTATATGGAGATATGAGTGTAACAAACGAAAAGTCATCATTAATGCCTATAAATACAAGGAACCAATAAGCATTTTAATCAAATTCAATTATCTTAAACAATATAAGATAATTTAAAAAGTCAAATGGAGTCTGTGGATCCAAGCCAAGATATTGGCGAAGGGGCAACCTCTCAGTAAGAGGAGGTGCCCCCCAAGGATCAACTGGAGATATTCTAGCAAGAAATGTGTGCTCTCGTCGACTAGCTGATGGCTTAGCTAGGACTTTTGTGCTAGAGGTTGACATCCTGGCCAACAAAAAGATTCTCACCTAGATATATGACATAATAAATGAACTTAGGAAAAAATGAACAACGGTCCATTATATAATTATTTTTTTCCATCATCCCCTTCTCCTTCCTCTTCCTCCTCCTGTACTCTTTCTTCTTCTTCCTCCTCCTATATTCCCTCTTCCTTTTCCTGTACTCTATCTTCCCCTTTCTAATTGTATTAAGTTAGTATATTTGAGCATATAAGAAAATATATACTGGAATACACTAACTTAATACAATTAGGGTGAGGAAAATGGAGTACAGGAAGAAGAAAGAGAGAGTACAGAAGCAAAAATAAGGGAGTACATGAGGATGAAGAGGAAGTATAATAAGAGTAAGTACAAGAAGAGGAAAAAAAAAGGAGGTAATGAAAAAAAATAAAATTTTTTACATCATTTCCTTTCTCTTGTATTTCAGAGAATCTTAATATTAATAAAATTTTAAGAAATTTTCTTTGAACATATATTTTTTTTATGGTTATGTCTTTTCTTATTATCTTCTTTTAAGTTATAGTATTATGCAGAATAACTACATAAGTGAATGTTAGACATTGCGTGAACTATTATTAGGTATTGGGAGACTGAGTTATACATGCTGCGTGAATTGTGCAATACAAATTTTCATACAAGACATTGCGTAAATGGATTGTATGTATATAGTGACATGTTGTTGTGTATTGCGAGACGTTGGGACTATAAGTGAATGGTTATGTTGGCATAACGTGGGTGCATATTAGGCATCGAGTGACTTATTATTAGGTACTGCGACAGTGCCAATGTGTAACTGCTTTCTGTAATTTATCTCTAGTTTTGAAGGTTTAGGACACTAGTTTTTAAAGTTTACGTCACTGGTGTTGACATATAACGTGACCTATTGTTATGTATTTGGTGACTTCACTACGTGACTGGTTATGTTGACATATGGCATTAGGTTCCTAAATATTATGTGACTGAATATTTGTTGAGTATTACGTGACTTGTTTGTAGGCATTACATGACTGAGTATTACGTAATATTACCTAATATCCAACCATGCATTATTCAATCACGTAATGTATACAAACAAGTCACGCAATATTCAACAAATATTCAGTCACGTAATATTCAAGCACTTAATGCTAAATAAACAAACTACGATTATTGATATCTAGTCACAGACCTTAATATCCAATGACGCAATACCTAACAATTATTCATGTATCGTCTATAAACTGATTGATTTCGCTACTCAAAACCAAATTTAAATTTCCAAACTCATATAATTTACTTATTAAACAGGTTAAGATTCCTAATATCCAATCACACACTTTAATATCCAGTGGCACAATGTCTAATAAATATTCACTCATCGGTTATAAACTGATTGATTTTCATTACTCTCAACCAAATTTAAATTTTCAAACTCATACAATTTACCCATCAATTATTACGTTTTATAAATAACCATAAATAAACCCAAGAACCCATAACATATATTTGAATTCCATCTTCGCATTTTAGGATCCTCAAAAAGTTCGCTGACGATATAAACCTCAATAACGATAGTTAAATAACAAAATATACACCCCAATGATCTTGAAAAGCTAAACAAAAAGATAACTAAATCAAAATTTAATTTTAAAATTTTAATTTGAATAGCGAAAGAAGAGAAAAAAACTAAAATGCGCCTCTTACATTTGAATTAATTGATTTAAAAAATATTCTTATCAAATCTTGTCAAAAATTATCTACAAACAATTAAAATTATAAAAACGATCATTTTTTAAATACCCTTACTACAATACCCATTTTTCACTATTTCCTCTATAATATCATATAATGATGAAAAAGCCTCATATAAACCCAATTAGTTTTGATAAAAAATGAAAACATTAGATTTTCAAAGCTTGCCATTGTTCTTGATCATAACCAAACTCACAAATCAACCTTCAACAGCTACCCTGCTTGGACAAATGTTCCTTTCCATGCTTTTCAGAGGAAAAAGTCTTGGACTCGATCTCTGAGATAAAGCCATAAAATGCCGATTGATATTTAGTCATTTGAAAAAAATAGGTTAATTTCATTATCATGGAAGTACAACGCAGCCCAGATCAAAAGAAGTATGATATGACATTCCGATCAATATTAGAAACTAAACTACAAAGTTTTCCATAACCACATACAACAAAAGATTTATAGCACGCTCTGAACAGACACATCTTACAAATTAATTGTTGTCAGAACTAAAAAAGCTATCTAGTTATTCTTTGCTTAGCTGACCAAAGGCTGCAATTTATATGCTGCAACTGATTCCAAAAGCCAGGTGTGGCCAATAACTCGTCCTCCGATTTTTGTAGCTAAATCCTGTGCTTCATTCACTCGCTGCCAAATTATTGAAACTTCTTCTCCTAAGTCAGATCCTTTGGGTGCATCCAGGTTATACACAACAATCATCCTCGTTTGAACTGCCTGATCACCATTATTCTGTTCCAGCAGTTCCTCCATTATTCTCAAAACAGTACCTCCTGCTGCAACAACTAAATTTTGAAGATCTTCCTTGTAGCCAGACACAAAGTCACCCATAAAATAAAATCTAAAGCCATCAAAGAGCTTTGGTGCCTACAAGTGAAATGATTAAAAAATTTATTTCAATTGCAAAAACAACTTACTAGAAATTAGCATCCAATCCAAGCATATCTATAAACACAAGCAATTTTTTATGCAAAGAAAGCTAACTCGGTGCTTTCAAATATCTAATTACTAAAATGATACAAGAAAAGCATTACCAACTTCAAAAACTAATGCAATTTTATACATGAGAGAAAGACTTACATTATCCAATGCCCTGAGTCTGCCAGTTTTGGGGCCATCAGAGCACCCATGGTTGTCAAAAATAAATTCATAAGGTTCTTCATTCACAGGATGTATAGCTTTCATACACGCCTTTATCCCTGTAAAGTCAAAGCTTTCAATTGTATCAGCGGTGCAATACAAATTATTAGTATTGGATACAGGGTTAAATTTTTAACCAGCACACATGCAATGTAACAAAAGAAACATGAGGCCCATATAGTGGAAAGCAACAATTGAACTTACAATCCATTTTAAGAACCCACTTCCCATTTGAAATGGCCATGAGAACTTTAAGTGTCCTAATGCATGCACCATTCTCATCTGTAGAAGCAATCACATGTGTGACATCTGGCTTCCAAAACTTGGATACAGTTACACCAATATTTTTTGAAAACTTGACCAAAAGAAACTGCAACAAGGTCAAAAAAGATTAGATATCAGCATCGTTGGTGACTTTACTACCACATGAGAGTCAATTGTTGTTGTGAAAAGAAAAAACCCATTAAGGATATTCTATTAATAAAGAATTTTCAAATAATATTTTGCATATCCTGCAATTTCATCCATCATGGAACTTCCACAACAAAAAGGAATCAATTTAAAAATTCAATGCTCCAAAAATAACAACATTTTGAGTTTTTGACCTTTCAACACACAGAAAAACACATAAACAATTCAAAGACACAGAATAGATAACCACTCACAACTTAAAAATGATTCAAATTCAAATACAACATCTCATCTGACCTTCTCTTCAGAAGATAAAGCAGATCCACAAAAAACCCATTCTTTTTTTTCAGCTGGCTGGCCCCAAAATAAGCTGAATTTCGATGGGTCACTGCATGCAGAAACACAATCAGTTCACTTTCCAGACAATTCAATAATCAGTTTATGGCTTTATCCATTAATTAAAAAAGACTAAAGGGACTTTCCAAATGATTTGGTTCCTTCCCTTTTTTACTCTTTCTTCCTTCTCAAGCGAATCAAAACAAAATATAAAATAGTAACTACTTAAAAAAGTATGTAAAGAAGCTATAGGCCTGCAAAAGATATCTAAGATATTTTGATCAATTAAAAACACATCACAAGATCTAAGAAATTGAGAATATACATTTTAGTTGACTCGCAATGATCAGTTGTTACGCAACATCCAAACTTTTCATTTGGAAACTTGACTGAAGAATGGGCATTTCCAGACTTCTCATTCGGAAACTTGACAGAAGAATGGGCTGGACAAAGCACAAGAAAGTTATCCTGTAAGAGAAAAGAAAGAACCATGAGCAGAAATTGAGACATAAAGCATGTCGGAGCAAAAACAGAACATTCACAGCAATAAAAGCATATGCTATGTAATATAAGGTGCACTGCAATTACATGGTCCCATCGACATTTTGGAACCTCCTTTGCACAAGGAAAATGATAACTTCTGCGGCAAGACTTCATATAACATCCTAGTGCAGCCCCCTTTAGTCCACATCTGCTGCACTTTAGCTTTGCACCTCTTGCCAATTCTGCCTTAAGATTCTTAACAGATTCACCAACATAATACACTTGGGGTGCCCTGCAATTATAGACAATATCAGCATGTCTTTAGTGGCAAGAAAGTAACAAAAGGAAGTTAATGTGTTAAATCAAAACATGACCAGCCCAAATATAAACAGATTTCACTGAAACTCCCCTCTTCCCAGGCAAAAAACCATAATGCCTCTTTCACTTAAATATTATACTAATTTAAAATTGCCAGGAGAAATACCATTCAATACATGAGCTGTGGACATGTATAACATTTGAGCAGAATGCTGCATCTCCTGTAACTGGCTTTCCATTGGCATAATGCAGCATTGGTCCAGTGGCCTGTAAAAATTTTGAGAACATGAGCAATCAGTAACAAAGTCATAAGAGCAAAACAAAACAATTCAACAATATTATCTTAACCCTAATTATACAAATAAATTTCACTAACGGATAATAATCAAGGGAAGAATCAAGCAATGGTCAACAGAAATTTACTTCCGAGATTCTAGAGGACTGGCAAAATCCACAAATAGCTCTATTTCCATAGAAGTCATCTGATATCACAGGTGGATCTGCACCAGCAAGAGGTGCTCCATTTTGAGATCCTAATTGAAAATTGGAAGTCACTAAGTTTTGGGCTGGCAGAACTGGTTGGCAATGACCAATATTTTTTACACCCATTTCTAATGGCCCATAGTTCAACCCCTTTTGTCTCTTGGAATCCCATAAATGAGCAACTCCAAAAACAGAATCATCCAGCTTCTCCTCAAAATTTCTCTTGCCCAATCCCTTGGCCAGATAATTACGTCTCTGGAAAATCAAATCCATGTGAACAAGTAAGATCGTAATGTAACATGGCTTTAATATAATAGTTAAATATAACAATATACACTCTAATGAGCAAGAATAATTGCTATAAAGTATAACATTTTCCACAAGCAATTGCATAAATATCAGCACCATAAGCCCAAAAGAAGAGCTATATATCAGGGAAACTAGAGGAAGCACAGAACAATGGAACAGGTTAAAAAGAAACTGAAGTAACTAGGGAAAACAGCAGTGATATGCAATCATACAACTAAAAAAGTAAAGCAGCTAGGCCTGCTTGCTATAACCTAACACATCACCAGAAGCAAGGTAATCTCTTCCATGATCACTAACCTGATCACTACTATCATTGTCTGAGTCCTTTGTATCACCAGAGAAAGGAGGGCTTCCCAGGGATGTTTGATCCCCTCGACTCATGTCTATTTGCCCATTCCCGGACTCTTGAGACGCCCCAACTTGCTTTTGGGAAATTGGTCCAAGCAAATCAACTTTCCCAGAACTATTATAGTCAACCCCTCCTTTGTTAGGAGTCTTATATCTTTTATCTTCATCATGCCTTTGCATGCTGCACTTAACAGATATATCATTTTTGCCAACCCCATCTACAACAAACTGAGAAAGATTGGCAGAAAATGCAGCATCCAAACTTCTATAGATTCCCACTATATTCTCCATGAAGGTGACTGGCCTTAAATCTGCAACAAACATAGCCTTTTCATCCATATAAATTTCAAAGAAGCAAACAATAAAGGCTTCCACAAATTTTTAAAAAGGAGACAAAAATGTATCATACAAATTAAAACCCATTTAAACAAAAAAAAACACTTTTTTGGAAAATATTACTAATTTGATTACCTTCACACATGTTTTGACTTTTTTTTAATGTAAACGTCAATCATTAAGCATGGAAGTAAGATGACCCAATAACTATTTTTCTCAAAATTTAGTTTCCAATAACTTCTGGAAAAATATATACATAAAAGAGAAGCAAATAAGTAAAATGTACCTCGATTTGCATATTGGGCTTTGCAGATAGGGCACTCTGGACCAAACTCAGCTGATCTGACTATGCATGAACTGCAAATTTCAAGAACAAATACTAAAGACTAAGCAATGAAATAATAAAACTGAAAACCTTAAAAGAAAAAAAAAACAAGAAAAGGGCACTAACTCGCAGAACAAATGGTCACATGGGAGCAATGATGGCTGTTTAAACAAGTTCAAACTGCAACATCAACAAACAAAAGAACAAAAATAACAATAATCAATTACAAAACCCAAAAGAAGTAACTTCAAAAAAAAAAAAAAGAAAGCAGCAAAAGAAAACGAACCAGAGAGGACATTTAAGCTCGAGACCCAGCTTTTGGAGATGAAGAAGCCAAGGGTTCATGGCTCGATTACTATTCTGCTTAGCAAAATGGCTCATTTCTTGAGAACCCAAAATTCTTTCTTTCGAGAGTGTGTTTTTTAAAAAAAAAAAACGGAGCTCCGAAGTGAGATAAGAAACGGTTCTTTTCAGGGACTTGCGCGGCTTTAGAGGTTTATAAGAGGTTGACAAGACAAGAGAGAAAGATGTTCGATTTAATTGACGTGGAAGGATATGTACACACGTGGACGGCGGAGATTTCGTTTTGGAGTAGGCGCGCCATTGAGGTTTTGAGTTGGCGGAACTGAATGGCGCGGGGCTTGTTTGTTTTGAAGGGAACTCCCGCCACAAAATTTGCCATCGTATTTACAATTTCTTTTGGGTGATGGACAAATCAATCAATAATTCAATATTGTCTACACTACCTAAGTAGTAATTTCGTTTATAGTATATTAAATAAAGCAGAGTAAAAAATTGCTCAATTTCTAAAACTTAGTCTGTGGGCATCTGTAAAAAGTATTACACAAATACTTAAATATTACTTATTAGTTTCAAAAGATCAAATTTTAAAAATTGTGAACATTTATATTATATATACTATAAAATATCCAAAACTTGAAAATATATATATATATATATACACATAAAAAAAAAGGACATAGCAGATGAAATACGCATAAATTCCTTTATTATTCATAATTTCATGAATTTAAGATATGTTTTTTAAATGTATACTAATTTATATATTCTATTCATTTTTTAATTACGAGATTTTTTTTCGATATTATCTATTTTAAAAAAAGAGGAAGAGGAATAGAGTCAAAATGTTTTTAAACAGAAATATTCTTACTCATTTTCTGGGATTACTAACTTTATGATACAAAAACGTTCTTTTGTTTTTTCCTTGTCTATCTCTTCCTCATTCGCCTTTCCCTAAGTAAATCGCAGCTCCAGTACTATCGTCCTCCTTTACTGATCTTACAACCTTTCTCACTTCTTTTCTCTCTTCCTTTCATTTGATCCATATAATTTTTCACAAAACCATTTTCTTTTCCTTTCTGTCAAAGTCTTCCTCCATTACCCAGTGCTTTGGACTTTTTCAGAATAACGACCTACCACTATGGTCGCTACCTGCACATAGGCCTTGCAGGCAAACCCACAAACCTAACGAGCCTGAAACATTCACTATTTGAAAATA
Source organism: Theobroma grandiflorum (assembly GCA_036013995.1). Classification (NCBI taxonomy): domain Eukaryota; kingdom Viridiplantae; phylum Streptophyta; class Magnoliopsida; order Malvales; family Malvaceae; genus Theobroma; species Theobroma grandiflorum. The sequence goes on along the minus strand of CP142130.1, from coordinate 13,016,012 downwards.
CCATATTTTCCAAATCCATCGGATCAGTTGATTCAAATTTAACTAAATTATTAGCAATAAGAGAAGCTTTTATAATCTTCACGTCGTCAAAATTGAGAAACGATCAAAAACTTGTGATAGAAAGCAACTCTTTTAACGTTGTTAGATGGATAATTTAGTTGCACACTACACCTTGGAGAATGCGCAAATGGATGATCCAAATAAAGAGGATGAAGGAAAACTTGTGGGATGGGATGTCAAGCATGTGAGGAGAAAGGCAAATCAAAGAGTGGATTCATTGGCCAAGGAGAGAGTTCAACTGCAGGATGATATATTGAGAGTCTATGGGAATGACACTAGTGATCTAGGTACTTGTGTGTTCACCACCCACCCGAAAAACCTTGACTAAGTGCACTGTGAACACTGTTGCCCTCTATCATATTACAAGGTGTAAAGATGGAGATTATGATGAAAGGGTCAACCATGGTACAACCTGCTCAAGACACTCCAAAACGAAGCCTATGCATATCTAACTTGGACCTGGTGAATATAAGAATCCATATTCGTACTATATACTTCTACAAGCTAAATGGTTCTTCTAATTTCTTTCAGGTGCAACTGCTTAGAGAGGATTTAAGCAAGATTCTTGCGCCCTTCTATCCCGTAGCTGGGAGTTTGGGATGCAATGATAATAGAAGGCTTGAAATCATATGCAATGAAGAAGGAGTATTATTCATAGAAGCTGAAACTGCTCTGTTATGGGTGACTTGATTCAAGATTTCAACGATTTTTCAGAGGTGTACAAGGGAGATTCTTTTCTTTTGCTGATTCTGAGTATGAATATTTGGTTGTGTGGGTGGTTTTAGTTTTGTGCTTGACAAGATCACCTCTGTTTGCTTGGTTAAGGTTTACAAACCTCTTTTTATTTAATGGGGGATGTGTATGCTGTTTTTCTAGGAAGGCAGGGGTTGGTTTTGTTGCTGCAGGTCTGATTTTTGCGTTTGTGCAGCTTTTCCTAGAGGCTATTTTCCTCCTTTTGGCTGTAGCTTTGTTTCTTTATGAATGAATTTTGCTTTTCAAAAAAAAAAAAAAAAAGATGCCATACCTACTCAGCAAGCTGAAAACTCCTCACCAAGAATGCTCCCAATTAATCACTTATCTGCCATTTGCCAAATGATTGGGGTTAAGTCTTTTAGGACTTAGTGAGTGAGCAAAGGAACAAAGCAAGCAATAAAGGCCGAAGATTTTAAATAAATAAGTAGACGTATTATGAAAAATACCTCTTGACAGAAACAATGGTGATATAATATATACACCTTATAGACCAGGCTAAAACATGTTCATTAACTAAAACCATTGCACAGGTTGAGATTGGGTCATGCTTTAAGGTAAATTGTTTCCAATTCAATAAAGTCAAATACGGTATACACAACATATATCAACCATGATGTACCAAGTTAAAACCAAAACAGCATGTACCCATTCTTATTCAAATATCAATAATAAGCATACCAAGTCTCGGGAAGGTCAATACATCTGTGGACATCTCCATAGGAAAGATCAGTACATCTGTGGACATTTCCATAGGAATAAGCAGGCAGTGGACATCTCCACGCGTAAATAACCAATCTCTAGCTAGAATACAATCTATGCACACATAGGTTACGCCTACCGTCATAACTACAGAACCTAACCCGAGGTAGTACACAATTTAAAACACATCTCATATTAAACAAGCTAATTTCTTGCCAAATTCATCAATTTTTAAAAACCATGCCATGCATACACGAATTATCAATTTTGTCAAAGCTCTTTAAATTCAAACCTTACTCAAGACAGCATCTACATTCAAAAATAGTAATGTGGTGAAATGCTTATAATGGTCGTAAAGTAGCTCATGAATGGTCGTAAAACAGCCCATGAATGGCTTTTGTTACATTCAATACCGTTTTGGCACTAAAAGGATGCATTATAAATCAAATTTGTTTCAATGCCAAGAAAAACAATACGGCCATGCCTCAAGTTTTAAATGTCCCAAAAATCAAACTCACTTCAATCATGCCAAGTAAAATTAAGTGTTCTTGCAAATTCACTTCGATTCAAAAACAGCATGTAGTTCCCCCAGGGAAATTCATTAAGGATAATTCTTAAGTGGCAAAAACAGCCTACATGGCTCTATAGCATTTCTTTTAAATGGAGGTGTTTCAAGTACTACATTTTGAAGGGTTTGCCGTCCATCTAAACAAAACAGTACATAACTTATACATGGTAGTACTTTTCACAAAACAGCATTCAAAAGCACTCCGAATCTTCTAACAGCTCATGCATCCCGACTCGTCTGATTCAACAAATCCGAGCTACACTTGAAAATCAGTAGCTTATTTAAGTTAAAAACCGTACACCCACTCAGAGTGATATGTAATTCTCTACCAGAAAACCAAATTGAGCTATACCCTTGCCCAGCAACAATTCTTGAGCTGCGAACTTGCCCCTAGACAGAACACAGTGCCTAAGTTCTTAGCTATCCAAGAATGCCCAAAACTTAGCTCAAACTCAGCTTTTCCTTTTAGATGGTAGCTGCCAACTACCCAAGCCACAGATTTTTAAACACCAAGATTAAAAAAGGGGCAGCAGTAATGGCAATGGAGGTAGCAAAGGCGGCGACGGAGGCTATTTTTCTGCTGGATTTGGATCTCTTCGTCAAGATCCGACTAAGAAAACTACAGATTTGGCATCTACGGCCAGATCTGGTGCCTAGTGATGCACTGTTACGCAGGCCACATTTCCAATGGCCAACCAATGAAGAAGAAAGGAAAATGCAAAATTTTTTTTTTTTGAATTTTTCATTATATATTATAAAATATATTTTAAAGATAAAATTTAATTAAAATTATTAATCTTTTAATTATAATAACTAGAGTGATACCCGTGTCTTACGTTCAGGACAATCAATATTCTTTTTATTCAATTTTTTTATTCAGTGGTTGAAAAATTGACTACATCATATATTTTTTTATTTTTGGCATGATAATTGAATCTAAATTTTTTTTAAAAAAAAGCAAAATACAGTAACAGAGAAGACTTTTCTTTTGATAAACAAGTCAACAGAAACTCAATATTTTCAATCTAACAAATAATAAAAAATAAAAATTAAAAACAAAAAAAATTAAATTAAATTAAAAAATACAAGAAATGAAAAGCAACAAATATAAAGAGTAATAATCATATTTTAAAATTACTGTAAAAAAAATTACCATAATTTACTTAATAACTAAATGCTACAAACAAAGAGAAATGAAAGCAAAATCATCATTTGAGGTTGAGCAAGTAACAAACATCAATAGGAACAAACGAAAAATGAAAACAGCACAAAGTCGGAAATTAAAGAGCGGGAGATAGAAGAAAGAAAAGTAAAAAAATTTACAGAGAATTAAAGAAATCTTTAAAAAATAAAAGAAATTTAAGTAAATTTGATAAAATAAAAGTAAAAACAATCGATAAATATAAACATTACGTGCAATTCTGAACAGAAAAAAATAAATTAAGTCAAATCAAATGTATTGAATACTCAAAGAATTAATTATAATACTCAAATATCTAAAAACTAAACGATTACTTTTTTTTTAATTTAAAAACTTTTCACATAACGACAAGAAAAAAACAAAACAAACTTAAATATCCAACAAAATATGAACGTAGTGAACAAATATGTTGAGATATGCAAAATTGAAAAATTCAAAAGTAAACTTTGTTTATATTTTTTCAACTTTCCACATGTCACTTTAAGACAATAAAAACGTAACTAATTATAAAATAAAAATCTTCAAATTATATATGTTATAGATATTTAAATTATAAATAAAATATCAATATGTTAATATATTAATGATTAAATTATAAAAATATTAATAGTTTAAATAAATTATTAATATTTAAAAAAGAAAATAAAACAAAAATAAATAATTATATATTATAATAAAAATATTTTTATCTTTTTAACTTGTTCCGTTGTTATTTCAAAATTATTTTTACCATTCATAAAAACAATTTATACTGTATTTTATTTCGTCAATCAACAGAAGTGATTTAAGCTTGCGAGTGCAATCCGCTGTACCCATTCTCATTCCTTGAATCAAATATTTCCCTCAACCAGTGAAACCTTCCATATCTTATTTCACATGATTAAACGAAAAGGTTTTCGCCCAGAAGATACAATCTTCCTAATTTGATGCCATATCTCATCTCTGTCAATACCATCAATGATCCTGGAATTCCCTTCATCTGGCTTCTCACTATGTTCAACTACCCATGGTGAGTTTTACATTTTTCATTTCCCTTGTTACCGGTCCGATTATGGAGCCAGATATCTCCAGGTTGTGTCTGCCATTGGCTTTCCACTATTGCAGAAGCAAGTTTAGTCCCCGGCGACTTTTTTTCCATCATCTTCTAGCTCATTAACGACAGAATCAGTGGCATCAGCTTCGTTGCCAGAGTCCTCCTTGTTAGGAACCCTTAGCTCAGAAGCGTCACCATAACCATCAAATGATGATGGATCTGGCAAATCAGTTTTCTCATGTTCATCACATGCTTGGCTAATGCCGTTTTCAGATTCCACGTCCTCTACTCCCCCAAAGTTATCTGCCAAAACCACAACACTTTTATCAACAGAAAAATCCTCTACATCAGCAGGAGATAATGACCCTTCACGAGGGCTTCTTGCCTTCATCACTGTTTCTGTTGTAATGGCAACTTCAACTGCGTCCGTGGTTGATGGATTCTCACCCAACAGTACAGAATCCTTCATAGTTCTTCTACTTTCATTCTGAACAGGTTCATTTTCATGTGATTCCTCCAAAATATCATCAGAATCATCTTTAGAAAACAGTTGCATTTTCTCAATCTCCAGTAACTTTTGAATTGCTTCAGTTGCAGCATTTTTGGCCCATCCATCACCGTCAATATCTCTGAAAAAAGGACGTGTGTTGAAGGGATTACAACTTCTCTCAGAGAATAACTAAGTTGCAAACAATTAGTGAAAAGGCTTCTAAATACTGTGTAATACATTATATGCTGGACAACCATATCTATCAAAAGAAGTGGCGAAAAGCTCATCCTTACATACAACACAAGCAATAGAAGATATTAAATGAATAAGAAGAGAGAACTATATATAAAAGTAAAAAGAAAAGGAAAACCCGAACTCAAAATCCCTCAAGCAAATCAGTTTGCTTTATTGGCTTACAAACATCATGCAACATGGAATTAAGTCCCAAGGCTCCAGATGGAGTGGGACTTTTCATAAACTGGAGATGTTCCTACACAAATAGAATCTCCAGTGATTTTACATGCTTAAATGACTATGAGAATCCCAAGCAGTTCGTAGGCCATCTGATATCCAGACCTTAGTATGTTAATATGCTAGAATTAGATGAGCGAAACACTAGAATATTAGAGATTCTTTTTTTTTTAAAGCATATTGGAGATTCCTGTAAGCATGGGATAAATCATTAAAGCTTTCTAGCATAAATAACTGTACAATGACTTGAAATACCACCTTTTAGGATCAAGTCCAGCTGAAGTAAAGGCTGAATCCACAAGAATTAGTAGAACCAAGGGTATTTTGGAGAAGTATCCTCCATATTTCACAATTTCCACCAGAAAATGCATGTCCAAGACAAACTGTTTTAGCAACAAGAGTTAGCACATCAATCAGCATATATAATACTGCACATATTGGAAATACAATGTAGCTGTCTTGATGAAAGCTATCTGAGCCTCTTCGATATATTTCCCCTTACATTTGATGGTCTGAAGGAAAGGAAGAAAATAAAAAATTCAACAAATTAAACCATGTTTACCAGATTGTATGCTATTAGTTGTTGATTTTGAATAATACATTCACTGAAGAAACATATGCTCACAATAAGTCTCAAACTCTCAATGAATATCTGCTTATTCAGGATTCTATGGCTGATCCATAACTTTGAAATTAAAATTCTGCCAAATACCGACAATGCAGGTACAGTGCAGAAAATTAATTTAAGAACTTTAAACTGGAGGTACAGTGAAACACGGAGTCAATACAATATGGTGTTGTTTAAGGTGGGAAATAAAACTATAAAGGTTTGAAACTTGAGGTTTCAAGAGGGAACAGACTTTCAACATGTTCAAATGGCAGAAAAAGATATGTTTTATTACAGCCAACACTTTGGAAAAGGAAACATGTACAATTTGAAGGTTAACCGTTATTTGCTTCCTGCAGATTTGTCTGGATAAATGAACCAAAGGTTTTAGGTATCCAAATACTATGTTAATAATAAAGATATTCACTAGGTAAATGTGCCAAAAAAGTTGAGTTTCTAGACTTCAAATCTAAAATAATAATAATAAAAAAAAAATACAGAAACTGATGTGAATAGTGGTGTAACAAAATTCATTTCCAGCAATTTTCTGGCATCAGAATAAATATACCTGACTGAAAATGTCAGAAAGTTGGACAGGTGTATTCTCTTTTGTATATCTCCAAATCTCCTTGTTGTTTACTATCCAAGAAAATATAGCCTCTATCAACTCCCTTAACAGCTCCATCAACCAATCCTCTTCAAAGACATTTTCTTCAGCAAGTTTATCAACTTTTCTTAGTTCTAAAAACAGTACCTGCTTGTAGCAAACCAAAATGAAAATCATATGAAATAAGCTAGAAACTAAACCCTAATTGGTCTGATTGGATAAATGTCGCATCTAATGTATCCAAACATATGTAGCTACTTTTCTTTTTCACAAGATTTTGTATCAAAGATGCCATTTTTCTTCAGAAAGTGAGGGGAAAAAAGGACCTATAAACAAAAAAGGGGCCCAAATCCAACAAATCAAATAACTATGTTAACACAATTAGAGATAGTGCCATCAGAAATTCAGAACAAAGCTAAAACACTAACATAAATCTGTATAACCTGAAACAGGTACCATGAATACTTATGGCATGGTGTGGCTATGCACTTTTATTCATGCTTTACGGTGTAATGTTTCCTACCCCTTTCAATTCTTTACCATGTGAACAAGACATTTATACCAACATATATGTTATTTGGGGAGATGAAAAAAGGATTTTATGATAATTGTGAAAGGGATTATACCAGTTTATTACAACAGTTAAAAGCATGTTTGTCACATAATAACAGAAGCAAAGGTTACCTGAAATGCAATAGAGGGCATAGCATCATGAAACGTGGTTAGCTCTTCCTGGTTATCAGTGCAGGTTTCTTTAATAAGTTTAGAGCCAGTTTCAAGGGACATCATTCTATTTATAAATTGCTGGCAGAAATGAGATCTGAGCTGAGCAGCAGCCTCTTGAATGAAAAGTATACATCCATCAAGTTCCTTCTGTTGAAAATCAATGGATTTTTTCTTCCTTAGTTCAGAATTCATGTGACCAGTACCCCTGAAGAAACTTCTAATGATCTTGAAGAAGAAATTTTGTAATGTTGATAAATTAGCAAGCATGGAAATCTGTTGTGGCAACGACTCTGCTGAAGTTCTTCTTGAACCTTTCTCGGAAACATGTGTTTCAAAGGTAATAGCTTTCTCAAGGATATCCATGTACTCTGTGAAGAGATTCATGAGTCCTTTGAGGATAGAACCTTCAATTTGAATGGCAAGTAAAGGGGTGACATCTGCTATGATAGCCTGAAAAGAGGAAAATGATATGTGTAAAAATTCAGTTGCACCTACAGGTACATATAGCACAGTATTAGTGTGACTCAAATTGAACATATGTGAAATTTTCATCCCCGGTGAATTATCCTTAATTTGACACTTCAGGAAAACACGATTTGATCACTTCCCAAAAAGCTCTGGTACTTTTATAAAGGGAATCCAACAAACTATATGAGGGAACAAAATATAGTGTACTGGTTTCAGGGTTTCATCCTTTTACTGGTTTTATTAAGGCAAAAAATAGGTAGCTACCTCTTCCTAACTCTAAAAGGGAAAGAAATTAGGTAGATATATTTACAGATATCTAGTTGTCTAGGCAATGAAGTTGATAGCAGTAACATAATACGTTAAAAGAGCTAGTTTTGAAAGCGATGGTTGTTTAGGCCTTAGGTAAGTGATAGAGGAACAATTGTATATTTAGTTGGCTGTTATGTCCTATACTTTACAGACAAATTCAGCTTACCTGTGAAGAAATTGGTATAAACATATGCATAGAAAACTTAGTTACTCACAAAATTAATATAGGAAAGAGATGAAGCAAACCTGCAACAGAGTTACAAACTTCCGGCCACTGTTAGTGAGATGGAAATATTCTGGCTGTTGCCCAAAAACCATATAATTCCCTTCACTTAAAATTTCTGAGATAAGATATCTACCCAAAACCCAGTTGTCAGTTGCTGTAAACATACTGATAACTTTCTTAAAATGGTCCATGTGTATCTGTAGAACCTCTTCCACGCAAGGACGAATATGCTTGATCAAGTATGGTCTTAGGAATAGTCTCTGAGATTTTAACACAGAGCAATAGGACATTGCAAACTGCGTGGATTCTACTGCTGTCGATAACCCTTTGCTTATATCAGAATTGGACTTCACATATGTATTAAATGAAGCAACAAACAGTTGGGTTTCTTCCCGGGCCCATTGAATAAGTTCTGAAGCATGAGGAGAAGTTTCTCCATATAACATCATAAAGCTCCTTGCTGCTTGAGAAATCATGGAAAACACAAACTTTGCAAGTTCTTTAACATATAAACCATCTAAAAAAGATTGTGAACACTGCAGATTATGCATTCCAGTTGCTATACGCGAATGGCAATACTTAAGCAACAATTGAGTTGAAAGATGACTGTCACCAAGTCTGCAAATTCCAACTAACACTTTTTGAAGTTCAGCAGCAGATATTCTTGGATTTTCAGCAGATAATGTCAACTGTAAAGTAAGCATGGCCTTTTTCTCAGAAAATGCTGAATTATACAACAGGAACAAGTCCGCTGAAGAATTATCTTCATATTGCATCCTTCGTAAATTTTCATCCTCCATTTCTAAAATAGCTATTGCTTCCTCCACCCTGTTTTCTAACATGAGAATATCCAATGTTTCTGAAATGTTATCGATATGAACTTCCAACTCGCTTGGAGAAGTTAGGTCAGCAGATTCAGATTCTTGAAGAATTGAGTCAATCGTTTCCTCTGATAAAAGTTTTAAATGAATTCCATCTATAAGGTCTTTTACAAGCCTCTTTTGAGTAAAAACTTGGCTCTTTAATTGCATCAGTTCATTTTCCATTCCTTTTACTTCATCAAATATTCTGCATGCAAAAGTATAATGAATTTTAAAAAACAAATTGCAACTTCGAACGAACTCAGTTAAAACAGAAAAAAAGAAAAAAGGAAAGAAATTACCTGGCAAAGGAAGAATAATTAGAGAAAATATTTCTGTGGAAATCTTCATCTGATTCCGCCTTTAGCTCGAGAAGCTCCGAACAAAGATGCTTAATTCCCTAAAACCAAAACAACATTCACCTCAATTTTCTTTTTTTTTTAAAGAAAAAAAAGAAAAAAATTCAAAACTTAATTTACCTTTCCAGCCATGGACTCGAGCTCGGTCTCAGCGTCGAGGTCGCTGGAGACGGAGGACATGCCCGAGCTGGTATCGGAATGGGCGGCGTCCTCCATCTCCTGGTGGTTGTGGTCTCGGAACTGGAATCTGGAGGTAGACGTAGAAGAAGATTCGATGGGAACTTGTTTTGCCGTCAAACGAACGTGATTCAAATTGTGTGAAGAAAATGAAAGCTGACTTTATAGATTCGTGCAAGTGTGCCGTTTGGAGCTTTGTGACGTCGTCTTGTGCCATTGCCGTCGCAAGACAGAGCCAGCTTCGATTTCTTCGCTGCGTTTCTATTTCCTGTTTTGCTTCTTGTTTTTGGCGCCACGGTTTGTTGTTACTTACACCTAAACGCTGCCGTTTTTACTAAAGTGTAATTCGGGTCGGGTTGCTGTACTTAGACCGGATATTTAAAACTAAAATATTTCACACCACCTAATAATATATATATAATATATATATGTATTTATTATATATTTTAATACACTATTTTGATCAAAAATTTTAAAAAATCATTAATTTTATAATTATTTTTTAAAATATCACCAAATTTAAGAAAAAATCCAATTCGGACGAGTTCCTCTAATGAGCCCGAATTAGGCCCAGGTTAAAGTCCAACCCGGCCCAGTCCTGATTAAAGTCTTATCCGCGTAAGTGGACATTGTTTGGAAAAGTAACAGAAACCGAGGGCACAACGGAAAAAACAAAACAAAACAAAGGCGAACGGCACCAAAAATTCCAACTTTCCCCAACCGAAAGTCAGTTATCAAACACGAATAGTATAATGTTTTGAGCTGCGGGTGCTAGGAAATGAGAGAGAGAGATAAAGAGCAACCATGGGCGGAGAAGAACAACAACGCCGTCGTTTAGTGATCGCCCTGGCGGCGGTTCTGCTCCTGGGAACGTTTGAGCTCAGCGAAGGAGAGTTCAATGGAGACTATTCAAAGCTGTCGGGGATAATAATACCAGGATTCGCATCAACTCAGTTAAGAGCATGGTCCATTCTTGACTGTCCGTACTCTCCTCTCGATTTCAATCCGCTCGACTTGGTTTGGCTTGACACTACTAAAGTAATGAACCCTCCTTTGGCTCCCTTGATGTCGTTTTACTGAACTTCTTCGTCGACGCTTTTCTTTTCCTTTTTGGATTCTACAGTTGGTTTTATGTTTCTGTTATGCGTAGATTCTGTGTGATTCTTGGGACCTGTTTGTGGAATATTCTTGAAAATGAAACAGATGGAAAGAAAAGAAAAAACCCAACCAAAAAGTTGGAAAAAGTAAAAGTTTGGTTGGTTTATAGAGATGGCTTTACATCTAAGCTGAACAGAATCTAGAAATTGAGCCTTTTCTTTGAGTTTTGTTATGTAAATATAAATTTATTTCTTTATTCTAGAGTTAGTTTGGTAATCCCACATCCTGGTTTTGTGGAATACTATTTTAGCAATGCTACACTTGGATTAAATTGCAAGGTTTACTTAAGTTGGGTTTTCTTTTAAAAAAAGAGAAAAAAAAATTGTTTCTTATTACATCGTTTATTTTCATTTGAATTTTTGGTTAAGTGAAATTTTATGATGTATTATAGGTTCTAAGTGACTTTGATGTTCTTCTTTAAAGCGTATGTATTTCTGGCCTTTGCCAACAATGTAGGATTTTATTGAATAAGTGTTTAGTAAATGTCTGGTGCAGGGAATGGTTTGTTCTTTTTACATGCTAAGGTTGTCATTCTCCTTTGATCTGCAGCTCCTCTCAGCTGTAAATTGTTGGCTTAAGTGCATGCTACTTGATCCTTACAACCAAACAGATCACCCAGAATGCAAGTCGCGGCCTGATAGTGGTCTTTCTGCAATTACAGAACTTGATCCAGGTTACATTACAGGTACTCTCTTTTTCTTTTTCTTATTTCCGCAATTTATGCTTCAAAATGTAGTTCAAGTGTGTCCAGAATGCTTTTAGTTGTAATAACCTGGCATGCTTAACTAATATTTCTCTGTGGCAACAGGCCCTCTTTCTTCAGTGTGGAAAGAATGGGTTAAGTGGTGCATTGAATTTGGTATTGAGGCTAATGCAATTATAGCTGTTCCATATGATTGGAGATTGCCACCGTCGTTGCTTGAGGAGAGAGATCTTTATTTTCACAAGTTAAAGTATGTATATTTTCTACCTATCTCTGGTGCATTCTGTTTTTACTAGTTACATTGCCTGTACCTGAGTAAATTTTTTATTTGTAGTAACTAACCGTTTGGTGCGTCTTGGATGTTTACTTCCAAACTGAAAGTAAATATGTTCCTCCTGACATTTCTATTCTTGGCAAGATTTTGCTTTATACAATATTTTTTGAAAAGAATTTTGAACTTCACCAATGACTAATGCCCAATAGCAGGCTTTGTTCCTTATGATTGATTGGGCACCATAGAAGGCCTCAAGATGATGTTGAATTTGAATAAAGGATTGTCCATCTCCTCTTGGAGACTGAAGTTATGATTCTGGAATTGAGTAACGGAAATTATGTTCTGCTTGTATTTGTTTTTTATGGTTCTTACTACTAAACTGCTTGGATTCTTCTATCTCCAGTTCTTTGTTCTGTTAAACTAAAGATACCTAAAGTTTATTGTTTTGCAAATTTGAAGTTCAAACTTTCTATTTCAGGAACTTGTTAGAGCACACTACTTTTACAGTTTTGCTCGGGAAGTTGATTCTGGTGTATAATGTAGTCACTGTTACTTGTTTTTCTGAATTTGAGTCTGACAGAAAATAATTGTGATTCTCTAAGTGCTTATCTATGAGGTATAAAATTCATACTGTACTGTGCTCTGATTGTTGGTTTCTCTACACCACCAAACATAAGAATCCAATTCCTATGTTTCCGAAGACTTGAACCCGGATCAATCCATTGGGCTGAGATGCTACTCAGCCACTTTAACTACAGGATAAGTTGGAAGTGCACTGTTTTAGACATGTTCTAAGATGAATTTTCAGGATTTATCGTTGATGGTAAACTATATTAATCCTAACCATAACTCATATACCCAATTCTGCAAATTTATTGTATTATTGTGACAATGGAGTTTGCTTATTAAATCAGTGATGCTACTCTGATTGCAGGCTGACATTTGAAACTGCTCTCAAACTTCGTGGGGGGCCATCAGTTGTGTTTGCTCATTCATTGGGTAATAATGTTTTCCGTTACTTTTTGGAGTGGTTAAAGCTAGAAATTGCACCAAAACAGTACATCCAATGGTTGGATGAGCATATTTATGCCTATTTTGCTGTTGGTATGATCCTTTGAATTCCAATCCTTTACATAAGGTGCTGTTCCTGGGAAAGTCATGTCTACCATTTCTTTGGCCTCATTTTGTTTTTCTTTTTCTTCTAGGAGCTCCTCTTCTTGGTGCAACTGAGACGGTCAAAGCAGCACTTTCTGGAAACACATTTGGCCTTCCTGTTTCTGAGGTTACCTTTCTATTTTCTCTTTCTTTTAGAGCAACACTTCCTTCCTAAACTTCTCTAGCAGCTTTTCTTTGTATGTTGCAGTGGAAAACAGCTTAACTAATTATGATTCCTTTTCAATTAGACAATTGATAAACATGCATGCATATGGAATTAGTAATGGATATCCAATATGGATTATGGATCTGTTTACTCTGGAGTATATCATAAGACGTAATACTGAAGCTGTTTTTTCTTGCATCTACTCTTTATTTTTTGCTCTTGATTGTATCATATGACTATTTGCAACTAGCCCCCTTGAAGGAAGGGAAATAGCATATGAGGATGAATCTTATTGTAGGGCCTTGTAACTAATTCAATGAACACGGAGTTGATGAAAGGTAATTGTAGGCTGCTCTGATAGGAACAAATGTTAAGCTCTTAGAGATTTCAAATGCGATACAGGCTGTTGAAAACCTTAAAACCACCTGAAGGATTACCAATGATATCTACAAAACTGCTAAGGAATTGCAATAATGGAAAACATTATACAATAGTACTGGAACAAAATCCGGAGATATTTAAAACATTTATGCGTAGCGGATAAGCTATTGATGTTCTTTACGACATATATAAGAATAGAAAATTGGCAATGGAATTCCCTAGTGTTTTCTTTAAGGCCATATAAAAAGTTCCTGAGTTTGATATTAATATGTCTTGAATGAACCTAAATAACTTGTGCTACTGAGATGAAATCTATATCAATCAACTATAGTCACTGACTTTCATTGGCTTGTAAGAAATTGTGGGGATCAACAATATTGTTAGTTGTCGGTACATCTTTTAACATATGTTTATTGTATATTATGGCAAGGTGTCAGGGAACAGCTCGATTGATGTCCAATTCATTTGGTTCTTCATTATGGATGATGCCATTTTCAAAGTACTGTAGGGCAGATGGCATGTATTTGAAGCATTTTTCTGGTGGAATCAGGAAGGATCATCATACCTATCAGTGTGAGCAAGAGGAATTTCATTCAAACTACTCTGGATGGCCCACAAATATAATCAACATTGAAATTCCTTCCATCCGTGGTAAAGCTTTGGAATCATGTCTGTTTGGGACAGTGTAGGTAATTGCTATAAAGCTCACATCAATGTCTTCTATCAACAGGGTTTGATGCCTATCCATCAGTTTCAGAATTTGCCGAGACCAACTTGTCTAGCATGGAATGTGGACTTCCCACACAGTTATCATTTTCAGCTCGTGAAATATCAGATGGGACCTTTTTCAAAGCTATAGAGGATTATGATTCAGATAGCAAGAGGATCTTGCACCAACTGAAAAAGTGGGTATTATCAAAACCTTTGTTAGGTCATTATGTGAGATGTCTATATCTGTGTCGCTGTTGGATGATATAGACATAATTGATTCTAAGAAGGGTGTTTGTCAATTTTATTGTCAGTGGTGGACTTTAATAATTGAAGCCTTGACATTCCAGTTGTGGAGTCTAAATCTTCTTTGACCATAAATTTGCTTAACTGGCATCTAAAGAATCATGCATGCTGTCCTATGTTATAGGTGCAATTTCTGATGTATGATGTGGTTTTCCATCTAAAACTCATTTTGAGTCTTAAGCAGCATTTTGCTTCATAAATTATGTGGAACTGCAGAAAGGTGGTTAGGCATGGAACTATCACATGCTGAGGCTTCTCATAACATATAAATAGTCATTTACAAAGTTTTGTTTGACCTATTCATGCACACAGAAGATTGACAGTCACAGACACTTTCCAAATAATTTTCACGATCTATGATAGTTTTCATTTTTTCCACAAGCTATGATACTTCAAATACTTTTAACAATCTATTATAGTTTCTTAATGTTGGCTTATTCTTGACAAACTAATACATAGCAAAGTACTTTTATTATTGAGAGTCATGAGTCACATTCTACTTCTTAAAATTATGCTGTGCTGCAATGGAATGGTGATATTAAATGGACATTACCCAAGTTACCCAAGTTACCTTGACCTATCTGTTTGCACTGAAGACCAATCACAGATGCTTTCCAAATGTTTTCTTTCACAATCTGTGGTTGTTTCTCATTGTTGGCTGATACTTTGACAAAAAGAAATTCTATTTTAGTTGTAGCTTATCATAGTACTTTCATCTATTAGTTTGAATAATGAATTTCCTAAAAGTTAATTAATATGAATTATGCAATATGTACACTTAAAGATTTTGACAGGTATGTGTTTCAATGCTATATTTTTCAGGTCATATCATGATGATCCTGTTCTGAATCCTTTTACACCATGGGATAGACCACCTATAAAAAATGTTTTCTGTATCTATGGAATAGATTCAAAGACTGAGGTAAAGTAACATTTTGAATACAAATTCTAATTACAGTGTTCATTTTTGAACCCATTGCTATGCATTGAGAATCCCTTAAATGCTGTATGAATGAAAACTTTGAAAATAGAGAAAAGGACAATAACTGTTACACATTATGATTGCTTTTTTATTACTTATTGTGCCTATTTTATGACTATATTGTGTTTAATGATGATTCTAGTAGGTTGGTTACTATTTTGCACCAAGTGGCAAACCTTACCCTGACAATTGGATAATAACAGATGTCATCTATGAAATTGAAGGATCACTTATCTCACGGTATGCATCATCCACACTGGATCAGTTGCTGTATTTAACAGCACACAAATTAAATTGAAACAATTTCTCTTTCCCTGATAGTTATTTTTAAAACAGCTCCTCCAATAATTGTTATTTCTTGTAAATGAAGTAAAGCAATGCCAGTAATAAATATGGGGAAATTGATTTGATTTCTAGATTTAACCTTTAAATGGCATTGCACTTATTCTTGTAGGTCAGGGAATCAGATTGAAGGGAATCCAGGAGCTGCAAGTGGTGATGAGACAGTGAGCTCAGTAACCATTACGTCATTCTGTTTCAATTTTCACATGCATCAAGAATCTATGCTTCTAGATTACTGTTGATGATCTACATTTTATAGTTTAAGGTCTAACACTTACGTATGAGTAACAGACCCATATTTGTGACAGGTACCATATCATTCCCTATCTTGGTGCAAGAACTGGCTTGGGCAAAGAGTGAATATAACAAGAGCTCCACAGGTACTACTAGTCAATTTAGTAAATCTTGTAGATACAAGTGCCTTCGTGTGTCATTTTGATGATAATTTATAAAAGTTTTTAGCTTTTGGATTTGTAATGCATCATACATATCCGATTGCTAGTTTTTGTGGTTAGTTTGATGAGCTAGCTGAGGATAGCTGTATGACATATTTTGTTGCATGTTTCTCTCAGTCCATTTATATAATAATATGAGTAGTTGATACGTGCAGTGAATAGGTTAAAACATAAGAAGCTCTAATCATCTGATATTGCTAGGGCCTTGGGTACATTTGCTATGGTTTTTATATTCGATATTGAAATATGACCTATTTTATGAGAGTTTGACATAGTAACCATATTCTCCTGCATAATGCAGTCGGAGCATGATGGTTCTGATGTACAAGTGGAATTGAATGTTGAGCATCATTATGAACAAGATATAGTTCCCAATATGACAAGGTCACCGAGAGTCAAATACATAACCTATTATGAAGACTCTGAAAGCATTCCAGGACGGAGGACAGCAGTTTGGGAGCTAGATAAAGGTGCTTGACATGACCTTGAATGCTTTTCTCAATGAAGCGTGGCTTTCATAGAACTTTGACTTCAAATTATGTTGAACTTAATTATATTCCTACTGTGCTGTTGGAGAATCTTAAATAGCACAGCAATATGGTTCTCATGGTTCTATGCTGACATCAAATTAGACATCTTATAATAAGCGGTTCTCACTGGTTTGGGATAAATTTCTTTCAACTGATTTACTTTCAGCACAATATAAAAATTTCTTGGATTCTTGCTAAAACACAATTAATTAAATATTCAAGATCTTTAATTGAAGAGCTTGTCTTCCATTCATGTTAACTACTTAGCATGAATTAAGTTGAGGAGATTCATAAAGAGGTTGGTTTTGTGCTATGCTGTGTAGATGAGTTAAGTTGCTCTTGTTCAACTTGTATGCAATTCCTTTTACTGGATAATTGAGTCAACATGTTAAATCACATTCCTTATCACTACAAGTGGATTAAACTGATGTCATTTTCATGTAGCAAATCACAGGAACATAGTTAGATCACCGGTTCTAATGCGAGAGTTATGGCTCCAGATTTGGCACGATATTCATCTTGATACGAAGTCCAATTTTGTTACAAAAGGTGAAACTTGGTGTACTATTATTTTACTTATTCTTTCCAAAAGGTTAAATTGAGTT
The DNA here is from genome assembly GCA_036013995.1 of Theobroma grandiflorum. NCBI lineage: Eukaryota > Viridiplantae > Streptophyta > Magnoliopsida > Malvales > Malvaceae > Theobroma > Theobroma grandiflorum. Next base: position 12,998,633 of record CP142130.1, on the reverse strand, counting down.
TCGCTGACTTATGATGCTGCTGATAGCTAAGCGTGGGCCCTTGAGGAATGAGGACTGCTACTGGGATTATGGAAAAGCTCGGTGTGCATGGCCTGAATACTGTGAATACAGGTTTACATTTAAAAAAAAAAAATTATTTCTGTATCATTCTCCTCTTCCCAAGTTGTATTTTGATTTGTATTACTTGATGTATGGTGATGTAGGTATGTATTCGGTGATGTTCATTTGGGACAGAGCTGTAGGTTAAGGAATTCTTCAGCTGATACACTCCTGCATTATGTATAGATTGGAAGGTACCTAACCTCTTGTTTCTTCTTCATTACTAATAATTTGAAAAATGGTAGTATGAGATGTATCACTAGAGTTTTCCTGTTGTTTGATAAATTTTATTAACATTTAGAGTCGGCATGCTTAAATGATTTACTTTATTATTTCTGCTTTGAAATTTTGATTTCTTTAGTGGGGAAACATGGTTGGTTGTTCTGTTTCCTAATTTTGTTTATTTATTAAAGTTATAAAAGAAGCAATGTAGTAATAGAAATCATGAAATAGATAAAGTGATCATGGTATCTGCGTAGGGAATCAAGCTGCTCGTGGATTCCACTCAAATTTGATTTGTTCACTGTCAAGCCAACCGAACTTGTTGAGCTTTGAACTTTGTAATACTCATGAACCTTATTGATTATATATATAAATGGCTCCTAAAGGGTGAAGGTTATTTACCCACCACATGATAGTGTTTTCTACAAAACTTTTTGGCACAATGAGGAGAGGGGAGATTGAGGGGTTCAAAGGAGTGGGCTGCTGCTGCTTCAACCCCATTCGGTCCGGCCCATATTTACTTTCCCTCTTTTGACTCAAGCTCAAAATCCAAGGGATAAACATATAGTAAAAGAAATAGAATAAAATAAATAAATTATTTAATGTAATCTCAAAATATAATACAAAATCTATCAACAAAATATGCAAGAGCTAAAAAGAATAATAAAAAAAAATCTCAAATTCAACATTTGGATGAATATATTCGTATTTTAAAAGTTAAAAGAACACAATATATATATATATTTGTTATTAGAATTGAAACATTTTTTTCATGATTGTATTGAAGACATTGATGAAAAAATTTAAATTGATAACGTCAGGGCGCGTAGCGTAGCATAGGTTTGTATTAAATATGAGTGTAGACATTATTCAGTCTCATCTTATGCTTCTTTTGAACCTTATCCTTTAGGTGAAAAGACACTGTACCAGGCAAATGAAGGCGCTGTGTCTCTCGCGAGTTCAGTTGTGCAGCTATGGCATCCTCTCATCCTTTTTGTATAATCATGATGCACAGTTTCTTCCAATCACTGGTCAACGTCCATGGCACTTAGTTATCTGTGTTCAAGGCCTAAACGTGGTCTACATTTAGATTCTAATGAAGGAGAGAGGTGGTCTCATCCTGAGTCTTGCTGGATTGAAATTCTACATTGGACATCAGCCTTATTTCAAAGGTCTCCTAGACACTTAACACTATGCGAATTGAGATTCTCCCTGTCCCTGGCAGACAACTAAACGAAGAAAGGTTTAGCCCATAAAATGGATTGCTGGCACTGCAATTTTCAGTTTGATTCTTCTTACCAAGTCTAGCAAATAGGGAGATTGCATGGAGAGCGCTCTAGTTACAAGTCTCACACACAAAAACATTAAAAGTTTAACTCTGCCTGCAAAGATTGTATTGTCTAATTGATACCTCCACAAGCATGTATGAAGTTTATGAAACAGCAAAAGAATAGGGACCGAGAAAACGACAAACAAAACTATATGAAGACAACTTGGCTAGCTGCTCTTCTTTATTTCGAAGGAGTAGTTGAGCTCCATGTAACATCTTCTGTCATCATCTTCAAACTGCAACCAAGCAAAATCAATAATGAAAATCACGGAGAAAACGGATGGATGGATTTGCACATCTATTAAAGTTCTTTTTTTTCTTTTATAATTGAAAGAAGGGGAATTCGAACTCTGTTTTCTAAAGAGGGGGATAATGCACCGACCAATCAATTAAATGCTTGGATGTAAACTCGCACGTTAAAATCCCGACAAGTAAAATTACAAAAGGGAAATCCAACAAACCCCTCCTAACAACAGTAACAAAAAGGGAAATTGTGGATTTCAAAGACAAAACAACAAATTACATGCCCTGAATAGGAAACCTTCAACAAAACTGTAAGTTACCAAAATTCATACACCATGAATGTATTAATAATTCCTTGGTCTTGTCTGATACCAATTCTGGCTTCATTTTCCACCAAGATGAACTTTTTCAGTTTACAGCCAATCAAAGGGATTAACTATTCATGTTATACACAATTGACCTTGATGAAGGTAATCATAGGCCAGAATAAAAGAAAACGTGTCAAGAATATGTTGCCAAATATTGTAATCTTGCTTAATACGCGTAGTTAGGCATTAATTTTTCAGGATGCATGCATCCATACATACCTTAAGCTTTGCAGAGTAAATTCCCCTTGCCAGAACCCCAGATGGCGTAGCCTCTTCATCCAAGATGTACACATATGGTTCTCGCTGAGGAGCAAAAGTACCCAACATTCCTTTGTTTTGATCAACTGACAAGAAAAAAATAAATTAAAATGAAAACCCTCACTCGCTAACATACCAGTTATTAAGAAAGAATGATTTATAAGATTTTATTAAAAGCCACAGACTAATAATCTAGATAATATAAGATAAATATATATAAATAAATGTGTAGTAGCTATTTAAGCAATATCACACTCAACCTTCACCAGCTTGACCTACAAAAAAGGTACAATTAGAAAGAGCTTATGCCCACTAGTAATGAGAGCTTTGGATTCTTGATTGCTTCTGTGGTATGAAGACCACATGTAGACTACAAAAAGTATATTCCACCATTAATCAACGCAGAATACATACCACTCAACCACTCAGTAATCCACAATGTCAGCTGCAATTACCATGTTAGAACATAAGTAATGCACCTTAAATAAAAACGGAAAAGAAAAGATACTTCACCTTGAAGCCCTGCCTTCCACACTGTGTTGGAGTACATTAAACCAGAAACAATGTTGTGCAGAACACTAAATGTTAACTTCAGCTGATATCGAGATCCTTCCTTGAGAGTAAATAGGAGAAGACCATTCTGATTCCTATCAATTGGCAAGGGGTAATTAACTTCCCCAAGGTCATCAGAAATAATTCCTACAGAGTGGAATTTGACTTCAGGTTCCATTTGGCCTAGCAAATCGGAAAATTAAAACATTAATGTACAAATTAACTTGGAAAAAATATGTGTGCAGCACAAGTTAAATTGCGATGACTGCATAAAAGCGGAGAACAAAAGGCACTCAATACATACCATTTAGGTCTCCTTCAACACAACCAAGAAGCTTCTCCTTCCATCTCCTTAAGCTGTCATCATCCTGGAAGAGCAAAATTAAGTGCCAAAATGAATTAGCATTAAAGTGCACAAATAAACCTTCAAGGGGGCGCTGAAGACTGAAGCCATTGGCAAAGGTCATGGAAAATTTGATATAGCATTGTTGAAAGAAAGTAAAAAATTCCACCAGTACAAGAAAACAGATTGAACTCAAATTACTCAACAAACTAAAGGAAATAGAAAGAACATAAACAGAGGTAAGTCTGGTACAAATACTGTGTAACTTCATTTCCCCCTTTGAAGATCAACATTTCAACAACCAAGTCTAAAATCCCAAAACCAACAAAGAAGCAACGGAAAAACATCCTGTAAATGAACTTTGCCTGACTAAAAGATGTAACAAACCCAAATGACTGGAACCAAGTCATATGTTAAGAGCAAGGACAGATAACTAAACCTATAAACTACATTAGGTTCACAAAGAATTATGATTAGCATATAGTATAAATTTCTCCTACTTTTCCTGCCCAACGAAACAGCAGCACCACAATGGGTTTGGAGAAAAGAAATGAAAATCACAATTTTCTCAAGAGTTCAAAAGAACACATCAAGGAATTCAAGGTAAAGAAAGAACTTAACCCAAAATTTCAAACAAAAGTCAGAAGATGAAAGCAAGTTTAGAATTGAAAAAGAAGCAAACTTTTTTTTTTGAAATAAAAAAAAAAAACCTTGTCTTTCTCAATCTGTTCCTTGAGAGAAAGAAGAGGTCCAGGAACAAAACCATCCACAGCTCCGACACCATCTTCCTTATCTTCGTCTTCTTCGTCTTCTTCATGATCATCACAAACCTCAACAGCTAATGGTTTCTCAGTCATTTTCCTTTCTTCTCTCTCTTGCTTCTCCTCGCCAGCACCTGTTGATGGCCCTGCTTCTGCTCTCTTCCCACTATCCATCTCTCTCTCTACAGTGAACAAAGCGCAAAAAGGGTACACAATAACAAAACCCTTTTTCAAGTTTTTAAGAAAAAAAATGTTCAAAGATGACTATTTAGAAAATGGAAAAAGGTGAGTGAGAAAGGAAAAGGAAAGGGGTTCATAACGTATTTTGTACACAGGCAAAAAGTCAGATACGTCCCTCTGTTTAACACCTTCTTAGTTTATTTCTTACAACACTGAGTTTGTTTGTCTATTTGTCCGTGTCCTGTCTTAATCATACGAGTCTTTGTCTCTGCCCCTGTAAACGTGGACACAGTAAAACGTAAAAGATAGTTAAAATTTATTAATATAAGACGTTAACGGTTAAAATATTTGTTATTTTTTACATATTTTAATTCCACTTATTTGAATTTTAATATATATTTAATTAAATTTTAAAATTATTATTTAAATTCATATTCGAATATCTTAAAACTCCATTTAAATATTCGTACTCATTAATTTCTTAATTAAATAAATTTAAAATATTTTTTATTTATTGTTAATAAAAATTAAATTACTAAATTAAAGGTTTTTCATAAAAAAATTAAAAATTAAAATTATATTTAAAATAATTAATAAATTTTAGTAAATATTACATTGATTATAAAGAATTTATAAATTAAAATCTAATATTAAAAGTATATTTATAATCAAATTCAAATAATAATTATCTTAAAATTCCTATCTGAACTTGTAACAGATAATAATTTTATTTAATCGAGTCAGGTAGTATAAAATACTAGAGTAAAAGGTATAAGTTAAGATTCTTAATTAGGATTATAATAAGAAGGAAAAAATGAATAATATTAGTAATTTTTTTCCTACAAAAATTTTGAGGTGGTGTAAATAGGATACTCAAATTTTTATATCATAATAAAATATGACAAAATGCTTTACACCTCCTCGTGTATTAATATTAAAACGTGTAGAGTGACTTGATAGTAATTGTCTTTTATTTTTTAAAAGAGAATATGACGTGATAACTTGCACTTAATTGAGACAAATGTAGTACACTTTTTTTTTTGTTATTATAAGAAACTTACAATATCATTGAGTGTTATTATTAACCTAAATTGAGTAATTTTTATTTAATGAATTACTATGTTTAAAATTTATTAAATGCTAGCAACCACAGTTATTAGGTCTTAATGAGTTTTGTTAAGAAAAGGTTGTTATGGTAATGAGATATCCATAACCCTGCCAAGTGCCAAACAACTTAATTGGTGGCTTTTCTAGTTATTAAATCTCTATCCCACAAACTAAATAAAATAAAAGGTAAACTTACCTAAGCTCCTTGTACTATGACATTTTTTTTATATAATACCTGCAGATTTTTTTTTCTTAAATAAAATTTTATTTTTCACTATTATTATGTCAAAACCTTATTTCTTACATTTTAACCTTAAACTTTGTTCTTGGACTAGAATTTAAGAAAAATATAATTCGGATACACCTTTACGTGAAATAGATTCTCTTGTATGAGTATATTTTTTTTCTTGAAAATTAAGCTTTCATTTCTTAAAATATTAACATTCTAGTAGCTATCAAAAGAAACAATTACATTACATATTTCTTCAAAATTCCTAAAAAAAAAATTAAAAAAAAAGGTTCTAACAATCACTGTTGGATGGACAAACCTTTGATCATAACTAAATGTAGAAAACCTATAATCCCATAAAACGGTATTTTTTTTGGGTAAACTATCCTCATCCCCTTAACTTTTAGTCATAATTCTATGCGAGTCCATTAGTTTTCAAAATAGACAAATCCACCTCAAACGTATAAACGATGTTAACAAAAAAATATAAAATTTCAAAATTATCCTTTTCCTTTTTCTCTTCTTTTTCACCATTTTCCTTTTTCTTCAAGCCAACTGGTGGTGCTCCCTTATGCTAGTCGACCACCCCCACGTTCCTTAAGAGAGCTGCAACCCCTTCCCCATCCTCGAGCTCTTTTGGAGGAAGAGAGATCCGATCAAAGTCGAATTTGGTGCTTCCTTGGGGTTGGGGGGGGGGGGGGGGGGGGGGGGGGGGGATTCGACTAGAGCTTGATCAAGCGCTTTAGCCACAAGAAAGGGTAAGAAAGGGTAAGGGAGAATTTTTTTTTTGAATAAAAGAAAAATTAAAGTGAAAAATTATAGTTTATATAGTGTGGTAGTTTTTAAAATTAATGAAGGGTAAAATTATCCTTTCAATATTATCACGTTATCAAATTAACAGAAACATTAACGATTGGCCAATGACTGGACTTATGTGTCCAACGAAAGATATTTTTTGGGATGGATTGTCCATTTCGAAAAATAATAGACTTGCATGAAATTATGGCTAAAAGTTAAAGAAATGAAGATATTTTACCTTTTTTTTTTATCATTGGACATCATTATTTCATAATAGACAAGCCACAGCCAAGAAGCTATAAACACTTGCTGACAAAACCATTCTGCATAATATAACTTTTCTTGCAATAGTTTTAGAAAAGCTACAATAAATCAATTAGTTTGGTTCCTCATTTTTATGTCTTAAGATCGTCAGACATTGTTTATAGTATGGAGTTCCTTACAAGAATGTTTGGAGTAATTGCTTTTGCCATCTTTTGTCCTAATTACTACTATATATTCTAAATCAAATTTCAAAAATTCATCATCAAAGTTCCCTACCATTTTAGCCAAGCTTTTTAAATTCTTCACAGCCTTACCATTAAATGCAAGCACCTGAGTGTTATAAAAATGTCTACGTATCCACTATTGGTAGCAACTACAAGAACTTGCTACACCATATGTACAACGAGTTGAATATTCATGTGCCAGCTTCTTATATAAAAATAGAAAAAAATTGATATACATGTGCGTCGAAACTAGTGATGATTACTGTGTCACCCAACTTAGTTGACAGTAAAATTCAATTCCACCAGTTGACTACAAAGCCCATGCCTTGCTGCAACAATGGCAATAAGGAGATGAACCGTGAGAATTAAGAATTGGATTTGTCTTTTTCTATGGCAAGAAAACCTTCATCTGTCATTTTCCTACAACAAGGGGCATTTGGTTTTGGAACAATAGAAGCATTCGCTGCAATTTAAATGATCGTAAGAACTTTGTAGCATTTGGTTTGTAATAATGGGAATGAATGTGATTGTAAAAGGGAAATGATTGCAATCAGCTAAGGGAATGTCATTCCTTTAGCTCAAGGAAGGAATGTTATTTTCCCTCAGCTAAGGGAAAGTTAAATTTTTTTACCTAAATTATCCTCGACTTCTTCTTTTGTCTTCTTCCTCTTCTTTTTTCTTCTTTTACCTTTTTTTAAATTAGTTGTTGCTAAAAAAGATGGGTGTAAGGAGGAAGGTGAGAAAATAAAAAGAAAACAGAGAAAAAAAAGAAGAATAAGAAAAACGAAAAAAAAAAAGAAATGGAGCTCATTTTTAAGAAAAATTTGTGTTTTTGATATCAAATATTGAAATAGAAACACTTTAAACGGCCTAGAATCGGAGAAATTTGTTAAGGAATTGTTGGGTGCAAAATTAATAGACCTTGAAGTTGGACGGGAAATAGGAAGCAAAGGAACAGGTATTGTAAACAATTTCTTACGTCTACCTATTTTTAACAAAATGGGTAAAAGGTGGCTGTTTTGAGGGAGGCAAAAAAACCTCCAAGTGCAAGTAATTAAGTAAAAAAGGATACTCTTATTATTAGAATGCATCAATAATTTAGAACAACAATTCTAACTAACTTTTCCTAATTTCTAGCAACCACTAATGAAATTATCAAAAAAACTACAACTAGCCTATTTATTTCTCAACAACTCAAAACTAGTCAAACTACTAGTTAAACACATTTTTTTTACTCTTTGAAAATAATTGTAACAGGCAAAGCTAGTACGTGACATTCCTTCCCCCTAAAAAACACTCTTGTCCTCAAAGGCCATATATGAAAATCATAACTAAAGTTTCTAAAGGTCCTCCCAAGTAGCATTAGTTGGAGAAAGGCCCTCCCAATGAACTAATACTTCATTTCTTCTTTTTTTTTTCTTACGATGATCTAGGATGGCTTGTAGTGTTGAAAAAATGGGTCCGTTAACTGTTAGAATAGTAGGTAGAGAGACTTTCACATTTACATTGGTTCCCACCTTTTTTTCAAGCATGAAAACATGAAACATGGGATGAAATTTAGAATTTTCTAGTAACTTGAGTTTATACGCCACTGCTTCAATTCTCTCAATAATTTCCAATGGCTTGCAATATCTTAAAGACAACTAGAGATTTTTTCACAATGCTACTAATACTTGGCGATAAGGCTGCAACTTGAGATAAACAAACTCCCCTATATTAAAGCTTCTCTCAATTCTATAGTCATCATAAAATTTTTTTTCATGCGTTGCTGCTCCATATTTATCTACTCTTTTAACTCTTAAATGACTTGGTCTTTGCTTTTTAACTCTTGGTTTATAGCTTCTACCTTTAAGGTGCCTGGAACATAGGATAATAATGTGGGGGGAGGTTTACCATAAACAACTTCATAGGGTGCCTTTTTTGTTGAAGAATGAACACTTGTATTATAGTAGTTCTCCACCAAAGGTATACAATGAACCCACTCATGAGGTCTATGACTTGTGAAGCAACGTAGATGCATTTCAATGGTTTGGTTAATGACTCTAGTTTGTCCATCCATTTGTGGATGGTAAGCTGACTTGAAATTGAAGCTAGTCCCTTGCAACTTAAAGAGTTCTCTCTACAATACACTAGTGCAAGTAGCATCCCTATCACACACAATGCTTTTAGACATTGCATGTAATTTAAATATATACTCAAAAAAGACTTTAGCTATTGAAATAGCAGTAAATGGATGTGAAATTGGAATAAAGTGAGCAAACTTGAAAAACCTATCTACTACCACAAAAAGCACAAACTTCCCATTTGATTTAGGAGGGCTTTTCACAAAGCCCATGGATATGTCAATCCATACTTCAACTAGAATTTAGAGTGGATGCAACAATTTGGCAAGCTTAAGACTTTTAGTCGTTTGCCTTTGACAAGTATCATAAGCTCTTACGTAGTCACAAACAGTCCCCCTCATGCTTGGCTATTAGAAAATTTATTTCACCCTTTGTAGAGTCTTATGGTAACCTTCATGAGTGCTAGAATGCATTTCTTCCATTATCGTAGGTGCCAAAGATGAATTAGCATCTAAATAAATTTTACTTTTAAAGTAAAGTATACCTTGTATTCCCAAGGACTTACATCTTCTCCTTCTTAGTGCTTGTTTGGCTTAACTTTTTTTCAACTTATTTACCTCTTAAAAGCAAAAGTCAGGCCAAACATAAATTTTGAAAAGCCCTTAAAAAAATTAACTTTTTTTTAAAGAGTAAAATTTTTTAAAAAAGAGCTTAAAAAAAGCTTCTATGAGGAGCTTTTTCTTCTCTTCTTTTAAAAATACAAGAAAATTTTTTATTTTTGTTTCAAAAATATCCTTATCTATTAAAGATAATTACAATATTACCCTTTTAAAAAAAGAAATACTCTCTACAATAATTTTAACCAAAATTATAACTTATATAAATAAAAACTTATAAAAAAAATTTACCAAACAACTTTAGCTTAATTTTAAAAGCTATTATTTTTCATAAGAGCTTCATAATAGTTTTTAAGCTAGAAAAAAGCTAGGCCAAACAGCCCCTTAGTATAACTACACTAGTCGTTGCAAAGTGTAATTATTTTGCACCTCTTTTTTAATTCTCTCCAACCATAATGGAATTGGAGAAGATATTGTAGCCAACTCCCTTTGCTCAATCATGCCTTCAAGACAACGCATTTGCAATGAGGTTCACTCTCTTTTTTTTTTTATATTCTATGAGAAAGTCAAATCCCATCAATTTAACTAACCTTTTTTCTAGAGCTCTTGTGGCAATCTTTTATTCCCATAAATATTTTAGGCTTCGCTGATCTATTCGGATAATAAACTGTCTTCCTAGCAAGTATGGTCTTCATTTTTTTACTACAATGATCAAAGCCATCATCTCTTTTTCATAAGTGGACAAAAATAAATTTTTACCTCTTAATGCTTGGCTGAAGAAAGCAATAGGCCTTTGATTTTGCATAAGAACTCCCTCAATGCCTATTCTAGATGCATCACATTCGACAATGAATGGTTGCTTAAAGTTAGGAAGAGCTAACACAGTGCTTGGGCCATAACCCTTTTAAGTTGCTCAAATGCTCCTTTTACTTGGGAAGTCCATTGAAAATTATTCTTTTTTAACAACTGAGTCAATGGTGTAACTATCTTATCATAATACTTGATGAATTTACGATAGTAACCCGTAAGTCCCAAAAATCCCCTCAATGCCTTAATCGTATTAGGCTTTAGCCATTTGAGCATGGCTGCAATTTTATCTAGATCTACAACTACCCTTTCTTCAGAAATTATATGACCTAAGCATTTCACCTCTTGTTGAGCAAAGTTACATTTCTCCCTTTTGACAAACAACTTGTGAATCCTCAAAATTTTGAATGCAAGATCAAGATGGGAGAATTAATAAACCTTGAAGCTAGACGAGAAATAAAAAGAAAAGGAGCCTGTAAATAATTTCTTGCGTCTACCTATTTTTAACAAAGTGGGTAAAAGGTGGCTACTTCGAGAAATAAAAAAAAAACCTCCAAGTACAAGTAATTAAGTGAAAAAAAGATACTCTTATTGCTAGAATGCATTAACAATTTATAACAATGACTTTAACTGAATTTTCCTAATTTCTGGTAACAAATAATGAAATTATAAAAAAAAAATCTGTAACTATTCTATTTATTTGTCAACAACTCAAAATTAATCAAACTACTAGCTGGACACATTTCTTTTACTCTTTAAAAATTATTCCAACAGGTAAAGCTAGCACGTGACAGGAATTGAGAGGATTTGAGAGAAAGAGGTGTTTGGTTACCGAAGTTATAAGAGAAAGGAAACATCAGGCACGTTTAAAATAGTACATCTATCGATAGATTGTGTTCAAATTTTTTATCGCGATATCTATCTATTAATAGATAGTATGATGTATTGATAATTTTTCTTTGAATAATTTTTTTTATTATTCATGTGATAATTCTAAGCATTATTATTTTTACTTTTTATAAGTTTAAAGTAAAAATAAATATTTAGTAATTTTAAATATTTTAATATTTAAATAATTAATATTAAAATATTATATTATTTTTGTCATGTTATTATTTATTATTTTAATAGATAAAGTTGAAATGTTAAAATTTTACATTAAAAAATATAAATTTAATCAACTTTATATTTTTATACATAAAGATAATTTTGTAAATTTACACTATGTTCCTAATAAAGTGTTTTTAAATCAAATATTACAGTATAATCCTCTCAGCAATTACATTCCTTACAATCATCATTTTTCTATATTATACCAGACGTTATAAAATTATCTTTTCAGCAATCACGCAACTAATAATTACATTCTCAATAATCATATTCCCAGCAACATATCAAACGCAACTTAACTCAATTTTTTTAATTGTGGATAGATTTTCCCTTTAGAAGCAAGTCTGAAAATGGTAATAGGTTCAATTCTCTTTCTCTCATTTTAAAGAAGAATTTGGAAATTTAAAGTTCAAAGGTAAAAAATAAGGCTTTTATTTAAATGTAAAAATCTTTTTATCTTTTTAGTAAAAATATAATTGAAAATTTAAAATTGTTACTTTTGATGATATAAATATACAAGGTTATTTTGATTGATCCCATCGGACCAAATATAGCCACCCTCACCATTGATAACTCTTTTACATTTGAACCTCATACCCCACTTGAGATATGAAAAGAATAAAAGGAAATAGCTTCACTTATTTTTTATCTTTATTATCGTACATACTACTTTAACTCAAAACAAATTTCAATTTTTTTTCATTTATATCAAGAAATGCTCTCAATGAAAAATAAAAATATAATATCTAAAAAAGTTATTGAACTATTTAGAGAAATTCAAATAAACTTTTATGATTAAAGATTGATTAAATACTGTTAGTAAAAATATTACTTATCATTTTATATCACGTGATACCTACGCAATATACTAACATAATCATGTGATATTTATCACCTTCCATATCAATACCTCCTAAGTGTTATGTAGATATAAAATAACAAAAAATATTTTCATTAATGGCAATTAATCAACTATTACTTCTTAGAGCATATTTGATACAAAATAAAAATATAGATTTAATTGAATCCAATAGTAAAATAAAAACTTATTTAAATTTTTTAAGTAGTTTAAAATTTTTTAAAAAACATTATGCCTAAAGTAAACCACCTATAAAACAATTATGCAATTAAAGACAGAATTTAAGTGAAGAAATTTAGATAAAGTTTGCGAAACTAATTTATAATCATGTTAATTATCAATTTCTTTAATTATAGTCTAAAACTTCTGTGATTGATGTATAAAATAATTTTACTAATATCTTTTCCTACACTATAAGAGGAAGAAAAAAAGAAAAGAAGTTGTCATTTTATTGCTATTGGAATCACAAAATATATAAGAAACATATAAAAAAAAAAATACAAGATTGGGAAGAGTTTGGAGAAAAGTTGTTATGATTTACACAGAGAAGCAGAATTGGCATAGGGCTGTTATCTGAATGGCTCAACAGGCGCTGACTCTTCAAGAATGGCAGCAGCCTCAAAACATTCAGCCGCTTCTTCAAGTGACGATGCAGTGTCTTCTGCTTTGTGAAGCAGACCAAGATTATACCATGCAGATGGGTTCATCCTATCAACTCGGAGAGCATTCATCAGCAAGCTTTTTATAATTGCAATGGATTGGCTCCCAAGTTGTCTGAGCACACCAGCTGCAGATATCAAGCTTGGCACGTGATTGGGATCCATAGCCAAAGCATTCCGATAAGCCTTCAGAGCTTCTTTTAGGAGCCCTTTTCTCTCATAAAGTACACCTGCAAAATAATATATATATATAATTGGGTGAGGGGTGGGGAGAGAAGGAATAAGAGAATTCTAAGACATTACCCATTAGAGGAATTTGTTAAACAAAATTATGAAGAATATAAGAAGTACTATGTATTGACAATAACATAAACCAAGGGAAGAATAAACTTACCAGTTGCATGATTTCTAACAGCAGAGTAAGAACTGATGGCAGTGGATTTTGAAAGACAAATCTCAGCATCTCGCCACTGTGACAAGCTTATGTAGAGATAAGCTAGATCATGCCATGTTTCCTGCTCAAAACTCCTAGAAGAATATCCACTGTCCTGTGAACAATTAATCAAAAAGATAAGCCGCTTCAAAAGTTGTTCCCTTAAAAATATTTTCTCCAGGAAAATGACACAAGAAAGTACATCGACCACTCCAACTGCAAATGATATCATGTTCTAAGGGGAAAAAGAGTTTTTGTTAAGTTTTGAGTGGATAGTAATCACATCCAAAACTGGCAACCAAAACTTCCCTCAATCATATTCTAAAAGGCCACTTGCAACCTACCATTCTCACAGTACGCCTCAAATCTGTACCATGCACAGGTACCGAAGTGATGGCAAGTCACATAGTCAAATACAAAACATTAAAAGGGAAGATTTCTTGGGATCATTTCTGCAAATCTACCTTCTAACCTATCTACCTATCTAATTCCAAAACCAATGCATGACCTAAAGTCAACTTGGTTGGAGAAGCATTTCAGTTTCTTCCAAGTAGATAGAAATCAATTAAACAACATTGGTAATGAATAGGAACACTAAACAACTAACAGACCTTATGAAGCTTCTTGCCAGAACGAAAACTTTTACTCTGTACTTGAAGAACAGCAAGAAGCTGAGTATATGTCTCAATGGCACTTTTCAGCCGCCCCTGTGCAATTTGAAGTTTAGCTTTGGTGCACAATAATTCTCCCTGATCCCATTTGCCAGTTTGATCCAAGGCAGCATTGAGAACAATTTCACCATCCATAAAACGTTTTTGTGCTGAAAATATGCGAGCCAACAACAACCACCCCCTAATGTTAGAGCCACCTTCTAGTTTTAGCGAAGACTTTGCATAATAAAGTGCAGCTTCCAACTTCCTCTGCTCAGCATTTCCTAGGCTGAGATAATAAAGAAAATTTGGGTCTTTCATACCTGTAATTTTCCCAGCACTTTCCAAGGCCTGAAGGGCCTCGGACTGTCTTGCAAACCTCTCAGAATTGGATGGGGCTGACTTGGAATGTCCTAAAAGAGCCACACCCAGTAAAAAGTTACCAGTACCTTCCAACTCACTGCATTCATCCTCCAAGCTTTCAAGGGCTCTACGAGCAAAACTAATCCCTTCTTCTGCAAAATTTGGTTTTTCCCCACAAATTCTTGATGCCATTAACAAAGCTTGAACACAATCTGGATCCTCTCTACTACTCAACAATTTCCGCAATAGATTCAAAGCAACCAAATCTTCACCTGCTCCATAATAACAGAGAGCTAGAATGTGGTATCTTTCTTTGCGATTAATAATCCCTGGAAGCAGCTCTTCTATTTGGTTAGCCAAAGCCCTCAAATCCCCAGACATGGAGAGAGCAAATGACAGATGATCCAAAATTGATGGATCCCACTCAATTCTCTTCAGAGAAACTTTTCTTAAAAGTATCATTAACAGGAGTATGGCTTCTTCTATGTTATTTCTAGGGACAAATGAACTATCCATTTGGGAGCGGAGGTTTGGGGGGCTTGCTTCACCTCCACAATACAGAAGAAAAATGGCAAACTGTTTTTGAATCCTTGCGGTAGTTTCTGCATCAAGGTTCCACTGATGGAGAAGAGCCCGGCGGTAGGACAAAATTGCTTCACGTGGAGAATCACTAAATTTCCATAATTCTGGAAGCAGCTCGACAGCCTTATTAAGAGTCTCCTGCAATTTACAGTCAGCACCAAAGTTTTCGGGCAAGCCTTCTGGTAACGAAGATTCAACAATGTCCAGAATGACTTTGCAAGTTTGAGCACCTTCTGCAAGAATGAATGGAAATATACATTAGCCATAAACTGATGATTAAATTGTTGTGTGTAGCTCTTTCTTCTTTATTTATTTTTTTGAGGAGAAAGAGTGTCATGAAGATGAGAAACATGGAGGGCATCTGATAACAATGAAGCCCACTAAAAAATGCTTGACAAACCCCATCCCAAATATCAAAGAAGCTTGTCAAGAAAATAAAATAAAAAGAGCATCGAAGCTAGGATATCATAACAGTGTTCTAGTTTAAATGTTGTTGGATGCTTGGAAAGATGCCAAATGCCAAGAATGGTAACAGAGAAGGCTGAAAAGCTTTAGAACCAGAGAATTTTAAGCATAAGAGGCATTTCACTTTGATAATGAAAACAAATACATATATACCACTAATAATACTAATACTATGAATTACTCACATATACTAATGATCATATTAGACATACTTACCAATTATTGAAGGAAAGCATACTAATATCTATAAGATAGCAAGGGGAAGGGATATGGAAAAAAAATGCAATATATCTTATTAGAAACTATTATCCTGACAGTTTGATTCATGAAATCCCATCCAAATTAGCGACATAACTGAAGCAACTTTTTAAAGGAATTCATGACAATAAATAACATAGAAATCAGTCCCACTTAGTCATCATGAGAAGGAATAAATTTGGAATATAAAATAAAATGAAATTTAGAGTGTAAGTCTAAAAGCATTTAACTATAACTTACTACATCCATACAATTACAGAGTCAGATATAAGATCTATATACTACTACATATAACAAGTACCTTTAAACCTCTGGAGATGCTGCAATGATTTTGCTTTGAGAAAGATTGCTTCTAGCAGTAAACTGACAGCATGGATAGACATTGGTGGAGGAGCATAGTCATGAGATCGTCTCTTACGACGGTCTACTCTTCTGGAAAGGGTGAGTTTCATTTTGGGAGTTATTGCAGCGATATCTATTCCTTCAAACACATGTAGTGCAGCTTCTATATTTCGTTTCTGATATTCAATTCTTCCCAGCAGTGCTCTTGCTTCCTGCAAATTGCAGACACCTTAGCCAAAAGAAAGCAAATAAAAGTGCTTATAGAATTAATGCAACTAATATCCATACACTAGATTAGTTAAACTAGGAATGATGGGATTGACAAGTGGCAAATAAAGAAGGAAAAGGAAATGCACAATAAAGAATTAATAGACAGTGCAAATGACTGCAAATTCCAGGCAAATATATTGTGATCACTTTCTTGCAAACAGTGTTGACAAGAGTAAGGATAAGCGAGAAGCCACAGGTGGAAGGGACCATGAAAAGCAACAAATGGCCTAGTAATGCAAGAAGCAACATTATGGCATGGACACAATAGTTAATGGTCTAAAAGAAGAAGTAGCCTTAATTAAAGCAGTGTTAACCAGTTACTCATCAAAAAGTTGTAAAAATGACAACTTCTGGCTGTAATTAGAGCAAACTGACCAAGTAGAATCTGCATAAGTTTTAGAGTTTATATTGTCAAAGAGAAAAATATATGGCGTTTAAAGTTAAACTGATAACTTCAAGCCTATACCATAGCAGAGTAAACAAGAGGCATCACCGTATCAGCATATTTTGCTGAACTAGGTTGAATAAAAATCTCAAGCAAGGTAGGATAACCAGATGTCATAGAAATATCCTTACCAAGTTTAACTTAAAATGACAAAAACTTAACTACTAGTACAGAATAAAGATTCCTACTAATGAATGAAAAGATCGGGAAAACTCCTAAATGGAGGCTTGAATAGACATAAACACGCCAGATTTAAAAAGTTATCAGGCTTATTCTTAATATGGGTTGGAAATTTAGGAAAACCAATGTGCCACCACCAATTATCACTACAATAATACAGACCCCAATGACAGCAAGGACAAACAAATACTCCAGAAAGAATCAACTTGAAAGCTGGAAGAACGAAGAAGCAAACCTCATAATTCAGCGAACTACTTTCACGCAGAGACAATTCAGCTTCTTCTATATTCCTGGTATCTGGCTTTTTTTCACTGTCACTAACTTTAGAAGAATAACCACTCAATGAATAATCTTTGGTAGCAAACGATTCGGATGAAGGTATCATCTTGTCTACTTTTGTTATTTGCTCTCCGGTGCATAAACACTTCATTATCTGTCCCAAATCCCCCCTAAGTCCACCACTTCTCGGCTTCTTAATCCTTATTTTACCCTTCATATTGTTTCACCACTCTCCAAAATCTTCAAGCAAAAAGAAGAAAAAGACAGGAATAACAATAACATATTAGTACTCAAATAGAAGATGTAGATCAAAAGGATACATGTCATAACTAATAGATATACAATATGATGATCAATGCAATCATACTAATCCATAAACAGTAAAGTTCTAGCTTTTGTTGCATAAAACAGATTACAAGAATCAAAATTTGAGAATTCAAGACATCTGAAACTGAAATCCAACGGTAAGTTATGAAAAGAATAATTTAAGAAACCAGATAAATTTTATTTTAATATAATTTGAGCTTAAAACACAGAATTCAAAAACCCCAAAATTACTGATCAAGACCAAAAAAGCGACCAATATTTCACCAACCCCACTTCAAAATTCTCACCAAACATCTAATCAAGTTCCTAAATTATAAATTAAAAAACAAAATAGACACAAATTTTACCAAAAAAAAAAATATCTGTCTCAATTCAAGTAATCGAGAATCCAAAAACTCTACAGAAACTGACAGTTCAATCAAGTCCACATCAAATAAATAAAGCAAAGAAAAAAGAAAAAGGAAAAAAGAGCAGCTCACCTTTTGTTTTTCCAAAGAGAAAGGGAGCAAAGAGACCACAGGACATCAACAGCAACACCACCCATCTGTTTTTGAAGATTGCCCCTTCCAATCCAAACAAAGCCCTCCTTTAATAAAAGATTGTAACTTTGAAAAATAAAAATTAATCAATCAATCAAGCAAGCATCCAAAGCCAATGCCTTCAAGAACCTTTTGTTTTCTTCTTTTCTTTGCTTCTTTTTTTTCCTTTTCTATTCTTTTGAAATTTCTTTTCCTCCTTTTGGCCCCTCCTCTGTTTTTTCTTATAAACAAAAATTTTGGGGTTCAAAAACAATGTATAAAAAAAGCAAGGGATAGAATGGAATGTGAATTGGATCGTGAGAGAGCAGATTTGGAATTTCGAAGAAGAACCAAAATATTAATAAAAATGAAAAAAAAAAGAATTAAATAAGGTAGGTTACTATTGTCAGAAATCGGGATTCTGGGGTCCACTAATGACGGTGGGCGAGGCTTGTTCTGCGCCACGTGGGACGCCCTTCATATGTTTTAGTGCTGGATTTTGACGGTTATTAACGAGATTGATTGACATTTGTGTATTAACCTTTTTCTTTTATATTTTTCTTTGAGAGGTTCAAACAAGTAATTAGTAAGGAGTATTAATTAAATTGATATAATACTTGAATAAGTTTTTAAATTATTTAAAAAATTTTAAAGTAAATTTTTATTTTTTTATTTTTTAATTAACTTTATATAATTTTATTTTTAATTAAATAGACTCTCTTAATTAATTATTAATTAATTATCATTAGTTAAAATTTTACTTATTATTTTATGTCCATATAATATTAATATGAAAAATAAAAATGCAATATGAACATATAATTATATTACAATAATATGTCGCATCATCATCTATTATAATATATCAACATTTTATGATATAAAATGATAAATAATTTGTTGATTAACAATAATTAGTCAACTATTAATTATAAAAATTTATTTGGTTTACAATAAAAGTATAATAATTTAATTGAACACAATAAACAAATAAAAATTAATTTAAATTTTTTAAAATAATTTAAAGAATTTTTAAGTATTATGTCAATATCTAAGTTCTAAATCATAGCTTGATTTTATTAAATTTTTATCATTGTTAACTCAAAACGAGTCCGGCTTCGAGTTGAAGTTGCATAATTGTAAGTATAAAATTGAATGATAAAATTGCACATATAGAAAGTAATCCTCCGTCGACATATTTTCTGTTAGTTTGACACCTAGCATTCAAAAGAACCAATACTAATAAACTTTTGAATATAGAAATTATGCCTCTTTGATTTTTTGAGAAATGAAATTCCAAACAATAATTGAGATTTAAATATGAAATCTTGTCTCTTAACCAAATTAAAATTCAACTATGACAATTTAATCAAAGAAATTAATTAATATATTATATAAGTAAGTGAGAGTGAGACACTTGGTGTGTTTAATCCATGCTTAAACAAATTAGATTGTTGGTGATCACATGACGAGCAGTTCCTTTTACCAAGAAAACAAATGCATCTAGCATGGCTGGGTTACATGCATACATATATAAGCGGTGAAGAAAAGGCAATCCCTTAATGATGACAACCATATTGCATATTCTGCAATAATTGTGTTCAAAAAGACATGGTTTTGGTTTAAGTTTAAGGAAGAGGACGATTAATTAAAGCCTGCCTAACATCTGCCATGTGTGCTAAGGGAATTGACTGCTACTGGGTGTTTGGTGGCTGAATTAAAGGCCTTTTACAGCTGTGGGCTTAAGCCTTTTTATTTTTGTGGGGAGTTACTACACTTTATGATGTTGCTATTAAAGCTTGGGGAATTAATTACTAATAAATAAATTTTGGAGCATGGGGTTGATTTTAGTTGGGCATGTGTTTTTAATGCATGACTTAGTGGATGGAACCCTGACCTTTCCTAATTCCAAATCTTTTTACAATTTTTGTTCAATTTTGACATTGATTTAGGCAGCTAATCCAACTACTTTTTATTTTTCCAGGACCAAAGAAAAAAAAGAAGAAGAAAAAGAAAAAACATAAGACAATATGAATATATAATTATTTTATATCACTACAAGATGTGATGAGTTTTAAACTTATAAATAAGACTTTAAAAACAAAAGTGTCTATGTTGATATTTGGTAAGCTTCTTTTGTGTGCCATTTTTCGTCAAGTAAGACAAATGTTTTTACCAGAAATAATTACTTTTCGGTTTTTTTTTCTTTAATAATTCATCATGTCCACGTTAATATTGGAATTTAAGAAAAAATAAAAACTCTAACTAGGGTTCAATTATTAAGATAAAGAAAGATGTCTGTTTTCCGCCAAAAGTCCACCTTGTTGAAAATATTGGATGCTCGCATGCGACGCTCATGCTCCCCCATATATATATATAGTCCCATTTCATCAAACATGGCTGTGTGTGGGCATTGTCAGTCATCAGAATATTGCTCTTTTTGGTCATTATGCCAAAATCATCATTACGACCCACATGCCACAGCAATCACCTTCAGGAAGTTGAGAACTTGGCCTTCTATGTAGGGGTGTCAACGGGTCAGGTACCTTATAATTTCGAAGTATCCGAACTCTAACATTATAAAAAATTAATTACTCTAACTCTATTAACTACCCGTTTAATTTTAAAATTACTACCCTAACCCTAACCCTAATACATTCCTACTATCCTATAATTACCTTAACCCGTTTAAATACCCGATTGAATAAAAAAAATTATTAAAATTTTCTTCATGGAAACTCAATTACCTAATTAACTTTTTTAATCTCATAACTTACCTTTAGATTTATATGTTATATGTTTATATAAATAAACATATATATACTGTAATTAATAATTTTATAAGTTATAATTTTTACAATGTTAAAACAAAATAAAAAGTAAATATATTTATATTTAAAATACATAATATATACACACACGCATTCATAAAAGTATTAATGTCATCATATTAATAATTAGAGTAATCATACTTAAAAATAAATAACAATATAATAATTTTTTAATTTAAATATATTAATATCATCACATTAATAATTAAAGTAATCATACTTTTCATATATTTGTTAGTTTTTAACAAAAAAATTTATTTGTAAAGTTGGTAAAAATTATAAATTTTTAATTTAATTATTAAAATAATAATAAAATATTTATAAATAGTAATCGGGTTCGGGTAACGAGTACCCAAGGGGTGGTACCCTAACCCTACTCTATTAAAATTCGGATAGTGAAATCACTACCCTAACTCTACCCGAACCCGTTTATGAGTACCCTAATCCTATATAAACGGATTGAATACCCACGAGTACCTTATAATAGGGTATTCATTGACATCCCTACTTCTATGTTTATTCAATGATGCATGCACCAGGGAGCTTACAAATGCAATCCCGCTCCAAAACCAGCATGATGGGTGACATGACATACTTGTTTTGTGTTTTGAAGGCTTCCAGCTCAATTTTTTTTTAATTTAAAAACACATCTATCTATTATTAAATTATATATATTTGTGAAAACAATTCGACAGTTTCCATACATGTAACAATTTTACTAGGTTCATTCCATAACGCAACAATTAGTATTACAACTGGCTGATCAAGACCAGAGTACTTTGTTCAAGAATTGATCTGCTTATTATAAGATCAAAAAGCAGATATCCCAAGTACATGCACAAACAGAAACAATGGGAACGGGCAATGCATCAGATTGGTGAAGTAAACATTATATATATCCATCTTGTTCAGGTTCAATGCATCCATTGGGTTATTGATTACTGATGAGGGGTAACAATTTACAAATCAAAGCTCATTATTAACTTAATTCCTTACTAGAAACAATTTTTTACCCAAAACTAAGTTATTGGAGTTGTAATCGAGCTGAAAATGAAGGCTTTCTCCAGAGCAAAGTCAGAATGACCGAACAGATTAGGTAGGTACAAGGCAAACGAGGTCTGATAGTTTGGTTGGGCATGTGTTCTGTCTTTGAATCTTGGAAGAAGAGTTGATAGGCGTTGCACTTCATGCCTGGCCCTGTCCCTTAAAAAGCATGCAAATTGCATGTCAATATAAAGATGTACCAAAACCTTATATAGTTTTTTTAACTAACCATGTGTCAAACAAACCTTAGTATTTGGCTTCTTGCAACACTACGCAGCTTTCAAGGGCGCACAAGTTTGACGTTCATCTCCCTTTCCTTTTCTTTATTTTTTTTAAATAAAAAAAACCAATAAAGAAGATTTATCATTTGTCATGTTAATTATTTAATACAAGACAAAAGTTGCATTCAATTATACTGAGACCAAGGGGCGAAAAGATATGGTAACTAATTCCCCATGTGAGCTGCCTAGTCTTCATGATCCAACTTTAATTATGGCTTGCCGTTTAAGCCGTAAGCCTGTTCTGAGCAAATTCTAAACACCAGCCTTGACTACATCCTAATAAAAAAAAAAGGAATACAACCCAATGACTAATTGATTTAATTGGTAAGATGGTTAGTCTTAATCTTAATAGTTTTGGTTTAACTTATATCATATTTATATATATATATATTTTTTCCTTCGTGTTAATTAATGTTTGCATAGTTGGCTTGTCAGCAAGATGCTCCAGCATCAAATCTTTTTAACTTTGGACAAATATCAGGACTTGATTGTTGAGACCATTGCCAGCAAGAGAGATGAGCAGCTGAACCAAAGGTTCAAGTTATTTTTTATGGAAATGTACTTAGAATTTTATTAAATGTAATTATGAGATTTGATTGGGAAAAAAATTCGAAAAAGAGTATAAATAGATATTTACTATACATAATAAAAGCTACTATTGGAATAACATCTGGACAACCATATATATATATATATATATATACCAACCTGCATGAATCACTTATCCTTGGCTCCTTTTGCTGCCCACTTGTATTAGTACATGTTTGACTTGGTTTTTTTTTTCAGTTTATTCATCTTTTAAAAGTAAAAATCAAGTCAAACAAAAATTTAAAAAAACTCTTAAAAAAATAAATAATTTTTTTTATAGAATAAAATTTTGAAAAAAAAGAATTTTAGAAAAAGCTCCTCTCATCTTTTTTTAAAAACACGTATCCTTTTAAGAAAATTTTTCTTTTTATTTCAAAAATATCCTCATCTATTAAAAATAATTACAACATTATCTGTTTTCATTTTTATATAATTTATTAATTATAAATTTTATGTTATATAAAAATAATTTTTATACTTTTATAAATAAAAAAATAAAATTAACATTTTTTCATTAAAAACAAAAAAATTTGTGATTAATAGAAAATTATTTATTAAATACCCTTTGTGGTAATTTTAATCAAAATTAAAAATTATATAAATAATTTTATCAAACAACTTATAAAAGTAAATTTACCAAACAGATTTAACTTAATTTTAAAAACTATTATTTTTCATAAGAAGCTTTTAAGTTAACAAAAAAAACCAGACCAAAGAAGCTCTTAATATTTTCATACATGTAACCTTTAGTTATCAATGTGAAATTAGTGTCTTGTATCTCATAAATGACAAATCTCTTCTTATCTGTTAAGATATCCTAAATGAGATAATTAATTACATTTTATCAAATAAAAAGGGTACTTTGAAAAATTGAAAAAATTAATATAATTTTTATTTTTTATACAAATTGTCTAAAATATCTACTAAATTGAATCTGATTGATAAGATGTAAAAAATATAATAAATATCTTTTAATCAGTTATTGACATATACCTAATCTGTTTTTATACGATAACGGTAACTCACAATCGGATTTGTCATGTCTGAGGTTTGAGTAAAGTACAATATCACCCCTTGAATACCCATAAAAATCTATGATATTATTATTTTATATTAACTATATAAATAATGAAAAAAAGTACAAGTTAAATGTCAGCCGTAAAAGAGGAAAGGGAGAAGTTTGTCAAAATATTATTCTATTCTAGAAAAATCAAATGCGTGATCTACGATAAAGATAGTAACGTATCGTCAGGTGGACAGCGTTGGAGGGGATGGGGCTAGTGCTGGGGCTGGGACCTCTTCATTAAATCAATAATGCTCAATTTGATTGAGACATCTCAAGTATATTGGGATTCATTTTCTCTCTCTCTTTTTTTTTGACTTTGTAATATAATGTGCATCGACGTCTCCATACCATTTTCTTCAAAGCGTATAGCCCAGTGTAACTCATCCAAGTGGATGTTCCTAAATTTAAGTAATGAAAAATAATATATTAAATTTTTAATTAATGTAAATAGTTAGATTTTAGTATACTTTCGTCATTATCAATTTTAAAGAATTAAAAAAGAAAATTTAAGACATGTTTGATTTGTGGAATAGAATAAAAATATTATTATATTATTTTATTAATAAAATAAAATAAAATAAGAATTATTATTATAATTTATTGCAATATATAATTGGTAAAAATAATAAAAGAATAGATGATAAAAAGATAACAATATTTTTTAATAAAATATATTATTATTTTATTTATAATTTAATCATAAATATTTTTTTTATAATTTAAATACTATTAGGATCAAGATATTAATAATTTTAATTAATTTTTAAATTTAAAAGTATTATTTTTATAATATTTAATCAAAAATTTAAACTCTTTATTATAATAAGGTTTATTTTTATCAAAAACAAGAATTCTCTTTACATAATTTAGTAAAATTTATATCAAAAGACAAAGTTAAGTAAATTTTTTCCTTTTTAATAATTTAATTTTTATTTTTATTAAAACTTTAAAATTTTAATAGTTTAATAATTTATTATTAAAATATTAGTATAATTTTCTATTTTTCTCTATTTGCATTTTTTATTTTTTAATTAATAATTTCATTTAATAATTTAAACATTACTATTTTAAAAATATTAATATTTTATTTAAAATTTAAATATTATTATGATTAAAATATTAATATTAATATTTTTAATTTTAAATATTAATTTTGCAGGTTCAGATTTAAAATTTTTTAATGTAAAGACATTTTAATCCAAAATGTTTTCGACTTTATTCTGATGAGTACGGAATAGTTAACACCATATGAGGGGATGATCATAACCATTTCAAAATTTACAAAATTTCGAGAAATAATTATTTAAAATAAAAGACAAACCAAATAAAGAGAGAAATTTTTTTAAAGAGTAGAGGGGAACCAAGCATGCCATTGGATTTATGGAAAATTAAAGCTACCCCTAATTATAGGCTGATTTTATCTTTTCTTTTTTATTTTACTTAAGGTTGGAAAGAAATTGGTTGCACTTTCACACGTTACCCATGAAAGAAGCAAGTGATGAAGCTCGAAAGCTGTAGTTATCAACACTTTCTTTTTTTATAAGTAGCTATTAATTTTTCATTTGGAGTTATTTGGCTATTGTGATAAGCTGAACCACAATAACATAGAAAGGGTAACAGTTTATTGTTAATTACATTTGCATTTAAGTTTTTGATTTGATAATAAATACATAATGATTATTTTTGTCATTTTAGCTTAAAAATTAAGAATTTTTTAATTGAAGATTATGAAACGGATTAATAACTAATATTTAGTAAATTTGATTATATAATATAAAAGATTAATTCGGCAATTACTTTAAGCATGCAACATAGTAATCTAACATAAATTTTAATTTGAGGGTTGATATCTTCTTTTAATTTTCAAACAAAAGTCAATAAGAGAGCATTGAGTTCCAAACCTTTTCAACTAGAATTTCATTCAAACCCTATCTCAACAAATGTTTGCGTTAAACTTTAAAAAAAGTTTCATCTTTGAGGTTTTATATATTTTACCTTCCTAATCCTAAACATCTTCTTTCTTTTTTAAACAAACACAACTTCACATAGAATATCAATGGATGCCTTATAATTGAGTACCTTGCATTATTTGACTCGATTAAAGAAGATTATAATATTTTATAATCGGGTTTGAATAGTAAAATTATTATCTATCACAGGTTTGGGTAAGATCGTGTAGTGGTCTTAGGTATTTACTATGCGAATTTGGTTATAAATAGTGATTTTTAATATTAAATTTTAATTTTACTTGTTGTTTATAAATTTCTTATAACTAATTTAATATTTATTAAAATTCACTATTATAAATATGATTTTAAACTTTAATTTATTTTTTTGAACTAACTTTAATTTGTTAACTTAATTTTCATTAATAATATACATACAAATTGATTTTTAAACTTATTTTAATTAGGTATTTAATAATTAATATCCAAAATATTTAGGTATGGATTCAAGTAATAATTTTAAAAATTAATTAGATATTTATATAATTCAAATACTCTATCAAATAATCAAGTTTGGGTTTGAACACTCAAAAAATAATAAATACTCTATTTCTTGACACCTCTAACCTCATGCTTGTCATTAATAATTTGAAGTTGTATTTATTGCATTAAAATGTTATCTATATTTATTTTTCTTGAGGATTAATTGTTGAAGGATTAAGTCACTCAATGTTGACAATATAAATTAATGAGATTCTTTTTTTCTTTTTTTTTAGAATTTAAATTCAATTTTTTGAATAAATACATATTATTATTAAACTAATTATTCGAATGCTTAACTATTGAAACTTTCAGTAAAGGTAAGGAATGAAACTCCTAAATTGTGGATATTTTTAAGACCCTCATTTATAAACCCTGAGGAAGGCTTAATTATTGACAATGACATGGAAGAAAATTAGGCTTGTTGATGATGACGTTTTTATTATATATATATATATTATTTTTCTTTTTTTTAAGTTCATAGACCATCTTATTGATCAATCTTGAATTAGATACGAGTTAAAAAACATATCAAAAGTGTAGATGTCTAATTCTGGTTAACTATTATTTTTAAAATATTGTTTACAGGAAAATTACATTAGGGATATTCCAAACGTAAAAGAGCCTAGAGGCATTTTGAGCACAAACGTTCTTGGGGTGTTCCCAACATGGAAGCACTCAGGGTACTCTAAGCTAGAAGCGCTTAAGGTGTTCTAAGTGCAAAAGTGCCTAAAGGTGTTCCAAGTATAGAAGCGCCCAGGGGTGTTCCAAGCGTGGAAGTGTCCAAGGGCATTCCAAGCATAGAAACGTCCAAAGGCATTCCAAGCATAGAAACGCCCAAGAGCGTTCCAAGCGCAGAAGTGCTCAGGGGTATTTTGAGTACAAAAGCGCCTAAGGGTGTTCCAAGCGTGAAAGCACCAGGGGCATTTTAAGCATAAAAACACCCAAGGGCATTCCAAGAGCAAAAGCTCCCAAGGGTCTTCCGAGTACAGAAGCGCCCAAGGTTGTTCCAAGTGTAGAAACGTCCAAGGATGTTCCAAGCGTAGAAGTGCCCAAAAAGTATTATAAGCACAAAAACACCCAAGAACAAGTATGGAACAACTATTTGTTTGCGGACATGAGAGTAACTCAGAACAAGTGGCAGGGTTCATGAGTTACCTTTACATTTAGGATGTTCTAGAGAGTTTGGCTTGGTGGCTCAGATATGGAGATAGTTAAGAAGACTTCCTCTTAACCTTTCTTTGAAGTACATGTACTTTACCTCTTTTTCTTTCTTTATTCCTTAAAAATACATGTGACACACTATCAAATGTCGCTACTCCATTTACCCAAAACTTATGCCCATTACCCAATTGCATAATCATTCTTTTAAAATCCCATAAACCGTTCTTTAACTGTTCTTCCATGACAAGCATGTTCTCCCATGATTGATGTGTTCTCCCAACCACTCTTAAGAAAGTGCTCTAGATTAGTATAAATAGGAGAGCCTTGGAGGTTAGGAAGGGGAGGAAGGAGAAATTACGAGAAACCCAGCAAAGATTATGCTAACAAGCTCTCTCAAGACTCCTCAAAGCATTCTTTCCATTCAGCCTTTCTCATTCGCCATTATCCGCCACTTCTTCCACTTTTTCACATCCCTCACCACTTAACACTAAAGCACTTACGCTTCAAGGACTATTCTAATCTTCCTCTTTGCCGACTCTAGTGCATCCCAATTCAGTCATTGAAACACGTTCTCTCTCCCTAACTAAAAGAACCCTCTATATTTTGGCGACTCCACAGGGGAAGAGTGATTGCAGTAAGTGAATATTAGACAAAAAATTCTATTTGAAGATATGAAGAGTTCTCCCCACAATCAAGAAACTACAGTTCCCATCTATGTCTAGGAGCTCATGAAAATGCTCCAAGCTTCCTAAGAAAGGATGCAAGTGCTAGAGGAACATCAATGGCTAAGTTTAGTCTAAAGTGGGAAGAACCATTCATTGTCCATGAGGTGAATGAGAGTGGATATTACATGTTATTGAATCTAAAGACCCATGCTATTACAACACCAGTCAATTTTCAATACAAAAACAAGTTTTGGCCATAAGAAGAGGCAACAAAATTCCTTCAAGCACAAATGACACAAAAACAACCAGATAAGTACTCACTCATTACCATTCCTACTTATGCATTAATATCCCGTATTTGTTTATTTGTTCTTGTTTGTGTATTTTTTTTTTTATTATTCCTTTACGCCAAACAGAACAAATAAAGATATATGTATATAAATCACTAAAAAAAAATCCTTAAAGAGAAACAAGCAATAATAAATAAATAAACACTCTTTCTATGTTAATATAAAATAAAATAACAAATTAGTATTCATTCTAATTCCCAAATCTTTCTTAATATTAACGATGTTCATTTTCTGTGTAATTTTTTTTATAGTCTATAATTCATATATATATGCTAAAAAAAATTTAGGGAAAAGCCTTAGAAGTTCATTGTGAGTTTTTACACAACCAATCTCCATAGAGCAATTTATAAAATCCTTAAATCTCAAGGTTTGTCATTTATTTAAATATTTTTACTATGCATGAAATTTTTAATAATAAAATTTTCCTGCAAATGGCAAACTATTCTAAGTGGTTTAGGTGCTCCAAGTAAGGAAGCAACTAGAGTTATTATAAATGTAAAAACACCCCTAAACATATACATATATATATATATATATATATATAAAGAGAGAGAGAAACAAACATAATATTGATGTAAACACAACTTACTTGTTCAAAATTTCAAGGAAAAACCTATGAGAATTAAGGAGAGCTTTTGAGAATTGGTTATAAATTTCTACAAAACTATCCTCTCGTATTTATAGAATTCAAAAATTATTTTCCTAGTAGGAATTTAACTTTTTAAATTTTCTTATCAAATTCTTTTCTACCTTTAATTGCTTTTCCTCATATATCTCTACTTATTTCATAATTAAGTATAAGAAAGATTTAATTAGCTAGTTTCAAATATATTTGAAAAACAAAAGGAAAGTTTGAAGAAAATTAGTGGAGGCAGATAGAATGACATAGAAATTGTAAATATATGTATATATATATGCAGTGTGCTTGGCAAAAAATTGCATTAATCTATAAGCTATTAATATATATTAGAAATTGAGACAACAATCCATCATAGGAAATAAAGTCCTTATGTTCTTTATCAAGTGTAAAAGCCAAAAAAAAAAATTTTGCATTTATCCAATATGTGTACAAAAATGCCTGGGGTGTTCCAAGCATGGAAGCACTTAGGTACTCCAAGCAGGAAACACCTAAGGTATTCTAAGTATAGAAGTACCTAAGGGTGCTCCAAGTATAGAAACGCCTAGGGGCGTTCTAAGCGTGGAAACACCCACAAGCATTTCAAGCACAAAATCGCCCAGGGGCTTTCCAACCACAGAAGCGCCAAAGGGTGTTCCGAGTACAGAAGTGCCTAGGAGTGTTTCGAGTACAAAAACGCTTGGGGCATTCTAAACATGAAAGCACCCAAGGGCATTTCAAGCGCAGAAACACCCAGGGGTGTTTCAAGCGTCGAAGCGCCCAAGGAACGTTATAAGCATAGAAACACCCGAGAACAAACATGGAACAATTATTTGTATGGGGAAATGAAAGTAACTCAGAACAAGTGGCAAGGTTCATGAGTTACCTTCACATTTGAGATTTTTTAAAGAGTTTGGCTTGATGGCTTAGATATGAAGATAGTTAAGAGGACTTCTTCTTAACCTTTCCTTGAAGTACAAGTGCTTTACCCATTTTTCTTTTTTTACTCCTTAAAACTACACATGACACACTATCAAATGCCACTATTCCATTTACCCAAAACTTATGCCCACTACCCAATTACATGATCATTCTTTAAATATCCCGTAAACCATTCTTTAACTGTTCTTCCATGACAAACATGTTCTCACATGATTGTATGTGTTCTCCCAACCACTCCTAAAAAAATGCTCCTAATTAGTATAAATATGAAAGCCTTGGAGGTTAGGAAGGGGATGAAGGAGAAATTATGAGAAACCCAACAAAGATTATGCTAAAAAGCTCTCTCAAGACTCCTCCAAGCATTCTTTCCATTCAACCTTTCTCATTCGCCGTTATCCGCCACTTCTTCCACCTTTTCTCATCCCTCATCACTTGCCACCCAAAGCACTTACACTTTTTCTCTGCCGCCTCTAACACATCCCGATTCACTTATTGCACCCACGTCTTTTCTCCCTAATCAAAAGAACCCTCTACAAAAGGTTACATCCAAGGGCGGAGCCTCCTTATGTCATGGCCCCCCCAAAACTTTTAAAATTTTTATCATAACATATAAAAATTTTTAAATTTTTTTAAATATTCTATTACTAGCTCCTCAAAATAATGTTTTATTTAATAATTAATATAAATAAAAAATAATAAAATGATTTCATTTATCTCACTCAACTTTAAATTTTTTTAATTTATATTATCATTTTTATTTATATTTATTTTTTTATTTCTATTTTATTTGTTTATATGTTATAAGTTTTTATAAATATTCTTTCTCAAATTTCTACAAACCATTAATTATATTCTTTTTCTTTCTTTTTTGTTATGTAATATGTGATATCTACCTTCTACTTATCATGTTTTTCTTTTTTATGTTATATAATTTTTTTTATGATTTTAATTTTTAAAAATTAATAAATTATTATATAGTTCTCAAATATAAGTTACAGTGTTACATTGTTACTTAAAATTTCATCAACATATCATTTTTTTATTAATCCTGATTATGTAAGAGAAAATTAACTTGAGTATATTTTTTTTATCTGCTTTACGTTTTATGTTTAGTTAAAATGAAATTATCTTAAACATATAGTATTTAAATAATTATGATTATATAAGAAAAATTATTAATCTTATATATCGTTTTTAACTATTTATATTTTATAAATTATAGTTTTATAATTTATTTTTATATTTCTATTATCAACATTTTTATTATTCATTGAATTTAACATATTAATTTTTAAAAATTTTTAACTCTTATTCAACTGTGTTCACCCCCCCCAATAAAATTGGGCTAGCTCCGCCCTTGGTTACATCATATATGACTTATGGCAGAGATATAAAACTTGATAATAATCATATCGCTTCTTTCAAGAAATAAAAAAGGTTACAAATTAAAAAAAGAAAATAAAAATAGTTTTAAAATTAGAGAAAATTACTAAGGAAATCTAAAAAAAAAGGTTTCTTGCATAAAAACCCTATATCAAGATTTCAAATTAGAAGTACCTCAGAGCTCAAATGACATATGAAAAACACTTAGGTTCAAGCTCAAACTCGACCTAGTCATTTAAGTTATTTTTATTATTAAAATATAAATAATATTTTAAATAATTATAAATATTATAATAGTCTTAGGCAAGGCTAAGACTTGGTAACTGATATACTACAAGTGTTAAGATAAACCTTTGCTTGTTTTATTTTATAGTATTAAACAAGTTTTAGTCAATAAGATAAATAATCTCCTTATATATTACAAACACAAACACTGCATGGTTAAAATATATTTATTTTTAAGTACATTGAAATATTTTATAAGTAAATTTTGATAATTAGTAATTGATAAATTATGATGTACAAATTTGATCATAGTTGGCTCGCTTGTAAGCCCGATGATAAAGTGTATGTATTCTCAAGTCTAAACATTAAATTCGAGTTTTTCTTCCAAAAATCTTAATTTATAAAAAAAACAAATAAATTTGAATTAGGCTGGTTAAGATATCTAATCTTTGCATGATTTGTATATTTTAATTCTGATCAACATAGATTCCAATCCATATAAATGCACATACACTTGGTAACTGAAATTTACCATGTAATTTATTTCTATTAAACGATAACGGAAGGCGCTTATAAATATTACAGTACTTGTAGAGCTTGCGGTACAAAAACCAGTTAATATCGAAGAACAGAAATTAGGGAAACAAGCCCATGGATCCTATTCTTTGTGGCTAAACAGGAACCTTGCCCCCGCCTTCTTTTTTTGTTTTTTCCAAAAATTGCAAACTTGTTGGCATGGTAATCCGCCAAAAAGGCAGGACGAGTGATTAAAACATAAAAAATTGAGATAAGAGGGAGGGTAGTTCCGTCATTCAATCTCTTGTGGCAATCCTCGTAATTTCCATCAACAAAAGGAGCAAATTCATAATCCCTTCCCTATAAATATATACAACCCCACCATCTTTTCATTCTCCCTGCCCCCAACTGTTCTCCTTTTCTCTCTCAAAGTTCTCTCTCTCTCACTCACTCTTTTCTCCCTCATCTCTCTTTCTCTCCCCTCCTATTCATAAATCACTTTCAAACGGCAATTTTAAAAGCCAGATTCCGGCCACTGCATATCTGGTTTTTTTTTTTTTTAAACTTTTTTTACCCCTCCTCTCTCTCTCTCTCTCCGTCTTTTTATCCTCTCCTCTTCTTAAATATTTTTACCATAGATTTTTACTTTCCTACTTTTTACTGTTTTACCTTTTTTACCCTACAATATTTTGACCGCTCTTTGGTTTACCAAACAACCCGTCCCTTGAAAGAAAGATAGTGAAAACAGAGGGTCCCCATTTATCCTTTGGGGATCTTTCTTTTTTCTTCTTTATATTCGCGTTTTATACACAGTAGATATTTGGCGCTGACGTGGCATGCACCAAATAGGGCGCAACAATGAACACCAAAACGATGCGTCTCCCGCCCCGTCGGGTTTCCATGCCCAACAACAAGCGAAAAGAGAGAGACGAGTTTGACCTCAAACACTTAAACCCTCCAACCACAAAATTACCCAAGCCAGCTGCTCCATTAGCCGGCTCCGACAAAGCCGCCCACCAGGTTCTCTCCAACCAGCTCCTGGCTGGTTACTTGGCCCACGAGTTCCTCACTCGTGGGACGCTGTTCGGCCAACCGCAGCTAACGGCCTCTGAATCCAAGAAGGGAATCAGAGAAGAAGCCG
Source organism: Theobroma grandiflorum (assembly GCA_036013995.1). NCBI lineage: Eukaryota > Viridiplantae > Streptophyta > Magnoliopsida > Malvales > Malvaceae > Theobroma > Theobroma grandiflorum. Next base: position 12,965,130 of record CP142130.1, on the reverse strand, counting down.
AGCCAAGCGAGAGATCTAGAGCAGGGGACGCCGAGCCGAAGCCGAAGGAGGAGAAGCATCAAAGGTACGTGGAAGTGGCGAGTCTGCTGAAGACAGATGGGGCCCACATACCGGGCATCGTCAACCCGAGCCAGCTCGCTCGCTTCCTACAGATGTGAGGTTGTTTTCTCACACGTGGAGACACCTCATTGGCCAGTGTTTTCCTTCACTCGAAACCCCAACAACGAGAAGAAAAGGAAAACGAAAAAGAAAAAGGAAGTTTTTTTTTTTTTAGAGAGCATATTTTATTTTTCTTCTCCGGCTTTCCAGTGGAGAAGTTCTCTGTGGAGTACGTAGACTTAGCTCAATAGCTATTATTTTTTGTTTCTGTTTGTTGTTTGTTGAATGTATGCATGAGAGATGCATGCATGCATGCATGTACATTTGATTAGCGTATGATCTGAATAATATTATAAGAGTTCCAAATTTATTGTTTTTTCTTTTCATTTACTTGTGATGATGTTAACGTTGAAATGTCGATTTGCATGCAAATATTTCTGTAGAGGAAGAAACGAGCAACTTCATTGGATAGAATGTTCCTTTGAGGGAACAAGTGGGTGTTAAAGGTTGATTTGAATCTGTGACTGAAGCCAGTTGGCGATACGTATCCCTTGTTTGATGAGGATAATTAGGAAACCAGCTCCATGAACCTTCTGTAATTATGTTTTAAATCTTACGACGCACCCATACTGAAAGGATATCGGAATCGGAGTCAACATTGATTTCCGGTCAGTTCCAACATACAAACGATAGGATTAGGCTCTGGTTCTAGAAATTCTGGAATGAAGGCTAACAGTTTGCTGTAGCGGTTGATATCGGAAATGACTTTTGTAATGGGAAGATGAGCAATATTGCTTCAGTACTGATTATAAAAGTTTCATTTCTTTGACAAATTTGGAAGTCAATTATATTTATTTTTCCATGAATTTACATCTTCCATGTTTAGAGAATACAGTTTTCAACAAGTTGATGATAAAAGTATACAAAACAGAAACCCTTTGACATTTGAATTTGAATTTAAATGCTTTTTTGTACTGTTTTTAACAGTCGAACCCCACACTCCACTGGAAAATTGAAAGTACTTGCGTAAAAATAATTGCCTCACTTTTTTTTTTTTTTTTATCTTTACTCTGTGCATAGTACTTTAATTCAAAACCAATTCTAATTTTTGGATGTAAAAGTACATTGATTCAAAATAAATTCTAATTTTTGTCATTTATATCAGTAAATGTTTTATTTTTCCGTTACCAAAAATTGTAATGTAATTTTAAGATTCAGTTACGGAGAGTGACACCTACTTTTCAACAAAATTTGGAATTTTTTTTAAGCAAGGCATAATACGCACCGGTTTGGCAGTTATGTGGTCGTGGGACCCAATCCCAGTCAAAAGTTCCTAAATAATTGAAGAGAACTATTAATTATTAATACTAATTTTATTTTAAATTGTCCTCTCTCGTCCTTTCTCTTACCTAACCCTAACCCTAGCCCTAGCCCTAACCCAATAACACTGAAAAAGAAAAAGAAAAAGAAAAAGAAATCGTTGTTTTTCCTCTCTCTCATTCGTCATTTTCCTTTTCACGCCGTTTCTTTCTTCCTCTTCTGTGATCTGTCCCCTTCTCTCTTTTGCTCCTCAGCCGTTTCCACGGTGGCCATACCATCGTCGGCCCCGTAATCTCGATCTGACTGAATCTACGACGTACTTTCTCTCAGTTTAGTGTTTTAGAGATTTTAGCTAGGTCCGGGGTCGTATCCGTAAATTGGTTAAAAAATTTTCAGCTAATTTGGGGGATTTGCGTAGTTGTTGGTTTGGTAATTTAATTGGGAATTTTGATGGCTAAAGTTGGTAGTTTAAGTGATTTTAATTTCTTGCCAAAGATTTAATTGAGGAGTGAATCACAATTCAAAGATTATTCCTCCTTTATGTGGAGCGTCCTCTGCCAAAAAAACGAAGAGTGGTATTTGGTTCTTTACAAAATGCAAGAAATTTTTTTTTCAGAAATTCTACAAGGAAAATGGCTTAAGGATGTGCGTTGGAGAAATAAAAGTTTAAGAAGAGCGCATTTATGATTCTCAAAAAAAAAAGAAGAGCGCATTTATAGATAATTAAAAATAAATTTACTCATGAGGGCTCCAGTAATTTAAAATAAATTTTATATATTATTTATAAATTAAAATATTATTATTTTATTAATAAATAATTTTTTAATTTGAAAATATTTGTTCATAAATTTTAATATTTTCTGATTAACTATAGTGTATCAAAAATGAATTTTTTTAAAAAATTATTTTTTAATGAAATGACAACATATGATTTATTTAACATTTCACTTGTAATTAATTATTCAATTATAATAAAAAAATTCATCATTTATAGTTGTGATTTTTATATAATAGTTTGATTAATCTTATATATTTAAAATTGTGATTAGTTAATTATAAAATAATAACTACTTATCAGAAAATTATAATACAATAATTATAAAAAGTATGTTCCTGACTATGTATAAAGTTTTTATATTAAAAATATATCAAATATATATATAATATAAAAAATATCTCATTCAAAGAAAGATTGGAAGTTGGTACTAACTCGCTTTCCTTAGATGGACGAGAAAATGTGAGGAGAGAGAAAGAAAAGTTGTTTTTTTCTTAATAAAAATAGAGAAAGGTAAAATTATAAAATAAACGAGTGTTTTTTTATTTTGATAGATTACATTTAATCTAAAAAGTAAAAAAAATGTAAATTCTTTTATTTTTTTTATTTTCCTTTTACTAATTGAAGAAAAAAATGAAAAAAAGAATACTATTTCCCTTCAATTTTTTTTATTTCTCTTTTTCTTCCGCCGAAAATAAATGTAGTGTTAAGTATTAAAAACAGAAAAAGAAGAAGAAAAAATGAAAGAAAATAGAAAAGCGGACGTGTCCTTTTGGCAGGATGAAACGGCACCGTTGTAATTAGATAAGGAAAAAGGCCGCTAGATTTAGGGTCTTGCTAGCTGGTCTGCTCAAGTCCCCATTGCTCATTCTTGCTTCTCCATTTTCAGGGTGATGACTTTGAGAGTTCAAATTTCCTCAAATCCATTGAAGTCCTAACACCAAGCCTCTCCATAAATCTGAGGTAGTCAACGGGTTTTTTTTTTCAGGTTTCCCGTTCTCTCTGCTTGTTTTTTCTATTGTAAAATTAAATTTCATTAGATATATTCATTAAAAAGAGAATTATTGTATCTAGAAATGGGTAAACAAATGATTTTCGTATAAGCATGCTGGATGATTGCTGTGGTTAAAAAGCTAAGCAATTCGTTGATGATGAATTGCCCTTTACTTATTTTGTTTTCTTATTGCTTATTGTGATAGGCTTTCTATTGGAAAGAGTGTAGTATCTCAGCAGCAGTATTGGGCATTTTCGGATTAACAAAATCAATGTACTAGAAGCAAAATTTTGTAAAATGGACTCTTCTTGGTTAGGATAGGTTCAGTATTCATTTGCCAAGTTCTATCTTCCATTTGCTTGGAATTACTTTGTTGCTGAGAGAATGTTGTCCCTTCAAATTAGTATTGGTCCAAAATCCTTTTTGCCTCTTTGTGCAGTGAACATTGATCACAATTCCCGCCCCTTGCTGCCTATTTCTAATTTTATTCCCAGTACTCTTAGTCCTTCATACCAAATCTTGCCCTCCTGTGTACAACGTAGCCGCGTTTTTAAAACTTTCCCTATCTTCACTATTTCAAGCAGGTCAGATTCCAAGCCTGACCCTGATCCTGAAGCTGGCTTGAATCCTAAATCTAAAGCTAAAACACCAAGCCACAACAACAAATCTATAGTTTCCAAGAACAAAGATGAAAATCAGGATACAAGCTTCCCAACAACCCTTCCTAAGAAGCCAAGACGTGGCCGTAGGAGTGAAGCGGTAGCCATTGAGGATTTTATACGCAACTCACTTGAACGGACATTTGAATCAATCCAACAGCAGAGTCCAGAAGTTTTTGAGAATAAGGTAAATGTGATGAAGGATAGACTTAACAATGATTTTGAATCTGACAGTAGTAGTGATGAGGATGAGGATGAGGATGAGGATGAGGAGGGTAGTGAAGTTGGTTTTAGAAGGGGAAAGAAGATGGTGGTGGAAGAGGATGATCCAGATTGGCCTTTGGATGCAGATGTTGGATGGGGAATTAGGGCATCAGAGTACTTTGAGCAGCACCCAATTAAGAATGTAGTGGGCGAAGATGGTTTTGAGATTGACTGGGAAGGAGAGATTGATGATAGCTGGGTAAAGGAGATCAACTGTCTGGAGTGGGAGAGCTTTGCTTTCCATCCAAGCCCGCTAATTGTGCTTGTATTTGAGAGATATAATAGGTAACTCTTTTCTACTCAAATTTATTTTGTTACTGTCAGTCTCTTTCTGATGGTCGTAGCTCCAATTTTTTAATATTGAGGCATATGACCCAGAATCTCAGCCACTTACACAGTGCTTATGAATGCATTTGTTGCAATTAATTTTGCCTGTGTTTGGCAAGAGCATTCAGGCAATAAAGTTGCTCAAGATTCATTTTGGTATTTCCTCATGATGCATGATGTTTAATGCCTAATTAAGTATTTATATTATGGTCTTATATCTTTGTACTAATTATTGATATTTATACACCATATATCTGTCATAAAAAATATATTTCAATATTTATCCCTATGTGTTATAAGGAAAACATCTATTCTTCATTTTGTCAACAGGGCAACCAACAATTGGAAGACTTTGAAAGAGATGGAGAAGGCGATCCAGGTATATTGGAATGCCAAGGACCGATTACCTCCTCGGGTATAAATCTTTGCTTTATTCTTGAGTTTTAAACCTTAACTTTGACTGAGAACACTATGTTGATAAAATATATATTACACTCCACAAACTTATTGACTCTCAATTTAAATGCACTTAAAACAGTATGCTCAGTGCATGTATTATTAGGGCACTCCATTTGGTTGTATGAGAAAGCAGAGTGTGTTTTACTTTGTTAGTGAAAGGTCTAAATTTTCTTGAATTTGTTTTGCCACGTTTATCTGCCAATAATAATGCCTTGAAATGTTCCTGGAGACAGGCAGTGAAGCTGGACATCAATATTGAGAGAGATTTGGCATATGCTCTTAAAGTCAGGGAATGCCCGCAGATTTTATTTTTACGTGGAAACCGGATTGTTTACAGGGAGAAAGGTAGGTTGTACAGTTACACTTTTAAGAGTTATACAAAGAATTGGTCTTTCAAATTGCTGTGAACTCCTTGTGTGATGTGTCACTTTAATGAGGGTCTTTGCAGAGTTTCGCACGGCTGATGAATTGGTCCAAATGATTGCTTATTTCTACTATAATGCTAAGAAGCCTTCCTGGATTGATGAGGCAGCCATATGTCGTCCTTATTAGGTCACGACGTGATAAACAATCTGAACCTACAGTCAACAATATGCTTTTCTCATAATCTTTTCTTGATTGTGTTAGTTTTCTGTTTTTCCTGGGGGATTATGATTTGTCATCCTTCTGACCAGGGCTTTCTTATGCTTCAATGCAGGCGATCCCAAGCTTTATCCTTGCTGAACATAATAGGACCTTATCTTCTTCCCTTGATGTGAAAAAGCAGAAAATGTCTTAAGGAAAACATGAACAAGTGATGAATCATCTTTTCTGAGACCAATTTGATGTATTATTGTTGAAAATTTTAGTCCTATCAACTTCTGGACAAGTGCATTGTAAATAAACTCCATGGATTACATATCTTGCCCAATTTTGCTGAATTACAATAGTGATAGTGTTGCTGCAGTAGTGTTTTTTTCATCTTTTTAAGTTTTAAGTGTTTCATGAATTGCCTTGGGAAATCAAGGGTTTCTGGAGGGATGCTTTTTGTGGATCATAATGAATCGAGAACTAGTAAAAGAGACATTAGGTTCTGGCCCTTTCAGCACAAGAAGTTGATTAGAATCCAAGTAGAGTTTCCACTTTCAGGACCCAAATATCTCCCTGCAAGTTTATGCTGTGTACGGATCCAAATGAAAGATAAAACTCAATGATGAAATTCCAACCAGGAATATTAAATATGAAAGAAATAACAGCTCCTCAAAATAAAGATGAAGATACAGATTGTTGAAGTGGGTATCAGAAACTAAACATCAGCTTCTCAACAACATTGCCTGAGGTTGACTTTCCAGTTCAAGGATGTTCACCCACAATTTTCTTCCCAACATTCTGCCCCCCAAATTGTTCATGCTTTGATAATTTTTTCCATAGTATTAAATAAATTAACTTCTTGGGCAATCTAAATATATCTTGCAAGGTAATATTATTCTTATTCAGACGCACCAAAAATTTGACAAAAACTTTTCCTCTCCTTTTCAGAAATATCTAAAAGTAAAGGGGTCAGGACATAAATAAAACAAATAAAGGAAAAAAAAAATTCTAGGGTGGCCCCTCTCCCTTTCTTCTCTTTCCTCTGACCACGCTCGCTTCCACCCCCACTCCAAAAATCTCTCTCTCTCTTTCTCATTGATTTTTCTAGGGTTTGCTGCAGATCTCGTTGAGTCCTTCATTGATCATTAATCTTCTCTCCAGAGGAAAAGGGAAAAAAATGAGAGGATTAGTGAACAAGCTCGTCTCCCGCTCTCTCTCCGTCGCCGGCCAATGGCAGCAACAGCAGCTCCGCCGTCTCAACATCCACGAATATCAGGTTTATTTACGTATACTATTTTTCCTTATATATATTATATATATTTAATTCCTTGCATGGCCTTATTATATATTTTTTAATTTTTTCTGTGAAAATTGAGATGGAAACTATGATCTCAAAAGCATACTTGACTAGTGATCTATAGTTTAACTGATTTTAGTTTCTGTTTGGTTCGCATGAAAATAATTTTACGAAGTTTACGGTTATTCATTCTTTTTTTTTTTTTTGTATGGGAATTAAACTTTTGAGTTTACTTGCATTTTTACTGATTTTTGTGGATCTGTGTATCTGTTTGGGAATGTAAATTTTATGTGAACGTACTGGTGATAGACGAAATTTTGGTTGTTTGAAAATCAGGGGGCTGAGTTGATGAGCAAATACGGAATTAACGTGCCCAAAGGAGTTGCTGTTTCTTCGGTTGATGAAGTTAAACAAGCGGTCAAGGATGCCTTCCCCAATCAAAATGAGGTAAATTCTTCAATTTCTGCTATGGATTTTATGTTTATATGTTTAATAACCTGACTATTCGTTATGTTAAGCACAGCAGAGTTATCGGCGTGTGTGCCTGACCATGAGAAATTGAATTCTGGAAAACTATTTTATGACATATTTTAATATGAAATGATTGAATAAGATCGGCATTGATAACTTTGATTATGGTGCAGCTGGTGGTTAAAAGTCAAATTTTGGCTGGTGGAAGAGGCTTGGGAACATTCCAAAACGGGTTTAAGGGTGGAGTTCACATCGTTAAGGCAGACCAGGTTGAAGAAATTGCTGGTATTTAAAGTTTTTTGATTATCTTTACAGAAATCTTGACTCTATTACACATTACAAAATACATTTATGTAAGAGTGTTGTCCTGGAGTTTGACATTTATCTTAGCAAAAGATGATATTCAAAGTTATACATGTGTTTCTTCATGTTCCATCAAACATGTTCTCTTGCTATTCGTTGTTATGATTGTAAGCTATTTAGTATTTAATGACTTTGCTTTTACTTTTAACCTGTTCTCAGTCAATATTTCTTTATTTGTTTTATAAGAGGTGCTTTATTTTTATTGAATGCAGGGAAGATGCTCGGGCAGATACTTGTTACCAAGCAAACAGGCCCCCAAGGCAAAGTTGTCAGCAAGGTTAGGCATGCATCATTTTTTTTGACGTGGAACTTAAGCTTCAATAAATTTACGCAGACAGTTTGAAATTAAACTTTGGGGCTTCGGTCTAGTAATTGTTGGAATCTGTTTCAACTTCATTTTCTTTTTACAGGTTTACCTGTGTGAAAAGTTATCACTTGTGAACGAGATGTACTTTGCTATCACTCTGGATCGTAACACTGCGGGTCCGGTATGTTTACAAACTGAGTAGGTTAACTTTAAAGCTGCTGGAAGCAACTATTTTTGCTACCCCAATTACTGGTGGTAACTTTTGTTGATTTCTCAAGAAGTCAAAGGTGCTTAATTGCACTGTGTTGTTCTGTTTCTCAGCTTATAATTGCCTGTAGAAAGGGAGGAACCAGCATTGAAGACCTTGCAGAGAAATATCCTGACATGATTATTAAGGTTTTGATTGTCTTTTTTCTGATGTTTTATTATAACCAATAAGGCAGTTTCTTCTTTCCATAGTGGTCATGATATGGTTATGCAACTGATTTATCATTTATTTTTGATAGGTACCTATTGATGTTTTCAAAGGAATTACTGATGAAGATGCTGCCAAGGTTGTGGATGGTTTGGCTCCCAAGGTTGCTGATAGAACTGATTCTATTGAACAAGTGAAGAAATTATATAAGCTTTTCTGTGAATGTGATTGTACATTATTAGAAGTAAGTATGAATTTCTTTGTTTGGCTATATTTTTTCCTTTGAATATCTCATATGTTACTAGTAGTTCTATTTATTAACTGAAAATGCATTTCTGTTTATTCTGATGCTCATCTTTTTGTGAATGGTAATTCTTTTGGTCAAGATCAATCCTCTTGCTGAGACTTCTAGCAACCGATTAGTAGCTGCTGATGCAAAGTTGAACTTCGATGATAATGCTGCTTTTCGTCGAAAGCAGATATTTGCTCTCCGTGATCCATCACAAGAGGATCCTCGAGAAGTATGGATTTGTCTCCTTGTTCATTTTCTTATGTTTATTAAATGATTATTCTTGGTTGTCTTGTAAATCAAAATACAACTTAAGTAAATTACATGATAATCCCATATTTGTACTCATGGCCCTATTCTGCATTTTCTTTTATTACAGGTTGCTGCTGCCAAAGCTGATTTAAATTACATTGGCTTAGATGGAGAAATTGGTTGCATGGTGAATGGTGCAGGTTTAGCAATGGCTACAATGGATATAATTAAATTGCACGGGGGAACTCCTGCCAATTTTCTGGATGTAGGTGGGAATGCTTCTGAAGGCCAGGTAATGCTGTCCTTTTCTTTTTATACTTTCATATCATTGCCTTTTGTCGGTAATTTTTTGTAATGAGGCTAAGTGTGCATGGGCACATGTTCACACACACTTCCGGTCATGCATTTCTAGCATCACTTAGCTTGCTGTAGACTTGTTAACTTTATAAAAAATTTGGCATCTGATGCTAACTTGATGCAATAATCACATTCAAATATATTTGTCTTTTAATTCTTAGATAACGTGGGACAGGTGGTTGAGGCATTTAAGATATTGACTTCTGATGATAAAGTGAAAGCAATTTTGGTGAACATATTTGGAGGAATAATGAAGTGTGATGTGATTGCGAGTGGAATTGTCAATGCAGCCAAACAGGTGAGAGTTGCAAAAAATTGTCTCAACTTCTGTGTGGAGCAAGTTCTTTATTTACATTGGTGACCAAGAGTATCACACTTCAATTGAATCTTAATATTTGGATGAACCATCATTTTAAAACTAGTGCAGGGAAAGCCCAACAGTTTGTTTGTAACTTCAAATTTTGACAAACAAAAACAATAATGGTTTCTTTTATCCTTTTTCTTTTTTCTTTAAAATTTGTTGAAACTTTAAGGCATTGACTTATATTGGGCCTTGTGGTATAGGTTGCCCTAAAAGTTCCTGTGGTGGTTCGTCTTGAAGGTACCAATGTTGACCAAGGGAAGAGGATTTTGAAGGTAGATATGAAATTGGATTATCTTTTGAACTCATGGACATAAATTTTCTTATATCTTGAGAATCATTGGTGCCATTTTGATTTATTTGATGATTAATAATGGTTCTGCAGGAAAGTGGAATGACGCTAATAACGGCAGAAGATTTGGATGATGCTGCAGAGAAAGCAGTTAAAGCGGCAAGCAGTTGAGGAATTTAAGATATTGAGTCTCATGTTCTTGTTTCTCAAAATCCTTCCAAATACTGATGAGTTTTATAAATCAGGCCCCATTGAATCTTGATAATGATAAAGCAGAGGGTTGAGGAATATTCTTTATTATACTGTCCCACGAAATTGGGTTTTCGTGGTTGATATGGTTGCATTTAGCATACAATTCAAGGTCTGAGATCAGCCTATTTCTTTCTTCTTGATTACTTGCATGTCACTTGCACACATTCTCCAGTCACCAACCACCTCTCTCTTCGTTTTAAGGTCACCTAGTGGAATTTGTTTCAACAAATAATCCATTGAGAAAAAACAGAGTGGAGATTTGTGTGGGCATGCATGTGTGATCAATATGAACAATTAGATAATCGTGGCATGGGTGAGCCAAACGGAAGCAAACACATTACGAGAAGTTATAAGATGAATAATTTATTGTGATTCCCTGTATTAAAGATCATAGCTTATTGAGAATCCTTTTATGACAGCTGAGGTATATGAGAGGAAAATGGTCAGGCTGCTTTAGGCAAAGGTTTATTCCTTGTTTAACAAATCTGCAATCTTGTTGGAAATGCAGTAGGAGGTGGATTGTATCGTGAGCATGGGATTGACGCCAATTGCAGTTGGCAGGACACTTGCGTCGCACACGAATAAACCTTCCGCTTCCCAACTTTGACCATTCTCATCTACGGCACCTTCTTCCTGGGTGGCACCCATTCTACAACTTCCCATCTGATGAGCAGAAAAGTACATGGTCCAGTACTCCTCCTTGGAACTAACACCTCCTACTACCGGAACCTCGTCCAAAAACTCCTGCAACCTTTCCTCCGTAAGACCTTTGCATTTGATTCTCTGCCCATCGCTACGATGGGTTCCCACTTCCACCGCCCCAGCTGCTATTATAATCCTCAAAACTTGCCTCAACCCAATCTTAAGATTCTCTTTATCCATTTCACTGAACCGATACCTGATCTTACCTTCTTCCATTACTTCCCCTGAACCCTGGTCTCTGATCAACGTGAAAAGGTGAGCCAACCTGGGATACCTCACCATTCTTTCCTTGAGCTCACTTCCCGAAACCCATGGAGATAATGCTGCCACTGAGGCTGGTCCAAGTGCAGGAGTTTGGATAATTGCATGGACGTTGCTTTCTTCTGAAACGACCTTATGGAATGAAGTGATGATTCCGCCCTCGTACATTTTGCCTTTTATTCCTGATGCATCTTCTGGAAAGTATCCCCAAGCTACTAGCACTGGATGCAAATGAAGATTCCTCCCAATATTTGGATTCTTTAACCCACTAGAGATCATCAGAGGGGGAGTCAAGAGAGACCCACAAGCTGAAACTGTTGCTTTTGCCTCAATATGTAGCTTTTTGGTCAATTTTTTGTTCCAAGATGTTGCAATCACACCCAGGCATTTCTTTCTTCGCCTTGCATCGTTATCATTCACCAATATGAACTTGTCAGCTTTGCAGGCTGTCAGGATCACAGCACCGCAGCCCACGGCATCAACCAGCCAAGTAGAATCAGTTCCTTTCTTATCTCCTGTTCTACACCCTAAATTACAAGAACCACAGTAATGATTCTCTGTGGCATTCCTTGGAACTGCCTCGACTTTCAAACCAAGCTTCTCACACCCTTTTCTAAGAACTTGATTTTGGAATCCTTCCTCCGTACAATTTTCTGTAACGCCGATCCTCTTGCGCACGGCATCCATTGCAATTTCATACTCTGGGCTCCCAAACAATGGAATCTTGTGATCCACACACCACTCTCTGAGAACATTCTTTGGTGTTTTAATTGAGGCAGACCAATTAATAGCCGAGCCCCCTCCAACTGTTGACCCAGCCATGATCATAATTTTCCCGTTCATGGTTGTCAAAAATCCCCCGGACTCGTAAAGCTCAGACATAGAGGGACATTCTAGAGAAGTGTAGTCTTGTGGTGCAAAATAGTTGCCTTTCTCAATAACAACCACCTTCTGGCCAGAGCGTGCAAGAACTGCTGCAGCAACCCCTCCTCCGCAACCGGAACCAACTATCACTACGTCACATTTGATCTTGTAAAGGTTGTGCTCTGGATCCTCCATGACTTGAAGGCCTTTTTCAGTGAGAGATTGGACAAAGGTTGAGTCATCTTCATGCATCGTTTCTATGATACCCTTTTGAAGTGGTCGCCCTTGAGGATATGCCTTTTTCTGCCTGTTGTCTACTTGGTATCCTATTGCTTTCCATGCTGGGTTTCCTGAATTCTCATCGGTCTGCATCAGAGGAATTTGGAAACTTGGAAATGGTATTAGGAAGAAATAGACAACAGTAAATACATCAATACTCTATGTTAAGCAATAGATTACATCCAATTTCTTCAACTCAAAAGTGTTTGGATACGTGTTTCACCTAGCCCAAGTATCCCGCAGGAAACCCAATGTTCCTTGCCTCCTAAAATATTTGACTTTACTAGTTCCATCCTGTTGGATTTTTTGGGGAAAATACTCGTAATGGTTCTTCTTCCATTTGGATAAAACTATACCTCACATATTTAATTTAATGAACTTGAAAAGAACCACTTTTTAGTTGGTCCACATTTTCTGTCGAAAGCATACAACAATAAGACAACATAAACGAAAGGTAAGATTGGTGGTACCAGGGAGAAGAAGATGAACAAGCAGTAGGTTTTGATCAATGCAAAAACAGCCCTTAGAGGTAAAGGATGCACTTTCCTCGACCACTTGATGAGGATTTTTTCTCTCCTCTCCACCGGAATTTCTGAAAACTTGTGAATGAATGGCCATTTCCAGTCACAGCAATCCCAGCCACAGAGCAGCAATGTCCCCAGTCTGAAAGAGACGAGTGTCAGAACAAGTTTAGCGAAGGAGACAGCTTTGGGTTGAGCCCTCTTCACCAGAAAATCTGCTACCTGTTTCCCATTCGGTAATATGTTTTTCAAGTGTCAGCTCAAAAAAGGAAGAGACAACCAGCTTTGGAAGAACAAAAACAAAAAACAGAGAGAGAGAGAGAGAGAGAGAGAGATAAGAAGATTAGAATTGACCTCATCAGGAACCGGAGGCTCAGCCCCAGATGCTTTGTTGAAAGCATCGAGGGCAGCTGAATTCTGCTTGTCATCCAATTTATCATCAAGTGGCAGGGGAGGGACGAAGGTTTCACAGATGGCAGCAAGTGATTGGATCTGAGCTGAAGAGAAACCATGAGTATAGCTACTTCTTCTCCTACCCCCTCGCAGCAAAGGATGACCGCTCTCTTTTCTTTCCATTTCACTTCTCCGGAGTCCTTCGTCGTCTTCAGTCTTCACTCCTGCTTGCTTCAGTTTCAGTTGTCACAATTGGGGTTTCGAGTTGTGACGAGAGAGAGCACAACTTATCAACTTTTAACACTTCATTGTCCTGTTGTAGACCCTAAAGAGGTCATTTAATTGGCGGAAAGCGTCTGCACCCATGAAACTCACACTTTACTATTAAAATATGCTCTGCTTTTTAATTTTTCCCTTATTGCATTTTTTCTTTAAATATTTGATGCTCACATAATTTATAATTTAAGTTCAGAAAGAGATTTTGGAGAGATTTTATTCTCTTATTTAATTAATTATTTCAATTTTTTAATATTTATCTTTAAAATTGTATGAATTTTTAATTTTATAATTTATTAATGATGGGATATGTTCTAAATAATATGTCAAAGTATCAAATATAAACTATTGTTATTACTCATCATTAAAATCATAATATGATATGTTGATTATGTGTGAACATGGTGGTTGAAATGCCAAAGGAAAGAGAGTATAACAATACAAAATTATTTAGCCTCTAATCATTCGGTTTACGTATTCGTATTGAGGAGATTAACGAATAAATATCTCAGAATTCTATGGCCACGGTTGCATAGCAAGACATCAATTCAATCGCTAAGTTCTGGGCCCACCAATGAATCAACAAAAGGGGCAGTCCAGAGATTACCCGTGCTTGCCTTTCATTCATTTTCTTTATTAGTACTTGATCGCTTTCATACGTAACTTTTCTTTGGGTCTTGTACCATTATCCAAATCATATATTTGACATTTTATTTAACAAAAATAGAATATACACTGCTAGAGAAAGTGCAACTACAAAAATGAAAGTTTCTGTAAAATTTATTAATCTTCAAGTATAAGATACTTTTGAGTATTTGATTCATTAATTAGTATATGATCTTCGATTTAAAAAATAGAATTCGAATATCTTTTCTCTTAATTAAAAAAAAAACCTTAAAGTATAAGATGTAAAATAGTAAGAGAGAGCAAATGTGTGAATTGAGTGGTTTGGTCCGTCGTACCTAAGGACCAAATGGATCAACTATTTTAAACGAATCGACAAAAAGTTAACCGAATATAAAAAAAGGCCAAATCGATTAATTACAAAATTAGTTTGGTCTATTTGATTTTGGACCAATGAACTAAATTTTTATTACTTTTTTTAACAAATTATATTATTAAAACTTATAAACTTCATTTATAATTATAAAGTATACAAATTATGTATAAATTATATACATGTATATATAATATATTACTTTATTATATATATAAAATTAATGACATAATTTATATGTCAAAACTTGTATAAATAAAACAAATTATAAACAATATGTTATAAAAATTAAGATGATAACTAGTAAAATTATTAAGTGTAATCATATAAATAAAATCTATTATAAGTTACGGTAATGTTTATGTATAAATTAAATAATGTATATATATAATATTATTTTATTATGTATATATGAAATTAATGACACAACTTTTATGTTATAATGTTTTATATTAAAGTTTGTATAAATAATAACTAATTATAAATAATATATTATAAAAACTAAAGCAATAAGCAATAAGTTTATTAAGTGTAATCATATAAATAAAATTTATTATAAGTTATAATAATACTTATGTATAAATTAAATATATATATATATATAATATTTACAAAATTACATATATATTCATAACATTTTATATTACGAAACATTATTAAGATGTAATAATTATAACATATTAATATGTAAGATATTTACTATCATATATTACAATATTAACGTATAAGTTATATAATTTAAAATATATAACTTGTAATTTCATATTTGTATAGATTTATAAATAAATATATATATAAATATATAACTCAAATTAAATTGCTATGATTATGATTTATATACATACATCTAATAAATTAATAAATTTAAAGTATATTATTAATTAAGTTTATTATCAATTCTTCTTAATATATATAAAAAAATATTTTATATAATATATATAATTAATTTGGTATTTTGAATAGATTAGTTTAAAAATTTTAAAATCGAGAACCGATTAAAAAATCAATTAAATTAAATATTTTAGACCAATTAGACCGAATCGTATTACTCACCTTTATAAAATAGTACCTCTTCTAAAATAAATTTAAAATGGTAAATGGTGTTTAGATTGAAAAGAAATTCAGAATCTGCTATCACTTTGAGGCAATTATGAATCTCACCAAAGACTTTCCAATGAGTCCATCATCTTGCTTGTCCATGACAAAGTAATTTTAGGGTGGGATGCGATCACTAACCTCTTGAGACCCAAATCAGTAGATGACGAAAACATTTGTAATGGATGTTTGATGCTTATTAACTCGGTAAAATTTGACTCTTACACATCAAGTGGACCAAACAACAAATCCCTCCACGCAAGTTCTAACCCCGAGCTATTAACATTGCCCTTGCTTCCACACTCGAATGGTCCAAGCAGCCAACCATTCCATCCCCAAAAAAGATATTCCATTTCACGTTTTGGCATTAATTACGAGCAAACCAAATGGACCAAACACCAAAGGGTGGCACGACATGCCAAAAAACGGTCATCCCAAAGATTCCACGGAATTGGGACACATCCATGGCAACCAATTAGTTAGAAGAAACACGACACGATGATTACGTTTAAATAAAGATTTATTTAATTTTTTTTAAATAATTTGAAGATTCTTTTAGTTATTATATCAAAAAAATATCTTTATTTTTACGTTGGAATGATTAAGTAGGTATCTCTATAAGTTATTTTGAATCAATCATATATGTGTTATGAATAAAATTGATAATACATCGATGCCTAACATCTCATCAAATACTTTATAATTTAATATACTATGGAATCGGATCAAATTATTTTTTTATTTCTTATTTTGTAATGAATAATATGTAATAATCTGATTTAAGATCAGCTAAAATCAATGCAAACAAGGTGGAGAATCGTCCGACCATGCATAGTCACTTGTACAAGTAAGTTTAAAATAAGGCAACTTAAAACTCATCCTGATTATGTTTGCTGGTTAGATTAAGCAAGGTTATTTATGGTCTTAAACAAGCACTAATTAAGAGCTTGGTATAGATCAAGGTCTAATTAGCTCTTTTTTGATCTCATATGGCTTTCACAAAGACAATGTTATTGCATTTAGGCTGCTTTATATGGATGACCTTATTCTCATGCCAAATGATTTCTCATGTTGATCACACTTATGGGTCATGTTCTCTCATAAGGACATGGGGCATTGAATTACAATTACTTAATAAAAATAAAAGTCATCCCTCATTCCCAACACCTCTCCTAAACCATTGTCTAGATCCAGATTTGATTACAATTCATCATCCCATATTTGTGTCACCATCTTGCAAAGGCATATTGGAGGGAAAGCCTTGTTGAACATCAAGCATGTTGAAGATGATAAAGATCAGACTTAAGACTTACTTTGGGATCTAAGGTGGAAATTAGCTGCTCCTACACAGCCAACATGCTTGGAAATGTGAACAAGAGTAAGAGAAAGAGTTGACTACAGCTTCTTTCTCTTAGCTTCTATCCTTGTAATATTACTGACAATAGCTTTTAGTTGGCAGGTGAAATATTGCAAATTTACAACCAAATTAACCGAAAGGCCTGCCTTGCATTTTAATCAGGATCCATGTTCTCCACGAAGAGTAGTAATGCGGAGTTTGGGAAGAAAATTAAACTAATATTAAAATTTTGGTAAAAATTCAATATTCAAATTTCAAAAGGATATAATATTATAAAGGGGTATTTTAAAAAATAACTTTTTTTATAATTTTAATTATTTTTACTTAAGTTGGACAAAATTACCCTTAATGAAATCACACGCTATGATATTACATGCCATATACAAAATCATATTACACATTATGTACAAAAACATGTGACAAGTCATGGTTAAGTTGTTACACGCCATATACAAAAATATGTGACAAACTATGTACAAAAACATGTTATACCCCACGGTTAGGTTGTTACAAACTATGTACAAAAACATGTGACAAACCATGGTTAGATTGTTATACGTCATGTATAAAAACATATGATACGTAATGTACAAAAACATGTTATACATCATGATTAGGTTGTTATACGCTATGTACAAAAACATATGACAAGCCATAGTTAAGTTATTACACGCCATTTATAAAAAAAAAATACTATTGTTACACACCATGGTTAGTGATAATTATATTTTATAAAATTATTTTATTCTAATTTTGTTAGTAAATATTAGCTAAGTTCTTAGTTTTCAATTATAATTTACTTAATTTTTAGTTGTTTTATATTTAGTTTATTTTTAAGTGAGTTATTTTAATTTTATGTTATTTCTTTTAATTTGGTTAATATTTATTAATTTTTATATATTTGGTAGGACTTAAAGTAATTGGGCTTAAGTTTGGAAAGTAAAGTGTTGAAAGACCGAAAGTCTACTTGCATATGTTTCAGTACTTTAGTCATATTTCAAGCTACAGAACTCCAATTGCTGCGATTCTTGGACCATTGGAAAGTTAAGAGACAAAGCTACAACTTTGATGAAAATTGCTTTGCCCAGTTCTACCTGAAAGATAGAGAAAATCGTGTCGAAAAGTTACTAGACGTACTGTACTGGAAATAGCAGTTTGTAAAGACTAACAAGTGATTTTTGGACTCTCATTATGTTTTTAAGCCCAATTAAATCCTAGGTTAACTTGAGAAGTTTAGGTTAAGTTTGTTAGTATATATAAGATATTTTAAAACCATTAAAGAGAACTTTTGAGGAGATTCAAGAATTTAGAAGTCGAGGCAGAAATTTGGAGATTAAGTCGACGAATATTGTTTTGTTTTCTTCCTTGGCTTTTATTTTCTTGTTATTCTCAATGGTTAAATTTTATAAAATGTTATTTGATTTTACAATTATGAGTAGCTAATTTTTTTTTCTATGATTGCAATTAAACTCACATGTAGTCTAAGTTTTTAATCTCTTTCTTACTTCTTTTTAATGAGAATTGAATTGTTTATTCTAATTTGTTCTTAATATTTTTAATTGTCTGATCACCAATTAAATTGATTTAGGAACCTAAACAAAGTTGAAAAAGAGAATTTAGAGTAGACTAAAATTGGCATAGCATATGATCATATTAATTGATTTACGTATAAGATAAGGATATACCTATAGGCCATATGTAGCCAGATTAGAGCTTAAACTTAATGAGTCTGTTTTAATTTCAATTCACATAGGGATATAGTGCTTTGGTTAAAATATATATTTTTATAAGTTAAGTCGGGAAACCCTTATAAATAATTTAGGACTCTAGGTTAATAATTTAACCCATTGAAATAAATTAAGGAGGAGAGGTAAAATTTAGATGAAGTGTGAGGGATATTGTAATCCTATACTTATTTAATCTGATTTTTTCTCAACTTATTATTTTGATTTTTCTTGTTAGTTTAAATTTTAGTTTATTAGTTTTATTTAATTACTCAATTTGGATTGTTTGGATAAGATTAAATTGTTCTAATTTTAGAATTTAGTAAAATTTTATATTGATTCCCTGTGAGATCGACACTCTGCTTGCTTATATATTATCTGTTCGATACGTATACTTGCGTAGTAAAATTTTAACTGATAAGTTTTTGACTCTTAGATTTTGCATAAACTAATTTGAATTGCATGATATTCTTTTTAAAAGAGCATTAACACACACACACGAAAGTCTATTCAAAAAATAAAGTTTCATTTGAATTAATGTATGAATTTAAAGATTAGTTGTATGTTACCTTAAGTTGAAATTTGAGTTAATTTTTGAAAAAAAATTGAGAAATCATGATTTGGTATTTCTATCTCTCGTTTAAGGATTTTTTGTGTTTTTTTTTTTTTGTGATTCTTTTCTTTTGCTCGAGGATTAGTAGTTAGTTGTTACACGTCATATTGAAAAAAAATATTATTGTTATACGTCATGTATAAGAACATGTTACATACCATGGTTAAAAAAAATTGTTACACGTCATGTTTAAAAAAAATATTATTATTACACGCTAGGTTGAAAAAAAATTATTATTACATAACATATTTAAAAACATTTTATCACACTTTAATACCTAAAATGTTATTATTTACGAACCAAAATTTTAAATCCTCTTAATTCTCTTCATTTTTTTTTATTTTTTTGACAATTTGATACTGATTAAAGTGTTTCTAACATATTTTCATAAATCAAAACACAAATTTTATTATCTAAAACACTTACTTTGACTAAAACTTAAAAAAAAAATAAAAAACTTAAATTTATAAATTCAAAAATTTAAATTTATTGATGTCTAGGTCCCGAATTGATTTAATTAAAAGCTATTTCAAATATTTGTGATTATTTCTACTATTTTAGTTTTATCCAAAATACTTAAAAATCGAATTCTCTAAATAACTACTCACCTAAACACATCAAAACTATTGATTGGTGTCTTGAAAGTGCAAGAAAGAGAAATTTAAAAATAAAATAAAGAAAAATCTGACGTATAGTAAACAAATGTCGAAAAGAAAAATCGATAAAATTTAAGAAAGTGGAATAGTGAGAGAGATACAAATGAAAAGAAATTGTAATGAATGATTTAATTTATTTAAAATAGTTTAAAGAGTATTTTTATCAAGTCATGATTAAATATAACTAAAAACAGTTAAATTTATTTTGATGATTATTTTATAAATATTTTTATCAAGAAAGATTATTCTTCACAATTTCTTCTAATTTAATAAATTGCATGTTAAATTCTAAATTGCAGAATAACTGCACAACTAAAGGAGTTCCTGACGTAACTGATAAAGAAGTCGGTCCAGTGTTCTTCTTCAGCATGCTGCTTCTCTAACCAAAAATTAAGCAGATGAGGATGAGACATTGATATCAGCCTTGAGAAAATGGAGCTGCCGTTGCAAATGCAGAACCTGTCATGGTACCGAATAGGACAGTCAGAGATCAACAAGGTCCATCATAATTGATTAACCAGTGTGAAACAGGCATGAAGATGAAAATCGAATTCTTAACCAAAAGCCTAAACACTATTTGTTAGGATCTTTGAACTGCCTTTAGTGGCCAAAATAGTTGGTCACTAGTCAGCCTACTAGAAGAAAAACTGATGAGAATAAAAATAAAAACAAATCCACTAGAATGTGAAAACAGACCATGGCGCCTTGCTCCCCAATTTTGCTAGACTATTATGTTCTAAAGTTTAAGAAATTTAAAATGATGATGAAACCCAAAGACATTGGAAAATGATTAAAAGAAAAATGGATAAAATCAAGACATAAAAGGAAATACTAAGAATTTGAGGGAAACAAAGAAAGAAAAGGAACCA
The DNA here is from genome assembly GCA_036013995.1 of Theobroma grandiflorum. Lineage (NCBI taxonomy): Eukaryota > Viridiplantae > Streptophyta > Magnoliopsida > Malvales > Malvaceae > Theobroma > Theobroma grandiflorum. The sequence goes on along the minus strand of CP142130.1, from coordinate 12,944,400 downwards.
GACATCACCTCCTCTCGAAGCAAAGTCGGGAGACTGGCAACCGATGTAAGACCTTTCATCTGTGCCTGTAGCTTCTCCTCTTTAAGGCCCAACCAGGTATCTTGAGGCAGGGCAAAAAGAAGTACTGTCAGACCATCCCCCATTGATGGATGCATACCACAACAATTATTTTGGTCAAAATCACACAAACAACTGGGCTCTAGTTGCGATGATGGGATAAGCATATCAACCCTTTGTTCGGTGCCATTACTAATTACTGTGCCAGAAACCATTGTGACAGGCTCCTCACTGTCAGTTTTTATAAGTTTCACATTTGTTCCTTTACAGCATAATCCATTTGATGACCTGACTCTCCCCGTTAGAAGTTCTGCTCCTTGGCAACAAACATTTGCAGCAATGTCAGCCAACCTATCTTCATAACCCAAAGATGCCACGTTGTTGCACGACGAGCTCTCAAATGCCAAATATCTCGTCACATGTCTGAATAGTTCAGTCTCTCGAATTTGTTTCAATTCTTCTCCCTGAAATTTCAAATTAGTATCTCTTTCTATTGTTTTTCTCTCCAAGTCATAGGAAAATATCAGACTAAGAGTTGAACAAATGAAGCTCTAAATTGAAAATTCACTCTTTTTTAAAAGGAGGAATTGACAGCAAAGATAAGTGGTAGAGCAGAGAAAGATGAACAAGTATGCCATAGGAAACCTTGAGTGCAAGCCTTCGTTTCTCCTCTTCACCTAACATAGTACTGCCGTCATCCTGTCTCCGAACCTCTGCCACCCACTTGATTAGTTCTTGCAAATTGGGAGGTGCTGATTTGAATACAACGCGTAATACATCATCAACATCTTTTAGATACCCGGAAGTGAAGAGAAGGGGAACATCTTCTGTCAAGTACTTTGCAACAAAGTTCCAATCCTCGTGTCGACAGCTCTGCATTTGATCCACAATAGCACGCAATACCAATTATCACCTCTTTGAACAACTAAGTTATGACAAACACAAAGAAAGCAACTAAAGAATAAATGAATCAAAATTTGAAACGTATCTAGAGACTGGAAGCAGGAACACAATTATCAACAGCAAAGAATATTTTTGTTTATTTTTCAGAGAGGATACTTATCGTACTATTAGACCTAAATCTTAATGCCAACATTCCCATATTTAGTTCAAGATTTTAAATTCCCCTACATGTGGCCCGGTTCAAATTTGCATAAATTCATATTAAAGAGCAAATTAAAAAATGTCACTTAATAATATTAAATCAAATTGCACCAATTGTTACCATATATACTCATTCCAACTATCATTGTATAGTACACTGACCTTTGAGGAGAAAAAGGGGTATGAAAAGATTTAGCAACAACAAGATGGAATTAGATGAGACTAGCTGGCACTGATAAATTAAAGTACCACAGTATAAAGTACGGATGCCGCTTTATGAAGCTTTGAAATAACCATGAACCTGAAGAAAGCAAGCACGAGTTCTGGTTAAAAAAATAAGAAAACTGAATTGCAACAGCAAGATAGTAATAATAAGCAGGCGAATTTGAGAACTCACAAGCTACAGCTTACAACAATCCAATGGACCAATCAATGCTTGATTGTTAAATGTACTTAGAAGTTCGAAACAAAATATAAATTCAAGTTGGGCATGCTTTCATGAGAGCAAAAACACAAGTAACATAAGTAACAAACATATAGAGCCTAACTTGATGAAGAGGAAAGACTAGATTACCCTCTACGATGCCCGGTTGCTTTGTCGACTGTGTTCATAGCCTCCCAAAGAAGGGAAAGAGGAACCCAATGAGGAGGGTATTTAAATCTAGCAACGTCCAAAATCAGAACCATATCCTTTCCAGCATGGTAACCCCCAATTGGCGAAAAATGACCACTTCCTGTCTGCAACCAACTATCATTTTTAAACTTGTAGGCACAAAATAAATAAATAAATAAATAATTTGAAGAAAAAAAAAGTCAAATAAATATATAAAATGAAATGTGAGTCAAGAAGTTACCTGCTTGAGAACTCCTCTTTGGTATGAGACGATCAAATGGCAATCCACGGAGGAAGCACACGACATTACGCGTTGCCGAAAATCGTCCAAACTAGATTGGTCGGTCCTGAAAGTTTCAACATGAGCACCGTTGCAAACAGCCAAGCAAGCAACTTTACCAAAAGTGATGCCTTGATCTTTGATTTTCTCCAGAGGCTCGCAGCAATCTAACATTGAATCATCGAACCATCTCCAAGGCCCTGTTTAAATTGAAAAAAAGATTAATTTCGCTTGGCAGTTTAATTAAATAGAAACAAAAAAAGGCATTTACCTTTCCAGGTTCTTCCAGGATCGATAGCGAGGGCGTTTAAGACCATGGCGAGAGTGGCGAGTCCGCAATACGCAGGCTCCGATTGCGTTTGGTAGTATGATATAAGTTTGAAAAATCCTTCCATCGTTCCTCCAGCAAGAGCTTCCGTGAACAGTTGCTGTAAATAATTCCGATAGAAAATTTTTTGAACTAAAATAAATATTTAAAAGATTAGAGAAAGAGAAAGACAGAAATTAGGGCCCTTTTTCTGCTTACCTTGCCCTCCGGAGAAGCGAACTCGATTGCAGGAGGAGAGGGAAGAGTTCTTCTGTAAAGACCCGCCAACGCCATTGCCGGCTTTTTTTTTTTTCAACTTCTTGAGAAATATTTTTGCTCTTAATTGTCACTCTTCAGTCTTCACATCAGGTAACCGGTACCATACGGCCATGGTACAGGTTAAGAAACAACCCAAGCCAGCCACGTGTCTTATCGGCGTTGGATGAACGCAAAACTTATACTCCAGTCAACTCCATTGACATTAATTCTACAATTTGCTACGAAGGTCGGATTGAATATTAATGGCGAAATGGAGAAGAATGCTGGGATCCAATAGAAGGGTCAAATAAGTGTTTATTATATGGAAAGAGTGAGTTGGGAGTTGATTTTGTCTAATTTAAATCAAGATAAAGCATGTAAGGTTTGAAAGACTTGAATTTGTAACGGCTGACATACTATATAGTTATTGAATAAATTCAGAAGTCAAATTCATTTATTAAAAAATGTTACAATTAAATCAATAAATCAATACTACAATAGGTGAATCAATAGTGTTGGAATAAAAGTAACGACACGAAAAATAATTTTTGTTTTGCAATTTTAGAACATTTTAAAAGATTTTGGTAATTAAACATTGATTGAATAAGATTATCTAGTAAATAATTAATATTTACAAAGAATTATTCTATTGGGTCATGAAAATAAAAAAAGCAAAAATACCTTTATATTTTAAATTTTAATCGAAATTACATAAAAATTTATTAATTTTTAAAATAAACATTTTATTTTAAAAATACAAATACTATTAATAGAGATTATAAAAAAATTAAAATAACTTTTTTTATTAATTTAAAAAATTATTATTATACTTTAAAAAAAATTAAAAACACCTATTTGTGCAACCAACTCTCCAAAAAAGAGAGAGAATGAAACATTGATGCTCCCTTAAAATGCACGATCAAAACTCTCCAAAAGAGAATTTTTTTTTTTAATTAATAAAATTATATAATAATAATTTTAAAAATTAATCAAAAATAAAATTATCTTTTTACTCTAATCAAATTAATGAAAACACTAAAAATTGACTAAAAACTGGACACGAAAAATTTTTTTTTGAGATAATATTTATTTCGACAACTAAATAGACTTCTATGTAATTTTAATTAAAACTTAAAAAAGAAATTTTACTCAAATAAAAATAAATTATCAACGTAAACATATGACAAATGCATGCGCCACAGAATCCAGCATGACTAAAAGTAATGAGATATGGGACTTTACAGCACCAAGACTTGCAGATTGGAAGGAAAATTGCTTTTAATCAAATTACAGTGCACACGTTTGCAGCATCCATAGCACTCCTAAAACATCGAATGATCCACTTTACAGTGCACTTGCCATGATTAAAAGTTTTCTACCAACGAGTTAGCACAACCACTGATCCTGTTTCAAAATTAAATCTCCTTTCCAGGAGATAATCCACCACTCCTCACCAGGAGAGATTACTACCTGTGAATGATATTTCTTTCCACTTTGCCTCCAGGTATCGATCCCTAGAAACTCCCCTTGCCTCTTAGTAAAGATACTTCAGTCAAAGGGCTGCACACTTGCAATTGCTTGCTTTCCCCTGAAAAAGAAGGCCGACAAATTTCTATGGTGCTATCTAGCTTTTCTCATTCTTGGAAAAAGGGGATTATTTGCTCTTTGTTAGCTATATAAGCCTTGGAAAAAAATGAGAATAAAAAGGACGAGGAAGCAAGAGGGGATGATGGTGTAATAGGCTAGTATAAAGGTGCACCTAGATCCTCATCTACCTTATTCTCTTGGCACTTCTTGAGAAGATGGAGCTGCTGTCGTAGGTGCAAAACCTGCCATACCAATATTTGCTAGTAGTTAGATATCTTTGAAAGACAGATTCATACATGCTGGGCATTGTTTTTTCTCTAGCATATATTGCAGGTACTTCTCAGCTGAGATTTGGAAAAAGCCTACAGAAGGCAACTCAGACACTCAGTTATTTATCATTCCTCAAGCAGGTCATGTTCTCGCTCAAAAGTCAAAAGAATGACAATAGCAATCAAAACTTATTTCTTTACCATGCCCCATTGAGTATTTTATCTTATGAATTAATCCACAAAAGGTTACCCTAAAAGAAAAACCCAGAAAGACCACTGTAATGTTTTTACCTCTTCCTGAAGCAAGGTGGGAAGATTCTTAGTCAAGACAAGGGAATTTATTTCATGCAAAAGCGTCTCATCTTTGATACCAGACCATGTTTCTGGAGGCAAGGCCAACAGCAGAGCTGTTAGAACATCATTGCCAGCTGGGTAAATCCCAATGCAACAAGTTGCGCTAGAGCCACAACAATTCAGTTTTTTAGGGCCTGAAGGAACCAGCACATCAACCCCCTGCTCAGAGCTACCAGTTACCACTGTCCCAGACACCAAGGTAATAGGCTTGTCACCATTAGCCTTCAAGGTAGTAACACAAGTTTCCCGACAGCAATAACTCTCTGGAGAACCAAACTTCCCAGCCAAAAGTTCTGCCCCTTGACAACAAACTCCTGCAGCAATGTCAGGGAGATTACTTTCATGACTTATAGCCAGTACATTTCGGCAACACGAATTCACTGATGATAAAAATGATGCAACATGCTTAAAAAGGCCAGTTTCCTGTACTTGTTTCAACACCTCTTCCTGGAAGGGCAAAAGCAAATTGTAATGTTAAACTTTAGAGTACTAAGACAAGCTGCACAAATAGTATCTTGCAAACTAAAAGGAAAAGGAAAGCAAGAAGTTCTACAGCACCTTCAGAGCAAGCCTTCCTTTCTCCTCTTGGCTAAGATTTTGACCACCATCCTCTCTTCTCCTAACCTCTGCAATCCACTTGATAAACTCTCCAAAATTTGATGGGAGTGATGAGAAAACAGCTGAGAGAACTTTATGTACGTCTTTCAAATCCTCTGACTTCATAAGATTAGGAACATCATCCATTAAATACTTTGCAACTCTGACCCAACTTTCATGCTTACAGCTCTGTTTAAAAAACAGACATACTCAGAAAGGCGACAGAAACAGTTCAAAATTTCAGCCCTAATATATTAAACCATACAGAGCAAACCCACAGACATGACTGATATGCACCAATATAGGACTCAACACACTTCAAAACACAAAACAAGGAAACCGTAAAGAAATCCAAGACAGTCATTCTAGCACTAGGACACAGCACCCAACAGATGCATCCAGAAGAGACGCAACATTACCATATAAACATGTAAACAATTGTTATTACCAGAGTTACCAGAATTTACCTACCCCCCTACAATTCACAATCTGGAACAGTGAAACACATGATCCTATCACAAATATAAGAAAAAAAAATTGAAAGAAGAAATCTCTAGACAGAAAAGACAGAGGAACCAATCTGCTAGTGAAGGTGCAAGGGAAGAGAAGTGGTGCAAAATAACCTTGAAATTAAAAGGCTTTTAACTTTTCAACCAACAGCAAACTAAGAGAAGCTTTATGTTTTTAACTTTTCAATTAAAAGTTAATTAAGAAATTTTAAGGTTTTAAACTTTTTACTGCTGATGATATTAACTCTAATATTCCAACAACCCACCTGCCCAGCCCACATATACACACCAGAAACAAACAAAAGGAGATTTGAAAACAGAGATCAGAAAGCATGAAGAATTGTAGAATAACAGCATCTCTGTAAGTGCAATTTATAATGTCAAGATATCAAAATACCAGGGTGTAAAGCAATCCTGGATCTCTATGAGGTCTGGAAATAAGCATGAACCTGGAAAAAATATATAAACTATACATGAGAATCTGCAATTAACACTTCTTTGTATCCCAATAATGATGAAGAAAAAATGAAAGAAAGAATCAAAATGTTTAGCAAACCACAGAGTTTGGACAGCACTACAGTTGCGGAATCTCTCATTCTCAATTTTCTACAATATATAGGCAAGTATGTACTCAAGCTGAAAAAGCTCAACTGTGTAGCCACACCTGTATCTAATTGTAATATGCAACCACCCATGCTTCACAGAATCACAAATATACTAAATCTTGTAAACTACTTAATCCACTGGTCGAGCTTCCACATGTTTGAATGTGACTTAATGATATTATATTTCTTATAATATTTCAATCTTCCTCTAACCACCACACCAAAAAAAAGAGGAAAGAAAAAACCTTCCAAAATAGCCGCTTGTTAAGACCATTTTGCTTAGATAACATTGAGCAACTAATAAGGAAAGCAGGTATAAATGCATACCCTCTATGTTGCCCTGTTGCTTCATCAACATTGTCCATGGCCTCCCAAAGAAGTGTCACAGGAACCCAATGAGGAGGATACTTAAAACGAGCAACATCTAAAATCAGGGCCATGTCCCTTCCAGCATGATAACCACCAATAGGAGAAAAATGTCCAATTCCTGTCTGCAAAACATATAACGCCAATGGGATCCAACACTTAGAAGATATAGAAAAGGATGCAAAACCATTTGAATTTTACAATTGGCAATTTGGCACTAGTCAATGAATAGAATAATCCACAAAAGCATGTGTAATGGATTCTGATCAAAAGCAATGGTATCATTACTTCAAAGATAAATAACTTAAAACACATAAATGATGTACAGACATTTGAGGATGACAATTCCAAATTGCATAGCTATTAAACGATTAAAGAGGGATCTATGTAAGCAACAAGATTTGAAAAATGTAGAATCATAATCACAATTATTTACTAAGTACAAATGCAAAATAAATGTCAATGGCAGCTGATCTCACAATGAAGATAAAATTCCTGTTTTGCTTTCATAACAGTTTTAAATGTTCGATCTCTCATTGCCATCATGTCACCCATCGTCACAACATGGAAAACTATATAATGGATCAAAAAGAAGCCTTTTAGTATTACATCCCATGCTGAAAGTACATGAAATGATCTGTTAAATAATATTGTACTAAAGAAAAGAGCAGGAAAATATCCTGAATATAAACATTGAATCTCACCTGTTTAAAAGTTGCCCTATGATATGATGAAATTAAATGACAATCATCAGAAGTGGAACATCTCACAACAAAGTTACGGAAGTCATCCAAGGTGCTTTGATTCGAGCGGAAAGCTTCAACTTTTGCTCCAGCACAATAAGCCAAACATACAAGCTTCCCAAATGATATCCCTTTCTCTTTAACCTTTTCCAAAGGCTCACAACAGTCAAGCATAGATTCATCAAACCACCTCCAAGGCCCTACAAAAGAAACTTATAACCGATCGGTATCTACTTTTAGATGACAGAAAATGAATTCAGCTAATCCTGTATCAAATAAAAATAAAAACGCAGTATGATTGTACGACACAAATCACCGAAACATTACTGCCATCATGGGAGATTGGGTTCACACTAATCAAAATATTAGCAAATATAAATGTGAATTAGGCCATATTTGATACCAAACACAGCTAAATCAGCATCAAACATATGGATGACAAAATATTAAATCATTTTGAAAGTTACAAAAAAGTGCCATTCCCTCTCTTGCTTGTAAACATATTCTCTTACTGACAATAAATATTATACTGAAAATTCTCTTCCAGATAGAGAGATCAGTAAATTGATGATTGAAATAATTTATAAACAACTCTTTTTAGTGCACAGACGAGCTTAAAAAGATGTCCACTTAATTCTAGAAGTTACCTTTCCATTTTCTTCCAGGGTCAATAGCTAGGGCATTCAAGACCATGGAAAGGCTGGCAAGTCCACAGTAAGCCGGCTCTGACTGTGTCTGAAAGTAAGATATCAACCTATAAAATCCTTCCATCGTCCCATTTTGAATCGCTTCAATGAAAAGTTGCTGCATTTCCAAAACATTACAAGCAACTGTAATGTTAATCATAATCATCACAAAAATATTCCCAATTAAAAAAATAATTGCATGTTACAATTCCGTTTATTCTTTAACTGAATACTCTCAATTATATTACTTGAGTGGAAATTAACAAAGACACATTGTGCAATTTCACCCCAAAAATTAACAATTATTTCTCTGGCGGTTGACCAATTATCCCAAGTATCCGAAAGGTAAAAAAAACGAGAAGCGGTGATTACCTTTCCATCGGAGGAAGCGAAATCGACGGCAGGAGGAGAAGGAAGGACTCGTTTATACAAACCAGCCATCGCCATCTTCATTTTGCTGGTTTTTCTTGATTTATACTTTTTCTCTTTTTTTTTTTTTGGAGGGGGGGGGGGGGGGGGGGGCGCGGTTCTGGTTAGGTTTATTCGAAAAGGAAACTGAAGATTTTGTGCAATCAAAGCTCGATCAAAGTTTGGTTTCTGAGCTAGGTCTTCGAGAATTCAAAGCACCGCCTGATACGCCATTACGCTTGCCTTGATCAGATTCGGGGAGGCAACAAACAAAAAAAGAAAAAAAGAGAGAGAGAGACAGGCGACAAAAAGGGCGTTACGCCGCGCCCGCCTAAACATAAGGGTATGGAAAGCAATTTATTGGGGATTTCAAAATATTTACCGCGTTTCTTTGCATTAATGTCAACGTTGTAGTTTTTTGTTCAAAAGTCAACGTTAGTGTTGAATGTAGAAACTGACGGTGAATTGCTAAACTTGTGGCCGGCCTCGGCCTATATCCGCGGATTGCACTTCGGCTTCACTTGTGGGTTGGACCTTTAACATAAGATTTGCTAGTTTCAATTTTTATCTTTTATTTTTGTGATAATTTTATTTTTTTTTTCATAATATTTAAAAAAATTCAAATAAATCATTATTTTTTTATTTCTTTCAATCAAAGTTTTTTATTTTTATATTTTGAACAAAATAAATTCCTATTTAATTACCTAACTAATGACAATTAGTCAATCTGCTTTATTTGACAATAAGTACTTATTTAAATTTTTTTAAATAGTTTAAGATTTTTTTCAAGTATTATGCTTTTTTATTATTATTTTTAAACTAATGAAGTGTTCTACATTGTTTAGGACATTGAGTACATGAGTATTTTTAATAATAAGCATATAAGATAATAATAGTTTAATGAGATTAATTGAGCAATACAATTTTAAACAAAATCTTGATATTGACCTTAAGTCATATTATTCAAACAATTATTATTGAGATATGCATAGATTTGGACCAGATTAAGTCAAATTTCATCAACTTTATTCGAGGAAGTTAACTTCAATCCAATTCCTAGTGTTAATTTTCTACCATGATTTTACAAATAAGGGAATTACTCATCTTTCCTAATACGAAAGGAAAAACTCTTCATACTCTACAATTCTTATTTTTGCCTATGACTAATTAAAATTCTTGTTATTACTTTCTTATTTAGTATATTTGTTATAATGCGTGAATTATTTTTTTTAAGCAATAATTATGGAATATATAAATACAAATGATTCTAAAGTACAGATTTTAAAATATTAATTATTGAAATTTTATAATATTAATTTATAAATTATTTATTAGTATCAGAATTAAGGAAAAACATATCTTAATAAAAATCATTCAATGTAAGTACAAGTGTTATTTATAAACAAGATAAATTTTATTAATATTTATAATAAAAAATATTAAATGAAATTTAGAAATATACTAATAAACATGCTTGTTTTTATCAATAAAAAATTTTACCTAACTTTTGTACTTTTATAATGTATAGATATTTTTGTTGATTTTACACACGCAAGTATAAGTATCGAATAAGTAACATAGAAATTAAAATTACTTGAAAAAGGTAATATATTAAAACATATAATTATGAGTTTATTCAACATTTCATCTAATACTAGCTTTTTCTATTATTTACATTCATAGGTAGTTTTGCTAACTTAAAATCTAAAATTATATACAAGTCTCCATCAAGGATACTTATACAAATACATAACTTAATTAGATCACTATATGTCTATAATAATCAATTATATAAGGTTCTAGTATTTTAATTTGGCTACATATGGCAATTAGTATATATCTATTCAAATTGCGAATCAGATCAGCTAAGGGACGTGAACATGCATTATTCAAATCTTAGTCAAATTTAAAATATCTTTGTCGAGTCTCAATTAGATTCATAAATCAATTAATTATTGACCAGATAAGCAAAAATATTGAGAGTAAATTTGAATAAGCCAAACCATACACATTCATAGTAAATAAAAAAGAAACAAATATTCAAACTGTATGTTAAAATCCATCACAATCCTAGAATAATAGTTTAGCTCATAATATCTACTAACAACTTCATCTAAAGAAAATTAGCCATTAATCCAACTCAAGAAAATAAGAAAAACACATAAGTAGAGAGAGAAAACTAATAGTTGAAGCTTCGATCTTGATTCTCCCTCAATTCTCTTATTTTCTTGATATGTTTTTTGCTCTTTTTTTCCAAAAATATCGCTTGCTACCTCCTCTTTTAAACTTTGAAAACGGTCCTTACTCCAAATAACTTAATTTCCAAAATTCTCATCAAGAGTTTTATTTTTGGAAAACTATGAAGTGTCGTTTTTCCAGTAGCCCTACATAGGGTTTTTTGACGATTTTTTTCTATGATTCTGTTCGAATTGGGCAAATTGGTAAACATGAAAATTGTAGTCTTATCTCTTAACTTTCAAGTGGCTCGATAATCATGCCAATTAGACTTCTTTAGTAAAATATATGCTCAAAATACTGCATCATGTTCAATCTATGCAGACTAGACCATGATCTGATTAGAACTTGACAAAGTGATGAATATCAAAGTTGTAGTCCTTCGACTTATCTTTCTAGTGGTCTAAAAATCACCTCATTTAGAGTTTTTTAGATAGAGTTATGGTCAAATACCACAACATATTCAAAAAATTCTATACTTAATTATCCTTAATCGGTTCACCTCCATGAAGTTTTACACACTTTCACACTTTCAAAATAAAGACTAAATCAATGATGACTTAATTAAGACTTTTAACACAAAAATGAGTTAAAATTACTAAAATAAAAATATTCTAACATGTATTAAACTTAATAATGAAAAGCATAAAAACTACATAAAATTATTTAAAAACACAAGAATTTAGTTATTTTTAATAATCAAAATGTGACAAAATAACTTTATATTATAGAGTTATCAAACATAAATATAAATTAATATATTTAATAGCTTCATTTTCCACCCTCGTTCACGAACAAGGATCTAATTATGAATTATAAATTTATAAATGATGATTCAAAATGTATTATATGTAATAAAAAAAATGACGGATGGGAGTTGAATACTTAACTTCACAAAAAGAAAAAAAAAAGAAAAAGAAAAAACATATACCAAAATATATTAGCTCTTTAATTTGGAGATTTAAAAAAAGGAAAACATGACCACATCGATAAAGGATTAGTTTATACTAAAGATCGTGACACTAAAATATTTACACTTAACGTAAATAAATAATTACTCTTATTTTTTTTTTATATTTTTTATTAACTTTATATAATTCATTCAAAAAGCTTAGAAGGTTTGATGAAATGATTATCAGCAGGGGAATCATGCGGTTTAGGTCATGCATAACTACAAATCAATTACTACTAACAATTAAGATTTTTTTTTGTTCACTACTATACTACCATAATTATAGTTTTGAATTTCACCTACCATTCCCATTTTTGTTCTTAGACGTAAGAATATTGTTTTGTTGGCATGGCATATATGAAGCTATTAGACATGCTGCCTTGTTTTAAGTTGAAAACAGGAGTCTTGCATGTGGTCTTTTGCAGTATCAAAATTGAGAAACATTACACATTATATATAATATCAAATTTAGCTGATGAGATGTGGGCTGCCATTCTTGCAATTGTATCATTGGGTTACAAGTGTTTATGCTCCTCAATTGATCCATCAAATGGGAGTCAGTTCTTAAGTTTATATTGTATTTTAATTTGTAAATCTATTGAGCTTCCAAGCATGTCAGTCCAATTTTATTACTTTAATCATGGGCTTAATAAATTAATCATTTTTTTTAATTTTTAAAAAGATCAAAAATTTTAATCAACAACATGTTGTTTTGATTAATATCATGTCAATCTAATGAAATGTCATTCTACCCACTTTAACAAATAAATTTTTATAATGTTAACGATTTAACTTATATTAATAAATTTTACAAAATACAACGATTTCATTTGTATAAATTATTGTAAATAAATTAAATTTAATATTTTAATAGAATACAAAGGGCTAAGTACAAATTTTGATCTTTATATTTTGATCACAGATTGTCATAGAATTATACGAGATGTATAACTTTAGTAGTAAAAAGTGTAAAATACAAAGCCTATAACCTTTTTTTTTTGAAAGATACAAAGCCTATTACCTGTTAATAATTAATCTAGATAATACTTAATTCATACTTATTTACGTATTTGATTCCATACAAATTTCAAGTACAATTTCATAGAAATAAACTTAAAAAAAAAACCATTGAGCAAAAAAAACAATAAAAAAAAATAACAAACCAATACCATTAAGGGTAAGCCACAGATAATATAAAATTGATGTAGTAATTGATAATTTAATTAATTGCAATAAAATGGGTTTGTTAAAACGTGAAATCACTTTTGACTACTTTTGAATGCTAAACAAAGAGACTGATAACACTTACATTCTCTTTCCTCTTCTTTCTGATTCTTTTGAATTTCTTTTTAATAAACAACATTACACTTGTCAGCTTTTCTTCTTTTTCTTTTTAATTTAAGAGAAGTAATTACAAGCTTTAATAATATAAATATGTATAGTCAGCGGCAGCCCACCAAGGGTTGCAGGGCAAAGATCCGCACTGCAGTGGACACCTTTTTGGGAGGGAGATAAAGACAGCTATTATTAACACAATTTTACAACGCTAGCAGGAAACTGTCGTCTCTTCCGTCAATCAATAAATCCGTCTTTCGCAATATAAACGTCGAAAATTGATTACCAGCCGTCGCTAATTTTGTCCCACTCCCACAGGAGCCAGCCATCACCCCAAGAAGAAATAAGAAATAAAATGAAATTATTAATACTACTGTGCCTACCATCGCCATCTTCTGCTTACCTCGAGATATGAAAAGAAAAGAAAAACAGTCTAACTTCTCCACTCCAAGAAGTAGTGACTAAACGCGAGAGCAAAAAGTTACAAAAGTTAAAACCCAGAAAACGGACCCCACTGGCCACTGGCTGGTGGGTGCAGAACCGGGAGCGTAACCGCACTGTCAATGGACTTCGCATGCACTGTCATTTCCGGAAACGATCTTCCGTACAAAATACACGTGTCATATGTCAACCACTATAATCTCGACACGTTTCAGCATACAGGCCTCCTAACCGGTCAGTTAAATGTCCCTTTCATGGGACATTGAGACAGTAAGTCGGCAGCTGCGGCGTGTCGCTGGCGGCTTCCCGCGGCTACCTTTGCAGGTTTTTCTGTCGGCTCCTCTTCGGCTAGCCTTTTGCCTTTATCACTGTTACCCAAGTTACAACCTAAAAACCAAAGCCCCAGCATTTTGTTGCGTCGCGGGGTGCAAAGGCATAAAGCTCCAACGCTTTTAGGTTTCATGGGTGCTTGAGTGGTTAGATGGTTGGTAGTTTAAGAAGGGTTTAAATCATTATGTCTCTGGGCCTCCTCTGGCAATAAGATGACTGGTTCTGGTGCCAAGTCCCAAGTTTTGTGTTTTTACAAACAATTGGTGAAGCTATATGTAGGACCAGGATTTATAAAGTCCCTCTTGCTGAATTTACCCGCATATCTCTTCTCCCTAATTTTTTCCTCTTGTGCATTTCGTTCAAGCACTTAACAAATTTGCATAAACTGCCGAGGCTTTGTTTTTCTCTTTTGCTGTTTTCTCGAGCACGAATGGGGATTGGGGTTCAAGTTACAGAAGATGAGGAAGAAATTTTGTAGAGGGTTGGTCAGATTGTCAGAGCTAGGTCGTCTTGGCAGAGCCAGTCTCAGTCTACACTACAGTCCAAGGCATGTCCATTGGGGTAAATTCACAATATCTGCACACCACAACCAAGCGCCAGCACGGCAGAACAAAATCACTCACTCCTTGCTTTGATCCTCCCAACCTAACACTTCCCACAACAAAGTAGCAGTACTGTGGTTTTCTCTACACTTTTCGCTCTCAAGATAACGCACTAAACCAAGAAGAAAATGGCTGTTCTTTCTACTTCTTGTTTTCCCATTTTCAAGCTCGTCTTTTTCTTCACTCTCATGTCCGCTGCAGTTACTATTTCATTGCAACAGGAGCAACCTGTCCTCAACTCGGCTGAGCAGCACTCAGTTTATCAAGTTCTCTCCTCCATCAACTCAGCCATCCCCTGGCGGACTCTCTTCCCTGACGACCTCTGTTCCTACCCTCCACATGGCGTCGTCTGTGATTTTTTTACGGACCCCACCACAAACAACATTACGGTTCACATCACAGAACTAAGTTTCGGCTACGTTTCGGATTATACACCGAACCCTGCTTGCTCTCAAAACTCCACTTTCAGCCCTCTCCTCTTCACTTCCTTCAAGCATCTCCGCAAGCTTTTCTTCTATCAATGCTTCACTGGAACCCAAGTTTTTGTTCCTGAGATTCCTACAAGCTTCGGGTCCTCTCTTGAAGAGCTTGTCTTTATAAATAACCCAGCTTTTGTTGGTCCTCTCAGCGGCATTATCCGTAATTTCACAAGTTTGAGGAGGGTGGTTTTGATTGAAAATGGAATTTATGGGAGTATCCCAGATGGGATGGGTGATTTAATAAACGTTGAAGAGATTGCACTGTCAAGAAACAAGCTTAGTGGACAGGTTTCTGTTAGTTTAGCTAAGTTGAAGAAGCTGAAAGTTCTTGACTTAAGTGGCAATGGCTTTGATGGAAATCTCCCTTGTTCAGTTGGTAATCTCACTCAGCTTTTGAAGCTAGACTTGAGTTCAAATGCGTTTTCTGGTAAAATCCCAGGGAGCTTGAGTAACTTACAATGTTTGGAGTTCTTGGATTTGAGTTTTAACCGTTTTGGTAACTATGGGGTTCCTTTGTTCCTTGCTGAAATGCCCAGATTAAAGGAGGTGTATTTGAGTGGAAATTTACTTGGAGGGGATATACCAGAAATATGGGAGAACCTAGGGGGTATTTTGGGGATAGGATTTTCTGGTATGGGACTGGTTGGGGGAATTCCAGCTTCCATGGGGGTGCATTTGAAAAACTTGTGTTATTTAGGACTTGACAATAACAAGCTCGAAGGGAAAGTGCCTGAGGAGTTTGGGTTCTTGGAGTTTGTTAGTGAAATCAATTTAGAAAACAACAATCTGAGTGGGAGAGTTCCTTTCTCTGCTAAATTTACTGCTAAGGTTGGTGATAAGTTAAGGTTAAAAGGTAATCCGGAACTGTGTGTTGATGAGAAATTGAGCCGTGGTAAAAGCATTGGCAGCAGCTTGAGGGAATTGAAGAAATGCAGCAAACCAGACATTCCCAATCCTGTCCTCTTCATTGGGGGTTCTCATCATTCAGGGCTGCTATCATCTTCCTTTCATGTTTTGTTGCTGCTTTGGGGAGTCTTGGCACTTCTGCTTTGATATGTTTATCATCAAAGGGCATGGGAAAACACTGACAGATTTTACACAAACAAGTTATACTGACTTGAATTAATAGGGACTTTCGGGATTTATTTAGCACTGTAGTGCAGTGGGTAAAATTATGTAATTACTTGTTTGTTTTGGTCATGAATCAATGACAATGAACAAAGAGATATACTTATTCGGTTGCCAATTATCCACTTCCTTTATGTTCTATATATATTTTTTATAAATAATTTTGCAGATTTGGAGATTCTCTTATGGTGAAGTATTAGTTTCAGATAGTCTTCAACTCACCATTCTATTTTAGAGATGAAACAATGGAGGGGAAAGAGATAGGCGGCAGGTTTTAGTTATGGATAAGCTTGCCGATTGATTAGATATTTAGGAAAGATAAACAACTCTTTTCAACATATTTTTGGTGTGAGATTTGCTTCAATTGACCCTTCTCTTCAATTTTAGTTTTGGTTTTATGTCTTTGGAGGGAGAGGAGATATCAGATTTGGCACTACGGGCCTGTGGCAGCAGGGACTCGTTAAGGTAACTGTCAATATTTAGGGTCCGTTGCCTCATTGTGGAATTCCCTCCTAACTAGATTCTGGTTCAAGCCAATAAGACATGCTGAGAGAAAGCCTCGACTTGATGCAACTCTGGAGAAAAAGCTGCTGTTTTAGAGCATTAATCTTGATTCATGAAACATTAACAATGTTACAGGGACAAAAGGCAGCTAGAGTAGCATTGCAATTGATGTAGACATGAACAATTCATTATCAACCATCCGAAAAGAAAAAGATAAAATAATCATCTAGCCGTGCATGATCAGTTTGATCACCATTGGCAACCCATCTTCTGATCATGATAGTTGGAGTCTGACTAATTAAATTACCGAATAATTGAATGATGATGCAAAATTAATACCTAGGCTTTGAAATTTTTCCTTCATTGAAAACTGAATCAGTTCCAAATTCCAACAATTAATTTCATGGATTTTTTTTTTTATCATAAAAGGTTTCCCGAGGTGGGGGAAAAATGAATAGAAAACCAACAAAAAAAATAAAAGAATGTAACTCTTTCTTGGTTTATACTAAAGCAAAAGAGGGTCTAGCTAGTAGCTACCACCGTTGACCGACCAAAAACAATGCCACCAACGTTTTCTCAGGAAACCCAACTGTGTCCGTTTCCTTCCCCTTCGTCAAAACCTGAAGCATTACTAAGTCGTTCCTCTCGGGCATTAGATGCAGACCCTGACTCTGATCCAGTATCCAATTCATGGGTTCTAGACCGCCTCGAGGAGGATCCGCCGACAGAGGAGTCTTTAGACTTTTTCCGCCGGCTTTTCTTTGGGATGGCAGGGAGGTCTTGTGAGGTTGAGTCAGTGGCTTGGTTTGGATCCTTTAGTTTTTTTGACTCGGTAGTATCTGAAGTATCCTTGGAAGAGTTTCTGGAAGGCTTCCTTGATTGCCTAGGTTTATCCGATCTTTCCTTTATTGAAGACTCTCCTGTACCATTTGTGGATGAACTGCGCCTTGATGATTTCGGCAGTTCTGGCATGTCTCTTGATGAAGAAGTTTGACCCCGTGAACCTTTTCGGCTGCTTGAATCTGCACAATTATACCAGTCCTAATCAAAACAGAGTTACGTACCAGAAATGCGAAATGATACACAAAGTTGTTTTGCTTCAGTATGGAAACCGATATCGATATGGTACCTTGAGACACCCATTTGACATTATCTTCCTCCTGAACTACTCCCTCATTGGCTAAAGGTGCTGATGCAAATCCTGGTGGTGATTTAAACTCATTCATCTGCACATGACAACAGCCACAATATATACTCCATATCAATCATGTTATCTCTAATCAATGTGACTATATATGACAAGATGAAAGCTTGTAGAATCATAGAAATGGTGGTTAAATTTACCCAGCTAGGTGCGGAATTTACAGATGGGCCATCCCATCCTATATGAGCCACATGCTTTACATCTGTCGGGAAACCAATCTGCATTTCAGGCTCTTTTTCATTATCTGCAAAAATAAGTTTTGACCTTGTGTCATGATTATCAAAAAAAACCAAACCGACCATGCAATTATGATTTGCTTGTCCTGATCCTCTAAGGAGTGGAAGTTTCTGCCTCTTTATGTCTTAAAAAAAGGATTAAGGGATGGAATTACATACCAAAAATTTGAGAAATGTATCTGAGGCCTTTGAGCAGGCCCTTCATCTTATTGTTTGATGACATCTTAGTTTGCTGCTCTGGCTTTGATCTAAACTAAAGCAGCTTCTAATGGAGGTGGAATAAAGTCAAGCTTCAAATCTGAAACAAGAGATAAAAACCCATGTAAACTTTCGTGGTATCCAACATATAATGTCTCTCCTAGCAGTAGAACATTTATCCCACCTTGCGAACAGAAGTAAACAGTTGATGATGCAACCAAGTGCATCAGGGAGGTTAATTATTTTTTCGAGAAAATTTAAATTTTTTTTTTTTAAAGAAATAGGAACATTTATTTAGTTCCTTGAAGCAGAGGATGGAGGAACAAGTGGAATTCAGAGGGAAAAAAAGGGGAAATTAGATCAAAAACATTGGATTGTTTTTGACAGAAATTAGGGTTGTGGTGAGGAGAAAAGGTAAGAATTAGCAAGGCAAATTCTGTTTAAAGCAAAACTTGCGTTAATTCAATGGTGGTGCATCATTCATAGTTAAGACTCGTCAATCTAAACCAAAAATTTATCGAAAATTTTGGTACCATGGCACGAGAGATTTTCTTTTGTCCAAATACTAAATTTAGAAAAGTTTGGTTTTTAACAAATTGTCCGATTACTAAATTTTTGTATGGTCGCTTAATTTATACGATACAACATATGAATTCATATTATTCCATAAATTTAAGTGAATTTCGTGTGGTAATTATCCATTTCATGCATCATATTTTATTTGTAATATTAGAAAGTGTGATCCCATAATACTAATCATCTTTGCTCATAAATTTGTTACTATTGTTTTCAAAGAGGAGGGCTTATTAGTCGAACAAACTTATTTATTTTGTTTCTATTTGTTACTCTATAAGTATTAGACAAGATTTCTGATTCCAAATCATACTACTTACTGAGAAATAAATTCACAAGCTTTGCATTCATATTTTTCATTATTTTAAATAGGCATGTTAAGATAATAATTATACAAATTATTTCCCGTTAGAATTATATTACAATATTAATAACTAGATAGAGTTAAATTGAATAAAACTAATACTATATATATATATATAATTTATTTCTGTAACATAGACACTCTAGATTTCTTCATAAATATAGACGATATGGTTAAAAATAAAATAAAAATTTTTTAGATTAATTGTAAATTTTATTATTTAATAATCTTGACTTCTATAAGGATAAAATTGAAACATGAAGGCTCATAATTCCACAGAATCATGTCATCAAAATCTTATACAGCTTTCAAAAATGGCATGAATTAATATATATGAACAAGGTGGAGAGAGAGAAATGAATGTGACTTAAAAGACAAAAAAAATTACCCAGAATACATTAAAATCTTTTTTAAAAAAAAATCCGAGCATAGATATTTGATGTTTGATAAGCTCCAACTATGACTTCTTGGCCTGCATGCACGAAGGCAAATGTAAGAATCAGTGTATCCATCTAACTAAATATTCTGATGTAAAGAAAGAAAGTTGGTGCAAAGCCTAACCTTTTTCAAGTACTTGTTTTGAATCTTCAATGCCTCTTTGCATGCTTTCTTAGCATCCAAATTTCCAGTAATATCACCCATTATCTGGAAAAAGGCTTCCATCGTCAGAGAAATGTTACTGTTACTGCATCCTGTGCACAAAAGAGAAATGGAGAGAGAGTACAGTACCTTGACAACATCATCCAAACCCTTTGCCTCCTTTAAAATTAATTTATTCTTGGACTCAAGAACACTTGCAGCAAGATAAACAGCAAGTGCGCTGCTTTTATCGGTACGTCCATTCTTCATATTTATTCTTTCAAATTTCCCATACTGCTTTAGCAGCTTCTGATCAAATGTTTGTGCAGTGTTGCTATCTGAAGCTGCACTTGGCAGCTCATAGGATGAGAAGATATTAGGGTTATACTCCATTGCCCACATCACCTGGAACCAATCTGTGTCTTAGGATAAGCACAAAAAGAAAAGGCCAAAACTGAATTTTCTAACAAAATAGAGCCCATTTCTAAGAGAGACCCCAATCAATACAGTTCTTTCCTCTCACCTCCCAAAGATACAACGCATCAATAAAGGAGAATTCTCTCCGGAAAAGTACCATCAGCATGCGAAATGCAAACAAATACTCCCCACCATCTAGGTCCTCTGTCACACAAAATTAAATGAGATTTCAGTTGAAGAAAATAACATTATAAACTATAAGAATGGCAAGAAAAAAAAAATTAAAACAGAGGGAGAAATGTTTACTTTAATCCATTCACACGTATAATAGCAGAGTGTTGTGTTCTGAGTACTATTGATGTCTACCTAAAGCATTGTCTTTTTGTTCTAAGTTTCTTTCTTTTCTTCGCTTGGTAGGGAATAAGTTATTCACCAGAGTTGTTAATCCACTAAGTAGAGTGACCCTAGCAAGTTTCCAAGCTGTAGTCAGGCTTTTCTAATCTCACTGTTCAAAAGGCATAAAAAACAGTTTGGTGGGAGCCCCCTACATGTCAGAATTGATCTCTCTAGTATTAAAACATAAATATTTAACAACTGATTCTGTTAGCTGGCTTTCTCTAATGGTGTGAATTCTCAGGAAAAGTTTAAAATAAACAAAGGTCTATGTCAATATGGAGTAAACAGTAAATAGAGCAAATTTAGAAAAATAATGGGGCAAAGGGAGTGCATACCAAGGTGTTGATGAAGCTTAGGGTCAACAGTTCTAATTACTTGTGAAAGTGTACTCAGCTGGGATTGCACTCCCATTGAATTTGCACTGCACCTAAAGTTTTCTCTCTGTTACAAAAACAAAATCAGATGTCTGACTTATACTTTAGTAGATATAAACCATAAGCATTATATGTAAGCAATCATGAAAGCCAAAGTTTTACCCGAATCTTCCCCTATAAAATATTGTGTGTATGCGTGTGTGTGTGTGTGTGTATATTTATACAACAAGTATTACCATGTAGCAAACAAAAGACACGAAATTAAACGAATCTTCCCCTTTTAAATAATGTTGATATTTTACTGAACTAATGGATTATCTACATTCAAATCACCATCTACAACAAAAATCTGCAGCAGTTTGAGTAAGCATGTACTGCATACTGTTTTAATCACCATACCCCTGACATAAGCATGGAGCACACTACATCCAAACCTTTGTAAAAAAACAAGACCTTCATTATCCAAAATGATGAACTATATCCAATCAACTCTTTCAACTAAAGTAACCAATCATAAAAATCCATTTGAACAGAAAAATGATTCATAAATTATACAAACTAATTCCAAGAAAATAAAATACTAAAAGATGGAGTATCATTGATTCAATTATTCAATCAACAATCCTGCAAGAAATAAAAGTATACCAGTTTCCGCATTGCACGCTCAAAACACCAAAATGCATCTGCTTCATTTTCAAGAAGAATTACCATTGGAGAGCATATGTCATTCATTCCTGCTCATGAAAGAATTAGACATAAATGTTGCAGAACAAAGAAACTTTGGCTGGGTGATAATTAATGCAATCAAAAGCTACTACTCACCTTGTACATAACCAATATCATCGTCTACCCATGAATAGATAGCAAGAACATCCCAAAGTTTTGCCTGATTAGTTTCATTCTCATAAAAGGTAAGTGCTCGATCAGTTCGAACAACATCCAATCCTACAAGCCAAATATATCAAGCAATTAAGGACCGTTGAAATTTAAAGAGAGCTACAATAATATTTATCAGATAGATGCATAGATGATCTGAAACCACAAAAGGAGCCCTTTATAACAAGCATGCTTCCTAAATAAAGTTTTTCTTATGATTAACACAGCTTACAACATAAAATATCAATAAGCATCTATGGTGGAAATTTACAAGTATCAAGGCCAGAAAAATGGTATCCTAAAAAGAAAAGGTTACAACCAAGTATGAGACAGGCCTAGTTAAAGCCTTAAAGGATATCTACCGAACTTATTGCTGAAATAAAAGTACTGAAAAAGGTTAAGGAGTATCTCAAGAATCAACATAAAGTACATGGTAAATCCATCACTTGAGCATTAAATTATGCACCATACGTACCGATTTGGTGCAAGGAAAGCATCCATTGAGCCACTTTCTTGTCTGCAACGGCACTGGTTACATGCCAACCTCCATCTTCTATTGGTTGGCCATCATCAGTAATGATTGGTGTTGTAATGAACTTTCCACTACCAACAACAGGAACCATATTCTGACATTCAGTCTTCCACATGCCATACCTCTCCCTGGCATGGTTAGTGTGATAAATTGAGTCAAAATGTCCTACTTAGAAAATGTAAAAAATGGATGATAAGAGAAAGAAAAAGGTCAGCATTATTGAATGAAAAAAACACTAAATGTTCACAATAAAATTACCAAATCAACACATTCATACTTTAACATGGCTAAATACCTAAATGCTTCTTCATAAACAAACTTACGTCAAAAATAAGACTGCATAGTCAATGGAAAGGAAGCTAATTTAACAAGCTGGCTCAGGCATAAATATTCATATAGTGAACTATTTTAACAGATATAAAAATACAAGTATAATAAATTCTCGATGTTTGATATAAGTTGTTTAACTTTCAACAGATACAAACATAAAAGTATAAGCAAACCACACCAATGTAAACAGACACAAGTAGATATCAGTTACTACTCAGGTGGTAGAGATGGCTAACAACTTCAAAATAACAGATAGAAAAAGACCAGTTGAATAAACTTACTAGTTCTGCATACTGAATTTAAGACCAGTTAAATATCTATATAGTGAACTATTTAAGCCAAAATATACCATGTTAATTCAGTACTTTAGGACACTTAGAGGCCCAATCAACAGTTCCAGGGATATGGAAACTTTAATCAAGTCAAGATCTGGAGTGCTACTAAAATTTAGAAGTGAAAAAAGAAAGGACACATTGAAATCATGAAGAATTTATACTTCTTGAGATGCTAAAGTTAATTTACTAGTTCTACATACTGAATTGTAATGTAAAGTTTTTACCTCCTTTGCTGTCTAAGCTGATTTCGATCTTCAAAGCTACTATTAGGATCAAAGCAACCTAATAGAAACTCCCAGACCAACCCTTTGATTGAAGGATGAATACCCTAGCATAACAAATTAAGTAAAACTAATAATAATAAATTCTCATTATTCAAAATAAGTTGTTTAACTTTCAACAGATATAAACATACAAGCGTATTGAAATCACACCAGTGTAAACAGCAGAAGTAGATATCCGTTTTTACTCAGGTTGTACAGATAGTTAACAACTTCAAAACAACAAAAAGCAGAAGACCAGTCCAAGAACAGCCATGAAAAAGAGACAAAACTGCATGTGCATACATACATGTATATGCATTCAGGTAGACATATGCCTGTAATTAGTTTGGCAAAAAGAGGGAGAGTAATAAGATTGCATTTCTATTACTTTATAATTCATAGGTTTGAGCTACATATAAATTTAAAAATCGCAAATTTTAACATTATTATTTTTTGTGTTAAACACCTAAATTTACCCACATATATGCTAATACATGATGCAAGAGTGATTCACTAAATTGGACCCTATCCACATCAAACTTACTTTGCATTCATCTGAGAGCTGATTTACTCCATAAATTCTTGAGGTTTTTCACAAGCTTAAAGAAATTTTGTACTGATTTTTTTTTTGGGTGCTAACATAACATAACTCATAGAGGTGATCTCATATTGAGTAAAATTCCAGAATTCCAAGAAAGTTAAGATTGAATATGAGTCACTTGCTAGAAAATCTTATCTATAACCTAGGGTTTATGTTAAGTTACTAATCCTAATTCAATTTCCAATAGTCTGTGTCTTTTCTTTGGTTCAAATCGCATATATAAATAAATGTAGTCAAGCAACATAATTATAAATAGAACTAGAAAGAAGCATACCCCTCGTTGGATCCGTCTAAGAACTTTTGCTATATCCAGGTGACCATCTTCAGAGAATGCAGCATGCCATCTTCTTGCGCTGAGAGTTTTCCCTGCCTGAGAAAATAGATAAGTACTAGAAGTGCATGACCCATAAAATGATATACGTCTACTAAAAAGAGGCATACAAACAGAATTGAACTGCAACTTGAGTAAGAGAAGCGGTAAGTAAAAGATGCACACCCTGGGCCTAAAGCGGGTCTTTGGAATGTCAGCTTTGCATTCTGGTCTTACGGGATAGAAGGCCTCCAAATCCTCTGTTCCAGCATTTTTGCCAAACATCCCAGCTATTGCCTCCCAACCAACCATTTACGTTAGTGACCCTGATCATTTACTGCCCATTAAACACAATCAAACTAAAGACATTTAACAATACTCAAAATCCATAGAAAACTGTGAATACAATCATCATGTCATTGCTAGTGACAAATAGAAAGGATGAAACGGTGAAAAAGATCATCACAAAAATAAAAAAGAAAAACATGTTGGCATCCGTAAATTCATGACTTTCTCCTTTGAATGTCAAATCAGTTTTCATTGATTCATTTCCTTAAAAACCCAGATACCTCTCCTTTGAATCATCATCACACCATCAATTTTAGATTCAAATAATCCTCAAATCCTAAACAACCCACCACCCATTTTAGAACAAACTATCCCCCTGCATAGAAGATTCAAATGCCAATACAAGGAAACCAAAACTGAATTCTGAAATAAGAGATACGCTCAACATTGCATCTTTACATTTTATTTAATGGCTATATAGGACTTACATGTAGAGTGATGAATACAAATACAAGGAGCCAACTTTGTTTTGCTGGGAACGGACTGGAAACGCTACAATAATTCCTTCATGGAAGCTTTCTTTTATTCTTTTTCTCGGAGTCAAGGCAATGAAGAACGACGCAGAGGAATTATTGGTAAGACAAGAAAAAAGGTTTCTCTATTTTAAACGGTAAACTTTTGTTGTCCTGCCCATGGGGTGGGGGGGCAACTGGCAACTGGCAACTATGCTTTTTCGTTTCCTTTCTCCCAAAGCGGCAAATGTCTGATTTTGACACCAACCTTAATTCTAGCCACTTTCCTATCTTTCATTTCCCATGCCAATTTCTCATCAATACTCTTCTCTTCTTTACCACTGCCTTGGTACCTCAATCACCAGTTTGTAGTCAGACCAGACTCCACTAATTAAAATTAAAATATCTTGTAATTAGGTTTGATTTGAATACTAAAATTATTTTTTGTCACATGCTCCGATAGTGGTCTCTATAATCCAATTTAGATAGTTCAGATAGTGGTCTTTTTAAGTATTCCCTATTGAAATTAAATTATAAACAATAAAATTTTAATATTAAATTTTAATTTTTGACATAATATATAAAAGAACTTTTAACCTATTCATGAAAATTTAAATAAATCTTTATACTTTTATTGCATTCAATCAAGTTTTTATATTTTTTTGAACCAAATAAATCCTTATAAATTTTTTGAGTCAAAAAAACCCTTATGACTAATGATTAAATTTAATCAAAATGTTATTTATTATTTTATGTTGTGTGACACTGATGTGATATGTTAAAATATCATAATTGATAATAATGTGACATGTTGATATATCATAATTGATGATTACGTAATATGTTTATTTGATATGATAACATAATTATGTAATATTTTTTACTTTCTACATTAATATCATGTCAATGTCATATAGATATAAAATAACAAATAATATTTTTTCTAATATAATTAGTCAATTATTAATTATAAAGCCTCATTTGACCTTAAATATTCTCAAAAAAAAAGTAAGGGCTTGATCAAATGTAATAAAAAATGATTATTAGAATATTTTTGAATAGTTTAAAAGCTTATTTGAGTATTATGTCTTAATTTTTTATATATTATTTTTTATTTGTAAATTTTTTTATAAATAATAAATATTTACTTAAATTCATTAATTGTTCTAAATATGATTTTAAATTTTAATTTATTTTTTAATGGACAAATTTTAATTTATGTTTTTATTAATAAATAAAAACTATTTTAAATTTATTTTAATTGGTTTATTAAAGAGTATGAATATTTAACACATAAGATATTTGGATACGTATTTGGATAGTAATTCAATAAATTAATCTAATATTTATAAGATTTGATCAAATAATAAAATTTAAATTAAAATATTTAAAAAATAACAAGTACTTTATCTGTTAATACCCCTACCACTTAAGTCCATTACTCGGTCAGAAAATTTTTTTGGATAAAATACCTTGATTCCCTATCCGTTTCAAACATGTAAACAATGTTAATGAGAAAAACGTGAAATATCTAAAATAACCTTCTTATTTTCTCATTCTTTTTCACCTCTCTTACACCGATTGGGCATCCCATGAGTGGATCTGACAGTGGAATGCTAGATATGGCTACATCTCTTTAGGGGAACACGATCTAGTTACGCACCCAGATTTAGTGCTTCCTTAGGGAGTGCAATGCTTTCTAGCTAGATCTGGTCACAAGGTGGTCAATTGGTGAGAGGTAGGATAAAGAAAATTTTGTTTTGAATAGAAGAGAAAAAAATTTTGAAAATGAAAAATTATAATTTATATAATTTGATAATTTTTAAAATTAATAAAAAGTAAAATTATTTGAGAAATATTACCACATCATCAAATTAAATGAAAACATTAATGTTTGACTAATGATTGGATTTATGTGTCTAATAAAAAATATTCTTTTGATATTAAAAATTTATTTTAAATATTAATAGATTTGTGTAAAATTATAATTAAAAATTAGTAAAACAGAGTGTTTTATTCAAATTATCTTATCACTTATTGGGCTTTACAGTCGCCATTATTTTCCAAGGACTGAGGCCCAATAAACCCGTATTGGCACTCTAAAACCCTAGAAAGTAGAAAGTCAAAGGTACTTATATTTGACTGGTGTTCGTCAGAAACCCTACCTCACCCTTCGTCTTTGCCTCCTCCGCGCCACAGCCCTTCCCCAGTTCTCTCAAAATGGTAAGCATGCTACAGAATTAAAAATACTTTACATTTTACATCCCTTGTTGTTTTTTCCTTACAACCAAACAACAAAGAGAGATAATCATACCATGATTTTCCATATGAATATACTAATAATAATAATAATTATTATTATTATTTTATCTTTGAATTTGTTTGTGTAGCCGTTCAAGAGGTATGTAGAGATTGGAAGAGTGGCTCTGGTTAACTACGGCAAGGACTATGGCAAGCTCGTTGTCATTGTCGACGTCGTTGATCAAAACAGGGTACAAATTATTATTATTATTTTATATATTTGGGTGTTAATGGGTTTTAGTACTGTAATTTAGCTTAGATTTAGGTGGTAGAAAAGTGTGATTGAAATGGTTATTATTGTTATGAAATAAGCTGTATTAATGGCTTTGTCAATGTGGTTGTAGGCTCTTGTTGATGCGCCTGATATGGTAAGAAGCCAAATGAACTTTAAAAGGCTAACTCTCACCGATATTAAGATTGAAATCAATAGGGTTCCTAAGAAGAAGACTTTGATTGATGCAATGGAGAAAGCTGGTGGGTGTTAAATCCTTAGAACTTATAGGAAAAAGGGTGGTCTTTTCTTTTTTCTTTTTTGTTGCCTGAAACTTGCTTTATAATGGTGCAGATGTGAAGAACAAGTGGGAGAAGAGTTCATGGGGCAGGAAGCTGATTGTGCAGAAAAGACGGGCGTCCCTTAATGACTTTGATAGGTTCAAGCTCATGTTGGCAAAGATCAAGGTCAGCAAAATCATTCAAGTTTTTTACATTGCACTTTTCCCATGCTATGCTTACCTGGTTTTTGCTGCCCTTTGAATTTTGTCGTGTTTACTTTAGTACTTAAAAGGTTGTGATATTGGCATAATTCTGAGTACACAAAGCTGATTCGACAGCTGCCATAGACTGCTTCAAGAATTTGCAGTGTCCAGGGCATTCATTCCAGAATCCTTGTTCAAGTGTTTATTCTGGCATTGACCTCTAGATATGTAGCTAGTCCGGTCCTGTTAGGGCTTCTCTATGAATGAAAGCATGTGCTTTAATTTTGGAATGGAAAAGAAGTTGAAGTTAATTCAGTACACTTTTCTTGCTGTAAAGTGTACTGATAGTAGGTTGAAATTTAATGGTTTAAAGAAGATTGGGAACCCAGACATGATATCTTCAGCTCTTGTAATTAATTTTGGCCCCCTTGGTTAACTTGTTGTATATTGCGCTAATACTCATTAATCATAATTGTAAAGATTTTGTTTCAACTCAAGAAATTGTTCCTTGATTTTATAATTTGTTGATCCTGATGAATACTGCAAATTTGTGCTGCAGAGGGCCGGGATTCTCAGACAGGAGATGGCGAAACTTAAAAAGGAGGCTGCAGCCTAAACTTTCTCCTATTTAAGCCTTTCAATCTTGTTATACTATTCCAGTTTTTATTAGATTGCATCAATGCACCAATTGCAAACCTACCAAGTCGATTTTTTGCGTTATTGTTATAAATGACTGTTGCTTTATCGAATGTCTTTCCTGCCTAGATTTTGGTTTTTGTGACCTTTTTTATCAGAGTCCCATACCCATAGAATAGAATATTACTCCTAACTTTTGTTGGACTAATGAAAAAGAGTTAACTCGAATTAGAATTATCCCAATCATTAGCTTACCCGACTGTTGTGTACTATATTTTGGGTTAAGAAAAAATGGGTGCTATAAAATCCTACTAATAAACCGGTGGATTCCAGCGGGCCTCTTAAATGTGACCTTTTAACCCTTACCAACCCCCCTGTAGTTTAAAGGCATATGATCCGAAGTTGAAATATAAAAAATTTAAGTGAAATACTTTTTCTAGTCCTGAAAGCTAGTGGAAGAAAAACCTGACCATTTTCACATGGTGAAGAATGAAAGAATATAGGATTTCAGTATCCTTCCTGCAATGTTGAAGTTTCAGTTCTTTACTGTGTTTTTTTTCCCCTCCCTTATCCCATCATGAATCTAAAAAGGAACAAGTACATTAAGGGTTGGGAAGGGGGGAGGTTCTGTCTAGCCGTGAATAGGCCCACAACACGTTAACTAGGCAAGCATGCTATCCACCTCTCCATCCGGGGCTCAAAGGCAAGGATAAAAGCAAATGGCTGTCTTAACCAATTAACAAAACGACTTTTAACAGAGTTGCAGACTGTTGATTTGATACCTGGGTGATGATTAATTAAGGACAGGGATCATCCCTCCCTCTCTAAAGAAGCAATTAGCTTTCCTGACTGGAGATTTCACTGTGGAACTTGAGTGCAGCACAGCCTAATTGTAAACAGCCCGCTGGTGAAATAAGGGCATAAAAGCTATATGACCCAACTTGATATTTGTGGCTGATGAATTTGCAGCTCCAGATCACCATCATCTTCAGTATCTCCATGTAGCCAAGCTTTCTACATTCACCTCGAATCTATTTGACAAGGTCCAATAAAACTCGCCCCACTAAACTTAAAATGGAGCTTCAAGGGACTCATCCCAAACTTCAGCACTCCCATTTGAGGCATCTTCAACATCTTCTTCCATTGAAAGCCTGATATACTCCCTATGTGCAAAGCGATCCCACTCTGTCAAAGTTGGATCCTCGCGTTCCTGCTCACACAAAAATTGCCAAACAGGTTATTGTCAACCCAAAGAACTAAACTAGCATTCATTCAGTACCCACTATCCAATCATGCAATCACTAACCTGCCTAATCACGAATGGATCACGTGTTTCAAAAGCCATAAACTTGTTAAGATTGAAAAGGATGTTAAAAACATTTCCTGAAAGTTTGCACCCTTTCAAGTCCTGCAGCGTGATACAATCTTCTCTCTGCAAAATATCAACAAGTTAAATCAACTTCACATGTAACAAGCAAATAAAATGTAAGAAAGTAGTCATGACCTCAGGTGCAATCATGTCGAATATTTGACACAATATGTCCTCAAAGAGCACAGGTTCTTGGGCCATGCATTTCATACGATGCAGCTGCTCCTCGTAGAAGAATTGCATTTCATTGGGCGTGAGCACACCATTTCCATCCAAATCTATACACTTGAACCTGTAAAAATACCAATCATATGTAGAAAAGCTAGGGTAGTCAAGCTGGGAAGAAAGCTATAAGGCACGAAACAGGGGTATGCTAAAAAATTTAAGTTCTGCAATTATAGCAAGGACTGTTGCATGCCAAAGTAATGCATCATGCAAGAATCAACTCAACTTTTAATAAGTAAAACTCTGTAGGGTGATCTATTTTGGAAAATGACAGAGGGGAAACAAATAAAAGATACCAATATTCAAGACTAGGCTCAGATGATTTGTCCTCCTCCGAAAGCATGAAGTAAACAAAGTCTTCATAACCCATCTTCCCTTCCACCTCGCTAGTAAACTTCCGTGGAGCCTGAGATGGAATTTTCATATATTAACTCAGCCAAAGTAAACCTCAATATAGGAAAAACGTTTATTGTACTTGAAAACGGAAACTAAGTGATTCAGAAGTTTGGAGAATTAAGGACCACAACAACCAACCTGTGAAAAGATTCTATCAACAATCCTGTAGGTAAGGGCATGATTGCCGATTCTGATAAGGTTTTCTCTGTCAATGAAGAAATCGTGGTCTGTGTCCAACTCCCAAAACTTACAGTATATAACATAAAAGTGTTCATATGAGAAGTACCTAGAAGATGAAGCAAAAAGAGATTTTATAATTTACATCATTAGAAGAGGAAGCAAAAATGCAAGCTCTCCACTATGTTCAAAGGTTTGCTGACCATTCAGAAAGAAAAAGAGGAAGAACTCCCATGCTTTTACTGACCAACTAAAAAAGTAGAGAGAGACTGCAGCCCAAGTTTGCATATTGCATCAGATATGCAATTGAAAAAGGAGGGAGTATAATGTTCTGGCTATTCTTCAAAAGGACTGTGTGAGAATTTGTTCGTCGTTGCTTTGAAAAATGCAGCATATATTCTAAAAAGGTCCACCTGGATACTAACCTAAGGACTTTGTTAATGTCCTCTTCCTCATCTGCATGTTGCAGGGCCGCAATCAGATTTCCATGTTTCAACTCCCTGAGAGTAAGACGGCCATTTCCCGATCTATTGATGTGATAAAATATTCTGTATATGACAGTTTCAGCTGGAACATTAACACAGAAATTTATGTTGTCCAGTATCAGTTATTCACTATTAAATGTCTGGTGATTGGAGTAACAAAAAACTAAATAGATAAATGAAACAATCCATGGAACCCCCAAATGTCTTAAACAATCAATCAACTCTTTTTGAAGTATCTTTTTCCAGCTTGATTATGCAGAGGAAATGTCACCCCCCACCCTTTCTCTTCTTTAATTTTAAAATCATTTGCTGAAAACTCCTCAAGCAGAAATGCATTCTTAACAATCAAGCACCATGATGTCTATGTTTAGAATCTTTGTTAACTTAGCCAGGATTACACAACTATCCTACAAAAACTGTATTCAATTTCTAAAAGAAATGATTATAATTCCTTATGCATTCTTTTTTAAGATCGATAAACTGAGAGTTTCATAAGCCAATGCCTTTGATGATAAAATGTAAAAGTATATCAATTAACAAATGAGAAATGTTAGTAGGTGAAAAATTGCAGCTTCAAGATCTATCAAGCCACTTTTTGTGTGAATTTCCCAAGAAATTATCAAATCTGCAGGAACAAATTCAGCCTTCAGACTGAAATCAGAATCCATGAATTGGCTAGCAGGATATTGTAAAATGCATGTCAATCTTGCTTGGGCAAGGCTTCGGGTTTGATTCAAATAATATTAGCAATTTCAGTCTAAGTCATTCAGAACCCTATGCATACAATCCTGTTGGTTTCATTAACGTTTGTCCAATGGGCTCTTTGAATAATTGCATTACATATTTACATTATAGTCCGAGTCAACAGGGTAAAACTATATGCTGTGAACTATGCACACAATTCCTGCCAAACTACATCATCATCCTTGAGATTGAACCAATCCATGGGATACTCTGCAGCCAATCTAGCTGGTAGATTGCATGTTAAAGTATGGTTGTAGCTTTGCACATTAATTCACTTTTAAAGAACTAAGGCATAAAAAAAGGAAATCAAGTTTACTACTTGATGGTTATTTCAGTTACCATATCTATCTTGAAACTCAGGTGTGCTTCTCAGGAATTCTAATCCTGGATGGGTTGCCAAAAGTTCTCGAAGAACAGGTTTGAAATCAACCTGCATCCACGTCCCAAATGAGCTTATGAAGAAATGAAAAAAATGTTAAAAACTTTAGGCTCTCAAAATGATAATTTTAACAGAAGAAACTGCAAATCCAGATGGTTTGTTCTGAATGAACACACAAAGAAAACCTGAGTTGGGCGGATGGCAAACAAACCTGAGTGAGGTGCTTGCGGCCTGGCTGCCTAAGAATTTCAAATGTTTGAGTTGCTATATCCATCGTCAGCATGTGGCCATCAACCCAATACTTAATAAAGGCATCTCTGAAGTCAAACAATAAGCTTAAGAATGCATAATAAAAGCACTTATTTAAACAGACCCATGTTTAAGCAATCAGGGTAATTCCTAGACATAAAACATATCCATTCAGTTACAAAGATGCTCTACCTGGTCACTATTCCAGTACAGTCTACATCTATCTTTCTAAAAAGTGCAGAAGAGAGGAAAGATGGTAGCTTGCAAACTTCCTTTGTCACTGTTTTAAACTCTGCATAACCAGAGAAAAGGATTAATTCCTCTCGAATTTCAAGGGGATCTTTTCACCCTTATGCACTAGAAGATAGGTATGTTTTAAGGGGAAAAAATGACTTAAAATATAAAATGAAGACATAAAGATCAAATATACATCTCACCATCTATTTGCAATCCATTTAGAGGATTATTAAAATGGTGATTAATTTTAGAAAGACATTGTTCTTTCAATTCCTTTGTTGGTGGACGACCATTTTGGAAATAAAACTGCAAGCAATTATCAAAAGTATATTTTTCAGCAATCAAATGTAGTAAAACCAACATTTCTAATCTAAGAAAGCTTCAATTTATATATAACAAATAGCCCACAAGAGGACTTTCAGTAGCAAATCAAACCTGTGGAATGACTTCTTGCATTGGTTCACTAACTAATTTCAACGGAGAGCCAAGAGCTGAAGGGCTGGACTTCTGCTTTGACATGCGAGGAGAACCAGACGAGCTTCTTGGAGAAACTGGAGGTGCATTGCCACCGGGAAACATGGAAGGCAATGAATTGCTCCCAACAACATTTACATTAGAAAGGTTCGCAAAGGCATTAACCGTGGACCCTGCCTTTGCATCATCAATCAAAGATCTGACCTGCACTCATATTAAAATGGGAGATATGAAAGCTCATTGCATGACAAAACATATATTGGTTGAGATGAATCTTCAGTATGGTGGAAAATCTAGCAACCACAAAAGATAATAAACTTAAAATCCAAAAAATTTTCTAACTTATGATTTTTCCATATTCTATCAAATTCAGTCATTAAAGAAGGTAGAAATTATTCAATTGAATAAAAGAAGTAATTGCGTTTAAAAAAAACAGATAAAAATAAGATATGATAAAATAACAAATAAAAATAGAAAATATTAATGATAAAAAAATGGATTTAATTCTTTTTTTTATTGTATTTTTTTATAGTCTTTTTTATATTCTTTATTCTTTTTTCAACATTTATATTCAAAATTTACAATTATAATAATCATTTACAAAAACAAAATGTCACATTTCTACAGGAAATTTAAAGGAATGGCACTTTTGCACACCCCCGCCCCTCTTTAATTTTCAATATAAAGGAAGGGTAGACGTACAAATTAAATTGACACATCAAACTTTAAATATACTTGACGTTAAATATTAAACATTACACCCATTAAAAGAAAATTGAACCCAAGATATCCAACTAAGGCAAACAATGTAGACATCCTTGTCTCTATAGCATACCGTAAAACTTGTAGTAGACATGTCTGTCTTAACCAATTATTCAGAATTGACAAATATCTTAGATAGATCAGAGCCTGTGGACCTCATCCTTTTAGTTTTCTGCACCCTAGGTGCCCCTAGAGCGGCATTCCAACCACCAGGATTAGGATCTCTCTCCATAACCATCTTGATGCATAATATAAGTGCAATTTTCACCATGATTACTAGACCAAAATAATATCATAGAATTATCATGTTCACTTTTCATTATAGCACGTATCACGACATTAACATTTAGTCAAAATCATGCACTCACGTTTAAGAGCATAAAACCACCAAATAAGGTACCCTATAACTATGAATCAGAGTGATTGCTCTTGATTAAATGAATCTATGTTTGCAGCCATTTGTACCTCTCTTTATTGTTTTAAATCACAGTGACATCATCAACAACGGTAAGCCCCATCCGACACACAGTATCATAACGTATGTTTAATAAACAAGTCCTTTGTTTTTTAATGTTTAAGTTTCATATGTCCCTGCTTAGAAATAACCAATTTTTACACTCAGCCAATTCTAGCAACATTTTTCTTATCATTTTTATTTGGTGTGCAAGTCTTTTTGACCGTCCATTCATTGAAACCTACACAGATCATAAGATTAACATCAGGGTGCACTCAAAGGCATCATATTATTAATTCCCGTGAACTTCAAAATGAAATAACTTTCAAATTACAACAATTAACACCATTAGGCACTATATCCAAAGGTAAGCAGCCAAATAAAGTTAAAAAACAAAATCTAATATATAAAACAGATACTAACAAATCAATAATAACAAAAGTTTGATAGATAGATTAATAAATTACCAGATGGCCGGTCTCTGGAAGCGAAAGCCACTGCGAGAACAAGTCCTCGACAAGTTGAGGACTGGTTTTTAGTGCAAATGGAGACACTTCAGGAAGCTGCAAAAGCTCTGGGTCCAAACAAGCAACATCCTCCAATGTATCAACTTCCATTTTCATAAATAACGACATCTCGCCGACCTTATCAACCACACAAAAAATCAACACTCTAAAACCCTGACTCGTTCAATTCTTCAAATGTAACAGTCCACACTTCACTTTCGCGATTGCTCTCAGTAAACGAAAATAAAAGAATCGCGCTTCGGAATTATGGTTTCTGAGGTGAATTGACAACACTGTAGAAATAATTGACAGATTTTACTCCAAATTGTTAAAGAAAATGACTGTACAAAATCTTTTTTTCCACTGGAAGGAAAAACGTCCCGCTTCAAAGCACGCCGTTCCCCCAAAACCCTAACTGTCGAGTTAAGAAACGGAAACAATAAACTGACATACAAATTCTCCGAAGCTGCTCGCCAGAAGAGTTATCTGTTTTGGCTTCAAAGCAAGAAGTAAAGACTGAGAAAATACTTCCCTCCAACAATTTCCGTTTGCTTTTGGTTCGGAAAAGGAAAAAAAATGAGAAAAAAAAAACCAAACCAAAACAAAAGCAAAGATGCCAAGGGGATAATTATTGGCGATGAATCTGAGATAAAACTTGGAATTTTAGTGAAGGATTAAAAGAAAAAAAAAACATAAGAGAATTCAGAGTTTTTTTTATTATTATTATTGGTTTTTCTTACACGGAGAGGCGATAGACAAGAACGAAAAAGGAAACCGCTTCGGAGAAAGGGGAGAGAACGAAAAAAAGAAAGAAAGCAGCGAAGCGCGTGGATTGGAGTGATTCAGTGTTTGTAGGTAAATACTAGTATACGTATAGTTATACGGTTTTACATGGGTTGACCCATGGTCATCTCATCCGTAATCCTTATCCGCTTTGCTGACGTAAACATTTAATAATTTCGGTTATATAACTATTCATCTACGCCCGTTTGCATTTCCCCCGTTGGCGGTCCTTGTGTTTTACCCGGTTCGTTTCAGTTTTCAATTTTTTTTTTTCATCTTAATCAAATATTCAAATTTACAATAAATGCTAAGATTAAGAAGCGAGAAACCCATTTCAAAATGATTTGACTTTAACTTTATCATGTGGTATCAGCCATATTCAACTTTCTATTGATGTGTAGAAATGATGATGCATACTCTTTAATCCGGTATCCGCAGATGTATGAGTTTTTTATATTTAAGTTTGAGATGATTATGAGTAGCAAATTTAATATTCATTTCGAGTTTGGATAAGGCATAAGTATCACCCTGTAGATATT
The DNA here is from genome assembly GCA_036013995.1 of Theobroma grandiflorum. Lineage (NCBI taxonomy): Eukaryota > Viridiplantae > Streptophyta > Magnoliopsida > Malvales > Malvaceae > Theobroma > Theobroma grandiflorum. The sequence continues at coordinate 12,907,852 of CP142130.1, read as the reverse complement.
CGATACCAAATGTTTATTTGATTGTTTTTAGTTGTTTTAAATTATTATTTGAAATATTTTTCAAATAATTTGTTGTTTAAATATTAATTTTAATATTAGTTTACTTTTATAAATTTAATTATTAGGAAAATGTATGAATGTGAATTATGAAATATAATTTTTTTTATAAGTATGGGTTCAAGTTCGATTAATTGGGTAATCATGAAAAGGTTAATAATATTTTTTTTACACAATCAAGTAGTTAACGAGCAGTAAATAGGGTATTAAGGTTTGAGTAAAAAATTTAAAAAAATAATTGAGTAGTTGTTGGGTTATCCTACTCATTAATAAGGTTCAAAGTAAGGTACCTCAAATTACCGGGTACCTTACCAGTTGACAAGTCTACAATGAAAGATATCAAGGTCGAATCAAGTCTAGACTAAAGTGAATCGTTCTCCTCCATAAAAGAGTTGGAACGTTCGTGCTTGATAATGAATTTGATAGGATTTCAAGATTTGCTCGAGCATGCTTTAGAGTTAAGTTTGTTGGTGAAGTTATTCTTGAGAGCCACTACAATTTGGAAATTTGAGTTTTGAAGAAAAGAGATGAGAGGAAGAAATGTATACAAATTTCATGTTGAAACTTTAATTGGAGATTTGTAAACAAATAACAATTTATTTATCAATTGGATCTCTAGTATTCTTTAAAATTGAGAATGTCATATGAATAATTCTTTCACTCTTTGCTTCAAGTGTCAACAACTTGATCTTTAACAATGTCCTCTAATTCGCTTTGAGGGTCAATGACTTGATTTAAATAATGTCCTCTAATTAATGGATTGAGACCAATATCGACTTTCTTTAAAATTTCTTCACTTGAGACTTGAGACTATGGAAAAGTTTTGAGTTTTCAAAAATCTTCTCATTCTTAATTCTTTTGAGTTGTGTCAAATGGCTTGGAGAAACACTGTATTTGTCAAATGATTTCCATTTTTAATCTCTTTGACTTTATCTTTGAATTATTTTAATTTAATTAATAATTAATCAAGATGATTTACAGATAGTTTTTTGATTGGTCCAACTTTGAAATTTTGAGTTTTGATTTGGTTGAATTTACATATTATCTTTAAATTATCTTAATTTATTTAAAGATAAATTGAATAACTAAACTTTGATTTTATCTCCAAATTATCTTAATTAATTTAGAGATAAACTAGATGACCGATGGGTAAATTTTAATTGACCAAATTCAGATATTATCTATAAATGATCTTTGATTATTCATAGATAAATTGGATGACCAATAGACAAATTTTAATTGGTCTAATTTTGGATATTATTTCTAAATTATCTCAAGAAATAAATACATAAATCAAAAGTGAATTTTAATTGGTCCAACTTTGTGTCTTTGAGAAAATTTAGTCAAAAAATTAATTATATAGCTATCTTCAATGATGTCTTCAAGTCTACGTGGCAGAACATGATTCGTCTTTGAAAATTTTCTTCAATTACCAAATTTGGACATGTGGCATCTTATAATTGGATAAAAAAATTTTCTCTTTTCTACAAATGCCCCCTCAAGTTTTGAAATTTAATTTTTTTTTAGTACCATATTTACTTGCATTCTTCACTTGAGAAAAACTTTTACATAATTACATACGCACTGGACATGGTCCCAATATGTTAACAAGAATACATGACCAACTAAAAATATGCTATCTTCTTAAGCATACTTTCGTCTCATTCAATCTCTACAATAATTGAAATTACAAATCATCCATGAGACAATAAAATCTTGGCACACATTGAAATTACAATTCATTCTTAAGATTATTTTTTGTCTCATCCAATCTTGGCATTGTTTTTCCTTTGTATCAATTGAAATTTCAATCCATCCATGAGGCAATTTATCTCATGCCATTTTGACAGTTTTTTTTTTGTTTGTCTTGTCCCCAATTGAAATTAAAGTCCACCTATGAGACCACTTTGTGTCATGCAATCTTGGCATGATTTACTTCGACAACCATTAAAATTAGAATTCATCCATAAGATATCTTTGTCTCATTTAATTAGAATTCTTCCATGAATTAATCTTGCACTTTGAATTTAACTTAAATCATGCTAATCAATTGATGAGTAAAATTCTCCTCCAATCAGGTAGTGAACTCCTTAGCCAATTAGGACTAGGATTTTACTTTTTAGCTCTATAAAATAAGAGTTCCTTTTGCCAAATTTTTGCACACTCAAATAAGAAGACTAACAATAATTTCTTGAATGGTGATTGTCTTTGTTAGCAAATTGATCGCTTCTTCTCATGTAAAGCTTAGCTAATCACAACCCTTTTGGTTCCTTAATTCTTAGTTGCTATTTGAAGAATAATAAGCATCTTGTCACGTTCAAATTCTAGCATGCTAACACATGTTTTCAACCTTAATTCTTTTGCTACTACTAAATTTTTCTAGACATTTTTTGATATTGCTATAATTGCATCTTGTGGGGTTGCGTAGTAATTAACCTATCCATCTTAGTGTCAAAATCAATACCTTGATAGAAACTTCATAGTTTTTTGCCTTTTTGCCTATGTGACTTGCTATGCAACTTCTTCAAAAACAACTTTGGGTACCCATGGATTTTGGATGCTAAATTTTAATGCACTTTTTGCCTTTTTTTTTTTTTTTACTTTGGTGTTGCCTTCAAATGCCACCTTCTACTTGTTACCAACTTAGTGTTTTCATCACTTGTTTGGTTACTTTTGTTCTTCATTTTCTTTCTTTTTTTTCAATTGTTTTTTTCTTCTATTTCATGATTTTTTTTTCTGTTGTAGGTGTCTAATAAGATATTATATTAATGTCGATTTTGAAAAGGCTTATGATAGCATGAATTAAGAGTTCCTTGAGTTGGTGAAAAGGAACATGGGTTTCGAGACTAAATGGAGAGCTTGGATTATGTCATGTATATCCACGATGTTTATTTTGGTTCTAGTTAATAGGACACCCACTTAACAATTTTGGATGAAAAAGGGTTTTGGCGAGGCTGTTCACTATCACCATTCCTTTTTAATTTGGTTGTCAAAGCCTTTAGTTTGTTGATGCATAAGGCAACAAGTGAATGGATGATTGAGGGAGTTGAGATAGGTAGAAGAGGACTTTCCATTACACATTTACAATATGCCAATGATACGGTAATTCTCTGTAAGCCTCAGTTTTCTTATTTATTAAATATTAAAAGGATTTTGAGTTAGGCTATATCAGAGCTTAAGATAAATTTTTAAAAGAATTCGTTGGTTGGAATTGGAATGGAACTACATATACTTGAGAAATAGGGTGAAAGAATAATATGCAAAATGGAAAGTCTCTCAATTGCATATTTAGGGCTGCCTTTAAGAGGTTTGGTCAATTCAATTAAATTATGGTGGTTAGTTGTTGAAAAATTTGAAGCAAGACTTGCAAGATTGAAAAGGAGGTCTTTATCCATGGGTGGGAAGGTAACACTTTTGAAGTTGGTGTTAGTAAGTTTCTTAATTTTTTTTTTATGTCAATCTTTCAAATTCTGGTGGGGGTGAAAGAAAGATTAGATAGAATTCAAAGGCGATGTCTTTGGGTGAGACAGAAGACAATAGGAAAATCCATCATGTTGGTTGGAACTCTATTTGTTTATACAAAGATAAAGGGGTCTTGGAGTTATTGATTTATGTCTCAAGAATCAAACGTTTTTAAACAAATGGTTTTGGAGGTTTGGGAGCCGAAGAGTTTATAGAGAAGAATAGTTGAGGAGAAAACGGGAGGTGGCAATAAATGTTTGTTGCCCATTGTGAGAATAAGAGGACGACATCAAGTATTTGGAAAAATATTACAAAACCCTTGTTCCTAGAGGATGCCATGGAAAATGTGGTTAGATAAGGTATGGGTTTTTTGGTTGGGAATGGGAAAAAGATTAATTTTTGGAATGAGCAATGGATTGACTGGGTAATTTTTAAAGAAAACTTTCTTAGAATGTTTTCTTTGGCAACCAACAAATGGAAATATTGAAAACTTTGGGGAATGGGTTGAGGATTAACGGAAATAACAAATTGAGTTTTGGAGAAATCCCTTTGAATAGGAATGAGAGAAATGGTTGAACTTTAACAAGCTATTAGATGATTAAGTGATTTAGAGGAATTTTGTGGATAAACTTATTTAGAAGAAAACTTCTAGTAGCTTGCACACCACTAAATCTTTTTGTAAATGTGTGCTAGACAATGACCATGAGGTGGATCATTATTGGAAGGAGTTGTGGAAAAGCTTAGTTTCTTTTAAGGTTGAGATTTTTGGATAGTAGTTGGTCAAAGGGAAAATTATAGTTAAAGAATTTTGCTGAGCAAAGGATTGCTTAGAGTGGACTCCACGTATTACTTGTTGTGTACAAAAAAGCTAGAATCGATGGGCCATTTATTTTTTTCCTGAGACTAAACCTAGAAATTATGACATTGGTTGGTTGGAAATTGGTGTCTTAATTGGGTAGTCATAATGATCCACTTGGTAGTTTCCTTTTGTGGAATATGACTGCTAAATTGACGAGTAATGGAGATATTTGGTGTATATCATTTTAGGCAATTGTATGGTCTATTTGGTTGGCAAGGAATGATGTCCTTTTTAAAGGCAGAGTTCGGGGTTGTGATCAAGTTTATGATAGTGTGAAACTTCGAGTGGCTTGGTGGGTGAAGGTAAAATGGCTTAGCATTAATATTTCTATCATGGACTTGAAGAGAATGTCAAATATGGCTATTGTCCCTACAAAGTTAAAAGTAGCAAAGGTTGTTGAATCTTGGTAATCTCCTCTAAAAGGTCATGCTAAATTTAATATGAATAGGGCTTCGAGAGGTAATCCGAAAGAAGCTAAGATCAGGGGAATTTTAAGAGATGAAGCTAATAGAATCGTAATTCATTTCTCTTTGTTAGTTGGAGCTATGAATGCTAACATGGCTGAGCTTTTGGCTACTAGAAAAGCCTTTCAAATTATAGCAACATCAAGATGGGCTAATAATGATGGTGTTATTATTGAGAGCAATTCTAAAAATGCTGTGAAGTGGGCGAAGGAACTATCAACAGCCCCATGGAAAATGAAAAGTATTTTGATGCAAAAGGAAGTATATAAAATCTAAGTTGTGTAGTTGGAGCTTTAGGAAAATTTCAAGAATTGCAAATGAGTTTGTTAACCTTATATGGGTTGTAAATGATGGTGATGGAAGTTCCTAAAAGGAAGAGGTTCTCTAATTCATGCTTTCAGGCTTCTTTTGGGTTGTTTTTTGAGGTTGTGGTGGTGGCTGCTTTTTTGTGTTTATGTGCAGGTCTTTTATAAAGGCTTTTGTAGCTTTCTAGATGGATATGTTTTTTGGCTGATGGTAGCATAGGAAAATGCTTTTATTTGGCGGCTCCATGTACAAGGGAGTTTTCTTGTTCTTGTCTATGGGTTAATTGAGTATAACTTGTGAAGGAATTATTTTTGCTACATATGGTTTTTTTTTATTTTTTTTTTGTTGGCTAGATCTTTAAAGCATTTGAATGAGGTTATGCTAACCTCTGTGATTATTTTGGGGGTTTGTAAATGAAGCTTTGTTGGGGTTTGTAGGATGATCAAGTCCTTGCAAAAGTTTATTTTTTATGTTTTTGTAGGTCTGTTTCTTAGTGGATGGAGACTTGAATTTCTCCTACTGGTTGTATTTGTTTTCAATACTATTGAAATGAAATGCTTTCACTTTTCAAAAAGAAAAGGTATTGTATTTTGCGTTGTTACCGTGTGGTAACACATCCATAATTCTTGGCTTACCTCACAATATTGCCATCTGATTTGCTTCAATTCTTTGGTTCTTAGTTGCCATCATAACTATGCATTGCCATATTAAAGCTCATGCTTTGTTTCCATTCTTGATCTTATTTGAGATGTTAATCTTGATTCTTTTACCATGCAAGACAAACACTTGTGATTGGCATGTTAATCTTGATTCTTTTGCTATAATTTTTTCTGACACCTTAAATGCTTTCTTAAATGCCACTTTCTCTTGTATTGCTTGTGAGCATCCTTGTTCCTCTTTGTAATACCCCATGTAGGGGCCGATAGAAGAAGAAGAAAAAAGAAAAAATAAAAGATAAGAGAAAAGAAAAAAAGAGAAGAAGAAAAAAAAAAGAGAAGGCTCGGTCAACAAGGGAAGGAGAAAAAAAGAAAGAAAAAAAAAGAAGAAAGAGAAGAAAGAAAAAAAAAGGAAAGAGGAAAGAGAAAGAGAATAAGAGGAAATAAGAGAGTGAGAGAGAAACAAATCGAGAGAAGGAGAAGAAAAAAAAAGAAAGGAAAGAAAAAAGAGAAAGAGAAAGGAGAGGAAAGCAAAGAGAGAGAAGTGGATCGGGGAGAAGGAAAAGAAAGAAAAAGGGAGAGAACAGCACCGGGGAGAGAAGAAGAAGAAAATAAGGAAGAAAAAGGAGAGAGCATCGCAAAAAAAAAAAAGAGAGGGAACGGAAACAAAAATAACTATGTACACGTGCGAACCAATAGCGAAGTAGCATCTCGCTATTTTGAGGTGAGTGGGTGCTAAATTTCAAAAATATTATATTCCTATAATATTATATACATTGTGTTTGATAGTTGATGAAATTGTTGATGGCATGAGCTGGTAGAAAATTTAGGTTGTTTGTGGATATGATAGAGTTTTAAAATCTGTTTTTTGATACTATATGTAGTATATATATATATATATGATTTTTAAGTATGGGGAAACAAATTTTTGACTGATTTCAATTCAAAATTAGCCTTGCAAGCTTTATGTGATGCATTAGGCCAAGAATGACTATTATTGACTCATGGAATGCAAGTTTTAACTGTCTATGTTCACTAAGCTTGCAATTTTGATAAATATGCTATGCCATGAAAAATGTTGTGCATAAATATATGGTTTATGAACATACTACGTACTGTTTTGTCATACTTTGTGAATGTGTTGAGATTATATTGATTTTCTTTTAATATAATTAAGACACTCGAGGGTAATTCCCATGAGTAAGTAAAAAGGGGGACTTGAAGCCCCGATTTATATTGGTGACGTGGGCAGTTCCTATGAGTAGGTAAAGAGGGACTTGAAGCCTCGATTTATATTGGTGACGTGGGAAGTTCCCACGAGTAGGTAAATGGGGACCTGAAGCCCCGATTATATACGGTGACCTGAACAATTCCCACGAGTAGGAGATGAGATCTGAGAATAAGCCTAAGGGATATACTAACTCTAACCTAGGACGATACTCACTCGTCTATTATTTTAGTATACATTGTATGTCATTGACACATAAATTTTTATTAATGATTGATAAGTGAAATCTACATATACATTTACTTGAATTTCACCATTTTAGAACTTGCAAGGTATAAAATATCTTTCCGTTTAATGAAATATTTTCTACGCGTATTCTCGGATTTATAACTAATCATTTCTTATGTTGTTTTTTCTTTTCGCTTGCTCACTGAGTCGATGATTATCATTGAGTCTATGAGACTTACACCCTCTTATTTTTCCCTTTTGCAGACAAGGACTAGTCTAATGTGAAACATCAGTCAGCACGGTCTACCACAGATTAGGTAAAGACAATTCTTAACTTGTTTTCGAGTCACTCCGCTGATAGAGGTCGGGTTGTAATACTCTGGATTTGTATGTGGCAAACATTGATTTTTAATAAAATGAAAATTTGAGATTTCGAACTCAACATAGTTTAATTGCGATAGCATGACTTAAAGTCAAAATGAAATGATTATGTTTATTTTTGAATTCAAGTACACGTGTATATATATATGATTTAATATTTACACGGTTTTAATGGAAGTGTACAGGGAATTATTAAAAAGTCAAATGAGGCTTGTTCGGGACTTGGCGAGATAATTCGAAAGTCTTAGACGCCAGTAGCGATCTAGGAGGGGTCGTTACAGTGTTGGTATTAGAGCCTTAAGTTTAAAAAGTCCTAAGATTTCCTAAGTTGTCAACAGAGTGTTGGGGGTAGTGTAGAGTCTTATTTATAGTTTATGATTGCAGCATGAATTATGGGTAGGAGGCTACGCGAATTCCCAAATCTTAGTAAGCTACCTTTATTATTAACTTCTGATATTTATTTAAAAGGAGTGTTTGTCACTGTCTAGGTATCGAGATGCTATCAAAGACGCGAGCCACCTCAAGGGCAATTAGAGGGTTTGATGTCCCGGAAGAGGTTACGGAGGAAACACACGTGTCTTTCTCTAGGGGCAGTGGGAGAGGTAGACCTAGAGGTCGAATTGTCGAGCTTCACAATAGCCAAAGTTCTGATGAAATGAGAGCCAATATCAGTTCTGGAGATACAGAAGGTGAGCATCCTGAGGTACCCATTACCACATTGGAGGAGATAGCGATTGGACTGCAATGATTGACTTAGGAATTTACGCAGTTTAAGAGGCACCGAGTATATCAACCCAACGAGATAATGGGTTCTAGTTTTAAAGACTCATAGTATCAAACCTATGAGGAAGCAGATAAGGGGAATGTTATGGTGACTTTGGGAGAGTTCATGAAATTGAGACCCCTTTCTTTTTCAGGTACTAGCTCAACAAAAGACCCACAAGTATTTTTGGATGAAATTGATAAAATTTACACGGCTTTGAGTTGTTCTAGTTGCTAGGCAGTCGAGTTGGTAGGCTTTAGACTAACGGAGATAGTGCAAATATGGTTCACCACTCTCAACCGCTGTAGACCTCCTAGCTCCACTCCACTCATTTGGGAAGAATTTGCGCAGGCTTTCATGGATAGGTTTTTACCTGAAAGAGTGAGAGACGCTAAAGAGTAGGAATTTGAAACTTTGAGGCAGATGCTAGGGATGACAGTGTCAGAGTACGACATTCAATTTACTCAATTGTTGAGGTATGCCTCATACTAGGTTCAAACTGAAAAGCAAAGAATCAAGAGGTTCATCAAGGGGTTACCAAAATCCATATATAGAGTTTTAGTCTCGCAAAGATTCACCTCATATTCTAAAGTAATTGATGCTGCTAGGAAAATTGAGGCAAGACGTATGGAGGGTGGGGTAGAAAGAGAGAATAGTAAGAGGAATTACAGTGAGGGGTTTTCTAGATTTAGAGACTCCAATAGGGGTATGGATACTAATATAGCTGACCAACAAGGTCGCAAAGATGGCAATTTGCTCAGAAGATCTGCGTTCACTAGCCCACCAAACCAATGCAGAAATTTTCAGTTTTGTAGCCCTCCACGTAACAGTGATTTCGATAGGGTTAATTATAGACGAGCTATGAACAACATGATGGCTAATATGAATCCCAAACAAAGTAACAAGTGGGGTCTTTTTTGTACCTTCTGTGGTAACTTACATACAAGGCCATGCAATCAACTGGGATGTTCTGTTACGAGTGTGAGGGAGTTGGCCATGAGAAGAAAGATTGCCTTACTTTCAGACACAATCAAGAGATGGCTCATGGTTCAGCGTAATCTGATTTTGCTATCGTACTAGTAGTTGTACAGCCAACCAAGAATGTTAGGAGAGATAAAAGAAATGGGATAGCTTTCTCATCATGAGGTAGACCGATAAGTTCCACTCAATAAGGTGCTTCTTGAGGATGATAGGCTAGAGTATTTACTTTGATGCCACAAGATGTTCACGCCTCGAATGTAGTGGTGACAGGTACTCTTTTTATCTGTGATTATGAAGCATCGGTTTTATTTTATCCAAGATCCACCCATTCTTTTGTGTCTTTAAATTTCATGCCTAAATTAGGCAAGCATTATGAATGTATGGATGAACCGTTAGTAGTGACCACTCTATTGGAGGAATCATATGTTGCGGAATATGTATTTCATTCTTGTGGGGTTCAGATTAAAGATAAGTACACTTGGGCGGACTTAGTGTTAATGACTACATTGGGAGTTGAAGTGATACTAGGAATGGATTGGCTGGCATCTTGCTATGCCAACGTGGATTGTCATCACAAGCTGGTGAAGTTTAAATTCTCGGGAGAGCCGTCATTTATTATTTATGGTCACAGCAGCTAATAGGGTAACAATCTGACGGCTACAATTACTGAAAAAGTACAGAGTGAAAAGGGGAACTTGGAGGCGACACTAGTAGTAAATGAATTTGTAGATGTGTTTTTAGAAGAGTTACTGAGATTATCTTCAGAAAGAGAAATTGAATTTTGTATCAACTTGGTTCCAGGGACACAACCAATATCGATACCTCCATACCAAATGGCACCGACATAGCTAAGGGAGTTAAGGGAACAATTACAAGATTTAATTAATAAGGGTTTTATTCGCCTGAGTGTGTCTCCTTGGGGAGCGCCAGTGCTGTTTGTAAAGAAGAAAAATGGTAGTCTCAAGCTATGCATAGATTATCGACAGCTAAATAAAGTCACGATCAAGAATAAATATCCGTTTCCAAGGATTGATGAATTGTTTGACCAACTGCAAGGGGCCCAATGCTTTTCGAAGATTGATCTAAGGTCTGGATATCATCAATTAAGAATTAACGAAGAAGACATATCCAAGACCACGTTCCGTACGAGATACAGACATTATGAATTTTTGGTGATGTCATTTGGATTGACTAATACCCCTACTGCATTTGTGGATTTGATGAATAGGGTGTTTCGAGCATACTTAGATAGATTTGTAGTCGTCTTTATCGATGACATTCTCATATACTCGAGGAGTTGGAAAATGCACAATATTTAAAGATCGTGCTACAGACCCTACAGGAGCATAGATTGTACATGAAATTTTCTAAGTGCACGTTTTGGTTGAGTAGCGTTGGTTTTTTGTGACATATTGTATCTAAAGACGGAGTGCAAGTAGATCCCAACAAAGTCGAAGCAATTGAGAATTGGGTTAGACCTATGACAATTACGAAAATTAAGAGTTTTCTGGGGTTGACTGGGTATTATCAACGATTTATGAAGGATTTCTCTAAAATAGCTTCCTCGCTGACGAGGCTGAATCAAAAAGGGGTAAGATTTGAATGGTCAGAGGCTTGTGAACATATTTTCCAAACATTAAAAGCTTTTTTGACTTCAGCACCCGTATTAAGTTTGCCATGTGGGTCCGGGGGCTACACTGTGTATTGTGACGCTTCAAGGGTTGGATTAGGGTGTGAACTGATGCAGCATGGTAGAGTCATCGCTTATGCCTCATGACAACTTAAGAGGTATGAACAAAATTATCCTACGCACAATCTAGAGATGACAACGATCGTGTTTGCCTTAAAAATATGGAGGGATTATTTATATGGAGAAACGTGTGAAATATATACGGATCATAAAAGTTTAAATATATATTTCAACAGCGAGACCTAAACCTAAGGCAACGTAGATGGATGGAATTGTTGAAAGACTATAATTGTACAATACTCTACCAGCCTAGCAAGGCAAATGTTGTAGCTGATGCCTTAAGTCGAAAGTCAATGGGTAGTATGGCTCACATAGCAGTGGAGAGAAGGTTGATAGTGCAAGGATTGCAGGATCTGGGTAACATGAGAGTCAAATTTGAGGTCAATGGATCAAACGAACTATTGGCACACTTCAAGGTTCGACCAATCCTAATTGATCGAATTCGAGATGCCCAAGCTAGAAATACATTTACAATGACTATTTTGGGGAGTATGGGTGAGCATGTTTCCGAATTTGATTTTGGATCCGATGGATTGTTGAGATATGGGTCTCGAATCTATGTGCCGAATTTAGATAGATTAAGGGAAGAGATTCTAGAGGAAGCACACGTTGCTGCTTACGCAGTACATCCGAAAGTGACCAAGATGTATCATGATTTAAGATCCATATATTGGTGGCAAGGATTGAAGAAAGATGTAGGGGAATACGTTTCGAGATGTTTTGGGTGCCAACAAGTGAAGGCAGAGCACCAAAGGCCTTCGGTATTACTACAACCATTACCGATACCCGAATGAAAGTGGGAACACATAGCCATGGACTTCGTAATCGGGTTACCTCGAACTAGCGGAGGATACGATTCCATATGGGTGATGATTGATCGGTTGACTAAGTCAGCACATTTCCTTCCAGTCAAGACCAAGTTTGGGGTAATACAATATGCTTGAATTTACATTAATAAGATTGTTAGACTCCATAGAATATCGGTGACTATTGTGTCAGATCGAGGACCACAATTCACTAGTCGATTTTGAAGGAGGTTACAAGATGAATTAGGGACCCGACTGGACTTTGATACAGTATATCACTCTCAGACAATGGTCAATTCGAGCACACAATCCAAATATTGGAAGATATGTTAAGATCGATCATGTTAGATTTTGAAGTTTCTTGAAATTTATATTTGCCTTTGGCAGAATTTGCATACAATAACAGTTACCAGACGAGTATCAAGATAGCACCGTTTGAGGCACTGTATGGGTGGAAGTGGAGGTCACCCATTGGATGGTTGGAAGTGGGAAAGAGGAAACTATTAGGGGTGGAAATGGTACAAGTAGTGGAGGAAGGGGTACAAATAATTCGAAAACAAATGTTGACAGCTCATAGTAGACAAAAGTCGTATGCCGACAATCGACATAGGCCCTTGGAGTTCGGAGTAGGTGAATATGTGTTCCTAAGAGTCTCACCTCGTAAAGGAATACGAAGATTTGGCAAGAGAAGGAAGCTTAGTCCTCGATACATTGGCCCGTTTGAGATATTGGAACGAGTAGGTACTGTTGCTTATCGATTGGCATTACTACCGAATTTCGAAAGAGTCAATCTAGTGTTTTATGTATCCATGCTCAGGAAATACGTTCGAGACCCTTCGCACGTGATAAGACATAATACGGTACTATCGGAACACGAGTTGAAATTCCAAGAACAGCTTATAGCTATATTGGACCATCAAGTCAAAAGGCTTTGCCATAAAGACATCACCTTAGTAAAGGTATTATGGCAAAACCATTCAGTGGAAAAGGTAACTTAGGAACTAGAAGAAGAATGCGAGCAGGATACCCATAACTGTTTGAGGATTAAAGGTACGGATAAGTGTTTCTATGTTATTGAAATTTGAGGATGAATTTATTATAAGTGGGGGAGTTTGTAACACCCCATGTAGGGGCCAATAGAAGAAGAAGAAAAAAGAGACAAGAAAAGACAAGAGAGAAGAAAGAAAGAGAAGAAGAAAGAAAAAAAAGAAGGCTCGGTCAACAAGAGAGGGAGAAAAAAAGAAAAAAGAAAGAAAGAAAAAAAAAGAAGAAAGAGAAGAAAGAAAAAAAGAAAGGAAAGAAGAAAGAGAAAGAGAAGAAGAGGAAATAAGAGAGAGAGAAGCAGATCGAGAGAAGGAGAAGAAAAAAAAAGAAAGAAAAGAAGAAAAAGAAAGAGAAAAAGAGGAAAGCAGAGAGAGAGAAGTGGATCGGGGAGAAAGAGAAGAAAGAAAAAGGGAGAGAACAACGCCGGGGAGAGAAGAAAAAAAGAAGGAAGAAAAAAGGAGAGAACAACGCCAAAAAAAAAGGAGAGGGAACAAAGACAAAAATAACTAGGTACACGCGCGAACCAATAGCGAAGTATCATCCCATTATTTTGAGGTGAGTGGGTGCTAAATTTTAAAAATATTATATTCCTATAATATTATATACATTATGTTTGATGGTTGATGAAGTTGTGGATGGCATGAGCTGGTAGAAAATTTAAGTTGTTTGTGGATATGACAGAGTTTTAAAATCTATTTTTTGATACTATACATAGTATATATATATATATATATATATCATTTTTAAGTATGGAGAAACAAATCTTTAACTGATTTCAATTCAAAATTAGCCTTGCAAGCTTTGTGTGATGCATGAGGCCAAGAATGACTATTATTGACTCATGGAATGCAAGTTTTAACTTTCTATGTTCACTAAGCTTGCAGTTTTGATAAATATGCTATGCCATGAAAAATGTTGTGCATAAATATATGGTTCATGAATATACTACGTACTGTTTTGTCATACTTTGTGAATACGTTGAGATTATATTGATTTTCTCTTAATATAATTAAGACACTCGAGGGTAATTCCCATGAGTAGGTAAAGAGGGGATCTGAAGCCCCAATTTTTATTGGTAACGTGGCGGTTCCTACGAGTAGGTAAAAGGGGACCTGAAGCCCTGATTTATATTGGTGACGTAGGCGGTTCCCATGAGCAGGTAAATGGGGACCTGAAGCCCCGATTATATACGATGACGTGGATAGTTCCCATGAGTAGGCGATGAGATCTGAGAATAAGCCTAAGGGCTATACTAAATCTAACCTAGGACGATACTTACTCGTCTATTATTTTAGTATACATTGCATGTCATTGACATGTAAATTTTTATTAATGATTGATAAGTGAAATCTACATATAAATTTACTTTAATTTCACCATTTTAGAACTTGCAAGGCATAAAATATCTTTCCGTTTAATGAAATATTTTCTACGCGTACTCTCGAATTTATAACTAATCATTTCTTATGTTGTTTCCTCTTCTCGCCTGCTCACTGAGTCGATGATTATCACTGAGTCTATGAGACTCACACCCTCTTATTTTCTCCTTTTGCAGACAAGGATTAGTCTAACGTGAAACATCAGTGAGCATGGTCTACCACAGATTGGGTAAAGACAATTCTTAACTCATTTTCGAGTCACTCCGCTGATAGAGGTCGGGTTGTAATACTCCGGATTTGTATGTGGCAAACATTGGTTTTTGATATAATGAAAATTTGAGATTTCGGACTCAATGTAGTTTAATTGCGATAGCATGACTTAAAGTCAAAATGAAATGATTATGCTTATTTTTGAATTCAAGTACACGTGTATATATATATGGTTTAATATTTACACGATTTAATGGAAGTGTATAAGGAATTATTAAAAAGTCAAATGAGGTTTGTTCGAGACTTGGTAGGATAATTTGAAAGTCTCGAATGCCAGTAGCGATCTAGGAGGGGTCGTTACACACTTCTTAATAAATTTATTTCTTCACTTAAACTAATGATTTGATTTTCTTTTGGTAACTCATGATTTGATTTTCTTTTGGTAACTAAAATCTCAAATCTATTGCTTTATACTCAAGCCAAGCCTAAATTAAAATGGAAGAGATTGAGAGGTTCTTGATGACTATAACAGCTTTGGTGAGTGCCCATTATAGCATAATTCAAAATTGTAGTGGTCAAA
Organism: Theobroma grandiflorum; assembly: GCA_036013995.1. NCBI lineage: Eukaryota > Viridiplantae > Streptophyta > Magnoliopsida > Malvales > Malvaceae > Theobroma > Theobroma grandiflorum. The sequence continues at coordinate 12,892,698 of CP142130.1, read as the reverse complement.
ATACCCACTAAGTACCTATATCTATGCATTTTGTTCAATTTAGTCCATGTGCTCAAAATTGAAACAATTTAGCCCTTTAATTTAGATAGTTGCTTTAATTTAATCTTTTCTCTTAACGACATCTAATTTTACTTTTAAAAGGAATTACATTAACGTTGATATCAACATTGACATAGTATATTTTGATGATGTGGCATGTCATAAGCACTGACGTGATGACATGACAATGCCATGTGACACTAATATGATGGCGTGGTAATGCTAACATGACATTCACATACTAACATGTTAAAATAATAATGTATAACAAAGAATGAAGAATTTTTTTTAAAATTATTGCTAACTTTATATCTCTTTTCTTTATTTTCTTTACAACTTGACAATTATTTTTCATTTTTGTGCATTTGCAAAGACATAAATTTGATGATCATGTTTTCGTATTAGTCGATTTAAAACAGGATTTTTTTAATGGTTTGTTGTCTTGTGTAAATATTTTTCTTGCATTATTATACATTATTATGTTGATACGTCATCATGTTAGTATTATGTCAATATTATCACTGTATCATATTAATGCCATGTGGTATTATTATGTCATCACATCGATGTCACGTGGCATGTCATGTTATTATGTGGGTACCACATCTGCTGATGTCAGAGTTGATGTAATTCCTTTTAATGGTAAAATTAAATATCATTAAGAGGAGTGAATAGATTGAAGTAATTTTTAAAATTAAAAAATTAAATTAGTTTAATTTTGAGTATATAGATTAAATTAAATAAAGTACGTAGAGGCGGAGACTTAACGAAAATTTTGATCAATTTTTAACAGTGCAATAAAACAGTACTTAAATGAACAAGAAAGGAAAAGGTCGCAAAACTTCCGCGTGACTTCGCTCCAAATTCGAGGCAAACACTGGTTTTGTTATTCCAACTTACAACTCTGCAACCATTGCCGTTGAGATATCTCCAAAACCTTCCTCTTCAGAGAACTGAAAGGGCCATTTGAAAGCACCAAACCGGAAATAAAAATGAGCATCTTCAGCAAAAAACCCAATCCAAAAGGTAATTTAATTCCGAATGCGGTGCCCTAATCACAATCCCCATTTTTTTTTTCTGCAAATTTGTTTACAGTGTTAATTGAATTATATTCACGTTTTGCAACAATCAAATTTACAATTTTTGAATTCTTCTGGCGATTTCCCTTTTCCTCTTCGGTTACAATTGGCGTTGACTTGTCAAAGCTTAACGATCATGCTTTCTTAGTTGGTTTGTTAACTTTTTTTTTTTTGGGTTCTTTTTGGGTGTTGCAGAGGCTCTTCGTGAGAGTAAGAGGGAAATGGTGCATGCTTCTAGAGGTAATACTCGACTATTTTCTCTACAACTTGACAATCTTTTTTCATTTTTGTGTATTTGCAAAAGCATAAATTTGATGATCATGTTTCTGTATCGGTCGATTTTGAGCAGGAATTTTTTTAGTGGTCTGTCGTCTTGTCTAGATATTTTTCTTGCATTATTATAAATATTTTTTCGAGGGGTTGTAACATTACTTTGATCTGGAACTCAATATACTTTTGCCTTTGGTGTAGGTATAGAGAAGGAAATAGGAACACTGCAATTAGAGGTACTTCCAAGTACTAACGGATGTTTGTCCTTCTGAGAATTTTTGAGTTGCTTCTAATGTGATTTTCATAATAGCAGGAAAAGAAACTTGTTGCTGAAATAAAAAAAACTGCTAAAACCGGGAATGAGGTAGTTTTTGCATCTTAATTTCTTTGTATTTGTGTATGTCCCTTGAGACTTGAGTGTGTCAAGTTCATTTACCTTGAAGGCTTAAACCTGTTTGATGTTTCTTATCTTTTGCTTTTTTTTTTTTTTTTTATGTCAATAGAATGCAACTAAAACTCTAGCCCGGCAGCTAGTTAGGCTTAGGCAGCAGATAGCTAAGTTACAAAGTAGTCGAGCTCAAATGAGAGGCATTGCAACTCATACACAGGTGCATGTCACCCCCTCCCCCTCTCAGCTCTTGCTCTTTGCTATTGCATCTATGTTTTGACATTGCAGTTGGCCTTGTCACATTGTGCCCTTAGTCATGCTTGTTTCTTTTTGTAGGCAATGCATGCTCAATCTTCTGTTGCTGTTGGCATGAAATCTGCCACCAAGGCAATGTCATCTATGAATAAGGTCAGTAACAATATCTTAATATATATGTTAATTTTCATTCAACATGCATGATAGTATAGTCATATTTAGCTTTGTCCTTAGTAACTAAGTTATGAAATTGCACCACTTCTGCTTTAGAATGGAAAGTAGCCTTCCTATAGTGTGAATTGTTGTTGATAACTATCTCCTACATAGACATCCATCCATATATCAATATATACATGTTTGCATTATGCACATCTGTATGAACATAAGATCTTACAATTATGTTCTACTTTTAGAATAATCCTTGATTTTTAAGCAACTTAAGACTGAGATTTCTTTGCAGCAAATGGCCCCTGCAAAACAAGCAAAAATTATGCAGGAATTTCAGAAGCAGTCGGCACAGATGGATATGACTGTAAGATCATGCTAGGCTTCGAGAAAATATTAATGAGAAAAGTTCATCTTTGAGCCTTTAGTATATACTCATGGAATTTAACAGTCTAGCATTCATACTTGCAGACTGAAATGATGTCAGATGCCATAGATGGTGCCCTTGACAATGATGAGGCAGAAGAAGAGACTGAGGAGCTAACAAATCAGGTATGCTTTATTCCGTTCCCTTTCTTGTTTTGAGAAAAAAAAATGGGGGTGGGTTGAAAGGCTGATGCGGTAAACTACAATGCTGGTGAATAGATGGCTTTGGGTGCTTCTATGGGCGTGCAGAAGCTTTCTTGAGTTGGATAATAAATTATTATTCCATTTTTTGACTCTTATGCCCCCAAAGCAAAGAACTAATAGTACTTTTTTTTTTAATTTTTCCTTTCTTCAGGTTCTAGATGAAATTGGTGTTGAAGTTGCCTCACAGGTTGGTTTTTGGTTTTTGCCCCCTTGCATTTTGGGATTTCTTGTATGACAATATCAAACATTGTGCAACTGTCTGATTCCTATCTAAATTTTTGCAGTTGTCATCAGCTCCTAAAGGTAGGATTGCAGGAAAGAATACTGAAGGTGTTGGCAGGTATTCTTCTGTCCCTTATCCAATGTTTGTTCTCAATTGGAATGATTTTTACAGTTGTATGAGACCCACGTATTGCACGAACCTTATCTTAGATTTGAACTTTGTGCTTTGGTAATCTATTTTAGTATGGCCTTGGGATAGGTGTGCCCCTGGCATCGGATCTGTACATGGCTATGGTTTTCTGCCTTTTATAATAGTACACAAGCTGTTATCATGCAATCTCAGTTTTTGTTTTTGGACTCAACCCAAATATTCTAAATTTATCCCTTATAAACCACATTGATTTGTTTCCTGAAAGATAATGAATAATATCTTTGTTTGCTAATTTCGGATTCCTCCTTGCAGTTCGGGTGTGGATGAGCTTGAGAAGCGGTTGGCAGCTCTTAGAAATCCATGAAACCCAGATTTTTTTTCCTTGGTCAATATTTTGAGTAATGCCAGTTTGTAATTTTATGCTGTAGAGATGTAACGTGATCATTCATGTTTCCAGAAGATAACCCCTACCATGATGTAACTTTGATTCCCATTTGGATGCTTTTCATTTCTGCAAATATTGTTGGAAGTGATGAATAGAGATAGAAAATATTGGGTGCTTTGTCGGAACTTGCTACAGAAGAAGGTAACTGGAGGATGGAGAGTCTTTGCATTATTTTAATTATTGAAAATACTTATATTCTTTTATGCATTTTTTAATTTTAATAATAATAATAATAATAATAATAACACTGAAATAAAATTAAACTTAAATATATTAAAGTAGTTACTCATAAATCACATTTCAAAATTCAATCATTAGTGAACTTCCATTTACCCGCGTAAATAGAATTAAAATGTGTGATACAGACAATTAGAAAGTAAAGACGCAATTTAAAGATATTTTAAGACTTAATTAATTAATTAATTTTACATTTTTTACTCTTGTACTATTTGTTTTACCTAATTTCATAATTTATATTTTTATTTCTATTTTATTTATTGTACATTATTATTTATGGTTTTTTAAGATTATGTCTCATTATAATGATAATAATAATAATCTTTTTAGGTGCTCCCGACACTGGGATACATCCCATTAAATTATTTCTTGGAAAAAATATCATCAAAAATATCTTTAAAACCCATAATTTGAAGAGTTTCAAACAATTATTACGATGTATTCCTAAATTATTCATTGATCCAGCCATCTAACAAAGTAAATAATTTTTTTAATTTTAATTGGAAATATAAGCAAATAATAATAATCATAATAATAATAATAATAATATGTTGAAAATTATACTCACAATATATATAAAAAAAACTTTTTGCATTGGACATGGGCTTGATTTAATGAATTGGGTTAAGATAATAAATTTTGGAACGAATTTTATTAGGTCAGAGACACTTGCGGCCCCTTCTCCTTTCCTTTTTCTTTGTGTTTTGCGTTCCCCCCTAAAAGGCTAAAACGACGTCATTTTAATCTGACTTAAAAGCCGATAACCTTTTTCTAAATAACCATGTTTGATACCAATGTAATGACTCAAGTCCAACCACTGGTCCAGTAACTTTTTGGGCTTAAACCACGTGACCCTCAAAAGCTTAAGCTCAAGTTGCTAATAGTGATGGACTTGGATTGTTATATAGATCTTAACAATCACATTCACACCAGATGTGGGATGTTGGGTACCACAATCCCACTCACTCAATGTTTGATACCAATGTAACGACCCAAGTCCAACCACTGGTCCATCAACTTTTTGAGCCTAAACCACGTGGCCCTCAAAAGCTTAAGCTCAAGTTGCTAGTAGCGATAGACTTGGATTGTTATATAGATCTTAACAATCACATTCACACCAGATGTGAGATGTTGGGTATCACAACCAATTATTTATTAAAATTTTTATTCATTTCATTTTACAAATTAGGAAATTTATTGAACTAAATTAAAAGCATAATGACTAATTAAAATAAGCTAGATAAAAAATTGAAGAAATTGTGAGGAATGCCTTTTTTCGATAAAGAAATTTTGAAAATAATCATTAAAATAAATTTAACTGTTTTTAGTCATATTTAGTCATGACTTAATAAAAACACTCTTTAAACTATTTTAAATAAATTAAACCATTCATCATAATTTCTCTTCATTTGTATTTCAGATTTCTCTCTCTTATCATCCCACTCTCTCAAATTTTATCGATTTCTCTCTTTGGCATTCGTCTGCTATGCTTTCGATTCCTCTCTCCCGCGTTTTCAGATTTTTTTTTTCTTGCGCTTTCAAGATACCAAGGAATGATTTTGACGTGCTTAGGTGGGTGGGTATTTGAGAAATTCGATTTTTAGGTATTTTGGATAAAATTAAAACGATAGAAATAATCACGGATTTATGAAATAGCTTTTAATTAAATCAATTTGAGACCTATACACTAATAAACTCAAAATTTTAAAATTTATAACCTGAGTTTTTAAAAGAATTTTTTTTAAATTTTTAGTCAAAGTAGTTGTTTTAGATAAAAAAAATTATATTTTGATTTATGAAAACATGTTGGAAACATTTTAATCGGTGTCAAATTGTAAAAAAAAAAAAACAAAAAAGAAGTTGAGAGGATTTGAAGTTTTTGTTTGTAAGTAACAACAATATTTTAGATATTAAAATATAACAAAATGTTCTTAAATATGTTGTGTAACAATAATTTTTTTCAACATGGCTTGTAACAATAATATATTTTATTCAACATGGCATGTAATAACCTTTTTTAACCATGATGTATAATATGTTTTTATACATGACTTGTAATAACAGTATTTTTTTCAACATGACGTGTAACAACCTAACCATGACGTGTAACAACTGTACTTTTTTTCAACATCGCGTGTAATAACTTAACCATGGCTTGTCACATGTTTTTGTACATGGCGTGTAACAACCTGACCATGGCTTGTCACATGTTTTTGTACATGACGTGTCACAGGTTTTTGTACATAACGTGTCACAACCTAACTATGACTTGTCACAAGTTTTTGTACATGACGTGTCACAACTTAATCATGGCTTGTCATATGTTTTTGTACATGACGTGTCACATGTTTTTGTACATGACGTATTATATGTTTTTGTACATGGCGTGTTACACTCTAACGATGACTTGTCACAGGTTTTTGTACATAATGTGTCACAACCTAATCATGGCTTGTCACAAGTTTTTGTACATGACGTGTCACATGTTTTTATACATGACGTGTCACATCATAACGTATAATTTCATTAAAGACATTTTTATCTAACTTGAGTAAAAATAGTTAAAATTATAAAAAATATTATTTTTGAAAACATCTTACCTTTAAAAGTTATTTTTTAAAATATTCCTAAAAAATTATACCTCACAATTGGTGTCTGGGCCTCATCGAATTATTCGCCCAAGGGTGAAATCGATTTGGGCTGAATTGGGCTTGACAGCCCCCCGCCTCTTCCGTTTTTTTCTTTTTTGGACTTACTACAAAAGCCTGGAACGAACGGTTCCAAGTGGAACAGCTCCATTGTAAACAAGTCGATTTGACTCAATTACACCATAGTTTGGACCGAATGAAGGAACTAACAGAGCTGGAACCGAGATCATTGACCAACACTTGGACTTCAAAAGTTTTATATTAATGCTTTATCAAGTGTTCAACTAGTAAATTTAATTATTCAGGATAAGGGGAAAAAAGATGAAAAGTGTATTTTATTGCAGCTATTCAAGTTGCATTTTGACAAATACGATTCCAAATAATGAGTTCTCTTCCATACTGCCTTAAACACGTTACAATGGCCATAATCTCTCGGGGGTTAAAACAATCTTGGAAAAAAGATTGGCAAATGTGGTAAGGGAAGTCACATGAGCTGCAGTGCCATTCAATCTGGTGATATCCCCATTATACACAGTGACATTGGAACTTCTTAAAAGCATCAGCCTACAAACTCCCATTATTTCCTAATCGAGAGCAGCTCAAAACTTCGAAGAGGATGATCATCACGGCTTCCTCTAACAGGGGCAGCACGACTAGATGTTTTGGCGTCAAAGGCGAGTTGGATTCTTTGTGTGGTAGACATGCGACCACCACTCGATACTAGTCTGTTCTGTTGAATGTCACTGGGTTCACCCGATGAACTAGGCCTGCTCACTGCTACAGCTCTTCTTGAAGTGCTACCATATCGAGAAGAACTGCGTCTTTTATCTGAATCAGGGTGCTGAAATTGCAAACCAACAAATGATCAGAATTTTGGAAATGAGGTGAAAACCAATAGTTAGAATAAGGATGAATTAAACAACTCCAAGAAAAGGTTAAATAGGCTGAACAGGTCATACCGCGTATCATGCTAACCAAAATGTATGACTTAAACAAAAAGATGACAAAAATACTTGTCAGATCAGAGATGTGACAACCGCAAGCAAATGAGAGGTTGTCGTTTGGTTATATCACAAATAGTACTGAAATTGCAGTGCAGATTGGAAAGGTATTTAGCATGACTCCATCAGGATCACCTGAACATAATCCAGACAAAAGCTACTGGGTTTGCAACTTAACCTTGGCCGTCATATGAAATAAAATAGAAATGGAAGGATATGAAAAATGAACTTGAAATCAACAATCAGGGGGATAGCAAAGCAGATATATGATATGATAATTAACTCCAAATTTATAAAATTGGATAAAGAGTGGGTCTAAGCTTTGCGATAACATAGCTGAAAAGCAAATTGGTGGCCAATAGCCTTTATGGTTAGTAAGATATCATTTTTAGAGAATAAAAGCAACTAATTTTCAGATTGATTTTTACAAACAAAATATAGGCTACACAAAAGAACATTTTCGGCTGGAAATTAACGCTCACCACATGCTTTGACAAAGTTACATCCTCAGCAGTCTTGTGTCTAGAATGATCACGACAAGGACTAGTATTCAAAATATTTCTTTTGGAAAATGCTTCAACTGCACCAGAGAATCTATCCCGAATCTCTCTACCCACTGATTATTAAGGGATTTCAAATATAGAAAGCAGAAAGGTTAGTAGAACATCATAATTTGGAAAGGCATAAAAAATTTCATTTTAAAGACAGCAAAAATTTGTCCTCATCCAAATTATATAATTTTTGGCATTACATAAATGGCCGCTTTTTTTTCCTATGTTTTGGACTAAATTAAAGTTACTAAACAACCATCTTCTAAATCAAATAGTTGAAAGGATCAATTATTAAAGTTCCAACAATCGGGTATGGTTATACTACCCTAAGTAGAAATCTAGTTCAGTTAAAAGAAAGCAGACCTGAGATTCTTTCCGGTCTTTCTATAGCCGGTCCTGCAGCTAAACCTGCTCTTCCACTGGTATGCTGAGCAATAGATGGAAAAGATAAGTAACATTTCCAACATGACAGTAACCTAGAGCTAGAAGTTTATAAAAGTACTCACCCGCCCTCTCGAGCTGCCACCAATCTGTGGGTACTTCAAAACAGTCCAGTCAAAGACATAGTCAAACTGATAACCTGCAGCAATGCCAATTTCAGAACCAAATAAAAAAAAAAAATTGACTTGACATTCCATGGAGTAATAAACTACACAGGTTGCATTGTGTGTGTGAGAGATAGAGAAAGAGAGTAAAAGTAACAGAACATATAAATATATCATTACTAAGGCAGCCATAATGATGATAACCAACCTTCTCTTATAAACAAGTCTCGGAAAAGCCTCTTCAAATATGAATAATCTGGTTTATCTTCAAACCGCAAAGATCGGCAGTAGTGAAAGTATGATACAAACTCAGATGGATATGACTTACAGAGCACCTGTTGAACTCACATAAACCACTATTACTGAACAAGGAAACAAGAATAATAACCATAAATTTTTTTTTTACTCAAACAGAAACCATATGTTAAATTAACAATAATTTTGGGATGAAATGCTTGACCCTACCTTAGCCTTAATAGATTTATTCCCTTTGTCAAACTTAGATGTCATACTCTCCATTTGTTTGTTAAGCCACATTAAATTTCATTATAACAAAAATAAAGGAACTAAATCCTTCCTTTTTGATATTAAACTTACTTCAAACATCTAGGAACTCTTTTCCTTTCAAGAACATTTTGGAATAAACAATTCATGGAATAATGTGCCATTGTAGAATTCAAATTGCATAAAAATTTATAGCATTTGACGAAACATGCCATAATATGGGAGGGAATACAAAGAGCCGGCCTGGCCCATTCTATTGACTCCTAAGCCATGCCTGCACACAGATGAAGAGCAGGCCCATGTGCAAGCACTGGCAATCCCTATGTCAGTCAAATTAATAATTCAACCACATTTCTTATTGGAAACCAATTTATGAACTAAAGACAGCAGAAGAGATCATACCTCTATAGGAGTTGATACCTTCTTTTCACTAATCTTATCATATTTTTGCTTTTTTGTGCCAGCTTTTAACCCCTGCCAGGGAAGGCTAGAGCAAAAAATTTATGCAAATTGAGTCAAATTCAATGGGGAGAAAAAAAACAAAAAATGAACATTCTAACAAGTAAAAATCAAACATTATCTTAAATTGCACGAAACATTGAATGAAATAAGCATGCAGCCAAACCTTCCTCTCAGGAAATACATAAGCACATAACCAAGAGATTCCAAATCATCTCTTCGGCTTTGCTCTGCGAGTAAAATACAAGAATGTATGTTAAGAGAAAAAACAAAATGTACACTTACATCTAGGAAATATGATATACTGTTACTAGTTGGAAATGTGTCAGAGTAAACTAACTCACCAACTCCTAGGTGGGTGTTCACACTTGCATAACGAGCTGTGCCTGTGAGGTTCTTGTTTTCTCTGCAGCAAAGAATTTGATGAGTTTTAGCAAACAGATACATCCAGGAGTAGGCTGACACCAAAAACCCAGTACATCTTTACCACATAGGTAGACATACAAAAATAGGATACAAAGAAAGTAGATAATAACTAAAGAAAGAAACTAGAACACAAGAGAGAATCAGACAGGATGTTTTAAATCATACAACAAAGTAGGATGACCATCAACAACAACTAAGTATTAGCATATTGAAAAGGAGTAAATTTGACTAGCAATGCAGCATCTATAAAAAGCCAGCAAGTTTAACGATCAAGAAATAAGAAGTCACCCATATTTGAAATTCACCCAAAATAAAAGAGACCTTTATCTGCATCAAATTCTATTGCATCAAGTCAGACAGATCTCACCCCACTGAGGCAGCAGTGCATGTGGAATGACTAACCAAATAGTTTCAGAAGAAAAGATAGCATGACATAGGAGCATTGTCTCACATTTTGCAGTTTTTCTTATTTATAAGAGTTCAAAAGGCTAACGAACACTATAATTTTCTTCACTGTGCAAAATGCTAAGGCAACATGCCTTGCCTCCGTAAGTAAGGCAAACACCCAGCTGAAAAGAAGCATATGGACTATAAAGCAACTTTCTTATCTAGTTTCTAAACCCAAGAGTCATGTATTATGATGAGAACTATACAATATTGAAATCTTTAAGTTTGAATTTATGTATGAAGAAGTCAACAAAATAAAAATCACCTGTATGGGATGTGCTTATGAGTCTGAAGATCCCTATACTTCTTTGCAAGACCATAGTCAATGATATATACCTGCTATAACAAATTAAAAAGAAAGAATGATACTGCAATATTTCATACTTTTAAAGTTGTAATGGAGTCATTCACAGAAATGGAATATTATTTTAACCAAAAAGTCAAAATTGAATGTCTAATGAGATTGCAAATATTATATTCGCCAACATAAAATACAAAAGCAACATGATAACTAGTACCTGATTAGCCTTGTGTCCTAGGCCCATCAAGAAGTTGTCAGGCTTTATATCACGGTGAAGGAAACCTCTTGAATGCATATATTCTACTCTATTAATCTGGAAAAAAAAAATAGTTGAAAAGGGAGAAAATTAAAAATAAAAAAAACCTGAAAACTTATTATTTACCACACAAAATTCAGATACACTTACCAGTTGATCAGCAAGCATCAACACTGTTTTTAATGAGAGTTTCCTGTTGCAGTAGTTGAACAAATCTTCCAGACTAGGTCCAAGAAGGTCGATTACCATGACATTGTAATCTGCCTCAACTCCAAACCACTTGAGGTGGGGAATTCCCGCTATATCAAAGAGAACCCACATCAAGTTATTTAAAGATAAAAATAATGTGCTTGATCAAAATTTATACAAAAAAAAGAGAAACAGATTATTCAAGATAAAACGTCAACCTGCCAGCCAACATGTTCAGAGAAAGGTTTGCACTTGTGCATTGAACAAAGTGTTTAAAGACTTAGTCGATTTATGGAAAGGAAAGGAAGACCTGATATTCTCTTTCTAAACAAGCAGCTACCAAGTCCAATAGCAAATTTAATGAAGACTGATTTATAAAATTATAAATCAAAGAAAATTACTAGCTTCCGTCAGGCCAGAACTTGCATGTTTTTCTCTTTATTTTTTTTTTCTTGTATAGTGATAGTGCAGTGGAAAAGACTACACTTAGTCAAATTATGATGTAGTAAAAATAATTTTTATGGAAAGACAGAGGGGGGAGAGAGGAGAGACAGAGACTTACTTCCTCCTTGAAGAAGCATATACAATTTTGACTCATAATGAAGCTGTGGATGCTTGGTCTTCACAGATTCCTGAGATTTGGAGCAGAAAAAAAATTAGGTCAAGGTCATTGCTTTTGAAATTAGAAAATATACAATGTCCAATAAATAAAAAATGGTTGCTGCCTATCACTTATTCAATGCCATGGTTAGCAATTTTTTCACACCAATTTTACAATTGACACATTCTTACATGAAATGAGCACCATCACAGATTCACTTTAAAGAAAAAAAAAGAGAAGCACAAGTTAGGAACAAAACTTGATAAAATTGTGTTCCAAAATTACACTTAAGCATTAACTTGCAACACCTTTCTCAAAAAAGCATGGTTTAAATTTCTCCTTTGTTTAAAAACACATTTCTTCTTATCAGAAAGGAAATGAGTGCAATAAGAAATGTTCTATCCATTTATACTTAAGGGACAAACCATGCAGAGCTGTACATAGCTGGATATGGAAACATTGTCTAGGACGACTGACATTTTATTTCAGAAATTAAGAAGCACGTTTACAAAATCAATTTTCGTTTTAAGAAAAAACAAAGAATAAATGAAAGTCAATTTCCAAAATTTAATGCAATTTAAAGTCCAAAGGTTAGTACTAAACAACAGAAAAAGATGAAGAAAGAATAACTGCCACCAGTAATAGAATTGTTTTGTTCTTTTCAGAGAAAGACAAGAGACTACAAATAAATGTGGTAAAAACAACCATGAAAGCAAGCATATGAAAACTAACAATTGCTTTATAAGTATTCATTATTCAAGGACCCGAATATCATCAGTACCAAATGAGAACCACCAGTTGAAACCAGTCCATCAGCATACCAACAAAAGAGACTAAAAAGAAAAAGAAGCAAAAACTCAAGAAAAGATCACATACCAGTTTGACAGCAACTTCCTCTCCAGTTTGCACATTTACCCCTTCAACAACAAAAACAAAAATATCAGAAAGAAAAAGGCACAATGAATGCTGACAAACAAATAAAAAGACATATTTTCCATAAAAAGAAAGCGAAAGCCATCCAAGAGATTTGGATTATCATACCTAAAAAGAGTTCTCCAAAAGAGCCACTGCCAATCTTTCTTCCAAGCTTGAACTTACCACCAATCACATGATCCATTCTCAACCCCCCCCACCCCCCCAAAAAAAAAAAAAAAACTCTTCAATAATACCTAATACCCCAGAGAGCTTAAACTAATCTATTTTCACTAAGATTTGCGTCAAATTCAGCATTTTATTGCTCCATACTCCAATACCCCCCTTAAACTTCAGTGATTTACTAAATTGACCGCTCCAAGCCTCAAACAGATCAACTATGCAACAAAAATCTTAACTTTCTTCAACAATCAGCAGGGGCAAAAGCGTCAAATAAAAAAATCTAAGCTTTTGACCGAAAGAAGAAGAAGAATAAGAAGAGGAAAGGAAATCCTTGGAAGAATAAAGCTAAAATCAAAGAAAAAAAATGGAGATTTCAATCTAAACCAAGGAAAGATAAAAAAGAGGATCTTTTCGTTATTATTATTAGTATTACGAGGCTCCAGCTTCCTTAGCTACATAGTTCGGTAGCAAAATCCCCACAATTTGAAAAGGAAACCCTAATTTTGGAGAAAAACCAAGCTACATTGACCTCAGAAGAAGAGGAGGAAGAATCAACTGCCAAAATCAATCTTCCAACCGCAATAAAATCCAAAAATACGATTAAAAGAAATCAGAAATGGCCGAAAGAAATCAGATGAAATAAAAAAATCCGCTTTTGGAATTAAAAAATAAAAAGAAAACCAGAATAGTAAAGAAATAGTTTTCAGGTGTGTTTGTGAACGAGGAAAGAAGGAGGAAAGAACCTAAAGGGCGAGAATTGAGGAGAAGAAGGGAAAAATGCAAAGCAACAGGAGAGATTTTGTATCTGTTTTTGTCTTCTTCTTTTTGTGTAGAATTTTTTTTAATTTTAATTTTAATTTTTTTATATTATAATATAATTATATAAGTAGAGTAGTGTCTCTCTCCCCCTTTTGTTTTTAATTAAAAAATAGAGGGAAAAGAAAAAAGAAAAAGACACGAGGGTTTAAGCGGTACCTTCTCAATCTGCCGGCTGACCTAACACGTTTGGGTTGTGTCTGACCCTCTACTGTTTCAGGCTTTGCTGTTTGTTGCTGTTACTTCTACTTGTTGCAAAACGTGCTGTCCCTTATCTCTTACATATTCTCTTTTCAAACTAATAAATATATATTTTTATTACCAACAGATTTACTCAATTAATAATAATAATAATAAGTCGATCTTTTTTGAATTTAAATCTTATCAATAATAATCTTTAATTGATTGCGTTGCATTTTATCCTGATTTGCAAATTGAGTAATTTGTTTTATTTTTAAAAAAATTAATGTTATTTTGAGTTTAAATTGTTTAAAAGAATTTTGTATGAGTTGAAATTAGGAAGGTGCATGGAATTGAGGTGGGAGGGTCAGGATCTTGACCCACTCCACACGGGGTCATGTTCCTCCTTAGTCTGACGTCAGAATTTAATTTTAAATAAATATGCTGAATTATTCTTTCTTTTTTTCTTTTGGGAAAAGTAATATGCTGAATTAATCTTATACTAGTGTTAGTATTTTAGACTTTGGATTCAGCCTAGTTTTTGTGTATGTTCTTATGGCATTTTCAAGATTTAATCTATTTTCGAATATAAAATATATTTAAATTATTATTATCTTCATAAATTAATCGGATGGAAAAATGTCAATCTAATATGTACATATAAATCTTGATTTTTTTTTAATAAGTCTTTTTCACAAGTTGTGTTGCAGACCTAACTTGACTTGGGTGGAGTTTTAAATAAGATTTTTTTTATTTTTTTTGAGAAATTATTTCATCAATAATTATTTATATTAAAAATTTAATAAATTTTTTTAATAATTTAAACTTAAGTTTAGCTTTTAAAAGTGTTAACTAGATCTAACCGAACTCATGAGCATTTTTATTCTCTGTGACAATAAAGACGGATATTGTCTTTTTGTTCTTCTTTCTTTCCATAAATGAGGGAGGCATCTTTGGCTCCAAAAATGGAAGCATCTGCATGCGAGCAGAACGCAATGCAGTTTGGCGGTGCTCAACGAACTAAGCAAAGTTTAGCCAGACATTTGCGAGTTTGTATATATTGCTTTTATATCGGCTAATTTGTTCAAATTTAAATCCCATTTGGGTATCCAAATTTATTTATTTTTATCTAATTTCATATGTTAATTTTGTTTATATTAAGAAAAAATTTAATATTGTGGTTAATAGTAAAAAATTAACACGTGACATGTCCACGTGGGGAAGTATTATGAACTTGATTCGGGGATGCTTACCTTTGGCGCTTGTGCAGGAATTATTTCAACTGAAGAAGATGCAGCGGTGGAAGAGAAAAGAGAAAATAAAAATATTGGGAGAAAATAAAGAAAACGAGATTAAAAAATAATAATAAAATCTAACTTATTGCCACATGGGAAATTCTTTTCCACATGGACTTGTCGTGGGTATATTGTTTTAGCATGTGGCAACCGTTAACGGCAATCATCAAATTATGCTAATTTTTTCTTATATAAACAAATGTTAGAAATTAACATATAAATGAAATAATTGGTTTGATCTTCAAATAAAACATTGGATTGAGGTTTGATTTTGATATGAACAATTAACCCTTTTACATCACAAGTTATTTTTTAGTGATGGGAGAATGTTTATTACGTTTAAGTTACAATTTGATCCTTTGTGTTTTGAATGATTAAAGGTTTTGGTTTCAATTGAAATATAAAATTCAATTTCAGAAAAAATTTATATTTCATATATTATTAGTATATTGATAATGTATAAATTAAAAACATTATCACCTCATTAATAAATAAATTTTATATTTTTTAAACCTTTAAAGATAAATAATTATAAAATTATATATTTTTTGTCTTCTTTCTTTGTTTTACGTGTGTGTTCGATAGAAGAATGAAAAGCTTGACCAAAATCAAGGTTTTACGTTCTTCTCCTCTCGAGGTGGGTGAAAAATTTAATTTGACTTTAGCTGAACTTGGATAAGCTAAATTGCAAGGGTAGGCTAATATGTTGAAATTTTGAAAAAGTAAAATGCCTTGACAAGATTGACATTAAATGCAAAGAGCAATGAAGAACCAACTAGTAAGTGTGAAATGCAAATTTACTATTCTAGCAACTAACTTTGTGTTACGGTAGACGTCACGTGTTTATAAGTATAAGTATTATACATTTTATCAAGTTAATTTTTTTATAAAAAATAATAACTCTTATAATAAAGTGGTGTCAGATTTAACTTGAACCCAACTTTGATGTCATACAAAATGTTCTAATGAATGGAATAGTTAAAGTGACTCGTTCCCGGATAAGGTTGTCATAGATCTTAGTGAGAGAAAAGGTTATTAGATTTCACATCGAATAGATAAGGGAAGGGTTTTAAGCTTGTAGGTTATGCACTACACTACTAGTTAAGTTAGCTTTTTAAAGAAAGAATAATGCATCTGTGACACTTGGACTTTCTTTAAACTTAGTCCTCAAATCAACAATAAATTCAATTAAAGACTTCTTTTCTCATTTTTTTCAAGCACGCTTGCATGACGTGTCTTCCACTTTTAGAAGAACCTTTTTTGTTATAATTTTTTTTTTTTTACATTTTAAAGTTTTCCTCATCGTTTTTTCAAATTTCTTTGCCTTTTCCTTCTCGTTGCTATTGATGATAAAACTCAAAACTTCTACGTGATGAACAAATCTTGCAATAGCAATATCCATTTAGTTATAGGGTTACAACCTATAGTTGATGGCAAAGCTTGAAGCTTTTTGGATTTGGCAATCAAAATGTTTTCCTATTTGGGTTGTTAAACTATGCAACATCTTTTTTTTTACAAGGCAAAAAGAAAAGAATTCCATTCCATCAAATATATACTTACAAAAGCTACCAACGTGTGGTAGAAACATTAGGGGACCAAAAGCGAGACCATTGATAAAAGAAAAAGAAAAGAAAAAGAGCAGTTTCACTAGAAAATTAGAAAACAATGGTTGCCTAAGAGATTAAGATACACATAATTTTCATCAACATCTCAAAGCAACCATACAACCAAAAACATCAATTGACCTGTACAAACCATTTACAGCCTCAAGATCACCATTTCAAACCCTAGAGGAAAGCTCTTGCAAAAGCAAAAAAAAAAAAAGGGCAGTCCCAAATCAGAGGCAAAAGAACCACCTTAAAATCTTTGTACATCAGTCTAGAGATCATTTACTAGATCCTCAATATCAATAAACAACCATTAAAGATGTCAACATTAACGAACAAAAACCTAGAAGACAGCAACTTCAAGAATAAAATGTTGTGGCTTACTAGAATCATTTCTAGAAAACACCACCTAATCATAGCAATAAGAAAAATTCATTCACTATGCCCCACATTGGACAAAAAACCACAAGTAGATCCACTTCTTTACCCAAATCATCCTCAGCCAACTGATTAGCCTCTCGATTACCTTCTCGAGAATATGCATAGCTTTCCAAACATGCACTCTTTGCATAAGGACTTCAATTTGTAACATCCATTTCCTCAACTTCTAAAGAACTTTCATAGGATCATTAATCCACTTAATTGCATTCTTTGAGTTGCTTTCAATGATAAGGAAGGAGTTTTTAGCCCAATAAGAATTCGAGAAAAGGACTAAAGCTTCCTTAATGGCCATGTACTTTGCAGGGTTGGAATCTCTCATGCTGATTGCTTTGGAAAATTTGATCAGAATTTCACCTTTATTGTTTCTAAGCAGACCACTTATTCTAGCCTCCCCAAGACATCCATTAACAGCTTTGTCCACATTAAACTTTGCATAACTAACCTTTGACTTTTTCCACTCCATCAGCGATCTTTATTTCTTTTCTCTAATTTGTTTGGATCCCTTTGCTGGTTGTTTATAAGCATCAAGAACATAAATAGAGTCTTGAGCCCACATAGCAACTTTTAACTTAATAAGTTCCCACATCAACTCCCTATCCCAAGTTTTATTTTGAAACACACTCTCATTCCTTCCAATCCAGATTGTCCAAGAAATTACAAAAATGACCAATTTCCAATCTTGTCATTCCTAACCAACAACTTTGTTACATTCCATATGATCATCAAATCCTTAAATTTAGCCTACACCACCCAAGAAAAACCCCATTCATTGCACCAATCGTACCACAGATCCTTAATGCAAGTACATCCCATAAACAAATGATTAATCATTTCAATCACATTTTTACAAAAAGACATATTGCATCAGTAACATTAATCATCCCTCGTTTAGCTAATTTGCCCTTCACTACTACTTTACCATGCATTAATTACTAGACCTAAGTTTCAGTTTTGTGAGGAGGAATGCCTCCCTATACCCATTTCCACTCCCTATGTGAAGTTTCACTCAATTATCTAGGTTGTTGACAAAAAAATTCAACCAAAAACTCGCCGTTAGCTGTTTTTTTCCAAACTAACTCATCCTTCATACTTTGACATAAGAAGAACTCTCTAATTGTATTCATGATGTCATTATATTGCACCTTTTCCCATCCTAAAATTTCTTTTCTAAGTTCAAAGATTTAACATACTTTTCTTAATGCTAAAATTTCAATTACAAAATGGTCTACTAATTAATTAAGTGATAAAAAATCATTAGCATAATATTTAAATAAGTCCCTAAACTATTTAAGAAAATTCAAATAAGTCTTTATTATTTTATTACGTTCAATTAAATCCTATACTTTTATGTTGGGTCACATAAGGCTTTATGACTAATGATTGACTAGTTACCATTAGTTAAAATGCCACGTATCATTTTATATCTATATATTTTTTTAAATTTATTTTATATCATATGACACTGACATAGTATTAATATAGAGAGTGAAAATTGTCACATGGTCATGTTACCATGCAAAATTAGCATGTTACGTAATCATCAATTATGATATATTAGCATGCTATATTATCATCAATTATGATATGCTAGTATGCCACGTTAGCGCTACATAGTATAGAATGATAAATAGCATTTTGACTAAGTCAATAATTAGTCATAAAGACTTATTTAACTCAAAATAAAAATAAAAATATTTGTTTGGCTCAAAGTAAAACTATAAATGATTGATTGAACTCAATAAAAGTATAAAGATTTATTTAACTTTTTTTAAATAGTGTAGGGATCTTTTTAAATATTATGTTAAAATCATTCCAAAATAATATATTAGGAATTTAAAAAACTCCAAGTGGTACAAGTGTAATTTACTCTTAACTTATTATATCATCATAAATATTGCTAGCTAACTAATATTGCCACCCGGATGTCCTTATTACTATAATCTTGCTCACAAATTAGACCTTACTTTAATTACTCACACAATAATTCTAGGTGAAATTTAAATTGGAGCTTGAACAAATCAGACGCATTAATTAATAGTGAATATAATTGCTTTTCTTTTGACTTGCTTGGTCGTTTAGTAGTAGATATTTTTTCGATTTGTATATTAATTGATATATATATATATATATTTGATGAAATTATTTATTCATGTTTATTTATTGTTTTTGGACCTAACTTAGTCTTTAAATCTTAAAAACCTTTGAACATTCTTACACCAAAAAAAAATTGTCGAAATTATCTAAACAAAAGTTTCTACAACCTTGAGTGTCTCTAGGTACATGTGAAGTTGTATTGTTTTGTGTCTTTACATAAATAGATCACACATGCGCTTGCTTGAAGTGGCCAAAGCTATAAGTGAAATTACCTCAAGTAATGGAAGGTGTTTCAATATTTATGAATATGAATCCAAGACTTCCTATTCATTAAATAAAACCACTAAAGAACATGATTTAGATAAAATTGAACAGTGAAGTTTACATGTATTTAAATATAATACATACATGTTGTAGAAGAAGAAAGAATTTATCCAATTACAATATGTTCACATGTCTTTTAAAATTAGTAAATTTAAGAATTTTTCAAAGACAAATCATGTATTACCATGTGGACTTGATGACACAACTTACATTAGTCATACATTTTGCAAAATAATTAATTTCGTGGCTAATTATCACAAAGACACATAATTGGACCAATTAAAATTCACCTATGAGTTATCTATTTATCTTTAAATAAATTGAGATAATTTAGAGATAATATCTAAATTTGGTGAATTAAATTTTACTTGTGAGCCAACCAATTTATCTCTAAATAAATAGAAAAGATTTAGATATAAAATTCAAGTTTGGTCATTCAATTTATCTGTAAATAAATTAAGATAATTTAATGATAAAACTCAAATTCAGCCAATCAAAATTCGAAGACTCAAAATTTAGCCAATCGAAAAACAATGTAGGAGTCATCATGCTTTATCTTTAATTAAATTAAAATAATTTAGAAATAAAATAAAAAAAATAAATCCTAAGTCTTTCATCTAATGTTATAAATACATGCTCCTTTAAATCATTTGACACACAGTTCAATTGAACAAGATTTTAAAGACTAAAAAAGCTCCTCCAATATGCTCTGCTGCACAGAGTATTAAGTTACCTTTTTCAAAACTTCTTTTCTTTACCAACTTGTCATATGCTCTACTCTTTTACTAAATATATGTATATATTTATTTATTTGTTTCCTTGAAACAAAAATATCTAAGAATAAATATGCAAAATTATTGTGATTTTAAAGGTGTAATAGTGTGTGCAAATAGTAATGATAATGTATAAGTACTTATCTTGTTGTTTGTGTTTCATGCTTGTAAGAATTTTGATATTTTGTTCTGTGTCTAAGATTCATTTTACACCAAAAGTCCACTATGATGAGTTTAGCAAAGGTGTTTTCAAGAAGAAGAGGAAGGTTACCATTACAACTTTTTCTCCTCAGAAAGTGTGAGTAAGAAAGACTAGTGAAGTTCTCCATGTGCTTGAAAATTGGGGGGATGACAGCATTAGGGACAGAGGAGAGGATTGCTTTTGGATGGAAGTACGTGCAAGGTAGTGGCAAAGCATTTGTGTGGTTCTTTTGGACATCATTGGAATTGTATTTGTACTGAAACCACTCATGCTAAGAAAAGTTTCATCCCTGTAGTGTCAATATTAAAGTTTAGAATTAAGCATGGTGAATTTCCACTGTCTGTCCCTAAGTTTGGTTCTAACTTGCAATGGGTCCAAGGGTAGGATGAGTAGATGGAAAAAGTGCTGAATAACTTCATATATGTGACTGCGCTTATCGATGTCGAAATACTTGATGTTGCAAGAGTAATCTCCAACCTCCATATTAGTAAGGAAAGAAGAATTTAGGTATGACATGCTATACTTGCAAGGTAAAGTACTTTTTTGCACACTATGATTACTACTTAAAAAGATTTTACCTTTAATCTTGAAGATGCATGCATTCTCCTTGAACTTTCTTATCTTGGACGAGATGATTTTTGATCAATCATACTTTTTAGAGAAAAGGAAAGCATCAAAATTCTTTTTGGATTTGTTTAAAAGCCAAGTTGTGACTTCTAAAGTTGCACACTTTTCCAACTTGTTTAAGCTCTTTTATAAGAAATTTAATATTAATGGCGAGACTAGTTCTTTTGAGTATCTAGATCATATTCATGAGTTAGTAACTTTGTTGATCATTTGGTTGGCTCAACATGTTCTTCTGAAGTGTCTAGATGACAAAATTTCTTCTTTAGTTATTCCTACCACAATTAAGATTGCTAAATGCATGAGCTTTCTTCGTACTCTACTATATTTGGGATATCTATTTAGAAGACTAGACTTGACTAGTTTAAAACTACTAAATCGGTTGGCTGCTATAAAGTTTTGACATACGTAGATGTATAATTCATCTAAATGTGTTTATGGGAAAGACTTTATGGTTGTGCCCTCATACTTAATTTGTATCAGTATTTTGTGTCATGAGTAATGTCTTAATGGACAATTATAAAGCTTAGGCATGGAGTGATCAGTCTTCGAAAAATAGTATTTTTGTGGCTAAAAAATTTACTTTGAGGCCTTATGTGTAATTGAATAACGGTTTTGGTGATCTTGTTATTTATTATAACAAACAACCATTTCAATTTAAAAATGGAGCTCATGTGAATTGGACATTTTATTGTGGATTCATACTTCTCAATTACATTCCATGATTAAAAAGACTTTCTCAGGTGTTATTAGAGATTCATTTTCTATCGAGGTATATTATTCTTATAGAACAACGTGTCAATTTCAACATCATTAGCCAATTCCACTCGAATCCCCGTTCACTCCATAACTTTTCCATTTGTACTTTTGTATTTCTTGTTGGAGCATTCTAGCATCATGTGGCTAATTTCAAGAATTATGTTATCTTAGCTTTTAACATATTAGACATTTGCCCTACTAGATAGTTTACCTATTAAAGAGAGTATTTTGAAAAATAGGCCTTTTTTGTTGTACCTAATCCAAAAGTGCAATTACATTTTCCTTTGTTAGTAGAAATGATGTGTGTTTGCGCTTGATTCTTCTTTAAAAGAGTAAAACCTCTCGTTAAGTAAGCTTATTCATTATTCTCTTTATCTGTTTTTCTTTACATTCCTAATGTTTTACTAAAGTGTGTTTCCTTTTTTTTCTTTTAGAAAGAATCAACTCCAAGTGTAAAGGTTAGTTTTCAAATGGAGGAATAAAATATCTTAGAGTCATGTGATTATGTGTACTTATGAGTCAAACGATGAGTCAGTCAAGGAGAGGTTTTCTAAATATGATTGTGTACATTTGGAATGAGAGGTGAAAGGTAATACTACATTAGAGAGCATTCATGATTTAATATATATGATTGATTTCCTACATTCTACTACTCAAAATGTTAGTAGTGATGTGATTGCCTCTATTGAAGTTAATCAAACTGCTCATAAAACATTACTTTTGGGACGATTCAAGCTAATGCGAGTTCTGATTTTGGCTTTGGAGTTATTTAGCACAACAAAATGTAAATACCATTTTTTATGGGATTTTTAAAGTTACTTGAAGTATTTAGAACAACTTAGGCATTGGTGCTACTTTTGTTGGTGAAACTTTTAGAGTTGTTCGAAAGTTTAGAACAACTTAGGTATTGTTACGTCTTTGTTTACTACTTATTTTGTGTCTTCCTCCCTAATGACAAAATGTAAAGATAGTGGTGCTTCTGACACTTAAACAACAAGCTTTGAGCCAAACCATTTAAGAGACTTTTATGGTTTTCTTGTCTTGTCACAACACTTGGAGCTTTTAAAGTGTATGAATAATGTAAAATGTGAATTTTGGCCTTTCTAGAGCGAATACATGATTGTAAATGTTCTAGGCATCTTGGGTAATGCCTTAGAAATTCTTATACCTCATGGGTAGACATTTTTTTAAAATAATTAAAGTAGACGATGCACTTCATGAAAGATGTCCTTCAAATGATTGCAAAATTAAGTGTCTTAACACCAATATAGACAAGGCCAAAGTGTCCAACTTGTCATATGTTCTATTCAATCTTCTTTGATACGTGGAGAAATTCTTCTTAGCTTTATCTTTTCTTTCTTGCAATGTTTTTATTTCTAACATTAGTATAACATCATTGTCCATTTTAACATCCAAAGCCAATCTTATTGATGCAATAAGAATTTCCAAGAGTATTATAGCTTTTGTCTTGTATTCTAAGGAAAAAGGATCACAACCTTTAAAGTAGACAATGACATGAGGTTTACGGAGGATCCATCATCAATGAATGTCTTTTGAATGTAATAGCCATTGACATTGCTTTTCATATAGAGTGGTTTGTTGTAATAGAGATGTGATTTACATATGTATGTTTTTGTGAATATTATGACATTTTCATATCCATTAACCATTTTCCTCAAAGGTTGTCTTATCAAGTTGCATTTCCCATGTTATGTTCCAGTTATTTGAACTACTGTTGTGGTTGTTTTCCTGTTGACTCTTTTTAAAAGCCAAGTTGATCAAAAAAAGTCTAAAGCTAGGCATTTTCATGAGTGAGTCGATAATGAAAGACGTGACCATGGTAACTGCATGTGTATCCTCTTCTTTGTTGGAAAAAGGGGATAGCTATTCTTGAATATGAACAATAGCACTCACGTACCTCCAATCATTTAGATAAGAAGGGAGTAGGTTATTTTGAATCTTGTTGTTTCCAATCACGACTTCTCTTGTTTGCTCTCTTTAGTAAAATGTCCTATACAAGTTCTTATATTTAGTAAACAGATAACCAATCATGCGATGATCATTGTAATACCTTGGATTGGATTTCTCCTCTATGTTTGGTGGTCGTGGCATGTAAGGTAGATTCATTTGTCCATTTATGATCCACTCTTGAAGAAGTGCCTTTATTCTATCTAGTGGAATTGAGAACAGATGTTCTTTTTGTTGAAACAATTGACTTTCATTTGCTTAGAGTTATATTTTTGGTTTGTCATGCAACTTTAATTAGAGTGACAAAAGTAAAAAGACGTATGTTTTCAAAATGCACCATATTTTCATTAAACATGCCTTGGCTACAAACTTTGACTAGCTCTTTTTCATCATTTGAATTTTGTATATCTAGTACTCGATCTCTAAAGTGTTGGATGTATTTCATAAGATCTTTTTTAGACTTTTGATGTTCCCTCCCCAGATCAATAAAAATCACTTTTTCTTAGGTGGAGAAAAAGTTTTTCATGAATATTTTACAATTCTGATTCTAGGATTTTATTGAACCGAGGGTGAAGTTGACATACCAAGTGTAAGCTATTAAGGTTTCCACAAACTTCTTTAACTTCAAATGTTGTCTAAATCTATTACTCTTAAGGTTTCCACAAACTCCATGACATGTTCTCTAGCATCACTAGTCTTGCCATTGAATTACTTGAATTTGGGGCTAATGTAACCTTAAGGATATGACTTGGGCGCTATCTTGGTGGGATATGATAGTTTCAAGTCAAACTCTGAGAAATTGATACTTTTGTTTTCTAGTCTAAGAATTTCTCAAGTTTTTTTTTTTTGACAAAGCTCTAACTAGTTGTTGAAGGAGTCATTGTAATAAGATTCCCACCAATAAAAGGATTTGTGGTATTAACTAAAGGGTTAGTCGTGCTTTTTCCATTTATTCCATTTACATTAATATTATTGACCTTGTTAACAACATTTTTGCTATTATTAGGAGGCATAAGTTGGGCTTGAGGAGTTGTAGCATTAAAGGATGTAAATTAAGCAATGGTTTCCATCATTCACTTCTTGTTATTCCAACATTTGCATCATTTCTTGAAAGGGTTAAAACATCTTCATGAGCTCTTGAACATTGGTAGGGATGGGCGTTTCTTGAACATTGGTAGGAATAGGCATTTCTTGGTTGTTAGGAGAACTCTCCATATTTTATATTAATGCATTTTTCCAGTAGTTTTGTTTTTACTTAATGCAATCACTCTTCTTTAGAGAAGGTACCAAAACGTAAAGACTTTTTTTAGTAAGGAAAAAGGACATGTTGCAACAAGTAATGCATTAGAGGTAATAGAAAGGAAGATTGAAATACTTCTTGAAGTGTTAAGTGTTTCATGGTAGGAGGTGAGGAATACAAATTAGAAAACATGTAGAAGAGGCAAGATGGTGGAGCACAGTGGAGAATAGAATAACAAAGTTAAGTAGAGAGAAAGTATTTGGGAAGAGTTTGGAGAAAGCCTTTTAGAGAGTAATTTGATCCATTTTTAGCTCTTCCTTAAAGTGCCAAGCTCCTATATGTATACTAAGTAGTAATGATATCTTAGGAGCAATTGGTAGAAAATGCTTATTGAATAAATGGGAATAGCACATTTAGGGAGAATACATTTTTTTATAAAAAAATGTATTAATGATGGGAAAAAGGACTCATTGGGCAATGTGAGAAGAGCATGTTGTCCTACTATATGTATTAGATAGTGCATGGATGTTTTGGGCAACGGAGTTTAGTGACACTTCATAATATGTCACGTTTTTTCTTTAGAAAAGGGGAAAAGATAAAACATGTATGAAAATAACTTAAAGAGAGGCTAAAAGGAAAACCCTTAACTATCTCCATATCCAAGCCACCGAGCGAAGCTTTCTAGAACATCCTAAAGGTGAAAATAACTCATGAACTTTACCAATTATTCTAAGTTACTTTATTGCTCTTCGCATGACATAGTTGTTCTATGCTTGTTCTCATTCTATAAACAATACTTAAAGGAGTAATAATACATTGACCAAAATCAAGCATCTATAAGTTACAAGTATGGTTTCTCAATCTAATATATTGAGTACAACCATAAAATTTGGATGTTTTGACCATATAATGCTAACCTCAAATGCAATTGCAGTAATTGATCTTCAAGAAAATGGAGGCAATACTTGTGGCCATACAATTAAGGATCAAGACAATGAGGGATGGATCCTAGTTATCTATGGAAGAGGTTAAGAAAAGAATCTTTTTAAGGGTAAGCAAGTACCAAAAAGATTCAAAATAGTGAGACAATCGCCCAAAAAGATGATCCTAAAGACAGTTTAGGGAAAAGTAATTCCATTCAGGCATGAAGCATCAATAATGGAGAAGTCTAGACGACCTATCACCTTGAATAAATTCATGCCAATTCGATTAAGAGAAAGTCTAGTTTCAAAATTTTGCTACAAAGTTTATGGATATGTTGAGAATGATGATAAAGTGAAGTTTGAATCTAATCATTCTTGTGTTCCAAAGATTAATTGTTTTATGAAGATTTATTACTCATAATTGGACTCTTTTGGTTGTGAAATGTATTCATGAATAAAAGATTAGTCGAATTGTGGTGGATAATAGATTTGCTATCATTATACTCATTTGAAAGACAATGAAAGAGCTTGGAGTCCCTCAAAATGAACAATTGAAATGTAGCTTGATGATCTAAGCTTTTAAACAAGAAGGGCAAATGGATCTTAAGAAAGTTAGACTATAATTTTTTATGGATGACAGGGAATCAAATTCATTGTTTCATCTGATTGATGCCAAAACAACATACAACATGTTGTTGAGGCGTCTATGGATGCATCAAAATGGATTGTTCTCTTCAACACTTCAATGCTTTAAGTTTGTAAATTTTAAACATTTACTACAATAGAGGCATAATTTTCTAATGCTAAGTTTTTTTGGAAAGTACTTGCATTGTGAGACCTTGACTTCCGTAGACACGTAACTAGAAGTAGACGCGATAAATCGAACTAGAGGTAATTTCATCATTTTCTTTAGTGAGCTCTTAGAAGTGGGTTTTCTAATATTATTAAGGCCTAAGGAATAAATGAATAATGAAAATAAGGATAAAATAAATGAAAAAAAATAGAAGCAATGAAGATTTTCAAGGTAAGGGTAAAATGGTCATTTTTTATCTCGAGTCGAAATCTTTAAGTTTTCCTTGAACCCAAGTATTTCTAGACTACGATGGACTTTGTCTTAGTGTCAAAAGAATAAAAAGATTGCACAAAGGATTGGAGGAAGACCAAGCCACCATGTTAAGGGCATTTTTGTAAATTAAGTGAAACTTGGATAAACTTTAGATATAAATATCTAAGTTCTAGCAGCTTCTTCTAATCTCTAGTAACTTCTTTTTTTTCTTCCCATCTTTTCTCCCCTTTTCACGTTTTCTCACCTTCCATGGAAGTTTGTTTTGAAACCTCCATAAATTTTCTCAAGTTAATCTTAATTTTCATGCTTTTGTGCACTCTTTCATAAGTCTTTTATGCCTTTTTACTCTTTCACCTTAAAACCCTCAAAAGCCTTATTTTAATACTTTCTCTCACTAGTTAGGTGTTTTAGAGAGAGAAAGAGAGACTTTCTATAATAGCTTAAGGACTCTTGAGGAGGAATTTAATTACAAATCTACTAAGGTGAGTAATGAAATTGAGTTGGTTTTAAGTTGTTGGGAATGGCTAGTGGTTAGATTTGTAAGTGTTTTGTAGTTGAGGTGGTTTATTCATTTTAGTGTGACTAGAATAGTGAAAATAGATAGTCACTTAATGGTAGTTGGAAGCTAGCTAGGGATAGCTAGTAGAACATGATTTAGGAGATAACTTTTAGAATTATGGCTATGTGAATTGAGTTGATTTGTGATGTTATTGTGTGTGATAGGTTCCAACAAGACCCCATATCTCTATTCAGAGTATTAGTGGAAATTGAAGTCGATTTAAGAATCAACAAGGACCGATGAGTGAACTTGCGTTAAAATGGTTTGGGATAAATGCATGTATATTTGATTGTATCACTTGAAAACATTTTAATTGTCTTTTTTTCAAAACGTGCATGGAAACAAGCCCTTAATAAAACGTTTTTGCATTATGGAATATGACTGTGATGAATCCATGTGTCCATATATTATGCTGATATATATATATATATATATAAAGATATGGTTCGTATTGATAAGTAATATCGTGTGGTAATTATAATCGAGTGTGTGCGATGTGGGAGGGCACATACCGATAATGACGGGTGATTCTAGTTATGTGCGGTGTGGGAGTGCACATGAGTTGATGACTGGTGGGGGATTCCAGCCGTGTGCGGTGTGGGAGTGCACATGAGTTGATGACTAGTGGTGTTCTATATCTAGCTATGTGCAGTGTGGGAGGGCACATGAGCTAAGTACCATTGGGTGTATTCATGCTTGTATATATATGCCATAGAGATAATCATATATGCTATGAAATTGTTTATACATGTGCTATGAAAAGGTTATGGAACTAATATGTGATTACATTGAATATTGAGAAAACTTGATTGTTGTCAATGTGTTCAATTTAATGTTCAATGTGGCATGAGTGGATTTTCTTTGTGGCAGTGAAAACCCTTGATTTTTAGCAAGCCAGAATCTTATTGCAACGAGAAACTCTCGAGTGATGAAGGTTACCACCAGCCCTGATTTTTGCTGCAGCGATAACTTCACGGAAGGTTTTCGCTGCAGTGAGAACTTCACAAAAGGTTTTCACTACAGCGAGAAACTCTCGGGTTGTTTCAAAATTTGGTCCAATTTGGTTGCAGTGAGATTCACTTTGTCATGCTTACCTTGCTTGGATTCTATTATGGTTTTCACTCATTTATCTTCATGGTTGATCATGGGTTTTTCAATACTACAAGATTATTAATCAAAGTTTGAAATGAGGGGTTTAAATCAAACTAAATTGCATTGTTTTTAAAACAAGTGCATCATGATTTCTACACATTCCTTATCGTTTGCTTGTTCCTTTCTTATGTTCACTCACTAGGTTTATACCGACTCTTTTAAATTGCATGTTTTTAGATTCGTAGATAGCTGGAACCTAGATTAAGGCACCCACTTGCCATTCACCCTTGGTAGGTATCATGGTATTCGATAGTCGTATCCTCACCCAAATGACTCCAATGGTCGTCAAAAGTCTTTGCATGTGTATATATACGCTCAATGTAAATCATTGAGATTTATGTTAGAAACCATGTGTATATTTTGACATTATGATGCCATTATGGGATGGAAATGAATAACAATATTTTGAGATGATATAAATGTCAATATTAGTTTGCCATTGTATATTGTAGAGATATTTAAAATTTCGAATTACAAATTGTGGTTTAGAAATGATGGTGTATGATTGTTGAAGTAATGATCATGATTATAACAATATGCTTGCTTGGGCTTAGTGGGCTATGCCCATTGGGCCTATGTGCCGATCATGGCCTGAAAATTGGGTCGTGACATGCATAGAAAAAGTACAACATATACAAGATCAACAAAATGGTGAAGAAGTTCATCAAAGCAAAAGGGAAAAAAATCATCCTTGTCGACTAAGGAAGATTATGAAATTATTTGAGGCTTAAAGGATTTGACTCTTCTGCTCTTTAGTTTGGAAGAGTCAAAGGTTTCTAAACCTTCATTAAAAAAATTTATAAGCCCATCAAAAAGACCATTGGTTAAACATGATGATCTTCCCCCTCAACGAGCAAACGGTTTTGATGTCACGACTCGGAATTCTCATGAAGCCCGTGACAACCGCCGCGATGTTTTTATAAATATTCCTATCTTGAATATCGACCGAAACCTCGCAAGGCTTTAATATCAGTTTTTGCACCTCCCATGTGAGCAACAATTGTCAAATCTTATGTTTCAAAGAATTTTGAGCTTTTTCCAACTTAAAACAATAGAAAATTAATTTTTATCTCACAGGGGTATTTTGGTCAATTTTCTTTAAAAATCTCGAAACCGGCTAAAAACGTAGTAGGTGAGTAGAAAGCACATATTTCATGATTAAAAATAAATTTAGATGTTTAAAACATTTATTTGAAATGAAATTGTGACTTCTTGAATATAACAAAAATATTCAATAAAATAATCTATTTTCTTATAAAACAATTTTTATAGAAGTATCGGTAAATAATTTTTGGGACGTAAAAGCAGAATAAATTCATACATACTGTAGTAAGAATAACCAGAGTATGCAATTCAGTATACATTGACCAGTGGGCCCCCGAACGACGAAATTGATCTAAGGTTGTGAGTCTGAAAAACCTTTGATTTTCAAGGTTGCAACTCCAAAATTCGTCTCTCGACGATATCAGCTAACTATTGACTATCTTGAGCCTGAAATGGATGGAAAGAAGGGTGGTGAGATTATAAAATCTCAGTGAGTAAACATATATCACCTAAAATATCTAAAATCGAGTAAATGGAGACAATGAAATTTTCCCATCACAAGAGGTTTCATAGCATAAAGATTTATTCCAATCCATATAAATAATTGTGTTTTGCCCAAACAATTAATAAGGCTTATGATTTTATTTAAAACTTGGCTCATGCCAAAGCTAATACTCGAGGACACTTGATCGTCATCAGAGTTCGACCGAGTCTGCCAAGGCTGTAAAAGTTTCATATATGCATAAAGCACATTTTTACATTTGGAAACATAGCCGTTCCTTGACGTTGGCTGAGTTGGCCTTCATGTGGTGGTTTTGCGTGAAATGAACTCTGTCAAACCTCAAGACAACCCTTTACGCCTCTACAACCAAGATAAGAATCAACCGGTTTTACCGTGCCCCTCTAATAGGCTGGTCAACGGAAACCTGCCACTGTAATGTAGAATAAACCCCACTATTTCAATAAACATTTTAATAGCATGACTTGGCAATTTCATTGCTAACCAATTTATCAGGACAAAGCAGACAGTTCACATTTTTCAATACAATTATCAATTCAACCAATCATGCCACATTTACAATAAGCCATTCAATTCAAATCATCAATTTGTAATACAAGCAAGCAGTCTCCAATTACTCTAATTTCAATTCCATCATTCGATTTTTCAATTCAATTTATAAAAATTCAATTTATTTTATAAATTCACATTTTTCTCGTAAAACAAGTAATTCACCAATTAAAATCATTTTTCCACAAAATCACCAAATTAAGTAAAAATTACTCTAGATAAATAATGCGATAATAAGGTTACTCACAATTTTCGAGAATCAAGTTCGGGTATTCCGACTATTAATCCTCGGGTGTGATTTCCTTGCCTTTATCGGAGGACTAACCACCTTGACACAATACAAAATCAAGAAATTTACTACTTTGATACTAAACCGTAATAACCTAATTTAGACTTTACACTAATGCATGATATGGAATGCAAATTGTTCGGATATTCCTTAAACACGGTATTAGCCTAATTTGGTCCATCACCTGATTAATTGGCCAATGTGTCTAATTTAACTCCAAATAACACCATTTATTTTCCAATACTTCAAATCACCAAATACAAGTCAAATAACACAAAATCTAGCAAAACCATCTTCACATTTTTTCTTGAGAATTTCGGCCATGGTGGTGCAATCACACTAAAACTTTTCCTACTTGATTTTTACACCACAAACCATCAATTCTCAACCAATTCACTTGAAACAAAATCAATCCACCATCAATACTCAACATGTAAGGTTCGGCCATGAAGGGTACCAAAGATTGTGTGATTTTTTTTTTCACTTGTTTTCATACTACACATTACTAACCATATAAAAACACTAGTCTAACAATAAATTTAACTAAATTCAAGCACAAAATTCCTTCCCCTAGGTTCGGTCAGCCATGATACCCATTTGTAAACTTGCTTCTCATCCATGGAAAATGAAAAGAAATGCATGGGTATGATAGATCTCAAGTAGAAATTGAAAAATCTTATATTTTTTCACTTGATTGCTTGAATTTCCACAAATTTCTCTTTGAATTTCTCCACTTAGGGTTTTGTTCTTTCTTTCTTGCTTTTGTTCTTGCTTTGGCCGAATATGGGAAGTGAAATGGGGAATTATGGGCTGATTTTTCAAGTTAAATACTAAAGAAGTCAAAGCTTGACACGTGTCACACTATTATTGCCCTATAATTTAAATAATTATCCTTTAAACCTTATTTCTCCACCACATAAATTGTCATATTTATCTATACCCATAATGAATAAAATCTTTAGTTTTGACAAGTGTTGGGGGGTGAAAATTACGATTTTACCCCCGAGATGACAAAATTACCATTTTGCCCATATGCTCGAAAAATACAAGAATTATAATTTTTTTCACTTCTCAATCTCAAATTATACTCCAAATGATCAATTTTAGTCAAATGTGATCAAAATCTTTTCTAAAAATTCCCATTTTGTCTCCAAGTGGCAAAATTATCATTTTACCCATGGATTTCGAAAATTTCAGTTTGACTCTAAATCAGTCCTCGAACTCCGAATCATCATTTTAAGTTATTCCTGGACTGTAAAATTTTTAATTTCACCTTACAATCTCTATTTGATCTAGTTCGAATCTTAAATCAACTTTATTGTACCTTTAGGTACAATACTGACTTTTGTCCATTTTCGGGGTTTTCCAAGTATGCAAGCATTCTATCACCATATGTATGATATGACAAATACTCTGTAAGGTCGGGCTTGACAGCACTACCCCTCTTAAAATAAAATTTTGTCCCTAAAATTTCACTTATCGCATTTAGAGAAAAATGGGGTTATTAGCTTCTCATTTGATGTTCAACTTCCATGTCATCACCTTTTATAGGTAATTTCGATTTGTTCACTTCGTTTACCTCCAATTCAACTTAAGTACTTCACTTATGTTTATCATTATCCTTCAACATCATATCTGCAGTACCTTTCACAAGCATGATCTCTTATATCAAGACTCCAAACATGTCTCTATTACTATCATTAAACTTGAACCATAACTTCGTCTCAATCATACCAATTTCGATTACATTTTATACTTATTATATATACTAATCACGATCTCACTACTTTATTCCTTATCAAACTTCTCGACACCCATTCACTCATCCTATCTTTATACGCAATTGTGTAGTTTACGGCATCATTAACATGCTATACTTATTCCTGTACATATCCTCAGTATTAAGGAAGATTAGTAGCTCCAATTATTTCCACATACTTCATGTTTACTTTGCATTTAGGAAATTTTAATCTTCTTAATCCTATTATTTCATCTCATATGGCTTATAGTATGGTTAAGCCATAAATTCCCCAAATTCAACTCTCAATAGGATTCCTGACTGTTACCTTATCTATACAACTCTTCAAATATATTTAGTTCAAGTCTTGGACCATTAAGAACCATTCTTCATTTTGGATGGGTACATCAATAACTCTACATATATGTATGCATACGCACTTTCAGATGTCCATATTTCTCATTACGTGTAAGTGCCTTTGTTCTCAAATGCCTTTGGACTAATTTCTCTTTGTTCGTTCTCCTCAAGTACTTTTCAATACCAATATAAATATCACTCTCAACTTATAACTCCTTTTTATAATCGCATAATTTAATGCTTATGAAAGCAAGCATGTAATTACTTAATCCGTAACTTAGCCGTTTGGCTCCTTAGTAAGTTTCAAAATCACCTGTCTTATACACATTGTGTATAATTTGTAATTCCTTCTCATAGATGTCTAAACATTCTCGAAGCACTTAGTCACTTATTTGCTATATCATTCTTGAAATCTTTATCCACACTTTCATCGCTTAGTATTTACATCTCTTATCAATATCTCATACATTCATCTAACCTTTCTCTCACTTTTTCTTTAATCTTTAACAAGGCCTAATCTTTTGTCTTCTTTATTTCTTAAGATTTGACTTTAGTCAACATATTATTCATCTTAACACTCCACATGTTAATTTATCTTTATGTAGTCATCTCAAAATTTCTCTAACTTTTCCCTTATCTTATATGCCAATATATAAGGCAATATAGAGACTTTTCAATTCACTCATCATCTTTTTCTTAATACTTCCCCATTGCCCTTAAGACTCCAAATGTCAAAGCTTAGCATCAAAACCAATAACCATATTCCAACTTGTGAGTCCAATCTTTATGCCACTCACAGTTTGCTCATACTTTCTAGCCATAAGGAGTTCTTAACGCGATAGCATTTGGTAATCGGTACTATGGCGTTGCGACTGTTAAAATTTACTTTATCAAAGCAATTCTTCTACCTTTAAGGCTGCTATCACAATCGTTCACGATTGTGTGGCTTCCCTATCAGTCTATACCACAATTACTAGAGCTAACTTTCCATTATAAGTATGCGATCAAAATATTGATTTAACATATTTATTTTGCCACTGACATTCATGCATCTTTACCATAACATTTAGTACGAGTTCAATTAAGCAAAAATCTCCAAATAACTCATAAACACATAATTATTGATTTGTATAGATAACTACCATTTTCTTATTAATCAAAATTTTATCTTTCTCAAGTTCCTTCATTTATTTCCACATCATACCATATAACTACTCCCTGTCTCGGTTGTAATCCAGAGGAATCTCTCCTTTGTATATCCGTAGGAGTTGGTGGAGATGGAGCAACTATCGTAACGCGTCCTAACTGTGGGCAATCTCTCTTAATGTGACTCGACTAACTACAATGAAAACATCGTACCGGTCCCCAACACGGCCTTACATGATATTTCCTACACGTTCTGCATCTATCAGAACCTCCAGAACTCTTTTCAGAAATAGTCTTCTCAGACCTATTAAATCTCAGAGGCCTTTATTGTGTCTGTGGAAATGGTGGTTGGGAAGATGTTACTGAAACAGATGAGTCTTTGCCCCTTTTTGGTGGTTGACCGAGAGATACACTCCGATTTCTCCTTTTTGCTAACTCAGCTCGCATTCTCTTATTTTCCTTCTAAAGCTTCTCAGCTCTTAAAGCCATTTGCACCACCTCTTTAGCTATGGTTGCGTCCAACTCACTCATAGAAGAGCTACAACCGAGCTGCTTAGCCTCTTTAAGCTTCTTAGAAATAGAAACATCCGGCACTAGTGGTGGAACAAGAGGTAGGGGGTGGTGGTACTGAAAAAGCAGTTGGAGGAACTATGAGAGAAGTTTGACCATCCTGAACTTGGCCAGCAAGAGCAATAAAGAAAACTGCCAATGCTTGAACCACCTCAAAAGGCATGGCAGGAATATCAGTAGGTGGCGGAGGAAGTGGAGGATGTGGAAGGGTTTCGACCTACTCAGCAGCAGGTGCTGCTCGGAAAGTGGATGCAGCCGTTTCCCCTTCTATCGGGTCTGGCTGACGAGGTTGCGAACGACCTCTTCCCCTCTCGATTGATCTAGTAACAGGTGGGTGTTCGCGTCTAGGAGGCATGGTAATCTATAAAGAGAAATAATGCAGGTTTAGGCAACCTCAGATTCTATATGCAGATGCATTCTATTCAATCTATCATGACTTAACCTAACTCGGGGCCACATTGACACTATAAATTTTAAAACAACTTTAAAACCAAAAGCTTTAAAATCAAAGGCTTTAAAATCAAAAGCTCTGATACAAATTGAATTGTGACGACTCGAACTCCCATCGAGCCCGTGACAACCGCCGCGATGTCTCGATAGACATTCATACCTCGAATGTCGACCGAAACCTCACAAGGCTTTAATACCAGTTTTTGCACCTCCCTTGTGAGCAACAATTGTCAAATCTTATGCTTCAAAGAATTTTGAGCTTTTTTCAACTTAAAACAATAGAAAATTAATTTTTATTTTACAGAGGTATTTTGATCATTTTTCTTTGAAAATCTCAAAACCGGCTAAAAACATAGTAGGTGAGTAAAAAGCACATATTTCATGATTAAAAATAAATTTAGATATCTAAAACATTTATTTGAAGTGAAATTGTGATTTCTTAAATATAATAAAAATATTCAATAAAATAATCTATTTTCTTATAAAACAATTTTTATAGAAGTATCGGTAAATAATTTTTGGGACGTAAAAGCAGAATAAATTCATACATACTGTAGTAAGAATAACCAGAGTATGCAATTCAGTATACATTGACCAGTGGGCCCCCGAACGACGAAATTGATCTAAGGCTGTGAGTCGGAAAAACCTTTGATTTCCAAGGTTGCAACTCCAAAATTTGTCTCTCGACGATATCAGCTAACTACTGACCATCGTGAACCTGAAATGGATGGAAATGAGGGTGGTGGAATTATAAAATCCCAGTGACTAAACAGATATTATCTAAAATATCTAAAGTCGAGTAAATGGAGACAATGAAATTTTCCCATCACAATAGGTTTCATAGCATAACGATTTATTCCAATCCATATAAATAATTGTGTTTTTCCAAACTATTAATAAGGCTTATGATTTTCTTTAAAACTTAGCTCATGCCAAAGCCAATACTCGAGGACACTTAATCGTCATCAGAGTCCGACCGAGTCCACCAAGGCTGTAAAAGTTTCATATATGCATAAAGCACATTTTTACATTTGGAAACACAACCGTTCCTTGAAGTTGGCTAAGTTCGTCTTCACGTGGTGGTTTGGCGTGAAGTGAACTTTGTCATACCTCAACATAACCCTTTACGCCTCTACAATTGAGATAAGAATCAGCCGGGTTGACCATACCCTTCTAATAGGCTGGTCTACGGAAACCCATCACTGCAGTGTAGAATAAACCCCACCATTTCAATAAACATTTTAATAGCATGACTTGGCAATTTCATTGCTAACCAATTTATCAGGACAAAGCAGACAGTTCACATTTTTCAATACAATTATCAATTCAGTCAATCATGCCACATTTACCATAAACTATTCAATTCAAATCATCAATTTGTAATACAAGCAGACAGTCTCCAATTACTCTAATTTCAAATCCATCATCCGAATTTTCAATTCAATTTATAAAAATTCAATTTATTTTATAAATTCACATTTTTCTCGTAAAACAAGTAATTCACCAATTAAAATCATTTTTACACAAAATCACCAAATTAAGTAAAAATTACTCTAGATAAATAAGGCGACAATAAGGGTACTCACAATTTTTGAGAATCAAGTCCGAGTATTCCGACTATTAATCTTCGGGTGCGATTTCCTTACCTTTATCGGAAGACTCACCACCTTGACACAATACAAAATCAAGAAATTTACTACTTTGGTACTAAACCGTAATAACCTAATTTAGACTTTACACTAATGCATGATATGGAATGCAAATTGTTCGGATATTCCTTAAACACGGTGTTAGCCTAATTCGGTCTATCACCCGATTAATTGGCCAATGTGTCCAATTTAACTCCAAATAACACCATTTCTTTTCTAGTACTTCAAATCACCAAATACAAGTCAAATAACACAAAATCTAGCAAAACCATCTTCACATTTCTTCTTGGGAATTTCGGCCATGGTGGTGCATTCACACTAAAACTTTTCCTACTTGATTTTTACATCACAAACCATCAATTCTCAACCAATTCACTTGAAACAAAATTAATCCACCATCAATACTCAACATGTAAGGTTCGGCCATGAAGAGTACCAAAGATTGTGTGATTTTTTTTTTCACTTGTTTTCATACTACACATTACTAACCATTTAAAAAAACTAGTCTAACAATAAATCTAACTAAATTCAAGCACAAAATTCCTTCCCTTAGGTTCGGTCAGCCATGATACCCATTTGTAAACTTGCTTCTCATCCATGGAAAATGAAAAAAAATGCATGGGTATGATAGATCTCAAGTAGAAATTGAAAAATCTTACATTTTTCCACCTTTTTTTTTATGCTGGAAAATTCAAGCAGGGCCCAGCTACCCAGTTAAAATTTTATAATTAACCATAAAAACAAGGTACAAAAAGGAGGGGTATAAAGCTTACCTCCAAATATTACATGAGCTTGTGAAAAATTAAGAAAAACACTTAGAGTTGAATGTTTCATTTTATGATCATTTTCATTACTATGATCATAGAGGTGAAACATTTCAATGTAACAAAATTCTATGATAATTGCAAAGTAAAGAACATAAAAGTAAATCAAGGGGTAGATCAGCTCGGTAGTTGAGATACCCCTTACTTTCCACACTGGTGCACTAAAGATAACGGACTTTGGTTACAAAACTCATTGAGATGGAATCATCATCAGAGATTTCATCATTTCCTCTCATATCCACTGCTTCTTCTGATGCTAGGTTGAATATTTTTGCAATTGAAGTTTCCGTGTCCGAGTGTCTTCTACGCCCTACCAGAGGATGAAACTCCATGTCCATAGAATTGGAATTTGGGAAAGAGGGAATAGAGCTGATTTCCTTGTTATACCAACACTTACCCGAGGCTGACTGCATAGTGGGAGGGTTGTTTTCATTCTTTTCCATTCTTTCCTGTGAGCTTGTCTTTGCAGGTGAAATTCGAGTTTTTTCCTCTGGGACCCGTGGCTGTTTTGAGTTTCCTTCAGTTGATGGGCAATATTCTCCACTACCTTCTAACAAGTTCTCTAACAAATGCATGCCACCCGTTCTATTTTCTGCCATCAGTTGTGCCTCTTTTTGGCTTAAAACTGCAGCTGCTATCCCCATTTCACGCTGGCTTGTCAAAGATGGGAGAGGACGTGTGTCAAGCTTTTTCGCTACAGGCAACATTGAGTCGTCAATTTCAACAGCTATGGGTTCAACAACCAAAGGCTCTTGGTTCGACTCTTCTCTTTCTTAGCATAGATCGTCTACGTCAAGCAGATTGGGGTCTACCATCCTGCCCACGTGCTTTCTTTGACTTCTTTTATTTTTGAATTTTAGTCCCCTAATCGTGCTTCCCCTTTCCGTTGCTGCATGTTTCTCTCTCATCATTTTCTTATGATGCTTCACTGCACGTCCTTCTTTTGTTTCAGTTCCTGCCCAAACCATCTCCTTTCTCTCTTGCCCGTACATTTTATCTACCTGTAACTGCTCATGCCCTTCTTCTAAGACAAAGTGTATCATCTCGGGACATTCTGCTGCGCTGGCCAACTTTTCTGCTTGCCCACATGCTGCTTTTGCCACTGTAGTCTGTCTCCCAGCGTTTTTTTCTTTTGCCCATGTAGCTTGTGTTCGTGAATCCCCGTCCGCGTCTTTTCTCCTTCATTCGTGGCTTTATCTTCAAAAGAATAATTTTTATTTTTCCCGCTAATTGTTGCTTGCCTAACCTCCTGTAGCAATGACCCATCAGTCATTACCACAACTGCTGTCCCCATTTTTCCTACTCTCGTGGCGTTTGCTGGGTGGTCCGAATGGTTCGGCAACATGGACAGGGGACGTGAGTCATACGTTCCTTCTAAAGGCACCATTGTGTCATTGATTTCAACATCTGCGGGCTCCACAACCAAAGGTTTTTGTGCCAGTGTCCCACCATCCTCTTCATGGGTTGCTAATGCTTCATTTGTGACATCACATGGGGGGTCCCTTTGTGTGGACAAAAGGATGGCAGGGCGTGGGGCAGGGTCTTTTGCAACTGGTGACTTTTCACCATCTTTTCCAACAGGTGCTAGCACGGGGTCCGAGGTTTGGGCCATACTTGCCCCCTTGTCATCATGTCTTTGTTGTTTTCTTTGCTTTTTTTTATTTTTTCCATTTCTGGTACGTAACGTGTTTGGCGCCACATTGCTTGCATGCTTCTCAACCGTTCTTTCTCCTGCAACCGGGTCTGGTGCAGTAACCAAAGGTCGACAGTCCAGCAAGCTATTTTTTGGGCAATTCTCGCTCCCATTCAAACTTCTTTCTGCCATCTTTTCTGACAGCTTGAGTTGGCTTTTTATATTTTTGTTATTTCTGTCCTTCACCAAATTTCCACGTACTTCTGCATGGCTCCCGTATACCCCAAAATCGTGAAAGGTCTCTTGCCCCTCACTTTCCAAAGTCTACGACATTGCTGGAAGCATTACTTCCTTTTCTGCTACGCCCGGTCCTCCGTTGTTGGTCTGCGCCCTCACGTTGTTCCGTTGGTTCGCTACCCTATCGCGACTCTCGTCGTTTAGGGTGCTGAACTGAGAGAGTTGCCCAGCATTAACGGGGATGGGTGCGAAGTGCTCATCTACTGTTGCCATGTTTTGGCCATCCAATGCTACGATTTTTCGGGCATCCGCTGTTGTGGGTTTTTGGTTCTCCGTTGCTGCGTTTTGGCCATTTTGCATTGTTTGCTCCCTTTCTGCTTGCATAACCTGTTCCTTATCCCCCAACGTCTCGAAGCGGTTTACTAGAATAACCGTGGACTTCCTCTGAACTTGCAGTGCCTCCAAATTCACTTGAAGACTGTTGGGTGCTACGGATATGAGTTCCTCTGTGCTCTTCTCTAGGTCTTTTTCTTTCTCATGCCGATCCTTCGCACCACTGGTTCCCGCCTTGCTTACCGGTTGTAAAAGTTTTTTGACTGGTTCCTCCGGGCCCAGGATTTTTTTGTTCTCCATGTTTTTTCTTTTCTCCACAAAGCTTGCAGTCTCCTCACCATCTTCCAGGGATCTTTCCCCATTATTTCTTTTCTCACCTTGAGTAACTATTTTGTCCAGCTGTTGTGGCAGCTCTTCATTTTTCTTGGCACTCCAATTTTTCTTATTTGATTTGTTTCCCACGATCAAGCAATCCGACACATGATGGCCTACATGGCAACAATGAGTACAATAGTTTGGCATTTTAGAGAACTCAACTTTTTGAGAGTATCCTCCTGTGACCGTGCCCGTTTCTCTATTTCGTATCACTATCCAAACTTCCTCCAATGGTGGCTTCCTGCAGTCATACTCCACATACACCCTAGCTACACTTGGCCTTGAGCCATTTGCTGTAGCCTCATCCACAAAAAGTGGTTTCCCTACTGTCTTTGCTATCAGTAACAATGCTGATTTTTCATACAAGTGAGCCCTCAGGTTAGGGAGTGAGATCCATACAGGCACCGTGGCTGACTCCTTTTCTGCTTCAAACTCCGGGGACCATTTAAACACTCTCATTTTCTAGTTAGAGATAAACCATTGCTGCTTGACCCAGATGCGGGCAAAATCTTGTTCATTAGATAGGTGTATCATCACATGCTTATAGTCTAGCCACCGTATCTCGTAAGCTCCAGAAAGTCCTATTCCTTTGAAAGCTTGTCTTATCTCTTGCATTTTTGGCATTTTGCTGAATTTCCCCACGATCAAGTGTGAAAATGGGCTGGCCAGAATCTGGATTTCGTCTTCAAAGAAAGTCACTGCAGGTCTGTCTTTGTAAACTCCTGGTTCACGTGAAGGGGGGATCACGGGGGGTTTTTCTCCAGCCACTACTGAAAGGAATGATTTCTTGAGTGCTCGGGGTGAGGAGAGTTGCTGGTTTCCAGTAACAGGAGCTTGCGGGGCATCATTTGTGGCAGATGGTTGGATATTTGTTGGTGGGACTTGGATGTGGGTTACTCCGGTGGGCTTGGGGGTGGTTGTGGTGGCCATCGGGGGGTGGGGGGTGGGGTCCCGTGGCCTGCCGGTGGCCATTCCGGGGGGGGTAAGGGAGAGGAGGAAAGTGGAAGGAGTTGAGAGAGTTCTCCTTACATTTTTCCACTTGATTGCTTGAATTTCCATAAATTTCTCTTTGAATTTCTCCACTTAGGGTTTTGTTCTTTCTTTCTTGCTTTTGTTCTTGCTTTGGCCGAATATGAGAAGTGAAATGGGAAATTATGGGCTGATTTTTCAAGTTAAATACTAAAGAAGTCAAAGCTTGACACGTGTCACACTATCATTGGCCCATAATTTAAATAATTATCCTTTAAACCTTATTTCTCTACCACATAAATTGTCATATTTATCCATACCCATAATGAATAAAATCTTTAGTTTTGACAAGTGTTGGGGGGTGAAAATTACGATTTTACCTCCGAGGTGGCAAAAATTACCATTTTGCCCCTATGCTCGAAAAATACCAAGATTACAATTTTTTTGACTTCTCAACCTCAAAGTATAATCCAAATGATCAATCTTAGTCAAATGTGATCAATATCTTTTCTAAAAATTCCCATTTTATCCTCGGGTAGCAAAATTACCATTTTACCCCTAGATTTCAAAAATTCCACTTTGACTCCAAATCAGTCCTCGAACTCCGAATCATCATTTTAAGTTATTCCTGGACTAGAAAATTTTCAATTTCACCTTAAAATCTCTATTTGATCTAGTTCGAGGCTTAAATCAACTTTATTGTACCTTTAGGTACAATATCGACTTTTGTCGATTTTTTGGGACTTTTCAAGTATGCAGGCATTCTATCACTCATATGTATGATATGGCAAATACTCTGTAAGGTCGGGCTTGACATTTGATCCTAATACTTATAAACTTCTAGTAAGAGTTGGATAAAAGTAAAAGGATGTCATAAACTTAACACATGAATAAAGTGAAAGAACTTAAAAAGCTAGACAAGTCCCATAAAGATTTATAAGGTTTGGTGAAAAAAGATTGATCTTGTTGAAACTTAAATGCCAAGATTTAGATTTTGTCCATGGAAATTGAAAATTCGCACAAAGGTTTCAAGATACATAACAACAAAAGAAGTTGATAAGGAGGAGGAATCCAATTAAGTCTTCTAAGTTTTCAATTTTTTATTGTTTGAGTACGTCCACGACTCGAACTTCATTTTTTGATCATTTGAGTATGCCTTCTAATAGAGGTTCAGGTTTTGGTCGA
The DNA here is from genome assembly GCA_036013995.1 of Theobroma grandiflorum. Lineage (NCBI taxonomy): Eukaryota > Viridiplantae > Streptophyta > Magnoliopsida > Malvales > Malvaceae > Theobroma > Theobroma grandiflorum. Next base: position 12,849,903 of record CP142130.1, on the reverse strand, counting down.
ATTTAGCAAGAGCACATCAAAGCTTCTTTAAGTAAGTCTACGCATCCAAGGCTTAGAAGAAAACCTTCACAATGAAAGAAAAAATGGAGCTTCATGGTAGATGAAAGCATTATCTCTTTGTGAAGGAAAAGACAAAGCAAATGGGTTCTAATGGTTATTAGAGCATTAAAAACAAAGAAGCAAACAATGGTTTGACTAATCAAGTTTCATCTTTGAAGGAGGAAAAACCTAATGAAATAGAGATATTCACATCTAATCATGTGTCAATAAAAGAAAGTAATGAAAAATCTAAAGAAGAAGATGTTTAAAAGGTTCTCCCATTTGAAGAAGGAAATCAACCTACGATTAATGAGCTAAAAGGGTTAGCATCAACACTACAAAAGTTCTTGGGCCCAATTCTCATAAGTTCTAGTTTAACTCTAGAAGAAGTGAAATCTTATCTTGACCTCTTGATAGATATCGAGATGTCTTTGCATGGACTTACAAAATGATATTAGGGTTGGATACTAAAATTGTTACGCATCATTATCTAAATAAATTAAAGATAATTTAAAGATAAAACTTGAATTTAGTCTATTAAAATTCAAAAACTCATATTTGGACCAATCAAAAAACTATGTATGAGTCATTATACTTTATCTCTAATTATATTTAAATAATTTAGAGATAAAATCAAAAAGGTTAAATCTTCATGGAAGTCTTTCATCTAGCACTATAAATACTGTGCTTCTGCAAGCCATTTGACATACACAATTTAGAAGAAGATTTTGAAGACTCAAAAGTCCTCCAAAATCTCAAGTTTCAAGCTCTTAAAAAGCGAAAAATCTTGAAGAACATCGATATTAGGCTTCTAGATTTTTCAAGAAGTTGCTCTTTGATTTTATTTCAATCCAAGGAAAGAGATCAATTCTGTTTGTTCAAGATTAAGTCATTAAGACCTTTGAAGTGAATTCATTGAAAGAAAGAATCACAACATTATTCTTTTATTTTAAAGAATTCTTAAAAATGATAATTCTACATTTAATTATTACATTGTTATTTGTTTTTGTATTTTTTACCTCATTTTTGACACCAGATTTATGTGTCTACCTGCAAATACAGATACACGTTTATTAAAGTAAACAAGTATTTCAGAGGTTAGCAATTGGAAACTAATTACATATACTTAATACTATATATATATCTCTATATATATATAGTATGTGTGTGTGTGTGTGTGTGTGTGTGTGTGAGAGAGAGAGAGAGAGAGAGAGAGAGAGAGAGAGAGAGAGAGAGAGAGAGATGAGTAATTGTTTGGTACAATGAAAGTGTGTACGAATTTTGGAAATGAAAAGCAAAAATGGTATGCTGTTTTCTTGGTTGAGTTCCAAGCTAGGTATAAGGGCACAGCGAGAGCGGCATGTTTTTCTCAATTAAAAAACACCGAAACCCATCTCGCAGATGCTTCGTGTTGTGCCTTTCTTCCCCATCTATAATTTACTGCAAGTACTGGGCCTCCCCTTGCTTCCATTTTTATTACACACGCTTATCATTCACAACCCGCACGCTTATCATTCACAACCCGTCTGACAGAATCCTAGGCTCCAATAATAGACATCAGGACAAGTGCTGTTCAATGTATCCTCGTAATTAGCTAACTACACTAGCATGCATGATGATCAAAATACAGCCGCAATAAAACCAGCAACATACTGATCATGCTTTTTTAGTTAGTTTAATTAAGAACTGTGTTCATTTTAATTATCTTAATTACTTTGAGAATTAATTTTACTAATTGATCACTCTTTGACATTGTTAATTATGAGTTCACCTGATACGCCTATTAATTAAGGAGACATGGGTGTCATGATCTTCTTGATCTTGGCACGTACCAAAATTAAATGACAATGTACAGATATAAAGCGGTTTCCATAGATACTTACTTAATCATCCATCTCGCTAAATCATATATTTCCGCACCTGTTCCTGTATCTTTCTTTTATCTTACCAAGTTCAACCTATACAAACGTTAATTGCTCAGATTTTCCCATGGACTCAGGCGTCTAGTAAAATATGATCATGAACTCATGTACCGGATTATGTACACACACACACACACACACACATACACATACATGTGCATTCAGATTGTGGCACCTAGTCCTACTCATGACTATTATTAAACGATTAAGCCCCTTCCCCTCCCAGATCCCTAAGAGAAGTATATAAACAGATCTAGAGACCAGAAAAAGACCAAACAAATCCCAACAGGAGAATAACAAGTTAGAAGCTAATGACAAGCTGATCGTCCAGTAATTCATTGATTATGAAATATGAAGCATAACAGAAAGCCACAATTCTAATTGGAGAGGAAAAACTGATGACAAATTCATCCTTGAAGCCAACCAATTTGTTGGCTTTTGGGTGCATAAAAGAAAAAAGAAGAAGAAGAACCAAATTAATGTTTGGGATTTTGTGTGCAAATTATTTACAATAGATAGAGCAACAAGCTGGTGCTTTTGGTTAAAGAGTATAGTTGCCTGGAGAGTTCTCAGAATCTGCATTGCCAAGATTGAATTATGGAACAAGGATGAGGAAATTACATCTAGTGTATGTTATACTTACGCAAGCTCACAGTAGATCAACGAGAGGAGGGAAAAAAATAACAAAGAAGGGAAAAACATCAGGATCAGCGGTTATCTAGAGGCATGTGATGTCCAAGCAGACGCAGTGAACAAGCTAGTATCTTTCCATCCAAGTCTAAGTGTTCCATCTCCTTGCACCAGGCTATACCCATGAGCAGGAGGGAACATGTTCAATATTAGTTGTGCCTGAGCCATGGAGTTGCTGCTCATAGGCACCTGCACAAAGCAATTCCTTGCAAGCTCACTTCTCCAATGCTTGAACTTGTCCTCCCCACTTCTTGCAGGGCCTCCTATTGCCAATATATTATTGATTTCCCTATACAAAAGGCAATGCTCGATGCGGTGCCTGCTAGGGTCATCAGCTGGCAGATACGCCCCTAGTGAATCAAACATGGTTGAATAGTAATGGAGAGAGCCCACAAAACGGTCCAAGAAAGATCCACCATGGAAGAGGTCTTGCTCAACCAATGTGATCACTGTTGGAGCCAATTGCTCAAACAGTCTCAATGTCTTCCATTCAGGTCCCGTGGCATCATATAGTGAATGCTGTAGCCAGTGAACAGCTAGTGTCTCTCCCCTTCGGACTTGTACCATTGTAATGTCAATTTCTCCAAATTTCTTTGCGATTGGGTGGAATTCGAAAGACATTCCAAGCCGTTTAGCGAAATTGGAAAGTTGTTTTCCGGTCTCCACCAGAAGCTCCATGGAACTGCCCATGCCGGTCATCCTGATGTGTGGAGGCCCTTCAATGCGCGTGGCTAGGATATGAAACAGGGCCGGCCATTGCAAGCCTTGCATGATGTCAAGGTCTATGATGTGAACTCTATCTCGCCTATGGAGAGCCTCAAGGATGGCTTGGTTGGAGGTGAAGTGAGCGAATTTGATATAGGGAGAGACGTTGTTGAAGGCTTGGAAGGCACAATGAACGCTTTTATAGTTTATCAAAGGAGAGCATATCCCTAACCATGAGTTAATAACCCTACTAGACATGGCCTTGGCAAAATATGCGACAACCCTTTCAGCACAAGAAGAAGCGTAAGGAGAAGCCATTTGGGTCAGTTCAAGCAACATTCTATAAGCTTCCCCAAGATTGTCAACCGAGATAGCAACAGCACACTCCAAAAGAAGCGTTATCAAGCTTAACCCTTGCTCGTCTAACCTACTTAACCCTCTACCATTCACTCCATTTTCACAAAAGTTATTTGTTTGGTTTCCTTGCTCGCTGCTCCATTGGATCTCTTCACCACTGCCATCCAAAAAACTTCTTCTTACTGTTTTCCTTGCTCTAAAATCATCCAGCGGCGATGGGGCAAAGCTATCCTCGCATACCATTGACGTGTCAGCTTGCAAGCTGCTATCGGTTTCGGTCTCAGCTGGCAAGTCATCGATGAGCTGCTTGGTGACCTGTTCCACCCACTCAGAGAGCTCATTGCTCTCCAAGTTTACGCAACGATTTTCAACTGCTTGTCTCGGGATGGAGCTGACACTCGTTGTTGGAAACCCAACAGAGGCAAAGTCCCATGTCGGTTCATGAGGCTGGATCATATCTAGAGTCGCATGAACCACTTCGAACCCTCCTTTCATCATTGAAATGCTATAAAGATGGCGTAAAGGAAAAAAGGAGAAAAATAGCAGAAGGGTGAGGGAGGGTGTTAAGGAGAGCTGGAGACCATTTTTAAAGGGGAAATTTGGAGCAAGGATGACCAAAGAAATGGTCTGCTACTAAATTTGGGGACTTGTTTAATGCAACAGCGCGGCCGGCATAGCCAGACACATAGACAAGGACAAGAAGCTAAAAGCCGAGCACACGTCAGTTTGGTAGTGATTTTCTCATTATTAACTTTCTTTAGGTTTTCCTACAAGTGTGCATTGAAACCATTGACAGCATTGAACATAAAAATCTATTTGAAGGTGTATGAGGGGCAAACTAGAGCGTCATAGGAGGGTGGAATTTGCATCCATGATAGATGTAGAAAGAAGACCTACCACAATATAAAATTATCATAATAAACAAATTAAACTGTAAATCATGGCTCATGCGTTTAAATTAACATTATAAACTTACAAGTGTCTTATATTATATTTTGTTTATAATTTTTTGGTAATACAAAATATTTAAAAAATTTCAAATTCAAATCTTCCTTTTCCTTACATTAAAAAACGTTTTTCATTAGATGCTATGCAGGATTAATCGTTTATATCAAATACGACCCTATATCTTTGTTCGTGGTGATGACTTTGTTTTATGTTTTATATTTATGGTGTGAGTTGTTTGTAGACTTGTAGATTATGTGATGACATGACTTAAGGTGTAAATCTAGTTTTTTAAGTGTGTTTATGTCGATAGAATTTTGCCGAATTTTTATTTATATGGTTTGTGTTGATCACACTTTTACTTCTAATAGAAGTTTTTTTTATCAACTTTTATATATGACATTTAATAAAATAACCAAATTTGATCAAGAAAAAAAATACGACCCGATGTTTCGTTCTTATTTGTTTATCAAATGGCTTTCTTCTAGAGTTTGCAAATTAGTGAATAAGGTTATGATCATATATACACGTGGCAATCACAAATTGGTTTTTTAGTAGTGATGTTGAGACAGCCTTGTCTCCCTTGACCTTTTTGTGGTTTGGCTAAGCTACTTTGATAAGCTATTCGTAATGACAGTTTAAAAGGTAAAAATGTATATAGGGTTTAATTACTTAAAGTAATATACATGGTTTGGTTAATGATAGTGGCACACGGTGAGGCCGACGGGGTGACAGTGACATTGATAATGGCATGCATCAAGCTATAAAAATCTCCAAGATAAATCATACGTTATATTTTGATTGCAAACTTCTTCCTTTTTTCTTTTTTTTTTTAAGGTTTTTTGAAATATATTGCATGAAATGGTAAATGTATTTTATCCTATGCTTTTTGCCAATGGTTGAGACATTATTTTTAGGTGCAAATTTCATTAAAAGTCATGACTCCAGATAATTGATAAGAGCCTGAGAAATTTGTGAACCTGCTTGATTAACTCAAGTTAGATCTATAATACTTCTCCTGAGTAAATCTATTATCAATGTTTAATGTATAGAAAAAAAAAGCATTTGTAAGTACTACTGACCAATGAAAGAAGGACTATACCTATGAATTCAAAATTTGAGAAAATCATAGCTCACTTAACCTTAATTAAACAATTTCTATTTTTTTTAGCAAAATTGTTAAATACCAATTTCTGGACTGCTATATCTTATATATTAAATATACGCAAGTATCAAATGAATTAAAAAAAGTAGTTAAGAGAGGAATGTTGGATAGGAGTTCCACTGTTCGTTTCTTGTGTAAATTGAAGAATGAATACTTATTTTTTCACTTGTTTTGAATCTTGAATATAATATCAAACTTAGATCCAAACCTCAAACTTTAAGATCCATCACATAACTTCCTTGAATATTTACCTAAGTGCTTTTGTGTAGGCTTCCATACACTTAACAGGTTTAACAAATCATCAAAAATCCTTAAATACATTATAGATTTAAATTCATTCTTTATAATTTACTTAAGTCATCCATATAGTTTATATTGAAAAATCGATGGTGGTACATTCTTCCCTCATTCTCCGTTCTTTATAGAAAATTTATCCTTGAAATTAAATTACACACTATCGGCCAAAGCACATTTTAAACCTCAAAAAGGTAAGGATCCTTCGCTTGCATTTCCTCTTTGAGTTCCCATATGGCTTCCCTGATTGAGTGGCTTTGCCACAATACTTTCATCGTAGCAATATCTTTGAAGATAAGTCATTTTACTTGGCTATAAGTTGCTCTTCATAATTAAGCTTGTTTTGTAACTAAACTTCATCATATTGTGTCACATGTGAAGGATTGAGAACATACTTCCTAAGCATAGACACATAGAAAATTGGATGTATATTGGACAATTTAGGCAGTAACGCCAAGTGATAAGCAATTGTGCTTGTGCGCTTTAGCACCTCAAAGGGTTTGATGTACCTAAAGCTCAATTTACCTTTTTTCATAAATCTTTTAACTCTTTTGGTCGATGCAACCTTTAAGAATAGATAATCCCTAACCTCAAACTCCAAAGGTTTTCGCCTAGTATTGGCGTATGACTTATACCAGCTTTAAGCCATCAACATATTTTCCCAGATTATATGCACGCTTCGCTCAGCTTTTTATACCATCTTTGATCTTAAGAACTTTCATTCCCTAATTTTAAACTAACCAATAGGCGATCTACATCTTTAACCATATAAAGCCTTGTACAGTGCCATACCAATAGTGGTTTGATAGCTATTATTATAAGCAAACTTAACCAACGGCAAGTAATGACTCTAGGAAACTCTAAACTCGAGCACAAGAAGTGAGCTGTATTGAAATCCAATCTTATGCTTAACGCCTCCTACAATTTTCTCTAAAACAAAATAGTTAACTACGGTCCTCTATTGGACACTATCATTACCATAACACCATTTAGCCTCACAATCTCATTAATATAAATTTAGGCATACCAAGCTACTCCATACTTAGTCTTAACCAGCAACAAGTAGGCTGTCAAACCCAGCTCTACAGCATGTTTACATATTGGAATGCCCTGATGAAATCATTAAAGATCAATATTGTACCTAGCGGTACAATTAAGTTGATTAAACCTCGAACAAGTTCAAATAAAGATTTTAAGGTGAAATTGGAAATTTCACAATCCAAGGATGATTTAAAATGACAATTCGGAGTTCGATGGTCGATTTGGAGTCAATCGAAAAAATTAACCGATTATGGGTAAAATAGTCATTTTGCCATTCAAGGATAAAATAGGGATTTTTAGAAAAGATTTTGATCAAATTTGAATAAGAATAATTATTTGGAGTGTAATATGAGGTTTAGCAGTGAAAGATTTTCAATTCTCGGTATTTTTGGAGTATAGGGACAAAACGATAATTTTACCATACCGGGGGCAAAATGGTAATTTTGCACCACCAACACTTATCAAATTTGTGGATTTTATTTATGGTGGGAATGGATAAATATGGCATAAAGATGTGGTGAAAAATTTAAGTGAAAAAGTCAAATATTTAAAGTATGGACCAATTACAAAATGCCATGTGGCAAGTTTATAATATTTTATTATTAAACTATAAAAATCAGCCCATAAATACCATTTCTCTCACCATATTCGGCCAAAGGAAGAAAATAAGGAAGAAAAGAAGAACAAAGGAAGAAACCAAAAACCTAGGTGGAAAAATCAAAGGGAAAGTGTGAAAATCCAAGGAATTAAGCTAGATGAGGTGAAATTTCTTCATTTTTCCTTGAGATCTACAATAACCATGCATTTCTTTTCATTTTCTATGGTTGAGAAGCATGTTTTCATCATGTATTCATGGCTGGCCGAATGGGTATGGAGGAAAATTTGTGATGGAAATGGCTTGATTTTGAGTTATGTTGGTGTTTGAGTTAGTTAATCATGTTTGTAAGTAAAACAAAAAAAAAATATTCATTTTCCCTAGAATCCTTCATTGGCCGAATCTTGTATGTTGTGTGGGAATGATGGATTTGATTTTAATTCAAGTGAATTGGTTGAGAATTGATAGTTTGTGGTGTGAAAATCAGGTAGGAACAATTTTGGTATTAGTGCACTATAATGGTCAAATTTTTTTCATGAAGTATTGTGAGGGTAATTATGCTGAATCTTGGGTAATTTGGCTTGTGTTTGGTGAATTGAAATATTAGAAATGGAATAGAGCAATTTGGAGTGAAATTGGACACAATGGCTATTTAATCGGGTAATCGGTCGAATTAGGTCAACACCGCGTTTAAGTAGTAGTCGAACAATTTTTCATACCATATCATGCATATACACCGAGCCTGAATTGATTTTAAAATGGTCAAGTAGTAATATGGTGAATTATGTATTATACATTGTGGATAGGTGGTGAACTAATTGGTGCGGGTAAGAAATTGTACCCGAGAACCGAGAATAAGAGTAATTCGAACTTCTAGTATTGTGAGTAAACCTATTATCATCTTAATTATCTAGAGTAGTTTTTTATTCAATTGTGTGATTTTATAGAAAATGGGTTTAAATGGTAAATTACTATGTTTTAAGAGAAATTGTGATTTTATAAAATGATTTTATAAGTTTTTTGGAAAATTGAATAATGGTTTCAAAAAAATAGAGTAATTGGAAACTGCTTACTTGTATTGCAAATTACTGTTTGAATTGTATGGCTTATGATGAATGTGGGCATGACTGGCTGTTTTTATGATATGATAAATATGTAAACTATTTTAATTTACCTTGATAGGCAAGGTAAGGATTGTGGGCCATGTCATGCTATGATGATTTTATTGAATTGGTGGGATATAATTGTGGTTATTGCAGTGGCAAAATGGGTTTCGTGGATTAACCTATAAGAGGGGCACAGAAACTAGATTATTGTGCTTACCTCAGTTGAAGAGGCATGAAGGGTATCTCCTGAGGTAGGATTTGAGTTCACTTCACGTCTAACCACCACGTAGAAGTGAGACTCAGCCAACGCTAAGAAACAACTGTTGTTTAGAAATTATGAAATTTTCACAACCTTGGCGGACTCGAGCGGATACCCCAGTACAAGGCAACTCCGAGTACAGGTTTTGGCATAAGCCAGATTTTTAGGAAATTCATAAGTCTTTTTGAGTATTGAGATAAAATACAATTATTTAAATGGGTTAGGATGAATTTCCAAGTTATGAAATAAGTATTGTGATGGGATATTTTAAATTGTCTCATATTACTCGGTTTTAGATTATTTCGATGATGTTTGCTTACTCACTAGGATTTTATAATCTCACCACCTCTTCTTCCTCACATTTCAGGCTCAAGATAGGCTGTCGATAGCCGGTTGCATTGAGGACTGTAATTGGATTGCATTCCTAGAAAAACTGTAGGTTCACTACCTTCATTACAATTGGTCAGTCGGGGACCCACGTGTCACTGTAATTTAAATATCATACTATGGTCATTTGTATTATAGTATGTAATAATATATTTAGCTTTTATGCTACAAAAAATCAATTATCAATAGCTTTATAAAAATTGTTTTATAAGAAAACAATTTATTTTATTAAATATTTTTATTATATTAAAATAGTTAAAATTTTACTTTAAACGAACATTTTAGACTTATAAAATTATTTTCAATTATAAAATATATGTTTTCTACTCATTTTTATATTTTTGCTCGATTTTGGGGTTTTCGAAAAAAAATGACAAAAACGCCCATGTGAGCCAGAAAATAATATTTTAATGTTTTCATTGAGAAATGAATTGAAATTCTTTGAAATGTGATATTTAACAACTGTCGCTCACCGGGAAAATGTGAAAGCTGATGCTAAGCCTTGCGAGATTCCGGTCGGTATTTCGAGAAATGAGTGCCTATCGGGATATCGTGACGGTTGTCATGGGCTCGATGGGAATTCCGGGTCATGACATAGGCTGACTTAGTTAGTTGGTTGACTATCACCTAAATGGCATCATAGCCACCTTTAGCTCATGCTAAACCTATTACAAAGTCCAAGGCTACATGTTCCCACTTTCACTCGGGTATTAGTAACGGTTGTAACAGTCCCAAAGGTCTCTGATGTTCAGCTTTCACTTGTTGATAAAGCAAACACTTAGAGACATATTCAACCACGTCTCTCTTTAATCCTAGCCTCCAATAAACTAACTTCAAATCATGATATGTTTTAGTGGTTTCTGGATGTATTGCATAAACTACAACATGAAGCTCTTCCAATATCTCATTTCTTAAATCATCCAAATTTAGCACATAAACTCATGATCGATATCTAGGTAAACCATCGGTGATGTAAATAAAGTCTCAAGCTTTATCTTCGCTCATGTCTCTAAAGTTTTTCACCAAATACTCATCCTAATCTTGGGCATTTTTAATCTGATCTAAGATCATTGGTTAGACTCTGAATTGCGCCAACAAAACGTTAGATCATCAATCTCAAAATATACTCCCATATTGCCCAGGTCATATAAACTCTGCACTAAAGATTGTCCCTTTATGCTCACATGTGCCAAACTCCCCATCGATTTTTGGCTCAAGGCATCAGCCACCACAATTGCTTTGTCGGGATGGTAGAGTATGGTGCAGTCATAATCTTTCAACAACTTTAGCTACCTATGTTGCCTCAAATTTAGATCTTTCTATTAAAACATATGCTTCAAACTCTTGTGATCAATATATATTTCACAGGTTTCTCCATAAAAATAATGCCTTTAAATTTTCAAGGCAAATGCGATCACTTGCCACCTTCAAATCATGCGTAACGCAGTTCTATTCATGTCTCTTAAGTTGTCAAGAGGCATATGCTATAACTTTTTCGGGTTGCATTAATACACAATCTAGTACAATTCGTGATGCATCACAATACATGGTATAGCCTTCGGATCTATATGGTAGGCTTAACACGAGACAAAAGTAAGACAAGCTTTAAGCCTATGAAAACTAGCCTCACATGCATCAGACCAATCAAATTTAACTCCTTTTTAAGTCAATCTTGTCAAAAAGGATGCGATCTTAGAAAAGTCTTGTACAAATCGTTTGTAATATCTGACTAAGCCCAAAAAACTCTTAACTTTCATTACAAATGTTGGCCTTGGCCAATTCTCCACAGTTTTTATCGTACTGGAATCAATTTATACCCCTTGTTTAGACACAATGTGTCCTAAGAAACTAAATTTATTCAGTCAAAATTCACACTTTGAAAACTTGACATAAAATTTATGTTCTCTTAGTGTTTACAACATAATTCATGGGCATGGTCTTTCAGGCTCTTATAATACACAAATATATCATCTACAAACACAATCATAAATTTATCCAAATACACTCGAAATACTATGTTCATCAGGTTCATAAAGGTTGCAGGGGCATTAGTGAGTCCAAATGACATCACTTGGAATACATGGTGCTCACAGCGTGTGCGAAACACTGCCTTGGATAGATCACTTTCTTGAATTTTTAACTGATGATACCCTAAGCATAGGTTAATCTTAGAGAAGCACATTGCACCCTGTAATTGATCAAACAAATCATCAATTCTTAGGAGTGGATACTTATTCTTTATTATCGATTTATTAAGCTATTAGTAGTTAATACACAATCGAAAGCCATTCTTTCTTTTTAACAAATAATACCGGAGATCCCAAGAAACGCTCAAGCATATAAAGCCTTTGTTCAACAAATCCTACAATTGCTCCTTAAGCTTTCTTAATGTAGATGGTGCCATTAGATACGGAGGTGTAGAGATTAGCTTCGTATCCGGAATCAAATCAATATAAAATTCAATCTCCCTCTCAAGAAGCAATCCAAGCAATTTTTCTAAGAATACATCCAAATACTTACATACTATTGATACATAATCCACACTTTTCTCGTTCATTGAAACATTTCTTGTCATCTCTAGATACCTTTGGCCTTTTTGCCCTAGCATTTTTCTAACGACCATAGCTGACATGACTCCCATAGCTATGGGACTATCATGCCCATAGATCACAAACAAAGTTCCCTTGGAAACTTAAACTTCACAAGTTGATAGTGACAATCCACTTTAGCAAAACAAGACGCTAACTGGGCCATCCCCAAAATCACATGAAAATTAAAAGTTAGTGGTAGTATTAGATCTACCAATGTGTCCTTGTTCCTAATGCGGACCACACAGAGCTTATATACATACTCTACCATAAATACCTCCTTTAATAGAGTAGTCACAATTAAGGGTTCTTCCATATTATAACAAAATCTATCCAACTTTGGCACAAAGTAAAGTGACACAAAAAAGTGTGTCAATTCAGGATCAAATAAGACCAAAGCTTCGGTGCCACCAATAGGAAGTGTACTTCTGACCACCGCATTGGAAGTTTGAGCATCTTATGGTGTCAAAGTACACACTCTCGTTTGACCTCCACCATCATTACCTGGTTGTACTAATCTAACTCGAGACGATGAGGCTATAGTCTTGCCTTTGTCACCTTTGACATTCCTCCCAATCGAAGTCATTCTAAGTGGGGTAGTTGTAACTTGTCACACATTGTCATGGTCAGCTTTTGTTGATTGCCTCTACCTCAGGGGGCAATCTCTTATCAAATGTTTAGACTAACCACATATAAAGCATATCTTAGCTATTCGGTGGCGTGGTCCATCGTGTGTTTTCCCACAATAATTACATAAAACACTTCTCTCTTTAGGGCTCAAGTTAAATACTCTACTAAATTGTTCTCGTCTAAAAGGTGGGCCAAATGAATCATTGTTTCTAAGTGGCCTGCTTATAGGAGTGGTTCCCTCATGACTCTGGTGGCGTATAAATGTTGGGCTTATAATCACATTAATTCCTTTCAACTTTGTTCGCCTAATGTCCGAGCTCTCCGACCTTTACATTTTTCTATTCTGGATTCCGTTTTTCTAGTTTCAATCAATCTGGCAGTATCCACCACTGTCACATAAAGGTAAATCTTTAAGTGGTAAGAACTCTAAATAGCAATTTAATCAATCCCTTCACAAATCTCTAAATCCACTTTTACTCAGTTAAAACCAAGTCAAGATCATATCTAGATAATTGGGTAAATCATATATCATACTCAGTCATTGTCATGTTTGAAGTCTGAACAAATGTTTCAAACTCCTATGTCTTTGCGTCTCTCACACTCTTAAGCAAGAAGCAATTCAAAAAAAACTTAGACAAATTCCTCCCATGTTATTAGGGCTGACCTAGTTGGTCTATTTCTCTTGAGTGACACAAACCATATTCTAGCCACATCTTTCAATTTGAATCCCGCCAATTCTACTGACTGATATGTGGGCCATCTCAAAGCAGAACAAATAAATTCATGTTTTCCAAAAATCTCTGCGAGTTTTCCTTCACACCTGACCCAGTAAATAACGAAAGTTTAAGCTTTATAAAATTCACCAAAAGTGACTTCAATAGCCCTTTTTTGATGTTCACACTAAGTCACATAGTCCAAATCTTGCCAATTGGAGTTAACCCATTCCTTGGATTGTGCCTCTCCTCTGCAATGGAACTTAGCAAATTCATTAGCCAAACTTTACAGCCTTACTGCTAAATCTTTTAAGGTGACACTTCCTCTTGTAGAGTAATCATTCCAAGCTCTCATATTCTCATCACCTATATACATCGCAAGCACGCCTAGCGTCTTTGTTTTTACCATGACTCTTTGATGAGGAAGCTCATGGTTGTTCTCTAGGCTCATCTGAGGCATTTTGTTCACCAAAGCCCTAAAAGCGGCTTTTGCCCACAGCGACATCTTGTACCAAGATGAAAAAACACCATGCTTAAAATTCTAAAATTTACCATTCCAAAATAAGGGTTAATTTATTATGAACTTGGGAGTTTGTGTAACCCCCCGCTCATGACTCATGCTACAGTCACAAACCACAAATAAGAATCTACATTAATCCCAACACTCCGCTAATAGACATAAGATGACCTTGGGCACCTTAGAATTTAGGCTTTGATAGTAACTTTGTTGCAACCCAAATCGAACATCTATGACCGATGCACGAGTCCTACAGGCGAAGTTAACGAGACACCAGCAAACCTCAAAATTTTAGATCAAAATCGTTTCGTATATCATTAGCCAAGGGATTTCACATCACAGACACTCATAAATATAAATTAAATCCAAATATGTATAAAATTATCCCTGGCACATTGTTTATACATAAGTTTTAACACAATATTCGTTAAACCATACATTGGCCATCAAGCGAGTTCTTACTTTACAACACTTGCACAAATTTAAATGGCATAGCGTGCCTACATGCATTATAAGTTAAATCGAACTCCATAGGCAAAAGCTCATGACAAATTCAATGCAAGAGACATGTCAAGATAGGGACCTATCAGATGTCAAAATTGGTCTATCAATGGATGACCCTTGCCATGCAATCTTGTGGCCTATTTATCCATGCATGGTACAATAAATGAGTGAGTCATCTAATATTCAGTGAGGGTGCAGATAAATCAAATATATTTATGTATATATTGTACTGTCAGTACAACCAAGAGTTCTAACAAACATCTCCGATGCTAAAGGCATATTAATCATCCTTAAAAGTCTCCACAAGTAATATGTATCACTAGGCTTATCCCTAAAGTTATTTAACATTATTCTCCACTAGCACAATCTAGTTGCCAAAGTAGCATATTAATTTCAAACTCCTCCCTCTACCTAACTAAGGCTATGTCATATTAATTTCATATCACAGTCGTAGAGTCGTCTTCCCCTAAACATCATTAAACCACGCACGATGGCCAATCGACAAAGTTAAATCACACTCAGGGCTAAGCTGTTAACGAAGAGTTAAATCACGCGCGTGTCGAAGCAACGGGCGAAAATCAAAGTCATCATCTAAAGTAATCTTACAACGAATGGCATCATAGACATAATCATCATCTAAAGTAGTCTCCATGGATAGCATCATATATGTCATCATCATCGAGAGCAACCTCAACAGATGGCATTATAAACATAATCATCATCCGAAGTAATTTCAATAGATGGCATCATAGCTCTACAAGCAGGAATCACAAGCGGGATTTATACCACAGCCCTTACTTACCACCATCCCTGTAAGCATATACATAATCACAGGGCGTAAGACTCCACTTAACCTTAATCAAATCAATATCCAAAATTCTCATTATCGGACAGAATACAAATAAACAAATGATGTTGTCATGCCTTCAATGTCACATATATCCACATTCATATGATAAACCAGATTTAATGAGCTTCGATCATTTACAAGCCCAATATAGATCTAAATGCCCTTAAATCTCTAAGGCATCAATTCAATGTCTAGAGTAAACCTCCTAGTCTAGGCTCAAACAATTACCACTAAGGCTCACAATACACAGCACGTATAATCACACACACACACACACACACACACACACACACACACACACACACACACACACACACACACATATTGTTCTCTAGCCTAGGCACATTCATCTAGGCAATTATATACAATACAAATTGTGCTAGTACCATGGCAACGCATTAACAATGCGATAAGCATCACATGCTTTTTAACTAAAGCCCACTCAAAATGGCAATCGAAGGCATTTCCATAGCTAAGCTAAGCTTGCAGCCTCCAATTGTCTTCTAATTCACAAATGCATCAATAGCCTTAATTTACCCCTAAGAACACATCAAAATAATAATTATTTCCTAGCTTTTGAAAAATAATCCAATCTTAGCAATTCAATATACAAGCTCAAATACTTCAACAATGAGCTTAACCTTACCTAAAATGCTAGGTTACTCAAATCCAAGCTCCAAATCTCCAGCAAAATCAAAGGGGGAAAATCACCAAATGTAGAAAAATCGAATTTCGAAGTTATTAATCGATTAAATTGAAAATCAATAAGTAAAAACATTTAATTTTACCTCTAAAAGCGTTTCCCAAGCTCTAATTTGCTTCAATCAGGTCTAAAGGGTTTAGGGTTTGGGTTTAGAGCTTAGGAAACACTTTTAGAGGTAAAATTAAACGTTTTAATTAGTTCGGGTTTAGGGTTTCAAAGGGTTTGAGAGAGGGGATATTTTTCTTTTATTTTGAAACAACTAACGCCCTTCAACCCCTTTTATTTTTGCGTTTAAACACTCATCTATTGATAAATGGAAAGCATCTATCGATAGATCACTTTATTATATTTTTGGGCGTTGACCTTCATATCGATAGATTCCTAGAATCTATCGATATTTGTGCACAGGACCCTTTCATATTTTTCTTCATTTGGCTATCTATCAATAGATTATGTGAGTCTATCAATAGTTGCTTCTCAACTTGCTTGTTTTTCATCCCATTTGGCCATCTGTTGATAGATTCTTCAAATCTATCGATAGTTTATGGGCCACTATGTTTTACAAAGTTCTCTAGTGGACATCTATCAATAGTTAAAGGGATCTATCGATAGATGTTCATCCAAATTACCTTTCCAGGTCTTCTTTCTTGTTTATATCGATGAATATAGAACATATCGCGTTAGATCATGTCCAGATTTTAGATTTTTACTTCTCAAAGTCTCTAAAATCACTCATAAAACCTCCAATTCATCCTCATTCAATCAAAACACTTCAAATCATTCATATGATTCAAAATTCTTACATATATCTTCAAATATAAGATCAAACTTAGATTGAAACCTTAAACTTTAAGATCCATCACATAATTTTCCTAAATATTTGCCTAAGTGCCTTAGTGTAGGCTTCCATACACTTAACATATTTAACATATCATAAAAAATCCTCAAATGCATTATAGATTTAAATTTGTTCTCTGTAATTTACTTAGATCATCCACATAGTTTATATCGAAAAATTGGAAGTGTTACAGTCTCGTTGTCTTTGCTGTTTTTAAATTGACAAATTCTCATTGCTTATTAATTGAAGTGATTCCTCAAATGCAGTTAAATGAGTTTTAAAACCTCTCATTTCTTCATGGAAAATGAGAAAAAATTTGTTTTATGTAATGAAAGTTTATCAATTCAGTTTGAAAATGATCAATACATCTCTCGGACTGCTAATGACTTGACAAATGATTTTATCAAAACTGGTGTAATAATGAGCACAGGATATGATGTTGATTTTTAACCAGTTTGTTGATTGTTGAGGAAGATATTCTTAATGTTTCTTTTTATTTTTAAATAAATGAGGTCTCTTTGCTTAGAAAAAAAAAAAGAAATGCAAAACTTACGATTTGGTACCTTTTCTGTAAAGATAAATGCAGACAAGTACATACCACAAGATGATCTTTAGACTCTCATATTCAAATCGCCATGAAATTCAAATGAAGTTATATATAGCTTGAGATCAATTTAATGATTCTCCTACAAATTGCCATAAGAAAAGAAATTAAGCAGGAGTAGGAGGGAAAAATAATAGAAATTAAGGAGGCCGGATAAAGATTAGTTGTAACTCAATATATAATAATGGGAAGTAGTGCTTAAAAGTGGGTATTAGTAATAATTAGTCCAAAAAAAAAAATTCAGTCTCAGAATCAAAGTTGGAAGCTGTCTTTAGCTCTTAAAGGGTCAAATGCCATTTTTTCTAACAAGAAAGGGCCAAACCTTCAAACAACCAGTACTCGCCTGCTTCAATTTTTTTCAAGAGACTTGGATTGAAGCCATTGCGCACCCAAACAAGTGCATAGGTTAACGACCACAGACACATAATTAATGTCACAACATTCTCAACCAAATTTAACCTTGCAATATAAATATATATATATTTAATAAAAGTATTAATAATGAGATTAAAAAGACAAATTACTAAAAGTTTATTAAAAGAAGGTAATAAAATTTTTAAAAAAAATGATTTTGTTGATAACTTAATGCCAATTAACTAGTGAGTCCATTTAGAAAGGTCATAACAACCAAAAAAAAAAAAAAAAGGGTGTTTCAACTTTATACGTGACTGTCTTCCTGAATAAGCATGATTTGTGTTATCTCTTTCAATTGCTATGGTGGTAGTTGTTAAAGCTGCATCAATATCTTATTAAAAGCTTTTTAGCACCACAAGGCAACTTTCTTCAACTTATGTATTAATTGGAAATTATATATTATGAATTACGGTAAAATATTTCTATTTTCAAAGTTTTAATTGAAATTCTACAAAGATCTATTAGTTTTCGAAATGGACATTCTATCCAAAAAATACAAACACCATTAATAGAGATCATGAAAAGACTAAAATATTATTTTTTATTAATTTAAAAAATTATTATATTTAGAAAAAGAAAAAAGGTTGCTCCTCAAGAAAGGAGAGCACTGAGCACTGGTGCTTCCCTTAGGGAGCCCAATCAAGGGAGCTCCAGTGCTTCCTAGACGGGGAGTTTGTTTTTAATTAATAAAATTATATAATATTAATTTTTAAAATTAATTAAAAATAAAATTATCTTTTTATTTTTACCACATCATTAAGTTGATAAAAACAGCAATGATTCATTAATGGTTAGACCTCCGTACCTAATGAAAAATATTTTTTTGAGGCGGAGTATTTATATTTTTTTGTGGTAGAGTATCTATTTTGAAAACTAATGAATTTTCGTGTAATTTTAATCAAAATTTAAAAGATAAGAATATTTTACCCTATGAACTATAATATACTATAATATTAAATTATCTTATCAATGATCAAATCATGTCATAAGACACGCAAACAATTAAAGCAATCACAACCATACCTAGCAAATCATTATTTAAAAAAAAAATTGAATAGCCAAAAATAAAAAATACTTATTGGACTAACTTACACAATTACAATATGGATATGAATATTTATAGGCAGTGCATACTTTTGGAGTTTGCTATAAATTAAGGGATATTTCCTTATGACTTTAAAAACAAAAAAAAAACAAAAGGATGAATATTAGACAAAGGCCAACCAAAAACTTGGGTGACTAAAATAAAATTTCATGGTTGGTTTGAATTCCAGATAAACCACTTCTCTCCATCAGCTGAAAAGCCTAATTTAATAAGGAAGTTTAGGTAAAGAAAATGTGAAACCATAATGATGTGTCTCAATTGGAGTCTAATATAGGGAAATAAGTTAATTTATTGGTAATTGATTAATCAATAGTAATAACAATAATAATAATAATTTAAGATCATAGGATAAGTGATGGATTTTTAATGAAATTGACAATTTAAAGAAAAAAAAAATAAGGAATGCTACTTTTATGTATACTTGTAGAGAAGTAAATTCATTTACAGATTTCCTAATAAAGTTGGGTGTTGATAAATCTAAATATTCTACACCTGCTGGTAAGGGAGAATGATTATCGTTTGGGTGCAGATTTGTTATTGCAAGTTCTTAGGAGTTGCATTGACCTACGTTGTATTGTTCTCATCTCAGTAAGTGCTTACATACTTTAAACCAAACTAACATAAAAACACTTGTACCTATAACTATTTTTCATTGTACAGTTCAAAATCTTTTTAAAAGAAAATCAAGCTGCATCTTACTCTAATTTTTTTTTATGGTATACTTAACTCAGTCTCAGCCTTAATCAGTTTAGTTGTTGAGCTTAGTTTCACCGCTCAATGATTGATTACTTGTTCACAAAATTCGCTTCTACCAAGGGTTCAATGTAGTTTGGCTTGTCACATAGTCAAATTTAGATCCTAAATTTGGTTAAACAAAACAAAATTGATTGTGACACTACATTTGCATAATATCCTGACAGATGGCACCCAAAACCTGAATCTGGGCCTATAACATATATCTATATATTATTCCAATAACATGCCAAATTATTTGGTTGTTGACAAGATTCTGAATTGGGTAACAAAAGACTAGAGAGGTCAAATAGATTGTGATCAACTTCTATTTCAGTCAATCTCAAGCATTAATCATTTTGTCATTCATCATCCTCCTAGAATTTGGCCTGGTGGTAAGCATTTGCCAAGTTTAGGGTTCGAGCCATACCACATGACCACTTGGTGGGATTGAACTTACTCCTCTCTTCTAGGTAGTCAAAGGGTAAGGGGGCAATGCTCCTTAGACCCTATCTGCAGCCATTTTCTATACCAAGAAAAAACACCCAACATAAAGATTTGGTCACTCCGGGTCCTGGCCCCTGGGGCTTGGGGAAGTTTGGGAGCAAAACAATCTGTTAATATCTGCTGGCCTGCGGCAGTATCTATAGGCTAACCTCTTCAAAGTTCAAAGCATCTATCAAGGCATTCAAAACTTCAACACACGAAGAAACTGGGCATTAAAAGGTTAAGGGTGAAAATAAAAAGTTCAAGGATTAGAAAACAATAGAGCACAGTGTGAGCGTTTAAATCTGCTAACTGTTAACACATAGCAAGTAATGCATGTATACATGATGGTATGACTTAAAAGAGTGTCTTTGTACAACATTTTGCCGCTTTTGACACAACCCAAGAAGAAAATATTATACACCTATCATTAGGGATTGAATCAGTAGTTACTCCTCACACTCCCTTCTTTTTCTTTTTCCTTTTCTATACTCCCTGTTTGTTTTGATCTTTATTTTAAAAGAAGAAACAGATAAAACTTTAATTCACTCTTGCCCAAGCCAACATTGATAAGCAGTAGCTTTCCTTGGCATCTAAGCCTTAAGCTGTTCTATCAAACCTGAAGTTCCTGCAGATACAGCCACCAACATATCCAAATGTAAAAGGCGGCATGGAAAAACGCAGTTTGAGTGTCAGAATGTCATTGGTTAGTGACCCACGGACGAACTTGTCTTCTAACAGTCCAAAAGATGGGGCGAGTTACTCAGATCCACACTGCTTTTCAGTGGCTTCCAGTTGGGGAGGCAACAGATTCAAAAAGCTCCCTTGAACAGGCTGATCATTAGCAATCGAGTCTGAAGTATCTGATGACTCTGACTCACACTCTATGTCAAGTGAATTAAATAGAAAATTCAAATATGCTAAGACAGTCAGGAATATGTCTGCGAATGTACAAAGAACAATCGACAACATATGAAGTATAATAAGGAAAAAGTAAAAGTACCAAAAAGTGACTTGATCGACGGCCTCCTTGGTTTCGTGTTCTTCTTCTTCAACTCAGCTACAAAGAGAAAGAAACTGTCATCTTATAAAGGTAACTTCCCAAGTCAAAATACTAACCAATTGTAGAAAATTTGTGTTGTACAAAAACGAGGTACCGTTATGTAATACCAACAATAAATCAAAACAGGCTAGATAGATTATGCTGTACTTCCCAGCTATTCTGGGTTGGCCATTTGACCATTTAACCCGAATGAAATTATAGCAACATAACAAACCAGTCCACTAGCAGTCCCCAAGAATCTAAACCAACAACCCTTAAACTCAGTGATTGGGGATAAATCTTATAGTGCAAATAACTAAAACAGCTCTGTTCCGCATACAGCACAATCAAGCTATAAAGTTCAGATGCACTATTCAGACAAACACAACAATGCACTCATTCTTAGTCAGACACACAGCTTATACAACATAATAATGATTATACGAGGCTTTAGTAACTTGAAGACTATTTTTTTTGGCCAGAGAATCTTGAAGACTTGAAATACTGGCCAGAGGGGCATTCTCACACATGATTCTGAAACCCATACCATGCATGTGTAACCTAAATAATTCCAACATATAGTGGAGGAAGAAGAATACCCATCCCAGGCACTTGATAACCATTGACAATTTCAAAATTTTTGTATGTGTATCCCACAAAATTGATGTCCTTTGATGAAAGCATCTGCAACATGGAGAAAATTGAGGAAAAACTTAGAAAAAAAAATTGTAGATTAGGGGTTGGGAAAATTAAGAGGGATATTTTTTTTTTTTTTTTGGGGGGGGGGGGGGGGGGGGGGGGGGTGGGGTGGGTGGTGGGGGTGAAGGGGGGATGGGTTGATCACGGAAAAATAGTTATGTCATGAACCATTAGCATATGAAACACACTTCCAAGACATGTTAGGATTAAGAAGCACAAAAAAATGAAATGTACATTCATGGAAGACTCCCAGAACTTATAATAAAGCCCTCTGTGAACTTTTAATAATCAAAATTGTACTTCTGAAGCTTCTGCTATCTGTTAAGGGAAACTCTAAAATACTCATGGTACCGAATATTGTTCCTTAATTAAATTAATTCCTTGCTATCATCCTCACATAAATAACATTACCACACTCTTACACCTTAAAAAGTAAAGAACAACCGCCCACTGCCACCCCCCTAATGCCTGCCAGAACCGCATGAGCTGTTTGAAACAACTCAAACATCATTTGTACAGTACTCATGCAAAAACCATTATTATAATAATAACAATAACAATAGAAATTCTTTGTTGTGGCTGCTGCTGCATCTAATTAGAAAATCTTAGTTCTGACAAAATGGTCATTCTAGAGAGCCAAACGAAAGAATGACAACTTTGTCATTTGCAGCTAACAGCAGACTGACTGAAACGGACAGATGAGTTGAATACCATACAATAACTATTGGAAGCTTACCTTCCTCCATGGACCTGTTTTTGATTGTGTTTGACTTTGGTTCTCAGACTGCACAAGTAAAAATAAGCAAACATAAAACAAACATTATGAATGCCAAAACATCCCAACATAATCTGCACTTCAGAATTCCAAGTTTTAAGGGATATCAATACCTCCTCAAACTTTTCAAAATTTTGAGTATCTAGCTCATCATTAACCTCAGGAATAAACGCAGCATCCATTTGATATATCCTATCCCAGTCCACACCTTGAAACCATGGGTGGTCCTAGAGAAGTAAAAAAGTAGCAAGATAATCTCCTTTATCTGAAACAAGTTTAAGGAGCAAATCTAAGAATCTAGAATAGGACACAAAAAAAGAAACACCTTAATTTCACCTGCCCCTTTTGATCCTAGTCTCTGATTGACATTGCACAAGAGTCTGCTAATCAAGTCTTTTGCCTCTGCAGATAACTTTGCTTCTTCAGGAAACTTCAGATGAGTTCTCCAGTTTACTATCTATGTAAGGAAAAAAATGACAACATTATCAGACAAATGAAACTTCTTCATATCCTTCTTTCCCTTCATCAATTCATTCATTTTACTTAAAACAGATAGCTGTTATGCAGCTGAAAAAAGGATTACACTTGAAGCTGCCTTACAAACAGAAGAAAGTGGAGAAAGTTTTGTAAAGATTCCAGAATAACAGCACATAAACAAAAAGTAAAAAAAAAAAAAACTTTAAAAAAGCCCCTGAACTATTTTAAAAAAATTAAATAAATCCTTATTCTTTTATTGCATTCAATCAAGCTCTTGTTTTTTTAGTTTGAACGAAATAAGCACTTATGACAAACAATTGACTAATTGTTGTAAGTTAAAACATCACTTGTCATTTTATATATGCCACAAGGCAATAATGTGACATGTTGATATGTCATAGTTGATGATGACATGACATACTAATATGGTATGATGACATAGTCATATGGTATCTTCACCTTCTACACTAGTGCCACGTGGGTATAAAATGACAAGTGGTATTTTAACTAATGAAAGTTAGTCAACCATAAGTTATAAAGGCCTATTTGGCTTAAAATAGAAATATACAAGTTTGATTGAACACGATAAGAGAATAAAGACTTATTTGAATTTTTTTTGAATAATTCAAGAATTTTTAAAGCATTATGCCAAGAAAATGTTACAAGAAAAACGACAATTTTAAATTGTTGGAGGGCAATTCCTTTTCACATCGCTGCCTCACCATAATCAAGACCAATTAACTGTTCTTCAAATAAAAAACGGAAAATGTAAAAACAAAGATAACACAAGCAGGATCCAGACAAAAATAAGAGATGACTTAGAGAATAAGTACATAACATCAATTGGCCATATTTCTCAGGTTACCTTCCTACAAGTTGACATTGGATCATCCGAATAAAATGGTGGATATCCCACAAGCATTTCATACATAATGGCACCAAGTGACCACCTATGGAAAACGATTATCATCAGTCACAACTATCTATAATACTCTACAAGAAATTAGGGCATTATAGGCATCCTCTGAAGACAAGATCACTTTAATTCACCAGATGTTATCAAGAGATACAAGTTAATCTTTCAAAATGAAGTTACCATTCTATATAAAATACTTAAAAATGAAAGATCCTAAAACCAGAAACTAGACATAATCAATTCAGTTTTTAAAGTAAACAGTTATAATTTCAATTGATATGTGAAACAAACAAAAAGAGATTAATATGTGAAACAAAATAGAATTTCATCTCAACATGCACAACTACTCACCAATCACATTCCATTCCATAACCTTTCTTCAAGAGGACTTCTGGAGCAATATAATCAGGAGTACCAACAGTAGAATAAGCCTGCAAAATCCAAATATTTGCCAATCACAATAAAAGATGAATCTAACAGTCACTGCTGAGTTCTATCAAAAGCTCCTAACCATTACTTTTAAAACACATACAAACACATGTAGACAGAAACAAAACTATTTACAAATATGCTAAGACAAAAGCAATGCAGGTTCCAATATGTTTCATTTAGTCAGCCCACAAGTGAAAAGATGCATATATGAGACCATCTTCAATTCACCAAACAAGGTCAACAAACCTCCGAGCCATCAATATATAACATTAATTTATGACACATATATAGCATGAGATCTAGAGAGATAGAGATGACAGTAGAGACATAATGGCTGAGAACTTACAAGCATTCTCCGATTCTTTTGCCAATGCTGTAGTTGCTCTTGCTGTGTTCGTTTTGGAGCTGCTGGGCGTTCATCATTCTGTGTAACCCCATTACTGTTGCCTCCTACTGAAAAATCATGTTCTTGGAGAGTACTGCAATCTAAAGGTTTACATAGTCCAAAATCTGACAATCTCAAGTGTCCATATCTATCCAATAGCAAGTTGTCAGGCTTGATATCCCTGCAACATTTAAAACTTGAAAGGTTAACCTTACATCTCAAAAAAAATACACCTATTCATTTTGTCTGTATACTAACCTATGAATATAATTGTGCTTGTGGATAGATTCAATAGCCAAAACTGTCTCTGCAACATAAAATCTAGCTTCATCTTCAGTCAAGATATCCTTTCTCATAAGTAATGTCATCATATCTCCACCAGGTAGATATTCCATTATAAGATAAAGGAACTCCTCATCTTGGAAAGAACAGTAGAGTTTGACAATGCAATTGCTGTCAACTTCTGCAAGCAGGTTCCTTTCAGCTTTCACATGCTCAACCTAAAATAAGATAGAAACATCTGAATCAATAGAGCGTTACAAAACCTCAATAATACCACATGGTTAGAATATATGCATGCCTGGCCTCTACGCAGCATTTCTGATTTCTTAAGCTTCTTCATAGCATATACATGGCCTGTTGTCTTTTCCCTACAAACTCTAACCTGCACCATAAAGCAAATTTCAAGTAATTCAAAAGATCAACTTTTATTGGATAAAAGGGAAACCGAGTAGCCTATAGCATCAGTAGCACAAAGACAAACAGAACATGATATATGACAGTTGACACAATAAAGAAGTATACCTCTCCGAATGCACCCTTGCCAATCATAGTTAATAATTCAAAGTCATCAGCACCCATTTTGTGCCTCTGAAGGCGCATGTATTCGGTTTCCTTTTTCTCCAAGAACTTTATTAAGTTATTTTGATCTTCCTCAGAGACATCAGCATCTGCCAACTTCTTTTCCAGGATCGTCCGTCTATTATAAAAAGAATTATCGGAAAATGGATTCCTTTTGAATGAAGATAATAATCTACCAAAGTTCAGCATATTGTAATAAAATTCACAAGATCAAACATCATTATAAAATCCGCTCCTAAAGGGGGCCATTCCCTGCTTATTTTGACTCTAGTTGCAACAAACTCGTACAGTTTAAAAGGTGGAGTCGTCTTTGAGTAATTCAGTTAATCATAGAGGCAAGAAAGTGATACTAAGTACAATGACTACAAATCAATTATGTCTCATTAATTATTACTCAGATTAAAGCATACAACCAAGAGTCAGATTCAATATTATTTTAGACATATTCAAAGTTACACAAATATCCTCGCTTCTCAAAAATAAAAGATAATTTAAAAAATTTAAGCATGAGATTAGATAGGAAGATAAAGGGACGAAGGGAGGCGTACCGCTCTCTTCTTTCTTGCAGATTCTTCATTTGTTCCTTGTAATGATTCTCAATGTACTGCTTGGCAGCGGCGACCTTTTGTTTGGTGACATTGGAGAGAGCCTCTTCGTCCATATTCGCTTCGTCATTCCCTTCTCCTCCTCCTTCACCGCTGGCCAAGGGCCCCTTCCTCCTCGTGGAAGCCCTCATCTTATCCCTCGGCTGTAGCTTCAAAAACCAACTCCTCGCCGAATCCATCCCTCAAATCAAACTTCACCTAAACAAAATCCCCCCGCATTTTGCATTTCAATCCTAAATAATTCACCCAAAAAAAAAAAACAAACAGATTCTCATTTTTTGAAAAAAAAAAAAGAAAAGTTAAGCAAAGCTAAGAAATTCGCGCTACCGCGTAGTTTGCGTGAGACAATACAATTCGCGAAAAGCTCTCGCGGCTATTTCGCCTCGTTTTATTTATTTTTTCCAAAAGAAAATGCGAATGAGAAAGAGAAAATTCGTATCAGATTCAGAGAAAGGAATGGAAGAAAGAAAGGTTTTCCGTTTTCTTGTCGCGCGCGTGATTCTCTCTTTTGTATTCTGATTGCAGACCCTTCATGTTATATATGATTTTTTTTTTTCTCTTTTTACAAGCAAATTGATAGTATAATACTTTAAAAAATCTCTATTCTATTCCATAAAATTTAAATAAAATATTATTTTTTATTATTTTTATTTTAAATTAAATAAATTAAAACATAACTTATTTTTTTTTATTCTCACAAAACTGTCATAACATTAAAATGAAAAGTACAATAAATCACAGAATCATTTTGTTATATAATATCACATTCCAATAAATATGTAACGTCTTTATTAATGATAGATACTATTTTGTTAAATATAAAAATTTATTTAATTTAAAAAATAAAATCAATTTTAAGTATTTTTTAAATATATTTTTAAAGAAGCTACTCAGGCTTCAATTATGATCTCTTAAGTATGTTGGAATATTTTCTTCTCCACTTTTGTGCTTTGATTAATGTTGGAATATTCAAAATGTAGCAATAAATATACTGGGATATATTGTACTTTTAATAATTAAAAAATTGTTCAATTATTGGTAAATCAAATGATTGGGATTATGATCTGGTGTGATTCTAATTGATTAAACTCAACCACAATTGTGCCTAAAAGGCTTACATATGTATATATAAGGAAATTTGAATATATTGCTAACTTTGTAGTATTAGTACTATGAAAGAGTAGATGATGCTCAATTTGTTGTTATTTTTAAGCTACTTTTTTTATATTCGTTAATTTTAATCAAAATTTTATATGAATCTATTAATTTTTGAATTGGATGTTTCGTTTTAAAAAAAAAACTTTGGTCGAATACATAAATTTAGCCGTTAATCAATTGTTATTGTTTTTATTAATTTGATAATATGATAATATTTAAATGATATTTCACTTTTTATTAATTTTAGTATTATATATTTTTTATTACTTTTTATTAATTATTATATTTTTTGAAAAAAGAAAAAAAAGAGAGCACATCATGCTCCTCAATCGATGCTCCCTTTTTTTATTGTTTTAAAAATATAATAATAATTTTTAAAATAAAAAAAGATATTTTAATTTTTTTTATAATACCTATTAATAGTATTTAAATTTTTAAAATAAAGTGTCTATTTTAAAAATTAATGAACTTACTTATAATTTTAATTAAAACTTAAAAATATGAGAATATTTTACCCTCCTTTTGACTGTTGAAATGATTTTGTTTTTAATTGAACTGACGAAATCAAGATTTATCAGGATTTTAACATAAAATTGATGGCTTCTTGGAATAGCCTATTAGTGGGTTGGTTAAGCTCTAATACATTAAGCTAGCTACAAAGTTTCAATGTTTTAGCTTTTTTTTTTCTTTTTTTTAAAATTTTTATGGTTGGATCAGAATTGGGAAAAGTGAAGGATTTGGGTTGAGGAGTTTCTTGCAAGACGGGCATCATGGGACCATCTTTGGTCTATTTATTGAGTAGGCATCAAAACCAAACAAGAGCTGTGTAAATAACACAAGCCAAGCCAAGCCACCCATCTCCTAACCCTTTCCTTGCACCCCGTACAAACCAAAACAACCCTCACATCACCAATCCACAAATTTAGGCATATAGATTGTAGGAATGTCTCTCATATTGTCTCAACTAGTCACTACTCGTTTGTTCTAGGTATCAATATATCCATCCAAATTCTATACTCAAATAAATAAATATATATTTATATATATTAAAGTGTTTAACAAGTTTAAAAGGTTATTTGGTTTGATTTTTTTCTAGTTTAAAAACTATTATGAAGCTCTTATGAAAAATAATAACTTTTAAAATTAAATTAAAGTTATTTGATAAAAATTTTTTATAAGTTATAATTTTGATTAAAATTATCGTAAAAGATTTTTTTAAAAAAAAGATAATATTGTAATTATTTTTTGATAGATGAGGATATTTTTTATACAAAAATAAAAATTCTCTTGTATTTTTAAAAGAAGAGAAGAAAAAACTCCTCATAACAGCTTTTTTTGAAACTCTTTTTTTAAAAATTTTATTCTTTAAAATATAAGTTACTTTATTTTAAGAGTTTTTCAAAATTTATATTTGACTTAACTTTTACTTTAAGAGATAGATAAATTGAAAAAAAAAACAGATTAAACAAGTACTAAAATACAATGTAACTTTGACTTAATTATTGTCACTAAATATTTTGATGTGTTCAAGTGTTATAAAAAGCCTTGAAGGGAACCTAAGCTTTGACCATGCATCATCCAAAAGAAAATTGGCATGATGATAAAATATACCCTTGAATTATTGTAAAATTTTCACTTAAGTATTTATTTATTTTTATTTCAATTTAGATAGAAAAAATGACATGATTACTGGCATAACTTGTTTTAACATGCGTGAGTTGATCAAACCGTTAGTCATGTCAACATTTTTCATCCAAATTGGGTTCATTGGACACTAAATAATAAATTGAGAATTCAATTGATACGGATAAAAAGAATAAGAATTTTAAGTAAAAGTTTTATCATAATTTCAGCATTTATTTTATCATTATATTAAAAAAAGAAATTATGCAACCAAAGCATACAAGAAGAGACAACAAAGAAACAAAGATAGTGAGAGGAAGTAGGTTTTGTTGTTGTTAACAAGGTTGATTATCTTGTAATGGGTGTAAGTCGTTAGTTCCAGCAGGAGGGACATGGAAAATGGACAAATGATGTGAAATAGAGTTGAGCTTGGGAGTGGCAAGTGTTGCTGTTGAGTTGAGTAGGTGGTTGAGTGGGGGAGTTGGAGAAGCATTGCTATCATAAAATATCACCGCAACCGACAGTTGAGATGAGCAAGACAAATGCTGTCTTCTTTTTCACCTTGGTAGTCACGCTTGGAAGTTTCTTTCTTTTCCCTAATTGCATGCTGGAGCAACATAATAATAACTAGGCCTTCTCTTTCTCAGAACCTCTCGTCTCTTTTTGGTAAAGACCAAATTCGATCTTAAATTCTTATTAGGCATTAGCACTTGAACAAACTAGTTAGCATATCCAAGCGGTCTAATGCCCTGTTTAGTGACATTTAAGGATGCTGCTCTCTCTTGACATCTACTACACTTTTGCTCCAAAACCAAAACCTCTTACAAATGAATAGCCTAAAATTTCGAAGAAAATACTAAGCTCTATCAACACTCAAGACAATGAAAAGGCCGTTGGTTGATAATATACGTGCTCTCATTTGTTTGAAATATTCCTTTTTACTTCATAAGATTTCATTGAAAATACATTTATTCCCTAAAAATACAATGCTGTTAATTACCAAGTTAACTTTAAATATAAAGATAAATACGCTTTGCTTTTTATTTATTTTTCCATGAATTTTGTTTCTTTTCTTCTTTCTTTTTGCTTTCTTTTTTATAGCTTTTATTATTATTATTATTATTATTATTATTATTATTATTTGTTAAAGGAAGTGTATTTTCTACCAAAAGGAGGATAAGAAGGTATGTATAATACCTCATATTTTGATATGGAGGCTAATGAAGCTTATTGGATGCCAAATGAGATTTAATTATAATGTTTAAAGGTGATGAAAGGTGAAAAGAGTATTTTAAGATAAAATATTTCGCATGCTAAGAAATAATAATAAAATAATAATATTTTTATCAAAAAAGAATTTGCGAGAAAAAAAATAGTGATTCAGAAATGAATTGAAGCATAATAAGGTATTTTGGATACCAATGAGATAAGTGAACATTTTTTAAATAAAATAATATATTATTAATAAAATAATATTAAAATATTAATATTTTAATCGATATCGAAATTTTTTGTGAAGAAAAAGCATATGGTCAATCTAAGTGAGGGAGAAGAAGAACGAGAAATTTCAAAAAAAATTGATATTAATGGGGCTCGCGTGTTTTTATTAAATAAAGACAACGCTAGTAAATAAATATTTTAAATATTATTGGGACACCGCGTTGGAGTACAAACTTTATATTTCGTTTGTACATATGTAATAGAAGATAATAAAAGGAAATTGCGGTTAAAGGAGTGTTAGGAAGACTAAATTAAAAAAGGAAGAAACTTATAGGGTAAAACGGTAATTTTGCATAAAATTTGGTCAAAACTGTCCTTATCTCCTCCAGCAAACCATTTTCTTCTTCTTGAAGCTTCTAACGCCATTTTCATGGTGAAGTGAGAAAAATTGAATTTTTCTCCATTTCTTTTCCTTGTTTTTCTCTTATTTCCTTTATTTTCTTACTTCTTTCTTCTCCAAACTTCTTGGGCACTAAACTTACACTTCTAACCCTAATTTCCAGCACACCTAAACCCTAGGAAAAGGAAAAAAAAAAGAGAGAAAGGAAGAAAAAGCTTGGTTTTGTAATTCAAGTAAGCAAAGGTAAGGATTTTTGTGTTTTAAGCTCATGATTGGTTAAATCCTTGAAAAAATAATGTGTTGATCATTTTGTGGCAACTATAGTGACCATAGGTGTGAGGAAATTATAAATTTTGTTGGGTGAAATTCAAACTAAAACCAAGTGGTAAGTTTAATGCTACAAATTGAAGCTTATGATTAGTTTAATACTATGAGAATGATTGTGTGCATATGTTGTGTTATTGTGATGTCATGGGTATGGTTGGAAGGTAATTATATTAATTGAAAGTTTGGTGTGTAGATATGTGTTGTTAAGAAAGGTTTAAAAGGTTATGGATGTGGTGTGCATGAATGAATATTAATGTTATGCTGGTGGCAACATGTAAATGAGGATGGTGGTACATGTAGACTTAGAAAATGTTTGGTGGAAGTAAATTTATAGTTGTTGCCATATATTAGGAAATTGTTATGGAAATGATGGATAAACTCGATAAATATCCTTAGGTAAGATTTATATATGTGTTAGAGTCATAAATAAGTTGCCAGTAGTCATAATTTAAAGAATTACACAAGCAAGGTATAAAAGCAACTTCGGTAAAAAATGTGTCAAAATAAGTTAAGTTCAATAAGGATTCGTGATTAAATGAAAAAGGGAAGTATAAATGATGTACACTAAAGATATTGAATTGGGATTATTGCTATGAAGTGTGACAATGAAGGTAGTGTACTGTGGTAGTGTGCCGGAAGAAATAACGAGCGACTAGCAAGTAGGAATAGCTAGACACGCCTCTGAATAAATAGCGATATAATATCTCGTTATCGTAAGGTGAGTGAACTTGCATTAAATTGTTTTGGAATAAATGCATATGTGTTGATTTAATCTCTTAAAATATTTTAACCGTTTTATCTTCAAAACGTGCATGGGAACAAGCCCTGAATGAAATGATTTTATGCTGAGAGATGTATATTATAATGAAACTATGTGTTCTGATATTATATGAATATACATATGTTATGTTATGAATGAAAATGTTGTGATAATTACAACCGTGCATGTGTGGAGTGGGCAATGCACATGCCGGTTGAATGACAATGTTGTGATAATTACAACAGTGCATGTGCGAAGTGGGCAATGCACATGCCGGTTGAATGACAATATTGTGATAATTACAACCGTGCATGTGCGGAGTGGGCAATGCACATTCCGGTTGAATGACAATGTTGTGATAATTACAATCGCGCATGTGCGGAGTGGGTAATGCACATACCAGTAATGATGTGGGCTGGAGTGCTTGTGATGATAATGAAATGTGCGAGTAGGGAGTGCACATGACGACACCAGCTATGTGCGCGATGTGGGGGTTGCACATGAGCTGGGTGAGGCGATGGTGGTGTATATACTTATATATATATATATATATATATTTACTATATATAGAGGTTTGGAAGTAATATGTGATTGCTTGACTGTTGAACATTAAGTTTCTTAAATGTTTTAGATGATCAAAAGACAACATGGCTTCGAGTTTTATTTATGATATATAAATTGCATTATTTTAAAGATGAATGCATCATGTTTTCGAAAACCTTTCATATCGTTTACTTATTCCTTTCTTATGTTCACTCATTGAGTTTATACTCACGTTTTTAAACTTTATGTTTTAGGTTTTCCCAGTTAAAAGTGATTGGATTCTAGGACAAGATGTTCCTCTCTATCAATTGCTCAATAGGTTTAACATGACACTAAACGTTAGCAATCGTGCCCAGAGTCAATCCGTTGACGGTCAAGGTCTAATTATGTGTATATGAATACTTGATGTAAAATGCTAAGATTCATTTGTCAAGCTATATATGTATATTATGGTTGATGATGCCATTTTGAATGCATAATTGGGTTTTTATGAATTGTTTTCAAAGGAACTATATTTGAACATTATGAATTTTGGATTTTAAGGAAATATGGATTAATTTATAAGATTATATAAATAAGCTTGCTTGGGTTTAATGGGCTGAGCCCATTGGGCCCTTGCGCTGACCATGGCTCGAAAATTGGGCTATGACAGTATGTTTCAAAATAAAGAGGTAAAAAAAGTTTCCACCAACCTTCAGGGTATTTTCCTAATGTGAAATTAATTCAGATGTAGAGTTAATCTCCAATGGAAGATGAGCCTGCAACAGTAAGCATATGTCTTATTCTTTACTTTTGAAGAGGCTTCTTTGGTTCTGTCCAATGGTAGTTCAATTTTTGGATAAAATACCTCACTTATAAGATTTAATCAAAATTTCAAACGAATCTATTGGTTTTTGTAAAAAATATTAGAGATTTAAACTAAGAACTAAACTACTAGATACAAAATAAAAAACTACATAAAAAGCTATTTATAATAGTTAACTAAACCTAAACCTACTTAGTGTGCAAGTAAAGTAATTATAATAATCAACTAAACCTAAACCTACTTGAAATGCAAGTAAAGAAAATAATAAATAAGGAAGTATTTTAATTCTAGACTTCTTTAGAGTACAAGTAAAGTAAAAAAAAAAATTCTCCTTAAGATATTCCTAAAATTAATAATTGTAGCTCATACTGATACTCCCCCTCAAGTTAAAGCATAGATATCAATTATGCCCAACTTGTCAATTATACCATGGAACACTTTCATTGAAACTACTTTTGTGAGAATATCAGCTAATTTACCTTTAGACTAGACAAATGAAAATTATATAATTTTTTGATCGAGGTTCCCCTTGATAAAATGTTGATCAATTTCAACATGCTTGGTGCGATCATGTTGTACAAGATTTTGTGCAATTTCAATGGCTACCTTATTATCACAATAAAGATTCATAGGTTTTGCATATTCAATTCCCAACTCTTTAAGAATACTTTGAGTCCATAGTAATTCGCATACACCATGAGCCATACCTTGAAATTTACCTTCTGCACTTGATCTTGCCATAACCTTCTGCTTCTTGCTTTTTTAAGTAACAATATTACCTTGAACGAAAGTAAAAAAATCAGATGTGGATCTTCTGGTCATTTGATCACTTGCCCAGTTAGAATTGGTAAATCCTTAAATGTCATCTACATCATTTTTCGAGAACAACAAACCTTTGCTCATAGCACTCTTCAAGCATCGTAAGATTCGATATATTGCATTCATATGTTCTTTACTTAATGCATACATAAACGGACTTACGACACTTATAACATAAGCTATATCCAGTATTGTGTGTGATAAATAAACTAACCTTTGCTAAGAGCACTCTTCAAGCATCTTAAGATTTGATATATTGCATTCATATGTTCTTTACTTGGTGTATACATAAACGGACTTACGACACTTATAGCATAAGTTATATCCAGTCTTGTGTGTGACAAATAAATTAATCTCCCAACCAACTGTTGATAATGACCCTTGCTTGTTGGAACTTGATCTGGAAAAATTCCAAGCTTATGATTCATCTCTATGGGTATGTTTGCTGATTTGCAAGCAAGCATTCTAGTTTCGGTTAAAAGATCTAGCACATATTTCCACTACAAAAGGAAATCCCATGTTTCGGTCTTGCAACTTTAATCTTTAAAAAATATTTAAGTTGCCCCAAATCCTTCATTTCAAATTTAATAGCCAAATATTCTCATAATACTTTCATTTTACTTGGGTCAACTCTTGTCAAGACCATATTATCGACACACAGGATTAAAGTTGTTACCTTCCCTTTTTTGTGTTTTATAAACAAAGTATGATTGAATTACATTACTTATAACCAAATGCTTTCATTATAGAAGAAAACCTCCCAAACCAGGCTCTAGGTGACTGTTTCAACCCATATAATGACTTCTTCAGTTTACAAACTTTCCTTGTATACAAAGAATTGTGTTTAACTCCTAGTGGTAACTCTATGTAGGTCTCTTCCTCTAAGTCTCCATTAAGGAAAGCATTTTTAACATCAAATTCTTGTAGAGGCCAATCTCAATTTGCTGTTATAGATATGAGAATGCGAATTGTATTGATATTGACTATTAGTGCAAAAGTCTCTTGATAATCCACCTTATACCTTTACATATACCCCTTTGCAACTAACCTTGCTTTATATCTGTCAATGCTACCATCTGCTTTGAGTTTCACTATAAATACCCATCTATATCCAATCGTTTTCTTTCCTTCAAGTAAGGGAACCAATTCCTAGGTAGCATTCTTTCGCAAAGCCTTCATTTTTTCGTTCATTACCTTGATCCATTTCGGATCTTTTAATGCATCCTGCAAACTACTAAGAATAGATACAATGAATAATTCATTAATAGTGAGTGCATACGTTTCAGATAATCTATGAAAGGATATATAATTGCTACTTGGGTATTTAAAGTTTGCTTTAGGATTAGGTTCATATTGTTTCTTTAAGTCTCATTTATCCGACTCTTATGGATATTTAAGAACTATCCTTTCTATAGGAAAATGTGTTTCATGGGATTCATCAGATATGAGATTCAAAATTTCATGGGACTCATTAGATATGACATTTGGGATTACCTCATAAGATATAGGATTTGAGATTACCTGAGGGAGAACATTCTGGGTTGATTCTTCAATTAATGGTGTAGGCGTATGCATGGGCAATTTTGAGGACACCGTGGCAGAAACATCTGATTCATTTGCAGGAAGAACTAACTTAATCTCAATTTCATGAATACAATCACAACTTTGTTGAACACTTTTCCCAAAATGTTCATTCACTTCTTTTAACTCCATAGACTCTTATCTTCCATCACCTTGTTGTAACACATTCTATTTACTAGAGCTTTCCCCTCTCGATCGAGAGACTCCCCCTGAATAACAAGGCTTCAGTTCACGAAAAGAAACATCCAAGTTTACATGTAATTTACGAGTTTGAGGGTCATAGCACCTGTACCTTTTTTGAAATTCAGAATAGCCAACAAAAACACATCGTTTTGCACATGGATCAAGTTTATTTCGTAAGTTTTTGGAAATGTGAACATATACAATGCAACCAAAAACTCGTGGTTCAAGATTAAGGAGGTGGGGAATAGAATGTAAAAATCACATTTTTTGTTAAGAGGTTTGGAAGTCTATTACTCGAGAAAGTATTCGGTTAATAAGGTAGGTAATGAATTTTATAGCTTCTCCCCAATAAAATTGAGGCATGTTCATGCCAAAAAGAGAGGCATGAACCACTTCTAATATCTGTCTATTTTTCCTCTCCGCCAATCCATTTTGTTGTAAATTATAAGTACAAGAAGTTTGATGACGAATCCAATGAAGGCTTAAAAATTTATCAAGAGATTCGTTATACTCAGTACCATAGTCTGTTTGTAGAGTAGGAATTTGCTTTTGGTATTGATTACCCACCATAGTATAAAATTTCTGAAATGTTGTGCATACATCACTTTTATTTTAAAGCAGAGATACCCAAGTCATTTTAGTGCATTCATCAATAAATGTACCAAAGTAACGAGCATTAGAAATTGAAGGAATTTTTGCAATACCCTAAACATCAGAGTAAATAACCACAAAAGGTTTTGAACTTTTGTTCAAACTTGGTGGATAAAAAATACAATGGCTCTTAGCTAGTTCACAAGTGTCACAATGAAAATCAAAATCATTCAGACTTGAAAAAAGATGTGGTTGTAACTTTCTAGGATAACCGAAAAAAAGATATCCCAAATCTTCGGTCCCATAACTAGATAGTTGCTTGAGCCTTGTCTTTGCTACTAGTTAGATTTACTTTGTTGAATTTTGGACTCTCATTTTCTATTAACTCTAAATAGTAGAGTTTGCCTCGCCTAACACCATAACCAAGAGTTTTTTGAGTTCGAATGCCTTAAAAAATGCAAAATAAAGGCCAAAAAGTTACAGTGGAATCAAAAGTAAAGGTAATTTGGCTAATAGGCAAAAGATTACATTCAAATGATGGAACAACAAGAACTGTATCCAACATAAGAGTATTAAATAATATGATAGATCCTTATTTGATAGCAGGACATGTACTACCATTAGTTATGGAGATAACAAATTGAGAAAAAGGGGAGGACTGATTGTAACTAACTAAAGTCCTTAGTCATATGGTTAGATGCACCTGTATCAATAATCCATGTTTTATTTTTAGAAGTTGCACAGAATACCAATGCCTTACCACCCATACTTGAGTGGGTAATATTTGTCGTAGGCTGCGATTTGTCTATAACGTTTGTAGTAGGCTTCTATTGGTTTTCTTCTGTGGATGTCACCATGGCTTTCCCTGCAATATTTTTTCTAGGTTTCTTTGTGAAGTCTCACCACTTAGGATAGCCAATGATTTCATAACATCGCTATTTCAAATGACTTGTTTCACCACAATGAGTACATACCAGAATGTCAGATTTTCTAATTGATTGATTGCTTCGATTCTTAAAAGAGCTAAATGATGATCCCTGCCAAGTTTGGTTCGGATGAAAGCCTCTCATTGTTTGTTTTTGTTGATATTCTCTCTTAACATATGCATATGTGTTTTCCAAATCAAGTTTTGGATCTTTTAATAAGATTTTCTCCACAGACTTGATCAAATTCAAAATCAAGTCCATTTAGAAAAATATGGACTAGAAACCTAACCATCATGGAATGCAATTGGACTACACCTTCAACTGTTCTTTCTTATGAGATAGTCTTGTGATCAATATCTTGAAAAGTAGCCACAAGTTCATTATAGTATGTTGACGTGGGCAACCATTTTATTTGGTAAAAAAAGATCTCTGGTTCAATTCAAAAATACAAGTCTCGTTCAATCCATCATAAAAGGTTTTCGATACAACTTCCCATATCTCCTTGGTTGTGGGAAGATGAATAAATCATTGCATTAGTGATGGGCTCATTAAGTTAATAAGCCAACTTTTCATTTTGTGATCTTCAGTAATCCATGTTCCAAGATTAGGATCTCCAAGTGCAATTTTTTTTCCTTTCCGATGAGATATCCAGCTTTGTTGCAAGTGCCAATACACATCTTCACGAGTTAAAACCATAATGAGTAATTTGTCTCATCCAATGTAATATTGGTAAAAAACACAGAATTGTCTTGGTGGACAATAATTGGTGGTGTTCGGTTGCCTAGTGCGGTTGGAATCATGAAATTGCTTAGTTCAGTTGGAACAATGAAATTGGTTTTTACCATATAGTTTCAGATGAACAGTAAAAAATATATAATGGTGATTTTTTAAGTTTGAGTTTTAGAATACGAGATTTACGTTAGAAAGTTTTTTTCTGATTGTAACTGCTTTAATACCCTATAGAACATATTTAAGATCTAAGCAAAAAATTAAATTGCTTGATACAAAATAAAGAATTGCATAAAGAGTTCTTTATAATAACTAATTAAACCTAAACCTACTTAGTGTACAAGTAATTATCATAGCCAACTAAACCTAAACCTATTTGGTGTGCAAATAAAGAAAATAGTAAATAAGGCAATATTTTAACTCTAGATTACCTTGGAGTACAAGCAAAATAAAAAGAAAATAAGGAAATATTCTCCTCAAGTATTCCTAAAATTAATAATTATAGTTCATGTTGACAGTTTTCGAAATAAACATTTCATTCCAAAAAATATCTTTTGCTAAACATATAAGTCTAACTGTTA
Source organism: Theobroma grandiflorum (assembly GCA_036013995.1). Classification (NCBI taxonomy): domain Eukaryota; kingdom Viridiplantae; phylum Streptophyta; class Magnoliopsida; order Malvales; family Malvaceae; genus Theobroma; species Theobroma grandiflorum. Next base: position 12,811,056 of record CP142130.1, on the reverse strand, counting down.
GTCAATCGTTAATGTTTCTATTAATTTGATAATATGATAATATTAACAAGATAATTTTACTTTTTATTAATATTAAAAATTACTATTATATAATTTTTATTAATTTTTTTAATAATTAAAAAAATTAAATTGAGAGTACCAATCACTACTCTTTATTTTTTAAAAAAATTATATAATAATATTTTTAAAATTAATAAAAAATAATTTTAATTTTTTCAAATTATTTGTTTACAGTGTTTATACTTTTGAGACGAGATGTTCGTTTCGAAAATTAATGAACCCGCTTAGAATTTCAATTAAAAGTTAAAAGTGGGGTATTTTTTCCTTAATTTTTTGAAGAATAATAACCATTAGCTTGCATCCCTTTGAAAGGAGTTGGGGATGATACAAGCAGAGTAGAGTATTGAAAAAGAAATCAAGTAGCATATCAAACCGAGGAATTTGAAGTTTTCTGGGAAATCACTCATGTTTTAGCTGCAGGCCAGATTGCCTCGTCATATCCCATCTCCATTTGTACATTGTAATATCCGTAAGTAGACTTTCTAATATTTCTAGCATTATCATTTATTCTAATCATTCTCAAATCATGCAAAGAAGAAGAGTCAGAACCATAACTTTAAAATTTTGCAACCAAGAAAGTCATCCTTTCAATCCAACTAAAACTGAGAAATTCACGGCCTAAAAGTTTACTTACAGCTACAATTTGAACAACCAAAAAGCAAAAATTTATAGTAAAGATTGTACCGAACCAAAAGTCAGGAAACAGAATTTCTCCCACACATTTGTATCAACTAATTTGAAATCTCAAAAGACACATTTACAATGTACTCAAAGCTTTTTCCATTATTAAAATGGTGACGATGCAAACAATATCTGCCGAGGTCAGATTGTAGGATCAGGGCTTCACCGGTGTAGCCATCGAGATCCAGAAGCTAGCACCTGTTCAGCATGGACTCCACTACCAAAATGGTTGATAAATAACAACACTATTTTCCAAAGACAGACCATGTGTTTCACCATTATCATTTTTGAACAGAATTACGAGAAAGACAGAAAGGATATTCCCCATCAATTAGACAAGATGGAGCTAACAAGTATATTATTCTATAGTGGGGAGAGCAAATGTCAATAGCAGCTGACCCCAGAAAACTTTCGCCACTTGTATTTCTGGCTTTGATTTTTAAAAAATTATTGAAATTGCTGGATTGAGAGAGATCAACGATAGTATGCCATGTGCCTGGATGACATGAAAGGAGAAGTACCAAAGGGCGAGGCCTTCTGGACTTGGGCAGGGGTTTTGATGGGTTTCTTTTTCTCACATTTGGTTTCAGAGCGAAGCCAGGCCTCAACAACAGAGAGCAAATTTTCTGAACTTTTCAACTCATTAACTTCTGTCAACTTCTCAGATCTCTTCAATTCACCATCTTGAATGTAAGCCAGATGTGTTGCCCATGTCTCCAACCCATCAAAGATATGGGTTGCGTATACAATTGTGGCTCCTCTCTAAAATATAATAGTAAATATTAGTTAAAGAATGAAGCAGTACACACTGGTGTTAGTAATGATGATGCAGTCATCAATAAGAGTACTTGGTCAATAGGAGAACATCAATTTTCTACACGTGGATAGCAATTGGATAAGTGAGCCAATGTATAAATTAAAATGCAATTGCCAATTTAACTAATTGTAGCAGAAAGAAATGTATCAGATAATGAAAAGCTATATCAACAGTTATATCCTTTTCATGAACATATTGTAGATAAATGACTATTCCAGCAGCCTATTCATACGTAATCCCTCATTTTCTAGCCCTTATAACACACAACAGAAGTCACTACCTGCTCACATTCCTCCTTAAAGAAATCAAGTAGATCCATCCTCGCAACAACATCAAGGTCCACCGTAACCTCATCTAGCAAAAGAACCTGCAATTAAGTAACAGATAATTTCTAAGTTCTGAGAAAAAAAGTTGAGTCGCTACAATAAATCGGAAAAACTAGTAATTATGCAGGTTAGCAGCCACAAAATTTATCTGCAGTTTTCCTGTGTTTAAAGTGGAGGGTGGCAGTTGAAGTTTTGTTTGTCACAAGATAGTATTACAAGGCATCATTACATTCAACCACTCGTGGATTTTTATCAATCTTAGAATCATAATATTAAGCATACATGGCGTGCAGCAGCATCTGGTGATATTACTCATATAAAAATTGTAAATTCATAACTTCAAAATACCTGGAAAGGATGAAGAAGACCCATACAAATTTGGACTCGTCGCCGTTGCCCATCAGATACCTTATGCATTCGCCATTGTAAATCAATATCAAGCAGCTCAATCAATTTTTCTCTCCTCACAGGATCAATCCCTTCAACTGCCAACAGTAAAATTAGACAAAAAAAAAAAGTTGCTCAATTTCAAAGTTGAACAAAAAAGCAAATAGCGAAAGCAACGGTCAAACGGAGCCTAATTCACCCACCTCCAAATATCATGTGTTCTGCAGAGAAGTCCCCCTGCAATGGAACCTCCCCCTGCGTATGTTTGACACGGTAAAACAACAAGATGAGGACAAGTTTTAAACAAAAACGATGAATTTAAATCTTTTTGGGAAAAAAAAACGCTTAGGAAAGTTTACTGACAGCAGAGCCAATAGTTTTACTCCAAGATCCACCCAAATAAGCTAAATCGCCACTACAAACAAGTTGAGTGTCATGGAAAGCCGAACGGTTTAGCACTCTCACAACATCTCTTCCACCAACCATATGCTTTCCAGCTAAAATTTTCAACAATGTCGTCTTCCCTGTCCACAACGACAAATATAAATTAGAATTTTTTGTAGGAAATTCTTTCGGTTAGAAGGTAAAACTGAAGAGGAAATGAATTGGAAGCGATTGAGATTACCAGATCCGTTGGCGCCCACGAGAAGGCAACGTGATCCAGGAGCGATGTCGAGATCGAAATCGACGAACAGCGGAGGCTGTAATTCGTATGCGAATTGCATGCCACATACTCTGATGCTTTTCGATTCTCCATTCCCCTCTTCTTCTCTTGATTTGCAACAAGCTTGCTCCGCCATTTTTTGGGGGCAGTAGCACAGAGCTCCCGCTGCTTTTGGCGATCACATAGGCATGTCCTTCTTTGTTGAGATTCAGCCAGTAGGAAATTGACACGTATGTGGTTGGTGGAATCGCATTTCCAAGCACTAGTTTTTCTACACGTGCCGGGTCTCTGATTTGACACGTTGTTGGTTCCGTTCGGTTTTATGAAACGCGGATGTGAGGCTGCGTTTTGATTAGAAGCGGATGTTGGCTTCTTGAGTTTTTCCTTGCGGAGGAAGACAAGGAAAACAAAGTTAGGTACTAATACGACCTCCATTTGGGTCGTATCGAGGCCAAGGAGAGACCGGACGGAGCGAGGGAGAGAGACGGCTCAAGAATGGAATTCTCGATTATTTCTCGTTATTAATGTTAAAGAAGGAAACAAATTTTAAAACCTATTGCAACGATTCGAATTGCAAGCTTTAGGTACGACGATGAGCTTTCTATCAATTGTTTTTCTTTTTCATTTAAGGAAAAAAACAAATAAAAACCATAATTATATCTGCGTATTTCTTTGTTCGTGCTCGTTAGAATCTCAGTAGCTTAGCTTAGTAGTCAAACAGGAATTGGATTTAATCGAATCATTAACAGAGCTGTGCAATTTATTTGCAGTTAAATTAGGGGGCGGAAACGGTTGTTGAAGGAAGAGTTTAATGTGATTTTGATTTGGTAGGTGGAATTGGTGGTTTATATGACGAGATTGGAGCTGGGAGATTGAGGCAAATTCGATGGAGGAAGAGGAGGATAGGATCTTGTTGAGTAGTTTGGGGGTCACGTCTGCAAATCCTGAGGATATCGAACGGGATATCTTAGCCAAGGTATCACCTCAACCTCTCTCTCATTTTCAACTTTAGTCTCTATAATCTGACTCTATTTTTCATTAGAATTGCTACTAGCATTTATAAATAGTGCTATTATATTGTGGATATTTGACAATGGCCAATTGTTGAATGACAGGCGGAAAATAATGCTGGGGATGGCAGTGAAGTAGGAGGGAGCACTGAGGAGGAACCTAGTGGAAAGTCCGAAAGCAATGACCCTTCTTCATTAGCCAGCCAAGCAAAACTCTTGAATAAATTGAGGGCCATAGAATTTGAAATAGATGCTGTTGCATCCACTGTTGAAGAGGGGAGAAATGTTGTGAGTGGTGATGATCGAGCTGATCATGATGATGATGATCATAGCTCGGAGAAAGGGAATAAAAAGGATGATGAAAGTGTTATGCATGTGTCTTCACTTGATTTGACCCTTCAGCATGCCCTAGCTACTGATAGACTGAAGAGCCTCAAGAAAACTAAGGCTCAACTAGAGAAAGAACTGTCTGGTTTACTTGTAGAAAGTTCATCTGAGGGCATTAAGCATGACAAGTTGATAAAGGACCTGGTGAAGGAAGAACCTAGACCAAAGAGAAAGTCAAAAGAAATCCAGAAACCCAGCAAAAATCAAGAAAAGAGGAGGAAAACAGTTTCCTTTAATGATGATGTTGATTTTGATGCAGTGTTGGACGCGGCATCTGCTGGATTTGTAGAAACAGTAAGTTAATCATGGTTATTAGGTCTGATACTTATTGGCTTGCCTAATGCTAAATAGTTAGAGAGAAGGGATTAGATAATTATTTTTTATGTCTGCGATTGAAGTTTTAAATCGTATATGTTTATCACCTCCCTCTGTTTAAAGCTGGGGGAAGGCTACTAACGCTATAATATTTATGGCTTAGGAAAGGGATCAACTGGTGCGGAAGGGAATCTTAACTCCTTTTCATAAGCTTAAGGGCTTTGAGCGTCGTCTTCAACAGCCTCGGCCGTCTGATGGGCACAGCACACTTGTTGAAGAAGACGGGAATGATACTCTTGTTTCTTCTAGTGTTGCTAGAGCTGCACAGTCAATATCAGAGGCTGCACAAGCTCGCCCATCAACCAAACTACTTGATACTGAGGCTTTGCCAAAGCTTGGTGCACCCACCTTTCCTTTTCAAAGGTTAAGAAAACCTTTGAAATTTCCTCAAACTAAAGAGGTAGAGGAGAGTAAAGGTTTGAAACGGAAAAAGAAGAGGCCTTTGCCTGACAAGAAATGGAGAAAGAGCATCTCTCGTGAGGATAGGGATCTGGAAGAGGGAGGTGTGCTCACTTTGTCCTTGCTTAAGTTACTATGTATTCTATGACTACCATGATTTCTTTTAAAGAAGAAGTTTCTTGCTTAGTTTACCATTTTAACCATCATCCCTTAACAGGCAGCAAATATATATGAACTAATGTTTGTTCTTGATGGTTGTGATACATTATCTTTATGATGAACACAGCTGTGACTGTTCTGTTTTCTGCCGAATATGTGCTGACAGTTGCTTGAATATATGCTGTGCTGAAAGCTTTTTTCGCTGCATCAATTTTTTTCTTACATTTGTGCAGAAGATGAGAGGGATAAGTTGACTTCCCATGATGAAGAAGAAAACCAAGAGGACTGGGTTGATATGGATGATAGTGATCCTCCTTATGTTACACTTGAAGGTGGGCTAAGGATCCCTGAAACCATTTTTAGTAAACTTTTTGACTATCAAAAAGTGGGAGTGCAGTGGTTGTGGGAACTGCATTGCCAAAGAGCAGGTGGGATTATAGGGGATGAAATGGGTCTTGGCAAGACCGTCCAGGTTTTGTCTTTTCTTGGAGCATTACACTTCAGTAACATGTATGAACCAAGCATTGTTGTCTGCCCTGTAACACTCTTGCGACAATGGAAAAGGGAGGCACGAAGATGGTATTCAAAATTTCACATTGAGATACTACATGATTCTGCTCAGGATCCTGCCTATGAAAAGAGTCTAGCCAAATCTCATGGAGAAAGTGATCATGAAAGTGAAGGTTCACTTGACAGCGATTATGAGGGAAACTTTACTTCCAAAAGCAGAAAAAAATGGGATTCTTTGTTAAATAGAGTTTTGAGATCAAAATCTGGGTTGCTAATTACAACTTATGAGCAACTCCGGTTGCTAGGGGCAAAGTTGCTTGACGTACAATGGGGTTATGTAGTTCTGGATGAAGGTCATCGAATCCGAAATCCAAACGCTGAAATCACTCTGGTTTGCAAACAGCTTCAGACAGTTCACCGTATAATAATGACTGGTGCACCAATTCAGAACAAGCTTAGTGAACTGTGGTCGTTATTTGATTTTGTTTTCCCTGGAAAGTTGGGTGTCTTACCTGTATTTGAAGCAGAGTTTGCTGTCCCTATATCTGTTGGTGGATATGCTAATGCTTCACCATTACAAGTATCCACAGCCTACAGGTGCACACTGTGTATCTCTGAAAATTTTAGTTGGTTTTAAGGAAGTTGGGAGAAGTGGTTGTCATCAGTGCCTTGTGTTTCTTCATGCTGAATTCTTTGACTGTTTTCCTTTATGAATGATTTCTGAATTTGGATATTGTGCAGGTGTGCTGTTGTCCTCCGTGATTTGATCATGCCTTACCTCCTCCGGCGCATGAAGGCTGATGTGAATGCCCAACTGCCTAAAAAGACAGAACATGTACTTTTTTGCAGCCTTACTGCTGACCAAAGATCTGTTTATAGAGCATTTCTTGCTAGCTCAGAGGTGGAACAAATATTGGATGGGAGTAGAAATTCTCTTTATGGAATTGATGTGATGCGCAAGATCTGCAACCACCCTGATCTGCTTGAGAGAGATCATTCCTGCCAGAATCCAGACTATGGAAATCCTGAACGCAGCGGGAAAATGAAAGTTGTTACCCAAGTGCTCAAGGTTTGGAAGGAGCAGGGCCATCGTGTTCTTTTGTTTGCTCAAACACAGCAAATGCTTGACATTCTTGAAAATTACTTAATTACTAGTGATTATGACTATCGAAGAATGGATGGACATACTCCTGCAAAACAGAGAATGGCCTTAATAGATGAATTCAATAACTCTGATGATATATTTATTTTCATTCTGACAACAAAAGTTGGTGGTTTAGGAACAAATTTAACAGGTGCAGACAGGGTAATTATCTTTGATCCTGATTGGAACCCATCGACAGACATGCAGGTATCTTTTGACTGACTCTTCTTTTTAATGACATATTGTTTAAGATATAACAAGACATACCTAAAACATTAATTCAGATGAATTTATAGTAAAAAATAGACCTGTGGTGGATCTGGCTGCATTTTGCTTGATATTCCTATTTGAAGGTTGTTGTGATCGCTGTCATGTATAACAGGCGAGGGAACGTGCTTGGCGTATTGGTCAGAAAAGAGATGTAACTGTATATAGATTGATTACCCGTGGAACAATTGAGGAGAAGGTGTATCATCGGCAAATTTACAAGCACTTTCTTACAAATAAGATATTGAAGAACCCCCAGCAGAGAAGGTTCTTTAAAGCTCGAGATATGAAGGATCTTTTCACCCTGAATGATAATGGGGAGAATGGATCAACTGAAACATCTAATATATTCAGCCAGTTGTCTGAAGATGTAAATATTGTAGGTGCTCAGAAAGATAAGCAGCATAAGCAGAAACAGTTGAAAGCTGCTGTTCCTGATGCTGATCCTGCTGCCAGTGGAAAAGGCAATTGCTCAATTACTGGTCTTTCAAAGAGAAAAGGAAAAGAAAAAGAAAACGATGATCATAGTGATGGTGAAGTAGATGAAGAAAAAAATATTTTGAGGAGCCTTTTTGATGCCCAAGGGATACATGTAAGATATGCCTCTATCTGTGATAATGATTTCCTTTGTCTACGGGTAGTTTCATTGTTATGTTTAGGATACCGCTTCTTTAAAAGCATTACAATTTCTTGTTAAATCCAGAAAAAGGTAAAATTTATTACTTCCTTCACATTTTTGTGTTGTATCTGGAAAATCGAAGCAGAGCACGTTCTTAGCTTAGTGGTGCTATCTGAAAACTGCTTCTTTTTAAATTTTTCTTTTTGAGACCATGGTGAGTAATATTCTCCATTGCTGGTGCACATGTTTAACAAAAATTTTTTGATAAATAGGTTTTATCAGATCCATTATATTCTTATAAAACCTTTTTCTACATAACTGAAGAATTTTGCCTTTCCTTCTTATGCACCGTTGAATGTGATCTATTTTTGGTTTGCTTTTTATTTTCCATTTTTTCTTTCATACAGAGTGCAGTGAACCATGATGCCATCATGAGTGCCCATGATGAAGAGAAGATGAGGCTTGAGGAACAGGCTTCACAGGTGGCACAAAGGGCAGCAGAAGCACTACGCCAGTCACGAATGCTTCGAAGCCATGATAGTATTTCTGTTCCAACTTGGACTGGGAAATCAGGAGCGGCCGGTGCACCATCAGCAGTTCGTAAGAAATTTGGGTCAACTTTGAACTCTCAGTTAGTAAAACCCTCAGGTGAGTCGTCTAGCAATGGCATTGCAGCTGGGGCAGCTGCTGGGAAGGCATTGTCTTCAGCAGAATTGCTAGCTAGAATTCGAGGAAACCAAGAAGAAGCAGCTGGTGCTGGGCTGGAACAGCAGTTTGGATTGTCTTCAAGTTCTTTTAACAGGGCAAGATCTGTAGTTGATGGTGCTACTAGGTCATCTTCTTATGTGTCCGGTGTGCAGCCTGAAGTATTGATACGTCAGATATGTACATTTATACAACAAAGAGGTGGCAGCACTGGTTCAGCCAGCATTGTGGATCACTTTAAAGACAGAATACCCCCAAGCAATCTGCCTTTGTTTAAGAATCTATTGAAGGAAATTGCTATACTAGAGAAGGATCCAAATGGATCAGTTTGGATTCTAAAGCCAGAGTATCGGCAGCAGTAATTTGTTTATCCTGAGATTTATTGCTTCAACAGGGCTCATAGTTTACTTCCTTTGAACTTATTCTTAGGGCCATACACCGATCCTGCCCAAGTGGTTTAAATTTTGTCTTTGGAGTTGCGACCAGTTTCATTTAGGGGAAAAATGGAAAGAAGGAAGAGTTTAGTCTATAAATTTTTGGTGCCCTGGTTTGCAGCGCATTTTTGCAAGCACAGTTCCCTTTTAGTGTATAGAGTAGATTTTCACTTGCTTGAGGTTTTTTACTTTGCTTGACCATGACACGTTCATGGTTAGCTCAAAACCCATGGTAAAAATGTACCTTTTTTTTCCCTTAGTGAGGCATGCATATAATTTAATTGATTTTTTTCCTCTACTATTTTCTTCAATATGCACTCATTTGATGCCCTTCGGCATCTTTCTTTTTTTTTTTTTTTTCCAATTAAGTAAGATTAGAATATCTTATAATTGAGTTTGGGTAAGATTTAAATAGTGAAATTAATGATTTCAAAATTTTTATTATCTGAATTTGATTATAAATAATAATTTTTAATATTAATCTTTAATTATATTTATCATTTTTAATTTATAAATTTTTATGTAAAATTCTTATATATTTTTAATTTTTAAAATAAAATTTTCATCCCAAACGTTCAAACGATGTTAATGTGTAAACATGAAATGTCTAAAACATTTTTTTTTTCTTTTACTTTTGCCCTTTCTCTCAAGTTGACCGTTGAACATTGACCAACCACTCTGCGATCAGAGATTCGACTCCCCTAGCGTGGGGATCACCACCAAGTGCTCCTTGGAAGAATACGTCCAAAGATCTGACCAGAAAGGTGGTCAACCGATGATAGAAGCGTCGCCAACCAACCATTTGAAAGGAAAAAAATTGAAAGTGAAAAGCCTTTTTTTTAATAGGAAAAAAATTTTAGAAATAAAAATTTTAATTTATATATTATATAATTTTTAAAATTAATAAAAAATAAAATTATCTGAAAAATATTACCACATTAACTAATTAATGAAAATATCAATAGAATCCTAACAGTTGGACTCATGTGTCCAACAAAATATAATTTTTGAAAAGATTATTTATTTTCCATACTATTAGATCCTTATAAAATTTTTATTAAAATTTTAAAAAATGTCAGTATTTTACTTTAAATTCTTTATAGTTAATGTAAAGCTTATTAAAATTAATTAATTATTTTAAACATAATTTTAAAATTTAATTTAATTTTTTTATAAATTAATTTTAATTTTTATTAATAATATAGATACAAAATTATTTTTATTAAATATTTAATAAATGATTCATAAAAGTTCAGATAACAATTTAAAAATTTAATCGGATAAGATTCAAATTAAAATATCTCAAATACAGAATACCCTTGCCCTTACTTTTAAAGGGGAATGCTTGTGCAAGCAGCACTCTGAGTCTCTGTCACTATTGCTAATTCTTGCTAGCAAAACGGGAGTGGAGACCAGCTTGAGATACTACGAAGCACAGTTGAGAAGTCGAGATGCTATTCTAAACTAAAACTAGCCTTGGGCCCTACCAGATCAAACTAGTCATCCACAGTTCATTCACACATGAAACACTAGAAATCAGTGGTGACTGGACAGGGCCTGCATTGCCGGTCGAGCTGTTTAGATCAGCAAATTATATTTAGAGCAAAGTCCAAATGGTGGGGCATCTTGCCTTGCGGATAGGCCGGCCATGGAGACACGTCACACATCGATTAACACATCCAACTCACTTTAGATTTAAAAGAAAAATAAGAAATTTCTCTATTATATGTAAATACTACAAGACAAAATCATACACGTTCAAGTAAGACCAAAGAAGCATATCATTATGATCTTGAAATCATCATTTTCCAAACATTTGGAAGTATTGATACCTTGTCCTTTCTTTGTTTTTTTTGTTCTCTCTTCATTTTCCTTTCAAATATCAAAAACATCAAACAGAAGACCTTACATACTCAACAAATGTCCACACAATTAGAAAGCCGCCCATCCTGATGCAGTGGTCTTCTTAGATCCTGATCCAGTAGCAGGAAGATTCCCCTGTAAATGTCATCAAGTTGTTAAATGTGCAGCCAAAAACAAGTTTCTGTTTCTAAGAACATACAGCAGACCCTCAAGATACTGAACATTAATCATCCAGGTAAACAGTACCCAAGGAAACATCCATAACATCACTCAAGAATGAAAAAACCCAAAACATAATCCCGTTTTACATTAGAGCTTCTTCCACCACTAGGGATTAGGTAACAATAAGCATTGATTTTAGCACAGCACAATTAGTAAACTAAAATATGAAATAAGTCAATGCCGCTAAACACATATAACATCTATAAAACAATGGCCATGCAGAATCATCTTGGAGACATAGTGGCATGACATTGCTTGCCAAGGGCTTTGAGTATAACTTATATCCAACAAAGAAAAATCAGGCATGTGGTGTAAAGAGTATACATCAAAGGAAACCAAAGGTCTTCTAATATGTATTATAATACCAATGCCCTATCAATGCTACATTCAGATTACCTCCCTGATTAAGACATGCATAGAAGTCCAGAAAAATCAGGCATATGGTGTATAGAGGATACATTAAGGGAAACAAAGATCTTCTAAAATAGATTATAATGTCAATTCCCCACCAATGCTACATTCAGACATATTACCTCCATGATTAAGACAAGCATAGAAATCTGCTTCGCTATTAAAAGCAGTTAATACTTTGTCCAATTGATCAGCACATGTAAATATTCTAACATGTATTTTCTTATATTTTCCAAGTTTTCTTTCTGTAAAAAACAAGCACTCATAGTTTGAAACTACATCATTACCATTTTACTAATTCTAATGCTTTTCCAAAGAGAAGCAAGAGCTGCATCCAAAGCACACATTACTACAGTTATCTCAAAAAAAAAGTACAATCAGTGAATAAAGATCATCTTCTTTTGGCAACAGCCTACTGATGCATTTGGGAATACAAAAACTATAACCTTCAGAAAAAGACATCAAAGTTTGTATACAGAACATGAAACATATATCAGGTTGCCATACCTCTAGTTGAGAAAAATCTGTTAAAGGGTCAGTTCGTCTTGCGTTTTCCTTGGGTGCTCTTAGACCAACACCTTGACTAGTAGAGGTCATCCGAGTAGCAGCAGGGTCGTTGGGAGGGGGTGGGAGAGGAGACCTTATTTTTCCTGCACCAGTGGGTGGTGGGGCTAGGCCCAAAGTCTTAGGCTTTCCGCTACCTGAAAGTCCCCCTGACAATCCTGCGGCTGAAAGCATGCCAGTTCCACTAGATGGTTTGTTCTTCACATTAATCCGGATGGTCTCACCTTCCTATAACCCAAAACACCATAAGATCAAAATCCACCTATAATAAAAACAAAGACGGTATTCAAAACCCATAAATAATGAACAAAATAATAGATTAAATTGCACTCTTTAGAACAGCAAATGATAAACGATCTACCCAATTAAAGTCCTTATTTACTATTTATCAGTAAAGCATGAAATATCAGGACGATGGAACCTAGAAAAATAAGTATATAAATAATTTATTAACACGGCACATTGGCCAAAAGAAATTGCACAATCTCTCCACAATATTTGGATTCTTTAAGGCATCAATACCAAAATCCAAATTCAGAAAATAAATTCGAAATTATAATACAAATTAAATTATAAATGGAACCAATCAATCAACTATGTATCTTTCTTTGCTCGCATTCATAAAACCATGATCTTTCAAAATATAACGCGAACAATTTCACTTAAATAGCTCAAAAAAAAAAAACACAATAAAATGAATCAAAACCACCTGCCCTGGCCCCATATTCTCAAATCAATCAAAATTTAAACTTTTATAATACTAAATAAAAGATAAGAAATCAAATTGTAACCCAAAAATTTCACGTAAATAGCTCAAAAAATAAGATAAAATCAGTAAAAAAAGAAATCAACCCACATTCTAAATCAGTCAAATTTGAACTTTTAAAACTACGAAAAAGAAAAATACTTGAAAATTGATACCTTCAATCTGTGATTAACAGCGGGATGAATATCAATATGAGAATCACTCTCACTCGTCTCACCGGTCTCTTTCTCGTTCTCTCTTCTAACATACTTCTCGTGATCGGACAACGCCACGTTGAAATCAAACGCCTCGTTCCGTTCATTAAACCCAAGCCCGATAAACGCGTGTTTCCCATGCCCGTCCTCGATCTTGAGCACGAAGTATCGTGAGGAATCGAGGGCGGGCTCAACGGAGCTCTCGCGTTGGCCCGGGTGGACGAAACAAGCGGCGAAGAGCTCAGCCGAGTTGGGATCCTCTAATCGGATCTCGCAACGGTCCTTGCACGAGACGACCCGGAGCCGACCCGTCCAGATCTTGTCGGATTGGAGCCACTCACCGCATTTGTAGCCGCCGGAGGTGGAGCGGGGCGGGATTTTGTAGACGGAGACTTCGCGGACTACGAGGAGGGTGTGTTCGAAGGACTCTTCTTCGTCGAACGACATGTCGCAGAAATGCAGAAGGGGTAAGCTTAGGGTCTTTTCTTTGGAAAAAAATAAGAACTTTGAAAAATTTTTTAGGGAAAATTTCGGGGAGAGAGCGGTGAGAGGTGGAAGGGAATAATCGGATGTTGAGAGGTTTGGGTGGCAGAGAGACGTGGATTCAAAGAGAGAGAGTGAAATGTCAACTGCTTCCCGGACGGGGGAGCTGTATTCAATTACTCTTTTATCCTTGCTGTTTTCCAAACTCTCGATTCCGGGCATTTGGGCACCGGTGCCCATCCATACCTTACCGAATCCCGTGGCTGGTGGGCTTTCTTGCGTGGTCTGCTCTGTTGGACCTTTGATTTTGGATCCAACTAGTATTATAGGTCGGCGGCACTTGAGCTATTTCCTTTCGTCCCTCATTCTCCTCTTGAAAATGAAAGTTTTGTTTTTTTTTGTTAAAATCTATATAAAAAAAAATCAATTAAACTCATATCTTTTTATTACGTGTAATTAAATTTTAAAATTTTTATTTTAAATCAAATAAATTTTTTTTAATTATTAACTAATTTCTATTAGATAATGATACTATTAATACCAAATGATAAATGACGTGGCATAAAATATTATTGAATAGCAATGTTCTCTCTTTTTGTCGAATCATATGTCACAAATCATGTAATAGGGTTTGTCATAAAACAACCTAATTACTCTATTTAATTTTTCTCTAATTTAATAGAACAACCGTTTGAGCCTAAACAAATCAAATCATCTAATAGGTTTTTTAACAAAACTAACTAAATTATCTTAAATACAAAAAAAATTTTTATCTTAGATACAAAAAATCAAATAAACCCTAAATTAGATCTCAAATTGAGGAGTTAATTAATGTAAGCATTATCCCATTAAGTTCAATCTTTAGGCCCTCGATTGAGTGGAATTTGCTTCTGTAGGCTGGAAAAACATAATCCACAAGCTGGTGAAACAAATAAACAAAGGGATGATGTGAAAGAGATAGGCCAAAAAGGATTATCTTCATCGTAAGGATTTAAGGATAACAACCTTATGACATGTTCTTCCTTTTCTTGTCTTTACCTTGCTTTTGCCTTTCATCTAAGATAAAATTTATGATTACAAAATGTTAAGCAAAGTCTTCCATCGAGAACGGCCATGTTAAAACAAATAAAGGAAGTTTGTGGCTTATAAGGCATTGGCACTCTACTAAATCTCTCAATCTTTAAATTGAAAGCTTGGATTTCTATTGTCACTTTTTTCCCCTGGTGTCAATGGAGAGCTCCATTGACAAAAGACCCTGAAATATTTAGGAAAAGATAAAACGAGGGGTTGCCAAAAGGGTGATTGAATCATTCTCTAGGAATTATTTTTCAATGAAAAAGGGTGATTGAATCACTCTCTAAGAATTATTTCTCATTAAAAAGGATGAAAACTGTTGACTCCTTGTAAAGCTTTTTTACAACGTATGAACATAGATTTGAAGGTTTCTAATGGAATTTTTTTTTTCAACAATGGACAATGAAAGTTAGGGATTTGTTTTTTTGTCTTCTTGGATAATCTATTAAATTTAGTTAAAATCCTAAATCAAGGTTAAGAACTGAATAAGATGATAATTTATTAAATTTGAGGTTTTTAGTTTTTTCTTTTCAAATTTCTCATCCAATTATTTTTGGATACACAGTGGGGTAAAAATGTAAACACATAATTCTTATACGGCAAGTTTTATTGTCATGTCATTTGCCATGTGACATTGACATCATCAAAATGATACATCAACATGCAACATGGCAAATAATGTGGCATAAAAAATGTTGTGTACCATTGATTAACGAAAGTTAGTAAATAGTTAGTGAGAATGACTTATTTGATCTAAAATGAAAATTTAGAGGCTTAATTGAATGCAATAAAAGGACATGGTTTTAATTGACTTTTTTGATGTAGTTTAGGGGCTTTTTTGGGTATTTAATTTTTTTTATAAATGAAAAATTTTATTTATTAAAGCAAGTAAGTGCCCTAGATTTCACATCAGTAAAAAAGAGGGTGAGTCTTAGGTATATATATGGACCTTTCTCTACTTATCAAGCATGTTTTTGGGTTGAAAGCGTGGGCCCATAACAAGTGGTATAAAAGCATACTCAAATCTTCATTGATATAGGACTCTTATGAAAGATAAAAGGGTTGAGGTAGACCTGGATCAATATAAAGGTCCCTTTCCTAAGTAAAAAACCACTACAACGAAGACATTGCATAATTAGGTGAGGTAAAATGTTATGGATCTCATATAAGTGAGAGATGGGGTAAGTCTTAGGAATATAAACATGGGTATTTCTCCACCTATCAAGCATGCCTTTTGGGTTGAAAATATGGGCTCGTGACAAATGTCATGGATCCCACATTCTTAAGAGATAGGGTGGGTCTTGGCTATATAAACATGGGTCTTGGAAAACATGGTAGATTCAAATCTTCACTAATGTGATACCCTCATGAAAGATACAAAGGCTGAGGTAGTCCTAGATCGATGTAAGGGCCATTCTTCTCTATGGGTAAAGAGCTTGTGCAACGAGTGCATTTCACAATTGAGTGGAGTAAAATGCTACAGATCTCACATCAGTAAGAAATGAGGTGGGTCTTGGGTATATAAACATATGCTTTCCTCCACCTACGGGCATGTCTTTTAGATTGGAAATGTGAACTCATGACATAAGGTATGTCCTGCTAAAGAAAATACTACATAAACATCTATGCATCTAATTCATTATTTTCAAATTAGTAATATAAGACATTTACATAGTAATATTGGTAATTTTCTAACTTTAACTTAAAGACGAATGAAGCATGTTGTAGATGTGATAATTTTGCATACTACATGATAACATAATATAGATTTATACGAGTTTTGGTTTAGAATAATAGTGTTTCGTATCTTAAACTTGTCAAACCCGCTTAACTGACACATTTAGTTAATCATTGATAACTTTATGATATAAAGTTATTTGGGTTTAATTTTGATAGTAATTTAGTTTAGTTCTTCTAATAATGCATAGAAATTAATAGATTTTATTTAATTATTTTAAATTAGTTAATTTAGGTGAGTCAATCTAATCTTAGCTAAAATAAAGCAACCTAAAATATCACAAAAACTAATAACAATAAAACCTTCCCCTAAATTTAAATTGCACATTGTTATCAATGTGATAAGCTAAATAAAATAAGGAAAATAAACACCCCTATCAATGGTGATCGTGTATTGAAAGCTCTAATTTTTGCCCTCCTTATCTTCATGCTTTCTAAACCTGCAAACTCAACAAACAAGCTAGAAAGAGGTTACAACTACTTATTTAAATAGAAAAATAAAAATTGACTAAAATAACAACTGAACCTAAAAAGATATAGCTTGGGTTACCTCTCAATAAGTGTTTCTTTATAGTCAATAACTTGACTATGATACCCTTTTTTTGTTGCCAACTAAAATACATAAAGATCTTTGGCGATCCAATTCACCTCCCTAATAATGCTAGAGACGCTGCTCGTTCACTCTTAATTTTTTAGTAGCTTCACTATAAATATCAACTACACCACACTAATGACCTTAACCACTTTGTACGAACTTGACCACTTTGATTTTTGTTTCCATGGAAAGAGCTTGATTGATTTGGTCAGTAACACTTGTTGTCCCACCTTAAAATCAAGATTAACTGAGAGTGGTGGATCATACTCATCATAACATTGTTGGTTTTGAGTTGTGGTGGCGATGGCTCTGATTCAAGAATTGATGCTTGCTTACTTGTAAGGTGTGGAGTAAGATTACTTTTACCTTTATCAGCTATGTCCACTCTGTAACAATGAGTTGTGGTTGAAATACTCTTAATTGTATTAAAAATAGTAAATTTAACTACTTCTCCAACTATGAAAGTTATTCTGCCTTCCTCTACATCTATTAGTGCAACTGTAGTGGTTAAGAATGGACGTCCTAGTATAATTGGAGTCTCTTGATCTTCTGTCATCTCAAGTACAACGAAATCCACTAAAATGTATAATTTTCCAACCTTAAGCAAGATGTTTTCTATAACCACACATGGGTGCCTTATCGTTCTGTCAACTAGTTGCAAGGTGATTGTAACAAGTTGAATATCTTGTAGTCTAATTCTTCTAGCAATAGACAAAGGCATAATTGAGACACTAACACCTAAATCACACAAAGCTTTTAAAAAATTAAAATTACCAATTGAGCAAGGGATAGAAACACTCCATATGTCTTTAAGCTTTGGTTGAAGCTTATTATGGATTATTGTGCTACATTCTTCAATGAGTGCAATTGTCTCAAAGTCCTCCAATTTCTTTTTTTTTTTGTGAATATGTCATTCAAAAACTTCACATATAATGGCATTTGCTTTAAAGCTTCTGCAAAAAGAATGTTGATGTGAAGCCTTTTTAATACCTCAAGAAATTTTTGGAAATGCTTATCAAGCCTTTGTTTCTGAAGGCGCTGAGGAAAGGGTGGTGGTGGTAAAGTTGCCTTCACTTCTTTCTCTTGAATATGCTTGTCAACTGTCTTAATCACCATTTTATTATTAATAGGTTTATCTTGAAGATTAGCTTACTTAACACTTGTTCAACCTCTTTTCCACTTCTCAGGGTGATTGCCATAACTTGTTCCTTACCTTCTCTCCTTAGATTCACTTCTATATCATTAGGCAATATTCCTTGAGGTCAATTGTTTAATAAATTGGCAAGTTGACCAACCTAAGTCTCAAGAATTCAAATGAATGCTGCTTGACTCTAAATGACAATTGTTTGGCTTTGTATAATGCTATCATTTTATGTCATGTATTGCCATAACAGATCTTCCACAGTTGGTTTTTTTTTTTTTGAAATAAGTGCATCGACTTGCTGGTGAAATCTTAGAGGTGCACTTGGCCTTGGAGTTGATGACAAACCTTGATTATTAGCCCAAGAGAAATTGGGATGATTCCTCCACCATGAGTTGTAAGTGTTGGAGTAAAGGTTATTTTGCTGTCTATTATCCACAAATTGCATTGTCTCTGTTGAACTTAGACACTGATGACTTGCATAGTTATCTCTACAAAACTTGCAAGCTATAAAAGGACTTCGCACACTATTAGTACCAAAAGATTCAAGAGTTTTAGTTAGAACAACTACCTAAACGAATAATGCCGAAAAATCATTTACATCATGAATTCTAGTTACTCTTTTATGCATTGCTCACTTTGTTGGCCATTAGTAGTTGTTTGTAGCTATCTCCTTTAACAAATCATATGCCTTATCAATTAATTTTGCCATTAAAGCTTCTTTCGTAGCAGCATTAATGGTGGTTTGAATCTGCCCACTCAAACCATTATAAAAAGTTTACACCCGAAACCATTTTGAGAGATAATGATGAAGACAATGCTGAAGTAGTTATTTGTATCCTTCCCAAGCTTCAGATAACAATTCAAAATCTAGCAATGTAAATGATGTAATATCATTCCTCATTTTCACTATCTTAGTTAGAGGGAAGAATTTGGCAAGGAATTTTAAGTAAGATCATCCCATGTTGTTACGGAGTTAGCAAAGAGTGCATTTAGCCAAGCCTTAGCTTTATCCTTAAAAAAAACAAAAAAAGCCTCAATCGAATTGCATCATTTATGACACCATTATGCTTGAACGTGTCACAAGTTTTAAAAAAGTTTGATATTTGGCCATTTAGATCATCATTTGGAAGATCCCTAAACTAAATCAATGTTTGAATCATGGTGATGATAGTTGGCTTGATTTCAAAATTGTTTACTTGAATAGTTGGCCTTCGAATGCTCGATGGAATTCCTTGTACTAAAGGAATAACATAATCCCTTAAGCAATGATTGTCAACTACTACATGCTTTTGGATCTGCTGTTTACCCTGTTGATCAGTCATTGTTTTTACTATAATAACATCTTATTGATTCTCTTGTCGAAGTTTGCGAAATGTTCACTTAATTTCTAGATCACATGGGATAGTCTCTAAGTTGTTTGCTCTTCTCATACAACAACTAAACACAATTGCAAAACAAAGAAATAAAACTTAAATTAAGACTAATCTGAAAAATTTTAATATTAGCAAATAACAAAGAATATATAATCCTTGACAATGACGTCAAAAACTTGTTGTTGATTTTGCACACACAAGTATATGTATCAAACAAGTAATATAGATAGTAAGTCTATATTGTTGTTCCCACAAAGATTGTATCTAAAATTTCACTAAGCACTAAAATTATAAAATTAATTAATCTTATTTAAGTAATTTAAAAATTAAAGAAAATTTAATTAAAAATAATTAAAATCAACATTAAATAAACTAACAAACTAAATAAGTTGAGAAAAACAGTATGTTAAAGACCTAGGATTATAAGTTCATTCAAAATTTCATCTGATACTAACTTTTCTTGTTATTTATCTTTCTTAGGTGGTTTACAAGCCTAGAATCCAAAACTATGGACAAGCCTTCGTCGAGTTGCTTGTACAAGTATTTAACTTAATTAGTTCACTATATGTTTATAGGAATAAATTAAATTCAGTTCATTAAACAAATGTCCTAATGTGATTATGTATGGCAATTGGTGTATGTCTACCGAATCATGAATCGGATCACCTAAGTAACGTGAACATATATTATTTAAACCTTAGTCCAATTTAACATCTCTTTGTTGAGTCTCAATTAGATTCACAAATTAGTTAATTGTTGATCAAACAATCAAAAATATTAAGAACATATTTGAATAAGCAAAATTACACTCATTCATGATAAATAAAAGAGAAAATAACATTCAAACTACATGTTGAAATCCACCACAATCTTAGAAAAATAATTAAGCTCATAATATCTAATAAAAACAATATTCAAAAAAATTTAGCCATGAATCCAAGTAAAAAATAAATAAAAGAATCACAAAAGCATATAAAGAAACTTATGATCTCAATTCTCTCTCAAATTCTCTTGTTTTCTTGCTTTGTTCTTGGCTTTAAATCTCCTGAATAGTTGTTTGCTGCCTTCTTTTCAAAACCATTGAAAAAAGTCCCTTAAATAGGCTCTAAGTAACCTAATTTTTAAAATCCTATCAAATTTTTATTTTTGAAAAATTGTCTAGTGCCGCAGCTATCTATCAACTTTAAACATAATTTTCACCCTGACCTGCTCTGAACTATGAAAAGTAGTAAATATAAAAGTTATAACCTTGCCTCTTAACTTTCCAATGGCTGAATAATCATGTAATTGGACTTCTGAGTTGAAAGATATGTTCCAAATACAGAATCATGTTTAATCTATGAGTGCTACTGCAGTATTCCGACTTAGACAAATATTTTGACCATGATTCAATCAAAACTGGGTGAAGTGATAAACATAAATGTTGTAGCCCCTCATATTAATGTTCTAATGGTTTAAGTTCATTTGGAGTTCTATAGAGAGAGATATACTCAAAACATTAAAACATATACAAATGGACCCATCACCATACTCACACGAATTTTCATCAAATGAGCTTTTTTCATCAAATTTCCTACAAAAGCAATAAGAGAAACCAGCAATAACTACTCTTTAAAGTAATTTAAAACAAAATAACATAAAAAATCTAACTAAACTAACTTAAATTAACTACTCAACATGTAATCAAACTTAAACTAGAAAAACACTTAAAATATAATCCGAACTTAAAATCTCAAAGATCTAGCCACTTAAACCTCTAAAATTTATCAAAAAAACTCGATATAATAGAGTTATCATATGTATTGATACACAAGCACATGTATCGATAAATTATGGGGTTTTAAACCTTTGATGACTCATTTTCTCTCATCTCGTGACTCACTTTTCTCTAAATTCTCTCAACTTTTAACATTTTTAAGTGTTTTTTTCTCAAATTGGCACTGATTGAAACAATCCTTAGGTATTTTCTTTAATCAAAACATCATTTTTCCTTCCTAAAACACCAAATTTCACCGAAAATCACAAAAACTTCTCTTTTTGAAACCTTAGGTTTGCAATTCTTCAATTTGATGAATTCATCAATTTTTCATCCAACTTACATCGATTAAAAGCCTTATTACACCTCCTCCATCATTTTTATCGATTCTTTTTCCTTAAAAACTCCCCAACATAAAAATTCACATGGCTTCTCGATCCAAACAAACCAAGCACACTGTTAGTCATCAATAAGACTCGAGCAAAGCGCAATGCCTCTACCTCCCAACCACCACCACTGGCACCACGACATGATGAGTAATCGTTCAAGAGAAATTTCTCTCACCTATCCCTAGAGCACACGTTCAAGAATGATTATGCCAAACGAGATGTCAAGCTAGGAAGGGTAATTTATTTTAACTATCTCAAGCATATTAATTTTCCATATATTGATAACCTTTGAGAATTAGGTTGGTTTAGGTACCTATCGATGAACAATAAATACTATGTAAACTTAATCTAAGCGTTTTATTTCAATGCCATGACCAAATTTCTGGACCATGAGGAAAATGAACTTGTAGAACACTCTAATAGGTTTGTCACCTCTGTTATGGCAAGCACATTATGGTAGTTGAGCATACCCTAGACTTGGTCTTAGGTTTCAATGTCCGTTAGGGGGATAGGGATTATGATAAGGGAGTACTTACTAATAAGATCCTATCCACCATTTACACTTATCCTCTCATTAGTGGAAAAGGTACCACTAGTGTCAAACGATTATCATTTTGTGAATATATCATTCACCTTATCCTATCACACACCATTCGCCCTTACAACATAAATTAGTCCACTATCAACAATTAAGATTTTTGGTTTTTTATTGTATCAAGTTCCGATACTGTATCAATCTCTCTAAATTAACCCTCGATGACATGTTGAAAATTATTAACAAATCCCACAAAACGTTGCTTTATGGTATAATTATCAGCACCATTATTGATTTGATGGGCATTCCTACTTAGTGTAATCCACCTAAATCACATGCCATCTACACCATAGTTAATGAGCATGTCATAAACAAGCTTAGTTTTGTGCCTGTCAACAACACTTGGGTGTGTAAAGAAACTATCAATGAGCCTGACATAGTTGGGGATAAAGGGAATGATGAGACCAATATTGAACCTAGTGCCAGTCCTAGTGCAAATCTTAGTGTCGCTCTCAATTTTCACCCATGTCCACTACCTTTGATTCCGACCAAGCCTTTACTCGACTGTTATCATATATTGAATCTATGGATGCTCGAGTGGTTAGCAAGTTGGACACTTTAGAGGCCCAGAACCATGAGTTATTACATCATTAGCAACTTCTTGAAGAATAGTTCCCAACTCATTTTCCACCACTATCTTGAGTTCCTCATATTTCCTACCTTTTTGGATTTGATGGCTACCTTCTCATATCATTTTCATTCTTTTTTTGCATTTATAGTGCTGTCACTTTAATCTTTTCTACATTATATTGGATGGTTGCTAACCATCGATTTTGGGATGTTTAATTTTTTTATGCTACATTTTACTTCTGGACATGTTGTTTTGTTTAATGTTAATCTTTCATTTCTGCTATGATTTTTTTTCTTATAGTCTGTTATTGTTACTTTTATTATTATCTTTATATTTTGTCCTTACTCCTTTATTATCTATGATATTGTCTTGGCTTCAAGTCTTGGCCATTTTTTTACGTTTCTTTGAAATGAGTTTTTACTTTCCCTTACGCTTTCAAATATGATTCGCCTTCCCTTTCTTACGTACCTTTCTTTTTGATATAACAAAAAGGGGGGAAATGGGGTTAAGAAGCAAATTTTATATTAAATTTTTGTCAAGACTACTAAATCGTTTTAAAAACAAGAAACTCTTAAAAGTCCTTAAAGTGAGGGGGAGCATAGATTGAGAGGGAGGACTCAAAAATCTACACACAACATTCATTTCTTCAAATTTAAGAGAGTCTATTTTCAAAAGTTTGAACAAATGTTGCTTATCGTTTTGTCATATCAAAAGGGGGAAATTGTTAGCTTTCAAAATGACTTCATGTTTTAAAATGACAAAAGAAAATGATCAAAATTTCATCTAAGACTTGAAAAATAAAGCCTAAAATTGCCTAGTATTTTTAAATGAGTTTGAAAAGAAAAACATTGAAAAAGGACTTTGAAAAATGCATTTTGATCCAAATCTATCAATACATGTTTATCATGTTTTAATACATTTGAACAAGTATCGATAGAAATTGAAATCTATCAATATATGATCTTTGGAAAAGTCAAAACTTGCAAAGTCAAACTCAATTTGTCGATACATTCTCAAATGTATCATTAAAAATGGAACAAAATGTTCACTGCCTCAAAAATATCAATACATTTATCAAATGTATTGACATATTTTCAACAGAATGCTCTTTGCCTCAAAAGTATCGATACATTTATCAAATGTATTGACATGTTTTAATAGAATGCTCTTTGCCTCAAAAGTGTCGATACATTTTCAATTAAGTAGTCAAACCCGTGCAACCAAGACCAAAAATATTGATATATTTCTATTGGAATTTAAAAATAACAGCAGCCATGTATCGATACATCCAAGCATTATCGATACAATATGATTGTTAGAGTCTAGAATGAAGAGAAAAATAGCTATTTTCACATTTAATACATCTTTAACTACTCTGGAAGCTTTAACAACTATAAATACAGGCTCCCATAGCATTTATGAAGGTTGGAGGACTTTGAAACACAACTCCAAGAGAATAATTCATCTCAAATCATTCAACACTTTTTGTACTCCTCTTCTTGTTTTTAAGTCTTTTATTATACCATTTATAGAGCCTTTATTACTTATCTTCTTTCTCACCAAACATTATACTTAATTTGTTATTTAGCCTTTAAGAGGCATCCTAGCTACACTTGAGTGGTTATACCTTAACCAATTGAAAAGGTTAAAATTGAATGGCTATACCTTAACCAAGATAAAAGTGGTTGCGCTAAAACCAAAAAGCATTATATTGAAAGGTAGTACTTAATCCACAAAAGGAATTATATTGAATTTTATTTCAATAGTGGATTTTAAATTTGTTAATGAATCTAAGGGAGAGAACGTAGGCAAGAAGGTCGAACCTCTATAAAATTAATATATTGATTTTTCTTCATTTCTTACTCTTTTAATTTCAATTATGTTTCCAACCTCTCATACTTTATAAGAAATTAATTGTCTTGCTTCTATTTTCTCAAAATTGAAAAGGAATCTTTAAAGTTTTAAAAATAGTCCAATTCACCCCATCTTGGAATTATTCACATTAAGCTTATTGCACTAACACACTCATTTCCATTCTGAGAAGAAGAAAGGTGTTTTTATGCAAATGAGAAATTTAAACCATGCTTCTTTGAGTAAAAGTGTTTCAAGTTAATGCTTAAGTGTAATGAAACACAATTTTATCAAGTTATGTTTCCAACTTGCACTTCTCTTTTTTTTTTCCCCTTTGAAATGAAAATGCGATGGTGCTAATTACATGTAAGAATGTGTCATTGTAAAATTGGTGTGAAAAAATTGCTAATCATGGCATTGAATATGAATAAACAGTGATAGGTGGAAACCGTTTTTTATTTTTTTGACATTTTATATTTTCTAATTTCAAAGGCGATGACGTTTGATCTAACATTTCTTTTTCTGTTCCAAATCTCAAGAATCTATGAAGATCAAGCATCCACATCTTTATTATGAGTCAAAATTGTATATGCTTCTTCAAGTAGAAAGTAAGTCTCTATCTCTTTTTTCCACCCCTTTTTTGTCTTTTTGTAAAAATTATCTTTACTACGTCATAATTTGACTAGAGCCTTCTCTGAGTAGCCTTTTCCACTACACTATCAGTATACAAGAAAATAAAAGAAGAGAAAAACATGTAAGTTTTGTTTTGACAAAAGCTAGTAATTTTCTTTGATTCATAATTTTATAAATCAAACTTCATTAAATTTGTAATTGGACTTAGTAACTGTTGGTTTAGAAAGAGAATATTAGGTTTTCCTTTCCTTTCCGTAAATCAACTAAAGTCTTTAAACAATTTGTTCAATGCACAAGTGCAAACCGTTCTCTAGACATGTTGGCTGGCGGGTTG
This sequence comes from Theobroma grandiflorum, assembly GCA_036013995.1. Taxonomy (NCBI): domain Eukaryota; kingdom Viridiplantae; phylum Streptophyta; class Magnoliopsida; order Malvales; family Malvaceae; genus Theobroma; species Theobroma grandiflorum. Next base: position 12,785,557 of record CP142130.1, on the reverse strand, counting down.
ATGTTTTAGCTTGAATATTCTAGTCTTCTTTTTTTTCGTACAAATTTTAAAAGGCACATTATTTTTATATTTAAATAACTCGATGTGGGTTCTCTTTGATAATGGGTATTCCCCACCTAAAGTGGTTTGTAGTTAAGGCAGTTTACAATTTCATGGAAATCAGCCTTCTTGGACCTAGTCTAAAAGATTTGTTCAACTACTAGAATAGGGAACTCTCATTAAAAATAATGTTGATGCTTGCTCATCAATTGGCAAGTATATCTGACTTTTTTATGGCAAATAATAAGTTTTTAGCTTATTTCTATTTTTAATTTTTCCCATTTTCAACCTTTCTTCTTTTTTTCTAGATTAATAGAGTAGAATATATGCATTCAAGAGGTTTTCTTCACCATGATATATGTTGATGTAGCCAACAAGTTAGACAAACTAGGGCTTAAAAAGAAAGTAGTCACACCTCGTTGTTCAACTTAAAAGAAGTTGATGTATGAATTTTTCTCTCTGTTACTTTCTATGCAAATTGTTAAGATTTCTACAGTAATTTTGAAAATCTCTAAACCCCTATTGAATAGGATTTAATCTTTTAATCATTTGAATTAAACATAGTAAAGGTTCCATTATCATGTGTCTCTTCTGCATTCTTCAACTTTACTTTTTAGTTTATGTTCTCATTTTACATAAGTCCTACTTAAATGATACTAATGATTTTGATTGACCTACAAATGATTATGGGAGAATGTGGCTCATTTTTAGTTAGGGGTCTAAGGAAAAAGAAGCACTCATAGCTATGTAAGTTTTTCTTTTATCTGCCTTTGTATGAATCTATGTCTGCTTCGTTTTTTTCCATACTTTGCAGTTTATGATTCATCTTAATGAATTTTTATGGTTTACTTCATCTATATTTTTAATTACTTCATTTTTTTATTTCTTTCATGCTTTGGTGGGTTACGCTTGATGGGTTTGTCAGTTCAGCTATTGCTTCAATTGAGTGCATTTGGTGGTTGGTTTTTGTTTGATTGATTGTCTTCTCTTTGTTTAATTGGCTTATTTTTCACTGTGTTTGGTTTCTTTGCTATCGATTTTGCTATGATTTGGTTTTTGCATTTGGTGCTTTCCTCTTGTTTGATTGTGGCCTGTTGATAGGATTTTACAATCATTGAACATCTTTTGGGTTAGTTTTCACAAACCTTAATTTATCTTCCATATTCTTCACAAGTTTCAATTCCTCTTCTTTTTACTTTTATTTTATTATTTGATTAACATTAAAAACAAAAACTTAGGGCTCCGATTTTTCCTAAATATATATTTATTTCAATTGTTAATTTTTGCTTTATCACTTATTTTGGTTCCAAAAAAAACAGGGTACAAGTAGACAGAGATTGTAAAATATCTTTCGAATATTTAATTTATTATTGTGTTTGGGAAATAACAATTTATTATGTGAATTGTCATATGAATACTAATAAAGGTTTTCTTTGGTGTGGAGCTCTATTTTGGAATCACATGAAAATTGTTTACTTTTTAAATTAGTTAAATATTTATTAATTACTTCATACTTAATCTTTTTTCTTTTTTTTTTCCTTACCAAGTCCATTTCATTATTGACAAAGGTTGAAGAGAATTTTTCAATCTCACTTTTTAATATCATAGGTTTTGAAAAGTCTGTCTATATCTGCTGTTAGTGAGAAGTTTATCTTTATGTAAAAGCTTCATGATTCTGTTTATGTTATATGTGAATTTTTGCAAGTATGCCTTTATTTGATTCTATTTACTGCTTTTGATTCTTTTATTGTCTTTCTTTTTTGTTGTGCTTTTCTGTTTTGATTTTCTTTCTTTCTTAATTTCATGTGTAAGTTGTCTGCGACCTTTTTTTATTACATTTTAGAAAGCAAGATATGAAAATTTACTTGCACTTCATATATTGTACAAATGGTTTTAGCTTGTCAATTTGATCCTATTCTTTTTTAAGCTTTATATGTAAGTGGCCAAATGAAGGGTTGTTGTTTAAGGCTAGTGTTAATTTAGTGGAACAAAATTTTCAATCTTCCCTAATGCAACATGCTAAACAATTTGTTATTTAATATATATTTTTATGTACCTGTCGACAGTAAAATTGATTGAGAAACTGCAAGATGGTATTTTATACTTGAAGAAGATCATAATCAAAGAAAGGTTGTTTGAGTTCAAGACAGATAAAGGTAACAAAAGTTTCCCTTCCACTACTCTCTTGACTCCAGTTTATGTGATTTGCTAAATTACCACTGCTTGAATTTTTGGGATATTGAAAGTCATTGATGGTCTTGATAAAGTTTTGATGATGATGAAAAAGGGTGAAGTAATGTAGTTGACTGTTGCACATGAGTATGCTTTTAGGTTGTTTCAGTCACAATAGGAGTTGGCTTTATTACCTCCTAACTCAAATATAGACTATGAAGTTGAGTTTGTACCTTTTACCAAGGTTAGTGGATTAGTATTATTGTAATGTTTATATCCATTGTTCTATATCTGTCATATGTCAATTTGAGGACTATGTTAAAAGTTTATATTTTTTAATTATACTATTGGGTTAAGTAGCCATCTATATGGCGTCTTGAATGGTGCACCAAGATAGGTTTATCTGGTGAATCAATGGTGATGAATTTTGTAACGTATTAATTTGCAACATATCATCATTATGTTATTTTGGTTGTTAAAAGTGGGTAAATGGATGTGAAACTTTTAGAAGGATTGTAGTTCCTTTTTTTATCTTTTGCAAATTTCACCTATACATCTACATCTATATATTAAATGAAGCTCATATGGATCATTTTGGTGGCGACATGAGGCACTCCCTTTTATTGTCGTGTGGCTCAATTTGGCACATGTGGCGATCCCTTTAAGGTGGGCTTTTCTTTGGGTTTTGGCACATTCATTTCAATTTTCTTTATTCTTTCATATTTATACCCGATTTGGTCACCTTTTTTGTTATTTCAGATTTTCATTCAAATTTCCATCCCGTTTGGTTGCCCTTTCCTTTTTGCATTCTTTTGGAGATTTCCAGCCTCATTACAAGAGTCATGTGTAACCTATTTGGTTGATTGGAATTTACAATGATTTGGTCACCTTTTTTTTTTTTTATTTCATATTTCTATCCTGTTTGGTTACTTTCTCCTCTTTACATTCTTTTAGAAATTTCCAACCTCATTACAAACATCACATGTAACCTATTTGGTTTATTAGAATTTGCAATAAGTGGCTAGACGTTATACAGGCGCTAACGTGGCTTACCTCAGATTCTTTACATGTCTGTCTTTTGCAAGATGTCTTCTCAATGTCCATCATCGATTTTCCATCATCATTATTGCTCACTTTGTTTTGGGTTTCAGCAGCTCTCCCAGATAGTTTTTCACTTTGGTCTTTTCTATTTAAGACGGTTCCGCTTCTAGCTTTTTCTCATTTTTTTCACTACCTTTTTGGTTGCTCTTTATCTTTTGATTAAATTTTTTGCCATTTTTTGGCTTGCCGATGTTTATGCTCTCTTACATTTTTATATGTATCGTTCTTATCCATTTACTTTTTATTTGTTGCGATTTACTCTATGTTTGGGATTTCTTCTTTATTTTGTTGCTCTCTGTGTGGGTTTTATTTTTTTAATGGCTTCTGTTTTGTCTTTGTGATGGTTTTCGTTTGCTTTTGATCATTTTGGATTGTAGGATTTCTTTGCCATTTATCCTTTGTCGCTTCTTAGTATTTTTTTTATCGTGATTTTGTATTTGTCATGATTTAGGGTTTATTTTTACCAAAAAAAAAAAAATTGTTATGGGTTTTTAGTATGCTGGTTCTTTGTTTATTTTGATTTAGGGGTTTTTTATTTGAAAGATTTTTTTGTCGTGTGTTTACCTATATCTCCTAATATGATTGTTATTTGTGCATTAATGTTGTACATTTAACAATATTCTTACTGAGTCAAGCTCTTATTTTATCTTTTTTTTTTTGGTTTTCTCATCTGTTTTTTTTTTTGTAGAATTTCTTTTCTATAGTAAACTTTAGTCAAACGATTGCTTACACAGGTATGGTCAAGTTTCGAAATATATTTTATCTCAAGTTGAACATTTGGCTTTGTAACCTATTGTTTGAACTTTTAAATTAGATGGTTTACTCTTTTTTTTTGTCTTTGTGCCTTTCAATTTTTCTTTTACAATGAGCTTACACTAAATAACTATTTGTTTATTTGAGGTTAACTCCCATAACAACTTCTCTCCAATATTATCACATTGACGCACATAATTTATTAGGAATTATCAATGATGAATTTCCTACTTACTTAGTCAATTCTCTTCTTATATTTTTTCTTACATATCCTCTTCTCATTTGATATTGTTGAGCATTTAGTATTGCCTTTAGTAAAACTTAGCACTCATGATATTGTGTAAGATGTATGAATTACCTTTATATGCTGTCCATAAGAGCATCATGTATTTGTTCTGCCATATAAGGGTTTAAGGGTTATTATTAAATATCACAAAAAAAAAAATCAACTTTTAGTCCATAAAAAGTGATAATAATCTACTACATAACAAGCGGTTCATTTATTATTAAACGTTTATTACTAACATGGATTATTAGACTTAATTAGTGTTTAGAGAAACTATAACTAGATTTTGTTTACATTATCTGTTTTTGTAGTGTATTATCTGTTTTCGCTCTTTTAGTTTATTATTAAACCTTTCAATTACAGTGTATAATCTGTTTTTGCTCTCTTGGTTTTCTATTAAATTATTTCTCTTTGACTCATTATTTATGTGTTACTGAGTCAAGAACCTGTTTTATGTTTTTATTATTGAATTTTTTTTTGTCTCCTCATTTGTTTTCTTCAGGATTTCTTTTTTTTTTCTTGCAACAAACTTATATAAGACGATTGCTTATTCAGGTATGGTCAAGTTTCAAATAACATTTTATTTGAGGTTGAACATTTGGATCTATAACGATTACTACTTGGATTTTCAAGTTTAATACTTTACTTGTTTACACTGTCTGTTTATCTGAAGCTAACTCTCAAACCAGCTTCTGTGTGACATTATAACATTAATCCACATAATTTATCAGGCATTATGGATGATAGATTGCCTGTTTAGTCAGTCTACTTTTCCTTGTATTTTTTGTTACATATCCTCTTTGTATTTAATATTGTCTATCATTCAACATTAGTATTGTCTTTAGCATAAATTTAAGTTTTTGTTTCTCCAAATTTTGTTCACATTTGTTGTCGACTATGCTTTTTGGTTGTAGTTTATTATTTGTTTTTGCTATTTTGATGCTATACTGAAATTTTTTTTAAGCTCACTATTTTTGTGTATAGCAAACTTTTATTCACAATAATGAGAATGTGGTCTTTCGATTGCTTGGTTGTTTATTGGGATTTGTAGCCAATTGATGGGAGTCATACAACTGGTAAACATGTCGTCATTGTGGCTTGGTTTTGTGTTCTGACTGTTCGACGATGTCATTTCTATGTCTATCAATGTTTTTTAATTGATTGATATATGGGTTTTTTCCTTTTCCAAAAGTTTGCATTGTTCTTTTCTAGATCTTGGTTTTTTCTTTTTCTTTCTTGTGCTTCCTTTGGCTCTCTTTATTGCATTCGCTTGCTTCTTTTTCAAGTTGATAGATCTTGGTCTTTCAGAATGTTTTTTATTTAACACGATGGTTTTTTTGTGCTTTTTTTTCTTTGTTTCTTTAGTCCTTATTTGTGAAATCCAAATTTAGGTTTCGTTCTTTCCCTGTTTTTGCATCCGTTTCTTTTCTTATTCACTTTAATTGGTTCAACTTTTCGACCTTATAAAAGTACCAACATTTATCATTGATTCTTTTCATGTTAGGGTATTTTTATTTTTATGTTCTTTTTACTTTTTTTTATTATTAACTACAGTATAGGATTTGCTTTGAATTCTTTTTCTTAATGTTCTTTTTTCTTTTATTTCCTGATGTTCTAATTACTTTGGATTTTTTTACTGATGTTTTTACTACTGAGCATGTTTTAAGTTGGCTTTGTCATTGCTTTTAGTTAATAACTGTTTGATCAGTTCTTTTTTTTAATTATTAATGATAGTTTTTTTTTACATATCTATTCATAGGTATATGTAAATTTTAGTAGGTTGTTCTTCTCGGTTTTGTTCTTGATGATGGATAGTCTTTTCCGTTTATTTTTACTTTGTTTGTACTTTTATTTCTATTTCTTTACATATTTGAGTTCGACAGTTTGCTTTGTTCAGTTGTTTTTTTTTAATGTGTTTTTCCACTAATGTTTTCATAGGTTACTTTTATTGATTTGATTTCTATTTTTGTTTTACAGGAAACTTGGATCAAGAGGTTGAGTATTCGTTGATTACCTGATCTTCTTACTATTATTTGACATTTTATTTTCTATTGAATCTATTACCTTTGTTTTAGGATTACTTGATGATAGTTTTTACCATATTGTTTTCCTTTTGAAATTTGGTGGACTTGTGCATTTTGCTGTTATGTAGCCTTAGCAATGCCCGTTCACTATATGTGTGTATCTTTATAATTTAACATGCATATTGATTAGATAATGTTTATGATTTACAAATTTTACATACTGGCTTTGTAATTTTTGTTTAGTTAGTTCATGGACTATTATATATGATTTTCGGTAAGAATACATATTTTTTTTCATTGTTGCTTTTATTGAATATTGAAAACCTATGCTTTATTTAGAATTTTTATTTAATGTTCATATTTCTATCACTATGTTAGTTTTGTTTGATCAAGGCTCTGATCAAACAGACAAGGGTATTTACTGTGGGTTTAACCAATAGAGCAATCCAAACAGGAATTGCCAACTACAAACTGTTTGATTTTGATGAATCGCAACTTCTACAATGGAATGCTTTAACTTCTGCAATCACTTCACCAATCTCAACACCAACAATAGAGGCACTAGAAGAACAAATTTACCCTCGCCAATTAAAAATCAAGTGGCTGGAGAGCTTTTTTAAGATTTTACACCACAGAAACAACCCATAATCAACGAATTAGAGAATTCCCTAGACCAACTTTTACTGAAGCTTACGCTGCAAAAGAAACCCACCGCCAACAAAGAGGACAATTACCCACCAAAAAATACAAGACCAGATATAATATATAAACTCCTACACTTTTCATGTACCATAATCATATAGGTTTATTTCTTGCCTCATATACTAATTAACAATCAAATATCTTCTTTTTTTTTTCTTTACAAAGTTACTTCCAAAGTTATCCACACACCAAAAAACAAAATCAGGGAAGAATCATCACCAGCCACTTGATGTTGACAGCATTTGGAACTACAAAGAGACCTATGCCCTAAAATGCGTTCTATTTTTATTAACAAGCACTACTATACATGAAAAACTATCATGTTATTTTTCGTTATTTTGTGTATATATCTATTTACAAAAGCAAAGCATAGGATCATGGCCTTAATTTCTATTAAAGGCCTTCGTTTTTTATGGACTAGCTACAAAACGATTAATTAGCTTATGAACATTGCCTTTGATTTTTGTTGACAGGCACAATTGCAATGATAGCTTTTGTATATACATAACAATTAGCAAAAAACCAAAACAATATATACTATTTCTACCTTTAGTTCAGTGGATTATCTTAATAATTATTTTTTATTGCATTTAAAACAAATAATTTATGCTTTTAAACAATTATCATATACTACTCCATTTTCTAATGAAATAATAAACTATTTCGAATAAATTTTTTTTTTCAAACTTCATTTAATCTTTTGGGATACATGAGCGCATCGCACGAGGCACAATCTAGTGTTATTAATAATAATGAGCAAAACGTATCGAAGCATGTATGTATGACTGCATTATATTTATTACCTATATACTACTCCATTTTCTAATGAAATAATAAACTATTTCGAATAAATTTTTTTTTTCAAACTTCATTTAATCTTTTGGGATACATGAGCGCATCGCACGAGGCACAATCTAGTGTTATTAATAATAATGAGCAAAACGTATCGAAGCATGTATGTATGACTGCATTATATTTATTACCTATATTGTTTTAATCTCTTTACAAATTGTTTTCAGGGAACAAAGCTTGATCGACTTATGTGAAGTTGGGAAAAAATGATTTGTTTACGTTTGTCAATTTTCCTAACATATTTTGCAATTTGTTTAAATTAAGATACTTAAATTTTTTTTCCTTTCTTTTTTGTTGAACTATGAGGTAGCATAATAAAATTGTTTAAAGTTTGTAGAATCATGCACAATTCCTTTGCTGTTCCATAAATTTGTGCTTTTATTTTATTATAAAATTATTTAATTACTGAAAATAATCTGTAAATAATATTGATAAGTAAGAATTCTTAACAAAAAGGTGAAAATTCGTTTGATTTCAATTTTCAATACGAATAATAATAAAAAAAAAAGGTAAGGACTCAGACGGCGTGCCGTGGGTCACCAGCTAGTTAGATATAAAATACTTTCTACAAAAATTAAGGCTTCTCCAGTTGGGCCCAGCACATAACATCTTGGTGCGGAATGTGCGTGGGACAAACTGGGTAAATTGAACTTAAACTTGGACAAATGGGGTAATTTACATTTTTTTCTCCTACTATACCACTCACTGCATTGCTAGCAGTCCATCACTTCTGCGAAGACTTCACCGAAAAAAGAAAATCAACACAGACGAAGACGAATTTCTTCCACATTTCACGTACGTTTACCCTTTCTCGATCTAAATATTTCTTAAACCCTGGGTTTCCCAAATTATCACCAATTTCTTCTCGATTTTCGAATCCTATAAAAAAGTTTATTTGCAAAATAAACGTCAGATTTTAGGCGGTTGACTGACTGAGGGTGTGTGTGTCGTGGATCTTAACTGCAGGAATGGCCAGAAGTCTAGCTGGATTTCTGGCTCTCTTTCTCTTCGTATTGATCTGCGGAGCCGCTTCTCTTTTTCAACCGATCTCCGATTCTCATCGATCTGCCGCTCTTGAGCTCTTCACTCCAACCCATGGATCCTTCAAAAGGTTTTCTTAAGCCCTAGTCTTTTTTAGCACACCGTTCTTTTTTTTTTTGGTGTTTGTTTGTTCGGAAAAGAAATTAGGAGAAAATGGAAAGATACCGTTGAAGGTCAAAGTCAGTTATATTTAAACTCTCTCTCTCTCTTAATAATTTTAGTGATGTGAAATTTAGGATTTTAGTATCTTTTTTGTTTGAATTGGAAGTAGAAAAGAGATCTTTGAGAATGAGGTTTTAGAATGCCTATCTTATATGATGCAATTGATTACCAGCTTAGAAGAGACATACGAGGCACTAAGAACATTTGAGGTTCTTGGAATTGAAAAGAAGCCTGATGTAACTGCCACAGCTTGTCGCTCCATTTCGGAAACCCTAGGCTCTTTGACTTCAACCCCAAAGGATCTTTTCTATGCTCTAAAAGCAAATAGCATAGTGAAATGCAAGATAAACGAGAAAATTTCTGAGGTATTATTTGAATTTTGTGTGTTGACATATGGTTCAACAGCATTTAACTTTGTTTAACCCTGCTCAAATTTAGTGGTTTTTTTTTTTCTTTGGAAAAGGGTATTATTACAAGACTTAATACTGCTGTCAATGGTGCAAGTTCGTTGCTGGACTTCTACCATTCGATAGGAGGTTTGGTACTCATCAAGGTAATGAATGCATGCGGGATACTAACTATTATGATGTACTTCATTTTTATGCATGTAGTTTAAGAAATTTTATGAGTTTTGTATATGATTTGTATATGCCCAAAATTTGCTTCAGTTTTGTTATGTTGATCAAGGGACCTTATTAACCTAGCTTCTGTTCTACAGGGTCTATAGCTTTAAGTTGTTTCTCATTTTTTGCCCTACTTTCTAATGCATTGTTGTCAATGCAGGATCAGACTTCTAAAGCTGATGTTTATCTTACTGATGCTGAGGGTGTTTTCCGCTCAGTCAAGGTTTGTTGCTATAACTAGCTTTAGTTTTATGGTCAGACTTAGATATGGTGCTGTGCCTACCATTTCGGTGGGATTTGTTATTTATGTGGTGAGATTTGGGTTTGTGGAAGAGGCTCACTACTTGAACTGACTCAAACCTCCATTGTTATATTTATATTTACCTTTTCACTTCAGCCAACTTTATGGCTTGATTTGTGTTGCAATGTATATTTGTCACGAATGCTTGATTTTATGTTATAAATTGTTGCCAGGCTTTCAGCCAGAGTGATGGCAGGTGGCGTTATAGTTCAAATAATCCTGAGTCTAGTGCCTTTGCTGCTGGTAATGATTTATCTGGATTCTACAACTTGTTTTTCGAAGAAAATGTCCAGTATAGCTGACCATATAGCTTTTTGGTTTCTATCATGATGTTACCTCTTTGATTAATGTGGCTTATCTTCTTCTCCCATTTAGTAAGTTCAATCAAACTGTGTGATACTAATTCACTTAGGCTTTGTAATATGTTTGCAGGAATAGCACTTGAAACACTCGCTGGAATTGTTTCATTAGCATCTTCAGAAATGGACCAATCTTTGGTAAGTAGTCAATGTTGCTTGCTTTGATCTGGTCAAAGTTTTGATCAGTTCATGAGTCTGATACATTAATCAGCTCTAAATAGATGATAAGATGTTCTCCAATTAATCTTCATTTTGCCCCCCTTTTTTGTAGGCAAATGCATTTTTTTTAGCTGTATATAGTTTTCTGTTTCAAATTTGGATTGACTATTTTCTTGCCCTATGTCTTTTTACAAATGGTTAACTTCATTTGCTAGTCATATCATGTGGGATATCTGGCTCATAGACTTGGATGGATCTTAAATTATTGTTTTTTAAAAGCAATATAAGTAAGGATTAGTATACGTTACTAGATCTCCAATTCTTTTGGGTGTCTATTTAATTATTAAATTATTGTGTTGAGAAAAGTGGATTATTGATTATCCTTTATGTGGTGATGAGGGCGATATTACAACTCTTAGAAGGAAAATTGGATTATCCTTCTTGTAAGCATAGAACTACTACTTTCTGTAGTGATGAGGGCTATATTAAAACTCTAGGCAGTCTGATTAAACTTCTTAAAACATATTAAGTTGCAGAGGGATGTTTTAGGTCTATAAACAATGCAAGACTCATCAAATGAGCTCATAATCATCAATATTTCTATGAATTTTTTTATGTTTTCAGTTTATTGTTTCATTTAATCATATCTTGGTGTCTTTTGATATCCAATATCCCTGCTTTAGTGAAAAGGTTTTGCTTTCACTTTAACGCTTATTTTTGTTGCTTCTTATCTGTGTTTGTCAATCATTTCTATTGTTAGTCTGGGCATGCCATAATCTATGTTTGCTTACTGTTTGCAGATCATTACACTAAAGAATGATATAAGCAAGCTTTTTGACAGTATTGAGAAATATGGTATGTATATTTTCTCCTTTTCCCCAGCTTCTTTCTATGTTCTATTTTTCTTGTTTGAATTTTTTTTTAATAACTTTTTGCCCCTAATAATTCCATTCATCATCTCTCAATTGAAAAAAAGAGAGAATTGTTTACTATTTTTAAATCTTATTTAGTTTGATATTTGTTTTTATTCTATTATCATTCTGTGTTAATCAAGTTATCTCTTATTTCAGATGATGGGGCCCTTTACTTTGATGATAAACTTGTTGATGGTCGTGAACATCAAGGTCCTTTGTCAACCACCTCATCTGTTGTTAGAGGGCTAACAGCATTTGTGGCAGTGACTGCTGGAAGTGTCAATGTCTGTAAATAGAGCTCACTCATCATGCATTTTTAGTCCACTTATGTTTTGTTTTTGGAATGTGTTCTTATACTCCTGGTTTATGTCTACAGCTTCCAGGGGACAAAATACTTGGATTGGCGAAATTCTTCCTTGGTATTGGAGTTCCTGGCGATGCCAAAGATTTCTTCAACCAAATAGACTCCTTAGCTTGTTTGGAAAGCAACAGGCAAGGTTTTTCTTTTGGCAGTTTTAATGCATTGCATTTATTTCATATGATTTGATGATGATATTAGCTCATGGGATTATTTCAATAGCTTTTTAATGATACTGATGTCTTAACCTTGGTTGAGTTTTTGTCACTCTTGAATAATACAGTTTCTGGTTGGTCCTGGAAAGAAAGCAAGAAATTATGAACATGCCTATTTGTATAGCTCTAGTTTGCAGAAGTTTTTGGTTTATTGTGTATGTTCTGGAATTGAGCTTAGAGTGTGTTTGTGTGAGGAATTTTGAAAGTTTGAAAAATTTTGAAATGAAGGCATTTTGAATGCCTCAGTTCGAAAGAATGGCATTTGTACTTGCATTGTTTAGATAAGTACTTTTTAGAAAGAAATTTTTAGTATTGGAAAACATAATTGTAGAAAAAGAAAACAATTATGTTAGGGATAGAATGAAGAAAAATGTTGAGAAAAATATGCAATATGGGTGCCATTAGATTTTTTAAAAAGATTTAAGTATTACTAATAAATATGGGAAATCAAGAGATATATTTTAAAATGAGTTTTTGTAGTTAGAGTTAGAGGAAGTAAAAGTTGAGAAAAAAAAAGGGAACATTATAAATGTTGATATCTAATTAAAAAACCATGGAATTTCACAAATCCCAACTCTTGTGGTAGAATTTGACCCATTAATAAATTCCTCATTTAAATTCCAAGAATTTTGACAATTCTTATTTTTATTTTGCAAAACAAGGTAATTTTATATCAGAATTTTTAAATTCTCTCTACAAAAGAAATTCCCTCATCCAAATGCACCCTTAGTGTTTTTCAACATGTTTTCTCACTTGCTATTTGTCTTTTGTGGCTCAGAGAGATTGCATTTTATCTTGCAATGTTCAGAGAGATGAGTAATAATTTTAGTGTGCCAATGTCTCCCTTTATTTTTGGTTTTGTACGATGAAACTCTGGAACTTAATAGATCTTAAATTTCATTTGCCATGCAGGGTTTCCATCCCACTGATCCTATCACTTCCATCTACAGAGCTTTCTTTGACAAAAAAAGACTCACTCAAGGTTTGTCCCAAGTTAAAATCTTTCACATGAATAAGTAGTGACTTAAATTCCTGTAAAGTGCCCAAAACCTACCACCCAGATTGATGGTATTAATGTTAGTGGCATTTCCATTTTGCTTCATGAAGATACTTTGTCATCTGACATAGTGTATGCTGACCCCTGTTCTGGTCTTTTAATCAAACAAGGAATCTTCTTTTAAGTCTCATTCAACTGCATCAAATTCATGATGCATATAAGTGGTCCATTGACTTGCTTTCCACCCTTTATTCATATCCATTTGCATACTTAAGCCTCCTTGATTTATACCAGATTTGGAATCACTTAATCTGGTTTAGAGGGTTTTGTTATTACTGACTTTTACTTCTGTTCTTTGAATGTTAACAGGTTAGAGTTAACACTGTGCTTGGTTCAAATGCACCACCTCTAACAGTGAAGCTTGTTGGAGCTTTTAGTTCTGGTTCAAAGGATGCATCTCTAGTTGAAAGCCAGGTCTGTTGTTCCCTCAAGTAGTGTTCATTTTTCTGGATGTAATTTCTGCTGCCTACAAGTGTTATTTTTGCATTTTTTTAATTCTGTTTAATATGATTAACTGTTTACAAAAAGTATGAAATGCAGGAACTGAAGTTTGACGCTGAAACTGGGGAACATATCTTGAGCAACTTGCCGAAGAGTATTGATGTTGGAAGTTACACATTTGTTTTTGAGGTATTGTTGTTGTAATTTATTCTTGGATTGAAGCTTTATGTTGATCTGGCTTTCCTTGACATATGAACTTTGAATCTTTGTAGATTGTGCTTCATGAATCGGAGCATGAAAAGGTCTATGTTGCAGGGAGCCAAACAAAAGTACCAATATTTGTCACAGGACTTATCAAAATTGAAAATGTAGAAATTACAGTACTTGATGGTGATCTGGGGAGCATAGAAACACAGAAAAAGTATTTGTCTACCTTTTCTTTCACTTATATTTTGTTGGTTTCTATAATTCCTATAATTGATATAGTTGATGACTGTGTTGGATACCTATATAATGTCCTGACGACACTTTCATAAGTTAGTGACTAGTGTGTTTGATTATGTTTTTTTCAATGACCTGTAGTTTTGTTCATGGTCTTATGTCCTATATATATAGGCTAGATTTAGCTGGGCATAATGCTGTATCATTATCAGCAAACCATCTCCAGAAGTTGCGTAAATCCTTTCAGTTGACAACTCCTCGTGGACGTGCTTTTAAGCCACATCAGGTTTGGACATCTACATGTCTTCATTTTGAATGAATTGTATTCTTTGCAGCAGTTTGTTGCTAAGTTTGCTGGCTTGCAGGCATTGCTCAAGTTGAGACACGAGAGCAAGATCGAGCACATCTTTGTGGTTGGAAACTCAGGAAAGCAGTTTGAGATTGTTCTAGTTAAGTATCTTTTTGTTCATAGGTTGGGTATCTTTTTGGGGTGTATGTCAGTTTAAAATCTTATTATCAAAGTATTGTTTGAGATTTCTCTTATTTCCTATGGCAAATGATAATGACTTATTAGTCTTTTCATTTGGAAACAAGAAGACGTCTATAGTTTTATTCTATTATTAAGAGCTGTTCCCAAATTAAAGTTTTCTTCAGCTGGCTCAGCTTATACTGCACTATTCTAAGATTTGAGACTACTATCAGATGAAAAATATTCAGTTTTATGTGCATAATAAAATCATTTTTTTTTATTATTAATCCTATGTGGCTTGTCTTGCAGAATTTTCTTGGGCTGGTTGAGAAGTTCTTCTATCTCTCAGGTAGATATGACATCGAGCTCACAGTTGGTGATGCTGTTATGGTAAGTGTTGGTTTTGCTCTTAGAAAATTTTCAATTTGTATGAGCCCACAAATATGTTGAAATAAATATATATCTTTTGCTTTCTTCAGGAGAACTCTTTGTTACGAGCTATTGGACATATCGAGTTAGATCTACCAGAACCACCAGAGAAGGCACCCCGCCCTCCTCCACAGCCTGTTGATCCTTACTCAAGATATGGGCCCAAAGCAGAGATAACACATATCTTCAGGGCTCCTGAAAAGCGTCCACCTAAGGAGCTTTCTCTTGCTTTCCTGGGTCTTACTATCTTGCCATTACTTGGATTCTTAGTTGGGGTGAGTCCTGCTTGTGTTGCTTTTTATATTTTCATTCAACCAGAATGTTACTGATATCTGAATTTCTAATTTATTTATGTTTTAAATCTTTTATGCTTGTTCATCGAATTGTTTGACTTTGTCTTGGGTCTGGTCCAAAACTCAGACTGGGGGCTTCTTGACTCTACATGTGAACTTATAAATTTGTTTGAAAATTTTAAATCTTAGGTTGAATCAACATTTCTTGTGGACCTGGCTCGTGGACTTATTTTCGTAACTCCTCACATTTCTGTGTGTCTGTAGCATGTTGCATGCCACTGTCCTGCCGTTGCTTCTTAGTATTTTTCTTGGGGGGTCATTGGGTGTTTCATAGTTTAGAAACAAGGACTTATTAGACTGGAAAACAGGGAGGTCTTTTAACATGAGGTTTTGGAGCTATTGAGCTCTTTAGTCTTGGGCCTGGAAAAGAAAAAGCTTTGTGTTTTAATGGCATTCTTGGAGCTTGTTAAATGATCTCAGTAGAAGTCTGGCATTTCAATTGGCAGTGTTGCTGTTGAGATATGGGGGGGTTGCAATTTTGGAGGCGTGATTTTAAACTGTTTCTGGCTTGTAATTGCATCTGTG
Organism: Theobroma grandiflorum; assembly: GCA_036013995.1. Taxonomy (NCBI): domain Eukaryota; kingdom Viridiplantae; phylum Streptophyta; class Magnoliopsida; order Malvales; family Malvaceae; genus Theobroma; species Theobroma grandiflorum. Next base: position 12,769,781 of record CP142130.1, on the reverse strand, counting down.
CATATCTTAGTAGTATTTAGTTTAGTAGAGCGTGCTCATTCTATTTTGGAACTTGTTGATAGTGACAGGGTGAATTTGGTTTGACAGCTATTACGTTTAGGGGTGAACCTGAAGAACTTTCCCAGCAAAGCCATACCTGCCACATTTGCCATTCTCTTCCATGTTGGAATTGGAGCAGTTCTGTTGCTGTATGTGCTTTTCTGGTTGAAGGTTAGTATTATTATATAGTGGTTAGCAAAAGTCAATTGCAAAAATTGATTATATTGTATCTCATTCATTAAACTTTTTGTATTTGATGTTGGTGCAGTTGGATCTATTCCAAACACTGAAACTACTTGGTTTCTTGGGAGTTTTTCTTGTGTTGGTTGGGCATAGAATCCTTTCCCACCTGGCTGCAACATCAGCCAAGGCGAAATCTGCCTGATTGAAGAACAAACGAAAAGATTTGTCTACTACATTTTAGCTCAATTTTGTAGGCTCATATTTTCTGCTACGAATCTTAGTAATTAGTGTTACAGAAAAGAAAATACAATGCTACTTGCGTGTCGATGCCATATTTGGTAGCAAAAATATTCCTAATATAAAAGGCTGAGTTGACTTCAGACATTCGTGGCTTCTTTCGGATGGCTGCCACTGGACTGGAATTAATCTACGTTTCTAACCCTTTAAAATTTATTACTTGCTCAATATCATTTTTGTTAGAGCCTTCGATTCTGCCAAACAAGTAATTCAAATGGCTATATATATATATATATATATATATATATATATATATATATATATAGGAAATTATGAAAAATAGTCTTTCTTGTAAAGGGATTTCAAAAATAGTCATCAGGATAAACTTATTTGTTTTTAATCATTAAAAAACATGGGTAGACGAAATTGTTTTTAAAAAACATTATATGAAATGAAGTTGTAGATATTTGTTGCTTTTCGTCATTGAAAAAAATTAAAAATTAATGTTCAGTTGTTAGAGTTTGTTCATTTTTCACTTTCAGTTTTTTGAATTGTATTAATTTTGTCAATTTTGTGTTAAACACTATTGTCATCAGTTCTTTTAACGTTTTGAATTGTAAGAGTTATGTCGATTTTCTGTTAAGTATCATCGTTATCGTATTGTGATTTATCTCTCGTCATTTGGTTATATTGTTCTTAAAAAATAAATCTCATAGCAGAGATGACATTAAAATACGTTATTGGGTTTATTGTTGCAATATATATATTTGTGAAACTTTTTGTGTAAATTAGTAGACGGATTAGAAACAGGTGACCTGTCACTAGGTGATCTTGAGATTGATCACGCATAACAAAATTGATCATGTTATAGGTGTTCTTCCCTTTCTTAATTTTTGATAAAAATATTTGGGATTTAATTTCTGAAATTTGACCTTGTATAACAAGAACTCATCTCTGTCTTTGATACAAGTTAAAAACAGGATACTAATTATAAAAAAAATATGAATGGTGATGACATCATGAGATCATGATAGTACTAGAATTAGGTTTGTGTAAAATGGTTGACAAATTAATTATTTATTTTTATTTTTAAAATTTTAATGGGGTTCTAATTTTGTTACTTGTGATAAGACACGGTGGTCAGTGAGTGGATGTCATTTACAAAGGTGGTGAATCACGAATGTGGGAGGTTAAGAGTTATTTGTCGTTTGCGGGCTTGATAAAGCTGGTTGAAGATGTTGTTGGCGTAAACTCAGAAATTGACGAGATTGAGTTACATGCATTGACCAGTACACCTGGGGAGCTATCACGATCAATTATCAAGGATGATGAGGATGTTGCATTAATTCTGCTAGAACAGAGGAATGTTCCAGTTGTGTATGTCAGCATTAAGAAATGCCAAACAAATGTTATGTCACGTCACATGAAGGAGATGAACAACATGGTAATCAGCTCAATCAAAATGAGATTTACAATGTTTCACTTATACCAAAGCATTCGGTCCGTAACCCGCAATTGAGGTATGCATAGGAGTTTGTGCAGCCCGATAGACAGGCGACATTGATAGAATAGTTAGGTGCACAATTCCGACCAGGATGTGCATCAAATCAATTAGTTGCTTCTGTTAAAGGAATGCAACGACCTGGTGAAACTGTAGAGTGTGTAATGGCAATTTCAAATGAGACTATGACACTTGAGTACAACATTGTGACGTTGGAGGTTAACGCTGTGACACTAGAGGATAATACTGTATGTGATGAGGGATATGAAGATTTGTTCGTTGCTGGTGAAGATAGATTTGATGACAATTCAGATAAGGGGCTTGACGAATGGGATGATGACAGTTCAGACAATGATTGGCTTTATGACAGTGACATTTCAATTTGCAATAATGTTGAAGGTGAAACGGAAGATGTTGGAGGTGAAACGAAACCTATTGAAGGTTTTGATATAGGAAATGTTCAGTGTGATCACCCCATATACAATAACTCCATAACTGGTGAGGACGATTCGTTCCGTTCTGTTGATACATTGCTTGATGATAGTTATCAGGAAAAAGGAAATGCATGGATATCTCGTATGTGACGAATTGCAGGTGCAGAAAAGTTCTCCTTCCAAACAATTACCACTGAGGAGTCAACATGTGCCGTTGATTACTTATACAAAGGAAGAATGTTTTCTTCGAAGGCCGAGTCGAAATGAGCTCTGAACATGTTGGCTCTAAAATAGTAGTTTGGGATAAGAGTAAAAAAGTCATGTAAAGGTCGTTATGAGGTTGGTTGCAAGGACAAGGCATGCAAGTTCAGTGTGTGTGCAACGAAGTTAGTTGGCGGAGGAAAGTATTGGCAAGTTCGGACGTTCCACAAAGTACACACATGTATTGTTGATGGTTTGTAAGGGCAATATCCAACTGCGAGTGCGAAGATAATTGGTGAACTTATCTTACATAAGCTTCGTGCTAATGGAGTAGCATTGAGACCTAAGGACATAATTGGTGTGATGAGGGTTCAGTGGGGATTGGAATGCTTATATGGTAAGGCTTGGCAAGCAAAGGAGTATGCGGAGAGGCTTGTTTTCGGTCCCTCGGAGGAGTCATTTCAACTACTACCCTCGTATTTTTATATCTTGGAACAAGAAAATCTTGGCACAAGAAAATCTTGGCACAGTCATTGTAGTGGCTACTGATGAGGCTAAAAGATTCAAATATTATTTCTGGTCATACGGGGCTTGTATTCGGGGGTTTAGGGATGTAATGCGTCATACGGTTGCAATTGATGAGACACATTTGAAAGGCAGGTTCAAGGGTGTTTTATTTGTCGCTATATGCAAAGACACGAACGAGTGTGTATATCTAGTTGCGTTTGGCATCGGCCATGTTGAGGACAAAGAATCATGAACGTGGTTTCTCAACAAGCTGCGTGATGTGGTTGGTTGTCTTGAAAACACGATGTTCATTTCTGATCAGCATCTCAGCATTAATAAAGCAATCCAAAATACATACCCACAAGTGCACCACGGTTTATGCGGTTACCATTTGAAGAAAAACTTTAAAAACAAGTTCAAGCATGATGACGTTTCTATGATTTTCACCCTTGCTCGAGATTGTTATAAGGTTTTCGATTTCAACAGACATATGAACCAGCTCAAGCAGATTTATGCGGGAGCCCATGCTGATCTTTTGAGAATAGGCCCTGAGAGGTGGGCACATGCATGTTCATCGGCAAGGCGATACCAAATGATGACCTTGAACATTGCGAAATGTGTTAACTCATGCTTGAAGCATGCAAGACAAATGCCAATCACTGTTTTGATCAAGTTCATCAGAGACATGTTCCTGCGTTCCATGACCGGTATGAGGAGGCCGTCAAGGTGACCACACCCTTTAGCCTTTGGGTTGCCAGGTAGTTGAGCAAATGCTTCAATGATGCACATCGTTTTGTAGTTAATCCTATCAATCGGGTGGAGTTCGAAGTTAAAGACGGAAAGATGGACGAACTTGTTAACCTGTCCACGAAGACGTATTCATGCTGTGAGTTCCAAACAAATTTACTGCCATGCAGCCATGCCATTGCATCAATAAGGTTAAAATATCTTGCTTTATTTCTTATTTGAGCCTTAATTGACATAGCATTTACATTGTGCTTGAAGATTGAGTTCATTATATTTTTTAGTAAATGCAAACGTGAAGCCATTGAATTTTGCATCGACTATTACAAGACAATCGTTTTGGTGGAGGGTTATGCGGGGTCTATTCGCCCAGTAGGGCATCCTAGTGAGTGGGACATCCCTTGCATGTGAAACAAATTGTCGTCTTGCCACCACTTTGGCGAGGCCAAGCAGGAAGACTTAGGAGAAGAAAGATTCTATCGGCTGGTGAAGACAGTCGAGCAGGGAGATGTTCGCAATGCAAGAGGTACAGGCATAACAAACAGAATTGCCCATCTCCATTTGCAATTCCATCAACAAATTCGGCCCATCTCCAAGTCAATTAGCGCCCCCACAAGTGGGCCGATCGAAAGTATGTTCAAGTTGCAGAGAAATCGGTCACACACGCAACAACTGTCCAATTCGAAAGACGATGTCTGAAAACGTAGGGTGTGTTGTGGATGAAGACAAATTGTTGACCTAACTAAATGTGTAACCCATGTGCAACCCATGTGCAATACCTTTCTCACAATTCCCACTTGTAGTATCTTACATTCATTCATATTTGGTTTCTGTTTGTTAGTTTGCTATTGTATATGAGTATTTTTTTTATTAATTTTGTAAAAATTTCATCTAACTTTAGTAGCTTTCTAAATCCTAATAGTCAATTTATTTTTGTCAATTTTTAATTACAAGGTTTAATTTATCTTATTAATACCTCCATATAAAACTTTAAGCAAATCACTTAACAAAATAAAATAAAAATAAAAAAATAATATTGTCCCAAAGAGTTTACTGTATAGGATGCAAGTGTTGGAAGAGAAAATTTTCGACCAATTAAAAACATATCACATGAAATTTAAGATTAAAACGCATGATTTGACCAGACGTATTTAAAAAATTTATTTATCATCCAATCAAATTTCATCTCTAAATCATCATAATTATTTTTAATTAAATTTTTAGGGTTTAAAAAGAAAATCAAATTATTATCACCAATTATGTTTAAAAAACTCATCAATCATTCAACTAAAATTCATATATGAATCATTGCATTGCATTTATTGCTATGAGATTAAAATAATTTATAGATAAAATCAAATAAGCAAATAATGCTGGTATTATTAAATTGAATATAGTGTTTTATTTTTAAAACAAAATTCAAATATAAGGAACAAAATGAATGAAAAAATATAAATATATTATGCTAAGCTAATAAAAGAAATGCCATGTGACAGTTTTGATTATGGAATCATCTGGTGTGGGGGTTGAGCTTAGGCTGTAATTGTAGATGTCAATGACATGCTTTGTGAGATGCTAAGTGCATGCGGATACTGGTGGTGACACGCTAAGTGCATGCTTATACTGGTGGTGACACGCTAAGTGCATGCAGATGCTGGTGGTGGCATGCTAAGTGCATGCTTATACTAGTGGTGACACGCCAAGTGCATGCGGATGCTGGTGGTGACACGCCAAATGCATGTTTATATTAGTGGTGACACACCAAGTGCATGTGGATGCTGGTGGTGACACGCCAAGTGCATGCTTATACTAGTGGTGACACACCATGCATACTTCTATGGTGACACGCCAGGTGGTTGCAGTATTAATTTAAATTTACATCACCTTCTATGATTTATAGGCATTGTGCTTGAAATGATAAAGCAAGAATAATGGGAAAATAATGTATAAATTGTATGAATATTATTAAAATTAATAAAATTAATTGTATATACAAAAAAAATGATGTACAAACATGGGCCGACGATATGTTTAAGGTTCGCTCTCACAACTGTTGGAAAAAATTTCAAGAGCGTATTGGCTATGCATATTTGCAATCTTATTCTGCTTAACTCTGATTGATTCTGATTGCAAAATATCGTCAATGTACGCAACCATGAACATACCACAGCTGACGCTATCGTTCTGTCGATGTTCTTTAGCCTTGGGCAAATGAATTTCCAATGGCATCGGTGTCACATCCTGCATCTTCCGACGTGTTCTGTTGAAATAACCGGCTTGGTGGCAGATGATTGGCATCATTGTTGTAAGGGGTGTCATTTGAGCTGCACGAACTCCATTATCCTTAGAATCCAAAGTTCTTGCGGAGTCCACCACCTTGATCGTCCACCTCACCAAGTCGATCTTCGCCACCACCCAATGGCCACCCACATTGCAAGGTACGAAGATGAAATCGACATCTTCCCATTTTTTCCTGTATGTCAGCCTTTCACCTTGCATGTACCTCCGTAACTCATCTGTAATTTCCATGGTGGATCGAGCATCTTCAGTGGGGAATGCGTGGTGTAGCATATGGATGCTGTTTTGTGAAGCATGTATACATTAGCTTACACTTAATGCAATAAATAATTTACTATTTTCATAATTGAAAATTATGAAAAATAAACTTATGAAGAATATCGTGTCAACCACGCATGCATGGGCAATGTACAACTTCCACTTCTGCCCTGTCATCCGCTTATAGAGTACGCTGAGGTATGCGTTGATATGTTCACTTGTCATTTTTTCTTTGGGATCTTCTAATGTTGTGAAAAATTTTGCACCTTGATCCCCTAAGATCTTAACGTTACACTTGCATATGTAACATAATGAATTAATTTAGCCTTGGTTTATAAATGTTTAATTAAAAAAAAAACAAGATTTGTAATGTTATTTATGAGCTTACCTCGCACACTCATCTTTCTTGAAAGCATCGTACGCTTCCACCATTGAGCTCTTTTGATCCCGACGGCTCAATGAGGGGTTGACGTATAGGCTTGCAATGTACTTGCTTGCCATTTTCACCTGTGCCTGCTCAGTAGGGTTTGAAATTAATGCTACCTGATCCTGGACATCAGACGCCTCTAGTGGCAACAATCGCGACTTGCTGGCTTTAGGAATGTTGTGAGGAAGATGGTCTCCTTCATACACAACTATTGCAAGGTTCCCATCCCCTCTCGCAGGTGCATCGATCACTGGATGAGCATCTGCTGCCACAGAATCATCTCCGTCGGCACCAACAACATCATCATCGTCAATGTTAACACCAGGTTCATCATGGTGCCCATCATCAACAGCATCCTCGTCGTCCTCACTAGCATTGTGAGATGAAGGACCGCCCTACAGAACGAGACAAATGAGAAAATCGTTACCATAAACTGATGCCAAAAATTAGAACTAACCCTACTAAACAAAACAACCAATATATGAGCGAAGATTGAATATCGTACTTGTGATTTCAGGCCCTCTAGAATCCAAGCAACAACACGGTCCTTAAACGTCTGCAGGGCCAGAGTCAATGACTAGATTGAAGCCTTTAGCTCCGACATCTCTTTTTTATGTCGGTGCATAAACCGTCGCAACTAACGCTTCGTGACTAGTTCGTCATTGACTCTTGTGGATTCAGTCAACTGCAATAACATATTTTACTGTGTTAGTGTGTAATCATATATGGAATTGTTGAACATTAACAGTTAGAACTCTAAAATCCTTACTGGTGGCTCGTTACCAGTGTGTGGTTGAGCATGATCGATTGGTGCTTGAGGGGCTTGGGTTGCCTCCCTTAACTGTAATGACAGAAATTACTGTGTTAATTGAAAAACATATGCAGAAATGTTTAACACAAACCATTACAACCGATCTTACTGACGGCTCGTTATCACTGTGCGTATGAAGAAGAGCTCTTGGTGGTTGAGGAGTTGTCGTAGCATGCTCCAACTGCAAACATAGATATGTTAGTCGATAATCAAATATGGAATTGTTGAACACAAACAGTTAAAACCGTTCTTACCCGCTGTTCATTACCATGCATATGGTCATCCCTTTCTCCAACTTAGGGCCTGACAGCTCATCCTCTAAAGCAGCGGTAGTGCGCCTCCACTTAATGCCACCATTGGCTATTTTGTCCTTTACCTGTCTCCTAATTTCCCTCGTACCTAAGCCCCAGTTCGCCCGATCCTTCATGTATCCTATAGGCACGTACTGGTGGCCCTCAAATAGCGGGACATCAATATGCAAAAAAGTAATCCGGGCTGGCCTTATCCGGGGTGGGCTCTAAGGTCTCAACTACCCACAAGTGCAAAATAGGGACTGTGATTAAATTTAATTGTATGAAAAATTATTATAGAAATGCACATCAGAAATTAATAGCTGTTCACTCACCTGTTGAGATGACTCTAACTTCTCAACTGCTTTGTAGAAGTCTTTCGGTTTCTGATTGCATTACCATTTTAGCATACATGGGTAGACGTCCTTTAGAGCAAATAGGGTAACTATTTTTTGAAAGGCTGGAATTGCCTCAATTGCCCAAAACTACAAGTCAAATATAACGTTGTTAGACCGTAAATGATAAATGAGTGCAACAATAAATTTTTAAGTCAAAAGGAAACTCATAAATGTTAAGTGCCAGTACTTGAATCACCCACGTGAATCTGTAAATGTTGTAGTGTAAACGGGTAGTCGACCGTAAGCTTGAGACAGGCACTTCGAACCCCTTCAAAAAGTAATCCTAGGTTAGCCTCCACACATAATGACCCCATGGGAAGGCATTTCAGGAGTCGATGTCCTCCACCAATGAAAATAGCCAAGGCGTCACCCGTCTACGGTAGTTTTGACCGAATAAAATGTTATTGGAGATCAAGACAAATGTCATCTTGTTCGTTTCACCTATTCACTACAAGCTGCCTTCGCGAAATGTATCCAGCAACTCCTGCAGCTTAATGCTCTACTGCCCATTCTAGTATCATGCATGAATTCCATCTGCAACAACCTCGTACGGTCGTGTGAACATATTGGGCATTGGACCAAACTTCAGTCCAGTGATAAGGCAGAACTCCTGCTTGATATCCGCGCTTTGTTCTTGCCAATGGCAAACCACAGCTCATGCTCCATTGATTCTGTCGCCTTGATTCAACGAATCATGATGTTATGCAGGAGACCGGTGCTGAAGTAGCCTTGTGGATATACGTCTAGCAACATGCCAAAACACATACTCTTCATTGCATCGTACTCTCTTTTCTTTTGGAGAGTCTTGTTGATGTAATGTAGCTGCGACCACTTACAGTGGGTGTTGATGCCGACATTGAATGCCCACTTTTCCCTCGGCACTGTTGGTCCCAAAGTGAGTGCTAGAGGGGGGATGAATATCATTATCTCGACTCTTTTTCAAGATTGAGACTTAATCTCAAAACAAAGAATGCAAAGCAAGAGAGACAATGGACAAGGTATTTATAGTGGTTTGGTCTAAGATCTACATCCACTACCTTGATTATCCAACCAAGAATTTTCAAACCAAACACTAAAACGGTGGAATTCACAAGCTTCCACCAAGCTTTTTATAATGACTTTTCAAAGGTTTAGCCACAACCTTTACACTAGTTTTTCACGGGATTAACTAAAACCCAATGTGGTTTTTCAAGGCTCAACCACAACCTATCACTAGTTTTTCCCGGGCTAAACTAAAACCCAATGTGGTTTTCCAAGGCTCAACCACAACCTTTACTCTAGTTTTTCACGGGCTAAACTAGAACCCCAAGGTGGTTTTTCAAGGCTCAACCACAACCTTTACACTAAACTTTTCAAGGCTAAGTTGGAACCTACAAGCATTCAAGCAAACCTTGCTTGAAGCACTTAGAGTGAAACCCTCATTCCAGGAATACAAAGATGAAAGGAGAAAGTACTTAGTGACCACACGGTTGATCTATGTGGTACAAGTTTAAATGCTAAACACAATTGCTAAAGGTAGACGTTTAAGTGCAAAGAAGAGTACAAAGGATTTTCAAGTTTTTCTACACTTTTTGGCTTGAATATGATGGAGTCTTTGTTGATGAAGCCAAAAGTTGTTTCTTTGGCATTTGAAGATCCTTTTATAGTTGGAGAGGCTTGTCTGATGGTTGTTGGGACGTTTATGATCGTTAGAAACAGTTTGAGGAAGGTTCTAGCCATTATTCTATCTTGTAGTGGCCTGGCGGATATTACAGATAGAGAGCACTTAGTCGACTAACCCATTTTCTTGGTCGACTAACTCGATTTTGTTTCTCATCAAGCTTCAGCCTTGTACTTCTCTACTTTGACTTTTGTTCAATCAATGATCTTCCTTGTCATATTAGAGGACATCCTTCATAAAAATCAACTTTGTTCTTTATCCAAATTACATCTTTAAGAGCTCATTAGGAAGATTGAAATATTATCACTTTGTAGATATTTCTCCTGCACACTTAGGTAAAACATTAGACACGAATGACATGAGAATGTTTTATTATCATCAAAAACTAATGAAGCCAACAGGCACAAGCAGCAAGCTATCAAAATCCTTATGCTGTCTGTATTGCATCTACAAAACATGGGACACATGCATAATTGAGTTAGCCTATAACGTGGAAACGAGGTACACTGAAGAAAGAAAAAGAAAGAAAGAAATAAATAAATGTGGTCACATGCCATGCATAAGTGTCGTGACTAGACTTAGCAAATCGTGTTTCCGTGTCGTAAACGTGTCAGACACAATTAGATACGAAACACGTTAAGGGTAAACACGAACACGACACGTTTAATAAACGTGTCTTAAGTGTAAAACACGTACACGAACACATTTAATAAACGTGTAACATGACATGACACAATTAACACCTTTATTAAGCGTATTATTATACGACACGACACGATTAATACCACGTTTAACACGTTAACACGATTAACACGTTTATTAAACGTGTTAACATACGACACAACACGATTAATAACACGTTTAACACGTTTACATGATTAACACATTTAAATAAAAATATTTACAATTAAATTTAATTTATTATTTAAATTTAAAATCTATAATTAAAAAAATAATTATAACAAAACAAAAATAATAATAACATCAAATATAACAAAAATTAATATAAATAACATACATAAAATTCATTATCATATAATATGATAAAATACATAATAACATCAAATCTTTAAATACTAACAATATTAAAAATCTTTCATAACCACATCATAATATTAAAAACACATCATTAACTACATCATCAGCCATGAACAAATCAAAACCGAAAACTCATTCGTCAATGTCGCATCATTCCGACCTCACAAAACCTAATAATAAAATAAAAACAATACATTAATAAAATTAAATCAATATAAAAAAAGTTAAATAAAATGTCAAATTTAGTTCAAAGCATACCCTTTCATTAATGATTAATCAACATCAACAGTATTAGAGCATTCGGCTGATAACATTTCTTCCTTACTAATTTCTAATTTATGACATCTGCAGTAAGATTGCTCATATCTGTTTCTACATATGCTACAATATAAAAAAATATTTATTAAAAATAATTAAATAAATCAAACTTACTCTAATCATGCATTTAAACAAAAGAAACATAGCCAAAAATAAATGAAAGAATGTATTACCAGTTTCCCCAAATAGCCAATCCTTACAACATAAAATTGCCTCCACAACATTTGATTTCAGTGAGCTCCGATATTGATCAAGAACTTACCGCCAACACTAAAAGCAGACTCGGAAGTCACTGTGGATATAGGAATGGCCAAGATATCTCGAGCCATGGCAGAAACCTCAGGATAACGAAACTGATTCGTCTTCCAAAATTGTAAAATATCCAATTCAATTGTCGTTTCAATCCTTTGTTCATCCAAATATTGCTCTAGTTGAGATTTATTCTTGTCAGTCCCAAACTCACGTTGAAAATTGTCAAACTCTTAATAATAAAAACAAAACAGTTAAAAAATATTAAAATAAAAAACAACTAAAAAATTAAATTTAATAAAAAAAATACTTAAAAAATAAAAAAAATTACCTTCAAGAACTGGTTTTTTCCTTTGTGCACCTTGTTCTCATCAAAAGTTGTGCCATTTAAAGAAGATGAAGTATTAGGAACCTTGACAGCATATTCCTCATAAAGAGCAAATAAATGATCTTTAACCTTTTTGAATTCAGCTGAATTACTCCCATAAAGCTTTGTGTAACTACATTCCACAAATTGAATCTTGTACCGAGGATCAAATATCACAATTATAGCTAAAATCAAACTAAATTTTGACCAATACTTCTTAAACTTAGAAAACATTTGAGTAGCCATATTTTTCAAATACACATCATCTCCACTCATATGTTCTTCCAAGGTCATGCGTGCCATGAATATCAAAGGAAAGTACAAATTGGCAGTGGGATACTTTGTGCCAAAAAACACACAAATAATCTCATAAAATACACTTAAGAACTTGCTAAGTTTTTCAATTCTATCCCACTCATCTCTAAATGGAGAATGCTTGAAATTTGAATCACTAATTTCCAAATGAGAAAAGGCCAAGCGAAAATAAAGTGCACTTTCAAGCATGAGAAATGTGGAGTTCCACCTAGTTGGCACATATTGTTTTAAGCCTCTTTTTGCATTCAAATTCACTAGGCTCACACACTCTAAAAACTTTTGTTTTCTCCTTTGAGAACCTTTCACATACTTAATACTTTCTCTCACTTTTTGGATCGCACTATCAACTTCTTTCAAACCATTTTGCACAATCAAATTAAGTATATGAGCACAACATCTTATATGACCAAACTTGCCTCCTCCTAAAAGTTGCTTTCTCATATTCAATTGCACTTTCAACAGATCAACAAAAGTATCATTTGCAGAAGCATTATCCAATGTTATTGAAAACAATTTACTTTCAATGCCCCATTCAACTAACAATGCATAAATCTTTTCACTTAAAGCAACACCACTGTGTGGAGGTGGCATAAAGGAAAAATTCTAGATTCTTTTCTGTAGAACCTAATTTTTGTCAACAAAATGAACAGTAAGACACATATACCCATCAGTAACAACAAAAGTCCACAAATCAGTAGTCAAACAAATCCTACTAGGTGATTCTTGAAGCAATGATTGTATCTTACATTTTTCTTTTTTATGCATCTTAAGTATATCAGCTTTCACAATGTTCCTAGAGATCAAAACAACATCTTCACGCAAATAAGACAACATAGACTTAATGCCAATATACTCCACAAATGATAAAAACAAATTATGCATCACAATTGTAGCTACCACTAATTCACGAAACTTTTCAAGATCAAACTTTGAAGACCTCATCAACATTGAATTATGTTCCTTAGAAAGTATCAGTTGACCTATATCACGTGTGTCTTTCCTAACACAATTATCATTATGACGTTTCAAATTACTTATCCCATACTTGTTTTCATAATTCAAAATATACCAACAGAGCTTGCACTTTACTTTTGTTTTTCCATCACTTGAGTTCGTTTCTGGCAAACGTTCAAAGAATGTCCAAAGCTTTAAAGTTAATTTTCGTTTTTTGGGTTGGCATGGCTTTTTTTCATCTATTGCTCCCAATTGCTCAATCTGTAGACAATCATCAGATTCCTCCAAACAATGAATATTTGATTCAAAAGAAACATTGATATTGTCAGATTCCATCTGCAACCATCAACAACATAAATAACAAATAAGAATTTATTCTCATAACAACATCAGCAAATAAGTTTCCAAAGAAGACAATATATGAAATGAAATAGGAGAAAAACAAATAATCCTATCACCAGCAATAATAAGTCACAAGCAACAAACAAAACATGTATATTAATTAATCATTATAGATCAAAAGGAAAAACAAACAACACATGTAGCTTTTCTCAGTTCAATTTTATCTAAGGGTACTTTACTATTCTTGCTTTGCTGAGAGGACTTTGTTGATATAGAGAGTTTAACTTTCAATATCCAACATTTCAACAAAACCTAGACTTGGAAGCAGTAGCTAAAATTGAATCTACATGCAGGCAACAAAAGGGTCAAAAAACATAAAATCAATCACAAGGATTTTGTGTCAATACAATGAATGCCAGCTTGTGAATCCAAAAACAAAATAATAGATTTATACTTGGCAATAAAACAGAGCAACAGAAAGAGAGTAAAGAAGAAAACATGAAGCAGTAGATTTATACTTGGTTTTGATCCATTTACTTATGTTCTTAACTATTAATTTATACTTTTTTTATGTAAATTCAAGTTGAGGTTTGACAAAGGTTAGAAATTAAATTGGTTTAGATTGGCAGCATGATTTTGAAAGCTTTGAAATTATGCACATACGTAAATAAGAGAAGTTTTGCTTAAAACCACCATTAATTCCATATTGAAACGAATACACTAAGAGCAATGATTGTGAAATTACATCATTGCTAACAAATTTCAAGAAAATGTTTCCATCCCAATACCAGAAGAAATTAAAAAGAACTGATAATTAAGATCATAGTTTTTAGATAACAATTAATGAAAGGGAAATATTGTGCAGCAACTCCTTTTTTACATGTTCTCTTAATCTATCAGCTCTAGATTGACAAACTCCTACACAACATCAACGTGTCTGTCTTACAAAAGCTTGTTCCCTTTATTATGCGAAGAATGAAGAAGAGTCTCGGTGATCTTAATACAAATGTGAAATTAGACTGAATTGATATTATATATTATATAGTATTCTTCAATTTTGTTCATACTTGCTTCTCTTTTTAAACTCATTTTCTCATTTTCCCTTTTGTTTCTTTCAAAGCAGAACACAAAAGTCCTTGGGTCATTTTGTTGTTCTCAAGTCTTTGTAATTTGCAATAAAATCACTCTATGATGAATTGATGATGAAGTTCAAAAAAAAAAATTGCTTACCTCTGTTTCAGCAAATGGGTGATAAGCAACTGAAGCCTGAAGGGGTGAACTGGTGAAGACGACACGATCTGGAGACTGGTGGTTTGCCAGGTTTGGTGCAGTGCAGCGATGGGTGACTGAAGGGCCGAAGGGGTGAAGAAAGATTTGGAGAGTGGAGAGTGGCGGTTCGGTGCGGTGCAGACGTGCAGTAATGCACCGTGAGCGATGCAATCCCAAATTCCCAATTTCGAAATAAAATCTGAATTCTGAAGGTTAAAAATTATTAGGGTATTAATGTGTAATTACATTAATATCCTTTATAAAATTAAAAAAACTGTTTAAAATATTTATTTAAAATTATTTATATAAGGCTAAAATAGTTTTTAACTATCAATGTTTAATGGGTTAATAAACGCGTCACGTGTATACGTTTAAACACGATAACACGTTTAAATAAACGTGTTTAAACGTGTTTAAACATGTCTGATGTGTCTGACACGTTAAGACACGAAACACTTTAAAGGTATACCCATAACCTATTTAAACCATGTCTTCTCGTGTCGTGTCCAATATTGCCAGGTCTAGTCGTGACATGCCATGCATATCAGTGTCGTGACACGCCATGCATCACTATCCTGACACGTCATATATCAGTGTCGTGACATGCCATGCACTACAACTACTGACTCCTTACACGAATAGTCATGACACGCTAAAAACCCAAAAAACCAATTAGCCCACAACACGCAACCCTAAGCTGTGACACGCTAAAAACTCAAAAAACCAGTAAACCCACAACACGTCATATGCAGACGTGGACCCTTTTCTTCAACACTTTGGTACAACCAAAACCAGGAAGAAAACAGTTTACGCAATGCATAACAATTGGAAAAAAAAAACACCAACTTATCAAACCAACCCTAATAGCAAAAAAACAATGAACAAAAAAAAGTTTTAAAGAGTTTTAGATTGACTAACCTCTTCATTGATAACCGACATTGTTGCTATGATGTAGTTAAGCTTGGCAAGAACGAAGTTGAACTCTCTGCTATATTTCGGGATGATGAATGAATTAAACCCTTTTACTTTCTTTCACACAGACCTTCGCGATTTCAGAAAAATATTTACTTAAAATGAAATGGCCTTTTATATTCATTTCATTAATTTGGTGGAAGTCTAAACGGTTTCCTCGTTATTGCACCTTGTTATTTGTCCGTCTTCTTTCACATTATGGTGTCTCACATATTCAACCCATGCCGTGTCACACGTTGAGACCATGGCCTGTCACACACATTATAACCCTGTCGTGTCACACGTCTAACCATGGCGTGTTACACACTCTAAACCCTACTATGTCACAGCCGTGTCACACATTTCATCGGGCCGTTTTTCATATTATAACCTTGCCATGTGACACGTCTAACCATGGCGTCACACACTCTAAACCTGCCGTGTCACGGCTATGTCACACATTATCACTGGGCTGTTTCACACATTATAACCCTGCCGTGTCACACATTAAATCATGGCGTGTCACACACTCTAAACCTTACCGTGTCACACATTCTCATCGGCCCATTTCACACATTATAACCCTGCCGTGTCACACATCTGACTATGTGGTGTCACACACTCTAAACCCTGCTGGTCACAACCGTGTCACACATTCTCACTGGGCCGTTTCACACATTCCCTCCGTGCCGTTTCTCGAACTCCAAAGCCTACTATCACACAAACGTCTCATAGATTGCCTGCTGTAGCATGACCATTTCCTATTTCCAATTCACATTTTTCTCCTTTTGATTCACCACCGTATCAGGGATTTTTGGTTTCACATCATTCTCAAAGCTTTCGATTCATTACGACGGGTTCTTCATTCGATTTAATATCACCCTTCTAATATTATCTGAATGCCATATCCAAAATATTTGAAAAACCCTCTTATGCAATGTTATTTTGTTTTGCACAGGCTTCTGGGGAAAAAAATGGATGTTTTGCACAAAATTAGATGTTCGGGAATTCGAAATTCTTCACATATTTATTTTCCCATTTTCTGCTTGTTTGGGAGTACACGTCACCCAAGTTGTCTCACTATGAGCATTTTTGTCCCAAAATCTCTTCTAGTGGCTAAAAACAGTTAAATTTATTTAGAAGGTTATTTATGAAAACAAGTTGCTTTCAAGGGCTAAAAAAAAAAACTCCCCTATATATATATAGAGGATTTTTTAAGAGAGAGAGGAATGTCAAATGGTATCTTATAATTGAAAATTTTGCATTATTTGATTTGATTAAAGAAAATTAGATTATTTTATAATATAATTTAGATAATAAAATTATTACCTATTACAGGTTTGAATTTATTTTCTCAATTTTTATTGTAAATAGTGATTTTTAATATTAAATTTTAAGGTTTAATATATATTATTTTTTATTTATAAATTTAAAGTAATACTTATTAAAGTTAATTAATTATTATAAATATGAATTTAAACTTTAATTTATTTTTTATAAATTAATTTTAATTTATTAATTTAATTTTTATTCATAATATATGTATAAATTAATTTTAAATTTATTTTATTTAGATATTTAGTTGATAGTTTTAAGATACCTAAGTACGAGTTCAGATAGTAATATCAAAATTTAATCAAATATTTATTTATAAAATTTGGATAACAAGATTTAGTTAAAATATTTAAAAATAAATAAACATACATCCATATTTAAAAAATAAATAGTTTGAAAAGATAACCGTAATCAAATTTTCAATGATGAAATGCAGTATAGTAAAACCTCTATTAACTAATACTCTTAGAATCATGAAAATTTATTAATTAATTGAAATATTATTTAATCAGTATATTAATAATCTATTAATTTATACTTTAATTAGTAAAAAATTATTTTATCAAAATATTTTTTATTTATTTTTAAATATTGAACTTAATACATATATTGTGTATTGTGATTATATAAATATCATCTAATTATCAAATTATGAATTAACATTTGTTTAACCAAAACAAATTTATGAATGAATTAGCCTTTTAAATAGAAGTCATGTATTTATCCATTTTTACAACAAACTAAAATTACATTCGATTTATATTTAATTAATATACTTTATGAACATTGAGTCAAGTAAAAACATATATAAAAAGCATATATAATATTACAAATAGTAAAACTAAAAATATTGGCTTCTCATTTCAAAAGTATAAAGAAATCAATAATGACAGATGAAATGGGTAAAGTATTCTGTGAATATAACATAGAAAATTCAAATTGCACTCGAAAGTAGTTGCAACAATGAGTGTCCGAAAGGTTTAAGTTACAAGTGCGCCAAGTAATAATATTAAATACGATTAGGAGCTCAAGTATTTATCAGCCAATATCAATTTTCTCTTACAAAACAAGAATACTACATCAAAACTTTTTAATGTATTAAAAAAGTTGGAGACAAGGTTTAAAGAGATTTCAATTTCTAGGTAAAACAAAAAACATTGAAATCATATTTTATAAAATCCTCCCAATTAAGTCATATATATATAATTTTAATTTATAAAGAGATTATTAATTTATACGTCAAGTAAAACTTACATTTTTTTTCAAAATGTATTATCTTATAAATTTAACGAATTATTAATTTATCATTATTTCAAATTAAGAGATAAAAAATATTATTTAATTGAGATTTTTAATTTATAGAGATTTTACTATACTAAATCAATTTTGAGAATTATGTAAACAAACATGGAGAGTAGATCTCCTTTTCCACGCAATTGAATAAGGGAACTCTTCAACAGTGCGTAATCTTACATTTATTATTCAAGGAAATTAATTGGTGAAAGAATAATTATCTTATACAATCTATGAATTTAGCCAATATAAATGGGTTAAAAAAAAAGAGAGGAATAGGACCAATATTCTGGATAAGCTGTCTTCTATGTTCTATACTGAAGATGGAAAAGAAATAAAAGAAGGCAAGGCTACAAAAATTGTAGAAATGGGCATTGTTTGTGCCAACCCTGCAATGATGGGACCTTATGAAGTCAAAGGCATTTCTTGAATTGGAACTTTGCTCTCTTACTCTGAATCCTTAAGGCTTTCACTTGTAAGCCACATTTTCTTTTGAATTATGAGCACTACGTCCTCATCTTGCTCTGAGTCCAGCTGAGAGTCTGCTGTTGCCACTGATTCCCAGTGTAATGCTCCTAAATATTTCTTTATCAACCCCACTGTTGGTCGCTTATCATTAACAATGATGAAACCCTTAGGCCTCAAGATACGGTCCATTTCTAATAATAAATCCACAATGCTACAGTCTTTCTTTTCAATATCAGAGAAGACAGTCCAAGCATGAACGAGATCATAAGTTCTTGGATAACTTGAGAAGCTTTCACACCTGTTAGTTGCCGAGCACAGGAATTTTAGCAACAAATAGGATACTTCAAGGCAGACCAAAAATGAAATATATGAAAATGGAACTGAAAAATGGGGGGTGTGGTCTTTCTAAGACTGGTTATGTCCTGCAAAACAATCTTGCACCTCGGGGGTTTCCCCTTATTTCATTCAGGGTAAAGCAAAAACTGCTTACACTTAGGTAAAGAATACGTAAAACGGCTTTAGAACATTTCTGATAATTGATTGCAGCAGTCAATTACTCAGTTTCATATTAGCTGTTAATAACTTCATCGATCTGGTAGCTGTAACTGTTTGGTCTCTTGGAACCTATGGAGTCTAGACCCTGCCTACTGCACTCTTTAGTCTCCGAGAAAACTGGCTATTAACCTTTCTGAAGCTAAACTAAGTATTAGCATGTCTATTTTGAAATCCTCACCACAACCTTCCTTGCCCCCCTCAAAGCAGGACTATGCTAAAAGAAGCCATTGCATATTAAACTAGCAAAGTCAAATTAATTGTCTAATTAAAATTCTTAACATACCAGTTATGCACGGTTCCTATCAGGCCTCTGTCATATATTATCTTCAGAGTGTTAGGTCCACCTTCTGGCACCACATTCATCACCCAAACATCTTTGTCATTCAGAGCAGCTGCAAATGAACCCATGTTTGCCTTCATGTCCATTAGATTTCTCACTGTATCAGACTCAATATGTGGACCCAAAAGATTCCAATAGTTTTCAACTCTTCGCTGCCAAAGTTCCTGCAACACATCAACCACTGTCATAAACCAGCTTCTTTAATGCATGCACACATAAATAGGTAGAAGTTTTGTGACAGATTACCGTGTCCTTTACAAACATTCCATCAGAGTAGCCCAAATCAGCAAGACGGGGAGGTGGAGTAGTCAAACGAGCAGGCCAAGGAGCCAACCCACTCCCTCTTGCTTTCTGAATTTCTGATTGGATCGAAACAACATGTCAACTTCCAATATTAATCACTTCTAGCATGGAAACAGCTTATAATGCAACAAGAAAGCAAGGCGCAGAGCAATGTTTCTTTTGAGAAATAAAAAATATTAAGGGACATTCTCCTCCTTATTTAACATTGATAATAGAGGTTTACTTCTCTAATTGTCATAAATTATAAAAGAATAGATAAAAAATCAATCATTAATGCATGCTTAATTCTGCCTTTCTGCATATAGTTTTTAGAACTCACATATGCAAAAAGCAATAATATTAAGATACCAGAAGATTGCACTAGGTAAGTAGAGAATCTCATTGAAAGGGAGCACAAGAGCAACTATACTCTAAAGTATGCTTTTCGTTCTAAAACAATGGCTTCAAAGTTAAAACTCATTTCTATCTAAAAAAGAGTGCTGCGCCAACATGTTTAGTTCTAGTTTGCATATTTGGAATAAAAACCTATTTTAGTCTAAAGTCCTTGAGCTTTACACTAGCCTCTTCAACACATACACGTAGCAGTAGTCCATGTTTAATTCTAGCTTGCAGATGGTAAGAATCAATTGGATACTTACTTCAGTCTAAATTTGCAGGAACTTCACAAAATTCTCTATAATATTTATGTAGCAATAGTTCATAGATAAGCAAAGCAGACAATCAGATGACATATACAAGACAAAGGGCAGAAGTACTCACGACTGGAGTAAGGAGTGATACAAGCTTCCATCGGAACACCCCAAACTGCATCTGGATCATCATCAGATTTGCACATGGGAGGATGAGTACCAGGCTCTCTTTGCATGTAACAGTCATTTGTCAGGGGTTTGACCCAAATAACAGTTTGATTCCTTTTAGCAGCTATCTTCCAACACATTCGTTCCACAAGGGCACTCATTGTTCTCCAAATTCTCAAATCTTCTTCATCCTGGGCATATGCTTCAGGAGATGAATAGGCAAAATAACCTCCTGGCCTGAGTACCCGGTCTAGCTCAAGAAGAAGGATTCCATTCCTTTGAAGCCAATCAATCCTACAACGTGAACAATGTGCAAGTTCAAAAGATCTACTTGGGTAAGGAAGTCTCTTTGTCCCTAAAACACCGAGATATGCAGGAATTCCTCTCTCCAGGGCAAACTGGATCTGGTTTTGATGAACATCATTTGGTGCTAAAGACATTGCAATGATATCAGACGAAAGAAGATATCCTCCAAAACTAGCAACTCCACAACCCACATCAAAAACAGTTCGAATATTTCCCTCATTGTTTAAAATGTTGTCTGGAAAGTTCAGCATCTGCCAGTTGAAAACATGAATATAATTACTGCTGATGATCAGACTGAGTTTCATATATTCAAATAACCAGTGTTTTGTTCATTTTCCTTCCTGAACAGGACAATTCACTTACATTTGCCATCGAAGCAATATACTTGTCTGCCCCAAAATGGAAGTGAGTTCCGCCTCCAGGAAATGCAACCTTGTCACCCTTGACAACCATCCAATTCTGGTCAGATTTTTCCGTTGCAAGGTGGGTATGTGGTATATTTGCTTTCCATACCTCATCCCTGCTTTTGGGCCACTTGATAGGTATCTGAAACCATCAAGAACTATACACTTTATAATGCCTAAATCTGCACGGCCAGAAACCTATGAACTTTTCTTAATTCCATTTAATATAGAAAACTAGAGCAAGGCTTCACCTTGTATCCAGGTGGAGGAGGAATCAAACAATTGTAGTGCCTTTCGGGCTGTGGGCAATGTCTTTCGTAGTGTTCCATCACAGATAAATCCAGCTTCAATCTTGTCTGGTATATAAAATTCCTGTCTAGGCAAGGAATAAGCTCGGAATGTCGATCATCACAAACCTTTGACAAACCAATTAGCAGCAAAAACAATTTATATCAGGAAATCCATAAACAAAATACAAGTGCAAAATGGTAAAGAAGTTGGCTCATATAAATTTCACTCACAGGGAAACTCCTCAGCATAACACCATCATCTCCATCTTCATCTAGTTTAGCAGGAGTATCAACAGTATCTTCATCCCCACGCCAGTAAGAAGAACCAAATTTCCTCAAAGATTTACTTCCATACTCTAGTGCGGATGAACTGTTGTTTCGGGTGTATGCATAGAAGCAACCACAACAGATAACCAAAACTACTATCCAAGTGATTAGCCGTTTCTTTGGATTCGCATCAGATCTTCCCCTTGTCATATTTTTTTTTTTCACTTTTCGATCAAACCAAGAAGAAAGAGGAAAAGGATCTCCCTTCTACTTTAACTTCAACATACAGAGAGGAAATAAAGACAGAATCTTTACAAATCAAGTTATTGGATTCAAAAGACTAACTATACATTCAATACCCAAACAACCAAGTCAATATTTCACTCAAAGAAAATACCTCAAATTAGCAGTGCCTTTTTTGAACCTCCCCCACCTTGCATATTCACAGGAAACTGACAGGAAAACAAAATACATACAAAATTTCAAAAGCAATTATATAAAAAAGACCTACACGACCCACCCTCAGCTCCTCGGTTATCAATAAATACAAAACCATTCATTCCAAGAATCAATGGTTGAAAATGCACGAAATAAGACCATTTAGAGGACTAAACCATTATCATATTAGAGACATTGAATCCAATAGAACACAATAATGAAGCATTGGCAGTGAAATGATAACAAAGCCGTAGCATGAAAAAGGATTCTTTATTACCTTAAAACAGAAGAGACAGTACTGCAGAGATGAAAGAGGACAAACCCAGATCAAATAGAACAAACAGTTGGGCAGTTACAGTAAATAGACAGATCAAAGCATTGAAATTTGGAATTAAGACAGCGCAAGTGAAGAAAGAATTTGGGGGTAAAAAGGGAAATAAAAAAAAAGAAAGGAATCAAATATAACAGTAACGACTAGTAAAGCACCGACAGTTGCATTGTCGACTACATTTTGACATCCAAATCAAAAGCTTTGAAAGGAATAGAATAGAGCCAGTTCAGTCTTTCAAAGTTTCAACATTACTACACCTTGAAAATAATAATTAAATACAAAAAGAAATGCTGTCGGCAACATGGGCAAAAAAGCGGAAAAAACTAATAATTAACGGCTGAATTAATCAATGAATGTACATACCTGTAAAGAGAGAAATTAAAATTTGCTAAAAGTGGAAAGAGAGCGTGAGGAGCAGTGAAGAAACTTTTACAGACGAGCAGAAAGGGGAAGTTTTTGTTTCTTTTGAGGTCTTTCAGAATGTTAAAGCTGTTTCTGGTTTCTGTTTTTAGGCTGTCAGTCAGTTAGCGGGAGGGACAGAGACCAAGTTTAACGACAATGAAGGTGGTCGTTTGGTTGGTTTCAGCATTCAGGTGTAGACGGCGGTTTTTTCTGGGGTTTTCGTTAGAGATTTAGAAGAAAGCTTTTCTTTTCCCCTTTTTTGTTTCAGTCAAACTAACTATAATAGTGGAAGTGTGGCACAGAACTGACGTAAATGCAGCTCAAATTTAACAAAATATATAAACAAATAAATAAATAAAATATGGATAAATGTAATTAAAAAACTTCATTTTAACTATAATTACACGTCACAGCCCCGAACAACTGAATCCAAACTGAAAAGTCCAAACCCGAGACGTGGGCTCCGCCGCCAGTGTTCGAATTCTCGCCGTGTTAGGGTTGTGAAAGGGAACTTTTTTCTGTCATTTGAGATGGAGAAAGGGAAAAAACGCACAAGAGAAGAAAATAAGGAAGAGATCGAGGCCGAAAGTAGCGATGCTGATCATTCTCTTTCTCTTGGTATGAAATTTCAAGCTTCAATTCCATTGACTTTACTTAAGCAAAAAAAATAATATTCCCTTTTGATTTATAGCGAATGTTTATCATGACTGGTCTCTTATTTTGCAGAGCAAAATCTGACCTTCAGCGACACTTTGGTGGCGCTTCGTATAATGCGAGCTCAGTTTCCTCAAATTGATAAGGTCAGCTCTCTACTTCTCCATCAATTTCTGGGTAATATACAAAGAAACTTTGAGATTTGGTTAAAACTACAGTTATCGCATTAATTTAAAAAATTCCTTTGAAAATACACTTGTCCTAAAATGGTAATGGTGTTGTATTTTTCATTAATTTTAAACAAAATGACAACATATTTTTTGTTTTTTATTTCTCCATTTCATATTTTAATTTCTTTCTTTTTGTCTTTCTTTTTCTTTTCATTTCTTTTCTTTTTGTTTGTCCAAAGCTTTTTGTTCGCACTTTCAAAATTGTGAGATTTAATTTATTATAATTACTATTGAAAATTTTTATTCATTTTAAAGTAAATCATCTTTAATTGCTATCAAATTGAATAGTTAGGTTAAATATAACTTAATTATGGATTAAATTATATATAATTCATTAAGAAAAATAATTATCATTCATGAGCTTTTATTTAATATAAACTTACCCCATTAGTTTGAAATACGCTCTTTATCTTTTTCAAAAATCTAACTGGTGTTAGGATTTTGTTAACCGAACTAATATTTGTTCAAAGTTTATTCTAAATACTAAAAATACAGTCATTTTGGTTATTCT
Source organism: Theobroma grandiflorum (assembly GCA_036013995.1). NCBI lineage: Eukaryota > Viridiplantae > Streptophyta > Magnoliopsida > Malvales > Malvaceae > Theobroma > Theobroma grandiflorum. The sequence goes on along the minus strand of CP142130.1, from coordinate 12,745,066 downwards.
TTTTTGAGTTATAATCAATTCTTCATCACTAAACCTTATTCTTTTGAAAGAAGTGGTAATTAGTTTATTTTAAGTAAATATAATTTTACACATTCATTTTCAAGTTTATATGTAATTGAATTAAAGATACGTTAAAAATGTTAATATGTAATTGACATAGAATATAACTTAATTAAAATTTAATTTGATAGTAATTAAAGATCATTTTAAAACAAATAAAATCTCACAACTAACTAATCTCATAATTTTCTAGTTAAAAAAAATCTTGTGTAAAAGAAAAAAATAAAGAAAAACAAAATAAATAGACAATAAATAATTAAAAAGGGTATATTTATCTTTTCATTTAATGTTAATTCTGGAATTAACACTAAATAGTCTATTTTTCACGAAACTTCAGGGGGGTAAGAGGATATTTTCAAATGAAGGGAGGGCATGTGTATTTTCTACTAAGCCTCATAGGGGCTTTTGTATTTTTTCCTAAATTTCCACCTTTCCTTATAAATATAGTTTGTTTAGAAATTTTCAATTTTACAAGCAAATTTTTTGGGTTGCAATGTGTAATTTTAATTTTGTTAACTTCTGTGTAAAGCTATAAAGCTAAAATTCATTCATTTGATTTGGTTCTGTTTCGTAGGTTGCAATTCAGCCTTTCATTTTACAGTCACAATTGTATAGCAGTGTAAAGGACAGAACTCAAGTGGATAGGGAGCTAGAGGTTTGCTTCCTTAACCTTGAAATTTGGAAAATTACTTTGCATACAAAGTTGTTCCTGAATTATGATTCAATTTAAGTTGGGCCAAAAGTTTATTTTATTAATTGAATCTTGAGAGTAGCATTAAAAAAGCTTTTATTTATTTATTTTTGCTTTAAATGCTGTTGCAATCTGAAGTAAATCTTATACAGTTATTATAATTAGTTGTGTGTTTGGCATGTTATTCTTGCATTTTATGCTGAAGCCTCAAATTTTATATCCAAGTTGTTGGACTTTATTTTATGAGATACACACACATATATATATATATATATATATATTAGTTGATTTTCTGCACTTTATGTATTTCTCTAGGGCATCACGTGGTTTTTCAGGAGAAAAAGGTATCACCTACTTTACAAGTTCGAATTGGATCCATATGCGTTTTGCATATTTTAGTTAGACGTGTATGTTTCATGATTAATACATCATATGGCTTTGGGTAAAATAGATGTTTGGGACATGTTTCATGGCTGAAAATTATAAGAAAAGATTCTTACTGTCTGTACAGTGAGTGCCTGGTTTTTGTGAAATAAGCATGTATATGTTCTAGTTTGTTAGGAGTTTCTTTAATTGGAGTATTTTTTGCAACCTTCTCTCCTGCAGTTATATATGGAATAACTTTTTCTTTTTGTCCCATGTGGTTTAAGTTATATGTTCTCTTTTGTGCAGTCTCTAAGGAGGGAGAAAGTAGTGCGCATTTTCAAACTAAATACTGGGCAAGATGATCATGGTATAATGCTTTTAGATGATTATATAAAGCAGGTTGGTTGATTGACGTTTGTGAATTCATTTGATTAAGAATGATTAGCTTGTCATGCTTAGTTTGCAACTTTAATGCCAATAGTTCAAAGCGAGAGTCTGTTACAAGCTGGACTGGCCTCTGATTGAGAAATTAGGCTCTATGTTGCTTGGTATTATTGATAAGGGATGCTTGTTTTGTTGCAATGCTAACTATATGAGTTACATTTTGACAGATTTTCTGTGTCCCATAATATTTGTGCAGATAGAACATGCTGTCAAAAGAATGGAAGAGAGGAAACAAGGTGATCTCGAAGTTTTTAAGTGGTTTAAAGTGTATGTTATTGAATCCAAGTTGGAACCTAGCATTGAACATCAAGAACTCGTGAGTGACCCAAACACCAATGAAATATGTTCTTTATTTGCATTTTACTCTACTCGAGATAGACATAACTGTGTTTATTGGAATCCTCAGTCACCAACTGCATTCTGTGAGTACAATTTTGAGTCATTGCGTGAACATTTTTTCCATGTCTGTTTGTTTTTGTATGTCTGGATGCTTATTCTTTGTGTTTACCATGCTTGTCTATTATAATCCATGTGTGGTGCACCTAGTTTTCCCCCCTTTCTAATGTATTGACTTGAAAGTTCCTTTGAGGAACATTGGTTTTTATAATTAAAATTATTTTACAAATTAATAGATCTTAGCCACTACAAGTCTATTAAATCTTTAGTTTGGATCTCCAGCTTTTGTGTTTTGCTCTTTGGTCTCTTACTTTATTGAATTTTGATACAGAGAACAGACAGATGCGCATATCTTTTTCTTGAATTAGGTTAACATTTGTTAAAATGGGCCTAGGTTCAAGTGATCCCAATTTTCTTTATGATGCAACTATAGTACCTAATTTTAATCTCTTACCACACCTTCCTTTCACTTGGAGATTTGACATGCCAAAAGCTTTTCGTATTCAATCTATCAACGTCCTTTACAGATAAATTTGCTACTTGTGTTGTATTTCAAGTGGTTCAAACCATTTCCTCAAGTAATCATTACGGATCTATAGCCAACTTGTAATTTGTATTTCAATAGCGTTTTGAAATTTGTTTTGGATGTTGATTGCCATGTGGTTTTTTGTTGTTATTATTTGTAAACTACTTTCATATATTTGATAAAGGTCTATTTCCACAATGTGGCTATTCCATTTGTAATAGAATAGAGAATATGGAAAAGACTAAAACAGCCTTAAACCTACAATAGCCCTAACACATAACAATATATATCAGTCTTTAACACTCCCCTCAAGCTGGAGCATAGATATTGATAATGGCCAGCTTGTTACAAATATAATCAATTCTAACTTGAGAAAGATTCTTAGTAAACAAATCTGCTAACTGCTCTCCCGTGCTCATATAGGAAGTATATATAAATTTTTTTTGAATTTTCTCTCGTGCAAAATGACAATCATCCTCAATATGTTTTGCCCTTTCATGAAACACTGGATTAGAAGGAACATGTAGAGCTGCCTGATTATTACACCACAATCTCATTGGAGATGAATCTGCAAAACCAATTTCCTCGAACAAATGACTAATCCACATAAGCTCACAAGTAGTTAGTGCCATAGTGCAATACTTGAACTCTACACAAGACCTTGCTACCACATTTTGCTTCTTCCTTTTCCATGATACCAAATTTCTTGCCATTAACACACAATATCCTGTAGTAGATTTTCTATCATCTCGTGACCTAGCCCAATTAGCATTAGAAAAGTCGTCAACTCAAGTATGTCCATGATCTCCATATATGACCCTTTTGCCTGGTGTCCCTTTTAAATACTTTAGAATACGAACCAAAGCATCCCAATGAATAGTAGTAGGCGCTGGCATGAATTGACTTACTACACTCACTAGAAAAGAAACATCAAGATGAGTCACTGTCAAGTAATTCAATTTACCAACTAACGGTCTATATTTTTCAAGATCTACAAATGCCTCCTGCTGTTGCTATAAGCTTCACAATTGATTCCATAAGGGTTTCACAAGGCTTTGCTCCAAGCAATCCAACATCTTTGAGCAAATCTAGTACATACTTATTTTGGGAGAGAAATATACCCTTTTAGGAGCAAGTTACTTCAATCCCTAGAAAGTATTTTAAGGAACCCAAGTCTTTCGTTTGAAATTTTGCTTGAAGAAAAACCTTAAGATCATGAATACCTTTTGATCACTTGCAATCACAATATCATCAACACAAACAACCAGCAAAATACAACCATTTTCAGTATGTCGAAAGAACATAGTATGATCCCACGAACTCCGTGACAGTCCAAACTCCAATACCACATCACTAAACATCCTAAACCAAGCTCTAGGAGATTGTTTCAATCCATACAATGATTTTCTCAACCTGCATACTTTACCAAACTCCCCTTAAGCAACAAAACTAGGTGGTTGTTCCATATATACTTTTTCTTTTAAGTCACCTTAAAGAAATGCATTTTTCACATTCAATTGATATAAAGGCCAATGATGAGTAGCAACTAAAGAAAGAAATATATAAACAAAAGTTAATTTGCTACAGTAGAAAATGTGTTTGTATAATCCACACCGTAAGTTATAGCATAACTCTTAGCTACCAATCAGGCTTTCAATCTAGCAATAGTTCCAGCAAGATTCACCTTTATTGTATGCACCCATTTGCACCCAGTGACCTTTTTACCTGATGGAAGTGAAACTAAATCCCAAGCACTATTAGTCTTAAGAGCCAACATTTTCTCTTCGATAGCAGTTTGCCAACCATCATGAGATAATGCCTCAGTAAAAGTCTTTGGAAGTGAAACTGAATCAAGAGAAGCAACAAAGGAACAAGAAGAACGAGAAAGATGGTTATAGGACACAAAATAAGAGATGGAATGAGTGCACTGATGTTTACCTTTTCAAAAAGCAAAGGGGAGATCAAGATCAAGATCTGATGATGTAGAAGTCAGTACAAGAAGTGAATCCGATGATGTATCTACAGGCTGAAGAACTGTTACATCAATGCCATGATGACGGGTGTACCACCTGTGTGATAGGAGGTCAAGATGAAACAGATGGAGTATCAAGACTAGGAGTACTCACTGTATAAATCAAGAAATCATCTATTGGCTTAGTCTCAAAAACAAAGGAAAGAGGGCCAGCAAAGAAAGGACTATGCTCAAAGAATGTGACATTACAAGAAAAAAAGATACTTGCCTAACTTTAGTGAGTAACAATAATAACCTTTCTGTGTACGTGAGTAACCTAAGAATATATACATTTTAATGAACAAGGATGTAGCTTATTAACAAGGGGTTGCATATCTTGAACAAAACAAGTACAACCAAATACCTTGGGAGGTATAAGAAATAAGGACTGATTTGGAGAAAAGATATAATATGGTGTTTGACCTTGAAGAATAGATGAAGGCATGTGACTAATAAGAAAAGTAGTCGTATGAACATCAGCCTAAAAAACATTAGGAGCCCTCATTTGAAACATTAATGCTCTAGCAACTTTCAAAAGACGACGATTTTTTCTCTACTACATTTTGCTCAGGAGTAACAATACAAGAAGACTGATGAAAAATAATATTTTGTAGCATGTAAGAACTAAAACAATAAGAGAAATATTCTCTAGCATTATCACTAAGGATACTAATATTAGAGTGAAAATGAATATGAATTTTTGCATAAGACATAATAAAGATGGAAAACAACTTAGATCTAGATTTTATTAAATATAACATGTACCTATGGAAAGACCATCAACAAATGTTACAAAATACTTAAAATTGGTTTTTTAAGTTACAAGACATGGACCCCAATCATTAGAATGAACTAACTCAAAAAGAGACATAGCCTCTTATTAACTCTAGACACATGTGGCACACATGGTGCTTAGCAAAACTCACAAAACTCATATGGTAAACTAGATACAAATACTAAGTTAGGATACATTTTCTTCAACACTGATAGAGATGGATGACCAAGTCGACAATGAAGTTGGAAAGGGGAAAGACCACTAGAATAGGCAATTGATGCACCAACATATGTAGTAAAAATTTCATCTAGCAAATATAATCTGTTTGATTCATTTCCACTATCAATAATCTTCTAAGTCAAGAGATTCTATAATAGACAATAACCAAGAAAGAAAGCAACGCAACAATTTAAGGTTTTAGTTATTTGGCTAATAAACATCAAGTTAAATGGAAAATTAGGAATATGCAAAACTGAATATAAAGGAAATGATAGAGTAACAAATGTACTACCACTACCTAAGACTTTACTTGTTGACCTGATGCAGGCGCATCAACAATATTATTTTATTTAGTATTTGCATTAGCTTAGGATTTTATTTGTTTATTTTATTTAGTTTGAGGTTTTTTTCCCTATCTTTATTAGAATTTTAATACTTTAAGTCTTTATTTAGGATTAGGATTTATCTTAACTAGTATAAATAGGTGATCCTAGATAGAGGATTATTATTAATTTTTGTTTATTTTGAAGTTTTATTCAAGAGGTTTCTTTAAAACCGAATTATCTTTTGTTGTTCCAAACACAATCAACCCCATTCAAGCCTAATTGTTGAGTTTTAATTGTCCTAAACCTTCTTACTACATCAAGTGGTATCAGAGCAAACAATCTTGCTATCCTACAAGGACTTTTAGCTAGGAGACTATGGTTGGCAGAGGTAGAGGTCGAGCTAAAGGCAATCAGTCCCAACAAGCTGAGTTGACAAAGATGCGGAGAATGATGGATGACTTAACCCAGGTTGTGCAAGCTTTGCAACATTAGGAACTGGTGGGAGCCCAAATAGAGAATCCGGAAGGTGACCATAACCCCCTTGAGATTCAAGATCTCGAGGATAATGATGATTTTGAGAATGAAAACCCCTTTCATGAAGATGGACTTGTAAATTAAGTGGCAAGAGTTGGATTGGAGGGTCGGTTTCTACTCTCCCTTGATTTAAATGGTGGCGGAATCAAGGTTGAAGTAGTTGATTTTCATGGGAAGTTTCATGAAGAGAATTATATGGATTGAGAAGCTAGTTTGGAAAATTACTTCAAATGGAAACCCATGGCAAAAATCGAAAAGTGTTATTGGTAAAGCTAAAATTGACGAGTACTTCACTTCAACGGTGGAAGAGAGTTGAAGAGCAATGTGCACGACAAGGAAGCTTAAAATCATCACTTGGGAGCACATGAAAAGTAAATTACGAAAGCAATTTTTACTTGCTGATTATACTATGGAGTTATACGAAAAGTTTCATTGTTTGAAACAAAATAACATGATTGTTGAGGAAAATACATCGGAGTTCAATAACCTATCAATTCGGGTTGGGTTAATTGAGAGTAACGAACAAACTACTTCTTGTTATCTTACTGGTTTGAACCATTCTATTAGAGACGAGGTGAGAGTAGTTCATTTTTACACTATTAAAGATGCTCGTCAATATACTTTAGTGGTGGAAAAGTGAGTTTCACGCTATGGTGCTAGAAAGCCCTTATATCGCACCAATTGGCAAAAAGATTTTGGAGCAAGACAAGGTTACCAAACATTTCTACAAAATTATCGAGAGGCTACCACAACCAATAACACTAATGGAGGTGCAATCAATGTTGAAAAGAATGATAAAGATAAGAGTATAATGCCTTAGGATTTAGAACTCATTTATGATAAATATGATGAGAAAATAGAGGAAATTGATGTGTATCCTGCACAAGGTGAGTTCTTGGTGGTATGAAGAGTGATGACTACAGCAATCAACGGGGAAGCAGAAGATTGGAAGAGGCAAAGTATTTTTAACACACGTTTGTTTGTGAAGGTAAAGTGTGTGATCTCGTTATTGATGGAAAAAGCATGCAAAATATTATTTCAAAAGAGGCAATCGGCAAATTGAAGCTTCCTACAAGCAAACATCCTCATCCTTACAAGATTATGTGGCTAAAGAAATGACATGAGATACTAGTAACTACTCAATGTTTGGTGAAATTCACTATGGGAGGTAACTTGGATGATGAGGCTTTATGTGATGTTGTGTCAATAGATGTTGGTCATATTCTTGTTAGTAGACCTTGGTTGTATGATCATGATATGGATTATAAAACGAAGTCAAAAACCTATTCCTTTTATAAGAACAACAAGAGGTATATTTTATATCCTCTTAAATAATAGGCTAAGCAATTGGCAACTTCAAACCCCACAAGCAGCAAAATCAGCAAAATTGCTGGGTATTTTTCTGTTAAAAATTTTGAAGTTGAAGGTAGTAATGAAGAGGAATTGAACAAGTAAATCCAAACATCTATTAGGAGTACGTTAAGGCCTACTCGTTGGAGTCAAGTTTTTTTTAAACCCGAGGAAATTGATGTAGGTGTATCAAGAATTCTATTTTATTTAGTATTTTTGTTACCTTAGGATTTTATTTTCTTTATTTTATTTAGTTTGAGATTTTTTGTCCTATCTTTATTTGAATTTTAGTACTTTAAGTCTTTATTTAGGATTAAGATTTATCTTAGCTAGTATAAATAGGTGATCCTAGATAGATGATTATTATTAATTTTTATTTATTCTGAAGTTTTATTCAAGAGGTTTCTTTAAAACTTAATTATTTTTTATTGTTCTGAACACAATCAACCCCATTCAAGCTTAATTGTTGAGTTTTAATTATCCTAAACCTTCCGACTACATCATGACCCATTAGCAATAGTGACATAGTATAGTGATTGGAATGTCTATAAGTGGATAAAACACTTGAATTTTCTGTTGGTCAAAAGACTTATCCAGTTTTTGTACTCTTCAATTTAGTCCATGTATTTAAAATCAAAGCAATTTGGTCTCTTAATTTTGAAATTACGTCAATTTAGTTTCTCTCCCTACTGGCATCCAATTTTCCCGTTAAAGGATGACATCAGCAATGACATTAACACTGACATCACATTTTGATGACGTGGTGTTGAGATGATAACGTGACGTGCCATATGGCACTGAGTGATGATGTGGCAATGTCACATGGCATTATACGATGATGAGGTAGTGCTAACATGTTAGTGCCATGTGGAAGATCAAAAAATTTTCTAAAAAAAGAATTCTGTCACGTCATAGGAACTAAATTGAATAAAAATATATAGTATATAGATTAAATTGAATAAAATTGAGATGTCGAGAGACTAAATTGAAAAAAAATATTTGAAAAATATAAATTTTTAAGTAGATTTTTTATATGCATATTAAGAAACCAAATATTTAAGTGTAAAAGATTTACGTTGTTAAAAAATATATATAAATATTTTCTTGATTATATGATTTTAGAATATGTAAATTAATTTTTTTTATAAAAATTAAGTTTGAATTCTCTTTTAAAAAAATTTAGAAAAAATTTCATACTTAAAGTTAAATTTAGATGAATAACTTGTATTACGTTAAAATAAAATAATATAAAATGACTATATATGTTGATTTAGTCATAACTTGCACAATTTATAAATATACATTCTTTTGAAATTATTCAACTCTTATTCGATTTCCGTTTTGTTTAAATTTACTCAAATTAACAAAATATGTTGATTTAGTGATAACTTTCACAATTTACAAATACATATTCTTTTGAAATTATTCAACTCTTACCTAATTTTCTTTTTATTTAAATTTACTCAAAAATTCTTATAAAATGATTTTATTTAAATTCAAATATTATAATCAAATTTTGTTAAATTTAAATTTAAATTATTAATTTGGATTTACAAAAAAATTATTAATAAAATAAAATGATACAAATATTTATAGTTATATTTAACTTTATGAACCATAAATGCAATCTTTAATCTAAAAAATTTTAACTTAAAAAATATAACTTGAAATATTAAACAAAATAAAAGCATAAAAAATAAATAAAAAATTAAAAGGGTGGAGCTCAGGTTCTATGGTTGTAATAAGAGGTTTGTTATGTTCAAATTAAGTAAGTCAGAATGAAAAATTGTTTTTATAATCATCGCTAACTCCATATCTCTGTTCATTTAAAAAAAAAAAAAACTAAATCAATATATTTTGCTAATTTGACTTTAACTTAAGTTAAAAACTAAGTTAAATAAATTTCAAATTTTTTTACTAGTATAAATAGAAGAAAAAAGAATTTATTTAGTCTTTTGATATTATTTTATTTTAATATAATACAAGTTATTTATTTAAATTTGATTTTAGGTATGAAATTGTTTTTCAATTTTTTTTTTTTTGCAGAAGGAGAATTCAAACTTAATTTTTGTAAAAAAGATAAATTAATTTACATATTCTGGAATCAAACAATCAAGTAAAAACATATATATATATATATATATATATTTTAACACTATAAATCTTTTACACTTAAATATTTGGTTTATTAATAAGCATATCAATAATCTATTTAAAGATTTGTATTTTTTAATTTTTCTTAATTTAGTCTTTCAACATCCCAATTTTGTTCAATTTAATCCCTATACTATATATTTTTGTTCAATTTAGTCCCTATAACGTGATCAAATTTTTTTTTTTGGAATTTTTTTTATCTATCACGTGACATTGATGTGCTGACATGTCAGTCCACGTTAGTACTATCACATCATCGTATAGTGTCACGTGACATTGCCATGTCATCACTCAGTACCGCATGGCATGCTACATCATCATCTCAACACTACGTCATCAAAATGTGACATGTCAACCTAATGTCATCCCTGACATCATCCTTTAACGGCAAAATTGAATGCCGTTAGGGGGAATGATTAAATTGATGCAATTCCAAAAATCAAAGGACTAAATTGCTTCGATTTTGAGTGTAGAGACTAAATTGAATAAAATTGAAGAGTACAGGGACTGGATAGATCTTTTGACCATTTCCTGTCATATGGTCAATGGTACCTAAGTCAATGACTCAGTGACCAAATGAAGAAAGACATGTTGTGGGATTACCTGACTTAAACTAAGGTTGCAATAGAAGAGGATGAAGGCTACTGAGACTTCTGGAATTGGGTATATTTAGAAAACTCCTGCCATATGGCCTTCTATGCGGGGTGTAGTAGAATGGCCAACTTGTAATGCTGCATTAGCAAATTTAGAGGTGACTTGATACTGCTGCTGCTGCTGTTGTTACCCTTGTGAAGCAGACTGATAATGATAATTTTGTTGTCTCTGCAGGGTTTAGAGCATTGATTCCTGAGGTGACCTTGTTTTCCATAATTATAACACACTTTTGGACCTCCACGTGCATCTATTCCTTTTCCACCATGACCTCCTCCAAAATTGCCTTATCCCTCGCCTGATCCTCCTCTATATCCATAGCCAAACCCATTATTACCTTGAGAGACTAAGGCAGAGATTGATCAGACACATCATTAGTAGTAAAAACACTTTCCTTGATAGCACTTAGTACAGTGGTAACAACATCAAACAATGAAGAAACATCCTTGTTAGCCAAGAGTTGAGAATGAATCATGTCATACTCTAAATTTTAACCAGATAGCCAACCAAAGACAAACAATCTCTCACGCCATTCTTTCATTTGAACCACATTAGTAGAAAGTGGCATGGCAGTGTAAAAACTTCAATAGCACACTTATAATCATAGTAATATTCCATAATTGTACGTCCATTTTGACTTGGATAACTAAACTCCAGTGATAAAATGTACAATCTCTTCATAATCTTTGTGCCTGGAAAACACTCATGCAATAACTCCTATAACTTTTTAGCCGTTGTACTATGTTGCATTGAAAGAACCATCTTTCTATCAATACAATTAACAATCTAAGAAAACAATCTTCCATCATTTGTCATCCATACCTTGGTAGCATCTTCTTTATTTGGATAGGTTCAGTAAGATATGCTTCCCTCCCAAGTCCTCTTGCATTAACTTTAACTAGAAACTTCCATTCTACAAAATTAGAACCATCTCTAGCTAGCATAACATCAACTATTTTGTGATGTGAGGACACAACCTCTGCACTCTTACAACCTTCTGACGTCATCCACCACTATTAAAAAAAATTAACACATCAAAAACTAACCAATCTCATGTTGAACTAACAGGCTCTACCAATCTTAATAGAACCCAATCCACATAGTTACACTGTTCTTATGAGTACCTCTTTCTTCTTCTTCCCTTTTTTTCTTGTTTAGGGACTTTTTCTTTTTAGGGTTTTGGGGGTTTTTTTTTAGGGTTTTGGATAGGTAGGCTCTAATATCATGTAAACTACTTTCGTATATTTGATAAAGGTCTATTTCCACAATATGGCTATTCTATTTATAATAGAATAGAGACTATGGAAAAGATTAAAACAGTCCTAAACCTACAATAGCTCTAACACATAACAATATATATCAGTCTTTAACATTATTATTATTTTTGGGTGCTGATATATTTAGTTATTTTAGTTGTAGGTAAGTGTACATTTGGTGTGCTTGACACATTTATCAACTCGTTATGATGTGAAAATTTTAAAACAATTTTGAGTTACTGATTATCAAGTTGTTTATATGGTGGCAGACTCATATATTTATGTGTAATACATGACATGTGGGTTAAATGTGATGACTTCTGAGATCTTATATCATGAAATTTTCATGTTACTTAAGAAGAATGCCTTGTCATCAGGATTATGTTCCTTCTACCTTTTGTTAGTAATATTCTTTGCAGAATGTTATTACCTTTATTTGTTTGAGTTACCAATTGCATGCGCATGCATGTTTGTCTCTGTAGTTTCATAGCTTTCTTTCTTTCCTGCAGTGTTCACTCTTATCACTAGGAGGAAGGGTGAAAGATGATCACATCTCCCTTCTAATCAATGCTGGCCTTCTTGTAAGTGAACTCTGCTTCTGATGAATTTGTCATATTGTTTCAGTTTGTTGGAATTCCATGATTGGATATATCATGTGACTACTTGCTGTGTTACATCATAAAAACGATTTCCTTTATTAAATTCAGTAATTAGATCAAATTAGAATTACATCCTATATTGTTAATGTCACTGGATGGATTTACTAGAATGGACAAGTGTAAACTTGCGCATGAAAATGCTTGTCACTTATTTTATATTGGTATGTAGTTGAATGCATATTGGGGTTTTTAAAACTCCTTTTTTCTTTCTTTTTAATTTTTCCCCAGATGGTACTTATGCAATTCCATTTCCCTTTAGTTTTCTTCTTTTTGTCTTAATGCATGGTTGCTCTTAAACATGCTTGATGTCCCCTTGAGTCTGTTTCTGTTCTAACAATGACATTTTCCTTTCAGACTCGCCAATTGATTGATCCAAGTATGTATTGGTTTGCAATCCCAAATATTGGTTCAATACTGAAAGGCATCTCCCAGGTAAATAACCTCTTTTAGTTAATTTTTCTGCAATAAATAGTGGATGTAAATATTTGCTTGTCATATTCCATCTGTTACAAGTTCACTGAGTTCAAGTGTTTTCACTCACCAGGTCTGTTAGGCTCCTATAATTGTGAGGCAATATGACAGGTTTTATTTTGCCAAGAAGGGGGAGAATGTTTATCCTTGATAGGTTGCTTACTTATGTATCCCAAGTTGTGGGCATATTGTGAATTAGGTGCTTGGATTTATAAAAATACTAACGCACTATTGGAACTACACAGTAAATGTAATGGTCCATTTTGCTGATTATGAAAAGGAGTTAAAACAGATATTTAAAACAGAATCCCATTGAATTATTTTATGTTTTTTTGGGTTCCCAGCTGTCAAAACTTTTGGTTTTACATATTTGAGTTCCATCAAATTAAGAGGTCAGAAGGAGCCTGAACTTAGGAACTGGATGTAATATTAAAACCTGTGGACTTATGCTTGAGTATGAATTGCATACATAGAGATACTTATCCTCCAAAACTTTTTAAATAGCTTGAATAATTTAGATGCTGTTTAGGTCTAGCAAGGTCAGAATGCTTTTATATTTTATAGGGAGATATTTAAGTTTTTTGTCCTCTACTCTGTCAGCACCGTCCTTACAGTTTCTTATGTTGCTTGGTACTCAGGGAAGGAAGGAACTCCTCTCTCTTTTAAATCGTAGAAGATATAAAGAGATGATGTTGGTCCCTTTGGAGAAGAAGCGCCTTCGATTGTCTCCTCTTGATATGAGATTTCACCTTCGTGACTTGATTGGATCTGGACATCTCAGAACTGCCCATTCACCAACTGGCGTAGTTGTTCGGGTTTCAATAGATTAGATCACAGGAGGATACCGCTAGTAGTGACAGTTGGACTATTGCTTCTCTTTTGGCTTAGCTTGAATATGAGGTGTAGTTACTAATTCATTGGAGTCATTAGCTTTTAATGCTTTATGTCATCTGTTAATAAAATTATGAAAAATTTTGATCAGGTTGATGAATGAAGAACAAACAATAACTTTCATGCAATCATGCACATCAGCATAGATGAATGCAGGATGAAGTGAGTTTATCTCTTCTAAATCTTGTATTATTCATTTTTTCGGCAACCTTCCATGATTGATTAAACTGCTGTAAGGCATAACACTAATAATATTTCAGTTGGTAGGATGTCATGGTCAACTGCAAATTCATCTAGCTTTTTTTTTTTTTTTTTGTTTCTGTCAACTTGCAAATCTAACGTTTCATTACTTCCCTTTTGATCTCCCCATCTTTAAACTGAAGTTAACCACTGTAAATGATTTTTATACAGTCATGCAGATCCAAACCATAACTGAGAGCAATTGAATCCATATACCAAAGATATTGACGAAATATTTTGAACATTGGAATGCTAGGGCTGCTGAAAGTCTTGAATTGAGAATAAAACCTTATGCTTTACTATTAATATCATATTTGTATACATACTAGAAAGCAAAATATTTTGAAAGTGAAAATTTGTTAGTAAACATTTCATGCTCATTGACCACATTTATAAGCACTTTCATATAAATATATGTAATTGTTGTCTTTGTGTGCTTAAATGTTTGAAAAAAAAAAGAGGGAACTGTAAGAAACATCTTCCCCTTGAAATGTTGAACATTTAAAAGATCTTATGATTAAATACTCATAATTTCTAAATAATATATTGAAAATAGTTAAACAAATAAAGAGTTTATAAGTCTTTTCTCTCGCTCATTAGGAAATTCTTAAGAATGCAAACTGTTTTAAACAAAGTTAGAAGAGAAGATATAAGATTTGAATCGATGGGATAAAGAATCAAATCAAATTGTAACATTGGTATGGATTAAGGTTTTTGACAATGGTGCAGCTGCGACCTAGTGGAATCTTGAAGGATCAGAAGGAATATATTGATGCTGCTGCAACATTCATTAGTGTTAAATTTATCTTTGATCTTGGTGTAACAATCTCTAAGGAAAATGTTTTGCTTTGCTTGCAAACCTACTTTAAGAGAGAAAATCCATGATATGGTCTGGTAGTAACTTGGCTGATATGCCTTATGCTTCAGAATTTTAGGTAGTTGATGAAATTTAGCACGAGGAAAAGACATCAGTTCAATTCAGTGACATGACCATTTGGTCAAAAGTAAGGATATCAACCTTCTATCAGAAATAAATGCATTCCTGAGAAAGTCATCTATGTGTTAGGGGAATGTGTTTATTCAATGGAACACGATGCTTGTACTGGTAAATATGATATGTGGTGACAAGCTGTGAGAATAGTCATCTGACCTTTGATTTAATTGAAGATGTTGGATTAGAAGTTAATGTTAGAGAAGCTTATGCTTTTATTCCGTCATTACTTCCCCAACAGTCTCTACTGTGAATTCTTCTCATTGATCGAGTTTTGGAATATCACCATCTGTGGGAGCTGATGTTACATCTTCTAAATTTTGTGTATCTAATATTGTTACATCAATTGTATTGTCATACTAACTAGAGAGAGAAATAAAGAAAGAAAGAAAAAATGTAGGACCTGCAAGATTTTAGAGTCTTGTGCTCTCCGTGCAGAAATGACTTCTAGTAGGCTTATATGGAGAACTGGATTCCTGTTGCCAGCTCCTCATAATTAGGACAATTAATTGTTGAATGATTATTTTTTGGGGTGCATGATGTTGTAGACTTGCACAGTCATTAATAACTGTAGGATTTGTCATATTTGCATTGAGTTCTCATAAATGCGATAAGATTTGTCAGAAGAACTTTAATCCTATTAAAGAAAGGTACTTTTTCATCTATGCCATAAGGTGGAAAGCTTTCATCAGTTGCATGTCTTGGCTATTGGCTTCAATTAACAAAATCCATCCTGTCCTATTGGCCTGTATGTATCTTACTATATCCATAGGTTGCTTCAACACTATCCATTCATCCGATTGCTTATGTTCATTCTATTATCTTGATAAGTTGTTTTCGAGTTGGTTGCTCATAGAAATATTAGATGTGAAAATTGAATGTGGATTTATGCCTTTGATGGTGAGAGCATTGATGTGTATGGGCGGCTGTTGAATAGTGTGTGTTGATTTACTTGTTTCTTTAGTTTTGAAACTGATTTCATATTTTTAGTACCATGCTCAATAGGTAATACGTTTGTCTGAAAACACTTTGATAATGGTATGAATTATTAGTTTCCTGAATTTAGAATCAACATTTCCCCTTTTAAGGATTAAAGGCATTAAGATAGGGTGTTCAGGATACTGTTTAATTTTTCAAGGGAATGGATCAAATCCAAAAGTATGCGAGGGATGATATGCAAGTGATTTAGTTTTTTTTTTTGATTTTCTATGCCCTGTACTAAGGTTTTTTTTTTTTTTTTTTTTTATAATTTGGGGAGAGGGGATTCGAACTTTATTTTTTAAGCAGGAAGATAATGCATCAACCAATGAACCAAGTACTTGGGTGCATGTCCTATATTATGTTTGTTATTATAAACTATTAAAGTTAGAGACCTTAATAATTATAATTTTGTTTGGACATGAATGCTCGAATAATATGAAAGTAAAGGTAGCTAAAAGTGCGACTAGATCTTAGCCAAAGAAAAAAAAAAAAGTATGACTAAATCAGCATCCAGGCACCTTCCCTCCCTGCCAAAATTGAGCCCTTTTATGCCATGGAAAACAAATCATGTTGTTGGCGGTTTGCATCCACGTGGGCTCATCATTCATCTGGATGCTGACTACTAAGCACAACTTCCTTGCCTAAAATCTCCCAGGCCAGCCCATGGGGCTGAATACCGAGAACTCAACGTCATGTGGTGCTAGCTGACAGCTCAGGCTCGTCCTTGGGCGATCAAAGGGTTTGCTAAACTCATGTTTTCCCATTCGTAAACGATAATGATTTTGCTACCATTAACTTCATTCTACTTGTTTTCACATTCTTAGTCGTTCATCACAGAGTGGGCTTAGAAATTCAGAGGTTTTGGGTTTTTTTTTTTTCTTCTTTTCCCAAGTGGAGGATTGAGACGCGTAAGCAAGAGTATTTTCTATTTTCGTTCCCCTCCGCGTATCCTTTTCTATTCCCATAGAATTTTTTAATCAAATAAAACTTGATATGTGTTAAGCTAATCATGTTGATGTAATGTTTCCAAAATTTTCCACGCCCCCTTGGATTTATCAAGAGCTATCAAATTAGGCCATATAGTTGCATGATAAAACATTTCCGTGCCAGCTCTTCAATGAACTTAATTTCTTTTTCTTTTTCCCTTTTAACATAATAATACATCTATACAAATTATCATTATCATTTACATACGTGACAATAATCACGTTGACTAATGTTAATCATGATTGGAAAAAGAAGACCTCATCAAGGTACGTATAGGAATCTCTCTACAGGGTATTTAACAAAAATCCTTGGGGGAATATGCGTTTAGAGCAAGTATTTAAACGAAGAAAGGATATACGTTTTACATAATAATCAAATATAATCTTGCAAAAATATTTGCACTTAAGTTTAAATAATGATTAGAAAGGCGTCAGCGTCAGGGGAATTAATGTGGGGATAAATTACATTACAACAGCAGTTTTGCAAGCTTCCTCGAATCCCATGCAATCTGTAAATCTCAAATCTCTTGTTTAAATGCAAATATTCTCACACAAGGAAAAACAATTGCTGTTTGGTAGTGTAGGAATATCTTAGATGTTAGTGACATACTTGATTTTGTTTCTTGTTTGATTATAACTCTTTGTGTGGCATTTTCTATTTAATTAGAATCGCAAGATAATAGGCAGAGGGGGCTTGTTTAATTATTCTCTGACCTGTAGTTAGGAAAGAGCTTTAAGACTAACAGAGTGGAGTTAGGCGGATAAGTTTTCTTAAAGGTTGTTTAAACGGTTTGCTTTAAGATTCTATATATATATATATATATTGTTTTTTGTTGGTGTCTTTGTGAGGTGGCGTGTCAACAGTTGTTCTAATTTTAATTTTAGTTTTGTGGGCGTTGAGGGACCATTTTTGGATTGTTTCCAGAGAGGCTGGGAGTATGAAACTTTTGTCAGTGTTCCTCTTAAGCTGACACAAGAAAAAAAATAAAGGATGAAGTGGGGCTTGAGAGGGAGAAGGGAAAAAAAAAAAAGGGGGGCGCGGGCGTGTCCCTTGAAACCCAAACTGAGAGAGAGTACTCCCAAGATTTTTTCAAAGGAGAATAGTAGTATTAGTCCTAGCTAGTTGGTATAGAACTAAAGGGGCATATACCTTAATCGATCATTCTCATTTGGAGGCTTAAGAGCAGTTTAAATTAAACACTCAATGGGATTAATTCTGGCCTTTGAGTAGAAGAGAAAATAAAGGGTATTGCATGACATGAAGTTGGGTTGATTGTAGGTTAGATCAGAGCTACCTGCCAAAATAAACATTAATGTGGTCGAAGAAAATAGGTAAATTTGAAAATACTAATAATTTGGATTTGGATTAGGCTTTAGGAGGGGTGTATGTGGATCCCAGAGTTAAATCCAATGTGCAATCAGAGACCTGCAGATGTTATTAGCTAGAGCAGATATCATGGCCTCCCTAATTGTATATGGATGCTTATTTTTAATTATGGGAGATGGTAGGCCATTTTACATAAGAATCTCAGATTGATTGATATAGCCTGTGAAAACATTGTTATTTGTCAATATTTATCGACAACCAAGCAGTACAAGACACGCGTCTTCTTTGTCTCTGACAACATGTAAAATTAAGAATCTAAGATGTTTGTATGATGTATGTAGTAGGAGCCGTTGCGGTAGCAGTATAACAATTTTCACGTTTCAAGTTGTAATTAATCTCACTTTCTCTGAAATACTTTGAACTGACACAAGAGGATCAATTTCAGACTAATGATCTATCTTAGCTTAGCTTAAACATCACGGATTACTGTGACAGCTGCTGAATCTGATAGGTCTCTCTTTCTCCATTATTGAACATCTCAAGTACAGCCTGCAGCGAGAAAGAAAGGCTGATTATTAGGAAACAAACAACGTAGGTCAGATTCCAGGACAACTTCAACGGCTTACCCTCAAATAGATTAGGGTGGGGAGGTGAAAACAACAGCTTTGGATGAGAACTAGATCACAGAGTTTGTGTGCGTGTTTTACAAAATTATTAGGTGAACAATAGCTTTCAAGAGCCAGTACACCAAGTCATCAAATCTAGGGTTCTTTTTATTCTTCTTCTTCTTCTTCTTCCAGAATCCAGATTACCAAGCGAATAATAATGGAACGGAATGGATGGGAGTGATCTCATCCTCGGAAACAGGAAGCCAAGATGTTGTTGTTCAGGGTAGGGTTGTTGATTTTTGGATATGCGGGTCTTTTGAAATTGAAATAATTATATTGGAAAAAGGAGCAGAATCCTTCATGTGATAATCATGCGTGGGATTCTGTTTTTGCCTTTATTTCCTCTTTTCTTTCTTCTTCCATTGGTGTCCGCATTTGTGGGCTCATTCAGGAACATTTGCGGCGCCCATAAGGAGGAGCTGGCGTATATCTCTCACATAAATCACCTCAACCCTTCTCCATACACGCTTTCTCTGCAATCACAAAACCTAGCTTCCTCTTAGTATTACTCCGCGCATGAGTCTCCAGCTGTCGCCACACAAAGCATGCAACGTCACCCTTGGTCGCATACGCGTCAAATCCTACGAATGCATAAAATTATTTTCTCTCTTTTTCTTTCTTGTTTTCTTTCTTATGAAAAGAAAAGAAAAACCCAATGCCAACGTACTGATCGGCCAAATAGTTTTGGTGTTAAAATCAATAAACATAAAATCCCTAAAATAACTTGAGTGACAAATTAGCTTAGTAAATTCAATTGTCTGAGTTAGCCTTTATGACTGCCAATCACATCCATGGCTGCGTGATCAACGATGCTTATACTTGTAGATAACAATTTCCCGCGTTTTCAAGCTATCAACCGAATCTTTTGATGTGCTTACATCTTCCCAAAAAAAAAAAAAAAAAGAAAGAGAGAGAGAGAATTGAAAAAGACATAAAGTTATGAATTTCTTCTTTTTCTTTTTTTTTTCTTCTTGTTTGTGTGATGAAAGTATATGTCTAGTAATCATGTATCCCATTTGAGGGTGGCATTTAATTCCAAATAGGCTTCAAATCTACTGTGGGAAATTCCTTTTGATGGTGCAATCGCCAACAACTTCACTAAACTAATTCGAATCTACCATAGCTTTGTTGACAAATGAGGTGTCTAGCTTGTTCCTACACCTAAGAATCTTAGAGTTAACTTTTAAGCATCATGTTTTTGGTTACACAGATTAAATCAATGCCCATTCTTAGCAAAATCTTTCTTCGGTTTGTGAAACTGATGAGATTTTTTATTCAAATCAAAAAGGTGAACAATCCTTTGAAAAGCCAAAGACGAGACTGTTAATTAATCATCAAACAAAAGAGCAAGCATGATAATTAAAGTTGTTTTAAGTCCTTGAAAGATTAGTTTATTGTTTTAAAATCTTGTTAACCAATGTCGATAAGATAGATATATATGGAAAGATTTATCTTTTAAGAATATATATATATATATATATATATATCTCCCTTTGGTACATTAATAATCATCATATTCACCTAATCTTACATTGAATGAAGATATATTTTCTCGAATAATTCTAGCTTTCAGTGTTTTGCTTCTGCAATTATATCTTTCCTTTCTTGTGCATATATTATTGAAAATAAATGAAGTAGTCAAATCTTGGGTTGTGCAATTTGTGCTTAATCTCAGTTTTTATATTGTGGTGGTTTGCAAAGTGTTGCAAGCAATGGACTAGCTCTATCTATTGGGATACTGTTTCATTTTTGTTTTGTTTTCTCGATTTGATTGGTTCAGCTTTAAACTAATTTATGCATATATGTATCAACTTGTTTATATGAAACAAAACTGATTTCTGATTGAATTAAAAGAAAAATTCTTGGATCGTAACATTGAATTGGAAGGATTACAATCACATGAACCAACACGTTTATTTTATTTTATTTTATTTTAACATGGAAGAAGCGTGGATTATTTCATTAACGTACTTGAAGACAATATAAAGCCTTGGAGATAAAGGCTTGATGATAAAACAAAACCAAAACAAAAAAAAATAAAAATAAAAATAAGAAACTGAGTTTATGAAGAGTAAAAATATTTAATTATAGTCGGAAGGAGATCATATGGAATTTCAAATTAACCCCAACCCTAGGTTAAGAAAATATTGGATAACAAGAAATTATCGAGTGAAGTATCTTTATCTTTTTTCCCTGATGATTAGCAAAAAGCAATCTCTGGCCTCCATAAATGTTTTTTCTGTTCATAAAAGCGAAACAAAAGTTGTTTCTTGATAAAGTTGGACGATAGTGTTAGTCACCATTCAGCAAAGATATCCTCATCACTTACCGCAATTTTCAAAAGCGCATAAAGCGAATAAAGATTACTTTTTCCTGTTTTTCTTTAAAAAAGCTATAATTCATGGAAGATGCAGAAAAGTTGTTGAATTTTGACACTGAAGAGAAGAAACATTTCCAAAAAGTTATTAAATTTCTTGATGAGGGTGAAGATGTAAATCTCTCTCTGCCATTTCAACATGACATGCCCAACGTCTGTTTATAAATAGTTGTTTGTTCATAGGATAACGTTTTACAACTCAAGCCCCCTGCCTGGGCTGGCTGCTGGGCTTTTCTAAGATGCTTTTCATACTCTTGAGGAACTTTAAAAAAGAAAAGAAAAGAAAAGAGAAAATCATGCAGCCCCCAGGGAATAAATAAATAAATTAGAGATATCAATATAATAATAAAATTATCCCTCACTGCCTCTGGAATAGAATGTATAATAAAAATGGAAGGAATCCAGGTTATATATTTGAATAGCGTATATTGGTGCTGCATGTGGAAATAAATAATAAAGAATTGTGAAGATTAAAAATGGAGAGAGCAGCGCAAGGTTAGGGTCTGAATCATAGGAAGTGGAAGGAAAGAAGAAAACTATTCCTCTTTTTTGTTGGTATACGACCGTCGTTTAACTAGAGGAGCAATAAATAAAAAAAGTTTTAGCTTGTCAAGTCAGTATGCAAATCTTAGGATAATCATTGAAATCATAATATTTTTTTAATTCTATACATGATTCTACGCGTAAATATAGACTATGGACAAATGGAGGCAAGTATTATTATGATAGGCAGAGGGTGCTCATGGATGGAATGATTTGGCCATCACAAACGCCAATTGCCAATTACGAAGAAGCGGCCAAAGAACATTAGGAAAAGCCACGTGGGGGTTCCGACGCATTGGCTGAGTTGGCGGGACGCCACTGGAAGCAATCTGTAGATGGCTAGGTGGACCCCACAAGGAAAAATATGTAACTTTCTAATTAATTATGAGGACGTTGAAATTTTGAGGGTGGGAAGCGGAAGAGGAAGAGGACGGATTGCTATGTGGGTTGTGATCCCATGAAAGAAGAAGCCCATAACTTATGGAAGTGTATCAAGCAAAAAGGACACACTTCTGAAAGGGATTTAGGGGAAGAGGGAGGAGGGACTGTTGAAATTATTGGTTCCCAAGAGGAATATTAAGCCGTCACTCATCGTCCAACATCAAACCACACCTAACCCAAGTTCCCTTCCTGGCAAAAAACCCTAACCCTGGAACTCACAATCATTTCAATTATCTTTCCTTGCTAGGGATCTCTCCATGATTTCTTTTAGAATAATCTGTACGTCATCCCCCCTTATGACGTGTACCGTTTTATGTGGATCACATGTCTACTTGGTGCCTTCGATATCCCGTGAATTTAGGGTTTTTTTGAAAAATAAAAAATAGAAAATAAAAATCAAATTTAATACTATTATGTATACATATACATGTGTACAGATATCCATCAAAGCTTGCTCGAAAGACTATACGTTGGGCAGTTTTTACTCCTCTAGATTAGTAAGAAAACTCCATGACCTACTTTGACTTGAAAATGTTTACGACTCTTCCTTCTTCTTTACTTGTTTCCGTTTCTCGTAAACTCCTCTGTCAATATTTTCTGCCCAAGCTTGGGTTTTGATGAAACATTGATTGATATTCCAAGTTAATCAGAGTGTGCAACAACTACACATATGTAGATTATGATTATGACTAGAACCTCACTTTCATATCTTAATTCAGCTGATAAAAATATATGCTGGCAAATTAATACGCATTAAATTACCGTTGTTTTCCGACAAGAATCAAAAGATACCAACCCCCATTTTTAACAACTGTCGCATCGCATTCTTCATCTGCCTCTGCTTCTTCTTCTTCCCATATATGCCACATAATTAATAAAGAGCGCAATAGTTATCGGCTAATGGCGAAAATGACCCTTCATCTCAATACCTAGCCACCTTGACCTGCTATGCAAGTTATCCCCCTACGGTAAATCACAAGGGCAATATCGACTTTTGGCTACGGATATATGCATATAAATATATCTCCATATCTAGATGTTTTAATTAGGTCTTAGGGGTTTTTTTTTTTTTTTGGGTGTGTGTTTCTGTCACATTCACTGGCATAGTGAAATTTGAGCTCCATTATTTCAATCTAATTGTGTACTCTTGGTGACCCCAGTCCAGTCATCATCTGCTATATACTATCCCTTAATTATTATCATCAGATGACACATGTTGTGACAAATATCCTTTTGTCCTCATTTTCTATTATTATTATTAACTTATTGCAGTTGTTGCCTTTGTAACATTACTCACCTCTAAACCAAAACGAAAGAAGGATCAACCAAATAGTATTTTTAATGTATAGATAAGTTCACTGTTTTTTAGTTTTATTATATTTTATTTTCCGAGATGGGTCTGATGCCCCTTCATCATTAGTGGACCCCAGATCAAAGACAAGCCATCAGGCCCACTGGTTTTCGCTTTGCATCCATCCAGAAATTTTCTTGTGTGATCAAAATTTGAACAGATGGGACTCTCTCTCTCTCTCTCTCTGAAGCTGATGATTATAATTATGAACATATTTAAAGAAAAAAAATAAGGTTCCAGATATTAATAATTGATTATTTATTTCCTCTTCTTTTTCGATATAGTTTTTTCCTGAGCTGTCTCTGTTGTTGCTCAGACCAATCAAATGGTTCACGTGGTCGGGGACGTTAGGTTTTCTGAGGGCCTTTCTATATATTGAAGATGATAATGGCCCCCTTTGATGGAATTGTCCGACAAGTTAATTATTATTCCCACGTATGAAAAATAAGTACATGTTGATTTAATCAGCATATTTTGCAATTATTTTTATCCAATGAAATCAAACACTTTTGTATCGTACTAATTAAGTGGAGCAGTGGTGAATATTCTAATTCCAATTCCAATTCTAATTTTACGTGTTTTCTTGTCATAGGAAAATTCTGCGTATCCTGTTTTGCCCTTTTTCTTCCTAATTGGTCACAAGTGGTCCAATGAATATCAACTATATGTAAAGATAGTCAAACAATGTCATCAGATAAAATTTGCTGAAAGGTTAATGAAACTTATAAACCACACAAAGTAGAATTGTTACCAAAACAAAAGTAAATGATAATGACCATGAAAAATACTCTTATCTTTGGGTATATATCATTGGGTTCGATGACACAGTTTCTCTTTTAAAGGGATCTCCCTACAAATACTATGAAATTTGAGCATTTTTTATTTTGATATTATTTATTTATTTATTTATTTTACATATATAATCCGTTTTAAAATATGATAGATAAAAAGGGGCATTTTGGAGTGTTTCTCTAATAAATTTGTTTGGATCCTTGTCCATATATATATATATATATATATATATTGGCCTCAATTGCTCTACCCCTACCTCCAAGCACCCACAATAAACAAGATTTCTTGTAACTTTGGTTTTTCTTGAAACTTCCCAATTATAACTAACTAGTTACACAAGCATGGCCCCTATATATGTTAGAATATTGTAAGAAATTCTAACCGGCAAAGCCACTTTTCATCCCAAACTAGCTATATATATATATATATATATATATCTATAATACAAACCTTCCTCTTCCATATAATATTTCCAAGTCCCAAACAAAGAAAATCATACCATACCTTCTTTTAGTTCATTTTCATTCCATCTCCTACCTTAAATTTATTCTCATTAAATTTGCAAAACCCGCCGTACCAAGGATCTCCTAGAGAAATAAAGTTTCTTTTCTTTCCCCACCCACCCACTCCCCCTTTTCCTTCTTAGCATCATAAATATGGGGCTAAGGGACATTGGAGCTACACTGCCTCCTGGGTTTAGGTTTTATCCAAGCGACGAGGAATTGGTCTGCCATTATCTGTACAAAAAGATTGCCAATGAGGAAGTCTTGAAGGGTACTTTGGTGGAAATTGATTTGCATACTTGTGAGCCATGGCAGCTTCCTGGTATGTCTCTCTCTGCTTTCTTATTAATTACTTCCTTCCACGGTTTGCCTTTAGGGTTGCTTGAAATCTTCTCTTTTGATCTTTTTCGGTCTCCCATGAATTCAGGATATTTTCTGCCTTTCGGCTTTTCACTAAATGTTCCATTAAAGCTGAAGAAAACAATCATTGCTTGATAAGAAATTTTTAAGCAAACTAGGGGAGTCTCTTGCTGCTGTTGTTGGTTTGTTTTAACATGTTAAAGACAAACAGGATGGAGAAAAATTATTGACTTCTTCTGGTAATAGGCAGACAAACATGGGGTGCCATCTGCCATGTTAGCTGTTAGAAACAGCAGACAAATTATAAACACGTTTTTTCGTCTGAGAGAGAGAGAGAGAGAGAGAAAGAGAAAGGAAAGGAAGCACATGACTTTTCTTAGAGTATATACACTCACACAAACAATAAACGTGCATGTGTATATATATACATATACACACATATAGTTTATTCATCTTCATTCCCTTGAATAGAAATACAGAATGCCAACTTCTTTAGTGGTAAGTGGTAACTTTCTAAAACGTATAATTCTTCTTCGGAAGAATCCACCAATAGTATTTCTTTTTTCATATTCTGTACGCTGTCACCTTCTTCTTTAAGTCATGCAGGTAAGGTTGTTTGTTTTTTCTCTCATTTGCTTATGCTTTTGTTTTGGCACATTGCAAGAACTAAAATGAAAAGTTTTTTAACCTTGTGATGATCTCATTCTGGTTATACATTTTAAGAACTATAGACTGAAATCACGGATATATTTTCCATTCAATACCAACAAGTGGTAAGGATTTCAACTTTTCATAATTTTACATTTGTCCCATTTGTTAAATCTCAACTATTAATTAAACTTATCGTTAGGATTAGTGTTTTTGTATAAATTATATGAACAAATAGTTACTAGTTAAAATATCTATCAATTATTTCTATGCCAACCCTTAGCCAGAAAAACAGCTAGCATTTGCATGTTTACGTGGTGTTTAGCCAATACAAGGGGTTTGCTTTCCCCTAAATGCATTCACTTTTGTGCAGGAACTTTGATATTTTCTTTTAAAAGTAGAAACTATATATATATATATATATATATATATATGGTGTTCATACGCAAGTATCATACCTTGGCCCATATATCCTCTTAATTTTTCTCTCTTTCTCACTCTTCCTGTTTTCTCGTGCACTTTTCAATTAGTACCCTCGTGCTCATTAAGAATAATGTCGTTTATAGTCTGAATCGGCAAGTCCTACCCTAGTGTGAAAGATCATTATGATCTCATGCCAGGTAATTCAATTACTGGGTGATTGCTACGACAGAGAAAGTTTCACTAGACATAATGCCTAAAAATGTTGAGTGTGGCCTTGGAATAACATGAGGCCTCGAAATAGAAGCCACCCATTTTGTCTCCTTAATTTTTTTCCCCACTCTTCCTTGACTCGTGGTAGTTCTTTTTTTAGTTTAGTGACTTTAAAAGTTTCTAACATTAAAATTTTTCTAAATATAAATCGAGTAGCAAGAAAAATTCTGTACGTAACTATTAATTATTTTATTTTAAAGTTTATTTCTAGGATATTTGAGGTATATATAAGACAATTTCATCTAATTTAGCTGTTATATAGCATTTACAAAGGGAGAGCTTGCTTCCCCACAATTCTCCAAAACGTCACTTTTAAGTTTTTAATACAATCGTCCAAGGCAAACAAAAAAGTACTGTTAGTTATTATAGGAATTATTGTTTTTCCTTAGCATGTAATGCCAGACAAATCCTTAGCTTTCTTAGACATAACTCATTGGGTGACGTAGACTTACCAACACTCTCAGTAATTCAAGTAATTAAGGAGAAAAAGTTAGTGAAGATGATTTCTTAGATTTTTTTTTAAAAAAAAAGGTTGATTGAAAGCAAAATAGCATTCCATGGCAAAGCTTGATGTAACTCACCCAAGTTTCTGTCTCCTTGGTAAATAATATATTTTGCACGAACAGTAATTATATTCTGACCGTATGGAAGAGTTATTTTATCTGAGTAGGAATTAAATTAAACTAATTATCCACGTATTATTGTTTTGTGTATGCATGGGACTAAAATTAAAGAGGTGGCGAAGCTTAACGCAAACGAGTGGTACTTCTTCAGCTTTCGTGACCGAAAGTATGCCACGGGATTCCGAACGAATCGGGCGACAACATCTGGCTACTGGAAAGCAACAGGGAAGGATCGAACGGTGGTCGACCCAAGAACACAAGAGGTGGTAGGGATGAGAAAGACCTTGGTGTTTTACAGGAACCGAGCCCCTAATGGAATCAAGACGGGTTGGATCATGCATGAATTTCGCCTCGAGACCCCACATATGCCTCCCAAGGTCAGTTTCCTCGCTTCTGTTTTCAACTATACTCATCATCATATGTCTGCGTAATCTTGACAATGACTACCAGAGAGAGAAAGAGAGAGTCGACACTATTGCAGCCAGCCATATACATACACATGTATAAATATATCAATATCGTGTTTTCTCTAAGGGAACTTATTAGCAAATATAAAGAAGTGGGCATGCAAGTTGTCCACTTACTTTTCTTCACTGTCTTCTCTTAATCAACTAGTGCTATTATTATTGTCCAGGGATGCTTCAGGCTTATCACCAACCCAAATTTGATGGCTACTATATATATGTGCTTACCATTTGTCATTTTTCTATATTTTCACTAAACCTACATCTCCATCTTAATTATTATAAGTGTGCAAATCCTTTCTTTCTTTTTTTTAACCATGAAGCATGTTCTTTATATAAATATGCCAATTTGGTACTACTCGACTTAGGTTTGAGTGCTTAGTTAAAAGTTTAGATACTTGTTAAGTGTAAAATATTTAAATGAAGAATTGAATCAACTTTTTATTTACTTTTTTATGTATTTATTTATATGTATCTCAATTGTGAATACGGTTAAATAAATTGGTTTTCTTTTTTTGTAAGAATAATATATATCAGATCAATCTTATCATTTATAGCGACATGAATCGTAAATCATTCAAAAATAAAGAATGTTTTTAAATGATAGTGATCATATTTATTTCCATGTTCTCTTTTAACATTTCCCGTCCTGCTATTATGTAGCTGATAAAGTTGACATTATGTTTGACAGGAAGACTGGGTTCTCTGTAGAGTTTTCCACAAGAGCAAAGGAGAGAACAGCAGCAAGCTCAGCCCTCCAATGATGTTCGACACCTCAACTCATGCCCCTTCTTTAACAGACCAAACCATGGCTTGTGCGTATCAACAAATCAGCTCTTTATCCACCACACCTACCCATCAAAGCCACGGCCAAAGCTTGCTAAACCTGCTTCAATATTCTCAGGAAAAGAACAATAACAATCCCGCAAACGAAGTTAGCTCCAAAGTTGATGACGAGTACGAGTTCTTGTGGGACATGAACATGGAAGAAAACAGCTTGGGAGATCAAGGGGTGGCTTCCAACTTGGAGGACATGAGATTCGAGATTGACAACAGTATGGTTTTCCTATAAAAAATGTTGTATACTTCGAAAAAAGAAGAAAACTACCATTTGTTGATTTGTGATGTTGGTGTGGTGTTTGCCTTTAACGATACAAATCATGTTACGTTGGATATTAGAAGATTGTGTGTACTTTAGTTTAGGGTTTATTTATTTTTTGTATACAACATTGGGCGTTGTAAAAATTATATAGAAAGCATATAATTATTCTTTATTGGTCTTTATCTTTTTAAATAAATTCTATTTAAAAAAAATCAAATATTAAAAAAATGTAATTTAAGGATTATATATTCAACCTATAGATAATAGAGTGCAAAACTCTGACAAGATTTTTTAATTTTTTTCCATGTTTACATTTAATTAAATATGTTAACTTCATGATTACAAATTAATTAAATAATTTTTATGGAAAAAATTATTTTATTTATAATAGAGTGGAAACAAAAGAGTGCAAATTTGCTTGTGAAATTTCGCACTCCATTAACAATGTATTGAAAAATAATCATAAGACTATAGCCTTCTAATTAAAATGTTTAATGAATGTTTAAATAACTTTATACTATCAACTATTAAAATGTATATGTATTATAATTAAATGTAAAATCATTGCTGTGAAAATTGTAAAGAAAATTTTTTAATTTTAAGACTTAGCATTCTCCTTAGTTGCATTTTAACCAAAAATTTCATTAATTAAAGGGTAATTTTATTGTTGAAAATGCACTAAAATTATAATAATATAAAAATAATCATAAGATAAATATTGCTAGTGCAATTTGTTTTTGAAAACAATTCTTATAGAAACTAATCACGGTTGCGTTGCAAATCCAAAATAGGAGGTTTAAACTCGGGTCATGATGCATTAAAAACAAATCATGCAGCCTCACCTAGGCTTAGCTTATATTTATTTATATATATATATATATATATATTTGTGTAGGCGAGGGGGGGTGTTAGTTAAAGAAGCTTTCCTCCCATTACTTGGCTATAAAAGAAGCTTTCGTGGTCATTCAGGCATGGTCTGACTATCCTATTTTGGGCACCACTCGCAAGAGTTGGATGATTGTATGTGGGGAAATTCTTTGGTCTCTTTGGTTGGCATGTAATGATTCTATTTTTAATAACAAGCTATGGGATGGATATGGAATTCTTTTCCTTACTAAAATGCGCTCTTTGTTTCAGTTCCATGCATGTGATGAAAATGATGTGATTGATGAGTACTATTGGTGGTCAAAGCCACAAAAGTTTGCCATAAAAAGGATCTTTCTTCACCATTGACTTGGGATATCATGGGAACCACCGGCAATAGGTGAGTATAAATTCAATGTGGATGGCTTGATTAGAAGCAAATAAGGCTTGGTAGGTTGTGAAGGAATGCTAAGGAACTCTAATGGTTTTGTGATTAGGGTCTTCTTTGATCCTCTCAATTTACGTGACTTTAACTATACAGAGCTTATAGCTATTTTTCATGCTTTGCAACATTTTTCTATCTCCACTTATACAAGTTCTTCCTTGATCATTGAATTAGATTTTAAAATCACACTTTCATGGGTGACAAAAATGGAGCAGAGGCCTTAAAACAAATGGCACATCTTCAATGAGATTGACTCACTGCAACCCTCCCTTGGAACAGTCTCTTTTGCACATATCCTAAAGGAAGGTAATTTTTTTCGCAAACTCTTTGGCAAAGTATGGTGTTGATAAGTCCTCCACTTTCTCTACTTGGTGGTGACCTTTTATTTTGTCATGATACATTACTGGTTGTGGAGGACTATTTTATCTCGGATTAGTGTAGCTTTGTCTATTTTTTCATGACGTTATACCGATGGTTGTTTGTATTCTAAGTTGCTATGTTTTTTAAAGGTACTGTGTACCATCAACCCCATTCTGTTAAAACTATAGGTAGTTACTTGAACTTATGACCTTATGGCTGAAACTCATAGTATATTTCTAGTGATTTAATGCAATCCTCTTGATTGGTTGAGCAAAAAAAAAAAAAAAAGCTTTCGTCATGTTTACAAAGTCTAAAGGGTCATGTCACATTACTTGTTAACTAAGTGACTTGGGCAACACAGTTAATTGGGCAACCAAACCTATAATTGCTTTATGGAGGTTACACTCCACATGTCATTTATTGAATACATGGGAACATAAATGAAGGGTTAGTAGATTGAACAAATACCAAAGGAGGCTAATAATGCTACAAATCAACTTGCTAGTGAAGGTATTAACAGAGCCAACGATTCCTTAATGATGATGGACTAAAAACCATGTTGTTTGAGGTTTGTAATAATTAAGGATGCAACACAAGTATGTGGCATGCTTAATTCATATTTTGGATGATTGTCTTGATATGATTTTTTATATTTATTGTGATTATGGATGTTGACCTTGGCATAGTTGACCTACCATTTATGCTATCATATCTGCATGTTATTGACCATTTTCCTTGTCAAAACTCCTTTCTCTTTGTTTCTGACAATACAATCGAATGTTTAGAGCAAAATAGTAACCTCAAATGGACTTTTAGTGTTGTTGTGGGGAGATTAGTGTTGGTCTCTATAAAATGTGCTAGAAGGGGGGGTGAATAGCACAATTTAGCTCTTTAACAAAATTAGAAACTAATCTTAAAAGCAAATAAAGTAAAATAAAGAAGACAATAGACAAATGATTTAGAATGGTTCGATCCAAGACCTACATCCACTACCTTGATTATCCAATCAAGGATTTTCACCAAAATTCACTAACAAACGATGGAATTACCAAGCTCCCACCAAGCTTTTATAATGGTTTTTACCAAGCTCAACCATAACCTTTACAATGGTTTTTCAAGGGCTCAACTAAAACCCAACACCTAACTTTTCAAGGCTTAGTTAGAACTTTCACTTTTTCAAGCAAACCTAGCTTGAAACAATTACTTAAAGTGAATCCCTCACTCTAAAAATACAAGGACAAGTGTAAAAGAAAGTACCTATGATCACAAGTTGATCTAAATGGTATAAAGTTAAGTACAGAATACAAACACAAGGGATTGGTGTTTGAGTACATTGAGAGAGTAGATAGTTTTTCTGGTTTTCTTGCTCTTTTTGAACTTGGAATTATGAAATCTCTCAAAAAGCTACTTCTCTAATCTTGGAAGACTCTTTTATACTTGGAGAAGCAAGTCTGATGGCAGTTGGGCAGTTTGTGACCGTTGGGAATAGTTTGGGGTAGGTTCTACCCGTTAATCTGTCTTGTAGTGCTCTAGTGCAAGTTACAGACAAAGAGCACTTAGTCGACTAACTTCTTCCTTGGTCGACTAAGTTGGTTTTGTCTTGGTCGTAAATTTTGGCAGAGAGCACTTAGTCGACTAACTCATTTTCTTGGTCGACTAAGTTGGTTCTGTTTCTCAATATGCTTCAACCCGTCACTTCTCCAATTTGAATTTTGGCCAATCAATGTTTTTCATTATTCAACCAGGGGGCTTCCTTTATGTTGATCAATCTTGTTCTTTATCCATATCAACTTTTTATGTGCACATTTGAAAGATTAACTTATTGTTTCTTTAAAAATTTTTGTCCTGCACGTTTGGATAGAAATGTTAGACATACAAGGATGTGAATGTTTTATTATAATTAAAAATTAATGGAGCCAACAATCTCCCCTTTTTTGATGATGACAAAACATTCCTTGGTTGAAAGCACAATGTCTATTTGTTCATTTTTAGTTTTGCAGGTAATGAGAGATTTCTCCCCCCAAGTACATGCTTCCCCTTAATGTGTTCATATTTTTCATTCATTCAAACAAGTTTTTATCTATGCTATATAGTTAGTGATATTGTATATTCTAGCCTTTGATAGAAAATGTTCATATGTGCAGGTTTTAAAACAAATGACAAGTTGACAGAAAATTATCTGTTTTCTATTTCTCCAATTTTCTGTTAACAGTATGTTGGTTCCAGATTTCATCAATACCATCAATTTTCCAGCAAATACTTTATGAATCATCATCCACATGTATTTAGAAACACATTCAATTTGTAATATCATGAGAAAAACTATTTATCATCACAACAACTCAATATCAGCACATAATCCCAATCATTAATGCAGCATCAAATTTTATTAGCAAAAAAAAATTGATAGCAACATTCCACAATACCATAAATAGTAGAGTATAACACCATTTTCAGATATTAAATACCATAGATATACGTCAGTATCCATGTTCCACATAACCATAAAATCAACAAAAATTAAAATTCAGTGTTCAAGTGCCATCATGGCACAAATAACATACAACCACACATTTAAAAAATTCTGTTCCGAAAATACCCCTAGATCAGTTGTTGGTTCCTATCTTCCCTAGAAACTTAGTACCTCTACCCTCATGATTTTTTGTTTTTCTTATTTTCTCCCTAAAAGTTTGGTACCTCTACCCTAAAGATTTTTTTGTTTTCTTGAGTTTTACTACTCCCCCTTTTTGTCATCATCAGAATAGGGGAGGTTCATTCATCTGAAGAGGTAGAGGAAATTGATTCTTCCTTTTCATAGAAGGGATTCAAGGGAAAGGGAGAGGGTTCTCATAAGGGTGATGGTTTAAGGGATGCTTCTGGAGGTTTTTCACAGGTAGATTTGTCAGAAACTTCTACTAGTGCCTGAGAAGAAGATACATGAGGGGACTTGGCTTTTTCTGCCATTTGGAAGACTTCTTCTTTTTGAGTGCAACATGTTTTACAGCCATCTTTTTGATACCTTTGGTTGGTGGCTCAAGTTGAGTTGTAGAGGCTTTTCCTTTTGTTTTTCCTTTTTCTTTATCTGATTTTTCCTTCGTTGGAGCTTCTGGTTCAGAGGGCACTATCTTGGAAGTTTGAGCTGCAACTGTTTCTTTTTCTGCCTGTTCTTGCCTTACCATTTCATAGAAGAGTCCTATAATAGAAACTTTATCAAAATAGGGAGAGGATGCTTATTGTTGTGGCTTCTGCTGAGGCTGAGGTTGAAGAAGTGGACTTGCATTTGGGGAACCAAGTATTTTTGTCCCTTGGGTAGATGGTTCCTTGGTCTGTTGTTCTGCTGAGGGGGATTTGTGAGGCTGGTCAATCCCTAATTCAGGGTCTTCTGATTGTTGACCAGGACTTACAGTTTGGTATGCTGATCCCTCAGCTTGGTGCACGGGATTTGCATCATGGAAGTCTGAACCTTTTGTCTAAAATGTAGGGCCTTCAGCATCTTGTCCTTCTAGTGCTAGGCTTGGTGTGGCAGAGGTATCTACTGTAGGTTCAGAAGACATGGCTAGTTTTTCTTTCATTTTCCTTTCCATTTCACTTAATCTCTCTTCAATCTTCAAGAATCTTGCTCCTTGATCAGTGAGCTTGTTGTCCATCCTCATAAGTAAGTTGAAAATTACTTCATTGGACAACTATGATGGGGCTGTTTCTGATTAAGCTGGTATGGATGAAATCTTGGATGTCTTAGTGAAGGTTTCTCCATATAGCTTGTATCCCATTTTTATTAAGCTCCCTAGGTAGATGGGCTGGTCTTTGCTTTTAACCATATCTAAATCATATCTTTTTGCCCAAACTCCTTTCTTCTTTACCAGGGAAATGATAATATTCCCATATGGCAAATGAATTTTCTCCAACTTACAAGCTGCTCTCATCTTTTCAATCATAAATCTCTTAAGGTTCAAAGAAACTCTAATAAATGCATGTTCTATCAGCCATATATCTTGGAGACTAATGTAACTCAGGTTGCCACTTTTTCCATGCAAGTTTGCTGTAACAAAGTAGTGCAGAATCCTAAATTGTGGACTTATTATCAAACTTGCATTACTTTTTGAAGAATATTTTTTCTTTTTTTTGGTAATGATCTCCCATATAGATGATGGGTCATATTTCTCAAGCATTTCAAATTCTCCCTCTTCATTTTCTACTTCTAACAGATTACCTAGATCAGCAGCAATAACCATGAATTCTTTACCATTCAAAACATATTCAGGCTACTGTCAGAGAAGTCATCAGAATCATCAAGTTCCTCTTCTTTTAAAGCTATTCTTGCATAAAATTCTTTCACTAGGCTAGCATTGTAGGATCTTTCCTTAAATGAACTATATTCTTTTATTTTCATTTCACTAAAATAATTTGACAGACTGGTTTGAATTTCTGGAGCCTCACTAAAACTGTCATAATCAATATATTTCCCGCAAGTGATGGGAGCATTTTCAATTTTCTTAAATCTCTCCTCATGTACTTTATTTCTAAATTTGAGAAAAGAGGAGGATGAAGTACATTTTTATGAAATTTCCTCGTATTTTTTTTTTACCTTCAGTTTCTTCTTGTTAGATACTTTTCCCGACTTTTTCATTTCTGAACTCGATATACCCTTTTTCTTCTTTTTTGGGTGCTCTGCCTCTAGGCTCTCTTCTAGTGGCCTTTTCCCTTTTTTTCTTTTCAAGCAAATCCTTAAGCAGAGTAGATTTCGCCATTTCCTTTTCTTTATGGAAAATCTGAAACTTAGGGTTTTGAGGGATGAGAATGGTCTCGTTTCGACTGGTTTCAAAAAGGAAGATGTAGAGAATGTGACTTATGCTTAAGATGATTGGTTTCTCAAGAATGGGAAAGTGGGAGTTTTTGGTAGTTTTTTTTTCCAAAAACTGTCTACCTCCCTCTTAACTATTGCCTTAACTCTTTAAAATTTCAAAATTCCCTCTAAAATTTTTACTATTTACTTCCTCAGGTTTTCTTCTTTTCTTTACTACCCAGTAGACATGATTTTATTTTATTCTTTGATCATTCAATGGTTTGTGCCATAGTTTTAATGAAACAGAATGCTCTTAGTTGATTAAGTTTTTCACTTTAGTCGAATAAGTGCCTTTTGTTTTTCTTTACTTGGTCCAGACTCCACTTTATAAATCCTGCAAACAAATTATTCCTAGATTTCTTCTAATCTCATAGAATTTGTCTTCACTAAGGGGTTTGGTAAATATGTCAGCAAATTGATGCAAAGTACTTACAAAATCAATCTTAATCTCACCTTTAGCTACATAATCTCTAATGAAGTGATGTCTAACCTCAATGTGCTTAGTTCTAGAGTACTGCATAGGATTTTTTGAGATGTTAATTACATTGGTATTGTCACAATATATTGGAGTGTTATTCATTGACAATCCATAATCTTTCAATTGTTGTTTGATCCATAAAACTTGTGCACAACAACTACCTAAAGACACATACTCTGTTTCTGCTATGGATAGAGCTATAAAGTTTTGTTTCTTGCTTGACCATGACACAAACATACTTCTTAAAAATTGGCATGTTCCACTAATCTTCCTATCGGTTTTGCTTCTTACAAAGTCTGCATCTGAGTAGCCTACAAAACTAAATGATGACTCTTTAGAATATCATATTCTTAAAGTTTAAGTTTCTAAGAGGTATCTAAATATTCTCTTAATAGCTGTTAGGTGTGATTCTTTAGGTTATGACTGAAATTTAGCACACAAACACACACTAAATTGAATATCTAGTTTGCTTGCTGTTAAGTAAAGAAGTGATCCAATCATACATCTATAGAGCTTTTGGTTTACATTTTTACCTTTTTCATCAACATCAAGTCTAGTGGATGGACTCATTGGTGTGCTGATGGGCTTTAGTTTTCGCATATCAAACTTTTTGAGCATGTTTTGAGTGTATCCATCTTGGCTAATAAAAATTCCTTCCTTACATTGCTTAATTTGAAGGCCAAGAAAGTACTTCAACTCTCCCATCATGCTCATCTTGAATTTTTTTCTGCATTTCTTTAGCAAAGTTCTTGCAAAGAGTTTCATTAGTTGCACCAAATATAATGTCATCCACATATATTTGAACTATGATTAAATCATTTAAGCATCTCTTGATGAATAATGTTGTATCTATGCTGCCTCTAACATAATCATTTTCTACTAGAAATTTTGAAAGCTTTTCATACCAAGCTCTAGGAACTTGTTTCAATCCATACAAGGCTTTGTGAAGTCTCAAAACATAATCTGGTTTTTCAAAATCTTCAAAACCAATTGGTTGTTCAACATATACTTCCTCTTGAATAAGTCCATTTAAGAATGCACTATTTACATCCATTTGATACAACTTAAAGTTCATATAACAAGCAAAGGCTACTAATAACCTTATGGCTTTAATTCTAGCTAGAGTGCAAAGGTCTCATCATAGTCTATGCCTTCCTCTTGATTGTATCCCTTTGCTACCAATCTAGCTTTGTTTCTAATCACATTTCCTTGTTCATCAACCTTATTTCTAAATACCCACTCAGTTCTAACAATAAGATGATTTGAAGGTCTAGGCACTAGTGACCATACATTATTTCTCTTGAATTGGTCCAACTCCTCTTGCATGGCTAAAATCCAGCTTTCCTCTTTTTCAACTTCCTCAAAGCTCTTAAGTTCAATTTGAGATATGAAGGTTGAAAATTCACATGTTTCTCTAGTTGCTTTCATAGTCTTAAATCCTTTAGATATGTCACCTATGATTTGTTTTTGTGGATGATCTTTTGCATATCTCAAGCTTCTTGGTAAATCATTATGCTAGATTTCTTGTCTTTGTAAGTTTTCTAGAGGTGGAGCTACAGGTTCTCCTCTATATGAGCCTTCCTCATTGTTCTTGTTGTCATTTAGGCTCATTTCATCCATGTGCTTTTCTAAATTCTCTAAATCTTTATCATCATCATGAACTTCCTTTTCTAAATTAATTGATTCATCAAAAACTATATGGACAGATTCTTCAACACTTAATGTTCTTTTGTTGAAAACTCTATAAGCTTTGGAGTTCATGGCATATCCTCAAAATATTGCTTCATAACTCTTAGCATCAAACTTTTCTAATGGTCGTTTTCCATTGTTTCAAACAAAACATTTGCAGCCAAAGCTCCTGAGGTAAGAGATGTTTGGTTTTCTCCCTTTGTACAGCTCATAAGGAGTCTTTGAGATTATAGCTCTAATTAAAACCCTATTAAGAATATAAGTTGCAATGTTTACAACTTTAGCTAAAAAGTACTTTTGAAGATTGTTCTCACAAAGCATAGTCCTAGCCATTTCTTTCAAGGTTTGATTTTTCCTCTCCACAACTCCATTTTGTTGGGGTGTCCTAGGTGCAGAAAAATTGGGATCCAACCCCTTTTCATTGTAAAACTTTTCAAACTCATCATTTTCAAACTTTTCTCCATGGTCACTCCTAATGCTAACAATGGCTATACCTTTTTCATTCTCAACTTTCTTACAATAGCTTATGAATGTTGGTAAAAGCTTCATTCTTATGAGAAAGGAAATAAACCCAAGTGAACATAGAGAAATCATCAACTATCACAAAGCCATAAGATTTTCCACCTAGACTAGTTGTGCTAATTGGACCAAATAGATCAACGTGTAGCATTTCAAGAGGTCTTGATGTTGATACAACATTCTTAGTTTTGAAAGAAGTTCTAACTTGCTTTCCTAGTTGACAAGCTCACATATCCTATCATTCTCAAACTTTAGAGTAGGCAATCCAACCACTATGTTTTTCTTAATCAACTTTGACATGGTGTTCAAACTTACATGTCCTAATCTCCTATGGCACAATCAACTGTCATTTTCAGCATTTACTGCTAAACATATTTCACTATCATCTCAAGATCTTCAAGAAAGACAACATACATATTTTTCAATCTTTTTTCTATGAAAGTGATTTTGTTAGTGCCTATATCTATTACTTCACATTTGCTAGAATCAAAACAAACTTTAAATCCCCTATCACATAGCTGAATAATGCTTAACAGATTATGTTTAAGCCTTTGACAAGCAACACATAACTGATTTGAGTATGAGAGTTCTTACCAACCATACTTATCTCATGGATTCTACCTTTTGAATCATCACTAAAAGATACGGTGCCTCCATTTCTCTTGTCCAATTAAGCAAATAACATTTTATTTCTGTCATGTGCCATGAGCAGCCACTATCCATGTACCATGGCTATTTCCTCTTGAGTTGAGCTTTTAAACATGTCTCTTTTAGGTGCAGCTCAACCTCTGTTTCATCATCTCGAGCCATTAAGCAAATGTTTGCTCTTTCTTCTGAACTTTCACCATCAGCTTCAGTGCTTGAGGAGTCACTATCTGACCATGCTGCTGCTACCATTGCCTTTTTCGACTTCTTATTCTTCATTGGTGTCTCATTTTTCAGCAATGGACATTCAGACTTAAAGTGTCTTAGCTTTTTGCACTCTAAGCAGATCAATTCCTCCTTTTTGCTAGAGTCATTCTTGTTTCTCTTCCATGAAAGACCTTGATCTCTTTTGAAACCTTTTCTTGCTATTCTTCGATTCCTTCTGTCCATCAATTTTTTGAATTTTCTGACAACAAGTGCCAACTCTACATCATCATAGTATGAAAGCTCTTCCAGCTCTTCCTCAAGGATGTTGGCTTTAAGTGCTATATTCTTCTTTTTGTCTTTTGCTTCCCTTCTATCTTTTTCTTCTTTTTCCTTGAGCTTCAACTCATGTGTAAGGAAAGAACCACATATTTCATTGAGTGTGATTACATTCAAATCCTTGGCCTCTTAGATAGTAGTTACTTTCAGTTTTCAATTCTTTGGTAAGCTCTTGAGGAGTCTTTTAACTATTTCATGTTCAAGTATTGGTTTTCCTAGCTGACTCAATTTGTTTGTAATGTTTGTGAACCTATCCAGTATGTTGGTGATGTCTTCACTATGCTCTATTTGGAACATCTCATAATTGTGGGTTAGAAGGGCTATCTTGGACTTCTTGACTTGAAAAGTCCCTTCATGAATTATCTTTAGCTTGTTCTACACTTGCTTTGCTGTTAAACAGCTTGACACTTTGTTGAATTCGGTGGGGGTTCAAGGCATAATGCAAGGTGTTGATGGCCTTAAAATTGATTTGAACTTTCTTGGTTTCAGCCTCGATCCATTCAGACCTTAGCTTAGGCATCAATTCATTTGTGACTACATTTATAGTTGAGGGAACAAAGGGACCATCAGTGATGATATCCCACATTTCATAGTCTATAACTTTAATATATATCGACATTCTAGTGCTTCAATAAGGGTGATTAAAGCCATCAAATAGAGGTGGTCTGTTTGTAGATAGTCCCTCAGCAACTATGGATTTTTTAAGAGCCATTGGATCCTCTCTAAGGGTGTTAAACCTTAAAATCAGGAAACTAACTTTGATACCACTTGTTGGTCTTTATAAAATGTGCTGGAGGGGGGTGAATAACACAATTCGGCTCTTTAACTAGATTAGAAATTAATCTTAAAAGAAAAGAAAGTAAAACAAGGAAGATAATAGACAAAGGATTTAGAGTGGTTCAGTCCAAGACCTACATCTACTACCTTGATTATCCAACCAAGGATTTTCACCAAAATTCACTAATAAATGGTGGAATCACCAAGCTCCCACCAAGCTCCCACCAAGCTTTCATAATGGTTTTTACTAAGCTCAACCATAACCTTTACAATGATTTTTTAATGGCTCAACCAAAACCCAACACCTAACTTTTCAAGGCTTAGTTTAAACCTTCACTCTTTCAACCAAACCTAGCTTGAAACAACCACTTAGAGTGGATTTCTCACTCTAAGAATACAAGGATAAGTGTAAAAAAAAGTACCTATGATCACAAGTTGATCTAAATGGTACAAAGTTAAGTGCAGAATGTAAACACAAGGGATTGGTGTTTGAGTACAGTGAGAGAATAGAGAGTTTTTCTGGTTGTCTTGCTTTTTTTGGACTTGGAATTGTGACATCTCTCCAAAAACTACTTCTCTAACCTTGGAAGACTCTTTTATACTTGGAGAAACAAGTCTGATGGTAGTTGGGTAGTTTGTGACTGTTAAAAACAATTTGGGGTAGGTTCTAGCCATGAATCTGTATTGTAGTGCTCCGCTGCAAGTTGCAGACAGAGAGCACTTAGTCGACTAACTTCTTTTTTGGTCAACTAAGTTGGTTCTGTTTCTCAATATGCTTCAACCCGTCACTTCTCCAATTTGAATTTCGGCCAACCAATGTTCTTCATTATTCAACCAAGGGGCTTCCTTTATGTTGATCAATTTTGTTCTTTATCCATATCAACTTTTTATGTGCACATTTGAAAGATTGATTTATTGTTTCTTTATAAATTTTTATCCTGCACGCTTGGATAGAATTGTTAGACATACAAGGATGGGAATGTTTTATTATCATCAAAAACTAATAGAGCCAACAATTAGGTGGCATTCTTACAATATAGGAAATGTCTTCTTTTCATTGATCCCTTCTTTTGTTAAAGAAAGATTCATTCTCATTCACGATTGCTGGTTGACCAAGAATTTTAAGTGTAGCATATTTAATATTTATTCTCCGTGCGATTTGGTTGAAAAATAGGTTTTATGAAAAGAATTGCTTTCTTTTTGTTCTATTTTCTTTTTTTTAATATAATTGATGTTATGCAGGAGATTCAATTCTATATGATTAGTTGAGGAAAGACAAGGATGCAATTAATCTTAGTCTGGCATTGAAGATTTTAATAATTTTGTTTAAACATGGGAATTTTCTAATCTTTTGCATATTGGGAAAAAATTCACCTGGTATGGTCTTGATTCTAAGTGAAGCAAAATTGATGAGTTTTTGCTCTCCTTTGAATGCATTTTTCAATATAGCAATCTCAATCAAAGCTGTTTGAAAAAAAAACACTTCTCAATCATTGTGCCCTCTTTCTCTTATTTGAGTTGTCTAATTGGGGTCCTCATCCATTTTCGCTTCCTTGATTGCTGGCCTTTGGATGGTAGTTTCCCTTTTTATATGGTGGATAAGTGGGCATCTACTAATGTCCAAGGTAGTGTAGGTTATTGTCTTAAAACCAAGCTTCATCATTTCAAAAGTTGGAATAAAGTTTTTTTCGGAAACATTGACTTTAATGTTGTTGAGCTTGAGAACAAAATTGATCAAAGCCTGGTGATAATCTTTCAACTTCTTGATTTCTACCTAGCTTTCTAGTTTTCTGCCTTCTAGTTTTCTAATGCTTTACTTTCTCTACTGGTTTTATGATATTTAATCTAGGCAACTCTAATTCCTTCTAATCTCTTGTTTTCCAAAAGTTCGATGCCACGTTATTTTGTTCTTAACATTCTATTTTTCCTTTGATCTGTTGTTTGTTTCTTTACTGCTTAAGTTCTTGGTAGTTTTCTTTGTTTTATATGCTTTTGTTTTATGTTATTTTTGGCCTTGTTCCTTTCCTCTCCAAAAAGAACTCTTTGTAATTTTGTCCTTTATCTAATAAATTATAATTTTTTGATCAAGCAAAAAAAAAAAAACACAAAAATCTCAAGAACAAAGAATCAGGGGGAAGGTAATAACCAAAAGAATTACACTATAAACATAGAAAAAGTGGAAGGTAAGATTAGAAGAAAGAAAATAAAAGAGTGAAGAAAAAATGAAAAAGAAAAAAAAGAAAGGAAAAGAAGAAAGGAAAGGAAAATCAGAGACAAAAAAAAAATAAGAAAAGGAAAAAAAAAGATCTTTGATCAACTTTATTGGTCTTAAATGAAACATCCCTAAGAGTTGTGGTATGAGATACTGCCTTTTGGAATTTGTATAGGTTATTAAGAGGGAGTAAGATAAGGTTTGATAGGTGCTTAGTTGCACAAATCTTGGAGTTGAGCTTTGGTAAGGTGGGCTTAAGCATGTGTTGGAGTGTACTAATAAAGGAAAGAAGGGTGATGAAAGAGTTAATAGTGTGTGGAGAAACAAATAGGCTAAAAGTATATTGGCATTTAAAGATGGGAAAATAAAAGATGAGTAGAAGGGATATGGAAGTCATTTGTTTAGAAAGTTAATGCCTACATTAAAAGATAGTTGCTGGCTTGGATAGAGAGATTAGTATAGAATGAGCAAGGTAGAGATTTTGGATTGAATAAAGGTTAATAGTTATTAAATTAATAAAAAAACTTTTTTGAAAAATTGTTGGGTGGAGAAGCTGAGTATTCTTATATGAGGTTGTGAGTGGCGAAAGTTAGTAGGGGAAAGTGCTTAGGAAAAAATCACTCATTCATTAAAATAAAATGAAAAGAAAATAAAGAAAAAAAATTTATACAAACAAAATACATATGAGATAGAGATAAATTGGGTTATTTATAGGATAAAGTTG
Organism: Theobroma grandiflorum; assembly: GCA_036013995.1. Taxonomy (NCBI): domain Eukaryota; kingdom Viridiplantae; phylum Streptophyta; class Magnoliopsida; order Malvales; family Malvaceae; genus Theobroma; species Theobroma grandiflorum. Next base: position 12,702,097 of record CP142130.1, on the reverse strand, counting down.
GCAAGCGACGTTGATTTGGAAACCTCTAGTATGGCTTATCAAATGAAAACTGGTCTATGGGATTGTGTTGGTTGATTGTTGAGTTTTTACAAATGTCTTAGTTAGAGGATAATTGAAATGCGTTTGACTACCATATCGGATTATGTTCTTAATATATTATGTTTTTTGGCAATTAGATGAACTAGTGGCGATGAGAGAAAAGGGTTGTTTCAATGAGGTATATTGGTGGTGCATTATGTGTGTTTGGATTAGTTGTTACATGGTTTGGGAATTGGTCTTTGTCTTTCAGTTTAAAAAGAAATGTGACAAAGTTGGAGATGTTAAAGGCAAGTTATTGAATGCTAAACTTGGGAGCCGAGAGTATGTCAATAAGAAAGGCATTGATTGGAGGGGAGGTTTGAGATCAGGCAACATTTTACCTAACTATCAAAACAAAATGAATATTGTGTTATTGTGTTCAATGTATACAGGGTTAGTTGTTATATTTTGGACATTTTTTTATGGATTCTAAGTGCTGAAATTAGATCTGTGTGATCCCATAAGCAATAATTACAAATGTTGCAGTGTGGAACAATCTAGCACACACAAAAGGAAGCAAACAGGTTAGCAAATCCATTAACTAGACATGGAAGTGATAGGCTATATGAGAAATTATAGATTTATGAGTAAAACAATGCTACACATATTACAAATTGTTTTTGCTATACAGATTGGTGGTTCTTGGGTTGTTATGTGATGATATTGTGTATAGGTGTTAATATTTTAGGTTTTGGGATCGAATGACACTTTTTTTTAAGTTGTCGATTGTTTGATCACATATGCAACCTATTGCGAATAAGCTTTTCTGGTTTTGTATACATGTTGCATTAGGGGCGACTCAATAAGTTCAAAGGCTTAAAGTAAAATATTCAAATGAGGCTTTTATTTTTATTGAAATTAAAAAAATTAATAAAATTTTATTCTTTTAGCTTTTTGAGATGCAAAATTTTTAATTAAACTTTTACAATCAAGTTTTTCTAATATTTCTTTTTCAATTGATAATATAACCAATCCATTTAATCTTTTTTGAGACATTGTTGATTTTAAATAAAATTTTATTAATCTTAGTTTTGAAAACTTCTTTCTCCTGAAGCAGTGTTTACTAGAATTGTTAACATTATTCTAAAAGCAATATATGCATTTGAAAAAGAATAGAGTCTTCTTATATGATTAAGTATGTCAATTGGACTATTTTCTTCTTGTATAATTTCTTTTAAAATTTTTAACTCTAAAAATAAATCTAAACTATCAATATCAGAATAGTTGTTATATTTTAAAAAACATTCAAGATTAAGGCAATATTCTTTCAAACTATTATCATCTAATGACTTCAACTTTTTACAGCTAAATAGAAAACTAAAAATATTTTCATATATGTTAAATTGTTCAAATCTACTTTGAAGTGAAAAAATTGCTTAATCTAATATATACAAGAAGTAATCAATTTTAAATTATTCTTCAAAAGATCTAGTTATTTCATTATCAACATTCTCATCAAATTGTTTTTTTCTTACGAATAATACATGTATCACGAAATTTAGGTTCTATGTTTATTCCAATGCAATTTTTTTAGAAAAAAATCATAGTAGATGTAAATCCATTTTCTCTATATTTTTCAAAAAAAGAAAGAAAACATTTTAATTGTTCTATAGCAACACCAACACACATATCCTTTGATTGTAAATTTTTGCTAACAGAGTTAACAACAAACAATATATCATACTAAATAGTCATGCCTAACAAAAACTCAAAATTTTCAAGCTCATATGTTGCTAAGCAATTAGCTTCACCTTTAGTTTTAGGATTTTCACTAATTTCTACTAATTTCAATAAAGCATCTCTTATTTGTGGAGTTTGAAATCTTATTGCTTTAACACTTTCAACATGACTTTCCTAACGTGTTTGTGACAATGATTTAAGAGTTAGACTAAGAATATTGTCTTGTAAAATTTTCCATCATTTGGAAGAAGAAAAAAATAGTGAATATATTTGTTGTACCACTCCAAAAAATGATATAGCTTTAGAGCAAGAATTTGCCATGTCACAAAGTACTAAATTTAAATTGTGACAACCACATGGTGTATAAAAGGATTTAGGATTTAAGTCTAAAATTCTTTTTTACACTCCTTATTGCTTGCCCTTCATATTAGATCCACTATCATATTTGTCCTCTTAAATTATTAATATCAAGCCCAATATTTTTTATTTCATCCACAATGGCATCAAAAAGACCTTTTCCATTTGTATCATCTACTTTTAATAATTCAAAAAAAAAAACTCCATAACTTTAATTGGATTTGATGAAATATTAAAACATTGTAATATAAAAGACATTTGCTTTTGATGACTTACATTTGGAGTGCAAACAAGTATTATTGAAAAATATTTTTCTTCTATGAGGTTTTTAATAATTTTATTTCTAATTTCACTTGCTAACAAATTTATCAATTCATTTTGTACTTTATGTCTAAGGTAATGAGTACGAATTTTATTGTCTTTAATACGTCGAATATGTTCTTGCATCACTAGATCAAATTCTACAATCATTTCAATTAGTCTTAAAAAATTTTCATTACTTTCTTGATAGATCTTTTCATTTTTCCCACAAAAAAACCAAATTATTTTTACCAAGAGTTTTTGCTACAGCAAGAATTCTTGTTAATACTTTTTTCCAATGTTCCTCATCTCTTTTTATTTGTTCTTGAACACTTTCATCAATTGTTTTATTTTTCAATAATCTCATTTCTAAATCAATCCAAGAACTCATATTAGTAATATGCTCATTACTCATTTCATGACTCTTAAGCTTAGCACTAAGGTTTCTTCAATATCTGGTGCCAACATTAGCTAATTTACTTGTACAATAAGCCAAATTAAATAATTTATAATGAAAACAAAATACTCTATCTAAGTCTTTCGAATAAACTAGTCATCTTCCTTCACGTGTCTCTCCATTTGTCAACTTTTGAATATAGTATGTAATAGAAAAATATCTTGAAATCTCATCTTTGGGAAAATCTAAATCATTAACTTTAATTAGACCTTTTTCTACTAATAAATATTTTAAATTTGTATCAATATTTGTCCATTGATTTGGATCATAAATATTTTTAAGAATGCAATAATTTAAATTATTAAGTTGATCCTCTTCATCATGATTTTTATGGTCATTTTGAATCTCTTCATTAACTTCTTATTCTAGTATTTCATCATCATCTAATTTTCCAAGATTATTAAGTTATTCATTTAAGGGACATTTATTAATAATTTTCGATTCATTATTTTTATTACTTGTAAAAAATTTATCAAGAGCTCATTTTTTAAATTATATTAAGCTTTCAATTCTTCTTTCTTTTTTAAGCTTTGAATAACCAGATTCATATTTTCGATTTGACATGAGGTACAAAAATATTTAACTATTATAATTATCTTATATTTTTTAAATGGTTAATATAAAATCAACAATCAAAATTTCTAATTCAAATAAATCAACTATCACATAAAATAAAAATAATATAACAATATAATATAAACTCTAAATTAAAGTAAAAAAATCTATAACGATTAGAATAATGTACCTAATTGTTAAATGCTTATTGCAAATCGCAAATGAGGCTTACGACTTTATGAAGATAATAAAAGAACAGACTTCTTGTGTATTCTTTGAAGAAAAATTGAAGTTAAAGGAAGAAAAAGCAAATGAGAAAAGAATATTTTAAAAGTAGACATTATACATTGAAAAAAAATAATTAGTTTTATATATAGAAAAAAATAGCAGTTGAAAATCATTAAATGTGTTGATTGGAAATAAGATATATAAGTGAGAAATAAATAGCTGTTGGAGATGATTAAATACATATGACTGTTAGTTTATTAGAAATAAGAGAATATAGTTGAGAATTAATAGCATTCTAGAAATAAGGAAGTAATAGAAAATTGAGATTTATTAGGCACATAATTAGAAAAGTGAAAGAACAAATAATTTTATTAATTATTTTTTACTTTTATATTTTTTTATTTTTTATATATTTTAAATATAATTAATTATATTATAATTATTATAAAATTATAAATCTTCCCTAAATTTAAGGCCTCCTTAAATTAGGGGCCTAAAGCCCTTGCTTGGGTGGCTTCACCCAATGACCGGCCCTGTGCTACACTATAATTGGTTGGCTCAAGTTGATTTTGGCAATGTAATGTTGGGAAGAAAATGTGATCGTGTTGTACATGTAGAAAATCTACATTGGTTAAAAAAGAGTCTCGTTACTAAGGTTGATCATCACATAGAGTTGACACATTCCAAACATAGCAAGTAGGATTACCACAAAAGTTGATAGTTAGAAGGTCGGTACCAAAACACTATCTGATGTCCTATAGTTAAAATAAGGAATGTTAGTAAAGAAAGGAAGCTGGGAAGGGTTTTTATTGGTGGAGGAGTGGAATGAAGCTTTTGAAACACCAATACATTACAAGTGGGTGGCAATAAGAGGGATTTTGGTGCATGCACGGTGTTGTGTGGTATTCAAAAATATAACTAAATGTTGAAGGGAGATGGTTAAAATGAAAAAAAAGACCTCTTATTGAAGTAGTTTTAATGTGGGTATATTGTTGGTGTTAACCAATGATGATGCAAAAATAAAAGAAGTGGTTGAACTACATATAGCCGACCATGTTTTCCAGAGAGTAGCTATGGAGTTTCAGATGGTTGAAGGCCATATAAAGAATAAAGTGAGGGAAATGGTAAAGAAAATGACGATATGGCCTCAATGGATGATGTGGCATATAAAGATGATATGGCAAAGTATGATAGGCAAGTATGGGAGAACATGGCAAATGAGAATGAAAAAGAAGGACAAACACTTTTATATTTGAAAGAAAGCTTAAGGAGGTTAGCATGAGGCACAAAGGAATTATGGCATTAGAAGAAATGTAGGAAACATATGAAATGGATTAGGTGACAAAACAACCAAAAGCATGGAAAGGCAAAATTTCTAGTTTAATAGGAAAATGATAAAAGCTCAATTATAGGGATTTTCTTTGGACTATTGGGAGTCAATGAATTAAACTATGCAAAGCTGATGGCAATTAAATATGCTTTGCAATTGTTTATGTCATCACCATATGTTGGAACTAAAAAGTTAGTGATTGAATCTAATTTTGAATTGCCCTAGCATGGGTAAGGGAACTAAAAGAAAGACTTTGGACCTATTGAAAAATCTTTAATACTGTGGATAATTACTTTAGAGCGATTGAGGATTTTAAGTTCAAGCATATGTTAAGGTAACCTAATTCATTTGCTAATGGACTTGATAAATTTGGGATGGATAGATAAGAAATATTCTTTGTTTGGTGGTGATACTAGCTGCTCAAAATGTATAATTGTGCTTGATTAGCTATGGCTAATGTGTCTTCTTAGGCATTTATTCTATTGTTATAGGGCGTGACGTTTGGGTTTTGAAAGATGTTATACTTACTAAACATTCTACTTTATTTTATGCTATGGATTGCCTAACTTCAAGGTGATCTAGACATTTTTGTACTCATATTTTTGGTACTTAATACAATTTGATGATTGAGTAAAAAGAATCCAGGAAAAGAAGGTAGAAAAAAGGAAGGCAAATTGGAAGTCAACATGGGATTAAGAAAAAAAAAAGGATAAGGGATAGAGGCTAATGAGTTGAAAGGTTAGAGAGTGTAAAGATAGCAAGCACAATGGGATAGAGGCCTAGGGTGAACTAAATGAATAAATTAACCAAAAAAAAAGGAGTGAAAAAGAATGGTATTGGGTCAAGAATAGAGAATAGTAATACAAGTTAAAAAAAAGCCCAATAAGAAATAAATGAGTTGGGAAAAGATATAGGTAGAAATAAATAAGAAAAAAGCCATGAAAGGAATTGTATGGGACAAATCATGGGGAGGGCAAAAACAAAAATGGAAAAAAAAAAGAAAAGAAGGAAAAAAAACTAAGTTACAAAAAAAAAATAAGAATGAGGTGATACAGTCTGACCAGAAGAGTCTAAATGGAGATGATTTAAAGACTGAGGGTACAAGTGTAAAGAACTTGATAGATCTCGCACTATTTAGTAAGCTAAGAAATTGAAAATTAGGTTTCATTAATGAGATTAAGGTCAGATTGAGTGGAAGGGTCTTGAAGAAAAAAAGTAGAACAAAAAAAAAAACTCAAATGAAGGAGAAGAAAAAGGTTGAGGAAGTGAATGCATCACTAACATATAGTATTGTGGTCAATAGGAATAAAATCTTTAGAGGTGAGGCAAACGAGGTTTAAGAATTAAGCAAGAATTTTGACTTTGAGGCACCTTGAGATGAAGAGGTAGTGCTAAAATTGCTTCAAATGCTAGAAAGGATTAAGCAGTTTTAAATGGCACAGGAATGTTTCAACAGATAAGTTTTATCACTCATCTTTAGCTACTTAGTTGAATATAAATCGAAAAAGTAGAAAAAAAAAGAAAAGGAAGAAAAATAAGAAAAAACAGATAACAAAAAGAAAAGGAAAAGTTATAGTAATGAGAATAAAAATGGCATAGGATGAGTTTATAAAGTAGAATGAAGAACTATTTCCTATTTTTGTATTGTTAGTCCTAGAAAGAATAGAGGTTGTTTGTGATATTCATTTAGTGGTGCTATTTGCTTGTTGTATTTGTTTATATTGTTTGTTTAGTGGCATTAGTTGTTATGTGCATAAAATGAAAGTGTTGTCTTGGAATGTGAAAGGCTTAGGCAATGAGGAAAAGAAAAAGGCATTGTGGACAATAGTGAGAAAGAATAAAATTCAAATAGTGATAGTGCAAGAAACAAAAGGAAAGCAAAAGAAAGTAGAGATATGGAAGGAAATTGAAGTTATAAATCTAGGAATAGTAAATAAAATGGGATGGGTGGTCACACCTCAAGTGAAAAAGATCAATGAGGTTTGATTGTGATTTAGAAGTGTGGTGCTTTTGAGAAGGCTAGTATAGAATTTCGAATAATGTTATATGTCTAAAAGGTATGTAGAAAGAAAAAAAATTCTAAAGTGTGTGATTATGAATGTGTATGCACCACATGGCGAGGCAAAGAAGAAAATATTATGGAGTAAGATTCTTGGGTTAAAAGAGAACAAGGGGGGATGGTATGTATGGAGAGATTAATTTCAACATAGTAAAGGTTGAAACAGAAAGGATGAATTATAGGCACTTGGGAAAGGGAAAAGGAGTAGGAGAGTTCAATAGTATGATAAAGGAAGGAGAGTTTATCAATATCCCATTAACAGGGAAAAGGTTCACAGAGTTTAAAGGGGATTTAAAAATAAGTAGTATTGTTAGGTTTTTAGTTATAGAGGAATGGTTAATGGCATATAATATGTTAGGTCAATTCGCCTTGAATAACTCCACATCAAATCTCTGCTCGATTATGATGTGTTTGAAACAAGTTAATTGGGGTCAAAACCTTTTAAGATATTGTTGGTTCATAGGGTTTATGAGAGAGGTGGAAAAAAAGTGCAAGTCTTTTAGGGTAGAAGATAGGCCAGGGTATTGTTTGAAACTCTAATTGGGAATGATGAGAATGTTTTTGAAATGATGGAATATGGAAGTGTTTGGTAGAGTGGAGGAGAGCATAAAGAGAATTGAGAGAGAAATTAAGAAATTAGATTAAATAGGTAATACTAGAGAACTTAAGGAAAGGGAGATGGAATAAGGAAATTGTTTAATGGAGAAATATAGGTAGCTTAAAGAAATAAGGAATTAATGTGGAGGTAGAACTCGAGGGAAAGAAGGGTGAAAGAGTGAGATAAAAATTGAAAAATTTTAAAAGCAAGGCTAGGGTGAGAAATCAGAAAAATAATATTTTTGTGTTACATATCAATGGGAAATGGAAGGAATGTTGAGAGATCAAGAAGGCAATATGTTGTCTATGTTTTTTGTTTTTATTGGTGTTTGTGAGTCTAACTATGCAAAATTAATTACTTTGATGTGTTTTATCAATCAGAATGGATAAGAAAGAAGACTATGATAATGAGTCAAATTCAAGTGTGGTAATAAGTTCGATTCTAAATCCCTTGAATCAACCTCGGAAATGGTGGATGATTTTCTAACAAGTGGATGAGCTAAAAGAGTTAATTGGGTGCATTCAATTTATTAATATATATATATATATAAAGAGGCAAATGTAGCCTCGAGGAATTCTATCAAGCTCCGCCCTATGTCCTGTTGGATCCCACCACTTGAGGGTAGCCTCAAGCTTAATGTTGATGGGTCAGCCAAAGGTAAACCTAGTCTTACGAGATGCAAGGATGTGCTTTGTAATTGGGACGGCATTATTCTAGGCATTTTTTGGCCTTTTTAGTCATCTTTATTCCGACCTAGTTGAACTTATGCCTATATTGCATCCTCTTCAATTGTTTTCATCTTTTCACTATACAGGCACCTAAGTTACCATCGAGTTTGACTCAAAAACAGCTCTCTCTTGGGTTGCTAATAGCACTCAACATCTTTGGGAGCATTGACGCGTCTTTAACGAAATTAATGCTCTCATCATCTCACCCCAGTGTATCTCTTTCAAGCATATATTTAGAGAAGGTAACTCAATGGTAGACTCTCTTGATAAGTTGGAAGTTGACAAATCTTCCATGCTTGCTAGTGTCTAGTACGCATATGAACTCTTCATTGCATGTTATTTGCTATTGTGTTGCCTCTTGCTGCTTTAGTGTTGATTGTCCATATGTTGACGAGTGTTACCTCTCCCTAAAGACCCATATTATCGATTATTTCTAGTCTAGTTTTTGATCTCGAGGACTCCTATTTTAGTTTGATGTTTGTTATCAACTGGTGTTTTGTTTGGTTTGCTGCTACCATGCCCTTTTTTGCTTTCTTTGTTTCCCTTATTCTACATTTCCCAACCAACCAACTTGTTTCTTCCTTGCTAAAAAGCCTAACTAGCTTGCTCATCCACTTGTAATTTCTCATTGATTATTATAATTACTTTTGGTTGAGCAAAAAAAAAAAAAGGCCAATAATTATGTAGATGCTCTTGTGAATAAAGGGATGGAAAAGGTGGACATCTTTGTGGTAAAGAACCAACAACATGTAAATGGTTTTCTAGATAAATGCTCCATATGTAGTGACTTGCAAATATTCGAATTGTATGTGTGAATAAATGCTATGGAGTTTTAGATGGGAGTTTGCCAAGATCTATGGGATGAAATGGTATTTTTTAGTGTAAGGTGTGATGTATTAGGCTGATGTAAAAGTGGCTTAATATTATCAAGTATTATCAACTTGTTGTAATGTTTAAAATATCAATTAAACTACTGCCTTATTAAAAAAAAACTTAAGTGATAAAGCTTTTTAATGTTCATATGAGGGGTGAGGACTGAACCTCACATTCACCAAGGATGAAGAATTGTAGGAAGAATGAAAGTTACCTCACATCATGTAACTCAACCAAAATTAGACAAAGAAAAAACTTATTAAAATAAAATTCAAAATAAAAAACTATTATGATTATTAAGTATAACACACGCGTATACACACATACACTCAAAAAAATAAAAAGAAAGAAATATAAAAACACGTCGAGGGCAAATGTAACACAATGTTATTCCATTATTTTAATATTTTTTAAGCAATATATTACTAGATAATGTACTTGACTTTTTTTTATTAATGTTATAACATTTTTAGTTATTTATATACTACCTTAAAATAAATTAAAGTATGAGTTTATTTTATGTGATGTTAATAATAATTATAGACTATAACAATTATGTAAAGATATTAATTGTAATGAAATTTTACTCTTGCCCTTCAAAAAAAAAATCATTATAGACTATAACAACCAAAACTTGACCTAAGTGATTGTTATCCTGCTTTCAATGATAGAAGTCTAAAATTCAAATCCTCTCTACCCTTTGAACGTCCTCTTATGTATACAAGAATTGAATATAGGTTATGATTATGAGAATAACTTTTATGAACAAATTATTTTATAAGTAATAAGTAGAACCCGATTTTCAGATTTTCTTAGTTACTTAAATCTAAAATCAAATTAATTATAAATTCAAGGTAAGATAACACTATATTTCTACTTTTTTACCTTAAAAAATACTCATTCGGTTATAAATCGAATATTAATCTTACTATTTTAATATATTTTAAAATAATATATACTTTCTCAAAATGGAAAATAATTTTTCTAATGTTGTCGTTCATTGAAATACTAATTTGATGGGATCATCAAGTTTTTTATGTGAATTTAAGGGTAAAATTTGTAAAGTAATTAATAACCAAAATTTATACGTCATTGTTAAAATTTTTTATCATTTAAAAAGTAAACGTTCAATTTAAAACAGAAACAACAATGAATATCACTTCTCAGTCCTTTTGTTTATTCTCAAATTCTGTTTAATATATTATTTGAAAAGGTATCACGATCCGTTAGGGTTATTAAAAGAAAGTAGAATAAGGATTTACCAATAAACGTGATAAGAATTTTATTATTTATTCCATTCCTTCCTCCTTCCTATTATTTCTTTGTACAGAGGTAATAAAATACAAACAAATAAAAAAAATCCCACAATAATTTCAAGCATATTAGAAAATGATTGGTTCTTCTTACATTCTCACGTGACCTTCACATGTAAAAGAAATGAAACTCACATGAATATAAGAAGATATTATTATTTCTATTATTAATTTGGTGTACTAAAATTAATAATTATTTGGTAGATATATATATATATATATATATATATATATATTCCAGAGTCTCACTGATCCCCACTAGTCACAAAAAAATTGTGGTCATATTTCCTCGTGTGATGGATGAGGGAGACATCTATCTATTCAACTAGAAGGAGAAACAAAGCCAAAAAGCACCTACTCTTTGGAAAGTGCAATCATTTTGAGTAAATACAAGAGTAGTGAGACTCATAAAGTCATATCAATGATGTAATTATAAGTTTGCTTTTTGTTTCGATGCATAATTTAATAAGTTTGGTACTCATTTCTCTCTTTCAAATAATGATGAAAAATCTTAAATTCAACCCTCTCTTGTTTTAAATTATATATAACTTTTTCTTGGGTTGGTTTGTTGTTTTCATCCTCTATATTTACGACGTTAAAAATAGTTACCTTAACGGTTAGAATTTGAGATTTTAATCTAAGATTTTGAATACAAAATAATTTTAAAAGAAACAAGATAAAATTATAAAATGGGAAAGAGGACTGCCCCCTTTTACACAGTTCAAATAATTAAATCATATTTAAGAGGGCTTTGAATCAATCAGATGAGCAGTTTGATTGCCAAAGTCAAGATTAGCTAGAATTTATTATTGATCCTTGAGAGGAGGCAAATCACTTTGCTAATTAATTTATACATAAACTTTTGACAACTTAATTAACGCGTGATTTGGTGGCGTGCATGGTGATGGTAAAGTGATTAAAGCTTAATTATTTGAGACGTTGGTTGCTGTTGTGAACTTATATACGTTGCAACTATCTAAGTTTAACCGAGCAACTAATTTCAATTATATGTCTTCTTCTTCATCATCATTCATCAATAGAATGTTTCTTTAATTTAATTGTAAGTTCCTTGTGGATGCTCAAGTCACAGGAGCCATGATGGTGACAGTATGAAGATTGCATGCCTTATTTTACCAACTCTAAAGTTTGGCAAAAATTCTTTCTTCTGGATCCTCGATTACTCTTCTTGATCCAAAATAATTAATACATATATAAGACATCCAAATTAATGACAAAGATATTGTCAATTTCTTCCTACCCGCCATCAATGAGACCTGCGACAAATTAATTTATTCTGCACTAAACACACACAGAGATGACAAAATAATAATGGGGCAAAACACCATCTAACAGTGGCTTTTTTTTTTTTCTTTTGTTGTTTTTTACATCTTTATATAGGTTTTGAGATGAGAATTAGGGCTACAAGCTTCCAAGAAATTCAAGGTCATAAACATTGGTATGTCTCAAAGCATTGGATTTGCTTAATTTTAAATCACAAGTGGACAAAGGCGTCAAGGAGTGAAAAGGAGAGGAAGGGTCTAGGTGATTAAAATGGATAAAGAGGAGAAGGAACACAACTGCAATAATAGATGAAGGTAATCATATTAATCTAGACGTAATAAACTTCCAGTGTTTGATGATTTTAACGAGGACGACAAGTTTAATGTTGGTGATTGTGATGTGGTTCATTATAAGGAAAGAAAAGACAATTATCGGAATCAGAGCAATTCAAGATGCACATCTTGCAAACCTTTAAAGAGTAAATTAATTTTCGAAATACATCAATACTCTCCAGCGGCGTGCCAACAAGGCATGAAAAACCAAAAGAAATTAAACTACAGTTTTGGACTATATATATATATATATATATGCATGTTTTAAATTAATGATGTATTTATTGGGAATTTGAGATTAGGTTTTGAGAGATTACTAGTTCTTTTTTTTACTTTTTCATAGTAAGTCTTTATGCCATTACATGTAAGTCAATAAATCATATAATATAAATTTCTATATATTTTTTACTTTTCTTTTCTTGTATTTAGCCTTCAATAGTGAACCCCTTTTGTCCTTTTTTTTTTTACTATTTAACATTTGTCTAAGAATTCATTTAATTATCATTGTACCTTTATTATTATATACTTTTTATTTAAAATTTGAAAATCGAAAATTTTAATTAATCGAAAATGAATCTTTCACCTAACATCTATTCTAATCACCTCTGTTACATTTTCACATTTAAAAATAAACACTAAAGGGGGACCGAAGCTTTGTTTGTCGAAGACGATACACGGAAAGAACAGCTGTTGGGGCAATTACCTCTATTTCTTTTCCTTTTGTACAAATACTACCCCAGCAACCAAAAGAAGAAAAAAGAGCTTATCAAAAACAAAAGCCTTGATTAAACAGGAAAAAACATAAACAGGCTGTTCGAGACAAAGGTCAATGTCGTGTCGCTGTGGAAAAGACTGGACAACTTTTCAGAATTCAAGTGGGAACTTCGCTTCATTTTCCCCTTTTTCTTTTCAAAATGGCAAAGAGCACGTCTTTCCTGGTCCAACTCTTTACACAGCTCCAGGCCTGTGGATCACAATGGACCAAAATCTTAAGACCATGGAACCAGATTCCTTGTCTTTTCTGCTTCTAGTTTGGGCCTTGGCAGTTGCAGGTAGGCACCCTTGCGGGTTCGTTGAGGTGCAGCTGTTGGACTACAACGTTTTGATTACTTGAATTTTGGTTCTGGCAGTCGAGTGAAGGTAAATGAGGTTACCTTTCTCATCAGACTTGTGTAATTTATAATTTTGAAAAAAAATTAAATAAAATTTTATTTTTAATTATATTTAACTAAATTTTTATATTTTTAATTTCGACAAATAAATTTTTATAATATATATACATATATTATATAATAATTCATTTTTTTTAATCGAAAATTTCATCAATTTCATTAAAGTACATTCTTTTAATATTTTATCTTAATATTTTAAGGTTATGGAAAATGGTCTAAATTTAAAAATGCATCCCCGACTATTATTTCTCCTAAACAGTACAAGAAAAGGTTCCGGAAGGCTATGACTACCTATTTTCTCACTGTACCTGATCAATGGACTTCATGATCTGTATTATCATTGATTCATTGGTTCATTAATAAGACATAAGAAATTGTAATTGCTGATAAATGAGAAGGGAGCTCCCTCTCTCCCCAGGTTTTGTTTCAAAAAAAAAATGAAAGTAAATAATACAATAGTTTTGTTTTTTTTAAAAATAATTTCACATTTTTTTTTGTTTTTTTGGAATTTAACAATTTTCAAATTATAAATGATTTTGACAGGGAAAAATTTTGAGATATCGGACGGGTATTGCGTGCACTCTGCTTATTGGTCTTTATCTAAAGCAGCATCATTTGTGTCGGAGGGCATAGTGGGAATTCCAGCGGCCACCGCTTGCAATTCTGTTGCTCAGTCTAACCTTCCGCTAGAAATCAACGACCGAAATTGAAAAATAAGAAGATGAAAAAACAAGTGGGAAATCAAATAATGGTTTTAGAACTATTTCTCCTTGCCCTCTGAATTCTCCTTCTTGGAGTTCTTCGCGGTTCCCTCATATCCCAATTTCAATTGCATTTGACACCTGGGATTTGTCCTCCTGGCTCCTTTTCTTCTGAGGGTATGTGCTGAACCTTTTAAAATTCTGCTATTTACTTTTTGTGGTATTAAATTAAATCTGTTGGAATTTGGAAGCTTTGCTAGGTTTAATGTAACTTCTTATCAAACATTGCTTGGATTTCTGTTAACTGACTAATGACCCAAAGTTGTCTCTAAATGCCAGGAAAAGCAAACGGTAAATATGTAAAGTTCACTATCTGAAAATGCGGAAATGTTGTTAACTTGCATTGGGCTTAATTTATAGGTTCGTTTTCATTCCAAGGTTTTTCACTTGGAAATTTTTCTGGGTCTTTGGAACTCGTTTACGTTAGCCCACAAGCTTTATCTTATTGGCTGTTGAAAATAAATTTCAAGGTTTTCATGGCAGCGGTTGATTGTTGGTCTTAGTGGTTACCTACTTGTTGCATTGAGGTTAATCCGTCAAAATCTTCTTGGTATATAATTAATGTTTTTCTGTTTTCCAGTTTAGAAATGGGGGCAGAACAGTGGAAAACTCATATTGAAAATAAGAATCCAGCAAGACTTTCACCTCCACCAGGTTTTGTGTCTCTTTCGTCTTTCTTCTTGAAGAAGGTAGAAAACCGTGAGGAAAAGTGGGGCTTCACAGCCTCGAAGGGTGCATCCACACTAGAGCAATTGCAGGAAGAGGCCAAACCTGACATGATTGATGTCGAAAGGTTAAAGGAATCTGTAGGGAATAGACCATGGATACTCTTTGACAAGAGTGATCAAATTGCAAATGAATGTCAGCCCGTAGAATCTGATAAGGTCATATTTATGCCTTTTCCCCTATTCTCTCTCTTTTACACATAATTTGTTTAGTCCTTTATATGCTAGAGTATAGTCTTAGAATTTATATGATTCTGTTTTACCAGGTTCTTTCTCTCATGATTTGATACCTCTTGACCATTTATTGAATCCTTGAAACAGGGAAAAGCAAGGCAGTGTCATGGTAATTCAAGAAGAGATGTCCTTGAAGAGGCACCTGTTTTTCACCCCTCTGAAGAGGTTTTTTTTGTCTCACTGAAATAAAAAATGACATTTGTGCATTTCACTGGTTCTGCTTCAATTTGTAGGTTCCAAGTTTGTTAATGTCAAATATTTTGAATGGTAAAAGTTTCAAATGTTTAAGGGGCTTGAATCTTATCCCCAGGAATTCAGTGACACACTAAAGTACATTGAGAGCATACGTCTTAGAGCAGAGCCATATGGAGTTTGTAGAATTATTCCTCCTCATTCATGGCAACCACCATGCCTTGTTAAGGAAAAGAGCAAATGGGAATGTTCCACATTTGGGACCCAGTATCAACAGTTTGACAGGTTTCCAGCTCAGTCTGTAGAGAGCAAAACAGCTGAATCTTATAAAGGCACAAGTAAGAAAAGAAGCTTGGGACTGAGTATTGAGCAAGGTATTAGTAGTGGATACTCCATGAACCCTGAGGAAGTTGGATGCTCAGATGTGGAGCGCAATCAGTCAAAACCGGGTCCAGAATTTACTTTAAAAGCATTTGAGAAATATGCAGATGATTTCAGGGAGCAGTATTTTTTATCCAAACATAAAGATGTTGGTCGTTATGTCAATTGCAAACAGGGGGAGCCATCAGTGGAGAGCATTGAGGATGAATATAGACGGCTTGTTGAGAATCCCACTGGAGCATTAGAGGTATGGTACAATCATGTAATGTGGCCATTTATTATCTCTGTTCTATGTTTGCTTCTGCTCCTAATTAACAGCTTATGTACTTGTGTCTTTTTTCTTCATAGGTGCTCTATGGTGGCAATTTGGATACTGTAAATTTTGGCAGTGGATTTCCAACAGCATCAAATCCTTGGGAATTATGTAATTACCCTAGATATGTTCATTCAAGCTGGAACTTAAATAATGTACCTACGCTTCCTGGTTCTCTTCTTTCTTTTGAAAGTGATAAGAGTTCTGGAGTATTAGTGCCTCAGCTACGTATAGGAATGTGCTTTTCATCACTTTATTGGGTAAGTAATGGCTTTGTTAATCACATGTTAGTCCTGCTAGATTGCGAAATGTTAACTTTTTCTAATAAATTTGTGGATATCTGTATCATAGACTTTTATCCATGTTCAGTAAATAACAATCAAAGTATTTTCTGTGTTTCTGGACATGGCTTTTAATGTTCCTGTCAATTTATATAATCAAGTTTATGTGCAGAAGGTTGAAGAACACCATTTATACTCACTATGTTACATGCATGTGGGTTCTCCAAAAATTTGGTATTGTGTCCCTGGGAGATATTCGTTCAAGTTAGAGGCTATTATGAAGAAGTACCTTCCAGATTTGCTAGTTGAACATAAGCTGCGTGATGGAGTTGTGAGTAATAATCCCTTATTGAATTGCATGCAAGATATTCTTTTGTTTGTTCTGTAAGAGGTTATTCCATGGCATGCATACAATAAGCATATGGAGATTCATGCTGTGATTTTCTAAATCATTTTTCCTTTGATGTATCTTTAGTTTATTTGTAATTGTATGAAGCATTGAATCCTGATCTTTTCCAATTTTGTAAATATATTTTTACAGAAAACTTTATTTTAAGCATACCGTTTAAATTTAGAATGCATTTATTCCTCTTTGCTGACTCATATCTGTGCATCGGCAAGTATTAGCTGGAATATATTACATTCTAAGAGATCTCTAAATGCAAGAGTACACTGAATGTAACCTTATGAACAGAGAGAAGCATTCCAGGTAAATAGCGTTTTTGTGTATAAATTTGCTTGCTATATATGAACAATTTCAGTGGACTACAATAATTTTATTTGCTAGAGAGCTAATTTTTATCCTGATACTGTTGGGTCCTTGTCAGATGAGTCCTTTACAATTCACCTGATTTCTATTTCTCGGTTTTGAGTTTTAGATGTTAGGATGTTATAGGAAGCTTAGGAATGAGGAGTTCATGTATACCCTAAAGATAAAACTATTTGATGCAGATCACGAGACTCTCTCCCTTTGTGTTGAAGTCTGAGGGTGTACCTGTCTACCGTTGTATTCAGAAAACTGGGGAGTTTGTTCTGGTTTTCCCTGGAGCCTATCATTCAGCATTTGATTGTGGGTTTAATTTTGTTGAGGCTGTTAATTGTGCTCCTCTCGATTGGTTACCTCATGGGCAGAATGCTGTAGCACTCTATCAAGAACAGGGAAGAAAGACTTCAATTTCCTTTGATAAATTGTTGATTAGAGCTGCAAGAGAAGCTGTGAGAGCGCAGTGGGAGGTTTTGTTAAGGAAGAACACAATTGACAATTTAAGGTGGAAAGATGCCTGGGGAAAGAATGGGATCTTAGTGAAAACACTCAAGGTATGCTTCCGAATTTCATTCTCTGTAGTCCAGCTTGTAATCTATGTGAATTTGAACTACCTTGATTTAGATATGGTAACATTTGTTATCCACTCCATACTCCATCCTACCCCCAAAAAGAGGGAAAAAATGAACTCTTCTTTTAAAGAGAGCAGGGGTGTGGTTCTATTTTCATTGTGTGTGCATGTGTTTAGTTGCTGCTTTGAATTTGTATTGTTTAGATAATATTGTCATTTTATGCTTAACTGGAGCAATTCGCCTTATAGTTAACTGATGCTTTTTGTCCTGTTTTCTGTTTTGCCCTTTCTCCTCACATGGGAGCATGCAGTCACGTGTCAAGCAGGAAGGTAATAGAAGGGAATACCTTTGTACCACCTCTCAGAAAAAGAGGATGGACAAGAACTTTAGTGCTACTGGAAAAAGGGAATGTAGCATATGTTTCTTTGATTTGTACCTCTCAGCAGCACAGTGTCCGTGTTCTTCTGATAGATATTCATGTTTAAATCATGCAAAGCAGCTTTGTTTTTGCGCATGGACTGAAAAGATTTTCTTATACCATTATGACATCAGTGAGTTAAATATTCTTGTTGAAGCATTGGAAGGGAAATTCAGTGCAGTGTTTAGATGGGCTAGAGAGGACCTTAATTTGGCTCTTAGCATTCCCAAGGGAAACTCGTGCACAAGAGATAAAGGACAAAAAGAGCACACATGCCAAGATGCAGGAGAATCTTATGGAAATGGTTGGACAACTGCTTCTTCTATCAAGGCAGAAGTAAAGGCCCGCGGACAGCAATCAAAGTTCCTGGATGAACAAAGATCAAAAGAGAAGACGGTATCAACGCCTGCCCTTCCAATTGTGATTCAAGATGATGCTTCCTTTTTACTTAGTGAGATGATGTCACAAGCTTTGTCATCAAGTACAAGTATGTCAAGTTCCTCAGAATCTGAGGAGACGGCATACCTTGGCCTTAGTGATGGAGGAAAAGGATGCATCCTACCAACAGCCAGTTTGAGCCCTCCTAGTCCTAAAAGAGAAGTCAAATTATCTGAGCTTCCGAAAGATATTTCCAGTAATCATGGTAAAGCAAAACATTTTAAATCAACTTCCAAAGGACTGCCTACGAAGCATCCAACTTCTAAGAAACGAAAAAAGAAGTAAATTTGATCTCAGCACTACACCCGGCATAGACCTTGATGACGAGGGTTGATTAGCTATATGGTCGTATCTGCTAATATAATGGAAAAGATAGAGCCAATTCAGACTTTGATGTATGTTTCCTGTGTTCCCTACCTCATTGCTCTGGAGAAAATTGTAAACATATTGTGTGAGTCAGATTGCAATTGTCTTTTGTAGGGGCACGAGGAAGTCAGGTCAAGGACATGGGATTTTAAGTTGTGATAATATAGTTGAGATGAGAGGAAATTATGGAAATCTGTAGCCTCTTTTCTCTTTGAAAGGTGTGCTTGATTTTGAAGCCCTTTGGCTGACTTGTTTCCCCTATTAATATGGGAGAAGCACCCTCTTCCTCCTTATGAAATCCAGGTGGCAGATGGCATCAATATGGGAGGTAAAGCTTGCTTCCTGAGCGTGATATTCATTTCTGTCCTCTTGCTTTGCTTCATTTTTACCTACACTTATTCTCTCTCGAGGTTGTTTTCTAGTCCTTTGATTATATCTAATCGAGAATTCCGTTTTCATTTCAATTATTATGAAGATGATTTCTCGCAAGACAGGGTAACCTGGGGCCGTTACATCTCAGAATTTCTCTCTTATTTTTCGGGGTAATGTCATGCCTCTCTCCCCCTCCTCTTAGGTTTATTTTTTATTCCGGGAGAAATCCTTTTTTTTTTCTACCACAATGCCTCTAATTAAACATTGTTTTGATCCAAATTGTCCTTGAAATGCAAACCAAAATAATGATTTTTTTTATATTTTAATCAAAATTTTTATCATAAAATCTTTGTTTTCATTTTATTTTCTAAATATGGTTCAAAGCAAATGTAATTAATAATTTTATCATAAAATCTTCACTCTTTCTTTTTCATCTATTTATCCAATTTGAGTTCATTTTTACTACCCACATCTTAATTATATTTTAATTTGATTTAAAATAAATATTTTGTTATATATGTATGATATCTTAAAATTTTCTTTGAAATGTTTGGGAAGTGCAATTTATTGTTTAATTATTTTATATTAATTAAATTTATTAATTGAGTATTGGATAAATGAATTTTTGTAAAAAATTATACAAGTTTTCATTTATATTGAGTTGTTTTTTTTTTTTTTCGAAAATACATTTATATTTAGATTTGGGAGGATATTTTCGAAAAACGATCATTAAGAATAAAGGTGTAATGGAGTTGGATGAGTTGATACAATGTTAAGTTCAATTAAAAACTTGAGGTTCGAGCTCAATCAAGCTTTTCATTTTTTGTGCATTACTCAATTTCAAAAAATAATCGAATTATTTGAGCTTGATTTAATTAAATTTTATTATCATTAATTTATATGAAGAATTCAAAACTCGACTCGATTTGATTCTGAATTTAAAATAAAAGTTTTACGTTAAATTTTAAGATAGATAATTAAATATTATATTTTATTTATATAGATATATAATATTAAAAATTTTAAAATTTTAAAAATTTTAATAAAGTTTATAAGTTTATGAATATTTTTATGAATATTCATTTATGTTATATATATATTTAAATTTGAATGTAAATTAGATGAGATTAATATTAAAATTTAATTTATTTATTTTTTTTTTGAAAATTCTATTTAGATAAGAGGTTATTAGCTTATAAATACGCTTCCTCACTTTATTTGTAAATACGTATTTGAATAAGATTTTTTTACTCTTTCTAAATAATTTCTCTTCCTTTAAACACTTTCTCTTATATTTCTCTTATAATTGTTCTTTCAAGTTATATTTCATAACACATTATCAGCACGATTTTTTTATCTTTCTAGTTTTGAAATTATTTTGTTTTCATCATTTTCAAGCTTTTAAAAAGATTTCAATGGTTGAGTTTTGATATTTGGTTTTAGCAAATAAAGTAAGTGTTGGTGTAATTTTGTTTTCATCATCTTTAAGCTTTAAAAAGATTTTAATGGTTGGTCTTTTAATTTTTGGTTATAACAAATCAAGTAAGTGACTTGATATCTTTTTAATGTTTTCATTCTCTAAAAATCAATCTTACTATGAATTTGGCTATTATGTATTATATATTATATTTTGTTCAGTGATTGAAAAGTAAATTTGCTATTATATAATTATTAATAAAAAATCATAAATATTTATTATCTGAAGTGAACGCAACAAGAGTTTTTAATAAAAAATTATGAATTTGTCCATTTTCTGAAGTGAAAGTGACATCATTTAATAAATATGATTATGATCATGAATCCATCTGTTTCTTGAAATGAATGTAACATCATTTACTAATTATAATTATAGACATACAAGAGGTTGTCATAATAATTTACACTATCACTATTTTTATTGTAAAATAATATTACCACAAGAAGTAGATGGATAATTTTATCACTATAAACGGATAGATATCTTAACCCGCTAACTTATAAGAAGTGGGTAACTCATTAAAAGTGAATGGATACTTGTAACTTACCAAAAGTAGATGAATACTTGTAACTTACTAGAAGTGAATAAATAATGAAAAGACAAAAATGAAAAGAATAAAATGAATATAGAAATTGTATTGTCATTAATGTGGCATGAAAGACCATTGGTCACATAATTGTTATACATCTTGAATTTTATCAAGCATCAATAAACTAAAACATCTTGTGATGATTTTAACCATGATCAAGTTGATATAATATATCAAAATGTTTGTCCACCTTAAAAAAAGAATTGATTATATGATTGGTAATGTAAATATCAATTGATGATTTTCTTATTCTAAAAAAGAAATTGATCATTTGATTGATAATAGAGATATTCGAGAATGAAATTTTTTAATAGTAGTTAGTATATTTTACTATAACCATATTATGAAAATGCTTTAACATATTTTTATTATATTTAAATGATATATTCTTATTATATGTTTTAATTATATATTTAATGTTTTTTCATGTTAACTTGTAAGTTTCTTATTATCTATATCTTATTTTATCAAAGAAAAATATAGATATTTATCTTGTTGGATCCAATATCTATGATATAAATATATGTCTTGCAAATATTGATATAATGCATATTATATTTAAAGATAAGAAATATTTTTCCCACTTGACAATGGAAGAAACTATTGTCAATACAATATTTGGTAGTATAAGATTAAGTGAAGGTTTCAGAAGAGTCAATATTTTACTCTCTTGAGAAACAAAGCTTATAATAGATGATGAATTATTTTCAACATTTCAAAGGAATTTACTAAGTTTTAAAAATATTTGTCTGAATAGATATCATATTGAGAAAATAAATAAAAGAGACAATTAATACTTTTATATTACATTTATTATCACGAGTAAGAAGTGTATAATAATAAAAAAAATTACCGTTTTATTATTTGGATTGTGCTACACAAATATTAAAATGTTTGAAACTCATGCTATAGTAAACCACAAGTTTATTAATTATTTTAATTTTTAGCATGACCAATTAGGCCATCTTGGATCAATAATGATGTAGAAAATTATTAAAAATACGTGTAGTCATCTATTAAAAAATCAGAAGATTTTTCAATTTAATGATTCTTCTGTGTTGCTTGCTCTGAAGGTAAATTAATTATAAAACCATTACTAGTTAAAGTTGGGACTGAATACCTTACATTTTTTTTAAACATATTCAGAGTGATATATGTGGATTTATACATCCACCATATAGAATGTTTAAATATTTTATAGTTTTAATCAATGCGTCGAGTAAATGGTTATATGTGTGCTTATTATTAACTTGCAATTTGACATTTGCAATCATACGTTTACAAGCACATTTTTCTAATTATGCAATTAAGAATATTCATTTTTACAATGTTGGTGAATTTACATTTCAAGTTTTTAGTAAAGATTATATATTAGTTGAAATAACTATTAAATAACTTATTGTTCATGTTCATACACAAAATGGTCTAACAGAATCAGTTATTAAACACTTTTAACTAGTTGAAAGGTCATTGTTTATGAAATCTACACTCTCAATATTTGTTTGGGAGCATGCCTCTTTGGATGTAGTAGCACTTGTATGCATCATGCTAAGAAGTTATTATAAATTCTCTCTTATACAATTGGTTTATGATTAGAAGCCAAATATTTTTTATCTCAGAATTTTTTAATGTGCCGTGTATATTCCAATTGCTCCACTACAATACACGAAGATAGGTCATCAAAAGAGGTTAAGAATATATGTTGGATACGAATCATCTATAACTAAATATTTAGAATCATTAACAGAAGATTTATTCATGGTAAGGTTTGTCGATTGTCATTTTGATGAAACAACTTTTCCAACATTAGAGGGAGAAAATAAGCAGTTGAAAAAAATTTTCTTAGAATGTATTATCATTATCTAATTTTAATCCTCACACAAATCAATGTAAACATGAAGTTCAAAAGAAAATTCATTTGTTAAATATAGCAAATTAGTTGCTAGACATTTTTACTGACCTCAGGAGAATAATAAAATCTCATATTATAGTTGCAAATACTCTTTATTAGAATTGATGTTCCTGAAGGACAATATACGTTAGAAGTGTGGGAGACCAATCGATTTTAAAGATAAAATCTTCAAAAAAACAAAGAAGCAAATATTCAAGATGGTAAAAAAGAAAAAAATAGAAATTCTTTAAGAGAACCCTTGACATAATTGCTAAAATTTCAAAGAAATTCAAGTATCTAAAATTAGTGAAAATGCAGAGATCTTAATAAATTATGTCATAATGGTAAAATGGAATTATAATGGAACAAATGTCAATGATATTTTGATATATAATATAACACTCAATATTATGGAAAAAAAATGAGAATCTTGAACTTACATCTATTGAAGAATTTAAAAATAGAAATGATTGGCCAATGTGAAAAGGCACAATCAATGTGGAATTGAATTCACTTGTAAAATGTAAAGTTTTTGGAGTTATATTCTGTACACCAAATGGTGTAAAATCAGTGGGATATAAATGGAAGTTTGTGAGAAAGTGAAATGAGAAAAATAGGATTATGGTATATAAAGTACGACTTGTTGCACAATGTTTTTCTCAAAAATCTAGTATTAAGTATGAAGAGATATATATCTTTCCAAAAAGTTATGAAGAGATGTATTCTTTGTGGTGGATGCAATTACAAATTAACTAGTTTGCTAATAAATGAGAAGATTGAAATGCATCTAATGAATGTAACTACAACCTATTTATATAGCTTATTTAATATATATATATATATATATGAAAATCTCTAAAAGATTTAAATTGCTTAAAACACAAAATTTGAATTTCCAAAAAAATTTATTTGATCAAATTAAATAAATTTATATATGGATTAAAGCAATTCAAGCACATATGGTATAATTGCCTTAATGAATATTTGTTGAAAGAAGACTATAAAAATGATTTTATACACTCATGCGTTTTTATAAAAAGATTTAAATTTGAATTTATCATAATTGTTGTTTATGTTGATGACTTGAACATTATTTGAACTTTTGATGAGTTATCCAAAGCAGTGGATTACTTAAAGAAAGAATTTGAGATGAAAGATCTTGGAAAAACGAATTTTTATTTGAGTCTTTAGATTAAGCATTTGAAAAAAAGAATTTTTGTCTATTAATCAAATTATATAGCAAAAGTATTAAAACAATTTTATATAAACAAAACACATCCTTTGAGTTCACCAATGATTGTAAGGTTATTAGTTGTGAAAAAAAAATCATTTCCGATCTCGTGAAGATGATGAAGAATTTCTTGGTCTTGAAGTACCACATCTTAATGCCATTAGATTATTAATGTATCTTACTAGCAGTACACAGCCTGATATATCATTTGTTCTAAATATTAGGAGGATATAATTCTTCTCCAACTCAAAGATATTGGAATGGAATTAAACATATATTTTGATATTTCAAGGAACAATGAACATGGGTTTATATTACTTAAATGTATCAAAATTAAATTTAATTGATTATGTAGGTGCGAAATATTTATCTAATCGGCACAAAACTTGATTCCAGATAGGTTACTTATTTACATATGAAGGTATGACCATTTCACAGTGTTTTATAAAACAAATTATATTTGTTACTTCTTTTAACTATGCAGAAATTTTAACAATTCATAAAATAAGTCGTGAATGTGTTTAGTTAAGATCTGTAATTTAACATATTTGAGGAACATGTGGCTTGTCAATCAATAAAGAAGTTTCAACAATGTTAATGAAGATAACACCATTTGTATAGCACAGTTAAAGGAAAAATATATTAAAAGCGATAAGACAATATATATTTTACCAAAGTTTATCTTCACTCATGATTTTCAAGAAAATGTGATATTAGTGTTCAACAAATCTGCTCAAGTGACAATCTAGCAGATTTGTTCACCAAAGCCCTTTCTATTGCAATATTTGAAAAATTGGTACAAATGATTAGAAATCGCTCTAAAGATCTTAAATAATACAATCATCAGAGGAAGTAAAATGCACACTATGCTCTTTTCCTTCATAAAAGTTTTTCTTATGTATATTTCTTGATAAAGTTTTTAATAAGATAGTATTTCAAAAGTATATTCTTGAAAAAAAATTATATACTCTTTTTCACTTACTCGGATTTTTTCCTAGTAAGGTTTTAACAAGATATATTTTTAAAACAATGGTTATTTAATGGGGAGTGTTATTAATATTTTTATGCATATCCATTTATGTCATCTTTATCTAGATTTAGATGTAAATTAGATTAAATTAGAATTTAATCCATCCAACTAACCCCTTAGTATTATCTTTATTTTATAAATTCTATCTAGATAAGAGGTTATTAGCCTATAAATAGATTCACTTGATTTGTAAATATATACTTGAATAAAATTTTTTATTCCCTTTAAATACTTTCTGTTACTTTAAATATTTTTTGTTATAGTTGTTCTTTTAAGTTTTATTTCATAACATGTACATTATTTCAATTGAGTATTAAAAGTTCAAATTTAACTTGACTTGGTACTCGAGCTTGAACTCGACTCGATAATTGAGTATTCATCGAGTTGAATCCAAGTAAGTGGGGAGCATCACGAACGGTTTATTTCCCTAAGTAAGAATGTTAGATGCTTAGGTCATCTCTCTAATGGAAGAATGTATGTAGGGTGCGAAAATCAAACACAGTTATGCAATATTATTATCAATTAGCCTCAAAAATCTTTCAAGGAGAAATCTTATTTTCAAAAAGCATCCAAGATGCCGCGAATTAACGAAATGTTGAGTTAGTCATCAAGTTTTATTAGCAATATTAAGTTGAGAAATATATATATATTATATATATAAAAGAAGTTATTGTTATGTATTATTGTTTTAATTTGTGACGATAAGAATTGAGAAATCATTTAAAAATTATTATGAGAATTATTAAAAAAATTTAAAAAATCAAATAAATAAAAAAATATAAAAATTTATGTGATGCAATTCTTGCTTACATGCATAAAGTAAAAAGGGTTCTTCAACTATTAAAAAAAATTAAAATACAACAAAATGTCTATCTAATGGCTTTCAACCCTTTGTCCACAATAGTCTCACAAGAATGCTCAACTGCACGTACTCTTAACTTCATTAAGAGAAAAAGAAATAATTACGAAGTTTTCTCTGTCTGAGGCTTTCGAAGTACCATTTACTCATTTTAAAAGATTTTTACTTTTATAATATAAAAGTTTAAAATAAAATGAGATTAGAATTTAATATAGACTAATAAGTTTAAAACCATGCAATTATTTAATGTTATGCATAAATAACAATCTTAATCAAATAAAAATTTGAATTTTAATCAACTTAAAATTTAATAGAGGTTAAAATAAATTAAAAAAAAGAAGCAATATAGAAAATATTTTCCATTTCTTCTTTACGCCCTTTCTAATCCAAATGAAAGGTATGTGTTGGGTAGGGTTAAAACTTTAAAAAACAAAATGATATTTGAAATTTGCTTTTCCTTCCATATCAAAATGAGTTTCTTCCATATGCAATTCTCTAGTCGAAAGTGGTGGGTCTATGCAAGTAATACTTGGATTATGATTTTCTTCTTCTTTTACCCTATGGTCGGGAGGAATTTTGCAGAATCTAGCACTCCACGAAAGCAAAGGAAGCCAACTGGATTTAAAATCGGTCGTAAACCGATATTCTAAAAAAACATTATCTGCAACAATCATCTTTGGAATTTCATTTTATAACCTGCATATACTCCATTGCGTCTATGGAAGCACATCTCTTAAGACTAGTCAATCAAAATCCTATAAAATCCTTTTTGTTATGATTGGATAATTACAAAATTGTAATCAAGAGAAACTGCAGGTGAAATGCTCTGAAAAATCATGCAGGGAAGTTTGTTATTCTCGTAGTGCATGTTGGGCTCAACTTTTTTTTTTAATTTTTACAAACAGATCAAATAGGATATTGAAAATTTTTTTTAAAAAATATTTTTTTTAAAAAATAAAATTTAAAAAAATTCAAAAAAAAAAAAACTACAGAAAAGTTTATTTAAAAAAACAAACGTCAACTTTTAAAAAAAAATTTTCTTTTTGTTCAAAAAATATCTTTGACTATTAAAATTAATTCTAACATTATCCTTTATAGTAATTTTAACCAAAATTACAATTTATATAAATTTTATCAAACAGTTTATTTATAAAAAAAATATAAAAAATTAAATTTATCAAATAATTTTAATTTAACTTTAAAAATTATTACTTTTTATAAAAACTTCATAATAAGTTTTAAGTTAAAACAAATTAAGCTAACGGGCAGTTAGTCATCCAGAGAGAATGAAGGGCAATGTGTTTTTGTCCTCGAATGACATAATCATCTTGTCTGCTAGTTGAACTGAGCATGTGCATTGAACCATCATGGTGGCGTCCGCTTGTGTGGATACGTTGTTCTAATAACTAGAGAGCCGGTGCCAACGACCGAGCAGGACGCGAGCGAGAAATTCCTCTTCAATGCCCAAACAAATCACATTGAATTTAATATATTTATGATAATTTTGTAAAGAATAAATAAGAAGCCATCCAGAGGTTGAATTCAATCTTTAGTGAACACTTACAAAATAATTATCTCAGGCTACCAACTAACGTTAAAACCAGACATAAGATAGTTTCATATCTCAAAGGCCAGCTGAAACTAATCCATGCAATGTGACAATGCCAATCAAGATGTTCTGATGACCAATAACGGGCAGAAATTGTACAGGAGAAGGTGGTGATTCCATCCTTTGCATGGCTTCCACTGCCATCGCATCCGGACCAATGGTTCTTGGTTTCCTGATATAACCAAAAGGATGTAAGTGACTTGATTGAATAAAAAATAATTCATTTGAACGCTAGACATCGGCATTTACCTGTTGCACATTTCTCCCACCGTGAGCTTGAATATGCCTTCTCCGCTAGCCTTAAGAGTACGCCGCAAATCACCATCAGTAAATGTGCCAAGCAAGTGGTATTCCTCATCTATGACCAGCAAGCACCCACATCCTTTGCTAGTCAGCTCCACCAGCTGATCCATTATCAAATCTCCTTCCTTGCAAATTGGAAGTTCATCTTGCTTCTTCATAACATCTTTTACCTACAAACTCAAAAGCACCAACCCGTCATTCTACAACTCCAAGAAAGAAAAAGTTGCTTCAACCAGACTTGGAAAAAAAGGTTGACAGTTTCAAATGTCCGTCAGTCAGTTAAATTGACAATGACATGATGCCCAGAAATACAAGTCGAAATAAATCCATCAAAATTACTGCTCTAAATAATGAATCAAACACTTGTATTGCTCTTTTCTAATTTTCAGCATTCTACTGCTTCTATATCAACTGTTCATTAGCAAACAAAAGAAACAGTCTTTGAATCTTTGAATTAAAACCAATATCTCAGACAATTGAGACCAATCAACTTTACCAAAAGTCATTAAAAGCCCACTAATGATCCACAATCCCATCATCAAAAGTAATTAAATTTATCAAAAAATCTGAACAAATCCAGCGTTTAATCAAAACAAACCTTAAAAATAAGGCTTTTCCCAATCCTCCCAGCCGGATGATTCGCCGCGTATTGCTCCTTAGTCAAGTTCCTAGCTCCCATAAGCGCAATTGCCACCGTGTCCCCAAACACCATCTGGATCGCCGTCGAAGTCACCGGCGCCAGATCGAACGGGCACAATTCTCTCTGCAACGGCAAATGCACGTTCATATCGCAAGCGTTGGCTAAGGCATTATTGGAAACGGAGGTAACCGCAATGAGGTAAGCCCCCTTGGATCTGGCACAGGGGACGAGGCGCAGGAGTTCTTCGGTGGAGCCAGATTTTGAGAAGAGGACAAGGACGTCGGCGGAGGAGAGTGCGCCGATGTCGCCGTGGAGGGCGTCGAGAGGGGAGAGGAAAGAGGAGCGGACGCCCAGGGAAACTAGGGTTTGGGAGATCTTGTGGGCGACGAATCCGGATTTTCCGACACCCGAGAAGAAAATGGCACCCCGAGAATTGAGGAGGGTTTCGGTGAAGGATAATGTTTGAGATAAGTTGAGGTTTTGGAAGAAGTAATTGAGGTGGTCTTGTTGGGATTTGAAGAGGTTGAGAAGGGCAGTTTCGGAAATGTGTTGATGGTCAGGCCTTTTCAACGGCGGTGTTGGGAGGTCAAGTGACGGAGGAAGAGATCCCATTGTTGACGGTCGCAGATCCGATGTTTTCTTTTCTTTGTGTTTGCTAATGAAGAAGAGGGCGCGAGTGGGGTGGTATTGTCGGCCTTTTTGGGCCTTTGTTTTGGGTTTTGAATGGCCGTTAAAAGTTCGCGGTAAAAGCAGGGAGAATTCAATTGCATGTTACATCAACACGCATAACGTAATCTCGTGTCCGTCAGTTAGTGAAAAAAGTCGAAGTTTTTATTTGTTAAAACCTAGAAACAAATGAAGGCCATCATCCTTTATTATGATTTAAGTGATTTTAAATTCAAATTTTACTAATAACTTATCTTCATACTGTTTGCTGAAAAAAAAGTAATTTCTTAAAAATAATAGTTTTAGACTTTGGCCTAATTTTTAAGCTAACAATAAAATTCGCCCCACCTTCCTTCGATTCACAATTTTCTTTGATGATAAAGAAATTTAAATAAATTAAACTAATATTTATATCTAAAAAGTAGCAAAATATGGAATGTGAAAAAGAAAAAAACCCAAGGAATAACGAG
This sequence comes from Theobroma grandiflorum, assembly GCA_036013995.1. NCBI lineage: Eukaryota > Viridiplantae > Streptophyta > Magnoliopsida > Malvales > Malvaceae > Theobroma > Theobroma grandiflorum. Next base: position 12,672,175 of record CP142130.1, on the reverse strand, counting down.
TTGGATTGCCATGGCCGTTATCATTTCCCTTCCCGTCCAAGTACCAAAGAAGTCATTGAACTCTGTTATTTGGTGTAATTTGATCCTTATGAGTAGTTTTGTTTAAATTTGCCATTAGAGATGTTGACAAATTTGCCATTAGAGATGTTGACGTGGTGTTGATGTAGCTTTGACTTGCTAGATGGTATTGATATGGAGTTGACTACATCTTATATTGTCATTTTTTTCTTTTTTTTCTCTTTTTTTAATCCAACAAAATAAATAAAAATAAGAAAAACCAGAATGGTCATCTTTCATAGTTGATTTTACATGGATGCCATTGTTAATATTTCTCATACCAAAACAGAAAATTATGAAAAAATATGAAATTTTTTTTTTACTGTTATGAATATTTCTGTGACTATCTATTTATGTTATCTATATCTAGATTTGATATAAATTAGATTGGATTAGGATTTAATCCATTTAATCCCTAAGTGCTTTCTTTATCTTGTAAATTCTATCAAGATAAAGGGGCTTATTTGTCTATAAATAGGCTCTCTTAGTTCATTTGTAAACACATACTTTAATAAGATCTCTTTTCTTCTTCTAAATACTTTTTTTCTTTTCTTTAATTATTCTTTCAAGTTATCTTTATTTTCTTTTTTAAATTATTTTTTCATAACACGTTATCAACATGATTCTCTAATCTCTTACTCTCAAGCTTTTCAAAGTCGAAGTTCAATTTTTCTTCAAGTAATTTTGTCCATTGTCACTTTATTGTTTTGCCCAAATTTTACCAATTTATAATAAGTCAATTTTCAATTTTATGTTAATTGTTTTTCATCAACCAATTTATTGTTTTGCTTTGCCAATTACGATATATTGTGTAATACTAATATTTATGTTCTTCTTTGAAGCTATCACCACGTCAAATCTTACAAAGCTTGAATTTGTGACTCTTAATATTACTAGCAAGAACTATCTATAGTTGATTCTAGATGCTGAAATCCATTTAGATGTTATGAGTCTTGGAGACACAATCAAAGAAGAAAATAAGGAATCCAATCAAGAAAAAGCAAAAGCAATGATTTTCCCTCACCACCATCTTCATGAAAGATTAAAAATTGAATATCTCACAATAAAAGATCTAATCGATCTTTGGAAAAATCTAAAAGAAAGATATGACCACCAAAAAATAGTAATTCTGCCACAAGCTTGTTATGATTGGATACATCTGTGATTGCAAGATTTTAAAACTGTAAGTGAGTATAACTCAACATTATATAGAATCAGTTCTAAACTAAAATTGTGTGGAGAAAAATTGACTGATGCTGATTTGTTAGAAAAAACATTCTTAAATTTTTTGCGCCTCAAATGTGCTCTTATAGTAGCAATATTGTGAAAAATGCTTTAAGAAATACTCTAAATTGATTTCATGTCTCGTTGTGGCTGAGGAAAATAACGAGCTATTAATGAAAAATCATGAATCTTGCCCAACTGGTTCTACTCCATTCCTTAAAGTGAATGCGGCATCATTTAGAAATTCTGGTCTTGGTTGTAATCATGGTCATAATCATGGATGTGGAAAAGGTAGTCGCAATTATCGCAATCATGGTACTTACATAAATTATTATTCTGATAATAAGAACACCCACCAGAAGTGATGAATAGTGAAGAGATATAAGAAAAAGACAAAGGTGGACAAAGTAAAAAGAATATAGAAACTATTTGTTATCAATGTGGCATGAAAAGCCATTGGTCATGTACCTATTGTACACTAAAATATCTTGTTGAACTTAATCAAACATCACTAAAAGATAAAGGAAAAAATATTGAAACAAATTTTGTTGAAGATGATAGCCAAGTTGATATAACACACTTGGATGTTGATGATATTTTTGCCCACCCTAAAAGACGAATTGATCATTTAATTGGTGGTGGAAATCCCAATAATGAAATTTCTTAAATTATTTGTTTGCGTGTTTTAGTACAACTCTAGAAACTTGGTATGTTTAGTATAATTCTATTAAGAAGTTAATGTGTTTTAATATGTCTATTAGGAAGATTTTTTTTTCTATTTTAATAACAAAGTTTATATTTAATGTTTTCTTATGTAAGTTTCTTATTATATATATTTTATTTTCTTGAATAAAATATGAATATTCATCTAGTTAGATCCAAGATCAATGATGAAGATATATGTCTAATAGATAGTGTTACAACGCACACTATATTTAAAGACAAGAAACATTTTTCTCACTTGACAATGGAAGAAGCTAATGTCAATACAATATCTAGTAATACAAGATTAATTGAAGGCTTTAGAAGAGCCAATATTTTACTATCTGGAGGAACAAAGTTTGTAATAAAATATGCATTATTTTCTACTAGGTCTCAAAGAAACTTATTAAGTTTTAAAGATATTCGTTTGAATGGATATCATATTGAGATAACTGAATGAAAGAGACACTAAATACCTTTATATTACATCTATTATATTGGGTAAAAAATATGTATTGAAAAAAATTACCCGTTTTGTCCTTTAGAATGTACGACACTAAAATTAAAATGATTGAAACTTATACTATAGTAAATAAGAAGTTTACTGATAATTTTAACGTTTGGCATGACCGGTTAGGTTATCCCGGATCAATAATGATGCAAAAAATTATTGAACATTCATGTGGTCATCCATTGAAAGATCAAAAGATTTTTCAATCTAATGAATTCTCATGTGTTGCATGCTTTCAAGGTAAATTAATTATAATGCCATCACTAGCTAAAGTTGGGATTGAATCCCCTATAATTTTAGAACGTATTCAGGGTGACATATGTGGATCCATATATCCATCATGTGGACCATTCAGATATTTTATGATTTTAATTGGTGCATCAACAAGATGGTTATATGTGTGCTTGTTATCAACTTGCAATTTGGCATTTGCAAGATTATTTGCACAAATAATTCGTTTGTGAGCACATTTTTCTGATTATGCAATCAAGACAATTCATCTTGACAATGCTGGTGAATTGATGTCTTAAGCTTTTATTGAATATTGCATGTCAATTAGAATAAATGTTGAACAATATGTTAGTCATGTTCATACACAAAACAGTCTAGCAGAATCGTTTATCAAACGCCTTTAACTAATTGCAAGGCCATTACTTGTGAAATCCAAACTCCTAATTTCTGCTTGGGAGCATGCCATTTTCCTTGCAGTAGCACTTGTATGCATCAGGCCAACGAGTTATCATAAATTCTCCTTTATACAATTAGTTTATGGTCAGGAACTAAATATTTCTCATTTAAAAAATTTTTGGATGTGCTGTATATGTTCCAATTGTTCCACCACAACGCACAAAGATTGGTCCTCAAAAGAGGTTAGGAATATATGTTGGATATGAATCTCCATCTATAATTAAATATCTAGAACCCTTAATAGGAGATTTATTCACTGCAAGGTCTACTGATTGTCATTTTAATGAAACAATTTTTCCAACATTAGGGGGAGAAAATAAGCAGCTAGAAAAGGAAATATCTTGGAATGCATTATCATTACCTAGTTTTGATCCTAACACAAATTAGTTGCCAGACATATTTATTGACTTAAAAAAAGTAACTAAATCTCATATACTAGTTGTAAATGCTCCAATCAGAATTGAGGGAGAACAATATGCTATTACTAATGAGTCAAAAACACGCCAGAAACGTGGGAGACCAATCGATTCCAAAGATAAAAATCCTCAAAAAAGAAAAAGAGCAAATATTCAAGATGGTCAAGAAAAAGAAACAAAAACTCTATAAGAGACCCCTGACATAATTCCAGAAGAAATTCAGGTACTTGAAATCAATGAAAATGAAGAGATTTCAATAAATTATGTCATGACGAAAAAAAGATGGAACCGGAATGAAATAAACGTCGATGATATTTTTGCATATAATGTAACGCTCAATATTATGAAAGAAAATAAGGATCTTGAACCTACATCTATTGAAGAATGTAGACATAGAAATGATTGGCCAATGTGGAAAGACGTAATCAAAGTGGAATTAAATTCACTTGCAAAACGTAAAGTTTTTGGACTTGTAGTCCATACACCAAATGGCGTAAAACCAATGGGGATATAAATGAGTATTTGTGCAGAAACGAAATAAGAAAGATGAGATTACGAGATATAAAGTACGGCTTATTGCACAAGGTTTTACCCAAAAACCTGGTATTGATTATGAAGAGAGATATTCTCCTACGGTGGATGTAATTATATTTCGATATTTAATTAGTTTGGCAATACATGAAAATCTTGAAATGCGTTTGATGGATGTAGTTACAGCCTATTTATATGGCTTGCTTGATAATGATATCTATATGAAAATCCTTGAAGGATTTAAGTTACTTGAAGCACAAAATTTGAATTATCGGGAGATTTATCCGATCAAATTAAATAAATCTTTATATGGATTAAAACAATCTGAACACATGTGGTACAATCACTTTAGTGAATATTTGTCAAAAGAAGGCTATAAAAATGATCCTATATGCCCATGTGTTTTTATAAAAGGATTCGGATATGAATTTATAATAATTACTGTTTATGTTGTTGATTTAAACATTATTAAAACTCCTGAAGAGTTATCAAAAGCTGTGAATTACTTAAAAAAGGAATTTGAGATGAATGACCTTGGAAAAATAAAGTTTTGTTTGGGTCTTCAGATTAAACACTTGACAATGAAATTTTTTTCCATCAATTTAATTATATAGTGAAAGTACCAAAACGATTTTATATGGACAAAGCACATTCATTGAATTCACTAAAGGTTGTAAGATTATTAGATGTGAAAAAAGACCTTTTTCAACCTCATGAGGATAATGAAGAACTTCTTCGTCTGGAAGTAATATATCTTAGTGTAATTGAAGCACTAATGTATCTTGCTAGCAATACAAAACCTGAAATATCATTTGTTCTGAATTTATTAGCAAGATGTAGTTTTTCTCCAACTCGAAGACATTAGAATGGAATTAAATATATACTTCGATATCTCCGAAGAACACTGGATATGGGCTTATATTATTCAAATGCATTACAATCATATTTAATTGGTTATACAAATGTAGGATATTTATCAGATTCACACAAAGCTCGATCCCAAACAAGTTACTTATTCACATATGGAGGTACGACTATTTTATGGTGTTTTGTAAAACAAACTATAGTTGCTACTTCTTCTAACCATGCGGAAATTTTAGCAATTCATGAGATAAGTCGTAAATATGTCTGGTTAAGATCTATAACTCAACATATTCAAGAAACATGTGGCTTGTCAACTAAGAAAGAAATTCCAACGGTATTATATGAGGATAATACTGCTTGCATAACACAGTTAAAGGAAAGATATATTAAAGTTGATCGAACAAAACATATTTTGTCAAAATTCTTCTTCATTCATGATTTCTAAGAAAAGGGTGATATTAATATTCAACAAATTCGTTCAAGTGACAATCTAGCAGATTTGTTTGCTAAAGCCCTTCCTACTGCAACATTCGAAAAGTTGGTACAAAAGATTGGAATGCGTCATTTTAAAGATCTTAAATAATGCAGTAATTAGAAGGAGTAAAATACAAACTATACTCTTTTCCTTCATCAAGGTTTTTCTTATTAGGTTTTTCTTGATAAGGTTTTTAATGGGGTAGTATTTCAAAAGCATATTCTTGAAAAAAATTATGTACTTTTTTTCCCTCACTCGAATTTTTTTCCTATGAGGTTTTTTCCTTGTAAAGTTTTAACGAGGCATATTCTTAATACAATGGATATTCAAGGGAAAGTGCTATGAATATTTTTGTGAATATGCATTTACATTATCTATATATAGATTTGATGTACATTAGATTGGATTAAGATTTAATCCATCTAATTCCTAAGTGTTATTTTCATCTTGTAAATTCTATCAAGATAAAAGAGTTATTTGCCTATAAATAGGCCTTCTTAGTTCATTTGCAAACACACATTTCAATAAGATCTCTTTTCTCCCTCTAAATACTTTCTTTCTTTTCTTTAGTTATTTTTTCAAGTTATCTTTATTTATTCTTTTGAGTTATTTTTTTCATAACATTTACCAAGTAGTGTCGGTGGACTTTATAAATATTTGATTCCTGAAGTGAAATCAAATGGTGGTGAGTGTTTTTTTTTTTGAGTTGTTTGGTCACAGCCCAAATCCCGAGCAATGACCGACGCAAGAGCCCAATAGGCATAGCCCACTAGGCCCAAGCAAGTCTTTCTATATGAACTTGTACATTAGTCCATCTGTTATCCATATTTCTTTAAGATCTGTAATTCATATTGTTCAAATGACAATTTCTTTGAACACAATTCATAAAACCCAAGTATATACTCATGTTAGCATCATTAATCAAAACATGCATAGATAGTTATCCAAATGTATCTTAATAATTCACATTAAGCATCCATGTGCGTATGAAAGGACCTTGACCATTAGCGGAGTGACTCTAGGCGTGGGTGCTAATATTTAGTGTCATGGCAACCTACCAAAAAATGGATAAGAGGAAACACCTTGGCCTAGGAATCCAACTACCTTTGGACCTAAAAACTAAAATATGAAGTTGAAAATAATGAGTATAAACTCAGTGAATGAACATAGAAAGGGAACAAGCATACGATACGGAAGGTTTTAGAAAACTCGGTGCACTTTTGTTAAAAACAATGCAATTTAACTTAATTTCTTGTTAAAACCCCTTAATTTGGCCTTTGACTGTTTAATTCCTTAGTGTTGAAAAAGCACAACCAACAATGAAGTTGAAGAGTGAAAAGCCACAGCAAATTTCAAAACAAGTCAACGAGTTTCTCGCTGTAGTGAAATTCAATTTGTTTACACTGCCCTTGTTTAGGTCCAATATATATTTACTCATTCTTAATGCAATTTATATAGCATTTTTCCTAACCTTTCTATAATATGTATAAGCATGTGTACTTGAATTTATGTATATATGCATATCTACATCATATATATATATATATACATACATCCATGGATAATATCAAACATAAATCAAAGACGTTTCATGTATTTCCAGCATAGTCGACATAGTTCAAAGCATACAACTACCCACCTCAACCTAGCTCATGTGCACTCACACACCGCATATAACTAGTACCATCCGACCTCAACCTAACTCATGTGCACTCTCACACCACACATAGTTAGTACCGTCATGTGCACTCCCAAACCACATCATCACTGGCACGTGCACTCCCACATTGCACATGCTCGGTTGTAATTAGCACACAACATTATTGTTCAAGGCATGATATACATATCAATATAATATACACACACACAAATTTATCACATTACACATTTCACAACCTAAAAACATTTCACCAAGGGTTTTTTCCCATGCATATTTTAAAGAAAAGGCCAATAAAATATTTCAAGTGATTCAATCAAACACATATGCATTTATCCTAAAATATTTTAATGCAAGTTCACTCACCTTGGTAATGTCACCTTACAAAATTAGCACCAATAGGACTTTACTCAAAGTTAAGTCTTGAAGTACCGTTAAAACCTATAATTGCTAATAAACAATAATAGCTTCAAATATATCATAAATGTGAACTCAATATTTCTAATAAATATACACTAGCTAAATTGCATTTTAACCTAACATTTATCCTAGAATTCTAGTCTAATTTACAAACCCATTAAATTGACTATTCCAATTTAAGGTTTCTTTACCTTAAGGAGCTTGGAGGCATAAAAGTCAACAAAAACCTAATATTTCCAAGAAAAAAAATTTGAAGAAACTATGAAATAAAATCTAAAAATATATATAAACCTATAAATTTCAAAATCCAAGAGTTGAAAATACATATCTTTGACTTTAAAAATGAAGAAAAGAAAGAGAGGGTTTTCTTTTTCTCTCTTTAAAATGTTCAGCTAGTGAGAGAAAGTGCAGAGGAAAGACTTTTGAGGGTTTTTGAGGTGTAGAAGTGAAAAGGCACAAAGAATCTTATGAAAAAGTATACCAAAAACATGAGATTTAGGGTTACTATGAGAAAATTATGGAGGTTTTAAGGGTGGCTTCCATGGAAGATGGAAAACTTGAAATGGAGAAAAATGATGGGAAGAAGAAGAAAAAGCTGCTAGAAGTGAAGAGAAAGTGCTGAAACTTTAGATATTTATCTCTAAAGTTGGTTAAAGTTTCACATAGTTTAAAAAAAATGCCCTTTTTTGTTTTTCTAGTGCAATGTTTTCAATTTGATAAAGATTTTGACCACCTTCCGATCAGAACTGGGTAAAATGGTAAAATGCCTCTTAGCTTTCTAATGGTTTAAAAATCATGTCATTTGGACTTCTGTAGTGAGAGATATTCTTGAAAAAAAAATATGCAAATAGAGTAACAGTCCCTTGTGCACCTTTCTTCACCAATTGAAATTATTTTTGATCCTACTCCTTTAAAAACATAAAATAAATATAAATAATGCAAAACTAACATTATTAACTTAAAATAAAGATTTAAACATAAATTAAACTAAACTAATAAAATAAATAAAAATACCTAAATTCGATCCTAAATCTAGTCCAACTTAGACTAATTAGGTATTTAATCTTCCATTAAATATATGAATTTGATGCACTCGTCAGTCTACCTCTAGTACGTGTCTATGGAGGTTGAGGTTTCACAATATCAAAGTACGAGGGATTACATATTTGGTTTTCAAATCATGGTTATAGTTTAGTCTTGGGCAACGTTGCTGCAAAAGCCAAGTGTTACCATACATACATGTGAGACCCTGTCGAATTTGTTAAAGCTGGTATTGTACCTAATAGTACAATTAAGTTAAATCGAACCTTGAACTAGCTCAAATAGAAATTCTAAGAGGAATTTGAAAATTCTAAAATCCACAGAATGACTTAGAATAGTAATTCAGAGTTCAAGGTCCAGTTTGGAGTTAAACGGGAAAATTGACCAGTTAGGGACAAAACGGTCATTTTGCCATTTGATGATTAAATGGAGATTTTTAGCCAAGATTTAATCACATTGGACCAAAAATAATTATATGAAATACAGTTATGATTATTGGATTATAAAATGATGTTTAGCAGTGTAAAATTGTGATTTCCGATGTTTTTGGAGCACAAAGGTAAAATGGTAATTTTGCCACTAGAGGACTAAACGGGAATGTTTTTGAAAGGATTTTGCCCCATTTGGTTAATATTGATCAATATTAGTGTTATTTGAGGTTGGACAGTGAAAATAATATAATTCCGGTACATTTCAGAGTATAGGGGCAAAATCATAATTTTGCCATCCTGGGGGCAAAACCGTAATTTTTCACCACCAGAACATATTTTTCTAGTCATGGTCATCTTTTGATCATATCATGATTTAGAATAATCATGTGGTGGAAAAGAATTGGAAGAAAAAGTCAAAAAGTTAGAAAAAATGGGCAAATAAGCATGCGACACGTGGCATGCTTGATTATTTTATTATTAAAGCTTAAAAATCAGCCATTTCAATCCACTTTCTCTCTCTAATTTTGGCACACACCAGATTTAAGGGAAAGGAAAGAAGAACAAAAGGAAAAACAAGAAAACCTAGGTGGAAATCCAAGGAAAAGTGCGATTTTCAAGGAAAATCAATTGAAAAAGGTAATAATTCTTCACTTTGGCTTATGATCTACAATACCCATGCTTTTGTTCTTGATTTTCACGGTTGAAAATTGAGATATCATGATGAGTTCAATCTAAAAAATGGGTATGGATGAGGAATGATTGTTGGATTGGCTTGATTCTAGACTATGTTAGTGTTTGGAGATAGGTTAGCATGTTAGTAAGCAAAACCGTAAAAAGAAAATTTGATTCCCCATGAATCACTCAAGGCCGAACCTAGGGTGTTGAGAATCAATGAGAAATTTTTTCATTTCAAATGAAATAATTTCATTTGAAATGAAATAAATTAGAAAATGATAAATTAAAGTGAAAAAGTTTAGTAGGAAAAATTACAGTGCTAATGCACTGTAATGACCGAATTTTTATCCAGAGAAATTGAAGGGTTTAAATGCTGAAAAATTGTTATTTAGAAATGGTATGTGGTGAATTAAGGTATTAGAAAAAGAATGGTGCAATTTGGAATCAAATCGGACGTATTGACCAATTAATTGGGTAATCGGTCGAAATTAGGCAATATCGCGTTAAAGCGATAATCGGACGCATCTTTCATTTGCCTATCATGCGCTAGCAATTTAAATTAGTTTATATTAGCTTAAGGGTAATATAGTAAATTCTTTAATTTTATTCTGTGTCAAGGTGGTGAGATGTTCGAAAAAAGTAAAAGAATCGTGATTGAGGACTATTAATCCGAGTGCACCCGAAATCTGGATTTTTGACACTGTGAGTGAATTTGCATTTCAAATTATTTTGGGAAATGTACGTGTATTGAAATGGATAATCTGAATGATTTTATCCGAATTTCAAAAAAATGCGTGCTTGGAAACAAGCCTTTGATAAAAATGTTTTGATGCGTGAATTGTGATATGCGTAAAGGCATGAATTCATGTGCTCTATAATATGCTACTATATATGTGTGTTGATGTGTGATATGTATTGACCAATAATATTGTGTGATAATTCTAACCGTACATGTGTACAATGTGGGGAGTACATGTCGGTGATGATGGGTGCAGAGATATGGAGAGTGATACTGTTTGTGCACGATGTGCACCCTATAACTCTAGCTATGTGCGCAATGTGGGGGTTGCACATGAGCTGGTGAGATTGAGTGATATTGTTTGTGCACGAGGTGCACACGATAACTCCAGCTATGTGCGCGATGTGGGGGTTGCACATGAGTTGATGAGATTGAGTGATATTGTTTGTGATAACTCCACTATGTGCGCGATGTGGGGGTTGCACATGAGTTGATGAGATTGAGTGATATTGTTTGTGCACGAGGTGCACACGATAACTCCAGCTATGTGCGCGATATGGGGGTTGCACATGAGCTGGTGAGATTGAGTGATATTGTTTGTGCATGAGATGCACACGATGACTCCAACTATGTGAGCGATGTGAGGGTTGCACATTAGCTGGTGAGATAGTGGGATATTGTATTCATCTGAGTGAATATGTATGAAATTGAATACTCCTTCGATGTGAATTAATTTGAGTTGAGGGAAGGGGTTTGATAATAAATTGGATAAAAAATGTTTTGTTCCAAATGTGTGCATCATGGTTTAAAAATACTTCTTGGATATTATTGCTTGTTTCCACCTAATGTTCACTCACTGAGTTTCGTACTCACAGTTTTCAAAAATTCATGTTTTCAGATTAGGAGATTGTAGAATCCTAGATCGTGGGATCACTGTAGTTCGTCTCCTGGTAGGTGTCCGGTATTCAATAGTTGCCCATTTTTATTGTAAATATCTCTGTTGGAAGTCGTGGCCTTTTTGAATTGTAGTTATGTACATGTAATATACATTGTCAAAGTTTATGTTTGACTGGTATGAATGTAAATATGTGTGTGCAATGTAAATTGCTAAATACATGACTGGTATAGTGCATGTACATTATTATCTATGATGCCATTGGGAATTGGCTTTGTGAGCACATTGAGTGCATTACGGTGTGTGCATCACACAGTCATACAGTAAATAAAGTAAATGAAAATAGGCTTGCTTGAGCTTAGTGAGCTATGCTCATTGGGTTCTTGTGTCGGTCATGGCCCGAGAATTGGGTCGTGACAATACATTGTTAGACATTTTCAACAATAATGAATGTGGGACATAATCCCACATTGGAAAAATAAAAAAAGAAGAGTCATTTAAATAAAAAGGAGAATATGTCCATAATAATTGAACTTACATTGGCGATGGACCATTGATAGGCTTTTTAGGCCTAGTTGGTCTTGAAATTAATTAAATTAATATTTAATTAATTATAATCGCACTTGGCACTTGAAGGCAAGTAAAATTTTTTTTTTTAAATTTTTACAAACAAATAATTATGAAACAAACGATTATGTTTGTTGGAAAACCAACAGACATAACGATTGGAAACAAGCGTAAGCAACCAGTTATGTCTATTTGAAATTGATACAATTGTGACTGTTGGGAACTGTTATAATTGTCTATAAATAAGACCTTCCTTTGGGACAAAAAAGATACAAAACAACAAAAGAACAAAATTTTCCTTCTTTTCAATATTCTCCATATTTTTTTCTATATCATTTTTAATGCAGAAAAGCATATAGAATTTTGGATAATCTTGCCATACATCAGTGGATGCTCGATGGATTAATTTTATCAGTGTGAAATCCAGTCAATCATTAGGTTTCATTGTATCCTTGAGGTTTATCGTCTGTAACCTTTTTGCACACAATCAGTGGGGTGAATAAAACCTTAAGGATAGTGGCATTGTTACACGTCTTGAAGCATTTTGGTGTTTTACATTAGTGTTCTAATATACATTACCACATTTTCATGGTTCTAACAGCTTTATGTTGCATTATTTCTTTTGGCTAAATGAAAATATTGCAGTTTAGGCTTAATGTCATTAGGTTGCAAATAGTGCCAAATTAATCATATTTTGCATGTTTGGTTTGACTGTTAATGCTAAACTTTTCATTTCCCTTTGCAAAGTAATTATGGCCACTTTTATATTTTTATCTTAACTTTTTGTAGATATAGGAATGATATAGTAGATTTGGAAAAAAAAATGCTACCTTGATCATGTGAAAGAGGGTGAGAATAGGAATTTTTAGAATTTTTTTTTGACATTTTTGGCATAGTGAGTGATGGTTCATCACTGATGGCAATGGTGGTAGCAACGATCGTCGAGAGAAGATATGAAAATGAAAAAAAAATAATGAAATAAGAGAGAAAAACAGAAAAAGTAGAAAGATAAGGAGGAAGGAGAAGATGAAAAAGAAAGAATGATGAGGGTATTTATACCTTTTTTGATATGATGCCGTCTAAGAATAAGAAAATAAAAAAACTTTTTGTTTCTAATATGTCAGTGCCACATCAGTACTGTCTAACTTGTCAAGGCCACGTCAACATCTCTAACAACAAATTTAGATGGAGTTACTCATAAGGACCAAATTACACCAAATAGTAATACATAAATTAAATTAGACATTGTTTTGTGAGGATTAAATTGAATAAAATGCTATAGTACAAGGACTTATTAGGTACTTTTACCTTTCCCTTCCTTTCAAATTGCAATGAGTTTCCTCCAAAAAGAAGAAACCAAAAGTCAAAAGTTAAGGTTAGCTCTTATTAGAATTTTCTTTCTTTTTCTCCTCTCATAGAAACCACTTTCCTCTTTTTTTTTTCATCTTTATAAAAGAAAATCTACTTGGTAGATGAAAAATACACAAACAAGTATTAAATGCTACACTTTACTCAACACAGCCATCGTAACTCCCAAACAACTCCATACATAGCCTCCACCATTTCCATTAGCCTTTTTTAAAAAAACCACCATCACTTACAACTAAATCACCATTTTTGAAACTCCAATAGTCATTAAAAAAAAAAAAATCTAAAACCATAATCAATAACAAGCCATCACAAAATAATAAAAAATAAAAAATACAAAAAAAAGGGAATTAAGTGTGATAATATTCTAGATAAATTGGTTTAAAGTTAGTGTTTTTTAATCCTAATAGTAGATGAACTTGAGAAGTTAGTTAGAATAGTTTTTATGTTTATTATGAAAGCCTTGTTTGATCTTGTAAATATCTTAAAAGCTTTGGTTTTATGTTTGTTACCATATGATGTTACCATTTATTAAACTGTAATTATTAGGATAAGTAAAACTGAGGCTAATAGTTATTATAGGACTTTCTTATACTATTTTGCCTTTCACTCAGTTATTAGTTAGTTTTCATTAGTTTTTTTGTTTTCCAGTTATTATATACTGGACTTGTAATATATTGTTTTACAATGAAAGTTTTATAGAATACTTTTATTTTTTTGCACTCTTGATTAACTTTCTACATGGTATCAAAGCCAAATTTTAAGGTCTTAAGATCGAATCATATGAAAATTTTCTAGATTTAGTTTGCTCTGGATTCATTGATGGAAAATTCATCAAGTTCTCAATTAATGGCTTCTTCTATGGAGAATCCACACTCACTTTACTATTTGCCCCACTTAGATCATTATGGTTTGGTGATTAGAACTCCAAAGATGACTTTGAATAATTATTCCTCTTAGAGTATGACATTTACGTTAGCCTTTTCAATCTGTAACAAAACGAATTTTATTGATAGTTCTTTGCCATAACCTAGTGTTCATATGAGATGTTTATTCCCTAGACAAGGTGTAACAATTTGATTGTTGCTTGGATTCTGGAATCACTCACACCCCCTATAGCTTCAACAGTGTTCTACATGAACATAGCCTATCAAATTTGGGAAACTCTTAATCATAGGTTTGCACAACCTAGTAATGTGTGGATCTACAATTTGCAATACAACCTTTGTGGAATCTTACAAGGACACTGGTCAGCGGATGTATATTTCATAGAACTTAATACTTTATGGTAGGAACTTAGAAATTTTAGGCCTCTTCTACATTAAAAATGTGAAAATTGCAATCCTAAATAATCATGATGAAACCATTCTTTTTCATAAATGAAGCACATAACTTAATTCTTAGAGAAGAATCACAGAGGAGTTGGCATATGCAGACTCAACCTTTAATAGAGTCCTCTACCATAGCTATTGCCATTGACAAAAAGCCAAGAAATAAGTTTGGTGCCACATGCTCTCATTGTGGAAAAAAAAGACACCAGAAAGATAAGTGTTACAAAATAATAGGGTTCCCATTATATATTAAATTCACCAAAAAAAAAAATTCAACACTAGGAAAAAAAACTCATTTGTTAACAATGTGGTTTTAGATGCACAAAATGATCAAGTCAATAAAGATTCTATTGAAAATCCTGCATTATAACTTAGCATGTTCAAGGATCAAGTTCAAAGGCTCATGTCTCTTATCAATAAGCATGGTTCAACAAAGGTAATAATGACTCAACCAATAATCAATTTGCAAACCCTCAAATGGCAGTTTCTATAGTGATGGGTATAATTCCTAAAATTAGTTCTTGTGCCTATAATTTGGTGAGTCATGTTAGTTTAGAAAATGATTTGACATTTAATCATGATACTTGGATATTAGATGCTAGTGCTACAAATCATATAACTTGCAACTTAAAATGTTTTACATCATATAGACAAGTACACTATGTGTTTATTCAATTGCCAAAATAGGCTACGATCCTTGTCACACATGTAGGTACTATTCATTTAGCTTTTTCAACTTTATTTGATGTGTTGTGTATACTAACTTTTAAATTCAACCTTGTTCTAGTTATTACACTTGCTAATTCTGAAAAACACTACGTGACCTTCATTGACACATGTTGTGCAATATGGAACCTAATTTCATGGATAGTGATTGGGGCTACTAAGATCACAAATGAACTTTACATCATGCAAGACGAGTTGGTTGCACAAATGTTAAGTTGATTTAGGTTTAATAAGTGTGTTTATTTTCTTGGGGTTAATGTTTGTGAGTCAATGTCACGACCCAATTCTCGAGTCATGACCGGCACAAAGACCCAATGAGCATAGCTCACTAAGCCCAAGCAAGCCTATTTTCATTTACTTTACTTCACGTATGATCGTGTGAGGCATCCACACGCAATGCACCCAGTGCACACAAAGCCAAATTCCAATGGCATTATAGATAATAATACACATGCACTAT
The DNA here is from genome assembly GCA_036013995.1 of Theobroma grandiflorum. Classification (NCBI taxonomy): domain Eukaryota; kingdom Viridiplantae; phylum Streptophyta; class Magnoliopsida; order Malvales; family Malvaceae; genus Theobroma; species Theobroma grandiflorum. The sequence goes on along the minus strand of CP142130.1, from coordinate 12,656,398 downwards.
ACTAGTCATGTATTTAGCAATTTACATTGCACACACATATTTACATTGTTTGAGTGTATTCACAATACAAAAGACCCACGACTTCCAGCGGAGACAATTATAATAAAAAGGGGCAACTATTGAATGCCGGACACCTACCAGGAGACGAACTACAGTGATCCCGTGATCTAGGATTCTACAATCTCCTGATCTGAAAACATGAATTTTTGAAAACAGTGAGTACAATACTCAGTGAGGAGCATTAGGTGGAAACAAGCAATAATATCCAAGAAGGATTTTAAACCATGATGCACACATTTGGAACAAAACATTTTTGATCCAATTTATTATCAAACCTCTTCCCTCAACTCAAATTAATTTACAACGAAGGAGTATTCAATTTCATACATATGCACACAAATGAATACAATATCCCACTATCTCACCAACTCATGTGCAACCCCCACATCGCGCACATAGCTAGAGTTATCATGTGCATCCCCCCACATCGTGCACAAACAATATCACTCTATCTCACTAGCTCATGTGCAACCCCCACATCGTTCACATAGCTGGAGTTATCGTGTGCATCCCCCCACATTGTGCACAAACAATATCACTCTCCATATCTCTGCACCCATCATCACCGACATGTGCTCTCCACATTGTGCACATGTACGGTTATAATTATCACACAATATTATTAGTCAATACATATCACACATCTACACATATATAGCAGCATATTATAGAGCACATGAATTCATGCCTTTATGCATATCACAATTCACACATTAAAACATTTTTTTTAAAAGCTTGTTTTCAAGCACGCATTTTAAGAAATTTGGATAAAATCATTTAGATTATCCATTTCAATACACGCACATTTCTCAAAATAATTTGAAATGCAAATTCACTCACAGTGTCAAAAATTCGGATTCCGGGTGCACTCGGATTAATAGTCCTCAAGCACGATTCCTTTGCCTTTTTCGGACGTCTCACCACCTTGACACAGAATAAAATTAAGAAATTTACTATATTGCCCCTAAGCTAATATAAACTAAATTTAAATTGCTAACGCATGATAGGCAAATGAAAAATGCGTCCGATTATCGCTTTAACGTGGTGTCGATTAAATTCGACCGTTCACTTGATAAATTGGCCAATACGTCTGATTTGATTCCAAATTGCACCATTCTTTTTCTAATACCTTAATTCACCACATACCATTTAAATAGTGCCAATTTCAGCCTTAAAACTTTTCCATTTCTTCATGGAAAAATTCAGCCATTACAGTGCATTAGCAGTGTAATTTTTCCTATTAAACTTTTTCACTTTAATTTGTCATTTTCTAATTTATTTCATTTCAAATGAAATCATTTCATTTGAAATGAAACAATTCCTCATTGATTCTCAACACCCTAGGTTCGGCCAATGAAGATCAACCAAGAGAATCAATTTTTTTCTTACGATTTTATTTACTAACATGCTAACCTATCTCTAAACACTAACATAGTCTAGAATCAAGCCAATCCAACATTAAATCGTCATCCATACCCATTTTTCAGAATTGAATTCTTCATGATATGATGCCTTTCAACCATAGAAAATGGAAAGAAATGCATGGGTATTGTAGATCATAAGCAAAAGTGAAGAAATGTTACCTTTGTCACTTGATTTTCCTTGAAATCACACTTTTTTCTTGAATTTTTGGCTAGGTTTTCTTGTTTTCCCTTTGTTCTCCTTTCCTTTCCCTTGAATCTGGTGTGTGCCGAATTTAGAGAGAGAAAATGGGTTGAAATGGCTGATTTTTAGGCTTTAATAATAAAATAAACTAACTTGCCACATGGCATAATGCCATTGGCCCATTTTTTCACTTTTTTGACTTTTTCTTCCAATTCTTTTCCACCACATGATTATTCTAAGTCAAGATATGATCAAAAGATGACCATGGCTGGAACAATATGTTCTGGTGGTGGAAAATTTACTGTTTTACCCCCGAGATGGCAAAATTATAATTTTACCCTTACACTCCGAAATGTACCGGAATCACATTATTTCTACTTTTCAACCTCAAATAACACTAATATTGATCAATATTAACCAAATGGGGCAAAAATCTTTTCAAAAAAATTCCCGTTTAGCCCTCTAGTGGCAAAATTATCATTTTGCCCTTGTGCTCCAAAAATACCGAGAATCACAATTTTTCACTGATAACTTCATTCTGTACTCCAATAATCTTAATTATATTTCATATAATTATTTTTTTTGTCCAATGTGATCAAATCTTGACTAAAAATCTCCATTTATTCTTCAAATGATAAAATGACCGTTTTATCCCTAACTGGTCAATTTTCCTGATTGACTCCAAACTAGACCTTGAACTCCGAATCACTATTCTAAGCCATTTTGTGAGTTTCAGAATTTTCAAATTCCTCTTAGAATTTCCATTTGAGCTAGTTCAACGTTCGATTTAACTTAATTGTACCGCTAGGTACAATACCGACTTTTAACAAATTCGATAGGGTCTCACAGTCAATGTCAAAGAGTTTTGATCTTTGGCACTATAGACTTGGTCATACACCACCAAGCAAAATAAACTTGATACATCAACTATGGTTAGATGTATTATGTAAGGATAATTTTCTTTGTGAAGTGTGTCCTTTAGCCAAACAAAAGTGGCTACCATTTATTTTACATTTTCAGTCTACTAGTTTTTCTTTTGAATTGATACATGTTGACATATGGGGTCCTTATTCAATTCCTACTCTTTCTAGGCACCACTATTTCCTTACCATTGTTGATGATTTCATAAGGTTTGCAAGGATTTTTTTTATGAAAAATAAATATGAAGTTAAGACAATTGTTTCGTCATTTTATAGTTTAGAATCACAAATTTACTATTTCCATTAAGTCTATCAAACTAGACAATGAGTTAGAATTCAATTTTATTAATTTTATTTTTTCAAAAGGCACTATGCATTGACTTTCTTGTGTTCATACACCCCAACAAAATGGAGTTGTTGAAAGGAAACAACAACATATTTTTGTAGTAGCAAGAGCTTTGCTATTTCAAGCTTCTTTACTTATAAAATTATGAGGAGATGCTATAACAACCCAAACCCTCTAGCCATTATCGGCACATAGGCCCTGTAAGCAAGCCTATATGACCTCGCAAGCCTTTACAATTATCTTACTTGAACACCATTTATTTAAACATCTACCACAACATCAACATAATGTACTTGAGTAAAAATTTATCTTACATTGGTATCCAACATTACCAAAGCTTACACCAAGGTACTTACATAACATAGCACTATTTGTGCTTTGTAGCAGCATAGATAGTATTTACTTAGGCAAATTCATAAATGCCATAAGTTGGCTACAACCCCAAGCCTTGTCCTTAACCACTCGATTTTAAATCGCCACACTTACACAAAACTTGGACCAGTGAAGTTAACTTAGAAAATAGAGTGCCTAGTAGATGCCAAGATATTTACAAACAAAATCGACTGCTCACTTCTCGACGAAGGCCCTAAAGAAGTTACTTTTTTGCACATGGTAACAATTAATTGGGGTAAGTCTTGCAAACTTTGTGGCATCCCCCTCGGGGCCCACCACTCCAAGGTATTATATGGTCTGGCACACTAGGCCCACCCAACTGCTACAGCAGGGCCTGGTGATCCGCCCACTGGCCACACTGGTCTCGAGCGCAATTATCGCGACTCGAACCCCAAACCTTTTGCTTCCCTCGAAGGGAATGCCTGAAATGGTTAAAGGCGTTCCTTTCAAGGGGAGCAAAAGGTTTGGGGTTTGAGTCGCGGTAATTGCGCTCTAGACCAGTGCGGCCAACGGGCCAGTCACCGGGCCCTGCTGCAGTAGTTGGGTGGGCCTGGTGTGCCAGACCATATAATACCTTGGAGTGGTGGGCCCCGAGGGGGATGCCACAACCTTAGTGAGTGAATAAAGAAGGGAAACAAACAAAGGTTGAGAATTTAGTAAGTAAAGAATTTAGGAATAAAGGTGCAATATGAGCAATGACATTATGCATGAAAAATCAATGCATGCATTGAAAACAAAATGCAAAATTTAAGTAAATGGCATGCACATTTTATATGAACTTATAGGAGAAATAGATACTTTAAAACCCATTGAAAAGCCTTTATTTTTCTCAATCAAAGGCCCAAGGTTGATCTTTGGCCATAAAATTAGTTTTGTTTTCTAATAAAGCATGGCAGGATTGACCCATAAAGCCAAGGGGGTCGATTTTGTGTCATCCAAATTTGAACACAAAGTTAAATGATAGTGGGGATCAACCTTTCTTATGTAGGGGATCAGTCCTTAAGTTCTTAGATTCAAAAATAGGGCATTTGAATGCCAAGTTTTTTACTAAACCTTGGCCAATGCAAATCATATAGTAAATCCTCCCTGTTGCAAAGTATTTTAATATGCATTTAAACACCAAATGCACCATTAAATAACAAAATAGCTAGCAAAATCATATTATAATTAAAATATATAAGGCATGCAATTTTAGTCCAATAAACTATGGCATGCTAAGTGAAATATTCAATTCAAGCCATGATTAATATTCAGCTGTGTAATAAATTCATAATTGGCTATAGTAGTTGTAATAAACAAAATCAAGTCTTAACAAACTAGCCTCGAGCAAGTTTAGAAATAAAATAAAACCATGGGACCTCCCCATACCTTGTAGAAATGTAACATCTACTGAATATTGACTAGAATATTCTAAGGTGGGGATGCATCACTTACCAAATTCAGTGGGAACTTACATCCACCATAAACCGGGAATCTCGTGGTAAAATACCTCAAGCCACCATAATTTATAAGCCTCAGTGGGAAAATACCTCAACCACTGTAAACCTTTCTCCAACTAGAATTTAGTCTTAATGCATTAGGGTTACCCTATTATTGTAATTACAAGACTGAAAACTTAACTTTAAAAGGAATACAACAAATAAAACTGAACGGTTCTCGAATATTTTTCAAAGCCATGTAAATTAATGACATGCCATGATAATAACAATGAAAACTATGCTATTGATTGTTTCAAGCAGTGATGTGGACATGTCAATGCTCGTTGGCTCATGTTAATTGTAAACATATGATAGTACAATCTATATCTATCATTCCAAGTCAAAATAACGACCATTGAAAATGGTATTTTCATTTAAAACGAGCTTGAGGAGCTTGAAAATGACACTATAATAATCTAGGTATGCATACATACTTCTCAGTTCAAAATCCACTTCAAAACCAGCATTATCAAACTCAAGTACTTATGCTTCTAGCTTAATTAGAAGGACAGTAAATCTACAGTTTCATGCTTAATATATATATATATACACACACACACATATATATATACATATATTTCAAAATATACTTTTGAAATAGACACGCTTAGTCATCTTGTTGGTATAATTCTTACTAGCTAGCAGCTCACTACACTTATTCACCAACCAGTCCTTAAACTTCAATTAATCTTTCCAAGCTCAATTTATCTTTCTTTCCACCTTCCAGCACACTTCAAGGCTCCAACAAAATCTCTACATTCTTTGGCATTCAAATTTTCAGCTTAATATTAACTAAGTTTCTTCCTAGGCTTTTAGTTAACATTTAAATGCCTCACTTACATGTCTATATTCTACATATTAAATCTTTACCTTGGTGTACAAAATCAGCTCAGCTAGATCCCCAAACTCCTCTAACCAGGGAAAGTAGTGCCATTGAAACATAGTTCAAACTTAAAATCAAAATTGGTTAAATTAAAGTTTGAGCTGCCAAGATACTTGCTCTTATCTTATTTCTCACTTTTCCATCTTCAATTACTAGTTTGGAACCTCAAAAATCCAGAGTGAGGCTTTGAACTTTTAGCTAAAGGACTAAATGAAAGAATAGCTTGTTACAATGAATGGGCGAACTTATAAAGCTATTTATATAAACTTGTTGGGATCGACCCTTTTGTCCAAGGGGTTCAATCCTAGTAGTTCATAAAAGGTTAATATACTAAGTTGGACTTTTCAAGGATTGACCTTATAATCTCATGGGGTCGATCTTGGCTTTGCCAAATCCATCACCGCCATCTTCATGTTAGTATGATCCCTGCAAGCCAATTTCTGGTTGTATGGGAATTATATTTTGAGTTATTCATGTACAACATTTTATTAATTTATAATAATTATGAGGTTGTTCTTTATCTATAAGTTTGTGATTTGATTACTTTTTGAATTTATGTAGATAAAGCCCATAGAACTATATAAGCCTTGCAAAGAAATTGTATTGGGATACAATTATCAGATCTTTATGCATCAAAGCATTGTTCCTAAAAGTTCATGATCATTGAATTATTGAGACTGTACATCAATAATGCTCAAAGATCGGCACATGCTATGTTCCTTACATGTGAAGTAAGTAATCGCTCTCATACATTGAAGTATAGAGATACTTGGAACTAGCATGTGGGTGCTTGACATGGGAGATCGAGTTTATTGAGCATAACCTGCCATGAGAAGTGCATTTCGTACCTCGCTCAAGTGTTTATGCAATACGTCTTATGTGTTAGTTGTGTAACTACTCTCTAAACTTGAGACACTAAGTTATCTTGTATGTGGAGTACTATGCTTTGATTTCATCACTATGGGTACTTAACCAAAGATGCAAAAATAGGATTTTTTGGGTATTACATGAAACATATGAAGGCAAATAAGTGGTCAAGATAGAAATCATCACCCTAAATGATTTAAGGAGAAATATCTCATTAGTTCATGGTTGACATTAGCTTAATTAAATCCTTGGCCAAGGTGATTGGGAGATTACGAAATGAGTTTCATAAGTCTTCATAAAGCTAATGATCTAATTCCAAGAACAAATATGGAGGCCAATAAGAGTAGGCACTGCTTCAAGCTCTTATTATCTCCAAGATATATAATGAGAAAATGAATTACACTAAAAAACTGTACACTAAAAGGTTGTCAAAAAAATCCTTTGACTTTTTTGACAATTTGGTGGCCACGATGCATTGCGAGGTACCAATCTTAGTATATGCAATTGAATTAGTTAATTTAAAATTGAATATGAGTCATTTAAATTAATTAATTAATAAAATTATAATTTAATTCCATTGCCAACATGTTAGGAACTTAATGGATCACACACACAAAGGTTGTAATTTGGATTAAATTGAAAGTGTGATGATTTAAGTTAGTCTTAAATCAAATTCTAGTTTTAACTACTAAAGACCTAATTAAAAGAGTTTAATTAAGCATTAGTTAAATATTATAATTTTTATAATATTAAAGACTTATTTTGTAAATTTTAATAAGTCTAATAATAGAATTAGCCTAAATGTAAATATCACATTATAGCCACCTTTTTCTAAGGCAACAAAAGAAAAAAAAAACTAATAGTTTTTCTCTTGAGTGTTGCCACTTTTGAGAGGTTTTTCCAGAAAGCTTTTCTGTTGATTCTTTACTAGAAATCAAAGAAGAAAATAGGACAATCGTTGTCCACTCGCTAGCACAAGCTCGTGGCATAAGGCATAAGGCTTTGTTCCTTGAAAAGGATTTGTTGCAATTATATCTGCAACATTAGAGGTCAAGTGTCAGAGTGATTGGGATTCTTTCACATAAGAAGGTGTTCATGTTTTTCAGCACCGAAAGGAATCTATTTGATTACGATATCATTTGGAAGGTTAAAACCCTTTTTTGATTTTTTATAGTGTTTAACTTTGCATTAAACAATCAAGGTGATCTAAAAGTAAGAGGCATGGTTTATATTTTGTTTCAATTTTTGTTAAAACATTGCGTTGATGCTCTAATCATGTCGTTCCTAGCACTTCAACCTTTAAGGATTTACCTTTAAGTCTTAAAAGGTCAATCTTACACCTTTTGGAGAGTTTTGCTAAGTGTCATACTTCAAGGATCGACTTAGTTGCACTTAAGGGCTAATTTTCGCTTTATCCAAACCCTTTCTAATGCTTTTCTTTTCGTAAGGATCGAACTACAAACTCTATAGGTCGATCTTAGCTCTCTTTAGAATTCTTTGAAGTGTCCAATCATCAAGGGTTGACCTTTTTTCATCAAAGGGTCAATCTTGCCTCCACACAGAAACTTGCCTAGCTTATGGACCCTTTAAGGATCGACCTCCCCCACTTAGGGGGTCTATCCTTCCCCCAAATAAAATGCTTCCCTACGCTTCCCAAACTAAGGATCGACTTCCCCCATTTTATGACGTGGTGAGTTAATGTGAAAACAAAGGGTAGCACTCGACAAAGTTTTAAAATTGATAACCAAGTTTCAAATACAGAAACTTGCATTCAAAATTTGAAAGAAAATATAATATCATTCAATAATTCAAAAAAAAAAGTTGTCTAAAAACTAAGCCTAAGGGTGCTATTTATAATAGTCTAATCTTACTTAACCTAAACTTAAAGTGCAAGTAAAGTAAATTAAAATAAAAAAGTATGCTACCCTAGACTTCCTTGGAGTATAAGAAAAATAAATTTCTAAACCCATATTTACTTTTCGTCCAAATAAAATAAAATAAAAAGAAAATCCTAAATACTAAATAAAAAATTATTAAATATTAAAATTACTTATCTACGTCATTCTCCTCCACTTGAAAAAAACTTGACCTCAAGTTTACCGGTACATTTGAATATAAAGGTTCATTTGATGAATGAAATGGGTAAATATCTATCACATTAAATGTTTTCGAAATTCCCATGTGTCTGGCAGATCCACAACATATGTATTGTCATTTATCTTCTTCAAAATCTGGTGTGGTCCATACTTCTTATGCTGCAACTTACTATATGTTCCCAACAAAAATCTTTCTTTTCACAGAAACACCATCACCTGATCTCATACTTCAAAAATATGCTTTCTATGATGTTGGTCTGTAGCTTTCTTGTACTTGGCATTAGCTTGTCCTAATTTCTATTTCATCTCAACTTGAACATCTTGCATCTGATTAGCCATATTTTCAACAGTTGCACTAAATTCAGGAACTTTGGACAACTTGATCAAGTCAAGAGCATGTAGTGGTGACTTTGTGTATACACTAGAAAATGGCAATTTTCCTGTGGCACTATGAACAGCACTATTATACGCAAACTTTGCTTGTGCTAATGCAAAATCCCACTACTTTGGTTTATCTCCACGAATACTACAAATCAAATTGTCAAGGGTTCTATTTACTGATTCAGTTTGACCATCAATTTGTGAATAAGCTGTGCTATTGTAATTCAAGGATGAATCAAACATTTTTCACAAAGTCCTCCAAAAATGGCCAAGAAACTTGCTGTCTAGATTTGAATTGATGGTTTAAGGCACTTTATGTAGACAAACAACGTCCTTGAAAAACAATTTGGCTATTCTGCTTACGTCTGAAGTCTTTTTGTAAGGGATAAAATGCACCATTTTAGAAAACTTGTCAACAATAACAAAAACAAAATCCATCCTCTTTTGTGTTCGAGGCAATCCAAGCACAAAATCCATGGATAAATCTTCCCAAATATTTTATGGGATAGGTAAAGGCATGTACAAACCAGCATTTTGAGACTGTCCTTTTGCAGTTTGGCATATGTAACGTCACTGCACAAATCTTGTTACATCCTTTATCAAATGTGGCTAATAATATCTTTCTCCAATAGCAACAATTGTCTTATCACAACCTAAATGACCAGCAAGACCTCCACCATGCGAGTCTCTACTCAACTTTTCTCTCAATGAAGTTTTAGGAATGCAAAGTTGGTTGCCTCGCGTTAGAAAACCATCATGAATGTAAAAATCCTTAATAGGTTGATTTGTGATACACTTTTTGTCACGACCCGGAACTCCCTATTAGGCCCATGACAACCGCCGTGACGTCCCGATAAGCACTCATTACTCGAAATGTCGATCGAAACCCCGTAAGGCTTAGCATCAACTCTCGCACTTCCCCGGTGAGCGACAGTTATTAAATACCACACTTCAAGTACCAAAGTCATTTTCAATTTAAAAATGCTAAAATAATTTTCATCTGGCTCATAGGGGCATTTTCGTCGTTTTTCGTCGAAAACTTTCGAAATGTATTAAAAACATTGTAAATGCGTAGGAAACACACATATATCATGATAAAAATAAATTTAAGTATCTAAAACGTTTATTTGGGATTAATAATTTAATTATTTGAATGTAATAAAAATATTTAATAAAATAATATATTTTTTCATAAAACAATTTTTATAAAACTATCAATGAACAATTTTCGCAGCGTAAAAATTAATTATGTTTTTACATACCATAATATAAATAATTAAATTATGAAATTTAAATTACAGTAACCCGTGGCCCACAACTAACTGAAATGCATGAAGACTGTGAACTTACAGTTCTTGTCGATTCAAGTCCACTGGGGTCCTTGATCGAATCTGCTAGCTACAAGCTACTTAGATCCTGAAATGTGAGGAAATGAGGGGTGAGATTATAAAATCCTAGTGAGTAAACAATTACCATCGAAACTATCTAAAGTCAAGTAAAAGGAGACGATTAACATAAACTAGTGTAAAATGTTCAAAATACTTTATTCCTTTTCGCTAAGTGGATTAATTTCATTTCGCTTGAAAATTTACGTGGCTTATGATTATTCGTAAAATCATGGCTCGTGCCATAAAATCTCGTGCTCAGTGACACCTTGATCGGAGGTATTCAACGAAGCCAGCCAAGGTTGTTAAAAATTCTCATAATTGTTCAAAATCAGCCATTCCTTGGCGTTAGCTGAGTTCGCCTTCACGTGGTGGTTACGCGTGAAGTGATCTCTATCATATCTCAGGACAATTAAATAACCATGTACGCCTCTACAACTGAGATAAAAATATATATGGGTTTTACCGTGCCACCTCTAATTAGGCCGGTCCACGGAAACCCATATACTACAGTGGATTATAATCCACCAAGTAAATAAATATTTCAATAGCATAAATTGATAATTTTTATTGTTAAACATTTTATCAGTACAAAGCAGATTGTACACATTTTCAACACAATCAACAATTAGCCAATCATGCCATAAACATCATAAGCCAATTAATTTAAAAACGTAATTTACAATAATACAGGTAGTTTCCGATTACTCTAGTTTTAAAATCAATTGTTCAATTTTTAAGTCAGTTTATAAAAATTCAATTTACTTTATAAATCCAATTTATTTCATAAATTTCATAATTTTCTCATAAAATAAGTAATTCACTAAATTAAATGATTTTTCATAAAATCCTCAAATTGAATAAAATTCCTCTAAATAATTAAGGCGATAAATAGTTTACTCACAGTATTAGGAGTAGAAATACTCCTATTTTCGGTCCTCGAGTGTATTCTCTTACCCGTGCCAAATAGCTCACCACCTCAACATAGAGTAAAATCAAGGAATTTACTATATTGCCTCTAAGTTAATTTAAACTAATGTAAACCCTAAACTAATGTATGGTATGTAATGCAAAATGTCTAGATTTTGCCTAAACACCGCATTGAGCTATTTCGATATTTTACTCGATAAATTGATATACAGGTCCGATTTAGCTCAAATCAACTCCATTTCTTTTCTAATACTTCAATTCACCAAATACAAGGCAATTTACCTAAATTTCATCAATTCCACCTTCACAATCCTTCTTGAAAAATTTGGCCATGGTGGGGCATAAATCACCGAATTTTTCCTACTCAATTCCTATCCCATAATTCATCATTTTCTAACCTATTTACTTGAAATAAAAATCAAATTCATACTCACACACTCAAGGGTAAATTCAGCTAAGGAAGATTGGTGGGGAAAATGAATTTTTCTCTTGGTGTTTTGCTAGCCAACATGATAAACTAGCTAAAATCATCAACATATCTAAAAATTAAATTAATCTAACAACTTTCTCTCTCTAAACCCATATGACCAGCTTTAAATCCATCATGCAAACTTGCAATTTAACCATGAAAAATAATGAAAATTACATGGGTAAGGTAGAAATTAAGCTAAGGATGAAAAATCTTACCTTTTTGTCCTTGAATTTCTTGAATTTCCTTACTTTTTCTTGATTTTTCTCTTAGTTAGGGTTTATTTTTATGTTTTCTCTCTCTTCCTTCAGGTTAGGCCGAATATTGGGGAAGAAGGTTGATGAAAATTGGCTTTTTATAAGCCTAATAAATAATATTATTTTATTATCATTTTTGAATATTTTATTAATTTATTTTTTTCTAGTCATCCATTTGACTTTCTTTTTCCACCATACATTCCTCTTCACTTATCCATGTCTTAGATGAAGTTTCTAGACTTTTCCAAAGTCTTGGTGGAGTAATTTTCAAAAATTACACTTTTACTCCTGTAAAAATAAAAATTACATTTTTACCCCAAAAACTGAAAAATTACCAAAATGCATATTTTTTACTCCTTATACTCATATCATACTTGAATAAATCAAATTTGATCCAATTTGTCTCGAAAATTCAATTTTTGTCCTTGGATTGTAAAATTATGATTTTGGCCCTATACTCCAAAAAGTATTGAAATTACATTATTCTCACCTTTCAACCTCAAATTACACTTCAATTGATCAATCTTGGTTGAATGTGATCAAATTCTTCTATAGAAATCTCTATTTTGTCCTTAAATGGCAAAATGACCATTTTGTCCTTAATCGGTCAATTTTCCCGATTGACTCTAAACCGAACCTCGAACTCCGAATCACTGTTTTGAGTAATCTTTGGACTGTGAAATCCTCAATTTCACTCTTTAAATCCTTATTTGAGCTTGTTCGGGGTTTAATCGACTTAATGGTATCATTAGGGGCAATATCGTTTTTTAATGATTTTTCGAATTTTCCAAATATGCAAACATTCTATTGAACATATAAATGACTTTGTAATTCTTTTATAGAGTAGGGTTTGACACTTTTCTCATGTATCATGAAAATCCTCATCTATATGATACAATTCCCTAATTGAATGAAAACCCACAACTTGTTGTCTCATTATTGTCAGTTAAAATTTCACTACGCAAGTATACGTATCGAATAGACAGTATATTAGCAAGCAGAGTGTCGATCCCATAGGGAATTAATCTAAAACTTTACTAAGTACTAAAATTAGAACAATTTAATCTTATCCAAACAATCCAAATTAAATAATTAATTAAACTAATTAACTAAAAGTTAAACCAACAAGAAAAATCAAAATAATAATAACTTAAGAAAATATCAAATTAAAGAAGCCTAGGATTACAATATCCCTCACATTTCATCTAAATCTTACCTCTCTTCCTTAACTTATTTCAATGGGTTGAATTGCTAACCTAGAGTCGTAAATTATTTATAAGGGTCTCCCGACTCATCCTATAAAAATATCTATTTTAACCAAAACACTATATCTCTATGTGAATTGAAATTAAAACAGACTCATTTAGTTCAGGTTGTAATCTGGCTACATATGGCCTATAGGTATATCCCTATCTTATACGCAAATCAATCAACATGATCATATGCTATCCCAATTTTACTCTACTCTAAACTCCCTTTCCCAAGTTTGTTTAGGTCCCTAAATCAATTTAATTGGTGGCCAAGCAATTAAAAGCATTAAGAACAAATTGGAATAAACAATTCAAATCTCATTAAAGATAAGCAAGAAAGAGATTAAAAATTTAGGCTACATGTGAGTTCAATTGCAATCCTAGAAAAAGAAAATTATCCACTTATGATTGAAAAAACAAATAACATTATAATAAATTCAACCATTGAGAGTAACAAGAATAATAAAAGCCAAGGAAGAAAACAAAACAATAATTGCTGTCTTGATCTCCAAGTTTCAATCTCAACTTCTAGCTTCTTGAGTCTCTAAAGGTTTTTTCTCTAAAGGTCTTAAAATATCCTATTTATACTAATAGACTTAACCTATACTTCTAGGGTTTAATTGGGCTTAAAAAACATAATGAGAGGCCTAAAAAAATCATTTGTCAGTCTTTACAAATTGCTATTCCTGGTACAATACATGTAGCTACTTTCCGACACAATTTCTCTATCTTCAAAGCAGAACTGGGCAAAGTGATCTTCTTCAAAGTTGTAGCTATGTCTCTTACTTTTCCAATAGTTCAACAATCTCAGCAATTGAAGTTCTGTAACTCTAGATATGACCAAAATACTAAAGCATATGCAAGCAGATTTTTGGGTCTTTCAGCACCTTATTTTCCAAAATTAAGCTCAATTACTTTAGTTCCTACCAAAAATATAAAAACTAATAAATATTAACTAAATTAAAAGAAATAACACAAAATTAAAATAACTCACTTAAAAATAAACTAACTATAAAAACAACTAAAAAATAAATAAATTATAATTAAAAACTGAGGACTTAGCTAATATTTAATAACAAAAGTAGACTAAAATAATTCTATAAAATATAATTATCAATTGTCACCATCAAATTTGCACGTCCACTCAATGCATCCACTATTTTATTCTGTACTTCCACCTTATGCCTCAATTTAAAAGGAAACTTCTACAAAAATTGAGACCACCTGGCCTACATGTCTTTACTGATTCGCTTTTGGCTATTCAAGTACTTCAATGCCTCATGATCTAAATACAGAACAAATTCTTGCCCGACCAAGTAATACTCCCAATTCTTCAAGGCACACACAACAAAATAAACTTCTTTGTTATACATGGTCTACTTACATTTTGCATCACTAAGCTTTTAACTAAAATAAGCTACTAATTTCCTTTTTTGTGAAAAAACAGCTCTTATCCCTACACCATTAGCATCATATTCAACTTTAAATAATGTATTAAAATTTGGTAATGCTAAAACAGGAGCTGTACATAGTACATAGCTTTTCCTTTAGCACAGCAAAACTAGTTACAACTTTTTCACCTCATTGAAACTTCCCCTTTTTCAAGCACTCTGTACTAGATGCTGTAATACTACTGAAATTTTTCATAAAATGCCAATAAAACGTCACCAACCCATGAAAACTTTTGACTTCCGTTATTGTTTTTGGGGTAGGCCATTCTCTAATAGCTTGAATTTTCTCTTTATCCATTTGAATTCCATCTACATTAACTATGTAGCCTAGGAATAATAATTTATTTGTCATAAAGCTGTACTTCTTCAAGTTCACATACAACTTATTTTTTTGTAATATCATTAATACCTCACGCAAACGCAAAAGATGATCTTTTTCTTATTGACTATAAATCAAGATATCATCAAAATTGACCACAACAAATTTCCCAATAAAATGTTTTAGTACTTGATTCATCAATCACATAAAGATACTAGGCACACTGGTCAACCTAAATGGCATTACGAGCCACTACAATCCTTTTTTCATTTTGAAAGTTGTTTTCCAACTCTTCCCTAGGTCTAATTTGAATCTGGTGGTATCCACTACGAAAATCAATCTTTGTGAACACCTTAACCCCATGTAACCTATCAAACATGTCATTTAGTGTCACGACCTGGTACTCTCCTTGAGCCCGTAACAACCGCCGCGATGTCCTGATATACACTCATTACCCGAAATGCCAACCGAGACCTCGCAAGGCTTAACATTAGTTTTCGCACTTCTTTTGTGGGCAATAGTTACTAAATATCATATTTTAAAAGATCATAAGTCATTTCCACATCAAAGCAATAAAAAGATATTTTCTGTGTCACAGGGGCATTTTGGTCATTTGTTCCAAAAATTTTGAAATTGGATAAAAATACAATATACAAGTAATAAACATTCATTTCATGTGTAAAAATAAATTTGGCTGTCTAAATCATTAATTTAAAGTAAAATTGTAGCTATTCAAACTAAATAAAAATAATGAAAAAAATATTCTATTTTCTTATAAAAAATATTTTTAGAACTCTGCGTAAATAATTTTTGAGACGTAAAAGCAAAATAAATTCATACATACAGTGGCACACGTAGCCAGGTATTCAAAATATTTTACAATGACATGTGGACCCCATAATAGACAAATATGTACAATAAGGTAAACCTTCGAATTCTAAGGATGTAGGTCCAGAAGTAGATCCTCGATAAAATGGACTATCTACCGACTATCTTGAGCCTGAAATGGATGGAAATGAGGGTGGTGAGATTATATAATCCCAGTGAGTAAACAAATATCATCTAAAATATCTAAAGTCGAGTAAATGGAGATAATAAAAACTTCCCATAACAATAGGTTTCATAACATAAATAATTGTATTTCATCCAAATAATCAATAAGGCTTATCCCAACTTGGCTCATGCCAAAACCAATACTTGCGGACACTTGATCGTCATCAAAGTCCGACCGAGTCTGCCAAGGCTGTAAAAATTTTATATATGCACAAAACACATTTTTGTGTTTGAAAGCACAATCATTCCTTGGCGTTAGCTGAGTCTCACTCTCACATGGTGGTTCAGTGTGGAGTGCACTCAAACCTTATGTGAGACCCTGTCTAATTTGTTAAAAGCCGGTATTATACCTATTGGTACAATTAAGTTAAATCGAGCTTCAAACTAGTTCAAATAGAAATTCTAAGGGAAATTTCAAAATTTTGAAACCCACAGAATAGCTCAGAATAGTGCTTCAGAGTTCAAGATCCAGTTTGGAGTCAATCAGGAAAATTGACCGGTTAGGGACAAAACGATCATTTTCTCATTTGTTGATTTATGGAGATTTTTAACCAAGATTTGATCACATTGGACCAAAAATAATTATATGACATACAGTTATGATTATGGGATTATAGAATGGAGTTTAGCAGTGTAAAAGGGTGATTCCCAGTGTTTTTGAAACATAAGGGCAAAATGGTAATTTTGCCACCGGAGTACTAAACGTGAATTTTTTTGAAAGGATTTTACCCCATTTGGTTAATATGGATTAATATTAGTGTTATTTGAGGTTGGACAGTGGAAATAA
The DNA here is from genome assembly GCA_036013995.1 of Theobroma grandiflorum. Lineage (NCBI taxonomy): Eukaryota > Viridiplantae > Streptophyta > Magnoliopsida > Malvales > Malvaceae > Theobroma > Theobroma grandiflorum. Next base: position 12,639,468 of record CP142130.1, on the reverse strand, counting down.
TGAAATTCCAGTACGTTTCGGAGTATAGGGGCAAAATCGTAATTTTACCATTTCAGGGGGCAAAACCGTAATTTTCCACTACTAGGATAATTTTTCCAGCCATGATCATCCTTGGATCAGATTTTAACTTGATCAATCAAATGGTGGAAAAGAAATGGGAGAAAAAGTAAAAAAGTAAAGAAATTGGGCCAATGGCATAATACCATGTGGCAAAGTTGTTTATTTTATTATTTAAGCCATAAAAATCAGCCTTAGCCCTCATTTTCTCTCTCTAATTTTGGCTCACATCAGAATTGAGGGGAAAGAAAGAAGAACAAAGGAGAAAAACATAAAACCTAGGTGGAAATTCAAGGAAAAGTGTGATTTTCAAGGGAAATCACTTGAAAAATGTAATAAATCTTCACTTTGGCTTATGATCTACAATATCTATGCTTTTGTTCTTGAATTCTATGGATAAATATTGAGATATCATGATGGAATGAATTCTGAAAAATGGGTATGGATGAGGAAAGATTGTTGGATTGGATTGATTTTAGACTATGTTAGTGTTTAAAGGTAGTTAAGCATGATTATGACCAAAAGTGTAAGAAAGAAATTGATTGTCATGGTTATTCTTCATTAGGCCGAATCTAGTGTGTAGAGAATGCATGAGGAATTGTTTCATTTCAAATGAAATGGTTCCATTTGAAATGAAATAAATTAGAAAATGACAATTTAAAGAGAAAAATGTAGTAGAAAAATTTTCAGTGCTAATGCACTGTATTGGCCGAATTTTTCCATGAAGAAATGGAAACGGTTGAATGCTGAAATTGGCATTAATCAAACGGCATGTGATGAATTAAAGTATTAGAAAAAGAATGGACCAATTCGGAATCAAATTGGACATAATAGCCGATTAATCGGGTAATCGGTCGAAATTAGGCAATACCGCGTTAAAGCGATAATCGGACCCATTTTTGCCTTTGCGTATCATACGTTAGCAATTTAAATTAGTTTATATTAGTTTGGGGGCAATATAGTAAATTTCTTAATTTTATTCTGTGTTAAGGTGGTGAGAAGTCCAAGAAAGGCAAGGGAATCATGATTGAGGATTTTTAATCCGAGAGTATCCGGAATCCGGATTTGTGAGACGGTGAGTGAATTTGCATTTCAAATTATTTGGGGAATGCACATTGTATTGAAATAGATGATCAAATGATTTATTCAAAGTTTTTAAAAATACGTGCTGGGAACAAGCCCTTGATAAAAATGATTTTATGTGATGAAATTATGTGTTATGCATGAAGGCATAAAATTATGTGTTATGCATGAAGGCATGAAATATTATTTTCTTGCGGTGAAATTTAATTGTGCTAAGTATGTACATTGTTATGATGTTTATATGTATTGTTAAGAAGTGTTGTGAAATTATTACCACCGTGCACGTGTGAAGAGGAAAATGCACATGCCTGAAATGGTGTGCAAAGTGGGGACGGCGATACGTAACGCCCACTATTTCCTAGAAATTCAGAATTGAGTAAAGTGGGGACGGCGATACGTAACGTCCACTATTTACTAGAAATTCTGAAAATTGAGCAAAGTGGGGACGGCGATACGTAACGCCCACGATTCCTGGAAATTTATCACGCGTGAACATTGGTGAAGTGTGATTTGTTGTCCAGGGGCTTGCAGGGACGACGATACGTAACGCCTGCGAGTGCTCAGATAAATGTGTTTGTGTATATATATGATTGCTCATGTCTTCGAGTATATATGTGTGAGATTGTATGGCATATGAATTACCGTAAATTGAGAAAAAAGGGTTTAAATATTAGTTAGATAAAAAACTGTCTCGTTTTTAACCAGTGCATCATGGTTATCAAATGTCCTGGCTAATATTGCTTGTTCCCTTCTAATATTCACTCACTGAGTTTTGTACTCACCATTTTCAAAAATTCATGTTTTCAGATCGGGAGATTGTAGATTCCTAGATCGCGGGATCACTGTAGTTCATCTCCTGGTAGGTGTCCGGCATTCAATAGCTGCCCGTTTTTATTGTAAATGTCTCCGCTGGAAGTCATGGGTGTTTATTGTATTGTGAATACAATCTAATTATGTGTATATGTGTAAGCAATGTGAGTTGCTAAATACATGATTGATATAGTGCATGTATATTAATGTTGATAATGCCATTGTGAATTGGCTATGCTCACACCCGAGAAAAGGTGTGTGTGTGTGTCTGTATAATTGGATGTGCCATGGTTAATTGGCATTGTATGCACACTGGGTGCATTACGTGTGGATGCCTCACACGAGCATGTATGGAATAAAGTAAGTGAAAATAGACTTGCTTGGGCTTAGTGAGCTATGCTCATTGGGTCCTTGTGCTGGTCATGGCCCGGGAATTGGGTCGTGACACCTTACCTCAAGAGATTCCCTACGCGCCTCTCCAACCAAGGTAAAATATAACGGGATTTACCGTGTCCCTCTAATAGGCTGGTCCACGAAAACCCGTCCACTGCAGTAGCTAATCACATAACCCATCAAAACAATAAAATTCCAACAGCATGACATGGCAATTATTTTACTACATAGCCTATCAAGGCAAAACAACAGTTCATATATTTTCAACACAATTACCAATTCAGCCATTCATGCCAATATTGCCATAAGCCATTCAATTTAAATCATAATTTACAACACTGCAAGTAGTCTCCAATCACTCTATTTTCAAAGCCATCGTTCAGTTTCAAGACAATTTATAAAATCATTTCATTTAATCACATTTTGCTTATAAAACATAAATATTTACCCTTTAAACGCATTTTCAATAAAATCACAAAAACGAATTAAAATTCACTTTAGATAATCAAGATGATGATAAGGTTACTCACTGTAATGGGAATCGAGTTCGAGATACTCCGATCCTTGATCCTCGGGTACTACCTCTTTACTCTTGCCAGAATGCTCACCACCTAGACATAATGCACAATAAGCAATTTGCTACATTTGTGCTAAATCGTTATAAAACCAATTCAGGCTCTATACTAATGCATGAAATGGGATGTGAAATATGCGGGTAACTATCTAAATACGGTGTTCAATATAAGTTCAATTGTGTATCTAAATAAAATGGTATTGACTTAATTCGATCTATCACCCGATTAATTGGCCAATACATCAAATTCAACTCCAAATAATTCCATTTTTCTCCCAATACTCTAAATCATCAAACACAATTTAAATAACTTGAAATATGGTAAAATCGTCCTCACATTCTCTCTTGGAAAATTGACCATGGTGAGTGCACTAACAATATAATTTTTTTCATGCTTGATTGTCACCCCATAAATCATTAATTCCTAACCAAATCACTTGAAATAAAATCAAATTCATCATCAATATTCCACATGGAAGATTCGGCCAATGAAGGTGATGTAAGAACATGAATTTTTCTTGCTTGCTTTTCATACTACACATCACCAAACAACTAAAAACACTAGAACAACATGTTTTTTTAACTAAATTCATCATCAAATCCTCTCTCTCTTTGTCTGACAATAATGAATCCTTCATGAGATCTTATGATTCAACCATGGAAAATGCAAAAGAATGCATAAGAAAGGTAGATCACTAGCTAGAATTAAGAAATTTTACCTTTAATCACTTGTTTCCTTGAAATCCAATCATTTCCCCTTGAATTCTTCCTTCTAGGGTTTGTTCTTTCTTTTCTCCCTTTTGTTCTTGCAATGGCCGGCCAAGAGAAATGAAATGGCTAAGGTTTAAATGGGTTTATAAAGGAAAATATTAAATGGACAAAAATTTGCCACGTGTCACCATTCTATTGGTCCATGCGCAAATACTTAATAATTAAGCAATTTCTCTCCACCACACATAATTATCCATGATATAAAATGAAATCCATGGGCTTGACAAGTGTTGGGTGGTGTAAAATTACAATTTTGCCCTTGGGCGACAAAATGACTATTTTATCCTTATGCTCGAAAAAATGTCGAAATTAAAATTCTTCACTTTTCAAACTCAAATTATGTTCTAAATAGTCAGTCTTGGTCAAAAACCTCTTCCAACATTCAAATCTTAACCTCGGGCGACAAAATGACCATTTTGCCCATAGGTCATGAAAACTCCGATTTGACTCCAAATTGATCTTCGAACTCCGAATCACCAGATTAAATTATTTTGAGATTTTAAAATTCTCAATTTCATCTTAAAATCTCTAATTGAACTAGTTCGAGGCTACGATCAACTTAGTTGTACCACTAGGTACAACACGGACTTTTGACGATCTTTCCGAAGCATTTGCTTACGCAAACATTCTATTAAACGTATGAATGACATGGTAAATATTTTATAAAGTCGGGCTTTACATTTAGCCTAGGAATTGGAAACTTGTATCCAACAGTAATCTTGTTGATGGCTCAGCTATCCACACACATCCTCCAACTTTCATCCTTTTTTTAGGTTAGTAAGGCGAGAACTACACATAGACTCATGCTATTTTGATTATGTCATTTACACAGTAGTTCTTCCACTTTCTCTTTGAAAATTTTGCTCTCTTTTAGGCTCATCTATAATGAGGCAAATTTGGCAAACTAATACTAGGAATCAGATCAATATGGTGGTGAATATCCTTTATGGGTGGTAAACCATTAGGTAGGTCTTTTGGCTTTACCTCATTGAATCTTCTGGTAACAGTTTAACTATTTTTAGATGCTTTACTATTTTCTAATCCTCTTCAATTGACAGCACATGCTTCATAATTAGAGCTTGCACCTCGTTTGACTATTTGAAAACAACTTTTATCTCATTCCTTGAATAAGTAAGGGTAAAGAAAGTTTGCCCTTCCACTTTAGAAGCTTTGGTTTCGAAACTTCCTTTCATTGGCAATAAAGTAAACTTTATGTCATTTTTTTTCAATCTATAATTGTTTTCTTTTCCATCATGTTGTACTGCAACATCAAATTGTCAAGGTTCACCAAATAACAAGTGACAAGCATCCATATCCACAATATCGCAATATACCTCATCCTTGTATTTACCAATGGAAAAAAGTACCTTGCACCGTTCTGTTACCTGAATCTTTTTTGCTGCCTTAATCCAACCAATAGTGTAGGGATTGTGATGCTTTTTAGCTTTAAAACCCAAACTCTCCACAACATTTTTACTAATAATATTCTCACAACTACCATTATTAATAATTATATCAAATAAATGGTTAGTGACAATGCACCTGGTTCAAAATTGTAATACCCGACCCTAATTTATCTGTGATATGTCATTCACATGCAATGGATAGCATGTTTGTATATTGAATTGCCCCGGGAAATAAGTTAAATGACAATATTGCCCCTAAGGGTATGATCAAGTTAAATAAGTTTTGAACCAGTTTAAACAGAGAATTGAGGATGAATTTGAGAAAATTAAAACGCATGGATTGGTTTAAAATGAGAATTTGGAGTTCAAGGTTCAGTTTGGAGTTAATCGGAAAAATTGACCGATTAGGGACAAAACGGTCATTTTTAAATTTCAGGACAAAATGGGAATTTTTAATAAAGATTTTGATTTTAATGACCAAGAATGATTATATGGAATATAAAATGATGTTGGGAACATAAAATGAAGTTTAGCAGTGAAAAAGTGCAATTCTCGGTATTTTTGGGACACAAGGGCAAAATAGTAATTTTACCATTAAAGGACGAATTTGGAATTTCTGAAAAAGATTTTTTGATCCCATTTGATTGAGATTGATCGTATTAAACTTATTGGAGTGTAATTTGAAGGTTTGACAGTGAAAAAGTTTAATTCCGGTGATTTTTGGAATATAGGGGTAAAATCGTAATTTTGCCACCGGAAGGCCAAATTTAATTTTTCGAGAGGATTTAGATCAAATTTGACAAATTGGAGTGTGGTATGAGTTTGAGGAGTGAAAAATATGCCTTGTGGCAATTTTTCAATTTTTGGGGCAAAAATGTAATTTTGTACTTTTTGGGGGGTAAAAGTGTAATTTCATAAAATTATACTATAAAAATTATTAAAATATCTTCTAGAAGCTCCTGGAAATTCAGAGGATAAGGGCTGGAATTTTTGGGCTGAAAAGAATTCAAAAAGAAAATCAATAAATAATAAAATAAGAGAAAAAGTTAATAACCATGTGTTAAATTAAATATTTAATTATTTAACTTATAAAAAGTAAAAATTCAGGCCATTTCTTCTTCTCCAAACCGTGTAAGAGAGGGAAAGGTCTGAAAACTTGAAACCCTTGCTGAAAATCCAAACCCTAGTGAGAGAAATCAAGGAAGTTAGCTTGAAAAAGGTAAAATCACTTAATTTTCTTTGATTTTCTCATTACCCATGCATTTTATTTCAATTTTCATGCAAAATTAAAAAGTGGGTATGAACACCCATGCTGGTTGAGTCTTGATGAGAGGATTTGAGGTGTGATTTGGTGGAATTTTAGCTTGATTAAATGTTTGTAGAAAGTGTGGTTAAGTGTAGAAATGAAAACTAGCAAAAATAAGCAAGAAAAATAGATTTTTCATATTTCACCAAGCTTGACCGAATTTTTAGAGAGAGAAATGCTGTTGATCTTGAGGTTATTTTGAGGTGTGATGATGAATAATGATGAATAAAGGGTGTGGAAAAATTATGGGAATTTTAGGGTAAAAATCGAAATTTTTACCCACTAGGGGTATTTTCGTAATTTCAGTCTGGGACTGATAATTTGTATCACACTGAGGGACATTAAGTCCAATTGGATATAATTGAGGTATTTTGATGAATTATGGTGAATTATGGATATAGGAAATTAATGAGAATTTTCGGAGCAAAAATTGAATTTTTACCCGTTAGGGGTAAACTCGTAATTTTCAGTCTAGGACTGGTAAATTGACCCGTAGTTGCTGTCATTGAGTAATTGGAATGTAATCGAACAATTAGAAACTAAAACGGGTCAAATCGGAATTAAAATAAGGATTTTAGCAATTTAGACGCGTGTAGGCGAGTCGGTCGGACAACGTGAATAAACGACTGTCCGAACCATTTTTAGCTCAGTTCATGCATCACGTAGAGCCTGAAATTGATTATGAGAAATTGACACAATTTATTGAAATTTGTGTCACACGTATCGCCTAGGTGGTGGGTTCCTCGGACACCGGAGAAAAACGGTGTAGTGAAATTAAAAACGGGAGTATCGGGCACTCCTGTGACGAGGTGAGTGGATAATTTATCGTTTTCAATATCTGAAGTAGTTTACCTGATTATGTGCTTTTAAAATAAATTGTATTTCATAAATGATTTTTAAATCGAAAAATCGATTTATTTACATTTAGTATATGGAGACCTAATTATTGAATTGTGCTATTTATGCAATAAATTGAACTTGGGGCTTATGATATTATAGTAGCATGATGGCATGATTTTAATGTTTTTATGAATAATATTTATGAATTATTGGTGGTCTTGATAGACCGGATTGAAATGAACATTTGCCATGCTACGTTACTCGAGAACTTTTATATATGAAATTTGGTGGATTATGAGTAATGAAACACTGCAGTGAAGGTTGCCGTGGACTGCCTTTAGGAGGAGCACGGGAAACCCTATGATCGGTTACCTCGGTCGTAGAGGCGAGTAGGGTAACTCCCGAGGTAATGAAACGATTCACTTCACGTTAAACCACCGCGTGAAAGTGAGGTTAGCCAACGCCAAGGATCGGCTGTATTTTGAAAAAAATTATGAAATTCTAATAGCCTTGGCGGACTCGATTAGACACTCTGATCAAGTGTCCACGAGTATGAGATTTGGCTTAAGCCTGATTTTGTATAAATAAAACATAAGCCTTGGATTTTGATAAATAATATTGATTTGTACAATCGTGTTAAATTGATGCTATCAACTACATGATAGTATTGTGTTTTATTTATATTGTCTCCATCTACTCGACTTTAGATGTCGTGGATGGTGGTTATTTAACTCACTGGGTTGTAAAACTCACCACCCTCTCCTTCCCCTTTCAGGCTCGAGATTTTGGTGGCACTCGAAGTGCACATAGAGGCTCGATTGAAGCCGCGTCATTAGTATACGAAGGTACAAAGTCATGCTTAGCTGGGCCCACATGTCATTGAAATTCTTGTACACATTCGATTTAATCGCATAACAATATGTAATGACATATTTTGCTTTTATGCATACAATTTTGGTTATTGGTGTTTATAAAAATATTGTTTTATAATAAATTATAATATTTTAACGATTTTGAAATTTTAGAGGGAAAATGACGAAAATGCCCATGTGTGGTTAATAGTGCAATTTAATTGTTTTGGTTCAAAACACAAATTTTATTCATTAAAAAAAATGTTTATTAGAAATTATTAACCACGGGGTAGATGAAAAACTGGTACGAGATGCCTTGAGGGTTTCGGTTTACACTCGGGGAATGAGTGTCTATCGAGACGTCGCGGCAGTTGTCACGGGCCCGATGGGTGGTTCCGGGGCGTGACAATCATATTGGTATCAGAGCTTTAGTTTTATTAAAGCTTTTGATTTAAAAGCTGGTGATTTTGGAAAAATTGTTTTAAAGGAAAGTACAATGTTAGTGTGGCCCCAATTGAGATAAGTCAGTTGCATGTAGTTGCATATAGAATTTTAAGTCACTTGGACTTGTTTTGTTCTCTCTTGTAGATCACTATGTCTAGTGAGGGACCGTTGGACTCGACAGCTGGGAGTCGTAGACGTTCAGTACCTAGTAGCCCAGAGAGGTATCCTTTCAAAGTTCCTGAAAATTGGGATCCCTCAAGATTGAGAGCACGAGTTCGGACTCCTGAGAGCTCTAGTACCACCAAGACCGATGAGAGTGTTAGTAGTAATGACACTAATCTGTGCATTAGGAATTCTCTCTTGAGAGAGATTGAGAGAGATGTGGAGGCGAGAGAAAGAGTGAAAAGGTTAGAGGAAATTTGGACTGCTAGGAGACCACCTTCCCCAGTAATTAGACATTCCTCTCCCGGATGTGGGCCAAGTGAAAGAGGCCAACCATGGAAGACTAAACCAAGAATGACTGTGAGGGGCCCTTCTCTTGGAAGAGCACTTACGATACGAGATTTTCCTCCCGGTTGTGGAAGGAATGCCGCCCCGGTGAGAGATAAGGAACGCAAAATAATTCAACAAGCGGGGACTAGCAAACCAAAAGGGAAGTCTCCCAAGACGGCAGAGGATACTGAGGAGGATGACTCTAGTGATACCTAGGGTATTAGCTAGATTTCTCACATCATTTCAAATTTTGGTAGATGTAATACAAGCGGAAATAGCCATAGATAATGTCTAAAGGAATTGAGAGTCAACTTATGTTCTGTAAAATATGAACGGATTGTAACATAGTTGTTTAACCGACTTAATATATATGTGTGTATATATATGAACATCTTTTGGTATAAAAGAAATGGATTGGCAATGTAAGTATTGAGAATAAATATTTGCAGTAGTGGCATATTTGATCACCACTTAATGAGATTAAGGTAAGGATTGTAAAATTTGAGTATGGTGGAAATGAGAAGACGATATCATGGTATTATAAGATAATGATTTGACCCAAATATGGATCAATAGGAGATAAGTTAAGTACGAATATGAATACTCTGATGAGCAAGGATATGTCTTTAGAGAAATGGTGTATTGGGAATATAAATGAAGAAATTTTGGAGTCAGACATTGGAGTAATGGAGTCAACATAGTATCTTGTTTATAGTCAGTGACTGCAGCACTGGTTATACACAGGAAATTGTGTAGACTCCCGATTTAAAAATTTCAAGCTATAATCATGGATGAAGGAATTTGAGAAGGACAAATTGTCTTGTGACTTATTTGTACCAGAAGTGAATAAATTATCGGAGTTATATGATATGAAGGATAATTAAATATGAATAATAAAAATAGTAGTGGGGTACAATAATATCAGTATTAAGGCACCAGATCTTATAAGCACTTCGAAGTAAGCGTGCTTGAGCAAGAGAAATATTATGATGGGTGACCTTCTGGGAAGTATGTTTTAAGATAAAATAGAGAGTGTGAGGATTTGAAGATAGCTATTGATGAAAATGAAAATGGTAGAGTATTTGATAAGAGTAAACCAGGACTGAATTATGATCCAAGTATTTAGAGATTGAGGGTGACAGGAATTAATTACAGAATATTATCGTTGGAAAGGAAACGGAAATATGTTATGAAGATTATAGAAATCTCTTAAGAAAAGGGTGGATTTGGTATCGTGAAATAGATAACATGGATAAGATGAAATTGAAGTACTGATCCTGAAATTGAGATGGAAGATCAATTGTATTAATTGAGGTGTAAATTCAAAAATGGAGTATGTTACAACAATAGTTGTGAAAATAGCCTAACGGCAAAAGATTTATTTTGATTAAGTAGATCCCAAAGGTGACAACACGGTAACAGTGGTTGTTTAATACCATTACGTTAAGAATTTCTTGTGGTTGAATCGCACAAGTAAAAGTTTGAGTGATATGAAAGTAAATCTCATGAGATAAAGAATATTTATTAACTTAATACGGAGTTTTGGTTAATTGGAGTTTTAAATGTATCCGAAAAGTGTTGAAAAGGAAATGAAGAGTAAATCGAAATATTCCTATATTGATCCACATGTATAGACATGTGAATGGAAAGAAAATTTAAAAGTTACCGAAAAGGTCACATTGAAGTACATTATTCTGAAAAGTGATAAGATAAATGATGAGTTGATTGAAGTCTGATTTTAAGAGAATAAAGAAGATAGAAAGAATTAAGGTTTGGGAATGCTAAAATAAAATTAAAGGAAGAATTGGATAAATGATGGAATAGTGACAAGAAATATCAATGCTGAGTGATGAACATGTGAATGAAAGGTTACAATGGTGACACAACAAAAGAGATAATGTGAAGTATTGTTATGGAAAATTTTAAATTTGATTTTAAACCCAATAGAATGAAAAGAATTGATAACAACACTAGATTATTTAAGTGATATACTGGGAATCCTTGAAGATAAAGTGAAATGTGAATAGTGGAATGTGTATTTGAATATTTTGGTAAGCACATATATGTCATTATAGAAAGAATATGTTTGGAGTATGGAGAAACAAACAAAGGGTTAAGTATTTCCAAGGATGTTTAAATTCTTTAAGAGAAAATTTCAAAGCATGTGTGACGAGTATAATAAGTGTGGTTTGGAAATTGGCTAAAGAGCCAAATGGCTAAATTATGAATTGGGTAATCACTGGTTGTGAGAAATAAGACCTAGATAGATATTTCTAAAGAGAATATATTTAAGAGGAGTTTTGCTATGAATGTGACAAAAATAAGCCTAGAACCAAGTGGTGATGAAGAGGAAATGATAAGTTAAAAATAATACTTATGTTGGCATTGCAAAGTACAGAAGAAAAACTTAATTTCAAATTTTGCCAACTTCAAATACAATTGATAAATTGATTAAGAGAAAAGTACGATATGTGTATAAGAAAGAGTGAAACAAGGGGTAATGAAAGAGAACTCCGATAATGAAAATCTTTTAAAAAGTTTTAGAGACAGTGATCTGGAATTGTTTGAAATATATATAAGGTTCAAATTGGATTAAATCTTGAATAGCGAATCAATTGTGAAAGTGGTGATATTGTGTGAGATACAATGAATCAGGTCAAAGTGAAAACTTAAAGTATCAATGAATTAGAAAATGGATGTGCATAGTAGACAACAATTGAATAAAAATGGTATGGAGTACATGAGGAGTATATAAGAATATGATGTAAATTAGATACGAGAAGTTTATTATGGATTGGAAAAATATTCTATTTTCGATAAATTGAAAGCGTCAAGAGTAGGCCTGATATCACATCGGTTAAGTGTGACCCTCTTGCATGAGTGAGCTCTAGCTTGAGACATATTCGGGTGGCCGACGGACTGTTAGACATGGCTGGGACCATGGTCTGTGATATACGTGGCAAGGCCACAGATGATTTACGTGGTTGCGACCACTTGATAGTTCTGATGTTAGCCAACATCGTTGAGATTGCCATGGTATTATATGGGAATCTGGTGGAAGCGATGCTTCCGGATGTCATTACGTGGAAGTGGGTCCACGTGTTATGTGATGTTTTCCTACTCGAGAGCATTGTGAGTTTTCGACACGTACTTTTATGCATAGAAATGACTATATGATCAATTAAAGTGAAGAATGAACTTTAAAAGTTCGAAGTTTGAAATTGATGTGCGATGACTTGTGTGGATAACACAATAATGAAAATTTTCATTTGGAAGTTAAGGCTTTACGGATTTAAGGAATTGTTGGGAAAAATAGTCAAGAAAATGGAATCTGTAGTAAGAATCCAAGTGAAATGGATTTAAATGTTGACATTAAGAAGATTAAGGAAAAATCTAAGCCGTAGAATGTAAAGTCAATATGAGGTATGTGGGGATCATAGAGACTACTAATTTTCCCCTACATAAAAGTTGTGTACGGAAAAAAATGTGATATGAAAATGATGTTATAAGATACATAATCATGTTTGAGGATGGGAATGAATGAATGGATGTTAAAAAAGATGTTAAGGAATGATCAAGTGATAATGGTGATTGATATATATATACACAAGTATGAGAAAAGATTGAAATTGATACAAATGGAACAGAATTTTAGTTCAAACTTGATAAGAGGAATAGAGACACTGAGCATGCCTCTAGGCAAGGAATTGTGATTGAGAAAATTATTGATGATCAAATTCTGAAGGATCAGGATAACTATACGTGAAATACGTAAGTTGAGTTGAAGGAAATCGAGATAATGAATCAGAAATTTCCTTACAAAAGAGATAAATGAGAAAGTTAAATATAAGACGAAGATCAATTGCTCTATTCTCGAGGAATAGGATGACTGAAATTTTGAGGTCAAAATTTTATTTTAAGGGGGGTAGTGTTGTAATACCCGACCCTAATTTATCTGTGATATGTCATTCACATGCAATGGATAGCATGTTTGTATATTGAATTGCCCCGGGAAATAAGTTAAATGACAATATTGCCCCTAAGGGTATGATCAAGTTAAATAAGTTTTGAACCAGTTTAAACAGAGAATTGAGGATGAATTTGAGAAAATTAAAACGCATGGATTGGTTTAAAATGAGAATTTGGAGTTCAAGGTTCAGTTTGGAGTTAATCGGAAAAATTGACCGATTAGGGACAAAACGGTCATTTTTAAATTTCAGGACAAAATGGGAATTTTTAATAAAGATTTTGATTTTAATGACCAAGAATGATTATATGGAATATAAAATGATGTTGGGAACATAAAATGAAGTTTAGCAGTGAAAAAGTGCAATTCTCGGTATTTTTGGGACACAAGGGCAAAATAGTAATTTTACCATTAAAGGACGAATTTGGAATTTCTGAAAAAGATTTTTTGATCCCATTTGATTGAGATTGATCGTATTAAACTTATTGGAGTGTAATTTGAAGGTTTGACAGTGAAAAAGTTTAATTCCGGTGATTTTTGGAATATAGGGGCAAAATCGTAATTTTGCCACCGGAAGGCCAAATTTAATTTTTCGAGAGGATTTAGATCAAATTTGACAAATTGGAGTGTGGTATGAGTTTGAGGAGTGAAAAATATGCCTTGTGGCAATTTTTCAATTTTTGGGGCAAAAATGTAATTTTGTACTTTTTGGGGGGTAAAAGTGTAATTTCATAAAATTATACTATAAAAATTATTAAAATATCTTCTAGAAGCTCCTGGAAATTCAGAGGATAAGGGCTGGAATTTTTGGGCTGAAAAGAATTCAAAAAGAAAATCAATAAATAATAAAATAAGAGAAAAAGTTAATAACCATGTGTTAAATTAAATATTTAATTATTTAACTTATAAAAAGTAAAAATTCAGGCCATTTCTTCTTCTCCAAACCGTGTAAGAGAGGGAAAGGTCTGAAAACTTGAAACCCTTGCTGAAAATCCAAACCCTAGTGAGAGAAATCAAGGAAGTTAGCTTGAAAAAGGTAAAATCACTTAATTTTCTTTGATTTTCTCATTACCCATGCATTTTATTTCAATTTTCATGCAAAATTAAAAAGTGGGTATGAACACCCATGCTGGTTGAGTCTTGATGAGAGGATTTGAGGTGTGATTTGGTGGAATTTTAGCTTGATTAAATGTTTGTAGAAAGTGTGGTTAAGTGTAGAAATGAAAACTAGCAAAAATAAGCAAGAAAAATAGATTTTTCATATTTCACCAAGCTTGACCGAATTTTTAGAGAGAGAAATGCTGTTGATCTTGAGGTTATTTTGAGGTGTGATGATGAATAATGATGAATAAAGGGTGTGGAAAAATTATGGGAATTTTAGGGTAAAAATCGAAATTTTTACCCACTAGGGGTATTTTCGTAATTTCAGTCTGAGACTGATAATTTGTATCACACTGAGGGACATTAAGTCCAATTGGATATAATTGAGGTATTTTGATGAATTATGGTGAATTATGGATATAGGAAATTAATGAGAATTTTCGGAGTAAAAATTGAATTTTTACCCGTTAGGGGTAAACTCGTAATTTTCAGTCTAGGACTGGTAAATTGACCCGTAGTTGCTGTCATTGAGTAATTGGAATGTAATCGAACAATTAGAAACTAAAACGGGTCAAATCGGAATTAAAATAAGGATTTTAGCAATTTAGACGCGTGTAGGCGAGTCGGTCGGACAACGTGAATAAACGACTGTCCGAACCATTTTTAGCTCAGTTCATGCATCACGTAGAGCCTGAAATTGATTATGAGAAATTGACACAATTTATTGAAATTTGTGTCACACGTATCGCCTAGGTGGTGGGTTCCTCGGACACCGGAGAAAAACGGTGTAGTGAAATTAAAAACGGGAGTATCGGGCACTCCTGTGACGAGGTGAGTGGATAATTTATCGTTTTCAATATCTGAAGTAGTTTACCTGATTATGTGCTTTTAAAATAAATTGTATTTCATAAATGATTTTTAAATCGAAAAATCGATTTATTTACATTTAGTATATGGAGACCTAATTATTGAATTGTGCTATTTATGCAATAAATTGAACTTGGGGCTTATGATATTATAGTAGCATGATGGCATGATTTTAATGTTTTTATGAATAATATTTATGAATTATTGGTGGTCTTGATAGACCGGATTGAAATGAACATTTGCCATGCTACGTTACTCGAGAACTTTTATATATGAAATTTGGTGGATTATGAGTAATGAAACACTGCAGTGAAGGTTGCCGTGGACTGCCTTTAGGAGGAGCACGGGAACCCTATGATCGGTTACCTCGGTCGTAGAGGCGAGTAGGGTAACTCCCGAGGTAATGAAACGATTCACTTCACGTTAAACCACCGTGTGAAAGTGAGGTTAGCCAACGCCAAGGATCGGCTGTATTTTGAAAAAAATTATGAAATTCTAATAGCCTTGGCGGACTCGATTAGACACTCTGATCAAGTGTCCACGAGTATGAGATTTGGCTTAAGCCTGATTTTGTATAAATAAAACATAAGCCTTGGATTTTGATAAATAATATTGATTTGTACAATCGTGTTAAATTGATGCTATCAACTACATGATAGTATTGTGTTTTATTTATATTGTCTCCATCTACTCGACTTTAGATGTCGTGGATGGTGGTTATTTAACTCACTGGGTTGTAAAACTCACCACCCTCTCCTTCCCCTTTCAGGCTCGAGATTTTGGTGGCACTCGAAGTGCACATAGAGGCTCGATTGAAGCCGCGTCATTAGTATACGAAGGTACAAAGTCATGCTTAGCTGGGCCCACATGTCATTGAAATTCTTGTACACATTCGATTTAATCGCATAACAATATGTAATGACATATTTTGCTTTTATGCATACAATTTTGGTTATTGGTGTTTATAAAAATATTGTTTTATAATAAATTATAATATTTTAACGATTTTGAAATTTTAGAGGGAAAATGACGAAAATGCCCATGTGTGGTTAATAGTGCAATTTAATTGTTTTGGTTCAAAACACAAATTTTATTCATTAAAAAAAATGTTTATTAGAAATTATTAACCACGGGGTAGATGAAAAACTGGTACGAGATGCCTTGCGGGGTTTCGGTTTACACTCGGGGAATAAGTGTCTATCGAGACGTCGCGGCAGTTGTCACGGGCCCGATGGGTGGTTCCGGGGCGTGACAAAAATAATTGATTTCACTGAGTGTTATCTTTCTGTTTTAGAGACAACATCATTCTTTTCACCACATAATTCTGGCCATTGTCATGATCCTCATATTCGTCATCATCCTTATTTGAATCACAACAAATCTCATCATCTTTTTTTTCTCGTTCCACTATATGAACTGCTTTTCTGAAAGGACAATTATTGAATTTGTGACCAGGTTGATTGCATTGAAACACTTTCTTGGGGTTGGCTTGACACAAGGATTTACAGCTTTTTGCCCCTTCTTCACACCAATCACTTTTTACTTACCAATTGCTTTCTCCTTTCTGTGTTGGTCATTAAGTGCAGAACTATCATAATCTGATTTATTCTTATTGTTGGATGCTCTATAATTATCCCCATTGTAACTTTTATGAGAATAATCAGGTCTGTTCTTTTCCTGCAACGTCAGTTCTGCCTTTAAAGCAATATTTCATGCTTTAGATAAATTTGGCAATACCTATACCTCTATCATTTCTCTAATAACTAGCTTCAACCTTTTAAGATACCTAGCAACATGTTTCCTTTCAGTCTCCTTCAAGTCATTCCTCTTTGTCAGTCTTATAAATTTAGTAGTGTACTCATGTATAGTTTTTTGACTATGATAGCATCTTTAGTACTTTTGGAACAAGATCTGCTCATAATTAGAAGGAAGAAAATCTTTCTGTAACAATTGCTTCATCTTGTACTAGGTTCTAATTGGTGCTTTCCCTTCACGATTCCTTCTACACTGTAACCTTTCCCACAATGCAAAAGCTCTACCTTTTAATCTGCAAGCGATAAGTCTCACCTTTTTTCCTTCTAGAATCTCCATATATAGGAAAAATCTATCCATTTCTGTAATCTAATCTAAAAATTCTTCAATATTTAAATTTTCATTAAAACAAGGAATATCCACATTTAATATGAAATCTTTGATATCTTGATCACCATAACCATTCCTTCCATGTCCAGCGTATCTGTTGTACAAAATAATCTTCTTCTTCATCTGAATCTTCCATGTAGACTTGTTGTTTATGCCCATTTGCAAGAACATTGATAGGTTGTCCGCAAGCTACACCATCTTTGGTATGTGGCCTTTTGTTATCTCAATTTTTGTTGGCATATACGCCTAAAGCATATCGATTTGCAATTTCTTCAAAGCGTCGTTCCAAATGTTGTAATCTAAGATCCATTCATTGCTTCAAAGCTCTCAATGCCACCCCTTGATCTTGCACTGCAGATCGCAAGGTCTTAATTCCATGATCTTTGCTATGTGAAACACCACCTACCATAACTAGGTCACCTACTATTAGATTGTGCAAGTTTTTTCCTGCTTTGAAACCAACTGACGTAAGGAGTTAGCATGAAAACAAAGGCTAGCACTCGACAGAGCCTTTAAAATTGATAACCAAGTTTCAAACATAGAAACTTACACTTAAAATGTGAGAGAAAATATAATATCATTCAATAATTCCAAAAAAAAAGTTATCTAAAAACTAAACCTAAAAGTGCTATTTATAATAGTCTAATCCTATTTAATCAAAACTTAGAGTGCAAGTAAAATAAATGAAAATAAGGAAGTATGCTACCCTAGACTTCTTTCGAGTACAAGAAAAGTAAATTTCTAAACCCATATTTGTCATCCAGGTAAAATAAAACAAAAGGAAAATCTTAAATACTAAATAAAAAATTATTAAATATTAAAATTACTTATCTATGTCACTTCAAGGTCGATCCTTCCTCTAAATAGAAGCCCAATTTAGGTTTTTTCTACCTTTTTTTTGAGCTCATTTGCCCATTAATTGTTCATTTCTCCTAAATTCACTTAGCAATTTAATTTCAACTTCGCTATATTCATCTTGAACTCCCTCCTCCACTTCATACCTAATCGTAGTTCTTAGTCATTCTGACGTTGTGAGGAGCGAGTTGTTACAGATGCAGTCTTAATAGCTGCTCATATCATAAGTTGTGTACCAACTCCTATATTAAAGCACAAGACATCCTATGAACTATTATTTCATAAAAAGCCTTCATATTTTCATCTTAGGGTATTTGGATCTCTTTGTTTCCTTTTACTTTGTCTCATAAAAGGAAGAAATTTGATCCAAGGGCAATAAAATGTTTTTTTATGGGATATCTAATTGGGATGAAGGTTTACAAGTTATATGATATGCAGTCATATAGTATTTTCTATTCAAGAGATGTTATCTTTCTTGAATGTGTCTTTCTTTTTCAAAATTCTAAGCATGCACGAAATTATACAACTACCATTCAATATCCTAATGTTCTTTGTCCAGTTGACAGATTTAGTTTTGATGTAAGACCTGACTCTATAAAGTATAGGTCATGCTATCCATGTGCTGAATGAACTGTTTATATACTTGAAGGCTCCTGAAAGGTATTGAAAGTCGATATTACAACTAAAGGGATGACTAAGTCGATTTATGTCTCGAACTAATTAAAATAGGAATTTTAAGGTGAAATTGAAAATTTCACAATCCAGGGATGGCATAAAATGGGGATTCGGGGTTCGATGGCCGATTTGGAGTCAATTGGGAACATTGAGCAATTAGGGGCAAAATGATCATTTTGCCACCTAAAAATCTAAATTGGGTTATTTGATGAAAATTTTAATCAAGATTAATCATTTGAAGTATAATATGATCATTGGAAGTATAATAAGAAGTTTAGCAATGAAAAATTTTAATTATCGGTATTTTTGGAGCACAAGGGTAAAATGGTAATTTTACCACTAGAGGACAAAACAAAAATTTTTTCGAAAAGATTTTGGCCCCATTTGACTAAGATTGATCAATTGGAGTGTAACTTGAGATTGAAAGGTGAAAATTTTGAATTTTTACAATTTTTGGAGTATTAGGGGAAAAATAGTAATTTTGCATAATTACGGGGGCAAAATTATAATTTTTGAAAATTTGCTCCACCATGGCATTTGACAACACATGGAATTCAATTAGTGTCTTGGATAAGTGAGAAATAATGTGTGGTGAAGAAAGAATGAATAAATTTTAAACAATTACACATAGACCAATAAAATGGTGCCATGTGTCAAGTAAAGAAATAATATTTTAATGGTTTATAAAAAGCCAAATTTCTTCAGCATTTTTTTCCCATTTAGGCCGACCAGCAAGGGAAGAGAAAGGGGAAAAGAAAACCAAGAAACCCTAGGCTGAATTTCAAGGGGAAAAGTGTGGAAATTCAAGATTTATCAAGCTAAAGGTAAAATTCATTTAATTTTCTTTGAAATCTACATTACCCATCCATTTTTCTTCAATTTCCATGCATGAATCTCAAGTGGGCATACCAAACCCATGCTGACTGAATATTGTAGGGATAGTTTTGATGCTTGATTTTGGTAGATTTTTTGTTGATTTAATGTTTTTAGTTTGGTAGAAATGAAATATACCAAAATCTAGCAAGAAAATCGATTTTTCCTCTTGAAACCCATTATGGCCGAATATTATAAGGATGAATGGCTGCTGAAATTGATGCTAAATTGAAGTATTTAAGTGGGATTTGATGAATTATGAATATAGAAATTAAATGGGAATTTTTGGTGCAAAGATACAAATTTTACCTAATAAGGGTAAAAGCGTAATTTGTGGTCTAAGACTGATAGACTAACCCACATTTATAGTAATTGAGTATTGTGGATATAATTGGACTATTAGAAATTGAAATGGGTCAAATCGGAGTTAAATTGAGAATTTTAGCAATTTAGACAACGTGTAGGCGAGTCGATCGGACATTGTGATTAAACGACTGTCCGAATCATTTATCTCATTTCCATGTATCATGTAGAGCTTGAAATCATTTAAAGTGGTTTGACACAAATAATTGAAAATGTGTCGAAAATTATGTATAAGTGGTGGGTCCCGCAAACACTGGAAAAATTCAGTATAGTGAAAATTGAAAGCAGGAGTATTTTGCACTCTTGACGATGTGAGTGGATAAATTACCATTTTCAATATCTAGAGTAATTTTACTTGCTTTCGTGCTTTTAATGAATTGAATTTTATAAATAATTTTTAAATTGAAAAATTGATTTTATAACATTGAGTATATGGAGACTTGTGCTGAACTTGTACTTATGTATTCAATTTGAACTCTATGGCTTATGATCTTGGGAAGCATGCTGGCTGGATTTATATTTGTATGAAATATGTGACTGTTTTCCCTTATCTAAGTATACTGGGTAGAATTTTATTGGCCATGTTATGCTGCAAAAATTTTGTTGATTGGTGGGTTAATTAGTCGTTGCGTTGGCGGGTTTTTGTGGACCAGCCTATTAAAGGGGCACGATAAACCCAGATATTATTTTACCTTGGTACGAGAGGTGTGGAGGGTAACTCTTGAGGTAAAGATTGAGTTCACTTCACGCCGAACCACCATGTGAAGTTGAACTTAGCCAACGCCAAGAAACGACTGTATTGAAAACTCAAAAATATATATTTTATCTACCTATGATTTTTAATAGCCTTGGCAAACTCAGTTGGATGCCCCGGGCCAAGGCATCATCGAGTAAGAGTTTCGACAATAGCCTGGTTTTCAAAGAAATCATAAGCCCTAGCGATTTAAGGATTTTGATCATTTTGATGACTTTTATTAAAATTTGAAACATCTTATATGAGATAAAAATCAAAGTTTGTGCTATTAACTGCTCAATTACGTGGTGTTTTCCTTTGTCTCCATCTACTCGACTTTAGATGTTGTAGATGGTAATTATCTACTCACTGGGTTGTAAAACTCACCACCCTCTCTTCCACCCATTTCAGGCTCGAGACTATTGATAGACACTCGGATTGCATTGAGAGGCTAGTTCAAAGTCGCGTCCTACTGAACAAAGGTACATAGTTGTACATAGTGGGGCCCACGTGTCATTGTAATTAATATACATACTTTGTTTATCCGCAATACAGTATGTATAAATTTATTTTACTTTCACGTGCTGAAATTTGATTTTCGATATTTCTAAAAATATTGTTTTACAATAAAATGTAGTATTTTATTTAATATTTTTATTTTATTTTATTATCTAAAAATTTTATTTTAATAAAGATTTTCGATATCAAAATTTATTTTTGATTGTGAATTATATTTATTCTACTTGTATGTAACGTTTTTACCGATTTTGAAATTTTTGGACAAAAAGGACGAAAATGCCCATGTGTGGAAAATTGTGCATTTTGACTGTTTTAATCCAAAACCTGATTTTATTCTTTGAAAAATGTTACTTGGAAACTAATAACCACGGGGGAGATGGAAAATTGGTACGAGAGCCTTGCGAGGTCTTGGTAGGGTACTCGGGGGATGAGTGCCTATCGGGACATCACGGCAGTTGTCACGGACTCAAGGGTGGTTCCGGGTCATGACATTTGACATAGTCTTTTAATTCTAATTTTCATCCCAATTATGCTCAACCTCATTCAAATTCATCCCCACATAGTTTAAATTCACCAATTCTTCATTCAGACACTATTCCTAATGATTGTTAATCAAATTTAAGTTCCTAAAATATTGAAATTGAAATAGAAAATTTTCCTTCCAATTTTGCCTTTGTAACACCAATTTCAAAATTTCCTGCTTTAAAATTTTTTTCTATCACAACCAATGAATCGAAACTTAAGAGAAGCTCTAGAACAAATTAGCTAAATATCTTGAAAGCTATCATTGTCAATTTCCCTCAAGACTAATTTTGTCACCGAACACCCAATCACTAATTTTGTCACCAAATACCCGATCACAAAGTACTTGTCTTCAACACAACTTCCATCTTCTCACAAAAACTTTACATGTTCATTGTCTTTGTATTCATGAACCAAAAAATTACATTCAAGCTCTTAGACATGTTTAATGGAGAGAAGCAATGAAGTTTGAATTAGATGCATTGGAAAAAAATGGCACCTGGATAATTTTGCCCTTGCCTCTTAATTCTCATGCAATAGGTTGTAAGTGGGTGTACATGGTAAAAATACATAAAGATGGCAATTTTGTGAGGTACAAAGCCCGGTCAGTAGCCAAGAGATAAAATCAGAGGACCAGATTTGAGTATCAAAAGACTTATAGTCTAGTCGCAAAATAAACCACATTTGGAATGTTTTTAGCTTTTGCTATTACAAAAAGGTGACATCTCACTCAACTTGACATTAACAATATTTTTTGAATGGAGATTTAGAAGAAACAGTGTACATGGAATTGTCCAAGGCTATCACTTTACGGGGGAGTATCCATATAATTCTTATATGGTATGTAAACTTCAAAAATCTTTCCATGGGCTTAATCAAGCATCTAGACAATGGAATTTCAAATTTGTTTGTTGTTTGGTTGATTATGGTTTCATTCAGTCCAAGGCAAATTATTCTCTATTTACAAAATTTACAAAAAATGGTGAGTTTGTTGCATTTTTGGTTTAGGTAGATGATATTGTGATTACAAGTTCTAATTTGTAACTCAGTGATGATGTAAAACAGTACATAAGTTTTCAAGTTAAAGGATTTTGGACAACTTAAGTACTTTCTTGGTTTATAGGTTTTTATATCTATGAAGGGCATTTCTATATGCCGAAAGAAGTATTACTCTTGACTTATTGGAAATATGGTTATTAGGAGCTAAATAAATATCAACACCAATAGATTACAATCAAAAGTTGTTTAAAACAGTTGATATAGATTAATTGCAAGGCATTGTTTATAGACAATTAGTGGGAAAATTAATCTACTTGACATTCACTAGGCTTGATATAAACTATGTTGTTCATATAGTGTCTTAATTTATGGACAAGCTAGGAAATTTCACATCTGTAAATAGCATTTAGAGTTCTCAAGTACTTGAAGAGGGCGCTTGATCAAGGTATTATTTTTAGTTCAAATTCTGGATCGTTTTTAAAAGCCTATCGTAACAGTGACTAGGTCAATTGCTTAAACACTAGAAAGTCAACCATTGGTTATGGAATTTTTCTTGTAGATTCACTGATAAGTTGGATAGCAAATAAGCAAACAATGGTGGCAAGAAGTTCAACTGAGGCAAAATACAAGGCAATGACTGCAACCTGTTATGAGATCATTTAGTTGATGTTTCTACTCAGGACTTCCATATTGAACATCCAAAGGCTGTTAAGTTATGTTGTGACAATCAATCAGCCATACATCTTTGTGAAAATCCAATTTTTCACAAGAGGACAAAACACATAGAGTTGGATTGTCATTTAATTAGACATAAAGTGATTGTCATGTCCCAGAATCTCTCATCGAGCCCGTGATAATCGCCATGGCGTCTTGATAGGCACTCATTACCCGGAATGCTAGCCGGAACCTCGCAAGGCTTACATATCAATTTTCTCATCTCCCATGTGAGTATTAGTTATTAAAATCATGTTTTGGAGAAATAGAAACCATTTTCAAGTTAAAAACAGTCAAAAAGAAAATTCTACTACACAGGGGTATTTTAGTAATTTTTGTTCAAAAATCTCAAAACCAGCAAAAAATGTGGTAGGCAAGTAGAAAACACATATTTCATGATTAAAAATAAATTTAGATGTCAAAACGTCCGTTTGAAGTGAAATTGTGACTTCTTGGAGATAATGAAAATATTCAATAAAATAATCTATTTTCTTATAAAATAATTTTATAAGAAGTATCGATAAATAATTTTTGGGACGTAAAATCATAATAAATTCGTACATACAGTACTAAGAATAACCAAAGTATGTAATTCAATATACATTGACCAATGGGCCCCCGAATGACAAAATTGATCTAAGGCTGTGAGTCGGAAAAACCTTTGACTTCCAAGGTTGCGACTCCAAAATTCGTCTCTCGATGATATCAGCTAACTACTGGCTAACCTGAGCCTGAAATGGATGGAAAGGGGGGTGGTGAGATTATAAAATCTCGGTGAGTAAACAAACATCACCCAAAATATCTAAAGGCAAGTAATAGGAGACGAATACAATAATTCATCATAAAATAGTTCATACCATTGCAACAGATTTCAAATCATCCAAAATATTCAAAGTGGCTTATGAATCTCGTAAAAACTTGGCTTTTGCCAAAACTCATACTCAGTGATACCTTGATCAGAGGCATCCATCTGAGTCAACGAAGGCTGTTAAAAATTTCATATACACATAAAACATATTTTTACGTTTGAAAAAGGCAGTCGTTCCTTAGCATTAGCTGAGTTCGCCTTCACGTGGTGGTTTGGCATGAAGTGAACTCTGTCATACCTCAGGATAACCCTTTACACCTCTACAACTGAGATAAAGATATATAGTGGGGTTTTACCGTGCCACCTCTAAATAGGCTGGTCCACGAAAACCCGTCTACTACAGTAGTGAATAATCCACCAATTTAATAAAAGTTTCAATAGTATGAATTGGCAATTTCATTGCTAACCAATTTATCAGGATAGAGCAAACAGATCACATTTTTCACTACAGTTATCAATTCAGCCAATCATGCCATAATATCATAAGCCATTTAATTTAAATCATAATTTACAATAAAGCGTGTGGTCTCCAATTGCTCTAATTTCAAATCAATCATCCAATTTTTCAATTCAATTTATAAAATTTCAATTTATTTTATAAATTCACATTTTTCTCATAAAATAAGCAATTCACCATAAAAATCATTTGTTCCCAAACTCACCAAATTGAATAAAAATTGCTCTAGATAATTAAGGCAATAATAAGTTTGCTCACAGTACTAGGAGTTCGAAATACTCCTATTTTTGATCCTCAGGCACAATGTCTTTACTTTCACCAGTATAGTTTGGTCACCACCTATCCATAATGCACAACAAACAATTCACTGAATTGGTACTAAATTGATATAAAACCAAATCAGGCTTTATATTGATGCGTAAAATGAAATGCGAAATCCTCGAGTAACTATCTAAATACGGTATTGATCAAATTTCGATTTATTACCCGACTAAATGGCCAATACATCCGATTTAACTCTAATTAATTATATTTCCCTTGCAATACTCCAATTCATCAAAAACTAGTGAATTAACATGAAATGTGGCAAGTTCACCTTCACATTTCATTTTGGATTACTCGGCCATGAAATGTCCACTACCAATAAAATTTTTCTAGCTTGATTCTCACACCATAATTCATCAATTCCAATTCAATTCAATTGAAATTAAATCAAATTCATCACCAATAATTCTCATAGGAAATTCAGCCAATGGGGTTTAATGTGGAATTTTGTGGTGTTCATGCTAAATATCATCATTTTCGGTTTCCATCACCATCATTCATCAAAACCATTAAATCCTCACCAATTAACATAAAATGTCACAAATTTCCTTTCCAATATTCACTCCCTAAAATTCGACCTTGATGGGTTTCCAAAGAACAGGTGGTTTTCTCATTTAATTTTCTTTCCAAACATGACAAACTAGCTAAAAACACTAACATATCTTAAAATCTACCTAAAATCATCATCAAATCTTCTCTCTCTAAAATGGGTCAGCCATGAATCCTTCATGAAACCATGTAATCCAATCATGAAAATTAAAGAATAAAGCATAGGAATGATAGAACACAAGCTAGAATTAAGAAATGTTACCTTTAATCGGTTGAATCCTTGAAATTTCACATTTTTCTCTTGAATTTCTCACTCTAGGGTTTTGTTCTTCTTCCTTTCTCTCTTTTCCCTCTTTGGCCAAACCTTATTAAGAAGATGGGATGGTGTGGGCTGATTTTTATAGCTAAATAATAAAATAATTTAAACTTGCCATGTGGCATTGTTTAATTGGTCCAATTTTTAATACTCATCCATTTGACTTTCTTTCTCCACCACATGAAATCCCATAATTATCCACACCAATAATGGTTGAAATTCATATGCTGGACATGTGTTGGGTGGTGTCAAATTACCGTTTTGCCCCTGGAGTGGTAAAATTACCATTTTACCCCTATGCTTTGAAAAATGCCAGAATCAAGATTTTTCACTTGTCAACTTCAAATCATACTCCAAATACTCAAATGTGGTCAAAATCTTTTCTAAAAATTCTCATTTTATCCTCGGGTGGCAAAATAACCATTTTACCCATGGATCTTGAAAATCCCGATTTGATTCCAAATTGATCCTCGAACCCCGAATCAACATTTTAAGTTATTCTTAGACTTTAAAATTCTCAATTTCATCTTAAAATCTTCATTTGAACTTGTTTGAGGCTTAAATCGACTTAGTTGTACCTCTAGTCACAATATCGACTTTTAATGCTTTTTCGAGGCATTCGAGTATGCAACCATTCCATCCAGGACATGGATAACGTGGCATATATTTTATAGAGTCGGGCTTTACAGTGATGGATGGATTGATCAAGCCTTGTTATGTTCATATAAAGCTTCAATTGGCAAATTGGTTCATAAAATCTTTACAACCAAGGCCATTTCATTCTCTCTTAGGCAAGATGAGTATTTTAAATATCCACACTCATTTTGAAAGGAGGTATTGGAGATGAATTTGTTTAGAGTTAGTGTTCTTTAATCCTAACAACATATGAACTTGAGAAGTTTGTTAGAAGAGTTTTGATGTTTATTTTGAAAGCTTTTTTTGATCTTGTAAATATGTTAGAAACTTTGGCTTTGTGTTTGTTACCATAAGATGTTACCGTTCATTAAACTATAAGTAAAACTTAGGCTAATAGTAACTACAAGAATTTCTTAAACTATTTTGCCTTCCACTCAATTATTAGTTAGTTTTCATCAATTTTTTTGTTTTTCAGTTATTATATATACTAGACTGGTTTCATTTTAAGAAGAAGAAAGAAAAACAAATTGGGGTTGGTGTTGGCAAAATCTCCTTGATGGTAGCAAGATTTAGATTTACATATATATATATATATATATATAGATTTAGGGGAAAAAAGGAGATTTATGAAAAAGTAAACCAATTAAACAAAAGAGGATGAGGATAGAATTGAATGGTGATTTTTTTGGGACTTTTCGATGATGGTGACTAGTGACATGATAGGGGTAGCATCAACAATTGGTCGAAATCTAGATTTTTGGGGGTCTAAATTTGAGTTTTAGGGAAGGTTAGAGAGAGAAATTGAGGGGAAAAGGGAGAAAAAGAAAAGAGAATGTGAGACCTCGATCTTTATAGAGACGAAGCTAAAAGTAGACGAGATAACACAAAGTATGGGTAATTTCGGTATTTCCTTAGTGAACCCCAAGAAGTGGATTTTCAAACATTGCTGAGGCCTAAGTAGGCCTAAGGCATAAATGAATGCAAAAAATAAGGATAAAATGACGAAAAAAATAGAATAATGATGATTTTCAAGGTAAAGGTAAAATGGTCATTTTTCATCTCGAGTCGAAATTTTTAAGTTTTCGTGAACCCGAGTATTTCTAGACTATTATGGACCTAGCCCTAGTGTCAAAAAAGTAAAAAGATTGCACACAAAAATGGAGGAAGACAAGCTAACTTGTTAAGGGCATTTTCATAATTTGAGTAAAGTTAGATAAGCTTTAGCTACAAATATCATTTTTTCCAGCAGTTTCTTTTTTTTCCTCCCATCTCACGTTTCTCTCATCTCCATGAAAACTTCTTACCAAGCTTTCATCACCCTCACAAACTAACCTCAAATTTCATGCTTTTACCCACCTTGTTATAGGGTTTTTCATACTCTTTTACTCTCTCACCTTAAAAGCCCTCAAAAGTTTTACTCCCATACTTTCTCTCATAGATTCCCTATCTTAGAAACCATGCTGTCAAACTCAGCTCTACAGTATGTTTATTATGTCGTTTATATCCTTGACAGCATGTTTACATATTGGAATGCCCCGACGAAATCATTAAATATCAATATTGTACCTAGTGGTACAATTAAGTTGATTAAGCCTTGAACAAGTTCAAATAGGGATTCGAGGATTGATTTGAGAAAATTAAAACCCTAAAATGTTTTAAAATGGTTATTAAGGGTTCGAGGATTAATTTGGAGTCAATTAAGAATTTTCATGTTTTAGGGGTAAAATGGTAATTTTACCACCTGAGGACAAAATTTGAATTTTTAGGGAGGATTTAGATCAAATTTGATTAATTAGAGTATGATATGAATTTGAGGAGTGAAAAATATGAGTTTTGACAATTTTTCGGGTATAGGGGTAAAAATGTAATTTTTCAAGTTTACGGGGGTAAAATTGGAATTTTAGAATTTTACTCCACCATGACAATTGTCAACCATACAAAATTTATTTAATGCTTTGGATAAGTGAGAAATTATGTGTGGTGGGGAAAGAATGCTTGATTTTTAAGTAATTACACATGGACCAATAAAAGCTTACATTGTGTCAAGTTTAATATTATTTTAATGGCATTATAAAAAGGCTTAGAAATCTCTAGAAACTCACTCATTTGGTCGGCCATTGCAAGGGGAAAAGAGGGAAAAGAAGAACAAGAAACCCTAGGTGGAAAATTAGAGAAAAAGTATTGGAATTCAATGGTGTGATCAAGCAAAGGTAAAATTTCTTTGATTTTGTTAGTGATTTACCTTACCCATGCATTTCTTTTCATTTTCCATGCTTAAAACTCAAGTGGGTATGTTGAACCCATGCTGGCCGAACATTCATGGAGGAGTTTTGAATCTTGATTTTGCTATATTTCAATGAAATTTAGTGTTTTTAGTTGATTAGTAATGTTAAGTGTGAAAATCTAGCAAGAAAAATACTTGTCCTTCATTTAAACCATTTTAGCCTAATTTTCTAGAGAGAGAATTACTACTGGAAATTGTGATAATTGATGGTGTTTTGATGATATTTAATGGTTAGTGAGGTTAGAAATTAAATGGGAAATTTTGGTGTGAAAATTTGAATTTTTGCGTAACGTATAGACATGTGTGATTATTGACCCGAGATTGATAAATTGAATCTCATTCGCAGTCATTGAGGTATTTTGGATATTATTGGAGTGTTGAAAGTGAAATGGATCAAATTGGAGTGGAATTGAAGGTTTTAATAATTTAAATCGTGTATAGGCAAACTGGGTCGGACACCGTATTTAAACGACTGTCCGAATAGTTTCTCATTTCCATTTCATGCATACTGTTGGCTCCATTAGTTTTTAATGATAATAAAACATTCCCATGTCATTTATGTCTAATATTTCTAACTAAGTGTGCAGGGGAAATAACTACAAAGAAACAATATTTCAATATTCCTAATGAGCACTTAAAGATATGATTTGGATAAAGAACAAGGATGATCATTATAAAGGAAGTCCCCTAATATGACAAGGAAGATCGTTGGTTGAACAAAGATTAAAATAAAGAAGTGGAAGGCTAAAGCCTGGTGAGAAACAGAATCGAGTTAGTCGACCAAGACAATGGGGTTAGTCGACTAAGCGCTCTTTGGAATCTGCGTCTAAAACAGAATCAACTTAGCCAACCAAGGGAAAAATTTTAGTCGACTAAGTGTTCTCTGTCTGCAACACTCACCAAGTCACTACAAGACAGAATAACGGCTAGAATCTTCCTCAAACTGTTTCTAATGGTCATAAACGTCCCAACAGCCATCAAACAAGCTTCTTCAAGTATAAAAGGATTTTCAAATGCCAAGGAACCAACTTTTGGCTTCATCAATAAAGACTCCATCATATTCAAGCCAAAAAGAGAGTAGAAAAACTTGAAAATCCTTTGTATTCTTCGTTACTCTCAAACGTCGATCTTTAGCAATTGTGTTTAGCACTTAAACTTGTACCACATAGATCAACCGTGTGATCACTAGGTACTTTCTTCTTTCATCATTGTATTCTTAGAGTGAGGGTTTCACTCTAAGTGTTTGCTTTAAGCAAGGTTTGCTTGAATACTTGTTGGTTCCAACTTAGCCTTGAAAAGTTAAGTGAAAGGTTATGGTTGAGCCTTGAAAAACCACATTGGGGTTCTAGTTTAGCCCATGAAAAACTAGTGATAGGTTGTGGTTGAGCCTTGAAAAACCACATTGGGGTTTTAGTTTAGCTCGGGAAAAACTAGTGATAGGTTGTGGTTGAGCCTTGGAAAACTATATTGGGTTTTAGTTGATCCTGTGAAAAGCTAGTGTAAAGGTTGTGGCTAAGCCTTGGAAAAGCCATTGTAAAAGCTTGGTGGAAGCTTGTGAATTCTACCGTTTTAGTGTTTGATTTGAAAATCTTTTGTTAGATAATCAAGGTAGTGGATGTAGGTCTTGGACCGAACCACTATAAATACTTTGTCCATTGCTTTCATTGTTATAGTTTCTTTGTTTTGAGATCAAGTCTCAATCCCACCAAAAGAGCCGAGATAGTGCTTTTCACCCCTTCTCTAGCACCTATATTTGGGACCAACAATTGGTATCAAAGCTAGCTTTCTGCATATAAGGTCTAACATCCTTAGAAATGATCCAAATGGCTCTACAAAAATCAGTTGTAGCCGAAGGACAATCTACAAACAGACCACCTCTGTTTGATGGCTCTAATTACCCTTATTGGAGCACTAGGATGTCAATATACATTAGAGCCATATATTATGAAATGTGGGATGTCATCTCTGATGGTCCCTTTATTCCCTCAATTGTAAATATGGTTACAAATGAGTTGATGCCTAAGCCAAGATCTGAATGGACCGAGGTTGAAATAAAAAAAGTACAGACTAATTTTAAGGTAATCAACACCTTGCATTGTGCCTTAACTCCCACTAAGTTTAACAAAGTCTCAAGCTGTACAACGGCTAAGCAAGTGTGGGATAAGTTAAGAATTATTCATGAAGGGACTTCTCAAGTAAAGGAGTCCAAGATAGCCCTCTTGACCCACAGTTATGAGATGTTCAAAATGGAACTCGGTGAGGACATCACCAGCATGTTTGATAGGTTCACCAATATTATAAATATACTTAACCAACTAGGAAAACCTATCCTTAAGCATGAGCTTCTGAAAAGACTTCTTAGGAGTCTACCTAAGTCTTGGAAGCCAAAAGTGACTGCCATAAGAGAAGCAAAAGATTTGAACATCATCACACTTGATGAAATTTGCGGGTTTCTGCTTACACATGAGCTGGAGCTTAAGAAAGAAGAAGAGAAGGATAAAAGAGAGGTAAAAGAGAAGAAAAAGAACATAGCACTTAAAGCCAACATCCTTGAAGAAGAGCTAGAAGAACTCTCATGAGATGATGATGATGAATTGTCACTTGTTGAAAGAAAATTCAGAAAACTGATGAGAAGAAAGAATCGAAGATTTGCAAGAAAAATCTTTAACAGTGACCAAGGTCCTTCTTGGAAGAAAAACAAAATTGACAGCAATAACAAGGAAGAAGTAATATGCTACAAATGCAAGAAACCAGGGCACTACAAGTCTGAATGTCCATTGTTGAAAGAAGAAACTCAAAAGAAAAATAGAAAATCAAAAAGGGCAATGGTTGCTGCAACTTGGTTAGATAGTGATTCGAGCACAAAAACTGGTGAAGAAAGCTCAGCGAAAAGAGCTAACATCTGCTTAATGGCAAAGGATAATGAAACAGAGGTATGCTCATCGACTTTTGATATTTCTATGAATGAGTTACAAGATGAGTATAATAATTTATGTGATGAATTTAAAAGCCTATTTTTAAAGTACAAAAACTTGAAGAAAAAGGGTACATCACTTGAAAAAGATTTGGAGAAAATAAAACATGAACTTAACTCTGTTTTTGAACAAAGAAACTTGCTTTAAACTAAACTGGAACACTCAAAAACAGACTTTGAAATCATGAAGGTAGAGCTAAAAAATAAAACTGTTGCTTTACAAAAAGCTCTTGATGAAAATACAGCTCTTAAGTGTTTAAGCAATGATTCTTTAAAAAAAAATTATATGGTAAGAAGAATCATCACAAAGCATCATCTAGATGCTATTGTTGTGAAAAACATGATCATCTATCTTATGATTGTGTCAAAAATATAAATGTGGAGAAAACCAGAAAAATCTGGGTGCCAAAACGCTATTTTATTAACACTAACACTCAAGGACCCATCAAAGTATGGGTACTTATCAAGAAGAATTGAACCATGCTTTTATAGGTTGAGCTGCACCTAAAAGAAACATGTTCAAAGGCTCAACACAAGAAGAAGCAGCTATGGTACATGGATAGTGGCTGCTTTCGACACATGACAGGGGATGAAATGTTATTTGCACAGCTGGACAAGAAAAAGAGAGGCACCGTATCCTTTGGAGATAATTCAAAAGGAAGAATCTAAGGTATAAGTACAGTTGGTAAGAACTCTTATACACAAATCAGTCATGTGTTATTTGTTCAAGGCTTAAAGCATAATCTATTAAGCATAAGTCATCTATGTGATAAAGGGTTTAAGGTTTGTTTTGATTCCAACAAATGTGAAGTAATAGATATAGGTACTAACAAGACTACCTTCATAGGTAAAAGATTGAAAAACATGTATGCATCTTTCTTGAAGATCTAGAAAAAAATAGTGAAATGTGCTTAGTAGCCAAGGCTGAAAATGATAGCTGGCAGTGGCATAGGAGACTAAGACATGTTAGTTTGAACACCATGTCGAAACTAATTAAGAAAGATCTAGTTGTTGGACTACCTAGCATTAAGTTTGAAAATGATAGAGTATGTGAAGCATGTCAATTAGGAAAATAGGTTAGAACTTTCTTCAAAGCTAAGAATGTTGTGTCAACATTAAAACCTGTTGAAATGCTGCACATAAATCTCTTTGGTCCTATTAGCACCACAAGTTTAGGTGGAAAATCCTATGGCTTAGTGATAGTGGATGACTATTCTAGGTTTACTTGGGTTTATTTCTTTTCTCACAAAAATGATGCATTATCAGCTTTCATAGGATATTATAAGAAAGTTGAGAATGAAAGAGGTACATCCATTATTAGGATTAGGAGTGACCATGGAGGAGAATTTGAAAATGATGAGTTCGAGAAATATTGCAATGAAAAGGGGTTGGAACATAACTTTTCAGCACCTAGAATATCCCAACAAAATGAAGTTGTGGAAAGAAAGAATAGATTATTGAAAGAGATGGCAAGAACCAGGCTTTGTGAGAATAATCTTTCTAAGTACTTTTGGGCTGAAGTTGTAAATACAACAGCTTACATGCTTAATAGAGTTTCAATTAGAGCAATCATGTCAAATACCCCATATGAGTTGTACAAAGGAAGAAAGCTAAACATCTCTCACCTTAGAAGTTTTGGCTGCAAATGCTTTGTTTTGAACAATGGAAAACAACCATTAGGAAAGTTTGATGCTAAAGGTGATGAAGCAATATTCTTGGGATATGCCATGAACTCAAAAGCTTATAGAGTTTTCAACAAAAGGACACTAAATGTTAAAAAATATGTCCATATAGTTTTTGATGAATCAATTCATTTTGAAAATGAAGTTCATGAGGATGATGAAGATTTAGAAAATTTAGAGAAACACATGGAAGAAATGAGCCTAAATGATAGCAAGAATAATGAGGAAGGCTCATCGAGAGAAGAAACCGTGGCTCCACTTCTTGAAAATTTACAAAGACAAGAAATCCAGCATAGTGACTTACCTAGAAACTGAAGATATGTGAGAGATCACCCTCAAGGACAAATCATAGCTGGCATATCTTATGGAGTTAAGACTAGAAAATGAACTAGAGAGACATGTGAATTTTCAGCATTCATTTCTCAAACTGAACCTAAAAGTTTTGAAAAAGCTGAAAAAGAGGAAAGTTGGATTTTAGCCATGCAAGAGGAGCTGGATCAATTCAAGAGAAATAATGTATGGTCACTAGTGCCTAAGCCTTCAAATCATCCTATAGTTGGCACTAAATGGGTGTTTAGAAATAAGGCTGATGAACAAGGAAATGTAGTGAGAAATAAAGCAAAATTGGTGGCAAAGGGATATAATCAAGAGGAAGGCATAGATTATGAAAAAACCTTTGCTCCGGTAGCTAGAATAGAAGCTATAAGATTATTAGTTGCCTTTACTTGTCATATGAACTTCAAGCTGTACCAAATGGATGTAAAGAGTGCATTCCTTAATGGACTCATTCAAAATGAGGTATATGTTGAACAACCTGCTGGTTTTGAAGATTTTGAGAAACCAGATCATGTCCTCAAACTTCACAAAGCCTTGTATGGATTGAAACAAGCTCCTAGAGCTTGGTATGAAAGGCTTTCTAAATTTCTGGTAGAAAAATACTATGTTAGGGGTAGCATTGACACCACACTGTTTATCAAGAGATACCTAAGTGATCTAATCATAGTTCAAATCTATGTAGATGACATTATATTTGGTGCTACTAATGAATCTCTTTGCAAGAACTTTGCTAAGGAAATGCAGGGAGAATTCGAGATGAGCATGATGGGAGAATTGAAGTACTTTCTTGGCCTTCAAATCAAGCAATGCAAATGAGGAACCTTTATCAGCCAAGACAGATACATTCAAGACATGCTCAAAAAGTTTGATATGCTAAAATTGAAATCCATTAGCACACCAATGAGTACATCTACAAAGCTTGATGCTAATGAGAAAGGTAAAGATGTAGATCAAAAGCTCTATAGAAGTATGATTGGATCTCTTCTTTACTTGACTGTAAGTAGACCAGATATTCAGTTTAGTGTGTGTTTATGTGCTAGATTTCAGTCTCAACCCAAAGAAACACACCTAACTGTTGTGAAAAGAATATTTAGATATCTCATAGAAACTCAAAGCTTAGGAATTTGGTATTCAAAAGAATCACCATTCAGTCTTGTAGGATATTCAGATGCTGACTTTACAGGAAGTAGAACTGATAGGAAAAGCACAAGTGGAATATGTCAGCTGCTAGGCAGCATGTTTGTATGCCGGTCAAGCAAGAAGCAAAATTCTATAGCATTGTCTACTACTGAAGCAGAATATGTGTCCCTAGGAAGTTGTTGTGCACAAGTTTTATAGATTAAACAACAATTAAAAGACTATGGATTGTCAATGAATAACACTCAAATATATTGTGACAATACCAGTGCTATAAATATATCAAAGAATCTTATACAGCACTCAAGAACCAAACATATTGAAGTTAGACACCACTTTATTAGAGATTATGTAACTAAGGGAGAAATCAATATTGAGTTCGTGAGCACATTGCATCAACTTGCTGTCATATTTACTAAAACCCTTAGTAAGGATAGATTCGGTGAAATTAGAAGAAATCTAGGAATGTGTTGTTTGAAAGAGTTATAGGAAGAAGTTTGGACTAAATAGAGAAAAACAGAATAGACTTAGTCGACTAAAGTGTGAAACTCAATCAACTAAGAGCATTCTGTTTTATTAGATCAAAAGAACTGATAGTTGAATGATAAAGGATTAAATTAATGAAATTTTGTGCCTACCAGGTGAGAAAATAAAAAAGAGAAATTTGAAGTAGTAAATAATAAAAATATAAGAGGGAGTTTTGAAATTTGAGAAAATGAGGCATTTGTAAAGGGGGAGACAGACGATTTCTAAGTTAGAAACTGTCAATCACTTTTTAACCCTTTGATAACTGATTCTCTCAACCCTAGCAATCTCATTTGCTTTCCTTCCTCTTCTGAAATCAACCGAGAACCCTCATTTTGTCACATCTTGGAACCCTAAGTGAAAATTATTTTTAGAAATTGCAATGGCTAAGTCGACTCTGCTCAAGGATTTGCTTGCAAAGAAAAAGGGGAAGAGACCAACAAAAGAAAACCTCGAAGCTGAGCACCCAAAGAAGAAACAAAAAGAGGCATCGAGTTCTGTAACAAAGAAGACTGGGAAAGAGTTTGAGAAGAAGAAACAAAAAGAGAAAAAGAAGAAGACTGAGAAACTGGGAAAGAAGAGCAAAGGAGAAAAAGGTACATCATCTAATTCATCCTTAAAATTTAAAAACAAAATTCATGAAGAAAGGTTTAGAGAAAGCGAGAATGCTCCCATTACATGCGAGAAGCATATTGACTGGGACAGTTTCAGTGAAACCCCTAAACTCCAAACCAGCCAAACAGACTATTTTAATGAATTGAGGATTAAAGAGTATAGCTCTTTCAAATATAGAACATATAGTGCTAGCTTAGTTAAAGAATTCTATGCTAGCATTGCATTTAGTAAGAGAGAGCTTGATGATTTAGAAGACTTTTTAGAAGATAACCTGAATGTATTTTTGAACGGGAAAGAGTTCTTAGTTACAGCTTCAGATTTGAGTAATCTACTAGGAATTGAATGAGAATATTGCAAGTTTGAAATGCTTGATAAGTATGATCTTGCTTCTGTGTGGGAAATTCTCACCAAAAAGAAAGAAAAATTCTCTTCAAAGAGCAATGCAGAACTGATCATTAGTCCACAATTTAGAATCCTGCATTACTTTGTAGCTGCTAATTTGCATGGTAGGAGTGGTAGCTTAAGCTACATCAGACTTCAAGACCTTTGGCTGATGGAGCATGCATTCACTGGTGAAGTTCTGAACCTTGGGCGGTTCATGATTGAAAGGATGAGGGCAGCATGTAAACTAGAGAAGATCCATTTGCCATATGGGAATGTGATCACATCCCTTGTTAAGAAGAAAATAGTATGGGCTAAGAGGTACGATATGGATATGGTCAAAAGTAGAGACCAACCAATCTACCTAGGAAGCTTAATCAAGATGGGATATAAGGTGTATGGGGACACTTTCAGTAAGACCTCCAAGATTACTTCAGTACAAACTCAGCCAAAGGCAGCCCCCACACAACTAGAAACAGTAGCCCATCTTTTCTCCAATGAAGTTATGTTCAATCTGCTGATGAGAATGGATGCCAAGCTCACTGATATAAGAGCAAGGCTTGTAAAAATTGAGGAAAGGATGAATGAGATTGAGGCTAGTTTGAAAACAAAATCTAACATGCCAATTGGACTTGCTAATACTAACTCCTCTGCTATTGAGAGCATGGCACCATAAGGACAAGGTGTTGAAGGATCAACCTACCAGAGTGCAAGTCATGGTCATCATGACCTTGAACTAAAACTTGAAGAACCTCACAAAACTACTTCAGCAGAAAAGGAAACATCTGATCAAGGCATTGAGGTAATCGGTTCACCACCTGGTCCTCCTAAGCATCAATTTTCACCACAACCTGAACAGGAAGCATATTTTCCTCATTTTGATAAAGTTTCTGTCATGGGACTGTTCTATTAGATGGTAAGACAAGAGCAAGCAGAAAAAGAGGCAGCAGCAGCTCAAGTTGCTCAAGCAATGACTTCAGAAAAAGAAGATGCAGAAAAAGGTAAAGGAAAAGGAAAAACAAAAGATACAGCTCCAACAACCAAGCCTCAGCCACCTGCCATGAGACAGAAGAAGATATCAAGAAAATTAGTACCTCCAAGGACAAGGAAGTCTTCAAGATTGGCAGAAAAAGCAAAATCACCTCTTGCAAGCACTCCTCAAGCCCCAATAGAAGTCTCTGATCAGGCAACTCCAAAGAAAGCTACAGAGACATCTCATCAGCCTCCTCAGTAAACTCCTAAAATAGCCTCTCAACCCCCTCTGAGCCCATCATCTCCTGTTCCCCTAAATCCTTGGTGGGAACAAACCATGTCCCTTGAATCCACACCATCTCCCTCTGAGGATTGATACCTCAGGCCCCTCTCTGATGATGATAAAAAGAGGGAGTAGTAATTACAAGAAAAATAAAAAAAAACTGAGGGTAGAGGTACTAGACCTTTAAGGAAAATATCAAGAAAAACAAAAAAAAATCCTGAGGGTAGAGGTACCTGACTTCTAGGATAGATAGGTAGCAAAAATAGGTCTAGGGGTATTTTTGGAATAAATTTTTGATTACTGTTTTTGTTGGATATTTATGCCTCAAA
The DNA here is from genome assembly GCA_036013995.1 of Theobroma grandiflorum. Lineage (NCBI taxonomy): Eukaryota > Viridiplantae > Streptophyta > Magnoliopsida > Malvales > Malvaceae > Theobroma > Theobroma grandiflorum. The sequence goes on along the minus strand of CP142130.1, from coordinate 12,601,443 downwards.
GGCATTCAAACACTAAATCTTAATCTTGGCTGACTTTATGGATATTTAGAATATGCTTGTTAATAATTGTTTGAAATGCTTGAACTCTAAAAATGATATTTATAGCATTATGAAACATGGCTGGAAATTTTCTGTTGACATTTGTGAAATCCTACTATAATTTTCTGATGTTGTGCTGATATTGATAAATAAATATGCTGATAAACCTATTCTGACACGATAATTCAAAGTTAAATATGTGTTCGAGTACGTATGGATGATGATTTATAAGAGTCTGCTGGTAAAATGATGGTTTGAATGAAATCTGGAGCTAACATGATGAAATTTGGAAATTACAAGCTATTGACAGAAATCTGCAAAAGTAGAAAATCTGATAAAATCTGTCAACATGTCATTTGGTCTTAAACCTGCATATATGAACATTTTCTATCAGAAACAAATATGTACAATGTCACTAGGAATATAACTAAGACAGAAACTTGTTGGAATAAGATGAAAAATATGCACACACTTAGGGGGAGCAATCCTCACTTTCTGTAGAAACGTAAAAAAGAGTTAAAAAGACACCATGCTGTTAACCAAGGGATGTTTTGTCATCATCAAAAAAGGGAAGATTGTTGGTTCCATTAGTTTTTGATGATAATAAAACATTCTCATGTCATTTGTGTCTAATATTTCTAACTAAGTATGCATGGGAAATAACTACAAAGAAACAATATTTCAATCTTCCTAATGAGCACTTAAAGATATGATTTGGATAAGGAACAAGGATGATCATTATAAAGGAAGTCCCTTGATATGACAAGGAAAATCATTGGTTGAACAAAGGTCAAAATGGAGAAGTGAAAGGCTGAAGCTTGGTGAGAAACAAAATCAAGTTAATCAACCAAGACAATGGGGTTAGTAGACTAAGCGCTCTATGGAATCTGCGTCTGAAAGAGAATCAACTTAGTCAAGCAAGGAAAAAAATTTAGTCAACTAAGTGCTCTCTGTCTGCAACACTCACCAAGTCACTACAAAACAGAGAGCACTATAAATACTTTGTCCATTGCTTTCATTGTTATATTTTACTTGTTTTGAGATCAAGTCTCAATCCCACCAAAAGAGCCGAGATAGTGCTATTCACCCTCCCTCTAGCACCTATATTTGGAACCAACACATACATGTAGTATAGAGCCTGAAATAACTTTTAATGGTTGGACACCATTTAATTGAAACATGTGGCATGAATTATGTATAAGTGGTGAGTCCTCTAAACGAGGGTAAATTCAATGTGTTGGGAAAATCGAGAATAGATGTATTTTGGACTCTTGATAAGGTGAGTGGACAATTTATCGTCTTAAATATCTAGAGTAATTATACTTGTTTTGATGCTTTTATTGAATGGTGAATTTAAATTATAAAATATTATGTTTTTCAAAGAAAATGTCTTTTAATAAAAAAAATGAGATTTATACTGGTTTTGAAATCAAATATTGTTTTGGGAAAATTGAGTATGTGGAAACCTACACTGTGATTTGTGTTGTATACCCATGATTTGAAATTTTAGCTTATGACATTGTGGTAGCATGATGGCTGAACTTTTCTGTTGGCATGAAATGTGTAAACTGTTTATTTCCTTGACAAGCTGGATAAAATGTTATTAGCCATGTTATGCTACTGAATATTTTATGAGATGGTGGGATAATAATTAGTCACTGCAGTGATGGGGGTTTCTGTGGACTGCCTATTAGAGGGGCATGGTAAACCCAATTGTTTTATACCTTGGTGATAAAGGAGCGAAGGTCTCGGTTTGAGTCAGGGTGCTAAGGGTCACTGTGGCAGACTAGAGCTGAAGATTCGACCAAGATAAAATATATCAGGGTTCGAGTACGGGTGCTGAGCGCTGCTGCAGCGGACTAGAGCTAAGGAGCCTCGACCTAGATATAGCAATACTTCGGAGTGGGCCCTAAAAGGGATGCCCCAATATCTCTTAAGGTATAGTTGGAGTTCACTCCATGTTAAACCACCACATGAGAGTGAATTCGGCCAACGCCAAGGAACGACTGTATTTTCAAACATAATGTGATTTTTAACAGCCTTGGCGAACTCGATTGGATGCTCTGATCAAGTATCCACGAGTATGAGATTTGGCATAAGCCTAGTTTTAAGAGAAAATCATAAACCTTGCTGTTTTTGATGAAATGAACGTGTTTGGTATAAATTGCAACAAAATTTTGTGTTATTGGTAATATTGTGATGAAATGTTTTATACTGTCTCCATCTATTCGGCTTTAAATGTTGTAGATGGTAATTGTTTACTCACTAGGATTTTATAATCTCACCACCCTCCTTTCCACCTATTTCAAGTTCGAGACTATTGTAGATATACTGACTGCATCGAGAGACTAGTTTGGAGTCGTATTCCTTAGCGCACAAAGGTTCATAGTCTTTTGCATACTTGTTCATTGTGGGGTCCACGTGTCATTGTGAATCGAAATATATACTCTAGTTAACTGTATTCCAGTATGTGTGAATTTATGTAACTATCACTTGCAAATAATTATTTACTGATGTTTCTAAAAATATTGTTTTACAAGAAAATAGAATACTTTATTTAATACTTTTATTTTATTCTATTAACTATAAAGTCTCTTGTAATGAGCGTCCTTGCTATCGAAATTATTTTTATTATGAAATATGTATTTTTACTCGTACTCTTCATTTTTAGTTGATTTCGAAATTAGGGGAAAAATGACGAAAATACCCCTGTGTGGTAAAATTTACTTTTTGACTGTTTTCGAACCGAGATTAGTTATATTCGTTTAAATATGAAATTTTATAACTAATACGCATAGGGGAAGTGGAAAAACTAGTACAAGAGCCTTGCGAGGTCTCGATTTGCATTCGAGAGATGAATGCCTATCGGGACGTCGCGACGGTTGTCACGAGTCCGATGGGGAGTTTCGGGTCGTGACAACATATTCTCTCTTATATAATTATGAAATATGTTTAATAACAGGTGTTTGCTCTTGTCTAAGTAAGAATGCCACCTAAAACACGAGCTACATCGAGAAGGATGGGGGAGCAAAAGGCTCCTAAAGAGATGATAGGTAGGACACGAGCTTCCACTTCTAGGGGGCAAGGTAGACATGGCAGAGCCACTAGGCCGGTGAGGGTAGATACATTTGTGAGTAGGCATGGGCAAGGACAGACTTCAAGTAATACAGATAGACAACTGACCGGGGGCATTACCATCAAGGATTTAGCGGCGAGCCTACAGGGAGTTAATCGGGTTGTAGAGATGATGACAACCCATATGGATGATATATAGAGGATAGTGGATAGGAGACCTACAATACAAGAATCCCCTAGCTCTCAAGGGCAGGTCGATCACCAACATCATGAGGTTAAGAGAGGTCATATAGAGGTTTCACTCCCAGATTTTCTAAAGCTTAATCCTCCGTTGTTTACGGGATCGGATGCCTCGGAGAAGCCCTAGGTTTTCTTGGATAGTATGGATAAAATTTGTGATGCCTTGGGATGCTCTAGCACTAGGTCAATTGAGCTAGCTGCGTTCCCCTTAGAGGAAGTAAAATAGTAACCAATGTATTCACTAAGGTTAAAATAAGATAATGCATGATTAATTGGTACCATTCTTTGAATGGACGTCACAATACTAGATTTATATTTTTTAATGTACATAATTAAGTTTATGACATCATTAGATTAAATATATTTGATTAGGTGGTCAACCACGCTTAAAGAAAAAAGAATAATGATGGCACCTTATTTACATCAAGTGATCAGGTTTCCAAACCTACACGCTGCATAACTTGGTGACTCTATTGGAGACTTTAAGAGCCATGCTTGTAATTAATCATGTTTTATCCTAAACCTTGATCCATTAATCCAATTTTTGTAATTGACTTTATTTCTCTTAATTTTCAATAATTTTGTTTTTATCCATTTTCTTATTAATATTTTGATTTTGTTATCTTTTTATTGCCTTTATATTATTATTCTTAATAAATATATGAGGCATTTGAGATAGGGGTTGTGAGGTGAGTGGTTAAATGTTTGTATGTTCATTCACACACACTTAGCATGTTTACATTCATGCATAAGCTTTACACCAAAAATTTGTCTTTTAGGAGAGGAGTAAAGTACTTACACTCTTATGAGGTGATAACTTCCGTACAAGTTAGTGAATACTCCCACTAAGATTGAATCTTTTTTGTTTGTAGCCCATGATGAATAATGATTTGGGTGCCTTGCTAATTCAAGGTGGATGAAAGTAAGGAACAATTTGAGAATTTTAAGTTTCTTGTGAAACCAAACCTAACTAGTAGAAGATTGTAAAAAGCCAACTTTTAAGTAAAGTCACGTCAAGCTATTTTGCAGAAGTACCTTAACTTAGGACCAAGGATGGACCTAGAAATTTTTCTGAATGGTGTCATAACTAAAATAATAATAATTAAAAAAATATTAATATTTAAATTATAGAAGGAATTTTTTTGTTTTCCCATGTAGTATTTACATATTAGTATACAAATTATTTTTTGATAAATTTACTTTGACTTGGAGTCTTTGACCCTATTCCTTACAAAATTGTAAAAAAATTAGTAAGTTTATTAGCATTATTAACTACATAAAACTTTAACATAAGTAATATAACAAGTAAAAATTTTCTATATTTGAATGAATAAATGGTGTCACATGAAACCATTTTGTCAAGAATAAGTGGTTTCATGTTACAATACTTGTTTTAATGTAGGTCTATGTCAAGCCCAGTCCTAAAATATATGTCATGTTATGCATATAATTGACATCATGCTTGTATACTGGAATATCTTGAAAAAATAGATAAAAGTTGGTATTGTGCTTAGAAGTACAACTAAGTCGATTTATGCCTCGAACTAGTTAAAATAGGGATTTTAAGGTGAAATTGGAAATTTTGCAGTCCAGGGATAACTTAAAATGGTAATTCGGAGTTCGAAGGCCCATTTGGAGTCAATTTGAGATTTTCAAACTCTAGGGGCAAAATGGTCATTTTGCCACCTAAAAATTTGATTTGGATATTTGATGAAATTTTTGACTGAGATTGATCATTTGGAGTATAATTTGAGATTTAGAAGTGAAAAATTTTAATTTTAGTATTTTTCGGAGCATAGGGGCAAAATGGTAATTTTCACCCCCAACACTTGTCAAAAACCAAGGATTTTATTCATTATGGAAATGGATAAATATGACATGAAATGTGGTGGAGAATTAAAGTTTAAAAGTTAAATATTTAAATTATGGACCAATGACATTATGCCACGTGTCAAGCTTAGATTTAGTTAATATTTAACTTGAAAAATCAGCCATAAAACCCCCATTTTCACTCCCATAGTTCGGCCAAACAAGGGGAAAAGGAAACCAAAGGAAGAACAAAACCCTAGGAGGAGAAATTCAAGGGGAAAGTGTGAAAATTCAAGGAATCGAGCAAGGTAAGGTGAAATTTCTTTATTTTTACTTGAGATCTACATTACCCATGCTTTATTTTCTCATTTCCATGGATGAATTACATGTTTTCATAATGGGTTCATGGCTGGCCGAATGGGTGTGGAGAGAGATTGATGTTGGAATTGGTTTGATTTTAAGTTATGTTAGTGTTTTTAGTTAGTTGATTATATTTGGAAGCAAAACAACAAGAAAAAATTCATTTTCCCCATCATCCTTTAATGGTTGAATGTCCCATGTTGTGTGTAGATGGTGGATTGATTTTGTTTCAAGAGAAATTGGTTAGGAAATAATGAATTATGGTGAGAAAATTAAGTCAGAAAAATTTTAGTGATAATGCACCATTATGACTGAATTTCCCATGAAAAAATAGGAAGGTGATTAAGTTGAATTTTAGGTCATTTGGCTTATATTTGGTGAATTGAAGTATTAGAAATAAAATGGTGTTATTTGGAGCTAAATTGGACGTGTTGGCTAATTAATCGGGTGATAGACCGAATTAGGCCAACACCACAATTAAACGGTTACTCGAGCATTTCATGCATTCATATAGAATTTAGGTTAATTTTATACTGAATTAGCACAAATGTAGTAATCGATTGAGTGTGCAATATGTCTAGGTGGTGAATCCTCTGACAAAGGCAAGGAAATTGCACCCGGAGATTTATAGTCGAAGTACCCGAGTGTGATTCTTGAAAACTGTGAGTAAACTTATTATCGCCTCAATTATCTAGAGTAAATTTTATTCAATTTGGTGATTTTATGGAAAATTGAATTTAAATGATGAATTGTCTTGCTTTATGAGAAAAATGTGAATTTATAAAATAAAATGAATTTTTATAAATTGATGTGAAAATCGGGCAATGATACGAACTATGTTATATATTATGATATGAACTAAATGGCTTATGATAAAATAGCATGATTGGTTGAATTGATACTTGTGTTGAAAAGTATGAATTTTCTGCTTTGACTGAATAGACTGTGTAATGAATTAATTGCCATATCATGCAATTGGAGATTTGATTGATTTGTGGGTTAAAGAATTCTCACTATAGTGACGGGTTTCCGTGGACCATCCTATTTAGAGGGGCACGGTAAACCCTTTTATATTATACCTCTGATGAGAGGCGCGGAGGGTAACTCCTAAGGTATGACAGAGTTCACTTCACGCCGAACCACCACATGAGAGTGAACTCAACCAATGCTAAGGGACAGTTGTGTTTTGAGAAATTATGAAATTTTAATAACCTTAGCGGTCTCAGTTAGATGCCTCGGCCAAGGTATCCCCGAGGATGAATTTTTGGCAAGAGCCAAGTCTTTATGGAAATCATAAGTCGATTTAATTAGTTGGATAAAATGAATTTATTTTAACTGACTGAAATTAATTCTCATGTTATGAAACTCTGTTGAGATGGAAAGTTTTATTGTCTCTTTTTACTCGCCTTTAGATACTTTAGGAGATATTTGTTTACTCACTGAGTTGTATAAACTCACCACTCTCCTTTTCCACCTTTTCAGGCCTAGATTAGTTAGTAGATAGCTGAGTTTGCTGAGGACTACAGTTGGCTTTGCAACCTCACCAATAGTAGGTTCACTGGCCTCTCTACTTTTGTATATTCGAGGGCCCACGTGTCGCTGTAAATGTAGTTGTATACTTCGATTACCTCTATTATTGTATGTAAAATTTTATTTTACTTTTACGTCCTAAAAACTGTTTACTGATAACTCTATAAAAATTGTTTTATAAGAAAATATAATATTTTCTTGAATATTTTTATTATATTCAAATAGTTATAATTTTATTCCAAAAGGACATTTTAGACATCTAAATTTATTTTTAATAATGAATTATGTGTTTTCCACTCACCTATTACGTTTTTGGTCGGGTTTAGAAATTTTGAAGAAAAATGACCAAAATGCCCCTGTGAGGTGAAACCTGTTTTTCTACTGTTTTAAGTTGAAAGAAAGTTAAAATCCCTTAAGATATGATGTTTGGCAATGAATGCTCACATGGGAGGTCAGAAATCTGATATAAAAGCTTTGTGAAGTTTCGGTCGGTATTCGGGGTATGAATACCTATCGAGATGTCATGGCAGTTATTACAGGCTCGATGAGAGTTCCGAATCGTGACAGTCTACCTTGCTTAGGAACACTTTTCATCATAAACACCTCATTTGTTAAGAATAACTGTAATAGAAAATCTGTGTGTATATAATTTTGTCAAGAAGTTTTTATGGGGGGGAAATATTTCTTTCCCTTTTTTTCTTTGTCCTTTATAAAAGAAAGGGAAAAGGTTTTAACATTCATTGTATCATTGGCTTTGAATTTTTGTTTAACAAGGAGTTTTTTGTTACCTTTTTTCTTCAAAATTTCAAAAGAATGATTTTTTCTCCTAAAGATGAAAAATGAAAAGAAAGAAAGTCTTTTATCTTTCACTTCTTTATTTTTCACAAAAGAAAAAAGAAAAAAGAGAGAAGTTTTGTCTTTTTTTTTTCTTTCTCATAAAAAATGGGTGAATGAGAAAAAACGAAAAAGATGATATATCTTTCAATTTTTTTTATGAAAAAAATATAACAATGAACAAAAGATAAATGATGTATTTTTTTCATTTCTTTCCTTTTCTTCAAAAAAAAAAAGGAAAAACAAGAGAAAAAGAATGAGGGTTTTTTTTCTTGAGAAAAAATGTTCTTTCATTTCATTCTTTTTCTTTAGAAAAAAAAACCCTTTAATAAATTTGTTTCTTGGGTTTTCTAATGTCCCAAAATGATAATTTTTTATTATTTTTCTTAAAAAATTATAACAAAAAAAAGAGATTCTAAGTTTAAATAATTATTTTGATTCATACTTGATATGGTTTACTTCATTTTTCATCTTTTTTATCATATTGCGCATTCACCAATAATTTCATTCCCCTGATCCCATACTATACACATTAAGTTTCATATTTCTTAATCGCTTCATGTTATCCATTCATTAAGGCATTATTGCGCTGCATGTATCAATGGACATATCACATTTTCACTTTTATGTGTTTATTCGTCTTGTAGTCTATTTTTGGTCTTATTTATTCATTTTTCAAGAGAATAAATTCATTTTTTTTGAGATGGGAAAACCTCTAGAAAGATTTTCAGTGAAAATTTCAATTTTGTCATTTTTTATTTTATTATGATTTCGGTCAAGAGGTTTAAAAGATATGTGGATTCAACTGGTAGCACAGTTAAATGCATTGGAACACAATTAGGAAAAGTTTGGATATGACATTTGAGAATCGAAAGAACATATTTAATTTTCCAAATTAATGAAATTGGTTGAAAGTCTTAAAGAAGCCAAGAGAATCTATTCTCTAGAATCTTTGCCACTTCAAACTTAAGACCAGTGGACTTTAGATCGGTCCAACACTTGTCAAGGTCTCACTAATGTACCTAATAGCTCAAGTAAAGATCAATGTTTAGAAAAAGTTGTGAAAGGGATGGACTTATTGAATGCGCAAGTGATTGAACTAAAAAGCTTTTTGTCCAAGGCGGGGTCTTTGAGTCTTACACAATATTCAAATAGTGGTTTGCAACCAAACATATACCTCCACCTTACAATTTTCAACCTTTTTTTCAGTCTATAAACATTAGTTTACATTCAGATTCATACCTTTACCTAACCATTTTTCAACCCCCTTTTCAATAAACTCCTAAAGTCTAAATACTAGCACCATTTCAATTAGCCACATTCTTAGCCAAGGTATAACTTAGAAACAATTGAAAAATTAGACACAAATAGTTTGATTCCCTACCCAACACCTATGGAAAAATTTTTCCTCATTTGGTTCAAAATCATCTCGTTGCTGGTGTACTTCTAGAATCCTAGCATCTTTCACCGAAGTGGTATATTCCATTCAATATTTTGATGCTTTCAAACATCAGGTGCAAGTGTAACATCTCGCGTGACAAGCTTAAAGGAAAAGAGATTGAAGAGTGTAAGGAACACGTAGTTAAGGTTATGTCGAATGGGTGTAAGTTGAAAGAGCTCATTGAGCTGACCAAGAAGGCCAAACGGGCCAACAGCAACATTGCTTGCGTGCCAAGCAAGCCAGACTATGCACCTTATGTGTGTAATGTGCCTTTGTGCCAACAAGTAGGTAGCATGCTTAGCCTTATTCTAATAGTTTACTCACTATTCCAATGGTCTGGGGGTTTTAAATCATGCTAGAGGCTTTTCCTAGCCTTTAAAAAGGGGGAAGGTTTTGTATGGGGGTTCCTTTGGCTATAATAGGGATCCTTTACCACAAAAAACGATGCTGGCTGGGTGAGGTGAAAAGGCCCATCCCAAGACTTGTCGTGGGGTAAAGGTTTTTAAGGGTTTCCCTTGTGTAGATATTGTATATTTTTTGTGAATACAATATTGTTTTCTTCACTTTTTTCTTGCTTACTTTCCGTTTGTTTATTCATTCCTACTTTAGAGAATAAAGGTTTATGGGCTGGCTTAAGTGTCCAAATGGAGTAAGATGGGAGCTTAAGTCTGCAAGGGGGTTGGGCTAAAATGTTGACACATGACAAGTGGTATCAAAGCACAGAGTTAGAGGAGTGATGACTATGGTGGTGTTTGTGGTGAAGCTGAGAGGTCAAGGATATAATATTTAAATGATAAGCTCAAAAAGGGAAAGACAAACAATGAAAGAAAAAGAAAAAAAGAAAAACAATAATTAAGGGATATAAAAAAGAAATCAATAACTATTTACCAAGCCTAGAATAGAATAATGCATAATTATTTGGTACTTTTTTTTTGTGAGCGAGCATTACAAGGGTGCTAAAAATCTATCATTTTTAATGAACCTAAAAAAAGTTTCAGACATTGTTAAAACGGGAAATTTTATTATGTGGCCATCACATTTGGATGAAAACAATTAGAGTGATTTCTCATTTACGTTGAGCGATCGAGTTTCTAGACTCACACGTTGCTACACAATTAGGTTAAGAAGCTATTATTTAGTGTTCTAATGGAGCTTATCAGCCAATTTTTATAATTGTTTAGAGATCATAATTTTGTTAAAGACTTAGAAAAAAAAGTTGGAATTGAGAAATAATTAGAAAAAAAAAGAAAAGCGAAAAAACTTTTTTTTTCATTTTTAATTATTTCTCTTTATATAATTACATTCTTATATTTATCTTTTCATATTTTCTAATTACTTTTTACCTACCCTTTTTGCCTTTTCTCTTTTACCATTTTTTATTTACACAAAAAGCAAAAAAAAAAAAAAGTTACTACATGACACTTCTAAAACTTAATTCTAATAGATTATTTTATGAATATACGTATGAATATCCATTATGTCAAGATCCAAGAGTTCAAATCAAGTCAAGCAGTTTAGACTGACCAAATAGCCGAGTAGGTTAAATATAGAAGTGTAATTTGATTTGAACTCTTAGATTTGATTAAGTATATCTAGATTCATATGTAAATTAGATTAGATTAAGATCAGGATATGATTTGAATATTATCTATCCAAATTAACTCTCACTTTATTTATAAATACACACTGAAAACAAAAGCTTCATACTTTCTTAATATTTTCTTTCATAATTATTCTTTCAAAAGTTATATTTCTTAATATGTTATTAATTCAATTTTCTAATTTTTCAAGTTTTTATATCATTTAGTTTTCATCATCTCCTTTCACTTAGTTTGTAAATATATATTGAAAATAAGAGCTTTTTACTTTCTTAATACTTTCTCTCATAATTAGGAGTTTCTTATTTTCTAATAGTTATTCTTTCAAGTTATATTTTATAACAAATTTCATATTTTTTTCCTTTTTTTTCCCTATTCTAAAAGAATAATAAAATTTTTTATATTCCCATTTTTATCCTTTTTTTTTTAACGTAGAAAAAAATTATAGAAAAAAAAGGGAAAATAAAAGAAAAAAAAAACGGAAAGAACAAAAGAAAAGACAACAAGACAAAAAAAATCAAGAAAAGCAATTGAGTCGGGAGGGTGCACGTGGCAGCGCTCCCAACCCAACTTTGATTGTATAGATGGATTGGTGATCCGCCAAGTATATTTGATTTGACTTATGCTTAAGGAGTTGAACTTAAAATTTTTTTATATTAATTTCAAAAATTATCCTTTAATTATAACCTCAACTATTAAAATTTGAGTTTTTCAAACGTTAGCACATATTTTTTTTTCTAGTTCAGAGTTCAGACTCCACCAATTTTTATACGTACGAAAATAAATATAAATCATCTTCTTAGCTTCAATTGAGCGACTTTGTAGATATTCCATATTTTAAGCCCTTCCCATGAAGTGACTTTCATTTTGGTCAGCTTTGAATTTATTTGTAAATTTTTTCTTTAAATTTTGATATGCACGTACGTGTTTGATGATTGATCAGCTCACCATTTGCCATACTTGTAGTCCTATTCAATAATCAATTCCTGCAACGCCTCCTCCCACAAAATAGTTGTTGCTGTCATTTTCCTTGCAATGAATTGATTCCATCCGAGGCTTTCATACTTATATATTAATTATGTAGTAGTACTACGTCCTGAGTGCCCTAACATTGTTTGGACCTTGACATTACGCTGGCTGGCTGGCTCTTCACATTTTACTTCCCGCCTCGGAGCTTTTTCTTTGTTTTGAAAAAATTTCATGTTCTGCACCTAAGTTCAGAACGCTTAATAAATACTTGTACATATAGCTGTAGTTCAATTCCCTTGAAATAGGGCGAGGAATGATTGTATACAGTCATGAGAATTCTCTCATTGAACATAAAGAGGGATGGGCAATTAATGATATTGAATTGAGGACTACTAAAAGAGTAATTCACACTGTAGAGGCTGAGATGGTCCTCGTCTAGAAAACGAAATTGGAAAATATAGAAGTTAGGAGAATAGAGAGATTACAGAGGGATGATGACTTTGATTGAGAATTTTGTCCATCTAATGGCAGATCAAGAGGACCACTGGTTGTATAGAAGAAGGCTACTTTCAACAGAATATCGATGCTTCACAAGGAAAATTTTTTAATGGTCAATGAAATAGGGGTAATTCATGATTTTGAGGATGTTTATATCTTGAGAGAAGACGAGGTGGAGATTATTTATCTAAAATTTGAAATTATTTGCAAAAATGATCAGTTGGTTTCATATGAAGATATATAGGTTAGGTGGAGTTTGCTCATATGTACATTACCTTGAGAGAAACAAACAGACTATATACATTACCTTGAGAGAAACAAACAGAGTCAGGTGTGGAGAAATCTGAACTTTTCGATGCATGGTGGTAACCATAGAGACTGTTCCAAGTTCATATTTTCCAAATGTAATAGGTGATAGGGTCGTAATTTGTGTTCTGTATGTACATCACCATTTTAAGGTGTATAATAAGATGTAAAGCTTGGAATTTATTAATAAAATCACTTTGATAAAGTAAAAAAGGATTCTCAAACATTATTTGATCAATGACCCCTTGGAGTTTTGTCCTGGACGTGTCCTTCATATGTATCATTTACTGGTTAATTCCCCTGTTATCTTACTCTATGTTTGTACGTTGGTGCCAGCCGACAGTTTACGAGAGAGTAATGAATGATAATGGAAATGATAGGTTTGTAATGGGGACCACTCACTCAATGCCGGGTGCATTCAACGAGAAGAAGCTTTCCGCATAAAAGACAATTTGTGGTTCACTTGTCTTCATTAATTGCCAACTTCTGATTCAGAAATCATTCACCGTAATCTTTCATGCCAACAATAAACTTTACTTTCTCGTGAATTCACTCATAGCACGCTCACCCGGACCTTTTCTCAGAGTATAGTAAGACAAACATCTTAATTATAACTTTTTAGGTCTTAGAAGTAAGTCCCACATATCCTATGCCGACTTTATATTGTTTTGTATATTAATTCTTTTTATTATATATATATATATCATATTTATTAATAAATAATATAATTGTACATTTACGTTGATTTCTTTTCTATCATATTGAATTTTATGAGGCAATCCAATTATTTTTAAATAAAAAATAATAAAGTATAATCTACCCTTCAATGCTAGAATTAAAGCTAATAAAAGTGGTTTAAACTGAAAGACACATTACATTTAAACATTTGATTTATTGATTGGCATTTTTTTTCAAGAGTAAGATTTAAATTATCTCTTTTTCAAATAAAAAAAATGAAAAGATACTTTCAAACTGGGATCATATCATTTCGGCTTTAACAAAATGTTATTTTAAGCTTAGGGGTTCCTTCTGCAACTGCAATGATATGTAAACTAACAAAAGTAATAAAAAAATTGACAATTATTATAGATATATTTATGAGGTACTAAATTTGATAGACAGAAAATGGATAGAAAATAAGATCAACTGCCTCAATGAAAGAGGCTTGGAAACTTGAGATTTGTACAATTTTGACAACCAATGTGTGGAACTTGATTGAAGAAAATGCGCATGCAGCACACAAATACATATCATTGAAACAACAATAGTGTCTATTGGAGACAAAATCGAACAATAATGTTGGTTAAGAGTTTGATAACGAGTAGTCGAGCATTTGACTTATTGATTAGTGTATGATTTATTTATTTAAAAAGTAAGATTCAAATCTCCCTTCTTTCAATTATAAAAAAAAAAAAAGAGTTTGATAGCGAAAGTAACTAACATTGACACATTTGACAACACCGTTATTTTAGCTATTTTTGTTATAATTTTGGGGCAAGAAAGCACCTTTTATAAAAAATTAGGATGATACTCGTAGTTACGCTATGGAAAATGTTAAAAGAAATATAAATTATATTGTATTATATTTCAATTTGATATTTTTAAAAGATAAATTGTTTATAGAGAAAAAAATAAATTGATTTTAATTACAAAATTAAATATATAGGGAGAGATTCTAATTGAATGACACTTGTCATTCAATTAGATACTCAATTGGAATTCAATTAAACACTCAATTGAAAGAAATTGAGAAATCAAATTATGCTATTTTTATATATAGTAGAGAAAAAGATAAATTGATTTTAATTACAAAATTAAATATATAGGGAAGGATTCTAATTGAATGACACTTGTCATTCAATTAGACATTCAATTGGAATTCAATTAAACACTCAATTGAAAGAAATTGAGAAATCAAATTATGCTACTTTTATATATTGTATTAGATTTCAATTTGATATTTTTAAAAGATAAATTGTTTATAGAGAAAAAAATAAATTGATTTTAATTACAAAATTAAATATATAGGGAGAGATTCTAATTGAATGACACTTGTCATTTAATTAGATACTCAATTAGAATTCAATTAGACACTCAATTGAAAGAAATTGAGAAATCAAATTATGCTATTTTTATATATAGTAGAGAAAAAGATAAATTGATTTTAATTACAAAATTAAATATATAGAGATGGATTCTAATTGAATGACATTTGTCATTTAATTAAACATTCAATTGGAATTCAATTAGACACTCAATTGAAAGAAATTGAAAAATCAAATTATGCTACTTTTATATATAGTAGATATAGCACTTGCCTCCGCTTTCCAGGTTTAGTAGCTGGTTTTTTATACTCACATGGCTTTTCTTTTTTGTTGGATTGATTGTAGCAGTTGATTTGGCACATCTATCTATACCATATCTGTCACTAAACTTAGGGACAAAGCCAACAACCATAAACCGTCATTAGCTGATTTTGAGGAGAATACCATGGGTAATTTTGTAGGAGCTCTGGACCACCTTGTAATCATTTGTGCTTGATCAAGTCTTCAATTTTTCACTCCTTTGATTTTGGAAACTGACCAACTAAACCTTAGGAGTAAAGATTTTAAAAACCTTATTTACTATGCCTTTTTAGCTCTGTTTATGAATAAACTCTTGGAATATTTAAAAGAGAAATTTTCTTGTCATTTTTGAAACTCTTGATAATGAGCTGGAGGTAATAAATAGCAGATCTTAGGCCCATTACACCTATCTCGATTCTAGGAAATTTGACACCTCTGCTTTGTAGCTCAGTTTAAGAGGCTTTTAATTTTTTAATAAAAAGGCCAATCCAGGGCCAATGAATTGGGCTAGTAGGAAATCAGAAAAATCACTTCCATTCCGTGACAATTTATTTGCAAAAGATGTGATGCACAAGTTTTGGAAATAAAAAGAACAATGCCTGACATCATTGGTAAAGGAATTAATATTGAAACTCCATTTGTTTGTGTTTCTCCTAGAAATTTGAGAATACAACAAACGAGTGCAACGCTGCAACTACTTTGTAGGAGTAGTATTAGTTCATCCAGGCCAATTAATTAATTTCATTGATAACCATAACATCACTTTTCCCAAGAGCATTGGCAGATCGCATCAATATCCAAACTGAGAATCGCTGCCCCCCAAAACATGCGGACACAGTAATTGTAGTCTCTGCCATACGTTCCAGGAATATGGTAAGCTTTTCGTAGTAAACAGAAAACCAAGAGACGCAGCTGCTTCTCTGGTAGGGGTCCGTCGTTCTCGTCCGGCTTTCACTTTGCAAGTCATTCACAATTATTTTTTTTATTTATTAGTATTTCATTGTCAATTCTTTATTTTCTTTTTTTTTTTATTGTTTCCTACTGCTAGTATATTTGTAGTTTATTGAGGCGTCTTTCTCTGATCTGACCCCAAAAGATAACGGTACTTGACAAATTTAACTGTTTCTGCGTCCACCCTCAGTTATTACTGGCTACATCTACTGTCCTATCCGTAATGAAGCTATGAATGAAGCTCTCCCCCTACCCTAACTACCTTCCTCGTCTAGTTATCCCTCTTTTCTTAACCTTGATTTGAGAAAAGCCAAAAAGGTTCATTGTGGGTCTGGATTTCGGGGATGTGACCTAACACCTTCCAAAAGACGGAAACAAAAAATCACTGTTCAAAATCTTTGGGAGTTTCGGCAGTAAAACGTCGAGGGCCAGGGGGCATATAATTACAATGTTATGAGCGCATGGCACGTAGGCAGGGGCCATGCTAGGCAGACTGGTCTTTGATCTAAAGCCTTAGGGTGATTACTATGCTATTTTGGAAAGATTTGAGAGAAATTGTTTCGGATAGAAAAGCAGGGGGTAAATAGTGAGCTACCGCTACTACTGGTAGCGTACGTAGGGGAGAGTGAGGGCCACCGCGTGCTACCTCATGTCATGTTGACGTGCAATGGTCTGACGTTTGGCTGGAATATGCAACTTCAAACTTGGGCTCGCTCGATATGCTGTTGCTTGCTATTGCCACTAATGCCCACCAGTGCATATTTCCTTTTCACGTGACTATCTATGTTTTGGGGAAGAAAATTTGTTGACATCAATGTCCATACTAGCTTTCAAGTTATTAGTAATTTATCTCATGCTTTTTTCGCTTACAGATATATCAAAAGTTTCTCCCTTCCCTACCTCAGCCTTCATACGCCAAGACATGAATTCAAAATATCATTGATCCGCATGCATGATTTTTGGCTTTGATTTATTACTACTTAACCACACATTTCCTACTAAACTAGCTATCTTTTTATGTAATACAATCCACATATCATGGTAGCTTAGCTTTATCCAAATCAATCTGGCGTTTGTCTAACTTTAAGAAAGGCTTTGCGTATAATGACTATTCAATATGACGAAACTGCATCGAATGTAACAAGTTTCTGCAAATTAAATTGGTGATCAATGTTAGTTAAGTTAAGCCTTAAAGTATAAATTAGACAAATTGGTAAAATTATGGTCCTATACAATAGTATATTCTGTTTTTTCGGTACAAAAGTGTACTCTCTTTTTGATCCATTCGTAAGTCATTGTAACCCTCTTCCTAGTATTATTAAGAGGGTAGAAAGGAATCACTAAAACTAAACCTGGAAGGGTAATAAGCAACGCTGTTTTTTTTTTTTTTTGGCTTTCCACATGTTTCTGCTGATCCTTCCTTTTCCTTTATAGTCTTTCAACGTGGTTTGAACCAAGGAAAAGATCTTAGTAGAAGGGAGGGGAGTCAGGGAGCCGCACCAGGAAAATGCGATCTTATGACGTAATCTCTGAACCGTAACCATGCCTCTTACCCTCATTTCATGCTTCTAAAAGCTCCAAAAGAAAGAACGTTGAAGACGAGATCTGAGAGAGAGAGAGAGAGAGAGCTCATCTCATATATGTTCCATGACAGCTGCCCTTCCAAAATCCTTATTGATCACTGGTACTACCACCACATAGTACACAGAAAAATCGACGACCACACGTTGTAGAAAACAGCAATGACAGTCCCCTGTCTATATCAATTTCCGGACAACGATATATATTTATATATTGCCAGCTGCTTACCGGTGCGTAACTCCTAAGGGGAGGCCCCCCATCGTTCTTTCTTCCCTTCCCTTGCAACGTTCTTGATCCTTATTTCTATTAAATTGCATGTTGTGATAAATGTCCAATCAAGTAAGGGGAAGTGACAAATTGACTAAATACGAAAACAAAACCATGTAAAGTTTTTTTCTTTTGTTTTGAAAAAAATTCTATAATTTTTATTAACAATCTTAAAAATTTACAATCATTAATATTTTTCACGTAACCAAAACCAGTTACACCTAAGAGCTCTCTCTCACACTCTCTTAAAGTGTCTTGCAACTCTCAAAACAATAAGCACATGTTTATCAAGTAAAACAATTACTCACTAACTTTTTAACCAAAAAAGTTCTAGACAAACATAACTAAAATTTGAGTTCAAATATTCCCAACAATCTTCAATTCGATTCAAATTCACTGCTACTTGCACTATCAAAAAACTGACCATTACTGATAGAAATTTATCCATAGAAAAAATCCATCAAAAATTATCAATGAAATACTGATAGAATCAAGCTATGACTGATTACCGATGAAATAAACCAACAGAATATAATCTGTCAATATTCAGCCAGTAAAACAATGGCGTGAAATGTGGTGTGGTGGTGCGAAGATTACCAACAAAATTAATTCATTGGTAATGCCTTGTCAATGGAATTTTTTGACCATTTTACCGACGAAATGGTTGGTTGGAAAAGTGATCAAATCGCCAACCAAATCATCGATGGAATTTTGGTTGATAATGATGTTTAAAAGATTTACGAAATTTTGATTGATAATGATGTTTAAAAGATTTATAAGATTACCAACAGAATTTTAATTGGTAATTATTTTTTAATTATCGACGGAATGTTCCATCAATAATTTCAATTAAAATTCCCGAGCAAACCTTTTTCCCACATTTCTCCTTTATTCTCCCTCAACTCTCGTTCTCGTTATTCCACCTACCCTCCGGCCAACACCATACCACCCTCCGTCGACCCCTACGCTCACCGAAGTAGCAGTTGTCAGTCGACCCAGCCCCTCTACCCTCTGCTTGTGCATTTCTCCTTCTCCCTGTGCCTTCCATCTCCTGTTTTTGCTCTAGCCGTTAGTGCATTTTGGTAGCCAAACAATAACGTTTCTGTTTTGGTAGTTTAAGGTTTTAATTTTAAATGATTTTGTGATACATTTAGGGTTTGATTTAGGGTTTTTTTATTTGGGCATTTGTCGTTGATTTGTTGATTTTGTTGGCTGTTGATTGAAAGAACGAAATTTGCATTGTAAAGAAATTTCGTTGGCTGTTGATTTTGTTCATAGGCTTTTGGTTTAGGCTTTTCATAAGTTGAAATGTCTGGGGATTATAAGAGCTAATTTCACACAAAACCAAAGTTCTGTTTGTATGTGGAAAGTGTTTTACATGATGTAGAAATAGATTGTTTTTTTTTTTTGAAAGATAATGTAGAAATAGATTGTTAATTAAATAATATAATTAATCATGTAATTAAATTAGTAATTTAAATAATGAAATGATAGTAATTAATCAATTCCAAATGTATTATAATTAGTAAATTGAGTATTAAAAAATGTATTTAAATTAATTAAGCTTTTATTAAAATAATTAAATAATTTAACTAATCAAATGAAAAAAAATATTTTAGTAGGCAATTAACAAAATTAGTAATATTGTTTAATTTTAAATAATATTTAAATAAATTAATGTGTTTAGTGAGGTGATTAAATAATTTAACTACTCAAAGTAATTAAGCAATTATTTAAATCAGTAATATTATGTATTATGTCTAATTCCATAAGTAAAATAAATTAAAACCACCAAGCGTGAGGCTTTTTTCGCCCATTTCCTTTCTTTCTCTTTTCTTCTAACTTTCCTGCTCCTTGACCCTCAACCCCGTGCCCCTATTCCCCCCGACCTTAATGCCTGGAGTAATGTCGACGACTGACCCAGGCCTTCATCGGTCCCACCGTTGTCCCCTTCCCTTGATCGGCTTTTCTTCTCCTGTTTTCCCTTTTTCCTGTCCGACCCACCCGTCCGACCAACACAGCCTCCCCTTCTTGAATATTTGAGGTGTTTCTGTTGGTTGTTTAAGGTTTTGATTTATTGTTTGTAGGGCTTTGATTATGGTTGTTGTTTTGGTTATTTGATGTCTAGGGTTTTGCTGTTTTGATTTGATTTGTTCAGATTTCTTGAAGAATCTGATTATGAATTATTTGCTTGTTTAGTTGGTGAATATGAAGATTGTTGTTGATTGTGAGTTATTTTCTTGAACAATTTTTTAACAACTTAGTCGTATGAAAATCTGTTAGGTTATTTGGCTGTTGCTTGAACAATTTTTAAACAACTTAATTTTTTCAAAATTTGTTGGATTATTTAGCTAATTGTTAGGGTTTAAGTAAATTAAATTAGGGTTTAGGTGTTAATCAAATGGAAAAATGTTTTAGTTAACTAAACAATTAACTAAATTAGGGTTTAGTAATATTATATAATATTTTATTTATTTGAATTAGGGATTAGGGTTTACGGAATTAATTGCATAATTTAGGGTTTAGGGTTATCATGTATTGGTTATTAATTAATCAGTTAATTAAATTAGTTAATTTAGTAAAATTTAGAGTTTAGTTATATTAATTAAGGTTTTATTAAATTAATCAAATGACAAAATATTTTACAAATTAAGCAATTAACTAAATTAGTAATATTATTTAATTTTAAAAATATTTAGGGTTTAGTCTTATAAGTAATGAAGCAATTTATTATATAAGTAATATTATATAATATTATATTTATTTCATGTATTTCTTCCACTTATGATAGATTAAAGTTCTATAGGATGAAGAGGTGATCACGTGACTTGGTTTACAATTGAAAGTTATGTGATACATTTGACTTAAATTATTTTTTCTCAAATTAAAATTTAGATTAACAATTGAAGCTTTTGTTGCACCCGAGCATTTGGCTCATTGGTTGGTGCATGATCCCCTGCTTAAAGAGTAGAGTTCGAATCCCCTTTCCCCCAATTATAAAAAAAATCTAAGCTTTGGTTTTAATATTAGAGAAGTAGTAAGCTATAAAAAACTCACTAGTTTTACATAATTAATACCATTCCTTCAAATTATCTTGAAAAAATGGAGTTTTCTGGATCTAAAATCTAAGCTTTGATTTTAATATAATAAAAGCAATAAGCTATAGAAAACTCACCAGTTTTACATAATTAATAGCATTATTTTGAATAATCTTGAAAAAAATAGAGTTTTTTGGACCTAAAATTGAGGTTGCCATGATCTCTCTAGCCACTGTAGAAAGTTATAACTTTAGCTGTAACACCTGACCCTAATTTATCTGTGATATGTCATTCACATGCAATGGATAGCATGTTTATATATTGAATTGCCCGGGAAATAAGTTAAATGACAATATTGCCCCTAAGGGTATGATCAAGTTAAATAAGTTTTGAACCAGTTTAAATAGAGAATTGAGGATGAATTTGAGAAAACTAAAACCCATGGATTGGTTTAAAATGAGAATTTGGAGTTCGAAGTTCAATTTGGAGTTAATCGGGAAAATTGACCGATTAGGGACAAAACGGTCATTTTTCAATTTCAGGACAGAAAGAGGATTTTAATAAAGATTTTGATTTTTATGACCAAGAATGATTATATGGAATATAAAATGATGTTGGGAACATAAAATGAAGTTTAGCAGTGAAAAAGTGCAATTCTCGGTATTTTTGGGACACAAGGGCAAAATAGTAATTTTGCCATTAAAGGACGAATTTGGAATTTCTGAAAAAGATTTTTTGATCCCATTTGATTTAGATTGATCATATTAATCAATTGAAGTGTTATTTGAGGTTGAAAAGTGGAAAAAGAAGAAATTTCGGTGATTCTGGAATGTAGGGGCAAAATCGTAATTTTGCCACCGGAAGGCCAAATTTAATTTTTCGAGAGGATTTAGATCAAATTTGACAAATTGGAGTGTGGTATGAGTTTGAGGAGTGAAAAATATGCCTTGTGGCAATTTTTCAATTTTTGGGGCAAAAATGTAATTTTACACTTTTCGGGGGCAAAAGTGTAATTTTACACTTTTCGGGGGCAAAAGTGTAATTTCATAAAATTACACTATAAAAATTATTAAAATTTCTTCTAGAAGCTTCTGGAAATTCAGAGGATAAGGTCTGGATTTAATTGGCAAAAAGAAAGTCAAAAAAAAAAAAGAAAAAAAATAATAAAATATTGAATAGTACCAAAACATGTGTAAAAATAGATTATTTTATTATTTAAGTAATAAAAGCCATCAAATATCAGCCAAAGCATTGTAAAATTCGGCTAAGGCAACAAGAATAGAGAAAAGAAGAAGAACTAAGAACCCTAAGTAGAAATCAAAGGGAAAGTGTAGAGATTCAAACAATTCACAAGGAAAAAGGTAAAATTTCTTTAAATTTCTTCTTGATCTACACTACCCATATGTTCTTTTTTATTTTCCATGCTTTAAACATGAGCTTGCACAATGAACCCTATGCTGGCTGAACCTAAGGGAGGGATTTTTGAGTTTGATTTAATTAGATTTTAAGTTAATTAGTTGTTGTTAGTTAGGTAGAAATGAAAAATGGTAAAAATAAGCAAGGAATAGGATTTTTTTCCATTTAAAACCGATTATACTGAAATTTCCAGGAGAGAAATCTGTGCTGAAAGTGATGAGATTTCATGGTATTTATAAGAATTATGATGAATTAATGGTGTAGAAAAATTATGAGAATTTTTAGAACAAAAACTGAAATTTTTACCCACTAGGGGTATTTTCGTAATTTCAGTCCGGGACTGAAATTTTGTATCACACTGAGGGACATTAAGTCCAATTGGATATAATTGAGGTATTTTGATGAATTATGGTGAATTATGGATATAGGAAATTAATGAGAATTTTCGGAGAAAAAAATTGAATTTTTACCCGTTAGGGGTAAAATCGTAATTTTCAGTCTAGGACTGGTAAATTGACCCGTAGTTGCTGTCATTGAGTAATTGGAATGTAATCGAACAATTAGAAACTAAAACGGGTCAAATCGGAATTAAAATAAGGATTTTAGCAATTTAGACGCGTATAGGCGAGTCGGTCGGACAACGTGAATAAACGATTGTCCGAATCATTTTTAGCTCAGTTCATGCATCACGTAGAGCCTGAAATTGATTATGAGAAATTGACACAATTTATTGAAATTTGTGTCACACGTATCGCCTAGGTGGTGGGTCCCCCAGACACCGGAGAAAAACGGTGTAGTGAAATTAAAAACGGGAGTATCGGGCACTCCTGTGACAAGGTGAGTGGATAAATTACCGTTTTCAATATCTGAAGTAGCTTTATTTGGTTATGTGTTATGAAAAATAAATTGAATTTCATAAATAATTTTTAAATCGAAAAATGGATTTTTAACACTGAGTATGTGGAGACCGGCATGAAATTTCGTTTATGTATTAAAAATTGAAATTGTGGCTTATGATCTTGGTGAGCATGCTTGGCTGGTTTATTGTATTAAAATTTGCATGAATTGCTGTTTGCCGTGTAGGCTGGTTTGTATGAAAATTGCCTTGTTATGCCATGAATTATTATCGATTGGTGGGTTGATGAGTCGCTGCAGTGGCGGGTTTCCGTGGACTGCCTTTAGGAGGAGCACGGTAAACTCAGGAATCATATAATCTCGGTTAGAGAGGCGCGTAGGATAACTCCCGAGATACACAGAGAATTCACTCCATGTCTAACCCAACGTGAGAGTGAATTCGACCAACGCCAAGGAACGGCTATATTTTTCAATTACAATATAAATTGTAACAGCCTTGGCGTACTCGATGGAACACTCTGATCAAGTGTTCACGAGTATAAAATTTGGTCAAAACCTGATTTTACAAATAATTCATAAGCCTTGTGTTGGAATTAATGTAATTATTTAGCATGATTTTACTAACTGGGTATTATAAATTTCTTGGTGATATGGCCTTTTTATATATAAATTGTCTCCATCTACTCGACTTTAGATGTCGTGGATGGTATTTATCTGAGTCACTGGGTTGTAAAACTCACCCCTCAATTTCCCCATTTCAGGCTCACAGACAGTTGTAGATAGAGGACTCTGTTGAGGAGAAGGTTTAGAGAGATAACCTTCTGGACACAGGTTCATTTCATAGATTGTATTTATCTATTTTGGGCCCACTTAACATTGTAAATTAAATTTTATACTTCAGTTATCTGTAGTACTATATGTAATAATATATTTTGTTTTTACGCTGTAAAAATTATATCCGGATATCTATATAAAAATTGTTTTATAAGAAAATATTTTATTTTATGAAATATTATTATTTTATTCCATTAAATGTAATTTCACTCGAATTTCACGTTTTAGATATCCGATTTCAATTCCGACTTCAATTTATGAATTCTTTACGCGTAAGTAACATTTTTTCCAAACTTTGAAATTTTCGACGAAAAATGACCGAAACGCCCCTGTGTAGTAATTTCTGTCTTTTTCCCTGTTTTGGTTCGAAAAGGGACGAAATGTTTTAAAGTATGGAATAAATAAATAGAGACTCACAGGGGAACTAGAAAGACTGGTACGAGAGCCTTGCGAGGTTTCGATATGGTACTCGGGGAATGAGTACATATCGGGACATCGCGGCGGTTGTCACGGACTCGAGGGTGGTTCCGGGTCGTGACAATTCGATTGGTATCAGAGCTTTAGTTTTATTAAAGCTTTTGAGTTTAAAGCTGGTTATTTTGGAAATTTGTTTTAAAGGAAAGTACAATGTTAGTGTGGCCCTAATTGAGATAAGTCAGTTGCATGTAGTTGCATATAGAATATTAAGTCACTTGGACTTGTTCTGTCCTCTCTTGTAGATCACTATGTCTAGTGAGGGACCGTTGGACTCGACAGCTGGGAGTCGTAGACGTTCAGTATCTAGTAGCCCAGAGAGGTATCCTTTCAGAGTTCGTGAAAATTGGGATCCCTCAAGATTGAGAGCGCAAGTTCGAACTCCTGAGAGCTCTAGTGCCTCCGAGACCGATGAGAGTGTTAGTAGTAATGACACTAACCTATGCATTAGGAATTCTCTCTTGAGAGAGATTGAGAGAGATGAGGAGGCGAGAGAAACAGTGAGAAGGTTAGAGGAAATTTGGACTGCTAGGAAACCTCCCCCATTAGTAGTTAGACCATTTCCTCTTGGCGGTGGACCAAGAATAAGGGGTCGACAAGGAAAAGGTAAACCCAGAATGTCCGTGATTAATCCTTTTTCCCAAAAGCCACTAGTGATACGAGATTTTCCTCCCGGTTGTGGAAGGAATGCCGTCCCGGTGAGCGATAAGGAACGCAAAATAATTCAACAAGCGGGGACTAGCAAACCAAAAGGGAAGTCTCCCAAGACGGCAGAGGATACTGAGGAGGATGACTCTAGTGATACCTAGGGTATTAGCTAGATTTCTCACATCATTCCAAATTTTGGTAGATGTAATACAAGCGGAAATAGCCATAGATAATGTCTAAAGGAATTGAGAGTCAACTTATGTTCTGTAAAATATGAACGGATTGTAACATAGTTGTTTAACCGACTTAATATATATATGTGTGTATATATATGAACATCTTTTGGTATAAAAGAAATGGATTGGCAATGTAAGTATTGAGAATAAATATTTGCAGTAGTGGCATATTTGATCACCACTTAATGAGATTAAGGTAAGGATTGTAAAATTTGAGTATGGTGGAAATGAGAAGACGATATCATGGTATTATAAGATAATGATTTGACCCAAATATAGATCAATAAGAGATAAGTTAAGTACGAATATGAATACTCTGATGAGCAAGGATATGTCTTTAGAAAAATGGTGTATTTGGAATATAAATGAAGAAATTTTGGAGTCAAACATTGGAGTAATGGAGTCAACATAGTGACTTGTTTATAGTCAGTGACTGCAGCACTGGTTATACACAGGGAATTGTGTAGACTCCCGATTTAAAATTTCAAGCTATAATCATGGATGAAGGAATTTGAGAAGGACAAATTGTTTTGTGACTTATTTGTACCAAAAGTGAATAAATTATCGGAGTTATATGATATGAAGGATAATTAAATATGAATAATAAAAATAGTAGTGGGGTGCGATAATATCAGTATTAAGGCATCGAATCTCATAAGCACTCCGAAGTTAAGCGTGCTTGAGTAAGAGAAATATTATGATGGGTGACCTCCCGGGAAGTATGTTTTAAGATAAAATAGAGAGTGTGAGGATTTGAAGATATTTATTGATGGAAGTATAAATGGTAAAATATTTGATAAGAGTAAACAAGGATTGAATTATGATCCAAGTATTTGGAGATTTAGAGTGATATGAATTAATTACAAAATATTATCGTTGGAAAGGAAACGGAAATATGTTATGAAAATTACAAAAGTCCACTGAGAAAGGGTGAATTTGATGTATTAAAATAGATAACATGGATAAGATGAAATTAAAGTACTGATCCTGAAATTGAGATGGAAGATCAATTGTATTAATTGAGGTGTAAATTCAAAAATGGAGTATGTTACAACAATGGTTGTGAAAATAGCCTAAAGGCAAAAGATTTATTTTGATTAAGTAGATTCCAAAGGTGACAACACGGTAACAGTGGTTGTTTAATACTATTATGTTAAGAATCTCTTATGGCTGAATAGCATAAGTAAAAGTTTGAGTGATATGAAAGTAAATCTCATGAGATAAAGAATAGTCATTGGCTTAATACAGAGTTTTGTTAATTGGAATTTTAAATGCAACAGAAAAGTGTTGAAATAGGAAATGAAGAGTAAATCGAAATATTCCTATATTGATCCACATGTATAGACATGTGAATGGAAAGAAAATTTAAAAGTTACCGAAAAGGTCACATTGAAGTACATTATTCTGAAAAGTGATAAGATAAATGATGAGTCGATTGAAGTCTGATTTTAAGAGAATAAAGAAGATAAAAAGAATTAAGGTTTGGGAATGCTAAAATAAAATTAAAGGAAGAATTGGATAAATGATGGAATAGTGACGAGAAATATCAATGCTGAGTGATGAACATGTGAATGAAAGGTTATAATGATGACACAACAAAAGAGATAATGTGAAGTATTGTTATGGAAAAATTTTAAATTTGATTTTTAACCCAGTAGAATGAAAAGAATTGATAACAACACTAGATTATTTAAGTGATATACTGGGAATCCTTGAAGATAAAGTGAAATGTGAATAGTGGAATGTGTATTTGAATATTTTGGTAAGCACATATATGTCATTATAGAAAGAATATGTTTGGAGTGTGGAGAAACAAACAAAGGGTTAAGTATTTCCAAGTATGTTTAAATTCTTTAAGAGAAAATTTCAAAGCATGTGTGACGAGTATAATAAGTGTGGTTTGGAAACTGGCTAAAGAGCCAAATGGCTAAATTATGAATTGGGTAATCACTGGTTGTGAGAAATAAGACCTGGATAGATATTTATAAAGAGAATATATTTAAGAGGAATTTTGCTATGAACGAGACATATAAGGTTCAAATTGGTTTAAATCTTGAATGACGAATCAAAAGTGAAACTGATGATATTGTGTGAGATACAGTGAATCATGTCAAAGTGAAAACTTAAAGTATCAATGGAATTAGAAAATGTATGTGCATAGTAGACAACAATTGAATAAAAATGGTATGGAGTACATGAGGAATATATAAGAATAAGATGCAAATTAGATATGGGAAGCTTATTATGGATTTGAAAAATATTCTATTTTTGGATAAATTGAAAGCGTCGAGAGTAGGCCTGATATCACATCGGTTAAGTGTGACCCTCTTGCATGAGTGAGCTCTAGCTTGAGACATATTCTGGTGGCTGACAGACTGTTAGACATGGCTGGGACCATGGTCTGTGATATACGTGGCAAGGCCACAGATGATTTACGTGGTTGCGACCACTTGATAGCTTTGATGTCGGCCAACATCGTTGAGATTGCCATGGTATTATATGGGAATCTGGTGGAAGCGATGCTTCCGGATGTCATTACGTGGAAGTGGGTCCACGTGTTATGTGATGTTTTACTACTCGAGAGCATTGTGAGTTTTCGACGCGTACTTTTATGCATAGAAATGACTATATGATCAATTAAAGTGAAGAATGAACTTTAAAAGTTCGAAGTTTGAAATTGATGTGCGATGACGTGTGTGAATAACACAATAATGAAAATTTTCATTTGGAAGTTAAAGCTTTACGAATTTAAGGAATTGTTGGGAAAAATAGTCAAGAAAATGGAATATGTAGTAAGAATCCAAGTGAAATGGATTTAAATGTTGACATTAAGAAGATTAAGGAAAAATCTAAGCCGTAGAATGTAAAGTCAATATGAGATATGTGGGGATCATAGAGACTACTAATTTTCCCCTACATAAAAGTGGTGTACGGAAAGAATGTGATATGCAAATGATGTTATAAGATACATAATCATGTTTGAGGATGGGAATGAATGAATGGATGTTAAAAAGATGTTGAGGAATGATCAAGTGATAATGGTGATTGATATATATATACACAAGTATGAGAAAAGATTGAAATTGATACAAATGGAACAGAATTTTAGTTCAAACTTGATAAGAGGAATAGAGACACCGAGCATGCCTCTAGGCAAGGAATTGTGATTGAGAAAATTATTGATGATCAAATTCTGAAGGATCAGGATAACTATACGTGAAATACGTAAGTTGAGTTGAAGGAAATCGAGATAATGAATCAGAAATTTCCTTACAAAAGAGATAAATGAGAAAGTTAAATATAAGACGAAGATCAATTGTTCTATTCTCGAGGAATACGATGACTGAAATTTTGAGGTCAAAATTTTATTTTAAGGGGGGTAGTGTTGTAACACCTGACCCTAATTTATCTGTGATATGTCATTCACATGCAATGGATAGCATGTTTATATATTGAATTGCCCGGGAAATAAGTTAAATGACAATATTGCCCCTAAGGGTATGATCAAGTTAAATAAGTTTTGAACCAGTTTAAATAGAGAATTGAGGATGAATTTGAGAAAACTAAAACCCATGGATTGGTTTAAAATGAGAATTTGGAGTTCGAAGTTCAATTTGGAGTTAATCGGGAAAATTGACCGATTAGGGACAAAACGGTCATTTTTCAATTTCAGGACAGAAAGAGGATTTTAATAAAGATTTTGATTTTTATGACCAAGAATGATTATATGGAATATAAAATGATGTTGGGAACATAAAATGAAGTTTAGCAGTGAAAAAGTGCAATTCTCGGTATTTTTGGGACACAAGGGTAAAATAGTAATTTTGCCATTAAAGGACGAATTTGGAATTTCTGAAAAAGATTTTTTGATCCCATTTGATTTAGATTGATCATATTAATCAATTGAAGTGTTATTTGAGGTTGAAAAGTGGAAAAAGAAGAAATTTCGGTGATTCTGGAATGTAGGGGCAAAATCGTAATTTTGCCACCGGAAGGCCAAATTTAATTTTTCGAGAGGATTTAGATCAAATTTGACAAATTGGAGTGTGGTATGAGTTTGAGGAGTGAAAAATATGCCTTGTGGCAATTTTTCAATTTTTGGGGCAAAAATGTAATTTTACACTTTTCGGGGGCAAAAGTGTAATTTCATAAAATTACACTATAAAAATTATTAAAATTTCTTCTAGAAGCTTCTGGAAATTCAGAGGATAAGGTCTGGATTTAATTGGCAAAAAGAAAGTCAAAAAGAAAAGAAAAAAATAATAAAATATTGAATAGTACCAAAACATGTGTAAAAATAGATTATTTTATTATTTAAGTAATAAAAGCCATCAAATATCAGCCAAAGCATTGTAAAATTCGGCTAAGGCAACAAGAATAGAGAAAAGAAGAAGAACTAAGAACCCTAAGTAGAAATCAAAGGGAAAGTGTAGAGATTCAAACAATTCACAAGGAAAAAGGTAAAATTTCTTTAAATTTCTTCTTGATCTACACTACCCATATGTTCTTTTTTATTTTCCATGCTTTAAACATGAGCTTGCACAATGAACCCTATGCTGGCTGAACCTAAGGGAGGGATTTTTGAGTTTGATTTAATTAGATTTTAAGTTAATTAGTTGTTGTTAGTTAGGTAGAAATGAAAAATGGTAAAAATAAGCAAGGAATAGGATTTTTTTCCATTTAAAACCGATTATACTGAAATTTCCAGGAGAGAAATCTGTGCTGAAAGTGATGAGATTTCATGGTATTTATAAGAATTATGATGAATTAATGGTGTAGAAAAATTATGAGAATTTTTAGAACAAAAACTGAAACTTTTACCCACTAGGGGTATTTTCGTAATTTCAGTCCGGGACTGAAATTTTGTATCACACTGAGGGACATTAAGTCCAATTGGATATAATTGAGGTATTTTGATGAATTATGGTGAATTATGGATATAGGAAATTAATGAGAATTTTCGGAGAAAAAAATTGAATTTTTACCCGTTAGGGGTAAAATCGTAATTTTCAGTCTAGGACTGGTAAATTGACCCGTAGTTGCTGTCATTGAGTAATTGGAATGTAATCGAACAATTAGAAACTAAAACGGGTCAAATCGGAATTAAAATAAGGATTTTAGCAATTTAGACGCGTATAGGCGAGTCGGTCGGACAACGTGAATAAACGATTGTCCGAATCATTTTTAGCTCAGTTCATGCATCACGTAGAGCCTGAAATTGATTATGAGAAATTGACACAATTTATTGAAATTTGTGTCACACGTATCGCCTAGGTGGTGGGTCCCCCAGACACCGGAGAAAAACGGTGTAGTGAAATTAAAAACGGGAGTATCGGGCACTCCTGTGACAAGGTGAGTGGATAAATTACCGTTTTCAATATCTGAAGTAGCTTTATTTGGTTATGTGTTATGAAAAATAAATTGAATTTCATAAATAATTTTTAAATCGAAAAATAGATTTTTAACACTGAGTATGTGGAGACCGGCATGAAATTTCGTTTATGTATTAAAAATTGAAATTGTGGCTTATGATCTTGGTGAGCATGCTTGGCTGGTTTATTGTATTAAAATTTGCATGAATTGCTGTTTGCCGTGTAGGCTGGTTTGTATGAAAATTGCCTTGTTATGCCATGAATTATTATCGATTGGTGGGTTGATGAGTCGCTGCAGTGGCGGGTTTCCGTGGACTGCCTTTAGGAGGAGCACGGTAAACTCAGGAATCATATAATCTCGGTTAGAGAGGCGCGTAGGATAACTCCCGAGATACACAGAGAATTCACTCCATGTCTAACCCAACGTGAGAGTGAATTCGACCAACGCCAAGGAACGGCTATATTTTTCAATTACAATATAAATTGTAACAGCCTTGGCGTACTCGATGGAACACTCTGATCAAGTGTTCACGAGTATAAAATTTGGTCAAAGCCTGATTTTTCAAATAATTCATAAGCCTTGTGTTGGAATTAATGTAATTATTTAGCATGATTTTACTAACTGGGTATTATAAATTTCTTGGTGATATGGCCTTTTTATATATAAATTGTCTCCATCTACTCGACTTTAGATGTCGTGGATGGTATTTATCTGAGTCACTGGGTTGTAAAACTCACCCCTCAATTTCCCCATTTCAGGCTCACAGACAGTTGTAGATAGAGGACTCTGTTGAGGAGAAGGTTTAGAGAGATAACCTTCTGGACACAGGTTCATTTCATAGATTGTATTTATCTATTTTGGGCCCACTTAACATTGTAAATTAAATTTTATACTTCAGTTATCTGTAGTACTATATGTAATAATATATTTTGTTTTTACGCTGTAAAAATTATATCCGGATATCTATATAAAAATTGTTTTATAAGAAAATATTTTATTTTATGAAATATTATTATTTTATTCCATTAAATGTAATTTCACTCGAATTTCACGTTTTAGATATCCGATTTCAATTCCGACTTCAATTTATGAATTCTTTACGCGTAAGTAACATTTTTTCCAAACTTTGAAATTTTCGACGAAAAATGACCGAAACGCCCCTGTGTAGTAATTTCTGTCTTTTTCCCTGTTTTGGTTCGAAAAGGGACGAAATGTTTTAAAGTATGGAATAAATAAATAGAGACTCACAGGGGAACTAGAAAGACTGGTACGAGAGCCTTGCGAGGTTTCGATATGGTACTCGGGGAATGAGTACATATCGGGACATCGCGGCCGTTGTCACGGACTCGAGGGTGGTTCCGGGTCGTGACATTAGCTTTTTCAGACTACTTCATCAATATTAAAGCCAAAGTTTATATTGTTAATCTAAGTTTTAATTTCAGAAAAAAAAATTTTCCAAATGAAAATTTTCATCAATAATATTGAAAAAAAGTATTGATGGCAAATTGGCAGACGGATCGAACCCATTATCTATCGAATTGCTAATAGAACACTCCGTGGGTAAGTTATTGATGAAATATTTCATCATCGATGGATTTTCCATTATCAACAACTTTATTGTCGATGGAATTTTGATCGAAATTTTCATCGGTAACGTTATATATCGATGGAATCTTTACTATTTTTAACAAAAATTTCAGTCAGTAACGTCCAGTTTTTTTGTAGTGTTGACCTAATGGCTCCACTTCTTCACCAATATTGCAAAAGTGACTTGCTTTATTGTAGGCAAATTCACATCCTTGTACTCAACTTGACATGAAGATATCAACCTATCTTTGTTTTTTTTTTTTAAAAAATGGTTTTTATTAACCTCATCACCAATATGCCATTTCAAGTCTCTAGCTTATTAGATTGCGAGAAATTCTCTTAGTATAATCGGTCAATGAAGGTGAAAAAAGTCTAAATAATTTTCAAAATAAACTAGCCACGCAACAAGATTTTGGTAGCATCAATAAACGAATGACCTATTGTGCTTACCCAAAACAAAAAAGAACAAGTTTGCTCATCAACAAAAACTTGGCAACCTAAACAAAATGGTGTTCCACTAAATTCTCTAAGCAAAATCACCAAAAAACGCTACCATCTATCATAACAAACAATAAGAAAACACCTTAAAAGACTCACAAAGGCAACTTGAATCAGCAAAACAACCTTTCAGATAACATCTTTTTGCAGCCTCAAAATCTATTTTCCTCAATTAAGTATCCCTAGAGTTTTTGCAAAAAGAAAAGCAAATGTATTAAGGAGAAAAAACATAGAAGATCAATCTATCTGTGTTAGTTGTGCTTCCAATCAACTCATACAAATTTTTTGAATTCTTCATTTTTTTCATCTAAATCAACAAACATTTTATGATCTTCAAATCTTCTCCTTAAGCAGAATATCTATAACCCAAACTATCTAACTTCTCAAGAGAAATAAAACTTCTTGAAAAGTTTGGCACGTACTTCACATTCAAAAATGTCTTCACATTACCATCATTGAAGTGAATCTTCACACAACCAATGCCTTCGATTCTTTCCTTATTGTCATTAGTTGTGTAAATTGGTTTATTAGACTTCTTAAGATTCGAAAACCATTCCTTCCTTGTGCATATATGTTTGGGAACATGCAAAATTGAAGACCCATACATCTTTTGTATCTTCGTTGTCCTCTTGCATCATCAAAACTTCAATTTCTTCATCATCACTATTAGTAATCCCATTAGTAGATGATTCCACATTTTTATTCTTCTCATTCTTCTTCCTTTTAGCCTTCATGAAATTACCCCTATCTTCTATTAACTTTTTACAATAAGCTATTATGTGCCCTATCTCATGACAATATGTAATAATATTCTTGATCATTCTAGCCTTTTCTAGGCCTAGAAGTCTATCTACCCCTCATCTTCCATCGTCTTTCTCTTACATAGTTTTCCCCTTACTTTACCATCAAAGCATTAGCCCTTCCTTAATCATTATCGTTCTTTTTAGCTTATTTCAATCTATCATGCACAGTAAGTATTGCAATCACATTGTTCGCACTAAAAATATTTATACCAAATATTAATGTAGTAGTTATAACATTATATATTTTGACAAAAGAAATAATCAAAATTACTAGCTTGTTTTTTAAGAAATCATAAGAGGTTTTTTTTCCTTAACCAAAAGTAAGGTTCTATTAATATACTATAAAAAGCAATGGGGATTAGCCAAACCTATCCAAAAAGTGTACAAACTACAGAGGTTGCCAACACATAAGCTAACTTACAAGGACGAAGTAGTTATATTACATCAAACATGGCAATACGCAAAGCTATTTAATAATTGAGCTTAGATAAGCATGATAAATGGCATCTTACGAACTGGAACACTAATACCAAAAACAACTTCATGCAATAGATTGGTTAAGTACCAGTAACAAGTATAATTACCATAAGCATTATAAGTCAACAATGAAATTATAATAGCCATGGGACACAATAACAACGACAATCAGCTTAGAGAAATAAACATCAAAAGAATAGGTTGCTATGTTTTAGTCGTGATAATAGCAAAATTTACCACAACCTTATGCTATAACCCCCCTAAATTGATTTGATTACAACAAGAATTAAGACCATCTTAAGCCAACAACAAGATTAGGGTAACCATAGGACATGATAACACTAGTGATGAGCTCAAAAAAAGTAATCATCAAAGAGCAAGTTGCTGAATACATGAAGCAATAGTAGCAAAATTAGCCATGACCTCACAATATATGGGTAAAAATACCACTAAGCACACATCTAAGCCATGGAACATTTAAAGAAAGAGTTCCAACATAGAATACCATAAAGGGTATAAGAAGCCATTTGAGTAATCTATATGCCTTCTTTCTTTTGTCGCCCTTTTCTCTCGTCTCTTTTGTAGAAGAGTTGTACAACTTTGCTAGAGCACAACGAAAGAAAAACTCATGACCAAGACCAAATATTAATAATCACCAAGGCATTCAAGGACTTGTCCCATTCAAAAAGTAAAGGTTAAAACAATAAAGAGTTTTATGTACAATTAAAGCCTACTATCAGTTACCTCACCTCCTAAAAAGCCTCAATCTCATTTTTTGCTGGTGATCCATCCAAAACCACCAACATGTGTGTATGTTAAACTCCCTCAATTGGTAGTTGATTGACTATATGGCTAGCTTCATGTATCATGTTGTAGATTTGCCATCAAGGAATTTGAGTTGCGATGTATTGAAGGGCGAGCATGTGGGGTCTTGATCCCTACAGTATAAAATCTGGTTTTTTTGCCTAGCTTTTATGTTCGAGAGTTTCTGACCAATGTACAAGCTTGATAGGTGAAGCCAGCGAAACCTAAGTAAGCCTCAGAATTTCAAATTATATTTACATTGCCAAGGATTTCTAAACTCATATATTCATATAATATTTAAATTCAAGTACCTAAATATTTCTTTGGCCCATAGTTCATGCATAACATTTAACACATTTCTCATGAGGCCATACATTGACTGTCATAATGGGTTCATATCATACAACCCTTATTCAAATATAAATAGCAACATCATGCCTACGCAAATCCCAAATACACATGGTTAGGAAACCAATATCGTAGGCAAAAGTTGACATAGTGTGGACTCAATGCAGTGGACTTATCGGATAGGGAACCTACCAGATGCCAAAGGAATCTATTCCAAGGAGAAGTCATCCAAGCAATCTTATAGCTTTGCTTCTCTACACATGGTACAACGGAGGTGTGAGTTATCTAATACTCAGTGAAGGGAAAAACTAGTATAGCATAATATTTCACATATAATTATATATTTAAGCATATCTAGCCATAAGACAATCATAGTCAAACATCTCCAATTCAGAGGTGCGAGGATCATCCTAATATCCTACATGCACATTTCATCACACTATGCTTGGCTATGACAACATCTCAATGGCATTATCCACCACATGGTTACTCATATTCATGTCTCCATGATACGTGTATCGATCAAGGCTTACCTTTCAAAGCCATTTTTAGTTAGGCTATTTTAGCTCACCCTAGTAGTTGAACATAATCACAACACTCAAACTATGATTCAATTACCTCGAAGCATTTCATCAAATATCAATCATATTTCAATCGTACATCTCCCATATCTTTAGGCTTATCTTTAAATTCGTATCAAATTAATTATCCATAGGCACACACTAGTAGCTAAGGTATCATATCGATTTCAAATCACATTTATCAAAGCTTATCCAAGGCTATGTCAAATCATTCACAAATCAAATAACAATCTTCAGGCGGTCCTCCCTAGACATAGTCAAATCATGCACAATGGCAATCCAGCTAAGTCAAATCACACACAGGCGCTAAGCTCATCAAATCCACACATTGCTGAAGCAACGAGTAGAGAATCAAATCAATGTCTAGAGTAATTTTCCAACAGATGGCATGTGAGACCCTGTGTGAACCTTGTCAAGCTCGTCAAAAGATGGTATTGTACCGAGTGGTACAACCAAGTTAATTTGAGCCTCAAACTAGTTCAAATAGAAATTTTAATAGGAATTAGAGAATTTTAAAACCTACAGAATGATTTAATAGGGTAATTTGGAGTTCAAGGTCTAATTTGGAGTCAATTAGGAAAATTGACCGATTAGGGGCAAAGTGGTCATTTTGCCATTTAAGGACAAAATGGGAATTTTTAGAAAAGATTTTTACTACATTTGATCAAAATTGATTATATGGAGTATAATATGAGGTTTGACAATGAAAAATTTTAAATTTCTGGTATTTTCGGAGTATAGGGGTAAAACGGTAAATTTTTACCCCCAACACTGGTCAAATTTGTGGATTTTATTCATAGAGGGAATGAATAAACATGGCATAATTATGTGGTGGAGAATTTAAGTGAAAAAGTCAAAATAATTAAAATTATGGACCAATGACATTTCACCACGTGTCATGCCTTTATTATTTTATTATTTCTTTATAAAAAGGCATAAAAATCAACCCATAAACCCTATTTTCTCTCACCATATTCGGCCAAGCAAGGAAGAAAAGAAACCAAAGGAAGAACAAAACCTAGGTGGGGAAAAATCAAGGGAAAAGTGTGAAAATCCAAGAAATCAAGCTAGGTAAGTCGAAATTTCTTCGATTTTCCTTGAGATCTACGCTGCCCATACATTATTTTCTCATTTCCATGGCTGAATTGCATGTGTTCATGGAGAGTTCATGGCTGGTCAAATGGGTATGGTGATAGAAATGATGTTGAAATTTGTTGATTTTGAGTTATGTTAGTGTTTAAAGATAGTTAAGCATGTTTAAAAGCAAAATCGTAAGAAAAGAATCCATTTTTCCTAGAATCCTTCATTGGCCGAACCTAGCATGTTGTGTGTGTGTGTGTGTGATAGATTGATTCTTGTTTCAAAAAAAAATGGCTTGGAAAATGATGAATTAAAGTGAGAAAATTAAATAGGAAAAATCACAGTGTTAGTGCACTGTAATGGCTGACTTTTTCCATGAAGAAATGGAAAGGTTTTAATACTGAAATTTGCATTATTTAAATGGTATTTGATGAATTGAGGTATTAGAAAAAGAATGGAGCAATTTGGAGTCAAATCGGACCCATTGGCTAATTTATCGGGTAATCAACCGAATTAGGTCACCGCTGAAATTAAGCAGTTACCTGAACATTTAATGCATTCATATAGAAATTAGGTTAATTTTATACCTAATTAACACAAATATAGTGATTAAATTATTGTGCAAATTGTCAAGGTGGTAAGCCCTCGGATAAAGGCAAGAAAGTCACACTTGAGAATTTACAGTCGAAGTGCCTGAATTCGACTCTCAAAAATTTGTGAGTGAATTTGCATTTCAAAATGGTTTTGGGAATGTGAAGGTACTTGAATAAAAGGCTTGAATGATTTTATTCAACTCTCTTTAAAATAAAAGGGAACCTGGGAACAAGCCTTTAGTGAAAAATATTTCTATGATGTTAAATATGATTGCGATGTACCTATGTATATCTGTATGATGCCTACATGTATTGTTGAGAAATTTATGTGAAATTTGAGTGTACTGAATCTGTGTACCCTTATATTATACTGATATGCATTATTAGTAAGTTTTAACGAATTTGATGTAATCGCACATGTGTGGATTGGAAAGTGCAATGCCGATAATGGAGTGGATAATGCACATGCTTGTAATGGTATGCAAAATGGATAATGCACATGCCCGTAATGGTGTGCAAAGTGGATAATGTACATGATGATATTGCTTTGTGTGAGTAAGGAGTGCACACTCGATCTTATTGCCTGGTGTGAGTAGGGAGTGCATCAGAGTGGAGGAAAATATAGGATGATGAATGAAATTGAATGATTGGTGAATGAAATTGTACGTGATATATATGCATATATGGGATTGTATGGTATGTGAAACCCCTGTTCTGTGACGATTTGTGATAAATCGTTAATTTTGCTATCTTGCTAGAATGATTGGTGTAAATTCATAGATACTTTATCCTTGAATGCATAATAAATTTCGAGTTAAGGAAAAAAGGGTTTTGATGAAATTGACTCATTTTTAAATGAGTGTATCATGGTTTTTAACTCTTCCTGTTGTTAGTGCTTGTTCCCCTATGATATTCATTCACTAAGTTTCGTACTCACAGTTTTTAAAAAATTCATGTTTTCATATCAAGAGACTATTGGATCCTAGATCGAGGAATCCTCGCGAGTTCGTCTCTTGGGTATGTGTTTGGCATTCGACAGTAACCCTTTTTCTTGTAAATTTCTCCGCTAAAGTCATGGGTCCTTTTGTATTGTGAATATGTGTATGCTATTTAAATTGCTAAATATATGACTAGAATAATACATGTATATTGTTGTTAATAATGCCATTGTGATTTGGCTATGCTCACACCCGGAGAAGTGTGTGTGTATGCATGATTTGATAAATATGTTAAGCAACGTAAATGGATAGGCTTGTTTGGGCTTGGTGAGCTACACTCATTGGGCTCATACGCTAGTCATGGCCTGGGAAATTGGGTCGTGATAAAGTTGGTATTAGAGCCATAGGTTGTTAGATCCTATGGTGTTCTTGTTTGGTCCAACAGAGAGTCGGGTCTTTATGTGGACTCTTTGATTTTGAACTATGAGTCGCAGCACATTTCATAATCAAGGACTGCAGAAATTCCCTATCTTAGAAACTACCTTATGCCTTTAAATGTGTTTAATAAAAGGTGTTTGCTCTTGTCTAGGTAAGATGCCACCTAAGACATGGGCCACCTTAAGACGGATGGGGGAGTAAGATATCCCCATTGAGATGACTGATAGGCCACTAGTCTTCACACGTAGATGGCGAGGTAGACATGGTAATGCCACTAGGCCGATGAGGGAGGATACCCCGAGAGTAGAAAAGAGCAGAGACAACCTTTATGTAAGGCCGATAGGCCACTCATTGGGGGCAATACTGTCGAGGATTTGACGGTAGGTTTGCAAGGAGTTACTCGGGTTGTAGAGATGATGGCAGCCCATATGGATGATTTACAAAAAACGGTAGAGGGGAGACATGTAGCACAAGCATCCCTTAGTTCACAAGGCTAGACCGACCGCCAACCTCTCCGAGGGAGAAAGAGGTTAGGTAGAGGTTACACTCACTGATTTCTTAAAGCTTAAGCCTCCATCGTTTACGGGGTCAGATGCATCGAAGAAACCCAAGTTTTCTTGGACAAGATGAAAAGATTTGTAATGCCCTAGGATGTTCTAATGTTAGATTAGTGGAGTTAGTAGCATTCCAATTGGAGGATGCAGCACAAGAATGGTATAACTCCTTGCAAAGGGGTAGGCCGATAAATGCTGCATCGCTGACTTGGAATGAATTCAGTATAACTTTCTTAGATCGATTCTTAACATATAGTGTACGGAATGCCAGGGCTAGAGAGTTTGAGGCACTGGTGCAGACTCCAAATATGACAGTGTCAGAGTATGATATAAAATTCACACAACTGTCTAGATATGCACCTTATCTAGTTTCCATCGAGGAGATGAAGGGCCAAAGGTTTGTGGATAGACTAGTGGAACCATTGTTTAAGGCTATGGTCTCTCGAGAATTCAATACTTACTTTGCAGTAGTGGATTGTGCTCAACAAATTGAGATGAGGACCGGTGAGAGCAAGGCCACAAGAGATAGAGCAAAAAAGGCCAAAACCAAGGTTATCAATGTCGTAGAGACTTCAGTAGTGGAATTTCATTTTCTAACCATCAAGGCTCACAGAGGAGATCAAAGTTACCCCAATTGGGGAGTGATGTGGCGAGTGCCAGTATTGGGTCAAGGTAGAAAACTTTTAGTGAAATAAGGTAACCACAAGAGTTAAGGCAAAGTAGTCAGGCCATTCCTCTTTGTGATAATTATGGAAGACGACATAGAGAACGATGCTATCTTTCTACAAGACTTTGTTTTAAATGTGGCCAACTTGGACATGTTTGGAGGAACTGCTCGATGACTTAACAACCTCAAGGTTCTGTTTGCGGTTCTACTTAGCCAGCTTTGTTTTCTCCTTCGACAGTTGTCTCAATTGGCCAAGAGGTTAACGGGACGAGAGATAGAGGTGCTGGTGTTTCCTCTCGGGGTAGGCCTTTTGAGTCTGGACGTCAAAGTTCTACAAGAAGAGGCCAGGCGAGGATGTATGCTTTAACTCCCCAAGATGCTCAAACATCCAATGTAGTAGTTTCAGGTACTCTTTCCATTTGTAATATGGATGTTAGAGTATTGTTTGACCTTGGATCTACTCACTCATTTATCTCTCCATGCTTTGCACTTCAATTGGGTGAAGAATATGTTAAGAGAGAAGAACAATTAGTGGTGTCTACTCCTTTAAAGAAGGCATTTGTGGCTGAATGGGAATATCAGTCTTGTGAAGTCCAAATCAAGGATAAGAACACCTTATTGAATATAGTGGTGTTAGATAGCCTAGATTTTGATGTGATATTAGGAATGGACTAGTTTTCACCTTGTCATGCTAGTGTAGACTGTTACCATAAGTTAGTTAGATTTGATTTCTCGGATGAGCCATCATTTAGCATCCAGGGGGATAGAAGTAATGCTCCAACCAATTTGATATTAGCCATATCTACTAGAAGATTATTAAGGTAGGGTTGTCAAGGTTACTTGGCTATCGTGAGGGATACCCAAGCAAAGGTTGGAGATATAAGCCAAGTATTGGTAATGAATGAGTTCGTGGATGTATTTCTCGAGGAATTATTGGGTTTACCTCCAGAATGAGAGATTGAGTTTTGTATAGATTTGATTCTTGATACTAAACCCATATCCATACCCCCGTATCGGATGGCACCGGTAGAGCTTAAGGAGCTTAAAGATTAGTTAGAAGATCTATTAGATAAAGGTTTCATTCATCCCAGTGTTTCACCATGGGAGCACCGGTGCTATTCGTAAGGAAGAAAGATGGGTCATTTAGATTATGTATTGACTACCAATAACTTAATAAGGTAATAGTGAAGAATAAGTACCCACTTCTAAGAATAGATGATTTGTTTGATCAGTTACAAGGGGCACAATGTTTCTCTAAGATAGATTTGCGATCTAGGTATCATCAATTAAGAATCCGGAATAAGGATGTGCCAAAGACTGCATTTCGAACCAGGTATGGGCACTATGAATTCTTAGTGATGTCGCTTAGGCTTACTAACGCCCTTGCGGCTTTTATGGATTTGATTAACCGAGTGTTTAAGCCCTACTTGGATAAGTTTGTAGTGGTCTTCATTGATGATATCTTGATCTACTCGAGGAGTTGAAAGGAGCATGAACAACAACTTAAGATAGTACTCCAAATTTTGAGAGAGCATCGATTATATGCCAAGTTTTCCAAATATGAGTTCTGGCTCGAAAGTGTTGCATTCTTGGGACATGTGGTATCTAAGGATGGGGTACAAATTGATCTAAAGAAAATTGAGGCAGTGGAAAAGTGGCAAAGGCCAACATTAGTTACGGAGATTAGAAGCTTTTTAGGGTTGGTTGGCTACTATCGTCACTTTGTCAAGGATTTCTCAAGAATAGTTGCCCCTCTGACCAAGCTGACACATAAGGATACAAAATTTGAGCGGTCAAATGCTTGTAAGAATAGCTTTGAGAAGCTTAAGACATGTCTCACCACAACTCCAGTGTTGAGCCACCACAAGGCATATGAGGTTATACAGTATTTTGCGATGCATCATTGGTTAGTTTAGGATGTGTGTTAATGCAACACGGGAAGGTGATTGCATATGCATCAAGACAACTTAAAAGGCATGAGCAGAATTGCCCCACACAAGATTTGGAAATGGCAGCAATCGTGTTTGCCTTAAAAATATGGAGACATTACTTGTATGGTGAGACTTGTGAAATATACACAGACCACAAAAGTTTGAAATATATATTTCAGCAGAGGGATCTTAACTTGCGGCAACATAGGTGGATGGAGTTGTTAAAGGATTATGATTGTACTATTCTTTACCATCCCGGTAAAGCGAATGTAGTCGCTGATACTTTGAGTCGAAAATCGATGGGGAGCTTGGCACATATCTCTACAGACAAGAGATTTTTAATTAGAGAGATGCATACCTTGGGAGACATGAGTGTGCATTTGGAAGTTTCAGAGGCAGATGCATTGCTAGCACATTTTAGAGTGAGGTCTGTCCTAATGGACCAAATTAAAGAAGCACAAAGTAAAGATGAGTTCGTAGCTAAGGTCCTAGAGGATGTTCAGGGAAAGAAAGAAAAGATGTTTATCAAAGGCACAGATGGAGTGTTGAGGTATGGAACTAGACTCTATGTGCCGGATAGTGATGGATTGAGGAGAGAGATAATAGAAGAGGCTTACATGGTAGCCTATATGATACATCCAAGAGCTACAAAAATGTATCAATATCTAAAAGAGGTGTATTGGTGGGAAAGATTTAAGAAAAATGTGGTTGAGTTTGTCTCCAAGTGCTTA
Source organism: Theobroma grandiflorum (assembly GCA_036013995.1). Taxonomy (NCBI): domain Eukaryota; kingdom Viridiplantae; phylum Streptophyta; class Magnoliopsida; order Malvales; family Malvaceae; genus Theobroma; species Theobroma grandiflorum. The sequence goes on along the minus strand of CP142130.1, from coordinate 12,558,696 downwards.
GTGTGTCAACAAGTTAAAACAGAGCACCAAAGGCTTGCAGGATTACTACAACTGTTACCAGTGCCCGAATGGAAATGGGAGCACATTACTATGGACTTTTGTGAGACCCTGTTAAGCTCGATTAAAAGATGGTATTGTACCGAATGGTACAACCAAGTTAAATCGAACCTTAAACTAGTTTAAATAGAAATTCTAAGAGGAATTTGAAAATTCTGAAAAACACAGAATGACTTAGAATAGTGATTCGGAGTTCAAGGTCCAGCTTGGAATCAATCGGGAAAATTAACCGGTTAGGGACAAAACGGTCATTTTACCATTTGATGATAAAATGGAGATTTTTAGCCAAGATTTGATCACATTAGACCAAAAATAATTATATGAAATATAATTAAGATTATTGGAGTATAAAATGATGTTTAGCAGTGAAAAATTGTGATTCTCGACATTTTTGGAGCACAAGGGTAAAATGGTAATTTTACCACTTGAGGACTAAACGGGAATTTTTTTGAAAATATTTTTGCCCCATTTGATTAATATTGATCAATATTAGTGTTATTTGAGGTTAGAAAGTGAAAATAATGTGATTCCGGTACATTTCAGAGTATATGGGCAAAATCGTAATTTTACCATCTCGGGGGGCAAAACGGTAATTTTCCACCACCAGAACATTTTTTTCCAGCCATGGTCATCTTTTATTCATATCTTGACTTTGACTAATCATGTGGTGGAAAATATTAGTAAAAAAAAAGTTTAAAAAAAGGGGCAAATGAGCACGTGACACATGGCATCTTGATTATTATATCATTTTCTATAAAAATCAGCCCATTAAATCCCTAATTTTCTCACCATATTCGGCCTAAGCAACCAACAACAAGAACAAAGGAAGAACAAAGGGAAAGACAAGAAAAACTAGGTGGAAAATCAAAGAGAAAGTGAAGAAATCAAGGAAACAAGCTAGGTAAGTTAGAAATTCTTTAATTCTCCTTGATACCTAGCTAACCTATGCTTTTGTTCTTGATTTCCATGGATAAATATTGAGTTATAATGATGAATTCAATTCTGAAAAATGGGTATGGAAGAGGAATGATTGTTGGATTGGCTTGATTCTAGATCATCTTAGTGTTTAGAGATAAGTTAGCATGTTAGTAAACAAAACCGTAAGAAAAAACTTGATTTTCCCCATGACTCTTTCAAGGCCGAATATCATAGGTTGTGTTTGGAAAATGAAATAAGTTGAAAAATGACAAATTAAGGTGAAAAAGTTAAGTAGGAAAAATTTCAATGCTAATGCACTGTAATGACTGAATTTTTTCATGAAGAAATGGAAAAGTTTTAATGCTGAAGTTGGCACTATTTAAATGGTATGTGGTGAATTAAGGTATTAGAAAAAGAATGGTGCAATTTGGAATCAAATCGGATGCATTGTCCAATTTATCGGGTAATCGATCGAATTAGGTCAACATCGCGTTTAAGCAATCGACCGGGTATTCTATGCATCTGTATAGAAATTAGGTTAATTTTATACCTAATTAACACCAAAATAATAAATTCCCTAATTTTATTCCGTGTCAAGGTGGTGAAACGTCTGAAAAAGGCAAAGGAATCTCGCTTAAGGACTATTAATCTGAGTGCACCCGAAATCCGGATTTTCGACACTGTGAGTGAATTTGCATTTCAAATTATTTTGGAAAATGTACGTGTGTTGAAATAGATAATTTGAATGATTTTATCCAAATTTCTTAAAAAGCATGCTTGGAAACAAGCCTTTAATAAAAATGTTTTGATGTGTGAATTGTGATATGCATAAAGGCATGAATTCATGTGCTTTATAATATGCTGCTATATATGTGTTGATGTGTGATATGTATTGATAAATAATATTGTGTGAAAATTATAACCGTACATGTGCACAATGTGGGGGAGCACATGTCGGTGATGATGGTTGCGGAAATATGGAGAATGATATTGTTTGTGCACGATGTGGGGGGATGCACATGATAACTCCAGCTATGTGCACGATGTTGGGGGATGCACATGATAACTCCAGCTATGTGCACGATGTGGGGGTTGCACATGAGCTGGTGAGATAGTGGTGATATTGTATTCATCTGTGTGTATATGTATGAAATTGAATACTCCTTCATTGTAAATTAATTTGAGTTGAGGGAAGGGGTTTAATACTAAATTGGATCAAAATGTTTTGTTCCAAATGTGTGCATCATGGTTTAAAATCTTTCCTATATATTATTGCTTGTTTCCAGCTAATGTTCACTCACTGAGTATTGTATTCACAGCTTTCAAAAATTCATGTTTTCAGATCAGGAGATTGTAGATTGCTAGATCGCGGGATCACTGTAGTTCATCTCCTGGTAGGTGTCCGGCATTCAATAGTTGCCCCTTTTTTTGGTAATTTCTCCGCTGGAAGTCAATGGCCTTTTGTAATGTGATTATGTACATGTAATGTACATTGTCAAAGTTTATGTTTGACTGGTATGTATGTAAATATTTTATCTATAATGCCATTGGGAATTGGCTTTGTATGCATTGGGTGCATTACGTGTGGATGCCTCACACGAGCATACGTGGAATAAAGAAAGTGAAAATAGGCTTGCTTGGGCTTGGTGAGCTATGCCCATTGGGTCCTTGCGCCGGTCATGGCCCGAGAATTGGGTCGTGACAACTTTATGATGGGTTTGGCTCTAACTAGTGGGGGTTATGACTCGGTTTGGGTCATAGTGGATCGGTTAACAAAATCATCTCATTTCCTCCCAGTTAAAATTACATACGGGGCTGCCCAGTTTGCCTAGTTGTATGTAGATGAGATAATACGGTTGCATGGCATTCCTATTTCTATAGTGTCGGACAGAGGGACATAATTTACTAGTAGATTTTGAAAAAAGTTGTAAGAAACATTGGGTACTAAGTTGGATTTTAGTACAGCTTTTCGCCTTCAAACTGACGGGCGGTCTGAACGGACAATACAGACGCTGGAAGATATGATGAGGGCGTGTGTAATAGACCTTGGAGTCAAATAGGATCGACATTTGCTTACAATAATAGTTTCCAAACTAGCATCCAAATGGCACCATTTGAAGCACTATATGGAAGGAGGTGCAGGTCACCCATTAGATGGCTAGAGGTGGGGGAAAGGAAACTTTTGGGGCTTGAGTTGGTGGAGGACGCCACTGATAAAATACGCATGATTCGCCAGAGGATGCTTACAGCACAAAGTAGGCAAAAGTCCTATATGGATAACCGACGGAGAGACTTGGAGTTTCAAGTGGGAGACCATGTGTTTTTTAAGGTCTCACCAACAAAAAGGGTAATGAGGTTTGGCAAGAAAGGAAAATTAAGACCTCAGTATGTAGGACCCTTTGAGATCTTAGAAAGTGTCGGAGTAGTGGCATACCGATTGGCATTACCGCTAGACCTTTCTAATATTCACCCCGTGTTTCATGTGTCGTTGTTGAGGAAGTATAATCTAGATCCTTCACATGTAATACAGTATGAAACCATTTAGTTGCAAGATGATTTGACTTATGAGGAACAACTAGTAGCTATCCTTGATAGACAAGTCAAACAGCTTTGATCAAAAGATGTGGCCTCAGTAAAAGTATTATGGCGGAATCACACCAGTGAAGAGGTAACGTGGGAAGTTGAGAAGGAGATGCGGACAAAGTATCCACACCTTTTGATACATAAAGGTAAATTACCTCACTGTTGAATTTAAATTCGGGGACCAAATTTTTATTAGTGAGGGAGAATGCGAGACCCTGTGAGAGCCTTGTCAAGCTCGTTAAAAGACAGTATTATACCGAGTGGTACAACCAAGTTAATTCGAGCCTCGAACTAGTTCAAATAGAAATTCTAAGAGGAATTAGAGAATTTTAAAATCCACAGAATGATTTAAAAGGGTGATTTGGAGTTCAAGGTCTAATTTGGAGTCAATAGGGAAAATTGATCGATTAAGGACAAAATGGTTATTTTACCATTTAAAGACAAAATAGGAATTTTTAGAAAAGATTTTGACTACATTTGATCAAAATTGATTATATGGAGTATAATATGAGGTTTGGCAGTGAAAAATTTTAAATTCTTGATATTTTCGGAGCATAGGGGCAAAACGGTAATTTTTTAGCCCCAACACTAGTCAAATTTGTGGATTTTATTCATAGAGGGAATAGATAAACATGGCATAAATATGTGGTGGAGAATTTAAGTGAAAAAGTCAAAATAATTAAAATTATGGGCCAATGACATTTCACTATGTGTCATGCCTTTATTATTTTATTATTTCTTTCTAAAAAGGCATAAAAATCAGCCCATAAACCCCATTTTCTCTCACCATATTTGTCCAAGCAAGGAAGAAAAGAAACCAAAGGAAGAACATAACCTAGGTGGGGAAAAATCAAGAGGAAAGTGTGAAAATCCAAAGAATCAAGCTAGGTAAGTAGAAATTTCTTTGATTTTCCTTGAGATCTACACTACCCATACATTATTTTCTCATTTCCATGGCTGAATTGCATGTGTTCATGGAGAGTTCATGGCTTGTCAAATGGGTATGGTGATAAAAATGATGTTGAAAATTGTTGATTTTGAGTTATGTTAGTGTTTAGAGATAGTTAAGCATGCTTAGAAGCAAAATCGTAAAAAAAGAATCCATTTTTCCCATAATCCTTCATTGGCCAAACCTAGCATGTTGTGTGTGTGTGATGGATTGATTCTTGTTTCAAGACAAATGGCTTGGAAAATGATGAATTAAAGTGAGAAAATTAAATAGGAAAAATCACAATGTTAGTGCACTATAATGGCCAAATTTTTCCATTAAAAAATGGAAAGGTTTTAATGCTGAAATTGGCATTATTTAAATGGTATTTGATGAATTGAGGTATTAGAAAAAGAATGGAGCAATTTGGAGTCAAATCGAACGCATTGGCTACTTTATCGTGTAATCGACCGAATTAGGTTACCACCAAAATTAAGCAGTTAACCGAATATTTAATGCATTCATATAGAAATCAGGTTAATTTTATACCTAATTAACACAAATGTAGTGATTAAATTATTGTACAAATTGTCAAGGTGGTGAGCCCTCGGATAAAGGCAAGAAAGTCACACCCGAGAATTAACAGTCGAAGTGCCTAAATTCGACTCTCGAAAATTTGTGAGTGAATTTGCATTTCAAAATGGTTTTGGGAATGTGAACGTACTTGAATAAAATGCTTGAATGATTTTATTCAACTCTCTTTAAAAAGAAAGGGAATCTGAGAACAAACCTTTGGTGAAAAATATTTCTGTGATGTTAAATATGATTGCGATGTACCTGTGTATATCTGTATGATGCCTACATGTATTATTGAGAAATTTATGTGAAATTTGAGTGTACAGAATCTGTGTACCCTTATATTATCCTGATATGCATTATTAGTAAGTTTTGGCAAATTTGATGTAACCGCACATGTATGGATTGGAAAGTGCAATGCCGTTAATGGAATGGATAATGCACATGTCTGTAATGGTGTGCAAAGTGGATAATGCACAAGCCTGTAATGGTTTGCAAAATGGATAATGTACACGATGATATTGCTTTGTGTGAGTAAGGAGTGTACACATGATCTTATTGCCTGGTGTGAGTAGGGAATGCACCAGAATGGAGGAAAAGATGGGATGATGAATGAAATTGAATGATTGGTGAATGAAATTGTACATGATATATATGCATATATGGGATTGTATGGTATGTGAAACCCATGTTCTGCGACGGTTTTTGATAAACCGTTAATTTTGCTATCTTGCTAGAATGATTGGCGTAAATTCATGAATACTTTATCCTTGAATGTATAATAAATTTCGGGTTAAGGAAAAAGGGGTTTTGATGAAAATTGACTCATTTTTAAATGAGGGCATCATGGTTCTTAACTCTTCTTGTTGTTAGTGCTTGTTCCCCTCTAATATTCACTCACTGAGTTTCGTACTCACAGTTTTTCAAAAATTCATGTTTTCAAATCAGGAGACTATTGGATCCTAGATCGAGGAGTCCTCGTGAGTTTGTCTCCGGGGTATGTGTCTGGCATTCGACAGTAACCCTTTTCTTGTAAATTTCTTCACTAGAAGTCACGGGTCCTTTTGTATTGTGAATATGTGTATGCAATGTAAATTGCTAAATACATGATTGGAATAGTACATGTATATTGTTGTTAATAATGCCATTGTGATTTGGTTATGCTCACACCCAGAGAAGTGTGTGTGTATGCATGATTTGATAAATCTGTTAAGCAATGTAAATGGATAGGCTTGCTTGGGCTTGGTGAGCTATGCTCATTGGGCTCATGCGCTAGTCATGGCTCAGGAAATTGGGTCGTGACATGGCATCAACTAGAGTAATCTCAAATGGGTGGCATCATATATATAATTATCAGTTGGAGTAATCTCCCAACAGATGGCATCACCCAAAGTAATATTAATGGGTGACATCAAAGCACTATAAGTGGGAATCACAGGTAGGACTAACATCACCATCCCTGTTTACCAAAATCTTTGCAAACACACACATAGTCATAGGGGTAGAACTTCATTTAACCTCAAATCAGATCAATGTCCAAAATTCACTATTAGTTCACAAGTCTTAATTTATGTATTAATCTGGCTTTTGGACCTTATATACTTAAACAACTATCATTGAATATCATGGCTCAGTAGCCTTACATACTTAGATAGTTTTGCCTCATAAATCACAAAACAAAGCCATTGTGCCATCAACGATTCCATATGTCCACATAAACCACAAATCATATTTGATGAGCTTCAATTGCTCATAAGCTCAATACAGTTCTAGATGCCCTTAAATCTCTTAAGGCATCAAATAATCATTCTCCTTCATTAGGTTCATTGTCTAGAGTAAACTACTCATAAATGGCCATCATAGTCACTAGACTTTCTAGTCTAGGCTCACATTATATAGGCCATTATGTGGCTTACACTAAGGCACATGACACAACACATACAAATCACAATTCACACACACACACACACACACACACATTCATATGCATATTTGTTCTCTAGCCTAGGCACATTCATCTAGGTAATTATATATATACATACATATATAGTTCTTTAGCTTAAGCATGCTCACCTAGGCAATCATATTCACACATATATGTATAGTTCTTTAGCCTAAGCATACTCATCTAAGCATTCACGTAGCATTTAGGTACCATTGTGGCACATTTACTAACACGTCATGCATTACATGCATTTTATTAAAACTATAAATTCCATTCATAGTGGCAATCGGAGATGCTCCATAGCCAAGCTCTAATTCTTAATCTCCAACCGTTTTATAGCTCACCAACACATTGGGTAGCTTTAACTTTCCTTTAAACACATCAATACTCCCAAATAATATTTATTTCTTAGCTTTTGAAAATATCCAACTTTTCACAAATAAACCAATTCAATATATAAGCTCAAACCCTTTAAAATGAGCTAAATCCTTAAATTGTTGGTTAGGTTGCTTAAACCTTAGCTTCAAATCCCTAGCAAACTAAAGGGAGAAAATCTCACAAAAGCTGGACTAAATTGATTCTAAGTTATTAACTAATTAAATTGAAAATCGATTGGTAAAAATATGTAATCTTACCTCCAAAGTAGTTTTCTAAGCTCCAATCTACTCTAAATGGCTTTAAAAATCGATCTGGAACTTACGGTTTCTAAGCGTATGAAAGAGAGAGGGTTTTTCTTTTTTTTGGATTAAAATGACTTAAAAGCCCTTTTTTATTTTTGCCTTTACGAGGTCATCTATCAATAGATACCTCTAAGAATTTTTGACATTGACTTTCATCTATCGATGAATTTTTCGAATCTATTAATAGTTTGTGCCGTAGATCCCTTTACAATATCTCCTGTTTAGCTATCTATTGATAGATTCCACGAATATATCGATAGATGCTTCTCAATTTAGTTTCCATTCAATTTTGTATGGTTATCTAACGATAGATACCGCGAATCTATCAATATATTCCATCTCACATATTTCATTAGGTACCCGAGTGGTCATCTATCGATAGTTATCGAGAGTCTATCAATAAATGTTCATCCAAATTGCCTTTTCAAGTCTTTTATCTTGCATCAATCGATAGATGTAAAACATCTATTGACAGATCATGCCCATATTTCATATTTTTTACTTCTTTAAGTCTCCAAATTCATTCCTAAGGTTTTCAATTTACTTTCCTTCAATCAAACCATTACAAATAATTCATATCACTCAAAATCCTTAATTCATATACTCAATTATATGACCAAGTCTTGATTAAAGTATCAAAGTTTAAGATTTGCCAAAAATATTCTCAAAAATTTGCCTAAAAGTCCATATTCATTCTTTCATCCATTTGGCATATTTAACATATCATCAAAGTCCTTACATACATTTATAAGTATAAAATCATTCTCTGTGCTCATAAGCATATCCTCATTGACTTAGTCCACACCACATAGTTCATGTCAAAATCAAGGGAGTTACATTCTCCTTTTTTTAAAAAAAAAATTATCCTCAAATTTTGTTCAATCATAGCATTGATCTCTATTTTCAAAATATTTCACATTAAAACACATTAAGGTCCTATTAACTTGTAGACTTATAATCATTAGTCTAGTCAAATCTTAACAAAACCACACAATAATCTCTTAGAGATTCCACAATTTATCATATCAGCTCTTAACTTGTTTCGAGCGTTTACATCATGAGCTCATTCTGGCCATCCACTCGTGGATGTTGAGCCGTACTTAAAATCCTGATTTGACGCTTAAGGCACTTATTGCAAGTTTTCCCAAAACTAAGTAATAGTCGATGTCCCCTTTTGAGTCTACACATACATAAGGATACATCAAAGTGGAGTTTTAAACAAATCATTAGAATAGTCCACCAATCCTTCAAATAATTCACATGTTTTGCTTAATAGCATAGGCTTTGGCCATTTCTCCACTATTTCCATTTACTTGGGTTTACTTGTACCCCACCTTCAGACCTCACATATTATCAAAAGCCAATATTACTCATCACAACTCATATTAGGGAACTAATATATAATCAGTGCTCTTTTAGCATCTAAGACGTAGTTCTTACATGTTGCTTGTATTCATCTCAATTCTTTTAATGCACTAATTGCCAGCCACAAAAGTTTTTTATGATTGAAGAGAAGTTCAACTTGATGGACTCAGCCAATTTAGGTCACCATGATGTGGGAGAATGTGAGAGTTGATTAAAAGTTCCATCTTCTACGTGGGAGAAGTCATGGTCACGTGAGCAAGAGTTGGCAAGATGTTGAGATTGATGAGGGAAAAACCTATGAAAGATAATATTTTCAATTGTGATAAAATGTGTTGCTTGATAAAGTCAAGCTTGATGAGGCATCAAGATGAAAAAGACATGTCTAGTGAAAAACTTAGCATGATGGCAACATAAAGATCACATAAAGAAGAGGGAAAAATGATAGGTGGATAAGACAAACCAACAAAGGCAATATGGTAAATGTGATAGAAAGATAAGCGAAAAAAGGCACAAGGCATTGGATTGCAAGATACAACAGAAAAATTCCAATGGGCCTAGTAATGCCTTTACTATGGATAAAAGTAAAAGAGTAAGACACTTATAACTGAGCTCGATGGGTAGAGATGGGAACAGCTCGAGGAAAATCGATTTGTTAGAGGAGACAACATATCTGTGAGAATTGGCCTATGTTTGAAGCTCATATGGATATTGGATCAGACATTAATGAACATTGGAGAAGTAGGATGAGTTATGAAAATGAGTTATAGGGCTGCTTATATGCGGACCTTGATAGTGCAACTGAAAGTGAGGGTGCTGATGATGCTTTAAGGGGCAATAAAATGAATCGAGAATGAGGGAACAAACCTAAATAGGAATAGGGCGAGAGGTTGAGTGAAAATGAAGAGTGGGGTTGTGAGCTTAAGGGAAAGACAAGTAATGAAAAGGGTGACTAAGGGAGTAATGTCAAGCGAGAACCAAGCTATGAAAAGATGGAGAGTTTAATAAAAAAATTAGAGAACCATTAAAAGGACAAAGAAAAGAATGGCCAATAAAAGGAAGGTACAAAGCGGAAAGAAAGAGAAAAATGAAAAATGAAAAGAGATATAGAAGCAAACTCAGATGGATGTAAGAAAAAGGAAAAACTTGAGAATGAGTTATACGAGAAATTATGGGGTAAAAAAATAGTATAGCTCCACTTTAGATGGAATAGAATTTGACACAGATGTAATAACAAGAAATCTAGCATTAGTTAGAGAAGAAAAAATAATACTTGAAATGAATAGATGTATGGGTTGTTTCATGAACCGAAAGAAAAAGAGATGGCTATTATATAGATTAACCTTGTTGTTAACTTTATAATAGATCATTGTTTTAATATGACAAAAGCTAATGATCAAAATATGAGCTTATAAATACATTAGGACTTTACAAAACCCTAAAGTAATATGTTTGAAAATAAGCTAAGTGCTAAAGTTTAAATGCTTTCAAAAGAAGCTTAAACTAACTTGAACTATCAAGACCACACATTAAGGTATCGAGACATTAAGCTATGAATTCCTCAAGAAATAGCCCACAGAAAAAGTTGTATCAAGACACCTCTAGGATTTATTAATATTGGTCCCAAAGTGAGTGCTAGAGGGGGGTGAATAGCACTATTTCGGCTCTTTCACAAGATTGAGACTTGATCTCAAAACAATGGAGGCAAAACAAAAGAGACAATGGACAAAGTATTTATAGTGATTCGGTCCAAGACCTACATCGACTACCTTGATTATCCAACCAAGGATTTCCAAACAAATCACTAGAACGGTGGAATTCACAAGCTTCCACCAAGCTTTTACAATGGCTTTTCCAAGGCTTAGCCACAACCTTTACACTAGTTTTTCACGAGCTCAACTAAAACCCCAATGTGGTTTTTCAAGGCTCAACCACAACCTATCACTAGTTTTTCACGAGATCAACTAAAACCCAAGGTGGTTTTTCAAGGCTCAACCACAACCTATCACTAGTTTTTCCTGGGCTAAACTAGAATCCAACACTTAACTTTTCAAGGCTAAGTTGGAACCTACAAGCATTCAAGCAAACCTTGCTTGAAGCAAACACTTAGAGTGAAACATTCACCATAAGAATACAAAGAGAAGTAGAGAAAGTACCTAATGATCACACAGTTGATCTATGTGGTACAAGTTTAAGTGCTAAACACAAATACAAAGAATAGACATTGAAGTTCAATGAATAGTACAAATGATATTCAAGTTTGCTACTCTTTTTTTGGCTTGAATATGATGGTGTCTTTGTGTATAAAGCCAAAAGATGTTCAAAGTTCTCTAAAATCTATCAAAAGTTGTTTCCTTGGCATTTGAAGATCTTTTTATAGTTGGAGAGGCTTGTCTAATGGCTGTTGGGACGTTTATGTCCATTAAAAATAGTTTGGCGAAGATTTTAGCCGTTATTCTGTCTTGTAGTGGTTTGGTGCATGTTGCAGATAGAGATCATTTAGTCGACGAAAATTTTTCCCTTGGTCGACTAAGTCGGTTCTGTTTCAGACGCAGATTCCAGAGAGCACTTAGTTAACTAACCTATTTTCTTGGTCGACTAACTCGATTCTGTTTCTCACTAAGCTTCAGCCTTCCACTTTTCCACTTTGACCTTTGTTCAACCAATGATTTTCCTTGTCATATCAGGGGACTTCCTTTATAATAATCATCCTTGTTCTTTATCCAAATCACATCTTTGAGAGCTCATTAGGAAGATTGATTCATTGTTTCTTTGTAGACATTTCCCCTGCACACTTAGAAAAGATATTAGACACAAAAGATATGTGAATGTTTTATTATCATAAAAAACTAATGAAGCCAACAATCTCCCCCTTTTTGATGATGACAAAACATCCTTTGGTTAACAGCATAGTGTCTTTTTTGTTCTTTTTTGGTTTCTGCAGTCAATGAGGATTGCTCCCCCTAATTTCATGTTTCCTCTAAGTTTGTGCATATCATTCATTCATTCTAGCAAGTTTTTATCCAAGTTATGTTTATAGTGGCATTGTACATTCTTGCCTTGGATAGAAAATGTTCATATATGTAGATTTCAAAGCAATTGACAAGTTGACAGACTATCATTAGTTTTTCATTTTTGCAAGTTTCTATCAACTGTTTGTAATTTTTAGATTTCATTATGTTAGTTCCAAATTTCATTCAAACCATCATTTTTAGCAAACTCTCTGTAAATCATCATCCATATGTACTCAAACACATATTCAGTTTTGCCTTATCATGTCAGAATTGGTTATCAACATGATCACTCAATGTCAGCACAATTATTAGAAAATTACAACAGTATTTCACAAATATCAGTAGAAAATTTCCAACAATGCTTCGCAATGCCATAAATATCATTTTCAGAGTTTAAGAAGCATAGATAGATGTCAACAAGCATATTTCATACATCCATAAAGTCAGCCAAGATTAAGATTCAATGTTTGTATGCCATTTTGCATAAATATCCAACAAAAACAATAACTACAGATTTGTTCCTAAAATGCCCTTAAGTCAAATTTCCTTCCTAGCAACCTTAAAAGTCTGGTACCTCTACCCTCATGATTTTTGTTTTTCTTGATGCTTTCCTTAAAAGTTCAGTACCTCCACCTTTAAGATTTTTTTATTTTTCTTTGGTTTTTCTACTCCCATTTTTTGTCATCATCAAGGAGGGGGGTTAAGGCATCATTCTTCAGAGGGAGATGGTGTGGATTTAGGAGAATTTGACCATTGTTCCCAAAAGGGATTCAAAGAAAGAGAAGATAGTGGTTTTGGAGGTGGTTGAGTGGATGCTTTAGGAGGTTGCTGAGAGGACCGTAGAGGTGTTTGTGTAGTTTGTTCAATAGTAGCCTGATCAGAGACTTCTATAGGGGCTTGAGGAGAGCTTGTAAGAGGTGGTTTTGCTTTCTCTGCCAGTCTGGAAGACTTCTTTATTCTCAAAGCCACAGATTTTTTGGTTGTCTTTTTCTGTCTCATGGTAGGTGGCTGAGGCTTAGTTACTGGAGTTACATCTTTTGTTTTTCCTTTTCCTTTGCCTTTTTCTGCAGCTTCTTTTTCTGAAGTCATTGCTTGGGCATCTTAAGCTGTCGTTGCCTCTTTTTCTACTTGCTCTTCTCTTACCATTTGATAGAAGAGTCCCATGATAGACACTTCATCAGAGTGAGGAAGGCATGCTCCTTGTTCAAGCTGTGGTGAGGGTTGATGCTTAGGAAGACTGGGTGGTGAACCAACTACCTTAGTTCTTTGGTCAGATGTTTTCTTTTCTGCTGAAGTGGTTTTGAGGGGCTCCTCAATTCTTGGTTCAGGGCTTTGATGTCCAACACTTGCACTCTTGTAGGTAAACCCTTCAGCTTGAACTTCAGGGCTTGCATCTTGGAATTTAAAACCTTCTGGTTACAAGGCTGATCCTTCAGCACCTTGTCCTTTTGGTGTTATGCTCTCAGTAGTAGAGGAGTCAGCATCAGCAGGTCTAGATGGTGTCTTAGATTTTGCTTTCAAGCTGGCCTCAATCTAATTCATTTTTTCTTTAATTTTCACAAGCCTTGCTCCCTGATCAGTGAGCTTGGCATCCATTCTCATCAACAGATTGAACATTACTTCATTTAAGAAGGGAGGGACTACTGTTTCTGGTTGTGTGGGGGCTGCCTCTGGCTGAGTTTGTACTAAGGTAATTTTGGAGGTCTTGCTGAAAGTGTCCTCATATACCTTATATCCCATCTTGATCAAACTTTCCAAGTAGATGGGTTGATCTTTACTCTTCACCATGTCAAAGTCATACCTCTTGGCCCATACTCCTTTCTTTTTAATAAGGGATGTGATTACATTCCCGTATGGGAGATGAATTTTGTCTAACTTGCAGGTAGTTCTCATCCTTTCAATCATGAACCTTCCAAGGTTCAGAACTTTTCCAGTGAATGCATGCTCTATCAGCCAAAGATCTTGGAGGCTGATGTAGCTTAGGCTTCCACTTCTACCATGCAGATTGGCTACCACAAAGTAATGCAAGTTTCTAAATTGTGGACTAATGATCAATCCTGCATTGCTCTTTGAAGAAAATTTTTCTTTCTTTCCGGTGATAATTTCCCACACAAATGCAAGATCATACTTGTCTAGCATTTCATACTCTCCATTTTCTCCTTTAATTCCTAGCAGATTACTCAAATCTGAAGCTATGACTAAAAACTCTTTCCTATTTAAAAACACATTCAAGTTATCCTCTGAAAAGTCTTCTGAATCATCAAGCTTTCTCTCACTAAATACAATGCTAGCATCGAATTCTTTAACTAAACTAGCACTATACGTCTTGTCCTTGAAAGAGCTATACTCATTAATCCTCAATTCATTAAAATAATTTGTTAAGCTTGTTTAGAGTTCAGGGTTTTCACTGAAACTCTCCCAATCAATGTACTTTCCGCATGTAATGGGAGCATTTTCAATTTTCTTAAACCTCTCTTCATGAATTTTGTTCCTAAATTTTAGGGATGAAGCAGATGATGTACATTTTTCTCCTTTGCTCTTTTTTCCCAGTTTCTCAGTCTTTTTCTTTTTCTCTTTTTGTTTCTTCTTCTCAGAATCTTTTCCAGTCTTCTTTGTTACGAAACTTGAAGCTCATTTCTGTTTCTTCTTTAGGTGCTCAACTTCGGGATCTTCTTCTGCTGGTCTCTTCTCTTTTTTCTTTGCTAGCAAATCCTTAAGCCGGGTCGACTTGGCCATTACAATTTTTGAAGATGGTTTTTACTTAGGGTTCCAAGATGTGACAAAAAAAAGGTTTTCAATTAGTTTCAGAAGAAGAAGAAAAGCAAATGAGATTGATAGTGTTGAGAGAGCTGGTTATCTGAAGATCAAGAAGTGATTGATAGTTTCTAACTTAGAAACCGTCTGTCTTCCCCTTTATCAATTGCCTCATTTCCTAAATTTCAAAACTCCTTCTAATATTTTTACTATTTACTGCTTTAGGTTTTCCCTTTTTATTTCATTACCCGATAAGCATAAAATTTCATTACTTTAATCCATTAATATTCATCAGTCAATTCTTTTATTCTAATGAAACAGAATGCTCTTAGTTGATTGAGTTTCACACTTTAGTCGACTAAGTCCCTTCTGTTTTTCTTTATTTAGTCTAGACTTCTCCCTATTACTCTTCCAAACAACACATTTCTAGATTTCTTCTGATCTCACAAAATCTATCATCACTAAGAGGTTTTGTACATATGTCAGTAAGTTGATGCAATGTGCTCACGAATTCAATATTGATTTCTCCTTCAGTTACATAATCTCTAATAAAGTGATATCTAACCTCAATGTGTTTAGTTCTTGAGTGTTGTATAGGATTCTTTGAAATATTTATAGCACTGGTGTTGTCACAATATATGGGAGTGTTATTCATGGATAACTCGTAGTCTTTCATTTGTTGTTTAATCCATAAAACTTGTGCACAACAACTTCCTAAGGATACATATTCAGCTTCAGCTGTGGACAATGCTACAGAATTTTGCTTTTTGCTTGACCAGCATACAAGCATGCTACCTAGGAACTGACATGTTCCACTAGTGCTTTTCCTATCAGTTCTACTTCCTGCAAAGTCAGCATCTGAATATCCTACAAGGTTGAATGGTGATTCTTTTCATAGCAGTTATGTGCGTTTTTCTAGGTTGAGACTGAAATCTAGCACACAAACACACACTAAACTAAATATCTGGTCTACTTGATGTTAAGTAAAGAAGAGATCCAATCATACCTCTATAGAGCTTTTGATCTACATCTTTACCTTTCTCATCAGCATCAAGCTTTGTAAATGTACTCATTAGTCTGCTGATTGATTTTAATTTCAGCATATTAAACTTTTTGAGCATGTCTTGAATATATCTATCTTGTCTGATAAAGGTTTCTCTTTTGCATTGCTTGATTTGAAGGCCAATAAAGTACTTCAATTCTCCTATCATGCTCATCTAGAATTCTCCCTACATTTCCTTAGCAAAATTCTTGCAAAGAGATTCATTAGTAGCACCAAATATAATGTCATCTACATATATTTGAACTATGATCAAATCATTTGAGCATCTTTTGATAAACAGTGTGGTGTCTATACTACCCCTAACATAGTCTGTTTCTACCAGAAACTTTGATAGCCTCTCATACCAAGCTCTAGGAGCTTGCTTCAATCCATATAAGGCTTTATGAAGTCTAAACACATACTCTGGTTTTTCAAAGTCTTCAAAACCAATAGGTTGTTCAACATATACCTCCTCTTGAATAATTCCATTGAGGAATGCACTTTTCACATCCATTTGGTATAGCTTGAAGTTCATATGACAAGCAAAGGCAACTAATAACCTTATGGCTTCTATTCTAGCTACCAGAGTAAAGGTTTCTTCATAATCTATGCCTTCCTCTTGATTATATCCCTTTGCCACTAGTCTTGCTTTGTTTCTTACTACATTTCCTTGTTCATCAACCTTATTTCTAAATACCCATTTAGTGCCAACTATAGGATGACTTGAAGGATTAGGCACTAGTGACCATACATTATTTCTCTTGAATTGATCTAGCTTCTCTTGCATGGCTAAAATCCAGCTTTCTTCTTTTTCGGTTTCTTCAAAACTTTTAGGTTTAACTTGAGAAATAAATGCCAAAAATTCATATGTCTTTCTAGTTCTTTTCCTAGTCTTAACTCCATGAGATATGTCACCTATGATTTATTCTTGTAGGTGATCTCTCACATATCTCTAGCCTCTAAGTAAGTCACTATGCTGAATTTCTTGTCTGTGCAGGTTTTCTAAAAGAAGAGCTATGGATTCTTCTCTTGATGAGTCTTCTTTATTTTTCTTGCTATCATTTAGACTCATTTCATCCATACGTTGTTTTAGTTTTTCTAGATTTTCATCATCCTCATGAACTTCCTTTTCAACATGGACTGATTCATCAAAAACTATGTGGACAATTCTTCAATATTTAGTGTCATTTTGTTAAACACTCTATAAGCTTTTGAGTTCATGGCATATTCCAAAAAATATTGCTTTGTCACTTTTAGCATCAAATTTTCCTAATGGTTGTTTTCCATTTTTCAGACAAAGCATTTACAACCAAACCTCTTAAGGTGAAAGATATTTGGTTTTCTTCCTTTGTACAGTTCATATGGGGTCTTTGACATGATTGTTCTAATTGAGACCCTATTAAGAATGTAAACTGTTGTATTTACAGCTTCAGCCCAAAAGTACTTAGGAAGGTTGTTCTCACAAAGCATAGTTCTAGCCATCTCTTTCAATGTTCTATTCTTTCTCTCTACAACTCTATTTTGCTGGGGTGTTCTTGGTGCAGAAAAATTATGTTAAAGCCCATTTTCATTGCAAAACTTTTCAAATTCATCATTCTTAAATTCTCCTCCATGGTCACTTCTAATCCTAACAATGGGTGTAACTTTTTCATTCTCAACTTTCTTACAATAACCTATGAAGGCTGATAATGCATCATTCTTGTGGGCAAAGAAATAAATCCAAGTAAACCTAGAATAGTCATCAACCATCACTAAGCCATAAGATTTTCTACCTAAACTTGTGGTGCCAATAGGACCAAAGAGATCAATGTGCAGCATTTCAAGAGGTCTAGATGTTGACATAACATTCTTACCTTTGAATGAAGTTCTGACTTGTTTTCCTAATTGACAAGCTTCATATATTCTATAATTTTCAAGTTTAATGCTAGGTAGTCCAACAACTAAATCTTTCTTGATCAGCTTTTTCATGGTGTTTAAGCTTACATGTCCTAGTCTTCTATGCCATAACCAGCTATCATTTTCAGTGTTCGCTACTAAGCACATTTCATTTTTCTTTTCTAGATCTTCAAGAAAGATAACATACATATTTTTCAATCTTTTTCCTATGAAGGTAGTCTTGTTAGTGCCTATATCTATTACTTCACATTTGTTGGAATCAAAACAAACCTTGAATCCTTTATCACAAAGCTGACTGATGCTTAGCAGATTATGCTTTAAACCTTGAACAAATAACACATGACTGATTTGTGTACAAGAGTTCTTACCAACCGTACTTATACCTTGGATTTTTCCTTTTGAATTATCTCCAAAGGATAAAGTGCCTCTTTTTTTCTTGTCCAGCTGTGCAAACAGCATTTCATCCCTTATCATGTGTCGAGAACAGCCACTATCCATATACCAAGGCTGCTTCTTCTTACTGTGTTGAGCCTTTGAACATGTTTCCTTTAGGTGCAGCTCAACCTAAAAAAACATGATTCAGTTCTTCTTGATAGGTACCCATATTTTGATGGGTTCTTGAGTGTTAGTGGCAATGAGAGAACCTTTTGGCACCTAGATTTTTTTGGTTTTCTGCACATTCATATTTTTGGCACAATCATAGGATAAATGGCCAAATTTTCCATGACAATAGCATCTAGATGATGCATTATGATAATTCTTCTTACTATAAGAATTTTTCTTTAAAGTGTCATTGTTTAAACACTTGAGAGCTGTATTTTCATTAAGAGACTTTGGCAAAGCAGCAGATTTATCTTCCAGCTCTACTTTCATGATTTCAAAATTTGTTTTTGAGTGTTCTAGTTCAGTTTGAAGCAAATTTCATTGTTCAAAAACAGAGTTGAATTCATGTTTTATTTTCTCCAAATCTTTTTCAAATGATGCGGCCTTTTTCTTCAAGTTTTTGTACTTTAAAAATAGGCTTTCAAACTCATCACATAAATTATCATACTCATGTTGTAACTCATTCATAGAAATATCACAAGTCGATAAACATACCTCTATTTCATCATCTCTGGCCATCAGACAGATGTTTGATCTTTCTTCTAAGCTTTCGTCATCAGTTTCAATGCTTGAATCACTATCTGACCAGGCTGCAGCAACCATTGCCTTTTTCGATTTTCTGTTTTTCTTTAGAGTTTCTTCTTTCAGCAATAGACATTTAGATTTGTAGTGCCCTGGTTTCTTGCATTCATAACAGATCACTTATTCTTTGTTACTGCTGTCATTCTTGTTTTTCTTCCAGAAGGACCTTGATATCTTTAAAGATCTTTCTTACAAATCTAAGGTTCCTTCTTCCTATCAGTTTTCTGAATTTTCTTGCAACAAGTGCAAGTTCATCATCATCATTGCACGAGAGTTCTTTCAGCTCTTCTTCACGGATGTTGGCTTTAAGTGCTATGTTTTTCTTCTTCTCTTTTGCCTCTCTTTTATCCTCATCTTCTTCTTCCTTAAACTCCAGCTCATGTGTTAGTAGAGACCCGCAAATTTCATCAAGTGTGATGATGTTCAAATCTTTAGCTTCTCTAATGGCAGTCATCTTTGGCTTCCATGATTTAGGTAGACTTTTAAGAAGTTTTTTTACAAGTTCATGCTCGGGGATAGGTTTTCCTAATTGGTTAAGTTTATTTGTAATATTTGTGAACCTATCAAACATACTGGTGATGTCCTCACCAGGTTTCATTTTGAACATCTCATAATTGTGGGTCAAGAGGGCTATCTTGGACTCCTTAACTCGAGAAGTCCGTTCATGAATTATTCTTAACTTATCCCACACTTGCTTAGCTATTGTACAGCTTGAGACTTTGTTAAACTCAGTGGGAGTTAAGGCACAATGCAAGGTGTTGATTGCCTTAAAATTGATCTGCACTTTCTTGGTTTCAGCCTTGGTCCATTTAGACCTTGGCTTAGGCATCAACTCATTTGTAACCATATTTACAGTTGAGGGAATAAAGGGACCATCAGTGATGACATCCCACATTTCATAATCTATGGCTCTAATGTATATTGACTTCCTAGTGCTCCAATAAAGGTAATCAGTGACATCAAACAAAGGTGGTCTGTTTGTAGATTATCCCTCGGCTAAAACTAATTTTTGTAGAGCCATTTGGATATTCTCTAAGGGTGTTAGACCTTGTATACAGAGAGCTAGCTCTAATACAATTTGTTGGTCCCAAAGTGAGTGCTAGAGGGGGGTGAATAGCACTATCTCGGCTCTTTCTCAAGATTGAGACTTGATCTCAAAACAATGGAGGCAAAACAAAAGAGACAATAGACAAAGTATTTATAGTGGTTCAGTTCAAGACCTACATCGGCTACCTTGATTATCCAACCAAGGATTTCTAAACAAATCACTAGAACGGTGGAATTCACAAGCTTTCACCAAGCTTTTACAATGGCTTTTCCAAGGCTTAGCCACAACCTTTACACTAGTTTTTCATGGGCTCAACTAAAACCCCAATGTGGTTTTTCAAAGCTCAACCACAACTTATCACTAGTTTTTCACGGGATCAACTAAAACCCAAGGTGCTTTTTCAAGGCTCAACGACAACCTATCACTAGTTTTTCCCTATCTAAACTAGAACCCAACACTCAACTTTTCAAGGCTAAGTTGGAACCTACAAGCATTCAAACAGACCTTCCTTGAAGCAAACACTTAGAGTGAAACACTCACTCTAAGAATACAAAGAGAAGTAGAGAAAGTACCTATTGATCACACGGTTGATCTATGTGGTACAAGTTTAAGTGCTAAACACAAATACAAAGAATGGACATTGAAGTTCAATGAAAAGTACAAATGATATTCAAGTTTGCTACTCTTTTTTTGGCTTGAATATGATGGTGTCTTTGTGTATAAAGCTAAAAGATGTTCAAAGTTCTCTAAAATCTATCAAAAGTTGTTTCCTTGGCATTTGAAGATCCTTTTATAGTTGGAGAGGCTTGTCTGATAGCTGTTGGGAAGTTTATGTCCATTAAAAACAGTTTGGGGAAGATTCTAGCCATTATTCTGTCTTGTAGTGGTCTGGCGCATGTTGCAGACAGAGAGCACGTAGTCGACTAAAATTTTTCCCTTGGTAGACTAAGTCGGTTCTATTTCAGATGCAAATTTTAGAGAGCACTTAGTCAACTAACCCATTTTCTTGGTCGACTAACTCGATTTTGTTTCCCACAAAGCTTCAGCCTTCCACTTCTCCACTTTGACCTTTGTTCAACCAATGATCATCATTGTCATATCAGGGGACTTGCTTTATAATAATCATCCTTGTTCCTTATCCAAATCATATCTTTAAGAGCTCATTAGGAAGATTGATTTATTGTTTCTTTGTAGACATTTCCCTTGCACACTTAGGAAAGATATTAGACACAAAAAACATGGGAATGCTTTATTATCATCAAAAACTAATGGAGCCAACAATTAAGACTCCATGCATTGTAAGATCAAATTCTAAAGGATAACTACTAAAAGACCATAACAACACATATTAAGACATCTCATTTGAAGAAAAGAATTTTAGAGAGCAAGTCACAAAGTATTGAAACACCAATCTGAAGTATCGAGACATCAATAGAGAATTGGAATTAAATTATTGAAACTCAAATTGCAAGTATCGATACTTTATATTAGACAAGTTAGAAAATGACAAACTTAACGGCCAAAATTTTAAAATCAAAGAGTCAAACATCTATATCAAGGTTCTCACATATAAAAAGAGAGCTATAACTCAATTTTCAAGAAAGAGAGCATTTAGAGAAGATATTCCAAGTAAATGTGAAGTTTTAAGTGAAAATCCCTTTTTCTTTATTGCTTAAGTCAAGTGTTTCTCATCCTTGAATCATTGAGCTAAAATTTCTACTACTTCTTTGTTAAGCCTTCATCTTCTTTTGTATTCATTGATCTTATTCAGCCTATTTAAAGGCATTCTTGAGCTTAAACTTTATACTTTTTGTAATTCTTGTAATAGTTATACCTTACCCTTGAAAGGTAAAGTAATTAAAGTGGTTATACCTTAACTTTTGAAAAGGTAATGTTGATAGGTTATACTTTAGCTTGTGAAAATGTAGAAAAGTTGTACTTACTTCTTGAAAAGGCAGTGTCAGTAGGTTATACCTTAGCCCATGAAAACGTAGAAAGCTTATGCTTACTCCTTGAAAAGGCATTGTAAGGTTTGTGCTTGATCTTGTGAAAAGGCATTGTAAGTTGTGCTTGCTCCTATGAAAAGGCATTGTAAGGTTTGTGCTTGATCTTGTGAAAAGGCATTGTAAGTTGTGCTTGCTCCTATGAAAAGGCATTATGTACATTGTGCTTAAGCTCGAAATAAGGCATTGTTGTAAAGGTTATACTTGAGCCTTAAAAAGTGTTTTTCATAATGGATTACAAACTCATTAATAAGCAAAAGGAGAGGACATAAGCATCGCGGCCGAACCACTATAAATATCGTGTCTTCTTTGTGCTTGTTAAAATCTCTTTCATTGTGCTTTCACTTCCAAATCCTTTTCAAGTCATTCTCAAAAGAATTTTTATAAACTTTTTTTGCTTGATTTTAAAGGTTATCGTTATAGTGCAAAAGAGTTTCATCTTCCCATGGGGGTTTTAAAGAATTTTCAAAATACTCAATTCCTTGGCCCTTTTCTTGAGATTTACCTTTGAGCTAACCAATTTAACATTTGGTATCAGAGCTTTGGTCTCAATTTTGTAGGTTTAAACACCTTGACTAAAGATCCTTGTTAGGTGACAATCATGATAATGATTCATATAACTACTCCTTTAGAAGGAAGATAATTTATGGTAAGACCTCATTTGTTTAATAGGGAAAATTATCCTTATTGAAAGAGGAGGATGGACATGTTTATACACACACATGATATAGATGTTTAGATTGTTATTTTAGAAAGTCCACATGTCCCTATTAAAACTTTAGATCATAGGTTAGTTTTGGAACATAGGAAAGATTGGGATGACAAAGATAGAAAGCTTGTACAACTCAATGCAAAAGCTGTGAATACTTTATATTGTGCATTAAGACCAGAATCGTTCAATAAAGCGATCATGTGTGAAAATACGAAAGAAATTTGAGACACATTAAAGACATTACATAAAGGCACAACTTAAGTTAAGGAGTCAAAAATAGGATTACTTATTCATGACTATGAGTTATTTATAATGAATAATGGAGAAACAATCATCCAAATGTATAATAGATTCACAAATAGTGTTATTGGGTTGAAAGCTCTTGGGAAACATTTCCCAAATGCACAATTGGTAAAGAAATTACTGTATAACTTAAATAAAGAGTGGAGACCTAAGGTGGTAGTAGTAGAAGAAGCTAGGAATTTAAATTCCTTTAGATTTGATGAGCTAGTTGGATCACTTCTCACATATGAGTTATCCCTTAAACATGAGAATGAAATAGAAAAAGAAACAAAAGGCAAAGGGCATTAGTCTTAAAGCAACCTCTGAAGATGACAAGAAAATTATAGAGACTGATGAAGAAGGAAAAGGTGATGAGATAACTTTGATAATTAGGCAGTTTAATAGATTCTTGAGAAATAAGCAAGTTAGTAGAATTAGAAGACCATTTAGGAGAAATACATTAAAAGAATGCTTGTGGAAAGATATAAAAAGAGACATACCCAAGATTGACCATGGGAAAGACCACATTATTTGCTACGAGTGTGGGAAGCTGAGTCATATTAAATATGAATGCTTAAATGTCAACAAGGTCCACTCAAAAAATCTTAAAAAGAAAGTAATGATGGTTGCATGGAGTGATAGTGATGAATCATAAAGTGAAGAACATGAGAAAATTGCGAACAGATGTTTCATGGCTTTTGAGGAGCACAAGGTACACTCAAATTCTTATGCTTCATCTTTATATGAACTAGATGATGATTCTTATACATTTGAAAAATTACAACATGACTTTCGTGAACTTGCTCTTGAGTTTGAATGCATGATATTGAAGCATAAGAACATAATTTCCAAGCAAAAGAGTGAAAATGAATTCCTAACCAAGATTAAAATTGAGTGAAAAAGTAAAATATCTACCTTAGAAGAGGAAGTATGTACTTTGAAGAAAAAAATGAAAACTTGCATGAATCATACTTTAAATGGAACATGAGTTCACAAAAATTAAGTGACATGCCAAAGTCTCAAAAAGCATTCTTTGACAAAGAAGGCTTAGGGCATAATGGAACACAAAAAGAAACTTATACTAAGAACTTCTTTGTAAAAGAAAATGAGAAATATGATACAAACAACGTATGTAAATGTTGTCATAAGATTGGTCACTCTATTTAATTTTGCCTTTTAAGAACTATTGCACATGGAAGTAAGGTGAACAAGAATGTCTTGACGTCAAAAAGGAACAAACCCCTCCATGGTAAGGTTGTACAAAAAGAATAGGTTTGAAAAGGAACCAAAACACTAAGCTCTAACATTTATGGATTCAAAGAAAATTGGATACCAAAACTCAAATGAAAATGTTTCTTGTAGGAAATTTGAAGCAAGGAAGAATAAGACTTCGATGAACAAATGTTTCCTTGACATGCAGTGAAAAATAGGCTTGTTGAAATGATGATGAATATTGCTCAAAGTCAACAATGATGAATTGATAAAGGTTCCATAAATTGAAGAAGAATCAAAAGTCATTCATCCAAAACGGAGAAAATAATGTAGATCATGATTACGAGGGACATGCTCTAAAATTTGATATAAACAAGCATAAGGTCACAGCATGCTAAATAAACACATCAAAAAAGAGAAAGATAATTTTTCAAATAAAAAAGTCTCATAAGACTTGAATCAGTCCATTAATATACTTAATGATCTAAAGTTAGGATTGACAAAATTGTCCTAAATCTCTTTGTTGATATTATTCTTGTAAATCTCTATGTGAATGTTTGACTGATTAGGTTTCTATGTAAATATGTATGTGTTATTGTTTGCATATGTCATGTCATACCATAACTACATGCATTATGTGAAATCATCCAACTTTAACAGGTTCTAACGAAATTTTTACTCAAAATTCACTTGCATATATCCAAAATGATTTTTAAATGATTTATTGGTTCGAAATTAATCACCAAAGGACCATCACATGAGTTTTTGTAGCCAAAACACATTACTTTTAATGGACTGCAAAAGACACGGTATCGAGATAAACACTTAATGTCTAAATACTTTTGATAATAGCGACACTGATCACTTAGTGTATCCAGATTTTGTAAGACAACTGTCAAATTCCAATACTTTAACATCAAGTATTGAGACTTGAACCATAGCAGCCAAAAGTAACAAAATGCTCCGATTAAAGTATCGAGACCTACTTCAAAGGTATCGATACCTCAAAGCCTTATAGCAAAACTTTGACCTCTCATTCAATTTCCTTAAAAGCTTTTTCACTTTCTTTTTCCTTATTTTCAATCCAAACAACTTCACAAATCTCTCAAACGCCTTCAAAAACTCTTCACAAACCCTAAAATCGAAAACTTAACACTTATGGCACCATGAATCAAGACACAGGTTAAAGGTCAATGGGATGAATCTTCATCAAAAGGCTTTCATAGATTTGGGAAAAACTTCGGCAATCAGGCTCAAAAGCAAAGGTACTTGGATTTATTCTCTACACTTAAAGTCTACCCTAGCGAAGCCATAGATTTTCAACTCCTTGAGACCGTAAGGTTCCTTTATGTAGAAAATCTCACCCAACAAGGGTGGATGAATTTTTTGAGTCTAGATAGAACTTTTTATGAGAACTTGTTTAGTGTGTTCTACTCAAATGCTACTAATATTTTTAGGGACAACTCTACAGATGATGATGAAAAACCATACTTTCATGATGATATGTTTATGACCAGCATTATAGAGAAAAACAAGTGGGTATATAGAGAAATGATTAGTGACGTATTACGTATTGTTAATATGGGAAGACACATATTTAACTTGATAGATGGGCTTGCTGAGAATGATCTATAGAGAGAGTTCTTTGTTTTTCCCCTACTTATTGACTTAGGGCATTTAAGTGCTAGTCAACTCAGCTTTCATGATAAGATTCTATATTTGATTATTTCTTGGAATTTGAGACCAAGTGGTAGGAAATATTATCATGTGAAAGGTGATGACTTATTCTTCTTGCATCATAACAAGTGTAATGTCACGACCCGGAACTCCCATCGAACCCGTGACAACGGTCGCGATGTCCCCATAGACATTCATTACCCGGAATGCCAATCGAAACCTCACAAGGTTTTAATATCAGTTTTCCACTTCCCCTATGAGTAACAGTTACTAAATATCATATTTAGAGGAATATAGATTAATTTCAAATCAAAAACAGTCAAAAAGAAATTTCTACTACACAGGAGTATTTTGGTCATTTTTTCCAAAAATTTTGAAATTGGGTAAAAATACAAATACAAGTAATAAACATTCATTTCATGTGTAAAAATAAATTTAGTTGTCTAAATCATCAGTTCAAAGTGAAATTTTAACTACTCAAGCTAGATAAAAATAATAAATAAAATATTCTATTTTCTTATAAAACAATATTTTAGAACTCTGCGTAAATAACTTTTACAGCGTAAAGGCAAAATAAATTCATACATACAGTGGCACGTGGAGCTAGGCATTCAAAATATTTTACAATGACATGTGGGCCCCGTAGTAAACAAATATGTACAAAATAATAGACCTTCGGTTTCTAAGGATGTAAGTCCAAAAGTAGATCCTCGACAAAATAGACTATCTACCGACTATCTTGAGCCTGAAATGAGTGGAAAGGAGGGTGGTGAGTTTTTATAAACTCAGTAAGTAAACAAATATCGTCTAAATATCTAAAGCTAAGTAAATGGAGACAACTTAAAATAACTCATCGTACTATGATTCATAACATTTCAAAATCATTTCAACTGAGTAAATAAATTCATTTCACTCAAATAATCAATATGGCTTATGAATTTCTTAAAAATTTGGCTCATGCCAAAACTCATTCTCGGAGATACCTTGGCCAGGACATCCAACCGAGTCCACCAAGGCTGTTAAAATTTCATATACGCATAAAACATGTTTTTACATTTGGCAACACAGTCGTTTCTTGGCATTGGCTGAGCTCATCCTCACATGGTGGTTCGGAGTGAAGTGAACTCAGACCTCACCTCAGGAGATACCTTACGTGCCTTTCTCATAGGCTAGTCCACGAAACCCATCACTGCAGTGACTAATTTATTAACCCACCATATCAATAAAAATTTCAGCAGCATGACATGGCAATTACATTACTACCCAGCCTGTCAAGGCAAAACAAATAGTTCATACAATTTCAACACAATTTCCAATTCAGCCATTCATACCAATATTGCCATAAGCCATTCAATTCGAACCATAAATTTACAATTCAAGCAAACAGTCTCCAATTACTCAATTTCTAAAATCATCATTCAATTTCCAAATGATTTATGAAACTCATTTTATTTAATCACGTTTTACTTATAAAACATAAGGATTTACCATTTAAGCTCATTTTTCTATAAAATCACACAAAAACGAATAAAAAATACTTTAGATAATTAAAACGATAATAAGGTTACTCACTATATCAAGAGTTCGAAATACTCATATTCTTGGTCTTCCGACACAATGTCTTTACCCTTGTTAGAGGGCTCACCACTTATACATAATACACGACACATAATTCAATATATTGGGTCATACCATTATAAATCTATTTCAGGCTCTATATGAATGCATGAGGTTGTTTGGATAGTCACTTAAAGACGGTGTTACACATTGGTTCAATTATGATCGGAATGGATCGATTTTCAACCTAATTTGAACTCTCAACCTTTGATTTAACCAAAACATCCAAATGACTCCAAATATATTCATTATATTTCCAATATCCCAAATACACCAAAGTGCCTCAATAAACTTAAATTTTCTCATTGTCATTCAACTTGTTTACTAAAGGAACTATACTTAAAAATCACCATTTTCAGTTTCCATCACCACAATTCATTAAATCCTGTCTATATAACATAAGATATCACAAGAATCATCATCACTAGGTTCCTTATGAAATTCGAACATGGAGAGTGGTTAAAGAGCATGTGATTTTTCTTACTCGTTTTCCTTCCAAACATGATAAATTAACTAAAAACACTAAAACATCTTAAAATCTAATCAAATCCACCATCAAATTCTCTCTCCTTAGGTTCGGCCAGCATGCTATCCTTCATGATATCTTGTGATTCAACCATGAAAAATGGAAAAGAATGCATAGGAAAGGTAGATCACAAGCTAGAATTAAGAAATTTTACCTTTGATTGCTTGATTCCTTGAAATCTAGTGAATTTCTCTTGAATTTTCCTTACTCGGGTTTTGTTCTTTCTTTTTCTTCTTTTCCTTGAGTTGGCTGACCATATGAGAGTGATATGGGAGAGTTATGTGCTGGTTTTTAATATGAATTATAAAGAAATGAAAGCTTGCCACTTGTCACTATTCCATTGGTCCATGTTTAACACTTAACAATTAAGCTTTCTTTCACCACCACATAAGATATCTCAATTATCCATAATATAAAATATTAATGGATGAAATCTATGGGCATGACAAGTGTTGGTGGTGTAAATTTCCAATTTTGCCCTTGGGTGGCAAAATGACTATTTGGCCCCTACGTCATGAAAATTCCAATTTAACTCTAAATCAATCCTCGAACTCCGAATCACCATATCAAGGCATTCTGGGGTTTTAAAAATTCTCAATTTCATCTTAAATCTCTATTTGGACTAGTTCGAGGCTTAATTCAACTTAGTTGTACCACTAGATACACTATCAACTTTTAACGATTTTTTCGAGGTATTCAAGTATGCAAGCGTGTTGTCAAATACATGAATGACATGGCAAGTATATTATAGGGTTGGGCTTGACACATAATGTCTAGATAAATCTTGCTAACTTCATATTTCGGGACATAATGCAAGTCATTAATAGGGAAACCAATGTAATGGTTCACGGGATGCTAATTAGTTGCCTTATTGATGCACATGGTGTCAACACCAAAGTTGATCCTCTAACTCATCACATGTTACACACTACAATTAGAAAGCACGCAATCAACAAATTTGGATATTGATTAATTGATGAGCAATAGCTTCTTAGGAATGCTTTACCTCCATAAGCTCAAGGCAAGTAATAGCTAAAGAGATAGAGGTGAGTAGTGATAATAATGAGGAACCAATCGATGCACCAACCATAGGAGATAATACATTAATGGCTAAAATGAAGGCATACTTTGATAACGGTTTGGCAATGTTTATCAACAACATGGACAAACTTGAAGGGCGAGTTATAAACATTAAGAATGATGTTGCTACGCTTATTCAGCTTTGCAACACTAATTCCTATACTATAGCCACTCCACCAATACAGATGGCTTCATCGACTGATCCTCCTATCATGCTTACCTCAATAGCCGTGAAAGCACTAAGCCAAACATGTCGATCAATTAGGTCAATCTAGCTGACCCTTCCATCAATGCCAATGATTTTGCCATCAATCTTTTTCCATGATTTTGTGCATTAGAGAACATTTGTCCTATTTTTTTATACACATTGGATATTTTATTTCTTTTGGGTGATTTAACCTTATCATTTGCGTTTTCATACATTATCATACATTTATTTTGGATATTGGCTTGGTTTATACATATATCCTTATCTTTATATAGCCATTTATGATGAACGAAATCGTTATCAACTCTCTGTTGTTACATATTGAAAATATATTGAGGATGTTGATTACTTCTCGTTAACTTTATTTTGTTTTGAAATGACAAGATTGATTGAACTAAATATGCTTTGAAAATGAATGAAAGATGTTTTTGAATATGAAGAAATCCTTAAAGATGTTTTGAAGCTGAGCTTAAAAAAAATACATTGAAATGCTTAGATTAATTGTATATGCTTTGAAAATGAATGATCATGCTTTTAAATTTAAAGGTAAGCTTCCAAGTTTTCCCAAAGATTTTTTGTTTTCAAACTCAAAGTGCCAGCCTAATAATCGAAGTCTTAAAAGCAAAGATTTGATTCTTAAATGGGAAGAAAGAAAATTTTATTTCTTTATCACAAGAAAAATTAATTTTGAAGATGGAAAAAGTCAGTTCTTAGTAGGCAGAAAGAGAGAAGAATCAATTCTAAGAGAAGAAAAGGTTAGTTCAATTCTAGGAGAACAAAATGCAGAAGGCAGAAATACAAAAAAGAAAGAATCAATTCTCCAAATAAAAAAAGTCAGCTTTAAGTGAAGAATGAAGAAAAGAGCACAATTTTGTAAATAAAGAATCGATTTCACTTAGAAAAGATATCGGTTATTGAAGCACAAAAAGCAAGAATCAGAGACTTTGTCACCAAGAAAGAGATGGTGTGTATGGATAAAATTAGAGTGTCAAAAGTCAAGCTAAAATTCAAATTTTAAGACCAGTCAATAGTAAAGAACCGACACCTTGAGGCAGAAGAATTGATTCTTAAAAAATGCAAAGGTGTTACCTCTAAACCAAGTTGTGGAAGAACTGACATCTTAAAAAAGAAGAATCAATTTTTCAAAGATAGAAAGTTGTAGATTTATGAAAAGCTGACAACTCATGATCAAAGAATCAATTCTCCATGTGCGACAGAAATGTGCAAATTGGCTGGAATATACAGATACTAGGTCAAATTTCACTCTAATGGGTAATAAATCACAAAGCCTATAAATTTTTACTTTGAGGACATTAAAGTTGTGATTTTGAACAATTTTGAAAAGAGTTTGAAAAGCCAAAAAGAGAATAAACAAGCAAGAGAGTAAAAAGTAGAAAAATCTTATCTTTTAGCAAAAGTAAAACTTAAAGATCACATTTTTATCCTTCAGTTGGTACTTCTTAAGTTGAAACTTCATCTCATCATGCATTTCTCATGAGAAAGCTCTCGTTTTTCAGAACCTAAACATCCTATTAGATTGCATAAAGGTATTAATGTCACGACCCAATTCCCGGGCTGTGACCGGCGTAAGGACCCAATGAGCATAGCTCACTAAGCCCAAGCAAGCCTAACTTCACTTTCTTTATTCCATACATACTCGTGTGAGGCATCCACACGTAATGCACCCAGTGTGCATACAATGCCAACTACCAGTGACATATCCAGTCACACATACACACACACCCTTTCCAGGTGTGGACACAGCCAATTCACAATGACATTATTAATCACAATATACATGCACTATGCCAGTCATGTATTTAGCAATTTACATTGCTTACACATTTACATTCATACCAGTCAGAAATAAACTTTGACAGTGTACATTACATGTACATAACCATCATACAAAACCCAAGACTTCCAGCGGAGACATGTACGATAAAACGACAACTAGTGAATGCCAGACACCTACCAGGAGATGGACTACTGTGATCCCGCGATCTAGGAATCTACAATCTCCTGATCTGAAAACATGAATTTTTGAAAACGGTGAGTATA
Source organism: Theobroma grandiflorum (assembly GCA_036013995.1). Lineage (NCBI taxonomy): Eukaryota > Viridiplantae > Streptophyta > Magnoliopsida > Malvales > Malvaceae > Theobroma > Theobroma grandiflorum. The sequence continues at coordinate 12,527,330 of CP142130.1, read as the reverse complement.
AAACTCAGTGAGCAAACATAAGATAGGAACAAGCCATAATATCAGGAAGGGTTAAAAATATGATGCATACATTTAGAACACATTCATTTTTATCCAATTTATTATCAACCCTTCCCCTCATTTCAATTTAATTTATAATGAAGGAATAATCAATTTCATACAAATATACTCGGAGAAATGAACAATCACATATGTACACAACCACATATATCTGAGCACTCGCAGGCGTTACGTATCGCCGTCCCTGCAAGCCCCTGGATAACAAATCACACTTCACCAATGTTCACGAGTGATAGTTTCCAGGAATCGTGGGCGTTACGTTTCGCCGTCCCCACTTTGCTCAATTTTCAGAATTTATAGTAAATAGTGGGCGTTACGTATCGCCGTCCCCACTTTGCACACCATTTCAGGCCTGTGCATTTTCCTCTTCACACGTGCACGGTGGTAATAATTTCACAATACTTCTTAACAACACATATAAACATCATAACAATGTACACATTTAGCACAATTAAATTTCACCTCAATGAAATAATAATTCATGCTTTCATGCCAAACACATAATTTTATGCCTTCATGCATAATACATAATTTCATCACATAAAATCATTTTCATCAAGGGCTTGTTCCCGGCACGTATTTTTTTTAAAAAACTTTGAATAAATCATTTAATCATCTATTTCAATACAATGTGCATTCCCCAAATAATTTGAAATGCAAGTTCACTCACCGTCTCACAAATCCGGATTCCGGATGCTCTCGGATTAAAAATCCTCTATCGTGATTCCCTTGCCTTTCTCGGATTTCTCACCACCTTAACACAGAATAAAATTAAGAAATTACTATAATGCCCCCAGACTAATACAAATTAATTTAAATTGCTAACGTATGATACGCAAAGGCAAAAATGCGTCCGATTATCGCTTTAACGCGGTATTGCCTAATTTCGACCGATTACCCGATTAATCGGCTATTATGCCCAATTTGGTTCCGAATTGGCCCATTCCTTTTTCTAATACTTTAATTCACCACAAATCATTCAATTTAATGCCAATTTCAGCATTCACCATTTTCCATTTCTTTATGGAAAAATTCAACCAATACAGTGCATTAGCACTGAAAATTTTTCCTACTACATTTTTCACTTGCATTTGTCATTTTCTAATTTCCTTCATTTCAAATGAAATCATTTCATTTGAAATGAAACAATTTTCCTCATGCACTCTCCACCCTAGGTTCGACCTAATGAAGAATAGCCATGAAAATCAATTTCTTTCTTCCATTTTTGTCCATAATCATGCTTAACTACCTCTAAACACTAACATAGTCTAAATTCAATCCAATCCAACAACCTTTCATGATTCATACCCATTTTTCAGAATTCATTCCATCATCATATCTCAACATTTAACCATAGAATTCAAGAACAAAAGCATAGATATTAGAGATCACAAGCCAAAGTAAAGATTTATTACCCTTTTTCACTTGAATTCTCCTTGAAATCACACTTTGTCTTGAATTTCTACCTAGGTTTTATGTTTTTCTCCTTTGTTCTCCTTTTCTACCCTTCAATTCTGGTGTGAGCCGAATATAGAGAGAGAAATGAGGGTTAAAGGCTGATTTTTATAGCCTTTATAATAAAATAAATAAGTTTGCCACGTGTCATCACGCCATTGGCCCGTTTTAGTCTTTTTTTGACTTTTTCTCCCATTTGATCTCCACCACTTGATTAGTCAAGCCCAAATCTGATCCAAGGATGATCATGGCTGGAAAATTTATTCTGGTGATGGAAAATTACGGTTTTGCCCCCGGGATGGCAAAATTACGATTTTGCCCCTATACTCCGAAATGTACCGAGATTTCATTATTTTCACTGTCCAACCTCAAATAACACTAATATAAATCAATATTACCCAATTGGGGCAAAATCCTTTCAAAAAAAATTCACATTTAGCACTCCGGTGGCAAAATTACCATTTTACCCTTGTGCTCCAAAAACACCGGGAATCACCATTTTACACTGCTAAACATCATTTTATACTCCAAAAATCATAACTATATTTCATATAATTATTTTTGGTCCAATGTGATCAAATCTTGGTTAAAAATCTCCATAAATCAACAAATGAGAAAATGACCGTTTTGTCCTTAACCGGTCAATTTTCCCGATTAACTCCAGACTGAACCTTGAACTCCGAATCACTATTCTGAGCTATTCTGTGGGTCTCAGAATTTTAAAATTCCCCTTAGAATTTCTATTAAACTAGGTCGAAGCTCGATTTAACTTAGTTGTACCAATAGGTAAAATACCGGTTTTCTAACAACTTAGACAGGGTCTCACAATTAAGCTGATTCATTTTAAGAATCCACTATTGCATTGGTTATGCTTCCAAGAAAAAGTAAAAGGGATTTTCCTGATCTATTAAAAGGTTATATCTTGTGTAAAGGTTGTGCTTGAACTTGAGAAAGGTAGTGTTTTGGTTGAGGTTACACTTGATCTTGTGAAAAGGCATTTGTGAAGGTTATGTTTGATCCCATTAAAAGCCATGTTGTAAAAGTTACACTGACTTTATTGAAAAGGCAAATTGATAGTGGTTCAAACTCCTTCTGTTATCAAAGGAGAGGATATAGGCATTAAAAGGGCAAATCTCTATTAAAATCTATCTAAGTACCCTTTATCTATCACCACTTTACTTGTTTAGCTCATACTCTGTTTTTGCCGTTTTATTTCTCATATTTTTGCTACATTTTCAAAGTTCTTTTAAAAAAAGGGAATTTTTAATTCATAACCAATTCATGCCCCCTCTTGGTTACTTTTCTTTAAGCCTATCTTCTTAGCATTTCTTATGTTCCATGCTTGTATTGGTTAGAGCTTGTATTTATGCTTTCTTGTCTATATATTGAGAACATTTTTCACTTATTGCTTATGTTGATTATATTGTTCTCATTCCTTAAATGGAGCCTAAACACATAGCTTTAAATTGATCCTCCCAAAACATTCTCAAATTCTTTTTGGCATAATAAGAAAAGGATAAGTATGTTGAACAAAATGCACCTCACATATAAACACATTTTTCAAACTTGGCATTAAATGAAATGGAGCTATATGGTTTTCAACCATGCTTGAGTTAAAAAACTTAAGGGGAGGTTTTCAAGTTAATTTTTTCTCATTATGTTCAGTCATACCAAAAAAAGGGAGACTATTAGCTTTATAATTGATCCTTGTTTCAATATGACAACAGCTAATGATGAAAATATGAGCTTAAAAGTGCATTAGGACTATGCAAAACCCCTATGCAATATGTTTGAAAATAGGTTAAGTGTAAAAGTTCAAATGTTTTCAAAGGAAGCCTAAACTAACTTGAAGAATTGGGACCTCAAACGAGGGTATTGAGACTTTAAGCTTTAAATGCCTCAGAAAATAGCCTAAAGAAGAAGGTGTATCAAGACACCTTTGGGATGTAACAAGACTCCATGCATTTGAAGATCAAATTCTAAAGGACAAGTACTAAAATATCAAGACCAAAACAACACATATCGAGATCTCTCCTTTAAAAAGCAAAATTTTAGAGAACAAGTCCTAAAGTATTGAGACACAAGCTTCAAGTATTGAGACTTTGCTTTCAACCTTTAAATTTTAAAGAAAAAGTCGAATATCTAGACTTAAGCTTCCAAGGAACAAGACTTCACCTTTAGAATTCAATTTCAGAGCGGAAGTGTCAAGGTATTAAAACACCATTGACATAGTATCATGACCTTATATTCGAAGCTCAAAGATTTAAGAAGACATGTGCATAAGTATTGAGACCTAGCCATCGAAGTATTGAGACATAGCTTTGTCTAGGATTTGTCAAGGAATAACAAGTATCAAGACACTCATCTCAAGTATCGAGACATCAATAAGGATTTAGAATTAAAGTACTGAGACTCAAATCGCAAGTATCGATACCTTATATTGGACAAGCCAAAAAAAGATAGACTTAATGGCCAAAATTTTGAAATCAAAGGGTCAAACGTCTACAATAAAGTAATCACATATAAAAGGAAGGCTACAACTCAATTTTCAAAAGAGAGAGCATCTAGAAAAGATATTTCAAGAAAGAATGAAGCTTCAAAGTGAAAATCCTTTTTTCTTCACTCTTCAAGTCAAGTATTTCTCATCATTGAATGATTGAGCTAAAACTTCTACTATTCCTTTGTTAAGCCTTTATCCTTTTGTCACGACCCAAAACTCTCATCAAGCCCGTTACAACCATCGCGATGCCCCGATAGGCACTCGTTATCCGGAATGCCGACCGGAACCCCGCAAGGCTTAGCATCAGCTTTCGCACCTCTCTGGTGAGCAATAGTTATTACATATCATATTTCAAAGAATCGTAAGTCATTTTCAAATTAGAACATTTAAATATTATTTTTTGGCTCATAGGGGCATTTTCGTCATTTTTCTCCAAAGATCTTGAAACTAGCTAAAAATGCAATACATAAGTAGAAAACACATATTTCAAAATCAAAGATTATAATTTGCAATCTAAAACTTTCATTTGAAGTAAAATTTTAACTATTAGAATAAAATATTCTATTTTCGTATAAAACAATTTTTATATAGTTATCGCTAAATAAATTTTTGTAGCGTAAAAGTTAAATATATTCATACATACTATAATACAGACAACCGAAGTATAAAATTTAATTCACAGTGACACGTGGGCCCACGACTAACCAAAAGCATCTAAAACTGCGACCTTATAGTTTTTTATGATTCAAGTCTAACTGTGGTCCTTGACCAAATCCGCTAACCACAGACTATCTTGAGCCTGAAATGTGAGGAAATGAGGGTGGTGAGATTATAAAATCCCAGTGAGCAAACAAATATCATCTAAACTATCTAAAGTCGAGTAAATGGAGACAATTAAATAAATCATCATAAAATGGTTCATAACATTTCAGTTCCTTTCACTAGATAAGATAAGTTCATCTTGCTCGAAAAATTTATATGGCTTATGGTTTCCTGAAAGCTTGGCTCATGCCAAAAAGTCATACTCGGTGACACATTGATCAGAGTTGTCCGACCGAGATCGCCAAGGCTATTGAAATTTCATAATTTCTCAAAACACAGCCATTCCTTGGCGTTGGCTGAGTCCACTCTCACGTGATGGATCGGTGTGAAGTGAACTCTGTCATACCTCAGGAGTTACCCTCTGTGCCTCTCATCAGAAGTATAATATAACGGGGTTTATCGTGCCCTTCTAAATAGGCTGGTCCACGGAAACCCGTCACTGCAGTGTATCATAAACCCTACCAATCAATTAAATCTCCAATTGCATGATATGGCAATTAATTCATTACACAGTCTATTCAGACAAAGCAGAAAATTCATACTTTTCAACACAAATATCAATTCAGCCAATCATGCCATTTTATCATAAGCCATTTAGTTCAGATCATAATATATAACACAACAAACGGTCTCCAATTATTCTAATTTCAAAGTCATTGTCCGATTTCCAAATCAATTTATAAAAATTCATTTTTATTTTATAAATTCACTTTTTTTCTCATAAAAACAAGACAATTCACCATTTAAATTCATTTCTCACAAATTCACCAAATTGAATAAAAATTACTCTACATAATTAAGGCGATAATAAGTTTACTCACAGTGTCAAGCCCATCCCTAAAATATCTGTCATGACATTTATTTATTTGACATCATGCTTGTATACTAAAATATCTCGAGAAAATAGATAAAAGCCAATATTGTACTTAGAAGTACAGATAAGTTGATTTATGCCTTGAACTAGTTAAAATAGGGATTTTAAGTGAAATTGAGAATTTCACAATCCAGCAATTGCTTAAAACGATGATTTGGAGTTCGAGGGCTGATTTGGAATACCAACTATTTAGGGGCAAAATGGTCATTTTGCCATTTAAGGACAAATTGGGAATTTTTAGAAAATATTTTGATCACATTTGAATAAGAATAATCATTTGGAGTATAATATGAAGTTTAGTAGTGAAAAATTTTAATTCTCGGTATTTTTGGAGTATAGGGGCAAAACGGTAATTTTGCCATACTAGGGGCATAAATGGTAATTTTGCACCACCAACACTCGTCAAATTTGTGGATTTTAATTATGGTGGGCATGGATAAATATGACATGAAAATGTGGTGGAAAAGTCAAATAATTAAAGTTATGGACCAATTACCTTGTGCCACGTGTCAAGCTTGAATAATTTAATATTGAACATGAAAAATCAGCCCATAACTTCCGAAACACACCTTCCATATTTGGCCAAGCAAGGAAGAAAAGAAACCAAAGGAAAAACAAAGAGAAAACAAACCCTAGGTGGGGAAATTCAAAGAGAAATTGTGGAAATTCAAGGAATCAAGCTAGGTAAGGTGAGATTTCTCAATTTTTACTTAAGAACTTCAATACCCATGCATTATTCTCTCATTTTCATGGCTGAATTGCATGTTTTCATAGTGATTTCATGGCTGGCCAAATGGGTATGGAGGGAAATTTGTGTTGGAAATGGCTTGATTTTGAGTTATGTTAGTGTTTAGAGTTAGTTAATCATGTTTGGAAGCAAATCAACAAGAAAAGGATTCATTTTCCCTACAATCCTTCAATGGTCGAACCCTAGGTGAAGTGTGGAAATAATGAATTGATTTTGTAACAAGTGAATTGGTTGAGAAAATGATGATTTGTGGTGTAAAAATCATGCAGGAAAAATTCTAGTGATAATGCACCGTTATGGCCGAATTATCCAAGAAGAATTGTGAAGGTTGATTGAGCTGAATTTTTGGGTTAATTGGCATGTGTTTGGTGAATTGAAATATTGGAAAAGAAATGGTGCAAGTTGGAGTTAAATTGGATGTGTTAGTTATTTAATCGGGTAATAGGCTGAATTAGGTTAACACCGCGCTTAGGCAATATTCGGACAAAGTTTTGCATTTCATATCATGCATTAGTAGTCTAAATTAGTTTATTTCAATTTAAGGGCAATGTAGTAAATTCTTTGATTTCATACTGTGTCAAAGTGGTGAGACCTCCGACAAAGGCAAGGAAATTACGCCTGAGGATCACTAGCCCAAGTACACCAAAAATCCGAACTTCTGAAAAATAGTAAGTAAACTTATTATCTCCTTAATTATCTAGAGTAATTTTTATTAAATTTGATGATTTTGTGAAGAGTATTTTAAATGGTGAATTACTTAATTTATGAGAAAAATGTAAGTTTTCTAAATAAATTGAATTTATAAAACAAATTTAATTTTTATAAATTGAATTGAAAATTGTATGATTGATTTGAAAATTAAAGTAATTGAAGACCCTACGTTTTATTGTAAAGCATGATTTGAACCTATTGGCTTATGATATTATGGCATGATTGGCTATCTTGTTAATTATATTGAAAATTGTGAATTGTTTATTCTGTTCTGATAAATCGCTTAGAAATGAAATTTGCCAATTTATGCTATTAAAATTTTTATTTAATTGGTGGATTATTATCTACTGCAGTAGACAAGTTTCTGTGAATCGGCCTATTTAGAGGTGGCACGGTAAAAACCCCTCTGTATACTTTTATCTCAGTTGTAGAGGCGTAAAGGGTTGTCTTGAGGTATAACAGAGTTCACTCCACGCCAAACCACCACGTGAAGGCAAACTCAGTTAACGCCAAGGATCGGCTGCATTTTGGAAAAATTATAAAATTTGAGCAGCCTTGGCAGACTCGGTTAGATACCTCTGCCAAGGTATCCCCGAGTATGAGTTTTTATGGCACGAGCCACGATTTTTGATAAATCATAAGCCCTATTGTTAATATTATTATTATTTGGGTGAAATGAATTTGCTCTTATTGATTTAAATAAGGTTTCATGTTATGAAACCCTTCGAGATGAAAAGCTTTCATTGTCTCCTGTTACTCGTGTGAGTCCTTGTCAAGCTCGATTAAAAAACGGTATTGTACCGAGTGGTACAACCAAGTTAAATAGAGCCTTGAACTAGTTCAAATAAAAATTCTAAGAGGAATTTGAGAATTCTGAAACCCATAGAATGACTTAGAATAATGGTTCGGAGTTCAAGGTACAGTTTGGAGTCAATCGAAAAAATTGACCGATTATGGACAAAATGGTCATTTTACCATTTGATGATAAAATGGAGATTTTTAGCCACGATTTGATCATATTTGACCAAGAATAATTATATGAAGTATAATTTGATTATTTGAGTATAAAATGAAAATTTAGCAACAAAGTGAATTGTTCACCATTGAACCCTATGTGGCCGAATATGAGGAGTGATAATTTGATGATGAATTGATTTCATTTTGGGTGAAATCTTGTGTTATTTGGTTGAGAATAAATGGTTTGGAAAATGAGAATCAAGCTTGAACAATTTGATTATTGATGAACCCTTCAATGGCTGAATTTAGTATATGGAATGTTGATGATAAACTTTATTTTATTTCAAGTGAATTAAATGGGAAATTAAAGATTTATGGTGAGAAAATTAAGCTTGAGAAATTATAATATTAGTGCACCCTATGTACTGAATTTTTCTTAGAAGATATGAGAATGATTTTGGTCATATTTCGAGTAAATTAAAATGGAGTTTGATGATTAGGAATATTGGAAGAAAAAAATAGGATTATTTGGAATTAAATTGGACACAATCGTCAATTAATCGAGTGATCGGTCGAATTTAATAGATACCGGGATTAAGCGATAATCGGACGTAATTTTGCAATTACGTATCAAGCATTAGTAATTTAAATTAGTTTATATCAATTTAAGGACAATATAGTAAATTCCTCGACTTTGTGATTTGTCAATGTGGTGAGACGTTCGAAGAAGGCAAAGGAATTGCGCTTGAGGACTATTACTCCGAGTGCACCCGAAATCCAGATTTTCGACACCTATGAGTGAATTTGCATTTCAAAATTTATTTGGGAATTCTAATTAAGTTGAAATGAAATGCGTGAATGATTATATCTAATTCTCATTTAAAAATGAATCCCGAGAACAAGCCTTTAGTGAAAATAATTCTATGATGTTAAATATGATTGCGATGCATCTGTGTATATCTGTATGATGCCTACATGTATTGTTGAGAAATTTATGTGAAATTTGAGTGTGTTGAATCTGTGTACTTTTATATTATGCTGATATGCATTTTAATAAATGTTGTAAAATTGATGTAACCGTGCATGTGCGGAGTGAAAAATGCAATACCAATAATGATGTGCGAGTAGGGAGTGCACACATGGTTATGTTGTTATGTGCGAGTAGGGAATGCACACATGATGATATTGCTTGGTGTGAGTAGGGAGTGCACCAGAGCTGAAGAGAATGGGATGGTGTGTGGTGCAAGTAGGGAGTGCACCAGAGTTGAAGAGAATGAGGTGGTGTATGTAACTGGACGTGATTTTATATATATGCGTGATATAATGTGCATGATGGAAAATGTGATTTGTGTGGTATGTGAAACCCTTCTTTTGTTACGGTTTGTGATAAACCGTGAATTTTGCTATCTTGCTTGATAAAATGATTAGTAAATGAAATTGTACGTGATATATATGCATATATGAATTGTACGGGTTGTGAAACCCTTATTATGTGACGGTTTGAAAACAACCGTCGATTTACTACTTTGCTAGAATGATCGGTGTAAATTCAAGGATGTCTAATCCTTGAATGCATAATAAATTTTTGAGATAAGTGATAAAGGTTTAAATATTAGCTAGATAAAAAATGACCTTATTTTCAACCGGTGCATCATGATTGTCAAATTTCCTGATTGAGTTTGCTTGTTCCCTTCTAATATTCACTCACTGAGTTTCATACTCATGTTTTATAAAAAAATTCATGTTTTCAGATTTAGAGGCAATTGCAACTTGGATCAAGTCGTCCACACAAGCTCACCTTTTGGTAGGTACTATGGCATCTCAGTAGCTATGCCTTTATTCAAAGTTACTCCACTGATGGTTGAGAGTCTTTGTCTATGTACAAATATATATATGTTGGATTAATGATGCCTTGATGAGATGGCATTGAATGACAGTGCTTTAGGATAATGAAATTGTAAACATGTGGTATACATGTTATGTTTTGAAATATATTGAATTGTGAATCAAGAATTTTGGTTCAGAAATAGTAATGCAAGATGTATAAAATGTCGAACATGATTACCGGAAAAAGGCCTGCTTGGGCTTGGTGAGCTATGCTCATTAGGTCCATGCACCGGTCATGGCCAGTGAAATTGGGTCGTGACAACTCGCCTTTAGATATTTTCAGTGATGTTTGTTTACTCACTGAGTTGTGTAAACTCACCACTCTCTTTTTCACCCTTTCAAGACCAGAATAGTGTACATAACTGAGTTTGCTGAGGACAATCGTTGGCTTGCAACCTCACCAACAGTAGGTTCACTGTCCTTTTTACTTTTGTATATTCGAAGGCCCACATGTCACTGTAAATTAAATTGTATACTCTAGTTTACTTTAGTATTGTATATAAGAATTTATTTTGCTTTTGCGTCATAGAAATCATCTATACAATGTTCTAAAAATATTGTTTTATGAGAAATTGAAATATCTTATTAAATATTTTTATTATATCTTAATAGTTACCTTTACTTTTAAAATGAATGTTTTAGATAGTAAAACATATTTTTGATTTTGAAATACGTGTTTGCTGCACATAAGTTTCTCATTATCTGGATTCAAAATTTTCCAATGAAAATGACCGGAACGCCCCTGTGAGTCAAAAATCATTTTTTGATCACTTGGTTTGAAAGTGGCTAGTAATTATTTAAAATATGATGTTCGAAAATTGACGCTCACAAGGGAGGTAAGAAAACTTATACGAAAGCCTTGCGAGGTTTCGATCGGTATTCAGGGTATGAATGGCTATCGAGACGTCATGACAATTGTCATGGGCTTGATGGGAGTTTCGTGTCGTGACACACAGTTTCAAGAGTTGATGCAATCCTAATCCCGATCTTCGGGTACGATTTCTGTACTTTTTCTAGAATACTCACCACCTATATCCAATACACGACACATAATTTAATATATTGTGTCATAACACTATGAATCTATTTCAGGCTTTATACTGAAGCATAAAATGGAATGTGAAATACCCGGATGACTATCTAAATACGGTATCTTTTCTAAATTCCATTGTTTACCTAAATGAATCGGTATTGGCCTCATATGATTTTTCACCAGATTAATTGGCCAATATACCAAATTTAACTCCAATTAATTCCAATTTTCCCCCAATACTCCAAATTATCAAACACTAGATAAATGTCATGAAATATCACAAAAACTATCATCTTATTGTTCCTTGGAAATTCGACCATGGTGGTATATCAATACTAAAATTTTTCCTATTTAATTTTTTCACCATAATTCACCAATTCCTAACCAAATTCACTTAGAATAAAATCAATTTCAACATCAACACATTACATGAAGAATTCGGTCAATGGGGTTTAATGTGGAATTTTATAGTTTCATGCTAAATACCATCAATTTTGGTTTCTATCACCACCATTTATTAAAATCATTAAATCATAACCAATTAACATAAAATGTCACATATTTCCTTTTCAATTTTCTCTCCATAATATTCAGCCTTAATGGGTAATAAGAGAAAATGAATTTTTCTTGGTTCTTTTTCATACTACACATTACCAACTAACTAAAAACACTAAAATCTATTGAAATCTAACCAATTCAAGCATTAAAACCTCTCTCTAAAGCTTTGACCAGCAAGAACACATTCATGAGATCTTGATTCTCAACCGTTTAAATTGGAAGAAAATGTATAAGAATGATAGATCACTAGTCAAAGTCAAGAAATTTTACCTTTTCTAGCTTGATTGCTTGAAATCCAACAATTTCCCTTTGATTTTCTCACTCTAGGGTTTGTTCTTCTTGTTTTCTTTCTTTCCTCTCTTTGGCCGACCCTTATGGGGAGAAATGGGCTGATTTTATGCCTTTTTATAAAGAAAATAATAAAGAAATAAAAGCTTGACACATAGCATTTTATCATTGGTCCACCATTTAAATATCCATCTTTTAACCTTTAATTCACCACCACATAATACACTTTAATTCTCCTCCACATAAGTTGTTAATGGATGAATTCTATGAGCATGACAAGTGCTGGTGGTGTAAAATTACCATTTTGCCCTCGATGTGGAAAAATTACGATTTTACCCCTATACTCTGAAAAATATCGAGATTATAATTTTTTTTCTTCTCGATCTCAAATTATACTCCAAATGATCAATCTTAGTCAAATGTGGTCAAAATCTTTTCTAAAAATTCTCATTTTATCCTCGGATGGCAAAATGACCATTTTACCCCTAAATCTCAAAAATTTCGATTTGACTCCAAATCAACCCTCGAACTCCGAATCCTCATTTTAAGTTATTCCTGGAATGTAAAATTTACAATTTCACCTTAAAATCTCCATTTGGATTTGTTCGAGTTCTAAATTGACTTAGTTGTACGTCTAGGCACAATACCGACTGTTGACTATTTTTCAGGGCTTTCCAAGTATGCAAACATGTTGCCCATTGCATGTATGATATGGCGAGTATTTTAGGGCTGGGCTTGACAGCACTACCCCCCTTAAATTAAAATTTTGACCTCAAAATTTTAATCACTGAACTAGGAGAGTAGGTAGAGGTATTGTCTCATCATCAGACACTCGATTTCCCATGTCATCTCCTTTATAAGGAGTTTCAATTTGTTTACTTTATTTACCTCCAGTTCAACTTGAATACTTCACTTATTTCTAGTGTTATCCTTTAAAATCTGATCAACAATAACCTCCTCAATCATAATCTCTTAGATCTAAACTTCAAGCATGTCACTGTTATCATCATTAAGTTTGGACCATAACTCCATATCAATCATATCGATTTCAACTGTATTTTATATTTATTGATGTATACCGATTATCATCTTATTACTTCATTCCTTTCAACTTCTCAATATTCATTCTTGTTCATGTCCTCAACTTTAGAGAAGATTTATGACTTCAATCATTTCCACATACTTCATATGTTTATACTTTTTTCTTATCATTCCCAATCATATGTTTAAGTTTCCTCGTATTATATGTCATTGCATTACAATGTCACTTCCATTGAATTGTAATACTATTGCATGACTCTATGCCTTGTAATACTATTGCTACCTCAAAGGTTTACCTTAATTAATCATTGCATCTTATGCAACACTACAATCCTTGAGGGTCATCCCTTTTTCCTCGATTATCTTTCACGTATCTACATTCTATTATATCCTTCTTGCATTCCTATATTGATTAGCCATTTAAAGCTTAAATTCATCTAAGTCAAGCATACCTCAAATACTTTTCAAATTCCAATTTCCCATAATATTTTAAGATTGTTTCATTAGCTGACTTCCTTATCAAATTTAACTTTAATCATCTATTGTTTCATTTTTTCATATAGACATAGCTTCCTTCTCCCCTAGCCAATCTACAATTTTCTCGTGAAATTTCAAGACTTGAAACTAAGTTCTCCTCAAATACTTTTTCAATATCAATACAAATATCGCTTTCAGCTTATGGCTTCCTTTTTATAACCACATGACTTAATGCTCGTAAAAACAAGCATGCGACCACTTACCCTGTAACTTAGCCATTTGGCTCCTTAGCCAGTTTCAAATCATACACCTTACAATTATTGTGAATAATTTATAATTCTTTTCTTAAGGGTGCTTAAACATTCTGAAGACACTTAATTATTTATTTGCTCTTTCATACTTTGAGCATATCATTTCCATAAAGGCAGGCACTTGCTCGCCAAATTATCTAAGTGCATACTCACTACTCATGCTTCAATTTACCTCCAAAGGTTTCTAGCATGTCACATAGTTCACTTGCGTTGTTACTAATCATTTCCTTTTGACAAAATCAAGACAATATTTGTAAATTTTCATATCCATATTCTATATAAATTCATTTGATATATCATTCTTGAAATCTCCATTCACACCTTTATCACTTGGTATTAACATCACTTATCCATATCTCATACATTTATCTAATCTTTCCCTCACTTTCTCTTTAGCCTTTAATAAGGTCTAATCTCTTGTCTTCCTTTATTTCTTAAGATTTGACTTTAGTCACATGTTATTCATCTCTGCACTCCACATATTAATTTATCTTTATGTATCCTTCTCAAAATTTCTCTAACTTTTCCTTCTCTTATATGCCAATATATAGGGCAATGCAGGAATTTTTCAATTCATTCGTATCAGTACCTTTTAGAAACCTTAAAACTCTAATTAACAAGATTTTGAATCACGTTCAATGATTTTAGTTCAACTCATACGTCCCATTTCACATCGCCACGCTTTATTCATGTGTTCCGGACAGGTCCTAAACATGAAGTGTTCCTGGCACCGCGATATGGTGACTGTTGGAACTTACTTAATCAATACTATTCATCCAAATTGAATATTACTACCTTAATCGTCCTTAACCGTTTGATTTTCCTTCAAGCTTACATCACAATTTCTATAACCATTTATATTCCCTTGTGCTTATCACAAATGATAGGTAAGATCAGTATTTTCAGATCATATTATCCCATAACACTTGTCAACAATCACCAAATTCCTTTTTAGAATATTCTTTCCATAATATATGTAGAACTTCACCACATAGCATCACAACGTTATGTTCCTCCCTTCTACTATCATGCGTACTCCACAAAAATTAATTAAAAGGTTTACGTACCTTGACTAATGCTAATTTCATTTAATCATATCTTAATTACTTCGGATTTGTAAATTACAACTCCAAGTATATGCCCACATATTAATAATCTTTATATGTATATATCATCATACACATAATTACTTATTACTTACGGTATGCCTCTATTTCCATCATCCATTACTGAACATCTTTATCTTAACATTTCCCTAATGCACTAATGTCACGACCCAATTCCTTGGCCATGATCGGCGCAAGGGCCCAACGGGTATAGCCCACCAAGTCCAAGCAAGCCTATTTTATTTATTTTTACTTGACAGACTTATCCAATCATGCATACACGCACACCTTTCCCCGGGTGTGAACATAGTCAAATTACAATGGCATTATCGATAATAATATACATGCACTATAGCAGTCATGTATTTAGCAACTTACATTGCATACACATATTCATATTGTTTGAGTGTATTTACAATACAAAAAGACCCATGACTTCCAGTGGAGAAATTTACAGTAAAGAAATGGGTTACTACTGAATGCCCACCTTCTAACCAAAGGATGCACTATGGGGACTCCTCGATCTAGGGTCTAATAGTCTCCTGATCTGAAAACATGAATTTTATAAAACGGTGAGTACAATACTCAGTGAGTGAATATTAGAAGGGAACAAGCAATCTCAATTAGGAAATTTGAGAATCACGATGCACCGATTGAAAACGAGACAGTTTTTGATCTAACTAATATTTAAACCCTTTCCACTTACCTCGGAATTTATTCTAGCTAGACAACAAAATCAACGATTATCATTGCAGTGGGAAAGCATTCTTGTTGTAGCAAAACGTAATCATAACCCATTGCTGAACAAGGGTTTCACTCAACCGTGCGAGGATTTTGTGTTAAACCCCTTTTTTTCTCAATTTAAGGCAATTCGCATACCATACAATCACACATATATACACAAAGACATGAGCAATCATATATATACCGCCAAGTCATCACTGTCCTTGGTGGTAAAAGAGACATTTATCTGAGCACTTGCAAGCATTATGTATCGCCGTCCCTACAAGCCCCTAGACAGCGAATCACGCTTCACCAAAGTTCAGCTGTGATAATTTTCAGGAATCGTGGGCGTTACGTGTCGCCGTCCCCACTTTGCTCAATTTTGAATTTTTAGGAAATTGTGGGCGCTACGTATCGCCGTCCCTACTTTGCACACCATTACAAGCATGTGCATTTCCCACTTCGCACGTGCACGATTATATCGATTTCACATAAATTTCTTAACCATACATATAAGCATCATATAGATGAGCAATATTCAACACAATCAAATTTCACATCAATAAAATAATATTTCATGAAAAGCTTGTTCCCATGGTACCCGTTCTTTTCAAAAAAGGTTGAATAAAATTATTCAAGCATTTTATTCAAATAGGTTCACATTTCCCAAAATCGTTTTTGAAATGCAAATTCACTCATAGGTTTTCTAGGAGTCGAATTCAAGCGCTTCGACTGCTAATCCTCGAGTGTGATTTTCTTGCCTTTATCAGAAATCTCACCACTTTGACACAGAATAAAATTAGAGAATTTACTATATTACCCCTAAGCTAACATAAACTAATTTAAATTTCTAATGCATAATAGGTAATTGCAAAAATGTGTCTAAATTTTGCCTAAACCCCATATTGGCCTATTTCGATCTTTTACCCGATAAATCGATACACGCGTCCAATTTAGCTCCAATTAATTCCATTTCTTTTCTAATGCTTTAATTCACCAATTTCAAATCAATTAACTTAAAATTCAGCAAATCTATCTTCACTTTTCTTCTTGAAATTTTTAGCCAATAATGGTGCAAAAATATTGAAATTTTTTCTATTTGGTTTTCTCACCATAAATCATCATTTTCCAATCCATTTCATTTGAAATGAAAACAATTCCTCCTTGACATTCAACCTACATAAGTCGGCTAACAAAGAACCCTAGAGGAATTGAATGTTTTTCTTAGATTTTTGTTCATAACCATGCTTAACTATCACTAAACCTTAACATAGTTGAAAATCAAGCTAAACCAATATCAAATCCTCATCCATACCCTTTCAGCCTCAAGGAATTCAGCATGATAACTCATCATTTAACCATGGAAAACAAGAACTAAAGCATGGATAAGCTAGGGTTAGAGTAAATCTAAAGAAATTTTACCTTTATTCGGATTGATTCTTGAAAAAAACCTTGAAATTCCTTGATTTTTGGCTAGGTTTTCTTGTTTTTCTCCTTGTTCTCTTTTGTTTTCCTTTGAATCTGGTTTGCACCGAATTCGGAGAGAGAAAATGGGTTTTATGGCTGATTTTTAGGCTTTAATAATAAAATAAAATAGCTTGCCACATGGCATAATGCCATTGGCTCATTTTTTTAACTTTTTGACTTTTTCTTCTAAATTTCTTCCACCACATGATTAGTCAAAGTCAAGATGTGAATAAAAGATGACCATGGCTGGAAAAAATGTTCTAATGGTGAAAATTACCGTTTTGCCCCTAGGATGGTAAAATTACGATTTTCCCCTTATACTCCAAAATGTACCGGAATCACATTATTTCTACTTTTCAACCTCAAATAACACTAATATTGATTAATATTAATCAAATGGGGCAAAAATCTTTTCAAAAAAAATTCTCGTTTAGTCTTGTAGTGGTAAAATTACCATTTTACCCTTATGCTCCAAAAATATCGAAAATCATAATTTTTCATTGCTAAACTTCATTTTATACTCCAATAATCATAATTGTATTTCATATAATTATTCTTAGTCAAATGTGATCAAATCTTTTTTTTAAAATCTCCATTTTATCATCAAATGGCAAAATAACCGTTTTGTCCCGAACCGGTCAATTTTCTCGACTGATTCCAAACTGGACCTTGAATTCTGAATCACTATTCTAAGTTATTTTGTGGGTTTTATAATTTTCAAATTTCTCTTAGAATTTCTATTTGAACTAGTTCAAGGCTCGATTTAACTTAATTGTACCACTAGGTACAATACCGACTTTTAACAAATTCTATAGGGTCTCACAACTAAAGACTCCAAATAATGGAACATCACATCCAAACCAATGACCATATTTTAACTCGTGAGTCTTCTCTTTATGCTGCTCCAAAAACTAAATCCACGAAGAAGCTTTTCAATTCACATAATATTCTCTTATGCTTTCACCGTATATCGGTAGCCTCCATTTATAACTTTAACAATTCGTCGTATGTCTAGTTTGCGATTAGAACCTTAGTCTCCATATATCTTACTTTCAATATATTTCACTATTGATATTCATATACTTTCATTGCGATATTTAGTACAATTTTATTAAATCATGATCCCCAAAATTTTCTTAGCTGTGTATCCATCAGGTTGCATACCACTTGTTGTCAGAAGCTCAACCTTACTCATTAGTTCTTGACTAATCACGTTTATAAAATGAATAATTTGTTGTCAGACTTTGTAGTTGCTTAATTCCTTATTGACTTTCTTCATCAGTCCACCATAATTATGTAAAATGATCGATCATACCGCTAAGATATGTATTCTTCGACTATAACAATTTTACCAAACTACTTTTGTCATACCAAAAGATTACTATACAGGTCAAACCATTTAAATAACTATTTTATAGTCCACACAAGTCATACAAAACAAAATAGACTCTTAATTCTTTCATACAGATAACTACTGCTATTTTCATTTTTAGTACAACTTCCTAAGGTCAAGATAGTACAAAATTCAAAGAGAGTGTTAAGGTTCTACTCCCGTTTTTCCTCAAGATCCTTTTTCGAATCCTTTTCCATCTCTTGAGATTTTTCTTTTCGTTCTCTAATCCAAGCTTGTTGGATCCTCCGACATTCCTCATCACTCACCGGTATAGCATTCCTTCCGCACCCAGGAGGAAAATGTCTCACATCAGCCACCTTCCTAGGATGATAACTTCCTTTAGCTATCACCACTTTCGTTCATTCCTTAGCATACGCCTCAGACTCTGCCAAGAGGAAATTTCTTTTACTTACATTTTCGTCATTACTGCTAGCACTTTCATCAGTCTCACTAGTGCTAGAACTCTCTTGTCTCCAAACCTTCGATCTCAAATCCGATGGAGTCCAATTTATAGGAACTCTAAATGAATATCTTTCTAGGTTGCTCGGTTCCAAGTGCCTTTTACTCCTAGCAGTTGAGTCTAACGATTCTTCACTAAAACTATGGGAGGTATTGGAATCTTCATTCCTCTTAGACATTGTGGGTGAGTACACGGCGTACTACAAAACCTATACGTAGCCAAATGATAATTTCTTAATCATTTATGCATCATATGAGCAAGTAAATTTCTATATGTAAATGCATACGTTAACTCGATCCAACCTAACTTAACTTAACCTAACCCGGGGCCATACTGACACTGTAAATTTTTAAAACACTTTGAAACCAAAACTCCGATCTTTGAAAACTAAAAGCTCTGATACCACTTGAATTGTCACGAACCGGAACTCCCATCTTGCCCGTGACAACCACTGCGACGCCCCAATAGGCATTCATTATTTGAAATGCCAACCGGAACCCCACAAGGCTTAGCATAAGCTTTCGTTCCTCCCCGATGAGCAATAGTTATTAAATATCATATTTCAAAGAATCGTAAGTCATTTCCAAATTAAAATATTAAAATATTATTTTTTGACTCACAGGGGCATTTTCGTCATTTTTCTCCAAAAATCTCGAAACTAGCTAAAAATGCAATACATAAGTAGAAAACACATATTTCAAAATCAAAGATTATAATTTGCTATCTAAAACTTTCATTTGAAGTAAAATTGTAACTATTAGAATAAAATAAAAATATTCAATAAAATATTTTATTTTCTTATAAAACAATTTTTATATAGTTGTCGGTAAATAAATTTTTGTAGCGTAAAAGTTAAATATATTCATACATACTATAATACACACAACCAAAGTATAAAATTTGATTTACAGTGATACATGGGCCCACGACTAACCAAAAGCATCGGAAGATGTGAACCTACAGTTTTTGATGATTCAAGTCTAATTGTGGTCCATGACCAAATCCGCTAACCACGGACTATCCTGAGCCTGATATGTGAGGAAATGAGGGTGGTGAGATTATAAAATCTTAATGAGTAAACAGATATCATCTAAACTATATAAAGTCGAGTAAATGGAGACGATAAAATAAATCATCATAAAATGGTTCATAACATTTCAGTTCCTTTTACTAGATAACATAAGTTGATCTTGCTCGAAAAATTTATATGGCTTATGGTTTCCTGAAAGCTTGGCTCATGCCAAAAAGTCATACCAGGTGACACCTTGATCAGAGGTGTCCGACCGAGACCGGCCAAGGCTGTTGAAATTTCATAATTTCTCAAAACATAGCAATTCCTTGGCGTTGGCTAAGTCCATTCTCACGTGGTGGTTCGACGTGAAGTGAACTCTATCATACCTTAGGCGTTACCCTCCACACCTTTCATCAAAGGTATAATATAACAGGATTTACCATGCCCCTCTAAATAGGCTGGTCCACGAAAACCCGTCACTGTAGTGTATCATAAACCCCACCAATCAATTAAATCTCCAATTGCATGATATGACAATTAATTCATTACACAGTCTATTCAGACAAAGTAGAAAAGTCATACTTTTCAACGTAAATATCAATTTAGCCAATCATGCCATTTTATCATAAGCCATTTAGTGCAGATCATAATATATAACATAGCAAACGGTCTCCAATTACTCTAATTTCAAAGTCATTGTCTGATTTCCAAATCAATTTATAAAAATTCATTTTTATTTTATAAATTCACTTTTTTTTCTCATAAAAAAAGACAATTTCCCATTTAAATTCATTTCTCACAAATTCAGCAAATTGAGTAAAAATTACTCTACATAATTAAGGCGATAATAAGTTTACTCACAGTTTCAAGAGTTGATACACTCCTAGTCTCAGTCTTAGGGTACGATTTCTGTACTTTTTCCAGAATGCTCACCACCTATATCCAATACATGACACATAATTTAATATATTGTGTCATAACACTATGAATCTATTTCAGGCTCTATACTGAAGCATAAAATGGAATGTGAAATACCAGGATGACTATCTAAATACGGTATCTTTTCTAAATTCCATTGTATACCTAAATGAATCGATATTGGCCTCCTACAATTTTTCACCCGATTAATTGGCCAATATAACCAATTTAACTCTAATTAATTCCATTTTTCCTTCAATACTCCAAATCATGAAACACTAGATAAATGTCATGAAATATCACAAAAATCATCATTGCATTGTTCTTTGGAAATTCAACCATGGTGGTACATCAATATTAAAATTTTTCCTATTTAATTTTCTCACCATAATTCACCAATTCCTAACCAAATTCACTTAGAATAAAATCAATTTCAACATCAACACACTACATGAAGAATTTGGTCAATGGGGTTTAATGTGGAATTTTGTGGTTTCATGCTAAATACCATTAATTTCGGTTTCTATCACCACCATTCATTAAAATCATTAAATCATAACCAATTAACATAAAATGCCACAGATTTCCTTTCCAATTTTCTCTCCATAATATTCGGCCTTAATGGGTAATAAGAGAAAATGAATTTTTCTTGGTTCTTTTTCATACTATACATTACCAACTAACTAAAAACACTAAAATCTATTGAAATCTAACCAACTCAAGCATCAAAACCTCTCTCTAAAGCTTTGACCAGCAAGAACACATTCATGAGATCTTGATTCTCAATCGTTTAAATCGGAAGAAAATGCACAAGAACGATAGATCACTAGTCAAAGTCAAGAAATTTTACCTTTTCTAGCTTGATTGCTTGAAATCTAACAATTTTCCTTTGATTTTCTCACTCTAGGGTTTGTTCTTCTTGTTTTCTTTCTTTCCTCTCTTTGGCCGACCCTTATGGGGAGAAATAGGCTGATTTTATGCCTTTTTATAAAGAAAATAATAAAGAAATAAAAGCTTGACACATGGCTTTTTATCATTGGTCCACCATTTAAATATTCATCTTTTAACCTTTAATTCACCACCACATAATACACTTTAATTCTCCTCCACATAAATTGTTAATGGATGAATTCTATGAGCATGACAAGTGCTGGTGGTGTAAAATTACCATTTTGCCCCCAATGTGAAAAAATTATGATTTTGCCCCTATGCTTTGAAAAATACCGAGATTACAATTTGCTTCTTCTCAATCTCAAATTATACTCCAAATGATTAATCTTAGTCAAATGTGGTCAAAATCTTTTCTAAAAATTTCCATTTTTTCCATATGTGGCAAATGACTATTTTACCCTTCGATCTCAAAAATTTCTATTTGACTCCAAATCAGCCCTCGAACTCTGAATCCTCATTTTAAGTTATTCTTGGATTGTAAAATTTTTAATTTCACCTTAAAATCTCCATTTGGATTTCTTCGAGGTCTAAATCGACTTAGTTGTACGTCTAGGTACAATACCGACTTTTGACTATTTTTTGGGGCTTTCCAAGTATGCAAACATGTTGTCCATTGCAAGTATGATATGGCGAGTATTTTAAGGCTGGGCTTGACACCCTTCTTGTATTCATTAATCTTGTTCAGCTTACTTAGAAGCATTCATGAGCTTAAACTTCATACTCCTTCTAATCCTTGTAAAGGTTATACCTTACCATTGAAACGTAGAGTAATTTGAGTAGTTATACTTTAACCTTTGAAAAGGTAGTGTTGCTATGTTGTCCCTTAACATGTGAAAAAGTAGAGAGGTTTTGCTTGCTCCTTGAAAACGAATTATAAGAGTTATGCTTGCTTCCGTGAAAAGGTATTGTAAGGTTTGTGCTTGCTTTTATGAAAAAGCATTGTATGGATTGTGCTTGATCTCGAAAAAGGTATTATTATAAAGGTTATACTTAAGCCTTAAAAAATATTTTTCATAATGGATTACAAACTCCTTGTTGAGCCAAAGGAAAGGATGTAGGCATTAAGGTTGAACATTTATAAATATCATGTTTTCTTTGTGCTTGTTAAGATTCCTCTCATTGTGATTTCACTTTCAAATCATTCTCAAAAGGATTTTCACTACTCTTTATTGCTTGGTCTTAAAGGTTTTTTTATCCTTATAGTGCAAAAGAGTTTTATCTTGCCAAGGGGGTTAAATATTTTCAAAATATTCAATTCACCTCCTATTCTTAAGGTTTTCCCTTTGAGCGAACCATTTTAACATTTGTAATTGTTTTTTTATAAGGACCATGTTAGGGGAATGTTGATATGGGTGGTTCTTTCTCAGGTTCTGTGGGAACAACGAGTAGCCTCATAATGTTGTTGAAAAAATTCTTTCTTTACCATAAACACTTGTCAGGTTGCTAGAGATTATATATTGAAAGCTAGTCTTGTTAACAAATGGAACTTTAGATATGGCATTGGAATGTCTATACCCTTAATGATGATGGTGAAAGGAAAATTTTGTGGGATGAACTTACAAAGATTATGTGGCTAAACCAAGTATCGTTGTGCCTATGTGGTGATTTTTTAGTGTTGTGGAAAATCCGAGTGAAAATTTTGGCAAGCACTACAACATAAAGGCGATGGGATAGTTCCAAGATTTCATTAATGATTTGAATTTGGCTGATTTCCCAACTGTGGGGAATAAATTTACATGGTGCAACTATAGAGAAGAGCAAACCTTTAGCAAACTATATATGTTTTTATATATCATAATCCGGTAATTTTGAAGGATAAATAGATAAATTAGGGGCCACGACCTTTCAAATTTTTTAACCACCAATTAGAAGACAAGGATTTCAAAGAGATGTTCCATAAGAGTTGGTTGGAAAGTACTGAGGTTGGGAATTTCGGTATTTTGCATGGATTAAAAAGTGTGAAGCCCAAAGATTCAAGAGAATGGTAACGGAAAAACTTTGACAAAATGTTTTAAACCTAGAAAAAGAAATTTAAGAGCTAAGAGTAAAGATGCAACAAAACAAGACAAATGAAGACAAAAGAAAGATAATAGTCACTAAGTGAGCAAATCTATAAGGCTACGTCGAATTGAGGAAAGAAAACGGCACCAAAAATCAAAGGCTAGATGGATCCTAAAGGGTGATAAGAATACAAACTTTTTGTACATGACCGCATGGCAAGAAAACACATCAACCACATCAACAAACTGATCATGGGTAAGATAGAGTTTGAGAGGTTGAATGACATTAAAAAGAAGGTGACAAAATATTTTAAAGCCTTCAATTCTAAATCTACTAAAGTGCATGGGAATTGGATGGGAATTGGAAAAACTTTTACAATTACAAAAGTATGGGAAACGATTACTTCATTTAATGTGAACAAGGTTATAAGGCACAAATGGATACAGTTTCAAGTTTTTCAAACAACAATGGAGCACAATTAAAGAACATGTGATGAGGTTCAATAATAGCTTTTAATGAAACTACACAATTTCAAAGTTGCATCAACTCCTTTTTCATTACTTTTTTCCCAAAATGGAATAACCCTTTAACTTTGAATGAGTATTGGACAATTAACCTTGTTGGCAGCTTATATAAGGTCATTGCTAAGGTATTAGCAAAAAAAAGTAAGAGTTGTGGGGGAGAGCTAGTTTGACTTCATAAAAAACAGTCAAAAAATTAATTGCTCCTTTATTACCAATGAGATGATTAATATGATGAAAAAGTCTAATCAAGAAGGATTAATGCTGAAAATAGGTTACAAAAAAGCCTACAGTAATGTGGATTGAGGCTTCTTAAGGATGGTGACGGTGAAGATGGGTTTTGGCGCAAGGTGGTGCCCATGGATCTAAACATGCATTTCTACGACATCAGCATTAAAACTTGTAAATGGATCACCCACAAGGCAGTTTCACATGAAATGAAGACTCCATCGAGGATGTCCATATTTATGTAGTAGGAAATCTACCAATCACTAGTATCCAAATCTTCCATGATTTAGGATTAGCACCTAAAGGTAACGTTAAATATGTAGTAGGAATCTTTCTACTTTGTAAGAAATTGCATTAGCCTAATTTTCTAACAACTATTGTTTGATTCCAATACCAAAAAGCTTGTTTTTTTGGAAATTTATTTTAAGGTTAGAAATGACTTGAAAACATCTCAAGCATCTTTCAACATTCAACAGATATTCTAAATCAAAATGAAAAGAGATTATAAGTTCTTAAACCTACTATAAATGTGAAATTTCAAATTTGTTACTCCCTACAGAAATTTCCTTCACTAATTCAATGAGACAATATTATTCAGGACCATGCTAAAAGCCTCTACAACAAAATTGAACATAAAAGGAACAAGGGGTATCTTTTCCTAAGACTCTTGTTTCATACAGAATTTCTTGGTTGGAGCACCACTTACTAGAACAAAGATTGAAGCCAAGGAATCACATGCCATAATCCAACATTTCCACCTCACCAAAAACTCATTTTACCAATCATAATATTTGAGAAATATAAATTGACACTATCATATGCTTTTTTTTAAGTCTACATTGAGGAATATTGCTCCCAAGTCATCTTTCTACATGGCGTTTATTATCTCATTTGCAATCAGAAAGCAATCTAATATTTTGCTAAAATCTTGTAAACATTTTCCACCAAGCTAATCAATATGAATTTCTTCAAAATCTATAAGGCCAAAACACTTTGGAACTAATGTAATAAATGATGCATCTATGCACATATCAAAGGCATTGAAATGATAAAACTCATGAATAAAGTTCATAATTTCACATATGATTATCTTTAATTGTTTCTTGAAGAAGTTCAAATGGAAATCGGTTGGCCTTAGCATTTTATTCTCATCACAATTTTGAATGGCCCCCTAAAATTTGTTTTCGATGAAAGTGCATTTCAAGATACAAGCAATGTGTTCTTTTAAAGTCTTCAGGTTACAATTAAACTCGTTCAATTTATTAGTCATCTTTTGACTATATGGCTATTCAAAATCTTTCATAATTTTTTGTTTTAGGGTTTTTGGATTATTCGTCACTTTTCCCTAAACTACAACTTTGTTTATTTAAATAGATATTCCTCAAAGTTGATGTTACCAAGTGAAAGAATTTAGTGTTTCAATCACTTTTTTGTAGCCACTTCACTCTCAATTTTTGTTTCCAAGACCATTCCTTTGTTATTTACAAGGATCATAAGACTAAATTTTTGTTGAACATTTCTCTTCTTATTTCCTCATTAGGTTAGACCAATTGCACATTAATTCTAGCTTATTGATTTCCTCTTCCAAACAAATTATTTTAAACGAATTAGTATTACATGTTACTACTTCCATTGTTTGAGCACAAGTTTAATCCATTTTAATTTGAGCCAAGTTCCAAGTTTTTTACCCTTCTTACACATGGTCGACTCTTAAGCAACATGAATCATCTTATGAAAACTTTCAACCTCTAAGTAATGATTAAAAGATTTCAAATTGCTTTGGTCTCCTATTCGCTTCTTTTCTAAGAAAAACTTGATTACACTCAAACAATGATCTTGGCAAGACTTAATGAAGCAACCTTAAATATTTTGCAACAAATTCAATCGATTAAAAAAGAAAACAGATCCAACCTATTAAATTATGGCATCTTCCAATTGTTGCACCAAGTAAATTTTCCTCTTATTAATGGAAAAACTATTTTAAATCCAAATATTGGGACATACCCAAAAAATTTGAAGAAATATCCACTTTTCCATTAAAACATCTAAATATGTTTAAATCCCCTCCAAGACACCAAGGTTCTACATTCCTACTTAAAATACTAACCAATTCCCCTTAAAACCTCTTACACCATCATCATTAAGAACATATACATTATCAAACCACACATAAGCTTCTTTAACACTCTAATAAGTAGAACAAATATTTGTATTATAATTATAGATTCTAAAGTAAAAAACTCTTCTTTCCAAATTAAAATCAACCTATAAATGAACCTTGTGAATAGAAAAATCTAGAGTATACATCCTCTTTCCCCTAAATTGACTTGTAAAACCTATATTCCACGAATTGAATTTTAGTTTCTTAAGAAAAATCTTATCTGATTTTAACATAATTACAACTTATTTTACTATCTTTTCTTTTATATACTTTTTTCCAATCCTCTTGCATTCCATGTTAGCATCTTCATTAAAAAATAATAAAATAGACCTAATTCCAATGAGTGAATTACAAACTTCTCAAGCTTTTAACTCTCTTTTGTTCTTTTCTTCCAATTATGTTAGCTTTGAAATTGACCTTATTTTTGAAATAAGAAAATTTAATGATCTAAATATGCTTTGAAACTAAGAGGAAATGATTTTGAAATGGAAGCGCTTTTCCTTAAGTATTTTAAATTTGTTTGTGAAAAGTAAAATCATTTGAATGGTTTAAAACCAGAGTTCCATCAATTAAGTATCGACTTTTGAAAATGAAGCATATATTCGTTGTGAAACAAAAGGCAATATTTTTTCTTTGAAACAAGAAAGAATTGACTTGTTAACAAATGAACCATTGATTATGAAGAAACAAAAAGCTATTGGATAGAAAGAATCGATGTTTAAAGGAACAAGAAAATGATTCCAAAGAAGAGAAAAGCACATTAAAGAACCACTAGACAAAAAAATATTAATCTATTAAGTCTCGAATGATTGATTCCTTGTGCTACAATGAAGAAAATTAGAAAACTTGTTGAACAAGCAAAAAAGGAGAAAAAGAAAAAATCTTGAGCAAGAAAATCAAAATTTGAAATTTCATGTTGGCGTTTAAAGGATACAAAGAATCGATTTCTGAAAAACATACAAATTGATTCATGTGAAACAAAACACTTCATTCTTGAAGCAAGACTAAGAGAATTGGCTTTTAAAGATCAAAAAGATTGATTCCTTGGAAACAAAATGTCTTAAGGTGGAAAAGAATCGACTTCTCAGATGACTACTAATCAATTCTTGAAAGTTGGCTAAAGAGATTCAAGTGGCCCCAACTTTTAAAATTTTGAATCTTTTTCTCCCTTATGGATAAATTTTTATAAAGGCTATAAAAACCTTAAAGAACCTCACTTTGAAGAGCGAGAAAAACACTAAGAAAGAAAAGAGAGAAGAATTTCATTCCAAGAGGAGAACAAGGTTTTCATTCTAAAAGATCACATCTTTCTCACTCTACACTACACTTTCAAAATAGAACATATGTGTATTAACTTATATTCTTTGATTTAGCATCATTTTCTTGTACCAGAACTTTGTTGATTAGGTTGTTTAGAGGAAAAAATCTTGCCACCCACTAAAGAAAGGTTAAACCTCATTAAAAAGGTTAAAAGGTTATACTTGAGCCTCGAAAAAAGTAAGCTTGGTTATACCTCCGTAGGAAAAGGTAGAGAAGTTATGCTTTAACCTTGAAAAAATAGTGACTTTGTGAAAGGTTGTGCTTGATCTTGAAAAAATAAGTGGTAGTAAAGATTATGCTTGAACCTAGTTGAAAAAGGCAATTGATAGTGGATTTGAAACTCTTTGTGATATCAAGGGAGAGGATGTAGGCATCAAAGGCTAAATCTTTATTAAAACTGTGGCCGAGTTCTTTTCTTTTCTCACTTTACTTTCTTTGTTGCATATTTTACTTATTCATTGTCGTTTTGATTACTCTTCAAGTTTTGTCCTTAAAGTTTTTAAGTTTAACTCTACTCCTAAGAAAGTTTAAATTTTTACTTGAAAACCACTCACCCCTCTCTTGGTTGTTAAATTTCAAGCTTTTTCATCTAACAAATTGTTTGAATAAATTCATCATATGATCTTTGCCACTATTGAACACTAAATTAAGAGTCAAGCTAACCTCATAAGTCAATTTTGCCTCCCACAAGATTAATTCATTTTTGTCTTCAATATCCTCATCAAACATCAAAGTTTTTAAGCTGCACATTGCATGTTGTCTCATTGTATATCACTTTTGTAATTTCCTTCTAAATGATTTTTCTTTTTCTCACTATAGAAATGGTATTCTTGCCATTACTCTTTTTATCACTTTCTTCTTTTTACGTTTTTTCTTCCATTGTTTCTTATTCCCAAGCCCATTAATGGATATTCTCTTTGTGTCAATTAAGCTAATCCTTTTCATTCCATGGCAACAACTTATGTTGGTTTTGTGGGAGGGCTAGAAGGGGGTGAATAACACTTAAAAATTTTAAGATTAGCCCTTTTTGAATTGTAAAACTTCAAATCAATTGGAGGAAAAAAGATTTAAAACTCATAGTAACTAACAGACACCTAGTAAAGAAAAACAGAGAGAAGTGGACAATTCAAAAGTATTTATAGTGGTTCGGTCCTTTTGTCTTACATCAACTACCTTGATCTCTCAATCAAGGATTTTCAACCCATCTTCACTATACCAATGGAATTAACAGCTTTCACCAAGCTTTTACAAGGCGAGCTTCTAATCTAAGCTAAATCCTTTATAATGATCTTTATGAATGCTTCCCACACATTAAATTCCTACAAAAAAAAAGAAAAAAAAGTACAACAAGAAGTCTTTACAAACTTAAAAAGATTACAAGCAAGCTCAAACACTTTTTCAAGAAAAAAAGTGAAAAACAAGTGTTTTTTGTGCAAGATATTTGGCTTTTTGCTTAAAATGGCTCTTTTCTCATTCAATCTTCCTTCTATGATCGTTGGAGTTTCCTTTTATATTTAGGGAGATAGATTTTGCTATTCAAGATAGATTCTAACCATTAGTGACAACTCTAATACAATTCTAGCTGTTATTTTGTCTTCTAGAATTCAAATGGGCAAACAGAGTTTGACTAACTAGTTACAAACAGCTCTAACTAATTATAGATTATTTGCCTTAAGCTCTCTTGTTGCAATGTATTCCGTGTTAACCGATTATAGGACACTCTAACCGATTAAGAGATCAATGTTTTCAAAACTTTTTTCTCAACAGACTTCCTTTAATTAGTTAACTCTCCCTTTAACTACTTAAAGCTTGACTTCCTTCAACCTTAACTGATTAACACAAGCTTTAATCAATTAGAACATTTTTGAATTTGAATTTTTCCATTTTAGCCCCTTAAACTATCACACTTATTACAAATTTGATATTTGGCATTTAGAGGTTCTTCAAGTCTTCTGCTCTAACTGATTAACCCCATGCCTTAATCGATTAGCACGCTTCTGTGTTTCTTTGTCTAGCGACTTCTTAATTAATTAAGCTTAGTGCTAACTGATTAAAATGTTTCTATATTGCCTTAACTTGTTACCCAATCATGCCTTCACTAGTTAAGGCTTTTTATTAATCAGTGACCAAAGCTCTATCTTTACTAACCCTTTTCATTTCTCACTTTAACTGATTAACCTATCTATTATATGATCTTGTCTTTAAACACTAATTTTATTGAGGGAATTAACTTTATCCTACACACTTAAATAGTGAAGTTAGACATCAATGAATAAGGAATGTTTTGTTATCATCAAAAACATATGGAGTTAATAGTTTACACATCACAAAGCCTAATGTTAGCCCATTTTCTAATTGTCTTAACTCCTAGTTGCCTCCATATTCCAACTTATTAATAATAGAGAAGTTAATTTTGTGTCTACTAGCTTTAATGACGTTCTATCATGCATTTTTTCCAAAAAGCCTTTTCCTCTTCGTAATTGAGACTCATAAGAACTCATTGTCATCATTAATGTCTTCAATTGAATCGTTAATTTCTATTATTTTTCTTGATTTTGAATGAGTTAAACTTTCTAGGATTTTTGTTTTCAAAGATTCATCAGACACCTCCATCATTGACTAGACCTCCTTACTCTATGATACCTTTCACGTCTCTTCTTTATGTAAATTTACAAAGACTAAGACCCTAAAATATTTTCCATATTCCTTGATAATAATAGAGATTGGGATTTTTTATTTACTCTCTACTTGTCAAGACCCAATATCGGGCCATGACTAATGCGAGGGCCCAATAAGTAATGCTCGTGCGAGCCTCATAGCCATACATCCTATAAATCATTCTACTGTAGCATATATATCAATTGTAGGTATAAACTCATTGTACAATATTTTCTTAGCTAAAAATGTTTCTAAGTTGGGCACATGATCCCTCATAATATATATATATATATATGCACACACAGACACATGTATCATTTCTATTCAACTATAAAATGTACGCAAGTTTATGGCTACATTACTATGTGATTGACATCTTGCAGCGCAAAACAAATACAAGGTTGGACAATAGAGTTGACACTAGATGGTATAGTCACTGTGATACCTCTAAATTTAATTACATGGATAACTTGTATAATTAACTTGGCAAGCTTAGGAAATGCTTTCATTAGCTTAAAATCCTTGATTTCTAGCTTTGAGAATCTACCAATTAAAGACTCAGAGGTTGGTGGAAAAAGTAAAAGTGATTTAAAGTCTAAAAATGATCAATTTTTGCAAGTTAAAGTTAAAAGGGTCAATCCTTGTGCATAACGAGTCGATCCTTCAGAGCAAAAATGGGGCAGAATGCATTCAAGAATGTAGGGATCAACCTTTTCCTTTAAAAGGTCAATCCCTAAGTCCCCTAAACATAAGAAACAATATTCTGGCTGGTGGGGGTCAACCTCTGTCCTTTAAAGAGCCAATCCCTAAGCATCTTAACATGAAAATAAAATCCCTAAACCCTTTAAACCCGAGCAGCCACTTTTTATTCCTTCTTTTCTCTTCTCTTCATATTGTTTTCCATTTTTCTCAAATTCTTCAACTCTCAAGTATTCCACCAACAAACCTAGATTTTCAATAATGAGACATTTACAATTTGATGTTGGATGCCAGATTGTTTTGGAAATCTTGATTTGCAAGATATATGTTGTAAATATGTATATTACATATTAGTTTCCAAAGTAGGGAACAAGCCTTTATTTGCTTAAAAATTCCACTTAAGAAAGTATGGAGCATGATTTGTATGTGCTTTTGGTATACTAAAAAGCATTTGGATTTTACTGAAATGTGATGTTTAGTTGTGGCATTGCATGGCTATATTTGATAGCACTAATTGACGCCCATGTGTAACTTGATTAAACTTTATATTATTGTGAAAAGTCGTATGTCCCGTAGCATATTTTGAACCACATGCCTTAGGATGTTTTGAACCATATGCGTTAACATGTTTTGAATTACATGCCTTAGCATGTTCGAAAATTTTGCCTCTGCACACATGGTTATATGTATTCATATATTTGCTTATGTATTTACATGGTTGGATGCATGTGTCACAACCTAGAACTCCCATCGGGCCTGCGACAACTGTCGCAACGTCTCGATAGGTATTCATACCCGAACACCGACCGAAATCCCACAAGGCTATTGTATCAGTTTTCTTACTTCCTCTGCGAGTGTCGATTTCCGAACATCAAATTTTAAATAATTACTAGCCACTTTCAAACCAAAGTGACCAAAAAATGATTCTCGACTCACAGGGGCATTTCCGTCATTTTATCAAAAATTTCAAATCCAAATAATTACTTGTCAAATACTTAGAAAGTACATATTTCAAAATTAGAAACACGTTTTATTATATAAAACGTTCATTTTTAAACAAAATAGTAATTATCAGAATATAATAAAAATAAAATATTTAATAAAATATCTTAATTTCTTATAAAACAATATTTATAGTGTTCGGTAAATAAATTTTATAGCGTAAACGCAAAATAAAACCATACATATTGAAATATAAATAAGTAGAGTACACAAGTATATTTACAGTGACTCGTGGGCCCACGAATACACAAAAGTAAGGAGGACAGAAACCTATTGCAGAATGAGGTTGCAAAAACCAATTGTCGTCCTCTACAAACACGACTATCTACAACTAGTTTGGTCCTGAAATGTTAGAAATGAGAGTGGTGAGTTTAAACAACTTAGTGAGTAAACAAATATCTCCTAAAATATCTAAATACGAGTAATAGGAGACAAAGAAAACCTTTTTACAACGAAAAAGTTTCATAACATGAAACCTTATTTAAATCAGTATAAATAATTTCAATTCACTCAAATAATAACAAGTATGATAATAATAATAATAATAATAATAATAATAATAATAATAATAATAATAATAAATCAAAATCATGGCTCGTGCCATAAAATACATACTCAGGGATACCTTGGCTGAGGTATCTGATCGAGTCCGCCAAGGCTGTTCAACTTTATAATTTTTCCAAAAATACAGCCAATCCTTGACGTTAGCAGAGTTCGCCTTCACGTATTGGTTTAACGTGAAGTGAACTCTGTTATACCTCAGGACAACCCTGCACGCCTTTACAACTGAGATAAAAGTATATAGGGGTTTTACCGTGCCACCTCTATATAGGTCGATCCACGGAAACCGATCTACTGCAACAGATATTAATCCATCAATTAACAAAATTTTAGCAGCATGACTAGGCTATTTTATTATTAACCAGCTTGCATGGCAAACAGCAATTCATATAGATTTCAACACAATAAACCAGCAACCAGTCATACCACATTTTCATAAGTCATATTGATTTAAAAATACAATTTATCATACAATAAACAACAGTCTCCTAGTACTCTACTTTTCGAAAACCACGATAGATTTCTAAACAACATATAACAAAATTTCATTTAAATCCATTATTTATAAAACATATAAATTTATCTGAGAAATCCAATTTTCGTAAAATTTACCAAAAACAGATAAAAAAATCACTTCAGATAATTGAGGCGATAGTATGTTCACTCACAGTTGTCGAAAGTTCAAATTTCGGGTGTACTCAAACTAATGGTCCTCAAGCGCGATCTCTTTGCCTTTTTCGGACGTCTCACCACCTTGACACACAATAAAATTAGGGAATTTACTATATTGCCCCTAAGTTAATATAAACTAATTTAAATTACAAATGCATTATATGAAATGAAAAATTCATCTGAATATCGCTTAAACTCGTTATCGATTAAATTCGACCGATTTCCCGATTAAATGACGATTGTGTCCAAATCACTTCTAAATCACTCCATTTCTCTTCTAATACCTTAATTCATCAAATACATTTTTAAAAAACCTAAATTCAGCATTAAAATCCTTCAATTTTTTCATGTAAAAATTCGGTCATTACGGTGCACTAACATCGTAATTTTTCCTAGTCACATTTCCCACTTAATTCATCATTTTTCCAAACCATTTTTCTTGAAATACAAACAATCCCTCATTGATATTCAACCTTCATGATTTGGCCAATGAAGAACCTTAGAGAAATTGAATGTGTTTCTTGTAATTTTGTTCATAACCATGCTTAACTATCACCAAACATTAACATAGTTCAAATTCAAGCTAATCCAACATCAAATTCTCTTCCATACCCATTCGGCCTCAAGGATTTCAGCATGATTACTCAATATTCAGCCATGAAAAATGAGAACTAAAGCATGGGTAAGCTAGGATTAAAATAAAACTAAATAAATTTTACCTTTGTTTTGCTTGATTCTTGAAAAACCCTTGAAATCTCTGAATTTCTTTGCTAATTTCTTGTTTTTTCCCCTTTGTTCTCTTTTCTTTTCCTTTGGTTCAGGTTTATGCCGACTTTGCTAAGAGAAAATGAAGATTATAAGCTGATTTTTATAGTTTTTTATTAAAATATAACGGCTTGCCACATGGCATAAAGCCATTGGTTTATTTTTTTAATTTTTTGACTTTTTCTACCTAATTTCCCACCACAAATATTTCCATATTTATCCATTCCATAGTTAAATAAAATCCTTGGTCTTGACAAGTGCTGGGGTGAAAATTTTATCAATTTGCCCCCAAGGTGAAAAAATTACGATTTTACCCCTATACTCCAAATTGTACCGAAATTACATTTTTTCCACTTTTAAACCTCAAATAACACTTCAATTGATCAATCTTAATCAAATGGGGTCAAAATCTTTTCTAAAAATTCTCGTTTTATCCTCTAGTGGTAAAATTACTATTTTGCCCTTATGCTCCAAAAATACCGAGAATTACAATTTTTCACTACTAAACTTTATTTTTGTGCTCCAATAATCATATTATATTTCATACAATTATTCTTGATCATTTGTGATCAAAATCTTTATTATAAATGCCCATTTTGTCCTTAAATGGAAAAAATGACCGCTTCCAATCAGTTAATTTTCTCGATTTACTCCAAATTGGCCCTCGAACTCAAAATTGTCATTTTAATCCATCCCTGGACTGTGAAATTTCCTATTTCACTTTAAAATCTCTATTTTATTAGTTCGAGGCATAAATCAACCTATTTGTACTTTTAAGTACAATATCGGCTTTTATCAACTTTATCGAACTATTCAAATATGCAAGCATAATGTCACATATATAAATGTCATGTCAGATAATTTAGGGTCAGGCTTGATAGCATGTGCATAAAATTGTATTGATAAGAGAATGGATATGATGTATGATGAATGCCTTGTGTATTTAAATACAAATATTTGATGATGTTTAATTTGAATCTTCCTTGTGGGAATGCTTATGGATTGGAATCTTTTGTTATGGGATGATGAGACCTTTTTTGGAAATGGCAATTTGGAAGTCTTAAAACTCCAAATTTTTGGTGAATTTGAAAGAAAGATCGACCTCTCAGTCAAAAGGGGTGATCCCTATAGGTTTGGAACCAAAATCTACATTTTAAAAATGCAGGGATCAACCCCCTAGAAGGAAAGGGTCAATCTCTTGCAAACAAAACACTTTGTTTTGCATTCTGTGTTATGGGCATCGGCCCTTCATCCCAAAAGGGTTGATCCCTGCTGTTGAAAATGCATTGTTTTAGGTTGTTTTGACCTCATTTGATGAATGTTATGGGAAAGATCTTATACCAAGTTTCTAAATCCCCTTAGGTATTATTTTTACCTTTCAAAGTGATGTTAAAACATCCTTTTTGGTCATATGCAAATATAATTTGGATTATTTGCAATTGCATATTCTTTTGGAATATGTTTATGAAATACTCCCCCATTTAGCTTATGCCCCTTCCCCGTGTTTGCTTAATGAGAGTTTATATCTCATACACGTGGATTATTTTGTTTTCAAATTAGTAGATCTTTGGTTGGTGTATTCGAGGTATCCATTCTTTGACATCACACTTGGTAGTCGTCATCAAGGCATCTAGTAGATATTTACCCTTCTGTTGAGTTGCTCCGTTAGTTAAGTCAAATTTTACTTTGGTTATACACTTTTAATAAATGTGAATATTTTGGCCAATGGTTCATATATGATATTAAAAGACTTGTAAATATGCTTTCATCTATATTCTACTAAGTACAAACATATATGGTGTGTTTTGAGATTATGAAACTTGTGACACTACTTACATATGTTTGGTGTTAAAGATATTACATGATTATAGATATATTGAAATGAAATACAACTTATGTATTATGCATTTGTTGTCACAATTGGATGTTGGTTTGAGACTTGCTTGGGTTAAGCAAGCTTGCTTGCTAAACCCATGTTTCAGTCATGGCTAGGGAATTAGGTTGTGACAGTCACCTATTGAATGCCATCAATGTGGACCTACAAAAGTGGTGAGCATAGATCCCCTTAGAATCTACTATCCAATTACCTTTAGATCTACAAACCAAAACATGAGCTGGAAACGATTAGCATAAACTCAGTAGGGGACACTAGAACAAAACAAGCAACTATACGGTGGAAGATTTTAATAGCTATGTCATTTCTTTTGAAACCATGCACTCTAATTTCGAAACTAAAGCCATTATGCATATAAATCCCATTCCACATAAATGCATATATCTTTGTATGAATCCAGTTTGGTATTGAAATTATTCCCAAGCTTGAATCAAGTTAACAAGGCATTCCTATTTGGAAACAAGTAAAAAGGAAGTGATTTGGTGAAAATAGTCTACAGTATTGATACTTAATGAACAAATATCAATAGTTGTAACACATAATGCCTTAAAACCATTTCTACCTTGCAAGTATTGATACTCATAATTAGAAATATCGATATTTTTGACCCCTGAGAGCTTTAGGCTTTTCAAGTATCGATACCTCAATTAGGGGTATCAATAATTTCAAAACAGAACGTCCTTGAAGCCTTTCATGTTGAATAGGTATTAATACCTCATTCATAAGAATAGATACTTTATTCAAAATCTATAGATTTTCTACAATTTTCAGTAAGCAAAACCTTTTAAAAATCCTTTTCAACTTAAATGTGAGGCCTCGACCTCTATAGACCCGTAGATAGAATGCTTGCATTCTTGAAACATCTCTGAAAAATGTTCAAAAGGTCGGTATTGTACCAAGTGGTACAATTAAGTTGAATTAAGCCTCGAACTAGTCCAAATAGAGATTTTAAGATAAAATTGAGAATTTTAAAACCCCAGAATGACTTAGTATGGTGATTCGGAGTTCGATGATCAATTTCGAGTCAAATTGAAATTTTCACTTCGTAGGGGCAAAATGGTCATTTTGCCACCCGAGGTTAAAATTTGAATGTTGGAAGAAGTTTTTGACCAATATTGATTATTTAGAACATAATTCGAAGTTGACAAGTGAAAAATTGTAATTTCGACATTTTTCGAAGCATAAGGGCAAAATAGTCATTTTACCACCCTAGGGGCAAAATTGGAATTTTCACCACCCAACACTTGTCAAATTTATGAATTTCACTCATTATTGGTATAGATAATTATGGCATTTTATGTGGTGGTGAAATAAAGTTGAATGGATGAGTTTTAAAAAAATGGACCAATAGTAGTGTGACAAGTGTCAAGCCTTGATTTATTTAATATTTAACTTGAAAATCAGCTCATATTTCCCCCATTTCACTCTCAATATTCAGCCAAACAAGAGGAAAGGAAAACAAGAAAGAAACAAAACCCTAGGAGGAGAAATTCAAAGGGAAATTGTTGGATTTCAAGCAATCAAGCTTGTAAAGGTAAAATTTATTGATTTTTGCTTGTGATCTACCTTTCGTATGCTTTATTTTCTCATTTCGATGGCTGAAATCAAGGTTTTTATGAAGGAACCATGGCTGGCAGAACATGGGGGGAGGGTTTTTGTGCTTGAATTTAGTTATATTTCTTGCTAGATTAGTGTTTTTGTTTAGTTAGTGATGTGTAGCGTGAAAAATAAACAAGAAAAACCCATTTTCTCCCATCACCCATCATTGGCCGAATATACCCTAGGGTATATTGATGGTGGGTTTGATTTTATTTCAAGTGAATTGGCTATGAATTGATGAATTATGGTGTAAAAATCAAGTAAGAAAAATTTTATGGTTGATGCACCACTATGGCCGAATTTCCAAGAAACAATGTGATGACGGTTTTTGCAATATTTCATGACAATTATCTAGTGTTTGATGATTTGGAATATTGAAGGAAAAGAAATGGGACTAATTGAAGTTGAATTAGACATATTGGCCATTTAATCGAGTAATAAATCGAATTAGGACAATACTGTATTTAGATAGTTACCCGAGGATTTTCATCCCATTTCATGCATTTATATAGAGTTTAAATTAGTTTTAATAAGATTTAGCACAAATTTAGTAATTGTTTGATTGTACAATATGTCTAGGTGGTGAATCCTCCGATAAGGGCAAAGGAATTGTACCCGAGGATTTGTAATCAAAATACCCGAATTTGACTCCCGAAAATTTGTGAGTGAACTTGCATTTCAAAAAATTCTTTTGGGAATGTGAATATATTTGAACAGACATTTGAATGATTTTATTCAACTTTTCTTTAAAAAGAACAGGTATCAGGGGAACAAGCTTTTAGTGAAATATTTTTAGTGATGTGAAATTTGATTGTGCTGAATCTGTGTACCTCTATGTGATGCTGATATGTATTGTTAAGAAAATTTTGTAAAATTGGTGTGACTGTGCACGTGCGGAGTGGGCAGTGCACATGTTGGTTAAATGACAATATTATGCAATAATTACCATCGTGCATGTACGAAGTGGGTAGTGCACATGTCGATTGAGCGACAATACTGTGATGATTATGATCATGCATGTGCAGAGTGGGTAGTACAATGTCGGTAAGGATTTGCGAGTAGTGAATGCACCAGAGTGAATGAAAATGGTGTGGTGGATGAAATTGCACGTGATTATATATGTTTATATATATTTGTGTGTGTGAATTCAAGAATTCTCTACCTCATTGCAAATTGCCTTGAATTGAGGAAAAAGGGGTTTTAAATGTGAACTAGATAAAAATTGTCTCGTTTCCAATCAATGTATCACGGTTATCAAATTTCCTAGCTATTATTGCTTGTTCCCTTCTAACATTTGCTCACTGAGTTTTGTACTCACTGTTTTAAAAAAATTCATATTTTCAGATCAGGAGACTGTTGGATCTTAGGTCGAGGAGTCCCGTAATTCGTCTCTTGGGCAGGTGCTCGGCATTTGATAGCTTTCTTCTTTTTCTGTTGTCTCCGTTGGAAGTCATGGGTCTTTTGCTCTGTGAATATGTTCATGCAATGTAAATTGCTAAGATACATGTCTTGAACAGTACATGTATATTGTTATCGATAATGCCATCATGATTTGGCTATGTTCACACCCGGTGAAGTGTATGTGGATGCATTAGTTGAAAAAAAACGTTAAGCAATATATATGGATAGACTTGCTTAGGCTTGGTGAGCTATACTCATTGGGCCCATGCACCGGTCATGGCCGGGGAATTTGGGTTGTGACATTAAACCAAAGCCTATTAACATAAATATTAGTTTACACTACTCAAGTTCGATGCTTTCAAATCTACGAATTGAATTTTTTTTACTTATCAAGGCATTACATCTATTGAAAAACACAATAAATTCCTAACTTTCATTTTTGAACATAAATATCAATCAGTGGAGCATGCTCCAAAAACACATAATAAAAGCCTTAAGGACTTCTGTCCTAAGGATAATGCCATTGTCCACTGCCCTCACTATCTATGGTGTACTTTAAGGTAACTAACCTACATATTACTATGGTCGAATGCATATAGCCACTGACCTTAATACATAGCTAACATTGAACCTCCTCTACTAGCCGAGGCAATTACATTGTGCATAATAGCCAGGAAAACTGTCGCTAGCTATAGGTCCTTAACTCAAAGAGCTCGACTTAAAACATTTTACTCATTTAGAACTTTTATGGTGTTGCAACCCGGAACTCCCCATCGAGCCCGTGACAACCGTCGCGACGTCCTGATAGGCACTTATTCTCGGAATGCTGACTGAAACCCCCAAGGCTTAGCATCGATTTCCACATCTCCCCGGTGAGCAACAGTTATTAAATACTATAATTCAAGAATCAAAAGTTATTTTCGATTCAAAAACAAAATTTTATTGTCTTCTGGCTCATAGGTGCATTTTCGTCATTTTTCATCGAAAATGTTGAAATTTGCTAAAAACGTAGTAAATGCGTAGAAAACACATATATCATGATTAAAAATAAATTTAAGTATCTAAAACGTTTGTCTAGGGTAAAAATTTAATTATTTGAATATAATAAAAATATTCAATAAAATAATATACTTTCTTACAAAATAGTTTTTATAAAACTATCGATAAATAATTTTCGCAGCATAAAAGCTAAATCAATTTTTACATACTATAATACAAACAGCCAAAGTATAAAATTTAAATTACAGTGACACATGGGCCCACAACTAACCAAAATGCATCGGGAACTGTGAATTACAGTTCTTGTCAATTCAAGTCCACTGTGGTCTTTGATCGAATCCGCTAACTATGGGATACTCTGAGCCTGAAATGTGAGGAAATAAGGGGTGAGATTATAAAATCTCAATGAGTAAACAGATACCCTCTAAACTATCTAAAGGCGAGTAAATGGAGATGAATAATTAAATCCTCATAAAATAGTTCATAATATTTCACTTCTTTTCATTGAGTAGAATAATTTTTTTTGCACGAAAAATTATTATGACTTATGAATTTCTGAAAACTTGGCTTATGCCAACAAAATCATGCTCAGTGATACCTTGATCAGAGGTACTCGACCGAGACTGCCAAGACTGTTTAAAATTCCACAATTTCTCAAAATGTAGCCGTTCCTTTGGTGTTGGCCAAGTTCACTACCACGTGGTGGATCGGTGTTCAGTGAACCTTGGTATACCCCAAGAGTTACCCTCCACGCCTCTCATCAAAGGTATAATATATGGGGTTTATTGTGCCACTCTAAATAGGCCCGATCCACGAAAACCCGTCTACTGCAGTAGTTAATAATCCACCAAATTAACAAAAATTTTAGCAACATGACTAGACCATTTTAACACTAACCAGCCTGCACGGCAAACAGCAATTCGTATAGTTTCCAACACAATAACCAAGCAGCCAATCATGCCACTTTTTTATAAGCCACATCGATTTAAAAATACAATTTATTATACCACAAACAGCAATCTCCAAGCACTCCATTTCAAAATCAATTGTTCAATTTTCAAATCAATTTATAAAAATTCCTTTTATTTTATAAATACACATTTTTCTCATAAAATACGAAATTCACCATTTAAAATAATTTTTCACAAAACCAACAAATTAAATAAAATCTACTCTAAATAATTAAGACGATAATATGTTTATTCACAGTATTAGGAGTAGAAATACTCCTATTCTCAACCCACGGGTGCAGTTTCTTACCCATATCAAATGACTCGCCACCTATCCATAGTACATGACACAAAATTCAATAATTTGAGTCAATTTGTCATAAACTATTTCAAGCTCTCTAAATCTAAATGAATGCAGGCGATAGAATGCAAAATGTCCGATTAATCGCTTAAATATGATTTTCGACCTAAGTCGCACTATACTCAATCTAATCGGCTAAAATCTCCAATTTAATTCTAAATCAATTCTTTTCACTTTCTACACTCCAATTATACTTAAATTACCTCAATGACTATGAATGAAATTCAATTTATCAGTCCTGAGTCAATAATCACACAAGTCTATACTTTGACCAAAACTTTAAATTTTCACACCAAAGTTTTCCATTTAATTTCTAACCTCACCAAACATCAATTATCACCAAAATATCATGAAATATCATCAATTTCAGCATTAATTCTCCCCCTAGAAAATTCGGCCAAAATGGGTTAAATGAAGAACAAATTATTTTCTTGTTTGTTTTGCTCACAAACATGTTAAACTAGCTAAAAACACTAACATAACTCAAAATCAAATCAAACCAACATCATTTCTCTCTCCATACCCATTTGGCCAGCCATGAATCCCTTAAGAAACCATGCAATTCAGCCATGGAAATGAGAAAATAAAGTATGGGTATTGCAGATCTCAAGTAAAAATAAAGAATTTTCATTTTTTTTTTAGATTTTCACAATTTTCCCTTGATTTTTCCCACCTAGGGTTTGGTTTCCTTTTTTTCTCTTTTGTTCTGGTTTTGGGCGACTATGGGAGTGAAATGAGAAGAAATGGGCTGATTTTTATATCTTTTATAAGGAAAATATTAAATAATTAAAAGCTTGACACATGGTGACATTCCATTGGTCCAAATTTAAATATTTGACTTTTAAACTTTAATTCACCACCACACATTTGTCATATTTATCTACACTAATAATAAATAAATTTCTTGGTCTTGACAAGTGCTAGTGGTGTAAAATTACAATTTTACCCCCAAAATGATAAAATTACGATTTTACCCCTATATTCCAAAAAGTACCAAAATTATTTTTTTTTCCACTTTTCAACCTCAAATTTCACTCCAATTGATCAATCTTAGTCAAATGGGGCCAAAATATTTTTTAAAAATTTTCGTTTTGTCCTCTAGTGGTAAAATTATCATTTTGCCCCTATGCTCAAAAAATACCGAGAATTAAAATTTTTCACTACCAAACCCCATATTATACTTCAAATGATTAATCTTGGTCAAAAATTTCATTAAATAACCAAATTTCAACTTTATGTGGCAAAATGACCATTTTGCCCTTAATGGGTCAATATTCCCGATTGCCTCCAAATCAGCCCTCGAAGTCCGAATCGTCATTTTAAGTCATCCATGGACTGTGAAATTCTCAATTTCACCTTAAAATTCCTATTTTAATTAGTTCGAGTTATAAATCGACTCAGTCATACCTCTAGTTATAATACCGACTTTTAATACCTTTCATGGGCATTCAAGTATATAAACATTTCATCCAATACATGGATAACATGATATATATTTTATAAAGTCGGCTCTTACATATGGAATCATTCCACACCTTTCTATCGTGTAAAAGCGTATGGCTTGTAATCTAAAATACACTGGTAGCCATCATTACACATCATAGTTTCCAATATAATAGAATTCAACATTTTCATAAAATACTCAACACATTTGAGGTTTCAAGATTTTTTAATAAATCCTAACATATAAAGATTTTCAAAGGGCTTGTTCCCATGCATAATACTTACATATTACTACATATACATACTTGTGCCTACCAACATTACATAAAAACTATGTCAAGACATTATAGGCACAATTACTCAAAACATATATTTAAGAAACATTGCAATTACACAATTTCATGCATATTTCTTATCAAACTAGGCTAAATGCAAGTCGACTCACCTTTGATGCCACCTAACCAAGCTCCTCCAACTATCAAACTAGGGAGCTTCAAGAGAACCTAAGTCATCCAACAAATATAATCAATTTACACAAATATTCAAAAATTGAAATCTAACTAACATTCGAACAACTCCTAGCCAATATCTTTTTAGACATAGGTTTTCTCTCTTAACACTTGCACATTTCATACCCATTTTCTCTCACTTAGGTTTTACTCATACGTTTCCTTCAAATCATAATTCATACTATAATTTACTCAATCCTAACTTGAACTTACCTTGAAGAACTTACCTTAAGACACTTAATTGAAAATCCCCAACACCTAAGAGAAAAATGAGAATTCTTTAGAGGGAGAAACTAATTCAAAAAATTGATCGATAGCAATGTTTGAGTTGTTGAAAACCTTACCTTAATCAGATTAAAAGCTTGGGTTCAAGTCAAATTAGGCAATTGGTGAGAGAAATTGCAAACAAGGAAAGAAAGAGCAAAGCATGGGTAAGAAAGAAAAGAAAAATAGGCGGTCAACCTAAAGCCATCCTTTATATTTTTCACATAGAATGCTTCCCAAGGCATTCTGGTCACTAAGTATCGATACCTTTCTCTTAGGTATCAATACTTTTGCAACAAAATACAATTTTCTTGCTAAAACTTATCCCTTTTGGTTACCATCTCTCTCTTTTTCCAATCGATTCAAACCATTTTAAATTATGAGTTATCCTGGAAAACTTCACTAATTGTTTCAAAAATGGAGATTCTCCTAAGCTCACCAAAAAAGTTCACGATTCTATCCTTGTATAAAAATTGAAGGTCTCACACTACTTCAATTTGAATTCTTGTAATTTTAAATCTTTGCCTTTTAAAAGTATATTTATTTATCTTGACAAAGGTTTCCCAACTGTCTTTAATAAATCTGAAAAAAATTTCATTCCATCGATGTACCTTTTTATGTATAACCCAAACACTAGCATCCCTCCTCAATTGTGAATTGTTCCATGGACTGATATCTTAAAACTGAAAATTAAACAAAGCTTTGTAATCCATCAATATTATGACTATCTTTTCTTAATCAACAAATGTTAATAAGATAGTAATCTTTTTTGAAGCAAGAGCATTT
This sequence comes from Theobroma grandiflorum, assembly GCA_036013995.1. Taxonomy (NCBI): domain Eukaryota; kingdom Viridiplantae; phylum Streptophyta; class Magnoliopsida; order Malvales; family Malvaceae; genus Theobroma; species Theobroma grandiflorum. The sequence continues at coordinate 12,482,784 of CP142130.1, read as the reverse complement.
TGCACCTCTTTGTAAAAATGACACCTGTTTATATGTTGTTTCATCTTTACGAACATCCTATTAGATCTTTTCAGCATATTTCACTTGAACGAGGTTTTTGTTGTTAAAGCTTTCCCTTGGTAATCCTTCATCCCATCTATAAACAGCTTTTTTGACATTAATAAACCTTCCATTGTTCCTAAAGGAAATGGCTTTGTGCATACAATTTCTTCTCATATCTCACAAAAGCAAAAATCTCTAATTTCTTCTCCCATTTTTTCTTTTAAGTGAGAATGTAAACAATAATAACTTTCCAATACAAAGAAAAAACTTCTTGCAATGCATCCCTTGATACTTTTTTACTTAGGTTTTCCACAAAAATGATGAAAAGTCTTGATCTCGAGTTAAACCTATTGGCCTTCTCTTTAGTCTGCCACTTTACTTTCGCTCGTGTTGCCTTCTCCAATTTCTTGCCTCTTTTTTATCTATTGCACTTTCAGTTCCTTGTGCCTCTCATTTTTTTCTTTTCTTCCCCTAAAAGTATTACCATATCCTCTTCACTAATTATCCCACTTATACTCAAAAAATTGAGTAATCAATCTATTGAACTTGTTTAAGTGCACCTTTAAACTTGCCCCCTTCATGGTCAACCTATAAAATTCATTTTTCAAGCATAAAAAAAAAAAGGAATTGTTGAGTATTATAGACCAAGAACAAATGGATAGTTTTTAATAGGTGAAAAGAGACAAATTGTACTTACGACTCATTGTTGAATCTCTTTTAACCTATTGTCATTCATCCTTAACGATTTTTCCTCTTCAAATGCATATTCCAATTCTTGTTGTACTAAAACATCAATCACAGTACTCTATCACATTAAAAGTATTTGTTCCATAAAATCTCAATCCCAAACTTGGCATTCCTAAATCAATACTCAAGCAAAACAAGCAAAACAAGCAAAAGCAAATAACCAAACATGTAAAACACACAAAAAATTTTGTTGTAGAAAAATTCCACAACTTTCATCAATAAACTTTCAAGATTACAATCACTAATATATTTTTTTATATCCCTCATAATCTAACATACTTAAACCGAAGAGTTCTCTCTCACCACTTTTTTAAGGTGTCTTTCAACTTTTGAAAACAACACACACTTACCTCTAAACATAAATATATATCTATAAAATATACCCTACACTTGTTTGTTTTTTAAGAGGCGTATAAGATTTCATTTCATTGAAAATAATCCAAAAATCTACCGTAGTATGGTAGCAATACAACCAATACATGTAAAACCTATTGCCCTCATGGCTTGCATTGTGAATATTACAAAGAAGATCAAGAGAAACAATCAGATTCTTACAAGAATAAAAGTTCCAATTTGCACCATAAATCCCTAAATACATCAACATCATGTAGGATTAAACCTTGCAATCAATTGAATTGGTTAAGGCTTATATCCAATTATGCAACCATATCATTTATGACAAATGATTAGAAGTTTTCCTTCATCAATAAAACAATGATTATAAGTCTACTAGATGAAGTATATGAGATTAACTTATCTTGCAAGGGAATTGTAAAGTGTTAAAATTATGAAATCCTTATGCATCAAACCATAACCTATAAATGTTCTTGGTTGATGTATCATTGAGACTGAACATCAATGATGCTCAAAGACTAGTACATTCTATGTTCTTTACTTGAAAAGTAAGTAATTGATCTCATAGGTTGAAGTGTCGAGATACTTGGAACTACAATGTAAATGCTTGTTCTAGAAACAAGTTCATCAAACATGACCTAACATGATAAATGCATTTGGTATCTCACACTAGTGTCTATACAAATATTTCTCATGCAATAGTCGTGTTAATACTCCATAAACTTGAGACATTGGGTTGTCTTAAATGTTGAGTGCAATATTTTTTATCAAATCCCCAATGATCCAACCAAGGATGCTAAAACAAGATATGGTTAAGTATAACATGAAGCTTGTGAAGGTAAATGAGTAATCAAGAAAGGAATCATCACCTTAAGTGATTTAAGAGACATATCCTAGTAGTTCTTGGTTGATGTTAGCTTATTAAAGTCCTTGACCAAAGTGACTTGGAGATTATGAAAAAAGTTTCATAAGTTTCCATGAAGTTAATTGTTGATTTCTCGCGCAAGTGCACGTACCGTTAACAAGTAATATAGTAATGAATAGAGTATCATTCTTATGGAAAATTGTTTTAATTCCTACTATTAATTACTAAAATTAACACACTCTAATTTTATTTCAAATAACCAAATTTTAAAATTATTAAAATGAAAAATTAAAACTACTAAACTGAAACTTCAATCAACTACCAGACCTAAGATTATAATATCCCTCAATACTTCATTTGATTATTGTCTTTCTCTCTTAACCTAGTTTAATGGATTAAATTATTAATCTAGAGTTCTAAATTATTTACAAGTCTCTATCGAGTTTCTCATAAAAATACCTTTTTCAATTAATTTACTATATCTCTATACAAATCAAATTGAAGAAAGATTCATTAAGTTTGTACTCTAATCCTAGCTACGTATGGCTTATAGGTGTATGTCTACCTTATATGCAAATCAACCACCTAATCAACTAAGTGCATTCGATCATACGCTATTTTATTCAAGGTCTACCTAAATCTCCTTCGTCAAGGTTTAACCTAGGTTACCAATTCAATCTAATTGATGGCCAGTCACTATAAGCATTAAGAACAAAATAAAATAAACAACTTAAATCTATAAAACATAAGCAAAATAGAGATAAATAATTCAAACTACATATTAAGTTCAATCATAATCTTAGATTAAAAACTTAGTTCCCCATCAAGTCACACATCATCATCGAATAAAGTTCAAACAATAAAAACAAACTAAGAAAATAAAAGAATAACAAAAAAGATAAAACTCAAGAATTATAATCTTGATCTTCCAAGTCTTCTTGAATCTTTCAAAATCTTCTCAACTTCAATGACTTTGTGGCTTGACTCTCAACTATCAATCTGGTGTTTCCTTCTCTATCCTTAAAAGTCTTTTGAAAGGTTGTTTTTATAGGCTTTGAAGTTAGGCCAAGTTAGGTGAAGAAAGAAGTCAATTCCAATCAGACTATGTGGGTTACAGCCTTACCCAATTAATTAACAGAAATTGTAATTGCTCTAAGGCTGCTATACTATGTCAACTTCAACAAGATTTTTAACCATCTTCTAGGCCAAACCAGCAAAGTGGTAAACATAAAATTATAGCTTTTTCTCTTATCTTTCCAATGGTTCAAGAATCACTTTGTTTGGAGTTCTGTAGAGAAAGTTATGGCTAAAATACCAAAACATGTGCATTGAAGTCTGCACCTTAAAATTGCTCTCCTTCCTACCATTAAAATTCTTTCTTCATCAAACTCCTACAAAAGTATAAATAAAATTCTTTCTTCATCAAACCCCTACAAAAGTATAAATAAATCAATAACAACATATCTTAACCACATTAACACTAAATTGAGCATAAAATTAACTAAGATTGAATTGACTCACCTAAATTAACTAATTTAAAATAATTAAATAAAACTTACTAATTTCTATACATTATTATAAGAACTAAGCTAAATTATTATCAAAATTAAGTCCAAATAGTTCTATATTATAGAGTTATCACTAATGATCTAGCTTCTAGAATGAATATAGAGATCAATAAAAGTAGACATTGCATCATACTCTTATCATCTCCAGGATATACGATGAAGTAATGAATTACACTGAAAAGCTAATCACTGAAAGGTTGAGTCAAACCATCTTGACTCTTCTAACATTTAGGTAGCCATGATGGATTGCTAGATCCCAATCTTGTTCTATGAACTCTAGATAATTAATTTGATTAATGATAAATTTAAAGTAGTTTAAATTTCTCTAATCATAAGTTTAACTTAAGGATTTATCTTAAGTTTATTGCCAACATGTTGGAAGCCTAATGGGTCACACACCTAAAATGAATATTGAAAATAAAATGGGAAAGGTGATTAAGTTTGACATAATCAAATTAGAAGTTATGAACTTCTCAACGACTTCATTAAATTGTTTAATTAAGTTATTGGACTTAGTTGAATAAGAACTTATAAGCTTATTAAGGACTTAATTAAATTGTTTAAGTAAATTATTTGATTAATTTGCACTTATATAAAAGTTATGCAATTGACCTAATTAGGGTTTTAAAATTAATACAAGGTATAAATACCTTGCTATAGCCTACCAACACAAGTGATGATGCACTTGAAAATCTCTCTTGCTTAGCCACCCCTTGTGAAGAGAAAAATAGTTTTTCTTTCACTTAGTTTTTTAGAGTGTTCAACCATAAGGTTTTTTTGTGCGAACTTGAGTTTATGAAACTCATATTTGCTAGTACATTGTTTAGGCATAGCACTCTCAATCCTTAAAGAAGGATTTTTTGATTCATTGGTGTGGATTACCATTAAAGGCTGCACAAGGATTCCTTGGACAACTTTAGTTTGCAACAACCGAGATAAGGTGGTTGAGCTTTATGAAGGCTGTTTTGGTAGTTTAACAAAGGATTCATCAACATTTGCTATTCAGCTAATCTGATCTGATCATATGTTTTTTTTATTAATTTATTTTTGTCCTCAATTTGGCATGGAAAAGATCCTAGAAGGGTGAGGCGTAATTTTATTCGTTTTTATTTTTTGTTGCATTCCCATGTGTAACTGATGCATGACCAGCCCTCACCCAATAATGGTATCAACGCCCATTTCATGCCATTTAAGTGCTTATTCAAAGTCAATAAAGGCTTGATTAACAAATAGCTGTTTTGTATTTTGATCGAGTGTGATTTTGTTAAAACCAATTTTTTCAAAAAAAAATCTATTTTTTCAATTCATTTTAATTATGTCCAGCAATGTTTTTAGCCTCTTTTAATCTTATTGAAATCACGTTTAAAGACTTACCTAATGTGTGTTTTACATTGTGCAAAGGAAGCACAAGAAAAACAACACCAAAAGGGACGGATTTGGAGGCTGTCTTGGAAGGCAGCACACACAATTTTAGGTCCAGAATTTTGCTTCTGTTTTTGCTTAATTTTCAGAAAAGAAAAATGTGAAACCATTTCACGTTAATTGTTGGAAAGTGGACAGCAAATAATCATGAAAAGTTCACGATTTAAGAGGTTGAAATTGAGTAAGAAAGAAGTCAAAACGAAAACTATCCTATTGTGATTCAGCATGAATATGCACCATTTAGATGGAATGTTTGATTTTGTTTTATGCTTAATTTCCAGCAAATAAAATATGTAATTGTTACACATTTATTGCTGGATATTTTGGGCAGTAAAATCATGATTTAAGAGGCTGAATTTGAGCATAAAACAAAGCAAAATCGAATATGCTTGTTGAAGAATTATAACATGTGTTTAAGTTTTTCATTGCCAAATTATTTTGCATTAATTCTGAAAATTTCCAATTTAATTTCACCTTGAATTGTTCATGTGAGGTTGGAATAAGGCTGAATCATTTTCAAAGGATTTTGAAAGTTGCTTCAATTTTGGAAGTTTTTTCACCTAGTGCCACGACTACCAAAGAGCAAAAGTTGCTTCAAGGGCGTCCACACATGGTGGCTTGAATTGCTGTTGACATGGCAACCACCAACCCTTGGATGGATGGCAAGGTACCTCATAAGGCAACATTCAATGATCAACAAGGATTCTTTCCTTAACTGATCATTGAATCCCTAAATGTTAGAGATGTGCACCTACAATGGATATCTAATTTGATTGAAATCATCTAAAATCATGGATATGATCCTTGATTGATTTAAATTAATAATTTGATTGATATGAAATCTCCAAACCAATTAAGTCTTCCTCATTTGATGAGGACTCCCTAAATCAAGGGATTGTGATTTAAATTGTTCAACATCTAATTAGATTAGATAATCTTAATTAAAAATGGCAAGTTGACTTAAGAAGATGGCATCCTAATCTTATTAGGAAAGCTTTTTAGTTAAGGAAAGTTTACTAATGAATTAAAACTTCTAATAATGATTAGAACTCTAAAATTAGTAAATGGATAATACAAGATTATGAAGTGGATAAGGACCTTCCTAAAAGGTTTAGGATGACCTTATGGATTTAGAAAGTTTCCTAAAGTGTTTAGGCTAGATATGGAAAGTTTCCTAAATGTTTAGGACATATTTAAAAGTTTCCAAAAAGTTTAAGATACATGATTAAGATCATGAAACCTTCCTAAATGATTTAGGATAGATTCTTAAATTAGGAAGTTTCTTAAAAAGGTTTAGGTTTATAAATTAAAAATGTTTAATTAGAAAGAACTTACTAATTGAATTAACTCAAATATGATTTGAGCTAGCTCAAGGTCTTGATATGATCAATTCCTTTATTAAGTAATTTTGAAAAAAAATTTTTCTACAATTACTAAACATTTTCAAACCTAAGCACCAAATGATTTGAACTATGATCCTAAATGGTTAAGTGACATTTTTCAAATGAAATGCAAGATCATCATCATATTGAGCATGTTTATCTTTTATGTTCATAATTAGATTGTGAATATATGAGGATAGTTATGGACTATAGACTCAATATGATTGTGAATGTCTGGTTAAATTGCTATTTATGGAAATTTTGAAATTAGGTCTATGCACCTTGCCTTATCTCTTACTTTTTGGATTTATAAAATTTTCTCTTCATCTTACTCCCTTTGAATGTAACTCGAAGGTTCTATATTCAATTGTAATTAGTAATAGGGTTAGATTAGGAAATGTGTCAAGTCCGACCCTAAATTATCTGACATGACATTTATATATGTGTGACATCATACTTGCATATTTGAATAGTCCGATAGAGTTGATAAAAGTCAGTATTGTACTTAGAAGTACAAATAGGTTGATTTATGCCTCGAACTAATAAAAAAGGAATTTTAAAGTGAAATATGGAATTTCACAGTCCAGGGATTACTCGAAATAGTAATTCGGAGTTCAAGGGCCAATTTGGAGTCAATCGGAGTAATTGACCGATTAGGGACAACACAGTTATTTTTCAATTTAAGGACAAAATGGGAATTTTTAATAAAGATTTTGATTACATTTGACCAAGAATAATTATATGAAATATAATATGATTATTGGAGTACAAAATGAATTTTTGCAGTGAAAAATTGAGATTCTCGGTATTTTTGGGACATAAGGGCAAAATGGTAATTTTTCCATTTAAGGATGAAACGAGAATTTTTAGAAAATATTTTGGCCCCATTTGATTAAGATTAATCAATTGAAGTGTTATTTGAGGTTGAAAAGTGAAAAAAATGTAATTTCGATACATGTCGGAGTATAGGGGCAAAATCGTAAATTTTCGCCTCAGGGGCAAATCGGTAAATTTTTCGCCCCAGCACTTGTCAAGACCAAGGGATTTTGTTTAACAATGGAATGGATAAATATGGAATTAATTGTGGTGGAAAATTTAGAAGAAAAAGTCAAAAAGTTAAAAAAAAATGGGCCAATGGCATTATGCCATGTGGCAAGTCATTTGAATTTATTATTAAACTAATAAAATCAGCCTATAACCCTCACTTTTTCTCACCAAACTCGGCACAAACCAGATTCAAAGGAAAAGAAAGGAAACAAAGGTAGAAAAACCAAAAAACTAGCCAAAAATCAAGAGATTTCAAGTTATTTTTCAAGATTCAAGCAAAACCAAGGTAAGATTTCTTTAGATTACTCTAACCCTAGCTTACCCATGCTTTAGCTTTCATTTTTCATGGCTGAATGATGAGTTATCAAGGTGAATTTCTTGAGGCCGAATGGGTATGAGTGAGATTTAGTAATGGGAATTACTTGAATTTGAACTATGTTAAGGTTTAGTGATAGTTAAGCATAGTTATGAACAAAAATCTAAGCAAAACATTTAATTCCTATAGGGTTCTTTGTTAGCTGAATTATGTGGGTTGAATATCAAGGAGGAATTGTTTTAATTTTAAGGAAAATGGATTGGAAAAATAAAGAATTAAGTGAGAAATGTGACTAGGAAAAATTACGGTGTTAGTACACCTAATGACTGAATTTTTATGTGAAGAAATTAAAGGATTTCAAAGCTGAAATTAAGTTATTTGATATGTGATTAGTGAATTAGGATATTAGAGGAGGAATGAAGTAATTTGGAAGTGATTTGGACATAATTGTCAATTAATCGGGTGATCGGTCAAATTTAGTCGATACCGCGTTTAGGCGACATTCAGACGCATTTTGCATTTGCATATCATGCATTAGTAACTTAAATTAGTTTATATCAATTTACGGGCAAATAGTAAATTCCTTGACTTTATTATATGTTAAGGCGGTGAGACGTCTGAAAAAGGCAAAGAGATCGCGCTTGAGGACCGGTAGTTCGAGTGCACCCGAAATTCGGATTTTCGAAAACTGTGAGTGAATATAATATCACCTTATTTATCTAAAGTAATTTTTATTAAATTTGATGATTTTATGATAAAATTAATTGAATTGGTGAAATGCCTATTTTATGAGAAAAATATAAATTTTTCTAAATAAATTGAATTTCTACAATAAGTTTAATTTTTATAAATTGAATTGAAGATTTTATGATCTATATGAAAATTGAGTAATTGGAGACCCCTATTTTATTGTAAAGTATTATTTGATTCACTTGGCTTATGATACTGTAGTGCGATTGGCTGACTGGTTAATTACATTGAAAAATGTGAATTTGTATGCTTTGTACCGAATAAATTGCCAATCATGCTATTAAATGTTTTATTTAATTAGAGGAATATTATCTACTGTAGTGATGGGTTTCCGTGGACCGGCCTAATTAGAGGTGGCACGATAAAACCCATATATATCTTTATCTCAGTTGTAGAAGCGTATAGGGTTATTTAATTGTCCTGAGATAGGATAGAGATCACTTCACGTTAAACCACCACGTGAAGGCGAACTCAACCAACGCCAAGGATTGGCTACATTTTTGGAAAAAATTATAGATTTGAACAGTCTTGGTGGACTCAGTTAGATGCCTCGGCCAAGGTATCCCCGAGTATGTATTTCATGGCACGAGCCACGATTTTGATAAATCATAAGCCTTATTATTATTATCATATTTGTTATTATGTGAGTAAATTAAAATTACTTGCACTGGTTTAAATAAGGTTTCATGTTATGAAACCTTTTGAGATAAAAAGGTTTTCTTTGTCTCCTATTACTCGCCTTTAGATATTTTAGGAGATATTTATTTACTCACTGATTTGTGTAAACTCACCACTCTCCCTTCCAACATTTCAGGACCAAACTAGTTGTTGATAGCTGTATTTGTGGAGGACAACAGTTGGTTTTTGTAACTTCATCCATAGTATGTTTCTGTCCTTCATTACTTTTCTATATCTGTGGGCCCATGAGTCGCTATAAATTTACTGCACACTCTACTTATTCATATTTCAGTGTGAAAGATTTTATTTTGTATTTACGCTATAAAACTTATTTACTGAACACTCTGTAAATATTGTTTTATAAGAAATTACAGTATTTTGTTAAATATTTATATTATATTTATATTTCAATGATTTCTATTTCATTTAAAATGAAAATTTGTTAAAACGGGGTGTTCAATGATTGTCGTTTACAAGAGAGGCAAGAAAACCGATACGATAGCCTTGCGGGGTTTCGGTCGGTATTCGGGGTATGAATACCTATCGAGATGTCGCGGCGGTTGTCGTAAGCCCGATGGGAGTTCTGGGTCATGACAAAATGAATTTTGCAAATCTAAAAATGGAGATCCAAAGAGCCATGAAGAGAAACGAGGATGTGAGCTAAGGCTTGTAATGCATGATAAATGTTATTCCTTAAAATTTGACCAACTAGTTTCCTTTAGTGGCTCAAGGAAACTAGAATAGAAAAGTTCATAACCATCCTAGTAGAACAGCATGTGATAGATTTAATTTTATGTGATATATTACATGCTAGGCATGCTATATAAATGAGACCTAATAAGAAACACTAAAATCCCTCGTAAAATATTGAGTCACATGCCACGCATAATTAAGATGCCTTCCACTTTCATAGTAAAAAGCAAAGCTTTTCGTAATAGAGGATTGTTGAGAAAACTGAACATCAAACTTTATTAAGAATATATTTATGTTATGAAAAATGGGTGTTACTTAACTAGTTTCGTAAAATCCAGATGCTTAGAAACTTGATTATTATGAAACTAGAGGCAAAAGTTAGGTAAAGTATATATGATATACTTAGACAATGAGTTGTCACCTAAATAAATCTAAGAGTCACATAAGAAATGTGATTGATAAACTAAGTTATCTACCCAATTAGATATATCATAGCTTATTGAGCAAACTCAAGGTCATGGTAAATTGAATACGGTTCTAGCCCACTGGAAAAATCTTAGTAAAGACTTTCTGAAAAGACTTTGAAGGTTGTCATTTTGCATACAAAATAATGGGAAAACTATTTATAATGTTAAAACCTTGTTTTAAATAGTTTGTGCATGTTATTTACCAATTGCTTGTTCATTCAAGCTTAATTATATACATTTTTATGGCTAATAACCCTTCACTTTAAAGCATATTAAATGCAAACAAACTCACTGGCCTAAACTTCTTGGATTGGTTTCAGAACCTCAAGATTGTCTTGAAACAGGAAAAGAAATCATATGTCTTAGACATTCTTATGCCACCATTCCCTGCTGATGATGCTAGTGTTAAAGATTGAGATGCATACCAATGTTATAAGGATGATGATGATCAGGCAACATGTGCGATGCTAGCCTACATGATTCTCAAGCTTCAAAAATAGCATGAGCACATGGATGTCCAAACCATAATTTTTCACTTTAGAGAATTGTTTGATAAAAAAAAGCGTATTAAGAGATATGAAATCTCTAAAGAACTATTCTGGTGCAAGATGGCAGAAAGTAATTCTATTAGACCCCATATGCTGAAAATGATTGGGCTTATTGAAAGGCCCAGACAATTGGGATTGGCGATGGAACATGAGCTAAGTACTAACTTAGTTCTACAGTCTCTTCTTGACAACTTTAATCAATTCGTATTCAACTTCCATATGAACCATTTGGAAGCTTCTTTTCTTGAACTTTTTAATGTAATGGACACGATAAAAAAGTCCATCAAGAAAGACAAGGGGACTTTTCTTCTTGTTTCATCTTCAAACACTCAAAGGATACCAAAGGAAAAAAAAACCCTAAAAGGGAATAAGGTAGAGCCCTAAAGCAAGAAGGCATTAAAGCCTAAGAGATGTGTCAAAAGGATAATGAAAAGATGAGTTGTCATCATTATGGCAAACCTAGGCATTAAAAAGAGAATTGTAAGGAGTACCTAGCTACTTTGAGCAAGAAAAAGAAGCTTGGTAAAGCTTCAAATTCAAGTACTATTTACTAAGTAACTCTACTATATTTTAAAGGTATATGATACTTCAAAATTGGTTCTCATATGTATGACATATTGTTGGAACCAAGGATAAAGATTAGTAGGATCTTAGCTGATGAGGTAACCTCATGGATGGACTAGACAGAGCATTAAATGCTACATTGGGCAATTACCCTCTTATTAAACATAAAATGCTAGATAATTTGATGGATGTTTATGAAACATTATAAAATCTTGATTATTGCCATATGGATGGCTAGTGAAACATTAATGTTTAGCATTGGATGTAAAACTTTTTATCTTTCATATATGACATAATTATGTCAGTTTATTATCCACATTTCACATTTGTCCTTGCAATTATATTTGATCAATTATGGATTACAAATATTTTCAAATGAGTTTGATTAAGAATTCATATCAACCACTAAATTGAGTGACTTTGATTAAATGAGATCTTAGTGGAAGGTCACATGAATATATGGGTAATTGATCAAAATGATGAATAAAGATTTATGTAAAATGGAACTTTCTCAAGAATAGAACATTAAAGATGTTTAGAGGAGAAAGCAAATTCATATAGTGATATGAATTTGGTCAATACCTCTCTAATACATTAAAGCCCATTATAACATGCCAAGCCAATAGGATTCCAAGCATACATTGAGATGTGTGCATATAACTTCATGGAATATTCAAAATCGTTTGAATATTACTCTCACAGAGGATCTTGAATTTAGTGGCAGCATGATGACACTAAAACAAAAAGGTATCTTTAGTATCACTTTGATATATTGGAATCTAACACTTAAGATTTTACATAAAGATGCATATTCAATAGACTTCATATGTATGAAACTCCATGGATTTAGTATGATACATTGAGTATGTATTATTCATATTAGATGAATCTACTAAATATAAGCCTTCATCAAAGTTTTACACTTCAAAAAAGAGATCCAAAAGAGTTGGATTTGATAGAATGTACAAGTGTATTTATCTCATTCATATATGGAGGTTAATGGGAATGAATATGATTCTTTGGTGATACAATTGCATGGGATGCAATGTGTATATAGATAACCCACAAGATTTAAAAAAGGGCAAATAGCATAACATGAAGTGACATATCATAAGATGCATATAGTATAATCTAATTAGAATGATTCCAATGTGAAAAAGGGACTATACATGTATAAAAAGTCATATACATCCTATTGTAAAAGGCTCCAATAAGATGATATTGAGATCATTAGTTCACGAAAATAATAAAGGATTCTAAACATTGTTATTGTAACAATGGAGCAATATTAACAGAACCGAGTCTCATTCGGTCTAAATATAGTAATATGACAAAGATGCTCATACATCACATAGATGGATAAAAAGAGATTAACCACATTGAATGGCATATGCAAGTCTACGTAAAAATATGATTACTAGACGAATTGGATCCACATATGATGACCTAGTAATTGGCTTTGTGATAGTACAAGAATGTTGGATTAAGCCCCGTTGCCAATTGGATTGGTCAAGGCTTAGATCTAATTATGCAATCATATCATTCGTGACAAATGATTAAAGGTTTTTCTTCATTAATAAGACAATGATTATAAGTCTATTAGATGAAGTTCATGAGATTAACTTGCCTTGCAAAAGAATTATAAAGTGTTACAATTATGAGATCCCTATGCATCAAAGCATAATCTTTAATGTTCCTGGTCAATATATCATTAAGACTGAATATCAATGATGCTTAAAAACTGATACATTCTATGTTCCTTAATTGAAAAGTAAGCAACTGATCTCATAGGTTGAAGTGTGAAAATACTTGGAACTAAAATGTAGGCGCTTGTTCTTGAAACAAGTTCATTAAACATGACCTGACATGAAAAATACATTTGATATCTCACTCTAATGTCTATGCGAATATTTCTCATGTGATAATCGTTTAAATACTCCATAGACTTGAGATACCAGATTGCCTTATATGTGGAGTGCTATAATTTTAATCATATCCCTACAGATCCTACTAAAGATGACAAAACAAGATATGGTTGAGTATAACATGAAGCATGTGAAGGTAAATAAATGGTCAAAAAAGAAATCATCACCCCAAGTGATTCATGGGACATATCCTAACAGTTTTTTATTGATATTAGCTCATTGAAGTCCTTCACTAAGACTACTTGGAGATTATGAAAGGAGTTTCATAAGTCTTTATAAAGCTAATGATCTAACTTCAAGAACGAATATGGGGATCAATAAGAGTAGACACTGCACCATACTCTTTTCATCTCCAAGATATGAATTACACTGAAAGGTTGATCACTAAAAAGTTGAGTTAAACCATCTTGACTCTTCTAACATTTGGGTAGTTATGATGGTTTGCTAGATCCCAACCTTGGTCCATGAACTCTAAATAGTTAATTCGATTAATGCTAAATTTAAATTAGTTTAAATTTATCTAATCCTAAGTTTAACTTAACGATTAAGTTCATTGCCAACATGTTAAAAGCCAAATGGCTCACACACTTAAGATGGATATTGAAAATAAAACGAAATAGGTGATTAAGTTGGACTTAATCAAATTAGAAGTCGTAAGCTTCTCAATGACTTAATTAAATTGCTTAATTAAGTTATTGGATTTAATTGAATAAGAACTTATAAGCTTTTGAAGGAATTAATTAAATTGTTGGATTAATTTACAATTGCATAAAAGTTATGTAATTGACCTAATTAGGGTTTTAAAAATAATCCAAAATATAAATACCTTGTTATAACCTCCCACACAAGTGATAACACACTTGAAAAACTCTCTTGCATAGCCGCCCCTTGTGAAGAGAAAATTAAATTTTCTTCCACTTAGTGTTTCAAAGTGTTCAACCATAAGGTTTCGAGTGGGAATTTGAGTTTATGAAACTCATCTTTGTTAACACATTGTTAAGGCATTGCACTCTCAATCCTTAGAAAAGGATTCTTTGGTGTGGATTATTATTAGAGGCTGCACAAGAATTATTTGGACAACTTTGGTTTGTAATAACTAGGCTAAGGTGATTGAACTTTTTAAAGGCTATTTTGGCGGTTTAATAAAAAAATTCATTAATCTGATCTGATAATATGTTTTATTTATTAATTTATTATTATACTCAATTTAGTTTGAAAGAGATCCTAGAAGAGTAAGGTATAATTTTATTCGTTTTTATTTTCCGTTGTATTTCTGTATGTATTTGATGCATGACTAAGCCTCACCCAACACATCAAATGGGAAAAATAGCAGAAATCAGCTCCTGGATGAAACAAGAAAATCCGGGGATAAAAAAAGAATCCTCCCATAAAATCAGTATCCATTCGACAATAAGGTCAAGACAAAAATCCTTCTCCCCTAAACTTATTTACCAAAGAAAAAAAGTTAATTACCAAGAAACTTTTTAATCAAGATAATTATAGACAACCATAACTAGAATTTGAGTCGAAAGAATCTCAACATATTACTTTCTTTTTTTAATTTCATTGTAAGACTAAGGCAGAGAATCTTAACCCGGTAATATTAGTCTAGGAAGGTATAACGATGATTTGGACTTTGGAGAAACGTTTACTTTTTCCTATATGTGGGTAAAAATGTAAGGTTTCGTTTATATATACGTATGGATTTAAAAAGTAATTAAGAAAGAATAAAAGTCAATGTTGGTCGAGACAACCCTTCCCATGAAGCTGCATTTGCAAATAATCAATGCTCCAAAATTTTAAATAAACATTAATATACATATTTATAATTCGCAGGATTTTGACTGAAAGTATATTCAATTAGTGATTACGATTAATTGGCTACATATGAAACACATCAATTAGCATATTAAATTAAAGACATAGTCCATTGAGCCAAAGGCTTGTCGGCTCCGAGCTCTTTTTGGTAATCTTTATGGGCATGCAAATAAACTCGAAAATTTGTTCTATATTTTAAGAGATTGTACGTACTTGGCCATTAATTGAGTCCCTTTGCCTCGGTAAAAATTGTGCATGTTAAAAGAACACAGACAACTACAGATAGATGGTATCTGCGGACTACAGGCGTGTGCATCTACATATATAGAATAGAGTGCTTTCCCAGAGCTTAAAAAAAAAAAAGAGTAGTTTCATTTTATATTTAGCAACCACAATTATTTACAAAAGATCAATTTATTAATAATTTATAACCATGAATCAGTACGAGAACAAGGCTGGCAGTTCTCTTAGGACAAAGAGAACCTGTACCAACAATTCAAACTATTTATATACTATAAATATGGTTGCTTGTTGGTCACAGATGATGATGGTAAAATTAATTACAAAGTGATCTTTCAATAGTAAGTCTTAAAAATAAATTTAAGATAAAATACTTTCATTTTCTTAAATTTTAATCAAAATTTCAAATGGATCTATTAATTTTTTAAATGGACACTTTACCTTAAAAATGTAAACACTGTTAACAGAAAAAATAAAAAGATTAAAATATCTTTTTTTTATTAATTTAAAAAATTTTATTATATAATTTCTTTTGAAAAAAATCTAAAAATTAATAAAAATTACATCATAGTAATTTTTAAAATCAATAAAAGGTAAAGTTGTTCTTTCAATATTGTCACGTCATCGAACTAATTGAAACACTAATAGTTGACTAACGAATATACATATGTATTTAGCAGAAGATATTTTTTTAGAACAAAGTGTTCATTTCAAAAATTAATAAACCTGTTTGGAATTTCGATTAAAACTTATGAAGTGAGGATATTTTACCCTAAATGTTATAATCATGTCCTTTAATGAAAAGTGTGAATTAAGTAGAGACTTAATACCTTATTGCTTAGGTTTTGCTTCTTTGATATTTTTATTTTTTACCTTTTCTATTTTATACAATAATACAAAAAGGCAAAAGATATAAAAGGGAATGAACCGAACAGAACCTTAATATTTGGTACCAAATTTTTTTAATTGAATAATAATGTAAATAGAATCATTTTTTATGAAAATGTATAAGAATTATTAACCTATTATTCTTGATTGAACTTCTATTAAAAGTTAAATGGGGAATTATAAATATTTAGTTGTTGAGTGACGGAACATATACACCTCCGAATGGCAGTATTGACAATTATGTGACTAATTATGTTATGATCATTAATATTTTTTTATACATAAAAATTTATTTGATTTTGAGCTATACGTATAATAAATAAAAATATAACTTTTATTTCATAAATTTTTAGTTTTCAAGTTCAGAGTATTTTTAAATTCCAATCAATAAGTTATACATGTTCTTAAGGATTGTTATTTTTTAGTTTATATCAGAGATTATGTGTAATTAATAATGTTAATTATTTCTTGTAAAAACACAATCTTAACCAGTATTTTTTTTTTTTGATGGAGAGGACACGATGTAAAATAGCTTTCACAGGGGGAAGTCAGTACGATAGTACAAGCTCAGGGAATCTCACTTTTGCAGAAGCGATGCTGTTCCATATCAAAGCTAAAAAGCGATGTGACGTGTCGTCGTGCGCTATTAAGAATGGTAACGCGAGGTTATATGTTAATTTTAAAATATATATATATAATTATTTTTATTATATTTGAATTTGACCAAAAATTAATATTTAGTATCTGAATTGTTTATTAATATTTTAAAAAATGTTGAACTCGAAATAAAAAATAATTTTAATTTTAATTTTTATATATATTATTGATGAAATTTAAATTAATAAATTAAAGGTATCTCATAAAAATAAATTAAAATTTAAAATCATATTTAAAATAAGTAATAAATTTTAGTAAATATTTATTATTATAATAAATTATAAACAAAAAATAATATATAAATTTAACATTTAATATTAAAATTTATTATTTATAATCGAATTTCAAAAGTAGAATGTTATAACCATTTATTTAAAATTTATCCAAACTTAAAATAAGTGATAATTTTATTATCCAAATCTTATATGAAATTGAAATATAATCTAGTTAAACAGATTGAATAATATAAAATATTTTCTTATAACATATGCATTATCATCACTATACATTATATATGTATTCCTTTGTAAACTAAAACATCAATTTATCACATTTAATTAACAAAAGAAAATTTCAAAGTATGCAAATAATTAACATTAATAATTTAAATTGTACGAGTAAAATACATCCTCAAATGATCAAACCCAATAGAAAAACTAGGGGCTCGTAGGATAAAAGTCTAAGGTCTTGTTTGGTTCGAGGAATGGCTATGCCATTCCCTTTCTATTCCGTGTCATTGGAGTGCCCCCTCGTTTGGTTCAAAAGTTAGCACATAATAGAAATTCCTCAGGAATTCCTATTCCGTACAAAGGGGTAATAGGAGCACCTTAAGTAAACCCGAGATTCCCTCCGGTAATAGCCATTCCATGAGACATAGAATAGCTGAAAAATGCACAATGACTAAATACCCTCTTTTAATTTACCAAATTCCAAAAGAATCCATATAAAACTTCTTTTTTTTTCTCTCTCTTTTCCTTTTTTTTCTCTCTTCCTTTTTTCCCTTTCTTTCTAAGCCCAACTTCCTCTTCCACAAACCAAACCCATCTACCCCTCTTCCGATCTCGATTTTTCTTCCCCCTTCTCTCTATCGATCTGTATCTTTCTCCCCACCTATCTTCCCCTCTTCTGCAGATCTGACTCTTTTTCTCTACCGATGCCCACCGATCTTCCCTTCTTTTGCCGATCTGGCTCTTTCTCTCTACCGATCTAGCACTCAACGACCATATCTGGCCACAGGAAGCACCGGATCTGGTGCTTCCCGACTAGATCCCGCAGTTGGATCTGGCATTCCACGACCAGATCCAACTGCGGGGGACGCCGATCTGACGTCCTAGTGGCCAGATCCAGCCACATGGTCCACCAGATGCGTGTTACATAACACCGGTCGCCTTTCTAGCGACCAGATTATAGAGAAGAAGAAAGAACAAAGAAAAAAATAAATAAGAATAAATTATTTATAAATATTAAAATATTAATATTTTATATATAATTTAATCATTATTAATTTTAATATGATTAAAATATTAAAATATTATTGTTTTATTTATTAAACTATTAATATATTAAATTTTTAATGAATATAAATAAAAAAATAAAAAATATTAATATTTTAATCATAATAATATTGAATTATAAATAAAATAGAAAACTATTTATAATTTTATGTAGCAAAAAATAGAAGGTTATTTCTCTATTTCAAAGATATGAGTTTCTACTTAATATATCAAAAACATGATTTTTGACTTTTCCTTATTTTGTCGTTTTTTTTCTCAAATATTTATTCTTTAATATTTTGTCTATGAAATATTTTGAAAATGATTCATAATATGTGAGGAATTTACTAAAAATAAAAATTTATACATAAATTTTAATTGATTATGATGGATAAAATATAATATAATTAAATTATATTTTAAAATAATTATTCGTTTATAAAAATATGTTATTAAATTAAAATTATTTTTAGAAATTGAAATAAAATATAATTAAAATATATGATTTCTTTTTTTTTATGTAAATTACTAAGTAATATGAGTAAGGGTATTTTTATCTTTTTGTCACATATTCTTTTTTTATTTCAATCTTATTTCTACCAACCAAACACTGTAATAAGTAATAATAACAATTCCTACTCTATTTCATTGATTATACCAAATAAAGTAATAACTATTTTATTTTATTCTCATCATATTTTATTTTCACGTAATATTTATTTTATTTTATTTTATTTTTGTCTATTTTACGAACAAAACGTGTTATAATAAAAACGCTTAAAGTGTGAGGGTAGAGGAGAGAGGACCCCATGCACACCCACCGCTTCTTAAGATCTTGACCGGCTGGAGTAGGCTCCCTTTTTTTTTTAAAAAAATATTTAACTAAATATAAAATTTTAAAAAGAAAAAATACCAGCAAGCGCCATGATGGGGGCTCGACAATATCCTGTACGGATCACTCCTAACGAGGCACGGTAGATCGCACTCCCTAATCCAGACATGTAGACGAATGCATGTGAACGGGCGGTGAGACTGAGTAACTTGAGGGGTTGAGAATGTGAGAATGTTATCATTATTATTTTGTTTTATAAGTAGTAATAATTTAGGGGTAAATTTGAAATGGGACTGTAGCCGACATGGGTGACAGGTGTGCACGTGGGGTTCGCATGGTTGCTGGGTCCCATCTCTTGTTTCCGTTTTTTCCATTTTTTCTATTATTCGTCAAATCGAACGTCCCATCTCATTGACCGTAGAATGCGGGATTCTCGTACGTGTTTCGCCTCGTTTGAATTAATTTCTGGCGCATCTAACAGCAGCACCACCCTCCAGTTTGCATGTAATTGTAATGTAACCCCAGTGCAATGTACCATCACACATCTACCTACGTGTTGTACAAAATACGTATCTCTCTGTCATGGAATGACTTTGAGCTATTTTCTGTACCAAAATTTTAACGCAATGGGGATTGTCTTCCTGATTGCGGTATGTTTGAGGAAGAGGGCAGATACGCTAATTTTAGAGAGATGCGATGTCATTTTCGCCTTTCATGCCAAGAGGTCTTTATCAAAGGAAAAGAAAATCTGGCTGTATGCCACTCCCCCCACTATAGTCAATTAGTGCTAGGGAAAGAAATATCCCTTCACTGTTAAAACACATCTTCCTTACTCGACCCACCAAATTTACCATGCAGGCTGTTTGACTTGAAACCTTTTATTATTTTTTTTTCCTTTGGGGAATTGTTTCCCTATTAGTCGTATACATGAATCAATGTAGACAGACTTTGGACAAGCTACATTGTCCATATATGGGTTTGTGCACATAAATATGCAATTGAGAAATATATGATCTCGGCTCAATCTTATGATATGAGCCACGCATATACATGTACATGTCCTCAGTGGAGGGAAGAGGGTCAGTAGAGGCCCTTGGTTTTTTAAAAATTTTATAAGTTTTTTGTTGTTTTTAAATTTTATTGTTTTACTTTTATTTTTAAAATAAAATTATAACTTTTTCTCCATAAATATTGAAAATGCTATTTTCTCCTTTCAAATATGAAATCTTAATTTCGTCAAGGTCAACCTCACTTTGTATTTGATGTTGATTATGATTATGGGTCCTTAATTCGATGAAAGTTTTCCAACATATACTAGTAGAATTTTGTATTATTACAAAGGATGACAATACAAAGCTGCAGAATGTCCTTGCTAGATGCATGCTAGGGCAAGTCCAACAAATTTAACCTTGTAGCGTCTAATTTTGCTCTAGACTACTTATACTGCAAACTCTTGTATGTTTTTTGATATTCCAGTTCGAAAAAAGAAAGAGAGAAAAAAAAGGGAAGATTTGACATGTCTAGTATCCAGCTTAGCTTATTGCAACTTGCGTTGGAATATGGGTCCCGGCCAAGAAAATGAATTTGATTTCATCCCTTGTTAAACGTGGCCTTGTGATTCTTTATTTTCTCTCTCTAAATTAAGTTTGATATTAATGCACGGTGCAACATGAGTTGCTATAAAGTTGTCTGAAATTCGGAACTGTAGAAACGTGAAGGGAGAGCAGTGGGTAGTCGACCTTTGCAGGTGGGGGTTAGAAACTTTTGTTCAGAGAAATAGCATGCACAAGTATAAATCATATACTAGTCCTTATGGGGAAGGTAAATTTTGGGCTGACTTACTGCCAACTTTGGCTTCTATTGCCTCATTTTGTACAGTTTGGACTGGTAGTGGTGGATATATTTATATATTTTCTATCTCTTACCTTTAATATTCTCTTTGGACTTTGATTTGGCAATAGAAATTAATTTGCCAAGCCTCAATTGGTTTTTTCGTCCAACGCACCAGTACCTGAACCAAGTGGGAAAACCACAGTCCACAAAGGCAAAATTCAATGTCTAGATCATCCATCACGGATTAACATGAAAGACCGGTAACAAATTCAACAAGTTTGCTGATTTATTTAATTACGATCACAAAAATATACCTTTTTCTTTTTCCTTTTTGACACATACACATATTTGCACATGTAGCCCTCTGGTGCGTACACGCTACTAATTATAACATAAATCAAGATGAAATTTTGTGTGATTGCAATCTTATTGTATAATATTTTTATGGAGATATATTCTAATATGGCATTTGGCAGAAGATCCTCATATATACCAAGTTGCCCTAGACCATCTAATCAAATCAATTCCAATCTAACCCTGAAAAACTTAGATGGGAATTGAGAATGCACGTGGTGAGGTACAAGTATATTAGACGAGACAAATAAGCGTAAATATTCGATACGATAATTTCTGGGAAGGTGCTGTAGGGTATATAGGCAGGCAATTATATGGAAAAATAAAAAGGTAGATGTAGAATGAGGCCCGTTGAAATCAGTAATCAACAAATGCTGCAACACACCATTTTTTTCCTTTCGTCTTCTTCGTTAATCCCATTTTGGAGGAAGAAATAATGGCACGTATAAAACGCTGGTATCCTAGTACACTGTGATAAATTTATTAGAACCTAACTGCACCTTGTGCTTGTATGAGCTAGCTCCATCCTACTCATCTCTCTCTCCACAGAAATTAATTTGTAACAACGACCAGGGGTTTAGTCTAATTGTCGGTTATCCCTGTTGGAATCATGTTTCCCTCCTCAGACTTGCTCATAGATATCGAAAAATCAATTAACATTATAGTTAGACAACTTTTCTCATTTTTTGGTCAAGCAACATGTACAAATTAAACTTCTCGTCTCTTTTGAATAGCTTTATGTCGATTGTGCAGCTGAGCAGTTTGACTGTGATTAGGCAATGAGAGCTCCATTTCTTTCCCTTATAAATTTTCTCTCTCTCTCTCTCTCTCTCTCTCTCTCTCTCTCTCTCTCTCTCTCATAAAGTGAAACAATGTTCAAAATGATCATTAACTTGTTTTTCCTTTATATTTTTGTTTTCCGCTCGTGTATATATGCATTGGTTTCTGCTGAGAATGATGAATATATGATGTAGGAAATATTCAATAATTCCTGCAATAATAGTTTCTTGGCTTTGTACAAGGGACGCCCACAATTTCATGGTTCAGCCTACTATTTATATGATTAATTTGGTTATTTATTAGTTAATATATTTCCAATATGCTTATTTGACCGGAATCCCGATCCTTGTCAATTTCTTGCTATAGCATCCGCATTTTTTTATTAGCTTTCTAGTCTCTCTATATATTCCAAGTTTTAAACATATAAGAAACTCGACTAGTTACAGGAAATTGAAGGGAAAAGCTGTAATCATCATTGGTTGTTAATTAGCCTTTACCTGTAAGCAACGTACACTATCCTATTGACAGCAATTTAACAAGAAGCCAATCTACCCAAACTCAATTGAACGAACATGACAAGTCCCTTTTTTCTCTATCTGACTTCCACCTTTTGATTAATTTCGACACTTTTGCCTGTTGGTATTACAAGCACCTCATGAAGTGCTTGTTGGACAAATCTCCTAGCTTATTTTATGTGGACGTGCACTTGATTTTACTAATCATAAGGATAAGGTACTGATATCAGATGATGTAGCCATTCATAGAATTTATGATTAATCTATTTCTAGTCATTCCAAATGATTCTTGAAGCTGCCATTTTCAGTTCTTCACCATTGCATTGCACATGGAGCTAGGTCTATTGCATCAAGAAGTTATCGCTAGCTGACGTTTCCTAAAATTTAGCCATGAAGATATTAAGGGAAGGTATGCATCAAAAAAATGGACAGCAACAAGACCTAAACTTAACGCTGAGATAGCTGTAGTTATAATACTAAAATGTACAAGGAATCTAGTATATTCATAGTTGGCTTGTACACGCAGCTATATATGCTGAAGTTCATAGTCATTATAGTGCAAGAAAAACAGACAAGTTATAAAATGAAAATAGATTGTATATCAATATGCTCAAAGAGCTAGGAAGAGAGGAAAAAGAAACAATATGCTAATGCGCTAGAAGAGATGAAAGAAGTATGGTATGAACTCCAACATCCATTTTATGAAGGATCAAGGGGAAAGCATTGAGTCAATTTATTTCCAAAAATGCGCCCCAACAAGATGAAGAAAAGGGTTATATAATTTCTTTTTTTGAAAGGCTGAGAGTTGTATTACTTTGAAATGCTTCATTACAAAAACTACCACTCACAGGTAGTAATTGCCACTAAGCTAGATCGGGCCTTAGTTTCCCCACTCTTGCCTAGTTTAATCTTCTGACCTAAATATGGTGATGGAAATTATATATCTTTCTTGCTCACTCTTTTGTCACTTCACAACATCCGGCAGAAGAAGCAATATTCCTTTTGCATTCCAAGTAAAGTTGCATTGCAGATGGACTTATATATAGAGACAGAGATACCAATACGCCTATAGAAATTAATTACCTGCTTATTCTTGTTAATGATGTATATTTTCTTAATCCATAGAACACTGAAAACCAATCAAGTTAACTTTCAACATAGAGATAAAAAGCATCACAGAAGAATATGAAAATCGAATTAGAAACCATATCACATATAGTACAAGTAGAACCTATATATTAGATTGTATCAGAGCTGTTGGGATGGACATTAGATAATTACAGAAGCAGTAATTCTTGCTGATAAAGAAAATGATGTTTGATCGACTTCAATACTTCTCCAAAATAAAAAATAAAAAAAAAAAGCAAAACATGAGTGATTCTACAAGTGCAAATGGTCAGAAAAAGTAAAACCTACATCGCAAAATTTCAATGCAATAGAAAAGCATGACCGAGTAGACCTTGATAGAGAATCTGATAATTTGGTTGAAATAATGAATAGAGAAATTAAATAGGTAGAGATTCCAAATGTGTTGATAAAGTCATTTCCGCAAGTGTGCAAACAAACTATTCTGCCAAGTTGTTTGTTCTTAAAGACACAAAGGAGGAAGAGGAGCAAAAGAGAAAATCATCAAGCATCCACCTCACCAGACTTCCTAATTTGTTCTTGACTGTAGAATTAATTAGAAAAGATAGTAACTAGTAGATGGAAATTTAAAATTTCTACCTTTATTGGCTAAAACACTCCCATTAGGTGCACTTTTTATTTTGTTCACTTAAAGCTTAGAGGCAAATTTCTCAATTATTCTTTAAAGACAAATGTTAATCACAAAATCCAAAAAGGGATGACCCAACCTTAGACAATCATAGGTGTCCTGTCGGCCAGATTGATTAAGAAAATTCCTTCTCATATCTTTATTCACGGTTTCTTTGATCTCTCCCCATCTCATTTTTCCTTCAACTACATGTATAAGTAATCCTACTTAGCATCAATAATGGCAAAGTCTTGGAAGAATTAACAACACTGTCTTTTCTCCACACAAAGTCGTTTAAGTTTCGAATTAAATTTCACTGTTGAAAGGCTCATGTGAGTGTAATTAATTTTACTGACAGCATATTTTCTCTCCCTATAGTTGACAGACTGATGACCTGACAAATAAGGTAAGTGTGGAAGGTGAATCTCCACAACTAGAATACATATATTTAATTAGGGTTAATGATTATATTAAATTATCAGACTATATAAAATGAAAAATCTCGTTAGTTAATTATAAGTGTTTTAAGATATATATGAAAACATTGTCTGCCATATTTCTTCATTGAAATGACAGCGCTAGCCAATCAGCACATATATTATAATTGACCATTTTCTGGGCACTAACGAACTTAATTTCAAATTCAAAATCACAGAATTAATAGGGAAGAAAACAATGCTAGTTCTATTAACTAATATCAATCTTTAAAGGTTTGGATGTTGTTCTTAGATTAAGTCCAGAGTCCAGACAGTAAAGCAGTAAAAGTGCCAACACAATAAAAGAGAGAAAAAGGGAAGTCAGAAAAAAAAAATGACTAGCAGAGAGAGATGAAAACTGACTGCCATCGGCAACAAAGCCATTAAACAACTATAATACTAGACAAATCTGACACATGATCCTCATGTAAAGTTCTTTCGGAGCTCTTAGCAGCAAGGAACTGTATTGCCAGTACCCCATTAAAGAAATGGGAAGAAGATGGGCTTAAAAGGAAGGGAGATACAGATATGAAGACAGATGAAACCTGCAAATATATATGGTTTGGCGTACATGAATATTCAAAGTACATAAAAAAACCATGAGCAATTAGATGCTCTCAGTTCCACTTAGGCAACAACTGCTAGTACAATCACTCCTAGAAAGACTTTTTTAGTACTACTATTAGTCCATTACTGATGATACTAACACTGTTTGCATCAAAAGTAGATTCAAGGAATCCCCAAATCTCTAAAACATTACCAGTTTTTTACCACTCTAACAGCAAATAGAAAGCATAGAAAATTAAAACTACCCTAAAAATATACTGTCTTAAATACCATATAACTGATGATAGAAGGAAAGAAAACTACCCCACATAAATCAAGCAAGTAGCAACCAGGGAGAAGCATTTACTCATGGTAGAGAGTAAACTGCTTGCATATATGGGGTTTTGGTGATGCATATTTAATTTGCACCTGGTGGTGGTGGCAGAGTTGGGATTTGTTGAGCTGGTGGTCGCTTACGCTTCTTCTTCTCATAGCTAATCCCTCTTGCTTTTGACTGCAAATCACGAACCTCACGAAGATAAAGCCTCACAGCCCGTGCCCCAAATGGGTTTGCTTCAGGTTTTCCTCCATTTTCTTCGAAGGCAGCACGGAGGCGGCCGATGAGAGCATCGAGGCTACCCCAGGCTTGACGGAGTGGGCAAGGGCAAGGGGCTGGCGGGTTCGGGTGGCCGTAGAAGGGGCAGATTGGGGTGTGGACTTTGGTTTTGCCAAATTGGTCCAGGTAGCGAAGGAATTCCAGTACGTGAGCTCCACTGCACCTGGAGAGGGAAAGTGGCGGCCTATGGTTCTTCAGGTACTGGCCAAAGGTGTTCCAGTCACGGCGTTTTTGGTTCTCATAGCGGCTCGAGGTTGAAGATGACGACGGAGAAGATGAGGAAGCAAGTGAAGCGGTTCCGTTATTGCTAACGTTGAGGCTGGCGTTTTCGGAGTTGGAGCTATCCATTTCTCGAATTGAATCCATGGAGGTTGCACAGGTTTAATAGCTCTAAAACGGAACTATCCTTGGATTTTACTAAATTTTGGGGTACAAAAAGGCGTGTTGGTGTGTTGCTAATGGGATGTTTCTCTTCTTTGTTCTTTCGTCCAACTACTTTCGATCTTAACTAGGGTTTCCTTTCCTTTTGGGGTGATGATAAAACACTTTTGAGTGACAATAAGACAGTCTAATATAGACCTAACAAAAGGAGAAGGAAAGAGAGAGAGATAGAGCAAAGTTGAAACTGTTGAAGACAAGTGAAGGAACTGAAACTTTTGGTTTGTTATAATTCTTTCAGCTCGCTAGCAGATAAGTCTACTTTTCTGGCAGACGTCACTGTTGATATGAAAACAACACAGTCAGGAAGAGAAAAAGAGAAACACTTGGTAATAAAGAAGGGAAGACTCTGCTGATCAGTGCTGATTAATGATTGATACATTAGAGAATTTCCATATTTGAGGATATGGAATGGAAATGGAGAGGCAGCGAAAAGAAGAGATTTTGGAGATGAATAGTTTTTGTTATGAATTGGGATAGGGCAGGGATGGGAGAGGGGTTGATGATCTGATGAGATTGATGGGAAGAGAGAGAGAACTCCCCCCCTCTCTCTCTCTCTCTCTCTCTCTATCTCTCTCTCTGTCTCTCTCTGAGAAGAGTTTTTCTTTGTTTGGAGCAATACTAGGAAAACTTGAGGTCTTTTGCAGTAGCAGCTTTGGCTGTAGAGTGGGAATTTTGTTTTCCTGAAATATATTACTAAGTGATTGGATATTTTTGCTAAAAGAAGGTAGAACAAATAGAGCTCTTTTATCTGTTAATGGATTTTTATCATTGTTGATGACATTCTTAGAGAGAGGACTCTGGTTAGGGGTTGTGGAAATGAAAAATAAAAAAAAAAATTAAAAACAAAAAAGAGGGTCAGGCAGTAGGTTGGGATGGAGACAGGAAAAAGTTTTGAAGGGTAAAATTTAAGGGAATAACATGATTTTGTTTCTTGTACCTGTAGTGTGGAATGACAGTTCCTTCTTCATTGACCACAATGCCCTTGCCCTATTTCCCCTTTCTCACTTTTTCTTCGCCCCCTCTATAATAAAACTTTTATTTTTTTCTTTTCTGACACTTGCATTCGGCCCAATTCTCTCTTCAAATTACCCATCTAGGTAATCCTTTAACTCATTTAATTTTGTTTTTGTGCTGCTTTTGCAAAGGGTATTATTTAGTTATTTAACACCAAATTCTTCATTAATTTTATGCAAAAATCTTATAAACAGTTTCCTTTTGATTTTTCTTAACCCCATTTTGAACACCTGATCATGCAGCCCCCCTTGCCTCTTACAAGGACTGATCAACTATCTACTAATAAGCTGCATGATTAACATTATCTTCTAACTATTTTTTTATGAACTTATTTACAAATGTTACAAGCCAAAAAAAAAATTAAATGCAAAACATTGAAATGTTAAAAAAATATTCTAGAAGAACCCAAACCATGATTATTAAGTCCTGTTATGATCGTTCTTCCAAGACTTCAACTTCTTGGCAAAAGCCACTATGAATTTCCTCTAGTAACCACTTTTAGTATCATAATAACTTTACTCATCCCATAATAACTTTTATTTATTGTTTATATAATTTAAATTTTAGCATGTTATAGTTTTAGCATGTTTATATAATTTTAACTTCATAAATTGCATAGGGTAAGCACAAAGTAGGAAGGAAAATAAAGGAAGAAATCAGTGCAAAATGAATAAATTTTGCATGTTATAGTTTCTTAGAAACGCGTAAGAATATTTAAGTGGTAAATCTTTTGTTTTTAGTTCTTCGTAAAATAAATAGAAAAAAAAGATTTGATTGTTTGGATTTTTTGTTTTAAAAAAAGGTAAATAAAATATAATGGTTGAGTGTTAGTATTATCAAAGGGGGGCTTGGGCCTTGGAGTAAATTGGTGCAAATTGGTCCAAAAAAGCAAATTGACAAAAACCCACGACGATATGGAAACTGAGATTGGTGGAAGGCGCGAATAAATTAACAGCTTTTTACTGTAGATTCATACATGGTTTTCTTCCACTATATGTGCCAATGCCACCACCCCATACATCTCCTTCAAAAAGGACAAAATTTAATAAACCAAATGAAAAGAGAATAGAGAATAAATATAGAGCCATCACTAATTTTCTGCTTGCAAAACCTCGGACTTTAAAATGTGCAAGTGAAGTGAATAGTTTATTAATTTTTAAGCATATTCCTTTCGGAACATATTAAATTATTAATGTTTTATATTTGATATTATGCAGTAGCCCATCTGCTGCTAAAATCATAAAGATTAGCATAACCAGAAAATTTTTGAAAGTTTGTAAAGTTAAACCTTTATAGAAATCTGTGATTGGTAGACATTCATTTCAAGCAAAAGGAAGACATGGGGCAGTAACTTCGATACAGCTACACTTGTACTAGGAACTATAGGAATGTAATTGGCCCAAATCATTGCAACAATCTTTTCAATCCTTTTGTGAAATCTTCAGTAACACATAAAATTTTCCTTATAAATCTCTATAAATTAAGCATGGGAAATGCTACAACTTAAACTTGATATCTAAGCTCTAAAAGCTGAGAATCTCTTTTTGTGAATTATTTTTGAAAGATTCAAAATGAAATATTATATTTTAAATATAAGATTGATCTTGATTTATCTCATTTTTAAAAATATAAATATAGATGATAAATTTGATAACCTTTTCTTTTAATCTTAATGCATATGCATGCACTTAACTTCCTCCTTTCCATTAATGATA
The DNA here is from genome assembly GCA_036013995.1 of Theobroma grandiflorum. Taxonomy (NCBI): domain Eukaryota; kingdom Viridiplantae; phylum Streptophyta; class Magnoliopsida; order Malvales; family Malvaceae; genus Theobroma; species Theobroma grandiflorum. The sequence goes on along the minus strand of CP142130.1, from coordinate 12,453,445 downwards.
TCAAAGCTAATAGTTTATTCAGAAATATATATATATATATATATATATGTACTAGTTATTTTAAACTTCATTGCTTGAAATTTAGAGACAAGAGGAAATTGAACCGCAACTGTTGAAGATAGAACCATGACCCTTCATTGACATATAATTAATAATCCAATTGATTTACAATGAATGTTCACTTAAAGAATTATGAAAAATTAAAATTTTGGTTGAAGTGAAAAGTGCTGTAAATATGTTCTTTCACATTTTCTCTTCACAAAGCGATGTAACAGAGGCACTTGCTGAAATTATCAGCACTGGTATTTTTAATTATTCGTCCATAGAGGGTTTTCTTTCTTTTTTCTTTCCTTAATTGTTCCCTATGATGAGGACTTCTTGCCAGTAAAAATATATTCTTTTATTATCAAGAAAAAGATTTTTTTGTATCCGAGAAGAAATTAATCTAAGAACCTCAATGAAATATTAAACAATGATAAATGAGATCTTATCATTTATTTTTATCAATTTTAATAAAGACGTCTACTAGAATTCCAATATGGGACACAAATGCTTACTCATCAAAGGGGAAAAAAAGAAAGAAAGAAAGGGGTTTGAAGTTGAAATCATACGGCGTGAATGCCTAGAATGAACAAACCCGAAGGACAATGAATGAACCTCACATAAATTGCATTCATTCGAAGCTATTGCAAGTTGTTAGGCTACATTTATAAAGATAGGTTGTAAGGAACAGTCCTAGACAAGAAAAAGGAGAAGTAAATGTTGCTCCCTCGAGGAAAGGAAATATTGTTAAATTCTATTATTGTACTTGCAGTTCTCGTAAATATTATTGGCAAGCTCAGCTCCCTCTCCAAGCAGGAAAAAAAAACAAAATTATATGTCCAAATTGAATAAACATGTATTAAATAAAGTGATTAGCTCCATGATTGGTGCTTATATTATTCTGCTTTTCTGTTAGGTAAAAACGCAAGACGAATTGCAAAGCCCATGAACCCCCATATTTTAGGGAATCATATCTTCATTCACTATTTTAGTCATCGTCCTTGCCCCAAGACATAATCCTTGCCCCCCACCATGATATAATATAGTTTATTTTATGTGTACCTGCATTTATTTTTTCCATTGCGCGAGAATTAAACTGAGTTATGAGTGCTTATTATTTCCTCAGTTTTATAAATTTAAAATCGCATCAAATCATCAAAATCATACTACTTGAAATATAAAGAGAGATGCAAAATTATCTCTATGATATAAAACGTTATATAAAATTGAGGTATTTATACATGTGGCAATATATCCCCAACTTAACCCTAAACTTTAAATCCTAAATCTTATGATGCAAACGTAAAACTATTAAGGGATGAATCGATCATTGAAATTGGGCAGAAGATGTTATCATTCAAAACCTAACCACGTGTTTGCTTGGCTCATCCTATAAAACATGTATGTTTATATTTGTTTTATATGCAAGAATCTTGTTTAAACTAATTAGTAACCGATTTGAGCTCCTACCACAAGTGCTTTAGGGAAATGGGTTTTGGAGGAGGGGGAGAGACAAAGGGAACCACGATGGATCTATTGATAACTTTTGTTGGGGGTGTCCAACCAAAAATGGTAAAAACATATCATGTGGCAGGGTTCATATCACAAATTTGGATGTGATAGTAATGGACCCAGAGACATATTTCCTCAGATTTCAAATGTCACTATACCATATAAAGGCATCACCAAAAACTATGATGTCAAATGAGAAGAAAATCGTTGATTGCTTGTAGTTAATACAGATAATCATATAATAGTAGTATCCAATAATAGGAGGACTAGGAAACCGTGAGCTCCTTTTATGTTAGCCAACTGACCATTCTAAGGCCCCCGCCCCTATATGTTTAATGTCCAAAGTGAGGACAGGTTAAACAGGAGCTAGGGTAGTTGAGACACATGCACCATAATTGGAACCTTATAAATAACCTAAACTATTCAAAGCATGTGATTGTGCTTGAGCGCCTTTTATTGCGACATAAAAAGACCAACATGCAAGATGCAAAAGAGGCAAATCCATGCTAAGGCAAAGCCCTTCATTCCTCGGGCAGGTTTCACTCTATTTTTCCTTGATCTCAAAATCTTTACCGATGATCTCTATATGCCGCAAATGCACGGGAGACTTGATCAAATTATTGATCCCCAAACAAGAATATATTGGTCTGAAGAGTTAGAGGATGCACCTAGCAAATTATTTTTGTAAAATTTTATATATGTATAATAAATTATATTTATCTAGGTTTATTATAGCAGAAATCTAGAGTGCACACAAACATATTTGATATTTTATCTATGATTTTAGCAGCGAAAATAAGATGACCACTAAGTTACTTATTGGAATTAAGGTGCATTAGGATCTTCCTCCTCAGTTCTACACAAAGATTTTCCTCTTTTTAATAACGCTATAATGAGTGAGCAATTTAATATTTTTCTAAATAGGAGAAGAGATCTAGTCTTCCCTTTTTTAATGAATCTCTAATCCTACCTGTAATAGAATTCAATATTTCCTACATAGAACTACACTATTAAGCCTACATAAAATATTGGAGTCTAACCTTCTTTATTTCAATTATATTATCAACTATAATATTATTTCATTATTATAACCAAATTAATTTAGTCTAATTGCAATAAGAAATAAAAAAAATAAATAATATAAATGCACACTTTAATTATTTAAAAAATCTATAGAAATAATTACCCTAGGTCCCCGTATATATTGTTCAAATAATGATAATGTGAGTAATTAAATAAAAAGGAGAAATGAAAATTCCATACACAGTACCCTAGTACTCCTCTTTGGATGTTTTTTTTCACCCCTTTTTAACCCGTCTTAAAAACAAAAAGTTAAATGGATCGGCTGGTCAACCCTTCATTCAGTTGGCAGGAGCTATTTAGACGGCAAATACCTCATATAGGGATAAAAGAAATTGGTCACCATAGAGCCATTCCTTAAGTCAAGCCGAACCAATTGTTTGACCCGTATCCCAACAAATTGCCACATTCATGAATATTCAGAATTAAGTTTTTGAATATGAAAAATATGAGTGCCGCTCACAAAGTCATTGGCCAAATAATTTATTTTTATTCAAAGACAAAATACTACATAATATTGCAAAGACATAATATTTAGAAAATTTTTCAAATTATTTAAAAAAATTAAATAAGCCTTTTATTGTTTTTTTACCTGCAATCAAATTTTTATTTATATATTTTTAATCAAATAAACCCTTATCGGTAATGATTTTTTTTTCTAAATAATTTATTTCATTGAGAAAGGCAAAGTCACATAGAGCACTGAGGACTCCACATAAGAATACAAGAGCTGTACACAAAATATAGACAACACATCTAAAAAAGCATAACTCCCAAACAACAAGAGGGAGCTTTATGCTAGATACAAAAAATAAAGACATAATATTTAAAAAAACTCTTAAATTATTTAAGAAAATTCAAATAATCCCTTATATCATTATTACTTTCAATCAAGTCTTTATATTTTTATTTTGAGTCAAATAAGTATTTATACTTTTATTTTGATTCAAATAAGCTTTTATAACTAATGATTGATTTAGTCAAAATGCTATTTGTCATTTCACGTCTTGTGATGCTAATATATCATGCTAACATATCATAATTAATAATAATATAACATGTTGATATATCATAATTGATGATGACGTAATATGCTAATTTGACATTATATAACATGACCATGTAGCATTTTTTACTCACCGCATCAATGATATATCAGTGCTATATGAATATAAACTATCAAGTGGCATTTTGACTAATGCCAATTAGTCAATCATTAATCATAAAAGCTTTTTTGACCCAAAATAAAAATACAAAAGCTTGATTGAATGTAATAAAAATAAAACCTTACTCAAATTTTCTTAAATAGTTTAGGTCTTATTTGAACATTATGTCAAAAATAAAACACAAATCAAAATAGGGAAAAAAAATAAATCAAAGTGATAGCAACTCAAAATCCCACCAGAGACAAATAAGGTAACGTGAAAAAGCACTAGATCTTTAGAAACCAAAAAGGCAAAGAATGCTTAAATGTAAACTCTTAGAAGATCAACTAGTCGATCCACACTAGCCTTAGCAAGATGATTAGCCAATTTGTTTCCTGATCTAGGAATGTGCACAACAGACCATGTAGGAACTCTCTTCTTCATACAGTTAATCAAGTTAATGATGCTTTTTAGATGCCAAGGAGTAAGAGATGGATGGTTGGATAGGGACGGACTCAAGAATTTTTCTAAATGGTATCATACTCCAGAGTAAGATTTGAATTTTTGGAGAGAAAGAGTAGTTTAGGTTTTGACTTTTTTAATAAAATCTTAAATTTTAGAAGGAAATTTTTTTATCTTACCATGTCGTATTTAAATATTAATATATAAATTACTTTTTAATAAATCTACTTTAACTTGGAGTCTTTAACCGTACTCTCTACAAAATTGTAAAAAAATTAATGAATTTAATATTATTATTAACTACATAAAACTTTAACGTAAGTTTTCACCCCCGGTTGGACCACTAATAGCATTAGCAGAATTTGACTCAAGAATCAACTCATGAGAAGTAGCCCAAGTAATAGCAGCAAAGAAACTGAAAACTTCCTTAATGGCCATAAGCTCCACAAGGTCAAAATCAACAATGCCTAAAGATTTAAAGAAACAAAATTTTCACATATCCACCATCATCTCTCTTTACTCCGACAATTCTGGATTCATCCGGACAACTTCTAGTCACACCATCAACATTGAACTTCATGTTGCCACTCCTAAGTCTAACCTAATCAACTACATGCTTTTCCTTTGTCTTTATAATTCGAGCTTTATTACAAAAAGACTCTCTCACAATATTCAGAAGAGAAGGATTTTCCATATGCCATTTGGCCTTAGCCCACCACTCAACTCACAGCTTCACAATGTCAAAAATTTGGCAAATGTCCCATAACTTATCATTAAAAACAATATCATTCCTATGAAGCCAAATTATCCAAAGAATCACATAAAAGTCATACGCCAAATGAGATAACCTCTCCACTTTTGAAGTAGCAATTCCAAGCAAGAAAAAAGCTTTCATATTTCCAAGTAAAACCCATTTAAAACCCCAAGCATCAAGCCAACCAGACCAAACTTTCCAACTCTCATGACATCAAAGAAAGAAATGATCGGCAGAATCACTCTCTTTATTGCACAGGACACAAAAAGTCATGTTATTGCTAATTAAACCCCTTCTTAATTAGGAGCTCACTCTTGATTGCAACTTTCCCCATCAAGACTTGCCAACTGAAATCTTTAATTTTAAGCGGGACTAGATTAAACCACACCATTTTTCAAAGATTTTGTTCATTCCCAAGATCACCAATCACAATACGATAGAACGATTTGGGAGAATACAAACCACTGGAGCTCCCTTTCCAAATAATTGTCCTCTTATGATTAACTGTTTTTAATCAAAATGTTACTTGTCATTTTATGTTACATGATACTAGTGTGGCATGTTGATATGTCATGGTAAATGATGATGTGGCATGATGACATAATTACATGACATTCTTCACCTTTTGTGTCAATGTTTTATAAAAATAAAAATGACAAATGATGTTTTGATTAATAATAGTCACTCAACCGTTAATCATAAAAGTTTATGTAACTTGAAATAAAAATAGAATGAATTGATTGAAGGTAATAAAAGAATAAAAACTTATTTAGTTTTTTTGAATAATTTTCTAAAAGATTATGCCTATTATAACTATGCCATACGACATCTACCTTACAAAAATGTTATTTCATGAAAGAAAATCTTACATCCATATGTATATAATTAATAAAAAAATTTGTAAAATCAATATTAACTATGAAATTTATGATTCACATGCAGTATCTCGCATTATTATTTTACATGTAGGAGTTTAATTTGGTAAAAGATTAATTGAGTCAAAACAAAAAAGAGTAACAAAGTCCTATCCCAATTCTCTGCAATCACAGCCATTCCAAGTCCAATAGGTAAAGAGAATTTAAATTTGGATTAAGCATTATAAATGTTGTATAAAATATTTTATTAGGTTCCACAGTAATGAGTGGATTGTTCTTGTCATTTCAGATTACCCATTGCCTGCCAGTAGGCAGGAAAATTCTTTTCCAACCCTCCAAAATCAAAATCCGGGCAGAGCGGGCAAGAGAAACAAAGAAGCTGCCCGCATTTTCCTTGAGAAAAGTAAAGTATGATATATGCGCATATTATTATATGTTTGCCTCAAGCAAATCATATCTTTAGAAATCTTTATTTAGAGAATAAATAATTAAGAAAATTCTTTCCTGATTTGTGAATCCAAAATATTAAAATATTAATGCTTTTGGAAACACATGGTGGCGTAGATAGCCAATTAACGAAAGAAGACAACTGAAACTCTATTTTTTCAGTAGCTTTTTAGTCAGATGAAATCTTTGTCTAACAATTCTTTTATTTGTGGTGGCGTGTGCCATGCACGTGCCCATTGCCTTGTTCTTGTAGAAAAAGATAAAACATTCTACCCTTTCGGTTCTTGAGATCTTAAAACAATTCTATATATATTTGTGTTGTTTTGTTTTCATTTTTAGGTCAAGTTAATATTCCTGTTTAATTATATGATCCAAATTTAATAAGTTTATGGGTGCAAGAATGTTACCGTTTCTGTTGTTTGAACACATCTTGTTTTTCTGTTGCAGTTTATTTATTTTTTTTAATTTTATTTCTCTAACTTTGCCTTGAATATTTCTCTAGCAATTTTGTTTGTTTTTAGTATTAAAAATAATGTTCCATATTTAGCCAAAGAAATTAAAGAAAAGACTATATCAACAAATTTTTATCTTTATGAATTTACAAATTAAGTTTAGTGTTTTTTTAGGGTAAAATACCCCCACTCTCTAAATTTTAATTAAAATTCCTAATGGGTTTACTAGTTTTTTAAATGAATACTCCTCTCCAATAGTGCAAACATCATTAACAGAGATTATGAAAGAACTAAAATGCCCTTTCTTTCTTTATCAATTTAAAAATTATTATATTATTTTTTAAAAAAAGATAAAAAAAATAAAGAGCACTGATCCCTAAGAAAGGAGAGCATCGGTTGGTACTCCTAAGGGATGGGAGCACTAGATCTAGTGCCCCCTTGGGAGCCTCGATTGGGCTCCCCATATGGGAAGCTTTTTTTTTAATTAATAAAAATTTTAATAAAATTATATAGTAGTAATTTTAAAAATTAATCAAGAGTAAAATTATCTTTTAGCTCTTGCCACATCATCAAACTGACAAAAACATCAACAGTTGACTAACAACTAGACCTACGTGTGTAGCAAAAAAAAAATATTTTTTTGAGGAGAATGTCTATTTTGAAAACTAATAGACCTTTGTGTCATTTCGATCAAAACTTTGAAGATGAGGGTATTTTATCCCTTTTTTTATGATAATAATTGTGTAGTAGGAGAAAAATTATTATCCAATTACTAGATGTCACATGTCCAAAATTAGTAAATTTAAGAAAATTTTCAAAGATGAATCATTTGTGGACTTGAAGACTTCATTTAAAATAGTCATATAATTAATTATAAAATAATTAATTTATTGGCTAATTATCTTAAAAGCACATATTTGAAACAATAAAAAATTACCTATTGGTTATCCAATTTATCTCTAAATAAATCAAGATAATTCAAAAATAATTTTTAAATTTGATCAATTAAAATTTACCTATTGATCATCTAATTTATCTCTAAATAAATCAAGATAATTTAAAGATAAAATCAAATTTGGTCATTTGTTATGAATTTATGTATAAATATCCATTATGTTAGATTAAGATGTAGATTAGATTTGATTAAGATTAAGATTTAATCTATCCATCTAATCTCTTAGTATTATCTTTATTTTATAAATTCTATCTAGATTAGGGGTCACTAACCTATAAATAGGCCCCTCACTTCATTTGTATGTACACACTTGAATAAGATCTTTTTACTTTTTTTAAATACTTTCTTTTATAATTGTTTTTTCAAGTTATATTTCATAATATGTTTTCTGCAAGATTTCTTAATCTCGCAAACTTTGATATCATTTAGTTTCTCATCACTATCTCAAAGTCAAAGTTCATTTTTTTAGGTATTTTTTTTCAATTATTGTCTATTGTTGCTTTATTGTTTTTCTCATATTTTACCAATCTATAATAAGTCAATTTTTAATTTTATATTAATTTTTTTATTAGTCAATTTATTGTTTTACTTATCGATAATGATATTTTATGTAATGCTAACATCTATGCTTAACTTTCAAGCTATCACCATGTTAAATTTTAAAAAACTTGAATTTGTGGCCCTTGATATTACTGGCTAGAACTATCTATCTTGGATTTTAGATGCTGAAATTCATTTAGATACTATAGGTCTTAAAGACATAACCAAAGAAGAAAATAAAGCATCAAATCAGGATAAGACAAACGTAATGATTTTCCTTTGCTGCCATTTCAATGAAGGATTAAAAATTAAATATCCCACAATGAAATATCCAATAGATCTTTGGAAAAGTATAAAAGAAAGATATGACCGCCAGAAAACAATAATTCTGCCCATAGCTTGTTATGACTAAATGCATCTGCAATTGTAGGGTTTTAAAAGTGTAAGTGAGTATAACTCAATAATATTTAGAATCAGTCCAAACTAAAATTGTATAGAGAAAAAGGTGACTAATGTCGATATGTTGGAAAAAATATTCTTTACTTTTCATGCCTCAAATGTGCTCTTGCAATAGCAATATTGTGAAAAAGACTTTAAAAAATACTTTGAATTGATTTCATGTCTTCTTGTGGCTGAGGAAAATAAGGAGCTATTGATAAAAAATTATGAATTTCATCCAACCCAATTTTGCTCCATTCCCTGAAGTGAATGAGACATCATTTGGAAATTATGGTCGTGGTCATGATTGTAATCGTGGTCATAACCGTGGACGAGGAAGAGGTCACCATAATTATCGCAATTGTGGTAGTTATATTAATTATTATTTTGATAATAAGAACACCCACCAAAAATGGATGAATAGTGAAGAGATACAAGAAAATGACCATTGATCATGCATTTGTCATACGCTAAAATATCTTGTTGAACTTTATCAAGCATCATTGAAAGATAAAGGAAAAAATATCGAAACAAATTTTGTTCAAGATGATAGCTAAGTTGATATAACAGATTTAGATATTATTGATTTTTCTACTCACCCTGAAGGGCGAATTGATTAATTGGTTGGTGATGGAAATCCCAAGAATGAAATTTCTTAAATAGTTTATTGATGTGTTTTGGTATAGCTTTATTATGAAATTGGTATGTTTTAGAATAACTTTATTAAGAAGTTGGTGTGTTATGGTATAAGTCTATTAGGAATTTTTTTTATTTTATATGTTTTAATAATAAATTTTGTATTTAATTTTCTCTTATGTCAACTTGTAATTTTTTTACTATATATCTTATTTTATTGAAAAGAATATGGATATTCATCTGGTTGGATCTAAGATTAATGATAAAAATATATGTCTAATAGATAATGCTACAACGCATACTATATGTAAAGACAAAAAATATTTTGCACACTTAACAATGGAAGAAGCTGACGTCAATATAATATTTAGTAGTACAAGATTAATTGAAGGTTCTAGAAAAGCTAATATTTCACTACTTGTAAGAACCAAGTTTATAATAAAATATGCATTATTTTCTACCAAGTCTCAAAGCAATTTACTAAGTTTTTAAGGTATTCATTTAAATGGATATCATATTAAGGCAAAAAAGGAAAAAGACACTGAATACCTTTATATTACATCTATTATCTTTGGTAAAAAATATGTATTGAAGAAATTACTTACTTTATCCTCTGGAATGTATTATACAAAAATTAGAATGATTGAAACTCATGCTACAGTAAACTACAAGTTTACTAATAATTTTAATGTTTACCATGACTAGTTGGTCATCCCAGATCAATAATAATGCGAAAAATAATTGAAAATTCATATGGTTATCCATTGAAAAACTAGAAGAATTCTCAATCTAATGAATTCTCATGTGCTACTTACTCTAAAGGTAAATTAATCATAAGACCATCACTAGCTAAACTTGAGATTGAATTTTTTACATTTTTGGAAGATATTCAAGGTAATGTATGTGGACTCATACATCCACCATGTGGACCATTTAGATATTTTATAGTTTTAATCGATGCATTAACAAGATGGTCACATGTGTGATTATTATCCAATTGCAATTTGGCATTTGCAAGATTGTTGACACAAATCATTTGTTTGCAAGCATATTTTTCTAATTATGCAATCAAGACAATTTGTCTTGACAATGTTAGTGAATTTATAACTCAAGTTTTTAATAAATATTGCATGTCAATTGGAATAATTGTTAAATAACTTATTGCTCATGTTTATACACAAAACGATCTAGTAGAATAGTTTATTAAATGCCTCAAACTGATTGCATGTTGGTATATTTTCAAAATAAAAGGTTATCTCTTTAAATAAAAAGTTGTCTTTTCATACTAGAAGATTATGTCTTATAAAATCAATGGTTGTTTTTTCACAAAATAATTATTGAAATAATACCTTTATCCAAAAGTCATGTCTTGTAAAATGCAAAGGTGTATTTAAGACAAAAAAGTGTTTTGATGAAAGGGTTGTGTCCTTGAGAAAGACACTTACAAGTCTATATAAAGGACTTGTTGCTAACTATTTTGACACACCAAAACAAATAAGATAAGAGCAAAAAAATAAAGAGCAATAGATGTGTTATAAACATAAATACTTAAGTTTCATTCATTTATCAAAGGAATTCAAATTCTTTATAATCTACTTGCTACAGAATGTAAGCTTTAAGGCTAACCAACTTTGCAAACCCTCAAGTGTATTTAATGATCTACTTTCGTAATATGCAAGACGTAGTTAGACATTGACTTCATTGTATCACTAAGATTATTCTCATTATTCCCCTTTACATACCAATTGGTGGGGATGAAATAAGTCTTAAAGATAACGTTTATTGAAAGGTTCATCTTGAAGTCAATTTTGTCAGTTCCTTAAATTCTATTTAAGCCACATTTGCACAAACAATTTTAAGACTTAATTTTTGTGTCATTAGAATTTAAAATAACTTCACTTAAAGAGATGGTTACCAACATTGTCAAGTTAGATCGCTTTAAAGGATGAAACTTTATTCGGTGGCAGAAAATAACTCTCAAGGTCGCTTATAATCTAGTTACACCAAGATTGGATGAAGAAAGTGATGAAGAATCCATGAATCAAACTTGTTTGACACAACAATAGGATAATGACGATTACATATATATGTGATGCATTTTTAATGGAATGTTGGATGCATTATTCAATGCATACAAGAATGAAGCTAGTGCAAAGCAACTTTGGGACAAATTGGAAGCAAGATATATGGCTGAAGATGTAAGTAGCGAGAAATTTTTAATTAATCATTTCAATAACTACAAAATGGTTGATAATTGTCTTGTTATAGAGCAATATATGAGCTTGAATGCATTTTAAATAGCTTAAAGCAATATGATCTTAAAATGGATGAAACGATTATAGTGTCTTTTATAATTGATAAACTTTTTCTCTCATGAAGAGACACTAAGAAAACTCTAAAATATAAAAAAGAGAAAATATCTATCGAGAACCTAAGTAATGATCTTTGACTAAAAAAGATTATCGCAAACAAAAAGAAGTCAAACACGATGAAAAAAAAATATTCTAATGAAAAAAATCTTGAGACTTCGAAGGTCCATGTGATGGAACATAACCCATCAAACAAGCCAATCTCGCATAACAAAAGAAAACATTATGTCGGTATGAATGACAAAAGCCATAAGATTAAAAGCAACAAAAAAAGACCATGTCTCCATTGTAACAAACTTGAACACTTCAAGACAGGATGCAAACTTTTGAAAAACAAAACACAAGGTATGAACAACAACAAGTTTGTGGCTATGGTTTCAAAGGTCAATCTTTTCCAAGATAGTGGAGCATGATGAATTGACACTAGTGCAACTAAGCATGTATGTAAGGACAAGAGTTTCTTCAAGACTTTAGAAGTAATTAATGATGGAACCGTGTTGTACATGAAAAATTCCTCCATTACACAAGTGAAAAAAAAAAAAAACACCATGGAACTCATGTTTACTTCTAGTAAAATACTCATACTAAATGATGTCTCTTATGTACCGGAAGTTAGAAAGAAGCTTATGCGGGGTGGTTTGTTGAATAAATATGGATTTAAATTAGTATTTGAATTGGATAAGTTCATCTTTACAAAAGGTAAACGATATGCGAGAAGTGGATACTTATGTGAAAACATGTTCAAGCTTAATATTAATAAGAGTACTAATGGTAACGATATGTTAGAAGTGGATACTTATGTGAAAACATGTTCAAGCTTAATATTAATAAGAATACTAGTGGTTCTACTTATATTGATGCCTTGTTTTATGTTCATGATAGTAAAGCAACATTGACTAATTTATGGCATAATAGATTGGGTTATGTTCATTATAGAAGAATGCATGATATGGCTAAATTAGAGTTGATACCTAATATTGATGGAAATAATGATATGTGCAAGACATGTATGGCTAAAATCAGAAGTAGCGTATTTCTAAGGTAGAAAAAAACTCCAAATTGCTTGTATTAATACATTTCGATGTTCGTGATATGCATAGTACTCCATCTATTGGTGGAAAGAAATACTTCGTAACATTTATAGATGACTTCTCTAGATATTGTTATATTTACTTATTACATGCTAAAGATGAGGTAAGGGAAAATTTAGAATTTATAAAAGTAAAAGTAAATTGCATTGTGAATTGCATATCAAATGCTTATGAAGTGATAAATGAGGTGAATATTATGATCCAAAGTATTTCGAGTTAATTGGATCATTCATGAGATTGCCAATCCATACGCATTGGAACAAAATGGTGCAGTGGAATGTAATTGTGAGATTTTGTCAAGCCCAATACTATTAAATATTTGCCATGTCATTTATGTACTTGATGACATGCTTGCATACTTGAATACTTCGAAAAAATCGGTATTGTACATAGTAGTACAATTAAGTTGATTTAAGCCTCGAACTAATTCAAATAGAGATTTTAAGATGAAATTGAGAATTTTAAAACCCTAGAATGACTTAATATGGTGATTCGGAGTTCGAGGACTGATTTGGAGTCAAATTAAAATTTTCATAACGTAGGGGTAAAATGGTCATTTTGCCACTCGAGGTTAAAAATTGGAATATTGGAAGAGGTTTTTGAGCAAGATTGACTATTTAGAACATAATTTGAGTTTGAGAAGTGAAGAATTTTAATTATGATGTTTTTTCGAGCATAGGGGCAAAATAGTCAATTTTACCGCCCAAAGGCAAAATTGTAATTTTACACCACCCAACACATGTCCAGCACATGAATTTCACCCATTATTATCATGGATAATTGAGAAAATTTTAAGTGGTGGAGATAGAATACTTAATGAGTAAGTATGACACATGAACCAATTACATGGTGACGTGTGTCAAATTTTCATCCATGCATACTTGGCTTTAAAAATCAGCCCATAACCCTCCCATGTCACTCTCATATCGTCGCCCAACTCAAGGAAGAAAGGAAAAAGAAAGAACAAAAACCCTAGAGTGAAAATTTCAAGAGAAAATCACTAGATTTCAAGGAATCAAGCAATCAAAGATGAAATTTCTTAATTCTAGCTTGTGATCTACCTTTTTATGCATTTTTTTGCATTTTCCATGGTTGAATCACATGATTTCATGAAGGATTCATGGCTGATTGAATTTAGAGAGAGAAGTTTTGATGGTTGATTTGGTTAGATTTCAAGGTATCTTAGTGTTTTTAGTTAATTTATTATATTTAGAATGGAAACAAGTAAGAAAAATCACATGTTCTTCACCCACCCACCATGGTCGAAATTTATAAGGAACCTAGAAGTGATGATTTTGTGATATCTTGTGTTATTTAGGTAGGATTTAATGAATTGAGGTGATGAAAACCGAAAATGGTGATGGAAACCAAAATTGGTGATTTTTAAGTATAGTGCCTTTAGTAGACAAGTTGAATCACAATGAGAAAGTCTAGCTTATTAAGGCACTTTGGTATAATTGAGATATTGGAAATGTAATAAATATATATTTGGAATCAATTTGGGTGATTTGGTTAGGAATTAATGATTTATGGTGTGAGAATCAAGCATGAAAAAAATTATATTGTTAGTGAACCCTCCATGGCTGAATTTTTCAAGAGAAAATGTGAGGATGATTTTTCCATATTTCAAGTTATTTAAATTGTGTTTGATGATTTGGAGTATTAGGAGATGAATGAAATTATTTGGAGTTGAATTGGATGTATTGGCCAATTAATTGGGTGATAAACCGAATTAAGCCAATACCATTTTATTCCGATCATAATTGATCCAACATGTAACATCGTATTTAAGTGACTGTCCGAACAACCTCATGCACTCATATAGAGCCTGAAGTAGATTTATAATGGTATGACACAATATATTAAATTATGTGTCGTGTATTATGTATAGGTGGTGAGCCCTCTAACAATGGTAAAGACATTGTGCTAGAGGACCAAGAATAGGACTATTTCGAACTCCTAATATTGTGAGTGAACTAGCATTTCAAATTGTTTTGAGAATTTTAATTGAGTTGAGATGAAATGCTTGAATGATTTATATCCAACTTCTTATTTAACAATGAGTCCCGGGAACAAGCCTTTGACAATTATTTTAATGTTATGAGTGTGTACATTGTGTAAAGAAATGAATACACGCTCATTTTATTGTGTTGATAATGATATGAGTGAATGGATAATGTGTATTAATGACCAGGGGATTGTGCGAGTAGGGAGTGCACACATTGTCATATTGCTTTGTGCGAGTAGAGAGTGCACACATGGTCATATTGCTTTGTGCTAGTAGGGAGTGCGAGTAGGGAGTGCACACATGATCATATTGCTTGGTGCGAGTAAGGAGTGCACCAAAGTTGAAGAGAGTGGGGTGGTGTATGTAATTGTACGTGATTATATATATGAGTGATATAGTGTGCATGATGGGAAAATGTGATTGTATGGTATGTGAACCTTGAGAAATTTTTCTTTATTACAAATTGTTTTACATTTAGGAAAAAGGGTTCTAACACGAAATCCTCATATGGTTCAGTGAAACCCTTATTCCGTGACGGTTTGTGATAAACCATCGATTTTGCTATCTTGCTAGAATGATTGATGTAAATTTCTTTTCTTCTTAACTCTTATTGAACATGGTTGCTTTATTATTGAATATTTAATAACTCAGGGTTAAGTGGAAAGGGTTTTAATATTAACTTAATGCAAATTGTCTTATTACCAAATAAGTGCATCATGGTTCTCAACTTCCTTGTTATTACTGCTTATTCCCTTCTAATGTTCGCTCACTGAGTTTTGTACTCACTATTTTAAAAATTCATGTTTTCAGATCAGGAAACTGTTGGATCCTAGTCGAGGAGTCCTCGTAGTTCGTCTCCAAGGTAGGTGTTTGGCATTCAATAGCAATCCTTTTACCGTAGTTTTCTCCCCTGGAAATCACGGGTCTTTTTGTTTTATGAATATGTTCATGTAATGTAAATTGCTAAGTTACATGTTTTGAACAATATATGTATATTTTAAATCAATAATGCCATCATGAGTTAGCTACATTCACACCCATTAGAATACGTTTGGATGCATTCATTGATTAGATGTTAAGCAATATAAATGGGATAGGCTTGCTTGGGCTTGGTGAGCTATGCTTATTGGGCCCATGAGCCGTCATGGCCCATAAATTGGGCTGTGACAATAATAATCAAGTTCTTACAGAAATGATTAATGCTTTGCTTTCTAATTCAAGTTTGGGAAAAGGATTTTGGGGCGAAGCTTATTAACGACTTGCCATATACTAAATATAATCCAAAATAAAAAAAGTAAAACTACTTTTTATGAGCTATGGAAAGATAGAAAGCCAAAGTTAATTATTTAAGAGTAAAACTACTTCTTATGAGCTAGGGAAAGGCAAAAAGCCAAACTTAATTATATAAGAATTTGAGGATGTTAAGCCACACAAAAAGTTTCAGAACCAAAAAAAGGAAATTGGGTGAAATAGAGTTGAATTTATTTTTATAAGATGTGTTAAACAAATAAAGCATATCATTACATGGTGATAGAGCCAAATGATTCATATCTCATTAATAAAGTCACAGAATTAAAGGACATTATCTTTGATGAAACAAGATTTCATTCAATTCCAAAAAGAGTTAATAATAGAAAATGATAAACTTCTAGAAAATGGTGAGAAAACTATTGAGCTTCAAAGAAGTAAAAGAATTAGAAAAGTAAAGACTTATGGATCTAATTTCCTCATGTACTTAGTAGAAGGTACAAGAGAAGAAACATGCGAATACTTACCTTACTACTTTAATGTAGAAGGTGAAGAGGATCCTCAAACTTATGTGGAGGCAATGAGGTCTCGAGATGTTTCATTTTGGAGAGAAGTAATACAAGATGAGATGGACTCGATAATGGGAAACAAAACTTGAAAATTGGTAGACCTTCCACCAGGCTCCAAGCCAATAGGTTGCAAATGGATTTTCAAAAAGAAAATAAAAGTTAATGGAATTGTAGATAAGTTTAAAGCATGGTTGGTGGCCAAATGATTTAAATAAGAAGAAGGAGTTGATTATTTTGATACATATGCACCAATAGCAAGAATAGTTATAATTAGAGTGTTTATGGCACTTACATCTATACGTAAGATGGTAATTCACCAAATGGATGCAAAAATGACATTCCTAAATAGTGAATTAGATGAAAAAGTGTTTATGAAACAACTCAAAGGGTTTGTTTTTCTTGGTCAATAAGGGAAAATATGTAAGCTTATAAAGTCTTTGTATGGATTAAAGTAACACTTAAACAATGGCATCAAAAGTTTGATGAGCTTGTGCTAGTTTACGGCTATAAGATCAATCAATATGATAAATGTGTCTATAGTAAGTTCCATAGTGGTAAAGGTGTCATCGTTTGCTTTTATGTGGATGATATATTAACATTTGGTACCAACTTGTAATAAGTGAAAGACATAAAAAGGTTCTTATCAAAGAATTTTGATATGAAAGATATATGTGTGATAGATTTTATTCTTGGAATAAGAATAATGAGAAACAACAATGGCCTAACATTGTCTCAATCTCATTGCATTAAAAAAAATGTAATGAAGTGTGGTAACTTAAATTGTACACCAATGTCTACGCTTTATGATTCTAATCTAAGGTTAATGCCCAACAAAGACAAACTGATAGCAAAAAACAAATATGTAAGCGTGATTGGATGCCTAATGTGTCAAACCCTGTTTTGTAAAATAATTATGATGACATTCACAGGCTTGATAGAATGTTTGTATATTGAGGAAGCCCGAGAAATCGACAAAAGACGATATTGCCCCTAGAAGTGCAGTTAAGTCGATTAAACCTCGAGCAAGATAAAATCAAGATCTTAAAGATGAAATTAAATATTTCACAGTCCAGGGATGACTCAAAATGTTAATTCGGAGTTCGAGGTCCGATTTAGAGTCAATCCGAAAAATTGACCGGATAGGGGCAAAATGGTCATTTTGCAATTTGAGGACAAAATGGAAATTTTTAGAAAAGATTTTCTTAGCCCCATTTGACATGTTTGAGTATGATATGAGTATTGAAGTACAATTGAAAGATTTAGCAGTGAAAAATATGAGTTTCCGGTATTTTTGGAGTATAGGGGCAAAATGGTAATTTTGCCACCCGAAACTGAAAATTGAATTTTCGAAAGGATTTTGATCAAATTTAATTATTTGGAGTGTGGTATGAGTTTGAGGAGTGAAAAATATGCCTTGTGGTAATTTTTCAATTTTTGGGGCAAAAATGTAATTTTACACTTTTTCGGGGGTAAAAGTGTAATTTTACAAAAATTATATCATAAAAATCTTTGAGATTTGTCCAGAACTTTCTTGAAGGCTCAGGATAAGGGAAGGAAAAATTGGTGGCTGAAAATAAAGTCAAAAGATAAAGAAAAAAATAATAATAAAAATAATAAATTAATAAAATAATAATAAAATAATAAAATAATATTATTTTATTTAATAGCTTAAAAATATCAAATTCCAGCCTTCTTCATCAAAAATTTCGTTCTACCCTGAAGGAAGAGAGAGAAAACACAAAAATAAACCCTAGAGTGAGAAAAATCAAGAAAAAGTAAAGAAATTCAAGGAAATCAAGAATAAAAAGGTAAGGTTTTTCATTTCTAACTTAATTTCTACCTTACCGATGCAATTTCCCTTCTTTTCAATGGTTAAATTGCATATTTTCATGGTGATTTCATGGCTGGTCCAATGGGTTTAGAGAGAGAAAGTTGATGGAATTATTTGATTTTTAACTATGTTAGTGTTTGTAGTTAGTTAGTCATGTGTAGGAAGAAAATTAAGTGAGAAAATACCTATTCCATGGGAATTCATTTAGGCTGAATTTCATAGTGAGTTTATTGAAAATGAAATGATTTCATTTCAAGTGAATTTGTTGAGAATTGATGAATTTTGGGATGAAAATCAAATAGGAAAAATTTTAGTGAAATTCCACCTAGTATAGCCGAAATTCCCAGAAATAATTTTGAAGGTAATTAAGCTGAATTTTAGGTTATTTGGCATGTATTTGGTAATATTTGATGAATTATGGAGTTAGAAAATTAAATGAGAATTTTCGGTGCAAAAATTAAAATTTTTACCCACTAGGGGTAAAAGCGTGATTTTTGGTCCGTACTGATAAATTGGACCAAATTCACAGTCATTGAGGTATTGTGGATATGATTGGATAATTGAAATTGAAATTGATGGAATTGGAGTTGAATTGGGGATTTTAGGAATTTATACCGTGTATAGGCGAATTAAGTCGGACACTGCAATTGAGCAATTGTCTAGACATTTCACACCCTGTCTAGTGCATACGCATGGATAAGAGCCTGAAATAATTTATTATAAATTGACACAATTTATTGAATTTTGTGTCATAGATTGTGGATAGGTGGTGAGTAAATTGTTTTGGGTAAGAGACTGCACCCGAAGACGAATGATAGGAGTATTTCTACTCCTAATACTGTGAGTATTCATATATCGTCTTAATTATCTAGAGTAGATTTATTAAACTCAGTGATTTTATGAAAAACGGTTTAATTGGAAAATTATTGTGTTTTATGGGAAAAAATATGATTTTATAAATTTCTGAAAATTGAATAATATTTCAAAAATAGAGTAATTGGAGACCCATACTGTGATTTGTATTGTTTATCTATGATTTTAAATTAAATGGCTTATGATAAATGTGAGCATGACTGGTTGTTTTTATGATTTCAAGAATATGTGAACTGCTTTGATTTACTTTGAATGTGTTATGTGGGCCATGTCGTGCTATTGTGATTTTTATGAATTGGTGGATATTTAAAGTGGGCACTGCAGTGACGGGGGTTCCGTGGGCCGCCTATTGGAAGGGCACGGTTCTCATTAATTGAGCTTACCTCGATTGGAGAGGCGCGTAGGATAACTCCCGAGGTATGATTTGAGTACACTTCACGCTAGCCACCACGTGAAAGTGAGACTCAGCCAACGCCAAGGAACGGCTGTGTTGTCAGAGGTAAAATATGTTTGTGTGTGTGTGACAATAAACAGCCTTGGCGGTCTCGGTAAAGATGCCTCGGCCGGGGTATCCCCGAGAATGGATTTTTGGCATAGGTCAAGTGGCAGGAGCTTGGAAGAGGGCAGGCAGAGAGCCTCCAGTTGAGGTTTCTTGGTACGCCTCTTGCCGAGTACT
This sequence comes from Theobroma grandiflorum, assembly GCA_036013995.1. Classification (NCBI taxonomy): domain Eukaryota; kingdom Viridiplantae; phylum Streptophyta; class Magnoliopsida; order Malvales; family Malvaceae; genus Theobroma; species Theobroma grandiflorum. The sequence continues at coordinate 12,433,442 of CP142130.1, read as the reverse complement.
CTGATAAGCCAAGCGTTGAAAAGTGCATAAGCCATATTGAGAAAATGATTTAAATACAATTGTTTATATGGGTTGGGATGAATTTTCAAGTTGTGAAATGTGATTTGCGAAGGGATATTTTTTTTTGTCTCCTATTACTCGGCTTTAGATATTTTAGATGGTATCTGTTTACTCACTGGGATTATATAATCTCACCCTTCTTCCTATACATTTTTCAGGCTCAGAATAGGCAATAGACTAACAATTGCATCGAGAAGGAAATCTCGAAGTGGCATCTTAGAAAGTAAGGATTCGCAGTCTTGTACCTTCGTGGTCAGTTGGGGCCCACGTGTCATTGTAATTTAAATTGCGCACTTTAGTTTTCTATATTACAATATGTATAAATTTATTTTGTTTTTACGTGTGAAAAATTAATTTTTGATGTTTCAAAATATATATATATTGTTTTACATTAAAATAGATTATGTTAATTAACGTTTTTATTTTATTTTATAAAAAAGAAAGAGAAGTGGAAAAACTGGTACAAAAGCCTTGCGAGATCACGAGAGGCATTCGGGGGAAGAATGTCTGTCGAGGCTTCGCGGCGGTTGTCACGGGCCTGATGGGGAGTTCCGGGGCGTGACATAATGTGTGTTATAATGTGTACAAGGTCCGACATTGCTTTTGCGGTTAGAATGCTAAACTAGTTTATAAGTAATCCAAGTAAAAAACATTAGTATATTGTTCATAAAGTTCTAAGGTACTTAAAGAGTAAAATGAATTATGGCATTTGTTATTCAAGTCTTCCTTCAATTTTAGAAATGTATACATATGTTAGTTGAAACTCAAATAAAATGGATCACACCTCTACAACTGGTTGGATTTTTAAAATTGGTGGGGGTGCTGTTTCTCAAGTTGTAAGAAACAATCTTGTCAAGCAGACTCCACTATGGCGACTGAATTTATAACCTTAGCATCTGCCTCTCAAGAAGCAAAATGGTTGAAAGACTTATTCTTTGAAATTTCGTTGTGTAAACTAATGGCATCAATCTTGATACATTATGATAAAGAAACAACGATATCAAAGGCATATTGTTAGGAATGTTAGTTTAATGAATAAATGGCAAAAATGTCTAAGAAGAGGGTGAATTGGACTTTTAAAAAATTTGTTGTGAACTTGAAGAACTAGAAAATATTGTTGTAGTCAACTACAAAAAGTTTCTAGTTGACTATACGTGTAAGGAACTCATTTTAAAGCAATTTGAACAACTTATAGTCGACTCTACTAATCTTATAGTTGACCCTAGATTAGTAAATCATTTTTAAAGCTTGTAGAAAAGGTTTCAAAAAGGATTTTGATGCATGCGTAAGTCTTTAGTAAAACTACTAAATTAAATGCAAGCAATTGATCAATTTTGATATGCTTAAAACATTTTCCAAATGAAGCCAAGCAAGAGATAAGCAAGTGATGATGGTTAAAAAAGTTTTAGCAAAGAACAAAACTAATATGTGAAGATTGTAAATAAACGCACAAGAAATTTTGAAATGGGTTTTATTGAAATGAGGTGTAGCAAAACAAAGCAATAATAAGAATGAAGACACTAGGTAAAAATCAAACATTTTTCAAAATAAATTTCCTGCTTGTGTCAAAAACAAAGTAAATGATTTTTCTAAAATAATTTTTCAAAAAAAAATCCCAATGCACAAAAGTAAATTAAGGTACAAGGATTTTATAATGGTTCAGCTTTCTCAAATGCTTACATCCACTCCATTGGCTCACCAAGGAATTTCCAATGTACTAAAAAGATTATTGTATTTTAAAGGGATCAAGCGGTAACCCTTATACTGGCTTTTTCATGAGATCAAGCGATAACCCTTACACTTGCTTTTAACGAGATCAAGCAATAACTCTTGTACTTACTTTTTCATAAGATCAAGCGATAACCCTTACAATGCCTTTTATTAGAAGTAAGCACAACCCATAGAATGCCATTTATTAGGAGCAAGCACAACCCATACGCTAACTTTTCAATGCTAAGTTAGAACCTTTATAAAGAATAGCAAGAATGACTTTAAAAGGTGGATCTTTTTAGTTAAATATAATGGAGGAAGAATGCCTAACAATGGATAAAAAGATTTGATAAAAAGATTGGAATGTAAGCACAAAAAAGGTTTTAGCTCAAGTAGGCTTGGTTTTGCTTGGTTTTCTCTATTTTCTTTTCAATAACATAATCTTCAAGACTTTGGCTCTTTTTTTTTCTTCTTCTTTACCTTGAAATGCTTCAAGATAGTTCTTTTTATAGTTAAAGTCTTAGAGTCATTGGAGATGATTAAAGTAAAAAACTATCCATTTTTCTTTTAAATTTTATGTCAAATAGTCATCTATAGTCAAGTATGGAAGTTTTTCTAATCAATCAACCTCCAGAAGGCTTTTTATTTTTGAACTTTGGCTTTGTATAGTTGACTATAAGGGCTTAAGGGTTGACTATGGCTTCTCAAATCCTTGATTTTTGCATGTATTCTGTCTCAAGGTTGACTATGGTTTCATATCTTCATGATTTTTCATCCATCTTGCCACAAGGTCGACTATGGAGCTTATAGGGTTGACTATGCCTTCTATACTTCATAATTTTTCAACCATTCTTCGACCATTCTACCATTGGATTGACTTGCCTTAGTTTAGGATTGATTCCTAACTTTGAATCTTCAATTTGTTCATCAATTTAGCATATAACTTTGGCCATATCTTCCTTGAGATCAAATGTTGAGTTGAGAATGAATTTCATGGCTTGAAACAACCTTAGTGATGATCAAACGACTTTGAATGTCTTAAGATAAACTCTACCACTTGTGAACCTAATTTGCATTTTCAAATATCTTAAGAGTAATTATTAGGGAGATCATGAGGAGAACTCATTTAAGCATGTTTAACACTCGTATAACTAAGTCATTCAAGCTTGTAGACATTTATGAAGTGAGTTTGTGAAAGTTTAATAACTTCAAGAATTCACACAACTAAAACAATCAAGTTTATAATTATGTAAGAACAAATGTATGAGAGTTAATCATGTCAAGAACTTGTCAAATATTACTCTAGTAAAGCAAATGCAAATTTGAATCATTTTTTCATAATCAAAACTGTACTCATTTTCAAGTTAACACATATAATCAAGCATACAAGGGAAAGAGTCGATATATTAAACTTCAACATAGCATACATTGAAGTGATGATATAGTCACTATAAGTTATGTGAAGTCTTATGAAAATTTAGTAAATCCATTTACCAAAGGTTTGAAAAAGGACTTGGTAATTAAAATGTGAGATCTTGTCAAGCCTAACACTATAAAATATTTGCCATGTCATTCATGTGCTTGATAACATGCTTGCATACTTGAATACTTCAGAAAAATCATCAAAAAGTCGATATTATACCTAATGGTACAACTACGTTGATTTAAGCCTTGAACTAGTTCAAATAGAGATTTTAAGATGAAATTAAGAATTTTAAAACCCTAGAATGACTTAATATGGTGATTCGGAGTTCAAGGATTAATTCGGAGTCAAATTGGAATTTTGATGACGTAAGGGCAAAATGGTCATTTTGCCACCCAAGGGTAAATTGGAATTTTTTACCACCCAACACCTGTCATGCCCATGGATTTTATCCATTAACATTTTATATTATGGATAATTGAAATATTTTATGTGGTGAAGAAATAAAGCTTAATTGTTAAATGTTAAATGTGGACCAATGGTATGGTGACAAGTGGCAAGCTTTCATTTCTTTATAATTTACATTAAAAATCAGCACATGACTCTCTCATTTCACTCCCATATATTCGACCTCACCAAGGAAAAGAGGAAAAAGGGAAGAACAAAACCCTAGTTAGAAGAATTCAAGAGAAATTCACTAAATTTCAAGAAATCAAGTGACAAAAGGTAAGATTTTTCAATTTTAGCTTGAGATCTATCTTTCCTAAGCATTCTTTCTCATTATCCATGGTTGAAATTCATGATTTCATGATGAATCCCTTGTTGGCCGAACCTAGAGAGAGAAAAATTGATGATGAATTTAGTTGGAAAACATGTTATGCTAGTGTTTTTAATTGGTTGGTGATGTGTAGCATGAAAAACAAATAGGAAAAATCCATGTTCTTCCATCACCCTCATTGGCCGAATCTTCCTTATGGTATGTTGATGGTGATTTGATTTTATTTCAAGTGATTTGGTTAGGAATTAATGATTTATAGTGTAAAAAAATCAAGTATGAAAAAAAAACCATAGTGCTTATGCACCCACCATGGCCGAATTTCATAAGGAACCTAGTGATGATGATTTTTGTGATATCCTGTGTTATTTGGTTAGAATTTAATGAATGGTGGTGATGGAAACTGAAAATGGTAATTTTAAAGTATAGTTCTTTTAGTAAATACGTTGAATAACAATAAGAAAGTCAAGCTCATTGAGGCACTTTGGTATATTTTGGGACATTGGAAGTGTGATGAATATATTTGAAATCAATTTGGATGATTTGGTTAAATCAAAGGTGGAGAGTTCGAATTAGATCAAAAACCGATCCATTCCGATCACAATTGAACCAATGTATAACACCATCTTTAAGTAACTATCCAAACAACCTCATGCACTCATATAGAGTCTAAAATAGTTTTATAATGGTATGACACAATATATTGAATTATGTGTCATGTATTATGTATAAGTGGTGAGCCCTATAACAAGGGTAAAGACATTGTGCCAGAGGACAAAGAATAGGAGTATTTTGAACTCCTGATATAGTGAGTGAACTTGTATTTCAAACTGTTTTGAGAATTTTAATTGAGTTGAGATGAAATGGTCGAATGATTTATATCCAACTTCTTATTTAAAAAAAAGTCCCGGGAACAAGCCTTTGATAATTATTTTCATGTTATGAGTGTGTACATTGTGTAAAGAAAAATAAATACATGCTCATTTATTGTGTTGATAATGATATGAATGAATGGCTAATGTGTATTAATGATCAGGGGATTATGCGAGTAGGGCGTGCACACATGGTCATATTGCTATGTACGAGTAGGGGATGTACACATGATGACCAGGTGATGTGCGAGTAGGGAGTGCACACATGGTCTTATTGCTTTGTGCGAGTTGAGAGTGCACCAGAGTTGAGGAAAATGGGGCGGTGTATGAAATTGCACATGATTATATATATATATATGCGTGATATAGTGTGCATGATGGAAAAATGTGATTGTATGGTATGTGAACTGTGAGACCCTGTCAAGCTCGATTAAAAGATGGTATTGTATCGAGTGGTACAACCAAGTTAAATCGAGCCTTGAACTATTTCAAATAGAAATTTTAACAAGAATTTGAAAATTTTAAAACCCACAGAATGATTTAGAATAGTGATTCGAAGTTCAAAGTCCAGTTTGGAGTTAATTGAGAAAATTGACCGATTAGGGATAAAACGGTCATTTTGCCATTTAAGGACAAAATGGAGATTTTTAGCAAAGATTTGATCACATTTGACCAAGAATAATTATATGAAATATAATATGATTATTGGAGTATAAAATGAAGTTTAGTAGAGAAAAATTGTGATTCTCCGTATTTTTGGAGCACAAGGGCAAAATGGTAATTTTACCACTAGATGACCAAACGAAAATTTTTAGAAAAGATTTTGGCCTCATTTGATTAAGATTGATCAATTGAAGTGTTATTTGAGGTTGAAAAGTAGAAAAAATGTAATTTCGGTACATTTCGGAGTATATGGGTAAAATCGTAATTTTTTCGCCTCGAGGGCAAATCGAAAAATGTTTCGCCTCAGCACTTGTCAAGGCCAAGGGATTTTATTTATGGTAGGATTGGATAAATACAAGAATAATTGTGGTGGAAAATTCAATAGAAAAAGTCAAATAATTAAAAAAATGGACCAATGGCTTTATGCCATATGGCAAGCCATTATATTTTAATATAAAACTATAAAAATCAGCTTATAACCTTCACTTTCTCTCACCAAAATCAGCATGAACTAGAATTGAAGAGAAAAGAAAGGAAACAAAGGCAGAAAAGCAAAAACCTAGCCAAAAATCAAGAGATTTCAAGTGTTTTTCAAGAATCAAGCAAAATAAAGGTGGTAAGCAGACTACTGGTAGAAGTACAGAAATTGTACTTGAAGATTTAGATTAGGGGTATAACGACTCCTAGTACAGTGAGTGAACTTGCATTTCAAAATTGCTTTGGGAAATGCACATATATTGAGATGAAATATTAGAATGATTTTATCCGTATTTTTTTAAAATGCATGCTGGGGAACAAGCCCTTAATAAAAATATTTGATGTTGTGAAATGTGATACGCATAAAGGCATGAATTCATGTGCCCCCATATTATGCTGCTATATATGTGTAGATGTGTGATATGTATTGACAAATAATATTGTGTGAGAATTATAACCGTACGTGTGCATGATATGGGGGAGCACATGTCGGTGATGATGGGTGTGGAGATATGGATAATGATATAGCCTATACACGATGTGGGTGGATGCACATGATAAATGCAGATATGTGCATGATGTGGGTGGATGTACATGATAACTCCAGCTATGTGCGCGATGTGGGGGTTGCACATGAGCTGGTGAGATATTGATGATATTTGTGTTTATATATGTGTTTATATATGCCTATGGGAGTAGAGAGTGGACTAAATTGAAAGAAAAAAAGTGTGGTGTATGTAATCGTGTGTGATTTTTATCTATGTGTAAATATGTGTGAACTTGAGTACTCTTTCATTGTAAATTAATTTGAATTGAGGGAAAAGGGTTTGATATTGAATTGAATCAAAAGAGTTTTATTCAGAATGTGTGCATCATGGTTTTAAATCCTTCTTGGATATTATTGCTTGTTCCCACCTAATATCCGTTAACTGAGTATTGTACTCACCGTTTTCAAAAAAATTCATGTTTTTAGATCAAGAGATTGTTGAATCTTAGATCGAGGGATCACTGTAGTTCGTCTCCTGGTAGGTGTTCGGCATTCAATAGTTGCCCTTATTTTGTAAATTCTCCACTGGAAGTTATGGGCCTTTTGTAATGTGAATATGTACATGTAATGTACATTGTCAAATTTTATGTTTGACCGGTATGTATATGCATATTTTGTTGATAATGCCAATATGAGTTGGTTTTGTGTGCACTGGGTGCATTGCGTGTGGATGCCTCACACAATCATACGTGGAGTAAAGTGAAGGAAAATAGGCTTGCTTGGACTTGGTGAGCTATGCTCATTGGGTCCATGCGCCGATCATGGCCTGAAAATTAGGTCGTGACATGAACCTTGAGAAATTCTCCTTTATTGCAAATTGATTTAAATTGAAGAAAAGGGTTCTAACACGAAACCCTCGTTTCGTGACGGTTTGTGATTACACTTCACTACAGCAGAAATTTATATATATATATATATATACATGATATAGTGTGCATGATGCAAGAATTCCTTCCCACTGCAACGATAACCCGTCGGTTTTGCTATCTTGTTAGGATGATTGCTGTAAATTTCTTTTCTTCTCAAACTCATGTTGAACATGGTTGCTTTATAATTGAATGTTTAATAACTCAGGGTTAAGTGAAATAGGGTTTTAATATTAATTGGATCTAAATTATCTCGTTCCAAATCAGTGCATCATGGTTCTCAACTTTCCTTGTTATTATTGCTTGTTTCCTTCTAATGTTTGCTCACTGAGTTTTGTACTCACTGTTTTAAAAATTCATATTTTCAGATCAATATGTTGTTGGATCCTAGGTCGAGAAGTCTCCGTAGTTCGTCTTCTGGGTAGGTGTTTGGCATTCAATAGCAACCTTTTTATCGTAGTTTCTCTGCTGAAAGTTACGGGTTCGTTTGTTTTGTGAATATGTTCATGTACTGTAAATTACTAAGTTACATGTCTTGAACAGTATATGTATATTTTAATCGATAATGCCATCATGAGTTGGCAACGTTCACACTAGTTGGAATGCGTATGGATGCATTAGTTGATAAGACGTTAAGCAATATAAATGGGGTAGGCTTGCTTGGACTTGGTGAGCTACGCTCATTGGGCCCATGTGTCGGTCATGGCCCGAAAATTGGGCTATGACATTAAGACCTTAAAAGGGATGGATCTCAAGTTTATCAACTAAATCTCGAATGGTGGGAGCTTACCTCGATGCTTGTGGCCGACTTGCAAGTTTGAGTACTGACCATTCTACCACATGAATGATTACAAGCACTAATTTATATTTTCCATCGTGAGGTGTATAATTGCTTAGTTCCTCGTAAGTGGAACAAAGTTCTTTGAAGACCCATAACATGTACATGTTGAAGTACTATAATCATGGGGTACTTCCGATAGAGGCTATCTACGTGAATGAAAATGAAGCCATCTCTAAAAGCTAAAGGCTTGACTTTAATATCATTCATGAATGAATGCAAAACACAAGGCCATGAAAAATGAAAAATTGATGGTTCAATGCTTGGTCAATGTCACATCCCATTTTGGGAAGGATTAGGACCAATGCATGGACCTACATGGGTATTGCCCACTAGGCCCAAGCAATCCTATATCCATAAATACATGGGCTAGTCATCCATCACATTCACCAACATAAGTTCATCCATAATCAAAATATGCAATAATTCATCAAGGCTTGCACATTATGGACTTAACGTAAAGGGTGAGTTCTTTCACATTTTATATAAATATTCACATGTAAATAAAACAACTATGGTTTGGCACGCACCCAGTGCTTATTTTGCTACAGACATCGACCATAGTCTTATCATTCTCATGCACCCATATTCGGGGCTTAACATAATATGCAGAAGTGTAAACAAATTTATCAACGTTACTTACATAACAGAGTTCATTATCAACAAGACAGTTCAAAATTAGACTAGACATATTATAAAGTGTATGGCATTGAAAGGCTAGAAAGAAAGCTCTACCACACCTACCACAAATGAGTTGCTCCACTATTCCATAAGTGGCCTAATCAAGCAAGCTACCGATATGAAACAAAATAGGGAAAATAACGTGTGAGTCACAAAAACTTCGTGAGTGTATACAAGGAACGGGATAAGCCAAGGGATATGAGTTTTTGTAATAAATCATAGTTGCAAGATAATTATGACCATTATGTAACCATAAATGCACTCGAAACTCATCGTGCACAAAATATGGTACTTATATCAAAGTTCAACTTACAAAACATTTGCAAAGAGAAAATGGTAGGTAACCCATGAACGTTGAAGTTCAACATTAAACATTCAATCAAGAATGAACCATACATTTAATAAATCACATCAATACATACCATAAGCAAATTAAGGAAAGAATGGGTACTTTCGCCCAACTCATCGCTATGGTATTCTTACCCCCACACTAAGACTTATAAAAAAGGGAAAAATGGTACGATTCTTAACTTAACCTTGTATCATGCTTACCACCACACCACGACTAACGCCAACATATAAAAAGGGAAAATGTGGCACGTTGGCCAAGCTTAACCCTATGGTATTCTTACCTCCACACTAGGACTAGAGCCAACATACAAAAAGGGAAAAGATGGCATGCTGGCCAAGCTTAACCTTGTGATATTCTTACCTTCACACCAAGACTAAAGCCAATATATAAAAAGGAATGGATAGTGCGTTCACTAATCTCATCCTTGTGGTGTTCTTACTTCACATCGGGACTAGAGCCAATCACAATACAATAAAAAAAATTTAGAAAATCATACCAAGATCAAGAATCAATAGCAAATCATGTCAAACACATGAATCAAGGAAAAATGGAGACCTACTCAATCCACAATCACAATACTTACATTCAAGAACCTGTTAATCATCCACAGCCATTCTCAATCACATATATATAATTCTCGTACTAGCCCGGCAGTCAGAGTAATCAAGTGGACTGCAATCATAAAAGGCTTGTCCCCTTTTGTTGAAAACTAATTCGTAATAGCATATTTACATATACATATAGTTTCAACAACCAATTTCGAAAACATTTCCACATCCATATATACATTTTCTAGAATAAATATTTATAGGAAATCATGCTCATCAGTAAACCCTCAACCATTCAAATCATGCTTTCAACTTTTCAAACTAAAATAGTTTCAAAAATGGTGTATCCACTTACCTCGAAAATGTCAACTTTAATAAAAAAGTACCAATCTACTCTAGCAATTCCTGAGGAGTTTCGTTCATTCTTAGACATTCAATAATCATAATAATCATTTCTCAATCTACAAATCACGTAATAATCTAACTAAGCCTTTTCGAAATCAGTCAAATTTATCTACAACTAAATTTCTAACTTAAACTCACTATTCTACAAATACCCTTATTCATAAATTCATAAATCCATCATCCTTACCTTAGGTGAGCTCTAAACAATTAGGGAATCCATCAAAATCTTTTAGTTTGGAGAGATCAATAAATTTGGAACAATACACAATATTTTCAGAGTAAAAACCTAAGATTTAAAGGTTTTAAGAGTGAAAAAGATCACCTTTGGTTTTATAACTCAAAACTAAGCTCAAATCTTTCAAAAATAGTGATTTGAGTGAAAAATATGTTGAAAGAGCCTTAGAAGGGAAAGATTACCTCTGAAAATCAGTTGAAAATTTATACCCTAAGTGAAAGTGAGGTAGTTATAATTTGAGGAGTGAAGATACACTTTTACCCCTTTTTATTTTTGTGAAAACAACATCATCTATCAATAGATCGAAGCTATCTATCAATAGATGGGCTTTAGAGCCCTTTTTAAAAACTTTTCGGTTTCTATCTATCAATATATAGGGGCCATCTATTGATAAATCTAGCTATCTATGGATAGATCCGGTCATCTATCCATAGATGTTATTCAAGACAACATTGAGAAAACATTTCCAGATTGTATCTATCGATAGATGAAGAAAATTTATCAATAGATAGGCTCCAATATGCAAAAATAAACCTTGAAAACATGTCCAATTGGACTCCTTTCAATCTCAAACTTTGTAAATCATCTCTGAACATTAAAACATGAATTTTTAAAGCTCAAAAACTTAGTTTCAAATGCTCAAAGCATGTCAATTAATTGCTCACCTAAAGATTTCTTATTAAAAACTATATATCAAGTTGGGATTTCACAATTTACCAATCAATTCAGATTAGAACCAATCACACTCACTATGTGAAGGTTCAAATCTACGAGATACCTTCATTTATACACAAGATTCCTAAAGTTATTGGTATTTGAAAATTTTGAAAATGGTGAGGGATTATTGGTATATTTTCAAAACAATACGTTGTCTCTTTAAATGAAAAGTTATCTTTTCATATTATAAGATTATGTCTTATGGAATGAATGGTTGTTTTTTCACAAAATAATTATTGAAACAATACCTTTGTCCAAAAGTTGTGTCTTGTGAAAGGCAAAGGTATCTTTAAGACAAAGACATGCCTTGATAAAAGGGTTATATCCTTGAGAAAAGATACTTACAAGTCTATATAAAGGACTTGTTGCCAAGCATTTTAACACACCAAAACAAATAAGACAAGAGAAAAAAAATGAAGAGCAATAGAAATATTATAAACATAAATACTTGAATTCCTATCATCTATAAAAGGAATCCAAATTCCTTATAATCTACTTGCTGCAGAAAGTAAGTTCTAAGATCAAACAACTTTGCAAACCCTTAGGTTTATCTAGCAGTCTACTCTTATAAAATGTAAGGCAAAGTTAAACATTGGCTTCATTGTATCCTTAAGGCTATTCACATTATTCTTCTTTCCATACCAAGTGCTAGGGGCAAAATAAGTTTTAAAGACAACATCTATTAAAAGGCTCACATTGAAGTTAATTTTGTCAATTCCTTAAATTCCATGTAAATCTTGTTTGCAACAACATTGCAAGGCCATTACTTATGAAATCTAAACTGCAAATTGCTACTTAGGGCTATGCCATTTTGCACGCATCAAGTCAACAACTTATCATAAATACTCCTTTATGCAATTGGTTAACGATCAAGATCTAATTATTCCTATCTAAGAATTTTTTGATGTGTAGTATATGCTCCAATTGCTCCACCACAATACATAAAAATAGGTCCTCAAAAAAGGTTACAAATATATCTTGGATATGAATCTCTATCTATAATTAAATATTTCGAACACTCAACAAGAAATTTATTAATGGTAAGGTTTGTCAATTGTCATTTTGATGAAATAATTTTTCTAACATTAAGGGGAGAAAATAAGCAACTAAAAAAGGAAATATCTTGGAACGCATTATCATTTTTTAGTTTTGATCTTCGCACAAATCAATGTGAACATGAAGTTCAAAAGATAATTAATTTACAAAAGAGAGCAAATCAATTGCTAGACACATTTACTGACCTAAGGAAAGTAACTAAATCTCATATACTAACTTCAAATCCTCTAATCATAATTGATGTCCTAGTAGGACAATCTGCTATTGCTAATGAGTTTAAGACATGCTAGAAGCATGAAAGACTAATTGGTTCCAAAGATAACTATCTTTGAAAAGGAAAAAGAGCAAATATTCAAAATGGTTAAAATGAGGAAATAAAAACTCTAGAAGAGACCCCTTACATAATTCTAGAAGAAATTCAGGAACCTAAAATCAATGAAAATGAATTGATCTCAATAAATAATGTCATGACGAGGAAAAGATGGAACCGAAATAAAACAAACATCAACGATATTTTTACATATAATGTAGCCCTTAATAATATAAAATAAAATAAGGATCTTGAACGTACATCTATTTAAAAATGTAGACATAGAAATGATTGGCCAATGTGAAATATGCAATCAAGGTGGAATTGAATTCACTTGCAAAATGTAAAGTTTTTTGGACTTATAGTCTATATACCAAATGGCATAAAACTAGTGAGACATAAATGGGTATTTGTGCAAAAACGAAGTGAGAAAAATAAGATTGTAAGATATAAAGCATAACTTGTCATACAAGATTTTACCTAAAAACCTAGTATTCATTATGAAGAGACATATTCTCCTCTGGTAGATGCAATTACATTTCGATATTTAATTACTTTGGCAATACATGATAAGCTTGAAATGCATTTGATGGATGTAGTTACAGCCTATTTATACGATTCACTTGATAACAATATCTATATGAAAATCCCTAAAGGATTTAAGTTGGCTGAAGTAAAAAATTTAAATTCCTTGGAAATTTTTTGATCAAATTAAATAAATCATTATATGAATTAAAGCATTCTGGATGCATGTGGTATAATTGCCTTAGTGAATATTTGTTGAAAGAAAGCTATAAAAATAGTTTTATATGCCTACATGTTTTTATAAAAAAATTTGAATATGAATTTGTGATAATTGCTACTTATGTTGATGATCTAAACATTATTGGAACTCTTGAAAAGTTATGAAAAGTTGTGAATTACTTAAAAAAAGAATTTAAGATAAAAGGATTTAGAAAAATAAAGTTTTGTTTTGATTTTCAAATATAACACTTGACAAATGGAATTTTTGTCCATCAATCAAATCATATTACAAAAGTGTTAAAACAATTCTATATAGACAAAGCACATCCATTGAGTTCACCAATGGTTGTAAAGTCACTAGATGTGAAGAAAGACCCTTTTCAACCTCGTGAAGATGATGAAGAACTTCTTGGTCTTGAAGTACTATATTTTAGTACAATTGGAGCATTAATGTATCCATTGAGTTCACCAATGGTTGTAAAGTCACTAGATGTGAAGAAAGACCCTTTTCAACCTCATGAAGATGATGAAGAACTTCTTGGTCTTGAAGTACCATATTTTAGTACAATTTGAGCATTAATGTATCTTGCTAGCAATACATAACCTGATATATTATTTGTTGTAAATTTATTAGCAAGATATAGTTCTTCTCCAACTAGAAGACATTGAAATGGAATTAAACATATATTTCAATATCTCCGAGGAACAATAGACATGGGCTTATATTACTCAAATTTATCAAAATCAAATTTAATTGGTTATGTAGATGTAAGATATTTATCTAATCCACACAAAACTCGATCCCAGACAAGTTACTTATTCACACATGAAGGTACGAATATTTCATGGAGTTTTATAAAACAAATTATAGTTGCTATTTCTTTTAATTATGCAAAAATTTTAGCAATTCATGGGGCAAGTTGTGAATGTATCTGTTTAAGATCTATAACTCAACATATTTGAGAAACATTTGACTTATCATCCAAGAATGAAATTCTAACTACGTTACATGAGGATAATACCACTTGCATAGCATAGTTAAATGAAGGATACATTAAAGGCGTTAAAGTAAAATATATTTTATCGAAATTCTTCTTCACTCATGATCTTTAAAAAAAAGGTGATATTAGTGTTTAACAAACTTGTTCAAGTGACAATTTGGTAGATTATTTACCAAAGCTCTTTTTACTACAATATTTAAAAAGTTTGTACAAAAGGTTGGAATACACCATTTTAAAATCTTAAATAATGCAACCATCAGAGGGAGTAAAACACGCGCTGTACTCTTTTCTTCCATCAAGGTTTTTCCCACTAGGTTTTCTTAATAGGGTTTTTAATTAGGTATTATTTTAAAAGTGTATTCTTGAAAAGAATTATGCAATTTTTTTCTTTCACTCGAATCTTTTTCTATGAAGTTTTTTCCCTAGTAAGGTTTTAACAAGGCATATTCTTAAAACAATGGGCATTCAAGGGAGAGTATGATGAATAAATGTGTGAATATCCATTATGTTACGTATATCTAGATTTAGATGTAGATTAGATTGGATTAAGATAAACATTTAATCTGTCCATCTAATTTCCTAGTATTATCTTTATCTTGTAAATTTTATCTAGAGAAGGGGTAATTAACTTATAAATAGATCCTTTACTTCATTTATAAAATTGTTCTTTTAAGTTCTTTTAAGTAATATTTCATAACATCATCGATTTTATCTCTAAATAAATTAAGATAATTTAGAGATAATAGTCAATTTCGACGAATAAAAACTCAAAGACTCAAAATTTGGCCAATCAAAATATCATTTATGAGTCATCATGATTTATTTTTAATTAAATTAAAATAATTTAAAGATAAATTCAAGGAGATTAAATTCTCATGAAAGTCTCTCATCTAGCACTATAAATAAAGTGCTCTTCCAAGCTATTTGAGAGACCATGGAATAAGAAGAATAAGGGAGAAAGAAGACAATTAAGATAAAGAAGGTTGATTCTGAAGATCAAAGCCTCTCTAGAGTTCCATAAAACCAAAATCCAAGAAAAAAGATTTGAAGAATCTAAGCCAAGTCTTCAAAGTTCCACAAATCCTAAATCCGAGAAGGAAGATTTGAAAAATTAAATCCTCTCAAAAGTTCCATACAAATCCGAAGTCCATGAAGAAAGATCTAAAGAACCAAAGCCTTTTTAGAGTTTCGCAAATCCAATAAGGAAAATCTAGCCATAAATCCTAGAAGCAAAGTTCAAAGTTCAATATCAAGTCACAAGACCCTTGAAGCGAAATTCAAAGTTCAAGATCAAGTCATAAGACCCTTAAAATGAAGTGCCTCAAAATCAACTCATTGAGATCTTTGAAGCAAAGTTCGAAATGCAAGATCAAGTCGCAAGACCTTTGAAGCAAAGTTTAAAGTTTAAGATCAAGTCGTCAAAACCCTTGAAGCAAAGTTCGAAGTTCAGGATCAAGTCATCAAAATCGTTGAAATGAAATCTCCAAATTGTTCATTTAAGATCAAGTTGTTAAGACCCTTGACGCAAAGTGTCCAAATTTTTCATTCAAGATCAAGTCATCAAGACCTTTGAAGCGAAACCTCCAAATTGTTCAAGATCAAAACATAAGACCTTGAAGGCAAATATGAAGTTCAAGATCAAGTCATCATGACCATTAAAGTGAAGATTGAAGAAATTAATCAAAGGACTTCTTTATTGTAAAAAAAATCAAAGATTGTAAGCCCATGTCTGATAAATAAATAAATTTTATATTTATCTTCCAAACTTTTAAGTCTAAATTTCAACACAAGATTTATGTGGACAAAGTGATATATATAAGTTATGACCCAAAAATGTTTTTTCTTGTTTTTGTGTTCATTTTTTAATAGACTTATACAAATTTAAGCACTAAGACTCATAGAAAATTGCATAGAATATTTATAAATTGCATAAAATATACAAGTTTAGGCACTAAGACTCATAAAAAATTGAAAAAACATGTATAAAACCAAAACAAATAAGGATAAAACTTATATAAGTTCCCGTGGCTTTTAGAAAATTCTCTTTACCATTTTCCATACTTCCCCTCAAAGTGGTTTTCTAAAAATTAGTCCAAGCTTATCTCAAAGCAACTCAAAAGGTTCTTTTGTTTATGACTTGGTGAGGACACCAGCAACATTTTCTAGAGTTTGCACCTCTACTACATCAATAATACCATCTAAAACTCTTTCTCTCACAAAATGATGCTTTAATTCAATATGCTTTGTTATTGCATGACACATTAGATTCACAACTAGCTTCAAGGCACTTTGACTTTCTCTATAAATGGTACTTGACTTGTAAAAAGGTAAATGAGATCACCAAAGATCCTTCATAATCAAACGCATTTTTGTGTAGCTAAAACAATAGCTTTCTATTTTGTTTCTTATAAAACAAGCTATCAAGACTTTTTACTTACTAATTTTCAACATGGAACATGTTCATACATCCCTTTAGAAATAGATCTCTTCAAAACAAATTTTGCCTTGGCTTTTTTCTACTTCCATTGCTTGAGAACATCAACATTCTCTAAATTATTTTCTAAAGTAACAAATAATCACTGTCTACAAATTCCCACAACCCTTCAATAAAGACATAAGCCTCCATATCTTATAATTTGACTAGTTTAACAACTCTATAACAAGCCCAACAACATGACTACTAAAATCCATTTAGGAGTACCAACGTTTTGTTCTTCACAAATGGTCTTACCATGTACCAACTATGTAACAAGCTCTATTACCATGTGAAATTAAATAGTGTAACTAAATTACACTAGCCAAAGATCAAAAACATCATGTGAAGAAACAAATCAAAAACAAAAGTTTGTAACTTCAAAAAGAATAGAGGAAACAAGAAAATGGAAGAACTAATAACTTCTAATTTTTTTAGTAAACTTGTGTATTACATAGCTAACAAATAAAATAAGTATTTATAAACTGCTTAGAACATGCAAGTTCAATTACTAAGACTCATTGAAAATTGAAAAGACAAATATAAAATCAAAGCAAATAACAATAAAATTGATATAAGTTCTAGTGGCTTATAGAAAATTCTCTTGAACAATACTAAATAAATTGATTGAATTACCCCGCCCACCCTCCACACACACAAGACTCATAAAAAATTAAAAAGACAAATGTAAAATCAAAACAAATAACGATAAAAAACACACACATTCTATGCCTACATGTGGGAAGTCAAGGGTTTGACTTTATGCCTTTATTATAATGTTCGTGTTACGCTAGCGTGGGTAATGGAAGAACTAGTTTTGTGGATAATGCACTGATTGTGAGGGAATTTTTTGATGTGTTTTTGAAGGAATTGCTCGACTTAACCCTTGAGAGGGAAATAAAGTTTTATATTGACATAGTTTAATATAGCAATTCAATATTTATTCCTCCATACTAGATGTTACCTGTGAGACCTTGTCAAGCTCGATTAAAAGACGGTATTGTACCGAGTGGTACAACCAAGTTAAATCGAGCCTTGAACTAGTTCAACTAGAAATTCTAAGAGAAATTTGAAAATTCTGAAGCCCACAAAATTACTTAGAATAGTGATTTGGAGTTCAAGGTCCAATTTGGAGTCAATCGAAAAAATTGACCGATTAGGGATAAAACGGTCATTTTACCATTTAAGGACAAAATGGAGATTTTTAGCAAATATTTCATCACATTTGACCAAGAATAATTATATGAAATATAATTATGATTATTGGAGTATAAAATGAAGTTTAGCAGTAAAAAATTGTGATTCTCGGTATTTTTGGAACGCAAGGGCAAAATGGTAATTTTGCCACTAGAGGACCAAACGGGAATTTTTAGAAAATATTTTGATCTCATTTGATTAAGATTGATCAATATTAGTGTTATTTGAGGTTGAAAAGTGGAAATAATGTAATTCTGGTACATTTCGGAGTATATGGGCAAAATCATAATTTTTTCATCCCGGGGGCAAATCGGTAAATTTTTTACCCCAGCACTTGTCAAGAATAAGGGATTTTATTTGTGGTAGGATTGGATAAATACAAGAATATTTGTGGTGGAAAATTAAGTAGAAAAAGTCAATTTTAAAATAATGGACCAATAGCTTTATGCCATGTGTCAAGCCTTAATATTTTAATATTAAAGCATAAAAATCAGCCATAAAACTCATTTTCTCTCACCAAAATCAGCATGAACCAGAATTGAAGGGAAACAAAAGAGAACAAAGGGGAAAAACAAGAAAACTAGCTAAAAATCAAGGGAATTCAAGGGTTTTTCAAGAATCAAGCCAAACAAAGGTAAAATTTCTTTAGATTTACTTTAAACCTAGCTTACCCATGCTTTAGTTCTTAATTTTCATGGTTGAATATTCAGTTATCATGATGAATTTAATTCTGAAAAATGGGTATGAGGGAGATTTGATAATGGAAATTAGTTGATTTTAGACTATGTTGATGTTTAGAGGTAGTTAAGCATGGTTATGAACAAAAATACAAAAAAAATATTCAATTTCTCTAGGGTTCTTCATTGGTCGAACCATGAGGGTTGAATATCAAGGAGGAATTGTTTAAATTTCAAGAAAAATGAATTGGAAAAATAATGAATTAAGTGAGAAAAGTAATTAGGAAAAATCACGGTGCTAGTGCACCGTAATGATTGAATTTTTACCTAAAGGAATTGAGAGATTTTGATGCTGAAATTTAGTTATTTGAAATGTGATTGGTGAATTAAGATATTAGAGGAGGAATGAAGTAATTTGGAAGTGATTTGGACATAATTGTCAATTAATCGGGTGATCAGTCAAATTTAGTCGATACCACGATTAAGCGATATTCGAACACATTTTCGCATTTACATATCATGCACTAGTAATTTAAATTAGTTTATATTAGCTTAGGAGTAATATAGTAAATTCTTTAATTTTATTCTTTGTCAAGGTGGTGAGATTTTCGAAAAAGGCAAAGAGATCGCGCCCGAGGACCATTAGTCCGAGAACACCCGAAAACCTGTGAGTGAATTTGCATTTCAAAAATGATTTTGGAAAATATGAACTTATTGAATAAAATGCTTGAATAATTTTATTCAATCTTCTTTAAAAAGAACGGGTACCATGGGAACAAGCTTTTCATAAAATATTATTTTATTGATGTGAAATTTGATTGTGTTGAATATTGCTCATCTATATGATGCTTACATGTATGGTTAAGAAATTTATGTGAACTTGATGTAATCGTGCACGTGCGAAGTGAGAAATGCACATGCTTGTAATGGTGTGCAAAGTGGGGATGGCGATACGTAACGCTCACGATTTTCTAAAAATTCAGAGGTGTGTAAAGTGGGGACGGCGATACTTAGTGCCCACAATTTTCTAGAAATTCAGAGTTGAGCACAGTGGGGACGGCGGTACGTAGCGCTCATAATTTCCTAGAAATTTAGAGTTAAGCAAAGTGGGGACGGGACACGTAGAGCCCACGATTCTTGGAAATTTTCACGTGTGAACTTTGGTGAAGCTTGATTATCCGTCCAGGGGCTTACAGGGACGGCGATTCGTAACGCTTGCAAGTGCTCTAATAAATGTCTCTTTTACCACCAAGGACAGTGAAGACTTGGCAGTGTATATGATTGTTCTTGTTTTTGTGAATATATGTGTGATTGTATGGTATGCGAATTGCTTTAAATTAAGGAAAAAGGGTTAACACGAAACCCTCGTACGATTGAGAGAAACCATCGTTCAGCGACGGGTTATGATTAAGCTTCGCTGCAGCAAGAATGCCTTACCGTTGCAGCGATGATTGTCCATTTTACTATCTAACTAGAATAAATCTCGGGTTAAGTGGAAAGGGTTCAAATATTAGCTAGATCAAAAACTGTCTCGTTTTCAACCGAGGCATCATGATTGTCAAATTTCCTGGTTAAGATTGTTTGTTCCCTTTTAATATTCACTTACTGAGTATTGTACTCACTATTTTAAAAATTCATGTTTTCAAATTAAGAGACTGTTGGACCCTAGATCGAGGAGTCCCTGTAGTGCATCTCCTGGTTAGAATGTGGCATTCAGTAGCAACCCATTTCTTTTACTGTAAATTTTTCCGCTAGAAGTCATGGGCCTTTTGTATTGTGAATATGTACATGTAATGTACATTATCAAATTTTATGTTTGACCGGTATGTATATGCATATTTTGTTGATAATGCCAATATGAGTTGACTTTGTGTGCACTAGGTGCATTGCGTGTGGATGCCTCACACGATCATACGTGGAGTAAAGTGAAGGAAAATAGGCTTGCTTGGATGTCACGACCCAATTTCCGGGCCATGACCGGCGCAAGGACCCAATGAGCATAGCTCACTAAGCCCAAGCAAGCCTATTCCCACTGACTTTATTCCATACATGCTCGTGTGGGACATCCACACGTAATGCACCCAGTGCGCACACAATGCCAATTAACAATGGCATTTCTGATCATACATACACACACACACCCTTTCCGGGGGTGGACACAGCCAAAGCACAATGGCATTATGAATCACAATATACATGCACTGTTCCAGTCATGTATTTAGCAAATCACATTGCTTACACATATTTACATTCATACCAGTCAAATATAAACTCCGACAATGTACATTACATGTACATACACATCATACAGAAACCCAAGACTACCAGCGGAGACATGTACAATAAAGCGGCAACTAGTGAATGCCAGACACCTACCAGGAGATGGACTACTGTGATCCCGCAATCTAGGAATCTACAATCTCCTGATCTGAAAACATGAATTTTTGAAAACGTGAGTATAAAACTCAGTGAGCAAACATTAGATAGGAACAAGCCATAATATCGAGAAGGGTTAAAATATGATGCATACATTTGGAACACATTCATTTTTATCCAATTTATTATCAAACCCATCCCCTCACTTCAATTTAATTTATAATGAAGGAATAATCAAATTCATACATACGCACACAGATAAGTACAACATTCCATTGTCTCACCTGCTGAAAATATCGTGTGCACCATGTGCACTCACCAGCTCATGTGCATCCCCCCACATCGTGCACATAGCTGGAGTGGTCCTGTGCACCATGTGCACTCACCAGCTCATGTGCATCCCCCCACATCGTGCACATAGCTGGAGTCATCATCATGTGCACCATGTGCACTCACCAGCTCATGTGCATCCCCCCACATCGTGCACATAGCTGGAGCTACAGTGTGCATCCCCCCACATCGTGCACCAACCACATTTTCCACATCCAATCTCACCGACATGAGCATTTCCCCACATCACACACATGTACATTTACATATATACATCAACAATATCAAATGTCAATACATCACACATATTCACACATATGTGACACATATATAACAGCACAATTTCATGCCTTCATGCTTACCACAATTCATCACATAAAATCATTTTATCAGGGGCTTGTTCCCGGCACGTGTTTTAAAAAAAAAAAACTTTGAATAAATCATTTAATTATCCACATCAATACAATTTGCATTCCCCAAATAATTTGAAATGCAAGTTCACTCACCGTCTCACAAATCCGGATGCACTCGGATTAATCGTCCTCAATTACGATTCCCTTGCCTTTTCCGGACTTCTCACCACCTTAACACAGAATAAATTCAGGAATTACTATAATGCCCCCAAACTAATACAAATTAATTTAAATTGCGAACGTATGATACGCAAAGGCAAAAATGCGTCCGATTATCGCTTTAACGCGGTATTGCCTAATTTCGACCGATTACCCGATTAATCGGCTATTATGTCCAATTTAATTCCGAATTGGTCCATTCTTTTTCTAATACCTTAATTCACCACAAATCATTCAATTAATGCCAATTTCAGCATCCAATCTTTTCCATTTCTTCAAGAAAAATTCGGCCAATGCAGTGCATTAGCACTAAAAATTTTCTACTACATTTTCTCACTTTAAATTGTCATTTTTCTATTTTCTTTCATTTCAAATGAAACCATTTCATTTGAAATGAACCAATTCCTCATGCATTCTCTACACACTAGGTTCGGCCTAACAAAGAACAACCATGAAATTCAATTTCCTTCTTCTATTTTTTTCCATAATCGTGCTTAACTACTCCTAAACACCAACATAGTTTAAACTCAATCCAATCCAACATCAAATCCATACTCATACCCATTTTTCAGAATTCTTCCCATCATGATATCTCCATATTAAACCATAGAATTCAAGAACAAAAGCATAGATATTAGAGATCACAACCAAAGTAGAGATTTATTACCCTTTTTCACTTGAATTCTCCTTGAAATCACACTTGTCTTGAATTTCCCTTAGGTTTTTTGTGTTTTTCTCCTTTGTTCTTCTTTTTTTTGCTTCAATTCTGGTGGGTGCCGACTTTGAGTGGGAAATGAGAGTTAAAAGCTGATTTTTATAGCTTAAATGATAAAATATAAAAGCTTGCCACGTGTCATCACGCCATTGGTCCGTTTTTTTGACTTTTTGACTTTTTCTCCCATTTGATCTCCACCACTTGATTCATCAAGTCAACATCTGATCCAAGGTTGACCATGGCTGGAAAAATTTATTCTGGTAGTGGAAAATTACCGAAATGCCCCCGGGATGGCAAAATTACGATTTTGCCCCTATACTCCGAAATGTCTCGGAATTTCATTATTTTCACTGTCCAACCTCAAATAACATCAATATAAATCAATATTACCCAATTGGGGCAAAATCCTTTCAAAAAAATTCACATTTAGCACTCCGGTGGTAAAATTACCATTTTGCCCTTGTGCTCTAAAAACACCGGGAATCACCATTTTACACTGCTAAACATCATTTTATACTCCAAAAATCATAACTGTATGTCACATAATTATATTTGGCCCAATGTGATCAAATCTTAGTTAAAAATCTCCATAAATCAACAAATGAGAAAATGACCGTTTTGTCCTTAACCGGTCAATTTTCCCGATTAACTCCAGACTGGACCTTGAACTCTGAATCACTATTCTGACCTATTCTGTGGGTCTCAAAATTTTGAAATTCCTTTTATAATTTCTATTAAACTAGTTTGAAACTCGATTTAACTTAATCGTACCATTAGGTACAATACCGGCTTTTCAATCAACTTAGACAGGGTCTCACATTGGACTTTGTGAGTTATGCTCATTGGGTCCATGCGTCGGTCATGGCCTGAAAATTGGGTCGTGACATTACCGATTGAACTTCAAAAGTTAAAGGATACGTTGGAGGATTTTTTAGACGAAGGATTTATTCATCCTAGTGTGTCACCATGGGGTGCACTAGTATTCTTTGTAAAAAAGAAGGATTCATCACTTTGGTTGTGTATTAACTATCAATAGTTGAATAAGGTAACGATCAAAAACAAGTATCATTTCCCATGGATAGATGTGAAATCCCTCATTTTAATATAAAGAGAGAAAGATAACTTAGCTTGGTAAGCACTTGATAAAAAGTTTTTTGTTTAAAATTTTGAAAGTTTATTACCAAGAAAATGTATATTCCATAAACTACTTAGTTTATTTAAAAGATAGGACAAAGAGAAAGCCAATTGGATTTTTTTTAAAAATAAAAAAATTACACTCTGTTAAGTAGATATCGATACCTATGAATGAGGTATTGATAGTTGATACCTAGAAGGCAACAAGTATCATTTCCCATGGATAGATGTGAAATCCCTCATTTTAATATAAAGATAGAAAGATAACTTAGCTTGGTAAGCACTTGATAAAAAGTTTTTTGCTTAAATTTTTGAAAGTTTATTACCAAGAAAATGTATATTCCATAAACTACTTAGTTTATTTAAAAGATAGGACAAAGAGAAAGCCAATTGGATTTTTTTTAAAAATAGAAAAATTACACTCTATTAAGTAGATATCGATACCTATGAATGAGGTATTGATAGTTGATACCTAGAAGGCATCTTGCTTAATAAGTATCGATACTATTCTATGAATATCGATACTCAGGGCCCAAAATACCTTGAAAAAGCATTTTGTATGAGAAGTATTGATACCTATGCCTTATTTATCAATATCTATTCCACATTTTACAAAATAATAATAACAAGAGGGTAACTTTACAAATCTTTAACTCTCTAAACCTCTAAAAACCTCCAACACCTTCTATTTTCTTCTCTCTCACTTCTTTCTTTGTATATCTTATCTTTCTACTCTTTATCATCTTTCTTTCTCCTTTTTTCACTGATTAAACATGAGTTTCAACTTAGATTTTGATTTTTGAACATTTTTAAGGTAAGAATCTAGCTTTTAAACACATTAAATCCATGGGTTTCAATCTCAACTCTATTTCTCTCTCTAAAATGTTAGGATTCGATTCAGTTTGCAACTACAAGCTCACCAAGGTAAGATTACTATGAATTTAGATTGTTTATACCGTAGGCATATGATTAGAATGGAGGTTTAGGTACTATTTTACAAGTATAGAGAGAAATTGTTAGTTTAGTTAGAAGAATATGATTATTACGAGATTTATTTGAATAAGTAAAGTTGTTAATGATGGTATAATCATTACTAGGCACTATTGAAGGTTCCAATAAATGCTATTAAATGTGTGATTGATTAGAGGACTAATGGAAGCACTCTTTGTATTGTTAGTGGGCATGGCATTTTAAACTTATTTTGATAAGTAAGCATTAAGCATGTGTTTTATGAATAGCATGAGTTGTTAAATTTGCCCAATTATATGTTTTGATGGAAAAGTATGATTTTGAATGTTATGCTTTAAATGTGAATTTCTATGTTATTAAGTTATGTAAGTATGTATATGTTATAGTAACCTTCACATAAGGTTTGCCCTCTATAAAGAATGAATTTTTGTTTGGGACACTACATACATACATGTCCCATTCTATTATCTGAATAGCAAATGTGTTCATCAAATGATTTCTATTTCTGTTATTTAATGAAGTCTCTTAAGTTAGAAAATTTGTTGTTAGCAACAATAACGCTAGTCATTGTCAACAATGTTTGGACTTTTAGCTAGTAAAGGAGTCTAAATGAATATTAGTAATATGGGGTGGAGTAAAAACATGTCAGACTATTTGGCATACATCCCTGTATGTACGCACCTATGTAATAGGGGCTTAAACATTATCCCTTGGGTTAATATACCATTGTCAAAATTATTTGGCATTCATGGTTTTATATGTACTTAGTGGGGGCTTAAACACTACTTAATGGGTTACTATACCCTTGTTTCATTCAAGTTCTAAAAAGGCTCCATAAGAATGTCATTTTGATAAATATGATTTAGAATCTTTGAGGGGACATTATTAGATTTAGATTCTTGACTTGAAGTTAAGTCTCCCACGATTAGTTGTTATGAATTAAATGAATCTATATTTAAACTTGTTTAATGGTTATTATATGTTAAGAATTTTATGGATGAATAAAAAAAATGAATAAACTAAGTGTGGGAGTCAAATTCTAGAAATTTTGGCTTGAAATCTGGGAAATACAAAAGAGGAAACAGAACCACATGAATGAGACATTGATAACTGACCAACAAAATGCTTCAGGAAACATATATGTTGTAAGTATCGATACATTCAAAGTCAATAAGCATTCTACTTGATAAGTATTAATACCTTTAAGTAAGATATCGATACTTAAAGTATAAATTTTGAAATTTTGGTACTTTTGAATGGATTTTTTAATACATTTAACTTTTACACTTTAGCCCAATTATTAACTAACTTTTTTGGCTTCTGAAACTATCTGAATGATACTTTAAAACTTTTTATTACATGGTTTATGTAAAGTATTGATTTGGTTTCAAGATTCCATATTTGACTAAATGTGCTATTTATGTAAACACTCTTCCATTTGGTTTATTCCCCATCCTCGTGTCTACTCATTGAGTTTTTATAGGTTACACAAGAAAGCTCTATTTGTTTTTCAAATCCATAGCTTATTAGGTCACTATTAGTGTGGATCAAGTCTCCGTTAGTTGTATTGGTATGTCCATGGCATCCTAGTCAATCTTATTTTATTTTGAGTTCACTCCACCCTCAAAGTCAAACTATTGTTTATTTTTACAAATGTTGGTTATATTTTATGTTTAGCCATTGTATGGCATATACTATTTGAATTTGTAATAAGTATTTACCATGTGAATGTTGCGTTTAATCTGGTATATTAGTTTGTCATATGAGACGGTACTTCAATTTGGTTTAAGTATATTTATGTATATACATATATATATGTGGACGCATTCACATGTTATGGTATTCTGTTATGTGATTCTATCTTTTGTTATCTAAGGCGTACTTCGATTGAGTGGGCCTTGCCTACTAGGCTCTTGCGCTGGTCATGGGTTGAAATTTAGATTGTAACAATAGACAACTTGTTTGACTAGTTGCAAGGAGCGCAATGCTTCTTTAAGATAAAACTCAATTCAAGTTTTCACCAATGAAAGATTAGTAAGAGGTTGTACTTAAGACTATCTTTCAAACTCGATATGGATACTAAGAGGTTTTGATGATGTCTTTTAGACTTAGAAATATTTCAAAAATCCTTATGGATTTGATGAATTGTGTATTCAAACCATATTTAGATAAATTTGTTGTAGTCTTCATTGTAATATTTTAGTCTACTCGAGGAGTAAAGGGTAGCATGCACAGCACTTAAGGATTGTGCTTCAAATTTGAGAGAGTATCAATTATGTGCCAAATTCTCTAAGTGTGAGTTTTGACTTGATAGTGTAAGCTTTTCGAGTCATGTGTAACTAAAGATGGTGTGAAAATGGACCTAAAAAATAAAAAAAGGCAATAGAGAAATGGTTAAAGCCAACTTGAGTGATAGAGATTCGCAGTTTCTTAGGTTTGGTAGGTTACTACCATCAATTTGTTAAAGATTTATCTAAGATTTCCATACTAATGTCCAAGTTAACTCAAAAGAATGTAAAGTTCCAATGGTTTAAGGCTTGTGAAGAAAGTTTTGAAAAACTAAAAACCTGCCTCACTTTAGCTTTGTTGCTTAGTTTACCATAAGGTATCGGGGGTTATACGACATATTAGGATGCCTTAAGAGTTGGCTTAGGTTACATATAGATACAACATGATAAGGTAATTGTTTATGCTTCGAGACAGTTGAAAAGACATGAGCAGAACTACCTCACTCATGATTTGGAAATGGTAGCCATTGTATTTGTCTTGAAAGTTTGGAGGCACTATCTATATGGGGAAACTTGTGATGTCTACATTGATCATAAGAGTTTAAAGTACATTTTCCAACAGAGGGGTCTCAACCTCAAGTAACGTAAATGGATGGAGTTATTTAAGGATTATGACTATACTATTTTGTATCATCTCAAAAAAGCAAATGTGGTGGTGGATGCCTTAAGGCAAAAATCTATGGGGAGTTTTGCCCATATTTCTATGGATAAAAGATCTTTGGTACGAGGAATACATGAGCTTTACGACAAATGAGCACATTTTGAGGTTAATGAGATGAATGGTGTTTTAGCACATTTTCTAGCTAGGTTGATGCTTTTTTATCTCATCAAGGAAGCCCAAGATAAGGATTAATAGGTGATTAAAGCCTCAGAAGATGCATAAGAGAGAAATAGGCAAAATTTTATTAAAAACTCAAATGGATTACTTTGTTATGCATTCAAACTATATATGTCAAATATGGATGGATTAAAAAGCGAGATCTTAGAGGAGGCACATTTATCTACCTATGTTGTTCATCTGAGAACCACCTAAATGTACCATGATTTGAGAAAGGTATATTGGTACGAAGGTTTAAAAAAGATGTAGCAGAATTTGTGGCTAAATGTTGAGTGTGCCAACAAGTTAAGGTAAAACATCAGAGGGCCACTAGATTAATACAACTTTTACCAGTACTTAACTGGAAAAAGGAGCACATTACTATTGACTTTGTGACAAGATTGCCTTATATGAATAAAGGATGAGATTTCATTTGGGTGATGTAGGTAGATTTAACTTAGCCCACTTTATGCCATTTAAGACTACTTATAGGGCTACTCTTTATGCTTGATTGTACATCAAGAAGATTATAAGGCTATATGGAGTGTTGGTGACCATAATGTCTAATTGAGGTACACAATTTACTAGTTGATTTTGGGGAAGCTTGAAGAGGCTTTGGGGACATGGTTGAATTTGGGTGATATTAGGCAGATTAACTAAATCAACCCACTGTTTACCAATTAAGACTATTATGGAGCTACTCATTATGCTCAATTGTACATCAAAGAAATTATGAGGCTACATGGAGTTTTGTTAACCATAGTGTCTAATTGAGGTACATGGTTCATTAATTAATTTTAAGGAATGCTTTAGAAGGGTTTGGGGGCATGGTTAAATTTTAGTACAATTTTTCACCCACAAATAGATGGACAGTCTGAGAGAACCATTTAGACTTTGGAGGACATGCCATGAGCTTGTGAGATTGACTTGGGAGCCATATGAGATTGGCAGCCTACCTTTAGTAGAGTTTGCTTATAATAATAGTTATCATGTCAGCATATAGATGGAGCCTTATAAGGCCTTGTATAGGCAAAAGTGTAGATCGCCTATTTATAGGTTTAAGGTTCGTGAAAGAAAGCTCATTGGACTGGAGTTGGTCCAAGAAACCATTGATAAGATTCAAAAGATCCATGAAAGGATGTTAGCGGTATAAAGTTGATAGAAATCATATATCAATAATAAACAAAGAGAGTTGGAGTTTTAAGCAAGGGTCATGTATGTTTAAGAGTTTCGCTAATTAAGGGAGTAATGATATTTGGCAAGAAAGGGAAGTTGAGCCTAAGGTACATTGAACCATTTGAGATCTTGTGAGAGTTAGCACAATGGTGTATAAATTGCCACTCCCCATGGATATTTCTGGTATACATCTAATGTTTCATGTAATAGTTCTTCATAAATATAATCCTTACTCGTCCCACGTAATTCAATATGAGGCAATTCAATTGAAGGATAACTTGACGTATGAGAAGAAACAGATACCATATTGGATAAGCAAATCAATAAACTTAGCCTTAAAGACGTAGCCTTAGAGAAAATGTTGTGGCGCAGCCACTCAAGTGAAAAAGTGACATGAGAAGCCATGGATGATAAGAGAACTAGATATTCGCACATTTTCTCTAATCAAATAGTTTGAAAGGTTATTCTTTGAAAAGACATTTTCATCAATTATTAAGTCCATTTGAAAAAAAGAAAAAGAAAAAAAATCAAAATTTGGCGTATTTTATAAATACTATTTTCCCCTGAACCTTTTAGACTTCCTTGACCTCTTAAAATTTTTCCAAACCTTGACCTTCTAAAAATTTTCCTCAAACTGAAACTCTTTCCTCCCTTCTTCCTTTTCATATTATTTTCATTTTTGCTTCCTCCTTCACTAACTTTCTTTCTTTTTTTCACCTTTTCTCTAAATCTCTTTGAATTTCTAGCATATTTCTTCAGATTTTTGGTTTTATAAAGGTGAGATTTCAACTTTTAGTTCTTCAATACCACAAGTTTTCAATTTCAAGCTTTCTCTCTTTAAAAGTTTTGTTTCTTTTTAAGATGTTAGGTTTTCAATTGATTTTGCTACCACAAGGTCAACAAGGTAAGTTTATCTTGAATTTAGGTTGTTAATACTACGAGTTTACAATTTGGAAGACAAATTAAGGTTGATTTTAGAGTTAGAGAGAGATACGCTAGAGTTTGATCTGGGTATTTTAATTATTACATGATTTTTGGAATTTATAAGATTATTAATGATTACTAATTGTTTTAGATTCCCTTAAAGGCTCTAATATTTCATATTAAGCAAGGTTTTGCTGGTTGGAGGTGTTAGAAGAAGAACAACTCTTGTATTGTGAGTAGATATGTTGTTTTTAAATTTTATATATATGCATACTTGTACATTGATGTTAGCAATTATTAATTAATGGAGTAATTATGTGTTTTGAGGAAAATTTTAAGTTGGATGCTATGTTTAAATATGTTTTTTGAAATGTATTTATGATGTGTAAATACATGTATTTATATTATTTGTTTTGTGTATGGAGAACAAGCACTTTAATTGTTTTGATACTCCAAATTTGAAAGTTAGTTAGATTGGCTTATAAATCACGTGCAAGTAGACCTTGAATGATGTTTGAAAATAATGTGTTAATTGAGAAGTTAGTGTTTGATAAAGTATGAGGGCAACCTTAGTATAAGGTTTGCTCATATTACAAAATGAAATTTAGTTGATAACATTGTATGAATTACATGCCCCTAACATGTTCTATACTATTTTCAATATGGGTTTCATTCCCCTAGCATGTTTTGTACTATTATCAACATGGGTTATATGTCCCTAGCATGTTTTGTACTACTATCGATATTGATTACATTCTCCTGGCATGTTCTGTTTACATGCCTTGGCATGTTTTGATTGTAAATCTAAAGATAGAACCACAAGTGCAGGTGTTGTCAAGTATAATTTTGAGACTTTGAATGGTAATCTCATGCTTGAGATTTTGAATTTGAAATTGATTCTATATGTTTGTATGATGATTTCGAAGAATTTATGTTTGAACAATGTTTTCTGACCTGTTTTATGTCTAGAATCTAAGTGATTGAAAAAATTATGGTTGAACCTCTTGTCTTAGGCCAAAATATAGAAAGTTTTTTTGAAATCAAGGAAATTTTGAATGAGGTATTGATACCCCTTGAATATGGTTTCAATACCTAGCCAATAGAATGCTCCAGAAAGCATTTTGTGTATTAAGCATCAATACTTGGAAGTCAATAAGCATTTTGTGTAAAAAGTATCAATATTTTTAGCATAAATATTAGTACCTAGCAACCAAAATGCCCCAAGAGGCATTTTGTATGAGAAATCCCAACACCTATGGGCTAGGTATCGATACCTATAGCATTTTTTGAAAAATTTACACTTTTCGATAGGTTTTTGGATACTTTTGGCTTTACCACTTTAACCAAACTCATTAAAGGTTTTGTATACATTTGAAACCATCTGAATGATGTTCAAAAACACTTTTATTACATTATTTGAATGAGAATTTGGATTTGACTTAAGATTACATACTTGGTAAAAATGTGCTTTTATGAAAACACGTATACCTTAACTTGTTCACCTTTACCTTATCTACTCATTGAGTTATAAACTCACACATCTAAATTCTGGTTGTGTTTAAAGATCATTAGAGCTTTCGTTTGATGTCTTGGAGAGAGCTCCATATATACCTTTGGTAAGTGTTCGTTAAGGCATCTAGTAGATGTTGCTTACCTTTGAGTCAACTTCGCTTATCTATTTAGTGTTTGTCTGTTCTGAAGTCCATTACACTTCTATTTTTTGTTTGTAATGAGTTTATGGATTTTATAACTTAGCCATTAGATGGCACATGACTATATATTTGTTCTGATTTTGTTTTAAATGATCTAAGCACGTGAATGTGCATTTAATATTGTTATTGTTGGAAGGTGGGCTTACCTATTCAAATGAATATTCCACTAACTTTCTGATCGAAAAAAGCTTGCCTTACAAATCCATTTCCTCATGTTGGAATACACTTTCTTAGATAAAATGTGTTTCCACATCCATTTCCTCATGTTAGGATACACTTTCTTTAGGCTCTTGCATCTCATAAAGCTCAAGGATTTCTTTAACCTTACCTATGCTTGGGAAGTCATCTTCTAAAAAGTCAACATCATGAGATTCCATCTCAGTTAGCCCTCCAGTAGGGTGTTCCCCATACATCACGTAGCTCTTAGAATATTCCAAGTATCTAATAAATACAAATTTATTAGTTTTAAGGCCAAGTTTCCCATACTTATGAGATGAGTGATGTACGTACCCTACTGATCCCCAAGGACATAAGCCTCCCAAATTGGGCTTACTCTCCTTCCATAACTCATATTGACTTATGGGAACAAATGTTGAAGGCACACGATTAAGAATGTATCTGTGGTCAAAAGGGCATCCCTCCAAAAATTTATTAAAAGGCTAGCTCATACCATCAACGATCTAACCATGTCTAACAAAGTACAATTTCTTTTTTCAGTAACACCATTTGTTGCAAAGTTTTAAGTATCGTTAACTGTCAACGTATTCCCTTTTCCTCACATAATTCTTTAAGCTAATTAGATAGGTATTCACCAGCTCTATCGACGCAAAAAACCTTAGGTTTCTTTCCTTTCTAATTCTCAACCTCTGCCATAAAGCATTTGAAACAATTCAAAGCTTCAGAACAGTAAGACAATAGAAATATAGATTTATATCGTGGGTAATCAACTATGAATTTAATGAAATATGATGCACCATTGCATGCCTTTACATTCATAGGCCCACAAATATCTGATTGAACAAGTTTTAGAAGATAGGTGGCCCTTTTAGCCTTCCTAAAAGGCTTTCTGTTGGCCTTACCAGCAAGACAAGGCTTACATGTAGGAAGTTTAACTTTGGCAAGTGAGCCCAATAGCCCATCTCTAACCAATTTGGACATTTTATTTTGCCCAATATGTCTTAATCTAGCATGCCATTTCATATAATCTTTTACAACATCAGAAGAAGAATGTGAAACTAAAGCAACATGATTATTAGAATCCAAATCTAACATAATCAAATCGTCTTTAAAATAACCATGACAAAAAAATGTCTTTAAGAAAAATTGACAAACTATAATTCTTGAAAATAAAATTAAATCATAAATCAATCAGTACTAAAACTAAAAGTATATTACATCATACAAACAGAGTATGAAACACATCATGTAGGAGCCATTTTTGCCCATTTTTTCCCATTGTGCATTATGAGTTGGTAAGTTCCTACTCCCAAACCTCTTCTTATGCTTCGTTCCCTATCATGACAAGGTGTTTACCTATTGGTAAACGATGGTAATATACATATCTTGCTTAGTTGCAGGTTATGTGCTTTTATTGCTCTTGTATCTACAATCTAACCAATGAGAAAATGAGCTATAAACACATGAGAACATACATAAGTTCAAAAGTGGTTTAGAAGACGAACCTACTTAGGCTTAGTGCACTCTTGAGCAAAATGTCTCTTTTTACCACAGTTAAAGCATTTCAACTTGGACTTATCTTTTTTCCCACCACGCTTGCCTCTTTGATGCTTGGTGACTCCATCACTTTTGGGCCTTAGATTTCTAGTTTTTCCCTTCTTTTGTTGTCTCTTTCGCTGGGTAACATACACTTTGTGATTTCCAACTTAAGCTATCAAGGCAATTCTATGGATAGCTTCTCTATACTCTACCTTAAGCTTTAGATGGTGAGAAATGTCATTAAAAGTCTTTATCTCTTCATTGAGTGTTAATACAAGCTTAACATGTCCCCATGAAGGCTCAAAGAGTGACCCGATGACAACTAAGACCTGCTCATCTATGAGATCATAACTAGCTGCTTTCATCTCTCTTATCATGGTTGACATAACCCTTAGGTGTTCAACCATAGTATGGTCAGAGTCCATCACATATTGATTGAACCTAAGTGTCAAGGCATGAAACCTTGTAGCTGTGGTTCCACCACACTTAAATTTTAGTTGTTCCCACAATTGTTTGGTAGTTAGGAAGTTCTCAAGCTCCTCAATAAGATCATTGTGCATGTGACTTAACATGGCAAAGCACGCACTATGGTCTCTCTTATACCAAGTGTCATAGGCTTCTTGGTCACAACAATATTGAGTAATGTTTCCAACTTCATGTGTGTTCATCTCTTTGGTTAAATGATCGACCAACACTTGCTCATTGAGAAAATACTAGACCTTTTTATGCCAAATATCATGGTTTTCGCCATCAAGTTTGTCACCTTTGATCAAATCAACAATAATTTGCTTTGAACCCACATCACTACATCATTACATAAGATTTAATTAGGTATATATCTAATTTTCTAATCAATTAAAATTAGACATTTAATTTTTACCTATATTACTAGTTCGAAAATTTCACATGCATGCTAGTAATCATCACCAATAATCTAAGCATCAATTAAAATGTCTAATCTAATTTAACCTTAGATTATGGGAACAACTCTCACTATCCTTAAGTATGGGAACAACTCCCATTTACCACATAATATAATGAGTTCTACTAAAAAACCCTATTAATATTTATAAGTGCTCATATCCAAAATAATATTATGTGTAAGGTAAACGCGAAATTACATCCCTTTACATGGCCTCAATAAATAATTAATACAAACCTAAAATAAATTACATCATAAGGAACCTACTACATCAATTTACAAAATAGGGATATTACGCTTTCTTATACATATTTATTATTTTGGATGGTTAAAATCTTCCATATAAATGTTGTGCACACAAAAATAGCACTAAGTAGATCATAATTTTCAGATGCTTCCAAGAAAGACTACAATAGTCTCATTGACAAAGCACCTTACTTCTACAACAATTTTCAAGAAAACCTGGAGGAGTCATAAATGGTCTCTCTTAAAACCCGATCTCTTTTTACAAAATTATTGAGACAAACAATCACTGTATTGTCCTTTTGCATATAATTTTACTTAACAAATAAGTAAAATATTACAATCATACAAAATATACTCATATGGTACATAGCATTTTACAACATATGTAAAATAATTAATTTAACAAACATTTTCTAAATTCACTGAAACCATGTATATGTTTTAGAAGAAAAATAATTTCTAATATATAACGTATAAGTAAAACAAAGCGATTAATTAACATATTAATTAACTACATTTATAATGCATGTGAATTTAATAAAATATTAACATACCCAAAACATAAATAATATTTTGAATTTTTTTGTCAAATTGTAATTACCAAAAAAAATTTTAAAGTCATTTGGAAAAATAGAAACTTGTGGGGCAAAAATACAATTTTGAAAAAATATATCCATTGGTGCCATGTGGCTGCCACATTACGCCCTTTATGGTTGTGTCCAAACCCTTTTGGTCTTTATTATCTGTCACACTTTAATTTTAATGATTTTTTCTTGGTATAGTGGTGAAAAGATATTTTTAAATGTTTCAATGACTTTGTTGGTGTAGGTTTGAATCTTACTAGTTACATTTTATTTTCCCATTTTTTTGTGATATATATAAAAATTGCATAAAATATATCGTTAGAAAGCAAATTAAAAATGGAATATATCTATTACAAATTTATACATAATAAATCATATATTGATAATTTAAATTAAACAAAATTATGACCAAAACATGCTTTCAAATATACACAAATTGGAAGAATGAAAGCAAGCTAAACCCTGCTTTAACACCACTATTGGGAAGCAAATAAGAAATGAAACATTTCTAT
The DNA here is from genome assembly GCA_036013995.1 of Theobroma grandiflorum. Classification (NCBI taxonomy): domain Eukaryota; kingdom Viridiplantae; phylum Streptophyta; class Magnoliopsida; order Malvales; family Malvaceae; genus Theobroma; species Theobroma grandiflorum. The sequence continues at coordinate 12,397,822 of CP142130.1, read as the reverse complement.
TACAGATTTATATATAATAAATCATATACTAGTAATTTAAATTAAACAAAATTATGACCAAAACATGCTTTCGAATATACACAAATTGAAAGAACGAAAGCAAGCCAAAACTTGCTTTAATAATACTATTGGGAGGTGGGTTTGCCTTTTCAGATAAATATTCCACTCTCTTTCAGTTCGAAACAAGCTTGCCTTATAAATCATATATTGGTAATTTAAATCATTATGCCATTGATCTGGTTTGAATTAGGTATAGCGGTAAACATGAAAGTTGTAACACATTCTCTTAGTTTTCTAATGAATTAAAAATCACATTAATTGGACTTCTGCAGATCAAGTTATCTTTAAATTACCATAGCGTATATGAGTGACACATTTGCCATACTTTTGCTTTCATAGCTCAATTTCACCTTGCTCATCACATATCCTGCACATAACCATGAGAGAAATCGATATTAACTCTTCTTAAAGTAAATTAAGTCAATATAAAGTAAAATTAAACTAAAACAACTTAATTTAATTATTCAACATATAATTTAACTTAACTTAGAAAAACAACTAAAATGCTCAAACAGAACTTAAAACTCAAAAGTCTAGCTAAAAGTCCCTAAAATGTATTAAAAATAACTCTATATAACAAAATTATTAGTTAATCGTTTGAATTTGTTATAAACCATGTTGTGTAATATAAAATTTAACCTGAAATATTTAATGGACATGTTAGGTATGTTATGTGATGTTACACATTTACTAAACATATTTATATTCGTATTTAAGATTCTAACACGTTTAATTAATCATATCGTGTTTATGTTTATCCTTATGCTAGTAATACTTTATATTTATACAACACTTTAAAACATGATAACACAAATTGTCAATCTACTCTTATTTCTTTTAACTCTAAATTTCAACCAAAAATTAGATGATTTTCAAATCTTTTGTCTAAAATACTGTAATTGCAGGGTCGGTTTCGTTTTGTAGTTTGAACTTATGCCATAAATTTTAGGGGTACTAATTTCTTAGAGTGTATCTTGCCTACATCTGTCCCATTCCCAGCTGGATACCACCACTAACCCAAATATTACAATGAGCAGAAACGATTGTAAAGGGCAATATATCATGGTTCCTTAGTCACAGTTTGCGTGCGCAAAATCTTTGAAATCGTAGATCATATATTATGAAAAAAGAAAGCCCACATCAGTAGTCACTGTCATTAATTATCAATACAGCTGTTTGAGAAGCTTGCACGTTTCTAACACCCTCACTGGGAAAACTACAACTCCCTACCCTACCCACTGAAACTGCAGGATTCACATTAGTGCATGATGCAAAACCCACATTTTTCTCTTTCGTTTTTTCAGTTTGGTTTGCTGTAAGAGGCTAGGCTTGATTCTCAATTTTGGGCTAGCTAGAGGTCTAATTTTCTTCAAGGAAATTTTGACCGTATATAGCATATCGATGACTACTCATTAATTAAATGCCAAGCTGCAACCAGATTTATGAAAGATAGATAAGGTGATCAAAGTTCATAGTATCCAACTAATTTACTGTAGTTCCTTCACTGTTCTCATCAAATCATTTGAAACTAATTGCAATATATTTATTGACGACCCTGGCTGCAGCATAAATCTTAGCCACATCTTATTCTTTCATCAACTTTTTCCTTTTTTCTTTTTTTCTTAAACGAAAATGACCATCGAATTCGGTCCCACCCCTTTTCAATTTTAATAATCAAAATATATATATATATATATATAAAAGAAAAGAAAAGATTTTTATACTAACAAGATATACAACTTAAAGAAATTAAGCAAGACAAAATCATTCAGAGTTTTTGAGATCAAAACCAAGAAATTTTCATTAACCAAAAACGCAAAGTAAATTGTTCGTGTTGACAACTTTATTTTATGTTTTATGTTTATGGTGTGAGTTGTTTGCAAACTTATATGGTGTAAATTATCTTCATTAGTGGAGTGATCACAAGGCGGAGCTACAAGGGTGGCTCAATTTTTTATTTTTTATTTTTTTATTATAAATATAAAATTTAATATATATATATATATTATAGTATGATTATTCTTATAATTACTTTTTAATCACTTTTTATTTAAAATCTTGAATTCATTATTAGTGGTCATTTGTGATGATATGATATATGATACAAAATCTTGTTTTTAATCGTGTTTATGTCAATAGAAGCTTGCTAGATTCTCATTTATATGTTCTGTTATTATTATCTCTAGTCGATATTTTGTAGTTTTTTATATAAAAAAAAAAACCTTTGAAACAGCCAAAAAAAATACTATAGAAAGATGAACTCAAGTCTTGGTCATAAAGCAACAAACGCTACTAATTGTATATATTAAAGGGAATATTGATTTATCAATATTTTTATTGATACTGCAAGGTATTGAATTATAACCTTGCTTTAAGAGGGTACAAAAAAATTGTAGTATTGAGTGCGGGAGCTTGGTGGCAAGTTATTATATACATAATTGATAAGAGAAGAGCAAATTATTGATTTGTATATCGAGAGAAGCTTCAACCTGGCAAATGCCTCAAGGAGTCCCATTCTCAACCATATCCCTTCGTACGCCAGTATCTCCTCCATTAATCACTCTGATCGAGTGATAGCTATCCTAATAGTTAAATTTTAACCTTATCTCAAACATTAAATGTTTGTATTAGCAGCTCATGCTTGATGTTTTCAGTTTGAGGTAGACATTGATCAGCCAGTGCCGACCTGAACCCAAATGATTTTGGTCTAAAGTTGGGTTCATTCACAGGTGAACTGTGACAAAAGCAGTATCCGCTACTTTAGGTGGGCAGTGCTCCTTCATTTGTTGACCAAACCAGGGAGATTCAGTGGTCTTACCAGATATGAATATTATTTGGTTTTTAATTCTTTAAATTCGAAATGTATGGATTTACATCTCACTTCAAGTGAATACTCTTTTCTAATCCAAGTACAAGCCTGTGCGGTCCTTATCTCATATTTCTCCTGTTTGAAACGAAAGGAACACTCATCAGAGGCTCATCGATTGGGGATCAAAGTAGAGATCTTATGAATAAGAATAGATCACCAGAGATCAATGTGAAAAGACGGTGCAAGGTCTCCTACACAGGAAACAGCAACAAGGACTCAACAAGTCTGGTTGGTGAGAAGTACTATCGTACCCAAATTGCAAGCTGTTCCGTGTTTTGGGCCCATGCATAACATGAGTGGACCAGGGCCTGCCTAGGGTCCTATCTTTTTCTAAACACTAACACCAGTAGGACCATGCTGCAAGTTTCAGGTGACAACACTCCAGGAAAATAACGTATTTATCATACTGCAGTGCTGCAGTAACAAGCATGAAGCTTTGCACATATCATTTACTTTGTCTCCTATTGGCTTAGATTTGAGGGAACAATTGATAGCTTGAAGCTTTTGGATGTTCCTGGACCACTGGACTCGTCGGCTTGCTTAAGCTGTAACGTGCAAGAAATTAGCCCAGAGAATGTTAGAAACAGGACTTGGGTTGTGGTTTTTTAGGGATTTGAAGGGGAAGTCTTGGCCTTGGATACTATACTAACTCTGTTCAGTTTGTCCTTTTTGCTTCAAAACTGAAGTGAATGAACGACATTCAATCGGGGTAGGATTTGTACTTATGGTCAACAATTAGACTTCCTTGGCTTGGAAAGTATAATTCACTTGCCATGTTACTTAAAATCATATAGAACATTCCTATATTATTTAGTTTCCCTGCCATTACCATTGATGGTGATCATCCGGCCAATGCTTTGAGCCACAAGATGGTTAACTAGCATATCTACCAGTAAAATGGCCATTCTTTTCCCGTTAACAATACTGCTGAGTACCAGGCAGAAGAGGGCTGCACTTTTGATAAACAAGTATCAAAGCGCATAAAATGAAAAACTATTTGGAATCTAGGGGCAGCTAACCTTAATAAACTCCGAAAATCTAGTGCCTGTTAGGGTGCAAGATTAAGAATAAAAGCACTGAAAAATGGAATATTTGACATCAAATAGCAAAAATATCTTTAACAAGATCCTATATCAAATTACAAGCGTCTATAGCATATGTACAACATATCTACAAACCTCGGGAACAAATCTGTTACTACATAAACTAAAAATTAAATAGAAAAAAAGAAAAGGGAAACCTACACTCAATACCATGGCAAGCTAAGTTCTAAGGAAAATTACGCAGTGAATTATAGACAATCCCACCACCTCCTGGGAAAGCTTGCCCTATTTCCCCACCCCCTAACCACCTTCAAAAAAGGGGAATCCAAAGAAACAAAGAATAGAGCTTGCAATGCTAATGGATAAAGCTCGAGAACTAAAGAATGTATGAAAGGAGAGCTCCAAAAGGACAAACCATGGACAACAACTTACACGGAGGAGGATATTAAAAAATCAGAAAATAAAACAAAACAAAATTAGTCTGTTTTCATGTCTTGACCTTCCCAGTGGCACCTTCTCTCTGATTCCGGAAGTGACTGAGAAGCTGTTGTGCCTGCAACAGGTATAAAAGAATATATCATGTACTTTCTCATGTGCATCCAGAAACTTTTCTTTAGACTACACATTCATCAAACATGAAATAATAGCAGTCACCAATTTCAAGATGCAATGAGCTTTAAAAGAAAACCTTATGCCTTTCTGCTCCCTACTTTCCACAACAATTCTTGGAAATGTAACACATTTTTCCCCATCCATTTTAATCAGTTACAATAAGAATCACAAACACTAGGTCCAATTTCTGATGATTAATTTGACAAATGGTAGAACCCCTCGATAGAGCTCATTACACAAAATATAAGCAATATAAACATAATTTAACTTTACTGGTGCAATGACACCAGATATAAAGAATTTAATAACATTTTTCACTTATTGCATTGAGATCACAGATACAGGAGCGGAAAATGCAAGGACTGTAGCCATAACAGAAGAAGGTGAAACTACTAAGCTACATACCTTTTCCTTTGCCCTTGGTGTGCCAGACTGAGACAATGCGACGAGGGGTGGCACAGCCCCTTCTTGCAAAACCAGGGTACAGAACTTGGGACTATTAAGGCATAGTTGCAGCAATACAGAGGCAGCATTTTCCTTACCCCTTTGCGATCCTGATTCAATGGCTTCAACTAATACTGGGATACCACCTTCTCGTACAATTGCCAAACGCCCTTCCCCAATTGTTGACAGGTTGGAGAGAAGAGCCACTGCCTTGTCAACCATCCCACTATCAGGATCCATTAACTCGACAAGATATGTTACTGCACCAGCTTGAACTATACGAGCCTTGTTTTCATGAAAAATTGATAAGTTAAACAAAGCAGTAACAGCATCTTTTTTCCCTCTCAATGTTCCTGAGCCTAGAAGATTCACCAAGGCTTTGACAGCACCAGAACGTCCAATCCTTGCCTTGTACTCTTCCAAGACAGAAAGACTGAACAAAGCTGCTGCAGAATTTTCTCTGGCTCCATCATTTCCAGACTTTAAAACGTGAATTAGTGGCTCTATTGCTCCAGATTTTGCAATCATAGCCTTATTATCTTCATTAATAGAGAGATTCAAGAGGGCTGTGACAGCATGCTCTTGAGTTAGCTTCACTTCTGAGTATAATAGAGAAAGTAATGGTGCAATAGCACCGCAGCGACCTATAATTATACGATTGTCCATGTTGTGCTTGGCAAGAAGGCGCAATTCTGCAGCAGCTGTTGTTTGGACTTCATTTGATAGGCTTTTAAGGTTGTCTACTAATTTCTTAACATGGGAACTTGTGGTCAAATCATCACATCCTGATCCAGAAAATGAAATGGAGGATGTGCTGTTATACTTATGGTTTCCATTCACTGCCTCTTGTACTTTTGTACGAGAGACATGAAACTGCTTTCCTGCTACCCAGGTAGAAAAACCAGATTCTTTTGTTGAAGGAAAAGTGCCAAGACCCTGAGATGAAATTTCAGCTAACTCATTCCCAGTTTCATGTTTCTTTGACCTCCTTAACAAATCATTTGATGCAGGAGGCACATAATCAATACTGGAAATTTCACTCGAGGCTGATTCAGTCCTGCTGTGAAAATATGACTGATCAAGGGAATGGTGGTCACCCTTGTTAATCTCCCTGCTTTGGCATCTATTACATTCCCCATTAAACCTATATGTGATGTCAATCTTCTGCTTCTCTAAACCAATTCCAACTTCAAGAGATGATCTTGATGTGGAACTACTACTGTTTGCAAAGCAATGGCAACTATCAGTATGGGTTAAATCTTGAGAAGATATATGATTTGAAGGAGATGAGATTGATACGAGTTTTGCATGCCCAGAGTTATTGAAAAGCTGTAAGTTGTTTTCCTCGCACCAACTCGCTACCATAGCTTTGACCATGTAATTTGGAATGAGATTTGTATGTGTAAGTGTTTGATGAGTCTTTGGGCAAATGGTCAGTCCATTATCAAGCCACTTTTGGATGGAAGCCCTGTCATAAGTTTGCCCAGAAGCCACAATAACAGGATCTAGCATAAGTTCCAATGACAGGGGGCAAAGAAAGTGTGGAGGTATCAGGACACCAGTTGTGGGTTCAAAGTGCTCAATTTTAAGCAGATAATCACGTATATGGGAGATGAGACCCACAATCTGATTGATTTGATCTAATTTTCCTTTTGCATTGTTGACTTGCGCATTCATTCTCTCTTTTTCCACAGCCACAGTTTCTTTCAACAATTCCTGGTTTGATGTCAAGTTTAGTGATTTGATAACTTCTACCAAATGGTCAGTGCAAGGAATAGCATCATTTCTTTGACTTCTCAAAGCCTCTTCTATATTTTCTGATACTCTCTCCTGCTTCAGACATTTAATTTCCTGCATACAGTTCTGAAACAGTTGAACATCAATTAGTCTCACTACTCAAAGCCAATTCAGCTCTGAGAAAGTGATAGAGTTGCCATCCAGCTGCCTTAACAACTTCTAAGAGGAAGAGAAAATTTGCAGAAAGAAAATGAATAGCATTTTTGTCATCCAAACATAGCATGAATAAGTAAATTTAATTTTTTTCATACCTGTACACTGGTTATAGTTGACTTGAATGGTGATGACTGCAATGTTTTATATATTATGTGACATATCTGAAGTGAAGAGCTTTGTAATTTTATCAGAAAGGGCTCACTCTGAAGAACCTGGACATAATTTTAAAAGACAAATCAATAGTTGAAATATGACAGTAGCAGCAGAAGCCTGAAAATCCTATTTTTAACTCACGAAGGAAAGGTATACATAACAGAACCCAACATCCAATATTCAAGCTTCCTTTTTCATTTGGGGGACTGGGCCACACAGCAGGGGAAGTCCTCCCCTTCCCCCCACCCCCAATCCTCCCCATAATGGGAGCATCATTTTATCTTAGGTACTTGGTACCGTGGTACAGCTTAAAAGAACTTTACCAATTGGGTCCTTTTTTGTTTTACTAAATACTTCATTTAATTGCAAGAAAAATTTTGAGCAAAGAAAAAATTGCAAGAAAAAGACAAGGAAAGAAATGCACTTTGTTGCAATCTATAATAAACTGGATTAGCTTTGCTGTTTTAGGACTCAAGCGTTCTTCTACACATTACATTTTCAAACCTAGTTAGCACCTTCGTTAGTTCCTTTTGATTTCATTTTAATTTAACTGTGTCATATTTGCAAGAAAGAGATTTTCTTGCAATCTATAATAAACCAAGTTATCATTATCAGTCAAGTTTTCTTCTATACACTATAATATTCTACAAATCAACTTAAACTTCACAGAATTAGGTGAGAAGAAGAATTTTTGAGATCCTTATACTCATTATGCTAGCATTAAATAGACGGGGTCTCCATCCTATCAATCCTTCAATCAATAAATATCTCAAATCCATGCTGGGTACTAGTTAGCTCCTATCCAAACAGCACCCAAATTGGACCTAATTGATGGAAACTGGTTTTTCAAACATGAATAATAGTAAGAGGCTCCATGACTGAAAATTAGAATATGCAATGTGTAGTATTTGAAGCAATGTCACTAAAATAAAAACAAGAAAACATACACAATCCAACTGAAAAGCAATCCTTGATTCTAGCTCTATTTTTTTCTATTAGGTATCATTTCACCAAGGGAGAATGTATTTAGCAAAGATTAAAATTAGACTTACCCTATGGATTTTGCTCATCTTAGGAGACCAGTTCTCCATGAATTCTCGAGCCTCATTAACAACCAAGTCTAGCCCTTCACACTCTTTACATAGAATTTCATCTGAAGGTATCTCGCGATCAACAACATCATGAAGCAATGGTTTCAAAAGTTTTAACACAACAACCACATTCCTGTAATCCTTTTCAATAGGAACAACTTTTATTGTCTGGCATGAAACCAGATGAATGAATCGAGAGATACTGTTGATAAGACATTGCACAGAGGTTGTGTCCATCTGACCTGTATTTAATGGAGCATACCAGAATTAAAACCAAAAAGTTATAAGTGAAAGTAGTATAAAAACTTCTCAGGCAAAATCCGTTTATACAAATGACAACAAGAGTGCCTTTTATAAAACTTAGTTGGCATCGTTTCTCCATGTTGACCTTTTCCTATAATCTAAGGAAGCCCACTCATCCAGATGTGAAGCAAAAAGATAAAAGATCAGATTTTTATAATTTTTCAAAGTGAAAGGTTTTTTGATTAATGTATATCTGAGGAACACAGATGCACTGCTCCTGAAAATTATTTGTTTACTAATGACATGGGACTTGATTTATTTCCCCACAATCTAAGGAAATCCACTTGACTAAACTTTCAATTTAGAAATAAAATATCAGATTTTACCAAAATTCAGTAAACAAAGGGTTTTGACTAATGCCTATGGGAAGCACAAACATCCAGTGTTACAAAAAAATATATTATTTTCTCATTCCATGGCATTTTTCATGTTGACTTTTTCCCATAAGGTCTAAGGAAACTTTTGCTAGCTTTCCAACAAAAAATAATATTTAAATTAAATAAAATATCAGATCTCCAGAAACTAATAGTAGCTTGGTAAGTGAAAAAGGCCATTGACCAATGGCCTATGTGAGAAACAAACACACATATCTATTGTGATCTTGGAGGGGCAAAAAAGCTACTAAGTTTTATATGAAAAGGTTTCATAGTTTATTCGGTTGTGAAGAAGCTAGATGGAAGTGTAAAGTTTAAAAGTCCACTACAAAACTCCATTGTTCCTAAAGAGAGCGAAAGAGAAGTGTTAAAATTCAATGATGAAAATCTTTTCACCCTTCCTTTGGTCGCAGAAGAAAGCTTGATATGAGGTTGAAGTCCAACAACAGCAAAAATTTAGTTTAATAGAGCTACCATAAGATCCAAATTTCCATTTTCTTCGCCTTAGCAGCAACAAAAACAAGGTACTAAGTAAATTCCCTGAACCAAAGGAACAAAAAAACAAAAAAAAAAAGCTTTTTATATCTTTAATTTATACTATAAACATAATTCAAAAACCACCTCACACTTATAAACTAACAAAACCCAAAAAGAAAATACAAACGAAAGCAGAAGTATTTTCCAGAGCTTAAATCCAATTCAAAACAACACCGCTACTTTATAGACCAAAATATTACAGAAAAAATTAACAAAAAATTATTGAGGAATCGGCATTTAAGCAGACAGAGGAAGTACCTTTTTAACATTGAAAGCATACCTCTTTCTTGGAGTAGGCTTAAGCCGGTGAAACAAAGAAAGCACAGATCCTGATGGACATTTGAGATATGTAAACACTTCAATGGAAATAATCAAATATTAAACCTTCAAGCATCAAGCATAATAAATTCAAGCTATGCCCTTTTTCCTTTCCTTTTTTTTTTTTTTTTTCTTGGCAACGCTGCATGAGAGAGAAAGAGGGGAGCTGCAAGAAACTAGAGACACAAAACTGGAAGAACGAAAAGAGCAAATACAGGAAAAGAAAGAAAAAGGGCAAGCTGGGTGGGGCCCGATGTGGTTGAAGGTTTGTTGGGTTATGTGGGAAAATGAATTAAGAGTGGGGGAGAGTTGGAATTAATTAAGGGCAGTATTTGTATTTAACCATGATTAGATGAAACAAAGCAAGAGAAAAACAAGTCAAAGCTCGGGTTGGTTGTTTTTTTTTTTTGAGGTTTTGATTATTGGATAGTTGATATACAGTAGAATGAAAGAAAAAGTAGTAATGTACTATGATTGGTGTTGAGATGTTTAATACCTTTCAAATGACACCATTTACCCTTTTCTTTTTCCCACTTGCATCAGTTCAATGGTGAATAATTGCATAAATCATAGTATAATGTTAGGAGTCCACAGGAATTAAACTTTCAGGATTCAGCTTTGGGGTGAGATGAGATGTTTTATATTTAAAAAATGATTTATGGCTAAATTTTGGATGGACTTGGTGTGGTATTTGGAGTGAATGAGCATGCTGCATGCGGCATGCATGGTATGGATACTAATTTTCATGTGTGAAGAATATCTCCCAAATTGATATGCCAGTGCTAAAGAATTTGGCATCTTACGCCACATACATGATAGCTGACGACAATGTTTTTTCATGTGTCCATCCAAGGGGAGAAAAATATTCATCTTGTGTCATTTTCAACTCTGACTTTTCCTTTGAACAACAACACTATGGTAAAAACTCTTGTCAGCTATTGCTCTTTGTTGCAGTTGGTATTTTGCCCAATGTAGCCCTTAATAAAAAATTTTTGTTGACAGAGATAAAACAAAGAGTAACCTCCATGGTTGATGATTCTAACATTATGCAACAGAAATCATTATTAAAGGGCAAAATCATTATTGATGTGCTCAAGATCCCAGCCCACATTCATTTCTTATTGTTTCAAAAGCAATCAGATGATTTGTATAACCATTCATATTAAGGTTTTCTTTTATTCTGTCCTTCTTTTATTTATTATACTGAAGCAGAAACCATACTCATTATTCAACAAACCGTACAAAGAAAAACAAAGCAACCCCTGCCTTTATAAAAATAATAAGGGTCAACTGCCTGATTCTTTCTTTCTTTCTTTCTTTTATTTTTTTCAATCCAAAATGAGCAAAGATAAAATGCCAGTTTTGCAGGAAAAGAAAAAAATGGAGAATTTTCTTGTTGTTGATAAAAGCAGATGAGGATAAAAGAGAAAAATAGAGCACCCATTGGATCGGAAAGAGCTTAGGCCTCATTGTTCCCATTCATTACACATTGATATTGTACAAACAAAGACAACTTTCTTGTCTTTTGCTGCCTTAATTATAACAGCCTGCCCCATTTTCCTCCCATTGCCAGCTAAGTGCATTTCCTAAAGATGAACAAGAATCCAATCCCCTCTTTCAGTGGCATAAGTTGCATCATGTCTCTCCCCATTTCATCTATCTAAGCTAAGGGCTAACAATACAACCAAATGCATGCAGCTGCATCATTAACTGCCCTTTTTCTTTTTGAAGAAATTTAGCTTACAAACCTCCAAAAGTAGGTTGATCACCAAGCGAAATAACCTGCCTAGGAAAGTTTCAACCAATGAAGTTGAGGCCCTACCAGTCGTCTAGTAAATGAAGTTTTGGTGGAGATCTGTGATTATAGTTATAAATACGCAAGATAATGTTAGGGGAAATGACTGACAAGTCAATGCCCCTAGGCTAATGCTTTGGTTATACCTAAAAGTTCGAAGGGGTTGTGCAATGAACCAAATGCTGAAACACTGACTCTTTTTCACTGGTTTGACGACTTGTTCATTTTTCAAAAACACATGCTTGCAAATCTCTTATTGCCTCAAGTCAAATAACATCATATCTGATTACATTACTTCTTTCCTTGATCTTACAATTTAGATAACAAAATATATTATTATTATTATATATTTGCAACCATATTTGCCGTACACGCCATGTTGCCAGTCTCCAAAGGACAGATGTATCAGCAATTGTGTTCCCCATATGAGGGATGGAACTATGGAGAAAAAGTTAAAGACTTTGAAGGACTCTAGTCTAATCAGATAGCCCTACGTTGAGCTTGCTTTTTTTCTCTTTTGGACCGATTTCAAGGCTTCATTTAGGACTTTCTCAATTGAAATACTCATCCTAAAGCTTTACCTACAAAACTCACTTACCTTATCCTAATCCAAATCTTAAAGTGTCGGTCACAGAGTCAATCCTGTATAACTGAGTAAGTTTACAAGTTTTCTACTTCGAGAGTAAATGGTTTTGGTGTTCTTGTCGCCTACATGATTTTTACTGAAATTGATCTTAAATGTATAATCCTCGTAAAATATAATACATTTTATCTTAATTAGAATAACTGAAAAACCTCTATACTTCAAATTTTATTTTAAAAAAATAAGTTTTGATAGTGAAAAACAATTGAGGAAAATGTAATGCTTCTCTCAATCTAGCAGAATGAAACTTGAATGAAGTTTTAGTATAGCATGGACCAGCCAGAAGATGGGCAAGCCATGTGCTAGTCATACCGTCAGGTTCAGGAGAAAAGATGGAAAGGGTGTTTGATGTTGTATGGTGGGCTCCCTTAGTGTTTCCGCTTTAAGACTAAGATGACAACTCTACCGGCCCGGACATCATTAAAAGCTTCGAGTACAATTAGTCAACTCCGTGGCCAGCTTATTGAGGAACTAGAGCCAAAGGAGGCAACAAGTATCCGCCTCGTATCTCTTGATTTGTCGATTTCAGATCATCATATTTTCAGCTGGACCATTCAATCAGAAGAAATCTTAACATAAGGCATTCTAACTTATAAATTAATGAATATATGGCATGTGTTCATTCTTTGTGAGCAAGAAATGGTCATTAATTAAATGCTCTTTTTCTTTTGGAAGAGAAAGGTTTTTAGCAATCAAATTTCAATTCTAATAAAGGAGTAACGAACAGATTTCAAAACAGACCCAAAGAGGAACTTGTCAGGGAATTACAGGTAAGTCGGCCTCAAGTTACAAATCTCAAATCATATGAAGTTTCCCGGAATACTCCGGATTATATAGTTTACTAAATAAAGCTATTCTGAGTATATGGGCAGAAACTTTAAACAGGAAACACGACCAGAATTCAATATACTGGTATATATGATCATTCCAATTCTGTACAATAAAAGAAGGGTCTAATTTCATTTACAGTAAACTTGATAATCTTACACAAACTTAAAACTTATCAATCTGTCATACACTAATCCCAGATCCATTATTGGATTTCCGCCCGTCACACAGCATAGAGCCTTATAACTTGATCTATCTTACCTCGGCAAACAGGGCAAAGGCCCTTTTTGGCCTTTATCTCATTTAAACAAGACATGCAACCAGCCATATGACCACAGGGGATGCATGCACCTTCAATTGGAGCTTCCCAACATATTATACATGAGGAAGAACCACCTTGTTCTTTAACATCATTTGCGGAGGCTCCATAACCTGTTGTCACTGAAACAGGCAAATCACCTGGACTGGGATCAATTGAAGGATAATGAATCAGTTCTTCATCTAAAACAGCCTTGGGAATTGGTGGAGCAGATGGAGCTGAAGAGTCAGTAACATAGACTGCACTTGTTTGGACAAGAGGGGAAGGATCTGCCAGGTTTTGGACATGATGGCTTTGTTCACCAGTTGGCCTAGAATCAGCCATACCCCAGTCATTGTAGTCTTTTTTTGTTGGTCCGTCCATCCATCCACTGTGATCCCCAAGGGTTTGGACATGATGACTTTGCTTGCCAGCTGGCCTAGAATCAGACGCAACCCAGCCATTGTAGTCTTTTCTTGTAGGTCCATCCATCCATCCAGTATTACTTAACTCTGAATGTGCCTGTCCAACAGCAGGACCCCATTGATTATATCTTTCAATATGTGCAGAATTCTCCCAACCATTAGCACTAATTGCCCCAGAGCTCTGGTTATTATCCAGTTCTGCAGGTTCAGCAGCAGTCTGATGTGCAGTTGCTGCACTGGAATTTTGGGTATCAAGATCTGTTGCAGAAGGGATAACCTAGAACATTGAAGTTCATGTTACAAAAGATACTTACTGCATGTTATTTAATGCATTTTATCAAACAAAGTGAAGCAAAGTAATACTGTTTGTGATACATAAAGACCAACTTTCCAAACTAATCCAACATGACAAATGAGTTATTAACCAAAACAATCAACATCCCAACTGACTAATCACAGAAAATTCAAGAAGACAAAGTGCACTCAGTTGACTAACTTGATCAGTGAACAAATCAAAGATGCTAAATCAGAAACCAGACCTTTGAAGCATTCCTTTTTAACAGAACCAAATGACTAGGCATAAACATGTCTTTCATTACAACTCCAATTATATAGCCTCCATGACTTTAAGGGCAGCATTCAAAACAATTTTTACCAAAATGCTGCCCAGAAAAATAATGAACTCTTATTTTCCAGTCATTGCTGTTGGCATTTTAACTCAAGCAGAAGCCTATCACTCTAGTTAAGATAATCAGACAAATGAGAGCCCCATACAATTACAATGAAGCAATGATCCTAGTTTCACAAGAATGTCTTGTGATGAAATTTTCCTGAAATATTCAATAGCTATGTTAGTTTTCAAATATACCTTTTTGAAGTAACAGTGTAACACTAATATACCACTTTAAAGATAAAGCATCTGACTTCCATTTCTAAAGCTGATATATACACCCATCTCCATTGCATCTGCTCAGCTAAGATTTCTGCTTTTTGTAACAAATTAAATTTCTGAAGACACCATATATTATCACCTCTCTGAAGATTGATCATGCATGTATTTAGTTTCTTTTTTGCAAAAAATTAGACTGTGAATTTCAGCAAGATGATACAGAATCAACTAAAACTATAGATCCCTGAACATGTACCTGAGAAATTCCTTTGCATGCACTATATAACCACCGAAGCTGCTGTTTGTCCCCCTCATTTCCAGATGCAAGCTTGTATCGAGTTTCTAATAGATAAAAATGAAATGAGTAAGAAGGTTCAAACACCCAGAGATTCAACATATGAAAAGATTGTTGGTGAACACAAAGGGGAAATGGCAAAGTCAATGTCTATTCTATTTAATCGTTACATTTACAACCGCCTCCATAGTTAAATTGTTGAGTATTTTGATTTAACTAAAATTCGAAATCTTGCATTCTATGTTTGCTTGATTTCTCTACATTTTTTTTTCTCCTTGTTTTTTCTTGAGCAATGTTACAATAAGTGGTATTAAAGCCTCAGGTTTGGTGAATCAACATTTCACAAAAGATGTCCAAAGCTACTAGTTTTATGAATTTCTCAATTAAGAAGTTTGATTGGAAGACCAATTTTAATACAGTGGCAAAGAAGGATGAAAGATATCCTTGTGTAGCAAGGCTTGATGCGCCCCTTGCTAGAAAAGGTGAAAGACGACAAGATGACATAAAAAGGACGTTGAATGGGTAGAGTTAAAGGCATAATGTGTTAGCATTATTCGGTTTTGCATCAAGGATAACATTTTTAATCATGTTATTAATGAGTAATCCCCTTCAAAGTTGTGGGTGATGTTGAAAAAGATTTATTTGGTGAATATCTTTTGAACAAGTTGTAGTTTAGGAAAAAATATATCTCTTAAAGATGGAAGAGAGCGAAGACTTAATGCATGTATGAACAAGTTCAACATGATCGTTGATCACTTGAAGAAGGTTGACATAAAGGTGGACGAAGAGGAGAAAACATTGTTATTCCTTGCACCACTTCCTACCTACTATGAGGTATTTATAGAATCTCTAATTTGTGGCAAACATACAATAACATTAGAGCAAGCACAAGCAATGTTGATGTCCCATGAAGTCTGAAAGAAAAATAAGGAAGAGGTTAGAAATTTAATTAACTCACATTGGTGGTTAAGAGTCAACAGAACAAGTCAACCAACAAAGGATCTAAAAGGTGACAAGTTTAGATCCAACTATGTTCAATGCTTTTGATGCAAAGGGTATAAGCATATTTGATGGGATTGTCTTATGAAAGCTAATGAGGGAAATTGGAACAAAAGTAAGCTTGCTCTCATTACCAATAATGATTATGATACAATCCTCACAACTTTTGAAGGTTATGCAAATTCTAAAGATGACTGGTATTTAGGTTCTTCTTGTGTCACTCACATATGCTCCTAAAACAATTACTTCGATTCGTTTTAAGAAGAATTTGACTTTGAGTGATAAGTCAATTGTGAATGTTATGGGTTTAGGACTTGTAAGAATCAAAATGCTTGATAGGATTGTGCAATCTTTGGTGGTGTGGCCTATGCCTCAAGGATGTGTAGAAATCTAATATTATGGAGCCTTTAAACTCAGGTATGGATATTCTGCCAATGGTGGAGCGTTAAAAGTCACACAAGACGACATAATCCTGATGAGAGAGAATTTGCATAATGATTTTTATCATCCAAAGTGTGAGACTTTGAAAGTATGTAAACAGTCCATAATGGTAACTACTAAAAACAGGTTTCATCTACCAAGAAGGAGATGAAAGGTTTCCATGGAATAGATGATTAAGAGATGACGAAAAATCTTACCAATTTTGGTGAATTGGAGGGGTCGTGAAGGTCCTAATCCGAAGTCAATAAGTGTCATTGACTTGATGGCCACATATCTGCATTGGTTGTTAGTGAAATCAAGCATTGGATCATGCTTGATTCGCTATGTGTAGTCAAGGTAATTTTGAAGGCCAAAGGTTAGGAAAGTCTAGTACTTGGAGAGTTCAAAATGTTGGAAAGTCAATGAATCATGGAGTTGCAATTGATTGCAACGAGTGGAAGAAGTTTGCAGAGTTTAAATTAAAGTAAAAGGAGGAGATCGTTGAGTTTTTTTGTTTGACTAATATTTTACTTGGTATACAATATCACTGATTGTATGTTTTAAACATCTTATTCTATATCAAGTCCTAATCTTATTCTACTTTTGATTTTTTATTATAGAAGTGGTTTCTTAAGGCTCTGCAAGCTGTGCAGTGTTTTGACAGTTCTAGAGAGAGAAACACTCAGGCTTTTACTCTAGGTGGAGCTAGAGTATGTTTGAGTGAGTGTTCTTGTGAGGCTATTAAGATTATGTGTACAAGGGATCTAGAGAGATTTTATTGTATTTAATTTCTCAATAGTAGAACTACTTCACTTTGTAGATGTAGACAAGTGGCCAAATCACATAAATTTTTGTGTTTTTTGTTTGCTTGACTCCTCAACGTCTTTGTTTCCTTGTTACTTGAGCAATTTCACAACATAAACAATTCACCAATCATAGAAAACTTCCAAAGCTGCCATCTCAATTTGGACGAGTTAAATACACAATGGTGGAGTTTGCCTCATCTTATTGACATGTAGGGCAGAACAATGGTATGATAAAAGAGAACAAAAACAAAGTCATAAATCCGAACTCAAACATTTAATCAACCATTTTTATATTAATGATTTATATAGAAATCATGAAATACCAAAGCTAATCAGAATACCACAATTATGAGGCAAGCATGATGCAGGATCTTTACTGATGTGCAAAGGTCACATGCAACAGCCAAAAGAAGGAACAACCATTCAATTAATAAGACGCCCCCAATCCAGTGCCTAAGGGCAGTAAAGAACAAGAGGAACCATAACATCACTAAAAGTATTCTTAATCATGGTCAACTACTTATCTACCAAAATGACAATGGGCTCACTTACTTATCAGGGAAAAAAATAACCACAAAAGAAAAATGGGTTCAGTTCTAAGAAGTTACTGGTTTGATCAACTATGGCAAGTGATGGATCTGATTGATGAAATTTGGGCTCTTCAATTTTGGCCTTCCAAAGAGCAATCACTATGTGAGGCTGGGCATCCTGCTCATATCAAGAACCACTTTGAAATACTAATAAATAGATGGAGATGTGAAATATAAACATATAAATTAGAAAAAATCAATATCTTTGAACTGAAGCTACAAACTTGAAGCCCCTGCAACACAACTTACTATGAAACTAGTGAACAAAATCCACCAATTATTAGCCACTTAATTTGGGTGCTACATAGGAGGTAAACCATAGCTTTTCCCCCAAAGGGGATGTATGCTGCACATCCCAAGATTACTAACGGAAGCATATAAAGCAAGCAGACTGATGTATGACATCTGCCCTTCTCGCATGCAAACAAGTAACTTAAGAAACACTGTCAAAGTTTATAGTAAAAATCATGCCTTTTCCCCAAGAAAACAAACTTAAAAGGAAAACCAAAAGGGGATTATGCAATGGCTATGGTAACTTCTCTCTCACAAATTATTTATAGAATAATCCTAAAGGTCATTCAACAATATTTCCCAGGGGTCTAGGGTGAACGTCAAAGCATTGCATCAGAAGCAAGTTGACCTAACCTGCAAAGTGGAATATATGGCAAGCTCAAATCTGGGAGGTTTCATAGGATTACCAGAACCACAAGGGATAACGACAACCCAGCTGCAAGAATGCACCCTGATCAGCAGACAAGTAATGCACTACAAGGAATTTGAACAATTAATTGTATAAAAATTTTGTAATGTGCATCAGTTATGTTCTAGCCTTTCAATGAACTTGATTATTTAGAAAAGATATCAAGAAAAATGAGATAAATAGGCAGCAAATGTACATTGTACGAACATTTTTCTTGATAACAACTGAGGAGCAAATCCACCAAGAAAGCCTGGACCACGAAACTCCCGCAACCATCCACAGAAACAGCAAATATGATTCTGGATAGAAGAACATATGCATGAAGCTTTGAATAACAATCTGCAATGGCAAGGAAGAAATTTGATAAATTACACTCATATCTCTCAAACATACCTCAATTGCACGGACAACATTTGTACATCCCTTGATTCTAGCAACCTCAAGTGGAGTATGACAATCATCATTCCTCAATAAAGCATTTGCTGAAAACATTAATGTCAAACAAGAGCTCCTTATGCATGTAGCAAATACCAAACCAGATCATAGTTCCCACCCACCCCCCACAGCCTCCTCTACCATTTTCCAAGAGTTAAGCAAATAGCATCTCAAACAGTACTGCATAGGAAGACATACCACCATGAGAAAGAAGCAGCTTAACAGTTTGCTCCAGGCCTCTTTTTGCAGCATGATGAAACGGAGTCCCTGCATTACGTCCTGCCAACATTTGCAGGTTAATTAAGGAAGCAGAGTTAACGCAAGATATTATTTATTACACAGAACAAAATCAAAATTTTTGCTGATTATGCGCCCAGTTTAAAATGTTGTAAGCATGAATTGAGACTGCCTGCACTGTGCAACACAATATATAGCTTGTCTGAAGAGTTACCATTTATTTAAAAACGAATTACTTGGGGCAAATTATACAACCTAGTGAAACCTACCAGGGCGGTAAGCATTGACATTGGCACCCATTTCAATGAGAGTTTTGACCACATGTATTAGTTCAGGATTCATGCATGCCACAATGAGGGGAGTCTTTCCATCTCTGTCAATCCACTACATAACAAAAACAACTTAGATGAAAACTTTCATTCTACAAAACACACAAATAAGGAAGTATCAACCATAAATGACCAAATTACTTCTTTCCCTTCTTTTCTGTTTTTCCGCAAACAATAAAAGGCACCCAGTGTCCAACATATCCAATAAACACAAGCCGAACTCCCAAACTATTCCCTAAAGGCCAGTACTTTTATTGAATTTCCATCACATATATCTTAGAAAGCTACATGAAATAAGGGAAATAATTAGTTAGGGTATGCACCTCAACGGTAGCACCTTCTCTGCAAAGAGCTTTAATAGCATCCACGTTTCCAGCACTTGCAGCCTGATAAAGCAACTCGTCTTTGGATTGCTGTTGGCCCATCGTATCAAGTTTCTGACCCATCAACGAGACTTTAACAAAATGAAGATAACCCACAAATTTGTTCAAGCAAAAAAGTGAACTACAGAAAGGCACTGAATCTTAGAGCTACGTTTTAGCTCCTATGAACCAACAATCAGCTATCGGGCTTTTTTTTTGGGGGGTGGGAGGGGTGGGGGGGGTTTCTTTTTCGTGAGTCAATGAGAAGCTTCAGTATCAAGCTTTGAAGGAAAGAAATGTAGAAGAGTCAGAGTGGTAAACGATTTCTGAGAGGAAACTTCTGAAAATCTTGAAATTTTGTGTTCTGTTAATATGAGGACACTGAGAAACAGAGTGTTGAGGGGAGATTTTTGTCAGATTAATGGGCAGTGATATCGTGAGGAATGCTCACCCCAAAGGAGCCACGTAGACCTTCGTGGGATTTCAGGCACTTTCTCCAAATATAAAGGATAGTGTTGTTTTCTTTTTTCTTTTTTTCCAGCAGATCAAAATCCTTATTATTACCAGTAATACACATTAGATATTTTACGAGATATAATTTTCTTTTTACATTATATAAAGTTTTTACTTTTTTACGAGTTTAGCTTAACAGGCAATGGCAATTACAATTACCGAGAACTACCGGACAATGGAGACATTAGAGGTAGGGTCCTAGTGATTGTCTAAGCGAAATGAGTCCAGAACTAAATTTTTTCGTCACCCGAGTGTTCAAGCACGTTGATTACATAAGAGACGGGAGATTGACTTCTCGAAAAGACTTTCAAAACATTGCACGACAAGGGTGACTGACAGAACTACATCTTAAACGTCCATAACTTGTCAGCCTTTTGGAAGGATTTTTTGGCACGTAATACATTTAAACAAACACGGAAAGTACTAATGAAAACCAAAAAGTGCATCTCAACTATCAAAATGCAGGTGATCGTTTCCCCCCACCACTAATTAGACTGAGCTACTACTCAGCAACTCCACCAAATCGCCCTTCTTCATCTTGGAGAATCCCTTCAAACCACGAGACTTCGCAAGTGCCCTGAGTTCTGGTAGCTTCAATGCACTCAAATCCTCATGTCCAATCTGCTGTTCCCTGTCCTCCTCATCAACATCAGAAGATTCATCCTCTGACAACTCATCCAAGGTATCAGGCTCTTGATAAATTAACTCAGGCTCCAGCTCTGGCTCAGTTTCAGACTCTAAATCCTCCTCCAATTCAGGCACGTGATCACGTGCGGGAGGTGACTTGGCTGAACTCAAATTTCTCTTCCCATCTGAACTTCCATGTCCGACAGAATTGACAGTCTCCTCACTGGAATAAATCGGCTGATATTTCATTTGTGGGACAGGTGACTTCCGTCGGAAATTTGATGCTGGTCTGTTTAAAGTAGGGGCATAAGGTTCTTTGGCCTCACTCCTCACTCTATCATTTGAATCAAAGAAGCTGGAGCCTTTATCTTCATTGGAAGATCCATTCACTTCTGGCTGATCCAAACTTAGGTCTCTGCTACTGCCAATGCTGTTGTTTCTCTTGCCTTGTTCAACTGAGTGTTTCCTCAATAGCTTAAGGAGAGAATCAACTGTTTCACTCTCCTTACCTTTTCCCTGCGAGGCTTCAGTTTTTTTATCTTCTTTAGCCACAGCTCTTTCTCGAAGTTGAGTTTGGACCTTCCTGAAAAGCTCCACAATCTCCTTCTCTCTTGGACCTGGGACTGCAGTGGCTTGGAATTTTGTGGAACCGGAGAGGGAGAGTAATGGCCCATTTTTTGAAGATAACATTTCAGATTCATCTATACTTTCAAAGTTCTCTCTGTCTTCATTTTGCCTATTCCTCCCTCGAAAACCATGCCTTTGCCTTGAGAAGTCTGGGTTTCTCCTGTGACCACTAGAACCTGCTCTGCACACAAAAGATATTCCCTTGGAACCGCATTTCAAAGATCTGATTTTCACCTGTGAACATATTCTGTGGTCTCTAGGTGAAGAGCAAGGAGATAGAGTCACTGCTCTTCTAGAAATAGCTGAACAGGAGAGATATCTACATTCTGTTGTTCCATAACCTACAAGAAAATCAGCACCATTTAAGGAAAAAAAAATAATAAATAATAAAAACATAATTTAAGAAGCAAGACTATTTTGAGCCTATTTCTTTACCCTGTGACATACTTGCTCAAAAATCCGAATGACCAAAAACAACCAATTAATAACACACACCAACAATCTAGCCCAGTAGATACCTTATATAAATCCCACAACCAACATCAATCTTCACAAAGTTGAAATAATGCAATCACTTTAAACAGGAAAAAATGAAATTGAACTTTCTCTGGAAACAAATCTCAGCATGCTTGTTAAACTAATCTTGTCAGACAGTTTCTTAGATAAGCAACAAATAAAAAGAATGAAAAGCACCAAAAGTAACCAACTCTTTTCTGAGCAGATGCTCAGAAACACAACAAAGGTCTACTTGTGCTATGCAGACAATATCAAATACAAACTTCAATGTTAGCTAAAAGCTTATTTTCCAACTGGCAGTGCATTCTTTTAAAGGCTGCGCGCATTACATTGTCCTCAACTTTCAGCTCTATGACTCCAAGCATGCTTTATGTTTTATTAACTAATGCTGATAATAAAAGCTTACTGCATTATTTTTTCATGTACTTCAAAAAAATCGTATAAAAACCACCAATCAACCATTACCAACTTAGCTGCTTTTGCTAATACCAAATCACTGCTGCCACTCCACCAATCCTCTACACCCAATACTACCACCGTGTCAAATCCAAGATTATTTACCCCCGTGTCACCAGAGGAAGAATGCAGTGAAACCAGCAAATCAAGACATGAGTGTCTCCTTCTCTGGCTAATCATAAAAGGAAATTACTAATTGGGGATGCTAAAATCAAATGCATAATTCAATCATTTTTCTTCTCCCAAAAATGCAATTAAAAGAATTAGAGAAAGAAAACCATAACTCAATTCAGCAACCTCCAAAACAACAAGAATATAGACCTAAACAAATTTAATAAGTCAAACTTAATTATCTTTAAACCAATTCAGAGAAGCTAGCGAAAATACTCAAGATAATCTAAGAATTATATTAATAACGGTTAAGCAGAATTAAAAGAAAAAATGGGCAAGCTGAGATAAGTTAAAAGGAAGCAATGAAAAGTATGAAAGCCCCAAAGCGGAGCTCTGCTCAATAAAAAAAAACCCGTTTGAGCCCTCGACCTCGAAAGAGCAAATATTTCCTTTCATTTCATTTCTCACGGTTTCTTGGAAACCAAGCGGAAAGGAAAGGCCCCAAGAGACAGCAAGGAAGAGAAATTTACCAGGAATGTTATTGGAAACGAGATGAAGTGCATGCGACATGAGTTGGAGAGTTGTGCTGAAGGTTCAAAAGAAAGCGTTGTAGCACTTTTGCATTCTCTCTTGGGAAGGTTTCTGGGTTTTTAAGTGAGGTTTTCGCTGTTTGCTATATATTATATAGGCCATTGATAAGGGACTTGCTCGATAATTGTCATTTGTTTATGGGCAAATAGTGGATTAAGGGATTGAGGGATGGTCAGGAGGCCCGAAACTGGGCCGAATCAGGCCCCAAAAATGTGTCCCTGAAAACGGAAGAAGGAAAGAGGACTGCCTGCCTTGTCCTGCATGCTCATCTCTACTCTCAAGGATGCTTAAAAGCTTAAAGTATCATATCTCATTGCATTCTTTCTAATACTTATAGAATTTTTGAACGAAATCTTAACCTTTAAAATTTATGACTTGTTAATAAAAACACCACTTTTACTTATCATTTTATACCTACACGATACTATCACGTGACCATACCTAATCATGTCATCAAATCACTTCTTTATCTATTATAATATATCTATACCACATAATATAAAATAATAAATAATATTTTAATAAAATAACAATTAATCAATCATTAATTATAAAATTATATTTAATTCAAAATAAAAATAAAAAAAATTTAATTAAACTGAATAATAAATTTTTCCAATAATTCAAAAAACAAACTATTTATATTATACCGATTATTTTTGTATCAGACTTTCTTCTCTACTTTTTTATTTTCCTCTCCTGTCAAGGTAAATCAGGCATCAAAAGAGTGCTCCAACCTTGGAACCTGAACAAATGAAGATAAGTCAAGACTCAATAGCCAGCCACCAGATATAAAGATGCTCCATCTTCTTTCCTTTTTCCAAAAAATTAGCTACGCTACTCCCAAATTACAGACCGTTTAAAGGCAGTTGTTCGATATAATTGAAATTCAAAATTCAACACAGGCTGCCTATCGAGTTCTGAATAAATAACCCAATTGCAAGCACCTCTTAAGGACAAACGGCCGCCCCAATCACATGAACCTAAATACTTCCATCTTTTATTGTACCATTTTTTTTTTCTTTTCTTAACTTGCATGCAAAACTAAAAGGTCACCCACAGGGGAAAAGGGGCAATAACAACAATAGATACACGCTTAAAGGAGTCAGCATCAAGTGTGGCCAGTTTATGCTTTGTGATTTTTCGCCATTTCATTGACATCATGCTTTGTGATTTTTTGCCATTTCATTGACATCCAGCTCTATTTCCAACACTGGAGAATCCTGTCGCATGCTGAAATGACTGTTACAGGAACAAACAAGTTTCAGCAATCAACAAAATGTCACCTTTTGTAAAACAAAAATGGTTTGAGATAATTATATCCCAGCTACCTGTTCTGCACAGGACCATGATCAACAGCTGTCCGCAGACAATATATAACTCGGCCAACAATGTCTGTCATGGGAACTGGACCATATAACCGACTGTCCTTTGCTTCCTATCATCTCAAAAGGAGAAAAACAAAAACAATAAAAAATGGAGAATATGGATCAGGTACTGCCAAAGCCATATAAATGGTTGAATAAGTTCTTCATTACTCATGCAAAACAGGTTCAAAGAACATAGCTCATAATAGTAAAGAGACATGCATGTAATAGCTAATAAGCAGCCTTCTAGAATCAAGATCACAAACTGGATGGCAGTTATCAAATTCACCTTTCCATCTCCCTAAGTATTGAGCTTTCAGGCACAAAAAGTTGCTTCACCAGAACTTTTTAGTGATAATGGTTAGAACTCTTCCAGAAATCCACTATATAGCCTTGATAAAATAAATGGAGGATGTTCACCCTTAAAATTCCTTCTCTGGCCAACTTATACAGCCACCACTGGCCAACTTATACAGCCACCACAAGGGGCTCTGCCAAAATTCCAGCTCTCCCAGAGTGGTAATGAACACCGTTTTCTGTTTTCTCAAATCTAAATGATGCCTACCGATTTATACAAGCATAGCAACTAAAACTTTTATCAATTGTAACATTTATTAATATTTTATACCTTGGGCTTCAATTTTTCATTGTCAGCCAGCACCCAGCACTGGTCCTTTTCAAGAACAAATGACTCATCTTTCTCATCAGTAGACACCATTTCATATCCTTCAATGGCAGCCAATCTTCTGACCAGATAGTTATCTGAACTATCAGGGTCCTTTAAGACAACAACATCTCCAACAAAAACTCGACTGTTCAGAAGTTATGCATAAAGTTAGGAAACCTTGAAATCATATTCAAAAAAGAAGAGTACATATGAAAGATATATCGCACAGAAGAGGCAAGAGAGAAAGGGGACCATAAGAAGATTCTGCTTCAATAACAGTGATTGAACCATGACTCATGAATGAGAATGCCATGTCAGCTAGCTTTATACTTCAAGTTATCTTCACACATATGTACATACAGTTATACATACAGAATTGTTTATTTGCATACATATTTAGAAGTAATGATGGATTAAATGGCTGAACCAGAGAAAGTGCTTGGCCTTGCAACACAATTGTTAATTTTATAACATGGCTTGTACATATACAATTAGATGGAAGCCCGGGAACTGATGTTCAAAATGAGTAATATAAAATTATAAATTGAACTTAAAAATGAACGGCAAAACATTTCAAACAGGTCAAGTCAACAAACATCTACATGCACAGATTCTTGGATGATTGAAGTGGATTCATCATCAATTTGTAACGGACCAGCTCAAACCAGAGTAAAGAAACCATAAGTTTATTTTTCAGGTGTTGTAGGAACTTGCACATTTAAATTTTCACAGTGAAGTGAATCTACGAAAAACTGTACCAAGAATAACAACAAAAAGCTGCACAATTTGAAAAGAGAAAAACCATTCATTCCAACAAAACAACAAAATAAATTCTTCTTTGAGAAGAAAAAAAAGGAGTAGTATTACGTTGGGTCTGCAGCAGCAATCTTCCGAACAAGAAGAGTACCCCCTTGTGCTCCGATAGTTGGGGCCATGGCCTCTCCTTTATTCCAGTGTAAATAAGTCAACTTTCCCTGAAATAGATTTTTCCAAACTGCATCGTGTACTTCCCGGTCACTGATTTGACCTCTCTTATAGCTCTGTTTCACATTAAGGTTCCTGTTAGGAAAAGAGAGCTAACAAAAACCTATCCATAATTCTGCATTTCAGAAGCATTAAAATTATTTAGCAGAACAAACTGGAAGCAAGAACCAACCAGACAAGCTATCTATGTATTTCAAAAGTTCCATTACAGACGGAAGTACCTCTAAATCATAAATTAAGCATGGAGACTTCACAAATAAAGCTCATGAACCCTTTTTTATAATTTAAAACATTCCTCAAATTCTCTACAAATTTCCAACTTTTTTTAGCAAAAGTATTATTCATATGAAAACTGATATAACCAACAAAATTATACAGGGTTTTCTTAATGTAATGGAATTTGAAGTTGCTAGCTTATTCTTGAGCTACTAGTAAACTGCTGGTCACAGAAAGACCCCAGTTTTAGCCTTTGGCAAAAGTCACAAGGATGGAACATGTTCTGCTTACATTTGCCCATTGACATAGAAGCCCAGCAATCAGCATGGTGCTTAACTTGGGCCAAAGTTGCAAGATGATATATTTTCTGTGACAAGTTGACCAGAAAAGTTGTGGAATAACAAATCTCATTGCAATTCATCATAAAAGATGAGAACAGAAACTGTAGACTCCCCTCAACCTTAGCCCCGTTTGGATCTCACAAAATAGGAAGCAAGTGCAAAGAAAAAATAAAAACCTCTAACAATTAAATGAGTCCTTCCCTTCACTATTTCAGTCCAATGTTGAAATGAAAGGTTGACCAAAAGACCTAAAATCACAACTTAAGAGCCTTAATTATTGCCTTCTTGCGCACCAGAAAATTTTCATATCATACAATGAAGCATTTTTAGTTGACTACAAAAGTTAACCCAAAAGGATGTCAGTCTGCTGCAAAGTTGGTGCAAGACCTCAAAAAAGAAAGGTCATAAAATCCTTCAAAGGGGAAAAGAGATGTTTGCAAACTTGTTAAAGAAGCAGTTACTATCATAGCAAGCCAGTTAGATTGTTTTACAGATGGGTATTTCCTCGTTTTTATATCAATGACACTTGGAAGAAAGATGTACATGCCTTAAAGAAGAATTTGATTCCATGCTTACTAAATCTTTAAGCAGAAATGGGATCTGTAAGGGGCACTAAGCAATGTCCATGTAATTTTCATTTATGCTAAGATGCCCAATATAGTTAGCAAATAAATGTTTGCCCTGTTCCTGAGGCAAGTCACTCGCATAATACAACAAATGCACCTACTATTTAATTTATTCAACTCAAAAGTATATGCAATTGTAAATGGAAAATTTGCTCCCCGTAGATGATACAAATAAAAAGAATAAAAAATCATTGCCCGTACTTAACTTTTGCTAGGGACCAACAACCGGATTTATGTCTCCACCTGCTGCCTAAATTATACTACTAGTTACAGCATGAATTATATGATCTTCCACCTTTTTGTCAAGCCCCACATTGGTGGACTTAGGCTTCAAAAATCATACTAACATCAAGACTATAATGCAAGGGAATGCATTCTAGCATTGGCCCTAGTGAAACCTAGCTTCAAACACTGATTTTAACATTCTATCTAGGAACCCAGTTTTAAGCAAACCATTTCCCTATCAATATCAAAATAAATCAATCAATACATATAATTAAAACTGATTTGCTATCATTAAACTCAAGGAATTTTTGCACACTTTCTAAGAATTTCACTACATGCAATAATTTGCTTGGTAATTTTGAAAATATACGACCATAGGACTTCAATGAAAATAGAGGTTAAAAACACAAGATGGCATTCAGAAATCAGAACCATTCCAGTATCAAGATGAAACCACCGATTCTCAAAACCCTTCGTAGCAACAATTTAAGAATCCAAAAAAGCTCATGCATCAAAAGAACAAAATGAAAACATTGGAAAACTACCCAAATCACCAAAAAAGTCTCCACCTTTACCCAAAAAAACAAAACTCAAATTCCGATCACGAAATCAACAGAACCGACGAAATGAACCATACCCAACACTCCAAAATCATAACTTCTGCACATATTCATAAAAACGATCGAAGATAACCAAATTCGAAATAAAAAGATAAAGTGACACTAAACGGGAAGAGATAAGATAAAGAAGTGACCTTCCAGCTGAGAGAGACGGAGTACTCGAGCTTGTGAGCTATGTATCGAAACCACGTCGACAAAGAAACCATTGCCGAGTTTTACCCAAACTGTTTTGCTTGTTCGTTCTAGACTAGATTTGCAGGTGAGGAGGCTTTTTTGTTAAACCCCCTTGATGTTTTTTTTTTTTCTTATTTTTCCTTTTTTATTTTGATGCGGAAAGGGGTTTTCTTTTTCCAGCACTAGAATTGGCCTGTGCGTTGCGCTCGGGCCAAATTAAAAACCTTGGTTGAAGTATTGATGATAAAAAGAATATACAAAAATTTTTTTACATCTTTTACTCTTATCGTACATTTGGTATGGGAAATAGCTATGCTATTCCCACTCTATTCCTTTCCTAACTGTCAGTTATAACTTTATTTGATTAGTGGTACAATAATAGCAATTTGTAAATAATATTTATTTTTTAAAATCGGTAAAAACTCTTTTTCAACTAAACCTGATCTTCCCTTTTGATATTATCTATTTCATGTTTCATGGAATAATTATTAAAATTGTCATGATTAAATTATTTCTTTTAAATTTAAAAAATTATAACCCTATTTATATAAAATATTTTTTTTCTCTCTTCTTCCTTTCCCTCTTTTTCTCAATCGCATGGATCTCGTCCACGGTTTCCATCTCTACTAGTAACATCGCCTCTCCCATCCATATTTTCAACTACGTTACTTTCTTCCATAGTCCAAGTACTTGCTTATTGTGCTCTTGTTTTCTGTTGAAAGTGAAAATGACCCTATGTTGAATTATTTTGAAAATGATGTGATTTGCTTTTATCTGACTTGTGTATTTCTTGATATTTTGTTTGTGGGTCGAGTTTGTTCTTTATTTCTTTGATTCATTAACAATATTATAGATATGTTTAGTAGTTGTGATTCGGGTAAATTTTGTTTGCTCTTATATTAATAAAAAATTAGATATAAAATAAAAATTAAAAAGATAAGTAGAAGAAGAAGAAGTAGGCAAACTTCAATCTTAGCTTCTTTTGTCTATAATGTTTTTTCTGTAAGATTTTCTTTTTCTTTTTTTTGGTTTTGTTTTGTAGGGGTCCGGGTATTTAGGAGAGAGAAAGGAGAGAATGTTTCTTTGTTAGAAGAAGGCTTATTAATTTGGGTTAGTTTTGTAATTCTTTAAGCTATAAGTTGTTTTAGCAATGCTAATGATAATGGTAATGGTATATGAGTGTAACCAAAGAAGCATAAGCTACCCAATACTTGTATCTGCACGCTTCTACCTCTTTTGTTGTTGCTTAATAGAAAAATTGCACTCAGAGAAGTATGAGCTACCCAATACTTGTATTTGCACACTTCTACCTCTTTTGTTGTTGCTTAATAGAAAAATCTGTCAGCTCAAGAAACACATCTTTCTTATCCCTTTTATTAATTTGAAAGGATAGATTATATGTTGAGTTAGTTTGTTATGGTTCATGAAAGCTTGGGGTGGGATGATGGAAGGTCTTGTTGTGCTTGACAAAAGTTTGGAGGTGTTGCTAAGTAGCAATTTATTGCTTTTTTTTTTCATCCCAAAAAGGAAGAAAGGGAAACGATTTTGTCTTTATAATTACAGGACATAGGTGTCAACTTTTATGTAAGAGATTACTAGACTTATTGATTTGGGTTAGTTTTGGTGTATATTTAATACTGATATACTCAACAAGTGAGAAATTTTTTCTTATAATGCTAGGTTAAAATGAATCGTTATTTTTCTTTTCATTATCATTGTATTTGGAATCATGCTTATAAATGCATAAATAATAGTGAATGTATATACATTTTTATTAATGGAAGAAAGTAAGAGGTAACTTTTGAATTTTTTTTTTTTTTTTTGCTATATGCATGAATTTCCTCTACTTCTGTTAGTAGGCACTTAGATACATGAATTATATCATTTCCTCTACCTATCTCTCTAAACTGGTCGCACCACCTTTCACAATTAAAAACAATTTTGATTAAGGAAAACAAATAGTTACATGAATTCCCTTTAACAAACTTAGGCTCTATTTTTTTATGGCTTTTCCTGGGCAGGTTGTCAACATGATTTTAAGATGATATGTTGATCAAAGCATAGCATTTTAAAATCATTTGCTTTTTTTTGTATCCAAGGAACTTATCCCTGTTTTCTATGAATGAAATCCATTAACTTTCAAAAAAAAAAAAAACTTAGGCAAAGTAATTAGTCAGTTACAAAGAAAAATAAGAATATGTGAAGGATACTATAGCTTATTTATGCCTTCTAACTATACGCTTATGAGGCTGAAATGTGCTCCTAAGGTCACTTACCTATACCCAAGTCCATATTTTGACTGAGGTTGTTGTTGAGCAGTTAATGATCTAAAATATCAGTTATATTTTTCAAAGATAAACATTGATTTTGCTGTGAAGGTTCAAGGATAGAAAGTTAACAGGAAAGACAAAGTTTCAACTTAATCTTCAATTGATCTTAATCTTCAATATCTTGAACCCATGCCAAATCTTTGGGTATAAGAGTTTCAACTTTCAACAATATTAGTTTACAAGAGGAAGTCTTTAGAATGTTAAATCTCTTAAAGACACTTTTAGCTAGTTAAATTGTCTTTATAAATGCTAGAAAAAGTTCAATTTTTTTTAAAATTTTTATTAAAGAGGGATCAAGGTATAATCATTATTCATAATTATTGTGCAACTTTATAATGATAATATAAAATTTTAAAAAAATACTAATCGTGTGTACGTGCTTATTAGCACAAGTTAATGTGGTATTTAAATATATTATGATAAACATCAAGTGAGGTTGATTATACAAATTAATCGAATAATTAAATTAATGAATGCAATAATCAACATATATATTAACTGTAAAAGACCCGCCCAAGCCCTAATTTATTCTTATCCCCACATTTGTCCTTTATCCCAACCAGTTTACATCCAACATGCTCAATAAAACATATTACTCACCTCATTTAAAGAGATATTTGTTTAAAACACTTTTTTTCACCTAATTCACACTCATTTTTTAGATTTTATAGATTTCAACCTCTTAATTAAACTTAATTTAATTTAGAGCTTATAACGTTGTAATTAGAATTGTCAAAATCCTTGAATTATACTATAAATATAAGGAGGTACTAAACATATCCAGCGGGTACTAGACATATCCATTAGTGTTCGTGGCATAAGACCACATTTCCATCCAAAGAGGGTGGATTGGACATCCGAGGCTTAAGTGATATGTTCGAGGCCTTTAGTATGAAACTTTGGTGGAGGTTTATGTCCTGCAACAACATTTGGATGAGATTTATGCGAGCTAAATATTGTGCTGGTAAAATTCCAAGGTATGTCAAACCGAAACTTCATGACTCTCAAAAATGGAAACCAATGCTTACTAGCTACCCAGTCATGGAACAACACACTAGGTGGCGAATTGGCATGGGGGAATTATTTTTTTGGCATGATTGTTGGATGGGATAAGAACCCTTGGTTAATCGGTTCTCATCATTTGCATCGTCTATGACGAGAGTTTCCTACTTCTACGATGAGGGTGATTAGAGTGTGGATAAGCTGAACAATGTGCTGCTGAAGGATGTTGTAGTTGAAATTCTCAAAATTTAGATAGATCTTTCCACAGATGATAGGGCATACTAGGTACTTACCCTCAATGGGCAATTCACCACTAAGTTTGCTTGGAAGATAAGTAAACAACGACAGTTGGTAAACCCAGTGTTCAATTTAATTTGGCACAAAAGTATTCCTCTAACTACTTCATTCTTTTTAAGGAGGTTGTTACAGGATTGGATTCCAGTTGATTTGCGGTTGAAAACCAAGGGCTTCCAGTTAGCCTCCAAATGCCAACACTGCAACTTAGAGGAATCTCTTTTGCATGTCATATGGCAATGCCCAATAGCTTCACAAGTTTGGAGTTACGTTGCGAAATATTTTCAAATCAACATCA
This sequence comes from Theobroma grandiflorum, assembly GCA_036013995.1. Taxonomy (NCBI): domain Eukaryota; kingdom Viridiplantae; phylum Streptophyta; class Magnoliopsida; order Malvales; family Malvaceae; genus Theobroma; species Theobroma grandiflorum. The sequence continues at coordinate 12,365,429 of CP142130.1, read as the reverse complement.
TTCACCCCCCAGACTGTTTATCAGATTTTATGAGCATGGCATTATTCTGGTGACTATACGAAAAAAGGACACATCGCACATTAATGCCTCTATTTATTTTTTGGTTCTTATGGGTTGAAAGGAATAATGCGAAACATAAGAACCTTGGTATGTATCCTAACAGAATGGTGTGGAGAGTATTAAAACTCATCCACCAATTATTTCATGGGAGGCAATTTTAGCGGTGGTAATGGAAGGGTGATTTACAAATTGCTCAAGCATGGGGGCTTACATTTCAACAAGCATCCCCTTACGCACCAAAAATTTTCTCTTGGCATAAACCATTAACAGGTGAGTTTAAGTTGAATGTTGATGGTAGTTCCAAGTATATCTTTCAAAATGCTACAGGAGGCGGACTTTTTTGAGATCATATAGGCACCATGATTTTTGGGTTCTCTGAAAACTTTGGACCTCAAAATTCACTACTGGTAGAATTAATGGCACTACACAGGGGTTAGTTTTGTGTATTGAACATAATGTTACTAGACTGTGGATCGAAATGGATGCAAAAGTTGTGGTACAAATGTTACAAGAGGGCCACTAAGGATCCTCTAGGACTCAATATTTGCTTGTTTCCATTCGTAGATGTTTGAGAGGGATAGCTTTTCGGATTTCGCACATCCATCGTGAAGGCAACCAAGCTGCAGACCATCTTTTGAATTAGGGACATACGCATCAGAGCCTTCAGATATTCTCACAAGCAGAAGGTCAACTAAGAAGTATTCTTAGATTAGATAAAGTTAGTTTACCTTATGTTCGTTTTAAATGAATGTAAAGGAGTAGTACTCCTAATTTACTTTTATGCCTTTTACTTTGTTTTCATAGAATCTTGTTATATGGTGGTGTTTCAATTTATGATGAAAGTAAAAAATATAATCATAAAATGAAACATCCCATTATAGGTGCTTTTCTTGATTCTTCTCGATATCATGCTACTCTAGAGGTTCGGTCCATGTCCCTCTCCCTTTTGTACTTGATTTTCATGTTTATTAATAAAATTTTTACAAGGTAACTAGGCCCTGCGAGAATTTTCAGCATAAAAAAAATACTATAAATACAAATTAAATAAGGAAAAAATTTAAGGTAAAGGGCTTTCAAATAAGATTTTAATTAAGGAAGGTCAAGGGTTTTTGGGAAAGTTAGTTGAAATTAAATCCATTATTGTAAAGTATTGATACAAAGATACATACAACAGGGTCATAAAATTAATAATATTTATTTATTTATTTATTTATTTTATTTTCTTACTTTTTATATGCCATATGGCTTTAATGTTTTTTGTACATAATAAAATAGATTAGAATATTTATTTCTTGCAGTCATAGTTCGTTTGTGTTTGAGAAGAGATGTTAAATGGCGAAAAAGGCTATTAGTTATGTTTCAAGTTTATATGGAGATTTGTCGTGTTGTTAGTTGTTCTTAACTTTATTGTTTGTAGCGTCGACTTTATGTACTTATAGGCAAATAGTAAGATCTTATGCATTAGATTTTGTTGCAAATTGAAAGTATGTGAGGTGACTTGTATATAATAATGATATTTCATGTATTTCACAAATTTGTATGAATAGACATGCCTTTTTTAAATTATGTGAAATGTTAGAAAGTATTTGAGGGTTAAAGTCAACAAAGAGTATGCTTGTAGATGAGCAAGTAGCATTATTTTTACATATTATTGCTCGTCATGTTAAGAATCGAGTAATTAGTTTAAATTTTAAAAGGTCAGGTGAGACAATTAGTCGGCACTTTTATAATGTTTTAAATGTGGTGCTGAAATTGCAAGAACATTTGTTTAGAAAACTTGAGCCTATTCCAACAAACTCAACAGATAATCGGTGGAAGTGATTTAAGGTAGATTATTGATCTTATTACCTTTGTAACTATATATACAAGACATCAATATGTTTACTTATAAATACTTCATTACATTGGATTTGTAAAACTGTTTAAGTGCTTTAGATATGACATATATTAGGATTAAGGGGCAAAGTGTAGATAAACCTAGATATCGCACTCGTAAAGAGGATATTGCAACAAATATGTTAAGTGTATGTGCACCTGACATACAATTTGTTTTTGTTCTTCCTAGTTGGGAAAGGTTTGTAGCTGATGGCAGAGTTCTTCGAGATACACTAAAGAGAAAAAATGGACTTAAAATGCCTCATGGTAAGTTTTCCTAGGATAATAGAAAGGTGTTTCAAATTATGTACTGTATGATTATTCTAATTAAATAAATAACTTATTTAGTTTGTTTTATATAGGTTGTTACTATCTAATTGATGCAAGCTATACAAATTGTGAGGGCTTTCTTATACCTTTTAGGAGTCAACGATATCATTTGAATGAATAGCATCAAAGCCATGAACCAAGCAATCCTAAAGAATTTTTTAATTTGAAACATGCAGTTGCTCGTAATGTTATAGAGAGGTGTTTTTGGTTGTTGAAAATGAGGTGGGGTATTCTTAAAAGTCTATCATTTTATTCGATTAAGATATATAATTGAATTATTATAATTTGTTGTTTGCTTCATAATTTTATTATGAGAGAGATGAGTTTTGATCATATTGAAGTGGATTTAGGAGAACATATTGAAACCAACATAACAGTTGAGAACGATTTTATAAGTACTATTGATCCTACTGATATTTGGTGTAATTTAATAGTGAAATTAGCAAATCAAATGTTTAATTAATGGCAAGCATCTAGGCAAAATGATGATTGACATTTGTTAGGCATATTGTTAATTGAAGGTAATTGTTTTATTGTTTCTTTCCTTTGTCAGTACAAGTTGTGCTTCTTTCTAATTTGTTATTAGTGTCTTAATGTTTTGTCAATTCTTGTTTATATTGTACTTTTTATCACGTGAATAAAGTTTGACAAATTTTAATATATTATTGGATATATCTCTTTATCCTTTTTTTAGCATTATAATTAATTTTTAATAATAAAATATTTGATGTACGGTAGAAAATAGTGTCTGTATCTTCAGCCCTAACTTCTCAAATTTCAAAAGGAACCAAAAGAAAATGGAATTATCGTGAAGATGTTGCACTTATTTCAGTTTTGACTGATTTGCATAATATAGGAAAATATAATGCTGACACTGGTTTTAAAGGGCGTTATTTAATTGAACTTGAAAATAGGCTTGTAACAAAATTACCAAATGCAAACTTGAAGGCAAAGCCCCATATAGATTCTAGATAAAGACTTTGAAAAAAGAATGGGCTATTATATATGATATGGTGTAAAGGACACAGACTAGTGGATTTAGGTGGGATGATCCTGTATGGGAATCTTACATACAAGTAAGTTTTTTGTTTAAACTTATTTAAGCATTTTCATGTTAGTTTCTTAATAATAATATAACTAATAGTGATCTTTTTTTTTTTGTTTTAGAGTCACAAAGAAGCTATCCTTTTTAGAAGAAAGAGTTTTCCTTTTTTTAATGAGCTTAGTCTTATTTATGCAAAAGATCGTGCAAAAGGAAAAGATGCACAAACTGCAGTAGATATCCTCAAAGAAATACAAGAATGTAATGATACAATAAATGAGGAAATTGAAGGTGAAAACCTAGTTGGATATAGTTTCGACGATGAGGATTTCTCTAATATTCAACCTCAAACATCAGCTCCTAGAAGTGAAACTACTTTAGCAAGGAAGAGGAAAAGGCCAAATGAGATAGGTGATCTCATTACATCCAAATCAATTATTACTATTGCCACAATATTGGGTGAAAACATAAAAGAGGCTGGAATTGAGTTTAGCAAAAGTGTTAGGGTAGAAGTGAACATCCAACAAAAGGCTCAAGAGTTGGATTGGATTTAAGTCAAGTAGAGGGATTGATCGTGAGAGAAAGGGTACTTGCTTCAATTAAACTTTCTGAATCTCCAACTCTTATGTTTGTGTTTTTCAATATTGCTCCTGACCGAAGACTTGAATGGTTGAGGACATTTCTTGCTGATTGAAACTTTTTGTAAAGGTAAGTTCCTGATATTGTAACTTTTTGGCACTTATGGTTAATGTTGATACTAATTATAAGGTTCATTAACAAGTTTGAATCGTTTTGAGTTGATCGTTGTATTGCTAGTTGTATAATAATGATGTTATTGTTACTACTTTATTGGTTGTATACACATTGTAAGTTAGTGTAATAAGATGAATATTCATCCATTACTTTCAAGGTCAGTGTATATTTGTAAACTAGACCTTGGCTTTTGATTATATGTAATAATATTCTCATCTAAAGGGTATTTATAGTATGACAAGGCTCTTTCATTATCTATTGCTTTCCGTGCTAACATGCAATAGTTATGCTTGTAAATTGTCATTTTGTTGCCAGAGATGAAATGCTTATCGAAATTGAAAGACACGTTATTTCTCTCTTTGGCATTTATGTTTCCTCAACACCACATGCTTGATTCAAAGAAATGATTTTCTTCTTTTTTTTTTTGAAAGGTAATATGATTTTCTATTTAATATATCAAACATAACTTTTTTTTTAAGAAAAAAATGGAAGACCATCTTTCTAATTTCAAAGATATGATTTTCTACTTAACATATAAAAAAACATGATTTTCTATTTCTAGTAGTTTTTTTGTTTTTTTTCCCAAATATTTCTTCTCCAATATTTTCTCTAAACAATATTTTGAAAATGATTCATAATATGTGAAGAATTGACAAAAAATAAACATCTATATACAAAATTTAATTGATTATGATGGATAAAATATAATGTAATTAAATTATATTTTAAAATAATTATCCGTTTATAAAAATCTGTGAGTAAATTATAATTATTTTTAGCATTTGGGATAAAATATAATTATGATGGATAATTGTCTTTTGGGATAAATATGTATTTAAATTATAATAAGGATAATTTTATTTTTTTATGAAAATAAATGTTAATATAATAAAAGTTATTTTTGTCTTTTTATCACCAATTCTTTTCTTATTTCAATCGTATTTTTATCAACTAAACAATGCACTAAGTCATAATAGCAATTCCTGCTCTATTCCATTCACTATACCAAATAAAGTAATTACTATTCTATTCTATTCATGTTTATTCCGCGAGCCAAATGTGCCGTAAAGGATAAGAGTATATCATAATTGTTTATAATCGTATATATTTATTTTCACATATTTGGAAAAATTGAATGTTTATGAACGAAATTAAGATCATAATTTGCTATTCAATTTATCATGCTTGGTGTAAATAAAAAATATAATATCGTGTTTATTGTAACGACCTCTCCTAGATTGCTACTGGCGTCCGAGGCTTTCGAGATATTCTGCCAAGTCCCAAACAAGCCTCATTTGACTTTTTCAAAAATTCCCTGTACCCTTCCATTAAATCATGTAAATATTAAATCATGTATATATACATGTATACTTGAATTCAAAAATAAGCATAATCATTACAATTTTTACTTTAACTAATGCTGTCACAATTAAACTACATTGAGTTCAAATTTCAAATTTTCATTGTATTGGAAATCAATGTTTGCCACATAATAAAACCATAGTACTACAACTCGACCTCTATCAGCGGAGCAACTCGAAAACAAGTTAGGAATTATCTTTACCTAATCTGAGGTAAACCGTGCTCACCGGTGGTTTCATGTTAGGCTAGTCTCTGTCTGCAAAAAGGAAAAATAAGAAGGTGTGAATCTCATAGACTCAGTGATAATCATCGACCCAGTGAGCAGGCGAGAAAGGGAAACAACATAAAGAGGGATTAATTATAAATCCGAGAGAACGCGTAGAAAAATATTCCATTAAACGGTAATGTATTCTATGCCTTACAAGTCTTAAAAATGATGAATTTCAAGTAAATGTATATGTAAATTTCACTTATCAATCATTAATAAAAATTTGCGTGTCAATGACATGCAATGTATACTAAAACAATAGACGAGTGAGCATCGTCCTCGGGTAGATTTAGTATAGCCCTTAGGTTTATTCTCAGATATCATCACTTACTCGTGGAAACTGCCCATGTTATCGTGTCACGACTCGGAACCACCCTTGAGTCCGTGACAACCGCTGCGACGTCTCGATATGCACTCATCCACCGAGTACCATATCGAAATCTTGCAAGGCTCTCGTACTAGTCTTTCTAGCTCCCTTCTGAGTTTCTATTTATTAATCTCATACTTTAAAACATTTCATCCAATTTCGGACCAAAACGGGGAAAAAGATGAAATTTACTACACAGGGGCGTTTTGGTAATTTTTCGTTGAAAATTTTGAAATTTGGAAAAATGTTACTTACACGTAAAGAGTTCATAATTTGTAGTCGGAATTGAAATCGGATATCTAAAACATGAAATTTGTGTAAAATTTCATTTAATGGAATAAAATAATAATATTTTATAAAATAAAATATTTTCTTATAAAACAATTTTTATATAGATATCTGGATATAATTTTTACAGCGTAAAAACAAAAAATACTATTACATATAATAATACAGATAATTGAAGTATAAAATTTAATTTATAATGCTAAGTGGGCCCAAAATAGAGAAATACAATCTATGAGATGAACTTGTGAGAACTAAGGTCGTCACCACAAATGCGCTTCGTGTCAAAATTTACTATCTACAAATGTCTGTGAGCCTGAAATGCGGAAATTGAGAGGGTGAGTTTTACAACCCAGTGAGTTAAATAACTACCATCCACGACATCTAAAGTCGAGTAGATGGAGACAATATAATAAAAATACCATATCAACAAATAATTCATAACACCGAATTTAGTAAAATCATGCCAAATAATTTCTTTTATTCAAACACAAGGTTTATGATTTATTTCGTAAAAACTAGGCTTTGCCCAAATCTTATACTCGTGAACACTTGATCAGAGTGTCCCATCGAGTACGCCAAGGCTGTTACAATTTATACCATAATTGAAAAATATAGCCATTCCTTGGCGTTAGCGGAGTTCACCATCACGTGGTGGTTCGGCGTAATGTGAACTCTAACCATACCTCAGGAGTTACCCTCCGCGCCTCTCATACTGAGATATAATATAACGGGGTTACCGTGCCCCTCTAATAGGCTGGTCCACGGAACCCGCCACTACAGCGACTCATCAACCCACCAATCGATAATAATTCATTTAACATGATTTGGCAATTTTTATTTTTAAACAATTTATCAGAACAAAGCAGTTAATTCACATTTTCCAATACAATAAACAATTTAGCCAATCATGCCGTCATGCTTCTAAAATTTCATAAGCCATAAGTTTCATTTGTTTCATAAATAGCACAATTCACTAATTTGGTCTCCATGTACTCTATTTCATAAAATTGACATTTAATTTCAAAATAGTATTTCATTAAACACGTTTTAATCAAAAATAATAATAGTTTTATTTTCAATTTCATCATGCTTTTAAAAGCATATAACCATAATAAAACCACTCCGGATATTACAGATGATAATTAATCCACTCACCTCGTCACAGGAGTGCCCGATACTCCCGTTTTTAATTCCTCTACATCGTTTTTCTCCGATGTCCGAGGGACCCACCACCTAGGCGATACGCGTGACACAAATTTCAATAAATTGTGTCAATTTCTCATAATCAATTTCAGGCTCTACGTGATGCATGAAATGAGCTAAAAACGGTCCGGACAGTCGTTTATTTACTGTGTCCGACCAACTCGCCTACACGCGTCTAAATTGCTAAAATCTCCAATTTAACTCCGATTGGACCCGTTTTAGTTTCTAATTGTTCGATTATATTCCAATTATCCAATGGTAACAACAACGGGTCAATTTACCAGTCTGAGAATGCAAAATTATAATTTTACCCCTAATGGGTAAAAATTTTAAATTTTATTCTAAAAATTCCTAATTAATTCCTACTTTTACTATTCATCAAATTTACCTAAAATGCCATTCAACCATATCAATTTGCTGCATTTCCAGCAGCCAAAAAGTCTCCAAATATTCGGCTAAATTGGGTTTCTAACATGAAAAAATGTGATTTCTTGAAATCTATCACTATAATTCACTATTACCTAACTAATAACACCTATTTAACTTAAAAATCACCATATTCAAGCATCAAATCCACCCAAAAATCCAGCCATCAAGGTGCAGCAATACCCATATTTTATTTGTGCATGAAAATGGAAAAAGAAAGCTAAGGAAATGAAAATCACTAGCAAAAATCAAGAAATTCAACTTTTTCAAGCTTGTTTCCTTAATTTCTCTTAATTTCTCCTTCAAAATCAGCAAGGTTTCATGGCTTTTCTCCTTGTTTTGATTCTAGCTGAAATTACCTATGGCTTTTGGTTGATTTTTTTGTGGCTTTAATCACTTAATAATTAAATATTCAATTTTTCACATGTTTATATACCTTTTCCATTATTTTATTATTATTTATTTTCTTTTTGAATTTCTTTTCAGCCCAACATTCCAGCTCTTATCCTCTGATTTTCTTGGATCTTCTAGAAGAAATTTCAATTATTTTTATAGTGTAATTTTATGAAATTACACTTTTGCCCCTAAAAAAGTGTAAAATTACATTTTTACCCCAAAAATTGAAAAATTGCCACGAGGCATATTTTTCAGTCCTCAAACTCATACCACACTCCAATTTGTCAAATTTGATCTAAATTCTCTTGAAAATTAAATTTGACCTTCCGGTGGTAAAATTACCCTTTTACCTTTATTCTCTAAAATATACTGGAATTGCATTTCCTTTCCACTTTTCAACCTCAAATTATGTTTTAATTAGTCTAAATAATCAATATACATCAAATGGGACCAAAATCCTCTTTAAAAATTCCTGTTTTGACCTTTAGTGACAAAATTACTATTTTACCCTTGTGTCTCAAAAATATCGAGAATTGTACTTTTTCACTGCTAAACTTCATTTTATGTTCCAAAAATCATATTATATTTCATATAATCATTCTTGGTCATAAAAATCAAAATCTTTATTAAAAATCCCCATTTTGTCTTGAAATTGAAAAATGATCGTTTTGTCCCTAATCGATCAATTTTCCCGATTAACTCCAAACTGAACCTCGAACTCCGAATCACTATTTTAAATCACTCCGTGGGTTTTAGTTTTCTCAAATTCATCCTTAATTCTCTATTTAAACTGATTCGAGACTTATCTAACTTAATCATACTATTAAGGGCAATTCAATACACAAACATGCTGTCCAAAGTATGTGAATGACCTGTCACAGATAAATTAGGATCAGGTGTTACACACCGTATATAAGTCGGGGCTTCAAGTCCCCTTTTACCTACTCGTGGGAACTACCCACGTCACCGTATATAAATCTTGGCTTCAGGTTCCCCTTTACCTACTCGCGGGAATTGCCCATGTCACCAATACAAATCGGAGCTTCAAGCCCCATTTACCTACTCGTGGGAACTACCCACATCACCGTATATAAATCGGGGTTTCAGGTCTCCCTTTTCTAAAATTTGAATGTCAATAAACAGTAGTTTTTACTTCGTGCACAAAGACCACACGTAACCCGATGTGGTGATAAGGTCTACCCCAGGTTTCTCAATCACGTGCAAGTAACAGTCATTGCAAATTTAAAGTATTTGTAAGGCATGATAAATTAAAACATTTCACTCATAAATTGCGCGTTATACATAAATCATTTAAAACATGGCATGTTTGCCAAATTAGCATACTAAGAGAAATAAGCAATTTATCATCATATCTTGAGAAACAGTATAATGGCCATTGGTTTAGACAGTACATAAATTGCAAGGCATGATTTTGAAGTAAAATCAGTTAAAGATTTATTTTCTCATACTTAAAAACATATATATACGTAGTACGTATAATATCAAGAAATTGAATTTTTTAAAAATCTGTCACATCCACAAACAACCTAAATTTTCTACCAGCTCATGCTATCCACAATTTCATCAACTGTCAAACACAACGTATATAATATATTATAAGAATGTAATTTTTAAAATTTAGCACCCACTCACCTCACAATAGTGGGATGCTACTTCGCTATTGGTTCGTGCGTGGATTTAGTTATGCTTTCTTCCTTTCCCGTTTCTTTCTTTCCCTTTTTCTTGGCACTGCTCTCTCCTTTTTCTTCCTTATTTTCTTCTTCTTCTCTCCCCGGTGCTGCTCTCTCCTTTTTCTTTTTTCTTTTCTTCTTCTTCTCTCCCCGTCGCTACTCTCTCCTTTTTTTTCTTTTTTTTCTTTTTCTCTCCCCGGCACTACTCTCTCCTTTTTCTTCATTCTCTCTCATATGGTCCGCCCACTGCTTTTGCCTTTTTTTTCCTCTTTCCTTCTTTTTCTTTTTCCCCTTTCTTCTTCCCTTTTTTGTTTCTTTTTGTCGTTTCTTTCTTTCCTTTTTTTTTCTCTTTCTTCCTTCTTTTGTTCTTTCTTTTGTCTTTTTTTTCTTCCCTTTTTGACCGACTCTTCCTCTTTTTCTTTTTTTTCTTTTCTTTTTTTTTCTCTCTTGTCTTTTCTCCTTCTCTTTTTCCTTCCCCCAATACAGACCCTACCTCAAGAGATGTCACATTTATGATTATACATTCATTCCTACGCATTTAATAAAAAATTAGTACTCATGAACAAAATTAAAATCATGATTTGTTGCTCTGTTTTTGCAGGGCTTTGTGTGTATACAAAAGTTAACATTATAATGTTGAATTTATCATGTTGCTTTTGAACAAAAAATATAAAACAATGTTTATAATCCTATACATTCATTACCACTCAATTTACAAAATGTTAGTTCCCATGAACAAAATTAAGATAATAATCTGATGCAGTGTTTTTGTAGATCTTTGTGTATATACAAAAGTTAACATGATAGTATTCAATTCATAATGCTGCTTGTGAACAAAAATATAAGGTAGCATTAGACATAATTGTGAGTCAAATTCTAGAGTTTCTTAATATTAAGGGGTGGGCGAAGACTTTCTAATAAGGTTATTCTTTGATTATTGGATTGTTTTAAAGGATCTTCTACGTGAGGAAAAAAAGAAATAAGAAGTCAGGTTTGGTAATGAGTGGATTAGCTAAGGTATTAAGATAAATAATATAATAATATTAGGTAAAAAATAGAAAAAGTAACCCAATTGTCAAAACAAAACAAACATCAGTCAATTATATATTTAAGTGGTATTTGGTACTTTACAATACAATGTGATTGCAAAAAAGATAATATTGCAGTATTTGGTATATAAGAAAAATAATAATTAAAATGCCAAGAAGATAATGTTGCAGAGTTTGGTTTACAAGTACTTTGTTGGAAATGTAATATCAATTTTCAAAATTACCCTTATTTATTAAATGCAAGTTTAACATACTTGTATTTTTTATTATTAATTTTAACATAATATCATCTCTTAAATATATTTTTAATATCTTATTTTTTATTTGGGTAAAATACCCCAACCTTTCTAAGTTTTAGTCGAAATTCTAAGCAGGTTCATTAATTTTCAAAATAAACACTTTGTCTTAAAAATGCAAACACTGTTAACAAAGATTAGGAAAAGATTAAAATATCTTTTTTATTAATTTAAAAAATTATTATTATATTTGAAAAAAATTAAAAAAAAAAGAAAGGAGCACTAATTCAGTGCTTTCAACGGAAAAAAGCACTGGTGCTCCCTTAGTGAGTTTGATCAGGGCTCCCTAAGGGACCTTCGATGCTCCCCATCTTGAGAGGTTTTTTTTAATTAAAAAAAATAAAATTATATAATAGTAATTTTAAAAATTAATTAAGGGTAAAATTATCTTTTTACTCTTGCCATGTCAACAAGTTAACGGAAATACTAACGGTTGACTAACGGCTAGACTTACGTGTCCAACGAAAAATATTTGTTTAGTGTGAGGTATCCATTTTGAAAACTAATGAACTTCTGTGTAATTTCGTTCAAAACTTAAGAGGGTAAAGATATTTTACCTTTTTTATTTTTATTTTTTATTATAATCTTATATATTTTATTTTCATTTCTTAATATAATTTTTTATATTATATATTTTATTTTAATTTTTTTAAAAGATAATATAAATTTTATTGACAATCATCATGACTACTTGAGAATAAAAAAAGTCCTCGAAATCTATGTAAAAAAATCAGTTATAACATTATAAAATGTTTTTAATGTTATTCAAAAAAATAAATAAAATGTTTTTAATAAAGTAACAAGTTAAAGGGTAAAAATGTTTTTAATAATATTGCAAAATGCAATGCAACTGATTGCATTGGTTTTGGACTGTAATCACATTACATCCATTAACTGTAATGTGATTGCATTGCAATCTTACATTACAGTAACTTGTTGCAAAATAAACACTGTAATGTAATTTAATTGGACACATTATAAATAATGTGTTTTCACTTCTCTTATACCAAACACTACCATAGAGTAAGAATAAGCAAATATGAAAATAAAATACATTTTCTATTAACATGTAATACTTTGAATAAATGGTAATTAGTTCAATCAAATCATGACAGACTTATTGAACTTCAGTAAAAGGAAGAAATCTTTTCAAAGTACTAAATTTACAACTTCTTCAACATAAAATCATAGTAGACACCATATATGTAATTTTTTTATTGTGTAGGGTTTCATAACGATAAACATCATAATAGAAAAGAAAGAAATAAAAAATAAAACCAAATAAAGAACGAATGGGAAACTAGACACACAAACAACAGAACTGAGCAAATCACATAATATATATATATATATATATAAAATGATAAATCATATTTATGGCAGGCCTAACTCTGTTTATTCTTGTATTGCTTTTATTTTTGCTCTTTTTATTTGCATGGCAAAGGGCATATGCGTATAAAGGAATTAAAACATGATGATATAGAAAAATGATAGAAACAAAAAAGCTAAAACACAATGATGGAAAAAAAAAGAGTTGAAGAAAAACAAAACAAAGCAAACGGAAAAAACAAATGGAGAAATAAGAAATTACATGTAAAATGTTTCTTTCATGTCCTTCAAATGCAATGATGAATAATAAATAGAAAACAAAAATAGATAAAAAAAATTAGAATTAGATAAGGGAAGGAAAAAGAGGGAATTAAAGAATAGGAAATAAGGCTGGTCAGTGGAAAAAAACTTGATGATAAACAAACAAAATAAAAAAGTCAAGACGTGATGAAAAAAAAAGTAATGCAAATAGAATAATTAAAAGGTAAAATAACAAATAAGGAGTTATTACTGCACAAAGGAATCAAAGCCTAATGATAAAAAAACACAATGAGAAAAGAAAAATTAAAACATGATGATAAAAAAACAATAGTAGTTAAAGTAAACAAAAACAACAAATGATTAGCAACCATGAAAGCATAAAATAAAAAGGAAAATTACATTGAAAATAAATAAGAAACAAAAAAAGATAGAAAATTAGAATTAGATAAGGGAAGGAAGAAGATAAGAAACTTAAGAAACAAAAAACAAGACTGGACGATGGAAAACAAAGCAAAGGATAAAGAGAATGGATAACAGTCTTTAATATATAATAGTCTTTAATGAACAAAACATTAGACGTCTAGGAAAGCAAAGCAAAAGATAAAGAGAATGGGAAAAAATAAAATAAGGAGAAAAGAAGAAGATAAAAATGACATGCTTGAAGAGAAGCTAGAACTTGGATCTTGTGCCAACACGAAAAAGAAAGAAGTTTGAAAGTAGAAAAACAAAAATCAATATGATTTTTACGACATTCATAGTAGAAGAAGAAAGAAAAAATTTAGAATTCGTTAATAAAATAATTCAAAGAACAAAGAATAATAAAGTAAAAGAAGAAAAGAAGTTAAAAGTAAAAAACTTGAAAAATCCTAAAAAGAAGTTGTGCTTGTTTCAAGCAGCACATAGCAAGAAAGTTGACAAGCAAGAGAAATAATGCAAGTTAAATCATATACAAATCAATAATGATGAATGATAAATGTCATTATTATATAAAATCAGCCTTACCATTAATCTAAAATTAATAGAAAAATATATAACCATAACATAAAAGGGAAACAAAATTAATACAAGATATAAAATTTAATACATAAAATCAGCAAGAAAGTTTGAATATACTATAAAAAATTACGTTACAGCTCGAAACGTTTAATTCTTGTAATCAGAGTTGAAGAAGAAACGCAGAATTATTGTCAAAACAAAATGAACATCAAGATAATACAAGCTAAAAGAGTAGCTTCAAAAGAAATGAAGATATAGAACTCTAATGGATATATGAAGTAAATATAAGTATATTTAAAAATAGAGTACATATTCTCTTAACATGTAATCCTTTCAATTAATACTAATTGTATGTTATTGAACATTATAATAAATGTAGTGAAAATAACAAACTAATAGTTATTTTAAACTTAATGTAACATATTTTAATGTAGCATTTCTAATTTTTTTTGTAATTGAATATCCCCACGTAGAGATAATGCAAGCAAAGTAAAAAATATGACTAATAAACAAATATATGTTTTTGTATGTCTATTTGTGTACAACAATGCAGTTGACTCATCAATCCAACTCAATAATTTATATGTTTATACATGCTCTTACTTGTATTGAGCCAACAATGGTTGTACTACCTTAAGATGGTTCAAATTTTAACTAGAGCAAACATCCTTCTTGTTGCTAAAGGAAAGAGAGGTAATATCGCAACTTGCTAATCTTGTTTGATGGTCAATTTTTCCCTTAACAGTGAGAAGGATTTTTTTCACCTCGAAATTGGATCATCAATGACAATATAAAATGTTACTACTCTAAACCAAAGGCATAGTATTGTTGATATAGCTAAAGTTTGATCCCAAAGTCATGTCTAAAAAACATAGAGACAAAACAAATACCATACATGAAGGAACAATTTTAATTTTATAACAACACACATATATTTTAAACACCATAAAGCAAAAAATGTAACAAAAAAAATGTGCATCATAAGCATAATGAGGTTCTATAGACAAAACAAATATTATTCACAATAAAACAAATCATGATATACATATAATGCATAATGACTAACTTTCACATGTATGAATAGAGCAACGATGATAGAATATTCTCACAAATTGGCATCTTTATACTCAATTATCATATAAGAACACAAAACTATTATTTGTCTAGCAAAAAACTAAACAAAAAATAAGTGTTAGATTTCATCATGACGAACTAAAGTTTTTTATTTAATAGTTTCACAAAACTTATGAAATAAGGTATGTTCATTGGTGTACCAAAGCAAAAGTTACTGAGTGATGATCATTTATTACCTAGTTTTATAAAATCAGAATGATTGAAATCAATTAGCTTCATGTGAACGTCTTCACCTCCAAAAGTGAAAATAAGTTTTGAAGAGCAACCAATAACGATTAGTATCAAACATGTGATAATATGCTAGAATACAAATTTTTTAGTTTCACAATATATTTGAAAAAAATTAAAAAGTAAAAAATTATGGATTTAATTATGGTGCAAAACGCCTTGAAGATGACAAAGTGAAACCACACTTAAAATTTATACAACTATAGCTTATGGATCCTCCTTAGTGTACCTTGTCTCTATTGGAAAAGTCAAATTCTCATTTTAGTCTAAATATTTGCAAATAAGTAAGGCTAAAAACATAGACATTACGAAAAATAACTTACATTACAAAAATTCTGCCTAATAGCTCTCAACTTCTACACAATCTAATAAGCAACAAAATTCTAGAGATGCTAAACTCAAAATTTTAAAAATGTAATATAAAATTAAATGATGCTACATTTGAAACATTCCCCATAATGGAATCTATTTGAATTTAAAAAAAAGAATTAACAGGTAGAAAAGGTAATACAAAGACATAAATTTACTTAAAATAAAATTATATTTCTTAATAAATTTGAACTATGCCTTTCCTTTGAATGTCTTGTCACCATGATGTGAAGCTCTCCATAATATTTTTTTTTTGCTTTTTTAATAGCATTCACAACTCTTTGGTGTATGGTTTGTATTATGGTAAATAGTTTAAAATCCATGATGTATCTGAAAGAATGAAAAAAGATTAAAGATCAGTAACTATCACTTCGATATGAATTCACAAATTAGGAAATTTGTTATTCATACTATAGCATTAGTTATGGCAGGGTAATTTAAATTTAGCTGTTCCCATGAACTCCTCATTAATAAATATCTGTGGAAATGCAACTCATTAACTGCAAGAAAAAATTTGATAAAAATAAAAAAGCAACACGTTATTTGAATATCACTTATTTTCTTGACTAATAAAGTAACCATTTGTAAGCTAAAAATTTGTAAATTTTGAAATTGAAATTTTGCACCAAAGACATGAAATTCAAACAGAAATAATCATATTCCTTAATGTGAAATTTGACATTTTACTCATAATTACATCTAATAAGAATACTTGAAAGAAAAATAAAATATCTAGGAAAGATTCCCCACTTTGTATCATTTTTTTTTTTTGAAAAATTTGCTTTAATAGCGTGTAAGGGAATCCTAATAGAGTTTAACTTGAGGTTATTATGTTAAAACATAACAAAATACCTTAGCTTGTCACAAATAGCTTAAAAAATAAAAACAAAACACAACCACATAATATTCATAAGTAAGCCAAAGTTTCCAACCTCTAATCTATCATTCAATGAGTAGGTAAGTATCACATCATGCACAAAACAAAGGCTCATTCCTCCACCGCAACTAATAGATAAGATTATCACCACAATACAAAAACATAACAATAAACAACCTCACAATAAAACATAAACTTATCTTAGGACATATAGTAGCTCAATCTCCCTCAAAAACCTATCTTTGGCTATTGATCTACACCACTTTGCATTAGTTATATTCAATATTGAAAAATGGTATGGGATTAATAAATAATAGAATCAACAAAAAATTATTTTTTACAAATAGCCAAACAATTTGATTGTCAAATACTTTAATATTTTTTATGTGGAGAAAAAATATTCTTTATGCACATGCACATTTGTTTGAAATCAATTTATGAAAAAATAAAATTTTTTAAACAATCAAACAATCATGGTACAATCTATTAGAGAAAATGCGAATATCAAGTGATGAATAGTTGTAGAACACATTATTTGCTATTTCTTTATGTAAAAATGTTACCTTGTCATGGATTCACATACTATTAGAGATTAAGAGGTTATGACGATTTTTTGCAACTATAATATAATTTGTAACACTTTCTAGCATATAATTAAAAGTGAAGAATTAGTAGAGAAAGTCTCATCAGATCATGGAAAAATAAAGAAAAATTTTAAAATAAAATAAAAGTTAAAAAAGGAAAACATGAACACTATTAAAAAAGATGTACATAGTGAGAATCCAACCAACCAACACAAAACCCATGCAAAAACCCCACATAAAAATACAAAAGAACAAATCAAAATCAACAAAGAATAATAAAAACCAAAAAAAAAAAAAAGAAAGAAACGAAAAAAACAAAGCTGTAAGTCAAAAATGTAAGAAAAGCCCTAGAGAAGAATAACACAAAATTAAAGCAGAGAAAGCCATATAGCACACAAAACAAGAAAGCAAACCAAGAAAACCCAAAGAAAAGAAACCATGAACAACAAAGCATAAAAACCAAAGAGTGTAGAACACAAATCCAAAAAGAAGAAAGAAACATTTTGAAGTAGCCAAAAGCCCCCCCTCCAAAAAAAAAAAGGAAAAACTTTTCAGTTAGAGAAGAAAGAAAAATTTTGGAGTAGCCAAACTATAAAAAAAAAAAAGTGTCTGCATAAAAAGAAGATAAGAATGGGTTGCTTGTGCTCCCTTGCACAACAAGAAAAAGACAATAGGGCTTAATTAGGGATTTGACCAAAAAAATATCTTCTGAAGAAACATGAAAAAGACAAAAACAACCTCCAATCTTTTGACAATAGTAGATAAGTCTATACCCCATTTAAAGGTAGTTCACATGCTTCAATTAGTTGAGGTATAGGTGCATTTTGCCTAACATAATCCCCTAGCCTGACAAACCTATCAGAACCCCTTCCTTAAGCTTGCACGTGCTATACCAAGAGGGATCGACATGCTAAATTTTAAGAGCCCTTTTAAGGCTTCTTTTCATATAAAGTTATAGATAATAATATTTGTTTGCTAACTCAAGGAAATGGACAGCGTAACAACTTCTTTCTAAAGAGAAAATAATTCAAAAAATGAAAATTTTCATAAAAAGAGAGTTTTGAAGCAGAAAACTTCGAATTGAAAAAAAAAAGAAGTGCATTAAATATGTGTTTTTGTTAGTTTTCTTTGAAAAAAAAACTGAAATAAACGTGTGACCTTTAAAGGAACATGTGACAAAAGTGATGCAAGGAAAAGCATTTTTTTTTTAACAATCAAATAACTTCCTCTTACAACCCTCCCACTGTTACTTAAAAGAGGCCATGATGCGGCCAAACTTGGAAACACCTTTAGGTTTTCTTTTCACATATGTTATAAATTCCTTATAAACACAGTTAAGTTAATTAGGATTAATAATGAATTACAAGTCGCCTTAAGTTTGAACTCCCTTTTTCCATTATTTAAGAGGAAAAAATAAAGTATTTTGTCACGACCCGAAACTCCCATTGAGCCCGTGACAACCGCCGCGACGTCTCGATCCGCATTCATACCCCGAATATCGATCGAAACATCACAAGGCTTTCGTACCAGTTTTCTTACCTCCCCTGTGAGTAGTCATTGCCAAACATTGTATTTTAAAGGATTTAAATTTTTTTTTCAATTCAAAACAATAGAAAAGTAATTTTAACCTCACAGAGGCATTTTGGTCATTTACCCTAAAAAATTTCGAGACAGGCGTATAACGCAATGTGTGGGTAGAAAACACATATTTTGTAACCATAAATAAATTTAGAGGTCTAAAACATTTCTTTGAAGTAAAATTGTAACTATTTGAATATATATAAAAATATTCAATAAAATGTTCTAATTTCTTATAAAACAATATTTTCAGAAATATCTAAAAATAATTTTTACAGCGTAAAAAAAGATAAATTCACATTTACTATCATACCATGAGCCAGGGTATGAAATTTAAATTTTAGTAACACGTGGGCCTCCAATTGACCAAAAAGATGTAGGGCTATAAGACTATAATCTTTGTTTTCTACGGGTGCACCTCCAAAATCGTCTCTCGACCAAATCAATTGTCTATAGACTATCTCGAGTTTGAAAAATGTATAGGAAGAGGGGTGAGATTACATAATCCCAGTGAGTAAACAGATACCATCTAGAGTATCTAAAGCCAAGTAAAGTGAGACAATAAAAATATCTCATCACCACATGTGATGCATAACATGAAAATTCATTTCAACCCATAAAAACAATTATATTTCATCACATTACTAAACATGGCTTATGAAATTCTTGAGAACACTTGGCTTATGCCAAAACCTGTACTCGGAGATACCTTGTACCGGGGTATCCGTTCGAGTCCGCCAAGGCTGTGAAAATTCATGTACTCATAAAACATATTTTTACTTCTTGAAACCACAGCCATTCCTTGGCGTTTGCTGAGTCTCACTTTCACGTGGTGGTTAGGCGTGAAGTGAACTCTAACCTCACCTCAGAAGATACCCTATGCGCCTCTGCTACCGAGGTAAGAATTAGCCGGGTTTACCGTGCCCCTCCTAGAGGCAGTCTACGGTAACCTGCCACTGCAGTGTAGAATAACCCTACCATATCATAAAATCTCAGTTGCATGACTTGGCTGACCCAATTGTACCCCGCCTATCAAGGCGAATCAAATAGTTCACATATTTAATATATTATAAAACCAGCCATTCACGTGAAGGTTACCATAAGCCATTCAATTTAAAATCAGAAAATTATAACATAAACAGGCAGTCTCCAATTACTCTATTTTTGAAACCATTATTCAATTTTCCAAAAAATTTATAAAATCATTTTAAAAATCACATTTTCCTATAAAACATGATAATTTACCATTTAAACCATTTTTCCATCAAATCACAAAATTAAATAAAACTACTCTAGATAATTAAGACGATAATAAGTTTACTCACAGTATTAGGAGTAAAAATACTCTTATCCTCCGTTCTCGGGTGCAATCTCTTACCCGAATCAATTTGCTCACCACATATCCATAATCCATGACACAAAATTCGATAAATTGTGTCAATTTATCATAAATTATTTCAGGCTCTACATGCATGGAAATGGGATGAAAATTATTCGGACAATCGTTTAATCGCAGTGTCCGACCAATTTACCTACACCCGGCTAAATTTGCCAAAACCCTCGATTTAACTCTGATTTGACTCATTTCAATTTCTAACAAACCAATTATATCCATAATACTCAATGACATCGAACACAGGTCAATTGATCAGTCATAGATTACAAATTACGCTTTTACCCCTATTAGGTAAAAATTCTAATTTTTGCACCAAAAATTCTTATTTAATTTCTAACTCCATAATTCATCATTTTCTAACTCATTTCACTTGAATGAAATCATTTCATTTTCAACACACTCACTATGAAATTTGGCCTATGAAGGATTGTGGGGGAAATGAAATTTTTCTTATTGTTTTGCTTCCTAAACATGATTAACTAACTAAAAACACTAACATACTTCAAAATCAAACCATTCCAACATCTTTCTCTCTCTATACCCATATGACCAGCCTTTGATTTATCACGAAAACATGCATTTCAAGCATGGAAAAATAAGAGAAATTGCTTAAAAATAAAAGATCTCAAACAAAAATGAAAAATCATACCTTTTTCCACTCGATTTTCTTGTTTTTCCACACTTTTTCTTTGAATTTCTCACTCTAAGGTTTCTGTTCTTATTTTTCTCTCTCTTGCATGCTTAGGCTGAATATTTGGGAAAGATGGGCTGATTTTTATGGCTTTTTATTAGTTTAATAAAATAATATTATTTTATTTACATATTGAATATTTTATTAATTTATTTTTTTCTAGCCATCCATTTAACTTTCTTTTTCCTCCATACATTCCTCTTCACTTATCCATGTTTTAGATGAAGTTTCTAGACTTTTCCAAAGTGTTGGTGGAGTAATTTTGTAAAATTACACTTTTACCCCCGTAAAAGTGAAAAATCAAATTTTTACCCCAAAAACTGAAAATTACCAAAATTCATATTTTTCATTCCTCATACTCATATCATACTCCAATTATTCAAATTTGATCTAAATCCTTTAAAAAATTTAAATTTTTAGGTGGTAAAATGATCGTTTTACCCATAGATTTCGAAAATCTCAAATTAACTTCAAATCGGATCTCGAACTCTGAATTACCGTTTTAAGCAATCCCTGGATTGTAAAATCTTCAAGTTCACCTTAAAATCTTTATTTGAACTCATTCGAGGTTTAAATCGACTTAGTTGTACCATATGGGCAATATCATCTTTTAATGATTTCTCGGAACTTTCTCAATATGCAAACATTCTATTGTGCATGTGAATGACATTGTAATTACTTTATAGAACAGGGTTTGACATATTTAATACTCTTTTTTTTTAGCTTGCATCTCTTATTTCATAATTCAATTGTTATGGCAATGTCACTATATTACTCATAAATTATCTATTTTTACTTAATATCTAATACATACAATTAAAATTAAGTTAAGTGAGTGTAGGAAATAATTAAGATAACCTTAAGAGTTTTGGAAAGCCTAGAATAAATTTTAGACAATGACGTTTGATTTCTTACTCAAAATGTGATTTTTGAAAACATAATTATTGAAAAGGTAATTTCTAGAAAAATAATATTATAGTTTTTGGTATATATGAGAAAGTGTTAATTAAATTTTTAAAAAATTACATTGCAACATTTGATTTAGAACTCTTTATTGGGAATGTAGTGTTTATTTATAGAATTATTTTTATGTATGAAAATATGAAATTTAATAAACTTGCATTCTTTTTAATATAAATTTTTATGTTTTCAAGATTTTATGATTAACTTGGTATTTTACCTAGTTCCAACAAAAATTATGCATACAACCTAATATTAAAATTTCTAAATTGAAATTTATTAATGAAAGAAAAGTAATGTAAAATATCCAAGATGTAAGCTCTGTCTAGTAATCGTAAAATAACTTGTTGAAAAAAATCATTTTTCTGCAAAGTATTTTATTAGAAAATTTAATGTTTTTTGTTGTTTGAATAAATTGTCGAAAATATTTCAATTATATACATCATTTTGCAAAAACATTTTCTATCTTGACTTATTTTCAAATTTTTTAGCATAACACTATAAAAATATTAATATTCATCTGCATTACATCCAACACATTTTTTTTAACATTGAAAATATTATAATATAAATCATATTTAAGCATATTTATTTATTTATATCTCATCATATTGTGATACTAGTTTTTTTTTAAGTTAATAATTCATAAATTAACAATTAAAAGAAAGGAAAGATTTTCATATGTGAAAAACTTATTTTCTATTTTATATAAATTTTTTTCTTAATTCAACTTAATTATTTTGCATTATATTAAAGATTGTAGTATTTTAGTAAAAATAATTATAGTGATATGATTGTCATAAAATAATTGAGTAAAAATAATTAACGATGTTTTGTTGGGGAAAAATACATAAAAAGATGAAAAAAAGAAAAAATGATATTTTATTATATTATTACTTTGTGAGATTGATCTAACAAGAAAAAAAGGGTAATATTTTCTGAATAAAATTGATCTTGAGAGAGAAAAAGGCAAATGGAAAATGTTCTAGATCTTTCTTCAGCACAAGAAGTTTTACGTTGATCAACACAATTTTTACTGTTAACTCGATAAACATTTTACATTTGTAAAAAGTTTTCTTCCTTCAAAATAAAAGAAAAGGCTTAAAAATTTTTCTAAAGACTTTTTTCGGCCTAACCAAATGAAGTCATAGATAGTAAAATGAAAAGATTTGTAACCAAAACGGACTGAAGGATGAAAAGTTGTTCGAAAAATGGAAAAAATATGAAACAAAAATAACAAAATAAAATAGTCATACTAGATAGATTTAAAAGAAATTTATCACCGACTAAAAAGTAAAGCTAGAATCATTTCATGTATAAGGCTAAATTAAATTTCTTGGAAAAGAACCCTAAAAACCAAAACAACAAATAAAAAAAGACTCGAGGGCTTTTTATTTTCAATAGAATTTTAATTTTTTACATAAATTAAAATTGTTATGAAATATAAGCTGAAAAAACAATTATAAAAGAAAAGTATTAGTAAAGTAAGAAAAATCTCATTTAAATTTGTATTTACAAATAAAGTAATAGGTCTATTTATAAACTAATAATCTCTTAATCCTAATCTTAATCTAATTTAATTTATATCTAAATCTAGATATACATAATCTGTCAAGCCCAGCTCTATTATATACTTGTCATGTCATTCATGTACTTGATAGCATATCTGCATACTAGGATGTCTCGAAAAATCGTTAAAAATTGGTATCGTACCTAGTGGTACAATTAAGTCGATTAAAACCTCAAACTAGTCCAAATAGAGATTTTTGAATGTACTTGAGAGTTATTAAACCTTAGAATGTCTTAATATGGTGATTCGGAGTTCGAGGATTGATTTGAAGTCCAATCGAGAATTTTCATAACGTATGGGCAAAATAGTCATTTTGCCACTCGAGGGCAAAATAGTCATTTTGCCACTCGAGGGCAAAATTGGAATGTTAGATGAGATTTTGACCAAGTTTGACTATTTGGAACATAATTTGAATTTGAGAAGTGAAAATTTTCAATTTCGACATTTTTCCGAACTTAAGGGTAAAACGATCATTTCATGTGTCCACGAGGACGTAATTGAAATTTTTGAGATTTTACACCACCATGACACTTGTCAAGCCCATGAATTTCACTTATTATCATATTATTCTTTGGATAATTGAGGTATTTTTGTGGTGGTGAGAAAAGCCTTAATAGTTAAGTTTTAAAAATGGACCAATCACATGATGACATGTGTCAAGCTTTGATTATTTGATAATTTCCCTCATAAACCAGCACAAACTCTTCGTCACTCACACTCTCATGTTCGGCCAAGCAAAAAACAAAGGGGGAAAAGAAAGAAACAAACCCTAAAGAAGAAATTCAAGGGGAAATTTACCGGTTATCGAAAAACTACGCAATCGGAGGTAAGATTTTGCAATTTAGCTTAAGATCTACCTTTTTCATGCCTTCTTTTTCACTTTCTATGGTTGAAAGCCAAGTTTTCATGAAGAGATTCTTGCTGGCCGAACATAGGGGGAGAATTTTTTATGATGGATTTTACTAGATTTCATGCTATCTAGATGTTTTTAGTTGTTTTGTGATATTCGGTATAAAAAACAAGAAAATCACATGCTCTTTAATAAACCCTATTTGGTCGAATTCCATAGGGGATATGTTGATGATGAATTTTGTTATATTTCATAGTATTTAGCTCGTATTTGATGATTTATGGTGCCGGATATCGACAACGGTTATCGAAAAGTATAGTTCCTCTAGTAAACGACTTGAACGATAATAAGGAAATCATAGTAAATGGACTTGGATTTGATTTCTAATAATATATATGGATTTATTGGACTGTGTTGACACTGATTAGCACATTAGTTCGAAATCGAAATGAATTTTGAATATGATTAATTAAGTCACAATCAAGTTCATTGAGGGACTTTGGTGTATTTGAAATATCGGAAGTGTAATGAATATATTTGGAGATTGAATTGGATGTTTTGGTTAATTCAATAGTGTATAGTTCGAGTTAGGTCGAATACCATTTCAGTCCGATAACGATTGAACCTACGTAGAACACGATCTTTAAGTGATTATTCGAACATTTCTCATTCAATCTCATGCATTCATATAGAACCTGAAATAGTTTTATAACAGTTTGGCACAAATGTATTGAATCACTTATGGTGTATTATGTATAGGTGGTGACTCCTCTAGTAAGGGTAAGGATATCATACCCGAAGACCAAGAATAAGAGTACTCCGACTCCCGTTATAATGAGTAAACAAAGTATCATCTTAATTATCTAAAGTAGTTTATACTCGTTTTTATGATTTTAAAGAATAATGAACTTAAACTATAAATTATTATGTTTTACAATTAAAGTGTTGGTTAAATGAAATAAGATTCATAAATTGTTTTGAAATTGAATACTGGTTTTGGAAATTGAGTAAATGGAGACTATATACTTGTATTATATATATATGTTTTGACTATTGTTCGTTATGTCGACCTTGCTTTGTAATGAATGTATCGGCATAACGGGATTTGTAATTGATATATGGTTTGAATTGATGGCTTATGACAATGTGACGGCATGGATGGCTGGATTTGTGTTTGTGTGGAATATATGAACTGTTTTGTTTTACCTTGATAAGCTGGGTAATATCATATTAGCCATGTCATGCTGTTAAAATTTTATTGATTTGGTGGGTTATTTGATTAGCTTACTGCAGTGGGCGGGTTTCCGTGGATCGGACTATTTGAGAGGCACGGTAAACCCCGTTATATTTTACCTTAGTATGAGAGGTGTGGAGGATATCTTCTAAGGTAGTTTAGAGTTTACTTCATGCCAAACCACCACGTGAGGGTGAAACTCAGCCAACGCCAAGGAACGGCTACGTTTTTAAACATAAAAACATGTTTTATGTGTATATGTCATTTTAACAACCTTGGTAGGCTTGGTTGGATACCCGGGCCAAGGTATCATCGAGTACAGGTTTTGGCACGAGCCAAGTTTTTAAGAAAGTTATAAGCATTGTTGATTATTTTGATGAAATGTATTTGTTTTATATGGGTTGAAATGAGTTTTAATGTTATGAATTATATTATGATGAAATGTTTAAATTGTCTTCATTTACTCGGCTTTAGATGTTATAGAGGATCTTTACTTACTCACTGGGTTTATAAAAACTCACCAACTTTCTTTTCACCTATTTTAGGCTCAGGAAAATCTGTAGATAGCTGATTTAGTCAAGGGTTTGCTGTTGGATTCGCACCCTTAGAAATTGTAGGTCTACAGTCTTATTTATTTTTGTTATTTTGGGGCTCACATGTCATTGTAAAACATTTTTGTATACCTGACGCGGTGTGTTACTATATATATGAATTTATTTTGTTATTACACTACATTAATTGTTTACGTAAGATTCTATAAATATTGTTTTATATGAAAAAAGAATATTTTTATTCAATGTTTTTATTTAGTTTGATTAGCCATAATTTCATTTTAAATGGATGATTTAGATTACTAAACTTATTTTTAGATATGAAATGCATATTTTTCATTTATATCTTATATTTTTAGTAGGTTTCGAAATTTTTAGGTAAAATGACCAAAATACCCCTATGAGGTAGAAATTAATTTTTGATTGTTTTTTATTTGAAAATAGTCCATATCTCTTTAAAACATGATATTTAGTAATTGTTGCTCAGGGAGGTGTAAAACTGATGCTAGAGCCTTGCGAGGTTTCGGTTGACATTCCGGGTAAGGTATGTCCATCGAGACATCGCGGCGGTTGTCACGGACTCGAAGAGAGTATCAGGTCGTGACATAATCAAATCTAAGAGTTTAAATAATATTATATTTTTTTGTTTGGCATGTTGCACTGTTTGACTTAGTCTAAACTTCTTGAGTCATAACATAATGAACATTCACACATATATTCATGACACTTCCCTTTAAATGTCCATTGTATTAAGAATTTTATTTTTTTTGCATTGTATTAAGAATATGCCTTGTTACAAACTTATTAGGAAAAAACCTCATGGGAAAAAAATCTGTGTGAAGAAAAAACTGTACATAATTCTTTTCAAGAATAAGCTTTTGAAATATTGTATCATTAAAAACCTTATCAAAAAAATCAAGTAGGAAAAACCTTGATGAAGGAAAAGAGTATAGTGTGTATTTTACTCCTCATGATGACTACATTATCTAAGATATTTAAAATGATATATTTCAATATTTTGTATCAACTTTTCAAACGTTCTAGTAGGAAGAGCTTTGATAAATAAATCTGCTAGATTGTTGCTTAAACAAATTTGTTAAACACTAATGTCACCTTTTTCTCGAAGATTATGAGTGAAGAAAAATTTTGGTGAAATATGTTTTGTCTTATTACCTTTAATATATCTTTCCTTTAACTAAGCAAGCGATACAATTAAAGGATATGCAAGCAATATTATCCTCATATAACGTTGTTGGAATTTTCTTCTTGATTAACAAGCCACATGTTTCTCGAAATATTAAGTTATAGATCTTAACTAGATACATTCACGACTTGTCTCATGAGTTGCTAAAATTTCTGCATCATTAGAAGAAATAGCAACTATTGTAACGACCACTTCCCGGTCGCTACCGGTGTCTGAGACTTCCAAGAAAAACCTGCCAAGTCTCGAACAAGCCTGTCTCAAATCCCTCATTAATTCACACTTTTTGCTCTTCATATAATATTGATATTTCAAATATTAAATTAAATCTTAAATATAAAAATCAGTACAAATTTTTTTTTGTCGATATATATGTGAAAATATAAAATTTTCAAACTAATACTTATATAAAGATTTAAAATTCATTCACAACTCAATAAATAAAATACTATGACTTAACCTCTAACAGCTAACAGGTACAGCGGAGCGAATCGGGATAGTGTGCTAGAAGATAAACCTTTGATCTCTAAGGTCATAACTCCAAATGTACTTCTTGACAGTGTCAGCTATCTGCTTGAAATGTGAATAAGAAGAGAAGTGAGATTATAAAATCCCAATGAGTAAACACTTATCATCAAAAGTATCTAAAGCTGAGTAGATGGAAACACTATAAAAATGTTATATTATAACAATATTCATAACTCAAAATTTGTCTCGATCCATACCAAACAATTTTTTAAACTTGGCCCCTGTCAGAATCATTCTCGCGAGTACCTTCGTCAAGGTATCCCACTGAGATCGCCAAGGTTGTTAAATGTCTCATACCCATAACCATGTTTTCCCATTTGACACACAGCCGTTCCTTGGCGTTGGCTGAATCTCACTCTCACATGGTGGTCCAAACGTGAGGTGCACTCAAATCTCACCTCAAGAGATACTTCACCCACCATCTCCCCCCGGAGGTAAGTATATAATTGGGTTACTGTGCCCCTCTCATAGGTAGTCTACGGAAACCCCCACTACTGTAGTGACCATGTAATATACTACTAGACCCATAAAATTTTCAGTAGCATATTATGGCGAATAAAATTTAATCCAGTCTACCAAGACCAAACCAAAACTATTCATATATTTCATGCCAAAATCTCAAAAATTTAGCCATGATGCTACCATAGTGTTATAAGCCACAATTTCAATAGCATATAAAATTATAAATTTAACACAGTCTCCATATACTCAATTTTTCCCGAAAATAATATTTGATTTCAAAACCAATATAAATCTCATTTTTATTTAAAGGCATTTTAATTGAAAAACATAATATTTTATAATTTAAATTCACAATTTAATAAAAGCATCAACAATTAAAATTACTTTAGATATTTAAGACGATAAATTGTCCACTCATAGTATTAGGAGTAGAGATACTCCTATTCTCGGTCTACGGGTGTAGTCTCCTACCCGTACCAAATAGCTCACCACCTATCTAAAATTAACTAAGCGTGCCGATAACTATGCACTAAATCGATCTCTATCTTTAAATAGCGGGATATTTCATCGCTATTTTTGTACGCGTATAATTATTTTTATTTTTCGATCGCCTATTTCGCTCGGCTCGCCTCCTCGATAAACGTGCTTAGCAACATAAAAATTTAAATCCTCTATATTTAATCATACACTTGTATGAATAATAATTTAATTAAAATACTTCAAATAACTTGCATAATATTAATTATCCATAACCTCAAAATTTAATAATAAACTCACCATTGAGCCTTTTCCATTTTCTTATTTCCTTTTTGAGCCTCTTTTTCTATGGGTTTCTCTACTTCTTTCATTGGGCTAGGCCCATTTAAGCCTTTCTATTGGGTCTTGTCCAATTTTAATTCTCCATTGGGCCTTGCCCAATTTTATTTTTTCCATTCATCCATTTTCATTTTTTTCCTTTTTCTTTTCTTTTTCTTTTTCTTTTCTTTTTCTTTTCATTTCTTTCTTTTTCACGTTTTTTCTTCTTCTTTCTTTCTCCTCCAGTCCGTGGCTTCCTCTCACCACTGTGGCATCTTGTTCTCTCCACAACCCCGGTGGTGGCAGCTCTTTCTCCTCCACCACCGTTCAACTCCCTTTTCTCCTCCCTTTTGCCTCCCAAAATCAATCATCATCAAGCTCTCTTCCATGGCAAATAAGCCTTCAAAAATTCAACAATAAATCTTCAATTTTTCAGCCACAAAACCTCAAACTTTCAGCTTAATTTTCTGCTCACAATTCAGCCATTAACATGTAGAATTTTTAGCACCTATTCTTCATCATTTTCAACCATTAAAATCAACTATAGAAACCTCAAAAAATCAATTTTTCCTACCTCAAAATTTGCAGCAAAAATCTAGAATTTTTCAACCTTCCTTCTCCCCTCCTTTCACGGTTTTTCTTCTCTCTTGTCTGTCCCCTTCTCTCTCTTCTCTTCCTCACGATTTTTCTTTTATTATTTTCTCTCTTCTCCTTTTTCCTTTGCTCGGCCTTCTCTTGTTTCTCCCTTTTCTCTTTTTTCTTCTCTCTTTCTCTTCTTTTTGACCAAGCCTTTTAGGCTCTTCTTCAAACTTCTTTTTATTCTTTCTTCCTTGCTTTCTTTTTATTCCTTTCATTTGCTTTGTGACCGACCCCCACTTCTTAAATTATTTTGACTATTATTTCTTCTTTCCTTATCTCATTTCCTTTTTGCCTTATCTTTTGTTTGATCGTGCCTTGCTTTCTCTCTTTACTTTTTTCATGTGTGATCGACCCCACCATTCATCATTTCTCTTCATTTCATTTCCATTTCATTTAATTTTCATTTTCATTTCATTTCATTTATTCTTTTCTTTTTTTTATCTTATTCCCTCATTTCACCTTCTAAATATTCATTTAAGATTTAATTAACCTAAGATTTAATTAGGCTTAAAAATGTAATAAGAGACCCAAAAATTTAATTGTCAATCCTTACAATTTTCATTCCCGATATATCACATCTAGCCACTTTCCAATGCGATTTTATCTATTGTAGAAACCGAACTGGGTGAAATGATCTTCATCAAAGTTGTAGCTCTATCTCTTAGCTTTCCAATGGTCTAAGAATTTTAGCAATTGGAGTTCTGTAGCTTGAGAGATAGCCAAAATACTAAATCATGTACAAGAAAGTTTCTGAGTTCTTCAACACTTTACTCTCCAAAAATTAAGTCCAATATTTTTAATCCCTATCCACACTTATTAAATTTCAATTTCCTTCTATTCTTCTTCCTTCACACATATATATATCAAAATATTGAGATCGCATTCCAATGCGGTGTCACCATAATATTTAAATATTTACTTTACTGCGTGTACTCGATAAAAATCACGTCGTACGATTTTCGCTGTTTTCCTTCAAAATTATTCTTTATTTCTTCTCCCTCACTTAAATTAGTCATATTTCCTTTTTCATTACTAATTTCCAACATTATATAAAATATTAATATTTTAATATTATTTTATTAAATAAAATATTATTTTATTTTAAAAATTTTCACTTGTATTCTTTGGTCCCGAAACACATTATTGTGTCGGTTTACCTCCGAATCATCCTTTATCACACCAATTTGCATCAAATGATCATTTATTTGATCAATAAAATCTTATTTGTGTCCAACAAAAGTACGGGGTGTTACAACTATAGTTTGTTTTATAAAACACTATAAAATAGCTGTATCTCTATATGTGAATTAGTATCTTGTCTGAGATCGAGCTTTGTGTGGATCAAATAAATATTCTGTATTTACATAACCTATTAAATTTGATTTTAATACATTTGAGTAATATAAGCCTATGTCCATTGTTCCTTGGAGGTATCGAAGTATATGTTTAATTCCATTATAATATCTTTGAGTGAAATCGACATTTCATACACATATAGTTCTTTGAAATTAGTTAAACATTTACGTAAAACCTTTAGGAAAAATAAGAAAACTATACCTTACTTATGGTATTGGATCATCCCTAAGAGAAACGATACTTAACCATATAACCCAAGCTATAGGTAATGTACTCCATTCATTCATAAATCGTGTGAGCTACTCATGTACTCAAGATTATCTGATAGAATTCAACCATAACATTTTGTGATCATCTTTAAATTCATATAACTCATGTAATCATTTATCAATCTATATAACTCAATAATCAATATCTAATCTATGAAACTCAACAATGCATTAAGACTTGCTCTACATATCAATCTATCTTGGTTGTCTCCTAGCCTAAATTGTAATCTATAACTCGATCAAGCATTTTGAAAATAAGAAACAATCATGAGAAACATCATAATAACAAAAATAATATTTAATAATCATGAAAGTAAAGATGTCAACTCGCTCTTGGCTCACATTTGGATATTAGTGAATGGAATATTGGCCTTATTCAAGTTGAGTGGTACTCGCCCCACTCAGAATACATAATGAATTAATCCTCACCATCTCGGATTCCCTATTACCTTTCGTGAATGGCACGTCGACCTCACCCATGTTTCTCTTAACTCAAGGGTCAATCATACACCATAATTCATTTTTGTAAATTCATATTTAATTTCTTTTAATCATTGCTTTCAACTAAGATATGGTACTTTAGAGTCAAGAAGTTTTTCATCATCCTCACAAGATCAAAAATGGCATGTTTTCACATTTAGTGACCTATCAACTATTGGTGAACTTAATGAATGTGTTTTGTCCATATAAAATGATTTTAACACTTTTGTTATATAATTTTATTTATGGATAAAAATTTCATTTGTCAAGTGCTCAATCTGAAAAACGAAACAAAATTTTATTTTTCTAAAATTTTTTATCTCAAATTCTTTCTTTAAGTAATCAACGACTTTTGATAACTCTTCAAGAGTTTTAATAATGCTTAGGTCATAAACATAAACAACAACTATGACAAATTCATTTCTAGATCTTTTTATAAAAACATATGGGCCTGTATGATCATTTTTATAACCTTTTTTTAACAAATATTCACTAAGGTGATTATACCATATGCATTTAGATTGTTTTAATCCATATACATATTTATTAAATTTAATCGAAAAAATTTCTTGAGAATTTTATACATTCTTTAAACAACTTAAAATTTTTAAGGATTTTCATATAGATATCGATAGCAAATGAGCCATATAAATAAGTTATAGCTACATTCATTAAACACATTTTAATCTACGCATGTATTATCTTATTAATTAAATAAAAAAATACAATTGCAACCACCACAAGAGAATATATCTTTTCATAATCAATAACAGGCTTTTAGGTAAAACCTTATGTGACAAGTCGTGTTTTATATCTCACAAACTCATTTTTCTCTTTTTTTTTTTTTGCACAAATACCATTTAGATCCCACTGATTTTACACCATTTATTGTATGGACTACAGCTCCAAATTTTTCATCTTTTGCAAGGGAATTCAATTTTCGCCTTGATTGTGTCATTCCACATTAGCCAATCATTTCTATGTTAACATTCTTCAATAGATATAGGTTCAAGGTCCTCATTTTTTTTCATAATATTTAGTGCTATATTATATGTAAAAAAGCTTTCGTCGTGTTTATTTCATTTCAGTTCCATCTTTTCCTTGTCATGATATAATTTATTAAGATCTTTTCATTTTCAATGATTTTAGGTATTTGAATTTCTTTTGAAATTTTATCCTTTATGTCAAGGGTCTCTTCTATAGTTTCTGTTTCTTTCTTCTGACCATCTAGTATATTTGCTCATTTGTTTTTTAACGATTTTTATCTTTGGAACCGATTGGTTTCCCACACTTATGGCTTGCCTTGTCTTATAGGAACATCAATCTTGATTAGAGCATTTATGGCTAGTATATGAAATTTAGTTACTCTATTTAAATCAGTAAATAGGTTTGGCATCTGATGCAGGTGAATTATCTTTTGAACTTCAAGTTCACATTGATTTTTGCAAAGATCAAAACTAAATAACGATAATGCATTCCAAAAATTTTCTTTCAGCTTCTTATTTTCTCCCCTTAATGTTCAAAAAATTATTTCATCAAAATGACAATCGATAAACTTTATTGTGAATAAATCTCCTGTTAATGGTTTTAAATATTTAATTATAGACGAAAATTTGTATCTAACATGTATTCCTAACCTTCTTTCAAGATCCATCTTTATGCTTTGTGGTGAAACAATTAGAACATATACCGCATATAAAAAAAATTCTTAAATAAAAAGTATTTAGTTTTTGACCATAAACTAATTTTATAAGGAAGAATTTATGATAATTCGTTGGCCACTTGGCTTGATGCGTAAAGTGTTGCTGTATGCAAAATGGCATGCCTCGCAAGTAGAAATGGAGAGTTTAGTTTTCATAAGTAATGGCTTTAAAATCAATGGAAAATGTTTAATAAGCAATTTTGCTAGACCATTTTTTTTGTATAAACATGAGCAACAGGCTATTTAATAGTAATTTCAACTAATATGCAATATTCATTAAAGGCTTGAGACGTAAATTTACCAACATTGTCAAGGTGAATTGTTTTGATAGTACAATAAAAAATATGTGCTCGCAAATAAATGATTTGGAGGAATAATCTTGCAAATGCTAAATTGTAAGTTGATAATAAGCATACTTGAGACCATCTAGTTAATGCATCGATTAAAACTATAAAATATTTAAATGGTCCACATAATGGATGAATGGGTCCACATATATTGTTAGATTAATAAGCTTAATATGAGTTGTTAGCTCCATTAGTTTTTGATGATAATAAAACATTCCCATGTCATTTGTGTATGATATTTTACCTAAGTGTGTAGAGGAAATGACTACAAAGAAACAATATATCAATCTTCCTAATAAGCACTTAAAGATATGATTTGGATAAGGAACAAGGATGATCATTATAAAGGAAATCTCCTGATATGACAAGGAAGATCATTGGTTAAACAAAGGTCAAAGTGGAGAAGTGGAAGGCTGAAGCTTAGTGAGAAATAGAACCAAGTTAGTCGACCAAGAAAATGGGTTTGTCGATTAAGTGTTCTTTGCCAAATATGCGTCTGAAATAGAATCAACTTAGTCAACCAAGCCAAAAATTTTAGTCGACTAAGTGCTCTCTGTCTGCAACATCCGCCAAGCTACTACAAGACAGAATAACGGCTAGAACCTTCCTCAAACTATTTTTAACGGTCATAAACGTCCCAACAGCCATCAGACAAGCCTCTCCAACTATAAAAGGATCTTCAAATGCCAAGGAACTAACTTTTGACAACTTTTGGAAGATTATTGAGAGATTTCATCATATTCAAGCCAAAAAGAGTAGAAAACTTGAAAATCATTTGTACTCTTCATTACACTCAAACGCATATCTTTAGCAATTGTGTTTAGCACTTAAACTTATACCATATAGATCAACAGTGTGATCATTAGGTACTTTCTCATTTCATCTTTGTATTCTTAGAGTGAGGGTTTCACTCTAAGTGTTTGATTCAAGCAAGGTTTGCTTGGATGCTTGTAGGTTCCAATTTAGCCTTGAAAAGTTGGGTGTTGGGTTCTAGTTTAGCTCGTGAAAAACTAGTGTAAAGGTTGTGGTTGAACATTGAAAAATCACATTAGGGTTTTAGTTTAGCCCGAAAAAAATTAGTGATAGGTTGTGGTTGAGCCTTGAAAAGCCACCTTGGGGTTTTAGTTTAGCTCGTGAAAAACTAGTGTAAAGGTTGTGGCTAAGCCTTGGAAAAGTCATTGTAAAAGTTTGGTGGAAGCTTGTGAATTCCACCGTTTTAGTGTTTGGTTTGAAAATCCTTAGTTGGATAATCAAGGTAGTGGATGTAGGTTTTGGATCGAACCACTATAAATACTTTATCCATTGTTTTCATTGCTTTTTCTTCTTTATTTTGAGATCAAGTCTCAATCCCACCAAAAGAGCCGAGATAGTGTTATATGCCTCGCTCTAGCACTCATATTTGGGACCAACAATTGGTATCAGAGTTAGTTCTCTACATACAAGGTAACACCCTTAGAGAGGATCCAAATAGCTATACAAAAATCAGTTGTAGCTGAGGGACAATCAACAAACAGACCACCTCTGTTTGATGGCTCTAATTATCCTTATTGGAGCACTAGGATGTCAATATACATTAGGGCCATAGATTATGAAATATGGAATGTCATCACTGATGGTCTCTTTATTCCCTCAACTATAAATGTTGTTACAAATGAGTTGATGCCTAAGCTAAGGTCTGAATGGACCGAGGCTAAAACCAAGAAAGTGCAGACCAATTTTAAGGCAATCAACACCTTACATTGTGCTTTAACTTCCACTGAGTTTAACAAAGTCTCAAGCTGTACAACAGCTAAGCAAGTGTGGGACAAGTTAAGAATAATTCATGAAGGGACTTATCAAGTGAAGGAGTCCAAGATAGCCCTCTTGACCCACAACTATAAGATGTTCAAAATGGAGCCTAGTGAGGACATCACCGGCATGTTTGATAGGTTCACAAACATTACAAATAAACTTAACCAACTAAAAAAACCTATCCCCGAGCATGAGCTTGTAAAATTACTTCTTAGGAGTATACCAAAGTCTTAGAGGCCAAAGGTGACTACCATTAGAGAAGCCAAAGATTTAAACATCATCACACTCGATGAAATATACGGGTCACTCCTCATACATGAGCTGGAGCTTAAGGAAGAAGAAGAAGAGGATAGAAGAGAGGCAAAAGAAAAGAAGAAAAATATAGCACTAAAAGTCAGCATGCTTGAAAAAGAGTTGGAAGAGCTCTCATGTGATGATGATGATGGATTTGCAATTGTTGCAAGAAAATTCAAAAAACTGATGGGAATAAAGAGCAGAAGATTTGCAAGAAAAATCCTTAAGAGAAACCAAAGTCTTTCTTGGAAAAAAAACAAGATTGACAGTAGTAAAAAGGAAGAAGTGATCTGCTACGAATGCAAGAAACCAGGGCACTACAAGTCTGAATGTCCATTGCTAAAAGAAGAAACTCCAAAGAAAAATAGAAAATCAAAAAAAGCAATAGTTTTGGCAGCCTGGTCAGATAATGATTCAAGCACAGAATTCGATGAAGAAAGCTCAAAAGAAATAGCAAACATTTGCTTAATGGCCATAGATGATGAAATAGAGGTATGATCATCAACTTGTGATATATCTATGAATGATTTACAAGATGAGTATGATAATTTATGTGATGAGTTTGAAACCTTGTTTTTAAAGTATAAAAACCTAAAGAAAAAGGCTGCATCATTTGAAAAAGATTTGGAGAAAATAAAACTCGATTTCAACTCTGTTTTTGAATAAAGAAACTTTCTACAAATTGAGTTGAAGCATTCAAAAACAGATTTTGAAATTATAAAAGAAGAACTGGAAAATAAATTTGCTGCTTTGCCAAAATCTCTCGATGAAAATACAGCTCTTAAGTGTTTAAACAATGATACTTTAAAGAAAAATTCATATAATAAGAAAAATGATCATAATGCATCATCCAGATGCTATTGTTGTGGAAAATATGGCCATTTATCCTATGATTGTGTTAGAAATATGAATGTGCAGAAAACTAGAAAAATATGGGTGCCAAAAAGGTCTTTTATTGCTACTAACATCGAAGGACCCATCAAAATATGGGTACCTATCAAGAAGAACTAAACCATGCTTTTGTAGGTTGAGTTGCACCTAAAGAAAACATGTTCAAAATGCTCAACACAGCAAGAAGAAGCAGCCTTGGTATATGGATAGTGGTTGCTTTCAACACATAACAGGGGATGAAATGCTGTTTGCACAGCTGGACAAGAAAAAAAGAGGCACCGTATCCTTTGGAGATAATTCAAAAGGAAGAATCCAAGGTATAGGTACGGTTGGTAAGAACTCTTATACACAAATCAATCATGTGTTATTTGTTCAAGGCTTAAAGCATAATCTGTTAAGCATAAGTCAGCTATGTGACAAAAGATTTAAGGTGTGTTTTGATTCAAATAAATGTAAAGTAATAGATATAGGCACAAAGAAAATCACCTTCATAGGAAAAAGATTCAAAAACATGTATGTCATCTTTCTTGAAAATCTAGAAAAGGATAGTGAAATGTGCTTAGTAACCAAGGCTGAAAATGACAGCTGGTTGTGGCATAAGAGACTAGGACATGTTAGTTTGAACACCATGTCAAAATTGATTAAGAAAGATCTAGTGATTGATTGCCTACACTAAAGTTTGAAAATAATAAGATGTGTGAAGCTTGTCAACTAGGAAAACAAGTGAGAACTTCCTTCAAAACTAAAAATGTTGTGTCAACATCTAGACCTCTTGAAATGCTACACATTGATCTTTTTGGTCCAATTAGCACCACAAGTCTAGGTGGAAAATCTTATGGCTTAGTGATAGTTGATGACTATTCTAGGTTTACTTAGGTTTATTTCCTTGCTCACAAGAATGATACATTATCAGCTTTCATAAGATATTGTAAAAAAGTTGAGAATGAAAGAGGTACACTCGTTGTTAGGATTAGAAGTGACCATGGAGGAGAATTTGAAAATGATGAGTTCGAGAAATATTGTAATGAAAAAGGGTTGGAACACAACTTTTCAACACCTAAAACACCCCAGCAAAATGTAGTTGTGGAGAGAAAGAATAGAACATTAAAAGAGATGGCTAGGACCATGCTTTGTGAGAATAATCGTTCTAAGTACTTTTGGGCTAAAGTTGTCAATACAACAGCTTATATACTGAATAGAGTTTCAATTAGAGTAATTATCTCAAAGACCCCTAATGAGCTATACAAAGGAAGAAAACCAAACATTTCTCACCTTAGGAGCTTTGGCTGCAAATGCTTTGTTTTGAACAATGGAAAACAGCTATTAGGGAAGTTTGATGCCAAGAGTGATGAAGCAATATTTTTAGGATATGCCATAAACTCAAAAGCTTATAAAGTTTTCAACAAAAGGACATTAAATGTTGAAGAATCTATCCATATAGTTTTTGATGAATCAATCCATGTTGAAAAAGGAGTTCATGAGGATGATGAAGATTTAGAAAATCTAGAAAGGCACATGGAAGAAATTAGTCTAAATGATAGCAAGAATAATGAGGAAGACTCATCTAGGGAAGAACCCGTAGCTCCACCTTTTGAAAATCTGTAAAGATAAGAAATCCAGCATAGTGACTTACCTAGAAGCTGGAGATATGTGAGAGATCACCCATAAGAACAAATCATAGGTGACATATCTCGTGGAGTTAAGACTAAGAAAGGAACTAAGGAGACATGTGAATTTTCAGCATTCATTTATCAAGTTGAACCTAAAAGTTTTGAAGAAGCTGAAAAAGAGAAAAACTGGATTTTAGCCATGCAAAAGGAGCTGGATCAATTGAAGAGAAACAATGTATGGTCATTAGTGCCTAAGCCCTCAAATCATCCTATAATTAGCACTAAATGGGTATTTAGAAATAAAGTTGATGAACAAGAAAATGTGATAAGAAATAAAGCAAGATTGGTAGCAAAGGGATATAATCAAGAAGAAGGGATAGATTATAAAGAAACCTTTGCTCCGGTAGCTAGAATAGAAGCCATAAAGTTATTAGTTGCCTTTGCTTGCCATATGAACTTCAAGCTATACCAAATTGATGTAAAGAGTGCATTCCTTAATGGACTCATTCAAGAGAAAGTTTATGTTGAACAACCTACTGGTTTTGAAGATTTTAAGAAACCAGATCATGTTTTTAAGCTTCACAAAGCCTTGTATGGATTAAAACAAGCTCCTAGAGCTTGGTATGAAAGGTTTTCTAAATTTCTAGTAGAGAAAGACTATGTTAGGGGTATCATAGATACAACATTATTTATTAAGAGATACCTAAATGATCTAATCATAGTTCAAATTTATGTAGATGACATTATATTTGGTGCTACTAATGAATCTATTTGCAAGAACTTTGCTAAGGAAATGTAGGGAGAATTCGAGATGAGCATGATGGGAGAATTGAAGTACTTTCTTGGCCTCCAAATCAAATAATGCAAAGAAGGAATTTTTATCAGCCAAGATAGATATATTCAAGATATGCTCAAGAAGTTTGACATGCTAAAACTAAAGCCCATTAGCACACCAATGAGTCCATTTACAAAACTTGATGCTGATGAGAAAGGTAAAGATGTAGATCAAAAGCTCTACAGATGTATGATTGGATCTCTTTTTTACTTAACATTAAGTAGACCAGATATTCAGTTTTATGTGTGTTTGTGTGCTAGATTTCAGTCTTAACCTAAAGAAACACACCTAACTACTGTGAAAAGAATATTTAGATATCTATTAAGAACTCAAAACTTAGGAATATGGTACTCCAAGGAATCTTTATTTAGTCTTGTAGAATATTCAGATGCTGACTTTGCTGGAAGTCAAATTAATGGAAAAAGCACAAGTGGAACATGTCAGCTCTTAGGTAGCATGCTTGTATGTTGGTCAAG
This sequence comes from Theobroma grandiflorum, assembly GCA_036013995.1. Lineage (NCBI taxonomy): Eukaryota > Viridiplantae > Streptophyta > Magnoliopsida > Malvales > Malvaceae > Theobroma > Theobroma grandiflorum. Next base: position 12,325,739 of record CP142130.1, on the reverse strand, counting down.
CAAGAAGCAAAATTCTGTAGCATTGTCCACAGCTGAAGTTGAATGTGTATCCTTAGGAAGTTGCTGTGCACAAGTTTTATAAATCAAACAACAATTAAAAGACTATGGATTGTCGATGAATAACACTCCAATACATTGTGACAATACCAGTGCAATCAACATCCTAAAGAATCCTGTACAACACTCAAGAACTAAACACATTGATGTTAGACATCACTTTATTAGAGATTATGTAACTAAAAGAGAAATTAATAATGAATTTGTGAGCACATTGCATCAACTTGCTGACATATTTACGAAACCCCTTAGTGAGGATAGATTCTGTGAAATTAGAAGAAATATAGGAATGTGTTGTTTGGAAGAGTTATAAGAAGAAATCTGGACTAAATAGAGAAAAACAAAAGGGACTTAGTCGACTAAAGTGGGAAACTCAGTCAACTAAGAGCATTCTGTTTCATTAGAACAAAAGAACTGATAGTTGAATAATAAAAGATTAAATTAATGAAATTTTGTGCTTACCGAATAAAGAAAAGAATGAGTAAAACTAAGACAATAAATAATTAACAGTTGAGAGGGAGTTTTAAAATTTCAAGAAAATTGAGGCAATTGATAAAGGGGGAGGCAAATGGTTTCTAAATTAGAAACTATCAATCACCTCTCTTTTTCATCTTTTGATAATCGATTCTCTCAAAACCCTAGCAATCTTATTTGCCTTTTCTTTTTCTAAAACCAACCGAGAATCCTTCTTCTCTCACAATTTGAAACTACAAACTCAAAAACCACTTTCAGAACTCCAAATGGCCAAGTCGACTTTACTCAAGGAGTTACTGGAGAAGAAAAAGGGGAAGAGATCGATGAAGGAAAGCACCGAGACAGAAAATCCTCAAAAAAAATAGAAAAAGATGTCGGGTGCAAAGATACAGAAGAGTGAAAAAAATCTCAGCAAGAAGAAACAGACTGAAAAGAAGAAAAAATCTGGGAAAACAAAGCAGAAAGATAAAGAGAAAATGTCTTCAAAAGGTAATTCATCCTCCTCATCCCTGAAATTTAGAAACAAAATTCATGAGGAGAGATTTAAGAAAATGAAAAATGCCCTCATTACATGTGGGAAGTATATTGATTGGGAAAGTTTCAGTGAAATTCCTGAACTCCAAACAAGCTTAACAGACTATTTCAATGAATTAAGGATAAAAAAGTATAGTTCTTTCAAGGACAAGATATATAGTGCTAGTTTAGTTAAAGAATTCTATGTTATCATTGCATTTAGTGAGAGAGAACTTGATGATTCAAAGGATAACCTAAATGTATTTTTGAATGGAAAAGAGTTTTTAGTTACAGCTTCAGATTTGAGTAATCTATTAGGAATTGAAAGTGAAGATGTAGAGTATGAAATGGCTAACAAATATGATCCTGCATTTGTGTGGAAAATTGTCACAGGAAAGAAAGAAAAATTTTCTTCAAAGAGCAATACAAAACTGATCATCAGTCCATAATTCAGAATCTTGCATTACTTTATAGCTGCTAATTTGCATGGTAGAAGTGGTAGCCTAAGTTACATCAGCCTCCAAGATCTTTGGCTGATGGAGCATGCATTTATTGGAGAAGTACTAAACCTTAGAAGGTTCTTGATTGAAAGAATGAGGGCAGCATGTAAACTGGAAAAGATCCATTTGCCATATGGGAATGTAATCACATCCCTTGTTAAGAAGAAAGGAGTATGGGCCAAAAGATATGATATGGATATGGTCAAAAGCAAAGATCAACCAATCTACCTAAGAAGCTTAATCAAGATGGGATACAAGGTGTATGGGGACACTTTCAGTAAGACCTCTAAGATTACTTCAGTGCAAACTCAGCCAGAGGTAACCCCCACATCACCAAAAACAGCAGCCCCTCCTTTCTCCAATGAAGTTATGTTCAATCTGCTAATAAGGATGGATGCCAAGCTCACTTATCAAGAAGCAAGGCTTGTAAAAATTGAGGAAATGATGAATCAGATTGAGGCCAGCTTGAAAGAAAAATCTGAAATGCCAATTGGACCTACTGAAGCTAACTCCTCTGTCATTCAAAGTATGACACTAGAAGAACAAGGTGCTGAAGGATCAGCGTTGAAACTAGAAGGTTTTGAATTTCAAAATGCAAGTCTTGAATTTCAAACTGAAAGATCAGCTCACTAGAGTCATCAAGGCCTTGAACCAAAATTTGAGGAACCTATCAAATCCACCTCAGCAAGAAAGGAAACATCTGATAAAGGCACTGAGGTAAAAGGTTCACCACTTGGTCCTTTTGAACACCAGCCTCCATCACATCCTGAACAAGAAGCATCCCCTCCTCACTCTGATAAAGTGTCTGTTATGGGACTTTTTTATCAGATGGTAAGAGAAGAATGAGCAGAAAAGAGGCAACAGTAGCTCAAGTTGCCCAAATAATGACTTCAGAAAAAAAAGCTGCAAAAAAAAGCAGAGAAAAAGGAAATACAAAAGATGCAGCTCCAGCAACTAAGCCTCAGCCACCTACCATGAGACAGAAGAAAATAGCCAGAAAATCTATAGCTCCAAGAACAAGGAAGTTTTCAAGATTGGCAGAGAAAGCAAAATCACCTCTTGCAAGCACTCCTCAAGCCCCAATAGAAGTTTCTGATTAAGCCACTCCTGAGAAAGCTACAAAGACACCTCTATAGTTCTCTCAGCAACCTCCTGAAGCATCCACTCAGCCACCTCCAAGATCACCTTTTCCTCTTCCTCTGAATTCTTTCTGGGAACAATGGTCAGATTCCCCTGAATCCACACCATCTCCTTTTGAGGATTAATGCCTCAACCCCCTCCTTGATGATGACAAAAAGAGGGAGTAGAAAAACCAAAGAAAAATAAAAAATCTTGAGGGTAGAAGTACTAGAGCTTTAGAAAAAACATCAAGAAAAACAAAAAAATAATAAAGGTAGAGGTACTAGGATTCTAGGATTGGTAAGAAGAAAACTTAACTCTAGAGGTATTTTTGGAACAAATTTTTTATTATTGTTTTAATGGTTATTTTGTGCCAAAATGGCATTCAAACATTGATTTTAATTTTGGTTAACTTTATGGATGTTTGGAACATGCATGTTGATAGTTGTTTATGATATTTAAATTCTGAAAATGGTGTTTATGGCATTATGAAGTGTGCTAAAAATTTTTTTGCTGATATTATGCAATGCTGTTGAAAATTTTCTGATGTTGTGCTGATATTGAATAATTATGCTGATAAACCATTTCTGACATGATAAGGCAAAGTTGAATATGTGTTTGAGTACATATGGATGATGTTCATAGAGAATTTATAGGAAAAATAATGGTTTGAATAAAATCTGGAAGTAACTGGCAGCTGACAGAAAATTGCAGAAATGAAAAACTGATGATAATCTGTCAACTTGTCATGTGCTCTTAAAATCTGCATATATGGACATTCTCTAACTAAAGCATGAATATACAATATCAATATCCATATAGCATAGATAAGAACTTGCTGGAATACATGAAAAATATATACACACTAAGGGGGAGCATGAACTTAGGGGGAGCAATCCTCACTTTATGCAAAAATTGAAAAAGGAGTTAAAAAGACACCATGCTATTAACCAATGGATGTTTTATCATCATCAAAAAGGGGGAGATTGTTGGCTCCATTAGCTTTTGATGATAATAAAATATTTTCATGTCATTTGTGTCTGATATTTTACCTAAGTGTGTAGGGGAAATGACTACAAAGAAACAATATATCAATCTTCCTAATAAGCACTAAAAGATATGATTTGGATAAGAAACAAGGATGATCATTATAAAGAAAGTCTCCTGATATGACAAGGAAGATCATTGGTTGAACAAATGTCAAAGTGGAGAAGTGAAAGGCTGAAGCTTAGTGAGAAACAGAACCAAGTTAGTTGACTAAGAAAATGGGTTAGTTGACTAAGTGTTCTCTGCCAAATTTGCGTCTGAAATAGAATCAACTTAGGCAACCAAGCAAAAAATTTTAGTCGACTAAGTGCTCTCTGTCTGCAACATTCGCTAGGCCACTACAAGACAGAATAATCGCTAGAACCTTCCCTAAATTGTTTCTAACGGTCATAAACGTCCCAATAGCCATAAGACATTTTTATTACTAATAATAGATTTTTTATTACCAATTATGTAATTAATTTCTCTTTCAGAGTAGACAAATATATTGATGTGCTATATCAACTTGGCCATGATTAAAATTATCACAAGATGTTTTAATTTTCAATGATGTTTAAGACGTACAACAGGTACATGACTAATGATCTTTTATGGCATATCAATAACAATACGTTTTCTATATTCCTTTTATTCTTTTCATTTTTATTTTTTCATTATTTATCAACTTCTGGTGGATTACAAGTATTCATCCACTTCTTGATGGGTTATCTACTTCTGGTGGGTTAGTGGGTTAAGGTGTCCATTCACTTTTGGTGCGTTGAAAGTATTCAGGTTACAAGTATACATTCACTTTTGGTGAGTAATCCACATATAATGGGTTATCCACTTCTGGTGGATTATCTTTTTTTTTTTTAGTAAGTTACGGCATTCTTCCACTTCTGGTAGTAAATTATCCATCCACTTCTGGTGGTAAAATTATTATCCACTTCTTATGGTAAAATTTTAATTAGAATTAAAATAGTGATAGTGTAAATTATTATAACGACCTCTTCCATATCCATAATCATAATTATTAAATGATGTGGCATTCACTTCAGGGAATAGATAGATTCATGACTATGACTTTAATTATTAAATTATGTTGCATTCACTTTAGGGAATAAATGGATTTATAATAATTTTTTTTATTAGGATCTCGTTTGTCACATTCACTTCAGGGAATGACCATTCATAGTTTTCATTAATAGCTATATAATAGCAAATTCACTTTCCAATCAAGAGATAGAATATAATATATACAACATGATTGTAAAGTTCATATTAAGGTTGATTCTAAGAGAATAAAAATACTAAAGAGATATAAAGTCACTTACTTGATTTTTTAAAATCAAAAATTAAAACCCAATCATTGAAATCCTTTTGAAGCTTGAAGATGATGAAAACATAGTAATTCTAAAACTTAAGAGATTAGAGAATCGTGTTGATAACGTGTTATGAAATAAATCTAAAAAAGTGAATAAAGATAATTGGAAAGAATAATTAAAGAGAAGAAAGAAAGTATTGAGGGGGAGAAAAGAGATCTTATTGAAGTATGTATTTACAAATGAACTGAGAGGACCTATTTATAGGCAAATAACCCCTTATCTTGATAGAATTTACAAGATGAAGATAACACTTAAAGATTAGATGGACTAAATCCTAATCAAATCTAATTTACATCTAATCTAGATATAGATAGAATAAATGGATATTCACAAAATATTCATAACAAAAATTATTTTTTCATATAATAGTAAGCTTTAACCTTTGGCTAAAGATGTAATTCATTGTACATGATTTTTTTATTTTGACTAAAATACCCTTGGGGAGCACATGTTGTGAGGTGGTCAGTTGACGAATGGGTGTACACTAGTCGACCACATTGTTTGATGAAAAAATGAGAAAAGGAAAAAGATGTATTTTAGTTTTTTTTATATTTTTTGTTAATAATGTTTGTATTTTTGAGTTTCATTATTTATTTTAAAAATTAATAAATTTATGAGAAATTTTAATTAAAATTTTAAAAATTTTAAATATTTTATCTAATAAATAAACAACCATAATTAAGTTTGGATATTAGATATCTAATAGTGATTGAAATTTGTATTAAACTTATTATCTCGAACCCATCCCAAATCCAAATATTAATACTCATAGCCTACACTCGAAAATATTCGCTTAAAAATACCCATTATCATCCCAGTTAGATTTCTACCATCATGATTTTGTTTTTGAAGCACTAGGTATTTTTCGTAGTCGCATGTTAACCCAAAAACGGAGAAACGCACGCGCCCGGGTACGAGTACGACTCATTGAATGGGACCCATCCCATGGGGTCCAGGAGCCACGGGGTTGCTAAACAAGCCACGCGTATCTCAGACTTGGACCATTCTCCTCATCCTCATCTGTCATCTATAAAACTCTCTCTCCCTCTCCACTGTCGCTCCTGTAACGAACTGTCAAAAAAGGGACCAATTCCTATTCAAACCCAAAGCCTCGATTTGTCTCTCTTTTACCATAGCTCAGCTCAGGTTCGTTAACTTGTTTTCTTTGTTTCATTTATCTTCTTATGATTTTTCTGCTTATTGTTTTTGTTTATGCTATGATCTCTATTTACCCACTTTTTACTACTATTTTTTTGCTCTTGGCTCTGCTAGTAAACACTCATGCTTGATTTGGGTAAATCTTAAGGGATTGAATTTCTTGCACTGAGGGTCTTTTTTTTTTCTTTCCATTTAGCTTGAATTGGAGATTTGATTTTATCAGTAAAGAAAACAAGGAGGATATGGATAAAATGAAACTGGCTCAATGGGGTGAGAGATTGAGAACGGGTGGAGCTCAAATGGGTAGAATGGTTAGTGGTAAAATGAAGGAAATTCTACAAGGCCCCACACCCGAATCAAAAATGGTCGATGAGGCTACATTAGAGACCTTAGAAGAACCCAACTGGGGAATGAACATGAGGATATGTGGTTTGATCAATAGTGAAGAGTTTAATGGGACCGAAATTGTTAGGGCCATAAGAAAGAAGATATCTGGAAAAAATGTTGTTAGCCAAAGGTTGAGTCTTGATTTGTTGGAAGCTTGTACAATGAATTGTGAGAAGGTAGCTTCCGAGGTGGCTTCGGAGAAACTGTTGGAAGAGATGGTTAAGATGATTGAGAATCCCCATACGGATCATGGGAATAGAGAAAGGGCTTTGCAGTTGATTCGCGCCTGGGGGCAGTCTGAGGATCTGGCTTATCTGCCTGTGTTTCACCAAACTTATATGGTAAATATTTCCACCTTAATTCATGTTCTTTCATGTGCTGATGTCGTGGTTTAGCTCTACATAGTTTTATTAGTACTTTGATGACAATCATCGGGCAATGGCATTTATAGTTTCATTGTTGCATAATATAAATAAAATCTGTCAATCTGCTGAACTTTAATTATGGCTGAAGAAATTCTCTGGATGAAACGGTTAGCATGACAAAATTTAGTATAGCTCTTGTTATTTCAAATCATATATACACCTTTCTATTATTGTGCTCTGGGGTCAAAATGCAGACAAGTTTTTAGGCAGCAAGACTTTGGCTAGCACTAATACCAATTTGCTATGATAAATTATATACACATAACACACCTTTTGTTCTTCCCCTCTTCCCCTCGTTTTCCTGTCACTAATACCCCTCCCATTTCAATTTTCATGTCATAGAATTAAAATAATTAGGAGAATGAGTGCCTGCAGCTACAAGGTTTTTCTCTTTTGTTCTAAGTTCAGCCAGGGGTTCACTCGGTGTTCTCAAAAAGGTGCTGGAATTAAATGTTGAAAGTGCCAACTTGCAGGTTGGATTTGCTCAAGCCAATTATTGAAGCTTCGAAGTCACCTTTGATTGTGTTATCATTACATTATCTTCCCCTTACTCTCATATCCAATGTTTTGATCCTTCACAATCCATTTTAACAATAAAAATATGTATTTATTGGAGAATTTGTAACAATAATGTGACCCTACTAAATGTGGTTTTTTTTTTTCTTCTGATATTTAATTTTTGATAAATTACCATATAGTCTATCAATTGCCAATTTGTTCCCTTCTGGATGCTGTCATACTTTTCTTACCTACACCAATTGCATGCAGTCTATCATGCATTCAGCTTTTTGCTTACTTTTTCTCCTATTTTAACATAAAGCAGAGCTTGAAGGGAAGAACTTCACACCTGCCAGTGGATGACGGGAACTCACCCTTGCACCATACCTTGGAGTCTTACATGGAAGAGCCATTGCCTCCCCCTGAAAATTATCCTGTCAACAACACAGGATTGCATGGTAGTGATCATAGTACTTTTGCCTATAGTAATGGGAGTCTATCAGTGGAACAAAAGAAGGAACTTTTTGAAGTAACTCGGAACAGTCTTGAGGTTCTCTCTAGCATGTTGAATACGGACACAGAACTAAAGCCAACAAAGGTAATTCTTCTGCTTCTAGCAGGAAAGCAGGATTTAACCGTGTGCTTTGTAGTTTGTAGACCTTGCTGCATATCCAGTTATTTCTACTCAACATTATTCCTGATATTATATGGGATGATAGCATAATATTGTAACTCCCGCTGGAAATATTTTTTTTCCATATTTTACCTGCTCTTTGATCTCTTTGGCATGCCAGGAAACTGAAATGTTACTGCACATTAGTTATTATTATACTTTTCAAATGCTATTTGTTAACAGTGTCATGTAGCTTTTTGTTCTTCCAATGTGATATTGGGATGATATCATCCAGGTTAGTAGGACTGGATTAAATGCATTCTCCCAGAATGTGCCAACCCCCTTTAAAATTGGAATGATAAATCGAAGGAAAAAGCAGACATGGAAAACTGAAGAACTCAGAAAAGTTCTTTTGTGATTGCAGGACGAGCTGACAGAGAGCATGTTGGAGAAGTGCAAGCAGTCACAGCCAGTCATTCAGATGATCATAGAGAGCACTACTGATGATGAAGGAACTCTGTTTGAGGCACTGAATCTGAATGATGAGCTTCAACAGGTCATCTCCAAATTCGAGGAACTGGAAGCTGGTTCGGAGCTGGGAAACACTGGCACCACTGAGGCTAATGTCTCTGCTCCAGTTGAGACCCATAACAAACCTGTGATAGGTGGCTCCTCCTGGACCCATGACGAAACCAAGATGGGTGCATTTCCCAAAGGAGATAGTAGTAGTACTGAATGCAGCAGTGATAAGAAAACATTGAATGAGAAGTGAGAGGGGTTTGCTAGGTGTAATTTTCCCTTGGTCATCTTGTGTTGGTAGAACTTTATGGTTGGGTTATTGTAATTACGAGTGAATAAGATTCTCAAGCCGATTGGCTGAATACTAGTTGATAACGCTATGTAATTATAGGACTAGGAGTGTATGACGTGAATTTGATCTGTCTATCAAAATTCAAAACCTCCTGTCTCTCTTAATGCAAATGGAGTCAGTGCTTGTTTGCTCTTTTTTTTTTTCAGCTTATCTACTTTTTGAAGGAAAAAATCAAGTCAAATGTTAATTTTGAAAAACTCTTTAAAAAAAAGAAAATTTTTTTTAAGAATAAAATTAAAAAAAAAAAGAGTTCTAAGAAAAGCTATTATGAGGGGTCTTTTTTTCTTTTTTATTTAAATATAAAAAATTTTTATTTTTATTTTAAAAATATCTTTAATCATTAAAGATAATTACAATATTATCTTTTCAAAGGAAGAAATATCTTTTACAATAATTTTAATTAAAATTAAAATTTATAAAAAATAACTTAAAAAAAGAATTTATCAAATATTTTTAATTTAATTATAAAAATTATTATTTTTTATAAAAATTTTATAATAACTTTTAGGGGCTGTTTGGCTTAGTTTTTTTCTAATTTAAAAGCTATTATGAAGCTCTTATAAAAAATAATAGCTTTTAAAATTAAATTAAAGTTATTTGATAAATTTTTTTATAAGTTTTTATTTATATAAGTTATAATTTTTGTTCAAATTATTGTAGAGAGTATTTTTTTTTAAAAGAGTAATATTATAATTATCTTTAATAGATAAGGATATTTTTGAAATAAAAATAAAAAATTTTTTATATTTTAAAAAAAAAGAAGAAAAAGCTCCTTATAGGAGTTTTTCTTTAAGCTCTTTTTTTAAAATTTTACTCTTTAAAAAAAAAATTTTAAAAATTTTTAAAAATTTATATTTGACCTGATTTTTACTTTTAATAAGTTGAAAAAAAATTAAGTCAAATAAATAAGTACTTAAATTAAAAAAAAAAAAGCAGGTTCTTGATTTGACTCTAAAATCATTTGATTGATTATGCGGAAAATTTTTAAGTCTAAAAGGCTTGGCTTGGGAAGGCCGCAGCCCGCAAGCCTAACGTTAAAAACTTCATGAGGGTAAAAATGGGATGCACTCCCCGCAATGAGAAAGCAAGCCCACCCACCAGAAGAAACGTCTCTTGCAACTCTGCCACTCTCCGCTTCGAAAATGGAAACTCAAACTCCACTTCCATAATATAATCTCCCAAATTCTCCCCTCCCGCCAATTCTCGCCCTCTCCTCCCAATCCCTAATCCTTCCATTTCCCCTGGAAAATCCTCTTCTCACCTCCACCTCCCGTACAAACCCTTGTTTTGCTTTCCACCCAGCCCCCGAAACCCTAACACTTCATCTCCGAAAATCCAAAGACCATGCCGTCCCTCACTTCCCCAGGCAAAATCCTCCGCTTAGAGCTTGAGAACTTCAAGTCCTACAAGGGCCTCCAATCTATCGGTCCCTTCTCCGACTTCACCGCCATTATTGGACCGAATGGGGCCGGCAAGTCTAATCTCATGGATGCGATCAGCTTCGTTCTTGGAGTCCGAACGGGACAGCTCCGTGGGGCCCAACTCAAAGACCTAATTTACGCTTACGACGACCGCGAAAAAGAACAGCGCGGCCGACGCGCATTTGTGCGATTAGTTTACCTACTTGCTGGTGGCTCCGAGCTCTGTTTCACCCGTACCATCACCCCTGCCGGCATTAGCGAGTACCGTATCGACGGCAGTGTTGTCAACTGGGATGACTACAATGGGAAGTTAAGATCCCTTGGTATTCTCGTTAAGGCCCGGAATTTTCTTGTATTTCAGGTAATTTTGTTTTTTTATTTTATTTTTATAACTTCAAATAGGATTTTTGTCGGAAGTTGACGCTAACTTGTAAGATATAATAATGTAATTTTGTGAATAATTTGTGGTCTTAGGGTGACGTGGAGTCCATTGCTTCAAAAAACCCCAAAGAACTTACTGGGCTGCTCGAGCAGATTTCGGGTTCTGAAGAACTCAAGAGAGATTATGAGGATCTGGAAGAGCAAAAAGCTAGAGCCGAGGAAAAATCAGCGCTTATTTATCAGAGAAAGAGGACAATAGTGATGGAGAGAAAGCAAAAGAAAGAACAGAAGGAAGAAGCTGAGAAACACTTTCGCTTGCAAGATGAGCTGGTATAATTAACATTTTTTCTTTGTATAATTTACTTGTTTTTTTCTTTTTTGGACATTAAGATGGCTTGCCAACATTTCCTTGCAGAAATCTTTGAAGAAAGAACACTACTTGTGGCAATTACTTAACATAGAGAAGGATATTGACAAGATTACTGAGGAACTCAACTCTGAAAAGAGGAACCGTGAAGATGTGATGCGTGAGCTAGAACATTTTGAAACTGAAGCAGCTAAAAAGAAGAAGGAGCAGGCCAAGTACCTTAAAGAGATTGCTCATTGTGAAAAGAAGATCTCTGAGAGAAGCATTAGACTTGATAGAAGTGTGAGTTCTTCCTAGTCTTTTTTCTTTTGAGTCAGTGCAGACTCTTACTGTTGGACTTAAATTTTTGATCTAGGTTGGAATGCAAGTTTGTCAATTAGTTTTGGTTAAGTCTTTGGCGACAATTTCTTTTGATGGCTAAGGAAAGGGGGATTTGAACTAGAGACCTCCTTTTTGGGGTAAGATGTCGCTACCACTAGGCTATTTCCTAGTCCACAAATTCTGTGGTGACTAGGTTGCTTCTTTTTATGTGTAGGTAGGACTTCTTTCAGTTAATGATATATTGATCTCAGTTTTTGGGAGAATGTTTGTAGACTAAGCTTACAAGCTAGGGTTTTGCTAACAAGTGTCTTAAGGGCACTCTTTAAGGTTACTAAATTAGGTAATATCTTCTCCTAATGCATTGTAGTTTATCACATTAACTGTTATCTACTGTATTTACTTCAAAATATTACTATAAATAGTATTTTAACTAACCTTAAAGAGTGTCTTTAGGGCATTGGTTAGCAAAACCCAACAAGTTATTATGCACTGTGATTTTAGGATGAGCTGTTCATGAGGTGAAATGTAGCCCTTTCTGTTAGCCATCTCTCATATTTATTTGCCTCGCTGCCTGGGGAGACAGTAAATGTAGGTTGTGCTAAAAAACTTAGCTGTCATCATAATGCTTAAAAGGTCACCCCCTGCAACGCCCTATTCTAAGGCAAGATGTATCGACTTGGAGGATAATGGATCAACAGTTGTCATTTGGTAATCTTACTAAAATGACATGGCATTGGAATTGTTGGTGTTTCTGGTGTAAGCTTATATTGAGAATTTGAGAATCAAGGTTGATTATGGTGCTCAAAGCTGTGTTAATCTTCTTTTTTTATTGGCAGTATCATTAATTATGGGACATAAATTGGTCTATTATAAATATAGTTTTAGATTGGTTTGGCTATTTATGCTAGGGGCAAAATACTTTGTGACGTATCTTTGGAAGCTGATTCCCTGATGATTATCCCCTCAGATAAAGTGACCTAATTTTGGGGCAAGTATTTGAGGTATGCTACACATACCAAAAGATGATGGTATTTTTGGTTATTGGTTGTGTCAATCTCCAGTTGTTGGCTTCAAATTGCAATCTTAATGGGACTCTTCATGTTGGAAATTGTTATTTCATTTTTATCCGTTGTGTCTTTAATTTTTGGTTAATGGTTTATTATCTTATGCGATCATGGTATACTAGAAATTCTGTGTGTTATGCCTTCTGGATCCTTCAATATTCTAATTATGTACTGGGTTCTAACTTCTCGAATGACCTTTCCTTGCATGCTTTTTATACATAGTCCCTCGTATGTAATATGTAATCTATTAGTGAGTTTTTTAGCATGGTTATTCACATATAAGAGTGGATATTTGACATTAGGATGGGAATTTCTGATGGATTTGACATGAACATGTGCCACAAATTGCTCATATGGCATGATCTTAGTTGAAAATGCACTATATTTATTGTGTGTACTTCTTTGTGCTTCTACATGTGTAATCATTACTTATTGTGTTGCTCGTTTCTAACCATTAATTATCTGTCCATATTATCAGTAAATTTAATGAGCTGAAGTGAGGCTTGTGGCTTGTTTTTTTTTATATTATCCCTGAGTGCAGCAACCTGAGCTTCTGAAATTAAATGAAGAAATGTCTCGCATTAATTCAAAAATCAAGAGTAGCCGAAAGGAGCTTGAAAGAAAAAAGGAAGAAAGGAGGAAACATACCAATGATATAAAAGAATTACAGAAAGGCATACAAGATCTGACTGCAAAACTGGAAGACTTGAATGAAAAAAGTCGAGATGGTACTGGGAAACTCCCTTTGCTCGACAGTCAACTTACTGAATATTTTCAAATGTAAGTTCTTTTTTGTTCCTTATGTGATGACATTCTTCGGTTTTTTTTTGTTCCTTATGTGATGACATTCTTTAGTTTCTTTGCTTGCCTGGATTGTATTGCAGCTGAAATATCTGTTTTCTCTCCAATTCAACTTGACTCCTGGTCATTTTCTATGATAGTGTTCCAGCTTCATTTGCCATCCACTTCTGCTGGAAAATCCTTAAAAGTGTTCTCTTTTCCTTCTTTTCCCTCATCTCATTAAAAAAAAATTGTTGGTGTAATTTTTCTTTTTTGAAGATTAGAATCAGTAGCCTGAGTTGAGTGGAATTGAACAGTTTCTGAAACAATTTTAGCATGTGCAAGAAACATGGTATTAATTTTTTAGTTCTTTTCTTTTTCTTTTTCTTTTGTGTGTCTGTGTGTGTAGAATGCTGACTTTTATGATAAATCCCCTTTCCCCGTCTGAAATATTACAAAAAAAGGGAGAGAAGACCAGCTCATTGAATATGTAAGAAAAGCCATGTAATCAGGCTTTAAATATTACATAAATCATCTTTGTTTAATGCAGAGAAAGCAGTTTATCTTTTTGACGTAATCAATCCCAAGTGTCAATACTGAATTGACCTCATTTGCCATTTCCTATAGGTTTTTCATCTGGTAGCTACTCTGTTCTTCATAATGACATATTGGCTTTATGGTTCTTAGCAGCTCAGCTTTATTATCAACTAATAAAATTCTCTACTGGTGGGTATCGTTTGTGACACATTTTGGGAGAGACATTTTGTTCCTTATAGTCTTGAAAACATAAGTTCAGATGGTTCTCAGATATGCAGTCTCTTGGATTGCCTGAGGTGAATTTGGAGTTGAAAATTGGATCAATGATATTAGCTGATCTTTTTTCTTGTCTGTTGTTGATTGTGTTGTGCATTATTCTTGTCAGTTTGACAGATACAATCTGTGAGTAGGGGTTGCTTATTACATTTGTATAGCTAATCAAAACACAATTTCTTCTCTGGTTCAGAGTGTCGCTTAAAGTTGCTGTTTTTAGTCATGGTAATAATTTTTCTGGTTTTCTGCAGGTTGGAGTTGAATCTTTTCCTTTCTTCCATGATTTCAAATTTCCTCCAAACTCATTTAATTAGGATTCATCATTCATTGGTTAACCTTGTTTGAATTATTCAAATTTGTTTGTAAAAGGTGCCATAGTAGTCATCCTTTGCAATTTGTTTTCATTTGACCTAATTAAATGATTGGTGATGTATATATTTCTGGGTGTGTATCTTACTTGTGTTTGTCGGTGCATGTAACTAAACTTCGTAAGTTAAAAAGTGAATCTTTTCAAAGCTGAGAACTTTCTGTTTACTAACATCATCTTGGGGATTTTGGCATTTCAGTAAGGAGGATGCTGGGATGAAAACTGCGAAATTAAGAGATGAGAAGGAGGTTTTGGATAGGCAGCAACATGCTGATATTGAAGCTCATAAAAATTTGGAAGAAAATCTTCAACAGTTGAGTAATAGGGAGCATGAACTGGAAGCACAGGAGGACCAAATGCGAGCTAGACTGAAGAAGATTCTTGATACCTCTGCTAAACAGAAGGATGAGCTTGCAGATCTGAAAAAGGAGCTGCGAGAAATGCAAGATAGACACCAGAATGCCAGGTTATTCAAGTTGATGATTTAGTTTTTTGCTGCATTGCTCTCATTCCTATGTGTTTTGTGTAGTTCTAAGTTCTTGTTTATTTTCTGTAATTGCAATCTTGAAGATGTCCTGTGCTTGTCTAAGATGTTTTTTCCTCCCACTTTGAATTTTGGCATGTAGATCCAAGCATGAGAATCTCAAGTCTAAAATTGGTGAAATAGAGAATCAGTTACGTGAACTGAAGGCTGATCGCTATGAAAATGAAAGGGATGCTAGGTTGTCTCAAGCTGTTGAGACTCTGAAACGCCTGTTTCAAGGCGTTCATGGTCGCATGACTGATCTTTGTAGGCCAACTCAGAAGAAGTACAACCTTGCTATCACTGTTGCAATGGGCAGATTTATGGATGCAGTTGTAGTCGAGGATGAAAATACTGGAAAGGAATGTATTAAGGTCTGCTACTTTGCTGTGTTCTCCAAGTAATCTTGTCATTTGTTAGATTTTGCTATTAACAACTTTTAATACTTGCATTTAAGTATTTACATCTTTATTAAAAACTGTTCAAAGATCGCTGAGCAATAATAAATGTAAGTGCTTATATGTGCTGATAGTCAATCACCTGACTGGCTTCTATTTCTTTGTTTTGGTAAAATGGGATGATGCCTTCATTTTTCCATCAATCTTTTGACAATGAAAAATCTATGTTACAATAGTAGTAAATAGGAAAATCTCCCCCTAGTCATCTGATTAAAAATTGAAAGAAGCACCATTTTTGTAGAGGAATGATTCCCGTGTACAAGAATGTATATTTCGTCATTACTGTTGTTATTCATCATCTTGAGTCCTTGTTTACTGTCGGATGTATTGGCTTTAATGCTGTATCCATGTTATTGGTAGTTTTGTGTGTCTGAGCATGGTCTTGATTTATTTTGCCACTTCCTCCTTGTACCCTTTTTCTAAGGAGTAGAAATGATAAGAAAAATGAAAAAAAAGAACAGGATAACTGAAATTTTAAATTGCTTTTGCACGTTGATGATTCATGCATATGTAGAATTGGCTCCTTTATTGTTATCCTTTTGTATATTATATCTTTTGTATGATAATAAGATGGCATAGAAAATAGAAACAGTAGAATTGCTGGTTTTTATTATAGTCATATAACAGTGTGTTCGCAATTGCAAGATTTTTTTCTTTCAATATTTAATATTGTTCTTGTATAGATCTGTTCTATATTTTTTTCCCTTCAAATTCTAATTTGATTGTAGTTGGTTAACAATTATGTTTATGCAAAGTGGTGGTATGGGTATTAATCCTGGTTGGTTATTACAGTATTTGAAAGAGCAAAGGCTTCCTCCTCAGACTTTCATACCTCTTCAGTCAGTGCGTGTTAAGCCAGTTATTGAAAGGTTGCGCACATTGGGTGGCACAGCGAAGCTTATCTTTGATGTGATCCAATATCCTTTACCAAAGCTTATAGTGCTTTTTCTCTAGTTATAGGAGAAACATTTCATACATGCCATCCTGCTTCACAATTACAGAAGAGCTTCATATACATTTATCTTTATTGGAGTTGCAGAACACTCCATATTACTAGGGCTTTATCCACCTGCAGCCTGTAGAAATCCAATAGTTTGTATGCTGGTATCTTATAATTCCTCATTTATGAATCATGTGTTGGTGCCACATTTTAATGATTGTAAATGCCTTTTTTTTTTTTCAAAAATAAAATGGAATATATGATTTGACTGTACTGCCTATGCCTTTCGTCAAACAATAATTCTTATCCCTTACACACTGGTTCTCTGGGCACTTCATGTATGGTTGTGTAACATTTTGTTGTATCTGGCAAGCCACTGGTAGGGGCACACTTTAATCAGTCACTAACAGATTTGGTACCAGGTCCTGCTTCCATATTTCCTTAGAATTTGATTGGATGTTGATATCATCTGTCTTTTCAGTCCTGTTTCCTAAGTTTTCTGTGTTAGTATGTAAAAAAGGCATGTTCTTTTTGTTAGTGTCAATGTTTTGGACAATAATGGATTTGGTTATGATGTTGGAATAATAGGCCCCGATTCCCCATTTCCTTAGAATTTGATTTGATGTTGATCTCGTCTGTCTTTTCAGTTTGTTTCCTATTTTCGCTCCGTGTTAGTGTGTAAAAAAGGCATTTTCTTGTTTTTAGTGTCAATGTACTGGACATTAAGATGTCTTCTGTTACATGGAACTGTGTGGGAGCCTGGGAGGTGTTAGGGTAAAATCTTGGAGTGTGTGAATCTGGGCTTCTGCTATGGTTGCCTATGAGTCTTAAGTTGGATTAAAAAAGTAAGAAATGTTTATCATCTAGTTTGTGTGCATGATGGCAAGAAGGTGGTCTCATATTTAGTATGGTTGATGATACTCTGTGAACTTTTTGGAATTATGATGGTGGCTGGAATTCCATTTCATTTGAGTGCATTGTTCTAGCTCCTTTAAGTTATTAGTATAGTCTTTTAGTTGAATTAATATGAGGAAAGGTGTTCATATCCCATTGTGAGCTGGATATGCTCAAGAAAGAACATAGTGGTAAGTGCATATTCTGAGAAACTGTTTGATTTTCTGTCTGTGTGTTCTTGTGTAGAGACATGTAATGAGAGGATTCTGGTATTTGTTTGTTCCTCTTTCTCAATTGGATGCTGCCGTAGTCTTATTTTCTCATATATAAGAAAAACTATATCCATTAAAGAATGTGAAAGAAGAAAAAAAAAGGAAAGGAAGCAGCCATATGCCCATACGCTTTGTGGACTTAACTTTCGTAAATTTGATCCTGCTTTGGAGAAGGCAGTTCTTTTTGCTGTTGGGAATGCTTTAGTTTGTGATGATCTTGAAGAAGCCAAGGTTCTTAGCTGGACCGGAGAGAGGTTTAAAGGTGAATAGTATCCTTTTCATTTATTAGTTCTTGATGCCTATGTGTAGAATTCGATGTTAATCTATAGATTCATGTTCTTGTATTAGTTGTAACTGTTGATGGAATATTACTCACAAAGTCTGGCACAATGACTGGTGGTACAAGTGGTGGAATGGAAGCAAGGTCAAACAAGTGGGATGATAAAAAAATTGAAGGTTGGTTTTATACTTAATATTTTCAAGCCTTTTTATTATAATATTAACTGTCAGTGTTCTACAGGTCTGAAAAGAAAAAAGGAACAATTTGAATCTGAGTTGGAAGAGCTCGGATCAATTAGAGAGATGCAGCTAAAAGAGTCTGAAACTTCTGGGAGAATTAGTGGACTTGAAAAGAAAATTCAGTATGCTAACATTGAGAAGGTAGCTCGACCAACTTTTATATAGAGCAACTCTCCTCCTTTTAATCTTTCAAAAAAAAAAAAAAACTCTCCTCCTTTTAATAGAATGCTTTTTTTTTTTTTTTAAAGGGAAAAAAATCCTTTTGTAAAGGTTGTAGTGGAAGTTTTTTTCTTTTTTTTGTTTTTATTTGCCATTCTTCTCTATTTAATGTTTAAAGGAAGAGATGAACTTTTCTTTGTCCATAATGGATAGGGCTGGCAATTTGTGTTGGCGAGTTGTAATTGTGTCATGTAATGGTAAGGATATAACAGGTAAAGGGGTTGATATGAACATGACATGATTAATTAATCATATCAAAAGTCCTTGATACGAACGTGACATGTTTATTGCATGGATTACACAACATGTCACAGTTTACAAGTTTAAATGTGATGAATTTGTATAGACATGACATCGTTAACTTATTTAGATAGATTAACCTATCTAAACACGAATATTAAGTTACTTTATGTTTAAATATTAATAATTCAATAAATGAGTTTAAAAGGGTTAGATATGTTGATTAATGTGAGTTGTTAATACAATTATTTGATGTGTATAAATGTGTCATATAAGGTTTAGGTGTGTCAACCGGCATATGACAAATATTTTTGTGTCATAAACAGGTTGACAAGATTATGACTCGAACACGATTATATAAAATCAAAACCTGTTTTAACTCCGTTGCATGTTTTTGTTGTGTTATCGGGTCGTATCTAAAATTGTCAAGTCTAATATCGGATGTTGTCATATACGGGTTAGATGTGTCAACTCACAAAATACATGAATATTTAAATGTCATAAACAGTATGACACGAACATGACCATACAAACCAAAACTCTCTTAACTGTGTCACTGTTCATGTCCTGTTAGTTGGTTCTGTCCAGAATTGACAGGTCTAATAATGGATGTCATCATTGTTTGTTGATTCTGTTGATTACATGGGTAAATCTTTATTCTTGGTCTATTTTGAGAAAAGTAATATGTATAGTTTAAAGTAGATTGCTGAAAGCATTTGAATCTAATCCATAATGGATCCTATAATGATTTTCTTGATTGTGTTGATACTTAGGTGAGTGTTTATTCATCTTTTATTTACCATTGATCTCCCTGAGATACATAAAAATACAAATGTTTTGTTGCAGAAAAGCATCGAAGACAAGCTTAAAAACTTGAAGCAGGAGAAGCAGAATATTAAGAAAGAGATTGGGCTTATAACTCCCGAGTTTCGGAAGGTGATTTATGATGGCAATTACACTTTTACTCTATTTTGTTATGTTGCTTCTCTTATGGGTTTAATTGCTTGCAGTTAAAGGATTTGATTGATAAGAGGAGCACAGACATCAGGAAGCTGGAGAAGAGGATTAATGAAATAGTTGACCGACTCTTCAAAAATTTTAGCCAGTCTGTAGGTGTGGCAAACATCCGCGAGTACGAAGAAAATCAACTCAAGGCTGCCCAAAATATGGCAGAAGAGAGGCTTAGCTTGAGTAACCAACTTGCAAAGCTGAAGTACCAGTATGTTTTCTTTCTCTCTATATAATGTTCTCCATTATAATTCTCCCCTGCTGTAAATGTATGTTTATTTGCTGATTGAAACCTCCCTGCTGACCCACAATATATATTTATTTTTGGTGCCTTCTTTGTTGGGTATTCTAAAACTTAAGAGTTCTGGACCTTTGATACATTCTTCATTACGTAAAGGGTCCTGGAAGAGTTAGCATACCTATTTGATGTAAAGAGTCGTATAGCAGGCTGAAGCTGCACTCAGCCCTGATAGATTTTTGGCCAAAAGAATAGGGTAATAGTTGCGTTACACCATTGCCACAGAAATCCTTTTGCCTATGGTCAAATGTTCAAAACCACCTTGTTATGCCACCTTCAAATTAGCGTATCATTGCCTGAAAATGCTCCCTGTAATGCCTTATAGAGTGAAAGGGGCCTTAAAGTTATAAGTGGAAATAAGCTCTATTTAACTGCAATACCAATTATGCTGAATTAACTAGAAGTGAAAACCTAAAGAAAGGTAAATCTTTTTGAGGAAAGAAATCTCAAGGTTGGCATTTAGTAACTAGTAGAATTTTTGCTAGGCAGTTCTTTAAATTGGATGATGACATCGGCTTTTGGTGGGCATACTGCTGAATAATGCAGATGTCTGGTTTGCCTATGATTATTATGATAGCATCTTGATTTGGCTTTGAGATGTTGATGAGGAAGGGATTAAGAATAAGAGTGGAGATTTGGCTCTTTTTCTGCTGTACAAGTTTTCAACCTTTTCTTGTTTATAGCAAAACAAGATTACTTCAGGAAAATGTTTACATCTCCAAATTGTAGATTGTCATTAAACCTTAAGCAATTTCATTTCAAAATCATACTGCATTAGCATAGCAACAACTGCTTGACATGTATTCTTCTTTCTGGCATCCAGGTTGGAATATGAGCATAAGCGAGATGTAGAATCACGAATTAAAAAGCTGGAATCTTCTCTCAGTTCCTTGGAAAATGATTTAAAACTGGTTCAAAAAAAAGAGGCTGAAGTAAAGGTGGCAACAGGAAAAGCTTCTGATGAAATTAATCGGTGGAAGGAAGAAGTGAAGGGTATGGTTTTGTCCCATACATTCTATTTGAAGTTCAATTTTTTGTTGAGTAAATTAATCCTTTCAATGTTTCTTCTAAGCAAATCAACTTGTATAGTTGCAATATCTTACACTTTATCGTTACATGTTAGTAAATTTATAGTTGGATCTAATATTTTATTTATGTAGATCTTGCTGTGTCATGTTTTCAAGTGCTTTAGTTTCTCTAGCTATATTACACAGTAGCATTGCAATTGTAAATACATACAGTAAATATTAGTTTCAGCCATGTAACGGCTGTAGATTGACATGCATGATGTACATGAATAGATTATTCTACCCAACAATTGAGTTTGCGGAAGCCGAAATAACAATAATTAAGAGTGGTGTTTAACTTCTTGAGACTTCCTAACTTGATGCTGTATAACAGTGTTTCTTACCACAAATTTCTAATATAATTTCAGAGAGGTTATTCAAATTGGAGAGTGAAATTGGTAACAGTCAAAATGGTTTATGGTTGCTGACTCATAGCAATGAAAATAATTCTTATGATGGTTCTTTTCTCACTTGAAAGTTCGAAAATATTTGAGGTTTTCACTGCTACTTTTGGTTCAGTTATGGTGCTTCTCTCTCCATATCAGCAAACAACATTGCTCCCACTCAATGTGTACAATTTGATGTTTATTTTTCCCTATTTATATTTTGGTAGAGTGGAAATTAAAGTCAGAAGAGTGTGAGAAGGAAATTCAGGAATGGAAGAAGCAGGCTTCTGCAGCTACAACAAGCATATCCAAACTTAATCGTCAATTAAATTCTAAGGTCTGAAGATCTTTTTTCTTCTTACTGTCAGATTTTCAAATATTTGAAGATGTCTAATGTTGAATTAAATTGCCATATACATCTCTTTCCCTGATTTTACAGGAAACTCAGATTACTCAACTGGATGAACGAAAGCAGGAAATTACAGAAAAGTGTGACTTAGAGCGTATTGAGCTTCCTCTCATTTCAGACCCAATGGAAACTGAATCTTCAACAGGGAAAGAGTTTGATTTTAGTCAGTTAAATAGATCGCTTCTGCAGGATAGAAGACCTTCTGATCGAGAGAAACTTGAGGCAGAATTCAAACAAAAAATTGATGCGCTAGTGTCGGAAATTGAAAGAACTGCTCCCAATTTAAAAGCTCTTGATCAATACAAGACTCTTCAAGAGAAGGAAAGAGATGTAACTGAAGAGTTTGAAGCAGCCAGAAAAGAGGAGAAGCGAGTAGCAGATGAATACAATTCAGTTAAGCAGAGGAGGTACTAAACTATTATTATGTTGCAGCAACTGTGAGCTAACATAGTAACCAAGAGAGATTAATAAGATAAAGACAAAAGGTGTTTGAAATGATTAAACCTAGCAGACTGAATTTCTAGGTAGAAATAATGTATATGATGCTGGTTTCTTGATTGCAACTGGTTAGATAGGTTATGGGAGCTGTATCAATTATCAGTAACAGTTGGATCTATTAATTGTTCTGAAAAGCTGTTCGGTCTGCATAATCATTTAAATGCATCGGTAAAGGAAAGGTTCCCTTTTTTTTTTTTTTGGGGGGGGGGGGGGGGGGTGTGGGGTGGTGGATTGGTTGTGGTTTTGGGTGCGGGAAATTACCAATAGTTGTCTGCTCATACTTTTTGAAACTTTGTTGGTTGACTCTTTTTTTAATTATTATGCAGATATGAGTTGTTCATGGAAGCTTTCAACCATATTTCTAGTAATATCGATAGGATTTACAAGCAGCTAACTAAAAGTGGTACACATCCATTGGGTGGGACAGCATATTTGAACTTAGAAAATGAGGATGATCCTTTTCTACATGGCATCAAGTACACAGCTATGCCACCAACAAAGCGCTTCCGTGATATGGAACAACTATCTGGCGGAGAAAAAACTGTTGCAGCACTTGCACTACTCTTCTCAATCCACAGGTAGAGCTTGTTCCCCTATATTGTATGTAGATTGGATCTGTTGCAGGTGATGCAGGGTGTTCAGTTTAATATTTTTGTACCATTTCGTATGTTTGTGATGCATCTTTTCATTCAGTTTGACCTGTTATTTTCCTATCACTAGGGTCCTAAACTTTTTTCCCATTCTCTCTCTCCTTCTCTGTTTTTTAAATTTGATTTGTTTGAGTTTTCCCCTTTTCAAGTTGTTTCTCTCGTTTGCTTCTGTGAGGGCTGAGGACATTCTTTAAACATTGTTATAAAGATAAAGATGATCTGATGGATTAAGTTACACAGGAAAATGGGCTAGTTATACTTGGATCGTAGAGGTTGCCCTTGTGATCTTGTTTAATTTGGACTAATGTTGGTTATCTTACGAACATGGGTGGTTCAGCTACAAGCCTTCGCCCTTCTTCATATTGGATGAAGTGGATGCTGCATTGGATAATCTAAATGTCGCCAAGGTAGCTGGATTCATCCGTTCAAAATCATGTGATGGAGCAAGGGCTAGTCAGGACAGTGATGGGGGCAGCGGTTTCCAAAGTATTGTGATATCACTTAAAGATAGCTTTTATGATAAGGCTGAGGCTCTGGTTGGGGTTTATCGAGATTCAGAGAGGAGGTAAGTTGTTAATAGACACCTTGTGATTGACCTGAAGCCAGTGAAATGGCAACGAGTCCAGTTTAAGTATACCAACATAAATATCCTTTCTCATTTTACAGCTGCTCGAGAACTTTGACGTTTGACTTGACCAAATACCGGGAGTCATGAAGGCAAAGGCAGTTTGTAGCTTGTTAATTATTCTTTCTGTAAATAAATTTAGTTACAACAATCTTGAAATTATTTGTATATGCTATAATTTTCGTAGCAATTAGTGTTTATTTGGTAGGACGTAGGAATATGCAAATGAATGCCAAATGCTAAGTAATCTGAAGTCTTTTGTATCTGAACAAAAAATGTTGTGGCAGTCCTGGCTTCTGAGTTGGGTTCTCTCTCACACGCTCACGCACATACCCGTAGGGAGGCAAGTGGAGGCAGCTGCCCGTCTGCCCCGACTTAAATCCCTAAAAATCCTTTTGGGTAATATTCTTGCCTTCCCAATGAACCAAGACATATTAATCCAGGTCGGTGACCTTTTATCAATCGGGTGAATTCAACTCGCATAGTGTCTAACCTTTTGTTTTTTGTTTTTTATTTCTGTTCATTTTTAATTTTTATGAACTGTTAACCCGTCTATATTGGGCAAAGACAAACTATTTGTTTGTAACTATATCTAAATTTGGAGGCAGGCAAACCAACGGTTGGAATTGGAAAGCTCATCTTAGATTTGAGTCATTTACTCAAAACAAGCTTGTTTCTAAGAAAAATTACTGTTACGTACGTTTACCTCTCTTTATTTGGCTCTCCTCTTTCCCTCTCCCTCTCTTTGGGTCTCTCCATTGAATCCCCTAACGCTCAGGGTTTCAGTTCCCGGCCGGCCCCTCTCCCTATGGTGAAGAGAAGAGCAAAAATGAAGAAAGGCAAGGAAAGTGGTGAGATTCAGGATCATAACATGGGTAATGAAATTGGTAACGAGGCTCAATCAGAGGCTAACGAGAAAGTCAATGGACAAATAGCCACCAATGAGGAAAAGTTTGAACCTCCTTCAGGGGAAGAAGAAGAAAAGAAATTAGCCGCGGTAATGGAAATGAAGCGCAGAAAGAAGAAGGCCTTGATAGAATTTAGGCGCAGAATCGAAGACGCCATTCTTGGGAATTATCTCCTGGAGAAACCTAAACACAATACTGTTAGCCCAAGAGAAAGCGCAGAGGCAATAGAACAACTGAAAGAGATTACACTTTGGGGTGTACCTATGATGCCAAGCAAACGGCATGAAGGAACCGATGTTGTGTTCCTGAAATTCTTGAAAGCAAAAGATTACAAGGTTCATGAGGCCTTGGAGATGCTTCGAAAGACGTTGAAATGGCGCCGGGAATTCAAGGCTGATGAAATCCTCCAAGAAACCTTTGGTCCTGATTTAGAAAAGGTGGCTTACCTAAATAGCAGAGACAGGGAAGGTCACCCGCTGTATTACAACATATACGGTGCTTTGAGGAACACGCAAATGCACGACAAAATACTTGGTTCAGAAGAGGATTGCGAAAAGTTTTTAAGATGGAGGGTTCAATACATGGAGAAGGGTATCAAGGAACTCAAGTTTGAACCCGGTGGAGCTGACTCTATAGTTCAGATTATAGACTTGAAGAACTCACCAGGGCCTGCCACAAAGGAACTGCGTTCGCTTACCCGAAAAGCTTGGATGCTGCTTCAAGACCATTATCCCGAGCTCATCCATCGAAGTGTAAGACCAAAATAGAGCCAGCCAGTCAGCCAGCTGGATTAACTGATTGCTTATTTCCACTATATATATATATATATATATTAATTTCAATTCAAAATTGCAGATAATCATAAATGTCCCCTTGTGGTACTATGTATCCCATGTTGTTTCTTCTCGGCTGAAAACTCAAAGAAGGAATAGCAAGATTGTTTTTGCGAGACCAGGGAGAGTCTCGGAGACCCTTCTCAAGTAAGAAATGCCTTTTTAACTGAAGTTAATGGTTTTTTAAGTATATCATCACAATTGCTTATTTCTAATTTTATCCAAGTACTTCCTTTGGAAACAAGATTTGTATCTCCAGAAAACCTTCCAGTTGAATACGGAGGTCTCCAAAGAGAGAACGACAATGAGTTTTTCCCAGAGGACAAGGTTTTAGAGCGTAACGTCAGAACAAATATATCTGAGCGCATCCAAATTCCAGCCCCTGAGGTGTATACATACATATATAAATATATATATATATATATATATATACATAGTGTATAACCCTAACAATGTACAAAAACTAATCTTGTGGTCTGCTTTGGATTAATCTTTGGTGTCATGTATGTAATCAGGCTGGGGTGACAATAGTTTGGGATTTAACGGTGGTAGGATGGGATGTATCTTACAAGGAGGAGTTCGTCCCAGACGATGAAGGCTCCTACAAGGTGTTGCTCCAAATACACAAGGAAAAGAAAGGGGGAGAGAGTGTTAGAAATTCATTTTATATCAGAGAACCAGGGAAGATTGTTATAACTATCGATAATTTCATGCTCAAGAGGAAGCAGGTTCTCTATAGATACAAAAACAAACCCACGGTTCCCATGTACGTGTTCTTAAAGAAATAGGAGAGTTGGCAGATTTTTTTCATCATTTCACCCTCTGTCCACAGGATCAAATTCGCACCTGTGTGCTAGAAATTAAACACCATCTATTTGGTGAGCTGTAGTACTAATATTCTTCTGATGCTGCTTAATTAATAGCTATATCTCGGCTATATTAAGACTTGTACAAGGACTTGATGACAGCAGCACGTATTGCTTTCATTTTGTAGTGCACTATTTTAAAATTAATATGGTTCAAATTAAATATTTTTTACCAACCAAATAATTTATGATGTCTTACTTATACAATAAACATTTCAAATATTTCAAAAAATGAAGATTTGACTCTGTTACAGAAATGTTTTCCTATATCTTTACTAATCATTAATCGGTTAAGAACACGTAACATTGTGCTTTTCAGGCGCTAGTAACATATTTTTGGTAATTCTCCCCAGCTCAAGTTTAGCAATTGCAAACCGCGCGACGGCTTATGCAGGTACCTCTTGGTACTGTCTTTTGACGGCACCGAAGATATGGTAGTTCGCGTGGCCTAATGGATAAGGCGCTCGCCTCCGGAGCGGGAGATTGTGGGTTCGAGTCCCACCGTGAACGGCATGGATTTACTGTCTAGTAGAACTTTGCCAACTCCGTTTTAGCCCATCAAAAGTAGGCAGTTTGCAGTTGGGTTTGGTCTGCTTTAGTTTTGACCCATTAATTAATTATATATACCTGGCAGTGGCCAGATGGGAAGACGCCTAACATGCTATGGCCCAGTTGTCGCACCCATGAAGCAACAACAACAATGGTACGCCTTAGGTTCATGGCGTCCTAGCTAGCTCCTGCGACATATCACGTGGGGACTTTTGAAGGCCTTAGCCTTTGGCTTTGGTTGCCGAGACTAGAGAGAAAAGAAAACAACAGTGGTCCGACTCGGATATTCACCTGCCTGTGCCTGGCTTGAGTTACGGCTCGTGGAACCTCAAACTCAGACTCCTTTTGAGAGAATCTGAGGTATAGAATTAGTAGAGTGATCCTTTTTCAGTACTTTTGGATTGGATTATTCACTTTCTGTTAGGCTCTTTGTCCTACTGTTCTGAAGCTTTGAGCCACCTGCCCTACCTGATTTTATGGTATGTAAGCTATCAGGGTTAAGTCACCATGCAAACTGAAGCATGGCGAAACAATCCCGACCTCCGTGTCACCCTTTCGCTTCCACTTCTCTTCTATAAAATACCAACTTCCTCTACTCGCCTCTTCACTCCAACCAAATAAGCAGCCCTTGTCCACACTATAGTTATGCCTAACCCCTCTCTGGTCTCTCTTTCTCTTACTCTTCTTTTGCTCTTCCATGGCTGCCTAGCCCACTCCTCGCAGTCTTGACAGTTCCCAAATGAGTGCCAAATCAATAGGCTTGACACCATTGAACCCGTTACACGAATCAAGTCCGAAGCTGGAGTGACTGAGTAGTGGAACACCAACAACAAACAGCTCAAGTGCGCTGGAGTGGCAGTGATGAGGCACATTGTTGAACCTGATGGACTTGTTTTGCCATCCTTCACAAATGCTCCTCAGCTTCTATATGTTGTCCAAGGTAATATAAAACATACAGTATGGGTAAATTTTTTTAATTAGCTCACTTTTTCAAATGCAATGAATTAATAGAAGTTTGACCTGATGATTTTATTTGCGATGCTTTAATTTTTTCAGGCAGCTGTATTCAAGGCACCGTAATGCCTGGATGTCCCGAAACATTCCAGGATTCATAACAATCTCAACATGGACAAAGCCCTAGGTTCCAAGACCAGCACCAGAAGATCCTCCGCTTCCGTGAGGGCGATGTCTTAGCATTGGCAGCGGGAGTAGTTCACTGGAGCTATAACGATTGCAATCAGTCTGTTATTACCGTCAACCTCCTTGACACCGGCAACAGCGCTAATCAGCTTGACATGAACCCTAGAGTAACTATATATCTTTACTCATTCTTGCCACAAATCATCAATCTCCAAAGTCAATTTTTCTTAACTTTTCTTCTTGTTGGGTTTCACCCGTATGTTACAGAAATTCCATCTTGCTGGTAACCCAGAAGAGGAACAGAAGAAACTAAGGCAGCTACAACAGCAGCAGCAGCAGTGAAGCAGTAGCAAGGAGGAAGAAGAAGATGAAGACAACAGCAAAAGTTGCCACCACCACCAGCAGAGCTCATGCAGCAACCTTTTCTGCGGCTTCAAGTCTGAGTTTCTTGCTCAAGCTTTCAACGTCGACATGAAAACCATAGAGAAGCTTCAAGACGACCAAGGAAAGAAAGGGACCATCGTCAAGGTCAAGAGCAGACTCCAAGTTATTAAACCACCAAGGATGGAGCATGAAGAGCGTGAAGAGCGTCAGCAGGAAAGAGAACAGCGGCAAGGCGGAAGAGGATCATCTCAACGTGATAATGGCCTAGACGAAACTTTCTGCACCATGAGAATCAAAGAGAACATTGCCGACCCTGAACGTGCCGATATTTTCAATCCTCAGTCTGGTCGTATTAGTACTCTCAATAGCTTTAACCTCCCCATCCTCAGGTACCTTGGCCTCAGCGCTGAGAGGGGTGTTCTCTACAACGTAAGTAGTACAACTAAATTTTGTGATTTTTATATAGGAAATTTATTCTAATCACGAGTTCACAATTGATGAAATAGTGAATTATATTCCTCTAT
Source organism: Theobroma grandiflorum (assembly GCA_036013995.1). Classification (NCBI taxonomy): domain Eukaryota; kingdom Viridiplantae; phylum Streptophyta; class Magnoliopsida; order Malvales; family Malvaceae; genus Theobroma; species Theobroma grandiflorum. Next base: position 12,296,992 of record CP142130.1, on the reverse strand, counting down.
AAATTTTTCTAATCAAATTTCAAATAATTTTTAATTTTTCTTGTTTTGGGGTGAAAATTTGGGTGCAGAAAGCTGGTTTGATTCCACAATGGTACATGAATGCCCGTAGAATATTCTACATGCTAAGGGGACGCACCAGGGTCCAGGTAGTGAAACAAAACGGTGATGTCGTGTTCGACGACTACCTCGAGAAGGGACAGCTTCTGACGGTGCCGCAGAACTTTACCTTCACGAAACGGGCCTGAAGTGAAGGAGCCGAATGGGTTTGCTTCTACACCAATGACAATGCTATGGACACCCTTCTGGCTGGCCGATTGTCTGCCATGCGGGCAATACCTGAGGAGGTGGTTGCCGTTTCCTATCAGATATCAAGAAAGGAGGCCAACAGGGTCAAATTTAGCAACCAAAACAACTATTTCTTCACTTCTTCAATGTCCGAGAGGAGGGCCGAGGCTTAAAGCCAATGCAATGAAAGTCATGAGTAATGGTGTAGGTAATATCCTAATAAAAGAGTTGAGCTTGACCCATTTATTCCCCTTTTTTGGGTTTCTTTGTGAGGTTGGTAAGTAAGTGAGATTAGGTTAGAGGATGAATAAAAAGGCCTCCTAATAAGATGGCCTGTTATGTGAGCGGCTGCAAATTTACTGCTTCAATATGTAACTTGTATTTCTATCTGCTTTTTATGAGCAATGTAATGTTATGTTTACTTTTCTTTTTCTCCTTTGTTTTCTTTCTACTCTTGGCTTATAAGCAATAAAGTTGTGCTAATAAACTGTAAATGTTGAGACAGTGTTGTGTTTGGCAAGATAAGAAGAAATCAAAAGAGTCCCCATCTCTCCATCACGTGCACATGTACTACAATGTGGAGGCACCTTCCTTTCCTTCAATTTTTTTTCTGACTCCACAAACACAAGGGTGCCCCTTTTCATCGACTCTAAACAGCTATACTCTAGACCAGGTTTGAATTGTTAAAGAGAAGTTATTCAAATTACACAAGGGTAAACATGTCCATATGCTTTTAAATAATCCATCTCGAGAACAACAGTTTCTCAACCCGAAGCAAGTGTAAGTAGCAGGTTAGCAGCACGTTCCGGACAGCGAATCGAGACAAATATCTCGACTACTCGGATCCCAAACACAAAATGGAAGTAGTCTAGTCCCTCAAACAAGCTAAGAAGATGGCTACGTCTCTTCTACTCAGGCAACTCATTCTCCTTCTCCTCGTCACTTGCCTTTCACCCACGGCATCAGCGGCTACAAGCACAACAACTCTTAAACGACAGCCTGGGTTTCTCTACACTAGAACCAGAGGAAGATGCACTCCTCAGTAAGCTCTCTTTCTCTAAAAACCCTTCAAACATACAATGCATGCTTATTTATTTTCAAATTTTCACAACTAGCCAGAAACCTATCCCTTGTAAAAACGTGTTTTTTCCACACTGGACTCGGTGAGTCATGACACCGAGTTGACCGTGTTGACTAGGGGGACTGTGTGTAAATGGGGTGTGTGTGTGTGTGCGCGTCCGCAGGTTCTGGAGGAGCAGGAGAGAGGCGTGGCCAAGGATGGTCCCACAGACATCGACGGTATTGAACGTGTTCGGGTCGAGAGCGTTTGAACGGTACAGATCTGAGATGACATTGATGGAATCAACGGGTGTGAATGAAGGTGGGAACGTGTACGATAAGTTGCTGAAGCAGGCGAGTGCTGCCTTGCTCAACTCGTATGCCAGGAAAGGGTTTCCATACTCGGCGTGGGAAGTGAAGACTCTGATGATTCAAGGGTTGGTCTCGGAAGATGCTGCAGCTCGCCTGACCCAACGCTTTTCCATTGCAAATGATGCGTGTAATTAGTACACTGTGTGGTCATAGAAAAAAGCGTAGGGTAGGGGAAACTTAGTTTCGCACCAACTTGTGCTTTTGTCTTTTCAGAGTAATCGGTCGAGGATAAGTTTACTATTATATTGACATAGATTTTGCACACCGTTTTATTTTGTGGACAATCTAATCTGCGCATGGAATGTTTCTTGAAGGTGAGATCAAGATTTCTAGTGTATGCGATTAATTGTGGAGAATATGCCCATTGTTTGCCTTCGGGAGGTGTGTTTGAAAATGCCAACTTCAATGGACTATCATAACCATTGGGTATTGCATTTGCCATGCCAAGAATAATTTTTAATCTTAATTCAAATTCTTTTAAACACAACAGCAATACCAAACTCAAAGGATGGTCAAATAAAATGATCGAGGAAGAGCCAAATGGGTTTTGTTTCTTGACAAGGGGAGAACGGATAAACAAGTAGACATGTTTAGCATTTGGGAAGGCAAAAGAGGAAGAAAACCAAAGGGCAACGCACCCATACCAAGAAGATTGGCCAGCTGAACTCAGAGAGATTCCTTCCACTCTTCAATGGCTTTTTATTTCTTTTTCAATAATGCCTAATTGCTGAAATGTCTTATATCCTTCTTTTCATTCAAAGTATACAAGCATCAAAATGTTTCTAATATTCCATGTGATATATTTCATATGCAAATTATAGGTAAAATAAAACCTACTTTTATTACTACTTAAAGATAAATATAAATATAAGAGGAATGATCTGTTTTTATATATATATATATATATATTTATATATTTTGGGTTTATTTTGCAAGAAATCTAAACTTTTAAGGCTCAAGGTCCTTCATGTAATTTCACAAACTTGAAAAATGAAAACCCTAGTCCTATTTGAACAAGGGTAACAAGGGCGAAAATTTAGACGTTAGATGCCCTGCCCCCAACAGGAAATTAGAAAGAGGAAATTGTGAGAAATAACCGTCCGTATAAAGTGATTTCAAAAGTAACTACCAAAATAAAGTTATCTGTTTTTACCCAAAAAGAAGCATGAGCAGACGAAAATGCTCTTAAAAAACACTGTAGCAAATTAAGCTGCCGATATCTGCCTCCCGCCATCTTCCAAAAATTAGAAATTAATGCTCAGTTGTTTGTGCTCGCTCATCTTTCTCTCTCAGCTCTCTGAACTGTATCAACTCTGTGTTCAGCACCATCGTCATCAGCTCTCTCAGCTCTCTGAACTGTGTGAGCTCTGTCAACTCTCTGTTGAACACCATCGTCTTCGTGCCGTGGTCTATCTCTCCCCATTTGGCCATATTGTCCTCGAAAAATAAACCCCATTGCGAAGATGACATCAAGGTATGTTTTTGGGTTCATTGCTGCAACACATAAATTTGTGAAACTTTTTTTGTAAATCAGAAGACGGATTAGAAACATAAAGGCGTGTCACCAGTATGTCTGCATGCACTTGTCGTGTTACCAGCTTGTCTGCATGCACTTGTCGTGTCACCAGCATGTCTATGTGCACTTAGCGTGTCACCAGCATGTCTGCATGCACTTGTCGTGTCACCAGCATGTCTATGTGACCAGCATGTCTGCATGCACTTGTCGTGTCACCAGCATGTCTATGCGCACTTGTCGTGTCACCAGCATGTTTATGCGCACTTGGCGTGTCACCAGCATGCATGCATGCACTTATCGTGTCACCAGCATGCATGCATGCATGCATTTGTCGTGTCACCAGCATGTCTGCCTGCAGTTGGCGTGTCACCAGCATGCATGCATGCACTTGGACTGTCACCACCATGTAATTAAGTAAAATAAATAATTATTTTTGTTTTCAAAATTTCAGTGGGGTTCCAATTCTGCGACTTGTGATAAGACACGGTGGTCAGTGGGTGGATGGCATGTACAAGGGTGGTGAGTCACGAATGCGGGGGGTTAGGAGTGATTTGTCGTTTGCGGGCTTGATGAAGTTGGTTGAAGATGTTGTTGGGGTAAACTCAGAAATTGACGACATTGAGTTGCATGCATTGATCAGTACACCCGGAGAGCTATCACGGCCAATTATCAAGGATGATGAGGATGTTGCATTAATTCTACTAGAACAGAGGAATGTTCCGGCTGTGTACGTTAGCATTAAAAGACCCGAAACAAATGTTATGTCACATGAAGAAGCTGAAAAACATGGTAATCAGCTCAATCAGAATCAGATTTACAATGCTTCACATATGCCAGAGCATTCGATCCGTAACCCGCAGTTGGGGTATCCTCAGGAGTTTGTACAGCCGGGTAACCAGAGGACATTGATAGAAGAGTTGGGTGCACAATTCTGATCGGGATGTGCATCAAACCAATTAGGGTCTGCTGCTAAAGGAATGCATCGATCGGGTGAAACGGTAGAGTGTGTAATTTCAATTTCAAATGAGAATACGACACGTGAGTACAACACTGTGACGTTGGATGTTAACACTGCGACGCTGGAGGATAATGCTGCATGTTATGAGGGAAATGAGGATTTGTTTGCTGGCAGTGAAGATAGATTTGATGACAGTTCGAGTGATGGGCTTGACGAATGGGATCATGACATTTCAGACAATGACTACCTTTATGACAGTGACATTCCAATTTGCAATAATGTTGAAGGTGAAACGGAACCTGTTGAAGGTTTTGATGTAGGAAATGTTCAATGTGATGATCCCATATACAATAACCCCATCGCTGGTGAGGACGGGAATCGTTCCGTTGATACAATGGTCGATGATAGTTATCAAGAAAGGCGAAATGAAGGGATATCTTCTACGTGGCGAATTGCAGGTGCAGAAAGGTTCGCCTTCCAAACAATTAGCACTGAGGAGTCGACATGTCCCAATGATCGCTTATACAAAGGAAGAATGTTTTCCTCGAAGGCGGAGTTGAAACGAGCTCTGAACATGTTGGCTCTAAAAGAGCAATTTGGGATAAGAGTGAAAAGGTCATGCAAAAGTTGTTACGAGGTTAGTTGCAAAGACAAGGCATGCAAGTTCAGTGTCCGTTCAAGGAAGTTACTTGACGGATGAGGGTATTGGGAAGTTCAGAAGTTCCACAAAGTACACACATGTACTGTTGATGGTTTGTAAGGGCGATTTGCATCTGCGAGTGCCAAGATAATTGGTGAACTTATGGCACCCAAGCTTCGGGCTAATGGAGTAGCATTGAGACCTAAGGACATAATTGGTGAGATGAGGGTTCAGTGGGGATTGGAATGCTTGTATGGTAAGGCTTGGCAAGCAAAGGAGTATGCGAAGACGCTTGTTTTCGATCCCCCGGAGGAGTCATTTCAACTACTACCCTCATATTTTTATATGTTGGAACAAGAAAATCCTGGCACAGTCATAGCAGTGGCTACTGACGAGGCTGAAAGATTCAAATATTGTTTCTGGTCATACGGGGCTTGTATTCGGGGGTTTAGGGATGTAATGCGTCCTACGGTTGCAATTGATGCAACACATCTGAAAGGCAGGTTCAAGGGTGTTCTGTTTGTTGCTGTATGCAAAGACGCGAACGAGTGTGTATATCCAGTTACGTTTGGCATCGGCCATGTTGAGGACGAAGACTCATGGACGTGGTTTCTCATCAAGCTACGTGATGCGATTGGTTGTCCTGAAAACGCCATGTTCATTTCTGATCAGCATCTCGGCATTAAGAAAGGAATCCAAAATGCATACCCAGAAGCGCACCACAATTTATGCGGTTACCATTTGAAGAAAAACTTAAAAAATAAGTTCAAGCGTGATGACGTTTCTATGATTTTCACCCTTGCTCGAGATTGCTATAAGGTTTCCGAATTCAACAGACATATGAACCAGCTCAAGCAGATTCATGCGGGAGCCTATGCTGATCTTTTGAGAATAGGCCCTGAGAGATGGGCACGTGCATGTTCATCGACAAGGCGATACCAAATGATGACCTCGAACATTGCCGAATGTGTTAACTCCTGCTTAAAGCATGCCAGACAAATGCCAATCACTGTTTTGATCGAGTTCATACGAGACATGTTCCAGCGTTGGTTCCATGATCGGTACGAGGAGGCTGTCAAGGTGATCACACCCCTCAGCCCTTGGGTTGCTAGGCAATTGAGCAAACGCTTCAATGATGCACATCGCTTTGTAGTGAAGCCTATCAATCGAGTGGAGTTTGAAGTTAAAGACGGGAAGGTGGACGGACTTGTTAACCTGTCCACGAAGACGTGTTCATGCTGTGAGTTCCAAAAAGATTTGCTGCCATGCAGCCATGCCATTGCAGCAATAAGGTCAGATTATATTTTCTTTATTTCTTATTTGATCCTTAATTTGACATAACATAGCATTATATTCTGCTTGAATATTAGGTTCATTGTATTTTTCAGTAAATGCAAACGTGAAGCCTTTGATTTCTGCTCCGACTACTACAAGACAACCGTTTGGGTGGAGGGTTATGCGGGGTCCATTGCCCAGTAGGGCATCCTAGTGAATGGGACATCCCCCCGCATGTGAAACAAATTGTCGTCTTGCCACCACCTTGGTGAGGCCAAGCAGGAAGACCTAGGAGGAGAAGGATTCCATCCGCTGGTGAAGGCAGTCGAGCACGGAGATGTTCACAATGCAAGATGTACGGGCACAACAGACAGAATTGGCCATCTCCATTTGCAAATCCATCTACAAATCCGGCACCATCTCCAAGTCAATTAGCATCCCAACGAGTGCACCGACCGAAAGCATGTTCAATTTGCAGAGAAACTGGTCACACACACAACAGCTGTCCAATCCGAAGGACAATGTCTGAAAACGTAGTGTGTGGTGTGGAGGATGACATATTATTGGGGCCTAACTAATTGCAATTTATCTGTTGCTTTGTTAGGGTTTGATTCGAACTGTTTCGATCTTGGCCATTGACATTTGCATTGAATAATGATATTTGCTATAAACCAGTGTATAATAATAGCATTGCCTAGGCATAGAAGTTGTCAATAATTGACTTTAGCCACACCATGCATGGTGGTATAGTATGGAATGTAAATTGTCTAATCTTTGGACAACATATATAAATAAAAAATCAACAATGTTACTCTACATTTCGACAATTGTAAAGTCAATACATTCATTACGTTATTTAGGGTTGCAAGCAAATCGCTTCAATATACATAAGGGAATTTTACTCATTTTACAAACGACGTTGCAAAACTATATCAATTGTCCACTTTGGTTTAGAGTTTGTGATAGGGTAAAATTACTACCCTAAACCCTAACCCTAATACATTCCCGCTACCCTATAATTATCTTAACTCGTTTAAATACCCGATTAAATAAAAAAATTATTAAAATTTTCTTCATGAGAACCCAATTACCCAATTAACTTTTCTAATCTCATAACTTACCTTTAGATTTATATGTTATATGTTTATATAAATAAACATATATATAAACTGTAATTAATAATTTTATGAGTTATAATTTTTACAATATAATTAGAGTAATAATTAATTTTAATAATTAATAATTAGAGTAATCATACTTAAACATAAATAACAATATAATAATTTTTTAATTTAAATATATTAATGTCATCACATTAATAATTAAAGTAATCATACTTTTCATATATTTGTTAGTTTTTAACAAAAAAATTTAGGGTAAAGTTTGTAAAAATTATAAATTTTTACTTTAATTATGAAAATAATAATAAAATATTTATAAATAGTCATCGAGTTCGGGTAACGGGTACCCAATGGGTGGTATCCTAACCCTACCCTATTAAAATTCGGATTTAGAAATCACTACCCTAACCCTACCCGAACCCGTTTATAAGTACCCTAATCCTGTATAAACGGGTTGGATTACCCACGGGTACCCTATAATAGGGTACCCGTTGACATTGTTGGTGACACGCCAACTCTATGCAGACATTTTTGTGACACGCCTAGTGCACATAGACTTGCTGGTGACATGTCAAGTGCATGCAGATATGGTAGTGACACCCTAAGTGCATGCAGACGTGCTGTTGACACGCCAAGTGCATGCAGATATTGGTTGTGACACGCCACCTGCATGCATACTGGGGGTGACACGCCAGGAGCATGCAGACATGGTTGTGACACGCCTAGTGCAGATACTGGGGGTGACACGCCAGGCGCATGCAGACATAGTGGTGACACGCCACCTGCATTCAGGTATATTGGTAGTGACACGCCACCTGCATGCATACTGACTGTGACACGCCAGACGCATGCAGACATGGTGGTGACACGCCACCTGCATATTGTCAATGTTGTCAGACGCTGACTTATTACTAAATTGCGATACAAAAAAATATGTTCACTAGATACAAAATTACTTAACAAAGATAATGTATTCCTGTATAAAATTGTCTATACAAAAAAATTTTATTCTGTATAAAAATATAATGAAGTGAGTAATAAAAAAATGATTCTATTTCCTATGATTGTGTATACAACAAAAAATTTATCTCTAAATTGTATTCTGTAGAAAAAAAATTATACAACTAACTGCCGATATGTTCATGGTTCGCTCGCACAGCTGTTGGAAAAAATTTCGTGTGCGTATTGGATACGCAATTTTGCAATCATATTCTACTTAACTCTTATCGGCTCCGATTGCAACATTGCATCAATGTAGCTTACCATGAACATGCCGCAGCTGAGACTATCCTCCTGCCGATGCACTGAAGGGCTGGGCAAAGAAATTTCCAATGGCATCGACGTCAAATCCGGTCTCTTCCGACGGGTTTTATTGAAATACCCGACTTGGTGACAAATGAATGAAAAAATTGTTATAAGCGGCTTCATCTGCTCCGCACGAACTCCGTTATCCTTCACTGCCGAAGTTGTTGCGGAGTCGATCACCTTGATCTTTCACTTACCCAAATCGATCTTTGCCACCACCCAATGCCCACGCACATTGCAAGGAGCGAGGATAAAATCGACCTCTTCCCATTTCTTGCCGTATGTCGGCCTTTCACCCTCCACATACCCCCGTAAATCATCCGAAATTTGCATGCTTGACAGGGCATCTTCGGTTTGATATGTCAAGTGTAGCATATGGATGGTGTCCTGGAAAAAAAATTTGCATTGGTTTAGACTTAATGCACTGAAAAGCTTCGAAAAAAATAAAATTTTTTGCAAAAAACTTACAAAGAATATCGTGTCAACCACGCATGCACGGGCAGTGTAATGCTTCGATTTTGGGCCTGTCGCCCGTTTACAGATAACGCTGAGGCATGTGTCGATATGTTCACTTGTCATTTCTTCTTGGGGATCCTCTAACGATGTGAAGAAGTCAATACCTTGATCCCCTAAGATTCCGACGTTACGCCTGCATATGTCACAAAATGAATTTGATAAGCGATGGTGGATTAATATTTCTATAGAAAACAACAATGAATTGATATTTAGAAGCTGACCTCGCGGACTGGTTCTTCTTGAAGGCTTCGTATGCTTCCATCATCGTGTCTTTCACCGCCCGACGGGTCAATGAGGGGTCGACATACGGGCTTGCAAGGTATTTGCTTGCCATAATCACCCGTGCCCGCTCAGTAGGGTCGGCAATTGCTGCTGCAAGATGATGGTAATCAGAGGATAGTGGTGACCTGGTGGCTTCAGGAGTGGTCAGAGCAAGCTCGCCCGATCTTGCTGCTGGAAGAGCGATGATCGCCTCGGATGGAGGAAGATGCTCTACGGCTGACTCAAATAATTGAAGGGCTCCCTCTTGTCCGGCGAAAGTATCCACAATCGGATCGGCCTCACCAACCTCCGCTCCTTCAGCATCTTCTGATTGAAGGCTGACACCATGCTCCTCATGTTGCCCATCATCAGGATCATCGTGACCTGCAGCAGCATTGTCGAATGAAGGACCGGCCTACAGAACGAGACAACTGTGAAAATTCGATAGCGAATTGACCTAAAATAGCAAAATACAAGTGCAGAAAGATTAACGTACTTGTGATTTCAACCCATCTATAACCCGTGAAACGATACGGTCCTCTAGCGTTTCAACCGCAAAAGTCAAGGACTTAATTGATGCCTTCAACTTCGACATTTCCCGCATGATATGTCGGAGCTGACGTTTTGTGCCTATGCCGTCATTGACTCTTGTCGACTGGGTCAACTGCAATAACATATATATTAGTGGTGTTATTCAATAATCATATAGAAAACGTGTGGAAAACCAATATAACAACTTTAATATCCTTACCGGCGGCTCATGGGCAGTATGCGGTTGAATCGGAGTCGGAGCCATCGTTGGTTGCGAACTGGACGTGGCCTCCGTGAACTGCAATGACATAAGTTACTTTGTTACTAGCTCAACATATGTGAAAACTTTGAACAGAAATCGTTATAACCAAACTTACCGACGGCTCAATACGAATGTGTGTCTGAGGAGGACCGGTGGGTGGTTGTGCAGCTGCAGTAGGTTGATCCAACTGCACGCACATAAATGTTAGTAGATAATCACATATCAAAATGGATGGAAAAAAAATGTTAAAACCGTAAATACCGACTGTTCACTTCCTGCACCATGGTCGTCTCCTTGTTCCATCAACTCTGGGGCCAACGGCTCATCAACACTGGGAGAGTCGGTGCGCATCCGCTTAGTTGAAGCGGTGGATCTTTTCTCCTTCAAGCTTCTCCTCTTCGACCTGGCAGCGACACCAATGTGATCACCCCGATCCTCCGTCTGCCCGATTGGCACGTACTAGTGGCCCTCCGATAATGGCACATCGAGGTCCACCAAATACTCCCGGTTGGCCTCCTCCGGGGTGATCTCCAACGTCTCCAGGGCCCATAACTACAAAAAAAAAATATTTATCAAACGTTTAAATTTGAGGCAAATTTCTTATACAAATATGAAGGATCGATCAATTTGTAGCTGTTCACTCACTTGCTTAGATGACTCGAACTTCTCAACCACCTTGTGTAGGTCTTTTGGCTTCTGATTACATTGCCATCTGCACATTCGCAGGTACACGTTTTCCTTCGGAGCAGAGGAGGCTACTATTTTCTGCAAGACCGGAATTGCCTCCAATGCCCAGAACTGCAAGTCAATTGTAAATATTATCAAACGTAAATTATTAAACAGTGCAACAATAAATTATTTTCTCGAAACCAAACAAAAGCGGTAATTGTGACAATACCTGTATCACTCATACGAAGCCGTAGATGTTGTACCGTAAACGGCTTTCCTTTGCTTCGCTTGAGGTAGGCACCTCGAACCCTTTCAATAGGTAGTCCAAGGTGAGCCTCCAAACATAGTGGCCCCACGGAAATGCATTCCAAGCGTCAAGGTCCTCAACCAATGACAGCAACCAAGGTGTCACCCGTCTACGGTAGTCTTGCCCAAATAAAATGTTATTTGCCATCAAGACGAGTGCCATCTTGGTCGCGTCTCCTTCCCGCTGGAAGTTTCCTCCGCGGAACGTGTCAAGCAAAGCCTGCAGCTTTATGCTATCCTGGCCGCTCCAGTATCTCGCATGAATTCCGACCGCAACCATCTCATACGAACGTGTGAACACATCGAGCATTGGACCGAACTTCAGCCCGGTTATAAGGCAGAACTCCTGCTTCGATATCCGCGCCTTGCTCTTGTCGATAGCAAACCAGAGCTCCTCCTCCGTTGCCTCCCTTTCATTGATTCGACGAATCATTATGTTATGAAGGAGACCAGCGCTGAAGTAGCCTTGCGGATAGACATCAAGGAGCATTCCGAAGCATGTACGCTTCACTGCATCCAACTCCCCCTTCTCTTGGAGAGTCTTGTTGATGTAATGGAGCTAAGACCACTTACAGTGGGTGTTTATTGAGCAATTGAAGGCCCACTTCTCCCTCGGCACAATGAGGACATTGTCAAGATCCTTATATTCTCTACGATGCATCTGCATCACATGGCACACGTGCAGGAGTCAGTTAACCAATAATATGCCAAAAGGTATACTAACTATATAAATAATTGTTCTGACACGCCATGCATATGAGGTGAAATGCTGTCACACGCCATGCATATGAGGTGAAATGTCGTCACACGACGCCATGCATATGGAGTGAAATTCGGTCACACGCTTGTCACACGCCTGTCACACGCCATGCATATGAGGTGAAATACTGTCACACGCCATGCATATGAGGTGAAAATGATGTCACACGACGCCATGCATATGGGGTGAAATTCTGTCACACGCCTGTCACACGCCATGCATATGAGGTGAAATGCTATCACACGTCATGCATATGAGATGAAATGATGTCACACGACGCCATGCATATGGGGTGAAATTCTGTCACACGCTTGTCACACGCCTGTCACACGCCATGCATATGAGGTGAAATGCTATGACACGCCATGCATATGAGGTGAAATGATGTCACACGACGCCATGCATATGGGGTGAAATTCTGTCACAGGCCTGTCACAGGCCTATCACACGCCATGCATACCAGGTGAAATGCTGTGACACGCCATGCATATCAGGTGAAGATGTTGTCACACACTAAACCCCAAAGTCCAGTCAACACAGCACCACTTTAACACACAAAATCATCAAACCAGGACTCAAACAGTTTAAAACTTAACATTTGCAAAAAACACGACCATATGTATCACCCTAAACCCTTAAAAAAAAATTACTGAAATCAATGAAGGTTTTTTTTGTGATTTTTTTTCCAGTCTCACGTACCTCTTCACCGATATCCGACATTCTTCTTCCTGTTGCAGTGGTGTCGTTAACCTTCTAAACAGCGAAGTTGAACTCCCTTCGACCTTTCGCAATGAGAAATGAATCGAACAGCCCTTGGTTCACACACACAGATGTTTACGAATGAGGAAAAGGGAAAATGAACTGTTTACTGTGAAAAATGAATAAATAAAATTTAAAATTAATATTCATGAAACTGCCCGCTTTTCAATCCGCCGTGTCAGCCTTTCTATTAATGCCTTGTCACATATTTCAAAGCAAACCATGGCCTGTCAGATGTTAAAGCAATGTCGTGTCACACACTCAAAACCATGTCACCATGGCGTGGCACGGCTTCCCTCCATGGTGTGTCACAAACTCAGCTCCATGCCGTGTCACCACCAGTATGCATGCAAGTGGCGTGTCACCACCAATATCTGCATGCACTTGGCGTGTTAAGACCAGGTCCATAGTGGTAGCCGAAACATTTAAATTGGTAAAGTCGGTTTATATTCCTCTACTATATATAGTCCAAAACTCCTCAGTTCTCATAGACAGACTGTACGTTACCTCTAAAGCAGACTTTGTCGATGCTTCATCGGCAGTTCTTCCGAGCATTTTTTGCAGTTGTTACCATCCTGCCCTTGATGTATTCAACTTTAGAATTGTCCACTAGTCGAATAATTAATCTATTTCTCTTCACCTTCGACCTGTAAGCAATTGTCCAACCCTGGCTATTTGAAATCCAGAGACTCTGGATTTCAAATAGCCTGGGTTGGACATTGCAAACAGGTCGGAGGCCAAGAGAAACAGATTTATTTATTATTAGGCTAGTGACAATTCTAAAGTTTACTATATCAAGGGGGAGATGTTAACAACGACATGCGTAAGCGGGATTTCTGTAAACAACCATGGCATGTCAGATGTTAAACCAATACCGTGTCACACACTCTGCACCCTGCCGTGTCATAAACTCAGCACCATGCCGAGTCACTGCTTCCCTCCATGGCGTGTCACCAACTCTGCACCCTGGCGTCTCACCAACTCTGCACTCTGCCGTGTCACCAACTCTGCACCCTGCCGTATCATATTTTCCCTTTCACAAACCTTGAACCCAATGGCCTGTCCCGATTGCTGTAGCACGATCATTTCGTGCTTTGTATTCACGTCTTTTTCTTTTCGATTCACCTCCTTAAGCAGGATTTCCGGTTTCACATCGTGCTCCAAGCTTTCGATTCATCACGACCACCTCCCCCTCTTCGTTCGGTTTATCTGAATGTCATGTCCGAACATTCAGAAAAACCATCTCATGCAACATTATTTTTTTTTGCACAAGCTTCTCCAAAAAAAAAAAAAAGATGTTTTGCGCAAAAAATAGATGTTCGCTAATTTCTTTGCATAATTTTCTGCCGTCCGGATGTTTCAGAGTGCCCACAACAAAGATGTCTCATTAAGGGTATTTTTATTCGAAAATGTACTTTAATGGTTAAAAACAGTTAAAATTATCTTGCGGGCTATTTTAAAACACATTATTTTTAATGAATTAAAAAAAAAAATCTCCCAATTAGAAATACCAGAGAAAAGTTTTAGTTAATCCCTCTAACCAAACACCCCTCAACTTTCAGTTGTTTGTTTCGCACGACAAAGATTTAATAAAAGTCTCCTTCTTTACTTCTATTTTTCCCACTATTTCCTTCTCTCTTTCGAAGAAGGGGAAAAAAAAAAAAACCCCAAATTTATACCACACCATCTATATGTTTTATTAAACCCTAGAAAGTGTTTTTTCGGAGAAAACTGGGTTGATGGCTGGTAGGAAGCTAGTTCGAGATTTTTTCATTGCAAGACAGCGTCTTTTTCTTAACTTTACGTCTCAACAGGTATAAAGCTTCTTGCTTGGTTCGGCAAAGATTGTAAAGTTTTGTTTTTTTTTTTCAAATATAATTTTGCAGTTTTTTTTTTGGGTTGGTGTTTTAGGGTTCGAATGTGAGAGTAAGACTGCTATCTGGAAATGGGTACTCGAGTAATCGACGGTTCAGCGTCTTCAATGAATTCTCCAATAAAATTAAAGGCGAAGCTAATAGGTATTTTTAAGCTCAATGCTTTTTCATTTTGAGAAAGTCAGAAACAATTTTTTTTAACTATCTTTCGGTGGCGTCATCTCTTTTTGGGACATTATGCATATTGTAGAAACCCAGAATTCAAGCAATCGGTTGAGGAGCTAAAGGGGAAAGCAGAAGAGCTGAAAATTAGGTATTTTTTTTTTTTGTATTATAGTAACGACTTTATGTTTTGGCATAAAATTAGCCTCGATAGTATAATAGGCTGAGACATACCCTTGTATGTCAAGGGAGGGCCTGAGATGGTGAAATGGCGAATGCAGAACGAAGCAGACAACTCAGCAGCTCTACAAGCAGGTCGATGGTGCTTGGACAGAGGCTGAAGCTACAGCTAAAAAGGTAACTTTGAAACTTATCTTCTCTTCCTATAGTTCTTTCAGGGATTTGCATGTATTGATTATTTACCCAAGCTAATTATGTTGACATTATGTTATGTATCTGTTATATGTTTTGGCAAATTACTTTCCTTATAAAGCATATTTATGGAAGTTACTTACCCAAAAGCTGTACATATTCTTCCTTGTGCATTTGTATCCAATACATTTTGTGGAATTAGTATGCAATCCAGCTTAATCAATAAGTTTGACTTTAGAATTTGACCATAGCTCAGAAAGTGGGCTGATTTAGATCAAAATCTGAGGATGATTACTGAAAAATGCCCTCCAGTAGATTCTATATAGCACTCTTCTGTCAATGTATATGCAAATGTACATATGTATCAAATGTTGTTTGCAATCAATATGGTACCTCACGATGATTTCTGTGGCACTCTTATGTTTGACCACAATTCAGGTAATATAGATTCTATATTCTCTTCGAATAATATGAGGTCAATCAGCTGTAGTATTCTTGTTGCTACTAAAAATTAGGGTGTGTCTCTATGTAATTAAAGTATTGGCTGTGAGATATGAAGAATGTTGTCTGTTTTCAATATAAATGTTTCACGGAGCTATTGTCTATGTTGGTATTACCTAAATCTTATTTAATTGGTAATTATGTTGTTTTTAGGTTTCGGCCAATATGAAAGAGAAGATTTCAGCTGCCAAAGAGGAGGTTTGCTTTCTACTCAAATTGTTGGCCTACTAATTATGTCCATGACCATTTTTTAATCAGTTATTCCATATTACTTTTTGGGTTAAGGAAACTTTTGGGGTTGGAAAGGAAGAGTCTTCAGAGGCAACCAGTACTTCAGCTCAGCATGGTGCTGATGTGAAGGATGGAGATAAGGCATCATCTGCGGGGTGGAAACATGAACAGTCTGCATCAGGTGATACTGCAGAAACTATATTTGGAAAATTTAAGTCAGGCATTTCTTCTCCGAAGGTGTCTTTGGCTTTCCAAAGGTTAAAGGAAGCAAAGGTTGTTGATTTGGCAAAGAAGGGATATGACATTGTGAAGGATGAGTTAAGTGGTAACCCAAGTAAGAGAAGACACCTAGAGTATACTCCCCCTCCCTCATCAACAGGTGAAAGAAGTACAAGAACTGATATTGTTGTTATGCCATCTAAGCAGTCCCGTTGGAGTAAAAAGTGGGGGGCATTCAAAGAGAAGGTTAGTTTTTTGGTGATGCTGAGTTTTACTGAACTATCACTAAAAAGTTTCACCTATTGCTTAGGTTGGTCTGCTTCTTATGTGAATGAATTCTTTTCTCTTCTACCTAGATGCAAGGTCATCCTTTATTCAAGCATGTTAGTGGCTTTAGTGAACCTGTTGTTACAAAGGGCCAAGAGGTATGTTCCAATCCTATTGCCTATTTCTTCCCACTGTCCTAGTTCTTTTGCTGACTATATATTTTGGTATTCTGCTTAAGATGCATGCTCCAGTTATTTCTTGTACTGGAGTGTGTCAATTAGTTAATTTGGGAAAAAAAAATTGTTATATTACACATACTTTCCCATTGAACTGGTTGAAATTATTTTATGGGCTGGATTGGCAGATTGCAGAGGATATGCGCGAAAGATGGGAGACCAGTGATAACCCCATTGTTCACAAAATTCAGGAGTATGTTACTTATTCTTCTTGTGTTTTCATCCTTGTTCTGCTAGTAATTTATCAACCATAAGATTACCTAGAGAGTTCTTCATCTGATCTTTTGGGTGCTGATATCATAATTCTCCTTTTGACAGTATAAATGAGAGCGTCTTTCAAGAAACAGATGCTGCAGCATCATACAAAGAAATACGTCGACGAGATCCGTAGGATCACTTGTCCTTTGTTTTTGCTTGATTATTTTATGTTCCGTGTATTGACAACTATGGAATTTTTTGGTGCGTGGGCTAGGTCATTTTCTTTGCCAGAGTTTGTGACGGAAGTTCAAGAAGCGATCAGACCAGTCCTTAATGCTTACACAAAAGTGAGTATGGGGTTCAGCTGGCTTATGCTTTAGTGTTTTATCTTTTCCTTGAAAAATTGTGTTTCCAAATGGTTGCTATGTCTTTAATAGTAAACAAAGAATTTTATGCATGCAGGGTGATGTCGAAACTTTGAAGAAGTATTGTAGTGCTGAAGTTATTGACAGGTGCAAAGCAGAGCATACTGCTTATCAGAGCAATGGTATATTTTTTGATAACAAGGTAAGAAAGTGACAATTTTGTTAATTGCTGTGTAAGCCCTAATATTTGGATTTTGGTAAGATGGTTATCTTTAATCTCACTTGTATGAAGTTTTCTGTAGATTGCTTAAAGATATATTAACACATTTAAATGCTATTAATAAATTTAAATGCAACGTAATTAATCTATTTAAACATAGTATCAAAATAAATTTAAATACAACATAATTAATCTATTTAAACATAGTATCAAAATACAACAAAATCAGTAGGAAAACACTGACCTGAATAAACCATTTAACTTGCTCGTTCCTCCAATGCATAAAACAGTCTTTTTCTGAAAGATTTCTTGTTTTGTGTTACATATCCAAAAAAAAATCCGTAATGTGAAAGATTTGGTGCATATGGTTTTCATTGCATGAATTGTTTGCATGAGCAGATCTGACAGTAGCAATTAAACTAGTTGATTCGGATTTTGATTGGAGACCATAACTTACCTCAATGTTTGAGCCATTGGTCTTGTTCCTTTGTTAAGTTTGCTTGTCATTTCTTACTTGTTAGAAATTGTTTGGTAATTCCACTACTGACTATTATTAGTTATGTGGTCTGAAAACAAAGCTGGCTGTAATTCACTAGTTTTCCATTATGTTGTTTTACGTGCTCAAAATGCGTGTCTAGGTGCCTGTTTCTTCATACAGGCTTTCAGAAATGTGGTTATAAATTATAATGCCCTAGGTAAAAAGTCAGGTTGCAGATTGCAGATGGGATAATTTGGTTTTAAATGTCATGTTGAATTGTATTCTTGATATGAATTGATATTACTAATTTGGGCCTACTTTTGGTGCAGATTCTTCATGTATCTGATGTAGAAGTTAGAGAGACCAAAATGATGGGGACTTCCCCCATTATCATTGTGGCAGTATGAGTTTCTTTTTCTACTTAATCAATTTTTTCTTGCTTGATTTTATGCTTCTTATGGTTTTTGAAGCTGATGCTGGTGCCCTGTGCCCTTTTAATGTTCACAGTTTCAAACGCAACAGATCTACTGCGTACGTGATAGAGAGGGTAAAATAACGGAAGGTGGGAAGGTAAAGGACAGACCATTTCTCCTTGCTGCATGCTTTTACATTCATGTCATGTATATATGAACATATATGGTTTTTATGGAGAGGTGACTAGGTCAATTTGTGTATGAAATAAACCACAATAAATTGAAACTTAGAATTCTAGTTGGAGATATGTTAGTGTTGTGTTCATACCTTTGCTTTAATGCATTTTGATCTTTAATTTACCATCTCATGTATTGATTTAGATCTTCTCAAACTTGTCTTTTACTAGGATACAATTCACACTGTTTATTATGCCTGGGCCATGCAACAAGTGGATGTCGAAGAACTTGGAGAGGGCGCCCTCTATCCGATTTGGAAGCTTAGAGAGATGCAACTTATTGGTGTACAAGCTCTCATCTAGTTTGTTTTGTGGTCAATACCCTTTCTAATTAATGGATGTTGTATGATTTGGTCCCTCCTGCTTTCATATATTTTTTTCTGCTGATCCTCTCTGGGTTTTGTTAGTTTCTCTGCCAGGGGGAATTTTAGCTGATAAATGTTTTTTTCTTTAATTATTTTCGATCAAATAAAGGAATTTTGTACCAAATAGATTCATTTATTCTTAGGATCAGGTTTGCCTGAGAATCTTTTATGCAGTTCAATGCATGATGGCATCAGACTGACATGGTAACATTAACACAATGCGAAAGTGATATGGAGTTTAAATAGGTTTGGTTTGTATAATCATGTTGGTTTGAACTTGTTAGTAACGTGAACATATTTTCGTCTTTTATGCAGATTTTTTGATATGCCTAACTTTATGATATGTTTAATTAATTGTATTAATAACATAAAGTCACATTATTGAACATATCTAACTCATTTAAACTCATACTTTAGATTATTAATATTTAAAATATATAAAATACTTTGATATTATGTTTAAACAGATTAATTATGTTGTATTTAAATTTATTAATAGCATTTAAATGTGTTAAATGTATTATGTCGTGTTATTTTTATGATCGGTTTGAAGTCCTAAATGGATTGACTGTTTGAGCTTGCAGATTTTGTATGTCATCCAATTTTTCATTGAGAAATGATGTTTTATTGTGTTTTTGGTAAAACTTCAAATTCAAACTTGTGACTATGATTATATTAAGTGCATCGGCGGTAAATCTTACTGTTAGTTAAAAGATTCTCATAGTCAACACTTTCTCGTAGTGTGTACTCTTTTGTTACCATGGAGATGGATCATTAATGTATTATAAGTATGTGAGTGACGAGCTCTATGTGATTACGGAGATGGATCATTAATGTAATATAAGTATGTGAGTCTACGAATATAATTAATTTTCAACGAACCATGCTACCATGATCAGAGGTGACCGTTATTTCACATTGGAATCCCGTACACAATAGCCAAACTTCAAAAATCTAATTAAAAATCATAACTTATTTGCCAAAACCAAAATAGATTAACTTCCAAAATTTAGCAACCACAAACACAAAGGCCATTGGTGAATTGATTGACGATGCAACCATTGCAACGGCTAACACAATCCTCTTTGGCATTGAATTGGCGTTTATTGCTTTATGGAGTAGTACTCTTCTAATGCAAGGGCACAGCCACATACAAAGTGTCACATGTCCACGTTTTCAATTTAAAAGATATGCCTAATAAGTAGAAAAAGGTTTTTATTTATAAACCTAAGTCCCAATCTACCCAACTAATTGTGCAATGTGTAATGCCGAGAAAGACCCTTACATTGGTGATTGAAGATTTATATATGCTCTAATACTAATTGTAATGAGCTCACATTTTTAACCCAAACGACGTGTTTGATAAGTGAAAGAAGACAATTATTCATAAAACCAAGACCCAGTGTCATGAGCCTACTTTGTATGGGGCTTTGACAGGGTAGAATTGCATAGGAGATTAACTCTTTTGTACTCGCAAGGAAGATGTCCCATTTTCAAACTTTGTAATGGTATTTGGTGACAATTTTAAAAATCCTTGTTAAATCTTTAAGGGGAAGACTCTTTAGAGGGGAAGACCTTTTAGGAAAGGAATGTCCCCATTTCACACATTGTAATGGCTAGGTGAAGTATTTGTAAAACCTTGTAATATGTTTATAAGGGATGAGCAGTTGGCGGATTGTTGGGCTACCTCACTAGGAAAGGTATATTTGTAGTTAGTCATCTAAGGCTACCCCTATGGCCCGATGGTAGTGTTTTTGAGTCCTTTTGTACTTATTTCGATATTAATAAAATATTTTTCTTTATGTGGCTCTAGTGGTTACGTAGATGACATTCGTTATGTTTTCTAATTTTAATGTTGTGTTGTCTTAATCTAATTTGTGACTATTATTATTATTTGTTTATATTTTAGTTATTGGCCAGTTGGCTTATGTGGAAGCATCTACTCATGCGCTGCACGGATTATCACATACTTAAGCGAAGAAGCGTAGTTCGTGACAGTTGGTATTAGAGCACAAGCGAGACGTGTTAATTGGAAGAGTAAACATGGTGATCATGTGGAGTGCACCAAAAGACCATCAGAGAATTGACAAGTTAAAGGTCGCGGTGGTTGCAATAAAAGCTTAGATGGTCCCGTGAAAGTGGATAAATGAAATTGAGACAATTTGACATGAACTATCTAAAATGATAAATACCCTGAATGATGAGACCACGGATGCGCTAAGCACTCTGTAAGGCAAGTTTGGAGAATTAAAAGCTTTAGTAAACCTTTTGATTATTGTTGTAAGTAATAGCAGTGCAAACTCAAGAAAGTAAGAGAAAAAGGCTAAAATGTCGGAGCCCAAGTGTTATGAACAAGCTGGAGAACTTCCTTTTTTATATATAGTACTTTCGAGCTATGCGTAAAGAGTCAAAGGATTATAAGGTGGTGATGGCTGTAATGTATCTTGCAAGGCATGCCAAATTATGGTGGCGTTCCAAATTCATTGATGGTGAGTGTCACATACAAATGTGGACAGACTTGAAGTGAGAACTCAAAAGCTATTTTTTTTTAAGACAATGTAGAGTACCTGGCTCGGTAGAAGTTGAGAGAGCTACCTCAAATCAGGTTTGTTCAAGAATTTGTGAGGAGCTTCTTTACCTTAATGTTAGATATTAAGGACATGATTGAGAAAGATAAGTTGTTGTATTTTCTTGAGAGTTTAAAGCCATGGGCGAGGACAGAGTTACAACGACAAAAAGTACAAGACGTAACTTCAGTAATGGTAGCTATTGGATGCCTTTACTGATTATAGTGATAACTCATATAAAAGGAAGAACCCTTCATCAAGAACCAGTAGTTCAAGTTCCAATAGTGCAACAAAATTCCCAAGAGTGAGCAAACCCTCTAGTTAGGGAGGAGAAAAGAGACCAACCGCTCGGGACATATCACAACTAAGAGTACCTAAGCCGTGGGGCTTCAAACCTTGAGCCCTAATATCTTGTTTCTTTTGTAATGAACCCATCGGGTAATTGATTGCCTACATCAAGCAACTCTTAATGCGATATATACTATTAATGTAAAAGCATCTTGGGCCTAGATGCTAGTGGAGGAAATCAAAGAGGAGTTGGCACGTATGGGCTCAATTTGGTTCTTTAGTGCCTTGCAAGTGCAATTGGAAAAAAATGAAAAAAGAACCCTAACAAGGTCTCATGTATGTGGATGTTTTAGTGAATGATAAGAAGATAAAAGCCATACTCAACATAGGGGCCTCCGATACCTTCATCACTCTAGGTGTACCAAAGAGATATAGTCTCAAGGTGAAGAAAGACTTTGGGTAGATGAAAGTGGTTAACTCACCAACTTCAGCCATTTTGGGGAACTTCAAAAATGACAAGGTTAAAGTTGGTTCTTGGGAGGTGAAGGTGAACATGACTATGGCCACTATCGATGACTTTGATTTCGTTTTGGGTTTGGACTTTATGACTAAAGCACAAGCCATCCCATTCTCTGTTGTGAGCTACTTAATATTCTTTGGGAAACAACGGTGTGTGGTACCCACTATAATTTTACCTAAGAATAGGCTATCTAGTTCGAGAAAGGGATTGAGAAAAGAGAGCCCTCTTATATGGCAATGCACATTTACAAAGGTGAAAAGAGTATAAATTCAATACCTGAGGGAGTGAAGTTGGTTTTAGAAGAATTTCAAGACATGATGTCAGAATAGCTACTTAGGGTTTACCAACATGACGAGCTGTTGATCACAAGATTGAATTACTCCCAAATGTCAAGCCATTTGCAAAAAGGACATACAAGATGGCTACCCCAAAGCTAACAATGTTAAAAAAACAATTAGACAAATTGATCCAAGCCGAATTCATCCATCTATTAAAGGCATTTTTGGGGGCACTAGTATTTTTTTAGAAAAAGTAAGATAGGAATTTACGGTTATGCATGGATTACCGAGCTTGGAATAAAGTCATAGTGAAAAATAAATATAAAATTCCTCTTATAGTAGATTTTTTGACTAGTTGAGTCGTGCAAAGTATTTTTCTAAATTAGATTTAAGATTGGGCTATCATCAAGTAAGAGTTGCTGAGAGAGATGAATCAAAAACTACCTGCATGACGCGATATGGTGTGTTTGAATTTCTTATTATGCCTTTTGGACTAACTAATGATCTTGTCACCTTTTGCACATTGATGAATTTGTTTTTCATGATTATATGGATAAGTTCGTGGTGATCTACTTATATGATATTGTGGTGTATAGTTCAACCTTAGAAGAGCACCAAAGGCACTTACAGCAAGTCTTCCAAAGGTTACACGACAACCAGTTGTATGTGAAAATAGAAAAATGTGCATTCACGCAAACTTGAATTCAATTCCTTGGTCATATCATCGAGCAAAGGTGCATCTAAATGGATATGCAGAAAGTGAAAGCTATCAAAAAATGGGCCACCCCTAAGAACACAATAGAGCTTCATTTGTTCTTAGGTCTAACTAATTGTTATTAGAGATTTGTAGAGAGGTATTTAAAAAGGATGCTAGTGCTCACTAAATTGTTGAAAAAAGGGCTAAAAGTGGAGTTGGACACCATAATGACAAGAAGTTTTCGAATATCTAAAAGAAATGATGGTGAATCTTGTTTTAGCACTCTTCAAATATTGAAAAGCTTTTCAAGGAATAGACGGATGCATCAACTTTTTCCTTTGGAGGAGTGTTGTTATAAGAAGGGCACCTGGTTATGTTTGAAAGTTGAAAATTGAACGAAGTTGAAAAAAGATACACGACGTAGGAGAAAGAACTACTAGCAATGATTCATTGTTTACAGGTATGGTGACATTACTTGCTAAGATCACATTTCGTGGTTAAGATCAACAACATTGTTATGAGTCATTTTTTCACACAACCAAAAGTAAAGGCTAAACAAGAAAAATGGCAGAAGTTTCTAGAAGAATTTGATTTCTCTTTTGAGCATAATGTCAGAAAGGTGAATCATATGGCAGATGCCCTTAATAGGAAAGCTAAGTTCGCAACTCTCAAGGTGATTGTACCAATGACAGTCGGCAAAGTAACCATAGATATTTGGAATCTTATCGAAGAAAATTTACATTGAGATCCTCAAGCAATTGACATCATGAAGTTATTAGAGAGTATGAAGTCCAAATATTTTTAGGTGAAAAAAGGGCTTCTACTAATGAAAGGACCAAGAATCTTTATCCCAAGAGTAGGAGAGTTAAAGTAGAAATTGACACAAGAATGCCATGATACTCCTTAGATTGGATATCTAGGTTGATAGTGGACCATTGCATTATTGAAACAAGGTTATTACTAGCCTAATATGCAGCAGGATGTAATGAATTATACCAAGAGGTGTCTTATTTGCCAACAGGACAAAGTGGAGACATAGAAACTGATTGGGATGCTTGAACCGTTACCAATACTAAGTAGGCTGTGGAAAAATATATCTCTTGACTTCATAGTAGGATTTCCTTAAGTGGGAGATATGATAGCAATTCTGATGGTAGTGGATCGTTTTTCAAAGTATGTTACATTTATCCAATATAGAAGTTTGGCACTATAGAAGAAACAACACTCATGATTTTCAAACATGTGGTGGAGTATTGAGGAGTACTTAAGAGCATTATTAGTGATAGAGACCCATGGTTTACTAGTTTCTTTTTGAAAGAGCTTTTCAAGCTATTAGGGTTAAAGCTCAACATCTCCTTTAGTTATTAGCCACAGACAGATAGTCAAATGGAATGCTTCAATGCATTATTTGAGGAATATTTATGACACTTTATGCAAGCAAACAAAAGGAATTTGTTGAATCTATTGGATATGGTTTAGCTATGTTTCAATTTGCAGAAGAGTTTGGTCACGAACAAAACCCTTTTCGAGGTCATCATAGGGCAGCAACCTAGACTTCCCCACACCTTAGTGGAGTCTTATAGTAGAAAAAGCCTTTGAGCATTCAACTTTGCCAAGGAGTGGAGACAAAATACAAAAATTACACAAGCTTATCTAGAAAAAGCTTTCAACTGCATGAAGAAATGGGTAGAAAAAGGTTGTAAAGAACAACACTTCAAGGTGGGGGACCTAGTGTTTGTAAAGTTGGTACCCAAACAACTTCAATTTTTAAGAAAGAGGGATAATCGACTAGTGCGAAAGTATGAAAGGCTCGTGCAAATTACGACCAAGGTGGGGAAGACCTCTTACAAGATTGATCCACCCAAGTGGATGAGTGTGCATTTAGTGTTTCACGTCAACAACCTAAAGCCGTTCCATGCAGATCCAGCAGATGCAAGTAAGAGTCAAGCCACGAGAGCTACCATCATCGCGAAGCCATCATCACAACGTCGAGTAAAGGGATTCTTGTAAAGAGAATGACCATTATTAATCGACGGCTAACACAGGGGTATTTGGTAAACTGGGAAGGTTTGGGGACAAATGAGATTACTTGGAAAAAAAAGTCAACCTCCACGTCTTCAAGTAGAAGATTGAAGAATTCCAAGCCAACCAGTCAATAAGGATGTCGACAGATTGAATAGGGGAGGATGTCATGAGCCAACCTTATATAGGGCTCAAATAAGGTAGAATTGCATAGAAGATTAAGTTTTTTGTACCTGTAAGAGAGTTGTCCTCCTTTTAAACATTGTAATGGCATTTGGTGATAGTTCTAGAAATCTTTGCTAAGTTTTTAAGAGGAAGACCTTTTAGGAAAGGAATGTCCCCATTTTACAAATTGTAATAGCTATTGGTGAAATACTTGTAAAATCTCGTAATCTTTTTATAGGGGTGAGCAGTCAACAGATTGTTAGGTTGCTTTATTAGGAAATGTATGTTTATAGTGAGTCATCTAGGGCTGCCCTTATAGCCAGATGATGGTGTTTTCGAGTTCTTTTGTACTTATTTTGATATTAATAAAATATTTTCTTTTTGTTGCTTCAATAGTTGCGTATATGACATTTGTTATGCCCTTTGATTTTAATGTTGTGTTGCCTTAATCTAATTTATGGCTATTATTGTTGCTTGTTTAGATTTGAGTTATTGGCTAGCTTGCTTGGAAGCGTCCACTCAATCACTGTACGAACTATCATATACTTAAGCGAAGGAATGTAGTTTGTGACACCTAATCTATCTCTTACTAATGTGAAATTTGTGACACATAGAACCTAATTGTGCATTTGAGGGTTTTTGGCATTGCATTGGCTTTTCTCGTGCTTCAGCTCCTCTAGACAAGCCTATAAATCATTGTTTTCATTAGTTAAAACATGTACAAAAGTTCTACCGTACTTTCCATCAACTAACTTATCTTTAATATAACAAATAATATTAGAAACAATGTTGAAGAATAATCTAGCATGATTGTTGTTAATTATTTGATCCTAAAACTTAGATTATTTTAATATTTTTAAATTTTTTCATGCGTATTTAATCTATTTAAGTTTTGATCAAATGGTTAATGTTGTCGATTTCTCATGCTAGTGCACGTATCGTTAACAAGTAATATAGTAATGAAGTAGAGTATCGTTCCCACAGAGAATTGTTTAATTCTTATTGTTAACTATTAAAATTAACACATCTTAATTTTATCTAAACAATTAAAATTAAAAAGAAAACTTTAAATTAATAAACTAAAAACTAAAACTAAAATTAATCTAAAATTCACCAGACTTAAGATTATGATATCCCTCAATACTTCATCTGATTATTATCTCTTTTTCTTAACTCAGTTTAATAGATTAAGTTACTAACCTAGAGTCCTAAATTATTTATAAGTCTATGTCGAGTTTCTCATAAAAATATCTTTCTCAATTAATTTACTATATGTCTATGCAAATTTAATTGAAGAAAGATTTATTAAGTTTGTGTTCTAATTTTGGCTACGTATGGCTTATAGGTGTATGTCTACGCTATATGCAAATCAAACCACCTAATCAACTAAGTGCATTTAATCATACGCTATTTTATTCAAGGTCTACCTAAATCTCCTTCATCAAGGTTTAACTTAAGTTTCCAATTCAATCTAATTGGTGATCAGGCAACTAGAAGCATTAATAACAGAATAAAATAAACAACTTAAATCTATCAAACATAAGCAACAGAGCGATAAATAAATCAGACTTATATATTGAGTTCAATCATAATCTTAGATAAAAATTCAGCTCCCCATCAAGTCACACAACATCACTGAATAAAATTTAAACAATAAAAACAAACTATGAAAATAAAAGAATAATCAAATAGAATAAACTCAAGAATTATAATCTTGATCTTCCAAGTCTTCTTGAATCATTCAAAATCTTCTTAGCCTCAACGATTTTGTGACTTGACTTTCAACTTTCAATCTAGTGTTTTCTTTTTGTTCCATTCCTCTCGTCTCATATCCTTCGAAAGGTTGTTTTTATAAGCTTTGAAGTAAGGGCAAGTTGGGTGGAGAAAGAAGTCAATTCCAATCAGACTTATGTGAGTTGCAGCCTTACCCAATTAATTAATAAAAATAGTAGTTGCTCTAGGACTATTGCAGTGCATCAACTTTGACATGATTTTTGACCATCTTCCAGGCTGAATTGGGTGAAGTGGTAAACATGAGAGTTGTATATTTTTCTCTTATCTTTCCAATGGTCTAAGAATTGCATCATTTGAAGCTGTGTACAAAAGTTATGACCAAAATACCGAAGCTTATGTAGTAAAAGTCTACACCTTGAAATTGCTCTCCTTCTTCTATTAAAATTCTTCTTTCATCAAACATCTACAAAAGCACAATTAAATCAGTAACAACTTATCTTAACCACATTAACACCAAATTAAGCATAAAATTAACCATGATTAGATTGACTCATCTAAAATAACTAATTTAAAATAATTAAATAAAATCTACTAATTCTTATGCATTACTACAAGAACTAAGCTAAATTACTATCAAAATTAAGTTCAAATAATTCTATATCATAGAGTTATCAGTTGACATGATAGGCTTTTTGATATATTTTTTATGTTATTTTGAATTCTTAATCCTAGCTTTTTTCTCTTGTTTATAGCATAGGAAACGAATTTAATTAACAAAAACTTAAAAGATTTTAAAAATGTAAAAGAAAGAGACTTACATGATCCAATAATTAGCAAGGCTATTAAGAAGGCCAGCTTGAGGTTAACAACTTTCCCCATTTTGCTGTTTTAGAATGTATTTTTGGTTTTGATTTTCTTCTATATAGCCTTAATTAGTTTAAGGAATTTTCACAATTTATAAGGGAAGTATCATAAATACACATGGCAAGAATCTCCATAGATAGAAGGCATTTAATTATTGATGGAAAGGAATTTAGTAGCATTGAGGATTATAGGTTGATTTTTGTGAGGAAAAAAATCCTCTCCATAACTTGTTGAGCCGGGGCAAATAATAAGATTATTGACCAAAGATCTGTCTCAAATTAAGTTACTATAAATGTAAAATGTTCCAAGACAAGTCTATGATCCTTGAGATTTATTTATAAATGGTTTTTGATTTACTATATGGTAAGAGATCCAATTTATTTTTAAGTATAAAATTAAAAGAAAATTATGTACACCTAACTTAACATTAACAATAGTTGATCTCATAATGATTCTGAATCTACCTTGATAGATCATAAATGGAAAACATGGATGAGAAATTTAAATTTATTAACTCTTAGATTTGCAGTCTTGAAATTATGATGAAATACTATTGTGAACTAAAATTATAATTAAGCTATGTTAAAATTTTATGATAATTTTCACAAAAACAAATTCTTGGGAGTCAATTCTCTTTGAATATCAAATAGGCAATCAAATTATGTATATTTCTTTCCAAATATATATAATTGTCACCTTTGCAACACTAGGTTCCTCAACTGTGACTCTTTTTGGAGTTTTGTTGCATGCTAGTTGCCATTCTTGTTGCTTGGATACTTTTTGCACAATAAGATAGCCATGAACTTGTTATGCTTTGGATAGTCCCTCATTCAGTATGATCCCTTAGTCAAAAACATTTGGTGGGTTTCTTTTCCTTACTTTTTCCTTTGAGTGGCATGTCAATCCTTAGTCTATTTCTTTAATCATTGTCCTTATTTCTTTTACTGTTTCCTTTCTCCTTGGGCCAAGATGAGTGAAACTTGATCATACCCTTGGTCATTGCTATGGATCGTGTGAGGTCTTGCATGTCTCTGTTGGTCCCAAATATAGGTGCTAGAGGGGGGTGAATAGCACTATCTCGGCTCTTTTTAGTGGGATTGAGACTTGGTCTCAAACTAAGGAAGATAAGGCAATGAAAACAATTGACAAGGTATTTATAGTGGTTCGGTCCAAGACCTACATCCACTACCTTGATTATCCAACCAAGGATTTTCAAATCAAACACTAAGACGGTGAAATTCACAAGCTTCCACCAAGCTTTTACAATGGCTTTTCCAAGGCTTAGCCATAACCTTTACACTAGTTTTTCATGGGATCAACTAAAACCCAATGTGGCTTTCCAAGGCTCAACCATAACCTATCACTAGTTTTTCTCGGGCTAAACTAAAACCCGATATGGTTTTCCAAGGCTCAACCACAACCTTTAACTCTAGTTTTTCACGGGCTAAACTAGAACCCAACCTCAACTTTTCAAGGCTAAGTTGGAACCTATAAGCATCCAAGCAAACCTTACTTGATGCAAACACTTAGAGTGAAACATTCACTCTAAGAATACAAAGATTGAAAGAGGAAAGTACCTAGTGATCACACGGTTGATCTATGTGGTACAAGCTGAAGTGCTAAATACTAATACAAAAGATAAGCGTTGAGGTTCAATGAAGAGTACAAAGGATTTTCAGGTTTTGCTACTTTTCTTGGCTTGAATATGATGGTATCTTTTTGTATGAAGCCAAAAGTTATCAAGAGAGAGTGTTCTTTGGCATTTGAAGATCCTTTTATAGTTGGAGAAGCTGGTCTGATGGTTGTTGAGACCTTTATGACTGTTAGAAACAGTTTAGGGAAGATTCTAGTCGTTTTCTGGTCTTGTAGTGGCTTGGCGGATGTAGTAGACAGAGAGCACTTAGTCGACTAAAATTTTTCCCTTGATTGACTAAGTTGGTTCTGTTTCTGATGCAGATTCCAGTGATCGCTTAGTCGACTAACCTCATTATCTTGGTCGACTAACTTGATTCTGTTTCTCACCAAGCTTCACCCTTTTTTTTTTTCATTTTGACCTTTGTTCAACCAATGATCTTCCTTGATTCACCATGGAGCTTTATCAATACTGATCTTCCTTATTCTTTATCCAAATCACATCTTTAGATGTTCAATAGGAAGATTGTCATATTGTCTTATTTGTGATCATTTGCCCTGCACACTTAGTTAAAAATATTAGACACAAATGGCATGGGAATGTTTTATTATCATCAAAAACTAATGGAGTCGACAATCTCCTCTTTTTTGATGATGACAAAACATCCCTTGATTAATAGCATGGTGTCTTTTTAATTCTTTTTTCAGTTTTTGCAAAAAATGAGGATTGCTCCCCTTAAGTTCATGTTCCCCCTATGTGTGTGCATATTTTTCATTTTTTCAGCAAGTTTTTATCTTGGTTACATTCCTAGTGACATTGTACATACTTGCTCTTATCAGAAGTTGTTCACATATGCAAATTTTAGAGCAAATGACATGTTGACAGATTTCATCAGATTTTTTACTTTTGCAAATATCTGTCAATTAGCATGCAGGTTTAGATTTCATCATGTTAGCTCCAGATTTCATTCACACCATCATTTTTCCAGCAAACTCTCATGAATCATCATTCATATGTACTCAAGCACATGTTTTACTTTGCATTATTGTCTCAGAGATGATTTATCAACATAATGACTCAATATCAGCACAATATCAGAAAGTTTTGACAGTTTTGCACAATATCAGTAGATAAGTTTCCAGTCATGCTTCATAATATCATAAATATCATTTTCAGAGTTTAAATACTTTAAGCAACTATCAACAAGCATATTCTAGACATTTATAAAGTCAGTCAGGGTTAAGATCATTATTTAAATGCCATTGTGGCATGAATATCGAACAAAACAATAACCAGAAAAATTATTCCAGAAATACCCCTAGTCCTGTGTTTGCTATCTTTCTATCTTAGAAGTCTGGTACCTCTACCCTCAGGATTTTTTTGTTTTTCTTGATATGTTCCCTAAAGGTCCAGTACCTCTACCCTCAAATCTTTTTATTTTTCCTTTTAAATACTACTCCCATTTTTTGTCATCATCAGGGAGGGGGCTGAGGTGTCAATCTTCAGATGGAGATGGTGTAGACTCAGGGGACATAGTCTGTTCTCACCAAGGATTTAGGGGAACAGGAGAGGGTGGTCTCAGAGGAGGTTGAGAAGTTACTTCTGGAGTCTACTGAGGAGATGTTCCTATAGTTTTTCTGGAGTTGCTTGATCAGAGACTTCTATTGGAGCTTGAGGAGTGCTTGCAGGAGGTGACTTTGCCTTTTCTACCAATCTTGAAGACTTCCTTGTTCTCAGAGGAACTGATTTTCTTGTTGTCTTCTTCTGTTTCATGGCAGGTGGTTGAGTCTTAGATGCAAGAGCTGTGTCTTTTGCTTTTGCTTTTCTTTTGTTCTTCCTTTTTTTCTGTAGCTCTCTGTTCTGTGGTCATTGCTTGAGCAACTTGAACTGCTGCTGCCTCTTTTTCTGCTTGCTCTTCTCTTGTCATCTGATAGAACAGTCCCATGACAGACACTTCATCAGAATGAAGAGGTGAAGCTTCTTGTTCAGGATTCGATGGAGATTGGTGTTCAGGAGAACCAAATGGTGAACCAACTACCTCAGTTCCTTGTTCAGATGTTTCATTTTCTGTTGAGGTGGTTTTGGGGGGGTTTTTCAATTTTTGGTTCAGGGTTATGATGACCAGGGCTTGCACTCTGGTGAGTTGATCCTTCAACTTGAGATTTAGATGCCCCTGGTTGCAATGCTGATCCTTCAGCACCTTGTCCACCTGGTGCTATGCTCTCAGTAGCAAAGGAGTCAACATCAGCAGGTCCAGTTGGTATCTCAGTTTTGGCTTTCAAGCTGGCTTCAATTTCATTCATTCTTTCTTCAATTTTAACAAGCCTAGCTCCCTGATCAGTGAGCTTTGCATCCATTTTCATCAATAGGTTGAACATTACTTCATTGGAGAATGGAGGGGCTACTATTTCTGGTTGTGTGGGGGCTGCTTTTAGTTAAGTTTGAACTGAAGTGATCTTTGAGGTCTTGCTGAAGGTGTCCCCATACACTCTGTATCCCATTTTGATCAAGCTCCATAAGTAGATTGGTTGGTCTCTACTTTTGACCATATCCATATCATACCTCTTTGCCTATACTCTTTTTTTCTTAACAAGAGATGTGATCACATTTCCATAAGGCAAATGGATCTTCTCCAGTTTACATGCTGCTCTCATTCTTTCAATCATGAACCGTCCAAGGTTTAGAACTTTACCAGTGAATGCATGCTCCATCAGCCAAAGGTCTTGAAGGCTGATGTAGCTTAAGTTTCCACTCATACCATGCAGGTTCGCAGCAACAAAGTAATGAAGGATTTTGAATTGTGGACTAATAATCAGTCCTACATTGCTCTTTGAAGAGAATTTTTCTTTCTTTTCAGTGATAATTTCCCACACAGAAGTAGGATTATACTTGTCAGGCATGTCATACTCTTCTTTTTCTCCTTCTATTCTTAGCAAGTTACTCAAGTCTGAGGCTGTAACTAAGAATTCCTTCCCATTCAGAAAAACATTCAAATTATCTTCAAAATAGTCCTCTGAGTCATCAAGCTCCCTTTCACTATATGCAATGCTAGCATAAAATTCTTTAACTAAGCTAGCACTATATGTTCTGTCTTTGAAAGAGCTATATTCCTTAATGCTTAGTTCATTGAAATAATCTGTCAAGCTTGTTTGGAGTTCAGGAGTTTCACTGAAACTCTCCCAGTTAGTGAACTTCCCGTATATAATGGGGCATTTTCTATTTTCTTAAATCTCTTTTCATGAATTTTGTTTCTAAATTTCATAAAAGAGGCAGATGAAGTACCTTTTTCTCCTTTGTCTTTCTTTCTCATTTTCTCGGCTTTTTTCTTCTTCTCTTTGTGTTTTCTCATCTCGAGCCCTTTCCCAGTCTTCTTTGTTGCAGAACTCGATGCCCCTTTTTGCTTCTTTCTTTAGTGCTCAACTTCGGGGTTTTCTTCTGCTGGTCTTTTCCCCTTTTTCTTTGCTAGCAAATCTTTGAGAAGGGTCAACTTAGCCATTGTGGTTTATGAGGATGTTTTTTACTTAGGGTTTCAAGAGATGACAAAAGGAGGGTCCTTGATTGATTTCAAAAGATGGAGAGAAGCAAATAAGATTTTTGGAATTGAGAAAGTCGGTGTTCAGAGAATTAAAAGAGAGTGACGGTTTCTGGCTTAGGGAACTGCCTGCCTCCCCCTTAATTGATGCCTTATTTTTCCAAATTTCAAAAACTCCTTCTCATATTTTTACTTTTTACTGCACAAGGTTTCCCCCTTTTATTTTGTCACTCGGTAGGCACACAATCTCATCAATTTAATCCTACATCAAACACCATCAGTTCTCTTGATTTAATGGAACAGAGTATTCTTAGTTGACTGAGTTTTACACTTTAGTCGACTAAATCTCTTCTGTTTTCCTCTATTCAGTCCAGACTTTTTCTTATAACTCTTCCACATAGCACATCCCTAAATTCCTTCTAATTTCATAGAACCTATCCTCACTAAGGGGTTTTGTAAATATGTCAACGAGTTGGTGCAATGTGCTCACAAATTCAATATTGATTTCTCCCTTAGTTACATAATCTCTAATAAAATGATGTTTAATTTCAATGTGCTTAGTTCTTGAATGTTGCACAGGATTCTTTGAAATATTTATAGCACTGGTGTTGTCATAATATATGGGTGTGTTATTCATGGACAACCCGTAGTCTCTCAATTGTTACTTAATCCATAAAACTTGTGCACAACAACTTCTTAGGGACACATATTCTGCTTCAGCAGTGGACAAGGCAACAAAATTTTACTTTTTGCTCGACCAGCATACAAGCATGTTTCCTAGCAACTAACATGTTCCACTAGTGCTTTTCCTATCAGTTCTACTTCCAGCAAAGTCAGCATCTGAATATCCTACAAGGCTGAATG
This sequence comes from Theobroma grandiflorum, assembly GCA_036013995.1. Lineage (NCBI taxonomy): Eukaryota > Viridiplantae > Streptophyta > Magnoliopsida > Malvales > Malvaceae > Theobroma > Theobroma grandiflorum. The sequence goes on along the minus strand of CP142130.1, from coordinate 12,263,096 downwards.
GTGATTCTTTTGAATACCACAATCCTAGGCCTTGAGTTTCTATGAGATATCTAAATATTCTTTTCACAGTAGTGAGGTGTGTTTCTTTAGGTTGAGACTGAAATCTAGCACATAAACAAACACTAAACTGAATATCTGGTCAACTTACAGTTAAGTAAAGAAGAGATCCAATCATACCTCTATAGAGCTTTTGATCTACATCTTTACCTTTCTCATCAGCATCAAGCTTTGTAGATGTACTCATTGGAGTGCTGATGGATTTCAATTTTAGCATATCATATTTTTTGAGCATGTCTTGAATGTATCTGTCTTGGCTGACAAAAGGTTCCTCCTTTGCATTGCTTGATTTGAAGGCCAAGAAAGTACTTCAATTCTCTCATCATGCTCATCTCGAATTCTCCCTGCATTTCCTTAGTAAAATTCTTGCAAAGAGATTCATTAGTAGCACCAAATATTATGTCATCAACATAGATTTGGACTATAATTAGATCATCTAGGTATCTCTTGATAAACAGTGTGATGTTAATGCTACCCCTAACATAGTCTTTTTCTACCAAAAATTTAGAAAGCCTTTCATACCAAGCTCTAGGAGTTTGTTTCAATCCATACAAGGCTTTGTGAAGTTTGAGGACATGATCTAGTTTTTTGAAATCTTCAAAACCAGTAGGTTGTTCAACATATACTTCTTCTTGAATAATTCCATTAAGGAATGCACTCTTCACATCCATTTGGTATAGTTTGAAGTTCATATGACAAGCGAAGGCAACTAATAATCTTATGGCTTCAATTCTAGCAACCGGAGCAAAGGTTTCTTATATTCCTTCATCTTGATTATATCACTTTGCCACTAATCTTGCTTTGTTCCTTACAACATTTCCATGTTCATCAATCTTGTTTCTAAACACCCATTTAGTGCCAACAATAGGGTGATTTGAAGGCTTAGGCACTAGTGACCATACATTATTTCTCTCGAATTGATTCAGCTCCTCTTGCATGGCTAAAATCTAACTTTCCTCTTTTTCAGCTTCTTCAAAACTTTTAGGTTCAATTTGAGAAATGAAAGCTGAAAATTCACAAGTTTCCCTAGTTCTTTTCCTAGTCTTAACTCCATGAGATATGCCACCTATGATTTAATCTTGTGGATGATCTCTCACATATCTCCAGCTCCTAGGTAAGTCACTATGCTAGATTTCTTGTTTTTGTAAATTTTCAAGAGGTGGAGCTACGGTTTCTTCTCTTGATGAGTCTTCCTTATTGTTCTTGCTATCATTTAGACTCATTTCATCCATGTGTTTTCCTAGATTTTCAAAATCTTTATCATCCTCATGAACTTCCTTTTCAACATGGATTGATTCATCAAAAACTATATGGACAGATTCTTCAACATTTAGTGTCTTTTTGTTGAAAACTCTATAAGCTTTAGAGTTCATGGCATATCCCAAGAATATTGCTTCATCACTTTTAACATCAAACTTCCCTAATGACTGTTTTCCATTGTTCAACGTAAAGCATTTGCAGCCAAAGCTCCTAAGGTGAGAGATGTTAGGTTTTCTACCTTTGTACAGCTCATAAGGGGTCTTTGACATGATTGCTCTAATTGAAACTCTATTAAGTATATAGGCTGCTGTATTGACAGCTTCAGCCCAGAAATATTTAGGGAGGTTATTTTCACAAAGCATGGTTCTTGCCATCTCTTTCAAAGTTCTATTCTTTCTCTCCAAAACTCCATTTTGCTAGGGTGTTCTAGGTGCTGAAAAGTCGTGTTCCAACCCCTTTTCATTGCAAAATCTCTCGAACTCATCATTTTCAAATTCACCTCCATGGTCACTCCTAATCCTAATAATGTATGTGCTTCTTTCATTCTCAACTTTCTTGCAATATCCTATGAAAGCTGATAATGCATCATTCTTGTGAGCAAAGAAATAAACCCAAGTAAATCTTGAGTAATCATCAACAATCACTAAACCATAAGATTTACCACCTAGACTTGTGGTGCTAATTGGACCAAAAAGATCTATGTGTAGCATTTCAAGAGGTTTAGATGTTGACACAACATTCTTAGATTTGAACGATGTTCTGACTTTTTTTCCTAGTTGACATGCTTCACATACTTTATCAACTTCAAACCTAATGCTAGGTAGTCCAATAACTAGATCTTTCTTAATTAGTTTCAACATAGTGTTCAAGCTAACATGTCCTAGTCTCCTATGCCACAACCAGTTATCATTTTCAGCTTTGGCTAATAGGCACATTTCACTATCTTTTTCTAGATCTTCAAGGAAGATTACATACATGTTTTTCAATCTATTTCCTATGAAGGTAGTCTTGTTTGTGCCTATGTCTATTACTTCACATTTGTTGGAATCAAAACAAACCTTAAACCCTTTGTCACATAGCTGACTTATGCTTAGCAGATTATGCTTTAACCCTTGAACAAATAACACATGATTGATTTGAGTACAGAAGTTCTTACCAACCGTACCTATACCTTGAATTCTTCCTTTTGAATTATCTCCAAAGGATACGATGCCTCCCTTTTTCTTGTCCAGCTGTGCAAATAACATTTCATCCCCTGTCATGTGTCGAGAGCAGCCATTATCCATGTACCATGGCTGTTTCTTCTTGTGTTGAGCCTTTGAGCATGTTTCCTTTAAGTGCAGCTCAACCTACAAAAATATGGTTCAGTTTTTCTTGATAGGTACCCATGCTCTGTTTCATCATCCTTTGCCATCAGACAGATGTTTGCTCTTTCTTCTGAGCTTTCTTCATCAGATTCTGTGCTTGAATCACTATCTAACCAGGCTGCAGCAACCATTGCCTTTTTCGATTTTCTGTTTCTCCTTGGAGTTTCTTCTTTCAACAATGGACATTTAGATTTGTAGTGTCCTGGTTTTTTGCATTCATAGCAGATTACTTCTTCCTTGTTACTACTTTCATTCTTGTTTTTCTTCCATGTAGGACCTTGATCCCTTTTAAAGAATTTTTTTACAAATTTTTTATTCTTCCTTCCCATCAGTTTTCTCAATCTTCTTGCAACAAGTGGAAGTTCATCATTATCATCGCATGAGAGTTCTTCCAACTCATCTTCAAGGATGTTGGCTTTGAGTGCTATGTTCTTCTTCTTCTCTTTTGCCTCTCTTTTATCCTATTCTTCTTCTTCCTTGAGCTCTAGCTCATGTGTGAGGAGAGACCCACAAATTTCATCAAGTGTGATGATGTTTAAGTCTTTGACTTCTCGGATAGTAGTCACATTTGGCTTCTAAGACTTAGGCAGACTCTTAAGAAGTCTTTTCACAAGCTCATACTCCGGGATAGGTTTTCCTAGTTGGTTAAGTTTATTTGTGATGTTTGTGAACCTATCAAACATACTGGTGATGTCCTCAGCAGGTTCCATTTTGAACATCTCATAGTTATGGGTCAAGAGGGCAATTTTGGACTCCTTAACTTGGGAAGTCCCTTCATGAATTATTCTTAACTTATCCCATACTTGTTTAGCTGTTGTACAGCTTGAGACTTTATTGAACTCAGTGGGAGTTAAGGCATAATGCAAGGTGTTGATTGCTTTAAAATTTGTCTACACTTTTTTAGTTTCAGCCTCTGTCCATTTAGACCTTGGCTTAGGCATCAACTTATTTGTGACAATATTCACAGTTGAGGGAGTAAAAAGACTATCAGTGATGACATCCCACATTTCATAATCTATGGCCCTAATGAAAATTGACATTCTAGTGCTCCAATAAGGGTAATTAGACCCATCAAACAGAGGTGGTCTGTTTGTTGATTGTCCCTCAGCTACAATTGATTTTTGTAAAGCCATTTGGATCATCTCTAAGGGTGTTAGACCTTATATTCAGAGAGCTAGCTCTGATACCAATTGTTGGTCCCAAATATAGGTGCTAGAGGGTGGGTGAATAGCACTATCTCGGCTCTTTTTGGTGGGATTGAGACTTGGTCTCAAACTAAGAAAGATAAGGCAATGAAAACAATTGACAAGGTATTTATAGTGGTTCGGTCCAAGACCTACATCCACTACCTTGATTATCCAACCAAGGATTTTCAAATCAAACACTAAGACGGTGGAATTCACAAGCTTCCACCAAGCTTTTACAATGGCTTTTCCAAGGCTTAGCCACAACTTTTACACTAGTTTTTCACGGGATCAACTAAAACCCAATGTGGCTTTCCAAGGCTCAACCACAACCTATCACTAGTTTTTCCCGGGCTAAACTAAAACCTAATGTGGTTTTCCAAGGCTCAACCACAACCTTTAACTCTAGTTTTTCACAAGCTAAACTAGAACCCAACCGCAACTTTTCAAGGCTAAGTTGGAACCTACAAGCATCCAAGCAAATCTTGCTTGATGCAAACACTTATAGTGAAACACTCACTCTAAGAATACAAAGATTGAAAGAGAAAAGTACCTAGTGATCACACGGTTGATCTATGTGGTACAAGTTGAAATGCTAAATACTAATACAAAGGATAAGCGTTGAGGTTCAATGAAGAGTACAAAGGATTTTCAGGTTATGCTATTCTTATTGGCTTGAATATGATGGTATCTTTTTGTATGAAGCCAAAAGTTGTCAAGAGAGAGTGTTCTTTGGCATTTGAAGATCCTTTTATAGTTGGAGAAGTTGGTCTGATGGCTGTTGGGACGTTTATGACCGTTAGAAACAGTTTAGAGAAGATTCTAGTTGTTTTCTTATCTTGTAGTGGCTTGGCGGATGTAGCAGACAGAGAGCACTTAGTCGACTAAAATTTTTCCCTTGGTCAACTAAGTTGGTTCTGTTTCTGATGCAGATTCTAGTGATCGCTTAGTCGACTAACCCCATTATCTTGGTCGACTAACTTGATTCTGTTTCTCACCAAGCTTCACCCTTTCACTTCTCCACTTTGACCTTTGTTCAACCAATGATCTTCCTTGATTCACCAGGGAGCTTCATCAATACTGATCTTCCTTGTTCTTTATCCAAATCACATCTTTTGATGTTCAATAGGAAGATTCTCACATTGTCTTATTTGTGATCATTTGCCCTGCACACTTAGTTAAAAATATTAGACTCAAATGACATGGGAATGTTTTATTATCATCAAAAACTAATGGAGTCAACAGTCTCTACATCGAAGCTCTTGTTTTTCACATGGCTTTAACCTATCTATAAATGCATATAAGGCTTCTTGCTCACTTAAGTCTCTTACTTGAAGTACTAATTGAAAAACTCTTTCACGTACTCTTGCATTTCGCTTATTTCGAACAATCTTCGTAGTTTCCCCCTTGCTTTGTCCTTGGCACATATTCAAGGTAGAATTGCTATTAAAATGCCCTTTAGAATGCTTCCCAAATGCTGATGATCACTCATTTGACCTTGTCATTGCATTGGCATGTTCACCATAGCAAAGTTGTGTCCATTAGGTACATTGCAATAGTGTTGATGCACTTGACATCTTTCTTCATCCCCATGGCTTGAAAGTACTACTCTAAACTCTACAAAAAAATATTGATCTCCTTGGCCTTCTTTTAGCCTTGAAACTCCTTGGGTTTGGGCACCTTCAATCGAGCTTTCATTTTGATGGTAGGCACACCACTTTCTTTAGTGGCGTTGAGTGCAGTGATATTGTTTCTAAGCTCACATGTCTTGTTCCTTAGTGCCTCGATTAGTTTCTCTAACATGACATCTCACTAGTTAATTCCACATGTCCACTGATTCATTGATTGTCGACTACATTTCCCTATGAAACTTGTCGTCTCAAGACCTCAACTTTTCGATGTCAATTTCGACCTTTTTGAATTTGTCCTTCGTTTCCCTCATGGTCACCTCCATGTTTGACACTCGGTCGTCTAGAGTAGTCAACATATCTCATGAACTAGACTTATCTTGTTTGGTTGCACCTCGGGTCTCTCTCATCTGTTGGGAAGGTGCGAAATGGTTGACTATTGAAGTCATTTCTCTTTTTTATCAATGGAGTTGCTGTAATATCAATTATCACGAACCAAGTAACTTAAGCAAACATCATACGACCTTAAGTCCTTCTTATCTAAACGAGCTTAAGTAAGCCTCCACAAAACCAATCAAGAACTTAAGGTTCTTGAAGCAATACAATATGCAACAAAGATAATAGAGAAAGAAGCTAGGAAAGTTTGAGAGAAATAACACTACAAGAAAAATGGTTTTTTGCAACGGAAAAAATTTCGTTGGAAATTTTCAACGAATTTCCAACAGAAATCAATCAAAAATAGTGTTTAATTGTTTTGACAGATTTCCGACGGATAAATTTTCAACGAAATATTTCCGTTGGAAATCCTTTGGAAAAATGGATAAAAGCCAAAAACATTTCTCCTAGCAAAATTTCCAACGGAATTTTCCAACGAAAAATTTTCTGTTGGAAAGTTGAAGGATTCAAAAAATATGAAATTCCGCTAATGTTTCCAATGAAATTTTTTGTTGGAAAAGAGTATTACCAACGGAAATTAGTACAAGAAAATAGATTTTTTCCGATGAAAAAAATTCCGTTGGAAATTTTTAACGGATTTCTCCAACAGATTTCCAACGGAATTCAAAAAAAAAATTAGCATCATTTTTTCCGACAGATTTCCAACGAAAATTTTCTGATGAAAAATTTCAGTTGAAAATCTGTTGGAAAATTTTTTGACGGGTAAAAAAATTTATCCTACCAACTTTTCCAACGGATTTCCATTGGAAGTTTCCAACGAAAAATTTTCTGTCGGAAATCCGTTGGAAAGTTGAGGTAATAAAAAAATTTAAAAATCTGCTTAAATTTTCAACAGATTTTTTCGTTGGAAAAAGCTATTACCAACGGAAACTTTCCAACAAAAATTTTCATTGGAAAATTTTGTTGGTAATAATATTTTAAATATTTTTTGTCTTAAAATAAATATTCTAAACTTTTTATAAAATTTATTAATCCTTTATTAAAAATAGATATTAATAAAAGAAAATATATTCATATGTGAAGTTAATAATATTGAAAAGTTTGAATACGTTTTCCTTTGCTTATTTTTTTACATTTTTGAAAACTTTATTCAATCATAAATTATAAATTAATAATTCAAAATTCATTAATTGTATAACATTAAAAAATTGATAAAAAGAACAAAATAAATTTTTTAATTTTATAAAAACACATGATAATATATAATAAGAAGTTCAACAAAAAATAATAATAAGTTATGTATGTTTTAATATTAATTCAACATATATATATTAATTAAGAAGATAGATATATATAATAAATTTAATAATCTAATGTATTTAAAATATATTAGTTTGTTATATCTATGTATACAAGTTTGAATCATAGCTATATTAGACTATATATATATAAATATATATATATATATATATATAAACCTGCATCATTGAAAAAAATAATTTATTGTATTAATATAAAATTACAAGTTATATTCTTTAATTGATATAACTCTATAAGTTAATATATTTATATATATATATGTATATGTATATGAGATATTAAAATATCCTACATACATATATATTAATATGTTTTATATGTAAGTTTCTTATAATTTTATTTATATGATTAAAGTTATTAGTTGTATTAGTTATTATTATACTTTTTATAAAATTATATTGATAATCAATTACACAAAATTTTTAATGTATATCAAATTATAACATAGAATTTGTGTTATTAATATATATATAATAAATTTAATAATATAACAACATATTTTATATTAAATATTTTTTAAAAATTAGTTTAATAATAAAATTAAAAAATTTATAAATTTATGTTTATATAAAGACTTTAACCTTTGCGCCCATGCAAAATTATCCATACTTTAACCAAGTCTAAAAACTCATCCAAACTGTTTTTAAAACTACCCAACTTAATTTCATATTAACCAAACCGCCATATAACTCAAATAGAAATCCCTAACACTGTCGGCACTCACTTTCCCCAAATATCTTAACTTAATTCCCTTTCCCCTTCTTTCGCCGACCGTAGCGGCGTGCTGCTGCCTATCTCCGCCGTCTGCTCACTTTCCCCAAACCGCTGCCGATCTCCGTGGTCTGCTCCCTTTCCCGAAATCGACCTCTTTGCTTCCCCTTCTTGTGCCGAGGACAGAGGGTTGTTGCTGCCAGTCAGTGTGCGTTGCTGGATTTCCCGAAATATTTGTACTCTGCTTCAACTTATTGTGCCGCTTGCACGTTCCTTTTTCCTGTGAATCTTGAGTGGCGTCTTTGTTGAGTTCTTTCTTCACTTTTTGTTCCATTCTTTTTAGCTGTTGAAGGTTGGGTACTGCTGCATTTTGAGTGCTGAAGGCCATCAGTCCCCTTTTTGGTGCACTTATTTTTTTTTTTTTGGGTGTACTAGAGAGGGAGATTTGTACCAGCAATGTGCGCACTTATTTTACCTTGGTTGGCTTTTTTTTTGGTTGCAACTATGTTTCTGATTTCTGCTTCTAGGTGTGACTGGTAAGGAGCTTTAATGCCTTTTGAAACCATGAAAACTTACATGACATCTTTAAACCTTAAAGCTGATAAGCTAATACTGATACATATCCACAGAAAATAATATATGCTAATACTTATATACGATATACAGGAATCATAAGTTGTAGTATGTGTAATGTAATGTATGTGTAGCAATGTCTGTTATAAATTTCATTTTTCATAGTTGATTTTCTTTGACGGTTAGGAAATCTGATGCTTGTTGCTGTTGCGTTATATTTATGATGATTCTCACTGGGATGTCTAACACGTCTTGGATTTTGTCCCCTGCTCGTACCCACTGTCAGCATTACACTTCTTTAGACACATGTTTGAGCGCATTTGAGGCTCCACTTGATCCTAGAACTGCATTGGGAGGAATTTCTGGGAACAATTATTCCGAGGTAAATTTTTAATCTTTTTTCTAGCATTTATGAGTACATACTTATTCTTCAATACTCTTTCAATTTCAGGCTTCTGCATTCGTTGTGACCTACCCAGTTAATAATGCAATTGATGAAGCAGGCAATGGGAATGGGAAGGCTTTGGCTTGGTCAAAAGCTTTTATTCAGTTAGTGAAGGTACAATTCGTTTTTTACATTCTCTTTCTTGTATGTGGATATTCTAGATTCTCTTGATTATTTGTAAATTTAGTGTCTGTGCATCAGGTGTGGTAGCATAAAGTTAGTTGTATGCATAAGACAGGAGGAACTGCTAGTAATGTTGCAGTCCAAGAAGATAATCTCTTACTTACTCTTGGATCGTTGTATGGACATGACAGGAGGAATTGCTACCAATGGTTCAGTCCTGAAATCTTACTCTTTGGTTTTCATCTGAAAGCTCAATTGAGGAAGAACACGGATTTTCATGATATGATGTATATTTTTCACTGTTACAGTTGGATACTTTTTAGTATATTTAGGTTTCTTATTTATATGTATTTAACTTTTCGAGATATTGTGTGTTTAGGGATTATTTTTAATTAGATGAATTTGACTTTGAATTTAGTAAATCACTGTGTTTCATTTATATAGACTGAGTCAAAAGCGGTTCCTCAGCAGAAATTTATTATCGCAATTAAAACTGTCAATTTTTGTTTATGATTTATTAGTAAAATAGAAGGTAATTAAATTTTCAACCAAAAATTTCGTTGGAAATGTTTTTCCAACGAAAATAGTCAATGTTTTTCGTTAGAAATATATTTTCAACGGAATTTTTCGTTAAAAAATTCTAACAAAATTTTATTGGAATCTTTTTCTGTGAAAAATTTCCGTTGGGAATTTTTTTCACCCGAATTTTTTATTGAAAATTTTTCAACGAAATTCTGTTGCAAAATAATATTCAATGGAATTTTCTATTGGAATTATATTTTGGAATGGAAATTTCGTTGAAAATTTTCAACAAAATCCATGGATAATCATTTTCAACGGATTTTTCAATGGAATTCCGTTGAAAATTTTCAATGAAATTTCAATTTCATATTTGGCATAATTCAATTTATCAATAGAAATTTTTCAACGAATTTCTAACGAAAAATATTACCTCAAAGTTTTTACTAATAGAGTTTTCAAAGGAATTTTTCTTTGAAAATAAGCATTTTCAACGAAAATTAACTCATTTTCAACGAAAAATTTAATTGTGTTATGAATATTTTGTGAATATCCATTTATTCTATCTATATCTAGATTAGATGTAAATTAGATTGGATTAAGATTTAATCCACCTAATCCCTAAGTGTTATCTTCATCTTGTAAATTCTATCAAGATAAGGGGTTATTTGCTTATAAATAGGCCCCCTCAGTTCATTTGTAAATACACACTTCAATAAGATCTCTTTTCTCCTCCTCAATACTTTCTTTCTTCTCTTTAATTATTCTTTCTAATTATCTTTATTCGTTCTTTTATATTTATTTCATAACACGTTATCAGCACGATTCTCAAGTTCTAGAATTATAATGTTTTCATCATCTTCAAGCTTCAAAAGGATTTCAATAATTGGGTTTTGATTTCTGATTTTAAAAAAATCAGGTAAGTGACTTGATATCTCTTTAGTAGTTTCATTCTCTTAAAACCAACCTTAATATGAATTTTACTATCATGTAGTATATATTTTGTCCTTCGATTGGAAAGTAAATTTGCTATTATATAGCTATTAATGAAAAGTCATGAATGTCTATTCCCTGAAGTGAATGTGACAAACGAGCTACTAATAAAAATTATGAATGTTCATTCCCTGAAGTAAATGTGACATCATTTAATAATTATGGTCATGGTCATAAATTTATCTATTCCTTGAAGTGAATGCCACATCATTTAATAATTATGATCATGGATAAATAATTTTTTTACCACCAGAAGTGGATAGATAATTTTATTATCAAAATCTAAGGATAATTTTACCACCAGAAGTGGATGGATAATTTACCACCAGAAGTAGATGAATGCCGTAATCTGGTAAAAAAAATAGATAATCCACCAGAAGTGGATAACCATCATATGTGGATCACCCACCAAAAGTGAATGTATACTTGTAACCTAAATACTTTCAACGCACCAAAAGTGGATGGACACCTTAACCCACTAACCCACAAGAAGTGGATAACCCATCAAGAAGTGGATGAATACTTGTAACCCACCAGAAGTGGATAAATAATGAAAAGAATAAAAGGAATATAGAAAACATGTTGCCATTGATGTGGCATGAAAGACCATTGGTTACGTACCTGTTGTACGTCATAAATTTTATCAAGCATCACCAAAAGATTAAAACATCTTGTGATGATTTTAATCATGGCTAAGTTGATATAGCACATCAATATATTTGTCAACTCTGAAAGAGGAATTTATTACATGATTGGTAATAAAAATATCTATTATTGATTTTCTTATCTTAAAGAAGGAATTGATCATTCGATTAGTAATAGAAATATCCGAGAATGAACTTAATAGTAATTGGTATATTTTAGTATAACTATATTATGAAGATATTTTAATACGTTTTCATTATATTTAAATGATATGTTCTTATTATGTGTTTTAATTATATATGTAATATTCTTTTATGATAACTTGCAAGTTTTTTATTGTATATATCTTATTGAAAAAAAAAATGAGATATTCATATTGTTGGATCTAAGATCTATGTTGAAAATATATGTCTGGCAGACATTGCTACAACACATTATATTTGAAGACAATAAATATTTTTCCTACTTGACAACGAAAGAAAAATCAATGTAATTCAATATCTGGTAGTATAAGATTAATTGAGGGCTCCAGAAGAGCTAATATTTTACTACCTTGAGAAATAAAGTAATAGAGGATGCATTGTTTTCTCCTAGGTCTCAAAGAAACTTATTAAGTTTTAAAGATATTCGTTTGAATGGATATCATATTGAGACAACGAATGAGAGAGACATTGTATATCTTTATATTACATCTATTATATTGGGTAAAAAAATATGTATTGGAAAAATTACCCTCTTTGTCCTCTGGAATGTATTACACAAAAATTAAAATGATTGAAAGTTATATAAACCAGAAGTTTACTGACAATTTTAATGTTTGGCATGATCGGTTAGGCCATCCCGGATCAATAATGATGCGAACAATTATTGAAAATTCATGTGGTCATCCATTGAAAAACCAGAAGATTTTTCAATCAAATGAATTCTCATGTACTGCATGCTCTCAAGGTAAATTAATTATAAGACCATCACCAGCTAAAATTGGGATTGAATCTCCTACGTTTTTGGAACGTATTCAGGGTGATATATGCGGACCCATACATCCTTCATGTGGACCATTCAGATATTTTATGATTTTAATCGATGCATCAACAAGATGGTCACATGTGTGCTTATTATCAACTCGTAATTTGGCATTTGCAAGATTATTTGCACAAATAATTCGTTTACGAGCACATTTTTCTGATTATGCAATCAAGACAATTCGTCTTGACAATGCTGGTGAATTTACGTCTCAAGCTTTTAATGAATATTGCATGTCTATTGGAATAAATGTTGAACAATCTGTTAGTCATGTTCATACACAAAACAGTCTAGCAGAATCGTTTATCAAACGCCTTAAACTGATTGCAAGGCCATTACTTATGAAATCCAAACTCCCAATTTCTGCTTGGGGACATGCCATTTTGCATGCAGCAGCACTTGTATGCATCAGGCCAACAAGTTATCACAAATTATCCCCTATACAATTGGTTTATGGTCAGGAACCAAATATTTTCCATCTAAGAATTTTTGGATGTGCGGTATATGTTCCAATTGCTCCACCACAACGCACAAAGATGGGTCCTCAAAGGAGGTTAGGAATATATGTTGGATATGAATCTCCATCTATAATTAAATATCTAGAACCTTCGTCAGGAGATTTATTCACTGCAAGGTTTGCTGATTGTCATTTTGATGAAATAAATTTTCCAACATTAGGGGGAGAAAATAAGCAACTGGAAAATGATATATCTTGAAATACATTATCATTATCTAGTTTTGATTCTCGCACAAATAAATATGAACAAGAAGTTCAAAAGATAATTCATTTGCAAAATATAGCAAATCAGTTGCCAGATGCATTTACTGACCTAAAAAGAGTAACTAAATCTCATATACCAGCTGCAAATGCTCCAATAAGAATTGATGTAGGACAACCTGCTGTTGTTAATGAGTCTAAGACACGCCAAAAGCGTGGAAGACCAATCGGTTCCAAAGATAAAAATCCTCAAAAAAGAAAAGGAGCAAATATTCAAGATGGTCAAAAAGAGGAAACAAAAACTCTAGAAGAGACCCCTGACATAATTTCAGAAGAAATTCAGGTACCTGAAATTAGTGAAAATGAAGAGATCTCAATAAATTATGTCATGACGGGAAAAAGATGGAACCGAAATGAAATAAACGTCGACGATATTTTTGCATACAATGTAGCGCTCAATATTATGAAAGAAAATGAGGATCTTGAACCTACATCTGTTGAAGAATGTAAACATAGAAATGATTGGCCAATGTGGAAAGACGCAATCAAAGTGGAATTAAACTCATTTGTAAAACGTGAAGTTTTTGGACCTGTAGTCCGTACGCCAAATGACGTAAAACCAGTGGGATATAAATGGGTATTTGTGCGAAAACGAAATGAGAAAGATGAGATAATGAGATATAAAGCACGGCTTGTCGCACAAGGTTTTACCCAAAAGCCTGGTATTGATTATGAAGAGACATATTCTCCTGTGGTGGATGCAATTACATTTCGATATTTAATTAGTCTGGCAGTACATGAAAAGCTTGAAATGCGTTTGATGATGTAGTTACAGCCTATTTATACGGCTCACTTGATAATGATATCTATATGAAAATCCCTGAAGGATTTAAGTTGCCTGAAGCACAAAATTTGAATTCCTGAGAGATTTATTCAATCAAATTAATTAAATCTTTATACGGATTAAAACAATCCGAGCGCATGTGGTATAATCGCCTTAGTGAATATTTGTCGAAAAAAGGCTATAAAAATAATCCTATATGCCCATGTGTTTTTATAAAAAGATTCAGATCTGAATTTGTGATCATTGCTGTTTATGTTAATGACTTAAACATTATTGGAACTCTTAAAGAGTTATCAAAAGTCGTGGATTATTTAAAGAAAGAATTTGAGATGAAAGACCTTGGAAAAATAAAGTTTTGTTTAGGTCTTCAGATTGAACACTTGACAAATGGAATTTTTATCCATCAATCTAATTATATAGCGAAAGTGCTAAAACGATTTTATATGGACAAAGCACATCCATTGAGTTCACCAATGGTTGTAAGATCATTAGATGTGAAAAAAGATCCTTTTCGACCTCGTGAAGATAATGAAGAACTTCTTGGTCCTGAAGTACCATATCTTAGTGCAATTGGAGTATTAATGTATCTTGCTAGCAATACACGACCTGATATATCATTTGCTGTGAATTTATTAACAAGATATAATTCTTCTCCAACTCGAAGACATTGGAATGGAATTAAACATATATTTCGATATCTTCGAGGAACAATGGATATGGGCTTATATTATTCAAATGCATCAAAACCAGATTTAATTGGTTATGTAGATGCAGGATATTTATCAGATCCGCATAAAGCTCGATCCCAAACAGGCTACTTATTCACATATGGAGGTACGGCTATTTCATGACGTTCTGTAAAGCAAACTATAGTTGCTACTTCTTCTAACCATGCATAAATCTTAGCAATTTATGAGGCAAGCCGTGAATGTGTCTGGCTAAGATTTGTAACTCAACATATTCGAGAAACGTGTGGTTTGTCAACCAAGAAAGAAATTCCAACAATATTATATGAAGATAATACTGCTTGCATAGCACAGTTAAAGGAAGGATACATTAAAAGCGATCGAACAAAACATAACTCGCCAAAATTCTTCTTCACTCATGATCTTCAAGAAAATGATGATATTATTGTTCGACAAATTCGATCAAGTGACAATCTAGCAGATTTGTTTACTAAAGCTCTTCCAACTGCAACATTAGAAAAGTTGGTACAAAAATTGGGATGCGCCGTTTCAAAAATCTTAAATAATGCAGTTGTCAGGGGGAGTAAAATACGTACTGTACTCTTTTCCTTCATCAAGGTTTTTCCCACTGGGTTTTTCTTGATAAGGTTTTTAATGAGGCATTATTTCATAAGCGTATTCTTGAAAAGAATTATGTACTCTTTTTCCTTCACTTGGATTTTTTTACCCATGAGGTTTTTTCCTTGTAAGGTTTTAACGAGACATATTCTTGATACAATGGATATTCAAGGGGGAGTGTTATGAATATTTTGTGAATATCCATTTATTCTATCTATATCTAGATTAGATGTAAATTAGATTGGATTAGGATTTAATCCACCTAATCCCTAAGTGTTATCTTCATCTTGTAAATTCTATCAAGATAAGGGGTTATTTGCTTATAAATAGGCCCCCTCAGTTCATTTGTAAATACACACTTCAATAAGATCTCTTTTCTCCTCCTCAATACTTTCTTTCTTCTCTTTAATTATTCTTTCCAATTATCTTTATTCGTTCTTTTATATTTATTTCATAACAAATTGGAAATAAGTTTTTTTTTTTTTGTAGAGTAAGATCTTATTCCCAAACTTGATATGCTTTACAAATGAGCATAGGGAGGTATTCATAAGTAGTCCCCTTATCTAGCCTATTTACAATTCAAATTTAAGATAAATTGTCAAGACATTCAAATTTAAATGTTCACTCTATTTACATCATCTAAATTTGAATATTAATTCTATTATATTTAAATACAAATTATATAAACCTATCTACACTTTTAAATGAGTATGCGAACTCCCGATGCGTGAAGGGGCTGAGCTCCCTGTTGGTCTGGCCAATCGACTGGCTAGATTGGACGGTTGGCTTGTCTGGGTCACTAGTTTGCCTGCATTGCTGACCACTTGACTTGTGACAATTGCACTGACCTTAATCGGCCGAGCTATGTTGGCCCAATGGGCTTGAAAGCCCTATCCAAGCATGGCACAATTATGCCTTGAAGAACATGCGCATCGCTAGCTTCTTCTTTTTTTTTTTTTTTTTTTTATGATGATAGGTATTGTTAGGTATGATTTTCCTATGCTTTGCTTAACTTTTTCGATATTGATATGGTCGTATAAGGACATTTATTTAGCTAAATTAGTTTACATCTTGGCCTTATATAAGATTGATGGTATGGTTAATACGGCATGATCTTGAAATGCAAGTAAGGATATGCCATTCGATATCTATCGGCAATGGGTAGTGATCGTTTGCGGTTGTATGCCTTCAACTTATACGCAACCAACCAACCAGCCAACAAAAGCATTTTTGAAAAGTTGGGAAATGGAAACGCAAGATGGCTGGATTGTTCCTACGAATGTTATAACAAAGATAGGAGGAGAAACAAACAAAAATGAGAAAAGGCATCCAGCTCCATCTTATCACCTATTCTATGAGGTATCTTGTGAACTAGCGTGTTGGTTGCATAAAAAGGGCCCTTTTTGCGTAAAGGAATATGCGTGGAAAAGGCCTAGAAGGGCACCTATATGAAATTTGCTTTTAATCTAAAGATGACCTCGAAATGATGAGAGCTAAACAAGAAGAGTAGACCCATTAATTAGGTGCACTAAATTTTGGGGACAATTCGGTGTACGGCTTTTATTTACTTGTTTTCCATATCACCAAAATTCCACCTCTTAGCAGAATTCCATATTCCAAATTCTATGCAAACTCTCTTCATTTTTATTCACAAAAGCCTTTTCTATTTGATCATTGTTTATAATTGCGAGAAGAGACAAATTAACATTGAAAGAAGAAGTACCATTATCATTTACTTTCCACTATGCTCTTCTTTCTTATGTAAGTTGATAATCTCATAATTAGTATAGATTTCATATGCATTCTCGAAATTTCAATTAGAGCTTCATTTTTTAGGGTTCTACTAACTAAAAGAAAGGGGTAAGAAGAATGTTAATTTAGTATCCAACTGCAAATGGTTAGGTGAAGGGTAAATGTCATTCCAACTTGTCGTTGAATAATTAGCGTAGGATATAAGCTGGTTCATTACCGTCTCCATTAAATAAATAGAGTTACTTTTACTTTCCAGCCACCAATTTTCCACATCTGATTAATATTTCTCGAGTCAAGTAGTTAGCGTAAGACCTAAGCAAGTCCCACAAAGTTGCAAGATAGAGAAAACGAATCATAAAACAAATGGTAACAGCAAAGATTCTAAGCTATCTATTGTTTAAAGAGCCAATTTTAACACCCTTTTCCCCTGCATCATTGCATTTGCATATCCCCTCTTGTCTCTCACTCTCTCACTGTTCATGTCTTGCTTGAGCATAAGGCTCCCTCCAGCCAAGAAGGCATGGAAGAGCTTTACTTCCAAACTGCAAACCAGACTACATAAACTTCACAAATCCAAAGCTATCAAAAAACCCAAGAATAATCGGTTGCAAACAGCTGTTGCTAAAACTACTAGGCCTTCACTTTTCTTGGGACAACGCCTTCAGCGTAAGAAGCGTCGTGCCCTTCCTTTTGGGTACCAACGCTACTACGTCTCCAAAAATAAAGCTGCTGCGCCTGTTTACATAGATAAGCTCTTTAAAGATGCGCCTGTCACTGAACTTGTGGGCTATGTTCATCAACAACCATCAGGGAAGGGTGATGTTCAAAGGGAAAAGAATGTCAAGCTCGTTGATCAAGTTGCAGCTGCTGCAGAGGAGGGAACAAGCAAGGAAGGAGAAAAGCAGGATGAAAAATCCAGTGTGGGAGATGATATTGCGGAATCGATAGAAATGGCGCCGCTTATGCTGCATGGAATAGATGCAAGAGCAGAGGAATTTATTGCTAGTTTCCGAGCAGAAATGGAGCGTCAGGAGATTATAGCACGTAATTTATAGAGCTTGTTAGCGCAAGGTTTGGCCCTAGTTTCTTTTCTTTTTATTAACTCTTTTCCCTTTTTCGTTGCCTGTACTATTCAATTGATCGTGGAGGAATATGATTTCAATGGCGTTGAGAAAGAGGGAGGGGTAGTCTAGGAAAGGGAAGTTAAATGATGTAAATAAATTGATTAGAGAATGTAATGAGTTGTGATGAAGTCAATTTAAAGCTTGTGGGTTGGTTTAAATTTTCAGTTTTTCCCTCATCAAAGCATGCATCATCTACCGTTTCCTGTATTATATATTTATGTTTGAGAGGTAGACTGTCAAGTGTCAACAACCACCAAGGCTTAAGCTTAACAGCTCTTCTTTAAAAGAAAAGGTTTACCATATTCTTTGATTGTGGCTAGAGACAAAACTGCAAGTCCAAGTGCTTGTAGTCTTGTAGATGGATATAGTTCCCCTGGTCCTCTCTCGTGTGAAAAGGAGCTCGCAAAGTTAAATTAATGGTGGATGAAACGAAGGAGCTTGTTCCGAGATAATGCCTCTTTTCTCCAACGAACATCACTGCCATTTCCACACAAGCCAAAAGAACATCACAATTAAATAATGCATGATTACTTCTAAATCTCATTCGTCTCTCTTATTTGTCTCTAATTGTTTTCTAAATCTCATTTTGTACAATAAATATTGCGATCTCCATATTTTTTTCTTCATTAATTACCCAGATTTCCAAAAGATTCCTTTTGTTTATTATTATTTATCACCTATTTTGCCACACATCTAAGCACATTATACCAGTGTGGTCCACTTAATCCATTTTGATAAGGATTATTATGTACAGTTGCAAGTGAATATTTGTGGTTATTATTTTTTACTAATAATTATATACAAATACATATATTTTGTTATAATTTAGAGTTTAATTCAAACCACTTAAAAAGATGATTAAATTAAATCATAAAAAGAGAAAATATAACATTATACTTGATTCGAGAATATTACTTCCGTCTACGTACACTCTAAAACAATAGAAATTACAATAGCCACACTAACTCACATAACCACTCACCCAAAATTTCTCACTATCTTGACGGTGGATATACAGCCAAACCAAACCCCAAACTTAAAAAAGAGCTTACAAAGAAGAAAGCTCCAGCTTTCTGTTATTTCTCTCATCCACTCTCTATCGAGCATAAAAGGCACGATGACCCTTTATACTTTATTTGGCTCTCCAATCTCCCCAACCTACCTACCAACAACAATGCAGGTGCTGGGGTCGAGTGATTCCTACCCTTTGAAACTGCAAATCACATTCTGACATGTTTCATGATATCAACAATTAATTTCATTATTCGTTAAAAAACAAATCTGTGTATTCAAATGAATTAAATCTTATAGGGTTTACCACCAAAGATTGAACTTGATCCCATTTAATAATTGTGCGTATTTCTTAATTTAAATTTAAATTATTATATGAGATTACTATGCACAATTGTATATATTATTTGTGTAACAATTAAAAATTATTTAAAAAAACAAATAACATTTTAAAAATATAAAAAGTAAAAATTGCTAGGATTCAACCTCATGCTTAAATATGAAATTAATTAAGAAATTAAAAACATAACGTAATGGAAAAATAAAATATGCATTTAATCAAAGAAATAACCAAATCCCACGGGATCAATGTTGGTGTTTTTTGTGTCATTTTCAAATTAACTATGAACACTTATAGGTTCAAGTATTATATATCTTACTGTAGTTATCATAATCGAAAGCCAATTAAATCCAAGAACGTTTGTGATGAAGTAAGTAATTTGATAGGAGAATAAGCTAGATAAGATAGTCTGAAATCTTGCAGTCAAAATCTTTGTTTCTTTACCTTTAAGATTTGTCAAATCTTCCACCATCCAAGTATTTGGCTTTTAACAGTGATCCACACAGTGGCCAAATAAGACTTTCTTAAAAGTAAGATTTTACTTGTACTAGCAAGTTTTGTTTTTACAACAAAAAAAATCAAAAGTTTTTATGGAATCTTATTTCTATCAGACAAAGAATTTTTTTTTTTTTATGAAACAGTTAAGAAGTGGCTAATGGCTTATAGTGTTAATTGGCTAACATAATATATTTAAATAGCCAAACTAAGTTGTAACCCTAGATACAACATTTGTATTTTTATTCAATTAAATCTTTGTTAACTTAATTTATTTTCCAACTTTATTTTGGTCTATTTCAATTAAATCCAACTTAATTGATTATTTTTATTTAATCTCAATCATGTCACTTAATGTGTGTGACCTATTAGGCTTCTAATATGTTGGCAATAAATATAAATCATAATCGAATATCAATTTGAAAATTGATTTATATTTATAAACCATGAGCGATATCTAGTAACACATCATGATCATCTAAATGTTAATGAGTCAATTAAAGAATTTGACAAAACCCTTCAATGATAAACCTTTCGGTGTAATACTGTTTTTTCATCACATATCCTAAATATATTATAAAGCATGGCTCAATGTCTACTTATGACATTCTATATTAGTTCTCGTAGTTCATGACTAACTTTATGAATTTAGGAAACTAACTTTCTTCAAATTCATCATACTTTGGCTAAAGACTTTATACAAATTAATCAAGAATTGAAAACAAGTGTGATACATCCCTTCATATCACTTGGGATGATGAATCATCTTTTGACCACTTATCCACTTTTGCATGTTTCATGGAATACCTAAAAACATCTTGTTTAAGCATCTAGTCCTCTCCAAACCTGTAGAGGTGAAATTAAAGTATATCATTCTCCATACAAGATGACTTAGTGTTTTAAGTCTGAGGGCTAGTTGCATAACTATCACATGAGAACATATTCCTTAGATACTTGAGTGTAATACCAAATGAAGTTCTCATAGCGAGTCATGTTCAGTGAACCTAGTTTTTAATAAGCACCCACGTGTTATCTTCAAGTATCCCATATACTTCAATTTATGAGATCGATTGTTTACTTTCCAAGTAAGGAGACTTAACATGTACCAATCTTTAAGAATTGTCAATGCCCTATTTTAACAATACAATGACTAGGAACAATTTTAGGAGCATGGTTTTGATGCATAGTGATCTCATAATTGTAACAACTTTACAATTCTCTTACAAGGCCTTTATGTTCCATGGACTTCATCCAATTAGTACTTAATAACTCCTTATTATTGCACTAACATGAAGGAAAGCCTCTATCACATATAGTTATGTGATTAAGTATACATTAAATGATAATATATATTTCTTGACCAATCCAATTGGCTCAAGGGTGTATACCAACAATCTCCCAATTGCACTTGAGTCAATTGCTAACGTATCCAATATCGAACTCTTTTGCTTAGCGATCGTGTCTCTACTAGGACAACTCAAATTGAAATATTTAGAAATATATTAATTTATATGTTTGACAATCTCCATGGTCATAATCGAAATGTTAATTTAAATAATAACGAGACCTTAATTCCATTATTATGGCTCTTGTTGTTACTTTAACAACTTGAAATCATTTATTGGTTTATTATACCAGTGATCCAAATATCTCTCCTTTTGTAATCTAAACAAAAAGATTTGTATCCGATTATAAATATAAGCATGTTGTTACCCTCTATTTTGGAACCATTCCAATATAACTGCTCAATCATGATTTTTGTCAATTTAGCATTTAAGATTCTCTCTATGTTGAACTCCTTTAACATGTCATCTTAAATTTTTTTTATTGAAATCCCTTTTAGGCTCTAACTCTTTAGTTATTTTATTTTTCTTAGACTGGTGAATGTATCTTATATACTTTTAATGAGTAACTTATCTTACTCCCACTAACCTTATGATGTGTACAAAATATGTTTATGTTATTCAATGCATTCAACTACTTTCAATTTATTCCATTGAATAGAGATTATTATCCAATCATTCATGTTGGATCATTTAGTAGACCCATCTTATATGATTAGTGCATCAATATGTATCCTACTAATGGTTTGTATTTAACGGATAAATTATGCATCTTTATGCATCCCATTAAATCAATCTTTGTCAGTAGATCTTATCTATTGAATTTCATAATTTCATGACCTTTTACTTTTAAAGTGTCATTAGCTCCCACTATTTCTATTATGTATAGAAATCTTGCTAAGTTAATTTATTTACTTTCCTTTGAGGCGTTATATCTATAACTTTTATGTATACTTACATAAAATAAGTCATTCGTTATTGGTTATTGGATGAACTCCTCTTAAAGGTTAATTCATGTGATTAACTAGGTTTGGAATGCTTTGTGATTAATCTTTTATGAATTCCATATAATAATCAATTGTTATTTAGTTCTAAGAATATTAATTTAGATTTTTTATCTCAATAGGAATGCTCCTTAACTAAATTTGTTTATAATCGTATTATGAATTCATTGCGTTAGAACTCAATTTTATCTAAGTTATCTCATTAATTTCCCTTTGATTCATAATAATAATAAAAAAAAAAGATCTTACAATGACCTTATGGCTTAGCATTGATTATCATATATGCAAGGCTAGACTTAAGGATAAATAATTTAAAACAATTCCAAAATAAAATGAAATGCAATGTAAATATAAACATTTAAGCTAAGCATCTCGTACTAGCTACATATAAATTTATGTTTCTAAAACATAAATTAAAATATTTTGCCATAGGTCCAAAACCAGAACATCTCATCTTGACAATAATGTCCTGAAAACATTCAATATTCTAAAATTATTTATTGTTCCACAATCTAATCTAAGCCAACAAGCTTGATCACTATTAACGAAGATTGTTGTCTTCATGGTCTTGTTCTTCACTGTTCCTTGTTATTAATTTCTTCAATATGTCATACATATAAAAACAAAACTTTTTCCAACAAAATTTATGGTTGGAAAAGATCAAAATTTTCTCAAAGTTTACTTAAGCTGATAATGTCTTTTATCTAAAACAAAATATTCCATTGATAATGATCTAACAATTATAGACAAAAAATTTTGTAGATAATACTAAACAACTTCGTTGATAATAATTTTTTATTCTATTAAATTTCATAAAATTAATTGTTAATTTTCATAAAAAAATACATTGATGGTCAGTGAAATTCACTACTAAAAATAGTTTTTATTGATGGAATATTCCATCGATAATTCTCGAGAGTCCATTGGTAAAATAGTCAGGGAAGCCGTTGTCAGTAATGCTATTTCGTCAGTACTTTATTGATTATATATTCTGTCAACAATGATATTTCTTTGTTAGTAAAAGATTTTGTAGGTAAATTTTCAACGGATTTGTCGACAAAACACAGATCAAATGTCGACGAAATAGGCATATTTAAAATTTATGAAATTCGTTGATAAATGAGACAAATTTTGTTGATAATTTATTTTGCAAAAAATATTGATGAATCTGTCATGATTGAGATTCAATTTCATCTAGAATGAAGTAAAAAATCATCATATTGATTTCAATCTCATCCGTAATTTCATCAAGAATATGAAAAGACATTTTTTCAAAAAATGAAATTGGTCGATATTTTGGTTCATTATTGTAATTTCAATTAAGCTAGGAGTCATTAAATAGATAAAGTAAAAAATAAAAGGTTTTAGTTTAATAAAAACATATTATAGTATCATATAAAAAATACAAATATATTATAAATAAATAATACAAATAGTTTATAAATTTCTAAAATGTTTGTATATGTTGTGTGAATCCTAAAAGCTAAACGTGCCATCATTGTTTGATGCAAAATTTTCGGTATTAGATGGACCTGTTTGCTTTGATGATTAACTGAAGGTGTTTCCCTTGACGTATTACAACAACTATGCAATAATCACGCAGCTGGCATCTCGCTTGTGCCAAATTCGCAAAATGGAGGTCTTCGACTATAGTGACATCTCGCTTCAAAGTCTCTATGTCCTTATTAATGTCTGGATGTTGGAGCACCCATGCTAACTGCATCAAGTAATGATGCAGTGATAATTCTATTTTATAGAATTATTTTATTCCAATTTTGTTATTAAATTTTAGTTAAGTTTTTAGTTTTTAATTGTAATTTACTTAATTTTTAGTTATTTTTATATTTAGTTTATTTTTAAGTAAGTTATTTAATTTTATGTTATTTCTTTTAATTTGGTTAATATTTATTAGTTTTTATATTTTTGGTAGGACCTAAAGTAATTGGGCCTAATTTTGGAAAGTAAGGTGCTAAAAGATCTAGAAATCTGCTTGCATATGCTTCAGTGTTTTAGTCATATCTCGAGCTACAGAACTCCAATTGCTACGATTCTTAGACCATTGGAAAGCTAAAAGACAGAGCTACAACTTTCATGAAGATCACTTTACAGTTCTACCTCGAAAATAGAGAAAATTATGTTAGAAAATAACTAGACGTCCTGTACCGGGAATGAAAATTTGTAAAGACTGTTAAGTGATTTTTTGAGCCTCTCATTATGTTTTAAGCCCAATTAAACCCTGGGTCAACTTGGAGAAATTTATGTTAAGTTTGTTAGTATATATATGATATTTTAAGACCTGAGAGACAACTTTTGGATATTCAAGAAGTTAGAAGCTGAGGCTGAAACTCGAAGATCAAAACAACAATCATTATTTTGTTCCTTGGCTTTTATTCTTCTTGTTATTTTCAATGGTTGAACTTTATACAATGTTATTTGATTTTGTAATTATGAGTAGCTAATTTTCTTTTTCTAGGATTGCAATTGAACTCATATGTAGTCTAAGTTTTTAATCTTTTTCTTACTTATTTTCAATGGGAATTGAATTGTTTATTTCAATTTGTTCTTAATGCTTTTAATTGCATGATCACCAATTAAATTGATTTAGGAACCTAAACAAACTTGGGAGAGGGAGTTTAGAGTAGACTAAAATTGGGATAACATATGATCATGTTAAATGATTTGTGTATAGGATAGGGATATACCTATAGCCCATATGTAGCCAGATTAGAGCCTGAACTTAATGAGTCTGTTTTAATTTCAAATCATATAGGGATATAGTGTTTTGGTTAAAATAGATATTTTTATAGGACGAGTCGAGAGACCCTTATAAATAATTTAGGACTCTAAGTTAGCAATTCAACCCATTGAAATAAGTTAAGGAGGAGAGGTAAAATTTAGATGAAGTGTGAAGGATATTGTAATCCTAGGGTTGTTTAATCTGATATTTTCTCCAGTTGTTATTATTTTGATTTTTCTTGTTATTTTAAATTCTAGTTTATTAGTTTTAATTAATTAATTAATTTAGATTATTTGGATAAAATTAAGTTGTTTTAATTTTAGTAATTAGTAAAGTTTTAAATCAATTCTCCGTGGAAACGATACTCTACTTGCTAATATACTGTCTATTTGACACGTATACTTGCGTAGTGAATTTTTAACTGACAAGTTTTTGGCGCCGTTGCCAGGGAATTGCTTCTATAATTTTTATTAATACTAATACCAAGCAATTTAGTCTTACTTCAAATTTTATTTTTCTTGTTTTAATATTAGTTTTTATTTGTTTACAGGTATCTTTGGTCATTGTATACAAAGAAGAAACAACTTGAATCTTGTTATTTTAGATCCTGAGATAGAAAGAACTTTCAGAAAACGTCGAAGGGAGAATTTGCAAGTTGCAGCTTTAAATCAGACAATGGCTGAGGATAACAATAACAATGGCAATAATGCCATTAATCTGGTTCCTGAAGCAAATAGAGCACTGAGAGATTATGTTGTTCCTCTGTTGCAAGGTTTGCACCAAAGCATTAGGAGACCTTCCATTAATGCCAATAATTTGAAATTAAACCAGCTTACATTCAGATGATTCAGTCTTCAGTCCAGTTTGGTGGGTTACCCAGTGATGATCCTAATTCTCATTTAGTGAATTTCTTGGAGATTTGTGATACCTTTAAATACAATGGAGTAATCGATGATGCTATCAGATTGAGACTGTTTTCGTTTTCTCTTACAGCACGTTTGGTTCACGGAATAGACAGGAATAGAATAGAATAGGTATTCTGTGGGAATAGAATAAGGTGGGAATAGAAAAGAATAGTTATTATTTTGTTTGGTTCAGTGAATGGAATAGAACATGAATGGCTATTACTACTTAATGTAGTGTTTGGTTGATAACAATAACTTTGGAATAAGAAAAGAATAGAAAATAAAAAGATAAAAATATCCTTTATTATATATGATTATTTATTTTTTATGTTATTTTTTAAGGTAATAATAATTTATAATTTGATTAAAATATTAATAATTAATAATTTAAATATTAATATTTTAGTATAATTTAATTATTAATACATTAAATATTAATATTTTATTTATAATTTAATATTATTATGATTAAAATATTAATAATTTTTTATTTTTTATTTATATTCATTAAACATTTTAACTTAATATTAACAATAATATTATTATTATTATGAGTTAATAATTTAATAAATAAAATATTAATATTTTAATATTATTATTATTATGAGTTAATAATTTAATAAATAAAATATTAATATTTTAATATTATTAATTATATTAATATTAATAATATTTAAATTATATATAAAATATTAATATTTAATGTATTAATATTTTAATATTTATAAATAATTTTTTCTTTTTTATTTTTTTCTTTGTTCTTTCTTCTTCTCCAGAATCCGGTCGTCAGAAAAGCGATCGGTGTCGTATAACACCGATCTGGCGCACCATGTGACCGGATCTGACCACTAGGACTCCAGATCGACGTCTCCCGCGGTTGGATCTGGCTGTGGAGTGCCAGATCCAATCGTCGGATCTAATCGGGAAGCACCAGATTCGGTGCTTCCCGCGGCCAGATCTGGCCGTTGAGCGTCAGATCGGCATAGAGAAAGAGCCATCGGTCGAAAAAGGGAAGATAGGGGGGGGAGAAAAATGCAAATCGACAGAGAGAAAAGGGAAGAAAAATCGAGATCGGAAAGGCGCAGATCTGGTTAGGAAGAGAGAGAAAGCTTGGCTTAGAGAAAAGGAAAAGAGAAAGAGAGAGAAAAAAAAAGGTTTTATAGGGACTCTTTTGAAATTTAGTAAATTCAATGGGGGTATTTTAGTCATTGTATATTTTTTAGCTGTTCCATGAGCCATGGAATAGCTATTACCGAGGGGGACCTTAGGTTTACTTAAGGCCCCCCTATTACCCCTTTGCAGGGAATAGAAATTCCTCAGGAATTCCTATTCCCTGTTAACTTTTGAACCAAATGAAGGTTTAGGCATAGAAGGGGAATAGAAAGGGAATGGCATAGCCATTTCCCGAACCAAACGACCAGTTAGAGATAAAGCAAAAAGTTGACTTAATTCACTACATAATGGGTTTATCACTACATGGGAAGACTTGCCACAAAAGTTTCTTGTAAAATTTTTTCCACCTGCCAAGACTGCTAAGATGAGGAATGATATCACCTCCTTCACACAATTTGATGGTGAGTCCTTGTATGAAGCCTGAGAGAGGTTTAAGGAATTATTAAGAAGATGTCCACATCATGGGATTCCAGATTGGTTGCAAGTTCAGACATTTTACAATGGGCTGGTTGGGTCAATTAAAACTACAATTGATGTTGCTGCTGGTGGGGCATTAATGAGTAAGAATGCTGCGGATGCCTATAACTTGTGGAAAGAGATGGCCTCCAATAATTATCAATGGCCTTCAGAAAGGTCGAGATCAAGAAAAGTAGTTGGAGCCTATGAAATTGATGCACTTGGCAATTTGACTGCTCAATTAGCTTCACAAGTGGCTGCACTGACCAAAAAGTTTGACACACTGGGAGTTCATGCAGTTCAAAATGCATCAGTAGTTTGTGAGATGTATGAAAATGGCCATCTATATGATCAATGTCCATATAATTTTGAATCAGTCCAGTTTGTGGGGAACTTCAATAGACAACAGAATAATCCTTACTCCAATACTTATAATCCTAGTTGGAGAAACCACCCTAACTTTTCATGGAATTACAATGCAGGGCCTTCCAATCCAAAACCCATCATGCCTCCTGGTTTCCAGCAACAAGTTAGACCACCAGTTCCTGAAAAGAAGTCCCACTTGGAAAAACTTCTCTTGCAATATATGTCCAAGAATGATGTTTTAATTCAAAGTCAAGGAGCCTCCTTGAGAAATCTTGAGACCCAAATAGGACAGCTTGCAAATTCCATCAACAGTAGACCCCAAGGTGCCTTACCAAGTGATACTGAATCTAACCCAAGAAGAGAAGGTAAGGAACATTGTATGGCAATCTCTCTCCACAATGGAAAAGAGGTAAGTAATCAAGCTTTAAATTCTGGGATTTCAATTCAAGTTGATGAGAAAGAAATTGAAAAAGAAGCTAAAAAAGAAATTATGGTTGAAAAATCTGTTGAAAATTCTAAAGGTAAATCACAATCTACGCCCACACCTCCACCACCTTTTCCTCAACGTTTTCAAAAGCAAAAACTGGACAAACAATTCCAAAGATTTCTTGAGGTATTTAAAAAATTGCACATTAATATTCCTTTTGCTGAAGCTTTAGAACAAATGTCAAGTTACCTTAAATTCTTGAAAGACATCCTGACCAAGAAGAGGAAATTGGAAGAGTTTGAGACAGTTGCACTTACTGAAGAGTGCAGTGCTATAATCCAGAATAAGCTGCCACCAAAGCTTAAAGATCCAGGGAGTTTTTCTATTCCTTGCACTATTGGTAGTTTTAAAATTTCTAAAGCTTTATGTGATTTAGGTGTTAGTGTTTCAATAATGCTTTTTTCTATTGCTAGGAAACTTGGATTTCAAGATATACAACCTATTACCGTTACCTTGCAATTAGCAGACAGAACAATCAGGCACCTAGTTGGGATTATAGAGGATGTTTTGCTTAAAGTTGGGCATTTATACATTCTGATGGACTTCATTGTGCTTGAGATTGAAGATGATGTTGAAATTCCTCTTATTTTGGGAAGACCATTCTTAGCTACAGCTGGAGCAATAATTGATGTGAAGAATGGCAAAATAACTTTCAATGTTGGAGAAGAGGAAGTGATATTTAATTTGTTCAATTCAACTCAGTATCCTTATACAGATAGTTGTTATAAAGTGGTTTTAGTCAATGAAGGTAAAGGCAAGCCTATTCCACCACCTTCAATTGAGCAAGCACCAATCTTTGAGTTTAAGCCACCACCTACGCCTGTGAGACCCAAGCAGTCAGCAACTGAGCATCCTCTGCCACCATCTAATTGTCCTTTTGAGATTGGACAACAAGTAATGATGCTTTCTAGATCATACTTCAAGCTTTTTCCATGGAAACGTAAAGAAAGATGGTGGGGTCCTTTCAAAGTGGTCAAGGCTTATCCGTGTGGAATAATTGAGATTGATGGTGAGGATACAGGCACATTCATGGTTAATGGGCTGAGCCTTAGACTATTTTTCGAGGATGAAAAATTGAAAAAGGGGGTGCTATAGTCAAGCTAGTGACTATAAACGAGTGCTTATTGGGAGGCAACCCAAGTTCTTCAACTTTATTTATTTTCATTATTTTTTATTTCATGAGTTTTTATTTTTTTATTCTATTTTATTTTATTTTACTACTTATTTATTTAGTAGTTGTTTTTATTATTTATTCTAATTTTTTTATCTCTTTCTGCAGGTAATTGGTTTTCAAAAAAAAATTCAAAAACAAAAAAAAAATTAGAGCCGTAACCCTCAAATTGAGTGTCGCGGCCCTCAATTGTGCCGCAAAAGCGACAATAAATAGAATGTTTCAGCGTCGCGGCCCTCAAAGGGAGAGCCGCGACGCTGAATGGAGCAAACACTGCAGTAAAAAGTACAAAAACAATCCAGTAACAGTGCGGTAACAGTGCAGAAAACACTGTAAAAATAGTGTGGTAACAGTGCAGAAAACACTGTAGAAACAGTGCAGTAGGGCCCAACCCCAACCCTTTAACTCTTTTTTTTCAACCGCACGAATTTATTTATTTTTTTTAATTTTCCTGCTTCCTTTTCTTGTCTTTTCCGCCACACCATCCTTCTTTTTATTTTTCTGCTTCTTTCTCTTGTCTTCAGTTGCACATTCTTTTTTTTTATTATTATTTTTCATTTTTTTCACTTTTGTCTTCCTTCAGCCGGACTACTCTTTCTCCTATTTTTTGTCTCTTTCTTTTGCTTTTCATTTCATTTTTTCTACACATTAGTTCTACTTATTTTTTTTATTTTATTTTATTTTATTTTTTTTGCACTCACCACATTTACTCCTCCCTCAAGAAAATTTTGATGATTGGTGCCAAATTTTTGTTACCCATATATTGGATTTATGGACGGTTTGTTTGCTGAAAATTTTATTGATAAATGCTCTGCAGATGATTTTGGAGGTGACGACGCAGAGGACATGTAGTTTGCCATTTCGGAGTTAGGGGAGTATTCTTGTCCTTTTTTTTTATTTTCTTTTATCACATTGAGGACAATGTTTATTCTAAGTTTAGGGGTAGTTTAGAATTTAGTGGTATCGAAATTTTTTTAAAATTTTTTTATGTTTAGTTAGCTTTGGTTTAAAATTTGTCTTACATGTTTATTTATATTTTGCATGTTTCATTTGTGTTTTCAAAAAAAAAATTTTGAGATAGTTGCACCTTACTCATGATTGTCTCAATCCTAGGATGATATTTTAATTATCTTTTGATTTTTAGCTTTTGGAAACATATAGTTATGATTTAATTTCATATGATATTCTTGTGTTAATTTTATTTTAGAGTGTGACTTCCAATGAGCACTATACTCTTTTACTTAGAATTTTTATGTGATTTACAGAAAGTTTATGTTGATAAAAAAGTGTAGTGAAGTCATGAATTCTAGAATTTATTTGATTCTCTCTCGAGGTGAAATCTTAGATAACACTTAGGATAGGAAGTAATTTAGGCCATCTTTGGACCGTTTGAGCTTTTTGAGCCTACCTTATTATATTTATCCTTAGTCACCCCTTTTTAGCCTAATTTACTTTTTCTTTGTAATTACACAATTATGTTAGCCATGGCCTGTCTATTTAAATCCAACAATTTGAACCTTTCACCTTTTAAGTATTTTAATCTTTCTAAGGGATTATTTGAGCTTAAAGAATAAATTGAGGAGAAAGGTGAAAAAAAAGAAAAAAAAGTGAAGGTTGTTGGAAAAATTACCCCTTGTTATAATTGTCAAAAATAAGTTTGGGGGTTGAAAAAAAAAAAGAGAAAGAAAAGAAAGCAATGTGTGTTACAAAGGAAAGTTTACTTCAAGTTTGAGGGTACTAAAAAAAATTTTTTTTTGAGCTCTTTATGTGTCCTAGATTGATTAAGTGCTTAGGGTGAATTTGAGCTTAAATATATCATTTATCATACCTCGACCCTAGTCTTACATTACAAGCTTGGTAAAGACCTATTGATCCTTGAATAAGTGTTAATCTACATTAGTGGAGAGAGAGACGAAAAGCAAACTTATGGGATACAAGTACTAATCTATGCTTAAATTTGGCATAAACTAATTTGAATTGCATGATATTCTTTGTAAAAGATCATTCACACACACACGGAAGTCCATTCGAAAAATAAAGTTTCGCTTGAATTTATGCATGAATTTAAGGATTAATTGTATGTTAACTTAAGCTAGAATTTGAGTTAATTTCTGAGAAAAAAATTGAGAAATCATGATTTGGTATTTCTATCTCTCGTTCAAGGATTTTCATGTTTGCGTTTTCTTTTTGTGATTCTTTTCTTTTGCTCGAGGACTAGCAAAATCTTAAGTTTGAGGGTGTGATAATTCTATTTTATAGAATTATTTTATTCCAATTTTGTTATTAAATTTTAGCTAAGTCCTTAGTTTTTAATTGTAATTTAATTAATTTTTAGTTATTTTTATATTTAGTTTATTTTTAAGTAAGTTCTTTAATTTTATATTATTTTTTTTAATTTGGTTAATATTTATTAGTTTTTATATTTTTGGTAGGACCTAAAGTAATTGGACTTAATTTTGGAAAGTAAGGTGCTAAAAGATCCAGAAATCTGCTTGCATTTGCTTCAGTGTTTTAGTCATATCTCGAGCTACAGAACTCCAATTGCTACGATTCTTAGACCATTGGAAATCTAAGAGACAGAGGTACAACTTTTATGAAGATCACTTTGCCCAGTTCTGCCTCAAAGATAGAAAAAATTATGTTGGAAAGTAGCTGGACGTCCTGTACCGGGAATGAAAATTTGTAAAGACTGTTAAGTGATTTTTTGGGCCTCTCATTATGTTTTAAGCCCAATTAAACCCTAGGTCAACTTGGAGAAATTTAGGTTAAGTTTGTTAGTATATATAGGATATTTTAAGACCTGAGAGACAACTTTTGGAGATTCAAGAAGTTAGAAGCTGAGGCTGAAAACCGAAGATCAAAACAACAATCATTATTTTGTTCCTTGGCTTTTATTCTTCTTGTTATTTTCAATGGTTGAACTTTATACAATGTTATTTGATTTTGAAATTATGAGTAGCTAATTTTCTTTTTCTAGGATTGCAATTGAACTCACATGTAGTTTAGGTTTTTAATCTTTTTCTTACTTATTTTCAATGGGAATTGAATTATTTATTTCAATTTATTTTTAATGCTTTTAATTGTCTGATCACCAATTAAATTGATTTAGAAACCTAAACAAACTTGGAAGAGGGAGTTTAGAGTAGACTAAAATTGGGATAGCATATGATCATGTTAAATTATTTGCGTATAGGATAGGGATATACCCATAGGCCATATGTAGCCAGATTAGAGCATGAACTTAATGAGTCTGTTTTAATTTCAAATCACATAGGGATATAGTGTTTTGGTTAAAATAAATATTTTTATAAGACGAGTCGGGAGACCCTTATAAATAATTTAGGACTTTAGGTTAGCAATTCAACCCATTGAAATAAGTTAAGGATGAGAGGTAAAATTTAGATGAAGTGTGAGGGATATTGTAATCCTAAGGTTGTTTAATCTGATATTTTCTCTAGTTGTTATTATTTTGATTTTTCTTGTTATTTTAAATTCTAGTTTATTAGTTTTAATTAATTAATTAATTTAGATTATTTGGATAAAATTAAATTATTTTAATTTTAGTAATTAGTAAAGTTTTAGATCAATTCTCTGTGGGAATGATACTCTACTTGCTAATATATTGTCTATTCAATACGTATACTTGCGTAGTGGATTTTTAACTGACATGCAGCTCGCACTCTTGTGCCAAATTCGTAAACATGGGTGCAGGTGGTCTGTACCCCTCCAAAGGCTTAAGACAATGCTTGCAGATCAAAGTCCAGTTGAGGCAAGGAGCATTCACCATACTTCTTGACAGGGACGGCTCAACAAGTTCAAAGACTTAAAACGAAATATTTAAATGAGATTTTTTTATTAAAATTAAAAAAATTATTAAAATTTTATTCTTCTAAGTTTTTGAGATGCAAAATTTTTAATTAAACTTTTATAATTAAGTTCTTTTAATATTTCTTTTTCAATTGATAATATAGCAAATCCATTTAATCTTTTTTGAGACATTGTTGATCTTAAATAAAATTTTATTAATTTTAGTTTAATCCATTTAATCCATTTAAATAAGACATTTTATAATCAACTATTATAATTATCTTATATTTTCGCTGTTTGGCCTAGCTTTTTTCTAGTTTAAAAGTTATTATGAAGCTCTTATGAAAAATAATAGTTTTTAAAATTAAGTTAAAGTTGTTTGGTAAATTTTTTTTATAAGTTTTTATTTATATAAATTATAATTTTGATTAAAATTATTGTAGAGAGTATTTCTTTTTTTAAAAAGGTAATATTGTAATTATCTTTAATAGATAAGGATATTTTTGAAACAAAAATAATAAATTTTCTTGTATTTTTAAAAGAAAAGAAGAAAAAGCTTCTTATAGGAGTTTTTTTTTAAGCTCTTTTTTAAAAAATTTTACTCTTTAAAAAAAAGCTACTTTTTTTTAAAGAGCTTTTCAAAATTTATATTTGGTTTGGCTTTTGCTTTTAAGAGGTAGATAAGCTCAAAAAAAGCTAGGCCAAACAAGCACTAAATGGTTAATATAAAATCAACAATCAAAATTATTAATTCAAACAAATCAACTATCACATGAAATAAAAATAATATAACAATATAATATAAACTCTAAATTAAAGTAAAAAAATCTGTAAAGATTAGAACAATAGTACCTAATTGTTGAATGCTTATTACAAACCGCAAATGAGGCCACAACTTTATGAAGATAATAAAAGAACAGACTTCTTGTGTATTCTTTGGAGAAAAATTAAAATTAAAGGAATAAATAGCAAATGAAAAAGGAAGATTTCAAAAGTAGATTTCAAAAGTAGATATTATACATTGAAAAAAAATTAGTTTTATATATAAGAAAAAAAAATAACTGTTAGAAATCATTAAATGCATTGATTGGAAATAAGAAAAATAAGTGAGAAAAAAATAGCTGTTGAAAATGAGTAAAAACATATAATTGTTGGTTTATTGAAATAATATAATATAATTGAGAATTAATAGCATTTTAGAAAGAATGAAGTAATAGAAAATTGAAATTATTAGGTACATAATTAAAAAAGTGAAAAACATAATTTTAATAATTATTTTTTACTTTTATATATTTTTTTATTTTTTATATATTTTTAATATAATTAATTATATTATAATTATTGTAAAATTATAAATTTTTTTTTAAAAATTGGAGCCTCCCCAAATTGAGGGCCTAAAGCCATTGCTTGGGTGGCTTCACCCAAGAGTCGACACTGCTTCTTGATAACGTAGAAGCGTAGATTTCCTTTAAAAAAATTGAATTAATTAACTCAACAGTTTTTGAAATAAAATAAATATCGGTATGAAATAATAATTATATTAAATAAAATATAAATATTTAAAATAGACAAAAACGAAATTTTTACTTACACTTATAATCTTTGACTTGTTATCCACAAAATCACTACAACCCGCTATTTGCTTGTAAGTGTGGTTGAAAAGATCGAAGAATGTCACCAGTCAGTCTATTGCCTTTGACTGCAATAATTGAAATAACATCATCATCATCAAATGAAACACACAATACCAGTCACAATAATAATATTAGCATCATCAAACCACAATCATATAAACCAAAGCATCAAAACAAATACACAATAAATAAACAATAATAGTCACAATAATAATATCAACATCATCAAACCATAATTGTAAAAACTGAATCATAAAAATAAATACACAATAACGATCACTATTCAATGCCATTGTAAGGAAAGAATAACACTTTCTGTTTGTATGTATAAGAAAAGGTACAAAACCTTATGTGAGTTTTATAATGCTTCCTTCCTTCTCTATCAAATGGTTCACCTCGGGCATCTACGATCGATTCTATCAATTGTCAGCGGCCCACACATTATCAATAAAGGCATTCAAACTTCAATCATGATCCATTGTCTAAACTTCCCTTTCATTGGAGGATGTTATTTACATCGACTTGGTCCATAGTTATTTTGTGCTCACCCCATAACATATCTTTCGAGTGGTCTTTATAATTTTTTTCCTTTTTTTTTAGACCATTGAAGCATTTGTAAAGGCTCACGTTATTACTGCTATCACGATATTGGGTGAAAACACAAAAGAGGTTGGAATTGAGTTCAACAAGAGTTTTAAGGCAAAGGTAAACATCCAACAAAATATTCAAGAGTTGGATGGGATTTTCAGTCAAGTAGAAGGATTGACATCGCGGGAAAAGGGTTTTTGCTTCAATTAAACTTCTTGAATCTCTAACTCTTATGTTTGTTTTTTTCAGTATTGCTCCTAGCCAAAGGCTTGAATGGCTAAGGACATTTCTTGCTGGCCGTTGAGTTTGGATGGCTTTGAAACTTTTTGTGAAGGTAAGTTCCTGATATTGTAACTTTTTGGCACATGTGGCTGATGCTGATACTAATTATGAGGTTCATTAACAAGTTTGAACCTTTTTGAGTTGACCATTGTGTTGCTAGTTGTATAATGATAATGTTATTGTAGCTACTTTATTGGTTTTATGCATGTTGTAAGTTAGTGTAATAGGATGAATATTCATTCATTACTTTTAAGATCAATGTATTTTTGTAAAATAGACTTTGGCTTTTGATTATATGTAATAATATTCTCATCTAAAGGGTATTTCTAATATGACAAGTGTCAAATCCTACTTTGTAAAATAATTATGATAACATTCACAGGCTTGATAGAATGTTTGTATATTGAGGAAGCCCGAGAAATCAACAAAAGATGATATTGCCCCTAGTAGTGCAGTTAAGTCGATTAAACCTCGAACAAGATAAAATCGAGATCTTAAAGATGAAATCAAGAATTTCACAGTCCAGGGATTACTTAAAATAGTGATTCGGAGTTTGAGGTCCAATTTGGAGTCAATCGGGAAAAATGACTGATTAGGGACAAAACGGTCATTTTTCAATTTCAGGACAAAATGGGGATTTTTAATGAAGATTTTGATTTCAAATGACCAAGAATAATTATATGAAGTATAATATGATTATTGGAGTATAAAATGAAGTTTAGCAGTGAAAAAGTGTAATTCTCAGTATTTTTGGGACACAATGGTAAAATAATAATTTTACCACTAAAGGTCAAAACGAGAATTATTAAAGAAGATTTTGGCCCCATTTCACATGTTTGAGTATGATATGAGTATTGAAGTACAATTGGAAGATTTAGCAGTGAAAAATATGAGTTTTCGATATTTTTGAGAGTATAGGGGCAAAATGGTAATTTTGCCATTCGAAACCGAAAATTGAATTTTCGAAAGGATTTTGACCAAATTTAATTATTTGGAGGGTGATATGAGTATGAGGAGTGAAAATTATGCATCTTGGAAAATTTTCAATTTTTGGGGCAAAAATGTAATTTTTGAAAAGTTTGGGGGCAAAAGTGTAATTTTGTAAAATTACACCACTAAAATTTTTGGAATGGTCCAGAATTTTCTGGAAAGCTATGGATATGTAAGACAAACATATGGTGGAAATTTGAAATAAAATGGATGGCTATAAAAAAAGGAATTAATAAAATATAAAAAAATGAATAAAATAATATTATTTTACTAAGGCTATAAAAAGCCAAAATATTCAGCCAATGACCCTTAGGAGGGTCGGTCTGAACACAGCAAAGAGGGGAGAAGAAGAAGAAAAAGGAAACAAAGGAGAAAAACAAGAAATTTGATAAAAAAATCAAGAGATTTCAAGGTTTTTCAAGATTCAAGCCAAACCAAGGTAAGATTTCTTTAGTTTTACCCTAACCCTAGCTTACCCATGCTTTAGTTCATATTTTCCATGATTGAATGATGAGTTCTCATACTGAAAACCTTGAGGCCAAATGGGTATGAATGATGATTTGATGTTGGAATTGCTTGAATTTAAACTATGTTGATGTTTAGGGATAGTTAAGCATGTTTATAAGCAAAACTAGAAGAAATAAATTTGTTTGCCATAGTAACCATCCATGGTTGAACCTAGTGTTGTGTGTGGTGATGGAATTGATTTTATTTTGAGAGAATTGGATGGCAAAATGGTGATTTATGGTGTAGAAATCAAATAGGAAAAATAATGGAGTGGAAAATTTAACTAGAAATGAAATGTTTCTCATTTTATCTATTTAGGTCGAATTTTCTAGGAGGAATTTGAATGCTGGAAATTGAGCAAATTGTTGAGATTTGGTGGCATTTTGGTAATATTTGATGAATTATGGGTGTAGGAATTAATTGAGAAATTTTGGTGCAAAAATTGAAATTGTTACCCACTAAGGGTAAAACCGTAATTTTGCATTCTCAGACTGGTAAATTGACCTGTAGTTGCTACCATTGGATAATTGGAATGTAATCGATCAATTAGAAACTGAAACGGGTCAAAACGGAGCAAAAATGGAGATTTTATCCAATTCGACGTGTGTAGGTGAACTAGGTCGAATACCGTGTTTAGACGGTAATTCGAACTGGATGCATGGCATTTCATGCATTATGAAGAGCCTGAAATAAATTATTATGTTGGACACAAATAATGAGATTTTGTGTCGTGAATCGTGCATAGGTGATGGATTCCCCGGACGCGGGAAAGATTAAGGGGTAGTGGAAATTAAAACAGGAGTATCGTGCACTCCTGTGACGAGGTGAGTGGACAATTTATCGTCTTAAATATCTAAAGAATTTTAATTATTGATGCTTTTATTGAATGGTGAATTTAAATCATAAAATATTATGTTTTCCAATCGAAATGTATTTTAATAAAAATGAGATTTATATTGGTTTTGAAATCAAATATTATTTTCGAGGAAAATTGAGTATATGGAGACTGGGTTAAATTTATAATTTTATATACTATTGAAATTGTGGCTTATAACACTATGGTAGCATATTGGCAAAATTTTTGGGATCTTGGCATGAAATATATGAATAATTTTGGTTTGGTCTCGGTAGACTGGAATAAATTTTATTTGCCATATTATGCTATTGAAAATTTTATGGGTCTGGTGGTATATTAAATAGTCACTGCGGTTTCCATGGACTGCCTATGAGAGGGGCATGGTAACCCAATTATATACTTACCTCCGGGGGGAGATGGCGGGTGCAGTGTCTCCTAAGGTGAGATTTGAGTGCACCTCACGTCCGGGCCATCACGTGAGAGTGAGACTCAGCCAACGCCAAGGAACGGCTGTGTGTGTCAGATGGGAAAACATGGTTATGAGTATGGGACACATAACGGCCTTGGCGGTCTCGGTGGGATACCTTGACGAAGGTACTCACGAGAATGATTCTAGCATGGGCCAAGTTTAAGAAATTGTTTGGTATGGATCGGGACAAATTTTAAGTTAGGAATATTATTGTGGGATAACATTTTCATAGTGTCTCCATCTACTTGGCTTTAGATGCTTTTGATGGTAAGCGTTTACTCACTGGGATTTTATAATCTCACTCCTCTTCCTATTCACATTTCAGGCTCAAGATAGACGGTGGATAGTCGATCACAACAAGAAATAAATTCAGAGTTAGATCCTTAGAAAGTAAAAGTATGAGGACTTATACCTTCATTGTCAGTTGGGGGCCCACGTGTCATTATAATTTAAATTGCGCACTCTAGTTTTCTATATTACAGTATGTATAAATTTATTTTGTTTTTACGTGCGAAAAATTAATTTTTGATGTTTCAAAAAATATATATATATATATTGTTTTACATTAAAATAGATTATGTTAATTAATGTTTTTATTTTATATTATTCAAAAAAAAAGAAGAGAAGTGGAAAAACTGGTACAAAAGCCTTGCGAGGTCACGAGGGGCATTCGGGGAAAGAATGTCTGTCGAGGCTTCGCGGCGGTTGTCACGGGCCTGATGGGGAGTTCCGGGGCATGACAAATAAATTATAAAAAAAAGAGTTTTACAAATCAACAACAGACGTTGTAACTTGCAAGGGTAATGCTACAATGTCAATCTAAAACAAATCGGTATGATATTACATTCAACTTAAATCATTGATATACTAAAATTCATACTTTTTATGTATTTTATTATGAAAAATAATTGAAAACAATTTAATCATAATAATCTATCTTCTGGATATTGATTCTGTAGCAATTTTTTTTATAGAATACTAAAACTTGACTTAAAACTAAAATAAAAAAAATAAACATAAAATAATTTGAAAGAGATTAGAGATTTGGATCAAGCTATATGATTATGTCTAACAATATCAACTTCGTGACAAAAAGGAAAGAAAAACATATATCATCCAAGGTTTCTAAAACCAAAAATAACAAATAAAAAAATATAAAACAAAACAGAAAAAAATAATACTTGACTGTAATTTTGATTTTTTGGTTTTCGTTCTTTTTAATTTTTGTAAAAATAAAATAAAAAAACTCTTGATTTGTAGAAAATGAGAGAGGAGAGAGAGATCAATAGGGAGAGAGGAAGGAAGTATTTTTTGAGAGAGGATTTTTTGGACAAATGTAACTCTCTTAATAAGCTGACGTGTTTTTTTTTTAAAAAAAAAAGAGAAAGCTCCTAATTAAAATTTTTTTTAAGCTCTTTTTCTTAAGATTTTATTCTTTAAAAAAAAGTTACTTTTTCTTAAGAGCTTTTCAAGAAATCCTGTTTTGCCCAGCTTCTACTTTTAAGTAATAGATAAGCTAAAAATAAACCACGCCAAACGGGCACTTAATCTATTTTTTAACTTTTCTTTGATCTGGATCTAAACTTCTATTTTTTTACTTTTCTTTGATCTGGACCTAAACTTACTCAAATTTTGATAATATATATGTCTCTTTCTTCTTATCACTTTTTTTTAAAAAATAAATAAAGAAATTATTACATTAGTATAAGTAATTTATTTCATATTGCAGGTGCTTAGCTACTAATTAAACACATTAATATTTTCATCCATTATAATACTTAATGCTACATAGGTTGAAAAACAATTTTAACATTTAATGCTATGTAATCATTAATTTTTGATTACTAATAAAAATAATATGTTTAATTTTGTAGGACAGGTTGTATTGCATGTTTGAAATATTATTATTAAAAATAAATAAAAAAATCAATTGATTTACGCGTCCTATTCACTATGCAAGAAATAGTTGTAATCTCTTATATTATACTAGGAATAATACCCGCGCGATGCTGCGGATTGTTAATTACATGAAAATTTTTTAATTGATAGGAAAATATTTATAAAGTTAATTGATAAGGATTTTGTAGTTTAATTAAACATAATATTTGATTGCTTATTGTTTTGTTAATTTTTTGAGTAGTAGTTTGTTTATTACTGTCTAAGTTATTATGGGCACCTACTTTGTTAACTGTTTTGACTACATGACTATTATTTATAACAGAATATTCTTCCATACTAAATGACAAACTTGACTTTTCAACTAAAAGCACATCAAAATAATTATTTGATGAACCAACATTAAATTTTTTGGACTGATCAACTTCTTTATGTCTTGCTTTTCTTTTCACACGTTGATTTGGCATCATATCTATAGAATATACAATATCTGTTAAATACTAGTTACATAAATTGGTTGGTCTTATATATTAGTCTGAAGGTATTTATACGAAACACATAAAATATATATAAAGAGCATTATATAAAATTCATAGATTGAAAATAGTATACAATAATGATTATTATTGTCAGAATTCTTAATATTTATACTTATATATAAACAACAAAACAAAAAGTTAAACACAAAAGAAATTTTGTATACAATGATAATTGTATATAATAAGTCATAGAAGAGAACATTTTCAAACACGGTAAATATTAAACAGAAGTAATTATAAAATACTTACAACAAAACTGATGATATAACAACAAAATACAAATTTTGATTTACATTACTCAAAAAAACAGAATATGGAATGCATAATCAATAAATAATTTAAAGTTACTATCAAGAGATTATTTCTCTTCTTAAATATCTGAATGATATCTCTCAACAATAGCTCGAGTAAACTGCAATAATCAAAGCCTACATAAAAATAAACTACCAAATATTTCAATATGGTTACAGGAACTGGAACATGAATTCAATGATAAACTTAAATAAAAAGAACTGTACAATCTATTAACTACACATTCAAAACATAGAAAATATACCAATGAATATTTCAAAACTTATACAACAAAAAGATTAGGAAAATGCAAAAAAAATGTTAAACGCTTCATATTTGAATATTTTATCACCAAAAGTGATGAAAATCCAAATCACATTTAATGAAGCAAACAATAGACCATTCCTAAAAAAAGGAGAATTGTTATAATTAGTTAAAACACAATAAAAATGTAAAAAAAATTAACTGAAAGAAAATAATGTACTACTGCAACTAATATATTGTCAAACTAAATGTCATATACAAATAGAAAGAACAAACATAAACTAAAGTGAAAGCATCGAAAAAAAAAGAATTACTAATTATGAACAAAAAAACAAAAAAGAGTAATAGCAAAAAGATAAAATGTTTTAAAGCTAACAGAAAACTAAAAAAAAAAAACAATATAAGCTGCACAAACTAAAACAACAAAACAGTATTAGAAAAGGTCACGCTTTCTGTAACAAATAAAAATAATTAACTGTAATATTGACACCCAAAAAAATAACCACTGATAATGAATCAAAAAGAAAACAATTAGAAATAAAAAATAGAACCTTTGGATACCGACCCAGTAAAAAAGCATGAAAGAGCAAAACATACACAAACCAAAGTAGCAAAAAGTATTCCAGAAGCCAGATTTCTCTTTTACAAATAAAACCAAATAACTGTAATATCTATAATACGCAAAGGCAAAACAATTGTATTGACTGCAAGAAAATGACATGAACTCAATCAATAGCAGTCCCCACAACTAAATAAAAAATACACAAAAAAGTTAACACAATTGACAATTCACATGACCAAATAAGAAGATAAGAACCCATATATAATTTTTTTTTCTTCGCAATTATCAAAACGACATAGTTTCAAAAGCTAACAAAACCCTAACAATCCAATTATGCTTATTAGCTCCCCCTAATAACCCTTGCAATCGACAAAAAACAATCGATTCGTCTGCCCTTCCCCATCATTCAAGCAAAAACAACCAACAAACCTGAAAACAACAAACCTAACGTCTATTCAACCATTCATTCTCTAATTCCTTTTCCTTTACCATTTCATTCTGTTAAACCCTTCAACCACAACTTATTTTCACCCCTTCAAACCGAAGAAAAATCAACAATCTAACTCAATCAAACTACTTCTCCCACAAATCATCACGATGAACCGAAAACAATCGACGCAGCTTGCTTTTCCCATCTTGATTCGACAGGAATCGTAACAGGGGAAGAAAAAAACCCTAACATGAACAGCCGTTTCGACCTAACAATAGAAATAAGCATATAACTACAACCAAAGGCAAAACAACGTC
Source organism: Theobroma grandiflorum (assembly GCA_036013995.1). Taxonomy (NCBI): domain Eukaryota; kingdom Viridiplantae; phylum Streptophyta; class Magnoliopsida; order Malvales; family Malvaceae; genus Theobroma; species Theobroma grandiflorum. The sequence goes on along the minus strand of CP142130.1, from coordinate 12,220,190 downwards.
GTTTCCATCCTACAAACAGCAAGGGAAAAGTGAAGAAACTGATAACATAAAAACGACGTCGTTTTCATAAAAGAAAAAGGAAAAAAAATAGCAGACCATCCAATTGTGTGACACTTGTCACTCAATTATGCACATAATCAGAAGCAATTGAAACAGTAACATCCCATCCTTCTTTTATATTATAGTATAGATGTATAATCTAGACATTAGAAACATAAAAAATCTGGCACTCTGCACATTCAACACTCAACAGAAACAGGTTTATGAGCTGTCTATTAAACTGTCTTGTTCTCATTAATGAGAAGCATGTGAATCTTATAGAGCTGATAACTTGTTATGTTCTTATTTCGAGTGAGGGTTTGTAAATTGTATCCCCAGAAATTATCTTGCTGAGCCCAAAAGCCGAAAGGGAAAACCTCTTGCAAAAATACAGTGAGAATAATATCTCAATCATGGGGTTGGTTTTTTTTTTTTTTTTTTGGAATTTAATATACACTCACATTACCAAAATCCGGCCCATTTCAATGATGTTGAATCCACAACAGATCAGGTATGGGCGTTCAGCCGTTCACTCTACTAATTTAGCAAGCCGAAGGCATCTTATCTTTTATCAGTGTTCCTCGAATATCAACCAATCAGGATAAGCTGATAAAATGTAGGTGGTGTCTCGTTTTCATCACTTCTTTAATTGATTATAGAGATTTCACATGTATCGTGCTCAAAACGCTAAGTAAAACAGTTGGGCCCATGTGGTTTCTGACCCTAGAAAGACAAGGAGTGTTGAAGTTCTTTATAACCAATTCATCATATGCTTAATGAGTATCTCAATTCTCAAGATTTTTGGAGGACTTGCAACAGTTTAGCCACCTTTGGCTACAACATTGACGGAAACCGCCCAGCCCAGAGTTGAATTTGTTCACTTCTTTTTCTCTGAATCCTCTTATTCAATTTGATATGAGTGAATCTTTTCCCCTTAATTGCCACACATCATTTTCATTACAAATTCCTTTACTTAGGAAACCCAAACAGTTGATGTCATGAATTTTGCTTCACTTTATGTGATAGACGCGTCTCTCATTTTGGACTTGTCTGCTTCATCGCTTTGGAAAAGGTTGTGTTCTTACAAGCAAATAGCATGGGCTGCTCACATGTATCACCTTTAAATGGTCTGCCTGCGAGTAGCGAAGCTACTCTACGTACCTCCGGGGGTTATCTATTTGCTTATATTTTCTTACAAGCGAAAATATTACTGCATCGTTAAAATTCAATTAATTAAATTCCTTGAGAATCTAAGCTTAGCATAGACTTCAATTGGACTAGTTCTCATTTAGAGTTTAAAACAAAAATGAAAGTGCAGGGTTAAATTTGGAAAGTGCTTTGTGTGTCAAAAGGCTTAATTATATCTGCTTTTCCTATGGTTTATTTCGGCTTAATTATAAATATCTGCACGCCTGAATAGATGGAATATGTATAGAGAATTGAATATCTTCTACTCAAACTTAAACTCTATAACAATGACCATAATAAAATTCAAAGCATCGGTATTGCCTGTTTCTACATGTTGCTCTCTCTCTCTCAAATACCCCAATCGAGTGTTGGAGTAAATAATCTCTGTAGGAAAACGAGTATACAATGATTACGTTGAGAAAAGTTTTCTTTAATCTGTTTTTATAATATATTTTGATGACTCCAAATCTGATACGAAATACGTTGCCTGCTAATGAACGATTTGGTGGAGCCTGTTGATAAATATAAAAATCATTTTTTATTTGTGTGTGTGTGAGAGAAGAGATTAACCAGCCAGCCGTTTTCAAATTGATGTCTAGTGGCCTTTTAAAAATGCCTGTTGCTCTTTCTTGTTTAGTGGCAATATCATACTTTGCTGAAATCTTTGGCGATGTAAATCCTACTAACCAGCAAGAAAATCAATATCGAGTACCAGAGGTGGCCCAACAAATTCAAAAGCCAAAAACGAAATATTCAAATGAGATTTTTTTTATTAAAATTAAAAAAAATTATTAAAATTTTATTTTTCTAGTTTTTTGATATGTAAATTTTTTAATTAAACTTTTATCTTATATTTTAAACTATTATAATTATTTTCTATTTTCTAAATGGCTAATATAAAATCAACAATAAAAATTTTTAATTCAAACAAATCAACTATCACATGAAATAAAAATAATATAACAATATAATATAAACTCTAAATTAAAGTAAACAAATCTGTGAATATTAGAACAATAATACCTAATTGTTGAATGTTTATTACAAAACGTAAATAAGGCTCACAACTTTATGAAGATAATAAAAGAATGGACTTTTTGTGTATTCTTTGGAGAAAAATTGAAGTTAAAAGAAGAAAGAGTAAATGAGAAAAAAAAAATTTCAAAAGTAGATATTATACATTGAAAAAAAATTGATTTTATATATAGGAAAACAATAACTGTTGGAAATCGTTAAATGCATTGATTGGAAATAAAAAAAATAAATGAGAAAAAAATAATTATTGGAGACGAGTAAATACATATGATTGTTGGTTTATTGGAAATAAGAGACTATAGTTGAAAATTAATAGCATTTTAGAAAAAAGAAAGTAATAGAAAATTGAAATTATTAGACACATAATTAAAAAAGTGAAAAAAAAATAATTTTAATAATTATTTTTTACTTTTATATTTTTTTTAATTTTTATATATTTTTAATATAATTAATTATATTATAATTATTGTAAAATTATAAATTTTTTCTAAAATTGAACCTTCTCAAATTGGGAGCCTAAAACCATTGCTTGGGTAGCTTCACCCAAGGGCCGGCCACTGTTGAGTACAAGCTGTGAATTAATTTGTTTTTTAAGAGAATAATTTAGTGTTGTAATCTTGCATGTTTTCCAGGTTGCAAGATGAGCTTTTCGACCTGCAATTATTACCCATAATTTAAGGAATGTAATCATGCAAAATTTATTCCATCTTGAAAGCTTTCATGGATTATGATATTGATGGAAGCAAGCATTTTAATGAACTAAGTATGAGACTTCACAGCTGATCAAGATACACTTCTTTTTTGGGTATGAAAGTATGAAAAGATTATAAAGGTATTGCCAGCCAGTCTTGACAAATACACACACATATTGACATTGTAGTTTTGTTTAATTTACAAGCACGCAAATTGGTTATCAATGCTGCCAAAATTATTTTGCTTGCAAGACTAATTTGCACGTTTTGACAGTTTCAAGATCGTTGAACATTACTGCTTTCGTTTATACTGGTCAACAGGCTACAAAATTATTATTTATTTTTGTCTTTATCTTCATTTCCAATCTGAAAAATGAGGTTAAAAATTGAAAAGAAAAAGAAAAAAGTTACAACTAACGTGATGGATAAATTGATTATTACTACTCAAATTTCTGGTTGTTCTGGTAAATCCCCAGCTCTTGTGAAGAGATTATACCAAAAATCCATGTTAGTATCACTATCATACAGATTTGAACCATAGCCATTGACTGGTTCAAATGTTGCAAGCGGGGAGCTTTGAAAGTACTGAGGTTGAAGGTCAGAACCAACCACTTGAAAATCGCTGGCCATGCTTGAATTATCAGCCGACAATACCTCTGACCAGAAGTTCTCATCGATTTCAGAGAAATCTTGATGCGTTTCAATCTTCATGCACATGTTACTATTGTTTTCGCTTGTCGTTACTGTGGAAACCTCGCTGCTCGATTCTGGTGAGGAAACTGGCCTGATTCCGGGGCTATCAGTTACAGGGCTTAGAAAATTCACGGGTTCTTGTTCTTTTTTGATGTCTTTGGATGAATCAATGCCTTGTCGCTTGTTGTCGTTGGAGCCATGGTTCTGCTTCAGCCTCTTCTTCAAGTGGGTGTGCCATACGTTTTTAATTTCATTGTCTGTTCGTCCCGGTAATCTCGCCGCGATTGCCGACCATCTGAAAAAATCGAAGAAAAACAGGAGGAGAATCAGAATCTGCTTAGCCTATGCAGTAAACGATGTGGTGGTCTTGCTTTCCACAGTAATTTTTAAATGAATAAATGATGAAATGGCTTTGTCTTTCAGCGGCACAAGGAGAAAAGTTACGTGCACTAACCAAAGTGCTAATCTTGTTTGATATTAGTATTATTATTAATTTTATTTTTTTTAATGTTTGAAACGTGTTCATAATAAGCATAGCGACAATTCACAGCAAGGAATCTTCTCAGTCCCACATGTTTCTATGATTATATTTTTAACCAAATTGAAATTAAAAATGGTTATCAAACCAATGTGCTCCAATAGTAAACAGCATATTCCAATATCTAAATCAAACTAATGAAAAGAACTAGAAACTATTGGAAAGGATCAATGGTTATCTGATTTCACTGCTCCGTACCATACCTTAATTGATCTTTCATATATCAGAATGAATTGAATCGATCCCTACTGAGTATTTTGGTTTTGGCTTATGCTTTGTTTAATTAAGCTAATTAATCCGAAGGTTGAGAGAGAAAAATAAGTTTCTGGGAACAGAGGAATTCAATCAATACGCACCTATTACCAAGCATTTCATGTAAGTTGATTATGGTATCCTCTTCCTCCTTGGTGAAATTCCCTCGTTTGATGTCTGGCCTCAAGTAGTTTGTCCAACGAAGTCTGCAACTTTTTCCACACCTCAATAAACCTGGAAAAAGGAAGAAGAAAAGAGAAGAGCAAAGGATCAACACCAATGCTACTAAATTATACGCATTTCTAAGATTTGATCATAACCTCGCTCGATGCACATCTTGAAACAAATCAAGATTCTTAAAATTTGATGCAATTTTATTAACGAGTAATTACCAGCTTGTTTTGGGAGTGCTCGCCAGTTGCCATGACCGTAGAGTTTAATGTAATTGATGAGAATCTGATCTTCTTCAGTGGTCCAAGGACCTTTCTTCAACCCCATTTTCTCACAGCATGGAGCTCTCACCATCGTTCTCTCTCTCTCTCTCTCTCTCTCTCTCTCTCTCAAAGCTGAACAAACTCGGCTGCCTTTGTTAGCTCTGTTTGGAGATGCGAAGAACTGATGAGCTCAAAATACTAATAGTATTTATAGGGTTATATAAATATTTACAGCATCGAGAGTTGAGACAGAAACTCCCAAAGCAAAAGTTGGGCTGTACAATTATTTTATTTCATATTTATCAATATTAAAGGCATTTAGGAGCCCACAATTTCTAGGAAGTCTCCCTCTCCTTCATCGCACTCCCTTATACAAGTGTATGGTGATGGTGACGGTGACGGTCGAGTGGTCAAATAAAACGTGGGGGATTATAATTTGATTTGAATAGAATGATTTATGTTCACAACTTCATGTTCATGCATTTCAGCTCAACTCCAATTATTCAACTTTGAATTGAGAATAGGAGTGCCTGTACATTAATTTTGCTAGCAACTGTTTTCATGTTGTGACTTCACAGGCAAGTAGATTTTGGTGTTTTACTTGGTCAAAACTGAACCACTCAAGCCCAGTTCAGTACAGTACATCTCATATTTAAAAATAGGAGGAGGCCAATTAAAGGCAACTATATATTTTTATCTTTTCCCCTAATTCCTCTGCCTATGCTTTAATTGAACTTATCTCTTCTGTTTTGCTGTGGAGCTATATGCTGTTATTGTTTTACCATTAAGAAAAATAATCAAGAAACATAGTTGTTGAAGATAGTAATCCCAAAATGTTTATTTGTTACTTATAATTAGTATTATCATTTCCTAGTTCATATGAGAGTCCCGTCAGATCGGTTAGGGCTATGCATGATGATAGTTAACTATATATCTTTCATCCCATAAACGTCATTATTATGCTTGAGGGGGTACTCTAATGGTTGGAGTTTCAACTTTCATTTTGAAAATTCGAGGTTTGAATTTTGAAAAAGAGAACCCAAATTTAGTCCAAAAACCAATGAGTTTTCACATGTATAAAATGAAAAAAGAAACAAAAACAAAAACAAAACCTTAATCTTCTTCCCCAAAATCCCAACAAGAAATCTTTAAATTGAAGCTCCACACTTTAACCATCAACTTTCCATTTAACATATTTTATCATCTTATATATATATATATATATATATATATATATATTCAAATGCCTTTCTTGAATGTATGGTATCATAAGTAGATTTATTCTTCTTGTTTTTACATATAGATGATTCATATCTGGTTACAGATTAATACTAAACCTTCATTTTCAAAGGTGTTACATATAGATGATTATGAGCTGTCATATATGGTGTTTTTAGAGAATATTTTTTTGGGTTTTTACGTGGTGGATAAGTATCTCTTCCATACCTGTAATTACAAGCTCCGTCTAATTTAAAACTTAAGAATTTTCAAAAATGAAATACTAGATCTAATTTTTACGTGATCGTTGATTTATTATTTTTAATTATCATATATAACCAATGCCTAAGAAATTTATTGAACTTTATTTTTTTCCCAAACGAATATTCAAGAGAGGAAAATGTTTTCTTTTCTTTGTGATGCTTGATTAGAATCTATAAATCTTAAATTAGGGATATTTTGGATATATAAATATAGTAAGGGTTTTTTCATCTGTTGTCAATGGGATTTAGGTTGGATGCTCATCTTAAAATTTAGGATAAAATACATTGACCCTTTCAACTTTTAGCTATAATTACACGTGGATCCAATAGTTTTTAAAATAAACACTTCATCCCAAATATATAAACGGCGTTAATGCCTAAATATGAAATATCTAAAATACTCTTATTATTTTTTCACTCTTTTCCTTTCTGTCAGGTCGGCCGGTGATACTTACTAACCTTAACTAGCCAACCCAAAGGAGCACCAGATCAATACTCCCTATTGCTCTCCCAAGGGAGCACCAGATCGGTGCCCCTTAAAGGAACACAATCTGGTCGGGTTTAATGCTCAAGGTGGTCAGTTGGTAAGAGGTAAGGTAGATATTTTTTAAAAAAAAAAATTATAGTTTGATATTTTTAAAATTAATGAAAGGTAAATTTGTCTTTCAATATTGCCATGCCATCAAATTAACGAAAACATTAATGATTGACTAACAGCTGGACTTATGTGTCCGACGGAAGATATTCCTTTGAGGTAGATTGTATATTTTGAAACTACTGGAATTACGTGGAATTATGACTCAAACTTAAGAGTGTTAGTGTATTTTACCTTAAAATTTAACATGCTATCAAAGTAGCAACTACCCCATTCATTGGTTCTTTTGTTGATTCATACCATGTGATAGGTAAATTGATTATATCTTGAACATATAAATATAACAAAAGTCTCTCCACTTATCATCAATTGATTTTAGGTTGGATATTGATTTTAAAAATCCAACAAAATATATTTTGTTTTGGATGAATTCGGTGTATATAAACAAAAGAGAACACTTGAGTACTTAGCTAATTAGTTTATACATAATCCTCTTGCTTAAAGAACAAGATTCGAATCTTCCTTCCCTTAATTAAAAATAATAATAAAAAAAATATTGGCATATCAATTATGCGAAAACTTGAAGAGTCAAGAAAAGCAGCTAGTGCTGTTCTCATGCCTGGGACAAACATGTTACTTTATAAATGTTTTTTACAGCTAATCAAAATTCTTTCTGAAATCGTATGAAATAATAAAAACAAGTCAAAAGCAAAAGACTTGGGCCATATAATACAGTTTAGCAGTTGACTACTCTTACCCTACATCAATTAAGTGTAACAAAATGTAATATAATCTGTAAAGCTGACATTTAACATAGCCACATGTCACATTAAGTCACTTATTTGGAAAATTGCTTTATTTGATTAAGAGGAAAAATATCCATCTCAGTCAACATTTTTAAACAAAAAATTCGTAAACAAAGTTATCAAAATAAATTAAGACTCTTGGGTGATTTTTTTTGCTATTTGTTATATTCTTTCTTTTTTAAATAATAAATAGAAAATAAAAAGCAAGAAGTAAGAAAATGAATATAAAACAAACCAATCTAAGTGGAACTTAAATAAGGGTATGTTTGATAATTCAATTTTAAAAATTACTTCACGGAAGATATTCAATGAAAAAGTGATAAAAATTAATCTTAAGTAGTTAAAAGTTAATTAATGTATTAACTCAATTTTATTTAAAGAAAAAGTTATTATTTAATCACATATATCTTATATTCTTTTTTTTTCCTTTTGCACAAAACTTTAATAAAATATCTAGTCAACATTTAATTTTTAATAGCGTACCTTACATTTTATATCATAAATTCAATACTTAAAATTTTCAGAAAAATTCAGAACTTAATTTTTCTGTGTTGAATTTTTAAGTTGATCAAACAACACTCTAGTTTTATTTCAGATATATTCTAATTAATTATGTAAAGAATTTAAAAAATTACCGCAAACTATGTGACATTTAGATTTAGTAACATGAACTTTATGCAGTGTTCCAAGGAATTGCAAAATGTAATACACACTTCGGCAGCAAAATGTAGTTTGTAACACCTATTGTAGTATAAGATATTTTATGATGCAAAAAGTGATTGCAATTTTATGTTTACTATTGTTATTGCTGGGAAAGTAATGTGGTTTCTAATATCCTATTGCACCATAATGTCATAATTATATGCTGTGAAAGAGATAAACTTTGCAATATAATAAAACTTGCTCCGAAAAGATAAATTTCTTGCAGTGAAAGCAACAGCATATTACGGCAATTTAGTGCATCATTAGCCAAGAAAGTCAAATGCAAGTTGGATAGAAAGGCGAACGAGAAAGTAGCTTTGGCTTCTATATTTATACAATTCTCTACCTAGTTCAGATTTGTTATCATGAGTAGATTTCAAAAATAGTTGGAGAATTTTTCAACTTATATATATGTGTGTGTGTGTATGTGTGTGTGTGTGTCAGAGAGACAAACTCTTTTGTGTTAGTTCAATGCCTTTAGCATAATTTGAGAATTACCTAAATTCTTAGTTATGATTCCAGCTGTTATGTTTGAGTAAAAAAAGTCTGCTATTGAGAAATTTTCTGTCAAAAGGAATGAGAAAGTGCTAATTAATTTATCGGTCAGTCTACTTAAATAATTATTATTGAAAAGAAGATAATTAAAAGCGTCCAAATTTTCTTCAATTGATGTCACTAATTAATTAGGTAAAAAGTCGCTTATTTTTGTCTCTCAAATTCCCTTTCTGGATAATAAAGCCAAACTTGACCAGCTTTCGGCTTTCAACTTCCAACTTTCAACTACATAGAATCTACGCTACCCTCCTTTTGCAGAACTTTTCGTTAATTGATAATTCAAGAGGTAAATTAAGGTATATATATTATTTTCTTTTCCCATGGAATTGCATAAGCAATATTGTTGTATCTATTGTTGAATTCAAGTTTTCTGTACTATAAAATTAAGCATAAATTAAGTCGGTGTTAAAATTTGTAATAATCCTTGTCATGCAAAGAAAAAAAGACCCTGCTAATTTAAATGCATTTATGTTCGTAATTATCCATATTAAAATGCTTTGAAAATCGTGGAATCAAAAATCCAATCTATTTTATACGATTCAAATGCTGACTTGAATTGAGCAAAACTTCAAGGATTGCAAAAGTGGGCAGTGCTAGATCACTAATATGTAGTAATATTGAAACCCAAGCCACAGATATATGTATTAATTTTCTATGCATGAGGTTGCACATTAGAATTCAATAAACATGCAAGAGACAAAAATTTCCCAATCTTTTCTTGAGAGAGAATGTTACACAAAAATTAAGGCAGAATGGTCATAAAGGAAACTTTGCTTGACTCGCAAGGGAAATAATTAGTAGATCAAGTCCCCTGCTTTTTATTTTCCATCGTGGAGGAGTATGTATTTTATTTTGGTAACCTTTACCAGATTGAATGTATTAAGACATAAAACTGACTGATTTTGTTTAGCCCGCCATAATCGAAACATTGACTAGATCATCACCTTTGTAACCGTGGGGTAAAGCATGCTTCAGTTTTTTATATCAAACCTTTTTGAAGGGGACTGATCCAGCCCTACAAGCTCCTAACCTGATTGAACACTTTTTCATGGGTCAAGAAAAAGCAAAGTCGATCTGTAATACTTGAGGTTACCGACACTATCTCGCTAGATACGGTTTCTATGAAGATCTCCACATGCATGCTTCAAACAATACGGCATTTCCATTTTCAAGTGTTTGCTTTACACGTGTCCCTTTTTATATGATCAAACTCGACAGTACATTGCTAGCTCAATCTTTGTACTTTCATCCAAAACCCTCTTTACGCATGCATGCGCTAGTTTTATATATAATGGAATCCATAATGACAATGGATACTACAGTATACCAGAATTTCCTTTTTGTTAAAGACAAGGAGTATTATTGCAGCAATAAGGTCTCATTGTGGTGACTTATAGTAGGCATAGCCATAAAGAGGCTTGCAGAGCATAAGAATCCTAGAGAGCCGGAGTCAGCAGAAATATCAGTAATGGGTAGACCGGATGAGGTTGATAGACTCCATACAAACGCATACAACTTTGTATCCCTAGCTTGCCTTAAACAAACCAGAGACATTACAACCCAATACTCAGCATCAAATTCAGCACAAAGTGCTAAAACACAAAAATAGTAGGAACGCGGTAAAATAGAACATTGCATAAGAGAGCTTCAATAAAAGCCAGCCCCATAATGGTCTTCAAAGTAGGCTTTGCAATTAGAAGCTCAGGACGCCTGCTTTTGCTAGACCATTCGTCATTGTGTTCGCCTCATGCAAGATATGGTTGAAGGATATCCTTGTGATGCAATGCATAAACCTCAGTTGCATTAGAAATGGTTTTCATACGCCATGGGACCTTTAGGTGATCATTTGCCCACTGAATAGAATTAGAGGAATCACTCTTTATCTTTAAGTGATGTGTTGTGGCCCACAAGGAGGATAGAAAGAAACTGACGCCTTCCTGAATGGCATGAAATTCTGCATAATTTGAAACTTCAATGCCAATGTGATTAGAGAAGGTACCACTTATGTAGCCAAGATGATCTCTAAGCACTCCCAAAATGTCGTAGGGGCCATGCTTCCCTTTAGAAGCTCTATCAATGTTTAGTTTCAGGGAGTCTTGGGGTGGAGAAAAAAGTGACAGGGGCATCCTTGTTGGGGCCCCTTTTGAGTCGAGAATTGAGCAGTAGTTGTATCGTTGATTAACACTGAGATACAGGCAATTGCAATGTATTATTGTATCCACCCTTTCCATTTGGAGCTAAATCCTATGAGTTGCATGGTATAGTTCAGGTAGCTCCAATCTATGCTGTCGAATGCTTTCTCAAAATCAACTTTAAATAGGAGGCTACACTTCTTATTCTTTTTTAGAGAGTTGATTAATTCATTTTCAATCAATGTGCAATCTAAGATTTGTCTTCCTTTTATAAAGAAAGACTGGTTTTTTCCTATAACAAAGTTGATGATTGTCTTGAGTCTTCTATCAAGGACTTTCGTTAAGATTGTAGGCACTGCTTACAAGGTTATTAGGTCTAAAGTGGGTTAGTGATGTGGGTTCACTTATTTTTGGGATCAACATGATAAAGATGTGTTGATGTTTTTGTTGAACTTCCTCAAATTTATAAAAATTCCTCATAAAGGATAAGATCTCATTCTTAAAGATAGGCTATAGTTTCTTATGAATTTTCATGTTGAAATCGTCAATATTAACGACTTTGTTTTTGTCACACTATTGAATAGCATTCTTGTTGGAATAAGCCTCGCAAGCAATTGGATTGGTGAATGCTTAGATTCAATCATGCAATTATATCATTCATGCTAAGTAATTAAAAGTTTTCTTTCATCAATAAGACAATGATTATAAAGTTTATTGGATGAAATCCATGAGATTAATATACCTTATAAGAGAATTGTAAAGTATTACAATTATGAGATCTTTATGAATTAAAGTATAATTTCTAAATGTTCCTGGTTGATGTATCATTGAAACTAGGCATCAAAGATGCTTAAAACCTAATGCATTCTGTATTCCTTACTTGAAAAGTAAGTTACTGATCTCATAGATTGAAGTATAGAGATATTTGAAACTAGAATGTGGGTGTTTGTTTTTGGAACAAGTTCATTGAATATGACCTGCCATGAAAAGTATATTTGATATCTCACTCTAGTGTCTTTGAAATACTTCTCATGTGTTAGTCGTATAAGTAATCCTTAGACTTGAGACACCATGTTGTCTTATATATGGAGTGTTATACTTTGATTTTGTCTCTACGCGTCTTACTAAGGATGTCAAAATAGGATCGATGTTATTGGTTATAACATGAAACATGTGAAGACAAATAAATGGTCAAGTTAGGAATTATCACCCCAAGTGATTCAAGAGACATATCGTAATTGTTTTTGGTTGATATTAGCTTATTGAAGTCTTTGGCCAAAGTGACTTAGAGAATAGAGATTATGAAAGGAGTTTCATAAGTTTCTGTAAAGCTAATAATCTAATTGTAAGAACAAATAAGGAGATCAATGAGAGTAGACACTATACCATGCTCTTGTCATCTCTAAGATATATGATGAGAGAATGAATTAAATTAAAAGGCCGATCACTGAAAGGTTGAGTCAAATCATTTTAACTCTTCTAATATTTTAGTGGTCATAATGGATTGTTAGATCTTGTTCTTGGTTTATGAATTTTAGATAATTAATTTTATTAATGATAAATTTAAAGAATTTAAATTTATCTAATCCTAAATTTAACTTAAGGATTATATGTTAAATTTATTGCCAATATGTTAGAAGCCTAATGGGTCATGCACCTAAAATGAATATTGAAAATAAAATGGGAGAAAGTGATTTAGTTGGACTTAATCAGATTAGAATTTATAAGCTTCTTAAAAACTTAATTAAATAGTTTAATTGAGTTATAGGATTAATTGGAAATTACATAAAAGTTATGTAATTGACCTAATTAGGGTTAACTTAATCCAAGGTATAAATACCTTGCTATAGCCTCCCAACATAAAAGAAACCTATAAACTTGAAAAACACTCTTACCCTATGTGAAATCCCACCTTAAGTACGAGGATAAATTAGGAAATCCTTAAGTGAGCATATAGATTATATATTTTAGGTATTAAACTTAGTTTTAACCTTTAAAAGAATTCATTGACACTTTAGCTTGTCTGCTGCTTTTGAAATAGAAAATTTTCTAAGTCTGAAAGAAGTCAAAATATATTATTTTTATATAATAATCTTTTTAAAAATTGGCAATAATGATTCTCTAGATTTTTGGATAACAAAAAATGACTTTTTTATAATTTTTGGAGTACGTTTGTTACAGTAAATAAGAGTCACAAATTTAATTACTTGGTTACAAGCTATCACAACAATTACTTGTAAGTAAACAGTAATTACTTGGTTAATTAACCCTAAAAACAAGTGGTTAACCACAATTACTTGGCTAACTAATCAACCGTTATACTAACCATCCTAACTAGTGTTTGTATTAATTTATACTAACTATTTATTAATTTGTCCTTAATACATATCAAAACATTTATGATGGAGCAACCAACTAATGGGGAAAAAAAACTTCATTAATGCAAGTTTATTTAAACTCCAGTTTGGCTATTTACTTTACCCATTTGATTTTTCTTTAGATGACGTTTGATACTTTATAATGCAATGTGATTACAAATAATGTGATTGCAAGAAAAATAACAGTACAGTATTTGATATACAAATAAAATAATGATTAAAATGCAAAGAAGAAAACATTGTAGTGTTTGGTTTACAATTACTTTACCAAGAATGCAATGTTAATTTTCAAAATTACCTCTATTTATTAAAATACAAATTTAATATACTTTTATTTTTTATTGTTAATTTTTATATAATATCATCTCTTAAATATATTTTTAATTTCATATATTTTATTTTTTATTATAATATTATATATTTTATTTTTATTTTTTTAATATAGTTTTTTATTATATGTTTTATTTTAATTTCTTTTACCTATATTATCTAAATTTTATTTTTTTATATTTTATTTTATTTTAATTTCTAATTCTTATATTATATATTTTATTTTAATTATAATATTATAAAATATTTTTTAAAAGTAATAAAGTTGAAGGGTAAAAATATCTTTAATAACATTATAGAGTGAAATGTAATGTGATTTCATTACAATCTTACATTGTAGTAGTCTATTACAAAATCAAACACTGTAATATAGTTTCATTGAACACATTACAAGGAATGTACTTTCACTTTTCTCATACAAAACGCTATCTTACTTCTTTTTTTTTACTTTTTAAAAAATTATTAAAAATGAAAGAAATGATTAAGATACAATACATATTCAAATATAATTATTTATGTCAAACCAGGCCCTAAAATATCTGTCATGTTATACATGTAACTGATAGAGTGATAGTACATTTAAACAGTTGGGACAATATTTAAAAGACAATATTATAACTAGAAATATGACTAAGATGATTTAAACCTCGAATAAGCTCAAATACGGATTTTAAGAGTAAAATTGAAAATTCCACAGTCTAGGGATTACTCAAAAACAGTGATTTGGAGTTCGAGTTTCGGTTTAAAGTCAATCGGAAAAATTGACCGATTATGGACAAAATAGTCATTTTGTCATTTAAGGACAAAATGGAGATTTCATAAAAGAATTTAATCACAATTGACTAAGAATAATTATATGAAGTATAATATGATTATTGGAGCATAATATGAAGTTTAGCAGTGATAAATGCAATTTCTCGGTAGTTTTGAAGCACAAGGGTAAAATAGTAATTTTACCATTAAAGGACAAAACGAGAATTTTTGGAAAAGATTCTGACAACAATTGATTAAGATTAATTATTTAGATTATTTAGAACATAATTTGAGGATTTAGCAGTAAAAAGTTTCAATTTTCAGTACATTTTGGAATATAGGGGCAAAATGGTAATTTTGTCACCAGAAGACCAAATTTAATTTTTCAAGAGAATTTAGATCAAATTTGATAAATTGGAGTGTGGTATGAGTTTGAGAAGTGAAAAATATGCCTTGCGGTAATTTTTCAATTTTTGGAACAAAAATGTAATTTTGTACTTTTTCGAGGGTAAAAGTGTAATTTTACAAAATTACACCACAAAATTTTTGGAATGATCTAGAAACTTCAAGAAAGCTGAATAGATAAGTGTGGAAGCTGATGGTGAAATTTGGGAATAAATGAATGGCTAGAATTTAAGGAATTAATTAAATATTAAAAAATGAATAAAATAATATTATTTTAATTTTCCTTTAAAAAGGCCAAAAAAATTCATTAAACCAGCTTGTGAGAAACGGTTAGAACCAGGCAAGGAGAGGGAAGCTGAAACCAAGAACCCTAGCTGAAAATTTAAGGGGAAAACAAGGAAAATCCAAGAATCAAGCTAGAAAAAGGTAAATTTCATTAATTTTCCTTGTGATTTTCACTACCCAAGCTTTATTTTTCCATTTTCATGCACAAATAAAATATGGGTATTGCTGCACCTTGCTGGCTGAATATTTTTGGATGGATTTGATGCTTGAATATGGTGATTTTTAGGTTAAATGGACGTTATTAGTTAGGTAATAGTGATAGATTTCAAGAAAACACATTTTTACATGTAAGAAACCCAATTTAACCGAATTTTTGGAGACTTTTTGGTGGCTGGAAATGCAGCAAATGGATATGGTTGAATGGCAATTTTGGTAAATTTAATGAATAGTAAAAGTAAGAATTAATTAAGAATTTTTAGAATAAAATTTAGAATTTTTACCCACTAAGGGTAAAATTGTAATTTTGCATTCTCAGACTGGTAAATTGATCCGTAGTTGCTACCATTGGGTAATTGGAATATAATCAAACAATTAAAAACTGAAACGGGTCAAATCGGAGTTAAAATGTGGATTTTAGATATTTAGACGTGTGTAGGCGATTAGGCTGAATACCGTATTTAAACGATTATTATGACAGTTTGTAGGACATTCCATGCATTCAGAGCCTGAAATGATTTATGAAGAATTGACACAATTTATTGAATTTTGTGTCATGGATTGTGGATAGGTGGTGAGTCAATTGTTTTGGATAAGAGACTGCACTTGAGGACGAAGGATAGGAGTATTTTTACTCCTAATACAGTGAGTAAACTTATTATCGTTTTAATTATCTAGAGTAGTTTTTATTCAATTGTGTGATTTTATGGAAAAATGGTTTAATTGGAAAATTATTGTGTTTTATGAGAAAATGTGATTTTGTAAAATGATTTTATAAATTTTTTGAAAAATTAAATGGTGATTTCGGAAAATAGAGTAATGGGAGACTGTTTAATTGTATTGCAAATTATTGTTTGAATTGTATGGCTTATGATAAATTGTGGGCATGACTGGCTATTTTTATGAATTGATAAATACATGAACTGCTTTGATTTGCCTTAATTGGTAAAATAAGAATTGTGAGCCATGTTATGCTATGATAATTTTATTTAATTGGTGGGATAATTGTGGTTGCTGCAATGGCGGGTTCCGTGGACTAACCTTTAGGAGGGGCACGGAAACCCAAAAATTTATTGTGCTTACCTCGGTAGAGAGGCGCGTAGGGTATCTCCTAAGGTAGGATTTGAGTTTACTTCACGCCTAACCACCTTGTGGTAGTGACCTCAACCAACGCCAAGGAACGGCTGAATTTCGAGAAATATGAAATTTTATAACCTTGGCGGACTCGAGTGGATGTCTCGGTACAAGGTAACCCCGAGTACATGTTTTGGCATGAGCCAAGTTTTAAAGATTGTGCATAAGCCAAGTGAATTATTGGAATAAATTTGAGTATTGATGTTGTGAAAAATATATTGATTTGAATATTTTATTTATCTCTTTTTTACTCGGTTTTAGATACTTTAGATGGTGTCTATTTACTCACTGAGATTTTATAATCTCACTTTTTTTTCCACACCTTACAGGATCAGAGCATTCATAGTTAGCTGATTCGATCAAGGACCACAGTAGACTTGAATCGACGAAAACTATAGGTTCATAGTTCCCGAGACATTCTGGTTAGTTTTGGAGCCCACGTATCACTGTAATTTAATTTTAATATTATAGTCTTTTGTATTAAAGTATGTAAAAACATAATTAATTTTTACGCTGCGAAAATTATTTATCAATAGTTTTATAAAAATTATTTTATGAGAAATTATATTATTTTATTAAATATTTTATTATATTCAAATAATTAAATTTTATTTCTAAATATATATTTTAGATACTTAAATTTATTTTTATCATGATAAATGTGTTTTATACGTATTTACTACATTTTTATCAAATTTCAAAATTTTCAATGAAAAACGATAAAAATGCCCTTGTGAGCCGGATGAAACTATTTTAGTATTTTTAAATTGAAAATGACTTGTGGTATTTAAAATGTGACATTTTGTAATCGTTGCTCACCGGAGAAGCGTGAAAACTGATATGAAAGCCTTGTGGGATTTCGGTCAATATTCGGAGTGTGAATACCTATTGAGACTTCGTGACGGTTGTCATGAATCCGATGAAGAGTTTCGAATCGTGACAATTTAATATAAAGTAAAATCATACATTTTATTAGTCTTAATTAAAAGTTAAAATCTTACAACTTTTACTTTTCCAAAATATTACTATTACTTTTTATATAATTATAATATTTTGGAAAAAGAACAAAATCGAATCTTAATCATTGTATTTTAAATTATTGTATAGCTTTAAAAAAAAGAATTATTTTGTTTAATCATGGAGTACGTCTGCCCTCGTGTCATTTGTTCTTTTTCTTCTTTCCAAGTGCAAAGTTTGTCGCTTTTTATAGACACAAGCGTGCCAATTTTATTTTGTAAACGAGAAAGGTGATATATGCACGTGGATAAACATAGCCTCCCGAATAATTCGCAAATGACATTTGCTTTAAAAACCTTTCGCCACCTCTTCTTCTGTGCATAGTTTAATGCAAACGTATAGAATAAAATAAATTTATGACATGATGTAGTGGTCCAAGTTGAAAGCCAAAGGCAGGATGGGGAATAGATAGAAAAGCCTAAAAGCTTGAAGTTATTACGCTAATTACCCAAATTATGCACACAAATGCAGCTTGACAAGTGTGTTCAAAAGATATTGCATTTGAATTGCACCTTTTTGTTTTGACGGCAAAAGGTTTTCCAATACTCTTAATTAGGTTGTATTTAATAGTTACTTTAATTACTTTCTTGTTTCCAAAGTTAAAATTAGTAATAATTAAAGAAAAATCCGTTTGAAAATCATTAATATATATATATATATATATATAGAACCCTAAAAGGATTCAAGTTAGAAGGATGTGTGGGTGATCATCAGCTGCATTCCACAGGATATTATCCTCTTTAGAGGTCAAAATGATGACCTATGAGATTTTAAAAAAGAAAAAACAAAATAGTGTTCTAAAGAGTGGGACAGCCAAGGTTGCAAATGTACACCTAAAAGCTAATGGCCGGCGTTTTACTTATTTGTCCTTTTCCACCTACTTCACCTTTAGTACACCTAGCGGCCCGTTTAGTTCACAGAATAAATAAAAATCAAATAAAATAATTATTATTTAATTTGATATAATAAATAAAATGAAATAACAATAGTTATTATAATTTATTATAGTATTTAATTGATAAAAATAATTTTAAAATAATTAAAAAATAGAGAATAAAAATACAAAGATACCTTTTATTTTATATATATATTTATTTATATATTTTAAATATTAATATTTTTTATAATTTAATCATTAATATTATAAAATATTAATATATTATTTATAATTTAAATGTTATTATGATTATTTCATTTTATTTATTTTTATTTTTTAAATTTTAATCATTTAAATTTTAACATATTAATATTTTATTTATAATTTAAATATAATTATGATTAAAATATTAATACTTTTAATTAATTTTTAAACTCAAAATATTTTTTAATATATAATTGAAATTTTAAACTCTTTATTATAATAAGATTTATTTTCATCAAAAACAAAAATACTCTTTATATAATTTAGTAAAATGTATACCAAAAGACAAAATTAAGTAAAATTTTTTTAATTATTTAATTTTTATTTTTATTGAAACTTTAAAATTTTAATAATTTAACAATTTATTATTAATTATTAGGATAATATTTTATTTTTTATTTTTCTCTATTTTTTATTTTTTATTTTTTATTTTATATTTTCACTTAATAATTTTAAAATTAATATTTATAATTTAAATGTTATTATGATTATCTATTTTATTTTAATTTTAAAATATTAATATTTTATAATTTATTAATACATTCATAATTTACAATTTAAATATTAATATTTTATTTATAATTTAAATGATATTATGATTAAAATATGAATAATTTTAATCAATTTTTAAATTTAAAATATATTTTTATAATTTATTATTAAAAACTTAAACTTTTTTCTTTTTTATATTAATTTAAATAATTGATGATTTAAATATTAACATTTTATTTATAATTGAAATGTTATTATAATTAAAATATAAATAATTTTAATATTATTATACTTAAAATATTAAAATATAAATTTTTTTATTTTTTAATTTAATGCATTAATTTTATAAGTTTAACTTTGTAATTTGTTAAAGAAAGTGAGGATATTTTAGTCTAAAATATTTTGGATTCTATTCCCATCGGTATGGAATAGCTAATACCATAGGAGATGTGGTATTAGCTATTCCAATGTTTAGGGTGATTTTGAGGAATACTCATTTCACACACCAAACATAGAGAGAAAATTTTGGGGAGAATAGAGAGAGAACGGCTTAGCCCTTCCCCCAACCAAACATATTATAAAAGTATTGTTACATTTTTCTTTATTTGTAAATATTTTTCATCTCATTTCCTTATTACATGTTATTTTTTTTAGATTTAGGATCAATATAACTTCAATCTTGAAGAGATTTACAAGTAATACATTTTCAACCTCTCACCCTCCAGTACTTGATCAATGCTAATTAAGTACCCACCAATTTGGATGAGGCATAATTATTTAATTAGGCATCTAATTTAAAAAATTTTCATTCTAGCATTTTCAGAAAAAATAAATTGAAGAGAAAGATCTCAATTCTCAATTCTCAGCTCATCCGTAACTATTTGCCTAAACATGGGTTAATTATATATTATTACACTTAAGTATATCCAATATTACTAAAAGAAATTAATAAAGAATGGCATTATAAGGAGTTCTCTTTCAAAATATATTTGGTTTCTAATTAAGCCACTTTGCTGATGTCATATCTAATTTGAAAAATTTTTTGATTCAGATTTTAAATATTTTTGTAAGCACGTAGATATTGTCACATAATAAAATAATTGACATGAATATATATTATTTGATTAAGATATAGTAACGTGAAATATCAAGTCAAGGGTCCATCGTCTTTCAATGATTGAATAATTAAAATAACAACACAAGATCAAAATATTATTTTTCAAAATTAGATTATCAAAATAAAAAATTATTAAAAATTAAGTGATCTAAAATCAATTAACTTTTTAATTAAACCACTTTGATGCCAAATCAAACTAAAATATCGTTCTTGTCTTACCATAGCCACCCCCATGTATCTCTCTTTTCTTGTTCTCTATTTTTAATTATTTTTCAATAAAATTAGACATTTCTTAAATCTTAGGATTCAATAATATCTTAGCAAGTCTTGTCCTCGTCTGAAAGTTATGGCTTAGGAGCGCTTGGTTTTTTGTTACAGGGATGGGCATTTCACAAATCACAACAAAGTAATTAATTCAGATAACCTTGCATACAAAATACCCAATGACGTAAATGAGTAATATAGAAAGGATGAAGCCGTTCCATTTTGCTCCTGAAATTTGTCTCTCTGAATTGAATATGCTTCAACTTTGCATCTTCAAGTTGTAGATAGAAACCCTTCATATTTTAATTATAATAGAAGAGAATGGATTGATAGACATCCCATAAAATGAACTACGGGCAGTTGCCTCTTTTAAACATGTGAGGTCGGCGCTAAATAGAGTTGAACCAGCCGCTATTGCTACAGTTCTTTTCGGTTACAATTTCATTGAATTAAAACAAGGTTATATTTGCTGCATGAGGGAATGTTTGGGAGGGTAATATGATAGGAAGGCAATAAATAATATGAAAAAGTTCTAGTGTCTGGAAATGGTCGTGGTTACCCACCAGGCAATGTTGGTGGAAGCCCTACATTGAGGCTTTCTTGGGTCACAACCTTTTGGGCACAAGATATGGCTGTCCAATTTCTGTCCCTTTGAGAATTCGGTATTCATATGTACCATAGAAATTAGAGCAGAAATATATGTTTCATGTTTGGCCTTGTTTTTATAGGAATAGCTTAATCTGACTATCCAATCATTTTGTCTATGAGGTTTATCGATTATACATCAATTTCGTACATGTAAAAGATGTAAATTAAATTTTAGATATACAAATTGTTGAAGGACAGTGAATGGTGTTGGGAAATGAGTTGTTTATCAGTTTGAACTTTAATGGATGCGTTTGTGGTAGGCTTTGGTTAGGAGAGGATAAGTCAAAGGTCAAGGGTTAAGAGCGTGACTTTTGTGCTCATGATTGTTACGAGCACTTGGAGTAGTGACATTGGCACAGCAGGAACAGAGAATATATGACGCAGGAAGGCACGCAGGCATATATGAAAACTTGAGATAATCAAGTTAAACGTGAGGCAGGCAGGCAAATGCGAAAGGGACTCGGTCTTTCATTCTCCCACTACCAAAGCTCAGCTGCAATTTCCAATCTGGCGCACGGATTATGTTGACCCTAATCCAAAAATTTGGGGCTTTTCCATTCTAGGAGGGAAAGCTGGTATTTTGGTTCGCTCACTCTTGAAAGTTTTATAGCAGATATTAATGAGATTGGAAATTAAGACCTTATCCTTCTATAAGGGGACAATA
This sequence comes from Theobroma grandiflorum, assembly GCA_036013995.1. Lineage (NCBI taxonomy): Eukaryota > Viridiplantae > Streptophyta > Magnoliopsida > Malvales > Malvaceae > Theobroma > Theobroma grandiflorum. Next base: position 12,198,204 of record CP142130.1, on the reverse strand, counting down.
TTTATTCATCATTTTTTCTTTTGTAGTTATACATTTAACAAGTTAGAGTTAGACACTACCTGATTCAATTCTTTCTGTCTCCTCTTCAAAGTTTTCCAACCATCATAACACAAAACGTATATCATTAATTGATAGCAAAGAAAGATATTGAATTTCTAAATTCAATTTGTACTAAGGTTTCTTATAGTTGCATCGTGTTCCCTTATGGTTTGCTTTGAATTAGGGCCGAACTTCAACAGTTTTGATGTCATTACATAAGCAGATTAGATTATCCGAGTTCAGTTCCTTTATAGCTTTGTATGTCGACAGCTAGCTAGCAAATCAGGCGACCTCCTTATTCTCTGTGCAACACCTTAATTTCTGCAAGAAAGTTCCACAGGCTTGATGAAGGGATGATTTTTTCTGGTCACAGTCTCACAAATTAAAAGAAGAAAAAAACAAGGACAATGCTATCTGTGGGCAAAGTTTTCTTCGTTTGTCCGATTCTTTTGTATGCCATCAGATTTTTTAAATGGCAGATTATTATTCTGATCCTGATGAAACATGTAAATCTTGCATTTAACGAAAGATGACGAGCGAGGAAACAAACAAAAAACAAAGAAATTTGGATTACTGGGTGTGGGTTGGCTGCGTGTTGTAGCAGTCAGGGGAAGAGGCTGCTGCATTAATGCATGCATGGTATGACTTTCCAGGAAAATTCTGTGCAAAAAGTAACACTTAAATCAAGCAGGGAATTCAAGTTGTAATAGAAGATTGCTACTTAAAAAGTTCATTTTATTTGACAGAATGAGATTCGAATGCGATGGTAACAACGAAATCGTGCTAGCCGTCAGAAATTTATATAAAAGAGAATAAAAAAAAAAGGCAAAAGGCATGCCGATTATCTGTAGGAGGATGGCTGCTGTCTTTGGTAAATAAATCAATACTAGTAGTATTTTAATTCCTCCTTTTGTTTGCTTTGTTGCATGGCCCTGAGGCCTAGATGCATCTTGTGTGTGTGTTGTTTTTTTGTTTTGGCAAAATAAGTGTCTACGTTTCTGTTTAATAATGAAAAGAAAAGAAAAATCAAACACAATAAGAGGAGCTATGCCGAATACTACACAGCAGCCATCACATGGTGAACCAATTTCAGACAATACGTTTCAGAAAAGCAATAAAAAGGCCAAGTGCTGAAAATCGACTAGCTTTGTTGCAATCATATGTTGCATATCTTAATGATTTTAGATTGCATTATACACCACCCCCACCACCATGTCCCTCCTCAAGCAGTTAGTTCATGTTGTTAATAGTACTATCCATATAGGGCCAAAATATATTACTGATGGAGGTAGATCCGATTAATATTCAAAAAGAAATAGTCATCATTTTCCCTGTATGTTTCATTCAATAATTCTAATCAAATCTACATGCAACTTACAAGCACATCACTACCTCATTAAAACAAATGCAATCCCCTTTCTAAAATACAAAAAAAAAAAAAAAATGGCCTTGACCACTTTTCTTGTTCAATTTCAATAATGAATATCTCATGTTTTGATGCGTTTCACTATTAAAATGCAAAACGGCTTCCTGTTCCATCAAGAAAACGATCAGTATGCCAACCTTTGGCCTGCAGCTCAGACAAAAACGGAGTGAACATAGTATTCATCTTGTCATAAGCATCTTGCAAGACACTAGCACTTGTCTCATTTAAGGACTTCTCCATGCTTGCAGCAAATGCAGCAACTAGCCACCCTCTTAGTGCATCTTCCCCAGTAGCATTATGCTCTAACAACATGTCACACCATTTATTTCCATGACTCAAAACAAACTTCTCTTCAGGGAACATTTCTTTCCATTCATTAAGTATTGAAGGCTTGACGACCTTGTGCAAAGCCCTTCCTACTTTCACATTCCCAGCATCTTCAATTAGTCTCCCCGGAAATAGGAGATCTTCCCGATACCTGAGATCAGCAGGACCAGATACCTTTCCAGTCTGAGTTGCATTCAATTGAAAAATCAGACAGACGAAAAACCAAGCAGGCATGAAAGTATTGAGCTCAAACCATATAAAACAAACCTTTAGAAAATCTGCGACGATCATGGCAGTCCTTTGAGGATTCAATGTATTAACCGGAGCAGCTCTCATTTCTTCAATGACACTATACACATGTATGATGGAAAGAAGAGGTCCAACAACCAACTGCAATTTTTATGATTTCAGCAATTCGAAATTGCCAGAAATACTTATGTAATGTAAAAGCTCTTTGAAGGATAAAGAGTAGAAAGGATTAGCAAGCACATCCCAATGTTGCTATTGCCTTCTCTTGTGCACCAATACCCATTGTTAAAATAAATGACTGAAATCAGAAAGTTATTAGAATCTTAATACCTTCCCTTGCATCGATGAACAAAGAGTAGATGCCAACTGAATCCCAACTCCTATTCCAACAACATTGAAAAGTGTTGATATGGCCTCTCCTTTTGCAAATAGGTCACTAAGATTCCCTTCTTTGGCAAATGAAGAATATATTGGTAATCTAGTCGCCCTTGCAGCAACCACTGCCATTCCCTTGACATAGAGAAGTGAAATTCAACAAAGAAGTACTGATTAGGGAAAGGGTAGTATTTAGCATGTAATGGTGATGCTGTTTAAACAAAACCAGAAAGGCAAAATTTTGAAGTAAAAGCAAATGATGTGGGTCATGAGAAAAGCAAATTAACCAGAAATATGAGTATACCTTTGCAAAATTACCCAGTCCTGCTACTTCAAGAAAAAGATGAGGACATAAAGGTGAAAGAACTTCCAACCCAGTACCCAAATCATAGAGCACATCAGCTGCAACATTAAAAGCTTCTTCCTTTAAAAGATTCGATACGATATGGGTAGCATGAAGTGAAGGTTAGTTGACATTCAGCAAAAAGTATAATAAGAATACAAACCCAAAATTCTCCAACGTTTTGGATCTGAGTCCATCCTTGCACCCAAATTACTACATATGAGCTTTCCCATATGCTGCATTCCATCCTTCAATATCTGCTCATCAACAAAACAAACTACATCTTACCAAAGTAGCCTTGGACCCCATATTCAGAATGGATTCTTTAAAAAAGTAAAAGCTTACCCAACTAACTGCAGTTGCCTGTGCGGGGGTAGGCCGCAAACCTGCAGCAAATAACAGTGACTGCAAAGAAGTGAGAATGTATGGAAATGTCCTCATATATTACACTAATTGTCACATTAAAAAATATTCACAAATGTTTTCACATTTATAAATCCACAACTCTTCCCCTTCCCCTTCCCCTGTTTTTTTCTTCTACTTGTTCTTAAAGGATAAAAGTTAGGCAATATATGTAAACTACCGTTACTACAATTTGCAGAATCTGTAGGGATAATAAGGAGACCTGAGTTGACAAAACGGATAATGCTGCACTGGACAAGTGTTGTAATGCCCGAAATTGAGTGTATCTAAGGTAACCCTCGTTCACACTGTACAAACAAAACACCAACAAACAATAATTATAAGTTTTTCAGGCTAGTTCCAATGTCATATATTTAACGAGTAGGAATATAGAACTTTTACCTATATGGATACCCTGAGGGGAAAAACTTATTCAGGAAAGATTCAACCACTCTATGGTATACTGGTCTTGAATCATTAACCACCTTCACCTATACCAAAAGAAAAGAAATTTACGAAAAAGCCCAAAAGAAGCATCTGCAAGCAACGCCATTGATTTTCAGTGATAACCCAAAAGAGAGCAAAATTCGCAGACCAAGTAAACGTAAAATTGTCTGAATGGCAAGTGAAATTTTAAGATATACTCACGGAGAGGTAGCCGTCGGGTTCAAATTCGTAACGACGAGTGACGGAATCGGAGGTTTCGAGCCAGTAAACTGGGACTTCGACTTTAGGTGCTTTATCTTCATCTGGCTCCTTCTTTTGCATCTTCAGCTTCTCCTGTTTTATTGTTTTCCAAACCCAAAAGCCAAAGTAAATAAAAAGAAATACACATTTCTTTTTGGAGAAGAGAAGTTTGAAATGTTTACCAGTATGTTCATTCGGAACGAAATGAGAATTCCTTTAAGTAGAGCAGCGGGAGCGGCGGGAGGAAGGGGATAAGATAGATATTCACGGCGCGAGAGTCGGGGAAAGTCAGAGCGGAGAAATCGGAAACGGGAGGGGGCTTTCTAAAGATGAAATCATTATTTTTTTATTTGTGGTTTGGTGTTTGAGAACGACGCCGTTTCATTTCATGGGCTTTTGATTTTTTAGCCCATGCGTTGAACCCATATACCTCTTTTTACTCAACTCGACCCTAATGGCTAATTGGCCATGGGCCATGTCAAGCATAGTGGAATTACGAGCCCATTGAACTCCCATTAAGGTTAAGCTTAAAAACTGTGATTCGGGGAATTTTGATGAAAACCCACCATTCTTTTTCAAACCAGTTTAGATTGAAAATTTTGGTTCGTTTGGCACTTTATTTCTACTCCAATGTAAGCTTCCAAATACAATTCCTTACTTACCCTTAACTGTTGTAACCTTCAAGTTTAGGTTAAGTACACAATTTATTTAGATAAAATCATTTATGATTTGGAAAAGGGACAATATAGATATCATGTAGAGGAACAGATGGTCCTGTTCACTTTGGAGAATCATTCCTTGATTTGTCCCCATCCCCTTCTCCTCGAAACAAAACAAAAACAAAAGGTTTAAAAGGATGTATAAATCCAAAGAAAATACTAGAATCTTTGCTAAATATGCTGATTAATATCAAACTTGTTGCCTGAACTTGCCCAGAAGCTTCAACTGTAAAGGTTCATGTGCACTGCCATTGAACATTTTGACCATAGGTACCCCTGATTCAGTTTTAGCATATATGAGATACGATAAACCATTTGTTTTTGGTACACTACAAAATCCTGTAAATAACCTCTTCCATCACCAGTTGTTTTGAGACAAAAACAATCTAAGAGTAGACAGTAAAGCACGTAGGAAGGCCAAGAAGTATTTCATTAGATACAAGAGGTTTCACAATGTCACATCAGGATCATCATCGTAGTCAAAATCTGGTTCACTAGAATGTCTCATTCTCTTCGCCTCTCTAGCTCTTCCTTTCTTTGGTTTTCCTCTGTAAAGAATTCACACATAAGTTATATATTGTTAGTGTTTTAGAGTTTTAAAGGATTTGCAGGACTATATCATCCTTAGTTGTTGTTTTCAAGCATTTTAGATCTAGGTAATGTTTGCAAAATAATAACTAAGAATGAGGAAAATAAGTTAATGCCCTTACTGTCCATTAGCAAAATAACCTCCACCCTTGGGCCGACCAGGACCATAATCTGATTTCATTTCTGATAAACACAAAGGAAAAACAAACAATAAAAATCAAGAAAGGAAAACTGTCAATGCATCTGCACACTATAGGCTCACCATCTCGACCAGCTGCAATCTCTTCAGCCTGACCAAATAAACAGCAGAAGAAAAATCAGTTGGAAAAACCTCCAAGTGAGAAAAATGAAGTTGTAAGACACAATTCTTTTTTCTCCATCCAATTACTTTGAAGTTAATGAACATTAGCTGCGGTGAAGATAGAACAATTATTTTACTGAAGGTTTCATCTTTTATCAATTCCATGAAGAGTATTCCCATATATGGGTAGTGATGATATGGTTAGATCTCCATCACTATTAAATAAAGTGACGCTATGCTTAGGAAGTGCAACAGGAGCTGCATTTTGATGATGGCCTAAAGATCACATACTTTTGAAGTTCCATTTTGGAAACACTTATAAGGATGTAGAATGGCCAACAATGCATTAATTTTGAAGAGTACGGTTGAGGAGTGCTAGAAAGGCTTTGGCCTATAAGGGCATGTTAAATTTGGTGCTTTTAGCAACATGATTCTCCATAAAGTTACATTCAGTTCATGAACTTCTCTGTAGATACTAGAATGGTTGTCATGCAATCGCTCTCTGAGTATGCAATTGAATGCAAAACAATATAAGTCCCTAGTGAATGAGTATAACAAAAGAGAAAGGGAAAACACCCTCCTCCCCCAAAAAGAGAAGAGAACAATGGAAAAAATGTGATAGAATAAGGAGCAAACATAATCTTATCCATGTTCTAACATCTTCATCCTACTAACAGTCGCACGCGCTTCATTATTCACATGCAACACTACCTAAAAGAATCATGATTCAACATTGCCTATACTTCAGTTGTAGAAAGACAAATCTTCAAGTGGGTATTGGCTTTGTGCCAGCATTTGAAGAAACCAATCTCATACTTCACTTCATTTCACATGGACAAGAGGTAGATATACAGCAAACAAGAAAAGAAGAAGGGGACAACAGAGGGAAATTTAATTTAAGAATACGCACTGCAGGTGAAGTGACCGAAGATAATGAGAATAGCCTATCTTCAGGCTGGAACTTCCTGGACCGCTTCAAGCTGCAAGACAAGTTCAATATATATGCTCATATACAATAATTAATTGCATAGGACAAGTCTGCAGACCTGGAACTAGTTAATGTACAGAATATTTTTCCCTCCGTTTAGAATTGAATTATTCTAGAGGAATGTCATACTATGACTTAAGGCTCTTATCAACCCTCTTGGATTTACTTGTCATTTATTTAAGCAAAGAACTCATCTAATGTAATGAGAAACTACTATAACATTACATAGGCAGAAGAATAAACAATAAAATCAAGGAACGAAAAACCCAAAAAAAAAAAAAAAAGAAAAGAAGGGGAAACGTATTAAAACAGCCACTTCGTACAGTGCAGTGTTCTTAGATGAAGAGAGGAACCCCTCAAAACCTTTCAAAACGTTGCCGCATTGGCTTGGATCCTGTAAATAACTTGTCTCCATATCATACACCTGCATTTATACTCCACCAATATTAATCGAATTTGAATAAAAATTGGGGTTAAAAAAAGAAGAAGAAGAAAAAGATGAAAATACTTGTCTTTCGATGTTTCGAAGCTCTTCTTGAAGCCTGGCTCTTTTACTAAGCAGAGAAGGCAGCACCACTGAGGGGGTTGATGATCCTCTTTGACCTAAAAGAAAGTTTCAATTCAATCTCTTGTTTTCTCTCTAAGAAAAAAGGCAATGGAAAATTAAAGACAAAAAATCGACGGGGAAAAAAATAAGTGTGATCACAACGGCTACCATCGTGATCCATGTTTTCGCGCGAAAAACTTGGTGATTATTAGAACCATAAAGCCTAAGTAGGGAATTCCCCCAAATCTTGATTATGAAACCTTTTGTCGGATCCCCCTTTCCGAAATTTAAACGTTGAAATTACCCGTTTTCAAAAGGTCCGAATTGTCTACGTCAGTTGTCAGTACGATCCAGATCTTCCAGGGAAGAGGATTTCGCCATTTCTTTCGCGAGCAAAATGGCCCATAACGTAAAGAAGTTTGGGCTGGCTGGACAGAGTTGGGCTTTGGAAAATGGAAATAGGCTTTTCTTTATTGTTTATGAAAAAACAGGATACGCGGCGAGTAGGAGAAGAAGTTGAATGGATGAGGATGCTGATCTGGAGCGCAGCCCTGGACGGCAGAGATTTGCAAATTCTGGTTTGGTTCGAAGGTCAAAATGAAAAAGTGACTTTTGAGGAGATTCCCTGTCAGTTTCGTCTAATCAATAAAGCATGCAAATTGGAAGCGTTACGCGTACGCACCGCCCCACCTTCCTTTTCTATTTTTATTTACTGTGTTCTACTCCTTTTTCTTTTCCGAAGAAACCTATGTCATTTTCAATTTTCTTTGTCAAGTATCTTACACTTTTTGCGATTGTTTTCTTTCTAAAGTATTATTAGATTTTTTTAAAAAAACAATTGAGGGAGGGGATTTTAATTTTATTATTTAGATAAAAAATTATATATTAATTAATAAATTAAATATTTAGATATAATATATTATTATATTATTACTAGTGGAGTCAATAGATATTTTGTAATTGAATTTTTTTATTATCAATTCAATTAAGTCAGAATAAAATATTTTATAATTAAATTTGAGTAAAATTCAATTAATATTATTTATTGTGAGTTCAGATAAAATTTAGATAATAATTTTAAAATATTTATAAAATTTAAATATTTTGTTAAATAATAAAATTTGAGTTAAAAATATATAAATAAATAACCAACATCTTACGGATTGATTTTTTTTACTATTAAAATGAATTTTTATATAAATCATTTAAATAGTATATTTGCAAAATATGCATAATAGAGAACCAAATCCTAGCTTTTTGTTAGTAAAGGCAACGCCCTCAGAATTGGAATCTTTTCTTTTTGCTTCAAATAATAATTTAACTAAATTTCTGTGCCTGACCTCACAAAAATGAAAAAGTCCAAAGATAGCATTTAATTATCCTCCTCGTTTTTTTAAAGTAGTAGATATATGAACCGACCATGTTTTCCCCATACTCTGAATATAAGTCCCACCTCTCTCTTTCATTAATCTCTGCCTCTGCCACTGCCTCTCCTCTTGTTACTAAACCAGGCCCGCTCTTCATTTCCTTCTTACTTTGTATTTTATTCCAAACTTCCTTTTGCTGCCATGTCGTTTAGAGGACTTAGTCGGGTATCTCTCTTCCTATTGCCTTCCCATTCTTTCTTCTTTGGTTTTCTAAATTCCTTTTGATTTGTCTAAAAATGTTTAATTTGCTACTTCTTAGGCTGATTTCTGTCCTAACCAGGAACAAGAATATGTTTAGCTCAAGGGTTTTCATTTTGCTTCCTGTTCAAAAGAAAACATTCGGTGCTAGAAATGATTTGATGGGCAAGTAAAAATAGCCAAGCAAAAGGCCTTTTCTTCCTTTTTTCCTTCTGATGAATCAGCTTGACAGCTTCAATAATTGATGTACTGCTTTGGATTCTGAGGCTATCCTTGATATTCTTGGGTGCCAAACAGAGCTTATTATTTCTTTTTAACTTGAGTTTCTTCAATTGCATGTCCTATATGCAGTTTGGTTTCCACAAAATTCTGGATTACTTCAAATGTTTCAATCTTGGCTTCAGAATTTGGCACTGTTTGTTGGAGATGACTACTTGTTCAACAAGTTTAATTTCCAAAATTAATGAACTTACAAACCCACTTATGATCATCTCTTGAAAATATGAAAATTTTGATAGCTTTGATTAGTTTTTAATGTAATAAACGTATGACAATCTGCTTCTGTTTCCAGCCTAATGCTACATCAGGCATGGGCGTTGCTGATCACAGCAAGGATACTTTTTTGGAACTGAAAAGGAAGAAAGTTTACCGCTATGTGATATTTAAAATCGATGAGAAGAAAAGGGAGGTTGTGGTTGAGAAAACCGGTGGACCTGTTGAGAGCTACGATGACTTCACTGCATCTCTGCCTGAGAATGATTGCCGATATGCTGTCTATGACTTTGATTTTGTTACTTCTGAGAATTGTCAAAAGAGCAAGATTTTTTTCATTGCATGGTTAGTTCTTGCTTTTTGCCTTTAATTGTCTTTATATTGCAATTTAGCATATTTGATAGGAGTTATTACTTGTTAGTTGACAGCTAGTTAACTAGACACCTTATCTAGCTATTCATCTTAAGTGCCAAATTTCATTTGTTTATGGCATTTTAGCATAAATATGGTGGCTTGGCTTTGACCTCCCGGAAGATGTGGCATACCTATTACTCGCTAATACTTCAGTTTGAGAGAGTTTACAACTATATTTGTTAGAATTCCTTTTCAAATGCCCTTGCCTGCTACTATATTATCCATTAGCTTCATGCAGGTTATGCTTCAGAGTAGTCTGATAACTTTTTTCATTTTTTTCAAATGATGCATATATCCGTATGGTACCCCTTTTCTGTTCTTTATGCATATTAAAGGACCTTTAAAGTTCTATGTGTATTTGCCAAGTTGGTTGCCCTGCAGCTAGAAAGGAATTTAAAGGAATAATAGGCGAGGCCTATGTGCTTTCCATGGCGGCATTTATGAAGGAATGCCCTGAAGGAGATAAATTGAGGACCATTATTTTGCTTGATTTAGATTTACGTAACAATAATTAGAAATCTTATTTTGCTGTCTTAGTTTTATACCTTCTCGGCAAGAAAGTTACTCTTTGGAGCCTTTGGTTACACTAGGGATAAAAAATGGCCCTTTTTTGTGTCATTTATGTACATGACATCATTATTGTTGTAACTTATGTGGCAATGGCACTCCTCTCACATTTATTAGGTTAAAGAAGTTGCCCATCAGATCTTCTTACCTAACAATCAGGTTTTGTTGATCAGGTCCCCTTCATCCTCTCGAATCCGTGCAAAGATGCTTTATGCCACTTCAAAAGACAGGCTTAGAAGGGAACTGGATGGGATCCACTATGAGATTCAGGCTACTGACCCTACAGAGATGGATCTTGAAGTTTTAAGGGATCGTGCTCACTGAACACTCTGCAGTTTAGCTGTTTCATTTGAGGAATTTCCTTCTTCGCTTTGCCGAGTCTGAAATTAGTCCTCCTTGCTTCATAAAGCTATGTGCAGAACCTTTTTGTGACACAAAATAGTGTATGTCTAATCCTTGAATAACCAGAACCTGGTGAAGCTGATATGAAGCTCTGGGCCAATACTATCTGGTTGCTGTTAATTCTGGTTCTTTACTGTTTTTTTGCTCTCAACGAAGAAAGTAAGTCGTGGGTATTTGGAAACTCTGAAACTATTTTCAGATATATTGGTATGTCTGATTGTTGTACTCTTTGCATCCCTATCCAATGCATATCGTGTTCCAGTATTTGGATGTGGAGTCCGAACACAAAAATGAAACAGAAGTTACCCGGGAGGCTTATATAGGTTGAATCAAAGCGAAAGCCTTTTGCTGCATAAATTAAGGGGCATCGCTCTAGAATGAATCAAGAAAGCCAATATAGTGCAGGAATATTTGCTGGGCTGAATAAACATTGAAATTCAACGCCTATGCCTATTCGGCTATTCACAAGCTTCCTTGATTAGTAGCCATACTGAATGATCTAATGAGGAATAAAATAGGAAATGACAGAACCCACTAAAATTGCATGTTCACCCTTCAGGAAGGTTCCTTGCATCTCCCTTAATTTGTCTTATAATGATCGTAACCCTAACACGGAAACCCAACGAGTTCAGCATGCATTTCCTCAAGCTTCCAGATGCCACTGCTACATTCGTACTGTGGACCCAACATTTGCCAGCAGAACATTTGTTCCAGTAGGTTCAAATTTTCCAACAAAAGGAGAATGAATCTGTGCGAATTGTGAAGGAAGAATGGAAGATAGCAGAACAGCGAAGAAGAAATGCAGAGGAAAAGAAAGATGATTAATCGGAAGAGCATTTTATCACCGTAAATGAAGCATATGTTGGATTTTCTACTAAAATCAAAGTGTGCACTTACATTATTTATTTTTTTATTTTATAAAATTAAGTTAAGATAATTTGATATTAATAAAGAGACAATATTATAGCTCATCATATAATCTAATAAAGTGGGTTAGATTTCAATATTAAATGTGAACTTAAAAGTGTAAACATATCAGGAAACTCTAAATCCTATGTAAAAAGGAAAGATTAGGTCCTTCTTTTGTCTAAAACAACATTACTATCTCACCCATTGGAGGGTTACAAAGAAAATAAAGAGGAAGGTCTTACTGAATACTAGTAGTCATTCTCATCAATATTATTTTCGTTGTTAATTTATGTATTAGAAATTAAGTTCGCTTTGTGTTTTAAATTTTTGCTATGATAGATCTTAAATTAGTATAAATTTATCTGTATATAAAGTCTATCAATTGGTTTCAGAGCTTATTATAGTTTGAATTTATTATCTAATTAAATATTATTTTATGTTATTTGTCATAAAGTTGTATTATTTTTTGTGATTTGACATAAATTTGTTATGTTTAAGTCGATATCTTTATGGGTTCAAGAACTTAATCTTTTGATCTTATCAGTAAATATAGAACTTTTGTTCCTCTTAATACAAGATTGAAATCGATATATAATAACTTGATTTGGCTTGTAATGAGAGAAATTAAAGTTTCAAGTTTCAAGTTTAAGATTGAAACCCAATTCTTGATTTGATTAAAACCCCTTAACTTTTATGTATTTAAGTTCGATTTTATCTCTACCAATCACTTGTTATATGTTATAGAGATGAATCATAAGTTTTGATTGTATAAAAATTGATATAAAGGATCAATTATTGAGAAAAATCATAATGGGTAATGGGTATGAAACTCGAAATTTTGATCTAATTTATCTTGATTTGTGATGTTTTGATTTGTTTTAATGAATAAGTGTTGGAAAACAAAGTCTTAATCGAGGTTTGGAATGATTAATTTCAGAAAAGCACTTGAAAACCTGAGAACTAGAGAAAATTTGGCATAAAAGACCAGAACGGGTCAAATTTGACCCAATTGGGTCGAGTTTGATCTAACTAGAAGTTGAAGAATTAAACAGTTGGGCAACAAAGTCGACTCTCAAATTTAGCATGTGGGGGTTTGTAGGGGCCCATTAGGCCCATATATTTCAAAAAAAATTTGCTAGTTCATCTTTATTTGCTCAACTCTGCGTTTTGTGTTTTTTTTTTTAATTTTTAATACATGTTTAATATTGATTTATTTTTATGTACATTTAATTAATTATTCTTGATATTTTTGGTGAGATATTTCTACAATTTATGTAACATAAAAATAATATTTATATGTTTAAGTTGAATGGTAGCATGTACTCTCCTTAGATATTTGTGTGTTTTATATATTGTCGGGATAAAGTTATAGAATACAAATTTATAATTAAAACCATATAAAATGATATTTTTTAATTTTTAAATGCAATAAGTTTATTTGGTGACATAAATGAAGGTTTAAAGACTGAATATCTCATAAGATTATGTTACATGTGTAGGTATGATTTTAGAGTATAATGTCCCAGATTAATTATGTTAATGATAAAGTAAATAAAATCATATCATGAAGTTTATATGGGTAATATAAAGTAATATCTTGTTATGGGAGAAGTTTCATTTATGTTAGTTGATTCGTAGTCACAAAAGTGGCCAATTGAATACTGTTGTAGAATTATCATGCCCACGTATTTTAGGGATGTTTTGTAGTTTTAGTGTGCATGCATTCACCTAAAGGTGGTGTTTTTACATTAAAATTGGAAAGTAGCATATAAAAACATGTGTGTGGGGATTGGTTAACTCTAAATAATTTATCCACCTAAAAGTAAGTGGTAAGTTACAAAGTTCATTATATTCTCATGACCATTTTTATTTGAAAAGGTTAATATAATTATATCATGCATTCAACCTAAAAGTGTTTACAGGATGATATGCCTGAACCTTTTGAATATATTCATTTATAGTTTTAGAGTATTTTGATTAACTTGCCACTCCTTCCACCACCGGTAACCTTTAAACCCCCTTCTCTTCCTCTTTTCCCTTTTTTTTTTAATCTTTTTACTGATTGTTTGTCTGTGTTTTCTTCTCTTTTTTTCCCCTAATTTTTATCTTTTCCGATCATTTTGGATTTTTTTTTTTTGCTTCCTTCTCTTTTTGGTTTGTGTGTATACGGATGTCAATGGGTCGGGTACCTTATAATTTCGAAGTACCCGAACCATAACCCTATTAAAAATTAATTACTCTAACCCTATTAATTACTCATATAATTTTAAAATTACTATCCTAACCTTAACCCTATTATTTTTTTACTATCCTATAATTACTATAACCCGTTTAAAAACTTGATTAAATTAAAAAATTATTAAAATTTATTTCATTGCTACCCAATTACTTGATTAAACCTAATTAATAATGTAATAATAATTTATTTATTTATATATATTCATATCATCATATTAGTTATTTAACTAACTATATTTTAAATATATTATTTTATCCATATATAACAAATGAAATAGCTAGTTTAGATGGTGGAGACGGTGAGTATTTTTTTCGTGGCATGGGTTCGAGTCCTCTTACATTCATTTTATTCAATAATTTAAATAATAATAAAATAAATAAATGAATAATGTAAATTGGTACTCGCGGAATTTAGTTAAAACATAATCGGGTAGTGGGTATCTAGCATGTGATACCCGAACTTTACTTGAACCTGACTCGAAACTGCTCTTAATCCGCTTATAGGGTACCTTAACTCAATTTAACCGGATCGGGTACCCGCGGGTGCCCTATAATAAGATATCCGTTGACATTCCTATGTGTGTGTTTATTTGGGCTTAATGGGCTTTTAGCTTCAAAAGCCCAAAAGGCTCAAATTTGAGTAGTGCTTGGATTGTCTTTAGGCTTCTAAAGCCCAAAAGAGTCCAATTAGAATTGGGCGCAAATCAGATAGTAAATAAAATTTAAAAAAAAAAAAACAAAAGTCAAGTTAGACTTTAAATGGACGTTGCCTACACTTTTTACTCGCTCCATTCTTTGACTTGGTCATCTTTTGATAGGTTTGAGAATTGAAAGTACCTTCCGTCCAAGCCATCAGGACCGTCCAGTGTGCGTTAGGTGAATTGCATTTTTATATTTGGATAAAGCTATGCACACCCTTGACAATAACATCATGTGATTCAATTGTGGATCTGATCTCAAGGCAGATGCTTCGGAGAAGAGCAAATGAAAAACTACATGAAATTAAGGCATGCAGCATAGCCCTGCATTGCACTCCCCTTGGCTAATGTTTTTTTTTTAAATTTGATCCCCCTGGCTAATGTTAAAGTTGGCAACAATTGAATCACCGATCAGTAATATTTTAATATTTTTTATGTTTGAATGACCTAATGAAACTTAATTTTTTTGAAAATTGTTATCATCATTGTCACTTTAAGGTGAATTCTTAATACGGAGATACACTTGGAAATGGGTTCACATAAAGTGCTCAACTTGAGCTTTATTTGCTAGGAAAAATATCATTTGTCCGTTAATTTTTGGAATTACCTTCTTCGCTTTGCCGACTTTGAATTTAGTCCTCCTTTTTTTATAAAGCTATGTGCACAACCTTTTTCTGACACAAAAGCAACCAAGGCCACCTTGCACAAAGAATCAAGCAAGGCGTTAAAAGTCTAACCGCTGCTTTCACTCATCTGTGTGAATGTTAAACAATGTAACCAAAGTCAAGCAACAGATAGAGCTATCAAAGAAGACTTGAATCGAAGGTAGCAATACTGCCGGTCATACTCTCTTAAAGTCTTGTCGTGTGAACCTAGGGAAGCTAAACATGTATCCATGGTCCCCTGAATAATTTTCCTCGAGAAGATTTAAGGGTAGAAGTCAATGCATTGGAATGGGCCTGTGATATTACTAAGCACCTAACCCTTTATTAGACTGATCTGGTTGAAGAAATTGCAGGCACTGGCAGTCTAATGTGGCTGATTTTGTTCGACTTCAATGACGCCAACACTTTATCCACACACCACGTGTATCAAATGACTTTGATAAATGCCAGAGGCAATAACTCTTACGCAAACAGATACTCATGAGCCAAGGCAAAACGGAACCTGACTTCTTGGTTCAATTTTGATGGCCGCCGGCGAGCCGCAGGGCGCTCGTTGATTTATAACTAATGAAAAGAGATAACCATGGAATTCTCTTTATACCCATCAACTTTAAGGTACAGAACAGAAAACTGAGGTTACTAGAATAAGGTACACATTAAGGGAAAACAATGAAAAGTAAATCTGACATCAGACTATAGTCGAATTAAAAGGGTTTTACAAAAGTTCAACTTATTGCTCAGGAACTGGTTTATGGATCCAACTTAAGCAACTGGAACCGTCCTGTGGTTATGAGATGATAGCTCTGCCTCTACCTCTGCTCCATTATCCTCGTTCTCACCCGACATCTCTTCTAAAGATTTTCCTTTCGATTCTGGCACCAAGAACGTGAACAAGAAGCCCAAGGCATTGATTGCACCTAAAACAAGGAGTGAATTCTTCACCCCAATACCTGCAGGATACCCTGCATCTGCCTTGGCCTTATCCTTATTCTGTGCCAAATACAAGAACCCAAATGCACCAACAATAGCACCAAGCTTTCCTGATGCTGCTGATATACCATGGCAAGTGGACCTTAACCTTGCTGGGAAAATCTCAGCTGGTACAACAAATGTAGTGGCATTAGGTCCAAAATTTGCAAAGAAGAAAGTCAAGGAGTACATAACAACAAACCCAATTCGGTTGTCCTTATGGGTCCAATGGTCGTAAGGGATAGCCAGTGCAAACATAAACACTGTCATGAAGAAGAAGCCCATTAGTTGGATGGAAAATCTTCCAATCTTATCAATGAAAGCCACTGTGAACCAGTAGCCTGGAACAGTGCTGCATAGAGCAATAAGTGTTTGTGCCCTTGCAATTCTGAAAACTTCATCAAGGGCATTCATGGTCTTTGCAGCAGGAATCCAACCAATTGCGCTAAAGATGTCCTTTTGGAACAAATTTTGGCTGTAGAATGCAATGTCAAGCAAGAACCAAGTGGTGGTTGTTCCAAGCAAGTGAAATCCATGACGTTTAGCAAACTCTTTAGAGAACAAACCAAATGTGGATCTCTGCCGATCTAGTTGCTCTATCTTTTGTGGCTCTGCCTCAATGTCCATCTGCAGGACCTTTGACATATCAGATGCAGCCTGCTTTGCATTCTTAGCAACAAGGGCAGTGTAACGGGCAGTTTCAGGCATCTTCATCCTCCAGTAGTAGGTAAGAGCAGCAGGGAGTGCTCCAACCATCAAGATAATACGCCAAACGTAGTCTGTTTGTGGAACAGTGGAGCCAAGTGCATCAACCTCATAAGGTGGAGCATCAAACCTGGCCTTGAATGCTGAGGATATAATAATTGCAAAAATACCGCCTGCTAAAATTCCAAAACCTTGCATTGCAAACACTGCAGCAATAAAGGCTCCACGAGTCTTCTTGTTAGCGTACTCAGACATGATGGTGGCAGAAAGTGGATAATCACCACCAATGCCAAAACCAAGCCAGAACCGGAAGAAGCAAAGGGTCGCCATGACTGATTTAGGGGTATGGCCAAAAGAGAGACCTGATGCAATAGAGCATATGACCATGAGCATGAGAGTCATACCATAGACCTTCTTTCGGCCTAGCTTATCACCAAGCCAACCAAAGAAGAGCTGTCCTGCTAGTGTTCCGCAAAACGCTACTCCATTAACAGCAGCTGATACATTGGGAGGCAAAGTTCCAGGTTTCTCTGCGCCATCAACATGGTAGTATATGCGGCCAAGTAATTTGGTGACAAGTGATATGCAGAAGAGATCATATGCATCAGTGAAGAAGCCCATCCCAGCGATGATGATTGCAGTGAAATGGTACCATTGTGTTTTGGCTACATCAAGGGCGTTAAGTACCTGTAATTGTTCCCCTGCCATAGCTACCTAGCTCACTCACAAGCTTTTTTATCTGCTCTCTCTCTTCCTCTGCAAAGATGGAACAGAAAACGGGTTACAACCGAAACAAAGAAAGTACCTACAAATAAGAATCAAGATCAGTTCCCATATCTGACTTCCAAGTTTTCTTTCTGACTTCAAAGCTGCTTTTCTGACTTTCTTAGCCAAGTAATTTATTAATTCTACATCCTAGCATTAGGTCAGTGCTCCCGCTAATAATTGGTTTCAAGCAAAGTACCATATTAACCTTCAAAGTTCCAAGTCAAACTAATTGGGTACCAAAGCATAAACAAAAACAATAATACAAAACGAGAGCAATGCCTTCTTTTGTGCA
Organism: Theobroma grandiflorum; assembly: GCA_036013995.1. NCBI lineage: Eukaryota > Viridiplantae > Streptophyta > Magnoliopsida > Malvales > Malvaceae > Theobroma > Theobroma grandiflorum. Next base: position 12,180,469 of record CP142130.1, on the reverse strand, counting down.
GACTGAATAGGCAGCAAAATTGTTTTCTTAACTAATTTAATTAGGACCATGGTGACTAAGAAAAAGATATCAGTAACGACTATATGTGTTACAAGAAACTTGTCATTTATTTATTGGATTATGTTAGATGATCGAATCATTCCTGTTGTTTTTCCGCAGTTGGTACGCTGAGAACATCGTTTGATAAAGTCAAGAAAAATGGCAACTCCAACTGCTCCTCCTTGTCTAAACTTTTTTTACAACTCCAAATGTTAGTCAGCCTAGTGTAGGGCTACATGATACCGATGGAAATGAATGAAACAGGTGAAGCTGGACCTTATACATGGTCCATGTCCTAGGCTATTCCAATGTGAAAATGTACTTTAAGAAAAGGCTACTAGCAAGGCAAACACCACAATTATTGGGAGAAAAAAAGCAGGGAGAAGGACAAAGGAGAATTCCATAAAGTCAAAAAAAGCACAAACCACATTCACACGACGTCACCACGTCAGCCACCTACATAAACAGGGGAGACCATACCCCGTATTAATTAGAATATTAAATGGCAATTCCAACCTCTAGAAATAAATGTTTCCTCCTATATTTAAACGCGTGGAAAGTAAACACTTTTCTGGTTAAAGAAGGAGATAGAGATAACTGCCCATGAAAATTTGATGAATATATATTATTCTAAACAGACTGTCAAAGCATCTCATATGAAAAGGATCCAGATCTTTCAATTAAGAACAATTCTGATGAGCAAAAGGAGGGAGTGATGGTAACCGATTTCTATTTTTAACTCTTGACCAAAATTGTAGAGAAATAGGAACACCCTTATTACTACCTATTTGTTTTCATTCTTGTCAAAAAAGATCTACAATTACCCAAATAGAACCAATTATATATCCCATGACTAAAATGTTATTTGGAAACAGAGAGAAAAGAGCAATCCATCAGTTTCCAGCCAGGATCATAAAAGCTTGACAGTGCACAAAGATAATATACTAAAAAGCCTTTTGTTCGGTCAACGGAGTAACATTTTTAAAAGCAACATGAAATGTGATATACTATATCAATACACAAACGTGATCAAAGCGATCATTGATCCATTAGTCAGGTTAATAATTTCTGGACCAAGTTGCATCTGAACCAGGATGAATCAGACAAAAAGAGATTACATAGATATAAAAAGAAAACCCAGATGAATAAAAAGCTATTCCTTGTCGTCATTAACAGACAGCATCCGCCATTTGCATGCATGAAGGACTTTATCATACACTTGAAAAAAAAACACTGAAAGAAACAACAATATCGCTGAAAGAATACGTACGAGACAAAAGAACAAAAACAAATCAAAATCCTGGAGAGAGAAAGAGGGGATGTCAAAGACTGTAAAGGGGAGATTCTGAAACTGACCTGTCTCTTTAAAGTGTTTGTGTTTTTCTTCTCGAAGGAATTAAAATAAGAAAGACAAAATAAAGGAAGAAAGGAAGATTTGGGAGATGGGAATTTGGTTGATGCAAGGAAGTGAAAGGGCAAGCAGGAGTATTTATATGCAACGTGGTGTCACCAACAATCCCCAAATATGCCAAATGCCCACCGGTATATTCCTTCCCCACCTCTTTTTGATATATTCATTCATTCAACCCCGCACTCTCCTTTACGACGCCGCTTCCTATTAGATTGTCTAAAACAAGGAAAGGAAAGATGGAAGTAAATTAGATTAAGGATAGATGGTAGACAACTGGGTCCAAGGCAGATGTGTTTGTTTCCCTGAAACAACTACTCCAAAGTCAAACCAACTGTAAAAGCCGTCTGTTTGTGTGCGTGCGTGCGTGCGTGCGTGTGAATGTGTTGGATGGCTCATGAATCCGCTAGTTACTCACGCTTCCATTGAACCCGCTCATGCTTTTTATGGTAAACAACAACTTAAATTGTATATATCTCTATTTCTTATCTGTTAAGACATAACAAGGATGGTTCTCCTAGACTACTTTTATTTCCAACTCATCAACTTCTTAGTCCAAATATCTCTTGATTTATATCCATTGAAAACCATACCTTATTTGCACTCTTGTCAAGTATAAATTCATAGAGTTCATATTTTTTTATTAACCAAGTTCATACTTATTTGACCAAGAGCCTTGAATATGGGCAAATAATATGATAATATTGTCAACATATATGTTTTTTTTTTTGGGAAAAAAGTCTAGGAATTGGAATTTTGGGAAAATAATTATATCTACATTAGATTAAATAAAAGTTAAAGATCAATAGGTTGTGATAGCACAAATTATTAATTCTTGCAAAATGCTCAACAATTTTTAATTTTTTGGGTTTGATCTGTTTCAATTTTTCCGCTTTTATTGTGAAACCACAGAAACACACCTATGACTAAGTCTATAACATATACACATGTATATGCGTGTGCACGCCATCATGATGAGGCCAACTATTTCAACTTCTATTATCTTAAATTTAAATTCAAGGCAAATTTCGCTTGTAACTTGCACATATGTGCAAATCTTTATAAGTTACATTTCACATTAAAAATGTGAAAAATAACAACCATAACGAATCAAATCAGCAACATTAATGTTGGAATTAAGGTAAAAGATTTAAATGTCAATAATAGTTAAACATGCTAATTAACAAAATGATAATCTCTCATGTACTTAACGAGCATATACCTCCTTGCTATGTTTGAATCTATAGGGAAAAAAAAAGGGCTAAATGTCATTGTTCTTTATTAGTTGAATTAGAGTTTGGAGTAAAAGGCTATTCTCTCTCTCCATACTTCCCAAATGATATGAAATTTCTCTCTTTGTTTGGTTTCATAAGTATTTACCAAATACGTCAGATGCTTGTAATTGTGATGTAAACAAAAAAGCTCTTGTAATTGGGTTTTGCTTTCTCATAATAAGCTTTGGGGGCTCACTTTCGCGGAAACACGTGAGCTCCGTCCTCTGATGTGTGGTTTTCGGCACTAAGCATTGATATGAAACACATGTGAATTAGGTTTCTTCGTTTTTTGTCTTTTCCCCAAGTCGACGTCAACCGGTCAAGGTTACCAAATTAATTTCACATCGACGACTCAACATTGCAAAACGTTTGATGACTTGATGGATGCCAATTGGCAACGTTAAACACGAGTCCATGACGTTTTCAGTAACTGGACCCCCTAGTAACCTTATACCCGAACTGGGCGTGGCCTCCCCAATTTGGTTGGGGATGTTGACTTGGGTGTCCCTAATCTTAGAAGAAAGCTCTACACTTTGATGAATTGAACATCAAAAGCTTTTTTCCTTTCATTAATTGTTCCTATTGAATAGGAGGAACAGCCAAATTTGTTTAAATAAGGAATCTTGTGATTTGGACGGACCTAATTAAGATATTTTATGTTGTATGATCTTTGACCCACAATTTATAGTTTATTAACAAAAACTTATAGTATATGTCTCCGGCGGGCTGTGGGCGTCGCCTGAAGTCATGTTGTTATGATTGAGATGTTAACAGGGCGGAGGATACTTTTTACTCATCCCATTCTTGACTTGGTCATCTTTTTTTTTTTTGAACAATAACTTGCTCATCTTTTAATAAATTTGAGAATTGAAAGTAGCCTCCCAAGCCATCAGGACCGTCCAGCATGGAATAGGTGAATTGTATTTTCATATTTGGATAAAGCTATGCACGCCCTTGACCATTACCATCATGTGATTCAATTGTGGATCTGATCTGGAGGCAGATGCTCCAGAGAAGAGCAAATGAACAACTACATGAAATAAAGGCATGCAGCATAGCCTTGCATTGCACCCCCACTTGCCTAATGTCAAAGTTGACAATCATTGAATCACCGATCAATAATATTTTAATATTTTTTTATATTTGAATGATATAAGGAAACATACTTTTTTTTGAATTATTATCACCATTGTCATTTTAAAGTGAATTCTTAAAACTTAAAAACACCCATTAAACGTTTCAAATCATAATCAAGTTTACAATTTCTCATTATCATGAATTTTTTCATGCTAATTGAACTACGATTTTTTTTTCTTATCATTATCAATACTCTTTCATCATTTATAACAAATTCAAGTAAAAATCCAAACTTCATAAATACCCAAAGCAAATTAATCAAAACCCAAACGTAATAATCAATTTATATGTTGATTTGAGTAGCAAATTTTGAAAAAAAAAGGGAAAAAAAAACATTTCAATGCTTTTGTCTTAGTTGGAAAGACCCGGCAATTCTCATTGGCTTCACTTGTTTGAATGAAGAAGCTTTTCATGTTTGCAGCTTCAAACTCAGCAAAGGATAAACACAAAGAATAAAATAAAATAAAAATGTGCGAAACAAACGGAGCCTACTTTTATCCATATCTACTCTGCCAAAGTCTGCACCTGTACTCCCTCAGATTAATGTACATGATGCATCAATTTCCGTGTCGGCCTGTCTCTTTTATCTTTCTGATTATATAACCATTAATTTATTAATTAATTACTTTGAAGAAATAGCTGGCAATAATTTTTTTTTATTACGACTAATTTGAAGGCTATGATTTAGTATAACACTTTCCCATCTCATTATACTTACTTTAGTCCATAAAGAAATTAATTTGAACTAGAACTTGGATTTAATTAAATCTCAGCCGCACTAAGCCAGTGGATTACGTTGAAATTAATTTTTTTTTTTTAAAAGCTAAAACTCAAGGGGTGGAGAAGCTGAATAAAAAAGAGCTCCTCACCCATGTATACAAAAGAGCAAGGGTAAGAACCGGCAAGCAAACACAAGCTCAACCGAAACTAACCCCTGTGCAATCATTCCCCATAGCAAAAGAATGCTCAAAGTTGATATCTCTACAAATTCTAGAGCAATCTCATACATATTTATCAAAATAGGAGCGGCTTAATAAGTTTAAAGACTTAAAGTAAAATATTTAATAAGATTTTTTTATTGAAATTAAAAAAATTATTAAAATTTTATTCTTTTAACTTTTTTATATGTAAAATTTTTATATGTTTTAAATGGCTACTATAAAGTCAACTATCAAAATTTTTAATTCAAATAAATCAACTATCACATAAAATAAAAGTAATATAATAATATAATATAAATTCTAAATTAAAGTAAAAAAGCTTGTAAATATTAGAACAATAATACCTAATTGTTGAATATTTATTGTAAACCGTAAATGAGATTTACGGCTTTATGAAGATAATAACATAATAGACTTCTTGTGTTTTCTTTGGAGAAAAATTGAAGTTAAAGAAAGATGGAAGAAAGAGCAGATGAGAAAAAAAATTCAAAAGTAGATATTATACATTGAAAAAAAAATAATTGGTTTTATATATAGGAAAAAAATAGTTGTTGGAAATCATTAAATATGTTAATTGGAAATAGGAGAAATAAGTGAGAAAAAGATAGTTGCTAGAAATGATTAAATACATATGACCATTAGTTGATTGGAAATAATATAGTATTTTAGAAATTAGAAAGTAATAGAAAATTGAGATTTATTAAGAAAATAATTAAAAAAGTGAGAAAACAGTTAATTTTATTAATTATTTTTTATTTTTTTACTTTTTTAATTTTTATATATTTTTAATATAATAAATTATATTATAAAATTATAAGGCCTTTCTAAATTGAGGGCTTAAAGCCCTTGCTTGGGTGGCTTCACCCAATCATAGGTGAACCAAAACACACACCAACTCTATCAACTCAACATAGCCAAAATAATAAAATAGAAGAAATAAACCCTAGCAGCATGCAAAAGACAAGCATAATTTCAACAGCAAAATTAACAAAGCAACCCAGCATGGAAAAAAAGAACTACCAACTTTAATTAATCATCATTAACAGCACCTGACAAGTTTTGTGCTACTTTAGGTTGAGTTTCACTTATGACCCATAACAATTTATTGGCCCTACCCACTGCTTCTCTGGTTAAAGCATCAGAGCTGTTAACCTCAAGATATGTTTTATCTCTTATCGATCGATCTTGCCAAGTAAATTAGAAATTTGGATAACAAGAGGTCTCACTTTCGAGGGACATCTATTAACATTTTAATCCACTTGACCACATTACTAGAGTCACACTCAAGAAGAAGTGAATGAGAAGAATTCTACCTTATGAGAAGCCTTTCTCACAACAAGGAGCTCCACTCTAGTAGAGTCCGAATTTCCTATGGCTTTAGAAAAAAAGGCAAGTGTAGTACCATATTCATATCTCATAATGCCTTTGATACTAAACTTGCCAAGGCAACTTCTAGAAGAACCATCTGTGTTGAATTTGAGGTATCCATTTTGAGGCTTCTTCCAAACTTAAATTTTCTTGGCTTTTTTGTTTTGAATTGAGTTAATACCCTCATTTGGATTTTTTTTTTGAAGATTAAATATGAAATGTATTCATATCAAAAGGGGAGAACCTATGTACACAAAAGGAGAGGAAACTTGGAAAAAATTATCTCAGGATCTTACTTTGGAACTTGCATACAAAAATTAGCCAACAATAACCTAAGTCCTGTACAAAAGAGTTGACAAGTAGAAAACATACAAAAGACCACAACCAGCTCGAAAGCAAAAAGGGGTAAAGGGATAAGTAAGAGAAACAAACATAAATACTGTGTATGTTTCATCCTCTTGCAAATCATAAAGTTCACGTCATTCCTAAAGGTGGTTAGTGCCTTTTCAAAAGTAAAGGAAACTAAAGGAAGCTCTTTGTCACTAGAGGCCTGCATTTAAAACCCAGCAACAAGTAGCAGCAGACAAATAGAGGGCACCATCCAAAACAGTTAAAGGTAGAGGTGTAGAAGATCATGAATTTTGTCAACCCTTGATTTGGCAAGGCTGTCTGCAGCCTTATTACTTGACCTTGAGATATGCCTAATATGCCAGCCGTTAACCATTCTGTTTTTGATTTAGCAAATCTGAAGAATGAGTTATCGCAGTTACCATGAGGCTGTACTAGGATTGGATACCCAAGACACAATATTTTTGGAGTCGGATTCAATGATGATGCTATAGGAGTTCACCCATGAGGAGGCTACAATCAAAATCGTGGCCTTTCTCACTGCTAGAACTTCAGCGAGGTTAACGTCACCTTATCCAACTTTCTTGGAAAAAACAGGCTTGACAGCCCTAGTGTCATCCCGTAGTATTCTTCCAATTCCAAGAAGCCTTGGACAGCCTCTAACCGCTCTGTTAATGTTGAACTTGAGCCTACTTTTAGGAATACACTCTCATAGAACCTTGGGTTTATTTTGCTTTCTTGAAGTGGGGCTAGCAATAAAAGATGGATCACTAACAATATCAATAATATATGCATTAGCATTGGGTTATTTGGATTTGACTCACCATGCCAATCTCAATTTGATGATTTTCATCACATTTGTAAAATCCCAACTTTTCCCATCAAAGATCATTTCATTCCTATAAAGCCAAATGGACCAAGTGATGATGAAGAATGGCATTCTCCACACTTTTTTTTAAAAAATATCAACTTGGTAAAAGTTCTAAGCCTTAAAAAACAGGATAGTAATATTTGGCATGCAAGTAGAGATATCCCATTCATCGCACCATAAGCACCACAATCTCCAAGATTCAAAACAAGTGAAAAAGAGATGATTAACTGATTCTATTTCGTTGTTACACAACACGCATAGGGATGCCTTCGGTTGCATAAGGTTTCTTTTGACAAGTTCCTCTTTGACGGCCACTATGCCCCTAAGTAGTTGCCACACAAATATCTCTACCTTTAAAGAAGCTAATCTAGTCTACATATTCTTCCATAATTCCGTATCCGTGTCATAATTACTTAGAACAGATTTGCAAAAGGAGTTGACAAAATAATTACCATTCGGAGTGAGCTTCCAAATTAGTTTATCCTTAGTCTCTAGTTCGAGCTGTATTCCCTGTAGGCAGTCCTTGAACTGTTCCCATGCCTTCTTATCCCAATCAACACTTTTCTTTGTAACTCAACATGCCATCGCTACTCCCGATTGAACTAATAGCCAAACTCATATACCTTGTCGATTTTGTTTGTGGTGAGAACAAAGATGCGTGGGAAAGCCACTTTAAGAATAATGCCATTAATCTACTCATCCTTCCAAAAGTAAATGTTGGCACCGTTACCAATCAAGTAGCCAATACTTGCACAAAGAGAAGAAGAGAAACTCCCTAAAAGGGTAAGTGCACAAGTAATGTTTCTCCAAATGGTAAACATATGCATACCACCCGGATTGCAAGGTAACAAACTCAAGTTATCCCTTCCATTTTTCCTAATAATCACTAAATGCCACAAACTCTCATTTTCCTCACTATATCTCCAAAGCCATTTGTTTAAGAGAGCCTTGTTTTTCAATCGAAGATCAATAAAACCCAGTCCCTCATAATTTTGAAGATTAAAAATTGACTCTTAGTTCACCCTGTGTATATGATTTCTTTCATCCGAATAGCCCCATAGGAATCGCTTCTGAATCTTGTCAAGTTCCTCTTTCACTTTAGCAAAAATCTCGAATAAAGACATATAATAAATCAAAAGGCTTGTAAAGACCGGTTGAATCAAAGTGACCTTACCACTACTTGAAAGCATTTTGGATTTTCATCCTGTGAGTCTCATAGTGAATCAATATATTACTGAGTACCAGATATTAGTGGAGTGGTGTCTCGCCCCTAATGGAAGGCCTAAGTAAGTAATAGGTGGGGAACCAACCAAACATGGAATTTTATCTGCCCAAGTTTGAATCATGTCTCCCACCTTAATGCCGTAATTATTACTTTTTCGAAAGTTAATCTTGAGGTTAGAGATAACCTGAAAGCACTGTAAAACTTTCTTGATATTCAGAACATTTTCAATGTTCGGTTTACTCAAAATCATGGTGTCGTCTATGTATTGCAGGTGAGAAATGATGAGATCGCTATTGCCAATCTCCACTCCTTTACATAGCCTCATTGATGCAACTTTGTACATGAGCACAATACCAATAATGTTAAAGCGGCATGGGGAAAGATGGCGTCTCTTGTATAAGCCTTATTTTAGTTTGACTTTGCGAGATGGGGAACCATTAACTAGAATTGAGACAACAGTAGTAGTAATACATGTCATGATTTATTGCCTCCACCGTTCATCGAAACCCATCTTACCCATAACAAAGTCATGAAAGGACCAATCCACACTATCGAAAGCTTTTCCAAAGTCCATTTTAAAGAAAAACCTTCATTCTCTACTTTTTTAAAGATAGTCAATGAGCTTGTTAGCAATGAGCGTAGTCCGTGATTTACCTCTTTTTGATGAAAGTAAATTTGTTCGACCCAATGATGTACTCAATAACTACTTTGAGTCTGTTGGCTAAAACCTTTGCAACAACCTTGTACACACTACCTACTAAGCTAATTGGTCTATATTCTGTAAGTACCATAGGGTTATCACACTTAGGTATAAGGGTAATGATAGAAGTGTTCATTCATTCATCAAAATTTCCAGTGTCATAAAAATTGTTCATAAAAGACATAACTTTCCCTTTAATCTTCGACCACTGAGCTTGTAGAAAGTTAAAGTTGAAGCCATCCAGCCCAAGTGCTTTATTTCCATCACAAATGAAAATAGCTTCTTTCACTTTTTCCTTAGAGAACCGACTCTCAAAATTATGAGAAAATTGCACAGGAAGTGTTCTAAGCTCTATATCCCAATTGATAAGTTTAGCCATCGATCCTTGTCTGTAAAGATGTTCGAAGTGTCTTGCCATTTCTACTCTAATACTTAGAAGGTTAATGATCTCAATATTATTGACTGTTAACTTATCAACTTAATTCCTTTTTTTCCTTATAGAAGTGATGTCATGGAAGTATTTGGTGTTCTTGTCTCTTTCCAAAAACCATTTTATCCTTGATTTTTAGTGCCAAAATCTTTCTTCAGCTCGATAAAGTGACCATAGTTTAGTTTTCATTTTAGTAATTTTAACCTTATATAACCCTTATTTGTTGCTCGCTTGCCACTCATGAAGCTTCCTTTGAATTTCATCCTCTAAAGCTTTGATCCCAAGCTAGTAGTTATCTCTTTTTATAGCCTTTTATTTCTTAATTGCTAGTTTTGTGGCTCGGAGTCTTTAGCAAAGCTTTCCATCTTTTCCATGTTTCTTACCACTCTCTTCCCATGCCTCTGCAAAAACCTCCTTAAAGCCCTCATCATTGAGCTAGTGGTTAAAGAATCGGAAGGGTTTTGGTCCCCAATCAGTCTCATTCTCACTCAAAATAATCAAATTATGATCGAATAGGGAAAGCAGCGAATATTCTTACCTTAAGGTTGGGAATCTCCTAAGCATATCAACATCTATAAGTAATTTGTCCTGTCTACTAAAGGTTATTTCCTCTTTATTGTTGCACCAAGTGAATTTACTGCCACTCAAAAGGAGATCGATAAGACCAGCATTATCCACAAACTACTTGAAATTCCTTATTTCTCCCGTATTTGACACTGCCCCTGCTTTTTCATGACCTTATAAGACGGTGTTGAAGTTACCTCCTAGGCACTAAGGTATTGGTTTTTCTTTCATAATATCTAACAATCCTGCCTAAAGATCTTTCTTTAGCTTGCTGTCATTCAGTGCATAGATGTTACCAACACCACATGCCTAGTCCTCTTCCTTAAATTTACTTATCTTGAGAATGTCATTCCTACCCACATAGCTGTTGTCAATAGAGAAAAAATCTTCTTGCCATAAGGTGATGATCCCTCTTAAAGCCTATCTAACTCCATAGCAAGGCCCTTAAACTTTCCTTTCCCGTCAAGCAAATTAAAAGTTCTTTTATTAACCTTTCTCAGTTTCATTTCCTGGAGCATTACAATATTTAGTTTATGAAAATCCACCAGTTTTTTAACAGCCCTGCATTTCTTGATCCTGCCAAGGCCTCTAACATTCTATGTAAGAAATTTCATAAAAAAATTACCAAAAGCCCAAGACCTTACCAAACAGTGCACCTTAAGCCGTGCCTTCCTCTTGTATCTCCTTTTCTAATCTTGCAAATTCTACCACCATTTTTTCCTTACTGTCAGCAAACATCAAGTTCAATATTTCAAATGTCGCATGTGCGATCTCTGCCTTTACAATGATTGCTTGATTTTTATTAACACTATCGCTATCATTATTTGAAGTCTCTATGGTTTTCTTGCATTTCAACTCATTTTGCATTGCTCGAATTATTTCTTTTTGTTTAGGCTTTCATAGCTCAGCCTTTTCAACCTCAACAATGGCTTTTGGAGCCCCTGGTTTGAGATTCATTGCCTCACATTTCAAAAAGAATTCAATAGAAATGTTAATCAGCTGCCCCTAGCTTCTAGAATCGGTTGAGTTTTCATCAATATGTTGTATTGCACAACATTCCTTTCCAACAAACTAAGTTACTCTCCAGAATTCCTGGTCTTAGATTTTGAGGTGCTCACCAAACTTTCCTCTAAAGTGGTCATTGTCCTTTGTTTACGAAAGGATTTCTTACCCATTTGATTAAACTTCCATTTCTCCAGCAATCTACCAAGAAAAAAAATTCCTTTTCATGATTTAGTCTTTGCAAACACATCATGTCCTTACTTTCTTAGAATTTTTTTCCCTGTCACCTCAGAAGTTCCACTTGGCCAGCGAAAAGTCATCAACTGAGTCTCCAGATTCACCCATTAAGTCCTCCCTCTTCCGTTCAAAAGTCTCAATCAGTGTCTCAACCTCGTCTTTCTTCTCAATCAACTTTTCTTTTTTTGCAAGATATTTCCATGTGCGCTCATTAGCCTTGTGAATTTCTAGTGCTTGATTAAATTTAGGTTAGGCTACATTGCCTTCAACCAATTTGGATTCCCCATTGCAAGGCTCGCCCCATTTAATGATGACCCCAATAGGTGAATGAGATCCTTTAAGACTAGGCCAAGTTTTACTAGTCTCCCCAAATCTCTAGCATCTTTTTAGAAAGCTCATATGCCATGTGTGGGCTTTAATTTCATCCATATAGGCTTTGGCTTGTTGCAAGACATGTCCCACTTCTTGGTTAACTTCCTTGGGCTTGTCCATGATGCCATCTGGGTCATTCGATAATAAAGTTTCAAATCTTTAATGGGGTCTGGGCTCGCATGATTCACTTTTAGCTCATTATTCTTGTGTTAGAGAAAAAGCTTTTCATTAAGATCCTCCACTAACTTGTGTAGTTGACATTATTTTATTTTATTTATAACTTAAGGGCGAGCAGTTTTAATTTGAAAACTGTTAGGCTGACTCAAATGTTGCATAGGAATCAAGAAACTTTCTTCTTTATTAATCAAGTTGACGGAGGGATCGCTAGAGGCGAGGTTCGTTGTCGAGTGGCCTTTGGACTTCGATATTTCTTAAAGGTTACGGAAGGCCTTTTTACCCACTTTTTGATTCCCCAAACACGATGATGACTCATTAAAGTTGTTGTTCACCATAGCGTAAATTACAAATTGAGACTTATCAACATGTAATTGAGTGGTTAGGGGAAAAATGAAGCTGTCCTTTGCCTCAACCAGAAGCATAGCACGATCAAACCTCTTTTTAGAATAAGTGGATGCATCAACCGTAATAACGTTTCCCTATTTATTTGCAAGCAATTTGAAAAGATCTTCATGCCATAAAAACCAAGGAATATTTTTAACCACCACCCAGGTTGCACATTTATTATTCTTTCTTTCCTTCTTAAATGGTTTCAGAAACTTGAACCAAGGTTGAAATGAGTCACAGTATAACTCAATGAGAGACTTCGTGATGTCCTTGTTCTCAAAGGTAACAACAAGCCGACGTTTCTGAATCAACCTAAGTTCAACTTCTATTCCCTCTTTCTCCAACGCGTCGTGAACCTCCTGGAGTTTGGCATTTTGAATTAAAGTTCCCATCGCGCTATTGAAGACCCATTCCATATTTTTTCTTATGGTGGAGGGGTCGTACCAAACATCTTGGATAACAACTTTCTTGACCAGCTTGCCTTGTACATGATTTCCTGGTTGTTATTTGGATTGACTTCTCATATCCAAACTTAAAAGAAAGAATTTACTCCTCATCACAACTTCTTTGTATGAACGACCATCAATTCTACTATCAAAGAAGGTTGTTTTGTGTATTTAAGGTTTGTGTTTCTTTTGGTTGACTCACGGGGAGTTCTTTGCAATAGCCTTTTTCACATCAAGATATTTTCCATTTATGACACAACGATTGCCACATTGAATCGCTTTGGTCATTTCCTCCTCCTCTCTAAATCTGACAAAAGCATAGAAACCTTTGTTTTCATTCTTACCCCGTTGGACATTGATGTCCATCACCCTTCTGAAGGGAGAAAACCAATTTTTAATATCCAACTAGGTCATTTTAAGGCTTAGATTCCCTATAACAATAGAATGGGGGTTTTCTCTCCATTGATCAATGTTGTGTACCACCCATTCATTTTGCCTTCATCTCTCAATTTGTCTCAAACCATAGGGATTAGGATTCCTTGGATCTCCAACGTTGAAACGAACTTTGTTGAACACTTTCTTTATTTCTCTCTCTTTCTCTCATTTTCTCTTATCTCACCAACTTCTCATTTAGAAATCTAACTAAGTCCTTCAATTGAGAGTTTGAGATTAGGCCACTTAGTATTCATCCAACATGTAACTCTAACTTTAATAAATTCAAAAATTTGGCATCCATCCCATTCTTTACCATTAAAAACCATATCATTCCTTGTAGTCCAAATTGCCTAAATAATGACATACCATGCCATTTTCCATACCAATTCATTTTTCAAAGACAAAGCAAAATCAAACCATAACAGAAAGCATACCTTGGGGCAATAATGATTCATCCATTCCAAGTTCCATATGGCATTCCATTGCTACCACAACAACCATGTTTTATTGCAAGTGAAAAAAGGTGATTGATCGTTTAAATCTCATGCTTACATAGTAAACAAATAATTACGTTAGCATTAATAATACCTCTTTTAAGAAAGGTATGTTTTACGACCAACCCACCGCTTACCAATTGCCAATAAAAGACTTCAATTTTATAAGAAGCAAGTCCAGACCAGATCAACTTCCAGTGTCTCTAAAGAGATGTGTTAGAGGTTAAAACTTGCCTATAGAAAGAGTTAGAAGAGTACTCACTACTAGAGTTCCATTTCCATACGAGTTTATCACAAAACTCCTTTCCAACAACTTGATATTCGATGAGCTTGTTGAATTGATCCCATTACTCATGTTCCCAGTCAAAAATGTCTCTTTTTAACTCAATTTTCCATGACCATTCATTGTTGATCCACTCTCCAAAATCCTTGATTTTCTCTTCTCTTTTAATAGTCAAGGCAAAAACTTTACGAAAGGTGAACTTAAGAATACAACCCTTTATCCAATCCTCTGCCCAGAAGTTAATTCTCCCCTTATTACTAAAAGATATCCCTATACCATCAATAATGAAGTGACTATATTCACTAGTTCCATGGAGAGGTTTAATAATTTTTTTCCATATACCTGACCTTTTGTTGCCATGTCCAATACTTGGAAAAAGGCTATCATGATTAAGATCCAATTTTTGAATAATGATACACCTTCAAAAACTCTTCGGTTCATTATCGTACAGCCATAGCCACTTATTTATGAGAGCCTTGTATTTAGACCAAGATCCACTAGTCTAGGGATTCCCAAAACTTGAAAATTGCTCATTGAATCTCAACAAATATGATGGAGTTTACAGACAAGGTTAATGCCTCCCCATAAGAATCTCTTTTAAATTTTCTTGATTATAGTTTTGACTTTAATAAGAATTTGGAAAAGAGACAAGTAAAAAAAAAGGCATACTATTCAAATTTGACCTTATAAGTGTAACTCGACCTCCCATGGATAAGGTTTTGCTTTCCACGACGCAAAGCGACTTTCAAACTTTTGTATGACCGGTTGCCATATACTTACAACACCTAAGGCAGCTCCAAGGGGGAGTTCAAGATACGTAGAGGGGAATTTACCAACCTTACATTTGATCAAATCAACCTACTGACACACTAAAGTTTGATCAATATTGACACTGTAGAGACAACTCTTTAAGAAGTTAATCCTCAAATGGGAAACCACCTGAAAGCATTTGAGCAATCTTTTAATATTTATGGGGTATTGAGATTAGTGTCACAAAGAATTACCACATCATCAGCATACTAGAGATGCAAAACATAAACACTTGAGGAGTCAACCTCAACCCCTCATGTAAACTACCCATCCACTATTTTATAAATAAGCCCACTAAAAGCCTCAACAACAAAATTAAACAGTAACGAGGACAAAGGATAACCTTGCGTTAGACATTTTCTCATTTTTATTTCTCTTGTGGGTGTGTGTTGCTGGATTTAACATTTAAGTGCATATACCGTTCACAAGCAATATAATGAAAGTAAAGTAACATTCTCATGAGGAATTGCACATAAAAATTTACTAAATACTAAAATTAGAACAATTTAATCTTATTTAAACACTCAAATTAAAATTAAGACTAAACTAAAAATATGAAACTAGCAAGAAGAATAGCAATTAAAATTAGAGAAACCAATCAAAAAAGGCCTAAGATTACAATTTTCCCTCAACACTTATTTGAATCTCCTCTACTCTCTCTTAACTTACTAAATAAGCTTGAGTTGTTAACCTAAAATTCTAATTTATTTATAATCCTTTTATGATGTTATTATAAAAATATCTCTCTCAATCAATTCACTATATGTCTATGTAAATTGAATTAAAGAACTCATTAAGCTTAGAATCTAATATTCACTACATATGAACATATGACATGTAAATGTATTCCTACCTCATACGCGAATCAAATCAATCAACTCATCTAATTGATATTGAACATATGTTATTTCATTCATGGTTTATACTAAACTCTCTTTTTCAAGTTGCATTTAGGTTTTTAAATCAATCTAATTGGTGGTTAGTCAATTAGACACATTAATCACAAGATTAAAAAAAACAATTTAAATGCCATCAATCATAGGCAAGAGAGAATATTAAAAATTCAAACTACATGTTAGGTTCAATTGCAATCTTAGATAAATAAATTTAGTTTATGTTGAATAATAAAAACATAATTAAAGAAATTTAACCGTCAATAACAATTCAATAAAATCAAAAAAAAAAAAAAGAAAACTAAAGATTGCTAGCTCTTCGATCTTCAATCTTCCAAGTTTTTCTTGCTTTCTGGAGTGCTTGACGGCTATTTTTTCTTCAAAGAAACCTAGCTTAATGTGTCTTTAAATTGTTTCAAAAGATGCCTTTAGATATTCTCCAAAAAACCTAATTTTAATTAAACTTGAAAAAGCCTCTGCTTGGGATATCGAAATAATGCTGCGGCCTAAACTTTCTAGTGAGCGTCGAGTTTGCTGCCTTTAGTATGGTGCACTTCTTCTCCTCAGCACTACGGTCTCAAATCTTTGGCATCACGCTATCTTCCAGTATGCTCTATTGCACTCAAATAAACTTATGACGTGATTTTCTCCTTAATCTAAGCTGAATTGGGAAAAGTGATAAACATGAAAGTTGTAGCCTTATCTCTTAGCTTTCTAATAACTCAAGAATCACGTCAATTGAACCTCTAAAATGAGAATTATACTCAAAATACTAAAACATATATAAGAAAAAATATTGGTTATTCATGCACTTTTCTTCACTAATTGATACCTTTTCATTTGTACACCTACAAACGAATAAAACCAAATCAATACTAACTAAACTAAAGATAATTTAACATAAAACTAAAATAAAAAAACTTAAATTAAAACAACTCAACATAATTTAAACTAAATTAAGAAAAATAACTAAAAACATCTAATTCTGAACTTATATCTCAAAAATTTAACCAATTTAATTATTAAAATATAATTAAATAATTTTATAAAATAGAGTTATCAATGTGCCATTAACAAGAATAAAAATGACAATAGTCGAGATATAAAAATTGATCCACTAATACCATTTATCGCCAAACTCCATTTTTTTCAAAACTAAATCAAAAAATTCTAAAAAACTATTATCAAACACCTTGTCAAAATCCACCTTAAAAAACCCCCATTTCTCCTATTCTTTGTCACGAGGTCAACCACTTTATGAGATCAACCATTACGGAACTGAATCTGATGGAGAATTCTATGGCGATAACTTGAAAAAGTGAACAGTGTTGCTCAGAAAAGGACAGCGCCACAATGTTTTGTTCACTGTAAACAAAAACTATAAAATTCCTTGCCAATGTGAGGCAGAAAATGGAAGTTGCAGTACTGATCGTTTAGCGTTGAAACTCCAACGCTCAGGGGTGGGCTCCCCGTCGTCATTAATGTGTCATCCCCTTCGTTAATTTATTAAGTTTATATTACAGGAAAGAATAATTATTTGGGAGAGGGAGGATTCGTTTCAATAGAGAAAGTGAAAGGGAAAAAAAACAGGGACATGGTTTGTGCGTTAATTAGTGCCATGACAGGTGTCGTAACTAATTAATTCTAAATTTCTAAGGAGTAGTAATCAACTGCAAAAACTTGAGCAACTTTCACCCCACCCCCCACTATGGCGTTGGCAATTTGCAGCCATCTGCATTGCATAATAAAATATTTGGTCTTACTGGTTCAAGTCCATTCTCGAGGGCCATGGTTTAAAGATGAGCTTCCTTGATATTGAATTCAATAACTTAACAGTGAAATGTTTTTCTTTCCTATTTCTTATCTGAAAAAATATCTGGCTGATCGATTGCTGGATTGTTTTTGCCAACCTCTTTGTGTGTGTGTGTGTGTTTCATGCTTGGCCCTAGAGGCTAGTGGGGAACATGATAAAAAGGAAACATGCAACTTAAAGTCATTGAACGACCATAACTGTAGTACCTCACTATATGCATCACCTTTGTCTTTTTCTTTTAAATTTCCATTTTGAACAGCTAGCCCAAAAGACGAAGAAACACTTGGAAATGGGTTCCCACAAAGAGCTCAACTTAAGCTTGATGTGCTCGGGAAATTAAATATCAATGGCTACATGCTTTGGCACCGACCGTCTTTTAACTGTGATGATTCTTGCGTTTAGACTTGCTAAATCATAAATCAAATTCATATGATAAATGAAAACCAAAAAGCTATTAATGTAATACTATGCTAATTCAGAAAAGAGTAAAAGCTAGTTTGAAAGGATTGTTATTTTAAATATTATATATTATTAGTGAAGCTTTCAAACTCAACAACAGGGTTTATTGAATTGCCACATGTCCGTTTAATAATTTTGTTAATTTTTAAATTTCTTTCATTATAGTTTAATGAACGTGTTATAATGATCACTTGGATTTTAAAATTAATTTTCACCATTGGTATATAAGATGATTTTTTACAAGGGATTGATTTTTTTAGGAACATATAAAAGTTGTCAAATTCCTTCGCTTCATTACCTAGTAAATTAATTACATAGAATATAAAGTAATGTAAAGTAGGTGGCAAATTGCTATGAAATGATATTAGTAGTTTTAATTAATTAAAAGCTCCATGTTTTACCATGTAATTTTTTATAAGTCAATCTAGCTTGATAGGTCCCGCCACTATCCTTGGTTTGTAAAAAAAAAGAAACTGAGAAATGAATATCTATATATATATATATATATATATATATATATATATATATAGATCTATATGGAGCATTTTGAACTTGAAAAGGTTGTGGAGTGTCTCATGTGCTTGCCTACTCAAATATCAAATTAGACGGAGGACCCATTTGCGAGCTCCTGTTTCTTGGTCAAACCAATAAATTTGTATCACCTACTATTTATTTTGCAGCATATATAGGACCACTTTTCTCAACAGAGAATAGAAATTTGACAAGTATTCAAGCTCTCGATAAAGTAGTCAAAATATCAAACTGGATCAGTCCCCGAACACATTGCTTGCAAAGGGTTCCCTTTGGGAAGGTAACATGTCGAATTAATTATATATATCCTTATAACAAATTTTGCCCTTTTTCCCTTGAATGCCGGCCGAGTGCCCCTGATTGCATAGGTGCTGTACTATACGAAATCATTAACCTATTGAACGACTAGGTCCGTGTGGTTTAGCTTCCAATACTAGTTCAGAAATGTTCATGGAGGAAACATACATGCAATATAGCGACATTTTCCTTGGCACACATCTGGAAGATAAGAATCTATCTTCTTTGTCATGTGGATTATAAATGGATCATTAATGAAAGGCTCCTTGACAAACACTCTCCATCTGCTTTGGATATTTTTCAATTTATATGGCTCAACATTTTAGTTTATAACAGAAAAAAAATCTTCTTGCCCTGACTCAATGTTTGAGGAAAGTTGTCAACTCAACCGCTTGTGAAATGTTGTTCTTAAACCACTTATGAGTTATGACAGGAGCTTATATGGGACATTCTATGTTCATTGGTTTGTCTAGGTTTTTTCCTTTTTCATCCTTGTTGCATATTGAACACTTGGAATCGATATACTTGTGACAGGTTCTTCCAGCTTCTTTTGATGAATCCAAGTTTAGATTGATGTTGAGAAGAGAGGAGACGTAGGTACATAAGGCAGCGCAAGTAATTTGAAATCAATTTGTAATATGGTTGCCTGTTTATTGCCTTCGAGAAATACTGTTTTCCAAGAAAGACATGTTGGGGTTTAGATGTGAAAAACCGATGGTTTAGTGGACCTACATAAAGAGGTTTTGGACTTCCACAGAGTAAGAGATGGCGGCCTGGGATTTTCTAGCCGGTCCACTTGTTGACTTCGGGTCATACATGAAGTTTTCATGGGCTGGGGAACAATGGGACTTTCCGATAGGAGTATCTGTGAGAGTATATTGATGAAAGAGAACGACTAAAAAAAAATCTACACTGTAAGTACCATATTCTCCGTTTGGGTCACAATTTATTTATTTTAAAAATATTATATTATTTATTTATTTTTATTTAATGTTAAGTGCATGCATCTTCTCATTCTAAGTTTTAATCTTCCCAATAAAAACATAATAATGGATTCGCGAAATATCTATATTTTCTCAATTTTTTTTAATTACTTGAAATCATAATACTTTTAAGAAAATATACAAAAAATAAAAAAGGGATCTAAACGTTTTAAATTTAATTGCAACTTAATCATTTTTTCCATGTTTCCTTTTTCTCATCTCTTTGTTCCTTTTTTTTTTGTTTCCCCTACAAAGCATTATTGTCTATTTTTATTTTATTATTTCATAAGAAACATATCATTTACAATTATTGTTATTATTTATTACAATCTTTAATATAATTCAAATAATTAAGATTAAATAAATCAAAGATTTATATAAAATAAGAAATTAAATTTTCACACATGAAAATCTCTCATTTCTTTTAATTCTCAATTTGTAGTTTGCTCACTTAACAAATTAACAAAGTTATTGATTTTAATTACTAATATAATGAAAAATAAATAAATAAAATGAAAAGGGCTAAATATTAATCAGCCTATTTCTACGTCCTCGCTTAATTGTTAATATTACTTTATTCTAGTTTCCCATACGTTTACGATTTCACTTTCTTTTCACATGTTTAATTATTTTTTATTTTTTTTTGTTAATTTGTTTGTTTTGGACTCCCTCAATTAATGTTTGTTGTATAAAAATTTATGGATACCAATTGTTTGACGAAAATTTTGTTAAAGATGTTTCTTAAAATATGCTAGAATATTGATGGGAACATATGATGTTATAAAAATTGAGAAACAAATGAAAATAAAATAAAGTAAGCAAGAACACTAAGAAGTCTGAACCGTGGTATCATTATCTTTAAGAATAATTTTAACCCATTTGGGGTATAAAACTCGATACAAAAGGTTTGTAGCGGTTATTCTCCAAGATTCAACAGACCATTCTTTATAGTTTGCACAAACTAGTAAGGGATAGCAAGAATAATAAAAAGAAAGCAGAAAATAAATAGAAAATACTTAAGAGAATATAAGAGGCTTTTTGTGTGGTGTGAGTGAGGTAAAGAGGCTGTATTTATGGGCAGAGAATGAAGTGAATGTTACGTCAAATAAGATGAACGTTCCACTAAATCAAGGAGTTTAGAAAAAGCCTCAAGGAGTTAGAAAAAAACCTAATTAGCATGTATACTTAGTCAAGTATACATTGTAGCAAAATTAAGAGAGTCATCAGCATGGTAGAGTACTTAGTCAGATAGACATTGGAGCAAAACCAAGAGAGTTAGGCAAGCACGGTAGAGTATGAGTCTGATTCAATCAAAAGCTAAAAATGACAAAAATTCAATTGGGCCGAGCCCACAGGTTTATTCACTTGTAGGGAGGGGGGAAATATGAAATTTCTCAAAATTTGGCCCAATTTTGTGTGTGATTGAGTCCATTCATTTTTCCTTACTTGCAACAAGCTTATAATAGGTTTTCATGTATAAGGTATTCACCTCTCTTGTATCTTGGTAATGTGAGATGTTTGAACCTTATGAAATATAATATTTTCCAACATTCCCCGACATATTTCATAAAGTTTCATAGGAAGTTTTACTACGTTAAATTTCATTTGAATGTAATGCATTGTGACTAATGCTTTTTAAACTATGAACCACCCCTAGAAAGAATGAAACATAAGTTACAAAATTTTGGTGAAGTTATAACTTATATGAACCAAAATTCTTTATGTGAAATATAGTTTTTTATCAATCACATTGCACCCAAAATTTTCTACTATTCAAAGCAATTTTGTACAAATAGGCTATGCGCATGCTTGGTTATTCATAAGTTCTCTAGAAAATTTGCCATAACTCTCATAGAAGCGGCCCCACTCCACACTTATATAGGTTGATTTAATCAATTGTATACTATAGTATAATAAACTATGCATAAGGAATATGGAATGCATTAAGAGTTTGACTCACCATCTCTTGTATTGTAGTTTTGCACTATTCACACACCATAGGAAGGACAATAATTTTAATAGTGCATTAATTTATCAACAAATAACTTGTTATTAACCATATAAACCTAATTCATGGGATCCCAAATCACATAGGTTGGGTTACTATTATTTGTTGATTTCCTCAATTGGCTTAAGTCCCGTTCCCTTAGATGTAACATTAATAAATTTTCTTCCCAAGGGTTTAGTCAGAAGATCGGCCAAATTTAGCTCTGACTTCACATAATCAATAGATATAATTCCATCTCTAAGTAGTTGCTTTGCTACATCATGTCTCAAATGAATGTGTCTATTTTTACCATTAAAAGTTTTATTCTTTACAATGACTATTTCCGTTTAGCAATCACAATGCATAGACACAGAATGTGTTGGTTTTATTCCTAATGGAATATCTACTAAGAGGTTTCTCAACCACTTAGCCTTATTGCTAGCCAACTCTAAAGCTACAAATTTTGACTCCATTGTTTGTTTGTTTTTTTGTTTGGTTTATTTTCAAGTTATAGCGCCCCTTAAAAAGGTGAATACATAACTACTTGTGGATTTGTCTCATCTGAATCTGAGACCCAGTTAGCATCATTGTATCTTTTTAATACATAGGGAAATCCATTACATAAAATATCATAGTTTATGGTACCTTTCAAATATTTCATCATTCTGCTCAAGGCAGTCCAATAATCTCGACTAGAACTTTGTGTATATCTGCTTAGTCTACACACAGCATAAGCTATATCTAGTCGAATATAATTCATCAAATGCATCAGATTCCTAATAATCTATGCATACTTAAACTGAGCTACACTATCACCTCTATTTTTCTTTAATAGGATATTACTATCATAAAGAGTACTCATACGTGTGATATCTGTCATAATGTGCGGGTCCTGGAACCTGACTTTTAGATGTAGTGTATTTAGGAAGTCGCCACCAATCTTTTTTTTACCTAGATGCGATTGGCCACTTATTTGTTCTATTTGATGGAGTTCTAAATTGATTTTTAGGTTCGTCTAAAAAACAACAAACTAATCTATGTATTTTATTTAGAGTTGGGTTCGGGAGTATGATTAAGCACAGGGAATGATTAGCACCCCTATGACGCCCATTCCACGAATAGTACCTTTTAATCATATATTATCCTAACCCATTAATTTTATTCTTATGTTTCCTTAATTATTATTTATTTATTTATCCTTTATTCTACTAAAATGTTCTATTTGGTTTTACAAGTGTGGCGTGCGTATGATGCGATTATGAAATGCATGGTATAAAATCAAGATAATGCCAAACAAAAACCTTTTTTTGAACGTACTTTTTTAATCCACCCATCATACTGGTGGGATTCGAGAGTATTCTCTCACCTAGGGAAGTACCCGAGAAACTCTCATTCGTAAATTTACTAGGTAGATCTCATCATCGGGATAGTTGTTTACGAGTAAAAAATAATATTTTTCATGAGTGCAAACCTACTGCGAGCGGAGTTCTTTTATTAAAGATATTTTTTGAGCCTTCCCATCATACTGGTGAGACTCAAAGGTATCTCTCACCTAGAGAATGTCTCAAAGAAACTTGCTTTTGCAAGCTCCCTCAGAAAGTCCCATCATCGGAGTTTATACTCGTATACAGAATATATCTTTATGCCATAACATTTAACAATGTAACAATGGTACGTGCTGTACTCATAAATTCTAATATTTGTTTCTCATCTTTAATAAATTTACTCTTTTTCTTTGTGTGCATATTTATCATGAACAAACATTTTATATTTATTTATTGCTTTTGTATAACCATTTTTATTTCATCATGTACTTTTGCTATATAGGTACTTACTTATTTTACTATGTGAACTTCCCTAAAATCATATTTTTGAATCAAGTATTTTTATTTCATGATTTCAATTATTTATGTATATGTACTTTATCCATTTCTTTTTGTATTATTATTATTATTATTATTATCATATTTATTGTTATCATCACTTCCACATTTCTTTTGTTTTTATATTTTTGAAAAATTAGTAATTAAGTATATATAATTTTTTTATTTATTTAAAATTAGGAACATCGGAATTTCAAATTAAAACTCTCCCATCATATTGGTGGGGTCTTAATCAAAATTCTTAACTTAAGGAAATTCATTCTGAATTGTGACTTTTTGCGTTCCAAATGAACATCCCATCATCGATATGATTTGATATCCTCTCCATTAGTAATATTAAAATTTTGCCTACATATATGTCTTACTTTCTTTCCCATTAACTAAATATTATTTCCTTTTCTTTGTTTTATTATTATATTTTTTACACCTATTCTTATAACTAAACATTTTCCTCTTATATTTTAATTCACTATTATTATTATTTTATAACTAAGCATTTATTCACTTTTCATATGTATTTTAGCTACCTAAATACATTTTTCTTGCAACTACATAATTATCTATTTCTGCATTTGCCATATTATTCTTTGTTTTACATTGAAAATAATTTTTAGATATTTCACTTTTTCCTTTCTTATGTAATCTTACATTTATTTTTATACATAGATATACTTTCCATTCATTAATTTTTTACTTTATATGAATATCTATTTTCCTATTTATATATTTATTATTATTTATTTATTTATTATTATTATTATTATTATTATTATTATTATAGATCTCTCTATTTCAACAATTTCACCTCTTTTACCTTTAATATTCTTGCTGCCACAAACATATTTTATTCTTATTATTTTATATTTTTTTCACATACATATTATTTAAGCATATAAAAAAACTACTTTAAACATTTCCTAAAACAAACCCAACCAACATACATATCCATAACACAAATCCAATCCATGAGATATTTGAAACTTACCCAAAATTTGAGCCTAATTAGCTCAAAGCAAAAGGACCAAGGAGAGAGAGCCCAAAAAAATCTACTTCAATAAGTTGTGCAAGGCATGACCCAATCCATTTCTTTCCCCTTTTCGCCCATTGGACCCTAGGTATAAAAGCTATATTTTTTTCTATTTATTATTTTTTTTCTTCACTTCCTTCATTCTTTTCTCCCTCTAGGCGATAGCCTTCCCTCTTTCTTTTTACCTGATTTTTTCTCTCTCCCCTCTCTCGCTCTTTTTTAGCTTTTTTTCCTTTTCTCTCTCTTTTTTTCTTTTTCAGCTTTTCTTCTTTCCCTTTCTCTTTCTTTTTTTTTTTGGTTTTTTCATTCATTATTTCTCTCTTTCCGACTTTCATTTTTCCCTCTTTTTTTTCTTTCTTTCCTTCTTTCTCTCTCTCTTTATTTTTCTCCCTTTCCTTTATTCCCTCTCTCCTTTTTTTTT
The DNA here is from genome assembly GCA_036013995.1 of Theobroma grandiflorum. Lineage (NCBI taxonomy): Eukaryota > Viridiplantae > Streptophyta > Magnoliopsida > Malvales > Malvaceae > Theobroma > Theobroma grandiflorum. Next base: position 12,155,227 of record CP142130.1, on the reverse strand, counting down.
CTCTCCCTTTCTTTTTTTAGCTTTTCTTTTCTCGCCTAAACTTCTAGCCATTGGCCGACGCTCACTTCTCTCTCTTTTCCAGTCACTAGCAAACGATTCTTTTTCCTCTCTAAACCCAAATGCCAAATATTTTCGTTTTGCAGAGATTGCTTTTGATTTTTCCTTTTTTTTGGTTTTTTTGTTGTGATTTGCTTGATTTTTATTTGTGATTGTGGCTAGGGTCATTAGCTACTAAAACTTAGGATTTTCTCTGATTGCTGGTTTTTGGTTTGAAAAATAGGATCTTTTTTTTTTTGTTCTTGTTGTTGAATCCGGTTCCTTCATTTATACATGGGTATCAAAGGCTTCAGAATTTGATTGTCCAAAATTTTGGACAATTAGAAGCCTTCATGTAAAAAAAAAAAAAATCAACCGAAAGTGACCACAAATTTGGCTACCCAATGAGCATTCAATGCTCTGTATATTGTTGACAATGGAAGCCAAGCATGCTTTCAGCCTCTTTTTTTTAATAGTGATTTATTTATTTTAATTATTAATTATTATATTTATTATTATTATTATTGAAAAAATGGTGTTCACAGTTTCCCTTTTTTGCACATTCTTGAGAATCAGGAATAGTGCAAAGACGTAGACACCACACCTGACCTATCTTAAAGCAAATTCGATTTAAGCAACTGAGGTTCTTAAACTTAATCTAGGTTTGACCTATCTCAAAACATGTTCAGTTTTAGTTTTATTTTTTAAATTGAAATTCCTAGACTTGACCCAAGCTCGACCTAATCTCAAAATAAGTTCAATTTAAAAATTAAAATTTCTAGACTTGATCTAAGTTCGACCTATATCAAAACAGGTTTTGATTGAAATTCCTAAACTTGATATAGGCTCGACCTATCTCAAAATAAGTTCAAAAATTGAAATTTTTAGACTTCACCTAGGTTCGACCTATATCAAAACAAGTTTTGATTGAAATTCCTAAATTTGATTTACACTCAACCTATCTCAAAATAGGTTTGAAAATAAAAATTCCTAGACTTGATCTAGGCTTAACCTATATCAAAATAGGTTCAAAAATTGAAATTCCCAAACTTGACTCAGGCTCGACCTATATCAAAATAAGTTCGAAAATTGAAATTCCTAGACTTGACCTAGGCTTGATCTATATCAGAACATGTTTGACTTAAAAATTGAAATTTTTAGACTTAATCTAGGTTCGACCTATATCAGAATAGGTTCGATTGAAATTCCTAAACCTGATTTAGGCTTGACTTATCTCAAAAAGTAAAATTCCTAGACTTGACCTAGGCTCGACTTATATCAGAATAGGTTCGACTTAAATTGAAATTTTTAGACTTAATCTAGGTTCGACTTATATTAGAACAGGTTCGATTTAAAAAATTAAAATTCTTAAGTTTAATCTAGGCTCAACCTACCTCAAAATAGGTTCGATTTAAAAAATTCTTTAATGCCAACTTAATTGGATTAAAATCATTTTTGAACTCATATCTTTTCTTCGTTGGTTTTTTATGAAAATGAAAGACTTAAACCCTTCCATCAAAGTTTACAACCTCAACACATTAGGTTGGGTGAATTTCCACTTTGAGCTTGGAACATGCATTAATTTTGATTCTTGTTTGAAAAATGATCATGTGCATAGTTAAGCATGTATGCATGATAAAAATGATAAAATGCTTTCATGTTTATGATTTATTAAGGTTCCTGGACCCTTCTCTTGTTTCTTCCAACCTTTCCACTACAACTTTCAATCACCTTTGTCTATGCCTTTCTTTGTTGGCTGAAATTCTTAATTTTCCTTAGGTTTGCTTTTTTTTGACATTTGACCTTTTTTTCATGTTGAGGCTCCATTTTCTTTTAACCTCGTCATTAAGCCTTTTATTGAACAAAAAATGTAATTTCTTGCTTAATTAGTTCATTTCCTTACTAGTTATCATTCATTTCCATGTCAATCATCATGCTGAATTATGTAATGGTGGAAAACAAGGCTTGAAATATATAAGGGAAAGAGAATTTCATATACATAAAAGTGTCAAAAACTCAAAGGATGGGAAATTTACAAAGTAATCAGATCTCTCAAATAATAAACACTCAGACCATGTAGAGAAGAAATTTGATCCTCTGATTTGGAAATTGTCCTTGATTGATGTCTTGAGCAAATTCAAAGGTCTTAGATTCCATGATTTCTCCTTGTTTTGCAAGGCCGACGAACTCTGTTTTTAATGTGTTTTTCATACTCCGATTTGTACTTCATCTGAGCTGAGAACTTTAAATCCTCATCCTAAATTCTCCTTTTTGATCTCAAGTCGCCCTTTGTGGGTTTTGAACATGAGCCACTTTATTTGGATTCAAGTCATCCTTTGCGGATTTTCAACATGAATCCCTTTCATTTTTTTTATTTTTTTCTTTTTTTTTCTAGGCATGGTATTTCTTTATCGCATTTGCATTTATCAGATTAGGCAGGTCTTTTCCATCCATGTTGGTTAAAATTAGAGCTCTTCCTAAAAAAACCTTTTTCACCACATACGGTTTTTCCCAGTTTGGTGTCCATTTTCCACGAGAATCATTATGGTTAGGGAGTATCCTTTTGAGGACCAACTCATTTTATTAAAAATGCCTAAGATGAACTTTCTTCTTGTATGCTTGCATCATCTTTCGTTGGTACATATGGCCATGGCAAAAGGCTACGAGCCTTTTTTCCTCAATCAAATTTAACTATTCATAACAAGAGTGGATCCACTCAGCGTCTTCCAATTCTGTCTCTACTAACACTCTCAAGGATGGGATTTCCACTTCAATGGGTAGCACCACCTTCATTCCATTACTAATGAATATGGGGTTGCCCTCGTGGAGGTACGCATTGAAGTTTGATATGCGCGTAAGGCACAAGAAAGTTTCTCATGCTAGTCTTTATAAACTTCAATAATCTTTTCAACAATCATTTTGGTATTTTTGTTGGTTGCCTCTATCGCTCTGTTCATTTTTGAATGGTAAGTTGTCGAGTTATGATGCCTAATCTTGAATTTGGTGCAAACTTCTTTTACCACTGCACCATTCAAATTGCTTCCATTATTAGTGATGATTCTTTTTGGTAGCCCATATCGACATATTATCTCCTTTTTTATGAACTTGCATACAACTTTCTGCTTTACATTGGCATAAGAAGTTGCTTCTAGCCATTTCGTGAAATAATTAATGGCCACCAATATGAATTGGTGTCCATTAAAAGCCTTTAGAGTAATGAGCCCAATGACATCTATTCCCCACATTGAAAATGGTCAAGGTGCTGTGAAAACATGCAATGAAGTAAGAGGAGCGTGGATTCTATCTGCATAAATTTGACACTTTGTGGCATTTTTGAGCAAAGTTTATGTAGTCTAATTCTAATGTCAACTAATAACATCTACCTTTTATAATTTGTCTAATCAACATATGCCCATTAGCATGAGTTCCATAGGTTCCTTCGTGGACTTCTTCCATTATTTTGTTGGCTTTAGTAGCATCCGCACATCTCAAGAGAGCTTGATCTAGACTTCTTATGTAAAGTACTTATCCCCTGAAGAATAAGCCCATTACTAATTTTTTAAGAACTCGTTTGTCATTTTTTATGACATTTTCAAGATATGCCCGGTGCTTGATGTATTGTACAATATCATAATACCATGGTTTACCGTCAACCTCTTTTTCAACATTCAAGCAGTGCACGAAAACTTCTTGGATTCCCAAATTAAAAAGGTATCCATCGGCCACTGCATTTGTTTTGAACTTTGTTGCAAAAGTGGCCAAAGCATTAGTAATCTGGTTCTCTTCTCGAGGCAAATGGTTGAAGTTGATTTTGTCGAATTGTTTGTTTAATTATGTAACCAACTTCTAATATGGAATCAATTTAGAATCTTTTATTTTCTATTCTTTTCACATTTGATATATCACCAAAGTAGAGTCTCTAAAAACTTCTATTGTGTCAATTTTCATGTCGATTGCTACTTGTAATCCCATTACGCATGCCTTGTATTTCGCCTTGTTATTGTTGCAATTGAAATTTAATCTTGCAGTGGCTAGAAAATACTTCCCATTTTGAAAGATTAAGACTGCTCCAATTCCATGCCCCAAAGCATTTGATGCTTCATCCAAAAAAATTTTCCAAAGGCTTTGCTGGAATTTTCATCTATATGCAAGATGGACATCAGATCTTTATCTAGAAAATCAAAACTTATAGGTTCATAATCATTTGTGGCCCGATTTATAAGGAAATTGGCAATGGCACATCTTTTAATTGATTTTGGGACACATATACAATATCATACTCAAACAATGGAACTTGCCATCATGTTATTCTCTCAGAAAAAATGGATTTTCAAAAATATATTTGATAAGATCCAGTTTTGCCACCAACCATGTTGTATGATACAACATATATTGTTGGAGCCTATGAGCAGTCCATGCCAATGCACAGCACATCTTTTTGAGTGCAAAGTATTTCGACTCATACTCCATGAATTTCTTGCTTAAATAGTATGTAGCATGTTCTTTCTTGCCTATTTCATCACGTTGCCCTAGCACACATCCCATGGAGTTCTCGTTCACTATCAAATATAGGATACGAGGTCTTCAGATTATTAGTGATACCAACACGGGTGGATTTGTGAGATATTCTTTGGTTTTATCAAAAGCTACTTGACATTCTTTGTTCCTCTCTCCTAGGTCATGCTTTCGAAAAAGTTTGAAAATCGGATCAAAATTGGAGGTGAGTTAGGATATAATTCAAGAAATGTAATTCGACCTCCTTAAGAATCCTCTTACTTCTTTTTGTGTTTAAGGAGGCAATAATCCTTGGATAGCTAGTATTTTGTCTGAGTCTACTTTAATTTTTTTTTCTTACTATTAGCGTTAACAATTTTTCGAACATAACACCAAAGTTGCATTTTGCCGAATGCAGCTTGAGCTGAAATGTTCTTAATCTCTCGAACAGCTTCTTGAGATTAGCAGTGTGATCCTCTTCCTTCTGAGATTTGCAATCATGTCATCCACATATACCTCTATTTCTTTATGCATCATGTCATGGAACAAGGTTACCATAGCCTTTTGGTAAGTGGCACTTGCATTTTTCAATCCGAATGGCATAACTTTGTAACAGAAAGTCCCCTACGTGGTTACGAACATTGTTTTTTCCATGTCTTCAGGTGCATCTTGATCTGATTGAATCCAAAGAAGCCATCCATGAATGAAAATAAAGAATGCTTTATTGTGTTATCCACAAGGGTGTCAATATGTGGTAAAAAGAAGTTATCCTTTGGACTTGCTCTATTCAAATCCCTATAATCTACACACATTAGAACCTTTTCGTCTTTTTTTTGAACTGGCACTATGTTAGCCACCCACTCAAGATACACATTAACATATTCACAGAGCAACTCCTTTAACTTTTGTTGTTCATCAAGTGACAGTGAAGTACCAACTTTAACTTTTTTTTTATCTTCTTCATTTCCCAAGTTAACTATTTCTGTGGTTTCCTAGTGAGTTAGAATTTTCCTTTCCTCTTGTTCCAACAACCTTGACAAATTAGAAGGTAAGTCATAGTCATCCAATTTTTTTTCATTTTTCAGTTCATCAATGCTCAAAATTTTCTCGAAATCAAGATTCTGATTACTCTATAAATTTTCTTCATGTTCATTATTTAGAGACATACGAATAGGTGAAATTGGATATACATACAAGCAATCATTTATTAGCTAAAGGAAAAATATGAAAATGGTATGTGCAAGAAAGGATGTAACAAATGAAATGATAAAAACATTATGCTTGTCATTTATTTAAATGATTAAAGTAACAGAAAGCCCTTATTAATCAAGAACTACTTCTAATGCCTTTGAACGTAGGTATTTAAGTAAGTTTGTTCATTACATTTTTTGAAACTTACAGACGATAGGAAATTCAATGACTATTTAGTTGGTTAGCTCTTCTTTTGACAACATCTGATATACCATAGAAACCTTCTCTTTAGGATCTTCATCCTTGATCATGTGAATTGTCAGTTCCTCAAATGCCTCCTCAAAAGTCCCAATAACCTCCTTTGGTGCTTCAGGATGAATATATCTTGCAGAGCGAAAGGTTTCATATAAATACGAGATTATCTTTTTTCTAGAGTTCTTCCTATTCCCCTCGAACTGAGCCACTCTTTTCTTCTTCTTTTGGACTATCAACTTCCTTTATTGTCTCTGGTAGGTTTATATCCCAAATCGAACTTCTCTTCATTCTTAATTGGAATCAAAGGTCTTTTGATTCCTTGTAAATTCTTTCCAAGCCTAAACTTAACGTGACACCCTTTTTCTACTGTCTACTTGATCTCCATGTTAGTTGCCCTTAATAAGCATGGAGCTAGTATCATTGCTCATTCTCCCATATATGTAGCATTAACAAATTTGAAAGATATGAAAAAATACTTAAGGACTTCTTTTGCAGCCTTTACATAGAGACTAGATGAAGGTTGCATAGCTAATATGTCTTTCTCTATAGATACACTCACCAATTGACCTTCAATTATGAATTTGCTTTCTGATGGAAGGAAGACGGTATAGTTACTGCCATATGGATCCATGGGAGCTTTAGTAAGCAATTATAGGATGGGGTAGTATCCATGACTTGAAATTGAACATCAAAGATGCAAGGGCCAATGTTTATTGGTATTTCAATATTGCCTACCACCTTTTGTTTGGTCCCATCAAAGGCTCTTACAATCATGTGACTAGTCCTCATATAAGACACATCAACCGGTAACCTAGTTAAGGTAGAGCGAGGCATGACATTCAGAGCCAAACCATTATCAATCAAAACTCTAGGTAAGGCATGGTCCTTACATTTGATGGTAATGTGCAGAGCTTTGTTACTTCCCTATCCACTTAATGGAATTTCTTCATTTCTAAAAGTAATGAAGTTCCTTACCATGATATTCCCCACAATATGATCTAGCTTTTCAACAGATATATCTTGATCCACATAAGCTTGATTTAAGACTTTGAGTAATGCATTCCTATGGGATTCTAAATTCAAAAGTAATGATAACATTGAGATACGTGCAGGCATTTCAGTCAATTGTTCCACCATACTGTATTCATTGTGCTTGATGAATTTGAAGAACTTTTCCGTCTCTTTTTCTATGACAAGTTTCTTAATCTCATCGTCACGAACAACTGCGGGTCCACTATTTTGATTTTCAAGAAGGTTTTTGCCATTTAGACCTTTTTCTCATTGTTTATTCTTTCCTTTTTTGGTCCTTTCCATCATTTCAAGGGAATAACATCACCTATTTAGAGTTATGCCTCCCACACCAATCAGATCTACAAAAAATGCTTAGGGAATAGAGGAAGTCATGCCAAAAGTATTACATTCATAGTTCCATGGGATGGCTTTATCACTTTTGTATAGGAATGGGATAGAAATTTTAATGGTAATTCCAATCTCAATAACATTATAAGGATTGTTAGTCATCAGACTCTTTTTTTTTCATAGAAAATGGTGAGAGGTCTGGGCTTACTTGTACCAAGTGAGCTTGACACCTTTTTAGTCGGGGGATATTCATTGATGACTCCAACTAAATCTTCATCATTTTCTATATAGAATTCAATTACCGATAGATCCATCAACTTTTGTAGCTTACCACAGAAGTCATCACAACCTTGGACGGAATGCTTAGTGGTGCCTATATGAAATTTGCAAAAGAGATAATAATTTTGCCCCATTATGGCATTTGTTGATTCCGACATAATGGCATTGATCTTAAACAAAGCATCAAACACTACATCCATTAGTGTTTGAAGCTCACCAACACTTCTTTTTCCTTTATGAGTTATTCCATCATGTGTGGCATGTATTGCTAGTCATATATGATCGCGCAAAAAGTTTTCAACAACATTCGACCTTTCCTTCTTAGCAAAATTTAGAAGCCCCGCCATAATGAGTGATCAGACCTTATGTTTTAAGGTAATGCAATTCTCTATAGAGTGTCATTGTATTCCAAAATGGTAATCACAATGCGTATTTGGGTTGTACCATTTAGGAAAAAGAGGCCAAAGTGGCATCAAAGGGGTCCGAGCGATGACTCGATTTTTTATGAGTTGTGGCAATAACGTAGTGCAAGAGACTAGGATAGGGTCAAACTTTGGTTTCTCTTGGATGGCTCTAGACCCCTTTTGATCATTACTAAACTTGTTGGTGAAAGTTGCCGATCTAGGTGCTAGAGCTTGTGGGAGAACATTGGTCTGAAACATTGGCTATAGGGCGGGCTGGTAAACATATAGATTTTGTGCGATATTGCCTATGTTCGGATAAAAGGGTTGGTATGAAGGGTACTGGTGATATGGGTTGAAGTTGTGGGTTTGTTACCTGTCATAGGCGACTGTTTGCACATCCCTTTCTTTTTTCTTGGACATACTTCCTTTTTTCTAGCTAGTTATTTCGTTCCCTTCGATTTTCCATTTTTGATAACTTTTTTTATTATTTCTTTAGATAAGACCAAGTTTGTAAAATTTTTCATTGCATTGCCAATCAATCGTTCATAAAATGGAGCCTAGAGTGTGTTTACGAATAACACAGTCATTTCCTTATTTGTGAGAGGGGGCTGAACTTGCGCTGCTATATCCTTTCATATTTAGGCATACTCCTTGAAGCTCTCACTTTACTTCTTTTCCATGGTCTATAATGATAATAGATCAAGAGCTAATTCAGCCACATGTTTATATTGTGCTATGAAGGCTCTTGCTAGATATTTCCAAGTCTTAATATGATTTCGATCTAGATGTATGTACCACCAGACAATTGACCTAGTAAAACTGTATTGGAAGAAATGGATTAGCGGCTTGTCATCATGAGACTGAGCAGCCATCTTTCAATAATACATAGTAACATATGTCATTGGACACTTCGTTCCATCACATTTTTCAAATTTCAAAACCTTGAACTTAACAGGGATTACTACATCAGGCACTAAGTATAGTTTGTTTGCATCCATGGTACTGAACCTATCAACTCTTCAATAGCATAAAAGCACTCTTCCAACAAATCGTACTTTTTCTTGCCTTTTCTCATTCTCTCTCGTCTGTGATGAATTCTTTTGTAACTTTTCTTGTTCTTTTGGATCATCTAAATCAAGAACGTGTATTGGTTTAACGGGATTTTTTTCCTGAATTTAGCCTAAATTGCCCGTGAATCAATTAAGGACTTATTAGGGTCGATACATTGTAATAAACATGAGGGAATCTAGCAATGGGTGGTGTCACTTGTGGGTGATTTTTCTGAAAAGTTTGGGCATGAGGCGAAATGAACCCTAAGGAATAAGGCAGATCATCCCTTGGGTTGTTGGTGTCTTGTGTTTGTGGATTTTTTGACGGAGTTGATTTTTCAACTATTCTTTTTCCTTTACTTAAGCTTGTCATCAATTCCATCATCTTCGCTAACTGTTCTCTCATTTCTTCTTGAACTCTTTCCATCTTATCTATTCGGTCCCTTTGCTCTTCTTCCATGACCCTTACTCATTGACAAGTATTATGAACACACTGGCGATCGATCTTAGGTTGTCGAGTTATCTTAGAAGCTTAATTTTTTTAAAACCATAAACATGAATTAGATGCATTTTTATTTCATGAATGTGATAAAAAAGGTAAGATTCTTAAGCTTTTGATTTTTTATCTATTTTCAAAGAAATAAGAATTGATAATGACAAGAGCTAAATTTTTGTGCTTTTTATATGCCTTTATGGAACAAAATTATGCACATGTGATGTGAGTGAAAAATATTTGCTATCCAACAATAATTGTCATAAGAAATCCTGATTCATAAAGCTGAACATCCAATTACATCACCTTTTAAAATGTTTACATTTTCAAAAGAAATGGCAAACTTGATCATATTGGTCTTGTACTATCTTGAGTTGGCTTATTAGGTGCTCATTAAGCTCATCTTTCAAAAGAATCTCTTTCTTGAGCCCTTCGGTCTTGTTTACCATTTCCTTTGCTTTGAAGGTTACCTTCCTCATTTGCATCAATATCCATTCCATCTTAGATTGTTTCCTTCAGAGGTCTTGCTTGTACGAGTTTCCCACTTCTTGCATTTGGAAGTATTCATGCCTACTAGCTTCATATTGCTCTTTATAGCCTTCCATGGCTACCTCGATTAAATTGCAATCACTCCTAAGTTCTTGTATGGTTCATTCTTGCAATTGTATCTTGTTCTGCAAAGTATTATTAGTGGTTTGCATTCCTTGAATCCTGATGATCAAAGATGAACATGTCGCATTTAACATTCAAACTTACTTTTTCATTCGTTTCATTCATCGAAAGCCTTTTGTATTTTCCTCGAGGCTTCTTTCGTTACTTTTTCTAGTTTAGCTTCGTATCTACGCTTCATATTCATCATTTTTATCTCAAGTTTCCTTTTGGCCAACTCGCTTTCTAGAAAAATATCTTGAAGCTCGAGACCAACAGGTAATTTGGATGCATTTTTTTGAGGGCATACAACATCTTTTATTCTTTGGGTATGCCAAGTTAAATACCCCGCGGTGACCTCATCAGTGAACTTTCCTTGATCCACTCTACTTGTTTTTTTTTCATGCTTGAATAATATCTTGGATCTTCTTAAAAGTTCCCAGCTCTCCGAATGTGAACTATAGTTAGTTAAGCTTGTGTGCCATTGGTACAAATTGCTCATACTCGAATTGCCTCTGTACCATTATTAGGGCATAACTAATTACTCCCAAAGTCCTGTCAATGGTACACATGATTCGTCCCCACACTTGTACATCACTCGCATCCTAGGCATCTAGAGAGCTCTCCAAGTAACCTCTACCCTTATAAGCCTTCGAAGTCTTGCAATCCATTCTTCTTTTTTCTGGTAGACTGGCCATTAGCTTTCACAAAATTCATAGATAGACAACTTAATGAGAGGAAAGGCTTTCGGAACCTATGAACCTTGCATTCAAAGTGGCTTTTTATCCATATGGTGAGAAACTGGGCATAACCAATTAAAAGCTCTTCACTTTTCCAACGATAATAGTTCAACAACCTCAATGTCTTGGCTATGATGGTAGAAGCTAGGTTGATGTTCCTCGTTACCTGCTCGAAGAAATCTATGATTGAGATTTTAACATATCCTATGATTTTCAAGAAGATCACTAATCCATATATTACCAAGGCAAAGGCAAGATATCCTTGTTCATTTTTCTTGTGTTTCTTAATATAACTATTCAGGAAACTGCATGAAAGGTACTCAATATCTCTTTTTTTCTTCAAGTTTTGATCAACCTCTTTAATGGTGACATTTAACAACTTGGCTAGTTTCCTCCTATGCTTGGTCTTTTGAGCTCTCCAAAATACCTTGTTGGGTTGCATATGGTCTATATGAAGCAATGATGAGTACATTTTTATTGTCGGTGTCATATCAACTTCATTGAACATGAAACACTGGTAAGAAAGATCCTAAAACTGAGTGATTGCCTTAAGTAGCTGATCATTCACGTGCATATAGAGAAGCCATGCGATGTGCCCATACTTGTTGCAGAAACTATCTCGACTATTGAGCCTTCATTGCTCCCAAATATGTTTCATCTCTGAAAGATCGTGTTGTTTAAGATTAAGATGAACCTTCTTTGGGAAAGTCGGGATATGCCCTTTGGCCAAATAGTCCCCTTCATTTTATTGAGCTTGTCTCATTTATAGTTTGACCTCATAGTCATTTTCTGTACTTATTGAGTGAGCTAACCGATGATGATGCCATAGATATAATCAAGATTCCTTTAGCCAACAGTTGTTGTATAGCCAATATTTCCCTATATGCAATTATGCAAATGAAAGAAAGAGAAAAAGAATATTCAAGTCAATACGGTGAATTACATTAACTTGCATTAGAAAAAAAATAGTAACTATTGTCATGGGTATTTATCATGTTATTTGATGTAATCTACTCCACGACTTTTATTATTTTTGGTGAGGAATTTAAAGTAGAGGGTGTAAAAGGAGTTCCTTCATGTGTGCCTAATTCAAGGTCATACTTTTTAACGCAAGGGTGAAGCTCTACCTAGGGAAAGGGCACTTACGGTATTTTATATGTTGAGTTTGGTTTTGAACAAGACTAAAGGTTCTCAAATTGTTCCTCACTGTCGTCCACTCGGACTAATAAGTCACATCGATCTTCACCCATTACAAGCTTCGAACAAACTAGGTTTAATTTAAATAGGAGTGTTCACTAGCCCATGTGAGGGTTATTACCTCACGAGAGCGTAGCTACTAAACTCCCTCCTAAAAAAGACAAAGCCCAGGTAAAAGGCTTATGCATGAATGCAACATATGTCGTGTGTGTAAAGGAACGTACCAACCTTTGATAGACAATCTCACATCCCTCTATCCTAAATTCCCCACAATTGAAAAAATAATAAAATAATGTCTGTAAAATAATCAATGCACAAAACCGCAATGCATAAAACAAATGCTCAAATCTAAAGGAAACACCAAATTATTTATGGCTTAAGATAACCTATAATTACTTATGGCTAGACTTTCTAACATTCTTCTCTATTAGAGTCGCCAAGCATTGTAACATGCAGGTCCAGAAACTCGACCGCTAGACGTGGTGTACTTAGGGAGTCACTACTAATCTTTTTTTTTTACCTAGGTGCGATTGGCCACCTATTTGTTTTATTCAACAGAGTTTTAAATTGACTTTTAGATCCGTCTAAGGAACAACAAACTGGTTTACGCATTTTATCTAGAGTTTGGTTCAAGAGTACAATTATGCACAGGGAAGGATTAACACCCTTATGATGCCCGTTCCATGAACGGTACCATTTAATCATATATTATCCTAACACATTAATTTTATTCTTATGTTTCTTTAATTATTATTTATTTAATTTATCCTTTATTCTATTAAAATGTCATATTTGGTTTTACAAGTGTGACGTGCGTATGATGCAATTATGAAATGCATGGCATAAAATTGAAATAATGCCAAACGAAAACCTTTTATTGAGTGTACTTTTCGAATTCGCCTATCATGTTGGTGGGATCCGAGAGTATTCTCTCACCTAGGAAAGTACCCAAGAAACTCTCAATCTTAAATTTACTAGGTAGATCCCATCATCGGGATAGTCGTTTAAGAAAAAAATAATATTTTTCATGAGTGCAAACTTACTATGAGTGGAGGCCTTTTATTAAAAATATTCGTCGAGCCTTCCCATCATACTGGTCAAAGTCGGAGGTATCTTCTCTTCTCACCTAGAGAATTTCTCAAAGAAACTCACCTTCACAAGTTCCCTCGGAAAGTCCCATCATTGAAGCTTATACTCGTGTACAAAATATGTCTATATGCCATGACATTTAACAATGTAATAATGGTACGTGATGCACTCATAAATTCTAATATTTGTTTCTCATCTTTAAAAAATTTACTATATTTCTTTGTGTGCATATTTATCATGAACAAACATTTTATGTTTATTTATTGTTTTTGTATAACCATTTTTATTTCATCATGTACTCTTGCTATATAGGTATTTACTTATTTTACTATGTGAACTCCCCTAAAATCATATTTTTGAACCAAGTATTTTTTATTTCATGATTTCTATTATTTATGTATATGTACTTTATCCATTTCTTTTTGTATTATTATTATTATCATCATCATTATCCTATTTATTGTTATCATCACTTCCCTATTTCTTTTGTTTTTATATTTTTGACTAATTGGTAATTAAGTATGTATAATTTTTTTATTTATTTAAAATTAGAAACATCACAATTCTAAATTAAAGCCCTCCCATCGTACTGGTGGGGTTTAAATCAAAGTTCTTAACTTAAGGAACTTTATTTGGAATTGCGACTTCTCTCGTTTCGAATAAACATCCCATTATCGATATAATTTGATATCCTCTCCATTAGTAATATTAAATCTATTTTGCCTACATATATGTCTTACTTTTTTTTCCATAAACTAAATATTATTTCCGTTTTTTTGTTTTATTATTACATTCTTTACACCTATTCTTATAACTAAACATTTTCCTCTTATATTTTAATTCACTATTATTATTATTATTTTATAACTAAGCATTTGTTCACTTTTCATATATATTTTAGCTACCTAAATACATTTTTCTTGCAACTACATAATTATCTATTTCTATATTTTCCATATTATTCTTTGATTTAAATTGAAAATAATTTTTAGATATTTCACTTTTTCCTTTCTTATGTGATCTTAAATTAATTTTTATACATATATATACTTTCCATTCATCAATTTTTTTACTTTATATGAATATCTATTTTCCTATATATATAGTATTTTTTATTTTTTGTTTATAGATCTCCCTAATTCAACAATTTCACCTCCTCTACCTTTAATATTCTTATTGCCACAAACATATTTTATTCTTATTATTTTATATATTTTTCACATACATATTATTTATACATATAAAAAAAACTACTTTAAACATTTCCTAAAACAAACCCAACCAACATATATATCCATAACACAAATCCAATCCATGAGATATTTGAAACTTACCCAAAATTTAAGCTTGATTAGCCTTAAGCAAAATGACCCAAGAAAGAAAGCCCAAAACAATCTACTTCAATTAGTTGTGCAAGGCATGACCTAGTCTATTTCTTTCCCCTTTTCCCCCATTAGACCATAGGTCTAAAAGCTACATTTTAGTTATTTATTATTTTTTTCTTCACTTCCTTCTTTCTTTTCTCTTTCTAAGTGATAGCCTTTCCTATTTCTCTTTACCCAATTTTTTCTCTCTCTCTTTCTTTTAGCTTTTCCTTCTTCCCTCTCTCTCTCTTTATTTGGCTTTCTTTCTTTCTTTCCCTCTTTCTCTCTTTCCGACTTCGCTTCCTCCCCTTTCTCTTTTTTTTTTCTTCCTTTCCTTCCTTCTCTTTCTCTCTTTTTCTTCCTTTCTTTCCTTCTCTCTCTCTTTTCAGCTTTCCTTCCCTCTCTATAACACTTGATCCTAAATTATCTATGATATAGCATTCACATGCTTTGGATAGCATGTTTGTATAATGAATTGCCCTGGGAAACAAGTTAATGATGATATTGCCCTTAGTGGTACTGATAAGTCAATTAAGCCTCGAACTAGTTCATATAGGAATTTTAAAGTGAAATTGAGAATTTCACAATCGAGAGATTACTCGAAATAGTGATTCTGAGTTTGAGGTTCAATATGGAGTTAATCGAGAAAATTGACCGATTAGGGACAAAACGGTCATTTTTCAATTTCAGGACAAAATGGAGATTTTTAATAACGATTTTGATTTTAAATGACCAAGAATAATTATATGAAATACAATATGATTATTGGAGCATAAAATGAAGTTTAGCAGTGAAAAAGTGTAATTCTCGATATTTTTGAGACACAAGGGTAAAATAGTAATTTTGTCACTAAAGGTCAAAACGAGAATTTTTAAAGAAGATTTTGGTCCCATTTGATTCAGATTGATTATTTAGACTAGTTAAAATATAAATTGAGGTAGAAAAGTGGAAACGAAATGTAATTTTGGTGATTTTTGGAGTGTAGGGGCAAAATTATAATTTTACCACTCAAAATCAATAATTGAATTTTGGAAAGGATTTTGATCAAATTTGATAAATTGGAGAATGGTATGAGTATGAGGGGTGAAAAATATGTCTATGGGCAATTTTTCAATTTTTGGGGTAAAAATGTAATTTTTCACTTTTTTGGGGGTAAAAGTGTAATTTAGCAAAATTACACCATAAAAATTTTTGGATTTGTCCAGAACCTTCATGAAGGCTGAGGATAAGGGAAGGAAATTGGTGGCTGAAAATAAAGTCAAAGGAAAAAAAATAAATTAATTAATTAATAAAAAAATTAAAAAGTATAATAAAATAATATTATTTTATTTAATGGCTTAAAAAGGTCAAATTTTCAACCTTCTTACTCTAAATTTCGTCCAAACCAGCAAGGAAGAGAGAGAAACCAAAAATAAAACCCTAGGTGGAAGAAAATCAAAGAAAAAGTGTGATTTTTCAAGGATTCAAGTGTTTAAAGGTATGATTTTTCAAGCTTAGCTTAAGATCTACCATTTCCATGCATTTCTCCTTATTTTTCATAGTTAAATTATGTGTTTTGAGGATGATTTCAATTCTGGGCATATGCGTTTAAAGGGAGAAAGTTGATGGAAATAATTGATTTTGATATATGTTAGTGTTTTTAGCTAGTTTAGCATGTATATAAGCAAAACTAGAAGAAATGAATTTGTTTGCCATAGTAACCATCAATGGCCAAACCTAGTGTTGTGTGTGTGGTGATGGAATTGATTTTATTTTGAGAGAATTGGATGGCAAAATGGTGATTTATGGTGTAGAAATCAAGTAGGAAAAATAATAGAATAGAAAATTTAACTAGAAATGAAATGTTGTTCGTTTTATCCATTTAGGTCGAATTTCTAAGGTGAAATTGGCTGCTGATTCTGATGCAAATTTGTGGTGTTTAAGTATAATTCAATGAATTATGAGCCTAGAAAAATTATGGAAATTTTCAGAGTAAAAATCAAAATTTTTACCCGTTAGGGGTAAAATCGTAATTTTTAGTCTAAGACTGGTAAATTGACTCGTAGTTGCTGCCATTGAGTAATTGGAATGCAATCGATCAATTAGAAACTGAAACGGGTCAAATCGTAGTTAAAATGAAGATTTTAGCAATTTAGACGCGTATAGGAGAACTAAGTCGAATACCGTGTTTAAACAATTATTCGGACAATTGCATAACATTTCATGTATCATGAAGAGCCTGAAATAATTTACAGTGGTCTGACACAAATGATTGGAATTGTGTCAAAAATTACACATAGGTGGTGGGTCCCTCGGACTTGGGAAAATTTTAATGTAGTGGAATTAAAAACAGGAGTATCGTGCACTCCTATGACGAGGTGAGTGGATAATTTACCGTTTTCAATATCTAGAGTAGTTTTATCTGCTTCTGTGATTTAAAAATAAATTGAATTTATAAATGATTTTTAAATTGGAAAAACATTGATTTATTTACACTGAGTATATGGAGACCGTCATTAATTTATGTTCATGTATTAAAATTGAAATTTTAGCTTATGATCTTGGTGAGCATGCTTGGCTGATTTATTGTATTAAAATTGGCATGAATTGCTGTTTGCCGTGTAGGTTGGTTAGTATTAAAATGGCCTTGTTATGCTGCTAAAAATTTTATAAAGTTGGTGGATCATGATTAATAAAACACTACAGTGAGGGTTGTTGTGGACTGCCTTTAGGAGGGGCACGGTTAACCTGATTAATTGTTACCTCGGTCGTAGAAGCGAGTAGGGTAACTCCCAAGGTAATGTGATAATTCATTTTACGTTAAACCACCACGTGAAGATGAGTTTAGCCAACGCCAAGGATCGGCTATATCTGAAAAATTATGAAATTCTAACAACCTTGGCGGACTCAATTGGATGCTTTGATCAAGTGTCCGTGAGTATGAGATTTCGCTTAAACTTGATTTTTATAAATAAATCATAAGCCTTGTGTTTTGCTAAAATATGATTGCTTTGTATAATTGAATTAAATTTGGTGTAATTGATGCTATGAAATACATGATAGCATTGCGTTTTTATATTGTCTCCATCTACTCTACTTTAGATGTCGTTGATGGTAATTATCCAAGTCACTGGGTTGTAAAACTCACCACCCTCTCCTCCCCCTTACAGGCTCGAGATTTTTGGTAGCACTCGGTGTGCACATAGAGGCTTGATTGAAGCCGAGTTCTTAGCATACACAAAGGTACATAGTTATATATATAGTTGGGCCCACATGTCATTGTAATTCATGTAGATACTTTATTTAATTGTATAACAATATGTAATAACTTATTTTGCTTTTACGTGCACAAATTTGATTATTGGTGTTTATAAAAATATTGTTCTATAATAAATTGTAATATTTTTACCGATTCTGAAATTTTCGAAGGAAAAATGATGAAAATGCCTCTACGTGGTTAATGGTGCGATTTAATTGTTTTGGTTGAAAACACGAATTTTATTCATTGAAAAATGTTTATTGGAAATTATTAACCATGGGGTAGATGGAAAACTGGTACGATATGCCTTGCGGGGTTTCGGTTTGCACTCGGAGAATGAATGCCTATTGAGACGTCGCGGTAGTTGTCACGGGCTCGGTGGGTGGTTTCAGGGCGTGACAATCTTGGTCGTATCAGAGCATGGTTTTGAAATGATTTTAAAAGTTGTTTGAAAATCTGCATTGACACTGTGTGGCCCTGAGTCGAGTTAAGTTAGGTTGAATAGAATGTGCGTGTCTACACGTAGATTTTAAAAATTTATTTGTACCTTTGTTAGGCTTAGTGACTGAATCGTCACTGTTAATTTTGGTATAGGTCTTGAAGTGTGCTGAACACGCGTCTATAATGTCTGGAGAAGACAATGATTATTATACCTTTAGCAGTATGAGTGAGGATTCCTTAGACTCTACTACGGGAAGTAGATGGTGCTCAAATCCGAGCAGCCCGAAAAGATATCTATTTGCTTTCACAATTCCCGATAATTGGACTCTAGGGGATTCGGGATGATGAGAGCGCTAGTAGCAACGATATAGAAGAAAGCACAAGAAATTCTCTTGCAAGAGAAGCTGAGAAATGTGCAAGAGAAAGAGAAAGAATGAGAAAGTTAGGGAAAACTTAGACCGTTAGGAGACCACCTTCTCCAGTAATTAAACATTTTTCTCCCCGATGTGGGCCAAGTGTAAGAGGTCAACTATGGAAAACTAAATCGAGAATGACTGTGAGAGGTCCTCTTTTTGGGAAAGCACTAGTTATACGAGATTTTTCTCCTAGTTGCGAAAGGAATGCCGCCCCGGTGAGCGATAAGGAGTGTAAAAGAATTCAACAAGTGGGGACTAGCAAACAAAAAGGGAAGTCTCCCAAGATGGAAGAGGATACAGAGAAGGATGACTCTAGTGATACTTGATGGGTTAGTTAGACTACCCATAACTTCAAATTTTGATAGAAATGATGTAAGTTGAAATAGCCATAGATAAATGTATAAAGGAATTGAGTGTTGACTTCTGCCTTGTATAATATGAATGTAATATAAAAGGAAAAATAAGTCTTTTGTATAAAAGACTTCAAAAGTTGACTTTTGACCTTGTACAATACAAATGTAATACAAAGTGAAGTTTGAGTAACTAAATGTGTATATATGGGAGTCTTTTGGGTATAGTGGAGACAGAAAGATAATATAAAATTTCGAGAACAAACAATTATCTCAAAGGTGATACTTATGATGGATGATAATTTGATATGAGTGCGATAAATGGGAGATAAGTTAAGTACGTATTTAAATACTTTGATGGACAAGTGCACGCCTTTAAAGAAATGGTATATTTGGAATATAAATGAGCTATTTATCGATTAAATGAAAGAAATTTAGAGTCAAACATTGGAGTAATGGAGTTAACATAGAGTCTTATTTATAGTCAGTGACTGCAGTACTGATTATACACAGGGAATTGTGTAGACTCCTAATCTAAAATTTTAAGCCATAATCGTTGATGAAGGAATTTGATATGGACAAATTGTCATGTGATTTCTTTGTACTAAAAGCGAATAAATTATCGAAGTTATATGACAGGAAGGATAATTAAATGTGAATAATGAAAATAATAGTGGGATGCGATTATACCAGTATTGATGCATTGGATCGCATTAGCACTCCAAAGTTAAGTGTGCTTGAGCAAAAGTAATATTATGATGGGTGACCTTTTGGGAAGTATGTTTTAAGATAAAATAGAGAGTGTGAGGATTTGAAGATATTTATTGATGAAAGTGCAAATGGTAGAGTATTTGATAAGAGTAAACATGTACTGAATTATGATCCAAGTATTTAGAAATTGAGGGTGATATGAATTAATTACAAAATATTATCTTTGAAAAGGAAACGGAAATATGTTTAGAGGATTGCAAAAATCTCTTGAGGAAAGGGTGAGTTTGGTATCCTGAAATAGATAGTATGGATAAGATGAAATTAAGGTATTGATCATGAAATTGAGATAGAAGATCAAATTTTGTTAATTGAGGTATAAATTTAAAAATGGAGTTATGTTGCAACAATGGTTGTGATAATAGATTAAAGGTAAAAGATTTATTTTAATTAAGTAGATTCCAAAAGTGATAACGCGGTAACATTAATTGTTCAATATTCTTATGTTAACTACTCTTGTGGCTGAATAGCACAAGTAAAAGTTGGAGTGATATGAAAGTTAATTCCATGAGATAAATGATATTCATTAGCTTAATACAGAGTTTTGTTGATTGGATTTTTAAATGTATCAGAAAAGTGTTGAAAAAGAAATGAAGAGTAAATCGAAAGATTTCTATATTGATCCACATGTATAGACATGTGAATGGAAAGAAAATTTTAAAAGTTACCGAAAAGGTCACATTGAAGTACATTATTCTAAAGAGTAGTAAGATTAATGATGAGTTGATCGAAGTCTGATTTTAAGAGAATAAAGGAGATAGAAAGAGTTAAGGTTTGGAAATGGCTAAGTAAGACATAATGAGGAGTTAAATAAGTTATGAGATGTTGATGAGGAATATCAATACTAAATGATAAACTTGTGAATGAAGGATTACAAGAGTGGTATAGAAATAAGTTGATGAAAAGTATTACTGTGGAAATTTATAAATATTGCCTCAACCTAGAAGAATGAAAAGAGAGTTAATAATAAAACAAGATCGAGTATGTGGTATACTGGAAATCCTTGAAGATAAATTGAAATACGAATAGTGGAGTATGTATTTGAATATTTTGATAAGCACATATATGTCATTATAGAAAAAATATGTTTGGAGTATGGAGAAATAAACAAAGGGTTAAGTATTCCCAAGGATGTTTAAATTCTTTAAGAGAAAATTTCAAAGCATATGTGACGAGTATAATAAGTGTGGTCTTAAAATTAGCTAAAAAGTCAAATGGCTAAATCATGAATTGGGTAATCACAGGTTATAGGACATGAGATCTAGATAGATATTTCTAAAGAGAAAATATTTAAGAGAAGTTTTGCTATGAACGAGGCAAAAATAAGTATGGAACCAAGTGGTTATGAAGAGGAAAGGATAAACTAAAAATAATACTTATGTTGGCATTGCAAAGTACAGAAAGAAAACTTAATTTCGAATTTTGCCAACTTCAAGTACAATTGATAAATTGATTAAGAGAAAAGTACGATATGTTTATGAGAAAGAGTGAAACAAGGGGTAATGAAAGAGAACCCCGATAATGAAAATCATTTAAAGAGTTATGGAGACAGTAATCTGGAATTGTTTGAGATATATATAAGGTTCAAATTGGTATAAATCTTGAATGACGAATCAATAGTGAAACTAATGATATTGCGTGAGATACAATGAATTGTGTCAAAGTGAAAATTTAAAGTATCGCTGGAACTAGAAACTGTAGGTGCATAGCGAGCACCAGCCAGATAAAATGATATGATAATCCAACAATATATATATATATATATATATATATATATGCAGTACAAAGAAATTTAAACATACACTCGGAAGTACCAAGAAAGAGCATAAGTACATGTAATTGATGCATAATCATATATAGATATGATCAAAAGCTGTATGGATTACATAAGAAATGATAGAAAATAATCTTGATAATGGAAATCTTATAGTGGGTTATGAAAATTAGAAATTGTTTGGAATATATATAGGCTTGAGAAGCTTATTATGGACCTGAAAAATATTTTATTTTTTTTCTATAAACAGAACACGTTGAGAATATGTCAGATGTCACATCGGTTAAGTGTGACACTTGTGCACGAGTGAGCTCTAGCTAGAAACATTTTTGGGTTGTCGACGGGCTGTTAGACATGGCCAGGGCCATGGTCTGTGATATACGTGGCAAGGTTACAGATAATTTACGCGATTGCGATCACTTGATAGCTCCGATGTCGGCCAACATCATTGAGATTGCCATGGCATTTTATATGGGAATCCAGTGGAAGCGATGCTCCCGGATGTTACTACGTGGAAAGGGGGTCCACGTGTTGATGTTATGTTTTTCCTAATTGCGAGCATTGTGAGTTTTCGACGTGTGCTTTTATGCATGGAAATGATTATATGACCAATTAAAGTAAAAGATGAACTCTAAAAGTCCGAAGTTTGAAATTGATGTGCGATAAGTTGTGTGAGTAACACAATAATGAAAATTTTCATCGAAAGTTAAAAATTTATGGATTTAAGGAATTTTGAGAAAAATAGTCAAGAAAATAGAATCTATAGTATGAATCCATGTGAGATGGATTTAAATGTTGACATTAAGAGGATTAAGGAAAAATCTAAGTTGTATGAATGTAAAGTCAATATGAGGTACGTGGGGATCATAGAGACTATTAATTTCCCCTACATAAAGGATGTGTACTGAAGGAATGTGATAGGCTAAGGATGTTATAAGATACATAATAATGTTTGAGGATAAGAATGAATGAATGGATACCAAAGGGTTTAATAAAGGATCTAGTGATAATGGTGATTGGTATATATATATATATACATAAGTGTAAGAAATGATTGAAATTGATATAAGTGGAAAGAAATTTTGGTTCAAATTTAATAAGAGGGATAGAGACACTGAGCATGTCTCTAGGCAAGAAATCATTATTGAGAAAATTATTGATGATCAAATTTTTAAAGGTTCAAGATAAATATAAGTGAAATATGTAAGTCGAGTTGAAGGAAATTGAAGTAACGAATCAGAACTTTCCTATAAAGGAGATAACATGAAAGGTTAAGTATCAAATGAAAATCTGATACCCCATTTTTCTGGAATATGATGAATGAAATTTTGAGGTCAAAATTTTATTTTAAGGGGGATAGTGTTGTAACACCTGACTCTAAATTATCTGTAATATATCATTCACATGCTTTGGATAGCATGTTTGTATATTGAATTGCCCCAAGAAACAAGTTAAATGACGATATTGCCCTTAGTGGTACGGATAAGTCAATTAAGCCTCAAACTAGTTCAAATAGGAATTTTAAGGTGAAATTGAGAATTTCACAGTCCAGGGATTACTCAAAATAGTGATTCTGAGTTTGAGGTTCAGTATGGAGTTAATCGAAAAAATTGACCAATTAGGGACAAAACGGTCATTTTTCAATTTCAAGACAAAATGGAGATTTTAATAAAGATTTTGATTTTAAATGATCGAGAATAATTATATGAAATATAATATGATTATTGGAGCATAAAATGAAGTTTAGCAGTGAAAAAGAGTAATTCTCGATATTTTCGGGACACAAGGGTAAAATAGCAATTTTGTCACTAAAGGTCAAAACGAGAATTTTTAAAGAAGATTTTGATCTCATTTGATTTAAATTGATTATTTAGACTAGTTAAAACATAAATTGAGGTTGAAAAGTGGAAAGGAAATGCAATTCCAGTTATTTTTGGAGTGTAGGGGCAAAATCGTAAATTTACCACCCAAAATCAAAAATTGAATTTTGGAAAGGATTTTGATCAAATTTGACAAATTGGAGAATGGTATAAGTATGAGGGGTGAAAAATATGTCTATGGGTAATTTTTCAATTTTTGGGGCAAAAATGTAATTTTACACTTTTTCGGGGGCAAAAGTGTAATTTTACAAAATTACACCATAAAGCTTTTTGGATTTGTCCAGAACCTTCATGAAGGCTGAGGATAAGGGAAGGGAATTGGTGGCTGAAAATAGAGTCAAAGAAAAAAAAATTAATTAATTAATTAATAAAAAAATTAAAAAGTATAATAAAATAATATTATTTTATTTAGTGGCTTAAAAAGGCCAAATTTTCAGCCTTCTTCCTCTAAATTTCGTCCAAACCAGCTAGGAAGAGAGAAAAACCAAAAATAAAAGCCTAGGTGGAAGAAAATCAAAGAAAAAATGTGATTTTTCAAAGATTCAAGTGTTTAAAGGTATGATTTTTCAAGCTTAGCTTAAGATCTACCATTTCCATGCATTTTTCCTTATTTTCCATGGTTAAATTATGTGTTTTGAGGATGATTTCAATTCTGGTCATATGGGTTTAGAGAGAAAAAGTTGATGGAAATAATTGATTTTGATATATGTTAGTGTTTTTAGCTAGTTTAGCATGTATATAAGCAAAACTAGAAGAAAGGAATTTGTTTGCCATAGTAACCATCAATGGCCGAACCTAGTGTTGTGTGTGTGGTGATGGAATTGATTTTATTTTGAGAGAATTGGATGGCAAAATGGTGATTTATGGTGTAGAAATCAAGTAGGAAAAATAGTGGAATGGAAAATTTAACTAGAAATGAAATGTTGTTCATTTTATCCATTTAGGTCAAAATTTCTAAGGTGAAATTGGCTGTTGATTCTGATGCAAATTTGTGGTGTTTAAGTGTAATTTAATGAATTATGAGCCTAGAAAAATTATGAGAATTTTCAAAGTAAAAATCAAAATTTTTACCCTCTAGGGGTAAAATCATAATTTTTAGTTTAGGACTGGTAAATTGACCTGTAGTGGCTGCCATTGAGTAATTGGAATGTAATCGATCAATTAGAAATTGAAACGGGTCAAATCGAAGTTAAAATGAGGATTTTAGCAATTTAGACGCGTATAGGCGAACTAAGTCGAATACCGTGTTTAAACGGTTATTCGGACAGTTGCATAACATTTTATGAATCATGAAGAGCCTGAAATAATTTACAATGGTCTAACACAAATGATTGGAATTGTGTCGAAAATTACACATAGGTGGTAGGTCCCCTGGACGAGAAAAAATTTCGGTGTAGTGGAATTAAAAACAGGAGTATCGTGCACTCCTGTGACGAGGTGAGTGGATAATTTACCGTTTTCAATATCTAGAGTAGTTTTATCTGCTTCTGTGATTTAAAAATAAATTGAATTTATAAATGATTTTTAAATTGAAAAAAAATTGATTTATTTACACTGAGTATATGGAGACTGGCATTAATTTATGTTCATGTATTAAAATTAAAATTTTGGCTTATGATCTTAGTGAGCATGCTTGGCTGATTTAATGTATTAAAATTGGCATGAATTGTTGTTTGCCGTGTAGGCCGGTTAGTATTAAAATGGCCTTGTTATGCTGTTAAAAATTTTATAAAATTGGTGGATCATGATTAATAAAACACTGCAGTGAGGGTTGTCTTGGACTACCTTTAGGAGGGGCATGGTTAACTTGATTAATTGTTACCTCGGTCGTAGAAGCGAGTAAGGTAACTCCTAAGGTAATGTGACGATTCACTTTACGTTAAACCACCACGTGAAGATGAGGTTAGCCAACCCCAAGGATCGACTATATTTGAAAATTATGAAATTCTAACAACCTTGGCGGACTCAATTGGATGCTCTGATCAAGTTTCCGTGAGTATGAGATTTGACTTAAGCTTGATTTTTATAAATAAATCATAAGCCTTGTGTTTGGCTAAAATATGATTGCTTTGTATAATTGAATTAAACTTGGTGTAATTGATGTTATGAAATCATGATAGCATTGCGTTTTTATATTGTCTCCATCTACTCGACTTTAGATGTCGTAGATGGTGATTATCCAACTCACTGGGTTGTAAAACTCACCACCCTCTCCTCCCCCTTACAGGCTCAAGATTTTTGGTAGCACTCGGTGTGCACATAGAGGCTTGATTGAAGCCGAGTTCTTAGCATACACAAAGGTACATAGTTGTATATATAGTTGGGCCCACATGTCATTGTAATTCATGTACATACTTTATTTAATTGTATAACAGTATGTAATAACTTATTTTGCTTTTACGCGCACAAATTTGATTATTGGTGTTTATAAAAATATTGTTCTATAATAAATTGTAATATTTTTACCGATTCTGAAATTTTTAGAGAAAAAATGATAAAAATGCCCCTACGTGGTTAATGGTGCGATTTAATTGTTTTGGTTCAAAACACGAATTTTATTCATTGAAAAATGTTTATTGGAAATTATTAACCATGGGGTAGATGGAAAACTGGTACGAGATGCCTTGCGGGGTTTCGATTTGCACTCAGGGAATGAGTGCCTATCGAGACGTCACGACAGTTGTCACGGGCCCGATAGGTGGTTCCGGGGCGTGACACTCTCCCTTTTTTTTTCTCTCCCTTTCTTTTTTTAGCTTTTCTTTTCTAGCTCAAACTTTCAACCATTGGCCAGCACTCCCTTCTCTCTCTCTTCCAATCATAGGCCAGTGATTCTTTTTCCTCTCCAAACCCAAAAGCCAATTTTTTTCCTTTTATAGTGATTGTTTTTCATTTTTTTTTTGTTTTTTGGTTGTGATTTGCTTGATTTTTGTTTTTGATTGTAGCCAGGGTAGTTGGCTGCTAAAACTTATGATTTTCTCTGATTGCTAGTTTTTGGTTTGGAAAATAAGATCTATTTTTTTTATTCTTGTTATTGAATCCGGTTCCTCTTTTTATACGTGGCTTTCAAAGGCTTTAGAGTTTGATTGTCCAAAATTTTGGACAATCAAAAACCTTCAAGTCAAAAAAAATCCTATTATTGACAGAAGTGACCCCAAATCCGGTTGCCCAAGGAGCATTCAATGCTCTGTATATTATTGACAAAGGAGGCCAAGCATGCTTCCAACTTCTTCTTATTTTTTTTAATAGTGATTTATTTATTTTAGTTATTATTTATTATATTTGTTATTATTATTAATAAAAAAGGTGTCTACAAGGTCAAAATGTTCAAACTTTTTAAGTAACCTCTCAACATAATGCTCTTGTGTTAGCATTAAACTACTATCACATCTTATGATTTTAATACCAAAAATAAGCATATCATCAGCATATTAGTTAATAATCACACATTCATTATCAACAGTTTTTGTGTACACATATTTATCAACTCCAACAATAAAAAATTCATTACTAACAAGAACTTGATCAAATTTCTCATGTCATTGTTTTGGTGCTTGTTTCGAGCCATATAATGATTTAATCAATTTACAAACTTTGTTCTCTTGATCAAGAAGAACACACTCTTTGAGTTGTGCCATATAAATTTCTTCTTATAAATTACTACTTAAAAAAACAGTTTTTACATCCATTTGATGACCAACAAGTTTGTAAATTGAAGCTAAGACAAATAAAACACGAATAGATGAAATTCTTGTTACTAGAGTAAAAGTATCAAAATAGTCAATATTGTGTTTTTGAGTAAAACCCTCTACAATTAATCTAGCTTTTTATTTATCAATAGAACCATCAGGATTAAATTTTCTTTTAAAATTCCATTTGCAACAAATTGGTTTGGCTCCAAGTGGCAAATCAACCAATTCACAAGTTTGATTTTGTAAAATCCAATAAATCTCATTTTGTATGGCTCTTTTCCAAAATGGATTTTCTTTAGAAGAAATTGCATCAATATAGTTAAAGGATCATTATCTATAAGATAAGTATAAAAATCAATACCAAAAGAAATTTATTTCCTTGGTATTTTACTCTTTCTCAAATCGTCATTATGTATTTCAAACTTATTTTTACTAAAAGATGTATGAGGAATTGTATCAGTTCTTAATAGAAAAATATGCTTAAAAAATTCAGCATTTTTTGTTTCAACAATTATATTATAATCAAGAACATCACTTTTTAATACAAGAAATCTCTATGCAGCACTATGTTCAACATAACCAATAAACATGCAATCAAATGTTTTAGAACTAATTTTTCTCTTTTTAAATTCAGGAAGCATTACCTTAGCAAGTCACCCCCACACTTTCAAATATTTTAAATTAAAAGAATAATCTTTCCATAATTCATAAGGTGTCTTACCAATTTTCTTATAAGAAATTCTATTTTGAATATGACATGCAGAGAACAAAACTTCACCCCACAAATTTTCATGTGCATTAGAACTAACGAGCGTGGAGTTCATCATTTCTTTTAATGTTCTATTTTTTCTTTCAGCTACATCATTTGATTTAGGAGAATATAGAGGAGTAATTTCATGAATTATTCCTTTTTTTTTCACAAATATAATTAATTGGTATATATTCATTGACTCTATCTAATCTAACTCTTTTTATCTTCTTATTTAGTTGATTTTCTACTTCAACTTTATATTTAATAAACATGTCAAAAGCTTCATCTTTATGCCTAAGTAAATAAACTTTAGTAAATCTAGAATAATCGTCAATAAATGTAACATAGCATTGCTTACCACTTCTAGTAATTGTTTGTTTTAGATCTCCTAATTCAGTATGAAGTAAACTTAATAATTAAGATTCTCTATTTATTGAAATACAAGTTTTCTTAGTTGATTTCATTTCAGCACATATCTCGAACTTTTTAAAGCATCCATTTTTAATACTAAAAATTAAACCAAGTGATTGTATTTTCTTAATATAAGGAATGCTAACATGTCATAGTCTACCACGTCATAAATCAATAGAGTCAATCAGATAAGTGGAAAAACTGACATTTTCATTCAGAGCATTGAAAATGTTGAGTATAAAGAGTCCTTGATTGCAATAACCCTTACCCATAAACATATTATTTTTTGTTATTATGATCTTGTCAAATTCGAATGACACTTTCACCCCAACCTTGCCCAGTAAGGCCATAGACACCAGGTTTGCCTTTATATTGGGAACATGAAGAACATCATTCAGAGCTAAAGCCTTGCCAAATGTGAGCTTAAGAAAGACTTTCCCTTTACCAAGAACTTGAGCAGTTCAAGAATCACTAAGGTATATTATCTCTTCTCCTTCCCCTATTAGAATATAAGAGATAAAGGCATTTTTATTTGCACAAATATGCCTGGTAGCACTTGAGTCTACCACACATTCCTTCACACTAGCCACCATATTGGCTTGTGAAATGAGAATAACAATTACATCATCAAATTCATCTACTTTGACCAAATTGACTCATTTCCCTTTGCTCTTTTCCTACATTGTGCTACATGATGCCTTAGCTTTCTACAAACAAAACAACTACCTTTTTTGTAAAAGGTGGGATGAGAAGCTTTGGGTTTATTGTCAGGTTTATAAAGGTACCTTTCTTGATGTTGGGTTTGCCTTGAATCAGATTGCCTTTAGTTACAATTTTTTTCACTTTGGAAGCCTTAACTCCCTCCAAGTTGTGTCTTCAATGATGATGTGCATAATCAAGTTTGCAAGCGACAACTATTTTTCCTTGTGCTTCAGTTGTTGCTTGTAGCCATTCCATGATTTTGGCAATTTCTCAATCAGCAACCCAGCAACGAACTCTTCTTGCAAGTTGATTTTTTTATCCTTCAAGTCATCCACAAGCTTGTGGTATTCCTTGTCATCTATCATCTTCCAACGATAAAAGTTACCAATCACGAACTTTTGTTTCCCAGCATCTTCAGCAGTGTATTTGGCAATCATTGACTCCCATATTTGCTTTGCTTTTTTGTATGGATTGTATACATCAAACAGCTTATTAGAAAGTGTGCTAATGACTGTATGCCTGCATACCTTATTTGCATGCATCCATGGTTCTAGCATCTTGACATCATCTTGCTTGGAATCAATTAATGCAAAAGCCACCTCATGAACATCAAGGATTGAAAAAATTCTTTCTTGACATCTTTTGATGTTTCTGGCATCAAAGACTTCTATCTGGAAATACTTGGAAATGGTTTGGCATATGAAACCGAAAGCATAAGAAGAATAGTCAACAGAGTGGGAGCCATGGTGGAACCATTAATAGTGGTGGTGGCAGTAGCGATAGAGGCAGTAGTAGGAACAATAGCAGTAGCATTATCAACGTGGGAATCCATTATCCTTACGATTGTTATAAAAATTGAGAAACAAATGAAAATAAAATAAAGCAAGTAAGAACACTAAGAAGTCTGAGATGTGGTATCATTATCCTTAAGGATAATTTTTACCCTTTTGGAGTATAAAACTCGATGCAAAAGGATTGTAGCAGTTATCCTCCAAGATTTAATAGACCATTCTTTATAGTTTGCACAAACTAGTAAGGAATGATAGGAACAACAGAAAAAAGTAAAAAAAATAAGCAGAGAAGACTTAAGAAAAGATGAGAGGCTTTTTGTGTGGTGTGAGTGAGGTAGGGAATAAGGTGAACGTTGCACCAAATTAAGGAGTTGAGAAAAAGCCTCAAGGAGTTAAAGAAAAAACCTGGTCAGCATGTATACTTAGGCAAGTATACGTTGTAGCAAAATTAAGAGAGTCATCAGCATAGTAGAGTTTGACTCTGATTCAATTAAAAGCTGAAAAAGGTTAATAAATTAAAGCTAAGGTACAAAAATTCAATTGAGCCCAACCCACATGTATATTCACACGTAAAGGGAGAAATTTGAAATTTCTGAAGATTTGATCTAATCTTGTGTGTGCACCAGCCTACTCATTTTTTTTTTTGTTTGCAACAAACCTATAATAAGTCTTCATATATATAGCATTCACCTTTCTTGTATCTTGACAATGTAAAATGTTTGAACCTTACAAAATACACTATTTTCCAACATATGAATGGTTTATGAAACTGTATATAGGAACATTTTTTTATGAGATCTTAATAGTAGGAGTTGTAACAGTTTTTATTCACACGAATTAGATAGTGGAGTACTTTAATAATTTTGACCATATTTCGGTTGCTTTATATTCTTTTATCTAAAAATATTAACATTAGAATTTTCTTTTATTTCAAGCTTGTAAATTTCACTAAGTCACACAACAATCCGAGCTCAAAAGATAGAATCATCATTCACCCAACTGTTTATACTGATGAATAAGTGTTAGTAGCAAAATAGCTTTCAAATTCCAAGTTTTATACATAGCTAGCTTCCACATCAGAAAAATATTATGATGTGATTTGATTTTTGAGATATAGAAATATTATGATGTGATTTGATTTTTGAGACAGAAAAATCTAGATTCGCAGGACTATGGTATCACAGTAAGCGGGCGACGTGTTCATTTCCGGGCCAGCGTCCCATTTTGTATGCACCACCTCAACCGATCTGCTTTCTTTTCGGATAGCATAATTATATTTAGAAGGCGCCACCTGGCATTACAATAGCTGCTCAAGAAGCTATATAGTTTTGATTGACAATTGAAGGGACACGTTAATGTTGATCATGTTCTTTAGCCATATTCGGAAGAAGATGCTAGTATTCCAATTGCCTTTTATTAAAAAATGATGAGTATGTATTTTTATTTTTAGGCCTGAATTAATTGTGATCAATAAATCTGTTGGAAAATTAGAATGGAGCATGCGATGTGGAATTAACTCACGGGTCAAACCAAACTGCTTTTTGATTTGTCTCCATCTCCACCGTTTCTGCTTTTCCTGACACGTTCAACTTCTTTCCATTACGACAGTCGCCATCCCGTTGCGATTTGACGATTGTGGGGATCAACACGGGCAGAAAACGTTATCGAAAATATAGGGTACGCGGGTTCAGTTGACAGTTCTAACTCCAGGAAAAAAGATATCCATGTTTGAAGATATATGGTGATAGCAGCAGGCTGGGTTAGCACATAATTGGCAGCACTTCCTTTTCTCATTTTCCTAGTTTAATTTGCTTCATCGTTTTTAATCTTAAGGGCTTGACTCCAAAGCAAAAAGATAGACTACAATGCGCTAGTACAGTTAAAACGTTTCTGTACTTCACTAAACCAAAACGAGAGGTTCATACCCATAGAAAAGAAAAAGATAAGGCGACTGACTACCTTGACTAGCAGCAAGCTTGACAGTAGCAAGGTGCCACGTTTGAACTCGGAACTTTGAAATGTGGGCGTGGCTTCTCTTATATTAATAAGTAACAATTATGACCAAAGTCCTCTTTCCAAATGTTTGTTTGACTGGATCTCTTTTGTCCTTAACTTAGGGTCAAAATTATGATTTCTATTTAAGTGAAATGTGCATGGGTGTAGTGTTATTATGAGTCATTTTGAATTAATTAGCAACGTTTCTAGTGTCCTCAATAAATTATGTTTATAGTGACCTCTATTGGATCAATTGGCATTTTAGTAGTTTTCACTCTATCAATAAGGTATGATGTTCTCCTGCATCTAAA
Organism: Theobroma grandiflorum; assembly: GCA_036013995.1. NCBI lineage: Eukaryota > Viridiplantae > Streptophyta > Magnoliopsida > Malvales > Malvaceae > Theobroma > Theobroma grandiflorum. The sequence goes on along the minus strand of CP142130.1, from coordinate 12,123,112 downwards.
TATATTAAGCCAATTATTACATAATATTATATCCTAATTACATGTAACAGTGATTTGCTATGAAGAGAAAAGTGATGTCCAGTAGTACCCAGTCCGAATCAAAGTTGGCTAATTATGAAGGAGAAACAAATAGACTCAACTTAGCATTCCAATAGATACCAGCGCGAGTAATAAGCTTCTCATCAGGATTGGAATGAAATAAGAGAAACATTCAAGTTTTATCCACCAACAAAGCGCCGCACCTGCTGGAGAAAAAAGCCAGCACTGGAGTGATCTGTTTTTTTTTTTTTTTCCTTCATCTTCTTCTTCTTCTTCTCAATCAAATTTGCTTCATCCACCACCGAAAAAAAAAAAAAACTCCATAGAATGGCAAATCTGTGACTGCCTCTGCCTTGGTAATTATTGCATAAATAAGGAGAAAAGAAAAAACAAATCATGGTGGCAAGCAAGGCAGGCATATGATACCAGACATTGTTGCAAATGACAGATTTAACAAGCTAATTTTTCTTTTAGCAAGAGCTAGTACTTTGAGATGAGCTCAAAAGTTCATCCAAATATTCAGATCCTAAATCTTCTAAGACGACCACATTCTTTGCTTGTGACTGCTGGTTTTTATTTTTCCTGGTCATTGATTTTCTTTGTATATAATTCCTCTGCTTTAGTTCTAGTGCCGGTGAGGCACCATCCTTGCAGTAGTAATTCATGTTCCGAAGCGATTCCCGGACTCTTTCAACAGGAAAGTTGAGCACAGCCTTGGGCCCGTGCGTCGATAAGGCTGCTTGATCATAAGCTAAAGCAGCTGCCTCTGCGCTGTCAAATGTTCCAAGCCAAACCCGAATGCCATGCCTTGTTGAATCCCTAATCTCCGCCGCGTATTTTCCCCAAGGTCGCTTCCTTACCCCTCTGTATGATTTTTCCTCCTTGGGTTGTTGCTCTTCTCGTTTCTTGGGACTGGAAACTACTTGTTCTCCATCGATAATTAATCCACAGGAAGAGTTTGATGATTCTCTTGACCCATGATGATAGAGAGTAGTATCTTGGGGAGGCAACTCTTTGGTGTCTATAATGTCAAATGAAAGGAAATCTTGGTTGAGGAAAAGCTCATTATTGGGTGAGAAAGATTCTAACAAATCTTGCCGAGATTCTAGCCGAAACTCTGAATTCAGGCTTTCAAGGAAGGAAGAATCCATGCCTTGGAGGAATAAGCTGATCATGAAGTTGCTAATGCTGGCTGTGTGAGTTGGTTTAGTTATTAGCTACAGCAGATGTGTATTGGTTTAAAGGACAACCTCCGATGAAGCACGTTAATATAACATGTGATCGGTTTAAATAAAATTCCTGTTTCTCTAACACCCTCCACCCCCCTCAAAAACTATATAGAGAGAGAGAGTCTATACAAGAATATTAACCATAAAAAAATCAACCATGGACTTAAAATGGTAATAAAACTCAACTGATAGATTTGGTGGTTGATTTTTATAAAATCAACCTTGAATCAAGTTCTCTGTCCAATTAGGATGACATGTTATGCATGCTCTCGTCTTCAAAACTTGAAACTCTTTTTTCTTTTTCTTAGAAAAAACCAACTTATCCCTGAAGAGTTTAGACTTGTTATATATGTTATTAGAGTAATATATACTGACAGACAGGCTGCTTTATAAATATTAGAATATTTCTTCATTACTAATAGGGTTGAACCCTATCTCTTAGATGCAGTCTACTATACAATTTAGAGTCCGGTGATTTGAGTTGGATTACTTTCAGGACTGGGTAACTTTAAATCGAATGAAATTTGAATTATTGTTGAAATCAAGTCATTTTGTATTTCATTATTTAAGTTTGATATTCGAGTTATTTATATTTCAATCATTTAGAGATTGTAATTTTTTTAAATTCAAATCAAATTGAATTTGAACGAATTATTTAGATTCATATAATTTTGAATTAGTTATTCTGATTGTCTAAATTCAGGTTATTTTGAATTTGAGTTAATTTAATTTGAATCAAATTTAAGTCATTTTATATTTTGAATTGAAAAAATTTGAATTGTTAAATATTTCTAATCAAATTGGATTGGGTTGGATTAGAATTTGGCCAAATCAAACAATTTTGTGCGTTAGAGTAAATTGACAAATTTTTTTGTATATAATTAAATTATGATTGTGATAGATTTCATTTAGAAACTTTAGTACCTCACATCTATTTTTAAGTGAAAATTCAACCCTCTTCTTTTTAAGGCCTCGGGCATGTGATCAAGACTAAATAGCAAATCATTAAAGTGATGAATACGTGGAGCTAACCAGTCAACATTTTCGTTATCATGAGAAGCTAATCAGCAAATTAAGACAAAAAAAAATCCTTAATATGATAAGATGATCGATGTGATGGTACATATATGTAGAAATACGATCACTTTTTTGTTTTTTTTTTTAAAAGTATGTTGGGTTGCGACAAACATTAATTTGTTCGATATTATAGATATTAGTACAACTTATGAATTGAGGGAATCCAAATTTGAAATCTTTTTATAAAAATCAAATGTGAATGCATTAAATCGTGAGGTTCAATAAGCTAAAACGAATAATACTTTGTAGATTAGTGTAGATCATGACATAAGCTAGTATCAAAATCGATATGAGGTATTAGCAATATACTACTAAGGATCATAGGCCCTCATTAGCGTAGAGGAAGGTGGAGGATGTCATGGTCTTAGAGTGGAGTTATGAATTTTATATCGATTGTGTACTAGATTGAGATTGGGCTTTTAAACGTACATATCATCTTCAACTTGTGAGATACCTTTTGTAAAATAAAATTGTGAGACCTAATATGTCAATGAGAACAATACCATTTAAGTGTTCTCAACAGGTTTAAAGGAATCAACAAGAGGACCGATAATGAAAATAGTACATTGGGATCACATTTGAGTGCTATTTTTTTGCTACACAACCACACTAAGATCCCTTGTCAATAAGATCACTTGTACTTGTAATTATGGATTGGTCCTATGTTAATAAGTAGCATAATGGCTGTGATAATTTAATGTTTGACGTTTTTGTTGGACAAAATCATTAAGATGTTGTCTGTAAAGGTTAAATATTTTTTTTTTAAATTGTGGCCACCTCATAATTAAGTCAATCAATTTAGAGTCTTGTTTTTCTAAAGTGTTTTCTTAAAATCAAAATAAACTCCAATTAATATTTCCCAAATAGGAGAATATTAAAATTTTCTTTTTTGTGGGCTATTATTAATTGGTAATTTTGGTTTAATAAAATAAACTGATAATTTAGTTAAAATATGAAAAACTAATTAGTATTAAAGTAATCAGTTAATGATGAACTTTGCATGTTTAATTGGATCAGTGTGGTTTGGCTTTGTGTAGGTTTTAACCCAACAGATCTTTAATGGGAGGCTTCTAGGGTTTATATATATTCCTCTTCCCTTCCAAATACAATATCTATCCATTGTGAATCGTCATAAATAAAAGAGAATAGCGAAGAGAAAGACCTATCCTCAATTAGACCTCAACGACTGAATAAATTTATTATTCCGTTACGAGTAATGACTATTTCAATGACCCAAATAGATATGCAATAATAATTAAATAATTTAGCATTTTAATCTTTACACATGAATTCAGGATTTAAATTAAAGATTTATCAACTCAGTATTGGTTCTCAACTTTTCACCTTGACATGTTATTTAACCATAACCAATAGTTAAATATGTGAAGGATCCGATAGATGGCGCAAACTTCGCTTGATATTTCAAGTGATTTTGGATATCAAATTGATTAAATCATAATGCCTTTCTATTTTACTTAAGAAAGAAAAGAAAATAAATCGTAAAGAAACGAACATGTGCCTGATCATTTTATGAAAACGACAGCTAGTGTGTCGTGGTGGTTTAATTTCTAAATTCAACCCAAGGCAATTGTTAACGGAAGAGTTGTGGTTGTTTATGATATACTTGCTCAAAAAAATTATTCTTTGAAATTCTTGCAATTGTCTGTTTCTGACTGCGGAAAAAGTAATAAATGGGAAGTGGTTCTTCAGTTTCCTTGTCTTATATTATAGTAGTTTCTTTATTTGTTGATACTAGGTTTTGGCAGCTGTCGTCTTGGGTTCTCACTAACTGATTTATGTCGCAAAATCAGTGGCAAATTGTTTGCCCGATTCATTCAGAATCAATATAGAAATGCAGAAAAAGGAAAGAAAACATTGTATTCATTGCAGCATCAGGGCAACTAAGATGGCATTGGAAAGGACATGTTGTGGAGGGACTAACCACCGTACGACAAAGTATCGAGTAAATTAACCTTGTGGAGATTTGACCGAGGGCTCTTAAGTTTAGGTTTTGAAAGGAATGTGAAGTTAGGGGCCAAATCTAAGTTGAAGTATAAAAGCAAAAAGTGTCTGCCCAGCCCTGCCTCGGCCAGATGATCCGCTCCTTACCCACGACAGGGAGACTGGGATGTTATCATGGACGAGTTTTATTTTCAACTTTTTCCTTTGTCTCGTATGATCAAGTACGATTATTTAGGGTTCATGCGTGTTAATTTAGAACTTGCAAGGCATAAACAAGTTCTTCACCTGATTAGACTTTTGACAGCCCCATTCACTACTCCAAGAGCCGTTTGCTACAAGTAAGATTTGTCAATTGGCCAGCTTGCCTCAATTGCCTGTCCAACCTTTTTTTTTTTTTTCTTTTTTAATTTTTTCTGACCAAGAATTGGCTGTCCAACAAGCCTAGGGCTAAAAATTAATTTGTTGACTCCCAGGGTGAGGTTAGGAAGAATTGAATGTCCTTCTATAGCTGTTTACATGATATATAAATGTAAATTTGGATTTGATTTCGGATAAAACCACTTTAATTTCCCACAATTAATTGAGGGAAACGCATGCTTCATATTACAATGACGACAGCTAATATGTCGTGATCGTTTTATTTCTAAATCGAGCAATTGGTGGTGGAGCAGCGTCCTGGCGTCGTTTCCCATGTATAAGCCGATCACATGAATTCTCTGAAATGAATTTGTCTCTATCTGATTAGAAAATTAAATGAAAAAAAATAGTAATGGGGAAAGAGGGTTCTGTTATGGGGGTGGAAAAAAAAAAAGGAAGATGCTTAGATTCTTCCTTTACATTTTATAACAATTTGTTTATAACAAACCAGTATTGTTCCGTTGGGTTTCTTACAGACAGATAAGGGAAAGTGGAAGATTAGAGAAAGCATTGTGTTGCAGCACCAGTGGCAACTTGCTTGCTGATGTCTTCGTTATTTAGAAATGCTAATGACACTTCACGGAATCTATTTTTAATTTCTTAATTTCGGGTAAATTTCATTGACAAGTGCTTTTTTGTGTCTATCTGAAAAAGCAAACGTCAATAGAAATAATGCAAATTGTGCTAATTACAAGTTTTCTTCTTTCCCTTTTTCTCCTAGTTCTGAAAAATTCCTTTCCTATTGAAATCTTGAACAGCTCACCCCCTCCACTTCTTATGATATAAATCGAAGAGTGATTTTTCAAAAGAAAAATTGAACTTTTAGCAACTCAAAATTGTGAAATCCAAGGTCAATGAGGCATTATTCCACTGATCTACTAGTTTATAGAACACTGTTAGTAGAAGTAGCATATTTTAACCGCTGTTACTTAGATATTGTAAAGCCCAATGTGAAAGTTAGATTTCAACGGATCTAGTTGCTTTCATTCAACCTTGTAATCCACATAAAATAACTCATTGGCCTTGTTGTTTTATCTGAATCCCCCCAAATAGAATTCTTTTGGGTGTTTGCAAACCTAGTCCACAATCCTTAAACAATATAAAGTCGGCCATAAAGGGGAAAGCACTTGAAATCTTGCCCCCATAGTTTAGAATGCAATAATTGAGGCAGATAACATAAAGGTGAAATCTTTTACATTTTCCATCATTTTCAAGTTTCAACTTTACAAAAAGCTAAAAAAAACCAAAATCAGATAAGATGAACTATGGAACAAGATTCAACAGCCCTCTAATCAACCCCCCAAGAAAAGTCGGACAGCTCCGAGATTCAAATGAAATCAAGAAAACAACAAGAATGAAATGGAATAAAAAAATTGCAAGGAACAGCCCCTGCACCCTGCCTCATGGCAAGAATTTTACCTAGGAGCAGCCGTTTCACATGAACTTAGAAGTTGCTCCAAGTAGTCGGCCCCCAAATCCTCCAACACCACCAAATTTTGCTGTTGCCTTGCGGCCTCGTTTTGTTTGCTTTTCTTGTTCTTTGACCTTTTCCTAAGGGAGTGCCTCTTCTTCAGAGCCACAACAGGAGAGCAACCATCCTCGCATCGATACTTGATGTCCTGAAGCGATTCCCGGACGACTTCTATTGGGAAATTGAGAGTAGCCAATGACCCTCTCATTGAAAATGCTGCTTGGTCATAAGCTAAAGCAGCTGCTTCAGCGCTGTCAAATGTTCCGAGCCAAACCCTGACACCGTTTCTGGTTGAATCTCTAATCTCAGCTGCATATTTTCCCCATGGCCTCTTCCTGACCCCTCGATAAGTTTTTTCTTTCTTGGGCTCCTCATGTTTAGCGTCTGAAGTAACTTCTTCCTCCTTTAGCCCATCGGTGGAGTTGGACTCTGAGGATTCTTTAGGCCCTTGAGCCAACAAATCCATCCAAAGCATTTCTTCAGAGTCGTTGAAGTTGAAAGGAATGGAATTGTGGTGGAGAAGGAGGTCGTCCCAGCAAGAAAAGGGCTCTGGCGAGCCAGACGATGATTCGGGGGAGAATTCTGGAGTCGAGTATTGAAAGAAACAGGAATCCATATCTGGTGTGAGAGTATTCATAGCTGTATGGGTATGCTTTAGATTTTGCCCAGCTTGTTCTTTTCTTCCCTCAGTGCCCACTGACAACTCTGTTTTGGTCTAACAACATTTCAAGTACCTAACCCTCTATATACCAGAATTAAAGGGCGGATTTGAACGAGAAAATATTTTTAAATCACACATTAAAATATTCATATGACATCAAAACAAAGAGCAATTACGCACGTTAGTCAAATGACGCACGGCGGCGGGGTTGGACCCAAAATTACATAAGATCTGACGTATATTGCCTTGTCACCATACTTTACTTCGGCTTCCATTTTTTTGCTTACGTGGCACCCACTTGTCACTTTAATTGGCAGCGAATTTTCTTCCTCTTTATTAGGACCAGCTTTGAACATAGAATACAATTGGAGACCATCTATGCGAAATTGCTGGTTAATGAATTAAACCAAAGATAATTTTTTGTTTCAGAAATATAAAAGAGATATTATTTATACAAGTCTTGACTCGCCATTGATCTCATATACATTCAAATATTACATCAACTTATTAATAAAGTATTAATTAAACTCCATTTGATATAAACGTTCGAACATTTGATTAATTGATTGATACATAATTTTTTTTTAAAAAAAATTATGTTCAAATTTCTCTTTCTTAATTAAGAAAAAAAAAACTCCACTTGATATAAAGTCGAATGATTTTTTTTATTTTTATATACCAAATATTCTTATTTTTTATATTTTAAATTGGGTTTTCAAATTTTTTATTTTTAAAAAATTAAACATATTGTATATCAATATTATAAAAAAATTTTGAATTTACAATACGAAATACATAAAAAATCAAATTTTTTGTGATAATATGCATAAAAATAAAAGAAAGATAAAAAAATTAGGACAAACTAAGTATTTACTATCTTAAAATATTTTAAATGGACGGTAATCAATACTTAAAATTCAAATTCTTTTGCGAATTTATCTTACGTAAAATCCAAAAAACTCATTCAAAACACTTCAAAAAATCTCTCTTATTTAAAATGATGTTTTTAACCCTTTGACTAACAGTGATCAACAATTAAAAAAATTAGATCTAATACTACATAAATATTTCAAAACATAAATGCCTTTCATATTATTTTTTGATTTAACTTTATTCTCTTTTTAAAAAAATTTACTACTTATTGTTTCTTCAAAAACCTTAATAAAAAAAATTTTGATTTGAAAGCTTGGAAATTTGAAGTGGTACCTGCTTTAAAAAACCATAGACTTCTGTCTTGAGGTAAAGTTTATTGTTATCAAATTTTTTTATTTTCCTTATAGTTTGAGATTTTTTTTATTGAAAAAATGTTTTAAAAGTAAATTTTTTTATTTAAGTATGGATATTTCAAATTTAATGGTGTCAGGTTTAGAGATTATTTTTTTATTCGTGATTACTAATTTTGTTGAAAAATTTTTGTCCAAAATTTGTTCTTTTAGACTGGGGTTTAGGGTGATCTAAAAATATTTTGATTCCATTACTATATATAAACAGTTTTAAGTTTTCCTCTTCTCAGTCAAATATTAAATTTTATTAAGTATCAAAATGAGACAAAGTCCACATTCACAAATCCCGTTCTAGAATTTTATTAAGTTTTAAGGTTTTTTCTTCTCTTTCAAATATTGAATTTTATTAAATATCAAAGTGAATTTTATTAAGTTTTAAAAGAGAAAATGAGTAGATTTTTTTAAGAGGGCATTTGTGTCTTAAAATATTTGTATAGTATTAGGTATGATTTTTATTAACTATTGACTAATTGTGTTAACGATTAAGGGACCAAAAATATCATTGTAAAACAAGAGGGACTAAAATGCCCATTTAATGTTTTAAAAAAGCTTTTTGAATTTTATCCAATTTATCTTTATATACCAAATAAACAAACAAATAAACAAATAATATCGAAGGATTGGTGTTGTTTTACCTGCTATAATTTGTTAATGAAAGGTTTATTTTTGGAAATTTATTAATGAAGAGTGAAAAAAGTTTCTAAAAAAAAGGATCAAATTAATAATTTAATATACACTCATAACATATGGGCATTATATTCCCTATTAAGTCAGTCATAACCATGTTTGAACCAAAAAATTTGACCAAATAGCATAACTTGTGCATTTTACGGGGCTCCTGAATCATATATGGAAAAGGTAAATATTTAGCTTTGGACAGTTCATCACAAGCCTTGCCTTGTGTCCTTACTACCTTGCCAATGTACTAGATTGCTTAGTTTGAAAAGTCTTTAATACATTACATGCTATGAAAACATCCGTGGCTGCAAATATCCCTGGCCTAAAAGTATTACCATATTTTTAATTTTGTTCATTTTTAAATAAAAAGTAACAAAATTCATTGAAATTTATATCACTTACACTGAAAAAAAATTTATAAAATATTTCAATTTCATTACTTTTTTTTTAAAATCAACAAAATTATAAATATAATGACAAAATTCAATAAAATTAATATATATATATATATATAATATAGTGACTAATTTAATCATAATTCCTAAAAATAACTATCATACAAAGGCAGTTCTTTTGGCAAATCAAAACACAAACATGCCATTAAATCAATAATAGCCCCATAACTACCTCTAAATCAATGATTTATTTATTTGTTCTTTTTTTTTGCCAGATACAGTGCAAAGCATTTGTCATACCAAACAAAAATTTCATCCTCTTTCATATTTTCACAAGCGGAAACAAAATTTAATGCAATTAATCAAATAACTAATTTTATGCAATTTCTCAATTACTTAGTAGAATTTTCAAAATTTGATCTCACCTAAACCATTCCTTTTTCTTTTCTTTATTGCAAATTTTAAGTCATTCTCTATGCAGTCAAATAAGGGATATTTTTAAAAATAACTCTTAAAGATAAGAGGTTTTAAAAAATAACATTCTTTATAATTTTAACTATTTTTAGTCAAGTTGAACAAACTTACTATTAATGAAATTACACACTATGATGTTATACGTTATGTACAAAAACATATTATATGTCATGGTTAGATTGTTACATGCTATGTATAAAAACATGTGATACACTATAGTTAAATTATTACACACCATGTACAAAAATGTGTGACACGTTATGGTTAGATTGTTATATGTCATGTACAAAAACATGTTACACATCATGGTTAGATTGTTACACACCATGTACAAAAACATATTACACGTCATGTACAAAAACATATTACACGCTATGATCAGGTTGTTACACACCATATTAAAAAAATATATTGTTATTACACGTCATGTTGAAAAAATATTATTATTACATACCATATTAAAAAACATTTTGTTACACTTTAATACCTAAAATGTTGTTATTACTTACAAACCAAAACTTCAAATCTTCTCAACTTTCTTTTTTTTTTTGTTTTTTTACTGACAATTTAGCACCGATTAAAGTGTTTCTAACATATTTTCGTAAATCAAAACACAATTTGCTACTTACAAACCAAAACTTCAAATCTTCTCAACTTTCTTATCAAAAACACCTATTTTGAATAAAAATAAAAAAAATTCTTTTAAAAATTTAAGTTTATAAATTTCAAAATGTTGAGTTTATTAGTGTTTAGGTTCCAAATTGATATAATTAAAAGTTATTTCAAACATCTGTAATTATTTCTATTATTTTAGTTTTATCTAAAATATATAAAAATCAAATTCCTCAAATAGCTACCCACCCAAGCACATTAAAACCATTGCTTGGTGTTTTGAAAGCGTAGAAAAGAGAAATTTGAACAAGCGGGAGAGAAAAATCGAGAGCATAGCAAACGAATGCCGAAGAGAGAAATTGATAAAATTAGAAAGAGTGAGATGGTGAGAGAGAGAAATCGAAAATATAATAGGGAGAAATTATGATGAATAGTTTTAATTTATTTGAAATAGTTTTAAGAGTATTTTTGTCAAATCATGGTTAAATATGATTAAAAATAATTAAATTTATTTTAATAGTTATTTTTGAAATACCTTTATAAAAAAATTATTTTTCATAATTTTCTCATCAAATAATTGAGGGAGGAAAATGAGAAGTGTATTAATCTAAACATGAGTTCAGTTGAATTAGAACCAGATAATCTGTTTTCATGAGATGTGGTACTTATAGCAAAAACAAAAATGTACTGAATAATGGGGTTAATAGGGTAGGAGAATTGATGTGAAAGGGGAGGCAAGGTGGTCAAGTGTTTAAATCAGTTGGGGAAGCTTGGGCAATCGTCCACCTCTAATTTCTGTCAACAACAACGACACCGAAAACGATCAAAACAACATTGAAAGGGATGTGCTTATACATCATCATGGAAGAAATGTTAAAAACTAAAAAAATAAAAAAGTCATGGATGCAACTTTCTTGCTTTCCAGATTGGTCTACATTCAGGCCCTCTCTATGTACCTTCAAAGCTTTCTTAACAGATTCAATCTCTCTGAGAAGTTTCGGATAAAATTGGTTGAATTTTGGCAGGTCCTCCCAAAGGGGAAAGAAGAGATTGCTAGATGCTCTACTTTGATTGAGACGCCTCTTCACTCCCTTTTTTCTTTCAATTAATCAAGTTTTTTCTTTGTGGTGTTCCCACTTATTAAGATCTATGCAATCATTTCGTAAATTCATCATTCATTATTTAATTAATGGAAAAAAATGCTCCAGATGAAGCTAAGGGTAAACTTTGGGTTGACTTTTCTTGTATAACTTTTTTTAAAAAATTCCTAAGAAAAACACATTACATGTTGAAAATTATTCAGTGAAAAAAAAAATAAAAAATGAGTGTTCGCCGGTTTAGAGGTGAACCTAACAGTGTGAAAACTTCATTTTATAAATTTCCTCGTATTAGATAAATTTAAAGTAAACTTTTTCACTTAAATTGTGTCAACTTGTGATTCTCTTCTTGTCTCTCAAAATTTCTTTTAGTAATCAAAATTTTTTACTCGATATTTTTTTTAAATTGAAAAAAAGAAATTCGAATTTTACTTTTTTTAAATAAGGATATCATCTACTAATTAATGAGCTAAATATTCGAATCTCTTGACTAAATATATTTGTATAGTAACAAATTTGCAAAAATTTTAGGGTCCATTTTCACATTTTTACTGCTTGAGCCAAGGTTTAAAAATCATAAATATATATAAAAAACTATTTTTTAATTTATCCAAAAAATATAATAATAATTTTTAAACTATATAATTGAGTAAAATGACAACACGATATTGTTACATAATAAAAATATATCAAATAAAATAATTTTAGCACCACAAAAATTATTACATGTAATTTTGTAAATTAGAAAAGTGACAAGTGTAATAACTTAACAACATTTCTTTTTAAGCAAAGTTTCGTATTCAAATCTTCTCCCTCCTCATTTATAAAAAAAGAGAGTAAATTACATTTATAGTCTCTAAACTTTGGGTGACAAATCATTTCGATCTCTACAGTTTCTATTATGTCTTAGTTGATGACACGTGTTTGACACATGACTATTGACGCATAAAAATTAGATTATGAGGATTTATTTTTCATTCTATCTTCAATTTTTTCTTTCTTTTTTTATTCATATAGAATGTGACGATGCTTAATGGTGTGGTTATTTGACAACGGAGGTGAATTTTTCTCCTTTTTCCCAATTCATGCTCGTTACGTGGCATATGACATGACTTGAAGATGTGACCACCTCAATTGACAAGCGGACAAAAAACTCTGTGAAATTAGGTTTGACTACTATCAATTTTATATTATGATTTAAGGATTTGTATGGTTATAATAAAAAGATAGATATTTTGTATAAATAAAAGATATGAACTTTTCGATAAAATAAAATACGAGCACCAAATTTAATGAAAATATGAAAAGGAAAATTATTTCATTATAATGCTAAAATTATATAATTAATAAGTTAGTTTTTAAAGTATACAAATCATAATGGTGCGTAGCTCACATTTTAATGATCATATATATAGGATTTATATTTAATGCATTAATAATATATAATTTCTATATACTGTTACTTCATCAAAATATATCACTTCATTAATGAGTTAAAATAAAAAAACTTTTAAAGATAAAAAATTAAATATTAAAAATTTATAATAATTAATTAAATAAAAAATAAAATACTTTCACTTTACAATCCCTCTTAGCCGTTCTTTTTCTTGTTCTCCTGTTTTCTATTTCTCTCTTAACTCCATCTTCTTTTTCTCTTCTTCTTCCATAATTTTTATTCTTTAGAGATTGAGGAAACAAGATTCAAATAAATAAATCTTATTATTATAATTTTATTTAGTCAAACAATTTTGCTTCTAAATAACAAATTAAGCCCAAAATTGTTCTTTTTCCTTAGAACGCTCTCATAAATCTCCAAATTTCTACAAAAACCAAAATTCTTTTTAGGTGTTACTTTTATCATTTTCCTAAAATCCAAAATGCTAATAAATTTAAATATGAGATGTTAAACTAAATCACATGGTTTATAATATTTAAACCAAAATCATTCATTATATGATATATTATATAAACATTTTAATTTTTAATTAAACCCTACGTTTTTTAGATTTTAAATGAAAATCAATCATATTTGATGGAACAAACCATTTTACAAAGGTTTCAAAATCAACTATTTGAGTGAAAGTGAATTTCCCTTTGCAACACCACAAGAAAGGAAGGTGGAATATGGCTTCCAAGGAAAGAACAATTTTTGGTTTAATCCTGTTAATTAGAAGCAAAATTATTAACTTAATAAAACTTTGCTTATACTTAAATCTTGTTTTCTCATTTTTTAAGATATGTTTTCTCAATATCTTTTATGGTTTAAAAAAATAAAAAATCTAAAAATTGCTCTTAAAGTTGTAGAGTTTTACAGAATTTAATTTTAATGGAAGAAGAGCAGAAGAAGATGAAGGGGTTGGAGAGAGATAATGGAAGAAGAGGAGAAGAAAATGGAGTTGGAGAGAGATAAAAGATGAGAACAAGAAAAAAAAATCATTGAGAGAGATAGAAAAGTGAAAATATTTTTTTATTTAATTAATTATTATAAACTTTTTAATATTTTATTTTTAATCTCTAAAGTCTTTTATTTTTACTTATTAATAAAATCTCATATTTTGGTGAGCTAATAATGTATAAAAACTATACACTGTAAATGTATCAAATATTAATCTCTGTATAAATAAGTGTAATTATGTTTTGGCTGTGTCACGTGACAAGGTCAAGATGAACAGTGGTGCCCACCATATCCAGACTCGGTCATGCGTAATTTGACTACTTTTTTTTTATCCAAGCACTAATTTTAGGTCCGACAATTCCAGGATTCATCGTACATGGTCACTTCCTAGATTACACATCATTATTTTTTAATTTATGGTCATTTCTTTATTAAGCCCTCGTTCATGACTGGATGCTATTTGCTTCAAACTTTTGACAAATCTCATGATTTCACCGTCCGCCGTCGGCGTCGCTGTCTCCGGGGACCGACGGTCAGCCATATAGTAGCTATCGGGTCTTAATGAAATCACTTTCGGTACAAATAAATTATTCAAAGATAATCTATGATGATTATCTTGACTAATTTGTTTAACTAGAAATTGCGTAGTTTTTGATTAGTTTAACATCAACTTGCGTTCGAATAATTAAAGATGGGTCTATCAGAGCAATTCATAGCATCCCCTTTTTTAATGTCGTCCCTATTATATATTAGGAGAGATGCCATGCCAGCTTTCCTAATTCGGGGGGGTGGGTGACTTCATTGCTTTGCTGTCCCACAAAATAAAATAGAGATTAAATTATAATTATTATCGTTACCAAAGACCAAAAGGAGGAGACAAATGAATTGAGACCAATGTTAGGGAGGGAATTAACCTAGCTAATAAGCGGGAAGAAGAGAAAATTAATTAAGGTAGTGAAATGAGTGCTACTTTCGGTTTTCATGGGCCAGTAAATTTCAGTGGTGAAGCAGATGGCAACTTGATGGTGATGTAATAGCAAGTAAATGGCCATGGGGCCATATTCCTTTTGGGCAAGGTGCATGAACCATTGTACTTAGCTCAGTTGAACAAGGTGCCAGGGACTTAGCTAATGAATCCATTCAAACAAAAAAGATTATGCAGACGTAAAATTAAACGTGCCAGATTCTGACATTGATTATTTTATAATTTTTTTTATATTCATGGAACCTTGGCAATGGCATATTCTATTGAACTTCCATGACCACATTAAATGTTTCATCCCCTCTTCATCTTTATCTTAAAGCAGCTGCTAGCCTGCTACACTAAAGAATGGTGGGCTCAATATATACATATATATTTATAATTTTAGTTTAATCCTATGCTCTGATTTATGTAAAACAATTAATAATCAGGGTAAATAAAAAAAAATGAGTTAATATTAATTTCTTTTCATGAGTACATATGCCCGAAGCTTATGGAAATGCTGAGATTTAAGCTCAAAATGTACATATTCCAGCACGTGAATTTGCAACTATATATTCCTTATTTCAATAACGTTGAAGTTTTCAAAGATTAATGAATCCAATGTATGCATTCCCTAAAGAAGAATCTAAGTTTGGTCGTGGGGTTGATCAGGTTGAACAAGGTTCTATTTTGTTGTCTTGGATTGATCCACATTTTCATCCCTAGTTGGTGGTATATCCCATCTGGCCAAACAATTATACGTTACTGCTTCCCACGTGACTTAAACTCAGGTGAGTTGGTGCATGAATCTATTCATCCTTCGGTATCCACTTTTTGAGAGAATTGTATAATAAAAACTATAAAGGGGGAGCTATTTAATGCATGTTGCTTCATAATTCAACACATAATCATAATGTTACAGCTTTTTGCAACTTTGTCTTTACTTATATTCTTTGAAAACTTTACACATTCAAAACCTTATATTTTCCATATTAAGATGGACAACCACCTCCTCCTTGCACTATACAACTGTAAAGGCTCTTCTTACTTGCTTATCATAACATTTATCACAAATTATTTCAATAAAAATATGACGGCTACTAGGAATTTAATTATGAAATTTATTACCAATAACTTTCTATATAGGAGATAGATCAACATAATTAATTAATTAATTACATAGTGTTAAATAACATGAACTAGAATGCTTTGTCTACGATTGAAAAAGCTATGAAAGTTAATTATATACGAGGCATTTACACCCATGTCCAATCCTTCCACGTACGTTGTCTTTTGCTTCTTTTAGTCAAAGGTAGGATGTTTTTTAGCCTCATTATTCATCTACTGCATAACTACACGCTGGTGATATTAATTAATTTTTTATATACAAATTCAATTCATAAAAATTTAAGCGCTTGCGTACCGCCATCTTCCTTTCTTCTCGGTCCTTGTCTTCTTCTTCTAGGCATTTTTGGTCGTTATATTCCTCTTCCTCTAGTTTATTTATAAACTGTTAATCAACACCTCGTTAGTACATTAAAAAAAAAAAGAAAAAAATATTTTTTAATAATTTTCTCTAAATCTAAATTATTATTTTAGTATAATATTTTAAAAAATTCTTAAACTATTTAAGAGAATTTAAACAACTCATTATTCTTATATTAAGTTTAATCAAGCTTCTGTACTTTTGGAAGGCTTGGGACTTTCCATAACATGCTTGGAAGAGAACATTTATATAATTAAAATCAATTTTCAAAAAAAAGAACTCTTATATTTTTATTTTAAACCAAATTTATCCTTATGAATAATGATTCTAACTATCATTAGTAAAAACGTCATTTATCATTTTATATTCATATGCAATTGACATGTGAAGTGAAAAATATTATGTGATTATGCTATCAAACCACATCAGCGTGTCATGTCATCCTCCATTATAATATATCAGTATATCACATTAGCACCACGTGATATACAATTAGAAGTGATGTTTCGATTAACGACTGTTAGTCAATCGTTAAGTATAAAGAACTATTTAATTCAAATTAAAAGTATAATAACTTGATTGAAAGTAATAAAAAACCAAAATTTATTATAATTTTTTAAATAATTAAATTTTTTTAAATTTTATGCCAATTATTTTCCATTTATAAACGTAATTAGGTATCTATACCAATACCATGAACCATCTTTGTCATTGTCTTCTTCTACTTTCACTACAAAAAAATTTGGTTTTTCCAACGGATTTTCAACGGAAATGGTTTGAATATTTCAACTGATTTTTCCGACGGATTTCCAACAGAAAAATTCCGTTGGAAAATTCCGTTGGAAATCTGTCGGAAAAACTCCAAAAAAAAAAATATACCACCACTTCCAACGGAATTTTCAACGAAAAAATTTCCGTTGGAAATAAAAAATGTTAATTTTTTCTAACAATATTTTAAACTTTTTATAAAATTTAAGCCTATTTTTTAAAAAATTAATAATACCAAATTAGTTAATTTTATACCATTAAAAAATTAATAAAAAGAAGAAAATAAAACCATTTTAATTTTATAAAAATACATGATAAGCTATAATAATCAATTAAACAAAAAAATAATAATACTTTATATACATTTGTTTAGTAATTAGTTACTAAATTTAAAATTATAATTAGTTATTTTATGTACGTTTTAAGTAATAAGATAGATATTTATAATAAACTTATTAATATAATAGATTTAAATATATTTTAAATTATTATATATACCCATAGAAATTATACTGATAGGTATAGAATATATATATATATATATATAGATAAACCTCCATTATTAAAACAAAAATCTCTTATAAGTGACCTATTGTATTAAACTGAAAGTAGAAGTTATATGTTTTAATTGATATAACTTTATAAGTTAATATATATATGCATGTATATGAGATATATGTTATATCCTATATATATATATATGTTTTAAATGTAAGGTTATAGTAAATTTCATTTAGATGATTATGGTTATTAATTTTATTAGTTTTTTATCATACTTTTTATAAAATTATATTGATAACTAATTATATAAATTTTGTATAATTGTTAAAATATAACATATAATTTGTGTCATAAATATATATATATATACAATAAATTTAGTAATATAACATAATGTTTTATATTGAGTAATATAAAAAAAATATAATTTATTAATAAAAAATAATAAATACCCTTTTGTATTTGGGTCAAGATTTAAACCTTTTAATTATTGGATCAAACTAACACAAAGTTAATTTGTTGTCTGCTCCCAATCATGCACTATTCCAACCTGAGATCCCAAAACAACACCGTTTGAGATGTTAAGAAGGGATATTGGACTCATCCAAAACGACGTAGTTTTTGACCTACAAACCCTAAGTATAAAAGTTAATTTTTCTTCTCTCTCCCACATTTCCCTCTTCCATTTTCTTTCCCTACCTATTGGGCTCTCTCCCCTCTCTCTAAAACCTTTCAGCTTCCGTTGGAGCTCTTCCTTGTCACCGGCAATCCCTACTTCAATTTTCTTTTTCTTGTCTGTTCAACATGTCTTGGACATCTTCCTAGCTACGCGTCGACAGATCTCACCACCGTCGATAGATCTGGGCTTGCTCTCCCAACTTGAATCTGTCCTTCTCTTGTACGTTTGTGGGTTTTGGATTTTTTTTTGGGAAGCTGATTTTGTGCTGTACAAGTCCGGCGCTCTTCACTCTCTCCGTTGGGAAGCTAATTTTACCAACTGTTCTCTGCATTTGCGGGTCATGTCTTCTCTCCCTGCTTCACTGTCTGTCAAGATTGAAGCAGTGTATTTTGAAACGGAAGAAGAAATTTTATTGTAGTTTTTTATATTTCTCAGTTAAGTCAAGTTTACTGCGATTTTGCCCTATTTTTGGCTGATTTTCTTTATGTACAGTTCCTAACATACTCTTCCATTTTGTTGTAGAAATTTAGGTTTCACGGTTAAAGAGTTTGATTCAGTTAATCAACGAAGCTTTCGACTTAAAATCCACCCGATTTGAGGTAAGATTCAATAAAAATGATTTGATATGGAATGCTTGGTTGTGGATGGATCGGCTGAATGAAATTTTGTTAATGCTTGTCAACTGATTGATCTATTTGTGGATTTACCTTTGTTTCGTTGTCTGTTCATCCTGAAATGTCAGATAGTTAGGACATATCATTAAAATCCTAACTGAAATTAATAGGCATATACCGTAATTAAGAATTGCTACCGGGATATCTGTAAAATTCTCATAATTAACTTCTTCAATAAAAAATGTTAATCTAGATAAAATGACGTTTGGTGGCTGTTTTTGCTTTGATTCTTGATATCATGATCATTTTAGGCATAATGTCATGGTGATTTCCGTATCTACTTCAATTATGTAAGTCCAATTAGGCAAATATGTTGGTTTCTTGTATAACTTTTCATTCCTGCCAGCTTTGTCTACTAACTGGGTAGTTTCCATGGAAATTAAAAAGCAGCTGCAGGATATTTATTTTGGTGTAAAATATGAATTTCTCAAATATTTTTTTGTTGACATGTTGGAAATTGTGTGTTTGCTTTGGTTTGTAGGAATCAGAATATATATAGTAATAATAGTAATAACATTATATTTGTAAGGAAAAATAGACATGACGAGAAATTAGTTTTGTACAGCTGTAGCATTTTCAATTCCAACTTGGTTTTCCCACGATTAATTCCCTTGTATTTAATGTTTTCATTAAGGTTCTTTATAAATATTCAACAATTGCAGGAATCTGTATAACTTTTTACTCATCAAAGTTGGTTTTCGGTATCTGAGCATCAAAGCTTTGGGCATATCTCTTTTCGACGTTAAAGTCGATTTTTGTATTCCATTTAATTCTTTCAAGATAAGAGTGAAGAAAATTCTTATTTTCATATAGATGTTTTTTGTTATTTACATTAAAGTATAGATAGTCAATTATATGCCACCAATGATCGAAAATTAAAAATTTCCAACAATTGCTTACACGATGAATGACCTTCATTAAGAAGGATGGTTATGTAATTTCAACCTCGTCATTGTCGGATAACCATTATTTGTGAAATTGGGTCATACAGAGAGCCTTTGCTCATTCTCCCTGTACAAAACTGATTTATGCGTTACTTCCCCATGTACATTTCACCGTTTAGTAAAATATGATTTTTACATTCTCAGTGATCAAAACTTGTCAATATTTTACGATTTTGGATTGATATATTATTGGAATTTGTTATTTATTAAAAAAATTATAAATAAAAAAAGTTTAGTCAATAATTCCATTAAGCAAATAATGCTTGGTTCATTGTAATTTGAATTTTAAAATGTACAATAAAAATAAGATATTATATTTTATTTATTTAAAGGCTATTGCACTTTCAACCAAAACCCAATAATGAAAGAATATTTTATTTTATATGTGTCAAGGTTCAGCCCCAAATTTAAGTTAATTTGTCATCAAATGAATCTAATTCCAAATATGAATATATCTAATATTTGTCTAGTTTAAGAAACTTGTAACATTATGCTATTAATTGTAAAAGATTGGGACATACTTGACACTAAACATTTGGGGTCCAATCCTGAACATTATAATGTTTGAATTGTGATTAATTTTAGGGTAAAACAAGGGTTTATGAGTTCATGTCGAATTCATAGTGCTTAATTTAAGTCCAAAATTACAAGTCAAATAGTTTTTGTTATTTGTCATTCATATTACTTTATATGAATTTTGGAATCATTAATACATTAATAAGCTCCTGAATATGAATTTATCTAATTGTTCATTCCTGTATGGAATCATAGATATTATCTTCAGTTGTTATTACTTTTTAAGATACATATTTTAAATTTATATTTTAAAAAATGTCGTTGTTAACAAATTTTATTGTTAACAATAATGGAAATTACTCTTGACTGTTATATTATATGACACTTAGGATTATAAAATGACGGGAGATCGCTCTTCGATGAACTGTCGCTTGACTTCTAATGGATATATTACAAAAGAATTTGTAAATGGAGTTGAGGAATTCATTCATTTTGCACGTTCTAATCCTACATTTATGTGAGGGAATAAAATTAGATGCCCTTGCAAAAGATGTAGTAACAACAAGTTTCTAGATTTCGATCAAGTAACAGAGCAAATCCTCAATAGGGGTTTTACTAGTGCTTACACAATTTGGAGTTTACATGGGGAACATGATGTTGGACAATCATCAAGAAATAGAGATACAGTAATGCTAGTAATGATGAACATTATGAAGATGAAGAAGAGTATGACAATGAAATAGAAAATCCATATACTAGAATGGTTAGGTGTAAAACCCGACTCTATAAAATATATATGCCACATTATCCATGTGCTGGATGGAATGTTTGCACACGCAAATGCTTCGGAAAAACATTAAAAGTCGGTATTGTAACTAGAGATACAATTAAGTCGATTTAAGCCTCAAACTGGTCTAAATGGAGATTTTAAGATGAAATTGAAAATTTTAAATTCCAAGAATGACTTAAAATGGTGATTCGAGGTTTGAGAATCAATTTGGAAGCAAATTGGAATTTTCATGGTTTAGGGGTAAAATGATAATTTTACCACCCGAGGACAAAATGAGAATTTAAAAAAAAAGATTTTGACTACATTTGACTAAGATTGATCATTTGAAGTATAATTTGAGGTTGAGAAGTGAAAATTTATAATTTCGGTATTTTTCGGAGCATAGGGGCAAAATGATAATTTTATAACACCAGCACTTGTCATGCTCATAGAATTCATTCATTAACAATTTATGTGGAGGAGAATTAAAGTGTATTATGTGGTGGTGAATTAAAGGTTAAAGGATAAATATTTAAATTTTTGGACCAATAATAAAATGACAAGTGTTAAGCTTTTATTTCATTATTATTTTTTTTATAAAAGATTATAAAACCAACCCATTTCTCCCCATAAGGGTCGGCCAAAGAGAGGAAAGAAAGAAAACAAGAAGAACAAACCCAAGAGTGAGAAAGTCAAAGGGAAATTGTTGGATTTTAAGCAATCAAGCTAGAAAAGGTAAAATTTCTTGACTTTGGCTAGTGATCTATCATTTTTGTGCATTATTTTTCATTTTAAACGGTTGAAATCAAGATCTCAAGATGGTGCTCTTACTTGTCAAAGCTTTAGAGAGAGGTTTTGATGCTTGAATTGGTTAGATTTCAATAGATTTTAGTGTTTTTAGTTAGTTAGTAATGAGTAGTATGAAAAATGAACCAAGAAAAATTCATTTTCTCATTATCCATTAAAGCCGAATATTATGGAGTGAATATTGAAAAGGAAATTTGTGACATTTTATGTTTATTGGTTATGATTTAATGATTTTAATAAATGGTGGTGATAGAAACCGAAATTGATGATATTTAGCATGAAACCACAAATTTCACATTAAACCTTCATAGGCCGAATTTCCTATGTGAATTATTGGTGATGAATTTGATTGAATATCAAGTGATTTGATAGGGAAAATAATGGTTTATGGTGTGGGAATTAAAGATTTATGGTGTAAGAATGTAGCTTGAAAAATGTTAGTGTTAATGGACACACTTAGGCCGAATATTTCAAAATGAAACGTGAAGGTGGTTTTGCCACATTTCATGTTAATTGACTAGTATTTGGTGAATTAGAGTATTGAAAGAGAAATAGAATCAATTGGAGTTAAATCGAACGTATTAGCCATTTAACCGGGCAATAAATCGAATTAGGTCAATACCGTATTTGGATAGTGACTCGAGGATTTTACATCTCATTTCAAGCATCCACGTAGAGCCTGAAATAGAATTATATGATGTGACACAATATATTGAATTAAGTGTCATATGTTTATATAGATGGTGAGCATTGTAGTAAAAGTACAGAAATTGTACCTAAAGATCGGGACTAAGAGTACATCGACTCCTAATACTGTGAGCAAACTTATTTTCGCCTTAATTATCTAGAGTAATTTTTACTCAATTTGGTGAATTTGTGAGAAATGAATTTAAATGTTGAATTGTCTTATTTTTATGAGAAAAATGTGAATTTATAAAATAAAAAATGAAATTTTATAAATTAATTTGAAAATTTGACAATGACTTTGAAATTAGAGTAATTGGAGACCGTTTGCTGTGTTATATATATTATGATCTGAACTAAATGATTTATCATAAAGTGGCATGATTGACTGAATTGATATTTGTGTTGAAAAGTATGAATTTTCTGCTTTGTTCGAATAGAATGTGTAATGAATTAATTGCCATATCATGCAATTGGAGATTTAATTGATTAGTGGGGTTTATGATACACTGCAGTGGCGGGTTTCTGTGGACTAGCCTATTTAGAGCGGCACGGTAAACCCAGTTATATTATACCTCTGATGAGAGGTACAGAGGGTAACTCCTTAGGTATGACAGAGTTCACTTCATGCCGAACCACCACGTGAGAGTGGACTCAGCCAACGTCAAGGAATGGCTGTATTTTGAGGAATTATGAAATTTCAACAGTCTTGGCTGTCTCGGTCGGACACCTCCGATTAAGGTGTCATCGAGTATGACTTTTTGGCATGAGCCAAGCTTTCAGGAAACCATAAGCCATATAAATTTTTTGAGCAAGATGAACTTATCTTATCTAGTGAAAGGAATTGAAATGTTATGAACCATTTTATGATGATTTATTTAATCGTCTTAATTTACTCGAGTTTATATAGTTTAGATGATATCTGTTTACTCACTGAGATTTTATAATCTCACCACCCTCATTTCCTTACATTTCAGGCTCAGGATAGTCCGTGGTTAGTGGATTTGGTCAAGGACCACAGTTAGACTTGAATCATAAAAAACTGTAGGTTCACACTTCTGATGATTTTGGTTAATCGTGGGCCCACGTGTCATTGTAAATCAAATTTGATACTTTGGTTGTCTGTATTATAGTATGTATGAATATATTTAACTTTTACGCTACAAAAATTATTTATCGATAACTATATAAAAATTGTTTTATAAGAAAATAGAATATTTTATTGATTATTTTTATTTTATTCTAATAGTTACAATTTTACTTCAAATAAAAGTTTTAGATAGCAAATTATAATCTCTGATTTTGAAATATGTGTTTTCTACTTATGTACTGCATTTTTAGCTAGTTTCGAGATTTTTGGAGAAAAATGACGAAAAGGCCCATATCAGCCAAAAAATAATATTTTAATGTTTTAATTTGGAAATGACTTATGATTCTTTAAAATATGATATTTAATAACTATTGCTCACCGGGGAGGTGCGAAAGCTGATGCTAAGCCTTGCGGGGTTCCGGTTGGCATTCCAGATAATGAGTGTCTATCGAGACGTCACAACGGTTGTCACGAGCTCGATGGGAGTTTCGGGTCGTGACATTAGGGATGTTATGGGTCCGGAAGTTGCTTTCAACCATGGTTATGAAAATGAGTCAACTTTTGTGGAAGAAGATCCAAATCAAAATGTATCTACCTTTCACTCTTTGTTAAGCAATGCAGAGGAACCTTTATGGTCAGGTTGCACAAAGCATATAACGCTTTCAACTGTGTCGCAACTTTTAAATGTTAAGTTAGAGTACAATTTGAGTGAATCATGTTTTGATAGATTGTTGGAGATAATCAAGAATATGTTGCCATCAGATGAAAATTTACCAACCGACTTTTATAGAATGAAGAGAAAGGTAGCAAAACTTGGATTGGGATATATCAAAATTCGTGCTTGCAAAAACAATTGCAAGTTATTTTATGAGGAAACTGCTAATTTGGAGTATTGTATGGTATGTGGGCATCCTAGGTATAAATTGAGGAATTCAAGTGTAAGTAGGTAGAAAAAGAAACTTTACAAGATTTTGCATTACTTGCCACTTATACCTAGGTTTCAACGACTTTATATGTCATGCAAAACTGCTGAACATATGATGTGGCATGCGCACAACTAAAGTCATGATGGATTCGTTAGACATCCTGTTGACGGTGAGGCTTGGCAATACTTCAATCGGACACATGAGTTATTTGCAATGGAACATAGAAATGTCAGACTAGGGTTATGTGCTGACGGTTTCAATCCATTTGGATTGAATGCGAATCCTTATTCTATTTGGACAGTAATGATTTGTGTGTATAATTTGCCCCCATGGATGTTTATGAAACAACAATATATTTTCCTTAATATGGTTATTCCGGGGAAAAAAATCCAAGTCAAAATATTTATGTTTTCTTGAGGCCTTTGATAGATGAGTTGATAATATTGTGGAACTAGGGTGTTGTCACATATAATGCATATAGGAAACAAAATTTTCATCTGAGGGCAGCATTATTATGGACAATTAATGATTTTCCAAATTACGGTATGTTGTCAAGGTAAAGTGCTCATGGACGATTATCATGTCCATATTGCATGGAACATTCTAAATATTTCATCTTGGATCATGGTAGGAAACCTTGTTTTTTAATTGTCATCGACAATTCTTGAGAGCTAATCATCCTTTTAGGAGGCAGAGAGACAAATTTATGAAAAAAGAATAGAAAATGACTTGCCATTTTCTCGTTTATCAGGTGAGGAAATTTTGGCACATTTGAATTCGTTTTCGCATCTCCCATTCTGAACAAAATGTGGTGCACAGAAGATTTCTAGTTATGGTGTAAGTCATAATTGGGTGAAGAAGAGTACATTTTAGGAACTACCATATTGGCATACGCTTCTTATTTGTCACAATTTAGATGTGATGCATATTGAACGTAATGTTTTCGAGAATATATTCAACACAATGATGGATGTTAAGAGAAAGACAAAAGACAACTTAAAAGCACGACAAGATTTGAAGGTGTACTACAAGCAGCCAGAGTTAGAATTGATGGAACATAATGGGAAAATTTACAAGCCTAAGATTGCATACATGTTAAATAAGGACGAAATAAAAAATGTTTGTGCTTGGGTTTAACAATTGAGATTACCTGGTGGGTTTGCTTTGAACATTTCTTAGTGTGTTAATGAGATTGATTGCAAATTTTATGGGATGAAAAGTCATGATTGTCATGTATTTTTCCAATGATTGCTCCTAATTGTCTTTCGTGATATGGTGCCTCACTCAATTTGAGAAGCGATTATTGAGATTTCTCACTTTTTTAGGGATTTGTGCGCAACTGAAATACCTGTAGATCATATGGACACATTGCAAGGAAAAATATGTGAAATTATATGCAAACTAGAAAAGATATTTCCTCTTGGTTTTTTTAACTCTATGGAGCATTTACCAATACATTTACCTTACGAGGCAAAGGTTGGTGGACATGTCCAGTATCACTGGATGTATCCATTTGAGAGGTACTAGAATTATTATTTGTTTTCGTATAGTTAATTATAAGAGTTTAAGGTACTGTATAAGTTTGATGAAAATTGTGAATTTTAGGTTTCTACAACATTTGAAGAAGAAAGTGAAAAATCGAGCCTTTGTTGAAAGATCAATCTGTAAAGCTTATATTATCGAGGGAGTATCCTCGTTTTGCTCATGGTATTCTGAACCTGCTGTGCGAACAAGAGTAAATAAAGTGCCACGTAATGATGATGGGGGAGAGGTGGA
Source organism: Theobroma grandiflorum (assembly GCA_036013995.1). NCBI lineage: Eukaryota > Viridiplantae > Streptophyta > Magnoliopsida > Malvales > Malvaceae > Theobroma > Theobroma grandiflorum. Next base: position 12,096,738 of record CP142130.1, on the reverse strand, counting down.
TTCTTAAGGTTGTCTTTCAATTTTCACTCACCCTAGGCGAGCTTTTGGTCCGACAGATAAATCTCGATTTTTAGATGAAGATGAGTTTTATGCTGCTGAGTTATATGTTTTATTGAATTGTGAGGAGATGATCCCATATATAAAGTAAGTTCCACGATGCCATAATTGGTAATGATTGATCATAAGCATGCAAGTAATCACAATGTTGTGGATCTGCTTATAGGATATTTGACGAAGCTGTCAAGGGAGATTTTATGGATATATCGAAAGAAGAATTGGAGAAAGTACGCGATGCACGATTCGTGAAATGGTTTAAAGAATTTGTAAGTGTAACGGAATTAGAACAAAAAATTTAATAACATTGAGGCATTAAGTATGTAATTATGAATTTAACGAATTATATGTAATGTTCGCAGGTTGCACAATGTTAAGATGAAATTGACCAACGTATAATTGAAATCTTTTATGGTCCAGGACGTATGATAAGTTGTTACAAAGGATACTTTGTTAATGGGTTCTAGTTTCACACCCTAGATTACAGCTAAAATTATAAGACAATGAATAGTGGGGTTTGCATAAAAGGGAGTTTTTACAATGATCATGAGTGTGACTTTTATGGTCTTTTAGTGGTCATAATCGAGTTGGAGTATTTTGGTATTGGAAACAGAGTTGTGCTATTTAAGTGTCATTGGTTTGACATTGAAAAAGGGATTAAGGTTGATCTAGTGCATGGTCTTGTTGAAATTAAATATAACTCAATACTTGCCACTAATGAACCATTTGTTTTCGCTGCACAAGCTCACCAAGTTTATTATAGCAGTTATCCATCAAACAAAAGAGATCGACGTGATTGATGGGCAGTTTTTAAAACAAAAGCTAGGAGTAGATTCCACATTCCTAGTAGTGGTCATAGAGAAAATAAAAGTGATTTGAATGAAGGAGTATACCAAGAAGATGTGTCTACTTCAATTATCGGTACGATAGAGGAAAAAGTTGATAATTTTACAGGTTTATCACGTGGTGATTATGAAGAGGTTGATGTTTTGATTGAGGAGGAAGAGGATTACATGCAAAGAGATGAGGATGAAGAAGATGACATGGAAAGAGGTGAAAATGAAGATGAAGATGAAGATCAACTTGAAGACAACGATTGTGAAACTTTTAACAATGATGTTGATAATAATGAAGAAAATGAATTTGCTTATTCTGGTAGTGATTGATGATGGTAGGCATATAAGATAATGGTTTCATCTATTTTTTTAACATTGTTGTTTAACTTTACTGATTATGTTGTTAAAGGATTTGGATAGGATATACAATTGAGCTGAAAGTTAATATTTATAAATGTTGAAATTAAACCTATATAATCACAACTTTGATTGTACGTGAATTGATGATTTTAATGCGTATATTGAATTATATATTAATAAATTCGGTTAGGATTTTAACTGAAAGATCTTACAAGAACGATGGTTAAAGGGAAGCATTCAAAACCAAGACCTAGGGCAACAAATGCCTCTGGAAGTATGTCTTTGCCTACAAGTGCAGCTACCTTTGCTCATCTATCCATTCAACAACAGACGTAGCAAGAGTATCATGATGTGCCATATGAGACACCAACATTGTTGGGGGCATCCGCATAGCAAGTAGAGCATGAGACATCTACTCATGATTCGCGAAGATCCCCATCTATTGATTTAAGTGTAAGTTTAGATGACACATCCGCAAGGGCAAGAGGTAGGGGGCTTAGTGTAGGATTACAGACTCTTGTAGACCCAGTGGACAGATTGCGTATAAATCCTATTGGGGAGAAATATGTTATATTGTTATATTTGTTAATGTTGTTAATGAAATTGTTATATTTGTGATAAATTTTAATATATGTCTTTTTTGTTAAACATCTTCTACAAATACTTTTTTTGAGCGAGGGGTGACAGCTACAATAACAAGGATCATAAAAAATCACTTCAATGGTCCATGGTCGTGTCGCAACGTGCGGGTGTGGGAACCCGACCGCTAGACGTGAATAACTTGGGGAGTCGCCACCAATCTTTTTTGTTTAGGTGTGATTGGCCACCCGATCAAATTTGTTCTATTCGACGAAGTACTAAATTAACTTTAAGTCCGTCGAAAGAACGATAAATTGGTCTACGTGTTTTTTAGAGTTTGGGTTCGGGAGTACGGTTACGCACGAGGAAGGATTAGCACCCCCGTGACGCTCGTTCCACGAACGGTGCCATTTAATCACTTATTGTCTTAACCCTTTTATTTTGTTTTTGTGTTTCTTTTGCTATCATTTGTTTGATTTATCTTTTATTCTGTTGATCGAATATTTTACGACCTTAGCGTACATGTGATGCAATTATGAAATGCGTGGCATAAAATCGAAATAGCACCAAACGGAACCTTTTATTGAGTGGACTTTCCGAATCCGTCCATCATACTGGTGGGATTCGGGTGTATCCTCGCACCTAGAGAGTTTACCAATGAAACTCGCCTTCGCAAGCTTCCTCGGAAAGTCCCATCATCGGGGTAATCGCTTGTGAAAGAAAACAGGGTTTTTGTGAATGCAAAAATCCTAATACGGGTAAAAACCTTTTATTAAAGATATCTCTCTGAACCCTCCCATCATACTGGTGGAGCTCGGAAGTATCTTTTCATCTAGGGAGTTTACCAATGAAAACTCACCTTCGCAAGCTTTCTCGGAAAGTCCCATCATCGGGGTTTATATCCGTATACAAAATAGGTCTATATGCCATGACAGTTAACAATGCAAGCATGATACGCGTAAATTCCGTATTTATTCCATGTTTATTATTTTTCTTTTATGCTTACTTTTTGTGAATGAAATTCCTTTACTTATTATTTTTATGTTATTATGACTTGATGAATTTATTATTGCCATTTATTGATTTTTATTTATCTTATTTATTTTTATTCATGGTTTCTTTTCATATTACATATGTTTAAAGGTTATTTATTTATTTATATTTTTTATTCATATTTTTTTATTTTATTTTCTTATTAGAACCGTTGAAATTTTGAATTAGGACCCTCCCATCATACTGGTGGGATCCTAATTAAAATTCTTAACCTAAGAAGTCCACTTGGAATTGCAACTTCTTGCGTTCCGGATGAAAATCCTATCATCAGTCACTCAAAGTAATTATTATTTATATATATGTGTGTGTTTATGCATATTATTATTATTTTTTTATTACATTTTTTATTTTATTATTATTTTGCTAGATTTGAAATCTTTATTAGCTATAATATTTAAAATATAAGCTTTAATATTATTAATATTGATTTCTATATATATTATTATTACACATTTTCTTTAATGAAAACATATATATATATATTATATACTTTTTGATTTTTTGATTTTTTTATTATTTTTATTATTTTTATTTTATTATATTATTTCTTATTATCTTATTTTTTTCTATGTGCTTATTACTAAGATTTTATATATTTTCATTTTTGTAATAAAATTTAAACTAAATTAAAATATATTGAAATGAAAAATAAACACATGAATAAAATAAAAACAGATTTAAACAAAGCCCAAGAAAATATACCTATTTGGGCTAGATTAGGCCTAGAACCAGCAAGCCCGCGGAAGGACCAAAGCGCAGCACCCAAATCCGCCTGGCAGGCCCGCACAGAGTTTCCAAAACGCACCGTTTTGGTGCTGGTGCAATCGCTCAAAACGACGTCGTTTTGGTCCTAGACTCTTCAGCTCCTACACTCCCTTGAAACGGCATCGTTTAGTTTGCTTTGGTGCAGTATAAAAACCTTTTTTCTTTTTCTTTTTTTTTATTTTCTCCCTCTCCCTTCTCTCTCTAACCCGAAGGCTCTCTGCCTTCTCTCTAGAATGCAGCCCTCCACCGGTGACCTCTCCCGTCACTCAGCCTCTCCCTTCTCCCTCTGATCTGCCTTGCCGTCCACCTAGAAAGCCTTCTCTCTTTCACCGGTCGTCGGACTCTCTCGTCTGATCTCTTACCCTCTTCACCCAAACACAACCCAAAACAACCCTTCTTCCGAATCAACCCGATCAGATCCCCCTTTTCTGCATTCTGTTTCTGTTTTTTTGGTTTCGATTGCTATTTTTTGAATGAATTTTTTTTGTGTTTTTTGGGTATATTTTCGGCTGTTAGAGGCGCTAGGCTTTTTGTTTTTTGCTCTGTGTTTTTTTTTGTTTTCGAATGCTCTCTGTTTGATTTCTGAATGCCCCCATTAGTGTGAAATTTTTGGGGTTCTTATAGAACCCTTTTGTCCAAATTTTTGGACGATCAGAGAAGGCAAATCCTCTTTTGGCAGCATGAATCCCGGATGGCAACCCAAGTCAACAGCACTGGTGTCGGAGCTGATCTTCAATTCTTTGGCCGCCGGAGGAGCATTGAATGCTCCGTTTTTGTTGACAATTGAGGCCGACTGTGCCTCCAGTTCAATCTTTTTTTTAAAAATTTTTTTTATTTTTTTTGTTTTTATTATTAATTTTTTTATTTATTTTTATTTATTTTAATTATTTATTATTTTGTTAAGTTCAAATTGGGTGTCTACAGCTGCCCTTCTTTGTATATTCTTGAGCATCAAGAATAGTACAAAGACGTAGACACCGTATTCTATTTATCTCAAAAGAAGTTGATTTACTCGATCTGATTTAGGCTTGACTTTTCTCAAAACAGATTTGATTTAAAAATGACTCCTAGACTTGATCTAGGCTCGACCTATCTAAAAACAGGTTCAGCTTAAAAAAAAAGTGAAATTCCTAGACTTTATCTAGGCTCGACCTATCTCCAAACAGGTTCGATTTGAAATTGAAATTCCTAGACTTAATCCAGGCTCGACCTATCTCCAAACAGGTTCGATTTGACAAAATTAAAATTCCTAGACTTGATCTAGGCTCGACCTAAACAGGTTCGATTTGAAATTGAAATTCCTAGACTTAATCCAGGTTCGACCTATCTCCAAACAGGTTCGATTTGACAAAATTAAAATTCCTAGACTTGATCTAGGCTCGACCTAAACAGGTTCGATTTAAAATTGAAATTCCTAGACTTAATCCAGGTTCGACCTATCTCCAAACAGGTTCGATTTGACAAAATTAAAATTCCTAGACTTGATCTAGGCTCGACTTAAACAGGTTCGATTTAAAATTGAAATTCCTAGACTTAATCTAGGCTCGACCTATCTCCAAACAAGTTCGATTTGACAAAATTAAAATTCCTAGACTTGATCTAGGCTCGACCTAAACAGGTTCGACTTAAAATTGAAATTCTTAGACTTAATCTAGGCTCAACCTAAACAGGTTCGATTCAAAATTGTAATTCCTAGACTTAATCTAGGCTATACCAAAACAGGTTCGATTTGAAATTGAAATTCCTAGACTTAATCTAGGCTCGACCTATCTCCAAACAGGTTCGATTTGAAATTGAAATTCCTATCTTAGGTTGGGTAAATTTCTACTCTCGAAACTTGGAACATGAATCCTTTCTGGTTCTTGTTCTGAACATGATCATATGCATGGCTAGGCATGTATGCATGATTGAAATGATAAAATGCTTTCATGTTTATGATTTATTAAGGTTCCTTGACCCTTTTCTTCCTTCATCTAGTTCTTTGCTGCATCTCTCAATCATCTTTGTCTGCGTTTTTCTTTCCTTAGGCACATCTTTCCTCGACACTCGACTGCCTTTTCTTTCTGCTTTTCATGTTAAGGTCCTTTTTCTCCTTTTTACCTCATCTTTAAGTCTATTTTTTGAACAACTAATGTAATTTCTCGCTTAACTAGTTCATTTCTTTACCCGTCATCATTCATTTCCATGACAAACATCATGTTGGATTATGCAATGGTGAAAAGCAAGGCTTGAAGTAGAGAAGTGAAAGCGAATTTCATTTATAAGAAAAGGAAATTTACAAAGCAAAGATTGGATCGTCCAAATAATGAACACTCAGACTATTCAGAGTAAACAATCTGATCCTCGAATTCTGAAAATTATCTTTCATTGACGTCTTGGGCAAATCTGAAGATTTTGAATTCCATTGCTTCTCCCAGTTTTGCAAGGTTGACGGACTCCTTTTTTTTTTCAGCGTACATTCTAGTTTGTGCTTCGTTTGAGCCAACAGTTTTGGATTTTCAACCCCAGTTTTCCCTTTTGGTCTCAAGTCGCCCTTTGTGGGTTTTCAACATGAGCCACCTCCTTTGCGTTCGAGTCGTCCTTTTCGGATTTTCAACACGAACCACCTCCTTTGGATTCGAGCCGTCCTTTTCAGATTTTCGACACGAATCCTTTTTTTTTTCTTCTTTTCTTTTTTTTATTCTTCTTTTTGTTTTATTTTCATCATTTTTTCTTTTCTTTTTTTTTCAAGCATAGTATTTCTTTACTGCATCCGCATTTATCGGATTAAGGAGGTCTCTTCCATCCATGTTGGTTAACATTAAAGCTCCTATGGAAAAAGCCTTCTTCACCACATATGGGCCTTCTCAATTTGGTGCCCATTTTCCACGAAAATCATTCTGGTTGGGGAGTATTCTTTTGAGCACCAATTCCCCTTCTCGAAAAAGTCTAGGATGAACTTTCTTCTCGTATGCTCGCATCATCCTTCGTTGGTACATTTGGCCGTGACAAATAGCTACAAGCCTCTTCTGCTCAATCAGATTCAACTGCTCATAGCGAGAGCGAACCCATTCAGCCTCTTCCAATTGTGTTTCCATTAACACTCTCAAGGATGGAATTTCCACTTCAATAGGTAGCACCGCCTCCATTCCGTATATTAATGAATATGGGGTTGCCCCCGTGGAGGTACGCACGGAAGTTCGATACGCGTGCAAGGCAAAAAGGAGCTTCTCATGCCAGTATTTATAAACTTCAGTCATCTTCTCCAGGATCCTTTTGACGTTTTTGTTGGCTGCTTCTACCGCTCCATTCATTTTTGGACGGTAAGTTGTCGAGTTATGATGCTTGATCTTGAACTTAGCACAGACCTCCTTTACCATTGTGCCATTCAAATTGCTTGCATTATCGGTAATGATCCTTTCTGGGAGTCCATATCGACACATTATTTCCTTTTTGATGAACTTGCACACAACTTTCTGTGTTACGTTGGCATAAGAAGCCGCTTCCACCCATTTTGTGAAATAATCAATAGCCACCAATATGAATCGATGTCCATTAGACGCCTTTGGAGTAATCAGCCCAATCACATCCATTCCCCACATTGAAAACGGCCAAGGTGTCGTAAAAACATGTAATGGGGCTGGTGGAGCGTGGATTCTATCTGCATAAATTTGACACTTGTGGCATCTTCGAGCAAAGTTTATGCAATCTGATTCTAATGTCGACCAGTAATATCATACTCTCATGATTTGTCTAGCCAACATATGTCCATTAGCATGAGCTCCACAAGTTCCTTCATGACTTCTTCCATTATTTTGTTGGCTTCAGCAGCATCCACGCACCTCAAGAGCACCTGGTCTTGACTTTTTTTGTAAAGCACATCTCCACTGAGGAAGAAACCCATTGCTAACTTCCTAATAATTCGTTTGTCATTTTCCGTGGCGCTCTCAGGATACGCCTGGTGTTTGATGTATTGCGCAATATCGTGATACCATGGTTCATCATCAACTTCTTCTTCAACACTCAGGCAGTGTACGGGGACTTCACGAATTCCCAAATTAAAAGGGCGTACGTCGACTGCTTCGTTTATTCTGAACATCGCTCCCAATATGGCCAAAGCATCAGCAATCTGGTTCTCCTCCCGAGGCAAGTGATTGAAGCTAATTTTCTTAAACTGTTTAACCAACTCTACAGTCAGCTTTTGATAAGGGATCAGCTTGGAATCTCTAGTTTCCCATTCACCTCGCATTTGACATATTACCAAAGCCGAATCTCCATAGACATCTATTGCGTCGACTTTCATGTCGATTGTTGTTTGTAACCCCAGTACCAATGCTTCATATTCCGTCATATTGTTAGTACAATTGAAATTCAACCTCGTTGTGGCTGGGTAATGCTTTCCTTCCGGAGAAATCAATACTGCTCCAATTCCATGCCCCAAAGCATTTGAAGCTCCATCAAAGAATAACTTCCAATTCCCATCCCCTTCAGGTTCTTCCTTACTTGTCTGGCATACTAACATCAAGTCTTCATCCGGGAACTCAAACTTCATTGGTTCATAATCATCCTCCACCCTTTTTGTCAAGAAATCAGCAATTGCACTTCCATTGATGGCTTTCCGAGACACATATATAATATCATATTCAGAAAGCAACACTTGCCATTTTGCCACTCTCCCTGATAAGGATGGTTTTTCAAAGATATACTTAAGGGGATCTAACTTTGCTATGAGCCAAGTGGTATGATACAGCATGTACTGCCTAAGTCAATGTGCTGTCCAGGCTAATGCGCAACACATCTTTTCCAGTGAGAAATACTTAGACTTGTAATCTGTGAATTTTTTGCTCAAATAATAGACGGCTTTTTCTTTCCTGCCGGTTTCATCATGTTGTCCCAACACACATCTCATGGACCTTTCATTTACTGTCAAATACAAAAGAAGAAGCCTTCCAGCTATAGGTGGTACCAATATTGGTGGGCTTAGAAGGTAATCTTTGACTTTGTCAAAGGCAATCTGGCATTCCTCATTCTATGCCCCCGGGTCATGTTTACGGAGGAGCTTAAAAATTGGGTCACATGTAGAGGTGAGTTGCGATATGAATCGAGCAATATAATTCAACCTCCTTAAAAATCCCCTCACTTCTTTTTGTGTTTTGGGAGGTGACAGTTCACGAATGGCTCGTATTTTATCTAGGTCCACCTCAATTCCTTTTTCACTCATCACGAACCCCAACAATCTCCCAGAAGTAACACTGAATGTGCACTTTGCTGGATTCAACTTGAGCCGAAACCTTCGCAACCTCTCAAACAACTTTCTGAGGTTAATAGTATGGTCTTCCTTCGTACGAGATTTCGCAATCATATCATCCACATACACTTCTATTTCCTTATGCATCATATCATGAAATAAGGTCACCATGGCCCTTTGATAAGTGGCGCCTGCGTTTTTCAGCCCAAATGGCATCACTTTGTAACAAAACGTGCCCCACATGGTTACGAACGTTGTCTTCTCCATGTCCTCGGGTGCCATTCTAATCTGATTATACCCCGAAAAGCCATCCATAAATGAGAACAAGGCATTCTGTGCTGTATTGTCCACAAGAGTGTCGATATGCGGCAAAGAAAAGCTATCCTTCGGGCTTGCTCTGTTCAAATCCCTGTAATCCACACACATTCGAACTTTTCCATCCTTTTTAGGAATTGGGACCACATTAGCTACCCATTCAGGATACTTGGCCACCTCCAAGAATCCAGCATCGAACTGCTTTTTTACCTCTTCTTTAATCTTCAGCAACATCTCTAGCTTCATCCTCCTTAACTTTTGTTTAACCGGCTTGCAATCCGGCCTTAAGGGTAATTTATGGACAACGATGTCAGTATTGAGACCTGGCATGTCTTGATATGACCAAGCAAACACATCCACATATTCCCGAAGCAACTCTTCTAGCTTCTGTAGTTCGTGTGAGGATAATGAGGTACCAATTTTAACTTCTTTCTTTTCTTTTTCATCTCCTAAATTAATTGTCTCTGTGAGCTCTTGATGAGGCAAAATCTCCTTTTCCTCCTATTCCAGCAACCTTGACAATTCCGAGGATAGGTCATAGTTATCAAACTCTTCTTCATTTTCCAATTCATCAACGTTCGACATTTTTTCAAAATTAATGATCTGATCGCTTTCTAAATTTTCTTCGTGTTCATTATTTAGAGACCTGCGAATAGGTGCAATTGGACATAGGCATAGGCAATCATTTATTGGTTTAAAGCGAGAAATATGAAAATGGTATGTGTAAGAAAAGATGATAACAAATGAGATGATAAAACATTATGCTTGTCATTTATTTGAAAGATTAAAGTAGAAGAAAGCCCTATTTAAACAAGAAATTAATCCTAATGCCTTTGGGCATAGGCATTTGAGTGAAGTTGTTCATTACATTTGCAAAGACCCAAAGATGCTCGGTAGTTTCGTGACTGTCCAATTTGTCAGCTCTTCTCCAGGTAACACTGGATACACTTCGGGGACCTTTTCATTAACTCCCTCTTCTCTAATCATGTGGATTGGCAGCTCCTCAAACTAATGCAGAACTTGGTTGACTCTTGTTGATGCTTCAGGATGAATGTAGCCTGCAGAGCGAAAAGTCTCGTACAAGTATGGAATTTTCTTTTTCTCCCGTTCTTCCTCTCTTCTTTCGAGCATAGCCCTTCTCTTGATCCTCTTCTGAGCTGCCAATTTCCTTTTTTCCTTTTTGGTAGGCCTGTACCCCAATCCAAACTTGTCTTCATTCTTAATCAGAATCAAATGGCAGCTAATCCCTTGTAAATTTCTTCCCAAGCCCAGACCAGCACGACATCCTCTTCCCACTGTCTGTTTAACTTCCATTTGAGTGGTTGCAGATAAACGAGGAGTTGGTATTACTGACCCCTCTCCTACATAAGTAGCGTTCAAGAACTCAAACGACCTAAATGAGCATTCGGGGACTTCTTCTGCTGTTTCAACATAAAGAACAGATGAAGGTTGAATGGCTAGTATGTCCTCTTCGGCCAAGATAGTTATCAGTTGGCCGTCAACTATGAATTTCACCTTTTGGTGCAGAGAAGATGGTACAGCTCCAGCCATATGGATCCATGGTCGCCTCAACAGACAATTGTAAGATGGCGTGATGTCCATCACCTGGAATTGGATATCAAACACACAAGTACCAATTTTCATCGATACTTCTATGTCACCCACCACTTCTCGTTTAGTCCCGTCAAATGCTTTCACCATCATGCAACTGGCCTTCATATGAGTCATGTCAACTGGTAACCTTGTTAATGTGGAAAGAGGCATGACATTCAAGGCTGAACCGTTGTCGATCAATACCCTAGGTACAGCATGGTCCTTGCATCTGATGGTTATATGGAGTGCTTTGTTAGTTCCTCGACCTCCTGACGGGATTTCTTCATCACTGAAGGCAATGAAATTTCCCACTGTGATATTTCCTACAATGTGATCTAGCTTCTCCACGGATATATCATGGGCCACATAAGCCTGATTCAAGACTTTAAGCAGTGCATTCCTATGTGCCTCCGAACTCAATAGCAAAGATAGTAGTGAGATGCGAGCAGGCATTTTTGTTAATTGTTCTACTACGCTATACTCACTATGCTTGATAAACTTGAGGAATTCAACTGCTTCTTTTTCCGTGACAGGCCTCTTTACTTCATTGTCTGGGGCATTTACAAGTTCAGTGATCTGATCGTTCGGAGAGATACTTGATTCTTTCAGATCTTCTGCCCTCTGTTTGGACTTTCCCTTTTTAACTTTTTCTGCCATCTCATGAGAATAACATCGTCCACTTTGGGTTATCCCCCCTACGTCAGTGTCAAGTTTGCAGGAGATACTTGGGGAGAAAGAGGGGCTGTACCCAAAATATTACATTCATAATTCCAAGGCACAGCCTTATCACTTTTGTAGGGGAATGGACTGGGTACTTCGATGGTAATACCACCTCTGACGACGGTAGAAGGCCCCGCACTCTTCGGGTTCTTGTGCTCTTCATAGAAAATGGTAAGAGGTTTAGATCGGCTTATACCAGATGAACTTGACGTCACTTGGGATGCGGGATCTCCACCTATGGTTCCAATCAAACCCTCATCCTTTTCCACGTAGATCTCTATTATTGACAAGTCCATCAATTCTTGCACCTTTCGTCGGAGACCCTCACAATTTTGGGTGGAGTGTCCGATAGCGCCCATATGAAACTTACAAGAATAAGCAGGATCATGCTCCAATTCTTCCTTATCCATTGGCTATGGAACGATGGCATTTACTTTGAGCAGCGCCTTGTATACTTCATCCATGGGTGTCTGAATCTCATCGACACTCCTTTTCACTTTTCGAGTCACCTTTTCATGGATGGCGTTTACTGTTGGTCTTCCGTGATCAGGCAAAGGATCCCCACTTACACTTGAGTCATCTCGTTTGGCAAAGTTTAAGAGTCCTGCCTTAACGAGTGCTTGGACTTTGTATTTAAGTGCGGTGCAGTTCTCGGTGGAATGTCCTTGGATCCCAAAATGGTAATCACAATATGCATTCTGGTCATACCATTTTGGAAAAGGGGGTTTGAGTGGTTCTAAAGGGGTGCGGGCTAACAGTCGGCTTTCAATTAGCTGAGGTAACAAGGTAGTGTAAGAGATCGGGATAGGATCGAATTGGGGTCTTTCTTGAGCAGTCCTCGATCCTCTTTGAGTATTTCCAGGGTTATTGGTTGAGGATGTGGGTCTTGGTATTGGTGACGGTGGGAAGGTATTGGGTCGGAACACTGGCTGTTGGGTAGGCGAACATGTATAAGGGTTTTGGGTGATGTTGCCTACACCGGGATAGAATGGTGGATATGGGTGGTATGGGTGGTAAGGGTTGAGGTTATGGTTTTGAAGGCTAGTATAAGTGACTGCCTGCACGTCTCCATCTTTTTTCTTAAAAGGGGCCCCCTTTCTAGAGCTAGTGGCCTCATTCGTCTCAATCTTGTCATTTTTTATTGCCCCTTCGATTATTTCCCCTGAAAGGACTAGATCTGTAAAATTTTTAGTGACATTGCCAATCAATTGTTCATAAAAAAGAGCCTTGAGAGTATTTATGAATAATACTGTCATCTTCTTGTCTGTCAACGGTGGCTGCACCTGCGCTGCTGTATCTCTCCACCTTTGAGCATACTCTTTGAAGCTCTCGCTAGCCCTTTTTTCCATAGTCTGCAAGGATAGGCGATCAGGGGCCAAATCGGCAACATGCTTGTACTGCGCCATAAAAACTCTAGCCAAATCCTTCCAAGTTTTGATATGGCTTCGGTCAAGCTGCACGTACCATCTAGCTGTCGATCCAGTTAGGCTGTCCTTAAAGAAGTGGATTAACAGTTTGTCGTCATGTGACTGGGCAGCCATCTTTCGACAATACATGGTGATGTGTGCCATCGGGCATTTTATCCCGTCATACTTTTCAAAATCTGGCACCTTGAATTTCGGAGGGATAACCACATCGGGGACCAAACATAACTCAGTTGCATCCATAGTCCCGAAACTATCAACTCTTTCAATAGCACGAAAGTGTTCTTCCAGCAAATCATATCTTTTCTCAGTTTTTTCGTTCTCCCCCATTTGAGATGAACTCTTCTTTAGTTTCTTCTGTTCTCTTGGGTCATCTAAATCTGGAACATGTATTGGTTCCGCGGGATTTGCTTTGAGATTAGACCCCAATTGTCCATGGATCGATTGATGACCGGTTGGGGGTGGCACATTATAATACACTGGCGGCGCCACTTGCGGGTGAGCTCTTTCAAATGCATGGGGTGGAGTGAATCCTGGGGGATAAGACGGATCATCCCTTGGGTTGCTAGTGCCTTAGATTGGTGGGTTTTCTGGTGGAGCTGGCTCTTCGGCCACTCTTTTCCCTTTGCTTAAAGTTATCACCAATTCCATCATCTTTGCTAACTGCTCCCTCATTTCTTCTTGCGCTTTCTCTATTCTTTCCATTCGTTCTATTTGTTCCTCTTCCATGATCCTCACCCGTCGACGAGTATTGTGAACACGTTGGTCACTGACTTTGGGTTGTGGAGCTATCTTGGAATCCTTATTTTTTAAATCATAAACATGAATTAGATGCATTTTTATCTCATGATTGTGATGAAAAATTCTCATTTTTTGTTCCTTTTTTTATTGTTATTAAATCAATGTTTTATTTTTGTTTTTCTTCTTTTCTCCTAATTATGCACATGCAATGTGAGTGAAAAGTTTTGACCATCCAACAACAATTGACTTTAAGAGTCTTGATTCATAAAATTAAGCATCCGGTTACATCACTACTTGGAAACTTTTACATCATTGACTTCAAAAGGAATAACCGACTCGATCATATTGGTCGCGCACTAGCTTGAGGTGGCTTATCAGTTGCTGGTTAAGCTCATCTTTGGGAAGGATCTCTCTCCTGAGTTCTTCGGTTTTGTTTGCCATTTCCCTTGCTTTGTAAGCTACCTCCCTCATTTGTGTCAATATCCATTCCATCTCGAGCTGCTTTCTTTGAAGGTTCTGCTCATATGAGGTTCTTACTTCTCGCATTCTGAAGCATTCTCGTCTGGCGGCCTCATATTGCTCTTTATAACCTTCCATGGCTGCTTCTATTAAGTTACAATCACTCCTAAGCTCTCATATGGTTTGTTCCTGCAGGTGTACTTTGTTTTGCAGGGTGTTATGAATGGTTTGCATCCCTTGAATTCTTGCGACTAAAGTCGAACATGTTTCATCTGCACTTGTAAACTTATTTTGCCACTCATTTCGTTCATCCAAAGCTTTCTGTAGTTTTCTTGAGGCTTCTTTCTTGACTTCAGTTAGCTCAGCTTCGTATCTGCGTTTCATGTTCATTATCTTCGCCTCGAGTTTCCTCCTTGCCAGCTCACTTTCTACGAGGACATCTTGAGGTTCGGGTCCAATATGAAGCTTAGATGCATTTTCTGGAGGGCATACAACATCTTTTACTCGCTGCTCATGCCAATCTAAGTATTCGTCTGTGGCGTCATCCGTGTATCTTCCCTGATCCACTTGGCTTGGTCTTTTCCATGCTTGGATAATGTCTTGGATCTTCTTAAGGGTTCTAGGCTTTCCATATGTAAACTCTAACTGGTTAAGCCTATGAGTCATTGGTACACATTGTTTAGACCCAAACTGTCTCCGTACCATTACTGGGGCATAACTAATTGCTCCCCACGGTCCCATCAGTGGTACCCATGGTTCTTCTCCGCATTTATACATGACTTGTGTCTTAGGCATCCAAGGAGCCCTCCAAGTCACCTCTACACTTATTAGCTTTTGGAGTCTTGCAATCCACTCTTCTTTTCTTTTGTAGACTGGCCATTCACTTTCGTAAAATTCTCGGATATGACAAGCTGAAGGGAGGTAAGGTTTTCGGAACCTATCTTCCTTGCATTCGAAATGACTTTTTATCCATATGGTGAGCAATTGAGCACATTCGATGAAACCCCCTTCGCCTTTCTGACGGCAGTAGTTCAATGACCTTAATGTCTCGGCTAGGATGGCCGGAGCTGGGTTGATGCTCCTTGTCACTTGATCGAAGAAATCGATGATCGAGACTTCAACATGACCTAGGATTTTTGGAAAGATTATCAACCCGTAGATTGCTAAGGCAAAGGCGAGATGACCTTGTTCATCTTCATTGTGTTTCTTAATGTAACTATTCAAGAAACTCCATGGAAGGCATTCGGTGTCTCCTTTTTTCTTCAAACTCTGGTCGACTTCTTCAGTGGTGATATTTAGCATCTTGGCCAACTTTCTTCGGTGTCCAATCTTCTGAGCCCTCCAATATACTTTGTCGGGTTGCGTTTGATCTAGGTGAAGCAATGCTGAATATTCCTCTATTGTTGGTGTCAAGTCCACCTCATTGAACACGAAGCATCGGTAAGAAGGATCCCAGAACTGAGTGATGGCTCTAAGCAGCTGATCATCTACATGCACAAAAAGGAGCCATGCAATGTGCCCATATTTAGTGCTAAAATTGTCTTGACTCTTGTGCCGCCATTGTTTCCAAATATTTGTCATCTCTCCAAGGTCATTTTGTCGAAGACCCAGATGAACCTTTTCTGGGAGAGTCGAGACATGCCCCTCAGCCAAACAGTCCCCTTCGGTTTGTTGAGCTTCCTTCATTTGTAGCTCGATCTCGTAGTCATTCCGGTACTTATTGAGTGAGCTAACCGATGATGATGCCATAGATATGACCCAGGCTCCTTCAGTCAATTAATTGTTGTATGGCCAATATTTCCCTATATGCCATGATGCAAATGGATGCATGACAAATGAAAGTAAAAAGAATACTCAAGTCAGTACAGTGGATTTTATTAACTTGCAGTAAAATATAGTAACTTTTGTCATGGGTATTTATCACATTGTTGGATGTAATGTACTCCACGACTTATTATTTTTGGGAGAGAATTTAAAATAGAGGATGTAAAAGGAGTTCCTTCGTGTGTACCTAATTCAAGGTCATATTTTTTATTGCGTGGGTAAGGCTCTACCTAGGGAAGAGGCTCTTACGGCATTCTATATGCTGAGTTCGGGTCGAAAGTGGTGCTAAAGGTTCCCAAATTGTTCCTCACTGTCGTCCACTTGGACTAGTAAGGCACCCCGGTCCTCACCCATTACAGGCTTCAAACGGACTAGGTTCAATCTGAGTGGGAGTGTTCACTAGCCCATGGTGAGGTTGACACCTCACGAGAGCGTAGCTACTAAACTCCCTCCTATCAAGGACAAAGCCCGGGTAGAAGGCTTTATGCATGAATGCAGCACGTGTTGTGTGTGTGAAGGAAACATACCAAACTTTTACAATCATTCTCACATTCTCCTATCCTAAATTCCCCACAATTCAAATACAATAATTTAATGATTAAAAAATGATTATTGCACAAATTACAATGCACAAAACAAATGCTCAAAATTGAAAAAAGACACTAAATTATTTAGGGCTTAAGACAATCTATGATTAATTATGGCTCGACTCTTTTTCTTCCCCAGTGGAGTCGCTAAGCTGTCGCAACGTGCGGGTATGGGAACCCGACCGCTAGACGTGAATAACTTGGGGAGTCGCCACCAATCTTTTTTGTTTAGGTGTGATTGGCCACCCGATCAAATTTGTTCTATTCGACGAAGTACTAAATTAACTTTAAATCCGTCGAAAGAACGATAAACTGGTCTACGTATTTTTTAGAGTTTGGGTTCGGGAGTGCGGTTACGCACGAGGAAGGATTAGCACCCCCGTGACGCCCGTTACACGAATGGTGCCATTTAATCACTTATTGTCTTAACCTTTTTATTTTGTTTTTGTGTTTCTTTTGCTATCATTTGTTTGATTTATCTTTTATTCTGTTGGATCGAATATTTTACGACCTTAGCGTACATGTGATGCAATTATGAAATGCGTGGCATAAAATCGCAATAGCACCAAACGAAACCTTTTATTGAGTGTACTTTCCGAATCCGCCCATCATACTGGTGGGATTCGGGAGTATCCTCGCACCTAGAGAGTTTACCAATGAAACTCGCCTTCGCAAGCTTCCTCGGAAAGTCCCATCATCTAGGTAATCGCTTGTGAAAGAAAACAGGGTTTTCGTGAATGCAAAAATCCTAATACGGGTAAAAACCTTTTATTAAAGATATCTCTCCGAACCCTTCCATCATACTGGTGGAGCTCGGAAGTATCTTTTCACCTAAAGAGTTTACCAATGAAAACTCGCCTTCGCAAGCTTTCTCGAAAAGTCCATCATCGGGGTTTATATCCGTATACAAAATAGGCCTATATGCCATAACAGTTAACAATGCAAGCATGATACGCGTAAATTCCATATTTATTCCATGTTTATTATTTTTCTTTTATGCTTACTTTTTGTGAATGAAATTCCTTTACTTATTATTTTTATGTTATTATGACTTGATGAATTTATTATTGCCATTTATTGATTTTTATTTATCTTATTTATTTTTATTCATGGTTTCTTTTCATATTACATATGTTTAAAGGTTATTTATTTATTTATTTATATTTTTTATTCATATTTTTTTATTTTATTTTCTTATTAGAACCGTTGGAATTTTGAATTAGGACCCTCCCATCATACTGGTGGGATCCTAATTAAAATTCCTAACCTAAGGAAGTCCACTTGGAATTGCGACTTCTCGCGTTCCGGATGAAAATCCTATCATCGGTCACTCAAAGTAATTATTATTTATATATATGTGTGTGTTTATGCATATTATTATTATTATTTTTATTACATTATTTATTTTATTATTATTTTGCTAGATTTGAAATCTTTATTAGCTATAATATTTAAAATATAAGCTTTAATATTATTAATATTGATTTCTATATATATTATTATTACACATTTTCTTTAATGAAAACATATATATATTTTTTATATTTTTATATTTTTTGATTTTTTTATTATTTTTTTATTATTTTTATTATTTATTTTATTTTATTATATTATTTCTTATTATCTTATTTTTTTCTATGTGCTTATTACTAAGATTTTATATATTTTCATTTTTGTAATAAAATTTAAACTAAATTAAAATATATTGAAATGAAAAATAAACACATGAATAAAATAAAAACAGATTTAAACAAAGCCCAAGAAAATATACCTATTTGGGCTAGATTAGGCCCAGAACCAGCAAGCCCGCGGAAGGCCCAAAGTGCAGCACCCAAATCCGCTTGGCAGGCCCGTACAGAGTTTCCAAAACTCACCGTTTTGGTGCTGGTGCAACCGCTCAAAACGACGTCGTTTTGGTCCTAGATGTCGCAATGTGCGGGTGCGGGAACCCGACCACTAGACGTGATTAACTTGAGGAGTCGCCACCAATCTTTTTTGTTTAGGTGTGATTGGCCACCAAATCAAATTTGTTCTATTCGACGAAGTACTAAATTAACTTTAGGTCCGTCGAAAGAACGATAAACTGGTCTACGTGTGTTTTTTAGAGTTTTGGGTTCGGGAGCACGGTTACGCACGAGGAAGGATTAGCACCCCCGTGACGCCCGTTTCACGAACGGTACCATTTAATCACTTATTGTCTTAACCCTTTTATTTTATTTTTGTGTTTCTTTGGCCATCATTTGTTTGTTTTATTTTTTATTCTGTTGATCGAATATTTTACGACCTAAGCGTACATGTGATGCAATTATGAAATGCGTGGCATAAAACCAAAATAGTACCAAACGGAACCTTTTATTGAGTGTACTTTTCGAATCCGCCCATCATACTGGTGGGATTCGGGAGTATCCTCGCACCTAGAGAGATACCTAAGAAACTCGCTTTCACAAGTTCGCTAGGTAAATCCCATCATCGGGATAATCGCTTGTGGAAGAAAACAATGTTTTCGTGAATGCAAGAAATCCTAATACGGGTAAAAACCTTTTATCAAAGATATCTCTCCGAACCCTCCCATCATACTGGTGGAGTTCGGAAGTGTCTTTTCACCTAGGGAGTTTACCAATGAAAACTCGCCTTCGCAAGCTTTCTCGGAAAGTCCCATCATCGGGGTTTATATCCGTATACAAAATAGGTCTATATGCCATGACAGTTAACAATGCAAGCATGACACGCAATGCACTTGTAAATTTCTTTGTTATTATTTTTCTTTTGTGAAATTTCTTTATTTACTTATTGTTTTTACAATTGTTTTGATTTCTTCGTGTATTCAAAGTGTGGGTGCTTACTTTTTACCACATTCTTAGATCAAAAGTTATTATTATTTTATGCACATGTATTTTTATTATATTTTTTGTTTCTTTATTTTCGTGTTATCATCATTTATTGATTTTTATTCATCTTATTTACTTTATTTATGATTTTCTATATTGATGATTAAATATACCTAAAGATTTTTATTTATTTATATTTTCTAATTCATATTTTTTTTTTATTTTTTATTAGAGTTATTGAAATTTTGAATTAGAACCCTCCCATCATACTGGTGGGATCCTAATTAAAATTCCTAACCTAAGGAAGCTCACTTGGAATTGCGACTTCTCGCGTTCCGGATGAAAATCCTATCATCGGTACTGGCTCTAAAATATTTGTTTAATTCTTCAAAATCATTTTTTTCTTTGCCATTATTTATTATTATATATTTATGTATATTTTATTTATTATTTATTATTGATTTATTTTTATATTTCATTTTTTATTTTGTCATTTTTTTTAATTTTTTTTATTTTTTTAATTTTTTTATTTATTTTTTTGTGCTTTTTACTAAGATTTCATGTATTTTCATTTTTCCTAATAAAATTTAAACTAAAATAAAATACATTGAAATAAAAATAAAATAAATACAAAGCAAAGCCCAAAGCAATATACCTATCTGGGCTTGGATCGGCCCAGTTCGACTGCCCGTAGGAGGCCCAAAAACGCTGCAGGAAGTCCACCCCGCAGGCCTGCAGTATGGCAGTCCAAAACGCATCGTTTTTGGCCTGTGGTGTTGCTCAAAACGGTGTCGTTTCGCTTCAGACCCTTCAGCTCCTTCCCTTCTCCAAAACGGAGTCGTTTGGCTTTTTTGGGTGGGTATAAAAACCCTTTTTTTTCTTTTTTTCTTTATTTTCTACTTCTCCCTTCTCTCTCTAACCCGAAGGCTCTCTGCGTTCTCTCTAGAATGCAGCCTCCACCGGTGACCTCTCTCTTCTCCGATGACCCGTCGCCGATCGGCCACCCTCGCACCGATCGGACTCCCGATCAACGCTTCCCCGTCACAGATCTACCTCTCTCTTCACCGGTGCCTACTCCCACAGCCCCAAACAATCTATCTTCCTCCCTCAAACACCTCCCTTTCACCCACAGCCCGAACACAAACACCCTCTCCTCCGAATCACAGGCAGATCAGCCTTCCTTTTTTTATGTTTTTTTTTTGTTTTTGAGGCTTCGGTTGCTAGAGAGTTTTTAGGATGATTTTTTTTTGGATTGGGTATTTCACCGGTTGTTTAGAGAGATTTAGGTTTTTTGATTGCCTTGCCTCCCCTGGTTTCAAAATTGCCTTCTCTGGTTTCAAAAACTGCCCCCTTTTAGCAGTGGAATTGTCCAATTTCTTGGACAATCCGGAATGGAGGGGGGGCTGATCACCGGATTTGGGCAATCCCCCAAAATCCGGTGATCTGCAGGGGGTTTGGTAGCAGGGCCATACCTCCCTGCTTCCCTCTTTTTTCTCTCTTCTTCTTTTTTTTTATTATTATTATTTTTATTTGATTTTTTATTTATTATTTATTTATTTATTTTATTATTATTATTTTATTTTATTTTATTTTTTTTAGGTGTCTACACTAGACTCTTCAGCTCCCACACTCCCTTGAAACGGCGTCGTTTAGTTTGCTTTGGTGCAGTATAAAAACCTTTTTTCTTTTTTTTTATTTTCTCCTTCTCTCTTCTCTCTCTAACCCGAAGGCTCTCTGCCTTCTCTCTAGAACGCAGCCCTCCACCGGTGACCTCTCCCATCGCTCAGCCTCTCCCTTCTCCCTCCGATCTGCCTTGCCATCCACCTAGAAAGCCTTCTCTCTTTCACCGGTCGTCGGACTCTCCCATCCGATCTCTTTCCCTCTTCACCCAAACACAACCCAAAACACCCTCTCTTCCGAATCAACCAGATCAGACCCCCCTTTTCTGCCTTCTCTTTCTTTCTTTTTTGGTTTCGATTGCTATTTTTTGAATGTATTTTTTTTTATGTTTTTTGGGTATATTTTCGGCTGTTAGAGGCACTAGGCTTTTTGTTTTTTGCTCTGTGTTTTTTTTTTTTGTTTTCGAATGCTCTCTGTTCGATTTCTGAATGCCCCCATCAGTGTGAAATTTTTGGGGTTCTTATAGAACCTTTTTGTCCAAATTTTTGGACGATCAAAGAAGGCAAATCCTCTTTTGGCAGCATGAATCCCGGATGGCAACCCAAGTCAACAGCACTGGTGTCGGAGCTGATCTTCAAATCTTTGGCCGCCGGAAGAGCATTGAATGCTTCGTTTTTGTTGACAATGGAGGCCGACTGTGCCTCCAGTTCAATCTTTATTTTTTTAATTTTTTTTGTTTTTATTATTAATTTTTTATTTTGTTTTTATTTATTTTAATTATTTATTATTTTGTTAAGTTCAAATTGGGTGTCTACAGGTCGACATGGAGGAAAGTCCCTAATGATATAAAGGAGTTAATGTTTTATAAATTTCAAGTACTATGTTTGTTATTCAATTAAATTATAAGTTTTTTGTTATCAATAAATTTGTATAAATTTTTTTAATTATGCTATTATTTTGTTGAAGGAAAAATGCGTTTGATCTGCAAATTAGAATGTTTTGGTTCGACGCATACGGGAAAAAATTTGTGCTGATCGATTAAAAGACATACTTTCAGAAGAAAGGCATAAAGCAATGACAGAAGCCAAAACAAACAACATTAGGGATTGCAAAGGTATGTCAAGGGAATAGATCACAAATGAAATCTGGGATACCTTGATCGATATGGTATGGGATACAAAAGAGTAGCAAAACAAAATGAGAAAAGCAAGGAAAAATCGTTTAACGCGAAAAGAAGGAAGCATCCCAAAGCACACAGCTGGTTCAATTCCATTTGTGGTTCATGCAAAAAAGATGGTGTGAATTAATCTTACTTTGAATTTATATACTTGGTTTCCCATCTCTCCCATTTAAATTGTATGTTTAGTACATTCACTTTGCTTTTTTTTTACATGAAATTTGATATATATATTGATTATGATTGAGTATATAAAACGTTGTAAATAAATACAGGCAAATGAGATGAAATGAGATGTTAGCTTCTTGGAAGTGTTCAACCGCACTCATAAACGCTCAGGGGGCCATGGTGAAATTATAGATAACAAGTCCAAGTCTACAAGTGTAAGAAAAAAACTTATAATTGTTACTTTTACTTTAAAGTTGATGATCTAGTTTCATATTAATGGTATTTATATATTTTTTTTTATGTAGGAACTGTATCATTCTGTACTATCGCAGAAGTATGGTGATGATTCATCTTCTTAGCCAGAATTTGATCCGCATGCATGGACTGAAGCAATTGGAAGGATGAAGACTGCACGCACTCATGTCTATGGGTTTGGTACTCGGGTGCCAGCTACAACTTTACTTACTAGAACACACAACAATGTATCAATATCTGAGTCTGCGTGTGGCCCTATCAACTCCAACGTTAGCAGTCCCGCAATTGCATTGGAAGAAAAAGTGAAAAATCTTTTAGAAAATTTGGATAAGATACGTGAGGAATTACGTGGGAAAATACGCAAAGAAATTAAGAATGCAATGGCGGAAAGTATGAGTCAATTTATAGCACGTATGGAAACAATGTTTATGAGTAATGCACGTTCAACACAAGGAGATGCGGGACCTTCAAGAAAAAATATTGACAAGTAAGAACAAAAAATTTCATGAACTTGATGTATATTTTCCACTGCTACACTTGGATACTTTTTAGTATAGTTATGTTTTATAGTCATGTGTATTTCACTTTTTTATATATTTAGCGTTTAGGGTAATTATTAATTAGATGCATTAAGCGATGAATATCTATTTTTAAGGTGTGTTTATTTTATATATCTTGATACTGAAATGTGGATGGGAATTGGTTATTTATCATTGAAATGAATACAGGTAATATTAGTTGAGAAATTATAAGCAATAGAATAGGTAATTAAATTTCCAACGGAACATTTTCAACAGAAATTTCCGTTGAAAATGTAATCATATTTCTTGTTGGAAAATTATTTCCAACTGAATTTTCCATTGAAAATTGAAATGAATACAGGTAATATTGGTTGAGAAATTATAAGCAATAGAATAGATAATTAAATTTTCAACGGAAATTTCCGTTGGAAAATTATTTCCAATTGAATTTTTCGTTGGAAATTTCCAACGGAATTTTAATCAACCAAATTTTCCATTGAAAAATTATTTCCAACGGAAATTTAAACATCAAATAATTCTGTTGGAAAATTATTTCCAATGGAATTTTTTGTTAGAAATGAGTTTCCAATGAAATTATTTCCACAAGAAATTTCCGTTGGAAACCGCTTTCTAACGGAATGTTTCCCACTAATCTTTTCCAACGGAATTCCAATTAGGTTTTCGCATATTTCACAATTTTTCAACAGAAAATATTACCTACGAAGTTTTTTTCTACAGATTTTTTAACGAAATTTTTCGTTGAAAATCCGTTGAAAATAGGCTTTTTTTTTTAATAATGTTTTAGTTAAATTTATGATTAAAAACTAGTAACTGTATAATTGTATTCCACAAGTAAGTTCCAATATTTATCAAAAAAAGGTACGTATAAAGACATGCCATTCTCTCTTCTTCTTCGTTGTAGCCCTCCCAATTCTTTGGTCTAAATTTGTTGAGCCTAATTAATTAAGATATCATTCATTCCATGTATAACTAAAAACAATTGACTAAACAATATTTACATAAATTTAATTAAGTGCCAATGCAACACCAAAAAATGAATGATCCATCCAAATGTAGTGGTTTGCAAGAATCGGTCGTATATAGCAAAAACAAATAATTAAGATGGTAATGGGATTCCTTTTACCTTCTTAATTTCGTTTTTATTTGTCCCTTTCCGATATGATGGATCCCAGCAAAATTCGTGAGAGGTTTGAAAGTCTTAAGTTCTTTGTCAAAGGTCGAAGCAGACTATTATCTGAGAAAAAATTACAATTAATTAATTGGAAAAGTATTGCTTAGGCGGTGAAGCTGCCGCATTATTTGCTCAAGTTTTGACTCAATTTAATGGAAATTTTTTAAAGGTTTGGGTGTGGGGACGACAGAATCTAGAATGGCCCCGGGCTATGTCACCCAGAAAGGAATATGGGCTAAATGCATTGCACAACTGCTTTGAGCAGGTAAAACAATATAAAAATGAATTAATTAATTCCTTAATAATTTTTAGTGACAAAGAAAACAAGTAATTATTTGATCATTTTGGAATGAAAAGTACTGAGCATTACCTAGACGTCTTCATTTTATCCTTCTCTATTGTCTAGGGCAAGCAAAAATGTCTCCTTCTCGGAAGTTGTTGGAGAGAGATACCTCGTATTAAATGGTTCTTTGGGACACTAGCAACCAAAGACAGCCACTGAGTAAAGTAAAGGAACCATGTCCATGTTTGAAATCAAAACATTTGATATACACAGACAGACCTTCTGTTTTTTTATAGAGGTGTTTGGCCTGGACAAAGCAGACATTTGAACATAGAATCTAGGTGGCGTTTGTTTGCAAGAAAGTAAAGTCACATTGCCTGCAATGTGATTAATTAAATTATAACAGACCATTACAATAAAAGATTATAATGTAATCATATTGCAGTCAATGGATGTAATGTGATTGCAGTCTAAAACTAATGCAATCACATTACATTGCAGGCTGCAATGTTATTAAAAACATTTTTATCTTTTAACTTTATTATTTTATTAAAAATATTTTATAATATTATAATTAAAATAAAAATATTAAAATAAAATATATAATATAAGAAATAAAAATTAAAAAAATAAAATATAAAAAATTAAAATTATATAATATAAGTAAAAGAAATTAAAATAAAATATATAATTTAAGAAATAAAAAATAAAAAATAAAAAATTATATAATATATATAAAAAATATTAAAATAAAATATATAATATAAAAATTATATAATATAGGCAAAAGAAATTAAAATAAAACATATAATATAAGAAATAAAAATTAAAAATAAAATATAAAAAATTAAAATTTATATAATATAGGTAAAAAATATAAAATAAAATATATAATATAAGAAATAAAAAATAAAAATAAAACATAAAAAATTAAAATTTATATAATATAGATAAAAGAAATTAAAATAAAATATATAATATAAAAATATATTAAATAAATGAAAATAAATTATACAAAATTATAATAAAAAATAAAAATAAAATATATGACATTAAAAAAATATTTAAGAGATAATATTATATAAAAATTAACAATAAATAATACAAGTATATTAAACTTATATTTTAATAAATAAGGGTAATTCTGTAAATTAACATTACATTCCCAACAAAGTACTTGTAAACCAAACGCTGCAATGTTACCTTCCTTACATTTTAATCATTACATTATTTATATACTAAACATTGCAATATTATCTTCCCTGTAATCACATTGTTTGCAATCATGTTAACTACAATTACATTACCTATAATCACATTGCATTGTAAAGTACCAAACGCCACCTTAGTCTTTTGTGGCTTTGTTTGCATTTAAGGGGATAGAGGGAGAGGTGATGGAATGAAAGGGTTTCACCAAAGAAAGAAAAAACACGAGAAAAGGAATGGAAAAGGAGCTTATGTATTTTACCCTTGTCTTTGATAAATCCTTAGTACGTACGAATATAATTCGTGTTGAGTAATAATTAGAGAATCAAACTTCTCTATGTAAAACTCCACTGTATTTAAAGAAATTGAAGAGGAAAAGAAAAGAATTTCATATATATATATATTCTCATCCCCAAGGTTATTCACCACCATTTTTTTTTTCTAAATCGATAATGGAATGTATTTAGAATAACTTTTTCATGTAATACATATATTATTTTTTCCATTTACGGCCAACAAAGCGTGCAACAAAACCAAAAGGCCAAAGAAGTCGCAGAGATGTTGTTCCATTGTCGTTCTCCTACCTTTCATAAAGCATAAATTCGGTATATGCTTATTACAAATCCAGTGAACCCTTTGACTTTATATTTTTTTTTCCAAAAAATAAAAAAAGAATAATTAGAGTTTGGGATGTCGGTTAAGGTTTTCCTTTCAAATTGGTTGGGCTTGAATGGAGCTTTTTGACCCTTTGAATAAACAGGCAAAAGTTGCTTAACGAAACCACACCACGACCCTTTGAACAAACCAAAAGACAAAAAAATTATTATTCCCACAAATCTGTTGCAACTTGCTAGCCCTTGCTCTATTTCATTGGTTATCCCTCGGCTAACCTCACCAAATGAATGTAAACGAGTTATTTACCTAAATAATGAATGTGATGACAAGTTCAAGGTTCCATTTAATATTATAAAAAGGAAAAACCAAAAAAAAAAAAAAAAAGAACAGAGAAAAGAGACTTGACTTGGTTTGAATAAAAATATGCACTTTTGACATATAACTCAATATCACAAATTAAAACCTATCATAGAGGCACATTGAGATATAAAATTATAGTTATACTTTTGCTTATTCGTTTTAAGACTATCAAAATTATATTGTTATGATTGATATGAGATTTTGCAGTTGGCTATTTTGAATTTGATCTTATTTTTTTATTTAGATTGAATATTTTGAATTTCAACGTTTTTTGAATGTTTTATAAAATTCGTCTTCCACTTGCATTTAATATGATGTAAACGAGTCAGATAAAAAAAAATCATATGAATAAGTCTTTGATAACTACATCATAAAAATAGGTTCTCAAATTATAATTTTTTTATATAGAAAAGAAACTATTATAACGTGTAATAGAATGTTATAATTTTTTTAAAAAACACAAAAATTAATGAAATCCTTGTGGTAAAATCAAATCTTAAACTTCATTTATTGAAGTTTGGGACTCTTATCTTGGGCTCACTCGGGGACTTCATTTATTGAAGTTAGATTGGGCCTTTTAACAATTTTGTATGAATTCCAAAAGTGCAAAGCAGAACAACAGATGTTGGGTAGGTGTTTGAAATTATGATATTACTGAAATGTCCCTATAACACAAACATAAATTATTTAGATAGGAAGCATTTTTTGTCAAACAAGAAAGAAAGAAAGAAAGAAAGAATCTTGATGATGCCAAGTTCCTACTGGGCACTTGTGTGTGGCTGTGGAGCGCCGACGGACTTGGGCTCACAATGTTATGAAAACGCTCATATTTGCCGGGCCCGACCAGTTTTTTTGATTGCTCCATGGACAAATTAAAGTCATTGAATTGTTGGCTAGGTAATATGGTTATCATTTGTAATTGTTGGTATGATTTTATAAGTTGTAACAGTGAAACCGCATTAAGGAAAGACAGCTTTTGCAAATGAAGGGTGAAATCCGCTCACCCTAGAACGTCAAACGAAAGAAGCTCGTCAGCAATAGCATCATGCATGCACCCTCCCAATTTTTCCAGCTCCCACTAGACCTTAAGATACATGCCAATATTTCTTTTATTATTACCCCCAGTTTTCAGATGTAGTTTTGGTTAGCACCTCAAATAACGTGGAACAAATCGAAATTTAACACCTCACCCTAGGAAGTTTCCTAGCAAGAGCAAGTTCCAACCGTCAGGTATGACCTAGCTTTGGTCATGCAGCGTTCAGGGCCATTGACCCCTTTTGACAATACATAAAAATTCATGTGAATCATGTCATATATAAGCGCTACCCATTTCCTAAACATTCCATACAACAAATTTACATTGTACACTTGAACTATACCAATCAATGGAAGCCTCTCATCAAGCAGGGAAGAACACCGGGAACAATGGGAAGGGAAACGCGGAGGTTCGATACCGGGGAATTCGCCGGAGGCCATGGGGAAAGTTCGCGGCGGAGATACGTGATCCAACGAGGAATGGAGCACGGCTGTGGTTAGGAACTTTTGAGACGGCTGAAGAGGCTGCAAGGGCTTATGACAGGGCTGCTTTTGCTTTCCGGGGTCACTCAGCTATTCTCAACTTCCCAAACGAGTATCAATACCATAATCCTACCTTTCCACCTTCTTTAGCTTCTTCATCTACTCATGGGGTTGGTCGAGGGAATCCCCCTCGAGGGCGAGGAAGTGAAGTTATAGAATTCGAGTACCTGGATGACAAGTTGTTAGAGGATCTTCTTGAAACCCAAGATGATAGGCAGCGCCTTTAGAACTAGTTCTTATTATGTTGGATTAATTAACCATGGAAATAATTTTCTCCTCTGTACGCAAGGGAAATCTTTGTGGAAACTGCATTTGTATTAATTATTTAAACCTTAATTTAGACGAATTTTATATATTTTTCTCAAAGGAAGTCATCTTTAACATCAAACAGAGACTCGGAATCCGAGATTAACGCGTGGTGGCTGTCGAGGTCAAAAACACATGCTCTGGATAAAAGAAAATTCTAGCATAAAGGCCAGGGTTGATGGATAATGATTCAAGTGAGTTCAGTAACATAAATAAAGCAAATGCACTAAAAGCCAGCCAAATCAAGCAAAGTCAACTCCTGGTCTGTACATGGGCCCTTAAATGCAGTTCTTTTATCTGCTTTTTTGAAGTAAAGATAAAGGCCAAAATTGACAAAGAAAATGTTGATGTTTCCAGATCTCACATTTAACTAACAAGTGAACAACTACTTCATGATTATAGCAATTCATAGCCACAAAGAACAAGTTATTGAAATAGAATCATGGTGTTGTTTTACAGGGGAAGAAGTAACTAATCCTGTTTGAAAAGGAGAATTCTGCAACCCCTTCTGAAAAAGGGAAAAGGAGAAAACTAAAAATGTGTCATTCTTTCTTGGTTTTATTCTCAAATTCAAGAAGTTCCTCTAACAATTTGTCATCCAAATACTCCAACTCCAGAACTTGTTTTTCATGGTCCTTCTTACTTTCCACATTTTCGAAGAATGAAGAAGAAGAAGCAGCTATTGATGCAGAAGAAGAAGAAGAACAAGGGAGAGGAGGAGGAGCAGAATTAGCAGTTGTGAGTGAAATAATATGCTCATCTGGGAAGT
Source organism: Theobroma grandiflorum (assembly GCA_036013995.1). Lineage (NCBI taxonomy): Eukaryota > Viridiplantae > Streptophyta > Magnoliopsida > Malvales > Malvaceae > Theobroma > Theobroma grandiflorum. The sequence continues at coordinate 12,067,323 of CP142130.1, read as the reverse complement.
TGAGAATAGCCGAGGGACCCCTCATTGAAAAAGCAGCTCTATCATAAGCTCGAGCTGCCTCTTCTGCAGTCTCAAAAGTCCCCAGCCACAACCGAGCTCCATGCCTCGTCGAGTCCCGAATCTCAGCCGCGTATTTTCCCCAAGGCCGCCTTCTAACGCCTCTATATCGAACGCTGGACTCTCCCTCTTCCACTTTCTTCCTGTTTTGTTCCATGGCGTTGTTTGAGTTTGAAACAGAGCAGGCATTTATACTAAGTGGCAACTGGGCCATAAACAAATGGACAGCTTGACATAGACCATCCAATTAACGAATGCCAAGTTTTCAACCTGCCAAAGATCTGTGAGACAGAGATAGATTTTGGTGCGACAAATAAGGATGATTCAGGCAATGACATAGGATGAGTTCACTTTTGTGCTTATTTTTTAACAAATTATTTGCAAATGTTTAATCTTATTTGTCTTTTCCAATTCATTAGTTTTTTTGGCCGATTGAATAAAACATGTTGATGTTGGTGGTGATGTCACGAGGGATAAGCTAATCGTTTCAATTAACTATTCTTTTTAATATATTCATAACAGCAATGTTTAGGACAAAACAACTACTTCTTTTGCAGCAATTTTTAATTCCTAGGATATATTCTGCTTTGCCTAAGCATAAGTGATGTTAGCGGTGAGGTGAGTCCATTACGTTTGCTGAATTCATGGTCATCTTCCTCAGATTATTCTTACTTTGTTATGGTTCGATTTATTAAAGCATAGATCTAATGAGGCTGGATCTCGTCCTCGGGAAGACTAATAAATATCTTAATGAAATTTCTGCACGGTCCAAGGTGAGATCAGATGGCTTACCTCAATTTGATTCGTTTGACAATAGAGTTGTCATGCTTTCGTGTAGGGGGATGAGGTAATTTGATTGCGTCAACATGTTTGATCACCATGGTTATGTCACTTGATGATGATTATCGGAAATAATTGAGGCATAATAATGGAATCGAATTAAGTTGTCAAACAAGCTGTAATCGGGACAAAACGAAGGTAGTAGGAATTAAAAAGAACCACAATTATATGTTAAAATGGTGCTTTAACCGAGATAGTACCTTGGATAGCAAAGGGTTGTAAGATTAGTTGATTAGAGTTTGTAGCGAATTAACAAGAGTTGTTTTGTTTGGTTTGAATTCGTTAGATTGGTGATTGCAGCTACTTTGTCTACAAAAAGGTGAATGAATGAATGAGGCAAACAAATAATATTGACATCCTGCTTTAGATCGATTCAGAAAAGAGATTTTAGTTGAGGCGGAGGGGAGAAAAGGAGGCTCATAACAAGAAACATAACCGATGTTGATATACATATCAGGTACAGGTAGCCATGCCATTGAAGAAGACGACTGTATCTGCATCGACCTTTTGCATATCCTGGTTTCAGGTAAGTCATAGCTTGTTCACAATCACATGTATACTTTTTCAGTTGAATAAAAGAGAAGGAGCAGATTTTGTTTTGGTTTTGTCCATCATTGGGGATAAAGGGCTTATTTCTACAAGGAAAATGTGGAAAACACCTCCCTTCAAACCGTTATCATAAGCTGACGAGACAAGCCAGCCAGGTCCTAGAGGGAGTTGGACTTTTCTCTTCCCAATTTCAATCGGCGCCTCTTTCTACCTTATCAATGGACAAGAAAGCAAAATGTACGAACTCAGCAAGATTTGCTCTCTTCAAGGTACACCTGGGCTTCAACTACTTTTGCGTGATAAAAGCTAAAAATTAAAATGATTCAAAAGAATGGAATCAAAAAAATCTTTATTCTTTACTAACAAAATAAAGACATATGTATGTATTTAATCTTAAACTTTCCTTTGAGTGCAATTAAAGAAAAAAAGTTAACAAGGAAAGATTATATAAAATAATAAATCTCATAAATAAATGATTGTCCAATATTCCCTCTCAAGGTGGAGCATGAAGAGTAGAAATGCCTAACTTGACCAACAGTTTATGAAATCGATTGTACCCAAGTGCTTTAGTGAATATATCAACCAATTAAGTTTGTGACAAAATAGTACAAGTAACAATAGTTTGGGATTGAATGTGCTGTCAGATGAAATGACAATCTATTTATATGTGTTTTGTTTGTTCGTGGAAGACTGGATTGCCTACGATGTGAATAGCAGCTTGATTGTCACAAGAACAAGGGAATTGGTGCACTGTGTGTCACTCCAAGATCTCGAAAGAGTCATATTAGCCAAATAATCTCACTAGTGGTGGTGGCCATGGCTTGGTATTCAACCTCAATAGAAGAATGAGAAACCATCGTTTGTTTCTTAGATCACCATGAAATAGGGTAAGACCCAAGAAAAATAATATAACCAGTAGTGGATCTGCATGTCGTCGGACATCCTACCCAATTTGCATCACAATATGCCGCGTAAAGATAGTGAACCATTCGAAGGAAGCAAAATACCTTGTCTTGGGGTCCCTTTGTGATAACGCGACAATTAATGAACAACATCAAGATGTGGTTGTCGTGGGGAGTGCATAAACTAGCTAAGAATATGCACTGCAGAGCTGATATTTGGACAGGTGATGGTGTGATAAAGTAAGTGACCTATTAGGCAATGATAGTGCTCTGGATCAATGCAGATTTCACTAGAGTCGAGTGAAAGCTTGTGTCGTTGCTCCATGGGAAAGTTGGCTGGCTTGCAGCCTGTGAGGCCATTCTCGGCTAAGATATCAAGTACATACTTACGTTGGCTTAATGCAATACCTACCGGAGAACGTGCCACTTCAATTCCACGAAAATACTTAAGTTTGCCAAGATCCTTAATGTGAAATTTTGCATCCAAATAAAGTTTTAGCCTAGACATACGATCGAAATCTATTCCCATGATGATGACATTATCAACATTTATGAGAATTGCAATAAACGATCCTCTCATACAAGAAAAAGTGAACAAAAAGTGATCCGCATCTGATTGGTGAAAACCAATGGCAAGAGGAGAAGTGGTAAACTTGTGATACAAATTTCGATATGCTTGACGGAGTCCATATATAGATTTCCGTAATCGACAAAGTCGCTACTACCCTAATTTAGCAAACCCTTGTGGGATCTTCATGTAGACTTCTTTTTCCAAGTTACCATGTAAAAAGACATTATTCACATCCAATTGATTTAATTCCCAATGCTTAATTGAAGCAAGTGCCAACAAATAATGTACGATGACTAATTTGGCAACGGGAGCAAATGTCTCCTGAAAGTCAATACCTTTAATTTGAGTGTAACCTTTAGCAACAAGTCGAGCCTTATAGTGCACAATACTTCCATTTGGTTGATATTTGACTTTGTAAACCCATTTTGAATCAATAGCCCATTTACCAAAGAGTAAGAGTTGCAAATTCTAAGTATGATTTGCCTTTAAAGCGGTAATTTCCTTCTTTATGGCTTCCCTTCAATACACATGTTTGATTGCTTGAAAAATGATTTCGACTCATCGGTGGATGATATGGCCATTAAGAAGGTAGTGTGTCTGGGAGAAAAATTAGAGTAAGAAATAAATTGTGAGAGAGGATGTATTGTTGAGTTGGATGAAGTAGGAAATGGAAGCGACGTGATGTTTAGGGGAACGAAAGAAAGGGGTAAAATATAGTTATAACTAGATAAACAGTGTAAAACTTGCCATTATCATTTGCTTGAAATATGAAGAGCTTCTGAAACAATATTTTCAGATTCATTGACAAAGTTGAAACTAATTGGGTCAAATGATGAGGTTGTTGTAGTTGACAAATCAGATTTAATTAAATCAAACCCAGTACTGACAGGTGAAAAAGACTCATGTGGATTGGGGATTGTGGTGGACCTAATTGTAATAGACTTATGAGCAACAGTTGGCGACGTGGGTTCGTCTATTGTAGGCCTGTTGTTTAAGACATAGGGTTGATTATGCTTGCAATTGGGTTGACACCAATAAATGACTCACCAAGCCTAAGTTCAGTGACATTGGGCACAACATGGTTGAATGGACTATCCAATTTAGTAACTTGATCCAAATCAATTAACTTTACAGATTTTGCATTGAATAATCTGCAAATGGAAAAATGTCTTCCAAAAACTGAACATCTCGCGAAACATAAATCTTCTTACTTTTAAGATCATAAATTTTGTATCTTTTTTTCCCACTAGGATACTCAACAAAAACACCTAGTTTAGCATGTAGAGCAAACTTGTCACGTGGCTTGCTATTTATCTTCCCATAACAAAGACATCCACAGCTTTTCAAATGATCATATGTGAGACTTTTACCAAGTAAAACCTCATATGGAGTTTTATTTTGTAAAATAGTAAGTGGCATGTGATTGATCAAGTATGTAGCAATAAGAACAAATTCACCCCAAAATGAAATAGGAAGATGAGCTTGAAATTGTAATACTCGTGCAACTCTTAAAAGTTGCATATGTTGGTCCCAAAGTGAATGCTAGAGGGGGGATGAATAGCACTATCACGGCTCTTTTGCAAGATTGAGATTTGATCTCAAAACAATGTAGGGAAAACAAAAGAGACAATGGACAAAGTATTTATAGTGGTTTGGTCCAAGACCTACATCTACTACCTCAATTATCCAATCAAGGATTTTCAAATCAAACACTAAAACGGTGGAATTCACAAGCTCGCACCGAGCTTTTACAATGGCTTTTCCAAGGCTTAGCCACAACCTTTACACTAGTTTTTCACGGGATCAACTAAAACCCAATGTGGTTTTTCAAGACTCAACCACAACCTATCACTAGTTTTTTGGTCCAAGACCTACATCTACTACCTCAATTATCCAACCAAGGATTTTCAAATCAAACACTAAAACGGTGGAATTCACAAGCTCGCACCAAGCTTTTACAATGGCTTTTCCAAGGCTTAGGCACAACCTTTACACTAGTTTTTCACGGGATCAACTAAAACCCAATGTGGTTTTTCAAGGCTCAACCACAACCTATCACTAGTTTTTCACGGGATCAACTAAAACCCAAGGTGGTTTTTCAAGGCTCAACCACAACCTATCACTAGTTTTTCACGGGATCAACTAAAACCCAAGGTGGTTTTTCAATACTCAACCACAACCTATCACTAGTTTTTCCCGGGCTAAACTAGAACCCAACACTCAACTTTTCAAGGTTAAGTTGGAACCTACAAGCATTCAAGCAAACCTTGCTTGAAGCAAACACTTAGAGTGAAACATTCACTTTAATAATACAAAGATGAAAGGAGAAAGTACCTAGTGATCACACGGTTGATCCAAGTGGTACAAGTTTAAGTGCTAAACACAATTGCTAAAGATAGATGTTTGAGTGCAATGAAGAGTACAAAGGATTTGCAAGTTTTCTACTCTTTCTTGGTTTGAATATGATGGAGTCTTTGTTAATGAAGCTAAAAGTTGTCAAAAATTAGTTCTTTGGCATTTGAAGATCCTTTTATTCTTGAAAAGGCTTTTCTGATAGTTGCTGGGATATTTATGACCGTTGGAAACAGTTTGGGGAAGATTCTAGCCATTATTCTATCTTGTAGTGGCCTGACGGATGTTGTAGACAGAGAGTACTTAGTCGACTAAACTTTTTCTCATGGTCGACTAAGTTAGTTTTGTTCCAGACGTATATTTGGTAGAAAACACTTAGTCGACTAACCCATTTTCTTGGTCGACTAACTTGGTTCTGTTTCTCACTAAGCTTCAGCCTTCCACTTCTCCACTTTGACCTTTGTTCAACCAATGATCTTTCTTGTTTCACTAGGGAGCTTCATTAATATTGATCTTCCTTGTTCCTTATCCAAATCACATTCTTAGGTGTTCAATAGGAAGATTGACATATTATCTCATTTATGAATATTTGCCCTGTACACTTAGGTAAAGATATTAGACACAAATGACATGAGAATGTTTTATTATCATCAAAAACTAATGGAGCCAACAATCTCCCCCTTTTTTATGATGACAAAACATCCATTGGTTAACAGCATAGCATTTTTTTTTTGATTTCTGCAGATAATGAGGATTGCTCCCTCTAAGTGTGTGCATATTTTTCATTCATTCCAGCAAGTTCCTATCTCAGTTATATTCATAGTGACATTGTACATTCTTGCTTTGGATAGAAAATGTTCATATATGCAGATTTAAAAGCAAATGACAAGTTGACAGATTATCGTTAGTTTTTCATCTCTGTAATTTTTGTAGATTTCTGTCAACAGCTTGATAGTTCCCAGATTTCATTTAGCCATCATTTTTCTAGCAAACTCTTTATGAATCATCATCATCCATATGTATTTAAAAGCATGTTCAGGTTGTAATAGCATGATAGAAATTGTTTATCAACTCATTAAGTCCATATCAGCACAATATCAGAAAAAGTTGATAGTAGCATTGTACAATATCAGTAGAAAATTTCCAGCAACACTTCACAATGCCATAAACATCATTTTCAGAGTTCAAATACCACAAACAACTATCAGCATGCATGTTCCAAACATCCATAAAGTTAACCAAAATTAAAACCCAATGTTTGAATGCCATTTTGGCATAAATATCCAACAAAAACAGTAACTGTAGATTTGTACCTAAAATGCCCCTGAGTTGAATTTTCTTTCCTAGCAACCCTAGAAGTCTGGTACCTCTACCCTTATGATTTTTTTGTTTTTCTTGATGTTTTCCCTAAAAGTCCAGTACCTTTACCCTTAGATTTTTTAATTTTTCTTTTAATTACTACTCCCCATTTTTATCATCATCAGAAGAGGGTTTGAGGCATTAATCCTCAGATAGAGATGGTATGGATTCAGGGGAATATGACCATTGCTCCCAGAAAGGATTCAGAGGAAGAGGAGATGGTGGTCTTAGAGGTGGATGAGTAGATGCTTCAAGAGGTTGCTGAGAGGACTATGGAGGTGTCTCTGTAGCTTTCTCTGGAGTTGCTTGATCAGAAACTTATATTGGGGCTTGAGGAGTGCTTGTAGGTGGTGATTTTGCTTTCTCTGCCAATCTTGAAGACTTTCTTGCTCTTGGAGCTACGGATTTTCTAGCTGTCTTCTTCTGTCTCATGGCAGGTGGTTGAGGCTTAGTGGCTGGAGCTGCATCTTTTGTTATTCCTTTTCCTTTGCCTTTTTCTACAGCTTCTTTTTCTGAAATCATTACTTGGTCAGCTTGAGCTGCTGTTGCCTCTTTTTCTGCTTACTCTTCTCTTACCATCTGATAGAAGAGTCCCATGACAAACACTTCATTAGAGTGAGAAAGAGATGCTCATTGTTCAGGCTGTGGTGAAGGGTGATGCTCAGGAAGACCAAGTGGTGAACCAACTACCTCAATTCTTTGATCAGATGTTTTTTTTTCTGCTGAGGTGGTTTTGAGGGGTTCCTCAAATCCTGGTTCAAGGCCTTGATGTCCAACACTTGCACTCTTATAGGTAGACCCTTCAGCTTGAAATTCAGGGCTTGCATCTTGAAATTCAGATCCTTCTAGTTGCAAGGCTAATCCTTCAGCACCTTGTCCTTCTAGTGCCATGCTCTCAGTAGTAGATGAGTTAGCTTTAGCAGGTCTAGTTGACATTTCAGATTTCTCTTTTAAGTTGACCTCAATTTCATTCATTCTTTTTTCAATTTTCACCAGCCTTGTCTCTTGATCAGTGAGCTTGGCATCCATTCTCATCAGCAGATTGAACATGACCTTATTGGAGAAAGGAGGGGCTACTGTCTCTGATGGTACAAAGGCTGTCTCTGGTTGAGTTTACACTAAAGTAATCTTGGAGGTCTTATTGAAAGTGTCCCTATACACCTTGTATCCCATCTTGATCAAGCTTCCTAGGTAGATTGGTTGGTCTCTGTTTTTGACCATATCCATATCATACCTCTTGGCTCACACTCTTTTCTTCTTAACAAGGGATGTGATTACATTCTCATAAGGCAAATGGATTTTCTCCAGTTTACATGCTGCCCTAATTCTTTCAATCATGAACCTTCCAAGGTTCAATACTTCTCCAGTAAATGCATGCTCCATTAACCAAAGGTCTTTGAGGCTGAGGTAGCTTAGGCTACCACTCCTACCATGCAAATTGGCTGCCATAAAGTAATGCAAGATTCTAAATTGTGGACTAATGATTAGTCCTGCATTGCTCTTTGAAGAAAACTTTTCTTTCTTTCCTGTAACTATTTCCTACACAGATGCAGGATCATACTTGTCAGGCATTTCATACTCTCCATCTTCACTTTCAATTCCTAATAAGTTACTCAAATATGAAGTTGTAACTAAAAAGTCTTTTCCATTCAAAAATACATTCAGGTTATCCTCTAAAAAATCCTCTAAATCATCAAGTTTTCTCTTACTAAATGCAATGCCAGCATAGAATTCTTTAACTAAACTAGCACTATATGTCCTATCCTTGAAAGAGCTATACTCTTTTATTCTCATCTCATTAAAATAGTCTATTAAGCTTGTTTGGAGTTCAGGGGTTTCACTGAAGCTATCCCAGTCAATGAATTTCTCGCAAGTTATAAGAGCATTTTCGATTTTCCTAAATCTCTCCCCATGAATTTTGTTTCTGAATTTCAGGGATGAGGAGGATGAAATACCTTTAGAAGACATATTTTTCTTGTCTTTCTTATTTGTTTTCCTAGATTTCTTTTTCTTTTCAGTCTGTTTCTTCTTGTTGGGATTTTTCTTGCTCTTCTGTATCTCTATACCTGACATCTTTTTCTGTTTCTTTTGAGGATTTTCTGTCTCGGTGCTTTCCTCCATCAGTCTCTTCCTCTTTTTCTTCTCCAGTAACTCCTTGAGTAAAGTCGACTTGGCCATTTGGAGTTTTGAGAATGGTTTTTGAGTTTAGGGTTTCAAGTTGTGAGAGAGGTAGGATTCTCGTTTGATATCAGAAAAGTAAAATACAAATGAGATTGCTAGGGTTGAGAAAATCAGTTTTTCGATGATCAAGAAGTGATTGACAATCTCTAACTTAGAAACCGTCTGCCTCCCCCTTTATTAATTACCTCGTTTTCCTAAATTTCAAAACTCCTTCTTAAATTTTCACTATTTTCTGCTTTAGGTTTTCCTTTCTTATTTCATTACTTGGTAAGCATAAAGTTGCATTACTTTAATCCATTAATATTCAGTTGTCAATTCTTTAATTCTAATGAAACAGAATGCTCTTAGTTGACTGAGTTTCACACTTTAGTCAACTAAGTCCCTTTTATTTTTCTTTGTTTAGTCTAGACTTCTCACTATAACTCTTCCAAATAACACATTCCTAGATTTCTTCTAATCTCACAGAATCTATCCTCACTAAGGGGTTTTGTAAATATGTCAGCAAGTTGATGTAATGTACTCACGAATTCAATATTGATTTCTTCCTTAGTTACATAATCTCTAATAAAGTGGTGTCTAACCTCAATGTGTTTTGTTCTTGAGTGTTGTACATGATTCTTTGAAATATTTATAGCACTGGTGTTGTCAAAATATATGAGAGTGTTATTCATGGACAACCCGTAATCTTTCAATTATTGCTTAATCCACAAAACCTGTGCACAACAACTTCCTAAGGATACATATTTAGCTTCAACAGTGGACAATGCTACAAAATTCTACTTTTTGCTTGACCAGCATACAAACATGCTACCTAGGAACTGACACGTTCCACTAGTGTTTTTCCTATTAGTTCTACTTCCTGCAAAGTCAGCATCTGAATATCCTACAAGGCTGAATGGTGATTCTTTTGAATACTATATTCCTAAGCTTTGAGTTTCAATGAGATATCTGAATATTCTTTTCACAGTAGTTAGGTGTGTTTCTTTAGGTTGAGACTGAAATCTAGCACACAAACACACACTAAACTGAATATCTGGTCTACTAGAAGTTAAGTAAAGAAGATATCCGATCATACCTCTATAGAGCTTTTGATCTACATCTTTACCTTTCTCATCAACATCCAGTTTTGTATATGGATTCATTGGTGTGCCGATAGGCTTTAGTTTCAGCATGTTAAACTTTTTGAGCATGTCTTGAACATATTTATCTTGGCTACTAAAAATTCCTTATTTGCATTGCTTGATTTGAAGGCCAAGAAAATACTTCAATTCTCCCATCATGCTCATCTCGAATTCTCCCTACATTTCCTTAGCAAAGTTCTTGCAAAGAGATTTATTAGTAGCACCAAATATAATGTCATCTACATATATTTGAACTATGATCAAATCATTTGAGCATCTTTTGATAAACAGTGTAGTGTCTATACTACCTCTAATATAGTCATTTTTTACCAAAAAATTTGATAGCCTCTCATACCAAGCTCTAGGAGCTTGCTTCAATCCATATAAGGCTTTGTGAAGTCTAAACACATAGTCTAGTTTTTCAAAGTCTTCAAAACCAGTAGGTTGTTCAACATATACCTCATCTTGAATAATTTCATTAAGGAATGCACTCTTCACATCCATTTGGTATAGCTTGAAGTTCATATGATAAGCAAAGGCAACTAATAACCTTATGGCTTCTATTCTAGCTACCAGAGCAAAGGTTTCTTCATAATCTATGCCTTTCTCTTAATTAAATCCCTTTGCCACCAATCTTGCTTTGTTTTTTACTACATTTCCTTGTTCATCAATCTTATTTCTAAATACCTATTTAGTGCCAACTATAGGATGATTTCAGGGTTTAGGCACTAGTGACCATACATTGTTTCTCTTGAATTGATCTAGCTCCTTTTGTATGGCTAAAATCTAGCTTTCCTCCTTTTTAGCCTCATCAAAGCTTTTAGGTTCAACTTGAGAAATAAATGCTAAAAATTCACATGTTTCCATAGTTCCTTTCCTAGTCTTAACTCCATGAGATATGTCACCTATGATTTGATCTTGTGGGTGATCTTTCATATATCTCCAACTTCTAGGTAAGTCACTATGCTGGATTTCTTGTCTTTGTAAATTTTCAAGAGGTGGAGCTACGGGTTCTTCCCTAGATGAGTCTTCCTCATTATTTTTGCTATCATTTAGACTCATTTCTTTCATGTGTTTTTCTAGATTTTCTAAATCTTCATCATCCTCATGAACTTCCTTTTCAACATGGATTAATTCATCAAAAACTATATGGACAGATTCTTCAACATTTAGTGTCCTTTTGTTGAAAACTCTATAAGCTTTTGAGTTCAAGGCATATCCCAAAAATATTGCTTCATCACTTTTAGCATCAAACTTTCCTAATGGTTGTTTTCCATTATTTAGAACAAAGCATTTGCAGCCAAAGCTCCTAAGGTGAGAGATGTTTGGTTTTCTTCATTTGTACAACTCAATGGGGTCTTTGACATGATTGCTCTAATTGAGACCCTATTAAGAATGTAAACTGTTGTATTTACAGCTTCAGCCCAAAAATACTTAGGAAAGTTGTTCTCACAAAGCATAGTTCTAGCCATCTCTTTCAATGTTCTATTCTTTCTCTCTACAACTCTATTTTGCTGGGGTGTTCTTAGTGTAGAGAAGTTATGTTCCAACCCTTTTTCATTGTAAAACTTTTCAAATTCATCATTCTCAAATTCTCCTCCATGGTCACTCTTAATCCTAACAATGGGTGTACCTTTTTCATTCTCAACTTTCTTACAATAGTCTATGAAAACTGATAATGCATCATTCTTGTGGGCAAGGAAATGAACCCAAGAAAACCTAAAATAGTCATCAACTATCACTAAGCTATAAGATTTTTCACCTAAACTTGTGGTGCTAATAGGACCAAAGAAATCAATGTGCAGCATTTCAAGAAGTCTAGATGTTGACATAACATTCTTAGCTTTGAATGAAGTTCTGACTTGTTTTCCTAATTGACATGTCTCACATATTCTATCATTTTCAAATTTAATGCTAGGTAGTCCAACAACTAAATTTTTTTTGATTAGCTTTGTCATGGTGTTTAAACTTATATGTCCTAATCTCCTATGCCACAACCAGCTGTCATTTTCAACATTAGCTACTAAGCACATTTCACTATCCTTTTCTAGGTCTTCAAGAAAGATAACATACATATTTTTCAATCTTTTTCCTATGAAGGTAATGTTGTTAGTACCTATGTCTATTACTTCACATTTGTTGGAATCAAAACAAACTTTGAATCCTTTGTCACACAGCTGACTTATGCTTAACAGATTATGCTTTAAGCCTTGAACAAATAACACATGACTGATTTGTGTACAAGAGTTCTTACCAATCGTACCTATACCTTGGATTCTTCTTTTTGAATTATCTCCAAAGGATACGGTGCCTCTTTTTTTCTTGTCTAGCTGTGCAAACATCATTTCATCCCCTGTCATGTGTCGAGAGCAGCCACTATCCATATACCAAGGCTGCTTCTTCTTACTGTGTTGAGCCTTTGAACATGTTTCCTTTAGATGCAGCTCAACCTACAAAAACATGGTTCAGTTTTTCTTGATAGGTACCCATATTTTGATGGGTCCTTGAGTGTTAGTAGCAATGAGAGAACCTTTAGGCACCCAGATCTTTCTGATTTTCTGCACATTCATATTTCTGGCATAATCATAGGATAAATGGCCATATTTTCCACAACAATAGCATCTAGATGATGCATTATGATGATTTTTCTTAACATAAGAATTTTTCTTTAAAGTTTCATTATTTAAGCACTTGAGAGTTATATTTTCATCAAGAGATTTTTGTAAAGCAGTAGATTTATTTTCCAACTCTACCTTCATAATTTCAAAATCTGTTTTTGAATGTTCCAACTCAATTTGCATAAGATTTCTTTGCTCAAAAAGAGAATTGAATTCATGTTTTATTTTTTTCAAATCTTTTTCAAGTGATGCAGCCTTTTTCTTCAGGTTTTTGTACTTTAAGAACAGGCTTTCAAACTCATCACATAAATTATCATACTCATCTTGTAAATCATCCATTGAAATATCACAAGTTGATGAGCATACCTCTGTTTCATCATCCTTTGCCATTAAGCAAATGTTTGCTATTTCTTTTGAGCTTTCTTCATCAAATTATGTGCTTGAATCACTATCTGACCAGGCTGCAGCAACCATTGCCCTTTTTGATTTTTTGTTTTTCTTTGGAGTTTCTTATTTCAGCAATGGATATTTTGATTTGTAATGTCTTGGTTTTTTACATTCGTAGCAGATCACTTCTTCCTTGTTGCTGCTATCATTCTTGTTTTTCTTCAACGAAAGACCTTGATCTCTTTTGAAGATTTTTCTTTCAAATCTACGGTTTCTTCTTCCCATCAGTTTCTTGAATTTTCTTACAACAAGTGCAAGTTCATCATCATCATTGCACAAGAGTTCTTCTAGCTCTTTTTCAAGGATGCTGGCTTTACGTGCTATGTTCTTCTTATTCTCTTTTGCCTTTCTTTTATCCTCTTCTTCTTCTTTCTTGAGCTCCAGCTCATGTGTTAGTAGAGACCCGTAAATTTCATCAAGTGTGATGATGTTCAAATCTTTAACGTCTCTAATGGCAATCACCTTTGGCTTCCAAAACTTAAGTAGACTCCTAAGAAGTTTTTTTACAAGCTCATGCTCGGGGATAGGTTTTTCTAATTGGTTAAGTTTATTTGTAATGTTTGTGAACCTATCAAACATGCTGGTGATGTCTTCATCAAGTTCCATTTTGAACATATCATAATTGTGGGTCAAGAGGGCTATCTTGGACTCCTTAACTTGAGAAGTCATTTCATGAATTATTCTTAACTTGTCCCACACTTGCTTAGCTATTGTACAGCTTGAGATTTTGTTAAACTCTGTGGGAGTTAAGGCACAATGTAAGGTGTTGATTGCCTTAAAATTGATCTACACTTTTTTGGTTTCAACCTCAGTCCATTTAGACCTTCGCTTAGGCATCAACTTGTTCGTAACAACATTTACAGTTGAAGGAATAAAGTGACCATCAGTGATAACATCCCACATTTCATAATCTATGGCCCTAATGTATATTGACATTCTAGTACTCCAATAAGGGTAATTAGAGTCATCAAACAGAGGTGATCTATTTATAGATTATCTCTCAGCTACAACTGATTTTTTTAGAGCCATTTGGATCCTCTCTAAAGGTGTTAGACCTTGTATACAGAGAACTAACTCTGATAACAATTGTTGGTCCCAAAGTGAGTGCTAGAGGGAGGGGGGTGAATAACACTATCACGGCTCTTTTGCAAGATTGAGATTTGATCTCAAAACAATTGAGGCAAAAAAAAAAAAGAGACAATGGACAAAGTATTTATAGTGGTTCGGTCCAAGACTTACATCCACTACCTTGATTATCCAACCAAGGATTTTCAAATTAAACACTAAAATGGTGGAATTCACAAACTCCCACCAAGCTTTTACAATGGCTTTTCCAAGGCTTAGCCACAACCTTTACACTAATTTTTCACGGGATCAACTAAAACTCAATGTGGTTTTTCAAGGTTCAACCATAACCTATCACTAGTTTTTCACGAGATCAACTAAAACCTAATGTGATTTTTCAAGGCTCAACCACAACCTATCACTAGGTTTTCTCGAGCTAAACTAGAACCTAACACTCAACTTTTCAAGACTAAGTTGGAACTATAAGCATTCAAGCAAACCTTGCTTGAAGTAAACAATTAGAGTGAAATACTCACTCTAAGAATACAAAGATGAAAGGAGAAAATATCTAGTGATCACACGGTTGACCCAAATGGTACAAGTTTAAGTGCTAAACACAATTGCTAAAGATAAATGTTTGAGTGCAATGAAGAGTACAAAGGATTTGCAAGTTTTCTACTCTTTCTTGGCTTGAATATGATGGAGTCTTTGTTAATGAAGCCAAAAGTTGTCAAAAATTAGTTTCTTGGCATTTGAAGATCGTTTTATACTTGAAGAGGCTTTCTGATGGCTATTGGGACGTTTATGACCGTTGGAAACAATTTGGGGAATATTCTAGCCGTTATTCTATCTTGTAGTGGCTTGGTGGATGTTGCAGACAAAGAGCACTTAGACAACTAAAATTTTTCTCTTGGTTGACTACGTTGGTTTTGTTCCAGACGCAAATTTGGCAGAAAATACTTAGTCGACTAACCCATTTTCTTTATCGACTAACTTGGTTCTATTTCTCACTAAGCTTCAACCTTTCACTTCTCCACTTTGACCTTTGTTCAACCAATGATCTTCCTTGTTTCACCAGGGAGATTCATTAATATTGATCTTCCTTGTTCTTTATCCAAATCACATCCTTAGGTGTTCAATAGGAAAATTGACATATTGTTTCATTTATGAAAATTTACCCTGCACATTTAGGTAAAGATATTAGACATAAATGACATGGGAATGTTTTATTATCATAAAAAACTAATAGAGCCAACAACATATGTTTTTGATCAACAGCTCCATTTTGTTGCGGTGTGTTTGTATAGTTAGATTGACGTTCCATGCTATGATCAAAATAATGAGTTATTAAATCATCATCAGTAAATTTTAACCCATTGTCTATTTGTAGAATTTTAACTCATAAGTGAAATTGTGTATAAACTTAATTAAAAAATTACCATAGATACGATCTGGTTTTTGACTTGTATTTCATGAGGAAGACCCATGTTGTTCGACTAAAATCATCTACTATTGTTAGAAAATAGTGAGATCCAAAGAATGATTTTGTTTTCTACGAGCCCCAAATATCATAGTGTACTAAGTTAAAGGCATGAATATCTTATCTGTATTGATGGGAAAAGATAATCATGTTTGTTTTGCTTTACAACAAGCATCACAAAATAAAGTTTTTTTGCAATTAAAAGAAATGGATAAATTAGGAACCAAAGGAATGTGATTTACTGATAAATGCCCTAAGGGTTGGTGCTATAAACTTGCATTAATTGAATTCCTAGCTATCAATGCCCTCTCCCCTTTCATCGGCTCCAAGTAATAAAGACCATTCTGTTCTCTACTCGTTCCAATCGGCTTCTTAGAAGGAAAGTCCTAAATCTTAAAAAAATTGGATCAAAAAGTTATCGTACAATGTAAATTATGTGTCAATTTACTAATAGACAATAAATTGAAACAAGAATCAGTGATCCCAAGAACTCACTCAAGGATTAATATTTTTCCAAGAGCAACTTGGCCTAAAGCATGACCCTCTATTATTTCACCATTAGGAATTTGTACTGGTAGTATATCGGGTAGAGATACTACATTTGATAAAGAGTCTATATTGTGGGTTATATGATTTGTGGCTCTTGTATCTACAACACATTTATCATTTCATTCACAAGAAAAATTAGAGGCAACCATATTTGCAGATGGGTTACTTGTTGACACTCTATGACTACCTAGTAAAGCTAGTAACTGCAAATGTTGCGTAGAAGTCAAACTCGGGATAGGTGATCCAACTCCATCTATGGTGACGGCACAAGTAGCTCCTAAAGACATGCTTGTCACTACGTTGATGTCTCATTGATTTCCTTGGGAACATGATTGATCACTATTAGTTTGTTTGTTGCTTTTTTTTTTCAAATTTATGCCAATCTGGATAACCAATCACCTTGAAACAGTATTCTTTGCTATGGTTTGTTTTCCCACAATGGATATAGGATGGGAATCAACTACAACTCCCACCATTATTTTTTTTGTCGCAAATTATTTTCTTTAGTCATAAAGGCAGTGGCTTCAATGATGAGTGCACATGTTGTAGTGACCAAACGTTGCTTCTTTTCTTGTGCTACAATGGCGTAAGCTTTTCCAAGATTTGGCAATAGGTCTACACTTAATATTTGTGACCACACAGTTGAATATACTTCATCAAGTCTCATCAAAAGATGAAAAACCTTTTCTTCCTCGGGTATAGATTTCATCATTTTTGCTGCACCATAAGTACACCCATATTTGCATGATGGGATTGGATTGAGACTTTGTAACTTGTCCCAAATGGTTTTTAATTTACTGTAATAGCACGAGATTGAGGATTTCTCTTGTTGAAAATGAGCTATGGTGCGTTTTAACTCGTACACTCTTGGCACAATTCCTTAAGTAAATATTTCTTCCAAATCTACCCTTATTTCTCTTGCAGTTTCAACACGAGCAGTATTACCTTGAAGCTCCTTAGCAAGTGCATTTTTAAGCTATGAAAGAACCATTGCATTGCATTGTATCTATGGTTGTAAATCTAGATAATCAACATTTGGTTTTTCTATTGTTCCATTCACAATACATGTTTTGTTTTTGGAATAAAGTGCATTCATAAAGCTATGCCTCCACGTGAAATAATTTTCTCCACTTTCACTGAGAGGGTGCATCACAAAAATCAGGTTTAGATGATTAGAGGAATTCAAGTAGTATGGAGAAGTGGCTATACTAATTTTTCAATACTATTGCCTTTGTCATTACTCACATCATCTTTTGCCATTTACAAAAAAAAAAATCAAAGTTTTGTAACTTGCTTTGATATCATGAAAAATAAAATGACTTAAAAGAATAGAGATAGAAAGACCCTTGCTATTTTTTTTTTTGAAATTTCAATATTTATTGATGAAACGGGAATTATAATTCCCTCTTTACATAAATTTTGACAAGTTATGCCCCGTACAAAATCAAAGGGGTATACCCATACAAAATCATTTCTTCCACCAAGTGATCAAAAACAACACTTGCAAAAAACCCCTGCACACCAGCCATATGGACAAAAGTAACCAACAACAAAACCCAATCCCTAGCTTATGACTCAAAAGCTAAAAAGAAATAACAATCGATCCCCTGTTTTGCTACAGGTCCTATTCCACCTTACATCTTGACTAAAGAAAAGAACAAACTAAACAAGAAGATCATCTGCAGTCACACTTGTATTAAAGGATGAGAATAGGACTAACTCTCTTCAAGCTCTGTCATTGGTGTTGGAATCGTCCCCCTAAACATTGATCAAATTTTTTGCTCTTCATATCCCTGATTTTGCTAAATTGTCAGCTTGATGATTGGCTTCCCTAAAAATATGACGGACTTCCCATTGTCCTACTTTTCTTTTTAACATTTCTACATGTAGGATCCACTTTCTCATTCTCCATGGGGCTTTTTTCGATGCATTAATCCACTGGACCTCATTCTTAGAGTCGCTTTCAACCACCATTGTGTGAGAACTTCTCCATCTTGATGCTGAAAAAAAGAGAAAAGCTTCTCTTATCGCCAGCACTTCAGCTGTGTTTGAATCTCCTCTTCCTATGGACTTAGAAAAAATCATTTTTATAGTCTTTTTTTCATCCCTCAAAATCCCCCCTATTCCCGCCTTTCCCAAGCTCCCATTCGTAGCGCCATCCACATTAAACTTCATTTTCCCTTTCTCTGGCACTTTCCATTGCACCTCCGTTCTATATTTTTTTGACTATTTGATGATTGCTCCTATATTTGGTTTTCTATAAATATCCAGTATAGAGTTTTGCATCAGTGGCCCGTTTGCCTTAGCTTATGTGGCAACTCGGAGTTTGATGATCTCGAACACTTGATTCTAGTCCCATGATTTCCCATTAAATACGATTTCGTTCCTAAACAGCCACAACGAGCAAACCACAGCATAAAAAGCCATCTTCCATATTGAGCTTTCACCTTCTTTGATAACAACAACATTCCATGAATTAAATAGGGTAGCAGTATCATTCGACATGACCCAAACAATGTCCCATTCTTTGCACCAACTTGACCAAATCATCCATGATCTTTTGCAATGAATAAAGAGATGAGAAATAGTCTCATTTACCTCATTACACAAGGGGTAAAAAACAATACTGCTATTAATCAAATCCCATCTCAACAACTCATCTTTAACTACCACCTTCCCTTGAAGCACCTACCACACAAAAATCTCTGTTTTGAAGGGTGCTAATCTGGCCCACACACTCTTCCACAATTTAATCATGTTACTGTCATCTCTAAGGTATTGAGAGCATAAATTTTTAACAGTATATTCGCTTGAGGAGGTACCTTTCCAAACTATGGTGTCTGGCATGTCGGCGTACAATTGAATGCCTTCCAATAGATTCATGAAATTGTTGCATTGTTCCTTCTCCCACCCAAAGATTCTTCTTCTCAGTTTAACCTCCCATATCCATTCATTGTTCTGCCATTTCCCATACTCCTTAACTCTCTCTTCTTTGTTAAGAGCTAATGCATAAATCCTCAAGAACTCTTGTTGCAATAAGATTCCTTCAATCCATTCTTCAACCCAAAACAGGATCCTATCATCGTTTCCCACCAGTTTAAAGAAGTTGTTAGAAACCTGCAAAAAAAAAAAAATGGTTAGAAGGGACTATGGGTGAGGTTATGTTCTACCAAGTGGTGGACACTCTCTTATTCCTCTCAATTTGCGGTATAAGGCTATCCGGGTCATCCTTATATTTTTCCACAATAACATTCCTCCATAAACTTGATTTTTCCCTTCCATACCTCTAAATCCACTTAGTCAACAGTGCTCTATTTTTTATTTCAATGTCAATAATCTCGAGTCCCCCATTTTCTTTGTAATTGCACACTCTTTCCCAGCGAACATAGTGGATTTTTCTCTTATCCTCCACTCCACTCCAAAGAAACCTCATCTAAATTTTATCAAGTTCTTTTTTAACTCCTACAGGAACTTTGAAAAGTGACATATAATAAAAATGAAGACTAACAAAGACGACTTTAAGAAGCGTTACTCTTCCCTCAATTGAAAGCGTTTTTGATTTCCACCCTGCCAAGCGTTCCTCTAATTTATCAATGACCGGCCTCCATGTCAAATTTGATTTGCTGTTTGAACCCAACAAAAGTCCTAGATACATAATAGGTAAAGTGCTGACTTTACAGGAAACACAACTTGGCCAATTTGTGATCAAGCTCTCCTCAACTCCTATTCCCATCAAATTGCTTTTCAAGAAATTAATTTTAAGACCAGAAGCAAGCTAGAAACATTTCAGCAATCTCTTAATGTTGATCAAATCATCCAGTCTCGGTTGACAAAAAACTAGTGTATCATCTGCAAATTGAAGGTGAGAGACTGACAGCCCATTACTTCTAATTTTAATGCCTTCCACAAGGTTTTCTTCTTTAGCTCTATACATCAATCTGCTGAACGATTCCACCACAATGTTGAAAAGAAATGGTAATAGCGGATAGCCTTGCTGAAGTCCTCTCTTCATTTTGAAAGGCTGAGTTGGGACCCTGTTAACTAACACGGACACTTGTGTTGTTGAAATGTACTCCTTCATCCATCCCCTCCATCTTTCCCCAAATCCCATCTTCCCCATAATCATCTTTAAGAACTCCTAATCCACACAATCGTATGCCTTTTCAAAGTCAATCTTGAACAAAAGGCCTATCTTTTCTTTTTTTTTTTTAGCATGTCAATGATCTCATTGGCTATTAAAGCACAGTCTAATATTTGTCTGCCTTTAGTGAACGCAAATTGGTTGACCCTAATCACCTCCCCAATCACCAATCTTAACCGATTTGCTAACATTTTGGCCACAATCTTGTAGATACTCCCAACAAGACTTCTGGGTCTAAATTCATTGATGAGAGTAGGATTTGAGACCTTAAGGATAAGAGTTATAAATGAATTATTAATCCCCTCTCCAAGTTTCCCCTTCTCAAAAAATTTTGTCACGGTAGTAAGGACTTCTTCTTTAATTACTTCCCATTGACTCTTGAAGAAGTTCAGATTGAAACCGTCAAGCCCTGGTGCTTTATTTCCGTCGTAACTACATATTGAATCCTACACCTCTTCCTCAGTGAAACTCCCTTCAAGGAACTGTTTTGAGTGATCGCTCAACTATTTAAACTTACACCGGATGTCTTTCAATTTTATCACCCCTTGCTGCTCATAAAAGCTTTTAAAATAATCTGCAATCCTTTTCTTTATTTCTTCTGATTTCTTATAATTGATTTTTCCCACTCCTATTCTTCCCATGAAATTTCCACTTTCCTAGCTGAGGCAATAGTGTGAAAATACCTAGTATTCCTATCTCTGTCAACCACCCATTTTATTCGAGACTTCCGGTGCCATTCTCTTTCCTGCACTCTGTAAAGCCTCCACACTGCTTTCACTATTTTGCCAGTTCTCATGAAGTCTTTGTAATTCTTCTTCAAGCTTGCTGATTTTTGCTTGAGAATCACCCAATGTTTCTTTCTGCCATTTCTTCAACACTGGTTTCAGCCCCTTTAATCTCTGCCACAATCCTTTCTTCCTTTCGTCACCTTCTTTTTGTGATTCTTAGTATTTTTTAACCGCTTGATGGAAACTGACTTCACTTGTCCAATGGTTAAAAAATTTAAAAGGCTTGGCCTCCCAATTAACCATTCCATTTTCCAGCAACACAAGAATATGATCAGACAAGAACACTGAGATACACTTTTGCAGCATGTTACAATTTTCCCCAACCAAGTTAGCGTGAATAAGAAATCTATCTAATCGACTGAATGCAGTTTGTTCTCTGTAATTGCAATAAGTGAACTTACCTCCAATAAGTGGCAGATCCATGAGTCTCATTTCGTGAATAAACTCATTGAAACTTACTGCAGATCAATCAATACTTCCCCTCCCAACTCTTTCATCCTCACATCTAACAGTTTATTAATAAGATGAAAACATATATATACTTGACTTGCTTGGAATGCAAGTAAAGTAAATAATATAAAAAGAAGTTTTCTTATCCTAAATTTCCTTAAAATGTAAGTAAAGAAAAAAAATTAACAGGAAAAGATTATATAAAAAAATAAATCCCATAAATAAAAGATTCTTTAATAAAAACTCTCGAGGTTTGAGATATTGACATTGTTTGCTGGAATCCATTACCATTAATTGATGCCAATACTATACTTTGATGATATAAATAGTGGTGGTCTTTACCTTTTATTCCATCCCATTCTTAAATTTATGTTAGTGTTGGCTAAGAGTTATCCAATAGCAATAATTCACCTCTTAAGATGAATCACTAATGCTAATCCCCTATACTTCATTAATGGATCACATCAAGACAAACATTCCATGGAAATTTGGCACTGCAATTCCACTTAAATGCATCAAAATATGGCATCAAAGAGAAACTTGGCCAAAAGATTAACAATTAGTAAATACAGATAGTGGATGAGAGAGAACTTGGCATTTGCTCACTATTTTAGTGATCATTTGTACCATTAAATGACATAATGAGGAAGCAGAAGAAACCAATTGCAAACGCTAACAACTGTTGTAGAAATCAAAAATAGAAAGAAAGTTGCGCAATTTTGAACTGTGGGAAAAAGTTTCTTTGATTGAAAATATGGAAATTAACAATGAATTCAGACGATTAATTGCTCCTCTTGAAAATATCTAGCAAAAAGAAGGAAGTCAAATAATTTAAAAAAAGTGCTTCCGATCGTTAATAAGCATGCACCAAAGTTTTTAAACATCTTTTCACCATACAGGCTATTCCATGATTCCGAGTACAATGCACCTGGCTGCTCTTCCCCGCATTATTTGCAAATGTTCATCACAAAAAGAAATCGGAACTGGAATAGAGCAACGTGGGGCAAATAAAAACAGAATGCCCCGCCGGAATGGGCAAAACCATTTGGGCAGCGGGTAATTAATGGTTGGTATAATTATAAAGCTTTAGTTTCCTCTTTGAAATTTTAATTAACATAATAACCAAAGCTCCAAAAATGCGATGCTCTAAAGACTTGAAAAACCTGAAGGGAATCTTAGCAGCTATCTCACCGTAGCCTAACAAAAACGAACCATCTTTTTATAGCAGCTTTAAAACAACAATAATGATTTCCTTTCCCTTGCACTTATTAAGATATAACGTGTAAATAATTTCATCAAGTATACCAAAAAAATGGACTAAGAACAAGGATAAAACTACAAGAAAGTTCTTGACAACTCAAGACAGGCAGAACAATCTTCTGAATGGTAAAAATAGGGAGACACAACCTGTTCTGAATCAGACATCAAAAAAGGTCCCTTTGTAGTAGCAATGAATGCCGTATCTTAAGCACGGAAAACCTTTTTGGCTCTGAAGATATTGAGTAGTAAATTCTTATATCAAGAAAGCCAGTTTTAGTAGTCATACACAATTGATGTTAAGACAATGTATAACAGGCAAATTTCAACCTCGATAATATCCAGCCAGATTAAGACATAACTAAAATCTGCTAATTTGAATGCAGCGTACTTGTTTTTGACAAAAAAATCAAAGTGAAGGGGGACCAACTTTGAGTTTTATGGCGGTTGTTATATATAAAACCAAAGGAACTGTTCAAGTAAGAACGCAACAGCTTATTAGTTCCAATGCAGTTTTATTTTACAGAAAAGGTCCAACTCATGTTATGCCTACCAAGCACATGCATATCTTAGCTTTAAAAATAACAAGTTAGAAAATGAAATAGAAAAAGATAAGGAAAAAGAAAGAAATTGCACAATCATCAGTTCTAGATGTAAACAAATTCTTTGCATGGGTTATAGACCTGATAATACACTCCCTCAAACAAAAGTATAATAAAGTTCTTTGTTTCTCATCTATCACCATCCTCTTAGCTTATTGAGTATAACCGTCAGTATATAACCCAAAAGCACTTTGCTTGTTAACATACATCCTAGCATGTAAGCAGTTCCTCCACATGTAATCAACTGATTTAATGTATTCTCAGTTATATAACAACAGCAATGACACCAAAAAAGTCCAAGCTTATGTTGGAACCTGTTACCAATACTAAAACAAGGCAAACCATCAATCTGTAAAGATTTTATAACAGCTTCCTTTTCTTGTCCAAGTAAAAATGAATCCGCTGAAAATTCAATATGGCCTACAAAGATTGACGAAAACCAATCTCTGGCAAAAGCACTGAAGGAGAATACAAATAACAGTGTGCACTCTGCCATATAAGAAAATTGCTCAAGCATGTCTCACCAGAAGTACGTATTTTGATATCAGGATCAGGTGCAACAACCATATACATATTCTTCTCAATATCAGTAAGTTTTATAAGGTGATTCCTTTCATTTTTTGTTCATTCCCTCCAAGTCTGATTAAACCATAACCTGCTTCACTTGAATTCATTACAGTAATTTCATCCCATTTTTCTTCACATGATTCTTGAATGGCATGCACAATCTCATTGGTGGAAATGTAGTAACACAAAATAGACAAAACTGCATTGCAATTCTTGGTAGTGGCAAGCATAGCTCTCTCAGCTGCCAACCTAACAGGTTCACTCGAGTTTTAGGTTTCCTGAAATGTAAACTCTGACACAATAACAATTGACAATGCTCTCTTCCTTAATTAACCCTTCAATCTTTTCTAACATTAAGTCCATCAAAGATTGAACTTCTTCAGGACTTCGCTTGAAATTGTCAATGCTGAAGGCATAGATTGTTACCTATCTCACACTGAATACGTAGCAGTACTTGAGCACAGACATGAGAGCTGAAAATCCATCTTTGTGGCCAGCTCCTTCTATCAAATTCCACCTCTTTGTATATCTCCGATTCCCATCCATTATGAATGTAATATGATTAGGTATGGGACTAACATAAAGAATGCCAAAAATGCATTTCCAAGTTACCATATATCTGGATCACTTTACAACTAATTTTCTCCCTATCAAAACCTTGTACGGATCTGAAATCTGCAACACCAGCCATAATGGAGGAGAAAAAGAACTAAAATTCAGTTCATAACATTATATACGTACAGAAAACCTTGAAAATCTAATCAACCAAGTATGATGCAACTATTTAGTAACATTTTAACTCTTTGAACATTTTAAAACATGGCTCAAGAGTTTAGACATTAAACATGTCACCTAAAGTTCTGATGATAGTTGTCAAATTTGAAACTAATGTATGAACCCCTTGAACTAGACTTAGAAGGTCTTGTTACTAGTCCTTAACTAGTGTTCCCTAGTTCCTCACGACAACAGCACCAGAAAAGGAGAAACATTGTGGAAATATGTATCTTTAAACAGCAAAGCATAGTGCATCAACCACTACCTGGATTTAGGACAACGCAATTATAAGGCTACACAGACCTAAAAGTTTTATATCGGCACATTGAAGCAAACTGACACAAACTGACTTTTTTCTTTTTCTTTGGCCGAAACGCTAGTTGACTTACTAGTTAGTAGGTTACATCACCTAAGGCCAAAATCCAAGTGCATAGAGAAGAAATTTCTGTCATTAAAAGTAAGCTCAAAGCAGGTGTAGAGTTGTGTTGACTCCAACACAAGAAGGAGAATAAGCATGGAAAACAAATTGTAAAGCTCATCATGCATAAAAAAAAAAAAGGATTTCAAAGAGGCCCAATATACCCGAAATTAGTGCAAGGAACTACATTCATATGCTGTAGTTTAAACAAGAAAGAAAAGTATCAAACTTGCAAAAGAATAACACTGAAAAATAGCATAAGAACAAAAACTTAGTGCCTAATTAAGCATCAAAATCCAGCCTTTTCTTTGATAATAACTAAGCAACCACTACTTGACAAAATCAATTTAAACACTAGTCATTTCTGACCACCTCAAATCCCAAACTTGAGAAATTAGCATTGGAGATAAAAAAGGGTTTTCTTTTAATGAAATCAGATCAAAAGAAGTATCACCAGCTTCGTTGAACTCAAGAACCAAAAGACGCAAAACATCAGATTCAGAATTTCAATTTCAGTCTTGTTTTGTTTCTAAAGCAACCAAACCGATAGAGCTAATTATTTACCTTTGGACGCTGGATATGTTTCAAGAAACCCAAGTTACCTTTCCCTGTTTTCCAGACTTTATTGAAGGTTTTGGTAATGGAAGTCAGGGAAAGGAGACGAGAAAGTCAGAGTTTTCTTTTTATTTTATTTTTGGTGTTTTAGGGTACCAGGTGGGGTCCCAAGTTTGAACGGTTGAGATGATTCTTTGCCTAACGACCAACGACCTGTCTTCGTTTTGTTGGAAAGAAATGGAGTTAATTATGGGCCTTTGCCTTTTGAATGACAAATAAAAGAGAGATTGAGCTGCCAGCTTTGGCCCAACTTTTGAGTCAACGTTGGTTTCAAGAGTTAGTTTGTTTTGATGCAAGATATATATATACATATATATTAAATATTTTTAAAATTTATATTTATTTGAAAGATAGAAAATTAACTTTAGATGTAAAATATTTTTTGAAAAATAATTAAAATATTTTTATATTAAGTTTATGAGTATAAATTTAATAAATATTAATATTTAATTTAAAATATTGAAAAATAAAATATTAATATTTAATTTTAATATTTTAATTTAAAATATTAATATTTAATTTTAATATTTTAATTTAAAATATTAATATTTAAATTATACAACATTATTAAAATTAAAAAAAATATTTTTTAAAGAAATCATTCAATGCAATTAAATTTTTTATTTATAAATTGAATAAATCTTACTAATAATTATAATAAAAAATATTTTAATGTCTATTTGATTAATACACATTTATAATAGGTTCAAATCTTACTAATAATTATAATAAAAAATATTTTAATGATTGTCATTTAATAAATACATATTTATAAGTATATATTTTGGATATCTTACACAATTGATAAATATTTATATTTTTACAGTTATAATAAAAAAGTGATGAGATGAAATTGTTTTTTGAAAAATAGAGTTTATATTTATTACAGATATGTGGTTAAATGCTTTGAAAAATATCACTATTGATTTTGTTTATTTTTATTTTTATTCTTAATTTTGATTCAAAATTAGTGAAAATCAAATATCAATATTGTTTTGTAATCAACTCCACTATAGTGAAAAATATTTTCTATAAGATAGTCCAAGTAATAGAAAATATTTTCAATAGTTTATCCAAAAAACAAAAAATATTAAATTTTCTTGTAAAATATTTTATACAAAAAATTTTTTCCCAATAAGTCATTTTCCGATTACCAAAGGACCTTGAATGTTAAAGGGTCCATTTGTCTTATCCCTTAATGCATATTACCAAAGAATAAAAAAAGAAAAGATTAATGCTGATAATAGTACTTGTTTTATAGTATTTTATTAAGTAGTAAACGAAGCATTATTACCTTAGATTTGGCATATTTCAAGAAAAAAGAGCTAGATTCCAACGAAGCACAAACAATGAATTACTTCTCCCATGCCTCAAATTGTATTTTAAGGTGGGGGGTTAGGTTTCCAACTTGAAAGGCTCTAGGGCTAATTCAGCTTTCCTTTTCATGGAATAGAAGGTAGCCATAAACTCTTTGAATTGAAAAGCTCTACACATTGGAGGATTGAACTACCCAAAAAATCGACCTAACAAAACCAAAAAAACTGAACTAACTTTGATTCAATTCGGTTTTTAAGTTTGGTTTGTATTTGCACACCCCTACCTACCAATGCCACTCCTTGTCAATTCAAGTGCCAAACTTATCAACTAGTTTGCTTTTGTCTATGGCCGGAGCAAAAATTCTGGGAAAGTTATCTTTAAGAACCACACCATTTATCCAGTGCTCTTTCCAAAAGTCGATGTTCTACCCATTGCCGATCACTAATCCCAACCTAGTTTTAAGAGCACAACTCGTAGTATTTTGACGGTAGAGTGGCTTAACAATGTTATGCCAAATATTGGAAACCATTCTCAAGCTACCAATAGAAGGTAAAAAACTTTTCTTGTTGTTGTTGATCTTATCTACAATGACTCTGTACCATAAGCTCCTAGATTCATTGCGAAAGTGCCATATCCACCTGTTCATGAAGGCATGATTTTTAAGGTTAAGATCAATAATTTCAAGGCCACCAAGATTCTTACTTAGACTTATCTCAGACCAGTTAATCGGGTGTAGTTTTCTTTTACTATTAGTTTCACCCCATAGGAATCGTCTTTCGATTCTTCTTTATTCCTTTTAAGACTTGGAATATGGACATAAAACATATAGGTAAACTACTGAGGATAGATTTAAGCAAGGTAAGTCTGCTTCACAAGGAAAGATACCTTGACCTTCACACATAAAGCTTAGCTTCAAACTTGTTGACCATTAGTTGCCACATTTTTTAGGAGTTTACCTTTCTACTTAATGGAAGCCCTAGATAAGTTTAGCATAGAGTTCCAACCTTGCATGAGATTCTGGCAACCCAGTTGTCAGTTAAAATTTTACTATGCAAGTATACGTATCAAATAGATAGTATATAAGCAAGCTAAATATCGATTCCATAGAGAATTGATTTAAAATTATACTACGTACTAAAATTAGAATAATTTAATTTTATTCAAATAATTAAAATTTGAATTCTAATTAAACTAAAAACTATTCAACTAAAACTAATTTAATTAAAAATTAAAGCAACAAGATAATTGGATAAAAGGCAAATCAAATAATCCTAGGATTATAATATTCCTCACACTTAATCTAAACCTGAATTTTCTTCCTTAACTTATTTCAATGGGTTAAATTGCTAATCTAGAATCTTTAATTATTTATAAGGGTCTTTTGACTCATCTTATAAAAATATCTGCTTTAACCAAAATACTATATCCCTATGTGAATTGAAATTAAAATAAACTCATTAAGTTCAGGTTATAATCTAGCCACTAAAGCTTATAGGTATATCTCTATCCTATACGTAATTCAATTAATACGATCATATGCTATCCCAATTTTAGTCTACACTAAACTCCCTTTCGCAAGTTTGTTTAGGTCCTAAATCAATTTAATTGGTGATCAAGCAATTAAAAGCATTAAGAACAAATTGGAATAAACAATTCAAATCCCATTAAAGATAAGCGAGAAAAAGATTAAAAGTTTAGATTATATGTGAGTTCAATTGCAATCTTAGAAAAATAATTTAGCTCATAATATTTAATAAAAACAATATTCAAAGAAATTTAGCCATGAATCCAAGTCAAAAAAAAAAAGAAAGAAAAAAACAAAAGTAAGAGAGAAAGCTAATAGTTGGAGCTTTGTGATCTTGATTCTTCCTCCAATTCTCTTATTTTCTTGCTTTGTTCTTGGCTCCAAATCTCCAGAATAGTTTCTTGTTGCCTCTTCTTCAAAATCTCTGAAAAAAGATCCTTAAATAGGCTTCAAATAACCAAAATTTCAAAATTCTGTCAACTTTTTTTTATTTTTTGAAATCGCCCAGCTTTGTGGCTCTATTTCTCCAGGGCTGCAGCACTGAGCTCTTTGGAAAATCGTGTGGTGAGCTTCCTTTCACCAGCATTGTAGCCTTGTTCTCTTAGTGTTGCAACAGTCTATCAACTTCGAACATGATTTTCACCATGATCTTTCCCAAAATGGGAAAAGTGGTAAACATAAAAGTTGTAGCCCTATATCTTAGCTTTCAAATAGTTGAAGAATAATGTCAATTGGACTTCCAGATTGAAAGATATGCTTCAAATACTACATCATGTGCAGTCTATGCATACTGCTGCAGTGCTCCAACTTAGACAAATATTTTGACCATGATCTGATCAGAACCTGGCAAATTGGTAAACATAAACATTGTATCCCATTTTCTTATAATTCTATTGGTCTAAGAATCACCTCTTTTGGAGTTTTTTAGAGAGAAATATGGTCAAAATACCAAAATATATATGAATAAAGTCATCACCATACTTGCATTGATTTTCATCAAATGGGCTTTTTCCATCAAATTTTCTACAAAAGCAATAAGAGAAATTAGTAATAACTACTCTTAAAGTAATTTAAAGCAAAATAACATAAAATTTAACTAAAATAACTTAAATTAACTACTCAACATGTAATCAAACATAAATTAGAAAAACACATAAAAAGCTACGATCTGAACCTAAAATCTCAAAGATTTAACTACTTAAGCCCCAAAAATATGTCAAAATAACTCTATATAATGGATTTATCACTAGTCAATAATCCTCACATTGTCCATCCCCACACCAAATAAATAGCTTTTGCTGAAATTAGCTTTTAGTCTTGAGATGGCTGAATACACTTCAAAATATGTTTAGCATTTACTAAGCGATTAAACTCAGATTTTCGGAATAGTATTGTATCATTTACAAATTGCAGATGAGTGATAAAAAGCCCACTATTACCAATATTAACATCTTTAATAATCTGCTCCTTTTCATTCTTTCTTAACAACATGCTAAACCCTTCCACAACAATATTAAAAAGAAAGAGAGATATTGGACAGCCTTGTCTTAGACTCGTTTCCATTTGAAATTGAAGTGAGGGAGAACCGTTGACCAAAGTCAAAACAAAAGTGAAAGAAATGCATTCATTGATCCAAGATCTCTATTTCTCCCTAAAGCCCACATTCTTCATGATCAAGTCGAGAAAGCACCAATTCACGTTATCAAAGGCTTTTTCAAAATTAATTTTGAAAAGAAGTCCACCCATTGGGTTTTTCCTTAGAAGGTCAAGGACCTTGTTAGCAATGAGACTACAATCAAGCAATTATCTTCTTTTGGTGAAAGCAAATTGGTTCTCGCCAATGACATCACCCATTAAACTCTTAAGGCAGTTAGCCAGGGTCTTCATAGTAATCTTATAAAGACTCCCAACCAAGCTATTTACGTGATATTTTTTAATAATGTTGGGGCAAGCACATTTTGGCACCAACGTGACAAAGGAGGAATTGAGACACCCATCAATAATAGTAGAATGATAAAATTCCTCTATGTATCGCATGACATCTTCCTTCAACACAACCCATTACGTTTTGAAAAATTTAAGATTGAACCTATCGGGTCTTAGGGCTTTGTTCTTGTTGCATCTTGCAATCGTCTCCCATATCTCAAATTCAAAAAAGGTCCTTTCCAAGTGCTTAGCCATATTGTCACTGAGCATACTAAAGTGGCAGTTAAATGTTTTCACACTAACACTAACATTTTTACTATATAGATTAACAAAGTGATCAATAGTTTTTTCTTGTAGGGCGTTGGGTTCCTCCACCACACACCCATTAAAAACCAGCTTTCTGATGTAGTTTGTTCTCTTTCTCGTTGATGCCATTGCATGGAAATACACCATCTAACTTTAGCTTTTTGAGGCTAAGTTCTTTTTTTAGTCTTGGGAAGCTTTCATAATTCCCTTTTCAGCTTCATAATTTGGCCTGTATGATTCAATTTAGACAAATCTATTTGCAGCTCATTTCTAGGTCACTGATGGTTTGCTCAAGGGTACTGATTTTCCTATCACCAGCCTTGTAAGTTGCTTTATGCCATTCTTTAATCTCCCTTTTAAGGTATAAGTTCTGTGTGCTTTCCCATACTTTTAAGAACATATTTTGGAAGTTGGCGTCGTCAAGCCAATGGTTGAAAAATCAAAACAAGGTTTCGCTCTTCTCTCTATTTTTTTTTACTTCGAAGCCTTTGATATTCTAAGAAATACACTTCATTAGACAGAAAAAGAACTCCAAACACAAAAAACATACTAACCTCAACCAGTTTGGTTAAACTTCCCTTTTATACAAGTCTTTCTCTATTCCTATAAAGACCTTAAACACATTTTGTCTATCATGATCATAAGCCAACCCCGAGAGGTTACCCAACAATATAGTATCCTCTACTTCCCATATTAGAATAACATTATGGAATGCAATATCACCATATGAAACAGAGTCTTCAAGGGAGCTTGAGTTTTTGCAATCAACACCTTTCAAGATGTGTTTAATTTTTTTCCTAATTCTCTTTTTTCCCTACCAATTAATTAAACCAAATTCGTCCCTAAGCCTTAAACCCAAAAACACATTTGGTTTTTTGTTAGCCAATGCCATAATTTGATATTGGATACCTTTAATACCAACTAAAATGTCCACCAAATTGTCTAAGTGCAGATTTTCAAGGCTTTCTTTTAAAGTTTGGTTGCAAGTCTTGGATAGATTGTGATTGTCCCCATTCAACAAAAGATGCATGTCTGCAAGTTTTTGGGAGGGTTAGGCAATCCTATGAGCATGACTATAGGAGCCTTGTCAACCTCTTTGATTTATTTTGGCCGTTACTACACCACTAGTAGTTTTCTAGGGAGTTTTAAATCATTAGCATCTTGATTTGAGGTGTTGTCCTTCCATGAATCTTGACTATTGGGCCTGTTGTAAGGGCCACCAAAAAGCTCATCAATAGACAGGTTTATACTTTGCTCTTCAATCAAATAGTGTTTTAACAAGTCCTACACTTCTTATTCAAAGCTGATTCTTAGGTTGCTATTTCTAATAAAGTTGGGCTCTGTCCAAAAAGAGACTTTGCTATAACTTGGGTCTGAGACCTTAATTGGGCTACCACTCTCACAACATCCAAAAACAACATGGCCCTTGGTAAACAAAATCATTTTACCCTTGTCCATAACAATTAAGGAAAGTTTCTCACCTTACCTCTCACATAGTTGTTCAAGACCTTACTAAGAGGTGCATTTTCAAATTTATCGATCTTGTCAATTGCCTTATGGCCTTTGTTAGTCTCGAGACAAGATGCCTTCTCCATCACAACATGGTTGTCTCTATTTGAATTTTCATTATTGATGGATAAATTTGCCTTTGTTTTTCCTTTACATTACATTCATTGCTCAAGCTCAAGCATCTAGAGTTATGACTACTTGATGACTCAATAGATAGTGATAATAGCTCTTGATCTTCATTAACCACCGTACTCTCTGTTGTCACCATTAATTTAACAAAAACTCTATTGATGGAGATTGTAATGAAGCGTGGGATCACCGTAGTCATGCACCTAGAATTAAAATTATAGCAAAATCAAACTATTCAGTTATGGCTGTGGCCTTGTTAAGTTGATCAAACTTTCCAGATATCTCAGTAATATTCATAAATAAGGACTTGTGCTAAAACTAGAGAGGCACGTTACAAATTCCTATCCACTTGAGCTGTTTGTTTCTCTTGAGGGGAACTTGGAATGGCTCAACAGATTTAACCCATGTGGTAAAGAGATTTGGGCACTCATTTAGGTAGTTTAACATTTCAGACCTCTAATCAAAAATTAGAAAGACTTGGAGTCCCCTTATAGGTCTGATGAAGGTTGAAATACCTTGGTTAAAGAAACTTGAATCAACAATCTTAAGATTAAAATGTTCCCTTAATCTACCCATTAAACTTCTTTGTTACCACTCGTGAGCAGAGAATAAGATATTAATCTCCTTAATATCCTCAGATGTCTTTAGGATTTGGTGGTTTGTTCCTTTAAAAGAGTGATACCCTTACTACTCAGTAGCCCCATCTAGGGCATACCTATAAAACTTGCCATTTTTAGCTTCCAACCTTGCAGTCTTGTTCGGAGAAGCCTCATTTCCTGATTTGATTGGCTTCCTCCTTCTGGTTTTTCATCCGAAGGTAGCTTTCTCAACCACTAAACGATGTCCATCAAGCATCCTTCAATTGCCAAAGGTCCACAACTTTCTTTAGCTCTTCTTCAAAGACAAGTTTCAATTCAATAGATACTATAACAATATTAATGTAGAATAATTCCTAGAGTAATTTATTTTTAAAAATATTATGAAAGTAACCACATAACCTATCAAAATAATTCTATAGACCAATAGTGGATTCTTTTAAGATCAAAGCACCTAAATAGTCTTTATACCCATACATTTTCTTCAATTTAATCATTGTACTAAAAATTTGGTCAATTTAGTTCATCGATTTTGAGAATTGGAACAATTTAATCCCTCCCCCTTACGTCATTAATATTGTCGTTAGAGGTGATAACATCAGTGTTGACATGGCAATGCCACATCACTCTGACATGATGACATGGTAATTCCATGTGGCACTTGCATGATGACATGATAATACCATGTGGCATTCAATGATGATGTGGTAATGTCATGTGATGCTAACATGATGATATAGTAATGTTGACATGACAGATTGAGTAAAAATTTTCCAAAAAAAAAGAAGCCAAGTCATAGGGATTGAATTGAATAAAAATGTAAAGTATAGGGACTAAATTAAATAAAATTGAGGTAACTATAGATTAAATTGACAAAAAATATTAAAAAAATACAAATATTTGAGTAAATAATACATAACTTATTATTCTTTTAAAAGCAATTCAAGTAATTCATTAAATTCCAAGAGGGAATAATTTCCCTTTCAATATTTACGTATACTTATTAATAATCTAAACGTTTAAGTGTTAAAGATTTATGTTGGTGTTGAGTGGGGTTTATACGGTATTCAAGAATAGGCAAAATTGACTTTAGGGCGAGTCTTTCAATAGACATCTATCTTTAAGACTTGTTTTGCCCCCACCACTCGGGTATGCGAAGGGGAAAAATGTGAATAGTCCCAATGATATAATAAAGCCAACGTCCAACTTTCGTCTTACACTTAACGAGAGTAGACCACTAGATATAGTCGAGGGTTTGCAAAGTTGTTTAGCCTTAGAACCAACTTTCTGTAGCAAGTAGATTATAAGAAATTTAGGATCTTTTGTAGATGGTGGGAATTTAAGTGTTTATGTTGATAAAACACAACACTTATCTTGCTCTTGACTTTTGTCTCTAATTTTTGGTGTCTTGTTATTGTGTCAAAATGGATGGTAACAAGCTCTTTATATAGGCTTTCAAGTGTCTCTTTTTCAAGGACACAACCTTTTCATAAAGATATCTTTTTGTCTAAAAAGCATCTTTACATTTCAATGACACAACCTTTTCATAAAGACGCCTTTTGTCTGAAAAGCATCTCCACATTTTTGCCAGACACAACTTTTGGTTAAAAGATGTTGTTTCAATAATCATCTTATGAATAGATAGCTATTTATTCCATAAATCATAATATTTGATTTATACCTTGAAATAATATTTTTTCATATATAACTTTTAAGTCATGGTGTCTTTTCAACATGTCTCATAACTTTTGGATGTCATTTTCCAAAAGATATAACTATTCACATGAAAACTTGTTTATATTCCAATAGACACATTATGTCACTTTTTGTGACATAACTTTTGAGCTAATGATAGCTTTCCATCATGTGAAATAATCTTTAATTTTGAAAATACACCAACAATTTATAGTGTTAAGAAATAAATATTAATATGTTGTGCTACTTTTGTTTGCAGCCCCATTCCCAGCTGAGCTGAAGAAATGCGGATTCTAGACATAACAAGGTGAATTATACCATATATATTCCAATCGGTAAATCTAGTATTATACTGTATTGACTTTCATTAAAGTCAAAATTGACAAAGTATTTGAATTTTTGTTGTAGTTAGATTAATTAGTGCTTTTAAGATCATTACTTGATGCTGTTTTAAAAAATGAGATACATGTTCTCTTATAAACATTTTGAAATATTTTTACGTTGGAAAAACACTATTTAAGCTGAGTTTTCTACAGTGAAATATATGATTCAATAATTAAATCTAAATTTGATTTATATTTTTGTTATTTGTTTTTTATTTTTAATTAATTTTTTATATTTTCACTTTTTACTTTCAATTTTTTTGTTAAAAAAATAAATAAACAATAAAAATTTCAATCAAATAGAAACTGAACTTTGACTGGATAGATTCTAATAAACATTCAAGATAAAGTAACATAGATTTTCTCCATATTCATTAAGTCACACTTTGATTCAATAAAGACAAGTGAGGAAAAGGGGTGGAAGGTGATTTGTTTATTTCGCATCATTTTTACACATAATTCCTGTCACGACCATCATTGTTAATTAAGCTTTCAATTTAAAAGGCTCCACAGCACGTTCATTGTTTCCCATATTGGAGAAGTAGTTAACTATGAAGTCTTTGTACTCGAAAGCTCTATAAGGTGGCAAATTGCAGTCATAGATAAGAGGTTTCACAAGCTCTATAATGCTATCATCCGAAGGGGCAATGAAGAAGGTGACTGTCGTTCGAGAAACTACGGAGTTTGTTACAACCCAATGTTCAGCGTTCTTTAGCTTGTTGTTCATGATAATCTATGCAAATCAACATATATATATATATATATATATATATATATAGTAGGGTTCTTTTTTAAATGGGCCTCATACATAAGGTATTTTTGACAATAGACATCGTTATAATTTTAACTGTTTTTAGGCATTTCTAACAAAATTACCCTTAATGAAATCGATCTATTTATTTAACTCCGCGTCTCAACCCGAAACCTATTAACGAGTCAAGTATGTTTAGTTCTATGCTTCAAACAAACTCATATTCTTTGAGCTTTTCTCGCTAGACTATTCATCTTTGGAATATTCTTTATCAGAAAGGAAAATGTTTAAGCCTTTTGAGCATTTTAGAGTATTTTTGATACATGAAAAAAACCTTTGAGTGTTTTGAGCATTTTTAAACATTTTAGAGTGATTTTTTATATATGAAGAAAAACCTTTGAACATGTTGAGCAGTTTTTGTTAAGTAGGCATATTCGTTAATTATGTTGTTAAATGGAATATGGTGTATTGTTTGAAATTGTTGATCTTGTTGAATGGAAGTCAATAGTTTTGGCAGTTTTTAAGCATTGCGTGACTAATTTTTAAGCATTGCGTGACTGATTTTGAACATTGCGTGACTGACTTTGGGTATTGCGTGATTAGTGTTTAAGCATTATATGACTAATTTTTAGTAAAGCATTGCGTGACTAGTTGATAGGCATTGCGTAACTTGTTAGTAAGGCATTGCTTGACTAATCAATAAGGCATTGCCTGACTAGTTTCTGATGTATTGTGTGACTTAGGCATTACTTAAAAATCAGCCATGCAATGCTTAAAAACCAATCACGCAATACCTAAAACTAATCATGTAATGCCTAAAAATCAGTCACACAATAATTAAGTCATGCAATGCTTAAAAACGAGTCTCGTAATACTTAAAAACCAGTCTAATCAATTTCAACTTCTCAACTTTGAGATTCTATGAATAAACCAATAAACTCAAAAACCTAAAATACATATATATATATATATATATATATTGCTAAGCCATGAAATTGTGCATTTCATAAAAGATAAGTTATAAAACTACATAACCCTCCAAAGTAAGACAAAATATATCTTTATCAGAAGGGCCTTGCTCACTCCTCTTATGCAAAAACAAAATACAATCCCTTTACAAAATATTCCCAAAACAATTTTAACTCAAAATCCCATAAAAAAATTAAAATTCTCAACAAACATGCTTAACAATCATCACAATTCCAAACACAACAAAATTGTGAACCACCATAAAACCCATCAAACATACTTTAGCTGTTCCTTCTCTCTGAACCCATCATCTTAACCAATCCGATCTAACTCATTAACACAAGCATCTTCATTGCAACACACGTTTCGAAACAAGTCATCATCAGAAAGTATCCAGTTACCACATTCATCATGCTGCCTGCAATCAGAGTAAAATCGCAGTTTATCACCTTTGAGAACTACAAGATCTACCATATAAAAAAATAAAACAAAATAAGAAATAGCTTGATGTCATCTTTATTCTTTGGATGGTAAGATAAATAGTATTTGAGTAGAGAGAGAAAGCAAGATTTAATTTTGAAACTTTTATCTGAATGGCGGGATAAAGAAAACTGAAACCATTTTAATTTGTTCGAAATTGTTTAAAGGGTATTCTTGTCAAGTCTTGACAAAAATTGTCTATAAATAATTAAAATTATAGAGACGATCATTTTTTAAGTGCCCTTACTATGAAGGTCATTTCTCACAATTTTCTCTATATATTAATTAGTCATATTGCTACTCACTACAAAAAACAACATATAATTAGTTTGTAACATGATTATTAATTTATATTACATGCAACTATGAACGCACCTTGCATATAACTGCACCATATTTGGCAAAATCATAAACAGAAAAATTAATATAATTAAGGAACGCGGATAGACTTGTAACTGGTTGGCTATGTTAACCACAATTGCATTATGCAAAGGCTCAACACCAATCCATTCCTCATCGTTGAAGACTTGAAGCGCACTTACATCTCCCTGGTGGAGAATGGTTATGAGGTAAGGTTTGCAATGTTTAGTTATTCCCAGAGTCAAACTCGGATCAGGACAGGGTGGGTAATGGTTAACTTTTAGTAACAGAGATTCACTTAATTTATCCCCAAATACCCAGACTCTAGGCCCAAGCCTTCAGAAACTAACTCCAGGATCCTTAAACCCAATTTCTTTGCTTCATTTGAAAATGTTGCTACAATTTCCCTGTAAAGTTGTTGGACTGAGAAAACGAAAGAAGGAAAGAGAAATGGACTAGAGGAAAAGGTTTAGGTAAGTGGAGGCCTTTACCTGTATCTAGTTGGCTTTTCAGGCCAATGTTTGATGCATTCTTCTGAAGGATGACAAGGGTGTCGCAAATTGTAATGCCAAAGGTGAACCTTTTCCCAATCATAGTTTGCACTGCTTGTCAAAAGCCTGCAACTTGTTCCGGATTCTCGGAGTAGAGCATGGCCTTGTCCTCTGAAGGCATCTCAAAGAACTCCTTGAAGACATCCATGCCTTCATTCATCAGCTTTTCAGGGATTCCGTGGTTAACAACCTGTTTAAAAAGAGCGATGATGAAGCATAAATTACAATTTCACAGACAAATATAAACCTAAGAGTTGATAAATATAGAAAAAAGAAAATTAGAATTCTCTGCAATGCTTCTAATTTCTAAAACAAAGTAATGGGTCCTAAGAATCGATAAAAATCTTTTTCTCCTTTTGCTATTGTTAACCTGGATAAATCCAAAGTCCTCGCTAGGCTTCAAAATCTGCTGAACTATATCGGTTCGGTTTTGAGCCTCTGCTTTACTTAGATCGACTACTGGAATGCTACTGCATCCAGGAACAATAAGCCTGCCGGGGTCTTGTGTTAGGTGGGAATATATAAGACTCAGGCAGTGCTTTATCATTGCATCAGCTTGAAACAAGCTTCTCCATCTCTTCAATGCAATGTTTTTGTGAATTGTGTGTCAATCTCGTAACGGCAATATGGAGTATGTTCTGTTGCGAAATTAATTTATAGTCTGGTTAAAGAGGCAGAGTGATCTGATGTGGTGAGATTTCTAATGGCTTATCCTAAGCAGTCTATTAAACTGCGCTCCAGGAACGCTGTGGACCTTTGCATCTGTCGTCAAGGATAGATTTATAGGGTAATGCTAATCAACACCCGCTCATCTATGCAACCACGTCACCCCCACTTTCCAGTTCGAAACCGGCTTCCGGATCACTGTACAAAACATTAGCCGCTCCTCCTGTGGTCGATTTGCCGGATAAAAAGGAAAAACTAGCCTAATCTACATGGACTTGTGTGCCACTAATTTTTGTTGGACATTTTTGAACTCTAACAAGTGTGATACATAATTTTACATTGAAAGAAATAAAATAAAAAACATTTTTTTAAAATAAATTGGAGTACAAATCTTTTATAGATGGATTAAAGTCGGTTAAAATGAGAATTAGATCTTTTCAAATCTTGGTTGATCTTATAATTTAATTAAAATAATAATATATTATTATTTAATAAAAATACGTGGCACTTGATACTTGATAGGTGTAGTAAATTGCATGATAAATCATAGTTATTTTTAATTTTTTAATTGTCAATAGATACATTTGTATCAACGAATAATTATATTTGATATGCAATTATGTCTGATAGATAATTATACATGAACAATGATATTTGTACAAGAAGACAAGTCTCTTTAAGTAGAGACTCCTTTGTGCAAAAAAAAGTATATAGAAACAACTTCATCAATCTCTGTTTCTTTTCTCTATATTCTCCATATTATTTTTATATCGTTTTATATTGTTTTGCTATAGAAAAACTCTATAAAAATTTGATAGTCTTACCATACAAATGTGAGTGCTTAATTAGGTTGATTTTGTTAATGCAAAATGCAGTCAATCATTGGATTTCATTATGTCCTTGAAGTTTATCACCTTCAACTCTTTTGCATTTCTATGGTGGGGGCAAATAAAATCTTAAAAATATTGGCATTGATAAACATCTTAAAGCTTTTCCCTAACATTTTGGTTTTCCAATCTTTTGTTCTAACAATCTTAAGGTTTAAGTCTGTTCAATAATGGCTATTACAAGTGGAACACTAAAGGAATTGGATTCTAAGTTTGTGAAATTTGATCGGTTTGATGGTGGCAATTTTCGGTTAAGGCAAAAGAAGATGCATTTCCTAGTTTCAACTTTGAATGTTGTAACATCCTAACTACTCGATCCTAGGCCATGTTGGAATAAGCCCTATAGCCAATCGGATTGGTCAAGGTTTAGATCCAATCATGCAATCATGTCATTTATATAGAATCATTAGAGGTTTTCCTTCATCAATATGACTATGCTTATAAGTTTACTGGATGAAATCCATGAGACTAACATATCTTGCAAGGGAATTGTAAAGTGTGACAATCATGAGATCCCTATACATCAAAGCATAATCTCTAAATTGTTCCTAGTTGATGTATCATTGAGACTGGACACTAATGATGCTTAAAGACTACTACCTTTTATGTTTCTTACTTCGAAAGTAAGCAACCGATCTCATAGGTTGAAGTATAAGGATACTTGGAATTAGAATGTAGGTGCTTGCTCTAGGAACAAATTCACTGAACATGATTCGACATGATGATTTTATTTAGTATTTCACTCTAGTGTCAATGGAGTATATTTTTATGTGACAATCATGCAAGTGATCCTTAAACTTGAGACAGTAGGTTGCCTTATGTGTGGAGTGTTATGCTTTGACTTCATCTTTCCAAATCTTAAGCAAGGATGCCTAAAAAGGATGAACATTGGGTATAACATGAAGCACATGAAGGCAAATAAGTGGTCAAGATAGGATTTATCACTCCAAGTGATTGAGGAGATGTATCTCGATTGTTCATGCCCTGAGTTAGTCTATGTGAAGACTTTGGCTAGAGTATGATGGATTTTAGGAAATGAGTTTCCTATAATCTAGGATAGCTAATTAGTGTCATGATTGTTATGGAAAGTCTTTGGAGTTGACACTATGCCATGCTTTTAAGCTTTTTGAGATACATGGTGAAAGGATTGAATTACACTAAAAGATTGATTATTGAAATTTTGAGTCAAACCATCTTAACTTTTTCAACATTTGGGTGGTCATGATGGATTGTTAGATCTCGCTTTTGGTCTATGATCATAGGATGGTTGATATGATCAATGATAAATTCAAACTAGTTTGAATTTATCTAATCTTAAAATTAATTTATGGATTATATCCTAAGAACATTGCTAGCATGTTAGAAGCCTAATGGGTTACACATCCAAAATAAGATCCAGAAATAAAATGGGATAAGTGATTAAGACTTAATCAAGTTAGTAGTTATGAGCTATTAAGCATTTAATTAAAATAGTTTAATCAAGTAAGGGGTTAATTCATAATTGCATAAAATTTTATGTAATTTCCCACACATGGGCTGAAATTAATTTTTACTATAAAAACGTAACTTAAGCCTCCCTTTCACAAGAAAGTGTCAAAACACAAAGACCCTAGCCACTCTATAGCCACGTCTTGCAAAAGAGAAAGAAATTTTTTTTTCTTCTCTAAGGCTTTTGGCCAAGGGTAGAAAATTTTTTTTCTTCTCTAAGGCTTTTGGCCAAGGGTGTGTTTGCAATGGTGAAAGTTTGATTCTTATAATCAACCTAACTAGCACTTTGTAGAGGCAAGAGTAATCCTAATCCTTGAGAAGGATTTTTGTAGATCATTAGTGTGGACTTTCGCTAGAGGCTGCACAAGAACCTCTTGGACAGCTTTGGTTTGCTACAACCAAGCACGGTGTGAGATAAATCAAACAATTGTTTGGGTGTTACGATAAAATATCCAACTTCCTAGCTTTCTATCTTTCAAGGAATCAATACTTCACTTTCAAAAGTTGATTATTTTGTGCTAGAACTTGTTTTTAAAGCATTCAAATAATTTTATTTTTCACAAATAGCTTTGAAAACTCTTTGAGGAAAGTTCTTTCTTATCAAGGATTTTTCTTTTAGGCTCACAAACATATTTAAATCATTGAATTTTGTCATTTCAAAACTAAAGCCAATTTCAAAGCTAACAATCTTCCCTTATTTGATATGACAAAAACAATAGCTAAATTTGCAAGAAGCTCCCTTTGAATTTGTGCTTCTTTTTAAATCATTTAGAAAGAAAATTTTCAAAAGCACATTCTAGCATTTAGAAAAGAAAGCACAACAAATTTATCCCATACTTCTTCCCCTTTTTGTTATATCAAAATGAGTGTAACAATAAGGGATTCAATGTCAAAGCTTAAGAGGCAAAAGATCATTAGTAGCACATACTTTTCTCGGCCACATGGCTAAGATCAAGGGTAGTATTTGTTCTTATTAGTTTAATATCTAAAAAATGAGTCATTGACTCATATGATATTAAATTAATTTTTTGGGGAGAGAGTTTATATCAGTAGCTTGCTATTCAAGTTCTCGAGAAAAAAAAAAAAGATCATTAGTAGCACCAATTAGAGAGATCAATAATAAATCAGAGAATAAGCCCTGGCAAATTAGAGAATAATAATAATGAAGCATCTAAAGTAAAAAGTTCTGCATTGATCATCAACTGATTTACAAAAGAGCATAGCATTTATACACAAAGTCACATTAGATAGACACAAAATAGACAATAATGCAAATGATGTATGAATGCAAATGTTGAGTTCAGGTTTCAGGCATAGGTGAGGAACACAAGGATTTGATTTTTAGGGATTTTGGTGGCAAGACTTTGAGTTTGGCATTTATTTCTGCCTGATCCGTGACAAGCTGTAGTTGCTTTTCTAAAAGCTTCTCAATTTGTAAA
Organism: Theobroma grandiflorum; assembly: GCA_036013995.1. NCBI lineage: Eukaryota > Viridiplantae > Streptophyta > Magnoliopsida > Malvales > Malvaceae > Theobroma > Theobroma grandiflorum. The sequence continues at coordinate 12,024,643 of CP142130.1, read as the reverse complement.
GCCTGATGATTTATTCACTAATGAGCTCAGGAGAGTGACAGCAGCGATAAAACATATTTCAAAAGTCATAGGGGCATTTTGGTATAAATTCTTCAAGCTTTTGGTCCATCTCATTAAGTTTTGTCATAGCATCTCTTTCTTGGTTGTTCAGCTTGTCACACAAAATCTGATATGCAGTATTACCATCTGTGCTTGAAGGAATCAAGGAGTCTGGAATAGATGTAGTGATTGGTACTTCCTCCTTTGTTCTCTCTTCATCAGCAGGAGCTCTTTATTGCTCATCCTTCTTTATCCATTGATTACTAGCAGCAGCATACTCAATTTTCATTCTACCGAAGGATTCTTTGTCAAGATACTTGGCTTTGTCCTGTATCACAGGCCTATCAATGGATGTGTCAATCTTCCATTTATTTAGCATTTCAGAAATGGCCATTCCATAGACAAGACTACTCCTTCCTTCTTTGGCTAGAACTTCTATGTCTCTGTAGATAAACTGAACAAGATCAATAGGAGTGCACCTTTAATATGATGCATGAACCACATATCCTCAACAATAACCGTGAGAGTTCTGCGCCCAAAAGGTCTGAGAATTATCGTGAGTGCAGAATTCTATCATCAACCTTCAATTTGCTAGGATTATTAAAGCATTCTAGAGAAGTGACAGGACCAACCAGAAATTCAACACTCAAATTTTCTTCTGTTATCTCATTTTCACTATACATATGAGTGGGGAGCCTTTTCGCTTGTAAACTTCAACCTTTGCATTTTTCGCAAGAGTGTGAGAATAATGATTAACTCCTTGCCTGCAACAGAGGTGAGGAAAGACCCATTATGATCCACAATTTCCTCGTCATAATCTCCTCTATCTATTGTTGTAGCATTTGAATAGAAGAATCTCACTAGATCTTCATAAACCGGTCTCCTCAAATTTAGAAACTCATACCACCCTAAATTTTGCAGATTCTCAAGATAAGGAAATTTGAACACTTTCTCGAACCACTCCAAATCAATGATTTTCCCATGAACCGCTTTCCTTCCACCATATCCCTTCTCAAATTTCTGCTTGTTTGCCTTGGTTTGAAAGTTTACGTCAAAGGGATTTAGTATTTAGGTTTTCTGACTTTTATAGTTAGTTGCTGGTGCCTTTCCTTTTTCTTCTCTCGATCTTTTAGGGGCCATGGCTAATGTCTGCAGATGGTGTGGTTTGAACTTGACAAAAAGATTTTGATTTGATGCTTTGTTGAACTCACTACTCATTGTGAAGGAAGTGGGTTTCAAGAAACCGTTGCAGGAAGAGAAATTCAGAATTTTGCTGAAAGTGGTTTAAGCTTTCAAGATTTCAAGAGAAATTTTTGTAAGAGATCACAAGTGTGGGGTGAGAAAAAAGATAAAATGACGCTTGATGAAATGAAGAGAAAATGATTTGACAATTTTTGAAAATTGAAGTTCAATGGTTTTTATCACTTTTGATGTGATTTAAATTTTTCATGTAAGAGAATGAAGAGTGAGTTTGACTACATCAATGTAAAAATTTATGCATGATGTGTTCTGCAAATATAGCAATCAAGAGAACAATTTGGCTACACACGACAATAGTTTGACAAACATCATCTTCAATCAATCATTCTTCCTCTTAACATTTCTAAGGACATTTTTCAATTTATCATTTTCCTTTCCTAAATCTTCAAAGTCCTATAGACAATAATCAAAATTAATTCTTAATTTTTTGTTTTCATTTTCTAGGTCAAGCTTAGCATTTCTCAAGAAATCATTTTCAACATTAAGACTCGAAATCTTTTCTTTGTGTTTCAATTTCTCATATTCACAAGTCAACTCATCGAAAGCTTTTTCTATATTATCAATTGAAAAAGAAGGTGATTCATGAGATTGAAGACTTACCATGTATCCTTGCCTTGAGAATTTAAGCTTGTTTGATTCATCATCACTTGTTGGATTCATGCTTCCACAACCATCATCTTCTAGTTCTCCTTCTTCACATATTTCTTCTTATTTGTCCCATATGTCTTTGGCATTTTCAAAGAGGAAAACCTTTCGATATACTTTCTCTTCAAGTGCTGAAAGGAGGAGATGCATTGCTTTGGCATTGAGTTGTATTTTATCAATGTCACTTGAGTCCTAGTCATTTGTTTCTTTGTCCAATGTGAAGGGCCATCTTTGATTATCTTCCATGTTTCAACATGACTTGTCTGAATGAACAGCTTCATTTCACTTTTCTAACTATGAAAATTTTCACCGTTAAAAATGAGAGGATCTGAGATTGTTCACATCCTGATGTTGTTGCGTTAGAGTCTATGTCCATCAGGGTTATAGTATCACTTTCTTCAGATTCTTTTTCAGTGCCAACATGAAGTAACATATTTCCTTGATTTGCTTTCAAGTAAAAAATCTTCCTTTCAACAATAGTGGCATGACTTAGGCATTCAGCATCAAGATATTGTGACTCCTTTTCTTCTGCATTGAATGTTACACATTTTTCCTCCTCTAAAAAATCATTTAATGTCATAAGGCAGAAAATTGCAATCTCCTCATCTCCACTTGAGGATTCATCTTTATCACTCCATGTGACTACCATTGCTCTTTTCTTTAAGTTCTTTGGATGACTCCCTTTGACATTTGGACATTCATAATATGTATGTCATAATTTTCTACAATCATAGCGTATGATTGATCTTTGCTAGACTCTTCAACTTTTGCTTCCCTTACTGATTCTTCTCGACACATTTTTTTCCAAATGGTCTTCTGGTTTTCCCACCCTGTTTGTTTTTTAGAATTTTATTGAACCTTTTGGTTAACAGAGCTTTTTTTCCATCATTTTCTTCTTCTTTCTTTGAATCTTCATTTTGTTTAATTCTTTTTCCAAAATTTTCTTTGACAGCTTTGAGGGCTATGCTCTTTCTTTTGATATTTTCATTAATTGCTTCATTTCTTTCTTTTTTATGCTTTAATTGCATTTGTTGTTCAATTTTCTACCCATGCAAGTATATATATCGCAACAATAAAAAAGTGATCAGTAAAGTGTCGATCCCACAAAGAATTTAATTGCTTTTTAAAACATATTTGGCTTGGCTTTTTTTTTTTTTTAACTTAAAAGCTATTGTAAAGCTTTTATAAAAAATAATAGCTTTTAAAATTAAGTTAAAATTGTTTGGTAAATTTACTTCTTATAAGCTCTTTTTTATAGATAAGTTGTTTGGCAAAACAACTTATATAAACTCTAATTTTAATTAAAATTATCATAAAGGGTATTTAATAAATAACTTTTTTGTCACGCCTCGGAACTCCCTATCGGCCTTGCGACAACTGCCGCGAAGTCTCGACAGATATTCACACCCCGAATACCAACCGAAACCCCGCAAGGCATTTATATCAGTTTCCGCACTTCCCCGGTGAACGACGGTTACTAAATCTCACATTTTGAGAAATTATAAGTCGTCTTCAAATTAAAACAATAAAATATTATTTTTCGACTCACAGGGGTATTTTTGTCATCTTTCTTGAAAATCTCAAAACCCGGCCAAAAACGTAATAAATATGTAGAAGACACAAATCCATAATTTGAAAATAAATTTAAACGTCTAAAACATTAGTTTGAAGCAAAAATTTTGAATATATGAATATAATAAAAATATTCAATAAAATAACTAATTTTTTTATAAAACAATATTTATAGAAACATTGGTAAATAATTTTTATAGCGTAAAAGTTAAATATATTTATACATACTAAAATGCAAGTATTCAAAGTATAAACTTACTTTTACAATGACACGTGGGCCCACTATGTACAACTATGTACCTTAAATGCATTGGATTTCGACTCCGCCTAGTTCTTGATGCCATAGCTATCTAGTGCTTTTCTTGAGCCTGAAATGGGTGGAAGAGAGGGTGGTGAGATTATAAAATCCCAGTAAGTAAACAAATACCAGCTAAATTATCTAAAGTCGAGTAAAAGGAGACAAAATTTCAAATTTCTTTCTTTGTACTACCATTCGTCTTATCTCAACTCAGTTCAATTGAGTAGAGACAAATAAAATATTCTATCGAGCAAAATAGAATTATTTTACTCGATTAAATTAATATTTAGTATGGCTTATGTATTTCTCAAAATCTTAACTTGGCTCTTGCCAAAAATCATTCTCGGGGATACCCCTGCAGAGGCATTTGACCGAGACCACCAATACTATTCAGTGTCATATACACATGAATATATTTTTATATCTGAAAATCTTATCTAGCCATGCCTTGGCGTTGGCTGAGTCTCACTCTTACGCGGTGATCCACGTGAAGTGCACTTAAACTTTACCTCTAGAGAAACCCCCCCTCCTCCCCACACCTGGCTCTCCAATAAAGGTAAGATAAGTCTAATTTTGAGCCCCCTCTCTTAGGCTGGCCCATAGAACTGGTGTCACTGCAGCGATTATTTTATCTATCATCTCATTTATAAATTTTTAACTAGCATGATATGGCAATTTATCACAGTCTAGCCTCTTAAGGCTGAAAACACAGTATATATAATTTTTGCATAAACTAATCTAGCCATTCATGCTCATATAATGCTATAAGCCATATAATTTAAAACACAATTTATAACACAATTAAACCGTTTCCAATTACTCTAATTTCAAAACCAATTGTTCCATTTTTCAAATCAATTTATAAAAATTCAATTTATTTAGTAAATCCAATTTATTTTATAAATTTCATATTTTTCTCGTAAAATCAATAATTCACCCAATACAATATTTTTTCATAAAATCATTAAATTTAATAAAATCTACTTCAGATAATTAAGACGATAAATTGTTCACTCACCTCGTCACAGGAGTGCACGATACTCCTGTTTTAATTTCCACTACACCTTGATCTTTCCCGCGTCCGGAGGACCCACCACCTCTGTGTTACACTTGACACCAATTTCAATAAATTTTGTCAATTAACCATAATTAATTTCAGGCTCTATGTGATGCATGAAATGGGGTAAAAATGGTCCGGACAGTCATTTTCTTACGATGTCCGACCGTCTTGCCTACACGCGTCTAAATTGCTAAAATTCTCATTTTAACTCTGATTTGACCCGTTTCAGTTTCTAATTGCTCGATTACATTCCAATTTCTCAATGGTAGCATTTACGGGTCAATTTACCAGTCCTAGACTGAAAATTATGATTTTACCCCTAGCGGGTAAAAATTTTGATTTTTACTCTGAAAATTCTCAAAAGTTTCCTCTAGCCATAATTCACTTAAAAAACATGAAATCTCATCATTTTCAGCAGCAATTTCACTCATGGAACTTCGGCTAAGCTTGGTACAATATGGAGAAATTTTATTTTCTTGCTTATTTTTGCTATTTTTTATTTTTACACTTAACTAAACTTCCTAAAAACATTTAATCAAGCTAAAATTCAATCAAATCACACCCCAAATCCTCTCATCAAGATTCGTCCAGCATGGGTGTTCTTACCTACTTTCTAATTTTGCATGAAAATTAAAGAAAAATGGATGGGAAATGAAGAAATCAAAGAAAAATAAGTAATTTTACCTTTTTCAAGCTAATTTTCTTGATTTCTCTTGTTTTTCTCCAAAATTTTCAGCTAGGGCTTGGGGTTTTTCTATTTCTCCTTGTTTCCTCTAATAGTCGGCCTCTTGAAGAAGAAAAATCTGAAGTTTCAGATTTTTTTAAGCCTTTTTATAAAGCAAATTAAAATATTATTATTTTAATCACATGGCATTTTTTTATTGTTTTATTTTTTTTAATCCTTATCTTTGACTTTCTTTTCAGCCATCAATTTCCTTCCTTTATCTTCAGCCTTCATGAAATTTCTGGACCATTCCAAAAATTTTGATGATGTAATTTTGTAAAAGTACACTTTTACTTCCGAAAAAGTACAAAATTACATTTTTACCCCAAAAACTGAAAAATTACCCACAGACATATTTTTCACCCCTCATACTCATACCATTCTCCAATTTATCAAATTAGATCTAAATTCTCTCAAAATCTTAAATTTTGTCTACGGGTGGTAAAATTACGATTTTACCCCTACACTCCAGAAATCACCGAAATTAAACTTTTTCACTGCCAAACCCTCCAATTGTACTCCAATACTCATATCATATTCAAATATGTCAAATGGGGCTAAAATATTTTCTTAAAATTTCCGTTTTGATCTTTAATGGCAAAATTAGCATTTTGCCCTTATGTCCTAAAAATATCGAGAATCATAATTTTTCACTGCTAATATTTATTTTATGCTCCAATAATCATATTATATTTCATATAATTATTCTTGATCATTTGAAATCAAAATCTTTATTAAAAATCTCCATTTTGTCCTGAAATTGAAAAATGACCATTTTGTCCCTAATCGGTCAATTTTCCCAATTGACTCCAAATTTACCCTCAAACTCCGAATTATTATTTTGAGTAATTCCTGGACTGTGAAATTCCTTATTTCACTTTAAAATCCCTATTTTATTAGTTCGAGGTAAAAATCAACTTATTTGTACTTCTAAGTACAATACCGGCTTTTTATCAACTCTACCGGGCTATTCAGATATGCAAGCATGATGTCACATATGTAAATGTCATGTCAGATAATTTAGGGTCGGGCTTGACATTTTCATTAATCACAAATTTCTTTATTCAAAATAAAAAAATTAATTTTAATTTTTATCTATTTAAAATATATTTTTGAAAATATTAAAAGGATTTTTATATAACATAAAGTTTATAATTAATAATAAATGATAAAAAAAGAGTTTCACGAATAATTCATAAGTAACATATAATTCATAAATAATTTTTTATTGAATAATAATAAATAAAAAAATCAAGAAAAAAATTGAATCAAATAAAAATTATGAGAGATGAAAGAAAGTAGTGAGTCGACTACTGAAGCTCTTAACCCTAACAATGAAGGAGAATTCAAAAAAGAAAGAAAAGAAGTCTAAGGTAGTAACAATAATTCAGGAAAATCACATTTAGCTATTGATGTCTTTACTAACAAAGTTCACCTCCACGAACAATATTATCTCAACAACCATAATCAATAAATATTATCTCAATTTTCATCTAATTTATCTTAACAACTATTGATTTATTTAATTAATTGTTTCAACAATAATCAGCAAATATTATATACACCATAAAGAAATTAAGAATAAATAAATATCACATAATTGTCATATCAAATAATAAATTGAGAAATATTAACTAATAAAGAGAGTTTTCAAAGTACAAAAAAAGATAAAAAATAAAATAAGAAACAAAATAGAAAGAAAAAAATACTTCAATGCAGTTTTGAATTTTGGATCTTGTTTTTTCTTAATTTTTATAAGAACAAAAAAAACCTTAGAATGATGATTTATAGAAAAAGAGAGAGGAGAGGAAGATTGATAGGGAGAGAAGGAGAGAGTATTTTTTGAGATTGAGGATCTTTTTGGGAAAAAATAGCTTTCCTAATAAGCTAATGTGTTTAAAAAAAAGAAAAGAAGAGAAAGCTCCTAATTAGAGTTTTTTTTTTGAAGTTCTTTTTTTTTTAGATTTTATTTTTTAAAAAAATAGTCACTTTTTTTTAAGAGCTTTTGCAAAAATCCTGTTTGATCCAGCTTTTACTTTTAAACAATAGATAAGCTAAAAATAAGCTAGGCCAAACGGGTACTTACTGTTAACTACTAAAATTGTAACACCTTAATCTTATCTAAACAATTAAATTTAAAATTATTAAAAAGAAAAATTAAACTAATGAAACGAAACTAAAATTAAATAGTAAATTGGTTTTATAAAACTCACTTAACTACCATATCTAATATTATGATGTCTTTTAATACTTCATCTTATTATTGTCTCTCTCTCTTAACTTAGTTTAATGGATTAAGTTACTAACCTAGAGTTCTAAATTATTTACAAGTCTCTGTCGAGTTTCTCATAACAATACCTCTCCCAATTAATTAACTATATATCTATACAAATTAAATTAAAGAAAGATTCATTAAATTTGTGCTCTAATTTTTAGCTACGTATGGCTTATAGGTGTATGTCTACCCTACATGCAAATCAAATCACCTAATCAACTAAGTGTATTCAATCATATGTTATTCTATTCAAAGTCTATCTAAATCTCATTCGTCAAGGTTTAACTTACGTTTCCAGTTCAATCTAATTAGTGATCAAGCAATTAGAAGTATTAAAAATAGAATAAAATAAACAACTTATATCCATTAAATATAAGCAAAAGAGAGATAAATAAATTAGACTATATATTGAGTTCAATCATAATCTTAGATAAAAAGTTTAATTACCCATCAAGTCACACATCATTATTCAATAAAGTTTAAATATTAAAAACAAAATCAAGAGAATAAAAGAATAACAAAAGGATAGAAAAAACCAAGGATTGTATTCTTGATCTCCAAATCTCCTTGAATCCTTCAAATTCTTCTTAGCTTTAATGATTCTATAGCTTGACTCTCAACTGTCAATCTGGTGGTTTATTTTTCTCCCCAAAGTCATCCGAAAGGTTGTTTTTATAGGGCTTTGAAGTTAAGCCAAGTTGGATGAAAAAAGAAGTCAATTTCAGCTGGGATTACCTCATCAAACTATGTGGGCTGTAGCCTTGCCCAATTAATTAACAGAAATCATAATTGCTTTAGGAATACTATAGTGCATCAATTTTGACAAGATTTTTGACCACTTTTCAAGCAGAACTAGGTGAAGTGGTAAACATGAAAGTTGTATCGTTTTCTCTTATTTTTCCAATGGTACAAGAATCATCTTAATTGGAATTCTGTATAGAAAGTTATGGTTAAAATATCGAAACGTATGCAGTGAAAGTCTACATCTTGAAATGGCTATTATTTTTCCACTAAAATTCTCCTTTCAGCAAATACTTACAAAAGCACAAATAAATTAATAACAACCTATCCTAACCACATTAACACCAAATTAAGTATAAAATTAACTAAGATTAGATTAACTTACCTAAATTAACTAAATTAAAATAATTAAATAAAACCTACTAATTTCTATGCATTACTATAAGAACTAAGTTAAATTACTATTAAAATTAAACTCAAATAACTCTATATTAGAGAGTTATCAACGTCTCATAGGTGAGCAAAGATCTGAGAATTTTCTTTAATTGCCGTCACCTTTGGTCTCCATGACTTTGGAGGATAGTAGAGAATTTTCTTCACTAGTTGTGTGTTTGGAAATTCCTTTCCCAATGCCTTTCATCATCCAATGATCTTGTGAAAGTCATGATTTAGAGTCAATAACCTAATTTTTTACTCTTTAACTTGTGAAATTCCTAATCTTGGTGAGTCTCTTATATATTTCTTTTATTAGCTCTTCATTTTTCGTCTTAAACAATTCATGATTTAGAGTCAATAACCTAATTTTTTACTCTTTAACTTGTGAAATGCCTTCATAACAATTCTCTAAAGTGTCCCAAATTTCTTTGGAAGAGGTACACACGGCTACCTTGTTGAATTCACTCTCATTAAGTGCACCATGTAAGATTGTAACAGCTTTATGATTTAGTTGAACCAATTTCCTATCTTTATCATCACATTCAACCTTAGTCTTAATATGCTAAATACAATCTACATGTCGCTACATGTAGGTTTAGAAACCCATTTGTCTCGACGTGAAAATTTTTAGGAGTTGCCACCAATCTATTTAATAAGGTGTGATTGACCACCTATTAAATTTGTTTTATTCGATAAAGTTCTAAATTGAAAGAAAAGTTTCATTGGAAAAAAATTGAAGAATTCAAGAGGATTTGGAGATCAAGAATTCAACTCTTGGGTTCCTTTTATCTTTTTGTTGTTATTTTATTTTTTATTTTTTGGTTTAGTTTCAATGTTTAAACTTATTTTGATGATAATGTGTGACTTGATGATGGACTAAATTATTTATCTAAGATTATGATTGAACTCAATACGTAGTTTGATTTATTTATCTCTCTTTTGTTTATGTTTTATGGATTTAAGTTGTTTATTTTATTCTGTTCTTAATGCTTTTAATTGTTTGATCACCAATTAGATTGAATTAGAAACCTAGGTTAAACCTTGATGAAGAAGATTTAGGTAGACTTTGAATAGAATAGCGTATGATCAAATACACTTAATTGATTAGGTGATTTGATTTGCATATAAGATAGACATACACCTATAAGCCATATGTAACCTAAATTAGAGCACGAATTTAATGATTCTTTCTTCAATTTAATTTGTATAGACATATAGTAAATTAATTGGGAGAGATATTTTTATAAGAAACTCGACAGAGGCTTATAAATAATTTAGGATTCTGTTTAATAATTAAATTCATTAAATTGAGTTAAGAGAGAGAGAGAGAATATTCAGATGAAGTATTGATGGATATAATAATCTTATGTCAAGTAGTCACTTGAATTTAGTAAAATAATTTGTTAATAGATTTTAGATTAGTTTTAGTTATTAGTTTCAATTTTTGTTTTTAATAATTAGTTTGTTTGGATAAGATTAGGGTGTTAAAATTTTAGTAGTTTGCAATTAGGAATTAATTCAATTCTCTATGGGAACGAATTCTATTTACTATTATGTTGCTGGTTAACGATATGTGCATTTGCGTGAGAAATGAACAACATGTCTCTCCTCTATTCTTCCCCTCACCACTATTCCCTTTTCATCTTTCTTTCTGCATACGTATTACCCATATCAATCTCTTCCTTTCTACACTTATTTTCAACACTTTTGCTTAAGATTTCAAGTCAGTTTCAATATTTATTTCCTTTAGTTATTTATTTATTTATTTATTTTACTTTTATATATTATTTTCTTTTTTTCTATTTTTTTCTTTTTAATATTTTTATGAAATATTGTTAACTTACTTTCCATTATTTATTTTGTTTGAAATTTGTGATGAGTATTGATGATTATTGAGATACTGTGCTTAGGTTTTTTATGGGTACAGTAGATTGTTTGGGTTTGTGCTTTAAATTTCAATGGTCAGTAGAAATTGAGATTATGGGTAGGCTTATTGTCACGCCCCTGACCTCCCCATCGTGGCCGTGACAACCGTCGCGACGTCTCGACAGACATTTATACCTTGAATACCGATCGAAACCCCGCAAGACTTTCGTATCAGTTTTTGCTCTTCCCCGGTGAGCGATAGTTATTAAATATCACATTTCGTAGAATCATATACTATTTTTAGTTCAAAACATTAAAATATCATTCTTTGGCTCACAAGGGCATTTTCGTCATTTTTCTTCCAAAATCTCGAAACCGGTCAAAAACGTAATAGGTGAGTAGAAAACATAAAATTCATGATTAGAAATAAATTCAAGAGTCTAAACCATTTGTTTGAAGTAAAATTTTGAGTATTTGAATATAATAAAAATATTCAATAATATAAACTATTTTCTTATAAAACAATTTTTATAAAGCTATCGGTAAACAATTTTCACAGCGTAAAAACTAGATATATTTTTACATACTTTAATACAAACGACCAAAGTATGAAATTTAAATTACAGTGACACGTGGGCCCATAACTAACCGAAGTGCATTGAAAGCTGAAAACCTACAGCTTTTTGGGAATGCAATCCAATTGCAGTCCTCGATGCAACTGGCTATAAATGTGGATAAGAAGAGGGGTGAGATTATAAAATCCCAGTGAGTAAACAGACACCATCTAAAGTATCTAAAACCGAGTAAAAAGGAGACAAATAAAATATTCAAATCCAATATATTTTTCACAACATTAATATTCAATGTTATTCCAATAATTCACTTGGCTTATACACAATCTTTAAAAACTTGGCTTATGCCAAAACCTGTACTCAGGGATACCTTATACAGGGGCATCCGCTCGAGTCCACCAAGGCTGTAAAATTTCATATTTCTCAAAATTTAGCCGTTCCTTGGCGTTGGCTAAGTTCACTATTACGAGGTGGTTAGTCGTGAAGTAAACTCGAATCCTACCTCAGGAGATACCCTACGCGCCTCTTCAACTGAGGTAAGCACAATAATTTTGGGTTTCCGTGCCCCTCCAATAGGTTGGTCCACGAAACCCGACATTGCAGCGACCACAATTATCCCACCAATTAAATAAAATTATCATAGCATAACATGACCCATAATTCTTATTTTGCCAATTACGGCAAATCAAAGCCGTTTACGTATTTATCAATTCATAAAAATTACCAGTCATGCCCACAATTTATCATGAGCCATACAATTCAAACAATAATTTACAATACAATTAAACAGTCTCCCATTAGTCTATTTCTCAAAATCACTATTTAATTTTTCAGAAAATTTATAAAATCATTTTACAAAATCGCATTTTTCCATAAAACACAATAATTTTTCAATTAAACCATTTTTCCATAAAATCACACAATTGAATAAAAACTACTCTAGATAATTAAGACGATAATAAGTTTACTCACAGTACTAGGAGTAGAAATACTCCTATCCTCCGTCATTGGGTGCAGTCTCTTACCCGAATCAATTGGCTCACTACCTATCTATAATCCATGACACAAAATTCAATAAATTGTGTCAATTTATCATAAATTATTTCAGGCTCTACATGCAATGGAAATGAGATGAAAATTGTTCGGATAGTTGTTTAATCACAGTGTTCGACCAATTTGCCTACACTCGGCCTAATTTGCTAAAACCCTCGATTTAACTCCGATTTGACCCATTTCAATTTCTAACAATCCAATTATATCCACATTACTCAATGACAGTGATCACGGGTCAATTTATCAGTCTTAGATGATAAATTACGCTTTTACCCCTATTAGGTAAAAATTCATATTTTTGCACCGAAAATTTCCATTTAATTCCTACCTTCATAATTCATCAAATATTATCAAAATGCCCTAAAATCTCATCAATTTCCTCAATTTCCAACAGTCAATTTCTCTCCAAAAATTCGGCTAAAAATGGTGCACTAATACCGAAATTTTCCTATTTAATTTTTCTCTCCATAATTAATCAATTTCAAAACCATTTCATTTGAAATGGAATCATTTTATTTTCAACATATTCCTCATGAAATTCAGCTATTGAAGAATCATAGGAAAAATCAATTTTTTTCTAGTTGTTTTACTTACAAACATGCTAAACTAACCTAAATCACTAACATAGTTCAAAATTAAATCATTCTAACATCTTTCTCTCTCTAAACCCATTTGACCAGCCCTTAATTCACCATGAAAAAATGCATTTCAGGTATGTAAAAATAAGGGAAATTGCTTAGAAATAAAAGATCTCAAGCAAAAATGAAAAATCATACCTTTTTTCACTTATTTTCCTTGAATTTCCTTAATTTTTCTTTGAATTCACTCATTCTAGGGTTTTTTTTGGTTTCTCTCTCTTCTTTCTAGTTTGGCCGAATATTGGGGAAGAAATGGATGATTTTTATGGCTTTTTATAAGCCAAATAAAATAATATTATTTTATTAACACTTTTTAATATTTTATTAATTTTTTTATTAGTCTTTCTTTGACTTTCTTTTTTCACCATAAATTTTTCTTCTCTTATCCATGGCTTGGATGAAATTTCTAGACATTTCCAAAGTCTTGGTAGAGTAATTTTCAAAAATTACACTTTTACCCCCATAAAAGTGAAAAATTACATTTTTACCCCAAAAATTGAAAAATTACCAAAATGTATTTTTTTTACTCCTCATACTCATATCATACTTCAATTAATGAAATTTGATCCAAATTCTCTCGAAAAATTAAATTTTGTCCCTGGGTGGTAAAATTACGATTTTGTCCCTATACTCCGAAATGTACTGGAATTTCATCTTTTTCCACTTTTCAACCTCAAATAACACCTCAATTGATCAATCTTAATCAAATGGGGATAAAATCTTTTCTAAAAATTTTTGTTTTGTCCTTTAATGGTAAAATTACTATTTTGCCCTTGTGCTCCAAAAATACCGAGAATTAAAATTTTCACTGTCAAACCTCTGATTATACTTCCAATGATCACATTATACTTCAAATGATTGATGTTGGTCAAAATTTTCATCAAATAGCCATATTTAAATTTTAGGTGGCAAAATGACCATTTTGCCCCTAATCAGTCAATATTTTCGATTGACTCCAAATCGGACCTCGAACTCCGAATCACTGTTTTGAGTAATCCCTGGACTATGAAATTCTCAATTTCACTTTAAAATTCCTATTTTAATTATTTCGAAGTATAATTCAACTTATTTGTACTTCTAAGTACAATACCGACTTTCATCCCTTTTTCTGGAATATTCTAGTATACCGGTGTGATGTCAAGTTTATGATTGACATGACAGATACTTTAGAGCTGGGCTTGACATTTATTGATTTTAAATTATTTTTTTATGCCTAGAATCTAAATCTAATTTAATTGTTGGATTTTTACTTGATACTATGAGTATTATTTTATTTTGAACATATGAGTTGATATTGTTGGTGGTCTATTATGTTTTGTTGGTACTTTTCTTCTCTTTTGGTTGAGAACTAATTGTAGGAAATTTGAGAATGGCACCCGAATAAGTAAGACAAAATTCTAGTTGTTCATTTAATCATACTAGATTTGTGTTAGTTGACTCAATGGCTAGACACACCAATTTTCTTGACAACAAAATTGCAATACCCGAATGAGCACTGGATCAAGGGTTGATTACATATCTTGACCTTTAATCAATGATTTATGGATGTTACTGGCAAAAATTTTATGCCCTACCAACGGCTGCGAGTATCCCTTTAGTAAGCGAATTTTACGCTAACGCTATTAAAGCTATTAATGATTTTGTTTTTGTGCGAGGTAAATTAGTTCGATTCTTGTGCCATGCCATGAATGAATTTTATGAAACTCCTGATGTTGAAAATGATGGCTATGGTCAATATTTGGCTGAACACGAGGATTGGGATGATATCATTCATATACTCTATAAGGAGGGTGCTCAATGGCGATTCTTCAATAATGTACCAGTTTCATCAAAAGGAATGTGATGAAACTAACTTCTAAGATATGGTTATATTTTGTGGCTTCCAAATTACTTTTTACCACAAATACCAGTGATGTCCCTAATGTGTGCATCAAGTGCATATATTTAATGGGAGATTAAATACCTAATTAGTCTAAGTTAAACTAGATTTAGGATCAGATTTAGGTGTTTTTTGGTTATTTTATTAGCTTAGATTAATTTATGTTTAAATATTTATTTTAAGTTAATAATGTTAGTTTTAAGTTATTTATATTTATTTTTATGTTTTTGTAGGAGTATGATCAAAAATAATTTCAATTGGTGAAGAAAGGTGCATAATGGACTAGTGCTCTGTTTTTATATGTTTGGTTTTTCAAGCATATTTCCCACTACAGAAGTCTAAATGACATGATTTTAAACCATTAGAAAGTTAAGAGGTAGGGCTACAACTTTGATGTTTATCACTTTACTAGTTTTGATCGGAAAGTAGTCAAAATCTCTGTCGAAGTGAAAGTACTGCACTAGAAGAACAAAATTGAGGCAGAACTTTTTGGAGCCACAACTCTGGGAAACGAGAGCTGCAGCACTCACCGTATTTTCAAAAATAACAAGCTTACGAGATTTTGGAAGTTAGGATTTTTGGAGGCTATTTAAGGGCTTTGTTAGAGGTTTTTAAGAGGAGGCAACAAGTAATTTCTTTAGAGAAAAAGAGCTAAAAATCAAGCAAAAAAGTAAGAGAATTGAAAGGAGAATCAAGATTACAAAGCTTCAACTATTAGTTTTCTTTCTCTACTTTTGTGTTTTTCTTATTTTCTTTGACTTGGATTAATGGCTAATTATCTTTGGATGAAGTTTTTATTAGACATTATGAACTAAACTATTTTTCTAGGATTGTAATTGAACTCACATGTAATCTGAATTTTTAATATCTTTCTTACTTATTTTCAATGGAATTGAATTGTTTATTCAAATTGTTCTTAATGCTTTTAATTGCTTAGCCACCAATTAAATTGATATAGGAACCTAAACAAACTTGGGAAAGGGAGTTTAGTGTGGATTAAAATTGGATAGCATATGATCATATTAATTGATTTGCATATAAGATACAGATATACCTATGGGTCATATGTAACTAGATTAGAACCTGAACTTAATGAGTCTATTTTAATTTCAATTCATATAGGGATATAGTGTTTTGATTAAAATATATATTTTTATAAGACAAGTCGAGAGACTCTTATAAATCATTGAGGACTCTAGGTTAGCAATTCAACCTATTGAAATAAGTTGAAAAAAAGAGTTAAAATTTAGATAAAGTGCGAAGGATATTGTAATCCTAAGCTTATTTAATTTGCCTTTTACCCAATTATCTTGTTGATTTAATTTTTAATTAAATTAGTTTTAGTTGAATAATTTTTAGTTTAATTAAAATTTAGATTTTAATTATTTGAATAAAACTAAATTATTCTAATTTTAGTACTTAAAAAAATTTTAGATCAATTCTATATTCTATCATCAGTACAACCCACATAAATTGTCTTATGTATAAAAAGTTTTAGTGGCATAGATAGTCTGTTCTCCTAAGCATAAATATTCTAATTCTCTACCCTTTAAGCTAATTTCATTTTTTTTGGCGAATTATGATACTATTTTCATTACTATATCATTATTTTATTTCCTTTTGAACCTAGTGCCTATTTTTGCTATATTATCTTATGTACTTGTAATAACGATAATAAAAGGAAAAGCCTAAATAATTTATCATTTGTATTTCTATAGGAATACGGATGTCATACTTCTTTTTTGGGGCATTATTATTTCTTAGGTTTTTCTCTTATAGCATTAATTAATTTAAAACATTTCTCATTTCATTTTTTTACTAGACTAGATACCCATTTTATTTCATTTAAAACTATATATATTTACCATATGTTAAATACATATTAAATATTAATTAATATATTATTTAAAAAACTACACCATACATTAATTAAGACTAACCATAAAACACATAATGCAAGAAAAACACAAAATAAATAAAAAAGACAACCGAAAAATACCAACCAAACCAAGCCTAACAGTAAGCCGGATCAAAAGTCAAAGGAAAGTCCATTCCTAGCTTGGGCTCTATCTAACCCAAGATTCAACAAAGCCTTTAGAAAGGCTATTGGGTTAGCTCGGTTCCAAGAGTGGTAATGCACTTGTCGCAAACTTGGGCTTTGAGTTAGCCCACTCTAAAAACTGTCGACTCTTTTTTCTTGCAACACACCATTCAATGCTTACATAGTCGCTCCTAAACACCCAAAACGGTGTCAATTCACCTCTCCTAACCCTAGGAATAAAATGGTTTATTTCTCTTCAAGTTCCTTCTTTATCTCTAACCTTAGCTTTCTCTTAAATAACGCCCTTAACTAACTCCTTTTTCTTGCAGTAACCAAACTCCTTCCTTTGTTTACCACCACACAAACATCATTTTATCATTGATCAATGTTTCCCAAGCCTTGGTTTGACCACTAAATCCCCAAATCAAGCACTAAACTTTCTTAAAAACCCACGACGGAAACACTATCAACACGTGAACCAAGAAAACTGAATCTTAGATCAACAGACATTTTTTTGTATTATGAGTTTT
The DNA here is from genome assembly GCA_036013995.1 of Theobroma grandiflorum. Lineage (NCBI taxonomy): Eukaryota > Viridiplantae > Streptophyta > Magnoliopsida > Malvales > Malvaceae > Theobroma > Theobroma grandiflorum. The sequence goes on along the minus strand of CP142130.1, from coordinate 12,007,015 downwards.
TTTTCTAATCTTGTGGTTTGAGTTGGTAGATTTAGGGCTTAGGATTTCTTTTTTTTACTATTACGGCTAGGGTTTTGTTTTTCAAAGCTTCCTAGGTTTTTTTTTCTAAATCTCCTCCCCTTTGTTTTTGCTATTGTTTTCTAGTTATTTTCTGCTATTCAAGCAAAGGGTGCCATTGGATCACTTCATTTTGGCCTCTGCCAGGTGCGATTTCTAGCACCGTAGAGGGCATGTTTGTCTTCCTATGGTAGTACAAATTTTTTATCCTTTGTATGGCCAGTTGACTTTTCAATTTTAATTCGAGAATGTCTTATGTTCCTTTGTTTTAATTCCTAAATATTGCTTTAGCTTCAAGTTTGGATCCAATTTAATTCGATTATTTGACGTCATGGCGTTTTAAAGACACCTAGGCATTGTGAAGAGGTTAAAAAGTCTGTTAAAAGTGAATCACTAATTTTAGTAAGGTTGAAAACTCTACTAAAGTGAAAATAGTCAAAATTTTATTTTGGTTGGTTAGGTCAAAAATACTAAATTTTTTTATTTTTTTAAAAAAATTTTAGAGAAATAAGCACTCTTATTTAAAAAGATATTATTTATTAACTCTCAATTTGAATGTGAAAAATAACGAAACTTAAAGGTCTTGTTTATAGTATTATAGGTCAATATCTTAATAAAACTTTAGTTGTAGTTATCTAATACAATTAGAATAATTAACAAGAGATTTAAATAAAATAAGTTTTCTATTCCTAAACAGAAGATAACTAGCTTAAAGTTCTGATACAAGTAAAAGAAGAATTTTATTATACTTATAATTACTAAATCACCTAAAATTAACAAAAGTTAAATTACATAAAATACAATTCTAAATGCTCTTGCGTCATTCTCTTCGGGTTAGAAAAACTCAGTTTCGATGAGTAGGCCTTGATAAACTCCTCGTAGATGTCTGGATCCACATACTGTCATTTGAAGGTTGTTTTCTATTTATCTCCAAGTCGCATTCGAATTTGATGATATTTTTTCTTCAAATCGTTCTTTAAAAACACTTTAGAACCAATAAGTTGATCAAGCATGTCATCCAATTGAGGAATAAGAAAATCATACTTAATTGTAGTCTTCTTAAAGGCATAGTAGTCCACACATCTTTTCAATAAGTTTCACATTCTCCATTTGACCAATTTTGTTTGACTAAGCTTGGATAATGGTGAAGATACTTTATTCTCCTTAGAGACTAATAAAAGATATAAATGGTTTGACTCATCATAAACTTTGTTTAAGCCAAACATAGTGATGAGTGTTTTATCTTCTTCGTATTTTTTTGGGCAGTCTTCTAGCTTTAATGGAGTCAACATATTTTTTACTCCATCATTGATAAAGGAATAAGTATTCTTGTACACATCATGGTGAGCTTGACGATCATATTGCCATGGGCGTCCTAACAACAAGTGGCATGCGTCCATTGGGATAACATCATACCAGACTTCATCTTCATACTTATTTCCAATAATAGATTGAACATAACAATGCTTTGTTACCCTAACTTCGTTTCCTTTTCTTAGCCATTGTTACTTGTTAAGATAAGGAGGTACTTCAATTGGAAGTTTTAACTTTTCCATCATGTAGTTGGCAACAATATTCTCACAGCTTCCACTATCAATAATGATATAACAAACCTTCCTTTGGGATGTGCACTTTGTATGGAAGATGTTACGATGAAGCCAACTTTCGTCTTTAGTCATCACAGCAGTGTTGAGGTTATGACAAACAATAAGATGTTTGCCATGGTCAGCAGAAACTTTTTCTATTTCTTCGTTGTTGAATATTTCTAGCTCTTCCTTTATTTTGTCATTATATTCATTATAAACTGGTTCTAATTTTTCCCAATCCACATAATCCTCTTCTTTTACTAAAGAAATAATTCTTTGATTCAGATAATCAAAAGCAATATGCCTAAATTCTTGACATTTGAAGCACTTTTTGTTGACATTAGAGGCACGAGTAGAAATAGTCTCTTTTTCATTACTGCTTGCAGTTTTGGAAGAGTTTACCTTTGAAAGCGAAATAGTTGTTGAGCTTTGACTTCCATTGTTTGAGGTAGATTCTTGTTGTCTAGATGAACTCATTGAGCTTTTTCGTAATTGTTGTTTTTTAACCTTTAATGCTAACCTGATGACATCATTTAGGTTCTAATATAGTTGTAGTTGAACAACATCTTCAATTTCAACATTAAGACCCTTAAGATAACAAGCTACAGTTTGTTCTTCAAGTTCATGGACATCTCACTTCATGTGAAGTTGTTCGAACTCCATTGAATATTATTCTACTGACATTATTTTTTGCCTCAAGTTATGAAGTTTGATAAAAATTTCTTATCAATAATGTTAAGGAAGGAACTTACACTTGAGTTCTCGACGCATCTTATCCCATGTTCTGATCTTGTTGCGTCATTCTCTTTCTCATTACCTTTTGAGATTTTCCTACTAAATAGAAGCATGCTTCTTCAATTTAATTGCTGTAAGCTTTTCATATTTTTCATCGAGAATATCTTTGAACTCGAAAACTCTTTCTACTGTGTAGAGCCAATCAAGGAAGTCATTAGGATGAAGTTTTCTTTTAAACTCAAAAATGTCGACTTTGATTCCCAAATCTCTGGTAGCAGCAGTTCTTAGGCGACAAATAGATACTTCTTCATCAAAGGACGAATTTTGATGAAATGGGTTGGTGTCATTCTTTTCATCACTATAGCTGCTATTGTTGATTTGAACATCATGTCTTGTGAGTTACTTTTGTAATTTTTGAATTTGTTGACGTAGTTCTGCAATCTCAATCTCGTGATCGTCTTTTTGACGGCTTTGACGCCTTGGCGGCATTTTATTATATAGTGATGACAATGTGGTGATATAGAAAGAAAAATGATGATGATATATTATAAAGCAATAAAGAAAATTACCTGAACAGAGAATATCAAACAATGAACTTGAACTTAGGTAGCGAACAATGATCAACCTACTTTGATTCCAAACTAACGTCGAGGCATTGTAAAGACACATGGGCATTGTGAAAGACACCAATTGTGGTGAGGTTAGAAACCACATTAAGGTGAATCACCAATCTTGGCAAGGTTGAAAACTCCCACTAAGGTAAAAAATAGCCAAAATCCCACTTTGGTTGGCTAGGCCAAAGATACTAAAGCCTCTTACTCTTTAAAAGAAGCCTAGAGAAATAAGCACTCCTACTTAAGAAGATATTACTTATTAACTCTCAACTTGAATGTGAATAATAATCAAACCTAAGGGTCCTATTTTGTCACAACCCATTTTTTCGAGCCATGATCGGTGCATGAGCACAATGAGCATAGCTCACTAAGCCCAAGCAAGCCTATCCATTTACCTTTGCTTAACAAATTTATCATATTATGCATACACACACACTTTTTCCCGAGTGTGAATATAGCCAAATCACAATGGCATTATCGATAATAATATACATGCACTATACCAGTCATGTATTTAGCAATTTACATTACATACACATATTTACATTGTTTGAGTGTATTCACAATATAAAAGGACCCATGACTTCCAGCGGAGACATTTACAATAAAATGATTGCTATCAAATGCCAAACACATACCCAGGAGATGCACTATGGGGATTTTTCGATCTAGGGTCCAACAGTCTCTTGATCTGAAAACATGAATTTTTATAAAACGTGAGTACAATACTCAATGAGTGAATATTAGAAGGGAACAAGCAATCTTAACTAGGAAATTTGACAATATGATGCACCAGTTGAAAATAAGACAGTTTTTGATCTAGCTAATATTTGAACCCTTTCCACTTAACACAAGATTTATTCTAGCTAGATAGCAAAATCGACAATTATCGTTGCAGCGGTAAGGCATTCTTGCTGCAGCAAAGCATAATCATAACCCATCGCTGAACGAGGGTTTCTCTCAACCGTACGAGAGTTTCGTGTTAAACCCATTTTTCCTCAATTTAAAGCAATTCACATACTATACAATCACACATATATTAAGCAATTCGCATACCATACAATCACACATATATTCACAAAGACAAGAACAATCATATACATCGTCAAGTCTTCACTGTCCTTGGTGGTAAAAGAGACATTTATCAGAGCATTTGCAGGCGTTACGTTTTGCCGTCCCTACAAGCCCCTGGACGGATAATCACGCTTCACCAAAGTTCATGTGTGAAAATTTCTAGGAATCGTGGGCGCTATGTGTCGCCGTCCCCACTTTGTTCAACTCTAAATTTCTAGGAAATTGTGGGCTCTACGTATTGCCGTCCCCACTTTGCTCGACTCTGAATTTCAAGAAATTGTGGGCACTACGTATCGTCGTCCCTACTTTGCTCAACTTTGAATTTCTAGAAAATTATGGGCGCTACGTATTGCCATCCCCATTTTGCTCAACTCTGAATTTCTAGAAAATTATGGGCTTTACGTATTGCAGTCCCCACTTTGCACACCTTTGAATTTCTAGGAAATCGTGAGCGCTACATATCGCCGTCCCCACTTTCCACACCATTACAAGCATGTGCATTTCCCACTTCGCACGTGCACGATTACATCGAGTTCGCATAAATTTCTTAACCATACATGTAAGCATCATATAGATGAGCAATATTCAACACAATCAAATTTTACATTAATCAAATAATATTTCATGAAAAGCTTGTTCCCATGGTATCCATTCTTTTTAAAGAAGATTTAATAAAATCATTCAAGCATTTAATTCAATAAGTTCATATTTCCCAAAACCATTTTTGAGATGTAAATTCACTGACAAGTTTTCAGGTGTACTCGGACTAATGGTCCTCGGGCGCGATATCTTTGCCATTTTCGAAAATCTCACCACCTTGATACAGAATAAAATTAGAGAATTTACTATATTACCCCTAAACTAATATAAACTAATTTAAATTACTAGTGCATGATATGTAAATGCGAAAATGTGTCAGAATATCGCTTAATCGCGGTATCGACTAAATTTGGTCGATCACCCGATTAATTGACAATTATATCCAAATCACCTCCAAATTACTTCATTCCTCCTCTAATATCTTAATTCACCAATCACATTTCAAATAACTAAATTTCAGCATTGAAATCCCTCAATTTCTTTAGGTGAAAATTCGTTCATTACGGTGCACTTACACCATAATGTTTCCTAATCACTTTTCTCCCTTAATTATTCATTTTTCCAATTCATTTTCTTTGAAATTTAAACAACTCCTCCTTGATATTCAACCCTCATGGTTCGGCCAACAAAGAACCCTAGAGAAATTGAATATTTCTTTTGTGTTTTTATTCATAACCATGCTTAACTACCTTTAAACATTAACATAGTCTAAAATCAAGCCAATCCAACAGTAATTTCTTTTCAATACCCATTTTTCAGAATTGAATTCATCATGATAACTCAATATTCAACCATGGAAATTAAGAACAAAAGCATGGGTAAGCTAGGTATCAAAGAGAATTAAAGAAATTCTAACTTACCTAGCTTGTTTCCTTGATTTCTTCATTTTATCTTTGAATTTTCACCTAGGTTTTCTTGTTTTTCCCTTTGTTCTTCCTTTGTTCTTGTTTCTGGTTGCTTAGGCCGAATATGGTGAGGGAATTGGGGATTTAATGGGCTCATTTTTATAGAAAATAATAAAATAATCAAGCATGCCACGTGTCACATGCTTATTGGCCCATTTTTTTTTAACTTTTTGACTTTTTCTCCTAAATTTTCCACCACAAATATTCTTGTATTTATCCAATCCTACCACAAATAAAATCTCTTGGTCTTGACAAGTGTTGGGGTGAAAAAATTACCGATTTGCCCCTAGGGTAAAAAAATTACAATTTTGCCCCTATACTCCGAAATGTACCGAAATTACATTATTTTCATTTTCTAACCTCAAATAACACTAATATTGATCAATCTTAATCAAATTTGACAAAAATATTTTCTAAAAATTCCCGTTTGGTCTTTTAGTGGTAAAATTACCATTTGACCTTTGTGCTCCAAAAATATCGAGAATCACAATTTTTCACTGCTAAACATCATTTTATACTCCAATAATCATAATTATATTTCATATAATTATTCTTGGTCAAATGTGATCAAATCTTGGCTAAAAATCTCCATTTTATCATCAAATGGTAAAATGACCGTTTCGTCCTTAATCGGTCAATTTTTCCGATGGACTCCGAACTAGACCTTGAACTCCGAATCACTATTCTAAGTCATTCTGTGGGTTTCATAATTTTCAAATTTCTCTTAGAATTTCTATTTGAGCTAGTTCAAGATTCGATTTAACTTGGTTGTACCACTCGGTACAATACCGTCTTTTAACAAATTCAACAAGGTCTCACATATTTATAGTATTATAGGCTCATATCCTAATAAAACTCTACTTCTAGTTATCTAATACAATTAGATTAATTAACAAAAGATTTAAATAAAATATGTATTCTATTTGTAAACAGAACATGACTAGCTTAAAGTCCTAATACAAGTAAAAGAAGAATTTTATTATACCTCTAATTCCTAAATCAACTAAAATTAGCAAAAACTAAATTAAATAAAATACAATTCTAAACGCTCTTGCATCATTATTTCTATTAATCTTGCTTATCTAACAAGCCTTGAATAGGAAAACCAAAACAAAGCCTAAGCCTCATTAAGCCTGCAAGACTCTTAAAACTAATTCATACATCTTGGGCCTAAACTAAAATGAATTTGGCCTTATAGGCCCTCCATACTTTAACACATGCATGGTTATAGAATTTAGACCTAATGTGAACCGTGAACCACAAACCAAATTATCAATACGACAAATAATAAAATAAATAATAAAAAGTGGTAAAAATATATACAAATTAGTAAAATTGAAAACTATATCTACAATTGACTCTCTTTGAACATTTCTAAAAATCAATGAAAAAGATAATATAATGTTAAGTAGAGTGTTGATCTCACAAAAAATTGATCTAGAATTTTGAGAAATGAGGCTTTTCTCTTCTATTGGAATGAAGCTTTTTTTCCTCTTTCTTTTCTAGCTCTTTCTTTTTACCTTAGAATGTGTTTTACTAATTTTCTACCCATGCAAGTATACGTATTGAACAGATAATATAATGATACGTAGAGTGTCGATCCTATAGAAAATTGATTTAGAATTTACTAAGTATTAAAATTAAAACAATTTAATCTTATCTAAACATTAAAAGTAGATAACTAATTCAACTAGAAATTAATTAACCAAAACAAAACTAATTAACAATAATTAAAAATCAAAGCAAGAATGTACTTGGATAAAAATCTAAGCAAGAATATACTTGGATAAAAATCAAATCAAACAAATCTAGGATTACAATATCCCTTACACTTTCATCTAAATCTTACCTCTATTTCTTAAACTTATTCCAATGGGTTAAATTGCTAATATAGAGTCAATTATTTATAAGGCTCTTTCGATATTCTTATAAAAATATCCATTTTAACCAAAATACTATATCTCTATATGAATTAAAATTAAAACAGACTCATTAAGTTCAAGCTCTAATCTAGCTATATACGGCATATAGGTATATCTTTATCCTATACACAAATCAATTTATTCATCCAAGCACATAAATATGATTATATGTTATTCCAATTTTAGCTTACACTAAACTCCCTTTCCCAAGTTATATTTAGGCTCCTAAATCAATTTAATTGATGATTAGGCAATTTAAAGCTTTAAGAACAAATTAGAACAAATAATCCAACACCATTGAAAATAAGTACGAAAAAGATTAAAAATTTAAACTACATGTGGGTTCAATTGTAATCTTAAAAAAAATAAATTAGCTACTCATAATTGCAATAATAAATAAAAACATATGAAGTTTAGCCATCAAGAGTAAAAAGAATAATAAAAGCTAAGGAAAAAGAAAAAAAACAAAATTTGCAACTTTGATCTTCAATTTTCAGCCTCAACTTCTAATTTCTTGAGTCTCTCTTCGGGTTTTTGTTTTTTCTGCTAACTTCTTCTTAAGCTATTGTAACTTAACCTAATTTTCCCTAAACTAATCTACTTCCGCCTAATGACTCTTAATATGGGCTTAGAATAAGTGTAGAGCCCATAAAGCTTAAGTCAGTCCACATATTTTTCTTTCCTACAACAATTTGTTTTTTCAAATTTTCCTCTTCAACGTCGCGACACAACCCATTTATGCCGCGATGCTCCCTTGACTTCAGGCCTTTTCTTGTCAACTGCTACACTCTGTCAATTTCCAATTTAAGTTTCTCTATCTTAAAGGCAAAACTAGGCAAATGATCTGCATAAAAGTTGTAGCTCTGTCTCTTAGCTTTTCAATGGTCCAAGAATCAAGTTTCTTGGACATCAGGAGTGGAAATTATGCTTAAAATACTGCAACATGTATGAATAGGGCCTAGGCTCTTTAAACACCTTTCTTCTCCAAATTGAGTTTTATTCCTTTAAAGTCCTACGAAAACATAAAAATTAATAAATAATAACTAAAATAAGACAAAAAATAGTAAAATTTGCATAAAATAAAATACCTTAATAAAAATAAACTAATTAGGACAATAACTAAAAATAACAAAATCTTAATCTAAACTCAAGAAATTAGCAACTTTTAAAAATAATTTGAAATAAAAACAATTCTATAAAATAGAATTATGAAAATGAAGCTCATGGAGGTTTATATAGCCTTTCACAAGATCTAGATGTTAGGGAGAAAGGAGATTTCAAAATTCAGATCATTGGGACCACATGAGTCAAAACTGCTAGTCTTTGAGAATCGAGCATTGACCAACAAAGAAGTCGATTCTTTATGCCTTAGCTTTAGTCTCGATGCTCTTTGTTCCTTAAGAATCAACATTCATCAATCAAGAAGTCAATTCTTCTTTTCCTACTTCAATGCTAATACATTTTGTCTCACAAGAATTGAGCATTCCTTTTGTAACAAATCGATTCTTCATGACTTTTGAGCACTACTTTGAAATTTGAAACTTTGGTTTTCCTGTTCAAATTTTCCTTTTTTTTTCTCTAACAAGTTTCTCTCTCTTCTTTAGCTTCTTCAACAAGTTTCTAATTTTTCTCCTTTTGACTTTTAGGAATCAATCTTGGGAAACTTGAAAAGTCGATTCTTGTCATCTAATGCTTCTCCTTTATACCTCTGCCTTCATAGGAATAGACCTTTCGCTTCTTGAGTGCGCGTTCTTTTGAACCAGTAGCTTTCTGTTTCATAAGAATTGATGGTTCACTCATTGATAAGTTAATTCCTTCCTATTACATATAAGAAATATAACTCTCTATCTTTCAAGGAATCAATACTTCACTTTTAGAAGTTGATTCTCCTTTGTTGAAACTTGTTTTTAAAACATTCAAAAAATTTTATCTTTCACAAATAGTCTTAAAAACTCTTTGGGGAAAGTTCTTTCATATCAAGGATTTTTTTTTAGGCTCACAAACATATTTAAATTATTAAATTTTGTCATTTCAAAACTAAAACCAATTTCAAAGCTAATAATAATAACAAAAATAAAAATATAGGGCATCAAGGACAATTAATATAAAAACTTGTTGCATGTCACCATCATGTTATTTATCTGTCGTTGCATCCATTTAAATATATTTTGTACATGAGTTGAGGCCTTGATGAGAGGACTTTTCGAGAAGCTTGCAAAGGCGAATTCGCTTGAGAAATTCCTCAAGTCCCACTAATTTGATGAGTGGGCTCAAAGAATGTTCTTAATAAAAAATCTTTACTTGTATTTGGGTTTGCATTACATGAAAACGTTTTTACTCATAAATGATTACCCTGATGATGAGATTTGCTTGATAAGCTTGTGAAGGTGAGTTTTCTCAAGTAATTCCCTAAGTGAGAGAGTATATTTAGGTCCCACTAGTATGATGGGTAAATTTGAAAAATATTCTCAACAAAAGGTTTTCATTCGACATTATCGAAATTTATGTCATGCATTCCATAATCATATCATGTGCACGTCACACGTATACAAATAAAATAAAATATAGAATAATAAACAATTATTAAGGAAATACAAGAATAAAATTAAAATTCAGGTTAAAATAGGATAACATATAATTAAATGGTACAATTTGTGGAATGGGTGTCACAAGGGTATTAATCATGCCTTATGCATAACTGTACTCCCAAACTCAAATATAAAATTTACAGACTAGGTTTTTATTCTTTAGATGAACTCAAAATCAATTTAAGATCTTGTCGAATAGAACAAATTTAATAGATGACCAATCACACTTTACAAAAAAAAATTAGTGATGACTCCATTTCATGTCAAGGCAAACGAGTTCCTAAACCTACATGTTATGATAGCAACAAGTAATAATTTTTACTTAATAACTTTATTTTTTAAATTATTTTTAAGTTTATATTATTAAAGTGATATAAAGTTTATGCAAAAAGTTTATATTAATAAAGGGGTATTATTGTCCAATGTTCTACTTATGCAAGTATACGTATTGCAAACATAACATGATGATGAGTAAAGTATTATTCCCACAGAAAAATTATTTTAACTCTTTTTGTTAAGTACTAAAATTGACACATTATAATCTTATCCAATCAATTAAAAATAAAATTAAAACTAATAAACTAATAAACTAGAAATAAAACTAATCTAGAATCTATTAGCAAATTTATTTTATTCAATTTGAGCGACTATCAAATCTAAGATTATGATATCCCTCAATACTTCATCTGAATATTGTCTCTCTCTCTCTCTTAACTTAGTTTAATGGATTAAGTTGCTAGTCTAGAGTTCTAAATTATTGACAAGTCTCTGTTGAGTTTCTCATAAAAATACCTCTGCCAATTAATTTACTATATGTCTATGCAAATTATAGTGTAGAAAGATTCATTAAGTTTGTGCTCTAATTTTGGCTATGTATGGCTTGTATGTGTATGTTTACCCTTTATCCAAATCAAAACCACCTAATCAACTAAGTGTATTCGATCATATGCTATTATATTCAAAGTCTATCTAAATCTTCTTCGTCAAGGTTTAATCAAGGTTTCCAATTCAATTTAATTGATAGCTAGTCAATTAGAAGCATTAAGAATAGAATAAAATAAACAACTTAAGTCTATCAAATATAAGTGAAATAGAGATAAATAATTGAAACTATGTATTGAGTTTAATCATAATCTTAGATTAATAATTTAGTTCCCCATCAAGTCACATATCATCATCGAATAAAATTTAAACATTAAAACCAAGAGAATAAGAGAATAACAAAAAGATAGAAAAAACCAAGGATTGTATTCTTGATCTCCAAATCTCCTTGAATCCTTCAAATTCCTTCAATGACTTTGGGATTTGACTCTCAAATCTCAATTCGGTGTTTCTTCTCTCCCTTAAAAGTCTTTCGAAAGGTTATTTTTATAAGCTTTGAAGTTAGGCCAAGTTGGATGAAGAAAGAAGTAAATTCCAATCAAGCTATGTGGGTTGCAGCCTTGCCCAATTACTTAACAGAAATCGTAATTGCTCTAGAACTGTTACAGTAGTTCAAATTTAATAAGAGTTTTGACTACATTCCATGCCCAATTGGGTAAAGTAGTAGCAATAACAGTTATAGGTTTTTCTCTGATCTTTCCAATGGTTCAAGAATCGCTTCATTTGGAACTTTGTAGAGAGAGTTATGGCCAAAATACCAAAATATATGCAGTACAAGTCTGCACCTTAAAATTGCTCTCCTTCTTTCACTAAAATTCTTCTTTCATCAAACACCTACAAAAGCATAAATAAATTAATAACAACCTATTTTAACCACATTAACACCAAATTGAGTATAAAATCAACTAAGATTAGATTGACTTACCTAAATTAACTAATTTAAAATAATTAAATAAAACTTACTAATTTTTATGTATTATTACAAGAACTAAGTTAAATTATTATCAAAATTAAGCTCAAATAACTCTATATAATAGAGTTATTAGGTATAACATAATCTAATGTTTATATTAATAAAGTGATATAAAATGAAGTCATCCATGTATATGTATATAAAGTAATGAAAAATTAAAATACCAAAAAGAGAAGAGAAAAAGGACATAGAAAAGCCAAAAAAAAAAAAATCTAGTAATAGAAAGGAAAAATATAAAAGAAGGGCACTGTTAAAGTAACAGTAACCGTGAGAGGTACGGTTAACACAATAGTGGCAGCGAACATATAATTTCTTGAAGAAATCTAGAAAACGAGAGGGAGAGAGAATTTAAGAGAGACAATAGGCAGCGAAGGAAGAATAGATAAGTACAAGAATTTTGGGTCTCTTGCTGTTTAAATAGGTTACAATATCTGTTATACAAGGAAACTGTGTCCACTCATAATTATGGAGAATGATTATAAGGTCAATGCTATGAGTAAATGGTGTATACATTCTTCCAGGATAGATGCAACGTCTCTTTACAAAATTTCCAAGGTTCTTGCAACGGCATTGTACAAAAATTTTGCAGCATATCTGCGGCATTTTACAAAATTCTTCGTGGTGATGATTGTTGTCGCTGGCTATCTGCCATGGCCTTATCACAAGGTCAGCTTCGTTCCTGCTTTTTGTGCATTTTTTTTCGCCCTTGCTGCTGTTATAATGCTGAAGACAGGGGTCATTGCTTTGTTTATGTTTCGGCTCTTTTCTCTTTATTCTTAGTTCAGTTCTCTGTTTTGTTTTTTTGTCCAAACTGTGGGGATGTTAACAGACAGGGTTCATTTTGTTTTAGCCTGATTTTAGGCGGAGTCATTGCACTCTCTCTCTGGGCAGCAATTGCTTGTTTCTTGTATCTATCTTTTTAATATCACTGAAATTTGTTGATTGGCTGAGAAAAAAAAATTTTCTTGCTGTTGATTTGTTGTCATATTTATTGCTACTCTTGCTGATGATTTGTGAGAGATGATGGGTTGACGACGACTTGTTCTATATTTCTAAAATTGCCTATAATATCAGCAAGCAAAAAACTGAATTAAACTTTTAAAACTGATTTTCAATGGAGTGTTGTAACAGATCATATACAGTAATGGGAAAAGTGCTCCATAGGATTAAGAAATAATTTGTCATTATTCTATTATAATAAGGAATTAGATATTAACAAAGAAATTGATAAATACTTATGAATATTTTACTTTGATAGGGAAGTTCGATAATAAAACGTAGATAATACTTAGTTAGTATTTTATTTTAGTTCAGAATTTTATATTTACTAGTTTATCTTTGTCAACATTAGTTAAGATAAAATAATTAGTATAATAAATTAGTAAAGGTATATATGCTATTCACTTTTTATACTCTTAAGGATTCTTTTTAAAATAACCCCTCATAAATAAAGTGTATTTTGAAAATAGCCATTCCCATAATTTTAACTGTTTGTAGTTTTAAAAAATTAATTTTAGACAAAATTACCCTTAATGAAATCGGTCCATATTTTGGATTTGCGCTTCAAACTGACTTATATCCTTTGAGCTTTCCTCTCTAGATCATTCATCTCCGGAGCATTCCTCACCAAATACATGAAGAAAAACCTTTGAGCATTTTGAGTATTTTGAGCATTTTGGAATGGTTTTTGATGCACGAAGAAAAACTTTTGAACATTCCTTGCCAAGTAGGCATATTCGTTGATTATGTTGTTGAATGGAATATGGTGTGCTGTGTGAAGTTGTTGATTTTGTTAAATGGAATTTGATAGTTTTGGTGGTTTTGGATCGAACGTCGACTGGGCATGCATGACTGGTTGATAAGGTATGCATGATTGGTTTTAGGCATTGGGTTTAAGGGTTTTTGGCAACTGTTTGACTAGTTTATAAGGCATTATGTGACTGATTTTTAGGCATTGCATGACTAGTTGATAAGGCATTGTGTGAATGGTTTTTAAAGCATTGTGTGATTGGTTTTTAAGACATTATATGACTGATTTTAAGTCATTGCATGACCATTTTTAGGCATTGTGTGACTAGTTTATAGGCATTGCGTGACTGGTTGTTAAGGCATTGCATGACTGGTTTTTAGTCATTATGTGATTGGTTGGTAATGCATTGCGTGACTAGTTTGTAGGGCATTGCATAATTGGTTTTTAGGCATTGTGTTGCTGCTTAATAAGGCATTGCGTGATTGGTAATATTGGTATTGTGTGACTGATTTCTAGGCATTGCTTGGATATTAATGCTTTTTTGTTTTGTACTTAACTTTACTGCTTGTATTATGTATCTGTTTTGTTACTTAATCAGCCATGCTTCACATGTACTTCATTTATTTTCATTTATGTATGCAATGATACTGAAAACTAGTTCTTGTTTTTTAATCTTCCCTGATCATATTTGCTAAATGGATATATTATCTGTTTTCTGTTGTAGATGACCAGAACAAAGCAAGAGAATCTTGAAGCTTTGCTTCATGTTCTAAAGGACAATTAGGGCTTCAATGTTGGCATTAACATCTATTGTAATAAGACGAAATTGCATGTCATACAAAAAGTGCTACGGAAAAAAATGAGTTGGAAGTAGTGAATAAAACATGCTTCGAGAAGTTGATGGACATGTAATCAGAAAAGAGCATATTCTGCGCCAGTCTTGTGCATAACGTATTGCTGCACAGAATTGATGAACTTGACACCATTGAAAGTGAGTTATGGTTTACCATAGGCAATACCAAGGCACGTTTTTCTAAGCATCAGTTCTGCTTGGTGACAGGACTAAAGTTCGAGCCCATGCCAGATGTTATCTCACATCTCTACGAGGTCATCCCTAAAAGAATTCACCAGAGATATTGGGGAGTGGAGGACTAGGTGAAGCTCTAAAATGTGTTAGATAGGGTCGAGAAAGGCTAGTTTGATCAAAATGAAAATGCAACAAAGATACCTTTACTCTTAATGGCAAATAATATTTTATTTGGCCAAAACTACAGAAGATCGATGATTTTGTGATTGTTGTCATTGGTCGAGAACATTGATAAGTGGAATGCATTCCCATGGGGTACCTATGACTAGAGTCTTATCATGGACTACATATCGAGGGGTTTCCAAGTTCCCCTAGTGGGGACGTCTCAGAAGAAACAATGCCACTTATACGGATTTGCATAGGCACTACAAGTAGTACGCCCTAAAGTTTTCCATTTTCCTTTTCACTTAAAATTTTATTAGGTGATTATAATTGTCATGACCCGAAACTCCCATCGAGCCTGTGACAACCGCCACGACGTCTCGATAGGTATTCATACCCCGAATACCGACTGAAAGCTTGCAAGGCTTTTATATCAACTTTCTTACCTCCCTTATGAGCAACAGTTACTAAAATAATATTTTGAAGAAATAGTAATCATTTTCAAGTCAAAATTTGTTGAAAAGAGATTTCTACTACGTAGGGATATTTTTGTCATTTTTCTCTGAAATTTTCAAAATCGGCTAAAAATGTAGTATGTGGTGAAAAACACATATTTCATAATCGAACATAAATTTAGATGTCTAAAACTTTTACTTAAATTGAAATGGTAACTATTTGAATATAATAAAAATATTGAATAAAATATTCTATTTTCTTGTAAGATAATTTTTATAGAAAGTTACGTAAATAATTTTTAGGACGTAAAAGCAAAATAAATTCTTACGTATTGTAATAGAGATAACCAGAGTATGTAATTCAATATACATTGACCAGTGGGCCCCCGAACGACGAAATTGATCTAAGGCTATGAGTCGGAAAAACCTTTGACTTCCAAGGTTGCAACTCCAAAATTTGTCTCTGGACGATATCGTCTAAATATTGGCTATATTGAGCTTGAAATGGATGGAAATGAGGGTGGTGAGATTTTATAATCCCAGTGAGTAAACAAACATCACCCAAAATATCTAAAGTCGAGTAAATTGAGACGATTAAAACATTCCATCGTACTTTGATTTATAACATTCCAACTCATTTCAACTAAATGAAATAAATTCATTTTTACTCAATTAATTAATATGGCTTATGAATTTCTTAAAACTTGGCTTATGCCAAAACTCATACTCGACGACACCTTGATCAGAGGCATCCATCCGGGCCCACCAAGGTAATAAAATTTCATATACACATAAAACATATTTGTATGTTCGAAAAAGGCAATCGTTCCTTGGCGTTAGCTGAGTTCACTTTCACGTGGTGGTTTGGCGTGAAGTGAACTCTGTCATACCTCAAGATAACCCTTTATGCCTCTACAACTGAGATAAAGGTATATATAGTGGGGTTTACTGTGTCACCTCTAAATAGGCTGGTTCACGGAACCCGGTTACTGCAGTAGTGAATAATCCACCAATTGAATAAAAGTTTCAATAGCATGAATGGGCAATTTCATTGCTAACCAATTTATCAGAATAAAATAAACAATTCACATTTTTCAATACAATTATCAATGCAGCCAATCATGCCATAATATCATAAGCTATTTAATTCAAAACATAATTTACAATAAAGCGTGTGGTCTCTAATTACTCTAATTTCAAATCAGTCATCAAAATTTCAATTAAATTATAAAGATTCAATTTATTTTATAAATTCACATTTTTCTCATAAAACAATTAATTCACCATTTAAAATAATTTTTCACAAATCATCAAATTGAGTAAAAATTACTCTAGATAATTAAGGCGATAATAAGTTTACTCACAGTACTAGGAGTCGATGTACTTCTAATCCCAATCTTCGAGTACAATCTCTGTACTTTTACCAGTGTAGTTTGCTCACCCCCTATCCATCATGCGTAACAAACAATTCATTGAATTGGTGCTAAATTAATATAAAACCAAATCAGGCTCTATTCTAATGTGTAAAATGAAATATGAAATGCTCGGGTGACTATCTAGATACGGTATCTTTTCGAAATTCCATTGTATACCTAATTAAATCGATATTGGCCTCATTTGATTTTCACCCAATTAATTGGCCAATATACCCAATTCAACTCCAATTCGTTTCATTTCACTTTCAATACTCCAATTATATCCAAAATACTAGTCAATTAACATGAAATGAGGCAAAACCACATTCACATTTCATTTTGGAATATTCGGCCATAAAATGTCCACCACCAATAAAATTTTCCAAGCTTGATTCTCACACCATAATTCATCAATTCCTAACCAAATTCACTTAGAATAAAATTAATTTCAGCATCAACTCACTACATGAAGAATTCGACCAATGATGATTTAATATGAAATTTGTGGTTTCATGCTAAATACCATTATTTTCGGTTTCTATCATCACCACTCATTAAAACCATTCAATTCTAACCAATTAACATAGAATGTCACAAAATTCCTCCCCCATATTCACTCCCTAAAATTCGGCCTTGATGGGTTTCCAAAGAATATGTGGTTTTTTCACTTCATTTCCTTTCCAAACATGACAAACTAGCTAAAAATACTAACATATCTTAAAATCTACCTAAAATCATCATCAAATCTTCTCTCTCTAAAATGGGTCAGCCATGAATCTTTCATGAAACCATGTAATCCAACCATGGAAATTGAAAAATAAAGCATAGGAATGATAGAACACAAGCTAGAATTAAGGAATGTTACCTTTAATCGGTTGAATCCTTGAAATCTCACACTTTTCTCTTGAATTTCTCACTTTAGGGTTTTGTTCTTCTTCCTTTCTTTATTTTTCCTCTTTGGCTGAACCTTTTGAAAAGAAATGGGCTGGTTTTATGCCTTTTTTATAAAGAAAATAATAAAAATTACTCACAGTACTAGGAGTTGATGTACTCATAATCTCGATCTTCGGGTACAATCTTTGTACTTTTACCAGTGTAGTTTGCTCACCCCCTATCCATCATGCGCAACAAACAATTCATTGAATTGGTGGTAAATTAATATAAAACCAAATCAGGCTCTATTCTAATGCATAAAATAAAATATGAAATGCTCGGGTGACTATCTAGATACGGTATCTTTTCTAAATTCCATTGTATACCTAATTAAATCGATATTAGCCTTATTTGATTTTCACCCGATTAATTGGCCAATATACCCAATTCAACTCCAATTCGTTCCATTGCACTTTCAATACTCTAATTATATCCAAAATACTAGTCAATTAACTTGAAATGTGGCAAAACCACATTCACATTTCATTTTGGAATATTCGGCCATAAAATGTCCATCACCAATAAAATTTTCCAAGCTTGATTCTCGCACCATAATTCATCAATTCCTAACCAAATTCACTTAGAATAAAATCAATTTCAACATCAACTCACTACATGAAGAATTCAGCCAATGATGATTTAATATGAAATTTGTGGTTTCATGCTAAATACCATCATTTTCGGTTTCTATCATCACCACTCATTAAAACCATTCAATCCTAACCAATTAACATAGAATGTCACAAAATTCTTCCCCCATATTCACTCCCTAAAATTCGACCTTGATGGGTTTCCAAAAAATATGTGGTTTTCTCACTTAATTTTCTTTCCAAACATGACAAATTAGCTAAAAACACTAACATATCTTAAAATCTACCTAAAGTCATCATCAAATCTTCTCTCTCTAAATTGGGTCAGCCATGAATCCTTCATGAAACCATGTAATCCAACCATGGAAATTGAAAAATAAAGCATAGGAATGATAGAACACAAGCTAGTATTAAGAAATGTTACCTTTAATCGGTTGAATCCTTGAAATCTCACACCTTTCTCTTGAATTTCTCACTCTAGGGTTTTATTCTTCTTCCTTGCTCTCTTTTCCCTCTTTGGCTGAACCTTTTGAAAAGAAATGGGCTGGTTTTATGCCTTTTTTTATAAAGAAAATAATAAAGAAATAAAAGCTTGACACGTGGCAAAATCTCATTGGTCCATTTTTTAAAATACTTATCCTTTACTCTTTATTTCTCCACCAAAAAAATGCCATAATTATCCTTGATATAAAGATGTTAATGGCTGAAATCTTGGGACTTGACAAATGTCAAATGGTGTAAAATTACAATTTTGCCCCCGGTGTAGCAAAATTAGCATTTTGCCCCTATGCTCCGAAAAATACTAGACTTACCACTTTTCACTTCTCAATCTCAAATTATACTCCAAATGATCAATCTTAGTCAAATGTGATCAAAATATTTTCTAAAAATTCTCATTTTGTCCTCGAGTGACAAAATGATCATTTTACCTCTATATCTCAAAAATTTCGGTTTGACTCCAAATCAATCCTCGAACTCCGAATCATCATTTTAAGTTATTCCTGGACTGTAAAATTTTTAGTTTAACCTTAAAATCTCTATTTGGACATGTTTGAGGATTAAATCAACTTAATTGTACTTCTAGGTACAATACCGACTTTTGACTATTTTTCGAGGCTTTCCAAGTATGCAAACATGTTGTCCATTACATGTATACATGGCAAGTATTTTAGGGCTAAGCTTGACAATAATGTTTATAATTGACTTGCAATTCTAGGTGTTGAAGGCCATTCTTGTTATTTGAAGCAACTTTGGATCCTGTCGCCAATTTGAAGACACTTATCCACGAACGCTTAGATGGTATTACAAGGAGATGCCCACAGGCTTCCACAAGATCATTGTCGATTTAGAGAGTGGAATGATACTATTTTTATTTTTTATTTTTTTTGTTGTCATATGTCAACTATCTTTCAACCCAATGGAAATGTATGTTTTGGTGCAGTTGTGTGCATTATGGACCTTCGAGAGAATCGTGGAGGAGAACTTGGAGCCATATTGGGCTAACATTGATGTCCATTTATCCCAAGGGCATCAGCACGTTCCATTATGGCATTTGGAGTGCCGAATGGCTTTCAGGTTTCGAGCAAAGGCTAAAGAAGATCATGTTGCGTAAGGAAAAGAGAATTACAAAAGCCATTAAGGTAAAGCGCATTATGGACGAGGTGGTCGATACTCCTTTTGCTGCTTAATTCACTCTTGCTACTCAATCCTTGCATGATGATTAGATGCATACGACGTTGCATCCTCAAATGCATATAGTCATATAATGTTAATTGAAATGGCTGAGGAAAAAGTGGAAGAACGACTTACAGTTAATGTAGCTAGAGATCTGGCAAGAGATGCAATCAATGTACTTGGAGATCCAGTGGGAGATGCAATCAATGTAACATTGATTAGTATGTTGATTTCTCAACCATTTTGAGGTATGAGCTTCTAGCTTTTTTTCATTTTCAACATATAGCATTTATGATGTATTTGATGTTTTAATGTGTTTAATTTCTATCACTATGTAAGATGGGTCATCGGTCAACATGATGTAAGTGCAATGAAGATGGCGATACCCATGAGGTTAATGGTGATGAGCTAGCTAGTATAGATTGGAGGATGAATAGTGATAAGCCAATTCGTTCAGATTTGCACTAGGGTGGTGATAAACCAATTGGTTTGGATTTACATACAAGTGCCGAGCAATCCCAACCAAGCTTGTATGTCCCTCTGGCTTAAAGCACACCTTCATCTGCAGCCCTACATCATGCTTAGAGCACACCTTTTCTTACTTAGAGCACAGATCTTCTTGAGTCTCCACATCCTACTCATAGCATACTTTCACTTAAGGTTCCACATCATGCTCAAAGCACACCTTCTCTTAAAACCCCACATTTACTTTTGATTGAAGATGCACGAATGAGCATTGACCAGTAAATAACTAATGAGCCTTTACGTTAACCCTTTATTAGTCCAACTCAAAAAGAAAGACTTGTAGAAGGAAAAATATGAGCACTTCAAGAGTAACAAGTACACCAATTAAGATGAAAACATAACATGATATTAGGTAGTATAGTTCGAAATAATTAAATATAGCGACCTTTTGACATTGGTATTTTATATGTGCAGGGTTAACATGATAGGCATTGAACGGCAAGATAGCTTTGAATTTTTCAAGCTATTGGAGAAAAAAGATGAGTGAATGAACAACCAACGCATTGACACATGCGTCAGCGTTATGTGTAAGCGTAGTTGTGAGCACCATACCTTATTGTACAAGTAGAACATATGCATTTTTGACACACTTTCTATGTAAGTATATTATAATGATTTTTAATTAATAAAATAGTTGTTTAAAGGTTTAATTTATGGCGTCTAACTATTGAGTGTAACTTAATTGACAAGATATTTTGCATGTCATGTGCCTTGAAATGGAAATTAAATCCTCTGATTCAAAGTTCAAGTTGAAAAAAGTGGTTATTCCTGAAGTTCTTCTTAATTATGTGAGGGTGACAATCCTCCACGTAGAAAGCCATGGCATGAGGTCGACTCGATCTTGGCATTGTGCCATTTTAACGACCACTAGGTTGTAGTGCATATCAACTTGGTCAACTAGGTTATAACGTTGGTGGACTCCTCACATGATCATTTGGATGCAATTAAGTCCCTATTACGTAAGGATCAAATGCGTCCCCTAATCGTGCTGATTCCCATTATATGTCACCAGTCCGGTTACTTCAATTGAATGCGTCGTAAAGCACAACCTTGGATGCAAATAAGTTGGCATTTAAATTGTTCAACCCTGGAACAAGGGGATGGCAGTAGTTGTGGGGACTAGGTAATTGCTACAATGGAATGGCTAATCGATACGCATGACTTGATGCTGAGGAATGACGCCATTAAAGGGCTCAAGAAAAGATATGCATTAAAGATTTTTGCTAACAGTATTAAGATAGATTAATCACAACATGCAAAGTAACTTTGTTTATTCTTTTTATTCAAACTTAAGTTTGTGAAGTAACTTTGTTTATTATTGATCCAAAGCATTGAGGTTTAAACTTTTGAATTCTTTATAACATTACAATTATGGAAATCATATCTTTTGTAAATAGGTTAAACAATTTATAATCTAGAACTAAATATGAGTATAGCATATTGGCATTGCGTGACAGGTTGATAAGGAGTTGCGTGACTCAATATTGGACATTACATGACTGGTTATTATGTATTGCATGATTTAGGCATTGTGTGACTGACTTTCAAGCATTATTAGGCATTGCATGACCCCACATCTGGCATTGCATTGCGTGACTTAAGCATTGTGTGATTAGTTTTTAGGTAACTGCGGGATCAGTTTTTAAGCATTGTCTAACTGATTTTTAGGCATTGCATGACCCCACATCCGACATTGCATTATATTGAACATGATTTATTTACAATTTTAAGGCTTTTAAACACCTAAATTAAATGCTTGCCAACTTAAATCATCAATGTTATAAGCAAAACCATGAAAAAGAAATTGAGAAATTAGCAATTTCTTCCCATATTAAGTGAAGCAAATTGACAAAAGCTTATAATGTTATTCCTCCCTTCAACATTCTCATCCTCTATTCTAAAATTAATCAATTCTATTAAAGGCTAACTTCCCCAAGAAACAAAATAGTAAAATATTTCTTGAAAATAATGGAAGTATAAAGCAACATGTTTTCTTCTCTTTTTTTCCCATTTTGTTTATAGTTTGGGAATTAACTGCTATATGTTTCTATCAATGGCAAAGCCATGTCACTTGGCAATATCATGCTTTTATCAATGGTAGAGAGTTTTATAGTTTCATGATACATGTTCATTGATCATATTAAAACATTAATGAGATATAAGAAAAGTAATTAGCAAGTATGTATTGAAAAGTAATTAACAATGATGTTACACGTTTTATTTGTTAACGGCAATGGACCATACATATTGGGATAAACATCAAGTTCATAAATAGAGATCAAAATATCATAACAGGAGTATTTTGGCTTCACTAATTAATTAGCATACAAATCATTGTATATGTGATACACTTCATTCTGAGGAGTTATTATCTTTGTCTACGAGACCCCATGTGTTCTTAAAGTTTGTCATTCGCATTGGACAACTGTTACATGTGTGCCCAAATTGCCTACAAGTTGAACATGCTTTTGGTCATTGTTGTCGTTGAGGCGTCGACTGACTAGAAAATGGTGTCGGATTTATCGATGGAATTGTAAACAACATTAAGCAATTTTGTCTATTATGATCGTAGCTCTTGCATTATGAACATCTCTATTGTCAATTCCTTTCCCCAACCGACTGAATTTTTTTCCTCCTAGGTCTTCTCGCTTGACCTCACCAAAGTGGTTGCAAAACAACAATTTGTTTCACATCAAAGGGGATCTCCCAGTCATTGGGATGCCCAACTGGGCAAATGGGAATAACATAGCCCTCCACCCAAGATCGAGTCTTGTAATAATCCTAGCAAAATTCAATGGTTGCATGTTTGTAGTTACTGTGAAGATAATGAACTCACAGTTGAGGATCAATGTAAAAGTTCAATTCATTACAAAGTAAATAAAAAACATGGATATTCGTACCCTATAGTTACCATGGCATGGTTGCAGGGGAATAGATTGGTTTGGAATTCCCCACATGAACACATCTTGGTGGACAAGTTATCTACTCTGTCCTTACTCCTACTTATAACTTAAAACTCCACTCAATCAATTGCTTAAGTAGAAAGTGACATGCTTCATTGAATTGTGTGTTCAACAAATAGATAACCTAAAGGATAAAAGGTGTGGTCAAATTGAAGGTTTTCCTTATGCCGTTCATGGAACTAATGCTCAAACATGCCTCTAATTCACTCGATCAAGACGGTGATTGGCATTTTTCTTTCCTAACTTAGACACAAGTAAATACACTCTATAATGTTGGATGTCGTGAGTTTGTAGCACTTTACTATTGACCGTGCATGTGCCTATCTCTTAGAGCATAATTTAATAAGGTGGCCATAAGCATCCTTGCAAATCTGTTTCAACTGCTTCATATGTTTATTGAAATTAGCTATGTTGTAGCAGTAGGCTATAAAGGTGATAATCACTGTAATATCTTCGAGCTTGAACTTGTTTTTATACGTTTTTTCCTAAGTGGCAACTGCATAGATCGTGGTTTGCATCACACTACACTTTTGCAATTGTATTCTTAATGCTAAGATGCTGATTAGAAATGAACATTGCATTTCCAAGACAACCAATTGCACGATGCAATTGGGTAAGAATCACTATTAGTGTAAAGCTTGCAAACCAATTGTTTTTGAGCTTGTAAAACACTATATTAATTTGTCATATTTCATGTTAAATACATTATAGATAGTTTTTATATTGTATGAGGTATTTCTTTATCCATAAGTTTATTTATAAAGAGTTATGAAAGACTTATGTAGATAAAGTCCTTGGAACATAATGGCCTTGCAAAAAAATTATAAAGGTTATAATTATGAGATTCTTACGAATCAAGGCCTTGTTCCTAAATATATTTCTAGTCATTGCATTGTTAAGAACAAAAACATTGACAATGATCAAAGACTAGTACATGTTAAGCCTCCTTACTTCGAAAGTAAGTAACTGACCTCATAGGTTAAAATATGTGAGATATTTGGGGATAATGTGGCTACTTGTTAAGGAACAAGTTCACTGAACATGACTTACTATGAGAGTTCCATTTGGTATTTCACTCAAGTGTTTATGGAAATACTCTCATGTGTTAGTAGTGTAAGTAATCCTTAGACTTGTGATACCGGGTCATCTTGTATGTGAATTATCGGACTTTGATTTCACCTTTAGGGTTTAGAGGTGACCAGATGCCTAAACAGAATACTTTTGGGTGTGGCATGAAGCATGCAAAGATGAATAAGTAGTCCAAAGAAAATTCATCACCTCAAGTGATTTGAAGGAGACATATGTCATTTGCTCCTGACTTATATTGACTGAAAGTCTTTGGCCAAGGCAATCTTGATAGGTTAATATAGAAGCTACATGACTAATATAGATAAGTTAGAAAGTAGACACCGAGCCAGACTTTCTATCTATTCAGGATATATGATGAAAGGATCGAATTGCAGAGAGATATTGCACACTAAAAGGTTAGTTAAACAATGTTGACTCTCCTAACATTTGGGTGGTCATGGTGTATGGCTATATGTCGTTCATAATCTATAAATATAAATATAAATTCTTAAATGAGTTAATTTATATTTATTGTCAATATGTTGGGTGCCTAATGAGTTACACTCATAAGGTGAATTGTCGAAATTAATTTGAGTTTAATTGGATGTGAACTAATTGATTATATAAAAGCTTAATTCAATTAAGTATTAGGCTAAAACAAATATGATTTGATGGAGTATTAAATAAATGACCAATTAGCTCAAGACATTTGCTAATTCTTGTTGGAAATAAAGTAGGTCAATTCACTCCATAAAAGAATCTTTCAGTCGCCTCCTGAACATACAAAAGAGTTCTACTTTTATCTTCTCATGTGTTGAGATAGGATCACAACCAAAATGAGAGAAACACAAGGGAGTTTAAAGTTGAAAGTTTGCTAGTGCCAACATTGGCTTAGGGATTCACACACTTTTACGAAGAGATTTTGGCAAATCATTATGTAGATCATCATTAGATATAGGACAATTGTGTTGTTATGGTTTGATAAGTCCTAGTTGTTGTACAAAAGTTAAAAATGAAAAGCCAAGGAGGATTCCACCTAAGAGAGCAGACACCAAACTTTCAGCTATGTCGAAATCTTTCTTTTATGATTTTTCTAGATTAGTTTCAATTAAAGTGATCCATGGCTTAGGGGATTAAATTTTAATATTCTACTGCTCATGATTCATCTTAGCATGATTTGAATCCCCTTCAGGGGTATCAAAGCCAACTTAAATTGATTTAATCTAATTTTGTGTTTAGTTGTTGAAGATTACAAAAATTGTTTTTGTTTATATGTTGATATGATGCTAAGTGTGAAAAAATTTTTAGAACAATTATGAATGGATTTTTCAAATCTGATTTATGTTTCAAAAGGCCTTTAATGTCTTGATTTGTGGATTTAAAATCTAGATTTAATAAGTCTTTAAAGTTTTTATAGATTTGTTTTAAGAAAATTCAAATCTAAAAAATTAGGCAGCATAATGTGATTTGTTTTGAAAATTTTTTTAAGGGATGCAAAATTTGTGCTTGATTTTTTAAGGGTAGAAGGTCAAGAGGGTGATCTTAACCTCTGAAAATTTATAGAATTTAATCACCTCGTTTGGGTGGTGATCTTATGATGTTTCTGAACAAACAATTTGCTAGAATTTTATTCATGTGTGACAAGGACTCTTGAAAATCATAACTGTTTTTACTCCAAATTTGTTGAGATTTTGATAGCTTTTTGGTATGATGTTTGGGGCATGGAATGTCTTTGAATTGGTGCCAGAATCGCAACAAACAATGGAGAATGGAGCTCCAAAGAATTTGAGACAGCATAGGTGATGCAGACCCAATAAAATTGCACTAGCTTGTGCAATTTTTTTTATATAATTAGGATTTGTATTAATTTGTTTATGACTTGGATTTAAACTCCTACTTGTCGTGGAATATATCCTAAAGAGTTTATGATTGCTCCAAATCAAGTTCTAAAATCATATTGGCTAAGAAATGGGACTCTTAACCATAAAGATCTAATTCTAGTTGGACTGGGATTGAAAAAATTGAGGACAACAAGGATTAAATTTTCTAATAACATTAGAAAGCTTAACTGGATTAGAATTCCTTGTGAATATTAAATTTCTAATATGATTAAGACTTCGGTTGAGAGTAAAGGTTAGATTTAAATTCGTAGTCCTAAAATGTTTAGGATTACTAAGTCTATACTAAATTGAATTCCTAGTAGGACTAGGCCTTCAAAATTAGCACAAGACTTCTTATGGGATTAAGACATCAAATTATTTGGATTAATATTTTCAGAGGTTGAGTGAAATTATTGCCAAGTGACATAAAAGATCTTTAATTTGAATTAAACATAAGTTTTATATGTTCATTATATGATTATGACTGTAAGAGGATGATTATGGACTCATGCCTAATGTGATTGTGGATGGTTAAATTATTTTCATGACATTTACTTAATTAAATAAGGTATACACATCATTTCTTATCTTTTAATTTTCTAGGCTTGTAAAATTTTTTCCTCATCTAATTCCCCTCAAATGTAACTTAAGGTTTCTTTACTATAAATGTATTTAGTTACATTATAATGTAAAATTAGGTTTAGTGAGGAAATTGTTTTTTAACTCGAAGATGGAGATTTAAAGGAGCCATGAAGATGCAAAGAGATTACAAGCAAGCTTGGAGAAGACAATGTATGTAATCACCTACGATTTGACTAACTAATTTCCTTCGATGGCTTAAGGAAATTAAATTAGATAAAAGTCCATAATCATCCTAGTAGTATACATATGATAGATTTATTTTATGTGATATTATAAATGCTATGCATGCCAAATTCGATGAGACCTAAATAACAAGATAAAAGCAACAACAAAATCCCTTATTAAAATATTAAGTCACATGCTTCGTATGATTAAGTTGCCTTCTACCATATAACAAGATAACCAAGCTACCCTTTTAATTGGAGATTTGTTGAGTCACTCAAGGTCAAACTTTTACACGAGCACATTTAAGCTATTGGTGGGTCTTAACTAAAATTGTATGGTTTGAATGTGTCACACTTGATCACATGATCTTAGAGGCAAGGTTAAGGGAAATACATATGATGCATTTAGATAATGAGTTGTCACCTAATTGATTTAGGAGTTGTATGGAAATTCAATTGATAAGCTATGTTATCTACCCAATTAGGTTTATTGTGATTTGTTAAGTCACTCAAAGTTGCAATAAGTTGAAAAGGGTCTTAACCCACTAGAAATGCCTAATAGAGATTTGTGTATAATAGTGAGTACTATTATACGAAAAATTAATGAGAGAATCAATGTAAGATTTAATACCTTGTCTTAAATTGGTTAATAACATGAAAAACTAATATAAATGCTTTTTCTATATTTATAGGTTAGAATTGGTATAATAATAATCGCTACTTTGCTTGGCATACTTGATGCCATTAGTCTAAAATGTTTGGACTGGTATATCACTTTGAGAAAAGTTCTCAATAAATGGAAGGGTGCAATCTTGACAAGTAAAGAGATAACTTTAAATATGATTGAGCTTAACCTTTCTATTGCTAATCCTAAATCTTGGATAATAGATTTAGAAAGTGGATCACATTTATGTACTAACATAAAGGCTTTAAGAGATGGTAGAAGGCTTAGTAAAAATGAGGTAGTCCTAAGAATGGGCAATAGTGCAAAAATTGCTACAGTTGCTGTTGGGACTTGTGATTTTATTTTATCGTCGGGCTTAATGCTGGAAATAAAAGAGTGCTGTTGTGTACTAGCATTACCTAGAAATACCATTTCAATTTCATACCTAGCTAAGAATAATGATTTCAAATTTAGTATAAAGGGCAATAATTGCACTATCATTCTAAATGATATCTTTTATGGATCTGCAACATGTCATGGAAGACTTTATGTTATGGATCATAATAACCTATTGCTCAATATAGATGTCAAGAAAGTAAAGAAAGATAATCCAAGCCAAACCTATATCCAGTATTGTAAACTTGGTCATACTAATGAGACAAGGATAGCCAAATTGCATAAACAAGGTTATCTAGATCCAGTTGATTATGAATCATATGAAACTTGTGAATGTTATCTCTTAGGTAAGATGACTAAGACTCTCTTTACTGGAAAATGTGAAAAAGTAAATGTGCTCCTAGGGTAATACATTCGGATGTATGTGGACCTTTAAACACACCAGCCAAAAAAGGTTATTCATATTTCATTATGTTTACAGATGACCATTCTAGATTTGGTTATATGTACCTAATTATCACGATCTGGAACTTCCATCGAGCCATTGACAACCGTTGCGACATCCCGATAGGCACTCAATACCCAGAATGCCGACCAAAACCCCGCAAGGCTTTAATACTAGTTTTCTCATCTCCCATATAAGCAATCTTTGCTAGACCTCATATCTTAAAGGATTTTAAGCTTTTTCCCACTCAAACAGTAGAAAAATAATTTTCACCTCATAGGGGCAATCTGGTCATTTTTTCTTAAAATTTTCGAAACCAGCTAAAAATGTAATATATGGATGAAAAACACATAATTCATAACCAAGCTTAAATTTAGATGTCTAAAATCTTCATTTTAAATGAAATTAAAACTATTTGAAAATAATAAAAATATTGAATAAAATATTCTATTTTCTTGTAAGACAATTTTTATAGAAAGTTACGTAAATAATTTTTGAGACATAAAAGCAAAATAAATTCTTACATACTGTAGTAAGAATAACCAAAGTACGTAATTCAATATACATTGACCAGTGGGCCCCCGAACGATAAAATTGATCCAAGGCTGAGAGTCGGAAAAACCTTTGACTTCCAAGGTTGCAACTCCAAAATTCGTCTTTCGACGATATCGGCTAACTACTAGCTATCCTGAGCTTGAAATAGATGGAAAGGAGGGTGGTGAGATTTTATAATCTCGGTGAGTAAACATATATCATCTAAACTATCTAAAGTCAAGTAAATAGAGACGATTAAATAAATCATCATAAAATGATTCATAACATTTCAGTTCTTTTTACTAGATAAGATAAGTTCATCTTGTTTGAAAAATTTATATGGCTTATGGTTTCTTGAAAGCTTGGCTCATGCCAAAAAAAGTCATACTTGGTGACACCTTGATCAGAGGTGTCTGACCGAGACCGCCAAGGCTGTTGAAATTTCATAATTTCTCAAAACACAACCATTCCTTGGCGTTGGCTGAGTCCACTCTCATGTGGTGGTTCGGCGTGAAGTGAACTCTGTCATACCTCAGGAGTTACCCTTCGCGGCTCTCATCAAAGGTATAATATAATGGGGTTTGCCGTGCCGCTCTAAATAGGATGGTCCATGGAAACCCGTCACTGCAGTGAAACTTCTACAACCCACCAATCAATCAAATCTCCAATTGCATGATATGACAATTAATTCACTACACAGTTTATCCAGACAAAGCAAAAAATTCATAAATTTCAACACAAATATCAATTCAGCCAATCATGCCATTTTATCATAAGCCATTTAGTTCATATCATAATTTTATAACACAGTTCGTAGTCTCCAATTACTCAAATTTCAAAATCATTATCCGATTTTCACATCAATTTATAAAAATTCATTTTATTTGCTAAATTTACATTTTTCTCGTAAAGCAAGACAATTCATCATTTAAATTCAATTTTCCACAAAATCACCAAATTGTATAAAATTACTCTAGATAATTGAGGCGATAATAAGTTTACTCATTGTACTAGGAGTCGATGTACTCCTAATCCCGTTGTCGGGTACAATCTCTGTACTTTTACCAATGTAGTTTGCTCACCATCTATCCATAATGCACAACAAACCATTCACTGAATTGATGCTAAATTAATATAAAACCAAATCAGGCTTTTATTCTAATGCGTAAAATGAAATATGAAATGCTCGGGTGACTATCTAGATACGATATCTTTTCTAAATTCCATTGTATACCTAATTAAATCAGTATTGGCCTCATTTGATTTTTCACCTGATTAATTGGCCAATATACCCAATTCAACTCCAATTTGTTCCATTTTACTTTCAATACTCCAATTATATCCAAAATACTAGTCAATTAACATGAAATGTGGCAAAACCGTCTTCACATTTCATTTTGGAATATTCTGCCACAAAATGTCCACCACCAATAAACTTTTCCAAGCTTGATTCTCATACCATAATTCATCAATTCCTAACCAAATTCACTTAGAATAAAATCAATTTCAACATCAACTCACTATATGAAGAATTCGGCCAATGATGATTTAATATGAAATTTGTGGTTTCATGCTAAATACTATCATTTTCGGTTTCTATCATCACCACTCATTAAAACCATTCAATCCTAACAATTAACATGGAATGTCACAAAATTCCTCCCCCATATTCACTCCCTAAAATGTAGCCTTGATGGGTTTCCAAAGAATATGTGGTTTTCTCACTTAATTTTCTTTCCAAACATGATGTCAGTTAAAAATCCACTACGCAAGTATACGTATCGAATAGACAGTATATCAACAAGTAGAGTATCGATCCCACGGAGAATTGATCTAAAACTTTACTAATTACTAAAATTAAAACAATTTAATTTTATTCAAATAATCTAAATTAAGTGATTAAATAAAACTAAAATTTAATCTAACAAAAAATCAAAATAATAATAACTGGAGAAAATATTAAATTAAACAAGCCTAGGATTACAATATCCCTCACACTTCATCTAAATTTTACTTCTCCTCCTTAACTTATTTCAATGGGTTGAATTGCTAACCTAGAGTCCTAAATTATTTATAAGGGTCTCCCGACTCGTCCTATAAAAATATCTATTTTAACCAAAACATCATATCCCTATGTGATTTGAAATTAAAACAGACTCATTAAGTTCAGGCTCTAATCTGGCTACATATGGCCTATAGGTATATCCCTATCCTATACGCAAATCATTTAACATGATCATATGCTATTCCAATTTTAGTCTACTCTAAACTCCCTCTCCCAAGTTTGTTTAGGTTCCTAAATCAATTTAATTGGTGATCAGGCAATTAAAAGCATTAAGAACAAATTGAAATAAACAATTCAACTCCCATTGAAAATAAGTAAGAAAAAGATTAAAAACTTAGACTACATGTGAGTTCAATTGCAATCCTAGAAAAAGAAAATTAGCTACTCATAATTGTAAAAATCAATAAAATTGTATAAAGTTCAACCATTGAAAATAACAAGAAGAATAAAAGCTAAGGAAGAAAACAAAATAATTGCCGCTTTGATCTCCGGGTTTCCGCTTCAACTTCTAGCTTCTTGAATCTCCAAAGGTTCTCCTCAGTTCTTCCCCCCATTTAAGTTCTTCCAAAACATCCTATTTATACTACAAACTTAACCTAAATTTTTCCAAGTTGACCTAGGGTTTAATTGGGCTTAAAACATAATGAGAGGCCCAAAAAATCACTTAACAATCTTTACAAATTTCCATTCCCGGCACAGTACGTCCAGCAACTTTGCGATGCGATTTTCTCTATCTTCGAGGCAGAAATGGGCAAAGTGATCTTCATGAAAGTTGTAGCTCTATCTCTTATCTTTCCAATGGTCCAAGAATCACAGCAATTGGAGTTCTGTAGCTCGAGATATGGCTAAAACACTGAAGTATATGCAAGCAGATTTCTGGATCTTTCAGCACCTTACTTTCCAAAATTAAACCCAATGACTTTAGGTCCTACCAAAAATATAAAAACTAATAAATATTAACCAAATTAAAGGAAATAACATAAAATTAACTAACTTACTTAAAAATAAACTAAATATAAAAATAACTAAAAATTAAGTAAATTACAATTAAAAACTAAGGACTTAGCTAAAATTTAATAACAAAATTAGAATAAAATAATTCTATAAAATAGAATTATCACATGACAAACTAGCTAAAAACATTAACGTATCTTAAAATCTACCTAAAGTCATCATCAAATCTTCTCTCTCTAAAATGGGTCAGCCATGAATCCTTCAGGAAACCATGTAATCCAACAATGGAAATTGAAAAATAAAGCATAGGAATGATAAAACACAAGCTAGAATTAAGAAATGTTACCTTTAATAAGTTGAATCCTTGAAATCTCACACCTTTCTCTTGAATTTCTCACTCTAGGGTTTTATTCTTCTTCCTTTCTCTCTTTTTCCTCTTTGGCCGAATCTTTTGAAAAGAAATGGGCTGGTTTTATGCCTTTTTTATAAAGAAAATAATAAAGAAATAAAAGCTTGACACGTGGCAAAATCTCATTGGTCCATTTTAAAAAATATTTATCCTTTACTCTTTATTTCTCCACCACAAAAATGCCATAATTATCCTTGATATAAAGATGTTAATGGCTGAAATCTTCGGACCTGACAAGTGTCGGGTTGTGCAAAATTACAATTTTACCCCTAGTGTGGTGAAATTAACATTTTGCCCCTATGCTCTAAAAAATATTGAAATTACCACTTTTCACTTCTCAATCTCAAATTATACTCCAAATGATCAATCTTAGTCAAATGTGGTCAAAATATTTTTCTAAAAATTTCCATTTTGTCTTCGGGTGGCAAAATTACTATTTTGCCCCTAGATCTCAAAATTTTCGATTTGACTCCAAATCAGTTCTCGAACTCCGAATCATCATTTTAAGTTATTCCTGGATTGTAAAATTTTTAATTTCACCTTAAAATTTCTATTTTGACTTGTTCGAGGTTTAAATCAACTTAGTTGTACCTCTAGGTATAATACTGACTTTTGACTATTTTCGGGGCTTTTCAAGTATGCAAACATGTTATCCATTACATGTATGACATGGCAAGTATTTTGGGGCTGGGCTTGACAGCACTACCCCCTTTAAAATAAAAGTTTGACCTCAAAATTTCAATCATTGAACTAGGAGAATAGGTGGAGGTATTGTCTCCTCATCAAACGCTCAATTTCCCACGTCATCTCCTTTATAGGGAATTTTAATTTGTTTGCTTTATTTGCCTCAAGTTCAACTTGAATACTTCACTTATTTCTAGTATTATCCTTTAAATTCCGATCAACAATGACCTCCTCAATCATAATCTCTTATGTCGAGACATCAAGCATGTCTCTATTACTATCATTAAGTTGGAACCATAACTCCATATCAATCGTGTCAATTTCAACTGTATTTTATACTTATTCATGTATATCGATTATCATCTTATTACTTCATTCCTTTCAACTTCTCAATATTCATTCTTGTATATATCCTCAGCTTTAGAGAAGATTTATGGCTTTAATCATTTCCACATACTTCATATTAACCTCTCATTTATGAATCTTAATCTTCTTAATCTTGTTAGTTTGTTTCATAAGGCTTAGCCGCACTATCAAGTTCCTTTCCTTGACTATTTTCCCGAAATTCCTTAGGTCGCCATAAGTCAATTTCTAATAAGATTTCTGATCATTTCATTATCTATACAACTCATCAAATATATTAAGTTCAAATCCTGAATCATTATGAATGATTCTTTACTCCAATTGATCATATTATTGACTCTACATGTATATATATATAGATACATGCATATTTGGATATCCACACTCCTCATAGCTTCACATCCTTCACATGCTTATACTTCTTTCTTATCATTCTCAATCATATGTTTAAATTTCCTTGTACTATATATCACTGTATCACAAAGTCGTTTTTTATTGAATTGTAACCTAGTATGTATGTACGCTTTAAAATATCATTGATACTTCAGATATTTGCCTTAACTTGATCATTGCATCTCATGCAATACCACAATTCTTAAGAATCATTCTTTTTCCTCGATTATCTTCCACTCATCTACATTCTCTTGTATCCTTATTGTATTCCTATATTGATTTGTCATTTAAGACTTAAACTCATTTGAGTCAGGCATACCTTAAATACTTTTCAAATTCCAATTTTCCATAATATCTTAAGAATGTTTCATTATCCGACTTCCTTATCAAATTTAACTTCAATCATCTATTGTTTCATTCTTTCATATAAACATGATATCATTATCCATTGGCCAATCTACCATTTGTTCTTGAAATTTCAAGACTTGAAACTAAGTTCTCCTCAAATACTTTTTCAATGTCAATACGAATATTGTTTTCAGCTTACGACTTCCTTTTTATAATCACATGACTTAATGTTCGTGAAAGCAAGCATGTGACCACTTACCTTGTGACTTAGCCATTTGGCTCCTTAGCCAGTTTCAAATCATACATTTTATACTTATTGCATATAATTTATAATTCTTTTCCTAGAGGTGTTTATATATCCTTGAAATGCTTAATCACTCATTAGCTCATTCATACTTCAAATATATCATTTTCATAAAAACATGCACTTGATCACCAAAATATATAAATACATACTTAACTATTCATACTTTAATTTATCTCTAAAAGTTTCCAACATGCTACATAGTTCACTTGTGTTGTTACTAATTTTTTCCTTCCAACAAAATCAAAACAGTATTTATAAATTTTCATAGCCATATTCTATATATATTCATTTGCTATATCGTTCTTGAGATCTCCATTCACACTTTCATTACTTGGTATCAACATCTCTTATCAACATCTCGTACATTCATCTAACCTTTCTGTCACTTTCTCTTTAGCCTTTAACAAGGTTTAATCTCTTATGTCCTTTATTTCTTAAGATTTAGCTTTTGTCAACATATTATTTATCTCGACACTCCATATATTAATTTATCGCTACTTATCCATCTCGAAAACTCTCTAACTTTCATTTTCTTACATTCTAATATTTAAGGCAATAAAGACAGTTTTACAATTCGTTCGTATCGATACTTTTCAATAACCTTAAAACTCCAATTAACAAGATTTTGAATCAAGTTCAATAACTTCAATCCAATTTATACGTTCAACTTCACATAGGTCAGATTTTATTCAAATCTAAAATTATTACCTTAATCATCCTTCCCCGATTGGTTTTCTTTCAAGCTTACGTCATAATTTCCATAACCATTTATATTCCCTTATGCTTATCACAAATGGTAGATAAAGTCAATATTTTCAAGTTCATTCATCCTATATCACTTGTCAACAATCACCAAATTCCTCTTTAGAATATTCTTTCCATAATATGTAGTAACTTCACCATATAGTATTACAGCGTTATATTCCTCCATTCTACTATTATGCGTACTCCATAGAATTTAATTAAAAGGTTTACGTACCTTGACTAATACTAATTTCACTTAATCATATCTTAAATACTTCCAACTTGTAAATTATAACTGCAAGTGTATGTCCCAAGATTCATACGTTTCAAGTCTCACCTTAAGACATCTTCCCCATACAGTGCAATGAATTCACAGTACATATCATCACCTACGTAATTTTCCATTACTTATGGTATCCCACTATTCTCATTATTCATTACTGATCATCTTCATCTTAACATCTCCCTAATGCACTGAAAATTGCAAATAACGAAACTTAGTATCCAAACCGATGACCATATTTCAACTCATAAGTCTTATCTTTATGACGCTCCCAATATCTAAGTCCATGTAAAAGCTTTTCAATTCACGTAATGTTATCTTATGCTTTCTCCGTATGCTTCCAATTTGCTTCAACACATGCTTTAGTAGAAATTTGTTGAAGACTTAAACAATCGTAAGTTCATCCTCAAAACCATTTATAATTTTGACAATTTAACGCATGTCTATATATTAATAACCTCTATACTTGTTACGATCATGGAGACTGCCATTTGTAAAGTTAACTTTCTATCACAAGTTTTCAGTTAGAATCTTAGTCTTCATATATCTTGTTTTGAATATATTTCACCTCTGATATTCATAAATTTTCATCACGACATTCAGTGCGATTATATTAAATCATGATCTCCAAATTTACTCTTAGTTGTGTATCCATCAGATTGCATGCCACTCATTGTCAGAAGTTCAACCTTACTTATCAGTTTTTGACTAATTACGTTTATAAAATGAATAGTTCATTGTCAGACTTTGTAGCTACTTAATTCATTATTGACTTCCTTCATCAGTTTACCATAATTATATAAAATGATCATCCGTACCGCTAAAATAAGTATTCTTTCACAATAACAATTTTACCAGTCTACTTTTTTCGTACCAAAAGATTGTTATACAGATCAAACCATTTAAACAGCTATCTTACAGTCCGCACAAGTCATACAAAATAAAACAACTCTTAATTTTTTTATACATATAACTAATGCTATTTTCGTTTTCACTACAACTTCCTAAGGTTAAGATAGTACAAAATTCAACGAGAGTGTTAAGACTCTACTCCCGTTTTTCCCCAGGATCCTCTTCGAAATCCTTTTCTTTCTCTTGAGATTTTTCTTTTTGTTCTCTACTCCAAGCTTGTTGGATCCTCCAACATTCCTTGTCACTCACTGGTGCAGCATTCCTTCTGCACCTAGGAGGAAAATCTCGTACGACTATCACTTTCTTCGGACGACACTTATCTTCAGCTATCATTCATTTCGTTCTTTCCTTGGCATACGCCTCAGACTCCTTCAAGAGGGAATTTCTTAGGCTTACATTAACATCATTACTACTAGCACTTTCATCAGTCTCACCAGTGCTAGAGCTTTCCTGTCTCCGAACCTTTGCTCCCAAATCCGATGGAGTCTAATTTATAGGAACTCTAAACGGATATCTTTCGGGACTGCTCGGTTCTGAGCGCCTACGGCTCCTAGCTATGGAGTTTAGTAACCCCTCACTAACGCTCCAAGAAGTATCAGAGTTATCATCCTTCCTAGACATGATGATCTATAAGATGAACAAAGCGAATTTAGATAACCTTAGGTGCTATATGCTAATGTATACTTACAACTCTCTTAACCTAACTTAACTCAGGACCACATTGACACTGTATTTTTTTTTAAATCTCTTTAAAACCAAAAACTTTGATATCTTTAAAAACCAAAAGCTTTGACACCAATTTAATTGTCACGACCCGAAACTCCCATCGAGCTTGTGACAACCGTCGCGATGTCCTGATAGGCACTCAATACCCAGAATGTCGACCGAAACCCCGCAAGACATTAATACCAGTTTTCTCATCTCTCTTGTGAGCAATCTTTGCCAAACCTCATATCTTAAAAGATTTTAAGCCTTTTCCCACTCAAACAGTAGAAAAATAATTTTTGCCTCTTAGGGGCATTTTGGTCATTTTTCTTAAAATTTTTGAAACCAGCTAAAAATGTAATATGTGGGTGAAAAACACATAATTCATAACCAAGCTTAAATTTAGATGTCTAAAATTTTCATTTTAAATGAAATTAAAACTATTTGAAAATAATAAATATATTGAATAAAATATTCTATTTTCTTGTAAGACAATTTTTATAGAAAGCTACGTAAATAATTTTTGGGACATAAAAGCAAAATAAATTCTTACATACTGTAGTAAGAATAACCAAAGTACGTAATTCAATATACATTGACCAGTGGGCCCCCAAACGACAAAATTGATCTAAGATTGAGAGTTGGAAAAACCTTTGACTTGCAAGGTTGCAACTCCAAAATTCGTCTCTCGACGATATCGGCTAACTACTGGCTATCCTGAGCCTAAAATGGATGGCAAGGAGGGTGGTGAGATTTTATAATCCCAGTGAGTAAACAGATATCATCTAAACTATCTAAAGTCGGGTAAATGGAGACGATTAAATAAATCATCATAAAATGGTTCATAACATTTCAATTCCTTTTACTAGATAAGATAAGTTCATCTTGCTCGAAAAAATTTATATGGCTTACGGTTTCCTGAAAGCTTGGCTCATGCCAAAAAAAGTCGTATTCGATGACACCTTGATCAGAGGTGTCCGACCGAGACCGCCAAGGCTGTTGAAATTTCATAATTTCTCAAAACACAGCCATTCCTTGACATTGGCTGAATCCACTCTCACTTGGTGGTTCGGCGTGAAGTGAACTCTGTCATACCTCAGGAGTTACCCTCCGCGCCTCTCATCATAGGTATAATATAATGGGGTTTACCGTGCCCTTCTAAATAGACTGGTCCACGAAAACCCGTCACTACAGTGAAAATTCTATAACCCGCCAATCAATGAAATCTCCAATTGTATGATATAACAATTAATTCACTACACAGTCTATCCAGACAAAGCAAAAAATTCATAAATTTCAACACAAATATCAATTTAGCCAGTCATGCCATTTTATCATAAGCCATTTAGTTCATATCATAATTTTATAACACAGTTCGTAGTCTCCAATTACTCAAATTTCAAAATCATTGTTCGATTTTCACATCAATTTATAAAAATTCATGTTATTTGATAAATTCACATTTTTATCATAAAGCAAGACAATTCATCATTTAAATTCAATTTTCCACAAAATCACCAAATTGTATAAAATTTACTCTAGATAATTGAGGCGATAATAAGTTTACTTACTGTACTATGAGTCAATGTACTCCTAATCCCGTCTTCGGGTACAATCTCTGTACTTTTACCAGTGCAGTTTGCTCGCCACCTATCCATAATGCACAGCAAACAATTCACTGAATTGGTACTAAATTAATATAAAACCAAATCATGCTCTATTCTAATGCGTAAAATGAAATATTAAATGCTCGGGTGACTATCTAGATACGGTATCTTTTTTAAATTCCATTGTATACCTAATTAAATCGGTATTGGCCTCATTTGATTTTTCACCTGATTAATTGACTAATATACCCAATTCAACTCCAATTTGTTCCATTTCACTTTCAATACTCCAATTATATCCAAAATACTAGTCAATTAACATGAAATGTGGCAAAACCACCTTCACATTTCATTTTGGAATATTCGGCCATAAAGTGTCCACCACTAATAAAATTTTCCAAGCTTGATTCTCACATCATAATTCATCAATTCCTAACCAAATTCACTTAGAATAAAATCAATTTCTACATCAACTCACTACGTGAAGAATTTGGCTAATGATGATTTAATATGAAATTTATGGTTTCATGCTAAATACCATCATTTTCGGTTTCTATCATCATCACTCATTAAAACCATTCAATCCTAACCAATTAACATAGAATGTCACAAAATTCCTCCCCCATATTCACTCCCTAAAATTTGACCTTGATCAGTTTCCAAAGAATATGTGGTTTTCTCACTTAACTTTCTTTCCAAACATGACAAACTAGCTAAAAACACTAACATATCTTAAAATCTACCTAAAGTGATCATCAAATCTTCTCTCTCTAAAATGGGTCAACCATGAATCCTTCATAAAACCATGTAATCCAACCATGGAAATTGAAAAATAAAGCATAGAAATGATAGAACACAAGCTAGAATTAAGAAATGTTACTTTTAATCGGTTGAATCCTTGAAATCTCACACTTTTCTCTTGAATTTCTCACTCTAGGGTTTTGTTCTTCTTCCTTCCTATCTTTTCCCTCTTTGGCCGAACCTTTTGAAGAAAAATGGGTCGGTTTTATACCTTTTTTATAAAGAAAATAATAAAGAAATAAAAGCTTGACACATGGCAAAATCTCATTGGTTTATTTTTTAAAATACTTATCCTTTACTTTTTATTTCTCTGCTACAAAACTGCCATATTTACCCTTGATATAAAGATGTTAATGGCTGAAATCTTGGGACTTGACAAGTGTCGGGTGGTGTAAAATTACAATTTTACCCCTGTGTGGCAAAATTACCATTTTACCCCTTATGCTTCAAAAAATACAAAAATTATCACTTTTCACTTCTCAATCTCAAATTATACTCCAAATGATCAGTCTTAGTCAAATGTGGTCAAAATATTTTTTAAAAAATTCACATTTTGTCCTTGGGTGGTGAAATTACCATTTTACCCTTGGATCTCAAAAATTTTGGTTTGACTCTAAATTAGTCCTCGAATTCCGAATAATCATTTTAAGTTATTCTTGGATTGTAAAATTTTCAATTTCACCTTAAAATCTCTATTTGGACTTGTTCAAGGTTTAAATCGACTTAGTTGTACCTCTAGGTACAATATCGACTTTTAACTATTTTTTGGGGCTTTCCAAGTATGCAAACATGTTGTCCATTACATGTATGACATGACAAGTATTTTAGGGCTGGGCTTGACACTAATGAACTACAAGTCTGAAGCTTTTGAAAAGTTCAAAGAGTTTAGGGCTAAAGTTGAGAAACAAACTGAGAAAATTATTTTCACTATTAGATCAGATCTAGGAAGAGAAGATCTTAAGAGCTTTTGGATTATTTGACGAAACATGGGATTCTGTCACAAAGGACTCCATTTGGAACTCCACAACATTATAGATTGTTTGAGAGGAGAAATCAGACCTTGTTAGACATGGTTCATTCCATGAAGAGTAAGGTAAACCTTTTGATATCTTTTAAGGGATATGCCTTAGAGATTGATGTTTACCTTCTTAACAAGGTTGCAACCAAAGCAATTAATAAGACACCATATGAGCTATGGTATGGAAAAAAAGCCAAACTTATCTTATATAAGGATTTATGGATGTATGGCTTATGTGAAGCGTGCATCGTTTGATAAGTTTAGAGCCAGATTATACAAATGTAAATTTGTAAGGTATCTTAAACAAATTGTAGGATACTATTTTTACAATCCCACCAAGTAAAAAGTGTTTGTCTTAAAACATGCCACATTCTTAAAGAAAGAGTTTCTACTTAAAGGGACTAGTGGGAGTAAGATAATTCTTGAAGAGGTTCAAGAACTACAAACTGGCATCTCTAAAGAACTTGAGCCAACAGTTGAAGCATTGGATGCTCAAATCGGTGTTGAAGAAACACTAATGCTCTATAGGTTTACAAGATAGAGACAAGTTCCAAAAAGATACAAATTTTTGTTGGAAAGAGATTGTTGCCAATAGACAAAGAGCCTACTAGTGATGAGGAAGCAATATCTTATATTGATTTTGATAAGTGGCTAAAGGCCATGAAATCCGAGATGAATGCCATGTATGTCAACCAAGTATGGACTTTGGTTAATGTATCTAAAGAGGTAAAACCTATAAGATGCAAATGGGTCTTTAATAGAAAGATTGAGATGGATGGTAATGTACAAACGTACAAGGCCAAGTTGGTTGCTAAAGGTTACAACCAAGTTAGAGGAATCGATTATAAGGAAACCTTCTCACCTATTGCCATGATCAAATCCATTCGAATGTTACTTGTTGTTGTTGTATATTATGATAATGAGATATGGAAGATGGATGTAAAGATAACATTCTTTAACGAGAATTTCCAAGAGGAAGTGTATACGACACAACCTGAAGGTTTTACATCCAAGGAGAATCAACATAAAGTATGCAAACTCCAAAAGTCCATTTATGTGCTAAAGCAAGCGTTTAGGGGCTGGAATATTAGATTTAATGAAACTATTAAAGAATATGATTTTGTTAAGAATCTTGATGATCCATTTGTTTACAAGAAAGTAAATGAACAAGCAATTGTATTCTTAGAACTTTTTGTTGCTGACACACTACTAATAAGAAATGATATATCAATGTTGCAAACTGTCAAGATTTTGGCTATCTAAACAAGTCTCCAAGAAGGATTTGGGAGAAACGACTTATATTCTAGAAATAATGATTTATGGAGATAAATCAAAGAGGCTACTAGGATTATCCCAATCAACTTACATAGACAAGGTGCTAAAAAGGTTTAGCATAATCGAGTCTAAGAAGGGACACTTGCCTATGTCACATTGCATTTATCTCTCAAAGGATATGTGTTCAAAGACATAAGAAGAGATATTGAGAATGGATATAATACTATATGATTCAACTATTGGGTCCATCATGTATGACATGTTATGTACTAGACCAGATGTGGCGTATGCTTTTAGTGTCATGAGCAAAAACTAATCAAATCTAGGTGAGGATCATTGGATTGTTGTGAAAAAAATCCTTAAGTACTAATGAAGAACTAAGGATGTTTTCTTGGTCTATAGAGCGATTGAACTCCAAGTTAAAAGATATGGAGATGTTGCATCCTAATCTGACAAGGATGACAACAAATCACAAAGTGGGTTTATATTTACCTTAAATGGCAGTGCTATCAACTAGAAAAGTTCCAAGCATGACTGCAAATTCTACAACTGAGACTGAATACATCTCTGCGTCTAAGGCAACAAAAAAGAGAGTTTTGATGAAAAAGTTCATAACTAAACTTGGTGCGATTCCAAGCATTGTTGATCTTGTAACTTTGTACTGTGACAACAATTGAGCCATTGCGTAGGCAAAGGAACCAAGGTCTCATCAGCGGTCCAAGCTTGTATTGTGGCGTTATCACTAGATCAAGGAGATCATTGGGAAAAGTGATATTAATATAGAAAGAGTACCTATAGAGGACAACTTAGATGACCTTTTCACTAAAGTTTTATCCCAACAAAAACATGATCGCCACTTGGAAGGTTTTGGTATTAGATACATGGACGATTGGCTTTAATGCTAGTGGGAGATTGTGAGTGTGAGTAGATGTTGGCTCTATTAGTTTTTGATGATAATAAAATATTCTCATGTCATTTGTGTCTAATATTTCTAACTAAGTGTGCAGGGGAAATAACTACAAAGAAACAATATTTCAATCTTCCTAATGAGCACTTAAAGATATGATTTGGATAAAGAACAAAGATGATCATTGTAAAAGAAGTCCCATGATATAACAAGGAATATCATTGGTTGAACAAAGGTCAAAGTAGAGAAGTGGAAGGCTGAAGCCTGGTGAGAAATAAAATCGAGTTAATTGACCAAGAAAATAGGGTTAGTCAACTAAGTGCTCTTTGGAATCTGTGTCTGAAATAGAATCAACTTAGTCGACCAAGGGAAAAATTTTAGTCGACTAAATGCTCTCTGTCTGCAACACTCACCAAGTCACTACAAGACAGAATAACGGCTAGAATCTTCCTCAAACTGTTTCTAACAGTCATAAATGTCCCAACAGCCATTAGACAAGCTTCTTCAACGATAAAAAGATCTTCAAATGCCAAGGAACTAATTTT
Source organism: Theobroma grandiflorum (assembly GCA_036013995.1). Taxonomy (NCBI): domain Eukaryota; kingdom Viridiplantae; phylum Streptophyta; class Magnoliopsida; order Malvales; family Malvaceae; genus Theobroma; species Theobroma grandiflorum. The sequence goes on along the minus strand of CP142130.1, from coordinate 11,963,472 downwards.
ATTTTTGATAACTCAAGAGAACTTTGAGAACACTTTGGCTTCACATAAAAAGACACCATCATATTCAAGCCAAAAAGAGTAGCAAATTTGAAAATCCTTTGTACTCTTCACTGAACCTAAACGTCTATTTTTTGTATTTATGTTTAGCACTCAAACTTATACCACTTAGATCAACCGTGTGATCACTAGGTACTTTCTTCTTGTCACGACTCGGTACCTCCTCGAGCCCGTGACAACCGCCGCGAAGCCTCAACAGACATTCTTCCTCCGAATGCCCTCGAGACCTCGCAAGGCTTTCGTACCAGTTTTTCCACTCTTTTTTTTAAATAATAAAATAAAATAAAAATATTAATTAAAATAATCTTTTTTTAATGTAAAACAATATATATATATTTGAAACATCAAAAATTAATTTTCTGCACATAAAAACAAAATAAATTTATACATTCTGTAATATAGAAAACTAGAGTATGCAATTTAAATTACAATGACACGTGGGTCCCCAAACAACTGAGAAGGTTTAAGTTTATAACCTTGCTTTCTAGGATGCAACTCTAAAATTTTCTTCTCGATGCAACTGACGGTCTATTACCTACTTTGAGCCTGAAAAATGTTTAGGAAGAAGGGGTGAGATTATATAATCCCAGTGAGTAGACAGACATCATCAAAATAATCTAAAGCCGAGTAATAGGAGACAATAAAATATCCCTTCGCAAAACATATTTCACCACTTGGAAATTCATCCCAACCCATATAAACAATTGTATTTAAATCAATTTCTCAATATGGCTTATGCATTTTTCAACGCTTGGCTTATCAGAGTACTCGGTAAGAGGCGTACCAAGAAACCTCAAAGGAAGCTCTCTGCCTGCCCTCTTCCAAGCTCCTGCCACTTGGCCTATGCCAAAAATCATTCTCGAGGATACCCCTGCAGAGGCATCTGACCGAGACCGCCAAGGCTGTTTATTGTCACACACACACATAAACATATTTTACCTTTGACAACACAGCCGTTCCTTGGCGTTGGTTGAGTCTCACTTTCACGTGGTGGCTAGCATGAAGTGTACTCAAATCCTACCTCGGGAGTTATCCTACGCGCCTCTCCAATCGAGGTAAGCTCAATAAATGAGAACCGTGCCCCTCCAATAGGCGGCCCATAGAACTCCCGTCACTGCAGTGCCCTCTCTATATATATATGTATACATATATATATATATCCCACCAGTCAATAAAATTACAATAGTATGACATGGCCCACATAACACATTCAAAGTAAATCAAAGTAGTTCATATATTCAACACATTATAAAAACAGCCAATCATACCCACATTTATCATAAGCCATCCAATTTAAACAATTCCATTTGCAAATATATAACCAGTCAGTCTCCAATTACTCCTTTTTTCCAAAATCATCATTTAATTTCTAGAAATTTTATAAAATCATTTTATAAAATCACATTTTCCTATAAATACAATATTTTCCATTTAAACCATTTTTCATAAAATCACAGAGTTTAATAAATCTACTCTAGATAATTAAGACGATATATGAATACTCACAGTATTAGGAGTAGAAATACTCCTATCCTCCGTCTTCGGGTGCAGTTTCTTATCCGAAACAATTGACTCACCACCTATCCACAATCTATGACAAAATTCAATAAATTGTGTCAATTTATCATAAATTATTTCAGGCTCTTATCCATGCATATGCACTAGATAGGGTGTGAAATGTCTAGACAATTGCTCAATTGCAGTGTCCAACCTAATTCGCCTACACGCGTCTAAATTGTTAAAATCTCCATTTTAACTCCGATTTGACCCGTTTCAATTTCTAATTGTTTGATTATATTCCAATTTCTCAATGTCAGCATCTACGGGTCCATTTATCAGTCTTAGATTGAAAATTACAATTTTACCCCTAGAGGGTAAAAATTTTGATTTTTGTTCCGAAAATTCCCATTAATTTCCTATATCCATAATTCAACATAATTCACTTAATTACCACAAATAAACATTATTTCAGCAACCAATTTCTCTCTCTAAAATTCTGCATAAATAGGTTTCAATATGAAAAAATTCTATTTCTTGCTATTTCTCATTTTTACACTTACTAAACTCACTAAAAACATTAAATCAAGTTAAAATTCAACCAAATCAAGACCCAAAATCACTCCAAGAAATTCTGTCAGCATGTAGGGAGCATACCCACTTTCTAAATTTTCTTGGAAATTAAAATAAAATGGGTGGGTAATGAAGAAATCAAAGGAAATTAAAAAAATTTTACCTTTTACTTGATAACTTTTTGATTTCTACTCTTTTCTCCTTTAATTTTCCCCTAGGGTTCTTGATTTCCTTCTTTCCTCCTTTCTCCTGGTTCTAGCCGACCCTCCTAAGGGTCATTGGCTGAAAAATCAGCCTATTTAAAGGCATAATAAAATATTATTATTTTATTCATTTTTTTAATGTTTTATTAATTCTTCACTTTCTAGCCATTCATTCATTCTAAAATTTCTTCTATGTATTTATCTCTCTTATCCACAGCTCATAAAAATTTTTCAGACTTATCCAAAGTCTTGGTGGTGAAATTTTTGAAAATTACACTTTTACCCCCGTAAAAGTCAAAAATTACATTTTTACCCCAAAAATTGAAAAATTACCACAAGGCATATTTTTCACTCCTCAAACTCATACCACACTCCAAATAATTAAATTTGATCAAAATCCTTTCGAAAATTCAATTTTCAGTTCCGGGTGGTAAAATTACCATTTTACCCCTATACTCCAAAAATACTGGAAACTCATATTTTTCACTGCTAAATCTTTCAATTGTACTTCAATATCCATATCATACTCAAACATGTCAAATGGGGCTAAAAAAATCTTTTCTAAAAATTTCCATTTTGTCCTCAAATTGAAAAATGACCATTTTGCCCCTAACCGGTCAAATTTTCGGATTGACTCCAAATCAGACCTCGAACTCCGAATTACCATTTTGATTCATCCCTGTACTATGAAATTCTTAATTTCATCTTTAAGATCTCGATTTTTTTCTTATTCTAGGTTTAATCGACTTAATTGCACTTCTAGGGGCAATATCATCTTTTAATGATTTCTCAAGACTTTCTCAATATATAAACATTATATCGAGCATGTAAATGACATTGCAATCACTTTATAAGGCAGGGTTTGACACTTCTTTCCATCTTTGTATTCTTAGAGTGAGTGTTTCACTCTAAGTGTTTGCATCAAGCAAGGTTTGTTTGGATGCTTGTGAGTTCTAGTTTAGTTCGTGAAAAACTAGAGATAGGTTGTGGTTGAGCCTTGAAAAACCACATTGGGGTTTCAGTTTAGTCTAGGAAAAACTAGTGATAGGTTGTGGTTGAGCCTTGAAAAACCACCTTGGGGTTTTAGTTTAGCCCGTGAAAAACTAGTGTTAAGATTGTGGTTGAGCTTTGAAAAGCCATTGTAAAAAGCTTGGTGGAAGCTTGTGAATTTCATCATTTTAGTGTTTAGTTTGATAATCCTTGGTTGGATAATCAAGGTAGTGGATGTAGGTCTTGGACCGAACCACTATAAATAATTTGTCCATTGTCTCTTTTGTTTTACCTTCATTGTTTTGATATTAAATCTTAATTCCATCAAAAGAGTCGAGATAGTACTATTCACCCCCCTCTAGCACTTACTTTGAGACCAACAATTGGTATCAGAGTTAGCTCTCTACATACAAGGTCTAACACCTTTAGAGAGGATCCAAATGGCTCTACAAAATTCAGTTGTAGTCGATGGAAAATCTACAAACAGACCACCTCTGTTTAATGGCTCTAATTACCCTTATTGGAGCACTAGGATGTCAATAAACATTAGAGCCATAGATTATGAAATGTGGGATGTCATCACTGATGGTCCCTTTATTCCCTCAACTGTAAATATAGTTACAAATGAGTTGATGCCTAAGCCAAGGTCTGAATGGACCGAAGCTGAAACCAAGAAAGTGCAGACTAATTTTAAGGCAATCAACACCTTGCATTGTGCTTTAACTCCCACTGAGTTTAACAAAGTCTCAAGCTGTACAACAACTAAGCAAGTGTGGGATAAGTTAAGAATTATTTATGAAAGGACTTCTCAAGTAAAAGAGTCCAAGATAACCTTATTAACCCACAATTATGAGATGTTCAAAATGGAACCTGGTGAAGACATCACCAGCATGTTTGATAGGTTCACCAATATTACAAGTAAACTTAACTAACTAGGAAAACATATCCCCAAGCATGAGCTTGTGAAAAGACTTCTTAGGAGTCTACCTAAGTCTTGGAAGCCAAAGGTGAATGCCATAAAAGAAGCAAAAGATTTGAACATCATCACTCTTGATGAAATTTGCGGGTCTCTACTTACACATGAGCTGGAGATCAAGGAAGAAGAAGAAGAAGAGGATAAAAGAGAAGCAAAAGAGAGGAAGAATAACATAGCACTTAAAGCCAACATCCTTAAAGAAGAGCTAGAAGAACTCTCATGTGATGATGATGATGAATTGGCACTTGTTGCAAGAAAATTCAGAAAATTGATGAGAAGAAAGAATCGAAGATTTGCAAGAAAAATCCTTAAGAAAGACCAAGGTCCTTCTTGGAAGAAAAATAAAATTGACAGTAATAACAAGGAAGAAGTAATCTGTTGCAAATGCAAGAAACCAGGGCACTACAAGTCTGAATGTCCATTGTTGAAAAAAAACTCAAAAGAAAAACAGAAAATCAAAAAGGGTAATGGTTGCTGCAACTTGGTCAGATAGTGATTTAAGCACAGAAACTGGTGAAGAAAGCTGAAAAGAAAGAGCTAACATCTGCTTAAAGGCAAATGATGATGAAACAGAGGTATGCTCATTGACTTGTGATATTTCTATGAATGAGTTACAAGATGAGTATGATAATTTATGTGATGAATTTGAAAGCCTGTTTTAAAAATACAAAAACTTAAAGAAAAAGGCTGTATCATTTGAAAAAGATTTGAAAAAAATAAAAAATGAATTCAACTCTATTTTTGAACAAAGAAACTTGCTTCAAACTGAACTGGAACACTCAAAAATAGATTTTGAAATCATGAAGGTAGAGCTGGAAAATAAAATTTGCTGCTTTACAAAAAGCTCTTGATGAAAATACAGCTCTTAAGTATTTAAGCAATGATTCTTTAAAAAAAAATTCATATGGTAAGAAGAATCATCACAAAGCATCATCTAGATACTATTGTTATGGAAAACATGGTCATCTATCTTATGATTGTGTCAAAAATATAAATATGGAGAAAACTAGAAAAATCTGGGTGCTAAAAAGCTATTTTATTGACACTAACACTCAAAGACCCATCAAAGTATAGGTACCTATCAAGAAGAACTGAACCATGCTTTTGTAGGTTGAGTTGCACCTAAAGGAAACATGTTCAAAGGCTCAACACAAGAAGAAGCAGCTATGGTACATGGATAATGGCTGCTCTTGGCACATGACAAGGGATGAAATGCTATTTGCACAATTGGATAAGAAAAATGGAGGCACCGTATCCTTTGGAGATAATTCAAAAGGAAGAATCCAAGGTATAGGTACGGTTGGTAAGAACTCTTGTACACAAATCAGTCATGTGTTATTTGTTCAAGGCTTAAAGCATAATCTATTAAGCATAAGTCAGCTATGTGATAAAGGGTTTAAGGTTTGTTTTGATTCTAACAAATGTGAAGTAATAGATATAGGTACTAACAAGACTGCCTTCATAGGTAGAAGATTGAAAAACATGTATGTCATCTTTCTTGAAGATCTAGAAAAAGATAGTGAAATGTGCTTAGTAGCCAAGGCTGAAAATGATAGCTGGCTGTGGCATTGGAGACTAGGACATGTTAGTTTGAACACCATGTCGAAACTAATTAAGAAAGATCTTGCTATTGGACTACCTAGCATTAAGTTTGAAAATGATAGAGTATATGAAGAATGTCAATTAGGAAAACAGGTTAGAACTTCCTTCAAAGCTAAAAATGTCGTGTCAACATCGAAACCTCTTGAAATGCTGCACATAGATCTTTTTGGTCCTATTAGCACCACAAGTTTAGATGGAAAATCCTATGGCTTAGTGATAGCGGATGACTATTCTAGGTTTACTTGGGTTTATTTCCTTGCTCACAAAAATGATACATTATCAGCTTTCATAGGATATTGTAAGAACGTTGAGAATGAAAAAGGTACATTCATCATTAGGATTAGGAGTGACCATGGAGGAGAATTTGAAAATGATGAGTTCGAGAAATATTGCAATGAAAAGAAGTAGGAACATAACTTTTCAACACCTAGAACACCCCAGCAAAATGAAGTTGTGGAGAGAAAGAATAGAACATTAAAAGAGATGGCAAGAACCATGCTTTGTGAGAATAATCTTCCTAAGTACTTTTAGGCTGAAGTTGTCAATACAGCAACTTCTATACTTAATAGAGTTTCAATTAGAGCAATCATGTCAAAAACCCCAAATGAGCTGTTTAAAGGAAGAAAAACAAACATCTCTCACCTTAGGAGCTTTGGCTACAAATGCTTTGTTTTGAATAGTGGAAAACAACCATTAGGGAAGTTTGATGCTAAAAGTGATGAAACAATATTCTTGGGATATGCCATAAACTCAAAAGCTTATAGAGTTTTCAACAAAAGGACACTAAATGTTGAAGAATCTGTCCATATAGTTTTTGATGAATCAATTAATGTTGAAAAGGAAGCTCATGAGGATGATGAAGATTTAGAAAATCTAGAAAGACACATGGAAGAAATGAGTCTAAATGATAGCAAAAATAATGAGGAAGACTCATATAGGGAAGAACCCGTAGCTCCACCACTTGAAAATTTACAAAGACAAGAAATCCAGTATAGTGACTTACCTAGAAGCTGGAGATATATGAGAGATCACCCTCAAGAACAAATCATAGGTGACATATCTCATGGAGTTAAGACTAGGAAAGGAACTAGAGAGACATATGAATTTTCAACATTCATTTCTCAAACTGAACCTAAAAGTTTTGAAGAAGCTGAAAAAGAAGAAAGCTGGATTTTAGCCATACAAGAGGAGCTAGATCAATTCAAGAGAAATAATGTGTGGTCACTAGTGCTTAAGCCTTCAAATCATCCTATAGTTGGCACTAAATGAGTGTTTAGAAATAAGGTCGATGAACAAGGAAATGTAGTGAGAAACAAACCAAGATTGGTGGCAAAGGAATATAATCAAGAGGAAGGGATAGATTCTGAAGAAACCTTTGCTCCGGTAGCTAGAATAGAAGCCATAAGATTATCAGTTGCCTTTACTTGTCATATGAACTTCAAATTATACCAAATGGATGTGAAGATTGCATTCCTTAATGAAATTATTCAAGAAGAGGTATATGTTGAACAACCTACTGGTTTTGAAGATTTCAAGAAACCAGCTCATGTCCTTAAACTTCACAAAGCCTTATTTGGATTGAAACAAGCTCTTAGAGCTTGGTATGAAATGCTTTCTAAATTTCTAGAAGAAAAAGACTATGTTAGGGGCAGCATTGACACCACACTGTTTATCAAGAGATACCTAAATGATTTAATCATAGTTCAAATTTATGTTGATGACATTAGATTTGATGCTACTAATGAATCTTTTTGCAAGAACTTTGCTAAGGAAATGTAGGGAGAATTCGAGATGAGCATGATGGGAGAATTGAAGTACTCTCTTGGCCTTCAAATCAAGCAATGCAAAAGAGGAACCTTTATCAGCTAAGACAGATACATTCAAGACATGTTCAAAAAGTTCGATATGCTGAAATTAAAATCCATCAGCACACTAATGAGTACATCTACAAAGCTTGAGGCTGATGAGAAAAGTAAATATGTAGATCAAAAGCTCTATAGAGGTATGATTGGATCTCCTCTTTGCTTGACTGCAAGTAGACCAGATATTCAGTTTAGTGTGTGTTTATGTGCTAGATTTCAGTCTCAACCTAAAGAAACACACCTCACTGTTGTGAAAAGAATATTTAGATATCTCATAGAAACTCAAAGCTTAGGAATTTGGTATTCAAAAGAATCACCATTCAGTCTTGTAGGATACTCAGATGTTGACTTTGCAGGAAATAGAACTGATAGGAAAAACACAAGTGGAACATGTCAGCTGCTAGGCAGCATGCTTGTATGCTGGTCAAGCAAGAAGCAAAATTCTGTAGCATTGTCCACTGTTGAAGCAGAATATGTGTCCCTATGAAGTTGTTGTGCATAGATTTTATGGATTAAATAACAATTAAAAGACTATGGATTGTCAATGAATAACACTCTAATATATTGTGACAATACCAATGCTATAAATATATCAAAGAATCTTGTACAGCACTCAAGAACCAAACATATTGAAATTAGACACCACTTTATTAGATATTATGTAACTAAGGGAGAAATAAATATTGAGTTCGTGAGCACATTGCATCAACTTGCTGACATATTTACAAAACCCCTTAGTAAGGATAGATTCTGCGAAATTAGAAGAAATCTAGGAATGTGTTGTTTGGAAGAGTTATAGGAAGAAGTCTGGGCTAAATAGAGAAAAACAGGATAGACTTAGTCGACTAAAGTGTGAAACTCAATCAACTAAGAGCATTCTATTTTATTAGATCAAAAGAACTGATGGGTAAATGATAAAGGATTAAATTAATGAAATTTTTGTGTTTACCGGGTGACAAAATAAAAGAGGAAAACTTGAAGCAGTAAATAGTAAAAGTATGAGAGAGAGTTTTGAAATTTGGGAAAATAAGGCATTTGTTAAGGGGGAGGCAGACGGTTTCTAAGTTAGAAACTGTCAATCACTTCCTAACCCTCTGATAACCGATTCTCTCAACCCTAGCAATCTCATTTGCTTTTCTTCCTCTTCTAAAATCAACTGAAAACCCTCATTCTGTCACATCTTAGAACCCTAAGTCAAAATCATTTTCAAAAATCGTAATGGCCAAGTCGATCCTGCTCAAGGATTTGTTTGCAAAGAAAAAAGAGAAAAAATCAACAAAAGAAAACCCCAAAGCTGAACACCCACAAAAACAAAATGGGGCATTGAGTTCTGTAACAAAGAAGACTGGGAAAAAGTCTGAGAAGAAGAAACAAAAAGAGAAAAAGAAGAAGACTAAGAAATTGGGAAAGAAAAGCAAATGAGAAAAAGGTACATCATCTGCTTCATCCCTAAAATTTAGGAACAAAATTCATGAAGAAAGGTTTAGGAAAATCGAGAATGCTCCCATTACATGCGGGAAGCATATTGATTGGGACAATTTCAGTGAAACCCCTGAACTCCAAACCAGCCTAACAGACTATTTTAATGAACTGAGGATTAAGGAGTATAACTCTTTCAAAGACAGGATGTATAGTGCTAGCTTAGTTAAAGAGTTCTATGCTAGCATTGCATTTAGTGAAAGAGAGCTTGATGATTCAGAAAACTTTTCAGAGGATAACCTGAATGTATTTTTGAATGGAAAAGAGTTCTTAGTCACAACTTCAGATTTGAGTAATTTGCTAGGAATTAAAGGAGAAGATGGAGAGTTTGAAATGCCTGACAAATATGATCCTATTTCTGTGTGGGAAATTGTCACCGAAAAAAAAGAAAAATTCTCTTCAAAGAGCAATGCAGGACTGATCATTAATCCATAATTTAGAATCCTGCATTACTTTGTAGCTACCAATTTGCATGGCATGAGTGGTAGCTTAAGCTACATCAGCCTTCAAGACCTTTGGCTGATAGAGCATGCATTCACTGGTGAAGTTCTGAACTTTGGACGATTCATGATTGAAAGGATGAGGACAGCATGTAAACTAGAGAAAATCCATTTGCCATATGGGAATGTGATCACATCCCTTGTTAAGAAGAAAAGAGTATGGGCCAAGAGGTATGATATGGATATGGTCAAAAGCAAAGACCAACCAATTTACCTAGGAAGCTTAATCAAGATGGGATACAAGGTGTACGGGGACATTTTCAATAAGACCTCCAAGATTACTTCAGTACAAACTCAACCAGAGGCAACCTCTACATAACCAGAAACAGTAGCCCCTCCTTTCTCCAATGAGGTTATGTTCAATCTGCTGATGAGAATAGATGCCAAGCTTACTGATCTAGGAGCAAGGCTTGTAAAAATTGAAGAAATGATGAATGAGATTGAGGCCAGTTTGAAAGCAAAATCTGACATGCCAACTGCACTTGCTGATGCTGACTCCTCTACTACTGAAAGCATGGCACCAAAAAGACAAGGTGTTGAAGGATCAGCCTTACAACTAGAAGGATCTAAATTTCAAGATGCAAGTCTTGATTTCCAAGCTGAAGGGTTAGCCTACCAGAGTGCAAACCCTAGTCATCATGACCTTGAACCAAAACTTAAAGAACCTCACAAAACCACCTCAGCAAAAAAGGAAACATTTGATCAAGGCACTGAGGGCAGTTGGTTCACCACTTGGTTCTCCTGAGCATCAACCTTCACTACAGCCTGAATAGGAAGCATCCCCTCTTCATTTTGATGAAATGTCTATCATTGGACTTTTCTATCAGATGGTAAGAGAAGACCAAGCAGAAAAAGAGGCACCGACAGCTCAAGCTGCCCAAGCAATGACCTCAGAACAAGAAGCTGTAGAAAAAGGGAAAGACAAAGGAAAAGCAAAAGCAAAAGACATAGCCCATGCATCTAAGCCTCAACCACCTGCCATGAGACAAAAAAAGATAGCAAGAAAATCAGTACCTCCAAGAACAAGGAAGTCTTCAAGATTGGCAGAAAAAGCAAAATCACCTCCTACAAGCACTCCTCAAGCCCCAATAGAAGTCTCTAATCAAGCAACTCCAGAGAAAGCAACAAAGACATCTCCTCAGCCTCCTCAACAAACTCCTGAAGTAGCCTCTCAACCCCCTCTGAGACCACATTCTCTTGTTCCCCTAAATCCTTGGTGGAAACAAACCATGTCCCCTGAATCCACACCATCTCCCTCTGAGGATTGATACCTTAGCCCCCTCCCTGATGATGACAAAAATAAGGAGTAGTAATTACAAGAAAAATAAAAAAATCTGAGGGTAGAAGTACTGGACCTTTAGGGAAAATATTAAGAAAAACAAAAAAATCCCGAGGGTAGAGGTACTAGACTTCTAGGATAGATAGGTAGTAAAAACAGGTCTAAGGGTATTTTTGGAACAAATTTCTGATTACTGTTTTTGTTGGATATTTATGCCTCAAAGGCATTCAAACACTAAATCTTAATCTTGGCTGACTTTATGGATATTTATAATATGCTTGTTGATAATTGTTTGAAATGCTTGAACTCTAAAAATGATATTTATGGCATTATGAAACATAGTTGGAAATTTTCTACTGACATTGTGAAATCTTGTTGCAATTTTTTGATGTTATGCTGATATTGAATAAATATGCTGATAAACCTATTCTGACACGATAATGCAAAGTTGAATATGTCTTTGAATACATATGGATGATGATTTATAAGAGTCTGTTGATAAAATGATGGTTTGAATGAAATCTGGAGCTAACATGATGAAATCTAGAAATTACAAGCTATTGACAAAAATTTACAGAAATAGAAAATCTGATAAAATCTGTCAACATGCAATTTGGTCTTAAACCTGCATATATGAACATTTTCTATCAGAAGCAAGTATGTACAATGTCACTAGGAATATAACTAAGATAGGAACTTGTTGGAATAAGATGAAAAATATGCACACACTTAGGGGGAGCATGAACTTAGGGGGAGCATGAACTCACTTTCTGCAAAAACGTAAAAAGGAGTTAAAAAGACACCATGTTGTTAACCAAGGGATGTTTTGTCATCATCAAAAAAGGAGAGATTATTGGCTTCATTAGTTTTTGATGATAATAAAACATTCCCATGTCATTTGTGTCTAATATTTCTAACTAAGTGTGCAAGGGAAATAACTACAAAGAAACAATATTTCAATCTTCCTAATGAGCACTTAAAGATATGATTTGGATAAGGAACAAGGATGATCATTGTAAAACAAGTCCCCTGACATGACAAGGAAGATCATTGGTTGAACAAAGGTCAAAGTGGAGAAGTGGAAGGCTGAAGCCTGGTGAGAAACAGAATCGAGTTAGTCGATCAAGAAAATGGAGTTAGTCGACTAAGCGCTCTCTGGAATCTGCGTTTGAAACAGAATCAACTTAGTCGACCAAGGGAAAAATTTTAGTCGACTAAGTGCTCTCTGTCTGCAACACTCACCAAATCACTACAAGACAAAATAACGGCTAGAATCTTCCTCAAACTGTTTCTAACGGTCATAAACGTCCCAACAGCCATCAGACAAGGTTCTTCAACTATAAAAGGATCTTCAAATGCCAAGGAACTAATTTTATTTTTGATAACTCAAGAGAACTTTGAGCACACTTTGGCTTCACACAAAAAGACACCATCATATTCAAGCCAAAAAGAGTAGCAAACCTGAAAACCCTTTGTACTCTTCATTGAACCTAAACGTTTATTCTTTGTATTTATGTTTAGCACTCAAACTTATACCACTTAGATCAACCGTGTGATCACTAGGTGTTTTCTTCTTTCCATCTTTGTATTCTTCAATTGAGTGTTTCACTCTAAGTGTTTGCATCAAGCAAGGTTTGCTTGGATGCTTGTAGGTTCTAGTTTAGCTCGTGAAAAACTAGAGATAGGTTGTGGTTGAGCCTTGACAAACCACATTGGGGTTTCAGTTTAGCTTGGGAAAAACTAGTGATAGGTTGTCGTTGAGCCTTGAAAAACCACCTTGGGGTTTTAGTTTAGCTTGTGAAAAATTAGTGTTAAGGTTGTGGTTGAGCCTTGAAAAGCTATTGTAAAAAGCTTGGTGGAAACTTATAAATTCCATCATTTTAGTATTTGGTTTGAAAATCCTTGGTTGGATAATCAAGGTAGTGGATTTAGGTTTTGGACCGAACCACTATAAATACTTTGTCCATTGCCTCTTTTGTTTTGCCTTCATTGTTTTGAGATTAAATCTTAATTCCACCAAAAGAGCCAAGATAGTGCTATTCACCCTCCCCTCTAGCACTCACTTTGGGACCAACAATAAACCTGGCAATTCGTGTTTTTGTGTGTTAAACATGTCAGAGATGATTAGACACGAAACACGTTAAGGTTAAACACAAACACGATATGAATAATATTTATGTCTTAAATCTAAAACATGTAAATGTATATGTTTAATAATCGTGTAACATGACATGACACGATTAACTCATTTGTTAAACATGTCAAAATACGACACAATACGATTATTAGCATGTTTAACACGATTAAATAAAAATATTTACAATTAAATATAATTTTATTATTTAAATTTAAAATCAATAATAATAATAAAACAAAATAATAATAGCATAAAATATAACAAAACAAAAGTTCAAAATTAGAGTTTGGGCATGGCATAATTGCATTAGTGTCTTTATAAAATTAAAAAAACTTATTAAAATAATTGTTTAAAATTATTTAAGTAAGCCTAAAATTGTCTTTGACTATTAATTTTTAACAAATTGATAAACATGTCACGTATACACGTTTAAATATAATAACACTATTAAACGCATTTATACGTTTAAACACAATTAACATGATTAATTAAACATGTTTAAATATGTTTAAACATGTTACTCGTGTTTGAAATGTTAAGACATAAAAAATTTTATATCTTAAACATATCATACATGATTAGAAACAAAATACATTAAGGCTAAACCTAAATTTGATTAACCTTGTGTCGTGTTCAAAATTGTTAAGTCTAAGTGTAAGCTTGTCACAGCCTATATTTTCGAGCCATGACCGGCACATAGGCCCAATGAGCTTAACTCACCAAGCCCAAGCAAGCCTATCCATTTACATTGCTTAACATTTTTATCAACTAATATATCCACACACATTTCACCGGGTGTGAACATAGCCAAATCACGATGACATTATCGATAACAGTATACATGTACTGTTCAAAACATGTATCTTAGCAATTTAAATTGCATGAACATATTCACAGAGCAAAAGACCCGTGACGTCCAGCGGAGACAACGGAAAAAGAGGAACGCTATGGAATGTCGTGCACCTACCCAAGAGACGAATTACGGGACTCCTCAATCTAAGATCCAACAGTCTCTTGATCTGAAAACATGAATTTTTAAAACAGTAAGTACAAAACTCAATAAGCGAACGTTAGAAGGGAACAAGCAATAATAGCTAGGAAATTTGATAACCATGGTGCACTGATTGGAAACGAGACAATTTTGATCTAGTTCACATTAAAACCTTTTTTTCCTCAATTCAAGGCAATTTGCAATGAGGTAGAGAGTTCTTGAATTCACACACACACACATATATATATATATATATATAAACATGTATAATCACGTGCAATTTCATCCACCACACCATTTTCATTCAGTCTGGTGCACTCACTACTTGCACATCATTATCGGCATTACACTACCCACTCCGCACATGCACAGTCATAATTATCACAACATTGTCATTCAACCGACATGTGCACTGCCCACTCCGCACACGCACGGTTTCATCAATTTCGCAAAAATATATTAACGATACATATCAGCATCATATAGAGGTACATAGATTTATCACAATCATGTTCCACATCACAAAATATTTCACCAAAAAGCTTATTCCCATGGAACCCGTTCTTTTTAAAAAAAAGTTGGATAAAATCATTCAAACGTTTTGCTCAAATACGTTCACATTCCCAAAATAATTTTGAAATGCAAGTTCACTCACAATTTTCGAGAGTCGAATTCGGATACTTCGACTACTAATCCTCGGGTACAATTTCTTTGCCCCTATCGGAGGATTCACCACCTAGACATATTTCACAATCAAACAATTACTACATTTGTGCTAATTCATATTAAAACTAATTTAAACTCTATATGAATGCATGAAATGGGATGAAAATCCTCGGGTAACTATCTAAATATGGTATTGACCTAATTCGATTTATTACCTGATTAAATGGCCAATATGTCCAATTCAACTTCAATTAGTCCCATTTCTTTTCCTTTAATGTTTCAAATCATCAAACACTAGATAATTGTCATGAAATATTGCAAAAACCATCATCACATTGTTTCTTGGAAATTCGGCCATAGTGGTGCATCAACCATAAAATTTTTCTTACTTGATTTTTACACCATAATTCATCAATCCATAGCCAATTCACTTGAAATAAAATCAAACCCACCATCAATATACCCTAGGTAAATTTGGCCAATGATGGGTGATGGGAGAAAATGGGTTTTTCTTGTTTACTTTTCATGCTACACATCACTAACTAACCAAAAACACTAATCTAGCAAGAAATCTAAATAAATTCAAGCACAAAAACCCTCCCCCCATGTTCGGCCAGCCATGGTTCCTTCATGCAAACCTTGGTTTCAGCCATGGAAATGAGAGAATAAAGTATAGGAAAGGTAGATCACAAGCAAAAATCAATAAATTTTACCTTTACAAGCTTGATTGCTTGAAATCTAACAATTTTCCTTTGAATTTCTCCTCCTAGGGTTTTGTTTCTTTCTTGCTTTCCTTTCCTCTTGTTTGGCCGAATATTGGGAGTGAAATGGGGAAAATATGGGCTGATTTTCAAGTTAAATATTAAAGAAATCAAGGCTTGACACTTGTCACATTACCATTGGTCTATTTTTTTAATACTCATCCATTCAACTTTATTTCACCATCACATAAAATTTCATAATTATCCATACCAATAATGAAAGAAATTCATAGATTTGACAAGTGTTGGGTGGTGAAAATTCCAATTTTACCCTTGGGGTGGCAAAATGACTATTTTGCCCTTATGCTCCGAAAAATGCCGAAATTAAAATTTTTCACTTGTCAACTTCAAATCATACTCCAATTAGTCAAATTTGATCTAAACCTCATTTAACATTCCAATTTTTAACCTTGGGTGGCACAATTACCATTTTGCCCCTAGATCATGAAAATTCCAGTTTGACTCCAAATCGATCATCGAACTTCGAATCACCATACTGAGTCATTCAAGAGTTTTAAAATTCTCAATTTCATCTTAAATCTCTATTTGGACTAGTTCGAGGCTTAATTCAACTTGATTGTACCACTTTTTACAATACCAACCTTTGAAAATTTTTTTGAGGTGTTTCAAATATGCAAGCATTCTATCTACGGGTCTATAGAGGTCGAGGCCTCACAAAGCCTTGCAAGCCAATCAGCTTTAAGTGTGAGATCTTATCAAGCCCAACACTATAAAATATTTGCCATGTCATTCATGTGCTTGATAATATTCTTGCACACTTGAATACTTCGAAAAAATCATCAAAAAGTCGGTATTATACCTAGTGGTACAACTAAGTTGATTTAAACCTCGAACTAGTCCAAATAGAGATTTTAAGATGAAATTGAGAATTTTAAAACCCCAAAATGACTTAATATGGTGATTCAGAGTTCGAGGACTGAATTGGAGTCAAATTGAAATTTTCATAACGTAAGGGCAAAATGATCATTTTGCCACCCGAAGTTAAAATTGGAATGTTGGAAGAAGTTTTTGACCAAGATTGACTATTTAGAACATAATTTGAGTTTGAGAAATGAAGAATTTTAATTTCGACATTTTTTTCGTGCATAAGGGCAAAATAGTCATTTTGCCTCCCAAGGGCAAAATTGGAATTTGACACCACCCAACACTTGTCAAGCTTATGAATTTTATTTTATACCATGGATAATTATGTGTGGTGGAAAGAAATTGCTTAATTACTAAGTATTTATACATGGTCCAATGATATGGTGACATATGGCGAGTTTATGTCCATTTAATATTTTCCTTTATAAAGCCAATTTAAACTCTCCCAAACTCATTCATATGGCCAGCCAAGTGAAGAACAAAGAGGAGAAAAGGAAGAACAAACCCTAGGAAGGAAAAATTCAAGAGAAAGTGTAGGATTTCAAGGAAACAAGTGATTAAAGGTAAAATTTCTTAATTTTAACTTGTGATCTACCTTTCCTATGCATTATTTTGCATTTTCTATGGTTGAATCATAAGATATCATAAAGGATAGTGTGTTGGCCGAACCCTAGGAGATAGAATTTGATGATGGTTTTGGATAGATTTTATGGTATTTAGTTGTTTTTAGTTAATTTATCATGTTTGGAATGAAAACAAGTAAGAAAAATCACATGTTCTTTATCCACCCTTCATGGCCGAATCTTCCTTATGGTATATTGATGGTGGATGTGATTTTATTTCAAGTGATTTGGTTAGGAATTAATGATTTATGGTGTGGGAATCAAGCATGAAAAATTATATTGTTAGTGAACCCTCCATGGTTGAATTTTCCAAGAGAAAATGTGAGGATGATTTTGCCATATTTCAAGTTATTTAAATTGTGTTTGATGATTTGGAGTATTAGGAGAGGAATGGAATTATTTGGAGTTGAATTGGACGTATTGGTCAATTAATCGAGTGATAAACCGAATTAGGCCAATACCATTTTATTACGATCACAATTGATCCAACGTGCAACATCGTATTTAAGTGACTGTTCGAACAACCTTATGCATTCATATAGAGCCTAAAGTAGATTTATAATGGTATGACACAATATATTGAATTATGTGTTGTGTATTACATATAGGTGGTGAGCCCTCTAACAAGGGTAAAGACATTGTGCCAGAGGACCAAGAATAAGAGTATTTCGAACTCCTGATACTGTGAGTGAACTTGCATTTCAAACTATTTTGAAAATTTTAATTGAGTTGAGATGAAATGCTTGAATGATTTCTATCCAACTTCTTATTTAAAAATGAGTCTTGGGAACAAGCCTTTGACAATTATTTTAATGTTATGAGTGTGTACATTGTGTAAAGAAAATGAATACATACTCATTTTATTGTGTTGATAATGATATGAATAAATGGATAATGCGTATTAATGACCAGGGGATTATGCGAGTAGGGAGTGCACACATGGTCATATTGCTTTGTGCGAGTAGGGAGTGCACACATGGTCTTATTGCTTGGTGGGAGTAGAGAGTGCACCAGAGTTGAAAAGAGTGGGGTGGTGTATGTAATTGCACATGATTTTATATATATCTGCATGATATAGTGTGCATGATGGAAAAATGTGATTTGTATGGTATGCGAACCTTGAGCAGTTTTCCTTTATTGCAAATTGTTTCAAATTGAGGAAAAAGGGTTCTAACATGAAACCCTCGTGCGGTCGAGCAAAACCCTAGTTCCGTGACGGGTTGTGATAACCCGTCGGTTTTGCTATCTTGCTAGAATGATTGATGTAAATTTCATGGTTGCTTTATCATTGAATGATTAATAACTCAAGGTTAAGTGAAAAAAAGGGTTTTAATATTAACTGAATCTAAATTGCCTCATTCCAAATCAGTGCATCACGGTTCTCAACTTTCCTTGTTATTATTGCTTGTTCCCTTATAATGTTCACTCACTGAGTTTTGTACTCACTATTTTAAAAATTCATGTTTTCAGATCAGGAGGCTGTTGAATCTTAGGTCGAGGAGTCCCCGTAGTTTGTCTCCTGGGTAGGTGTTTGGTATTCAATAGCAACCCTTTTATCGTAGTTTTTCTGCTGGAAGTCACGAGCCTTTTTGTTTTATGAATATGTTCATGTAATATAAATTACTAAGTTACATGTCTTGAACAGTATATGTATATTTTAATCGATAATGCCATCATGAGTTGGCTACTTTCATTCCAGTTGGAATGTGTATGGATGCATTAGTTGATAAGACATTAAGCAATATAAATGAGATAGGCTTGCTTGGGCTTGGTGAGCTATGCTCATTGGGCCCATGCGTCTGTCATGGCCCGAAAATTGGGTTGTGACATTAAGCTTATAAAACACTACATTAATTTGTCATATTTCATGTTAAATTTCATTATAGATATTTTATATAATGTATGAAGTATTTCTTTATCAATGAGTTTATTTACAAAGAGTTATGAGAGACTTAAGTAGATAAAGTCCTTGGAACATAATGGCCTTGTAAAGAAATTATAAAAGTTATAATTATGAGATTTTTATGCATCAAAGTTTTGTTTCTAAATATGTTCCTAGTCAATGTATTATCAAAAATAAGGATATTGACAAAGTTCAAAAACTGGTACATGTTAAGCCTCCTTATTTCGAAAGTAAGCAATTGATCTTATAGGTTGAAGTATGTGAGATACTTAGGGATAGCATGTGAATACTTGTTAATGAGCAAGTAGACACTAAGCCAAGTTTTCTATCTATTCAAGATATATGATGAAAGGATCGAATTAAAGTAAGATATTATATACTAAAAGGTTAGTCATGCTATATTGACTTTCTTAGCATTGGGGTGGTCATGATGTATTGCTAAATACCGCTCATGATCTATAAATTTAAATTTAAATTCTTAATGGAATTAATTTATATTTATTGTCAACATGTTGGGTACCTAATGGGTCATACACATAAAGTGAATTGTCGAAATTAATTTGAGTTCAATTGGATGTGATCTAATTGATCTTATAGAGGCTTAATCCAATTAAGTATTAGGCTAAATCAAATATGATTTGATGAAGTATTAAATAAAGGCTTAATTAGCCCAAGACATATTCTAATCCTTGTTGGATATAAAGTAGGTAAATTCACTATATAAAAGAATTCTTTAATCGTCTCTTGAACATAAAAAAAAGTTTTGTTTTTATTTTCTCATTTTTTTGAAATAAGATCACAGCCAAAAAGAAAGAAACACAAATGAGCTCAAAGTTGAGAATTTGCTAGCACAAATTTTGGTTTAGAGATTCACACACTCTTAGTGAAGAGATTTTGGCAAATCACTGTATGGATCACCATTAGAGACAAGACAATTGTGCTACTATGGTTTGATAAATCTTAAATGGTGTACAAAAGTTAAAAACGAAAAGCCAAGGAAGACTCCACCAAAGAAAGTAGACATCAAACTTTCAAGTATGTTGAAATTTTTCTCTTGTGGTTTTGTTTATATTAGTTTCAATTAAAGTGATCTATCGCTTAAATGATTAAAATTTTAATATTTCGCTGCATATGATTAGTTTTAACATGATTTGAATCCCTTTCAATCACAACCATGACTCTTCGTCCTTAATGTCACCAATGCCAAATGCAACTGAATATATTTGCTTATTCCCATATTTGCAAATAGCAACAAACAAAATACACTTCAGTCTACCTTTTAAATGTGTGGCATCGAGAGTAACTACAGGTTATATTACAACCCTAAACCCTCGGCTATATGCCCCATACACCTAGAAACTATATTTGAATTGTTGTGCCTAATCGGTGGCCTCAGCTGTGACTGTACTGTGATTTCCACATTCCAACATATGGAAATATGAGGGTAAGAGTTGGAATTACTCTTCTAAGGGATCAAAAACAAGACTCTCCATATACTCCTTCGCTTGCTAGGCCTTACCATACGAGCATTACAATCCCCATTTGCGATTCATCTCTTTCATTATTTCCTTAGGTCTCAATGGTGTTACATTATTTCCTTACAGCTTGGGAGACATAAGTTCAGCAATTAACCTTACGCTTGATATTCGGTACCTATCTTGAAAACCATCAACAGTACACCTGTGTACCTTGTGAAATGTGCAAACTTGCCAATAATCTCTATTAGGTAACTTTGTTGCATGCAGAGTGAACTTGCATGCTCTGTCTTTACAAGCAATCTCAAAACAAATGTGACATCCCCTTCGAGCCTGCCCAATCCAGGTATTGTTATGTCTGGTCCGAGTTCACTGGGTCCAGTCCGCTGCAGCAGCCCTCACCCCCGATCACTCGAATTGCCTCCAGCAAGGTTCGAACCCCAGACCTTTTGTTTCCCTCGAAGGGAACGCCTTTCACCATTTGAGCTGCACTTGGATTGGGCAGGCCCGAAGGGGATGTCACAACAAACGTGACATGACTTTTCAACTTTAATATCAAAATTCTCTTTTAGTGCTAACATGTTCAAAGTTCATTTGAATTTGACCTTGGAAGGAAACATTTTTCCTCAGTATAAGTGGTCATCGGTTGATTTAAACTTGTGAGACATTGTCAAGCTCGATTAAAAGACGATATTGTACCGAGTGGGATAACCAAGTTAAATTAAGCCTTGAACTAGTTCAAATAGAAATTCTAATAGAAATTTGAGAATTCTGAAACCCACAGAATGACTTAGAATAGTGACTCGGAGTTCAAGGTCCAATTTGGAGTCAATTGAGAAAATTGACCGGTTAGGGACAAAACGGTCATTTTACCATTTGATGATAAAATGGAGATTTTTAGCCAAGATTTGATCACATTTATCCAAAAATAATTATATGAAATATAATTAAGATTATTAGAGTATAAAATGAAGTTTAGCAGTGAAAAATTATGATTCTCGGTATTTTTTGAGCACAAGGGCAAAATGGTAATTTTACCACTAGAGGACCAAAAGGGAATTTTTTAAAAAATATTTTTGCCCCATTTGGTTAATATTGATCAATATTAGTGTTATTTGAGGTTAGAAAGTGAAAATAATGTGATTCCGGTACATTTCGGAGTATAAAGGTAATTTGTAATTTTTTCACCTCGGGGGCAAATCGGTAAATTTTTTACCCCAGCACTTGTCAAGACCAAGGTATTTTATTCCTCCTGGGATTGGATAAATACGAGAATAATTGTGGTGGCAAATTTAGAAGAAAAAGTCAAAAAGTTTAAAAAATGGGCTAATAAGCATGTGACACGTGGCATGCTTGATTATTTTATTATTAAAGCCTAAAAATAGCCATAAAACCCATTTTCTCTCTCCAAATTCTGCACAAAACTGATTCAAAGGAAAACAAAAGAGAACAAGGAGAAAAACAAGAAAACCTAGCCAAAAGTTCAAGAGAAAAGTGTGATTTTCAAAGAAAATCAAGTGAAAAAGGTAACATTTCTTCACTTTAGCTTACAATCTACAATACCCATGCATTTCTTTCCATTTTCTATGATTGAGAGACATGATATCATGATGAATTCAATTTTGAAAAATGGGTATGGAAGAGGTATTAATGTTGGATTGGTTTGATTTTAGACTATGTTGATGTTTAGAGGTAGTTAAGCATGGTTATGAACAAAAATATAAGAAAAAAATTTGATTCTCTTTGTTGTTCTTCGTTGGCCGAACCTGGTGTGTTGAGAATCAATGAGGGATTGTTTGTATTTCAAGGAAAATGGCTTGAAAAATGATGAATTAAGGTGAAACGGTTATGTAGGAAAAAAAATTTTGGTGCTAATGCACCAAATGACTGAATTTTTCTATAAGGAAATGTGAGGGTTCTAATGCTGAATTTGGCTTTATTTGAGTAATATGTGGTGAATTAAGGTATTAGAGGAGGAATGGATTAATTTGGAGGTGATTTGGACACAATCGTCAATTAATCGGGTGATCGATCAAATTTAATCGATACCGCGATTAAGCGGTAATCGAACGCATTTTTGCATTTACATATCAAGCATTAGTAATTTAAATTAATTTATATCAATTTAGGGACAATATAGTAAATTTCTCGACTTTGTTATTTGTCAAGGTAGTGAGACGTCCAGAAAAGGTAAAGGAATTGCGCTTGAGGACTATTAGTCCGAGTGCACCCGAAATTCGGATTTTTCGACACCTGTGAGTGAATCTGCATTTCAAAAATTATTTTGGGAAGATGAATATATTTGAATAAATGGTTTGAATGATTTGCATGCAATTTCTGGTTAAATATAAATAAGTCTCGGGAACAAGCCCTTGATAAATTGTCTCTATGTTGTGAAATGCGACTGTTGTGAATTTGGGCGTTATTACATTATATGGGTATATATCTATACATATATGTATATATGTTGTGCATTGATAGATAATATTGTGTAATGATTATAACCGTACGTGTATGCGATGATAAAGAGGCTCACAAAGGATGGGATAGTCTTGGGAACAAGCTTTTGGAAATATTTTATGCTGTGATTATGTATTGTGTGAAAAGAAAATGGATGTCTGCTCGTTTAATGTGTTGATAATTATATGAATGAAACTGCAATGTGTAATAATGACCGAGGGTGTGCATGTAGGAGTGCCCCCATGGTCATATTGCTATGTTTAGTGGGAAATGTACCCATGAGGTCCAAAGGCTTATAGGGACAGCGAGATGTAACGCTTGCAAGTACTCTAATAGGTACTGAGTAAAGTGGGGACAGCGAGACGTAACGCCCACGAGATAGAGTGAATAATACACATGCTTGTAATGGTGTGTAACGTGGGGACAGCAATATGTAACGCCCACGAGATAGAGTGAATAATACACATGCCTGTAATGGTGTGTAACGTGGGAACGACAATATGTAACGCCCACGAGATAGAGCGAATAATACACATGCTTGTAATGGTATGAAAAGTGGGGACGGCGATACATAGCGCCCACGATTCCTAGAAAATTTAGAGTTGAGCAAAGTGGGGATGGCGACATGTAGCGCCCACGATTCTTGGAAATCTTCACACCTGAACTTTGGTGAAGCATGATTATCCATCCAGGAGCTTGCAGGGACGGCGAAACGTGACGCCTGCAAGTGCTCAGATAAATGTCTTTATGTATATATATATATATATGATTGTTCATGTCTTTGAGTATATATGTGTGATTATATGGTATGCGAATTGCTTAATATATGTGTAATTGTATGATATGTGAATTGCTTTAAATTGAGAAAAAATGGATTTAGCACAAAACCTTCGTACGATTGAGAGAAACCCTCGTTCAGCAACGGGTTATGATTACGCTTCGCTGCAGCAAGAATGCCTTCCTATTGCAACGATAATCGTCGATTTGCTATGTGGCTAGAATAAATCCTGAATTAAGTGGGAAGGGTTTAAATATTAGTTAGATCGAAAAACTGTCTCATTTTCAACCGGTGCATAATGATTGTCAAATTTCCTGGTTGAGTTTACTTGTTCCCTTTTAATATTCACTCACTGAGTTTCGTACTCACGTTTTATAAAAATTCATGTTTTCAGATTTAGAGGAAATTGGAGCCTAGACCAAGTCGTCTACGCATAATCGCCTTTTGGTTGATACTACGGCATCTCAATAGCTGTGCCTTTATTCAAAGTTACTCCGCTGATGGTTGAGAGTCTTTGTTTGTGTACATGTATATATATATGTTGGATTAATGATGCCTCGATGAGATGACATTGAATGACAATGCTTTGAGATAATGAAATTGTAAACATGTGGTATACATGTTATGTTTTGAAATATATTGAATTGTGAATCAAGAATTTTGGTTCAGAAATAGTAATGCAAGATGTATAAAATGTCGAACATAATTACCGGAAAAGGCTTGCTTGGGCTTGGTGAGCTATGCTCATTAGGTCCATGCGCCAGTCATGGCCCTGAAAATTGGGTTGTGACAAAACTCATAAGTGGCAATTGTTTCGAAGGAGATCATATCTGCACCCCAAATAAGCCATTCATGAGATATACTTGCATTTACCCTTTCTTGATCACTGTCATCAGACGAACGAATCTTGTTGTCACCAACAATTGGGTTGTTGTAAATAGAGTCATCGCACTGAACATCTATTAAGACAACATTTGTGGCATGTTCTAAATCGCCATTCACATTATTGCAATTTTGAATGTCATTGTCATCACCCATGTCATCCTCGAAACAATCATCGTGCCCACCAAAATAATCATCATCATTCCACTCAACAATGTCATCCTTTACACAGCCATCATGCATCTGATCAAATGCATCATCATCATTCATGCTCGTTGTAGTGTCGTTTAAGAATAGCAATGGACCCACTGCAATTTTGGGCAACGATTGCATTTGTTGGCAAAAACAAAGTATTTGATACAATGCACATGTTAATAGAAAAATAGCATTTTTAGATACCTCGTGTGTGTACTAGGCTATTCAAACTCATGTGCATACATCAATGGTGATTGCCATTGCTGTCAATTAAGGACTGCATGGTGTGGCATGTGTGAAGCAGTATAAATCTGATTTAGGTGATTACTATGTTGGACAGCTTGTTCATGTGGCAAAACATTTATATGTTGTTCCTTCTTGCAAAATACTTACTAAACCTTCATTGTCCCTAATAACTAGGCGTGAAACCCTAACAACACGACTAAGCAATGCATGAAGCTTGATTTCATGATTCTATGACTTTACCCCAACAACATCTTCAACTAGCTTCATCAGTCCTAAAAATGATAACTCACTCGCAACACCCCTTATTCATGTCTCACCACCCTTGTAAGTGTCATCGACCCAATGCCAGCGTATGTAATCATAAGCTTCATATTTGGCACATCGTCGAAATTTAACAGAAAATAAGTGTCACAATCAATTTATCAAAAATGTGTCACGCAATACTTAAAACTCAGTCACACAATGGCTAAAACTAATCACGCCATGCCTAAAACAAGACACGTAATGATCAAGTCATGTAATGCTTAAAAGGCAGTCTCACAATGCTTAAGTCAAACAATGCCTAAAAACCAGTCACGCAATGTCTACAACCTAGCCATGCAATGCTTCAATCATGTAATGCTTAAGTCACATAATGCTTGAAAATTAGTCACGCAAGGCCTAAGTTACACAATGCCTAAAAATCAAAGACACAATGATTAAGTCATGCAATGCCCAAAAGCTAGTACGGCAATGCCTAAGTGATCACATAATGCCTAAAAACTAACGATGCAATGCCTAAAAACTAATAGCATAATGCTTAATAACTAATTGATTTGCCTACTCACAACTAGGTTTAAGTCGCCAAAGTCATACAGTGTGCTAATTTACAAATATATCTAATCAATTTCAACCCCTCAACTTTGGAATTTTATAAATATAAACCAATAAACCCAAGGACCCAAAACACATACCTTGATATCATCTTTGCTCTTTGGGATGGCAAAAGAGAGCTGGATGGCGAGATAAACAGTATTTGGCAATAGAGAAAAATGTAGATTTAATTTCAAAATTTTTATTTGTATGGCAAGATAGAGAAAACATGAACCATTTAATTTGGAGGAAATTATTTAAAGGGCATTATTTTCAAGTCATGTCAAAAATTAAATAAAAACAATTAAAATTATAATGGGAGATATTTTTGAATTGAACTTATAAAAAAAGTTATTTCTTACAATTTTCTCTACTTTTAATGTACATTCATATATAGTATTGATATTGACATTTGTATACATATATATAGATATAAAGGAGAACAGTACTTAGGAAAGTAAAATTAACTTTACAAGTAATTATATGGTGGAATCGATATATGCCATAAACTTCAAATCAGCCCTTGATGAAATTGCAACTTAAAAGGCTGTAGAGCTAACTCAGTGTCCCCCATCATGGAGACGTAGTTACTTATAAAATCTTTGTATTGAAAAGCTCTATACAGTGGAGGGTCGCCTGCATTGGTCAGGGATTTTGCGGGTTCTATAATGCTATCATCACAGGAACTGATAAATAAGCCAACAGTTGTTCGAGGCATCTCCGAGTTGGTCACAACGCGATGTTCAGCACTTTTCAATTTATTGTTGCTGACAATCTAATATATATGCATAAATCAACACAAACATCCATAAGTTTGAATACTCTAATTTTAACAAATTTCAGGCAGCAATGTAAACCAAATTGCTTTACCCTACCTTCTAGTGCAAAAAAGAAACAATTTTATTTATCTATATCGTCTATATATATATATATATATTTGTTTATTTATTTATTTTTACCATAGATGTAAAGAATGCCATGCAGAGTATCAAAAGCAAATATAAAGATTCTCTTCATGCTGCCTTCATTTAATCATCTGCTGATTTTGGAAAACTTTTATTTGGAGTTTACCATGTGAACATAATCCAAAAAGGGGAAAAAGATACCCGTAAC
The DNA here is from genome assembly GCA_036013995.1 of Theobroma grandiflorum. Classification (NCBI taxonomy): domain Eukaryota; kingdom Viridiplantae; phylum Streptophyta; class Magnoliopsida; order Malvales; family Malvaceae; genus Theobroma; species Theobroma grandiflorum. Next base: position 11,936,487 of record CP142130.1, on the reverse strand, counting down.
TGGTGACCTATGTTAACCACAAATGCATTAGGCAGAGGCTCAACACCAATCCATTCTCCATCCTTGAAGACTTGAAGTCCACAGGCATCTCCTTGAAGTAGAATAGTTATGAGGTTAGGATCACAATGTTTAGGTAATCCCAAGGTCAAACTTGGATCCGGACAAGGTGGGTAATGATTAGCTACTAACAGCAGAGCTTCACTTAGATCCTTCTCGAAGTGCCCAGAATCAAGCCCTAAGCCCTCTGAAAGCAACTCCAGGATTCTTAAACCCAATTTCTTTGCTTCCACTGAAAATGTTGCGATAACCTCTCTATAAAGAACATTACTGAGATGAGTAAGATTACATGATGAAGAAAGGAAAAAAGAAATGGTGAAGTAGTAGTTTGTGAACTGATCGGGCCTCACCTGTAACTAGTTGGCTTATCAGGCCAAAGTTTAATGCATTCCTCTAAAGGATGACAAGGGTGTTTCAAAACATCACGCCAAAAGTGAAACTTTTCACAACCGTAGTTTGTATTGCTTGTGTACAGCCTGCAGACTTTTTTTGGGTCCTCGGAGTAGAGGCTTGCCTTGTCCTCGGTAGGCATCTCAAAGAACTCCTTGACAACGCTCATGGTGCCATTCAATACTTTTTGAGGAACTCCATGGTTAAGAACCTATTTTAAAGAAAGAATAATCAAGTTTATGATTCGGCATTTCATAGGACAAACATAAATATGGTCAATTATGTAACCATTCAAGAGGTTCAGATATAGATAAAATTATATCCTCGACCTCAATCCTTCTAGACACGAAGCAACTTCTTTTTTTTTTTTTTTCTAGATGAAGTTTAAGTAACAAATAACAATCACAACCAAGGAATTGTAAACACATATAAATAATTATTATATTTAGTAGGGCAAAAAACAAAAGGGCAACCCAAACAAACCAAATCAACAACCCATGACATTGTTCGGAAAATTGTCAAAAAAAAAAAAAAAGGATTAAAGTTGTACATGATGGGTGAGGCCAAAAGTAATCTATTTAGTGGAAAAAAGATTCAAGCCCTGCTAGCTCGTTAGGCATGGAAGACCAAAAACAATTTGATAACATTTTTTTCTTTAAGAATAAAGTATGAACAACCTGGAAAAATCCAAAGTCTTGGCTAGCCTTCAGAACTTTCTGAATTGTATTACTTCGATTAATTGATGCTTCCCCGAGGTCAACAACTGGAATGTTATCACTACTAGGAATGCTGAGCTTGCCTGGTCTTGTTTCTGGTGGGAAAATATAAGACTCAGGCAAAGATTGATCGGTGCACCAGTCTGAAACAAGCTTGTCCATGCCTAATCTTCTAAAGAAGCATGGATTTATTTTATGAAATTTTTAATCTGGTTAATGATGCAACTGAGGATCCAAAAGTGAGATATATTTATAATGGCGTACTGAGATGCATAAGAAAGAGGCTCTTAGTTGAATTACTAGCAATCCATCAGAGTCAGAGACAACTACAGGATCCAAGATGCACATATAGCAATTTTCAAAACATTATTCTATTGCAAAAGTCTTCCAAATTCGCATATAATTTAACAAAAGAAGGAAGTTGGAATCTGATTCTGCAATAGCTGGATGACAATCCTAACACACTTCTCCTAGGATAATAATTATATATAAAGCATGATTATGACTGACACTTGGTAGTTGAACACGTCAGCGGGATGATTTTTCATTTTTAAAGGGAAGTCAGCTAGCATGATTGGCCCATATTTTAGGTGAAAACAAATTTTAGAAATAAGAAAAAAAAAAGAGCCACAAAATAATTAGGTTAAGGTATAATTAATGGAAGAATGATGCAAAGGCTAAGAGCCAATGAAAGCTTGTATTATCCTGTGTTAATTGTAATATTGGGTCCAATTATGTTTTCAAAAATATTTTCTAAAATCCCCCCAAGACTTGGTTTTTAATGTTGACGTTAACATTGACGTCAAGGTAAAGTATATCAATGGATAAAGTGACAATGAAGAAAATGTAAATGTTGATAAAAAATAGGTGAAAATGATCTCTATATAGAAAATTTAATATTTAAATGAGAGACTTTATATACATATAGTTGTAAAAGCCACGACTCCTCGGCTTAAACTGTGGGCGGTTTAGTGTAAGTTTGATCCTTAAATATTTGGGCTTTTTCCCAGCACATTTTCCAACACATCAAGCACAACAAAGTGTCTTTGTCAATAATAATCAATCACACCTTGATTCAATAAACAAAGGGTTGGTGGGGGTTGGGGTGGCTGGCCACAGATTTTTTCTCTTCTCATGTTATTGTTAGATTTTCTTAAGTAATAAAGTTTGAATTTATATGATTTAATAGCATAATATTCGAAAAAAATCTTTAAATTATTTATATAAATTTAAATAATTTTTTTATTACATTCAATTAAATTTTTATATTTTTATTTTAAATTAAATAATCTTTTATAATGAATGATTGATTAATTGTAATTAATCAAACTATAACTTGTCATTTTATATTTACGTAGCGCTGATGTAAGGAGTTAGTTATATGAGTTTATTTAATTTAAAATAAAATTATAAAAATTTAATTAAACATAAAAAAAAGAATATGGATTGTTTTAAATTTTTATAAATAATTTAAAGGACGTTTTTGAATATTATACCTATACTAAGTGACTTATTGATAGGGGTGTGCAATCGGTTTTTTCGGTTTTTTCGGTTACTGGATATCCAGTAACCGAACTAACCGAACTCTGTTAAACACTAACCGAAATCGAACCGAATTTACTAAATAACCGAACTAACCGAAACCGAACTAATTCGGTTAGTTCGGTTCGGTTACAAAAAACCGAACGATTCACGGGAGGACGGCAGAAAAGCAAAGTTGTCCTGGTGATGGGAGACGAGTCACGGTACTGGACCTGCTGGTCGGTCAGAGCTCACGGGGGGACGGGCCAACGGGGGACGGCAGAAAAGCAAAGTTGTCCTGGTGATGGGAGACGAGTCACGGTGCTGGACGTGCTGGTCGGTCAGAGCTCACGGGGGGACGGGCCAACGGGGGACGGCAGAAAAGCAAAGCTGTCCTGGAGATGGGAGTCACGGTGCTGGTCCGTCACAGCTCACCGAGGATGGGGGACGGCAGAAAGCAAAGCTGTCCTGGAGATGTCCTGGAGATGGGAGTCATGGTGCTGGTCGATCACAGCTCACGGGAGGATGGGGGACGGCAGAAAAGCAAACCTGTCCTGGAGATGGGAGTCACGGTGTTGATCTTGATCAGTCACAGCTCATGGGAGGATGCCAGGATGGGGGACGACAGAGACGACAGAATGGCTGAATGCCTGAATGGGAAAATGGTAATCGGTATTCCTAAGGTAAGGAAGTAAAATCTCTAAAATGTCCTTCAGTTGTTCTTCGGTTAGTTCGGTTAGTTCGGTTAGATATTTTTGTAACCGAAACCGAACCGAAGTTAATATCCTAACCGAACTATCCTAACCGAACTAACCGAACAACCGAACTAACCGAACCAAAAAAACCGAACTCATTTCGGTTCGGTTCGGTTGTTCGGTTCGGTTCCATTTTGCTCACCCCTACTTATTGAGACAGTTTATAATTTCTAGGCTCTCATTGCTGTCAATCGATGGTGGGGTCAACCCTATTTTGACAAAATGAAATTTATCCTAATCTACAAGGTCTATCATACATATGCATCAAATGTGTGAACTCACATTTTCTTTCTTTGCTTAGTTAAAAGTCATTTTGTTGTAAATTTATGGTGGGCTACCTATTTTCTATTATACAGTTATGGTCCAATTAAATTGAGCCTTTTTGAATATAGCCATTTGATTATCTGCCAAAGGTGTCCATTCTTACTCGTTCCCAAATGGTTTTGTGCACTGAAAGTACTTAGCCTTATCATAATTTAAATCTTTTAAGTTAATTATCCGCCAAATGGTTTTATGGCAGTCAAAGTGGGTAAGTTATCGCTTGTAGGTATGATGCTTACAAGTAAATGTTTTAATCAGTTACTTATAATGGGAGGAAATACCTAACTGTGTTTTGAACTTTGAATTTAGATGAATTTAGATGTTAGATAAACTCATGGTCGATCCATGTTTCCTGAAACCAGTTAAATACTTAAAGCTTAGGCAGTAGTTTTATTCTAATTAGTTTCAATGTATAGAAAGTATAACAAGTCTAAACTAGTTAACCATACGAAGATATCGTATACAAAGATAGGTCTATAGTTAGGTGATGCTACTTTCAAATTGAACCATAAACCGATTCATATGTTGTCTTTAATCTGTCTTAGCTTTGCAATCAATTTCTTGAAGAATCGGCACCATAAAAGCCATTAGGAATTCAATGTGGCCTCAGGTCCACTACTGAATCTGAAACCCTATTGCATCTGTTGCATAAAACCGCATTCTTATGCGTATCTTCAATGTGTTTTAAGTCCGTTAAACAATTTATAATTTCTTTTACAAATATTGCAAAAGCAATTGCTCTACTTTGCTGTCAGCCGTTTCGTTCTTCCCTTCTATATCTAAGAAGAAAAAATTCAAAATTAGATTTCACCAAAGAACAATGAATTGTTTGGTTTTTCTTTACACTAGAAGTTAACGCTTTCATTGATGAAATTTTATGTTGATAAAAAGTAAAATATTTTCAACAACATAAATCACCAACAGAATGTTGATGGAATATTTCATCAGTATTTAGTCAGAAATATTGTAGTTAGTAATGCTCATTCCATGGATAATTTCCAAAGGAATATTCCTTCATACATTCAATGGGCAAAGCATCCAATCCATTGGTAGCATAATTGGCCGGTAGCAATAGATTTTTGTAAGTTATTTTCTTCAGGATTTTATCAACGTAATTCACAACAGATCTTTATTGGCATGTTCCGTCGATGATGGTCTAAGTCCGTCGATAATACTACCCCTAATTTCATCAATAAAATATTTGTTTTAAGGCAAGTTTGTATGAATAATGAAGAACCTATACAACTAGTTTGAAGTGTAAACAAAAAGGTTCAAACCAAAGGCGAAAACAGAGGAAGCCATCAGCTTCATCAACCCTAGACATAACCTATCATAGGACAAAGTAAACCCAAAACTATTCCAACAAAACTTGTGATAAAACCCCCTTTGTACACAAATTCAAATCTTAACACCAATGATGTCTAGCAAAAATATATACATGTAACCAACATAATAAACCAGAGGCATAAAGCACGAGGATTTGCACATTTGAAAACGTAAACATCCTGCATCAAAACTAGCAGCATCCATGGAAAAGCAATAGAGTGGAAAGAACCAACTCCTACTGATAACCAGCCCAAACGTGTGAGTACACAGAAAAAAGGCTCAAAGTTAGCACTTAGCCGTTGATTTCCCTCAACTCAAGTATCATTAATTATCCATAAGAAGTTATGGGGGCGTGAGACACCTTCCTGAGTAAAGTATTGCCATTAACAGATCTCAAGATGTGACAAATATTCCATTAAGAGATCTTGCCAAGTAGATTAAGAATTTCAATAATCAATGATCTAAATTTGCAAGGCACATCCTTGGGCTTTTTAATCCACTTAACAAAATTGCTGGCATTGCCTTCAATAGAGAGAGTATGGGAGGAATTCCATCTCAATGCACCAAAAATAAGGGTAGCCTCTCTCACAGCAAAGAGCTTCTCTCTACTAGTTCCCGAAATACCAAAAGCCTTTGAAAAAAGGGTAAGTGTGGAGCCATGTTCATTTCTCAAAATACCACCAATTCTTGATTCACCCAAGCAACCTTTAGAAGCACCATCGATATTAAATTTGACACATCCATTGTGAGGTTTAACCTAAGCCTCACCTTTCTGGGCTTTTTGATAACAGTGGATGTTGACACCCTCATTAGGAAGGTGGACAAGATCCTTAATAGAAAGATTAAAGTTAGGCCACATAAGCATTAGCACACCATGCGACATGAACTCTAATAAGTTTAAAAGTTAGGCAACCATCCCAATCAGTACCTTTGAAAACCACATCATTTCTAATAGTCCAAATACCCCAAATAATGGCATACCATGCCATTTTCCAAATTCACTCATTTTTCAGAAAGGTAGCAAAATCAAACCAAAAAATGAAACATACCTCGAGGGTGTGGTGGGACACCCAATCCAAACTCCACAAAGCTCCTCATTGCTTCCACAAAGGCCAAGTTTTTTTGCAAATGAAGAAACGGTGGTCAATTGTTTTGATTTCATGGTTACACAAAAGGCAAGTGGCTGCATTGACACTAATGATACCTCATTTAAGAAAAGTGTCCTTTACGACTAACTTACCTTGGACAAGCTGCTAGTGGAAGACCTTAGTTTTATGGGGTGCAAGACTAGACCAAATAAGCTTTCAATGTCTAACAGATGCAGTATTAAAGGTGAAGACATGGATACAAGAAGAGTTGGAGGAATATTTGCCACTAAGACTCCATTTCCAAACCAGTTTGTCGTTAAAGTCCTTACCAATAGCTTGAGACTTGTTTAAGTTCTTGAATTCTCTCCATTGCTCATTTTCCCAATTGAATATGACTCTCGTTAAATCTATTTTTCAGTGCCAATCATTACCAATCCATTCTCCAAATTCAACACATTTCGCAACTTTTTTGACAGTCAAAGGAAAAATTCTTGGAAAAGAAAACTTTAGAATATAGTTTTCAATCCACTCATCATCCCAAAAATTAATCATGCTCCTATTTCCAAGAAAGATAAACAGATCATTATGAGTGGAGTGATTGTAATCACTGATTCCATTGAGAGGCTTTAAAATGTTTTCCCATAAGTTCAAGGTTTTGCTACCATTCTCCCAACATGGAATGAAACTACTATTGTGAGTGTCAAGTTTCTTATCAACGATACATTTCCAAAGCTCTCAAGCTCATTACCATACCACCATAGCCATTTACTTAACAACGCCCTATTTTTCAAATCAACATCCGCTAGCCCAAGACCTTCTAATTCACAAAGATTACACACAGAAGCCTAACTAACATGACAAAACTTTTGGACAAGTTTAGTACCTCCCCATAAAAATCCTTTCAAAATTTTCTCAATAGAAGTTCGAACATAGGTAAGTATCTGAAAAAAAGACATGTGAAAGAAAGGCACAATGCTAAGAACTGACTGTAAAAGAGTGACTCTACCTCCCATGGATAGAGTTTTAGCTTTCCACGTAGGAAGTCTACCTTCAATCTTTTGGATGACCAGCTACCATATGCTTGTAGCATTTGATGCAACTTTGTAAGGGAGACTAAGGTACATGGTGAGGAAAGTGCCCACTTTGCATTTGATAGGATTTGCCCATTACTATACCAAGTTTTATTCAATGCCAACACCATAAAGGAAGCCTTTTTTAAAGTTAATCTTTAAACTTTAGTTGACCTAAAAACATCAAAGCAATCTTTCAACATGCGTGAGATAAATGGGGTTACAATCACAAAGAATTACTATGTCATCAGTATATTGAAGGTGAGAGACATAAATGTTCGAGGATCTGATCGCAACCCCTTTGATGTACTACTTTTCAACAGCTTTGTAAATAAAAAAGCTAAAGGCTTCAACCACAATACTGAAAAGGACATGAGACAAAGGGTAGCCTTGCCTAAAACCTCATTTTATCTAGATTTTCCTCATGAGTAAGCTGATAACTAGGATAGAGATAGTGGTAGTCAAAGTGCAAGATCTAATCCACAAATGTCATTTATCTCCAAACTCCATAATTCTCATGACAAGTTCCAAGATATTCCAAAAAAATGTTGTCAAAAGCTTTTCAAAATTAAAATTTAGAAGGATCCCACCTCTTTTATTTTTTTCTATAAGATCAACCATTTCATTAGCAATGAAAGCACAATCCAGTGACTATCTACCTTGGATAAAAGTAAACTGATTGACCTTAACAAGTTCATGATTGACTTTCTTTAGGCACAACATAAGGGCTTTAGTGATGAGCAAAGACAGCCAACTAAACTTATAGGCTTGTAATCATGGAGAGAGAATAGGTTGGCATACTTAGGGATAAGGGAAATAAATGAGACATTCACACATTTTTCAAGTGCTTCGATATTGTGAAAATTAACAACAAATCTTATCACATCCTCTTTAATGACAATCCACTATTTTTTAAGAAAATTGAAGTTAAACTCGTTAGGCCCCAAGGCCTTGTTACCATCACAGTTGTTAATGACCTCTCATATCTCTACTTTAGTAAACGAGGACTCTAGAAAAGAGGCAGAGTGCTCTTTTAGGTTTAGAAGTCCACTGTTGAGTTCTTTAAGTCAGATAACATTCTTAGGCATATAAAGAGAATCAAATTAACGGGCACCTTCTTCCTTAATTTCTATCAAATCATCACTCACAACCTTGGCATGAAAACTTACTAATGTAATTGACTCAACGTTTAGCTAATGCAGCATTACGAAAGTACCATGTGTTATGGTCACCCTCCAAGAACCATTTAACAGTTGACTTCTAATGCCAAGTACGCACATTGACTTTAAGAAGCTTCCACAATTCACCTTTAAGTTTAGCTAACTCCTTGCATTTAGCCCCATCCACCACACCCTGTTTAAAACCTCAGATATTTGATTGATATCTAATTCAATGTTGTTGATTTTCTCATTAGTGTTACCAAAAACATTTTACTACTATTTCTTAATATGTTGTTTAATGTTGCACATTCGATGCCAAACAATAACCATTTTATTGCTAAGATTTTTTTGTATCTTTCCATGATTCAATAAATATATCACTGAAGCTCTATTCTTCAAACTAGTGGTTGAAGAATTTGAATGATTTATAGCCCTTAGTTACAGTCATTCAAACACAACATAATCTGATTATGATCTAAGATTGAGGTAGGGAGACATTTTTGGACAAGATTCAAGTACCTCACCGTAATCTCTATCACTAGAAAAAACTTGTCCAATCTACTAAAAGTAACATTTGTCGAGAAAGCGACACCAAGTAAAGATGCCACCCACCAAAGGGATGTCCATGAGTTTCGATTCTTTAATAAAATCGCTAAAGTGTTGTATCGACCTGTCCATACTAACACAATTAGTGCTCTCTTCCATACCTTTGATGACATTGAAATCCCCACCAATGCACCAAATCACATCCCATGTTCTAATAACGTTGAGTAATTCTTCTCAAAAGGCTTACCTTTCACCCACATCGTTCAGGGCATAGATTGATGTTGCCAATCTCAACGTATTATTAAACTTTTAGATTTTCCCTTTCATGAGAATAGATCTCTTACTAATAACAGAATAATCAAAAGTGAAACAATTATTATTCCAACAACTAATAAGGCCACCCGAAGCACCTGAAGATTCAGATGCAAGCCAACTACAAGAACTTCTCCCCCACACCGTTTCACCAGTTCTAGTATTCACATTTTGTAATTTTGTCTCTTGAACAAGCAAGATTCTAGGTTGAAAGTTTATAGATAAGTTCCACATGGCTCTCTTCTTTTCCTACCTACCCAAACCTCAAATATTCCACAAGATGATATACATTAAGTTGATAAAAAAAAAAGGTGCACAAACAAGGAAAACATAACATGCCTCCCTGTAACCCATGAGTTGATAAAGGTCAGTTCGTCTCCTCCTCCAACTCCATAAACACTCTAATCATATTGCTGTCAATATTATCAAACACCAGTCTGATAACTTGACCCATGTGTAGAGTATCTTTGCCTTCCCTAATCATTGTGGCATTTCACCCAACTATATAGTTATCATCAATATGATTGCTAGCCTTATCAATTACCTAGTGATCTAAGCTTTGCCAACATCTAGCAACACTTCTTGTGTTTTTTCTCCATCTACCACACCTCACATTGATAGATTGCTTGCATCGTTGGGTAACTCATACCGTTTAAGGTTTCGGGTCACGAAAGTTTTCTTCCATTATTGGAGTGTTTGGCTGATAGATTGCTTACATCATTAGGTAAGCCATACCATTTGAGGCTTTAGCTCACTAAAGTTTTCTTCCATCATTAGAGTGTTTGGCTCTTTTTCAGTAACTAGTAAAATCTCCCAATTCCCATCAATTGGGCTAGTTTGCATTTCCCTTAAAAATTCTCTAGCTACACTTAAAAATTTTACACCAATAACTTGCTTTAGACTAGAGTTATGGATAAAGTTGATGAATTTATTAACTTCATCCATAACTTTTTCCTCGCTGATTCTAACAGTGATTCTTTTTTTTTAAAGGTTCTCTTTGCAAGATCTTTCTTAGCCAAAGTTTCAAAAAGCTCTTCAAGTGAAAAATGAACTCTTGGGCAATCAACTACTTTGGTGGCACTTGAAAGATTAAAGCATAAAATGCCTGTGTCCACATTTTGGTTCATTGAAGGCTTGTTGCACATCAAATCTTGGCTTGTGACAATTCTAAAGTCAACTCTTAGCTTTCTTGGACTTTCATTCAAGAGGGACTCATTACTTTCAAATTTCTAGTCTAAGTCCACAAACATTTTGCCTGGCCCTAAGGCCTCGAAAGGAGATTAAAGCCCATTAACATTAGTGCACTTGTTTGCTAATTTTTCATGGATTGGGGCCAACTGTTTGCCCGTCTGTGCCAATCCAAGGCTCACTATTAGCCTATCTATCACACCCTTAGACCAAGTTCACTAAGCCATATTCAAAATTCAAATTGCATTGGGAAAAAGATTTACCTGTCCTTAAGTTGTTAGGTGCAATCTTGACAATCTCCTCATCACTATGGATGGCAAAATTATCCACACTGTTAGAACCACTAACGAATGCCTTTACGGTAATAATTGTCCTTTTGTACTCCTACATGTTCTTTATGATTCTGAGCACCATTTTACACCCATTGATAATCAATTCTTTCTATTAAGGGATTCTCAGGCTTTTTTCCTTTATGATGAGGACATTAGCAAAGTCAAAGTCTTCCAACCAAGTTACAACACTATTGACTTTGATCACCTTTCCTCAGAAACTTTCGATTTTCTTAAAAGTTGATTCATGCCACAGATGGAAATGAAGGTTTTCAATCTTAATTCAGGCTAGTTTAGTGTCAAGCCCGACTCTATAAAATATACTTGCCATGTCATTCATGTGCTTGAAAGGATGTTTGCATACTTGGGTAACTCGGAAAAGTCATTAAAAGTCGATAGTGTACCTAATGATACAACTAAGTTGATTTAAGCCTCGAACTAGTTCAAATAGAGATTTTAAGATGAAATTAAGAATTTTAAAACTTCAAAATGATTTAATATGGTGATTCGGAGTTCGAGGATCAATTTGGAGTCAAATCAAAATTTTCATGACCTAGGGGCAAAATGGTCATTTTGCCACCCAAGGTTAAGATTTGAATGTTGGAAGAAGCTTTGACCAAGATTGATCATTTAGAACATAATTTAAGTTTGAGAAGTAAAGAATTTTAATTCTGACATTTTTCTGAGCATAGGAGCAAAATAGTCATTTTACCGCCCAAGGGCAAAATTGTAATTTTACACCACCCAACACATGTCCAGCACATGAATTACACTCATTATTATCATGGATAATTGAGGAAAATTTAAGTGGTGGAGAAAGTATGCTTAATGAGTAAGTATTACCCATGCACTAATTACATGGTGACATGAGTCAAATTCACATCCATGCATACTTGGCTTTAAAAACCAGCACACACACACTCTCCCATTCATTCTCATGGTCGGCCAAAGCAAGAAAAGAGAGGAAAAGGAAGAGAACAAACCCTAGAGTGAAAAATTCAAAGGGAAATCATTGGATTTCCAGGAAACAAGTGATTAAAGATAAAATTTCTTAATTCTAGCTTGTGATCTACCTTTCCTATGCTTTATTTTGCATTTTTCATGGTTGAATCACAAGATATCTTGAAGCATAGTGTGCTGATCAAACCCTAGGAGAGAGAATTTGATGATGGTTTTAGGTAGATTTTAAGGTATTTTAGTGTTTTTAGTTAGTTTGTTATGTTTGGAATGAAAATAAGTAAGAAAAAAATCATATGTTCTTACCAACCTTCATGGCCGAATCTTACTTGTGGTATATTGATGGTGGATTGATTTTATTTCAAGTGAAATTGGTTAGGAATTAATGATTTATGGTGTGAGAATTAAGCATGAAAAATCATAGTGCTAATGCACTCAACATGGCTGAATTTTTCAAGAGAAATGTGAGGATGATTTTTACCATATTTCATGCTATTTAAATTGTGCTTGATGATTTGGAGTATTGGGAGAGAAATGGACTTATTTGGAGTGAAGTTGGACGTATTGGCTAATTAATCGGGGGATAGATTGAATTAGGCCAATACCGTTTTATTTAGGTACACAATTGAATTTATGTAGAACACCGTGTTTAGACAATAGTCCAAACAACCTTATGCATTCATATAGAGCTTGAATTGGTTTTATAACGGTTTAGTACAAATATAGTAAATTGGTTGCTGTATATTATGTCTAGGTGGTGAGCATTCTGGTAAAAGTATAGAGATTGTACCCAAAGACTGGGACTAAGAGTCCATCAACTCCTGAAATTGTGAGTAACCTTATCGTCATCTCTATTATCTAAAGTAAATTTTAATGTGTTTTTTGATTTTATGAAAAATGAGTTTAAATGGTAAAGCTTTATGTTTTATAAGCAAAAATGCGATTTAATGAAATGATTTTATAAATTGTCTTGAAATTGAATGATGGCTTTAAAAATAGAGCAATCGGAGACTGTTTACTTGTGTTGTAAATTTATGATTTGAATTGAATGGCTTATGATAATGTGGGCATGAGTGGCCAGATTTAAAATGGTTAAAGGCGATCCCTTCGGGGGAAAAACAAAAGGTCTGGGGTTCGAAGCTTGGCGAGAAGGTCTTGCAGGAGACCTGTGTGAGTATGTCCAATAAGTCAAGTGATGGGGACCCAAACATATTAATATTAGCCACGTCATGCTGCTAAACTTTTATTGATATGGTGGGTTATAGAGTGGTCACTACAGCGGCGGGTTTCGTGGACTAGCCTTTAGGAGGGGCACGATAACCCATTTATGTGCTTATCTCGGTTGGAGAAGCGTGTAGGGTATTTCCTGAGGTTAGATTTGAGTGCACCTCACGCAGAACCACCACGTGAGGGTGAGACTCAACCAACGCTAAGGAACGGTTGTGTTATCAAATGTAAAAATGTGTTTCATGTGTATGTGACATTTATCAGCCTTGACGGACTCAGTTGGATGCCCCTGTACAAGGCATCATCGAGTACTAATTTTGGCAAGAGCCAAGTTTTTAAAAAATTCATAAGCCACGTTGATTATTTGAATGAAATAAATTTTTATGTTATGAAACCTATTGTGATGGGAGGTTTTTCATTGTCTCCATTTACTCGACTTTAGATATTTTAGATGGTATTTGTTTACTCACTGAGTTTAAATAAACTCACTCCTTTTTTCTATCCATTTCAGGCTCAGATTAGTCTATAGACTGTTGATTCCATCGAAAGACAAATTTTGGAGTTGCAACCTTAGAAATCAAAGGTTTACGGACTCACACCTTCTTGATTATATTGGGGGCCTACTTGTCATTGTATATTAAGTTACATACTCTGGCTATCTTTGTTACAGTATTTATGAATTTATTTTGCTTTTACGCTACAAAAAATTATTTACCGGTAATTCTATAAATATTGTTTTATAAGAAAATAGAATATTTTATTCAACATTTTTATTATATTCAATTAGTTACAATTTCATTGTAAACGAATGCTTTAGACTTAAAAATTCATTTTTGATTGTGAAATGTATAGTTTTCACTCGTATGTAATATTTTTAGCTGGTTTCGAAACTTTCGTGAAAAATGACCAAAATACCCCTGTGTAGCAGAAAATTTCTTTTTGACTGTTTTGAACTAATAACGGCTCATATCTTCTTAAAACATGATTTTTTTTTATAACTATTGCTCACAGGGAATGTGAGAAAACTGATTTGAAAGCCTTGTGAGGTTTCGGTTAGCATTCGGAGTAGGAATGTCTATCGAGACATCGCGGCGATTGTCACAGGCTCAATGGGAGTTCTGGGTCATGACATTTAGTGTAGCACTCTGTTATGAGATTATATGGGGTGAAGGTGATGAACCAGCAAAAAAAGATGCCAAGGAAATCCTTGATGATGATGTTCATCTCTTTTTCATTTTCAAAAGTGCTAAAAGTTTAGAGCTTTCCAATTAATTATGTCAAGATTGGTATGCCTTCTTAAACCAACCTAGTTTGAATGGGTTTGGGATGGAAAGCTTCCCTCATGGTGACAATGACACTCCTTCCAACCCATTCGATGTCTTTTTTCAAGAATCTCTACTTGAAGTTCAATCACATCTTTGCTCTGTCTAATGTCAACCTTAGTTGGCAACTTGAGTGCCTGCAATTAGGTAAGATATCTTTATCAACATCCATGAATGCCTCATTGTAAAACATTTTACTTTTCCTTGAACCTTTGGGCTTACTGTTAGCCTTTCATTTCTCAATTTTAGCAGAGATGGCTTTGTTAACAATGATCTGTTACCCTTCTAGGGTTCTCTCGTTACCTAAAACTATGCCCTTCTCATTTCATCAAGATGCTAATAGCAAATAAAGGCAAATAAAAGCCTGTTTGACTATTTGAAAGCCTTCAATCTCCATAAAAAAGTATCAACAACCACACTGTAATCTTGAAATGCTTTTTTCAACTGCTGCCATGTTGTCTTAGGACTAAGATTGCTGATGTAGATCGACAAAAGACCGTTCTTTCAATAGTTGATTGATTCCATGAGATTACCATTATCCCTTAGCTAGGTTGTCGGTTTTTGACTCGTGGTTCTGCCTTTTCAATATCGACCTCTTGCAAGTATTATATTTATTACAATCAATAAAAAGTATAAAGAAAAAACTTACAATTATATTAGGAATACAAATGAAAAAAAATACAAATATATCCACTGGCATCTTTATTTCGTCATGCATCCTAATTATTAGAAGAGCCCACCAACTCCCTTAATGATGATTCAGCGTGGACAACTAATTGCATCACACAATTAAATATGCTAGACTCCAAGTTCATTAAATGGTTCTTCATCCAATGCATACTTTCTTTCAGTGCCTCGTATGCCTTTGGACTCTATGGAAGATCAATGTCTAACCTAGTAATTAACATAAGGCTTCCACTCCAGTGCTCCTGTTTATTGTATTAGTATGTAAAACCATTTCCTTAATCAGTTGAAAATTTTTAGCTTATTAGGTGTTCTATCTCTGAATCTGCCTTGTCAAATATGATTAACATATTTAATATGTTAGTCATATTTGATAAGGAAGCTTTAAAGATCGAATACCCAATCTGTAGATGATCATCAGTTAATTAAGGAGGCCATCTTACATACTAATGCTATATGACAATAGATGGAATGAAATTGAAAAATTATGAAAATATTTTCAAAATCGTGAAAGGCATTACCAGGAGTGTTGGAAAATTTAGAAAATATTTCAACACTAAAGAATATTTATTAAAATAAAAAAATAAGAAATAGAAAAAGATTTAACCTAAACATTTTTTTAATACAATATTAAAATCCAACAAATCTCTTCAAGGATATAAGTGTTATTTTTAATTTTCTTGAAGTTAGGCAACTCTTTTAATTTTCACCAAAAGTGGTAGGAAAATTTTAAAAAGTTTCTAATATTTTTAAGAAAATCATAAAAATAGAATAAAAAAATAACTAAGTGAAATAACATTAAATATGAGGTTAAAGCCTTTTTTTTATTTTTTTTGAAACTTAGAGATCAACTTTCATTAACAGAAAGGAGAAATAAGCCCCTTTTATAAGAACACAAAAAGGAGTCCTTCCGGACATAACTCAAACAACCCACGCTGAATATAAAACCAAAACCATAAAAGAAAAAAAAAAAGAAAAATCTCAAGGCACACGCACCTTATACAAAAATCTACCCTTCACCTGAGGTTAAAGTTCATTTATTAAGGTTAAAAATAAAATAACACATAATAAATTGATACCAATCTTTGAATGAACGTCATGAAGTGTTAATATCTTCTCTATGCATAATTGTACTCACAAATTTAAATTAATTTCAAAGATCAGAATCTATTATTTTTTATGAATCTAAGTCAAGCATAAAATTTTCTTATGAAAGATAGATTCAATTATGTAGTTAATCACACGTAAACTAAAAATATTAGTGGTGATTTCTCTTTTACATTGAGTGATCAAGTTCTCAAACTTGCACATTATGGCACAAGTTATTCAAGATCAGGATTAGTCCGGAAGGCTAATTTTGTAAGAAATGTGACATAATCAAGCCTCACAATGGGCAAATTTGGTTAGAAATGGAGATCCGGATAATATGAGGTGTTTGCAACTGGCTCAACTCTTAAAAGTTTACCAAGGTGTCACCAAGCTACCATAATGTGCAAGCTTGAAAACTAAACACTCAGCTGAATAGAAGAGTCACCACCAATATTTTGGTCATGGTATTTTTACCTAGTTGAATTTATCTTTTTTAATGAAATCTTAAACTTATCTTAGATTCATTAAAAGGGCTAGGTTTTGGTCAACAAAATAGGATCAGGGATTGGGAATATATATGGTTACACGAAGGTTTAACACCATCTAACACTCAGTCAAAAATCAATAGCAATTAATCATTTGTTGTCCTACTTTAACCTTGATAAGATAGTCTTTAATTTCATATTTAATTTAATTTCTCCGAATTCTTATTTTTTTCTCTATTTTCCCTTAATGTAATACATGTTATTTTCTTGAATTTCTAATATTCATATTAAGAATTTTCTCCCTAAATCTCTTACATCACAATAACCATTCCAAGAAATGATTAAACAAAAAAAAGAAACGATTCACAAAAAAAATCTGAACGGTAAGTAGTGAATTATAATGCAGTAAGACAAAATCATATGTAAAAAACCATTTTTTTCTGATTTACTGCATGATATAAAATGATTAATATCACTTACAAATTTATTATAACAGACTACGAATCTAAAGAATCACAGTGATATAGTTTGATCTCCTTATGGTTACTGTACATTACAAATCTATTCTTTCCCAAATGGTCTCTCTTTTATAATTAAGTAATATTTTGTGAATTATATTTTAATTGATGATAATGCCCAACCAATCACCATTACAATAAATCTGAAAATATAATTACAAAAATATAAAAAAAATAAAAAATAATTATCAATAATGTCAATTCTCAGCAGAGGCGAGGTCAAGGAGGTAACATGTGATGACCGTTACCACTTCTTAATTTTTAATTTTCTTTATTATTATATATAATTTAATATATATAATATAATTACATTTATAATTACTCTTTAATCACTCTTCGTATAAAATCCTAAATTCATCGTTGAATTTCCCAGCACTGTAACTATCAGAGGTCCAACCCATGGCTATAGGATGATTGGACGATGAATTGCATGTAATGTGACAAAATCGTTTTCAAAGACGATTGCAAAGGCTTTTGTAAATTATTATTATCATGATACGTAGAAAAACTAATTCCTAACCTAATATCTCTAATTTATAATTTTAAAATACAAAAGTTAATGTTATCAACATTAAGTTTACCAACTTCTTCAAAAAACAAAACATTAATTTTACCAACTTGCAGCGAAGTGGGTCATTTTCCTCATTTAATAAATCCTACTGCCGTCTATAGACTATATAGCATAAGCTGCATTCCTATTTTTTGTTTTTTAAACAATCACACTCAATTTATTCATTTAAGTATTTGAATTGAGTTTAGGCAAGGCGACGGCAATCAAATTAAGTCCAGTCCATCCTAATGAAGTTTTTCAAAAGGAGAAAGTGATTCAATAAATATATAAATAATGTGTGTATGAAGTCAAAAACAGCACAGTTTTCATCAAAATATTCTGCATGAATGAATCGAAATATTTTATGATACGAGAGTAGAGAAGTTAAATTCACCTGCTCTAAAATAATATATTTATTAGTATAATTGTAGATCCTTCGATTTCAAAAAAAAAAATAACAATTACCAGTTATTTTTGTTGTATTATAATTGTACATAGTCTCAATAAAAACATGAGACTATTGAATAAAATAAAATGTGAGGTCAACCAATACGGGTGTGATTTACAATTTCATAGTGAAATGTTGGAATTGGACCAATAAATAATATATTAACACATAAAGTAAGCAAATACTTAGGGCAAAAAGCATTTTTCTTAAAAATATTTAGTTGTCATTAGAAACTATATAATTAACTTCCACTTTGTTTTTTTGAAAAAAATATTGAAACAAATTAACTTTAACTTTGTTTCTTTAAATGGTCATGATATATTTGATATTATATTAAGATTCTAATTCATTGAGCTCACTTAACCAAAGTAATAGGGAAAAACCCATTGTGATTTATCAAAATTGTATAGTTCTAATCTTGTATTTAAGCCAGTATATACTACGAAATACAATTTTCTAACAAGTACACCTTAACATTATAGTGGTCTATAAGATTTATTAAACTTCCAAATGGATAAAACTGCCCACAACTACTAATATTTGTCCAAGCAAACCTGATTAGTAGTTTATAATAGCCTTGTAACAATATGCTTTTGTTGCTATATGTTTATAACGTAGTTCCATTTGACTTCACACAAAGATGCTTGGTTGGAAAAGAAAAACAAAGCAAAACACGTTCACAAAATGCATGTGTACGCTATGAACCAGCTACTAGTTGACTAGCAGTTAAGGGTGCGGGGCGCGCTTATAAGCTCCTTTACAGCTTCACCAGTGTTGTCAGGCTTGAGTAGGAAGGCTGAAACGAAGTCAAAAAATTTGAAGGCCTTGTACAGTGCAGGATTGCATGCATTGACCAAAGCCTTTGCTGGTTCTACGAGGGTTTGATCCGAAGGGTAAACGAAGTAGGAAATAGTTGTCCTAGCATCTCTTGAGTTAGTCACCACTCGATGTTCTGCTCCTTTGAGTTTCCCATTGCTTATAATCTAAAATTTGCCATGACTTAAACGACTGATCCGCAATAAGGAAGAAAAAATACTTAAAAGGATATGAGAAGTAAATTGACAGATTCTTCACCGTCAGGTTGCTAATTATTATAATAAATATAAAATGACCATGACAAAAAATGTTTGAGGGATACCTACCTGTAACAGAAAGCCTATATTAACCACAAAGGCATGAGGAAGAGGTTCAACGCCTATCCAATGGCCATCCTTGAAGACTTGAAGCCCAGGTATGTGGCCTTGAAGAAGAATGGTAATGATAGAAGGGTCACGGTGTTTAGATAATCCCAGAGTCAAACTTGGTTCAGGGCACGGAGGGTAGTGGTTAATCATGATTTTTGGAACTTGAATGAGGTCGCTGCTGAAATATCCAGCGCTAAGTCCTAACCCTTCACAGACCAACTCCAGAATTCTACTACTCAGCTTCCTTAATTCAACCGAATACGCCCCGACCACCTCTCTGAAATAATGAACAATAAGAAATGGGTAGGTCAAACTGTCAAAACGTCAACACACATTAAGGCGAGGAATTTTCATGCAAAAAGCTGGAAAGTTTCAGATATCATATCAAGCTTATATATATGACTTGATAGTTTACCTGTATCCAGTTGGCTTTTCAGGCCAAAATTGAACGTATTCCTCTAAAGCAAGGCATGGGTGCGTCACGGCGTCCCTCCAATAATGAAAATCCTCCTTGGGATAAACATAGCTGCTTGTGTACAGCTTGCAGCCTCCACTTGGGTCCTTGGAGCATTCCCTTTCCTTGTCCACCGCAGGCATTGCATGGAATTCCTCTGCAACGTGCATGATTTTATCCATTAAATCCTCAGAAACTCCATGGTTGATTACCTGCGGATTCAGAAATATGTATGGACTAGAATTAGTCAACGAAAAAAAGGTGCCTCAGAAAACAACAAATACGAATGTGATCATCTATAGCATAGCTTGTTGAGATGCTTCGATTCTTGATGAAAATTTAAGAAAGCAATATTAAGAGAGAAATGTGATAGGTACTGACTGAACCTGGAAAAAACCGTACTCTTCACCAGCTTTCAGAATTTGCTGAATTGTCTCGTTTCGATCATGCCGCTCAAGATCAACCACTGGAATTGATTTTCCTAGAGGAACAATGAGCTTTCCAGGTCTTCTCTCTGGTGGCATCACATAGCTTTCTGGTAAGGATCCATCATAACACCAGCTTGAAAGCAATTCCATGATTTTTAATTCAACGCTGCCTATGTTTGGAAGTAGAAGATAGTTTCATTCAATGTTGTGAAAGACTTTGAGGCGAAGCTAGAGGAAGTAAAGGGCATTCAAATCCTTACTGGAAAGTTGACCAGTAAATAAACAATAAAAATCTTCGGCAAGCTTGCCTTTTATAATCAGCGGTAGGCACATGCACTGCATCATCAAATTTCTAATAATACAGCAATGATTTGGCTGAAGATATTGAATTGGCAAGTTGACATTATAAATTTAGTTCACATTGTTTTTCCACCTTTCTTTATTCCGAGGTGATGACGTATGAATTGTTATTTGATTCTTGGTCGGAAATGTATAGTTCCGTAAAAATACAAAATTTCTCGGAGTCGTGGGATTGGCGTCTTAGACTCCTTCTTCATGGTTTTCTACAAATGATGAAAAGATTTGTCGACTTGATAAAAGAAAATTTGAAGATTGTTTATTGATTGCATATGATGCATGGTTATGCCATCATTTTTGCTTAGAAGGGGTGTCAGGAAACAGAGTAATTCTAAAATGATGTATACTAAGGTTAAGGTTCACCTTTTCAAGAATGATGAAACGCCATTCTTACTAGTTAGATCAGCATTAAAGATGGGATTGTGCAAAATGAAAGCAGAGTTTGACAAAATGCTTGCCACAACACTAGTAGACCTGTCATCTATGCTATGCTGCCACATCAAATGTCCCATTTTCCATTTTCCATCACTGATCAATTCGATACAAATAAAAGAGTATTGAAAAGCTGTTGTCAAAGTGACCTGTCTGTTGCTAGCTTTCCCTCAATCCCAAAATGCATGCAACACGAAGAATGGTTGCTCTGGTCTTAAAAAAATTATGAAAATTTTCAAGTTTGCTTACTTCACGGAATATAATAAGGGTTGTTTTTAGGCTAAAGCTTAGTAATGTCAAGGAAAACTTTGTCTTACAGATAGTAAATTATAGAATTTCCGATAATCACGTATTGCTAACCACTACATGATGAACGACAACATGGGTGATTGGAATAAGTAAAGTAGAAACCATTGACTACAAAATGAAAATGACCAAAGGAAAAGCAGCTCCGTGCATCCATCCAACAAGCAGTGCAAAGAAAACAACACTATTTAGGAAGACATATTCAACGTATTCTCCACTTTAAAAGCCGGCAAGTCAAGCTCCTACAAAAGATAGATATGCCTATTTAGTAATGCCGTGTTATCTGGAAACTGGATTTTGCATTCTACAACCAAAATCCAAAAATAAGTCTCAAAGAATCAATTGAAGGAATTGAATTCCAGCACAACATTCTTATCTATGCCCTCCCCCCTCTGCTATTTCACTAAACATCTCTCATTTATATTCTGAAAAGGGTTGTTGGCATGGGAAATTAATTTAGGCCTCAAAACTTCAAAAATACTCAACTACTTGGATTTCAAGCAACAATTTTAGGAGAATTAATTAGCTGTATGGCCCTCTTATATATATATATATATATATATATATATATATTATCAAGCACCCACCCTCCTTTATTTACGAAAGAGTTGCTGGCATCAGGGAATTATTTGAATACACATGCATCTCAGTACTTCAAAATGGTTAAATACTTTGACTTAAGGCATTACTTGTTCTTGGCAAATTGACACTGCTTCTTTGATTTTCGGAGCATTTAATAGTTATGCGGGAAGTTCTTGTGAAAGATCACATCCAGTTTCATAACTTCTGAGAATGAGTGAAAGTTGGCTATTTACAATGATTCAATAGGCCAGACGGAAGAGGTTCACCAATCTCATTTCTGTAGTACTAGTCTAATAAATTGCGTTGAAGAAACAGTGAATGGTGACCAGATGGAACAAAGCGGTATGAATCTTGGGACCTACAGAGGGTGACCTGATGATCACTGAAATATTAAGCACTTTTATTTCTCTTTTTCAGCACCAGTGTTATTAAGAAAACTAAATTTCCCATATTTATCTCTCAAAACCTTATCTTCCAGCCTATGCACACTGATAGAAGCACATCTGTGCCTGTCCTGCACTGAATTGGGTTCTCCTTTACAAGTAATCAAAATCTTTGGCTTTAGCTTTTTACGCACTCCTCTTTTCACAATATCTCACTTTGGTATTTCCTTCAAACCCCGTGTCTCTTTCTCTCTCAATCACTCTTTAATTCTTTCTCAAGACATTCTTTAGGTGATATTCACCTTTTATGTGTCATTCACTTCAGGATCTCATTCTCTGCTTCTTTCAAATAAGTCAGACTGTACTTGGTTTCATATTTCCTTATGGCACCAAACTATAGACACTTCCACAACCTCGGATTTCAATCTCTTTCCCGCATCAAAGATCAGCAAAACCAAACTTATCAGCCTCCCTTGCCTACTTCAGACCCTGCATTTCCTATATTAGCCATTGCTGTGTTAAGCATCATGGGTACAGCTTTCTTGCTAGTTAGCTATTATATCTTCGTGAGCAAATGCTGCGGCTCTAACTGGCACCAACTTAATCTGCTAAGACGAATATCTTTGTTTCGAGCAAGACAAGAGGAAGATACATTCATTGCCTTCTCTCCAATGATGTGGAATCGCGGGCTTGATGAATCAGTCATTCGAGAAATCCCAACTTTTCAGTTCAAAAGAGAAGGTGATGAGAGAAGTATCTATGGTTGTGTGGTTTGTCTGAATGAGTTTCAAGAGCATGACATGCTTAGAGTTCTTCCGAACTGCGGCCATGCATTCCACTTAGACTGCATTGATATATGGCTCCAAAGCAATGCCAATTGTCCTCTTTGCAGAACAAGCATTTCAGGCACTACGCGCTATCCAATCAATCAAATCATAGCACCTAGCTCTTCGCCTCAAGACTCACAGCCTTACACGGATAGCCTGATGGGTGGAGACGAGGACTTTGTAGTGATAGAACTTGGAGGAGAAGACGGAGATGATCTACTACCACATAGGCAACAGGAGAGAGACAATTCAAGAGAAGCATTAATGCAGTTGCAGCCTAGAGCTCAATCACCAAAAAGGCTGGAGCAGAAGCCCGGAATCTTAAAATCAAAAAAGCGCCACCATGTCTCAATTATGGGAGATGAGTGCATTGACGTTAGACAGAAAGATGATCAGTTCTCGATCCAACCCATCAGGAGATCTTTCTCATTGGATTCTGCTGCGGACCGACAACTTTTCTTATCTGTTCAAGCCATTGTTCAAAGAAACAGACATCCTGGCGAGATTAATACTACCGAAGAATGCAGTAATGGAGCTCGGAGGTGTTTATTTCCATTTGGACACGGCCGACGTCCCAGAAATGCGGTACTTCCTGTTGAATTTGATTTATAATAAGAGATTGTTTAACTTTAATTTTGGTTGCTAATTTGTTTTAAGTTGGAAAATTTCGTGAGGCAAATGAGTATAACAAAAAAGAGAGTCAGATGAGTGTAGAGGGAGTGACTTTTCAGTTTTCACTGATGTTACATAGTGAGAAAAACAAATGGGGTTCTTAGTTCCTTACCGAAAACGCAGGCATGGGTGTGAGAATCATTGCTTAAGGCACTATGTGTGGATAAGATTGATGTCATTCAATTTTGAGCTGTTT
This sequence comes from Theobroma grandiflorum, assembly GCA_036013995.1. Taxonomy (NCBI): domain Eukaryota; kingdom Viridiplantae; phylum Streptophyta; class Magnoliopsida; order Malvales; family Malvaceae; genus Theobroma; species Theobroma grandiflorum. Next base: position 11,912,607 of record CP142130.1, on the reverse strand, counting down.
CTCTTCATGAATGACAATGATTGCTTCCATGCGCTTCTGTTTAGAGTTTCAGAGAGAGAGAGGAAGAAAAGAGGCAATGAGGGGCATTTTAATGGAAGCCAGAGGGAAGGGCCCCAACAATGAGTAACTATAATTCTACAAGGTAGAACGACGGAGGTCCTTTAGCAATGATCACCGACTTCTTTTGTCTTGTAGTAATTATTTTGCTACTGCTGAAGATGATCTTGTTCAATTTTAATTAACCAAAAATTTGTTCTTACACCATTAATTATGCCATTATTTTGAGCTAAAAGACAATGGGGGAAGAGTGGCTAAATGCTCAAAAGACGATGGAAGTGTTAAATTCGGGGACAACCATGATCTTGCTTGATGCTGACAGAGCAAGGAATCACGACGTGGGAACAGAGACTAAAATTCAGGGGGCACGGTCACTGATCAGACTCCAGAGACTACACTGCTCCTTCTTAGCAATGCCTATCGATAAGAAAGTTCAAAGAGTAATGATGGTATCATGCAACAGGTTAAAATTTAACTTCTTTACTCGACCAATTTTTTTTTGTCACATATATCTCATTTATATTCTTCAGGCAACCGCACTGACAAGGATGAAGAACATATCTGGTTTAAGACAAAACATCAAATTGAGTACAAGTAGCAGCTTTATATTAATTAGCTTTCCCGCACAAAACTTGCTAACAGATTGGCATGTCCAAAGTTGTTTCCAACAAGGGCTGGGGAAGAAAGAGAATCTACTTTGAGTGCCTTAAAAGACCAGCTGCACATGTATACCAAAGATTAAATCGAACAAAAAATGTTTCTAACCATTTCACTAATAAAATCAAGCCCAAACAAAAACTGCAGGAACATTGCTATCACAGCTACTAATACAAGTCTACTATATTGAGCTTGCCGAATTCTAGTCAACAGGAACACCGGGTATGGAAATTTTGGAAGCGAGACTATTTTGCGGCAAAGGCAAGGCCTTTGTAGGAAGCCGGTTAGTTGATTTACCACGGGCCTTTGTCTTTAATTCTTCGAGAAGACGTTGGGCTTCTTTGAGTTCATCTTGTGCACTTGATCCATGGCCCTCCCAGGCATCAATTACTCGCAGCTGGAATTCCATTGCAAGGGCGTAGCTGCGACATTCAAGAAATGAATTTTCTGATCCAAATTTAAGAAGGCCAAAATACATAGCAAGAACAGATTTGTTTCAATAGATGTTACCATGACAATGCATGCTTGTACATCTACATGCGCATCATTCTGAAGTTCTCAAAATGAATCAGCGCAACATGCATGGAAATTTTGTATAACACATTAGAATTTAAGTTCTTCTAAACCAAGTGGTAGTTTTTCTTGCTGGCAGAAGAAGCTGCACGAATGTACAAGAACATAGCATATCTATCACTTTATTACATTGTTGGACCTTGAACATTTCACCTTTAGACTCCTTGAAATCTGGTTTCCCTCAATATTCAATTTCTCTCTCTTTCCCTCAATATTCAATTTCTCTCTCTTCCTCGAATGGCCTGGAACAGATTTCACTTCAGTAATGCCCAAGGCTAACTCTCACCAAATGGTAATCCTAAATCGAAAAGGGAAACTTTCCAATGACTGATGCCAGGTCAAATTGGAATTTTCTCTTTATTATTTAAAGAAGCTTCAAACAATTGCATTAAGGAAGAGAGCTGAAGACCCAGGCACCAAAGGTCCAAGTTAGAGAACAACCTGTCTAGATTAGCCCAATATGTATTAGTTGGAGATAGCAGGATATTTTCGGCTTAAATTCGGAGAAATAATTTGTACAAATCTATCAGTGAGATACCAATAAAGATGAGAAAGGCACAATGGCTCGACAGTGATGGTCAAGCAAGAGTAAGTACAGGACAAATAGAAAAGAGAACCGTGAGCACTAAAGGTTACAGTCTTCTGTGCGATCCCCAATAGTTTCCATTTATTTACTTTTGAAATTCATTTTACCTATTACTTTAACACATGAAACAAAAAATAACTAAACTATCATCTAGAAAACTAACTAAACTGTGATCAAATATTAAAAGCCAACATACAATAAGATGGAAGCATCTACTCTTTCAGTAAAACAAAATACCCAAATTGTTTCCCATTTAACAATGAACGAAAGGTAAACCACTTTTTGATGCAATTAGCATAGGTAGATATGACTGTTCAGCAGAAATATATTAACTTTGCCATAATTAAAGCTTCAGAGTTCAGATAGGGACACACTTCATTAGAAAGCAGGAAAGATGTCATCATGTAACTAATCCAACAAAAGGGTAATTGAAATGCAACTCCAACAATACTGAACTAATAAAAGCATCTTGCATAGTGAAAAAGAAAAAACTAAGCAAAACAATCTTACCTTCCCATGGCACCATATGCTTTTGAAAGATTCTGGCAAGCTTCAATTGAATCTGCATGATTAGGACCTAGAGAGACATCCATGATGTCCTTTGCAACTGCAAACATCTGTGCTGCTGACTGAGGTCTATCTAATTCCAAATAGGCTGCCCCCAAATTGTTGTAAATATACCCAACCCCAAAATGCTTGGAACCAAAGCTCTCTTTCAATCTCTCGGCCGCACTCTCTAAGTAAGGAATGGCCTGTGGCACCTCACCTTTCAACAGGAGTAACCACCCTATTCTAGCAGACACACTTCCCTCTGAGTGCTGCTCTTGAGGCTGCTTCTCAAGCAAAGCCAACGTTCTCTTCAACAAAGAAATTGCAATCTCAAACTCATTCATAGTCTCGTATTGCATTGATATCTCTGAGTACGCCTCAGCAACTTCAATTGGTGAGACTGTCTCTTTCTTGTCAAGAATTCCACAAGCAATCTCCAAACACCTTTTTGCGTCTGCAAATTTTTCTTGGTTACAAAGAGCCTTTCCCATTGAAATAAATACCAGAGCTCGATTCTCACTATCTTTCTCCGTCTGCTGAACTACACCTTTCAAAGTATTAATAGCCTCATCATACTTCCCCAATGCGATCTGCATATTAGCAGCATCAATCTCTGCTCGGAGCAGCTCGGAACTAAGACCCCAGTTCTTCAAAACCTTCTGAGACAACTCATTCTGCTCCAATGCCTTCTCATGCTCCTCCATACCAGTATAAATAACTCCAAGAATCCTCCTATCATGTGCAACCTCCACCGAATTATGACCCAGCTCTTTCCTATGAATGTCCAATGCCTTCAAACCAAAAGGCAAGGCCTCCTTAAAATCTAGAACTGAAACATAAGCTTCAGCCAACTCCCTATATGCCACTCCCAATTCCTTACTATCCTTCTCCAAAGTCATCTCCTTGATTTCCAAAGCCTTCTTAAGATTCCCAAGAGCCTCCTCTCTCCTCCCCATTGCTGTTTTCACGTTCCCCAATTCAAGTTGAACCGCATGCAGCACCGGCCTAATGTCCTCGACACTAGCAACACCCTCTTCCTCTAACCTATTAAGCAACCTATTAGCCCTATTAAGATAGCCCAAACTATCATTGAACCTCTTTAAACTATAGTTGACAGAACCCATCAATTGTAAAGCCATAGCAACAAGTAAAGAAGGTTTACCATCTTGATCCAAAGCTTTCAATGCTCTGTCAGCAAAAAAAAGAGCCTTTTCAGGGTCGTCACCTTCTTGGTCAAGTTTGAGTCCTACTTTCAATGAAGCTAACCCCAGCTCTCTCTCATGAAAACGTGCTTCCATTTCTTTAAATGCTCTGAGCATTTCTTCAGCGGTTTTAGCCGACTCAAAAGCTTCCTCAAGATCAGATTTTTCTCTCAGTTTTCTCTGCCTGGAGGACGATTGGGTTGGTTTTTCCACAAGGGTATCCAGATTACGAGATGGGTTTGTTTGGAATTGGTGGGTTCTGAGGATTAAGCCGTGGATTTTGCCACAGGTTTGGAGGCAGGGAGCGGTTGAGTGAAGCGACGAAGAAGATGATGATGGAGAATTATCAGAAGTGTAATTCTGATAGTGAAGAGGGACAATTGTCCTGAATCTTCGGCCGTTGAAGTTTGAAAGAAGTGAAAGTGAAGCCTTTTTCATTGTGAAATTAAGAAGTTTCGAGGGATTTTAGTTATTTTGGGAGTTTAGGTTTTTCTTTCTTTGGTTTGGTTAAACCCTTGAAAAACCCTTTACTGTGAGTTTCTCTGTTTCGTTTTGTAAGCAAGGGTAACAGGGGGAGGAAGAAAGAAGCAGAACTAATACGCTGTCGTTTCTTAGTTTGAGCGTTTGGTAGCAGTGTTCGAGGGATTTTAGTTATTTTGGGAGTTTAGGTTTTTCTTTCTTCGGTTTGGTTAAACCCTTGAAAAACCCTTTACCGGGAGTTTCTCTGTTTCGTTTTGTAAGCAAGGGTAACAGGGGGAGGAAGAAAGAAGCAGAACTAATACGCTGTCGTTTCTTAGTTTGAGCGTTCGGTAGCAGTGTTCTTGTTTTTGCGACACCAAAAAATTCCTCCACCCATTTTGTGTAGTGTAAACCTTGTTTTACAAATGTTGGCCGCAAAGAAGATAAACTATTTTGCCAATATTAATTTGCTTGACCAAAGGCAATATGTACAAAGAAATATAGAAATTGAATGTAATTTTAAATGATCAATGGCTTGTAATTGTTTGTTTATACACTATCAGAAGGATAACAGTAACTCATTGGAGTATTATGTTGCCTTCTGAATCTGAGTTGAGGCATTCTAGAAACTAACCTCATGATGAATCTATATACAACAAAGAATACAGAGTTTCCTTTCAATAATAGAACATAAAACCCTAATCCAGCAATGGAAACCCATTTGCACTTCATTCATCTGAAGGGAAGTACCACTCCACAATCTACGTACTTACTGATCAATGGAAGCTCAGGGGCCTTAAATTTACAGTGGGAGTTTCAGGAGGTCTGCTATAAATATTATCAAAATGAAGATTTACATCCCCTCCAGCTTCAAGATCATCCAGGTAAGTCGTCTGGGATAACCTCCGAGAATTGCTCCAATCAAGAAATTGTTCTTGCTCTTCTACACTTTTCTCAGAGAAGTTATCATACTGACGGTCTGTAGAATAGCGGTTAAAATCAGGGGGCTCAAGAAAACTTGTTTGGGGCTGTGCACCATGTGAACCACTTCTAGCCCACCAATGGCTCCTAGAATGGTGCGCCAAGTCATTCGTATCATGATGCTGAAGCACACTCTCATGGAATAAATGAGGTGATGGGGAAGCTTCAAGATGCGACCGTGTACGATCATCATAATGGTGTGGCCAGTATTCTTCATCTCTTGCTTCATTATGTGTCATGTTGGTTGGCACCCAAAAATCTCCATGCTGTTGCTCAGTTGGTTCAAACGGCCTCATTGCAGCATCTCTCCTATAACTGGTCACATGATGAGGTCGACAGGTATAATACCAATCTAGGAGATATGGGTGATTCTTTTGATCAGCATCAATTAGCCACAAAGAACCCAAATTGTAGCCGGTGACAGGAATATTCTGCTGCATTTCCCTTGATAAAAGGCCATTTCTATCTCCATAAGTTCTCAGTGGGCTACCCCGCCACAATCTATTGGGAGAATATGCATGTCTGGCACCCTGCCCTTGCAACTTCTGCTCCCTGAAAGTTCTAATATTTGACAAGAACTGCTTACCCTGAGCATCTGGCTCCCATGAAGGGTAGCAACTCTGGAAACTACAATCAGAATTAAATAATTCAAGATGAAATTATACAACAGAAAAAAAAAATTAGAAAGGAGATACAACACAATACAATGAGAGAAAAAGCACCACAACCAAGAATAATAAAAAAACTGAACTTGAGAGAAAAGAAAACAGATAGAACAAAAAACAAATTACGAAAGAGTTGGGGGAAGTAATACCTCCAGAAGGACAGGAAGGCATTTGACACAATCAGCCAACAAATAATAATTAGGTGTAGATAAAGGCATTTTGTACAAAGCAATAGCATATTATGTCTCATCAGATGGTATTTTAAAATGAAAATCAAAACTTTCTCTCAGCTTTTATTACAGATAATATTGATATAAGATTTTGAGGTGATTTCGGATTTCCAACAACATATTCACCTAGCAAATAGCAAGAATGACATGTGCAGGTGTAGGATAGAGCAACCATTCAAGTTCAATTAACCTTGCTATAATCATACCTCAAGAATGATTTCTCCATTTTCCCTTGGGAACTCCTCTGTGCGCGAGATGCATTAAGTGGAGAGCCATAATTGCCATTGCCATGGTTTTGGAAATCAAAGGCGCTAAAACTGCAAAATGAAGAAGGGAATAATCAAACACATTATCTCATTTGATGGGCACATGATATAGCTAGTAATAAACTGGTCCAAAAAATTTTAAAGAAAAAGAACAACTACCTGCAAACATGACCAACACCCTCGACATCCACGGTAAAATCTGCAATGAACTGCAAAATGTCGTCCACCCGCTGCAAAATACAAAACACAGCATTTTAGTTCAAAACCTTACATGTATAGTATAAGAAATGACAATAAATATAATTTCCAAAAGAAAAAAAAAACAATAACCTTTGGGACAACAAATAGAAGCAAGAAAGGAGTGAGGAAAATTGAGGCCATCTCCTCTAGCAACATCATCCCAGTATACTGCATCACAAAATAAAATAAAAGAGAGTACACTGAGCAAAAAAAAAATTTCAAAAAGTCAAAGTAAAGAGCAAAGAATTAAAAGCATTTCTCATATGAATGTTAATTTTGATTGTATCTCCCAATCCAATAGTAACAATGCCCAGAGAGAACATGGCTAGCCTAGAAATTTGATTGCTAGAACTTGATGAAGCAAACTGGTCAGAAGAAATGATGTTTTGTTACTTGAAAATCCATAGACTACTGTGAGTTGTAAAATTAAGTAATAGAAGTATCTGTCATATCTTCCAAACTGACCTTCAGACAACAAGGAAAAGCAACGACAAATGCAAACTAAACATATGGCTATATGGCAGGTAAAACATCTTATGTTCAAAGATTTTTACAATTGAAAAAACATACAACTCCTAGTTTACGGGTAAAACAAAACTAGGAACTAAGCAGGATTACCTGAAATAGAGTTTCAAACTCTATCCGCACTATCTCAGTGTTCTCTTTACCACGCCATCTCTTTGGTATATAATGTGTATGTTGGACCACCATAGACATGGCTCCTTCTGGATCAAGGACCAGAAGTTCATCGGTAACTGCAGCCCGGCTAATAGCTGTTATGGTTCCAAAAACAGCTGCATACCAAAATAAGTTCCGACCAAATATCTACAAATTTGAAAGAAGTGTGTAAATAACTGAAATGAAACGTGGAAGAGTTTAACAGAAAATACAATAATCTGAAACAGTAAAGGTTCAAAGATATTACATGGCCCTCTAGCAAAGATTCTTCCAGAAAGGCAATAATGATCAAAATAGCAGCAAAGCCACCAGATATAAACGAGATAAATTTTGCGATGATAGAAATAATTGGTGAGGGGAATTGCTTTAGGTACTCAGAAGCATGCATTACACTGCTATTAATCCGGTGCTTGAATAAATGGTCAACCTGCAAAGACAAAGACAACAGCGTAATACAACATTACAGAATGTAAGAACAAGAGATCTAGCAGTGTAAACATCCATCTCAAGAAACAAATATTGCATACAATAGGTTCTAAACAACTTTTCTTCTTCATAATAAATTTAAATTCTTGTTTCGATTTAAACTAATTAAGATTTTCAAATCAGATACAAAGATGTAACTTCAAACATTTGACTAAAGCTCAAGATTACTAGATAAAAATAATAACACAAACTTGTGAGGCTAGGCAGCAAGCGAATCCTTATTGACCTCACTGCACAAAAGAAAATGATTTAACTTACAAATGAAGCAGAAAGAAGGGGGAATGACCATACCTCATTGAATTCCCTAAACATCCACTTCGACAAATTTGACCATCTTCGGGATGAAGCTGTGCTTGGATGGTTATAAAATTGTTCAGCGTGCCTTAAGAAGAGATAAACCAGCATGAATATAACAAGAAATGGAGAGAGAAGAAGCATAGCAAGCCCGACAACCATAAGCCTCTTCTTCAATGTTCTAGGATTAGAAACAAAGTCCCTTCTAACACAGAAGTTTCTGCGAAAAACACGCATTCCAAAAAGTTGGTCATAAACCTGTAGAATTTTTTTTTCTTTTCTTCAAAAAAAAAATTACTAATAGCAAATGTTTTTGGCAACAAATATCAACAAAACCTCAAAAAAATTGTCAAGGTTAATTTCAGGGTTACATTTGAAACTTGAAGACCTCAATAAAAAGATTTTCTCCCTAAACGTAGAAAAAATTGGATCAGTAAAACTTTTTCAGGATTTTGGCATGTAGTGCTGGTCAAGAATGAACAAAAATGCAGCATTATAAAAAAACAGCAATTAAACACTATTCTAATGTCTAACCAACTCTTTTCTTGCCACTTCACGAAACAATATCAACCATCAAAGACACAACCTAAGCAGGACTACCAAATATGACAGACTTTGCAGGAAAAATGCAAAATCTAAGAGTTTCCTAAAGCTGCAACACCACAGTCAGCAGTTAGGTACCAAAACCATGTACTGGATGATACAAAAAAATTAAGAATATACACATCATCTCGATAGTACAAAAATGTACAGGTCTCAATGGCCCCAACCATTTTCCCCAGTGTGATACACAATAGCGACTCTCAACATATTCAGAAAAACACAAGAACAATTAAATGACAGCATTTAATTTTCGCATTCAACACCAAAGATGCATCTTGTAGCTCCTCTCAACAATAGGGACTATATAGCATTCTTGAAGTTGAAATATTATGCATTTAAATTGAAGAAATAAGTAATTTTATCATTAGTCTGAAAGTAGAAAGTCATGACACTTGCCTCAATAGATTGTTTCGCTAAAGATACACATTGAAAGGCCAGCTCATCATACAACTAGGAACATATCATGAGATTATATCCATAACAGCAATTATCAGAAAAGTAACGTACATGAAGAAGAAAGTCAAATGTTCATAAAAAATTAAACATACCGGTCAAACATGCTCTGCAGTATACACCAATTTAAGGTCCATTCAAGTGTCTTTGTTAGTATCACCCGATACTGTGTTCCACCAGGGCCAAATTTCACAGTTGGACCAGCACCAGGGACCCAGGTTGATATAGGAAAAGCAAGCACTCCTTTATTAAGCATTCCAATCAAGTAGTTCTCCTTTCGCATCAATCGCATAACCACATCATGAGCGGAAAGATCCTTGACCACACAGAGTTGTTGTGCACTTTGTAACTGGACAACCTTTTCGAGGATTGTTGCCCATGGCATGGTTTGAATTTCATTGTCAGTAACATGGAGACTGCCAATTTAAATTTCAAAATAGTAAAATCATTATAAACATTTATAAGATATTGCTACAAGTAAATGCTCTACCAAAAAGCAAAATAAAAACTTCCAACTTATAACTTATCAAATATAAACTTACCTGTTATAATAGAAATGACGTATTCCAAGAGTGTCCTTTAATTGTGCAAAAAACCTCAAAAAACAGAATATCCAATAGAAGGAAAATAGCCCCAAATATCCAACAATAATAGCTTTTGAAAGGGTTAAAGGGGTTAATGGGTGCTGGTGAAGAGCTTCCTTAGCAAGATCACATGGCTTAATTCCAGACTCAAATGCATCCATCCCACACTTTGCATTGCGGAGGCCATTCCAATCAACAAACAATAAGAAAAACCCTGAGAAACATATGGTAAAGCCCAGGCTCAGAAGTTCAACTATCCACTTTATAATTATGCACCAAAGCCCTTTCTCACAATAGTAGCTATAAAGCCGTTCAAAGAACAAGTCCAAATCGGCAATGGGTTCTACATTCAGACTCTCACCATTAAGAAGCCCCGAAGGGCTCTCACTACCAGGACTTGGTGGAACCCTCCCATAGTCAGACAACTCAATCTCAGGAGGCACATCACCTAGCAAGCCTGCGGCCAAAGAGGATTCACCACTCCATCTCCACCTTATGCCAAAAGCATTTGCAGCCTTTTGCACCCTGAACATCATTTGTAAATCTTGAGGAAAAGCAGCCAGTCCATTCCCCAAAATACACAAATGTTTATGGCAAGGTTCTGCCAATAAGAAAAAAATCAGACAAATTCCATTTTATGATGTATGCACATGCTCACTTGTACAGAAAGAGTGGGGAAATAGAAGCAAAACAGAAAACTAATCCATCATAAAGAGCATCACAACAATAAAGAGACTAAGCAACATCATTGACCGTACAGAACTTAGCGCTAGTATCATGTTAATATTAGAATCCAAATAATGAAACAACATTTAAACAAGACATCGAAAGAACAGATCATCAGAAAGTTCTTTTTTTCTAAATCCTTAAACTGATTAATTGAGTCCAAATACCTGTAAATCATAGGTTGGACAAACACCTCAATTATTTCCTCAATCAACCAGCTGGCAACAGGCTAAAAGATGCAACAATTTGAACCCACTAGCTTTGCAGATCCTTGAACACAAATGGTAGCAACTCTACGCAAAACCATAATACATAAACAGTAAAAATTAAATATTAGGAAGTAAAACATCAAACAGAGATAAAATTTCAACCAGCGGGTAAATTGGTGCCAATTCTTAATTCAACTAAATCAATTTTGAATATCGCAAAGAAATGAAAGAAGAAGAAAAAAAAAATTACTCTATCAAAAGCTTAGCAGCAAAACATGCTAAAAAAGGAAGGCAATTTTTGGCGAATTTTAAGTCAACCAAAGATTCTAGTATCAATTACAATTAAAAACAAACTATATTAAACCGAACGTTAACCCAATTTATATCGATATAAATTCTTCAAAAGGGAAAAAAAAATTAGCTGAAAGAAACTCCATGCCAAGATTGTTCATCACAATAAATAACAAAAAGAAGTCGAATTTACCTCCGACCCACCAACGAGCAGCTCCAATATCAGCCGAAAGAATGAAGAAATAGTGAAAAACAACGAATTTGGCCGATACCCACTAACTATTATTGGGCAAAAGAGACACAAAAATCAACAAAAGAAAGATTGAATGATGCTAGGAGAATTGGAAGACAGGAAAGAAAAGAAAAGAAGAGGGTTCTGGTTGCGTGGAAGAAAAATAAAAAAAAATTATTTAGAAGTGAATCGTTTTAAAATTACAAGTTAATCAATTCAAGAATTTAAAGAGAGTTTTGCCCTCTTAACCCTTTACTTCTGCTGTTTTTCCTGGATGAAAAATAATTTCTTCTGGGTTAGAATAATAAAAAAAAAAAGGAAGGGAGGAGACGTGAAGGTGAGCAATACCTCTTTTTGTTGGGTTTTTAGATTGAGTGCCCAAGCATTGTTTCAGCACAAGAAGGACTTTTGTTTTTGTTTTTGTTTTGTTAAAACGAAAACTTTCGTTTTAATGAAAAACTTCATCTCCAAGGTTTTTAATTATTTGTTTTCTTAAATAAAAACAAAAAAAAAATTTACTCTAATTAACCGATTGCTAAATAACAGGTGTCACATTGATTCACAGCAGCCTTTGCTAAAAGCTTTGGAAACATCTAATTTGTTGGGCCTTAGATTCTTGACTCTCTGTATTGGGCTGTGGATCTATCATTTACGTTCAAATTTAGTTGGGCCTTTTTTGTCCTATCAATTGATTTTAATGCCCATGTGATCTCCATATAATCTCGTGTCCCCAATAATTCACTTCATCTCATAAAAATATTTTATTCTTCACTATTTGTTATTGTAAGTATAATTTTTTTCCATAATTATTATTCTTTATATCGAGTTTTTAAACTCTAAAAACAAATATATCTATTTAATTATTTTGTTATTTGTTAAATGTAAAATAATGAGAAGCATTAAAAAATTTCCAATTTAATATACACGATAAAAGCATAGAAAAAAAAATACCACACATGTTTTTCCAGTCTACCTTTGCTTAGGTCCCTACTTTAATTAATTGTTAAACAGTTATTTTAAACATAAAAAAATCATTCATTTTTTTTGAAGAAGAATACGAAAAAACAAACCTAAAAATATGAAATGAAAAATAAATAATATTAAAAAAAAGAAAAAAAAGCAGATTTTTTTTTTAAATTTATAATAACTAGAAGATACTCACATTATGCAATGGGATTTATAATGGACAAAAGCTATGTTGCAAGAATATCATGACTTTTTATTTTGTAAAAGTTTATCAACATTTAATATTAAAAGTTGTGAATTTATGCTAAAAATGCGGAAAATTTAAGTTTTATTGATGTAATATATTGACACATACACACACACACACACACACACACACACACATATATATATATATATAAGTTCTGTCTTTTTTAGCTCTCTTTTGTTGTGTTTTTACCTTTTTCTAGCAGCCTTTAAGAGAGTACAAAACGAAAGTATTTTCCTTCTTTTGGTATGATTTTCTTGATTATATTATAGTTATGATAAGAAAGAAAAATTTTGAAAAATGTTTATGTAAATGATGTGTATGCTCAAATTTGTTTAATTTCGAACTCAACTAAAACAAGTTTAACTACATTTATTTTATGATTTTATTATTCTATATTTGAAATTGTCAAGCAGGTTGAGAAAATGGAGTTCCTTTCATGCTCAATTTTGGTGCTGTTTGTGTTCTTTATTTGGCCTCAGTTGTTTTATAAGCAAAAAGATTATTAGTGAAATACTACAAATATATGTTTAAAATATAACTCTTAATATTAATGAAGTTTTGGAGAGTATTTACCCTATTTATAAGCCTAATGTACCATCTGTTGGAGTGAGAGAACATCTAATGTCTTCTTTTCGTTTCCTTTTTGTTTTTGGAACTTTGCATTTGAACTTTTCATAGGAAAAAAATATATATCTTGCAGCGGTATTTATCCTTACAACAAATAGGTGAAAACTTATCAATAAATCATGATTGGGTAGCTTTTTTCGTCCTATAATTATTATCATATTTTTCTCGAAACCAAACTCTTATAATCCTATAATTATTATCATATTTCTTATCAAAACCAAATTCTTATTTAATATTTGTTACAGCACTGGACATGAACATAATAGAATTGGTTAAAGATCTAAAATGACCATTGTGAGATCAATTATAACTCTAATTGATTGAGTTATCTTGCATTCTTTTGAGCTTAAAAATGATTAATGTCTTTTTATTTTTAATTAATTTAGATTTTGTTTTTACATTTTTTAATATTTATTTTATGCATACTTTAGTAGTTTAATTAAGTAATTTGAGTTGATTATCATGTTATTAAGTCATGTTCGTACCTTCTATTGATTGTGCTATATGTTAGTAAAGGTGTAAAAGAGCTTAGAAGCCTAGTTTGCAAAAGATCATGCACTTTTGCTTAAATTGACCTCAAACCATGTTGTAGTAATTAGAGCATATCTTGAGATACAAAATTCTAATTGACATGATTCTTGGACCTATGGAAAATTAAGAGGAAGAGCTACAACTTTGTGTTGGCTCTATTAGTTTTTGATGATAATAAAACATTTTCATGTCATTTGTGTCTAATATTTCTAACTAAGTGTGTAGGTCAAATGTTCATAAATGAGACAATATGTCAATGTGAGACCCTGTCTAATTGGTTGAAAAGCCGGTATTGTACCTAATGGTACAATTAAGTTAAATCGAGCTTCAACTAGTTTAATAGAAATTCTAAGAGGAATTTCAAAATTCTGAGACCCACAGAATAGGTCAGAATAGTGATTCAGAGTTCAAGGTCCAGTTTGGAGTCAATCGGGAAAATTGACCGGTTAGGGACAAAACGGCCATTTTCTCATTTGTTGATTTATGGAGATTTTTAACCAAGATTTGATCACATTGGACCAAAAATAATTATATGACATACAGTTATGATTATGGGATCATAAAATGATGTTTAGCAGTGTAAAATGGTGATTCCCAGTGTTTTTGGAGCACAAGGGCAAAATGGTAATTTTGCCACCGGAGTGCTAAATGTGAATTTTTGGAAAGGATTTTGCCCCAATTGGGTAATATTGATTTATATTGATGTTATTTGAGGTTGGACAGTGAAAATAATGAAATTTCGGTACATTTCGGAGTATAGGGGCAAAATCGTAATTTTGCCATCTCGGGGGCATTTCAGTAATTTTCCATCACCAGAACCATTATTTCCAGCCATGATCAACCTTGGATCAGATGTTGACTTGATGAATCAAATGGTGGAGAATAAATGGAAGAAAAAGTCAAAAGTAAAGAAAACGGGCCAATTACGTGATGCCACGTGGCAAGCTTTTATATTTTATTATTTAAGCCATAAAAATCAGCCTTAGCCCTCACTTTTTCACTCAAAATTCGGCACCCACCAGAATTGAAGGGAAGAAAAGAAGAACCAAGGGAAAACCATAAAAACCTAGCTAAAAATCCATAGATTTCAAGTGTTTTTCAAGATTCAAGCAAAATAAAGGTAACTTTTCTTTAGATTTACTCTAACCCTAGCTTACCTATGCTTTTGTTCTTGATTTCTATGGTTAAATATTGAGATATCATGATGGAATGAATTCTGAAAAATGGGTATGAGTAGGGATTTGATGTTGGATTGGATTGAATTTAGACTATGCTAGTGTTTAGAGGTAGTTAAGCATGATTATGAACAAAAATGGAAGAAAGAAATTTAATCTCATGGTTGTTCTTCATTAGGCCGAACCTAGGGTGGAGATTGCATGAGGAAATTGGTTCATTTCAATTGAAATGATTTCATTTGAAATGAAATAAATTAGAAAATGACAAATTCAAGTGAAAAATGTAGTAGAAAAATTTTCAGTGCTAATGCACTGTATTGGCCGAATTTTTCCATAAAGAAATGGAAAAGGTTGAATGCTGAAATTGACATTAATTAAATGGTTTGTGGTGAATTAAGGTATTAGAAAAAGAATGGATCAATTTGGAATCAAATTAGACATAATAGCCGATTAATCGGGTAATCGGTCGAACTTAGGCAATACCGCGTTAAAGCAATAATCGAACGCATTTTTGCCTTTGCGTATTATACGTTAGCAATTTAAATTAGTTTATATTAGTTTGGGGGCATTATAGTAAATTTCTTAATTGTATTCTGTGTTAAGGTGGTGAGAAGTCCGAGAAAGGCAAGGGAATCGTGATTGAGGATTTTTAATCCGAGAGCATCCGGAATCCGGATTTGTAAGACGGTGAGTGAATTTGCATTTCAAATTATTTGGGGAATGCACATTGTATGAAAATAGATGATCAAATGATTTATTCAAAGTTTTTTTTAAATACGTGTTGGGAACAAGTCTTTGATTAAAAATGATTTTATATGGTAAATATGTGTGATGCATGAAGGCATAAAACTATGTGGTATGCATGAAGGCATTTGGTATGTATGAAGCATGAAATTATGTGATATGCATGAAGGCATGAAATATTATTTTATTGAGGTGAAATTTAAATGTGCTGAATATGTACATTATTCTGATGTTTATATGTATTGTTAAAAAGTGTTGTGAAATTATTACCACCGTGCACGTGTGAAGAGGAAAAAATGCACATGCCTGAAATGGTGTGCAAAGTGGGGACGGCGATATGTAACGCCCACTATTTCCTAGAAATTCAGAATTGAGTAAAGTAAGGACGGCGATACGTAACGCCCACTATTTACTAGAAATTTTGAAAACTGAGCAAAGTGGGGACGGCGATACGTAACGCCCACGATTCCTGGAAACTATCACTCGTGAACAGTGGTGAAGTGTGATTTGTTGACCAGGGGCTTGCAGGGACGGCGATACGTAACGCCTGCGAGTGCTCAGATAAATGTGTTTGTGAATATATATGATTGCTCATATCTTCAAGTTTATATGTGTGAGATTGTATGGCATATGAATTGTCGTAAATTGGGAACAAGGGGTTTAAATATTAGTTAGAAAAAAAAATTGTCTCATTTTCAATCGGTGCATCATGTTTTATTAACCTTTCCTGATATTATGGCTTGTTCCTTTTAATATTCACTCACTGAGTTTTGTACTCACCGTTTTCAAAAATTCATGTTTTCAGATCAGGAGGTTGTAGATTCCTAGACCGTGGGATCATTGTAGTTCATCTCCTGGTATGTGTAAGGCATTCAATAGCTGCCCGTTTTTATTGTAAATGTCTCCGCTGGAAGTCGTGGGTGTTTATTGTATTGTGAATACAATCTAATTATGTGTATATGTGTAAGCAATGTAAATTGCTAAATACATGACTGGTATAGTGCATGTATATTAATGTTGATAATGCCATTGTGAATTGGCTGTGTTCACACCCGGGAAAAAGTGTGTGTGTATGTGTGATTGGATGTGCCATGGTTAATTGGCATTGTATGCACACTGGGTGCATTACGTGTTGATGCCTCACACGAGCATGTATGGAATAAAGTAAGTGAAAATAGGCTTGCTTGGGCTTAGTGAGCTATGCTCATTGGGTCCTTGCGCCGGTCATGGCCCGGGAATTGGGTCGTGACAACCTATTGAACACCTAAAGATGTGATTTGGATAAGGAACAAGGAAGATTAATATTGATGAAGCTCCTTGGTGAAATAAGGAAGATCATTGGTTAAACAAAAGTCAAAGTGGAGAAGTGAAAGGGTGAAGCTTGGTGAGAAACAGAATCGAGTTAGTCAACCAAGAAAATGAAGTTACTCGACTAAGCGTTCTCTAGAATCTGCGTTTGAAACAGAACCAACTTAGTCGACCAAGGAAAAAATTTTAGTCGACAAAGTCCTCTTTGTCTGCAACATCCGCCAGGCCACTACAAGATAGAAAAACGGCTAGAATATTCCCAAAACTGTTTCTAACGGTCATAAACGTCCCAACAACCATCAAACAAGCCTCTCCAACTATAAAAGGATCTTCAAATGCCAAGGAACCAACTTTTGGCTTCATTGACAAAGACTCCATCATATTCAAGCCAAGAAAGAGTAGAAAACTTGCAAATCTTTTGTACTCTTTAATGCACTCAAACGCTTATCTTTAGCAATTGTGTTTAGCACTTAAACTTGTATGACTTAGATCAACCGTGTGATCAATAGGTACTTTCTCTTCTCTTTTTTGTATTCTTAGAGTGAGTGTTTCATTCTAAGTGTTTGCATCAAGTAAGGTTTGCTTGGATGCTTATAAGTTCTAACTTAGCCTTGAAAAGTTAGGTATTGGGTTCTAGTTTAGCCCGTGAAAAACTAGTGTAAAGGTTGTGGTTGAGCCTTGAAAAACCACATTGGGGTTCTAGTTTAGCCTAGGAAAAACTAGTGATAGGTTGTAGTTGAGCTTTGAAAAACCACCTTGGGGTTTTAGTTGAGCTCGTGAAAAACTAGTGTAAAGGTTGTGGCTAAGCCTTGGAAAAGCCATTGTAAAAGCTTGGTGGAAACTTGTGAATTTCATCGTTTTAGTGTTTGGTTGAAAATCCTTGGTTGGATAATCAAGGTAGTGGATGTAGGTCTTGGACCGAACCACTATAAATCCTTTGTGCATTATGCTTCATTGTTTTACCTTTCTTATTTTGAAATTAAGTCTCAATCTTGTAAAAGAGTCGAGATAGTGTTATTCACCCCCCTTTTAGCACTCACTTTGGGGCCAACACTTTGATTAGTACTTCACCCAGTTTAGAAGGGATATTGGTAAAAAAATGTAGAGGAAGTCAACTGACTACAATTGACTACATGCAATGTGGATAGCAACTTGGGTGCCTAGGTGTTGAAAGTGCTGCCTAGCACCTTGAAAAGACCAAGGATAAAACCTTAGGTGCCTAGGCATCGACACGTGACTTTGCACATTATTGGCCCATTCAATTTTACATCAAATGGCCAATAAATAGGATATAAATACAATATTTTTTAGCTCAGAAATAGAGAAAGATTCAAACACTAATTTGGGAAAAAGAAAGTTGGAACCAAAAAGGGAAAAGAAAAAGGAAATCAAGAGATTAAAGGATCAAAAAGTTGCTATAGAGAATTTCTCACTCTAGATTTGATTTTCTATCTCCAACTCTTTTAAAGAAATGTTTCATTTTGTTTAGATTTGTGTTTGTATTTTGAATATGTTGAGCTAGAACTCTTAATCTAGGGTTATGGTGGATTTTAATATATAGATTGGATATTGTGTTGATTTATTACTTATTTTCTATGGAAACTTTGATGTTTACTGAAATTTGAATTTATTGCCCATTTATTTGCTTGATCACCATTTAAATATGTTTAAGTATTTAGATGATACTTGAAAGTGTTAGTCTAAATTAAACCTTGATTTGGATAATGTGTGTTCATTACACTTAGAAATGAATTTAAGTGTTTTGATGTGCAATTAGGGTAGACATAACCCTAGTTACCACATATAATCAATTTTTAGAACCTTGGCTTAAGGAACTTAATTTAGTTGTTTCCTATAAACATATAGCCATTGAATTAAGTTAGGTAACAATTGTAATATCTTGACGGAGAATGACACATGTTTTAGGATTCTAAACTAGGATTAATTTCCATTAAGATTAAGTAATTAAGCAAACACAATTTTAAATGAAATATTAAAAGATACCCTAATCCTATACTATTAAACCATTACTTCCACCTCAATTTGTAATTTGCACTTCTTAGATTAGAATTAGTTAATCAGATTACTTATTAATCATTTCTCAAAATTTGATGTTTGGATAAAATTAGTTTGTTTTAATTTTAGTAATTAGCAACAACTAGTAAATTGACTCCTCAAGGGATCAACACTCTATTTACCATTTTATTATTTGTTACAATTGTATACACTTGCACATAATCTTTGATTGTACTTTACATTTAATTTTAAGTACATTTCACATCACACAAGCAAAGCACACAACCAGTTTTTGGTGCCTTTGTCGATGAGTTGTTGTTATATTCTTTTGCTAATATTAATACCAAACAAATTAGTCTTAATTCAAGCTTTGTTTTCTTTATTTTAGGTACTTCTTAGCTAGTGTATGAGAAGAGTAAAGAGCTTGGAAATTGTCCCTCGTGATCTGAAAATCAAGAAGCTTTTGAGATTACTTAGACAAAACTCTCAAGACTCTAATCAATCAAATACAATGGTTGAGAATCGAAGTGAGTAGCAAATTCAAAAACATATAATGAATAGCCAATCATTGAGGGATTTTGTTGTTCCATTAGTCCAAGGACTTCATTCAAGCATTCAGAGGCCGGCAATTCAAGCCAACAAATTCTAGATTAAGCCAACCATTATTCAAATTATCCAAACGTTTGTTCAATTTGAAGGCCTCGCAAATAATGATCCGAACGTGCACATTTCAAATTTCTTGGAGATCTGTGACACCTTTAAGCATAATGGGGTTATTGATGATGCCATTCGGTTGAGGTTTTTTCTTTTTTCGTTGTGGCATAAGGCCAAAGTTTGGTTGAATTCTCTTCACATATGCTTCATCATTACTTGGGATGACCTTGCACAAAAGTTTCTAACCAAGTTTTTCCTTCTTGCGAAGACTACAAAGATGAAGAACGATATTACTTCTTTTATGCAATTGGATTCTAAGTCTTTATACGAAGCATGGGAGATGTATAAAGTCTTGTTTCAGAGATGCCCACATCATGGTCTACCCAAATGGTTGCAAGTGCAAACATTTTATAATGGGTTGTTGAATCTAATTCGGATTATCGTTGATGCCACAATTGATGGTGCTTTCATGGCTAAGTCGATTTATGATGCTTATGATTTTTTGAAGGAGATGGCCTCCAACAACTATCAGTGATATTTTGAGAGGGCGTTACTAAGGAATGTAGTTAGTGTTCATGAGCTAGATGTTATTAATGCTTTAATTGCTCAAATAGTTGCTCTCACTAAGAAACTTGATTCTTTTGGAGTCCATTTAGTACAAAGTCCTTTTATTAGTTATGATTATTGTGGTAAGGGACACTCGAGCGATTAGTGTTATATGAGTATTGAGTCAATGCAGTTTGTAAGAAACAAGCAACAAAATAAACCATACTCCAACACATACAATTTAAGGTGGAGGAATCATTTCAACTTTTTTTTGGAGCAATAATCAAAGTTCTTCATCAACTCCATGACCACATTTTCCTCCGAGTTTTCCCCGGCAACCTAAACCCTTAATGCAAGAAAAAAAGCCATCTATGGAAGAGTGGCTTATGCAATATATGGTTAAGACAGATGGTCTTATTCTAGTCGAGCAACTTTATTGAAAAATCTTGAGACTCAATTGGGGCATTGAGCCAATAATGTCAATAATAGGTCTTAAGGGACCCTACCAAATAATACTAAACCTAATCTTATGAGGGAAAGCAAGGAACCTTGTATGGTAGTATTCTTTCATAATGGGCAAAAGATTAGCAATAATAGTAAACAAGAAAAACCACAAGAGAAACTAGTTAAGAATGAATCAGAAGTTGAAAAGTTAGACAAGTAAGTGTAAGTCAAGGATGCACCGATAACACACCATTCTCCTTCATTTCCTCAATGCTTCTAGAAGCAAAAATTAGATGCTCCATTTCTAAAAGTTCTGGACATGTTTAAGAAGTCACACATCAACATCTATATTACTGAAACTTTAAAGCAAATGCCTTAATATGTTAAGTTTTTAAAAGATATTTTGACAAAGAAAAGGAAACTAGGTAAGTATGAGATAATGGCATTCACTGAAAAGTGTAGCGCTATTATCCAGAACAAGCCCCCATCAAAGCTTAAGGATCCAAGGAGTTTTTCTATACTTTGTGTTATTGGTGGTTTTAAATTTTCTAAAGCTTTATGTGATTTGGGTGCTAGTGTGTCATTAATGCCTTTGCTTGCTACTAAGAAAGTAGGACCTAAGGACATTCAACCTCCTACAGTCACCTTACAATCAGCAAATAGAACAATTCGACACTTGGTCGGCATTATAGAGGATGTGTTGGTTAAAGTGGGGCATTTCTTCATCTTAGTGGATTTCTTTATGCTTGAAAGGAAAAAAGATGTGGATATTCCTCTAATCTTGGGACAACTTTTCTTGGTGACTATAAACACAATCATTGATGTGGAAAAAGGCAAGATAACCTTTAAAGTTAGAGATAAGGTAGTTGAGTTCAATATTTTCAATGCAATTAAGCATCTTGCCTCTTTAATTAGTTGCTTTAGAATGGATGTGGTTGATGAAGGCAAGTGTAAGTCTATTTCTCCACCTATAAGTGATCAAGCACCAACCTTTGAATTAAAACTGCCACCTCCATAGATCATAATCGAGTATCCACTTGAGAAACGTTGCCCGCCATCTCTTAGTTGTTTCGATTTTCATGTTGGACAACAAATGTCACTCAGTAATTATAGCTTTAAACTTTTTTCATGAAAACATAAGGCAAGCTGGTTAAGTTCTTTTAAAGTGATCAAGATATATCCATGTGGGATAACAGTGATAGAGAGTGAAGCCACTAGAGCACTTATGGTAAATGGAATAAGCCTCAAGCCAAATGTTTCGGATGAAGAAATGTAGAATTGGGTGAATCAATCAAGTTAGTCACTATAAAAAAAAGCTTCTTGGGACGCAACCCAAGTTTTTGAAATTCTTAAACTTTTTATTTGAAGTTATTTTTTTTTCAGATTTTCCTATTAATTTGTTTTTGTTTTTGTTTTATTTAGATTTTTGTCATCTTAACTAATCCTCCCAACAACTTTGGATATAATGAGGATAAAGAGGAAGATTAGAGGATCTTTGCTACCCAGGGGAATATTCTTGACTTTTCTTCTTTACTTTTTAACATTGAAGACAATATTAGTTCTAAGTTTGGGGGAAACTTTATAGTTTTTAAGTTTTATTTTCTTCTTTTTGCATTTATGATTTTTGACTTTAAGTTTAGTTAAGTTGTTTATCATTTAATTTTTTGCATATTTTGAAAAAAAAACATTAGCTAGAGTTAGTTACGCTAATTTCTTTGATTCACTTATCCAAGGATGAAAATTTGTTATCTTGTTCTCCTTTGCTCTTAGTAAATGTGAATATTATTTGAATATTATGTTGAACTCTCATGTTAAGCATCATTGTAGGATGAGGTTTTCCAATTTAAGCATTATATCTCTTGCATTGAATTATTTTGTACATTTAGAGAATATTTATGTGAAAGTAAATTTTTGAATGATGTCTTGAGTTCTAGAATTTGCTTAAGTTGCTCTCTAGGTGAAAATCTTAAGTTATACTTAGTTAAAGAAATGACTTAGACCATCTTTGGACTGAATGAGCCTTTTGAGTCACCTTGCTTTCAATTTATCCCTAGAAAACCTCTTTGAGCCTAATGTAACATTTTCTTTGTTTAAACACTTCAATATTAGCTTAGACCTTTATATAAAATGTTTCAATTTTTTGCATTCTTCACTCCTAAGTGCATAAGTCAATTTAAAAAGTATAATGAGCTAAATAGTGAAAAAAAAAAGTTACTAAAGATGAAAAATGATTAAAAGTTCAACATGTTTGTAATCATTTCATTACCCAATAAAAGAAATAAGTTTGGAAGTGTGAAAATTGAGAAAAAGAAAAAGGGAAAAAGAAGAAGAAAAAGAACGAAGTGTTGAATAAAAGAAAAAGTTGATGTAAAAGGAATATATTGGGTGAAAAAGAATAAAGCTATAAATAGGTCCTAGATTGACTATGTGCTTAAGATGAATTGAGCCACATAATACCCTATATCCTATCTTCACCTCAGCCATATGTTATAAGCTGAATAAAGTCCTATGGATCCTTAATTAAGTGTACGTCTACATTAGTGGAGAGAGGAATGAAAAACAAACATATGAAACTCAAGATTAATTTGACTTTTTCATGAATATAAATTTATCTGGATTGCATGATGGTTCATTGTAAGAGATTGCACACACACACGAGAATTTATTCAAGACTAGGTTTGCATGTGAGCGGAAATGTGAACTTGAATAATATTTAGGTTTTGCTTTGAGTTGAGAGAAAATGAGATGACTTATGAGGAATATAAAGGCAATCCTTAATTTGGTGCAACCTAATTCATGTTATATGTTTTCTTTGTTTAGGTTTTTATTTCCTTTTGTTTTAAGTTTTACTTGAGTACAAGCAAAAGGTTAAGTTTGTGGGTATGATAACTCTATTTCATAAAATTATATTGCATTCCTTTTAGCTTAAAAATGACTAATGTCCTCTTGTTTTTAATTAATTCAAGTATTTTGTACATTTTTCTTAATATTTATTTTATGCATACTCTAGTACTTTAATTAATTAATTTGAGTTTATTATCATGTTATTAAGTCTTGTTTGTACCTTCTATTGATTTTGCTATATGTTGGTAAAGGCACAAAAAAGCTTGGAAGTCAAATTTGCAAAAGATCATGCACTTTTACTTAAGTTGACCTCAAACCATGCTATTGTAATTGGAGCATATCTTGAGCTACAAAACTCTAATCAATATAATTCTTAGACCTATGGAAAGCTAAGAGGAAGAGCTACAACTTTGATGTTTAATATTTCACCCAGTTTAAAAAGGATCATGGTAAAAAAAGAAGAAGAAGTCGACTGACTATAGTAACTACATGCATTACGGATAGCAGCTTGGGCACCTAGGTGTCGAAGGTGCTACCCAACACCTTGAAAAGACCAAGGATAGAACCTTGGACACTTAGATGTTGACACATGACTCTGTACATTATTGGCCATTTGATGTAAAATCAAATGGCCAATAAATAAGGTATAAATACAATTTTTTTGGCTCAAAAATAGAGGAAGATTCATACACTAATTTGAAAAAAAAGGAAGTTGGAACCAAAAAGGGAAAAGAAAGAGGAAATCAAGAGATTGAAGGATTAAAAAGTTACTGTAGAGAATTTCTCACTCTAGATTTGATTTTCTCTCTTTAACTCTTTATGAAGAAATGCTTTATTTTGTTGAGATTTGTGTTTGTATTTTGAATATGTTGAGCTAGAGCTCTTAATCTAGGGTTATGGTGGATTTTAATATGTGGCTTAGATATTGTGTTGATTTATTACTTATTTTTTATGGAAACATTGATGTTTACTCAAATATAAATTTATTGTCCATTTATTTGCATGATCACCATTTAAATATGTTTAGGTATTTAGATGATACTTGAAAGTGTTAGTGTAAATTAGACCGTGATTTGGGTAATGTGTGTTCACTACACTTAGAAATGAATTTAAGTGTTTTGATGAGCAATTAAGGATAGGCATACACTTAGTTGCCGCATATAGTCAACTTTTAGAATTTGGCTTAAGGAACTTAATTAGATGTTTCCTATAGACATATAGCGATTCAATTAAGTTAGGCAATAATTGTAATATCTCGACAAAAAATTACAGATGCTTTAGTCTAGACTAGCATCAATTTCCATTAAGAATAAGTAATTATGCAAACATAATTCCAAGTAAAATATTAAAGGATACCATAATCCTAGACTATTAAATCATTACTTCCACCTCAATTTGTTATTTGCTCTTTTTAGATTAAAATTAGTTAATTAGATTACTTTTTAATCATTTCTCAAAATTTGGTGTTTTGATAAAATTAACTTGTTTTAATTTTAGTAATTAGAAACAACTAGTAAACAGACTTTTCGAGGGACTAACACTTTATTTACCACTTTATTACTTGTTGCGATCGTGTATACTCACACGTAATCTTTGTTTGTATTTTACATTTAATTTTGAATACATTTCACATCACACAAGCGAAGCAAATGACAATCACTTTTTGTTGTATCATACATACCATCTTGCCTTTACAATGTTGTCCAAAAAATTGACACATCTTTTTAAATGGCTTATACAACAAAATGATTTTTGTACATTTTGTGATGAATGTTATTTTTACATACATAAAATATTAATTGGTAAGATTATATGTAATGATAGTATTCACAATTCTTAGAGTCTTGAATCAATAGAAATCTTACACCAAAGTGTTCAACAATCTAGGCCTTAATCACCTCGTGATAAACACCCAAGCAAAATACCAAATAAACCTAGATAGTAAAATATAAAAAAATCATTAAACACCTAAATAAACTCTTAAACTATGTAAAAAAAATCAATTTAGTCCTTACCCTTTTATTGCATTCAAATAAGCTCTTAAACTTTTTTTTCCAATTAAATAAACCTTTCCCCCTAACCATTGACTAACGAAAGTTTTCATTAGTCAATGGTACACTTGGCACTTTTATACCACATCATCTATCACGTGGTATGTTGATGTGGCACTTTGATTACGTCATTACCATGTGGCATTAAAAGTTGCTGGTTAAGATTCATGTGCTTACCTTTTTAACTTGACAAATGTCCAAAAATGATTGGTTAAGGATTTAAAACAAAAAAAAAATCATTACCTTCTTCTTAAGTCTATTAAACAAATATTATGTTCCAAAACAAACTAAATCATCTGATTTATGATTTAAGAAAAAATAGAACAAATTGAACTCAAAATAATTTAGAATTTTTTCAATTTTAAGTTAAAGTTTGGATTGAATATTCCAAGTTGTTCAACAAAAAAGCAACCAAAGCTTCGTCTCTTCCCTCCTAATCTCCTTCCAAATTTTTAGTACTCCCCAATTTCTTTTTTTTTAATTTCAGTTATATTTACTTAATTTTTAACCTGACTTTTTTTTTCTTTTTTAAATAAATTCATGAATTTTCAATTCCTCCAATTGACCTCACCAATTCTATCTGATGGCAAAAGTTTTGTTATTTTTTTCCTTATGTTGGTGCATTTTTCAGAGATGCTAATAAGAAACACAAGCAAAGAAGGAGGAAAAGGAAATAAGGGAAAAAAATAAGAGACTGAAGACATAGTTACTTGAGGGTACAATGGTGATACAAGAACTTTAAGAAAACTCATCTCTATGAGTATTAAATTACCAATTATTTTATCTTTGCTTGCATTATTTCTGTTATGGGATGATCTTTTTTTGGATATGATTTTGGTGTTTCTGGTGGAGCGACTTCCGTGGATGATTTTTTAAAAGACTTTTTTCCAAAGATATATAGAAGGAAACAAGCACATCTCCATAAAACAGACAACTGCAAATATGACAAGCAACTCCTCACATTTTTTATGTCTTCACTATGCTTTGCAGGTGAACTAGTGCTGCAACTTACTTCTTCAAATGAAATTTTGTTTTTTTAGGCAATGAAGGATTAAAACAGCTTCAATCAACTAGAAAAGTTTATTGAGTTTTGGTTTCTAAGATAATTTAGTAGGTTTTGGGTTTAAACCTAAATCAAAAGATTTAATTTATTAAACAAAAAGTTTGACTTCTATTATATTATGGAAAAAAGTAATTATTTTTTTTTGTTTTTGTCGCAGCCCAAATTCCGTGTGATAACCAACGCATGAGCCCAATGGGCATACCCTACTAAGCCCAAGCAAGCCTTTTTATGCAATCTTGTTCATCATTTTCAACCGTCATTTCTAATCTCACATGTTGTATTTATCAACTGTAAATATTTCAGTATCATTTTATAGCAAACCAATACTCACATTTGTATTATGCCAAAAGTGATGTCATCCCGTTTGCCAACTCATAGTGGTATCAGTAATCAAATATACATATTTGATTTATGACATGATTTCTAGTGCTTTACATTACATATATATGCACACAAGCATAAGACTCATGACGATCAGTAGAGTGACCTTAAGTGAAGGTACAACTACTGAGATGCCATAGTATCTACCAAAAAGATGAACATACGTGGACATTCAATATAGGTCCCAACTGCCTTTGAATCTAAAAACATGAAGTTTAAAAAGGTGAGTATAAACTTAGTGGGTGAACATAAGAAGGGAACAAGCAAACGATACGGAAAGATTTTGAAAACATGATGCACTTTTGTTAAAAACAATGTAACTTAGTTTAATTTCTTGTAGAACCCCTTAATTTAACCCTTAAATATTTAATTCCTTAGTGTTGAAAAATCCATGATAAATCATGAAGTTGAAAAGAATGAAAATTTTCAGCAAATGTCATAGCAAGATAAGCAAAACCAAGGGTTTCTTGATGCAACGAAAAGGCATTCTTGGTTTGTATATATCTCAGTTTTTTAAGCATATCGCATACTACAGAAGTCCAATTAACATGATTTTTTGACCATTAGAAAGATAAGAGGCTGGGATACAACTTTAATGTTTACCACTTTACCCAATTCTGACTGGAAGGTGGTCAAAATCTTAGTCAAAGTGAAAGCACTGCACTACCACTTAAGAGTTTCTGGTTGCAGCGAGAACCCATTTTCGTTGCAGCCAAATTCCTTGTTGCAACGAGAATCTATTCTCGTTGTAGCCAAATTTAGAGTTGTGGCTAGCCTCACAAAGCTGAGAGCTTCTGGTTACAGCAAGAAACAAAACAACCACGAAAGAAATTCTTTCATAACAAAAAGAAAACCATTTTTGCTACAATAAATTCAAATTGAAATACTTAACAATTCTCAAGGTACAACATGCATGATTTCACATACATTCCAACCACATACTATATTCATAAATTTTCTATTGCATATATATATATATATATAACCATATATAAACTCATATACCACTACCTTACTCAGTTCATGTGCACTCCTTACTCGCACATTTCAACGGCGTTACACGCACTCCCACCCACATCATTACTGGCATGTGCACTGCCCACTCCGTACATGCACAGTTGTAATTATAATAACATTGTCATTCAACCGACATGTGCACTACCCACTCCTCACATGCACGGTTGTTATTATCACAACATCGTCATTCATAACATGGCATATGTATATTCATATAATATCAGAACACATAGTTTCATTATAATATACATCTCTTAACATAAAATCGTTTCATTAAGGGCTTGTTCCCATGCACGTTTTGAAGACAAAACCATTAAAATATTTCAAGAGATTAAATCAACACATATGCATTTATTCCAAAACAATTTAATGCAAGTTCACTCACCGGTCTCGTTGATTCTTTTGCTTGACTCTAACTTCAAGTAATGTTCCAAATAGGCATGTGAGGCCTTTTTCGAACCTATCACACACACAACATCACAACCAACCCAATTTGTATGAATACATTTCTAAAAGCTATTTCTTAAATTAAACTCTACTTGTTATTCCTAATTAGCTTCCAATTACCATTTGACTGGCTATCTATTCTCTCCACCCTAGTATCACTAGAAATAAATAAACAAACCTCAACAATAAAATAACTCATAACTCCAATTACTAGCCATTATTAACAACCTAAAATCAATCCTAATTCATTACTCACCTTGGTGAATTTGTTGTTGAATTCCTTGTCAAGAATACTCCAACTATCAAGGAAAATTCCTCTTTCTCTCTCTAAATTTCTAACTAGTGAGATAAAGTACTGAGGAAAGACTTTTGAGGGCTTTTAAGGTGAAAGAGTGAAAGAGTATGAAAAATCCTATGACAAGGTATATAAAAACATAAGATTTGAGGTTACCATCATGAGGTTTCAGACGGGGCTTCCATAGAAGATGAAAAAATGTGAAAATAGGAGAAGATATGGAATGAAGAAGAAAAAGCCGCTAGAAGAAGGAGATATTTATAATTAAAGTTGACTGAAGTTTCATTTATTTACAAAAATGCCATCCAATAGTTGACTTTGGTTCAGCTTTTTTATCCTTTGGTTCAGCTTTTTTACTCTTTTATCACTAAGAAAAGCTCCAAAATAAACTAGAAGCACTCGAATTCACGAAAACTTAAAAATTTATATTAGAGGTCCAAAATAACCATTTTGCCCCTATCGTAAAAATCATCATTATTTTTATTTTCTTCATCTATTTTATTATTCTATGCATTATTTATGTATTCCTTAGGCCTACTTAAGCCTTAATAACATTAGAAAACCCACTTTTAGGGGCTTACTAAGAAAAATGATGAAACTACCCCTAGTTCGGGTTATTGCATCTACTTTTAACTACGAGTCGATAAAGATCAAGGTCTCACAGTCTCCCCCATTAAAAGAAATTTGATCTCGAATTTAAATGGAACTATAAGATAGCTCACCTATATGCATTGAAGAGGTGTAGATACTTTAGCCTCCCACGTTACCTCTTTACTAGTGTGGTT
Source organism: Theobroma grandiflorum (assembly GCA_036013995.1). Classification (NCBI taxonomy): domain Eukaryota; kingdom Viridiplantae; phylum Streptophyta; class Magnoliopsida; order Malvales; family Malvaceae; genus Theobroma; species Theobroma grandiflorum. The sequence continues at coordinate 11,883,442 of CP142130.1, read as the reverse complement.
TTGGCATAATACTTTTGCTAAGGCTTATCCTTGATAGGAGCTTTTTGACTTGCCTATCAAGAATAACGACCAGCTGCTCCTCATAGGTTAAATCGTTATTAACAGAATTAAATTTTATCCTTTAAATCAACTCTTCCAAATACTCGCACTGGGTACTATCATCGTTTATTCTCCATCTGTGGCATAAGTGCCTCATGAAAGTTTAACTTAACTATGATATAGCACTTTATTAATCCTTGCATCTTGATCACGTTAATCCATTTGTATGGCTCAACCACGATATAGATTCTAATTCCTTAATATCCTTTCTTTCTCTATTGCTCTTGAATTCTCTTTTATTCACGTAGCTCAATTTCTAATGGTAACTCCCATCATTGTGTCATCTATACATCTCATTAAACATGTCAAATTCAAAACCCAAGTCACTATGAACAATTCTTTACGTTAGTTAATCACATAATCATCTCCACATAAATATATGTATGTATGTACACATTTAAGTGTCGTCATCCATCACCATATGTAGGGACCCTTATCAATTACTTCGAACTAAATTTTCTCAATTCATTCTAATCTATAGCCAAGGTTCAATATCATATTCTCATAGCTCGTGTTTCCCTTTTTACTTTTCCATTTCATTCCCATAGGTCAAGTTTAATCCATGAATATTAGGGTATAATCAACTCCAGACTGCTTCTTTGGATGTTTAAGTCATTGTTTAATTTACATCATACCATAAATTGATTCTTATGTAATCCATACAGATTTTTTTTTCTAGAAATTCTTGGAAGGCCCAGCTACCTTGTAATTATTTTATTAATAATCGAAAAAATTAAGTACATATAGGAGGGAGACATAAACCGAACCTCCAAAATTACATGATATCGAGAAGAACTCAGAAGAGTGCCTAATAAGGAAAGTTTCATTTTATGTGCATAGTTATGAATGCTATGATAAAATTAAACTTTCCCATTATAAGAGTCTGAATGATCTACTAAATAAAAAGAATAAACATAAATTAGAAGTATTACTCCTTTACAGTTATTTGAATCGAACATAAAGAAGCTTACTTTTGTCTAATCTAATCATGTCTTTAAACTCACTTTCAGCTTCTGAAATTACTTGCAAGTTCTGGTGTGTGTGCCCCTTGTTAGAAAGATAGTCAGCAACTTGATTTCCTTCTTGATGGACGTGTGAAATCCGATATGAGATACCACTTAAGCATTAACGGATGGAAGCTAGTAGATATCAAATTTGAGAAGAGCCTTTATGTCCCTTATGTATCATTTGTACTATTACCTTTGCATCCATTTCTATCTAAACTCTAGATATGTTGTACTCAACGGATTTTCATTGTGCCTACGCATAACTTCATATAACTTACATGCTTATACTCTTTTCTTACCATTTCTAATCATATGTGTAAGCTTCATCCTACCACGCATCTTTGCATCACATTGTCGTAAACATGTCACAATCACTAATTATCATTTTCATCAAATTACCCTTCAGTATCCATGTATGCTTTACTATTTGATTGATCCTTCAAAATTCGTCTTTTCTTGATCATTGCATTTATGCAATATCACAATTCTTAAAAGTCATCTTTACTTCTAATTTGTCTTTCGTACTCCCAACATATATGTTATATTCTTATGTTATCTCAATATTACTTAGTCCAAATTCATATTCTTGTATCCTGACTCTAAATCATGGCTTATTACTAGAATCTTTACTCGTACATGGTTACTTGAAATGTCAAATCATCGTCTCTTTCCCCAAGTAAATTTCTATGAATCCCGTTGTGTACTTTTATTTCCTCACCTAGGGTAATATCAATTAACTAGAGCATATTACCATTATTTGCTAAGCATTTAAAGCATAGTTCAATCTTTGCTTACCCTTATTAGGCACTCTACTTTGATAATTACCCAAAATGAAATGAAACATGTGAGAAAAGCACTTTTTACTATTGTATGCTCTGCCTCTACAAGTGTATCAAGACCATAACATTATCGGGTCTACATAATGGTAAGATAATTATTGCCTCAAACCAACATGTCCCAACATTCTTAGTCTTGCAACATACCTTTGTACTACGTGACATATTAGTCACGAGCACCAATGTCGCTATATAACTATTAGCTCATTAAGCTTAATGTTTTCACATTGTGAGAACTCCTTTGAATTATCTCACCAAAGTGTTCACAAAGTGGATACAAGCCCATAACTTATGGTTCATTGCCTAAAGTAGTGAACACTATCCCATCATTAAAGTTCTACCCTTATCTGCTTATCATAGCTCTTTTGCACATTCACTTATACATTGCTTGGTTGCTCACGAGCTTCTCATGGCCATGCCATTTTGACCTGTTACAGCAAATTAACTAGTATATTCTTTTATGCTTTTCAATGCATTTTCAAAATACTTAAACACATCCTTTGGTGGAATTCAATTAAGGACTTAAACAATCAAAAGCTTACCTTTAAAGCCACTCATAACTTTAACAATTTAATGTATACTTAATGACATTCCACCTCATTGAATCCAATGGACATTATTTTCCAATCTCTCAAGGCGTCTTTGTCCGTAATTCGGACTACTCAACTAACTTAGTATATTTGCATGGATTATCCTTAAGCTTCCTATGTTCATCATAGCAACATCCATATTTCTCCCATCATTTATCTTACTTTTCATTCACTCTTTCCTTAGCCTTTAACGAGGCTTAATCTTTTCTCTCGCTTACCTACATGCCAAAATATAAGGCAATAGAGAAACTTTCTAATTCATCCATATAAATACTTTTCCAAAACCTTAAAACTCCAATTAACGAAGCTTAACATCAAGTCTAATAACCATAATTCAGCTCATAATTTTAGCTTCACGCCCTTCACATTTTATTCATACGTCCTAAACATGAGGTGCTCCTAGCACTGTGGTGCGGTGGTTGCTGGGGTTTACTTAATCAATGATATTTGTCTACATTTAAGGTTACTACATTAATCATCCTCAACAGTTTGGTTTTCCTCCAAGCTTACGTCATAATTTCCATGGCCATTTATATTCTTGTAGGCTTATCACATATAATAGGCCAAGCTGATATTTTCAAATTCATGTCATCCCTTAACACTTGTCAACAATCAATAAATCCCACCTTAGGACAATCTTTCCATATTGCATAATAACTTCACCATATATGTATAACACCACACACTTAATTATTCATTGTTTCTAGTGTTCCACAATTCCTTAGTATTCGCAACTATCTTTCTTATCTTATAACTCAAATAGTTTAACCAGTTCAACTTAGTATCATCATGAATTTTGTCTATAATGGTCATTCTGTTTATGTTCACATTGTTGCTTCAAAATTCTAGAATTGGTTCTTCCCCCTTTTTCATAATTATTTCCAATAATGTATATTATGTCAATTTAGTGTCTTATAATACCACTTAAGCAACCCACCAAGCATATTGTGTTCAAATCTCAAATTGCTAAGAACAATTCTTTGTTTCCACCAATGACATGAGTAACTCCACATATACATATATACATCCCTTTAAATGTCAACATTCATTACCATGTGTAAAACCTCTTTCTTATTTTCCTCAATTTCGATATGTCTACTCCACATTTCACCCTTTGTGACATGCCAAGATTATCCTTTGGGCATATTTCACTACTAACAATTGTATACCTTTATCGTAACATTTTAATGCAAACTTGGTTAGACAATTTTTTCTAAATAACTCTTAAATACATAAAGATCAAGTTATACCCGCTTAATGTTTAAGATCTTAACTTTACTCACCAGTCCTTAACCAATTACGTTTAAAACGTGAATAATTTACTTAATAGTGGCATCTCTTCTTTGCAACTATAAAATCAAAACTTCTTAAACTTAGAATGTAGAAACTCTTGCTTAGAACTTATCCAAAAATTGATATTTCCTAAATCCTTCACCTTTGGGATGATCACATTCAAAACTGATCATTTTTCATCATAGATTGCATACTGAACCCAATAGACTTTCAAATTGATCATTAAAGCAATTAGTATATCCAACTCAAACATAGAACTCTATATGGCATTTAGACTAGACTCGACATTTCTAAGTCATTTAACTTCAAGCCATCAAATCCATAACTAGTCCTTTAATCCTTTAACTTCACGCTAAGCATAACAAAGTTCGTGCTCCTCCTTAAAGCAAATTTGTTTACCAACTTTTCACTTGATGACCACACATCAATTATAATAATCATTGATTTGCACCCTTAAACCGATTCATGTACTTATAACTATAAACCATAATAGTTCAAATCAAACTTTGGAATCTCATAATCACTTAATTGAAATCAAACTAGCTCTATCTAATCTGTTATACACATAGTCAACACTTATACGCTTATAAAATACTTCAAAAGCCCATATCACTTCTATAAGGGCATGACAAGCTCAATCAACACGATGCACTTACCCCCGGGCGCATCAACATTAGTTTACACCTTCCTCAATGCTTAAATTAATAAACCTCAAGTGAATTACAACAATCACTATTCATTCTAGTCAAGGTCAGCTCTTATTATCATTATCGTATGTGTTATTTTCTATTAACCTCAATAATGATCCAATGTCATCAAATGTCTTCCCATGGACAATCATGGGTTCAAATCTTCACCAAATGAATAAATTATTATGGACTTAGCAGTCCAGCTCCACATTCTTCAATCTTTAATTAAAGGGATATATCATTATATTAACCCTTCAATAGGAGCATTTGTTTTAAAATCTCTCCAACACTGGCTCGTGTTTCGAGTGGCATCTCAAACCTGGACGATGGCACCACTTATGACCTTTATGTAATGTTAGTGAAAAGGGTAGGTTACTAGGAATATGAGTTCATATAGCCTATTGTCTATGACTTATGTTACAGTCACAAACCATAAACAAGACTCTACATTAACTCTGACAACTCCGTTGACACAAGGATTCCTAAGACTTAACTAAACTTAGGGCTCTGATACTATCTTTGTCACTAGGGGCAACTCTACCCCTTTTGGGCAGCCCTTTCCTCCTTTAGCGACGACAACAAATGGTACCTATCAAAGTACTCATAAGGCGACTCTACCTCTTTGGGTGGCCTTTTCCTTTATAAGCCCTTGGGGGGAGAGTCATGCTTTGCCCACTGTTCACATGCAATAGTTCCCAAGGATCGGTTTACAACCCTTTGTTCTGATAGCACATTTGTTGCTATCCAAATTTTGGGCGATGATTGGCGCATGAGCTCAATGGGCATAGCCCATTAAGCCCAAGCAAGCCTTTTTATGCAATCTTGATCATCATTCTCAACCGTCATTTCTAATCTCACATGTTGTATTTATCAATTGTAAATATTTTCGTATCATTTTATAGCAAACCAACACTCACATTTGTATTATGCCAAAAATGATGTCACTCGTTTGCCAACTCATAGTAGCATCAGTAATCAAACATACATATTTGAGTTTTGACATGATTTATAGTGGTTTACATTACATATATGTGTACACAAGCACAAGACTCATGACAGTTAGCAGAATGACCTTGAGTGAAGGTACAGCTACTGAGATGCCATAGTACCTAGCAAGAAGACAAGCATATGTGGACATTCAATCTAGGTCCCAATTGCCTCCAAATCTAAAAACATGAAATTTAAAACGTAAGTATAAACCCAGTGAGTGAACATAAAAAAAGAACAAGCAAAGGATATGGAAAGATTTTGAAAACATGATGCACCTTTGTTAAAAACAATGCAACTTAGTTTAATTTCTTGTAGAAACCCTTAATTTAATCCTTAAATATTTAATTCCTTAGCGTTGAAAAATCCATGACAAACCATGAAGTTGAAAGAATGAAAATTTTCAGCAAATGTCCAAGTAAGATAAGCAAAACCGAAGGTTTCTCAATGTAGCGAAAAGGCAATCTTGGTTTGTATATGTCTTGATTTTCAAGCATATCTCCCACTACATAAGTCCAATTGACATGATTTTTAGACCATTAGAAAGCTAAGAGGCTGGGATACAACTTTGATGTTTACCACTTTACCCAGTTCTGATTGAAAAGTGGTCAACATCTTGGTCAAATTGAAATCACTACATTACCACTCGAGAGTTTCTAGCTATAGCAAGAATCCATTTTCGCTATAGCCAAATTCCTCATTGCAGCGAGAATCGATTCTTGCTGCAACCAAATTTAGAGCCGTGGCCAGCCTCACAAAGTCGAGAGTTTCTAGCTGCAGCAAGAATGATTCTCGCTGCAACAAGAAACAGGACAACCAAGAGAGAAATTCTTTTCATAACAAAAAGAAAACCATTTTTACTGCAATAAACTCAAATTAAAATACTTAACAATTTTCAAGATACAGCATGCATAATTTCACATACACTCCAACCACATACTATATTCATAAATTTTCTATTGCATATATATATATATATATAACCATATATAAACGCGTATACCACCACCTTACTTAGTTCATGTGCACTCCTTACTCGTATATTTCAATATCATCATGTGCACTCCTTACTCACACATTTCAACATCGTCATGTGCAATCCCTACTTGCATATTGCAACATCATCACACACACTCCCACCCACATCATTATTGGCATGTGCACTACCCACTTTGTACATGCACGATTCTAATTATCATAACATTGTCATTCAACCGGTATGTGCACTGCCCACTTTGCACATGCATGGTTGTAATTACCACCACATCATCATTCATAACATAACATATGTATATTCATATAATATTAGAACATATAGTTTCATCATAATATACATCTCTCAGCATAAAATCGTTTCATTAAGGGCTTGTTCCCATGCACTTTTTGAAGATAAAACCATTAAAATATTTTAGGAGATTAAATCAACACATATGCATTTATTCCAAAATAATTTAATGCAAGTTCACTCACCAGTCTCGTTGATTCTTTTGCTTGACTCTAACTTCAAGAACGTTCCAAATGGGCATGTGAGGCCTTGTTGGAACCTATCACACACACAACATCACAACCAACCTAATTTGCATGAATACATTTCTAAAAGCTTTTTCTTAAATCAAGCTCTATTTGTTATTCCTAACTAGCTTCCAATTACCATTTGATTGGCTATCTATTCTCTCCACCCTAATATCACTAGAAATAAATAAACAAACCTCAACAATAAAACAACTCACAACTCCAATTACTAGCCATTATCTATAACCTAAAATCAATCCTAATTCATTACTCACCTTGGTGGATTTGTTGTTTAATTCCTTGTCAATAATACTCCAGCTATCAAGGAAAATCCCTCTTTCAATCTCTAAATTTCTAGCTAGTGAGAGAAAGTATTGAGGAAATACTTTTGAGGGCTTTTAAGGTGAAAGAGTGAAAGAGCATGAAAAATCCTATGACAAGGTATATAAAAACATAAGATTTGAGGTTATCATCATGAGCTTTCAAAGGGGGCTTCCATAGAAGATGAAGAAACGAGAAAGGAGGAGAAGAGATGGGAGGGAAAAGAAGAAGCTGCTGGAAGAAGGAGATATTTATAGCTAAAGTTCACTAAAGTTTCATTTATTTACAAATTGCCATCCAATAGTTGACTTTGCCTCATTTCTTTCCTTTGGTTCAGCTTTTTACTCTTTTATCACTAAGAAAAGGTCCAGAATAGAATAGAGGCACTCAAATTCATGAAAACTTAAAAATTTAAACTCAAGATCCAAAATGACCATTTTCCCCTGTCGTGAAAATCATAATTATTTCTATTTTCTTAGGCCTATTTAGGCCTTAATAACATTAGAAAACCCACTTCTAGGGGCTTACTAAGGAAAATGATAAAACTATCCCTAGTCCAGGTTATCGCGTCTACTTCTAGCTACGAGTCTATAAAGATCAAGGTCTCATAATTTTAAATCCTTAATCAATCATTTTTGGACATGTGTCTTGGTAAAAAGGTAAGTACATGAATAATTTTTTACCGCATCATCTACCACGTGGCAGTGAAGTCATCAAAATACTACATTAACATACCACATGCAGATGACGTGCTATAAAAGTGTCATATATACTGTTGGCTAACGGAATTATTCAATTGTTAGTGGGAGGGGCTTATTTGACCGGAAAAAAAATTTTAGGGACTTATTTGAACGTAATAAAAAAATAAAGGTTGAATTGATTTTTTTGATGTAGTTCATGAATTTATTTGAATATTTAACTAAAAAAATTCATGTTAAAATAACACTAGTTTAAACAACCGAGAAGCTTCTAGAGGAGTGGGGAGATCAAGGAGAAGGAAACAAAGAGAGTGAAAAGTACAAAACATCATTTAAATTTCATGAAATTACACTGCACAAGTTTCAAGCATATAAGCAATGATTTGTGGGTTAGAATTTCATGAAATAAAAGGTGTTTTGGACTTTTCAATCCTTCTAACCTTCTCTCTTCTTTGACGCTTCCAACAACCCCAAATCTTCGTGTTCTCTGCTTTAAGAAGAGATCTTTTTCTCTTTAACTATCTTTATCAACCTTCCTTTTTCATTGTTTTTCCCAATTCTTTCTCATTTCTCCGTAAGCATTTTAAAAATGCAAAAAATAAAATAATAAAATAAAATTGGATAATTCACAAAAAAAAAATCTAAATCTTTAAATCTATCAACAAATGAATATAACTATCCCATCAAACAACACAATCAAATACAAGTCAAACCGGGTTGAACCAACCTAATCCAACCATTTTTAATATCAAAGTATTGAAAAAAAAAAAAATGCCCAACACTATCTCACATCTGAAGAGTGGACCTATATTATCTCGCGTATATTTTGCTGATGATATTATGCTTTTTTGAGCTACCAATACTAATCAGGTAACTGTTATGATGAGAGTACTTGATAAATTTTGTTTGGCATCAGGCCAAAAAGTTAACATTGGAAAATCAAGAATATTAGTTTCTTCTAATATTTGTCATCAAAATGCAAAAATCTTGAGTAGGAAAACCAAAATCCCTTTGACTAAGGATTTTGGAAAATATCTTGGAATGCCAATAATTCATGGGAGAATAACCAGATCTACCTATTCAGAGCTAATAAGCAAGATTAAGTAGAGATTGGATAGTTAGGGTAACAAGCATTTATCAATGGCAGGAGGATCTCCCTTATACAGTCAGTTACAAGTACCATGGCCTTTTATCTAATGCAAACAACGTTTCTACCAGAGAATGTTGTAAAGGAAATAGACAAATTGAATAGAAATTTTATTTGGGGTCACATTGGAGAAACTAGGAACGTTCATGCAATAAATTGGTAAAGAATTTATTTACCTATAGATGAGGGTGGTTTACAACTACAGGATACTAAAAAATTTAACCTGGTTTTTCTTGCAAAGCTTGAATGGAACATTTGGAGTGATAAACAAAGCTTTGGGTGAAAATTGCGAAGAAAAAATACACCAAATATTAGAATTTTTTAACCATAAGAGCCAAGTCATTAGACTCACATGTTTGGTGGAGCATTCTAAAAGCTAGGGAGGCTTTGATTAAAGGCATGGGAATAAATTTTAATACTGGGCACTCAACTAGATTTTGGGTAGATAATTGGCTTAGTTACGGGCCACTCATTGAACATGCAACAAGGGACTTATCTAAAGTTGAAGTGGAATTACCCGTTGTTAGTTGCTATAATGAGTTTGGGAATTGGAATATTGAGTTACTATCTTAAGCTCTTCCTTATGATAGTGTTTTAATGATAGTGGCGGTAGCAATTGATCCAACAACTAAGGAAAGAGATACAGTATTCTGGAAGTTGACGAGCACTAGGGAGTTTTTGGTGAAGACTGCTTATGACATACAATCGATGTAGTCTCTTCCTAAGTCAACCTATTGGAAGCAGATATGGCAGCTCACAACTTGTAGAAAGGTTCGTCTATTTACCTGGAAAATTATGCATAAAGCCTTGCCAACGTCTGAATGGCTCTCAAATCATAATTTGAGACATAATGCATCATGCACCAAATGCGATGCTAGCTTATAAACTTTATTACATGCTTTGAGAGATTACTACAACTTAAGAGAGTTATGGCTACGGATCAAACTTGATCAACTTGAAGAGAATTTTTTTAATTTATGTCTTACAGACTGGGTATTGGTGAAATGTGAGATAAAACGATGGTCGAAAATATTCCCCAGGGCATACTATTTGTCTATACTTTATGGTTCATCTGGCATTGGCGTAATTTAAGCATCTTTAATGATTCTTTTTCTCAGCCTTCAAACGCCTAGCAGCAGATATGGATTAAGTCGACGGAGGCATAGGACGCCTTGAGAAGAAAGCAAAGCCGAGTGAAACAAGAAATCATGATATCTTGGGAAAAGCCTAATCATTTGTTTGTTAAATTGAATGTTGATAGGAGTGCACAAGGGCAACCGAGGCTAGCAGTCATAGGGGGTTTGATAAAAAATGAATATGGCAATTGGATAGTGGGTTTCACATATAAAATTGGTATCACTTTTTCACTAACAGCTAAATTATGGGCGATATACCATAGATTGAAGTTCTGCTAGGATAAAGGCTACAGGAGAATCCAGATGGAATCTGACTCTTTTTTAGCTTTACAAAAATTTCAGGCCGAAGTATCGTATTTGATCAATTGCTCACCTTCTGAGGTCCATTAGAGAGTTTATTTGTTGAAATTGGGATTATTCGCTTTCTTACATTTATCGTGAAGTCCATCAATGTGCCAATTGGATGACTACACCCCATGATAACCTAAAGTTAGATTTAGATATTTTTGATTTTCCTATAGATAGAATCATTACATGTTTATTTGCAAACTGTCTAGGCATAGCTTGGCTTAGAATGGTGTAAGTTTCTTTGTTTCCATCTTAAATAAAAAAAAATACAATAAAAACAAAAGACGTATTAGCAAAAAAATAACAAATAAAAAAAGTATTGGGGCTTTTGAAAGTTAGCAAAAAATAAAATAAAATGAGTATTGGGGTTTTTGAAAGTCAGCAATAAAATAAAATAAAATGAGTATTCAGGATTTTGAAATTTAGTAAAGAGTTTAGTTTTTTTTAGATCTAGGGAGAATTAAGCACGATTTGGTCGATAGTCACTAAGATTATCCAACACTTGAGCATTTACCTTATTGATTGGTGCATAATCCCTTTTCCTAAAAGGTAAGATTTGAATCCTCCTTCCTTCAATTAAAAAAAAAAACCACTAAGATTATCCACAAAAAAGACAAAAAAAATAAAAAAAACAAAACAAATATTGAAGGTTAAATTTAATTAAAAAAAGAGAAAGTAAAAAAAAAGCAAAAATTAGCAGCAAAGCAAAGAAACATTATCCACAAAAGAGACAAGAAAATTAGCTGTAAAACAAATATTGAATGTTAAATTTGACGAGAAAAGCAAAAATTAGTAGCAAAGCAAAGATTGAATGTTAAATTTGCAAAAAAAAAAAAAAGAAGTAAAGCAAAGGAGAAGGTTTTGGTTGCATGGAAGAAAATTAAAACAAAAATTTGAAAAAAAAGGAAGTAAGGCAAATGAGAGGCTTTGGTTGCTTGGAAGAAAATTAAAACAAAAATAAAAAAATTTTGTTTATAAGGGAATATTTTAAAATTACCAGGAAGAAGTTAATTAATTCAAAAAGGTCAAATTATATAGTTAGTTCATGTACTTTATCAAAATGGTAATGATGGATTTAGTCCTGTATAATAATTTGTAAAAATTGATTGTTTATACTTTTCAAAATTGATAATGTCAATACAACATATTAAAATTTTCATGTTATTTATATTGATATGGCATTTGGTTGTGTTAATGTGATATTTTCTTATTAATGTAACATTAAATTTGATGGTATAGTAATGATAATGTGATATTTTACTAATGATATAATAGTAGTGCCGTCATGACATGATCAAACTCTAACATTGATCTTAAAAGTGCAAATGTGGAATTATCCAGTATAAACTAGGATTCAGGAAAAGAGTGTTGTGAGACAAAGAAGAATTGAATTTATGTGCTCCATAATTTAAAGTTGTGAAATAGGTACAAAAATGCCGCATCATCATTAATAGATTATCATATTCATTACCACATCAGAAAAAAAAATACCATGTCAGCATAAATAACAAAAAAATTTAATATTGTTAACAATTGTACTGACATTGTCAATTTTAAAAAATATAAAGATTCAATTTTTATAAATTATTTTATAGGAATTAAATTTACTGATCTGTTAGAGTATAGAGATTATTTACATAATTTAACTATTCAAGAATTTAATAAGGAGGCTTTGGCTTCTTTTTGTATTTTTTTCATCCTAGAAATAATTGAAGGAAAAAGGAGATGTGAAAGTGAATAATACCTCTTTTCTTGGGTTTTTAGATTAAGTACTCAATTTAAACACTTGAGCAGAAGGAATTTTGTTTTTGTTTTATTAACATCAGACAATTTTTTAATGAAAAACTTTCCTTCCAAAATTTTTAATCATTTTTTTTGTTAAAAATTTTAGCTTGGGTCGTAATTAACCAATTGGTAATATGACCAATTGTCATAGAATTCACAACGAGCCTTTCACAAGATATTTGGGAAGCCTCTATTTTGTTGGCCCTAAGAATCTTAACTCTCTTTGTTGGGTCGTGGATTATATCTTTTCAGTTTAATAATTTTCGCCTATCATTTACGTTAACATTTAACGTGATTATGTAACACTTTTTTCATTAGTTGATGTCCATTTCCATATAATTTCATATATTGAATAGTTCACTTGATTGGATAAAAACATTTTAGTGGGTTTGTGAATTTTTCACTTTGTTATTACAAGTATAATTTTTCTTAAATTATTATTCTATCTATCGAGTTTTTGAATTCTATAAACGGACATGTCTATTTAATTATTTTATTAATTTTTTAAATATAAAATAATGTGATATATGATAATTTTTCAATTTTATTTGTGAAATTAAAAAATTCTGTCACTTGTATATAAGATAATTTTCCTTTCAAGTATTAAAAATATTTTCAATTTGATATTCACGATAAAAGTGCAGAAAAAAAATACCATACATGTTTTCCAATCTACATTTGCTTAGATACCTACTTTAATTAATTTTTAAACAACTATATTAAATATAAAAAATCATTCATTTTTTTGAAAACATATGAAAAGCAAACCTAAAAATATGAAATGGGAAATGAATAATATTAAAAAAAGAAAAAAGAAAAATGTTTTAAATTTATAATAATTAGAAGATACTCATGTTACGCAATGAGATTTGTCATGATTTTCTTAAGTGTTCGATTGAGGTGTATTTTGTAAAATTTTGTCAACAATTGATGTTAAAAGTTGTGAATTTAAGCTAAGAATGTGAATAATATTACATATCATAGCAAAAAATTAAAATCATATATGCATCTTTAGTTTCATCCGACCAATTAACATTTTACACCTATATAAAAATAATTTGTTACAAAAGTCTATAATATTGTTGTCAAATTCATTTTTATACATTTTTTTTTCCTTTCAACAACATTTATCTAAATTATATTGATTTTAATTTGACATAAATTGAATTGCATGAGACTGGGTGCAACTAAATATGACAAGGAAAGTCAAAACAACATAGAGGCATCTTATGCCACGCTAGAAGCTATTAGTGCAATAAGCGTGTGAGACCTTGTCAAGCTCGATTAAAAGACGGTATTGTATCGAGTGGTATAACCAAGTTAAATCGAGCCTTGAACTAGTTCAAATAGAAATTCTAAGAGGAATTTGAGAATTCTGAAACCCACAGAATGACTTAAAATAGTGATTCGGAGTTCAAAGTCCAGTTTGGAGTCAATCGGGAAAATTGACTGGTTAGGGACAAAACGGTCATTTTACCATTTGATAATTTAATGGAGATTTTTAGCCAAGATTTGATCACATTGGACTAAAAATAATTATATGAAATATAATTAAGATTATTGGAATATGAAATGAAGTTTAGCAGTGAAAAATTATGATTCTCGATATTTTTAGAGCACGAGGGTAAAATAGTAATTTTACCACTAGAGGACTAAACGGGAATTTGTTTGAAAAGATTTTTACCCCAATTGGTTAATATTGATCAATATTAGTGTTATTTGAGGTTAAAAAGTAAAAATAATGTGATTCCGGTACATTTCGAAGTATAGGGGCAAAATCATAATTTTGCCATCTCGGGGGCAAAATCGTAATTTTTTACCACCATAACATATTTTTCCAGCCATGGTCATCTTTTGATCATATCTTGACTTTGACTAATTATGTGATGGAAAAGAATTGGAAGAAAAAGTCAAAAAAGTCAAAATATGGGCCAATGGCATTATGCCATGTGGCAAACTAGTTTATTTTATTATTAAAACTTAAAAATCAGCCATAAAACCCATTTTCTTTCTCCAAATTCTGCACAAAACTGATTTAAAGGAAAACAAAATAGAACAAGGAGAAAAACAAGAAAACCTAGGTGGAAATCAAAGAAAAAGTGTGATTTTCAAGGAAAATCAAGTGAAAAAGGTAATATTTCTTCACTTTAGCTTATGATCTACAACACCCATGTATTTCTTTCCATTTTCTATGGTTGAGAGACATGATATCATGATGAATTCAATTCTGAAAAATGGGTATGGAAGAGGAATTAATGTTGGATTGGCTTGATTTTAGACTATGTTGATGTTTAGAGGTAGTTAAGCATGGTTTTGAACAAAAACACAAAAGAAATATTCAATTTCTCTAGGGTTCTTTGTTGGCTGAACCTAGTGTGTTGAGAATCAATGAGGAATTATTTTCATTTCAAATGAAATGATTTCATTTCAAATGAAATGATTTCATTTCAAATGAAATGATTTCATTTCAAATGAAATGATTTCATTTCAAATGAAATGAATTGAAAAATGATGAATTAAGGTGAAACGGTTATGCAGGAAAAATTTCGGTGCTAGTGCACCAAATGACTAAATTTTTCTATAAGGAAATGTGAGGGTTCTAATGTTGAATTTGGTTTTATTTGAGTAATATGTGGTGAATTAAGGTGTTAGAGGAGGAATGGATTAATTTGGAGGTGATTTGGACACAATCGCCAATTAATCGGGTGATTGATCGAATTTAATCGATGCCGCGATTAAGTGGTAATCGGACGCATTTTTGCATTTACATATCAAGCATTAGTAATTTAAATTAGTTTATATCAATTTAAAGACAATATAGTAAATTCCTTGACTTTGTTATTTGTCAAGGTAGTGAGACGTCTGAAAAAGGCAAAGGAATTACGCTTGAGGACTATTAGTCCGAGTGTACTCGGAATCTGAATTTTTCGACACTTGTGAGTGAATTTGCATTTCAAAATTTATTTGAGAATTCTAATTAAGTTGAAATGAAATGTGTGAATGATTATATCTAATTCCCATTTAAAAATGAATCTCGGGAACAAGCCTTTAGTGAAAATATTTCTGTGATGTTAAATATGATTGTGATGCATCTGTGTATATCTGTATGATGCCTACATGTATTGTTGAGAAATTGTGTGAAATTGAGTGTACTGAATTTGTGTACTTTTGTATTATGCTGATTTGCATTATTAATAAATTATGGTGAAATTGACGCAACTGTGCATGTGCGGAGTGGGAAGTGCAATGTCAGTTGAATGATAAAGAGTGTGATAATTACGACCATGCATGTGCGGAATGGGAAGTGCAATGCCGGTTTAATGATAAAGAGTGTGATAATTACGACCGTGCATGCACAGAGTGGGAAGTGCAATGTCAGTTTAATGATAAAGGTTGTGATAATTACTACCGTGCATGTGCGGAGTGGGAAGTGCAATGCCGGTTTAATGATGTATGAGTTGAGAGTATAGCAGAGTGGAAGAAAAGATGGGATAGTCTTGGGAATAAGCTTTTGGAAATATTTTATGCTGTGATTATGTACGGTGTGAAAAGAAAATAGATGTCTGTTCGTTTACTGTGTTGATAATTATATGAATGAAACTGCAATGTGTAATAATGACCGAGGGTGTGCAAGTAGGAGTGTCCCCATGGTCATATTGCTATGTTTAGTGGGAAATGTACCCATGAGGTCTAGAGGCTTGTAGGGACAGCGAGACGTAACACCCACAAGATAGAGTGAATAATGCACATGCCTGTGATGGTGTGCAACGTGGGGACGGTAATATGTAACGCCCACGAGAGAGAGTGAATAATGCACATGCCTGTAATGGTGTGCAACGTGGGGACGACAATATGTAACGCCCACGAGATAGAGTGAATAATGCACATGCGTGTGATGGTGTGCAACGGGGGGACAACAATATGTAACGCCCACGAGATAGAGTGAATAATGCACATGCCTGTAATAGTGTGCAACATGGGGACAACAATATGTAACGCCCACGAGATAGAGTGAATAATGCACATGCCTGTGATGGTGTGCATCGTGGGGACGGCAATATGTAACGCCCACGAGATAGAGTGAATAATGCACAAGCTTGTAATGGTGTGCAAAATGGGATGCTGAGTGACCCCCATGCCTGAGTAAATAATGCTGAGTGATACCCCTTACCGAGTACTCCGATAGTTATTTCTTTGTACCACCAAGGATGGTGAAGACTTTGCGGTGTATATAATTGCTTATATCTTTGTGTATATATGTGTGATTGTGTGGTATGTGAAACCCTTGTTTGTGACGGTTTGTGATAAACAGTTAATTTTGCTATCTTACTTGATAAAACGATTGGTGAATGAAATTGTACGTGATATATATGCATATATGAATTGTAAGGGTTGTGAAACCCTTATTATGTGACGATTTGTAAACAACCGTTGATTTAGGGACTTTAATTGAATTGCTTGAATGAATTGCACCCAATTTCTTATTTAGAAATAAGTCCTGGGAACAAGCCCTTGATAAATTGTCTTTATATTGTGAAAAGTGGCTATTGTGAATTTGGGTGTCATTACATTATATGGGTATATATCTATATACCTATGAATATATGTTGTGCATTGATAGAAAATATTGTGTAATGATTATAACCGTACGTGTAAATGATGATTTGGGGCTCATAGAGGATAGGATTGCTGTGTGATCTCCTATCCATGAGCGAATGATTTTAAGGGACTTATAGATGATGGGGTGCTGTGTGATCCCCCACCCTATAAGTGCTCTAACAGAGATCTCGGAAGAGGAAGGAAAAGACTGTTCGCAAGGGGACCCCTGTGCGAGGTGAAGTGCACCCTTTGTCGAGTCATATGGTTGTGCGGAGAGGTGCAGTGTACATATCGATTGAACGACAATGTGATGTATGTACTTGCATGTGATTTGATGTATATACATGGGTGATATAGTGTGCATGCTGATAGAATATGACTGTATGATATGCGAATTTTGAGAAAGTCTCCTTTATCGTAGATTGATCTAAATAGAGGAAAAAGGGATTATAACATGAAACCCTTATACGGTTGAGTGAAACCCTTATTCAGTGACGGGTTACGATTACACTTCACTGCAGCAGAAATTCAATTGTATCAAGAATGCCTTTCCGCTGCAGCGATAATTGTTGATTTTGCTATGTGGCTTGAATAAATCCCGAATTAAGTGGGAAGGGTTTAAATATTAGCTAGATCAAAAATTGTCTCGTTTTCAACTAGTGCATCATGATTATTAAATTTCCTGATTGATATTGCTTGTTCCCCTCTAATATTCACTCACTGAGTTTCGTACTCACGTTTTATAAAAATTCATTTTTTCAGATCAGGAGACTGTTGGACCCTAGATCAAGGAGTCCTTGTAGTGCATCTCCTGGGTATGTGTCTGGCATTCGATAGTGATCCCTTTTATTGTAAATGTCTCCGCTGGAAGTCATGGGTCTTTATGTGTTGTGAATACACTCAAACAATGTAAATATGTGTATACAATGTAAATTGCTAAATACATGACTGGCATAGTGCATGTATATTGTTATCGATAATGCCATTGTGATTTGGCTATATTCACACCCGGGAAAAGGTGTGTGTGTATGCATGATACGATAAATTTGTTAAGCAAAGGTAAATGGATAGGCTTACTTGGGCTTAGTGAGCTATGCTCATTGAGCTCATGCGTCGATCATGGCCCTGGAAATTGGGTCATGACAATGCGCAAGGCGTATAGTTCTAAAAGGAACTAAATTGGAATATTTTAAATATTTTAAAAAATTTCTTTTTAATGTCAGGAAAGAAAATGAGGTTCCTTCAAGTCAAATCCCCTTTTTGTGAATAAACAAGATAATTGATTTCTTATCTAATAAAAGGAGTTGGAAACACAAACAAGGTTTAATGAATGAGTGAGAAAAATCAACACAATGATTTTTATTGAGGTTTGGCTTATTTGCCTACGTCTTCTCCCTTAGGTTTATTAAGGAGTTTAAAATCCACTATTTAAAAAAAATTCAATGCAATGCTTTCTATGGATCAAGTACAACCTTTCAATATAATGTTCCTTTATAGTTAAAGCATAACCACTATACCTTTTATCTTGGTTAAGGTATAACCACTAAAAAACTACTTTTTCAATTAGTTAAAGTCTAACTACTCAAGTGAATACAAAGAAAGAAATGTAAATGTAGCTAGAATGCCTCTTAAAGGTTGAGTAACAAGTTAAGTACAATGTTTAGAGAGGAAAAGAATAAGCAATGAAGGCTTAATAAATGATAAAATAGAATACTTAAATGCTAGAAGAAGAGTACAAAAAGTATTGAATGATTTTAGACAAATTCTTCTTTTTGGAGTTGTGTTTCAAAGTCTTCCAACTTTCATAAATGTTGTACAAGCTCAAATTTATAGTTGTTGAAGCTTCCAAGGTGGTTGAGGGTGCATTAAATGTGAAAATAGTTGTTTAGCACACTATTCCAAGCTCAAACAATCATCATTTATCGATAGATTTCTCAATCTATCAATAGATTACCTTCAATAATTTTCAAATTCTTGCCCATCTATCGATAGATGTAAGTATCTATTAATATATTCAACTCAAGATAATTTTGAAGTATCTTTGGGTAGCTAATTATTGATAGATGCCGTGCATTTTATCGATAAATGCAAGTTAGGGTCCTTTTTAGCTGTCTTTAGGTGTTTGTCTATCGATAGATACCATGTATCAATCGATAGATTCAAGTCACAATCCTTTTATATTGTTCACGGTTGACTATCTATCAATAAATGCCGTTATCGATAGATTCAAGTCATAGTCCTTTTGTATTGTTCACGGTTGGCTATCTATTGATAGATGCGCGGTATCTATCAATAGATGTTCATAGTCTTTGATGTTAAAGTGCTAAAGCAGCCAACTATTGATAGATTTTCTTCATAGATGAGATTATCTATCAATAGATGAAGAACATCTATCGATAGATTGAGAGTAGTTTTTAAATTTAAAAAGGCTTTTTCCTTGTTTGCCATTTAAAGTACTTAACTCTTTCATTAAACCTTTTTCAAGAACTGTTTAAACTTGTTTGAACATCTAAAAATAATTTTGATCACTTGTTTGTCAAATCAAAACTTAGAGTCAAATGAAGCATTAAATTTAACAATCTCCACCTTTTTGATGTGACAAAACTATTGAGCAAAATATGTTTTTGTTTCTTCAAAAAACTCCCCTTGATTTTATGTGCTAAGGTGTTGAAAAATTACTCCCCTTTAAACCTCGCATTTAAAAATTTGTGTTTGTGGAGATCAAGTACAAATTTTAACTCATGCTCCCCTTTTTGTCATATCAAAAGTTAAATGTTATGAACTAGAAAAAGATGGAAATAACACCGTAGATGGAATAGTGGACAAATGTAAAGCAGTAATTAGTGAAGTATATTGAGCATAGCATCCATGTAAACATCAAAGAGTTTAAAATTGAAAACAATAAACAAATAGCAAAATATACATTTGATAAATGAATTAAGTATATCTAAAATTACGTGATGCATGAAAATAAGATGCACATGTAGCCATCCAACTAAACAGTCCAAGATGGAGGCGAAAAGATGTCTCTCATGAGAACTCACTGTGGTAATGCAAATCGAGAATGGAACTCATCCTCCAAGTCTTGTTGGCACTACAATATCACAAGATTTTGCACCTCTAAGACATCCATACACATAGTCAACCTAGAATCCATTGTTTCCATGTATAAGAGAAGCCTATTGAAGGCTTGCTCAACATTGAAGGTGGTGGACATAGGTGCATAAAGTTAAGCACTAGACGAGCCATTAGGATATGCTCTTGGCTCACCTTAAAGACTTGAACTAAGTTATCATAATATTTCTTATTCAATTTCAAATAATAGATTTATCCTAAACATTCGAAGTTAGCAAGGTAAGGAAAACTAATGGACCCTAAGTAATCAAAATCAATGATGATTTCGGGCATTACCTTGTGTTTGGCAAAATTGTCACGAAATTTTTGAGCATGTTATGGATTAGTGAAATTTTGTAAGAATGAACTCACATCTAAAAGGGAGGATGTCCCAATACCAATAAGGTCACCTGAACCTCGGTGAGAAGTCACGTTTGTGCGTTTGGGTTTTCGACTTATTTTAGGATTTTGTGAGATAGGGAGGATTAGAGTGATTTGGTAAGAAAAGATTCAGTGGAAATGTCAAAAGAGATGAGGGAATGAAGTTAATCATAGCACTTTCATCCAAAACACACAACGAAACTCAAGAATTTGGAGAAAAGGGACTTGGGGTTTTAAGGAATCCAAACTCAAGGTTGTGTGAAATTTTGGAATGTTTTTTTAAAGAAAGTTAAGGTGTTAGATGTTGAAAATCAAGAAAAAACATGATAATCAATGTAGAAACAGAGAACTTTACAAAGGGGTAGAGAGGATTGGGGAGGGAAAGTGAGGTGGGAGTTACAAGTTTGAGAGGAATAAAGCACCGGGTATGCTTAAAACAGTTCATTTATCAATAAATTGTAGCATATATCGATGGATCACATGTAATCGTTTAATCGTGCATAGCAATCTATTGATAGATTGTAGTATCTATCGATAGATTTTTCCTGCAGGCGTTATTTTGGGTCACATTTCCTCATCCATCCATCGATGTAGTCATGCTAACTTAGTGTTGGTCACAGTACCCCATCTATTTATAGATAGTGGGATTCATCGATATATTACACCTGATTTTTTTTTAGAGCCTACATGCACCGATAGATAGTGTGAATCTATCAATAGATTATGCACAAGGTGGTTAATATTGGCCTTGGCAAGTTATCTATCAATAGAGAACGGTAATCTATCGATACATGTTCTTATGTGGCCTTTAAAATATAAAGTTTTGACTTTCAAATATGTGCAAGAAGGTCCAAAATTGAATTTTTGATCAAGAATAATTTTAGAAATGTGAGAGAAACACTTTAAACATCATTTTGGACTAGTACAAGTGATATTTTTAGGATCAAAAACTTGGATTTTGTAAAAAAAAAAATGATCTCATCTACAAATTTTGTGAGGTATTTCTTGAATTAGATGGCTATGCATGTGTATGCAAGATTGAGTGAAATGCATAAACATACATCTTACTATGAAATTAATCATTTGGCATAAATGCCATCTACATCATCACAAAGTCAAGAAATTTCTAAGTAAGTAAGTGGACTTTTTTAATTTAAATTGTTTATATCAAGGTTCACCATGAACATCCAATTTTCATCATCTAATTCATCTAAGGTGGGTTCCTGATACCTAATTCACTTCTTATTTTGCAAAATTGTTTTCTGTTAAGAGATTTAGTAAAAATATCAACTTATTGGTTTTGGGTAATGACATATTCAAGAATAATGTCATTTTTCTGAACATAGTCTCTAATAAAATTGATGTCTTATTTCTATATGTTTAGTTTGAGAGTGATGGATGAGGTTCTTTGTGAGATTTATGGCACTAGTATTATCACATTTAATAAGAATTCTTTTTATACCTAGTCCATAATTATTGTTGACTTTGCACATGCAAGTATACGTATTGAACAAGTAATATAGACAGTAAGTCCAAAATTATATTCCACAAAAATTTGTTCCTAAATTTTCGTTAAGTACTAAAATTACGATAAACTAATCTTATTCAAGTAACTAAATTTCTCAAAAAATTAATTAAAACTAAATTAAAGTAAACAGTAAATTATTTAACAGAAACTAGATATTCAATTGAGAAAAGTAATAGATTTAAATCTAGGATTATGGGTTCATTCAACACTTTATTTAATACTAGCTTTGTCACGACCCAATTCTCGGGCCGTGACCGGCACATGGACCCAATAAGCATAGCTCACCAAGCCCAAGCAAGCCTATTTTCATTTACTTTACTCCACGTATGATCGTGTGAGGCATCCACACACAATGCACCCAGTGCACACAAAGCCAACTCATAATGGCATTATAGGTAAAATATACACATACATATTGGTCAAACATAAAATTTGACAATGTACATTACATGTACATAATCACATTACAAAAGGCCCATGACTTCTAGCGGAGAATTTACAAGAAAAACGAGCAACTATTGAATGACGGACACCTACCAGGAGATGAACTACAGTGATCCCGCGATCTAGGATTCTACAATCTCCTGATCTGAAAACATGAATTTTTGGAAACTGTGAGTACGAAACTCAGTGAGAGAACATTATGTGGGAACAAGCAATAATATCCAAGAAGGATTTTAAAATCATGATGCACACATTAGGAACAAAACCATTTTGGTTCAATTCAGTATCAAACCCTGTCCTCCAATTCAAATTAATTTACAATGAAAGGGTACTCAAATTCACACATATACTCACATAGAAAAACACAAATATCACCACTATCTCACCAGCTCAAGTGCAATCCCCACATCGCGCACATAGCTGGAGTTATCGTGTGCATTCCCCCACATCGTGTACAAGCAATATCATTCTCCATATCTCCGCACCCATCATCACCGACATGTGCTCCCCCACATCGTGCACATGTACGGTTACAATTGTCACACAATATTATTTGTCAATGCATATCACACATATACACATATATAGCAGCATATTATAGGGGCACATGAATTCATGCCTTTATGCATATCACAATTCACACATCAAAACATTTTTATCAAGGGCTTGTTCCCCGGCACACATTTTAAGAAATTGGGATAAAATCATTCAGATTATCCATCTCAACACATGTACATATCCTAAAACAATTTGAAATGCAAGTTCACTCATAGTTGTCGAAAAATCTAGATTCCGGGTACACTCGGACTAATAGTCCTCAAGCGTGATTCCTTTGCCTTTTTCGGACGTTTCACCACCTTGACAAAGAATAAAATTAGGGAATTTACTATATTTTCCCTAAGCCAATATAAACTAATTTAAATTACTAATGCTTAATAGGTAAATGCAAAAATATGTCCGATTATCGCTTAAACGCGGTATCGATTAAATTTGACCAATCGCTCGATTAATTGACGATTGTGTCCAAATCACCTCCAAATTAATCCATTTCTCCTCTAATATCTTAATTCACCAATCACATTTCAAATAACTAAATTTCAGCATTGAAATCCTTTAATTTCTTCAGGTGAAAATTCGGTCATTACGATGCACTTACACCGTAATTTTTCCTAGTCACATTTCTCACTTAATTCATCATTTTTTCAATCCATTTTCCTTGAAATACAAACAATCCCCCATTGATATTCAGCCTACATGGTTCGGCCAATGAAGAATCCTAAAGAGATTGAATGTTTTTCTTATATTTTTGTTCATAATCATGCTTAACTACCACCAAACAACAACATAGTCTAAAATCAAGCCAATCCAACATAAATTTCTCTTCCATACCCATTTTTCAGAATTGAATTCATCATGATAACTCAATATTCAACCATGGAAATTGAGAACTAAAGCATGGGTAAGCTAGGTTTGAAGTAAATCTAAAGAAATTTTACCTTTGTTTGGCTTGATTCTTGAAAAACCCTTGAATTCCCTTGATTTTTAGCTAGTTTTCTTGTTTTTCCCCTTTGTTCTCTTTTGTTTCCCTTCAATTCTGGTTCATGAAAATTTTGGTGAGAGAAAGTAAGGGTTATAAGCTGATTTTATTAGTTTAATAATAAAATCTAATGGCTTGCCACACGGCATAATGCCATTGGCCAATTTTTTTAACTTTTTGACTTTTTCTTCTAAATTTTTCACCACAAATATTTTAATATTTATCCATTCCATTGTTAAACAAAATCCCTTGGTCTTGACAAGTGCTGGGGTAAAAAATTTACCAATTTGCCCTCGAGACGAAAAAATTACGATTTTGCCCCTATACTCCAAAATGTACCGAAATTACATTATTTCTATTTTTTAACTTCAAATAACACTAATATTGACCAATCTTAATCAAATGGGGTAAAAAATATTTTCTAAAACTTCCCGTTTGATCCTCTAATGGTAAAATTACCATTTTACCCTTGTGCTTCAAAAATACCGAGAATCATAATTTTTCACTGCTAAATATCATTTTATACTCCAATAATCATAATTATATTTCATATAATTATTCTTGGTCAAATGTGATCAAATCTTGACTAAAAATCTCCATTTTATCATTAAATGGTAAAATGACCATTTTATCCATAATCGGTCAAATTTCTCGATTGACTCCAAACTGGATCTTGAACTCCGAATCACTATTCTAAGTCATTCTGTGGGTTTTAACTTAATTGTTCAAGGATCGAATCAACTTAATTGTACCACTAGGTACAATACCGGCTTTTAACAAATTCGACAAGGTCTCACAAGCTTCTTCTATTATTTACATTCTTAGGTGGTTTTACTAACCTAGAATCCAAAGCTATATACAAGTCTCCTTTGAGATGCTTGCATAAATACCTAACTTAATTGGATCATTATATGTCTATAGTAATCAATTAAATAAGGGTTTTTTTAATTAGGGGAAAAAATTCGAACATGCTCTTTAGGTAAGGGATAATGCACCAACTAATGAGCCAAATGCTTGGATGCAGTTAATTAAAAAAGGTTCATTAAGCTAATACTCTAATTTGGCTATGTATAGCAATTGGTGTATATCTACCCAAATCGTGAATTAGATCACCTAAATGACATGAACATGCACTATTCAAATATTAGTCCAATCTAAAATCTCTTTGTCAAGTCTCAATTACATTCACAAATCAGTTAATTGTTGGCCAGACAATCAAAAAAATTAAAAACATATTTGAATAAGCAAAACTATACCAATTCATAGTAAAAAGAGAAACTAATATTCAGACTACATTTTGAAGTCTATCATAATCCTAGAAAAGTAGTTTAGCTAATAAAAACTTTATCTAAAGAAAATTAGTTATCAATCCAAGTCAAAGAAAATAAGAGAAACACAAAATTAGAGAAAAAAAAACTAATAGTTGAGGCATTGTGATCTTGATTCTTTCTCAAATTCTCTTGCTTTCTCGCTTTCTTTTTCGCTCTTTTTCTTTAAAGAAATTACTTGCTTCCTCCTCTAAAAACCTATGAAAAAGGTCCTTTAAATAGCCTCCAAAAACCCTACCTTCCAAAATCCTATAAGATCTTTATTTTTGGAAAAACTCATTGACAGCTACGGCCCTTACTTATTCTACCTTGTTTTCTTAGGTTTTGGTGCAGTACTTCAACTTCAATAGGGCTTTCGACCATTTTTCAATTAGAATTGGGCAAAATAGTAAATATCAAAGTTTTAGCCTTTCTTCTTAGCTTTCTAGTGGTCTAACAATCACTTCATTTGGAGTGTTGTAAAGAGAGTTATAGTAAAAAATAATGCAACATATTTAAAAAATTATGTACTTAATCATCCTTGCTTAGTTCCCTTTTATGAAGTTTTATGCACTTGCACACCTTCAAAACAAAGATTAAATCAGTAATGGATCAAATTAGAACTTTTAACAAAAAAAACGAGCTAAATTACTAAAATTAAAATATTCCAATATGTATTAAACTTAATAAAAAAAGTATAAAAACTAATTAAAATTACTTAAAAATATAAAGACTTAGCTATTTTTAATAATCAAAATGTGGCAAAAAAACTCTACATCAAAGAGTTATCAATAATCTTATGATTGTTGCCTCATCCATAGTACTTGAGTATAACAACTTTCGACAACCACTTATTTAGCTTCGATAGTGGATTGAGTTACACTATTTTGTTTCTTTGAAAACCAAGCAATCAACATGCTACTCAAAAATTGGCATGTACCGAATGTGCTTTTCTTATCTATTTTACATCCACCAAAGTTGGCATTCGGATATTAGTGGAGATCGAAAGTGAAACTTTTTGGATACCATATTCTTAAACTAGCAGTGTGTAACGACCACTCCCCGATCGCTACTGACGTCCGAGACTTTTGAAATAACCCGTTAAGTCTCGAATAAGCCTATCTCATTTACTCGATAATCCACTACCCACAATCATCATATAATAGTAAAACTTTCATATATTAAATTAAATCATAAATATAAAAATCACTATAAATTTTTCTTTTCACAAACATATACACGAAAATATAAAAATTTCAAATTCATGCTGTATATAAAAAGAAATTTAAACTCATTTACA
This sequence comes from Theobroma grandiflorum, assembly GCA_036013995.1. Lineage (NCBI taxonomy): Eukaryota > Viridiplantae > Streptophyta > Magnoliopsida > Malvales > Malvaceae > Theobroma > Theobroma grandiflorum. The sequence continues at coordinate 11,856,784 of CP142130.1, read as the reverse complement.
ACTTAACAAATAAAATATTACGACTCAACCTCTAACAGAAACAGATATAGCGGAGCAACTCAGGGTAGTACGCTAGGAGATGCCTTTACCTATTCATGGTAGACCAATACGTAAATGGCTTCACGCCAAATCGATCTCTATATGCAAAAAGGGAAATAAAATGGGGGGGTGAGTCTCATAGACTCAGTGAATATCATCGACCCAGTGAATAGGGCATAGATAGGAAACAAGCTTACGACAGATCAGTTGAAGATAAATAGCAAGAATATAAAAATAATTTGTCTCAAATAGGAGTTTTGTGCCTTATTTTAAAAATTCGAGTATTTCTTATAAAGCATCAACAATCAAGGAAATACAATTTTTCATATCGAAATACGTTAATAGTAATTTTTGAATCAAATCAATAAAATTGAGCAGGCTCTCGGGAAATCAAATATTATTTAAAATCACGTACAAATCGTAATTCACCTCATATTCGAGGAATTACAAATTCATTTCATAGAAAAACAAGTAGGGGAGCTACACAAAGCCAATTAATTCCATTTTCTCACTATGCCAAGAAACATAATTTCAAACGTTAAAGCTTAATTCAATCCATATAAAATAATTATATTTTATTGAAAATAAACCATAAGGCTTATGATATCTTTCGTAAAAACTAGGCTTAGGCCAAATCACGTACTCGTAGATACTTGATCAGAGCATCCCAACGAGTCCGCCAAGGCTATTACCAGTTATATTATATTTGAAAAATATAGCCACTCCTTGGCATTGGTCAAATTCATCTTCACGTGGTGGTTTAACGTGAAGTGAATTTTAACATCACCTCGGGAGTTACCCAACGCGCCTCTCCAACCGAGGTAACAATTAGTCAGGTTTACCGTGCCCCTCCTAAAGGCAGTCCACGGCAACCCTCACTACAGTGTATAATTAAACCACCAAATTCATAAATAAAAATCTAGCAGCATAGCATGGCCAATAAAATTATATCCAGTCTTCAAAATAAATAGGCAACTTCTATCATTCATAAAAATATAAAATTCAGCCCACATGCTCACATTTAATCATAAGCCATTTAATTTCCACACAATTTAGAAATCTCACTTCATTTATAAAAACTGTCTAAAAATCATTTATATCATTGAAATCTCACCCAAAATTTATTAAATACATTCAATATAAACATCATAAAAATCTATGATTATGCTCACAACATAAATTTTAATGCATGCTACATAAAATACTAAGCATAAGGAAATCAAACTTTGTAATCATGTATGCACATTCACAAGTATATAAGGCACGATTTTTGGAGATAAATCGGATTGAAAAGCTTGTTTCCCGTTTTTGAAACACTTTACGTATACGGCATACTTATACATATTCAAAACAATTTCTAAAATAATTTACAACCATAATTTTCTTAAAATTTTACCCACATATGATTTTCACAATAATTCGCGTGTAATAAATCATGCAAATATATATATATATGTATAGCTATAGGAAAATTTTAAAATCGACTCATTTACTCACCTCGAAATAGTGGGATATTACATTGTTATTTTTGTATGCATATATAATTATTTCTATTTATCGATCGCGTACTTCGCTTGGCTCGTCTCCTTGACAAATGTTCCTAGCAATCATTTAAATTCAATATACTTAATTATACGTTTATATGGGTATTAATTTAATTAAAATTCCTTAAATAATTTGCATATTTTTCATCTAAAATATGCACAACATTAAACTACTCATAAAACTTGAATTGTAACATAATCTTACTAATGGGCCTTTGTCATTTTTTTATAATTCTTTGGGTGTAATACCCGACCCTAATTTATCTGTGATATATCATTCACATGCATTGGATAGCATGTTTGTATATTGAATTGTCCCGAGAAACAAGTTAAATGACAATATTGCCCCTAATGGTATGGTTAAGTTAAATAAGTCTTGAATCAGTTTAAACAGATAATTGAAGATGAATTTGAGAAAACTAAAACCCACGGATTGATTTAAAACAGTGATTAGGAGTTCGAGATCCAACTTGGAGTCAATCAAAAAAATTGACCGATTAAGGACAAAACGATCATTTAACAATTTAAAGACAAAATTGAGATTTTCATAAAAGATTTTGATCACATTTGACTAAGATCAATTATTTGGAGTATAATGTGATTTATTGGAGCATAAAATGAAATTGGCAATGATAAATTTAATTTCTTGGTAGTTTTGGAGCACAAGGGTAAAATAGTAATTTTGTCATTAAAGGACAAAACAGGAATTTTTGAAAAAATTTTGACAACAACTGATCAAGATTAATTATTTATATTATTTAGAACATAATTTGAGGATTTAGCAGTGAAAAGTTTCAATTTTCAGTACATTTTGTACTATAGGGGCAAAATGGTAATTTTGCCACTAGACGATCAAATTTAATTTTTCGAGAGAATTTTAATCAATTTTGATAAATTGGAGAATCGTATGAGTGTGAGGAGTGAAAAATATGTCTATGGGCAATTTTTGAATTTTTGGAGCAAAAATGTAATTTTGAACTTTTCAGGAGCAAAAGTGTAATTTTGCAAAATTACACTACCAAGATTTTTGGATTTGTCCAGAAACTTCATGAAGGCTGAGGATAAGGGAAGGAAATTTGGTGGCTGAAAATAAAGTCAAAAGATAAGGATTGAAAAAATAATAATAATAAATTAATAAAAAATTCAAAAATATAATAAAATAATATTATTTTATTTAATGGCTTAAAAAGGCCAAATTTTCAGCCTTCTTCCCCTAAATTTCATCCAAACCAGCAATGAAGAGAGAGAAACCAAAAATAAAACCCTAGGTGGAAGAAAATCAAAGAAAAAGTGTGATTTTTCAAGGATTCAAGTGTTTAAAGATATGATTTTTCAAGTTTAGCTTATGAGCTATCATTTCCATGTGTTTTTCCTTAGTTTCCATGGTTAGATTTCATGTTTTTATGGTGGTTTCAGATCTGGTCATATGAGTTTAGAGAGAGAAAATTTATGGAATTATTTGATTTTGAACTATGTTAGTGTTTAGTGTTAGTTTAGCATGTTTATGAGTAAAACAACAAGAAAAATATTCATTTTCTTCATGAATTTCTCTAGGTCGAATCTAGCCAATGGTGTGTGAGGATGTGGTTGACTTTATTTTAAGAGAATTGGATAGCAAAATGGTGATTTATGCTGTAGAAATCAAGTAGAAAAAATAATGGAATGGAAAATTTAATTAGAAATGAAATGTTGTTCATTTCATCCATTTAGGTTGAATTTTCTAAGGTGAAATTGGTTACTGATTTTGATGCAAATTTGTGGTGTTTAAGTGTAATTTAATGAATTATGAGCCTAGAAAAATTATGGGAATTTTCATAGTAAAAATCAAAATTTTTACCCGTTATGGGTAAAATCATAATTTTCAGTCTAGAACTAGTAAATTGACCCGTAGTTGCTGCCATTGAGTAATTGCAATGTAATCAATTAATTAGAAACTGAAACGGGTCAAATCGGAGTAAAAATGGAGATTTTAGCAATTTAGACGCATGTAGGCGAACTAAGTCGAATACCGTGTTTAGACGGTTATTCGCACAGTTGCATAACATTTCATGCATCATGAAGAGCCTGAAATAATTTACAGTGGTCTGACACAAATGATTGGAATTGTGTCGAAAATTACACCTAGGTGGTGGGTCCCCCGAACGCGAGAAAATTTCGATATAGTGGAATTAAAAACAAGAGTATCATGCATTTCTGTGACGAGGTGAGTGGATAATTTACCTTTTTCAATATCTAGAGTAGTTTTATCTACTTCTGTGATTTAAAAATAAATTGAATTTATAAATGATTTTTAAATCAGAAAAAAATTGATTTATTTACACTGAGTATATGGAGGCCATCAGAAATTTATGTTCATGTATTAAAATTGAAATTATGGCTTATAATCTTGGTGAGCATGCTTGGCTGGTATATTGTGTTAAAAATTGACATGAATTGCTATTTGCCGTGTAGGCTGGCTAGTATTAAAAGGCCTTGTTATGCTGCTGTAAATTTTATAAAGTTGGTAGACATAATTAATAAAACACTGCAGTGAGGGTTGCCATGGACTGCCTTTAGGAGGAGCACGGAAAAACCTGATTAATTGTTACCTCGGTCGGAAAGGCGAGTAGGGTAACTCCCGAGGTAATGTTACGATTCACTTCACGTTAAACCACCACGTGAAGATGAGTTTAGCCAACGCCAAGGAACAGCTATATCTGAAAAATTATGAAATTCTAACAGCCTTGGCGGACTCAATTGGATGTTCTGATCAAGTGTCCGTGAGTATGAGATTTGGCTTAAGCCTTATTTTTATAAATAAATCATAAGCCTTGTGTTTTGCTAAAATATGATTGCTTTGTATAATTGAATTAAATTTGGTGTAATTGATACTATGAAATACATGATAGCATTGCGTTTTTATATTGTCTCCATCTACTCGACTTTAGATGTCGTAGATGGTAATTATCCAATTCACTGGGTTGTAAAACTCACTATCCTCTCCTCTCCCTTACAGGCTCAAGATTTTTGGTAGCACTCGGTGTGCACATAGAGGCTTGATTGAAGCCGAGTTCTTAGCATACACAAAGGTACATACTTATATATAGTTGGGCCCACATGTCATTGTAATTCATATACATACTTTGTTTAATTGTATAACAGTATATAATAACTTATTTTGCTTTTACGCGCACAAATTTGATTATTAGTGTTTATAAAAATATTGTTTTATAATAAGTTGTAATATTTTATCGATTCTGAAATTTTTGAAGGAAAAATGACGAAAATGCCCTTGCATGGTTAATGGTGCGATTTAATTGTTTTGGTTCAAAACACGAATTTTATTCATTGAAAAATATTTATTGGAAATTATTAACCACGGGGTAGATGGAAAATTGGTACGAGATGCCTTATGGGGTCTCAGTTTACACTCGGGGAATGAGTGCCTATCGGGACATCGCAGTAGTTGTCACGGGCCCGATGGGTGTTTCCGGGGAGTGACAATCAGATTAGTATCAGAGTATGGTTTTGAAATGATTTTAAAAATTATTTGAAAATCTGCATTGACACTGTGTGACCTTGAGTCGAGTTAAGTTAGGTCGAATAGAATGTGCGTGTCTGCACGTAGATTTTAAAAATTTATTTGTACCTTTGTTAGACTTAGTGACTGAATCGTCACTATTAATTTTGGTATAAGTCTTGAAGTGTGCTGAACATGCGTCTATAATGTCTAGAGAAGACAACGATTATTATACCTTTAGCAGTATGAGTGAGGATTCCTTAGACTCTACTACGGGAAGTAGACGGCGCTCAAATCCGAGTAGCCCGAAAAGATATCCGTTTGCTTTCACAATTCCCGATAATTGGACTCCAGGGGATTCGAGAAAGAAAGCTAGAGAACATAAAGGTTCTAGTTCTAGTGGGGCTGATGAGAGCGCTAGTAGCAACGATATAGAAGAAAGCACAAGAAATTCTCTTGCAAGAGAAGCTAAGAAATGTGCAAGAGAAAGAGAAAGAATAAGAAAATTAGGAGAAACTGGGACTGTTGGGAGATCACCTTCCCCAATAATTAGACATTTTTTCCCCGGATGTGGGCCAAGTGTAAGAGGTCAACCATGAAAAACTAAACCGAGAATGATTGTGATAGGACATCCTTTTGGGAAAGCACTAGTTATACGAGATTTTCCTCTTGGTTGCGGAATGAATGCTGCCCTGGTGAGCGATAAGGAGTGTAAAAGAATTCAACAAGCGGGGACTAGCAAACAAAAAGGGAAGTTTGAGTAACTAAATGTGTATATATGGGAGTCTTTTGGGTATACTGGAGACAGAAAGATAATATAAAATTTCGAGAATAAACAATTATCTCAAAGGTGATAATTATGATGGATGATAATTTGATATGAGTGAGATAAATGGGAGATAAGTTAAGTACGTATTTAAAAACTTTGTTGGACAAGTGCACGCCTTTAGAGATATGGTATATTTGGAATATAAATGAGCTATTTGTCGATTAAATGAAGGAATTTTAGAGTCAAACATTAGAGTAATTGAGTCAACATAGTGTCTTGTTTATAGTCAGTGACTGCAGCACTGATTATACACAGGGAATTGTGTAGACTCCTAATCTAAAATTTTAAGTCATAATCGTCGATGAAGGAATTTGAGAAGGACAAATTGTTCTGTGATTTCTTTATACTAGAAGCGAATAAATTATTGGAGCTATATGACAGGAAGGAGAATTAAATGTGAATAATGAAAATAGTAGTGGGACGCGATTATACCAGTATTGATGCACCGGATCCCATAAGCACTCCGAAGTTAAGCGTGCTTGAGCAAGAGTAATATTATGATGGGTGACCTCTTGGGAAGTATATTTTAAGATAAAATAGAAAGTATGAGGAGTTTTAAAATTATTTATTGATGGAAGTACAAATAGTAAAGTATGTATTCCTTTATAAATTTTAATCTGTCTAAGAAATTATGATGGTAAAGTATTTGATAAGAGTAAACAAGGACTAAATTATGATCCAAGTATTTAGAGATTAAGGGTGATATGAATTAATTACAGAATATTATCGTTAGAAAGGAAACGAAAATATTTTATGAAAATTGCAGAAATCCACTGAGAAAGGGTGAATTTGATGTATTAAAATAGATAATATGGATAAGACGAAATGCAGGAAATGATCTTGAAATTAAGGTTTCAATCATGTAATGTATGGTAGGAGATTAAATTTTATCAATTAAGGTGTAAATTTAAAAATGGAGTTATGTTGCAACAATGGTTGTGATAATAGCTTAAAGGTAAAAGATTTATTTTAATTAAGTAGATTCCAAAGGTGACAACACGGTAACAGTGATCGTTCAATACCCTTATGTTAACAATCTCTTGTGGCTGAATAGCACAAGCAAAAGTTTGAGTGACATGAAAGTAAATCTCATAAGATAAAGAATATTCATTAACTTAATACAGAGTTTTGGTTGATTGGAGTTTTAAACGTATCAGAAAAGTATTGAAAAGGAAATGAAGAGTAAATCGAAAGATTCCTATATGGATCCACATGTATAGACATGTGAATGGAAAGAAAATTTAAAAGTTACCAAAAAGGTCACATTGAAGTACATTATGCTGAAGAGTAGTAAGATCAATGATGAGTTGATTGAAGTCCAATTTTAAGAGAATAAAAAGGATAGAAAGAGTTAAGGTTTGGAAATTGTTAAATAAAATTAAAGGAAGAGTTGGATAAATGATGAAATAGTGACTAGAAATATCAATGCTGAGTGATAAACTTGTGAATGAAAGGTTACAATGGTGGCACAATAAAAGAGATAATGTGAAGTATTGTTATGGAAAATTATAAATTTTGTTTTAATCCAGTTAAATGAAAAGAAAGTTAATAATAAAACAAGATCGGGTATATGGTATATTGGAAATCCTTGAAGGTAAAGTGAAATACGAATAGTGGAGTACGTATTTGAATATTTTGGTAAGCACATCTATGTCATTATAGAGAGAATATGTTTAGAGTATGGAGAAATAAACAAAGGGTTAAGTATTCCTAAGGATGTTTAAATTCTTTAAGAGAAAATTTCGAAGCATATGTGACGAGTATAATAAGTGTGGTCTTGAAAATTAGCTAAAAAGCCAAATGGCTAAATCATAAATTGGGTAATCACAGATTATAAGACATGAGATCTAGATAGATATTTCTAAAGGGAAAATATTTAAGAGAAGTTTTGCTATGAACGAGGCAAAAATAAGCATAGAACCAAGTGGTTATGAAGAGGAAAGGATAAGCTAAAAATAATACTTATGTTGGCGTTGCAAAGTACAAAAGGAAAACTTAGTTTCGAATTTTGCCAACTTCAAGTGCAATTGATAAATTGATTAAGAGCAAAGTATGATATGTTTATGAGAAAGAGTGAAACAAGGGGTGATGAAAGAGAACCCCGATAATGAAAATCTTTAAAATAGTTATGGAGATAGTGATCTGAAATTGTTTGAGGCATATAAGGTTCAAATTGGTATAAATCTTGAATGACGAATCAATAGTGAAACTAATGATATTGCTTGAGATACAATGAATTGTGTCAAAGTGAAAATTTAAAGTATCATTGGAACTAGAAACTGTAGGTGCATAGCAAGCACTAGCTAGATAAAATGATATGATGATGCAACAATATATATGTAGTACAAAGAAATTTAAACATACACTTAGAAGTACCAAGAAAGAGCATAAGTACATGTAATTGATGTAGAATCATATATAGATATGATCAGAAGCGATATGGATTACATAAAAAGTGATAGAAAATAATCTTGATAATGGAAATCTTCTAGTGGGTTATGAAAATTAGAAATTGTTTTGAATATATAGACTTGAGAAGCTTATTATGGACCTGAAAAACATTTTATTTTTTTATAAACCGAAAGCGTCGAGGGTATACCGGATGTCACATTGATTAAGTGTGACTCTCGTGCACGAGTGAGCTCTAGCTAGAGACATTTTCAGGTGGCCGACGGACTGTTAGACATGGCTGGGGCCATGGTTTGTGATATACGTGGCAAGGCCACAAATGATTTACGCGATTGCGATCGCTTGATATCTCTGATGTCAGCCAACATCATTGAGATTGTCATGGCATATTCTATGGGAATCCAGTGGAGGCGATACTCCCGGATGTTATTACGTGGAAGTGGGTCCACGTGTCGATGCTATATTTCCCTACTCGAGAGCATTGTGAGTTTTCGACGCGTACTTTTATGCATGAAAATGATTATATGACTAATTAAAGGAAAGGATGAACTCTAAAAGTCTGAAGTTTGAAATTAATGTGCGATGAATTGTCTGAGTAGCACAATAATGAGAATCTTCATCGAAAATTAAAATCTTGTGGAATTAAGGAATTTTAGAGAAAAATAGTCAAGAAAATGGAATCTATGGTATGAATCCATGTGAGATGGATTTGACATTAAGAGGATTAAGGAAAAATCTAAGTTGTATGAATGTAAAGTCAATATGAGGTATGTGGGGATCATAGAGACTATTAATTTCCCCTACATAAAAGATGTGTACGGAAGGAATGTGATATGCTAATAATGTTATAAGATACACAATAATGTTTGAGGATGAGAATGAATGAATGGATGTTAAAAAGTTGTTGAGAAATGATCAAGTGATAATGGTGATTGGTATATATATATACATAAGTGTAAGAAATGATTGAAATTGATATAAGTGGAAAGAAATTTTGGTTCAAATTTAATAAGAGGAGTAGAGACACTGAGCATGTCTCTAGGCAAGAAATCATTATTGAGGAAATTATTGATGATCAAATTTTTAAAGGTTCAAGATAAATATAAGTGAAATATGTAAGTCGAGTTGAAGGAAATCGAGGTAACGAATAAGAGTTTCCTTATAAAGGAGATAACATATGAGATTAAATATGAAATGAAAATCCAAAACCTTCATTTTTGTGGAATATGATGAATGAAATTTTGAGGTCAAAATTTTATTGTAAGAGGGGTAGTGTTGTAATACCCAACCCTAATTTATCTGTAATATATCATTCACATGCATTGGATAGCATGTTTGTATATTAAATTGTCCTGGGAAACAAGTTAAATGACAATATTGTCCTTAATGGTATGGTTAAGTTAAATAAGTCTTGAATCAATTTAAACAGAGAATTGAAGATAAATTTGAGAAAACTAAAACCCACAGATTGATTTAAAACAGTGATTCAGAGTTCGAGGTCCAGCTTGGAGTCAATCGGAAAAATTGACCGATTAGGGACAAAACTGTCATTTTGCCATTTAAAGACAAAATGGAGATTTTCATAAAAGATTTTGGTCACATTTGACTAAGATCAATTATTTGGAGTATAATGTGATTTATTGGAGCATAAAATGAAATTGGCAATGATAAATTTAATTTATCGGTAGTTTTGGAGCATAAGGGTAAAATAGTAATTTTACCATTAAAGGACAAAACGGGAATTTTTGAAAAATATTTTGACAACAATTGATCAAGATTAATTATTTATATTATTTAGAACATAATTTGAGGATTTAGCAGTGAAAAGTTTCAATTTTCGGTACATTTTGGAGTATAAGGGCAAAATGGTAATTTTGCCACTAGACGATCAAATTTAATTTTTCGAGGGAATTTTGATCAATTTTGACAAATTGGAGAATGGTATGAGTATGAGGAGTGAAAAATATATCTATGGGCAATTTTTCAAATTTTGGGACAAAAATGTAATTTTGCACTTTTCGGGAGCAAAAGTGTAATTTTATAAAATTACACTACCAAGATTTTTGGATTTGTCCAGAAACTTCATGAAGGCAGAGGATAAGGGAAGGAAATTTGGTGGCTGAAAATAAAGTCAAAAGATAAGGATTTTTAAAAAAATAAATTAATAAAAAATTAAAAAAATATAATAAAATAATATTATTTTATTTAATGGCTTAAAAAGGTCAAATTTTCAGCCTTCTTCCCTTAAATTTCATCCAAACCAGCAAGGAAGAGAGAGAAACCAAAAATAAAACCCTAGGTGGAAGAAAATCAAAGAAAAAGTGTGATTTTTCAAGGATTCAAGTGTTTAAATGTATGATCTTTCAAGTTTAGCTTATGAGCTATCATTTCCATGTGTTTTTCCTTAGTTTTCATGGTTAGATTTCATGTTTTTATGGTGGTTTCAGATCTGGTCATATGGGTTTAGAGAGAGAAAATTTATGGAATTATTTGATTTTGAACTATGTTAGTGTTTAGAGTTAGTTTAGCATGTTTATGAGTAAAACAACAAAAGAAATATTCATTTTCTCCATGAATTTCTCTAGGCCGAATCTAGCCAATGGTGTGTGAGGATGAGGTTGACTTTATTTTAAGAGAATTGGATGGCAAAATGGTGATTTATGCTGTAGAAATCAAGTAGGAAAAATAATGGAATGAAAAATTTAATTAGAAATGAAATGTTGTTCATTTCATCCATTTAGGTCGAATTTTCTAAGGTGAAATTGGTTGTAGATTCTGATACAAATTTGTGGTGTTTAAGTGTAATTTAATAAATTATGAGCTTAGAAAAATTATGGGAATTTTTAGAGTAAAAATCAAAATTTTTACCCGTTATGGGTAAAATCATAATTTTTAGTCTAGGACTGGTAAATTGACCCGTAGTTACTGCCATTGAGTAATTGGAATGTAATCGATCAATTAGAAACTGAAACGGGTCAAATCGGAGTAAAAATGAGGATTTTAACAATTTAGTCGCATGTAGGCGAACTAAGTCGAATACCGTGTTTAGACGGTTATTCGGACAGTTGCATAACATTTCATACATCATGAAGAGTCTGAAATAATTTACAGTGGTTTGACATAAATGATTGGAATTGTGTCGAAAATTACACATAGGTGGTGGGTCCCCGGAACGCGAGAAAATTTTGATATAGTGGAATTAAAAACAGGAGTATCGTGCACTCCTGTGACGAGGTGAGTGGATAATTTACTGTTTTTAATATCTAGAGTAGTTTTATCTACTTCTGTGATTTAAAAATAAATTGAATTTATAAATGATTTTTAAATAAAAAAAATTGATTTATTTACCCTGAGTATGTGGAGGCTGGCAGAAATTTGTGTTCATGTATTAAAATTGAAATTATGGCTTATGATCTTGGTGAGCATGCATGGCTGGTATATTGTGTTAAAAATTGGCATGAATTGCTGTTTGCCGTGTAGGCTGGCTACTATTAAAATGGCCTTGTTATGCTGCTGTAAATTTTATAAAGTTTGTGGATCATAATTATTAAAACACTGCAGTGAGGGTTGCCGTGGACTGCCTTTAGGAGGAGCACGGAAAAACCTGACTAATTGTTATCTCGGTCGGAGAGGCGAGTAGGGGAACTCCCGAGGTAATGTTACGATTCACTTCACGTTAAACCACCGCGTGAAGATGAGTTTAGCCAACGCCAAGGATCGGCTATATCTGAAAAATTATGAAATTCTAACAGTCTTGGCTGACTCAATTGGATGCTCTGATCAAGTGTCCGTGAGTATGAGATTTGGCTTAAACTTGATTTTTATAAATAAATCATAAGCCTTGTGTTTTGCTAAAATATGATTGCTTTGTATAATTAAATTAAATTTGGTGTAATTGATGCTATGAAATACGTGATAGCATTGCGTTTTTATATTGTCTCCATCTACTTGACTTTAGATGTAGTTGATGGTAATTATCCAACTCACTGGGTTGTAAAACTCACCACCCTCTCCTCCCCCTTACAAGCTCGAGATTTTTGGTAGCACTCGGTGTGCATATAGAGGCTTGATTGAAGCCGAGTTCTTAGCATACACAAAGGTATATAGTTATATATAGTTGGGCCCACATGTCATTGTAATTCATATACATACTTTGTTTAATTGTATAACAGTATGTAATAACTTTTTTGCTTTTACACGCACAAATTTGATTATTGGTGTTTATAAAAATATTATTTTATAATAAGTTGTAATATTTTTACCGATTCTGAAATTTTTGAAAGAAAAATGACGAAAATGCCCCTACGTGGTTAATGGTGCGATTTAATTGTTTTGGTTCAAAACACGAATTTTATTCATTGAAAAATGTTTGTTGGAAATTATTAACCACGGGGTAGATGGAAAACTGGCACGAGATGCCTTGCGGGGTCTCGGTTTGCACTCAGGAAATGAGTGCCTATCGAGATGTCGCGGCAGTTGTCACAGGCCCGATGGGTGGTTCCAGAGCGTGACATTGGGCCTCTCCATGACTTCTCCAATTCCTCCTGTTGGGCTTAGCCCATTCACTTTTCTCCCATTGGGCCATGCCCAATTATTTTTTTCATGGGTCATGCCTACCCATTTTCTTTTTCTCTTTTCTTTTTCTTTTCTTTTTCTCTTTTTCTTTCTCTCTCCTAAGTTGCTTTCTTCTTTCTTTTTCCAACCCATTTCTCTTTCTTCTTCCTCCTTCCTTCACCACCGTAGCTCCTCTCTTTCTTTCCTCTCAAAATTGATCACCACATACTCAAAGTTTTCAAGGCATGAAACTTGAAAATTTCCAACAACTATGCTGTCTTCTTTAACTCCAATTTGCAGCAACCAAACATCACCATTTTCAGCCACCAAAACTCTCAAAATTTCAACAACTTCAAGCTTGATTTCTAGCACCAATAACCTGAAATTTTCAGCACCTAAATCCCCCTCAAAATGTATCAAAATAGCCCATACAAAGTGCAAAAATTTCCAAATTTTCTTACCTTATTCAAAAATCAAATTTTCTTCTCTTTTCTCTCCTCTTTTGCTGCCAATTTCCTGCACCTAAAACCAGCCTTCTCCTCCTCCAAAAGTCAGCTCCTTCCTCTCTTAAAAAACGATCAAATTTTTCCTCTTTCTTTTTCCCTTCATCACACCATTTTCTTTCTTTCTTTTCTCTCGATTTTTCTTTGCTTCTTCCTGTGAGACCCTGTCGAATTTATTAAAAGCTGGTATTATACCTAGTGGTACAATTAAGTAAATCGAACCTTAAACTAGCTCAAATAGTAATTCTAAGAGGAATTTGAAAATTTCGAAACCCACAGAATGACTTAGAATAGTGATTTGGAATTCAAGGTCCAGTTTGGAGTCAATCGGTAAAATTAACCGGTTAGGGACAAAACGGTCATTTTACCATTTGATGAATAAATAGAGATTTTTAACCAAGATTTGATCACATTGGATCAAAAAAAATTATATGAAATACAGTTATGATTATTGGAGTATAAAATGATGTTTAGTAGTGAAAAATTGTGATTCTCAGTATTTTTTGAGCACAAGGGTAAAATAGTAATTTTTACCACTGGATAACCAAACAGGAATTTTTTTTGAAAAGATTTTTGCCCCATTTGGTTAAAATTGATTAATATTGATGTTATTTGAGAGATAGAAAGTGAAAATAATGTAATTTCGGTACATTTTGGAATATAGGGGCAAAATCGTAATTTTACCATCTCGAGGGCAAAACGGTAATTTTCCACCACCAGAACATATTTTTCCAGCCATGGTCATCTTTTGATCATATCTTGATTTAGAATAATCATGTGGTGGAAAATTATGGAAGAAAAAGTCAAAAAAGTTAGAAAAATGGGCAAATAAGCATGCGACACGTGGCATGCTTGATTATTTTATTATTAAGGCACAAAAATCAGCCCATTAAATCCCTAATTCCCTCACATATTCGGCCTAAGCATCCAGCAACAAGAACAAAGAAAGAACAAAGGGAAAAATAAGAAAACCTAGGTGGAAAATCAAAGAGAAAGTGAAGAAATCAAGGAAACAAGCTAGGTAAGCTAGAAATTCTTTAAATCTCCTTGATACCTAGCTAATCTATGCTTTTGTTCTTGATTTCCATGGTTGAATATTGAGATATCATGGTGAATTCAATTCTGAAAAATGGGTATGGAAGAGGAATTGTTGTTGGAATAATTTGATTTTAGACTATGTTGATGTTTAGAGGTAGTTAAGCATGGTTATGAACAAAAACACAAAAGAAATATTCAATTTCTCTAGGACTCTTTGTTGGCCGAACCTAGGGTGTTGAGAATCCATGAGGAATTGTTTCATTTCAAATGAAATGATTTCATTTGAAATGAAATAAATTAGAAAATGACAAATTAAAGTGAAAAAGTTTGGTAGGAGAAATTTCAGTCCTAATGTATTGTGATGGCTGAATTTTTCCATGAAGAAATGAAAAAGTTTAAACGCTGAAAATGACATTATTTAAATGGTATGTTGTGAATTAAGGTATTAGAAAAAGAATGGTGCAATTTGGAATAAAATCGGACGTATTGGCCAATTTATCGGGTAATCGGCCGAATTAGGTCAACACCGCGTTTAAGCGAGTGATCGAGTATTTTACGCATCCGTATAGAAATTAAGTTAATTTTATACCTAATTAACACCAATATAGTAATTAAATTATTGTGCTATTTGTCAAGGGGGTGAGATTTCTGATAAAGGCAAGAAAATCGCACTCGAGGATTAGCAGTCGAAGCGCTCGAATTCGACTCCCGAAAAACTTGTGAGTGAATTTGCATCTCAAAAATAGTTTTGGGAAATATGAACTTATTGAATAAAATGCTTGAATGATTTTATTCAATCTTCTTTAAAAGAATGAGTACCATGGGAACAAGCTTTTCGTGAAATATTATTTTATTGATGTGAAATTTTATTGTGTTGAATATTGCTCATCTATATGATTGCGATGCATCTGTGTACCTTTATATGGTGCTTACATGTATTGTTAATAAATTATGTGAAATCGATGTAATGCTATGCAAAGTGGGGATGACGATACGTAGCGCCCACAATCTCCTAGAAATTTAGAATTGAGCAAAGTGGGGACGGCGATGTGTAACGCCTACGATTCTTAGAAAATTTGAGTTGAGTAAAGTGGGGACGGCGATACATAACGCCCACAATTTCCAAAAAAAATTCAGAATTGAGCAAAGTGGGGACGGCGACACGTAACACCCACGATTTCTGGAAATTATCACGCTGAACTTTGGTGAAGCGTGATTCGCTGTCCAGGGGCTTGCAGGGATGGCGATACGTAACGCCTGCAAGTGCTCAGATAAATGTCTTTGTGTATACATATATGATTGCTCATGTCTTTGTGTATATATGTGATTGTATGGTATGCGAATTGCCTTAAATTGAGAAAAAAGGGTTTTACACGAAACTCTCGTACGGATAAACGAAACCCTAGTGCAGCGACGGTTTTGATTTCGCTTCGCTGCAGCGATAATGGTCAATTTTGCTATCTAGCAAAAAAAAAAAAAATCTCGGGGTAAGTGGAAAGGGTTTAAATATTAGTTAGAAAGAAAAATTTTCTCGTTTTCAACTGGTGCATCATGATTGTCAAATTTCTTGATTGAGATTGCTTGTTCCCTTCTAATATTTACTCACTGAGTTTCGTACTCACGTTTTATAAAGTTCATGTTTTCAGATCAGGAGACTGTTGGACCTTAGATCTAGGAGTCCTTGTAGTGCATCTCTTGGTTAAAAGGTGGGCATTCAGTAGCAACTCATTTCTTTTATTGTAAATGTCTCCGCTGGAAGTCATGGTTCTTTTTATATTGTGAATACAATCTAACTATGTGAATATGTGTATGCAGTGCAAATTGCTAAATACATGACTGGTATCGTGCATGTATATTCTATTGATAATGCAATTGTTAATTGGCTTTGTATGCACATTGGGTGCATCACGTGTGTTTGCATCACACCGTCGTACGATAAGTAAAGTAAATGGATAAGCTTGTTTGGGCTTAGTGAGCTATGTTCATCGGGTCCTTGCGCCGGTCATGGCCCGGGAATTAGGTCGTGACACTTTCTTTCTACGGTTTCACTTCTATCTCTTTCTTCCTTTATTCTTCTCTTTATCTTTCTTTTGCCTTTCTGACCAGTCACCCTTCTAGGCTCTTCTTCCATATTTTTTTGTCTCCTTTTATTTCCTTTGACCGAGCATTGTTTTCCTTGTCTCATTTTCTTTTCATTTCTCTTCTTTTTCTTTCATGACCGGCCCCCACCTTCCTTTTATTTCTTTGTTTCATTTTACCTTTCTTCACTCATCCTTACCTCACTTGCCTTGACTTTTCTTTTGTTTTCTTTCTCATTTTTTTCTTTTGTCTTTGGTGGTTGGTCATTCATTTCTAAATTCTTCCTATCTCTCTTTCATCTTTTATTTCATTTTTTACTTTCTTTTGTCTTTTCTTCCATCCTTTGTTTCTTTTCTTTCCTTTTTGTCTTCGTCCTCACTTTATTCCCCCATTATTAATTATCAAATTCATCCTCATAATATGTTTATTCCGTGAAATTAATTTAATTTCATCTACTATACCTTAAACTTTATTTTAATTAACACACATCCATCAAAATTTTATAATTTAAAATTAATTCTTCCAACACGTGTAAAAATTTCAATTTCCATCTACTTTTCTTCTCTTACATGTGTATAAACGAAATATCGAAATCGTGTTTCAATGCGGTGTCTCCATAATAATTAAATATTTACTTACCGCGTTAACTCGATAAAAATCACATCGTACGTTTTTCGTCGTTTTCCTTCAAAATTAATCTTTATTTCTTCTCCCCCACTTAAATTAGTCATATTTTCTTTTTCATGACTAATTTTCGACATTATATAAATATTAATATTTTAATATTATTTTATTTAATAAAATATTATTTTATTTCAAAATTTTACTCTTGTCTTCTTTGGTCCCGAAACACATCATTATGTCTCGATTTACTTCCAAATCATCCTTTAACTCACTAATTCACCTCCGATAAAAATATTATTATTTAAATTACTATTTCCGTGCGTGCTAAACATTTTTCTTTTGAGCGTTTCTTTCATACTTTGTAATTCTTCGGCACGCTAATTCGCATCAATTGATCCTTTGTTTAATCAACAAGGTCTTATTGGCATTTAACGAAGGTTCAGGGTGTTACAATCTCCCCCACTTAAAAATAAATTCGTCATCGAATTCAAATCAACGTACTGTAAATAATCACAATCCGAAAATCCTTCTATATCACTCTCATTAAACATTCTCTGTATAAGATCTTGATCTTATAAATTACTTCAATTTCCAATCCGTATAGAAAACTCAGCAATGTCATATTACATTTATTTGTAAGTATCTCACTTCTTCAATTAAATCAATATTGTTTTTCCTCTTATACAGAGAAATCAAATATATCATTAATCCTAGTCACACCTTCATCAAAATATTTTCAAATCATCGATTATGCATATTTATGTAGCCATTCACAATTTCCTCTACCTTGTTCTTTTATCAAGCCTTTCAACATTCAAATATTTATCCAACCATTGACTATCGGTCTAACTCGTCATTCCATCTTTATTTCGGTTTATATGTTTCCATACCACTTCTATTCGAGTACTCCATAATATGTAAGGATCAAGACATGTTTTATTTATCTCAAATATATTTAACATCATGGATGATTCAAATCTAACAACCATTAGTAACCATATTTCCAAAAATAAAACTCCAATACTTTCATAATCGAATGCTCACTAGATAATTTCAACTTATACCACAAGACATTCTGATAATTAACAATATTCTTGTACATATCCTTATAATCTTAATCAACCTCTTTAATCAATAGTTTCATCTCTTAAAAATTAAGTTGCTCAAAACTTTCCTTCAAGGTTTCTTTCTAAGTCTCATCTTGATCACTAATCACCTCTTCTCACGTTTAGTCTAATTATATTCACTATCACGTGATAATTACACTAAGTTAATGTCGATATTTTATTTCCATATAAAAGTCAGTTAATGATTGACTTTACTTAACCAAAATTTGTTTTCTAATGTCATGTCTATAGGTCATGGCTCGTTACCAAAGCCTTTACTGGTGTATGAATACTTGAAGTCTCAAATCATCTTCTCTTTCTAAATAAATCTTCATGATTTCCGTAGTGTATTTCTATTCCTTCACTAATGGTAACATTATTTAATCAGACCACATCACCCTCATCTTTAAATATTCGTAATGTAATTCAACCTTCATTTGTCTTTATTAGACATTTTGTCTTGATAATTGATTAGATCAATTGAAACTGATGGAGGAGGTATATTTTACAATTTATGTCTTGTATCTACAAGCATATTAAAACCACAACTTTATCAAATCTAAATATCGGCAAGGTAATCGTTGTCTCAATCAACATTCCCAAATATCCTTATATATTTGCCATACATCTTCACACTTATGTAACATACTAGTCACAAGTCCTAACTTGATTATATAGCCTTTTTGCTCCTTGAGCTTTAATGTCTCTCACAATGAAAAATTTCTTGAATTGTGTCATCAAAATGCTCACAGAGTGGATACAAGTCCATAACTTATAATTCAATGGCTAAAACAATGAACACAATCTCATTGCTGGAGCTTCATTCTTGCCTACTAATCATAACTCCCTTTGTTCATTTACTTGCACCTTGCTTGGTTGCTCACTAGCCATTTATAATCATATAAATTCGACCTCTTATAATTAATCAAGCCAGTGCATTCTCACATCTTTCCATACATTTCTAAAATACTTAAACTTTTCCTTTAATATAAATTTATTGAGAATTTAAACAATCAAAGACTGATCTCCCAAAGCCTTTCATAACCTTAACATTTCAATGTACGCTTATTAACATTCCAACTTATTAGTTCCCAATGGACATTATTTTAAGATCTCTCAAAGTGTCTGCGTTTTTAATTCGGACCATCTAGAACTAACTTGGTATGATTACATTAATTACCCCTAAGCTTCTTATACGCGATGCATCAACATTCATATTTCTCCCTTTGTTCATCCAATCACAGTCTGATATCCACATATGCTTTATGATCTTATTAACCTTTTATGTTCATCTTTACGAGATCGCTGGATCTTATACAATATCACAATTCCTAGAAGTCATCCTCGTTTCTCATTTACCGTTTGTACTTCCATCGAATACATCCTTATTTATTTCAATATTAATTACTCGTTTAAGACTTTAGACTCATGTGAGTCATATACAAGTGGTGTATATTGAAATTACCTTCAATCAACCTTGTATCATCCCTTTTTACCAATATATATAATTACTTTTCTTTTAACGCCTACACAATCAACTCCAATATTTATAAAACTCGATATAAATTTTACTTAAGTGTCCTTGGACATTATCATTAATATCTATTTTCAACCTTGAGTTTATTCATACACTCATAACTACAACTCAGCACAATTCCATCAAACTTTGAGATTTCACCGTCGCTTAATTAAGTTCAAAACTAGCTCCATTTGAGCTGCTATACACCCATTTAGCACATATTCACATTTAAAATATTCATAAACTCAGTACTGTCCATATACGGGTAGGGTAACTTTATTAACACAGTGCACTTACTTCAGTGCACGTGAATATTAGCTTACATTTCCTCAATACTTAAATTTATAAATCTTGAGTGGATCTCAACAATCATTATTTATTCTAGTCAAAATATACTTCTTAATACCATTATTGTATATTCTCCTTTATATCGTCCTCTAACACTTCTTAGTCATCAACTTTCTTTCCATTAATAATCGTAACTCAAATCTTTAACTTCTTCAATTAAATAAATTATTATGGACTTATTAGTCCGATTTCACTTTTCTTCACTTTTAGTCGAAGGGGATATCATCATATCAACCCTTCATTAAAAGCATTTGCTTAAAAATATTTTTAACAATTGCTCGTGCCTCGGGTGGCATCTCAAACCTAGACCACGGTAATCGATTCTCGTTATTTAATCGTCACTTACGATTACACAATGTGGTTTTCTAGGATAAAGAGTTTACGCAGCCTCCTGTTTATAATCGATGCTGTAGTCACCAACCATAGAAAAGACTTTACGTCGACTCCACTACTCCGCTGTTTGACACAAGAACACCTAGGACTCACTAAACCTAGAGCTTTGGTACCAATACTGTAACGACCACTCCCCAATCGCTACCGGCATCTGAGACTTCCGAGATAACCCATCAAGTCCCGAACAAGCCTATTTGATTTACTCGATAATCCACTACCCTCAATCATCATATAATAGTAAAACTTTCATATATTAAATTAAATCATAAATATAAAAATCACTATAATTTTTTTTTCACAAACATATTCACGAAAATATAAAATTTTCAAATTCATGATATATATAAAAAGAAATTTAAACTCGTTTACAACTTAACAAATAAAATATTACGACTCGACCTCTAACAAAAATAGATACAACGGAGCAACTCAGGGTAGTACGCTAGGAAATGCCTTTACTTATTTATGGTAGACCAATACGTCGATGACTTCATGCCAAATCGATCATTGTCTACAAAAAGGGAAAAAAATGGGGGGTGAGTCTCATAGACTCAGTGAATATCATCGACCTAATGAATAGGGCATAGATAGGAAACAAGCTTACGACAGATCACTTGAAGATAAATAGCAGGAATATAAAAATAATTTACCTCAGGCAGGGGTTTTGTATCTTATTTTAAAAATTCGGGTATTTCTTATAAAGCATCAACAATCGAGGAAATACAATTTTCCATATCGAAATACGTTAATAGTAATTTTCGAATCAAATCAATAAAATTGAGCAAGCTCCGAGAAATCAAATATTATTTAAAATCACGTACAAATCGTTATTCGCCTCATATGTGAGGAATTACAAATTCATTTCTCAGAGAAACAAGTAGGGGAGCTGCACAAAGCCATTTAATTCCATTTTCTCACTATGCCAAGGAACATAATTTCAAACGTTAAAGCTTAATTCAATCCATATAAAATAATTATATTTTATCCAAAATAAACCATAAGGCTTATGATATCTTTCGTAAAAACTAGGCTTAGGCCAAATCACGTACTCGTGGATACTTGATCAGAGCATCCTAATGAGTCCGCTAAGGCTATTACCAGTTATATTATATTTTGAAAATATAGTCGCTTCTTGGCGTTGGCCACATTCATCTTCACGTGGTGGTTTAACGTGAAGTGAATTTTAACATCACCTCGGGAGTTACCTTACGCGCCTCTCCAACCGAGGTAACAATTAGTCAGGTTTACCATGCCCCCCCTAAAGGCAGTCCACGGCAACCCTCACTGCAGTGTATAATTAAACCACCAAATTCATAAATAAAAATCTAGCAACATAGCATGGCCAATAAAATTATATCCAATCATCAAAATAAATAGGTAACTTATATCATTCATAAAAATATAAAATTCAACCCACATGCTCACATTTAATCATAAGCCATTTAATTTTAACACAATTTAGAAATCTCACTTCATTTATAAAAACTGTCTAAAAATCATTTATATCATTGAAAAGTCACCCAAAATTTATTAAATACATTGAATATAAACTTCATAAAAATCTATGATTTTGCTCACAACATAAAGTTTAATGCATGCTGCATAAAATACTAAGCATAAGGAAATCCAACTTTGTAATCATGTATGCACATTCACAAGTATATAAGGCACGATTTTTGGAGATAAATCGGATTGAAAAGCTTGTTTCTCATTTTTGAAACACTTTACGTATACGGCATACTTATACATATTCAAAACAATTTCTAAAATAATTTACAACCACAATTTTCTTAAAATTTTACCCACATATGATTTTCACAATAATTCGCGTGTAATAAATCATGCGAATATATATACGTATAGCTATAGGAAAATTTTAAAATTGACACCTCCTACTCACCTCAAAATAGCGAGATATTACATAGCTATTTTTGTACGCGTATATAATTATTTCTATTTAT
The DNA here is from genome assembly GCA_036013995.1 of Theobroma grandiflorum. Lineage (NCBI taxonomy): Eukaryota > Viridiplantae > Streptophyta > Magnoliopsida > Malvales > Malvaceae > Theobroma > Theobroma grandiflorum. Next base: position 11,834,339 of record CP142130.1, on the reverse strand, counting down.
CGATCACGTACTTCGCTTGGCTTGTCTCATTGACAAATGTTCCTAGCAATCATTTAAATCCAATATACTTAATTATACGTTTGTATGGGTATTAATTTATTTAAAATTCCTTAAATAACTTGCATATTTTTCATCTAAAATATGCACAACATTAAACTACCCATAAAACTTGAATTGTATAATAATCTTACCAATGTGCCTTTGTCATTTTTTTTATAACTCTTTGGGCCTCTCCATGGCTTCTCCAATTCCTCCTATTGGGCTTAGCCCATTCACTTTTCTCCCATTGGGCCATGCCCAATTATTTTTTTCATGGGTCATGCCCACCCATTTTCTTTTTCTCTTTTTTTCCTTTCTTTTTCTCTTTTTGTTTCTCTCTCCTACGTTGCTTTCTTCTTTCTTTTTCCAGCCCATTTCTCTTTCTTCTTCCCCCTCCCTTCACTACCATGGTCTCCTTCGTTCACCACCATAGCTCCTTTCTTTCTTTCCTCTCAAAATTGATCACCACATACTCAAAGTTTTCAAGGCATGAAACCTGAAAATTTCCATCAAATATGTTGTCTTCTTTAACTCCAATTTGCAGCAACCAAACATCACCATTTTCAGCCACCAAAACTCTCAAAATTTCAACAACTTCAAGCTTGATTTCTAGCACCAATAACTTGGAATTTTCAGCACCTAAATCCCCCTCAAAATGCATCAAAACAACCCCCACAAAGTGCAAAAATTTCCAGATTTTCTTATCTCCTTCAAAAATCAAATTTTCTTCTCTTTTCTCTCTTTTTTTGCTGTCAATTTTTTGTACCTAAAACTAGCCTTCTCCTCCTCCAAAAGTACAGCAAAAGTCAGCTCCTTCCTCTCTTCAAAAATGGCCAAATTTTTCCTTTTTCTTTTTCCCTCAATCACGTCATTTTCTTTCTTTTCTTTAGATTTTTCTTTGCTTCTTCCTTTCTACAGTTTCTCTTCTATCTCTTTCTTCCTTTATTCTTTTCCTTATCTTTCTTTTGCCTCTTTGACCGGTTACCCTTCTAGGCTCTTCTTCCATATTCCTTTGTCTCCTTTTATTTCCTTTGACTGAGCCTTGCTTTCCTTGTCTCTTTTTCCTTTCATTTGTCTTCTTTTTTTTACATGGCCAGCCCCCACTTTCATTTTATTTCTTTGTTTCATTTCACCTTTATTCTCTCATCCTTACCTCACTTGCCTTGACTTTTCTTTTGTTTTCTTTCTCATTTCTTTCCTTTGTCTTTGGTGGCCGGTCATTCATTTCTAAATTCTTCTTAACTCTCTTTCATCTTTTATTTCTTCTTTTACTTTCTTTTGTCTTTTCTTCCATCTTTTGTTTCTTTTCTTTCCTTTTTGTCTTCATCCTCACTTTATTCCCTCATTATTAATTATCAAATTCATCCTCATAATATGTTTATTCCTTGAAATTAATTTAATTTCATCTATTATACCTTAAACTTTATTTTAATTAACACGCCTCCATCAAAATTTTATAATTTAAAATTAATTCTTCCAACACGTGTAAAAATTTCAATTTTTGTCTATTTTCCTTCTCTTACACGTGTATAACCGAACTATCGAAATCGTGTTTCAACACGGTGTCTCCATAACAATTAAATATTTACTTACCGCTTTAACTCAATAAAAATCACATCGTACGTTTTTCGTCGTTTTTCTTCAAAATTAATCTTTATTTCTTCTCCCCCACTTAAATTAGTCATATTTCCTTTTTCATGACTAATTTTTGACATTATATAAAATATTAATATTTTAATATTATTTTGTTTAATAAAATATTATTTTATTTTAAAATTTTGCTCTTGTATTCTTTGGTCCCGAAACACATCATTATGTCCCGGTTTACTTTCGAATCATCCTTTAACTCACAAATTCACCTTCGATAAAAATATTATTATTTAAATTACTATTTCCAACGCGTGCTAAACATTTTTCTTTTGAGCATTTCTTTCATACTCTGTTATTCTTCGGCACGCTAATTTGCATCAATTGATCCTTTGTTTAATCAACAAGGTCTTATTGGCATCTAATGAAGGTTTGGGTTGTTACACTGTGTCTTTTAAGTACTTAAAAATTATTTTAACAGCACTTAAATAAGGTCTCTAGTAGATGATTGAAACTTAGCACATAAACTTACACTAAAGCTTATGTCTAGTCTACTAGCAATGAGATAAAATAAGGAGCCAATCATAAATCTATAGAGCTTTTAATCAATGGGTTTAGTTTTTTCATCATTATCAAACATTGTTGAAGTGCTCATTGGTGTGTGGTATGTTATTGTCCCTTCCATACCAAACTTCTTGAGCATATCTTTTGTATACTTGGCCTAACTTATGAATGTGTCATCTTCCCTTTATTTGATTTACAGTCCAAGAAAATAATTCAGCTTACCCATCATGCTCACCTCAAATTCTCCTTACATAGTCTTAGCAAACTTTTGACAACGAAGCTTATTAGTAGCACAAAAAATAATATCATCAATATAAACTTGCACAATTAAAATGTCTTTGCCTTACTTTTAATGAAAAAAGTTTTATCAACCTTCTTTCTATTAAAATCATTTTTGATTAAGAATTTTGATAAAGTCTCAAACCAAGGTCTAGGAGCTTGCTTTAAACCATACAAGGTTTTTCTTAATCTAAAAACATGATTTGGAAAAGTAAGACACTTAAAACCGAGAGTTTGTTCTGCATATATTTCTTCATTTATGAGTCTATTTAGAAATGCATTCTTAACAACCATTTGATATAATTTGAAATTCATGTAACATGCAAAGGTTAAAAACATTTTGATGGCCTCTAGTCTAGCTACCGGACCATAAGTTTCATTATACTATTCTTTCCTCTTGACTATATCCTTTGGCAACTAATCTAGCTTTATTTCTAGTTACGGCTCCATTTTCATCCATTTTGTTCCTAAAGACCTATTTAGTACCTACAATTAGATAACCATTTGGCCTAGGAACTAATTCCCATACTTGACACCTTTCAAGTTGGTTTAATTCTTCTTGCATAGCTAGTATCCAATAATCATTATCTAAGGCTTCATCAATATAATTTGGTCCAATTTGAGAGATAAAGGCTACATGCTCACAAACATTTTGAACTTTAGCCCTAGTTTTTTATGAGTTTGGCTATGGACGGCATGCTCAAAATTACACAATGGAAAGAAAACTAAAACTTTAAAATTAATCAACCAAAACATGCCTTTACCAATGGATCACTTTGGTAATATTTAACACATAAAAGCATAAAATTAATTATTATTCAAAAACTTATCTTGCCAAGTAATTTTGCAATCACAATGGCTCTTCTTGGCCTCTAACAGTAATATACATAATTGCACACAAACCCTCAACAAAGGAAAGAGTTTTTAACTATACTTTGTGCTAGCAAATAAGGCAACAATTGTTTTTGTTTTTTTTTACACAATCTTAGTTGAACTTTTCTTGAAAATTGTTTTATAACTAAGTTTCTCTTTCACAAAAAAAGAGTGGCGGTGAAAAGAGAAAAAGCTTTTTCTTTTTCTGACAAAAATTATGTTTTCTTCAAGTGTGAAAATCTCTCATATTGAAAATAGTTAAAAGGTGACATATATAGTTAGGTTAAAATAACTTCAATTTTGCAATTAAGCCCTCAATATTATAACACATTATAATATTAAGCCCATTACTTAACTAAAGTCATTTAATTAATTTTTGAAAATTAAAATCAAAATTAATTTCCTTTATATTTTGCAATCAAGGCCTTCTAATTGTAACTATTTATAATTAATGCATAAAACTTAATTAAACTCTTTTAGTTAGGTTTATAGAAATTAATTACCTATCATATGATTTAAGTCAACTTAAATCATCATTCTTCCAATTTAATTTAAATGCAATCATTGTATGTGACCCATTAAGTTTCTAACATGTTAGCAATGGAATTCATTAATGACTTAATTGATTAATATAAATTTCAATCAATTAATTTATAATCAATTCCATAGGCCAAGATTAGCATTTAGTAATACATCATGGTCACCAAATTGTTAGGAGAGTCAAAGGGTTCTTTGACAACCTTTCAGTTTACAGTCTATTAGTATAATTCATTCCCTCATCATATATTCCGGAGATGATAAGAGTTTGGTATAGTGTCTACTTTTGTTGACTTCTATATTCGTTTCTATAGTTATAGCATTAGCTTTATAAGGATTTATGAAGCATTTTCATAATCTCCATGTCGCCTTGGGTAAGGACTTCAATAAGTTAATGTTAACTAAGAACTAAAAGGATATGTCTTTTAAAACACTTAAGGTAATGATTTCTATCTTGACTACTCATTTGCCTTCACATACTTCATTTTATACCCAAAAGCATCATGTTTAGGCATCATTGGTTAAGCATCCCTAGGGATGAAATTAAAGCATAGCAATCCACATATAAGATAACCAAGTGTCTCATGTCCAAGGAGTATTTATACAGCTGACACATGAATAGTGTTGCATAGACAATGGAGTGCATTACCAAATGCACATTTCATGGCGGGTCATGTTCAGTGAACTTACTTTCCTAGGCAAACACCTATATTCTAGTTCCAAGTATCTTTATATTCAATCTATGAGACTGATTACTTACTTCTAAAGTAACGAACATAGAATATACCAGTCTCTAAGCATCATTGATGTCCAGTCTTAGATACATTTACTAGGAACATTTTAAGATTATGCCTTGTTGCACAGGGATCTCATAACTGCAACCTATTACAATTCTCTTGTAAGGCATATTAATCTTATAAACTTCATCCAATTTGACTTATAACTCATTATAATTGATGTTTTATTAATGAAGGAAAACTTTTAATTATTCAACATGAATGATATTATTGCATGATTGAAATGAAGCTTTAGCCAATCCCAATTGGCTGCAAGGCTTATCCCAACAGTTTTTACCCCTTGATTAGGATCACCAATGATTTTACTTCGTCAACCTCTTTTCTTACCATTAGATAGCTAGGCTCACTTTTTTCAACAAGTTGTTTAATTTATTGCTTTGTTTTTTGTTGCTTCTCCATTCACTTTGGATCCTTCCATATTGAGATCAAGCTCATCAATGTGCTCTTAAATGATATCTACATCATCATCATAATTTTCTTTTCTAGGAGGAGGGTTAGCATCATCAAATAAAACATGAATAGATTCTTCAACAAATAATGTCCTTTCATTGAACACTCTATAAGCTTTAGAAGTGAAAGAGTATCCTAAAAAGATTCTTTCATCATTTTTAACATCAAATTTTCTAAGGTTGTCTTTTCTTTTGTTCAATACATGTCATTTACAACTAAATAGATGAAAGAAAGCAATGTTAGGTTTCTTTTCTTTGTAAAGTTCATAGGGAGTTTTATTCTATGTTGGTCTAACCATTATTTTTTTTACAACATAACATGAAGTATTAATGGCCTTACCTAGATAAATTGTTCTCACATAGCATGGTTCTAGCCATTTTTTCTAGAGTCTTATTTTTTCTTTCCATTACTCTATTTTCTTATGGAGTCCTAAGAGCTGAAAAATTATGGCTATACCCATTTTCATCACAAAGTTTCTTAAAACCTAGGTTCTCAAATTCTTTTCCATGGTCACCCTTAACATTTATTCTTTTGTACCTTTTCTCATTTTCAACTCTTTTGCAAAAAAAAAAAGAATGAAGATTTTTAAAGCTTAATCTTTGTGAGCAGGAGAACAATTTTAAGAAAACTTCGTATAGTCATCCACAATTACTAAACCATAAGTCTTTCCAAATAAATTAGTAGTCTTAATTGGTCCAAAAAGATCTATGTGATGTAATGGTAAGGCTATAATAATGGTTACATCCTTTTTGGATTTAAATGAACTTCTCTTATATTTGTCTTTAGCACAAGCATCACAAAGTTTAGTTTAAGGAGCCATATTACAAGATTTAGAGATAATAGTTTTGAAATTGTGTTCATGCTAGTATGTCTTAGTTTCTTATGCCATGACCAACTATCTTCATTGGTTTTAGCCATGAAACATACATTATTAGAAGATAACTTATCCAAGAAAATAACATATGTATTACCTTGTCTATGACCAACAAAGAGAGTTTCATTAGTTTTAATATTAACAACATGACAAATCAATGATTTAAATATGACTCTAAGAACCTTGTCACAAAGTTGACCAACACTCAACAAGTTATGCTTAAGACCATTTACAAATAAAACATTTTCAATTTGAAAAGTGGAATTTTTAACAATGGTACTAATATCTTCAATGTGACCTTTTGAGTTGTCACCAAAGGTTACATTTCCCCTTTATTTAGCCTTAATTCCTTGAAAGACTGCTTGGTTTCAATCATGTGTCTAAAGCATCAACTATCAAGATACCACTTTACCTTTTTTTGCTACTTTTGACTTTAAGCAAGTGAGTTCCTCCTACAAAGATAAAAATTCAAATGTTTGATTTTGGTACCCACATTTTCTTAGGTCCATATGAGTTAGTGTCTTTGGTTACACACACTCTTGACATTTCCTTTATATGTACTGATTTTCAAGAGACAAGAATAGATGGAATGTCCTACCTTATAGCAACAAATGCATCTAGTGACTGAACCATATTTTTCATTTTCTTGGACAAAGAAATTTTTTAAGTGAAAAATAATGTAGTCATTCTTTATCAAAGAATACTCTGTGTGTTTCTAGCATGTCATTCAATTTTTGTTGGCTCATGTGAAATTTTGAAAATGAATCATGCAAGTTCTTATTTTTCTTCTTCAACTTATTTCTTTCAATTTCCAAGTTCTTGATTATGCTTTCTAGCTCAAGCTTTGTCTTGACTAACAACTCATTTTCTACTTTAAGTTTGAATATGAAGTTCTTATTTTTAAATGTCTTTCTTTCAAATTTAAAAACTATATCATTATATGCATCTTGTAGCTCATCAAATGAATATGAGTTTTTATCTAGAGTACATGAGGTAAAATCATTGAAAATCATGCATACCTTGGAGTCTTTAAATGCCATGAAGCAAAGGTTGACAACTTCTTTTTCTTAATCTTTGGAATCATCATTATCACTCCATGTGGCAACCATTGCTTTCTTTTTGAAGTTCTTTAAGGTACTATTTTTGTTTAGGCATTCATACTCAGTGTGTCTTGATTTTTCGCACTTATAGCATATCAAGTGATCCTTATTATGCTTCTTTTAGCATATCTCTCCTAAAAGGTCTTCTACCTTTATAATTTTTTCTCATGAATTTAATAAATTTATTGGCTAGCATGACAATGTCCTTATCTTCTTCACTCTCATCTCTTATGTTCCTCTCATTTTCTTCAATTGTGGATTTTCAGGTTATCTCTTTCTTTGTAATGTCAGCTTTCTTTTCATCATCTAAAGCACTCTCATGTTTTAGAGTCATCTCATATGCAAGTAAGGATCCTACAAGCTCTTTTAGTTTAAAATATTTAATTTTTTTCTTCATTTATGGTTGTCACTTTTGGTCTCCATGATTTGGGAAGACTACAGAGTATCTTCTTACCTAAATAGGCATTTGGGAAGTCTTTTCTGAATACCTTCAATTCTCCAACAATGTTTGTGAATCTTTTATTCATTTGGGTTATAGTCTCACTTTCTTTCATTTTAAATAACTCATAATCACATGTGAGAAGTCCTATTTTGGATTTTTCAACTTGGTTTGTTCCTGCATAGGTTGTTTTTAAAGTATCTCAAATTTGTTTTATGATCTCACACATGGATACTCTATTGAACTCACTAGCATTAAGAGAGTAAAGAAAGGTATTAAAAGCTTTGCAATTTGTATGTATCACCTTCTCTTTTTTGTCATCCCACTTTTTCCTAGTTTTAATAATTACTTTTTCATCTACTTCTTTAATAGGGACATGAGGACCATCTAAAATAATATTCCAAACATCAAGATCTATTGATTGAATAAACATCTCCATTTTTTCTTCCAACAAGGATAATTTATACTTGAAAAGAATGGAGGTCATTGAGTTAAGTGTCTTTCACCAAAAACAACTGAGGTGGATTCCATCTTAAAGTGTTGAGCTATGCTTTTGGATTACTCAAGGTTGTTAGACCTACAAGACCTTTAGCTTTGATACCAAGTTTTAGTGCAACAAGCTCAAAGTGTATAGTTCTAAGAGGGGGTGAATTGGAATATTTTAAATATTTTGAAAATTTTCTTTTCAATTTTAAGAAAATGAAGCTTTTTCAAATCAAATCCCTTTTTTGTGAATAATCAAGATAATTGATTTCTTATCTAATAAAAGGAGTTAGCAACACAAATAAGATTGATGAGTGAGAGAGAAAAATCAACATAATGATTTTTAATAGAGGTTCGACCTCTTTGCATACGTCTTCTTCTTTAACTTTACTAAAGAGTTTAAAATGCACTATTTAGAAGAAAATTCAATACAATGCCTTTTGTGGATCAAGCACAACCTTTCAATACAATCCCTTTTTATGGTTAAAGCACAACTACTCTAACTTTTATCTTTGTTAAGGTATAACCACTCAAAAACTATTTTTTTCAATTAGTTAAGCTATAACCACTCAAGACAATACAATGAGAGAAACGTAAGTGTAGCTAGAATGCCTTTTAAAGGCTGAGTAACAAGTTAAGTACAATGTTTGGTGAGGAAAAGAGCAAGCAAAGAAGGCTCAATAAATGATACAATAAAAAACTTAAATGCTAGAAGAATAGTACAAAGAGTTTTGAATGATTTTAGCTGAATTTTTCATTTTGGAATTGTGTTTTTAGTGTTCCAACCTTTGTAAACATTGTGGGAGCTCAAATTTATAGTTGTTAAAGCTTCAGAGATGGTTGGGAGTGTATTAAATGTGAAAATAGATGTTCAACACATTGTTTTAGGCTCCAACAATCATCATCTATCGATAGATTTCTTGATATATCTATAGATTGCCTTTAATAATTTTCAAATTCGCGCTTATCTATCAATAGATATAAATATTTATTGATAGATTCAACTCAGGATCATTTTGAAGTATCTTTAAGTGGCTATCTATCCATAGATGCTATGCATATATCTATCGATAGATGCAAATTAAGGTCTTTTTTTATCTGCCTTTGGACATTTGTTGATCGATAAATACTTTGTATTTATTGATAGATTCAAGTCACAATCCTTCTATATTATTCACAGTCAATTATCTATCGATAAATGCCGCGTATTTATCAATAAATATTCATAGTATTTGATGTCCAAGTGCTAAAACAACCAATTATTGATAGATATTCATCATATATCGATAAATGAGCTTATTTATTGATAGATGAAGAACATCTATCGATTGATTAAGAGCAGTTTTTAAACTTAAAGAGGCTTTTTGCTTGTTTTCTATTAAAAGTACTTAGCTCTTTCATTAAACCTTTTTCAAGGATTGTTTGGATTTGTTTGAATATTTGAAAAACAATTTTGATCACTTGTTTGTCAAATCAAAACTTAAAGTCAAATAAAGCGTTAAATTTAATAGAAACTATGTTTTTTCTCTTTTTCCCTTATTGATAATGGCAATAAGAGAAGATAATCTCCAAGTAATTGTACAAAGGCATAATTTTTGTGGCTTAATAAGCATGAGCATGAGGATGAAATGCAAACTTCAATATCTTTCTATATCATATAATGTGGATACAAATAAAAGGTTCATGTTGGTGGATAACTCCAATTTATTTGGAATGTTTAATAAAACCCCACTTCAAATTTTTCTCTAGTTTTACTATTTAGCTTGTTTGGTTAATAATTATAAAGTAAAGATAAATCACAAATCTAATTTTATTGACTATCTAACCGATGAAAATCAAGAATGTTTTTAATATAACTTTTCTTGAGTTTCTTTATCACTTTGATGACAAATAAAAAATTTTAAAAAACTTTCCTTGAGTTTTTCAACCTTCCTGACAAAATGCAAGTAATTTTTTAAAAAGCTTTTCTTAAATTTTCCAAGGAAAAGCAAACCAATTGTTTAGAAACTTTTCTTCGCTTCTCTCACCATTTTATGAAAAAACTAAGAGTTTTTGTTATTATTATTCTCTTTTAAAAGGTTTCTAACAATAATAATATATTATACTTTTTTAATTTTTATTGTTTCTAAAAATTTTCAACTAATTCCATTGGTTTAAATATGTACTAAAATAAATAAATAAATAAATGAAAGTAAAAAGATATTTTTATTTATTCTTATTATTCATAGAATTTTTTAAAAACTAATGTTTTTACAAATTTAAGTGTGAATAAAAAAACAAATTAAATACATAAATGTAAAAAAAAAAAATCAATTTAAAGAACTTCAAAAGAAAAACAAATAAAAAGGACATTAATAAGTTTGAAAACCCAAATTATAGGGGCTTAGTGCTTTTAGGCTTGAGTGGTTATAAATACGGGTTAAGTCAGTCAGATTCGACTCAAAAACTTTTTTGCTTTCCTTCTTTCTTTTAAATGGTTTCATTTTGATATCCCAAAGTAATCCTCAAAACGATGTCATTCATTGGTCTATCAAAATAACCAAAATCTTATATATATATATATATTCTTTTTTTTTCTTCCCTCTCTCTCTAGGTTTCCTTCTTTTTTTTTAACCTATAGCCTAGCACCAGACCGTCAACGACTGCCATTCATTAATGCCGAACTTTGCCCAAAATACACCCACTTCTACATGTGCTCATTAAGGTTGCTATTTCTTGTTTAGGAGGTTTCTATTGTGGTTGCAAAAGGCGGTCACGATCTTGCATTGTAAAAGTGGGGTGATCATATGCAGACTTTCTATTGGGGCTATACAAGTCCTTAAAAACAAGATCCGTGCATTATTCTTAAGGTCTAGAAGAAACCAAAAGAAAAGGCTTTATGGTTGTGTAGCTAGTTTAGGTGACTTAATTGGTTCTATTTTGTATGGAACTATTTAAAATTTGGTGCAAGTAATAAAAGCATGGTGAGAAAATTTTTTTGTACTTAATATTGGAGTGTGGAGTTTAATGGAGGTGGAGCATTGAATAAAAGACTAAGATTGCCATATAATCTAGTTGAGTTGGCTACAATAGAGCTAGGGTGGATTTTCTCGATGCATCCATTGATTATGCACTTGTCCTCGTTTCAATTTCTTACGTTTGATGTGATACAAGTAAGGGCAATGGAATGGATCAAGCAGTTTCTTCTTAGGTCTGCTAAAGCTCTATTTACTATAGCTTGTTTCTCAACATCATGTAACATGCTTGTTTCAGGGGTTTGATGTTAATCTCCACCAGCATTGTTTCAAATGACATTTCACCAACTTGTTTGTTTTGAAGAAAGTGGCCGCTTTACTATAGGGCTTATTTTTGCTCTAATAAAAATGGAGGTAATTGAATCTTATATACTGATAACTTTATAATATAGAATTATTTGGACTTAATTTTGATAATAATTTAGCTTGGTTCTTGTAGTAATACATAGAAATTAATAAGTTTTATTTAATTATTTTAAATTAGTTATTTTAAGTGAGTCAATCTAATCTTAGTTAATTTTATACTTAATTTGGTGTTAATGTGGTTAAAAGAGGTTGTTATTGAATTATTTGTGCTTTTGTAGGTGTTTGATAAAAGAAGAATTTTAATGAAAGAATGAGGGAGAGCAATTTTGAGGCGCAGACTTTCAATGCATATGCTTCAGTATTTTGGCCATAACTTTCTCTACAAAGCTCTAAGTAAAGCGATTCTTAGACCATTGAAAAGATAAGAGAAAAATCTACATTTCATGTCTACCACTTCACTAGTTCAACTTGGAAGATGGTCAAAAATCTTATCGAAGTTGAAATACTGCAATAGTCTTAGACCAATTACGATTTCTGTTAATTAATTGGGTAAGGCTACTACTTGCATAGTCTGATTGAAATTGACTTCTTTCTCCACCCAACTCGGCCTCACTTCAAAGCCTATAAAAACAACCTTTTGGAGGACTTAAGGGAGAGGACGAAACACTAGATTGAAAACTGAGAGTCAAGCCGCAAAGTCATTAAAGTTGAGAAGATTTTGAAGAATTCAAGAAGACTTGAAAGATCAAGATTATAATTCTTGAGTTTTATCTTTTTGATTATTCTTTTATTTTCTTAGTTTATTTTTATTGTTTAAACTTTATTCAATGATGATGTGTGGCTTGATAAGGAACTAATTTTTTATTCTAAGATTATGATTGAACTCAATATATAGTCTGATTTATTTATCTTTCTTTTGCTTATGTTTGATAGATTTAAGTTGTTTATTTTATTCTGTTCTTAATGCTTCTAGTTGACTGGCCACCAATTAGATTGAAATGGAAATCTAGGTTAAACCTTGATGAAGGAGATTTAGATAGACCTTGAATAGAATAGTGTATGATCAAATACACTTAGTTGATTAGGTGGTTTGATTTGCATATAGTGTAGACATACACCTATAAGCCATAAGTAGCCAAAATTAGAGCACAAACTTAATGAATCTTTCTTTAATATAATTTGCACAGACATATAGTAAATTAATTGGGAAAGGTATTTTTATAAGAAACTCAACAAAAACTTGTAAATAATTTAGGACTCTAGGTTAGCAATTTAATCCATTAAACTGAGTTAAGAGAGAGAGACAATATTCAAATGAAGTATTGAGAGGTATCAGAATCTTAGGTTTAGTAGTCATTCAATAAAGTAAATTTGCATAGATTTTATATTAGTTTTAGTTTTAGTTTTAGTTATTAGTTTAATAGTTTCAAATCTTTCTTTTAAATTTTAATTGTTTAGATAAGATTAGAGTGTGTTAATTTTAGTAGTTAACAATAAGGATTAATTCAATTCTCTGTGGGATCGACACTTTACTCATCTCTATATTATCTTCATGATATGTGCACTTGCGTGAGTAAAAAATTGAACAATAAGTTTTTAGTGCCATTTCTAGGGGCTTGATTTCTAATTCTTTCTTGTTAATATTAATACCGAGCATTCTAAATTTTAATCTAGACTTTTCTTGTCTTTAATTTTTCGGGTACTTTTGGTTGTTGTATGCGAAGAGCCCGAAATTTGAAAACTTTCTTTTGATCCATAAATCGAAAAAACTTTTCCAAGACTCTGGAGGAAAAATAAAAAAGTTTCTACTCCAAATAAAACAATGGCTGATCAACAAAAGGAAGAGACGAAGCCTTTGAGGGATTATGCAGTCCCACAAATACAAAATCTCCACTCTAATATCCGAAGACCTTCTATTCAAGCCAACAACTTTGAAATTAAACCATCAATCATTCAAATGATGCAAACTATTGTTCAGTTTGGGGGTTTGCCTAATGATGATCTGAATTCTCATATTATAAATTTCTTAGAAATCTGCGATGCATTCAAGATTTATGGTGTTACTGATGACGCCATAAAATTGAGGCTTTTCTTTTTTTCATTGAGAGATAAAGTAAAAAGTTGGTTAAATTCACTTCTTGCTAGTTCTATTAATACTTGGGATGATTTGGCTCAAAAAATTTTTAACAAAATTCTTCCCACCTGCAAAGTTAGCAAAATTGTTGAATGATATCACTTTTTTCATGCAATTTGATTCTAAATCACTATATGAGGCTTGGGAGAAGTATAAGAATTTGATGAGAAGATGTCTTCACCATGGATTACCTAAGTGGCTACAAGTTTAGACTTTTTATAATAGTTTGCTGGGACCTTTAAGAACTACAATTGATGCTACCGCTAAAGGTGCACTCATCAGTAAATCCATTGATGAGTTTTATGATTTTCTTGAAGAGATAGCTTTTAATAATTATCAAATGCCATTTGAAAGATTAGGTACAAGAAAAATTACTGGAATTCATGAATTAGATGTAATGAACACTATTTCTACACAATTGGCCTCTCTTGCAAAGAAAATAGATAAATTGAGTGTTAATGTTGTTTAAAACTCTTTTATGACACGTGAATTTTGTGAGGAAGGACATTCAAATGACAATTGTCTCATCTATTCTGAGTCTTATCAATTTGTTGGAAACAGGCAACAAAATAATCCTTATTTCAACACTTATAATTCTGGTTAGAGGAATCATCCTAATTTTTTATGAAATAACAACCTAGGGTCTTTATCAGAGGTTAAGTTAAACTTTCCTCTTGGATTTCCATCTAGAGCCCCTGTGCTAGAGAAAAAGCCTTCAATGGAGGATATGTTCATGCAGTTCATGACAAAGATTGATGCATTCATGACAAAGACTGATGCATTCATAACAAAGACTGATGCATTTATGATAAAGATCGATGCCTCCATTCAAAATAAAGCAACTTCAATTAGAAATCTTGAGATACAAATAGGCCAACTTGCTAGTGCTTTAAATACTAGACCACATGGTACCTTACCAAGTGATACTAAACCCAACCCAAGAAGAGAACGTAAAGAACATTGTATGGTAATCACTCTTCGTAATCGAAAAGAGGTACGTAAAGAGATAAGTAATCAAGCATTAAATTCTGAGATTTCAATTCAATCTGCTAAAAAAAATTAAAAAAATGCTAAAAAAAGAAATTATGGTTGAAAATTTTACTGAAAATTCAAAAGAAAAATCACAATCTGCTCTCACACCTCCACCACCTATTCAAAAGCAAAAACTTGACAAACAATTTCAGAGATTTCTTGAAGTATTTAAAAAACTACACATTAATATTCTTTTTGATGAAGCTTTAGAACAAATGCCAAGTTATCTTAAATTCTTGAAAGACATTGTGACAAAAAAGAGGAAATTGGAAAAGTTTAAGATAATTGCATTTACTGAAGAGTGCAGTGTTATAATCCAGAATAAGCTTCCACTAAACCTTAAAGATCCAAGGAGTTTTTCTATTCCTTGCACTATTGGTAGTTTTAAAATTTCTAAAGTTTTATGTGATTTAGGTGCTAGTGTTTCAATAATGCCTTTGTCTATTGCCAAAAAACTTGGATTTCAAGAGATACAACCAATTACAGTTATTTTGGAATTAGCAAACAGAACAATCAAGTACCTAGTTGGGATTATGGAGGATGTTTTGCTTAAAGTTAGGCATTTATACATTCTGATGGACTTCATTGTGCTTGAGATGGAAGATGATGTTGAAATTCCTCTTATTTTGAGAAGACCATTCTTAGCTACAGCTAGAGCAATTATTGATGTGAAAAATAGAAAAATAACTTTCAAAGTTGGAAAGGAGGAAGTGGTATTTAATTTGTTCAATGCAACTCAGTATCCTTATACAAATAATTGCAATAAAGTGGATTTAGTCAATAAGGGTAAAGGTAAGCCCATTCCACCACCTTTAACAATACAATCGCCAACTCTTGAGACAAAACCACCACCACTTTCCAGCTATCTTGATTTTGTGGTTGGATAGCGAGTAGTATTATCTGATTCATAGCTCCATCTTTTGCCATTGAATCTTAGACCATATTGGGAGAACATTTTTAAGGTGATAAAGATTCATCTTTATGATGATATCGAAATTTATAGTAGACTTACCGGAGTAGTCAAGCTCAATAAAGAAAGTCTCAAGCCATATAAAGTAGTGCAAAAGGGGGTACCATAGTTAAGCTAGTGACTATAAAGAAGCGCTTCTTGGGAGGTAACCCAAGCACTCTAACTTAATATTATTTATTTATTTATTTATTTATTTATTAAATTATTAACACTCTCTTTTATTTGTGTAGGTTCATGTAAAAACCATTTTCAAAATGTTTTTAAAAAAATAAAAAGAATAAAAAATAATATTTCAAAAAATATATATTTCAAAAAAATTCAAAAAAAAATCAAAAAATTATAAAAAAATAAAAAAATTAAAAAAGATGGTAAGTCGCGGCTCCCACTATGGGAGGCCGTGGCTTCCCAAACATCAAAAAACATGAGTTGCAGCTCAGTAAAAAAAAAAAGTCGTATGATGTGGGTTGTGGGCAACCCATTACCCACTTACCCATTAACCTATTTACCCATTTACCCATTACCCAACAAAACCGTTTTCTTTATTTATTTTCTTTTCAGTTATTTTTATTTATAATTTGTTTTATTTCTTTACATTAATTAATTATTTATTTACTTTTTTTTTTGTAGTAAAAAAAATTTTCTACAAGTGACAATGAAGATGATAACAATAAAAAGGAGGATTAGAGCTTTTCAAAAAATTCATCCAACCGTCAAAAGAGTATTCTTTACCTTTCTTTTTTTATTATTCTAACATTGAAGACAATGTTTAATTTAAGTTTGGGGTCAGGGTGAAGTTATTTTTCTAGTGGTGAATATTCTGTGAAAGTTTTAGATTTAATTTTATTTGCATGCATATTTATAAATAATTTAGGATTAGTTGGTAAACGAATCTATTTCTTATTTGAATTTTAAGAGTAAAGTTGTGCTAATTTTTTCAAAGATTTTTTTTTTATCCAATGATGATAACTAATTGTCTTGAATTTTTAGCTTTTGGTTAATAAGGGTTTTCTCATGACCGATCCCACCATCATTTCTACATTCTCCTCTTTTGTTTTCTTTCTTTTTGTCTTCATTTCTTTTTTTCCTTGATGGTATGACCGGCCCCATCCATTTCTTTTATTTCTTTCTTTCATTTGCTTTTGTCCTCATTCTCTTATTGTCTCATGTGACCACTCATACATATTAAAAGAAATTGTTTGACTTTTCTTTGGAAACTTTTATCAAGTCATTAGAAAATTTACTATTTAATCCTCCAAGTTCTCATCTCTTTTTAATCAAATCCTCATACAATCTTTTAAATTTTTATATCATCATTTAACTTTATTTTATTTGATACACTGCTATCTAATTTTCATGTTTTAAAATTAATTCTTTCGATACGTGTAAAATTCTAATTTCCTTTTGTCTTCGTACTCGTACGCGTGTACGACCAAAATATCGAAATCGCATTTCAACACGGTATCACCATAATATTTTAAATATTTTCTCACCCGCGTTAACTCGATTTAATAAAAATACGCGGTCTCACTTACGACATTTCTTTTCAAAAATTCATTCTTACTTCTTTTCCCCCACTTAAATTAGTCATACTCCATTTTTCATGACTAATTTTGATAATAAATAAAATATTAATATTTTAATATTATTTTATTGAATAAAATATTATTTTATTTTAAAATTTTTTAGTTGCCTTCTTTGGTCCCGAAACTCATTAATATGTCTTGATTTACTTCCGAATCATCCTTTATCGTTCTTTAGCACACCAATTCGCATCAAATGATCATTCGTTTGATCAATAAGATCTTATTTGTGTCCAATGAAGGTATGGGGTATTACAGGTTTATTCGGATTCGTGCTAAATTTTATTATTAAGTATCATTGTTAGGATGTGATTTCCATAATTTTG
The DNA here is from genome assembly GCA_036013995.1 of Theobroma grandiflorum. Lineage (NCBI taxonomy): Eukaryota > Viridiplantae > Streptophyta > Magnoliopsida > Malvales > Malvaceae > Theobroma > Theobroma grandiflorum. The sequence continues at coordinate 11,816,955 of CP142130.1, read as the reverse complement.
AGCACTATATCTTTTACTTTGAATTATTTTGAATATTTGGAGAAGGTTTATATTGATGTAAATTTTAGATTATGTAATGAGTTATAGAATTTGTTTGATTTTCTCTCGAGGTGAAATCCTAGGCAATCCTTAGTTAGGGACATGATTTAGGCCATCTTTGAACCATTTGAGTCTAAAAAGCCAACCTTATTAAATTTTTATCCTTAGTATACTTTTTTTGAGCTTAATTTTCCTTTTCTTTGTTTAACTACATAATAATTGAAGCTTAGCTTTAAAATTAATTTTCTAATTTTGCAACCCTCTCTCCTAAGCATGTATATTGTTTTAGGAAATATAAATTGAGCTAAATGTTGAAAAAGGTGGAAATGTGATGTTGATTGAAAAAAAAAAGTTCACAATATGAAGAATAACCTTACTATGTACAATACAAAGAAAATAAGTTTAGGGGTGTGAAATTGTGAAAAAAAATATTGAATGAAAGAAAAGTTCAAATGTGGAAGAAAATGAGTACTTGGAAAAAGAGAATAAAGCTCTATAGATAGGTCCTAGAATAATTCTGTGCCAAAGTTGACTTAAGTCACATTAATACCCTTCATCATAACTTGACCCTAGCCATACATTACAAGTTTTATAAAGTCCTATTGATCCCTAGCTTTATATTAGTCTACATTAATGAAGAGAGAAATTAGAAGTAAACTTATGAAAATCTAGTACTAATTTGAAATTTGTGTTGGCATAAACTCATCCAGATGTTATGATATTCTTAATAAAAGATTACACACACACATGGAAATCCATTCAAAAACGTTCTTGCATTAGAATTGAAACATGAATTTAAATGATGCATATATTTTTCCTTAATGATTGGTAGACATACTTTTGAGGAAATTAAGGAGAATCATTGAATTGGTGCACTTTATCTCTAGTGGTAGTAGTTGTTGTTATAGTAACTATATTTATTTTAGTTTTCTTTAACTAAATTTGATTTTTGTAAGTTAGTTTTTTTCCATGTTTTGCTCGAGGACTAGCAAAATATTAAGTTTAGGCGTGTGATAACTCTATGATATAGAGTTATTTGGGCTTAATTTTGATAGTAATTTAGCTTAGTTCTTATAATAATACATAGAAATTAATAAGTTTTATTTAATTATTTTAAATTAGTTATTTTAGGCCAGTCAATCTAATCTTACTTAATTTTATGCTTAATTTGGTGTTAATGTGGTTAAAAGAGGTTGTTATTAAATTATTTGTGTTTTTGTAGGTGTTTGATAAAAGAAAAGTTTTAGTGAAAGGAGGGAGAGCAATTTTTAGGTGTAGACTTTCAATGCATATGCTTCAGTATTTTGGCCATCACTTTCTCTATAGAGCTCCAAATGAAATAATTCTTAGACCATTGGAAATATAAGAGAAAAATCTATAGCTTTCATGTTTATTACTTCACCAGTTCAGCTTGGAAGATGGTCAAAAATCTTGTCAAAGTTGACATACTACAACAGTCCTATAGCAATTATGATTTCTGTTAATTAATTAGGCAAGGCTACGACTCACATAGTCTAATTGGAATTGGCTTTTTTCTTCACCCAACTTGGCCCTACTTCAAAGCATATAAAAACAACCTTTCGAAAGACTTGAGGGAGAAAATGAAACACCAGATTGAAAGTTGAGAGTCAAGCCATAAAGTCATTAAAGCAAAAAAGATTTTGAAGGATTCAAGAAGACTTGGAAGATCAAGACTATAATTATGAGTTTTATCTTTTAGATTAGTCTTTTATTTTCTTAGTTTGTTTTTATTATTTAAACTTTATTCAATGACGATGTGTGACTTGATAAGGAGCTAATTTTTCATTCTAAGATTATGATTGAACTCAATATATAGTCTGATTTATTTATCTCTCTTTTGCTTATGGTTGATAAATTTAAGTTGTTTATTTTATTTTGTTCTTAATGCTTCTAGTTGACTGGCCATCAATTAGATTGAATTGGAAACCTAGGTTAAACATTGATGAAGGAAATTTAAGTAAACCTTGAATAGAATAGCGTATGATCGAATACACTTAGTTGATTAGGTAGTTTGATTTGCATATAGGGTAACCATACATCTATAAGCCATACGTAGCCAAAATTAGAGCACAAACTTAATAAATCTTTCTTCAATATAATTTGCATAGACATATAGTAAATTAATTAGGAAAGTATTTTTTGTAAGAAACTCGATAGAGACTTGTAAATAATTTAAGACTTTAGGTTAGCAACTTAATCCATTAAACTAAGTTAAGAAAGAGAGATAATATTCAGATGAAGGATTGAGGGATATCATAATCTTAGGTCTGGTAGTCGTTCAACAAAGTAAATTTGCATAGATTTTATATTAGTTTTAGTTTTTGTTATTAGCTTAATAGTTTCAAATCTTTCTTTTTAATTTTAATTGTTTAGATAAAATTAGGGTGTGTTAATTTTAGTTGTTAACAATAAGGATTATTTCAATTATCTGTGGGATTGACACTCTACTCATCTTTATATTATCTTTGTGATATGTGCACTTGCGTGAATAGAAAATTGAACAACATATACAGTATCATAAGATAAGTTCCAATTAATGAACTATTTTCTACAATCTCAAGATCGTCTTAATAAACAAGATTCAAGAATAAGTCCAAAATTGTTAAAGACTTGAGTAGTGTGTTGCCGAGAAAAACAAAAGAAAAAAGCTCAAGTTAGAAGGAAGAAAGATGGACAGAGCCATACACAACGCACTGTTTAAAAAAGCATCACTTGTATGCAGTGTTTTGTTTAAAGAAATCCAACCTCCATCCTATACACATGAAGTACATTGTTTCATTTATGTCTTTTGTTCTTATTGATTACACATTGCCTTGTGTATATAAGACAATGTGCAAATCATTTTTTTGTAATGAATTATTCTGACACTTGATCAAAATTCCCTCAACTGCCTTAGCCTTTTTCCTATTTTTCATATCTATCATAGTATCAAAGTAGAACGACTGAGGACTAGACGAATAAGGCAATGCCAGCAAAATCTTTAGACTAATTGATGTTAATTTCATAGATCAATAAGTATACTAATTTTCTTCCCATATTTCATTTACTTGTTTATTTGAATCAAGTGAATCCACCACTATAAACACTACACTTACTCCACAAATCACATCACAATTTTCACCAGTTAAGTGTGAGACCCTGTGTGAGACCCTATCAAGCTTGTTAAAAGATGGTATTGTACCGAGTGGTACAACTACGTTAATTAAAGCCTCGAACTAGTTCAAATAGAAATTCTAAGAGGAATTAGAGAATTTTAAAACCCACAGAATGATTTAAAAGGGTGATTTGGACTTCAAAGTCTAATTTGAAGTCAATCGACAAAATTGACCGATTAGGGGTAAAATGATCATTTTACCATTTAAGGACAAAATGGACATTTTTAGAAAACATTTTGACTACATTTGATCCAAATTGATTATATGGAGTATAATATGAGGTTTGGTAGTGAAAAATTTTAAATTCTTGATATTTTTGGAGCATATGGGCAAAATGATAATTTTATCCTTTCGGGGGTAAATTAGTAATTTTTCTCCCCAACACCTGTCTAAACTAAGGGATTTTATTCATCATGAAGATGGATAAATATGAGAATTTTGTGTCGAAAAATTAAGTGGAAAAAAGTCAAATATATAAAGCATAAAAAGAAAAATGGACTAATCACAAAGTGACACTTGACAAACCTTATTATTTTATTATTTTCTATAAAAAAAATCAGCCCATTAAATCCCCATTTCTCTTTCCATATTCAGCCAAAGGAAGAACAAAAGGAAGAAAAGGGAAAAACAAAGAGAAAACAAAAACCTAGGTGGAAAAATCAAGGGAAAAGTGTGAAAATCTAAGAAATCAAGCTAGGTAAGTTGAAATTTCTTTAATTTTCCTTGATATCTACATTACCCATGCATTTCTTTTCATTTTCTATGGTTGAGAAGTATGATTTCATAATGAATTCAATTCTGATCAAATGGCTTTGATGAGAGAAATGATGTTGGAATTGGTTGATTTTGAGCTATGTTGATGTTTAGAGATAGTTATGCATGTTTAGAAGCAAAACCGTAAGAAAAATGTTCATTTTCCCTAGAGTTCTTCATTGGCCGAACCTAGCATGTTGTGTGTGTGTGAGGGATTATTTTTGTTTCAAGAAAAATGGCTTGGAAAATGATGAATTAAAGTGAGGAAATTAAAGAGGAAAAATCACGGTGTTAGTGCACTGTAATGGTCGAATTTTTCCATGAAGAAATGGAAAGGTTTTAATACTGAAATTGACATTATTTAAATGGTATTTGGTAAATTGAGGTATTAGAAAACAAAGAATGGAGCAATTTGGAGTCAAATCGGACGCGTTGGCTAATTTATCGGGTAATCGACCGAATTAGGTCAACACCGCGTTTAAGCGGTTAATCGAGTATTCCATGCATCCATATAGGAATTAGGTTAATTTTATACCTAATTAACACAAATGTAGTGATTAAATTATTGTGCAATTTGTCAAGGTGGTGAGCCCTCGAATAAAGGCAAGAAAATCACACCAAGGATTAGCAGTTGAAGTGCTCGAATTCGACTCTCGAAAAAATGTGAGTGAATTTGCATTTCAAAATGGTTTTGGGAAATATAAACATATTTGAATAAAATGCTTGAAGGATTTTTTCAATCTTCTTTAAAAAGAACGAGTACCATGGGAACAAGCTTTTCGTGAAATATTATTTTCACTGATGTGAAATTTGATTGTGTTGAATTATGTTCATCTATATGATGCTTACTTGTATTGTTAAGAAATTATGTGAATTTGATGTAATCGTGCACGTGTGGAGTGGGTAATGCACATGCCTGTAATGGTGTGCAAAGAGGGATGTTAAGTGATACCCCTCGTCGAGTAATTCTCCGCCCGGAAACTTAGAAGGGATATTGAGTGATACCTTTTGCCAAGTGCTCTGATAAATATCTCTTTTTACCACCAAGGACAACAAGAATGCCTTCCCGCTGCAGCGATAATCGTCGATTTTGCTATCTTGCTAGAATAAATTCCGGATTAAGTGGAAAGGGTTTAAATATTAGCTAGATCAAAATTGTCTCGTTTTCAACCAGTGCATCATGATTTTCAAATTTCCTGGTTGATATTGCTTGTTCCCTTCTAATGTTCGTTCACTGAGTTTCGTACTCACAGTTTTGAAAAATTCATGTTTTCAGTTTAGGAGACCGTTGGATCCTAGATCAAGGAGTTCCGATAGTCTCGTTTCTTGGGTATGCGTCTGGCATTCCATAGCAACTATTTTCTTGTAATGTCTCATCTGGAAAGTCATGGGTCCTTTTGTTGTGAATATGTGTATGCAATGTAAATTGCTAAAATACATGTCTTGAATACTGCATGTATTTTGTTGTTGATAATGCCATCATGGATTTGTTATTTTCATACTGTTGAAATGCGTGTGGCCGCATTGATTGACAAAACGCTTGGTAAAATAACTGAGATAGGCTTGCTTGGGCTTAGTGAGCTACGCTCATTGGGCTCGAGAATTTGGGTCGTGACACTAAGAATCCCTAATCACCATATTGCTTTCATCATGTCGACTACCCTAGTTCAGTGGCTGTAAACCCCAAACTCACCACAAACAACTATATTGCCTAGAGTTGATCTTGCTTATTGGCCTTGCCAATCAAGAATAAGGTTGGATTCATAAATGGCTCCATTTTTAAGCTTTCAATCACTTATGATATACATCGTGCTTGAAATAGATGCAATAACCTCATAGTAGTTTAGTTATTAGACTCCATCTTCCAACCAATAGCCTCTAGCATCTTCTTTATGGATTTTGCTACTAAGATTTGGAATTCCCTGTAACTAAACTATGCCCAACTTGATGATACCCATGTTTATAATCTTCAATACACATTTGGAAGTGCAACTTAGGGAACCAAAACAATAGATGCCTATTTTGTAAAGCAAAAAAGTATAATGGAAAAACTAATTGAGAGTGTGGAAAATGCAATGCTAGTTGCTTTAAGAAATTTTCTGATCAATACTAGAAAGATATGGTATTTAGGTTCTTCAATGGTTTGAATGAATCCTTTTCAACTATTTGGTCCCAGATTATTCTAATGGATCCAATACCAACACTGGATAAGGTTTACAGTTTGGTGCTGAGAGAGTAATCACAGAAAAATATGTTCTTGCAATCTCAACCTTTCTTTAAGTCTTCAGCAATGCTAGTTGCTGTTGATGTTAAGAGAAAGTCAAAAAAAAATATCTTACTTATACTCACTATGGGAAGAAAGGACATGTAAAGGAAAAGTTCCATAGGATAATTGGTTTTTAAGAGGATTTTACATTCACCAAAAGAAAGCCTTATGTGAAGAAAGAGGCAGCTATAAATAATGTCACTATAGCAGTTGAGACACAATCAGATGACAATTAAGCCAATCATGTGGAAGAGATAAGAGGTTCTAGTACCATGCCTTAGATGACAATCCTTAAGCAACAAGTTAATAGGTTAATGGATCTCTTAAATGACAATGGTCTAATCAGCAATGATAGTAAGAGCACCTTTGCAAACACTCAACCCAACAAACACTTACTTGTCAATTCTACCTTTACAGGTATAGTTTCCAATTACCTTTGCTTCAATACACACAATAATTTGCTAATTGAATTCAAGCATGTTAACACTATCATGATTAAGCAAAGACATTAGATCATGGACTTTGGTACAACTGATCATATAACCTACTCTTTAGATAATTTTGTTCAAGCTAATCTTATAAAGAATTGCTTTGTTCAACTGCCAAATGATAGAAAAGCATTAGTCTCTTATATAGGCATAGTTAAAATAAACTTTTCATTGGTTCTGATTGATGTCTTGTGTGTCCTAAGCCCTAAATTCAATCTGGTTTCAACAAGTAAGCTTACCTGCACCAAAAAGAATTTTGTGTTGTTTGCTGACTCAAATTGTATTATTTAGGACATTTTCTCTTGGATAATGATTGAGGTTGCTAGGGCTTTTTCAAGGTTATATTTGATGCAGAACAGTAAAGATGAACAAGATTTGTCTAGATTTTGTTTTAACAAAATTGTAAAGTTTCTTTTTGTTTTTTTAGTTAATTCCTATAAACCAGAAAACAAAAACAAAAGTTTTGATCTTCGGTACATAAGGTTAGGTCATGCACCTTTAGAAAGGATTAATGTAATCCACCAACATTATCCAATTGTTGACTGTTCAAATGACTTAATATGTGAAATTTGCCTTTTGGCAAAGCAAAGAAAGCTTCATTTTCTTGTTTATGTTCAAAGTACAAATGTTCCTTTTCAATTAATTTATGTTGACATTTTGGGACTTTATGAAGCCCCAACTCTGTTAGAACAAAGATATTTTCTAACTATTGTGGATGACTTCTCTTAATTCACTTGGATTTTTTTAAATGAGAAATAAGTCAATGGTCTTAACTATTATTCCTTCATTTGATACATATGTACAAAAATAGTTTAATGGCTCAATTAAGTGCATAAGATCATATAATTTGAATGAGTTTAAACTTACTGATTTTTTCATCAACACTAAAATTATTCATTAGTTGTCTTGTGTAGCTCTCAGCATAATGGTTTTTTTGAGAGAAAACACCAACACATTCTGATGGTTGCAAGAGCTTTAATACATCAGTCAAGTATCCCTCTTCACTTTCGGGGAGATGTAGTCCTTACTATAGTTCATATAATTAATAAGGCACCTAGAAAGGTAATTCACAACAAGTCACCATTTGAATTGTTACATAGAAAACCACCATCAGATGACCATTTTAACGTCTTTGGATGTTTATGTTTTATTTCCACCTTGACACAAAATAAAAAGAAATTAGATCCGAAAGCAAGCAAATGCATAATTTTAGGCTATCTAAATAATGTCAAAGGGTATATGGTATATAATCTTTTTGCACAAAAAGTCCTAATATCAAGAAACATTGTTTTTCATGAGTATGTGTTTCATTCCATTCATCAAGCAACAATATGCAGTTTGATGCATTTTATCAAACACATAGTATGCATGATGAATACATGGAACATTTTGATGTTAATTCACCACATTAGCTTTAACAACAACACACAACACTTAAATTGCATTCCTTTGAACCTTCTTCATCATTAAACCATTTTCTCCATTGAATTCAAATAACATTTCCCCAAATTGACCTTTAGTTGATAGCATACTACCTACTACAAATAGTGTGAGACCTTGTGTGAGACCTTGTCAAGCTCGTTAAAAGACGGTATTGTACCAAGTGGTACAACCAAGTTAATTTAAACCTTGAACTAGTTCAAATAGAAATTTTAAAAGGAATTAGAGAATTTTAAAACCCACAGAATGATTTAAAAGGGTGATTTGGACTTCAAAGTCTAATTTGGAGTCAATCAAGAAAATTGACCGATTAGGGGTAAAATGGTCATTTTGCCATTTAAAGATAAAGTGGAAATTTTTAGAAAAGATTTTGACTACATTTGATCAAAATTGATTATATGGAGTATAATATGAGGTTTGGCAGTGAAAAATTTTAAATTTCTGATATTTTTGGAGTATAGGGGCAAAACGATAATTTTACCACCCCGGGGGCAAAGTAGTAATTTTTCTTCCCAACACCTATATAAACCAAGGGATTTTATTCATCATGAGATGGATAAAAATGAGAATTTTGTGGTGGAAAATTAAGTGGAAAAAAAGTCAAATATATAAACTATAAAAAAGAAAAATGGACTAATCGCAAAGTGACACTTGGCAAACCTTCTTATTTTATTATTTTTTATAAAAAATTAGCCCATTTAATCCCCATTTCTCTCTCCATATTCTACCAAAGGAAGAACAAAAGGAAGAAAAGGGAAAAACAAAGAGAAAACAAAAACCTAGGTGGAAAAATCAAAGGAAAAGTGTGAAAATCTAAGGAATCAAGCTAGGTAAGTTGAAATTTCTTTAATTTTCCTTGATATCTACATTACACATGCATTTCTTTTCATTTTCTATGGTTGAGAAGCATGATTTTATAACGAATTCAATTCTGATCAAATGGCTTTGATGAGAGAAATGATGTTGGAATTGGTTGATTTTGAGCTATGTTGATGTTTAGAGATAGTTATGCACGTTTAGAAGCAAAACCGTAAGAAAAATGTTCATTTTCCCTAGAGTTCTTCATTGGCCAAACCTAGCATGTTGTGTGTGTGAGAGGGATTGTTTTTGTTTCAAGAAAAATGGCTTGGAAAATGATGAATTAAAGTGAGGAAATTAAAGAGGAAAAATCACGGTGTTAGTGCACTATAATGGTCGAATTTTTCCATGAAGAAATGGAAAGGTTTTAATGCTGAAATTGGCATTATTTAAATGGTATTTGGTGAATTGAGGTATTAGAAAAAAAATAATGGAGCAATTTGGAGTCAAATCGGACGCGTTGGCTAATTTATCAGGTAATCTGCCGAATTAGGTCAACACCGTGTTTAAGCGGTTAACAGAGTATTGCATGCATCCATATAGGAATTAGGTTAATTTTATACCTAATTAACACAAATGTAGTGATTAAATTATTGTGCAATTTGTCAAGGTGGCGAGCCCTCGAAAAAAGGCAAGAAAATCACACCAAGGATTAGCAGTTGAAGTGCTCGAATTTGACTCTCGAAAAATTGTGAGTGAATTTGCATTTCAAAATGGTTTTGGGAAATATAAACGTATTTGAATAAAATACTTGAATGATTTTATTCAATCTTCTTTAAAAAGAACGGGTACCATGGGAACAAGCTTTTCGTGAAATATTATTTTCACTGATGTGAAATTTGATTGTGTTGAATTATGCTCATCTATATGATGCTTACTTGTATTGTTAAGAAATTATGTGAACTTGATGTAATCGTGCACATGTGGAGTGGGTAATGCACATGCCTGTAATGGTGTGCAAAGAGGGATGCTGAGTGATACCCCTCGTCGAATAATTCTCCGCATGGGAACTTGGAAGGGATGCTGAGTGATACCTCTTGCCAAGTGCTCTGATAAATATGTCTCTTTACCACCAAGGATAGTGAAGACTTGGCGGTGTATATAATTGCTCATGATTTTATGTATATATGTGTGATTGTATGGTATGCGAATTGTTTTAAATTGAGGAAAAGAAAAGGGTTTAACACAAAACCCTCGTATGGTTAAGCGAAACCCTCGTTCTGAGACTGGTTATGATTACGCTTCGCTGCAGCAGAAATTCCTTCTTGCTACAGCGATAAATCGTTGATTTTGCTATCTTGCTAGAATAAATTTCGTGTTAAGTGGAAAGGGTTTAAATATTAGTTAAATCAAAATTGTCTCGTTTTCAATCAGTGCATCATGATTATCAAATTTCCTGGCTAATATTACTTGTTCCCTCTAACGTTCGCTCACTGAGTTTCGTACTCACAGTTTTGAAAAATTCATGTTTCCATATCAAGAGACCGTTGGATCCTAGATCGAGGAGTCTCGGTAGTTCGTCTCTTGGGTATGTGTCCGGCATTCTATAGCAACATTTTGTTGTAAATTCTCCACTGGAAGTCACAAGTCTTTTAATTTGTGAATATGTGTATGCAATGTAAATTACTAAAATAAATGACTTGAATAGTACATGTATATTGTTGTTGATAATGCCATCGTGGATTGGCTATTTTTATACTAGTTGAGAATGCATATGGCCGCATTAATTGACAAAGTTTATGGTAAAACAAATGGAGTAGGCTTGCTTGGGCTTGGTGAGGTACGCTCATTGGGCTCATTCGCTAGTCATGGCCAGAGAAATTGGGTCGTGACAAATAGTCTTAATGTTGATATAAGCACTTCTCAAGAAATAGAGGTACCAATTAGACAAAGCACATGGCAAAGACAACCCTCTAAGTACTTTGATGTATATTATGTTGACATACCTTCACAATCTAATTTTGTCACCTTTCGTCTAATAACCAAGCACCTATCAACTAAATAACTTTCACTTGCACATAAGGCATTTACCATTGCTTTATCCTATGTTCATGAGCCAAACAACTTTCACTTGCACATAAGGCATTTACCATTGCTTTATCCTATGTTCATGAGCCAAACTCTTATAATCAAGCTATAAATTATTCTCATTGGAGAGAAGCTATGGACTAAGAACTGAAAGCTTTGTAAGACAATGGTACATGGACCATAGTACTTCTGCCTTTAAATTCACATGTAATTGGCTGAAGTGGGTCCATAAGATCATGTTGAAGGCAAATGGCGAAATTGAAAGATATAAGGCAAGACTTTGTTGTGAAAGGGTACAATCAAATAGCAAGATTTGACTACTAAAAAACTTTTAATCTTATAGCAAAACAGCTTATTATCAGAGTGTTTTTTGCTCTAGTTGTAGCCAATGGTTGGTCTTTGTCACAATTAGATATTAATAATGCCTTCTTTAATGGTAATTTAGATGAAGAAGTCGATATGGAGATACCATAGGGTTCAGTTATCTAGGGGGAATGTCCAAAAAGATCTAAACTTGTCTACAAACTACAGCAATCCTATATGATTTAAAGTAGGCTTTTAAGCATTGGAATGCCAAACTTATTGCTTCACTCTTAGAGTTTGGATTCACTCAATCATTAGCAAATCATTCTTTATTTATTATGAAGACTTTTACTAGAAATTTCATTACTTTCCTTGTGTATGTGCATGACATACTCATTAGGAGTACATTTACTAGTGCTAAAACAGAAGTAAAAGAGTTTTTAAACTCAATATTCAAGCCTAAGAACTTTAAAGATGTCAAATACTTCCTTGTACTTAAAATCATTAACATACTAGAAGGAATCTCTGTAAGTAAGATAAAATACACCTTAAATCTTCTTGAAGATCATGGGATGTTGGGAGCTAAACTTATAAGCACTCCCATTGACTACAATTTTAAATTGCAGAAAGCAGAAGATAGAAAATTATTGAAGGATCCAACAAGCTACAAAGAACTCATAGGTAAATTGCTATATCTCACATTTAGCAAGCTTGATATATCTTATGCAGTGTAAATATTATCACAGTTTATGGACAGACCTAGTTAGATGCATTTGATGGCAACTCACAGAGTATTAAAGTATTTGAAAAATGCTCCTGGACAAGGAATTTTATGAATAGAAAATCAAATCTCAAGATCACAACTTACTCAAATAGTGATTGGGCCATATGCCCTCACAATAGGAAGTCAATCACATGACATGGTGTGTGTTTTAGAGACACTCTTATCAGTTGGAAATTTGAAAAGCAAGCAATTGTAGCTTACAATTTTCCTGAGGCAAAGTATCGTTCATGGCATCCACCTATTGTGAACTAATAAGGTTGAAACACTTGTTGATTGATTTTGGGATAGATCATGATGGTCTTATAAACTTATATTAGATGGTCAATTTGCTATTCATATCAGCAAAAATCCGATGTTTCATGAAAGAACAAAACACATTGAGAAATACTGGTACTTCATTCGAGAAAATGTGTCAATAGCTATAATTAAGCCTTTTTACATATCCATTGACTTGCAAGTAGTGATATCTTTACCAAAGCTTTATTATCAAAACAATTTTACAAGCTACTGGGCTAGATGAATGTTCATGATATTCACACCTCTTCTTGAGGGGGAGTGATAAAAAAGATCCAAGAATAAGTCCAAAATTGTTTAAAACTTGAGTAAAGTGCTACAGAGAAGAACAACAGAAAGAAGCTCAAGTCAAGAAGGAAGAAAGCTAGACTGAGCTATACACAATGCACCATTTAAGAGAACATCACTTGTGTGCAATGTTTTGTTTAAAGAAATCCAACCTCAAGCCTATACACATGAAACGCACCATTTCATTTATGTTAAGTTTAAAAGTTAGTGTTGTCAAGCCCAGCCCTAAATTATCTGTCAGGTTATACATATAGTTGACAACATGCCTGTGTACTAGAATATCTCGGTAAAATAGGTACAAGCCGGTATTGTACTTAAAAGTACAACTAAGTTGATTTATACCTCAAACTAATTAAATTACAAATTTTAAGATGAAATTTCAAATTTCACAGTCCAGGGATTTCTCAAAACAGTGACTCGGAGTTCGATGTCCAGTTTGGAGTCAAACGGGAGAATTGACCGATTATGGACAAAATGGTCATTTTGTCATTTTTGGACAAAATGGAGATCCTATTAAAGAATTTGATTACATTTGACCAAGAATAATTATATGAAATATAATATGATTATTGAAGCATAAAATGAAGTTTAGCAGTGAAAAATTGTAATTCTTAGTATTTTTTAGACACAAAGGTAAAATGATAATTTTACCACTGAAGGACAAAACGGGAATTTTTAAAAAAGATTTTGGTAACAATTGATCAAGATTAATTATTTAAATTATTTAGAATATAATTGGAGTTTGAAGAGTGAGAAATTTTCAATTCTCGAAATTTCTGGAGAATAGGAGCAAAACAGTAATTTTACCATACCAGGGGCAAAATGACAATTTTGCACCATCAATACTTGTCAAATTTGTGGAATTTAATTATGGTGGGAATGGATAAAGATGGAATAAAGGTGTGGTGGAATATTAAAATGAAAAGTCAAAATTTAAAAAAAAAATGGGCTAATGACATGATGCCACGTGTCATGCCTTTATTAATTTATTATTTTTCCTTTTTAAAAGGCACAAAAACCAGCCCATCTTCCACTCCATGGTCGGCCAAACCAGCAAGAAGAGAGAGAAAACAAAAACCAAACCCTAGAGGGAGAAAATCAAAGAAAAAGTGTGAATTTTCAAGAAAATTAAGTGAAAAAGGTAAGATTTTTTCTATTAAGCTTGAGTTTTCTTATTCTTAAGCATTTCTTCATGTTTTTCCATGCTTAAAATGCATGATTTCATGGTGAATCAAGGGCTGGTCATATGGGTCTAGAGAGAGAAAATTGTTGGATTGATTTGATTTTGATATATGTTAGTGTTTAGTGTTAGTTTAGCATGTTAGTAAACAAAATATATAGAAAAACATTCATTTTTCCCATTACCTAGCCTTAGCCGAATTTTCAAGTCAATGGTGAGGAAGAATGTGATGTTATTTTAGGTTATTTGATTATGAAATCATGGTTTTTGAGATGGAAATTAATGAATTATGGAAAGAAAATCGAGTAGGAAAAATTGTGACAAAGATGCACATTTTGGCCGAATTTTTTCAAGAAGGAATATGAATGTGGCTTTGCTGATTTTTGGGTTATTTGGCTAGACATTGGTGATTTGAAGCCTTAGAAAAAGAAATGGGATCAATTGGAGCTAAATTGGATGTGTATTTCAATTTATCAGGTAAAAGACCGAAATAGGTCAATACGGTGTTTAGGCAAAATTTAGACCTTTGCATTTCATACCATGCATTAGTGATCTAAATTAGTTTATTTCAATTTAAGGGCAACGTAGTAAATTCCTTGATTTAATACTGTGTCAAGGTGGTGTGCCTTTCGACAAATGCAAGAAAATTACGCTTGGGGATCACTAAGCTGAGTACACCCGAAATCCTAACTTTTGAAACCTGTGAGTAAACCTATCATCGTCTGAATTATCTAGAATAGTTTTTATTCAATTTTGTTGGTTTTGTGAAAAATAATTTTAATTTGGTGAATTACTTGTTTTATGAGAAAAATGAGGATTTTGTGAAATAAATTAAATTTACAAAAATAAATTGAAATTTTATAAAATTGATTTGAAAATCGAATATTTGATTTGGAACTAGAGTAATTGGAGACCATGTGATTTATTGTAAATTATGATTTGAATTAAATGGCTTGTGATAAATTGGCATGATTGGCTGAATTTATACTTGTGTTGAAAAATATGAACTATCTGTTTTGCCTTGATAAATTGGTTAGTGATGTAATTACCATGCTATGCCATTGAGATTTGATCAATTGATGGATTAAAGATTAGCTACTGTAGCGGCAGGGTTCTATAGACCAACCTATTAGAAAGGTACAGTAAACCCCATTATATTCTCACCTCAGTCGCAGAGGCGCGTAAGGTATCTCCTGAGGTGGGCTTTTTAAGTGCACTTCACGTTAACCACCACGTGAAGTGAGACTTAGTCAACGTCAAGGAACGACTGCTTTTTCAAAATAAAAATAAGTTTTATAATTATATAAAATTTTTCACAGCCTTGGCGGACTCGGTTAGATACCCCTGGTCCAGGTATCCTCGAGTATAGGATTTGGCATGAGCCAAGTTTTGAGAAATTCACGAGCCATATTGATTATTTGGTTGAAATGAATATTCATGTTGTGAAAAACTTGCTAAAATGAATTATTTTTCATTGTCTCCCTTTACTCGCCTTTAGATTATTTAGATGGTGTTTGTTTACTCACTAAGATTTTATAATCTCACCTTTTTTTTTTATCTTATCATTTCAGGGCGGGTTAGCCTGTAGATAACAGACATCGTCGAGAATTATAGTTGGCCATACTACTTTCAAAAACTGTAGGTTTACTGTCTTTACTACTTTTGTTCATTTGTGGGCCCATGTAGCACTGTAAATTAAATTTCATACTTTGGTTTTCCATATTATAGTTTGTATAAATATATTTAACTTTTATACTACTAAAAAAATCATTTTCAGAATACTCTATAAATATTAATTTGTAAGAAAATAGAATATTTTGTCGAATATTTTTATTTTATTTAAATGGTTATAATTTCATTTTAAATCACGTTTTAGACATTCAAATTTAATTTCGATGTCGAAATATGCATTTCTCGCTTAAGTACTACATTTTGGTCGAATTTGAAATTTTTGACGAAAAATGACCAAAATGCCCATGTGAAGTGAAATTTATTTTTCCACCGTTTTAAATCGGAAAAAGGCTTAAGAGCCTCTAAAATACGACATTTGGCAACGATTAACCACAAAGGAGATAAGAAACTGATACGAAAGCCTTACGAGGTCTCGATATGGTATTCGGAAGATGAGTACCTATCGAGACATCGCAGCGGTTGTCACGGACTCGATGATGGTTCCGGGTTGTGACAATTCTTGTGGAATCAGAGCTTTTGGTTTTAAAGATCAGAGTCTTTGGTTTTGAAACTGTTTTAAAAGTTGCAGTGCCAGTGTGGCCCCGAGTTGAGTTAGGTTAGAGTGAGTCACATGTGAGTGTCTGCATATAGAGTCTAAAGTCGACTAAACTTGCCTCGTTTCCTTTTCTAGAGTACCATGTCTCCTCAACGAGAACTTTCACCCCTCACTAGATCGATTGGGAGGGAAAGAGGACGTCTTAGGCAAAATCAACCAAGTCCTATAGAGGAGGAATCCGCTACATCTACATTTCGAGCAGCACCTGCTGCTGAACAGGCAGAGAGTCCCCCACATCTTCCACATCCTTCGCCACCTACCAGCATTCCTGCCATGCCACATAAGGTAGCACAGGCATTGGTAGCTTTCTTTATCGCTATGGCTGGTCAAGCTCAGGCTGGTCAAGTTCCACCTATAGTGCCTCCAACTACTCCTACAGTACCACTGATGTCGGATATTTCTATTTCTAAGAAATTGAAAGAAGCTAGGCAGCTAGGTTGCGTTTCTTTTACGGGCGAGTTGGATCCTACCGTAGCCAAAGACTGGACTAACCAAGTTTCGGAAACTCTCTCTGACATGAGATTAGAGAATGACATGAAGTTAATGGTGGCTACTCGATTATTGGAGAAGAGAGCCCATACTTGGTAGAACTCGGTAAAATCTCGAACTACTACTCCACTGACCTGGTTAGACTTTTTGAGGGAATTTGATGGTCAGTATTATACCCACTTCCATCAAAAAGAAAAGAAGAGAGAATTTTTAGATTTGAAGTAGAGGAATCTAACAGTAGAGGAGTACGAAGTTCGTTTTAACGAGCTGATGTTATACGTGCCTGATTTAGTGAAATCGAAACAAGATCAGGCTAGTTATTTTAAAGAAGGACTCCGTAATGAGATAAGAGAACGAATGACAGTAATAGGCAGGGATCCACATAAGGAAGTGGTACAGATTGCTCTAAGGGCCGAGAAGCTCGCAAATGAAAGTAGGAGAATGCGAGCTGAAATTGCAAAGAGAAAGAATCGGAGTGGATCTTCTAGTCAACAGCCAAAAAGGGGCAAGGACTCAATGGCTTCAAGAAGTACTACTTCTGCCCCAATAACATCTTCCCAACCTTTAGTTTCACAAACACAACAAAGGCCTCTGAGATTTAGTAGGTCTGAGATGACTATTTCTGAGAAGAGTTCTGGAGGTTCTGACAAATGCAGACATTGTGGGAAATATCACATCAGACTATGTAGGAAGCTTGTAAGATAATTTCATTATGATCAGCTAGGTCACTATAGGAGTGATTGCCCACAGTTAGGACTAGCCACTGTAGCTGTTCCATCTCCATCAGGCCTTACGAATATACAGAGGAAAGATTCCACTAAAGTACAACCAAGACAGGGAGTGACTATACGGTATGACGTGGTGAGTAACACCTCGGCATATCCACCTCCTAGACCACAAACTCGTACTTCGACAAGGGTTTTTGCTATAGCGGAAGACGAAGCACGAGTCCAACCTAGAGAGAATTAGTGAAAAGTTAGACATAGGTATAAAATAGTAATAAGATATGTGAATATTAAGTGATGAAAATGTAAATAAAGGTTTCAAGAATAATATAGTAAATGAGTTTATATGGAATATTGTAATGAAACTTTCTTAATATATATTGTGGAAATCGAAGTTCGAAAATGCTAAGGATGTGCATGAATCAAGCCTCTACATTACATAAAAGATAATTGAGGAAAAATGATGACTCTTAAGAATTGTGATATTGCATATGATGCAATGATCAAGTCAAAATAAATCTTTGAAGCATTAATGAGATTATAGGGCATATACAAATATATGGAGTTGATATTATGATCAACTAAGTGAAGAATGGTTCTTAGTGGTTTCAGATTCAAACTTGATATAGATGAAAAGTTAATTCCCCCATCAGTTCTTTGAGTTCGCTAAATGAAATTTTGATGTCAAAATTTTTATTTTAAGGGGGGTAGTGTTGTCAAGCCCAGCCCTAAATTATCTATCAGGTCATACATATAGTTGACATCATGCCTGTGTACTAGAATATCTCGGTAAAATAGGTAAAAGTCGATATTGTACTTAAAAGTACAACTAAGTTGATTTATACCTCAAACTAATTAAAATAGAAATTTTAAGATGAAATTTCAAATTTCACAGTCCAAAGATTCCTTAAAATAGTGATTCGGAGTTCGAGATCCAATTTGGAGTTAATCGGGAGAATTGACCGATTAGGGACAAAACGATCATTTTGTCATTTATGGACCAACTTATTAAAGAGGCACGGTAAACCCTATTATATTCTCACCTCGGTCGTAGAGGCGCGTAGGGTATCTCCTGAGGTGGGCTTTTGGAGTGCACTTCACGTTAACCACCACATGAAGTGAGACTCAGTTAACGCCAAGGAACGATTGTTTTTTCAAAATAAAAACAAGTTTTATGATTATATAAAATTTTTCACAGCTTGGGCGGACTCGATTGGATACCCTTGGTCCAAGTGTCCTCGAGTACAAGATTTGGCATGAGCCAAGTTTTGAGAAATTCACGAGCCATATTGATTATTTGGTTGAAATGAATATTCATGTTGTGAAAAACTTGCTGAAATGAATTAGTTTTAATTGTCTCTCTTTTCTCACCTTTAGATTATTTAGATGGTGTTTGTTTACTCACTGAGATTTTATAATCTCACCTTTTTTTTATCTTATCACTTTAGGCCGAGTTAGCCTATAGATAGCAGACATCGTCGAGAACTATAGTTGGCCATACTACTTCAAAAACTGTAGGTTTACTGTCTTTACTACTTTTGTTCATTTGTGGGCCCATGTAGCACTGTAAATTAAATTTCATACTTTGGTTTTCCGTATTATAGTTTGTATAAATATATTTAACTTTTACGCTACTAAAAAAATCATTTTCAGAATACTCTATAAATATTAATTTGTAAGAAAAAAAATATTTTTGTCGAACACTTTTATTTTATTTAAATGGTTATAATTTCATTTTAATTCATGTTTTAGACATTCAAATTCGAAATATGCATTTCTCGCTTAAGTACTACATTTTGGTCGAATTTGAAATTTTTGACAAAAATGACCAAAATGCCCTTTGTGAAGTGAAATTTATTTTTCCATCGTTTTAAATAAGAAAAAGGCTTAAAAGCCTCTAAAATACGACATTTGGCAACGATTAACCATAGGGGAGATAAGAAACTGATACGAAAGTCTTGCGAGATCTCGATATGGTATTCGGAAGATGAGTGTCTATCGGGACATCGCGACGGTTGTCATGGACTCGAGGATGGTTCTTGGTCGTGACAAGTGTAGTTAGTTAACAGTATAAATTAAAATAGTTAGTTTTCTGTTTTTATTAATTACACATTGCCCTATGTATATAAGACAATGTACAAATAACTTTTCAATAATGAATTTTTCTAAGACTTGATCAAAATTCCCTCAACCGACTTAACTTTTCCCGATTTTTCATAATTGTCACATCTCTTGATCTCCTTCTAAATATTTATTATAATTGCTAAATTATTTCATTGATAAATGTTGTACATTGCTCCAATATTATATTGGCCCCAACTGTTGATGATATTAATGGGAAATTACATGAGGGAAGTCCAAGCTATTTCAAGAAGTCTGACTATAACTTCTTCTTAACGGTGGAATGTCTTGAAACAGCTGCTGTAACTCTTGACCATGATGTAAAGGAACATCTTGCTAGGAAGGCCTTCAATTTCCTAAGCTAAACAAAGTTCCAACATCTTTTGATTTAAGAACCGTTTGTTTGAGGACTTGAGGTGAGCTTATCATTCAATTAAGAGGCTAGAATAGGCTCTTTTAATGAGATATTACTTAAATAAATATAATTTTTTAATTTTTATTGTTTTTAAAAATTTTGAAATAATTTCCTTGGTTTAAATACATACACAAATAAATAAATAGAAAAACAAATTATTTTTATTTTTTCTTATTATTCAAAGAATTTTGTAAAAAATATTTTTTTTTCAAATTTAAAATATGTCTGAAAGAAAGAAATTAAATACATAAATGAAAAAAAATAAAATTAAAGAAGTCTAAAAACAAGAGAAAAATGGGTAAAAGAAAACATACCTTAATAAGTTTGAAACCAAATCAGAGAGGCCCCGATGCTATTGGGCTTGAGTGGTGTAGGAGTAGGGATCGGGTCGGTCGGATCCGGCTCAAAACTATTTTTCCTTCCTCCTTTTCTTCGAAACAGTGTCGTTTTGATGCTCAGAAGTGACCCTCAAAACGGCGTCGTTTATTGGAGTATAAACGTAACCAAAATCTGAATTTTTTTTTCTTATTTTTCTTCCTCCGTCTCTAGGTTTCCCTCCCCTGTTTCTGCCCAGAGCCCGGCGCGTGACTGTCACCAGCCGCCGTTCATCGGTGTCAAATTTCTGCCCCAAGTGCACCTCCTTACTCCTTTAGAGCCGCTTATGCCTTTAATCGGACAACAAGGGCTCGGATTTCCCTAGATCTAGAAAAGAAATCCCAAAAATAAACCGTATTTTTTTGCTGATTTTTCTTTTTTCTTTCCTCTTCTGGAGAAGGGGTTGTTTTGGAGTTTTTCCCCTTTTTCCTTTTTTTTTTTCAGTCATTACTTTTTGTTTTGTATTCTTTTAATTTTTTGTTTCTATTTTATTATTTTTTGTACCGGGACCTCATCTGAAAGTATGGATTGAAGTGTGACTTGATCTTGAAATTAACATGCAGTCAACTAAAGCATCAATTTTCATAAGACAGTTGTGCTCAGCTGCACTTGTAATTTTTTTTTTTTTAATTGGACGAGGGGATTCAAACCTGTTCTTTAGCAAGGGGATAATGTGCCAATCAATGAGTTAAATGTCCGGGTGTAACTGCACTTTGTAACTTGTTAACAGCCAACCTCAGCATCTCTCCTACAATATCTCTCATGTGTCGGACGAATCCACCTTTTGCAATTTCATTTTTCTAACAGTTAAGGCCCCGGTCGACAGAATTAAGGAGAAGGGAAAGGCAAACGGCATAGCAGAACGGGTAAAAAAGAAAGAAGCGAAAAGTCCACAAAACCCTTGACATCTGATAAAATGCCATTTATAGGTTAGGTTAGATTGGACACACAACTAGCAGTAACCGTTTACGCCACTCTCCAAACAAGCCTTAAAGAAATTCCGCGGGACGCAACGGACCAATTTGGCGGGAATACGCGTGTCATGCATCGGTAGCAGTTCCAGCTCAGATTTCCCGCCAGAAAAACCCTCCTATATACTCCCCCCTCAATTCGCCCCAAACCTTCCCTCATTTCCACTCCTCCTTCTTGCCCCACCTCCTCCTGTTTCCCTTGTGTTTCTCTGTAAGCGATGAGTTCCTCCGATTCTCTCAAATCGACCCCTCTGCAATCCAAAAAATCTCTAAACCTAGCCTGCGAATCTCCCGTTTCAAAAACCCCAGAAAAGCACGCCCCCCTCCTCCCCAACCGTGCTCGTAACCGTGGCGTCGCCCTCTCCATCAAGGAGATCCGGCAAGTGGCCCAGACCCGGGCCAAACCTTCGACCGACCAGATCAAATCGGCTCGGAAACAGATCTTATCCTGGCCCACCGAGTCTCCGGCACCCAAAACCTCCGGTGACCGTCCCGATAAACTCCCTGAAAAGTAAGTCCCATTTCTTTTATTATTTTTATTTCATTTGAGAAAATGGTTATTCTTATTGATTGAATACTTGTTGGACAGGTACGAGATATTGTGTGAGTTTTTCGATAGCTTGGACTCTGCAATCCGGCTGATAAAATTGAAGGGGTCAATGCCAACGTTTACTAATATCAGCCCCAAAATAGAGTGTTTGACGGAGAGGTAACTTCACTTAATCTTGTCAAGTAGCGCTAATTAATGGGTTTTTTCTGTGTCATTTGGTTTATTTACTTCTATACGTTTGGCGGTTTGATGTTGATTTACAGAAGGTTTTCATTTGGTCACTTGGCTCAGTTGAAGCATATATTACCAGAGGTGATTGAGATAAAGAGAATGCTGATCTTTGATGAGAGGACTAGTTGCATGAAACCAGATCTCCACGTTAGCATCATTGTGGATGCGATTGACTGTGGGGACAAGTCAAAATTAGGAACTAAAAATCTGAATGTTAGGAGGGTTTTTCGAGCTCGGCTTGTGGATTTTCTCAAGGCTCATCCTGAGGTATTCATTTCTGTTTAGTAATTTTGGTTGTGCATTTCTTTGCTCTGTTACAGATTAATAATCGTTTATTAATGTTGCACTTTTGTTTGCATGAGCATATGCAAAACGTATATGAAAACTTAACAGCATGACAACTTGCAAGCCATTAGCTTCAACTTATTAGCATCAAACAGTTGCCTTTGTTCATAAGGCAGCAAAGGTATTATAACGTCAAAGTAAGATAAACACTGTATATTTACTATTCAATATTCACATTCACACAATCATTGCAACTGGCATCTACCTAGATCTAAAATCTGATGGATATTTAACACAGCCATGAATTGTGGACAGGCATCCCCATTGAAGGGAGCATATTATGTGTATACATAACATAAAGGAAGTATTTGGTTTGGGGTGATCACCTCAAAATCCATGGCAATCTGTACCTTATGATTAGATCACCTTGTTTGGTAGGAACTTGGTGATCCTATATGACAGCGATGTTAGATCACTGAGGGTGATTAGATCACTAACTTGAGAGGTAATTTATTTCCCATCCAAAAGGGTGGGGAAATCTTTTCACCTAGTTTTATATGCATGATTTAAACCTTTTTAACATGAGCATAAAAAACTTGCTTCCTACCAAAATAAAAAAAAAAAATTTACACATATAATACTAAGTTTTTACTTTTTCAAGTGTTCTTTGTATAACTACAAGGATAGTACATAGTTTTCCACATTTTCTTTGATTATGTATATAATCTTTGTTTATTCACTATTATCTTGATAAATTAAATACATTTTCGATTCAAAGTTTTTTCATCTAATTTAAGAGGTTAGAAGTTAGCTTATCAAAAATAAATATATTTCTCATATTCTTTTATTGATTCAATTAATTAAACTTATTTAAGAAATAAAATATTAACATTTCACAAATTGTTATGTTAATATAACATTAAAATTATGAATAATTTTTAACTTTTAGAACATGGTTTTTTACTTAGTTTGGTACTTATTACTGATATTTGATTTTTATATGATACCAAATTGGTGATTTCTGATCCCTAGTAATTAATGATTACTAACTAGAATTGTACCAAACATGGTTATCTTAAATTACTGATAATGGCATTACCACAGTAATAAGACCACCCCTGTGATTAGATCACTGTGATCTCGAAAGGTGTGCTGTTCCCTTGTACAAATGTGGATCAGTCGAAGAATTTCGTCTGTTTGGTTGCTTCATCCACCCCCAAACACTACCAAAGTAGTCCAATATAATCTACTATAAGGCAGAAAGGACTTGTCTCAAACCTCTCAGATGCCCAAAAGTTGTAGATGCTTCTTTTCCACATGTTTAAAATGGGCACACAGTTGCAACCTGGCAGGAAAAACATGTTTGCCTCCTCTTGTTTCTCAATTTTTTTGTTATGCATGTTTATATACGAATTGGCTATGTTGAAACATTTGGAGCATTACTTTGGGTTTTAGTTTTGACATTTCTAGTTGACTTTGAGATTTCTTTTCTTTTTTTTTTTTTGTGGGAATTGAATTTTAACTTTTTGGCTTGGAGTTTACTAGCTATAAAATGAAGTTATGAAGCCGTAAAAGACTAGCAATATAAAGCTGTTCAAGTATCATGTTGTGTTGACTTTAGTTATAGTGTTTTCAGGGTGATGACATTCCAGAAGATGACCTACCAGAGCCATTCAATCGTTTAAAGCAGAATCTGCGATTGAACATGATCAAAGAACCTATATCGTTTTCATCTGATGAGTCATCAACTGATTCACTTACAGAGCAGCAATCATTGACAGGACAAGGTGAAGTTATTCAGGAGGAAACTCGACCACAGCCATCCAATCACTCAGATTCCAATTCAAAAATGTCTATGGAGACATTAGCTGATGTAGTTAATGAGGAGCAACCTGTGGTAGCATCTCATGTATCTCAATCATTTCGAAAGCGCTTTTCCCAGAAAGTCACAAGAAAAGCTCAGGAGGCTGTCCAAAAATGTTCAAAGGTTTCCCTTCAGTCTTCAAATTTTCAAGCTCTAGAGATATGTGCTGATGGATTTGCCTTCGGTGATGAAACTAGCTCTGCTTCGACTCGATCTCCAACTAAATTGTTATCTGAACCAACTACGAGGGAGATGAGTCATAAAACTTGCCTACCTGCAACTCCAGTTAAAGAGATAAATCCCTTGGAAGCTGAAGATGGGTCCCCTACAAAAGTTGGCACTATTCTGTCCACTCCTGCAAAACTAGCTTCAACTCCTGCTAGGTTAATGACTGCCACCCCTACTCTACAGCCAAGGAAGAGATGTTACATGAGCCCAGATGAGGTTTCTTCCAGTTCATCAAATAAGCTAGTTAGGCGGCCACCACGTACTAGGTCCTTGAAATTTGACACTCCTGTGAAGGAAGAGAATATTGTTGATGAAGTACAGGAGATGGCGGGCAAACCGCTTGATGATGACGAAGATAATGCTCTTTCAATTCTGCCTGAGAGCCTTCTGCATTCAGTAAGCCCGCTACGAATTCTCTTGGCTATCATCCTTTTTAGAGCTTGAATTCCATCTGCATGCTTTACTAACTAGTGCAAGATATTGGTCACCTAATGTTAACTTACCCGCACAAACATTATTTTGCTCTTTTCTAGTTGTTATCCAGTAGATTTCTTGGCATCATTTAGCATGACATCTAGTTGGAAGTGAACATTGAATAGTGCATGGAGCAGTAAGGGTTAGGATTTGATTGCATGAGTGCATGGATGGCAGATCCCGAGGCATTTTGGTCATTTATTTGATTCAGCACCTGCTGCAGGGTCTCTGACTCTCAGGTGGATTCTCTTGTCACTACATGATTTCCTTATTGTATGCTGTGAATGGATGACTGGGGTGGCTTCTATGTCCGTAGCCATCATCAGATTGGTATCAAGGACCTTTTGACAGATTGGTGCTGGGTTTGTGGTTATGCAGTACTTTAAATTGAATATTGTGTTATGTGGCTGGTAACATTATGTCTGATGCAGTATTTTAATAGTGGTCTGTGTTATGCACCAATATTCCTATATCATCAGATGGGTTTGAGTCCTGTTGGTTGTGTCCTGTTTTCTTTACTATGCTGTGTATGAGGCTGAGTGTTGCTGTGTAATATCAGTCGTGTTAGGTGTTTGAATGCTTAGTTAGAATGTGACCTGTTTAGACAGGTCCACTATGGATCTGTTCTGCATGCTCTCTTGTTTTGACCAAAATTGCATCCACTTAGGATGATCAATAAAGTTCTAATTGACGGAGCCAAGAAAAAAAATGTAACCATTTATTATCTTTGCAGATAAGGGAGAAAGAGAGGAAAGCGATTGAGGAGCGAGATCCTGCAATCTCTCGAGCAAAGAGGCGACAACAGATGATTGCCTGCCTACCTAAGCTCTTCAACATGATTCACTATCTATTTCAGTCAATAAAGCGCTCTGTTATTACCAAAGAGGAGCTTATGCACAAAATAATTGCTGGCCATTGTGATATTGTTGATAGAGGTAAGCCTTTTTCCTAAACAGTAAATCGTTAGTACCTCATGGTATTTGTTTGGTTTAGGAAAGCATTAGCTGAGCTAATTCTTTAACTGTTTCACAGGAGAAGTTGATGAGCAGCTAAAACTGTTGCTAGAGCTAGCTCCGGAATGGATATCTGAAAAGCAGTCCTCTGCTGGGGATTTACTTGTTTGGTGAGTCTAATATGGTTGATACTTGATCTTGGCACTTTTTCCCCCATTTGGCATGGTCACGATTGCAGATGAGTGTGCACATATTTTATTACAAAATCTCAAAAAAGTAGGTATTTTGTAAGACATTTAAAAAAATGGCAACATATGTTTGTATGTTTATTAGATAAATCACAAAGTACGTTTTTATGTTTTAGAAAATGCTTCTAACTGATGGACTTGGCTATCTTAATTTATTTTCAGCATCAAGAAAGTGTCAAGCCCAGAGTCAATAAGAGTGCGGCTTCAAGAAGCAAATTGAATGGGAGGATTAGTGCTCAATTCCATTAAATTATTCAAGAAATCAGATTGACAGCTGGAATTCAAGTTTCAGTCTAAATTCAGTTTTTTGTAAATTTTTGGTTCAAGGTTGTTTTATGTATGACCATACTTAGGTAACAGATGTAGGAAGGTAAGATGAAATCTACTATTGAGTTTGATTCACCATGTCAATACAAGTGATTGTTGTTGGCTTTGTGTTTAAAGTTGCCAAAAGAGAAATGAATCATTCCGGAGCCTGCCAAATTATTTGAGATGATTTATTAAGCATGCAACAACAGATCAACGTAAATGAGTTTTTGATACTGATCTGTAGGTGCTTGTGGCTACTGTGTTAAAAACAAATCAACTTCGGAATAGAGTAGGCCAAATTATTTAGCCAATCCTATACTGGCTGAAGCTCTTTGATGTTTCGTTCAGGGTACCTCCTTTTCTCCTGATGTTAGGTCCTCCTTGTCGGTTACCTCTGGCCCCTGACAATGTGAAGAAGATTGCTCTTGGGTATTGATGTAAGCCTGATCTCGATCCTTTCCCCACAACAGCAAGTATAAACCAATGATAACGAGGACTGCTCCCAGTATCCTGAATGATAAAACAAAAATTAAAGAGCATCATCCACGGGATTGTCTGGTGCTTCTGTAATTACCAAATGAACCTTTGCTTTACCTGCCCGCGTATAGTTTTTCACCAAGAATAAAGTATGCTAAAATAGCCACCATAACTGTTGATAGGGGAGAAAACATGGAGACAAAGACTGGCCCTTTCTCTTTCATGCACCAAAACTGAATGAAGATAAAAATACCAGAGCATACAATTCCCTGGCATTCAATTTCATCCTACCAGGATTAGAACAATGTTTTGAACAAATATGTAACAAAATTAAGTTGTTCTAACAGCCATGAAATTGCTTACAGAATATGTAATGGCCCAGAAATGAATACTGAACATCTTGATCGACCATGCTTTTGGTTTGTGCTGTAAGAACACAGCAAAGACGGCTGATTGTCCGCCTCCAATACAGTCCATCCATGCTGTCAGTGACAGTTGCGCAGGATATTTCTTCAAAGCAACTGCCTACAAGGTCCACATGCATTTGCAATGCCTTAAACTCAGGAGAATTTCCACAATCATCTTTTACTTTTTAGAGATTATATCCTCTGTGACTTCTTTTTATCTAGTAAAACTGCATGTTTCTTTTACAGTTAACACAACTCAACTATGTGATTTTCGTTGAAGTGACTACCTGCATAATGAACCATACAGCCCATGATATGCAACTAGCAATAGTAAGGATTGATCCTTTCACCGAGTTCTCATGAACAGAAGGAAGTCTTTCCATGTGAATTGGAGCAGTCGACAAGCTGTGAACTGCAGGTCCTTTGTACAAAGTGATAATCATGACACCTGCCAAGGATGCTAAGGTTCCAAGGATTTTAGCTATCCCACGAGGGCTCCTGACATTAACAACCTCCATCCTGGGCCAAGTAGGTGAAGAAAATTGATTGTTCATGAAATCTCTTATGCAATTATAATATTTGAAGTATAGAGTTCTGTGCTATGTGCTATGGAGTCTTATCCCTACCTGAGTATGACGGCTACTACGAAAGTTAAGGAAGAAATGGTGTTGGACACAGATACAATGAATGTTGGAGAAGAGTATCTCAAGCTTGCATAGTACATGTTCATGGTGAAGCCCACTCTGTTTTTCCATTTAAGAAATCTGTAAGTACTTTTAACTTTTATGATGCAAATTAAACTTTGGCACTTATTTGCATTTTAAGAGCAGAAGATTATTTATGGCCTACTCAACCCTATGAGGGAAAGCAAAAATAACTCCAAAAACAGGGCGACTGTCATCTTTGGCCTTGATTTTCTGCACAAACATAAAACATCAACCTTGTTATAATAGTAAAGCTAAATACATTTTGATTTTATGGCGCATAAGTATAGCCAGGTAGAAAGTTGATGAGTACTATCAATTTGTACCAAACCTTTCATGGAAATAGGCAAAAGGAGACATCAGCAAGCCAGCAAGGATATACCGATAAGTTACATAGACATGAGGATTCAGCCCTTGATTGAAGGAAGCTTCCACGATGAAATATAGAATTGTGTAACTTATCTGAGCTAGAACCATACTCAGATGTGGCTTATATCTTGCCAGAGGCACCTTGAATGCCCATGCCATATTGTGTGTATGGTGGAACCTCTTTGCTTCCTGTTTGCTTATAAATGGAACAGAAACCCGTCTATACGGATCTCCTGCAGATACGGTTTTGCTGTTTAATAGGTTGCTTCGTTCTCTCCGGTGTTTTTGTGAGCTCTCTTCGATGCTCTCTTGCTTTGTTGTCTGATTTTTGTAGCAGTAATTTTTTGTGTTAGGCTGCCATGCTTTTGAGCAATTGGCCTGTTTCTGTTTGGCTTTGTTTTGTTAGGTTCTTTGCTCTACGGGGCTACAAATTTCTTTTTGAGTAGCAGGTTCTGGTGGGTAATTGTACTGTCTGCTTCACCCTCACTAACTTTTAGACCATGAGAGTCTCTTGTGAAAGCTTGAGACGCAAAACGGCATGATAGTGATAAGAATAATAAAAAGAGAAAATTGTGAGTAATAACTTTCATAATAAAGTCACTTCAAAAATAATTTTTATTATAATTTTAATTATTTTTAAATAATTTTTTATATGACTTAACAAGAATACTTTTTAAATCATTTAATTTAAATTAAATGATCTCGGTTTCTTTTTCCTTTCCCGTCATTCAGATAAAAATTTTAAAATTAAATATTGATTTAGCTATCTCTCCATCCAGCTCTCCAATGTCATCAGGATATATATCTCGTCGTTTAGCTCTCCAATGCCATCAAGGTCTATATCGCCATCTAACTTTCTCACTATCCCAAAGTGCAGAGATGACAACAAAGTATTTGTTATGGGTTCTTGGGTTTATTGTTTTATATTCATAGAATGCAAAAGTTGATGGGTAAATTATATGAGTTTGGAAACTTAAATCTAGCTGGGAGTAACGAAATCAATCAGTTTATAGACAATGCGTGAATATTTGTTAGGCATTGCATCACTAGATATTAGGATGTGTGACTGGATGTTAGGAATCGTAACCTGTTTATTTGGCATTACGTAACTGAATATTAGACAATGTGAAACTAGATAGGAGGCAATGCGAAAGTAGATTATAGGAATTGCGTGAGTTGTGCATTGCGTGACTTGTTTGTAGGCATTACGTAGTTTGTTATAGTAATTGTGTTGCTTTATCTACCTAATGTTGAAACTGATTATCTACTAATTTAGTCCCTTAATAACAAATTCTGTAAAATTAAAAGAGAATTGGGAATGCTTAATAACTAATTCAGTCCCATTAATTCCACTTATATCAATGTAGAAAACCATCCAGATTCGATTGACACAGAACTTTGAATTTCTCTTTAAAGCACTTAATGCATTTATTTACAAACTAACCATATTCATCAGAAAACAAGCCTAAAACCATTAAACACCTTGCCAACAGTCAACATTCATGCCTATAGATAAAGGGAACCATTATCCATTTTAATCAAAATAAGCTGAAGGAAAATCTCAAAATTCTAAGAGCATCCAAACATTTCAGAGTCGAAAATGAGAAAAGTGTTGCTGCTGAAGAGGATATCTCCGACAATGTTTCAACATATCTGGTCAAAATTGATGAACCAAATTGATACAAAATATGGACTAAATAACTTGGTTACTTACCCTAATTTCTTAATTTTCTATTTATATAAGAGAAACAAACGTGAATGGATGTTAGGCATTGCATGACCTATCATTAGGTATTATGAGACTGGGTTATAGGTGCTGCATGAATTGTGCAATGCATATCTTCTGTTAAGACATTGCGTGACTGGTTTGTATGTATATCATGACTTGTTGTTATGTATTGCGTGACGTTGAGCCAGTACGTGATTGGTTATGTTGGCATAACGTGAGTAGATATTAGGTATCGAGTGACTTATTATTAAGTATTGCGAGACTAGGTTATAGGCGTTGAGTGAATTATGCAATGCATATCTTGTGTTGAGACATTTCTTGACTACTTTTTATGCATGCGTGACTAGTTTTTCTGCATTACGTGACTTGTTATTATGTATTGCGTGACATTGGGCCATTACGTGATTGGTTATGTTGGAATAATGTGAATGGATATTAGGCATTGAGTGACTTATTATTAGGTATTGCCAGACTAGCAATGCGTGACTTACGTAATTCATCTCCTGTTTTGAGGCTTTTGTTCACTAGTTTTTAAGTATTGTGTGAATGTGTATTAGACATTACAAGACTGACTTTATGTTATTCCGTGACTTAGGAATTGCGTAAGTGGTTTTTATGCATTGAGGGCAATTTTTGATTAATTGACTGATTGTGACAATTATTTTCTGTCAAATTTCATCGACCTACTAAATGTAAAGCTTATGATTACACACAATGGTCTTTGGGTCAATGACACTTACAAGGGTGGTGAGAACGAGTGAGGGGTGTTGGGAGTAATTTGTCATGTTCGAGCCTAGTGAAGTTGGTTGAAGAGGTTGTTCGGGTCAACTCACATAATAATAAATCGAGCTACATGCATCGTTCAGTCATGTCACAGGGGTTTCACATGTAGTTATCAGGGATGATGAAGATGTTGTTGACTCCATTAGTTTTTGATGATAACAAAACATTCCTATGTCATTTGTGTCTAACATTTCTAACTAAGTGTGCAAGGGAAATAACTACAAAGAAATAATACTTCTATCTTCCTAATAAGCACTTGAAGATGTGATTTGAATACAAAACAAGGAAGATCAGTATTGATGAAGTCCCTTAATATGTCAAGGAAGATCATTTGCTGAACAAAGGTCAAAGTGGAGAAGTGAAAGGGTGAAGCTTGGTGAGAAACAGAATCAAGTTAGTCGACCAAGATAATGGGGTTAGTTGACTAAGCGATCACTGGAATCTGTATCTGAAACAGAACCAACTTAGTCGACCAAGGGAAAAATTTTAGTCGACTAAGTGCTCTCTGTCTGCTACATCCGCCAAGCCACTACAAGACAAGAAAACAGCTAGAATCTTCCCTAAACTGTTTCTAACGGTCATAAATGTCCCAACAGCTATCAGACCAACTTCTCCAACTATAAAAGGATCTTCAAATGCCAAAGAACCAATTTTTGATAACTTGAGACAACTTAAGAGAATCTTTGACACACTTTGGCTTCATACTCAAAGACACCATCATATTCAAGCCAAAAAAGTAGCAAAACCTGAAAATTCTTTGTACTCTTCATTGAACCTCAATGCCTATTCTTTGTATTTGTGTTTAGCACTTAAACTTGTACTACATAGATCAATCATATGATCACTAGGTACTTTCCTCTTTCTATCTTTGTATTCTTAGAGTGAGTGTTTCACTCTAAGTGTTTGCATCAAGCAAGGTGTGCTTGGATGCTTGTGGGTTCTAGTTTAGCCCATGAAAAACTAGAGAAAAGGTTGTGGTTGAGCCTTGAAAAAGCACATTGGGGTTTTAGTTTAGCCCGGGAAAAACTAGTGATAGGTTGTGGTTGAGCCTTGGAAAGCCACATTGGGTTTTAATTGATCCCGTGAAAAACTAGTGTAAAGGTTGTGGCTAAGCCTTAGAAAAGCCATTGTAAAAGCTTGGTGGAAGCTTGTGAATTCCACCATCTTAGTGTTTGATTTGAAAATCCTTGGTTGGATAATCAAGGTAGTGGATGTAGGTCTTGGACCGAACCACTATAAATACCTTGTCCATTGTTTTCATTGCTTCTTCATCTTCATTTTGAGATAAAGTCTCAATCCTCCCAAAAGAACCGAGATAATACTATTCACCCCCCTCTAGCACCTATATTTGGGATCAACAATTGGTATCAAAGCTAGCTCTTTGCATACAAGGTCTAACACCCTTAGAGAGGATCCAAATGGCTCAACAAAAATCAGTTGTAGTTGAGGGACAATCAACAAACAGACCACTTCTGTTTGATGGCTCTAATTACCCTTATTGGAGCACTAGAATGTCAATTTACATTAGAGCCATAGATTATGAAATGTGGGATGTCATCACAGATAGTCCCTTTATTCCCTCAACTGTAAATGTGGTTACAAATAAGTTAATGCCTAAGCCAAGGTCTGAATGGACTGAGGCTGAAACTAAGAAGTGCATACCAATTTTAAGGCAATCAACACCATACATTGTGCCTTAACTCCCACTGAGTTCAACAAAGTCTCAAGTTGTACAACAGCTAAGCAAGTGTGGGACAAGTTAAGAATAATTCATGAAGGGATTTCTCAAGTTAAGGAGTCCAAAATTGCTTTCTTGACCCACAACTATGAGATGTTCAAAATGGAACATGGTGAAGACATCACCAGCATGTTTGATAGGTTCACAAACATTACAAATAAGCTTAACCAACTAGGAAAACATATCCTTGAGCATGAGCTTGTGAAAAGACTTCTTAGGTGTCTACCTAAGTCTTGGAAGCCAAAGGTGACTGTCATCCGAGAAGCCAAAGATTTGAACATCATCACACTCGATGAAATATGCGGGTCACTCTTCACACATGAGCTAGAGCTCAAGGAAGAAGAAGAAGAAGAGGATAAAAGAGAGGCAAAAGAGAAGAAGAAGAACATAGCACTCAAAGCTAGCATCTTTGAAGAAGAGTTGGAAGAACTCTTATGCGATGATAATGATGAACTTGCACTTGTTGCAAGAAGATTGAGAAAACTAATGGGAAGAAAGAATCGAAAATTTGTAAGAAAATTCTTTAAAAGGGATCAAGGTCCTTCATGGAAAAAAAACAAGAATGAAAGTAGTAACAAGGAAAAAGTGATCTGTTATGAATGCAAAAAATCAGGACACTACAAATCTGAATATCCATTGCTGAAGGAAGAAACTCCAAGGAAAAACAGAAAACCAAAAAAGGCAATGGTTACTGCAGCCTGGTCAGACAGTGATTCAAGCACAGAATCTGATGAAAGAAGCTCAGAAGAAATAGCAAACATTTGCCTGATGGCAAAGGATGATGAAACAGAGGTATGCTCATCAACTTGTGATATATCTACGATGATTTGCAAGATGAGTATGATGAGTTGTGTGATGAGTTTGAAAGCTTATTTTTAAAGCACAAAAATCTGAAGAAAAAGGCTACATTACTTGAAAAAGATTTAGAGAAAATAAAACATGAATTCAACTCTGTTTTTGAGCAAAGAAATTTTTTGCAAATTGAGTTAGAACACTCAAAATCCGAATTTGAAATCATGAGAGTAGAGCTGGAAAATAAAACTGATGCTTTACAAAAAAACTCTTAATGAAAATACAGCTCTTAAGTGTTTTAACAATAATTCTTTAAAGAAAAATTCACATATTAAGAAGAATCACTATAAAGCATCATCTAGATGCTATTGTTGTGGAAAAAATGATCATCTATCATATGATTGTGTCAAAAACATAAATGTGCAGAAAACCAGAAAAATCTGGGTGCCGAAAGGCTATTTTATTGACACTAACACTCAAGGACCCATCAAAGCATGGGTACCTATCAAGAAGAACTGAACCATATTTTGTAGATTGAGCTACACCTAAAGGAAACATGTTCAAAGGCTCAACACAAAAAGAAACAGTCATGGTACATGGATAGTGGCTGCTCTCGATACATGACAGGGGATGAAATGCTATTTGCACAGCTGGACAAGAAAAAGGGAGGCACCGTATCCTTTGGAGACAATTCAAAAAGAAGAATTCAAAGTATAGGTACGATTGGTAAGAACTCCTGTACACAAATCAGTCATGTGTTATAT
The DNA here is from genome assembly GCA_036013995.1 of Theobroma grandiflorum. Taxonomy (NCBI): domain Eukaryota; kingdom Viridiplantae; phylum Streptophyta; class Magnoliopsida; order Malvales; family Malvaceae; genus Theobroma; species Theobroma grandiflorum. Next base: position 11,782,770 of record CP142130.1, on the reverse strand, counting down.
GTTCAAGGCTTAAAGCATAATCTGCTAAGCATAAGTCAGCTATGTGATAAAAGGTTTAAGGTTTGTTTTGATTCCAACAAATGTGAAGTAATAGACATAGGTACTAACAAGACTACCTTCATAGGAAATAGATTGAAAAACATGTATGTCATCTTTCTTAAAGATCTAGAAAAGGATAGTGAAATGTGCTTGGTAGCCAAGGCTGAAAATGATAGCTGGTTGTGGCATAGGAGACTAGGACATATTAGTTTGAACACCATGTCAAAACTAATCAAAAAAAATCTAGTTGTGGGACTACCTAGCATTAAGATTGAAAATGATAGAGTATGTGAAGCATGTCAATTAGGAAAACAAGTTAGAACTTCATTCAAAACTAAAAATGTTGTGTCAACATCGAAACCTCTTGAAATGCTTCACATTGATCTTTTTGGTCCTATTAGCACCACAAGTCTAGGTGGTAAATCGTATAGTTTAGTGATTGTTAATGATTACTCAAGATTTACTTGGGTTTATTTCCTTGCTTACAAGAATGATGCATTATCAGCTTTCATAGGATATTGCAAGAAAGTTGAGAATGAAAGAGGTACATCCATTATTAGGATTATGAGTGACCATGAAGGTGAATTTGAGAATGATGAGTTCGAAAAATATTACAATGAAAAGGGGTTGGAACACAACTTTTCAGCATCTAGAACACCCCAGCAAAATGGAGTTGTGAAAAGAAAGAATAGAACATTGAAAGAGATGGCAAAAACTATGCTTTGTGAGAACAACCTTCCTAAATATTTCTGGGCTGAAGCTGTCAATACAGCAGCTTATATACTTAATAGAGTTTCAATTAGAGCAATCATGTCAAAGACCCCATATGACTTGTACAAAGGAAGAAAACCAAACATCTCTCACCTTAGGAGCTTTGGCTGCAAATGCTTTGTGTTGAACAATGGAAAACGACCAATAGGGAAGTTTGATGCTAAAAGTGATGAAGCAATATTCTTGGGATATGCCATGAACTCAAAAGCTTATAGAGTTTTCAACAAACGGACACTAAATGTTGAAGAATCTGTCCATATAGTTTTTGATGAATCAATCCATGTTGAAATGAAAGTTCAAGAGGATGATGAAGATTTAGAAAATCTAGGAAAACACATGGATGAAATGAGTCTAAATGATAGCAAAAACAATGAGGATGACTCATCAAGAGAAGAAATCGTAGCTTCACCTCTTGAAAATTTACAAAGACAAGAAATCCAGCATAGTGACTTACCTAGAAGCTGGAGATATGTGAGAGATCATCCACAAGATCAAATCATAGGTAACATATTTCATGGAGTCAAGACTAAGAAAGGAACTAGGGAAACTTGTGAGTTTTCAACTTTCATTTCTCAAATTGAACCTAAAAGTTTTAAAGAAGCTAAAAAAGAGGAAAGCTGGATTTTAGCTATGCAAGAGGAGTTGGATCAATTCGAAAGAAATAATGTATGGTCACTAGTGCCTAAGCGTTCAAATCATCCTATTATTAGCACTAAATAGGTGTTTAGAAATAAGATTGATGTACAAGAAAATGTTGTAAGAAACAAAGCAAGATTGGTAGCAAAGGGATATAATCAAGAGGAAGGAATAGATTATGAAGAAACCTTTGCTCCAGTAACTAGAATAGAAGCCATAAGATTGCTAGTTGCCTTCGCTTGTCACATGAACTTCAAACTATACCAAATGGATGTGAAGAATGCATTCCTTAATGGAATTATTTAAGAAGAGGTATATGTTGAACAGCCTACTGGTTTTGGAGATTTTGAGAAATCAGATCATGTCCTTAAACTTCATAAAGCCTTGTATGGATTGAAACAAGCTCTAGAGCTTGGTATGAAAGGCTTTCTAAATCTCTGGTAGAAAAAGACTATGTTAGGGGCAGCATTGACACCACACTGTTTATCAAGAGATACCTAAATGATCTAATCATAGTTCAAATCTATGTTGATGACATAATATTTGGTGCTACTGATGAATCTCTTTGCAAGAGCTTTGCTAAGAAAATGCAGGGAGAATTCGAGATGAGCATGATGGGAGAATTGAAGTACTTTCTTGGTCTTTAAATCAAGCAATGCAAAGGAGGAACCTTTGTTAGCCAAGACAGATATATTCGAGACACGCTCAAAAAGTTTGATATGCTGAAACTGAAATCCATCAACATACCAATGAGTATATCAGCAAAGCTTGATGCTGATGAAAAAAGTAAAGATATAGATCAAAAGCGCTATAGAGGTATGATTGGATCTCTTCTTTACTTGACTGCAAGTAGACCAGATATTCAGTTTAATGTGTGTTTATGTGCTAGATTTCAGTCTCAACCTAAAGAAACACACCTCACTGCTGTGAAAAGAATATTTAGATATCTCATAGAAACTCAAGGCCTAGGATTATGGTATTCAAAAGAATCACCATTTAGCCTTGTAGGATATTCAGATGTTGACTTTGCTGGAAGTAGAACTGATAGGAAAAGTACAAGTGGAACATGTCAGCTGCTAGGAAGCATGCTTGTATGCTGGTCAAGCAAGAAGCAAAATTCTGTAGCCTTGTCCACTGCTGAAGCAAAATATGTGTCCCTAGGAAGTTGTTGTGCACAGGTTATATGGATTAAGCAACAATTGAGAGACTACGGGTTGTCCATGAATAACACTCCCATATATTGTGACAACACCAGTGCTATAAATATTTCAAAGAATCCTGTACAATACTCAAGAACTAAACATATTGAAATTAGACATCATTTTATTAGAGATTATGTAACTAAGGGAGAAATCAATATTGAATTCATAAGCACATTGCACCAACTTGCTGATATATTCACAAAACCCTTTAGTGAAGATAGGTTCTGTGAAATTAGAAGGAATCTAGGAATGTGTTGTTTGGAAAAGTTATAGGAAGAAGTTTGGACTAAATTGAGGAAAACAGAAGAAACTTAGTGGACTAAAGTATGAAACTCAGTCAACTAAGAGCATTCTGTTTTATTAGATCAAAAGAACAGATGGCTGAGTGATAAAGGATTAAATTAAGGAAATTTTGTCCTTACCGGGTGATAAAATGAAAGGGGGAAACCTGATACAGTAAATAGTAAAAATATGAGAGGGAGTTTTGAAATTTGGGAAAATGAGGCATTGGTTAAGGGGGGGACAAACAGTTCCTTAAGTTAGAAACCGTCATTCACTTTCTAATCCTCTGATAACCGACTCTCTCATCTCTATCAGTCTTATTTGCTTCTCTTCATCTTCTGAAATCAACCGAAAACCTTCTTTCTAACATTTCTTAGAACCCTAAGTGAAAAACATTTTCAGAAATCACAATGGCCAAGTCGACCATACTTAAGGATTTACTTGCAAAGAAAAAAGGGAAGAGACCAGTAGAAGAAAACCTCGAAGCTGAGCACCCACAAAAAAAGCAAAATGAAGCATGGAGTTCTACAACAAAGAACTCTGGAAAATGTTCTGAGAAGAGAATGCGAAAAAAGAAAAAGAAGAAGACTGAGAAACTGAGAAAGAAAAGCAAAGAAGAAAAAGGTACATTATTTGCTTCTTCCGTGAAATTTAAGAACAAAATTCATGAAGAAAAGTTTAGGAAAATCGAAAATGCTCCCATTACATGTGGAAAGTACATTGACTGGGAGAGTTTCAGTGAAACTCCTAAACTCCAAACAAGCCTCAGAGATTATTTTAATGAACTGAGTATTAAGGAGTATAGCTTTTTCAAAGACAGAACGTATAATGCTAGTTTAGTTAAGGAATTCTATGCTAGCATTGCACTCAGTGAAAGAGAGCTTGATGATTCAGAGGACTATTCTAAAGATAATTTGAATATTTTTCTAAATGGGAAAGAATTCGTAGTTACTGCCTCAGACTTAAGTAACCTGCTAGGAATTGAAGGAGAAAATGGAGAGTATGAAATGCCTAACAAGTATGATCCTGCTTCTGTGTGGGAAATTGTCACCGAAAAGAAGGAAAAATTCTCTTCAAAGAGCAATGCAGGACTGATCATTAGTCCACAATTTAGGATCCTGTATTACTTTGTCACTGCAAACCTGCATGGCAGGAGTGGTAGCTTAAGCTACATCAGCCTTCAAGACCGTTGGCTAATGGAGCATGCATTCACTAGTGAAGTTTTGAACCTTGGACGGTTCATGATTGAAAGAATGAGGGCAGCATGTAAACTGGAGAAGATCTATTTGCCTTATGGGAATGTGATCACATCTCTTGTCAAGAAGAAAGGAGTATGGGCAAAAAAGTATGATATGGATATGGTCAAGAGTAGAGACCAACCAATCTACCTAGGAAGTCTGATCAAAATGGGATACAAAGTGTATGGGGACACCTTCAGCAAGACCTCGAAGATCACTTCAGTTCAAACTCAACCAGAGGTAGCCCCCACACAACCAGAAACAATAGCCCCTCCATTCTCTAATGAAATAATGTTCAACCTGCTTAGGAGAATGGATGCCTAGCTCACTGATCAGGGAGCTAGGCTTATCAAAATTGAAGAAAGAATGAATGAAATTGAAGCCAACTTAAGAGCCAGATCTGAAATGCCAACTTAACCTGTTAATGCTGACTCCTCTGCTACTGAGAACATGGCACTAGAAGGACAAGGTGCTGAAGGATCAGCATTACAACCAGAAGGTTTTGAATTCCAAGATGCAAGCCTTGAATTTCAAGCTGAAGGATCAGCTTATCAGAGTGCAAGTCCTGGTCATCATGACCTTGAACCAGAACTTGAAAAACCACACCAAACCACCTCAACAAGAAAAGAAACATCTGATCAAGGCACTGAGGTAGTTGGTTCACCACCCGATTCTCCTGAGCATGAATCTTCACCACAGCTTGAACATGAAGCATCACCTCCTCATTCGGATGAAGTGTCTGTCATGGGACTGTTCTATGAGATGGCAAGAAAAGAGTAAGCAGAAAAAAAGGCAGTAGTAGCTTAAGCAATGACCTTAGAACAGAGAGCTGCAGGAAAAGGGAAGAAAACAGGAAAGGCAAAAGCAAAAGACATAGCTTCTGCATCTAAGCCTCAGCCACCTACCATAAGACAGAAGAAAACAGCAAGAAAATCAATTCCTCCAAGAACAAGGAAGTCTTCAAGATTGGTAGAAAAGGCAAAGTCACCTCCTGCAAGCACTCCTCAAGCTCCAATATAAGTCTTTGATCAGGCAACTCCAGAAAAAGTTACAGAAACATCTCCTCAGTAGACTCTAGAAGCAACCTCTCAACCCTCTCTGAGACCACCATCTTTTGTTTCGCTCAATCCTTGGTAGGAACAAACTATGTCCCCTGAATCTACACCATCTCCCTTTGAGAATTGATACCTCAGACCCCCTCTCGGATGATGACAAAAAAAGGGAGTAGTACTCATAAGAAAAATAAATAGAATCTGAGGATAGAGGTACTGGACCTTTAGGAAACATATCAAGAAAAACAAAAAAATCCTAAGGGTAAAGGTACCAGACTTCTAGGATAGATAAGTAGTAAAAACAAGACTAGGGGTGTTTCTGGAATAATATTTCTGATTACTGCTTTGTTGGATATCTATGCCAAAATGGCATTCAAACAATGCTTTTAATTTTAGCTGACTTTATGAATGTCTTGAATATGCTTGTTGATAATTGCTTAAAGTGTTTGAACTCTGAAAATGATATTTATGACATTATGAAGCATGGCTGGAAACTTATCTGCTGATACTGTGCAAAACTACCACAATTTTTTGATATTGTGCTGATATTGAGTTATTATGCTAATAAATCATTTCTGAGACAATTATGCAAAGTAAAACATGTGCTTGAGTACATATGAATGATGATTCATGAGAATTTGCTGAAAAAATTATGGTGTGAATGAAATCTGGAGCTAACATGACGAAATCTGAACCTGCATGCTAGTTGACAGAAAATTACAGATATAGAAAACTGATAATAATCTGTCAACATGCCATTTGCACTTAAAAATTGCATATATGAACATTTTCTATCCAAGGCAAGCATGTACAAAATCACTATGAACATAACTTGGATAAAAACTTGCTGGAATGGATGAAAAATATGTACACACTTAGAGGGAGCATGAACTTAGGGGGAGCAATCCTCACTTTCTGTTGAAATTGAAGAAGGAATTAAAAAGACACCATATTGTCAACCAATAGATGTTTTGTCATCATCAAAAAGAGGGAGATTGTTGACTCCATTAGTTTTTGATGATAATAAAAAATTCCCATGTCATTTGTATATAACATTTCTAACTAAGTGTGCAGGGGAAATAACTACAAAGAAATAATACTTCTATCTTCCTAATGAGCACTTGAAGATGTGATTTGGATACAGAATAAGGAAGATCAGTATTGATGAAATCTCCTAATATGTCAAGGAAGATCATTTGCTGAACAAAGGTCAAAGTGGAGAAATGAAAGGGTGAAGCTTGGTGAGAAATAGAATCAAGTTAGTCGACCAAGATAATGGGGTTTGTCGACTAAGCGATCACTGGAATCTGTATCTGAAACATAACCAACTTAATAGACTAAGGGAAAAATTTTAGTCGACTAAGTGCTCTCTGTCTGCTACATTCGCCAGGCCACTACAAGATAAGAAAACGGCTAGAATCTTCTCCAAACTATTTTTAACGGTCATAAACATCCCAACAACCATCAGACCAACTTCTCCAACTATAAAAGGATCTTCAAATGCCAAAGAACCAATTTTTGATAACTTGAGACAACTCAAGAGAACTTTGACACACTTTGGCTTCATACTCAAAGACACCATCATATTCAAGCCAAAAGAGTAGCAAAACTTGAAAATCCTTTGTACTCTTCATTGAACCTCAACGCCTATTCTTTGTATTTGTGTTTAGCACTTAAACTTGTACCACATAGATCAACCGTGTGATTAGTAGGTACTTTTCTCTTTCTATCTTTGTATTCTTAGAGTAAGTGTTTCACTCTGAGTGTTTGCATCAAGCAAGGTGTGCTTGGATGCTTGTGGGTTCTAGTTTAGCCCGTGAAAAACTAGAGTAAAGGTTGTGGTTGAACCTTGAAAAATCACATTGGGGTTTTAGTTTAGCTCGGGAAAAACTAGTGATAGGTTGTGGTTAAGCCTTGGAAAGCTACATTGGGTTTTAGTTGATCCCGTGAAAAACTAGTGTAAAGGTTGTGGCTAAGCCTTGGAAAAGCCATCGTAAAAGCTTGGTGGAAGCTTGTGAATTCCACCATCTTAGTGTTTGATTTGAAAATCCTTGGTTGGATAATCAAGGTAGTGGATGTAGGTCTTGGACCGAACCACTATAAATACCTTGTCCATTGTTTTCATTACTTCTTCATCTTCATTTTGAGATTAAGTCTCAATCCTTCCAAAAGAGCCGAGATAGTGCTATTCACCCCCCCTCTAGCACCTATATTTAGGACCAATAGATGTAACAAGTATTCTACGATATGAGAGGGCAATTGTTGTGTTTGTGACAGTTAAGGCACAAAATGCAAACGATATTCAACATGAACATGGTATCAAACATAGTAATCACCTACAATAGAATGTTAATTATTCTAACATACCACACCATGCATTTTCTAACAAACAACCATGGCAATCACGTTTGACGTATCCTCATAAGTTTGAGCAGCCTGATACATTCATGAAGTGTCTATAAATAATGTTTGTACAATTCCAATTGGAATGCGCATCGAACGAAATACTTGGTACTTTGTGACAAATGCAACCGTGGCTTGAAAATGTAGTGGGTCCATTGTTATTCATAAACGACACTATGATGATTGTGAGTGATGATGGTGCATCTATTTAGATTAAAGATGATGTTAAAGAAGACGACATGTCAGATTGGAACGATGAGTTGCATGATGACTGTGAAGATGATTACGTTGGCGAACATGATAAATGTTCAGAGGACAACAAGGGTGAGCACAATGACATTCCAAATTGCAATCATGCAGATGGCAGTATAAGACATGCCACAATTATTGTGTTAGAAAAGGTTTAGTGCGATGACCATGCCACAACTGTTGAAGTAGAAAATGAAGTGCTGAACCTATTTACGACAACCCTATCGCATTTGAGAACAACATTCATTCGCCTAATGATAGTGATCAAAAAAGGGTAAATACAAGGATATCTCATCAATGGATTATTCCTAGGGTAGATATGATATCCTTCTAAACAATTGCGATTGAGGAATCCAAATCAATGGACGATCACTTATATCGCGAAAAAATGTTTCCATCGAAGGTCGAATTGAAACGAGTTTTGAGCATGTTGGCATTAAAAGAGCATTTTGATATCAGAGTTAAAAAGTCATGTCATGGTTGTTTTGAGGTTGGTTGTAAAAGAAAGGCATGCAAGTTTGCTTTGCGTGCAACAAAGTTGCTTAAGGGAGATCATTAACAAGTTCAAACATTGCAGAATGTACATATATGTACTGTTAATGGTTTGCAAAATGGGTACCAACTTATGAGCGCAAGGTTAATTGGTGAGCTTATCTCCACCAGACTGCAAGTAAATTATATAACCCATTGAAACCTAAGGAAAGAATAGAAAAGATGAATCGCAAGTGGGGATTGCAATGCCTATATAGTAAGGCTTGGCAAACACAGGAGAATGCGGAGAGTCTTGTGTTCGGTCCCCCAGAAGAGTCATTCCAACTCTTCCCCTCGTATTTCCATATGTTAAAATGTGAAAATCCCTATATTGTCATGGCTATCGCTACGGATGGGGAACAATGATTCAAATATTGTTCCTGGGCATTTGAGTCATGTATCCAAGGGTTCAGTGCTGTAATGCAACCTGTACTTGCTATCGATGCCACACATCGAAAAGGCATATTCAAGGGTATTTTGTTTGTTGTGGTATGCAAAGATGCGAATAAATAGATATATCTAGTTGCATTAGGCATTAGCCACGTGGAGGATTAAGAGTCTTGGTTGTGGTTTATTAACCAATAACATTGTGCGATTGGTTGTCTTGAAAATGTAATGTCTATTTCTGATCAACATCTTGACATTAAGAATGCAATTGAGAAAGTGTATGAGGACGCGTATCACATTTTACGTAATTACCACTTAGGGAAAAACGTTAAAAACATGTTCAAATGAGAAGATGTTGTCGTAATTTTCACCTTGGCCTCCAAATGCTATAGGCTCATCGATTTTAACAAAAATATGAATTAGCTAAAATAGCTTTGCAAACCTACTTATGACCACCTTATGATATGAGGCCTTAAGAGATGGGCATTTGCACGATCACCAATAAGGTGATACAAGCTAATGACGTCCAACATTGTGGAGTGTATTAACTCCTACTTAAGGCATGCTAGAAAAATGCCCATAACCGTGTTGATCAAATGCATCAGAGGTATGTTCCAACATTAGTTTCATGATCGGCATAATGAGACATTGAATTTGACCACGCCCTTCAACGCTTGGGCTACCGATATATTGAACACACGGTTCAATGAAGCATGTCACTTTTCGATACAACTAATCGATCGGGTGGAGTTTCAAGTTATAAGCGGGACTAAGGATATAGTGGTTAACTTGTCCACCAAGACGTGCTCATGCAGTGAGTTCCAGATCGATCTATTCCCCTACACGCACGCCATGGTGGCAATAAAGTGTGAATAATCACGTTTTCTTATTTATATACATGATGAATTGAATTTTTACATTGTTCGCCAACTGTGATTTCATTACCTTGCCAGTAAGTGCAAATGTGTAGCTATTGAATTTTGCTTGGACTATTACAAGACTCGGTCATGGGTGGAAGGATATGCGGTTCCCATTAGACCGATTAGGCATTCTAGTGAGTGGGACATCCCCCATGACGTTCAACAAATTGTCATTTTGCCATCAACTTGGCGAGATCAAATAAGAAGACCTAGGAGGAAAAGAATTCTATTAGTTAAGGAAGGCAGTTGATGACGTATATGTTCACAATGCAAGAGTTATGGTCATAATAAACAAAATTGTCGGGCTCCGTTTGTAGGTCCATCGACAAATAAAGAAACATCATTTACTCAACTGATGACGACAACGACCCAAGGCATGTTTAATTTGCAAACAATCCAAGCACACAAGAAACAGCTGTCCAATGTGGACTAGAAACTCTAAGAACGTTATGGGTGTCATACTTGAAGATGGTGGCCCTTCAAATGTCAATTGTTAGAGATTGTTTCCAATTGGCCATTGATATTTGCATTGAATAATATTATTTGAACTTAAGTTTGACAGAGTCTGAAGATGATACTTTGACGTTTGACAATAGCCAGCATAAAAAAATTATTTTTTTAAAAAATTTGCTCAACATGTGATTTAACTTTCATGTGTTTACTCATACTTCTGGATAAGAGTTTAAGGTATTCCACTAGATATTATGTTATGATGGTGTTTGGGGTTGGGTTATGGTTTGATATTATCGATCATAATTGGTTTACCTTGCTTCAAAAAACATGACACACAATAAAGAAGTCACGTACTCCCATATCAAAAAGTCACGCAGTTCCATATAAACTAAGATGCAATTCCATAATAACTAATCATGCAATTTCATAATAACTACTCACGCGATTTCATAATAACTAGTAACACGACTCCATATTTACTACTCACGCAATTCCATATCAACTAGTCACGCAATTCCATAATAATTAGTAACGCGGCTCCATATTTACTACTCACGTGATTCTGTAATAACTAGTCACGAGATTCCATAATAACTAATAACGCGACTCTATATTTATTATTCGCATAATTCTATAATAACTAATCCCGTGATGCCATAGTAGCTAGTAACGCCACTCCATATTTACTACTCACGCGATTCAATATAACTAGTCACGTAATTCCTTAATAACTAGTAACGCGACTCTATATTTACTACTCACGTAATTCTATAATAATCAATCACACTATTCCATAATAACTAGTAACACTAGTCTATATTTACAACTCATGTGATTCAATATCAACTAGTCATGCAATTCTAAATCTTAACGGTTCACGCGATTCCATATCCACTAGTCACGCGATTCCATATCTTAACGGTTCACACGATTTCATATTAATTAGTCACGCGATTCTAAATCCATTAGTCACATGATTTCATATTAACTAGTCATGTGATTCCAAATTTACTAATCACGCCATTCCATATCAAATACTCACGCGATTCAATATCAACTGGTCACGCAATTCCATATCCACCATTCACGCAATTCAATATCAACTAGTACATACTTATGTCACGTAATGCAATTCAATATGTCATATAGACTATAAAGTCACGGGGTTGGCATATGCAAACTCATGAACTCTGACGTGTAAATTGCGTAAAATACTAATAGAATTTAAGATATGAATAAGAAAAAATAATGTTGTCATTAGACCCGTATGCTTATCACATCAATGAATACCAAACTATTCTTATTACCCTTCTTTTTGTTAAATGATACAAAAAAGAAATATTTGTAAATGATACAACAAAGAATTATTTGGAGATAATACAAAACAATGTTATTTTACATATTAGGAAAAAGAATAAACAAATTAAAAAAATTAACAAGTCATGTTATTTGCAAAAATTTCAAAGGTAAAACTTTTTTGAAGGCTGTCTATGGCGTTTGCCTTCAGGGTATGATCCTCCAAATCGATCAACCACTGTAACGAGGCGATAACCCAATCCTCACAACTATGTGAGTCTTTTTGTATTAGGGTTTTTACATTTAACATACACCTTATCCGCGTCAAAGATCGTTTTTGACGACACAAGCTGACAAAGTACCTAGCCTAGTGGCATATAATGGGAAACTATGTTGCTAATGGACTCATTTGCTTATCACGTAAGCCAGACTTCATTGCATCTGTTTGATTGTACAATGAGTCAACTAATGTCATACTCCATTTCAACAAGTTGATATGCACTACCACCCAATGGCCATCGAAAAAGCAAGATACGAGAATTAAGTCAACCTCGTGCCATGGCAAATCCTACGGAGAACTCCCACCTATTACATACTTAAGTACATGGTCTTGCAATACTGCCTTAATCGCCTTGAATGTCTTATCGGTCGAGGGAGGCTTCATTTTTTGGCTCAAACCTAGCAAAATAAGTTGTCAATTACATTACGCACAATAGTTAGATGCCATTAACTAATACACACCCCATACATTTGAATGATTACAACTCATTAAAATATACTTACATAGAAGTAGTTGTCAACGATGCATATTCTCTACTTGTAGAGTTGTGGATGGTGCTCACGCACTTGCTTGCACATGACGTTGATGCATGCGTCAATGTGTTGGTTGTCTATCAACTCAATTGGCATCTTTAATCATAAAAAAAAAATAGGGCTTTCTTGTTTTCAATGCCCAAAACATTAACCTTGCATATATATAATACTCACGTCAAAAGGTCTATGGAATAAATACCCTAATATCATGTATTATTATTATTTTACTTGACTTGCTCGTCTTTCATGAAGGGCTTATATTTGTCCTTCAAATCATCTTTCACTCTGCGTTGGACTAATAACAAGTTAACTTATGGGCTTTGAAGGTATTTGCTGGCTAAGCTCACATATGCATTTTCGACCTGAGGTAGAGGTCGAGCCTCAGAAGAAAGTTTGATCTCACCATGTGGGGGGCCTTTGGTAGAGTTGGGATACGAGCAGGACGCGGGGAAGTTGCAATTAGACTACTCACAGGATGAAGTGCCTCTTTAACTTGAGATAGAAGTGGAGCCTTAGGAAAAGGTGTGCGCTGACAATGCTGAGGGGCCTCTGGTGTAGATAGGATAGGAGTAGGTAGTGGAAAGTTGTAGTTGGACTATTAACAAGATGATCTTCGATTGGGGCAGAAGGAGGTGAGCCTAGAGTTGATGCAATTGACTAATTTATGCCACTTACATCGTCAAGATCAACACTAGTACTGCTGCCCTCTTTGCTACGCGCACCATCCTCTTCACCCATTGATTGACTCTAAATGGTTGAAAAAAAAAATCAAACACATTAAAACAGTGTATACATTGTACATGTTATAACTCACGTAATGAAAAAAGATAAAAGCTCATACCTTATAACGGTCGATCAGCCGACTGACAATCCGATCTTCCAACCCTTGCAGTAACTGCTAGATATGTAAATACAGTGACTACATCGCAGCTGCATCACTCGTTGGATCTCTAACTGCATTGCAGTTTGAATCTCCAATTGTATTACATGCATATGTATCTGCATGTCTCGATCAACCTTCGTTCGCAACGACTGCATCTATATTTTCATGTCTAACTGCATCTCTATCCGCATTGACTGTAGGTCCTTTTTTCACTGTATCTTGCATCTATTGCATCTCTCACTTAAAGCTTGTAGTCATTTGAGGACGTAGTGACGGGTTGCGTGCCTGAGCATGAGAGGCAATAGTAAAAGCAAAAGGAATAGCAGTGTGAAGAGTCACAGTAATTACAGCAGAAGTAGCAGCATGAGGAACAACATGAAAAGCTACAATAGGAGAATCAGGTGCCTTAGTAGCACCCTTGGCCTCAGTAGCAGCGAATTGAGAATTAACCTCCTCGTCCATGGTGTGTATTCGCTTAACGCCTTATCTTACCGTACTTTTCTGTTTACGGTCCATTATTTTTCTCTTTTGATGGGGACTGAATTTTGGCCGACCCTCCAACTTCCATAATGAAATGTATTACAACCCCTCGAAGATATTGACTTCAATGTAAGCCTAATATGTGGTCAACATCTCTTTCACAATTGGCTCCAATGTCCCGACTGCGTACAACTGCACAAAAACATACATTGCCATTAGGTTTAACCCTCGCTACCCTATGACAAAAGAAATAAAATTTAATAAAATGAAAAATTATGGTTTCTTTACTCACCTTGCCTTCTTTCTTTAAACCTGCAATATTGACGTGGAAGCCTATAGGCCTCTTGTCACACTACCATTTCAGCATTCTTGAGCAAACTTGTCCAGATTAATGCTACCTTCCAAACAAGCTTCGGATTTCAGGAATTACTTCCAACACCCAAAACTGCACATCAATTGTGAAACATTTTTTACTCACCTCATACAATCTTATGTGAAAAGAATAATGATAAACATTAGGGTATGACACACTACTTGAAACACTTATATAAATCCGTAAATGTGGTAACGTTTCTTCTCTGCTACTCCCACTGTTAGTGGTTCAAAACTCCTCATCAAGTAATCGACGGTCAACGTATGTAGCCCATGAGAACGCATTCTAGTCGTCGATGTTCTCGACCAATGACAATAACCTGGAATCACTGATTGTCTGTAGTCTTGACCAAATAAAACATTGCTCGCGATTAAGACGAGAGCCATCTTGATCGTGTTTCCTTCTTACTGAAATTGCCCTCCCTTGAGCGTTTCTAAAACTTGTTGTATCTTCACCCCATTCCCCGGTCCCAATATCGCTCGTGAATATCTTCAGAGACGACCTCGTAGGGATTGACAATAAGGGCCGGTAGGGTACCAAACTTTAGTTCTGTCACTAGGCAAAACTCCTTCTTCGAGAACCAGGCTTCATTTTGCCTATGGCAAACCATAACTCACCCTCAATGGCATCAGGTTCATTAATTCTATGTAGCATTAGGTTATGCACGAGACTGGCACAGAATAAACTCTTCTCTGATTCAATGTTCATCATATGCCCAAAGCATGTTCTCTTCAAGGTTTCCAACTCATTTACTTTTCACAACATCTCATGTATCACATGCAGATGCAACCACTTACAATGGATGTTAATACCAACGTTGAACCCCCATCGGTGCCTCGACACATAAAGCAAAGATTCCACATTATCCTATTATGTTCCTGTGCTAGCCATCTGTAACATAAAACAGATAACATTCCCATTTTAGTTAATACCATCAATGTAGATTAAAAAAAAACAAGAGGAATTTATGAGAAATAGCCCTCCTCAGAAGCTCACTCAAAAAATGACCCTCACAATAATTTTAACTATTTTTAAACAACCCTGAAACAAAATAATTAATGCAAGTGTCGAGCATGGATTATTAAGTAAATCAACATATGCCGAATGAACGCAATGTCGGTCATGCAATACCATACAAATAAATTTCATGCAATTATGAGACTTGCACAATTTCATACAAAAAACAGTCACGCAATGCTTTATCAATAAGTCATGCAATTACTAACATTAAATCACACAATGATCTATAAACAAGTCACGCAATGCTAAGAACTACTAATTGAATCACACATACACTAAGTGATGCTATGCTTGAACAATATTCACACAACGACTTATCAACCAGTCACGCAATGTTAATCCCTAATGCAATCATGCACACTTTCAGTTACGCTACGCCAAAATTTAGTCATGTTGTCACGCAACGACTTATCAACTAGTCATGCAATGACTTATCAACCTGTCATGTAATGTTAAACTCTAATGCAATCACGCACATCCTAAGTGACTTTATGCCAAAATCCAGTCATGCTATCACGCAATAACCGATCAATCAGTCACGCAAGGACATATCAACCAATCACACAATGTTAAACCTTAATGCAATCACGCACACCGTAAGTGACCTTATGCTAAAATCCTATCATGCATAAAGTGCCAATAACGTAAACAAGCCCTCAGTCACGCAATATCTAAACCCTAAACCCAATTCCTATCAAAAGATCATAACGCATACATGTCAACTAGTCACACATGCCCGGTCACCTTTCAACCCCAACAACATCAACAATACCACCTTCATGTTTATATTCAACAATTTCAAACAACAAGAATATCAATATGAACAAACAATATGTATATGTTTATGGTCAAAAACCATAAACGAAAAACATGAAGAATAACAATAGCCTTAAAAACATTTCTCCACATGGTTCAAAATAAAATAAAAATATATTATACCTTTCTCCGCGTAATGTGAACTTCCTTTCATTGCTCAATATGTGAACTACCTTTATGTGAATAATAACCACTCCAAAATACTTCTACTACTGTGAAAAATGCTCGAAAGTTGAACTAGCAAGGAATGCTTTCAATAGAATTGCTTTCGAGGAAATATACGATATGTCGATGAGAACTGAGGAATTACACATCTTGTAAACATACTTGACCCGTTAATAGGTTTCGAGTTGAGGTGTGGAGCCAAACAAATGGGTTGGTTTCATTAAGGACAATTTTTTCCAAATTTTAATTCTCTTGGCTAAAAACAGTTAAAATTATAAAGAGATCTATCGTCAGAAACATTTTATGCATGAGACCCATTTAAAAAAAGAACTCTAATAAAAATTTACATTTAATAAAAAATAATATGCATGTTGAGCATCATATTCTCTGTGAAATTCTGATGTTCAAAGTTAATAGTTTTTAGCAAAAAAAGTTATAGAATGGAGAAAATTAATAGAGCATATAGCATTCAAGATTTTTCTTACTATTTAGCTACGCACCCAACTTGTAGGTTTCATTCTTTGGCCTTCCAATATTGTCTAAACTTTTTCATTGTAATATTCGGGGATTAGAATCTAGCTGTAAGGAATAATAGTACTTAACAACTTTTACAAAAGGCATAAAAGCTTTAACCAACATTAATTAATGTTTTCCCCATTCTTTCCATTATCGTCAGAGAAATTAAGTGACAATATTTCTTGGATTTAATACCTAATAAATGCCATTGAAATCAGACAAGGAACACATATATAGCATATTAGCATCTGTCGTAATTATAAGCACTAATATGTCATCTTGTCCAGTGAATATTGTAATGCTAGAATAATACTGAAAAGAAAAAGGAATTGAATAATTTAAGCAAGTTGGAGCAATACGCAAGTAACAATCAACATTGGTTTTCTTTTTTCTTCTTCTTTCTTCTTCTCCATTCTTTTTTAGCAGAAATTGATTCTGTTGTGATTTAGTACCAAGTTGTGAATTGACATGAAAAGTAAACCAAATGGAAGAAAATAAAGCAATCACCCGAAAACAACAATACTATAGTTAGGTCCACATGTGAAGATACTGAAAAGATTTCATAATAATCAAAACAATTAAATTTACAAAGATTGCTGCCCTCAACCTCGTGAAATCTTAAGTCTTTTTCTATGGCATTTTGATCTTTTCTCTCTAAGTTCTTTTTTTTTTTTTTTTAAATGTCTCCTTCATAGTCCCTCCTTTTCTGCTGAAGCTACCTCCTCTTCGTCTGTGACCGTTATAACATCACAATGCAAAGAAGATTGCTCTTGGCTCTTGGTGTAAGACTGATCTCTTTCCTTGCCCCACAATAGCAAGTATAAACCAATGATAACCGTGACTCCACCCAGTATGCTGCACGGTTCAAATAAAATGAAGAATCCATTGCAGTGTGATTACAGTGCTTTGTCAAGTTTGAAATGAAATATGCATTTTACTTCTTACCTGCCTGTATATAGTTTCTCACCAAAAACAAAGTATGCTAGAACTGCCACCGTAACTGTTTGAAGAGGATTAAACATGGTTGCAAAAACTGGCCCTTTCTCTTTCACGCACCACATCTGAAGGAAGATGATGAACCCGGAGCCAACAATTCCCTAGCGTTCATTTTCATCCTACCAGACTTAGACATGATTCTGAACAAATAGGTAACATATTTAAACTGTTCTAATTATGGCTATGAAATTACTTACAGAATATATAATGGCCCAGAAATTGATACTGAACATAGTGATCGACCATGCTGCCGGTTTGTGCTGTAAGAACACTGCAAAGACAGCCGATTGTGCTCCCCCGAGACAGTCTACCCATGCTGTTAGAGACAGTTGTGCCGGATACTTCTTCAAAATAAATGCCTACAAGGTTACATGCTTTTAAAATATTGTTAAGAATTTCAGAGTTAGCAATCACAATCATCTTTAGTTTTTAGAGAATATAGCCTTAGAGACATTCTTTTTACTTAGTAATACAATGTAAGGAAATACCGTCTCCTTTGTTTGTTGTGGGGGGGGGGGGGGGGGGGGGGGGGGGGGTTGCACAAACCAGTTAAACTTTAGTTATCCATTAATTACCTGCATAATGTACCATGAAGACCATGTCATGCAGCTAGCAATAGTAAGGATTGACCCTTTCACCCAGTTCTCACGAATAGAAAGTACTCTTTTAATATGAATTGGAGCATCCCGCAAGCTTTGTAGTGCAGGTCCTTTGTACAAAGTGAAGGTCGTGACCCCTGCAAGGGATATTAAGGTTCCAAGTATTTTAGCTATCCCACGAGGGCTCTTTATATCAACAACCTCCAGCCTGCACCAAAGAGCATGAAGAAGATTGATCATGAAATGTCCTTTTTAATCTTTAAATAACAGAGGTCATCAATTATGGATTCCTAGCCTACACCTGAACAAGATGGCAATTGCAAAGGTCAAAGACGGAACGGTGTTGGACACTGCTGTAACGAATGTTGGAGAAGTGCATCTCATACTTGCAAAGAACATGTTAAAGCTTAAAGCAACCCTGTTTTTGCATCAAGAGGGAAAATAGGAAGAAAAGTTGTGTTTAATTATGAACAAAATAATCTTTGAATTTCTTTCGCATTAATTATATAGAAGTGAAAGAGTAGTTATGAATATTGTCTACCCTATGAGAGAAACCGAAAACAACTCCAAAAACAGTCGTAATGTCAGCTTTGGCCTCGATTTTCTGCACAAAAAAGTAAAATCAATTAGGCAGTGAACCTTTCCATTCTAATTAAACTGTTAGTCATCGAGCGAATAGTTTAAACTAGTGTGTTTTCTTGCAGTTAAAGGGGTACAATAGATGGACGTCGATAAGTTATTGTATATCCTACCTTTCAAGAAAATAGGCAAAAGGAAACATCAGCAAACCAGCTACGCTAAGTCGATAAGTGATATACACATATGGATTTAGCCCTTGATTGAAGGCAGCTTCTGCAATGAAAAACAAAAACGCTGAACAAATCTGAGCTAGAACCATGCTTAGATGGAGCTTAAATCTTGCAAAAGTAGCCTTCAATGGGCATGCCATATCTCTTGTTCGTATAACGGTAGTGTTTCTGCCTCTTTCTGTTTACTTACTGATGGAGCAGGAAATGATATAGAACAAAGAAAAAAAGAAATTGCAGAAAAGCAAAGAGTCTCTGTTATGAGAACAAAGAGCAGGGAGAAGCAAGGGAAGAAAAGTAGTCAGATGGAAACAAGGTTTTTGTACATACTTCTGAAACGTATACAAAACTTATATATGAAACATACATGTTAACACTTGTAAAGCATTAAGACAAGTGTTCAATACAAAGCTTACTCTAGCGTGCAAGTCAACACGTCGTACACATAACAGCTTAAATTTGTTAATTCTACGTACGAAGCTATCTGAATTAAAGTAAAAACATATGTTATTCAAGGCAAGTATCATCTTAACTGGAAATGCGGTTATACTGTTGTTGAAATGATATCTGTAACGACCCATCCCCAGTCGCTACCGGCGTCCGAGACCTCCGGGAAATCCCGTCAAGTCCCGAACAAGCCTTTGTAAATTTTTCTGAGACATTTATTAAATATGCTAACACGTATATAAATAATTAATAATAATAATAATACCCTATTAGTATTCCATTTCCAGTAATAGTAATTAAATTTAAAATACAAAGTTTTCAACAATGCATAATTAGGAATTGACAATGCTAATAATATGTAAAAATTTCATGTGAATGAACTCTAGACAGCGAAGCGACTCGAAGCGGGCTAAGAGATGCCTTTACCTATCCGCAGTAGACTGAATACGCCAATAGTTACTCGTTAGGCCGATCCCTGTCTGCAAAAAGAGAAATAAGAGGGGTGTGAGTCTCACAGACTCAGTGATCATCGGCTCAGCGAGTAGGGCGTAGATGGGAAACAAGCAAATAACTGATCATTTGAATATCCAATTACCCGATGATAAAACAATTTATTTCAAACGGACATTTATGCCTTATATATATAAATATCAAGAATTCGTTTATGATATAACCAAACCAAAGGTATATAGATAAATACGCGCCAAATCTAATGTGAATAATAATTTCATGCAGAAATCATTTAGAATAATTTATTCAAAATCAATTTCCTTAAATCAGGCAAGCTCTCGTAAAATCATATATTTGTCAAATATATACGTAAACCACAAATCGCCTCGTACTCGAGGAGGTGAAATTCATTTTTCCGTAAAAATGGAGAGCTACGGAAAAGCCATTTTAAATTCATTTTCACCATACACGAAATATGAGTCTGAAAACTCAGAAGAATAAACAAGTCACCTCTTGAATAAGGCGTTAAGTCAAATCATTTCGTAAACAGGGAGTTGTTGAAAACTTTTTAACTCTCACCATGCACGGAAAAATATAATTTGAAAATTCAAAGAGACTTTACTCTCGAGTAGGAAATAAGATAAAAACTCGTGGTCCCGTTACCACGTAATATCATCCGGGAGCATCGCTTCCACCGGATCCCCACATAATGCCATGGCAATCTCAACGATGTTGGCCGACATCGGAGATATCAAGCGGTCGTAATCGCGTAAATCATCTGTGACCTTGCCACGTATATCACAAACCATGGCCCCAGCCATGTCTAACAGCCCGTCGGCGACCCGAAAATGTCTCTAGCTAGAGCTCACTCGTGCACGAGGGTCACACTTAACTGATGTGACATCCGACCTACTCTCGAATCTCTCAATTTACGAAACCATCTTAAAATCATTTATTCCCTTAAAGTATCATTCCAAATTTATTGTCAAACATTCAATATAAACGTAATAAAATTTTATCATTTTATTCATAAAATAAAGTTTGATGCATAATTTACAAAACGTCAAGCATCGGGTAATTACACATCATAATCATATATGCACATTACACAGATATATAAGGCACAATTTAGAAGGTGAATCAGATTGAAAGGCTTGTTTCCCATTTTTTAAAACACTTTACATATAATTATATATATTCAAAACAATTTCCAAAAATAACTTACATTCACAATTTCCTAAAATTCTATCAATGCATGCTTTTCACAATTATGTGCATTCGATAAATCATGCGTAAATATATATTTATAGATAATATGGAAATTTTAAAATTGACACCCCCTACTTACCTCGAAATAGCGAGATATTACATCGTTATTTTCGTACGCGTATATATTTATTTATATTTCTCTGTCGTGTGTCTCGTTCAGTATGTCTTCTCGATAAACGTGCCATTGAGCCTTTTCCATCCCTCCTAGCTATTGGACCTTGTCCAAGAACCTCTTCAATTTTCCTATTGGGCCAAACCCAATTTTATTTTTCACTTGGGCCTTGCCCAATTTCATCTTTCTATTGGGCCTTGCCCATTTAATTACCATTGGGCCATGCCCATTTATTTATTTTTCCTATCATCATTTTCATTTTCATTTCATTTTTTTCATTTTTTTCCACATTTTTTTTTCTTTTCTTTTTCTTTTTTTTTTCATGTTTTTCTTTCTTCTTGCTTCTCTCCTCCTTCCAGCCCATGGCCTCCTCTTTTCTCCGTGGCAGCTCGTCCTCTCCACCACCGCCGATGGTGGCAGCACCTTTCTCTTCCCTTTCTTCCTCCCAAAACCTGTCACCAATAGTTCAAAAATCAGCCATCAAAACCACACTTTTCAGCCTCCAAAACCATCAGATTTTCAGCTCATTTCACCTTCAAAAATTCAGCAGCTGAATCACCAATTTTCAACAACAAAAATCACAAATTTCTAGCTGAAAAACCCTCCAAATTCGGACAGCAAGAGCCTGCAAAAATCAGCACCAAAGCTGCACCTTTAAACCTCTAGAAATGAACTCTTTCTCTCCTCTAAATCCAGTAGAAAATCGGTTGTCTTTCCTTCCTCAAAGTGCAAGATTTTTGACCTTCCATCTCTTTTTGTTTTCTCGGCTCTCTCTCATTTTTTTCTCCTTTGTTTCTTGCTCTTTCTTGGCTCGACGGTGCTGCCCAAGAATGGCTTTTGAAAGCCATTTGAAGGAGAAATATAGAGGGGACCAGACATGACTCATTGTCATGTCCCCTTTCCACATTTTTTTACACGTTTTCTATTTCTTTTCATGGCTCAAAACCGGCCCCTACCATCCCTTTCTTTGCTTTTGTCTTTTTTTCTTTTTGGTATTCATCCGGCCCCCCTTACTTACTCCCTCTATAGCTTTTATTTTTCAAAGCTTCAATTGACCACATGGGCGGCTGCCCATGTGGTCTTTCTTTCTTTTTTTTTTTTTAAAGGGGTGTTACAATATCAGAGTTCTGGCTTTGATGTTGTATGCATCACGTTCTCCATGAAAGTAGGTTTTGGTTAATGGCAGCAGCAGAAACATAGAAAGGTGAAAATCAATGGAGTATCCTTGTTATAATAACTGAGATTTTTATTATTTTAGCTGCCCTTGTTATGACTCTTTGTCTGGTACAAGTAGCTCTCCTAGCATTATCAAACCTTTTTCGTTATAATTTTTAAATCGGAAAAAGATTTTGGACAACACTTCTTCTCTTTCCTATTACAGCATAGTGAAAACCCTGTCATAAACATGAGAGAACATGACTCGTCTCTCCTTGAATTTCAATACCTAAATTCTATTATACAAAACAAAGTAAAAACTGTCACATCCGGATTAGTCTCAAGAAAATTAGCATCTGTCATATTAATTTACAGGCACAAATGTCATCTTGCAAAGTGATCAACTGTTGTGACGTTAAGAATAATACGGAATGCAAGGGAATCCTTTTTGTGGGTTTCCATTATCTAATATTTTCAAACATCTAAAGAAAATGAACGGACTGATTATGCAAGTTGGACCACTACTTAGACATGCGGCTACTCATTTTGGAGTAGAAAATGTGATTGAGACCTTCTAGCAGCTCTCAATCATTGCTTTCACAGTAATAGCATTTTGAAAAGCTATGTTTGTCCATTCTTTTTTACTTTAAGAAAAGACAAGAAATCTGAGTGTAAAACATGTGTGATGATGTGGCCAATTCAACCTCTGTGATATAAAAATGGGTAACACTGTTGAAGCATGATATCAAATCTGGTAAGTCATAATGGCGTAGTTTTGGAAAGAAGAAACAACTGTTTGAAGAAGAAGGAAGTTGATGTAGATGTCACAACGGGGAGTTTTACCTTTACTAATCTGTTGTTTCTATACAACTTCTGTTAGTACCGTTTTAGTTAAGTAGTGTTTTTGTATAAGGCAAAACGTCACCACAGTAGGTCATTTTGCCATGGTGTGTTATTTTGTTTTTTTAAATGCTTGTTGTTGCTGTCACTTTACTTTCTTCAAAGCTTAACAGCCACTTTGTTTTTCTATTTTTACTATCCATTGTATTGCACAAAAATCCAAGGTTGTTTTTTGTGCTTTGTGGTTCTTGATCCTACATTCCCTCTATGGGTATTCTCGAGGCTAAAATGAAACTTTGGTGATTTCTGTTTTCGATGCTTCGTATACAAGCTTTATATGAAATAAAATTTTTTTGAGCTTTTACTACCAAAATTTTATTATTTTCTTTCCTCAGTTCATCTCTATTTTTAACGATTTTTAGATTTCGAGAAATCACTTCTCATCTAAAAACTCAAATGGTGTCAGAGCAAACTTCTTGAAGGACCTGTGACTTGTCAATATCTTTTGAATCTTTTTCGAATCGTCCATATTTTCAGTTCAAATGGCAATTGCATGCTTCAACACCTTAACACCTCCCATTTTCTCAGGTATGAACTATCCATTCAAGGTAGTAAAAATGAGAGCTTATTCGAAGGCTTTTGATCTCTGGATAATGGTTGAAATAGGTGGAGAACCTCTTGTGTAAAGGCATGCCAATCCAACTTTAGCTTAAATTAAATAGCACAGTGAGAAAGTTGCCAAACTTTATAAGGCTTACCTTCATTTTGCTGTGTTAGAAGCTATATTTGCTAGGATAACGAATTATGATGATGATAAGTAAGTATAGGACATGTTGAAGGAAGAGTTTCAAGGGAGTGATCGACCTAGGCAGATGCAGATTTTGAATTTGTCTAGACAATTTGAAATGTTGAGAATGAAAGAGGAAGAGAATATCCAAGATTCCTCTGATAAGATGATGAAAATGGTGAATCAGTTGAGACTTTTTGGTGAGGATGTTAGTAATCGAAGGGTTGTGAACAAAATTCTGGTAAGTTTACTAGAGAAATTCAAAACAAGATCTCATCACTAGAGGATTCAAAAGATCTTACTAGAATTTCAACTACAGAGTTAATAAATGCTCTCTTAGCCCAAGAGTAGAGAAGAGCTTTCAGATTAGAAGACCTTGTTGAAAATGCTTTGGTTGTTAAAACCAAAAGCTTAAAAGTCAAGGGTGAAGGATCAAGAAAGCATGAAGGTAGGGGAAGTAAGACTGGTGATGGTAAGTAGGGAAAGTAGAAGGATAAGTTTCCCCCATGCCCTTATTGTAAAAAGAAAATCACACTCCTTAATATTGCTAGTAAAGGCCTAACATGAAGTGTAAAGCCTATGACTAACTTGTTCATGTTGAAAATGTTTGCAAAGCAAAGAAAATATGCGGTGATGTCAAAGCTGCTATGGCAAAGTAGACTGAAAAAGCTAAAGAACTATTGTTTATGGCTAAAATGAAAATTGATTCAAATATGAAGAATGTGTGGTTGTTGGATAGTGCATGTTCTAAACTCTCACTAGTAATGAAGAGTTGTTTCTGATCTTGACAAAAGCTTCATAGCTTGAATTAAAATTGGAAATGGAGTGTATCAGAAAATTGTTGGCAAAGGAACTGTTGTAGTTGAAATAGTCTCAAGTATTAAATATATTATTGATGTTTTTTATGTACTTGAAGCTACTCAAATCCTACTTAGTATTGGTCAATTAGCTAAAAAAACATTATGTATTGTTGTTTAAAAGTGAGTTATGCACTATATTTGATCTTACTGGAGTTGAGATATTGATTGTTGAAATGAAAAACAAGTGCTACCCTTTGAACTTATTGAAAATTGAGCATAAAACTTTTATTAGTGAAGATGATGTTTTTGAACTATGGCATAAGAGGCTAGGTCATGTCGTTACAAATCATTAAATAAGATGGCTATTGATGTATTAGTTGAAAGCTTACTTGATATTAATAGAACAGAAAAAGTATGTCAAGTGTGTCAATTTGGAAAGCAAAGTATAAGACCTTTTCTAAAACAAAAGAGCTAGTATGCAAAACAAAAACATAAGCTTCTACATGCTAACCTATGTGGACCAATGAAAACCACTTCACTAAATCACAATAAGTACTATATTATGTTTGTTAATGATCGTACTAAGTGTAGTTGGGTATATTTTCTGAAATAGAAATCAAAAGCATTAAGTAAGTTCATAAGGTTCAAGGCATTAGCTGAAAACTCACTCTGAAAGAAAAATCAAGACTTTGAGGACTGAAAATGGCTTAGAGTATACAATTGCTAATTTAAGGATCTGTTAGCTAAACTAAGTGTCAAGCATCAACTCATAGTAACATATAACCCTAATTAGAATAGGGTTTTAGAGATAAATAACATAACCTTGGTTGACATGGCAAGTTGTGTCTGATGTTTCAAAAGAATATGCCAAAGGTATCTTAGGTAAAAGTTGTTAACACATCTAATTATATTATGACTTTGACCTACACAAGAGCTTTGTCAAACAAAACATCCTATGAGATTTGGTTTGAATACAACCAAATGTTTCACATATTAAAACTTTTGGTTCTATGTGTTATGGAAAGATACTAGATCAAAATAAGTATAAATTTGACCCAAAGTCTATTTTGGCTATTCATATTGGCTATAGTGATCTTTCTAAAGGTTATAGACTCTATGATGTGGAGTCAAAAAAGGTCTTCATTAGTAGAGATGTCAAATTTGATGAAGGGCAAAAATGGAATAAGAATAGTGGAAATATGAAAAATTTTGAAAAGGGTTTTTTAATACCAATAAGCAACTGTAAGGTGAATTTTTTTGAGTCAGTTGACTTGAAAGATAAGAGTTCGGTAGCTAGGGCCCCACAAAGTCACTACAAGACATCCGTAACAGATGAAGCTTGGCAATTACAGATTTTACGAGATTTGTAGAAGCTTAAACTGATGCAAATTGGAAGGTAACAATTGATGCAGAGATAAATATGATTCTGAAAAATGTGGAACTTAGGTACTAGTTGAAAAACCAAGTAATCAAAATGTGATTAGGGTTAAGTGGATCTACAAAACCAAATTAAATTTAAATGGTATAATCAACAAATACAAGTCTAAGTTAGTTATGAAAGGATGTGCACATACTTATGGCATCGATTTTTTTTTAAAAAAAATTTTTGCTCCTTTTGCTAGGCATGACACTATTAGACTATCGACTGCTCTATCAGTTAAATAAGGCTAGAAAATATTTCATTTGGATGTCAAGTTAGATTTTTTAAATGACATTATAAATGAAGATATATATATATATATTACATAACTTGAAGGTATGAAAGTAAAGTATGCAAGCTTGTTAAAGCTTTATATGGTCTTAAGCAGCCTCCTCAAGCCTAGTATGAGAAAATTGATGATTATTTCATAGGTCAAGGGTTCAACAGAAGCCTAACTGAACCTATTATTTATGTGAAAAGCTCTAATGAATCAGTTATGCTGATTATTGCTCTGTATATGGATGATTTGTTGATTACAGAGCCAGATATTGAATATCTGAAAGAGTTTAAGGCACAAATGATGTATGAATTTGAAATGACAGACTTAGGTTTAATGTCATACTTTCTTGGAATAAAAGTTCAACAAAATTATGGACAGATTTTCTTGCATCAGTCTAAATATGCAAAAGATCTATTGAAGAAGTTTAACATGAGTGCTTGCAAACCAGTTCTTACTCCACTTATTATAAGTTGTAAATTAAGCAAAAATGATTATTAAGAAAATGTAGATGGTCCTACTTATAGAAGTATGATAAGATCATTGTTGCATTTATCAACTACTAGACCTTCTATAATGTATGCTACAAGTCTACTATCCAAGTTTATGCAAACTCCATCATTGTTGTATTTTAAAGCTACAAAGAGAATTCTTAGTTATGTGAAAGGGACTGTTGATTTTTGTTTAAAATACTTGAAGAAGGATAGTGGTGAACTTCAAGGTATTAGTGACAGTGATTAGGCAGGGTTCATTGATAACTTTAAGAGCACTGGTGGTTTCTGTTTCTCATTTGGAAATGTTGTTTTCTCATGGAATTTGAAGAAGCAAGAGATTGCGACTCAATCTTTAGCTAAGTTGAGTACATTGCCACATCTGCAGTAGTAAACCATGTTCAATGGTTAAGAAAGATACTGTAGATCTTAGATTCAATCAAGAGAAAGGTATTGTATTACATGTGGGCAACAAATTTGCAATTTTCATAGCACAAAACCCAGTTCACCATGGACACAAAAAGCATATTAGAAAGAAGTATCATGCACTCAACGTTGTAGGTAAGGAGCAATAAATTGAGCTTAGGTACTGCCATACAGATGTCTAGTTGGCAAATTTCATTACAAAAGCTTTGAGCACATAGAGGTTTGAAACCTTGAGATCTGGCTTGGGTGTTCACCAAATAATCGATCATGGGGGGTGTTAAAACATGATCTCAAATCTAGTAAATCAAAATAGCAAAGTTTTGGAGGAAGGAAACAACTGTTTGAAGAAAAAAGAAGCTAATGTATATGTCAATACGGGGAGTATTTAACCTTTACTATCTGTTGCCTCTAACTACTTTTTTTTGTACTGGTTTAGTTAAGTAGTTTTTTATGTAAGGCAAAACGTCACCATAGTAGGTCGTTTTATCATGGTATGTTATTTTGTTTCTTTAAACGCTTGTTGTTATTGTCATTTTACTTTCTTCAAGGCTTAACAACCACTTTGTTTTTCTGTTTTTACTATTCGTTTTATTGCACAAAAATCCAAGCTCATTTTTTGTGTTTTGTGGTCTTGATTCTACATTCCTCGTGTGGGTATTCCCAAGGTTAAAATGAAGCTTTGGTGATTTCTTGTTTTTAATGTTTAGTATATAAGCTTTATATAAAATAAAAATTGTGTGAGCTTTTACTACCTTAAAAATTTATTATTTTCTTTCTTTAGCTCATCTCTATTCTAGCCAATCCAATATAGGCTTAAGTTCTATAGAAACCTCCTTGTTTGTTTGCTATGGCCAAGGATATAAAAGGACAACTCTCGCCTTGTGGATGCAATCTTTAATGGACTCTTTACTTAGCTACAGGTCCAAAAAATGAAATAAATGAGACTGGCTTTGGATGAATAGGTGTATGGTTGAAGTTGGATCCATCATGTCTATAGAACAACTTTCTTTGACTTGCTTATGCTTCTCTAGTTGTGTTTATAGTTAGATATGTGACATCATTATTTGTACAAATTACTTCACATGTTTTATTAGCATGTAACATCCATATTAATAATTATAGAAAAACATAGCTATTACATTTTATTCCTCTTTTGGTTACTCTTCGAAGCTATTAAAAGTAAATCAAGTATGTTGGCTATGGCATTTCTTCCTCTATAATGTTCTTTTATTTTTCCTTCATGGTTCCTCTTTTTTGGCTAAAGCTACCTCTTCCTTGTTGGCTACCTTTATTTCATCACAATGTGAAGAAGATTGCTCTTGGCTATTGATGTAAGAAACATCTCTTTCCTTGCCCCATGATAGCAAGTATAAACCAATGATAGCAAGGACTCCACCTCGTATGCTGAATGGTCAAGTAAAATATAAGATAGATCAATAACTTTATGTAATTTATAGTTCTTTAACAAGTTCAAAATGAACATTGCATTTTATATTTTACCTACCTGTGTATAGTTTCTCACCAAGAACAAAGTATGCTAGAACCACCACCATAACTATTTGAAAATAATTAAACATGGCCAGAAAGACTAGTCTTTTCTTTTTCATGCACCAAAATTGAAGGAAGATAAAAACACTAGAGCATATTCCTTGGCATTCAATTTCATCCCACTAAGTTCAAGACATGATTGTGAGAAAATACATTTAAATTGTTTTGAGAACCGTGAAATTACTTACGGATTACATAATGGACCAGAAATTAACACCTAACATTTTGATTGACAATGTCGATGGCTTGTGCTGCAAGAACACTATAAAGACAATCGATTGTGCTCCCCCAATACAGTTCATCCATGCTGATAGTGACACTTGTGCAGGATATTTCTTCAAAGTAATTGCTTAAAAGGTTTACAACTTTTAAAATAATGCCTTAAACTTTTCAGAGATGTTATTTCGACTTAATCTTTTGGTTTTTAAAGAGTATATCCTTAATGACATTGTTTTTGCTAAGTGTTGAAAAGTGATCCCTCAATTTGGTATTTGAAGCAAGGAGTTCTTGATGGGATCAACCAACTTTGAAGGAGGAAGAAGAAAGACTTAGAAGGAGCAAAATGCTAGCGTTTCAACTTTACTAAATCTAAGAATGTTGAAAGACATGATTTACATGTCATTCAAATTACACTAGTTATTCTTTTATTATATAAGACTTGTTTATGTGTCGTTTAGGTGTCTTAGGTCCTAAACGAGCTTCTTAGGTTGTCGTTTTGTGTGTTTAAAGGCTTTAAGTTACATTTTTTTCTTGTTGTTATAGTCGTTGCTTTGCACAGTGTTTAATGTCAGGATTTCTACACTTGGCCAGCAAGTTTGTTTTTAGTTTTCATATTCTTAGGGCTACATCTCATGCTTAAGTTAGTATTTATTATTCTTGTTATATATATATGCTAGAAGCTTAATGGAAAATTTTTTTAATGCCTTCATTTTTAGATTAAATATATTTTTTCCTCTATTTCTCTATTTTTCTCCTCTATTTCTTACTTATTCATCACACTCTCTAGAAATTTCTTACAAAACTCAGCATGGTATTAGAGTGATTTTCTTAAGGTATATGTGACTAAATTATTGTTTTGATTCTTCTTCAAATTAGAAGTTAAATCGAGTTAAGAATGGCAATAGCTGGTTTTAGTGTTGTAACTCTTTCCATGTTCTCTAGTGCTAATTATCTCTCTTGAGCAGTCAAGATGCGATCATACCTTAAGGCGTTTGATTTTAGGATACAATTGAAACTGAAGAGCTACTTGTGTAGAGGCATGGCAACCCCACGTTGACTCAAATTAAATAGCATAATGAAGAGGTTGCAAAATGCTACAAGGCCTTCACCTGCTTGCAATCAGCTGTGTCAGACATAATTTTTTCCAAAATCATGAATTATGAAAAACCCAAACAAGTCTGAGATAGTTTGAAGGAAAAATATAAAGGTAGTGATTGAACTAGGCAAATACAAGTGTTGAACCTTTCCAAGCAGTTTGAATTTATGAGGATGAAGAAAGATGAAAGCATCTAAGTTTACATAGACAAAATGATGAGTTTGTAAATCAACTAAGGATTTTGGGGATTGGTTAACAAAATGTTAGTAAGTCTTCTAAAGAGATTTGAAGCAAAAATATCATCTTTGGAAAACTCGAAATATCTAACCAAGATCTTTGTAAATGAATTGGTTAGTGCTTTACTTACTCAAGAGCAAAAGAGGGCTTTCAAGTGTGAAGATACTAGTGAAAATGCTTTGGTTACTAAAACCAAAGGCTTAAGTATCAGTGTGAAAACTCAAAGAAAAATGGAAGCAAAGGTAGTAAAACTGGTGAAGGGAAGCATGGGAAGAGACAAGATAATTATCCTTCTTGCCTTCTTTGTAAAAAGAAAAACCATATTCTTAAGTGCTGCTGGTACAGGCCAAATGTGGAATGTAAAGCCTACAACCAATTTGGACATTTGGATGAGGTATGCAAGGCTAAGAAACCGGAGACTGAAAGCCAAACAATAACAGCAGAAGAAGCTATAACGTTATATGAGCTATTGTTTATGGCAAAGCTTGATGATCAATTAGCTGAGAAGAATACATGGCCAATGAACAATGGCTGCTTGAACCACCTAACAAGTAATGAGAGTTTATTCACAAAATTGAATAGAAATTTTAGAGTCAAGATGAAAATAGAAAATGGTGTGTTTCTAAATATCCTTGGAATTGGAACATTAGCTGTAAATGCTCTTACTAGTATGAAATTTATTACTGATGTGCATTATATACTTGAGGCAAACTAGAACCTACTAAGTGTAAGCTAGTTAGATGAGAACCATTATGCTTTGCTGTTCAAACACTAGTGTACTATCTTTGGTCCTAATAGTTTTGAGCTGATAACTGTTAAAATGAGGAACAAGTGTTATCCCTGAAATTTGCTCGAAACAAAACATAGGGCTTTCATCAATGAAGAAGATGTATCTGATGCTTGGCATATGAGGTTAGATGTCTTTTGGTGATGTTATTGAAAGGCTACCTACAATAGAAAAACCAAATAAGGTTTATTAAGCTTGTCAGTATGGTAAACAAAGTAGGAAATCAACTCCTAAAGAGAGAAGTTGGAAAGCAAAGACAAAATTAGAGTTGGTACACATTGATGTCAATGGTTTAATGAGAACTCTATCTTTAAATGGCAGTAAGCTTTTCATAATATTCATTAATGACTATACACAGTTTTGTTGGATTTTTTTTCCTTAAACATATATTTGAAGCATTGAAGAACTTCATTAAATTTAGAGTCCTAGTTGAGAAATATATAGAGCTAAAAATAAAAACACTAAGGATTTACAATGGCAAAGAATATACCTCTACTGATTTTAAGAAGTATCTTGAAGGTTTGAGGATGAAACATCAACGCACAACTCCTTAAAACCTTCGCCAAATGACACTGCAGAAAGAAAGAACAAGACATTGATGGAAATGGCCAGATGTATGCTTTTTTAGGTAAAATTGCTTAAGAGATTTTGAACAGGGTTTATTCAAGAATGCTGGCATCAAAAACATCATATGAACTTTGGTATGTACATAAGCCTTTAGTTTATCACTTTGAAACCTATGGTTGTGCTTGTTTTGCAAAGGTTGCAAATGATATAAGAACTAAACTAGATGCCAAATCACAAATAGCTATTCATTTGACCTATAGTGATGTTTTCAAAGGTTATAGGCTTTTTGATGTTACTTTGGAAAGGTTGTCATATGTGGGGATGTGGTTTTTGATGAAAGGCAATATTGAAATTGGGAAAATAATACTACTGAAGTTGTAAAGAAAGTGAAAACACTACAAAAAAAAAAAAGCTTTATCGATGAAATCAATTATGTTTGTAATAATCCATTGATAATTACCGACAGGAGAAAAATATAAGGAATACAGATAGATTATCGATGAAAAATTCTAACAAAACTCAATTCATGGCAATATAATGGCATGCACGAATAGCAAAATGGCGCAAAGGTTACTGACGAAATTATTCTATCGTCAATATTTTATTGATAGAATTTACCAACCATTTTACCAATGAATTAAGTGGTCAGTAATTTGGTGAGATATTGATAACATTACCGATGGATTTGCTGACTGAAATTTCGTCGGTATTATTTTTTAATTTAGCAATAAAATATTCTATTGGTAATTTTGTCAATAATTAATAATTAAAATTCATAAACAGGAGTTTTCCCCCATTTATCCCTATTTTAGTTATTGACAAAATCCTTTTTCCGTGAGTAAAATAAAAATCCCCACGTGGGATTTTTCCCTTGATTTCTTCCTTTTCTCTTCACTCTCTTCTGCTTTGTCTTCACTCTTTTATTACCCTATTGTTTGCCCCACTTGAGTGCGCCCTTTGCCGACGACCAATGCCTCATGCCAACCACCGCCCAACCCTCCCATTTTCGAGTTCCCTTCCTCACACTTCTCCTGCTTCTCCAATCACCCCCTTCCATTTGAGTCTCTTGATTTTGCTTGGGCTAATGGTGCATTTGTGTTGCCCAGAAGGTAAAGTTTTCTTATTTTTAATTTGCTATGCATTTGGCTTTAGATTTTGTTATCATATTTGGGAATAATCTTGTTGGTAGATTTTGTTGATATTTAAGATTTAGGTTTACTTGTATTTTGAAATTATTATCGGTATTTTGGTTGTTCATAGTGTTGATTCATGGTTGTTGTTTATATTTTGAGAATAATGCGTGGATTCATGGTTGGATTGATTGATTGCTAGTATTTTATATTGATTCTAATTGTATATGTAATTCATTATTGCTAGTATTTTAATATGTTGGTTCATGGACGCTAGCATTTTGGCTGTTGAATATGTTGATTCATGGGCATAAGTAAACATTCATGGATTTTTAGGCATGAAATCTTTTAAATTTTTAGTGATTAAGAAAATTAGTAAGGCTTTATTAAATATAAATTTAGTAATAAAGAAAATTAGTAATTAAGCAACTAAGAAAATTAGTAAATACCTTAAAATTTATAATTATTTAAATTAAGTAAGGTTTTATTAAATATATGAAAGAATTTAACTAATCAAATTAAAAAATGTTTTAGTAATTAAGGAATTAGTTAAATTAGTTATTAAGAAATAAATTAAATAAGTAATATTAGATAATATTTTATTTAATTAAATTAATTAAGGGTTGAGGGAATTAATTACATAGTTAATTAATTATGAATAATCATGTATTGATAATTAAGAAATTAATTAATTAGTTAATTTAGTACAATTTAGGGTGTATTTAAAATAATTAAGGATTTATTAAATTAATTACATGTTTAGTAATTAAGCAATTAACTGAATTAGTAACATTATTTCATTTTTAAAATATTTAAATAAATTAAGATGTTAATTAATGGGTTAATTAAATAATTTATTTAATTAAGTAATGTAATGTGTTATAAGTAATTAAACAATTACTTAAATTTGTAATGCTATGAAAAAATAATTAAACTAATGAAATGAAAATATGTTTGAGTACTTAAGCAATTAACTAAATTAGTAATATTCTTTAATTTTAAAAATATTTAAATAAATTAAGGTGTTAATGAGTTAATTAACTAATTATGAAGAATCTTGAATTACTAATTAAACAATTAATTAAATTAGTAAATTTAGTAAAATTTAAAATTGTTTAAATTAATTAATGTTTTATTAAATAAAATAAACAACTAAATTAATCAAATAAAAAAATTTTAGTTCTACTTAAGCAATTAACTAAATTAGTAATATTATTTAATTTTTAACATATTTAAATAAATTAATGTGCTTAGTGAGTTAATTTAATAATTTATTTAAGGTTTAGGGTTTAATGCAACATGTTATAATTAGTAATTAAGTAATTAATTAAATAAGTAATATTATATAATATTATATTTATTTGATATATTCCTTTGACCTTTGATAGATTAAATTTCTGTAGACGAAAGGAGTGGTCACGTGAATTAGTTTGCAATTGAAAATTTTGTGGTACATATGAGTTAAAACTTTTTTATTTTCTCAAATTGAAACTTAGATTAACAATTTAGAATTGGTTTTAATATTAAAAAAGTACGTCGTCTGCAAAAGCTAAAGTTATAGCTTCTTACCGTGGCCAAAAATCAGATGCTCATAGCAGCCTCAACTTTAAGTCCAAAAAACCTCACTGGTTCAAGATATTTCTCAAAAATGCTATTTAGCTTAGAAAACTGGTGAGCAATCTTTTCTTAATTATAAAACATAATTTTGAATGTGATTCTAAAATCTACTATATGGAATATATTCTTGGCATACAACAAACTTTAAAATCATATTCAAAATTATGTTTTATAATTAATTGAGAAAAGATTGCTCACCAGTTTTCCATGATCAATAGCATTCTTGAGAATTATCTTAAAGAAATGAGGTTTTTTTGACATAAAGTTGAGATTGCCATGATCACATCTCTGGCCATTGTAGGAAGTCATAGTTTCAACTTTTGTATACCATTTCTCCAATGTTAAATCTATAGCTTAGATTGTTAATTTAAGTTTTAATTTGAGAAAAAAAAATTTATCAATGGAATTTTGTTTGGAAAATATCGACATAAATTAGCGACAAAATTTTCCAATTACTGACTAAAAAATCGGTTGATGGAACGGATCCTTTTGCCAACGAAATTACCAACAAAAAATTTGGTTGGTAAATTGCCAACGAAATATTCTATTACTGACAGATTTGCTTTTACCAATGACGGTATCTACGATTGAATATCGACGAAACTTTTCGTTGGTAATGTAACATACCGACAAAATCATAACTATTAACAATGAAAATGTTCATTGATAATACCTTGTTTTTTGGTAGTGAAATTCTTGTTGAAAATGCACAATTCGATGATTTTGAGACTATTGACAATTAAGATGGAGCCTTGGCTGTAAGCGGAACAAGGTCCCTGCAAGATATTTATAGCAGATGTAACTTAGCAATGGCTGAACCTACTTGTTACATAGATGCTTACTTGAATAGAAATTAGAAAGAAGCTATGGATGCTAAAATCAAAATGATTAAGAAAAATGGCACTTGGATCATTACTGATAAGCCTAAAAATCAAAATATAATTGGTGTCAAAATGATATTTAGGATCAAATTGAATCTTAATGGCTCAATGAACAAGTACAAGGCCAAATTAGTGGCGAAAAGGTATGCTCAAGTATATGGAATAAATTATTTTGACATGTTTTCACCTATAGCAAGGCATAATACTATTAAAATGCTTGTTGCACTATTTGCAAAAGAAGGATGGAGGATATATCACTTGGATATCAAGTCTACATTTCTTAATGGCTACTTGAATGAAGACGTATACATTAAACAGCCTGAAGGTTATGAAGAGAAAAGCTTTGAAGGCAAGGTATGTAAGTTAATTAAAACCTTGTATGGTCGCACGCAGGCTCTTAGAACCTAGTATGAGCTAATGGACAATCATTTAAGGAGTCAAGGACTTGATAGAAGTATCACTGACTCAATCCTGTATGTGAAAAAGTCAAATGAATCTGTTGTGTTTATAGTTGCTCCATATGTTGATAATTTATTGGCTACAGGACCTGAGAATGATTACTTGGAAGATTTCAAAAGTCAGATGAAGACTGATTTTGAAATGATTGACTCGAGACAAATGGTTTACTTTCTGGGAATGGAATTTGTTCATATTAATAGTCAAATTCTTATGCCTTAGACCAAGTATGCTAAGGATTTGTTAAAGAAATTCAACATGGAATCTTGCAAGCCTGTGCATATGCCATTATCAATTGGTGATAAGTTGTGCAAACTTGATGGAACAACAAAAACAAATGGCTTAGTTTTCAGGAGTTTGATTGGTTCATTGTTGTATTCATCAACTACAAGGCTTGATATCATGTTTCCTACCAGCTTGTTATCTAGATTTAAGCAGACACCCTCAGAGATGCATTTTAAAGCTGTTAAACAAATACTAAGATATGTCAAAGATACTGTGAATTTTGGCATTCATTTCTATAAGTCGGATAGCAGAGAGCTTCAAGGATAAGTAGATAGTGACTGGGCAGGCTCATTAGATGATTCAAAGAACGCATGAGATTTTTACTTCTCGTTTGGTAGTGGAGTTTTCTCATGGAATTCAAAAACACAAGAAGTGGTGGCACAATCTTCCGCAGAAGCTAAATACATTGCTAACTTCAGCTGCTGCAAATCACATCCAGTGGCTTAGAAAGATTTTATCAGACTTGAGATTTCATCAGACTAAATGTACTATCTTTAATGTTGATAACAAATCTGCTATTGCCATTACAAAAAACCCTGTGCAACTTGGTCGAACCAAGCACACGAGGGTTAATTACCATGCACTGAGAGAATTAGTGAAGAATAATGAGATTGACCTCCAATACTGTCCAGAAGATGAGCAAATAGCAGATATCTTCACTAAAGGTTTATGTAAAGATAGATTTGAATTTCTGAGATCATGCTTGGGTGTTTACCAAATCAGAAATCATTGGGTGTGTTGAAAAGTGATCCCCAAATCTAGTATTTGAAGCAGGGAGCTTTTGGTGGGAACAAACAACTTTGAAGGAAGAAGAAAGACTTTCTAAGAGTAAAACGTTAGCGTTTCAACTTTACCAAATCCAAGAATGCCGAAATGCATGCTTTACCTGTCGTTCAGATTGCCCTAGTTATTCTTTTAATATATATGATCAGCTTGTATGTCGTTTAGGTGTCTTAGGTCCTAAACGACCTTCTTAGGTTGCCGCTTTATGTGTTCAAAGGCTTTAAGTCAAATTTATTTCTTTTGTGTTACCATAGCCGTTGCTTTGCATAGTATTATTCTATGCCAGCATTTCTGTACTTTGCCAACAAGTTTGTTTTTGGTTTTCACATTCCCAAGGCTACATCACTCGCTCGAGTTAGTTTTTATTTTTCTTGTGATGTATATATGCTGGAAACTTAATGGAAAATTTTTTTGATGCCTTCATTTTCAAATTAAATATTTTTTTCTTTCCTCTCTTTCTCCATTTTTCTCTTCTGTTTCTTAGTTATTCATCACACTTTTTGGAAATTTATTACAAAACTCAACAGTATTAAAATTTTACAGTAAACATAACTAGACTTGACAATTTTAAACACGACACAAGAAAACACGGGTTAAACAAGTTATAGGTTTACCCTTAACGTGTTTCGTGTCTAATCATATCTGACATGTTAAGACACGAAAATTTTTGTGTCTTAATGTGTCAGACACGCTAGACACGTTTAAAACATGTTTAAACACATTTACTTAAACGTGTTATCGTGTTTAAACGTGTACACGTGACACGTTTATTAACCCATTAAACATTGATAGTTAAAGACTATTTTAATCTTATATAAATAATTTTAAATAATTATTTTAAACAGTTTTATAATTTTATAAAAAGTTTTTAATGTAATTATACATTAATATCCTAATTTTTAACCTTTAGATTTTATTTGAAGATTTTTAATATTATTAGTATTTTAAGATTTAATGTTAATTATGTATTTTATCATATTATATGATAATGAACTTTATGTATATTATTTATATTAATTTTTATTATATTTGATGTTATTATTATTTTTGTTTTGTTATAATTATTTTTTTAATTATAGATTTTGAATTTAAATAATAAAATTATATTTAATTGTAAATATTTTTCTTTAAACGTATTAATCGTGTTAAACGTGTTATTAATCGTTTCGTGTCGTATATTAACACGTGTAATAAACATGTTAATCGTGTTAAACGTGTTAATCATGTCGTGTCGTGTTGCACTTTTATTAAACATGTTCGTGTACGTGTTTTACACTTAAGACACGTTTATTAAACGTGTCGTGTTCGTGTTTACTCTTAACGTGTTTCGTGTCTAATCATGTCTGACACGTTTACGACACGGAAACACGAATTGTCAGGTCTAAACATAACTATCTTATCTTTATTCCAAAAAAAAAAATCATTAAAGGTTAGTTACTAATTACCTGCAGGATGTACCATAGAGCCCATGATATGCAGCTAGCAACAGTAAGGATTGATCCTTTCACCCAGTTCTCATGAACAGAAAGTCTTTTATGTGAATTGGAGCACCCCACAAGCTCTGCACTGCAGGTCCTTTGTACAAAGTGATGGTCGTAACCCCTGTCAAGGATATTAAAGTTCCAAGGATTTTAGCAATCCCACGAAGGTTCTTTACATTGACAACCTCCATCCTGCACCAAGAACGTGAAGAAGATTGTTTATAAAATCTCGTAAACTGTTGATAAGATTTAAAGAAAAGAGATAATGCATATGGAGTCTTAGTCTCTACCTGAGTATGATTGCAATTAAAAAGGAGGAAATTGTAAGAAACAACTTTCCTTATAAGGTGATTTCAAAAGTAACCACCCAAATAAAGTTAGCTGTTTCTATCCTTAAAGAAGCATGAGTAAACGAAAATGCCCTTAAAAAATAATGTGGCAAATTAAACAGCCGATATCTGCCTTCCGTCATTTTCCAAAAATTAGAAATTAATATTAGGGGTTTGGGCTCGCTCATCTTTCTCTCTCAGCTCTCTGAACTGTATCAACTCTATGTTCAGCACCATCGTCATTAGCTCTCTCATCTCTCTGAACTGTGTGAGCTCTATCAACTCTCCGTTGAGCACCATCGTCTTCGTGCCGTGGTCTATCTCTTGCAATTTGGCCATATTGTCCTCGAAAAATAAACCCCATAGCGGAGATGACATCAAGGTATGTTTTTGGGTTTATTGCTACAACACATAAATTTGTGAAACTTTTTTTGTAAATTAGAAGACGGATTAGAAACATTGCACATAGTTGTTACACGCAATACATCTATTCAGCGTGTGACCACATAAGACTGCTTGCACTTGGCTTGTAACCAGAATGTCTATGTGCACTTAGCGTGTCACCAGCATGTCTGCATGCACTTGTCATGTCACCAGCATGCATGCATGCACTTATCGTGTCAACAGCATGCATGCATGCACTTGTCGTGTCACCAGCATGTCTGCCTGCACTTGGCGTGTCACTAGCATGCATGCATGCACTTGGCCTGTCACCACCATGTAATTAAGTAAATAATTAAATAATTAAGTAAATTAAATAATTATTTTGTATTCAAAATTTCAGTGGGGTTTCAATTCTGCGACTTGTGATAAGACACGGTGGTCAGTGGGTGGATGGCATGTACAAGGGTGGTGAGTCACAAATGCGGGGGGTTAGGAGTGATTTGTCGTTTGTGGGCTTGATGAAGCTGGTTGAAGATGTTGTTAGGGTAAACTCAGAAATTGACGATATTGAGTTGTATGCATTGATCAGTACACCCGGGGAGCTATCACGGTCAATTATCAAGGATGATGAAGATGTTGCATTAATTCTGCTAGAACAGAGGAATGTTCCGGCTGTGTATGTCAGCATTAAGAGACCCGAAACAAATGTTATGTCATATGAAGAAGCTGGAAAACATGGTAATCAGCTCAATCAGAATGAGATTTACAATGATTCACATATGCCAGAGCATTCGGTCCGTAACCCGCAGTTGAGGCATCCTCAGGAGTTTGTACAACCCGGTAACCAAAGGACATTGATAGAAGAGTTGGGTGCACAATTCCGATCGGGATGTGCATCAAACCAATTAGGATCTTCTGCTAAAAGAATGCAACGATCGGGTGAAACGGTAAAGTGTGTAATTCCAATTTCAAATGAGAATATGACACGTTTGCACAACACTGTGACGTTGGATGTTAACACTGTGACGTTGGATGTTAACACTGCGACGCTGCAGGATAATGCTGCATGTGATGAGGGAAATGAGGATTTGTTTGCTGGCAGTGAAGATAGATTTGATAACACTTCGAGTGATGGGCTTGACAAATGGGATCATGACAGTTCAAACAATGACTACCTTTATGACAGTGATATTCCAATTTGCAATAACGTTGAAAGCGAAATGAAACCTGTTGAAGGTTTTGATGTAGGAAATGTTCAGTGTGATGATCCCATATACAATAACCCCATCGCTGGTGAGGACGGGATTCGTTCCGTTGATACAATGCTCGATGATAGTTATCAGGAAAAGGGAAATGCAGAGATATCTTCTACGTGGCGAATTTCAGGTGCGGAAAGGTTCTCTTTCCAAACAATTAGCACTAAGGAGTCGACATGTCCCAATGATCGTTTATACAAAAGAAGAATGTTTTCCTCAAAGGCAGAGTTGAAACGAGCTCTGAACATGTTGGCTTTAAAAGAGCAGTTTGGGATAAGAGTGAAAAGGTCATGCAAAAGTCGTTACGAGGTTGGTTGCAAGGGCAAGGCATGCAAGTTCAATGTCCGTTCAACGAAGTTACCTGATATATGAGGGTATTGGGAAGTTCGGACGTTCCACAAAGTACACACATGTACTGTTGATGGTTTGCAAGGGCGAATTCCATCTACGAGTGCCAAGATAATTGGTGAACTTATGGCACCCAAGTTTCGGGTTAATGAAGTAGCATTAAGACCTAAGGACATAATTGGTGAGATGAGGGTTCAATGGGGATTGAAATGCTTTTATGGTAAGGCTTGGCAAGCAAAAGAGTATGCGGAGACGCTTATTTTTGATCCCTCAGAAGAGTCATTTCAACTACTACCCTCATATTTTTATATGTTGGAACAAGAAAATTCTGGCACAATCACAGCAGTGGCTACTGACGAAGCTGAAAGATTCAAATATTATTTCTGGTCATACGGGGCTTGTATTTAGGGGTTTAGGGATGTAATGTGTCCTACGGTTACAATTGATGCAACACATCTGAAAGGCAGGTTCAAGAGTGTTCTGTTTGTTGCTGTGTGCAAAGACGCGAACGAGTGTGTATATCCAGTTGCATTTAGCATCGGCCATGTTGAAGACGAAGACTCATGGACGTGGTTTCTCATCAAGCTATGTGATGCGATTGGTTATCCTGAAAACACTATGTTCATTTCTGATCAGCATCTCGGCATTAAGAAAGCAATCCAAAATGCATACCCATAAACGCACCACGGTTTATGCGGTTACCATTTGAAGAAAAACTTTAAAAACAAGTTCAAGCGTGATGACGTTTCTATGATTTTTACCCTTGCTCGAGATTGCTATAAGGTTTCCAAATTCAACAGACATATGAACCAACTCAAGCAGATTCATGCAGGAGCTTATGTTGATCTTTTGAGAATAGGCCTTGAGAGATGGGCACGTGCATGTTCACCGGCAAGGCGATACCAAATGATGACCTCGAACATTGTCAAATGTGTTAACTCCTACTTAAAGCATGCCAGACAAATGCCAATCACTGTTTTGATCGAGTTCATACGAGACATGTTCCAACGTTGGTTCCATGATCGGTACGAGGAGGCTGTCAAGGTGACCACACCCCTCAGCCCTTGGGTTGCTAGGCGATTGAGCAAACGCTTCAATGATGCACATCACTTTGTAGTGAAGCCTATCAATCGAGTGAAGTTTGAAGTTAAAGACGGGAAGATGGATGGACTTGTTAACCTGTCCACGAAGACGTGTTCATGCTGTGAGTTCCAAATAGATTTGCTGCCATGCAGCCATGCCATTGCAGCAATAAGGTCAGATTATATTTTCTTTATTTCTTATTTGATCCTTAATTTGACATAGCATTTATATTCTGCTTGAATATTGGGTTCATTGTATTTTTCAGTAAATGCAAACGTGAAGCTTTTAATTTCTGTGCCGATTATTACAAGACAACCGTTTGGGTGGAGGGTTATGTGGGGTCCATTCACCCAATAGGGCATCCTAATGAATGGGACATCCCCCCGCATGTGAAACAAATTGTCATCTT
This sequence comes from Theobroma grandiflorum, assembly GCA_036013995.1. NCBI lineage: Eukaryota > Viridiplantae > Streptophyta > Magnoliopsida > Malvales > Malvaceae > Theobroma > Theobroma grandiflorum. Next base: position 11,740,474 of record CP142130.1, on the reverse strand, counting down.
GCCACCACCTTGGCGAGGCCAAACAAGAAGACCTAGAAGGAGAAGGATTTCATCCGCTGGTGAAGGCAGTCGAGCACGGAGATGTTCGCAATGCAATATGTACAGGCATAACAGACATAATTGCCCATCTCCATTTACAAATCCATCAACAAATCTGGCACCATCTCCAAGTCAATCAGCACCCTGACGAGTGCACCGACCGAAAGCATGTTTAATTTACAGAGAAACTGGTCACACACACAATAGCTGTCCAATCCGAAGGACAATGTCTGAAAACGTAGGGTGTGTTGTGGACGAAGACATATTATCGAGGCCTAACTAACTGCAATTTATCTATTGTTTTGTTAGGGTTTGATGGCGAACTGTTTCGATCTTGGCCATTGACATTTGCATTGAATAATGATATTTGCTATAAACCATTAGATAATAATAGCATTGCTTAGGCATAGAAGTAGTCAATAATTGACTTTAGCCACACCATGCATGGTAATATAGTATGGAATGTAAATTGTCTAATCTTTGGACAGCATATATAAATAAAAAAACAATAATGTTACTCTATATTTCGACAATTGTAAAACCAATACATTCATTACATTTTTGCTTAAAGCAAATCGCTTCAACATACATAAGGGAATTTTACTCATTTTACAAATGACGTTGCAAAACTATATCAATTGTCCACTTGGGTTTAGAGTTTGTGAAAGGGTAAAAAGGTGAAAAGTCAAGCTGTAGAGTCGGTGACACGCCATAAATGGCAGCAATGACACGGCATCCTTTTCATGTTGATGACACGCCAACTGCATCCTTTTCATGTTGGTGACACGCCAAGTGCATGTGAACATGTTGATGACACGCCAAGTGCATGCAGACATGTTGGTGACACGCCAAATGCACATAGACATGCTGGTGACACGCCAAGTGCATATAGACATGCTGGTGACACGCCAAGTGCACATAGACATGCTGGTGACACGCCCAGTGTACATAGACATGCTGGTGACACGCCTAGTGCACATAGACATGCTGGTGACACGCCCAAGCTATTGAATTTCATTTTTTTTTACACACCAAGTGGAGGCAGACATGATGGTGACACGCCAAGTGCAGGCATATTGAACTTTTAAAATATAGAAGAACAACAGAAATCGGGTCAAACAGCAGAAAACATAAGGAAAACTTCCTATTGTTTTAACCCGTTGAAACGAACTGAAAACCACTAACAGTGATGACTTTCTCCCCCCCCCCCCCTCCCCCTTGATATATTCAACTTTAGAATTCTACCCTAGTCTAATAATTAATCTGTTTCTCTTCACCTCGGACCTGTAAGTAATTGTCCAACCTTGGCTTCTGGGATGATACAGATCTCTGTATCAGCTGATAAGCCAGGGTTGGACAATTGCTTATAAGTTGGAGGTGAAGAGAAACAGATTAATTATTATACTAGGATAGAATTCTAAAGTTGAATATATCAAGGGGGGAGAAAGTCCTCACTGTTAGTAGTTTTCAGTTCGTTTCGACGAGTTAAAACAATAGAAAGTTTTCCTTCTGTTTCTACTGTCCGACTCGATTTCTGTTCTTCTTCTGTATTCTAATTGTTTGACATTCTCCTGGTCGAAAGAACTGCGGAGGACGCATCGACAAAACTGCTTTTGACGAGATGTACAGTCAGTCGATGAGAACTAAGGAGTTTTTTACCATATATATAATAGAGGGAATATAAACCGACATGACCAGTTTAAATGTTTCGGTCTGAGGCCACGTGTTGGTGACACGTAATTGCACTCAAACATGGAAGTGACACGCCAAGTGCATGCAGAGATGGTGGTGACACGCCAAGTGCAGGCAGACGCGCTGCTGACATGCCAATTGCACTAAGACATGGTAGTGACACGCCAAGTTCAGGCAGAGATGGTGATGACACGCCAAGTGCATGCAGAGATGGTGGTGACACACCAATTACACTCATACATGGTGGTGACACGCCAAGTCCAGGTAGACGTGCTAGTGACACGCCAAGTGCATGCAGAGATGGTGGTGACACGCCAAGTTCAGGCAGAGATGGTGATGACACGCCAATTGCATGCAGAGATGGTGGTGACATGCCAAGTTCAGGCTAACATGCGAGTGACACGCCATTCACTTTGCACTTGGCTTGTCACCACCTTGTCTGCATCGATCTGGGCGTGTCACCACCATAAATATTCAACATAAGTTACATTTTAAATTCCTTCTATGGATAATTAATCAAAACAAAAGAAAAATGACAAACTTTTCAAAAATATCGAGACCAATTCTGCCAACATGTCACCCACAGGGCCCTTCAACCGATATGAAAATGATAATTGAACAAAAAAATTATACAAATTTAAATTGACCTACTATATCCAAACAATTTGAGAAAAAAAATATAGAAACGTAATGTAATTTATGCAAAAGTAATGGGAAAGTAATGTATAAACTGTATGAATATTAGTAAAATTAATGAAATGAATTGTATATACAAAAAAAATGATGTACAGACACAGGCCGATTATATGTTCAAGGTTCGCTCTCACAACTGTTGCAAAAAATTTCTAGAGCGTATTGCCGACGCATATTTACAATCATATTCTGCTTAACTCTGATTGGCTCCGATTGCAACATATCGTCAATGTACCCAATTATGAACATACCGCAGCTGACACTATCATCCTGTCGATGCACTTTAGCTTTTGGCAAATGGATCTCCAATCGCATCGGCGTCAACTCCCGTGCCCTCCGTCGTGTTCGGTTGAAATAACCAGCTTGGTGGCATATGATTGGGAACAAGGTCGTAAGGGGTGACATTTGAGCAGCACGAACTCCTTTATCTTTAGCATCTGAAGTTCTTGCGGAGTCCTCTACCCTGATCGTCCACCTCCCCAAGTCTATCTTCGCCACCACCCAATGGCCACCGATATTGCAAGGTGCGAAGATGAAATCGACATCTTCCTATCTTTTCTCGTATGTCGGCCTCTCACCCTGCACGTTCCCCCGTAACTCATCTATAATTTCCATGCTGGCCCGGGCATCTTCGGTGGAGTTTAAGATGTGTAGCATATTGAGGGTGTCCTGTGAAGCATGTATACGTTATCTTACACTTAATGCAATAAATAACTTACTATTTTAATAATTTAAAATAATAAAAAATAAACTTACGAAGAATATCATGTCAACCACGCATGCACGAGCTTTGTATAGCTTCGACTTTGGCCCTGCCATCTACTTACCGAGTATGCTGAGGCATGCGTTGATATGTTCACTTGTCATTTCTTCTTTTGGATCCTCTAATGTTCTGAAAAAATCCGCACCTTGATCCCCTAAGATCCCGACATTACACCTGCACATGTAACATAACGAATTAATTACTTTAGCCTTAGTTGATTAATGTTTAATTAAAAAACCATATTAGCAATGTTATTTATAAGCTTACCTCGCATGCTCGTCTTTCTTGAAGGCCTCGTACGCTTCAACCATTGCGCTCTTTTGATCACGACGGCTTACCATGGGGTCAATGTACGGGCTGGCAATGTACTTGCTTGCCATTCTCACCCGTGCCCGCTCAGTAGGGTCTGAAATTAATGCTACTTGATCGTGGACAGCAGATCCCTCTAGTGGCGACAATCGCGAGATGCTGGCTTCAGGAGTGCTGTGAATAAGATGGTCCCCTTCATACACAACTATTGCAAGGTTCCCATCCTATCCCCCCGCTGCATCGATCACCGGATCAGCATCCGCTGCCAGTGTATCATCTCCGTCGGCACCAACAACATTGTCATCGTCAATGTTAAAACCAGGTTCATCTTGTTGCCCTTCATCAGTAGCATCCTCGTGGTCGGTACCAGCATCGTTAGATGAAGGTCCGCCTTACAAAATGAGAGAAATGAGAAAATCGTTAGCATAAACCGATGCCTATAAATTAGTACTAACAGTACTAAACATAAAGAACCAATATATGTGCAAATATTGAATTTCGTACTTGTGATTTCAGACCCTCTAGAATCCGAGCAACGATACGGTCCTTAAACGTCTGTAGGGCCAGAGTCAATGACTGGATTGAAGCCTTCAGCGTCGACATCTCCTTTTTATGTCTGTTCATGAACTGTAGCAACTGACGCTTCGTCACTAGTCCGTCATTGACTATTGTGGATTCAATCAACTATAATAAGATATATATTATTGTGGGTCAGGGTAAATAGATAGGGAATTGTTGAACATTAACCATTAGAACTATAAAACCCTTACCGGTGGCTCGTTACCAGTGTGTGGTTGAGCATGATCGATCGGTGCTTGAGATGCTTGGGTCGCATCCCTTAACTGCAATGAAGTTGAAATTACTGTGTTAATGTGTAAATAAATATGGAATTGTTGAACATTAACCATTAGAACTATAAAATCCTTACCGATTGCTCATTACCAGTGGTTGGTTGAGCATGACCGATCGATGCTTGAGGTGCTTCGGTCGCCTCCCTTAACTGCAATGACAGAATTTACTGTGTTACTGTGTAAATAGATATGGAATTGTTGAACATTAACCATTAGAACTATAAAATCCTTACCGACGGGGAGTTATCACTGTGCGTATGAGGAGGATCTTTCGATTATTGAGGAGCTGTCGTAGCATGGTCCAACTGCAAACACATATATGTTAGTCGATACTCACATGTGGAATTGTTGAATACAAACAGTTAAATCTGTCTTTACCGGTTGTTCACTGCCATACATATGGTCACCCTCTTCCTCCAACTCAAGGCCTGACAGCTCATCCTCTAAGGCAACGGCTGTGCGCCTCCGCTTAACGGCACCACTGGCTCTTCTATCCTTTAACTGCCTCCTCTTTTCCCTAGCACCTAAGCCCCATTCAGCCTGATCCTCCATGTGCCCTATAGGCACGTACTGGTGTCCCTCAAATAGCAGGACATCAATGTCAATGAAGTAATCCCGGCTCAACTCCTCCGGTGTAGGCTCTAATGTCTCAACTGCCCATAATCGCAAAATAGGGACTGTGATTAAATATAATTTTATGGAATATAATTATAGAAATGCACATCAGAAAGTAGCCAAGCTGTTCACTGTTCACTTACCTGTTGAGACGACTCTAACTTTTCAACTGCTTTGTAAAATGCAATCGGCTTCTGATTGCATTCCCATTTCAGCATACGTGGGTAGACGTCCTTTGGAGCAGAAGGGGCAACTAGTTTTTGGAAGGCTGAAATTGCCTCCAGTGCCCAAAACTACAAGTCAAATATAACATCGTTAAACCATAAATGATAAACGAGTGCAACAATAAATTTTTAAGTCAAAAGGAAACTCATCAATGTTAAGTGCCAGTACCTGAATCACTCACGGGAATCCGTAAATGTTGTATCGCAAACAGGTAGCCGGGGTCAAGTTTGAGGCAAGACTTCAAACCCCTTCAGAAGGTAGTCCTCGGTCAGCTTCCATACGTAATGACCCCATGGGAAGGCATTCCAGGAGTCGATGTCCTCCACCAATGAAAATAGCCAAGGCGCCACCCGTCTACCGTAGTCTTGACCAAATAAAATGTTATTCGCAATCAAGACAAGCGCCATCTTGGTCGTGTCACCTACTTGCTGCAAGCTGCCTCTACAGAATGTATTCAGCAACTCCTGCAGCTTAACGTTCTACTACTCATTCTAGTATCGTGCACGAATTCCGTCAGCAACGACCTCGTACGGTCGTGTGAACACATCGGGCATTAGACCAAACTTCAGGCCGATGATAAGGCAGAACTCCTGCTTTGATATCCGTGCCTTGCTCTTGCCAATGGCAAACCACAGCTCGTGCTCCATTGATTCTGCCGCCTTGATTCAACGAATCATGATGCTATGCAGGAGACCGGCGCTGAAGTATTTTTGTGGATATACGTCCAGCAGCATGCCAAAACACGTACTCTTCACTGCATCGTACTCCCCTTTCTCTTGGAGAGTCTTGTTGATGTAATGCAACTACGACCACTTACAGTGGGTGTTGATGTCGACATTGAACACCCACTTCTCCCTCGGCACAATCAGCAAGCTATCGATATCCTCGTGCTGTCCGGAGTGCATTTGCAAAACATGGAACACATGCACAATTGAGTTAGCCCATAACATGGAAACAAGGTACACTGAAGATATTAAAAAGAAAGAAATAAATAAATGTGGTCACACGCCACGCATAAGTGTCGTGACACGCCACGCATCACTCACTGTCGTGACAAGCCATACATCACTCACTGTCGTGACATGCCAACCCTACCCGTGACATGAAAAAAACCCAAAAAACCAGCTAACCCACAACACGCATCCCCAAAGCTGTGAAACCCTCAAACGAAAGAAAACTAGTAAACCCACAACACGCCATATGCAGACGTGGACCCCTTTCTTCAACACTTTGGTACGACCATAACCAGGAATAAAACAGTTTGGCAAAAAAAGAAAAGAAAAAAAAAACAACTTATCAAACCAAACATAATCGCAAAAAAAAAACAACGAACAGAAGAAAGTTTTAATTTTAGACTGACTGACCTCTTCATTGATAGCAGACATCGTTGCTGTGATGTAGTTAAGCTTGGCAAGAACGAAGTCGAACTCTCTGCTACTTTTTGAGATGATGAATGAATCAAAATCTCTTACTTCCTTCACACAGACCTTTGCGATTTCATAATGGCAGAAAAATATTTATTTTTAATTAAATGGCCTTTTATATTCATTTCTTAAACTCCTTAGAAGTCCAAAGGGTTTCCTCGTTATTTGCCCGCCTTCTTTCAAATGTCAGACGCGTCACTAATTCAACATTGCCATGTCAGACGTCTAACCATGCCGTGTCGAACACTCTAAACACTGTCGTGTCACACAGTTAGACATGGCGTGTAACACACTTTAAACACGACCGTAACACAGCCACGTCACATATTATCGTCTTGCCGTTTCACACATTATAACGTTGCCGTGTCACACGTCTAAACATGGCGTGTCACACACTACAAACACTACCGTGTCACAGCCGCGGCATACATTCTTGCCTTGCCGTTTCACACATTATAACGTTGCCGTGTTACATTTCTAGACATGGCGTGTCACACTACAAACACTGCCGTGTCACAGCCGCGGCATACATTCTCGCCTTGTCGTTTCACACATTATAATGTTGCCGTGTCACACGTCTAGACATGGCGTGTCAAACACTACAAACACTACCGTGTCACAGCCGCGTCATACATTCTCATTTTGCCGTTTCACACATTATAATTCTGCCGTTTCACATATTATAATTCTGCCGTGTCACACGTCTAGCCATGGCATGTCACGCTCTACAAACACTGCCTTGTCACAACTGGGTCACACATTCTCGTTTTGAAGTTTCACACATTATAACTCTGCCGTGTCACACGTCTAGACAAGGCGTGTCACACTCTCTAAATACTGCCGTGTCACACATTCTCACCTTGACGTTTCACGCATTATAACTCTGCCGTGTCACACGTCTAGACATGGCGTGTCACACACACTAAAAACTGCCGTGTCTCAATTGCGTCACACATTCTCACTTTGCCGTTTCACACATTCAATCCGTGCCGTTTCACGAACTCTAAAGCCTGCCGTCACACAGACGTCTCACATACGGCCTGTTGTAGCACGACCATTTCCTGTTTCTGATTCATATTTTTCTCCTTTCGATTCACCACTCTAAAGCCTGTTTCGAATTTTTTGTTTCACATCATTCTTGAAGCTTTCGATTCATCACGACCGGTTCCTCTTTCGATTTAATATCACCCTTCTAGTATTATCTGAATGCTATATCCAAAATATCTGGAAAACCCTCTCATGCTTTTGGGGAAAAAAATAGATGTTTTGCACAAAATTAGATGTTCGAGAATTCGAAATTGTAAGAAATTTTTCAGCATATTAATTTTTCTTTTTTCCACCTGTTTGAGAATGCGTATCACCCAAGTTGTCTCACTAAGGACATTTTTGTCCCCAAATCTATTAGAATGGCTAAAAACAGTTAAATTTTTAAGGGGGGTTATTTTTGAAAACACATTGTTTTCAAGGACCAAAAAAAAAATCCCCCTTAAAAAAGTCTAGGAAGGAACATTGTTGAAAATAGATGCAACGAATGTTGGAGAACTGTATTTCAAACTTGCAAAGTACATGTTAAGGGTCACGCAGATTCTGTTTTTACATCAAGGGGACGAAATAAGGAGGAAAATTAGGAATCCTTCTACATTTATGATTTAAAACCTTTGAACCCAATTGGCATTAGATGGAAGTGGAGGACTTACTCTACCTTATGAGAGAAAGCAAACAGAACTCCAAAAACAGTGCTAATGTCAACTTTGGCCTTGATTTTCCACACGGAATGAAAACATCAGGCAGACATATATGAAACTTGTCGTAATTGTTTTTACAGTATAAAGTCTTCAAACCCATAGTTTAAATAAGTGTGTCCTTGTACTTGAAGGTAAAATGTGGTGGAAGCCGATAATTAAGTGCTTGTATAACCTACCTTTCAAGAAAATAGGCAAAAGGAAACATCAGGCAGCCAGCTAGGCAAAATCGATACGAGACATAGATATTTGGATTCAGCCCTTGACTGAAGGCGGCTTCAGTAATGAAATACACAGTCGCATTACAAATCTGAGATAGAAGCATGCATAAATGGGGCTTATATCTAGGGAAGGTTGGCTTGAATGCGCATGCCATATCCCTTGCTTTGTGCAATGATAGTCCTTTCGCCTCTGTCTGTCTACTTGTGAATGGTCCTGCAGGAAACGCACCAATAATAATAGAGTTATGAAGGTGTTCTTTACAAACAAAGAAATATGCTTCCGTCTTTAGGTATCGCGTTCTCCTTGAGATTCTGATTGGGAAAGGGCTGCAAATGGAATGGAGAGTGCATGTCTTTGTTAAAACAACAGATATCTGTATCATTTTAGCTACCTTTCTTATGAGTTATTACTCTTTCTTTGCCTTGTAGAGGCAGCTTTCTTTCTGAATATATACTGTCAAATCTTTCTCATTACAGTTTAATTCAGGTGTGGAATGTGTTTGCATATTTAACAAGGCAAAAAATTGTAGCCACCGCCATGTTCTTCCCATTCCCACAGTAGAGAAAGATAACCAATCACAATCATGAGAGATTGTGACTTCTGCTTAATTCTGACAACATTATTATTTTGTTATACAAAACTAAGTAAAAATGGGTACAGCAGGATTACTGTCGAGTAAAAGGGACACACAGCATATTAGCATCTGTCACAGTGATTGGCACGAATGTCATCTTGCAAAGTGAAGTTTGCACCGTTGCAATAGTGATGAATGTAGTATTTCGTACAGGAATTGCTTTTGTGGTTTCTGATTACCTTCTATCTTCAGATATTTAAAGCCATAGAATTGAATAATTTTGCAAGTTGGAGCACCACTTTAAGTAGTGCTTACTTGATTTTCAATATTCTTCTTGTTGCCTTTTGTTTTTTTCTTCCCCTCCATCCTTTTGGAGTAGACAAATGGGATTGAGACCAACTTGCTGCTTTCAGTCACTTGCATTTGATTGTGTTAGCAATTTAAAATAGTTCATCTTTTGATAGGTGCATAATGTCTTTCATTTTTCATTGAAGAAAAAGATAAAGAGTTTTTTCTAAATTTTAATTAAAAATTTAAAATAAAAAATAAAAAAAAATAACATGACATTTTTTGAAACACATGACACATTGTGATTAGGTATTTTTTGACACATCACTTGTTTAACTAACGGAATTAAAAAAACAAAATTGGAATATATAATTATAAATTTTTTCTTCAAATTAGTAACAAAAGTTAAAATACCAAATGTGTAATAACTTTTATAATTATAAAATTTATTTTTAACTGTTTTAATAATAATAATTAAAAGAAAAACACAGGGTGTATGAGGCAAACAAATGGATACAGATTACAGAATCAACAAGTATTAAAGTACCAATGAAGTAGGCCATAACTTTGTTTCTTCAGATTGGTCGGCATCTAAACCTTTTTCCCCCAATAAAAATTGACGTCTACATCGTCCAAGTTGTTGAGAGAATCGCCTTCCTCTGTCTCCAGCGACTCTAAATACATAGTGCGTTGGTATTTCGTGTATACCTCTCCATTTCTACCAAAAAATGAAATCTCTTAATGTTTTACTCAAGATTAAAACAATCATTATTGTCATGGTTAGTTTATGTAAAATGGTGACTGCATTCTGTTAGCTAAAAAATAAAACTTTGGTGCTAATACAGCTACTGCTGTTTCCTGAACCACGTTCAGCAGCTCTTCCCAACCGATGATGAAGATTCTTATAGTCCATGATTCTACATGCAACTCGACTGCTTTGAAACTTATTATCCAAAATGTTGAAGAGAAGCAAAAGTTGGCTAACATGTGTTTAAAAGGGTATGATAGTGATTTTTTGCACTAATCTCTGCGAGACAACAAATTATTTATTGTTAAATATTGAAGAGCAGCCCAATGTGGTCTTGAAATTGTCTCCCATGCATAGAAGATACCAAAGATACCGGTACAAAAAGGGTGGGCGAAGGACTTTAAGAGCCAAAAGGAGCAAATGAGGCGAAGGGAACTTTTGGAATTTAGAACTCCCCAACACCCTTCTTTGGGAACCAACAACTGAGGTGGTGCTTCTCCTTTGTTAGCAAGGGATATACCAAATGAGTCACTCGAGCAAAGGTACACAAGGCTAAATTCTATTCGCACTCGAGATGAGATCTTTCCAACCGATGGTGATTTCAACCACATTTCTCATCATAATCATGCACCCAAACACGAAGAAGCCCCTAAACCAAGCCGCAGAAGCAGAGGATTCCTATCAAAGTTAATTTTGCCTCGGAAACAGACAGTTACCTTGGGTACAAATTCAAGGAGAAAGAGATGGCTGCCGAGATGGGATCCTAGAAATAGATGGCCTCAAGGTTGGGGCTAGTAATTCAGTTTGACGTAGGCAACAGGCCACTTACCATGATAAATTCTATCCAAGTGAGCCTTGATATGTTTAAGCTCTGACAGGTGTGGAGGCTAGTCTTAAATGGCCATGGCATAAGATCATCCGAGGCCTTAAATCTATAAGCATTGGACTACATGTTAAGCTCCGTTCTGTTGAAGTGCTTGAATACGTATGTCTGATTGTTTTCATATTTTCTTTTCCCCCATGTGGAAGTATTGCAACTGATGATTGAATCAAGAAGCAGTTTGCTATTTACATATAGGATGCCATGCAATTTGACAGCCTGAAATGCTGTTGGTGTAAGCTGGTGCATACATATAATCGTGTTGAGGAGGTTATGTTAATTCCAAAGGCAATGAATGAGTCCCTAAAACACTAGAATTCGATCATACAATCTGCTTATCAGAGCTGAAGGCTCTGCTAATGTATCAACTATACCATCTTGCTGCTCTTGCACCGCATAAACCTCCATGCAATCAGCTCAAATTCACAACCACTGAAACTTTTTTCTTTTCTTTGAGACTAAACTGCACATTCTTGCTGGCAATACTTATCTGCTTTAGCTACAAAAATGTTCGACTTTAAGCAAATCCCACAAATAGATACAGTCCAGATCATAAACTAATAATGTGTGATGGGGAATATTCCTATTGATATGATCCTCCTGCCTTTGGTCTCCTTTTGAAGTACCCAAATGAATGTTGGGGCCTAAAATCCATATCCCCTAGAAGAAATTAGATTGTTTTGACTATCTCTAACTAAATAAATCATCTTCTTTCTCCTAAGTATGAGTTTGAAATATGATTTTCCATTTACCTACAAAGTACTGAAAAATTATTTTTAACAACTGACGAGACTATTGAATTCTGGATTGAGACTTGAACCAAGACATTGTTACACATTGATGATGAACTAAGCCCGGTTCAATTCATGAACATAAATCATTTCTAGCGGTACCCGGGCCCCTAGGTAACCTTAAGGCCCTAAAAACGATGAAGTTAACCTCATTACCCTCCTTCGTTATGGGCTTTCAAGTTCATGGCGGGATGGGCAGTGGCTGACAATGAACCCTCAACTTTGGTGCACTATATCCTTCTATTCTCGGCTTTCCTTGTCTCCACTTTTTCCATGCTAAACGAGAATCTACAACACTATTCACTGTTTGTACACTATTTGAAATGTCCCGGTTATTCAACACCTTAGAGATCGAATCCTATTTTCACAAGGGCCTTAGCTACATGTGAAAGCCCAACCCTTCTATGTTCCCTTATAACGAAGTCAAAGAAGCAAATGATTTGAAATCAAAGATGATCTAAAGGGCATAAAATGGTGGACTTTTGCAGTCAAGATGTCTGGTTTGCTGGAGATGCAAATGTGAACTGACAACGGATTGTACAAAGTGCATTTGATTGGCCAATGTAACCTTTTAGAAAGGGTTCCGCTCACTTTTCCCCCCACTTGATTATTAGGTCACTGCTTATGTAAGACTTTCCTGCCAAAGCAGCCTCGATTTCCAAAGCAACTTCCTAATTTCACTGCTGCAAGTTCAAAGCATCCATTGTCACTTTGCTTGCAAATTTTCATCAGCTATGGCAAAGCGAAGAGTGCCAACCACAGGTTTTGACAAGGACAACAGCTGCTAGCATCATTCGTCCTTCACTCTCTATTGAACACATAAAAGCATTAGTTAACTACAGCAATTTCAGCCTGTATAGTGCTTTCGCAATCCAAAGAATTTCTTAGTGCCTATATGAGCCAATGCTTAGCATGGAAAACCACTAATTGCTCGTTTATAGGATTTTTTTTTCTTGAGATGTCAGTTCATACTTGAGACAACGGGAAGAACACTGGAGTGTACTATTAACCTCTTTAGCTTTGCGTTATTTTAATAATGAGTTTATAATTTGACCAAGTCCAAGCTTTGTTTTGGTAGGAGGTGCAGCAGCAGGCCGTGGTTCTGCCAGTGCAATTGGTCCTATCTATTGTTGCTAGACCTACTGATGAATCAGTTTGAGTGGATGTGATTTGGGCACAAACCTTTACTAGCAGCCTTGTCTCCAAGAGGGAACAAAATTATTCATTCTGTTTTTGTTGTTGCTAAGGAATAAACTGATCCCATTTGGACTTCTTTTCTCTTCATTATTCCCTTGTATTTTATGCCCATTTCATGGCTGCACAACTGAATAGTTACTCGTCATGTCATTTGGAGGAACAGGGATGGTTAAATATGATAATATAGTACTAGTAAATGAAAAGACATTGTACAAGTGCAAGAAAAATATTACTATCATCAGATGAGTGTTGCTGGCTCTTCCGAAATGGCAGTTGATTATTCTGCAAGCGTAGAATACCTGAGGTACCCCAACAACTTGCAGTTTGGTTTGATGTGGAAAGTTTCCTACCAAAGGGTGAACATGATTCATTCTGATAAAGAAAAGCATACAACAGTCTCAGTTAAGAGAAATGAAAAAAAACAAAAACAAAAACAAAAGAACCAAACCTATATATGAGACAAATAACCAGATTTTATTCAGGTTATTCATCTTTTAAAGTGTCAAGTGATATGTTTGTAGAATGACAAATGCCACTAAGATCACCTTATCTTCCAAGTGTACTTTCACATGGGATTAAGCACCTAATCTTACCAGAAATATATATTACAAGTGGTTTCCAAGCATCTTGTACCTTCCATGGTGGGTAGGAAATCAACTTTTCAGAAAAACAAAGTTAGTTTTATTCTGTAAATATAATCATCTTTGACTTTTTCTACCCAATCCTATCATTCTGTATCACATGATAGACGACTATACTGATATGTGAACTAAAGGGCTCCCTTTCCTCTGCCTGACTTTTTTACCTTCCCTATACTACTTTTTATCTTTCAATCATTGTAGTGTAGTAAAAACCTTGTGGCTTAAAGATGAACTGCATTCCAAAATAACATAAAAGGAAGTTAATTTACTGCTAGTCTTAATTTTGATTACACTTCCTCTTACGTTAAGTAATGCATTTTAATCGAAAGATGAGCTATTAGTTGATCCGTTTATCACTACGTGACTTTGCTTGTAAAATTCATTTCAATCACACTAATCATTATCCTGCATAAACTATATATATATATATATATATATATATTATACTAAAACCAAAAGAGATCTTAATCAAAAATGCTAATCATCATTAGATTCCCCCATTCATAGATTTATTGGGCCACCACGAGTCATAAACCGAGTTCATTTGAGAGTGAGTTGAAAAGCTAGAGAAAAATTGCAGCCTTTTTGGCACCAACTAAATATCTCTTGAATATATATTTGAATTTAGAATGTAGATATACATATTTACTTATCTTTTGGTTTTATCATAAGAAATTTGTGGGAACCAATAGGTTTCTTGAACCCCACATCAAAAACTTTAGTAACATTGAGTTTGAAAGAAAGGTGATGATACTTGAGAAAGTAGGTAAAAACTCAAGTCCTAAACCGAGTTATCTCTTGTGCATGCTAAAGCAATCTTTTTAAGTAAAGCTTTTGTGTGTTTGTTGCATGCTCTGAATCCTAACAAGGAGAATATTTGTTTAGGTAATGGCAGCTAGGGTCACCCAGAAATCAGCTGTAAACATTGGGTTTCGAATGGTCTTCCATTTTCACGCCCATCTATGTTGACCTGAGAGAGGGGATCAAACCGCCACTCATTACCCTAGAGACTAATGAGTCATCCTCCTAGATTACATGTTAGTAAAAAGCTAAGCTACAAAATCTAGTTAGGATGATTATGGTTTCCCAACCCTCTTCCAAGAAAGAAAGAGCAAGAATAAATTATAGATGATGGAAATGACAGAAGGCAGCCCCGGAATCTATAGCTATCCAAGTTGGAAAAATTATTTTAAAGGAAATTAAATAATTGTCACACCAATCTTTTTTCTCTTTACGTTTTAATTTGCACCATTACATAGCACTTAACTCATATGGGAAGGAACGAGAGAGAGAGGTGTAATGGGTTTATTCAATTAGGAGATTAGAAATAATCAAGTTTTTCAGAGACTGGGGGAATAAAGATGGAGAAGACCATCATTCTCCTTTGTCTCTTTGCATTCATGATCTTACTCATTTTCTTTCACTATTCCTTCCTACATGGGAAAATGACCTATCATTCCTATATCACTATTCATGCATAAACCCAGTTGACTCTATTTTCCATAGATTAACATCAAAAAGCCTGGCAGACACTAATTCATCATGCACCTAAAATCAACACCGTCCAAAAGCATTTTTCAATATTTTAATTGGCATTTAAATAGAATAAGCAACGATAATTCAGGGTCAAATTTTTTCGTCATGTTCTTGATAACTTAATGCTTTGACCAAAAACTTTTGGATGATAGCAACAATACCTAATGGTCAGCAATTTCTCTCTCTCTCTCTCTCTGTCAATTGTAAATCAAGTTATTCATGGCCATGCCCGATAATTATAAATGATCAATAGTTGAGGAAATCTCTTAATTAGCATTTTGTTTTAATTACCTATATAGCATCTAAGTTGTAGAACCTGAAATAATCTCCTCCTTGGCTATGCTTCACTTGCCAATTTAGCTATCTACCTTATTTAATTTAAGTGTAAATAGAAATGAAAATGAATATTATATATTTAATTAAAACCAAAAGAAAACACCATTAGAATGCTGGTTAATTTATTATTGACAAAAGGGTATTCTTTCTATTATTATTATAAGTTTTATAATAATGCCATGCATATAAAAATATATAAAAATGAACAAAATCATGATTACGCCTGTTAATAAGCCGGTAAACTAGGTGAAATCTCTTGAATTACTTCCGACAAATTGAATCTTTTAGCCTAAAGCAACAATGCTTAGTGATTATTTTGGATGATATTGATCACATAATCATTCTCCTTTTAATCTTCATTTGTATTTTTGTTCTTCATGGTGAGTAAGTTTTGGCCTGACTCTCTTATTTAATGTCACGAAATGGGAAATAATGAGCTTAAAGATAGGAAGAAAATGATTAGAAATCAATGGCAATAATCACTAAAGATGGCCACTGCAAAACCATATCATGGGATCCGGAGAATGATGTTGAGTTGGTGTGGTGCAAGGGGCTCAAAAACTAATGAACATGTCATGAGAACAACATTTGAACCCCAGAAAAAACTCTTTCAAACATACCATCACGATTGAATTGTTCCACCATCTCCAGACGTGAACACATTGTCACAACCCATACTAACCAATTGCACTAGATTAAAGTCATAATACAAGATATTTAAATAAATTTAAATAAATTGTTATTCTTCTATGACATTCAATTAAGTTTATATATTTTTATTTTGATTCAAAACTGGAGAAATATAAGATAGGTAGAGAAGGATATAGCATGAATAGTGAGAAACAGAAGAAAGCGTAGGTGTCACAGGTTTTAGGCAATAGAATGATAGTTGAGAAAAGAAAGGGGAGGGAAAAAGAAAAGAAAAAAATGGAATGAAAAGATAAGATGCAAAATCCTCCAAGGGGACATCATTTTGTTGGCCATAAAATGACACTAGTTAGAAAGTGTACTCAATTACCCCATTTGGTTTTCCCCATTTCACAACTCTACATCTACACTACATGCATACAAAATCCCTCCTCCCCCGTACCAATACCAATTTCTTCCTTCACACCAAGACAAAAGAATTAACTGTATTAACCTAGTGGAGGGCCCTAAAATGCGCCTGGTGCGTGCAGGTCAGGTGCAGCTTATAAAGTTACGCTGCGCCCGGTTTCGTCGAGGGAGCTGCTGATCCATTAACAAGTAAAGGCGGTGGAAAGCAAAATAAAAATGTCCACAAGTGTAGCACACACCTTGGAATTCGACTTCCTTGAAAGCTGCTCTTTTCAGCCTTGATCCTCTTCTTCTTCCTTTCTACTACAATTATCATTTGTTGATCCTCGCTATTTTTCTTTTTGGAAAAAGAAAAAGGCAAAATTGATCTCCAACGAGTTCAACGATCCATGTCGTCGGATATAAGCTAAACCTTTCTGCACAATCTTCGTTGCTCTCCCTCTCTCTAGTTTCTCATTTTCTCTTCAGCGACTCAAAACTAAGTTGTTTTCATTCTTTGTTGCGAGAACAAAAATTATGATGGCTGAATGCAGCAACTTTAACGGAGCGTACTGCGACGAGAGTTTCGTGATTGATCTCGCCAGTTCGATCTTGTAATCGGCATCTGCGGCGAAACTTTTAAAAGATCGTTGTTCCTTTTGGTTTCCTTTTCTTGCTTGCCGAAGAGGGAATGGGAACGGATAGTCTGTTACTGGCAACGGTCGGACCGCCGATAAAACCACGAGCGGGGTTGAGGAGGAAACAGGCTGGAAGAGGTTCTTACAGAGGAAGCTAGGGGCTTTATTGCAAACAAATAAAGACTTAGTTTGGGGGGTGATTTTGATTGAAATTTTGCTGTTTTTAGGTGGAGTGGCGTGGGGGGGCATTTTTGAACGAAATAAAAAGTTGGGTTTTTTTTACGAGAGATAGAGATGGGTAGCGGTACAAGTAGCAGTGGTTTGCACCAGATACTGAGAAGTCTCTGTCTCAATACGGAGTGGAAGTATGCCGTTTTCTGGAAGCTTAAGCATCGAGCTCGAATGTAAGTAAACTTCCGTCTTTCCATCTTTTTTGTTTTTATTTTTTATTTTTAAAGTTGATCATTGTATTTGTTTAATTGATTAATTTGCAGTGTGCTTGTTTTTAGCATAGATTACGAAAAAGCTTATGAACGTATCATCACGTTGCTTGAGGTCACCTAGTTCGGAGTTTGGGTGCATCAGCATCTAATTATTTGGACTTATTATCTAAGATGAATAAGGTTTTGGTTAATTTTAGTATTCCAGGTATAGTTGTCATGTTCTGAAATTGGTTGGAATGGCTTCGACCCCTAGAATTGGCATAGGATATAATTCACACCCGTTATTTTCTTCCCATCTACCCCTTTTAGTATTTAATTGCAGGCTGCCGCTTTGAGTTCCTGAAATTAGCATACTCTTTTTTTTAGTTTTTTTAAATACTTTTTCTTTATAAATGAAAAAGACCAAAAATGGGCCAATGCCACTTGATTAGTTCAAGGATCCTTCTTTCCTCAATGGTTTTAAATTTTTTTTTTGGAAATATTGATACTGAGATTATCAGAAGAGAGTATAAGTAATGGTGACTCTGTTTTACCTTTAATTGTGTGGGATAGTATGCAGGCCTTTGGTGAAAATACCTTTCTGCGTTTGCTTGATTGTCATTCTGGGTATTGAACTTACTGCAGGGTGCTGACTTGGGAGGATGCGTTCTATGACAATCATGACCAACATGATCCTTCGGAGAATAATTGTTTCCATCATACACTAGAAAACTTGCAGAGTGAATATTATTCACATGATCCCCTTGGATTAGCTGTGGCAAAGATGTCTTATCATGTATATTCTCTAGGGGAAGGGTATGGCTCAATATTCTTCAGTTTTTGTATGGTTTTGCATTTTTACTGCAGTAGTTAAAAAATTATGACCCAGGATGGAAGGGTTTGAAGTTGGGGTCATGTTACCCCCTTCAGTCTTCTTGCATTTTCTTTTTCTTAAGTCTGCACTCATCAAACAATTTAAAGTTCCAAAACTCTGTTTAATTCTAATTATGATTCTGGTTATGAATAATCAAATTTCTGAATTGGAAAAGAAGTGGTTAATCAAGCAGGTAGCTTATCCAACAATTCCAATGAGTATATATCCCTTGTTTTACAGGATTGTTGGACAGGTGGCAGTTTCTGGAAAGCATCAGTGGATATTTGCCGATAAGCATGTTAACAGCTCCTGCTCATTGTTTGAGGTGAGGAACTTTACCAAGCAATGATAGCAAACATACTGTTTCACAGTTGATTTTTGTTTCCATTATTCTCATACTAATTTTCCTGTCTTAATTGGGTTGAATTTCAGTTCTGTGATGGTTGGCAAAGTCAATTTGCAGCAGGGATCAGGGTATGCATGCATTTTTCCACCTCTAAATATTTCTAGTGCAAAGTATTTTAGTTGTGATGATAACCATGGTTCAACACACGAAAGTCAACAATTGATCATGTTTCTCGGTCAAAGGTTAAACCTTTGTGGTAGAGCTTGTACTTTCTTTTTTTTTTAAATTAGGGGGTGGGGGATTGTTGGAAATTTCAAAGATTTTATTATATTTGTAGATTATTATCTACTAAAATGATGAAAGATAAAACTAGAGAACTAGAGAAAGATAAAAGGAGAGAGAAAATATAATTGAACTCAAAGTCTCTCTACAGTCTTTTCATTCAATAATAACACTTATAAATACATTTAAGAGAGAGAAAACAACAACAAAATGAAAACAACATGTAAAGTAAAATAACTGTACACAATCCATTTCTTGCATAATCACCTACTTTACAATCCAAACCCACTACCCATAATAACAATAACCGACTCTACATGACAATAACCGTAAAAGAGAAAATAAACTGATATTAACTAATAAACTAAAAAACTATTGAAAATAATTGAATCTGGTTCTTTAAGTCAAATCTCATTCTTCAACACACCTTCTTGAGATTGACTTGATGAACTCTCACGATTGGATTCTGTCATGTGATTAAAACATCCGCTATCAAGGAGCCATATGTTTTCTTTCTCATCACTAGAAACCTTGGCCATGAACAACTGCTCCTCTACCATATCAGTTTCTTTAGCTACTGTTGCCTTTTCATCAATATGATTGCCCTTGGATTGGCAAACTTTCTCTATATGACCGAGCTGGTTACAAGACCTATACTAACAAAATTTTGGAGCATGATTACTCTTTTTGCAATATTGACATGGGAAAAACTTGTTTCCGTTCCTATCATTATTTCTACACTCCTTGTCTCTTTTAACTCCTTCTCTCTTTCTCGGGTTGTTATCACCAATTAGAAAGTCCTTGGTCCATGCTACAAGAGCATTTTCAATTGCATCATCATTGCAATAAGCCCTCCTTTGTTCTTGATCTTGTAAAGCATTTACAAGTTCTATCATCGAGAGTTGAGAAAGGTCTTTGAGATCCTCAAGTGAAGAAATTTTTGTTTCAAACTTTTCTAGTAAACTCACCAGAATTTTGTTGACAATCCTATGATTTCACAACTTCTCACCAAGAAGTCTAAGCTGGTTCACCAACGTCATAATCTTATCTGAGTATTATTTGATACTCTCATCATCTTTCATCAACAAAATCTCAAATTCTCTGTGCAGATTCAAGGCTTGCATCTGACGAGTCTTTTCGCTACCATGAAACTCTTCTTTTAGGCAATCTCAAGTATCCTTAGGCGATTTGCAAGTTATTGTTTTTGTGAAAATAGTATCTGACACAGCTAAATGGATGATGGAGAGAGTTTTAAATTTTTTCACCACTTTCCTCGTTGTATTGCTTCATTTGTGCCATTGTGGGGTTGGGCCTCTGTTCTGGTGGGTCACATCCCACCTCCACAACCTCCCATAAATTGAAAGCTCTAAGATACGCCTTCATCTGCTCAACTCAAATGTGATAATTTTCTCCTGTAAACACAAGTAGAGTAACAGCATTAAAACTTGAGAAATCCATAGTTATTTTAAGAAGCTTGAGAATGAAGATTTGCAGAAAATTTTGGTGGTTTCTTTCTCGGTCCCTTAAGATCTTTTTGAGGCTTTGATACCATGTTGGAAATCTCAAAGATTTTATTATATCTGCAGGATATTATTGCTAAAATTGATGAAAGATAAAACCGGAGAACCAGAGAAAGATAAAAGGAGAGTGAAAATATAATTGAACTCAAAGTCTCTCTACAGTCTTTTCATTCAATAATAACACTTATAAATACGTTTAGGAGAGAGAGAACAACAACAAAATAAAAACATCACGTAAAGTAAAATAATTGTGCACTATCCATGTCTTGCATAACCTCTTACTTTACAATCCAAACCCACTACCCAACATAACAATAACTGACTCAACATGACAATAACTGTAAAAGAGAAAATAAATTGATATTAACTAATAAACTAAAAAACTGTTGAAAATAATTGAATCTAGTTCTTTAAGTCAAATCTCATTCTTCAACAGGGATTCGAACCTTGCTCTTTAGGTAGGGGATCATGCATCAACCAATGAGTCAAATGCCTGGGTGCTGGTAGAGCTTGTACTTTGAATGAAGGCATTTTGTTGTCCTTCACTTTCACAGGCCTAGTTTATTTGACCTCAGCCTAAAGTGAATATAAGTTTTATTTTTCTTTATTTGTCTCCTGGACAGTTTGGAAGTAGATGCACTTCATAATGTTGTCTAAAACTATTTTTTACCTTGAGTTTCTTTTCCTTTGTTATATATATGGTTATTCTGTTAATAGCAGTACTTTTCATTTCTCCTTATAGACCATTGTTGTTGTTGCTGTTGTTCCGCATGGAGTTGTGCAGCTTGGCTCCTTAAATAAAGTAAGATGAGTTCCAATTGTTTTGGTGCATTTCTACTTTATGGATGCTTGTCAATGTATTTACTTTGAGTTGATGTTTGTGCAACTTTATTTGGGGTTCTGGAATGGATATCTTTAACCTTCTAAGATTTTTGTTTTATATGAATGTATAGGGCTTGCTTGAAAGATGTTATCTACTTTTGAAGCAGCATCATTAAAGTAGTTGGCTTTTTTTTTTTTAAGTAGTTGGTTTTTGAAAATATTAATTCTTGTGTGGCTTTGTCCTTGTAATTTTGATACATTTTCTGCAGTATTTCTGTTACCGGTTGAATTCTTTTGCTTCTCTGAATTCTCAACTCCATAAGTTTATTTTGGATGGAATACACTGAAAATTATGGATTAGAAACATTCATGATTTAATTTGTTAAAGGCATTTTTAACATGGTAAAGAGTTATTAAGTTATGTCTTAATAAGGCAGCATTTTTATAATTTAATTTCAATTATTTGGTTTGAGACATTTCATATGCTTCAGGTGTTTAATTAGGCTTTAGTAGATTTTCCACTTGATTATATGTAATACTCCAATTATGAAGCCTTCTCCAGATTTGACATTTATTATCATTGGTAATAGTGTGTTGTTACTTGCTGTAGTTTTTAAAGCTCATAGCCTACACTGCATTTATGTCTAGTTTTATTTATTTGAATGGAGCAGATATTTGAGGATGTGAAGCTAGTAAGTCACATCAGAGATGTTTTTTTTGCTCTTCAAGATTCTTCTGTAGGGCATATTGCCAGTCCAGTAGAATGTAGCATGAAGAGTTCATTATTTCAGGTATAACTCTCTCTCTTTCTCTCTCTGTGTGTGCATGTCAGCATGTGTGTATGCACCTCACACAAAATTACATATGTATGTGTTAATGAGTCTTTGTTGTAATTTCCCTCTCTTTGGCCCAAAAATATATTTTATGGTAATAATATTTTTGTATCTTCATTTTGCAGCTAGATTTACCTACAAAACTTTTAGATTCAGATGGTATTCCTTTAGATAAAACTGTAGACGAGCAAGGGCCAGATGCTTTGTTGCGTGAGTTTTCACATCCCAGGAATTACAGTGATAGATTGTTTGTTCTTCCACTGTCCAATAATCATCCCAAAGGGGCAGTGGAAGTGGAAAATAAGCATGAAGGACTTGAACTATCCTCGGCAAGAAATGATGAGAGTGCTAAATTACTGACACCAAGATCCAATGTTTCCAATTTGGAGCATCAAAATCAGTTAGGGAGGATTTTGATAAACAATGGGGTATGGAAAGGGGAGAATAGTGGATGGAAAAATTCAAGTTTGGTACCAGAAAATGTCTATGCGAACAATCCTGTTGGCGGCAGGGAACAGTATGGAGTTGATCATGCATACTCCTCCTCAAACTTCCTTCACTCTGCACATAGTGATACAGTTAAGTCAAGTAGTTTGAGTTCTTATCCAAATGAGCTGTTGGATATACCTGAATCTTCAGTCATGAAATTTCAAAAGGACTTAAAGAAGTTGGGGAATCAAAATGAGATTAGTCAGTTGGACCCGATGATCACTTCCTTAAAGTTTTCTGCTGGCTGTGAGCTTTATGAAGCACTGGGACCAGCTTTTATCAGAAAGAGTATCTTTGCTGATTGGCAGGCAGAGAATATGGAGGCTGGAGGTAATATCGAAATGCCAGAGGGAATGAGCAGCAGCCAGTTGACTTTTGAATCTGGTTCAGAGAACCTCCTAGAAGCAGTAGTGGCAAATATTTGCCATAGTGGGAGTGATATCAAAACTGAAAGATCATCTTGCAGATCAGCACCATCATTGTTGACAACTGGAAAAACACCAGAGCCTTCAAGCCAAACGAAGCATACTATTAATTCAGCAGGTTATTCAATTAACCAGTCCTCTCTTGTGGAAAATAATGCACAGCACTGCCTGAATTCATCAGAGTTATGTGGTGCAATGTCTTCCAAAGGATTTTCTTCTACTTGCCCCAGCAATTGCAGTGAGCAGTTTGAGAGGTCTTCAGAGCCAGCTAAGAACAACAAAAAGAGGGCTAGACCTGGTGAAAATCCCAGGCCTAGGCCAAGGGACAGACAACTTATTCAAGATCGTATTAAGGAGCTAAGGGAGCTTGTGCCCAATGGAGCAAAGGTAAGTTTCTTGCGGTAGGATTCTGATGGTTACTCTTTCTGTCCTTGTATATGTCAATCTGCTAAAATTTCAAAAAAAATCTTCAGTGCAGTATTGATTCATTGCTGGAGCGCACAATCAAGCACATGGTCTTTCTGCAAGGCATCACTAAGCATGCTGAGAAGATCAGTAAATGTGCTGAATCAAAGGTAAAGGCCCAGGCAGTTTACTAGTAAATAATCTTTCTTTTTTTGGCTCAGTAAATTCAATACTGAGAGGATCTCCATGATTTGTTCAAGTATTGGGGCATATGAATTAAATGATCTCATTTAACTTTTCTTGGAATTTTCTTTATTGGGTTGAACTTGTGAGGCTTGTCAACATATTTGTATAGATTGTTGTCATTTGTCATGAAATGGCAACAAAATTACTTAACAGTAGCTGATATCAAGTGGTCACAATTTTTCAAGCCCCTATTACTGCAAAAAATGTTTGAATTTATTGTTGATGTAGAATTAGTTGGACATAGTGGAAACACTGACCAATGGTGAGAGCGTATGACGTTTGTTCTGTCAGTTGATATCTTATTGCTGAATTTTTAGATTCATCACAAGGGAGCTGGCATGCTTGGATCATCCAATTATGAACAAGGTTCGAGCTGGGCAGTGGAAGTGGGAAGCCATCTAAAAGTTTGCTCAATAGTAGTGGAGAATACAAACAAAAATGGGCAGATGCTTGTAGAGGTGTGTACAGATTCTGTGTAGGTTCATGAGAATTGTTCCTGTTGATATCATTATAGTTTTTGTTTGCTAAGTTTAGGATTTCATTGGTAGGTTGCCTGCTTAGTGTAGGTCTGATTAGGTAGAATTTTACATTATTTCACTGCTATCAGAAATATAAAATATGTTAGAAATTAAAAAGAATTAAGTATATAAGAAATGGGAAAATCTGAAAATATGACAACCAAGGATCATGTTAGCTTTAATACAGTCAAAGTTTTGACTTTACATTTGACTCTTCGATTTTGTTTCCTCTTGGTGTTAAAAGTATTTTAGTTGATCCATGCAGATGTTGTGTGAGGAGTGTAGTCATTTTCTTGAAATAGCAGAGGCGATCCGAAGCTTGGGCCTGACAATCTTAAAAGGGATTACAGAAGCACATGGTGATAAGACTTGGATATGTTTTGTGGTTGAGGTAGTATTTCTTCTCCATAATTAATTATCTGGCATATAAAGCAATAAACCCACATATGAATTATTGCCCTTTTGTAGTACCATTTTGACATCTCAATTTCCATCGTTAGTTGTTAGTATTTGCTAGCCACAACATTAAAGCATTTCTTGCTAATTTGTAAGTTTTCAAAGTTCCATCGCCTACATGCTGGATGCTGAAGATTAATGTCGAAATTGCATGCACTGATGAAAGCAATTATTTCAACAAAAAAACTACATAACAAGGGGACGTGTTCAACATCTTGTGAAGTGTTGTGTCATTGTTGTCATTGCATTTTGATCGAAAAACAATTGTCTTTGCATTTGAGTCTCTAATCCATGTACCATCAGTTAAGTGCCTGCCCAAAACATACTCATAGGATGCTAATAGAAAATTTTAATGTTTTTCTTTTGATATGTATGAAATTTATACATTGAGTCGATTATAAGCTATACCTCCCAAACCCCATGCATGTATGAACTCCATTTTTAAGTGCCAAATAATTCAATATTTTAATCCTCTTTGAATTTTTTTTTCTCTTTTCTAAACTAATTTCCCATTCTGAACCATTGCAGGGACAGAACAATAGAGTTATGCATAGAATGGATATCTTATGGTCACTTGTCCAAATTTTGCAATCCCAGGCTACAAACTAGCAGCAATGGCTTGTCACCTCTTGGAAGCAGTCATTTTGGCTCCTATGTAAAATATTGTGACTGGTTTGTGATTTTGATTGGCTGAATGGTTTTTGCTTCTTGTCTTTGTCTCCCTGTCCCCTAAAAAATATTTAAGGTAGGGGAAACGGAGACAAAGCATTGCTTAAGAAACATTTTGTGAAGAGTTTTTTGCTTCTGTTCTTCATAGTGTGTGGGAAATACCATCTATTGATTTCTTCCCTCCTTTCCCAGTTTACATTAGATATCATGAGTTATTTGTAAGTGGTGATAATATTCCAATCTGGGGTGCCTTGGTTGGATATTTTCCATCTGAAACTGCCACAAACTTTGGTCCTACTTATTAACTGTATAGTTTAACATTTGCCATTAAAGGAGCCATTGCACATGAGAAAGAAAAAATTGGACATCAGAAAACATCATTAGCTAAATTACAGACTACTTTATATTAATGCCTCTCAAAATGATGATCTTGTAATATCATTGCATCATAAGGTTATTGCAATTTAAAATGAGGAAGGCTTGAGTTTCCATCCAGACCTTTGGACCTGAAATAGGCCATATATTCAGTAACATGAGTTTCTCGGTATATGGGTGGATTATTTTCTGTCAGAAGCTCGTTTATTGGTGCATATGGTTTAAACTTATTTGCTGTGCTTGGATAGAAAAAGCACGCGACTGATGCCCTCGGTACTTGTCCTGCTAGCACCCTATGCTCCACACTTCTGAATTTGTCGTTTGTGATGAGCTAGCAAAAGGTTAAAAGAGAACCCTAAATTGTCATTCTAGGGGTAAAAGGGTGCTTGCATGTATACATGCGTGTTTTTGCATCTCTGTTGTGTATAAAAATCAAACGTAGTGATAATAAGACTATACCTGAATGAAGTCGCCAATGTTTATTACAAAAGCGCCTGGTAGAGGAGGAACATCAACCCAGTTATTTTGATGAAAAACTTGGAGGCCTCTGACATTTTCTTGAAGGAGAATGGTCAGGAAAGATGGATCTGAATGCTTGGTAGCACCCAGCGTTAAGTCTGGCTCAGGGCAAGCTGGGTAGTAGTGGCACACCAGTGACTCGGTTTCCATGCATCCTGTGCTGGCAAGGTAGTCACTATGAAGCCCCAAAGCCTCTGATAGCAGTTGGGATAGTGTCTTTCTAAGCTTCATCATGTGTTTTATGTATTCACTTACAGCTTCCCTGCGAAAGTTTATTCGAAAATTTTAAGAGTTTGCATCTGTGCTTACACACTTGGTTCTTAAATTGCATTTTTCATAATACCTGCACACTGGAGGAAAAAATTCGGGGTCTAGTTGGCCATCATGGAAATCAAAGGCTATTGAATCCCTCCAGCTTGCAGCTCCTTTGTTTACGAGGAGATTTCCATTGCAGAAATACCTAACAGCTTGCTTATAATCCCGGGAGTACCATTCCATCTTCACTTCCTTTGGTTGCTGATGGAATTGGCGTACACCTTCCAGCATGTTATCCATAATGCGAAGAGGAACTCCATGGTTAACCACTTGAAAGAAACCCCATGTTTCTGATGCCGCCACAATTCCATCCAATATCTCTTTCCGTCGGCTACCTTGAAAGCCGTCCATATCTATCACTGGAACTCGGAAACAAACTGTACCAGTACCACTAGCATTTGGTTTTTGCAGGTTTTCCAGGGGATGGATGAAGAACTTGGGAATCTTGATAGCGCCAGAGTCAACAAGTCCTTTAACCCCGGCTTTAGTTTCATCGAAGTCTTTCACTTCCTTTGCTCTGTCATAACTTGAACCCTCTTCAGAAATCACTTCCATGTCAACAAATGTCAGCCGGAAATTACTGCGTGCAACCAAAGTGCAAATTTTAGCTGTTGGTTGTGACCATTTAGGAAGGAAAAAAGAGTGCAAAGATGCTTATTTGAAAGAATTGAATGGCGTTTAAAAGGAGCACTTGGTTGTGACTTGTGACCATTCATGCATGGAAAGGGCACAAAGATGCTTGGTTGAATGAATGACTAACTGAAAATGGTTAGAACAAATTCCTTTGAGCTTTGATATAGTATTATATATAAAAAAAAAATGTAGCAAGGAAATGTGTAGTTGAAAAAGACCAAACTCAGCACGATGCCAAAAGGCTCCTTGAAAATCACCGTCTTGATACGTTACTACACAGCTTTCATAGGCACAGATTAAACAAATATCTTTTCCTCAGATTGTGTGGCCTTTTCGTGTATCACGACTATACCCAAAGCAGAAACACTTTCCTTGGCAGGGAAAAGACGAAACAGGGAAGATGAAGGAGAAAATGGCATTTTTATCCTGATGGGGAAATATTCTGCAAAATCCAGCCAGGCATTATATATAGTCGAACTTGATTGTACAAACAAACAATTTTTTTACACAAATTGATATAGGCCTCAGCAAGTGAGCATCTTACAGAAAAGATAAGATAAATAAAAAGATAAAAGAGGGAGAATAGATTAGTGCAAGCTTGACTTACTATTGCGAATTGATATAAAATTTGATTCAAGGCAGGCATATAAAATCGATGGCATTCAAGATACTATGGTGGATGAGTTGAGTACCAAACGACATTATAGGCTCAAGCCTAAATGAGTTGAATTTAGCCTTTTGTGGTTGGAACTGGGAATAAATGTTCTGAAGATCAGTATCACAAAATATTAATTAAGTAGCCCCTGTAAATTTTTATTGGTTTAATTTCAGTTACAACGTATTTCATTCCTTTTTCCTTTTTTAATTGTTCATGTCTGTTTCACCGACCATAAATTGTTTAGAGGTTCATAATTTTTGCTTACAAATTGAAAATAGGAACATATATATATATATATATGTATGTATAGATGGGTAGTCACTTTGGAGAAATATATGTTAAAGCAGCAATAAAGAGCTTGACAAGTTGAGGGCTACATTGCACCAACCACCTGGATAAATCAAAGCCAACAAAACAAAGTTAAGTAGAGTAGCGTATAAAAATAAAATACGAAGACCTTCTTCACATCAACATGACTACAAAAGGATCAACAATTACATCAGATCATAAGTTGCTTTTCCTTTTAGTTCAAAATCGAACAAATTTGCATTCTTTAATTTTGTACTATTATGCAGTTTATTGCATCATAGAGAACAACATGAACTCCCTCTCTTCACCATTACATCATAGAAGTAGTGGTGAATCCTATGTGCCTGGTCCCTGTAACATATTGGAAATGAGTCAACTCTACCAGAAATGGATCCTAGTAAGCTTTCCATGTAAATGTACATTGTGTCAAAAATAAGACAAAAATATTTTGAAGATAAATAACAGTTTAATTAATTACAATTTCTAAAAATTCCTTAAAATGAATCACTTTAAGAGTCTTCATGACTTGATCTCGAATAAACGTAAATGATCTAAATTAAAAAAAATCAAAAAATATTTTTTAAAAAAACACTTAAAACCTAATATTTACTTTTTAAAAAATTTCTTCACTCCTTCAAAATTTGATTCGTGAGACTTTAGAAATATTTTGAGTTTCAAAATCTTCTTGTTTTGACTTGTGCCTTATGTACTTCTTTAGACTTTATGCTTCCATTCTTCTTTCTTTGACTTAAGTTTAAGTTCGAAAGAGAAATTTTGGTTCTCAAGAATCTTTCTCCCTGGATTTGTTTGTTGAAACTCTGGAGATTTTATTCTCTAAAATTTTTTTTGACTTGTAGGTTGGAATTCTAGAGAGACTTTGATTCTTTGAAATCATCTTCCTTGAATTTGTTTATTGAAAGTCTAGAGACTTTGTTCTTTACATTTTCTTCAAATCTTCTTTCTTGGACTATGAGAATTCTAGAGACTTTGTCCTTCACATCTTCTTTCTTGGACTTATGAGAGTTTTGGAGACTTTATTATTCAAAATCTTATTCTTCCCAATTGTATGTCAAATATTTTGGAAGAGCATTTTATTTATAATGTTAGATGAGAGAATTCAATGAAAATTTAATCATTTTGATCATCAAAAGGATTGAGACCTTTACCGATAGATTGAAAATCCGTTGGTAAGTTAAATTATTGATGAAACATTGACAAAAAATTCTGTCAGCATTTAGTAGGCAATGTCAGTAAAAGTGATTATATCAATACATGAATTTTTCATAAATAAATGTCGACGGAATATTTTGTCGGTATTGTCAGTCGAAAAAATGTCAAAATCGTTAATGGTCAGGTGATGTTAGTTAGTAAATTTCATTAGCATTGTTCTGATGCACTTGTCAGACAGGTATAATTTGTCAACATTGCTTTGACAAACTTGACGATGGAACTGAGAGCTTCGAATTGTGTCAAATTCCATCAATAATGCCCTCTAATTTGTCAATAGTGGGGTTGGTCTGTTGGTAATTCCATTGATAATAATTTTATTGGTAATTTCATTGGTGGTGATGTGAACTACGAAAAGTTTTTTTTTTCAAAAACTTAAATTGATTGGTTACTATTGTCATTTTGAAAGAAAAAAAAATACAAATGTTAAATAATTTTAAATATTACAAATACATAAAAAAAATTTTATTAATAAAAACAAGAATGCAAACTGTATTAATTTTATTATAATAACAAAAATACAAATAAAAAAATATTTCTCATGATCCCAAGTGGAACAGTCTAGTAAGTACAATAGACAAAGTCAAGTGCTATGATATGGTTGCAAGGTGGTTCAAAAGAATACCCAATCTTCTTCAATAGTGACATGGTAATGATGATTTTTCTCTTATTTTTTCTTGCTTGGTGGCATGTCATCCAAGATTTCAATAGAGGTATCATCATTCTCTTCTGCTGTTGCTCTTTGGTATTCTCCATTAAATTTAAGACATCCAAACAATAAAAACTTATAGTCTAGAATACTCGATTGGATTTTCCTACTTATCATTCACTTTTTCCATTGTTATGTATCTTAAAGCTTTTTTATGAATTTTCAATTTCAATGGAGAAAATCCAAGCTTGGATTTTAAAATTTCGACATTCATCTTTTCTGGCCAAATTTGTTGAATTTTGGTGGAATGTTGTGCAATGTCTTTATTTAGTTCACTTGATTTGTGTACCAATTTTGCAACATGCTCTTTTTTGTATCCAATCCTTATTAGAAGTACATAGCATTAAGATCAAAATCATTAGCTTGTTGAGAGAGAAGATCATCATATTCAACCAAAAGTGCGTATAATGGTTTTACAAATCCTTTCAATGAAAGTTTATAAACTTTTGACTCTTTTTATATAATGAGTGGAAGAGTCAATTTCTTTAAACCTTAAACAATTTCATCATCTCCCTCAATAGATGAAGAAAAGTTCTTTCCGTTTTGCTTTGATGATTCTCCTATGATATTTTTGTTAACTCAATTATAATGAATAATCCAAGAAGGGAGTGAATTGAATTTCTAAAAATCTTTTTAACAATTTTAACTTTCAAACAAAATATATCAAATATGAAGACAATAAAAATTTGATAAATATTTAATTGAAAAATAAATGCAATAAGAATAAAGAGCAAAGGGTAAATAAAATTACAAACACGATTTATCAAGGTTTGACCCTTCCTTTTAGAGCCTATGTCTTCTCCCTTAGCTTGCTAAGAAGTTCAAATGATTATTCAATTCAACTAATACAAATATCTTTTGAAGGTTAAGTTATAACCTCTTTATAATTCAAAAGCTTATATAGAACTTTTAACATTACCTTTTGAAGATTAAGGTATAATTAAGCTCCCTAGCTCTCAAGGATTTGTGTGTTTACTCAATCTATGCAAGCAAGAAAAACCTATAGTAGGTAGATGTTGCTTAGTGAGTGCAAAACAATATCAAAATGGTTATAATGAAAGCTTAACTACTATGAAAAACTTAAAAGAATCTGAAGAACATTTCCTCTGAATGTGAATATTGTTTCTACTCATTTTCTATTCTGAAAAGATCCAAAGTTGGTCTATTTATGCTTGCAATTCCGATTTGACTCGTTCCATAGCATTAACTAAGAAAAAAGCCATTTCCTTGCTAAAATTTTACCTTTGTTGTCATTAAAGGATAACTTGTATTGATCCCTCTTTCATGGATTGATCTTTGCATTTGAAATTTAAAATTTTGTGAGAAGGGGATTTGTAACACTCCACACCCTAGTAGCGTGCTTAAGAAAGACCTCTAGGGTGATGAGAAGGTCAATTGAGATTGAATGAGATGCTTTGGATGCTTTAGAGCATCATAAGGTGTAATAAGTATTTTTGAACAGCATCAAATAATATTATCTCAATTGATTGTTGCCAAATTTTGGTTATGAATGTGATGTGTATGTTTGGTGTAAGTGAAGGAGTGAAAAATATGCATATGAGATGCATTGTAATGCCTACATTAAAAAAGTACGATTAAATATGATAATAGAATAAATGTGTGTATGTGTATGTAAATATTATTATGATGTATTGGTGGCATGCAAAACGGATATTTTGCAAGTGCATGGGTAAAGGAAGAGAAAAAAAAAAAGATAATTGAAGTAAAGAAATTGGTTGAAGGATCTAATTGAAATAAAGAAAAGTTGAAGGATTTAAGGAAAAATGAGAGAAATGCATGTTAAATGCAAGTGGAATGCAAATGAAATGAAAGTAAATGAAATGTAAGTGAAATGCACATGAAAAGGAGTGTAATTATGAGTTGACATTTGATGTGATGTAAAGAAAAATATATAATCATGGCACTTGATTTGATTTAATAAGAAAATGAAATAAAGAAATTGAATTTATGAAATTGTGGAGAACTTTGGGTAATCCGCCCATGTATAAGAAAGGAAGGTATAAAAGGCCATTTCAAGCTTCTTTTTAATAACGTTCGCTTATTTTAAGAGAAAAATGAAAGAGTTGAGCCTTTATTAGGCTCCCACCCAAAAAGAGAGAAAGAATAGAGAGAAAAGAGAAAAACAAGCTTGGCTTGATTTTATGAGATTTTGGAGTACCTATGAGCTTTCTCTTTTTCTCTTTTGCCATATTCTTGACATTTGACTTTCAATAGAGCTCCATACATTCAAGGAACTCAAGAATGGCTAAAGAAGCAAGGTAGTTATAATTAAAAACTTGTGATATCTTGATCGTTTATTCAAGATAAATTGAGGTAATCATGGTTTGATATGAGTTTATGAATTTTTTATTGAAATGATTGATTGAGAAATTGCTTTGATATAATTATGGTAGTGAGTTAAGTTGGATAAATGGTGCATGCAACCATGGAATGGTTAAGCTCGTTTGAGGATAACTAATTGGTGAAGAAAAATCCCACCAAACTAAGGTGAGTGGGGTTATTGTTTAAATATTGAGATTAATGCATGTAATGCATAATGCATGTAAATGCACTACCATGGAATATGATTATGTGATATAGTTTCCTAACTAGATTATGCCTAATACGATGAGTTAATTGTGTTGTGCTTGATGAGTAGTACTGTTTGATATTAAGCAAGCCACATAGTGGTGATTATGCTTGGTTGTTTTTTGTGTTGAGAATTAAAGCCTAATAAGCCCATTGTTTTGTTGATTTCGATTTGTGAGCATAAACCTTTTTTTGTCTTGATGATACCTGTATATGTGTGTGTGTGTTAATATGGCATATCTTGTGATATTTAAATAGATATTAAAATACTTCTGTAATGCTTGCTTGTTTTCTACTCACTCATTGAGTTTATAAAAACTCACCCCCGATGCTTGTTACTTTGTGCAAAAATATAGTTTATGGGGTTCCCATATGGGAAGTGAGTGGCTAGCATTATCTGATAAATTGACTCTTTTGGCATTAGATAAGAATCCCAAACTACAAGTTTACTCTGTTAGTCTTGAGCTTGAGTCTGGTTTGGTATTGATGTTAGTTGTTATGAGTTGATAGCATCCGTGATGCCTCAATTATGTACAAACCTTCTATTTGTATTAGTATGGGTTTAGACCCATTATGTTTGGCAATATATGGCTTTTGTGATTACTATTGGCATGTATTTTCGATGAATGAAATGTAAAGGCAACTTGTAATGGTTTTATTGAACTTATGATATGAAATGCCCTAGTTTGGGTTGTAAACTTTTGGAAATGTCATTTGATCTGCTCGATCTACGTGAGGCTAGCTCAAGACTTGTAGGCTTTACCTGCGGGACTCATGCGCTGGTAACAATCCTTGAGTTTGGGTCATTACAAATTTGGTATCAGAGCCGTAGGTTAAAATATCGTAAGCTTTCTTGTGTTTGTTAACGGAGTGTCATAATTAATGTAGAGTCTTGTTTTTGAATTGTGATGGCCGTACAAGTTGAGGACGCGAAGCTACATGAATTCCCATGTTATTAATAAAACAACCTACTTTGAGTTTTGTGTTTAGGTTTGATTGGTGTTGCTATTGTCTGAGTAAAGATGCCACCCTGAAACATGAACCATCATTAAATAGATATTAGGGCAAGACATTCCTAATGGAATGTTAACAAGTAAACATGCCCGTACGACTAAGGTAAGTGGATTGTGTTGATCATATAAATGAGATAAATCTGATTCGTTCGAGTGATAGAATGGGCACGA
The DNA here is from genome assembly GCA_036013995.1 of Theobroma grandiflorum. Taxonomy (NCBI): domain Eukaryota; kingdom Viridiplantae; phylum Streptophyta; class Magnoliopsida; order Malvales; family Malvaceae; genus Theobroma; species Theobroma grandiflorum. The sequence continues at coordinate 11,706,410 of CP142130.1, read as the reverse complement.
GGAAATGCTTAAAATAAGAAAGGCAATGATTTAGTTGGTATGCCATGATAACGTGTATTTTCTAGATTTTGGACTTGGTCATTTATGGTAATGTTGTGAGTTACCTTAATGAGATTTTGTTTTTGACCTTGCAACCATAAAGGAGGTGGTGTAATAGATAAGTAAAATGTTCACCTTACTAGCATAATTGATTAAGGATTAATAAGTAAATCCAGAATCTTTGGTACTAAGATAAGTATGATTTGATGTTTATATGCATAAGAGTTATTTAGAGGCCATTGCCTAACAAGGCTTATATTGAATATTATAATAGTGGTACATGATTGTTGTCAAACCCGACCCTATAAAATATTTATTATGTCATTCATGTGATTGATAGAAAGCTTGCATACAAGGATGCTCGAAAAAGTCATCAAAAGTCGATATTGTACTTATTGGTACAACTAAGTTGAATTAAGCCTCGAACTAGTCTAAATAGAGATTTTAAGATGAAATTGAAAATTTTAAAACCTAGAATGACTTAAAATGGTGATTCAGGGTTCGAGGACTGATTTGGAGTCAAATTGAAATTTTCATGATCTAGGGACAAAATGGTCATTTTGCCACCTAAGGTTAAGATTTGAATGTTGGAAAAGGTTTTTGACCAAGATTGACTATTTAAAACATAATTTGAGGTTGAGAAGTGAAAAATCTTAATTTTGACATTTTTTCGAGCATAAGGGGCAAAATAGTCATTTTGTCACCCTAAGGGTAAAATTGTAATTTTACATCACTCAACACTTGTCAAGCCCATAAATTTCAGCCATTAGTATTTTATATCATGGATAATTGAAGGATTTTATGTGGTGGTGGAAGAAAGCTTAATTATTAAGTTTTTAAAGTATGGACTAATAACATGGTGACAAAAGTTAAGCTTGAATTATTTTATTATTTGCTTTAAAAACCAGCACATAAACCCTCCCAACCCATTTATCTTGGTCAGCCAAAGAGGAAAAAAGGGAGAAAAGAAGAACAAAAACCCTAGAGAGAAAAATTCAAAGGGAAATTGTTGATTTTCAAGGAATCAAGCCATTAAAGATGAAATTTCTTAATCTTAGCTTGTGATCTACCTTTCCTATGCTTTATTTTGCATTTTTCATGGTTGAATCACATGATTTCATGAAGGATTCATGGTCGACCTATTTTAGAGAGAGAAGATTTGATGGTTTATTTGGTTAGATTTCAAGGTATCTTAGTGTTTTTAGTTGTTTTATGGTGTTAGGTGTAAAAATCAAGCAAGAAAAATCATTTGTCCTTCACCCACACACAAGGTCGAATTTCATAGAGAGGATATTGGAGATGAATCTTGTAATATTTTATGTTAATTAGTTAAGATTTAATGAATTGTGGTGATGGAAATCGAAAATGATGATGTCTAGCATGAAAACCACAAATTCCACAGTAAACCCTTAATAGCCGAATTTCCCATGTGGATTATTGGTGATGAATTTGATTAAATCTCAAGTGATTTGGTTAGGAATTAATGGTTTATGGTATAAAAATCAAGTATGGAAAAAATTATAGTGTTAGTGCACTTACCATGGCTGAATATTCCAAGAGAAAATGTGAGGGTGATTTTGCTAAATTTCAAGTCATTTAAATTGTGTTTAATGATTTAGAGTATTGGGAGAGAAATGGAATTGTTTAGAGTTGAATTGGGTGTATTGGCCAATTAATCGGGTGATGGATCGAATTAGGCCAATATTGTTTTATTTAGGTATATAATTGAATTTATATTGAATATCGTATTTAGATAGTTACCTAAGTATTTCACATCCCATTTCATGCATTAGCATAGAGCTTGAATTGGTTTTATAACGGTTTAGCACAAATGTAGCAAATTGCATATTGTGCACTATGTCTAGGTGGTGAGCATTCTAGCAAGGGTAAAAAGGTAGTACCCGAGGATCAAGAATCGGAGTATCCCGAATTCGATTCCCATTACAGTAAGTAACCTTATCATCATCTTAATTATCTAAAGCAAAATTTAAGTGTTTTTGTGATTTATGGAAAATGTGTTCAAATGGTAAATATTTATGTTTTATAAACAAATACGATTAAATGAAATGATTTTATAAAATGTCTTGAAATTGAATGATGGCTTTAAAAATAGAGTAATTGGAGACTACTTGCTGTATTGTAAATTATTATTTGAATTGAATGGCTTATGGCAATATTGGCATGAATAGCTGAATTGGTAGTTGTGTGAAAATATATGCACTGTTGGTATTGGCCTTGATAGGTTGGATAGTGATATAATTGCCATGTTATGCTGTTGAATTTTATGGAAATGGTGGGTTATACACGGTCACTATAGTGGCGGGTTCTGTGGACCAGCCTATTAAAGGGACACGAAATCCGGGTATATATATATATTTTTACCTCGGTTGGAGAGGCACGTAGGGTATCTCCTGAGGTATGACTAGAGTTCAATTCATGCTGAACCACCACGTGAGGTGAGACTCAGCTAACGCCAAAAACGGCTGTGATTTCAAACGTAAAAAAATGCTTTATGCCTATACGACTTTTTACCAGCCTTGGCAGGCTCGGTTGGATACTTCTGATCAAGGTGTCACCGAGTATGATTTTTGGCACAGGTCAAGCTTTTCAAGAAATCATAAGCCTTGTTAATTATTTGGTGAAATGAATATATTTTATCTTATTGAAATGAGATCGAAATGCTACGAATGATTTTATGCCAATCTATTTTAACTGTCTTCATTTACTCAACTTTAGATATTTTAGATGATATTTGTTTACTCACTAAGATTATATAATCTCACCACCCTCCTTTCCACCCATTTCAGGCTCAAGATAGTCTGTAGATAGCCGATTTCGTCAAAGGCTACAGTGGGATTTAGATTCTCGAAAATCGTAAGTTCACAGCTTTCATTACTGTTAGTCAATCGGGGGCCTACATGTCACTGTAAATTAAATTACATACTCTGGTTATCTGTGTTGCTTTATGAATGAATTTATTTTTCTTACGTTGTAAAAATTATTTACGAATAGCTCTATAAATATTGTTTTATAAGAAAATAGAATATTTTATTAAATATTTTTATTTTATTCTAATAGTTACAATTGTAATTTAAATAAAGGTTTTAGATAGCAAAACGCATTTTTTGTTATGAAATGTGTATTTTTCACTCATATACTACATTTTTTACTAGTTTCAAAATTTTTGAGAAAAATGACCAAAATGTCCTTGTGAGGTAAAAATTATATTTATATTGATTTGACTTGGAAATGGCTTATAAATCTTTGAAATATGGTATTTAATGATCATTGCTCACAAGGGAGGTAAGAAAACTGATATTAAAGCCTTGTGAGGTTTCGGTTGGCATTTCGAGTAATGAATGTCTATCGGAATATCGCTGCAGTTGTCACGGGCTCGATGGGAGTTCTAGGTCGTAACAATTGTTTAGTAGTAAAACATGCTTGGAAAGTGAGTTTTGACATACCATATAAATGTTAGATAGGTACATTCAAGTTGGTGTTTTGAGTATGTAGTTGCAAGGAAAACAAGTTTTGCAAATTGTGATTTCCATGGTTATGGAATAATTGAAGCATAGCTAATGAGTAAGCATGTTTCTGAAATGGTACAATTATGAGTCCACATGTAAATGTATGGAAAAGAGACAATATGAAATGACTCATTTTGATTAACGGTTAAATGTCTAGAGGCTTAATTTAAGATTGAGAACCCTCGACATGCATATAAGGTATGATATGGAAGACCTATAGGCATATAAGTACATTAATGAGGTTAATAAGTTAACTGATGAGGGAGATATGGATGTCGTTACTGTAGACACATATTCACCAAAAATAAATGATAATATAATATAATAAAAATAAAAATAAAGAAATAAAATAAGAAATAAATTTAAATAATAATAATAAATAATAATAAAAACAAAAAACAGGGAAAGGATTGAGCTTATGCTCAGCCTTCTTGTAATACCTTTCACAAAGCATTTATTATAAAAACATTTAAATTCATTAAGATATAGTTTTATATAGATAATAAGTAGATATTGTTTTAGTATTTTATTTATTTACAATTATGACCTTAGGTGCTTTAATAATAAAAGAATAGAAGAAGGGGTTTTTAAGTAAATGAAGAAATTTAATTAAAGCCAGTTTTATTATCACATTTAAGTTAGCGGGGGTTAAGGTCAGTTTACTTGCCACGTTTGAGATAGTGGGGTTAAGCAGTTTATAAAGTTTTAAAAGAACAGATTGGAACTCACGCCAGTTTATTCAACAGACTTAATCAATAGGCAGTCAGACCGAATCAATAGGCAGTCAGAAGAGCTTAATACGAGGGAAGAAAAAAGACAGAGGAAAGGGAAAGAAATTGCTGATTAAGGTATGTTTGAGATTATATTTTCGTAATTTGGGGTACAAAAACCCTAAATTAGTTTTACTTTCTTACCTTTTTATTTAAATTCGGTACTTTTTCAATGACTTTCTGGCAGCATGATGGGTACCAATGGAAAGGTCTTGAAAAGATCTTTCCAATGGTTTTTGTAGCATCTCATTTGGCCTCGTGGTTAGAAAGATACGAATTTTTAAAGATAATTAGAAACCTAGTTTCAACAATTTTGGCAACCCAAGTTTGGGTCACCGAAACTCCATATTCCGATAACATTTTTGATCATTTCTTTGAGGACTTTTGTTGTATGAAATGAGATGTTTAATTTGGCATCAATAGCTCGGTTAGAGACTTCCTGTGTTAAGAGAATTAAAGCCTTAAAGTAGGCTCATTGATACTGAAAACCTAAAAATCTAGGTATTTCTGTGATGATTTCAAGAATTTTGACTTTCGAAACTTGGGAAATTTGTATTCTTGTTAATCGAAACAAACTTTGGTGTTGTAGTATGATATGAATACTTCATATTGGTGTTAATTTTATCACTGGAAGTAATTTGGGTTAGAAGTTATGAGAGCTTGAAGTAAGCCAAATGACCATCAGATTCTGAAAATTTCAGAAAATTAAAAATTCTTTTTAAATTTGTTTTAAAATTAAATTTTAATTAATATGTGATAAATCTTGTTGTAAAATTCTTAAATGTTGGATATGTGATTTCTATTGTATTTTTTATGTCAAAACGTATGTATCTTTATATTTTATAAATTTATTTATTAAATTAGTAAATTTTATTAAAATATCAAAAATTTATAAAAAATTATAAATATGATTTTTATGAGTGAAATTAGTGTTATTTTTCTATCTGAAATTAAAATCCTTACTGATTTTATGATTTAAGTTTAATTCTCAACCTTATTGAAAATTTTGTTTAATTCAAATATATATAATGATAATATATTACCTTATTAATAAAAAAATGTTCCAAAATTGTAATTGAAGTCGCTACACACCAAGTGCTTAGGATGGTTAATGGAAAGTCACCTTGTAAGATCTGTTTGCAAATTCGATTATGATTTTTACATGTGTTTCTTGAAATATTATGCTACTAGGAGGATGTTCGGATTTGTTACTTGAAAATGAAAATAACAAGATCAGATAAGTAACTGATATCTCTTTAGTGTTTTTACACCCCTAAAATTAGCCTCAATGTAAATTTGTTTATGAGATACGGTATTTTGTCCTATGATTTATTAAAATCGGGTTGAGCATGCATATATATATATATATATGAGTTTTATATGTTGGATTTAAAATGTGGCTTATGCAAAGTATGATTTTTGATTTTGAAATCGGTACATGACTTTGTATAATGTATGCATATATGTTTTCGTGAATATAAACATAAATATTTAGTCTGAAACGAATATACTTTCGAGGTGCGTGAGATATGCTTAAGAAAATTTGATATACTGTTTTATGAAATTCGGGTAATCTAAAAATATATATTTTCATTTTGTCTCCTAATATGGTTATGCTCTGACCTTGCCAATAGGGGTTAAATGTTGGCCGTGTCGACATGCATTCTGTGAGAAGAAATCGATCTCCCAACCACACCACCGTTTACAGAATAGTGGTATTTGTGATATCTGTTTAGTGCAGCCAATGGTTGCTTTTGATATATTTCTGACCCGTGCCACCTAAGTTAATTGTGGATTCATTTTTTACCTATTCCACACAGGGGTTAAGTGTGGTCATAGCATGTTACAAGAGACCATCAAAATCTAAATATTTGTGAAATATGTTTGTTTAGTTATTTGAAAGTAGAAATTTTAAAGTATATGATTCTAAATAAGATTACCCAATATTTGTTTTGATATTTATATTAATGACATTTTGGCCTAAATGTTTGAAGCATGCTTAATTCGGCTGAGGGGGATGTTAGTCACTTGCTGAGTTGTTGGACTTACTCATTCCTTCAATTTTTTTTTAAGTTGTGATTTGGTCAACCACGTGGGGATTTTGGGGAGTAATGTTTAATCTAGTAGCATTTAGATTGTCTAGGCTTTATTTAAATATTATGAACATCGAACTACCTTAATTAGTATTCAGACTTTTATCTTGACATAGCAGCTTTGTGGATTTTGGAGATTTAATTCTGAATGTTGTTGAATTACAATCTTGGAATTTCTATTGACAGATATAGTTTTATGAATCACTATATTCTTCAGGTATATTAGTCTCTTTTAGTAATTTGTAAAAGATATATGTTTTAGAGCCTTGCATGTTTGTGGGATTATATCTTACAGGTATGAGGCGTTTGTCATGTCTCGGGTTTAGGGCGTGACACTTCTTTCCCAGTTTATCATTACCGGGCATTTAATGCCCCTAGAAAGTACTAGATTTTGGGAAAAAATAGCCACCTCCGACAACTAGCCCCCCATTTGTGTTAGAGCCTAGTGAAATCATGCTCAGAAGAGCATGATTTCACTTTTGGATTGTCTAAATCTTTAGACAATCCAGCTTTTAAAAGGGAACTCAAAAAACAAATGAAAAAAAAAGAAAGAAAACTAGGAAAAAAAACGATTAAAAAAAAACCAATCTTTCAAAAACAGAAAACCATATTTGAACAAAAAAAAACCACAAGTCAACCACCAAAAAATCCTAAACTACCAATAAACTACCCTAACCACACTCAACAACAATAAAAAAAAAATACAAAAGAACATACAAAAAAATGAAAATGGGAGGGACGACGTTGGCTTAGGATTTCGAGTTTGGATGTGCTTGAGTGAAGGAGATTTGTGAGGTTTTTTAAAGGGTTTTGAGGGTTAAGTGACCAACGGCATGAAGGGGAGGTTCGATTTAGGTAAAGAAAGGGAGATTTTGGGGCTAGATCTATCGATCTATGGTTAGGGAGAGAGGCCGACGATAAAAAGAAAGAAAGTAAAAGAGAAAGAGAAGAAAGATAGAAAAAAAGCAGCACCCAAAATGGCGTCGCTGTGCATGGGTATGTAAGCTTTTTTTTTTTCTCTGGCCGTTACTTTCCCTTCTTTCTCTTCTCTTTTATTTTTCTTTCTTTTTTTCTCTTTTCTTTCTCTTATTTCTTCTTTTCTTTTTTTTTTCTTTCTTTTTCTTCTTCTTCTCCTTTCTCCCTTGCCGCCGGCCTCTTCTCTCTCTTCTTTTCTCCTTTTTTCTTTCTTTTTTTCTTTTTATCCTTCTTTTCCTCTCTTTTCCCCTTTGCTGTCTGTTTTTTCTCTCTTTTTCTCTCATTTTCTTTTTGAAGTGGACAAATAGGCACCAAACAGTTGGCTTTTGGGGTAACGCGGCTTGGGTTTTCTGTGGGCTTGTGAAACTGGGCAAATCTTAGCCTGATAAGGTACAATTCTCCTTTTTTATTTGGGCTTATTTAGGTTACTTTGGATCTAGCCCATTTTGCTTAAATAAAATATTAGCTTAATTTTAAAACTATTTTAGGGAAAGATTATATATATATATATATTTAAATATGTAAGTCCATTTTAGTGTTAGAAAGTCAAAATAAACAAAACAACTAACATAAAAAATAATAAAATGAATGAATGAGAAAGATAGGATAAAAAAAAGGAAAAAGAGGAAGAAATATTTATATTATAAATGTATTTGGATATTCATAAATATAATAAATAAAAAATACATGATGTAAATATAATTATTATAAAAATGAGATAATTATTTTGAGTGATTCAATAATAGAATTCCACTTAAAAAGGGCAAAAGAGTTACCTTTTTTGGGTGGAGTTCGAAATGGATTTTTACCGAAGCGTTTGAATAAATTCAAACTCTATACTCCAATACCCATTAACTCAAATAATCGTTCCTAAAAATAAATATATATTAGAGAAAATAAATCCACATAATGTTACATTTAAATCTAAATTAATGTAGTTAATTAGCTTAAATAAACATCACTAAATAAAGTTAATTCAACAATTAAAAATTAATTAATTGTTTATTTGATAAAAAAAATATAGTTAAATAAAACAAAATATTAATCCATTATGTTAATTAAGAAATATAGATTTAAATAGAAAGCTCTAAAAAATAATAATAAATATATGAGCAAAATAATAAATCACTTTAAATTATTGAACATATTACTGCATAAATAATGAACTGATTAAATTAATAAATACGTTCATGTAGATATCATCATTTTATCCCGTCATAGTACGCCATGTCTATCTTAATAATAGGGCGGGTTTCGATAATAGGATTTCCCTGAGGAGTTCATAGAGATAAGTTTTTCCGAGAATATCTCTAGATGAGAAAAATTTTTATTCTTTACCAAAGTGTTGGGATGGTATTCGAATGATTTTTTCAATAAAAGATTGTCGACCTCATTATTTAAAAATAAACAAATCATGATCTCATTTTACAATTACATCACATGCATATGTAAAACCGAATAAAAGACTCAATTAGCCAATTTAATAAAAAATTAGTTAATAAGTAAGGATTAAGGAAATATAGGAATAAAATCAAGAGTAGACTATAATAGGATAACTTAAGATTAAATGGTACCATTCATGGAACGAATGCCATGGTGGTGCTAACCCTTTTTCGTGCATAACCACACTTTCGAACCCATCTCTAAAAAATGTAAACCAGTTCTCATTTTTTCGATGGACCTAAAATTAATTGAGGACTTCATCGATTAGAATCAAGTTGATGGGTGGCCAATCGCACCTAGATAAAAAATATTGGTGGTGACTTCTAGTTATTTTATTTTTACCCATGTCTAGCGATAGGGTTCCCGGACCTGCATGTTATGACCGCTTGGCGACTCCACTAAGGACGATGAGAGTCAAGCCATTAATTAATCATAAGTTATCCTAGGCCTTAAATAATTTAGTGTTTTCCTTAACCTCAAGCATTTACCTTTATTATTATTATTTGTTGCATTTGTTGTTTTGTTATTGTTGTTGCCATTTAATAATTGTCGAAAATTTAGGATAGAGGGATGTGAGATTATTGGTCCAAAATCAATATATTCCTTTACACACATGACAGATTTTGTATTCATACATTAGCCTTTTACTTGGGCTTTGTCCTTAATTAAGAGGAGGTTTAAGTAGCTACACTTTCGTGAGGTGATAACCCCCGCATGAGCTAGTAAAGACTTTCACTCAGTTCGTACCTAGTTCGATTGAAGTCTATAATGGGTGAGGAATGGGGTGCCTTACTAGTCCATGTGGACGATAGTGAGGAACAATTTGAGAACCTTTAGCTCCATTTTCAACCCAAACTCAGCATGTAAAATACCGAGAGTCACCTTTGCCTAGGTAGAGCTTTACCTATGAGAATATACCTTCTAACTAGGTACACATGAAGGAATTTTCATATTCTCCCTACTTTAAATTTTCTTTGCAAAATAATGAAGGTATCACCCATACCCATGTTATTAATTATTTATTTATTTTAGTTAGAATTACTCTTAAATTTTTTTCCTATACTGACTTAGACCTATTGTCATTTTATTTTTGCTTATGCATATTTGCATCATAATTTTGCATATAGGAAAAGTATTTGTCACCTGATAGCCATTGATAGAGTAGATGTAATAGATGACTCCTGAATTGTAATCAAAGTCAATATCTTATGCAATGGATTACTTTGTTAATGGGTGTTATGTGACAAATACTTTTAGTACATGATCATTCATTTATACATGCATTTCATGATAATAAGTATTTTCGCCTAATAATAAAGATAATGGGTTCATTTTTTCATTTCATGCACTAAAAATGCATCTAATTTATGTTTATGATTTTAAAAAATAAAGATTTCAAGATAGCTCGACAACCCAAAACCGGTGACCAACGTGTTCATAATACTTGTCGACGAATGAGGATCATGGAAGAAGAACAAAGGGAACGAATGGATAGAATGGAAAGAGCTCAGGAAGAAGTGAGAGGACAGTTAGCAAATATGATGGAATTGATGATAAGTTTAAGTAAAGGAAAAGAGTGGTTGAAGAGTCAACTCCCTCAGAAAACCCACAAACACAAGACACTGGTAACTTGAGAAATGATCCACCTTATCCCTTGGGGTCCACTCCATCCCATGCCAAAACTTTTGAAAGGGTTCACCTGTAAGTGACACCACTTGCTTATTGTAATGTACCACCCCCAATAAGTCATCAATCGATCCATGGGCAATTTGGGTCAAATTCTGAAACAAATCCCGTTGAACCTATACATGTTGTAGATTTAGACGATCCATAAGAGCAAGAGAAATTAAGAAAGAGTTCATCACAAATATAAGAAAATGACAAAGACCAGAAAAAGTATGATTTATTAGAAAAGCGCTTTCGTGATGTGGAAGGAGTGGATAGCTTTGGAACCATGGATGTGATTGAGTTTTGCTTAGCTCCCGATGTGGTAATCCCTCCCAAATTTAAGGTGCCAGAATTTGAAAAATATGATGGGACAAAATGCACGATGGCACACATTACCATGTATTGTCGGAAGATGGCTGCACAATCGCATAATGATAAGTTGTTAATTCACTTCTTTCAAGATAGCCTAACTAGATCTGTAGCTAAATGGTATGTACAACTTGATCAAAGTCATATCAAAACTTAGAAAGATTTGACTAAAGCTTTTATGGAGCAATACAAGCATGTTGCTGACTTAGCCTTTGATCGCTTATCACTTTAGACCATGGAAAGAAAAAGCTAGTGAGAGTTTCAAAGAATATGCCTAAAGATGGAGAGATGTAGAGGCACAAGTGCAACCACCCTTGACAGATAATGAGATTATTGCATTGTTTATGAATATGCTTAGGGCTTTTTTCTTTGAACAGTTGATTGGCAATGCCACCAAAAATTTTACAAATCTGATTCTCTCAGGGGAGATAATTGAAAGGGCAATTAAGAATAGAAAAATTGAGGGGAATGAAACCATTAGCTCCAAAAAAGATACCACATTCAAGAAAAAGGAAAGGGATGTACAAGTAGTTACTTATACCGACCTACAAACCCATAATTTCAACCCTTATCATCCATATCATCCATATCCACTTTTCTATCCAAGAATAAGCAACATTACCCAAAATCTTTATGTTTATCAACTTGCCTTGCAACCAGTATTTTGAACCAATACCCTAGCACAAACACCAGCACCAAAACCCACATCTTTGACCAACAACTCTAGTAATGCTCAGAAAGGATTTAGAACTACCCAAGAAAAAACTTAATTTGATCCCATCCCAATTTCTTACACTGCCTTATTATTGCAATTGATTGAAAATTGACTTCTTGCCCGTACCTTTATAGAGCCACTCAAACCTCCTTTTCCAAAGTGGTATGACCAAAATGCATAATGTGATTATCATTTTGGGATTCAAGGGCACACTACAAAAAACTATACTACATTAAAATATAAGGCCTAAGCACTCATTAAGGTAGGACTATTAAATTTTGCTAAAAAAGACAATTCAGATGTTGACAAGAATCCCTTGCCTGACCATGGAAAGCCTATAGTGAATGTTATACATGAAATGATGACTCGAATAGTGAAAAGGAGTGTTGTTGAGATTCAAATGCCAATGGATAAAGTGTTTGAGGCATTATTCAAAATAAATGCCATCACTCCAAAACCAATAGACACGAGAAAAGTGGGGCATGATCTTGCTCATTCTTGTAGATTTCATATGAGGGCCATTGGACATTCCATTTAAAATTGTGATGACTTTCGTTGCAAGCTACAGAAATTGATGGATCTATCAGTGATCTAATTTTACGTCGAAAAGGAAGAATTTGAGAAAAAAATAATTCCCTTTCTTGTATGAAACCTTTCGATCTGCAGGGTATATTCATCCTGAAGCACCAAAAGAAGTTATTAGGACTCTTCAAGAGGCACTGAGGAACTCTTAATCCACATAATCAAGAATGAAGATCCTAACAACAAGGTCTCTATGGTGTATCTAGTACTGTCAGGAGATGAGCTAACCAATTAGACAATCATAGAATTACTTGTCATCTTTAAGTCTTTAAAATGTAATGAACAATTTCACCTAAATGCCTATGCCCAAAGGCATTAAGAGTAATTTCTTGTTTAAATTAGGCTTTTTTTTACTTTAATCTTTCAAATAAATGACAAGCATAATGTTTTTATCATCTCATTTTTTACCATCCTTTCTTGCACATATCATTTCTATATTTTTTCCTTTAACCAATAAATGATTGCCTATATATATGACCAATTTCGCCTATTTGTAGGTCTCTAAACAATAAACATGAGGAAAATTTAGAGAGAAATCAAAATTTTGATTTTAAAAAAATGCTAAGCATTGATGAACTAAAAAATAAAATAGAGTCGTATGACTATGATTTACCCTCGAAGTTGTCAAGGTTGTTGGAATATGAGGAAAAAGAAATTTTACCTCATCAAGAGCTCATAGAAACGATTAATCTGGGAAATAGGGAAGATAAGAAGGAGGTTAAGATTAGTACCTCATTATCATTTAACCAAAGATAGAAGTTACAAGAGTTGTTTCGTGAGTATGTGGACGTGTTTGCTTGGTCATATCAAGACATGTCGAGTCTTAATATTGACATTGTTATCCATAAGTTGCCTTTGAAACCGGACTACAAGTCGGTTAAACAAAAGTTAATAAGGATGAAGCCCGATATGTTGCTGAGGATTAAAGAAGAAGTAAAAAGCAATTTGATGCTTGGTTCTTAGAGGCAACTAACAAAAATATAAAAAAAAATTATTGAAAAAATGACTAAAGTTTATAAAGACTAGCATGAGAAACTTCATTTTACCTTGCACACTTATCAAACTTCCGTGCATACCTCCACAAGGGCAACACCATATTCATTAGTATATGGAATGGAGGCGGTGCTACCTATTGAAGTGGAAATCCCATCCTTGAGAGTGTTAATAGAGACAAAATTGGAAGACATTGAGTGAATTCACTCTCATTGTGAACAGTTGAATTTGATTGAGGAAAAACGGCTTGTTGTTCTTTGTCATGGCCAAATGTACCAACGAAAGATGATATGAGCATAGAAAAAAGTGTATCCTAGGCATTTCTGAGAAGAGGAGTTGGCCCTTAAAAGGATACTCCCTAACAAAAATGATTTTCATAGAAAATGAGCAGCGAATTAAGAAGAACCATATATGGCAAAAAAGGTTTTTTCAGGAAGAGCTTTAATTTTAACTAACATGGATAGAAAAGACTTGTTTAATCTGATAAGTACGGATGTGGTAAAAAAATACAGTGCTTAAAAAAAAACAAAACAAAAACAAAACAAAAAAGCGAGAAAAGAAAAAATAACAAAAAAATAAAAAATGGAAAGGGTTCGTGTTGAAAATTCGAAAAGGACGACTCGAATCCAAATGAAGTGGCTCATGTTGAAAACCCGCAAAGAGCGACTTTAGACCAAGAGGGTAAATTTGGGATGAAGATCTAAAGCTACTGGCTCAGGTGAAGTACAAACTAGAATGTGAAAAATACACTAAAAACGAAGTCCATTGACCCTGTAAAACCTGAGCACGTCATGGAATCTAGAATCTTCAGATTCGCTCAGGATGTCAATCAGGTACACTTTTCAAAATCAAAGGATCGAATTGTCTACTCTAAATGGTCTGATTGTTCATTATCTAAATGATTTGATCATTGCTTTGTAAATTTCCCTTCTTTTGATCCTTTTTACACTATGATATATATGAAATTCTCCTTCATTTCTATACTTCAAGCCTTGCTTTCTACCAATACATAATCCAACATGATGATTGTCATGGAAATGAATGATGACTGGTAAGGAAATAAACTAATTAAGCAAGAAATTACATTCGTTGTTTAATGAAAGACTTAAAGATGAGGTAAAAGAAAATGAAGCCTCAACGTGAAAAGGGGAAAGAAAAAAGGGATCAAGTGTCGAAAGAAGGTATGCCTAAGGAAAATTAAGATTGTCAACCGATGAAGAAAGGCACAGACGAAGATGATTGAAAGCTATTATGGACAAATTGAATGAAGCAAGAGAGGGGTCTAGGAACCTTAATGAATCATAAACATGAAAGCACTCTATCATTTCAATCATGCATACATGCCTAGCCATGCACATGATCATTTTCAAAACAAGAATAAAAAACTAATTCATGTTACAAGCCTTGGAAGTAAAAGTTCACCCAACCTAAGTGTTAAGATTATAAAACTTTGATGGAAGGACTTGAGTCTTTCATTGTCATGTTAATCAAATTAAGTTGGCATTAGAAAATTAAATCGAACCTGTTTTGATATAGGTCGAGCTTAGATCAAGTATATGAATTTCAATTTTTAAATCGAACTTGTTTTGATATAGGTCAAGTTTGGATCAAGTCTAGGAATCTCAATTTTTTATGTCGAACCTATTGTGAGAGAGGTCGAGCCTATATTAAGTTTAGGAATTTCAATTTTTAAATTGAACCTGTTGTCAGATAAGTCAAGCATAGATTAAGTCTAGGAATTTCAATATTTTAAGTTGAACCTGTTGTGAGATGGGTCGAGCCAAGGTCAAGTCTAGGAATATAAATTTTTAAATTGAACTTGTTGAGAGATAGGTAGAGCATAGATCAAGTCTAGAAACTTCAATTTTTAAATCGAACTTGTTCTGAGATAAGTCGAGCCTAGATTAAGTTTAGGAATTTCAATTTTTAAATCGAACCTCTTTATAAAATAGGTCGAGCCTAGATTAAGTACAGGAATTTTAATTTTTTAAATCCAACTTATTTTGAAATAGGTTGTCCCTAAATCAAGCTTAAAAATTTCATTTTTTAAACTCAGGTCAAGCCTATGGATTTCATGTTTTTAATCAAACTTGTTTTGAGATAAGTCAAGCCTGAATCAAATTGTTGAAATCTAACCTACCTCAAGATGAGTCGAATACGGTGTCTACGTTTTCGCATTATTCTTGATTCTCAAGAATGTATAAAGAGGGGTAGCTGTAGACACCTATTCACCAAAAATAAATAATAATATAATATAATAAAAAAATAGAAAATAAATTTAAATAATAAAAAAAATAAGAAAAAGACTAAGCCTATGCTTAACTTTCTTCCCTAGTTCATCATTATCGGGCATTTAATGCCCTTGGAAAGCACCAAATTTTGGAGAAAAATAGCCACTTCCGGCAACCAACCCCCTACTTGCATCAGAGCCTAGTGAAATCATGCTCAAAAGAGAATGATTTCACCTCTAGATTGTCCAAACCTTTAGACAATCCAGCTTTTAAAACGGATCTTAAAAAATAAATGAAAAAAAATAGAGAAAACTAGAAAAAAATGATTAAACAAAAACCAATCTTTCAAAAATAGAAAAGCAAATTCAAACAACATAAAAAAAAAAAAACCACACGTCAGCCATCAAAAAATCCTAAACTACCAACAAATTACCTTACCCACAAACAATAACAATCAAAAAGAAAAAACAAAAATACAAATAGATATACAAAAAAAAAAAGGAAAATGGGAGGGATAGTGTTGGCTTAAGATTTCGGGTTTGGATGTGTTGGAGTGAGGGAGATTTATGAGGTTTTTAAAAAGGTTTTGAGGGCTGAGTGGCTAGCAGCATAGAGGGGGAGGTCCGATTTAGGTAGAGAAAGGGAGATTGTGGGGCTAGATCTGTTGATCTGCAATTGGGGAGAGAGGCTAACGGTAAAGAGAAAGAGAAGGAAGAAAGAAAAAAGAAAAGAAAAAGAGAGAAGAAGAGAAAAAGAAAGCCGACGGTAAGAGAGAAAGGAAAAGAAGAGAAGAAAGAAAGAAAAAAAGAAAGAAAAATAAGAGAAGAAGAGAGAGAGAAGAGGCCGATGACAAGGGAAAAAAAGAAGAAGAAAAAGAAAGAAAAAAGAAAGAGAAGAAGAAATTAGAGAAAAAAAAAAGAAAAGAAATAAGGGAGAAGAACAGCTAGAGAAGCAAAAGCTTACATACCCAAGCACAACGGCGCCATTTTAGGTGCTGCTTGGAGTAGACAAACAAGCACCAAATGGTTGGTTTTTGGGGTAGCGAGCTTGGGTCTTCTGTGGGCTTGCGAAATTGGGTCAATCTTAGCCCGATAAGGTATAATTCTCTTCTTTTATTTGTGCTTATTTAGGTTGATTTTTGGTCTAGCCCATTTTGCTTAAATAAAATGTATTTTTTAGCTTAATTTTAAAACCATTTTAAGGGACGATTATATATATTAAACATGTAAATCCATTTTAGTGTTAGAAAGTCAAAATAAGCAAAAAAACTAACACAAAAATAATAATAATGAATGAATGAGAAATATAGGATTAAAAAAAAAAGAAAAATATGAAGAAATATTTATATTATAAATGCATTTGGATATTCGTAAATATAATAAATAAAAAAATACATGATGTAAATATAATTATTATAAAAATGAGATGATTATTTTGAGTGATTCAATGATAGAATTTCACTTATAAAAGGGTAAAAAGTTAACTCTTTCGAGTCGATTTCTTAAGGGTAGAGTTCGAGACGAACTTTCACCGAAACGTCAGGATAAATTTGTACTCTATACTCTAATACCCATTAACTCAAATAATCATTGCTAAAAAAATATATATTAGAGAAAATAAATCTACATAATGTTACATTTAAATCTAAATTAATGTAGTTAGTTAATTAGTTTAAATAAACATCACTAAATAAAGTTAATTCAACCATTAAAAATTAATTAATTGTCTATTTGATAAAAAATATAGTTAAATAAAACAAAATATTAATCCATTATGTTAATTAAGGAATATAGATTTAAACAAAAAGCTCTAAAAAATAGTAAATAATTAAAAAAATAATAATAAATATAGGAGCAAAGTAATAAATCACCTTAAATTATTGAGCATATTACTACATAAATAATGAACTGATTAAATTAATAAATGCATTCATGTAGATATCATCATTTTATCTCGTCATAGCATGCCATGTCTGTCTTATTAATAAGGTGAGAATTCTAATGATGGGATTTCCCCGCAGAGCTCGTAGAGACGAGTTCTTCCGAGGATATATATAGGTGAAGAAAACTTCGAGACTTCACCAAAGTGTTGGGATGATTTTCGAATGATTTTTCCAATAAAAGATTGCCGACCTCATTATTTGAAAATAAACAAAACATGACATCATTTTACAATTGCAACGCATGCATATGTAAAACTGAATAAAAGACTTAATCATCCAATTTAATAAAAAAATTAGTTAATAAGCAAGCATTAAGGAAATATAGGAATAAAATCAAAAGTAGGCTACAATAGGTTAACTTAAGATTAAATGGTACCATTCGTGGAACGGGTGCCACAAAGGTGCTAACCCTTCTTTATGCATAACCGTACTCTTGAACTCATCTCTAAAAAATGTAGACCAGTTCTCATTCTTTCGACAGACTTAAAATTAATTGAGGACTTCGTCGATTAGAATCGAATTGATAGGTGACCAACCATACTTAGATAAAAAAATATTGGTAGCGACTCCTAATTATTTTTTTTTTTTGTTCATGTTTAGCAGCTGAGTTTCTAGACCTGCACATTATGACAGTTACGATGGGTAGAAAGAATTTAAAGATAATAAAGGTGAACACACTAAATTAGTCTAATATGGTTTGGATTAAGGATAAGGACACCTTAGGAGATTTTATATTAATGTCTATTAAGATAAATAAGTTGAAATGCTATTGAACATAATTTGATTTGTTGAAGTTATTAGTGGCTTTGAAAGCAAGCCTTTAATCATTTAAAATCCTCAAGTAGATATCGGCTAAAAATGTTAAACACAGAATGGCAGTTTGATGAAAAGTTTCCCTCGGATTAAAAGGCTTGATTAAAGTTTAAATTGTACTTGTTATTATCAATAACTAGCATACACAAAGATGATTCTAAAATTAAGAGACCATGACTTTAAGTTTTATGGCTCGAATCTAAAGTATGTTTAGAAATCCTTGGTTCAATGGCTATGGTTTAAATGAGTTTATCTCAAGGTAAAGTATTGACAATATGACTGTAAGCGTAATCCTGTGCCTTAAGTTTAGATCCCACCATTACGAATTAAGTGTTGACCTTGTGAGATAGATGATTATGTATGGCATAAGTTCTATAGAGTGGAGATTTTAACCTTGTGATTCTATTGTTCCATCAATGACTTTAACATTAAACATTTTTGTCTTGGTGAAAGAAATATTGTTATTATCTTGGGAGGACCACTCTTTTGTATTTGTTTGATGGGCATTTCTATTTTGGATAAGCTTCTCGAGATTTGCTTTGTTCAATCATTCTAATTTAATATATTGGATATGAGCCTAGATAAAGAGGCCGGTTACCAAGGTAAAATATATATTTGACATGAGCCTAATTGATAGGCCAAATTTTGATAGCCATGAGTGGTTTATGAATGCATTAAATTTGGCAATATTGTCGAGATTCTAATAAACTTGATCTAAAAAGTTGAAGGAACAAACACTCTGGATTCATGGCATGTTTGTTATGGAAATTTTGATCTAAGGCAATGATTTTCTTGCTATTATGTAGACCCAACGATGTTTTAGTCCTGATATGCCTTTAAAGGCAAGGCACAAAATTATAAAAAGTGCTTGTTCCACATGTTTCATTTTAATCTAAGTAGTTATTAAGAAAGAGTGCTTGATAAGGTAAGGCAAAAGTTGGATTGTGATCCACTTGTACTTGGTGTTATGATATGATGGATTGAATAAGTTGCAAAAGCAACTAGATAAATTAAATTCATAATAATAGATGACATTCTGGCACATTTGAGGAAGATGCTTATAAGCTTTGTTATTCTGTGCCGCATAAGCTATTGGGCATTATTACTTTGAAATGAGAAATCTAGCTAAGTAATATTAGTTTTTAAGACACTTAGTGTCAAAGATGGTGCCAATTGGTGATTGACACCCGTATAAGAATAGAATGTCGAGAGTGGCTTTGTGTGTGCCCCACATAGTGGTGAGTATGACTTGATTAACCGTAAGAAGGTACAATCTTGAACTTGATAAATTGGTTATTCTATATTGCATATTGGCATGAAAGTTCATATGGAGGTGATTACAATCTCGTTCGATGATTGTGATTTCGAACTAGTCTGTGCAATTTATCATTCTGTCAATGGCTATGGCATAAGATAATGGCTATGATATTTCATCAATGGCTATGGTGTTGGACGGTGGTTATAATATTTCGTCAGTGGCTACGGCATTAGACAATGACATGAGTATTTCATTAGTGGGTATGACACTAGACGATGACATGAGTATTCTGTTTGTGGCTACAACACTAGATGATGACATGAGTATTCCACCGTGGCTTTGGCACTAGATGAGTTAGTTATAATTTTGTTGGATTATAAATAAGCTTTAATTTTGATTTGTTGATTTGATGTATTTCTGTTACATTTTATTTCTGTTGATGAGCTCTATCTCAATAATTTCCAAGGTTAGTATTCTTTGTTCATATCTGATTTGTTGTGCTCGATAAAGCCTCATAGGCTTAACACTTGAATTAGCTTAAAGAAAAGCTTCCACACTTCTGTCATCTGCTCATATTGTTTTGCTTTTTTTTTTTCCAATTAAGCTTTTGCTATTGGCATAACTAAATTCTAAATTTGGTATATTTGATTTAGCCTAAAAGGCTTGACACATGAACTAGCTTAAGGGTAAGCTAGAATTTGTTAGACTATCATGAAGTATATGAATAAAAGGCAAGCCATGGATTTAAGTTCCTAAGTGCCAATGGAATAAAATGTGTCAATTCTAGTATAGCTCCAAGTGAAAGCTTTTATATATGGAGATTTGGAAAAAAAAAAAATTTAGAGCCTTATGCATGAGGGCATAACATTTGGATTTGTTTGGCATGTGCCCCATGATTGGAAGTGATTAGCTAAAGATTGATTTTTTAAGGTAAATAAGCTAGAAGATGCTAGCTTTGGAAAAACCATAGTGGATGATTCTTTATTTTTAAAAACCATCTGAGAAAAGATATGTATCTAGTTTCAATTCTAAATTGATAAATTGATGTGGCCTTGAGAATTGGCATTTGAGATGGCTTTGAGGAAATCTCAAACTAACTGTGTTGTAAATGGCTTATGTCAGATAAATTAGGCACGACTCTCGAATTGTTGAGCTGATTAGTAACTAAGATAAGACTTGTTAAGAAACTCCAAGGGAGTAATTCTATATATTTAATATGGTTGAAGTATGACGAGCAATGAGATAGACTTTTCAAGTCAACCCCTATTGGTAATGATAATGGTTAACTGTGCATTAAATTGGTTATGCTTTGACTAAATTGAAGGACGAATTTATTTTAAATTGGGGAGATTGTAACACCCAATACCTTATTAACATGCTTGAGAAAAACCTCCAAGGTGATGGGAAGGTCAATTGAGATTGAATGAGATGCTTTGGAGAATCGGAAAGTGAAATGAGTATTTTTGAATGGGATCAAACAATATTATCTCAATTGATTAATGCTAAATTTTGGCTATAAATGTGATGTGTATGATTAGCATAAGTGGGGGAGTGAAAAATGTGCATATGAGATGCATTGTAATGCTTACACATTAAAAGAGTAGGACTGAATATGATAATAGCATAAATATGTATATATATATATTTAAATATTATTATAATGTATTAGTGGCATGAAAAACAGATATTTTTCAAGTGCACATGTATTGGTGATGATCTAAACAATATATATGTTTCAGAGAATCCACTCGATGAACATATTTCGGGTGATGATTTGGACACTAAATGTGTCTTTGTGATTTCGTCTGATGAGTGTATTCCGGGTGATGATACACTTCGATGAGTTTGATGAATCGTCATATATATGTGTGTTAATATGGCATATCTTGTGATATTTAACTAGATATTAAAATGCTTCTGCAATGCTTGCTTCTTTTTTCCCATTCACTAACTTTATAGAAACTTGCCCCAATGTTTGTTACCATGTGCAAAAATGTAGCTTGTGGGGGTTCCCATGTGAGAAGCAAGTGGCTAATGTTGTTCGATTGATTGACCTTTTTAGCATTTGATAAGAATCTTGAACTTCAAATCTATTTCGCTGGTTTTAGTTTGAGTCCAATTTGGTATTGATGATAGTTGTTATGAGTTGATGGCGTCCGTGATGCGTGCATTATGTATATACTTTCTTTTTGTATGGTTTGGACCCACTATGTTAGCCAATATATGGCTTTTGTGATTACTACTGATATGTACTCTCAATGAACGAGATGTAAAGGTAGCTTGTAAAGGTTTTATTGAACTCATGATATGAAATGCACTAGTTTGTGTTGCAAATTTTTAGAAATGTCATTTGGTTTACTCGATCTATGTGAGGCTTACTCGAGGCTTGTGAGCTTTGCTTGCGAAACTTGTGCACCAATAACAGCTCTCAAGTTTGGGTCATTATATGATCGATCCCTCAAATGTTAGGATCCATCCCTAGTAGGCAACAACGGATCTTTTATTTATTGTCTATGGATTGATCTCTTAAACCTTGGGAATGATCTTTGTAGTTTTCTGTGAGTTCCTTTATGCTTCTGTCTCAAAAGGACCGATCCTCTAACTTTCAAGGTTGATGATTATAATTGTTGTATTAAAAATCTATAATATTTGAGCATTTCTTTCAAGATTTATATTCATATTTTAATATATCTTAAATACTTGATAAATACATAAATTGAATTCTATTAAAGATTTTAAGGTTTTTGAATGTTTCTCAAGCTTCCAAGAAATCATGAATTCAAAATAAAAGCTTATTATAGCAATTTCAATAATTTACTTTTGCCATTTCAAAATAAGAATCAATTTAAAACTAACAATTTCTTCTTTTTTGATATGACAAAAACTCTTAGCAAAACTTGCTTAATAAAAACTTAGCTTTAAGTTTTTGTGGAAAAGATATCCTCTCGAATTTGAGCATGAAAACTTTATCAAATGTTTAGTTTAAGAATAATGAGAAGAGTATAAATATTATGAAAATTTGAAAACTCTCCCTCAATAGTTTCAAGGTTTAAGAAGGTCAAAGTATATCAAGATACAAGATCTAGATTAAAGTATTTACAAATTCAATAACTATCCCCTTTTTTGTCATAGCAAAAATAAAGGCAACATGTAACTACAATAAGTTACAAGATCAATAGGCCATAACTTAATGTACAAAAAAAGAATCAAACTAAAGCACAATGAGAAATGTAAACTCCTCTTTATAGATAGAATATCAAGTATAAACACAATAAGAATATAGTCATCCATAAGCTTAATATACAACGTAAAAAATTCAATATAGGCATCGAAACACATTTGAGTTAAAAAACATTAAGTCAAATACAATGTCAACCCATATTAGCAATCACGGTGTCAACCACAAGATCAACCACATTGGTAATCACAATGTCAACCACAATATTACAAAAAATAAAATATTAATACAAAAGATGTTCAACCTAAAAAATTAAGCAGTAGAAAAATAGAAACAAAATGTATTCCTTGGAAAAGCATCAAGCTAGGATAGAGCGTGAGGTGGTGATGAAGAAAGAAATCATTAATTTCTTGATGACATCATATCTCATCTTGTTTTGTTTTTATTTCATCTTGTTTGGATTTATTGCAAGATATTGATGTTTGGTCTTCTAGAATGCTTTGGGACAACTTATAATCCAAATGTCTCATTAAGGATATGATTCCATCTTTCTTTTTCATGAGAGACTCTAATACATTCTGAGTGTTATAACATTGGTCACTAGGTGGTGTACTAGGTCCTTCTTGAAGAATGCTCTTTTTGACCTATATATCATTTTCATTCCTCACATATCCTATCTTGGTCAAGTAAATGCCTCAATGTAGGATTGTTTGGGTTGTAGTATTAGAGGGTCACACCTGGTGTCTTTTCCTTTTTTTTTTTGTTTTTACTCAATCAAAAGTGAGAATTCATTAATTTAGAAAGTTAAGTATATAAAGATCAAACAAAATGGCTATTCACCATTACATACATCCACTATTTTGAAACACCACAGAAAGGAATAAAATTGTAGTATAGTGCAAATATAAAATTAAAATATTTCTAAAAGTGTCTCACGACTAAAACATTGAACATATGAGTTTAATGGTTGCCACCATGTTGAAATCATGGACTTCACATCAATATTGTATTTTGCTAACACATTTGCGAACATATTCCCTTCCTACTAAAAACAATGCCCTAAAAAGTTGTCCTAGTTGGTGGAGATTTTAGTTACTTGGAGTGAGACTATCACTACCTTGTAAAATTGCATTATCTTACTTTTGCATTGTCAAAAAATTGTTGACTTACATACCATTCTATTGTAGAATTGCATTATCTTATGCACTGCTTGCAATTATGCACCTAAGAGACCATATTTAAATCTAGTATCAAGCATTGAAAATTGCACAACTAATCAAAATAATTAAAATTAGAACCAATAATAGTGAAGAGAGTAAAGGATGGTGGGTAGCCAAGTTCAACTATTGATTCATAATTTTAACCAAACAGAAGAAAATATGAAATAATTGAGTCAATATTAGCTGTAGCATCACCTTTCAACATTAAGTAGTAGTAGTGTTTCTCTTACAACCTTTTTTCACAATGTGGTCAAATTTGGTCAAAATTAACTCTTTACAGCTATTCAAAGTAAAGCTTAAGTTTATGCCATGCTCTAAACATCTTAGGCCTCACTCTGAATCACATCATTAAGGTTGGAGATGTCTTTATTTGACAGTGAAACACCAGCCACTAAGTTATCTAGATTGTTTAGAAGAAATCTACGGAACATGCTTCGGATCCATTTCTTTCATAATTTCTTGAACTCCTTTGACATCATGATCCATTTAAACTCGTCACTAGAGTTCACTCACCATCATGTACATTTAAATGGTCACTACAATCTTCGATGCCCCCATCATATTATAGGTTCTCTTCATGGGAATTAAGGTTGCTCAAAAATTGGTTGTGGGATGGAAAAACTTTTTGTTGCTACAATTGGCTAGAGTTGTTTTGGGTTTGCTCACTCGGGTTGGTTGGTGTGTTTTGACTTTTGGTTTGGTAGGTAAGAATGGCGATTGTGTCATGGCTTAAAGGAGCCGAGTTACAGCAAAAACCTTTAGGTTGTAGAATTTTTTATTACTTTGGTTGGGGGAATTTTTTATTGTTGAGTATTTGACTGTTAGGTTAAATTTTCATGGACTTCATCTTCATAAGCTTTAGATGTTTGAGAGTTTAAGTGCTCATCATTCTTTGATGCAAGATGGGCTTAAATTGAATTTGGTAAGTCTAGCGGGCTTAGCACTCCTATATTTTATTCAATCAACCTTTTAGATAGCCCAACATTGTTTTCATTCATTAAATACCTCCATTCATCTAGGCTTAAGCTGTTTGATCCCATTAAATTATAATTGGTGGGTTCTGGTGAGTGGGCTACAGCCTTTCCTTTATTTAATTTTGATTTTTCTCTTTTCTCAACTATTAGAATAGAACCACCCACCTGCGTTTCTCCATCTTCAAGATATAGGTTACCCACAGTAGATAATTTAGACAATGAAGAAAATCACTTAGCCCGTCATTCCCATGTGACCAACCTAGAAAATTGAAAACACTATCCGACTCAAATTCTTCAACATTGATTAAATGCACTGGGTTACTTATTACCAAATGTATAACTTCAATAATTTTGTGCTTTGCATTAGTCATGACCAACATCAAACCTCTTTCAAATGAGTGCATTTTGGTGGCTTCATCCCTTAGATAGACAAACTCACTCCATAGCTTAGCAATATTTAAATATGTTTGAATGTTCCAAGCATGTATAGGAATCGTTGAATAAGAGAGTTAGCATCTATGATTGCTTATGCTAATATTTGTGCTCCAAGGGTCAATGTTTTCAAACCATTCATCAAGCCATTTCTAACCGTCTTTTGTTCCCTTCAACAAACATCGATTCATTAAGCAAAAATATTAAAAATTAAGAACTTGTGATTGTTTTTATGCTGACATCGACGTGTCCCTTTTGTTTTAGTAAAAACATAATAGTTTAAGGCTTTAAGGAATTACAACTAACACCTACCAAACATCTTTTCAACCAATGGAGAGCTTCATTATCAATGTAACCATTGCAAAGCTTGTGACTTTTTATATCCGGTGGTAATGGTAGTTGGTTCTTCTCCATGCTTTTGACTGTAGCGTCGACTCTGGTAAACGCTTGAAGATATGATCGTTTTGGCACTTTCTATTGTGGCTATTGTATTAAAAGCAAGGGCTTGACTTTTACTTCTCTGTTTAGTTACCAATTGAGGCCTTAGTTGGTTGGCCATCCATCGATCATCTTACCTTTCGAATAAAGGTCTTTGGAATTGCATTTTGTTAGAAAAGCTCCAATGTTTTGATTGAAAAACCAAACTCCATGAAAGTGTTGGATGGCTTTTTAAGCCTTGACCCTTGTTTGGAAGCATACAAAAGCAAAAGCCCTACCATTGTTCAATTTTTTCCTTGGAATGTAAACCTAAATAACATAGCCAAACCTTTCACTGTAAGTTCAAATGATCAATGATGACACTACTAACCATACCATAAAAAAGACTTTTTCTATAACCAATGACGATCTACATCATGTCATCAAATACGAATTGAACCAAATGCACTTTAGTCCAACATGTAATTTGGTATATGATACACAAGTATTCATTATCAAGGGTAAAGTATTTACTACTTGAAGGTTTAAAGTGTGAGACATGATGAAGTGTAAGATCCTACCATGCATAGATAGTCTCGAGGTACTAATTACTTTGTTTTCACTAATAAGAGGGAAAAGTGTAAACCTAGTTAGCTAAGGCTAACTCATTGATTGTCATATTAGTAACCTTTTTTCCTTATTCATCTAGTCTTAAAACAATGAAAAGAAATAAGTGTACGTAAAAGTGGGTTTTTCCAAGATATAAGTAATAATGAATTTCATAAATTACAAATTTTGAAACATTATATATATATATATATATATATATACATGTAAGGGTGGATCTAGGAATATTATTAGATTCAACAACTAACAATATGATAATTTTCTATTCATTGATTAAAACTAAATATAAGCATCCACAAACTACATAAAGTTGAATACAAAAATCAAACAATATATCTACAAAACAAATAAAAAAAAAAGAAAGACTTATAATTTTAAAATATTATTGGACATGCAATACTATTTTTTATTAGCTAGATTATAATTATAAACCTAAACTATCAAATTATCAAAAAATATTTAGACATGAAGTATTTAAAAACTTAATTTAGGTTGAAAATTACTTAGAATTAAAGCCTAAATAAGTTGCTTTGAAAGAGTGAAAAGCATAGCCAAGAATTGAGAAGAGGAAGCATCACTTCGAGTTTCAAGAGTAGGACTTGAATTTTTAGAGAAAAAAGATAGTTTAGGTTTTGACTTTTTTTAATAAAATCTTCAAATATAAAAAAAATTATCTTCCCATGTAGTATTTAAATATTAGTATAAAAATTATTTTTTAATAAATCTACTTTTTGACTTGAAATCTTTGACCACAGCTTTTATGAAATTGCAAAAAGATTAGTTAATTCATTAACATCATTGACTACGTAAAACTTTAATGTAAATAGTATAACAAGTAAAAAAATTTGGCATTTCAGTGAAAAAGTGGTGTCACGTGACACCACTATATATATATATATATATATATATATATCTGCCCCTGTATGTATGTATGTATGTATGTATAATAGGGTTTGGATTTAGAGTATCCTAAAAGTGATATTCAAAACCTACCTGAACCCAACTCGAATGTTAAAAACATTATTCGAATATGCCTTATTACCGAATATAAGGTAATCGAACCCTATGTTATCAAGTTGAGTACCCATGAATACCCATATAACACCAATCCATTTACATCCCTATGAACTTTTCAATTCCTTGTCATAGTGGAAAGACCTATACTATTTTGTTGCTTAATTTGAAAATAATTAAATTCAAAGCATACTCTAAAATTTTTGTAATTGACTTTTCAATAAATGGAAGCATAATTGTCACATTCTTTGCTAAATAGAATTTGTCATGTTTGTTTGTTGTTTCATGTGATTTAACGTAATGAACAAATCAAATAGTAGTAGACACCTTAGGATCAAATAACTGAAAAAAAAAAAGGCAAGTAAAAATAGAAGGGATAATACTATGTTGACTGTATATTGCCCCACACCCACAGCCACCCTTGGATTTGCAAGCAGGCCGATGTCCCTCGAGACCATAACTAAACTCAACCGATTATACACACAGGCAAGACCTCTTGGACAACCTCAAACACTATCTCAACAAATCCAAACCATAGTTGATCATATAAAAAAATGTTCCAACTTAAACCAACTAGAAACAATATACGCCACCATGATCAAAACAAATGCAAACCAAGACTGCTTCTTAACGAACCAATTCGTCAGTGCATGCGCCACTTTTAACCGTATGGATTATGCAATTTTAGCCTTTACCCAAATGCAAAAACCCAATGTTTTTGTCTATAATGCATTAATTAAAGGCCTTGTTCATTGTCATAACCCGTTCCAAGCTTTAGATTATCACAAACATATGCTGAGAGCTGGAGTTTGGCCCTCAAGTTTCACGTTTTCTTCGTTAGTCAAGGCTTGTGGTTTGGTTTCTGAATTGGGGTTTGGAGAAAGTGTCCATGGCCAAGTTTGGAGACATGGTTTTGAGTCACATGTCTTTGTCCAAACTGCTTTGGTTGATTTTTATGCGAATGTTGGAAAATTTGCTGAATCCAAAAGGGTGTTTGACGAAATGCCCGATAGAGATGTATTTGCATGGACTACGATGGTTTCGGGTTTTTTAAAGGCCGGGGATTTGGTTTCTTCGAGGAGACTGTTTGATGAGATGCCTGAAAGGAATACCGCCACGTGGAATGCTATGATTGATGGGTATGCAAGAATAGGGGATGTGGAGTCAGCTGAGTTATTTTTTAATCAAATGCCTGTAAAGGATATCATTTCTTGGACTACTATGATCAAGTGTTATTCCAAGAACAAGCAATTCAGAGAAGCATTGGCTGTTTTTGAGGAAATGAGGAGAAATAAGGTTAGTCCAGATGAAGTGACCATGGCAAGTGTTATTTCAGCTTGTGCCCATCTCGGAGCGCTTAATACAGGAAAAGAAATACATCACTATGTGATGCAAAATGGATTTTATCTTGATGTTTATATAGGGTCTGCATTGATTGATATGTATGCTAAATGTGGAAGTTTAGAGAGGTCACTTTTGGTGTTCTTTAAATTAAGAGAGAAAAATCTGTTTTGTTGGAATTCAGTAATTGAAGGGCTTGCTGTTCATGGTTATGCGCAGGAAGCACTGGCAATGTTTGACAGTATGGAGGGGCATCATGTCAAACCAAATGGGGTTACTTTTGTTAGTGTTCTTAGTGCCTGCACTCATGCAGGACTTGTTGAAGTGGGCCGTCAGAGGTTTTTAAGCATGACTCGTGATTATTCAATCCCCCCTGAAGTTGAGCATTATGGATGTATGGTTGATCTATTAAGCAAATCTGGGTTGCTTGAAGATGCACTATTCTTGATAAGAAGCATGAAGTTGGAACCAAATCCTGTTATTTGGGGTGCATTATTAGGTGGGTGTAAGCTTCATAGGAATTTGGAGATTGCTCAGTTTGCTGTGAATGAACTGATGGTTTTGGATCCACACGATAGTGGCTATTACACCCTTTTGCTTAACATGTATGCTGAAGTCAATCGATGGGCCCAGGTTACAAAGATCAGGCAGATGATGAGAGAATTAGGTGTTAGAAAGGGATGTCCTGGATCCAGTTGGATTGAAATGGAGAGCGAAATTCATCAGTTTGCAGCATCCGATAAATCCCACCTGGCTTCAGATGAGATCTACTCGATTCTGGCCAAATTAGATTTACAACTGAAGCTAGCTGTCTATGTTCCTGATGAACTGGGGTCTATATATTAGAAGTTTAATCTTCATGAGAAGAAATGACATCTAAACCAAACTGCAGATTGTGAAAGTTCACATGCCATATGCATATGCATATGATTGATGCTTTGCAAAGAAAGGCTCTAAATAGGGCTCTAGTGAAGCAGAGTCAAGCTAGCCAGAATAAGATGTAGTTGGAAAGGCTTGTGTACTGGTAAACTCTTGAAAAGAGGTGATCAGACTATCCATTTTTGGTTGACTGTTAATAACATATGACTGGTGAATAACTAAGTGTAGTTGAATTTTATTTATTTAATACAATTGATGCTGGGATTTACACGTTCCTTTTCCTCCCATAAGCAGTTTCTTGTAGAGAGTAGGAAATGGGATGGAAGGTCAGATTTGGTGCTTCAAATACAATTAAAAACGGAGACCAGAGGATAATGAGCTGATAAATGAGTAAAATGCAGGTCATGCAAATTAAGTCCTCTGCTGGAAGTTAGACCAAAAGATGATTCTGGTGTTCAGAGAGTATGGTCGCTGGGTTAATATTCTGAAAAAATGACTGTATAGTTGGATGCTTCACTGAGCTTGGATAAACTGTATCTGCTGGTCATTTTTAAACACCAGACATGAAGAATTGTGGCAGACTTCCTATTTGAGAAACATATAATGAGACTTGACTGGTTACATGCTTGAAGTAGATCAGACATAAGTCCTAGTACTGTTTCCGTGATTTCATCCACATTGCACCTCTGTATTTGAAAGCATTGCGTTCTTGCTTAGCTGCTTTGCAAAGAGGTAATTTCAAAAGTCAAACTCTCTTGGCTTAGCTTGTTCATTTTTTTTTAACTCATAATTCAACTTTAATCAAGTATCATTGAACTTTCAAGATTTTTATAAAATATCATAAGGCCATAACTGTATCTTGCTCGACTGGTAAAAATTCTTGTTATTATGGGAAGGCTTTGTTTGTGCAAATCTGACTGTTGAAAGTCGCACAATATCATCATATTACAGGACTACCTTTTTCTTTTATTTGTACAAAATAAAAGAAACACCTTTATGTATCACATATTGCATCATACCTTGTGTATCACACAAATAAACGTGGGTAGCTACCATTGCACCACGCAAGAACACAATGGAAAAAACTTTCGGAAATTCAACAAGGGAGTGCCTACCTCCTTGAAATGAGGGATGCACAAGGAAATAACGTAGTGCTTACAAAAAGATCTAATGTGTCTTTGAAGCAAATGGTAAATAGTGTTTGATAAAGATTCTAACATGGGCTGAGATTATCAACCCCGGAAGTATACTCCTCTCCAATAATTCTATTGTAAAGTTCTTGATCAGTCAATCAAATGAAAACCATCCCTGCAGTGAGTCTACAGCCGTTTAGATTAAGGTGACTATGCAAAACAATTGAAGGAATTCCTTGAGATGAAAGCTAGAGTGAAAGGGGTTGTAGACTCTGGAGCGACCTAGAATCTTCATCCATCCACCAGAGAACCGACCGAAATCAACATCGGACAGCGGCAGTGAAAGTTGTCTCCGAGTCCCAATAATTGATTTTGAAGGGTTAGAAAATGGGGAGCGAATGGAGATTGTGAAGGGGAAGCGTGATGCAGCATCAACATGGGGTGTTACGGACTACGCTTCTTCGGCATTTGAATGGACGCTTCCACGCAAGTCAGTCAATACTCGATTATATATGTTCCAACAATAATAATAGTAGTAAATTAGAATAAGAAGACCCACATCAAAATTAAAAATTCATACCGAATGCCATACATGCAATCACTTAGTCATAATAAGAAAAAATATTTGATTCATATGAAATTAATTACAAAAGAAACGAGACGCGTTATCGTCGTACCATAATGGCTACTTTAGATAGTTCGTTATAAACACACATTTACTAGTAAAGTAACCCAACAATCCACCGACTGCTCACCTCCTATAAAGAGTTTATTAATTTTGACAAATATTCCACCAATAACCATTACAACGCTTTAAATGAAGATATTCTCTTTTTAAAAGATATTCTCACTAAAGACTTAACAAGTATTTGTAAAAATATCAACACGAATCATTATAACGTTTGAAAAAGGGATAATTTTTTTAACTTTTTTACAAATACAAAAAGTTTCAATCTCATAAACAATTCTGCCTTATCATAACCTGGTACAAGGTTGGCTCATGACATAAGGCTCCTTCCAAATGGTCGACCATGGAGTTCCACTTGCCACAGTGGATAAATTGTTGGATAGCGTGCGTCAGTTTCACTAGCAACCCTCGTAGGTGAAAGAGGAATGGTACTCGGACGATGGAACAAGAAAAGTCAGGGTCTATGGCAATGGATATTTCACTGCATCCAGAACGGCATATTGGAAGGACACCTTTAATCTTTCTTGAAGCACAACTCGAGAAAGAACCAAGTTCCTCAAGTTTGCAGGGAAACTCTCCTGTTAAAATGTTAAAGATATACTAGTGTTATTCATGATGACTATTACGAGGACGATTGTTTTTAATTTCATTGTTTCCAGAGAGACCGTTATTGAGTACACCAAGTGTGTGATGCGATGCGACTTACGGAGACAATTGCATCTTTCTTCTTTCCAAGTACTGCTAACCAGGCGAAACCATATGGACCAATTAAGGAGCTCCTGTCTGAGAAAGATCCACCCATACACAGGGTAACTAGTGTTGAAGAATATGTAGCTTATCACAGGTCAAAAGGGCTAACCGCATCGGCATCCCTTCCTCATTTCAAGCTCTCGCCGTAACCCTTGTCAAGGGAGGAAAAACTATTGGTTTCCTATTCTGTCACTGTTTTGCTTAAATAAGAGGGTTCGGGCTTATAAATGCTTGGAAACTATCTCTGGTTCGTAACACTTTTAAGTGATATTTGACTTAATTTTGTTTCACTAAATTTCCAATATGGCAATACCTGATTTCTAAATCGTGGAACCAGAATTTGAGAATGCCTTTACCCTATCCATTACAAGTTAAGGAATCATGAAAAAGAACATTAACTCCTCTTGTCCATCATCCTCAACATCATTTCAGAGCAAACACGCATCATCAGGAGCATGTTCATCTCGATTTCCAAAGCAACCTATTGAATAATAAGCTTCTTATAAGGGATTAGAAAGAAAATGCAAAAGGAAACAAAAATGGGTGGCAGTTACATAGAGTAATACATTAGAGTTGAAGATACCATCCATTATTAAGAACTTCTCAATCAAATGCAAAGAAACCAAGGCTAGATGGAAGTAATTGAAGAAATGAAAAACACAAAAAAGACAAGGCCATATAGAAGAAGTATCTGAGTTAAGTGAGAAACACTGTACTGTACACCACAGGTCAGGCTACTTTCACGAACACACAACTGAGAGAAACCCATCACATTGAAACAAATGATGAATCCAACACCCAGATATAACTTGTAATACATGCTATCCTCTCCTTGAGAAGAATAAAAACCATTTTGTTTTTTTGAAGAGAATGATCAGATAGAGCTAATACTAAGATGCCATCATTACGGCTATCAAACCAATAGGGAAACAATATCACAATCATCATTTCATTCTCCCAAAACCATAAGTCCTTCTCAAACGCATATCAATGAAATGGGTAACAAAGTTTTGTTAGGAGATCCAGAAAGCAAGCAGAAAAACCTTACAACCAGAGAGTAAAATAGCAACGTTTCAAAACTGTCAAGAACACCAGCGAATATCAAATATGCTTGCATACAATAAAAAAGGGGGGTGAAACCAAAATTTTGCAGAGGTGAAGAGAATGATCAGATAGAGCTAATACATTGTCGTTGCCATCATCACGGCAATCAAACCAATAGGGAAACCATTCAGTTCATCATCTCATTCTCCAAACACCTTAAAAACACACCAAATATGTTGACAGTGTTAAAGCAGAAAACAATAACCAGAGCTAAAAACATAAACTAAAAGCAACAACCCAAGTAAAACTACGAACAGAACGGCTTGTTGCGACTTCTTCAGTCTTGGGCATAAAACCCTAGCAACAACGAAGATTTTATAGCAAGTGCGTGGAAAAAATACCATGAGAAAATCTGGCGGACTTAGATTTAGGCCCAAAAGCATCAAAAGATTACGGCCTAGAACCCACTATTGGAATGACCGTAATACCCTCTTCCGAACATCCTTCGCCTTCGCTCTGCTAGAGTTTTCGCCGCCATGGAGCATAGGCCACGCGCCACGTGTCAGACTCTTTAAGAACCAGTATTTATATCTGCTACTTATACTTTTCTGCTTTCTTCTGTCTTTGGTAATGGCTAACGAATTTGCCAAACGCTTCTTACGCAATCTCTGTAAGTATTTTGCTTTAGCTTTTTTTTCAATCCACCTCTTTATATTTTTAAGAACTTAAATTTCACCCATTGTTATTTCTAATGCAATTTCTTTTTGGGTTTTTGAATGAAAACCAAACTGTTAGTAAAAATCTTAACTTTTGTGCAGTTTTGATGGCAACAGAGTAAGAATTCTTGAAGCTTTACGAGGAAACATTCAATCTTTCTTGTTTTGTTTTTCTTTTTTAATATTGGGTTTTTATTTTTATTTTTATTTTTTTGTGGCTCGGGTGCAGACTATACCAACATTTTGATTAAAAGACAGAAACTTTATGGTAGATTTGTGTACGGTATTCTTAACCGGTATCAGTCACAATGGTCAAAAGCAGACGGAATAAAAGAACTAAATAAAGAGAAAGAGGCAAAAGATGCGGCTCAAGTTTCTTTGAAGCCTGAAGTTAATGAGAAAGCAGGTTATGATACCAGATTGTTCAAATATAGTTCTGGCGATGAAGATTATATTGGTGATACCAAGTGGAAATTAGAGCTTGCTTGGCTCACAAAGGCTCTTGAGCCAGCTCTTCAATTGTGTAGGTGGGCTCTGCCAATAGGTCTGTTTTATGTTGATTCATGTCCCATAATCTTGTTAGCTAAATTGATTACCGCGTTTTTTGGTTGGAAACTTGAGATCATGAATATAAGCATTTAATAACTAGTTAAAAAGTTTCATTGCATTTGGAATAGCCATTTGTCACTCTAGTTTTTTCCAATCTGGCTTTGTGGTTAGGAGGGTTGATTTAATTTAATTCAAATACTGCAGGAAATGAGGTAGGGGACAAACCCCCGCCTAGCACTCGATCTGTTTCAGAAATCATATCAAGCATTCAGCGTAGTAAAATTGGAATTGAAGGTTGGAGCTTGAGTGATCTTACCATAGGCCTATATCTTATTTACCTTCGTCAGGCGTCTTTGAATCCATTTGAGGATGTTAAGGGTGTAAAGATCACATCGGATTCAATTGTAATTGCTGAACCCTTGTATTAAGTGCCTCTGCAAAGAGTTTTTTATTTTTCAGATAGGTATGACAAAGAACCTTATTAAGATGGTTTTGTGATGTAGGTCCAAGATCTGATATACCATATTGAATTAGCAAAAGGATGTTATAAGGATAATGCTGCCATCCTTGCAAGGACCAGCATGCTTAGAGAATGCAATGTTTTGAAATTTGTAAAGAACTCCAGTGTAATGAGGCCTGGATATTATATCGGAATTGATCCACAGAAGAAACTTGTAATATTTGGAATCCGTGGAACTCATACTGTTTATGACCTTATAACTGATATTGTTTCTTCAAGTGATGGAGAGGTCACATTTGAGGGCTATTCAACTCACTTTGGAACAGCTGAAGCTGCTCGTTGGTTTCTTCACCATGAAATAGGAACGATAAGAAAGTGCTTGGAGAAATATGAGGTGGTTAAATTTTATTGTGTCTGTTTTGCGATATTTTAATTCTGTTTTAAGCTATTCTGAATACCCCTGCCCCTGCCCTCTTGACACCTGCCCTACTCCTCCCCTTCTACTGTACTTGCTAATTTTAAACCCAAGGTTTTGTTTTCATAGTTGTAGTGAGCCTAATTCATTTACAGGGATTTAGGTTAAGGCTGGTGGGGCATTCTCTTGGAGCTGCAACAGCTTCTTTACTAGCAATAATGCTACGTAAAAAGTCACAAATGGAGCTAGGGTTTAGCCCGGACATTGTCTCTTCTGTTGGATATGCAACTCCTCCTTGTGTTTCCAAAGAACTTGCCGAAAATTGCTCTGATTTCGTTACAACTATAGTAATGCAGGTAAGCCCAATCCATCTAATTGTACATTGTAGAAGCTTCTTTTATTGAAAAATCTTCTTCTATCAATTTGGAGTATCCCAGTTTAGTAGTTTTCCTTGCTGTATATCTTCTGACTTCTTTTTCTCAATGCTTTATGTTTTTCCTTGCATACAGGATGACATTGTGCCTAGACTGAGTACATCATCTCTAGCAAGGCTGAGGAATGAAATTCTTCAAACAGACTGGTAAGCATGCAAATGTTGTCTAATTAACATTTGTATTTTTCTCCTGATGTTTAATTTATGAGACTTGAAACAAAAGAACCTCATGAAAGTAGATGCTTACATAGAGGATAAAAGCATTGTGAGTAGCAGAAATCCTACAAACCCATTTTATCATTGATGTCAGGGGATCATTTTTATAATAAAACAGCTTGCATTTAAATTCCAAACAGCTTGAATATTAGCTAACTTTTAACTCGCTTATTGAGGATTTAAAGTTTTTTCTTTTTTCTTTTTATGTCATTTTGATGATGTTGAAAAGCAAATCATTTTGATTTTTTTTTTAATTCTCCTCGGATAAACCTTTAATAGCCAACCTAATCCTGGTTCTCTAAATAATTGATTACCCTTATATGCTTTGCTTTTAATTTTAAATGATGTGTCAGTTTAAAATAACAAATTGTTACGCTGATGATCATTTTTTAATTGATATGCCCAATTTCTTATGTTTTCTTCAATGTGCCTAATTCCTTGGAATTATATCAATGTCTGAAACATAGGCTAATTGCCTTGTTATGTGAAGGTAATCTGGTTAAGAAAAAGGAAACTTATTATCCTGCTGTTAAATTTTTTTTATAAAATACATTATGAGTGGTTCAAGTGATGTTAAGAGAAGCAAAATTTATCATTCTTGTTTCTAGAGTTGATTTATGAAAAAAAAAGGTGGAGAGTGATAGAGAGACTGAAAAGAAAGAGCAATAAAAGATCAATATGCAGCTGAAAGGGGCTTGGTCTCGTGGTTTCTAAGGCCACAAATTAGAAAGAATGGCTTGTTCTTGGCTATCTTTGTTATCCCTACCTAATAAAAATCAATCTTAGCCCTTAAAATAAATAACGATTACAATGCGCTGACCAGCTTGCAAAGAATGGAGTCAACCAAGAGGAAAATGTTGCTGTTTTTGAGCTGCCCTTGATTGCATTTTGTTGACTGTTTTAGCTGAGGATCGGTATTTCTTTTCCTAAGGGCTGATGACCCGGAGGATATTCCCCAACTGCTTTTGCCTTGAATGAATTTTTCTTTTCTGACCAAAAAAGAAAGAAACCTAAAAAAACATAAAAATCCTTACAAATAAAATCTGCTACAGTATATTGAACCATGTTGCATTGGTTCTTTGCTATTAAAAGTTCTTTTATAGGTTTTAATGAACCAATGAGGGAATTGGGGGCTATTGAATAGTTTGTTTGGCAACATAAGTTGTAATAGAAGTGAAGAGTAAGAGAGAAATGAAGAGAAATGAGTTTGATGTAAATTAAAGTTCTTTCCAACTTTTTGGAGTTAAAAGAAGTGATGCGGTAATTCTGTGATGATAGAAGTTTCTATCCACTCAATGTTTATAAACTTGATGCTCATAATTATAGAGCTGCAAAAATTAGAATGACATTCTCATTTCTTTACTTCCAGTTTTGTAGAGCTCTCCTCCCTATGTTATCTAAACAAGAGGATTTGTTGAATATTTTTTATTTCAGTTTCCTCAACAAAAAACATTGTTAACATTAGTGCTTTTATTGAGAAGTAGAGTTTGAGTTCTTAGCCTGTTGTATCTGAGTAATATCAGGGAACTTTCATGTTCAGAAAGCACTTGTGCTGAACGCGTAGGAGTACTTTATGGGGTGAACTTAACCTGTTTGTTTTATGAAGTGTTTTCCAGTTATTCAAAGTTGCTGGTTTATTGTGTGCATGAATGTAAAATAGTAGCTAGAGGAGATGGTACAATAAGCTGCATCAAGCAACTGATCGTTTTCTTATATATTTTAATAATTATTATGTCTTGTATAGAAGTGGTTATTCTTTGTCAGCACGTTAAATGTGTTTTGGTGTTTCAAGCTGGAAATTAGATGTACATGGAAATTGTGACAATGAGAAGTTTAATTTCATTCCTCTGTCTTTACAGGATGAGTGTGGTGGAGAAAGCAGACTGGAAAAACTTAATAGATCTGGTTACAAATGCAAAACAGGTTGTATCCTCCGTACAAGATGTAGCTTGGAAACTTGCTGATTATGCAAATTTCAAAAGCAAGAAAGAATCTTCTGGTAAGTGTAGCGCCCATAATCTAGTGGTAGCACCCAACTATAAATTGTATGTCGCACCCCAGCATTTGGCTTATTGGTTGGTGCATGATCCCTTGGTCTAAAGAGTAGGGTTCGAATCTCTCTTCCCCCAATTATATTAAAAAAAAAAAACTATAAATTGTATGTCTTGTTACTTTGAAATCTTCCTTATTTGACAACTGCTATGAATCTGGTAGGTTTTCTAACCTGCTATATATGCCTTTAATATTGTTATCATATTTGACTGCATTCTCTTGCCCATATTTCTTTCATACTTAATAGCTTTCTGGGAAGGTGTGTAGTCACCTTGGAGAAGGCATGTATAAAAAAACAAGCTTTAATTTGCGAAATTTCTGTCTTTCTTTAACATATGTTGTTTCGATCTATTTGAACAGACAGTCCCATCGAAAAGGAATCA
The DNA here is from genome assembly GCA_036013995.1 of Theobroma grandiflorum. NCBI lineage: Eukaryota > Viridiplantae > Streptophyta > Magnoliopsida > Malvales > Malvaceae > Theobroma > Theobroma grandiflorum. Next base: position 11,668,071 of record CP142130.1, on the reverse strand, counting down.
ACTTCAGTCCTTTTGGCCCCTAAATCGAAAGCAAAGGATGTTGCTGAACTTCAAAAAGATGAAGGTGCCCATGCAGTGCCAGAGGAGTTATTTATTCCAGGGACTGTTTACTATCTGAAGAGGAATGTAGATAATCATGCTGAAAGCAGCAATAACAGGGGCGGGGAATATTTCAGTCTTTGGAGGAGACATCCAGGTGAACATTTCCAGAGGATAGTGCTCTCAAGCAACTTACTTTCAGACCACAGATGTGATAGCCACTATTATGCTTTGCGAGACGTACTGAAAGGTTTGCCTATATCCCATGATGGAGGCATTTAGATAGGATCATGCTAAAAGTTAATTTCTTTAACGTTCTGTAAATTGTCAATAATCATATGTTCATATTTAGGCAGTTCTGTTCATTTTTGCAGAGAAAGGTATAGTGCAGGGGCAATTATACCGTTTGTAATGTGTTCATGTTCCTAAATTTGGTAGAACCAAAATCATTATCCAATTGATCTTTAGTAGTGGTTAAACGTATTTCCGCGGAAAAATCTGAAAAAAGAATTTTCGGTTTCTGTTTTCTATGAAAATTATTCGAGTCATTTGCCCGTATGGAAGGGCGTGCTGCCAAGTGCTTAAATTTCCTCAAATGATACACCCTTGCTAGTAGCGGTGCTGTTTGGCGAAGGGATGGCTACTGCAGGTTAAATTTTCCATTGTTTGCAACAGCCTGCTCCTCTCTCCTTGCTTCAGCGGATGCGGGTTCTTGGAGAAATACTTTCATAGGTACAATCAAGAAGTTGTAATGTGTGCTTGAAAGCGGGTTTGTGACCTGGCCAATATTTGGTATTGGGGGCTGCCCCCAAGGTTACAACCCCAGTGTATCCCCTGCTTTATCAAAAGGCCCTTCCCTTTCTGCGCTGCGGCGAAGTTGAGAAATTCTTCCAGAAATATCCTAGTAGTTGGGCTTGCCTAGCCTGAAACGAATTCAAGTGTTAGCATGGAAATTTCTTTTATGATGGAACGTAAGCTATCCAATATATGATTAGTATATTTCATAAATAATGATCACAAGCTTCCCCACCATTATCAACCTGAAAAAAGGTATGGCTGAGCAGAAATTGCCGGTAGTCAATTGCACCTTAGGCTATATCCTAGGGTGGTGTAGCATCCAAGGTAAAGTAGAAACCCACGCCTGATACGCTTAAATATCCATATAAAGAAAGCTTGGGTGCAGTAAACAATTTTTGCTTAAAGGACACATTTTCCTCAATGTACCTAACAATAATTTATAAAAAAAAAAAAAAAGGACCTGGATAAAATTTTAAATAGCATTGACTACACTTTTGGAAGCGTCCTATTTGTTCCTTCCTCTGAGAAAAGAGACTTTAAACTCCAAACTGGCCCTTCCGCGTTTGTTGCTTGTCTTCATCTTCAAAGAATGACATTTTTCTTCTTACTGAAGTTGGGTCACTTGTTTGCACCCCAACAAAATTTCTGTGCTTTTCTCTGATATTTTTTTAGAACAAATGCTGGATCGACTTTTCTAGACAAAGAGTGAGGATTTGTTATGTGGAAGGGAAAGTTAGGGAATCAGACTTGAACATTATTATATCCATATTTTATCATGTTCATTAAGCAACAGGTTTGTCAAGGACTGCACTTTTGGACACATTGCCAACCCATTTCAGAATCATCCCGAAAGTATGTATTATTAACAAAGCATTGGGATAAACATATATATATTCTGGTCGGAAGAAAGTTGTGTGTACTTCAAAGGCCAAGATCCAAAGAAAAAATGCCGGAAAATTCATATAAGAAGCAGTGAAGATAAGAGTTGTGGTGGGGCTTTCCATTTTTCATTAGTCAATATACCCAGAAATAATTTCTCTGCTTTGAAGCAATGCCATAACTTGTTTAAATTTTAAAAATGAAACTGGAAACCAACTATTATACACATTCAGACAAAGCTGTAGGACCAGATTTATCCCATTATGACAGGTTACTTTTTTCGGTCAAATAAGTTACTAACTTGTGTCTTAGACTAAATCTCATTACCTTCTCCAGGTTGTCTCCACCTGTGATTAACTTTCTTAGCTATAAAGTTTAATCAGTCCGAAGTCAAGGCAAAATAAAACCCTCTCCATTGGTTTCCTTGAATAGTTATTAGACAATAACAAAACCATCTCTTTCACTTTCTAATTTCTTTCTTTCTTTTTTTCTTCCTTGTGGCTAGTCCCTCTTGCAATGACGATTCATGGCCCTAACTGTTAAGCTACCCAGAGACTATTGGCCCCTATTTTATGGTTTGGACTTTGAAATCTTGCTCCCTATTCAAAGTACATCCAAAACTTTTCTAAAACTTGAATGACTTACACCAGGCCTCCTGATCACACTTTAAAAAGGGAAAAAAAAAAAAAAACACAACAAGACTTGTATATATAATTGTGAAAATGAAGCTTTCTGCTTGTGTTTCTCAATCATCATGCAACGACAGTTTCGTCGCTACTTAAAATGTTTGGGATCGAAATTGATGTTTGAACGTCTAGAGTAAGTCATAACTCACATGAAAGTTAACATCTTAATAACCCCTATTAAATCAAAGCTTTGATAGAGACTTAATCCATGGTGTAGGAATTTAGATCAAATTAATTATATTTAAGCATGGTTTTTTGTCCGATTCTTGCTATTTTAATAAGAGATGATATATACACATAGAGAGGCCACATTAAGACATTATAGGATACAGCTAAAACTTTTTGTATAGGGGCTGTTTCGTTTTCTCTGAGGATGCTGCCAAATACTTTTGAGCAGCTTGGTTTGGGTTGTAATTATGCAGTTCCGACCCCTGCAAAGCTAGCTTCTATGTCAAAAGGAGTCCTTAACTACATTAAGTTTAAGACTCAACATGGCATTCTAGCCTTTTCCATCAACAAAACACCAACTTTAAAAAACAAAAAAAAAAAAAAGATATTATAAATGTGTTAGATACTCCAGGGAATTTTGTGATTAAATTATGGAAGATAAGGTTTCTATTAATTTTGAGACAAGTATGTAGAAATTAAATAATAATTGGAATAAAGAAACCCTAGTTTTCTTGCAATGCATCCATTAACACGTAGAATGGCCCCATATGCAACGTGGGTGTCGGCTTGACTGGTCTTTACAGGGATGCAAATGTTAGCATCATTCTCCAACATGGTCTTTGTCCATCAACTAAAACTTGCCTTTCCTCCACCTAGGTTTCGTATAGAGAGCTATATATAACTTAAGCTTGTAGTTTTTTCTAATATTTTTTATTTTGTTCATAACCTGTATCGGTCATTTGAAAAATGTTGGTATTCGAACCACTTGTCATTCGGGGAAGACAAGAAGGGGTGGATCACTCAATTTTGATTTGAAAGTATAGAGAGAAAATTCAATGAGCAAAGCGCCGCTCCAAAATCATGGAAAATTTTCCCAAAACAGTTGAGACATAATAATGCATGGATGTTGCTAATTGTTGGAATAACATTGCAACATTTCAATGTAGCTTAGCCTTTGTATTGTTTGATGAGGCAAGAATAGTTCTAGTCTCGAGTCTTGGCCTCCCACAGAAAATATTTAATGCACCCAAAAAAACAAAACCCTTAATTACTAAGATGACATAGACCTTTGTTGTCTCCATTAAAAGGTTATAGGATGCAAAAAGCTCTGAATATAGTAAATAGCAGCCTAATACCTAGTGATTCATTCCTAAAGTTTGAAATGCTTGTTTTGAGTTTTAACTTGACTTGAGGCTGGTGAAAAGATGGATAAAAAGCTATCTATCTTTTTTTTGTAATATATATATATATATATATATATTCATTTATATAGTATGGAGTTCAAGCTTTTGTTTAATATATTAAATTATTGGGATATATTTTTTGCATAGGTAGAAAGTTTTATCAAATAATGAGCACTTATTATTGTCCACTGTTTAATCATTTTTTTTAAGTTTAAGCTCACACTACAAATATAATAAAAGAAACATCCTTATGGACACTGTTATTATATAGATTTTTATTTGTTTTTTAAAACTTTTATTATTTAGATGAATTAATATTATAAAAATATCAACGGATAAAATACTTGTTATTTTTTAAGTGTTTTTAATTTAAATATGATTATAAAATATTTTAATCTTATTTAATCTAGTCATATAATATATAGTTATAAATTAAAAAATAGTCGTTAACATCTATAATTAATAATGATTACACAATCATTTTAATTATAAACTTTTCACCGCCTTTGCTTCTTCTTATTCTAATCTCCAAGAAATAGCTCTAAGTCACATCAAATCAAAATATGGAACATTAATTTTACCATACATCATCACATCACCCAAGATTGAAATAAAACAAAATAAAATTCGTACTTAATAATAAAAAAATCAATAGTAAAACCCAAGATTAATTTAATTAGTTTGAACAGAGCCTTGCATCTTTCCTAGTTGTTCTTCTAACATTTTGGTTCAATTTGCCAACAAATTCTCTGTTTTTTTTTCTTTCTTAAAATAAATTTGCTTTATGGGGATGACCCTTAATTTAACGTTAGCGAGTGGAGGTGACGTGACGAGTGGGTCCCGCACGTGTAAAAAACAGTGCCCTCACTTCCACTCGTGTGGCGTGTCAAGGTCAGAATCAACTGATCAAAGTGTGTGTGCTTTTTTTTGGTTAAATGTGCACGTGCACCGCAATCCCGAGGAGTTGTAAATTGTAACGGCCTTGCCTGCCCTTTTCTCTCACCTCTTTTTGGCTTTTATATTTTTATTTGCTTTTCATCAATTACTTTTTCAATTGTTTATGCTTTATACCCCTCCCCCCTCTTTTTTTTTTTTTTTTTTATTGTTCCTTAATTCAGTAAATAAATTTGTTTTCTTTGTTTTAATTTCTGTATGGGATTTGACTCTGCTAGCCACCTATACCTAGCACTTTTTTTTTATGCTAATATTTTAATAGGCCGATTATGAAAGGGAAAAATAAAGGAAAATATGCATGCTTAATTGCTTATGTCACTTTAATTAATGTCAATATGATGATTTTACACGAGTGGTTTAAATAAAAGCAATTTGGATTTAAAGAAAATAGCATTTTGCGGAATGAAGTGGCTACTACAATTTTCATGCTTCATAAAAAAAAAAAAGAAAAAAGATTAAATATAGAACCATCTTTTTTAATCATACAATGTGGTTCCCTCTATATGACTAAGTTTTGATTTAAGTAGAAATTCAAAAGTTAAAAGAAGGAAAGCGTGAAAGCATAGTTATTACACCCGAATCAACTTGATGATTAGATGAATTGATTCGATTTTTGATAAGAATTATTTTTTTAATCATATCGTTTGTGATTTAATTAGAATAATTTTATGTCGATTTATTAAATTTATGAAAAAAAATGACCAATTGAGTATTTATTGATGCAAATCAATTAAATATGAAATTTTATAAATTATTTTGAAATCATAACTAACTTAATTTTTATTTAATAATTATTCATAAATTTTACTAAAAATGAGATTTTATATTTTTAAAAATAATGATTCAAACTCAGTCTTATAAAACATGAAATGTGTTAACTACATATATAGTCCAATAAAGAAAACATATGTTGGGCAAAGTTTTAGTACCGTAAGTAATTTGCTTCTCAGAATTTGAACCACCTTATCACATTCTTGTTATTACTTTTAGGCTGACAAGCATGCATTATAGAGATTCCCATTTGATCAGATAGGTGGTAGCAAATAATTGGTTGCAGCAACACCAGCCCGAGAAATTAATCATTTTTTTATCTTATATTGCTGCAGAGTTGTTGTCAGACAAAGCAGATATTTAAGGGTTTCTTTTTATTTTCTTTTTCACACGGATAATGGATCGATCAGAAGCTTCTTCGATGGTGAAATCTTTGGTGTAGTTTAATTAAAGTGTATTGCCAGCTTTGTGTGCTTAATATATTACACTGCTTACTCCCATTGCTCTTTTATCTTTCTTTTTTCCTCTCAAAGCAAAAGGGGACTGCTCTTTATCAAACCATCTTGCAAGTGTGTGTATATTTTTTTCACAATAAAATGTGAAAAGTAGAAAAATATAAGTAGCCTCGTAAATCGCTTGAATCAATTGATAAGTATGTTTATTTAGACAACAAGTGATTTTGGATTTTAGTTTTATTAGTGACGATCTCTCTCTTGATTAGGCCTTATTAGTGACGATCTCTCTCTTGATTAGGCCTTATATTTAGAAAAATACGTTGGTCCTGAAATTCACTAATGAGTAGATGGAGTGATTGAGAAAATAAATGATAATTTGTTGTGTGTAAAAAAGAGTGCATAATGCATTGGCGAATGTGATATATCATTTTGCAATAAAAAGGGGAGTTCAACACAGTGCAAAATCTAGGAACAAGATTTGGAATTAGGCAGATGCTCTCTTCTCTTCTCTTCGCTTGTTTAAAACAGAAAAGTTGGTGAAGGGTACGGATTTGTGTATGGAACATGGGTCGCACATTGGAAGATGCATGGTGGGGGCATGTATGTGTACGCCACAGACATACATCCACGCGGCGTCTCTTTAACTCCTCCCATTTTCCTTTAATATCATTTGCCTTTTTCCCATGGTCTCCCAAGGGAATGGAATATACATTTTTTCTGTACCATGCCATGCCATCTGTTAGTGTTTAATTACAGCTAGCTAGGGAATGTGTTGTTTGATTATTTTATATATTTAATTTAATTTCATGGGAATTAATTTATATAAACTCAACCAAACAAAATCGACAAAAGTAAATGAAAGATTGGTTTAATATATGCAGAAAATTAGAGTTTAACCAATGACTATGGATTATGGAATAATGTACATTATTTAAAGGCTTAATGACATTGTAATCCACTTGACCTAAGATCAATGTGTTGGAATGACAAGAAGACAGTTGCAAGTAGTGTGGATCAATTCGATACATATTCTTGATTTATTTGTCTTCGAATAAAGAGGCCGTTCCTTGTAGAACTTTAATGATGAATACTGGTGTTGTTAACCTAAACAAATCGCTAATTAATTAAAGTGCTATATATTACATGGCAAATGGCAATCCCTTTGAATCATGTGATAGCTCATGGAAAAGAGAAAACCAAGGAAAATTAATTAAGAAACACTTGAATCAAATGTGTATTGCTCAACTTTTGTAGACTGTCGACTACATAAATGTCTTTGAATGTGGTACTACTTATAATACTTTCCGACACCCAAACATGGTTCAATGCTAAATGTCTCCATATTTTTAAACACGAGGAGATGCAAAGTCGGTAGACAAGAGTAAGTTGGTAAATAACTAACGTTTTAATCACACAAAAGCAAAAAAAAAAAAAAAAGTTATATACACAGAGAAGAATTAATAATGCTTATTAAAGACTAGGTCTTGATTCCAGTTCCAGCGGCCGCCAATTATACAAGTCCTGTTGATCCAGCAAACTTATTAAACTAATGGAATATTCAGGTTTACAAATATTTTCTACTTAATTTATTAAGATATATATATATATATATAAATACACCAATTAACACATATAATTTATAGATTATTGTATATATATTCTATTCAACAGTAATGCCCTTATAGACTTGAGTCGTCATTGAAAAGTAACGTAAAATCATCACAATCACAAGTTTTAAACGTAACAAATGACTACTTACAAAAATTAAAATCAACCAAAATTATATGTCAAATAATATAATTCTCATTACTTGGAAGGTATAAAAATCATTACTTTTCTTCTAAAATGTAAATAAGATAAGGAAGCAAATAATCTGGATGTCTCTTAAATAATTAGTATTTACTAGGAGCGATGCCTCTAATTACAACAGCTCCACTAGCAGGCAATGGAAAATGAAGTATTTGGGTTGGCCTAATTATTCTAAAAAGAAATAAGATAAAATAAAAAAGTCTCCTTGAAACCCCAAAAGGGCCTTATGAGGAGGGGATTTCTTTCGATCATTTGCCATTTTAAATACTAAAATTTCAAAGCCGTAACAAATTTTACCAACACATGAGGGGTTTTTTTTGTTGTTTTATTGCTGCTTTTGAGATTAGTTGAACCCTCCTACATTATTGTCTAAAGGAGATTAATATTTTAATAATCCCCATAAAATCAATTAAAACATGCCTTCTTGTCCCCAAGGATAACTCCTCCTTTTTCGTGGTTAAGTGGCCAACAAGTACACATGACTTAAAAAGCCATTAAATTCCGATGGTGGGATAATGGCTGCCAATCAGGTCGATGCCATGCACAAACCCTGTCTGTACGTCCACTTCTGTTCTCCAATTCTGCTTATTGGATTAGCCTTGTCATAATCCTATCTTATTTTATTAAAATCTTTCCTTCTTTTTTTTTTTTTTTGGGTATTGTGATTGGAAACTTAATTAAGAGTTTGTTTTATGATAGTAGCCCACACCCTTACTGTCATATATCTTCTTTTTCTTGATAATTTATAAATTATAAGTGATAGAGTTTAAGTTTCACATGTATATCGAGATATAAATGTCAAATCACTTATTCCAAATATTATTTGATCAAAGAAAAACGCTATTGAAATACTTGATATTTTAGACAATCAAATAAATTCTATTTGTTGACAGGAAATAACTAGTCAACATGTTTCATATTTTAGACAATCAAAGGAACCTTACAACTATTCCTAATTTTAATTAAGTTGGGAGAATAAGAGAGAAGAGTTGGGATAATTTCACTTTCAAGTAAAAAACATGGTTTGGGTCTTCAACTTTATGAACATTAATTAGTAACCTTTATAACCTCCGTGACAAGGAAATATATAATCTACACAATATTTCAAGCTCAGCTCCAGGATTTCTAAAGTCTTAAAAGATAAAAAGCAACAATTTTGTTTCAATGAGGGGTTCTCCTAGAAACGACAGAGAGAAGAGGGGGTGTGGAATTGAAGATGTCAAGTTGGGGATGGATGTCATTATTAGGGGTTGGGTGTGGGGCCTAAGGTGCACCGTTGGGCAAGGTCTACATGTTGTTGCCTATGTGTGACAGGGGACAGTGATTGAAAGTGATTAATGATTATATATTAAGATTAGTTAATGATGATAATACTGTATTGCTCGACAAGCCCTGACCTGCTATACTTAAACTAATCAAACACTAGAAAGGAGAAAATGAAGCCCCTATCTCTCCCTCCCTCCTATTCGTTCTTCCCCTTCCTCAACCGTTGTATTCCAGTGTCACTATCTTTTGTTTCATTCATTTTTGGAATATATGCTTTCTTTTCCTTTTGCTCTCTCATTATCTGTACTTGACCAGTATTTAAGAAGTAATCCACCAATTCATGTCTGAAATTTACAATATATTTGTCGTTAATCAACATTATTAACATAATCATGGACTTTTGAGTTTTGCCAACAAAGATGGAATAGAACAGATACTATATATATTACTATATATTGTTTAATTTCTTTGTTAATTTTGGTAAAAGAACCCCATATCATACTAGTTTGTGCCACTAGAAATCCACATCAAACTTTATTGGATGGTAATTTTGACTTCTAAACCAGCATAATTAAAAAAGTTATATATATTGTATGATATCTGATCGAATTAATAAATAAGTATATTTATTGTATTATTTTTATTAAGTTTAAAATATTTATATATAAATAAATCTTCAAAATTTATCCACGTAAATAAATTCCTAGTATCAAATTAAGAATATATATGATATTTTTAACCATGGGATGTTTCTAATCATAGGAAAAACCTAAGTCCATTTTCAGGTGGATTATAGCAAAGGAGAGGGACCGCTATTTCAAACCTATAGATTGTAATCATATCTGGCGTAGGAGTAGGAGTAGGGCAGGGACCTCTAATGGATGCCATATATAAAATCTTTCAAATCACCAAAATGAGACAATTCCCTCCTAAGAATTTCTTATTCATTTTGTTTTTGGGATAGAAAGGAGTGTGACTATATTTAATCTCCAATCAAGTTGATATTTGTGCTACTGTCATCAGCTACCTGATCAACTACCTCTGACTGAACCTTCCTCTGATTGGTATATTTAACTAATGAGCCACACATGCATGCTGTAAATTTCAGATCATATTATTAAAAAGTGATCACCACATGTTAGAAGGGTTCAGTTAAACTGCCAATACCAATAGGTTCTTATTTGTCCTAGCTATTGTTTGCCCCCCTTTCAATTCCTTTTTCTTCCTAAGAATTAAATTGTAACCTTTGAGTGTGCATAGTTTACAGTGATAATGGGAATCTGGATAATTCAATTCAAAGCCAGCATGACCATGCTTGAGATCAGTGACGGAGAGTAAAACTAGTAAAAAGTTTTAAATCCCAAGACAAGCTTAATTTATATGAGATCAGGGTTCAGGACCTATATATATATATATATATATATATATATATATATATATATATATATATGTAGCATGCAGAATGTCAGGATAGTCGCTGAAATTGAGTTGTTCTCGATCACATATAACATTCACAGCAATAGCATATATTTTATGGTGTAGACTCAGAGGATAAGCCTCCAGAAGGCCCCTAAAAACTAAAAAGTTAATACTAAAACAGAATCTTATCCCCCGAATTATGAATTAAAAGAAAAGGGTTTTCGAATTCGAAACCCAAGTATTTTAATATTGTCAGTACTATTTGTTTCTGTGATATGGGTATGCTGTTGGCATATTATTAATTTATTGTCCAGTAATTTTCGACCTATTTCATAGCTTAATTAAAGAAATTCAAGCAAGGTAAGAGAAGATGAAGGTCTACAAGTGAGAATAATACACGCAATGAAGCAACAAGTTGGGTGAGGGATGGAATGTTTATCTCAATGCTCAATTTAATTGCATCTGACCCATTGCCAGCTCTATCTTTATATACACAACAATTAATCTGGGCTGCTCCTACAATGTATCTCCCAGTTAAACTTAAAACACCATATGGCTGAAAGGAAAAGTCAAGACGCAAAACAAACAAATTAAATTACTTGACAAGTTTGTCTATGGTAATTCTCCGCCTGTTGTTATATTACAAAGGAAACAAATTGAAATCACTCAGGGAAAACAATTAATGGCAAGTGCTTTGAACTGTATGTTTTCCCCTTTAATTAATTGCTTTTTTAACCTGTTAATTACCCTGGAATGAATAAATCTTCTCTCACTCATGGCTGATCAGGGTACACCCAACAAAAGTACTTGCAGTTATCAGAGAAGAACCAAAAAAAACCATAAAATAACTAGTAATAAATCCAATCATCAATTGCAAAACAAAATGGCTTTGGTTTATGCTAGCTCTTTTGTCGTATAAGGATACGAAATGGAATCTCATTTGAGAGTATAAAAATTAGATGAAAGGGGTGCAAGAGGGGTTTTAAAAGGAAAAATAAAGATATATGTAGCCCAATAAGGGGACCAAATGTAATAAAGAATTGATTATTAAATGATCCACCTCCTTCTTCCTCTGGTGTTTATAAGCCCTTGGTGATAATGGTTGCTCAAAGTTCTCTCTAAGGACAAAAGGAAAATAAACCACTAAAATACCCCTCCCAAACAAAAAAAAAAAAAACAAGGATGACAGGTTCTGGTTCCCCTTGTGGTGCCTGCAAGTTCTTGAGAAGAAAATGTGTTAGAGGCTGTGTTTTCGCACCTTATTTCTGCCATGAACAAGGAGCAACCCATTTTGCAGCCATCCACAAGGTTTTTGGTGCAAGCAATGTCTCAAAGCTGCTTGCTCACCTCCCTGTCAGTGACCGCTGTGAAGCTGCGGTCACAATCTCTTATGAAGCTCAAGCTAGGCTTCAAGACCCCATTTATGGCTGTGTTTCACATATCTTTGCTCTCCAACAGCAGGTTTTGTGACCCCTTTGACCTTGTTTAAGTAAATTGATGATTTGAAACCCTAATTTGCGTTTAGATAGAGATCTAATATCAATCTACCATTGCTTTCTTGGTTTCAAATTCTACAGGTTGTCAATCTACAGGCACAACTTGCTTCTCTTAAGGAACAAGCAGCTCAGAGCATTCTTAATGGCTCTGTTACTGAAAACCCTAATGACAAATACTATGGAAAGATTCCTTCTCACCTCCAAGATGTTCAAAGTTGGTTTCACCCAGATAATCCAAGCATGGGACCACAATTTAATCCCAACCTCTCCAATCATCCCAACACAAATTCGTACTGTGAGACTGGGTTTTTGGATCCAACCACTTTAGGGAATTATGAAAATTCAGTCATCTCATCAGGAGAAGATGCCTCATTTACCACAACTACCTTCGGGGAGACGCCTCATTCAATGTCTTCCTTTGACATGCAAACAAACAACAGACAATGGACTTTCCAGGATGTCGATGATCTTCAATCAATGGCCTTCGGCTATGCCCAACAATCATGAGATGAGGGGATCAAGAGTCTTCAGCAAAAGAGATTTATAAACCGGTGAAGACGACATTCGACCTTCCAGTTTTGAATTGATGTTGCATATCTTGAAAACATGCACTTTTGTTGCTATAAATAAAAGCTAGGAACCCTAGGAAATGTTCATACAATCGGAAACCCTAAAATCTACCCTACTATTGTTTTCCATAATCTAGTGCAACCTTGGATATTGATAGAATTATAGCGTATTTCTCTCTCTTACAGAACTGGAGAAATTCTGGTTTTGTTTGAGCTAATTTACCTTGTTTATGGACCTAGCAAGGGCCTCAATTTTTGACCTAATAAGTTACAGTTACCTAGATCCTTTTTACACACTTGCCCTTTATAAACCTTCTTATTTGTTGGTTCAGAACAATTTACCGATTGGTCTATTTAATTGATTTGATTCAAGATTAAAGCATTTGATCTAAGTATCCTACACGTTAAAATGTTTATCATTTAGCTTAAGTTTAATTATTTACTCTGTTTATTTGCAAGAAAATAACTGAGGTGCAGAGATATAGGTATTTCTTTTATTTTTGTCTTTTTTTTTTGGGGGGTCAAATAAAAGAGCTATTTCTTTTGTTGAAGCTACAGACTGAACGGTGCAACTTGACTTGTTTATTTCCTAGTGTATACTGTCATATAACTTGGAATTTTTGCAGCTTGATTCTAGTATCAAGGAAATTAAAACTCCCTTTTCCCTTTCAAGAATAGTACTATAGAGCTCAAGAGACAACAAATTATATCAAAGATTTAAAGGTCTGGAATTATATTTGTGTTAGGAGAATAGGCATAACGAAATACCTCATTTTCATTAAAATACTCGTGATTATGATCCCAAGAGAAATTTTAGATTATTAATGGAACCTAACTTTGGTCTCCACCCCAGGTTGTTTCACTTTCAATTCTTCATTTCCTGCTTTTCCCAATATTTGATTTGGTGATTCTTAGGAACATTTCACAATCTGACCACACATTCCTCCCCCACCCCACACACCCTTACCCAAAAAAAAAAAAGAACGATGATTATAGCTTCTGGTGCATATGCTCTATTGTCTAAATCTCTTAACTAATGCTTTAAATCTTACTTATGACTCATGACCAATAATATTAGCTTTGTTATACGTGAGGTTGTTTACTCCATATCTTAACCTTTCTGTGTGGATTTTCAATATTTATATTGTTTGCAAATGCATTTTTCAGGGCAAAGCAGATTTTTTTGACTTGTCATATGGAATAAATTAAGTAATGAGTGCAATTTATCTGATTCTTCGTCCACTATAATTTACTTGAAATTTCCTTTCTATCATTATAGCAGGATGAGGAGAGAAGGTAGAAGTGTGAAACATATCTAAGCTTATTAATTACTTCATGGAATTACTTAAACTTGCAGGTTGCCATACTGATATTTTTGGTGAGTATAGTGTCCCTTGTTGGTGGGAATGCAAAGAAAGTAATTCGCATTCTACCAGAAAGCAGTGTGTGAGTTGAAGGGTGAAGCAATATTAAGACAAATTTCGGTTGTCAAATCATTTAGGAAGTCTCTTGCTAAATGAGCTGTAAAGTCCTTGTTTCATTATTACTTATCAGGAAAGCATTTGGATAAAATCAGAGATATGATCCGTCAGTGCAAGTCTGATGTTTACCAAAATTTTGATTATGATGAAATATATGATAAAATGGTTGGAGTATTATAATGCATTTGAATTGCAAACCTTGAACGAAGTAGACCTGACCACTTGTTTTCTTGCTCAACATGCACTAAACAATAACATCATAATTATTAGCAGATCATATATATATCCTTTTGTTTTAAAATTGTCCTTTTTTTGGGAAAGCACGTCCGGGGCTTATACCATATTTGTGTGCAGATTTTCATTGATAGAATTCAGTGTTCATCAACATGCTGATGTCATTTTATATATTTGTTTTTTCTTCTTAAATGATCTAATTGTAGACATCATTCATATATGTTGTTGAAGAAACATTGTAGCGACTCAGGATCAATAATTTATATTGTTACCCTTTTAATGCAAGGTTCAACTCTCTTGTTGCCACATGATCACAAAGGAAAAGGGCGTTTGCCATTTCTTGGATTGATTTCCTCCTCTTTCTTTTGCAATATTGTTTGAATTGGCTAACACCGTGGAAACAAGAGTGGCACTGATTAGGTATTTAGCCAGGTTTCTACAAGCCAAAAGAATACATTAAAAAAAAAATGTCACTATAATTAATTAATACCCTGGCCTTTCAACTAGTTAGAAAGGCTTTGTTGAGGGTATGTACAAAAAACTGGTAATTTATCTATTTTATCATGCCTGCACCACACCTTTAGTCCATATGTTTTTGAGCTCATAACACCAAATTTGACAATGCCAATATGCCTTCTATTTATACTAGAACAGAAACCAAATTTATTGAATTTTGAAGGGATACCAACTTTTAATTTTAATTTATTAGTCAAACCCGATTCGTATATATAATTGAAATTTCTTTAAAAATTGCAAATGCATCAAGTGCGTTATGTAATTTAAGAGAAAAGCAATTTTAGGAATTGCATTGCCCAAAAACGCAAGAAAACTGTATATTAACTAACTTTGATTTCGAGCAATGCATGAGACATCAATGTGTATGAATTTTTTATTTTAAAAATTATAATTAAAAATATTTTAAAATTAAAATATATAATCATTACGGATATTATTAAATTTTAATATTGCATTACTTTTTTGTGTATATTACGTTAGAAAGCATAATGAAGTATTCAAAAACATGGGTCAATGTTATTTGGAAAAGCTACTACATATTCTAAGTGAATGATTACTATTTTACTAAAAAAATAAAATCTATTCCTTCTATTAGTGTTTCATTTACAGTTGTATAATAAAATGCACATTTACATGAGGATAAAGCATTACTGCACATATTAACAAATCAATATACTTTATCAAGTAATCTTGTACCTTATTATATATATATATGTATATTATATGATTTCCAAAAGCTTGCACGTTACATCCAGTACAAATATGATTGATCTCCATGCTACTTTTGGGTTTCTTTTCCCCTCTCTTGCAAGAACTGCAGCAGGCCCAACTAAAATTATAATTACGTAATTAAAGATTGGCCCGTTTCTAAACGGCTTAAAACTATTAATTGATCTGGTTTTGCTACGAAACCAGACTCTAAATTGGTCTTAGCAACCTTGTGATTGTCTCAAGCTATGAGCTCGTAATTTATCTGGAATGAATTTTAAAACAGATCTACACCTCCTGAATCCTGATGATTGGATCCCTAATGCTTGTTTCACCTCTAATATAAGTCAGAGGCTGGATGGTCAACTTTCTCTCATTATCCTATCCAAGTTTATTAATTTTTCACAACATGATCATATACTATCTACAAGGAAGCATGATTATATGGAGCTGCTTGTAAAGGCAAAACTCTCCATCTGATATCATCCATTACTTGACCCCACAAACTACGGTTAGGAGTACAGCCACGTGTGTGCGTGTGTGTGTATAAATTTAGTAGTCAAATTTTGTGTTTGAAAATAGATTCATAACTCCAAGAAGACGTGTATGTGACCCTTGTTGCTTTTCTTATGCTTAGTCCAAACTCCAAACCGTTCCTTTCATTTTCTGTGTTTGGTTTTCTAATTGTTTAATCCCCATATAAGACAACCATTCGTGTTTATCTCTGGCCTTAAATAAACACGTCATCAACAGTCCCATGTCATGTGAATAAAAATTAAATTTCTAAATCCTCATTATACATCCTTTACCATACCTTAATAATCTACACACTTTTGACAAAGATTGGAGTTGGAAGTGTTTGTCACGGTTCTAACTTTGTAATTTAAATATTTATAACATGGGGCTTCTGTCCTTTATGAATTAGACTCTGTCAAAGAAACAGACCATACTCTCTTTTTATCTTTTCAACTCTTTTAAGCATAGTTTATATGTAATAATTTATATTGTTTCGTACTAAAGTTGTGTTTTTTCTTGTGTTTCTTTAATGTGACAGCTTTTTCCACTTCCTTGAGCTCACATTCAACTAATCATCACTCACCTCCAATTTAATTAATCAGTCTTTGGAATAATTTAACTTTTTCTTAGTGCGAGTAATGGAGTCCAACAAATGCATTCTAGACCTTAATATTCTTGGTTCTTTTTTTTTTTTTTCTAATGCAAGAATAGACAAAAGAATGAAAGTGATTACTGCCGCTTGACTGGGTTTGATTAATTAAATAATGATAAAGATTTTTATGACAGGGTAATGGGCTCGAAGAGCTTGACATTTGATTAATCCCCCAATGTGTAGCCTGATTGCTCAAATTATTTATTCTCTTACATGCTTTTATTTATTTATTTTTTTTATTTTTTTGGGTGTTGTTGTAGGTTTTAAGTTGGTTCAATTACTACTCTGGCAATTATGGCTTCAATGGTAGCAACAACCAAGCAGGATATTGTTGGAAAAATGTTGCACAACAGTATCTCAAAAGAGGATTAGAAGACCAATTTATTATTGCTTGATTGTCACTAATAGTATACTAGTGAAAATAGGGTGATGGAGAATGAGACGGGAACAAGGTCGCTCTCTTGAGACGATATGCACCCTCTTGATGATAAGAATCGGTACAAAGAGGTTGTATTGCATGTAGCCCCGCAACACACCAACAAGTCCACTCACCCACTCTACACCTTGCTAACTTGCAAGTTAATTAGAAGGTAAAAACAGTAACAAAATTGATACCTTCTTCACCCAATTAGTTATAACTCTTAAATAAAAATTTAAAATCTTTTCCTAGGCAAATGTAAGTAACAAAGGAACAATCGAAATTGCCTTTTTTTTTTTTTTTTTTAACTTTTGATGATCCAAAAGGATAAGTACGGCCAACTATAGTAGGTAGGATTTTCCAAACATAACGAATAATACAATTTAAGGTTTGTAACTCAATTCATTTGAGCTGACAAACTTATAAAGGTGCTTTTCTTTAAAAGTTTTAAAAGCATTTTGATCCTTTTTATTCAAATATTTCAAAAATACCTTACTTATTTTAATTATACATGAGGCTATCAAGAATCATTATTAAATTTAATACTTTTATCGATGGAATTTTTCATCGATAAAAGTGCCAATTTCATCGGTAAATTCAAATATCGATGGATTATCAATAAAAAATTTCATCGATATTCAATCGTAAATACCATTGTCGATAAATGCCACTTTGTCAATATCTAAATATTCAATCAGTCTGTTTAGTGGATAAAGCATTGACTATATCAGAGCTTGTCATGGTCGGTATTGGGTGACATTTGTTAGTGAATTTCGTCGGTATTATTTTGACGGATTTTCCAACAAAATTGTCTACGGAATTGAGAGTTTCATATAGTGTGAAGTTTTGTCGGTAATGAGTTACATTTTGTTGGTAATGAGGTCTGCTTTATCAATGATCTTGAGGTCCATCAATAATTTTTCGATAATGATGTGAAATATGAAATAAAATTTTAAAAAATGAAAAAAACAAATACAAATACAAATAACGAATAATTTTAAATATTGCAACATAATTAATTTTTTAATTAATAAAAGTAAGAATACAAAAATCCAAAAAAAAAAAAAGAGAATACAAAGAGTATTATGTTTATTGCAATCAATAAAAAAACAAATAAAAAAGGTACAACTTTATCAAGAATACAAATCTATCTACTAGTATCTTTCCATGGTCGCACAACCCCATTATTAGATGGGCCTACTAACTACTTTGTTGAAGATTCAACATGGGCAACTGACTGCATCATGCATTGGAGGATTTGTTGGACGCTCGACTTCAAGTTTATTAAACGATTTTGCATCTAGTGCATGTTTTCCTTTAATGCCTCATAGGTCTCAAAATTTTCTGGAGAATCGATGCTTAACCTAGTGATTAGCATGGGTCTTGAACTTCATTGCCTTTGTTCTCATTGTATTTATATGTATATTTATCCATTTTGATTACATTGAAGGGAATGGTATTTTCAATGTAATCATACTTGATAAGGGAGCTTTAGAGTTAGAATACCCAATCAAATATGGTTACATTGAAAAGACCATTCCTTTCAATGTAATCAAAATGGATAAACAACCATACAAGTACTATGAGAACCGAGGGCAATGAACTTGAAGACTCATGCTAATCATTACATTAGGCATCAAAGAAGACCATTGGAAGGTAGGCATACACTTATTTTGTTTTAGAATAAAGTTATCAAATATTAACACAATAAACTTACTTCAAACAACAGAGAATAACATACATAAACAACCATTTAATTTATTTTTAATTTTTTATTAGTCAAGCATTCAAGGTACGCATTATAAAACTACCAATTTGTTTCAATTTTATCATATCCATGTGCAGAGGTAGATCCAAAAAATTTTCTAAGTGGTGTCATAATTAAAATAATAATAATAATAATTAAAAAAATTTTTCCTCAATTTAAGATATGTCGAGAGAGTACTTACATCAAATTCAATACAACTTTACTTAAAAGATTATTGAGTACCATCATTAGTAGAATTATATTGTTGTTGTCTAAGATTTGAGTCTTGTGAGACAATTTCTTATATTTTAAAACATCTTTTCATGACTTATTTATACAAAAACTCGTTAAAATTTATTACTCATTTCTCATTAACATATTCAACAACTAACAATTTGACAAATTTTTATTCATTGATCAAAACTAAGTATAAGCATCCACAAATCACTTAAAATTAAATACAAAAATTAAATAATCAAATAATAAATCTACAAAATAAAAAAAAGAAAGACTCATAATTTCACAATATTATTTGACATGCAATACTATTTTCTATTAGAAAGAATCTGTTCGGGTCCCAAACTATCAAATTAATAAAAAAAATTTACACATGAATCATTTAAAAACTTGATTTGGGTTGAGAATTATTTATAGTTGAACAATTAAAGTCTACATGAGTTGTTTTGAAAGAGTGAAAAATGCAACCAAAGATCAAGAAGAGAAGTCTCAATGCAAGCCTCAAAAGTAATATTTGAATTTTTGGAGAGAGAATGTAGTTTAAGTTTTGACTTTTTTAATAAAATCTTAAATTATAAATTTTTTTTATCTTTTAGTACTTAAATATTAGTATATAAATTATTTTTTGATAAATCTACTTTGACTAGGAATTTTTGACCCCACTCTCTATAAAATAGTAAAAAATTAGTGGGTTTTTTAGTGTTATTAACTATGTAAAATTCTAAATAAATAATATACTTCGTATATATTTTTAACAATTGAGTGGTGTCATGTGACACTACTCTTATGTAGCTAGGGCTGCCCATGTCCATGTGTTAGATTGCAATATGAAAATGAAATTGCATAACAATACAATTTAAATGTGTTTATTTTAAATCTGCTGCATGTGAATATATAAAAACACCAAAAGTTTTGCTAAAGAAAACATATTAATGAAAGGCACACTAGTTAAACAATTAAAATCATGAGTTAGACACATTACAGCTTATGGTATGTTTTCAATTTATTTATTACAGTCAAAATTTTAGATATGCAAATAAACTTTTTATAGCAGCACTCATTTTAGCTTAGATGATGCATGGTGTTCTACAAACTTCCAATTTTTATCTCCTTTGGAATTTGTAGAATACTATGCATCATCTAAGCCTAATTTGATCTATGGAATTTATTTGTCTTCCATTTAAAGATTCTATTGTTGACTGCTATAGTAGATTATATGGGCTTGACCTACCTACCCAAAATTATTTAGCAAATAGGGAATTCGTATTGCTCTTCCTCGAACCTAAATTCATGGCTATATGAATTCCTTATTCGATAAATAATCTGGCGTAGGCGGTTAGGTCTATTGAATCTACAAGTGATGAATTGTGCTATACTCCTTGAACCCAAACTCTTGGTTGATTTCTCATGTTTCGAATGTTTAGTTGCTTGGACACATGTAGGTGGATCAAACTCGGATTGAGAAGAGGTTTCTTGCAAATATATACATTTTCATTGGCTAAATTAAGTCACTTTTGTGGTCTACCATTGTTCAAATGTTAATAAGTTGTTTTGGATATTTTTATTTAACTTTAAATGTCTTCAATTCTATTTCTTTTTATTATGTAAAGACATACTTACATGACAGCTTGTGCGATGATAAAACTTCTACAAAAGGAATTAAAATGAAATCATCAAAAGTGCAACTAAGAATATTAGATAATGGTAAACAAATACACTTATAAACTTATGATCAATGATATTAACTATTAATAAGTGATTTTTTTTGAAACAAAGATTATGAATGTTAATTATCCATAGGTAACTCATAACATGACCAATGCCTTTTTTTTTTCTTTTACATATCACATGAACATTCAAGCATCAAATAGGATTAACATTTGAAAATAGAATGCAAAGAAAAGAAAACTCACTATAGGACATGTGAGCACATGAACAGCTTAGGTTCTCCTTTCCAAATATAAGGCTACCTCATCTGTACAACATAGTTGTTAAGATCACCCTCAACAAACTCGCCAAAAAGTGTGAAGATTTACTTGCTTGAAGCCTTGGTGAATTGAAAGGGAGATGCTAATCAAGATTTTTGACAAGCTTATCTCAAGATATAGCCTTAAAAGTCCTACTTAGTATCAACAATAACTCATAACACAATTTTCAAGCTTTACTTACAATTAAATACAAGATAGGTAATAATACCTCTTTAATAACTTTATAAATGATTAAATTTCTCTTTGACAAAAATACTAATCGTCATATTCAAGAAACTTCCAAACAACTTACCATTCATAATCTACCATTCTCTTGATGAATTCATCTACAACTTGTCAAAACTTGTAATTTTTATTGTAAGAAAACTCAAAACTAAAACAAGATGACAAAGAAAAAAGTATTTTAATTTTTGACAAGCAAGGCCTAGCAAGTTCATCACAACCCACTAGTATTTTTTATGTCTTTATTTAAGATGCCATATAGAATTAGGAATGAACAGAATAAAATTCAAAAAAGTTTTCTATGGGCTAGTATTAATGATAAATGTGGCATGCATTATATTCATTGGGACACTGTTTGTAAGACAAAGGATAATGGAGGTTTAGGAATAATTGATTTGGAAATCAAAAATAGAGGTCTTTTAAAAAAGTGGTTATGGAGGTATGGGAATGAAACAAAGAGCTTATAGAGCAAATAGTGGCAGTGAAGAATGACTACGATCTTTGTGCCTTTGTACCCAATCTTGCTGTCACTCGTTATTGCTCAAACACATGAAAAAATATAATTTCTCCTCTAATGCCTACTGATAAATTTTTCTTGTAGGTAACAACTAATTTAGGAGTTATTGTAAGTGATGGAAAGCTTATATCTTTTTGGCATGATCCCTGGGTAGAAAATGTGATACTAAAAATTGAATTTCCAAAGATATTTTTTTGGCAGTTCATAAAGATGTGAAGCTTTGTGAAAATGGAAGTTGGATTGATGATGGCTGACAATGGTAAATTGAACTTGGAAGACAAATCTTTGGCTAAGAGCTTCAGCAATGGACAAAGATGTGGAGTCCTATCAGAGAATTTTCAGTTGGTGAAAATTATAAGGATAAAATTATTTGGAGATGTACATCAAGTGGCAAGTTTTCATCTAAATCTTTTTATCCTCTTACTTGTAATCATGATTTTGAAAGTAGAGATTTATGGAAGAAAAAATGGATTGGCTATGCTCCTATAAAGTTGAGGTTTTTATCTGGCAATTAATGTGGCAAAGGGTTATTGTTAAATCTAACTTAGCTATACGAAAATTCATTGAGGATAATCAAGTGATTTATGATCTATGTAAAGTTGGTCTAGAGATAGTTTCTCATTTCTTCTTTACATGTAATGCAACATTGAGAGTTTGGAACATGTGGTGCCGAGATTGGGGGATTAAGTGGGTAATTCATGAAAATTCAAGACAGTTCTTCTTGGCATGGAGATCCTCATGTGCTTTTGGGGATAATCATGAGATATGGATATTGGCTTTTTATGTAATTGTTTGGACAATATGGTTTTTTTGAAATGAAATTATATTTAATGGGAAATCATGGGATATTTTACAAGTTTATGATCTCATTAAATTACATGTGGCAACCTGGAGTAAAGCTAATTGGCCAAATATAGCAGAAAAAATTGATGATATGTTTAGAGTTCTTTATAAATTAGCATTGCTACAAAAAGCCAATTTAGTAAGAAAAGATGTTTAGTAGATAGCCTTTTCTAAAAGTTGGGTTAAACTTAATGTGGATGGTGCTGCTTCAAGAAACTTAGATCCACTTGGAATTGGTGGGGTGCTGAGTGATCATAATGGGATTTTTTAATGAAGTTTGCACGATCAATTGGTGAATGTGATTCTAATTTTGCTAAGGTACAGGTTGTCAACGAGGCATTTAATATTTTCACCAATTACAAAAGAGACTCAAATTTAAATATATGGTTAGAAAGCGATTTCGAGAATGCTATAGCTTGGATTAATAATATCAAGACTACTCCATGGAAATGTAGAAAATGTTTAATAAAAGTTTCTATCTTCTGAGCTTTAGTGAAGACATAGAAAATCACTCATATTATGAGAGAAGGCAATAAGGAGGTGGATAAACTTGTTAAAGAAGGTGTTGGCCAGGTAAAGGGTGTAACATCCCATGCGGGAAAGACAAAAGAAAGAAAAAAGGAGGAAAGCTCGGTCAACAAAGGGAGGAAGGATAAAGACAAAAGAAAGAAAAAGACAAAATGAAGGAAAGGAAGAAAAAGAGGGCAGAAGAAGAATAAAGAGGGAGAAGAAAGGCAACGTCGGGAGAAGGAAGGAAGAAAGAAGAAAGAAAGAGAAGAAAAAGAGGGAAGAAGAAGAAAAAGGGGAGAAAGAGCAGCGCCGGGAGGAAATAAAGGAAGGAAAAAAAAAAGAGAAAGAGAGAAGCAGATGGGGAGAAAGGAGGAAGGAAGAAGAAAGAAAAAGAAGAAAAAGAGAGAAAAAGAAGAAAAAGGGGTGAAAGAGCAGCGCCGGGAGGAAAGAAAGGAAGAAAGAAAAAAAAGAGAGAGAGAGAGAGAGAGAAGCAGATCGGGAGAAAGGAAGAAGAAGAAAAGGAAGGAACGAAGCAGATCAAAAAAAAGGAAAAGAAAAAAAAAATTTAAAAATTAAATTAAATTAGGTGCACGCACGAATCAATAGCGAAGAGCATCCCGCTATTTTGAGGTGAGTGGGTGCTAAATTTTAAAAATATTATATTTTTATAATATTGTATAAATTGTGTTGATAGTTGATGATATTGTGGATAGCATGAGCTGGTAGAAAAATTAAGTTGTTTGTGAATCTGAAAATTTTAAAAATCTGGATTTTCGATAATATGTAGTACAGTATATATATGATTTTTTTTAAAATATGGGGAAACAAATCTTCGACTGATTTCACTTCAAATAATGCCTTGCAATTTGTGTACTGCTTAGGTCAGTGGCCATTACACTGTTTTCGAGATACGATAATAATTGATTAGTTTTTTTATATACGTTGATTTGGCAGATATATTATGATTTGAATGATTCACATATAAAATGCAATTCATGAGAGAAATATTCTCATTTTGTTTAGCATGCTTGGTAAATGCCTTAAATTGGAATGATTTTTATTTACGCGCGATTGAGATATTTTGTGTACGAGTAGATAAAGGGGGACCTGAAGCCCCGACTTATATTGGTGACGTGGGTAATTCCTACGAGTAGGTAAAGGGGGACCTGAAGCCCCGAATTATATTGGTGACGTGGGCAATTCCTACGAGTAGGTAAAGGGGGACCTGAAGCCCCGAATTATATTGGTGACGTGGGCAGTTCCCACGAGTAGGTAAAGGGGGACCTGAAGCCCCGATTTATATAGGTGACGTGGACAGTTCTCAACATTTGAGAATAAGCTTAAGAGCTGTACTAAATTGTCTGAGAACGAGATTTGCTCGTTTATTGTCTTAGCGTACATTGCGTGTCATTGACACGTAAATTTTTATTAATAAGTGAAATCTATATATATATATATATATTCACTTGAATTACATTGTTTTAGGCTTGCAAGGCATAAAACATCTATCCATTTAATGAAATATTTTTTCTACGCCTACTCTTGGATTTAGAACTAATCTATCCGTATGTTGTTTCCCCTTCTCGCCTGCTCACTGAGCCGATGATTATCACTGAGTCTATGAGACTCACACCCTCTTATTTTCTCCTTTTGCAGACAGAGACTAGTCTAACGTGAAACTATCAGTGAGCATGGTCTACCACAGATTTGGGTAAAGATAATTCTCAACTCGTTTAAGAGTCACTCCGCTGATAAAGGTCGAGTTGTAATACTCTGAAATTGTATGTGATAAATATTGATTTTTGGATTAATGAAAGTTTGAGATTTTGAACTCAACGTAGTTAATTGTACTAGCATGCCTTAAAGTCAAAATTGAATTGATTGTGCTTGACTTTGAATTCGAGTACACGTGTATATATATGTTTGACTTAAAATTTATGCAGTCTATTGCAAGTGTACCAAGAATGGTTGAAAAGTCATATGAGGCTTGTTCGGGACTTGGTGGGACACTCCGAAAGTTTCGAATGCCAGTAGCGATCTAGGGGGGGTCGTTACAGTGTTGGTATCAGAGCTCTAGGTTTAGTCGAGTCCTAGGGATTCTTGTGTCAATCAGCGGAGTTGTTGGAGCTAATGTAGAGTCTTGTTTATGGGTTGTGACTGCAGCACAAGTCATAGACAGGAGGCTATATAAACTCCTATTCTTAGTAACTTGCCTTCTATTAACGTTAAATAAAAGTTATGTGTAGCGCCGTAGTCTAGGTTTGAGATGCCACTCGAGACATAAGCTACTGTTGAAAAGATTTTAAGTAAATGCTCTTGATAAAAAGTTGATGTAATGATATATCCCTCCGACTAAAGGTGGAAGAAAGTGAAGTTGGACTAATAGGTTTGTGAGCAACTCATTCAATTGGTAGAATTAAAATTTGAACCATGATTGTCAATGGGAAGAAATGGACAACTATGAGGTATATTTGATAGGAATAAATAATGATTGTTGAGATTCACTCGAAGTTTATAAATTTAAGCATTAAGGGAAGAGTAACTGATACTTACGTGCACGAAAGTGAGTGCACGGTGTTAATTAACTTACCCTGCCCATATATGAATGGTGTCAAACTTCTGAAATAGTTTATATGTGGATAGGTATTGAATATATGCATAACAGCTTAGAGGGAGATGGTTTGGATTTTAATTAAGTGACGGTGAAATCCCAAGGTTTGATTCGGACTATTATGGTTTATAATTATAAGTATACAAATTAATTTAAGGGTAATCAATGTAAATACATTAAGCTAGTTGGTAGGGTCTGAATTGAGAACACGGACACCTTGGCAGATATTAAAATAATGTCCAATGGGGTTAAGGAGCTAAAATGTTATTGAGCATGTGTGGAATTGTTAAAGTTATGAGTGGCTTCAGAGGTAAGCTTTTGATTGTTTAAGTCCTCAACTGAATTCTATCAAATGATGTGTTTAAGTGTTTTGGGAGGTACATCGAAAAGCATAAGAGAATATATTAGTTAAATTGCTATAAGGGGTCAAAATGGGATGACCATGAGAGGCTCGTGAGTAACTAAGCCATGTATTGATGAAAGTGCAAAGGAGCTGGGATTGGTAAATTAAAGTAGAACTTTAATGATGGGAAAGTATTCACTACTTTAGGCATTAAACTATAAGTTATGGGCTTGTATCCACTTCGTGAACCATTTTGTGAGAAAATTTGAAAGAGTTCTCACAATGTGAAAACATTGAAGCTTAAAAGCAAATGGCTATACAATCAAGTTCGGGCTCGTGACTGATAAGTCACGTAGGTATAAAAATGTGTTGCAATTATAAGGGTGCTTGGAAATACCGATTTAAAGCAACGATTATCTCGCCATTATGTAAACCCGATAAGGTTGTGGTCTCGATATACTGATAGATGCAAGGCATAAATTGTGAAACGAGTTGCCCTCACCAGTTTTAATTTTATTTTGAGTAATTACCCAGTAAAGTGCCTGATAAGGGTAGGCAAAGGTTGAATTATGTTACCAATACTTAGAGAACGAGGGTGATATGGTTTGATTAAATGTGAGAATAAATGATTTTAAACTTAATTGGGTGGTTATGTCAGTATTATAAGTGGTTTATTGAACTGGTTATGCCTAAGATTACTTGAAGTTGAAAATTTTAGAAATATATATGGTTATAGACTAAGAGATATAAGCATAAAGTGGATAATCTAGGCATACCACAATAGGTGAAATGTGAAATAGATATGTCAAAATTAAGAAAAGTAAGAAGAGGTTCTATACATGATAATAGAAGTTGACAATTAAATGGATGTATTTATGTATATGTGGAGTTACTCATGTCTTCGGTGGAAATAAAGAATCATTCTTAGCAATTTGAACACAATGTTCTTGATAGGTTGCATAGATGGTGCTATAAAATACTAGTGGACATAACATGCATTATTAGAAATGATTATGAACATGGGGGAAGAAATTTTCAATAGTTGCACTGCCACAATGTTAACTATCTAGCACCACGGCAGTAAGAACGTCTCATGCGCTAGACACATGAGCAAGGTGTGGAAAGTATGAAGAATGAACATACAAAATAATTCAGGTCGTTGATCTTGGTATTGGACGTTGTTATGTGGAGATTTAAATGATTAGAAGAACGATACATGAATTGAAAGTTTTCCTTATTGATTTATATATATCATGACATGTAAAAAAAAAAAAAGAGTTGGAAAGTTACTAAGATATTCTGCAATGTGATGAATTAAAAGGAATATTGAGTGGACTAAAGATGCGCTCAAAGATCTAAAGAAACACTAATACCAAGAGAGGAAATTGTGAATAAAGGAAATTGAGGTGGGCATAACAACAGAATGAACTCATAGAATCGTTGGGAAGATCTACAATTTTATTATGATATAGTCGAAGAGAAAGAGACTGGTGATAAGACAAGGTTAATTATGTGGCGTATTAAAATCTATGATGAACAGAAGTGAATACTATTAAATTTCTTGGAGGATGAATACATTTTCATAGACCAAATTGTTTAAAGGGCTAAGGAACAAATAAGTGCACAAATAATCGAAAATGCATAAAAGTTTTGAAAGTAATATACCTAACTATATGTGCTAAGGACGATGACTGATATTACTTTAGTGTATTTTAAATGCACATTGATATAATGTAATAGTTGTAACTTGCTACCAAACTTGATGATTAAATCATGGATTATGTAGCTACAAGAGGAAAGAAGCAGCTTAGAAGTGGATAATTGTAGTGACGGTGAGAAGTACTTAGGTATAATCTTATTTTGCATTCCACAATCATAAGTACAAATCAAACGATGATTAACATTACTTCAGTTTAATTCCTTGGTCCGATAAGGAAATGTGGAACTTAAAATTCTTAAAAGGATTTAATGGATAAAGCATAAGTTATGAGATTACTCGGTGTGAGATTGAAATTAGATATTGACGATGAAGTCAGAGGATGTTTAAGTAAAATCTATATCAAGTTTTATAAATATTAGAGTTAATCGTGTTGAGATAAAAAAAAAAAGGGAAAGTAATGACATATTAGCGTAAAGGGATAGTATAAGATAATTGAAGGTAATCTCGATAATGATGTTGGTTAATGAAAATTTTCTAATGTGAAAGTTAGGATCTAGAAAAAAAAAAATGAATGATGAATGAATGAAAAATGAAAATGATGAACCTGAAAGGTCAATAAGATTGTAAAGTATACATGGAGATCGAAATATAATTGGATAAGAATAATATTTAGTGATTGAGATGGGGATTATGACACTATGATACAGTGATACATAATATATTGAAATTCGCATATATGGTTGGAAATGATAAGATAATAGCTTAAGTTTGTACGTACGTAGAGTTGTACATCAGTATAATGCAAGTTTATATGGTATATATCAAGAATAAAGTGTGGTAGGATGTAAGTGAATGATAACTTAAGGGTTCAAAAATAATTTGGAAGTTGATTATGATATAATGTTCATGGACTAAATATTGATCTATGGAAGTAAAATAGAAAGATAATTAAAAATGTCAGAAATAAGAAAGACAAAAAGGGAAACTCAGTCTTCGATATATTGGCTCGTTTGAAATATTGGGACGGGAAGGTATTGCTGCTTATCGGTTGGCATTGCCATCGGATCTCGAAGGAGTCAATTCAGTGTTTCATGTATCCACTCTAAAAAAAAAAAAACCATCTAGTGGAAGAAGAAACTTGAGAACTAGAAGAAGAAATGCAAACAGGGTACCCACAACTGTTTGAGGATTGAATGTGTGGATAAGTGCTTCTATGTTATTGAAATTCGAGGACGAATTTATTATAAGTGGGGGAGTTTGTAACATCCCATGCGGGAAAGACAAAAGAAAGAAAAAAGGAGGAAAGCTCGGTCAACAAAGGGAGGAAGGATAAAGACAAAAGAAAGAAAAAGACAAAATGAAGGAAAGGAAGAAAAAGAGGGCAGAAGAAGAATAAAGAGGGAGAAGAAAGGCAACGTCGGGAGAAGGAAGGAAGAAAGAAGAAAGAAAGAGAAGAAAAAGAGGGAAGAAGAAGAAAAAGGGGAGAAAGAGCAGCGCCGGGAGGAAATAAAGGAAGGAAAAAAAAAAGAGAAAGAGAGAAGCAGATGGGGAGAAAGGAGGAAGGAAGAAGAAAGAAAAAGAAGAAAAAGAGAGAAAAAGAAGAAAAAGGGGTGAAAGAGCAGCGCCGGGAGGAAAGAAAGGAAGAAAGAAAAAAAAGAGAGAGAGAGAGAGAGAGAAGCAGATCGGGAGAAAGGAAGAAGAAGAAAAGGAAGGAACGAAGCAGATCAAAAAAAAGGAAAAGAAAAAAAAAATTTAAAAATTAAATTAAATTAGGTGCACGCACGAATCAATAGCGAAGAGCATCCCGCTATTTTGAGGTGAGTGGGTGCTAAATTTTAAAAATATTATATTTTTATAATATTGTATAAATTGTGTTGATAGTTGATGATATTGTGGATAGCATGAGCTGGTAGAAAAATTAAGTTGTTTGTGAATCTGAAAATTTTAAAAATCTGGATTTTCGATAATATGTAGTACAGTATATATATGATTTTTTTTAAAATATGGGGAAACAAATCTTCGACTGATTTCACTTCAAATAATGCCTTGCAATTTGTGTACTGCTTAGGTCAGTGGCCATTACACTGTTTTCGAGATACGATAATAATTGATTAGTTTTTTTATATACGTTGATTTGGCAGATATATTATGATTTGAATGATTCACATATAAAATGCAATTCATGAGAGAAATATTCTCATTTTGTTTAGCATGCTTGGTAAATGCCTTAAATTGGAATGATTTTTATTTACGCGCGATTGAGATATTTTGTGTACGAGTAGATAAAGGGGGACCTGAAGCCCCGACTTATATTGGTGACGTGGGTAATTCCTACGAGTAGGTAAAGGGGGACCTGAAGCCCCGAATTATATTGGTGACGTGGGCAATTCCTACGAGTAGGTAAAGGGGGACCTGAAGCCCCGAATTATATTGGTGACGTGGGCAGTTCCCACGAGTAGGTAAAGGGGGACCTGAAGCCCCGATTTATATAGGTGACGTGGACAGTTCTCAACATTTGAGAATAAGCTTAAGAGCTGTACTAAATTGTCTGAGAACGAGATTTGCTCGTTTATTGTCTTAGCGTACATTGCGTGTCATTGACACGTAAATTTTTATTAATAAGTGAAATCTATATATATATATATATTCACTTGAATTACATTGTTTTAGGCTTGCAAGGCATAAAACATCTATCCATTTAATGAAATATTTTTTCTACGCCTACTCTTGGATTTAGAACTAATCTATCCGTATGTTGTTTCCCCTTCTCGCCTGCTCACTGAGCCGATGATTATCACTGAGTCTATGAGACTCACACCCTCTTATTTTCTCCTTTTGCAGACAGAGACTAGTCTAACGTGAAACTATCAGTGAGCATGGTCTACCACAGATTTGGGTAAAGATAATTCTCAACTCGTTTAAGAGTCACTCCGCTGATAAAGGTCGAGTTGTAATACTCTGAAATTGTATGTGATAAATATTGATTTTTGGATTAATGAAAGTTTGAGATTTTGAACTCAACGTAGTTAATTGTACTAGCATGCCTTAAAGTCAAAATTGAATTGATTGTGCTTGACTTTGAATTCGAGTACACGTGTATATATATGTTTGACTTAAAATTTATGCAGTCTATTGCAAGTGTACCAAGAATGGTTGAAAAGTCATATGAGGCTTGTTCGGGACTTGGTGGGACACTCCGAAAGTTTCGAATGCCAGTAGCGATTTAGAGTCTTGAGTTTGTGTTAGTTTTGGTTACGATTAGCTTATCTAAGTGTTTTGTTGAGGTCAGACTTTATCTATATGATTTTGATAGAAATGTCATGTGAATGAATAATAGTTTGAAAAGGATTAGGTTTGTTGTTTTTTGAATTTGCAGGTTTCAAATTAAATAGAACCGATTAGTATTGGATGGACTTGTGTTGGGAAATACATAAGTGGATGGCAATTTAAATCAGATGTAGGCATGGGTCATGGAGTTCAGACATAAACTTGTGTCCTAAGATCGTCAAGTGGTGAGTTCGCTTGATGTTTGAAGTTTGTTTGAGGTTGGTCATGTTATGGACATGTTAATGCTGATCATTGCATTTGGACATGTGTTGTGAAATTAATACATGGACGTAATAGCCTTGTTAGAATTTCTTGAAGCTTGGAGATCCCTACTTCCAAGTTCTATGTACTTAAGGATTTTTTTTTAATTTGGTTTTTTTATTTCCTTTGTAACAATAAAGCCTAAAGAAGTTTCTTTGACAATTAGCAATAAAATTGCAAATATTTCAAAAAAAAAAAAAAACCACCAACCCTAACATTAATGAGAAGCCAATTTTGAACAATTTGATATCAACAAATTCCCCAACAAAGCTTAAGAATTACTATTTCCTCAAGCTTTTCATCTTCATTTCACCCTAAACCCAAATTTTCAACTAAAAATTGATTTAATTTGGAAAAAAAAGATAAAAAAACCCTAAACCCTTAAAAAGAATTTTAACATTAATTATTCAAAGTGAAAGAAAATGTGAAAGTGAAAAAATCAAAAAGAAAAAAAAAACTTGGAGGTTTCGATGATGGATGATCATGGATGAAGGGGTGGATCTGTGATAGGGGAAGGTGGGTTGGTCTGTGACATGGAAGTGTGGGTCGACAATAGAAGACTGTGAGGGGGTTAGTTTAAGGCAAAATAAGGGTGGCAATGCTAAAGGAGGGGGGGTAATAGAGAGAAAGAGAAGTGACTTAGGCAAAATAGGGGAGAAGGTTACTTTTTCTAGGATTTTGATTTAACTCAGCATGTAATTTGGATTTTTGATCTCCCTTATGAGTTGTTTATTCCAATTTCGTGTTTAATGCTTCTAATTACTTGATCATCAAAAAGATTAATTTGGAGATCTAAACAAAACTTGACAAAGGGAGTTTGGATTAGGCCATGAATGGAATAGCATGCGTTCAAATTCACTTAGTTGATTAGGTGATTTGATTTGCATATAAGATAGATATATATCTATGTGTCGCATGTAGCCAAGATTAGAGCACAAACTTAATGAATCTGTTTTCAGTTGAATTTACATAGACATATAGTAAATTAATTGAGAAAGATTTTTATAAGCACCTTGACTAAGACTTATAAATAACTAAGGACTCTAGGTTAGTAACTCAATCCATTGAAGTAAGTTTAGAGAGATAAAGAGGATTTAGATGAATTGTTAAGGGATATCATCCTTGGCTCTCTTAAGCAAACACTTACATGTCAATTTCAAGTATCCTTATACTTCAACCTATGAGGTCGATTGCTTATTTTATAAGTAAAGAACATAACATGTGCTAGTCTTTAAGCATTATCGATACCTTGTCTCGATAATGCAATGACCAGAAACTATTGAGGAATAATGCTTTGATGTATAAAGATCTCATAATTATAGCTCTTTACAATTCCTTTGCAAAACATATTTAATTCCTAAGGTTTCAACCAATAAGTATTATGCATATACCAATACCATAGGAAATAAATGTATATTTGTATCTAAAAAAGAACACAAGGGTTTGCAATAAAACAAACTTGTATTTTTTAAAACTTTTTCAATGTAAATGTGATTGATCTAAAAAATACCATGAAAAGTCCTTGTGATCCTTATGCCAAAAGTATTGCTTCCCTTAAATCTTTCTTGTCAAAATGATCACTAAGTAGCATTTTGGTAGTATTTATAATCTCAATATTTGTACTAAAACTCAAAAGATGATCGATGTATAAACAAATTATGACATGTATACTATTTGGTTTATAGTATATGCACATATTACTTTCATATATTTTAAAACCATTAGAAATTAACTAAACACATGTCAAATTTTCATGCTAATATTAAGGGGCTTGTTTTAAACCATATAATGGTTTTAGTAATTTAGAAACTTTATTTTCATTACTTGGCATAACAAAGCCCTCAACTGGCTCCACATAAATGTTTTCTTCTCCTCTCCATTCAAGAAAGCTATTCTTACATCCATTTTATGGATTATCATGTCATGGATGGCAAGAATTGCAATTAGAACTCTTATTGATATTATCTTGCTCACAAATGAAAACATATCAAAGAAATCAATCTCCTCCATTTTGTTTAAAGCCTTTGGCTATAAGTCTCCTTTTATATTTACTAATTGAGCATTAGGCTTCAACTTTTTCCTCAGTACCCATTTAAATTACAATTGGTGGTAAGTCAACTAATTTGCAAGTTTTCTTGGTTATTAAAATAATCCATCTCATCATTGATGGCTTTTTTTCAAAAGTTTGAACTAAGAGAGGATATGTGTCATTTGTCAAATCTTAAGACCTATAATTGCTCAACCTTCAATATTAGAATCCCTTTAAACTGAACCCAAGAAGCCTAAGTCTAATGAACTAGTACAAGAAACTTAAGCAACATAATCATGTTAACAACAATGGAAGACACTATTAAAAATTCGAGATTCCCTGATGGAAACGTTTCCATCGATAATACTTTATCGGTATATGTCGATCGATTGTTAGTGGATAGCATCTATGCAATTCTCCCATAGAACATTGATGAAAGATGTCGATGGAACAATTTCCATCGGTACTTAGTTGGCGTTTATTTAGCGTGCAATAAAAGCAATTGGTGTGAAGCTAATTGATGGACTGTATTTGTTGATACAGAAGGTACTAAAAGAGGTACAAATGGAATATCTCTACAAAACTTCGGTCAAAAATGTCTATTCGAAATGTAAGCAATGTACGACAAAATTTCTGTCGCTTAAAAAGGTAAACTTAAATGTACATTAAGCTTGCTGACGGAATACTCCATCGTTGTTTTTACAAGTAATTGGAAAAATAAAGTGTTTGGGGATAGAAATGTAGCAACAAAAATACTGACAAAATTTCAAAATGCCGATGGAAGTTTCGTTGATCAGAAAAGGTAAACTCAAATATCAATACCCTTTTTCGATGAAACAACCGTTGTTTATTCTGTCAAGAAATGGAAAATTGAAAGTCCGAGGTATGAAAATAGCAATGAAATTATCGAAAAAATTTCCAAATGCCAATGAAATTTTCGTCGATCGTGAAAGGTAAACTCAAATGTTAATCAAATGTCAACACGCTTGCCAATGAGATACTCTGTCACTGGATCCATCGCTAATTAGAAAATGAAGCATCAAGGGTTTACAACATAACAACGAAAATATCGACGAAATTTCGATTGGTGATGCATAACCTAAGTGTCAATCTAACGAATTTTTTTCAAAATGTCAATAGACCTTCTGTTGGGAAAAGTAAAGTCAGACGTCAATCACACATACCGACGAAAATTTTCATTGACAATTTTGTCAATAAAGTTAATTATATAACCAAGTTGGTAACCTTCTTTCTTATTTTTTCTTCTCTTTTCTCTATCTCCCTCAACCTTGACCCTTTTCGACACATGCTTTTAATGCCCATCCCCCCATTTGACTGCTGTCTAGCCATGACAATGTGCGACCTAGGCCATTTATCTCAAAACCTAGCTTATTCGCCCCCTATTCCATTGATTTGCATGGTAGAACTCCATTGTCGTTCCCACCAATTTGCATGATAGAACTTTGTTGTAGAACCAATCCTCTCCAAGTATTTCCTTCCTCTTGTTTTCAAGTTTTTTATTATTATTGTTGGTTTAACTTTTAATTTGTGGTTTGATTTTTGTTTGTAGGAATTTTGTTGAGTTTTCCATTGATCCCTTGTGTAACACCTGATCCTAATTTATCTGTGATATGTCATTCACATGCAATGGATAGCATGTTTGTATATTGAATTACCTCGGAAAACAAGATAAATGACAATATTGCCCCTAAGGGTATGATCAAGTTAAATAAGTTTTGAACCAGTTTAAACAGAGAATTGAGGATGAATTTGAGAAAACTAAAACCCATGGATTGGTTTAAAATGAGAATTTGGAGTTCGAGGTTCAATTTGGAGTTAATCGGAAAAATTGACCGATTAGGGACAAAACGGTCATTTTTCAATTTCAGGACAGAATGAGGATTTTAATAAAGATTTTGATTTTTAATAACCAAGAATGATTATATGGAATACAATATGATGTTTGGGAACATAAAATGAAGTTTAGCAGTGAAAAGTACAATTCTCGGTATTTTTGGGACACAAGGGCAAAATAGTAATTTTGCCATTAAAGGATGAATTTGGAATTTTTGAAAAAGATTTTTTGATTCCATTTGATTTAGATTGACCATATTAATCAATTGAAGTGTTATTTGAAGTTGAAAAGTGGAAAAAGAAGAAGTTTCGGTGATTTTTGGAATGTAGGGGCAAAATCGTAATTTTGCCATCGGAAGGCCAAATTTAATTTTTTGAGAGAATTTAGATCAAATTTGACAATTTGGAGTATGGTATGAGTTTGGGGACTGAAAAATATGCCTTGTGGCAATTTTTCAATTTTTGGGGCAAAAATGTAATTTTGCACTTTTTCGGGGGCAAAAGTGTAATTTCATAAAATTACACTATAAAAAAATTATTAAATTTCTTCTAGAAGCTTCTGGAAACTCAGAGGATAAGGGCTGGAATTTTTGGGCTGAAAAGAATTCAAAAAAAAATAATAATAAAATATTGAATAGTACCAAAACATGTGTAAAAATAGATTATTTTATTATTTAAGTAATAAAAGCCATAAAATATCAGCCAAAGCATTGTAAAATTCGGCTAAGGCAACAAGAATAGAGAAAAGAAGAAGAACTAAGAACCCTAAGTAGAAATCAAAGGGGAAGTGTAGAGATTCAAACAATTCACAAGGAAAAAGGTAAAATTTCTTTAAATTTCTTCTTGATCTACACTACCCATATGTTCTTTTTTATTTTCCATGCTTTAAACATGAGCTTGCACAATGAACCCTATGCTGGCTGAACCTAAGGGAGGGATTTTTGAGTTTGATTTAATTAGATTTTAAGTTAATTAGTTGTTGTTAGTTAGGTAGAAATGAAAAATGGTAAAAATAAGCAAGGAATAGGATTTTTTCCATTTAAAACCGATTATACTGAAATTTCCAGGAGAGAAATCTGTGCTGAAAGTGATGAGATTTCATGGTATTTATAAGAATTATGATGAATTAATGGTGTAGAAAAATTATGAGAATTTTTAGAACAAAAACTGAAATTTTTACCCACTAGGGGTATTTTCGTAATTTCAGTCCGGGACTGAAATTTTGTATCACACTGAGGGACATTAAGTCCAATTGGATATAATTGAGGTATTTTGATGAATTATGGTGAATTATGGATATAGGAAATTAATGAGAATTTTCGGAGAAAAAATTGAATTTTTACCCGTTAGGGGTAAAATCGTAATTTTCAGTCTAGGACTGGTAAATTGACCCGTAGTTGCTGTCATTGAGTAATTGGAATGTAATCGAATAATTAGAAACTAAAACGGGTCAAATCGGAATTAAAATAAGGATTTTAGCAATTTAGACGCGTGTAGGCGAGTCGGTCGGACAACGTGAATAAACGACTGTCCGAATCATTTTTAGCTCAGTTCATGCATCACGTAGAGCCTGAAATTGATTATGAGAAATTGACACAATTTATTGAAATTTGTGTCACACGTATCGCCTAGGTGGTGGGTCCCCCAAACACCGGAGAAAAACGGTGTAGTGAAATTAAAAACGGGAGTATCGGGCACTCCTGTGACAAGGTGAGTGGATAAATTACCGTTTTCAATATCTGAAGTAGATTTATTTGGTTATGTGTTATGAAAAATAAATTGAATTTTCAAAATGATTTTTAAATCGAAAAAATGGATTTTTAACACTGAGTATGTGGAGACTGGCATGAAATTTCGTTTATGTATTAAAAATTGAAATTGTGGCTTATGATCTTGGTGAGCATGCTTGGCTGGTTTATTGTATTAAAATTTGCATGAATTGCTGTTTGCCGTGTAGGCTGGTTTGTATGAAAATTGCCTTGTTATGCCATGAAATTTTTAGTGATATGGTGGGTTTGATCAGTCGCTGCAGTGGCGGGTTTCCGTGGACTGCCTTTAGGAGGAGCACGGTAAACTCAAGAATTATATAATCTCGGTTGGAGAGGCGCGTAGGATAACTCCCGAGATACCCAGAAAATTCACTCCACGTCTAACCTCACGTGAGAGTGAATTAGACCAACGCCAAGGAACGGCTATATTTTTCAATTACAAAATAAATTGTAACAGCCTTGGCGTACTCGATGGAACACTCTGATCAAGTGTTCACGAGTATAAAATTTGGTCAAAGCTTGATTTTACAAATAAATCATAAGCCTTGTGTTGGAATTAATGTAATTATTTAGCATGATTTTACTAACTGGGTATTATAAATTTCTTGGTGATATGGCCTTTTTATATATAAATTGTCTCCATCTACTCGACTTTAGATGTCGTGGATGGTATTTATCTGACTCACTGGGTTGTAAAACTCACCCCTCAATTTCCCCATTTCAGGCTCACAGACAGTTGTAGATAGAGGACTCTGTTGAGGAGAAGGTTTAGAGAGATAACCTTCTGGACACAGGTTCATTTCATAGAATGTATTTATCTATTTTGGGCCCACTTAACATTGTAAATTAAATTTTATACTTCAGTTATCTGTAGTACTATATGTAATAATATATTTTGTTTTTACGCTGTAAAAATTATATCCGGATATCTATATAAAAATTGTTTTATAAGAAAATATTTTATTTTATGAAATATTATTATTTTATTCCATTAAATGTAATTTCACTCGAATTTCACGTTTTAGATATCCGATTTCAATTCCGACTTCAATTTATGAATTCTTTACGCGTAAGTAACATTTTTTCCAAACTTTGAAATTTTCGACGAAAAATGACCGAAACGCCCCTGTGTAGTAATTTCTGTCTTTTTCCCTGTTTTGGTTCGAAAAGGGACGAAATGTTTTAAAGTATAGAATAAATAAATAGAGACTCACAGGGGAACTAGAAAGACTGGTACGAGAGCCTTGCGAGGTTTCGATATGGTACTCGGGGAATGAGTACATATCGGGACATCGCGGCGGTTGTCACGGACTCGAGGGTGGTTCCGGGTCGTGACAATTCATTTGGTATCAGAGCAAAGGGAAAGATAACCCTATTCTTGGGAACTCTCGCATATGATCTGTGGCGAAGTATGACTCTCCGCCCAGGAGCTTGGAAGAGGAGGGAAGGGACTGCCCTGCTGCTCACCCGGGGTGAAGTGCACCTCTTGCCGAGTGCTCTGATAGGTACCATTGGATGCCACCGTGCCCTAAGGGGTGGAAGAATTCATTTGGTATCAGAGCTTTAGTTTTATTAAAGCTTTTGAGTTTAAAGCTGTTGATTTTGGAAGAATTGTTTTAAAGGAAATTACAATGTTAGTGTGGCCCC
Source organism: Theobroma grandiflorum (assembly GCA_036013995.1). NCBI lineage: Eukaryota > Viridiplantae > Streptophyta > Magnoliopsida > Malvales > Malvaceae > Theobroma > Theobroma grandiflorum. Next base: position 11,629,488 of record CP142130.1, on the reverse strand, counting down.
AATTGAGATAAGTCAGTTGCATGTAGTTGCATATAGAATTTTAAGTCACTTGGACTTGTTTTGTTCTCTCTTGTAGATCACTATGTCTAGTGAGGGACCGTTGGACTCGACAGCTGGGAGTCGTAGACGTTCAGTACCTAGTAGCCCAGAGAGGTATCCTTTCAGAGTTCCTGAAAATTGGGATCCCTCAAGATTGAGAGAGCAAGTTCGAACTCCTGAGAGCTCTAGTGCCTCCGAGACCGATGAGAGTGTTAGTAGTAATGACACTAACCTATGTATTAGGAATTCTCTCTTGAGAGAGATTGAGAAAGATGAGGAGGCGAGAGAAAGTGTGAGAAGGCTAGAGGAAATTTGGACTGCTAGGAAACCTCCCCCATTAGTAGTTAGACCATTTCCTCTTAGCGGTGGACCAAGAATAAGGGGTCGACAAGGAAAAGGTAAACCCAGAATGTCCGTGATTAATCCTTTTTCCCAAAAGCCACTAGTGATACGAGATTTTCCTCCCGGTTGTGGAAGGAATGCCGCCCCGGTGAGCGATAAGGAACGCAAAATAATTCAACAAGCGGGGACTAGCAAACCAAAAGGGAAGTCGCCCAAGACGGCAGAGGATACTGAGGAGGATGACTCTAGTGATATCTAGGGTAGTAGCTAGATTTCTCACATCATTCCAAATTTTGGTAGATGTAATATAAGCGGAAATAGCCATAGATAATGTCTAAAGGAATTGAGAGTCAACTTATGTTCTGTAAAATATGAACGGATTGTAACATAGTTGTTTAACCGACTTAATATATATATGTGTGTATATATATGAACATCTTTTGTTATAAAAGAAATGGATTGGCAATGTAAGTATTGAGAATAAATATTTGCAGTAGTGGCATATTTGATCACCACTTAATGAGATTAAGGTAAGGATTGTAAAATTTGAGTATGGTGGAAATGAGAAGACGATATCATGGCATTATAAGATAATGATTTGACCCAATTATGGATCTATGGGAGATAAGTTAAGTACGAATATGAATACTCTGATGAGCAAGGATATGTCTTTAGAGAAATGGTGTATAGGGAATATAAATGAAGAAATTTTGGAGTCAAACATTGGAGTAATGGAGTCAACATAGTATCTTGTTTATAGTCAGTGACTGCAGCATTGATTATACGCAGGAAATTGTGTAGACTTCCGATTTAAAATTTCAAGCTATAATCATTGATGAAGAAATTTGAGAAGGACAAATTGTCCTATGACTTATTTGTACCAGAAATGAATAAATTATCGGAGTTATATGATATGAAGGATAATTAAATATGAATAATAAAAATAGTAGTGGGGTACAATAATATCAGTATTAAGGCATCAGATCTTATAAGCACTCCGAAGTTAAGCGTGCTTGAGTAAAAGAAATATTATGATGGGTGACCTCCCGGGAAGTATGTTTTAAGATAAAATAGAGAGTGTGAGGATTTGAAGATATTTATTGATGGAAGTATAAATGGTAAAATATTTGATAAGAGTAAACAAGGATTGAATTATGATCCAAGTATTTGGAGATTTAGAGTGATATGAATTAACTACAAAATATTATCGTTGGAAAGGAAATGGAAATATGTTATGAAAATTACAAAAGTCCACTGAGAAAGGGTGAGTTTGGTATCCTGAAATAAATAGTATGGATAAGATGAAATTGAGGTGTAAATTTAAAATGGAGTTATGTTGCAAAAATGATTGTGATAATAGCCTAAGGGCAAAAGATTTATTTTGATTAAGTAGATTCCAAAGGTGAGAACATAGTAACAGTGGTTGTTTAATACTATTATGTTAAGAATCTCTTGTGGCTAAATAGCATAAGTAAAAGTTTGAGTGATATGAAAGTAAACCTCATGAGATAAAGAATAGTATGATCAATGATGAGTTGATTGAAGTCTGATTTTAAAAGAATAAAGGGATAGAAAGAGTTAAGGTTTGGAAATGGTAAAATAAAATTAAAGGAAGAGTTGGATAAATGATGAAATAGTGACGAGAAATATCAATGCTGAGTGATAAACATGGGAATGAAAGGTTACAATGGTGACACAACAAAAGAGATAATGTGAAGTATTGTTATGGAAAATTTTAAATTTGGTTTTAAACCCAGTAGAATGAAAAGAATTGATAATAACACCAGATTGTTTAAGTGATATACTGGGAATCCTTGAAGATAAAGTGAAATGTGAATAGTTAAGTGTGTATTTGAATATTTTGGTAAGCACATATATGTCATTATAGAAAGAATATGTTTGGAGTATGGAGAAACAAACAAAGGGTTAAGTATTTCCAAGGATGTTTAAATTCTTTAAGAGAGAAAATTTCAAAGCATATGTGACGAATATAATGAGTGTGGTCTGGAAACTGGCTAAAGAGTCAAATGGCTAAATCATGAATTGGGTAATCACTGGTTGTGAGAAATAAGACCTAGATAGATATTTCTAAAGAGAATATATTTAAGAGGAATTTTGCTATGAACGAGACAAAAACAAACATAGAACCAAGTGGGTATGAAGAGTAAAGAATAAGCTTAAAATAATACTTATGTTGGTATTGTAAAGTGTAGAAGGAGAATTTAGTTTCGAATTTAGCCAACTTCAAGTACAATTGATAAATTGATTAAGAGAAAAGTACAATATGTGTATGAGAAATAGTGAAACAAGAGGTAATGGAAGAGAACCTCGATAATGAAAATCTTTTAAATAGTTATGGAGATAGTGATATGAAATTACTTGAGACATATAAGGTTCAAATTGATTTAAATCTTGAATGACGAATCAAAAGTGAAACTGATGATATCGTGTGATATATATATATAGTGAATCATGTCAAAGTGAAAATTTAAAGTATCAATGGAATTAGAAAATGTATGGGCATAGTAGACAACAATTGAATAAAAATGGTATGGAGTACATGAGGAATATATAAGAATAAGATGCAAATTAGATATGGGAAGTTTATTATGGATTAGAAAAATATTCTATTTTTGATAAATCGAAAGCGTCGAGAGTAGGCCTGATATCACATCGGTTAAGTGTGACCCTCTTGCATGAGTGAGCTCTAGCTTGAGACATATTCTGGTGGCTGACGGACTGTTAGACATGGCTGGGACCATGGTCTGTGATATACGTGGCAAGGCCACAGATGATTTACGCGATTGCGATCGCTTGATAGCTTTGATGTCGGCCAACATCGTTGAGATTGCCATGGTATTATATGGGAATCTGGTGGAAGCGATGCTTCCGGATATCATTACGTGGAAGTGGGTCCACGTGATGATGTGATGTTTTACTACTCGAGAGCATTGTGAGTTTTCGACGCGTACTTTTATGTATAGAAATGATTACATGATCAATTAAAGTGAAGAATGAACTTTAAAAGTTCGAAGTTTGAAATTGATGTGCGATGACTTGTGTGGATAACACAATAATGAAAATTTTCATTTGGAAGTTAAAGTTTTACGGATTTAAGGAATTGTTGGGAAAAATAGTCAAGAAAATGGAATCTGTAGTAAGAATCCAAGTGAAATGGATTTAAATGTTGACATTAAGAAGATTAAGGAAAAATCTAAGCCGTATGAATGTAAAGTCAATATGAGGTATGTGGGGATCATAGAGACTACTAATTTTCCCCTACATAAAAGTTGTGTACGGAAAAAAAAAGTGATATGAAAATGATGTTATAAGATACATAATCATGTTTGAGGATGAGAATGAATGAATGGATGTTAAAAAGATGTTGAGGAATGATCAAGTGATAATGGTGATTGATATATATATACATAAGTATGAGAAAAGATTGAAATTGATACAAATGGAACAGAATTTTAGTTCAAACTTGATAAGAGGAATAGAGACACTGAGCATGCCTCTAGGCAAGGAATTGTGATTGAGAAAATTATTGATGATCAAATTCTAAAGGACCAGGATAACTATACGTGAAATACGTAAGTTGAGTTGAAGGAAATTGAGGTAATGAATCAGAAATTTCCTTATAAAAGAGATAACTGAGAAAGTTACATATAAGACGAAGATCGATTACCCTATTTTCGAGGAATGAGATGAATGAAATTTTGAGGTCAAAATTTTATTTTAAGGGGGGTAGTGTTGTAACACCTGATCCTAATTTATCTGTGATATGTCATTCACATGCAATGGATAGCATGTTTGTATATTGAATTACCTCGGAAAACAAGATAAATGACAATATTGCCCCTAAGGGTATGATCAAGTTAAATAAGTTTTGAACCAGTTTAAACAGAGAATTGAGGATGAATTTGAGAAAACTAAAACCCATGGATTGGTTTAAAATGAGAATTTGGAGTTCGAGGTTCAATTTGGAGTTAATCGGAAAAATTGACCGATTAGGGACAAAACGGTCATTTTTCAATTTCAGGACAGAATGAGGATTTTAATAAAGATTTTGATTTTTAATAACCAAGAATGATTATATGGAATACAATATGATGTTTGGGAACATAAAATGAAGTTTAGCAGTGAAAAGTACAATTCTCAGTATTTTTGGGACACAAGGGCAAAATAGTAATTTTGCCATTAAAGGATGAATTTGGAATTTTTGAAAAAGATTTTTTGATTCCATTTGATTTAGATTGACCATATTAATCAATTGAAGTGTTATTTGAAGTTGAAAAGTGGAAAAAGAAGAAGTTTCGGTGATTTTTGGAATGTAGGGGCAAAATCGTAATTTTGCCATCGGAAGGCCAAATTTAATTTTTCGAGAGAATTTAGATCAAATTTGACAATTTGGAGTATGGTATGAGTTTGGGGACTGAAAAATATGCCTTGTGGCAATTTTTCAATTTTTGGGGCAAAAATGTAATTTTGCACTTTTTCGGGGGCAAAAGTGTAATTTCATAAAATTACACTATAAAAAAATTATTAAATTTCTTCTAGACGCTTCTGGAAACTCAGAGGATAAGGGCTGAAATTTTTGGGCTGAAAAGAATTCAAAAAAAAATAATAATAAAATATTGAATAGTACCAAAACATGTGTAAAAATAGATTATTTTATTATTTAAGTAATAAAAGCCATAAAATATCAGCCAAAGCATTGTAAAATTCGGCTAAGGCAACAAGAATAGAGAAAAGAAGAAGAACTAAGAACCCTAAGTAGAAATCAAAGGGGAAGTGTAGAGATTCAAACAATTCACAAGGAAAAAGGTAAAATTTCTTTAAATTTCTTCTTGATCTACACTACCCATATGTTCTTTTTTATTTTCCATGCTTTAAACATGAGCTTGCACAATGAACCCTATGCTGGCTGAACCTAAGGGAGGGATTTTTGAGTTTGATTTAATTAGATTTTAAGTTAATTAGTTGTTGTTAGTTAGGTAGAAATGAAAAATGGTAAAAATAAGCAAGGAATAGGATTTTTTCCATTTAAAACCGATTATACTGAAATTTCCAGGAGAGAAATCTGTGCTGAAAGTGATGAGATTTCATGGTATTTATAAGAATTATGATGAATTAATGGTGTAGAAAAATTATGAGAATTTTTAGAACAAAAACTGAAATTTTTACCCACTAGGGGTATTTTCGTAATTTCAGTCCGGGACTGAAATTTTGTATCACACTGAGGGACATTAAGTCCAATTGGATATAATTGAGGTATTTTGATGAATTATGGTGAATTATGGATATAGGAAATTAATGAGAATTTTCGGAGAAAAAATTAAATTTTTACCCGTTAGGGGTAAAATCGTAATTTTCAGTCTAGGACTGGTAAATTGACCCGTAGTTGCTGTCATTGAGTAATTGGAATGTAATCGAATAATTAGAAACTAAAACGGGTCAAATCGGAATTAAAATAAAGATTTTAGCAATTTAGACGCGTGTAGGCGAGTCGGTCGGACAACGTGAATAAACGACTGTCCGAATCATTTTTAGCTCAGTTCATGCATCACGTAGAGCCTGAAATTGATTATGAGAAATTGACACAATTTATTGAAATTTGTGTCACACGTATCGCCTAGGTGGTGGGTCCCCCAAACACCGGAGAAAAACGGTGTAGTGAAATTAAAAACGGGAGTATCGGGCACTCCTGTGACAAGGTGAGTGGATAAATTACCGTTTTCAATATCTGAAGTAGATTTATTTGGTTATGTGTTATGAAAAATAAATTGAATTTTCAAAATGATTTTTAAATCGAAAAAATGGATTTTTAACACTGAGTATGTGGAGACTGGCATGAAATTTCGTTTATGTATTAAAAATTGAAATTGTGGCTTATGATCTTGGTGAGCATGCTTGGCTGGTTTATTGTATTAAAATTTGCATGAATTGCTGTTTGCCGTGTAGGCTGGTTTGTATGAAAATTGCCTTGTTATGCCATGAAATTTTTAGTGATATGGTGGGTTTGATCAGTCGCTGCAGTGGCGGGTTTCCGTGGACTGCCTTTAGGAGGAGCACGGTAAACTCAAGAATTATATAATCTCGGTTGGAGAGGCGCGTAGGATAACTCCCGAGATACCCAGAAAATTCACTCCACGTCTAACCCCACGTGAGAGTGAATTAGACCAACGCCAAGGAACGGCTATATTTTTCAATTACAAAATAAATTGTAACAGCCTTGGCGTACTCGATGGAACACTCTGATCAAGTGTTCACGAGTATAAAATTTGGTCAAAGCCTGATTTTACAAATAAATCATAAGCCTTGTGTTGGAATTAATGTAATTATTTAGCATGATTTTACTAACTGGGTATTATAAATTTCTTGGTGATATGGCCTTTTTATATATAAATTGTCTCCATCTACTCGACTTTAGATGTCGTGGATGGTATTTATCTGACTCACTGGGTTGTAAAACTCACCCCTCAATTTCCCCATTTCAGGCTCACAGACAGTTGTAGATAGAGGACTCTGTTGAGGAGAAGGTTTAGAGAGATAACCTTCTGGACACAGGTTCATTTCATAGAATGTATTTATCTATTTTGGGCCCACTTAACATTGTAAATTAAATTTTATACTTCAGTTATCTGTAGTACTATATGTAATAATATATTTTGTTTTTACGCTGTAAAAATTATATCCGGATATCTATATAAAAATTGTTTTATAAGAAAATATTTTATTTTATGAAATATTATTATTTTATTCCATTAAATGTAATTTCACTCGAATTTCACGTTTTAGATATCCGATTTCAATTCCGACTTCAATTTATGAATTCTTTACGCGTAAGTAACATTTTTTCCAAACTTTGAAATTTTCGACGAAAAATGACCGAAACGCCCCTGTGTAGTAATTTCTGTCTTTTTCCCTGTTTTGGTTCGAAAAGGGACGAAATGTTTTAAAGTATGGAATAAATAAATAGAGACTCACAGGGGAACTAGAAAGACTGGTACGAGAGCCTTGCGAGGTTTCGATATGGTACTCGGGGAATGAGTACATATCGGGACATCGCGGCGGTTGTCACGGACTCGAGGGTGGTTCCGGGTCGTGACACCTTGCATACCCCATTTAACTAAATCCCCCCACTGGAGTTATTGTTGACTCTGATGGATTTTAATCTCAAGGGATGTGAGTTGATGTCATTTGGCTATGTTTGTTGGTGCATTGCTTGATTGATGCTAGTTGTTGATGTTGTTTGTTTCAAAACTATAAGTTGGTGCACTACTTTTTTGCTAGTGCAATGCATTTTTGTTGGTGCACTACTTATTAGATGTCATTTGATTATGTTTGCTAGTGCATTGCTTATTTATTGGTGTGCTGCCTATTTGATGTTGTTTGGTTTTGTTTGTTAATGCACTAATGTCTAATGGTTTTTAACACATGTTAATATTGGTTTTTAACACATGTCTAATGGTGATTGTTGATGGTTAACAATAACTACATATTAAGTCTAAAAAGATGTACATTTAGATGGTTAAAAATAGCTTGTGGGTTTGTTAGTCAAATTTGATTATGTACTAAATTATTTAATATACTAATAATTTAAATAAATAGTGTAATTAATAAAATAAAATAATGAATTAGTAAACAATTAATTAAATAAGTAATAATATTTATTTTTAAAAATAATCAAATTAGTAATTAATGTATTAATAACTTACTTAAATAGTTTAGTTCATTAAATACAATTTAATTAAATAAATAATATTATTTAGTTTTTAAAAGTTTAAATTAATTAATGTACTAATAACTTAATTAAATAGTGTATTTATTAAAATATTTTAATGTATTAGTAAACAATTAATTAAATAAGTAATAATATTTAATTTAGAAAAATAATTAAATTAGTAATTAATGCATTAATAAGTTACTTAAATAGTTGCACCCGAGCATTTAGCTCATTGGTTGGTGCATAATCCCCCTGCCTAAAAAGCAGGGTTTGAATCCCCCCTCCCCCAATTATAAAAAAAAAAAGTTACTTAAATAGTTAATAGCTTAAATCAAATTTAATTAAATCAGTAATATATATTATTTAGTTTGCAAAAAATTAAAATAATAAATGCACTAATAACTTAATTAACATTAACAAAGAGATGAGAGTATAATTAACCACTTGTTTCTAAATTCCTTCTAAGATATTTGCAGTCTCACAATCCATGAGACATTTAACATTTTTTGGAAGTTCTACAAATAATACCAAGGAGATATTTATAAGTTATGCAATTTGTTTAACTCATTAGGGTTTAGCATCATATTCCATTGTTAGCTCGACGTCCATTAAATGGAACTTGTTGTTAACTACATATATTTTTTATGATTACAAAACATTCCTCATTCATTAAAGTCTAACTATGTTATTTAAGTGTGCAAGGGTAAAATTGGTATATTATTGTTTATCTCACATCCCAAATTCCCCATGATAAGTCTCAAGTCCAAAGAATGTGATTCAAGTAAGATAGAAGACATTTTATGAAGATTAATCTATTAACATCTCAGTTTGATTAATCGATTAACATCTCAATTTGATTAATCAAACAAGTTAAAAGGAAAGATTCAAAGCATTACAGAAAGATTTTAATCGATTAAAGTAACATTGGAAAGGGCATTGAGACTGAAAAAAAGATTTTAATTGATTAACACAAGAATTTAATCAATTAAAGGAATATTGGAATGCACATTAAAACAGATAGAAAGATTTTAATCAATTAACACAAAGTTTAATTGATTAAAGCGATATTGGAATAGATGCAGCTGGAAAATTAATCTATTAGCCATAAGGTTTAATTGTGAAATTCAAACAAGACGAATTTTAGCACTTCAAGGTGAAGATTTAAATTTGAGTTGATTGTTAAAAGACACCAATTGAAGAAATTTGAACCCAAGATGATTTTAATTGGTTAAAGATCAAATTAATCGATTAACGATGAAATAAATAGTTTTTAATCGATTAAAATCAAGTTTAGTTGATTAACCTGGAGCACATAGAGACAAACAGAATGGTTTTAATCAATTAAAGTCATTTTAATTGATTAAAGCAAAGCATGTGAAGTTAGACATAAATATTTTAATCGATTAAAATCTGTTTAATCAATTAAAAAGGCTAGGTGATTTGATTTCAAAAGTTGCTACAATAAAAATAACGGTTAGATTCTTCCCAAATGGTCTCTAATAGCCAAATTTCATCCTTTAAGTATAAAAAGGGGTTCAAACAGTTATAAACGCAAGAGAGAACTACCTAAGAGCAACATTGAGCTAAGAAGAGTAAAAAGGTTCTTTTTTCAAGTGTATGTCACTCTTATTTTTATAAAAATGTTTGAACTTAAATTTGCACATCCTAAATCAACTAGGTGATCAATTGTATTCTATTTTTTTCTCTATTTCTTGTAAAGGGTTGGAGCTTGGTGTTAGAAGTTCACTTTGTAAAAGCTTTATGAAAGCTGTTAATTCCACTTGTTTAGTGAAGTTGGGTTGAAAATCCTTGATTGGGAGATCAGGGTAGTAGATGTAGGTCAAGGAAACCAAACCGCTATAAATATTGTGCCTTATCCACTTTTCTTAACCTTTTATTTTCTTGGTGCCTTTTAACCTAAACAAGCTTTAAACTCTCCATTCCAAAATTCTTAAAAAGTTTTTCAAGCCACAGAGTTTCTTTTAAAATATTTTTAAGTGTTATTCAACCCCCTTATAGCACTCCATTATGACCAACAAGTGATATAAGAGCCCAACCCTTGATTTGAAGGCATAACATCCCAAAGGAAAGATCCAATGGTTGCCAAAATTTTAATATGGCTAAGGCTCAATCCATAAATAGGCTTAACCTTTCCTCCATTTGATGGAACACATTATCAATATTAAAGCATTAGGATATTTATTTATATTAGAGCTATTGACTGAGATATGAGAAGTCATTACCAAAAGCTATTTTATTCCTATGAACATGAATTTAATCATTAGTGAGAAAACTCCCAAGAATAGAGATGAGTGGACTGAAGCTGAAATGAGGAAAGTGCAAATAAAATTCAAAGCCATAAACACTTTACATTATGCATTGAACCCAACTAAGTTCAACAAAATCTCTACTTGCACCACAATCAAGGAAATTTGGGAAAAGCTAAGAGTTATTCATGAAGGGACTTCACAAGTCAAGGAGTCCAAGACCACCCTTATCACTCATAATTATGAAACATTCAAAATGGAACCATGAGAAGACATCACCACCATGTTTGATTGATTTATCAATATTACCAACAAGCTTAAGCAACTTGGGAAAGTTATTCCAGAACATGAATTAACAAAAAAGTTACTTAGAAGCTTACTAAAAAGTTAAAAGCCAAAAGTGACGGCAATCCGAGAAGCTAAAAACCTCAATGTAATTATTTTAGATAAGATATGTGGTTCTCTTATCACACATAAGCTAGAAATGAAGGAAGAAGAAGAATAAAAGGAAAAGAAGGAAGCCAAGGAGAAAAAGAAAAGTCTAGCTTAAAGTAAATTTACTTGAAAAAGAATTGGAAAATCTCATAAGTGATAAAGATGAAGAGCTAACCATGATTGCTAGAAAATTTTAAAAGTGCATGGGACAAAGAAACAAGAGATTAGGAAGAAGAAATTATAGAAAAGACCAAGGTTCTTCATGGAAGAATAAACATAAGAATGAAATCAACAAAAGAGATAAAGTGCTATGTTATGAATGCAAGAAATCAAGCCACTTCAAATTTGATTGCCCATTGTTCAAGGTGGAACATTCAAAGAAGAACAAGAAGCAAAATAAAGCAATAGTGATAGTAACTTGGTCTAATAGTGATTCCTTTAGTTTGGAGGATGAAAAAGAAAAGATTGAAGCAAAAGCCAGCTTTTGCTTGATAGCTAAGGATGAAGAACCTGAGGTAATTTCTAATTTGTTTAAAGTTTCATATAATGAGTTTCAAGATGAGTATGATTGCTTATATGCTGAATTTGAAAAATTAGCTATAAAGTATAAAGTTTTGAAAAAGAAAGCTTTGTCATTAGATAATGAATTTGAAAAATTAAATTTCTTTTTTATCAAAGAAATGTTTTTCAAATTGAGCTGAAGCATTCCAAAACAGATTTGAATCTTTAAAGTTGGAAATAGAGAGTAAAAATCAAGCCTTGCAAAAGGCATTTAATGAAAATGTTGCTCTTTAAGGTTCAATGGAAGAGAGTTCAAAACTAAAATTGAACAAAGCAGAAAAACCAAAAAGAAATGTTATTTTTAGAAAGAAAACTAATGTTTCTTTATCTCACTGTTATGTATGTGGCAAAAGAATTCATCTTTCTTATGATTTCTATTATAAGGGAAATAACCTTCCTAAAACCAAAATGGTTTAAGTGCCAAAAGGTTCTCATGTGCGTACTAACCTCCAAGGAACTATCAAAGTGTAAGTATCTTTAAAGAAGAACTGAAAACTTGTTTTATAGGTTGAACATGAACAAAAAGAACAATGTTTAAAAGCTCAGCCAAAGAAGAGGCAGCGATGGTACTTGGACAATGACTGCTCAAGACATATGGCTGGAAATAAAAATTTGTTTGTCAAGCTTGATAGAAAGAAAAGTGGTAGTGTTTCATTTAGTGACAACTCTAAAGGAATCATCCAAGGAATTGGAACCATTGGTAACAATTCTCACACTCAAATCAAGTATGTTTTATTTGTTAAAGGTTTGAAGCATTACTTGTTGAGCATTAGTCAACTTTATGATAAAAGATTTAGAGTTTGCTTTGACTCTTATATATGCCATGTGATTGACATTGGTACTAATAAAGTTGCATTCATTGGCAAAAGAGTTGAGAATATGTATGTGATTTTTCTTGATAAAATTAATATTCAAAATGAATCTTGTCTTATGACCAATGATGTATGTGATAGTTGGTTATGGCATAGAAGACTAGGAAATGCTAACATGCACACAATTTCAAAACTCTTAAGGAAAGATTTAGTTATTGAACTTTCAAAGATTTCTTTTGAAAATGATAAAATTTGTGATGCATGCCAATTTGGAAAATAAGTAAAAGCTTCTTCAAGTCAAAAAAAAGGATTCCAACTTCTAGACCACATGAATAATTGCATATTGACTTGTTTGGACTTATTGATGTTGCTAGCATGGGAGGCAAGTCATATGGCTTTGTTTTTGTTGATGATTATTTAAGGTATACTTGGGTGTATTTTCTTGCTCACAAAGATGATACATTGCATACTTTTATTAAACATTGTAAGAAAATGCTAAATGAAAAAGGGCTTTCCATTATTAACATTAGAAGTGATCCTAGTGGTGAATTTGAAAGTTGTGATTTTGAAAGTTTTTGCAATGAAAATGGTTTTGATCACAACTTTTCAGCCCTTAAAGCTCCACAACAAAATGGAGTTGTAGAGAAAAAATAGGACTTTGAAAGAAATGGCAAGAACAATGTTTTGTGAAAATTATTTGTCAAAATATTTTTGAGTTGAAGCTGTAAATACAGCCTCTTCAATTTTGAATAATGTTTCTATTAGGCCTATGATTTCAAAAACTCCTTATGAGCTTTACAAAGGAAGAAAACTAGACATTGCATATTCAAAGAGATTTAGATGTAAATGCTTTGTTTAAAATAATAAAAATCACACTTTAAGAAAATTTAATGATAAAAGTGATGAAGCTATTTTTTATGGTTATGCAATAAACTCTAAAGCTTATAAATTGTTTAACAAAAAGACATTGGTTGTAGAAGAATCTATTTATGTTGCTTTTTATGATACTAATATTGCACCAAGAAAGATAGTGCATGATGATGATGTAGATGCTATTAAGAAGAAAAGGAAAAAGATGAACTTGGAAGATAAAAAAGACAATAAAGACAACTCCAAGAAGAGAAATGAATAAGGAAGCACCATTAAAGAACTTGCAAAGAATTGAAATAAGCACAATGATCTTTCTAAGGCCTCAAAATTTGTAGAAAATCATCCTCAAGAGTAGAGAATTGGATATCTCTTGGAAGGTGTCAAAACCATAAGAGGACTAAGGGAAGCTTGTGAATTTGTGGCATATATTTTACAAGTGAAACCTAAAAATTTTGAGGAAGCTAAAACGGAAGAGAGTTGGATGATAGCCATGTAAGAAGAACTTGACCAATTTGAAAGGAACAAGGTATGGACCTTAGTGTAAAAGTTAGCCAACCATCCTCTCATTGGTACCAAGTGGGTATTTAGAAACAAAACAGATGAGTTAAGTAATGTTGTAAGGAACCAAGCAAGGTTAGTTGCTCAAGGCTACAATCAAGATAAAGGTATTCGTTATGATGAAACTTTTGCTCCCATATCTAGATTAAAATCAATTAAACTCTTGCTTGCATATATATGTTACATGAATTTCAAATTGTTTCAAATGGATGTTAAAAATGCATTTCTAAATGGTTTTATTCAAGAAAAAGCATATGTAGAACAACCTCGTGGTTTTGAAGAATTTGAAAAGATTGATCATGTTTATAAATTGCATAATGCATTATATAGATTGAAACAAGCTCCTAAAGCTTGGTATAAAAGACCTTCAAAATTTTTGATTGAAAAATAATTTTCTAGGGGGAGTGTCGATACCACACTTTTTATTAAGAAAAGTAAAAATGATTTACTTGTTCAAATATATGTAGATGATATAGTCTTTGGTGCTACTAATGAAAAATTATGTGAGAATTTTGCTAAGAAATACAGAGTGAGTTTGAAAATGAGTATGATAGGAGAAATGATTTTCTTTTTTGATCTACAAATCAAGCAATATGAGGATGGGATCTTCATCAACCAAACTAAATACACTAAGAAGATACTAAAAAAGTTTAGTATGATGAATCTGAAGTTAATTGGAACACCCATGAGCTCCTCTACAAAGTCTGATAGAGATGAGAAAGGAATAAATATGGACCAAAAGCTCTGTATGGGTATGATTGGTTCACTTTTTTATTTAACAACAAGTAAACTTGATATATTGTTTGGTGTGTGCCTACGTGAAAGATTTCAATCATTTCTTAAGGAATCACACTTAATCGTTGTAAAAAGGATTTTCATATACCTTTTCAATACCTAAGGCTTAGGCTTATGGTATCTAAAAGGGTCATCTTTTGATATTCTTAGTTGTTTCGATGCTGATTTTGTTGGCAGCAAAGTTGATCAAAAGAGTACTAGTGGTACCTGCAATTCCTTAGAAGCATGCTTGTATCTTGGGCTTGTAATAAACAAAATTTAGTTGTTTTTTTCAATTTTCGAAACTGAGCACAAATTTTATGGATTGGGCAACAATTGAATGACTTTTGCATGTCCATGCATAATGTTCCTATCTTTTACGATAGCACTAGTGCTATTCACATCTCTAAAAATCTCATTAAGCACTTTATAACTAAGCATATTGAGATTAGACAACTTTCATTAGAGATCATGTGATTAAAGGAGATTTTAAAATTGAATTTGTTGATTCCTTGCATCAATTAGTTGATATTTTCACAAAAACTTTGAGTGGAGACCAATTTTTTAAAATTAGAAGAGAATTAGAAATGCTTAATGTGCACGAACTTGGATTGAATTGTTTTGAATATATTTTTGATGAATTCTTATGTTTATTTGCTTTAATTTCTTGTTTTGATCAATTAAAAGTGGATTTAAGTACTTGAAATTAGATTTTAATTGATTAAAATCATGGTTTAATTGATTATGCTAGTTCTAAAATAGAGTATGTTCAAATTAATCGATTAAAATGGTTTTTAATTGATTTATTCGCTTTAGTGAAAAACTTCAATTTTGAAGTCAAAAGAGTTTTAATTGACTAAAGTTTTCTTTTAAATTGATTAAAATAGTTCTATATAAAATTGGTTTTAAAGTCAGAAGAGCTTTAATTGATGAAAGGTCACTTTAATTGATTAAAACAGTTTTGTGTTTTTCAATTGGTTTTTAAATTCACTTTAATGGATTAAAGTTAGCTTTAATTGATTAACGTGTCGAGCTTTAATTGATTAATGTGTCGAGCTTAGGGTAAATGGCAAAGAATTTGTTGTCACCTCTAAGGATTTAGGAAAATTGCTCAAAACAGAGTATAAGTAGGCTAAATTTGAGATTCCAAAAAGCTTTCACCTTAATCCAATTTGGAAGGAAGTTACTAGTAAGGATGAAAAATACCTCTATAAGAACTTGTAACGACCCATCCCCAGTCACTACCGACGTCCGAGACCTCTGGGAGATCCCGCCAAGTCCCGAACAAGCCTTTATAAATTTTCTGAGACCTTTATCAAATATGCTAACACGTACGTAAATGATTAATAATAACAATAATACTCTATTGGTATTCCATTTCCAGTAATAGCAATTATATTTAAAATATAAAGTTTTCAACAATGCATAATTAGCAATTGACAATGCTGATAACATGTAAAAATTCCACTTGACTAAACTCTAGACAGCGAAGCGACTCGAAGCTGGCTAAGAGATGCCTTTACCTATTCGCAGGAAACTGAGCACGCCAATGATTACGCGCTAGGCCAATCCCTGTCTACAAAAGGGGAAATAAAAAGGGTGTGAGTCTCACGGATTTAGTGATCATCAGCTCAGCAAGTAGGGCGTAGATGGGAAACAAGCAATTAGCTGATCATTTGAATAATAAATCACAAGATTATCGAAATTCAATTTAATTAAAAGGGAGGTTCGTGCCTTATAAAAATGATGCGGTAAAATCATCATGCAACATTTAATTTTGACAAAACAGTGCTGAAATCAAGTGTAATAATTCATGGTGAAATCATCGAAAATCCGACTTATTGTCAAAATACAAATGATAAGATAAAAGCATGCATGCTCCCAAAACATGTAGCTTGTAAACAAACCAAATTATAAACGATGCGAATCACTTCATGATCAATAAATAAGCACTGAAAGCTTGTTTAAATAAAGGGAGCTGCAGAGAAAATCTTAAGTCTTCACCATGCATAAAAGTACACGTTGAAAAATTCACAATGCTCTCGAGTAGGAAAATATAACATCAACACGTGGACCCACTTCCACATAATAACATCCGGGAGCATCGCTTCCACTGGATTCCCATATAATGCCATGGCAATCTCAACGATGTTGGCCGACAGCGGAGATATCAAGCGGTCGCAACCGCATAAATCATCTGTGGCCTTGCCACGTATATCACAGACCATGGCCCCAGCCATGTCTAACAGCCCGTCGATGACCCGAAAATGTCTCTAGCTAGAGCTCACTCGTGCACGAGGGTCACACTTAACCAATGTGACATCCGACCTACTCTCGACACTTCCAGTTTATTAAAAACAGAATGTTTTTCAAATCCATAATAAGCTTCTTAAGTCTATATTTTTTTATCATTTAAAACCAAAAAATTTGATAAACCGATATATCGATGTTTTTCACATATTTTGTCTTGGTATAAACACTTATAAAATTTTCAGAATAAAATCAGCTTTCAGAAGCTACATAAAAATCATTTAACAAATGCATTTACTATGCATGTCACCCAAAAATATAAGGCACGTATTTTGATGCTAAACGGTACGAAGGGCTTGTTTCCCAATTTTTAAAACGCTTTACTTATAACTATACATATATATATTCCAAACAATTTCTAAAAATAATTTTGCATCCATATTTCTTAAAATTTCTACCAATACATGCTATTCACAATTTTGTATCAAAATTAAAATATTCATACATAGATACTATTATGAAAATTTTAAAGTTGACACCCCCTACTCACCTCGAAATAGCGAGATTTTACATCGTTATTTTCGTACGCATATATATTTATTTCTATTTCTCGATCGCGTGTCTCGTTTAGTATGCCTCCTCGATAAATGTGCCATTGAGCCTTTTCCATTCCTCTTAGCTATTAGACCTTGTCCAAGAACCTCTCCAGTTTTCCTATTGGGCCAAGCTCAATTTTATTTTCCACTTGGGTCTTGCCCAATTTCATTTCTCTTTTAGGCCTTGCCTAATTTTATTCTCTTTTTGGCCTATTTTTATTTTTTTCTTGGGCCATGCCCAATTTATTTTTAATTTGGGCCATGCCCATACACATTTTTTTTCTTTTTTTCTTTTTTTTTCTTCTTCTCTTTTTTTTTCTTTTTTTTTTCTTTCTCCCTCTTCCACGTCTTTTTCTTTCTTCACTCTTCCTCTAGCCGTGGCTTCCTCATCACCACCGTGGCCTTCTTCCTCCACCGGTGGTGGCAACCCATCCTTTCTTCCATGGCAGCACCTTCAACTCTCTTCTCTCCCACAATTTTCGACAGCATGAAGCTTCCTTCCATGGCCACAAAACACTAAAAAATTCAATAAATTTACAGCTTCATTTCTGTCTAGATTTTCAGCAACAAATTTGTCATTTTTCACTCAAAATCCTGCCAATTTCCAGCTCACAAATCAGCCATGAAAAACCATAAAATTTTGGATAGCAACAACCATAAAATTTTAGCAACTAACCAGAAAATTTTCAGCAGCAAATCGCCTTGAAAAATTATAGCAAAATCGTTCCAAAAAAATACAAATTTTTTCTCTATTTTCTTTCCCTCTCTCATGGTTTCTTCTCTCCATTTTTCTCTTCATTTTTCCCCTTTTTTGCTCACCTTTTTTTCCCTTTTTCAGTCCGTTTCCTTTCTTTCTAGATTTTTCCTTTCTCTTTTTTTTTTTTATTTCACTTGTCTTCTTCTTATTCATTTGTCTATCCGGCCCCTACCCACTTTCAACTCTTTCAAACTTTTATTTCAAAGTTTCAATTGACCACATGGGCGGCTGCCCATGTGGTCTTTCCGCCCCCCCCCCCCCCCTCTTTTTTTTTATTGTTATATATATATATATATATTTGTAAGTGGGGTGTTACAATCTCCCCCACTTAAAACAAATTTGCCCTCGAATTAAAATAAAGTGGGTCGGTAAAACATACCTTAATCGTGAAAGAGGTGTAGGTATTCTTTCTTCATCTCCTCTTCAAGTTCCCAAGTCACCTCTTCCATCGATCGGTTTTGCCACAAGACCTTTACTAAGGCAATTTCCTTGGAGCGCAGTTGTTTTACTTGGCAATCCAATATTGCTACTATTTGTTCTTCAAAAGCTAATCCTTCATCCAATAGAATCAAATCATATCGTATAACATGGGTCGAGTCTTTGACATACTTCCTTAATATAGACACATGAAATGTGGGATTTATGCGAGCTAATTCCACCGGCAAAGCTAGCCGATATGCTGTGGACCTAATTCACTCTAGAATTTCAAAAGGTCCAATGTATCTTGGGCTCAGCTTCCCTTTTTTCCTAAATCTTTTGCTTCGTTTCAAGGGAGACACCTTAAAAAATACAAAATTCCCCACTTGAAACTCTAAAGGACGATGCCTATTATCAGCATAGGACTTTTGTCTGCTCTAGGCTGTCCTTAGGCGATCCTTTGCCAAACTCACCACATCCGTTGCTTGTTGAACCAAATCGAGACCCAATAACTTTCTTTCTCCCACTTCAAACCATTCAATAGGTGACCTGCGCTTTCATCTGTACAATGCTTCAAACGGAGCCATTCCGATACTAGCTTGGTAGCTGTTATTATATGCGAATTTCACTAAAGATAATTGTTGATCCCACGTAGTTCCCAAATCCAATACAATTGACTTTAGCATATCTTCGAGCGTTTGTATCACACACTCCGATTGACCATCCGTTTGGGGATGATATGCATTACTGAAGTCTAAACGAGTGCCTAACGCTCCATGTAAACTTCTCCAAAACTTGTTAATAAATTGTGGCCCTCGATCAGACACTATGGTCACGGGAACTCCATGTAATCGTACAATACAATCAACATAGATCTTAGCATACTTAGCTGACCCATAGCTAGTTTTTACTGGAATGAAGTGAGTTGACTTGGTCAATCGATCTACTATCACCCATAGGGAATCATATCCTCCTCTTGCACGAGGCAATCTTGTCACAAAATCCATAGCCACATGCTCTTATTTTCATTCGGGAATCAACAAAGGCTATAGCAAACCTGGGGGTTTTTCGTGTTCAGCTTTAACTTGTTGACAAGTTAGGCACTTGGCTACATATTCCACTACATCCTCCTTCATCCTTGGTCACCAATAGACCATCTTTAAATTGTAATACATTTTAGTGGTTCCTGAGTGTATGGTATAAGTAGTAATGTGAGCCTCTTCCAAATTTCTTCTCTCAAGTTATCTCGATCTTATAAATTTATCAATTTCCAATTTTTATTGAAAAATCGACAATGTCATATTATGTTTAATTATAAATACCACACTTCTTGAATTAGATCAATATTATTCTTCCTCTTATAAAGAGAAATTAAATATATTATTAATCCTAGTCACACCTCTATCAAATTATTCTTAAAACATCAATTATACAGGTTTACATAGCCATCTACAATTCCTCTACCTTGATATTTTATCAAACCTTCTGACATTTGAACATTTATCCAACCCTTGACCACTGGTCTAACTTGTCAACCAACCTTTATTTTAGTTTACAAACTTTTATAACATTTCCATTCGAGCATTTCAGAATACGTAAGGATCAAGACATGCTTTATTTATTTCAGATATATTGAACATCATGGACTTTATACTAATCAAGGTAGATTTTTACACTTTTTCTTACATGATTTCAAATGCACACCTTCATGCATAAACTATCAACTCTTATCCAAATCTTCACATACATTTCCAAAATGTTCAACCCCAAATAGCCTTAGGCATACAAGCTCAATAGGCCATCTGTAAAATTGAAATAACTAACAATCAAGTTTAAGATCGTCTCCTCTTACAATTAACTAGATCACGCTCACCATCTTGTGATGATTACACAAAGCCTATTCCGATGTTTTATTTTCATATAGAAGTCGATCGTTAATTAATGCCATCCCTGAACATCACGTGTCAAAAATCAATTTTTACTTATCCAAAATTCATATTCTAATATCAATTAACTTGACCATATCATCGCACCACCTCTTTAGAAATGGCCTACAAAATATACACCATGAAAAGACTGAAGTGACACATAACTGTAAAACAAATGGATAGGAAACTAAGTTAAATGCAATGGAATTCAACGGATTAGTGCTGATGATCAATTTGGTTGTCCCGGCTATTTAAAAAGAAAGTTTTAGCAATGTGAAAAAGATAAACAATCTAAGGACAGAACAGTTTTGCAATAGCTTTTTTCCAAACTTCTCAAAAGCCAGTAAAAATCAATATTAAGACTATATTTCCTTTTCATAATTCTTTATACTAACAGATTCAAGAAGAGCTTAAATGTCTCTTGTTGTTTAATCCTTAGATCCAGATTGATGGAAATGAATAAAAAGGCCTGTTACTCGTGTAAGTGGGATTATGGAATGACAATTAACCTAAGAAAAATTACATTTCCCATTGCTTGTGTCTATTGTCATTAATGTTGAAATTCAGGTTAGGTGGCCACTATATAATTTATAAAAAAGACCTATGATCATGTGTGATGGTGTTTCATTGATCAGAGATATGAAGATCAAGCAAATTATGCTGACTGCATATTTAAGAGCCATTGCCATTATAATAGGGTAAGCCTTTTAACCCTTTCTATTTATTTTGTGATCAAATGATATATTAGAATTTTAAGCAAAATATTTATTTGAACATACAAGAGAGAATTTAAAAATACTTTTAGAGGTTATTCTACATAACAAATATTATTTAAATTAGAGGCTTTAATTTCTTTCAGAGATTATGGGTTATGGGGATAGTTAATTTGGTTGACTGTTTCCAATTAGATGTTTGTTGAGAGCTTTTATGGTTATACTAATTATTGTATTTAAGCTCAGATTCAAGTCAACTTTTATATGCCTGTAATGACCAGGCTTATCTAATAAACTAGCATTTTAGGATTAACTAACCTGGTTGCCAAGTTTAAAGGCATAAATAGTCACTGTAATTTGTCTTGAATAAACCTTGGTCATCATTTTATGTTTGTTCATTGCTTCCATAGTTTTTGTGTTTAGATTTAAAATGCATAGTTTGCGGTACTCAATCCGTCTTTCAAAAGAAAATTGAAGAAAAGCACATCTGCAAATTCTTTCAGCCTTAAATAAAATTCTTCCAAGTTTACTGCCTCTCATGGTGACTTTTCAGGCTATCTTATGGACTCTCAGCAGACTAGCAACCTAATTTCTTCAATAACCCTTGTGGTATTAAAAAAAAGAGTAAGAAGTTGTTTCCTGTAATTCATATCTTTTCAACAGGATTTAATCAGGTTTTTTTTTCTCCACAACTAGTACGATTAAGGATGTTATTAACAAGAAATAGAAGAAGTAACCTGTTGCATGGAGGGAATAACATTCTAAGGGGTAGAGAGCTATGCTTATTAGAAGTTAATGGACTATATTAGAAGAGAAAATACACAGAAATACCATTTAATGAGGTAAAAAAAATGAGTTTAAACATGACCCAACTGAGGTGAGAAAGGTGTAAGATAATGGAGGTAAGTTGTCCACCAAGTGAAAATCAAAGAAACTGAACTACTTCACCATTGTTCCAAATATAAGGTAGCACAACAGCAGGCTATTAGGACTTGATAGGATGTTTTTGCAAGAAACATCTTCACAAGTCAATGACAGAGGAAAGGTTTTTGTTTGGAAGGATATTTAGAATGCAAAATGCAGAAGAAAGAAAGAAAGATGAGTTTCACGATTTATCTTTTATACTTCCATCGTATACATCCTTATTCATTTCGATATTAGTTACTCACTTAAAATTTAGATTCATGGGAGTCATATGCACTAATAACTACAACCAACATAGTTCCATCAAACCTTGAGATCTCATTGTCGCTTAATTAAATTCAAAACCGGCTCCATTTAAGCTGTTATACACCTATTTAGCATATATTCACATTTAAAATATTTCGAAAGTTCAGCACCATTCATATATGAGCAGGGCAACTTAATTAACACAGTGCACTTACTTCAGTGCACGCAAGTATCAATTTACATCTCCTTAATACTCAAATTTATAAACCTCAAGTGGATCTCAATGATCATTATTTGTTTCAATCAAATTATACCTCTTATTATCATTATCGAAATTTTCCTTTAAATAAATCTCAAATACCATCCATAGTCATCAAATTTCTTCCCATTGACAATCATGGGTTCCAAGTTCAACTCCACCAGTTAAAGGGGCTATTACGGACTTATTAGTCCAATTTCACTTTCCTCCACTTTTGGTTGGAGGGGTACATCATCATATCCACCTTTCATTAAAAGCATTTACTTAAAATATTTCCAACAGCAGCTCGTGTCTCGAGTGGCATCTCAAACTTGGACATAGGCAATCAATTCTTGTTATTTATCTGTCATTTATGATTACACAAGGTGGTTTTCTAAGATAAAAGAGTTTACGCAACCTCCTGCTTATAATCGGTGCTGCAGTCACTGACTAGAAACAAGACTCTACGTGGACTCCACTACTCTGCTGTTTAGCACAAGAATATCTTAGGACTCGACTAAACCTAGAGTTTTGATACCAACTTTGTAACGACCCATTCCCAATCGCTATCGACGTCCGAGATCTCCGGGAGATCTCGCCAAGTCCCGAACAAGCCTTTATAAATTTTTTGAGACCTTTATCAAATATGCTAACACGTACGTAAATGATTAATAATAACAATAATACCCTATTGGTATTCCATTTCCAATAATAGCAATTATATTTAAAATACAAAGTTTTCAACCATGCATAATTAGCAATTGACAATGCTGATAACATGTAAAAATTTCATTTGACCGAACTCTAGACAGCGGAACGACTCGAAGCTGGCTAAGAGATGCCTTTACCTATTCGCAGGAAACTGAGCACGCCGATGATTATGCGCTAGACCGATCATTGTCTGCAAAAGGGGAAATAAAAGGGGTGTGAGTCTCACGGACTCAGTGAACATCGGCTCAGCAAGTAGGGCGTAGATTGGAAACAAGCAATTAGCTGATCATTTGAATAATAAATTACAAGATTATCGAAATTCAATTGAATTAAAAAGGAGGTTCATGCCTTATAAAAATGATGCGGTAAAATCATCATGCAACATTTAATTTTGACAAAACAGTGCCGAAATCAGGTGTAATAATTCATGGTGACATCATCGAAAATCCGACTTATTGTCAAAATACAAATGATAAGATAAAAGCATGCATGCTCCCAAAACATGTAGCTTGTAAACAAATCAAATTATAAATGACGCAAATCACTTCATGATCAATAAATAAGTACTGAAAGCTTGTTTAAATAAAAGGAGCTGTAGAGAAAATCTTAAGTCTTCACCATGCATAAAAGTATGCGATGAAAAATTCACAATGCTCTCGAGCAGGAAAATATAACATCAACACGTGGACCCACTTCCACGTAATAACATTCGGGAGCATCGCTTCCACCGGATTCCCATATAATGCCATGGCAATCTCAACGATGTTGGCCGACATCGAAGATATCAAGCAGTCGAAACAGCATAAATCATCTGTGGCCTTGCCACGTATATCACAGACCATGGCCCTAGCCATGTCCAACAGCCCGTCGGTGACCCGAAAATGTCTCTAGCTAGAGCTCACTAGTGCACGAGGGTCACACTTAACCGATGTGACATCCGACCTACTTTCGACACTTCTAGTTTATTAAAAACAGAATGTTTTTCAAATCCATAATAAGCTTCTCAAGTCTATATTTTTTTATCATTTAAAACCAAAAAATTTGATAAATCCATATATCGATGTTTTTCACATATTTTGTCTTGGTATAAACACTAATAAAATTTTCAGAATAAAATCAGCTTTCAGAAGCTATATAAATATCATTTAACAAATACATTTACTATACATGTCACCCAAAACTATAAGGCACGTATTTTGATGCTAAACAGTACGAAGGGCTTGTTTTCTAATTTTTAAAACGCTTTACTTATAACTATACATATATATATTCAAAACAATTTCTAAAAATAATTTTGCATCCATATTTCTTAAAATTTCTATCAGCACATGTTATTCACAATTTTGTATCAAAATTAAAATATTCATACATAGATACTATTACGAAAATTTTAAAGTTGACACCCCTTACTCACCTCGAAATAACGGGATTTTACATCGTTATTTTCGTACGCGTATATATTTATTTCTATTTCTCAATCACGTGTCTCGTTCAATACACCTCCTCGATAAATGTGTCATTGAGCCTTTTCCATTCCTCTTAGCTATTGGACCTTGTGCAAGAACCTTTCCAATTTTCTTATTAGGCCAAGGCCAATTTTATTTTCCACTTGGGCCTTGCCCAATTTCATTTCTTTTTTGGGCCTTGCCCAATTTTATTCTCTACTTAGCCCATTTTTATTTTTTTCTTGGGCCATGCCCATACACATTTTTTTTCTTCTTCTCTTTTTTTTTTCTTTTTCTTTTTCTTTCTCCCTTTTCCACGTCTTTTTCTTCCTTCACTCTTCCTCCAGCTGTGGCTTCCTCATCACCATCGTGGCCTTCTTCCTCCACCGGTGGCGGCAGCCTATCCTTTCTTCCATGGCAGCACCTTCAACTCTCTTCACTCCCACAATTTTCGACAGCATCAAGCTTCTTTCCATGGCCACAAAACACCCAAAAATTCAATAAATTTACAGCTTCATTTCTGCCTACATTTTCAGCAACAAAGTTGCTCATTTTCCACTTAAAATCCTGCCAATTTTCAACTCACAAATCAGCCATGAAAAACCATAAAATTTTGGATAGCAAAAACCACAAAATTTCAGCAACTAACCAGAAAATTTTCAGCAGCAAATCCCCTTGAAAAATTACAGCAAAATCGTTCCAAAAAAATGCAAAATTTTTTCTTTTTTCTTTCCTTCTCTCACGGTTTCTTCTCTCTCTTTTTTTCTTCATTTTCTTTCCCTTTTTTGCTCAGCTTTTTCTCCCTTTTTCAGTCTGTTTCCTTTCCTTCTAGATTTTTCCTTTCTCCCTTTTTTTATTTCACTTGTCTTCTTCTTATTCACTTGTCTATCCGGCCCTTACCCACTTTCAACTCTTTCAAACTTTTATTTCAAAGTTTCAATTGACCACATGGGCGGCTGTCCATGTGGTCTTTCCCTCTTTTTTTTATTGTTATATATATATATTTGTAAGTGAGGTGTTACAAAGCTATGCAATTGATATTAAGAGTGGAGAGTTAAGGTTGTTTCATCACTTCATTGCCATTTCACTTTGCTGCAAAGCAAGAAGAAGGCCTACAAAAAGAACAAGACAAGTATTCCCTATGGCAACATTGTCACTAAGATAGTCAAGAAGAAAAGAATATAGAATGATAGGTATTTGGTTGACTCAACAATAGACAACAATAACCCATACTGCCTTGGAAGTCTCAAGTAAATGAACTTCACACAAAGAGAAATCTAGTGGATCAAACTTCCAAAAAGAAGTTAATGAACCAACATTGCAAAGGTAGAAACTTCTCCAATCCTCCCTCAAGAGTTAGTCAGGCACCACCCTCCATGGAGATACTTTACAATCTGATGATGAAGGTTGATGGCATAAATTAGCAAGATATAATAAAAAGTCACAAGGATTAAAGAGTTTCTGTTTGCAGCAAGATATTCTAGAGATGAGAGTGAACGACAACAAGTTTAAGTTGAGGGTGAGCTTGAACCACAACAAGCTGAAGTTGAAGGGGAGCTTAAACCACAGCAAGTTGAAATTATGGGGAAACCTGAACCATAACAAGTTGAGGCTTAGGGGGAACCTAAACCACACCAAGCTAAAGCTATGAATGAGGATGAAGATGAGTTTCCAAATTCAAATAATGAAAATGAGATCAATAAGGCACAAATCCATGTTAACCTTAACAGAACAACCTTTTATGATTTACATCTTTATAGAGATCCAAATCTTGGCCTATTATACCTACCAGCACCTCCCAACACTACAAAAAAACAAGGCATTATTGACAAAAATTTTCATCAAAATTCCACTAGTAATAATGTGACCGGTAATGGGAAATCTATCGGTGATGGAATATTTTGTCGATAACTTACCCACAAAGTATTTTGTCAGCAATTGGATCGGTAATAGGTTCAATCCGTTGATTGATTTTTAGTTAATAATGAGAGAAATTCCTTAATATTACTTATGTAAATTTTGATCAGTAATTTCATCGGTAAATTATTTTTTTCTCAAATTAAAACTTAGATTAACAATATAACTTTGGCTTTAATGTTAGAGAAGTGATTTGCAAAAGCCAAAGTTATGGTTTCCTACAATGGCCAAAGAAATCATCGTAGTCTCAACTTTAGATCTAGAAAACCATAATTTTTCAAGATAATTTAGAAAAGATCACTCACTAGTTTTACATAATCAGTAGCATTCCTTATAATTACTTTGAAAAAAAAAGAGTTTTTTGGACATAAAGTTGATGAGGTTGCTATGATGCTCATCTATCAGGCGACCATAGGAAGCCATATACCTTTAGCTTTTGCAGAGTATTACTCTAATATTAAAACCAAAGCTTAGATTGTTAATCTAACTTTTAATTTGAGGAAAAAAAAAATTTAACTCATGTGTACCACAAAACTTTCAGTTGTAAACCAAGTCACGTAAACACCTCTTCGTCATACAAAACTTTAATCTATCAGAAGGCAGAAAAATATATGAAATAAAAATAACATTATATAATATTACTTATTTAATTAATTACTTAATTACTGATAATACTAAACCCTAAATATTTTTAGAATTAAATAATATTACTAATTTAGTTAACTAATTTGCATAACTAAATCCTAAATTTAATTATATAATTAAATTATAAGTTAACAGATGTTAACACAAATACCAATTGACAACAAAATCCAACTTATAACACATGTAATTGCTTTATTACTTATAACACATTGCATTACTTAATTAAATAAATTATTTAATTAACTAATTAATCAACATCTTAATTTATGTAAATATTTTAAAAATGATATAATACTACTAATTTAGTTAATTGCTCAATTATCAATACGTAATTATTCATAATTAGTTAAATTATGTAATTACTTCTTTAAACCCTTAATTAATTTAAATAAATAAAATATTATCTAATATTATTTTGTTAATTTATTTCTTAATTACTTTTTTTTCTTTTTTCTTTTTTTCTCTTTTTTTTCCTTTTCTTTTTTTTCTAGGGGTTTAAAACTTGTTTTCCTTTTTTTCCCCTTTTTTGCTAGAATTATTTAAGAAAAAGATTACCAAGACCATTGATATAAATTTAGTTTTTTTTTCTATTTTACTTCTTTTTTTTCTTATGGTTTAAAACTTATATTTAAATTGTTAATGAAATTTTATGTTATAATTTAATTTTTTTCAAAATTGATTAATTTTTTTTTGCTCTGAATCGAATCATTAACTCAATCCATGACCTTGATTGCTTTTTAGCCACCCGTCATACAAAATTCTGAATCCACCACTATTAACAACTTGATTAATTTAAATATATTTTAAATTAAATCCTATTACTAATTTAGTTAAATCCTTAATTAACTAAAACATTTTTTCAATTGATTAACAACTAAACCCTAGTTTATTTTGCATAATTACTAATAATTATTTAAATTATTCTCAAATTTTTCATCAAAGCAAACAATACATTATTCAAAACAACATTCAAATAATAACAATAATTTCACACAAATAGCAACCACAATTTCAAATATTAATCAGTAAATCTACAATTTTGGGATAGCAACAATTTCACAATTTCACAACAAGAGTTAAAACACAATGGGGGTAGTAATAGCATATATTTGAAGTCCACACAAATAGACCATCTAGCAGCTCCCAATTAATGTATCTTAGTTATCAACTCACTAAGGTTTGGTAACTGTATGGCTAGATTCAAAAATTTTCATACTCTAATAAATAATTTTAAAATATAAGAATAGGTTTTAAATATGTGCCTAAAAAATCTTACCGACTGGAGCAACAATAGAGAGAAGGTTGTCAGTTGAAGCTTGAGGATTCGAATAGGTGGAGGATCAGACAATTGAAATGACAAGAAAAAGAATAAGCAACTGATGGAGGGCTTGAGTTCAACATCAATGGTGTTCCAGTGTAGTCTAGTGCATCGATTGGAGCTTGCAGAATTGAATGGGCAGAGGGATCGAGCAATTAAAATGGCGATAGAAAGAACAAACAACCGACGAATAGTTCAGCCTTAAGGCTAGGTCACAAACAAGATTCATGGTTATTACTTTCACATTTGAAGTAACTTCCTTAAATCAAGGCACAACAAACAAAACCCAAAAATCTATACAAAACAGCAAAGTTCTTTGGACTCTCTATTAACTGCCAATAACCATTCCTATTTACTGACTCAAAATCGTACCTCTGTACCAGGCAGCACCACACCAATAACATCACACATTCCTTGCCCCATGTAAAAACATCATATGAAGACACCTCAACATCATTCTATGAACATAAATGATAGAAAAACACCACAAGATATCACCAAGGACATTTGTTAGAGTCCACCAAAAGACATTCTTCCTTGCAAAATGCATTTTCCTTTTGCAATAACTCACCAAAAGAGGTTGACAACCCCATAAACCAAGAAGTTAAGGTCCAAATTCAGAACTACTCCTTATCACCCAAAAAAACAAAACTCAACAAAGACCTCTACACAAACTAAGAATAAACTCATGCTAAACTATTCTAGAACATTTATAAAATCTTGAGCTCTTTAGACCCTAGCCTTAGCCAATTTGTCAGGTAATTGGTTGTTCTCCCTAAACGTACACTTGACCTCTCACCTTATCACATCTTTTTTCAACCTTTCAATATGAAGGATCCACTTCTGTAGTCTCCATGGCCCTTCAGTTTGATTATTCACCATTTAACAGCATTGCTTGAATCATTTTTTATTATTAAGGAATGTGTCTGTCCCAATTTTAAAGTATAAAAAGGATTAGAGCCTCTCTCATAACTCGAATTTATGTCAAGTTGGCATTCCGCACCCCGATGGACTTTGAAAATAAGACTTTCACATGCCCATTCTCATCTCTCAATACTCCACTAATCCTCGCTTCACCGAGGCTCTTTTTGGCAACCTAATCGACATTGAACTTTATCATCCTCAATGGTGATTTAGTCCACCTTTCTGTTTTTTTGCATTTTATTGGTTATCTTGTTGCCACCCCAAGATTTGGGTCTCTATAAGTATCAAGAACAGCCCTATAATTGTTTGACCATTTTTCTTTATCCCACATCATAACTCTTAGTTTACTTGCTTCCCATACTTGAATAACATCCCAAGTTGCTCCTTTAAAAATTACTTCATTTCTTGGAAGCCACACAACCAAGTGATAACGAAGAACGTAATTTCCCAAATATGTCCATCTCTTTCGTTAATAGAGGCTCTATTCCATAAACTAAAGAAATCTTGAACTCTATCTGGGACAGCCCAATTCACTCCTCACTCATTGTTCCAACACATTAATATCTTCAACACCTCATCACAATGGAAGAATAAATGTTTGACAGTTTCCAAACCTTTGTTGTATAGAGCACATCTGCTGTTTCATGACTTAGTAGCCCTCTTTTTACAAGTTCAAATTTCACAACTACCTTATCATTAAGGATTTACTAGCGAAAAACCTCTACTTGGTGCGGAGCAAAATTAGACCATGTTTTCCTCCACACATTATCTCTATTGTTAGTAAAACTGAGCCTTTGTTTACAATATGGCCCTATAGTATGCCAACCTATAGCAAAACCTTTCCAAGCTATCTTATCCTCCATTGTTCTACTTAAATGGTATTCAGCTATATTGTTTCCAGTAGCTATTTTTACTACTCAGCTTCCTATCCAAAAGGTTGTAGCCTCAATGCAATATTCCATGTTCAACTTTCCCTTTCCCATCTATCGTATTTATGAATGTTTTTTCCTTATTGTTGGTCCCAAATATAGGTGCTAGAGGGGGGTGAATAGCACTATCTCGGCTCTTTTTGGTGGGAATGAGACTTGGTCTCAAACTAAGGAAGATAAGGCAATGAAAACAATTGACAAGGTATTTATAGTGGTTCGGTCCAAGACCTACATCCACTACCTTGATTATCCAACCAAGGATTTTCAAATCAAACACTAGACGGTGGAATTCACAAGCTTCCACCAAGCTTTTACAATGGCTTTTCCAAGGCTTAGCCACAACCTTTACACTAGTTTTTCACGGGATCAACTAAAACCCAATGTGGCTTTCCAAGGCTCAACCACAACCTATCACTCTAGTTTTTCACGGGCTAAACTAAAACCCAATGTGGCTTTCCAAGGCTCAACCACAACCTATCACTCTAGTTTTTCATGGGCTAAACTAGAACCCAACCCCAACTTTTCAAGGCTAAGTTGGAACCTACAAGCATCCAAGCAAACCTTGCTTGATGCAAACACTTAGAGTGAAACACTCACTCTAAGAATACAAAGATAGAAAAGGAAAGCACCTAGTGATCACACGGTTGATCTATATGATACAAGTTGAAGTGCTGAACATAGATACAAAGAATAGGAGTTGAGGTTCAATGAAGAGTACAAAAGATTTTCAGGTTTTGCTACTCTTCTTGGCTTGAATGTGATGGTGTCTTTTTGTGTGAAGCCAAAGTTGTCAAGATTTGTCCAAAAAATTGGTTCCTTGGCATTTGAAGATCCTTTTATAGTTGGAGAAGCTTATCTGATGGCTGTTGGAACGTTTATGACCGTTAGAAACAGTTTAGGGAAGGTTCTAGCCGTTTTCTTGTCTTGTAGTGGCCTGGCGGATGAAGTAGACAAAGAGCACTTAGTCGACTAAAATTTTTCCCTTGGTCGACTAAGTTGGTTCTGTTTCAGACTCAAATTCCAGTGATCGCTTAGTCGACTAACCCCATTATCTTGGTCAACTAACTTGATTCTGTTTCTCACCAAGCTTCGCCCTTTTTCTTCTCCACTTTGACTTTGGTTCAACCAGTGATCTTCCTTAACATATCAGGGGACTTCATCAATACTGATCTTCCTTGTTCTTTATTCAAATCACATCTTTCGATGTTCAATAGGAAGATTGAAATAGTTTCTCATTAATGAACATTTGCCCTGCACACTTTGTTAGAAGCATTAGACACAAATGACATGGGAATGTTTTATTATCATCAAAACTAATGGAGTCAACACTTATTGTAAGTAAGAGCATACATCCTCGAAATTTTTCCTTAAAAAATGATCCTTTCGATTCGTTTGTCTTTCCAAAAAAGAAATGGCTTCCATCCCCAACAACTGGTTGCATTGAAAAAGTAACTTGCAAGGAAAACTCATTAGTAGAAGTCAAAGGTTGTACAATATTAGTCCACACTCTAGAACACCTTTATTAGTGTTTGCCTCTGGTAGAAGATTGATGGGATTCCTTTATACTTCTTCCACAATTACCTCTCGCCATAAATATTCTCTCTCATTCGCATATCTCTAGAGCCATTTCTTTAGTAATGCTTTATGTTTTAGCTCAAGACTCACAATCCCTAATCCTCTATTCTCCTTGTAATTGCAAACTTTACTTCACTCTATGAAGTGAATTTTTCATTTATCATCATTTCCACCCCACAAGATTCTTCTCTCAATTTTTTCAAGCTCCCTTATAACTCCGTTTGGCATTTGAAAAAGAGATATAAAGAAAATGGGAAGGCTACTAAAGATAGCTTTAACAAATGTCATCCTACCCTTGATAGACAATGTCTTAGCTTTCCAACCTGCAAGCCGAGCTTCAAAATTTTCAATCACAAGCCTCCACATTTGCGTTGACCTTTGGTTTCCACCCAACGACATCCTTAAATAGACCAAAGGAAGTTCCTTCACCCAATAGCCAATTCTTTCTGCACTTTCCCTAACAACTTACACATCTACCCCAACACCATTAAAGCTACTCTTTTGAAAGTTAATTTTTAGCCCTAAGATAACTTGGAAACACCTTAATATTCCTTTAGCATTAACAAGATTTTTGACCTCCGGTCTGTAAAATATCATAATATCATCCACAAATTTCAAAAACGAGATCTTTAGGCCATTCGACCCAATCGAAATACCCCTATACAGTCTTATTTCCCCTCTTTTCACCATTAATTGACTAAATGCTTCTACCACCATATTGAAGAGAAATAGGGATAGTGGACACCTTTGCCGTAATCTCTTTCCTATTCTAAAAGGCTCTATAGCCACCCTATTCACAAGTACTAAGACTTTAGCCTTGGTAACGCAACCCATGATCCATCTCCTCCACTTCCCCCCAAATCCCATATTGGTCATGATGAATTGCAAAAACCCCTAGTCAACGCTATTGTAAACTTTCTTAAAATCAACTTTGAGAATAAAACCTCCCTCATTCCCCTTTTTGATGAGATCCAAAATCTCGTTGGCAATTTGCACACAATCCATAAGTTGTTTTCCTTTGACAAAGGCAAATTGCTTTTTTCTTATAACCTCCCCAATGACCATCTGGAGACTATTAGCAAGAACCTTCGAGACCACCTTGTATAGACTTCCCATTAAGTTAATTGGTCTAAATTTTGAGATACCTATAAGATTAGCTACCTTAGGTATGAAAGTGATCAAAGAATTATTTGTTCCCTTTTCTAATTCCCCAACCTCAAAAAACCTTTTTATGCTCACCATCACATTTTTTTCAACACTGACCATTGGTTTTTAAAGAACTCGATGATATATCCATTCGACCTTGGTGCCTTGTTGCTGTCACAGCTGCATATCATTTTCCAAATCTCCTGTTCTGTGACATCCCTTTCTAACCAAGCCATTGCCTCCCCACTCAACTGCTTAAAAGGACAATTGAACCGCCTCAACTTTAACACAAATTTTTTCTTGTAGAAATCAACATAGTGGTTAGTTGCAATTATATTAACCCATACAATTTGATATTTCATATAGAAAAGTTTAATAAAATTATTAATGGAAATATGTATGTAAACTTAAAATTTAGAGGATGAGCTTGCAAACCATGAAGTAAGACATGTACAATGTTGGACAAGTTGTAACCATAAAGATCAACCCAAGGCTAGAGCTTTTCTCTAGTTGATTATATAAGGGAGATCAATTAATAATTAGAATACCTAGAAGCAAAGCCTGATTATCAAAGAGAATGATAGTTCATTACTTCAACATCAAGCTAAAAATGCTATCACAACTTGTTTTTTTTTTTTCTTTTTCTCCATAATTTGGTCGATGGTCAAACTTCAAGAATTCAATTCACAATCATTTCTGTTGTGTCTTAATTATATATGATGAATATTATTTGATCTATAAGGGTTAATTAGCCTATGCTCTATGCTTTATGAAACAAATAATATTTAACAAAATATAGGAAGGGTTAGTTTATCTGTTTCAATGATAATTGAGCCTTAAACAAATAAGCTTATCCTCAAATTAGATTAATATGCTTAAGTATACAGTTAGCTCAGTTGGTTAGATAAAAGTTGCCAAAGCTCCTAGCTCATAATGTAGCCTTGTGCATTCAATCAAGGGAACATTTTGTCTATAAATAAGGATACAAGGCCATAGGTTATTGGTATTGAAATTAGAAAGAATACTTATGTTAGGTAAACCTACTAATTAAAACATAAACCCAAGGTGGGTGGGTCCCAAGGATACTTCCCCAAGGATGTGGTTGCCTCTAATCACTATGATAGCACTCACAGCCTCATCCCTGATCCCTATTTATTGACACGAAATTTTTCAAAGCAAAGTCATAATGCTAGTCATTCCAGGTGATCTGCATTTGGACCAAAGGGATGTTGGAAGGAATCCTTGGGGACCTTTTGCTTAAGTTCTCTTTCCCCGCATTTTAGTTATTAGAATTAATGTTTTTTTTTTTTTTGTGTAAGAAAAATTTAGGCTTATGAAAAAAGAATCAAAAGAGAAAAACACAGTGAAGCAATGCTGTGTGGTAGAGCTTTCCTACAACAAGCTAAAATTATTTACATTACGCGATGATGACGATAGTTGGAGGCAATCAAGCTTGGCTTGGAAGAAATAGATTGAACCTGCATGCTGTGATTTCAGGCTGATAATTTAAATAATATAAGAATTTCATCTAGAAGCCCCTTAACAATTGCTTTCTTAATTTAATTAATATCCCTTTGTAGGAAAGGACACCATAGGGTTCAAATTTGTATGTTTATGTGTGATCTATCATTGGTCGTGAACTGATACGTGTGAAAGAAGGGATGTAAACAACTCATGATAACCCGAATTCCAAGGCCCTTATCAGATTGTCAAATGAAGTTGCTCTATTATTGTGGCTCTCTGAACAGTAGACTATCAAAAGAAAATTTAACCACCTCCAAGTATAAGTTTCCAAGACAAATTATCATTCAGATACCAGAACAGACAAATTTAGCCTCATAAAGGGTATTAACCACCCCCCAAGTGAACTATAAGTTTCCAGGACAAGACAAATTATCATCAGATACACAGATCAGACAAATTTATCCTCATAAACCACCCCCCAAGTAAACTATAAGTTTCCAGGACAAATTATCATTCAGATATCGGAACAGACAAATATATCCTCATAAAGGGAATTAACCACCCCCAGTAATTTATTGCACCAGCTATGAGTGAATGAGTCGACTGAAGATAAAGCTGAATTCCATGTTGTAATAAAAATATTGGTTGAACAAAAAGGAAAATGCCAACATTAGGCTGATGATCAAAGTTATACTAAGTTTTCTTTTTGGGAACAAGTTCGGTATATACATCATTCTTTTGGAAAAAGATCACCATCAGAACAGAAGCAGGCCTATTCTCCATAGAGAAAAAAAGAAAAAGGATGCTTCAGTTCAGTTCCTCATCATTCTAAGGGCAAGTGCTTGAAGCTCACCCAGATCACAGTTATATGGTCTCTTCTTAGGATAACCCTGGAAAGAAAACCCCTCTCTGCTTTCTATTTCTTGCATATTCATGCTATCGGCACTGTTGAGTTCAACTGACTCAAGTGAGCTTTGTGGGGAGATTGAATTCATGTAGCTTGGATAAGTTGGAATGGAAGGCAGCCCAGAAAGGTTTCCTTGCCACTGACTCTCCATGTTATGTGAATTCATAGCATTTTGAGCCAGTTGAGCTTTAACTTGCATTAATTGAGCTTGCAGGCATGCCACCTATGAAATCAAGAAAAGAGAATATGCAAGAAGATTAGGAAATGGTTGCATAACGGTATCTGTATGTCGGTTCTTGTTAAAGTAAAGCCAATCAAAAACAAAAGGAAACTCGGTTGGAAAAACAAAAAAACTCTCGAATACAAGATCTGTAGTATTAATTTTTTTCAGTAACTGTATCATTGCCATAACTCATCTGTAATGAAGAAAACCCGTGAAAAGGAAGCAAGAATAAGGGAAAACGGAACTCGAGTCAAAGAATTTAAGAAGTTTGATCTTTCCACAATGAATCTTAGCCGACAAGCAAAAACTTTTAGAAATGTTCAAATTAGAACATGGGAAAATTTTTGTTCTAACTATGAAACCTTCCTTGAAAAGAAAAAAATCTTCTAACCTGTTGTTGCAAGGCGAAAATATGAGCAACGCAACCATAAACAGGATCTCTAATCCTTGCTTGAGCCTCATAAGCAATGGTGACAACCGCCTCATAACGATCATGAGCTGGGATATGCAACAATAACTTGGACACATTGCTAGCACCAAAAACTTTATGAATGGCTGCAAACCTTGCAGGGCCTTGTTCGGAACAAAAATAAGGCGCAAAAATACAGTCAGAGGCGCATTTTCGTCTCAGAAACTTGCATGCACCACAAGGGGAGCCAGTGGCAGTGGCAGTGGCAGAGCCAGATGATGCCATGGCAGAGTACAGAGAGAGAAAGAGAAAGAGCTATGAGGGAAGGGGAAAAAACAAATATGCAGAGAGTAGCTAGAGATGGAGGAAGAGGAAAAATAATCTTAAAATTTTCAAGGCACACGAGTACACTAGGAAATGGTGCTAAAAGAAAATATGGGTTTGGGGAGGGCTGGCTGGCTAGGCGAGAGAGTGGGGCTTTTTGGGGGGGTCCTTGAGGGGCACAACAAAAGGGGGTGGTCTTATAAGAAGTGTGAATGGGGGACATCGTAGGCCTGTATGTACGGTTCTGAGGGAACATTTATTAATGGTTTGTGCAAAAATGGGGATTGTATTTTAATGGGTTAGACCAAGTTATGTGATATGAACTTTGGTTATATTATTTATGAGAAGTTGTGTTTTTTAATACAACAAAGTTTGATTTTTGGGGTCGGGTTTTAAGAAAAGTTTGTAAATTTCCTTTTTTCCGCCGATCGCCGCACCTTGAAACTGCCGCTCTTTGTCGCTTTGTGGGCGCTGCTCCTACTGCCACCTGACGGTAAAGCCTACCGACAACCACTAGGGTGAATTACGACAGTGTTTTTTGGTGCATTTGGTTGATGTTGTTGCTGTGTTATGAGAAACACTGTTTGTAGTATTATTGTTTGACAATCAGGTATCACCCTTTGTTTCAAAGATAATCATTTTAATTTCAGTTTTGCATAAATGATTCTAAACGAGTTTTACATTTTAATTTGTATAATATGGGAATATTGACATTGTGGGGTCTTTCAACTTCAAGCATGACAAATCCATTAGATTTTTTCATTATTCTGAACAACTGTTATACATTTTCTTTCTTTATATTTTTTTTTTTTTTTTTGCATCTCAATAATGGCTCCTTTTACTTTGAGGCAAGGTGAAGCAAAGGAGATATTTTTTGCTTTTGGTGCTGTTTGGACTTTGGAAACATAGACATCGACTTAATTTTAGCCGGTTCATGAAACTAGTGCCCCTCTGCCTGCTAGTAATAAAGTTGAGTTCACCCCCGTGTACATGTATTTGTCAAACGAGCGACAAAAGACGGGGCAACAGAACAAAGGGTAACCTACTTCCAAGTGAGGCCATCATTTTTTCCTGAAACCCTAGAAGGAGAGAGCCCAACAAATGAATACGCGGTATGCTACAAGAGCCCTGTGCAAAGGAAAGATCATGGTTTTTGGAGAATCAAACAGTTAAAACGTGCAGGCTTTGGCTTTTGAGTTAAATTGCACAAATCTTCTGTGGGATTCGCAGACACAAGATATAACAAAAACTATTATGCGTGCAGGGCATTATTCTGGACAGCAATATTTTCACCATTTATTGCTGGACCAGAGCCATCGAAAGTTCTCACTTTTAACTCGATACACTCACCACATGCACTTCATTCTCTTTGGCATTCCCTCTTAACTGCGAAACCCCTTTTACACTTTGCAACTTTTCTTGTCCCCCATGATCCCAAAGGTCTGTTGATTCAATGTTTCTTGTCGCCAATGCACGTTTACTCTCCATGAATAACAACAAAATAATTTCTCAGTTCAATCAAAGATCCAAGTTGTAGTACATCCAACGGAGATTCCCATGATTGGAAAATTGATCCAACGTAAAGTTGGACCAAATTGCTAAAACAAGTTAGCTTGGCTGATTGCTAATCCATCCATCCATTGAACATTCTCACAAATTAATGAGATCAGGTTTTCCTCCATTCTAAATAGGAGCTACCAAAAATGTGGAATTTTATCTGGAAAACATAAACAGAGTTTGGATGGATCATTAATTGTGATGACAATTTAGAAACTGGCAATCAAAACACAAGTCTCTTTCGCAGGACTGATTGTTCAAATGATTGTAAAAGGATTATCTCATCCAAATAATAAAGAAAGAAAAGAGCCAAATGGTACAGTACACGTTATCCCCCATTGTATCTGTACAATCTTCACAAGTAAGTATCCTTTTGAATTCCACAAAACAATATAGTATAATAACAATCCATTGCATTTCAGATCAATTCATATGCTAACAAAAGGTAACCTAAAAAGATATTATTATGTTTGCATCCGCCATCAGCAGACGTGGAAATATATC
This sequence comes from Theobroma grandiflorum, assembly GCA_036013995.1. Taxonomy (NCBI): domain Eukaryota; kingdom Viridiplantae; phylum Streptophyta; class Magnoliopsida; order Malvales; family Malvaceae; genus Theobroma; species Theobroma grandiflorum. Next base: position 11,591,034 of record CP142130.1, on the reverse strand, counting down.
AATCTACCCAAAACTGCTGGAACCAGGAATAAAAAAGGAGTGGCGCGTTGCCACAACAACAGCCGTGTAGCCCAAATAAACATGTACAGAGATAAAGAAAGCATAGCTGGGTTAAAGGTTCGTCACTCCCTAACAGAGGAACATGGCAGTTTGCACCAAAAAGCACATTCCACTGTCATACTCCTGACTTCATCTTCCTCGCCAAGCCTCCGCCATAACTAGGCTTAGCATTGACATGGAAAATTGCAAATCATTTCTAGCCACTCAACGTTACCAGCATTTATACTTTTTAATACAAGTTACAGCGTCATCCACGCACATGGCTCACGTGCACATGCAAACTAACAATTTCTATATCGGTAATAAGATATCTCTTGTTTATAACATATCTGGTGGAGGAGCTGAGAGTGATAAACAATACCCTTTTGTTATGCTCTTCGTGTCTTTGGTAAGTGCTAGCAAACTATAGATACAAGGTGGAGTCCGACTTAAACTGGTCTATTTAGAGATGCAAGAAATAGGCCTAAATTCTCAACCTGTGACAATGTGCGATAGAACTCTAGGCTCTTCAACGTGAAGCTACCAGTGCTTGTCATATGAATACACCTTTAAACTCCATAAATGTCATGCACATTGAATTTGCTCACGTTGTAAGGATGAAAAAAGCTGGATTCATTACCATTTAATCCCACCATGTAGGGCGAAAAGATCACGGAATCTTACAAGATCAAAGTTGCAAGTGTTTTTCCCTAATTTACAAACAGCGTTCACATTGATAATAGACAAGTTAAAAGATCTCCAACTCCAAGCCAACCCCAAAAAGAGATCTTATCAAGACCCAGCCTTCCTTCAGAAAATCCAAAATAAGACCAACTTCAATCTTTTGGCATTTACAGATCGTGACCTTCCCCAAAGTACATATAAACATCCATCATCTCCCCTCATCTCTTATGATGAAACCTCACCTTCAACAAGAACTGCATCTTAACCTGTCCATAATAACAAAATGCACATGGTAAGTGCAAAATCACATTAAAAACATCAAGTGCAACAATAAATAACGATGATATAACTAGTAAAAACAGGAGCAGCAGCTGTGATAGATTGATAGTAATAATAATAATAATAATAATAATAATAACACAGTCCAATCAGGTTCAAACAAAGGCCATTTATTTACACCCAGAAGGGTATATGTCAGAGGCTAATTCAAACTAAGCCATTTAGTCTTTCCTCCTGAAGAATGCCTACAATTTCTTACCTCAAACCTTTTCAGGCATTTTCCAACCCTTAGATTTCCAAGGATTAAATCCATTGTTCATTTAACTCGAACCACTTCTTTAGAAGAGAAAAGAGGGAAAATAAAAAGACCTTCGAAGCACCAAAAACAGAATATGAATGATGGCGTTTTTTGGGAAAGGGAATAGAGAGAATTTGGAAAACGTATATTTGCCCTTCTAACAACCATCATATTTTATCATGCATAGCTGGATATGCTTAATGCACATTGCAAAGAACCAAAGGTCTAACTCATTTTCATACACCAAAGGTAGACAACACATCAAGTCCAAACTGCAACTCTAGTTAACTACAACGAAAGATTTTGAGAAATTTAACCACAAAAATGTAAGAACTTACTTGAGCTGTGTTATAAACAATGTATTCATTATACATCAGCTCAGATGCCTTCACTTTGGATGAAACTGGCTTGCCACAAGGAACAATAATGTCATCCTTCCACTTCACAAAGTCAGACTCCTGAGGTACTTTCTTGCCAAGGCCTTTTGTAGAGTGCTTTCCTTTTGGTAGCTTTTCTATATACTAAATGTGAATAAGAAAAAGTAAGCATAGAGAAATATTGAAGAAATGCCAAGTTCTCTATCCAATGGCAAAAAAGGGTAAACTAACCTTGGCCTTTGTTAGCTCGTAGACTTCCCCCAAGGCAACTTCGCTGAGAAGCATTAGGCCCACAGGACTTTGTTTATGAGTATAGCAATACTGAGCACTCTTGCTGACCAAATCAGCAAAGTAAATCCCCTTGCCAAACTGGAATGGAAAAGAATTACAACCATTAGTCTTGCAAAAGAAGTGGATATCACATATGCAATGATGTATGAGCATTCACAAAACGAGGATGTAAGAGAACCATGTAGCCAGTTGCTGGAGCTTCTGGAGGAGCTATTCTCAGTCCCTGGCTAAGTATTCCTACAAAATTTGTCAACCGAGAACCTGCATAGGAGAATATCTCATAATGGTCCAATAGATCTCAAAAACAATAGCATCAGGGAAATTGTCCCAAATTATAGCCATTTGCATCACAGCAATGAATCTCTCCCATGTAAATAAATAACCACTTACCATGCCAGAGAAGCATTCTGTTTATAAGCTTTTCTCGATAAGGAGCAAACTTATCAAATTCTCCTTCTCTTTCAAGTGAGAATACTTCTTCCAGTTCAAGAGTCCAATCCTGGCAGTAACATATAGTTGCAGTAAATATTTAATGCAAATTAAGCCTATTTAGAGAGGGAGAAAAAGAAACAACAAACAATAAACAAGCCCATAACCAGTGGAGTCGGAGCTTGTCACTCTCACACAAGAAAACGGACTCACAGTATGAGTAGGGGCATGAGTGGTAAGGAGATATTTCTCGATCAACCGATATTCTTCGCTATCATGAGGAAGGGGAACAATATCACAATTGAGTTTCTTATATTTCTCATAAAGGGAATCATCACTGTTATTGTCAAAACCAACTATTCTTGAGGCTATTTCAATGTCTTCAAGAGCTTCCAACATTTTCACCTACCATTCTCAAGCACAAAGGAGGATCACAAATTATTCTTTACATGGAAAGATGAAATAAACTGCAAAGTTCAGTTAACGCTTCTAAAAAGGTATAACATTTTCAGCAAGAGTTTTGAGCAAGTTTCAACTCCTACTTCCTGTCTTCTGCATACAATGTATCAAAGTGCAATAACCATAGATATCTTACTAATATCCACACTTTTAGAACACAGCAGCCATGAAGTCCAGTAGCCAATAACATTTTTCCTATTTTCCTTCTTTTTATTTGCAACAGTGTTCTCTGAGGCTGAAAATAACATCCAACTATTGAGTGCCAGATAAAGTGTAGGTTCTATGTAATGAAAATGTTATTTACCAACAGCACAATGCTACAACCAAACGAAGAAAAAGTCCAGCTACAAGCTAGAGGCATTGCTATTGACAACCAATTCACAAATTAAACAAAAAGCTACAACCTAATTACTTAATCTGCAGCCAAAGAGTTGAGATGTCTTAAGGAAACAGCATAACACCCTTTAGTATTTCAGGGGGAAAAAATATAAAAGGTAATTAAGTATCGATCCTACACAAGAATTTGTTTCTGAATTGAACATGTGAATGCCAATGTTCAAAACAAGACACAATGGGGACTGCTTGAAATAAATAAATGTTTAAACACAACATACAGGTACCAAACAAGTAAATGCAACTAGGTACATCCCAGTAAAAGAAACTGGCTACTCCACTTTATACAAAATTTGAGAATCAGTCCCCAAACAATTCAATACAGCATAAATTGGCCCTATTTCAGGTGTAACATAATTTTATAAGTTGCACTAAACATTTCAAAGGAAATGAAAGCAGATGACTTACAGGGAGGCAGTACCCTTAGTCACAAGTGAATCGCACGAATACACAACAGGGTCAAAAATCAGGAAAAGGAAATAAGATGGAGAATCTGTACCTTAGACTTAAAATCTTCATCCCTTATGACATGTGGATGGATAGAAGGAATAACAGTAAAAAATCTGTTACTGGCATCAATAATCAAGCTTTCTTTGACAGAAGGATCATAAGCATTGCTATTCAATAGATTTTGTATCTCTGTTAATGCCTCAAAACCTGGGCCAAGGAGATATGGTTACTAAAATTTTACTCTGCATATGCAACAGAAATTTAACTCCTATAAGGCAACAAATAAGGATGTTCAGCATAATGCAGAAAAATAAATGAAATTTTTACAACTACGCACCCTTCTGAATATTACTTTTGCTAAGCTTTCCCAGTGGCATTTCAGACATATTAATCTCGAACTCCATCATAGCAGCCCTGCATCCAAGAATGGGTCTTTCAGACATCTAAATAATTTCAGACAGAGTAAGAGAGAGGGGAAAGTTTGCTCGGCAAGCGGGCCATTTCCTGTATGTTTCCACATTAAAAAGCATCTTCATCAAATCAAGTAATGGAGGAGGAAGTCGACTGTCTGCATCAGAGTGCTTGTTTTTTGACACCTGTTTGTTAACTCCATAATCCTACAAATTCCGGAATGTGAAAGAGAACTATAAGAAATGAGAATCCACTACCCAAGCAAAGGGCATAATACATTTGCTGAGAGATGGAAAGGAAATAAGCAATACAATATCCAATGGGAAAAATCTGCCAGGCTGCTTCTGGAAATTTTGTTTCTGTTCCCATGCCTCCCATGTATTCCCAGTCTTCTCAAGAAATAAACGTTTGAATTCAGAGATTGCATCTAATTTTGACATCCCTTCTAGTTTGTTTCCACCAATTTTTTCATTCCCAACGCGACCCCATTTACGGAACACGTAACAATCTGGCGCCTTATCTTCTTGGATTATTTGGAGGATGTAATAACTTCATATGCCAAACAAATAGGTGTTAATATTCATTGAGAGGAGAAATAATCCAAAGAAAGCATAAACTGAGAGATTACAAAAGCAAAGGGGCAAAATTCTGTGGCAATAAGTTGATATACAAAACAGAGTCAAAAAAGTAATGGGTGAAAAAGCTGAGTTTCCATAGTAATAAATATCTCAGAGTATTCAAAGAGGATGGGAGGGAGGAAAATGCCCCTCATTATCCTCTGAAGAAGCAGGGAACATACAATCATTACGTTGTATCTTTCAATAGGCAAAAAGAAAAAGCATTCAGCACAAATTTCAAAGCAGGAAAGTCACAGCAAAACATAAAAGATTAAAGAGCCAGCCAAAGAGACAGATGCGCAAAATGCACCTGTTAACACCAGTTGATAGGTCAGACATGTTCAAAGTTGTATTATATATACTTCCCCCATCCTCAAGTATGTGACACGAATCCTGCAGACCAGAAGCTTCATGCACAGCACTTCGGCCTTTTACTTTAACAGTGACCATACTAGAGGCCTCACCAATGGCTTCAACTTTGTACAAATCAAATGGAAGTTTCTTCTGTCTTTTAAAACAATCAACAAGGTAGTCCTCCCTAACGATTGGCAATTTCATCCTCCTGAAAACAGAAACACTTGTGAACTAAAATGAAAGGAACAAGATACATACTCAAGACCAGAAATATGAAGGCAGCTTTACCTTGCCTTCCTGATCTCAGCATCATGACCATCCAGCTCCCCACTCACAACAAAGCAGTTAGTATCTGCAACATGATTTGTTAGGTACCAACCAATTAAAGCAAGCAATTATTAAAAATCCAGCCAGTAAGCACATACCTTTCTTGATCTTGGCATGAACAATACCACCTGCTCCCTTGATTTTGCCCTTCCACTCTTCCTGAGAAGCAAATATCCTCAAGATATGAACACATGTTCACATTTATTCCAAAGCAAACTGAATATAACTTCACTAAATTATAAATATAGTGCGAGAGATTTTACCATGGACTCCTGAGGTAATCCAGCGATAGAAACTTTCAAATCTGCCAAGCTTTCAACCTTTGAAGTTTGGGATTGGCCATTAGCAGCTTGACTTGAAGAAGCAGATGGAGGCAGTATGCGAACAGGTTTTTTTATTTTTTGTGATTTAAACCACTGGAAAAAATTGAGTCAGGGAAAAGTTACAGTTTCATAAACGTATATCAATGAATCCTAGTCAAATACCTTGCTAAGAAATTCATTATTCATTTCATCTGGGACTTTCCATTTCCCTTTAACACGTTCAGGTTCATAAGTAGAGTAAGAACACTTGCTCCATGCTGACAGGTAGCCATGGCAACGGTACATGCCTCCAGAAAATCGAAGACTGCCGGCACACATGGGGCACTTTCCAAGGGCTCCAAACATCATCCCATCAGCACTGGACAAATTATACAAAAAGAATTCTTTCAACTTCAGTGCTGACAATTAGAAGTTTACGTTCATAGCATGGTGTTAATCATTCAGCAATTTCATCAAAAAAATACCATCTAGATACACAAAAATGAAACAAAAAACAATTCGAAACAACAGATTCAACTATCAAGTTTTTGATATAGGTAAAATGTAATTGCATCCATTGACAGATCAAGCACAGGAATCTGCAAAATCATACACTACAGTAAAATAATTCATAAAACATTCATGAAAGTGCTTGACTAGATGATTATAAAAAAGGAAAAACACAATCTCAAAAATCATCGCATAATAAAGATCTTACCAATGATCACGTAAATCAAGTTCTGATCCTGTTGCATCTTGACCATTGGCTTCAAGCATCTCACGCAGTTCTCCTGTTGTCACATGCTTCTTCAAGTCATCTTTCAAAGCCCACAGTTCTTTAGTCTGGGCCTCCATTTTACTTTCCAGATCAGAATCTTTTGGCTTTTTATCCATGAAGTCACTGGTGTTCTTTGTAGACCCAGCCCTACTAGCTGGCACATCACCTTCCAACTTTGTGACTTTTGAGTTCTGATCATCACCGACAATTTTTTTACGTTTTGTGCCAGCTCTGGAGGTTGATCGTAGCTGTTTATCCTCTGGTACCTCAGTTCCTTTGTCTGAAGGGACAACATGATTCAAAGAGAAAGCAACTAAATCAAACTTTAGAGACCACTGTGGCATTAAAATGAGAAAACCAAAGGATAGTTAAACCCCATACCATTCTTCGCAGCAGAAGGAACCTTCTTAACCAATGCATGAACAGTTGCCTGGTCAGCAGAGGAAAGGCTTTCCCATCCAGGCAACTTCTCCACCTGAGTAGCAGGAGACATTTCCATGAAACACATGGCATGATTCCACACCAATCCCTTGGATCCTTGGCCCTTGGGCTTGGTGGATATACGAACCTAACAATATTAGAAACATCAATGCACAAAAATGTCAAACCTCATTTGTGCACAACTAGCATCATCAATGCTGTCTTGAAAAAATACTTAAAATATTAAGAATACCTAAATCTTAAGCAACTGCATAAAAGCTGTCAGCACACACCACAAATGAATTTCAAAATTTACCTCTTGCTTCTACCATGTTCTTTGATATATCAATCTTATTTAAGATCAATTGCAATATTAGGAATAACTGATAAAATAATTTTCATATTGCTATCAAGGACTCTCTAACTCCCAAGAAAATGCAATTATTAAAAAATGTTTCATGTTTAGAGTGGGGATACTAAAAAAAGGGAATCACATCATACACACTAAAAAAAAAACAACATCCTAATTTGTCTGAAAAATGGAAAAATAAAATACTTCATCCTTTGTAAGAAAACAAAGAAGGGTACAAGAGAACTTTTTTTTGGAAGCCAAAGATAGATACTTTACAAGCACATAGATCTCACAATTTGATTTGATTTGAAGAAACCACCCTGAAAACAATTTTGTGAGAGAAAACAAGGGTACAAGACAGGCTGATTTCAAAGATGAAAAATGAAAAAATGTGCACACAACTAAATGCTCTCGGAATGACCTTGCAGAAAAAAAAATAGAGTTATCCTATCACCCCAACCATTAGTAGCATAATAACATATGCACCTCGTCCAGCCCTTATCTCAGAACAATGCTCCAACCATGTGAAACCATTTTTATCCTACTCATCCAGCATCTAATAGCTCATCGTGCTACCAAAATGAAAAAAAACCTTCGATCTCTCCTCACACATGAAGCAAGTTTCTATCACCATGAAATATTTACCGATGCCAAGAACCAAAAGAAGAGTATGTTCACTGGGTCCTTGAAGCAGACTTTCAACCTTATACACTTCCACACTATAAGCCATTAATTCATAGATTCATTTTACTAAACCACAATTCAGCAACTAAAGTCAAAACCAAGTACATAAAAAGCATAAATAGATAAAAAAAGCATTAAACATAAAAATCCACCTCTTCTTTCATAATCTTTTGGCTACAATGCTTGCAAGTAGCACGAGAAGTTTGTGAAACTTCAATAGCATATTCCATAGCTGTAAGAGCGACAGCTTTTGTATTTGCAGGTCCACCGTCCTCCACATAGTTCCTAACTCCTTGTTGATCTTCCCATCGAAGTGATTCTATGCCTTCAACATCATCAATGCTACACAATAAAAAGATAAAGAGTTAAACTCTGCATCTAATAGAGATTATCTTACGGAAATCACAAAAGACAATTGGAAGAATACGTACGACTTTATCTGGTTTGCTTTCCTTAGCACACAATTGGCATGGTTCCACATCTAATTCACAAAACAGACAAACATAAGTACAAAGTTAGAAGATGCAAGCATCCATAATAATGCAATGAGTAAAATTTATGTAAAAGGTAACAAATAACAACACAAATATGAAGACATTGAGTTTTACAAGTACATGGGAGTGAAAGTTGATGCCTAAGTTTTAGATTGAAATTCACAAAAAGAAAAGATTAGGCAAACAACTAAGCAATATCCCACAAACCCAAATGAGAATTGCAGTTGCATGTACTTAACATTCCCTGAATTCTCCTAAAAAAGAAAGACCCCCAAAAAGAAAATCAGTGCAGAAAGAAACAGTGGATAGAAATGTACGGGCATGAAGCCATCGAACTGAGTGGCAGGGACCATTTTGCCGAGCCTAAAGACCTCCTTGTCGATGGTATTCTTGCAAGTTTTGCAAGATGATCGACCCGACTTGGCATACTCGGCTTTCCATGGCTTTGGCGGGTTGGCCATTTGCTCTCTCTCGTTTCTGTCAAGAACCAGCAAGGGATTAAAGAAGTAGATCGCCTAGTTGCCAGTGTGGGGTTTTCTTTAAGTATTTATAGTTGTGGGAATATAAGAGAAGAAAATGGAAGTGAATCTTCAGAGACACGGACTGAGAGAATCTGTTTGCTTGGCGTCTCTATTACGCTTCTCTTCTCACCGGGTTAAAATAAAAAAATACCCTTTGTATATGCCGCAAATGAGCTCCATGCCGTCTCCACGGTTTTTTTTTTTTAAAAGAATGTTTGGTCTTCTTTTTTTTTAATTTAAAAATTGTTATAAAGTTTTTTATAAAATATAATAATTTTTAAAATTAAATTAAAATTATTTGATAAATTTATTTTTTATAAGTTTTTTTATAGATAAATTGTTTAGTAAAATAATTTATATAAAATTTATTTTTTATTAAAATTACCATAAAAGATATTTAATAAATAACTTTCTATTAATAATGAATTTCTTTATTCAAAATAGAAAAAATTAACTTTATTTTTATCTATTTAAAATAAATTTTTAAAAATATAAAAAGTATTTTTATATAATATAAAGTTTATAATTAATAATAAATCATAAAAAAAGAGTTTTATAAATCAACAGCACACGTTGTAACTTACAAGGGAAATGGCCTAATACCAACCCAAAACAAATCGGTATGATATTATATTCAACTTAAATCATTGATATATTAAAATTCATTCTTTTTATATTTTTTATTATAAAAAATAATTAAAAAAAAATTAATCATAATAATCTATCTCTTAGATATTGATTTTGTAACAATTTTTTTTATAGAATACTAGAACTTGGCTTAAAACTGAAATAAAAAAAATAAACATAAAATAATTTGAAAAAGATTAGGGATTTAGATCAAGCTATATGATCATATCTAGCAGTATCAACTTCATGACAAAAAAGAATGAAAAAAATATATCACCTAGGGTTTTCGAAACTCAAAAAAAATAAAAAAATATAAAATAAAACAGAAAAAAATACATGAATGTAGTTTTAATTTTTTTTGCTTTCGTTCTTCTTAATTTTTGTAAAAACAATAAAAACCCTTGACTTGTAGAAAGAGAGGGAGATCAATAGGGAGAGAGGGAGGGAGTATTTTTTAGAAAGGATTTTTTTTAAAAAATATATCTCTCCTAATAAGCTGACGTGTTTTTAAAAAAAAAAAGAGAAGAGAAAGCTCCTAATTAGAGTTTTTTTTTTAAATTCTTTTTTTAAGATTTTATTTTAAATTAAGAGCTTTTCAAGAAATCCTGTTTTACCCAGCTTCTACTTTTAAGCAATAGATAAGTTAAAAATAAGTCAAACCAAACAGGCACTTAACAATGTTATCACGGGCTTTTGTCAATTACTATCGAACCTGATCCATTGGCCATGGCCTGGTTGCCTTTTCTTGTCTTTTAATTTTTTTGGTTATCGGGGCCAATAATATTTTGCCATGTCAATAGCATTTTTCTATATTACCAATTATGTATAGTAGTAGTATTATCTTTAATTTAACTTTTTTTATTTTTTTAATTTATTGCAAATATTCATTCAACTTTTAAGATGGTATGTGTTAAATATTATCTGTAATCAAAACAAATCATATCTTATCTACATATATATTAAAAGTTGTTTCAAGAAAAGGATAATTGAAAGGTTAATTACTAGTCCCGTGGGCATGACCAATTGAAACCTTGAGACATGCTTGTTATCCTTGAAAAAATGAAGATTCTATTTATCATTTTATCTCCTTTTGATATTTTTGTCATAGATTTTGCTGCTTCCTTTACTCTTTCCATCTATGTTTTTCTCCACTTCTTCGATATTTACATGATTCTAGAATTTTCTTCTTCCTTGGTTTCAATTTTTACTCTTCCTTTACTCTATCTATCTTTATTTTGTCTATTTATTTGTTCTCTTTCATTTTCATTGTTCTTTGATTTTCTGATTTCCATTCCCTCTTTTGCTCTATTTTTGGTTTTACTTACATTGTTTTGGTGAATTTTTTATTTATTTCAAGGTAGCTATTTCGATATTTGACAACTGCATCTTTCCATCTACATAGATTTTTCTTCCTCCTTCATTTTTTTGACTATTCCTTTACTATTTCTATGTCTGTTTTCTTTGTTTCTTTGCTCTTTACCTTACTGTAGAATTATCTACTTACTTTGTTTCATTTTCGACTCTTCCATGACTCTTTTTATCTTTGTTTTCTATGCATGTTCAATCTTTTTTGCTTTCATTGTTATTTGGTTTTTTTATTCTCTTTTCTTTTCTTTACTTTAGGTGGGTCAACATTATGGATGCATAACAGACTATTATCAGTCGATTTAGCATTATTAATTATTATTTATGAGGATAAAATTTGCTAATGGGATATGTTTTTGGATATCAATTAGGATACTTTTTTCCATATGGATCATTATTTTTTACTTTTGGCCTTATCTTCATACTACATTGATTACTTCTTAATTAATAAAGTTCATTGTATTGCTTGATATTCAATTACTATTAATGTAGGAATATTACTAATTGACCATTGATGTGTAGGCAGATGTATATAAATTTTTTGTTAGTGTTGGGAAATGGGCTTATCTTTTCGGATGAATATTCCGTTCTCTTTCTGATAGAAAAAACTTACCTTACGAATCGTCTTTTGTGCACACGACAATTCTTCACTTTTGTAATTATGGAGCGACTACTAGAGTCTTCCACAAGAGATTACATGTTCCAAAACCCTCTGGCCTGTAATGATGTCTCAAGAATGAAAAGAAAAGAGAAAAGAAAAGAGTTTTTGGTTTTTCTGACTCACAGAACAATTCATGTTCACTTTTGATTGTGTGTAAAAAGTCAATACATCTGTTTACTATTTATAAACTTGTTAGGGATATAAAGATAAGATATTACTTTTAAATTTAAATGTAATTAATCTTTATTTAAATTTAAACAAACTAAATTTAAATTTCTATCTTATCTCAAACGTCTTTTAATTATTCAATTAAGAAATATCAGAATAATATCCAATATTAATTAATTGAACATTTGTTAATTGTTTATAAATAATTAACAAAGTTGCATGCCATATGGATGCACCACATTTAAAGGAAACATCTTCCATTCATACACATTAGCATCAACTTATACCAGTCTCAGTTTAACTTATTCCCCATTCATTGTTATACAAGGAAAATGAAACATGCAACCAACAAGAAAATAAAGGTACTGGTGAGTAGTGAGATATTAAACTACTATCTTACTAACATAACACCATTCAAGTTCTCGTCATACCCCAAATCATTTTAATCACATAAGATTTTGCATCTTTAATCCTTCTTACATGTAAGAGTTATGCAAAATCTCCTTATGTGTCTAACCTCATGGTTATATCTAATGACTAATGTTTTACAACCGCTTGAGCATTGAGTTATAAACCATGTATGTGAGATGGATAATGACTTTTCCTTAGATAATCATGTCAATCTATTAGGATCTGATTGCTTTTCTAGCCATGTTCAACTAGATCATATCAGTTTTGACCTTTGGAAATCATGCTTGTCACAACCCAAATTCCCAAGCCATGACCGGCGCAAGGACCCAATGAGCATAGCTCACTAAGCCCAAGCAAGCCTATTTTCATTTACTTTACTCCACGTATGATCGTGTGAGGCATCCACATGCAATGCGCCCATTGCACACAAAGCCAAATTTCAATAGCATTATAGATAATAATATACATGCACTATACCAATCATGTATTTAGCAATTTACATTGCACACACATATTTACATTGTTGAGTGTATTCACAATACAAAAAGACCCACGACTTCCAGCAGAGACATTTACAATAAAAACGGGCAACTATTGAATGTCAGATATCTACCAGGAGACGAACTACAGTGATCCCGCGATCTAGGATTCTACAATCTCATGATCTGAAAACATGAATTTTTGAAAACGGTGAGTATAATACTCAGTGAGTGAACATTAGGTGGAAACAAGCAATAATATTCAAGAAGGATTTTAAACCATGATGCACACATTTGGAATAAAACATTTTTGATCCAATTTATTATCAAACCCCTTCCCTCAACTCAAATTAATTTACAACGAAGGAGTATTCAATTTTATACATATGCATACAGATGAATACAATATCCCACTATCTCACCAGCTCATGTGCAACCCCTACATTGCGCACATAGCTAGAGTTATCGTGTGCATCCCCCCACATCGTGCACAAACAATATCACTCAATCTCACTAGCTCATGTGCAACCCCCACATCGCGCACATAGTTGGAGTTATCGTCTGCATCCCCCCACATCGTGCACAAACAATATCACTCTCCATATCTCTGCACCCATCATCACCAACATGTGCTCCCCACATCGTGCACATGTACGGTTATAATTATCACACAATATTATTGGTCAATACATATCACACATCAACACATATATATAGTAGCATATTATAAAGCAAATGAATTCATGCCTTTATGCATATCACAATTCACACATCAAAACATTTTTATCAAAGGCTTGTTTCCAGGCACGTATTTTTAGAAATTCGAATAAAATCATTCAGATTATCCATTTCGATACACGTACATTTCTCAAAATAATTTGAAATGCAAATTCACTCACAGTGTCGAAAATCCAGATTTCGGGTGCACTCGGATTAATAGTCCTCAGGCGCAATTCCCTTGCCTTTTTTGAACGTCTCACCACCTTGACACAGAATAAAATTAAAGAATTTACTATATTACCCCTAAGCTAATATAAACTAATTTAAATTGCTAACGCATGATACGCAATTGCAAAAATGCATCCGATTATCGCTTTAACGCAGTATTGATTAAATTTGACCGTTCATCCGATTAATTGAAAATTATATCCAAATCATCTCCAAATTAATCCATTTCTCCTCTAATATCTTTATTCACTAAACACATTTCGAATATCTAATTTTCAGCATTTAAACCCTTCAATTTCTTTGGATAAAATTTGGTCATTACGGTGCACTTACACCGTAATGCTTCCTAATCAATTTTTTTTTTCTAAATTCTTCATTTTTCCAATTCATTTCATTTCAAATGAAATGAAATCATTTCATTTTCTAAGCACAACTTATGATTTTTGGTCTTGCAAGATTCATGCGGAAATCAAGTTTTTTTCTTACGGTTTTGCTTACTAACATACTAACCTATCTCTAAACACTAACATAGTCTAAAATCAAGTCAATCCAACAATCATTCCTCATCCATACCCATTTTTCAGAATTGAACTCATCATGATATCTCAATATTCAACCATGGAAATCAAGAACAAAAGCATGGGTATTGTAGATCATAAGCAAAAGTGAAGAATTATTACCTTTTTCACTTGATTTTTCCTTGAAAATCATACTTTTTCTTGAATTTTTAGCTAGGTTTTCTTGTTTTTCCCTTTGTTCTCCTTTCCTTTCCCTTAAATCTGGTGTGTGTCGAATTTAGAGAGAGAAAATGGGTTGAAATGGCTGATTTTTAAGCTTTAATAATAAAATAAACTAACTTGCCACATGGCATAATGCCATTGGCCCTTTTTTTTGACTTTTTTTGACTTTTTCTTCCAATTCTTTTCCACCACTTGATTAGTCAAAGTCAAGATATGATCAAAAGATGACCACGGCTGGAAAAATATGTTCTGGTGATGCAAAATTACGGTTTTGCCCTTGAGATGATAAAATTACGATTTTACCTCTATACTCCGAAATGTACCGGAATCACATTATTTCTACTTTTCAACCTCAAATAACATTAATATTAATCAATATTAACCAATTGGGGTAAAAATCTTTTCAAAAAAATTCCAGTTTAGTCCTCTAGTGGTAAAATTATTATTTTGCCCTTGTGCTTCAAAAATACCGAGAATCACAATTTTTCACTGCTAAACATCATTTTATACTCTAATAATCATAATTATATTTCATATAATTATTCTTGGTCCAATGTGATCAAATCTTGGCTAAAAATCTCCATTTTATCATCAAATGGTAAAATGACCGTTTTGTCCCTAACTGGTCAATTTTCTCGATTGACTCCAAATTGGACCTTGAACTCCGAATCACTATTATAAGCCATTCTGTGGGTTTCAAAATTTTCAAATTTCTCTTAGAATTTCTATTTGAGCTAGTTCAAGGTTCGATTTAACTTAATTGTACCACTAGGTACAATACCGGCTTTTAACAAATTCGACAGGGTCTCATAATGCTAAAATAGCAACACTAAATCTTAACTTCATATCATAGATCCAAGTCGCAAAAGGTATAAGATTTCGACTACATATGTCCTTAGGGGTCACATAGTGATGAAGCACAGATCTATTCATTCACTTCCTTCCATTGGTCGACTAATAACACACAAAGTATGAAATGTATGTTATGGTGGATCTTCCGTTTAGGGTTTGTCATGTCAAAATCACTATACAAATCTCAGTCCAATCTTTGCAAAAAGGATTGACTTGATTCACCTAAGATTCAAATTCGGCTATCACTAGCTCCATAAAGTATGGATAATCTCCATGTTTGACTCTTACTAGCCTTATCTTGACTCCAAGTCAAGGTGACATTGCTAAGATCCTTTCTCATAACTTATGTGACAAGAAGATCACAAAACACTTGGTACCTTGTGATCATTTAAGTCTCATCCTACACGCTACCACACTGTTAGGGTGATTATCCTACGTAAGACGAATAATCTATAAAGCCAGGTGACAATAATCATCTTAGATATGTGTCTTAATTAATTAACAACATTTGATCAAAGAAGTCAACACAGACTTAACTTATTAATTGTTTAAAAATAATAATACTTGAATATTAAATGCGTAAAACCCTAAACCTTAATATGCTTTGGGAAAGCATTTCTAGTAATAGGTTTAATGAATCGGTATACTAACGTATCAGTTGTGGCAATGTGCTTCAACACAACAAGACCTTGTGCAATGATGTCACGAATGTAATGATAGTGAGCATCAATGTGTTTGGTTTTTCCATGGTACTTAGGATCCTTTGTATAAGCTATGGCAGTTGTGTTATCGTAATAAAGTACAATAGCTTCCCTAAGATGCCTTGCAATGTCCAAACTTTGCAAGAATCTCCTTAACCAAACCATTTCTTGTATTGCAACGCAGCATGCTACATATTTTGCTTCCATAACATATAAAGCAGTACAAAGTTGCTTACTCCAAGTGATAGCTCCACCTCTAAGTATAAAAGCATATCTTGAAGTAGACTTTTGATCATCTTTATCACTAACGTGATTAACATCACTATATCTAATCAAATTTAGACTTTCACCTTGATAGAACAAAGCCAAATTAGTGGTTCCTCTTAGATACCCTAGTATCTTTTTGACTGTAGCCCAATGGGCAATCCCAAGATTATTTTGGTACCTACTGACCATACTAACTGCAAAACATATGTCCAGTCGAATACACATTATAGCATACATAAGACTTTTAATAGCATTTGCATATGGTACATTCGCCATTCGTTTTTTTTCTTCTTCAATTTTAGGACATTGTTCCATGCTAAGATACAAGCTTTTCTTTATTAGAGTTGTAGGCTCAGAATTTTACATCAAAATCGCTCTGAGACCCTTTTAATGTAATTTTCTTGAGATAAACTCAAGAATTTCTTAAAACGATTTCTTGAGATCTTAACCTCGAGGATGTATTCAGCTTGTCCCATATCTTTCATCTCAAAAGTAAAAGACAACCACTTTTAAGTGGTGACAATTAACTCCGTGTCATTCTCAATTAATAGGATATCATCCACATATAATAAAAGAAAAAAGAACTTATTTCCTAATCTCTTTACATATACACAATGGTCATTTTCAATCATGATAAAGCCTATGGAAATGATGGCTTGATGAAAACGAAGATGCCATTATCGAGATGATTGTTTTAAGCCATAAATAAAATGTTTCAAGCGAAACACCTTGTGTTTCTTTCCTTGGGCTTGAAAACCAATTTGTTGATTCATGTAAATCTCTTCATCGATTTCTCTATTAAGAAATGTAGTTTTAACATCCATTTGAAACAATTCTAAATTGAGATGTGTCATTATAACTAGGATAAAGCGAATTGACACAAAGCTCACTATAAAAGTAAACATCTGCTCATAGCCCACACTCTCTTTCTAAGTATAGCCTTTTGTCACTGAATGAGCCTTATATTGGTCAATTGATCCATTTATTGTGCACTTTACCTTTAGAATCCATTTGTTTCCAATGACTTTGAGCCCAGGTGGAAGGTTAACTAACTCTCATACTTGGTTTTTAGTCATGAATTTCATTTCATCTTCCATAGTAGCAAGACACTTCTCTGATGATGGTGAGTTTAAAGCTTCCTTATAGAAAGATGGTTCATCAACATCCACAAAAATACCTAAAAAATACTAACCTTTTATCTTGAATCATTTACAAGGTATTTACCCATTTTCACTTCTTTACAACTATGAATCTTGGTGGAGCTCAAGTGATGTACTCCCACTGACCTTAGTAATCTCTTAAGATAAAATATGTTTCTATATCCATTTCCTCAAGTTAAGATACACTTTCTTAAGGCTCCTTCATCTCATAAAGGTCAAGGTTTTTTTTTAACCTCACCTATGCTTAGGAAGTCATCTTCTAGAAAGTCAACGTCACGAGATTCCATCTCAATTAGCCCTTAATCAAGGTACTCCCCATACATCTCATAACCTTTAAAATGTTTTGAGAATCTAATAAATACACATTTATTAGCTTGAAGGCCAAGTTTCCCATATTTATGAGATGAGTGATGTGCGTACCTTACTAATCCCCAAAGACATAAGCTTTCCAAATAAGGCTTACTCTTATTCCATAACTCATATGGAGTTACAGGAATAGATTTGGAGGGCACACAATTGAGGATGTATGTTACGGCCAAATAAGAATCCCCCCTAAAACTTATTGGAAGGTTAGCTTGTGTCATCATTGGCCTATCCATGTCTAACAAGGTACGATTCCTTTTCTTTGCAACACCATTTTGCTACGGAATTCTATGTATCGTTAACTATTGACGTATTTCTTTTTCTTCACATAATTCTTTAAACTGATCAAATATTCACCACCTCTATTAGTGTGAAAAACCTTAAGTTTCTTTTCTTTTTGATTCTCAACCTCTACTATAAAACGTTTGAAACAATTCAAAGCTTTAGAATGGTAAGACAATTGAAATTTGGATCAATATCATGAGTAATCATCTATGAATGTAATGAAATAGGATGTGCCATTGTGTGCCTTTACATTCATAGGTCCACAAATGTTTAAATGGACAAGTTCTAGAAGATAGGTGGCACTTTTAGTCTTCTTAAAAAGCTTTTTGCTAGACTTACCAACAGGATTTGAGTTACATGTAAGAAGTTTAACTTTGGCAAGTGAGCCCAATAGCCCTTCTCTAGCCAATCTAGACATTTTATTTTGCCCAATATGTCTTGATCTAGCATGCCATTTTACAAAATCATTCATAACATTAGAAGAAGAATTGGAAACAAAAGCAACACCATTATTAGAATCCAAATCTAACATAATCAAATTGTCTTTATAATAATCATGACCAAAAAATATGTCTTCAAGAAAAATAGACAAACTATAATTTTTGAAAATAAAATTAAATCTTAGATCCATCAATGCTAAAATTGAAAGTAGATTACATCGTACAGTCAAAGTATGAAGCACATTATGTAAGAGCCATTTTCGCCCATTGTGCATTATGAGTTGGCAAGTTCCCACTCTTAGGACCTCTTCTTATGCTTTGTTCCCTATCATGACAAAGTGTCTACCCATTGATAAACAATAGTAATCTACATATCTTGCATGGTTGCAGGTTATGTGCTGGGTTGCTCTTGTGTTAACAATCCAACCAAGGAAAAAATGACCTAAAAACACATGAAAACACAAATAAATTCTAAAGCGGTTCAGAAACGAACCTTCTTAGGCTTAATGCTCTCTTAAGCAAAATGTCCCTTTTTACCACAGTTAAAGCGTTTCAACTTGGACTTATTCTTTTTCCCACCAAGCTTGTCTTTTCGACGATAGGCAACTCCATCATTTTTGGGCATTACATTTTTAATTTTTCTTTTCTTTTGTTGTTTTTTTCATTGAGGAACATACCTTTTGCGATTTCCAACTTAAGCTATCAAGGCAGTGTTGCAGATAACTTCTCTATGCTCTACTTGAAACTCTAGATAGTGGGAAATGTCATCAAAAGTCTTTATCCTTTCATTGTGTGTTAATACAAGCTTAACATGTCCCCATGAAGACTCAATGAGTGACTTGATAACAACTAAGACCTACTACTCATTTGTGAGATCATAGCTAGCTGCTTTTATCTCTCTTATCATAGCTGATATAGTCTTTAGGTGCTCAGCCATAATGTGCTTGGAGTCCATCACATATTGATTGAATTTAAGTGTCAAGGCAAAATGCCTTATAGTTGTGGTTCCACCATACTTGAATTTCAATTGTTCCCATAACTGTTTGGCAGTTGGGAATTTCTCAAAGTCCCCAATGAGATCATAGTGCATGTAGCTTAACATGGCAAAGCGCACCGTATGGTCTCTTTTATACCAAGTGTCATAGACCTCTTGGTTATGGCGATGCTAAGCAGTGTTTTTAGCTTCAGGTGGGTTCATCTTTTTGGTCAAATGATTGAGCAACTCTTGCTCATTGAGAAAGTACTGAACTTTTTTATGCCAAATATCTAGTTTTTGCCATCAAGTTTGGCACCTTTGGTCAAATCAGCAATAATTTGTTTTGAACCCATATCACATCATTAAATAGGATTTAATTAGGCATATATCTAATTTTTTAATCAATTAAAATTAAAAATTTAATTTTTGCCTATATTACTAGTTCAAAAATTTCACATGCATGCTAGTAATCATCACCAATAGTATAAGCATCAATTAAAATGTCTAATCTAATTTAACATTGGATTATAGGAACAACTCTCATTATCCTTAAGCATGGAACCAATTCCCATTTACTACATAATATAGGGAGTTCTACTAAAGAACCTTATTGATATTTATAGGTGCTCATATCCAAAATAATATTATGTGTAAAGCAAGAGTGAAATTACATCCCTTTACATGGCTCAATATATAATCAATACAAACCTAAATTAAATTACATCATAAGGAACCTACTACATCAATCTACAAAATAAGGATGTTGCGCTTGATTATATGTATTTATTACTTTGGATGATCAAAATCTTCCATATAAATGTCATGCACACAAAAATAGCACCAAGTATGTCATAATTTTAAGATGCTTCCAAAAAAGACTACAATAATCTCCTCAACAAAACACCTTACTTCTGCAATAATTCTAAAAAAAGGTTGGAGGAGTCAAAAACAGTCTCTCTTAAAAACCAGTCTCCTTTGACAACATTATTGAGATATATAATCACCTTATTCTCTTTTTGTATACAATTTTACTTAACAAATAAGTAAAATATTACAATCATACAAAATATACTCATATGGTATATAGCATTTTACAACATATGTATGATAACTTTATTATATAGAGTTATTTTGACACATTTTAGAGGTTTAAGTAGTTAGATCTTTAAGATTTTAGGTTCGAATCATAGCATTTTAAGTATTTCTAGTTTAAGTTTGATTACATGTTGAGTAATTAATTTAAGTTATTTTAGTTAAATTTTATGTTATTTTGTTTTAAATTATTTTAAGAGTAGTTATTGCTAATTTCTATTATTGCTTTTGTAGGAAATTTGATGAAAAAGAGTCATTTGATGAAAATTAGTGCAAGTATGATGATAACTTCATTCGTATATGTTTCGGTATTTTGACCATATCTCTCTCTACAAAACTCTAAATGAGGTGATTCTTAGACCATTAGAATTCTAAGAAGAAGGGATACAATGTTTTTGTTTACCAATTTGCCCAATTCTAATTTAATCCTGGTCAAAATATTTGTCTAATTTGGAGCACTGCAACAATATGCATGGACTAAATACAATGCGGTATTTGGAGCATATCTTTCAATCAAGAAGTCTAATTCTTAATCCATTGGAAAGCTAAGAGATAGAGCTAAAACTTTTATGTTTACCACTTTCCCAATTCAGATCATATTAGGGTGAAACTCACGTTTGAAGTTGATAGACCACTATAGTAATGGGAGAACAAGACTATAGCGTTGATGAAAGGAAGCACACATACAATTTTCCAGAGAGCTCAGCGCCGCAATGCTAGAGAAGAAGTGTCACAGCGTTGGGCAATTTTCCAAAGATAAAAAAAGTTGACAAGATTTTGGAAATTAGATTATTTGGAACCTATTTAAGGGATCATATCCAAAGATTTAAGGGGGAGGCAACAAGCAACTATTTTGGAGATTTAAAACAAACAAGTTTTGTTAGGTTGATTACATTAAAAAGGGTTCAAACCCAAAATTAAAAGGGATTAATCACATTAAGTCAAAAATTAGTGAAAATGTTCTAGAAAAAACAAGAATAACATAAGGAAATTGCCCAACTAGCCAAAAATCCAAAAAGGCCAAAAAATGAAACATGTACAAAGCCTTTACTAGGAGTACCTTAAGACCCTAGCAAAGGCCACCTAATTCACCACTAGCTATGGAATGCATCCAACGACTGGCAGAGAATGAACTCAGGGAAATTTCTAAACCCTTGGTCGTTATAAAAGGAAAAAAAGAGGCGATTCTAAAAAGAGGAGAAAAAACCCTGAGATCTCTCTTTTAGAAGCTGTAATACACATGAAACCCTCTTGTAAAGAAAAACCCTAGAAAAAAAAGTCAAAAACCCTAGCATCTTTGTCAACTTAAAAAAAAAGCACAAGAAACAAACAAAATAAAAAGTGCGAAAATGGTAGCTTTAGAAAAGAAGGAAGTTTAGAGATTTGATTTTCAATGAGTTTCCATATCAGTAAAAGGTTTTTTTTATAAAAAATGAGAGAAGAAAGACAGACAGCTTAAAGGCTTTCTTGTGAAAGTGGCATTTTTAGGGTCATAGTAAAAGGGTAAAAGTGCAATAAGCATTAAAGGCTCTTTAGAGGGCAGGGGCATTAGGTTTCAACATATCAGTAGGTAATGAAGGCAAAAATTTTGAAAGTGAGTTGATAATTCTATTTTATAGAATTATTTTAGTCCAATTTTATTATTAAATATTAGCTAAGTCTTTAATTTTTAATTATAATTTAATTATTTTTAGTTATTTTTATAATTAGTTTATTTTTATTAAGTTATTTTAATTTTATGTTTATTTCCTTTAATTTATTTATTATTTATCAATTTTATGTTTTTGTAGGAATTAAAGGAATTTGTCTTAATTTTGGAAAGTAAGGTGTTTGAACGACTTAGAATTTGCTTACAAATGGTTCAGTTTTTTGCCTATAACTGCTTATGCAAAACTCCAAATAATGCAATTCTTATGCTATTGGAAAGTTGAGAGATAGAGTTACAACTTTTATAAAGATCACTTTGCCCAGTTCTTTTTTGAGTATAGAAAAAATCGTGTTAGAAAATGACAAGATTTGCTACTGCGAGAATGGCAATCTTAATGTTAACAATTGTTGTTTGGGCCTCATTACACTTTTAAACCCAATAATTAGAATTAGTAGGTTAACTTAGGGACTTATAGGTTAAGCTTATTAGTATAAATAGGATACTTTAAGAGAAATTAGGGGAGAGAACCCTAAGAGATTCAATAAGCTCAATGTTGAGGTTGAAGCTTGGAGAGTATGGTTGCAAACATTTGTTTTGTTTTCTTCCTTAGCTTTTATTTTTCTTGTTACTCTTAATGGTTAAACTTTACATATTTTTATTTATCTTTGCAATTTTGAGTAGCTCATTTTATTTTTCTAGGATTGCAATTGAATTCATATGTAATCTGAATTTTTAAGGTATTTTTTACTTATCTTTAACGAGATTTGAATTGTTTATTTCAATTTGTTCTTAATACTTTTAATTGCCTATTCACCAATTAAATTGATTTAGAAACCTAAAAAAACTTGGGAAAGGGAGTTTAGTGTAAACTAAAATTGAGATAACATATGATCATATTAATTGATTTGCATATAGGATAGAGATATACCTATAGGCCATAAGTAGCTAGATTAGAACATGAACTTAATGAATCTGTTTTAATTTCAATTCACATAGAGATATAATGTCTTGGTTAAAATAGAGATTTTTATAAGACAAGTCATGAGACCCTTATAAATAATTGAGGACTCTAGATTCGCATTTCAACCCATTGAAATAAGTAAAGGAAGAGAGGTAAGACTTAGATAAAGTGTGAGGAATTTTATAATCCTAGCCTTGTTTGATTTGCATTTTACCCAATTATTTTGTTGCTTTAATTTTTAATTAAATTTGTTTTAGCTGAGTAATTTTTAGTTTAACTAGAATTTAGATTTTAATTATTTGAATAAAACTAAATTATTCTAATTTTAATACTTAGTAAAATTTTAGATTAATTCTCTGTGGGATTGATAGTCTACTTGCTTATATACTATATATTCAATACGTGTACTTACGTAGTAAAATTTAACTAACATAGGTGCATCTTGTTGAGAGCTGAGTGAGGATAAGAATCAAGCCCACACAACAAGGTCCAAGCAAGTTAGGCTTAGTTTTCTTTGGGTTATTGAAAACCCAAACAAGTATGGATTTGGCCCTTTGATTTTGCTTTGGTTTTAGGTTGTTTTTATAGGTTGGTGTTTTTTATTTGATTTTCTTTGTTTAGTGATCATGCAATACTATTTTTTCCATAATTTTTATTTTTTTTAAAATGTGAATAAAATATAATAGTTAATCATTCAAAATAATATGTGTTGAAAATATAGATACGTAAAAAAATAAAATAAAATAAATAGATATAGTTAATGCAAAAAATATATAGAATGTTGATGCCTAAAAAAGAGAAAATAAGATATTCATGTTTTGAAAAATAGAATCTTTATGTTTTAAGAAGTAGTATGAGAAGTCACAATCCCGGGTTAATATTTTTAGGTAAGGGATTTTATTAAAATCCCACCAGTATGATGGGAAGGTTTTAATCTTAAGTCTCAATTGTTGACTCTAGTAGTTTTTTATGATAATAAAACAGTCCCACTCATTTGTATCTAATATTTTCGCTTGAGTGTGCAAAACAAGATTTGTATGCAAATAATAATTAAACCATTCAAAGGCACATTCCAAAAGTCCTATAAACAAGGAGCCATATTTGATCAACAAAGAGGAAGTCTCTTAGTCTAATTTTAAAGGGTATTAGTCAACAAAAATTCAAAATTGGAAGTTGGCAGGTTCAAGAATATGTGAGAAACAAAAGCAACTTTGTCGATCAAGAAATAGGTTAGTCGACTAAGAGCTTATTATTAAAAATCTAGACTTTGAAACAGAATTAACTTAGTTGACCAAGAAGTAGGTTACTCGATTAAGTGCTTACTACTAGAAACTACAACCGAGAGACAGAAACGACTTAGTCGACTAAGACATATATTAGTCAAGTAAGAGCATTCTGTCTAAAAATTTGAATTGAGCACTAGAAGATAGATTAACGGCCAGATTTGGTACAAAACTATTCCCAATTGTTAAAAACTATCTAACACTCATCAAAGTTGATTTCTCAAGTATAAAAGGGACTTCTAACGGCTAGAAAAATAGTTTTTGACATTATTGAACGCTTCCAAGTGAAAAAGAGCTCCAAAAATGGAAAAAATCCTTTGCACCTTTATTGCACTTCACTCCTATCATTTAATTTAAGATAAGCATTTCACTTTGTACCACTTAGATCAACTTTGTGATCATAGGTACACACTTATTTCTTTTCTTCTTGTATACTTAGAGTGAAAGAGTCACTCTAAGGGGTTGTTCAAGCTTGGATAGCTTGATTGTATGTATAGGTTCTAACTTAGCCTGCAAAAGTTAGGTGTTGGGTTTTAGTTTATCTCGTGAAAAACCATTGTAAAAGTTTTGGCTGAGCCTGGTAAAAGCCATTGTAAAGCTTGGTGAAAGCTTGTGAATTTCATTGTTCTTAATGGATTGGGTTGAAGAAGCCTTAGTTGAACAATTAAGGTAGTGGATGTACGTCTTGAACCAAACCACTCTAAATTGTTGTGCATTGTCTACTCTATTTTTATTTTCATTACCTTTTAAGTTATTCCCTCATCTAACTAAGAGCCAAAAAGTGGTATTCATCCTTCTTCTAGCACATTTATTTGGGACCAACAAGTGGTATCAGACCAAGTTCTCTATTTTTAAAGTCTAACATTCTTTGGAAAGATCCATGGCTTTTCAAAAATTAATAGTTACTGAGGGACAGTCCACAAACAAACCACCTCTGTTTGATGGCTCAAATTACCCATATTGAAGCACTAGGATATCAATATACATTAAAGCAATAGATTATGAGATGTGGGACGTCATAACCGATGGACCTTTTATTCCTTCCACTTTAAATGTGGTTACCAACGAGTTAATTCCCAAGCCAAGGTCTAAATAGACCGAAGCTGAGACCAAAAGAGTCCAAACAAATTTCAAGGCAATCAATACACTTCATTGTGCCTTAACTCCCATTGAATTTAACAAGGTATTAAGTTGCACCATAGCTAAACAAGTGTGGGATAAACTTAGGATTATCTATGAAGGGACTTTACAAGTAAAGGAGTTTAAGATAGCTTTCCTCACACATAATTATGAGATGTTTAAGATAAAATCTGGTGAAGATATCACCAGCATGTTGGATAGGTTCACAAATATTACAAATAAGCTTAGCCAATTAAGAAAACCTATCCCTGAACATGAATTAGTAAAAAGACTTCTTAGAAGCCTACCTAAAACATGGAAACCCAAAATGACTACCATTAGAGAAGCTAAAGATCTAAATGTCATCACACTTGATGAAATATGTGGATCTCTCCTCACTCTCGAGCTGGAACTAAAGGAAAAAGAAGAAGAAGGCAAAAAAAAAAGCAAAGGAAAAAAAGAAAAGCATTGCATTAAAGGCAACCACACTTGAAGAAGAATTAAAAAATTTGTCTTGTGATGATGATGAGGAATTAGCAATGGTAGCACGAAAATTCAGAAGATTAATGGGACAAAGAAATAGGAGGCTAGTTAAGAAAGGTTATAAAAGAGAACAAAATTCTTCATGGAAAAACAGAAGCAAAAATGAATCCAACAAGAAAAAAGATCTCAACTGTTACAAGTGCAAGAAGCCTAGCCATTCCAAGTCAAAATGCCCCCTGCTGAAGGAGGAAACTCCTAAGAAAAATAAAAAATCGAAAAAGGTAATGGTGGCTACTACTTGGTCAAACAATGATGCTTTAAGCGTTGTGATGAAGATGAAAAGGTGGAAGAAAGAGCAAACCTGTGCTTAATGGCAAAGGATGATAAATCTGGGGTATCTCCATCTCATTATGATATTTCTATTGACAAATTACAAGATAAGTATGAGTGCTTTTATGATGAATTTGAAAAACTCTTTTCAAAATACAAAACTTTAAAGAAAAGGGCAGCTTCTCTTGAAAATGATTTGAAAAAGATAAGAGAAAAGTTCACTTATATTTTTGGGCAAAGAAATTTTCTGCAAATTGAATTAGAACATTCAAAAATAGATTTTGAAATTTTGAAATTGGAGCTAGAAAATAAATATGAAACTTTGTAAAAAACAATTGATGAAAACATAGCTCTTAATGTTTGGAAAAAGAAACATCAAGGATGAACACATATTAGAAGAAAACAACTAATAATACTTCATCTTGATGCTATAATTGTGGAAAACTTAGACATTTATCTTATGATTGTTTTAGGAATAGAAACCTGCCAAAAGCAAGAAAATTTTAGGCTTTAAAAGAATCTTACATTGCAGCTAACACTCAAAGACCTATCAAGATATAGGTACTCATTAAGAAAAGCTAAAATTCTATTTTGTAGGTTGAGCTGAATTTAAAAGACACACATTCAAGAGCTCAACTGAAGGAAAAGTAGCCTTGGTACATGGACAGTGGCTACTAAGGCACATGATTGGGAATAAAATGTTATTTGCTCAACTGGATAAGAAAAAAAGAGGAACCGTAATTTTTGGTGATAATTCAAAAGGTAAAATCTATGGCATAGGAACAGTTGGTAAGAACTCTCAAGCTCAAATTAGTCATGTGTTGTTGATTAAAGGTTTGAAACACAATTTATTGAGCATTAGTCAATTATGTGATAAAGGATTTAAAGTATATTTTGATTCCAATAAATGTGAAGTAATAGATATAAGCACAAATAAAGTTTCATTTATAGGAAAAAGGATTAAGAACATGTTATATTCCTCGAAGATCTTGAGAAAAATTATGAAACATGTCTTATAACAAATGAGGAAAATGATAATTGGCTATGGCATAGGAGGTTAGGATATGTAAGCATGCATACAATCTCAAAGTTAAATAGAAAAAATTTAGTTGTTGGACTGCCTAATCTTAAGTTTGAGAAAAGTCAAATATGTGATGCTTGTCAACTAGGAAAGCAAGTTAGAACATCCTTCAAAATTAAAAAGAATGTGTCAACCTCTAGACTTCTTGAGTTGTTACATATTGATTTGTTTGGTCTAATTACCACAATTAGTCTAGGTGGCAAATCATATGAATTTGTGATAGTTGATGACTACTCTAGGTATTTTTGGGTCTACTTCCTTGCTCATAAGAATGATGCACTATCAGCTTTCATAAATCATTGTAGGAAGGTTGAGAATGAAAAAGGGTTAGCTATAGTTAGCATTATGAGTGATCATGGTAGGGAATTTGAAAGAGATGATTTTGAAAACTTTTGCAATGAAAATGGGTTGGACCATAATTTTTCTACACTTAGGACACCTCAGCAAAATGGAGTTGTAGAGAGGAAAAATAGAACATTGAAAGAAATGGCTCAAACTATGCTTTGTGAGAATAATCTACCTAAGTATTTTTGAGCTGAGGCTGTGAACACTGCTACTTATATCCTTAATAGAGTCTCAATTAGAGCCATGATATCAAAGACTCCATATGAACTCTACAAGGGCAGGAAACCAAACCTTTCTCACTTTAAGATCTTTGGATGTAAATGCTTTGTTTTGAACAATGAAAAATATTCACTCAGAAAGTTTGATGCAAAAAGTGATGAGGCAATATTTTTAGGATATGCATTAAACTCAAAAGCTTATCAAGTATTCAACAAAGATCTTTAACTATTGAAGAATCAGTTCATATAGTTTTTGATGAATCTATTACCTTACAAAAGGAAACTCATGTTGATGATGATGATGTAGAAAATCTTGAAAAGCAAATGAATGAAATGAGCTTAGAGAACAATAAGAACAATGAAGAATCACTTAGAAGAGAAACCAAATCTCCACCACTAGAAAACTTGTAAAAAACAAAAATTCAGCCTAGTGATCTTCCAAGAAGTTAGAGATATGTAAAAGATCATCCACAAGAGCAAATTATTGATGATATCTCTTAAGGAGTCAAAACTAGGAGAGGTATAAGAAAAATATGTGAGTTTCAGCTTTCATATCTCAAATAAAGCCTAAAAGCTTTGAAGAAGCTAAAAAAAAAGTTGGATAATGGCCATGCAAGAGGAACTTGATCAATTCAAAAGAAACCATGTGTGGTCATTAGTCTCTAGACCATTAAACCACCATATTGTTGATACAAAATAGGTGTTTAGGAATAAGATAGATGAGCAAGGAAATGTAGTTAGAAATAAAGCTAGGTTGGTAGCACAAGGATACAACCAAGAAGAAGGCATAGACTATGATAAAACTTTTACATCGGTTACAAGGATATAAGCCATAAGGTTACTGCTTGCATTTGCTTGCTTTATCAATTTTAAATTGTTCCAAATGGATGTAAAAAGTTCATTTTTAAATGGTTTCATTCAAAAGGAAGTCTATGTTGAACAACCACCACGATTTGAAGATTATGAAAAACCAAACCATGTTTTCAAACTTCACAAAACCTTGTATGGATTGAAACAAGCTCCTAGAGCTTGGTATAAGAGGCTCGCAAAATTTCTAGTTGAAAAAAGTTATGATCATGGTAGTATAGATACAACTTTGTTTATCAAAAGACATTTAAATGATTTGATTGTTGTTCAAATTTATGTGGATGATATTATTTTTGGTGCAACTGATGAAGCTTTGTGCAAAAAATTTGCTGAAGAAATGCAGGGTGAGTTTGAGATGAGCATGATGGGTGAACTAAGCTTCTTTCTTGGACTTCAAATCAAACAAAGTGAGGAAGGAATCTTCATCAGTTAAGAAAGATACATTCAAAACATGCTCAAAAGGTTTGACATGCTGAAACTGAAGCAAATCAGCACACCAATAATTCCATCCACCAGACTTGATATAGATGAAAAAGGAAAGGATGTTGATCAAAAGCTTTATAGAGGTATGATCGGATCACTACTTTGTTTAACAGCCAACAAGCTTGATATCCAATTCAGTGTATGTTTATGTGCTCGTTTTCAATCTCAACCCAAGGAATCATACCTAACTACTATTAAAAGAATTTTTACATACCTCATAGACACACAAACTTTAGACATGTGGTATCCTAAAAAATCATCTTTTAGTCTAGTTGGATATTCTGATACAGATTTTGCTGGCAACAAAACTGATAAGAAGAGTACTAGTGGAACCTGCCAGTTTCTAGATAGTATGCTTGTGTCATGGTCAAGCAAGAAACAAAATTCAATTGCTCTCTCTACTATTGAATACAAAATATGTTTCTCTAGGTAGCTGTTGTACTCAAATCTTATGGATTAAACAACTAAAAGACTATGGAGTATCAATGCATAACGTACCAATATATTATGATAATACAAATCCAATCAACATTTCTAAGAATCATGTGTAGCATTCTAGAACTAAGCCTATAGAGATTAGGCATCATTTTGTTAGAGATCATGTAGTGAAAGGTGACATTAAAATTGAGTTTGTGAATGCTCTTCAACAACTAGTTGACATCTTGACAAAACCTCTAAATGAGGAAAGATTTTGTGAGATTAGAAGAAATTTAGGTATGGTTAGTATGCAGGAACTTTAGGAGATGATTGAGTTCTATCCCATAAAACAGTAGGTAGTTAGTAGACTAAGAGACACATTTAGCTAACTAAGAACATTCTGTCCTCTTAAATAATAAGACTTAGTCAGCTAAGGGTAGGAGGAATAAAATAAAGAAAAAAAATATCTACCCGGTGATAAAACAAGGAAAAAAACTGCCTAAGCAAATAACTAAGTTTAGAGGAAAATTTTCAAATTTTGAAAGATGGAAGTTACTGATTGTATTTAACTAGGGGGAGGCAGAAAATTTTTTAAGAAACTTAAACTGCTCTCACTGTATTTTCTCTACATTTTCTTTTTCCTGAAACCGACCCTTGAAATTGAAATCTTCTCTCCTCAAACTTTCGAAACCCTAAGTTAACAAATTTCACAAATCAAATGGCTAAATCAGAATATTCAAAAGAAACTTTGAAAAAGAAAAAAAGGGAAGTGACTAGTAGAAAAACGTTCACAGGCTGAAATCCAAAAGAAAAAGAAGAAAAAGACTTTATCCAATTTTAGAATTAAAAAATCTAGAAAAATACTAACCAAGAAAGTTCACAACACAGAGAAGAAGAAAGACTAGGGAACAAGGATGCATAAAGTTGAGAAAAAAGTGGCTGAACTGGAAAATATAAAAAAAAAAATGCCATCTGAACCTGCTGTTGTAAATACCTCTGCGACTTTAGTATTGCACCAGTAGGACAAGGTGCTGAGGGTTCAACTTCCCAAACTAAGGGCCATGAACCTAAAGTTAATCAACCAAGCAAATCCCCTTCTCTTGAGCCCACTGAACAAAGATGAATCTAACTAAGGTATTAACGTACTTGGCTCAGTTGATGAAAATCTTCCCTCTGAACCCTATCCTCAGCCAGATTCTCAACCATCTCCTCCTAAATCTGATAAGGTTT
Source organism: Theobroma grandiflorum (assembly GCA_036013995.1). Taxonomy (NCBI): domain Eukaryota; kingdom Viridiplantae; phylum Streptophyta; class Magnoliopsida; order Malvales; family Malvaceae; genus Theobroma; species Theobroma grandiflorum. The sequence continues at coordinate 11,560,075 of CP142130.1, read as the reverse complement.
CAATCATGGGCCTTTTTCACCAAATGGTTCAAAATGAGCAAGCTGAAAAAGAAGCAGCAAAAGCTCGGCAAACTACATCCGCACCAGCTTTTACTATAGAAGGGCAATCTGGGAAAGAAAAAGAAAAGGCCACTGCAGCTTCACAAACAAAATCCAAACCACCTGGAAAAGGCATCAAGACCATGGCCACCAAGACCAAGTTTCTTAAGAAAAGAAAATCCTCCCGGCTAACAGATAAAACTAAAACAACAACCATCTCCTCTCTTCAGAATCCAGTTAAAGTTTTTGACAAGTCTTCGCATGAACCTTCACCACAAAAATCACCATCACCAGCCTCTCCTCAACCCCTCAATGTTTACCTTGGAACTCTTGAGTCCACTCCCTCTGCCTCTTTAGAAAAGTGAAGACCCTTTAGGTTGATTATTCCAAAAAGGAAAGAAGTAAAAAGAGAAAATAAATTAAGAAAAAAAGTTAGGAAGGAGGAACCAAAAAAATAAAAAAAAAATTAGGGTAAAGGTACTAGAAGTTTAGGGGAGAAATGAAGTAGACCTGAACCAAGGGTAATTTAAGAACATTAACTACTACTTTTTGTTTTCCTGCTGTTTCTGCCTTGCTAACAATTGAACATTTAAAGTTAACCTTGTTGCTTAGTTTCTTGTTTGAAAAATGGGATGCTGTTATATTTATATTACTTGGATGTTATTGAGTTTCTACTATTGTGGTTCTGTTGTTATTCAAAAGTGCTAATACTGGGCTATTATGCTGGTAACTAATTTTTGTCATGATATTGCGAATGGAATGTTTTTGCAAACATACATGGATGATGGTCATGAAGTATTTGTAGGAAAACTGATGGTTTAGATGAAATCTAGAAACAATATGCTGTTGACAGATAATTAATTGAAAAACTGATAATATTATGTCAACTAGTCATCTCATATTGTTTGCTCTATAAGTCTGCATATATATTCTTTTTGTTTTGTCAAGGGTTAGAATATACAATGTCAATGTCTATATAACATAAATAAAAACCTGCTGGAAAGAATGATGAAAAATATGCACACACTAAGAGGGAGCATACACTTAGGGGGAAGAAACTCTCATCTTGTGCAGAGCCAAAATGAACAAATAGACATTGTGCTTTCAATCAAGGAATGTTTTGTCATCATTAAAAAGAAGGAGATTGTTGACTCCAGTAGTTTTTTATGATAATAAAACATTCCCACTCATTTGTGTCTAACATTTCCACTTGAGTATGCAGGACAAGATTTGTATGCAAATAATAATTAAATCATTCAAAGACACATTCCAAAAGTCCTATAAACAAGGAGCCACATTTGGTCAACAAATAAAAAGTCTCTTAGTCAAATTGTAAAAGGTATTAGTCAGCTAAAATTCAAAATTGGTAGTTGACAGGTTCAGGAATATGTGAGAAACAGAAGCAACTTAGTCGACCAAGAAATGGGTTAGTCGACTAAAAGCTTACTACCAGAAATCTAGACTTCGAGATAGAACCAACTTAGTCAACCAAGAAGTGGGTTAGTTAACTAAGTGCTCACTACCAGAAACTACGACCAAGAGACAGAGATGACTTATTCGACTAAGACATCTATTAGTCGACTAAGAGCATTCTATCTAAAAATTTGAACTAAGCACTGAAAGACAGATTAACGGTTAACTTTGGTACAAAACTGCTCTCAATGGTCAGAAACTGCCTAACACTCATCAAAGCTGATTTCTCAAGTATAAAAGGGACTTCCAACAGCTAGAAAAGCAGTTTTTGACATTATTGAAGGCTTCCAAGTGAAAGAGAGCTCCAAAAATAACAAAAATTCACTGCACCTTTATTGCACTTCACTCCTATCATTTAATTTGAGATAAGCACTTCACTCCTATCATTTAATTTGAGATAAGCACTTCACTTTGTACCACTTAGATCAACTTTGTGGTCATAGGTACACACATATTTTTTTTCTTCTTGTATACTTAAAGTGAGGGAGTCACTCTAAGGGGTTGTTCAAGCTTGGATAGCTTGATCGTATGTATAGGTTCTAACTTTGTCTGCAAAAGTTAGGTGTTTGGTTTTAGTTGATCCCGTGAAAAACTATTATAAAGGTTTTGGCTGAGCCTGGTAAAAGTCATTGTAAAGTTTGGTGAAAGCTTGTGAATTTCACCATTCTTAATGGATTGGGTTGGAAAATCTTGGTTGAACAATCAAGGTAGTGGATGTAGGTCTTGGACTGAACCACTCTAAATTGCTGTGCATTGTCTACTTTGTTTTTATTTTCATTATCTTTTAAGTTATTCCTTTATCTAACTAAGAGCCAAAAAGTGTTATTCACCCCCCTCTAGCACATTTATTTGGGACCAACATCAATATTTTAATCCAAATAAAATGCTTTTAATAAAAAAATGTTAAGAAAAAAAATAACGATAATAGTGCTAAATATATGGTAGAGAAAATAATAAACATTGGAATTTATTACGAGCTATCATTGTATCATTTAAATGTCATGATATTTAGATATATTTTGTACACAAGTTAAGGCCCCAATGATAGGACTTTTTGAAGGAGCTTGCGAAGGTGAGTTCCCTTGGAAATTTCCTTAGATGAAAAGATATCTTTGAGTCCCACCAATATGATCAGAGGGTTTGGAAATGTCTTCAATAAAAGGCTCTTGATCGTATTAGGGTTTGCATTCATGAAAAAAATTATTTTTACCTATAATTGATTACTTCGATGATGTTATTTGTTTGATAAGCTTACAAAGGCGAGTTTTCTCGAATAATCCCCTAAGTGAAAGAATATCCCTAGATCCTACTAATATGATAGGCAAATTCGAGAAATACCTTTAATAAAAAGTTTTCATTTGACATTATCAAGAATTATGCCATGCATTTCAAAATTGCATAATGTGTATGTCATACTTGTAACATTGAATAAAATATTTTTAAGTTGCTAATAAAATAAAGAAATAGAAAAAATAAATAATGATCGAGGAAACATAATAATAAAATTAAAAATTAAGGTTTAAATAGGATAACATATGATTAAATAGTTCTGTTCGTGGAATGGGCGTGACGAAGGTGTTAATCCTTCCCTATGCATAACCGTACTCCCAAACCCAACTCTAAAACTCGCAGACTAGGTTATTGTTCTTTAGACAAACCTAAAATCAATTTAGGATCTTGTTGAATAGAACGAATTCAATAAATGACCAATCACACCTAGATAAAAAAAAATTATTGGCAACTCCTCAAAATTTTTCATGTTACATGTAGTGACAAATTGGGGACTCCATTAGGGATTCTTTGAGAGTTGAGCCATTAGTTAATCATAAGTTATCCTAAGCCTTAAATAATTTAGTATTTCTTTTAATCTTGAGCATTTATTTTGTGCATTATTGTTTGATGCATTTATTGTTTCATTGTTGTTATTTTATTACTTTTTAAATAATTATAGAGAGTTTAGGATAAAAAGATGTGAGACTATCAATCAAAGGTTGATACATTCCTTCACACACAGGACACATTTTGCAATCATGCATAAGCCTTTTACTTGGGCTTTGTCCTTTGTTAAGAGGAAGTTTAGTAGTTATGCTCTCATAAGGTGATAACCTCTGCACGGGCTAGTGAATATTCCCACTCGGATTGAACTTAGTTTGTTTAAAGCTTGTAACGGGTGAGGACCAAGGTGCATTAGTAGTTTGAATGGACGATAGTAAAGAACAATTTGTGCACTTTTAGCTCCATTCAAACCCAAACTCTGCATATAGAATTTCGTGAACAACCTTTCTTAGATAAAGCCTTACTTGTGAGAGAATACCTGTGAATTAGGCACACATGAAGGAACTTTTTTCACACTTTTTATTTTAAATTTCTTGGCACACAGTAATAAAAAGTATCATGGAATAGATAGAGTCTAATGACGTAGTAAATACTCATGATATTAATTACCATTTTTCATTTTTCTTTCTTTCTTTTCTTTCTTTTCTTTTTCTTCTTCTTTAAGTACAAGTTATTTTAATTTTCTTGGATTTTTTTCACCGTACTAACTTGAATTTATTTTTATTGCCATTGTTATTTTTTATGTGCATGCATTTGCATTAATCATGTTGCATATAGGGAAAATATTGGCTATGCAACAATCTCAGTTACATCCATTACATCATCATCAACAAGCCCATTTAACAAGTATAGGAATGACTATGAGGTGGAAATACAGATGAGACAAGCTTAGCAGATCGAAAGGGATTGTTTGGCCAAAAGGCATGTCTTGACCCTGTTAAAAAAAGTTCACCTCGATCTTAGGTAGAATGATTTTATAGAGATTATAAGTATCTAGAAACAGTGAAGGCGCACCAGCCGAGATAGGTTCTATAACAAGTATAGGAACATTATGGCTTCTTTATGTACACGTGGATGATCAATTACTTAAGGCAATCACTCAGTTTTGGGATCTTTCATGCTATTGTTTCGTGTTCAATGAAGTAGATATGACATCAACAATAAAGGAGTATTCGTCACTGCACCACTTCATATAAAACAAATGCAACTAGACAAGATATATTGGAAAGCCCAAAAGACAAGGCATCGAAGGAAACTGGCCAAGTTATTAGATATCATCATTGAAGAGGTTGATCAGCATTTAAAGAAAAAAGGATATACCAAGTGCCTCCTATAGAGATTTTTGAATGATTATATTAGAAAACAAAAAAAAAGATGAACAAGGTCATTTTGCCTTTGCCTTGGTGATATACAGGCTAATGGTTTTCCTAAAAATCCTAAGTCATGTTGAAGTATCAGTGATAGATTTCTTTGACCAAGTGACGAGAAACATTAATCTAGCTCTTGCCATTTTAGTCAAGACATTCAGGTATTTAAACTATTGGCGTCAAAAAGGTGAAAGGCGTTTTAGTGGGTGTGCCTAACTTCTCACCATATGGATCAAGAGCCATTTCAAGTGTAAAGTTGACAAAGTCTAAGAACCTTTTTTACCATCAAGTAGTCTTATTCTTGAATTCTACAAAAAGTGAGTGGCCAGTTTGTAAGAAAAAAAAAGAATGAATTGCAAGACTTAGGAGATTGATAAGTGTGGAGGTGACTTGAAGAGTTCCTTGAATTCTTAGGATGCAAGTGATGTACAAATGCGAATATGAGCCATAGGGATTAATTAGCTACGCTCCCATAATGGTGCAAAGGCAATTTAGATTCGACTAATTTTTACTTATGACCCATAAGCTTAATTAGCTAGAATTCACATGTGGAGAGCCTAGAACTTAGAAGATTTGGGAAATAGTTCAAGCTTGGAAAAAGACAAGTAAGATGGATCAAGGAAGGTTCATTGATGAGGTCACTGCTGAATATTTAACATGGCGTGCCTAAAGAGTGAAATATGCCATTTGTTTAAACTCCTTGTTGCTCTGGAGCTTTAAGATGTTCTCGTTGAAAATGAGTTGGCTAGAAGAAAGCTTGAAACAAAAATGATGAGAGGAAACGTAGATATGAAGATAAACTAGAAGAAGTAAAGAAAGAGGCATCAAGGAAAGTTTGAAGAGCTTTTGAAGAACGAAATGAGTGAATAAACAAGTTTAAAAGTTTAAAAGCAACATATTCATCTTTGGTTGTCAAGATTCAAGAGATGCAAACCATTAATGATACTTTACAAAACAAAGTACAATTGCTGGAGCTAATCATACAAGAGTTGAAAAGCAATTGCAACTTAATTGAGGCAGCCATTGAAGGTTATACAGAGTAACATTAAGCTGTTAGGCAAGAACACTTTTGGATGTAAGAAGTGGGAGATTTGTATGAGCAAGACCTTCGTAGGAAGTGATATGAAATGGAATGGATATTGATGCACATGAGGGAAGTAGCTTTCAAATAAAGGAGATGGCAAACAAGACTAAAGAGCTTAGGTAGGAAATTCTTCCAAAAGATAAGCTTCGTGAGCATCTAATAGGTCGCCTCAAGATAGTACGAGATTAATATGATCAAGTTGGCCTTTTCTTTTGAAACCAATCATGTAAATGTTTAAATATGGATGTAATTAAATATTCAATTTTATGGATTTGGATTTCTTATGGTAATTATTGTTGGATGGCCAGCATTTTTCCACTTGCATTACAATTGCATGACTCACTTAATAAGGGCATAGAAAAAAAAATTAATATTTATTTGTTGTCATTTGTTTAATTAGTTAATAGAATTCTAACTTATGCATATGAAAATGATTAAATAGCACCAAACTTCTAGAAAACCAAATTGCTCAAACACAACACGAGATTTCACTCAAAGGTGATCGAGGACGAACAATCAAAGAGGATGGATAAAATTGAGAAGAAGTAAGAAGAGATAATGGTCAGTTAGTTAAAGTCCTAGAAATTATATCTACCGCTAAAGGAAAAAGGGTGATGGGAAGTTCTAGTGTACTAGAAGAAGTACAACCATCAGATACTAGTGTGGAGCCTGCATAGCCATTGGGATTTACCCCACCACAGATAAGAAACCTTCAAGTTTTTAGGTAGCAAGTTGTCCCATATCCATTCTTCAGAATGTCTTTACTTATATAACCACCTTTGACCTATGTTTAACTAAGGCCAATTAAGGGAATGGCTCATTTCGATCTCATTTCTATGCCTAATTTGGATGATCCAAAGAAGTAGGAAAAACTTAAATATGGTTCCTTTGAATCAAAAGATAACCCTAAAGCTTGTCAAAAGTATGACTTGCTAAAAGAGAGGTTACGTGTGGTAGAAAGGATGGACATGTTTTGTTCCATGGATGCAATAAAGCTTTGCCTTGTACCAGACGTCGTCATCTCTCTAAATTTCAAAATTCTCAATTATGAAAAATATGCTGACGTTAAATGCATGGTTACACATATCACCATGTATTGTAGGAGAATGGCTACGTATGCACATGATGACAAACTTCTTATCCATTTTTTCAAAGACAGCCTCACAAACATTGTGGCCAAAAAGTATGGCTAGCTAGATCGCAACCGAATCCATACATGGAATGACCTTGCTAAGGCTTTTATGGCCCAATACAAGCATGTTACCGACATGGCTCTTGATCATCTTTCTTTTGCAAAATATGGAGAAAAAGCCCACTAAAAGCTTCAAAGAATATGCTTAAAGATGGAGGAACATGGCTTTTCAAGTTTAGCCACCCTTAACTAAAAAGGAAACCATTGTTATGTTTGTCAATACTTTGCGAGCACCCTACTATGAAAGGTTGGTTGGAAATGCTACAAAGAATTTTGTTGATATGGTAATTTCAAGGGAAATGATCGAGAAAGCTATCAAGTAAGGCAAAATGGAAGGAAGTGAGACAACAAGCACGAAGAAAGGGAATACTTTTAAAAAGAAAGAAGGCGAAGAAGACAGTAAGTCACAAGGAATATTTGTATTCAATCTTAACGAAGGTATGATTACTTGGAAAAGTTTCGAGCAGGAAACTACCATATATTCTATGATTGAAACTGAATACATCTTTGAGTCTAAAGCGATGAAAAAGATAGTTTGGATCAGGAAGAACGATGTGTGATTCCTAGCATTATTGAGCTAATACTTTTGTAATGTGACAACAATGGAATTATTGCGCAAGTAGAGAAACCAAGGTCTCATAAGTGATTTAAATACATATTAAAGCATTACCACTTGATTTGAGAGATTATCAAATGTGGTGATATAAAGAGTGAACATGTGACTTTAAAGGATAATCTAGCAAATCTTTTCGTTAAGGTCTTGTCCCAACATAAACATGACCTCCACATAGAAGGCATGGTTATTATATATATAATCGATTGGTTTTAAAGCAAGTGGGAGATTAACAGAGTTGATACAAGCCAATCGACATATTTTGTAGAAAATATTGACTTTGATTTTATGCATTGCATTAACAAAAAGTTTTCTTTATATATGAATTTACATATTTTCATATGTTTATTACTTCTAAAATAAAGTTCTTGAAGTAAACATACTTTGTATAGGAATTATAATGTGCTATAATTATGAAATTTTCACTGTATGAAAGCATCACTCTTAAAAAGTTCCTTGTCAATGCTTTATCAAGATAGGATATTGGTATAAGCCAAAAGATAAGAATATGTTATGTTTCTTACTTGTGAATTAAGTAATTGATTTCATAGATTAATGTATTAGGATACTTAAAACTAACAAATGAATGCTTGTTATAAAAACAAGTTTACTAAACATTGTCCACCATGAAAAATCCATTTAATACTTTCACTCAAGTGTTTATAAAAGTATTCTCATGTGTCAATTATGTAAATAATTCCTCAACTTGAGATCATTAGGTTCCTTTATGTAGGGATTGCTATATTTTGATATTACTTGAAGTAGTCCTAGTTAAGAATGTACAATGAGGCATATGTTGAGTATAACATGAACTACATAAATATAAATGAATGATCAATAAAGACATAGGATAAAATACTCTTCCCTCCTTAAGTTTTGTTCATAATTATACGCTAGTCTATTAGTACTGAAAATAGACATTCTGTCCCAAAATTATTTAAATTAATAGATACATAAGTTCTACCATCAATCCACCATTAAAGGTTCTATTTATTTAATGATATGGCATTAACTTTATACCATTTTTACCCTTCTGTTTACTTAATTTTACATCTCATCTTCTCCAATGAACAACCAACGCTCCGCTGCAATATTCAAAGGCATTTTCTATTTTGGGTCTGAAAGAATTTTACATTTCCACAAGCACCAAGGACAGAAAGCATTCTAAAATCTTCTTTCAATAGGATGACATACGATTTTAAAACTTTGAACCCATTAACAATCCGCAAAAAGATTGAATTTTCTGGGTTGGACCCTCCAATCGAGCTGCCGTTACTGCAATTTACCACCAGAGAGCTTTTCCTTTCAAGGCCAGAGCTTAAAAAGATTAGTCATCATCTTGAGTCTTGCATAGTTTCTTCTAGGTGTTCTCTTTTTTTGCCCCAATTCTTTGTTGTTTGTTCTTTTGAAGTACTTAAACTAGCTGATCTCTTTTACGATGAACAATCATATACAGCTTTGTGCTTTAAACTTTTTTAAATCAACATTACGACCAAAAAGAGAGGTTTTGGTCTTTCTTTGCTTTTCCAGCAGAGAAATATCACTAGATATTTTTTTCTCTCTATGAAACTAGTTGCTTTTTGAAATAAAGTTTATATTCAGTATTTGTACTTATTATTCTTTTGATTCATAAAGAATAAATCCCCTGAAGTAATACTGCTATACCCAGATCCATTATAAGAGTTGATTGTGCTTCACTGGAACTTCTATCACCTTGATGACAGCCAATATTTAGCGTTTAACTTTCAAGAAATCAACCAGCATCATCAGTTGAAAAAAAGTTTAAGAAAATAGCTTATAGCTAAGACTCTAGAGTATAATTTCCATTCAACAAAGTCCAGCTGAACAATATAAGTCTTGGCTTTGATTCACCCTTCCTGAATTTTGCAGCTACCATAACCTAGTCTCGAGCTTCTGATTTCTTGAACAATTTTCTAGCCATTGCTACAAGTCTCAAATGAATATGCTGCCCTTCTTTGTTTTAGTCTTGCACTTTCCTATGCCTTGTGTTAATGGTGTTAATTAATGTGTGTAAATTATCTAGAATTATGTTGTATTGAGTTGTTTTTTTTTTTTTTTTGAAAAGCTGCTGTATTATTAATTTGAAATGTTAGCTCTCATTGATGAGGGCAACAGAACCCACCAAGAAAAACAGGGGTTGGTTTGGGGCCTTTATGCCTCTTACAAGAATATACAGCACGGCCAAGACATATAGACTCCAAACCTCCAAAAAGAACTGAACCATTGAAGAGGTTACCGAAACATAAAAAAATGGGGTGCCTGTCACAAGCGTATACAGAACCTGAAGCACGTAAGCTCCCCATTCAACAACTTTTCACATACAACACCAATCAACCAACCAGTACACGACCGAATAACACCCATTCGTATCACAGAAGCCAGATCTGCAGCTGAGGCCACCAAGGGGTTGCGGGGCCAGCATGCGACCTGGAGAGATGTCCACATAGGTTCACATCCGTCAGCTCCCTCAAACCCAACCATTGGTAAACAGAACTGAACCAGACCTTACCATTGATTTTATTAAACTTGTTAATGAAGGATTCTTTTTATCAAAAATAAAAAATCTGCAAAAAGAAGATGACTTGAAAAGATGGTTGTCATGTTGATGGTCTGGTTCTTATCATCCACCTAGGAGTTGTACAACTTGATAATAATTTCATGTTTCAATGACTTCGAAAGATGAATCTCTGAATATAACCTGTCAAGCTTCTGTTCAGGCGTCTTCAATATTGACTGGGTGGTTCCACTTCCATGCAACCTCTATTCCATCAGCTTCATCAAATCCCTCGTAAATAGTCTTGAAAGCTCCCTTCCCAGGATCTCAGCGAAATCACAATCATCAGTCGCCTCCATTCTTTCTATGTACAAAGAACTAACCGCCGCCAGAACCAATGAAATCCATTCGAAATTTCCAAAAAAAAAATCACAAAATGAAAGAGTAAAAGAAAAGCCCAAAAAAAAAAAAGGGCAGAAAATGCCATTAGAACCCCAATTGGAAGTGAACGCGACGAGAGAATCTGTTGATTTTCAGAGAATGCCTCACAAGCTATCGAGTGCTGATCGGAATTGGAATCGACGTCCAATGGCCACAATCAAACGCATATCTTTTTCCTTCGATTTTTTCTTCGAGGGGTCAATTATCTAAGTAATTAAAAATACAGTAAAAGACTGCTTTAACAATAAAGAGACTGAAGAAGACAAGGAAGAGAGAAAACAAACAAAGGTAGAGTTTTGGTGAGGGGAGGAAGACTGTTAATTTTGTGTTTTTTGTTTGATGGGAATTTTAGTTATTTAACAAAATTTATTAATGGGTCAAAAAAGAAAATAAGAATAATTTACCCAAAGATGTGTCATCTTAAAGGAGATATTATGTCTTTTAACTGGAGGAATTCACCATGAATGTAAATTATCTGATTCATCTCATTTTTATTGAATTTAAATTATAATTTATATTAATTATCAACATAGTAAGATTTCACACATATTAAAAGATTTTAATATAAAAAATGTAAAATTGAAAATTAAGTTAGACTTAATTGAAAATAAGTATAAACTTCAAAACTTAATTGAATTAGCTCAATTTTGTTAAAGGCGATTTCATAAATAACATAAAAGTTATTCAACTCCTAATAGGATTAGGAATAAATCAATTGCCTATGAATAAGGGGCTTATACTGAACCCAGAAGAACTACTTGTGCACTACTTGAAAGCTAGGAACCTTGAGAGAGTCCGACAAAGAGCTACCTAACCCAGACAATTGATTTTTTTTTTTTTTTCTGAAAATCGACGATTGGTCTTGTCTGTTTGATTTTGCTTATTCACTTGAGAAGTGAGTTGTTGGTGAGCGCCAACCCTAACTAGCACTAGGCTTAGTAATATAAACAAACCCCAAATCATCATTGATGTTATCCTACTTGGAATTCATGTGAATCACAATTAGAGGTAAGACAACTGAACAGCTTCGAGTTTGTAACAACCTAAACTCTGTGGGAAGAAGATTTCGAAATCTTACTATCTTAAAGCTCTTGATTTCAATATCAAAAGCTCAAAAATGCAAACATCTTCTACCAACCAGCTAAAATTAATTTATATTAAACAACCATAGATGATCTTACTTGTGGGAAGAGTTCTAAATTTCCACTAAGCATGTATAATGAATATTGTTTTGCATGACTCTTCTCAGCAGATCATAAGTTATGCTTACAAATTTTGGGTGACCAATTCTCTCCAGTTATGCTTACACATACCCTAATCACCATAAATGCAAGTTGATATGACTATATTTCAAAAAAACAAAAATCATGATATATCATTCTTCTTCTGTCTTTTCCCCAGCTCATTTTTAACCAGTTCTATTGCACCAACGGAGTTTGCATGAAGAGGAACTGCACACAAAGTGATTATTATTGTCATCACTCAAGAAAATAACAAACTTAAAATTATAATTATAATTTATTTTAAGTTTGAATTCTAAGTTACATACCTCAAATGATTTTCCTGCTCTCTCAAATTCAAGCATGCTAAGAGCAACTTCACAACTCTCTGAGACAATAGGCTCAAGATCTCTAGCAAATTCCTCAAGCAGCGCTACACTTTCATCATCTACAACACGGGCACAATGTGGAATTCAATAAAATAACCTAAAGGGTTAAAACAGTAAAGAGGCAAGTTTCGAAAGCGCCAGTCATCCAAGAATCTGTAAGAGAGAGATACAAGATCTCAAAGCTCAACAGCACATATTGCCTATCCCTTATTGAAACAACAAGAAACAATAAGAAAAACGACTTAAGAAAGTCTCATTAGCAACCCTCACAAAACAGACAATTTATGCAGGAGTATTAGCATCACGTGATCTTACCTGCAATAGAACCGAGAGCTTCAGCAGCTTCATGTCTAACCATTGGGTGCTCACTTGCATTCCTGAGTACACTGCTAAGTGCAGCTGAAGCAGCTTTATTTTGCAACTGACCCAAGACATAAGCAACCTGTATTACAGAAAGTTGACAAACATAAAAATCCATCCAGTAGTAGAAAGAAAAACAGCAAGTGACATGAGAGAGGAGACAATTATTTAAAGGAAAATCATCAAACCTCATGCTTCAACAAAGCACTTTTCGCACCCAAAGAATCAATAATGGCAGAAACAGCTTCCTCTCCACCATGATTTCGGAGAGCAAAAAGAGCTGAATACCTCTCATACATGCCTCTTTCTTCATCCAACAGCACCACCCTTAATATTATATTACACCAGTAAATAACCTAAAAAATAAACACAATAAATAGAAAGTTGAATTCATTACCAATAATGAGAAATACCTCAATTTATCAATAGATGAATGAGACGAAGCTGGTGCAGCAGGGTCAACTGACAAAAAAGGTGACTTTTCTGCCATGGATGCTTTATCATCACTACCACCAGACTTTAACTCCTCAATTCGTTGGAGAGCCAGCTCACATGTTTCACGGACCTCCTGAGCTGGGTCTAGAACCAAACTATTCTTCAAAAGAGGAATGTTACTCTCTAACCCAATTGCACCAAGTGCTTCTGCTGCCTGAGGAATAATAACATATCAACCATTTTAGCAAAATAGTTATCATATGACAGACAAAAAAAATACATAACACTAGAACAACAACTTAAACATGAACCAACCTCATGACGAACAATGGGATGCAAAGAAAAATCATTGAGAACTGCTTTCAAAGCAGGGATAGCTTCAGCATCTTGCATTTGACCCAATGCAAATGCAGCTTCATGAGCCAACAAATTTGATGAATCCCTTGTTGCTGCAGCAAAGACTAGACTGTTTAGTTGGGGAAAGACAGCAGGTTTATAATATTAATTCACTAATAAAGTCACCATTTACCCCTTTTTCTTTTGTAGGATTTTCCTTATATATATCAATTATCATCAAATCTTGCAAGTAAACCATAGAATTTTATCCTAAATTAAGTAACTCTAACTTCCATCTATGCATTTTCTACATTGGTTTGGCTTCAAAGAAAGGTAAATAATGCAAGATGGAATTAGCAAAACTATTCGTAAAAATTAAGGCTTGAGTTCACAAGTAATTACTCCTCCGTTTAGCATTAACATATGAAAAAGAAAAAAGCAGTACTATATCTTTAGCATAGTAATTGAAAGAGAAAAAGATAGAATTCTGATATGTAAATTATTAAACATATGGACCTTGAATGAGAGCGTTGCGAGGGCCAGGGCCTTTGAGGTTGCGAAGGGAGAAGAGGGCTCGGAAGCGCTCAGATATGGGCTGGGTGGGGTCAAGCAATCGATCACAAAGAAATTTCTCCATGTTACTGGGCAAGGGCAACCTGGATACTGAAACACTAGATTTGTTCTCGGATACCTGAGAGGCAGATCAAGTTCACTGTTATAACATGAAACAGTAGATGCACCAGACATAGACAAATCTGCAGAGACACATCAGGAAGAAATGAAAGCAGCAAGTAAAAGAAGTTCCACAAGTCACAAAAACATATACTGATGTCAAAGAATATGACACTGAATCAGGATTAGGGCTGACAATCTACCCAAAAAAATGAAAGAGCCTCAAAGGCAAATAATAGAGAAGCCCGTAGTCAAATAAAACTCAGATTTGTCCAAGGACTACTAAATCAAAGAAGCATGTCATCTTCAATATCCTTTAAAAGAAGAGTTTCAAGAATGCCCCTGCTTTCAGAAGACCCAAACCCTAATCCTATTAAAAATCAACTATCATAACCCTGTTAATTACCCGTATAATTTTAAAATTATTACCCTAATCTTAACTTTATTATCTTTTTACTACATTAAAATTACTCTAACCCATTTGAAAATTTATCAACTATCATAACCCTATTAATTACCCGTATAATTTTAAAATTATTACCCTAATCTTAACTTTATTATATTTTTACTACATTAAAATTACTCTAACCCATTTAAAAATTTAATTAAATTAAAAAATTATTAAAATTTATTTCATGGTTACCCAATTACATAAATCCGTTTACATGTACAATAATATTTTTCTACATATTTCATAAAATTAACTATTAATTAAATTAATAAAAACAAAAATAATAAAATTTAAATTTAAATAACAAAAACAAAAATCTTAAACATCAACTTAAATAACTAAAAATCTAAATCAGAGGCTGCCCTGTCCACCTGAAGCTATCAAAAACAGTATTAATATTGAACTTCTAATCTGCAGAAACTTTCAAATGAAGAAATATAATGTTCTAAATCATATCTTTTTCACCTCACAAAGACTAAACATCAATAATTATTGGATTTGAAAACACTAAAGACAATGCAAATAAGAAAATCACCTTCTGGCAAGGCTGGGGAAGAACAAGGGCCAAAGGACGTGGGACCTGGGGCGACACCGCTGCAGCCGACAGGGTGTGGGGCTTGGGGCGACACCGCGGCAGCCGGCAGGGCGTCGGGGTTGGGGCGACACCGAGACAGCCGGCAGGGCGTGGCTGTCGCTGGGCGGATGGGGAGAAAAGAAAGATGAAGGAGCCGACTGTGGCGTGGTAGGCTGGCAGCTGGGGTCTTGGGGAAGAAGACTGATTCGACTGAAGGAGGCATGGAGCGGGAGCGTCAGCGGCTACCGACTATAAGAGAAAAAAGAGTGAAAAAGAAAGAGTGGCTAGGGTTTTTATTTTTTAATCTTTCTGTTTTCATTTTTTTTTTTAACGTCAATTATATAGACATCTCACATTTGGATTAGCAAATTGTGAAGCAAGTAAATAGTCTATTTCTAATAAGCACAAAAAATAATTTTTGTTATATGAATTTTATAATTTTATAAATTATAATTTTTATAATATTAATATAAAATAAAAAATAAATATATATTAAAAATATTATAATATATTTATAAAATAGTAATTATATTTTTTATAAATGAATCTAATTTATATAAAGTATAAATATTAAAAGATATTACAATTTAATTAATAATCATAATTTTATTAACTATATGAATTTATCTTTAATTAAATGAAATTTAACAAAAAGAATTAAGTTTTAAAACTATTTTAATCTCATAACTTCTTTTTAGATAATTAAGCTTATATATTATAAATTTATATAAACAAAGATATATATATTATTTAGTAATTAATTTATACAATAGTAATTATATTCTTTATAAATGAATATATTATATAATAAAAAGTGTATATGTTAAAAAACATTATAAGTTATATATTATAAAATATATACATTAAAAGTAGTATAGTGTATGTATAAAATAATAATTATATTCTTTATAAATGAACTTAATGTATATAAAGTATAAATATTAAAAGATATTACAATTTGATTAATAATCATAATTTTATTAATTATATGAATTTCTCCTTAGTTACATAAAATTTAACAAAAATAATTAAATTTCAAAATTATTCTAATCTCACAACTTCTTTTTAGATAATTAAGTTTATATATTATAAATTTATATAAACAAAGGTATATATATTATTTAGTAATTAATTTATACAATACTAATTATATTCTATATAAATAAATATACTATATAATATAAAGTGTATGTGTTAAAAGACATTACAAATTATATATTATAAAGTATATATATTAAAAGTATCATAGTGTATATACAAAATAGTAATTATATTCTTTATAAATGAACCCAATGTATATAAAGTATAGATATTAAAAGATATTATAATTTAATTAATAATCATAATTTTATTAATTAATTATATGAATTTGCCCTTGGTTACATAAAATTTTAAAAAAATAGCTACGTTTCAAAAATATTCTAATTTCACAACTTCTTTTTAAATAATTAAGTTTATATATTATAAATTTATATAAATAAAAGTATATATATTATTTAGTAATTAATTTGTATAATAGTAATTATATTCTTTATAAATGAATATAATATATAACATAAAGTGTATGTATTAAAAGATATTACAAGTTATATATTATAAAGTGTATATATAGACATACGTATATATTACAATTAATAATTTTATAAGTTATAATTTTTGTAATGTTAATACAAAATAAAAAATAAATATATTTATATTTAAAATATATATATACTAAAAGTATTAGTATATATAATATAGTAATTATATTTCTTATAATATTACTTAATATATATATATAATATATTTAAAAACATTTCAAGTTGATTAATAATCATAGTTTAATGAATTAATTTAATTAACTATATGAGTTTGTTTTTAATTACATGAAATTAAAAAAATAATTAGATTCCAAAATTATTCTAAACTCAAAGACACTTTTGAAGTGTATATATTATAAATTATAATTTTTGTAATCTTAACACAAAACAAAAAGTAAATACATTTTTATTAAAAATGTATATAATAATAATTATATTCTTTTGTAATATGATATGATATTCATATTATTTAAAGGTATTTAAACATAATTAACAATCAAATAATATTTTTATTTATATATACTAAAGTCATCACATTAATAATTTAACCAACTATATTTTCAATATATTTGTCTATACTAAACAAAAGAAATGACTTGTCAAGATGGCTGAGAGTTTGGATGCCCTCTTTCCTTGCATGGGTTCGAATCCAATGAGCATCAATTTTATTCAAGTATTTAAATAATAAAAAAATATATAAATGGATAGTTGTAAACGAGTTCGGATAGTTGTAAACGAGTTTGGACGAGTACTTGTCGAAACAGATTATGCAAATAATAAAAAAATATATAAACGGGTAGTTATAAACGAGTTCGGGACGGGTACCCGTCGAATTCGAATATTGTATAATCGGATTCGAGTAACAAGTATCTTAAGAGTGATACTTGAACCCTACCTTAACTCGATTCGAGTAGTGAAATCACTACCCAAATTCATATTCCAAATCCGATTACTGAGTCGGGTACTCACGGGTACCCTATAATAGGGTACCCGTTGACATCCTTACTGCTTTCCCAAGAAGAAAGATGGAACGAATAGGAATTAATAAAATAAAAAGAAATCATTGCATTAAAGATAATGACAAGATTCTAAAATCCCATTTATCCAGCTACTCTACAATTAGGTGGGGCGTGATACTTTACAATGTAATGTGATTATAGGTAATGTGATTGCAAGTAATGTGATTACAAAGACAATAACATTACAGTGTTTGGTATACAAGCAAAATAATGATTAAAATGCAAGGAAGATAATATTATAACGTTTGGTTTACAAGTACTTTGTTGGGAATGTAATGTTAATTTTCAAAATTACCTCTATTTATTAAAATGCAAGTTTAATATACTTGTATTTTTATTGTTAATTTTTATATAATATCATTTCTTAAATATATTTTTAATGTCATATATTTTATTTTTATTTCTTATTATAATATTATATATTTTTATTTTTTAAAATAATTTTTTATATTATATATTTTATTTTAATTTTTTTACTTATACTATATAAATTTTAATTTTTTATATTTTATTTTAATTTAATTTTTTATTTTTATATTATATATTTTATTTTAATATTTTTTATTTTAATTATAACATTACAAAATGTTTTTGACAAAGTAATAAAGTTGAAGAGTAAAAATGTCTTTAAGAACATTGCAGGGTGCAATGTAATGTGATTGCATTGGTTTTTTATTACAATCACATTACATCATTTTGCTGCAATGTGATTGCATTGCAATCTTACATTGCAGTGGTCTGTTGCAAAACAAACACTGTAATGTAATTTAATTGGGCACATTGCAGGGAATGTGCTCTCACTTCCCTAATACCAATGTTATCTTAACGTGATGTAGTAGGAAGGTTTAGGACAATTAGAACTTCATAATTAGGCCTAGAGTAAGGTTGATTGTGTTAGAATAATATAAAGATAATTGAGTTTTAAAGAAATTTTTTGAATAAAAATTTAAAATAAATAAAAAATAATAATAATTATGCACTTAAGATCATTATTTATACTAGCTAAGATAAATCATAATCAAATAGTAAACTTAATTCTAAATAAAGACTTAAAGTACTAAAATTCTAATAAAAATAGGAAAAAGAATCTCGAACTAAACAAAATAAACAAAATAAAATCCTAAGCTAACGGAAATATTAAATAAAATAAAATTTCATATGCACTTGAATTAGTCCTTTCGGGTTAGAAAAGACTTGACTCCAATGAATAGGCCTTGGCATACTCTTTATAGATGTATGGATCCACTCATTGCAATTCTTCTTCAGCAATCCAAGTGCTTTCATTAGCAGGTTTACCAAGCCATTTCATTAAAAATCGTCTATATGGTTCCGTCATCTAAATCGAACCTTTTTCACACCTAGCACATCTTCAATAACTTCAGCCTTAGCAATTGGAAAGTGCTGAATTTAGGCAACTATGATAGATGCAGTCCCATCACATCCATCAAATGGAGACAAGTCTAAAACATCGAAAATAAGATTGATTTTGTAACTTAAATGGTAGCTCAATTATGTAGGCATTTGAATTGATTTTCTTTAGCACTTTACAAGATCCAAACTTTCTAGAGTTGAGCTTTTGATAAGTACCTTTATGAAATCATTCTTGCCTCAAGTGCACAAGTACTTGATCACCTTCCTCAAATTCCTACTTACGACAATGTTGATTTGTAATGAAAGAGTATTCTACATCGCTGGCTTTTAAAGCAGCTTTTACTTCTTCATGAATCTTCCGAATATGATCAGCAAATAACTCTCTTTCATTACTCACTCTAGCTTCTTGTGGTAATGGCACTAAATCGAGCACATGTTAAGGTTTTAATCCATATGTACCTTTAAATGGTGTCTTCTTTATGCTTCGATTAACAAAATTGTTGTAAGCAAATTCAGCTTGGGGTATGACTAAATCCCAAGTCTTTGGATTGTCCTAAACAAGACATCTTAACATATTACCCAAACTTCGACTCACAACTTCTGTTGGACCATTTGTTTGCGAATGGCAAATACTAGTATATTTCAACTCTGTCCCAAATTTCTTCCACAAAGTTCTCCAAAAATGTCCCATAAACTTCACATCTCTATTAGAAACAATGAAAGTTGGAATTCCATGTAGTCTTACAACCTCACGAAAGAATAATTCAGTAATATGAGTTGTATCAGAAATCTTAAAACAAGGAATAAAATGTGTCATTTTTGAAAAACGATCCACCACCACAAAGATAGAATCAAACCTTTTTGTTGTCTTTGGAAGTCCCAAAACAAAATCTATACTCAAATGAATCCATGGTGCAACTGGCTTAGGTAAAAAAACATATAAACCTGTGTTTTGAGCACAACCTTTACTAAATAAACAAGCTGGACATCTTTTCACCAACCTTTCCTTTCTTAAGTTGTGACACTTGGAATCAGATTATCAACGAAGGAAAGATGGTGCACCTTTAACCTTTGCTGATGAGTTTCAATCACCTGTCATTAAAGAGTCAACATTAAGAGATGTTTTTGAGATTTGCAATGTGATATAATAGATAAAGAAGAAGAGGTAAAGCAGCAAAAATTTTTTAGATCTCTAACAAAATCCAAGTCGAGGAAGTGGGGTATCGATTAGTCACCTTCTTAGAAGCTTGGCCAAATTACTTTCCAAAAATTCCAAATGCTTTTTTGAAATCTCCATATATGTTTATTACTTTAATTTGAAGCTGAAGCTTTTCTTTTTTCACTACCACTCTAAAAACAACCCATGATCTCCTCATCTTTTTTTAAAGTGTACCATATTTAATGGCCTTTTTTAAGCCTTCGATTTCTCTAAACTCAAACTCTTACATGTAGAATGACCACGATTCGGCACATAAATCACAATTAAGGTATTTTATCGCTATTACTTATGCTTTCCTTCTCTCAATCTAACTTCTATAGCATTGTCCTAATGATATCTATTCTAAATATTTTTGTTCATAAGTTTTGTAAAAAGCTTTGTAAGTTTGAAATTTGCAAGTTATTCCCCTTGATTGTACCAAATCCCATGATCTCTTTTAAGCCCTTAATTTCTCTAAACGTGATAGATCATGTGAATGTTAGTATAAACTTTACAAGCTAATTTGTGGTTGTATGGAAATTGTAATTTTGATATATTCATGTATGGCATTTTGTTATTCATAATAACATTGAGGTAGTTCTTTATTCACTAGTTTGTGATATAATTACATTTTGTACTTATGTAGATAAAGCCCATGGAATTATATATGCCTTACAAAGAAATTGTATTGGGATATAATTATGAGATCTTTATGCATTAAAGTATTGTTCCTAAAAGTTCCTAATTATTGTATTATTGAGACAGGGCATCAACAATGCTTAAAGATCAGCACATGTTATGTTTCTTACTTGTGAAGTAAGCAATCATTCTCATAGGTTGAAGTATAGAAATACTTCGAACTAGAATGTGGGTGCTTGCTATGGGAGAACAAGTTCACTGAACATGACCTGCCATGAAAAGTGCATTTGGTACCTCACTCAAGTGTCTATGCAATACTTTTCATGTGTCAATTGTGTAACTACTCTCTAAACTTCAGACACCAGGTTGTCTTGTATGTGGAGTACTATGCTTTGATTTCATCCTTACAAGTGCCTAATCAAGGATGCCAAAACAATATGTTTTTAGGTATAGTATGAAGCATATGAAAATAAATGAGTAGTCAAGATAGGAATCATCACCTCGAGTGATTCAAGGAAAAATATCTCATTAGTTCTTGGTTGACATTAGTTTAATCAAATCCTTGGCCAATGTGATTAGGAGATTATGAAATAAGTTTCATAACTTTCCATAAAACTAATGATCTAACTGCAAAAATAAATATAGATGTCAATAAGAGTAGGCATTGCACCAAGCTTTTATTATTTTTGGGATATATGATGAGGGAATGAATTACACTGAAAAACTGTATATTGAAAGGTTGTCAAAGAAACCTTTGACTCTCCTAACAATTAGGTGGCCATGATGCATTACTAGATGCCAATCATGATATATGAAATTGAATTAGTTAATTTAAAATTGAATATGTTTCATTTAAATTAATTAATTAATAATATTATAATTCAATTTCATTGGCAATATGTTCGGAATCTAATAGGTCACACAAAAAGGTTACAATTTGGATTAAATTGAAAGTGTGATGATTTAAGTTAGACTTAAATCAAATTCTAGGTTTTAACTACTAACTGCACGTTTGGTTTGCAGAATATGCATGAATAGAATAGAATATGTATTCTGTGGGAATAGAATAAAGTGGGAATAGAAAATAATAATTATCACTTTGTTGGTTCAGTGAATAGAATAGAGTATGAATGGCTATTACTGCTTAATGTAATGTTTGATTGGTAGAAATAAAATTAGAATAAAAAATGAATAAATGATAAAAAGACAAAAATACCCTTTATTATATATATATATTTATTTTATTTTTTTAAATATTAATAATTTATAATTTAATTAAAATATTAATAATTTATAATTTAAATATTATTATCTTAATATAATTTAATTATTAATATTTTATTTATAATTCAATATTATTATGATTAAAATATTAATATTTTTTATTTTTATTTATATTCATTAAAAATTTAATATATTAATAATTTAATAAATAAAACATTAATATTTTAATATTTTAATCATATTAAAATTAATAATGTTTAAATTATATATAAAATATTAATATTTAAAAAATTAATATTTTAATATTTATAAACAATTTTTTCTTTTTTTTTTCTTTTTTCTTTATTCTTCACCATGGTCCGGTCGCCGGAAAGGCGACCGGTGTCATTTTATGCCAACCTGGCCACCATGTGGCCGGATCTGGACACTAGGACACCAGATCGGTGTTTCCAGCGGTTGGATCTGGCCGTGGAGTGCCAGATCCAACTGCGGGATCTAGTCGGGAAGCATCAGATCCGGTGCTTCCCGCGACGAGATTTGGTCGTTGAGGTCAGATCTCGGTGGAATCTGGTCGGAAAGGTATTCTGTGGACACTTTCCGACCACATTCGGTCATGAAAAAGGGAGGAAAAAGGAGGACGATCGGCTTAGACCCGAGGAAGCTCGGTTGAGAGATAGAGGGAGGAAGAGGGAAAGCGTGAAGAGAGAGAAAATTCTTATTTTATATGGACACATTTGTAATTTTTAAAAAGTGAAGAGGGTATTTTAGTCATTACATTTTCTTCAGCTATTCCTTCAGTCGCGGAATAGGTATTACTAGGGGGGAGTCGGTAATGGCTATTACCGTGTTTTTACCTATTACAAGGAATAGGAATTCCTCAAGAATTCCTATTCCTTGTGCTCTATTTGAACCAAACGTAGGAATGGCTATGCCATGGGAATAGAGGGGGAATGGCATAGCCATTCCCCCAACCAAACTTGCGGTAAGGGCTAATTAAAAGAATTTAATTAGGCATTGGTTAAATATTATAATTATTATAATATTAAGGACTTATTTTGTAAATTTTAATAAGTTAAACCTAGATATAAATATCACATTATAACCACTCTTTTCAAAGGCAACAAAAGAAAAAAATGATTAATATTTTTTTTGTTGAGTGCTGTCACTCTTGAGAAAGTTTTTCCTTTTTAAAAAACTTTTTCATTGATTCTTTGCTGAAAATCAAAAAAGAAAGAGGACAAATCATTATTCACTTGCTAGCACAAGCCTGTGGCATAAAAGCTCTCTCCTTGTGAAGGATCTATTGTAATCGTGTGTGCAACATAAGAGGCTAAGTGTTTGAGTGGCTAGAATTCTTTCACACACGAAAGTGTTCATGTTTTTCAACATTAAAAGGAATCCATTTGATTATGATATCATTTGAAAAGGTAAAAATCTTTTTTTAATTTTCTATAGTGTTTAACTTTGCATTAAACAATCAATGTGATCCAAAAGTAAGAGACATGATTTTTTATTTTATTTCAATTTTTTTATTCCGTTGCGTTGATGTTCTAATCATGTCGTTCCTAGTAGTAGAATCCTCTAATTCCCAACGTGTTTTTGATGAGGTCCATGTCATTATTGGACTAGTTAGACGTGGGTCAAGACTAGATGGTGACTAGAACCATCAAGGAAGGATCTAGGTTAGAGTTCATGGATGAGGTGTGCCTACTTTAAGATGCTTTCTTTATGAAGGTGATATGGGATGATTACTTTGTTAGTGTTGCCCTATTTCATTTCATATTATATTGTTAAATTTATGTCAAATTAGAATCAATATAGTTTAGATGAATGCTGTTGAAGGAATAAAAAATCTACAAAATTGCATTTGACAAGAGTATTACAGGCTTTTGAATGCCTTGTACAAATCAAAGTCTGCTAACATGATGTTTCATTGAATACAGAATAACTTTTTATACATTTTGTAACAAATTATAATTGTATTTATGTAAAAAGTTAGTTGGTAGGATAAAATTAAAAATTCACGCACACATATATATAATATTCAATTTCTTGCTTTGATATGTATTAGTATTCATAATTTTTAACATCAAATGTTGATAAAATTTTAAAAAATACATATTAATCGAATACTTAAAAAAAATCATGATATTATCATAACAAAGTTGTCATCCGATACAAATCATGCTGCGTAGCGCGGATATCTTGTAATAGATTATAAATAATGAAATGGTTTTGAAACCAGCCTCAGTGTTGGATTTTGTAAATTTACCTTAACCACCTAAGCTGACCTCTTTAGCTGACATGGTAACAATCCGTCACCTAAGAACCATTTTCTTGGGCACTTTCGGCCCATTTCTTTTGCTGCTTTATAACAAATCCCCTCTGCTTTTTGTTTTTTTTTTGAAATCCTGATTGATAGAGAAGGAGTCCACATCAGCGTAGCCCCCACAAAATACATACTCGTCTTGGCGTAACAAAAACAAAAATACCCAGCTTTAAAAGCAAACGAAATTTACCTCACTCCCTATATTATTAGCTATATATGTAAGTGTCAGGAAATCATCCAAACTCGATTTCTGAATCATTTTACGTTTCTCTCTTACCAGTTCGGCCGGTGCTCGTGTATCAGGAACTCATTCCTTCTTCCCTCCAAAGGTAACGTGTTCCCAAATTTTAATGAACTATTTTCAGATCTGAATTTCTCCACCTTCGATTACCCTATTTCACCAATGATTTTCCTTCTTTTTTGGTTCTCGTTCTCCTCTTTTTTTTTTTATTTATTTTTAATTTCCATCTTTCTTTGAAATAATTTCGTTAAATTCTTGATTCCGTACAGATTTTGTAAGTACCCAAGGGCTAAAAGGCTTTCACTGGTATACGAAGCAGACAAAAAGGCTTTTATTCTCGGCTTTTTCACAGACATGAATCCTAGACGGTCAGTTGAATCGCTGTTGTGCGATTTCTGTAACCAATAGTTTGGTGGCATTAAATTGCTTGCTTGGATCTGTATGTAAACTATTGGCATCTGATCACGTTATTTGAATGGCTTTGCCTAAATTTCCTTATTCACCTTGCGCCATTCCTTATTTATTTTCCTTTTGATCTGATGTTTTACTCGTTTCCCTGATAATTCCATATGATTTTAGGCAATTTTTTCTTGTGTTTGAGAGTGGTTTAATTTCTTGGATATGTTTACCAACTCTCAAGTCATATGATTAAAAGAAGGTGTGACGATGTTTCTTGAACTAATTTCGTTAAATTCTTGATTCCATATGATTATGTTCATGTCTTAAAACAATATTTTCAATCTCTCCTTTTGAAAGCTGAACTTCCAATCTAAAAATATATCTGAATAATAGAATGCTCTTTCATAATTAATCTTCATTACGACCTTCCTTTTTCCTCTGAAGGAAATTTTGTCATGTAATAAGTATTCTGGCAGCCTAATAAGATCTGCATGTGTGCAGAGACATGCGTAACAACAGAGTTGCTCTTTTTGATGGCATTGAGGAAGGAGGAATAAGGGCCTCGTCTTCTTACTCACATGAAATTGACGAGCATGATAATGAAAGAGCAATGGAAGGATTGCAAGATAGGGTCAATCTGCTGAAGAGAGTAAGTCTGACCTTTGCTGCAGAACTGAACCCTATCTATCTCATGCCATTATTAATTTGCGTTGTTTGGGCTGCATCAGGATTCAGTATAGAGCCACTTAATGAATAAGAGGTTCTTGGTGTTTTAGCCTTTTTCTGTTAAGTGCTAGCTTCTTAGTATTCAGTGTAGAGATTCTTCTATATTTTATTAGTTCCTATTCTTTCCCTCTTTTTTCACGGAATAGATATATCTATATAACTTCTTGTTTCTGTGAACATAAATATAATGCAAGCATATTTTGATGTATGTCACTTCAATAGCTGTCTGGTGATATACATGAGGAGGTGGAGAGTCACAATCGAATGCTGGATCGAATGGTATGTATGCAGCAGCAATAAAACTTTCTTCTTCTGAATGATATTGTTTTTGCTGCTGCTGATGTTAGTATATGGTCACATGGTTTTCATTTAGGGAAATGATATGGACGCATCAAGGGGAATACTCTCAGGAACCATGGACAAGTTTAAGATGGTATGTGAACTAGATAACCTTTGTGCTCTTTGTGACTTTGTGGAACTTCTCTTATTTGCAGCTTTCATATCTTCCTGACTTGCGTCTGCGGATTTGTGTCCGTGTCTGGTGCATCGACTGTTTCATGTATAACAGTGAATTTGATCTGCCTCAGGTATTTGAGACCAAATCAAGCAGGAGAATGTTTACACTTGTGGCATCTTTTGTGGTTATTTTTCTTGTCATATACTATCTTACTCGGTAATTGGTCCATGGTGTATTTGATAAGTTGCAAGCTTTATATGAGAATTTGCAAGACCCTTTTATACATGGCTACTGTAAACAATGTGCTTCCTACATGTAAGATATTCTGACATGTTTGTATAAAGATGTTTTGGTGTATCAAACAGGCCTTGAAGGCATGAACGTGTTAGCAGTTAATGCGCCTTTTGCATAATCTTTCTTCTATTCCTCTCCCAAGTTGCGACTTAAATGGAGCCAATGACTGGCTAATAAAATCAAGCTCGGTTAATCGTTGGTTCAGTTACAGTTTTCCTTAAAATTTTGTTGTGTTTGATTTTTACAGTGTGGTGGGAAGAAGCAGGAGGGGATATTTTGTTTGTTAGTAGCAGTAATTTGTTTGGAGAGATGATAGAGAAAGAATTGATCGATGCATAATTTCCTGTTTAAAAGAGCAGGGTTTATTTTTTTTTTTTTCAATTATAAAAAGAAAAAAAACAAAAATGAAAAAGACTGGGGAAAATGGGAGATGACATTATTGGGGGAAAAGACAATTGAACAATTAATGCGGTCCGGGATGGGTTGTGCATCGTTTCTTTTCTTTCTCGTAGTAATGATGGCCATAATTGGGTAAAGAAAATAGAGGATGGGTAACTGACGAGCAAATGATTTTCCTTCCAACCAGTAAAACAAATGGTTCTTCCTTTCCTCATTTAACCTTCAGCCACTGCCTAATTCTTGTCGTAAGTCGTTGCCCTGTTGACAGGTCCGAAAGATAATAAAAGCGAAGCAAGTTTTTCTCGTTTTGTTTCATCTACTGATGCTCTATTTGAGCTTAAAGGTCTGAAAAGCATTCATCAAACAATCACACGTGGTATTTGAGTAATTGTAATCTGATTTACACCCGAATGACATCACGCAGATCTGAGACCTTTAATTACGGCCATTAACTTGGGTTGATTAAACCTTTCACTTTTCATGAATAGAAAGGATCAGTTTTCAATTTTCAAATTGCCGTCCCAACAAATCCGCAAGGATTATCGCCAGTGTTTTCCACGTCATTCATTGGGCTTTTGATATGCACCATAGAATTTGGACTAATATAAGAAAATCCCTTAAAGGTCAAAATGAACATGCACCAACGGGAATCGAACCCGGGTCTGCACCGTGGCAGGTTACTATCCTACCACAAGAAGAGTGATACTTGTCGAAAGGTGACATTACACGTCACTTTTATAATAATTTGAGTCCAAGTACAATCACGTACTAGTTTTTTAAGTTTAAATCACATGATTTTTAAAAGTTTAAAGTCAAATTATTAATAAATATTGACTCAAACTTTTATGTTGATTTTAATAATCATATACATATATGATGTGAGATAAAAATATCATAATTCTTTATTGATGACTTACCATAGAAAGAGTTGTTAAATATTTGATTTTTTTTCCCTCTCTAACAACTCTTTCTTTTCTCCCTTACCCAAGTCCCTAATATTTCAAGATAATAAAATCATGTATAAGATCCTTACCTTTAACAAAAGTTAGAAAAACTCACCTTTTCTGTTTTACCCTTTCTCTATGATCCTGTAGTTCTTGCTTTGAGAATGCCTTTATAGTTCCTTGACTAAATGTTTAATTTGGAGTCAAAACTTTTGAGTTTTCATCAATTTAGGGTCAAATATTTCAATTATAACAATCAAGAGTCAAATATTTTTGGTTCTTTACAATTAAGGGTTAAGGTGAGAGATTTCTTATGCGTGTAAGACACGCACATGACATGGACGTTGACTTGGAAAGGTAAGATGCGAAATTATAGTTTTGTTAACTCAAAACGATTTAAATTAAGACATGGCTTGTAACAACTTTTTCATCATGGTATTTAACTATTAAATTTTTCAATATGACATGTAACAATTAAATCTTCAACATGACATGTAACAACTAAATTTTTCAACATAACATATAATAACTAAATTTTCAATATAACGTACAACTACATTTTTCAACATAATATGCAACAGCTAAATTTTTAACATAGTGTGTAACAACTAAATCTTTAACATAGCATGTAACAACGATATTTTTCAGCATAGCACTTAATAACTAAATTTTCAACATGGCATGTAACAATTACATTTTCAACTTGATTTTTTGTCGTGTGTGATACATGCTTCCTTTACCTGTTAACTTAGCATTTAATTGTAAGGAATCGAAAACGTTTGACTCTTAATTGTTATAATTGAAAACTTTGACCCTGAATTGAAAAAGTGTCAAAATATTTAGCTCGAATTTGAGTATTTAACCTAATACCTTCCATGCTATCTTGAAACACCAAGCGTAGCTTCCGACCCACTTCCTATGTATATCTTAATCCAATATTATCCTTCCCTTACTTCCCAACTATTTCTTAGCTCTCCTACAAGACTTCCATAATTTCTTGTCAAGCCCTAAACTCAAAGATTTAAGACAAAATAGAGGTCATATACTCATGAGGCGAATCCTATAAGCATGTAAGGCAACAAAAATCATACTAAACCAAATATAATATCTCCAAAAATCTCTTCAAAATTTACACTTTAAAACACCTAAAATCTCCAAATAAAATAAAAATATAATTCTCCAAAAATG
The DNA here is from genome assembly GCA_036013995.1 of Theobroma grandiflorum. Lineage (NCBI taxonomy): Eukaryota > Viridiplantae > Streptophyta > Magnoliopsida > Malvales > Malvaceae > Theobroma > Theobroma grandiflorum. The sequence goes on along the minus strand of CP142130.1, from coordinate 11,531,070 downwards.
CCAAATTTTATCTACTTATTACACTTCTTCAATAACTAGAACCAAATACTCACATCAAAGCTAACACAAGACAAATGGGCAAATTCTAGCCAAAGCTCTCATCAAACAAGTCTAGTTCCCTAAAGATGGAAAAAATTTTGAAATTTGTAAAAATGATGAAAAATAAAAGAATGTGTATAATCACTCGGCAAGTAACCGACATCCCCTCAATTGGATTAATTATGCTTAATATTTAGGCCAAAATTATCAACAATCATATAGATGTCAAACTAAAATTTGGGTAACCTCATCTATAAACATATTTTCTCCAAAATCATATTTTCAGATAACAGAACTAACATAATTTTTGAAAATTTCGAATAACAGAACAAAATATAACTTCACAATTAATGGTCTCTTGTAACATCGTATGACCACATTTAACCTTTGTAGCATAAGTTATAATCAAAACAAATATCACAATTAACTTGAGTGGCATGAGTTAGAAGCATATAAGAAATAACCATTAGCTGTATTGAATAGATACAACAAAAACCACTATCTGTAATTGGTGGCACGGTTTGAAATCAGTCTCATATCACAAAGTACATGTCGACATAACCGACATTTAAACTCTATTGACAAGGTCAGAGCATAGTCAGATTAAGGGACAAAATAAAACGTATTTTTAGATTACTCAAATTTGCAAAACATTAATATCCACTTTCATAAAGCACATCTCGTGCACATCAAATTTTGAGTATGTATTCACAAAGATAGCCATATATGTATACATTAAACAAAATCATATTCAAATTTCAAAATAAGAAATCATGATTCACAAAATTCACATTCTAAAGCCATTAGAAGGAAATCATATATATATATTTTACATGCACAACCCAATATAATAAAGGAAGGGACAAAATATGATACATGCTATATGAAAGCAATTCACATTAATGATGATTTTTTAAGGAATGAAAACATTAAAAAGATATAAAGTCACTTATTTGATTTACTAAAACAAAAAAACAAATAACAAATAATCGAAAATCTCTTGAAGCCTATTAATTCAAAATACTTAGAATTAAAAACCAATACCACTAATTTATCAAAACAAACCATGACCCATTACTAGTCATTCCAAGGCATTTAGAATGTAACAACCTCTTTTACTAACCAAAAATTAATTTTGAAATATTTTTAAAAATTTAAATTGATTTTGATTTTCTTTAATAATTTATAAAATACATAAAAACATTCAAAACTTAGAAATTCATAGGTTAAAGTGCAAACCAGTAACAAAGATGGGGTTTGATGAAAATATTTCAAATACTAATTAAAACTTAGCTCTTGAAGATTGTTAATGTATTTTTTGAAATGTAACAATTTAAAGATAATTTGTCAAATAAATATTTATTCATACGAAAATTCACTAAAATTCAAATAACTCAAATTTCTAAAGTTTCTATTGAAATAGGTCAAATATTGATCAAAAATACTTTTCAAAATAATTAAAAATAAATTTTCATAAATTCTGCAATTTTAAATTTTTATCATCATTTGGCCTCCTTTAAGCACTTATAACTTACAATCTAGGTTGAAAACAGAGGCGTAACCAATAGCAAATTTAACCTTACGTATCATACTTTAATAATCAAATTCATTTCAGAAACAAAGATGGTTTGAAACACAACTTTCAAAGATCAAAAATTACAAAATCTTTATTGAAATATCTAAAATTTCTGAATTTTAGTTACAACTAAGCAATTTTGAGCCTTTGACTCTCTTAACACAAAAATCCTCTAACTGAACCATTGAAACAAAAATGAAAAACACATTTCGTACTATAAGAACCCCTAAAGAATCGATTCAAAATGTTACTGGAATATGGAGTTTTGGTGACCCAAAGTTAAGTCTTTAAAATTGTCAGAAATGAGTTTACATTCTGTAGATGCCCAATTTTGGTTAACTATTATTTTATTGTTTATAGGAAAAATACATCAGGGGTGTTCCAAGCAGGGAAGCGCCCAAGGTGTTCCAAGGGAAGCGCCCAGGGGTGTTCCAAGCAGGGAAGCGCCCAGGGTGTTCCAAGGGAAGCGCCTAAAGGTGTTCCAAGAGAAGCACCCAAGGGTGTTCCAAGCAGGGAAGCGCCCAGGGTGTTCCAAGCGAAGCGCCCAAGGGTGTTCCATGGAAGCGCCCAGGGGTGTTCCAAGCAGGGAAGCGCCTAAGGTGTTCCAAGCTGGGAAGCGCTTAGGGTGTTCCAAGCAAGGAAGCGCCCAGTGGTGTTCCATGCAGGAAAGCGCCTAGGGGTGTTCCAAGCTGGGAGGCGCCCAGGGTGTTCCAAGCATGGAAGCGCTCAGGGGTGTTCCAAGCAAAGAAGCGCCCAAGGGTGTTCCACGCATGGAAGCACCTAGGGTGTTCCGAGCTGGGAAGTGCCCAGCGGTGTTCCATGTAGGGAAGCGCTTAATGGTGTTCCACGACGTTAGTGACAGGGAAGCACCCAATAGCATTACAAGCGCAGAAACGCTCAAGAACAAGCATGGAACAACTATTTATACGGAGAAGTGAAAGTAACTCAAAATAAGTGGCAGGGTTCATGAGTTACCTTCACGTTTGGGATGTTCTAGAGAGTTTGGCTTGGTGGCTCGGATATGGAGATAGTTAGGAGGAGTTCCTCTTAACCTTTCCTTGAAGTACATGTGCTTTACCCCTTTATCCTTCTTTACTTCTTAAATAACTACTATTAAATGCCACTACTCTATTTATCCACAATCTACGCCCATTATCAATTACATGGTCAAACCGTTACTTAACTGTCCTTCTATAACAAGCACGTTCTCCCATGATTGAACGTGCTTTCCTAACAACTCCTAAGAAATCGTTCTTGCTCAGTATAAATATGAGAGTCTGAGAAGTAAGACGGGAGATTAGACCCGAAGCAAAAAGACTACTTTAAAAAGCTCTCTCAAAATTCCTCCAAAATATTCTTTCTCTTCAACCTTTCCCATTCACCGTTATCCGTCGCTTCTTCCACCTTTTCTCATCTTTCACCACCTGCCACCAAAAGCACTTACGCTTCAGGGACTGCTCCAATCTTCCTCTCTGCCGCCTTTAGTGCATCCTAGTTCACTCATTGCAACACGTCCTCGCTCCCTAATCAAAAGAACCCTCTACACATTCAATTTAAAATATTCATCTCCTAATCACTATATCAAATGGGTGCTACAAAAACTATTAGAAAGATCTTTTTAATACCTTTTCGTTTGGCACCTATCATGCTTTTAGAGATTTTATTTTATACAGAAATTGAAGAAATATAAAATAAATTTAGAGATTTTATGCCAAACTATGCAAAATATAAAATTTTCAAGAGTTGAAAGCTAATCATACCTTAACCAGTTTTTTCTTGAACAGATTTGCCTTTTTCTGCCTTTCTTCTACTTTTATATGTCATAAAAGATTATAACTACTCTTAGAGGTTATTTGGTTTGGCTTTTTTCTAACTTAAAAGCTATTATGAAGTTCTTATGAAAAATAATAGCTTTTAAAATTAAGTTAAAGTTGTTTGGTAAATTTTTTTATAAGTTTTTATTTATATAAATTATAATTTTAGTTAAAATTATCGTAGAAGGTATTTTTTTTAAAAGGGTAATATTGTAATTATTTTTAATAGATAAGGATATTTTTGAAACAAAAATAAAAAATTTTCTTGTATTTTTAAAAAAAGAGAAGAAAAAGCTCTTCACAAGAGCTTTTTTTGAACTTTTTTTTTAAAAAAAAATTTACTCTTTAAAAAAAAGTAACTTTTTTTAAGGTTTTTTAAAATTTTATATTTGGTTTGACTTTTACTTTTAAGAGGTAGATAAGCTGAAAAAAAACTAAACCAAACAAGCACTTATTCATCAAAAAAGTCTTTTCTTTTATTCTTTCATCACAAATAGACTACAAAGGTTATACAAACAATTATAATAAGATAGACTCAAAAAAAGGTGGGTATTAAATTTGTCTTCTCAATTTTCTACTTGTTCTTCTCTCCTTTGTCCCATTTTGGCATCGTTGGTGCATTTCATTATCCTTCTTAATGTCACACATTCATAGCGTCCACTCTCTATCCCAGCCTCACTTCCCTGCTCATTGCCCAACTCCACATTATTTTCCACCCCAACACCTGAGACACCGTTCCTCCGCTGGCCATCTATCGCCTCACACAAGCTTCTTAAAATGATCATAAATTAATTTGCTATACAATTTCGAAGAGATATTCGTTTACATGAATAAAGAGTGTGTCTATATACATATATCCTTTAATCTACGCAAGACTTAGGCGTAGGGATTTCCTCGTAGAATTTTCAGTAGCATCTTCTCAATTTGTGCACTTAAATTTGCATTCCATAACTGTATAATTGAAAATAACATGGATTATTTTCTTCACATCATTGTATACATATAGACACCTTTTCTTGAGAGTGCAACATCCTTATCTAACCTAACTCCAAATTATGCGAATGACAACATATATACTGTTTCTATGCTGTAATGTGCTTTGAAATACATTCGCTAGCTTTTGCAGTTTGAAAAGAACAAAAGTGGTAGCTAGCTTTAATGTATTTCCTTGTATTGAATGCAATGGTTCCTTCTAGTTAAGCACCGCTTGTGTATGTTTTACGTGCACTGGACCTTCCAAGAAATTTCTATTTGCTAATTCTTGTCATACTTTATCCAAAGCTTTAGTCCCACATGTCTAATTAAATTCCCAATTTAACAAGATAAATAAACAAAATCGGTTTGATAGCCAGCTAGAGCTAGGTAAGAATTTGATCGAGTATGCTGCATGCTCCAGAAATTAACTTGAATGTAACCATAAGCCGGCACCAGGCTGAAAATTTCAAGCCGAAGCCAGGCTTTGACAAATGTTGTTCAGTTGTGTACTGCAGAGCTTAATTAGTCATAAGAGCTTGTTCCTACGCTTTTGCAATTGCGCCTAAAGATATACTTCTTCCATGAGCTGAGACCATCTTGTTCTCTCCATATCTAAACATAATTAGCATATGTTACCGAACGCTTCCCTTTTTGTTTACTAATTGCATGTTATGGAAGTAAATATTTTAGCCTTTAGGTGCTGCCCAACCTTTTGCCATTGTTTTCGTGTTTCTGGAAATCATTTGGTACTTGCAGGAAAACATTTTGTTTTTCGCAAGCTGCTGATTTTATTTCAGTCCTTCAATTTGTGCTCCAAGGCGTTTTTCATTTTTAAACAAAGGTCAAAGGAATTAAGGGTTTGAACCTTGAACTTAAACATAAACTATCTGTTCATTTGAAAGATAACCAATTAATAGATGATCGAGTTTGGATTGTTAGAATTCTATATACATTGATATAGGTGACGATGTGACATCAAACTCTAATAGACAAAAGAATCATAGAAGATATTTTGCACTAAAATTTTGATATATTGATTAGAAATGCAAATTTACGCTGCTCATGTCCATGTACTGTATTATACCTGTGCAAATTTACTCTGCAAATTGTGCTGCTAATCTATACTATGTATGGGGCCTACCAAAGGTTAAAAATGGTTGCATATATAGAACTCTTGCAAATATTCTCATTGAGGCTCAAAAATGTAGCATATAAACTCGTTCAAAAACAACAATTCTACCACTAGCCTCTGGAAACTTGATCCCCACTGTTCACTGAGATCCATTAAGGCGCCATATATATGCAAACCAAATCGGCTTAATTTAAGGTTTTTCCTTTTTTTTTTTTTTTTGCAACTTTATATCATGCATATACAGTATATGCACTGATGATAAAGTTGCCTTTAAAGATGGAAATGACTTGCAGCTGTCAGCTTATGGTGTTGTTCTATCACACTTAGCTTCAAAAATCATATCAAGCTTTTGGTAACTTCACAGCGCAAATAGTACTAATGCAAACAGATGCGTCATCCAATGACATTGAAACGCAATTTTTTTCCTGAATTCGTTTTTAGAACCAAACAAACGAGACATTCTTGTTGTATAGCCTAATGATCTTCTGAACTTCATAAGCTGACAAAAGATGGTGATTTTTGTTGGATACCAGTTTCAAATATGACAACTTGTGACAGGAAAGCAGTGCCTAAAAGAATTCGTCTAGGAACATTTGTCGTGAAAGCCTTATTAGTTCACGACAGGATGGGAGTAACCAAGCCAACCACAAGCAAAAGTCTTTGCTTTACGATCTGCTTTATTCACTGGATTTGATTTAGTACCCCACTGTAATTTGATTAACGCTTGTGATTTTAGTAGATTTCAATATACTTATCTCAATGTTCTATGTACGTGATGTGTGTAAAAGTTAAGTCTCCATATGGATGGTGTTCTTGCTTATTCTAACAGGAAACTAGGAAAGCACATCTTGAAAAATTTATATCTGTACAATTACTAGTGTTTTTTTTGCTCAGCTACAATTGCTAGTTAGTATACTCATAACCTAACCAGCTAGCAGCATATCATAATATACCTACAAAATAAAGTTTTGATTAACTCAAATCCACTCTCTTAATTTTATCGATCATTCTGTAGAAAAAAAATTTCGATTAAGAATTTTATATCAAGATTACAGTTCACGAATGTGTGCTTGAAGGTGGAGATATTACTTGCTCATCAGGCTGATGACTATTCAACCCTACATCATCTGTCTACTTAAGCTTAAGCGCAAGATGCATGTTCCGATGTTGTTTGTTTCATTAATTGGTTTAGCTTTATAATCACGGAAAAGTATAAGGAAATACTAATTAGGCTCATGGCAAAAGCATCCAAGCTGCAAACGAAAAATCAGTTTACATACTAAATAGAGGTAACCAAATGATATATCATATCTAAGTAATTAATTAATGATCTGTATATCAGAGAGTAAAGTATTTAACTAATATAATTTGCTTCTATCTCGTTGAATGTTATTGGATAAAATGACAAAAACATTGTTGAGAGAGAAAAGATGGGTTTTCCCTGCCGCTGAGATGAAAATTGGATTCGTGTAACAGAAGCAAAAGTTTCCCAGTACTTAGCCGGATTAGGTGGCTATGAAATATAGCTTAATTGGAAAACAGATAGTTGCATCCATATTTGAATCTTAGCTCCATGAAAATGTGCTATTGTTACATGAAACAATTGAAAATCTTAAATTCAAAAAGCCTTGGATGGATAGTACTAAAATCCTAAACAAGAATTCTTGATCCAAGTTAGAAAATCAACAAAGGGATCAGCGACTGCTCACTAGCTAAACATCAAATAATTTCCATTGATGGAAATCAATCGTAGAAAACAAGTACTGGCAACTTTGATTGACATAATCTGTTCTTCATGTAAATATCGATGTCAAAAGATTTACCCTTGAAGGGTCTTTATATATAGCACTTTATATATGCATGTATGTGTAGTCTACTTCAAGACAAGGAAAATGTTTATTCTTCTTTTGGATGAATAACAACGAAGAGAAATAGTATAATATATTTTGAAAGATTTTTGAAGTGAAAGGCATGTTTTCAGATGGGTCCTGCTCCTGGCAACTCAACTGCCTACTTAGGTTTGAATTTCATTGAAGCTTAATACATCCAAACAAGACCTAATTCATGCATGAACAAGAATAATCTAACGTAATTGAAAACCCTGCTGAGAGAAATCTCACTATCAATTGTTTTCCACCAGCCATGTGATTTGGAATGAAGTTGTGTTTAGTGAAAAAAAATCAAGTTGTATTTCACCAAACAGTTCACTTGTCTGTGCTAATTTGCTTAAAAGGAATACAATAATGTACATCTCAATTTGATGCATGTTACTAACATTTCTTTGAACCATGACATTTCTTCAGATATATTTAACTAAAACTACATGAATGATTTCCGGGTTAGGGTTCATCTCTTTGTCCAGTGTTTTTCCAATTTCATTCTTCCACAAGCAATTAGGGTTTCCAGTAAATTGAAAAACCTTACATAGAAAATAGCTGAGAAATAATTTAAGAAGCAAGCTCCTAGCCCCATGTCTACTAATAATTTCTCACTTTATTGAATCACAAGAGATTTCAACTTTTCAACTTCATTAAAGCATGAAATAACAGAAATTTTCAACATAATTAAGTACTCAAGCAGGAGAAAACAAGATTGTGTAAAGAGCAGATAAAAAGAAGAGCATCTTACAGAATCCATCTTGCGTTCCCTCTTTGAAGTATTAGGCATGGAAAAACTCCTTTCCGCCTTCCCTTTCTTCTTCTAATTTCTGCTTATGGTATATTCTTCTTGTTTGGTGTCTTCTCAGATGTAATCGCCATAAAAACAGGCCCAAATAATATATTTATTGATGTGGATGAATCGAAAGAAGATGAGTATCTCATTAACTTTTCTACTTCCACATCAGAAATATATCCTTTCCTAGTAGTACTTCATAAAGAATCCACAACTACTACTGTACATAGAGAAATTAAGTTCTTAATTATTATATAGGAGTATCCCATATATATAAATTATAATACTATGGATCATGACCTAATCGAAGCTCCAAGTCTAATTCATCTTCTTGACTACTTCCATCTGCCTTCTTGTTTTCATCGTCTACACGGGATGGACCGATTCGCAAGTTAAGACTCCTAGGCCAATCCTCCCCAAACGGATTCAGATGCTGTGAATTGTCTACATACAGTTCATCGCTGTGGTGTGTGTGTGGGGGTCTAAAACCCCAACCTGAAGCTGGAAAAAAGGCTTGATAACTTACATGTACCTCGGGAACCATGGAGTAATGCGGCTGGCTTTGGATTGGCGGATAGGAATAGGACATTAGGCTTGCGTAATTCGAATTCTCATCAGCTTTGCCTGAAACTATAGGAACTGAACTAGGCCTGCTCTTGGCTCTATCTTTCCTGTGAATATTCATGTGCCCCCCCAAGGCTTGTGCTGTGGTGAACCCTCTCTTGCAAAACACACACTCGTAGGATCGGCCAGTGCCCATATCATCGTTGCTTTGCTCTGATCGATCAGTCTCTTCACTCGAGCTCTTCGAGTCTTCAAGCTGGTTGGATTCCATGGAAATTAAGACTCTCCCAAAATCTCACCAAATGCTTTGTTGGAGATAATTCATAAGGTGTGGAACAGAAGAGGGTATTATAGGGAGGAAAAGATGAGGAGATTGTTAGACAAGAGACAAATAAAGGACATAGGCATTGGCTGAGTGAGTTCTATGAAGATGTTCTGAGAGAGAAAAGTCCTAGATGTTTGCTGGGAGAGCTTTTCTGTTAGCCGGCTGTGCTAGTGGATCCATCTTTAGCAGACAGTTAATATTTTAATTATTCTTTTATATATTATTTGTCTGACAATTTTAAGCTCTCTCGTTGCTTTCATCTAGTTTTTCTTTAGCGCGGTCTCCATTTTGTCACCTCACCTCTCTTTTTCCCTCTGGATATATTTGTTCCCATATCTTTAATTTTATAATATATATATATATATATATATACACACACACACACACACAATTTTTAATTAATTCATGGTACGGTTTACTCATTCTTTGTGTGTCAAATACGTTACTGTATCGACCTATAAAAAATCCTTGAATCCAATTGCTTTACTTAAAACAAAAACAAAAAAAAATACGAAGGTAACTGAGTTAATTGACATTTTCAGAGCAAAAAGTACATGAACCCTTAATTATCAGACGGCTCTTTCCATTGTTATATTGACACCCAAGAAATGTTCTATCTAGAGTTAATATATACCGCCATATATTAATATGTCTCCAGGGTTATGAACTATGGCGGCAAAAAGTTTCACAAACAAATTAACCTTAATTAATTAAAACTGCTGCATATATTTATATATAATCTTGAATGAATAATGATGGTATAAGGAAGCCTTGCTTATCACACTGGTGAGGAAAGTTGTAGGAACCTTCCTGCAGAATATATTATGCGCAAAAACAGTGCATTTTTGTACTTTGCACTTGTCCTTAAGTATAACCTTTTGCAACCATAATTAATGGGAAACACATCATCTTTTTGTCATCACAATCAGCGTCGTTTAATTTCATAACCCCTTTTAGGTTTCACTGGTGAATATTTTTTTTTTGCTTGAAAATGTTCTAATATTGTGTCCCATGAATTCAACATCTGATCACAGTTTTGCTTTGGTCACCTTAAAAATACTTTAATATAAGAAAATGTAGAAACTAACAACTCTGCTAATTACAGCCCAAAATAAGAAATAATCTGTCATCGATTATCGATATTCTTAGATGATCCCAACTTGTTTTTGATCATTTTGCTAGCTACATTATCAAAGTGTCTCGCGTATGCATTCTTGGTTTTATTTCTATGGCATAGAGTAGCTTATAAATTATAACAAGGGCAAGGAATAAAATAAACAGTAGCTCTCGGTTTCTATGTGTTTTAGAGATATCAAGACCAAATTGAACTTGAGTCTTTTTCCTATCTCAATCTATATATATATATATATATATATATATGCAGGCCGACATTTTTTATTAAAGAGTAGGTTAGATATGTTAACTGGGCAGGTGTTGTTTGGTATAGACAAGGAAAATGGCAGCACTATCAAATTTCTACCAGTTTTATCTTTTACAATGCCTACAAATTCCATTTTGAGACAGTCATTGCAAGGAGAAACTAACATGATATTCACTGTTTTTCCCCCCTTATATATACATATAATTAATATATTAATACTGAAAACAGATCGTATAGTCTTGTAATAGGTAAACAATTTAATTTTTTGGAAAATTATTTAGTTGTAAATTAATTTAGTGATCAATCCCGACATGACCAAAAAGGCGCATACTAGTTCAAAAGAATGAGCAGACGTAACTATAATATCTATATATGAATCATTGATTAGATTATTTCTGTTATCATGGAATATTTATCTTCATGTCACCTGTAATTGGGATTTTGATTTGCTTAGTGTTAAAACAAGTGAGTTTTAGGTATATCAAGATGACTGTTTTGACTTAGTCTGCCATTGTGAGAGGAAGGAGGTGAGAACTACACTGGGAGACTAGGACAATGGCAAGAACAAGGACGACAATAACGTGAGTGCTCTCTTGCAGGTACCTTTTAATTCTAAGGTAAAATACAAATATCCCTTGCGATTTAATGGAGAATAAATTTATTTTTTATTAATTTAAGAAAAATATTCTTTTACCTTGTGAAATTTGGTTGAATATATGTTTTTATTCTTCGAAAAGTATTGGTGTTAATACCAAATTAAATTTGAAGAGAAAGACAAGTATACCTTTGTTATTTATTTCTCCATTTCATATTTTATTTCTGCTTTTTTTCTTTTCCTTTTTATCTCTTTTTTGTTTTTTTTGTCTAAGTTTTTTTTTTAATTTTTAGTGCCTTTTTGGTCGGACTTTTTTTCAACTTATCTATCTTTTAAAAGTAGAAGTCAGATCAAATAGAATTTTGAGAAGCTTAGATTTTTAGGAGAATTTTTTTTATTTCAAAAATGTCCTCATCTATTAAAAATAATTTCAACATTACACTCTCAAAAAATTCCCCCTCACTTAATCAATCTCCCACTCCTTTCCCTTTCTCGGTAAATCATGCCTCTCTAACACCAATCGTGATCTCCCTTTCCTCTACCTTTCTATGCAAAGACTAATAAAAAAGAAAAAGAAAAAAAAAAGACCCAACAAAAGAATAGCGATATTTGGAGTTTTTTTTGTTCTTACAAATATTAAGAGAAAAGAAAACTCAAAATTCAAAGTTGCATTTAGGTATTATTATTTTCTTTCTATTTGGTTTTTCATTTTCTTTCTGTCAATTTTTTTTGGGCTTTGGAATCTCTTTTTATTTCTCAATTCAATTATCTTTTGATTTTAAGATATGCATTTGAATTACAGTTAAAGAACTTAAAGAATCAAAGTTGCTGTTTTGGGTTCTTGGTAAAGATCCTATACCTATTAAAATTGTTGAAAAATCTTGATTGAGGGGTCTTTTATTTTGGGTTTAGATCACTATATGGTTGATGAACTAGTATGGGGTAGCTTTACATTTCAGTAGTCTTATCTGGTTGCTTTTGGTCTAATATTGTCTTTTTTCTATTACAAAGTGTAGGTAAATATATTAAGGTCTGATTTGTATCCGATTTTATTAAAGTTGTAGATGATTAAAAATGTATCCAAATAACTCACTTTTCTAGAAACTATTGTCTTTTTGTGTATATGACTCATGGTAATTTACCTATTTTCGAGTTTTATTGGAAGTGTCACTGAATGTTATGCAAGATTTGGAGTCATGTTTGATGATTTGTGAGTGACATACTTGTGTGAATTTCTAGCATCCTCAACCTTGTTATGCATCTTGGTTTAATTGTATTTGGTGTAATGCATATGCGATCCTAATGGACCTTCTTGGCCGAATGATAAGCTCTTGGCTAGTGATGATGGAAGATTTATTGCCCTATATGCCTTGCTGTAGTTTATGGCTAGTCAAAAACAAGTGGCATATTTTACGTGATATGAAGCCATTTCTGTTGATAAAACAAAAAAGGATTATTGTTGCAATAACAACACTTTATAACTACATTAGACAGTGTGGTGTTGTAAATGAGGAGTTTGACTGATGTGATTTTAATTCCAATTATATTCCTTAGAGTCAAGAAGCAAGAAGTAATGATGAAGAAATTGATTTAGATATTTATAAAAGAGCATTGGATGATAGTTACATGGGTAGAGTTCGTAATCAAATAGCTGCTGCATTAATGGAAAATAGAAATTGTTGATTTATGAGTTGTTAATGAATTATGTGTTACTTATAAATTATTTGTGAAACTTTTTTTTTTGTGATTTATTATTAATTATAAAATTTATGTTATATAAACATGCTTTTTATATTTTCAAAAATTTGTTTTAAGTAGATAACAAAAATAAAGTTAGTATTTTTCCGTTGTGAACAAAGGAATTTGTAATTAATTGAAAGTTAAAAGCTATTATTGTTTATAAGCTCTTCATAACAACTTTAAGCTAAAAAAAAAAGCCTAACCAATCAAGCTTTTAGTTACAAAATTGTGAGATTTAATTAGTTATATATACAATTGAAAGATTTAATTCACTTTAAAATCATCTTTAACTATTATCAAATTAAATTTTAATTAAGTTAAATTGTAATCTAATTATTTATTAAATATATTGAATTAAATATAATTTAATTAAGAAAATATTTTCTTTTAAGGTTTTATTGCAAATAAGCTTTCCATCATTAGCTTTTTTTTTTCCCTAAAAGGCATAAGAGTTGTATTATTATGATAGTTGAGTACAAAAAATTCAATAAAGGTTTGTTAAGCCAAACACACAACCAAGTTGCTTCCTTTTCCCTATTACATAAAATGAAAAACAACTATAAATGAAACCCTATAAATTAACAACTTCACCCCATATAACACACTCAATTAAACAAGAAAAGCTATCCTAATTGTAAATTATATAATAGATTGCTTAGTAGAGGCATAACTTACCTATTCTTATCATTTTGGATCAATAGAGTAGACAAGACAATAACACCACTCATAAAAGGTGTAGGGTAAAGATTTTTTAAGAGGCATTATGTTGAGCACCCTAAGGGCATGTATATGTTGACATTTGACCAAAAAATAGAGAATAGTGTTTGCTATAAGCTACAACCTTGAACAATAACCAGTTGAAGATAAAACTTAATTATGTGGTGCAACTGACAAAGGAAACCTCATTACAAGCAAAACAACCATTCAAGATCTAAACAACATATTAATGGAAAAAAGAAAACCTAATAGGACCTTTTCTTGATTTTCATAAATAACCTTCCCCAATCAATGAACCTCTAATGGTTGAAAACTATTTGTGATAATTCTAATGTAGTGTTTGATGTCTTCATCTTTGTGACAAAGTCAAAAAGAAGAAGAATTTTTGGTTTTGTCCACTACAGGACTCTGAAAGAAGCTAAAAATACAAATTGGAATTTTAATGGAGTTTGGCTATTAAACTATCAAATTAGGGCTAACCTTGCAAGGAATCCTAAAAACTTTTTCTAAAGGAAATGATAAGCGGAAGACAAATTTTTTAATCAAGAAATTAGTACAAACAATATGTTGTGGGGGAGTGAAATCAATTAAAAAGGAATAAATATCCACCAATTGATAACAGACAAAAGCTATCTTCAGGTTTTAACTTGTGAATTGGCAATGTCGATAGAGAAAAAGTTGAATCAAGGCAAAATCATTTTGAGGGTAAAAGTTGTCGAGGGTTCATGGAAGATGAAACCTTCACTAGTTAAGGAGGTGTACGGTCATAAAATGAAAGGATTAGTGAGGGCCATAGCATATCATGAACCAATTCAAAGAATGATGAAAGGACAATAGCTTTATCAAACGTATTTTTGGACATTGATTTTTCATCTCCTTTAAAGACCTAGATTTGATGAATAAACTTAAGGCTAATTAATGGGTTGATTTGTTGGAATAATTTGATTTGGTTGAGGAATGGACGAGGGAATCTTGTTCCATTTTAAAAAGATCTTTGATTTCTTGCTTAAGGGTTCTAATCCATGCTTGGAACCTTATTATCTTTAAGAATATTGTAATCACTTTAAGTTCCCTTGTTTGTTTTCGAGCATTAGTGTCTTCCACTTTCAATATGCCGATGACATGATAATTATCTGTGAACTAGATCCTTTTTATCTCTTAACACTTAAAGGGTTCTTAGATGTTTTCAGGTAGTCTTTAAACTTGAAATTAATTTTTAGAAAAGTTTTCTATATGGTGTGGGCATTAATCAACAAACAGTGAATCAATGGGCTGACTTGGTGGGTTGTAAACTCGACGAGCTTCCATTTTATTATCTTGGTCTTCTTTTAAGGTTGACTCAAGTTCTATCTCAATCTGGTAATTAGTTATCCAAAAACTTAAGAGTAGACTTGCTTTTTGGAAAGCAAGGACTTTGTCCATGGAAGAATGCGTAACATTACTGAGGTCGATAATGAACAACACGCCTATTTTTTAATGTCCCTTTTCTAGCTATTAATGAAAGTAAGAAAAGCCATTGAAAACATCTAGAAAGGGTTCTTGTGGGGTGGTCTAAGTATGATTCGAAGATTGCATCATTTTAACTGAGCTAATGTTTGCAATTATCGCGACATAAGGGGTCCCGAGTTGGTGGAACTTGGTCTAAAAATAAGGCTCTTCTCAACAAATAGCTGCGGTGATATGGCAACAAACTAGAGAGTTTCTTGAGGAGTATTGTTGATGGAAAGCTGGAACTAAATCATGATGACAAAAATAAATCCTCAAGTATGTGGAAAAATATTGTTAAGCCATTTCATGGACACTATGATTTTGATGATTTTGTTATTAATAGCTTGCACTTTTCTCTGGAAAATGGTAGTACAATTAACTTTTGGGAAGAGGAGGAGATTGAAAGGTACATTCCTCGAGATGTTTTCCTTAGAATATTCATCTTGGCTTTGAAAAAGGAAGGAAAAATTTATGACTTTGGTGAATGAGTTGATAATGTATGGACTTGGAATGTCGAGTTGAGTAAAGGTCTATTTGGTTGGGAAAGTGAGCAGTGGGAAAATTTCAAAAGTTTTATTGAAAATCAAGTGGTTGATAAAGACTTTCAAGGTAAATCATTTGGAGGTGGACTCCTAAAGGTGACTACTCTTTCAAATTATTTGTCATGCTTTACACTCTCAAACGCTTTATGTAAGGAATTGAAAGTTGGTACGATTAAATCTTGCACCTTTCAAAATTGAGATGTTTTGTTGACAGTTTGTAAGAAGGTGATTGACAGTTAACGTATCATGACCCGGTACTCCCTTCAAGCCTGTGACAACCGTCGCGAAGCCTCGACAGACATTCTTTACCCAAAATATCCATCGAAACCTCGCAAAGCTTTTGCATTAGTATTTCCACTTCCCTTGTGAGCAACAATTACTAAAATCATGTTTTAAAAGGATATAGACCATTTTTAATTTAAAAACAGTAAAAAAGAAATTTCTACTACATAGGGGTATTTTGGTCATTTTTCACAAAAATTTTCGAAAAACAGATAAAATGTAGTATATAAGTGGAAAACACATAATTTCATAACCAAAAATAAATTTAAATGTCTAAAACCTTCATTCAAAGTAAAATTATAACCTTTAGAATAAAATAAAATATTAAATAAAATATTCTAATTTCTTATAAAACAATTTTTATAGAAGTATCCGTAAATAATTTTCATAGCCTAAAAATAAAATAAATTTATACATACTGTAACATGAATAATCAGAGTACACAATTACATTTACAATGACACGTGGGCCCCCAGATAACAAAAAAGGTATAAGTTTGTGAACCATTGCTTTCTAGGATGCAACTCCAAAATTATGGCTCGACGAGATCAACCGTCTATAGACTATCCTGAGCCTGAAATGGGTGAAAATGAGGGTGGTGAGATTATAACATATCAGTGAGTAAACAAACATCATCAAAAATATCTAAAGTCGAGTAAATGGAGACAAATTCAAATTCGTTCTTCGTATTACAGTTCATCTTATCTCAACTCATTTCAATAGAGTAAAATAGAATCATTTTACTCGAATAATTAATATGGCTTATGAATCTCTTAAAAACTTGGCTTTTGCCAAAATCATTCTCGGGGATACCTCAGCCGAAGCATCTAACTGAGACTGCCAAGGCTATTAAATGTCATATACACATGAACATATTTTTACATCTGAAAACATAGCTATTCCTTGGCGTTGGCTGAGTCTCACTCTCACGTGGTGGTTCGCGTGAGGTGCACTCAAACTTTACCGCAAAAAACACCCTCCCCACACGGCTCTCTGATCGAGGTAAGATACAACTAATTCTGTGCCCCATTTCATAGCCTAGTCCACAGAACCCTCCATTGTAAGGATTATTTTATCTACCACCAGATTCATAAAAATTCCAACTGCATGATATGGCAATTATTGCTACCTAGCTTCTCAAGGCTGAATACACAGTACATATAATTCTAATCGCAAATACCAGTTCAGCCATTCATGCTCACATATTGCCATAAGCCATTCAATTTAAACACAATTTATAACACAACAAGTAGACAATCTCCAATTACTTTATTTTTCAAAATTATCATTCAATTTCTAGAAAATTCATAAAATTCATTTAATTAAATCACATTTTATTTATAAACATAAAGATTTTTCCATTAAAACTCATTTTCCATAAAATCGCAAAATCGGATAAAAACCTACTTTAGATAATTAAGATGATAGTAAGGTAACTCACAGTTTCAAGAGTCAGTGTACTCCTAGTCCCGGTCTTTAGGTACAATCTCTGTACTCTTACCAAATGTCTCACCACCTATCCACAACACATGACACATAATTCAATATATTGTGTCATACCATAATAAATCTATTTCAGGCTCTATTCAAATGCTTGAATGGGATGCAATTTGCTCGAGTAATTATCTAAATACAGTGTTCTACTTAAGTCCAATTGTGAATCTAAATAAAATCGTATTGGCCTAATTCGATTTATCACCCGGTTAATTGGCCAACACATCCAATTCAACTCCAATCAATTCCATTTTTCTTCCAACACTCCAATTCATCAAATACTAATCAGTTATCATGAAATGTTGCAAAATCACCCTCACATTCCATTTTGGCAATATTCAGCCATGGTGGTTCACTAGCACTAAAATTTTTCAAACTAAATTCTTACACCATAAATCACCAAATTCTAGCCAATTCACTTGAAATAAAAATCAAATCCATCATCATTAAGCTATATGGAAAATTCGGTCAAAATGGGTAATTGTAGAACATTAATTTTTTTCTTGTTTCCTTTTCATTCCACACATTATAAAACATCTAAAAACACAAAAATACTATGTATTCCAATCAAGTTCATCCTCAAATCCTCCCTTGAATATTCGGCCCTTGAATGTTTAGTGTGGAATATGTGATTTTCATACTTAATTTCTACACCTAACACCATAAGACAACTAAAAACACTTAAATAACTTAAAATCCATCTAAATAATTCATCAAATCTTCTCTCTCTAAAATGGGTCAGCCATGAATCCTCCATGAAATCATATGATTCAACCATGGAAAATGCAAAATAAAGTATGGAAAAGTTAGATCACAAGCTAGAATCAAGAAAATTTACCTTTAATCGGTTGAATCCTTGAAAATCAATAATTTCTCTTTGAATTTCTCACTCTAGGGTTTTGTTCTTTCTCTTTTCTTTTTGTTCTTGCTTTGGCTGAACCTTATGAAGGAGATGGGAGGGTTATGGGTTGATTTTATAAAGAAATTAATAAAGTAATCAAACTTGACACTTGTCACCATGTTATTGGTCCATACTTTAAAAACTTATCCTTTAATCTTTATTTCTCCACCATATAAAATCCTTCAATTATCCATGACCTCAAACGTTAATGGCTAAAATCCATGGGCATGACAAGTGTCGAGTGTGAAAAATTGTAATTTTGCCCCCGGGGTGGCAAAATTACCATTTTACCCCTATGCTCGAAAAAAAAATATCAAAATTTAAAATTTTCACCTCTCAAACTCAAATCATACTCCAATAAGTCAAATGTGATCAAAATCTTTTCTAAAAATTTCCATTTTGTCCTCGGGTGGTAAAAAACCATTTTGCCCCTAGACCATGAAAATTTCAGTTTGACTCCAAATCAGTCATCGAACTCCGAATCACTATTTTATGTTATTCTTGGACTTTAAAATTTTCAATTTCACCTTAAAATCTCTATTTGATCTAGTTCGAGGCTTAATCAACTTTGTTGTACCTCTAGGTACAATACCGACTTTTTAATGCTTTTCCGAGGCATTCGAGTATGCAAACATTCCATCAAGTACATGGATAACTTGGCATATATTTTATAGAGTCAGGCTTTACATAAGGAAAATCTTGCTAAAAAAGGTATAATTAGTATTAATGCTGCCACGTGCTTGCTTTGTAAAAAGAAGGTGGAATATATACATCATCTTTTTTTCACTTGCGAGAAAACTTGACTGTTGTGACAATAATAGAAGACAATGTGGAATACGGTATGAGTTTCTCACTCTGACCTACTGATTCATTTTCTTAATTGGTGTGCTCTTGTTGACAACTTTAATAATGGTTTGATTTGGCAAATGGCCTGGTATGCCATCATTTGGGCAATTTGGATTGTGAGGAATAATGTGGTGTTTAAGGCAAAAGAATAGGACAATTGCTAAATTTTTGAGCTAGCTAAGGTTAAAGTTGCATGGTGGATGAATGGAAAGTGGCTCAATCTCAACCTTTCTATTAGTGATCTAGCTAGATTCCCAAATAAAGGTAATGTGCCAACTAAAATCAAAAGTGTTAAGAAAGTTAAGATATGGACTAGACCTCAACTTGAGTTTTGAAGTTCAACACTGATGGGGCATTGAGAGGTTATCCAAGGGAATTGGGTATTGATGGCATCTCGAGAAATAAAAATGGTGTATGCTTTTATTTTGAAGGCAATAGGTGTTGCCTATGCTAGTAAGGCTGAGCTTATCATGGTGAAAAAATGCAGCTTTGTTTTATATGGCTTCAAGGTGGAACCTTTCCCACTCCCTACTACTTGAATACAACTTTAGTAGTGTTGTTGGATGGATAAAAAAGCCAAATGATATACCTTGGAAATTAAGGCTCTTCATGTAAACCCTCAAACTTTTCAATAATGTTTTATGATGGGACATTAGACATATATTAAGGTTTGCCAATGAAGCCATAGACAGCTTAGCTAGGGAAAGGTGTTTCAAACTTAGAGTTTACTATGTGTGATTAGTGAAGATAATGGAATGGGAGATGGATCCTTGGTTGCAGTGGCCGATCCAAATTCCTTCAATAGGTACATTAACTATTTGGCAACTTGATTGTCCTTTCTTAAGGGTATTATGCTTTTGCTCTTGATTGCCTGTTTATTGATACTTTTAAATGTTCTTGATACTTTTATTTTATTCAATTCATGGGAGAGATGGATTACTTGTAAAGTGGTAATCTTTCTTCTTCATTATATAGGGGTTTTTTTCATATAAAGAGGAATTGCAACTCTGTTTTGTTCTAGGCAAATTATTTGTGATGCTTGCTTTTACTTTTTGGGGTTACTATTAACTCCATATGTTTTTGATGATAACAAAACATTCCTCAATTTTTAATGTCTAATCTTGTTACTTAAGTGTGTAAGATTTAATTTAATACTCCTAACAAAGTTGTCCATTAAAAGCAAGTCAAGAAGCTTGTTAAACTTAATAAAAAGTTAAACAGTTAAGAGAAAAAAAGAGCAAGGTGATTAATAAAGACAGAAGGTTAGTAACTGATTAACAAAAAGCTGAAATCAGTTAAGGGATACCTAAACGTTGAGTTAAAACAAGGTAGAGGAGTCTGGATTAGCTAGCACCAAGCGTAATTGATTAAGAAATTGCTGAAAGATGGAATGCAAAGTCATGCTAATCGGTTAAAAAGTTTGGTTAATTGATTAGAGCACAAGGTCCCAGTATATTCAAGTGCTAAAAATAAGTTTAAAAATATGATTGACCGTTGAAGGGAGCCAAAATGGAAAAGTTCAAAATTTGAAGAATTTTTAGTTGATTAAAGCTACTTTTAATTGACTATGGTTGAATGGAGTATAGATTCAATCAATAAAGGAAGAGCTAACCAATCAGAGGAAGACTACTATGTAGAGAAGAATAAAAACAGAAAGTTTGTAATCAGTTAGAGTCTCCTATAATTGGTTAGAGTAGAGAACTCAGCAACAAGATAGTGCAAGGCAGAGAAGCTATAATCAGTTAGAGCTGCTATAACCGGTTAACTGAAATCTATCTCTTATTTTGAATTTAAACACTAAAGGACAAAATAATGGCTAGAAGTGCATCAGAGTTGTTTCTAATAGTTAAAAACTATCTTCAATAGAAAAATTTGACTCCTCAAGTATAAAAGGAAGCTCCAATAGTCAAAGAAAATAGATTTGAAGAGAAAAGAGCCATTTTAAGGAAAAAGAAAAATATTCTTTAACAAAAACACTTGTTCTTCATTCCAAATATAGAAAAAGTGTTTGAGCTTGATTGTAATTTATCCAAACTTGTAAAGGTACTTAGCTGTACTTCTTTTTTTTTGAAAAATTAAAGTGTGAGAAGCACTCTAAAGCTTATTATAAGGGATTAGAGCTTGGGTTGAAAGCTGACCTTGTAAAAGTTTGGTAGAAGTTGCTAATTCCATTGGTTTAGTGAAGTTGGGTTGAAAATCTTTGATTGAGGGATTAGGGTAGTGGATATAAGTTAAGGGGACCGAACCACTATAAATAGTCTTACATTGTCTATTTTTCTTTACCCTTCTTTAATTGTCATCTTTCAACCATTACAAGCTTTACATTCATTTTTTTTAATCGGTTAAAAGCTTTATCATTTAAAAAGGGATGAGCTTAAAATTTTTAGTACTATTCACCCAACTTAGCACTCTATTGGGACCAACAAATGGTATCAGAGTCATACCTTCAAATTTAAAGCTTAACATCCTTAAGAAAGATCCACATGGCTTTGCAAAAATTAGTTATTACTGAAGGTCAATCTACAAATAGGCCTCATCTATTTAATAGATCAAACTATGCCTATTGAAGCACTAGGATGTCCATATACATTAGAGCCTTTGACAATGAAATGTGGGATGTTATCTTGGAAAGACCCTATATTCCCACCTCATCTAGTTTTGTCATTAGTGAGAAAATGCCTAAACCAATAGCTGAATGAACTGAAGCTAAAGTTAAAAAGGTCCAAATAAATTTTAAAGCCATTTATACCTTTCATTGTGCATTGACTCAGTTAGAATTCAATAAAATCTCTAGTTGTACCACAACCAAAGAGATTTGGGATAAATTTAAATTCATTCATGAAAGAACTTTACGAGTAAAAGAGTCTAAAATTACCTTACTTACCCATAATTATGAAATGTTTAAAATAGAACTGGGTGAAGATGTAACTACCATGTTTGATAGGTTTACCAATATTACAAACAAGCTTAATCAATTTAGAAAAACCATCTTTGAACATGAGTTAGTAAAAAAGCTTCTTAGATGCCTCTCAAAAAGTTGAAAACCAAAGGTCACTACTATCTGCGAGGCTAAGGATCTCAAAGTGGTCACACTTGATGAATTTTGTGGCTCTCTCCTCACACGTGAATTTGAAATGAAGGAAGAAAAAGAAAAAGAATATAAAGAAGACAAAGAGAAAAGAAAAAAGAAAAAATCTTGCACTCAAGATTAATACACTTGAGGAAGAACTTGAAAAATTATCAAGTGATGATGATGAATAGGTAGCAATAATGGTTAGAAGGTTTAGGAAGCTGATTGGACAAAAAGGCAGAAGGTTTGGAAGGAAAAATTACAAGAAAGACCAAGGTCTTTCCTTAAAAAACAAGCACAAGGGTGATCACAACAAGAAAGATGAGATGATCTACTTTGAATGTAAGAAACTAGGACATTTTAGATTTAAATATCCAATGCTAAAGGAAGAATCTTCAGAAAGGATGAAGAAACCAAAGAAAGCAATAGTGGTAGCAACTTGGTTTGATAGTGACTCCTTAAGCTCAAAAAAAGAAAAAGAAAAATTGAAAAAAAGCCCAATTTCTGCTTGATGGCAAAAGAAGAAGAAATTGAAGTAACTTCTAATTCATGTGATACTTCTTATGATGATTTACAAGATGAATATGATTGCCTATATGCTGAATTTGAAAAACTTACCTTGAAATATATGATTATGAGGAAAAAGGCTGTTATATTGAATGAAAAATTAGAGAAAATTAAGCACGAGTACAACTTAGTTTTTGATTAAAGGAACCTGCTTCAAATTGAATTAAAACAATCCAAACTAATTTTGAATTCTTAAAGCTTGGTTTGGAAAGCAAAAGTTTAGAATTACAAAGAGTTGTTGATGAAAATGTTGCACTTAAAGTTGATAGAGAAGAAAAACTAAAATTGAAATAAAGATGAAGAAGAGTTTAAAAGAAAAACAAGCCTTTAAAAGAAAATTAATGCCATCTCATGTCACTGTTATATGTGTGGTAAGAATGGTCATTTGTTTTATGAATGTTTCCATTCTAATAAAATCTTTCTTAAAACCAAATTGGTTTAGTTTCCAAAAGGATCCCATATGATTGCTTACCCCATCAAAGTATGAGTACCTTTAAAGAAAAACTGAAAAATTGTTTTGTAGGTTGAGCAATGACAAAATGATCAATGTTTTAAAGCTCAACCAAAAAAAAGGTAGCTTGGGTACTTAAATAGTTACTGCTCAAGACACATGATCGGTAATGGTAGTGTTTCCTTTGATGATGACTCCAAGGGTATTATCTAAGGAATTGGAACCATTGGTAACAAATCTCAAACATAAATCAAACATGTTTTATTTGTTACAAGTTTAAAACATAATTTGATAAGCATTAGTAAACTTTGTGATAGAGGTTTTAGAGTATGCTTTGATTCCCATGCATGTAAATTGATTGATGTTAACACTAACAAAGTAGCATTCATTGGCAAAAAAATTAAGAATATGTATGTCATTTTTCTTGATTAAATTAAGTCTATTGAATCATGCTTTATTGCCAATGATGTTTGTGATAATTGGTTGTGGCATAGCAGGTTTGGATATGCTAGTATGCACACAATTTCAAAACTTTTGAGAAAAGATTTAAGTCATTGGACTTCCAAAGATATCATTTGAAAATGATAAAGTTTGTGATGCATGTCAATTGGGAAAACAAGTTTGAAGTTCCTTTAAATCTAAGGAAGTCATATCAACTTCTAGGCCACTTGAATTATTACATCTTGACTTGTTTGAACAAATCACTATTGCTAATCTAGGAGGCAAGTTGTATGGCTTTGTTATTGTAGATGATTACTCTAGATATACATGGGTATATTTTCTTGCTTATAAAGATGATGCATTGCCAATTTTTGTTAAACATTGAAAAAAAGTTCAAAATAAAAAAGGCTTCACCATTGTTAGTGTTAGGAGTGATCATGATGGTGAATTTGAAAGTGAAAATTTTAAAATCTTTTGTAATGAAAATAGTTTTGATCACAATTTTTCTACTCCTAGAACTCCACAACAAAATGTAGCTGTTGAAAGGAAGAATAAGACTTTAAAAGAAATGGCAATAACAATGCTTTGTGAAAACAACTTGCCAAAATATTTTTGAGTTGAAGCTTTTAATACTACAGCTTACATTTTAAATAGAGTTTCCATTAGAGCCATAGTTTCTAAAGCCCTTTATGAGCTTTTCAAAGGAAGAATGCCAAATATTTCTCACTTAAGGAGTTTTGGATGCAAATGCTTTGTTTTAAATAATAGAAAGCACACCTTGGTAAAGTGTGATGCTAAGTGTGATAAGGTAATTTTCTTAGGCTAAGCATTGAACTCTAAAGCATATGGGGTGTTTAACAAAAAAACTTTAGTTATAGAAAAGTCAATTCATATTGTTTTTGATGAGACTAATGCTAGTAGTGTTTGATGATGATGATGCAAATGACATTAAGAAGAAAATGGAGAAGATGAACTTAGATAGAAAAGAATCTAAAACCCGACCCTATAAACACATATCATGACATACATGCACTGAGTAGCATGTTTATACGCTAGGAAAGCCCCTAAGAATAGACGAAACCCGATATTGTACCTAACGGTACACTTGAGTTGATTTAACCTCGAACTAGTTCAAATAGGAACTTAAGATGAAATTTAATATTTTACAGTCCAGGAATGACTAAAAATGATTGTTCAGAGTTCGAGGGTTCATTTGGGGTAAAATTGAAAATTTTGATGTTTAGGGGCAAAATCTTCATTTTGCCATTTAAGATAATAATTTGATTATGAAGTGAAATTTTTGACCAAGATTAACTATTTGGAGTATAATTTAATGATAGGAAGTGAAAAATTTTAATTTCGATAATTTTTGGAACATAGAGGCAAAATGGTAATTTTGTCGCCCTTGGGGTAAAACCGTAATTTTCACCACCCAAAACTTGTCAAAATCATAGGATTTATTTATTTATTTTTGGTATGAATAACTATGGTATTTTAAGTGGTGAAAAATTGAAGTTTAAAAGACGAAATTTTAAAAACGGGCTAATGGGAAAGTGACACATAGCACTTTTTAATGATTTAATATTATTTTAAAGGAAAATCAGCCCATTTAAACCCCACATCAGGTGATGGTCGGCCATAAGGAGAAACAAGAGAGAAAATAGAGAGGAAAGGAAGAAAAGAGAACAACCAAAGGAAAACTAGGAAATTCAAAGGGGAATTCGCATTTTTCGTCCGTTTATGTGTCTAACGGTAAGATTTTTCGACTTTGGCTTGATTTCTGCCTTTCCTATGCCTTTGTTTCCATTCAGCATGCTTGAGGAGAGAGATCAAAAAGTGATACCAAGGGGTGGCCGAATTTCAAGGGGAAGGATTTTGAAATTTTTATGTTTTGATTCTTAGTTAAATTGGTAGTTTTAGTTAGTTAAATGTGTTTAGAAATCAAATTGGGCAAGAAAGCATGAAATTCTCACAATACCTATCTTTGGCCGAATATTCAATGATGTACAATGATGATGAACTGATTTTTATTCTAAGAGAAATGAAGAGAAAATGATGAAAAATGGTTAAATGTGATAGAAAAACAAAGTGAAAAATTAACCTGGTTAATGTCCCATTTTTGGCTGAATTTTCCAAGGAGGAAAGTGAGCTGATTTTGGTATTTTAGAGGGTTATTGGCTAAAATTTAATGGTTAGAAATGTTGGAGAGAGAATGGGACAATTTAGAGCTAAAATGGAACGCGTTAGCAATTTATCGGGTAAAATGCCAAAAATAGGTTAATACTGCGTTTAAGCCGTTTTAGGCCATTGCATTTCATACCATGCATTAGTATAGGATTTAAGTCAATTATATAGTGATTTAGTATCAATGTGGTGAATTGTGTAATTTTTTTAATGTGTCTTGGAGGAAAGCCTTCCGGTAAAGGCAAGGAAGTCGTACCCAACGAATAGTGATCGGGGCACCTAGAAAGTATTTAATTTGTACAAACGGTGAGTAAACCTATTATTATTGTAAATTATCTAGAGTTTATTTTTAAATGCTCTTTATGTATTTTATGAAACGAAAATGAGATTAAAACGGGACTTTTGATGTTTTAGAAATAAATGTGACAAATAAATATACTGTGTTGGTTATCTGAAATAAGAAACTTTTGATTATGAAATTGAGTAATTGGAGGCTGCCAATTGTCTTGAAAAATATATTTTCCTATGAATGGCTTATGATATATGAGTATATATGGCTATATTTTATAATTGCATTGGGAATTTATGTAAGCTGTCTTTTACTATGCAGGCTGGGTAAATAAATAAAAGCCATGTTATACTGTTGAAATTTTATTAAAATTGGTGGGTTTAGTCACTATAGTGACGAGTTTCCGTGGACTGCCTATTATAGGGGCACGGTAAACCCGGTTGCATAGTTACTCCGGTTGTAGAGGCGAGGAGGGTAACTCCCGGGGTAGTGTTAGAGCTCGCTTCATGTCGAAGCCCCACGTGAATGTGTAACTCGGCCAACGCCAAGGAACGGCTTGTTTTCAAAACTAAAATGTGTTTAACATGTAAATGTCTTAACAACCTTGGCAGACTCGGTTAAATGCCTCGACCAAGGTATCCCCGAGGACTAGTTTTGGCTTGAGCCCTGTTTTTAATAAAAGTCATAAGCCTTAACAACTGTTTTGGTAAATTAAAAATATTTTATGGTTTAAGAAATAAATTGAAAACCTTATGAAATGGTTTGTGATTTGTTGTTTAAACTTGCCTCCATTTTACTCGCCTTTAGATATTTATAATAATGTCTGTTTACTCATTGGGATTGCAAAATCTCACCTACCTCCTTTCCAAACATTTCAAGCCTGTGGTAGCTTGTGGATACCCGATTTTGTCAAGGATTCCAGTTGACCCCTCTATCTCACAAACAGTAGGTTACTATCACCAACACTTGGTGCATTTATGGGCCACTTGTCATTGTAATTATTATTGTACATTATAACTTTGTAAATTATTGTATGTATGAATTTATTTTATTTTCACGTTACAAAAAATTACTTACACGTGTTTCTATAAATATTGTTTTATATAAAAATGTTATATTTTAATCAATATTTTGAATAGTAATATTTGTCTATAAACCTTTTAAAAAAGCATGTTTTAGACTTTCGATTTCAAATTCGATTTCGAATTATGTATTCTAGACGTATAAACTACATTTTTACCAAATTTTGATATTTTCATCGAAAAATGACCAAAATACCCCTGTGAGGCAAAAATTGTCTTTTGATTTACTTGAGCCGGAAACGACTGGTAATTGTTTAACATGGAATGTTTAACAACGATTGCTCACAGGAAAGGTAAGAAATTGATACGTAAGCCTTGCGGGGTTTCGATTGGCATTCCGGGTAATGAGTGTCACTCGGGACGTCGCGACTCTTGTCTTGGGCCCGAGGGAGGTTTCGGGTCATGACAAAGAAAATGATGGAGAGAGCTCAAAGGAAAAAGATGATGATGAGCCACCATTAGAAGATTTGTAAAGAGTTGAGGAACAGCACAATGATCTTCTTAAAAGTTGAAGATTTGTAAGGAATCATCCTCAAGAACTTATCATTGGTTATCCCTCGAAAGATGTCAGAACAAGAAGAGAACTAAGAGAAGCTAGTGAATATCTAGCATCCATACCACAAGTGGAACCAAGGAGCTTTGAGGAAGCTGAAAAGGAAGAAAGTTGGATGATTGTTATGCAAGAAAATTTGGGCCAATTTAAAAGGAAGAAGGTTTGGACCTTAGTTCTAAGGCCAACCAACCATCCAATTGTTAGAACAAAATGGGTATTTAAGATTAAGATGGATGAGTTGGGAAATGTGATAAAAAATAAGGCTAGATTAGTTGCTCAAGGCTACAATCAAGAAGAAGGTATTGATTATGATGAAACTATTGCTCTTGTATCTAAACTAAAAGCTATTAGACTTTTACTTGCCTATGCATGCTTTATGAATTTTAAATTATTTCAAATGGATATTAAAAGTGCATTTCTTGATAGCTTTACACAAAAAGAGGTATATATTGAACAGCCCCTTGGTTTTGAAGTGTTTGATAAAATTGATCATGTATATAAATTGCATAAAGCTCTTTATGGATTAAACCAAGCTCCTCAAGCTTAGTATGAAAGACTTTCTAAGTTTTTAATTGAAAAAGAATATTCTAAGGGGAGTGTAGATAATACTTTTTTTATTAAGAAAAATAAGACTGATTTGATTGTTGTTCAAATTTATGTTGATGATATAGTATTTGGTGCTACTTATGAAAGGTTGTGTGAGAATTTTACTAAGGAAATGCAGGGAGAATTAGAAATGAACATGATAGAGAACTAAAGTTCTTCCTTGGTCTACAAATCAAGCAATGTGAGGATGGAATATTCATCAACCAAGAAAAGTATATCAAGGAATTGCTTAAGAAATTTGGAGTAATGAATATGAAATCAATAGGAACTCCTATAGCCCTTCCACAAAGCTTGACAAAGATGATAAAGGAAAAGATGTGGACCAAAAGCTCTATAGAGGTATGATTGGTTCATTTATTTATCTTACAACAAGTAGACCTGATATATTTTTTGGTGTGTGCCTACGTGCAAGATTCCAATAATGTCCCTAGGAATCACATTTGACTATAGTGAAAAGGATTCTTAGATATCTCTTGGATACTCAAAGCTTAGGCTTATGATATCCAAAAGGTTCATTTTTCAATCATTCTGGCTATTTTGATGCTAATTTTACTGATAGCAAAACTGATCGGAAAAGCATTAGTGGTACTTGTCAATTTCTTGGAAACATGCTTGTGTCACGACCCAATTCCCGGGCCATGACCGGCGCAAGGACCCAATGAGCATAGCCCACTAAGCCCAAGCAAGCCTATTTTCATTTACTTTATTCCATACATGCTCGTGTGAGGCGTCCACACGTAATGCACCCAGTGTGCATACAATGCCAATTAACCATGGCACATCCAATCACACATACACACACACACCTTTTCCCGGGTGTGAACACAGCCAATTCACAATGGCATTATCAACATTAATATACATGCACTATACCAGTCATGTATTTAGCAATTTACATTGCTTACACATATACATTCATACCAGTCAGAAATAAACTTTGACAGTGTACATTACATGTACATAACCATCATACAAAACCCAAGACTTCCAGCGGAGACATGTACAATAAAACGGCAACTAGTGAATGCCAGACACCTACCAGGAGATGGACTACTGTGATCCCGCGATCTAGGAATCTACAATCTCTTGATCTGAAAACATGAATTTTTGAAAACGGTGAGTACAAAACTCAGTGAGCAAACATTAGATAAGAACAAGCCATAATATCAGGAAGGGTTAAAAATATGATGCATACATTTAGAACACATTCATTTTTATCCAATTTATTATCAACCCTTCCCCTCATTTCAATTTAATTTATAATGAAGGAATAATCAATTTCATACAAATATACTCGGAGGAATGAACAATCACATATGTACACAACCACATATATCTGAGCACTCGCAGGCGTTACGTATCGCCGTCCCTGCAAGCCCCTGGATAACAAATCACACTTCACCAATGTTCACGAGTGATAGTTTCCAGGAATCGTGGGCGTTACGTTTCGCCGTCCCCACTTTGCTCAATTTTCAGAATTTATAGTAAATAGTGGGCGTTACGTATCGCCGTCCCCACTTTACTCAATTCTGAATTTCTAGGAAATAGTGGGCGTTACGTATCGCCGTCCCCACTTTGCACACCATCTCAGGCATGTGCATTTTTCCTCTTCACACGTGCACGGTGGTAATAATTTCACAATACTTCTTAACAACACATATAAACATCATAACAATGTACACATTCAGCACAATTAAATTTCACCTCAATGAAATAATAATTCATGCTTTCATGCCAAACACATAATTTTATGCCTTCATGCATAATACGTAATTTCATCACATAAAATCATTTTTATCAAGGGCTTGTTCCCGGCATGTAATTTTTGTTTTAAAACTTTGAATAAATCATTTAATCATCTATTTCAATACAATGTGCATTCTCCAAATAATTTTGAAATGCAAGTTCACTCACCGTATCACAAATCCGGATTCCGGATGCTCTCGGATTAAAAATCCTCAATCACGATTCCCTTGCCTTTTCCGGACTTCTCACCACCTTAACACAGAATAAAATTAAGAAATTACTACAATGCCCCCAGACTAATACAAATTAATTTAAATTGCTAACGTATGATACGCAAAGGCAAAAATGCGCCCAATTATCGCTTTAACGCGGTATTGCCTAATTTCGACCGATTACCCGATTAATCGGCTATTATGTCCAATTTGGTTCCGAATTGGCCCATTCTTTTTTTAATACTTTAATTCACCACAAATCATTCAATTTAATGCCAATTTCAGCATTCACCATTTTCCATTTCTTTATGGAAAAATTCGGCCAATACAGTGCATTAGCACTGAAAATTTTTCGACTACATTTTTCACTTTAAATTGTCATTTTCTATTTTCTTTCATTTCAAATGAAATCATTTCATTTGAAATGAAACAATTTCTTCATGGTTTCTCTACACCCTAGGTTCGGTCAATGAAGAACAACCATGACACTCAATTTCCTTCTTCCATTTTTGTCCATAATCGTGCTTAACTACTCCTAAACACCAACATAGTTTAAATTCAATCCAATCCAACATCAAATTCATACTCATACCCATTTTTCAGAATTCATCCCATCATGATATCTCCATATTTAACCATAGAATTCAAGAACAAAAGCATAGATAGGGTAAATCACAAGCCAAAGTAAAGGTTTATTACCTTTTTCAAGTGATTTCCTTTGAAAATCACACTTTTCCTTAGATTTCCACCTAGGTTTTGTGTTTTTCTTCTTTGTTCTTCTTTTCTTTCCTTCAATTCTGGTGGGTGCCGAATTTAGAGAGAGAAATGAGGGTTAAAGGCTGATTTTTATGGCTTAAATAATAAAATATAAAAGCTTGCCACGTGGCATCACGTAATTGGCCCGTTTTCTTTACTTTTTGACTTTTTCTTCTATTTATTCTCCACCATTTGATTCATCAAGTCAACATCTGATCCAAGGTTGATCATGGCTGGAAATAATGGTTCTGGTGATGGAAAATTACGGTTTTGCCCCCGGGATGGTAAAATTACGATTTTGCCCCTATACTCCGAAATGTATCGGGATTTCATTATTTTCACTGTCCAACCTCAAATATCACTAATATAAATCAATATTACCCAATTGGGGCAAAATCCTTTAAAAAAAAATTCACATTTAGCACTATGGTGGCAAAATTACCATTTTGCCCTTGTACTCCAAAAACACCGAAAATCACCATTTTACACTGCTAAACATCATTTAATGATTATGGGATCATAACTGTATGTCACATAATTATTTTTAGTCTACTGTGATCAAATCTTGGTTAAAAATCTCCATAAATCAACAAATGAGAAAATGACCGTTTTGTCCTTAACCGGTCAATTTTCTCGATTAACTCCAGACTAGACCTTGAACTCCGAATCACTATTCTGAGCTATTCTGTGGGTCTCAGAATTTTAAAATTCCCCTTAGAATTTCTATTAAACTAGGTTGAAGCTTGATTTAACTTAGTTGTACCAATAGGTACAATACCGATTTTCTAACAACTTAGACAGGGTCTCACAGCTTGTGTCTTGGTCTTGCAAGAAACAAAGGAAAAATCAAAGAATCTTCAGTAAAGAAAAAGAAGGGAAGCAAAAAGAAGGCGACATTGAAAAGGAAAGGATCAAAGAAGGCAAGAGCCCCCATAAGCAAAGGTAGTGATTCATTTTCCTGATTTTGAAATCACTTGCATGCTGATAAGTTTAGAAAGATTGAGAATGTTACAATTTCTTGTGTGAAGTTTTTTGATTGGGCTAGTTTCATTGATGCTCCTACAGTGAAAGAGGATTTAAAAAATTATTTTTAAACATTAAAACTAAAGTTCACGAGTGCATTTGGAGATAGGATGTTCAGTCCCATCTTAGTTAAAAAACTTTACTCTAGCATTGCTTTTGAAAAAAATTGAATTGAAAGACCATGATGAGTTCCTTGAAGATAGCTTAAATGTGTTTTTAAATGGTAGAAATTTTCATATCAATGCTCAAGATTTAGAAGAATTTCTAAAAATAGAATTTGAAATAAGAGAGTACAAAATGCTTGAGAAATATGATCCAAGCCATTTTTGAAAGATTGTAATTGAAAAAAGGAAAAGTTTCCTTCTAAAAGTTATGCTAGTGAGATTAAGAATGCTCAGGTTATGATTCTCCACTATTTCATAGCAACCACCCTACATGGAAAACGTAGCAATTTCAGTTATGTGAGTGCACAGGACTTGTGGCTGATGGAAGCAGTTTTCAATGAAATCCTAATGAGTGTGGGAAGATATATGGTAGAAAGAATCAGGGCAACCTTACTGGGGGACAAAGCAAATTTGCCTTATGGCATTATTCTTACAACTTTGGTGAAAAAGAAAGGAATTTGAAATGGAAGATTTCAATCCGATCTTACAAGGAACAAGGATCAAGGGATATTTTTAGGAAGTGTGCTAAAAATGGGAGACAAGATAGATAAGAATGAGTGTATTAAGAGGTATACCTTTGCCCCCTCCAATTGGTAGTCCCTCAACACCCTTCACTAGGGTCAATCAAACCCTCTTTCCAAATGACATGATGTTTAATCTTCTCATGAGAATCGATAGGAAGTTAACTGATCAGGCTACAAATATTACAAAGATTGAAAAGAAACTTCAGCAGCTTTAAGACTTGTTTTCTCAAGCTAAGGAAATAAAATCCTTAAAGCTCCAACCACTACTCCAAGCCAATCTAGTGAGAGTATTGCTACAAAACCATTTGAAATTTCAGCTTTTAATCATGAAAAGGAAACTGGAGAAGAAATGCCTGAAACTGATGATATGGACTAAAATAAAATAGGGAATTCTGAAAACAAAGAAGTTGAACTTGAAGAGGAAATCAGGAAAAAGCAAATATAACAAAGCCAAGAAAAGGAATATGGAAAAGGTGAAAAGGATCTTGAACAAGGAAAAGAAGTGGAAAAGGAACTCCAAGATGAGAAAGAGCACTCAACTGGTGGAAAGAGTGGTGCAAGTTCTCCTAGAGAATCTGAAGACATACTAGTCTCTGACTTTATCGGAGATATTCTCAAAGAGGCTAGAGTTGACTACGCACAATAGCAAGAAAAGATACATAAAGAAGTTTAGTCAGCTTTACAAATGACAAAATAAACTGTAGGAGAAGCAAATCCAAACAAGGATAAAGCTATTGATACTGCTCTTGTTGTAAAGCAAATTGTAAAAAAGGGAAGAAAAACTATGGTACGAAGGCAAAAACCTTCAGAAGAAGAAAGTCTGCTAGACTAGCATTAGCCTCCACTCAAAAGTCCTCTAAAGCTGCAGCACCCCAACCTATCTTATCCACTTCATCCTCATTAGCCTCCTCATCCCACTCCTCTCACAAAGCTCTTAATATTCATTTCGACACTGATGAGTCTTAACCCTCATTTGATTCAGATTATGATCTTTTTTTTTTAATGATGCCAAAAGGGGGAAGAAAACTAGTAAGATAAGAAAATAAGATCAGGAAGTAGAGTTGATAGGAATAATGTACTTAGTCTTTAAGATATGCTTTTATTGGTTTTGTTTAAATGAACTCAATCTTTAAGATATGCTTTTTTTTGGTTTTGTTTTGATGTTTTATGGTATGGTTTATAAGACAATATTTTATGCTATGAACAACGGTTGAATGATGGAATTATATTTATGTTTATGTGGTTTATATTGTGTTGAGATTTCATATTTGTATGTTGAAATTATATTAAATGGCTAGATATTGATGTCCATACATATGTTTTTGTGATTGAAAGTTTGTAATCAGTTAGAGCTCCTATAATTGGCTAGAGCAGAGAACTAAGCAGTAAAACAGTGCAAGGTAGAAAAGCTAAATTGGTTAGAGTTGTTTGTAACCTGTTAGCCGAAGTTTGTCTCTTTTTTTGAATTTAAACACTAAAAGACAAAATAATGGCTAAAAGTCCATTGGAGTTGTTTCTAACGGCTAGAAACTATCTCCAACAAAAAAATTTGACTCCCCAAGTATAAAAGGAAGCTCAAACGATCAAAAAAAGTAGATTTGTAGAGAGAAGCCATTTTGAGCAAAAAGAAAAATATTCTTCACCAAAAAAACTTGTTCTTCATTCCAAATTTAGCAAAAGTGTTTGAGGTTGATTGTAATCTGTTCAGACTTGTAAAGGTACTTAGTGTACTTTTTTTTCTTGGAAAATTAAAGTGAGGGAAGCACTCTAAAGCTCATTGTAAGGGATTATAGCTTAGGTTGAGAGCTTACCTTGTAAAAGCTTGGTGGAAGCTGTTAATTCCACCAGTTTAGTAAAGTTGGGTTGAAAATCCTTGATTGGGAGATTAAGGAAGTGGATGTAGCTCAAGGGGACCAAACCACTATAAATAGTCCTGTATTGTCCACTTCTCTTTACCCTTCCGTACTTGGTGTCTTTCAGCCACTATAAGCTTTACATTCATTTTCCTCCAATAAGTTAAAAGCTCTATCATTTAAAATGGGATGAGCTTAAAATTTTTAATGCTATTCACCCCCCTCTACACTTTATTGGGACTGACAGCTAAAAGTTTCTTAAGTGAAAGGGCTATTTTTCCTTAATGAAATTATGCATTTGAAAAAAAAAAGAACTCCTTTAAAAGAGCCTTTATGCTCATTCTAACCACATTTTCAAATAATATTGACAAGAAATTGTAGCTTTTTATTGGTGACAAAAAATACACTGTCAATGTTCGTGAATTTTTCCCTCACTATGTTATCGATTTTGGAGTTTTTCTTAGGGCTGAAATTTGTAACATTGTAGCTCTTTTAAATGCTAAATTTTAAAGCCAACGATACCAATTGCACCACTTTTGCCATTTTGCCTAGGCATCGATTAAGTCGTCAAGTCCACTACTCATTTCAATCCATACTTTAAATCAACCTTTTCTGGTTTGAGCCACTACACCTCTCACTTAGGCTTGCCTTCTAATTTTAATCTTGAACACAAATGAGGACTCAATTTGAACTTGAGCTTTAGTATCTCTTCTCAAGATCGTGAGCACAAGGCAAGCTCGTTCCATCAAGACCTATTCCCAACATATTTTGGACACTTGATCGAACCACCATTAACCCAAAAGTTCATAACATAACAAGCCTCATCAAACACTTTCCTAAGGTGTCAAGACCTAAATCTGAGGGTCCATGACTAATGTAAGGGTTTAATGGGAAGGTTTAATGGGAAGGACCAACACAACCCAAGCAAGCTTTAAAACAAATATATCAAAACTAGTATTCAATTACCTTATGGGACATATCACCATAGAATTACATATATGAGTCTAAACATGTACCAAAATTTCAAAGCATTAGTTTGCATGATCTCATGCTCAACGTGTGGAAGCAAATGCAAATATAAAATCAAGAGTAAGCTATCTTCTGGCACAATCCAAGTATGATAGTTATTATAATAATCCAAATATAAACAAAAATCCATAACATAGTATGATGCAATGTTTGATAAGTGGAGTATGACTCCAATGTTAAGGTTAACGTCTATTAGACGCCTTATTAAAGGCCTACCGAAATCAACTGTGGTAAAATGTAGCTTTTTTTAGAGGACAGTGAGCCAAACAGTCTACGAATCTGTAAATATATACATATATATAGGAAACTAACATGTGAGTCACAAAAACTTCGTGAATAGATATGGAGAAGGGGAACTAGCAAAAATGAGAGTGTTTTTATAAACTTACTTTAAATTCGAATGTAATGAATCGAGTTCCAAATGTTGTGCAAAGTATTTTCAAAGTAATCAAAGCTTTTACGAAGTCAAATAATCCTTATGAAATCAAATGTGTAACAAAGCCCATTAAAACCACGTAAAATATCCTTAATAGACCCTTGGTACATAGACGTTACGCATAAGTCTCAATGCTTGATTCCTTGCATTGTAAGTATAGAGGCATTGCATGAATGTCTTGAGACTTTTCAAACAAAAGCAAATTCTAGAAGTTTCTCGTGCAAAGGGTAAAATGGTATTTCTTGAATAGATTTGAAATTTTTGATGCCACACCGAGGTTTCTAAGCTCTAAACAATTCAAAGTCAAGCCAAACCAAATTATCAAAGTTTAAACATTAATTCTAAGTGTTTTTACATTTCCAGTGGGTTCTTTTTGACTTTTTCAAGTCAACAATAACCAAATATTAAATTAACAATCGAATACTAATATCAAATATCAACTATTGAATTAAATCATCAATATCATATCAAAACATCAAATGTCAACAAATTATATGTGGAGCACTAGATAAGAATAACACTCTTAAACAAAATGGACTAGGCTTTTCACCTTTGATCAATAACAGAAGGGTAAGATCCATCAACTTCCAATAAAAGACAAAGGTAGAACCTCATTAGCTACCGATTATCATTAAAGCGCATTCTCACACCATGGTGATCAAGTACCTCAGTCATTGATCCCATGTTACTAAGCATTGTGCACAAAAGGGTAACACTCCGTTAACTACCAAATAAAAAAAATGTGTCATCACAACATGGTGGTTCGATACCTTAGTCACCAACCCTAAGTTACTAAGCATAATGCATAGTGGCTAGTGCCTACTGTCACTAGCTATAAGTCTTTAACTTACTAGGCTCTACCAAATCAACATCCAAAGTTCAAATCATTAAAGACTAAATTATCCAAAGTTCAAATTTCATTTCGAAATAAATAGCTTAGTTACTCACCAATACAAAATCAAGCAACTAATCAAGACTCAATTTATATTTTTCAACATACGCATATGTCAATATTAATACTTTTCAAGCAAAGTTTTCATTGTAAGTTTCAAAGTCATTTACTTAATCAATCCATAGACAAACATGCAAGATTTGAGGCAACAAATCAGTTAAAAGGATTGTTCCCCATATTTTAAAACTAGTATACATAATTGGCATATTTATATAGCATATACATATTTATCAAAACATTCTAAAACATTTTTTCACATCACAACCCTTGAAGTAAATCATGTTTTGTCGAAAACATATTCAAAAACAAGGTTGTGGACAACGCATACTATGTTATATCAAAAAAACCTAAAAACGTCGCACTTACTCCCTCGTTGAAGCGTGGCTTTCCCCTTAGCATCTTTTTTTTGAAAGCTTGGCTTCCTCCAAACACAAATTTCTCAATAGCACCTATTCACGTAGTTTTCACTATGAATACCTTTCATCTTAGTCTTATCTAACACTAATAAACCTTTATCTTTTCAATAAACATATTCCATCATCAATCGATTAAAATCAATAACCAAAATCTATCAAATGGTGGATTCTAGTCATTATTTAGCTAACGTATCTTGTAACCTTGCAATGGTGAGCTTTGGTGCTAAGAAAACCACAAAACCCTTGAGCTTAAAGTTTAATGAAAAATATGGAGAAACAACTAATATTTTTATAGAGGTAAAAGGTGAGAAAAAAGCTGAGTTGAAAAATGTCACTTTATTATTTAAAATCCAACCTAGGCTTCAAATCCTAAAAAATGAGATTTTTTAGAGGTAAGAGGTGAGAAAAGAGCTGAGAGTTTAGAGAAAATTTACAAAATACGGCTAAAGGTTGAAACCCTCGAAGTTTGTACCATATTTATAATAAGTAGTAAGAAAATACCATTTTACCTATATATTTTTTTTCAAATCTACGTCAGAAGTATCGATATTGTTGGGGTAAGTTTCTATGCTTTTGTTCTAGGTTTTTAAGTAGTGAGACCTTATGACCATGTCTCGAGACTTCTTTCATCCTAAGCAACAAGCTTCAATACTTTCTAGCAAGGTCTCAGTACCTTAACTACAAGATTTCATTTTTAGGCCAAAATCAAGTTTTTTGAACTCCATAAACCTCATTCTTTCAAGTTAACATAATTGGATATCGAAAATATTTTTGCAAGATGTAAACATTCAAAATTCCATTAGAAAAAAATGCAAATTCACATGCTCACAAACTTAAGCTATACAAACTTAATCTTACTCGAAGGTTGGGGTTTCACATAAGGTTCATGATCTTGTTACTTGTGAACCTCATTTCTCCTAGGCGTTCATTCATCAAAAATTCTTTCAGTTTGTGGCATTAATTCTATGACAAACTTGACCAAGCCAAACTTTTGTAAGGCCTATTATAGAACTAATTTTGATCTTGAACCATTCTCTTTTAAGCCCACACTGTATTAAGTGAGGATAGGCTTTCTCCTAAAATGGGATAAGCCTAAAATCCCAAACAAATTCTTCTCTAATTGAACAACGACAATGAAAATGTAGCATTAGATTTAACCGGCATATTTAATGATGCCTTCAATACCACAATTCAAGTAAAAGATTCAAAAGTTTAATGGAGGTATTTAGATGAAATGTAAGAGAGGGAAAGCATAAAAATGAAAATGAAAAAGAAACAAGCCAAGAAAAAAAAAAGAAAACCAAGGCAAACAAATCATCCATTTTTCGCAACCTGATGACAAATACCTCTTTCTTCGATGGCAACTTTCTTAATGAAAATGTTGTTATTAAAAGGAAAGTTAGAGAGATTTAGAAAATTACAAAAAGCTTATGCTCTGTTTATAGGGTGATGACCAATAACTTTTTGGTAATTTTTCAACTACAATCTGCTGACATGTAGTAGGGGACTTTCATGTTGATAATGCTTTTTGGATTCTTTTTCAAGGACAAAGTGTTACTCGAGTTGTGATTAAAAATGAATCATTGAAAATTAGAATTAATGGAGGAGGATGATTCGTAACCAAAAAGGATTAAGCTTAGGTTAGTGTTAAGAGCTAGTAAGGTGATGTGTGTTATAAAGTTGGTTGGCATTTTTGTGCTGTTTTGGAAGTAATGGGGTACTAGATTTCCCTTATTATTGACCTGCGTTTTTATTTTTTAGGGTTGTTGGTTGTTTATTTTAATGTGAAGTTTTTAGTGAATTGTTTTAAGCTTTATCTTTGGGATGGCATACACCACTTTTTGTGGTTGTCTCTCAATAAGTGTTAATGCTGCTTATACTTTGGTTAGTGGAGTTGTTGGGGTGGTTCTATCTTAAGTAATACTCTTAGCTGTTGTATGGTGCTTTTAGAAGCGATGAGGCAAAAAGTGTCTTATTGGGGTACTTTGAGTTTTGTTTGTGATCAATTCTATTAATTTTTTATGCTGATGAAACTTGTTGATTTTTGTGTGTTTTACATTATGGTTGTTATTAGAAAAGAGAACTGAATGCTTGAGAAATGTATATTACTTTTTTGAACTAATAAGGTCATGTTTTAGTTTCGATTAAGGGTAGACAAAACACTACTTGCCTCCCCCTCCCTTTACTTTTCTAATATGATCATCACGATTAATTTGAGAAAATGCTTTGCTTTTTAGGTTTTTTCTATTTGACACTATTGTTATTGTTCTAACGCATTTATTCATTTCCTTTTGCTTTTTCATTGCTTTGTCATGGAGCTTAGTACATTTATTTGGAAGGGCTAGGTGATTGCTAAACTTCTATGATTGTTGATTTAGTGTAGATGTGCATTAACTACTAGGGTGTTGTGGTCTTCATTTGTGCTTAATTTTAGTTGTATATTTTTTTACTAGTTTTTAAGGTGTTTGCTTTAGGATGTCAGTGATGAAATTTTGTTTAATTTTCTACCCACGCAAGTATATATATCGCAAAGATAATATAGTGATGAGTAGGGTGTCGATCCCACAGAGAGTTGTTTTAATTCCTATTGTTAACTACTAAAATTATAACACCTTAATATAGTCCAAACAATTAAAATTAAAATTTATAACTAATAAACTAATAAACTAAAAATAAAACTAATCTAAAATTTATTAGTGAGTTTATCAAATTCGAGTGATTACCAGATCCAAGATTATAATATCTCTCAATACTTCATCTAAATATTATCTCTTTCTTAACTCAATTTAATAGATTAAGTTGCTAATCTAGAATCTTAAATTATTTACAAGTCTCTGTCGAGTTTCTCATAAAAATATCTCTCTTAATTAATTTACTATATGTATATGCAAATTAAATTAAAAACATATTCATTAAGTTCATGCTCTAATCCTAACTACGTATGGCTTATAGGTGTATGTCTACCCCATATGCTAATCAAACCACTTAATCAACTAAGTGCATTCAATCATACGCTATTCTATTTAAGGTCTACCTAAATCCCCTTCATCAAGGTTTAACCTAGGTTTTTAATTCAATCTAATTGGTGATCAAGCAATTAGAAGCAATAAGAACAAAATAAAATAAACAACTTAAATCCATCAAACATAAGTAATAGAGAGATAAATAAATTAGATTATGTATTGAGTTTAATCATAATCTTAGATAAACAATTTAGTCCCTCATCAAGTCACACATCATCATCAAATAAAATTTAAATATTAAGAACAAAACCAAGAGAATAATAGAATAAAAAAAGATAGAAAAACTCAAGAATTGTATTCTTGATATCCAAATCTCATTAAATCCTTCAAATTCTTCTTAGCTTCAATGACTTTGTGGCTTGACTCTCAACTTTCAATCCGATGTTTCGTTATATCTCTAAAAGTCCCCCAAAGGGTTGTTTTCATAAGGCTTTGAAGTGTCACAACCTAATTCCCGGGCCATGACTGGCGCAAGGGCCCAATGGGCATAGCCTACCAAGCCTAAGCAAGCCTATCTTATTTATTTTTACTTGACGTCTTCTCGACTAAGACATCCACACGCATTGCATCCAATGTGCACAAAGCCAAGTCATAATAGCATTATATATAAAATATACACATACATACCGGTCAAACATAAAATTTGACAATGTACATTACATGTACATAATCACAATACAAAAAGCCCATGACTTCCAACGGAGAAATTTACAGTAAAGAAATGGGTTACTACTGAATACTCGCCTTCTAACCAGGAGATGCACTACAGGGACTCCTCAATCTAAGGTCAACAGTCTCCTGATCTAAAAACATGAATTTTTAAAACATTGAGTACAATACTCAGTGAGTGAATATTAGAAGGGAACAAGCAATCTCAACTAGGAAATTTGATAATCATGATGCACCAGTTGAAAAAGAGACAGTTTTTGATCTAAGTAATATTTAAACCCTTTCCACTTGCCTTAGGATTTATTCTAGTTAAATAGCAAAATCGACAATTATCGCTGCAGCAATAAGGCATTCTTGTTGTAGCGAAGCGTAATCATAACCTTTCGCTCAACCGTATGAGGGTTTCGCTCGATCGTACGAGGGTTTCGTGTTAAACCCATTTTCCTCAATTTAAGCAATTCGTATACATACAATCACACATATATTCACAAAGATAGGAACAATCATATACACCGCCAAGTTTTCACTGTTCTTGGTGGTAAAAAAGACATTTATCAGAGCACTTGCAGGCGTTACGTTTCGCCATCCCTACAAGCCCCTGGACAGAGAATCACACTTCACCGAAGTTCACGCGTGAAAATTTCCAAGAATCGTGGGCGTTATGGGTTGCCGTCCCCACTTTGCTCAACTCTGAATTTTTAGGAAATTGTGGGTGCTACGTATCGCCGTCCCCACTTTGCACACCATTACAAGCATGTGCATTTCCCACTTCACATGTGCACGATTACATCCAGTTCACATAAATTTCTTAACCATACATATAAGCATCATATAGATGAGCAATATTCAGCACAATCAAATTTCACATCAATAAAATAATACTTCACAAAAAGCTTGTTCTCATGGTACCCGTTCTTTTTAAAGAAGATTGAATAAAATCATTCAAGCATTTTATTCAAATATGTTCATATTTCCCAAAACCATTTTCTGAAATGCAAATTCACTCACGGGTTTTCGGGTGTACTCGGACTAATGGTCCTCGAGCACAATCTCTTTGCCTTTTCGAAAATCTCACCACCTTAACACAGAATAAAAATTAGAGAATTTACTATATTGCCCCTAAGCTAATATAAACTAATTTAAATTACTAATGCATGATATGTAAATGCAAAAATGTGTCCAAATATAGCTTAATCGCGGTATTGACTAAATTCGACCGATCACCCGATTAATTGACAATTATGTTCAAATCACCTCCAAATTACTTCATTCCTCCTCTAATATCTTAATTCACCAATCACATTTCAAATAACTAAATTTCAGCATTGAAATCTCTCAATTCGTTCAGGTAAAATTTTGATCATTACGGTGTACTTACACCATAATTTTTCCTAGTCACATTTTTCTCTTAATTCTTCATTTTTCCAAGCCTTTTTCCTTGAAATACAAACAATTCCTCAATGATATTCAACCCTCATGGTTCGGCCAATTTCTTATATTGGAAGAAGCCTTTTTCCAATGATAACCCGTCGCTGAATGAGGGGTTTTTTCAAACGTACGAGGGTTTCGTGTTAACCCTTTTTCTTCAACTTAAAGCAATTCGCATACCATACAATCACACATATATTCACAAAAACAAGAACAATCATATACACTACCAAGTCTTCACTGTCCTTGGTGGTAAAAGAGACATTTATCAGAGCACTTGCAAGTGTTACGAATCGTCGTCCCTACAAGCCCCTGGAAGGATAATCACGCTTCACCAAAGTTCACGGGTGAAAATTTCTAGGAATCGTGGGCGCTACGTGTCGCCGTCCCCACTTTGCTCAACTCTGAATTTCTAGAAAATTGTGGGCGCTACGTATCACCGTCCCCACTTTGCTCAACTTTGAATTTCTAGGAAATTGTGGGCGCTATGTATCGCCGTCCCCACTTTGCTCAATTCTAATTTTCTAGGAATCGTGGGTGCTACGTATTGCCGTCCCCACTTTGCACACCATTACAAGCATGTGCATTTCCCACTTCACACGTGCACGATTACATCAAGTTCACATAAATTTCTTAACCATACATGTAAGCATCATATAGATGAGCAATATTCAACACAATCAAATTTGACATCAATAAAATAATATTTCATGAAAAGTTGTTCCCATGGTACCTGTTCTATTTAAGGAAGATTGAATAAAATCATTCAAGCATTTTATTCAAATAGGTTCATATTCTCCAAAACCTTTTTTGGAATGCAAATTCACTCACAGGTTTTCGCGTGTACTCGGACTAATGGTCCTCGGGCGCGATCTCTTTGCCTTTTTCGGAAATCTCACCACCTTGACACATAATAAAATTAAGGAATTTACTATATTAGTGATAATTAGGTATAAAATTAACCTAATTTCTATACGGATGCATAGAATACTCGGTCAACTGTTTAAACGCGGTGTTGACCTAATTCGACTGATTACCCGATAAATTGGCCAATGCGTCCGATTTGATTCCAAATTGCTCCATTCTTTTTCTAATACCTCAATTCATTAAATACCATTTAAATAATGTCAATTTCAGCATTAAAACTTTTCCATTTCTTTATAGAAAAATTTGACCATTACAGTGCACTAGCACTGTAATTTTTCCTACTTAACTTTTTCACCTTAAATCATCATTTTCCAATTCATTTCATTTGAAATGAAATCATTTCATTTGACACACACAACCTAAGATATTCGGCCATTGAAGATTCATGAGGAAAATCAAGTTTTTTCTTGTTGTTTTGCTTACTAACATGCTAAACTATCTC
This sequence comes from Theobroma grandiflorum, assembly GCA_036013995.1. Classification (NCBI taxonomy): domain Eukaryota; kingdom Viridiplantae; phylum Streptophyta; class Magnoliopsida; order Malvales; family Malvaceae; genus Theobroma; species Theobroma grandiflorum. The sequence continues at coordinate 11,487,143 of CP142130.1, read as the reverse complement.
TACACACTAACATAGTCTAAGATCAAGCCAATCCAACATTAATTTCTCTTCCATACCCATTTTTCAAAATTGAATTCAGCATGATAACTCAATATTCAACCATGAAAAATAAGGAATAAAGCATGGGTAAGCTAGGATTAAAGTAAAACTAAGGAAATTTTACCTTTGTTTGGCTTGATTCTTGAAAAACCCTTGAATTCCCTTGATTTTGTGCTAGTTTTCTTGTTTTTTCCCTTTGTTCTCTTTTGTTTCCCTTCAATTCTGGTTCATGCCGATTTTGGTGAGAGAAAATGGGTTTTATGGCTGATTTTTATGCTTTAATATTAAAATATTAAGGCTTGACACATGGCATAAAGCCATTGGTCCATTATTTTAAAATTTTGACTTTTTCTACTTAATTTTCCACCACAAATATTCTTGTAATTATCCAATCCTACTACAAATAAAATCCCTTGGTCTTGACAAGTGTTGGGGTGAAAAATTTACCGATTTGCCCATTGGACGAAAAAATTATGATTTTGCCCATATATTTTGAAATGTATAGGAATTACATTATTTTCACTTTCTAACCTCAAATAACACTAATATTGATCAATCTTAATCAAATGGGACAAAAATCTTTTCTAAAAATTCTCGTTTGGTCCTCTAGTGGTAAAATTACCATTTTGCCCTTGTGTTCCAAAAATATCGGGAATCACAATTTTTCATTGCTAAACTTCATTTTATACTCCAATAATCATATTTATATTTCATATAATTATTCTTGGTCAAATGTGATCAAATCTTTACTAAAAATGCCCATTTTGTCCTTAAATGGCAAAATGACCGTTTTGTCCCTAATCGGTCAATTTTCACAATTGACTCCAAACTGAACCTTGAACTCCGAATCACTATTCTAAGTCATTCTGTGGGTTTCAAAATTTTCATATTCCTCTTAGAATTTCTATTTGAACTAGTTCAAGACTCGATTTAACTTGGTTGTATCACTCGGTATAATATCGTCTTTTAATCAAGCATGATAGGTTCTCACAAACCATTTCGCCTAACACCACAATGTTAACCTAACACACACAAGTTCAAATAGTTAAGTCAAATCAAACTCTTTGTCATTGAATATCACCTAATTCTTGAACAACCAAATTAACCACACAACAACATAGAAAGACATCTTCCATACTTTATTCCATTTATTTACCACAAGAGCATTTTGCCAAGCCATGAAGAAAAAAATGGATCATAATGTCACGACCTTGGAACTTTAACCTAGATTCTTGTGGCACTTAACCCCTATATGTAAAAGTGAAGTAAGCCTAATTGTAATTGTGATGCAGAAGTATGAAATAAAGAAAAAGTTATGTGAGAAATAAAGTGTATTATTCCTTACGGCGTAATAAACTTATGCTAACTATTTGTGTGTTTTTCCCTTATGGTTACAATGAAATTAAAGGTGGTCATTTAAATGTGATAACCCCTTACTAACTCTAGTAGATATATGGTAAAACATAAATAGGGAAATTGTTTAATCCTAGACTGTTTGTAGCGCAAGTAAAGTAAATAACAAGTAAGGAAAGTATAAATAAGGAAAGTGTACAATTCCTAATAAAACACATTTAGTCTAACCCTAGACTACTTTAGCCGCCATTCCCTAATAGCATTACACAAAAAGTCCAACCCTAGTGGACAACCCATATGTGAGAGACCCATAAGCATGCGGGCGCACCAAGCCCTTTAATTTACACCACTTTGCACAGCCCATCGTTCTGCACCCTTTACGGTCCAATCTTGCTAACATCTGGTGCATATGGCAAACCTCATTCATTATCAGCTTGATGATTGCTTGGGTTGGACTTGTCATGGATTTACAAGTTGTGACATTCTCTTTTGCTTGATTTCAACAACACCCTCATTACCAAGTGGAGGTGCTCAAATTCTATCTTGTGCTGTCTTTGTCACTTTCAATCAAACACATGCTTATTTTGGGCACCCTTGCCCTCTGCTTGGATATCAATGCTTAGTCTGTTGGCACCATCTAGCATTGGCCATTGGTCCGTACACCCCAAATTCACTTTACTCCTACATTACTTTCTTCGCTGTGTGCATTCCTTAGAACAGTCTAGTCATACTACTACATCGGCCTTGTGGCAAATTATTGCCACATGCATCTTGGTTGTAGAACAACACCCATCTATTCTAGACTCCTTATTATGTAGGCACAGCTAGTCTCCGTGCCCTCCAATTGAGCTTTTTTCGATTGACGACAAGCTTTCTATGCCTAACTCATTTTGAAGATATTCTTGCCTACCACACATTATCTCTTACATATGCCGTTTCCTTGGGTACCTCGACTACGCGCTACCTTTGCATAAAATGCCATTTCTCTAAGTGAATCGTTTGGACTTGATTGCTTTTAAAAAAATAGATCCAAGCTTACTAGCCTTCGAATCGCATTTATCTTCCTCTTGAGCGATGGCCACTAATTTAGCCTTTTCTGGGCATTTTCGCACCTAGTGCAATTTGTCACAAAGAAAACATGAACTTTGCCTTCTTTTCCTTGTCCTTAGCTATGGTATTCCCCTCAGCTAGTTAATTGCCTTTGCTTTCTTTACTTTTACCTTTACCATAAATACGCTAATCCTAGTTCTAGTGTTCTTCTTTTTTTTCTTGGCCTTTGAAGAAGTAGATTTGTCGTCAAATTTGCCTCCACTAGGGACTCAACAATGCTCATAGTCTTGATGATGTCCTTAGCACCATGTCTTTGAAGCTCTAATTTGGTCCAAGGTTTGAGTTTATCCATAAATGAGGAAACAAATTTTTTCTCATTGAAATGGTTAATTTGCAACAAGATCTGAGAGAACTGTTTGATGTACTCACTTATCTCCTTGTGTTGTGTCAATCACTTAAGTTTACCACAAGCTTCGTTGTCCGTGTACTTAGGATAGAACTATGTATGGAGTTCCCCCTGAAACTCCACCCATGTGCAAATAGGTGCTCCCCTAAGCTTTTTATCTCACCTTCACCTCCATCATAGCAATGCGATGTCAGTTAAACACATAGTCGTTGTATTGACCTTTAGAGTGTTGTTCATCATGCCCATAGCCTGAAGTACTACTCCAAGCCCCAAAAGAAATTATCAATTTCCTTGGCTTCCCATTCGCTTTGGAATTCCTAAGGTTTGGGTACCTTCAAGTGATTTAGTGATCGTATAGCAAGAATACCATCCCTTATAGTTGCCCTAAGGGATGTGACTTCCTTATTGAGATCCCAAATCTCTTATCATATAGATACAATCAACTTCTTTAGCCCTACATTTCAATGATTCAGCATGTCCACTGAATCGAGTAACTTTGCATGAAGTTTTGTCACCATTGAACTCTAGCTGTCCTAAGCAAGACTCAACCTTTTCGAGTTTGTCCTTCACTTTCCCCACAACCAACTCCACCTTAGATACAACCTTCGAGTGTGGATAAAACATCCTTCAACTGACCTTATTTAATGGTCACTCTTGTTTCCCTACCTTCTTAGCTTGACACGATCTCAACTGTTGATGCCATTCTTCTGTTCTTTGATATACCTAAAGTGTTGGTATGAACCCTACAACCCAATCTATGACTATATGGGAATCATAATTTGAGATATTCATGTATGACATTTTGTTATTTATAACAATATTGAGGTAGTTCTTTATTCATAAGTTTGCAATTTAATTACTATTTATACTTTTGTAGATAAAGCCCAAAGAACTACATATACCTTAAAAAAGAATTTTATTGTGATAAAATTATGAGATCTTTATGCATCAAAGCATTGCTCCTAAAAGTTCCTGATCATTACATTATTGAGACGGGGCATCAATAATACTCAAAGATCAAAACATGCTATGTTCTTTACTTGTGAAGTAAGTAACCACTCTTATAGGTTGAAGTATAGACATACTTGGAACTAACATGAGGGTGCTTGCCATAAAAGAGCAAGTTCACTGAGGTTGTCCTATATATGAAGTACTATGCTTTATTTCATCCCTACAAGTCTTACTAAGGATGCTAAATCAAGATGCTTCTAAATATAATATGAAGTATATAAAGGCAAATGAGTGGTTAAGATAGAAATCATTACCCCAAGTGATTCGAGGGGAAATATCTCATTAGTTCTTAGTTGATATTACTTAATCAAATCCTTGGCCAAGGTGATTGGGAGATTATGAAATGAGTTTCATAAGTCTCTATAAAGCTAATAATCTAGATGTAGGAACAAATAAAGAGCTCAATAAGGGAAGACATTACACTGATAGACTATATATTGAAAGACCATAATGCATTGCTAAATGAATTGGATTCATTTAAATTAGTGAATAAAGGTTAATAATTCAATTTCATTGCCAACATGTTAGGAATCTAATGGGTCACACATAAATTTACGTTATGGATTAAATTGGGAATGTGACGATTTAAGTTGGACTGAAATCATTATCTAGTTTAATTAACTAATAGGGATTTAATTAAAATAGTCCAATTAAGTGCTAAGGTTAATATTATAAGAGGTTATAATATTGAGGACTTATTAGCAAACTTAACAAGTTAATTAACCAAGGTATAAAGTCATCTTTTCAACCACTTTTGATTATTAGTTTTAATTTTATAGAAAATTAATACAACTCTCTAGTATTGCCATCCCTTATGAAAGATTTTTGGAAGAGTTTCTAGTGTGATTTGGCTGGAGACTAAGAGAGGAAGAGAATGACAATTTTTTGTCACTTTGTGGGCACAAAGGCGTGTTTGGAAGTTCCCATCTTGGTAAAGATTCCATTATTGTGTGTGCAACATTAGAAGCCAAGCAATTGAGTGGCTCGAGTTCTTACACATTTTAGAGTGTACACCGGTTTTAAACATCAAGAGGATACCATTTAATTATGATATTATTTGGCAAGGTAATCAATTTTGATTGCATTTTTCATATATGCACTAAAAACAACAAAGTGATCCAAAGTAGGTGCAGCATTTTATTTTTCTATTTCGTTGTGTTTTTTTTAATCTGATCATGTCGTACCTAATAGTGGTCTCAAAGCCTCCTTTGTCTTGTTTTAAATGTGAATTGATATCTTGTTTTTGCTTAATACTAATTGTCATTGAGTATGAGGCATTCAACAATGATAAAGTAGGTTTTAAATAATATTTTTTAAAGAATATTTATAGATAGATTCAATTTTAATTTTAATACTTATTTATTTGATTACTAATCTAGTTTAAGTGTTTAATTTTTGGCAAGAACAATATGCGCATGAGATGCAGAAAAGAGTTTGGCAAGAAAAGGATTTGAATTCATGAGAAACAAGGTGCGATTTGTTGATAGAATTTGATTCTATTCAGATTTGCATATGCTTCGATTTTAAATTTTTAATAGGGGTCTAAAAGCCTTTAAAAATTCTGAAAATTTTGAAGGTAATCTACACTAAAAGTGTTTCAATATGATTACTTACCAGTTGCAAATGGTGAAGGAAAGACCATGAATCGAGGTCGAAACCACTACTACAAGCAGTAATTTCCTGTCATGATTTTGACTAAGAAAGACATCTTCAAAGAGCCCTAAAATTTTGCAATTATTGCACCTTTTTGGATAAATTTTGAAGTTTAAATATGTTCAAAAGATGCATGGAAAGATTACTAACATTAAGAGATTTAATCTCTTGATTTATGCCACCATAATGCCACATACGCAACCCAAAAACTGCAGTTGTGTAAATAAGACATAGGTTACAGTTTTTAGAAGTTTTAGCGAGATAAATCAAGTTCAAAAATTATGAAATTTTACTATGGAAAGGTTCCATACGTTAGCTGACCATCGTTAAAATTTGAGAATTAAATTTCCTGATTTAGTGCCACATCAAGCCACAAAACCGTGATAGGTACAATATTGCTAGAATTTTGTAAAGTCATGGTTTTTGAAATTTTAATGTTCACATTTGCAACCTAAATTGGTGCAATTAAAAAAACTAATTGGCTAAAAAATATCTTATGGAAAAAATTCCAGAAAGATAAATTTTGAAATACTTAAATGAAGGAATTTAATTTCTTAAAATAAAGATATCAGAATTCAATTAATCACATTCATAAATTTAAAATATGTTTCCTATAAATATGGAAGTGTGATAAATAAGGACAAGATAAATATTATGAATTAATTTCCTTCTTTTAAAAAGGGAAATTTGAATAGAACGCTTAAATATAATTAAAGGTAATATTGTTTTAAATATTATATTTAAATTATCTAATGAGATTAAATAATTGAAGACACATAATATTTAATTTAAAATGATTAGTAAAATTTATTTAAAATGTATAAGGATTACAAATTAAAAATGTTTTAATTTCTAATAATATTTTAATTCTAATCCTAATAAGATTAATAATGGATAATATTACTAATGTTGATTAGAAAAGACTTTTCATATATTGAAAAATGTTTCCATACATAGAATTCAAAATGAACTCAAAATTAGTTACACGTTAATTTTGAATGCCTCATATGATTAACAATTAGAATAAGACAATTTCAATTTTGTGTTCATATGGATGGATGTATGTGGATGATTATGGACTAGGCCTAATATGATTATGCAATTGGTTGAATGTAATTCTTAGTATTTTTCAAATAGAGCCTGTGTATTCTACCTTATCTTTCAATCTCAGTTTGTAAAATTCTTTACTCATCTAACTCCCTTCAAATGTAGCTTAAGGTTTTTACATTCAAATGTAATTAGAATTAGGATAGATTAAGATTGAATTTTTGTAAACTTGAAGATGAAGATTAAGGAGGCCAAAAAGGATAAAGCAGATTGCAAGATAAAATACAAGATGTTGTATGTAATCCCCCAAGTTTGACTAAGCTAGTTTCCTTCGATGGCTCAAGAAAATTAGTATAGATGAAATGCATAATCATCCAAAATAGTTTGCGTGCGATAGATTTATTTTATACTATTTAATAAATGCTATGTGATGCAAAATAGTATACATGAGATTTTATTTTTTACAATTAAGTAAATACTACGCATGCAAAGATGAGACCTTAATAAAATTAAAATCAAAATCCCTCAATAAATATTGAGTCACATGCCTTGCATGATCAAGTTGCCTTCCACTACATAGCAAGATTACAAGGCTACTCTTTTAATTGGAGGCTTGTTAAGAAAAACTCAAGGTCAAACTTTGAAACTAGCATGTTTGAGCTATTGGTGGGTTTTACTCAATTAGTTTTATAAAATTTGAATGCGTGAAAACTTGATTATTATGAAACTAGAGGCAATGAATAGGTGAAACATATATGATATTTTTAGGCAATGTGTTGCCACCTAACTGATCTAGGAGTTGTATAGAGATATAATTGGTAAGCACAATTACCTACTTAATCCACCTATCATGGTTTGTTGAGAAAACTCAAGGTCATGTTTAAATGGATGGGATCCTAGCCAATTAAGAGAATCTTTGTAGAGGCACCCGAGTATTTGGCTCATTGGTTGGTGCATTATCCTCCTGCCTAAAGAGTAGGGTTCGAATCCCCCCTCCCCCAATTATAAAAAAAAAAAAAAGAGAATCCTTGTAGAGATATCTCGAGGTGATACTAAGGGTTATCACCTTAAAGAAAATAGTGGGAGTAATCGATTTAAGATTAACTATCTCATTTAAACTTATTATAATATGTGAATACTTATAAATGTTTTTAAATGTCTAGGTTGTTAAAATGGAAATACACATCACTTTGTGTCACGACCCAGTTTCCCTAGCCATGACCGGCGCATGGACCTAATGAGCATAGCTCACCAAGCTTAAGCAAGCCTTTTCCTGTAATCATGTTCGACATTTTATACATTTTGCATTGCTGTTTCTGAATCAAAATTCAATATATTTCAAGACATAATATGTATACCACATGTTTATAATTTCATTATATCAAAGCACTGTCATTTAATGCCATCTCATCGAGGCATCATTAATCTAACATATATATATATACATGTACACAGACAAAGACTCTCAACCATCAGCGGAGTAACTTTGAATAAAGGCACAGCTACTGAGATGTCGTAGTACCAACCAAAAAGGCGATTATGCGTAGACGACTTGGTCTAGGCTCCAATTTCTTCTAAATCTGAAAACATGAATTTTTATAAAACGTGAGTACAAAACTCAATGAGTGAATATTAGAAGGGAACAAGCAAACTCAACCAGGAAATTTGACAATCATGATGCACCGGTTGAAAATAAGGCCATTTTCAACTAACTATTATTCCAAACCCTTTTTCCTTTACCCCAGAAATTTATTATGCATTCAAGGATTAGACATCCTTGAGTTTACACCAATCATTCTAGCAAAGTAGTAAATCGACGGTTGTTTACAAACCGTCACATAATAAGGGTTTCACAACCCGTACAATTCATATATGTATATGTATCAAGTACAATTTCATTCACCAATCATTCTATCAGGCAAGATAGCAAAATTAACGGTTTATCACAAACCGTCACAAACAAGAGTTTCACATACCACACAAATCACATTTTCCATCATGCACATTATATCACGCATATATATAAAATCACGTCTAGTTACATACACCACCTCATTCTTGTCAACTCTGGTGCACTCCCTACTCGCACCACACACCGTTCCACTCTCTTCAGCTCTGGTGCACTCCCTACTCACACCAAGCAATATCATCATGTGTGCTCTCCCTACTCGCACAAAGCAATATCATCATGTGTGCACTCCCTACTCGCACATAACAATATGACCACGTGTGCACTCCTTACTCGCACATAACAATATGACCATGTGTGCACTCCCTACTCGCACACCATTATTGGTATTTCACTTTCTACTTTGCACATGTGCGGTTACATCAATTTCACAACATATATTAAAAATGCATATGAACGGGATTTATTCTAGCTAGATAGCAAAATCGATAATTTTCGTTGCAGTGGGAAGGCATTCTTGCTGCAGCAAAGCGTAATCATAACCCGTCGCTGAACAAGGGTTTCTCTCAATCGTAAAAGGGTTTCATGTTAAACCCTTTTTTTCTCAATTTAAGGCAATTCGCATACAATACAATCACACATATATACACAAAGACATGAGAAATCATATATATATACACAAAGACATTTATCTAAGCACTTACAGGCGTTACAAATCACCGTCCCTGCAAGCCCCTGGACGGATAATCACGTTTCACCAAAGTTCACGCGTGATAATTTCCAAGAATCGTGGGCGCTACGTGTCGCCGTCCCCACTTTGCTCAACTCTAAATTTCTAGGAAATTATGGGCGCTACATATCGCCGTCCCCACTTTGCTCAACTTTGAATTTCTAGAAAATTATGGGCGCTACGTATCGCTGTCCCCACTTTGCACACCTCTGTATTTCTAGGAAATCATGGGCGCTATGCATCGCCGTCCCCACTTTACTCAATTCTGAATTTCTAGAAAATTGTGGGCGCTACGTATCGCTGTCCCCACTTTGCTCACCATTACATCGATTTCACATAAATTTATTAACAATACATGTAAGCACCATATAAAGGTACACAGATTCAGTACACCCAATTTCACACAATTTCTCAACAATACATGTAGGCTTCATACAGATATACACAGATGCATCGCAATCATATTTAACATCATATAATTATTTCCACTAAAGGCTTGTTCCTGGGATTCATTTTTAAATGGGAATTAGATATAATCATTCAGGCATTTCATTTCAACTTAATTAGAATTCTCAAATAAATTTTGAAATGCAAATTCACTCACAGGTGTCGAAAATCCAGATTCCGGGTGCACTCAGACTAATAGTCCTCAGACGCAATTCCTTTGCCTTTTCCGGACGTCTCACTACCTTGACAAATAACAAAGTCGAAGAATTTACTATATTGTCCTTAAATTGATATAAACCAATTTAAATTACTAATGCTTGATATGTAAATGCAAAAATGCGTTCGATTACCGCTTAATCGCGGTATCGATTAAATTCAACCGATCACCTGATTAATTTACGATTGTGTCCAAATCAATTCCAATTTAATCCATTTCTCCTCTAATACCTTAATTCTCCACATACCATTTAAATAAAGCCAAATTCAGCATTAGAACCCTCACATTTCCTTATAGAAAAATTTGGTTATTTGGTGCACTAGCACCGAAATTTTTCTACATAACCGTTTCACTTTAATTCATCATTTTTCAATTCATTTCATTTCAAATGAAATCATTTCATTTCAAATGAAAACAATTCCTCATTGATTCTCAACACACTAGGTTCGGCCAACAAAGAACCCTAGAGAAATTGAATACTTCTTTTGTGTTTTTGTTCATAACCATGCTTAACTACCTTTAAACATCAACATAGTCTAAAATCAAATTATTCCAACAACAATTCCTCTTCCATACCCATTTTTCAGAATTGAACTCATCATGATATCTCAATATTCAACCATGGAAATCAAGAACAAAAGCATGGGTATTGTAGATCATAAGCAAAAGTGAAGAAATATTACCGTTTTCACTTGATTTTCCTTGAAAATCATACTTTTTCTTTGATTTCCACCTAGGTTTTCTTGTTTTTCTCCTTGTTCTATTTTGTTTTCCTTTGAATCGGTTTTGTGCAGAATTTGGAGAGAGAAAATGGGTTTTATGGTTGATTTTTAGGCTTTAATAATAAAATAAACTAGTTTGCCACATGGCATAATGCCATTGGTCCATATTTTGACTTTTTCTTCAAATTCTTTTCCACCACATGATTAGTCAAAGTCAAGATATGATCAAAAGATTACCATGGCTGGAAAAATATGTTCTGGTGGTGGAAAATTACGGTTTTGCCCCTGAGATGGTAAAATTATGATTTTGCCTCTATACTCTGAAATGTACCGGAATCACATTATTTTCACTTTCTAACCTCAAATAACACTAATATTGATCAAAATTAACCAATTGGGGCAAAAATCTTTTCAAACAAATTCCCGTTTAGTCTTTTAGTGGCAAAATTACTATTTTACCTTTGTGCTCCAAAAATATCGAGAATCAAAATTTTTCACTACTAAACTTCATTTTATACTCAAATAATCAAATTATACTTCATATAATTATTTTTTGGTCAAATGTGATCAAATCTTGACTAAAAATCTCCATTTTATCATCAAATGGTAAAATGACCGTTTTGTCCCTAATCGGCCAATTTTCTCGATTGACTCCAAACTGGACCTTGAACTCCGAATCACTATTCTAAGTCATTCTGTGGGTTTCAGAATTTTCAAATTCCTCTTAGAATTTCTATTTGAACTAGTTCAAGGCTCGATTTAACTTGGTTGTACCACTCGGTACAATATCATCTTGTAATCGAGCTTGACAGGGTCTCACACTTTGCATGGCATATATGATGCCATTATGAAATCTAGGCCAAAATGTTTAGATTGATATATCAAGTTGAGAAATGTTCTCAAACGCCTATTGAGAATAGATGTGATAAAGGAAGATATCCTTGCATTCTTAACAAGGTTGAAGAATAAGAAACTTGTAAAAGTTTCACCTTTGACCATGTGCATGATTGAGGTCAATCTATCTACCATTGATTTGTCATCATGGGTATCAGATACTGGATATGGGTCTTACCTATGTAATGACAAAAAAGTGCTAGAAATAAGTAGAAAAGTGATCCAATGTTGTCTTACATCGGGCATTGTAGGCTTAAGCACATCAATGAGACTTAACTAACCAAGTTACACAAACAAGGTTATATCGATCCATTTGATTATGAATCTTATGGAATGTATGAGTGTTTTCTCCTTGGTAAGATGACCAAGTCACCTTTCACCAATAAAGGTGAAAGAGTTGGGATATTACTAGAACTTGTACATTCAGATGTATGTGGTCTTATGAACACAAGTGCTAGAAAAGGATACTTTTACTTCATCACTTTCATAGATGACTATTCTCACTATAGTTATGTATATTTGATGATATATAAGTTTGAATCTTTTAAAAAGTTCAAAGAGTTTAGAGTGGAGATAAAGAAACAAACTGGGAAGAGTATCTTACTCTAAATCTGATCAAGACGGAGAATACCTTAGCTAAGAATTTCAATATTATCTAAAAAAGAATGAGATTTTTGCACAATGGACTCTTCTAGGGACTTTACGGCATAATAGGGTGTTCGAGAGAAGGAATAAAACATTGTTGGACATGGTTCTATCCATGATGAGTCATGTAGATCTTCCTATATCTTTATGGGGATATGAACTAAAAAGTGCTCCCACATACTAAACAAGGTTCTTACCAAGTTAGTTGATAAGACACCATATGAGATATGGAGTGGAAGGAAACTCTATTTGTCTTATACGAGGATTTGGGGGTGTACTGCTTATGTGAAGCGAGAGTGTTTGATAAGCTTGGAGCGATATCAAACAAATGAAATTTATGTGATATCTTAAAGAATTATATGGATATTAATTCTATAATCCCATTGAGCAAAAGGTGTTTGTCTCAAGGCATACCATTTTCATTGAGAAAGAGTTCTTAAGCGAAAAGGTTAGTAGGAGTAAAGTTGTACTTGAAGTTCGAGACTTAAATTGATATTCCAATGGAACTTGAACATGAGGCTATGACATTTGATGTACAACCACAACCTCAAGAGACACAACCACTCAAAAGGTTTGGTAGGATACATCAAGCTCCTAAGAGATATGGATTTCACTTGGATAAAGATGTATTGCCCATAAATGATGAGCTTAGAACCTATGAGGAGGCAATGTTAGACATCAATTTTGAGAAATGGTAAAAAGCCATGAAATCTAAAATAGATGCCATGGATACAAACCAAGTATGGATTTTGGTGGATCCACTTGAAGAGATGAAACCCATTGTGTGCAAGTGGGTTTTTAAGACAAAGACAAACATATATGGCAAGGTGCAAAGTTTTAAAGCTAGACTAGTAACAAAAGGTTATAAACAAGGACAAGGAGTTGACTTTGAAGAAACCTTTTCACCAGTAACTATACTTAAATCCATTAGGGATTTTGATTGCAATTGCTATATACCATGACTATGAAATATAGCAAATGGATGTAAAACTACATTCCTTAATAGAAATTTGCAAGAGAAAGTGTACATGACACAACCTGAGGGTTTTACATCCAATTCTAATGCCAATAAGGTGTGCAAGCTTCAAAAGTCCATTTATGGACTTAAGCAAGCTTTTTAAAGTTGGAACATCTGTTTTGATGAAACTGTCAAAGGATTTGACTTCATTATGAATGAGGATAAACCATATGTCTACAGGAAATCTAGTATGAGCGTTATTATTTTTCTAGTACTATATGTGGATGAGATATTGCTCATAGGAAATGATATACCTTTATTGCATTCTACTACGATTTGGCTATCTTAACAATGCTCCATGAAGGATTTGGGAAAAACAATCTACATTTTAGGAATGAAGATATGTAGAGATAGATTTAAAAGGTTGCTTGGTCTTTCTTAATCCACACACATAAACAAAGTGCTAATGATGTTTAGAATGCTGGAGTCCAAGAAAGGGCACTTGCCCATGTCGCATGGCATCTATCTTTCCAAAGACATTTGTCTAAAGAATCAAAAGAAGAGATCGCATGGATAAGAGCCCATATGCTTCAACAATATGATCTATCATGTATGCAATGCTATGCATTAGATCGAGATGTATGTTATGCTCTGAGTGTCACGAGTAGATACCAAGCTAATCTTGGTAAATGTCATTGAATAGCTGTGTAAAACATCTTGAAGTACTTACGAAGAACTAAAAATGTGTTTCTACTCTATGGAGGAGACGAACTCCAAGTTAAAGGTTATGTGGATGCAAGCTTTTAAATTCACAAGGATGATAACAAGTCACAAAGTGGATATGTATTAACACTCAATCGAGGAGTAGTCAGTTGAAAACATTCCAAACAAGAGACAATTACAGATTCTATAATCGAGGCCGAATTCATCTCTACGTCTGAGGTGGTGAAAGAGATTATTTGACTCAAGAAGTTTATAACTGAACTAGATGTGTTTCCTAGCATTGTTGATCTAAGACCATTATACTGTGATAATAATGGATCCATTGCTCAAGCAAAGGAACTAAGGTCTCATCAGAAATCTAAACATATATTAAAAAACTACCATGTGATTAGGGAGATTATTGGGAGAAAAGACATTAACATAGAATGTACACCCGCTAAGGATAATGTTGTCGATCTTCTCACTAAAGCACTATCTCAACAAAAACATAATAGTCATGTTGAGAACATTGGTATTAGAAACATAGGCGATTGGCTTTAGTGCTAGTGGGAAATTATTGGTATAAACCTTACAAGCTAAATTTGTGGTTATATAGAATTCACAATTTGAAATATTCATGTGTGACATTTTGTTATTTATAACAATATTGAGGTAGCTCTTTATCTATAAGTTTGTAATTTAATTACTATTTGTACTTATGTAGATAAAACATAAGGAATTATTTATGCCTTGCAAAGGAATTGTATTGTGATATAATTATGAGATCTTTATGCATCAAAGTATTGTTCCTAAAAGTTCCTGATCATTACATTATTGAAACAGGGTATCAATAATACTAAAAGATCGAAACATGTTATGTTTTTTACTTGTGAAGTAAGTAACTACTCTTATAGGTTGAAGCATTGAGATACTTAGAACAAGCATATAGGTGATTACCATGGGAGAGCAAGTTCATTGAACATGACCCAGCATAAGAAGTGCATTTGGTATCTCACTCTAGTGTCTATGCAATACTTCTTATATGTTTGTCATATAACTATTCTTAGACTTGAGACACTAGGTTGTTTTATATGTGAAGTACTATGGTTTGATTTCATCCTTGCGGGTCCTACTAAGGATGCCAGATCAAGATGCTAATAAATATAGTATGAAACATATGAAGGCAAATGAGTGGTCAAGATAGAAATCATTACCCTAAGTGATTCAAGGGGAAATATTGTCACGACCCAATTTTAGGCCATGACCGGCACATGGACCCAATAAGCATAGCTCACCAAGTCCAAGCAAGCCTATTTTCCTTCACTTTACTCCACATATGATCGTGTGAGGCATCCACGCGCAATGCACCCAGTGCACACAAAGCCAACTCATATTGGCATTATCAACAAAATATGCATATACATACTAGTCAAACATAAAATTTGACAATGTACATTACATGTACATATTCACATTTCAAAAGGCCCATAACTTCCAGTGGAGAATTTACAAAATACGAGCAACTATTGAATGCCGGACACCTACTAGGAGACGAACTACAGTGATCCCTCGATCTAGAATTCAACAATCTCCTAATCTGAAAAAATGATTTTTTTTCAAAACTGTGAGTACAATACTCATTGAGTGACCATTAGGTGGGAACAAGTAATAATATCCAAGAAGTATTTAAAACCATGATGCACACACTTGGAACAAAACTATTTTGATTCAATTCAATATCAAACCCTTTTCCCTCAATTCAAATTAATTTACAATGAAAGAGTACTCAAGTTCACACATATTTACACATAGATAAAAAATCACACACGATTACATACACCACACTCTTTTTCTTTCAATTTAGTCCACTCTCTACTCGCATAGGCATATATAAACACATCTATAAACACAAATATCATCACTATCTCACCAGCTCATGTGCAACCCCCACATTGCGCACATAGTTGGAGTTATCGTGTGCATCCACCCACATCGTGCATATATCTGCATTTATTGTGTGTATCCACCCACATCGTGCATAGGCTATATCATTATCCATATCTCCACACCCATCATCACCGACATGTGCTCCCCCATATCGTGCACATGTACGGTTATAATTCTCACACAATATTATTTGTCAATACATATCACACATCTACACATATATAGCAGCATAATATGGGGGCACATGAATTCGTGCCTTTATGCATATCACATTTCACAACATCAAACATTTTTATTAAGGGCTTGTTCCCCAGCATACATTTTAAGAAATTTGGATAAAATCATTCAAATATTTCATCTCAATATATGTGCATTTCCCAAAACAATTTTGAAATGCAAGTTCACTCACTGTACTATGAGTCGTTATACTTTTAATCCAAATCTTCAAGTACAATTTCTATACTTCCACCAGTAGTCTGCTCACCACTTATCCATAATCCATGACACAAAATTCAATAAATTGTGTCAATTTATTATAAATTATTTCAAGCTCTAAAAATCTACATAAATGCATAAAACGTTATGCAATTGTCTGAAAAATCATTAACGCGATATTCGGCCTAACGCGTACGATACGCGATTTAATTCTCTAAAATCTCCAAATAAGCTCTAAATTGATTTCTTTCAATATCTATACCTCAATCATACCCAAATTAACTTAATGTCTACAAATATGGTGCAAATTATCAGTTTAGGCCACAAATTACAAAATTACCCATATTAGGTAAAAATTTATATTTTTGCACCAAAAATTTCCACTTAATTTCTATATCCTTAATTCATCATTATACACTTAAATACAATGAAATATCATCCAAACCAGCAGCCAATTTACTTAAAATTTAGTTTAAAAATCTTCACAATTTTTCTTGAAAATTTCGGCCATGGTGTGTGGCATTCACACTAAAATTCATCCTACTTCATTTTCTCACCATAATTCATCATTTCTCAACCATTTTACTTGAATGAAAACCAATCCATCAACAATACACATCAAGCAAGATTCGGCTATTGAAGATTCATGGGGAAAATGCATATTTTTCGTATGGTTTTGCTTCTAAATATGGTTAACTACCTCTAAACATCAACACAGTCCAAAATCAAGCCAATCCAACATCATTTTCTCTTCCATACCCATTTTTCAGAATTGAGTTCATCATGATAACTCAAAATTCAACCATGGAAAATAAGAAGCATGAGTAGGCTAGGATTAAAGTAAAACTAAAGAAATTTTACCTTTGTTTTGCTTGATTCTTGAAAAACACTCGAAATCTCTTGATTTTTGGCTAGGTTTTTGCTTTTCTCCCTTTGTTTCCTTTCTTTTCTCTTCAATTCTGGTTCATGCCGATTTTGGTGAGAGAAAGTGAAGGTTATAAGCTGATTTTTATAGTTTTATATTAAAATATAATGGCTTGCCACATGGCATAAAGCCATTGGTCTATTTTTTTAATTATTTGACTTTTTCTATTGAATTTTCCACCACAATTATTCTTGTATTTATCCAATCCTACCATAAATAAAATCCCTTGGTCTTGACAAGTGCTAGGGAGAAAAATTTACCGATTTGCCCCTAGGGCGAAAAAATTAAGATTTTGCCCCTATATTCCGAAATGTACCGAAATTACATTTTTTTCCACTTTTCAACCTCAAATAACACTTCAATTGATCAATCTTAATCAAATGAGGTCAAAATATTTTCTAAAAATTCCCGTTTGGTCATCTAGTGGTAAAATTACCATTTTGCCCTTGTGCTAAAAAAAATCGAGAATCATAATTTTTCTCTGCTAAACTTCATTTTATACTCCAATAATCATATTATTTTTCATATAATTATTCTTGGTCAAATATGATCAAATCTTTGCTAAAAATTTCCATTTTATCCTTAAATGGCAAAATGACCATTTTGTCCCTAATCAATCAATTTTCTCGATTAACTCCAAACTGGACCTTGAACTCCGAGTCACTATTCTAAGTCATTCTGTGGGTTTTAAAATTTTAAAATTCCTCTTAGAATTTCTATTTGAACTAGTTCAATGCTCGATTTAACTTGGTTGTACCACTCGGTACAATACCGTCTTTTAATCGAGCTTGACAGGGTCTCACAAATATCTCATTAGTTCTTAGTTAATATTAGCTCAATCAAATCCTTGACCAAGGTGATTAGAAAATTATGAAATGAGTCTCATAAGTTTGTATAAAGCTAATGATCTAACTGCAAGAACAAATATAGAGTCAATAAGAGAAGACACTGCAATAAGCTTTTATTATCTCCGAGATATATCATAAGGGAACGAAAAATACTGATAGACTACACACTAAAAGGTTGTCAAAAAACTCTTTGACTCTCCTAACAATTAGGTGGCCATGATACATTGCTAAATGCCAATCTTGGTATATAGAATTGAGTTGATTAATATAATATGAATTGGATTCATTGAAATTAATCAATAAAATTTAATAATTCAATTTCATTGCCAATATGTGAGGAACCTAATGGGTCACACACATAAAGTTGCATTATGGATTAATTAGGAATATGACGATTTAAGTTAGATTTAAATCATAAGGTAGTTTAATTAACTAATAAGGACTTAATTAAAATGGTTTAATTAAGTGTTAAGGTCAATATTATAAGAGGTTAAAATATTGAGGATTTATTAGCAAACTTAATAAGTTAATTAACATAGGTAAAAAGTCATCTTTTCAACCACTTCTGATTATTAGTTTTAATTTTACAAAACACTAATACAACTCTTTAGTGTCGCCATCACTTGTGAGAGCCTTTTGGAAAAGTTTATTAGGTGATTTGGTTGGAGACTAAGAAAGGAAGAAAAGGACAATTTGTAGTCCACTTTGTTGGCATAAAGGTATGGTTGGAAGTTCCCATCTCATTAAAGATTCTATTGCAACTATGTGTGCAACATTAGAAACCAAACAATTGAATGGTTCAAGCTCCTACATATTTTAGGTGTACATGGTTTTAAACATCAAGAGGATACTATTTGATTATGATATCATTTAGCAAGGTAATCAATTCTGATTACATTTCTCATAATTTTCTGTTCACATTAAAAACAATAAGGTGATCCAAGGTAGTTGCGGCATTTTATTTTTCTATTTCATTACTTTTTTTTTAAATTTGATCATGCTGTACATAACACAAAGCTCTCCCCTGAAAGCTAAGATACCACTTGTCACTGGCTTGGAACTTTAGCCTAGATTTGTGTGACACTTAACCCCTACATGTGAAAGCTAAGTGTACTAAAGAGAAAGATATACGAGAAATAAAGTGTATTATTTCCCACGATCCAATAGACTTACGTCGGCTATTTGTGCGTTTTTCTTTTATGGTTACAATGAAAATAAATGGGGTTATTTATATCATGATAACCCTTACTAATCCTAGTTGATTTATGGTAAAACATAAGTAAGGAAATTACTTAATCTTAGATTACTTATAGTGCAAATAAAGTAAACAACAAGTAAGAAAAATATTAATAAAGAAAGTGTATTATTCTTAATAGAACACATGTAGTCTAACCCTATGATAATTCTATTTTATAGAATTATTTTATTCTAATTTTATTATTAAATATTAGATAAGTCCTCAGTTTTTAATTATAATTTATTTAATTTTTAGTTGTTTTTATATTTAGTTTATTTTTAAGTTAGTTATTTTAATTTTATGTTATTTCTTTTAATTTGGTTAATATTTATTAGATTTTATATTTTTAGTAGGAACTAAAGTAATTGGGCTTAATTTTGGAAAGTAAAGTGTTGAAAGACCCAGAAGTCTCTTGCATATACTTCAGTGTTTTGGCCATATCTTGAGCTATAGAACTCCAATTTCTGTGATTCTTAAACCATTGGAAAGCTAAGAGATCGAGCTACAACTTGGATGAAGATCACTTTACCCAGTCATGCCGCGAAGATAGAGAAAATCATGTTGGAAAGTTAATAGACGTACCATGCCAGGAATGGAAATTTGTAAAGACTGTCAAGTGATTTTTTGGGCTTCTCATTATGTTTTTAAGCCCAATTAAACCCTAGGTCAACTTGAGGAAGTTTAGGTTGAGTTTTTTAGTATAAATAGGATATTTTTCAAGAACATTGAGAGACAACTTTTGGAGATTCAAGGAGTTAGAAGCTGAGGTTGAACCTGAAGATCAAAACAGCAATCGTTATTTTGTTCCTTGGCTTTTATTCTTCTTGTTCCTTTCAATGGTTGAATTTTATACAATGTTATTTGATTTTGCAATCATGAGTAGCTAATTTTCTTTTTCTAGGATTGCAATTGAACTCACATGTAGTTTAAGCTTTTAATCTCTTTCTTCCTTATTTTCAATGGGAATTGAATTGTTTATTCCAATTTGTTCTTAATGCTTTTAATTGCTTGATCACAAATTAAATTGATTTAGGAACCTAAATAAACTTGGGAAAGGGAGTTTAGTGTAGACTAAAATTGGGATAGCATATGATCAATTTAATTGATTTGCGTATAGGATAGGGATATACCTATAGGCCATATGTAGCCGGATTAGAATTTGAGCTCAATAAGTCTGTTTTAATTTCAATTCACATAGGGATATGGTGTTTTGATTAAAATAGATATTTTTATAGGACGAGTCGGGAGACCCTTATAAATAATTTGGGACTCTAGGTTAGCAATTCAACCCATTGAAATAAATTAGGAGGAGAGGTGAAATTTAGATGAAGTGTGAGGGATATTGTAATCTTTGGCTTATTTAATTTGATCTTTTCTCAACTTATTATTTTGATTTTTCTTGTTAGTTTAAATTTTAGTTTATTAGTTTTATTTAATTACTCAATTTGGATTTTTTGGATAAGATTAAATTGTTCTAATTTTAGTATTTAGTAAATTTTTAGATCAATTCCCTGTGGGATCGACACTTTGCCTGTTAATATACTGTCTGTTCGATGCGTATACTTGCGTAGTAGAATTTTAACTGACAAGTTTTTGGTGCCGTTGCCGGGGAATTGTTTCTAAAAGTTTTACTAATACTAATACCAAGCAAATTTAGTCCTAATTCAAAAATTTTTTTATTTTATTTTTAGGTGCTTTTGGTTAAGGTGATGAATTATTGTAACTATTCGTGGAGATCTGAACAATTTGTGCCTAGGAGGGTTGTTAGTGATTATGAATTGGCTATCAGTGCTTTGGCTGCCGAAGTAGATACTTTGTCTCAAAAAATGGACACTTGGGGTGTTAATGGTTTTCAAAATCCTTTGTAGCATGCGAGCTTTGTGGAGATAGGCATTCAAGTGATTGTTGTCCAACTTATTATGAATCAATGCGATTTGATGGAAGCTTCAATGGGCAAAAGAACAATTCGTACTCTAACAGTTACAACTCATGGAGGAATCACTCAAATTTTTCATGGAATAATGATCAGGGGTCCTACATATTTATTAGAGCCTATTTTCCAGCATGATTTCCAGTCACAGGTTAGAGCCCCTATTTTTGAGAAAGAGCTAACTTTGGAGGATATGTTTATACAATTCATGACAAAGAATGATGCCATCATTCAGAGTCAAGATGCCATCCTTCAGAGTCAAGCAGAATCAATATGAAATCTTGAAACTCAAGTGGGCCAACTTGTCAATTACATCAACAATACGCCTCAAGAAATTTTACCAAATGACATTGAGCCTAATCCTAGAAAAGAAAAATATGGTAAGCATTTTGATGAGGTAAATGGCAAGAATGTTGTAGATGATGGAGATAAAGTAGATCAAGAAAATACTTCTAGCAATCAAGTTCAAGATGAAAAAATTAAGTAAGAGGAGAAAATATCTACACCACCACAAGTCAAGCCATATGTGCCTCTCATTCTTTTTCTAGATATAGTTGATAAGTTACCTAAGGAGGCTATTGATATGGAAAATTCAAATAAGTTTCCTGAAGCTTATTTGGTTCAAGATGCAACAACCAAGGATCAGAATGAAGAACTTACAAATGTTGCATATGTTTTGAAAGATACACCGAAAGTGCATTATCCAAGTAGAACTCAATTTAAGAAGGTGGGTACAAGTCAGCCTATTCCACCATCTTGGGTTGAGTAAGCACCAAATCTTGAGTTCAAGCTACTACAACCTCATCTTAAGAGGAGACTACTTTCACACCTCAAACTTTTTCCATGCAAACTCAAACCTCCTTAAAGGGTGTATGAAGACCTCAACCAAAGTCAAGCTAGTGACTATAAAGAAGCGTTTCTTGGGAGGCAACGCAAGTTATATCCTTTTAGATTTAGTTGTTATTTTAGTTATTTTTTTTCTATGTAAATAAGTAGTTATAACCTCTCCCTAGCTTGTTTTGTTGTGTATGCAGATTTGGAAAGCATGAAGATGAGGAGAAAGAAAATTAGAGCTTTTAAGGCACTACCACCATTGATAAGGGAGTTTGATTTCTTTATTTATTTTTTTTTTTAGTTTTTCACATTGAGGACAATGTGTAATTTAAGTTTGGGGGAATGGTTTAGAATTTAGTGGTTTTGAATTTTGTCAGTTTAATTTTTTTTTCATCATGTTTAGTTAGATTTGGTTTAGAATTTTGTTAGTTTATTTTTATTTTTTTATTTATATTTTGCATGTTTTATTTGTGTGTTTAAAATTTTTTTTTTTTGAAATAGTTGCACCTTATTCATAATTGTCCCAATCCTAGGATGATATGTTAATTATCTTTTGATTCTTAGCTTTTGGGAAGCATACAATTATGATTTAATTTTATGTGATATTCTTGTGTTAGCTTTATTTTAGAATGTGACTTTTAATAATTTGAGCATTATACTCTTGTACTTAGAATTTTTATGTGATTTAGAGAAAATTTATGTTGATGAAAAAGTATAGTGAAGTCAAGAATTCTACAATTTGTTTGATTCTCTCTCGAGGCGAAATCTTAGATAACACTTAGGATAGGAAGTGATTTAGGCCATCTTTGAACCGTTTGAGCCTTTTTGAGCCTACCTTATTATATTTATCCTTAGTCACCCTTTTTGAGTCTAATTTACCTTTTCTTTGTAATTACACAATTATGTTAGCCATGACTTGTCTATTTAAATCCAACAATTTGAACCTTTCACCTTTTAAGTATTTTAATCTTTCTAAGGAATGATTTGAGTTTAAAGAATAAATTAAGGAAGAAAGGTGTATAAAAAAAAAGTGCTGGTTGTTAGCAAAATTACCCCTTGTTTATAATTGTCAAAAATAAGTTTGGGGGTTGAAAAAAAAAGAAAGAGAAAAGAAAGCAATGTGTGGTACAAAGAAAAGTTTACTTCAAGTTTGGGGGTGCTATAAAAATTTTTTTTTGAGCTCTTTATGTGTCCTAAATTGATTAAGTGCTTAAGGTGAATTTGAGCCTAAATTATATCCTTTATCATACCTTAACCCTAGCCTTACATTACAAGCTTGATAAAGACCTATTGATCCTTGAATAAGTGTTAATCTACATTAGTAAAGAGAGAGATGAAAAGCAAACTTATACGATCCAAGTACTAATCTGTGAGACCTTGTCAGATTGGTTAAAAAGTCAGTATTGTACCTAATGGTACAATTAAGTTAAATCGAGCTTCAAACTAGTTTAATAAAAATTCTAAAAGGAATTTCAAAATTATGAAACACACAGAATAGCTCAGAATACTGATTTGGAGTTCAAGGTCCAGTTTGGAGTCAATCGAAAAAATTGACCGGTTAGGGACGAAACGATCATTTTTCCATTTGATGATAAAATGGAGATTTTTAACCAAGATTTGATCATATTGGACCAAAAATAATTTTATGAAATACAATTATGATTATTGGATTATAAAATGATGTTTAGTAGTGTAAAATTGTGATTTTCGATGTTTTTGAAGCATAAGGGTAAAATGGTAATTTTGCCACCGAAGTACTAAACGGGAATTTTTTTGAAAGGATTTTGTCCCATTTGGTTAATATGGATTAATATTAGTGTTATTTGAGGTTGGACAGTGAAAATAATATAATTTCGAGACATTTCGGAGTATAGGGGTAAAATTATAATTTTGCCATCTCGGGGGCAAAACGGTAATTTTTCACCACCAGAACATATTTTTCCAGCCATGGTCATCTTTGGATCAGATCTTGACTTGACTAATCAAGTGGTGAAAAAAGAATTGGAAGAAAAGTAAAAAAAGATTAAACACGGGCCAATGGCATTATGCCATGTGGCAAGTTACTTTATTTTATTATTTAAGCCTAAAAATCAGCCATTAACACTCATTTTCTCTCTCTAAATTTGGTACACACCAGAATTAAGGGGAAAGAAAGAAGAACAAAAGGAAAAACCATAAAACCTAGCTAAAAATTCGAGACAAAGTGTGATTTCAAGGAGAAATTAAGAGAAAAAGGTAATAATTCTTCACTTTGGCTTATGCTCTACAATACCTATGCTTTTGTTCTTGAATTCCATGGTTAAATATTGAGATATCATGATGAATTGAATTCTGAAAAATGGGTATGAAAAAGGATTTGATGTTGGAATAAGTTGAATTTAGACTATGTTAGTGTTTAGAGATAGGTTAGTATGTTAGTAAGCAAAACAGTAAGAAAAAAAATTTGATTTCCCCATGAATCTTGCAAGACCGAATATCATAGGCTGAAATTGGAAAATGAAATGATTTAATTTCAAATGAAATGATTTCATTTGAAATGAAATAAATTAGAAATGACAATTTAAAGTGAAAAACATTTAGTAGGAAAAATTACAGTGCCAATGCAATGTAATGGTCGAATTTTCCATGAAGAAATGGAAAAGTTTAAATGCTGAAATTGGCACTATTTAAATGGTATGTGGTGAATTAAGGTATTAGAAAAAGAATGGTGCAATTTGGAATCAAATCGAACGCATTGGCCAATTTATCGAGTAATTGGCCAAATTAGGTCAACACCGCGTTTAAGCGATTGATCGAGTATTCTATACATCCGTATAGAAATTAGGTTAATTTTATACCTAATTAACACCATTATAGTAATTAAATTATTGTGCTATTTGTCAAGGTGGTGAGCCCTCGGATAAAGGTAAGAAAATCGCACCCGAGGATTAGCAGTCGAAGTGCTCGAATTCGACTCCCGGAAAACTTGTGAGTGAATTTGCATCTCAAAAATGGTTTTGAGAAAATATGAATTTATTGAATAAAATGCTTGAATGATTTTATTCAATTTTTTTTTAAAAAAAATGGGTACCATGGGAACAAGCTTTTCATGAAATATTATTTTATTGTTGTGAAATTGATTGTGTTACATATTGTTCATTTATATGATGTTTATATGTATGGTTAAGAAATTTATGTGAATTCGATATAATTGTGCACGTGCGAAGTGGGTAATGCACATGCCTGTAATGGTGTGCAAAGTGGGGACGGCGATATGTAGCGCCCACAATTTCCTAAAAATTTAGAATTGAGCAAAGTGGGGACGGCGACACGTGACGCCCACGATTCTTGGAAATTATCACGCGTAAACTTTGGTGAAGCGTGATTTGCTGTCCAGGGGCTTGTAGGGATGACAATATGTAACGCTTGTACGTGCTCAGATAAATGTCTTTGTGTATAAATATATGATTGCTCATGTCTTTGTGTATATATGTGATTGTATGGTATGCGAATTGCCTTAAATTGAGAAAAATGGGTGTTACACGAAACCCTCGTACGGATGAGCGAAACCCTCGTGCAGCGACAGGTTTTGATTTCGCTTCGCTGTAGTAGAAATTGCACTGCAGCGATAATTGTTGATTTTGCTATCTAGCTAGAACAAATCTCGGGGTAAGTGGAAAAATGGGTTTAAATATTAGTTAGATAAAAAATTATCTCATTTTCAACCGGTGCATCATGATTGTCAAATTTTCGATTAAGATTGCTTGTTCCCTTCTAATATTCACTCACTGAGTTTCGTACTCACTTTTTATAAAATTCATGTTTTCAGATCAGGAAACTGTTGGACCCTAGATCGAGGAGTCCTCGTAGAGCATCTCTTGGGTATGTGTCTGGCATTCGATAATGATTCCTTTTATTGTAAATGTCTCCGCTGGAAGTCTTGGGTCCTTTTGTATTGTAAATACACTCAATAATGTAAATGTATGTATGCAATGTAAATTGCGAAATACATGACTGATATAGTGCATGTATATTATTATAAATAATGCCATTGTGAATTTGCTATGTTCACACCCGAGAAAAGGTGTGTGTGTATGCATGATATGGTAAATTTATTAAGCAAGGGTAAATGGATAGGCTTGCTTGGGTTTAGTGAGCTGTGCTCACTGGGTTCTTGCGCCGGTCATGGCCCGGGAATTGGGTCATAACAATGTTGGTTTCAGAGCCCTAGGTTGTTAGGTCCTATGGTGTTATGGTTGGGTGTAGTAGAGAGTCGGGTTTTTATGTGGGATTTTTGGTTATGAACTGTGAGCCGTGGCACATTTCATAATTGAGAAACCACATAAATTCCCAATCTTAGAAACAACCCTATTTTTAATTGTGTTTAATGACGAGTGTTGCTCTTGTCTAGGTAAGAATGCCACCTAAGACACGGGCCACCTCGAGACGAGTGGAGGAGCAAGATGTCCCCATTGAGATGACCGATAGGCCACGGGCACCCACTCGTAGAGGTTGATGTAGACGTGGTAGGGTTACTAGGCCAGTGAGGGCAGATATGCCAGAGAGTAGGAGAGAGGATGGACAGCCTGTAGGTGAGGCGGATAGGCCACTTACTAGAGGCGTTACTGTTGAGGACTTGGCGGCGGGTCTACAGGGAGTTAATCGAGTTGTAGAAATGATGGCAGCCCGTATGGAAGATATACAAAAAATGGTAGAGGGAAGACATGTGGAGCTAGAGTCCTTTAGTTTCCAAGGCCAGACAGATCGCCAACGTCCCAAGGATGACAGAGTTCAGGTAGAGGTTTCGCTCCCTAACTTCCTGAAACTCAAGCCTCCATCATTTACGGGGTCAGATGCATCGGAGAAACCTCAGGTTTTCTTAGACAAGATGGAAAAGATGTGTAACGCTATGGGATGCTCTAGTTCTAGATTAGTGGAGCTAGTAGCTTTTCAGTTGGAGGATGTAGCACAGGAATGGTATGACTCCTTACGAAGGGGTAGGCCGACAGGTGTTGCACCGTTGACCTGGAATGAATTCAGTACAGCTTTTCTGGATCGGTTGTTATCGCATAGTGTGTGAAGTGCCAGAGCTAGAGAGTTTGAGGCATTGGTGCAGACTTCGAGCATGACGGTGTCAGAGTATGATATAAAATTTACGCAACTGTCTCGATATGCACCATATTTGGTTTCCACGGAAGAGATGAAGGTCCAAAGGTTTGTGGATGGACTAGTGGAACCACTGTTTAAGGCTGTGGCTCCGCGAGATTTCCATATGTATTCTGCGACAGTAGATTGTGCTTAATGGATTGAGATGAAGACCAATAAGAGTAGAGCCGTAAGAGATAGAGTAAAATGGGCCAAGACAGATGGTTATCAAGGTCGCAGAAATTTCGGCAGTGGGATTTCATCTTTTAGCCGTCAAAGCCCACAGAGGGAGTCAAGGTTACCCCAACGGGGGAGTGATGTAACGAGTACTAACGTTGGGTCAGGGCAAAGAACTTTTAACGGAATGAGGCAGCAACAAGACTTAAGGCAGAGTAGTCAGCCTATTCCTCCCTGTGATACTTGTGGGAGACGACATAGAGGACGATGTTATCGTGCTACAAGAGCTTGTTTTAATTGTGGCAAGCCTGGACACATTTGGAGGAACTGCCCGATGGCTCAACAACCGCAAGGTTCTGTTCGCGGTTCTACTCGGCCAACTTTGTTTGATCCTTCGGCAACTGTCTCAACTGGCCAGGAGGTTAGTGAGACACGAGGTAGAGGTGCTGGTGCTTTTTCTCGGGGTAGACCAGTTCGGTTTGGACAACAAAGTTTCGTAGGAAGAGACCAGGCAAGGGTATATGCCTTAACTCATCAGGATGCCCAAACGTCCAATGCAGTAGTTTCAGGTACTCTTTCCATCTGTGATATGGATGCTAGAGTATTGTTTGATCCTGGATCTACTCATTCTTTTATCTCTCTATGCTTTGCATTTCGATTGGGTAAGGACTGTGTTAGGAGAGAAGAACAATTAGTGGTGTCTACTCCTTTAAAGGAGGCATTTATGGCTGAATGGGAATATAAGTCCTGCGTAGTCCGAATTAAGGATAAGAACACCCTAGTGAATTTAGTGGTGTTAGACACCTTGGATTTTGATGTGATATTGGGAATGGACTGGCTGTCACCTTGTCATGCCAGTGTAGACTGTTACCATAAGATAGTTAGATTTGATTTTTCGGATGAGCCATCATTTAGCATCTAGGGGGATAAAAGTAATGTTCCGACTAACTTGACATCAACTATATCTGCTAGGAGGTTATTGAGGTAGGGCTGTCAAGGTTACGTGGCTGTCGTGAGAGATACCCAAGCAGAGGTCGGAGATATAAGTCAAGTGTCAGTAGTGAATGAGTTTGTGGATGTATTTCCTGAGGAATTGCCAAGATTACCTTCGAAGCGAGAGATTGAATTTTGCATAGACTTGATTCCTGATACTAGACCCATATCTATACCCCCATATCGGATGGCATCGATAGAGCTCAAGGAGCTCAAGGATCAGTTGGAGGACCTGCTAGACAAAGGTTTCATTCGCCTCAGTGTCTCACCATGGGGAGCACCGGTGCTATTCGTAAAGAAGAAAGATGGGTCACTTAGACTATGCATTGACTATCTACAACTTAATAAAGTAACAGTGAAGAATAAGTACCCCCTCCCAAGAATAAATGACTTGTTTGATCAGTTACAAGGGGCACAATGTTTCTCTAAGATAGATTTACGATCTGGGTATCATCAATTGAGAATCCGGGATGAAGATGTGCCAAAGGCCGCATTTCAGACCAGGTATGGTCATTATGAATTCTTGGTAATGTCGTTTGGACTTACCAATGCCCCTGCGACCTTTATGGATTTGATGAACCGAGTGTTCAAGCCCTACCTGGATAAGTTTGTAGTAGTGTTCATTGATGATATCCTGGTCTACTTGAGGAGTCGAGAGGAGCATGAGCAACATTTTAAGATAGTGCTCCAGATTTTGAGAGAACATCGATTGTATGCCAAGTTCTCCAAATGTGAGTTCTGGCTTGAAACTATTGCATTCTTGGGACATGTGGTATCTAAGGATGGGTTACAAGTGGATCCAAAGAAAGTCGAAGTAGTGGAGAAATGGCCGAGGCCAACATCAGTTACGGAGATTAGAAGCTTTTTAGAGTTGGTAGGCTATTATCGACGCTTTGTTAAAGATTACTCCAGAATAGTCGCTCCACTGACCAAGCTGACACGAAAGGATACAAAATTTGTGTGGTCAAATATTTGTGAAGATAGCTTTGATAAGCTTAAGACATGTCTCACCACAGCTCCAGTGTTGAGCCTACCACAGGGCACAGGGGGTTATACAGTATATTGTGATGCCTCGTTGGTTGGTTTAGGATACGTGTTAATGCAACACAGGAAGGTGATTGCATATGCATCAAGACAACTTAAAAGGCATGAACAGAATTACCCCACACACGATTTGGAGATGGCAGCAATCGTGTTTGCCTTAAAGATCTGGAGACATTATTTGTATGGTGAGACTTGTGAGATATATACGGACCACAAAAGCCTAAAGTATATATTTCAGCAGAGGGATTTGAACTTGCGGCAACGTAGATGGATGGAGTTGCTGAAAGATTATGATTGTACTATTCTTTACCATCTTGGTAAAGCTAATGTGGTGGCAGATGCCTTGAGTCGGAAGTCGATGGGTAGCCTAGCACATATCTCCGCAGACAAGAGATTATTGGTTAGGGAGATGCATAGCTTGGGAGACATGGCTGTACATTTGGAAGTCTCTGAGATAGATGCATTGCTAGCTCATTTCAGAGTGAGGCCTGTCCTAATGGACCGAATTAAAGAGGCACAAGGTAAAGATGAGTTCGTAGTGAAGGTCTTAGAGGATCCTCAGGGAAAGAAAGAGAAGATGTTTACTAGAGGCATGGATGGAGTGTTGAGGTATGGAACCAGACTTTATGTGCCAGATAGTGATGGGTTAAGGAGAGAGATATTGGAGAAGGCTCACATGACAGCCTATGTGATACATCTAGGAGTTACAAAGATGTATCAAGATTTGAAGGAAGTGTACTGGTGGGAAGGACTTAAGAGAGATGTGGCTGAGTTTGTTTCCAAGTGCTTAGTGTGTCAACAAGTTAAAGCAGAGCACCAAAGGCCTGCAGGATTACTACAACCATTACCAATGCCCGAATGGAAGTGGGACCATATTGCCATGGACTTTGTGACGGGTTTGCCTCGAACTAGCGGGGGTTATGATTCGATTTGGGTTATAATAGACCGGTTGACGAAGTCAGCTCACTTTCTTCTGGTTAAGACCCCTTATGGGGCTGCTCAGTATGCCCAGCTCTATGTAGATGAGATAATACGGTTACATGGCATTCCTGTTTCTATAGTGTTGGACAAAGGGACACAGTTTACCAGTAGATTTTGAGAAAAGTTGCAAGAAGCATTGGGCACTAAGTTAAATTTTAGTACAGCTTTCCACCCCCAGACTGATGGACAATTTGAACGAACCATCCAGACTTTGGAAGACATGTTGAGGGCATGTGTAATAGGCCTTGGAGTCAAATGGGGTCGGTATTTACCCTTAGTGGAGTTTGCTTGCAATAACAGTTTCCAATCTAGCATTCAAATGGCACCATTTGAAGCACTATATGGGAGAAGGTGCAAGTCACCCATTGGATGGCTAGAGGTGGGTGAAAGGAAACTGTTGGGGCCTGAGTTGGTGCAGGATGCCACTAATAAGATCCGTATGATTCGTCAGCGGATGCTTACAGCCCAAAGTAGACAAAAGTCCTATGTTGATAACCGACGGAGGGATTTAGAGTTTCAAGTGGGAGACCATGTGTTTCTAAAAGTCTCGCCAACCAAAGGGGTAATGAGGTTTGGTAAGAAAGGAAATTAAGCCCTCGATATATAAGACCCTTCGAGATCTTGGAGAGGGTTGGAGCAGTGGCATATCGATTGGCATTACCATTAGACCTTTCGAGTATTCACCCTGTGTTCCATGTGTCTATGTTGAGGAAGTATTATCCAGATCCTTCTCATGTGATACGGTATGAAATCGTTTAGATACAAGATGATTTGACTTATGAGGAACAACCGGTAGCCATCCTTGACAGACAAGTCAAAAGGCTCCGATCAAAGGATGTGGCTTCAGTGAAAGTGTTGTGGCAAAATCACACTAGTGAAGAGGTATCATGAGAAGCTGAGGAGGAAATGCGGACAAAGTATCCACACCTCTTCGATATGTAAAGGTAAGCCACTCTACTTTGAATTTAAATTCGGAGACCGAATTTCTATTAGTGGGGGAGAGTGTGCGACCTTGTCAGATTAGTTAAAAAGCCGATATTGTACCTAATGGTACAATTAAGTTAAATCGAGCTTCAAACTAGTTTAATAGAAATTTTAAGAGGAATTTCAAAATTCTGAAACCTACAGAATAGCTCAGAATAGTGATTTGGAGTTCAAGGTCTAGTTTGGAGTCAATCGAAAAAATTGACCGATTAGGGACGAAACGATCATTTTTTCATTTGATGATAAAATGGAGATTTTTAACCAAGATTTGATCATATTGGACTAAAAATAATTTTATGAAATACAGTTATGATTATTGGATAATAAAATGATGTTTAGCAGTGTAAATTGTGATTTTCGATGTTTTTGGAGTATAAGGGCAAAATGATAATTTTACCATTGGAGTACTAAACGAGAATTTTTTTGAAAGGATTTTGTCCCATTTGGTTAATATGGATTAATATTAGTGTTATTTGAGGTTGGACAATGAAAATAATATAATTCCGGGACATTTCGGAGTATAGGGGTAAAATCATAATTTTACCATCTTAGGGGCAAAGCGGTAATTTTCCACCACCAGAACATATATTTCCAGCCATGGTCATCTTTGGATCAGATCTTGACTTGACTAATCAAGTGGTGGAAAAAGAATTTGAAGAAAAGTAAAAAAAGATTAAAAACGGGCCAATGGTATTATGCCATGTGGCAAGTTACTTTATATTATTATTTAAGCCTAAAAATCAGCCATTAACACTCATTTTCTACCTCTAAATTCGGCACACACCAGAATTAAGGGGAAAGAAAGAAGAACAAAAGGAAAAACCATAAAACCTAGCTAAAAATTCGAGACAAAGTGTGATTTCAAGGAGAAATCAAGAGAAAAAGGTAATAATTCTTCACTTTGGCTTATGCTCTACAATACCTATGCTTTTGTTCTTGAATTCTATGGTTAAATATTGAGATATCATGATGAATTGAATTCTGAAAAATGGGTATGAACAAGGGTTTGATGTTGGAATAAGTTGAATTTAGACTATGTTAGTGTTTAGAGATAGGTTAGTATGTTAGTAGGTAAAATCGTTAGAAAAAAAATTGATTTCCCCATGAATCTTGCAAGATCGAATATCATAGGCTGAAATTGGAAAATGAAATGATTTCATTTCAAATGAAATAAATTAGAAATGACAATTTAAAGTGAAAAACATTTAGTATGAAAAATTACAGTGCCAATGCATTGTAATGGCCAAATTTTCCATGAAGAAATGGAAAAGTTTAAATGCTGAAATTGGCACTATTTAAATGGTATGTGATGAATTAAGGTATTAGAAAAAGAATGGTGCAATTTGGAATCAAATCAGACGCATTGGCCAATTTATCAGGTAATTAGCCAAATTAGGTCAACACCGCGTTTAAGCGATTGATCAAGTTTTCTATACATCCGTATAGAAATTAGGTTAATTTTATACCTAATTAACACCATTATAGTAATTAAATTATTGTTCTATTTGTCAAGGTGGTGAGCCCTCGGATAAAGGCAAAAAAATCGCACCCGAGGATTAGCAGTCGAAGTACTCGAATTCGACTCTCGAAAAACCTGTGAGTGAATTTGCATCTCAAAAATGGTTTTGGGAAAATATGAATTTATTGAATAAAATGCTTGAATGATTTTATTCAATTTTCAAAAAAAAAATGGGTACCATGGGAACAAGCTTTTCATGAAATATTATTTTATTGTTGTGAAATTGATTGTGTTACATATTGTTCATTTATATGATGTTTATATGCATGGTTAAGAAATTTATGTGAATTCGATATAATTGTGCACGTGCGAAGTGGGAAATGCACATGCCTGTAATGGTGTGCAAAGTGGGGACGGCGATACGTAGCGCCCACAATTTCCTAAAAATTTAGAATTGAGCAAAGTGAGGACGGCGATATGTAGCGCCCACAATTTCCTAAAAATTTAAAATTGAGCAAAGTGGGGACGGCGACACGTGACGCCCACGATTCTTGGAAATTATCACGCGTAAACTTTGGTGAAGCGTGATTTGCTGTCTAGGGGCTTGTAGGGACTGCAATATGTAACGCCTGCAAGTGCTCAGATAAATGTCTTTGTGTATAAATATATGATTGCTCATGTCTTTGTGTATATATGTGATTGTATGGTATGCGAATTGCCTTAAATTGAGAAAAATGGGTGTTACACGAAACCCTCGTACGGATGAGCGAAACCCTCATGCAGCGACAGGTTTTGATTTCGCTTCACTGCAGTAGAAATTTCGCTGCAGCAATAATTGTCAATTTTGCTATCTAGCTAGAACAAATCCCGGGGTAAGTGGAAAAAGGGGTTTAAATGTTAGTTAGATAAAAAATTATTTCATTTTCAACCGGTGCATCATGATTGTCAAATTTTCGATTAAGATTGCTTGTTCCCTTCTAATATTCACTCACTGAGTTTCATACTCACGTTTTATAAAATTCATGTTTTCAGATCAAGAGACTGTTGGACCCTAGATCGAGGAGTCCCCGTAGAGCATCTCCTGGGTATGTGTCTGGTATTCGATAGTGATTCATTATATTATAAATGTCTCCGCTAGAAGTCTTGGGTCCTTTTGTATTGTAAATACACTCAATAATGTAAATGTATGTATACAATGTAAATTGCAAAAATACATGACTGATATAGTGCATGTATATTATTATAAATAATGCCATTGTGAGTTGGCTATGTTCACACCCGAGAAAAGGTGTGTGTGTATGCATGATATGGTAAATTTATTAAGCAAGGGTAAATGGATAGGCTTGCTTGGGCTTAGTGAGCTGTGCTCACTTGGTTCTTGCACCGGTCATGGCCCGGGAATTGGGTCGTGACATAATCTATGCTTAGATTTGGCATAAACTAATTTAAATTGCATGATATTCTTTGTAAAAGAGCATTCACACACACACGAAAGTCCATTCGAAAAATAAAGTTTCACTTAAATTGGTGCATGAATTTAAGGATTAGTTATATGTTACCTTAAGCTAGAATTTGAGTTAATTTTTGAGGAAAAATTAGAAAATCATGATTTGGTACTTCTATTTCTCATTCAAAGATATTTGTGCTTAGTTTTCTTTTTGTAATTCTTTTCTTTTGCTTGAGGACTAGCAAAATCTTAAGTTTTGGGGTGTGATAATTCTATTTTATAGAATTATTTTATTCCAATTTTGTTATTAAATATTAGTTAAGTCCTCAGTTTTTAATTAGAATTTATTTAATTTTTAGTTGCTTTTATATTTAGTTTATTTTTAAGTGAGTTATTTTAATTTTATGTTATTTCTTTTAATTTGGTTAATATTTATTAGATTTTATTTTTTTGGTAGGAACTAAAGTAATTGAGCTTAATTTTGGAAAGTAAAGTGTTGAAAAACCCAGAAGTCTACTTGCATATGCTTCAGTGTTTTGGCCATATCTCGAGCTACAAAACTCCAATTGCTGCAAAACATTGAAAAGCTAAGAGACAGAGTTTTAACTTTGATGAAGATCACTTTACCCAGTTCTGCCTCGAAGATAGAGAAAATCGCGTTGGAAAGTTAATAAACGTACTTTGCCAGGAAGGGAAATTTGTAAAGACTGTCAAGTGATTTTTTGGGCTTCTCATTATGTTTTTAAGCCCAATTAAACCTTAGGTCAACTTGAGGAAGTTTAGGTTGAGTTTGTTAGTATAAATAGGGTATTTTTCAAGAACAGAGACAACTTTTGGAGATTCAAAGAGTTATAAGTTGAGGCTGAACCTGAAGATCAAAACAACAATCATTATTTTGTTCCTTGGCTTTTATTCTTCTTGTTACTTTCAATGGTTGAATTTTATACAATGTTATTTGATTTTGCAATCATGAGTAGCTAATTTTCTTTTTCTGAGATTGCAATTGAACTCACATGTAGTTTAAGTTTTTAGTCTCTTTCTTCCTTATTTTCAATGGGAATTGAATTATTTATTCCAATTTGTTCTTAATGCTTTTAATTGCTTGATCACAAATTAAATTGATTTAGGAACCTAAACAAACTTGTGAAATGGAGTTTAGTGTAGACTAAAATTGGGATAGCATATGATCAATTTAATTGATTTGCGTATAGGATAGGGATATACTTATAGGCCATATGTAGCCGGATTATAGCCTGAACTCAAAGAGTCTGTTTTAATTTCAATTCACATAAGGATATAGTGTTTTGATTAAAATAGATATTTTTATAGGACGAGTCGGGAGACCCTTATAAATAATTTAGGACTCTAGGTTAGCAATTCAACCCATTGAAATAAGTTAAGGAGGAGAGGTAAAATTTAGATGAAGTGTGAGGGATATTATAATTTTAGGCTTTTTTAATTTGATCTTTTCTCAACTTATTATTTTGATTTTTCTTGTTAGTTTAAATTTTAGTTTATTAGTTTTATTTAATTACTCAATTTGGATTGTTTGGATAAGATTAAATTGTTCTAATTTTAGTATTTAGTAAATGTTGAGATCAATTCCTTGTGGGATCGACACTCTGCTTACTAATATACTGTCTATTCGATGCGTATACTTGCATAGTAAAATTTTAACTGACACCTTAAACTACTTTAACTGCCATTCCCTAACATCATTACACAAGAAGTCCAACCTTAATAAACAACCCATATACACGCAACCCACAAGCATGCAAGCCTTACACGGCAAGGTCACTAATCCATTTTGCATAACCCATTGTTTTGTGCCCTATGTAGCCCAATCCTGCTAACATCTTTTGTGTATAGCAACCCCTATTCGCTGCTAGCCTAATGATTACCTAGGTTCAACTTGTCATAGATTTGCGAATAATAACACATAAAGCGTACATAAGGGAAACTCTAATATAGGAAACATAAAGACCATGCCTTCCAAGTGACTTTCCACTGAAAGAATAAATGTTTCACAATCTTGCTTTCTTGGTTACCAAAACAAGAGGTGGCTCAAGCAATCCTTAGTAGTCTTTTTGTTTTTGCAAGCTCCTCTTTCATTATGATTTTTTCTTTGAGCAGTTGCCAACCAATGATACAGGAATATATTATTAGATTATTATTATTTAGGAATTATAGGTATAATAAAATTCTTCTTTTACTTGTATTAGGACTTTAAGCTAGTCATGTTCTATTTAGGAATAGAACACCTATTTTTATTTATATATCTTCTTAATTATTTTAATTGTATTAGATAACTAGAAGTAGAGTTTTATTAGAATGTGGGCCTATAATAGTATAAATATGACCCTTAGGCTTGGTTATTATACACATTCAAGTTGAGAGTTAATAAATAATATTTTCTTAAACAGGAATGCTTATTTCTCTAGGCTTTTTTTAAAGAGTAAGAAGGTTTAGTATTTTTGGCCTAGCCAACTAAAACGGGATTTTGGCTATTTTTCACCTTAGTGGGGTTTTCAACTTTGCCAAGATTGGTGATTCACCTTAATGGGGTTTCTAACCTCGCCACGATTGGTGTCTTTTGCAACGCCCAAATGTCTTTACAATGCCCAAGCGTCAGTTTGGTATCAGAGCGGGAAGATCGTTGTTCGTTGCATAAGTTCAAGTTTTTCGATACTACCTGTTCGGGTAATTTTATTTATTACTTTATAATATATCATTATCTTTTTTTTCTCTTCTTCTTCTTTTTTTTTTCTACATCACCACATCGTCATCACCATACAAAAAAAAATACCATCGAGATATCAAAATCGTCAAAGAGATGATCACGAGATTGAGATTGTAAAATTACATCAGCAAATTCAAGAATTACAAGAACAACTCGCAAGACGTGATGCTCAAATTAACTATAGCAGCTCTAGTGGTGAAGAGAATGACACCAACCCGTTTTATCAAAATTCGTCCTTTGATGAAAAAGTACTTATTCGTTGCCTGAGAACTGCTACTACAAGAGATTTGAGAATCAAAGTCGGCATTCCTGAGTTTGAAGGGAGACTTTATCTTGATGACTTCCTTGATTAGCTCTACACAATGGAAAGAGTTTTCGAGCTTAAAGATATTCCCGATGAAAAACATGTGAAGCTTGTGGCAATTAAATTGAAGAAACATGCTTCTATTTGGTGGAAAAGTCTCCAAAGGTAATGAGAAAGAAAATGCCACAACAAGATTAGAACATGTGATAAGATGCGTTGAGAACTCAAGCGTAAGTTCCTTCTTGAGCATTATCGACAAGAAAGTTTTATCAAATTTCATAACTTGAGGTAAAAAACAATGTTGGTGGAAGAATATACAATGGAGTTCAAACAACTTCACATGAAGTGCAATGTCCATGAGCCTAAAGAACAAACTATAGCTCGTTATCCTGGGGGTCTTAATGTCAAAATTGCATATGTTGTTCAACTACAACCATATTGAAACTTAAATGATGTCATCAAATTAACACTAAAGGTTGAGAAATAACGATTACAGAAAAGCTCAGTGAGTTCATCTAGATAGAAAGATTCCACCTCAAACCGTGGGAGACAAAATTCGACAACCATTCCACCTCCAAGGGTAAATTCTTCTAAAACTCCAAACAATCAAGAGACTACTTCTACTCGTGCTTCTAATGTCAACTAAAAGTACTTCAAAT
Source organism: Theobroma grandiflorum (assembly GCA_036013995.1). NCBI lineage: Eukaryota > Viridiplantae > Streptophyta > Magnoliopsida > Malvales > Malvaceae > Theobroma > Theobroma grandiflorum. The sequence continues at coordinate 11,449,292 of CP142130.1, read as the reverse complement.
TCCAAAGATTTAGGCCTATTGCTTCTGATTGTCCAAATCGAATAATTATCTCCTTAATTGAAGAAGAAGTTATGGAAGAACCTAGTATAGAAGAAGTAGATGATGAGATAGAAACATTTAACAACGAAAAGATAGAAGAAGTTTCTACTGACCATGGAGAAGCTCTTGTTGTTCGTCGTAACCTTAACACTGCCATGATGACTAAAGATGAAAGTTGGCTTCGTCATAACATATTCCGTACAAGGTGCACATCCCAAGGGAAGGTTTGTAACGTCATTATTGTTACCAACTACATGGTGGAAAAGTTGAAACTTTCAACTGAAGTACATCCTCATCCTTACAAGTTACAATGGTTGAGAAAAGGAAACGAAGTTAAGGTAACAAAGTGCTGCTGTGTTCAATTCTCTATTGAAAATAAGTATGAAGATAAAGTCTGGTGTGATGTTATTCTAATGGACGCATGCCACTTGTTGTTAGGACGTTCTTGGCAATATGATCATCGAGCTCACCATGATGGATAGAAGAATACTTATTCCTTCATCAAGGATGGAGTAAAAATTATGTTGACTCTATTAAAGCCAGAAGACTGCCCAAAGAAACAAGAGAAAGATAAAGCATTTATCACTATGTTTGGTTTAAGCAAAGCTTATCGTGAATCAAGCTTTTTATACCTCTTATTAGTTTGTGAGGAGAATGAAGTATTTTTACCCTTATCTAAAGATGTTTAACCCATAATTGAGAAGTTTAGTGATGTTGTACCTGATGAGATACCCCATGGATTACCACCAATGCGAGATATTCAACATGCCATTAATTTCATCCCTAGTTATGTAATTCCAAACAAGCCTACTTATCGTATGAGTCCGCAAGAGTATAAAGAGTTACAACATCAAGTCAAACAACTTTTGGAGAAAGGCTTGGTAAGAGAAAGCATTAGCCCCTGTGCTATTCCTACTTTATTAGTTCCAAAAAAAGATGGAACATGGCGTATGTGCATTGATAGTAGGGCTGTGAACAAAATCACCATCAAGTATCGTTTTCCTATTCCTAGACTTGACGATTTGTTGGATTAATTGCATGGTGTTATTATCTTCTCCAAAATCGATCTACATAGTGGTTATCATCAAATTCGAATGTGACCTGGAGATGAATGGAAACTGCATTTAAAACTCGTGATGGCCTGTATGAATGGACAGTTATGCCATTTGGCCTTTCTAATGCACCCAGTACCTTTATGCGTCTAATAAACCAGGTATTTCGCCCTTTTATTGGAAAGTTTGTTGTGGTTTACTTTGATGATATTTTGGTGTATAGTAAAAGTCAGAAAGAGCATCTAGAACATTTACGGTAGATATTTGAAGTACTTCAAGAACAAAAGCTTTTTGCTAACTTAAAGAAGTGTGAATTTATGACAAGCAAAGTTATCTTCTTGGGATATGTTGTTTCAAACCAAGGGATTGAAGTGGGTCAAAGCAAAGTTGATGCTATTGTCAATTGGCCAATTCCAAAGTCACTTCATGATGTTCGAAGCTTTCATGGATTAACCTCCTTTTATTTGCGTTTCATCAAAAACTTCAGTTCTGTAGCTGTTCCACTTTTTGAATGCCTCAAGCAAGATAGTTTTATATGGAGTATCAAGGCACAACATAGCTTCGAGGAATTGAAAGAAATGATTACTAAAGCTCCCGTGCTTGCACTTCTAAACTTTGATTTGGTGTTTGAAGTTGATTGTGATGCCTCTAATGTTGGTATGTGTGCTATTCTTTCTCAAGAAGGAAGACCAATTGCCCTTTTTAGTGAGATACTCAATGATGCGAAATTGAAGTACTCGACATATGACAAGGAGTTTTATGCTGTTATTCGAGCCCTCGATCATTGGAGACATTATTTATTGCCAAAAGAATTCATCTTATATTCTGACCATGAAGCCCTCAAGCACCTTAACTCCTAACACAAGTTTAGTCGGTGACAAACAATTTGGAGTGAGTTTCTCAAGCCTTTCCAATTCTCCTTAAGCATAAGTCAGGTGCACAAAATAAAGTAACTGATGCTTTAACTTGTTGCCTTACTCTCCTCTCTACCTTACAATTGAAGGTTGTTGGCTTTGAAGTTGTGAAAGAATTAAATGAGAAATATCTTAAATTTAGTGAGATACGAAAATCCAGTTCCCAATATCCTTATTGACAATTTCATCAACAAGAAGGGTATCTTTTCAAAGGTAGCCAATTATGGATTTCTCAATGTTCTTTACACCAATTTATTATTTGGGAAGCTCATAACAGAGGATTAGCAAGACATTTTGGGAGAGACAAAACATTGGCTCTTGTGAAAGAAAAGTTTTATTGGCCCAAGCTGGAACGAGATATCATCCGACATATTCAAAGGTATCGTATGTCAAGCCCAGCTCTACAATATATTTATTATGCCATTAATACATTAGAAAGCACGTTTGCATATGTGGATGCTTCGGAGAAGCATTAAAAGTTGGTAACGTACCTAGTGGTGCGATTAAGATGATTAAGCCTCGAACTAGTCCAAATAAAGATTTTAGGATGTATTTGAGAGTTGTTAAACCTTATAATGACTTAATATGGTGATTCAGAGTTCGAGGATTAATTTGGAGTCAAATATGAAATTTTCATAACATAGGGGTAAAATGATCATATTGCCACTCGAGGACAAAATTTGAATTTTCAGAAGAGATTTGACCAAATTTGACTAATTGGAGTATGATTTGAGTTTGCGAAGTGAAAAAGATAAATTTCAACATTTTTCGAGTGTAAAGGCAAAACGGTCATTACGTAAGTCTTGGAGGACGTAATTGGAATTTTTAGAATTTTACACCACCATGACACTTGTCAAGCTCATGAATTTTACTTATTATTATTTGGATAATTAAGGAATTTTATGTGGTGAAGAGAAAATGCTTAATAATTAAGTTTTTAAACATGGACCAATTAAAAGGTGACAAGTGTCAAGGTTTAATATTATTTTAATTTTCTATATAAACCCACTTGAAACTCTCTAAACTCACTCTTCATGGCCGGCCAAGTGAAGAACAAAGAATAAAAGAAAAGAACAAAACCCTAGCTAAGAAATTCAAGGGGAAGTTGGTGGATTTCAAGAAATTAAGCAAGTAAAGGTAAAATTTCTTAATTCTAGCTTGTGATCTACCTTTCCTATACATTATTTTTCATTTTTCATGGTTGAGAACCAAGTTTGCATGAAGATACTCTTGCTGGCCGAACCTTGAGGAGAGAGATTGGATAATGGACTTTGATGAATTTCATGTTATTTATTTGTTTTAGTTGTTTTGGTGATGTTAAGTGTAAAAATCAAGCATGAAAAACCACATATTCTTCATGAACCCTTCATGATCGAATTTCCCAAGAGAAAATGTTGAGGATGATTTTGCTATAATTCATGTTATCTAGCTTGTATTTGATGATTTGGAGTATTGGAAATGGAAGGAGTTTATTTGGAGTTGAATTGGATGTATTGGCCAATTAACCGGAGTGTAGATTAAATTAGGCCAATATCATTTCATTTCGATACACAATTAGACCTATGTAGAATACCATATTTAAATGATTATCCGAATATTTCGCATCCCATTTCATGCATTCATATAGAGCCTAAATTAGTTTTATAACGATTTAGCATAAATATAGTAAATTGCTTATTGTACATTATGTCTAGGTGGTGAATCTTTCGATAAGGGTAAAGAGATTATACCCGAAGACTAGGACTAGGAGTACTTCGACTCTCAATATTGTGAGTAATCTTATTATCGTCTTAATTATCTAAAGTAGTTTTTATTCGTTTTTATGATTTTATAGAAAAATGAGTTTAAATGGTAAATCCATATGTTTTATAAGTAAAATGTGATTAAATGAAATGAGTTTTATAAATCATTTTGAAATTGAATGATAATTTTAAAAATTGAGTAATTGGAGACTGTTTGCTTGTGTTGTAAATTTATGGTTTGAATTGAATGGCTTATGGCAATATTGGCATGAATGGCTGAGTTGGAAATTGTGTTGAAATTATATGAACTGTTTGTTTTGCCTTGATAGGCTGGGTAGAAATGTCATTGCTATGTCATGCTGCTGAAATTTTTATTGATATGGTGGGTTAATTAATTAGTCACTGCAGTGGTGGGTTTCCGTGGACCAGCCTATTAGAGAGGCATGGTAAACCCAGTTATATTTTACCTAAGTATGAGAGGTGCGGAGGGTATCTCCTGAGGTAAAGCTTTAGAGTTCACTTCACGCTGAACCACCACGTGAGGGTGAACTCAGCCAACACCAAGGAACAGCTATGTTTCCAAATGTAAAAATATGTTTTATACGTATATGAAATTTTAACAGCCTTGGCGGACTCATTTGGATGCCTCGGCCAAGGTATCCTCGAGAATGAGTTTTGGCACGAGCCAAATTTTTAAGAAATTCATAAGCCATGTTGATTATTTGAGTCAAATGAATTTATTTACTTAGTGGAAATGAGTTTGAAATGTTATGAATCATAGTACGATGAGTTATTTTAAGTTGTCTCCATTTACTCGACTTTAGATATTTTAGATGATATTTGTTTACTCACTGAGTTTATAAAAACTCAGCCCTTTTCTTTCCACCCATTTCAGGCTCTGAGTTATCTGTAGATAGCAGACTTTGTCAAGGGTTACGTGTGGACTTGCACCATTTGAGATAGTAGGTCTACAGTCTCATTCACTTTTGTCATCCGGGGACCCACCTGTCATTGTAAATTAAATTACATACTCTGGTTATCTGTGTTACTATATGTATGAATTTATTTTATTCTTATGCTGTAAAAATTATTTTCGTAACATTCTATAAAAATTGTTTTATGAGAAAATGGAATATTTTATTCAATATTTTTATTTTATTCTATTAGCTACAATTTTCACTCTAAATGAATGTTTTAGACATTAAAACTTATTTTTAGTTATGAAATGTGTATTTTTCCCCTATGTATTATATTTTCAACAGATTTTAAAATTTTTGAGAAAAATGACCAAAATACCCCTATGCAGTAGAAATTTCTTTTTGATTGTTTTTGACTTGAAAATGGTCGATATCCCTTTTAAACATGATTTTAGTAACTATTACTCACAGAGGAAGTGGAAAATTTGATGTTAAAGCCTTGCGAGGTCTTGGTTGTCATTTCAGGTAATGAATGTCTATCGAGGTTTCGTGGTGTTGTCACGGGCTCGAAATTATTACCGAGTCATGACATCGTATTTGTCATATTGCTAAACTTGGAAATCAAAACACTAGTATGTACAAACCATTACCCATTCCTGAAGCTCCTTGGGTGGATGTGAGTATAGATTTTGTTTTTGGTTTACCAATAACTCAAAGGCAAAAAGACTCTGTAATGATGGTCGTCGATAGATTTTCCAAAATGGCTCATTTTGTGCCATGTCATAAAACTAATGATACTTCTCACATAGTTGATTTGTACTTTAAAGAAATTGTACATCTTCATGGAATTCCAAAAACCATCACTTCAGATCGAGATGTGAAGTTGATGAGTCATTTCTGGCGAACTCTTTGGCAGAAAATGGGAACTCACTTATAGTTTATTTCAGCAAGTCACCCTCAAACGGATGGTCAAACAAAAATGGTTAACAAAAGTTTAAGAAACTTGTTACGAAGCTTTGTGGGTAAACACATTCGTCAATTAGATCTTGTATTAGCACAAGCAGAATTTTCTTATAATAATTATGTGAGCCAAACCACTGGAAGATGTCCATTTGAAGTAGTGTATGGAAAACGCCCTTTTAGTCCTTTGGACCTTCCTGCTTTACCAACTACTAGTGAATTTAGTGCTGATGTTGAAAAACGTGCTAAGCAAATCAAGAAGCTTCATAAAGAAGTTCGAAAGAAGACTATTCGTCAGACTGACATATACCTAAAGCAAGCCAATAAGCACAAAAAGCTAGTTAGTTTTAAAAAGAGAGATTTAGTGTGGATTCATTTAAAGAAAGAACGTTTCCCTAAACTTGTACAAAATTATCTCCTCGAGCTGATGGACTATTTCGAGTCTTGGAACGTATTAATGAGAATGCTTACAAGATTGAACTTCTTGGAGATTATGAAGTTTTTACAACTTTCAATGTAGCTGATCTTTCTCCTTACTATAGAGAACATGATGAAGAAATGGATCTTGACGACGATTTTTCTCCAATCTAGAGAGAATGATGCAAGAGTATATTATTAGATTATTATTATTTAGGAATTATAGGTATGATAAAATTCTTATTTTACTTGTATTAGGACTTTAAGCTAGTCATGTTCAATTTGTTGGCTCCTTTAGTTTTTGATGATAATAAAACATTCTCATGTCATTTGTGTCTAATACTTCTAACCAAGTGTGCAAGGCAAATGATCACAAATAAGACAATATGACAATCTTCCTATTGAACATCTAAAGATGTGATTTGGACAAAGAACAAGGAAGATCAGTATTGATGAAGCTCCCTGGTGAATCAAGAAAGATCATTGGTTGAACAAAGGTCAAAGTGGAGAAGTGAAAGGGTGAAGTTTGGTGAGAAACAGAATCAAGTTAGTCGACCAAGATAATGGGGTTAGTCGACTAAATGATCACTGGAATCTGCATCAGAAACAGAACCAACTTAGTCGACCAAGGTAAAAATTTTAGTCGACTAAGTGCTCTCTATCTACTTCATCTGCCAAGCAACTACAAGACAAGAAAACGGCTACAACTTTCCCCAAACTGTTTTCAACGGTCATAAACGTCCCAACAGCCATCAGACTAGCTTCTCCAACTATAAAAGGATCTTCAAATGCCAAAGAAAAAAACTTTTGGCTTCATACAAAAAGATACCATCATATTCAAGCCAAAGAGAGTAGAAAACCTGAAAATCCTTTGTACTCTTCATTGAACCTCAACGCCTATTCTTTGTATCTATGTTCAGCACTTCAACCTGTACCATATAGATCAACCGTGTGATCACTAGGTACTTTCCTTCTTTTATCTTTGGATTCTTAGAGTGAGTGTTTCACTCTAAGTGTTTGCATCAAGCAAGGTTTGCTTGGATGCTTGTAGGTTCCAACTTAGCCTTGAAAAGTTGGGGTTGGGTTCTAGTTTAGCCCATGAAAAATTAGAGTTAAAGGTTGTGGTTGAGCCTTGGAAAGCCACATTGGGTTTTAGTTGATCCCGTGAAAAACTAGTGTAAAGGTTGTGGCTAAGTCTTGGAAAAGCCATTGTAAAAGCTTGGTGGAAGCTTATGAATTCCACTGTCATAGTGTTTGATTCGAAAATCCTTGGTTGGATAATCAAGGTAGTGGATGTAGGTCTTGGATCGAATCACTATAAATACCTTGTCAATCGTTTTCATTGCCTTATCTTCCTTAGTTTGAGACCAAGTCTCAATCCCACCAAAAAGAGCCGAGATAGTGCTATTCAGCCCCCCTCTAGCACTTATATTTGGGACCAACAATTGGTATCAGAGCTAGCTCTCTAAATATAAGGTCTAACACCCTTAGAGAGGATCCAAATGGCTCAACATAAATCAGTTGTAGCTGAGGGACAATCAACAAACAGACCACCTCTATTTGATGGCTCTAATTACCCCTATTGGAGACTAGAATGTCAATTTTCATTAGGGCCATAGATTATGAAATGTGGGATGTCATCATTGATGGTCCCTTTACTCCCTCAACTGTAAATATTGTCACAAATGAGTTGATGCCTAAGCCAAGGTCTGGATGGACCGAAGCTGAAACTAAGAAAGTGCAGAAAAATTTCAAGGCAATCAATACTCTGCATTGTGCCTTAACTCTCACTAAGTTCAACAAAGTCTCTAGCTGTACAACAGCGAAGCAAGTGTGGGATAAGTTAAGAATAATTCATGAAGAGACTTCTCAAGTTAAAGAGTCTAAAATTGCCCTATTGACCCACAACTATGAGATGTTCAAAATGGAACCTGGTGAGGACATCACCAGCATGTTTGATAGGTTCACAAACATTACAAATAAGCTTAATCAGCTAGGAAAACCTATCCCTGTGCATGAGCTTGTAAAAAGATTTCTTAGGAGTCTACCTAAGTCTTGGAAGCCAAAGGTGACTGCCATCCAAGAAGCCAAAGATTTGAACATCATTACACTTGATGAAATTTGCAAGTCACTCCTCACACATGAGCTGGAGCTCAAGGAAGAAGAAGAGGATGATAAAAGAGAGGCAAAGGAAAAGAAGAAAAACATAGCACTTAAAGCCAGTATCCTTGAAGAAGAGCTGGAAGAACTCTCATGTGATTACAACGATGAACTTGCACTTGTTGCAAGAAGATTGAGAAAACTGATGAGAAGAAAGAATCGAAGAATTGCAAGAAAATTCTTTAAAAGGGATCAAGCTCTTTCATGGAAGAAAAACAAGAATGAAAACAATAACAAGGAAGAAGTGATCTGCTACAAATACAAAAAGCCAGGACACTACAAATCTGAATGTTCATTGCTGAAGAAAAAAACTCCAAGGAAAAACAGAAAATCAAAAAAGGTAATGGTTACTGCAGCCTGGTCAGACAGTGATTCAAACACAGAATTTGATGGAGGAAGCTCAGAAGAAAAAGCGAACATATGCCTGATGGCAAAGGATGATGAAACAGAGCATGGGTACCTATTAAGAATAACTGAACCATATTTTTGTAGGTTGAGCTGCACCTAAAGGAAACATGCTCAAAGGCTCAACACATAAAGAAACAGCCATGGTACATGGATAGTGGTTGCTCTTGACACATGACAGGAGATGAAATACTATTTGCACAGCTGGACAAGAAAAAGAGAGGCACCGTATCCTTTGAAGATAATTCAAAAGGAAGAATTCAAGGCATAGGAACGGTTGGTAAGAACTCCTACACATAAATTAGCCGTGTGTTATTTGTTCAAGGTCTAAAGCATAATCTGTTAAGCATAAGTCAGCTATGTGACAAAGGGTTTAAGGTTTGCTTTGATTCCAACAAATGTGAAGTGATCGACATAGGCACTAACAAGACTACCTTCATAGAAAATAGATTGAAAAATATGTATGTCATCTTCCTTGAAGATCTAAAGAAGATAGTGAAGTGTGCCTAGTAGCCAAGGCTGAAAACAACAGTTGGTTGTGGCATAGGAGACTAGGACATGTTAGCTTGAACACCATGTCAAAACTAATTAAGAAAGATCTAGTTATTGGACTACCTAGCATTATGTTTGAGGATGATAGATTATGTGAAGCATGTCAGCTAGGAAAACAAGTCAGAACATCATTCAAAGCTAAGAATGTTGTGTCAACATTGAAACCTTTTGAAATGCTCCACATGGATCTCTTTGGTCCAATTAGCACCACAAGTCTAGGTGGTAAATCTTATGGTTTAGTGATTGTTGATGATTACTCAAGATTTACTTAGGTTTATTTCCTTGCTCACAAGAATGATGCATTATCAGCTTTCATAGGATATTGCAAGAAAGTTGAGAATGAAAGAGGTACATTAATTATTAAGATTAGGAGTGACCATGGAGTTGAATTTGAGAATGATGCGTTCGAGAGATATTGCAATGAAAAAGGGTTGGAACACAACTTTTCAGCACCTAGAACACCCCAGCAAAATGGAGTTGTGGAAAGAAAGAATAGAACATTGAAAGAGATGACAAGAACTATGCTTTGTGAGAACAACCTCCCTAAATATTTTTGGGCTGAAGTTGTCAATACAGCAGCTTATATACTTAATAGAGTTTCAATTAGAGCAATCATGTCAAAAACCCCATATGAGCTGTACAAAGGAAGAAAACCGAACATCTTTCACCTTAGGAGCTTTGGCTGCAAATGCTTTGTGTTGAATAATGGAAAACAACCATTAAGGAAGTTTGATGCTAAAAGTGATGAAGCAATATTTTTAGGATATGCCATAAACTCAAAAGCATATAGAGTTTTCAACAAAAGGACACTAACTGTTGAAGAATCTGTCTATATAGTTTTTGATGAATCAATCCATGTTGAAAAGGAAGTTCATGACGATGATGAAGATTTTGAAAATCTAGGAAAACACATGGATGAAATGAGTCTAAATGATAGCAAGAACAATAAGGAAGACTCATCAAGAAAAGAAACCGTAGCTCCATCTCTTGAAAATTTACAAAGTCAAGAAATCCAGCATAGTGACTTACCTAGGAGTTGGAGATATGTGAGAGATCATCCACAAGATCAAATCATAGGTGACATATCTCATGGAGTTAAGACTAAGAAAGGAACTAGGGAAACTTATGAATTTTCAGCTTTCATTTCTCAAATTGAACCTAAAAGTTTTGAGGAAGCTGAAAAAGAAGAAAGTTGGATTTTAGCCATGCAAGAGGAACTGAATCAATTCAAGAGAAATAATGTATGGTCACTAGTGCCTAAGCCTTCAAATCACTCTATTGTTGGCACTAAATGAGTGTTTAGAAACAAGATTGATGAACAAGGAAATGTTGTGAGAAACAAAGCAAGATTGGTAGCAAATGGGTATAATCAAGAGGAAAGAATTGATTATGAAGAAACCTTTGCTCAAGTAGCAAGAATAGAAGCCATAAGATTGCTAGTTGCCTTTGCTTGTCATATGAACTTCAAACTATCCCAAATGGATGTGAAGAGTGCATTCCTAAATGGAATTATTCAAGAAGAGGTATATGTTGAACAACCTATTGGTTTTGAAGATTTCGAAAAACCAGATTATGTCCTTAAGCTTCATAAAGCCTTATATGGTTTGAAACAAGCTCCTAGAGCTTGGTATGTAAGGCTTTCAAAATTCTTGGTGGAAAAAGACTATGCTAGGGGTAGCATTGACACCACACTGTTTATCAAGAGATACCTAAATGATCTAATCATAGTTCAAATCTATGTTGATGACATAATATTTGGTGCTACTAATGAATCTCTTTGCAAGAACTTTACTAAGGAAATGCAGGGAGAATTCGAAATGAGCATGATGGGAGAATTGAAGTACTTTCTTGGCCTTCAAATCAAGCAATGCAAAGGAGGAACCTTTTTCAGCCAAGACAGATACATTCAAGACATGTTCAAAAAGTATGACATGCTGAAATTGAAATCCATCAGCACACCAATGAGTACATCTACAAAGCTTGATGCTGATGAGAAAGGTAAAGATGTTGATCAAAAACTCTACAGAAGTATGATTGGATATCTTCTTTACTTAATTGCAAGTAGACCAGATATTCAATTTAGTGTGTGTTTGTGTACTAGATTTCAGTCTCAACCTAAAGAAACACACCTCACTGCTGTAAAAAGAATATTTAGATATCTCATTGAAACTCAAGGCCTAGGATTATGGTATTCAAAAGAATCACCATTCAGCCTTATAGGATATTCAGATGCTGACTTTGCTAGAAGTAGAACTGATAGGAAAAGCACAAGTGGGACATGTCAGCTGCTAAGAAGCATGCTTGTATGCTGGTCGAGCAAGAAGCAAAATTCTGTAGCATTATCCACTACTGAAGCAGAATATGTGTCACTAGGAAGTTATTGTGCACAGGTTTATGGATTAAGCAACAATTGAGAGACTATGGGTTGTCCATGAATAACACACCCATATATTGTGACAACACCAGTGCTATAAATATTTCAAAGAATCCTGTGCAACACTCAAGAGCTAAGCACATTGAAATTAGACATCATTTTATTAGAGATTATGTAACTAAGGGAGAAATCAATATTGAATTCATAAGCACATTGCACCAACTAGCTGATATATTCACAAAGCCCCTTAGTGAGGATAGATTATGTGAAATCAAAAGGAATCTAAGAATGTGTTGTCTGGAAAAGTTATAGAAAGAAGTCTGGAATAAACAGAGGAAAATAGAAGAAACTTAGTCGACTAAAGTGTGAAACTCAGTCAACTAAGAGTATTCTGTTTTATTAAATCAAAAGAACTGATGATTGAGTAATAAAGGATTAAAGTAAGAAGATTTTGTGCCTACCGGGTGACAAAGTAGAAAGGGGGAAACCTGATGCAGTAAATAGTAAAAATCTGAGAGGGAGTTTTGAAATTTGGGAAAATGAGGCATTAGTTAAGGGGGAGACAGACGGTTCCCTGAGTTAGAAACTGCCATTCACTTCCTGATTCTCTAAAAACTGACTCTCTCATTTTTATTAGTCTTAGTTGCTTCTCTCTATCTTCTGAAATCAACCGAGAACCTTATTTCTGACCCCCCTGAACCCTAAGTCAAAAACATCTTCAGAAGTCACAATGGCCAAGTCGACCCTTCTCAAGGATTTGCTTGCAAAGAAAAAGGGGAAGAGACCAGCAGAAGAAAACCCCGAGGTTGAGCACCCAAGAAAAAGACAAAAATGTGCATCAAGTTCTGCAACAAAGAAGACTGTGAAAGGGTCCGAGAGAAAAAACAAAAAGAAAAGAAGAGGAAAACTGAGAAACTGGGAAAGAAAGGCAAAAGAGAAAAAGGTACATCATCTGCATCTTCTATGAAATTTAGAAACAAAATTCATGAAGAGAGATTTAAGAAAATAGAAAATACCCCAATTACATATAGGAAGTATATTGACTGGGAGAGTTTTAGTGAAACTCCTGAATTGCAAACGAGCCTAACAGATTATTTCAATGAACTAAGTATCAAGGAGTTTAGCTCTTTCAAGGACAGAGCATATAGTGCTAGTTTAGTTAAAGAATTCTATTCTAGCATTGCATTTAGTAAAAGAGAGCTTGATGATTTAGATGAGTACTGTGAAGAAATTCTGAATGTCTTTCTTAATGGAAAAGAATTCCTAGTCACTACCTCAGACTTAAGTAACCTGCTAGGAATTAAAGGAGAGAATGGAGAATATGAGATGCTTGACAAGTATAATCCTGCTTCTGTGTGGGAAATTGTCACCGGGAAGAAGGAAAAATTTTCTTCCAAGAGCAATGCAGGACTGATCATTAGTCCATAGTTTAGAATCTTGCATTACTTTGTTGCTGCAAATCTGCATAGGAGAAATGGTAGCTTAAGCTACATCAACCTTCAAGACCTTTGGCTGATGGAGCATGCATTCACTGGTGAAGTTCTGAACCTTAGACAGTTCATGATTGAAAGAATGAGGGCAGCATGCAAACTAGAAAAGATTCATTTGCCCTATGGGAATGTGATCACGTCCCTTGTCAAAAAGAAAATGAGTATGGGCAAAGAGGTATGATATGGATATGGTTAAGAGTAGAGACCAACCAATCTACCTGGGAAGTCTGATCAAAATGGGATACAAAGTGTATGGGGACACCTTCAGCAAGACCTCTAAGATCACCTCAATTGAGACTCAACCAAAGGCAGCCCTCACACAACCAGAAACAATTGCCCCTCCATTCTCCAATGAAGTAATGTTCAACCTGTTGATGAGAATAGATGCCAAGCTCACTGATCAGGGAGCTAGGCTTGTTAAAATTGAAGAAAAAATGAATGAAATTGAAGCTAGCTTGAAAGCCAGATCTGAAATGCCAACAAGACCTGCAAATGCTGACTCCTCTACTACTGAGAGCATGGCACCAGAAGGACAAGGTGCTGAAGGATCAGCATTGCGACCAGAAGGTTTTGAATTCCAAGATGCAAGCCTTGAATTTCAAGCTGAAGGATCAACCTATCATAGTGCAAGTCCTGGTCATCATGACCTTGAACTAGAACCTGAAGAACCACACCAAACCACCTCAATAAGAAAGGAAACATCTGATCAAGGGATTGAGGTAGTTGGTTCACCACTTGGTTCTCTTGAGCACCAGCCTCCATCTCAGCCTGAACATGATGCATCTCCTCCTCACTCTGAAGAAGTATCTGTCATGGGACTTTTCTATGAAATGGTCAGAGAAGAGCAAGCAGAAAAAGAGGCAGCAGCAACTCAGGCTGTTCAAGCAATGACCTCGGAATAGGCAGTTGAGGGAAAAGGGAAGAAGAAAGAAAAAGCAAAAGCAAAAGACACAGCTCCTGCATCAAAGCCTCAGCCACCTGCCATGAGATAGAAGAAGACAGCAAGAAAATCAGTTCCTCTAAGAACAAGGAAGTCTTCAAGATTGGCAGAAAAGGCAAAGTCACCTCTTGCAAGCACTCCTCAAGCCCCAATAGAAGTGTCTGATCAGGCAACTCCAAAAAAGGCTACAGAGACATCTCTTCAACAAACTCCAAAAGTAACCTTTCAAGCCCCTTTGAGACCACCCTCTCTTTTTCCCCTAAATCTTTGGTGGGAACAAACTATGTCCCCTGAATCCACACCATCTCCTTCTGAGAACTGACACCTCACCCCCCTCCCTGATGATGACAAAAAGGGGGAGTAGTACTTACAAGAAAAACAAAAAATCTAAGGGAAAAGGTACAGGAGCTTTAGGGAGAATATCAAGAAAAATAAAAATCCTGAGGGTAGAGGTACTAGACTTCTAGGGCAGATAGGTAGCAAAAACAGGACTAGGGGTATTTCTAGAACAATTTTTCTAGTTACTGTTTTGTTGGATATCAATGCCAAAATGGCATTCAAACAATGCTTTTAATTTTAGCTGATTTTATGAATGTCTTGAATATGCTTACTGATAGTTGCTTAAAGTGCTTGAACTCTAAAAATGATGTTTATGACAATATGAAGCATGGCTGGAAACTTATCTGATAACATTGTGCAAAATTGTTAAAGTTTTTTCTGATATTGTGCTGATATTGAGTCCTCATGTTGATAAATCATTTCTGAGACCATAATGCAGAGTAAAACATGTGCTTGAGTACATATGAATGATGATTCATAAAAGTTCTAATGAAAAATGATGGTGTGAATGAAATCTGAAGCTAACATGATGAAATCTGAACCTGCATGCTAGTTGACAGAAAATTACAGACATAGAAAACTGATAACAATCTGTCAACATGTCATTTGTTCTTAAAATTTGCATATATGAACATTGTCTACCAAAAGCAAGAATGTACAATGTCACTAAGAATATAACAGGGATAAAAACTTGCTGGAATGGATGAAAGATATGCACATACTTAGGGGGAGCATGAACTTAGGTGGAGCAATCCTCATTCTCTGCAGAAACTGAAAAATGAACTGAATAGACACCATGCTGTTAACCAAGGGTTGTTTTGTCATCATAAAAAAGGGAGAGATTGTTGGCTCCTTTAGTTTTTGATGATAATAAAAGATCCCCATGTCATTTCTGTCTAATACTTCTAACCAAGTGTGCAGGGCAAATGATCACAAATAAGACAATATGACAATCTTCCTATTAAACATCTAAATATATGATTTGGACAAAGAACAAGGAAGATCAATATTGATGAAGCTCCCTGGTGAATCAAGAAAGATCATTGGTTGAACAAAGGTCAAAGTGGAGAAGTAAAAAAGTGAAGCTTGGTGAGAAACAGAATCAAGTTAGTCGACCAAGATAATGGGGTTAGTCGACTAAGCGATTACTGGAATCTGCATCAGAAACAGAACCAACTTAGTCGACCAAGGCAAAAATTTTAGTCAACTAAATGCTCTCTGTCTGCTTCATCCGCCAGGCCACTACAAGACAAGAAAACGGCTAGAATCTTCCCCAAACTATTTCTAATGGTCATAAACATCCCAACAGCCATCAGACCAACTTCTCCAACTATAAAAGGATCTACAAATGCCAAAGAAAAAAACTTTTGGCTTCATACAAAAAGATACCATCATATTCAAGCCAAAAAAAGTAGAAAACCTGAAAATCCTTTGTACTATTCATTGAACCTCAATGCCTATTCTTTGTATCTATGTTCAGCACTTTAACTTGTACCATATAGATCAACCGTGTGATCACTAGGTACTTTCCTTCTTCGATCTTTGCATTCTTAGAGTGAGTGTTTCACTCTAAGTGTTTGCATCAAGCAAGGTTTACTTGGATGCTTGTAGGTTCCAACTTAGCCTTGAAAAGTTGGGGTTGGGTTCTAGTTTAACCCGTGAAAAACTAGAGTTAAAGGTTGTGGTTGAGCCTTGAAAAACCACATTACGTTTTAGTTTAGCTCGGGAAAAACTAGTGATAGGTTGTGGTTGAACCTTGGAAAGCCACATTGGGTTTTAGTTGATCCCGTAAAAAACTAGTGTAAAGGTTGTGGCTAAGCCTTGGAAAAGCAATTTGTAAAAACTTGGTGGAAGCTTGTGAATTCCACCGTCATAGTGTTTCATTCGAAAATCCTTGGTTGGATAATCAAGATAGTGAATGTAGGTCTTGGACCGAACCACTATAAATACCTTGTTAATCGTTTTCATTGCCTTATCTTCCTTAGTTTGAGACCAAATCTCAATCCCATCAAAAAGAGCCGAGATAGTACTATTCACCTCCCCTTTAGCACTTATATTTGGGACCAACACAATTTAGGAATAGAACACCTATTTTATTTATATCTCTTTTTAATTATTTTAATTGTATTAGATAACTAGAAGTAGAGTTTTATTAGGATGTGGACCTATAATAGTATAAATAGGACCCTTAGGCTTGGTTATTATACACATTCAAGTTGAAAGTTAATAAATAATATTTTCTTAAGCAGGAATGCTTATTTCTCTAGGCTCTTTTTAAAGAGTAAAAGGGTTTAGTATCTTTGGCCTAGCAACCAAGATGGGATTTTGGTTATTTTTCACCTTAGTGGGATTTTCAACTTTGCCAAGATTGGTGATTCACTTTAGTGGGGTTTCTAACCTCGCCACGATTGATGTCTTTCACAACACCCAGGTGTTTTTACAACGCCTCGACGTCAACAAAGAATTTCCACTTTTAAGAGGGAAAGGCTGCCTACATGCATTTTCAAATAGGGTTGAGAGGAGGAGAGTAGGCTTTGACAAACTTGCAAAATGAGCTCATCGAGAATACACCGCCGAGTGAGTTTTTTCATATAAGCTTGTCAAGCTCGTTAATGCTCAAGTAAGTCTTATCAAGAATGTGAGCAAATCGTTCTACTATTATACTTCTCAGCCAAAGGTCTGTCTTCTAACACAAACATGCCAAGGCCAAGTATTGTCAGGCAAAGATCTATGGAAAATTAATTGAGGATGAAACTTTTGATTCATTCATCATCCTAGAAGGATATAAATTTCCCATTGTCAAGAAGAAAGCCAAACTCTGCAGAGCATTGATCAAAATATTCATTTAAGGGGAAGAGAGGGAGGGTGATGTTTCTCAATGCTTTATATGATTTCTTATTCTTGACAAATGATGGCAGTAATCTTTGGGTATTCGATCATTGTTTTGCCATAATGATCATTTACCGTAAGCTATTATACTCATTCCTAAATCTCCATAACTATTTGATTGAAAAGACTCAAATTACTAATTTTGAGACACATTTTGTCTTTATTGCCCAATATAGTGTTTGATTAACACAATGGATCTTCCTTTTCCTTCCAACACCTCTTTAAAGAAAGCATCTCTGCAATTTATAAAGTTCATTTTGCACCATTTTTCGTGTTTGAAAAATGAACAAGAAATATAAAGGAAAGCTTGGAAGCACCGATTTGATAAAAGTTAATCTACCTCCTATGGGAAGATGTTGCACATTATAATTACTAAATTGAAAGTTTTCTTTTTCCATGATAGGCTACCAAAAGTTCCTTGAACTAAGGTTTGCACCAAGGGCCAGTCTTTGATTGTCGTACATTCAACCTTTCATAAAACCATCTGAGCCCATTCATTCACTGAATTAGGCTCCACCCCGCTCTTGTAATTCTACTTTTGGAGCAGTTAATTTTCAACTCAAGGATCACCTTAAAGTATCTAAGAGTCCTTTGTGAAGCTGCTGTAGAGATGGTTTGGAGGAGATTAGTGTGTCATCATTAGTTTAAAAAACACTCTTACTTCTTCAAATGTAACTGATGTTGGGATACTATTAGTCAAATAAATTAATATTTGTTCAATGTTTACTAAAAGCATATCCTCACTTTGTTTATTTTTCTTTCTTTTTTCTCTTTTCCTCCCTTTTCATTTCATTTCTTTTTTGGTTTAAGCGATTTGTTTATCACAAATCCTTTTTCTTTCAAATTAATGGAAATTAATTAACTTAACTAAAAATAATTGAATACATTTATATCAAAGTTAATATAAAATTGAATAAAAAATAAATTTAATAAATTTAACATGTAATTGAATTACAATATAAATTAATAGTTTGGTCTTTGACACGGAGACAAGACTTGGTTATCCCAAAGATACAAGAATTTAACGACTAGGACAAGGACATATGCTGTCGGCTTATGGGCCCCCTTCACTGGCTCCTTGAGCTAAAGTGGTGGGTGATCTTAATTCTAGGTCTGAATTAATTCATCTTACGAAAGAAGAAAAATGCAAGTTCACATGATCATTCCGGTTTCCTCGTTTTTGGTGTTTTTGTATGCTGTGCTCCACCAAAAGAATACAACTCTTGCAACAATGGTTCTAAATTTGCCTTCCAAATGCTTTTTATACACTGAAAAAAGCCATTCTTAAGCATACCCTGCTGGATGGAGCTGATATGATGATCTCAAGGCAGAGTTAAAACTTGTTTTCCCAGTCTATTAGTGGAGGAAAGACAGAGAGAAGCCTTTGATCGAGTAGAAAAGACTCAACTAATATTTAGGACAAAGGAGGTGATGATAGGCTCAAACCCAAGAAAGAGAACGAGATGTACATAAAATATAGAAAAAAGTTATTTTAATTAAGATCCTTAAATTTTTTTTAATATAAAAAATCGATATATATTGTATTGGCAAACCAATCAAAGAAATTGTTAAATGTTGTTATTTTGATGTTTATGAAAGTATTTTAAAATAAAATAAGATATAATATGAGCAATTTATGTAATTTTAGATTCATATCATCATTGAACAATCAATTCAAAGAAAGTTAATTGATTCTCACTAAATATACAAATAATACTAATTACTTGAGTAGTATTTAATTGTCTCGCATGCCAAACCCATGTCATATAGACGAAGTGAATATTTAGTTTCCATCATAAGTAAAAAAGAAAAACAAGAACGAATTGCTTTTTCAGTTGCCTTTCAGATCAGTATTCAAAGCTGGTTTGGTTAGCACTTGCCAAGAGAAAAAACCCAGATCATCTATATTCTATATTTTCTTACCTTTCCCACATATTTGGCAAAATTTAAAAAAAAATGAAATTGAATAAAATGGAACTAAATTGATTTTACAGTACTTATAAGGTTACTGGTCATTAAAGTGGAAAACAAAAGGAAAAAGAACAAGGGACAATATATTTCCTTTGAAAATCTAAAACAGATGGATAAATGATGATAAAGGTTAATGGTAATTGTTGGTGTTTAGGCTTGGGGCATGATCCGAAACCCGTCAAACAAGTGGGCTGGAATGATTTTGTGGAGCTACAGCCTACGGCCTACAGCCCAGGCCAACTCATTTAGAAACAACTTTTAACTAGGCATGCATACATTCATATAAATATACAGCGTGTAGCTTTGGTAAACATGGATAACGCTAGAACTCGATTGATTTATCAGACAAGAAAAACTTAAATTACTAATTTAGCAAGTGATTTAAGAGCATGGAGTACTAAATGTAATTTCAAGATTGAATTTCACCGCAAGCATCCAACTTGACTTTTGACACAAACGGTACAGGTAGGGCGGAATTTAGGTACAATTTTTAAGAATAATTTCATTTGCTCGCATTAGTGTTTGAGATTTTTATTTTGATCATTTAATTTTGAAAAATCATATTTCAGTCACTAATGTTTATAAAAATTAATGATTTAATGCTATTAACTATCTGACGTAGCTTTTCACGTTAATTGATTTTGATCATATGAATAATATCATATGAGAAATAAGTTGATATAGATATATCGCGAATAATTGAATAATCAAAATAATAAATCTTATAAATTTTGTTGATAAAAACATGATGTTTCAAAGTTGAATAAAAACAGAAAATTTTAAAAGCTTAAGTAATGAAATGGATAATTTACTCAAAATTTAAAATCATGCCTTTAAACTCTCCAAGGCTGATCATAAAGTCAGGTTTGAGCTAGGGATGTCAATGGGTACCCTATTATAGGGTACCCGCGGATATCCGACCTGATTATACAGGGTTAGGGTACTCATAAACGGGTTCGGGTAGGATTAGGGTAGTGATTTCACTATCCGAATTTTAATAGGGTAGGGTTCGGGTACCACTCATTGGATACCCGTTACCCGAACCCAATTACTTTTTATAAATATTTTATTATTATTTTAATAATTAAATTAAAAATTTATAATTTTTATCAACTTTACAAGTAAATTTTTTTGTTAAAAACTAACAAATATATGAAAAGTATGATTACTCTAATTATTAATATGATGACATTAATACTTTTATGAATGCGTGTGTGTATATATTATGTATTTTAAATATAAATATATTTACTTTTTATTTTGTATTAACATTTTAAAAATTATAACTCATAAAATTATTAATTACAATATATATATGTTTATTTATATAAACATATAACATATAAATTTAAAAGTAAGTTATGAGATTAGAAAAGTTAATTGGGTAATTGGGTACCATGAAGAAAATTTTAATAATTTATTATTTAATTGGGTATTTAAACGGGTTAGGGTAATTATAGGGTAGTGGGAATGTATTAGGGTTAGGGTTAGGGTAGTAATTTTAAAATTAAACGGGTAGTTAATAGGGTTAGGGTAATTGATTTTTTGTAGGGTTAGGGTTCGGGTACATCGAAATTATAAGGTACCCGACCCGTTGACATCCCTAGTTTGAGCCGAATCCCAACCGAAACGGCTTAGAAAAGCAACCTCAAGACTGTTTTAATGACCATCAAGTGGAAACTTGAAACCCAGTAAGACCAAGTAACAATTATTAATCCAAGGACGCAACCATAACAACGCCGTATGACACCTCCACACCTTGCCAATCGTCAAGCAGTTCCATCCACACTGAATTTCAGAACATTTTCATCCGAGACATCGCAAGAAAGCCCAACTTAAATGGAAACTTAAGAGTTAGAATAAACCGAATCTAGAAGAATAGTGCACTACACAAAATTAATCTCATGTACCACTTCCTTGAGTGGTTCTAATCCACATCATTGATTTCATTTTGGTTAAGAAAGGGCTTTCGTCCCCATCCCATCTCTTCTTATTATTTGCTGCCTAATTTTTAACAATCCACAATGACATACAGGTTGCACCACACCCAATTAACAGTCTCTTCATTTTACTTCCATCCCCTCAAAGTTATACCGCTTCCTTTCATCCTCATTTTTAATAGTCTTCAACTTCCCTGCAATTCCCCAATTATCTTCAATTTCTTCTCTAAGCATTTTTAATGGTGAAGTCTCGGGTAGCACAAAGTTTGGAGGATTGAACGGTATTTTGTTAAATGGGTAAGTATGTTATTTGTATTCCTGTTCAATGGCATTTATGTTTAAGCATAGAGATTGCAGGCTGGGTATAGTTGGGTTACGGGTGAGGAATAATTGTGGGCATTCCTGAGAATTCTCTCCTGGAGTATAAGAGAGATGTGCAACGGTGTATTTGATTGAGGACTATTAAAAGAATAATTCACAATGTAGACGACATGGTTATAGTGCAAGAAACGAAATTAGGGGAATTGAGAGATTGTGGAGAGTTGATAACCTTGATTGGGAAGAAATTAAGATTGCTTTCAACAGATTTTCGATGCTTTGTAAGGAAAATTTTTTAATGGTCAGTGGGAGATGCGTAGTTCATGATTTTGAGTGTGCTCATACCTTGAGAGAAGCAAACCCATGTGCAGACTCCTTGGCAAATTTGGGTGCGGAGAATTTAAAATTTTTCTAGGCATACATGGCAGCAACGGTAGGGATTGATTGTTCCAAGTTCTAATTTTCCAATCGTAATAGATGACGGGCTTTGCTTGTGTCTAGTATGTTTTATTAATAAAAAGAGTAAAATAAATTTGACAGTCAAACTGTAAATAAAAACAATATAAAAATCATGTATACAAAATTAATTATCAAGTTAGATCAATTATTTAAGATTTAAGATAACACATAATTAACTATTAACTCAACTCTCAAGTTCTCTAATGGATTCGACAAGTTGTCATAATCTAAGGATCAACTAGCCCATTTGTTTAACATAAATAGAAGTCCTCACCAATATTTTATTTTTATCCAAGTGTAATTGGATAACTAATTGAATCTATAGGTGTGATTGATAAGATCTTAAACTTAATTTAAGTTCATTAGAAAAAAATAAATTCTAATATATGAAATAAAATTAAAATTCAAAAGTACAATTACGCATGAAAAAAAATATTAGCATTCTCACGAAACTTATTTAAGGAATGATACAAATTTATCATGTGTTATCCTATTTCAATCTTAATTACTAATATTTAATTTCATTTTTTTCTATTTTTCTTAATTATTTTTTTCTTTTTTTTCTTTTTTCTTTTTTTACCTATTATTAGAAGTCCTACCGAAGTGTTGGAAAAATCATAAAAAAATCTCTAATATTTAATAATGGCTAAGAAAAGAAATTTTTTTTAAAAAAGAATAAATTATAAATAAAAATAAATAGTAATTAAGAGAAATATAAACAAGCAAGAAATTAAGGATAATTAATTGGTCAAAATACTTGAGAAGTCTCTATATTAGGGCATTTTGTTCAATTTAGTCATTCTACTCAAAAACATAACAATTTAGTCCATCGATTCTGAAAATTGATTCAATTTAGTCTTTTCTCCTAACAATATTCAATTTTACCATTAAATGAAATGACGTCAGGGTTGATGTAACATGGATGTGATGATGTGGCAATGTTATGTGGCACTAAATATGAAAACATGACAATATTGACATGTTAGTATCATGTGGCAAATCAAAAAAAAAATTTCAAAAAAAAAATTGTACTACATCATAAGACTAAATTGAACAAAAATATATAGTATAGGAACTAAATTGAACAAAATTAAGATATTGAGAGACTGAATTGAAAAAGAATAAAAAAAATATTTAAGTAGATGATAGATATACTTATTAATAAGTTAAATATTTAAGTGCAAAAGATTTATGGTGTTAAAAAATATATAAATATTTTTTAACCCAATTATTTGATTCTAGAATATATACATTAATATATCTTCTTTGTCAAAATTCAATTTGAATTCTCCTTTTGTCAAAAAATTTTGAAACAAATTTAATACTTAAAACTAAATTTAGGTGAATACTATAAATTCTTCTTTTCTTCTATTTATAATAGTATAAAAATTTAAAATTTATTTAATTTAGTTTTTAACTTAAGCTGAACTTAAATTAACAAAATAGATTGATTTAGATACAACTTTCACAATCTACAAATACCCATTCTTTTGGAAATATTCAATTCTTACTCAATTTATCTTTTATTTAAATTTGCTCAAAGTTTCTTATAAAACAATTTTATTTAAATTTAAATACCACAATCAAATTTTGCTAAATTTTAATTTAAATTATTAATTTAGATCTACAAAAAATTATAAATACAAAATAAAATTGTACAAATATTTACAATTATATTTAATTCTATCAACTATAAATACAATCTTTAATCTAGGAAATTAACTTAAAAAATATAACTTGAAATATTAATTAACATAAAAAAATAAAAAATTAAAAGGGTGAAGTAGCTCAAATTCTATGAGTGTAATAAGAGATTTGTCATGCCTAAGTTATACAAGTCAAAATAAGGAATTATTTTTATAATCATCACTAACTCCATATATCCCTTCTTCATTTAAAAAAAAAAAAAACTAAATCAAGCTCTTGTGCTAATTTGAGTTCAGTTCAATTTAAAAATTAAGTCAAATAAATTTTAAAATTTTATACTATTGTAAATAGAAGAAAAAAATAATTTATTTAGTCTTTTTATATTATTTTATTATAATATAATGCAAGTTATTCATCTAAATTAATTTGACTTTAGGTATAAATTTTTTTTAAAAAAATTTATAGAAAGAGAATTCAAGCTTAATTTTTAGGTAAATTTTGCAGTAAGGTCAATTAACAAACACCGTTCAATTTATGAGATTAAATTATAGCCATTGATAGCAAAATTGATAAAGAAACTGGTAAACCAATTCAACCAGTTAATAAAAAAATAAAATTAAAAAAATTTAAAAAGTCAATAGAGATGAGAACTCTCCTTGATAGATGAGTCAGGGGAAATGAGGACTTTCCCCAACAGACTATGTTCTCTCTTAATGGAGGAATTTTTTTTTTGTAATATTTTATTATGAGTTTCCTGGCCAAGCTTATTTTCCTTTACCCTCAATTCGTGGGTAATTTTATTGCAGCAAGTTTACAATAGCAAGCCATCCTTAGTCTGAAAGTTTCCAAGACAAGAGACTTACCAAGGGCTACTTCTAAGGCAACGCTTATAGGTATGATATATTGCTTGTTGTGCCTCATAAACTGCTTGTTGTTTTTTCTGTTAAAAGAGTGTAAATTTGCATAGAGAAAGGACATCCTGCAAATGCATCCAATTTAATGCCATTACTAAATTTCTGTTTCCACATATATTTGCAAAGGCAAAGTACTTCCCTCTTGTACTTTGGACTTTCAACCTATTTTTTCGTTTTTGCAACCATGTTTATCAAGGATATTTGTTCTCCAAGTTTAAGTGAGTTGTCACAGCCCGATTTATGGGCCATAACTGACGCATGGGCCCAATGAGCCTAGCCCACCAAGCCTAAGCAAACTTATCCCATTTTTATTGTTTAACATCTCATCGATTAATGTATCTATACGCATTCCGACTGGTGTGAAAGTAGCCAACTCATGATGGCAATATCGATTAAAATATACATGTACTGCTCAAGACATGTAACTTAGTAATTTACATTACATGAACATATTCACAAACAAAAAGACTCGTGACTTCCAGGAGAGAAAATTTCGATAAAAGGATTGCTATTGAATGCCAAACACCTACCTAGGAGATGAACTACGAGGACTCCTCGACCTAGGATCCAACAGTCTCCTGATTTGAAAACATGAATTTTTAAAACAGTGAGTACAAAACTCAGTGAGCGAACATTAGAAAGGAACAAGCAGTAATAATCAGGAAATTGAGAACCATGATGCACTTATTTGGAAACAAGACAATTTACATCAAGTTAATATTAAAACCCCTTCCACTTAACTCGGAGTTATTAAACATTCAATGATAAAGCAACTATGAAATTACATCAATCATTCTAGTAAGATAGCAAAATCGACGAGTTATCACAAACTGTCATGGAACGAGGGTTTCACTCAACCACACAAGGGTTTCGTGTTAAAACTTTTTTTTCTAAATTTGAAACAATTTGTAATAAAGGAAAATTTCTCAAGGTTCACATACCATACAATCACATTTTCCATCATGCACACTATATCACGCATATATATATAATCACGTGCAATTATATACACCACCCCACTCTCTTCAACAATGGTGCACTTTCTACTCGCAGCATACACCACCCCACTCTCTTCAACTCTGGTGCACTCCCTACTCGCACCAAGCAATATGATCATGTGTGCTCCCTACTCGCACAAAGCAATATGATCATGTGTGCACTCCCTACTCGCACAAAGCAATATGACCATGTGTGCACTCCCTACTCGCATAATCCCCTGGCCATTAATACACATTATCCATTCACTCATATCATTATCAACACAATAAAATGAGCATGTATTCATTTTCTTTACACAATGTACACACTCATCACATTAAAATAATTGTCAAAGGCTTGTTCTCGGGACTCATTTTTAAATAAAACATTAGATATAAATCATTCAAGTATTTCATCTCAACTCAATTAAATTCCAAAAAAAAATTTGAAATGCAAGTTCACTCACAGTATTAGGAGTTCGAAATACTCCTATTCTTGATCCTCTGTCACACTGTCTTTACCTTTGATAGAGGGCTCACCACTTATACATAATACACGGCACATAATTCAATATATTGTGTCATACCATTATAAATCTACTTCATGCTCTATATGAATGCATGAGATTGTTCGGACAGTCACTTAAATACGATATTACACGTTGGATTAATTATGATCGGAATAAAATGGTATTGGCCTAATTCGATTTATCACCCGATTAATTGGCCAATATGCCCAATTTAACTCCAAATAATTCCATTTCTCTCCCAATACTCCAAATCATTAAACACAATTTAAATAACTTGAAATATGGCAAAATCATCCTCACATTTTCTCTTGGAAAATTCAGCCATGGTGGGTGCATTAACAATATAATTTTTCATGCTTGATTCTTACACCATAAATCATTAATTCCTAACCAAATCACTTGAAATAAAATCACATCCACCATCAATATTCCACATGAAAAATTTGGCCATGAAGGGTAATGTAAGGACATGAATTTTTCTTGCTTGGTTTTCAAACTACACATCACCAAACAACTAAAAACACTAAAATAACATGTTTGCTAACTAAATTCATCATCAAATCCTCTCTCTTAAAGTTTGACCAGCAAAGGTTCCATCATGAAATCATGAATTTCAGCCATGGAAAATGCAAAAGAATGCATAGGAAAGGTAGATCACTAGCTAGAATTAAGAAATTTCACTTTTAATCACTTGTTTTCTTGAAATCCAATGATTTTTCCCTTGAATTCTTCCTTCTAGGTTTTGTTCTTTCTTTTCTCCCTTTTGTTCTTTCTTTTCTCCCTTTTGTTCTTGCTATGGCCGGCCAAGAGAAAGGAAATAGCTAAAGTTTAAATGGGTTTTTAAAGGAAAATATTAAATGGTCAAAAATTTACCATATGTCGCCTTTCCATTGTTCCATGTGCAAATACTTAATAATTAAGCAATTTCTCTCCACCACACATAATTATCCATGGTGTAAAATGAAATCCATGTGCTGAACATGTGTTGGGTGGGGTAAAATTACAATTTTGCCCTTGGGCGGTAAAATGACTATTTTACCCCTATACTTGGAAAAATGTCAGAATTAAAAATTTTCACTTCTCAAACTCCAATTATGTTCTAAATAATTAATCTTGATCAAAAACCTCTTTCAACATTCAAATCTTCACCTCGGGTGGCAAAATGACCATTTTGCCCCTACGTTATGAAAATTTTCCTTTGACTCCAAATCAGTCCTCAAACTCCGAATCACCATATTGAGTCTTTCTGGGGTTTTAAAATTCTTAATTTCATCTTAAAATCTCTATTTAAACTAGTTCAGGGTTTCATTCAACTTAGTTGTACCACTAGGTACGCTACCGACTTTTTGACGATTTTTCAGGGCTTTCCAAGTATACAAGCATGTTATCAAGCACATGCATGACATGGTAAAAATTTTATAGTGTTGGGCTTAACAAGATCTCACATGAGTAGTCTAAGTTACATGATTTTTACTTAGTTGTTATGCTAATCTTGCTTACTATAATTGTCTTTTTTATGTTTCATGCAAGCAACGTTGGGCATATTTGGACAATTTTCGAGGCACATTTAAGTGGCACATTTGCTTTAACTTTGGTACATCTTGGTGTTTACATTTTATTAATATTGGAGTTCAGTGAATATAATGCAATCTTAGTAAATGCACAAAAGAAATGATAGAACGTTCATGTTAGCAAGCTTAAAACCTTAGTTGATTAGCATGTTCACATTGTGACCCAATAGCATAAAAAGCATAGTATTGGTTTTGTTTAGTTTTGTTATGACAATTCTTTTTACCATGTGATCTTTAGTAAATTTTTTTTGTTTGTTTGGTAATTAGGGGCAAAAGTTGTTAAAAGGGGAGGCTTACACTTCAACTTTTTGTCTGGTTAGTCATTATTATCCAACCAAACCATATTGCTTTGATCAATGCCTGAACAAGTTTACATAGTCCTTTGATTGTTCTTGCTCAGTATCAACAATTCTTAAGCAAACAAACGAATATTGAAGAACCAAAGGCGAAAATCATTATCATTAGCTGACAAAAAACATACCAAAGACTATGTTAGAAGGCCATTTTCCTTTGCACTGCCCAATCCAAAGGGGCCCTTGTAGATGAAACCAAATAAATTCATAATTAAACATATCATGCAACAGTCTAACTTATGACTAGAACTCCATGCTAGATTTACGTGATTTGCATAGATATGTATTTTATTTATAAAATTGTGATAATTCTATTTTATAGAATTATTTTAGTCAAATTTGGCTACTAAATATTAGCTAAGTCCCCAATCTTCAATTATAAGTTACTTATTTTTAGTTGTTTTTATAATTAGTTTATTTTTAAGTGAGTTTTTTTAATTTAATTTTATTTCTTTTAATTTGATTGTTATTTATTAGTTTTTATATCTTTTGTAGGAAAAAAAAGAGATTAGGCTTAATTTTGGAAAGTAAGGTGTTGAAAGACCTAAAAGTCTGCTTATATATGTTTCAATGTTTTGGCCATATCTTGAGCTACAGAACTCTAACCCTTTAAAATCCCTTTTATTTCTTTTTCTTCTTTCACTTTTCTTTTTCTTCAGCTGCTAACCCCACTCCTCCTACTTCCTTAAGCTTTCCCAACTTTGCAAACCGAATCACACTTTTTATTATCCAACAAGATCTCACAATTTACCACAATAGTATAATCAAATAAAACTTAATACCTTAAAGTATTCGAATCATTACCTTTCCAAGGAGAGACCTTAAGAAAAACTCTATCATCAACTTCAAATTCCAAATCTTTCCTTCGTCTATCAAAGTAACTTTCCTTGATAGTCCTGTACATTTTGGTGTTTTTAGGATGTAAAACATAGGTGGAAGAATGAGCTTCCTCTAAAATAACCCGTCTTAACTAATTATCTTTAGGGACACAAACTCGGTTCCCAAGCATCAAGATACCATCATCATCGAGTCTAGACTCATTGGTTTCTCCATCTCGTAACTTTTGAACTTCCCGTTTTACATACTTTCATATAAATTGCATTTAAGCATTTCATAATAAATAAGGATCAAACACTATTTATTCATTTCATATATATATATATATATTTATCATGAATGATTCAAATCTAGTAACCATGAGTCATCATATTCTCAAAAACAACTCCAATACTTTCATGTTTGATCGTTCATTGGATAAATTTCAACTTATACCACAAGGCATTTCAATAAATCATGACATTCCACTTACTGCCCTATGATATTAACTACTCCCTTTAATCAATTTCTCAACCCTTTAAGGTGAAAGTTGCTCAAAAGTTTCCTTCGAAGTTCCTTTCCAAGTCTCATATTGATTACTAATTATCTTTATATGTCCACTGTCATAGCAAATTTGGCTCGTTGTCAATCACCTACAACATATCTAACTTGAAATTCCTCAAATTTACTCCAAACACTAGATCTCATGGCCTTATTAGTTTATCAATCTGAAGATGAAACTAAACGTTTATCCCTCCTCAAATGCACTTTAAAATCAAGGCATCATCTATTAAGACGTTTCTGATATCAACTTCTTTTAGCTCTTTTTACTTTAGAAGATTAACTCTATAATCATTCATTTTGAATCATAGGCTTATGCCAATCAAGACAGATTTTTACACTTTCGATTACATGAATTCAAATGCACACATTCACGTATAAGCTATAAACTTTTCCCCAAATCTTCATATTAAAATTGATATATAATTTTCCATTGCCCCTTAGGATATTAAATTCATGTCATACTTTTCTATTTATGTGCTTCATAATAACCTAACAAATTTCTAGCTCATGGTTAAGCTAGTTCGTATGCCAAGCCTTTCAGACTGTGTCAAAGCACTAAGTTTGATCACGTTATACTAGAATTTGATGAACTTATGCCAAAAGTCTAAACATTTACTTTTAAGTTAACGGCATTACAATCAACTTGTTCACTACCAAAATCACCGATGAATTATCTTATTCATTGTCCAACGCTATAACCATTGATAGAATATCATCATCGAATCAAATTAGAACCAACTCCGTATGAGTGTTTGTACCAATATGCAACGTATACATATACATATCCATACATATATATATTTCCAAAATTTGAACTTTGGGTAGCCTTAGGCATATCAAGCCCAATAAGCCATCTGTGAAACTAAAATAACCAATAATCAAGTTTAAAATAATTTCTTCTTATAGTTGGTTAGATCATGCTCATCATTTGTGATGAATACACGAAGCTGATTTCAATATTCCATTCTCATATGAGAGTCAACCACTAATTAGCACCATCACCAAACAACACGTGTTGTATAAGTCAAAAAAATTTTTTTTTTTTCATAATCAAAGTTCATATTATAGTAATTCAACTCTAGGTCATATCTCACTACCAAACCTTTGCCTGTATATGAGTACTTGGATTCTCAAATCGTCATCTCTTTTCTAAGTAGATCTCTTCAATTCCCGTAGCGTATTTCTATTCCCTTACCAATAATATTATCATTTAATCGAACCGTATCACCCTCATTTTCTAAATATTTGAAACACAATTCAACCTCTGCTTACCCTTATCAGGCACTTTACCTTGATAATTACTCAAATAAATTAAAACTTGTGGGGGAAACACATTTTACAATTTATGCCTCCGTCTATAAGCATATCCAAAAATACTTATGCTCTAAGTCCCACCTTAGGACATCCTTTCCATATGATTTAATGAATCACAACATATATCATCACACACATAATTATTCATTATTTATGGCATCCCACCATTCTCATTATTCATAACTGATCATCTTTCTTGTCTTATAACTCCAATAGTTTATTAACCTTCAGTACAAAAAAACCACAAAAATAGTTCATCTTTCTTTATACTTATACTCACAATCCTTATTAATCAAGAATTTACCTTTCTCAAATTCCATCTTTTACCTCCAATGGGCCATATTTGTGTCAGATTATCATTCGATAATGTTATGGCATCATTTTATAATTCCCTCAACACTTAAGTTTACAATCTTTGACTTAATCACGTTAATCACTCAAAGTGTCGTCCAGAGCCTCATTGATTTCTTCCATATCCTTTCGAATTGTAACTACAATTAAGATTCCTAATTTCACATCTCCATGATTGATTGTTGGCCTTACCACACTGTCTCCCAATATCCTGTGCAATTACAACACACTAAACTCGTTTATTACAACATAGTCCCTTAGTTCAATGTGTTTACTCGGGAATCAACTTCTCTGATACAACTTGCCCCATAAACCAAAACTTTATTTATTTCGTTTTGCATTCAGAATCATGCTAAAAACTCACATACTACGATAAGTAATAATTTCTAATAGACATCATCAATTCAAATGGCATTTTATACCTTGTCAAAATCTAGAGTTATCACCCAAAAGTTCATCACGTTAATTGGTAACCATTTCATAGTACTGCAAAATATATTCATTGTTAGATCTGGTAATTGCTTGAATCATTAATGACTTCCTACATCGATCTTCAATAATTATTTAAGGTGATCTACCATGCCACTAAGATGAATATCTTTCCTCAATAATTATATTGTTAGTCCACCTCTGTCCTACCAAAAGATTCCCATATACATCCAGTCATTTAAACATCTACTTTATAATCCATTCTAGTCATACACTTTAAAAGTCAAACTCTTAACTTCTTTGTACAGATAACTATTATTTCCTTTACACTACATCTGCCTAGAGTTAAAGTAGTACAAAATCCAACGAAAATATTAAGTGTCATTAAGATCATCATCTTAATCTGAACTTATCGGAAGATTCTACTCCAAGTCCTTTTTAAGATCCTCTTCCGAATCCTTTTCTCTTTCTTGAGACTTCTCTATTTTATCTTTAATCCAAGCCTGCTGTATTCTCTTACATTCCTCACTACTCACAGGTGCAGCATTTCTTTCGCAACCGGGAGGAAAATGTCGTACAACAGACACCTTCCTAGGAGGATAATTTGCAACAGTTACTTTTTCCTTATTCTTTTCTTGTTGTCCCCTTACATTTCTCCCACAACTTGGAGGAAAGTGTCGAACGACTGGTACAGATACCTTCCTAGGATGATAATCTCCTTCGGCTATCATCATTTTCTCATTTTCTTTAGTGTATTCCTTAGACTCTTTCAAAAGGGAATTTCTCACGCTTATATTAATGTCATTACTATCAACACTTTCAATGGTTTCACTAGTGTCGAAGCTTTCTTTTTCACGAACCGACATTTCCAAATCCGGTGGAATCCAATTAATAGGAATCCTAGGCGAGGGACTTTCCAGACTACTTGGTTTAGGGCGCCATCGGCTCCTAGTAGTAGAATCTAGCAATCCCTCGCTAATACTATGAGAGGCATCGGGACTACCGTCTCTCCTAGACATGGTGTGTGCAACTGGTGCACCTCAAAACCTATACACAACCAGACAGTGATTACTTAATCATTTACGCATCACAAGAGTAGGTAGGTTTCTATATGCAGATGCATGCATTCTATTTAATCTAACCTAACTTGGGGCGACATTGACACTGTAGTTTTTAAAATATCTTTAAAACCAAAGCTCTAATACCAATAAAATTGTCATGATCCGGTACACCCTTCGAGCCCGTGACAATCGTCGCGAAGCCTTGATAGACATTCATTACTTGGAATGACAACCAAGACCTCGCAAGGCTTTAACATCAATTTTTTCACTTCCCTTGTGAGTAATGGTTGCTAAAATCATGTTTTAAAGGGATATGAGCCATTTTCAATTCAAAAACAATCAAAAAGAAATTTCTACTACACAAGGGTATTTTGGTCATTTTTTTCCAAAGATTTTGAACTTGCTGAAAATATAGTATATGAGTGAAAAATACACATTTCATGTCTGAAAATAAGTTTAGTAATCAAAATCATCCATTTAAAGTGAAATTTTAGCTAATTGAACTAATTAAAAATATTGAATAAAATATTCCATTTTCTTATAAAACAATATTTATAAAACGTTACGTAAATAATTTTTATAGTGTAAGAACAAAATAAATTCAACATACACTAACACATATAACCAGGGTATGTGAATTAATTTACAATGACTTGTGGGCCCCTGAATGACCAAAAGTAACCAAGGCTGTAACGACCACTCTCCCTGATCGCTACCGACGTCCGAGACCTCCGACAAATCTCGCCAAGTCCCGAACAAGCCTTACTTGAATTACTCATTTATTCACATTTTTCACTCTTCATATAAAATTATCACTTTCTTGTACTGATTTAAATCATAAATATAAAAATTAGTACTAACTTTTTTTTCCTTATTTATTTACAAATTTATACACGAAAATATAAACCTTTAATTTCATTTACAATTTAATAGACAAAAGACAACAACTTGACTTCTAATATAACATGTACAGTGGAGCGACTCGGAATAGTGTGCTAGAAAATAAACCTTTGATCTCTAAGGTCATAACTCCAAATGTCTTGAGCCCGAAAAATTGATAGGAAGAGGGGTGAGATTATGAAATCCCAGTGAGTAAACAAATACCACCAAAACTATCTAAAGACGAGTAAAATGAGACAAATAAAATGCCCATCCTAATCCGTATTTCATAATTTGAAAATTTATTCCAACCCACGTAAACAATCGTATTTCATTCAATTGCTCATAAAGCTTATGTTTGTCGTAAAAACTTGGCCTCTGCCAAAATTATTCTCACCGACACCTTGATCAGAGGTGTCCACTCGAGACCGCCAAGGCTGTTAAAATTCTCATAATTGTTCAAAATCAGTCATTCCTTGACATTGGTTGAGTCTCACTTTCACGTGGTGGCTAGCATGAAGCGCACTCGAAATTCTCACCTCGGGAGTTACCCTACGCCCCTCTCCAAATGAGGTAAGCTCAATAATTGGGAACCATGCCCCTTTAAGTAGGTTGGTCCACAGAACCCTCGTCACTACAGTGCCTACATTTTTTTTATATATATATTCCACCAATAAAAAAAATCTCACTAGTATGACATGGCTCACAATACTTTATTTCACATAACAAGGCAATTCAAAGCAATTTACATATTTTCAACACATCATAAAAATAGCCAATCATACCCACAATGTCACAAACCATTTCATTCAAATTACAATTTACAATAAATCACATGTTCTCCAATTACTTTAGTTTTAATTCCAACATTTGATTTTCAAAAAAATTCAATTTATTTTATCAAATCACATTGTTCTCATAAAACAAGAATTTCACCATTTTAAAATAATTTCCACAAAATCATCAAATTGAATAAAATTACTTTAGATAATTAAAGCAATAAATTGTCCACTCACTGTATTAGGAGTAGAGATACTCCTATTTTCGGTCCACGGGTGCAGTCTCCTACCTATACCAAATGGCTCACCACCTATCCGAAATTAACTGAGCGTGCAGATAACTACGCGCTAACTCAATCCCTATCTTTAAATAGTGGAATATTTCATCGCTATTTTTGTACGCGTATAATTATTTCTATTTCTCGATCGCATATTTCGCTCGACTCTCCTCCTCGATAAATGTTCCATTTGGACCTTGTCCAATTCTTTATTTCCTTTTTGGGCCTCTCTCTCCATGGGCTTCTCTACTTCTTTCATTGGGCTAGGCCCATTTAAATCTTTCCTATTGGGCCTTGTCAAATTTTTTATTTCTTCATTGGGCCTTGCCCAATTTTATTTCTCTTTTGGCCCACTTTCTTTTTATTTTTATTTTTTTTCTTTTTTTTCTCTTCCACGTCTTTTTCTTCTTCACGGTTTCCAGCCCGTGGCCTTCCTCCCACCGTGGCTTTCTCCTCCGCCGGTGGTAGCTCCTACATCCTTTCCACCATGGCACCACAAGCTCAACTTCTTCTCTTCCTTTCCTCTTCTCAAAATCAGCTTCACAAGCCCTCATAGTTCCATTTTTCTGCACTCAAAATCAGCATCAAAACTCAACAAATTTCAACCACAATTTCAACAAAATTCCAACTAAATTTTTTGCACTTTTTCATGTTAAATTTTTAGCAACTATTCATCAATTTTTCATCAACCAAAAACCTTCAAATTTTTCAGCAATCATCCTCTAAAAATCAACTTTCTTACCTCCAAATTTTGGCAATAAAATCATCCTCAAAGTGTAGGATTTTTGACCTTTCTTCTTCCTCTTCCTTCATGGTTTCTTTTCTCTCTTGTCTGTCCCCTCTCTCTTATCTTCCTCACGGTCTTTCTTTTCTTATTTTCTCTTTTCTCCTTTTTCTTTTGCTCGGCTTTCTCTTGTTTCTCATGATCAACTTTGGTCATCTCTTATCTTCTTCTATACTCTTCTTTCTTCTTTTATTTCTTTTGTCTTCTTATCTATTTCATTTGTTTCCCTTTTTGCTCTGACTATTCTTTCTTCTTTCCTTATCTCATTTCCTTTTGCCTTTTCTTTGGTTTGACCGAGCCTTGCTTTCTTTCTCATTTTTTTCATGTGTGACCGGCCCCACCATCCATCATTTCTCTTCATTTTATTTTTTCCCTTCATTTGTCTTTTCATTTCATTTACCTTGACTTTCCACCACCTTTCTTTATTATTTCATCATCAATTTTACTTTCATTTTATTTTTATTTCTACAAAGTACTAAAATTTACTTACCATTCCATAATTTTATTTTATTTAACTCACCATCATCAAATAAAATTAATTCTTTCAACACGTGTAAAAATTCTAATTTTCGTTTATTTTCCTTCTTTTACACTTGTATAACTGAAATATCAAAATCGTGTTTCAACGCGGTGTCACCGTAATAATTAAATATTTCCTTATCACGTTTATTCGATAAAAATCACGTCTCGCATTTTTCACCGTTTTCCTTCAAAATTAATCTTTATTTCTTCTCCCCCACTTAAATTAGTCATATTTCCTTTTTCATGACTAATTTTTGACAATATATAAAATATTATTTTATTTCAAAAGTTTTCACTCGCCTCATTTGGTCCCAAAACACATTGTTATGTCTCGGTTCACCTCTGAATCATCTTTTATCACACCAATTTGCATCAAATGATCATTTATTTTATCAATAAAATCTTGTTTGTGTTCAACGAAGGTACGGGGTGTTACAAAGGCTGTAAACCTACGATTTCTGAGAATGCCAACCCAACGATAACCCTCGATGTAATCGACTATCTACAGACTGTCTTGAGTCTGAAATAAGTGGAAATGAGGGTAGTGAGTTTATATAAACCTAGTGAGTAAACAAATACCGTCTATAACATCTAAAGCTGAGTAAATGGAGACAATCAAAATATCTCATCACAACATGTGTTTTATAACATGAAAATTCATTCCAACCCATGTAAACAATTGTATTTCATCCAATTACTCAACAAGGCTTATGACTTTCTTAAAAACTTGGCCATGCCAAAACTCACACTCTGGGACACCTTGGCCAGGGAATCCAACCGAGTTCGCCAAGGCTGTTAAAAAGTCACATACGTATAAAACACATTTTTACGTTAAAACAAAGCCATTTATCGGCGTTGGTTGAGTTCACCCTCATGTGGTGGTTCAGCGTGAAGTGAACTCAAACCTCACCTCAGGAGATACCCTCTGCGCCTCTCGTACCGAGGTAAGATATAACCGGGTTTACCGTGCCCCTCTAATAGGTTGGTCCACGGAACCCGCCACTGTAGTGACTAGTCAATTAACCCACCATATCAATAAAAACTTCAGCAGCATGACATGGCTAACATAACATTACCCAGCCTGTCAAGGCAACTCAAAACAGTTCACATATTCAACATATCATAAAACCAACCATTCATGTCATCACATTGTCATAAGCCATCCATTCAAGTCATATATCAATTTCATATATCATAAACATACAGTCTCCACTTACTCAATTTTCAAACAGCATTCAATTTTAAAACAATTTATAAATCAGATTTCATTTCACTACATCAAACTTCAATTATAAAACATAACGATTGACAATTTAAATCCATTGTTCTTTATAAACATAAGAATGAGCAAAACTACTTTAGATAGTTAAGATGATAATGTGTTTACTCATAATTTCGAGAGTAATCTTACTCCTGGTCCTCAGGTGAAATCTTTTTTCCCTTACCAGATGGTTGACCACCTAAACTCAATACATAACAAGTAATTCACTATATTTGTACCAAATGGTTATAAAGCTATTTCAGGCTCTAATTGAATGCATGAAATGGAATGCGAAATGTTCGAATAATCATTTGAAGACTGTGTTCTACGTAAGTCTAATTGTGTATAGGACTGAAATGGTGTTGACCTAATTTGAACCATACGTTGTTTAATCAATCAAAACATCCAATTTCACTCCAAATAAACTCATTATGCTTCCTATACTCCAAATATATCCAAGGTGCCTTAATGCACTTGATCTTCTCATTGCCAACAAATCGATTACTAAAGGAATTATACTTTGCATTCACCATTTTAAATTTTCATCACTATAATTCATCAAATTCAAGCCAAATGACATGAGATGTCACAAGATTCACCATCAATATCTCTATTGAAAAATTCAGCCAATGAATGTGGGTGAAGGGCATGAAATTTTCTTGCTTGTTTTTCGTGCTAAACATCACCAAACAACTAAAAACACTAGAATAACATGAAATCAAGCTAAGTCCAAGCTCAAAACCTCTCCCCCCATGTTCGGCCAGCAAAGAATTCTTGATGAAATCTTGAATTTCAATCATGGGAAATGAAAAAGAATGCATGGGAAAGGTAGATCACAAGCTAAAATCAAGAAATCTTACCTTTACTTGCTTGTTTCCTTGAAATCCACCAATTTCTCTTGAATTTTTCCTTCCTAGGGTTTGTTCTTTTCTTTTCCCCTTTGTTATTGTCTTAGCCGACCATGAAGAATGAAATGAGAAAGATGTGTGCTGGTTTTTTAAAGGAAATTATAAAATAACTAAAGCTTGACATGTGTCACCATTTAATTAGTCCATTTTTAACACTTAACCATTAAGCATTCTTTCACCACCACATAAAATACCTTAATTATCCAAAGTATAATAGATGAAATTCATAGGCTTAACAAGTGTCATAGTGGTGTAAAATTCTAATTACGTCGTTATGGTAATGTGAAATAACCGTTTTACCCTTATACTCGAAAAATGTAAAAATTGAAAATTTTCACTTCTCAAGCTCAAATTATGTTCCAAATAGTTGAACTTGATCAAAATTTCATCCACCATTCCAATTTTGCCCTCGGGTGGCAAAATGACCATTTTACCCCTATGTTATGAAAATTCCAAATTTGACTCCAAATCAATCCTCGAACTCCGAATCACCATATTAAGTCATTCTAAGGTTCAATAACTTTCAAATACATCCTAAAATCTTTATTTGGACTAGTTTGAGGTTTAATCATCTTAATCGTACCACTAGGTATGTTACCGACTTTTAGCAATTTCTGAGGTACCCAAGTATGCAAACATGCTTTCTAATGTATAAATGACATAATAGATATATTATAGAGCTAGGCTTGACACTGTGGGTCCTTCATATTTTCATGGTTATGCATGCAACACCACTTGCATCTTTTTACTCTAAATTTATTTTGCTAATTGAATTTCTTTTGTTGGAATGGCACCCAAATGATCCAAACTAAGCTCCAGTGGATCTTTTGATAGATCAAAATCCATCTTTGCCGATGCCTTTGAGCGATATCACACGTCATAGATCAACAAAATGCCAATTCCTGAACGAGGAATAGATATTCCTGTCTTGCTTTACGAGACAATTCATGACATGCTTCGAGATAGAAATTGGCAGCAATTTAGTGACCAACCTGAAGCTGTAGTGGTGCCCGCAGTCAAGGAATTTTATGTAAATGAGATCGAAGATGTTGATGCTGTGGCGTTTGTCCATGGTAAACGAGTCCCTTGTCACAGCCAAGCTATCAACGCATTTTTTGGAACCCCTAATATTGAAAACGATGAATATGGGCAATACTTGGGCAATCATCAAGACTATAATGAGATTATCTCGACATTGTATGTTGAGGGAGCCTAATGAAAGATATCGCATGGTGAGCTAGTGTTATTCAAATGAAGTGCCATGAAGAAGGAGCTAAAAGTTTGGTTACACTTTGTAACGGCACAATTGCTCTCTTCCACTCATATCAGTGATGTCATGGGGGATCGTGCAGTGCTTGTTTATACCATTGTCACCCATAAATCCGTTGATATTGGTAAGGTTTTCTCTCAAGCCATCTTACATGCTGGCCGTAATAAACGAGATGGTATTGATTTTCCTTCCTTGATCATTGCATTATGTGTGAGAGCTGGTGTGCAATGGAGTGATAAAGAGGAGCTGTAGCAACCAAAACTTCCCATCACCATGGGCATTTTTAAGAGATTAGAGGAATCTGCACTGGTGTAGATTATAATTTTATGTTATTTTAATTTACTTATTTTCAATTATAATTTACTTATGTTTAGTTGTTTTTATAATTATTTTATTTTTAGGTGAGTTATTTTAATTTTATGTTATTTCTTTTAATTTGATTGTTATTTATTAGTTTTTATATCTTTTGTAGGAAAAAAAAAGAGATTGAGCTTAATTTTGGAAAGTAAGGTGTTGAAAGACCTAAAAGTCTACTTACATATGCTTAAGTGTTTTAGCCATATCTCAAGCTACAGAACTCCAATTGCTGCGATTCTTAGACCATTGGAAAGCTAAGAGACAGATCTACAACTTTCATGAGATCATTTTACCCAGTGCTACCTTGACGATAGACAAAATCATGTCAGAACATGGCTGGACATATTATACCGGGAATGGAAATTTGTAAAAATTGATAAGTGATTTTTTTGGGCCTCTCATTATGCTTTTAAGCCCAATAAAACCATAGGTCAAATTAGGAAATTATATGTTAAGTCTATTAGTATAAATAGGATATTTTCAAGAACATTAGGAGAGACAAATTTTAGGAGACTCAAGAAGCTAGAGATTAAGGCTGAAACTGGGAGATCAAGGTGACAATTATTTGTTTTGTTTTCTCCCTAGCTTTTGTTTTTCTTGTTACTCTCAATGGTTGAATTTAGTATAATGTTATTTGTTTTTGCAATCATGAGTGGCTAATTTTCTTTTTCTAAAATTGCAATTGAACTCACATATAATATGAATATGTAATCTCTTTCTTGCTTATCTTTAATGGGATTTGAATTATTTATTCAAATTTGTTCTTAATGCTTTTAATTGCCTAATCACCAATTAAATTGATCTAGAAACCTAAGCAAACTTGGGAAAGGGAGTTTAGAGTAAACTAAAATTAGGATAGCATATAATCATACTAATTGATTTGTGTATAGGATAGGGATAAACTTATAGGCCATATGTAGCCATATTAGAGTCTGAACTTAATGAGTCTATTTTAATTTCAATTCACATAAGGATATAGTCTTTTAGTTGAAATAGATATTTTTATAAGATGAGTCAGGAGACCTTTATAAATAATTTAGGACTCTAGGTTAGCAATTCAACCTATTGAAATAAGTTACAGAAGAGAGGTAAGATTTAGATGAAGTTTGAGGGATATTGTAATCATAGGCTTGTTTGATTTTATATTTACTCAAGTTATTATTATTTTGATTTTTCATACTTTAAATTTTGGTTAAGTATTTTTAGTTAGTTAATTTAGTTATTTGATATTGATTGTTTGGATAAGAGTAATTTGTTCTAATTTTAGTACTTAGTAAAATTTTAAATCAATGCTTTGTGGGATCGATACTCTGCTTACTTATATACTATCTATTCGATGCGTATACTTGCGTAGTAGAATTTAAATTGACAAATCGTAAACATGATAATGCTATCTAATTCATGTTGGTTTAGAAAATTCCTAGATCATTGTTACTTTCTTATGTTTGAACTCACTGTTCTAAGTATCATTCATATCAATAACTAGCTTATGGAAATTGATTTAAAATTTTATAGGGATAGTCTGCATCTGAGCTATTTTTTTTCGTTTATTTTCTATTAAAATTTTTTAAAAATAATATGGTTTATAAGTTAACAAAATTTTGGTTGTGTTTGAACATCATTATTATATAACTTCTTAATTTATGCTTTGGTATTTGTTATTGATGTTTGTTACAACAATTATTCAATTCATAATCCTGTTTGAGGCTGGTTATATTCACTTTGTAATGCAGTTTTACATATACGGCTATTAGAAAATGTGTGACAACAATAATGAGAGATGCTGAGACTATGACAAAAACTTCTTGCATGGATTTCGTTTTGGAAAAAGGTGAAAACCATGAAAACATAGATGGCAACAAAGGCCAAGTCATTAACAAATCTTGTCGTCCAAAGTGACCTAAAAATACCTTTGTTTTGTACTAGAAAGATGTGTACATATGTTGCTTTTTTTTTATTTGACATAATTGTAAGTATTATTGTTCATTACATTGTGAAATTTATTATATATTGATGTTTATGTTGATAATTAAATTTAGTTTATAATAATTATTTTTTTCTTGATAGTGAATCCATTTGTGGTGAAAACAAAAAGGATAAAAAGATGAAATTGACAAATAAGGTGTATAAATATGCCTTTTTGAAATGTATAATTTTAATATAGTTTCAAATTGGAATGAATGATTGTGAATAATTCTTTTATCTTAATTATCTTTTAATAGGTTATGGGAGATATTGCAAAAACTTTTGCATCTTTTCTTAATGGAAGGAAGTTAGTTTTTAAAAATTTAGCAACAACAGACCGTTTGTGATATCTGGAGGAATAAAAAGAATTCAATGCAAAGGTTAATAAGGTAAATGTTATGTTGATTATTTTATTACAATTTAAATATTTGAATAATTTACATTGAAGTGATATATATTTTTAATAATTTATTTAATTTATAGGAATGTCTAAACAAAGTTATTGTTTTCTTCTCAATTTTTTGAATGAATTCAATTTTACTTGATTGTTCAATTTTTATCAATTTTATTAAAGATTTATTATTATAAAATTAATAATGTTGGTCAAAAAGGTAAATGGTGAATGCTACAATACATTTTGTTTATTCATGACACTGATACTATTATATTATAATTTTTAATGTAATGTAGGATTGATGGGATACACATTGTAGTCCTTTCCGGTTCTACAAGTTATTGCAAAATATTGGTTCTGAATATAATGATTCAATTCATAGTATTGGACTTGGAGGCTTGATTCATCTACAAGAGTATAAACTAAATAGGGATCTTTATTTGTGGTTGATTGAAATGGTTGACTTAAACAAGCGGTGTTTGAAATTATATGATTATGAGATTCCAGTGACACCTGAGACAGTGCCAATCATTATTAGTTTATCAGATGAAGGGACCCTTATTACTTTTGTGGAAGATGATCGTACAATTACAAGTTTATGTAATCAATTTAAAATTATTAAAAATGGATTCATAAAATTTAGTGATTCGGAAAAGGGATTGCCAATGTTACATAAAGATTCGGATGAGTTCAAAGGTAATTTTTTTTTGTATGCGATAGGTTGTTTACTTTGCCCATTAGCATCTACCTATACAGAAAAAAAAATACATATCTTGCCTACATAACATAGGCTATAATACAACTATGAACTTATCAAAGCATGTGTGTGAAATGCTATTATCGGGAATATCGAATTTTTGCAATAGGATGAAGCAGAAGGATGGAAAAACATCGTTGAGTGGATGTGTTTTGATTCTTCAGGTTAGGTGCTAAAATAAATTTTTTTTACATCGTGTTACAATATTGTATTTTTTTCCTTCTATGATATTTGTATAGATAGTTTTTTTAGATCATATATCTAGTGCACAATTTGACAATAAATATGGTCATTATTTTTTACCTCAGATCACTGCATCGAACCAAGAAAAGATTGATGGATGGTTGACCCGTATCAAAGATTTGAAAAATCCAAAAAATATTCAGGTGATGTGATTAATCTTTTTTTACAATAAAAGTTAATAAAATTGGGTTTAAATGTTCTCTCATATTGAGAAATATATATATATATATTGGTTGAATCTGTAGGCATATATCATCACACCAACTATGGACATGAAGTCGAGGGAAAGTTGTCATTTGATGCTCGTTGATCCCCTCAAATCAAAGTATGTATTCATATCTTTAATATGCATTGTTATAATTGTCATTTACTATAGTTAAAATTTTATATTTCATTTTGTGGGATATATGTAAATGTGTTGATAACAAAAAGGAAGTTAAGAGTGAAATTAAAAGTTTGAAGTATGAAATTGAAAAGTTGAAAGGATTGTTGAAGTATGATAAAAAAATTAAAAGTTGAAAGAAAAAGAGAAGCAACAGAAGTATGAGAGTTCGATTAAAAGGATTGTTGGAGTATGATAAAAATAGTTTAAACCTGAAAAAAAAAAAGAGAAACAACAGGAGTATGAGAGTTTGAAGTGCAAAATTGAAAAGTTGAACGGATTGTTGGAGTATGATAAAAATAATCAAAAGCTGAAAGAAAAAGAGAAGCAACAAGAGTATGAGAGTTTGAAGTGTGAAATTGAAAAGTTGAAAGAATTATTGGAGAATGATAAAAATAATCAAAAGTTGAAAGAAAAAAAGAAACAATAGGAGTCGAGGTTTTCGTTAGCTTAAAAAATGATAAAACGACAATAAAGGCTGATATTGAAGCTATTCGATTTAAAGAGTTTTGTGTTCCCAAATTTGTTTGCACTACATCACATGGTGGTAATCCTACGAGAGATGAAGATGTAAGAAAAGAATCTTTATGTAAGAAAAATTGTTCACATTATGGTCAATCCAATGCACCAACAGCCAATGAAAGAGGGTCTAATATTGTTTTATCTTGTGATAACTTGGGAAACTATAATAATCTATAGGATTTTCCCAATGAATCACTTAAAGAGTTCCCAAAGGAATTGACTTTGTATCATCCGTCAATAGTAAATGATAAATGTTTTTCATCTCCATGCCTTACTTTGAAGGAAAATATGTCATCTCCAACCGCTCTTATGAAAAACAAAGTAAAAAGATGCATAGCTAGAAAGGAAAATATAAAGGTATGAATATAAATTACTAATTATGTATTTTGGTTGAATGATGTGAGGCCTCGACCTCTATAGAATCATAGATAGAATGCTTGTTTACTTGAAACACCTTGGAAAAAATTTTTTCAAATGATCGGTATTGTACCTAGTGGTACAATCAAGTGGATTTAAACCTTGAACTAGTTCCAATAGA
Organism: Theobroma grandiflorum; assembly: GCA_036013995.1. Lineage (NCBI taxonomy): Eukaryota > Viridiplantae > Streptophyta > Magnoliopsida > Malvales > Malvaceae > Theobroma > Theobroma grandiflorum. Next base: position 11,405,048 of record CP142130.1, on the reverse strand, counting down.
GATTCTAAGATGAATTTGAGAATTATAAAACCCACAGAATGATTTAAAAGGGTGATTCGGAGTTCGAAGTCCGATTTAAAGAAAATCAGGAATATTGACTATTTAGGGGTAAAATGATCATTTTACCACCCAAGGACAAAATGGAAATTTTTAAAAAAAGATTTTGACCACAGATGACTAAGATGGATTAGTTGGAGTATAATATGAGGTTTAGCAATGAAAGATTTTAATTCTCGATATTTTTCAGAGCATAAGGGTAAAATGGTAATTTTACCACCTCGGGGGCAAAACGATAATTTTTTACCCCCAACACTTGTCAAGACCAAGGGATTTTATTCATCATGGAAATGGATAAATATGAGAAATTGTGTGGTGGAGAATTAAAGAATTAAAAGTTAAATATTTAAATTTTGGACCAATAAGAGAATGCCATGTGTCAAGCCTTTATTACTTTAATATTTAACTTGAAAAATCAGCCCATATCTTCCCCAACACACCTCTCATATTCAGCCAAGCAAGAGGAAAGGAAACCAAAGGAAGAACAAAACCCTAGGAGGATAAATTCAAAGGGAAAGTGTGGAAATTCAAGGAATCAAGTAAGATAAGGTAAAATTTTTCAATCTTTGCTTGAAATCTACATTACCCATGCTTTATTTTCTCATTTCCATGGCTGAAATCAAAGTTTGCAAATGGGTATCATGGCTGACCGAATATGGAAGAAGGGTTTTTGTTTTTGAATTTGGTTAGATTTCAATATATGTTAGTGTTTTTAGTTAGTTTGTTATGTTTAGAAAAAAAATAAGTGAGAAAAATTGCATGATCAATACCCACCCTTCATGGCCGAATTCTCTATGGGAGATATTAATGTTGAGCTTGATTTTATTTCAAGTGACTTAGTTGAAAATTGATGAATTATGATGTAGAAACCAAGTAGGAAAAATCATTGTGTCGATGCACCCACCATGGCCGAAATTCCCATGAGAAAATGTGAAGGTGATCATGCTAAATTTTATGTTATTTGACTTGAGTTTGAGGAATTAGAAGTGTTGGAAAAGAAATGGAGTTAATTGGAATTGAATTGGATGTATTAGCGATTGAATCAGATGACAGATTGAATTAGGCCAGTACCGATTTATTCAGGTGCGCAATTTAAATTGTGTGGAATACCAATTTTAATTAGCTATTCAAATAACCTTATGCACCCATATAGAGCTTAAAATAATTTTATAATGGTACGACATAATATGTTAAATTGTGTGTTGTGTATTGTGTATAGGTGTTGAACCCTCAAACTTGCATTTCAACTGTTTTGGGAATTTTAATCAAGTTGAAATGAAATGCTTCAATGATTATATCTAATTCTCTTTTTAAAATGAGTCCCAGGAACAAGCCTTTAGTGAAAATATTTGTCATGCCCCGGAACCACCCATCGGGCCCGTGACAACTGTCGCGATGTCCCGATAGACACTCATTCATCGAGTGCAAACTGAGACCCTGCAAGGCATCTCGTACCAGTTTTCTATCTACTCCGTGGTTAATAATTTCCAATAAACATTTTTCAAGGAATAAAATTTGTATTTTGAACCAAAACTATTAAATCGCATAATTAACCATGCAGGGGCACTTTCGTCATTTTTCCTCTGAAAATTTTCGAATCGGTAAAAATATTACTATTTATTATAAAACAATATTTTTATAAACACCAATAATCAAATTTGTGCACATAAAAGTAAAATAAGTTATTATATACTGTTATACAATTAAACAAAGTATGTACCTGAATTACAATGACATGTGGGCCCAACTATATATATATAACTATGTACCTTTCTGTATGCTAAGAACTCGGCTTCAATCAAGCCTCTATGTGCACACCGAGTGCTACCAAAAATCTCAAGCCTGTAAGGGGGAGGAGAGGGTGGTGAGTTTTACAACCCGGTGAGTTTTACAACTCAGTGAGTTGGATAATTACCATCTACGACATCTAAAGTCGAGTAGATGGAGACAATATAAAAATGTAATGCTATCATGTATTTCATAGCATCAATTACACCAAATTTAATTCAATTATATAAGGTAATCATATTTTAGCAAAACACAAGGCTTATGATTTATTTATAAAAATCAGGCTTAAGCCAAATCTCATACTCACGGACACTTAATTAGAGCATCCAATTGAGTCCACCAAGGCTGTTAGAATTTCAAAATTTTTCAAATATAGCCAATCCTTGGCGTTGGCTAAACTCATCTTCACGCAGTGGTTTAAAGTGAAGTGAATCGTAATATTACCTCAGGAGTTACCCTACTCGCCTCTCCGACCGAGGTAACAATTAGTCGGGTTTTTCCGTGCTCCTCCTAAAGGCAGTCCACGGCAACCCTCACTGCAGTGTTTTATTAATTATGATCCACCAACTTTATTAAATTTACAGCAGCATAACAAGGCCATTTTAATACTAGCCAGCCTACACGGCAAACAGCAATTCATGCCAATTTTTAACACAATAAATCAGCCAAGCATGCTCACCAAGATCATAAGCCATAATTTCAATTTTAATATATGAACACAAATTAATGCCGGTCTCCACATACTCAGTGTAAATAAATTAATTTTTTTATTTAAAAATTATTTATAAATTCAATTTATTTTTAAATCACAGAAGTAGATAAAACTACTCTAGATATTGAAAACGGTAAATTATCCACTCACCTTGTCACAGGAGTGCACGATACTCTTGTTTTTAATTCCACTACACCCAAATTTTCCCGCGTACGGGGGACCCACCACTTATGTGTAATTTTTGACACAATTCCAATCATTTTGTGTCAGACCACTGTAAATTATTTCAAGCTCTTCATGATGCATGAAATGTTATGCAACTGTCCGAATAACTGTCTAAACACGGTATTCGACTTAGTTCGCCTACATGCGTCTAATTTGCTAAAATCTCCATTTTTACTCTGATTTGACCCGTTTCAGTTTTTAATTGATCAATTACATTCCAATTACTCAATGGCATCAACTACGGGTCAATTTATCAGTCCTAGACTAAAAATTACAATTTTACCCCTCACGGATAAAAATTTTGATTTTTACTCTGAAAATTCTCATAATTTTTCTAGGCTCATAATTCATTAAATTACACTTAAACACCACAAATTTGCATCAGAATCAGCAGCCAATTTCACCTTAGAAAATTTGGCCTAAATGGATAAAATAAACAATATTTCATTTCTAGTTAAATTTTCCATTTCATTATTTTTCCTACTTGATTTCTACACCATAAATCACCATTTTGCCATCCAATTCTCTCAAAATAAAATCAACCTCATCCTCACACACCATTGGTTAGATTCGGCCTAGAGAAATTCATGGAGAAAATGAATATTTTTCTTGTTGTTTTACTCATAAACATGCCAAATTAACATTAAACACTAACATAGTTCAAAATCAAATAATTCCATAAATTTTCTCTCTCTAAACCCATATGACCAGATCTGAAACCAACATAAAAACATGAAATCTAACCATGAAAACTAAGGAAAAATACATAGAAATGATAGCTCATAAGCTAAACTTGAAAAATAATACCTTTAAACACTTGAATCCTTGAAAAATCACACTTTTTCTTTGATTTTCTTCCACCTAGGGTTTTATTTTTGGTTTCTCTCTCTTCCTTGCTGGTTTGAACGAAATTTAGGAGAAGAAGGCTAAAAATTTGGCCTTTTTAAGCCATTAAATAAAATAATATTATTTTATTATACTTTTTGAATTTTTTTATTAATTTTTTTTTCATTTGACTTTATTTTCAGCCACCAAATTTCCTTCCCTTATCCTCAACCTCCATAAAGTTTCTGGACAAATCCAAAAATCTTGGTGGTGTAATTTTATAAAATTACACTTTGACCCCCGAAAAGTACAAAATTACATTTTTACCTCAAAAATTGAAAAATTGCCCATAGACATATTTTTCACCCTCATACTCATACCATTCTCCAATTTGTCAAATTTGATCAAAATTCTCTCGAAAAATTAAATTTGATCCTCCGGTGGTAAAATTACCATTTTGCCCCTATACTCCAAAATGTACCAAAATTGCATTTCCTTCCCACTTTTCAACCTCAAATTATGTTTTAACTAATCTAAATAATCAATCTAAATCAAATTGGGCCAAAATCTTCTTTAAAAATTCTCGTTTTGACCTTTAATGGTAAAATTACTATTTTACCCTTGTGTCCCAAAAATACCGAGAATTACACTTTTTCACTACTAAACTTCATTCTATGCTCCAATAATCATATTATGCTTCAAATAATAAGTCTTGATCAATTGTGGTCAAAATCTTTTATGAAAATCTCCATTTTGTCCTTAAATGACAAAATGACCATTTTGTCCCTAATCGGTCAATTTTTTTGATTGACTCCAAACTGGACCTTGAACTCCGAATCATTGTTTTAAGTCAATCTATGGGTTTTAGTTTTCTCAAATTCATTCTCCATTCTCTGTTTAAACTGATCCAAGACGTATTTAACTTAACCATACCATTAGGGGCAATATTGTCATTTAACTTGTTTCCCGGGGCAATTCAATATACAAACATGCTATCCATGCATGTGAATGACTTGTCACAGATAATTTAGGGTCAAGTGTTACAATATTTCGCTGAAGTTGAATATGATTGTGATAAATCTCTATACATCCATATGATGCTTACATGTGTTGTTAATATATTTCTGCGAAATTAATGTAACCGTGCACGTGCGGAGTAGGGAATGCACATGCTTGTAATGGTGTGCAAAGTGGGGACGACAATGCGTAACGCCCACGATTCCTGGGAACTCTCACGCGTGAACTATGGTGAAGAGTGATTCTCCGCCCAGGAACTTGGAAGGGATACTGAGTGATACCCCTTGCCGAGTGATTCTCCACCCAGGAACTTGGAACAGATGCTGAGTGATACCTCTTGCCGAGTGATTCTCTACCTAGGAACTTGGAAGGGATGCTGAGTGATACCCCTTGCCGAGTGATTTTTCGACCTGGAGCTTGGAAGAGATGTTGAGTGATACCTCTTGCCGAGTGCTCTAATAATTATCTCTTTTACCACTAGGGACGGTGAAGTCTTGGCAGTGTATGTGATTGCATGCGATTTTATATATATATATATGCGTGATATAATGTGCATGATGGAAAATGTGGATTGTATGGTATGTGAAACCATTATTTTTTTACGATTTGTGATAAACCGTCGATTTTGCTATTTTGCTAGAATGATTGGTGTAAATTCAGGGATGCTTTATCCTTGAACGCATAATAAATTTTGGGTTAAGAGAAAATGGTTTAAATATTAGCTAGATCAAAATTGCCTTGTTTTCAATCAGTGCATCATGGTTATCAAAATTTCCTGGCTAATATTGCTTGTTCCCTTCTAATGTTCACTCACTAAGTTTCGTACTCATGATTTTAAAAATTCATGTTTTCAGATCAGGAAACTGTTGGGTCTTAGTCGAAGAGTCCTCGAAATTCGTTTCCTAGGTAGGTGCTCGACATTCGATAGCTTTCCTCTTTTTTTTTCGTTGTCTCCGCTGGAAGTTACAGGTCTTTTTGTTGTGAATATGTCCTGTAATGCAAATTACTGAGTTACACGTTGGAACAGAACATGTATATTTTATCGATAATGCCATCGTGAGTTGACTATATTCACACCAGTTGAAACGCGTGTGGATGCATTGGATGATGAAATGTGAAGCAAAACAAATTTAATAGGCTTGCTTGGGCTTGGTGAGTTATGCTCATTGGGCCCATGCACCGGTCATGGCCCAGGAATTCGGGCTGTGACAAATGATGTAGCGACCCCTCTCCGGTCACTACCAGCATCCAAGACCTCCGCGAGATCCGATCAAGTCCCGAACAAGCCTTTACGAAACTCCCAAAATATTTATTAAACATGATAACAAATAAGCAAATAGTTAATAATAATAATAATTGTACTATTAATATTCTATTTCCAATAATAGCAATTAAATTTGAAGATATAAAATTTTAATAATACATACTTATGGTTTTACAATACTGATAATATGAAAAATTTTCATGCGACTAAACTCTAGACAGCGGAGCGACTTGAAGTAAATTGCTATGAGATGCCTTTACCTATATGCAAATAATTGAGCGCACCAATGGCTACGCTCTAGATCAATCTCTATCTGCAAAAGGGGAAAAATGGGGTGTGAGTCTCATAAACTCAATGAATAAGGAGTAGATAGGAAACAAGCAAACGGCAGATCATTTGAATATAAAATGCATGATTATGAAATCAATTTATTTCAAACAGGGGTTTTGTGCCTTATAACCATTTTTCACATCAAATCGATAAAATCGAGCCAGCTCCCATGAAACCAAATATTATTCAAAATCATATACAAATCATAGCTCGCCTATACATGAGAAATTACTGATTTAGTTCACTGAAAACAAATAGGAGAGCTGCGAAAAACCATTTAATTTTATCTCTCACCATGATAGGAAACATAATTCATAATGTTAAAATTTATTTCAATCCATATAAACAATTATATTTTATCTAAAATAAACAATAATGCTTATGACTTCTTAAAAACTCAGCTCGTGCCATAAAAATCAATCTCTTACTCGGTCCTCAGGGATACCTTAGCCCGGGGCTATCCCAACCGAATCCGCCAAGGCTATATAAAAAAAAAATCATGTACTCAAAAAACATATTTTTAATTTGAAAACATAGTCGTTCTTTGGGGTTGGCTGAGTTCACTTTCATGTGGTGGTTTGGCGTGAAATGAACTCTAAATCGTTACCTCGAGAATTACCCTCCACGCCTCTCTACCGAGGTAAAACATAATGGGGTTTACCGTGCCTTTCTAAATAGGCTGGTCCACGAAAACCCACCCACTACAATAAGCTAATCCCACCAACCCAATAAAAGTCAATAGCATGACATGGCAATTTTATCACTATTCAGCCTATCAAGGCAAAATCAACAGTGCGTATATTTTTCACAATTACTAAATCAGCCATTCATACCAGTATTGTCATAAGCTAATCAATTTCAAAACAAGTTAGAAATCTCATTTCATTTATAAAAACTATTTTAAAAATCATTTACAACCTTGAAGTACCGTTTAAAATTTATTCTTAAAACACTCGACATAAAATATAATAAAATCAATTGTCATTTTCATAAAATAAAATTTGGTGCATGAATTTCGAAATGTACTTCACATGGTAACCAGGCATCATAATCATGAATGCACACTACACAAGAATAAGGCACAATTTTGAATGTAAATCCAATTGAAAAGCTTGTTTCCTAGTTTAAAAACACTTTACGTATATAGTCTATCTATAGATATTGTTGACTCCATTAGTTTTTGATGATAATAAAACATTCCCATGTCACTTGTGTCTAACATTTCTAACTAAGTGTGTAGGGAAAATAACCACAAAAAAAATAATATTTCAATCTTCCTAATGAGCACTTAAAGATATGATTTGGATAAGAAACAAATATGATCATTTTAAAGGAAGTCCCCTGATATGACAAGGAAGATGATTGGTTGAACAAAGGTCAAAGTGGATAAGTGAAAGGGTGAAGCTTGGTGAGAAACAGAATCAAGTTAGTCGACCAAGAAAATGGAGTTAGTCGACTAAGCGCTCATTGGAATCTGCGTCTGAAACAGAACCAACTTAGTCGACCAAGGGAAAAATTTTAGTCGACTAAGTGCTCTCTGTCTACTACATCCACCAGGTCACTATAAAACAAGAAAATGGCTAGAATCTTCCCCAAACTGTTTCTAACAATCATAAACGTCCCAATAGCCATCAGACAAGCTTCTCCAACTATAAAAGGATCTTCAAACGCCAAGGAACTAACTTTTGGCTTCATCAACAAAGACTCCATCATATTCAAGCCAATAAGAGTAGAAAAACTTAAAAATCCTCTGTACTCTTCATTGAACCTTAACACTTATTCTTTGTATTTGTGTTTAGCACTTCAACTTGTACCACATAGATCAACCGTGTGATCACTAGGTACTTTCTTCTTTCCATCTTTGTATCTTTAGAGTGAGTGTTTCACTCTAAGTGTTTGCATCAAGCAAGGTTTGCTTGGATACTTGTGGGTTCTAGTTTAGCTCGTGAAAAACTAAAGATAGGTTGTGGTTGAGCCTTGAAAAACCATATTGGGGTTCTAGTTTAGCCCGTAAAAAACTAGAGTAAAGGTTATGGTTGAGCCTTGGAAAACCACATTGGGGTTTTAGTTTAGCTTAGGAAAAACTAGTGATAAGTTGTGGTTGAGCCTTGGAAAACCACATTAGGTTTTAGTTGATCCCATGAAAAACTAATGTAAAGGTTGTGGCTAAGCCTTGGAAAAGCCATTGTAAAAGCTTGGTGGAAGCTTATGAATTCCATCGTCTTAGTGTTTGATTTGAAAATCCTTGGTTGGATAATCAAGGTAGTGGATGTAGGTCTCGGACCGAACCACTATAAATACCTTGTCTATTGTTTTTATTGCTTTATCTTCTTTATTTTGAGATCAAGTCTCAATCTTACCAAAAGAGCCAAGTTAGTGCTATTCACCCCCTTCTAGCACCTTTATTTGGGAACAACAGATATATCCAAACTAACTTTTAAAACAACTCGCATCCACAAAATATCTAAGATTCTACCAGCTCATGCTTTCCACGGATGTGCTCGTATGATAAATCATGAGTATACATATTGTCAAGCCCGACCCTAAAATATCTGCCATGTTATATATGTGACTGATAGAGTGATGGTATATTTGAACAGTTGGGAAAGTATTTAAAAGGCAGTATTGTAACTAGAAATACGACTAAGATGATTTAAACCTCGAATAAGCTCAAATAAGGATTTTAAGAGTGAAATTGAAGATTTCATAGCACAGGGATTACTCAAAACAGTGATTCGAAGTTTGAGGTCTGGTTTGGAGTCAATCAAGAAAATTGACCAATTAGGGACGAAACGGTCATTTTGCCATTCAAGAACAAATTGGAGATTTTCATAAAAGAATTTGATCACATTTGACCAAGAATAATTATATGAAATATAATATGATTTATTGGAGCCTAAAATGAAATTTGACAATGATAAATTTAATTTCCCAGTAGTTTTGGAGCATAAGGGTAAAATAGTAATTTTACCACTAGAGGATAAAACGGAAATTGTTGGAAAAGATTTTGACAACAGTTGATCAAGACTAATTATTTAGATTATTTAAAACATAATATGAGGATTTAGTAGTGAAAAGTTTCAATTTTCGCTACATTTTAGAGTATATGGGCAAAATCGTAATTTTACCACCCGAGGACTAAAATTTAATTTTCGAGAGAATTTGGATCAAATTTGACTAATTGGAGTATGATATGAGTATGAGGAGTGAAAAATATGAATATTGGTAAATTTTCAATTTTTGGAGCAAAAATATAATTTTTTACTTTTTTGGGGACAAAAGTGTAATTTTTGAAAATTACTCCACCAAGACTTTGGGAGTATAGAAATTTTATCTAAGACATGGATAAGTGAAGAGGAATGCATGGTGGAAAAGAAAGTCAAAGAAAGAATAAAAAAATTAAAAAGTATAATAAAATAATATTATTTTATTTAAGTTATGAAAGGCCAAATTTTCAGCTTTCTTCCCCAAAGAGTTGGCCTAACCTGATGGAAGAGAGAGAAACACAAAAATAAACCCTAATGAAGAGAAAAATCAAGAAAAAGTAAGGAAATTCAAGAGATTCAAGAACAAAAAGGTAAGATTTTTCATCCTTAGCTTAATTTCTACCTTACCCATGTAATTTTCATTATTTTCCATGGTTAAACTGCAAGTTTTCATGATGGATTTAAAGCTGGTCATATGGGTTTAGAGAGAGAAAGTTGTTAGATAAATTTAATTTTTAGATATGTTGATGATTTTAGCTAGTTTATCATGTTGGCTAGCAAAACACTAAGAGAAAAATTTATTTTCCCCACCAATCTTCCTTAGCCGAATTTACCCTTGAGTGTGTGAGGATGAATTTGATTTTTATTTCAAGTAAATAGATTAGAAAATGATGAATTATGGGATAGGAATTGAGTAGGAAAAAATTCGGTGATTTATGCCCCACCATGGCCGAATTTTTCAAGAAGGATTGTGAAGGTGGAACTAATGAATTTTAGGTAAATTGGCTTGTATTTGGTGAATTGAAGTATTTAAAAAGAAATGGAGTTGATTTGAGTTAAATCAGATGTGTATATCAATTTATCGGGTAAAAGACCGAAATAGGTCAATGCGGTATTTAGGCAAGAAAATAATTATTTCCCATTTAACCTACTTTAGGCCGAATTTTATGGAGAGAGATTGGTTGCTGAATTTGACGATATTCTATGGTATTTAGGTGTATTTTAATGAATTATGGATATAAAAAATTAAATGGGAATTTTTGGTGCGAAATTACGAATTTTTACCAAATAGGCGTAATTTCGTAATTTGTGGCCTAGACTGATAATTTGCACCATATTTGTGGACATTAAGTTAATTTGGGTATAATTGAGGTATAGGAATTGAAAGAAATTGATTCATAATTAAATTGAAGATTTTAGCCGATTCAGACACGTGTAGGCAATTAGGCTGAATATCGTATTTAGACGGTTATTTGGGCAATTCGTAGGGTATTCCATATATGTAGAGTTTGAAATAATTTGTGATAAATTGACACAATTTATTGATTTTCTTTTGTGTCATGGATTATGATAGGTGGTGAGTAAATTGATTCGGGTAAGAGACTGAACCCGAGGACGGAGGATAGCAGTATCTCTACTCCTAGAACAGTGAGTGGACAATTTATCACCTTAATTATCCAAAGAAATTTTATTCAATTTGATAATTTTGTGAAAATTATTTTAAATGGTAAATTTATTGTTTAATGAGAAAAATATGAATTTATGAAATAAATGAAATTTATCAAATAAATCAAAATTTTATCAGTTGATTTGAAAATCGGATATTGGATTTGAAATTAGCGTAATTGGAGACCCCGTTGTTTATTGTATGATAAATTGTATTTTTAAATCAATATGGCTTATGAAAATGTGGTATGACTGGCTGCTGGTTTATTGTGTTGAAATCTATATGAACTGCTGTTTGCCGTGCAGGCTGGATAGTAATAAAATAGCCTAGTCATGCTGCTAATATTTTATTAATTGGTGGATTGATATCTGCTGCAGTAGATAGGTTTCCATGGACCGACCTAATTAGAGGTGGCACGGTGAAACCCCTATATATTTTTATCTCAGTTGTAGAGGCGTACAGGGTTATTTAATTGTTCTGAGATATGACAGAGTTACTTCACGCTAAACTACCACATGAAGGCGAACTCAGCTAACGTCAAGGAATGGCTGATTTTGAACACTTATGAGAATTTTAACAGCCTTGGCGGGCTTGGTTGAATGCCTCCGATCAAGGTATCACTGAGCACAAGATTTTATGGCATGAGCCACAATTTTACGAATAATCATAAGCTATGTAAATTTTCAAGCGAAATGAAATTAATCCACTTAGCGAAAGGAAATAACATGTTATGAATATTTTACATTAGTTTATGTTAATTGTCTCATTTTACTTGACTTTACATAGTTTCGATGGTAATTGTTTACTCACTGGGATTTTATAATCTCACCCCCTCATTTCTTCACATTTCAAGATCTGAGTAGCCTGTAACTAGCGGATTCGATCAAGGACCCTAATGGACTTGAATCGACAAGAACTGTGGGTTCACAGTCTCCATGCATTTCGGTTAGTTGTGGGCCACGTGTCATTGTAATTTAACTTTAATATTTAGTCATTTGTATTAAAGTATGTAAAAACATAATTAATTTTTATGCTGCGAAAATTGTTTATCAATAGTTTTATAAAATTTGTTTTTTGAGAAAATATATTATTTTATTAAATATTTTATTATATTCAAATAATCAAATTTTATTCCCAAATAAATGCTTTAGATACTTAAATTTATTTTATCATGATGTGTAAGTTTTCTACGCATTTACAATGTTTTTAATAAATTTTAAAATTTTTGGTGAAAAATGACGAAAATGCCCATGTGAGCCAGATGAAATTATTTTAGTGTTTTTAAATTGAAAATGACTGATGGTATTTGTAATGTGGTATTTAAATACCGTTGCTCACCAGGGAAGTGCGAAAGCTGATACGAAAGCCTTGCGGGGTTTCGATCGATATTCGGGGTGTAAATACCTATCAAGACTTCACGGCGGTTGTCATGGACTCGATGGAGAGTTTCGGGTCGTGACACATATATATAGATAATTTTGAAAATTTTAAAATAGACATCCCTTACTCACCTCGTAATAGTGGGATTTTTTCTTCACTATTTACTCGTACGCGTATACCTTTATTCTTATTTATCGATCGCATACTTCGCTCGGCACGCCTCCACGACAACTTTCCTAACATCAATTTAAATTCAACATGCTTAATGGCACATTTATATGGGTAGCAACTTAATTAAAATTCCTTAAGTAACTTGCATATTTTTCATCTAAAATATGCACAACATTAAACTATTCATAAACTTTGAAATATCACATTAACTTACCATTGGGCCTTTGTCATTTCTGCATGACTTTTGGACCTCTCCATGGTTTCGCCATTCCTCCTATTGGGCTAAGCCCATTCATTTTTCTTCTATTGGGCCATGCCCAATTTTAATTCTTATTGGGCTTTGCCTAATTATTTTCCATTGGGCTATGCCCATTTTCATTTTTATTTTTTTTCTTTTTCTTTTTCTTTTCTTTTTCACGTTTCTTTCTTCTCCTTTTTTCTTTCCATTTCAACCCGTCACTCCCTCACCACCGTGGCCTCCTTCACCACCGTGGTAGCACCTTTCTCCTCCCTTTCTTCCTCCCAAAATCGATCACCAATAGCTCAAAAATCAGCCATCAAAAATTGCACTTTTCAGCTTCCAAAACTAGCAGAATTTTAGCTAGAAAACTCACAAAATTTGGACATCAATTAATCTCAAAAATTGCAGCAAAAGCTTTTAAATTTTTCATGGCATGAAACTTGAAAATTTCAGTAGCTATGCTGCCCCCTTTAGCTCCAATTTTCAACGGGCAAACATCACCATTTTCAGTCACTAAATACCTCAAAATTTCAGCAACTTCAAGCTTAATTTCCAGCTACAAGAACCTGAAATTTTCAGCACCTAAACCTCACTCAAAGTGCAGCAAAACAGCCCCCAACAAAGTGCATAAATTTTCATATTTTCTCACCTCCCTCAAGTGTCGAATTTTCTTCTATTTTCTCTCCTTTTTGCTACCAATTTCCTGCACCTAAAACTAGCCTCTTTCTTCTCCAAAAGTGCAACAAAAATCAGCTTCTTCCTCCCACCAAAATTGTCGAATTTTTTCCTTTCTCTTTTCTCTCATGCTCGGCTAGTTTTTCTTGCTTCTCTTCCCATAGTTTTTCTTCTTCTTTGTTTGGCTTTTTCCTTTCTCTTCTATCTCTTTCTTCCTTTATTCTTTTCCTTATCTTTCTACCTTCCTTAGCCGACCCTTCTAGGCCTTTCTTCAAACTTCTTTTTATTTCTTTCATTTTTCTCTTTTGACCGGCCTTACTAGTTTTCTCTCATTTATCTCTTTTATTCTTTTATTTCTTCTTTTATCTTCTTTTGTCTTTTCTTCCATCATTTATTTCTTTTATTCTTTTTTTTCCTTTTTGTCTTCATGCTTACTTTATTCCCTCATTATTAATAATCCAATTCATTCTCATAATATGTTTATTCCTTCCAATTAATTTAATTTCACATACTATACCTTAAACTTTATTTTATTTAACATATCTCCATCGAATTCTCATAATTTAAAATTAATTCTTCCAACACGTGTAAAAATTTCAATTTCCATCTATCTTCCTTCTCTTACACATGTATAACAAAAATATTAAAATCGCATTTTAACGCGGTGTCTCCGTAATATTTAAATATTTTCTTGCCGCGTTAACTTGACTAAAAATTCGCGTCGTACAATTATCGTCGTTTTCGTTCAAAATTATTCTTTACTTCTTCTTCCCCACTTAAATTAGTCATATTTCAATATTTTTATGACTAATTTCAAAAATAAATAAAATATTAATATTTTAATATTATTTTATTGAATAAAATATTATTTTATTTTAAAATTTTTCACTTACTTTCTTTGATCCCGAAACACATTATTATGTCTCGGTTTACCTCCGAATCATCTTTTAGCTCACTAATCCATCTCCGACGAAAATATTATTATTTAATTATTATTTTTGAGAGTGCGAAATATTTTTTTTGAGAGTTTCTTTCATACTCTGTCGTTCTTTAGCACGCTAATTCGCATCAATCAATCCTTCGTTTAATCAACAAAGTCTTATTAGCGTCTAATGAAAGTATGGGGTATTGCAAATGATATGCATGAATTATTTGCTAACAAAGTGTTCTGCATAGAATATTTGTTTTTAAATAGCTTATTCAAAATTCGCTACATTGTGCTAATAATTCTTATAGGCCGTAGAGAACGTTGAAATAGTTTCAATTCGTTCTAGTGAAGGTGATAAAGAGTATCTACTGGATGCGACGTCCTTTACTCCTATGTTGGTGAATAAAGAACATTTGCCATATCAAATCCCTAATGTTAAGGAGAAAGTGCATAAAAATACAATTAAGAAGTCTAGGTCAAAGGTATTGAGATAAAAACATTTTTTCTATTTTGTTGAGTTTTTTTGTATACTAATGCTGTAATGAAATTTATATTATTATAAAGGTTTATCCATGGAGTCCAAATGTTTCATCACCTTATAAATTACCTGATCATTTAAATAATATATGCAACTATGTATGGAATAAACATTTAAACTGGTAGTTTTAATGGTTTTTGCATATTTTGTTTTTTTTAATAAAAACTACTGATTAATTATTTCTTAACGTAGTGAGGAGAAAATTGTTTGATTTCATTGATACATATGCAATTAAGACTGAGATGATGGCATTGGAACCAAGTAAGTGGCTTGATGATACAGTAAGTTGAATTGTTAATTATAGTTTAATTATATATATATATATGGGTATGTTTGTAGTTTTTTCTCAATTTTTGACCCAAAAAGAATGGTTGAAAGTAATTAATATGGTGGGTTATGCGTGCATGCTAAACGCCTAGGAAAAATCAAACCCTTGGACAAGATGGTATATGCCATGTTTTGTTTCGGTAATATATCAATTTCATTAATATTTTTATCAAATACATTATAATTTTTCAATTATTTTGATTACGTAATTTAATGAATTATGTATGCTAGCAATATGTATGATGGTTTTTGTGTTGCAATAAGATTGTATCCTACACAATCCAGCAACTAACTTTAAAGATTTAAACCAACGAGGTCTTCAGCCATACACGAGTTCCATGCAAAATTGTGAAATGGTAATATAAATTTGTTCAACATTTATTTTTATGTTTTGTAGTGGCCTGGTCCAATACAAGATTTTATAATATTGCACTTGGATTTCATTATGCTGGTTAATATTATTGATCAAAATGTGGATACATACACTAAGGAAATTGTGGATAGGCCGGGATAGTGTTGATAGATGCTTTCAATGATTTGTTCATGTTGATTTATTTTGTGTATAGACCTTAACATTGATTTACTCATTGTGTGTAGATAGGGGGTATAGGTTTTTTATATCTAAGTTTCATGGTTGTAAAGCTGGAATTTGGGTAAATTTTTGTTTGTTTGCATATTGTATTGAAGGGGTATACCTTGATGGTTTTTGTGGGTATATGATCCAATAGATCAGAGGTGCTTTTTTTGTAATGTTAAGGGAATTTCTTTATTCTCGGGGTTAAGTAATGGAAACAATATTATAATTTTAAAAGAAACGAATTGTATATACATAAGT
Organism: Theobroma grandiflorum; assembly: GCA_036013995.1. NCBI lineage: Eukaryota > Viridiplantae > Streptophyta > Magnoliopsida > Malvales > Malvaceae > Theobroma > Theobroma grandiflorum. The sequence goes on along the minus strand of CP142130.1, from coordinate 11,389,082 downwards.
TTATTGTAGTATAATGATAAATATTTAATAGAAATAGTTTTAACTCGTGTAATTATTTTTTAATTATTTTAAATTTTATATTGTGTATTTTTCATATTTTTGTGCCGATGAATGATACTAATATGCGTTGGTATTTATATATATTAAACTTAAAAGAGAAGGTTATTAAAGTGTTTGACTCTTTACAATTCTTCGGAGGTGAAACCAAAAGATTGAATGCGATAAAAAATATGGTAAACAATCAATTTAACACAATGTCTTAATTTACATGATTAAATTATATAAATTGTATGATTTTTTCATGTACATATATTTGAAATTTATGCAGGTCACATATTTTGATAAGCTTTTCAAAGGAACTTTATTTGCCAATAAAGAAACCTATTGGAAAATTGTTGTCCCCAATGATGCTCCGCGACAATCAAACAAGCAAATGCATAATAAAATATTTGATTTTATTAAATTATGAAAACAATTTATTAAAACATATATCTTAATTTGATCCTCAAATTTTATAATTTTTGCAGCTATGATTGTGGCATGTATGTATGCAAGTTTATGCAAACTGTGCACCTCAATGCTTACCATGAAGTGGTAAGTTCGTTACGTTTCATTTCATGCTCAATAAATGTTTTTTTAATATTATTTGCCTTTTGCAGTGTGTAGAGGAATTGGATCGGTCTCTTTTGTTGGCTTATCTTGTCAAGCACCCTAACAACAAAAATCGTTCAGTTGTGATGAATGCTATTCATAATGGTTTGCATAATAAGAACATCGATTATGATGCAACCAGAAAATATAAAAGAAGAACAAAAAAAACGACTTTAAGCTTATGTTTCATTTATTAATGTATGAACCATTCATCAATAATAAATTCTTTTTCATTATTTGACTTTATTATTGTATTAATAGTTCGACAAAGTTTTAATGTTATTGAAAGAGGTCAGTAGTAAATGTATCTTTTATAATATTATTAAATTGCAGTTGTTTTTATTATTTTCCAATTTTGCGGTAGATGTCACTTGGCACAATTATCTTTTATAAAGTTACAAGCGGTATTTCTTTCATTGACAAAAGGAAATCAAAACTTCTTATTACCACTTCACTAAAGTCTTGTTGGTGCCTGTATGTTTTTTTTTCCCTTTTTAAGTTCTTGAGACAATTTTTTTTTTTTTGGAAACATATCTGTTCAATAATAGCAACTCATTCGTTTCACTTAAATTTCATAAAATTATACCAAAAAAGAGAACATCAATTGCTCAAACAAATTAAAGGCCGAAACAAGATAAATAGAACAAAGCAAAAGAGGCTAAAATAATAAGGCTAAGCAACAAAATAGAATGAGCTCATTTAAACCATCCAATTTTATGCCACATCTTCTTTAAAAGATCCTGCTAGCAGAATAATATTTCACTATCTTTAAACAACGGATTTTAGCCCTTATCACAGCTTGCCAACCATAAATATACAATTATGCACAACATCCTTAAACCTTGACAAGACCCCAAATTACCAGTAGTGTCCCAAACATGCTCATCCTTCCAGGTTTTAGAAGGCCCACAAGTGCTCTCGCCACACAGAAGTAGCTTTCAGCAAAAACCTGTACGAGACCCAGATAAAAGAGATGATATTACAAGACAATATCATTTAAAGATTTCAAGAAGTAAATCTCCATCTCAAGAAGAAAATAACTAATAGAAGAACATGGACAATAAGTGAATAGGAGAAATTACTGTAGGTGATATCACTACTATTATTATGTAAATAGCAAATAACTTACTATACCTTACAGTCCAGTGACTGTTTCAAGTCAACAGAAATAAAAATTGGTGCATTCATTGCATGGAACTTTTCATAAAGCTTTACAAACATAGCAAGAACATGACCTTTGTTTACATATTTTTTCTTCAAATTCATAAAGGTTTAATCAAATGAAAACAACAGATTGTGAAAGAAAATGACAATAATGAATTGACATGTAGGTGTATGTGGTTGCTTTTTCCAAGTGCCTGCCTGTATCAGCCAGCAAGCCTAGCTTATTTTCTCCCACTATATGTACATAAACCATGCAATGGGTTTAATCCAATAGTGTTAAAGATATGATGAAGAAGCCCTGTTTGACCGTTAAAAAACTAAAATATTCTAACCAAAAAAAGGACGGCAACAGAAATAATGAATAAATGAAAGACAAGGAAAGTCGTAAGAAGCAAAAGACAAAACAATGAATGAATAATGGTGTAGAGTTCAGGCCAAATCTCCTCACAATTTCTCCCCTCCCCTTCCCCCTTTTTTTCCCATTTTTGAGAAAATGACTATTGCTTTACCCAGGGGCGGCCCAACAAGTTCAAAGGCCTAAAGCGAAATATTCAAATGAAACTTTTTTTTATTAAAATTAAAAAAATTATTAAAATTTTTTCTTCTAACTTTTTGAGATGCAAAATTTTTAATTAAACTTTTATAATCAAGTTCTTTATTTCTTTTTCAATTGATAATATAGCCAATCCATTTAATCTTTCTTGAGACATTGTTGATCTTAAATAAGATTTTATTAATTTTAGTTTAATCCATTTAAATAAGACATTTTATAATCAACTATTATAATTATCTTATAATTTTTAAATGGCTAATATAAAATCAATAATTAAAATTTCTAATTCAAACAAATCAACTATCATATGAAATAAAAATAATATAACAATATAATATAAACTCTAAATTAAAGTAAAAAAATCTGTAAAGATTAGAAAATAGTACCTAATTGTTGAATGCTTATTACAAACAGCAAATGAGACTCACAGCTTTATGAAAATAATAAAAGAACAAACTTCTTGTATATATTTTGGAGAAAAATTAAAGTTAAAGGAAGAAAAAGCAAATTAGAAGGAAGATTTCAAAAGTAGATATTATACATTGAAAAAAAAAATTAGTTTTATATATAGGAAAAAAATAGTTGTTGGAAATCATTAAATGCATTGATTGGAAATAAGAAAAATAAGTGAGAAAAAAAAAGCTATTGGAAATGAGTAAATACATATGACTGTTGACTTATTGGAAATAAGAGAATATAGTTGAGAATTAATAGCATTCTAAAAAGAATGAAGTAATAGAAAATTGAAATTATTAGATACATAATTAAAAAAGTGAACAAAATAATTTTAATAATGATTTTTTACTTATATATATTTTTTAATTTTTATATATTTTTAATATAATTAATTATATTATAATTATTATAAAATTATAAATTTTTTTCTAAAATTGGGGCCTCCCCAAATTAGAGGCCTAAAGCCATTGCTTGGGTGGCTTCACCCAAGGGCCGGCACTGGCTTTACCATCTGACTTTATTCTCTCACAACAATCCATAAAATTACTTTCCACAAGACAAACTAAGCTTTTGACAATGGGAAGCATATTTCCTGAATTTATTTTATTCAGCATGTAAACACTTAAACTGTGAAATGGGACATAAAAGAAGGAATACCTCTTTTGGTTTCACTTATCTAAAATAAAATGTGCCAATGTCTGTACACTCAACAAATAACAAATTGACAGCATTCACAATACTTGTTTAAATGTCTCAAAACAACAAAAGTTGCATCAACAACTTTGACATCAATTCTTATTTCTAAAGAGGGACACAAGGATGATTTACAGTAGTAAATCTTTAAAGATATCTATATGAGCAACATAAGGCCTTAAAACATCACAGTTGTTAAACACTACAACACGATAAGGAAATGGATAATGTTGATAACAGGAAAACAATAAAACAGACCATACTCAAAGCATGGAATATCAAGAAAAATTACAAAACTAATAAAATGCCTATAAAGATAATCTTCTAAAAATAAAAAAAAATGTCGTGTCAAAAAAAATCTTGACTTATACTGCACTTAATAGTATAACATCTAATCTTCAATTCCAAGAGGAAAAAAAGATGAAATCAGAGGTCATCATCATCTAAATATAGCAGGCTTTTATTGTTTATATATGTATATATATAAAAACAATATCATCATGCCAAATAGTAAACTAATAGAACAAGAGAACATGGTTAGAACAAACAAACTACTATACTTCTATTTTTCAACCAAAGTTTATGATACTTGTATCAACAAATAGATTCAATCAGGTAGAAAATGAGTATGATCAAAAGAAGAGCAAATTGTGAGAAATAGACGTCAGAGTAACCGCACTTCAAAAATGACCTAACATATAATTTTAACTGTTTGTAGACAATTTTTGGGTCGACTTGACAACAATACCCTTTAGACCAATTAATCCAAATGAAGGAGGGGGGCGTCTCGGTCTCTTTCTCCTCTCCCGCCATTCAGATTAAAATTCTAAAATTAAATCTCGATTTAGTTATCCCTCCGTCCAGCTCTCCAAGGCCATTTGGGTATATATCTGGCCGTCTAGCTGTCGCCATCGAGGTCTATATCGCCAGCGAACTTTCTGAGGTTCCCAAAGTGCGGAGATGGAATCAAGGTATGTGTTATGACTTCTTGGTTTTATTTATGGTTATTCATAGAACGCAATAGCTGATGGGTAAATTGTATGAGTTTCGAAACTGAAATCTGACTAGCAGTAGCGAAAATCAATCAGTTTATAGCTGATGCGTGAATATTTGTTAGGCATCGTGTCACTGGATATTAGAGTGTGTGATTGGATATTATGAATCTTAACTTGTTTAATGGGTAAATTATATGAGTCTGGAAACCTAAATCTGACTGCGAGTAGCGAAATCAATCAGTTTATAGTCGATGCGGGAATAGTTGTTATGTATTGCGTCACTGGATATTAAGGTCTATGACTGGATTCTGGATATCAGTAATCGTAACTTGCTTATTTGGCATTAGGTGCCTGAATATAACGTGACTGAATATTTGTTGAGCATTGCGTGACTTGTCTGTAGGCATTACGTGACTGAATAATGCATGGTTGGATATTACGTAATACTCAGTCACGTAATGGCTACAAATAAGTCACGCAATGCTCAACAAATATTCGGTCACGTTATATTCAGGCACCTACAAACGTTATGCCAACATAATTCTGGCCACCGATCCACGTACTGTCCCAACGTCCCGCAATACATAACAACAGGTCACCATATACATACAATCTACTCACGCAATGTCCTGCATGAAGATTTGCATTACACAATTCACGCAGAGCGTATAACCCAGTCTCACAATGGCTAATAGTACTTCACGCAATGCCTAACATCCACTCACGCAGTTATTATGCATAATACTATAACTTAAACGAATATAAGACGTAACCATAAGAAAATATATGCTCAAAGAAAATTTCATAAAATTTCATTAATATTAGGATTCTCCGAAATACAAGAGAAAGGAAATGATGCAAAACACTTTATTTTCCATCGTCTCCTTCTCCTTCCTCTCACTGTATTTCCTCTTTCTTCCTCCTGTACTCCCTCCGCCCTCCGCCATCTGTACTCCCTCATTGCTCTTTCTATACTCCATCTTCCTCAACCTAACTGCGTGAGGGGAAGAGGGAGTACAGGAAGAGGAAGAAGGAGTACAAGAAGAGGAGGAGGGTATACAGGCGCAGGGCGGAATGAGGTTGCCCCTTCGCCAATATCCTGGGTTAGATCCGCGGAAGCCTGTAGACTTTCTAAATTATCCTAGATTGTTTAAGATAATTGATTAAAATGCTTACTGGTTCCCTGTATTTATAGGCATGAATGATGACTCTTCGTTTTCTACACCCATATCCCCATTTAAGTGCAATTAATGGGGGCGGCACCTGTTCGGCCTAGCGTTTCATCTCCCTATCTGTATCTACCTCTTTAAACCAAAAGTCAGGCCAAACATCATAACAGGCCGAACAGGTACAGCCCCCCCAATGCAGCCCCCCATAATTGCACTTATACGGGGATATGTGTGTGGCAAACGAAGAGTCAACATTGATGCCTATAAATAAAGGGAACCAGTAACCATTTGAGTCAAATTCAATTATCTTAACATTCTCAGATAATTGAAAATGGAGTCCAGAAAAGGTACAGAAGAGAATGGTCACAGGGGGGTAGCCTCCAATGAGGATGTGAGGGCCCTGGTGGACAAGCTGGAGGCATTCGAGCAGGAGGTGCGAGTCCTCTTTGACATTTTGATGGATAGGGCTCATGACCTGAAGTGTTCCATCCTATTCAATGAGAAGGCGTTGGCTGAGATTGATGAAAAAGTAGATGAAATTAGGAAGAAATGAACTACGGTTCATTTTTTTTTTGTTTTGTAATATCTTCGTTGTCGCATTCTGATTAATGAAAAAACATTTTAGAATTTTTCTCTCATGTTGCGAGTGCTGGTTTTGAAATATTGCGTCACTGGTTTAGACATAGTTCGTGACATGTTGTTAAGTATTGCGTGACATTAGTCAATTACGTGACTGTTTATGTTAGCATGAGTGAGTGGATATCACGCATTGAGTGACTTAGTATTAGGTATTGCGAGACTGGTGCTACTAGACTTGAGTTATTCACCGGTTGTATTTAGCATGTTGTTCACTACTTTTCAGGGTTTGCGTGACTGGTTTTTTAGAATTGTACCTGTTTGCCCAATACCATTGATTGACTTATTCTTAGGGTTCAGCGAGACAAGGCATGTTCGTGACTGACTTGTTCAATTTATCTCGTTTTGATGCTTTTGGTCACGAGTATTTGGGCATCGCGTGATTGGTTTTTTATATATAGCGTGACTTGTTTTTGTATATAGCGTGACATGTTGTAATGCGTGACGGACTTGTGCAATTTATCTTGTTTTGATGCTTTTGGTCACGAGTATTTGGCATTGCGTGACTGGTTTTTATATATAGCGTGACTGGTTTTTATATATAGCATGACCAAAAGTAATGCGTGACTGACTTGTGCAATTTATGTCGTTTTGATGCTTTTGGTCACGAGTATTTGGGCATTACATGATTGGTTTTTTATATATAGCGTGACTGGTTTTTATGTATAGCGTGACATGTTGTATTGCGTGACTGACTTGTGCAATTTATCTCGTTTTGATGCTTTTGGTCACGAGTATTTGGGCATTGCGTGATTGGTTTTTTATATATAGCGTGACTGGTTTTTATGTATACCATGACATGTTGTATTGCGTGACTGACTTGTGCAATTTATCTCGTTTTGATACTTTTGGTCACGAGTATTTGGGCATTGCGTGATTGGTTTTTTATATATAGCGTGACTGGTTTTTATATATAGCGTGACATGATGTATTGCGTGACTGACTTGTGCAATGCACATCTTGTAACGAGGCTTACGTTAATTGGTTTTTAGGCGTGGCATGAATGTGTATTATACATTGCAACACTTATTCTGTTAAATTTCATCCGTCGGCCAAATGTGACTTAGGCATTGCGTAAGTTGTTTTTTTTTTTGTTGCATTATTGGGAACTTATGTTTAAAAAAAATTGACTGATTGTGACAATTATTTTTTGACAAATTTCAGCAGCATGCCAAATGTTAAGGTTATGATTACATACGGTGGTCAGTGGGTCGATGACATTTACAAGGGTGGTGATACACGAGTTAGGGTTGTTGGGAGTGATTTGTCATTATCAGGCCTAGTGAAGCTGGTTGAAGAAGTTGTCGGGGTCAACGCACAGAAGAATGAAATTGATCTACATGCATCGCTAAGACATGCTGCAGGGGTTTTCCGCAGAGTTATCAGGGATAATAAAGATGTAGCAAGTATTATGCGAGATGAGAGGGCAGTTGCTGTGTTTGTGACAGTTAAGGCAAGAAAGGGAAACGATATTCGACATGAACATGGTATCCAACATAGTCATCGCCTACAACAGAATGGTAATTATTCTGACATACCACAGCATGCATTTCTTAACATACAACCATGGCAATCACGTTTGACGTATCGTCAAGAGTTTGAGCAGGCCGGGACACACCTGAGGTGTTTGCAAATGATGTCTGCACAATTTCGATCAGAATGTGCATCGAATGAATTTCATGGTACACTGCAACAAACAAATCTATCAAATGGAAATTCAGTTGGTCAATCGCTGTTCGTAAAAGACACTGTGATGGCTGTTAGCGATGTCGATGCATCTGATGAGATTGAAGATGATGTTGAAGAGGATGACACGGCGGATACGCATGATGACTTGCACGATGCCTGTTTAGAGGATGAAGGGGGTGAGCACATTGACCTCCCTGCTTTCAATCGTGCAGATGGCAGCACAGGACATGCCACAACTGTTGCGTTAGAAGGGGTTCAGTTCGAAGACCATGCCACAACTGTTGCGTTAGAGGATGTTGAGGGTGCCGAGCCTATTAACGACGACGGCATCGCCCAAAGGAACGGCATTCGTTCGCCAGTGGACAGTGATGAAGAGAGGGTAAATACAGGGGTATCTCGTCAATGGGTCATTCCCGTGGTAGATATGATATCCTTCCAAACAGTTGCGACAGAGGAATCTGGAGCACACGTCGACCACTTATATCGCGGACAAGTGTTTCGATCGAAGTTCGATTTGAAACGTGTTTTGAGCATGTTGGCAATAAAAGAGCATTTTGAGGTAAGAGTTAAAAAGTCATGCCACTCTCGTTTTGAGGTGGGTTGTAAGGAGAAGGCATGCAAGTTTGCTTTGCATGCAACGAAGTTGACTGAGGGAGATTACTGGCAAATTCGGAAGTTGCATAAGGTACACACGTGTACTGCTGATGTTTTGCAAAGTGGATACCGAACTGCGAGCGCTAGGGTTATTGGTGAGCTTATCTCGACCAGGCTGCAAGGAAATTATGCTACCCCATTGAAACCTAAGGAAATAATGGAAGAGATGAATCGCACGTGGGGATTGCAATGCCTTTATGGAAAGGCATGGCAAGCGAAGCAGTATGCTGAAAATCTTGTGTTTGGTCCCCCGGAAGAGTCATTCCAACTCATCCCTTCATATTTCCACATGTTGGAACGTGAAAACCCCGGTACGCTCACGAATGTCGCTATAGATCGGGAACGCCGATTCAAATATTGCTTCTGGGCGTACGGGTCATGTATCCAGGGGTTTCGTTCTGTAATGCGGCCCGTACTTGCTATCGATGCCACACATCTAAAAGGTAGATTCAAGGGTATTTTGTTTGTTGCGGTTTGCAAAGATGCGAACGAGCAGATATATCCAGTTGCATTCGGCATTGGCAATGTCGAGGACGAAGAGTCTTGGTCGTGGTTTCTTAACCAATTGCGTCGTGCAATTGGTTGTCCCGAAAACCACATGTTAATTTCTGACCAGCATCTTGCGATTAAAAAGGCAGTTGAGAATGTGTACAACGACGCGCATCACGGTCTATGCAGTTACCACTTAGGGAAAAACATTAAAAACCTGTTCAAGCGCACCGATGTTAATACCATCTTCACATTGGCTGCAAACTGCTATAGGCTGTCCGATTTTACCAGACACATGACTGAGCTGGAACAGATTTGCAAACCTGCTTATGACCGCCTGATGAGAATAGGACCTGATAGATGGGCACGTGCACGGTCACCGGCAAGGCGATACAAGCTGATGACATCCAACATTGCGGAGTGTATTAACTGCTGCCTCAGGCATGCAAGGAAAATGCCAATAACCGTCTTGATCGAGTGCATCAGAGGCATGTTCCAACGTTGGTTCCATGACCGGCACAACGAGGCATTGAATATGACCACGCCACTCAGCCCTTGGGCTACCGATCTGTTGAACAAACGGTTGAATGCAGCATGTCATTTCCCCATCCAACCAATCGATCTGGTGGAGTTCCAAGTTATAGGCGGGAATACGGACGCAGTCGTCAACCTATGCACGAAGACTTGTTCATGCGGTGAGTTCCAGAGTGATCTACTCCCCTACACGCATGCAATGGCGGCAATAAGGTGTGAATAATCATGTTTTCTTTTCTTAGTTAGGGTATTGCTCATTGAATTTTTTGCATGTTTACATTGTTCCCCAACTGAGATTTCATTGCCTTCGCAGTAAGTGCAATCGTTCACCCATTGAATTCTGCTCGCACTATTACACGACTAGCTCTCGGGTGAAGGCATATTCAGTTCCCATTCGCCCAGTTGGCCATCCCAGTGAATGGGACGTCCCCCATGAGGTTAAAGAAATTGTCGTTCTGCCACCAACATGTCGAGGTCAAACGGGGAGACCTAGGAGGAAAAGGATTCCGTCGGCTGGGGAAGGCATTCGCCAACGTAGATGTTCATAATGCAAGAGCTATGGTCATAATAGACAAAATTGCCGGACGCCGTTTACAGGTCCATCCACACCCGGGGAAACATCATATGCTCATCCTCCGGATGGACGACGACGACGACGACGGAAGGCATGTTCAATATGCAGACAACCCGGGCACACACGAAACGCCTGTCCATTGCGGATAACAAACAGTGATAACATTACAGATGTCGTACCTGAAGATTGTGGAACTTCACACCTCAGTTGTTAGGGTTTCGTTCGAACTGGTTCGAAATGGCCAGACATTTCCATTGAATAATGATATTTGAATTTGAGTTTGCCAGCGTCTGGAGGTGATAAGATGATACTGTCGGATCATCAAATGCCTTGTACTCCGTCATAATTGATGATAATTTCTGTCTCTTTGTAAACAATCAAATTCTTATTTGAAATATACCAATAATACTCATAATTATAATTACATTTGAAATAGAGCATGCAGTCAAAAAAGTCATCATGATGGTGGTGCGAATTGAGAGCGAACTAGATCCTCCAACTGTTGTTGGCGCTGCATCAGCTCACGATTCTGCCCCTCCAACAATTCTAGTCTAGCATTCAACCTTGCGTCCATTGTTTCCATAAATGAAAGGAGACGAGCGACTGCTGGATCAACATCGATTGGCTCGTTCCTAACCCATGTGTTGTTCCTGAACTCAAAACCTAGCTGTTTAATACTGTGCTCATTGATGTGATCGAACAAAGCATGGTTTCTTGGTGGATCACAACGGCTGTCGACATTGAAGTAGTCTATTATCTCACTGATCAACATGCCGTAATGCAGGTTTCTGTTAAGACCGTCAATTGTCAGGAGCATGTCATCCATTATGAATTTAACAAGGTCGATACGGCGGGACAATTTGATGTTATTTAAGAACCAGAGCCCCTCTGTCCTGATATTCACATACATCGCTTGGCGAGGACGGATAGTGTGAGCGATGATGAGATGCAAGACTTGATCAAAGAAAGACATCCTTCTCCAATTAGGACTTTCACTCTGTCTTGAAGGAGGGCGGATAAATGCGGACACAAGGTTCCCACCGCCACTGACACGGCACAGATCTGATTGCATCGAAGTCAGGTGAAAGACGCGTTCTATCAATTCGAGCGTAACAACGATACGTTGTCCCATGACGTGAGTGACAAACGAATCGTCATGGTGCACAGCCCTAGATGTTTCCGACTCCGCATATTTTTGTCTTGCATTGAAGTAAAAAATCCGGACCAAATTCTCGTAGTATGGCCTCTTCAGTTGTAAGTATCGTGTCCATCTTAAATTTTCAAAGTTCGCAATGTATGGGAAATCGATTGACCTTAAATAATCAAAGTCAATTATACGCCCGGGCATGACCTTTCTTTTGGCCTATTTGGCGTTGAATTTCGCCGCGTGCGACGGATGGGTGAAATTTTGTAAAAAAGAACTGACTGCCGATCCGGACGATGTTTCCGTATCACCGGCGTCGCCTTCACCACTGCTTGAAGTCACCTTTGTGCGTTTGCTTCTGTGACTCATCTTAGATATCTCCGAAGTTAGGATATTTAGAACTTGAAACAACAACTCTAATGCGGTTCCAATAACCGAACAACTCGATATCAACTAATAATATCAATTGACGATTCCATACTAACCACACACGCGATATTATACATCACTGACGCGATATGGATCAACTAGTCACGCAGCTCCATAACAACCACTAACGCAACTCCAGTTTTCCAGTCACGCGATTCCCATGACAAGTGACGCGACCGCAGATCACTGACGCGATATGGATCAACTAGTCACGCAGCTCCATAACAACCACTAACGCAACTCCAGTTGTCCAGTCACGCGATTCCCATGACAAGTGACGCGACCGCAGATCACTGACGCGATATGGATCAACTAGTCACGCAGCTCCATAACAACCACTAACGCAACTCCAATTTTCCAGTCACGCGATTCCCATGACAAGTGACGCGACCGCAGATCACTAACGCGATATGGATCAACTAGTCACGCAGCTCCATAACAACCACTAACGCAACTCCAGTTTTCCAGTCACGCGATTCCCATGACAAGTGATGCGACCGCAGATCACTGACGCGATATGGATCAACTAGTCACGCAGCTCCATAACAACCACTAACGCAACTCCAGTTTTTCAGTCACGCGATTCCCACAACTAAGGGGGGGTTGGCACATGTGGAGGCAATCACGATGCCATGTAAATACTGTAATAGACTAAGAGTAAGAGACTTAACGATGCGAATAAGAAACAAAGGAAAGAAGAAACAATGTTGTTCTTATTGCAGCCGTATGAGTATAATAGCAATGAATACATAATTGTTCTTGTTGTTAATTGAAACAATAAAGAATACAAAGAATAATATGTAAATGATAGAACAAAGAATAATATGGACATGATACGGAACAATGTTATTTGCAGATTGAAAAAGAATAAACAAATAAAAAAATTTAACAACCCGAGCTGTTTGCAAAAATCTCTATGGCAAACTTATTTCGAATGCCTTCTATGGCGTTTGCCTTCAGCGCTGGAGGATCCGACTGGATGAACCACTCCAACAAGGCGATAACCCAATCCCCGCAGCTCACTAAATCTTTCTGGACCGGGGTCTTTGCTCTTAATTTATACCTCATTGGCGTCAAAGGTCGCGTTTGACGACGCGATTTGGTAAAGTACCCCGATTGGTGGCATATAATGGGAAACAATGATGTTAGTGGACTCATCTGCTGATCACGCAAGCCAGACTTATGTGCGTCGTCCCGACCGTACGATGTGTCCACTAACATCATAGACCAACTTCGCAAGTTGATGTGCACTACCACCCAGTGTCCGTCAAAATAGCACGGTGCGAGAATTGAGTCAACCTTATCCCAGGCCAAACCCCATGGAGGACTGAAACCCCTTGCATAGTCCAGCAGATGGCCTGGAATTACCGCCTCACTCGGGTTGAATGCCTTATCGTTGGGGGAAGGCTCCATTTCTTTGCTCAGCCCCAGCAAAATAAGCTGCCAATTACGTTACGCACAATAGTTAAATAAATAAAACTAACAAATACACAGACCTTACATTTGAATAATTACAACTCACTAAAATATGATATACGTACGTAGAATGTGGTGTCAACGATGCATATTCTGCTCTTGTAGTGTTGTGGATGGTGCTCGCGTGCCCGCTTACACAACACACTGATGCATGCATCAATATGTTGGGTGTCCATCAACTCTGTCGACGTCTCCAATCGCCGAAAAAAATCAGGGCCCTCCTGTCCTTCGATGCCCATAATGTTAACCCTGCATATTTTTTTCATAATAACACCAATGTCAAAAGACAATGAAATGAATACACTAGAACCATAAAGACATAAGGCTTGATCGTTTACCTGGCTTGATCGTTTTTCATGAAGGCCTCATATCTGGCCTTCAATTCGTCCTTCGATTTTCGCTGGATCAACAGTGGGTTAACGTACGGGCTTCGAAAGTATTTGCTGGCTAAGTTCACACGTGCATCTGCGGGCTCAGGTTGAGGTGGAGCCTCCGTAAATACAGGTGTGATCTCACCTTGCCATACCACTAATTCTGTGGCCTCTAGTTGAGTTGGGACAGCAGCAGGAGCTTGACACAGGGAAGCTGTGGCTCCACTAATTGCACGAGCAGGTATGTCATGAGGAAGCTGGGTTGCCTCTGCTGGGGATGGGATAGCCACAGGGGACATTTGAGCCGATGCAATTGACTGATTTATCGCACCCGCATCCTCAACATCAACCCCAATCCCACTGCCATCTTTCTCGCGCGCACCATCATCTTCACCCATAAATCGAGCCTGAACGATTCAAAAAATCAAACACATTAGAACACTGTATACATCATAAATGTTATAACCCATACTGAGAAAAACATAAACGTGCATACCTCAAAATGGTCGATCAGCCGACCAACAATCCGATCCTCCGCCCCTTGCATTGACTTCTCGATATGCTGATGCAGTGGCTGGATCTCCAACTGCATTGCCTGCTGGATCTCCAACTGTATTGCCTGCATCTGCATCTGCATATCAGTCTTCAAGGACTGGAGGTCTTTCTTCCACTGTGTCCGCATCCATTGCAGCTCTCGCTTAATGCTCATAGTCTTTTGCGGACGCAGTGGTGGGTTGCGCGCCTCAACAGATGGGGAAGCAGCAGAAGCAGGAGGAGGTGCAGCATGATGGGCAGCATGAAGACACGGAGGAGGAGAATCAGGGGCCTCAGCAGCACTGAAATGGGGAGGAACCTCCTCGTCAACGCGGCGTCTCCGCTTAACGCCTCGTGCTGCCCTACTTTTATCTTTGCGGTCCATTATCCTCTTCCTTTGCTGGGGACCGAATTCTGGCCGACCTTCCAACTTCCATAACGGAACGTATTGCTGCCCCTCGGAGATGTTGACCTCAATGTCGGCCCAGTACGCGATCAACATCTCTTCTGCAGTTGCCTCCAACGTCCTCAGCGCGCACAACTGCACCAAAACATGAATTACCATTAGGTATAACCCTCGCTAGCCTATGTCAATCAAAATTAAATTTTATTAAATAAAAAAATATGGTTTATTTACTCACCTTCCCTTCTTCCTCTAGATTTGCAATGCTGGCGTGGAAGCCTACAGGCCTTTCGTCACATTGCCATTTTAGCATTCTTGGCCAAACCTGTCCCGACTCGCGCTGCCTTCCAAATAGGCTTCGGATTACAGGAATTGCTTCCAACGCCCAAAACTGCACATCAAACGTAAAACATTTTTTACTCACCTCCAAAATTCTTATGCGAAAAGATTTAACCTCTTTAAATCTTATGTGACAAGAATAATGATAAACAGTGTATGGCACACTACCTGAAACACCCAAATAAATCCGTAGATGTGGTAGCGACTTTTCTCCGCTACTCCTGCAGTAGGAGGTTCGAAGCCCCTCATCATGTAATCTACGGTCAAACTCCAAACATAAGTGCCCCATGGGAATGCGTTCCACTCCTCAATGTTCTCCACAAGCGACGGCAACCATGGAACCACTGATCGTCTGTAGTCTTGACCGAATAAAACATTTTGGGCAATCAAGACGAGGGCCATCTTCGTCGCATCTCCCTCCTGCTGAAACTGGCCTCTCTTGAATGTATCTAAAACTTTTTGAATCTTCACCTCGTTCCCCTCTCCCCAGTAACGCAGGTGAATTCCTCCAGGGACGGCCTCGTATCGATTGACAATAAGGCCCGGTATGGCACCAAACTTAAGCCCTGTCACGAGGCAGAACTCCCTTTTTGAGAATCGGGCCTTTGTTCTCCCTATGGCGAACCATAGCTCGCCCTCGATGGCGGCCTGTTCATTTATTCTGCGCAGCATTAGGTTGTGCACGAGACTGACGCAGAATAAATTCTTATCAGCTTCGACCTCCATCATGTGCCCAAAGCACGTTCCCTTCAACTTCTCCAACTCGTTCACTTTGGACATCATCTCCCGTATCATATGAAGCTGCTGCCACTTGCAGTGGATGTTAATGCCCGCGTTGAACCCCCACTGCTGCCTCGGCACACAAAGCATAGATTCTACATTATCATGCTCTGTTCCTGTGCTGGCCATCTGCAACATACAACAGATCACCTTCCATTTAGTCATGTTAATTCCATCATTGTAGATTAACATAAAAACAATAGGCATTTATCAGAAATAGCCCTCCTCATAAGTTAACTCATAAAATAACCCTCTCCATACTTTTAACTATTTTTAGACAGCCCTGGACCAGCATAATTAATGCGAGTGCCGTGCATGGATTGTTAAGCAAATCAACATATACAAATTAAAGCATTACAGTTGATCCATAATAATACATAACGGTTCCAATTTCTTTCATGCAGTGCCATACGGATAAATTTCATGCAGTTATGACATTTGTGCCATTCAATATAAAATAAGTCACGCAATGACGTTTAATTAGTCACGCAATTAAGAACATTAATCACGCAACCATCTGTACACAAGTGACGCACCGATATAAACCCATCGACCATTCGCGCAATGTAAACCTTATTACAATCACGCACACCCTGACCCCATGCCATCTACTCGTGCTGTCACGCACTGACCTATCAGTATGTCACGCAAAGTTAAACTCTAATGCAATCACGCAAACCCTAACCCCATCCTATCCACTCGTGCTGTCACGCAATGTTAAACCCTAATGCAATCACACACACCCTTAGTGACCCCATGCCAAAATCCAGTCACGCAAAGCGGGTACGTAAGCCATCAGTCACCCTAAATGTCAATTCCTACCAAAGTGTCTGGACGCATACATATGAACCAGTCACGCGACGCCGGTCACCTTTCGACCCCATCAACACCAACAATACCACATTCACCTCGCTATTCAACCATTTCAAACGACAACCAATATCAATATGAACAACCAATATGTATAGGTTTATGCTCAAAAACCAAAACCCTAAACATGAAGAATAACCATTTCGTCACACGGTTCAAAATTTTAAAAAAAATAAAATACTTTCCTTAACTAAAATAAAATAAATATTATACCTTTCTCCTCGTACTGTCAACTTCCTCTCACTGCTGAGTATGTGAAGCACCTTTATCCTGATAACAACCACTCTAAAATGGTCCCACTGCGAAAATGCTCCGAACTTTGTCTGTCGACTAAGTATCGACAAAAGTTGACTTGCTTTGGAGGAAATGTACGGTCTGTCTCTGAGAACTGAGTGGTGGATCACATATAAACAGACTTTACCCGTTGCAACGTTTCGGGTTGAGGCGCGGACCCAAAAGGATGTGTCGGTTTCATTAAGGACATTTTCGTCCAAAGGTGACTTCTTGTGTCTAAAAACACTTAAAATTATAGAGAAGTCCATTCTCAGAAACGCCTTTTGGATTCCGCCTATAAAAAAAAGGTCGCCTAAAAAGAATCCCAACCTCATTGTCATTTTTATGCTTTATTCTTCCTGTAACAAAATAGAACAGATAATAAATAAAACAAATATGTAATATTATCATCATTAGTCGTTTAATAATCATATATGTTATATTATTATACCTTTGATGAATCACCATCAAAAAGTGCTCTCAATTGAGATGGCTATACTTCTTTATTTCTCTCATATACATCAACATCATTATCATCAAGAAGGTAACTGCTTGAGTCCAAACTACCAAGTGTTAGCTCTAGTTGTGGACATTTATTCCTTGTACGACCTTCTTTTTTGCAATTGCCATTTTTTCTTGGGTTTTTTTTTTCTTTTCAGTTTTAGCTCCAACTTTGCCCTTAACTTTCACTCTAGTAGGATCATGAACATGTTCTGTTAAATTAGAATTTCATCTGTATTGACTTTGTACATCTCTTCATATCGCCTTGTTAAACTAGCTATTTCACTCATTGCTTTGTTAAATGTCTCGACGAATTGAGAAGCGACATGACATAACCTATTACAGTGAGAGCTTAGAGAAGCGTACCGTAGCATTGTCTGGTACTTAGGATCAACAGGTGCATCATCTTTGGCATTTTTTGTCCATCTTTTCATTATGAAATTCAAAGGGATCCTATTTAATTGCTTTAAAATCATCACATGAATGATATGTGGACATGGTATACTATTTGTTTCAAATTTAAGACATGAGCATTTTATATTTTCATCATCTACATGAAATTCCATACGTATTCACTCAGAAAGATCTCCATACTTTATCAAATGGTACACCCGTATAGATGGCTCATCATCGATGCGACATTCATGATAAAACAATTGTTGTGGACGCAATCTCATCTATAAACTTTTGAATGTTCTTCTTGTATAAACACTTGCAGCATGCTTTTCAATATCTTTAAAAATTTGGCTTAAAACTGGCTCCGTATAGATGGATATGCAATCTTCACCAATCTCACTATTTCGAATATTTTTAATTCCATCTTCAATTGCTCTAACAAACTCCAATAACGTCTTCCTCTCTTTTACAAGAGAAGCTATAAAAGAATTCAAACCTTCGCAACGTGATGTACTCGTAATTGTTCAAAAAAATGACCACTCAATTATGATTGGGCCCACATATGCTTCTTTTTATACATCTCATCTATCCATTGATGTCCTTTTAATGTAAACTTTTTTACCATCTCTTTCCATTATCTTTCAAACTTATCAATCGTCTACCAAGATTTCATACAAGCTTTAAAATTCTAAACAAATCCAGGTAGTGATATGTTTGCTTGGGCATTACGAGCAAGGTGCCAAGAGCATAACCTGTGCTGTACTCGAGGGAACACCATTTTCAATGCCTTTCTCATAGCTCAATCCCTATCAATAACCACAGATATTGGCTTTTTGTTTTTCATACATTCTAAAAATGAGGTCAAAGCCCAAATATAGCTTTCAACATATTCATTTGTGAGCAATGTTAATGCAAAAATGGTGGTCATACCAATGAAAACCAAAAGAGGCAAATTAAATGTGTTTTTCTTATAAGTTGTGTCAAATGCCAAAACATCACCGAAACAAGCATAATTTGATCTTGATATAGAATCAGCCTAAAATAAATTCTTCAGTTTGTTATCATCATAAGTCATGTGCTTCATGTAGAATCCATTATCTATTTCTTTTTTCACTCCAAAATATAACAGCTTCACTTGAACATCACCATCATTAAGTTCAGCATGTTTTTCGATTGCCATACGATTATTGTTGGCTCTATTAGTTTTTGATGATTATAAAACATTCCCATCCTTGTGTGTTTAACATTTCTATCCAAGTGTGCAGAACAAAAAGTTTATAAAGAAACAATAACTCAATCTTCCTAATGAGCACTTAAAAAGAGGATATGAATAAGGAACAAGATTGATCAACATAAAAGAAGCTCCCTGGTTGAATAATGAAGAACATTGATTGGCCAAAATTCAAATTGGAGAAGTGGCAAGCTGAAGCATATTGAGAAACAGAATCAACTTAGCTGATCAAGTAAATGAGTTAGTCGACTAAGTGCTCTCTACCAAAATCTGTGACCAAGACAGAACCAACTCAGTGGACCAAAGAAAAATGTTAGTCGACTAAGAGCTCTCTGTTTGCAACTTGCACAAGACCACTACAAGACAGATTAACGGCTAGAACCTACCCCAAACTGTTTCTAACGATCACAAACTACCCAACAACCATCAGACATGCTTCTCCAAGTATAAAAGGAACCTCAAATGGCTAGGAATCAACTTTTGGAAGCTTTTTGAGAGATTTCAACATATTCAAGCCTAGAAAAAGCAGAAAACTCAGAAATTCTATTTGTACTTCACTGCATTCCAACGCCAATCTTTTGTGTCTGTATTCTGTACTTAATTTTGTACCATCTAGATCAACTTACGATCATAGGTACTTTCTTTTACACTTATTCTTGTATTCTTAGAGTGAGGGATTCACTCTAAGTGATTATTTCAAGGTAGGTTAGCTTGAAAGAGTTAAGGTTCTAACTTAGCCTTAAAAAGTTAGGTGTTGGGTTTTGGTTGAGCCCTTGAAAAACCATTGTTGTAGGTTATGGTTGAGCCTTTGAAAAACCACTTTGGGGTTTTAGTTGAGCCCGTGAAAAACTAGTATAAAGTTTATCGCTAAGCTTGGTAAAAGCCATTGTAAAAGTGTAACAATTCGTACCTTCGTTGGACATAAATAAGATTTTATTGATCAAACAAGTGATCATTTAATGTGAATTGGCGTGCTAAGAAACGCTCAAGAATAAATTGTTTCGCACGCGCAGAAGTAGTAATTAAATAATAATATTTTAGTTGGAGATGAATTAGTGAGCTAAAGGATGATTCGGAAATAAACCGACACATAATAATGTGTTTCGGGACCAAAGAAGACAAGTGAAAATTTTTAGAATAAAATAATATTTTATTTAATAAAATAATATTAAAATATTAATATTTTATATAATGTCAAAAATTAGTCATGAAAATGGAAATATGACTAATTTAAGTGGGAGAGAAGAAATAAAGAATAATTTTGAAGGAAAACGGAGAAAAACGTGAGACGTGATTTTTATTGAGTAGACGCGGTAAGGAAATATTTAAATATTATGATGATACCGCGTTGAAATTTAATTTCAATATTTTGGTTATACACGTGTAAGAGAAGGAAAATATATAAAAATTAGAATTTTTACACGTGTTGGAAGAATTAATTTTAAATTATGGAAAGTTTGAGGGAGGTATGTCAAATAAAATGTAATTAAAGAACTATGTGTAAATTTCATTTGTTTGAAGAAATAAAAATAAAATGATGATAAATGAGTGATAAAATAATGAAGACAAGGATGTTAACAAGTCAAATAATATTTTTATGTGCATGAATAGTCATGTGAAAACAAGAAATGAAATGAAGAAAAGTCAAAATAATTTTGGTGTGAATGCATGCTCACATGAAGACAAGAATAGAAAGAAGACAAGAAAAATAAAAATGAAATGAGAGTTTGATGTGAGGGGCCGACCATGCAAGATGGAAAATGAAACAAAGAAGAAAAGACAAGTAAAATAAAAGAGAAAAAATAAAAGAAGCATGGGGCCGATCATTGAATGAAAGAAGTAAAGAAAAAACAAAGGAAAGCAAGTGCTAAGTCAAAGGAAGGGAAAGAAGATAAAATAAATGAAAGAAATGAGAAAGAAGATGAGAGAAGGGTCTAGAAGATGAGGTTAGCAAAGAGAGAAATAAAGAGAAGGAAAGGCAGTTGAGAAAGACAGAGAAAATAGAGAGAAAAAAGAGAGAGAAAGAATAGTGGAAGAGCCAAGTTAAGGGGGGACTGATTTCAGTCAATTTAAAGAGGAAAAAAAGGGTGATTTTGCTACAGTTTTAAGGAAGGAAGAAAGCTGAAATTCAGCAGTCTTTAAAGAGGTATGAAATTGATTTTTTTTTAGCTAATTGCTATCCGAATCTTTGTGAATTTTATGGCTGAAAATTGAGTTAAAAGTCTGCTGTTTTGGGGGTTGCATAGTGCAGTTTTGGTTGCTGGAAATTGGTGCAGAAAATTGAGTGGTTATGCTGCCAATTTAGTGCAAAAAATTAGAGTAGAAATTGTTTCCAAATAGTGCAAAAAATTAGAGCTATTTTGCTGCCATTCAAGGAGGAAAAATGAGCAGCTTTAGTTGCTGATTTTTGAAGCTAAAAAGGAGCTGAAAATGGCAACCAAGAAGAGGGAGGAAATGAGGTTTTAGTGACCAATTTTGAGAGGAAGAAAAAGAGGAGAAAGGAGGAGGAACAGTAGGGCTGCCACCACCGGCGGTGGCGGAAGAGGGCTGCCACGGTGATAAGGCCACGGCTGGAGGAAGAAAGAAAAAGAAAAAGACGTGGAAGAGGAAAAAAGAAAAAGAAAAAGAAAAGAAAAAAAAAGAAAGTGGGACAAATAAGAAAAATAAAATTGGGCAAGGCCCAATGAAGAAATAAAAATGAGGTAAGGCCCAAGCGGAAAATAAAAATGGGCTTAGCCCAATAGGAAAATCGGAGAGGCTCATGGACAATGTCTAATAGTTTGGAGGAAAAGAAAAGGCCCAAGCCCAAATGGTATGTCACGACCCGGAACCACCATCGAGTTTGTGACAACCGCCGCGATTTCTCGATATGCACTTATCCCCCGAGTACCATATCGAGACCTCGCAAGGCTCTCGTACTAGTCTTTCCAACCCCCTTGTGAGTTTCTATTTATTAATTTCATACTTTAAAACATTTCATCCAATTTCAGACCAAAACAGGAAAAAAGACAAAATTTACTACACAGGGGCGTTTCGGTCATTTTTCGTTGAAAATTTCAAAATTTGAAAAAATGTTGCTCATGCGTCAAGATCTCATAATTTGCAGTCGAAATTGAAATCGGATATCTAAAACATGAAATTTAAGTAAAATTACATTTAATGGAATAAAATAATAATATTCCATAAAATAAAATATTTTCTTATAAAACAATTTTTATATAGATATTCGGATAAAATTTTTACAGCGTAAAAACAAAATATATTATTACATACAGTAAAGCATTTAACTAAAGTATAAGATTTAATTTAGAATGCAAAGTGGGCCCAAAATATACATAACTATGTACCTTTATGTATGCTAAGGACGCGGCTTCAATCGAGCCTCTATATGCACTTCAACTGCCACCAAAATCTCGAGCCTGAAAGAGGAAGGAGAGGGTGGTGAGTTTTACAACCCAGTGAGTTAGATAACCACCATCCACGACATCTAAAGTCGAGTAGATGGAGACAATATAAATAAAACACAATGCTATCATGTAGTTGATAGCATCAATTTAATACGATTGTACAAATCAATATTATTTATCAAAATCCAAGGCTTATATTTTATTTATACAAAATCAGGCTTAAGCCAAATCTCATACTCGTGGACACTTGATCGGAGTGTCTAATCGAGTCCGCCAAGGCTATTAGAATTTCATAATTTTTCAAATACAGTAGAACCTTGGCGTTGGCTAAACTCATCTTCACGCGATGGTTTAACGTGAAGTGAATCGTAACATTACCTCGGGAGTTACCCTACTCGTCTCTACGACCGAGGTAACCGATAATAGGATTTTTCTGTGTTCCTCCTAAAGGCAGTCCACGGTAATCCTCACTGCAGTGTTTTACTACTCGTAATCCACCAAATTTCATATATAAAATTTCTCGAGTAACGTAGCATGGAAAATTTTCATTTAAATCTAGTCTATTAATACCACCAATAATTCATAAATATTTTTCATAGAAGCATTAAAATCATGCCATCATGCTACTATAATATCATAAGCCCCAAGTTCAATTTATTGCATAAATAGTACAATTCAATAATTAGGTCTCCATATACTCAGTGTAAATAAATTAATTTTTTTATTTAAAAATCATTATAAATTCAATTTATTTTTAAATCACATAACCAAATAAAACTACTTCAGATATTGAAAACGGTAAATTATCCACTCACCTCGTCACAAGAGTGCCCGATACTTCCGTTTTTAATTCCACTACACCGTTTTTCTCCGATGTCCGGGGGACCCACCACCTAGGCGATACGCATGACACGAATTTCAATAAATTGTGTCAATTTCTCATAATCAATTTCAGGTTCTACGTGATGCATGAAATGAGCTAAAAATGGTCTGGACAGTCGTTTATTCACGGTGTCCGACCGACTCGCCTACACGCGTCTAAATTGCTAAAATCCTCATTTTAATTCCGAATCGATTTTTTTCATTTTCTATACCTCAATTATATCCAATTGGACTTATTGTCCCTTAGTGTGATGCAAATTATCAGTCCTGGACTGAAATTACGATTTTACCCTTAACGGGTAAAAATTTTGATTTTTGCTCCGAAAATTCCCAAAATTTTTTCTCTAGCCATAATTCATCATAATTCAATTAATTACCACAAAATAGCATTAAAATCAGCAGCATTTCTCTCTCTAAAAATTCGGCATAGATGGGTTTTAATAGAAAAATCAAATTTTCTTGCTTGTTTTTACTATTTTTCATTTCTACACATTACTAAACTAATCGAAAACACTTCCTAGCTAATTAACTAACTAGATTCAAGCTCAATTCTCTCTCTTATCCATTTTTGACTTTTTAAAAGCCTTAAATAAAAAAATATTATTTTATTCATTTTTTAATATATTATTAATTCTTTTAAATCCTAGCCATCCATTTGTCTCCTAATCTTCACCACACACTTGTCTCTCTTATCCCTAGCCTTCAAGAAGATTCTGGACCATTCCAAAAAATTTTTTTTGGTGTAATTTTGTAAAATTACACTTTTGCCCCCGAAAAGTGCAAAATTACATTTTTACCCCAAAGATTGAAAAATTGTCACAAGGTATATTTTTCAATCCTCAAACTCATACCACACTCCAATTTATCAAATTTGATCTAAATTCTCTCGAAAAATCAAATTTGGTCCTCCAGTGGTAAAATTACCACTTTGCCCATATACTCCAAAATGTACCGGAATTGCATTTCCTTTCTACTTTTGAACCTCAAATTATATTTTAACTAGTCTAAATAATCAATCTAAATCAAATGGGATCAAAATCCTCTTTAAAAATTCTTTTTTTGACCTTTAGTGGTAAACTTACTATTTTACCCTTGTGTCTCAAAAATACCAAGAATTGCACTTTTTCCCTGCTAAACTTCATTTTATGTTCTAAAAATCATATTATATTTTATATAATCATTCTTGGTCATTAAAATCGAAATCTTTATTACAATTCTCCATTTTGTCCTGAAATTGAAGAATGATCGTTTTGTCCCTAATCGGTCAATTTTCTCGATTAACTCCAAACTGAACCTCGAACTCCGAATCACTATTTTAAGTCAATCCATGGGTTTTAGTTTTCTCAAATTCATCCTCCATTCTATGTTTAAACTGATCTAAGACTTATTTAACTTAACCCTACCTTTAGGGGCAATATTGTCATTTAACTTGTTTCCCGGGGCAATTCAATATACAAACATGTTGTCCAAAGCATGTGAATGACCTGTCACAGATAATTTAGGGTCAGGTGTTACAACACTAGCCCCCTTAAAATAAAATTTTGACCTCAAAATTTCATTAATCCTATTCCTCGAGAATAGAGCAATTGATCTTCGTCTTATATTTAACTTTCTCAGTTATCTCTTTTATAAGGAAATTTCTGATTCATTACCTCGATTTCTTTCAACTCGACTTACGTATTTCACGTATAGTTATCTTGATCCTTTAGAAATTTGATCATCAATAATTTCCTCAATAATGATTTCTTGCCTAGAGACATGCTCAGTGTCTCTATTCCTCTTATTAAATTTGAACCAAAATTTCTCTCCACTTATATCAATTTCAATCATTTCTTACACTTATGTATACATATACACCAATCACCATCATCACTTGATCATTCCTCAACATTCTTTTGACATCCATTCACTCATTCTCATCCTCACACATTATTATGTATCTTATAACATCATTTGCATATCACCTTCTTTCCGTACACATATTTTATGTAGGGGAAATTAATAGTCTCTATGATCCCCACATACCTCATTTTGACTTTACATTCATACAACTTAGATTTTCCTTAATCCTCTTAATGTCCACATTTAAATTCATCTCACATGGATTCATACTATGGATTTCATTTTCTTGACTATTTTTCCCAACAATTCCTTAAATCCATATAATTTTAACTTCCAATGAAAATTTTAATTATTGTGTTACTCACACAACTTATCGTACATCAATTTCAAACTTTGAACTTTTAAAGTTCATTCTTTACTTTAATTGGTCATATAATCATTTCTATGCACAAAGGTACGCATCGAAAAACTCACAATGCTCTCGAATAAGAAAACATCACATCAACACGTGGACCCACTTCCACGTAATAACATCTGGAAGCATCGCTTTCACCGCATTCTCATAGAATACTATGACAATCTCAATGATATTGACCGACATCGGAGCTATCAAGCGATCACAATCACATAAATCATTTGTGGCCTTGCCACGTATATCACAGACCATGGCCCAGCCATGTCTAACAGCCCATAGGTCACCCAAAAATGTTTCTAGATAGAGCTCACTTAGGCAAGAGGGTCACACTTAACCGATGTGACATCAGGCCTACTCTCGACGCTTTCGATTTATCAAAAATAGAGTATTTTTCGAATCCATAATAAGCTTCTCATATCTAATTTGCATATTATTCTTATATACTCCTCATGTACTCCATACCATTTTTATTCAATTGTTGTCTACTATGCACATACATTTTCTAATTCCATTGATACTTTAAGTTTTCGCTTTGACATGATTCACTGTATCTCACACAATATCATCAATTTCACTATTGATTCGTTATTCAAGATTTAAACCAATTTGAACATTATATATATCTCAAACAATTCCATATCACTGTCTTCATAACTCTTTAAATGATTTTCATTATCAGGGTTCACTTTCATTACCCCTTATTTCACTCTTTCTCATACACATATCATACTTTTCCCTTAATCAATTTATCAATTGTACTTGAAGTTGGCAAAATTCGAAACTAAGTTTTTCTTCTGTATTTTGCAACGTCAACATAAGTATTATTTTTAACTTATCATTTCTTCTTCATCACCACTTGGTTCTAGGCTTATTTTTGTCACGTTCATAGCAAAACTTCTCTTAAATACTTTCTCATTAGAAGTATTTATCTAGATCTTATGTCTTACAACCTGTGATTACCCAATTTATGATTTAGTCATTTGGCTCTTTAGCCAATTTCAAGACCACACTTATTATACTCGTCACATATGCTTTGAAATTTTCTCTCTTAAAGAATTTAAGCAACTTTGGGAACACTTAACCCTTTGTTTATTTCTCCATACTCCAAACATATTCTTTCTATAAGGACATATATTTGGTTACCAAAATATTCAAATACACACTTAACTATTCATGTTTCACTTTATCTTCAAGGATTCCCAGTATATCACTTAAACAATCTGGTGTTATTATCAATTCTTTTCATTCTACTAGGTTTAAAACCAAATTTAAAATTTTCATAACAATACTTCACATTATCTCTTTTGTTATGTCACCATTGTAACCTTTCATTCACATGTTTATCACTCAGCATTGATATTTCTCGTCACTATTTCATCATTTATCCAATTCTTCCTTTAATTTAATTTAGCCATTTTCAAACCTTAACTCTTGCTATCCCCTTTATTCTCTTAAAATCAGACTTCAATCAACTCATCATTGATCATACTATTCTTCAAAATAATGTACTTCAATGTGACCTTTTCGGTAACTTTTAAATTTTCTTTCCATTCACATGTCTATACATGTGAATCAATATAGGAATCTTTCGATTTACTCTTCATTTCCTTTTCAACACTTTTCTGTTGCACTTAAAATTCCAATTAACAACACTCTGTATTAAGCCAATGACTATTCTTTATCTTATGAGATTTACTTTCATATCACTCAAAATTTTACTTGTGCTGCTCCACCACAAGAGATTGTTAACATAAGGGTATTGAAAAATTAATGTTACCACATTATCACTTTTGGAATCCACTTAATCAGAACAAATCTTTTGCCTTTAGACTATTTTTCAACTATTGTTGTAACATGACTCCTTTTTAAATTTTACCCCTCAATTAACACAATTGATCTCCCATCTCAATTTCATGATCAATACCTCAATTTCATCTTATCCATACTATCTATTTTAATACGTCAAATTCACCCTTTCTCAGTGGATTTCTGAAATTTCCATAACATATTTCTGTTTCCTTTACAACGATAATATTTTGTAATTAATTCCTATCACCCTCAATCTCTAAATACTTGGGTCATAATTCAATCCTTGTTTACTCTTATCCAATACTCTACCATTTGTACTTTCATCAATAAATATCTTTAAATCCTCACACTCTTTATTTTATCTTAAAACATGCTTCCTAGGAAGTCACCCATCATAATATTACTCTTGCTCAAACACGCTTAACTTCGGAGTGCTTATGGGATCCGGTGCCTTAATACTGATATTATCACACCCCATTACTGTTTTTATTATTCATATTTAATTATCCTTCATATCATATAGCTCAGATAATTTATTCGCTTCTAGTATAAAAAAATCACAAGGCAATTTGTCCTTCTCAAATTCCTTCATTGACGATTTTGGCTTAAAATTTTAGATTGAAAGTCTATACAATTTCCTGCGTATAATCAGTGCTGCAGTCACTGACTATAAATAAGACTCTATGTTGACTCCATTACTCCAATGTTTGACTCCAAAATTCTCTCATTTAATCAATAAATAGCTCCTTTATATTCCAAATTTATCATTTCTCTAAAGGCGTATACTTGCCCATCAAAGTATTTAAACACGTACTCAACTTATCTCTCATTGATCCATATTTGGGTCAAATCATTATCTTATAATACCATGATATCATCTCCTCATTTCTACCATACTCAAATTTACAATTCTTAACTTAATCTCATTAAGTGGTGATCAAGTATGCCACTACGGCAGATATTCATTCTCAACACTTATATTACTAGTCTACCTCTGTGATACCAAAAGATTCTCATACTCATCTTGTCACTTAAACAACTACTTTATAACTCGTTCATATCATATAAAACAAAAGTCAACTTTTAACTCTTTTATACAAGTAGTGATCATTTCCCTTAGACTACATTCACTTAAAGCCAAGGTAGTAAAATTTCAACAAAACACTAACTATTTCTAGATTCATCATTGCCCTAGCTGTGGGCAATGCTTCCTAATGTGACCCTGTTGGCCACAACGAAAACATTGTAAGGGCTTCTTACACTGCCCGATATGGTACCTTCCGTAATTGTTGCATTTTACTCTATTCGAACCTCCAGTATTCTTTCTAGGAATAGTTATTGTAGATTTGCCGAATCTTGAAGGCCTTTGTTGGGGCTGTGGAATTGGAGGTCGGGAAGATGCCACTGAAGCCAAGGTAGTACTCTTTGAAGCAATTATGTCTCTGCCCCTTTTAATTGGCTGGCTAAGAGATATACTCGGATTTCTCCTTTTTGCAGTTCCAGCTCGCATTCTCTTATTTTCATTTGCAAGCTCCTCAGTTATTAAAGCCATATGCACCTCCCCTTCATGCTTGTTAGAAATAAAAACATCTGACATCGAGGGTGAAACAAGAGATAGAGGTGGGGGTACTGAAGAGACAGTTGGAGGAACTATAAAAGGAGCTCGACCAGTCTGAGCTTGGCCAGCAATAGCAGTAAAGAAGGCTGCTAATGCTTGAGCTACCTCAGGAGATATAGCAGGAATACTTATGGTTGGCGGAGGTTGTGGAGTTGTTTCAATATACTCAGCAGCAGGTGCTGCTCGAAAAGATGATGCAACCGACTCCTCTTCTACAGAATCTGACTGATTTCGTCTAGGACAGCCTCTTCCTCTTCCTACGACCCTCGGGAGAGGTGGACGCCCACGTCGAGGAGGCATACTTCTCTACAAGAAAGAATGGAACAAGTCTAAGTGACTTAATAGTCTATATGTAACTACATGCAACTGACTTTCTCAACCGGGGCTACACTAATATTGTAAATTTCTTTAAAACAACTTTCAAAACCACAAGCTTTAAAATCAAAAGCATTAAAAAAAAAAAAACTCAGCTCTGATACCAATAGAATTGTCACGACCCGGAACCACCATCGAGTCTATGACAATCGTCGCGATATCCCAATATGCACTCATCCCCCGAGTACCATATCGAGACCTCGCAAGGCTCTCGTACCAGTCTTTCCAACCCCCTTGTGAGTTTCTATTTATTAATTTCATACTTTAAAACGTTTCGTCCAATTTCAAATCAAAACAGGGAAAAAGATAAAATTTACTACACAGGGGCGTTTCGGTCATTTTTTGTCAAAAATTTTGAAATTTGGAAAAATGTTGCTCATGTGTCAAGATCTCATAATTTGTAGTCGAAATTGAAATCGGATATCTAAAACATGAAATTTGAGTAAAATTACATTTAATGGAATAAAATAATAATATTTCATAAAATAAAATATTTTCTTATAAAACAATTTTTATATAGATATCCGGATAAAATTTTTACAGCGTAAAAACAAAATATATTATTACATACAGTAAAGCATTTAACTGAAGTATAAGATTGAATTTACAATGCAAAGTGGGCCTAAAATATACATAACTATGTACCTTTATGTATGCTAAGGACGCGGCTTCAATCGAGCATCTATATGCACTTCGAGCGCCACCAAAATCTCGAGCCTAAAAAGGGAAGGAGAGGGTGGTGAGTTTTACAACCCGGTGAGTTAGATAACCACCATCCACGACATCTAAAGTCGAGTAGATGGAGACAATATAAATAAAACACAATGCTATAATGTAGTTGATAGCATCAATTTAATACGATTGTACAAATCAATATTATTTATCAAAATCCAAGGCTTATGTTTTATTTATACAAAATCAGGCTTAAGCCAAATCTCATACTCGTGGACACTTGATCGGAGTGTCTAATCAAGTCCGCCAAGGCTGTTAGAATTTCATAATTTTTCAAATACAGTCGATCCTTGGCGTTGGCTAAACTCATCTTCACGCGGTGGTTTAACATGAAGTGAATCGTAACATTACCTCGGGAGTTACCCTACTTGCCTCTACGACCGAGGTAACCGATAATAGGATTTTTTCGTGCTCCTCCTAAAGGCAGTCCATGGCAACCCTCACTGCAGTGTTTTACTACTCGTAATCCACCAAATTTCATATATAAAATTTCTCGAGTAATGTAGCATGGCAAATTTTCATTTAAATCCGGTCTATCAAGACCACCAATAATTCATAAATATTTTTCATAGAAGCATTAAAATCATGCCATCATGCTACTATAATATCATAAGCCCCAAGTTCAATTTATTGCATAAATAGCACAATTCAATAATTATGTCTCTATATACTCAGTGTAAATAAATCAATTTTTTTTCGATTTAAAAATCATTATAAATTCAATTTATTTTTAAATCACATAACAAAATAAAACTACTTCAGATATTGAAAACGGTAAATTATCCACTCACCTCGTCACAGGAGTGCCCGATACTCCCGTTTTTAATTCCACTATATCGTTTTTCTCCGACGTCCGGGGGACCCACCACCTAGGCGATACACATGACACGAATTTCAATAAATTATGTCAATTTCTCATAATCAATTTCAGGCTCTACGTGATGCATGAAATGAGCTAAAAATGGTCTGGACAGTCGTTTATTCACGGTGTCTGACCGACTCGCCTACACGCGTCTAAATTGTTAAAATCCTCATTTTAATTCCGAATCGATTTTTTTCACTTTCTATACCTCAATTATATCCAATTGGACTTATTGTCCCTCAGTGTGATGCAAATTATCAGTCTCTGACTGAAATTATGATTTTACCCCTAACGGGTAAAAATTTCGATTTTTGCTCCGAAAATTCCTAAAATTTTTTCTCTAGCCATAATTCATCATAATTCAATTAATTACCTCAAAATAGCATTAAAATCAGCAGCATTTCTCTCTCTAAAAATTCGGCATAAATGGGTTTTAAGAGAAAAATCAATTTTTCTTGCTTGTTTTTACTATTTTTCATTTCTACACATTACTAAACTAACCGAAAACACTTCCTAGCTAATTAACTAACTAGATTGAAGCTCAATTCTCTCTCCTCCATGTTCAACCAGCATAGGGTGATCATACCCACATGTCAAATTTGTATGGAAAATGAAAAACAAAGATTGGGTAATGGAAATCACTAAGAAAATTAAAGTTTTTTACTTTTTTCAAGCTTGATCACTTGTTTTTTCCCTTGTTTTCTCTTTAATCTTTTGCTAGGGTTTCAAGTTTTCTTCTTTCTCTTGTTGGCACGGTTTGAAGAAGATAAGGGCTGAATTTTTGACTTATTAAAAGCCTTAAATAAAAAAAATATTATTTTATTCATTTTTTTAATATATTATTAATTCTTTTAAATCCTAGCCATCCATTTGTCTCCTAATCTTCACCATACACTTGTCTCTCTTATCCCCAGCCTTCAAGAAGATTCTGGACCATTTCAAATTTTTTTTTGGTGTAATTTTATAAAATTACACTTTTGTCCCCGAAAAGTGTAAAATTATATTTTTGCCCCAAAGATTGAAAAATTACCACAAGACATATTTTTCACTCCTCAAACTCATACGACACTCCAATTTATCGAATTTGATCTAAATTCTCTCAAAAAATTAAATTTGATCCTCCGATGGTAAAATTACCATTTTGCCCCTATACTCCAAAATGTATTGGAATTGCATTTCCTTTCCACTTTTGAACCTCAAATTATATTTTAACTAGTCTAAATAATCAATCTAAATCAAATTGGGCCAAAATCCTCTTTAAAAATTCTCGTTTTGACCTTTAGTGGCAAACTTACTATTTTACCCTTGTGTCCCAAAAATACCGAGAATTGTACTTTTTCCCTGCTAAACTTCATTTTATATTCCAAAAATCATATTATATTTCATATAATCATTCTTGGTCATTAAAATCGAAATCTTTATTACAATTCTCCATTTTGTCCTGAAATTGAAAAATAACCGTTTTGTCCCTAATTGGTCAATTTTTTCGATTAACTCAAATTGAACCTCGAACTCCGAATCACTGTTTTAAGTCAATCCATGGGTTTTAGTTTTCTCAAATTCATCCTCCATTCTCTGTTTAAAGTGATCTAAGACTTATTTAACTTAACCATACCCTTAGGGGCAATATTGTCATTTAACTTGTTTCTCGGGATAATTCAATATACAAACATGTTGTCCAAAGCATGTGAATGACCTGTCACAGATAATTTAGGGTCATGTGTTACATGGTAAGTGAATTGTATATTTAAATATTTTTGGGTAATTAAAATTATGCATATTTTATATGAAAAAAAAATATATGCAAATTACTTGAGGTATTTTAATTAAATTACTATCCATACAAATGTATAATTAAATGTATAGGATTTAAATTTTTATGTTGCTAGAAACGTTTGTCGAGGAGGCGAGCCGAGCGAAATAGGTGACTGAGAAATAGAAATAAATATATACGCGTACGAAAATAGCGATGTAAAATCTCGTTATTTAGAGGTGAGTAGAGGGTGTCAATTTTAAAATAATTTCGTATATGTATATATATATATATACATGAACGTATATTTTATGTGAAGTGCAAAATTTATGAAAAACATGCTTTGATGAAATTTCAAGGAATTGTGTGTGTAAGCTATTTTAGAAATCATTTGAAATATATATATAATATATATGTAAAGCGTTTTAAAAAAAAATGAAAAACAAAATTTTCAATTGGATTTAGTTTCGAAATTGTGCCTTATATAATTGTGTGATGTGCATAAGTGATTTAGAAATTTAATTCTCAACGTACGATATTTTATGAATCATGTGTTAAATTTTATTTTTTGTGAATATACGATGAATTTTTATGACTTTTACATTGAATGGCTTATGAGAATACGACATGAATGGGTAAATTAGAAACTATTTTGAAATTATAAAAATTGTTCGTTTTGCCATAAATGGTTGGATTTAAAATAGTTTTAAATGTTTCCTTCAAGGGACGTTTTAAAAAAAAGGTCTAGGATTCGAAGCTTGGCAAGTTGTCTGTCACGACCCGGAACCACCCTCGAGTCCGTGACAACCGCCGCGATGTCCCGATATGCACTCATCCCCCGAGTACCATATCGAGACCTCGCAAGGCTCTCGTATCAGTCTTTCCAACCCCCCTGTGAGTTTCTATTTATTAATTTCATACTTTAAAACATTTCGTCCCTTTTCGGACCAAAACAGGGAAAAAGACGAAAATTACTACACAGGGGCGTTTCGGTCATTTTTCGTCGAAAATTTCAAAGTTTGGAAAAAATGTTACTTATGCGTAAAGAATTCATAAATTGAAGCCGGAATTGAAATCGGATATCTAAAACGTGAAATTTGAGTGAAATTTCATTTAATGGAATAAAATAATAATATTTCATAAAATAAAATATTTTCTTATAAAACAATTTTTATATAGATATCCGGATATAATTTTTACAGCGTAAAAACAAAATATATTATTACATATAGTAATACAGATAACTGAAATATAAAATTTAATTCACAATGTTAAGTGGGCCCAAAATAGAGAAATACAGTCTGCGAAATGAACCTGTGCACAGAAGGTTATCTCTCTAAACCTTCTCCTCAACAGAGTCCTCTATCTACAACTGTCTGTGAGCCTGAAATGGGGAAATCGAGGGGTGAGTTTTACAACCCAGTGAGTTAGATAAATACCATCTGCGACATCTAAAGTCGAGTAGATGGAGACAATTTATATATATAAAGGCCATATCACCAAGAAATTTATAATACCCAGTTTAGTAAAATCATGCTAAATAATTGCATTAATTCCAACACAAGGCTTATGATTTATTTGTAAAATCAGGCTTTGACAAAATTTTTATACTCGTGAACACTTGATCAGAGTGTTCCATCGAGTACGCCAAGGCTGTTACAATTTATATTGTAATTGAAAAATATAGCCGTTCCTTGGCGTTGGTCGAATTCACTCTCACGTTGGGTTAGACATGGAGTGAATTCTCTGTGTATCTCGGGAGTTATCCTACGCGCCTCTCTAACCGAGATTATATGATTCCTGAGTTTACCGTGCTCCTCCTAAAGGCAGTCCACGGAAACCCGCCACTGCAGCGACTGATCAAACCCACCATATCACTAAAAATTTCATGGCATAACAAGGCAATTTTCATACAAACCAGCCTACACGGCAAACAGCAATTCATGCAAATTTTAATACAATAAACCAGCCAAGCATGCTCATCAAGATCATAAGCCACAATTTTAATTTTTAATACATAAACGAAATTTCATGCCGGTCTCCACATACTCAGTGTTAAAAATCCATTTTTCGATTTAAAAATCATTTATGAAATTCAATTTATTTTTCATAACACATAACCAAATAAAACTACTTCAGATATTGAAAACGGTAATTTATCCACTCACCTTGTCACAGGAGTGCCCGATACTCCCGTTTTTAATTTCACTACACCGTTTTCCTCCGGTGTTTGGGGGACCCACCACCTAGGCGATACGTGTGACACAAATTTCAATAAATTGTGTCAATTTCTCATAATCAATTTCAGGCTCTACGTGATGCATGAACTGAGCTAAAAATGATTCGGACAGTCGTTTATTCACGTTGTCCGACCGACTCGCCTACACGCGTCTAAATTGCTAAAATCCTTATTTTAATTCCGATTTGACCCGTTTTAGTTTCTAATTATTCGATTACATTCCAATTACTCAATGACAGCAACTACGGGTCAATTTACCAGTCCTAGACTGAAAATTACGATTTTACCCCTAACGGGTAAAAATTCAATTTTTTCTCCGAAAATTCTCATTAATTTCCTATATCCATAATTCACCATAATTCATCAAAATACCTCAATTATATCCAATTGGACTTAATGTCCCTCAGTGTGATACAAAATTTCAGTCCCGGACTGAAATTACGAAAATACCCCTAGTGGGTAAAAATTTCAGTTTTTGTTCTAAAAATTCTCATAATTTTTCTACACCATTAATTCATCATAATTCTTATAAATACCATGAAATCTCATCACTTTCAGCACAGATTTCTCTCCTGGAAATTTCAGTATAATCGGTTTTAAATGGAAAAAATCCTATTCCTTGCTTATTTTTACCATTTTTCATTTCTACCTAACTAACAACAACTAATTAACTTAAAATCTAATTAAATCAAACTCAAAAATCCCTCCCTTAGGTTCAGCCAGCATAGGGTTCATTGTGCAAGCTCATGTTTAAAGCATGGAAAATAAAAAAGAACATATGGGTAGTGTAGATCAAGAAGAAATTTAAAGAAATTTTACCTTTTTCCTTGTGAATTGTTTGAATCTCTACACTTCCCCTTTGATTTCTACTTAGGGTTCTTAGTTCTTCTTCTTTTCTCTATTCTTGTTGCCTTAGCCGAATTTTACAATGCTTTGGCTGATATTTGATGGCTTTTATTACTTAAATAATAAAATAATCTATTTTTACACATGTTTTGGTACTATTCAATATTTTATTATTATTTTTTTTTTTGAATTCTTTTCAGCCCAAAAATTCCAGCCCTTATCCTCTGAGTTTCCAGAAGCTTCTAGAAGAAATTTAATAATTTTTTATAGTGTAATTTTATGAAATTACACTTTTACCCCCGAAAAAGTGCAAAATTACATTTTTGCCCCAAAAATTGAAAAATTGCCACAAGGCATATTTTTCAGTCCCCAAACTCATACCATACTCCAAATTGTCAAATTTGATCTAAATTCTCTCGAAAAATTAAATTTGGCCTTCCGATGGCAAAATTACGATTTTGCCCCTACATTCCAAAAATCACCGAAACTTCTTCTTTTTCCACTTTTCAACTTCAAATAACACTTCAATTGATTAATATGGTCAATCTAAATCAAATGGAATCAAAAAATCTTTTTCAAAAATTCCAAATTCATCTTTTAATGGTAAAATTACTATTTTGCCCTTGTGTCCCAAAAATACCGAGAATTGTACTTTTCACTGCTAAACTTCATTTTATGTTCCCAAATATCATATTATATTTCGTATAATCATTCTTGGTCATTAAAAATCAAAATCTTTATTAAAATCCTCATTCTGTCCTGAAATTGAAAAATGACCGTTTTGTCCCTAATCGGTCAATTTTCCCGATTAACTCCAAATTGAACTTCGAACTCCAAATTCTCATTTTAAACCAATCCATGGGTTTTAGTTTTCTCAAATTCATCCTCAATTCTCTATTTAAACTGGTTCAAAACTTATTTAACTTGATCATACCCTTAGGGGCAATATTGTCATTTAACTTATTTCCCGGGCAATTCAATATATAAACATGCTATCCATTGCATGTGAATGACATATCACAGATAAATTAGGGTCGGGTATTACATTGTCCTTGTCGGGGGCTGTGGAGTTGTCGCGATAATGCGGCTGGCCAGTAATCCAGTGATGAGGACCCGACCTATCGATAATTGCCAAATCATGCCATTGAAATTTTTACTTAATTGGTGGATTATTATCTACTGCAGTAGACGGGTTTTCGTGGGCCAACCTATTTAAAGGTGGCATGGGAAAACCCCCTATATATTTATATCTCAGTTGTAGAGGCATGCAGGGTTATTTAATTGTCCTGAGATATGATAGAGTTCACTTCACGCCAAACCACCACGTGAAGGCGAACTCAAATAATGCTAAGGAACGGTTGAGTTTTGAATAATTTAACAGCCTTGGCAGATTCGGTTGAATACCCCAGCGCAAGGTATTAACGAGTATGAGTTTTATGGCACGAGCCAAGAATTTAAATAGTCATAAGCCTTGTTGTGTATTTTTGATAAAACATAATTTTTTTACATGGATTGAAATAAGTTTTAATATTACGAATTATATTGCTCTGTATTGATGAGAAAATTGAATTAAACAATTTTTTGCAACTCTCCTATTTGTTTTCAGTGAACTAAATCAGTAATTCCTTGTGCATTGGTGAGCTATGATGTATACATGATTTTAAATAATATTTGGTTTTACGGGAGCTGGCTCGATTTTATCGATTTGATGCAAAAAATGGTTATAAGGCACAAAACCCCTGTTTGAAATAAATTGATTTCATAATCATGCATTTTATATTCAAATGATATGCCTTTTGCTTATTTCCTATCTACGTCATACTCACTGGGTCGATGATATACACTGAGTCTATGAAACTCACACCCCATTTTATTCCTCTTTTTACAGACAAGGATCAATTTGGCGTGAAGTCATTAACGTGTTGGTCTGCCTTGAATAGGTAAAGGCATCTCCTAGCGTACTACCCTGAGTTGCTTCGCTGTATCTGTTTATGTTAGAGGTCGAGTCGTAATATTTTATTTGTTAAGTTGTAAACGAGTTTAAATTTCTTTTTATATATATAGCATGAATTTGAAAATTCTATATTTTCGTGTATATGTTTGTGAATAAATAAAAAAGGAAAAAGTTTATAGTGATTTTTATATTTATGATTTAATTTAATATATGAAAGTTTTACTATTATATGATGATTGAGGGTAGTGGATTATCGAGTAAATCAAATAAGCTTGTTCGAGACTTGACGGGTTATCTCGGAAGTCTCGGACGTCGGTAGCAATCGAGAAGTGGTCGTTACAAAAAGCTTGGTAGGAGCTTGATAATTCCACCATTTGTTAATGAATTTGGTGAAAATCCTTAGTTGGATAATCAAAGTAGTGGATGTAAGTCTTGAACTGAATCACTCTAAATTCTTGGGTATTGTTTTTTTTGTTTTACCTTTTTTGCTTTTAAGCTTAGTTCCTAATTGTAGACACCATTTTTTTTAAAAATAAAATAAATTTTTTTTAAAAAAAAACAACAAACAAAACAAAAAAATGAAGAAATAGGGAGGGATGGGGCTCTGGCTACCAACTCCCTCGTGCCAGAGCTCTATTCTGCATTGTCCAAAAATTTGGACAATCCCAACTGCTAAAAGGAAGGCATTCGAAAACCAAAAAAAAGAGGGGGAGCAAAATTTCAAAAAAAAAAAAACACAACCTAGATCTACCAGCCAGTAAGATACCTCAAAATCACGAAAAAACACACCCTAAAATCTACCAATCAAAACCAAAAAAATAGGCAAAGAGGGGGGTCTGATTGGGGTGTTGGTTTGGGAAGAGCGTGTCTGGGTTGTGGGAGAAGAGAGCGGACTGGGTCTGAGGGTGGAGGCCAGATCTATTGGGCCGTCCGACGACAAGAAAAGAGGGGGAGTTTGGGCTGTCCGGCTACAAATCAAGGGAGGGAGTTCGACTCTTGGTGGAAGAGAAGACCGAAAGCCGATCCAATGGACTATAAGGCGCGTCGCCGGTGGAGTGTGTAACGACCCATCCCCGGTCGCTACCGGCGTCCGAGACCTCTGGGAGATCCCGCCAAGTCCCGAGCAAGCCTTTGTAAATTTTTCTGAGACATTTATTAAATATGCTAACACGTATGTAAATAATTAATAATAACAATAATACCCTATTGGTATTTCGTTTCCAGTAATAGTAATTAAATTTAAAATACAAAGTTTTCAACAATGCATAATTAGGAATTTACAATGCTAATAATATGTAGAAATTTCATATGAATGAACTCTATACAGCGGAGCGACTCGAAGCGGGCTAAGAGATGCCTTTACCTATTCGCAGTAGACTGACTACGCCAATAGTTACACGCTAGGCCGATCCCTATCTACAAAAGGAGAAATAAGAGGGGTGTGAGTCTCACAGACTTAGTGATCATCGGCTCAGCGAGTAGGGCACAGATGGGAAACAAGCAAATAGCTGATCATTTGAATATCAAATTATCGGATGATAAAACAATTTATTTCAAACGGATATTTGTGCTTTATATATAAAGAAAATATCAAGAATTCGTTTATGATATAACTAAACCAAAGGTATATAGATAAATACGCACCAAATCTAGTGTGAATAATAATTTCATGCAGAAATCATTTAGAATAATTTATTCAAATCAATTTCCTTAAATCAGGCAAGCTCTCGTAAAATCATATATTTGTCAAATATATACGTAAACCACAAATCGCCTCATACTCGAGGAGTTAAAATTCATTTTTTCGTAAAAATGGAGAGCTGCGGAAAAACCATTTTAAATTCATTTTCACCATACACGAAATATGAGTCTGAAAACTCAGAAGAATCAACAAGTCGCCTCTTGAATGAGGCGTTAAGTCAAATCATTTCGTAAATAGGGAGTTGTTGAAAACTTTTTAACTCTCACCATGCACGAAAAAATATAATTTGAAAATCCAAAGAGACTTTACTCTCGAGTAGGAAATAAGATAAAAACTCGTGGTCCCGCTACCACGTAATATCGTCTGGGAGCATCGCTTCCACCGGATCCCCACATAATGCCATGGCAATCTCAACGATGTTGGCCAACATCGGAGATATCAAGCGGTTGTAACCGCGTAAATCATCTGTGGCCTTGCCACGTATATCACAGACCATGGCCCCAGCCATGTCTAACAGCCCGTCGGCGACCCGAAAATGTCTCTAGCTAGAGCTCACTCGTGCACGAGGGTCACACTTAACCGATGTGACATCCGGCCTACTCTCGAATCTTTCGATTAAATAAAATCACTTTAGAAATTATTTTATGTCTTGAAAGTCTCATTCCAAATTATTCTCAAAACATTCGACAGAAAATATAATGAAATCAATTGTCATTTTCATAAATAAAATTTGGTGCATGAATTTTGAAATACTTCACATAGTAACCAGGCATCATAATCATGGATGCACACTACATAAGTATAAGGCACAATTTTGAATATAAATCCAATTGAAAAAGCTTGTTTCTCGGTTTAAAACACTTTACGTATACTTTATACATATATATTCAAAACACGTTTGAAATTCGTAACATTCACAAATTTCCTAAAAATCTACCAACTCATGCTTTCCACAATTTGTACGTAATATAATTTATGCATATACATACATATATAATTACGAAAATT
Source organism: Theobroma grandiflorum (assembly GCA_036013995.1). Lineage (NCBI taxonomy): Eukaryota > Viridiplantae > Streptophyta > Magnoliopsida > Malvales > Malvaceae > Theobroma > Theobroma grandiflorum. Next base: position 11,348,634 of record CP142130.1, on the reverse strand, counting down.
TTCAAATTGACACCCCCTACTCACCTCGAAATAGCGGGATATTACATCGCTATTTCCACTTGTCGGGTGCTCGTCAATTCCTCCGGCACGCCACTATAGTGCACTATCTTCACTTTAGCACTTCTAAATTGGGCTAAGTAGGCCCAAGTCTCCACTTTTATTTTCCCTTTTGGATTTTTCTTTCTTTGTTGCCATTGGGCCATTCTCATGGGCTCTTATTATTATTTTTTTTTTCTATTGGGCCATGCCTATTTTTTTTATATTGGGCTATGCCCATATTCTTTTTTTTATTTCTCTTTTCTTTTTTTTTTCTTTTTTTCTTTTTTTTTCTTCTTTTTCCTTCTCACGTTTCTTCCTTCTTCCTCTCATTTTCTTCGACCGCCGGTAGCTATAGTTGCCCATTTTTTTCAGCCTCAACTCCAGCAACTTTCCAACCCCCAGACTAGCAGCAAACACCACAAAAATTCAACATCAAAACATCCTAAATTTTCAGCAGCAACACCTCAAAATTTTGACAGCACAAAGCCCTCTTTGTCCTTCACAATCTGACAGCTCACAACCTCTCTTTCTCACCCTCCTGTTGCCATTTTTCTGCTCTCTCACCAGCACTCTATCACCCTTTTTGTTTGCCTCATGAACGACACTCTCCAGTTGCCATTTTGTGCTCTTTTACCAGCATTTTTTTTCTCTCATTTTCTGGTCCTTCTTCAGCCGACCTCCTCCCTCTTTTTGGCTCTTAAAATGTTGGTTCTCTTTGGAAAAAGAAAAGCCACAATTTTATTTGAAATCATTTTTCACGTGGGGGACAAGATGGACAAGTCAATGTACTTGCCATCCATTTCTTTTGCTTTTGTTTTGTTTTTATAGCTTGCATTCAGCCGGCCCTTACCTTCATTTCATTTTTTTATCTTTCTTCTTCAATGATCGGGCCCCCCCCCCCCCTCTTTTATGGGGTGTTACAGAGTGGGGAAGACTGACCGCTGCTTTTAGAGAGAAGGCAGATAGTATCCGGGTAGAGAGAGAAAGGAGGGAAGAAAATAAAGAAAAAAAAATTTTATAGTAGGAAGAAAAGGCCCAAAACGACGCCGTTTGGGGGACAGGAGGAGGCTGAAGCGTCCAGCACCAAAACGGCATCGTTTTGAGTAGCACCACGGGCCAAAAATGGTGCGTTTGGTGACATCAGACTGTAGGCCTGCTGAACGGACCATCCGGAGCTGCTTCGAGCCTCTTGTGGGCTGCGGATCTAGGCTAACCCAAGCCCAGATAGGTATATTCCTATCTTTGGGCTTTGTTTTAAATCTATTTTTGTGTATTTGTTTTTAATTTCAAATCATTTTAATTTAGTTTAAATATTGTTTTAAAAAAATCAAATCAAAAACATATGAAATATGAGCATCTATTTTAGTAATAAACACAAAAAAAATAAAAAATAAAAAATAAATAATAAATAAAAAAGAAAAAAAATAATAAATAATAATAATAATAAAATATACATAAATATATATAAATAATTATTATTTTGAGTAGTCCGATGATGGAATTCGATCTAAAAAGAGGTAAAGAGTTACTTCTTTCAGGTCGATTTTCTAGGTGAGGAATACGAAACGGATTTTCACCGAAGCGTCGGGATAAATCCGAACTCTATATTCCGATATTCGTTATTCAAATAGTCAATATAGAAGATAGACATTAAAAAATAAATTTTCACAATAAACTCAAGTTAGTATAATTAGCTAATTAATTTAGATGAATATTACCAAATAAAATTAATTTAACCATAGAAAATTTTAATTGTTTGTTTGATTAACTATATAAAATATTAATCGATAACAATAATTAAAGAATAAAGGTTTAAATAGAAGACAAAAAGAAAAAAAAGAGAAAAGAGAAAAAATAAACAATAAGAAAATAATAAATAAAACTATAAAAAATAAAGATATAGAAAATAAAAAAAATAAAGAATAAAATAATAGAATAAATAAATTCAAAAAGTGACAAGTGATAATAAACACAAATAATGTGGTAAATCATCTTAAATTATTAATCACATAATCGGGTGAATTACGAACCCCCTCTTTAAGTCAATAAACGCGTACATGTAGATTCCATCATTTTTATCCTGTCATAGCATGCCACATTTATCCTGTAAATGAGGCGGGAATTCCGATGATGGGATTTCTCCGAAGAGCTTGTAGAGACGAGTTTCTTCGCAGATATCTCTAGCTGAGGAAAACGTCGAGACTTCGCCAAAGCGTTGGGATGGTCTTCGAATAATTTTTCAATAAAAGATTACCGACCCCATTATTTTAAAATAAATAAATCATTACATCATCTTACGCTTGCATCACCTGCATACGTAAAATAAAAAAAAAAAGAGAGAACTCAATCGACCAATTCAACAAAACTTGGTTAATAAGCGAAGATTAAGGAAACATAACCATAATGTCGAAATCACGCCGTAAAAGAATGACTTAAGATTAAATGGTACCGTTCGTGTAACAGGTGCCATGGAGGTGCTAATCCTTCTCTGTGCGTAACCGCACTCTCGAACCCACCTTTAAATAACGTAGACCAGTTTTTGTTCTTTCGATGGACCTAAAATTGATTTAGGACTTCATCGATTAGAACCGAGTCAATAGGTGACCAATCGCACCTATAAGAAACGATTGGTGACAACTCTTAATTTTCTTTTGTTTTCACCCGCGTCTGGTGGACGGGTTTCCAGACCCGCACGTTGTGACAGCTTGGCGACTCCGCTAGGGACGAGAAGAGTCAAGCCATTAAATAATCATAAGTCATTCAAGGCCTTAAACAATGTAATGTTTCCGTTAATCTTGTGCATTTGCTTTTACTGCTTTTTGTTACATGTATTGTTTTAATTCTTATTATTATTTAATTGTGGAGAATTTAGGATAGAGGGATGTGAGATTATTGGCAGAAAGTCAATATATTCCTTCACACACATGACATGTTTTGCATTCATGCATGAGCCTTCTAATCGAGCTTAGTCCTTAATTAGGAGGGGGTTAAGTAGCTACGCTCTCGTGAGGTGATAACCTCCGCATGGGCTAGTGAAGACCCCCACTCAAATCAAACCTAGTCCAATTGAAGCCTATAATGGGCGAGGACCGAGGTGCCTTGCTAGTCCGTGTGGACGACAGTGAGGAACGATTTGGGAACCTTTAGCTCCACTTTCAACCCGAACTCAGCATATAAAACACCGTGAGTAGCCTTTGCCTAGGTAGAGCTTCACCCATGAGAGAATACCCTCTGACTAGGTACACATGAAGGAATTTCTTCACATCCGCCTACTCTAAATTTTTCTCGCAAAATAATGAAGGTATCATGTATACCCATCTTACTAATTATTTCCATTCATTTTTTTTTTACTGATTTGAATTTTTGGTCATTTTTATTTTGCATATGCACATTTGTATTATAATTTTGCATATAGGAAAATTATTTGTCACCTAATAGCCATTGACGGAGTAGATGTAATCAATGAGAATATCTTATGCAACGAATTACTTTGTTGATGGGTGTTATGTGACAAATACTTTTAGTACATGATCATTCATACATGCATTTCATGGCAATAAGTTTTTTTATCTGAAAATAAAAATAATGTGTTCATTTTCATTCATGCACCAAAATTGCATCTAATTCATGTTTATCATTTAAAAAAAAAGATTCCAAGATAGCTCTATAACCCAAAGTTGGTGACTAACGTGTTCATAATACTTGTCGACGGGCAAGGATCATGGAAGAGGAACAAAAAGAACGAATAGATAGAATGGAAAGAGCTCAAGAGGAAATGAGAGAACAGCTAGCAAAGATGATGGAATTGATGATGAGTTTAAGCAAAGGAAAAAGAGTGGTTGAAGAGTCAGCTCCGTCAGAAAACCCACAAATACAAGACACCAGCAACCTAAGAGATGATCCGCTTTATCCCCCGGGGTCCACTCCACCATATGCCCAAACTTTTCAAAAGGTCCACCCGCAAGTGACACCACCTGTTTATTACAACGTGCCACCTCCAATAGGCCATCAATCGGTCCAGGGGCAATTTAGGTCAAATTCCAAAACAAATCCTGTTGAGCCAATTCATGTTCTAGATCTGGACGATCCAAAAGAGCAAGAGAAATTAAGAAAGGATTCATCTCAAACGAGAGAGAAAGAAGAAGTTGAGAAAAAATGCGATTTGTTGGAAGAGCACCTACGTGCTATCGAAGGAGTCGATAAGTTCGGCACCATGGATGCAACCGAACTATGCTTAGTGCCTGATGTGATAATCCCTCCTAAATTTAAGGTGCCAGAATTTGAAAAAAATGATGGGACAAAATGCCCAATGGCACACATCACCATGTATTATCAGAAGATGGTTGCGCAGTCTCATGATGACAAGTTGCTAATCCATTTCTTCCAAGATAGTTTGATTGGGTCAACTGCCCGATGGTACATATAACTAGATCGAAACCATGTTAAGACTTGGAAAGATCTGGCAAGAGCCTTTGTAACACAATACAAACATGTCACTAAATCAGCTCCCGATCGGTTGTCATTGCAGACTATGGAAAAGAAACAAAGTGAGAGCTTCAAAGAGTACGCCCAACGGTGGAGGGATACAGTAGCACAAGTTCAACCACCTTTCACTGATAAGGAAATGATTGTGTTGTTTGTAAACACACTCCAAGCTCCATTCTATGAGCACTTAATTGGCAATGCCACAAAAAACTTTATGGATTTGGTCTTATCTGGAGAAATAATAGAAAGAGCTATCAAAAATGGGAAGATTGAAGGACATGAAGTTATTAGCTCAGAGAAAGGGAGTATGCCCAAGAGAGAAGAAGGGGATGTACAGGTAATTGCTTATGTTGGTCCACAAACCCATAATTTCAATCCATACCATTTTTATCCCACATACCAACCTTCTTACCCCACTTTGAATCATATTTCCCATAACTTATATCCCCATCAATTGGTTTCACAACCAATTTCCCATTCGAGAGCAACCACACTTCCACGTACGCCTCAATCATGGCAAAAACTCAGCCTTTACCAACTGCCCATGCCAATCTCTAAGCTTTTACCTCTATTAATTGAGAATCAATACCTCGGTCTTATGCCAATGAAAACAATTCCAAACCCATCGGCAAGGAATTATGACACCCTAATACTAAATGTGACTATCACATGGGGGTAATCGGACACTCAACGGAGAACTGTAGGCAATTGAAAGAGAAAATTGAAAATCTCATCAAGGATGGCACTTTGACTCTTGAGCTTATGGAACATTGGAAATCGACTTTGTCATAACTTAGGCTCTTAGAAATGCCTTGAGTCTCGAACAAATTGCTTGCGAGAAAAGTGGTTGATTTGGAGTTTTTGTCTTTCAGGGGCACGACAGGAGTAAGATTTTGCTAAGGAATATAAACTTCATAACCTGTAATTGAAGGTTTAATGTTTTGTTGGATTGAAATTTTTGCAACTTTGTGTTTACTTTGCAAAAGAATGTGACACAATTGATTTAGCCAAGGTTTCTATAACATGTTTTCAAAAAAAAAAAAAAGAGTTCAGGCAATAAAGTGCACACACGTTCTCGAAAGAATTGATGGTTACTATTTGGAATGAACTGGTCCTTGTAAACATCCTTTAACCATTTCTCCAAATACTTGGGAACCCATAATCACTCGAATAAAGGTTGTTCAAGAACTTGAAATCCAAACAGAAGCAAAGTTTTGAAAATGCATTAACCCTATCTTGTGATACCAAAGGACAATGATCTTTGTCTAGGCAATGGTTGATGTTAGTTGATTGTTTTGCAAAATTCTTCCTTTAGAAAGCAAGCAAATTAAACATTCTTATAAAGACTCTGAATGGGGTAGGTTAATAAATGTCAAGACTATGCTGAAGTCTCAAATACCCTAATACCTCTCAAATTCTTTCAATTTGGATACCAAATGTGAACCTTGAACCCATCGTTTAAAGCTTTTCTTCACCTTTATCTTGGGGCATGATGACAAAGAATAAGATTGCCTAATACCTCCAAGACCCTTGTCTTGAAAAATAACATTTTTTTTTCTATCTCTCATCTAGAAAAAGTATTTCTTGTTGTTGAGGGTAGTCCCCTGAACTTTCATTTGAGTGATTGATTAAGGATAAAAAAAAAAACATTCTTGATGAATCTTCTCACCTTGAAAAGTTGGTTCAATCTTGAGTTGTAAAAAAAAAGAAAAAGAAAAGAAAAAGAAAAAGAAAAAAAGAAGAAATAAGAAAGTGACATTATGCACTTGAGATATTCCAATGATGCTAAAAGTAAAAAACAAAAAAACAAAAAAAAGTCAACCTTTGATCTTAAATTCTTCCTTTCTAGGGATTGCTCTTCAAATATAAGTAACCATAGTTGAGAGGATAAATGGCCATGTTTCGCTTTTCTTTCACAAATGAAAAATTATCCACTTGCTTCCTCTTTGAGCCTATCGAATATTTTTTCTAAATGCACCTCAACCAAGGATCACCTCCCATATTGAGGGGCAATTATGAAGAAAAATTTTCGTCAAAAGCACAGAGGATGGAAGATTCATTCCAAATGACAAGTGAACATCTGATATACTATAGGGGTAGAAGCAAATTTGAGTTCTTGAAGATTTCAAACTCAATCGATCAATATGAAAATTTGAAAAAAAGAAAAAGAAAAAGAAAAAAGGCATAGGAGGAAAAATGAAAAAGCATGCTTTGAAAAAAGACAAATGCCTTTAAGGAATCTTTTACGCTGTAACAAATGATCCTTGGTTTAATCACCTTTAAATACATGTTTTGGGCCTTTGTATCCATTTTTTCAAAACCCTTAACCATAGCCTACATTACGTGCTTGAAGAAGTCCATTTTGATCAAGTGTGGATACTTAAATTGAAGAGCTATCTTATAGAGAAAAATCATCACATAGAGAATGAGACTTTGACCTCTTTTCTTTGCCAAAATTACCTTTTTTAATCCCTCAATCCATTTTGGATGGAGTTTTGAATTTTCTCAAGTGCATGGTGGAATGATCAATAAAAAAAAAGAAAAAAGAAAAGGAAAAAGTGAGTGAAAAAGATGAAGCTCTAGGGTGAAAACCCAAAAGGGCAGTCTAGAGCGAAGATGGAAACTTATGAAGCCACTCATCATTTTAACTAAGGTGATAACAAGAAGCACCAGAGAGAGACCATTTCAAAGTAGCTAAAGTTCATTAGACATTTTTCAAGTGCATAAGACTCTCAAGCACCTTAAAGTTCAAGATCTATCAGAAAAATCCATATTAAATTTTGAGCCTATCTTTTTTAAAATAGCCTTCTGCAATGCAAAACTTGTAATGGCTGGTCTTGACATTTATCATCTTGCCACACGTCATGAGGCTTAGAGAATGTCAAATTTGATTGTGATTTAAAAGAAATCATTTTGCAAAATTTGATTTTAAATCACCATACATTTGTGAGCTTAGACAAGGAAATTTCAACTCTTTCTTTTCCCATGAAATGGTAAGAAACCTTTATTGTTGACCAAGACCTTGATGAGTTAAACCATCCTACCTATTTGAAAGGCCATATTGTCATTTAGCTTATCCAAAATCATTTCAAACAGTAATCATCAATTTTCAAGAGATTCAAATATCACATGTTTTTCTAACTTGGATGTTTTATCACTTTAACAAGAAAAGTGTGGAATAGATACATTTTTGCCCCAAGATTCAACTATCTTTGATTATGAAAATAATGGTGTGGGGCAGTTTTGCTGTGATTTTATTAAAATCTAGATGTTTTTGAAAACAAAAAGAAAAAAAAATGAAAGTTTTTACGATCTTTGTGAGGAAAATTCTTTAATCATTGAGAGATAAGACAAGCACTTTTGAAAAAGACAAATTCATTTCTCAAGAAAAAGTGAGAAAAAGCAATGTAAAGAAGAGCTTTCAGGATCAAAGGCATCAATGCATTGAAACCTAATTTGAATTGGTGGTCTTTAGTTGACAAAGAAATTGGCAGTTGCACAAGAACACTGTCAATGAATGAGAAGTTGAAGAAAATGATCTTGAAAGCAAGGAATATGTGGTGCAAAACAAAAAGAAGCAATGCATCATTTGTCCACCATTCAATCATGCATACATGTCCAATCATGCACATGACCATGCATCATCAAAATTAAAAGTTTTCAAACAAATGTCAAAACTAATGTAGTTTTTAGACAATCAAGTGAAGAAATATTTGAGTCTTTCATTGAAAAAGAGAAAAAAAAAAACCAAACATGACAACTAAGCCCAATTTAGCTGGTATCCAAGATGTTTAAACCCAGTTTATCTTGGCACGAGAGAATTTAAACTACATAACCTCGTTTTGAAATGAAGAATCCTTTTTCTAAAACCTCCGGGTACATTTCAAAAACCTCCGGGTAGCGTAGCCTCATTTTGAGATGAGGAACGCTCTTTTTCATTTAAAACCTCTGGGTACATTTCCAAAGCCTCCGAGTAGTGTAGCCTCATTTTGAGATGAGAAACGCTCTTTTTCTTTTTAAAACCTCTGGTTACATTTCCAAAACCTCCGGGTAGCGTAGCCTCATTTTGAGATGAGGAACACTCTTTTTCTTTTTAAAACCTCCGGGTATATTTTCAAAACCTCCGGGTAGCATAGCCTTATTTTGAGATAAGGAACGCTCTTTTTCTTTTTTTTAAAAACCTTCGGGTACATTTTCAAAACCCCCGGGTAACGTAGCCTCATTTTGAGATGAGGAACGTTCTTTTTCTTTTTAAAACCTCCGGGTACATTTCTAAAACTTTCGGGTAGTGTAGCCTTATTTTGAGATGAGGAACACTATTTTTCTTTTAAAAACCTCCGAGTACATCTTTAAAACCTCCAGGTACATTCTCAAAACCTCCAGGTACATTCTTCATTTTGAGATGAAGAATAATCTTTTTTCAAAACCTCCGGGTACATTTTCTAAAACCTCCGAGTACATCTCCAAAACCTCCGAGTAACATAGCCTCGTTTTGAGATAAGGAACAATATTTTTCTTCTAAAACCTCCGGGTACATTTAAAAAAAGAAAATCCTTAGGGTACATATTCAAAACCTTCGGGTACATTTTTTTGTTAAAATCGTCGGGTAATTAGTTTTAAATTGTAGAAGCCTAGGTCAAGTCTAGGAATTTCTTTCTTTCAAATCGAACCTGTTTAGGTCGAGCCTAGATCAAGTCTAGGAATTTTCTCAAAATGAAATCGAATACGGTGTCTACGTCTTTGCACTATTCTTGATTCTCAAGAATGTGCAAAGAGGGACAACTGTAGACACCATTTTTTTTAAAATAAAATAAAATTTAAAAAAAAACAAAAAACAAAACAAAAAAATGAAGAAACAGGGAGGGATGGGGCTTTGGCTACCAACTCCCTGGTGCCAGAGGTCCATTCCGGATTGTCCAAAAATTTGGACAATCCCAGCTGCTAAAAGGAAGGCATTCAAAAACCAAAAAAAAGAAAGGGAGCAAAATTTCAAAAAAAAAAAACACAACCTAGATCTACCAACCAGTAAGATACCCTAAAATCACAAAAAAAACACACCCTAAAATCTACCAATCAAAACCAAAAAAAGAGGCAAAGAGGGGGGTCTGATCGGGGTGTTGGTTCGAGAAAAGGGTGTCTGGGTTGTGGGAGAAGAGAGGGGACTAGATCTGAGGGTGGAGGCCCGATCTATTGGGGCGTCCGGCGACAAGAAGAGAGGGGGAGTTTGGGCTGTCTGGCGACAAATCAAGGGAGGGGGTTCGACTCCCGATGGAAGAGAAAACCGAAAGTCAATCCGGTCGATGGTAAAGCGCATCGCCAGTGGAGTGGGGAAGACTAACTGCTGCTTTTAGAGAGAAGGCGAGAGTATCCGGGTAGAGAGAGAAATGAGGGAAGAAAATAATTTAAAAAAAAGAGGATTTTATAGTAGGAAGAAAAGGCCCAAAATGATGCCGTTTGGGGGACAGGAGGAAGCTGAAGCGTCCAGCACCAAAACGGCGTCGTTTTGAGTGGCACCACGGGCCAAAAATGGTGCATTTGGTGAGATCAGACTGTGAGCCTGCTGAGCGGACCATCCGGAGCTGCTTCGTGCCTCCTGTGGGCTGCGGATCTGGGCTAACCCAAGCCCAGATAGGTATATTCCTATCTTTGGGCTTTGTTTTAAATCTATTTTTGTGTATTTGTTTTTAATTTCAAATCATTTTAATTTAGTTTAAATATTGTTTTAAAAAAAATCAAATAAAAAACATATGAAATATGAGCATCTATTTTAGTAATAAACACAAAAAATAATAAAAAATAATAAAAAAATAATAAAAAGAAAAAAGGAAAAATAATAAATAAATAATAATAATAAAATATCCATAAATATATATATATATAAATAATAATTATTTTGAGTAGTCCGATGATGGAATTCGATCTAAAAAGAGGTAAAGAGTTACTTCTTTCGGGTCGATTTTCTAGACGAGGAATACGAGACGGATTTTCACCGAAGCGTCGGGATAAATCCGAACTCTATATTCCGATATTCGTTATTCAAGTTGTCAATATAGAAGATAGACATTGAAAAATAAATTTTTACAATAAACTCAAGTTAGTATAATTAGCTAATTAATTTAGATGAATATTACCGAATAAAATTAATTTAACCATAGAAAAATTTAATTGTCTGTTTGATTAACTATATAAAATATTAATCGATAACAATAATTAAAGAATAAAGGTTTAAATAGAAGACAAAAAGAAAAAAAAAAGAGAAAAGAGAAAAAATAAACAATAAGAAAATAATAAATAAAACTATAAAAAATAAAGATATAGAAAATAAAAAAAATAAAGAATAAAATAATAGAATAAATAAATTCAAAAAGTGACAAGTGATAATAAACACAAATAATGTGGTAAATTATCTTAAATTATTAATCACATAATCGGGTGAATTACGAACCCCCCTTTAAGTCAATAAACGCGTGCATGTAGATTCCATCATTTTTATCCTATCATAGCATGCCACATTTATTCTGTAAATGAGGCGGGAATTTCGATGATGGGATTTCTCGAAGAGCTTGTAGAGACGAGTTTCTTCGGAGATATCTCTAGCTGAGGAAAACGTCGAGACTTCGCCAAAGCGTTGGGATGGTCTTCGAATGATTTTCCAATAAAAGATTACCGACCCCATTATTTTAAAATAAATAAATCATTATATCATCTTACGCTTGCATCACTTGCATACGTAAAATAAAAAAAAAAGGGGAGAACTCAATCGATCAATTCAACAAAACTTGGTTAATAAACGAAAATTAAGGAAACATAACCATAATGTCGAAATCACGCCGTAAAAGAATGACTTAAGATTAAATGGTACCGTTCGTGTAACGGGCGCCACGGAAGTGCTAATCCTTCTCCGTGCGTAACCGCACTCCCGAACCCACCTTTAAATAACGTAGACCAGTTTTTGCTCTTTCGATGGACTTAAAATTGATTTAGGACTTCATCGATTAGAACTGAGTCAATAGGTGACCAATCGCACCTATAAGAAACGATTGGTGGTGACTCCTAATTTTCTTTTGTTTTCGCCCGCGTCTGGCAGACAGGTTCCCGGACCCGTACGTTGCGACACTAATCTTGTTAAAGAGTCGAAGTGTGCTATTCACCGCCTCCCCCCCCCCCCCCCCTCCCCACCCTAGCACATTTTATAGGGACCAACAATTATAAAAACCTTTACGTGTAAAACCAACATTTTGAATGCCCCTCGCTTGAGCTGCAAAAACATTCATCACTTGACATGTTTTGATACCTGCAACTTTCATAGCTTTTGCTTCACAGACATCGGCTACTTTAATTTGCCTATTCGAACGAATGAAACATATTTGAGCGGGATTTACCATCTGATGATTATGTTCAAGTTCACAATGTGAAACATAACATTTTCCTGTATCTTTGTTTAGAATGACTCGAATGTTAGCCTTGCAATCTGTTCTAGATGACCTTTTAGGTTCTCATACCCGGTTCACTAGCTTTTCCCATTTTTCAGCCCTATGTCCTTCCTTCGAACAAGCAAAATGCTTCATAACTTCAATTCCATCTTTGTTTCGCCTACAGCTACCTTTACGAACACCAAAGCCCATGGCACAAGCATATGCTTTATAAAATTCATAAACATCTTCTAAATTATCAAACTCCAAACCCAGTATATCATATTTTGAAAGTTCATGCAAATATTTTGCATCTGACAAATTATTTTCTTTACTCTCCATTAACCTACACATATTAAACATAAATAATATATAATTATGACCTTAAATATTCATGATATATTAAATAAAAAAACTTACTATACTATAGTAATATTGGAGAAATAAAAAACTTACTACACTATAACAATATTGGAGGCTAAGTATAAAATTAGTATAATCAAAATTATCATATCACAATGCCAAAGTTAGTATAATTTAATGGTTTAGGGTTTAGTAAATAAAGTTTAAGGTGTAGCATTTTGGGTATAAGGATTGAATATTATTGTTAACAATACTTGCACGAGGTGAGCGTGGTGGGGAGAGCAAAGTTGAATAGGACCCAGCACGTACAGCAAAATGGACAATTGATAGGACGGTGGTAAGCAGACCAAACATCAAGGTGCCAATAGAAACTGCATTATAATGCTTGTGAAGACCATCTCCAACGTCTGGCAGAAAACTCCCTTAGTGGGAGAGAGTCATCTCTTTAGTGGACTCTACAATGATATAACAGAAGTTGGCCTTGCCGCCTTGGTATAGTATTTTGTTCTGCAAACTATTTGACGAATGATGGGCTTGCTGTTGTAAAGCTACTACAGCAAAATTATCCAGTTATTGAAGGTGAATATGAGAGTCCTCCACCTCCAACCTCTGGAAGAAAATTCCTTTAGTGGGGGAAACTCCTTCCTTTGACGGACTGGTTTTTAGGGTTTTAATAGGAACCGTTGATTTGCTTTACTTTTATTCAATGGCTGAAATTTCACATTATAAATAGGATTGACACTATAATAAATCAGAAAATCAAAATTAAAAATGCATAATAACAAAAATAAAAACACATGTAATTTAAAGTTGTCATTAAAAATCCTAAGCATTACTTTTAAAAATCATTAAAGTAAAGTAATAAGCATTTACATAAAAACTCATAAAGGAGAAATAATTAAATTTTAAATCTTAACATAAATATATGAAAGTTAATATAACAAGTCAATTAAGTTTAAAAAATCTAAATTTAATGAAAAATAAATATTTAAATTTATATTATCAGGCTGAAAGTATTTAACAATATAAAAATTTTAATTTTTAAGTTAAGAATAATAAGGATAAAAAAAATTATAGTTCATAGTTGACATAGAAAAGCCTTAACGTAAATCATGAAGAATTGACGTAAAAACTTGTAAACGTGAAATAACTAAATTTTAAATCTTAACGTAAATATATGAGAGTTAATGTAACCAGTCAATTAAGTAAAAATAGTTTAAATTTAATAAAAAATTAATATTTAAATTTATATTCTCGGATAAAAAGTGTTTAATGATGTACAAATTTTAATTTTAAACAAAGAATAAGAAAGATAAAAATAATTATAATTCAAAATAGATATGGAAAAGCCTTGACGTAAAACTGTAAGAATTGACGTAAAAACTTGTAAAAGTGAAATAACTAAATTTTAAATCTTAACATAAATGTGTGAGAGTTAACGTAACAAGTCAATTAAGTAAAAATAATCTAAATTTAATAAAAAAATAAATATTTAAATTTATATTCTCGGGTTGAAAGTGTTTGACGATATAAAACTTTTAATTTTTTAATTACGAATAAGAAGGATACAAATAAGTATAGTCCAAAGTTGACACAGAAAAGTCCTGACGTAAAACTATAAGAATTGACGTAAAAATTTGTAAAGACGGAATAACTAAATTTTAAATCTTAACGTCAGTTTGCGAGAGTTAATGTAATAAGCCAATTAAGCAAAAATAATCTAAATTTAATAAAAGAAAACATTTAAATTTATATTCTCGAGCTGAAAGCATTTAACGATATAAAAATTTTAATTTTTAAACTAAGAATAAAAAGGATAAAAATAATTATAATTCAAAGTTGACATAGAAAAGTTTTGACGTAAAACTATAAGAATTGACGTAAAAACTTCTAAAGGTGAAATAACTGAATTTTAAATCTTAACGTAAATGTGTGAGAGCTAACGTAACAAGTCAATTAAGTAAAAACAATCTAAATTTAATGAAAAATAAATATTTAAATTTATATTCTCAGGCTAAAAGTGTTTAACAATATAAAACTTTTAATTTTTAAATTAAGAATAAGAAGGATACGAATAATTATAGTTCAAAGTTGACATAGAAAAGTCTTAACGTAAAACTGTAACAATTGATATAAAAACTTGTAAAGGTAAAATAACTAAATTTTAAATCTTAACGTAAATATATGAGAGTTAACATAACAAGTCAATTAAGTAAAAACAATCTAAATTTAATGAAAAATAAATATTTAAATTTATATTTTCAAATTAAAAGTGTTTAACGATATACAAATTTTAATTTTTAAATAAAGAATAATAAGGATAAAAATAATTAAAATTCAAAGTTGACATGGAAAAGCCTTGACATAAAACTATAAGAATTGATGTAAAAACTTATAAAGGTGAAATAACTAAATTTTAAATCTTAACGTAAATATGTGAGAGTTAACGTACCAAGTCAATTAAGTAAAAATAAATTCAATTTAATGAAAAATAAATATTTAAATTTATATTTTCAGATTAAAAGTATTTAACGATATACAAATTTTAATTTTTAAATAAAAAATAATAAAGATAAAAATAATTATAGTTCAAAGTTAAAATAGAAAAGCTTTGACGTAAAACAGGAAGAATTGACGTAAAAACATATAAAGGTGAAATAATTAAATTTTAAATCTTAACGTAAGTGTGTAAGAGTTAACGTAACAGTCAATTAAGTAAAACAATTTAAATTTAATGAAAAATAAATATTTAAATTTATATTCTCGAATTAAAAGTGTTTAGCAATATACAAATTTTAATTTTTAAATAAAAAATAATAAAAATAAAAATAATTATAATTCAAAGTTAACATGAAGAAGCCTTGACATAAAACTGTAAAAATTAACATAAAAACTTATAAAGGTGGAATAACTAAATTTTAAATCTTAACATAAATATGTGAGAATTAATGTAACCAGTCAATTAAGTAAAAATAATCTACATTTAATGGAAAAATAAATATTTAAATTTATTTTCTCGAGTTAAAAGTGTTTAATGAAATACAAATTTTTTTAAAATAACTAATAATAAGGATAAAAATAATTATAGTTCAAAGTTAACATAGAAAAGCCTTGACATAAAACTATAAGAATTGACTTAAAAACTTGTAAATGTGGAATAATTAAATTTTAAATCTTAATGTAAGCGTGTAAGAATTGACGTAACAAGTCAATTAAGTAAAAATAATTTAAATTTAATAAAAAATAAATATTTAAATTTACATTCTCAAACTAAAAGTGTTTAATGATATGTAAATTTTAATTTTTAAATAAAGAATAATAAGGATAAAAATAATTATAGTTCAAAATTAACATAGAAAAGCATTGACGTAAAACTGTAAGAATTGACGTAAAAACTTGTAAAGGTGAAATAACTAAATTTTAAATCTTAACGTAAATGTATTGGAGTTAACATAACAAGTTAATTAAATAAAAAAATCTAAATTTAATAAAAAATAAATATTTAAATTTCTATTTTCTCTAGCTAAAAATGTTTAACGATATCTAAATTTTAATTTTTAAATAAAGAATAATAAGGATAAAAATAATTATAGTTTAAAGTTGAAATAAAAACCTTGACGTAAAAACTTGTAAATGTGGAATAACTAAATTTTAAATCTTAACGTAAGTGTGTGAAAATTAACGTATCAAGTCAATTAAGTAAAAACAATCTAAATTTAATGAAAAATAAATATTCAAATTTCTATTCTTGGATTAAAGTGTTTAATGATATACAAATTTTAATTTTTAAATAAAAAATAATAAAGATAAAAATAATTATAGTTTAAAGTTACTATTAGAATAGTTTGTCGTAAAGTTGTAAGAATTAACATAAAATCTTATTAAGGTATAATAAACAGATTTAAAATCTTAAAGTAAACGTGTAAGAGTTAACGTAAATAAATTTTACTGAATTAAATTAATTAAATATAATTTTAATATTAAAATAATAATATTTTTAAAATTTATAATAAAAATTAAAATAAAATTAAAAGTTAAATAACTTAATATAAATTAAATAAGTTTAAAAATTATCTATGTTATTATCTTAAAATAGATAAGTTTAAAAATTAAATATGTTGTTTACTTATTAACCTGTTATACAAAGTTTTTTTTTTTAATTTTATTAATTGACCTTATAGCAAGGTTAAACTTACTGTAGTGTTCATCTAATTTTTGCAAGGAAGATAAATTAATGTACATTTTTTAAAACTAAATAATCAAGTAAAAAAATATTTATATATTTTTTAACATTATAAATCTTTTATAGTTAAATTTTTGACTTATTAATAAGTATATCTATCATCTACTTAAATATTTATATTTTTAAATATTTTTTCAATTTACCCTTTTAACATCTTAATTTTGTTCAATTTAATCCATGAACTATATATTTTTGTTTAATTTAATCCTTACAGCGTGAAATAATTTTTTTTTTTGAAAATTTTTTTGTTCTACCATGTGGTATCAACACATTTTTTGAAAATTTTGTTATTTTGCCACGTGGTATCAACATGTTACGTTAGTGCCACATCAACATTGTCATCTCATCATATTAGTGCCACGTGAAGCTACCACACGATCACGTTGATACCATGTGGCATACCACATCATCAAAATGTGCCATGTCAGTGCCATGTCAACGCTGACGTCATTTCCTTTTAACAACAAAATTGAATGTCGTTAGGAGAGGGATTAAATTGAAGCAATACACAAAATCAAAAAACTAAATTGTTACGATTTTAAATAAAGAGACTAAATTGGACAAAATGCCCTAGTACAGGGACTTCTTAGGTATTTTGACCATTATTAATTAATGTTAAAATAGGATAACACATGATTAATTAGTATTATTTTTTTGAACAAACCTCAACAGTGTTAATACCTTCTGTAACACCCCACTTATAAAATATATATATATATATAACAAAAAAAAAAGGGGGGGGGGGGGGACAAGACCACATGGGCAACCGCCCATGTGGTCAATTGAAGCTTTGAAAGAGTTGAAAGTGGGGGGGGGGGGGGGGGGAATAGAGAGCTGAAAAAGGGAAGAAAGAGAAGAAAGATAAGACAAAAAAGGAAGAAAGAGAGCTGAAAAAAAAAAAGAACAAGAGGGTCGGCTGTGAGTGAGAAAAAGAGAAGAAAACCAAAACAGAAGAAAGAAGAAAAAAAAAAGAAAGAGAAAGGATCGAATGGTGAAGAAACCGAGTGTGAGAAGGAAGAAAGGAAAGAAAAAGAGAGAAGGAATTAGGCTAGACCAAGGAGAGAAAAGAGAAAGAAAGGAAAAGAGATAGAGCTGGGTTATGATGGCTGGAAAAACAAAAAGAGAGAGAAGAAAGAGAGCTTGGTTTTGGTGACAAAATGGTTGAATAAAAAGAGAGAAAAATTAGAGTTCTTTGGGCTAACTTGGAGCTAACAACGGTGGAAGTAGAGAGGGGACTTTAAGCCGCCAGTGATGTGAGGGAGAGGAAGAGCGAGTGTTGTCCATGGGTGCTGGTTCATGAGAAGGCTAGCTGGGACAAGAAGGAAGTGAAAGCAAAAACCGATCAGCTGGAACAAGAAAAAAAGAAAGAGAAAGTGAAGAAATATGGAGACTTGGGTTTGGGCCAAGCTAGCCCAAATAGGTAGAAATTTCCTTACTATTTATTGGGGCTTATTATGAAGTTGGATTATTTGGGTTTAGCCCACTTGTTTAGTTAAATTTTAGTTATTAGTGATGTGAATTAAAATTTAGATTGCTTTAATACAATAAAAAGAAATTCTTTTATGAGGTCTTATAGGATTAAAATAAAGAAGAAAATATGAAATTGACGAATGGTGATTAAGTGTAGTTAAGAAATTTTGAAATGATTCATTGCAAAGAATTATTGTTGTAGGAGGAATTTATTTGCATAAATTGGTTAAAAGAGTCAAGTTAAATGGTATATTAATTTGGAAGAAATAAGGAGGAATACTGTGGATGGAAATTGAAAAATAATTAAGTAGATTTGAAATTATTGTGGTTGCCGTAAATATAGTTAATATTATGGAAATATAAAATGGATTTGGGCGGAAGTTATTTAGAAAGGTTGAAGTAGGCACGTGACATCATAAATAAGTTGTCAGTGTTATAATCTAAGGAATTACATGAGCAACGAGTATAAGTAAATTAAGTAAAAATGTATTAAGATGGGAGTCAATTGAATTTGGATACATAATGGGATGAGAAATAGAAATGGGATTGATGCACTAAATATATTGAGTTGAACTGTTGGTAGGAAATGCTAAAGTGAAGATAGTGGCGTGCTAGAAGGATTAATGAGCAATCGACAAATAGAAATAGCGATGTAATATCCCGCTATTTCAAGGTGAGTAGGGGGTGTCAACTTTAAAATTTCCGTAATAGTATCTATGTATGAATATTTTAATTTCGATACAAAATTGTGAATAGCATGTGCTGGTAGAAATTTTAGGAAATGTGGGTGCAAAATTATTTTTAGAATTGTTTTGACTATATATGTATGTATATTATACGTAAAGTATTTTGAAAATCGGGAAACAAGCCCTTCGCACCGTTTAGCATCAAAACCTTGTGCCTTATAATTTTTATGTGATATGCATAGTAAATGCATTTGTTAACTAATTTGTTTTATGAAAGCTTCTGAGATCCGATTTAAGTCCGATTTTTATATAAGTACTTACACCAGGACAAATAACGTGGAAAACAAATTTATCGGTTTATAAGAATTTTGATTTTAAAGAATTTAAGAAAATAGTCTCGAGAAACTTGTTATAATTTTGAAAAACGTTTTTGACAAATTGATTGCGTCGAGAGTAGGCCGGATGTCACATCGGTTAAGTGTGACCCTCGTGCACGAGTGAGCTCTAGCTAGAGAAATTTTCAGGTCGCCGACGGGCTGTTAGACATGGCCGGGGCCATGGTCTGTGATATACGTGGCAAGGCCACAGACGATATACGCGGTTGCGACCGCTTGATTCTCCGATGTCGGCCAACATCGTTGAGACTGCCATAGCATATGGGAATCCGGTGGAAGCGATGCTCCCCGACTGTTAGTACGTGGAAGTGGGTCCACCTGTTGATATTATGTTTTCCTACTCGAAAGCATTGTAAATTTTTTGACGCATATTTTTATGCATGGTGAAAACTTAATATTTTCTCCACAGCTCCCTTTATTTAAATAAAAGCTTCAAGGCTTATTTAACAATTATGTATTGGTTTACGTGATTTATAATTTGATTTGTTTATAGGCCACATGTTTCGGGAGCCTGCATACTTTTATATCATTATTCGTATTTTGACGATAAGTCATATTTTCGGTGATTTCTCATTGAGTTACTACACCTGTTTTCGTCATTGTTTTGCAATGATTAAATGCTGCATGTGATTTTACCGCAATCATTTTTATAAGGCACAAACCCCCATTTCAATTAAATTTAATTTCGATAATCTTGTGATTTACTATTCAAATGATCAGCTAGTTGCTTGTTTCCCATCTACGTCCTACTCACGGAGCCGATGATCACTGAGTCTGTGAGACTCACACTCCTCATTTTTCCTTTTTGCATACAGGGATCAACCTAGCGTGTAATCATCAGCGTGTTCGGTCCACTGTGGATAAGTAAAGGCAACTCTTAGCATTTTATCCCGAGTCGCTCCGCTGTTAGAGGTCGAGTCGTAATACTTTATTTATTAAGTTATAAATTCTTATAAGTAAATAATTGAATATTGTGAATTTCAATGTATAAACTTATGATTAAATGCTTTAAAGTTTGAATAAATAAGTATATGTATGTTTCATTTCATGTTATGAAAGTATAATGCTTGTGCATAAATATGAAATGATGATCGTATATAGTTAGCTAACGGGTAATTATAGATAAGTTTGTTCGGGGCTTGACGGGTATTCCCGAAGGTTTCGGACGCCGGTAGCGATCGGGGAAGGGTCGTTACACCTTCTTCATGTGTACTTGTGCTCCCAAACCGTAGCTCTATTTTGTAGATTGAAATGTATCATTTTTAATGAACTTAAGTCAAATTTAAAATTTCATTACAAGTGATAGTTAAAACTTAAGTCAAATTTAAAATTTCATTACGAGTGATAGATTTAACTAGGTGACTAATCACATTTAGACAAAATGAAATCAATAACTAATCACATCTAGACAGAAAAAATTAGTGACGATTTCAGCTTCAGTTTAGTGATCGGGTTCCCAAACCCACACGCATAATTACCAACGTTTTTTGAGATCTCAACCCTCCATTTCTGAAATTATCTTATGAGCGATTTTGGGTGTTGTTCAATTCCATGAATGATTTTACGTTTATACCCTGCTGTACCAAAATTTTTAACTTGAATAAACTTAAACTTGAGAAATGTAAGTATTGTGAGATTATTAAGCCAAAACTAATTGATTTGATATAATTTGGCTTGAGCTCGGCTGCTGCAACCCTAACAACAATCTTTTACATATTTAGCTAGCTAGATTCTTAGATACAGTTGAAAGTGATGCGCAATTTCTCTGATAATTTTCTCAAAAAAGCTAACAACATACTATTCATAGTACTGATACTGTGTGGTTGTGGAATTGACAACTGTTTCATTGTTTGAGACTTTGTTTTGTAAATTAATTTGTATGAATTTACTTTTGCTTGATAACTGTATCACGGAATAATCCGAATATTTAAAGAGTTAGTTAGATCCGATATTAGTCCCATTTTTCATTGTGTAACCAGTGGAGATTTCAACAACATTTGTAGATTTAATGATGAACAAAATGGTAAAGATGGTCACTTGAGACATGGATACGTTTCAAGGCTCAACGCCCATGACTTATAGCTAAAAGCAAAGTGCAAAAGAGGACTTTGGGAAACAGTGAAAAGCAACAAGAAGAAGGAGAGGAGAGACGAGTGCCTTAAGATGGAGCCGTCTGTCATACAAAATACTTTGTTTTCTAGATAGTTCTACTTTGTCATGATCCTATGTAATGGTGGCTCATGACACCGCGAGCCGACTAGCTTCCTTCATCCCCATGCCCACTCTCTCGTTGATGATTTCACAAAACATGCACTTTGGCAGGATCAGTTGTCGACCCCCAACTGTCTATTCTTTTACCCTTAGTGATGACTTCATTTTGACCCGTTATTGCCTTTCTCACATTCCACTCAACCTCATCTTTTACTTGGACTCATAGATTGAATAGTTCTTGAGTCTTGATGTTGTTTTTGGGTTTTGGTTTGCTCGGATAAAACAAAATAAAAGAATACTCGAGTTTCTAGTCAGGGACAGGCCATCTTGTTCCTGACTTCTGACATTACTGGGGAACATGCTAAAGTTCAGATGTTGGGAAACACCACATCCCCCATCCGCAGAGTGAATGGATCGGACAAGGCAATGGCTACAGTACTACTTCAACCATGCGATTCATGCCTTCATCTGTTTCAGAATGTCATCTAGGACAGGTGTCAACTGATACAATCATTTGTAATAAAAATATCTTCAATTTTGACAATACCCTATATGTACTTTCTTGGCTGCATTTGCATATCCCTTCTTTTCCTTTTAATTTTATATAAAAAAATGAACACCAACGTATAAGTGCATTCCCATTTCAAAGTTAATTAGTAATTACTAACTCAGTTTGGATTGGATAAACCACTTGAGAAAACTGTTAGAATCGATAACTTAACCAGCTAAATAATATGGAAATGTGTGCTATAGTAATGGAACCTGAGGAGGGTCTGGTCAACATCGATCTTCAGTTTCCACCATCTACTTCTGCTTGGTTTTCTTTTCTCTCTAGTCTTATATATATATATATATGTATGTATGACTATCTTAATATATTTGTAGTATTATTCTCCGTTCCCTACACATTATCAAACAGTTTACAAGTAGATATACTACAGTTGGGCGCATGCTTAGATATAGGAAGGGGTTAATTTTTTCCCACCTATTCATGAGTCTGATCATCAGTTCCTCCTCTTTGTCGTTTTTATGCCTTGTTTCTCCGAGGGGGCCTGGGTAGAGTGTGATGGATTTCCTTCTCTCTTTTCCCAAGAAATGAAGTAGAGAATTAATGAGTCGCTTGAAAAAAAATGATGTGATTTTTGCATCAGAACAATACGAAGAGAACATTCATTAATAAGAAACATCCCATCTGTCATAAGGAAACGAAACTTCATCTTCAACCATATTACAGTCAACCCAAGTAAACCAACCCTGTCATAATTATCATTGTATTGACAGCATAAACAGGAAAAAAGTTAGTGGCAAAAGCTGATGGGAAAAAAATTTCATGGCGCATATCAGATAGATTAAATGAAAAAAAAAAAAGAACCCAAACTATAAGAAAAGGAAGACTATTCAGCTCATGTAGCAAGAACCATGCATTCATATATTTGCTAAAACATGAATTGTAGTCTTAACATTAGTGCAATCTTTAATTTTTTACAGCCTTCATCGTCAAGGCCTATCCTGAACTTTCCTATCTGATTGTTGAGAAGGATTATATATAGGCAAACAAAGAAAATTTCGGATTGTGGGGATAACAATTTTCTCACATTTCTTTCTTTCTCCCTTCTCATAATGATAAAATAGGGAAAAAAAAAACGAAAATGCAATCTAGATGATGAAAGCTGATACATAAAATTTAAAGTCGCAAGGCCGATTGGACCTAGAAATACCCGAGTCGAAGCTCCAGATCCAAAACCTCCTTTGAATCTTTGAACCCACTCTCCAAGTCTTCGCCAGTTACCCCACCAACCTCAAGCTCATATTTTTCTGCATGCCTCTTCAGTTTTTCAACCCCAAGAAAAGGTGTCATCGTCTTCTCTTTTGACAAATCTGCAAGTTGAGGGATCAAAGGCTTTCTCAGGTTTTCCCTATATGGTGGTGGTGAAGACGAAGGAGTACTGAGTGATGGAGAAAGCAAAGAATGATGGGGATTGAGTGAGAAGTTAACAGAATGAGAGGATAAAGATATTGGTGAAGAACTAGGGTTAGGTATAGAGTTGGGTTCAGGGTTCTGACATTCTAAAGCCCAAGAAGATAACAACCTCAACCTGGCTCTGTCCTTCCTATGAACATTCATATGACCTCCAAGAGCTTGAGCTGACCCGAATTCTCTCTTGCAAAAGCTACATGTATAATATTTTGGAGGCCAAATTAACCCACAACAACATGAACGGTCACCTTCCAAGCCGGTGCTGTTGCAGTCCCACTTGCCATTCTTGTTTCTCGTCATATATGCCTTCTCCATGCTACACTGTTGCTTACTTATAGATTCTAAAAGCATCAGAAACAAGAAAACCATAGTGTTGGTTTAACTAATTGCTTATCTGCATAAAAAGAAGAAAGTAAATCCAAATTTAGAGAGAAAGAAAGAGAACTTACCGTTGCTGACCTCTGAGAGATATGGTGGTGAATATACAGTTAAGCAAGGTCAAACGAACTGAAGAAGCATTATATATTTGCTTTACGGAGAGCCGCTACTGAAATTCTATGCCAGAAACAAAATATTCCGCTCACCTGTAAATGTTGGTTCTATTTCTGGATAGTACTTAACTGCTATATATATATATATATATATATATTATTACGAAGCTTTCTTAATTTGTGCCAATGTCAAGTTGTTGGGGTATGATTACTACACGCTTGAGAGATTCCTTTTTCTTAAAAAAAAAAAAAAAAAAAACTTTATCATGTACAGCTTTATAAGTTAAGAATTAATAAAGTGTGTAGTAGCTAACTAATTCCCGTTTGCATTAAACATCAAATAAGAATAGAACCATAGGCATTATCCACCCCAGTTAGTGCATGCTGTGCGGTAATCACGAGCTTACAAACACTGTCAACTCTTCATTGCAGAAAGCATGAGAATAACTTGCACCGCCCCCAGTTTCCGCACAGAATATCGTTCATGTCATAGAAGAAAAAATTAAGTACATCAATGGAGTGGGCCTAATTGGTATATTTCAGATAAAGAATCCACAGCATCCCATCGAAGGAGCAAGATTATCAACATTTCAGTGATGCCACGCTAGCTATCAATTTTTCCTCTAAATGTATCTTGAAGCATCAAAAAGAGAGTTTACATATCTGTTGGACGATGAGGAAAGGATCAATTTTGTTTGTTCTAGGGGCTACGGTAAGTTGGTTACGAGGTTAGAAGAGGTCCGTTGCATTGGACAAGGATTTGATGATGACATTACATTAGCGTACGTGTTAACATGCATGGCAAGTCAAACCTTGATGGGATTGGCCTCTTTCAGCCGCCTTATAGCTAGTGCCCTTCTGATTCTTCTTGGTTGCCAGTTTTTGCAGCCTCCTGTCTACTTATGAATAATGCTTGACTTTGATGAAGTATAATAAGCATCTTGTTTATGGTTCATTTCATTTTTCATTACCAAAATAATATATAGACAATGCAGAGAACTAAAAATGCTATAATCTTCAACATACTCGGCTTGGAACTTCCAAGCCCTTGTTAGAGACAAGTGAAATCACAGCGAACGTTGGTGAACAGACAAAAGTAAAGCAGATCTCCTAGGAAATGACATTTTCAAAGAATTAGCTGATTAATTGACCTAAAGAATCCTAAGAATCTTACTGCTATTTACAATCTTGTATGTGGTGTGTGTAACAATTCGTTTGAGTTTGCTGTCTACACTATAATGCGAGTAAAACTGTGTTTAATCTGTCATCTACATAACAGGCAACTAGCACAACAAGATCCATCAGAAGTAGTCATCAAACGCTCCCTCCTTATCACTGTCTTCAGAACCTGCACAATGCAACCTCCAAAACTAAGAAATGTGACACAGTTACTAACAGCACATCCTCCCATCATCAAACATAACTTTGATCTAAATTCAAAACATAACAAATTCTATTAGTAGAAAAATCTTGAAATATAAGGGAATGAATTGCTAACTCAGGCAAAATTTCTCCTAAAAGAGATCATTTCCGTAAGACAGCTGTTTTATTTGTCTTATCTAATATGTATTTAGCTGAAGCTGAGTCCAAGCACAAACTGCGTTTGGCACCACAAAAGCAAGGCTAACCTGTTTCAGTGGCTGAAACATCCTTAACAGTCCGCTGGAGAGCATTAGAAGGGAGAGAAGAGATGTTAGCTGAAGTAAGAAATGGAGCTGGAAATGTGAAATCTGAGTCACTTGATGAAGCATCAGAGTTGTCAGAAGTATCAAAGGAATTGTCTCGAACAATGGGCTGAGAGGTTGATGCCGCATTTGATGGAGAATGTAAAATTTTTTTCAGTTGTGAAAATTGGTCAGACATACAAAACAATAGCCTGAGACACGGAAAGATCAGAACTAGCATTAGTCAACAAGGAAGCAGGAACTTCATTGAGTTGTAACTTGTAGCCAATACCAATGCTGATATAAAACAATCATAGAGAAGTTTGATATTATCAAGGTAATTCAGCTCTCCTTGGCAACTATTGTTGCTAATGATCTTTTTCCCACATTATTTTTCATATGATATCCTTGTTTTCCAGCAGAGTTCTTTCAACTAAAGCAAGGTACACCATGTCAACAACCTAGCAGAACAAACAGAGTATGTCATTTCATTATTGATCTTGACCCACAAAAACATTTTCTTTCATGAAATGTTGAAAACTTTTAAGCATGCAATTGTCCACTTTTAGACAAGTTAACAAGTAAAAATTTATTAATAAGAAGTAAAATTTATCCTTGTGCAACCATATTGTCTAATCACCTTCTATGACCTCACCAGGAGAAGACGTCTCTTTAACATTAGAGTACTGTAGTTTCCTTTTTATTTTATAATATATTTATTTATTTTTGGTATATAAAATCAAATTCATTCAACAAAAAAGACTCATCTATTGTACAAACAGCCCTTGGCAGTTGCTTACATCAACCTACTCATATCAATAGAAAAATCCAGAGGAAGTATCACAGCTGAAGTTCCTATAGCATAATGTCAGTAACATTCATGGAATCAATGTCACAAAGTCAATTACAATTTAATAGTCTTAAAGAGTGGTAAAGAATAACATTATCTCTTTGCTAGAATCAACTTTACCGTATAATCATACATGAGATCAAGCTCTTGCCGAAATGAACAAATTTCAAATAATCAATAAGTTCAGTAGCAATCATCATTAAAAGGGATTAGAATAAATACTATCTTTACTGTTTTTAAGCTTAAAGTCCTTGTTTTTCATCAATACAGCACGAAGCAAGACTTCTGCTACGTTATCAACCTAAAAACATCAATATGGTATTTTTGAGCTTGAAAACCTGATCCTATGACAAAATTCATATATAAGGGGCAACTGCCCAGGAACTATATAAGAAGTAATTATCCTATAGGATTTTATATCTCTATCTCAAGGATTTTCCCCCTTATAAACCAAATTAGATATCTTTAATAGAAAAACTCTTTGACAGCATGAGGATGACATTGTGCTACTGAAATACAGCGCAAAGGAGAATAGATGGAACCACAAGTTAAAGTAACTTTCACAGCCAAAAGAATCACTTTGCTTCCTTCTAACTGCCGCAGTTTAGAAGTGGTAGTGCTCATCTTAGCCATAGTGAAAGTCCATTCTGGAGATCTAAAAGTGTACAGGGAACAATTCTTCTAAATCTAAAAATCAGCATGTGACCAGAAGCTTCATTTGTTACAATAATCATCTTAACTGACACATTTTATGTACCAAATGTACACAGGGTAAACTCTGTCCATACGGATGATAATTTATTCATTGATTACAGATAAAATATAACTCTGTTTAGCCAGCCAATACTTAGAACCCAGAACAACTTCTAAACACAAAGCATAGCAAGTTATCTGAGACTAACTTCAATAAATTGAAAGATAACACTTTAACGGGTGATGAAAAATACTACCTGTTCAAAGAGTCTTGAAGCTGATAAACTCTTCTTTCAGTTTCTTCTAATTTCTTGCGTCTTTTCTCACTTAATTCTTGGGCTTCAGCATATTTCTTTTCAGATTCATCAGCTCTTTTCTTTTCTGCTAGCAAGAGGGCCTGTAAGACATAAAAGCACACTTAGTGAAAACAACATTAAAAAGTCTGAACTTTGAAACTTGGAAAATATTTATCCCAATTAAGATATGATGAGGCATGTCAAGCTAAATGAGAAACCATACAGTGACAAAACCCTGTCCAGATTGCTCACGATTTGTTAACCATGTAGAACTACTAATTTCAATAATCATCTGTGTTGCTAAAACACTGTCTTCAGTACTAAGAATTGGATGGAACTAATTCATGAAAACATCAGGAAATGTCAATGAGCACCTTTCATCTCTGTGCTTCAGAACAGGGACATGTGTGCCCACTAAGGCATCCATCAGTAGCATGAGAAGCAGCATTATACTAGCTATGTTAACAGAATTTTAAAGATGCAAGACTGGAAGTTAGTTTGATAGATATTCAGATGCTCCCTATTTTATTTCCATTAATCGAGGTCCAGAAGAGAATGAGTTTGAGAAGTTACACAGAGGGGTTAAGTACCATGGAGGTTGTATCAAGGAAGAAAAAGAACCATCTCTTCCTTTTGATCATTCCCATTTCAAGCTGAATTAAAATAACTCAAAAGTCTAAGTGTCTGAGTTGTTTAATATTTGTCTGATGTTTAGTTTAATTTCTGCACATTATATTTGTTATATCCGCACAATCTGCAGGGTTCTATCACATCACAATTTTGAGAATATACCACTTCACAGGTCAGTGAAAATTCAGTAGCCATGTTTTGAGATGGCATGAACATTATTTATGAAAATTTGTTAGGCTCGCGCCTTTTTCTTACTCAAAGAAGAATAAGAGTTATATTAGCAGTACCTTTAGCTTTTCCACTTCTTTCGTAAGAATCTCAATCTTTGAAGCATTTTGGATGGGGCTTGATATTTCTTCAATGATAGGACAAAATTCATATGCTTTTTCTGTAACCTCATGCTCTCTAACAGGAAATGCATTGGTTTTGTCTGCTTGGTTCGGCACAGCTAGAGCTAGGGGAGAATGGTGGAACTCGGCTTTCTCGTGTCCTTCGAGCTATACACATACTAGAACTTCAGTTAGAGATCATAACAAATGAGAGAAATTTAATCATGAAAGATATAACAGCCATCCTCATCACCATCAGGACCACTGATAAGCATTTTCTTATGATCATCCAGGCAATTTCCAAGACATTGAATAAAGCAATGGAGGAAAAACCATTTCAATTTTAACACTGGCCAATACTCAGAAAGTGCTGAAATTCATAGTTTGAGGTGCCTTACTTAAAAGTGTATTAAAAGTCAGAAAACTGCAGCTCTGCATGCATGCACCACACATTCAGATAAAAGTTATATACGTATAAAAAACTGGGTGCATACATTTATGTTTGGATATATGATCTTTATTACCTATAATCTACACTATCTACAATCTTTAACAGATATATAAGTTCAGACCTTGATGAAACCTTTTATTAGGACAGGAAAGCACATCAATGTTTATTACATTTCTAAAACATCCTTCAAAAGTTACTGACTCATAAATTCTTGAACTTTGGTTGGTCAGTTTCTAATTCTAAATTTATTTGTCTTTTCTAATTGCAACAGTAATAAGTCACTAAAAATTTATTTCAAAATTAAAAAAAAAAAAGTCACTAAACATTTAATGAAATTTCAAGGGTAGTAAAATGTTTGTCCTCTCACCTGTAATTCAAATTTGATTGGTTATAAAATTCCCTAGTTTCAGTTACCTGTCTTAATTCTAAAACTAGCATTTAATGGCATAAATTTAAAAATTAATTTTTTTTTCTTATTTGTGTTTTCGAGTTTTGTAATATGGAAAAAAAATCACATTTAAAAGTCTAAGACTTCTTCTTAGGAAGATAGATCAGAGCAAATCCAACATAGATCAAACTTTCATGTATTTGTGCAATCTAGGATATATCCAAGGAATTAGTTTAGAGGAAAAACATCCAGAGCACTGATATTTACCTATAATTCTACATTTATAATTAAATAAAGTGTATTAATAATTTTTTGTCAAAGTACCAATAATATTATCACACATGTAGCACACATGACAAGAAGGCTAGCAGACATATTTATGCATCTTACGATCAATTGTTTTTCTGGCTCTTTGTATGTGAGTTTCACCACTTGTTCTAGTGTTCCATCATCTTCTTTGTCTCTTCCAGCCTGAAGAAAATTGTAATGCACATTAATGCATGTGCAGATGGGATGAAATGAAAACCCAAAATTTGTTAGAAGCTAATGCTTCCACCCTTTGTAAAGTATAATGCCAAAATGATACAACATTCACTTATGAAAATAGTTGAGAAGCAAATTGCTCATCTCAACAATCATTCTTGATTTTACTGAATCAAATTAAGCACTTATGTAGAAAAAGATTGGCAGAATTTAAATGCGTAAGATATGGCTTGTTTAAGTACCAATAGAAAGATGCCTTCACAGTGATAATGCATTACATGTAGTGTACTTACACATATGCGCATGCGCATATAAGGTACTAAAATTAAGTGGAAAACAAGCTTCCCTCCTATATGTCTCTTTAATATCTCTTGCTATATATCCAAACTTCATTTTTAAGTGAAAAAGAATGATAAGCGAGAGAACCCAAAGTTACAGCATTTGGTGAGAAGATAATAGGTTTCCCTTTTAAACTCAAGACCAACTATTTGGTGAGAAATTACAGCTACTCAACTATTTTAACTTAAAGCTTTTCATTACAAAAGAAAATAGTCAAAGGTATGAGAACACTTAAAAGACTTAGACCCAACACAAATGTAGGGGCAGGTTTTCGTTTTTTAAGTTTGGAAAGGAAGGATTCTGACTTCTCAACTCCTTTTTTCAAATTTTATGCTACCAATTAGGTAGCAAGACCTCGCAATGGCACAGGGAAACTTGTACCAAAGCTAACCAAGATGAGAGCGGGTGGAATTCTACTGGCTGAAGTTAATAATATAGATAATTGTTAGAGTGCATGTTTACAACTTTTATATATGATGAAAATTAACCAACAAGAGAAAAAATGGAACATGAAACAAAAAGCAGTAAATGAAATTCTTGAAAAGTCAAAAGCCTTGTTCCAATGTATGGGTATAGGAATGGGGTGGGCTAAATGTGGTGTAATTTGAGCCCTACCACTTGTGCTTTGCTAATTACACTTTATAAGTGCAGAACTTTCTTTGTGATGCAATGAAAAAATATTTCAAGGACAACAAACTTAAAATAAAAGAAGATTTTATTTTAAATTTTTCTCCTATATATTTATTGCTTTTAGTTCGCAATGTTAGCTCTTGAACTAGATAATTTGTCCATCACACCATCATCTAACCAGACACTAACTTTTCACCAAAGGACCCTCAAAGACATCTTGCAGTTGTTCTAGGTCTTCAAAATAATCAAACTCATGCATCACTTGTGTTAACTAGCCTTTTGGTCTCATAAACAGAATCTCATCAATATGGGTCACTAATATAGACAATAGTTTTTCCGCTAAAGCGAGATGTATCCTATGGTGAATGTTCAATATCAAACTGTAGCCACCCATGTTGTTTTGCTTGGGTCCTATTCACATACCTATATATTGGTATTTATGCATCTTTCCCACAATTTAGCTTCAAAAACTTTATATTGGCAGTTTTGGGGTGTTATAAACCTGGCATATCAAAGAAAACAATCCTTGACTAATCAGCATCATCTATCTAGATATCCAACTCCTTTTCATTTTCACCAGCTAACTTTTCAGGAAGCAAGATCAAACTTTCAGTTTCCCTTTTCTTTGATAAGATTGTTATAAACATTATTATACACATTAAAAAATATTGCTAGTACCATAATGCTTACTGTAAAATCAAATACCTTTTCCTAATGAGAATAAAAGACCATCTCATTATCACTAGTGTTAAAAAAAACTTGCATTTCTTTATTATCGACAATTAATAACTACAAAATGTTGTATAAGCCATATGCAACTGTTGCACGGATGCTCACAACTTTCATTTTAGAATTTCATGGATGAGCAAGCTGACATGCCCTAACTCCAACATTGACCAATGCATGATGGAAACCAGCCAGTTGTGCACATGGTTACATTTAAACGTACTTGTGCTTGTGTACAAAAGCTGTGACAATTATAATTAAATGCTTGTTACAAACTTAACCACAGAAGTAAAACAAAACCTACCATCTTTTGCTCCTTAACGTTTCTCCTGGCGGTTCGTCTCCTAAACATGCTCTGCGAAAGAACTGATGCTTTTTTGATCTTCTTATAGAATGAAACAGCACTATGACGTCGCCAATATGCCTGCAGGCATTTGTTTGAATTGGCAACTTGTAAACATGATAAACAATATTCTTTAGGCATTACATTATCAACTAGGCAATAACCTGAATAATAACTGCAGCCTTGTTTTGCGCTTTATATCTGAATTCATTATGAGCAACCATGGCCCGGAGTCCTGTCTGCAAGACAATTGCTGAGGATTTGACATCAATGTAGTTTCTTCTAGCTACTTGTCTGCGAAAAGTTTTCTGAATTTGGACAGCAGCTGCCTCATTTTTCATGTTTTTATATAATTCACAAGCCAGCTTTCCTAGAAGATACAACAATAAGATCAATGCAAATAATTATCACATGCAGGTAGTCACCCCTACAGGCCAAGGGCAACAAAAAACGCATGGGTTGATTAGAGACTGATAGGAACTAACCAAATTAATCTAACAACATAAATCAGCTGAATAATTCTAATTTAAACTCACCCCTCCAAGCAGTTTGTATATGAATAGAAGCCTTGCGCATACGAACATAACGCTTACGACTTAAATGAGATCTAATTTGCTTTTGAACAACCTTTGCCGATTCGCCAAGTACTTTCCCCTTCCGTGCATCTAACTCTGCCATCTGACCAGCTCTTAGGAAAACCTTGGCTTTCCCTATCTGCCAAAACAATTTATGGCTCATTGTATGCATGCTCTTGCAACTGAATCTCAATACATGAACATCTATAACCACAAATATTTTCTAGAACCTAAGATTAGAGGTTGCCTTGAACTACATTTAAAACTTCATAAATACTGTAGCCTCAATACTTAAACCATGATCATGATCTCAAGGCCCCCCAGCTAGCAATTTGTCAGATGATGTGGCTTTGGCAGGTCCACAATGTAACCATTTCCTTTCTTCACTTGTGTTAATTTAGTTTCAAAATTTGTTTATCAAAAAGAGCAGAGGAAAATGGAAAGTTCTGGAATTACCTGATACCTTGTAAGCCCCACCTTTTCCAAAATCCATTTGCATGCAACCTTTTCTTCATAACTGTCAATGAACGCAATAACTTCAAAACTAGAACTTTACCAAGCAGAAACTTGTAGATACTGAGAAAAAAATATGCAAATGCATTTTTCCTTTTTCTAATCAACTGGGGATGTAGAGTACTACTCACTTCCCTTCCAAAATTTCCGGTGCAAGAATAGCAAATCGGTTTAGAAATTCAGTAAAGGTTCTATGAGTAGGGTATCCCTCACACTTGACTCTGATTGCCTCTAGAACACCCTATACAAGTAACAGTTAGTGTGGAATGCACACAAGTTGACTAATGAATAATGTGATACAGCATAGAGATACCAAGTATACTTACACCAGAACGTAGTTGCTGCAAGACATTGACATTCTCAAACAGTGCAGGTTTTAATTCATTGTTTGGCTTTATACATCTGATGTAGTGGGGTTCAGTAGAGTTTAGTATATCCATCAGTTGCTGTAATTGTAACTGCAGCAAGGAGGTCAAAACATGAGATTTCACCTTTCAGAGGCAGAAACATTGAAATCTTGAGAAC
Source organism: Theobroma grandiflorum (assembly GCA_036013995.1). NCBI lineage: Eukaryota > Viridiplantae > Streptophyta > Magnoliopsida > Malvales > Malvaceae > Theobroma > Theobroma grandiflorum. The sequence goes on along the minus strand of CP142130.1, from coordinate 11,315,426 downwards.
ACATGGCATGGCTCAACAAATCATTTAGTTCTCAACATATCTGAGAGTATAAAAGAAATTCCAATGACTAGTTTATGATAATGATAGCCATGGTAGATACCTTAAAACGAGAACCGATAGATGAGAACTTGCCAGATTTAGCAGTCTCCTCAGAAAGTGGAGGGAAAAGGCCTGCTACAAAAGAACATTTGGAAGCACTCAACAAATCCTGATGTTCAGGCACAACATAGTCTTTGTTTTTGTCTAAAAACTGATCAGAGTGGTATTGGACCTGCAAATAATGCATGGAATAATAATACTAAGTGCAATGACACTTAACATTGCAAAACTGTTATCTGGAAAAGTTCAAGGAACCATAACTCACCTCGCCTGCATAATGAGCAATGGTAAACTCTGTGCGAGCCAATTTTGGCTTTACAAAGCGTTTGTGATCCTTGAATGTCTGATATAGCTTTTGTGCAAAGGTTTCATGGGTTGATTTTGGAAACATACTGTAAAATGAAAATGCCAACTATGTAAGCAGATCAAGACAAAAGAAGAAAACATTAGACATTATAAACGCTGCCATCTGAACTGGATAATGAATTAGGAAATATGCTAATTCAAAAACAGCATTCCTTCAATGTTATAGCAAATTTAAAGAAATGTTATCATACCATGCTTCATCAAGAAGAGAAATGATCCCACCTGGTTTCTGCAGAAGCACTAGAAATTAGAAATCGGTGAAAAGAAAATGCTAATTTAGCAGATAATGTGCACATGCTAAAAAATATGGAACAGAAAAAGATAATCCTATAATAAAACAAAACCAGGATAAAGGAGCCTTTACATGGCAATAATTAATCAATACATGCAATGGCAATTGTACTGGATAAGGTAAGTCACCAAGGCTATGGCTTAAAAAAAAAAACCAGGCAACATGTAGTCTACTCCACATTATGATCCAAAAAGATAAGTATCTCCACTCCAGAAATATTGCCATACCCAATTTTTGGGACCTCTGCTCTAGTAGCAAAACAATGGCCTCAAAAGAAACTTCATAATAACTATGTTGTCGGCATTGTACCATCTCACTCCATGCTCTAATAGACATCAATCCTTTTCGCGTTGGAAAGTTATCAAAATCAAATTTAAGATAATGATTTGGAAAATGGCCTCAGTAAAGGAGGCTCCCTAGCCTAAAGAAGACTGGTAGCATGCCAAACAGATTTCTAGAACACAATGAACCAAATTAATGATCATAAGGTTTGAGAGTTGAAACTAAAGTATATTATATACATTTTGGACAAATTGAATTTGTTTTTGTACTGTTTGGATAGTAGCAGCAGCAGCTGATTTACTGCAAGAAGACTAAAGAAAAGAAAAGAACGGGTGAAGGTATTATTGTGGATTGTTAAATTTAATGAAGACCACCGTTCACAGTAGTTTTTTTAAAGATAAGATGAACTTGAAAATAAAAATCAATGCACAAAAAATGCTGACTGTAAATCTGACAATTAATAGACTATCTGTCATCATCAGAAAATTGACTAACAAATGTACCGCAAGTTATCACCATCTGTACTGCTGATAGTGACAACCATCTAGTGCCTCCTATCCTCAAGCAGAACAAAGACCACTGTTAGTAAAATCTTGAAACTTCTTTTAAACATAATTAAGGTTGCCCGGAGATTCTTTTAAGTAAATGTCATTTATACATATCTTGTTGGAAAAGAATGAAGGCATTGAAAGACTCTTTGTCTCCATCACTTCTCCTTTCTGGTAGTTGCTTCTATTAGATCAGAGAAGGCGCTCTGCTCTTCTACCAAAATTTCCCTTTCTTTTTGCTCAGGTGCGGTTGTAGAGTGACTTACTAGGAAGGGTCACCCCCATCCCCTCCCTCTTGGCTATCTTTCTTCTGCCACTGATTTTGTAAATATAGAAGTCTCTTCATTAAGGTTCTAAACTATTACAATGAATTGCAGATCAGACATAATTCATGCAATATAAAGCTGAATGATGGGCACCACTTGATGCATGTGGCACCCTTTTTCATTTTGATGTCATTCTACTATATATTTTTTTGTTATTAATACAATCAGAGGTATCCCCAAGCATTGCCTGGGTCTAATCCCCTCCTTGAGCGATCATCAGAGCACACCCCATATTGGCCTGATGCATTCAGGATTTTATCCCCATCATGCTAATAATATTGCTACTACAAGCTTTTGCTAAATTGCATGCAGAAGCCCAAACATTACTGTGAAAATCATGAAGTTTAAGATATGTGTATCATATGTATATCAATAGGTTAAAGGCTATACAATACAGTAATCTGAATGGAAAATGGTACACAATTTGAACATCAAAATTTCAAAATGCATATGATATTTTTAATCTTCTGGGAAAAATAAGCAACACTAGCCCTAGTATGAAGGGTTTTCTCTCCGCACTCCAGGTTATATGCAGTGACTGGATTCATGATCAAGAGGCTTTAACTTAAGTGATCCCATCCATGTTTCATTCAAGCAGGTGTGGGCTAGTTTATCTTGTAGCTAAGTTTTCAGTAGGGAGACTACCAAAGGATAAACAATAACTGGAAGATGCAGGAAAAAGGTAAAAGTAGACACACTTGACAAATTCAAAGAGAAGTGAACAGTTAAAAGGACAGTATGCAACCTTTTCGATAAGATCCAAGACATCTTGATTATCAACAAACTCTACATAGCTCCAATCTATTTCCTCATTTTGGTACTCAGCTTGCTCCATCTTGAATACGTGCTGAATTGTATCATCATACTCAGTACACACATTGGAAGATTGAACTAAAATTAAAGTTGTCACATGAAACTAACCTCATACCTGGTTGAAATGTTGTTGCAGCTTTTCATTGGTGAAGTTTATACAAAACTGCTCAAAACTGCAAAGAGTAACGCATTAAAACCAGAATACATATGTAGCTCTAAACATGCTTAATCTATTACTTTATAATTCATAAAATTTCAAAAAATCACAAATAAGCCTTGGAATCTTTAATCTCACAACGGTTCTTATAAGTCTAAACAACTCCTAATAAAATTGTCTAACCCCAAAAAGATAAATACAGCACCGCCATAAAATCATTGTTTTAAAAAAATTACAATTTTGGTCCATTATGCCCCTTAGTAGGCCACACTTCACTTGTTCATTGTTTAAAACTACAGAGACTGTTTAAAATATTGCACAGGAAGGCAGTGAAGGAGAAGATATATGCAATCCATTTTTTATCAAAAGGTTAATGCTAGAGTAAACAACTCAGTACTAGAAGGTCCATGTCCAACTTCCTTATCCCATTGATAAAAAAACTTCATACCAGAAAAAGGATAAAGGTCTTGTCAATTGAATTCTTGACAGTCAATGTAATAACCATGGCGGTTGTGGTAGATAGATATTAATCTAACATGCTCAGAGGAAAGTAACTGGTTCAAAGTGTCACCACTCATTTCTGATGTAAATTAGATTCCCTTATCTAGTAGTGTGGTAAATGCATTAGATCGACAAGCAACCAAAAAAATATCCCAGTTTGTCTCTCGAAATGGCTACTCTGTGCAAATCTACTAACTGCTGAAACTATTTCCAAATAACCCTATCTTGCCTTCTGCAGGATCATAAATGGGTAAAAACCTTTTGTTGCAGGATGGAGATCATCACATCCAGAATATGAGAGACAAAAGTTTAGGACTTGAATGCACATATTTATAGAAAAAAAAAATTGTGTCTTATATGGTAACTTAATATGAATAACAAATTGCAGTTGTAACGCTAGCCAGGGAGGTTGCCAAGTTAAGACACCATTGTAGCTTGGGCTAAAGACCAAAGATTACTGATGATGCAATTCATATGGTTTTCATTTTTCACACTCATACAAGCACACATACACTGGTGTCATCAGGCATTACCTGCTAATTTTAAAGCTTTCGAAACCATAAATGTCAAGGACTCCAATGAGACATTCTGAATGAGGATCTTGCCCGATGGAGACATTGATTTTGTTAACCAACCTGGATGTCATAGAAATGAGGCATCATGTAACAACTCCATTAAAAGGAAGAAATCCATCCAGTATAAATGCAATAGGAAACTGCAAAAATGGTCCAGAATCTTGCCAGTCAAACAAGCGAGAATATATTGTCTTTGCTAAACCATCCCTGCTAACTGCTGCACCAAGTGGATCAAGACTCCTTTCTATAATTTCTTCTGGGGTTATCATTACGCGCTTACATAGTGCAACTGCCAATGCTTGAGGATCGCACCTGAAATAAGGATCAGCCAATCTGCTAATATAGAGACACAGGAACGGAAGGGAAACAGCAGGTCATGAGAGAACCAAGGTTAGAGCCATACATGAGTAGCTCTGCTGTCATTTGAAGATGGAATTTGGATTCGTCATCCTGTAACATGGATGAATCTTCTTCTCCCTTAGCAAATGCAATATTGCCAAGATGAAGAATTGCAGCCACAACTCTGAAAATTGCCTCCTGCAAGAGAGAGAGAGAGAGAGATTATTCCCAGTCTAGCAACATAAAGATGTTTAACACAAATAGCTAAAGTATATCAAGCTACATAGCAGATAAGAAACCTGTTCTTTCTCACTTATCCCAACAATATCCATAGCTTTCCGGGTGGCAAGATAATCGTGGGCATCATTTACACCAACCAGTTCATAGCAATTAGATTGATTAAGATAATGAAATGACTTAGGATCTCCCAACTTATATCTCTCAATCTCCTGATAAGACTTAAAATACTGGTCAGCTGGAATGATGTGGCAAAATTTCACGAAAACTTATTAAAGAGCTATGTGATCAACAATGTAGAATCAAGCTAAATACCAACCTCCAGTGGGGCAGCACAAAGAAGGTAAAAACAGTGGTAGTTCCGCTCAGGATCTGAAATTTGGCATACACGAGATTTTTCTAGGAGATAAGTTCTGATGGCTGCCCCTGATATTTGTCCATGCTTATCAAATTGAATTTCAACAAATTTTCCAAAACGACTGTGCCAACATAATGAAGAGTATGTCAACAACTATGCAAATACATGAAAGAAAAAGAGATCATTCAAGCTGTCAGAATTTGCTCTTATAAGAAGAAAGAATTTCATAACAAGGAGAGGGAGGCTATAAAGATTTTGTTAGTTTGATTATCTTTCAAGAAGTACCAAACTTATTAAGGAACTTCTAAGTGTAGTTATGTAAACAAGATAAAACTACAGCAGCAAATCCATTTTGGACAACCTTTTTGCCTTTACAGCTTGAACTTCAAAAGTTAACAAAATGAAAATTAAAATGGAACCAATGAACAATTATGTATAACTTGCATGCGAAGCTCAAAATAAAAAAGAAGCTAGTCTTTGGCACAAACCAGTCAATAAAACTTAAAATTTAGGGTTCAATGATGCACCAAATACACTAGCAAGCTTAAAAATCGTACAAAATTTTCAAACATGACAAATTCTCACCTCGAATTGTTATTTTTGACAGTTTTTGCATTGCCAAATGCTTCAAGAACAGGATTTGACTGCATCAAGCCATATAGTGCATAACATTCAGAACTAGGTGAAAAAATGCATATCAAAAGATGAGGAACTGATATCTAGCAATAATTTCAAAAATGTAATTTCTATTAAGGGAAAGGAAGACTTAGGCTGCATCGGTTTGTCAAATAAGACAAATTGCAGCAAAAATTTTTCTACAAGCAAAGTTAAATTATCTGTATACTTTTGGGTGTTTGATTCAATATTGCAAATAGTTTGTTATAGATCCCAAAATTTGTTAATTATTCTCACTGATTTCTATGAAAGTGAAAAGGAGATGAAAAAAATGCAACTAAAAGAGAAAAAGGAAAATGTGATAAGAGTAAAATAGTAACAAGATGGTTACTTTTATCATAAAAAATCCCAAGGTGGAAAACGACTTAAACCAAAAAATTCTGTAAGCGATTTTCCACTGAAATTACAGTATTGAAAGACAATGGCTTACAACATAAGTGCTCTTTTACTCTACCAAAATATTAGAAAATGTTTTTTACATTGAAGTCAGGTTTAAGAAGGCATGTATGTAGCAAAAACTCAATTCTAGATTCAACTTTGGGAATCTGATGAGGTCAAAAAGGTCCTCAACGTAGCTTAGTTACAATAGATTCCTTTTATATCTAGATTGAAGCATGTGCTTTAGAAAGCATTAATTTAACATAAGGACTGTCAGCTTGAAATGGCCTAAAGATCAAATTGGATTAACAACAAGATCTATGCAGTTAATCATCTGATTTCAAGAAAGTAACCATATTAAATAATGTTCCATCTGTTTTGGATTCTATATTTCTCTGTCAAACATGTTGTAGCGGCTGCTCTAGTTTAACATTTGTGGGAGCCAGCATGCAGGGGGAAAGTATATGGTAGCCTGACTTTGTAGTCTAAATAAGCAAAATAAACATATTACTGATTCACAAGCGGTTTTCAGAAAAGGACCCCAAAAGACAAAAGGAAATATAGCTCTATTATCTCAAATGAAACTACTGGACATGAAAACTCAAATAGCAACTCTGCAAGCAGTTTCCTTTATATCCTTCAATGATTCATAAAGTGATGCTAAATATGCCAATATCTGCCCCCTAATTGCACATACTCTCTCCTCTTTGCGCACATCAGATTTCTCCACAAAAGTTCAAGATTTCTTCTGTGATGCTAAATCTGTTATATATGCTAACGCTAGTATTTTGGGGAGAATACCTGGGTTAAAGTTTTGAGGAAATATATGCCATTTGCCACTTTTAATCTTTATCCTAGAGATAATCTTTCTCTGAGTCTTTCTGGCTAAACTACAGTGGAATAAAAGGATAATTTATGGATATTATTGTGGGTTACAATTCTCCAAGCATTTGATGATGTGGGTAGAAATTGTCAGGCTGTTAAACAAGTAGATTATTTTTTCCATAATCCTATGAGTTCATCCTATTTTGAAAAACAATGCAATGATATGATTGTGGCTTACGACTTAAAGCAGAAGCCATATAACACAAAAAAATTTACTAATATGTTAATACTAATGATTTTATGCATGCCTAAGTCTACTCTTGCATAACATCATACTATTATAAGTAGTCATTGCACCCCACAGCTATGACTTACATTTACACCTACTACTACAGAACACGCTAAAGATCTTTGCTATGTTATTGCCTTGTGCTCTATTTGGTTGATGTTTTCACTATTTGCCTTTAGTTTTCTATTTATTTATTTATTTATTTCCTTTTGCTTTGGACTCATTTTTTACAAAAAAGAAAAAAAAAGAAAGTAGCAAAAGAATTAACTAAACAAAGCCTTAGTTAATGACACAATGACAACTCCAAAAGTTTTTTAATCCTCAAATTCTGCTTCAAGCATTTACTTGACTCTAACCCAAAGATAAAGATTGAAACATTAGCTTACTTCAGTTCAGAATAGAGTTAGATCATCCAGCTTACTTCTAGAACTTGTTGTTCAACAGTCCGTCCTTCAGCAGCAGCATGGCCACCCAAAAATGCAAGATAACGCATAAGCATTTTGGTGGTTTCAGTCTTACCTGCCCCACTTTCACCGCTGACAAGTATAGAGTTGCTTTTTCCCTCTGTAATCATTGCCCTAGTTGAAATTTATGCAATTTTTAGTGAACAAGCTCCATGATCTTTAAACAATTAGTACACAAATAAAGATAGGATCACATGGTTACCTATATGCAACATCAGCAATTGCATAAACATGCGGGTTCAGCTCCCCAAGTTGAGCTCCTTTATAGCGCTCCATCAAATGAACATCATACAAATGTGAGAGTGCTTGGAACGGATTGATAGCAATGAGAATGTTCCCACAGTATGTCTGCCATGAGGGTAAAAAATATTAACCAACAGAGCCGCCCATAGCAGCAGTAATTAATGCTTTTCTCTCACCGGGGTGAACAGTAACAGAGTCAAAACTAAAAGTTAAATTGATCTTACATAAATTTCATTTATTTCATATCTGGTGGCCAGATTGTAGAGGACGGCCGGCTCGTGCAAGTAAGACAGTTTAGTCATGTCATCAACACCCCCAGCGGGAGCTTCCACATCCTTTGGATATATGTTTGACAAATTTGTAGTAACCTGATGGACATTATGGTGAAGAAATTTAAAAAACAAAATGGAAGATTCCTTGTAATTAATAATGAAGGCTGAAGCAGAATGCAATAAAAAAAAATACTAGTATATAGGACAAGATCGTAATACAAAAAATTTAAAGATAGATTCGTGCTACCATCCTGCCATCACTAGTTTGAATCTCAGCTTCAGCTCCATAAACGCTAATTACAATCCCATCAATCCAAGCTAATTCTGAGTCTCCAACCCATATATGAGAACCTGCAGTAATGTCCCGTGACATCCCCTGCGCCAGTTTAATTTATATTTTTAATCACATAAGGAATTTTTTTTACATGGTTCGATAAAGTTACATAAGTCGACGTACCATTCTGTTTGGTAAATGTAAAATCAATAGAAAATGATTGAAATCAAACGAGACCCATCATTTTGGAGAAGGATTCTGACCCCGATGCCAAGGCGCCAGCGAAGTCGTGATAGAGGAACGGCATTGATACGGGAAGATTGCTTTGGAGAGGGAAATGCGACGATTTTCTTTTGGACGAAAACGGAATGGATTGATGGAAAAAAGCAAGGCGGAAATGAAGAAGGCTTTTCTTTTTTCCGGTGAGTGTTGTAATTGCTGTTTGGATTGTGGGAAGGAGAGGCGGTTGGGGGTGGGTTTGAGAAAGACGCAGTCGTCGGAGCACCCTTGGATTTCGCCATTTTCTTGGTGCTTCTTGTGGTTAACTGTTCTCCTTTTATACGTTTTCGCCGGGAAGGCTGTGAATAGATACATGCAATTCATATGCATAAAATATAAATCATTTTATTTCTTAAAATATAAGGATTTTTATTAACAAATTATCTTATTCATGACACTAAAGCATTTAAATTCACAAATAAAATTAAAAGATTGACACTTGTCTTATTTTAAGTACATATGTTAATAAATTAATTAATTATAAAAATAGACATATAATAATAATGATCTAATTTTACTTATGTTGTTTAGAAAATATGCAATTGATGGATAAAATAATAATTTTTTCTTCTCTCTTTTGAAAAAGAAAAAAAATTGATGAAATTGTACTTGTATAGCAATAATAACTCTATAAAGGCTTTAACGTTTAAATTGGATAAATATATAATATTTAAAATGAAATATGTTACACATGTTACATTTTTAATCATTCCTTCTTCCTCTGCAAGTTAATTTTAGCACAAACAAGAAAAGTTGTGTTATTGGCATGTATAAATATAACATACAACATAGGTTAGATGTGTTTAACATTTGAAGTTTATTTTTGTATGACAAACAAGATATCTCCTTTTAGCTAATATGTTTTTAGTGAGAGATATAGTAATAAAATGATTAAGGAGTAGATTTTAATAAAAAAAAGTTGATTAAAAATCAAATCTCATTAAGGAAAAGTAAAATTCTTAACGATTCTTGCTAACTTACACGTAAGTTAACAAACCATAGTTGCCGCTTGCATAGAGGCAGACTTGTTAGGAGTCCTTTCAATGAATGCTAATGGCAGTCGAGGATGAGAAGTTGTTCGAGTGGGTGTTAAGAGAAGACGAATAAGATTAGGTAGCAATGACAAGTGCGACGATCTTGTTGACTTACGTGTGCATTTTTCATTGAAGCAAGATGGTGTTCCAAAATCATCATACAAAAATATTCTTTTGCAAGAGGACATGGTGGCTATGTCAGACAACGAGGATTTTGAAGAAGAGAAAGTTTATGGAAGATTTTTAATTAGATGATGATGAGGTACAACCATATGTTGATGGCCCCTATATTAGCCTGATTAAGGAATATAAGGAAAGGATCAAGAAACCTTAGAGAAAAACCCTTGTTGTAAAATTGTTAGGGAAAGACATAAGCTCTACTTATATGTGCAATATAGTCAAACAGATATGGGCATTGAAAAGAGAATTTCAAGTTGCAGATTTAGATAATGGATACTATTGCTTTAAGTTCTCAAACAAAGCTAATTATAATTATGTTCTATTAGAAGGTCTTTGGATCATTACGGATCACTACCTCACTATCTGAAGATGGGTACCAGGCTTTAAATCTAATGAAGCCACCATAGACTCAGTAGTAGTTTGGATCAGGTTACCAAGATTGTCCTTGGAGTTTTATGATAGGGATGTGTTGTCAGAAATTGACAATAAACTTGGGAAAACTTTGAAAATGGATTGAACCACCTCTCATGTAACAAAGGGAAAGTTTGCAAGATTGTGTGTGTCGAACTTGATCCATATAGCAAGACGTTGGTAGAGGATAGAATATGAAGGTTTGCAAATATTATGCTTCCACTGTGGAAAATTTGGGCATGGATCTGAATTTTGTTCAATCTGATAAAAAGAACAAGAGGGTTACATGGAGGAATAAGCGCATAGACTCGCTGAAAAATGAAAAAAAAAAAAAAAACCCATAGAAGGGTTATGAATCTTTGCACTATGGACCGTGGATGGTTGCAAAAAAAATTTACAAGAGAAATACTGAAAGGAACTCATCGGGAGGCATCAAATCTAAATTTAAGGTCCCACAATAGGAAGGGAGTTCTAAAGAGGCGACAAAACCTGGTTCAAGATTTCATATACTAGCAAATGAAGGGAATAATACAGATGTGGAGGAGTTTGTTCTTGAGACATTAAAAAGGGAAGCTACAGAGCAAGTGATTAGCAAACTGAAATAGAATGCCATTAAGTGAAAACTAAAAGTGCCTTAAAAGAATCCTTACAATTAGTAGTAAGTGTGTTAAATAGAAAGATTGCTCCCTCAAAAGCTAAGGGAAAAGTTGTGGCTCTAATGGTTCTAAAGATAGTATCATGTGAGTTAGACAAGTCGAAAATGACAAAGGCACAAACTAGGAAAAATTCTGCTCCCTCACATGAGTTACGTATGAGAAATCCTTAGAGAAACCTTATTCCACCAATAGTATCTGACTTAGCGGACCAACCCTAAGAAGTAATTGACCTAATCACTGCATCTATTTCTTCACTTTCTAACAAGTCATTAATGCAGTAGATGATGAAAGTCATGAGAGGTCAAATGTGGTAACCACTTCAGTGGACATGGAGTTGGAATGGGAAAGGCGGATGTAATGCAAGATTAACCTTGTTAATATACCAATTTTGTATTGAATACTAGCTTAAGCCTTTACTTAAGAATTATAATATCTTGAGTTAGAACGTGAGAGGAGTTGCCTCTCAGAGGTGTGTTCGGAATGTGAAGAATTTCATCGACATCCATGAGTTGCATGTTGTCATTATATTAGAGCCAAGGATTTCAAGCATCAAAGTTGATAAAATATGTCGCAGAATTGGGTTGCCAAATTTTTTCAGGGTAAGAGCTAATGGTTTTTTGGGTAGTGTTTGGATTTTATGGGACAAAACAAAAATTGATTCGGAGGTAATGGCGTTCTCATCACAATTGATACATATGATGTAAGGTTTCGAGATCCAGTTGGTTATTAACAGCTGTATATGGAAGTCTTGTTATGGAAGAAAGAAAACAGCTATGGGAATCATTGTGTCTAACAAGTGAAGCTCATAAGCTGCTTGGATGGCATTGGGAGACTTTAATAAAGACATTCACCATATAAGAAGAAAATAAGAAGAAGTGTGAATTCTAGTCAATGCAATAAGATGAGTGCCTGTATGAACTACTGTAATTTGTTTGACTTGGGATCACGGGACCTAAATTTTCTTGGTGCAACAAAAGGGATGGCTTTGATTATACCAGAGCTCGCTTGGATAAAGCAATAGCAAATGAACCATGCAGCGATTTATTTCCATTTGCCTAAATACTAACATTGCCATGAAGCCACTTTGACCAATATCGCATTCTAGTGCACTACAAAAAATCGCGGTATTTCTAACGGATTCCTAACGGAATTTAATTAAAATTTGTAAATACTTGTTCCGATGGATTTCCAGCGGATTTTCAATGAAAATTTTGTGTTGGAAATCCATTGCAAATTGAAATTTCCAATAGAAAATTCCGTTAGACATTTTCCTACGGAAAATTCCATTGGAAATCCATAGGAAAATTTACATTTGAGGAGCGTTCCGGTAACTGTTTAACATTTCCAATGGAACTTTCCGTTGGAAACTTCCAATGAAAAATTCCGTTGGAACCCAAATCTGCTTCAAAAATTCGAATATAATCTTGACATTTCTCACGGAATTTCCAACGGAATTGTCCGTTGGAAATTCCGTGGGAACCCTCAACTCATCGAACCCACTGTGTGAAGCTATAATTTTCCAATGGATTTGTCCATTGGAATTTTCCGTTGGAAATTTCAGGATTAAATGTTGAAAACATAAATAATTTAATGTTTTTACTTAATTATTTAATTATTTACTTAATTACGTGCTGGTGACACGGCAAGTGCATGCAGACATGTTGGTGACACCCCAAGTGCATGTAGACACCGGTGGTCACAGGCCAAGGCAGGTAGGCCTTGGTGGTCACATGCCAAGTGCAAGCATAAATAGTGGTGACATGCCAAATGCATGCAGAAATGGTGGTGACACGCCAAGTGCATTCAAACATGTTGGTGACAGGCCAATTGCATGCAAACATGCTGGTGACACGCCATGTGCAACCATACGTGGTGGTCACACGCCAAGTGCAAGCAGACTTGATAGTGACATGTCAAGTTAGTTCATACATGTTGTTGGCACGCCAAGTTAAGGCAGTCATGCTTGTGACACGCCATGTGCAGGCAGACATGCTAATGACATGCCAACTGCACGCACACATGCTGGTGACACCCCAAGTTCATGCATATTCAACTTTAGAATACATAAGAACAAAAGAAATCGGATCGAACAACTTCCAACAGAAGAAAGTTTTATGTTTCTTTAACAGCTAAAAACAAACTTAAAACCACTAATAGTGATGACTTGCTCCCCCTCTTGATTTATTCAACGTACTTTAGAATTCTCCAACCCTGAGTATTTGAAATCCAAAGTCTCTTCATTGAAATTTGCTATTGTGTAATGAATATTTACAACAAAACATGGGATAAATATCATTACACAAGAGCAAATTTCTATAAATTAGACTTTGGATTTCAAATAGCCAGGGTTCGACAATCTCATGCATGGAAGAACTATCGAGGAAGCATCGACAAAACTGCTTTTGAGGAGATGTACGGTCTGTCGTTGATAACTGATCATTTCTCATGAGGAGTTGTGGACCATATATAGTAGAGGAATATAAACCGACGCAAGCAGTTTAAACGTTTCGGGTATCGACGCGAACCTGGTGGTTTCACACCAAGTGCATGCATACTGGTGGAGACACGTCAAGCATTTGCTGACATGGTGGTGACACGCCAACTGCATGCAGATATGATGGTTACACTCTAAGTGCAGGCAGACATGCTTGTGACTTTGAAAGTGCATGCATGCATGCTGGTGACACGCCAAGTGCATGCAGACATGATCGAATGACACCCCAAGTGCATGCAGACATGCTGGTGACACGCCAATTGCACGCATACATACTGGTGACCCGTCAAGTGCACGCAGACATGATGGTGACACGCAAAGTTCATGAAGACATGATGGTGACGCGCCAAGTGCATGCAGACATACTGGTGACACGCCAACTGTAAGCAAACATGATGGTGACATGCCAACAGCAGGCAAACATGATGGTGACACGCCACGCGTATGAGGTCTTATGTGGTCACACGCTAGGTAGATGCAGGATTTTGTGTTGACATGCCACAAATACTTCTTTTGTGACATGCCAGGGTGCATGCCCTCTTCTGTGTCCACACGCCAAGTATATGCAGAATTTTGGTACACGTCATGCATACTTATACTATTATTATACAAATTATGATTATAAAAATTCTCTGAACGTGTCACCCACATATTCTTCGAAAGATATCAGTACTTATATTTGAACAAAATCATTATACAACTTTAAATTTACATACTATATCAAAACAGAGAGAAAATATAGAAACATAATGTAATTTATGCAAAATTAATGGGAAAGTAATGTATATAAACTGATGAAGTTAAAATCAATAAAATGAATTGGTTGTACACAAAAAAAAAAGAATCAAGTACAGAGTGGTTGAAGCTGTTATGTTCAAGGTTCGCTCTCACAACTGTTAGAAAAAATTTCGAGAGTGTATTGGCGATGCAAATTTCCAATCATATTTTGTTTAACTCTGATTTTGTCCGAATGCAAAAGATTGTCTATGTACCCAACCATCAACATACCGCAGCTGACACTATCGTTTTGCCTATGCACTGTAGCTTTTAACATATGAATTTTCAATGCCATCGCCTCAGATCCCATTTCTTCCGGCGTGTTTTGTTGAAATAACCGACTTGGTGACAGAGGACTAGCAGCAATGTCGTGAGGGGGGTCATTTGAGCCACACGAACTCCATTATCCTTAACAGCCGAAGTTATAGCAGAGTCCACCACCTTGATCGTCCACCTCACCAAGTCAATCTTCGCCACCACCCAATGGCCACCCATATTGCAAGGTGCGAGGATGAAATTGACATCTTCCCATTTTTTCGCGTAAGTCGACCTCTCACCCTGTACGTATCCCCGCAACTCATCTGTAATTTTCATGTTGGCACAAGCATCTTCATTAGGGAATGCCTGGTGTAGCATATAGAGGGTGTCTTGTGAAGCATGTATACATTAGCTTACAATTCTTGCAATAAATAACTTAATATTTGCATAATTGAAAATAATGAAAAATAAACTTATGAAGAATATCGTGTCAACCACGCATGCACGGGCATTGTACATCTTCCACTTCGGACCTGCCATCCGCTTACAAATTACATTGATGCATGTGTCGACATGTTCACTTGTCATTTCTTCGTTGGGATCCTCTAATGAAACAAAAAATTCTGCACCTTGGTCCTCTAAGATCCCGACATTATGCCTGCATATGTAACATAATGAACTTAATCCATTTAGCCTTCGTGGATAGATGTTTAATTAAACAACAATATTTGCAATGTTATTTATGTTGCTGACCTCGCGCACTTGTCTTTCTTGAAAGCATCGTATGCTTCCACCATTGAGCTCTTTTGATCCTACGAAATCAATGAAGGATCGACATATGGGCTTGCAATGTACTTGCTTGCCATCCTCACCCGTGCTTGCTTAATAGGGTCTGAAATGAATGTTGCCCGATCCTGGTCAACAGACGCCTCTGTTGTCAATAATTGCGAGATGCTGGGTTTAGGAGTGTTGTGTAGAAGATGGTCCCATTCGTAGACGACTATTGCAAGGTTCACATCCCCTCTTGCAGGTACGTCGATCACCGGATCAACATCCGCTACGACAGTATCATGTCCGTCTGCACTAACCACATCATCGTCGTCAATGCCAACACCAGGTTTATCATGGTCTAATGGATCAGCGGCATCCTCGTGGTCCTCATCGGCATCATAAGATGAAGGACCGCCCTACAGAAAGAAACAAATGATAACATCGTTAGCATAAACTGATGCCTTAAATTAGAACTTACCGTTATATACATAAACAACCAATATTATAAGCAAAGATTGAATATCATACTTGTGATTTTAGTCCCTCTAGAATCCGAGCGACGATGCGATCTTCAAACGTTTATAAAGATAGAGTCAATGACTGGATTGAAGCCTTCAGCGTTGACATCTCTTTTTTATGTCGGATCTCTAAAAGTCGCATCTGACGCTTCAGTTGATGATTCGTCACTAATCTACCATTGACTCTTGTGGATTCGGTCAACTGCAATAACATATTTGCTATAAATTACCGTGTAATCATATATGGAATTGTTGAACATTAACCGTTAGAAGTCTAAAATCCTTCTCGGTGGCTCGTTATCGGTACTGTGTGGTTGAGCATGACCGATTGACTCTTGAGGTGCTTATATTGTCGCCTCCTTCAACTGCAATGATAAAAATTACAGTGTTTGTCGAAAAACATATTACAAGATCTGTTTAACCAGAACCGTTACAACCGATTTTACCGACAGCTCGTTAGCACTACGCATATGATAATGAGCTATCGGAGGTTGAAGAGCTGTCGTAGCATGGTCACCCATTTTTTGCATAAACTCAAGTACTGACTGCTCATCCTCATCGTCTAAAACAACGGATGTGCTCTTTCGTTTAATGGCACCACTGGCTTTTCTGTCCTTTATCTGCCTCCTCTTTCCCTCACACCTAAGCCCCAGTCTGCACGATCCTCCATGTGGCCTATAGGCATGTACTGGTGTCCATCGCTCAGCGGGACATCAATGTCCATGAAGTAATCCTGTTTGGCCTCATCCGAGGTAGGCTCCAAGGTCTTGACTGCCCACAACTGCAAAATAGGGATTGTGATTAAATATTAATTTATGGGTTTCGGGTAATAGTAATGCACATTAGAAATTGGCCAAGCTGTTCACTCACCTGCTAAGATGACTCTAACTTCTCAACAGCTTTGTAGAAATTTGGAGGCTTCTAATGGCATTCCCATTTCAGCATACGTAGGTAGACATCCTTTAGAGCAGATGGGGCAACTAGTTTTTGGAAGGTTGGAATTGCCTCCATTGCCCAAAACTACAAGTCATATATACTATCGTTAGACCGTAAATGATAAACTAGTGCATCATATGATTTTTAAGTCAAAAGGAAACTCATCAATGTTAAATGTCCATACCTGAATCACCCACGTGAATCCGTAAATGTTGTAGTGTAAACGGGTTATCGAATGCAAGTTTGAGGCAAGCACTTCGAACCCCTTCAAAATGTAGTCCTTTGTCAGCCTCTATACGTAATGACCCCATGGGAAGGCATTCCAAGAGTCGATGTCCTCCACCAATGACAATAGTCAAGGCGTCACCCGTCTACGGTAGTCTTGATTGAATAAAATGTTATTCGCGATCAAGACAAAGGCCATCTTGGTCGGGTCACCTGGTCGCTGCAAGCTGCCTCTACGAAATATTTTCAGCAACTCCTACAGCTTAATGTTCTGTTGCCCGTTCCAGTATCGTGCATGAATTTCGTCAGCAACAACCTCGTACTATCATGTGAACACATCAGGCATTGGACTAAACTTTAGTTCGATGATAAGGCAAAACTCTTGCTTATATATACGCACCTTGTTCTTGCCAATGGCAAACCACAGCTCGTGCTCCACTGATTCTGTCGCCTTGATTTGACGAATCATGATGTTATGCAAGAGACCGACGTTGAAGTAGCTTTATGGATATAAGTCCAGAAGTTGTCCGAAACATGTACTCTTCACTACATCGTACTCTCATTTCTCTTGGAGAGTCTTGTTGATATAATGCAGTTGCATCCACTTGCAGTGGTGTTGATGCCGACATTGAATGCCCACTTCTCCTTCGGCACAAGCAGCAAGCTATCAAGGTCCTCATGTTGTCCGGACTGCATCTGCAAAACATGGGACACATGCACAATTGAGTTAGCTGATAACGTGGAAACAAGGTTCAGTGAAGAAAGAAAAAGCAATGAAGAAATAAGTATTGTGACATGCCATGCATTAGTGTCGTGACACGCCATGAGTAAGTTTTGTGACACGCCATGTGTTAGTTTCATGACATGCTAGGTCGAGTATATATGACGTGACACGCCATGCATAAGTGTCGTGACACTCATGCATATGTGTCATGACACGCCAAGCATCAGTGTGGTGACACGCCATACGTTAGTGTCGTGACACGAAATGCATAAGTGTCGTGACACGCCACTCATAAGTGTCGTATGGTGCCATGCACCTAAAGCCGTGACATGCTAAAAAACCCAAAAAACTAGTTATCCCACAACACGATACCCTAACTCGTGACACAACAAAAAACTAGTAAACCCACAAGACGCAATTTGCAGACTCGGACCCTATTCTTCAACAATTTTCCTAAACCCTAACCCACAAATATAACAGTTACGCCATGCATAACATATGGAAAAAAAATCAACACCAACTTATCAAACCAAACCTAATCGAAAAAACAACGAACAAAAGAAAGTTTTAATTTGAATTTTAGACTCACTGACCTGTACACTAATATCAAACATTGTTGTTGTGATACTAGTGAGGTTGGCAAGAGCCAAGTCAAATTTTCTACTACGTTTCGGGATGATGATCGATTCAAAATCTCTAACTTCCTTCACACACAAGGTTACTATTTCAGAAAAATATTTACTTAAAATTTACTCAACTTTTATATTCATTTCATAAATTCGGTGGAAGTCCAACGGGTTCCGTCATTAATTGCGCCTCGTTATTTGCCCACCTTCTTTCAAATTATGGCATGTCAGTTCCTCACCCCATGACGTGTCACACGTGGAGACCATGGCTTGTCACACACATTATTACCATGCCGTGTCAAACACGCTAAACCTACCGTGTCAGACGTCAAAGCATGGTGTGTCACACACTCGAAACCATGCCGTGTCACACATTATCTCGTGCCATTACACAGTTTATAACCCTGCCGTATCACACAACAGTCCATGACGTGTCACACACTATACTCCCAGCTGTGTCACACATTTCTCGAGCAGTTTCACACATTATAAACTTGTCGTGTCACACGTCTGATCATGGCGTGTCAGACAATCTAAACCCAGTCGTGTCACACTGGCTACCGTGCCGTTTCACTGATTATAACCTTGTCGTGTCAAACGTTTGACCCTGGCGTGTCATACACCATTTGGACCGAGCCGTGTCACACTTTCAGCCGTGCCGTTTCACAGATTATAACCCTGCTGTGTCAAAAGTCTGACCCTAGCGTTTCAGACAATCTAAACCCAGCCGTGTCACACTGGCTACTGTGCCGTTTCACAGATTATAACCATGTCGTGTCAAACATTTAACCCTGGCGTGTCACACACCATTTGGACCTAGTCGTGTCACACATTCAGCCATGCCGTTTCACAGATAATAACCATGCCGTGTCACACATATGAAAATGGCGGGTCACAAGTCTTATCATGGTTTTATAAAAAAACCATGATAAGTTATAAAAATCATTTAAATAAAATTATATAACTTTCCATTACATTTTAATTGTAATGAGCAAATATATACAATCTAGATTGAAGTTTTATAATAAACTTATTAATATTTGGGCTTAAAAAAAGTTAATTTTATTATATCTATGTATTCATTGCAAATTTGATCGAGAGTTTTGAGAGGTATATATATATATATATATATCTATAGATAAACTTGTATATCTATAAGAAAAAAATCAATATATAATTGTATTAAAATTAAAGTTCAAGTTATATTTTATCTGATATACCTTTATAACTTAATATTTATATATATGACATATATTAAATAAAGGTCTATATATTAATATATCATTTGAGTGTTAAATATAATAAATTTCATTTAGATGATTATATTTATCTCCACAACTTAATTTATTATTAAACCAAACTGAATATATATACCTTTACTCTAAACATCGCATTTCCACAACAAGTCTGGTTTGATTATCCCAACTTCAAAATGACGTAGTTTTGACTCCCCAAACCATAAGTAAAAATTCAAACTCCCCCCCCCCCCCCCAACCCTTTCTTTTCCCATGCCATTTTCTTTCTCTACCCGTGCACGATTGAATCGAAGATCCCTTGTGCTATCCCCTTGCCAGTGGCTTCTCTCTGTTCCACGATGTTGTCATATTCAACTCTTTTCATTGTCTTTTTGTTGCCTTTTGACTCGTCGTCATCCTTACAACTACTCCCGTTTTGATCCTTCCCCATCGTGACCTAAAAGCTTCGTGCTTTGAAAATTACTGTGCCCGTCGCCTTAGTCCACTTGGTCCTTCAAACTTCGCCATCCGATCTCAACTTTAAATACAACCATAGGTTTAATTTTTTATATGTTCATCATATTATTTTTATCAATACTTGTTTAGGGAATGGCGCGGCTTAGGTTAATTTATCAATTTTATATTGTGTTTTAATTATTTAATTTAGGGTTTTAATCTAACACGATTCGACTATTTGTATTTCAAGAAAAGTCAAACATTGGCTATGGAATAGACAAATGAGTGTATAGTGTCTGTTGCAAAATGAGATTTAGCCAAATTCTTGAAATTTGCAAGTGACTAACACAACCCTTGTGTCAAGTAAATGTTGGTATTTGAGAACTAACAACCCATGTTTGGGATTATTTGATTTGCTATTACAATGCTAAACGTTTGATTGATTTAATTTTAGTAATTGACAATTGGTTGGCTGTGTAATTGAGTAACAGTGTGCACTCTGCTTCCAAACCAGATTGTGTTTAGGTCTGATTTTGGAGGTGAGTAACACAAACACACAAGGTTTTAAATGTTGGTATTTGAGAAAACAAATCGCATGTTTTAATTCAATTTTATAAATACTAGTAGTAAAATTAGACCAACAGATAATAGTACATACATGTTTACCGATCCACACTACTCATGTTGTTCTATCTGATTTTAATTTGCATAATTTGAATGTATCACCCAATATTTCATGGTTAAAGCAATTAAATTAGATAGCATTTAATTTTTTGCAGTTGGAATGTATGGAAATTTGATGATATACATACAAGTTTAGATAACAAAAACATATACGGATAATGTCTAAAATAATACTCCGATGAAAATTTATATGACAATATCAGACTTGTTTGTATGTTAAGGCCTTTAATTTGTCACCTAGTATGTGTAAGTTTGAATGGATAATTAATAATTTGACAAAATATATTGTATGACACTTAGAAGTACAGAATGTCGGGAGATAGCTATTGGATGTATCATCGTTTATAGAATGGATTCATTACAGCTAACTTTGTAAATGGAGTTACTAAATTCATTAATTTTGCATGTTTGAAGACTACATTTATATGGAAGAATAAAATTAGATGCCCTTACACACGCTGTAGTAACAACAAGTTCTTAAATAAAGATCAAGTCATAGAACGCATCCTAAATCGAGGTTTTACTAGGGCTTACACAATTTGGAGTTTACATGGGGAAGTTGATATTGGAGAATCATCAATAAGTATATCTATTATTGAACCATCCTTTAGATTTGAAGAAGATGCTACTTTTCGAGAGCCTACATATGATGATGAAATAGAAAATCCATATACTAGAATGGTTAGGGATGCTATGCGTCATGAATTTGCCTTCAACAATGCCGCTTCAAATGAGTCGAGCTTTGTCGAAGAAGATCTCAATCCAAATGCATCAACCTTCTACTATTTGTTAAGCAATGTAGAGGAACCTTTGTGGGTAGGTTGCACAAAGCACACAACGCTTTCAGTTGTGTCGTAACTTTTAAATGTTAAGGCAGAGTACAGTTTGAGTGAATCATGTTTTGATCGACTATTGGAGATAATAAAGAACATGTTGCCATATGATGAGAATTTACCTAGCGATTTTTATAGGGTGAAGAGGAAGGTATCAAAGCTTAGTTTGGGATATATCAAAATTCATGCATGCAAGAACAATTGCATGTTATTTTATACGAAAATTGCCACATTTGAGAATTGTATGGTTTGTGGACATCCTCGATTTAAATAGAGGAATTCAAGTGTGAGAAGCCAAAAGAAAATACCTTACAAGATTTTGTGTTACTTGCCACTTATATCGAGGCTTCAAAGGCTTTATATGCCATGCAAAACAGCTAAACAAATGACATGGCATGTGCAACACCAAAGTGATGATGGACTCATTAGACACCCTGTTGATGGTGAGGCTTGGCAACACTTCAACAACACACATGAATTCTTTGCGATGAAACCTTGAAATGTAAGACTCGGGTTTTGTGCTGATGGTTTCGGCCCTTTTGGATCGAATGCCAAACCGTATTCTGTTTGGCTAGTAATGATTTGTATGTATAATTTACCCTCATGGATGTGTTATTGACTCCATTAGTTTTTGATGATAATAAAACATTCCCATGTCTTTTGTGTCTAACACTTCTAACTAAGTGTGCAGGGGAAATAACTACAAAGAAATAATATTCCAATCTTCTTATTGAACACCCAAAGATTGATTTGGACAAAGAACAAGGAAGATCAATATTGATGGAGTCCCCTAACATGTTAAGGAAGATCAGTTGCTGAACAAAGGTCAAAGTGGAGAAGTGAAAGGGTAAAGCTTGGGGAGAAACAGAATCAAGTTAGTCAACCAAGATAATGGGGTTAGTCGACTAAGTGATCACTGGAATCTACATCAGAAACAGAACCAACTTAGTCGACCAAGGGAAAAATTTTAGTCGACTAAGTGCTCTTTGTCTGCTACATCTGCCAAGCCACTACAAGACAAGAAAATGGCTAGAATCTTCCCTAAACTATTTTTAACGGTCATAAATGTCCCAACAGCCACTAGACCAGCTTCTCCAACTATAAAAGGATCTTCAAATGCCAAAGAACAAGCTTCTTCATAACATTGGCTTCACACAAAAAGACACCATCACATTCAAGCCAAGAAGAATAGCAAAACCTGAAAATCTTTTGTACTCTTCATTGAACCTCAACGCCTATTCTTTGTATCTATGTTCAGCACTTCAACTTGTACCATATAGATCAATCGTGTGATTACTAGGTACTTTCCTTTTCTATCTTTGTTTTCTTAAAGTGAGTGTTTCACTCTAAGTGTTTGCATCAAGCAAGGTTTGCTTGGATGCTTGTAGGTTCCAACTTAGCCTTGAAAAGTTGAGGTTGGGTTCTAGTTTAGCCTGTGAAAAACTAGAGTGATAGGTTATGGTTGAGCCTTGGAAAGCCACATTGGGTTCTAGTTTAGCCCGGGAAAAACTAGTGATAGGTTGTGGTTGAGCCTTGGAAAGCCACATTGGGTTTTAGTTGATCCCGTGAAAAACTAGTGTAAAGGTTGTGGCTAAGCCTTGGAAAAGCCATTGTAAAAGCTTGGTGGAAGCTTGTGAATTCCACCTTCTAGTGTTTGATTTAAAAATCCTTGGTTGGATAATCAAGGTAGTGGATGTAGGTCTTAGATCGAACCATTATAAATACCTTGTCAATTGTTTTCATTGCCTTATCTTCCTTAGTTTGAGATCAAGTCTCAATCCCACCAAAAAGAGCCGAGATAGTGCTATTCACCTCCCCCTCTAGCACCTATATTTGGGACCAACAATTGGTATCAGAGCTAGTTCTCTGAATATAAGGTCTAACACCCTTAGAGAGGATCCAAATGGCTCAACATAAATCAGTTGTAGCTGAGGGACAATCAACAAACAGACCACCTCTGTTTGATGGCTCTAATTACCCTTATTGGAGCATTAGAATGTCAATTTTCATTAGGGCCATAGATTATGAAATGTGGGATGTCATCACTGATGGTCCTTTTACTCCTTCAACTGTGAATATTGTCACAAATAAGTTGATGCCTAAGCCAAGGACTGAATGGACCGAGGTTGAAACTAAGAAAGTGCAGACCAATTTCAAGGTAATCAACACCCTGCATTGTGCCTTAACTCCCACTGAGTTCAATAAAGTCTCAAGCTGTACAACAGCTAAGCAAGTGTGGGATAAGTTAAGAATAATTCATGAAGGGACTTCTCAAGTTAAGGAGTCCAAAATTACCCTCTTGACCCACAACTATGAGATTTTCAAAATGGAACCTGATGAGGACATCACCAGCATGTTTGATAGGTTCACAAACATTACAAATAAGCTTAACCAGCTAGGAAAACCTATCCCTAAACATGAGCTTGTAAAAAGACTTCTTAGAAGTCTGCCTAAGTCTTGGAAGCCAAAGGTGACTGCCATCCGAAAAGCTAAAGACTTGAACATCATCACACTTGATGAAATCTGCAGGTCACTCCTCACACATGAGCTAGAGCTCAAGGAAGAAGAAGATGATGATAAAAGAGAGGCAAAAGAGAAGAAGAAGAACATAGCACTCAAAGCCAGCATCCTTGAAGATGAGCTAGAAGAACTCTCATGCGATGACAATGATGAACTTGCACTTGTTGCAAGAAAATTGAGAAAAATGATGGGAAGGAAGAATCGAAAATTTGTAAAAAAAATTCTTTAAAAGGGATCAAGGTCATTCATGGAAGAAAAACAAAAATGAAAGTAGTAACAAGGAAGAAGTAATCTGCTATGAATGCAAAAAACTAGGACACTACAAATCTGAATGTCCATTGCTGAAAGAAGAAACTCCAAGAAGAATCAAAAAATTAAAAAGGGCAATGGTTGCTGCAGCTTGGTCAAACAGTGATTCAAGCACAGAATCAGATGAGGAAAGCTCAAAAGAAAGAGCAAACATCTGCCTGATGACAAAGGATGATGAAACAGAGGTATGCTCATCAACTTGTGATATATCTATGAATGATTTGTAAGATGAGTATGATGAGTTATGTGATGAATTTGAAAGCCTATTTTTAAAGCACAAAAATCTGAAGAAAAAGGCTACATCACTTGAAAAAGATTTAGACAAAATTAAACTTGATTTCAACTCTGTTTTTGAACAAAGAAATCTACTTCAAATTGAACTAGAACACTCAAAAGCAAATTTTGAAATCATGAGAGTAGAGCTGCAAAATAAAATCGATGCTTTACAAAAAGTTCTTAATGAAAATGCAGCTCTTAAATGTTTAAACAATGATCTTTCAAAGAAAAATTCATATAGCAAGACAAATCATCATAATGCATCATCTAGATGCTATCGTTGTAGAAAATATGGTCATCTATCATATGAGTGTGTCAAAAACATTTATGTGGAGAAAACCAAAAAAATCTGGGTGCCAAAAGGTTATTTTATTAACACTAACACTCAAGGATCCATCAAAGCATGGGTACCTATCAAAAAGAACTGAACCATATTTTTGTAGGTTGGGCTGCACCTAAAAGAAACATGCTCAAAGGCTCAACACATAAAGAAACAGCCATGGTACATGGATAGTGGCTGCTCTTGACACGTGACAGGAGATGAAATGTTGTTTGCACAGCTGGACAAGAAAAAAGGGAGGCACCGTATCATTTGGAGATAATTTGAAAGGAAGAATTCAAGGTATAGGAACGGTTGGTAAGAACTCCTGCACACAAATTAGCCATGTGTTATTTGTTCAAGGTCTAAAGCATAATCTGTTAAGCATAAGTCAGCTATGTGACAAAGGGTTTAAGGTTTGTTTTGATTCCAACAAATGTGAAGTGATAGACATAGGCACTAACAAGACTACCTTCATAGGAAATAGATTGAAAAACATGTATGTCATCTTCCTTAAAGATCTAGAGAAGGATAGTGAAGTGTGCCTAGTAGCCAAGGCTGAAAACAACAGCTGGTTGTGGCATAAGAGACTAGAACATGTTAGCTTGAATACCATGTCAAAACTAATTAAGAAAGATCTAGCTATTGGACTACTTAGTATTATGTTTGAGGATGATAGACTATGTGAAGCATGTCAACTAGGAAAACAAGTCAGAACATCATTCAAAGCTAAGAATGTTGTGTCAACATCGAAACCTCTTGAAATGCTCCATATGGATCTCTTTGGTCCAATTAGCACCATAAGTCTAGGTGGTAAATCTTATGTTTTAGTGATTGTTGATGATTACTCAAGATTTACTTGGGTTTATTTCCTTGCTCACAAGAATGATGCATTATCAGCTTTCATAGGATATTGCAAGAAAGTTGAGAATGAAATAGGCATATCCATTATTAGGATTAGGAGTGACCATGGAAGTGAATTTGAAAATGATCAGTTCAAGAGATATTGCAATGAAAAAGGGTTGGAACACAACTTTTCAACACCTAAAACACCCCAGCAAAATAGAGTTGTGGAAAGAAAGAATAAAACATTGAAAGAGATGGCAAGAACTATGCTTTGTGAGAACAACCTCCCTAAATATTTCTGGGCTGAAGCTGTCAATACAGCAGCTTATACACTTAATAGAGTTTCAATTAGAGCAATCATGTCAAAAACCCCATATGAGCTGTACAAAGGAAAAAAACCAAATATCTCTCACCTTAGGAGCTTTGGCTGCAAATGCTTTATGTTGAACAATGGAAAACAACCATTAGGGAAGTTTGATGCTAAAAGTGATGAAGCAATATTCTTGGGATATGCCATGAACTCAAAAGCATATAGAGTTTTCAACAAAAGGACACTAACTGTTGAAGAATCTGTCCATATAGCTTTCGATGAATCAATCCATGTTGAAAAGGAAGTTCATGAGGATGATGAAGATTTTGAAAATCTAAGAAAACACATGGATGAAATGAGTCTAAATGATAGCAAGAACAATGAGGAAGACTCAGCAAGAGAAGAAACCGTAGCTCCACCTCTTGAAAATCTACAAGGACAAGAAATCCAGCATAGTGACTTACCTAAGAGCTGGAGATATGTAAGAGATCATCCACAAGATCAAATCATAGGAGACATATCTCATGGAGTTAAGACTAGGAAATGAACTAGGGAAACTTGTGAATTTTCAACTTTCATTTCTCAAATTGAACTTAAAAGCTTTGAGGAAGCTGAAAAAGAGAAAAGCTGGATTTTAGCCATGCAAGAGGAGCTAAATCAATTTGAGAGAAATAATGTGTGGTCACTAGTGCCTAAGCCCTCAAATCACCCTATTGTTGGCACTAAATGGGTGTTTAGAAACAAATTTGATGAATAAGGAAATATTGTGAGAAACAAAGCAAGATTGGTAGCAAAGGGGTATAATCAAGAAGAAGGAATAGATTATGAAGAAACCTTTGCTCCAGTAGCAAGAATAGAAGCCATAAGATTGCTAGTTGCCTTTGCTTGTCATATAAACTTCAAACTATACCAAATGGATGTGAAAAGTGCATTCCTAAATGGAATCATTCAAGAAGAAGTATATGTTGAACAGCCTACCGGTTTTGAAGATTTCGAAAAACTAGATTATGTCCTTAAGCTTCATAAAGCCCTATATGGACTGAAACAAGCTCCTAGAGCCTGGTATGAAAGGTTTTCAAAATTTCTGGTAGAAAAAGACTATGTTAGAGGCAGCATTGACACCACATTGTTTATCAAGAGATATCTAAATGATTTAATCATAGTTCAAATCTACGTTGATGACATAATATTTGGTGCTACTAATGAATCTCTTTGCAAGAACTTTGCTAAGGAAATGCAAGGAGAATTCGAAATGAGCATGATGGGAGAATTGAAGTACTTTCTTGGCCTTCAAATCAAAAATGCAAAGGAGGAACCTTTGTCAGCCAAGACAGATACATTCAAGACATGCTCAAGAGGTATGACATGTTAAAATTGAAATCCATAAGCACACCAATGAGTACATCTTCAAAGCTTGATGCTGATGAGAAAGGTAAAGATGTAGATCAAAAGCTCTATAGAGGTATGATTGGATCTCTTTTTTACTTAACTGCAAGTAGACTAGATATTCAGTTTAGTGTGTGTTTGTGTGCTAGATTTCAGTCTCAACCTAAAGAAACACACCTCACTTTTGTAAAAAGAATATTTAGATATCTCATTGAAACTCAAGGCCTAGGATTATGGTATTCAAAAGAATCACCATTCAGTCTTGTAGGATATTCAGATGCTGACTTTGCTGAAAGTAGAACTGATAGGAAGAGCACTAGTGGAACATGCCAGTTGCTAGGAAACATGCTTGTATGCTGGTCGAGCAAAAAGCAAAATTATGTTGCCTTGTCCACTGCTGAAGCAGAATATGTGTCCCTAGGAAGTTGTTGTACACAGGTTTTATGGATTAAGCAACAATTGAGAGACTACGGGTTGTCCATGAATAACACACCCATATATTGTGACAACACCGATGCTATAAATATTTCAAAAAATCCTGTGCAACACTCAAGAACCAAACACATTGAAATTAGACATCATTTTATTAGAGATCATGTAACTAAGGGAGAAATCAACATTGAATTCATAAGCACATTGCACCAATTAGCTGATATATTCACAAAGCCCCTTAGTGAGGATAGGTTCTATGAAATCAGAAGAAATCTAGGAATGTGTTATCTGGAAGAGTTGTAGAAAGAAGTCTGGAATAAATAGAGGAAAACAGAAGAGACTTAGTCGACTAAAGTATAAAACTCAATCAACTAAGAATACTCTGTTCTATTAAATCAAGAGAATTATTGGTGTTTGATGTAGGGTTAAATTGATGAGATTGTATGTCTATCGGGTGCCAAAATAAAAAGGGAAACCTTGTGTAGTAAAAAGTAAAAATATAAGAGGGAGTTTTTGAAATTTGGAAAATTAAGGCATAGGTTAAGGGGGAGGTAGGCAGTTCCCTAAATTAGAAACCGCCATTCACTGAGAACCGACTCTCCCAATTCCATCAATTTCCTTTGCTTCTCTCCATATTCTGAAATCAACCTAGAACCCTCCTCTGTCATCTCCTAGAAACCTAAGTGAAAGACATCCTCATAAACCACAATAGTAAAGTTGACCCTTCTCAAAGATCTGCTGGCAAAGAAGAAAAGGAAAATACCAGTAAAAGAGAACCCCGAAGTTAAGCACCAAAGAAAGAAGCATAAAGGGGTATCCAGTTCTACAACAAAGAAGACTAGGAAAGGGCTCGAAATAAGGAAACAAAAAGAGAAGAAGGAAAAAATCGAGAAACTGAAAAAGAAAAACAAAAGAGAAAAAGGTACTTCATCTGCCTCTTCTATGAAATTTAGAAACAAAATTCATGAAGAGAGATTTAAGAAAATCAAAAATGCTCCCATTACATTTGGGAAGTTCATTGACTGGGTGAGTTTCAGTGAAACTCCTGAACTCCAAACAAACCTGACAGATTATTTCAATGAACTAAGCATTAAGGATTATAGCTCCTTCAAAGACAGAACATATAGTGCTAGCTTAGTTAAAGAATTTTATGCTAGCATCGCATATAGTGAAAGGGAGCTTGATGACTCAAAAAACTATTCTGAAGATAATCTTAATGTTTTTCTGAATGAGAAGGAGTTCTTAGTTATAGCCTCTGACTTGAGTGGTCTGCTAGGAATAGAAGGAGAACAAGGAGAGTATGACATGCTTGACAAGTATAATCCTACTTCTGTGTGGGAAATTATTATTGGAAACAAAGAGAAATTCTCTTCTAAGAGCAATGCAGGATTGATTATTAGTCCACAATTTAGAATCCTGCATTACTTTGTTGTTGTGAACTTGCATGGTAGGAGTGGAAGCCTAAGCTACATTAGTCTTAAAGACCTTTGGCTAATGGAGCATGCATTCACTGGAGAAGTTCTGAACCTTGGACGGTTCATGATTGAAAGAATGAGGGGCAGCCTGTAAACTGGAAAAGATTCATTTACCCTATGGGAATGTGATCACATTCCTTATCAAGAAGAAAGGAGTGTGGGCAAAGAGGTACGATACAGATATGGTCAAAAGCAGAGACCAACCAATCTACTTGGGAAATCTGATCAAAATGGGATACAAGGTGTATGGAGACACCTTCAGCAAGACCTCTAAGATCATCTTAGTTCAGACACAACCAGAGGCAGCCCCCACACAACCAGAAACAGCAGCCCCTCCATTCTCCAATGAAATGATGTTCAATCTGTTGATGAGAATGGATGCCAAACTTATTGATCAGGGAGATAAGCTTGTTAAAATTGAAGAAAAGATGAATGAGATTGAAGCCAGCTTGAAAGCCATATTTGAAATGCCAACAGGACCTACAAATGCTGACTCATCTGCTACTGAGAGCATGGCACCAGAAGGACAAGGTGCTGAAGGATCAGCACTACAGCCAAAAGGTTTTACATTCCAAGATGCAAGCCTTGAATTTCAAGCTGAAGGGTCAGCCTACCAGAATACAAGTCCTGGTCATCATGACCTTCAACCAGAACCTGAAGAACCACACCAAACCACCTCAACAAGAAAGAAAACCTCTGATCAAAGGACTGAGGTAGTTGGTTCACCACTTGGTTCTCCCAAGCACTAGCCTCCATCTTAGCCTGAACATGAAGGATCCCCTCCACATTCTGAAGAAGTATCTGTTATGGGACTTTTCTATGAAATGGTCAGATAAGAGCAAGCAGAAAAAGAGGCAGCAGCAGCTCAAGCTGCTCAAGCAATGACTTCAGGACAGGGAGCTGCAGAAAAAGGAAAGAAGAAAGGAAAAACAACAACAAAAGACACAGCTCCTGCTTCTAAGACTCAACCACCTACCATGAAACAGAAGAAGACAGCAAGAAAACCAGTTCCTCCAACGATAAGGAAGTCTTCACGATTGACAGAAAAGGCAAAGTCACCTCCTGCAAGCACTCCTCAAGCCCTCATAGAAGTCTCAGATCAGGGAACTCTAGAAAAGACTACAGAGACATCTCCTCAGCAGACTCCAGAAGCAACCTCTCAAGACCCTCTGAGACCACCCTCTCCTTTTCCCTTAAATCCTTAGTGAGAATAAACTATGTCCCCTGAATCAACACCATCTCCTTCTGAGCATTGACACCTCAGCCCCTTCCCTGATGATGACAAAAAAGGGGACTAGTATTTAGAAAAACAAAAATCTCAAGGTAGAGGTACTAGACTTCTAGGGCAGATAAGTAGCAAAAATAGGACTAGGGGTAATTTTGGAATAATTTTTCTGGTTATTGTCTTGTTGGAAATCAATGCCAAAATGGCATTCAAACAATGCTCTTAATTTCAGTTGACTTTATGAATATCTTGAATATGCTTATTGATGATCATTTGAAATGCTTGAATTGTAAAAATGACATCTATAGGATTTTAAAGCATGGCTGAAAATTTATCTGATGACACTGTGCAAAATTGCTATAATTTTTTGATATTGTGCTGATATTGAGTTATTATGTTGTTAAATCATCTCTAAGACAATACTGCAAAGTAAAACATGTGCTTGAATACATATGAATAATGTTTCATAAAAGCTTTGCTGGAAAAATGATGGTGTAAATGAAATCTGGAACTAATATGATGAAATATGAGCTTGCATGCTAATTGACAGAAAATTGCAGAAGTAGAAAATCTGATGAAATCTGTCAACATATCATCTGCATATGTGAACAACTTCTGATAAAAGCAAGTGTGTACAATGTCACTAGGAATATAACTAAGATAAGAACTTGCTAGAATAAGACGAAAGATATACACACACTTAGGGGGAGCATGAACTTAGATGGAGCAATCCTCATTCTCTGCAAGAACAAAAAAGGGGAAGAACTGAATAGACACCACGCTGTTAATCAAAGGATGTTTTGTCATCATCAAAAATGGGGAGATTGCTGACTCCATTAGTTTTTGATGATAATAAAACATTCCCATGTCTTTTATGTCTAACACTTCTAACTAAGTGTGCAGGGGAAATAACTACAAAGAAATAATATTTCAATCTTCCTATTGAACACCCAAAGATTGATTTGGTAAAGAACAAGGAAGATCAGTATTGATGGAGTCCCCTGACATGTTAAGAAAGATCAGTTGTTGAACAAAGGTCAAAGTGGAGAAGTGAAAGGGTAAAGCTTGGGGAGAAACAGAATCAAGTTAGTCGACCAAGATAATGGGGTTAGTCGACTAAGTGATCACTGAAATTTGCATCAGAAACAGAACCAACTTAGTCGACCAAGGGAAAAATTTTAGTCGACTAAGTGCTCTTTGTCTACTACATCTGCCAAGCCACTACAAGACAAGAAAATGGCTAGAATCTTCCCTAAACTGTTTCTAACGGTCATAAACGTCCCAACAGCCACCAGACCATCTTCTCCAACTATAAAAGGATCTTCAAATGCCAAAGAACAAGCTTCTTGACAACTTTGGCTTCACACAAAAAGACACCATCACATTCAAGCCAAAAAGAGTAGCAAAACCTGAAAATCCTTTGTACTATTCATTGAACCTCAACGCCTATTCTTTGTATCTATGTTCAGCACTTCAACTTGTACCATATAGATCAACCGTGTGATCACTAGGTACTTTTCTTTTCTATCTTTGTTTTCTTAGAGTGAGTGTTTCACTCTAAGTGTTTGCATCAAGCAAGGTTTGCTTGGATGCTTGTAGGTTCCAACTTAGCCTTGAAAAGTTAGGGTTGGGTTCTAGTTTAGCCCGTGAAAAACTAGAGTGATAGGTTATGGTTGAGCCTTGGAAAGCCACATTGGGTTCTAGTTTAGCCCGAAAAAAACTAGTGATATGTTGTGGTTGAGCCTTGGAAAGCCACATTGGGTTTTAGTTGATCCCGTGAAAAACTAGTGTAAAGGTTGTGGCTAAGCCTTGGAAAAGCCATTGTAAAAGCTTGGTGAAAGCTTGTGAATTCCACCTTCTAGTGTTTGATTTAAAAATCCTTGGTTCGATAATCAAGGTAGTGGATGTAGGTCTTGGACCGAACCACTATAAATACCTTGTCAATTGTTTTCATTGCCTTATCTTCCTTAGTTTGAGATCAAGTCTCAATCCCACCAAAAAGAGCTGAGATAGTGCTATTCACCCCCCTCTAGCACCTATATTTGGGACCAACATGTGTATGAAACAACAATATATATTTCTTAACATGGTTATTCCGGGCAAGAAAAGTTCAAGTCAAAATATATATTTTTTCTTGAGGCTGTTGATAGATGAGTTGACATTATTGTGGACAGAAGATGTTGTGACATTTGATGTATATAGGAAACAAAATTTTCAAATGAGGGCATCATTATTGTGGACAATTAATGATTTTCCTGCTTATGGTATGTTGTCAGGGTGGAGTACATATGGACAATTATCATGTCCATATTGCATGGAACATTCGAAAGCTTTCATATTAGAACATGGTAGAAAACCTTGTTTCTTTGATTGTCATCGGCAATTCTTGCGAACTAATCATCCTTTTAGGAGGCAGACAGACAAATTTAGAAAAAAAAAGTTGAACATGACTTACCATTTGCGCGATTATCAAGCGAGGAAATATTGACAAGTTTGAATTCTATTCCTTATCTCTCATTCGGAACAAAATGTGGTGGACGAAAGAGTTTAGGATATGATTTTTTTCATAATTGGGTGAAGAAGAGTATATTTTGGTCTTTGCCTTATTGGCATACGCTTCTTATTCGTCACAATCTAGATGTTATGCATATTGAACGTAATTTTTTCGAGAATATACTCAACACGGTGATGGATGTTAAAGGAAGGACAAAGGACAACATAAAAGCACGACAAGATTTAAAGGTGTATTGCAAGCGGCCAGAATTGAAATTGGTGGAACATAATGGAAAACTGTACAAGCCTAAGGTTGCGTACACATTAAATAATGAGGAAATAAGAACTGTCTATGCTTGGGTTAAACAATTGAGATTACCAGATGGTTTTGCGTCGAACATTTCTCGGTCTGTTAATGAGGATGATGGAAAATTTTATGGGATAAAAAGCCATGATTGTCATGTTTTTATGCAACGATTGCTCCCAATTGCCTTCTGTGATATGCTGCCTCACCAAATTTGGGTTGCAATTACTGAGATATCCTAATTTTTTTAAGATTTACGTGCAACTGAAATTCCTGTTGATCATATGGAAGCGTTGCAAGGAAAAATATGTGAAACAATATGCAAACTTGAGAAGGTATTTTCGTCGGGGTTTTTTGACTGTATGGAGCATTTGCCAATTCATTTACCTTACGAGGCTAAGGTTGGTGGACCCATCCAGTATCGATGGATGTATCCATTTGAGAGGTAATATAATTGTTATTTGTTTTCATATATTACATTTGAAAAGTTTAAAGCACATCACACGATTGATGAATATTGTTATTGATAGGTTTTTGCAACAATTGAAGAAGAAAGTTAAAAATCGTGCCTCTGTGGAAGGATCTATATGTGAGGCATATGTTATCGAGGAAGTATCATCGTTCTGCTCATGGTATTTTGAACCTTCAGTGTGAACAAGAGTAAACAGAGTGCTACGTAATGATGATGGGGGAAAAGTGGAGTTTATGGGGCGTTTATCAATTTTCACTCACCTGGGGTGAGCTTTTGGTCTATTAGATAAATCTCGATTTTTAGATGAGGATAAGTTTTATGCTACTGAGTTATATGTTTTAATGAATTGTGAAGAGAAGCTCCCATATATAAAGTAAGTACAAGCAAGTTTTTTTTAACTTGTTAAAACTCGATAATAAGATTGAACTTAATCC
The DNA here is from genome assembly GCA_036013995.1 of Theobroma grandiflorum. NCBI lineage: Eukaryota > Viridiplantae > Streptophyta > Magnoliopsida > Malvales > Malvaceae > Theobroma > Theobroma grandiflorum. The sequence goes on along the minus strand of CP142130.1, from coordinate 11,281,215 downwards.
CGTACTCGTGGATATGATGTTAGGAAATTTGATGAAATCATGAAGGGCGATGTTGTGGACATTTCAGAAGAGGAATTGGAGAAAGTACGTGATGCGCGATTCATTAAATGGTTTAAAAATTATGTAAGTTTCCAACGAATCAGAAATGAACTTTTAATAGCATAATTGTACTTAATTATGAAATTTATTATTTAAATGCTGGTATCTCATGTTCGTAGGTTGCAAAGCATAATGATGAAATAGACCCATGTATAATTGAAATCTTTTATGGTCTCGGACGTATGATAAGTTGTTACAATGGATATCTTGTAAATGGTTTCAAGTTTCACACCTTAGATTACGGGCAAAATCGTAAGGCAATGAATAGTGGGGTTTGCATCAAAAGAAGTTTTTACAATGATCAATCGCTGGACTTTTATGGCATATTAGTGGATGTAATTGAGTTGAAGTATTTTGGTATAGAAAACAGAGTTGTTCTATTCAAGTGTCATTGGTTTGATACTGACAAAGGAATAAAGGTAGATCGATTGCATGGTCTTGTTGATGTGAAATACAACTCAATACTGGCCAGTAATGAACCATTTGTTTTAGCTGCCCAAGCTCACCAAGTTTATTATAGTAGTTATCCATCAAGACAAAGAGATCGACATGATTGGTGGGTAGTGTTTAAAACAAAAGCTAGGAGTAGATTTCAATTTCCTATTAGAGGTGATTTGGAAAATGAAAGTGATTTGAATGAAGGAGTATACCAAGAAGATGTGTCCAATTCATTTACTAGTATACAATCAGAAGAAGTGGATTTAACAAAGTTAGCGAGTGGTGCTTATGAAGAGGTTAATTTATCAATTGAGGATGAAGAAGATGATATCGATAAAGATGAAGATGAAGTAGATGACATGGAAGGAGAAGATAATGAAAATGATGATGAAGATGAAGATGAAGTAGATGACATGGAAGGAGAAGATAATGAAGATGAAGTAGATGGCATGGAAGGAGAAGATGATGAAAATGAAGATGAAGATGATGATGAAGATGAAGACGAAGATCATGTGGACCATGAAGATTGTGAAAATTATAATGATGATAGTGATAATAATGCAGAACATTAGGAAATTATTTAGGAATTGAATGATGACGGTAGGCACGTACGATATTGGTTGCATATTGTCTTTTTACGAAATTGTTTTACTTTATTACCATAATATTAAAGTATTTTGACATGTTGTAATATAATAACAATGACTTTAATATGTAGGGATAAATAATGCAATTACTTAATATATAATTACTGCTTTGCTTAATATAATTAAGAATCGTATTAACATTAATTTCTGTGAATTCTCCTTTTTTATTAAATTATAATTTGAATATATTTACATAAAATGGCTAATGGGATTTTAACAATACAATATTGTAAGAACGATGGTTAAAGGGAAGCAATCAAAACTGATACCTAGGTCTTCATATGCATCGGTCAATATGGATGTACCGCCAAGTCCCCAACCGTGTGATGGTATAGCAATTCCAAGACAAGTCCAGCAGGAGAACTATGATGCGCCATTTGAGACGCAATCTTTGTACGATGCATTTGCAGGGCACGTAGAAAATGAGACATCTACACATGATATTACAAGATCCCCATCAATTGATTTAGGTGGAAATGCAAATGAGACATCGTCAAGATCAAGAGGTAGGGGCCCAAGTGTAGGATTACAGACTCCTGTAGATCCATCGGACAGATTGCGTATAACTCCTATTGGGGATAGGTATGGTATCTTGTTAAACTTGTTACATTTTTCAACAAAATTTGTGATTTTTAAAATTTTAATATATACAATTATTTGGGATATTTTACAAGCACGTTTTTCGAGAGAGGGGTCACATCTACTATAACAAGGATCATCAAAAATCACTTTCATGGTCCATGGGCGGCATGGAGGAAAGTCCCTGATGATATCAAAGACTTAATGTTTCGAAAATTTCAAGTACAATTACTTATTCTGCTATTAAGCGTTTTCTTTTCCATTAATTTGTATAACTTTTGCTAAATTACGATATTACATTATTGTTGTAGCAAAAATGTGTTTAGGATTCACATCAAGACGTTGTAGTTCGACGCATATGGGAAAAAATTTGTTCCAATCGATTAAGAGACATGCTTTCAGAAGAAAGGCATAAAGCAATGATTGATGCGAAAACTAACAACATTACAAAATGCAGAGGCATGTTGAGGGAATGGATCACAAATGAGATATGGGACACCATGATCGATACCGTATGGGGGACATAAGAGTGGCAAAACAAATCGCGAAAAGCAAGGCAAAACCGTTTAACACCAAAACAAGGAAGCATTCCAAAGCACATTGGTGGTTTAGTTCCATTTGTGGTTCATGCAAAAAGGATGGTATGAATTACTGTTACAAAGGAATTTATATGTATGTTTTCCCATCAATTTCATTAAAATCGTAAGTTTAGTAGTTGGATTTCGATTGTGCTTTACATGTTATATATATAATGATATATATATATATATATATATTATGATTGATTATATATAATTGTTAATAAATTTAGGCAATTGAGCTGAAATGAGATGTTACGTTCTTGGAAGTGTTCAACCATACTTATAGACGCTCTGGGGGTCATGGTCATTTTATTGATAACAAGTCCAAGTGAACGAGTGTAAGTAAAAATTGATTAATTTTTACTATTTTTTTCGATGGATTTATACTTCAATATTAATCATTAAGTATGGTTTTTATATAGGAAATGTATAACTTTGTACTGTCGCAGAAGTATGGCGATGATTCATCTTTTCAACCAGAGTTTGATCCGCATGCTTGGATTGAAGTTATTGGAGGGAAGGAGACTACACTCACTCACGTGTATGGGTTTGGCACTCATGTCCCCGCTACAGCATTACTTACGAGAACACAACACAACGTATCAACATCGGAGCCTGCGTGTGGCCCTATCAACTCAAACGTTAACATTCCTGTAAATGCATTAGAAGAAAAAGTGAAAAATCTTGCACAAAACTTGAATATGATACGTGACGAAATACGCGTGAAAATACGTGAAGAAATGAGAAATGTAATGGCGGAAGGCATGAGTGAATTTATAGCACGTATGGAAACAATGTTCATGCGTAATGCGCGTTCAACGTTTGGCGATGCGGGACCTTCAAGATTTGACAAGTAAGAACGTTAAAATTCTCTCATATTTGATAATTTTCAGATGAACACTTGGATACTTTTTAATATAGTTATGTTTAATATTCATATGTATCCAACTATTTTATATATTGTGTATTTAGGAGAATTTGTAATTATTGTGTTTAAAATTGAAAAGCACTTTTGTAATGTCATTATATTATATATTTTACAATTCGAATGCAGAATTAAATTTAGTATCGAAATGAAAACTATTAATTTTTCCTAAAAATTTATTATAAAAAATTAGGTCATTATATTACCAATGGAAAATTCCGTTGGAAATATTTTTCCAACAGAATTTTCCGTTAGAAATGATAATGGTTTTTCAATTGGAAGAACAATTTCCAATGGAAAAAATTTTAATTGCTTTTTCCGTTGGAAATAGGATTCCCAACGGAATTTCCATTGGAAAAGGCAATTTCAACAGAAATTTTTCAACGGATTATTCTGTTGGAAACCCTATTTCCAACGGAAAAATCCGTTGAAAAATTTCTGTGAAATTGTTTTTTCCAACGAAAATTCCGTTGAAAATTTGTTAGAAATTTCCAACGGAATGCTAAAAAACAATTGGCATTTTACAAATTTTCAACGGATTTTCAACGTATTTCCAACGGAATTTCTGTTGGAAATTTGCAACGGATTTTCAACCGAAAGTATTAGCCACAAGACTTGTACTGACGGAATTTCTAACGAAATTTTCCGTTGGAAATAAACATTTTCAACGGAAAAATGCCTATTTTCAACAAAAATTCCGTTGGAAATAAGCAAAAATTTTGTAGTGGTGCAATGTAAGAATTCCCTACAAGAAGCTTGACTTGATAAAGAGTTTCAATTTGAAATTTTCTGGTTGTCTCACTCGAATTTTAAGGATTTTCTAAAAGAAAGTTGGAAGTTAAAAAGGGTAAATATTTTTACAGCTTTGAGAAATTTATCAATCTCTTTGGGAAGTAAAAACATGGAGTATATGGTAACATATATAAGAAAAAGCAGCAAGAACTTGCAAGACTCAAAAGTATTCAATCTCAACTTGATAAAGGTCATAGTGATTTTTTAGAAAATCTGGAAGTTGCATTGGTGGAAAAATATAACTTAATTCTATATCAAGAAGAGACCATGTGGCAAGAGGAAGCGAAACTTAATTGGGTGAAACATGGACACCAATACCAAGTTTTACCATGCTATGGTATAGAGCAAACAGAGAAAAAAAGTAAGATTTTAGCGTTGAAGAAAGATGAGAATTCACGGAGTTATGACCAAGCTAAAGTGGAAAAAATGGCCTTACAATATTATCAAGACCTGTTTAAGGATGATGGTATTCACATGTCTTTCCCAAGAAGCTCACAGTGGAAGCTAAAGGAAAATAAAATAGCTAAAATTTCAAATCTTATCTCTTATGAAGAGGTCAGGAAAGCTATATTTAGCATGAAGCCAAATAAAAGCTCGAGGTTTGATGGATTTCCACTTGCCTTCTTTCAAAAAAATTAGACCGTATTGGGAGCAAGTATTTTTAGGATAGTTGAAACTGCTTACAACCTTAGTTTGTTCCCACTTAAACTAAATCGCAGATTGATAACATTTATTCCCAAGTTGGAGAGTCTTGAACGAATCACTTAATTTAAATCAATTAGCCTTTGCATGGTATTGATTAAAACTATAAACAAAGTGTTGGTGGACTGTTTAAGACCTCTATTAAGTTATATTATTGGCAAAACTCAATGTAGCTTTATTCTAAGAAGACAAGCACTAGATAATATTATCATTGCTCAAGAAGCGATTCACACAATGCAAATGATGAGAAGACAGGAAAGAGCTTTGGCAATAAAAATAGATCTTGTGAAGGCCTATGATAGATTGAAATGAAACTTTCTATAAGAGATACTAGAAGAAATTGGCCTTCCTTTCTCATGGGTAAATTTCATAATGTACATTAATTGTGAGAACACAAACGTTTCCATCATCTTGAATGGTAAGACCTTAGATAGTTTTTCACCTTCGAGAAGCATCCATCAAGGTGATCCCCTATCTCTTTATTTGTTTATGTTGTGTTTGGAAAAACCTTCACAATTAATTGAAAGTGCAATTAATACAAGGGACTAGCAGCCATTGCGATTCACAAGTAAGGGACCAGAGCTATCTCATATATGCTTTACAGATGATTTGATGTTGTTTGGAGTTGCTTTTACGAAACAAGCGAAGGTAATGTGATGGATCCTTAACTAGTTTTGTAAGTCATCAGGCCAAAAGGTGAGTCTTTCAAAATCGGAGCTACTGGTTTCTTCAAACATTAGCAATGCAAGAGCTAATTTGCTAAGTAGCGTTGCTGAGATACCACTGACAAGTGACTTCGGAAAATACCTGGGCATGCCAATGTTGCATGGAAGAATTAAGAAGGACACATACTCTGCGTTGGTAACTAAAATCAAGTCAAAGGTGGAAAGATGAAGCAATAAGAATCTATCCATGGCAGGAAGAATCTCATTAGTTCAAGTTGTGACTAGCACTATGGCATCATATTTAATGCAAATATCATTTCTCCCAGAATCGACCATTAAAGAGATCTATCAACTAAATAGAAACTTCATCTAGGGAAATATGGGAAGCGTAAGGAAAATTCATGCATTAAGTTAGGAAAATCTTTGTGCAAAAAAGGAAAAAGGTAGTCTTCAGGTATGTGACTCTAGAAAATTCAACTTAGCTTTGCTTGCTAAGCTCAGTTAGAGTCTATGGAATTAGAAAGATTGCTTTTGGGTGAATATCTTGAATGTAAAATATCTTTGACACAAAAATTCATGTCAGTAACAGCTAAATCAACTTACTCACATGTGTGGAAAAACATATTCAAAAGTAAACCAGTTGTTGAAAAAGGTTTGGGAATATCCATTGCAAAAGGTCACAAAGCTAAGTTTTGGACAGATAATTGGCTTCACTGTGGTCCACTCTTTAACTATGCAACTAGAGCCTTATCAAATATGGAACTTCAATTGCCTGTAGCTAGCTTTTTGCAACAAGTTTGGAAGCTAGGCTTTGCAACAAATGAAGTAGGATCTTCCCTAACACAATATTTTGAGAATAGCTGTAATAATGATTGATCCTACAGCGTTAAAGAAGATATAGTTTTCTAGATGCCATAAGCTAATGATGAGTTCTCGGTGAAATCTACATATGAGATACAATTAAATAGCCATCTTCTAGCGGCGGGTCCTCGGAATTAGATATGGAAAACTATCAGCTTAAGGAAGGTTTGAGTTTTCCTTTAAAAGAAGTTTCATGGATCTTTGTCGGCTAAGGAATAGCCATCTAAGAGAATTGTAAGTATTCCAACCACCTTTCCCAGGTGTAATAACCACATAAAGACCTTACTTCATGCACTAAGGGACTGCGATTCGTGTAGAAAACTATGGGTACAGATTGCTCCCAAGCTTAGTAAGGGTAATTTTTTTTTCTCTTGATTTGCATAGTTGGATGTTAGAAAATATAAAGAATGAGGATACCTTTGATGGGCTACCGTGGGGGACTATTTTCATACACACCACATGGCTTCAATGGTAGTGGCGAAATTTATCTATTTTTGATGATACTTTTGTCTGGCCACGAAATGCATGGCAGCAAATTTGGATTAAATCGAAAAAAACATGGGATAACTTACAACAGGAGCATGATAAAGTGAAAAACAAACATTTAATAGCATGGTAGTATCGAAGCACTCTTATGTAAAGTTGAACGTTGATGGTAGTGCTCAGAGGACAACAAAAAATAGCGGTAGCAAGAGGAGCTATTAGAGATGAAGTTTGTAACTCGATACTAGGATTTACATGCAAAATTGGCGTTTCTTTTTCCTTGCAAGTAGAATTATTGGGGGATTAAAAATATGCTGGGACAGGGCCTTTAGGAAGATCCAAGTAGAATCAGATTCACTACTTGCTCTTCAAAAAATTCAGAACCAAAGTTTGCAGTATGATCCTAATGCAAGGTTAATTGGGAGTATTAGGAAAGTACTTCAATATCTCTGGACTATACCATTTCTTACATCCATTGTGAAGCAAATCAATGTACAAATGGGATAACCACACATCATGAAAGTCTATCTTTGGGACCTCACATTTCAGATTCTCCACCAAATAACAATACTATTAGTGAAATTGTAATCGCAGACAGTTTGGGTATGTCTGGACCTAGGATGATGAATTAAGTATTACTTATTTTCCCTAATAAAAAGAAGTGATTAAGGAGTAAAACACTGCGAAAAGTTGCGATGACGTGGCCTTAACCTGCTCTTACTCTCTTAAATCACTAATCACTTTCAACCGCCTTCCACGTGTCGTCGAACTGTACCCATTAGACTTTAGTGCTGCGACAAACCAAAGGCGTTGCTTTCCCCCTTCTCTGGAAAATCCTGTTCACGGTTCAATCCACAACCTTGCCCGACAAGACACAATTACAATAGAAAAACGTTTCCCAGATCAAAGCTACAGCAATTGGGAAATTTGGTTCTTTTTGGTTTTTCGGAAACTCATTTGCAGAGGGAATTTGGAGGGAAAGGACGAGGAAAGAAATGCCACTCCCTCCATCATCATCAACATTTCTTCTCGCAATCGACGAAGCCCTGACCCTACTCCCTGGCCTCCCAAACGACGTCGCAGCCCACATCCTTTCCTTCCTCCCGTACTCCCACCACTGCCGCCTTAAGCCCACCTGCAAGTCCTGGTACATCTTCCTCTCATCACAAACACTCCTCTACCTCCGCCGCCACTGCCTCTCTCACCTCCTCTGCATCTTCCCCGAAGATCCTCACATCTCCTCCCCCTTCCTCTTCGACCCCGAAAACCTGGCGTGGCGCCCACTCCCTCCCATGCCTTGTAACCCTCACGAGTATGGACTCTGCAATTTCACTTCCATCTCCCTCGGACCCCACATCTACGTCCTCGGTGGGTCCCTCTTCGACACGCGATCTTTCCCTCTCGACCGTCCTTCTCCGTCTTCCTCGGCTTTCCGTTATAATTTCTTAACTTCCTCCTGGGACCGTCTCGCCCCTATGCTTTCCCCACGTGGGAGCTTCGCGTGTGCTGCGATTCCCAGCTCCGATCAAATCATCGTCGCTGGCGGTGGGTCCCGGCACACCATGTTTAGGGCTGCGGGGAGTAGGATATGTTCGGTGGAGAGGTACGACGTGGAAAGAGATGAGTGGGAAGCATTGGATGGGTTGCCCAGGTTCCGAGCCGGTTGTGTGGGGTTTGCCGTTAGTGGAGATGGGGAAGAGAAGGAATTTTGGGTGATGGGAGGGTACGGGGAGTCGAGGACTTTGTCGGGAGTGTTTCCGGTGGACGAGTATTATAAGGATGCTGTGGTGATGGAGTTGAACGAAAACGGTGGTGGGAAGTGGAGGGAAGTTGGGGATATGTGGGAGGAAGGGGAGAGGCCTAGGCTTGGGAAAATCGTTGTTGTGGAGGATGAGGAAGGGGGTAGGCCTGCTATTTTCATGCTTGATGATAATGATATCCTCAGGTAATGATGTTGTTCAAGATAATTACCTTTCACGTTTATGTTGGTTTCATTCATTGCTTACTTGAAAGTTAATTGTGAGCATTCTGGCATATTGCAGAGATGCTCTTCCTTGATGATGTTAGACATAGTGTCAAAAGATTGGCAAATACTTAAACGAGTTAATAATTTTGCTAGCGATTAAACATTGTTGTGAGAAATGAAATCCTATGTGATCACTGATCATATATACTTGAAGATTTCTACAGTTGCCCCTGTTTGATCTTCACATGGCAAGATCTTCAATTACAGACTTTGGTCTGTGAGCTGTATTCTTAAGGGATGCATTATTTATTTACAGTTGATAAAAGTATCTTTATCAATTAACTTCAAATATTGAAACCCAGACTTCATGTTTCCATATGATAATCCAGATTCTGCCTTTCTGGCTTTTCTTCTTTTTGAAGAAAATTGCGAATCGCGTAATCTAACAAAGGATTTTTGAGTAAATTGAAAGGACCTACATGACTTCAAGAGACTCAGTTCCCTTTCACTCTACAATAGATTGGGATGGAAGAAAAAGGCTAAGAAAAGCTTTTCTTTTTCTACTTTTAATAATTTTTCATACTTTTCAATTCTGAAATTTGTGTTAGCTCTCAATTATTGAAACATGTTGCAAAAGAACTCATGGGGTTGAACCAAGACTTGCAGCGGAAAACTAATTGAACTGAGCTGATATCTTGAGTTCAAACATAAAATTTTGTTTGAATGCTGAAGTTGAATCACCTCTTCAGTTGCACGGTGAAACTATATTCCATTGGCATCTGACATATCTATTGTAAGAACATAGCCCGAACTTTGATGCATTATGGCTTTCTTTTTCTTTTTCTTTTTTTTTTCTTTTTGGTGGTAATTATTAGAGCCATCCTACCTTGCACATATGCTTGTCAAGTTAGAATATTTTACTTAAGTTACTGGTGCTTCTTGATTAGTTACTAGTTCTTATTGACAATTGACTCATCTGTTAAACAATTTCAGCCAAGATATGTCTGACTATTTGGTTTTCTGTCAAGATTTGAGGTTGTAAATTTATATACTAAATAATAGTTAAAATCTCAACCATCTCAAATATTGGGTATTCTGTATCCTGTAAACTGAGGCAGATAACACATATGTAGCAAGTGTCCTATTTGAATTTTAATTGAATGTAATTGACAACATTTCAATAGCAAAAATGCATAACTTAGTGTTTGTGTGTGAGAGAGTATGTGTTCTTAGCAAAAATGTAAGCTGTATACATCTGGATGTTGAAATGTTTAACGGCCTTACAAATTATATTTTATTATCATGATGCTGCTGCCATCATTTAGGGATATTATCTTGCAAAAACTGTCTTGCCAACTAAACAGGTTCATCACTACTTCACAGATTTTATTCAATCTCTTCAACCATTTGTTAAGACTTGGTTCCCGATGAGAATAAGCTTACATTTAAGCATTTCTTTGATCTGCACATTTGGATTGGTTTTTAGCATGATTGCCAGTTTCAGACACTCATTTTAGCTCTGCTAGTAGATAATTGCTATATCTCTTCTGTCTGTGGCACATTTGCCTCTCGTAATTGGTTTCGTTTGTTCAGATGCTAGTCTAAACTGCACAACTCTGTCTACCATCAACAAACATGCATTTTATCTAAAGGCATGCTCTGCTTTTTTCAATTTCCCTTTAGCAAAAACCTTTTTTTAATATGGTAGAACTGAATTTCAACTTATTCACTTTAGTGTTTGTTGCAAATGCTTATTTTAAGTCTTAGGGGTGACACTTGTCTTCTCTTTATTTCTCTGCAGATACAACATGGCTTTAAATTGTTGGCAAAAGGAGTCCAGTGTACCAAGGAGAGCTCCTTACAAGAGCTCATTCGGTTTTGTTGTTCTGAACGGGGAGTTACATGTAATGACTATTGTAAATGGAATTGATTCAACAGATACTCGTCGGTCAAGGCAGCAGAAGAGGGCAGGGACATTGTTTATCCAGATTTATCATCCTAGGAAGAAGACCTGGAGATCCCTTGTCACAAAGCCACCATTCCAACAACCATTGGATTTCCGTTCCACAGTTATGTGCACAATTCAATTGTAGATGTAAGATCTCCTGCATAGTGCAGTTAATTGTACGTAAATAGTCTGCCCATTCTTATATGATGTCTGTTGATAATTATGGGTTTTCTCTATTTGTATTGTACAGATTGATAAGATAATGGTTCTGTCCTGTATGACTTTAAGTATCAAATTAATCTAAATACATGTAAATGCACCTATGCCTGTTGATGCCACATGGATAGAAGAAATAATAGCTTATACAATTGAACTAGAATAAGCTATCGTATTATATTGTATTCCTTGTATCTTGGTCATGCATTTTAATTCCAACATCAGTCACATAACGGGAGAGTCCTTTTCTGGTGCTGGACCTTTGGCCTTCTATATAGAGATTGTTAGAAGGGTTCCTGTCTGACTGGTTGTTAAGACCTGCTTAGTGAAGGAGGAAAAGAAGAGCAGTGAACAGTTTCAGGGGAACAATGCAGAATTTGTGTGTTTCTGCACTTATGTATTGTCTTTCTCCTCTGTGTCACATGCGGGTCCTTTTATGTTTTTTCCCGTTTTCCAAGTACAAGCAAGGGTTTTATCGCCTGTAACACCTTTTCTGCTCTATTCTTGTTTATTTTTACGCGGATGGTCCATCTTGGTAAACAAGCAAGAGTTTTCTCTATTTGATGCTTATTTTATGTTTGAAGTCATGATCTCCGTATTGCAGAACAGATTAGATAGGGCCTCAACTACTTGGTGAGTTGATTGGGTTTTTGGTCTAGTTGGGGTGTTATACGCAGAACTATAATTTGATTCAACGAACGGCAGTAGCAGGGGGGAGCGCATGAGGATATCTGCTTTTACGTTGGTTTTCCCATTATCTATGATGTCTATGTAAAGACTCTTGATTATTGCTGTTAGTATGGTATAAATTGCTTAATTAGGATATTGAAATGAATGTTGTAAGGCCCCATATTTGATTGCATCAGATGACAGGTGGAGAGAATAAACGGTAGCTGCTGTAGACAGGGTGGGATTGTCATTCTTTTCTCATATTCATGTTTAGCCTAAAGACACCGCCCATCCCCTTGTTGAACAAGTTCCCCCGTCTGGAAGGATGGAACGGGTCTTGTTGAAGCTGCAGAATCTCCTTATGGTCTCAATCCTCATTTCCTAGCATATTACAAATGTCGTGTATGTGAAAGCTTACAACACAAAAATTTTGACTCAAATTTCAGACATTCAAAGGCTTAAGCCTTAGCGTCTAGTTGTTTTCTGAAAATTGACTTTCAAAAATTGATTTTTGTATTTTTTAATGTTTAGTCGGTGGAAAATGATATAATCAAGGGTCAAATGTAACAGAACCTTAAAACTTGACAATTGTCTTCCATTTTTGTAAAAGTGAAAGAAAATTTTCAGACAAAGGAATGTAGAAACCATACCCAGCGCCATGTCCAAACAAAGATTTAGTCTAAGGTATTGCCAAGGAAAGAAAGAGGAAAATTCTTTTAAAAAACGAAAATATTTCTTGGACAAGAATTTTTATGGTGAGGGAGTTGAGGATATTTGATCAACCATGCTTATGTACCACTCCAATTTCCAACTCTTTTCTATTGCCGTTTATATTGATATGATGAGATGATCCAAATAGCCTTTTTGTTTTTTTAAACCAAGATCCAAGATCAAAACAGGCATAGCTACCTCAACAAATCTAGTGAGATTTGCTTAGGGATGTCAACGGGTACCTTATTATAGGGTACCCGTAGGTACCCAACCCGGTTATACAGAATTACGGTACTCATAAACGAGTTCGGGTAGGATTAGGGTAGTGATTTCACTATCTGAATTTTAATAAGGTAGGGTTAGGGTACCACTTCTTGGGTACCCGTTACTCGAACCCGATTACTATTTATAAATATTTTATTATTATTTTAATAATTAAATTAAAAATTTATAATTTTTGTCAACTTTATAAGTAAATTTTTTTGTTAAAAACTAACAAATATATGAAAAGTATGGTTACTTTAATTATTAATATGATGACATTAATATATTTAAATTAAAAAATTATTAGATTGTTATTTCTGTTTAAGTATGATTACTCTAATTATTAATATGATGACATTAATATTTTTATGAATGCATGTGTGTATATATTATGTATTTTAAATATAAATATATTTACTTTTTATTTTGTATTAACATTATAAAAATTATAACTCATAAAATTATTAATTACAGTATATATATGTTTATTTATATAAACATATAACATATAAATCTAAAGGTAAGTTATGAGATTAGAAAAGTTAATTGGATAATTGGGTTCCCATGAAGAAAATTTTAATAATTTTTTTTATTTAATCGGGTATTTAAACGGGTTATGGTAATTATAGGGTAGTGGGAATGTATTAGGGTTAGAGTTAGGGTAGTAATTTTAAAATTAAACGGGTAGTTAATAGGGTTAGGGTAATTGATTTTTTATAGGGTTAGAGTTCGGGTACCTCGAAATTATAGGGTACCCGGTCCGTTGACATCCCTAGATTTGCTATCCTTGATGAATTTTCAACTTGTTTTAGTCATTTAATTATTAAAAATTAAAAATAATGTATTGATTTAATGAAGCATTAATCAATATGTATGACATGATTAGAAAAATTCAATAAATTACTTAAAAAAAAGCAACATAAAGTTAAATGAATTCACATTTGGTAGGATTTGAACTTGTTACCTAAAGGTTTCAAGGACACTTGTTGCCTAAATGTAAAAATTACTGTTATAAAATAGAAAAGAAAAAAAAATCGAAGCTGCTATTTTGATTGCAAATTTCTGGTTAATTTTTTTATTACAATTCGGATTGTACAAATCACTATAACCAAATCTAAAAGGAAAAAAAAAATAAGAAGAAACATTTTGAGAATAACAAAAAAGAAAACTAATTTACCCAAGGATCCATAGATTGAGCGTAAATATTATGGAGTTTTGGCTGATAACAATCCTATTCTGCCCCAAATGATACCATTGCCCATTGTATTTTGGCTAAAATGGGCATATGCCAAATATGTTGAAAAGTTTTGCGCAACAACATTTCCACATACCATTTAAAAACAAAGCCATTAATTGAGCCTAAATTCCCTACTTGTAAAATCAAGAGGGTGGAAGATGCCCAACGCTTAGCAACCAAAACAAAAAACCACGTCCAATAATCCAAACTCTTGATTGAAATCCAAATTCAATTGGCGGTAAAATACCTTACAAACACAAACATCAACATTCTCACAAGTCATTACACTTAGGTGACATTTCGTATTTTACTGAAAATGAATTGCTAGTAATGTGATTACTGAGCATGTAATTATTAAGAAAATAACATTATAGTATTTCATATACATAAAAAAGTGATAATTGCAGAGAATTTGAATGCTAGAAAAATTACGTTGCAATATTTGACTTGAAAGTATTTTATTAGAAATTTAGTATTAATTTATAAAATTACCATTATATATGAAAATACATAAGTTGAATAAACTTACATTTTTTATGGATAAATATTTAACTTTTCAAATTTTATCTCCTAAAATAAATAATAACATAACAAAAATAACATAATATTGGAATATTAATTATTTAAACATTAAAATATACAAAATTTCTATATATTTATTTTTATAATAATATCCATAAATATTAATGTCCTTTTGGATAGTAGAATAAAATTGAAATGTATTCTTTCAGCAAAGCTAAACCATTCGTAAATTAAATCCTCAAGACACAAAACATTTGAAGATTTGGAATTGCTATTTTTTACTTGCATTTTACATCAAAGTGGAGGAGCAAGCGTTTGGCCATTTGTATTTTCATTTCTCCCAAATTCCCATACTTTTGTTTAGTTAAAATCAAAATTTCATTAATCATTAAACAAGAACAACGGATGATCGAACCTTTAAATCACCAGAAAGAATTTGCAGAAGAACAAAAAAAAAAAAAAAAAGCTGTAAGACCTAGAACACCTTGATTTTCCCAAAAAAACCAAATTCACAGCCCCATCTAACAGCAAGGTAAGCACAACCTTATCCTCACAATCAGAGAGTTTCTAGATATTAAAAAAAAAACCTATACATCTCATAAACTTCATTCACAAAAAGAACTTATCCATCAAAACCTATTAATCAGACAGAGATAAAAAAACAAGCAAAAGAAAATCCCCCAAATTCCCGTATTAATCGTAGGCATCTTTCACTAAATACAATGTTTCCTCTAATTCAAACGGAAGATTGTCGATTTCTTTCAAATTCGAAGTTCGCTAGAATCTACAGAAAAGCTAACTCACATTACAATGTTATCACTTTTTATTATTTACTTTATACAAACCAAACATTATAATGAGATTACACTAAGTTAAGTTGTAAAAAGGGTCCCTCACTTACAACATACCAAACACCCCTTTAATAGCTCACTACCATTAAAGTCCAAGATCGAACATGATAAATCATGATTTCATGATGGTCCGTCACTATTACTTTAATAATATACATTTTTTTCAGCTCTTTAGCTACACAACCAGCAACCATGTAACCCTAACATTGGTAACCTCTTTTTGGTTCAACAGCAAGGTAATCCATGTATTGATAACTCTTCCTTGGTTGGACTACGAGGTAATCCTAACATCTAGTAACTTCTCCCCATCAAGCGATAAGGTAAACCCTACATTAGTAACTCTTCCCCGATTTGACAGCAATGTAATCATAATGTGGGTAACTCCTTCCTGATCTAACAACAATGTAATCCTAATGTGGATAACTTCTCCTTGATCATCCACTATTGACATTGTGGTCATTCTCAGTGGTGGTCTGTCAAATGGTAGACCTTTACATGACTCATGTCCAATGTCTTAGAATGCCAATACTTCATTGCAATCTTTTTAGCCACAATCCCTGATAATTTTATTTTATAGAGTTATGTGGTCACAATTTTAAGTATTTTGTTTAAGCTCTTAAGATTTAATTTGAGTATTAAGAGTTTTTAGTCATTTATTTTATTTTTAGTAAATTATATTAAGTTCAATTGTGTTAAGTTATTTTATGATGTTTTACTTTAAGTTTAGTTATTATTTAAGTTAGTTTGTTGCTTTTGTAGGTGTGTTATTAAAAGGGTGACATTTGGAAAAGATGAATACATTCAAGGTGCAGAATTTCACTGCACATGTATCAATATTTCAAGCATTTGTTTCTCTACAAAACTCCAATTGACATGATTCTTGAACCAATGGAAATCTAAGAGGTAGAATTACAACTTTTATGTTTATCACTTTGCCTAGTTCAACATTGAAGAAGGAGAAAATTGTATTAGAAGTCAAAGTGGTGTAATAGAGCCTGATAATTCAAGACAATACAAAATAGGCTACGGCCATGGAAGGAAGCAATGCCGCGACGCCCCAACAAGCATGTCCACTTAAACCACACATAAGCCTCGGCCTTGTGGCCATCATGAAACTAGTGTCATGGTGCCTGAAAAGAAAACATGAAAAAAAATAAGTACAGGGCTCGGTGTCACGATCCACACCAACTTCTGTGAGGTATTGTCCATTTTGGCTTGCTAGTCTCACGGTTTTGTCCCACAAAAGGTACCTCATAGGTTAATGGTGGTGTGAACCCTTGTATGCCCAATATCACTCTAGTACATTGCCAATGTGGGATTAATGACTCCCCTCTCTAAGACCATGTCATCTTTTCTTACTCCCTACTAGGAGCATTATCTTGATGATGTGGGATTCTTGTCCATGAAAGGACCGTGACATCCTCCCCTACTTCAACAAAGGTCCACTATCCTTAGTAGCACACCGCTGGTATTCTGAATCTACTTTGATATCAACTGTCACAAACTACGCTTCTTTGCTTAAGTATGAGATATATTATGTGGTGCTTGATAACTCTCTGATATAGAGTTATTTGGATTTAATTTTGATAATAATTTAGCTTAGTTTTTGCTATAATGCATAGAAATTAGTAAGTTTTATTTAAATTATTTTAAATTAATTATTTTAGGTGAGTCAATCTAAGCTTAGTTAGTTTTATGCTTAATTTGGTGTTAATGTAATTAAGATAGGTTGTTATTGATTTATTTGTGCTTTTATAGGTTTAATGAAGGAAGAATTTTAATGAAAGAAGGCAATCAATTTTGAGGTGCAAACTTTCACTGCATATGTTTCGGTATTTTAACTATAACTCTCTTTACAGACCTCCAAATGAGATAGTTCTTTAACCATTGGAAAGATAAGAGAAAAAGCTACAACTTTCATGTTTACCAATTCGAACTAGAAGATGGTCAAAAATTATGTCTAAGTTGAACCATTGTAGTAGTCCTAGAGCAATTACGATTTCTACTATATAATGGGTCGAGGTCGCAACTCACATAGTCTGATGAGGAAATCCTGATTGAAATTGACTTCTTTTTTCACATAACTTGGCCTAACTTCAAAGCCTTATAAAAACAACCTTTCAAAGGACTTTTAAAGAGGAGAAAAAAAGACATCAGATTGACAGCTGAGATTGAAGTGACAAAATCGTTGAAAAAAAAGTCTTATTGGAACTGAAAAGAAATTAAAGGTTACAAGAAGATTTGGTGATCAAGAGTTTTACTCTTGGAGTTTCTTTATTCTTTATTTTTCTTGGTTTAGTTTCAATGTTTAAACTTTATTTGATAATGATGTGTGACTTGATGGGAAACTAAATTATTTATCTAAGATTATGATTGAACTCAATACGTAGTCTACTTTATTTATCTCTTTTTTGTTTATGTTTGATAGATTTAAATTGTTTATATTATTCTGTTCTTAATGCTTTTAGTTGCTTGGCCTCCAATTAGATTGAATTGGAAATATAAGTTAAATTTTGATGAAGGAGATTCAAGTAGACCTTGAATAGAATAGCGTATGATTGAATGCAGTTAGTTGATTAGGTGGTTTGATTTCATATAAGGTAGACATACACCTATAAGCCATACGTAGCTAGGATTAAAGCCTAAACTTAATGAATCTGTCTTTGATGTAATTTGTATAGACATATAGTAAAGTAATTGGGAGAGATATTTTTATGAAAAACTTGACAAAGACTTGTAAATAATTTAGGACTCCAAGTTAGCAATTTAATCCATTAATCGAGTTAAGAAAGAAAGACGATATTCAGATGAAGTATTAAGGGATATCATGATCTTAGGTCTGGTATTCACTCGAATTTAACAAACTTGCTAATAAATTTTAGATTAGTTTTATTTTTAGTTTATTAGTTTTAAATTTTAATTTTAATTGTTTGGATAATATTAAGATTTTATAATTTTAGTAGTTAATAATAGGAATTAAAACAATTCTCTGTTGAAGCAATACTCTATTTCAGCATTATATTACTTGTTAACGATACGTGCACTTACATGATAAATCAACAATAGCGCTTGAGTGGATGCTGCCTTACAAGCCAACCAATAAGTTGTTTATACCTAACAAACATCAACAATAGCCACAAATTAGATTAAAGCAATGCACATCGAAATCATAGGACATACCAAATGCCATATACGTAACCACTGGAGCCATATAAAGAAAAATGTTTTATTAATATGAAAATGAGTACAAAGGGACCAAGACATGCCATTATCTAGCCATAGGGGCAGTCCTAGATGATTCACTACAAACATACCTTTACTAGCGAGGTAATCCAACAATCCACTGATTGCTCACCCCTTATAAAGAGATTACGAAGTTTTACAAGTATTTCACCAATAGCCATTATAATGTGTGAGATGGGGATATTTTCTTCCTAAAGGGTCTTTCCCCTAAAGAATTAACAAGGATTTTTAGAACTGTCACCAATGACATTACAATATTTGAAAGGGGGACATCTCCCTTAAGGGTACAAAAGATTGAATTTCCTATGCAATTTTACTCTGTCAAAGCCCTATACAAGGTTGGCTCTTGGCACTCGGTGCCACGACACCCAAGAAAGCATGGTCGTGGCACTGGTATGATGGATAGGACTTTTAGTGCATTTTGACTTCTATTTCGATACAAACTCAAGCCTTATTTAATCCCTTTTTGAGAAGCACACTTAAGAAACAATTAACCAAGATTTTTCTAAAGAAAAAAAGGCATTCAAGCTGGAAAGAAGGTAAAAAAAGTAAGGAAGATTGCAGATCCAAAGCTTGATAAACATTAAAGTTCTTTGTTTCCTTGTTATTTTTATATTGTCTTATTTAGTTTTAATGTTTATTCTTTTTTGGATGATGTGTTTAGGAATTATGTTGAGCTAAGTTTTTTAATCTAGAATAATGATTGAACCTAATGCATAATCTGAATTTTTAATATTTTTTTCTTGCTTATGATTGATAGTGTTTGAGTTGTTTATTTCAATCATGTTCTTAATGCTTCTAATTACTTGATCATCAATTAGATTGATTTGAAAACCTAAACAGAATTGGAAAAGGGAGTTTAGAGTAAGCCATGAATGAAACAACATATATTCAATATCAATTACATGAGATGATTGATTTGATTTATGTGTAGGGTAGGAATACACTTACATGTCATATGTAGCCAAGATTAGAGTCTAAGCTTAATGAGTCCTTCTTGATTTCAATTTGCATAAGAATATAGTAAATTGGTTAAGAAAGATATTTTTATAAGAACATCGAAAGACACTTATAAATAAATTAGAACTTAAAGTTAACAACTCAATTCTATTTAGTAAGTAAAGAAGGAATAGAAAAGATTCAGACGAAATATTAAGGGGATATTATGGTTTTAGACTTTTGGTTGATTGATTAATTAATTAAGTTGCTATTTTTATTTTTAGTTCTAGTTTTAATTTCTTTAATTTTAGTAGTTTTAAATTTGGTTATTTAGATAAGATCGAGTTATTTTAATTTTAGTAATTAGCCAAAAGATTTGGTTAATTCTTTGTGGGAGCGAACTTCACTTTCATTATGTTATTTGTTAACGATGCATGCACTTGGTGGTATATCCAACAATAGTCTCATATTATTTACTTGAAAGTTCACATTTTAATCATGGAAAAATATTTTACCTTAAGGAGATCAATTATATTCATTTGGTTGTTATTGTTCGTTTCCAAGAGTCTTCAACAATTCAAAAAACATATGCTACCATTTCCACAATTCTAAGCAATAACATCTTTGGACATGTTTATGCCACCTCTATCATCCTTGTTTAACCATTCTAGATCACCAGCAGTGATATTTCAATCTTGGTAGCATTACTATCATTTTACAAGAAACTCCTTGAGCTTGTCCTAAGCTTCCATGGCAGATTCACAAACCATAATCTTTGTGAAAATAGTATCTATCATAGTACATTAAATACAAGACAATGCTTTATACCTTTTTGCAACTTTTTCACTGTACTACTTCATCATTTGAGCTATGGCTGGATTAGCTCTTAGTATATGAGGGTCTTTTCTTTATTCAACAACATCTTATAGGTTGAATACCATGAGGTAGGCTTTTATCTTCATAGACTATATGAGATAATTTTCTCCATTGAAGGTGGGTGATGCAGGGTTTGAGCAGTTGCTTGAGGCGATCACTTTTAATTTGAGTTTTAAAACTTGATTTTTGGAAAGACTTGACAATGGTTATTTTTGGAAGAGTTTTCTTTGGTTTGAATAACTTAAACACAATCCATTAAGAGGCTGTTTGACTTGGCTTTTTTCTAGCTTAAAAGCTATTATAAAGCTCTTATGAAAAATAATAGCTTTTAAAATTAAGCTAAAGTTGTTTGGTAAATTTTTTTTGTAAGTTTTTTTATATAAGTTATAATTTTGGTTAAAATTATCTTAAAGGGTATTTCTTTTTTTTTAAAGGGTAATATTGTAATTATTTTTAATAGATAAGGATATTTTTGAAACAAAAATAAAAAATTTTCTTGTATTTTTAAAAGAAGAGAAGAAAAACCTCCTCACAGGAACTTTCTTTTTAACTCTTTTTTTAAAAATTTTACTATTTAAAAAAAAGCTGCTTTTTTTTAAAGAGTTTTTCAAAATTTATGTTTGGCCTGGCTTTTGCTTTTAAGAAGTAGATAAGCTAAAAAAAAGCTAGACCAAACAAGCACTAAGACCACAAATGCTATGATTTTGGGATGAAATTTAATAAAAGTAGTATTAAATTAGATTGGCACGCATAGAAGCATTTGCCATGATGATAACAGAAGTAATGCTAGAATTATTGAAGCTTTTGGTTTGAAATTGAAATTTTCCCTCTTTTCTTTCATTAAAATTAGGTTTATATACATGCAAGTTTACTAGAATGATAATGATATGAACTTGTAAAATACACTAACCAACCTTTGCAAGTAACCAAAGTGTAATAGTACCACTTATTGCCACTAATAGCAATATAAAATCACAAAATATGTTCTTAATGAAAGTCAACATAACATTAAATGCAATTGACACATAAACTACCTTCAACATCTTAAAATCATACAAACATGTGTTATGAGACTCTAAGTTACAAAAGGAATGAGGACCAAAAGCATTAAGTTTCATTAAATAAGTTATTGTTGTATCAGTGGAGTGTATAAGCTTCCTA
This sequence comes from Theobroma grandiflorum, assembly GCA_036013995.1. Lineage (NCBI taxonomy): Eukaryota > Viridiplantae > Streptophyta > Magnoliopsida > Malvales > Malvaceae > Theobroma > Theobroma grandiflorum. Next base: position 11,259,840 of record CP142130.1, on the reverse strand, counting down.
TTGTTGTGTCTTCAATGAAGGTCTTAACTTCAACACTAACAAGAGTCCCAAAAAAGGTAGTAAAGTTAGCAGCGTGGCTTGGAAAAATCCTAAAGAAGGTTAGGTAACAGTGGACTGTGATGGGGCCTATGATTCTAATATAAAGCAAGTAGGATTTGGAGTTGTCATATGGGATGATAATGGTAAATTGTTGAAAGGAAGCGATGGTTTATTTTCGTTAAACTAGATTATTGAGATTAAAAGTTGTTCTTGGCTAGGAAGATAAAGTACAAGAAAGTTGTTCTTGAAATAGATTTTGAAATCCTTTATTAGGAGTTGGTGCATAAAAAGAAACAGGTTAATTCCAGAATCAAACCAATGGTATTAGATATAAAATAGTTAAAAGAGAAGTATAGGAGGTTCTATTATTTTTGGAATTATATGTAAGTATGCACAAGGGTTTGGTTTGGATGCCATATAGGTGAATGTGTCTAATAATTGTCAACAAAGAATAAGAAAAACAAGGAAAAGCTCGGTAGACTATTTGGACAAAAAATCACTCTTACCTTAATTGCAGACAAAGCTTTATATATGTCATAGGTTAATAACTCTAGACTAATAACCAAAGCACATAAAATTTCAGAAAACAAGGCAACTTTGATTTGTATTTCAAGGCTTTATAATACACAAGTTGTCATAACGAGTGGGTTCGTATTGATTCATCGAATCTATCGATAGATTCAAGTTTGAGAGCAATTGGGGAAAAGTTGTGAGTTATCTATCAATAGATCGGCTTATCTATAGATAGATGGAGCTCAAGATACAAAAATTAAAGACCAATCTATCAATAGATGCATGTAATAGTGCAAAAATAAAAAGGTTATTAGGAATTTTGCCCATTTGGAGATAAAGGAAAATTAAACCTTCCTTTGCTGAAAAACAAAATTCCCTATTTTCCTTGGATTGAAGGAAGCTCATTTAAGGTATTTGAGAGCTTGGAAAATGATTATTAAGGTAAAATCAAGCTTTCCCTTAACTAGAAATTCACTTTGAACGGTTTGAATGTGAAATGTTATTCGTTATTTCAGCTTAATTGTGTATTCTTAGAGCAAAAAGAAAGTTTGGAAAATGGTGGAAGTAATGTAGTTCTCCAAGGTGATAAAAAGCTTCCTACTACTTTAGTTGTGATTTTATCGATTTAGTTTCTCTAGAAATTGTTTCATTGAGATAAGCTTTGATTTTGTTGGTAGGAAAATAAAGTTCTAAAAGTTTGGTGATTTAAGGAAATCTTTAAAAGGTAAGAATTTTGTGTAGAATGATATTTGGAAGTGTTAAGATAATTGTTGAAGCTATTACCGTGTAGTGATATTCGAAATGAACTAGAATTTGAATAAAGAACCATTTGTTTAAGTTTAAAGTTTATTAATTAATGTTAAGCTAAAAATTTAGCTAAGAATGAGTAGATAATTAACTATGTGTTAAATTATCCATAGATCAATATTGAAGCAGCAATTTGATAGAAGCTATTGTGTTAGAAACAAGAAAAGTTTGAGTCAGTTGTTGCAAGAAAACTACTTGTCATAGTGAGTGGGGCTTATTGCTTAGATATTGGATGAATGCATGTAATGCATAACATATTTAGATGTGTTGCCATGGGACATAATTAAGTCATATTTGACAAGTTGAACTTGTGAATGTCGAATGAGCCACTTTGTGGCAATTGAGGTTGATTATAATTGTGTCTATTATTGTCAATGTGATGCATAAGCTTATTGCTTAGTGCCTTGATATTATGAATGCATGTGAACATTATTGTCTATGCATAAGGAATGCTAAATATGAAAGTTATGAGCTGTATTTAATAACTATACAAATGTTAAGGCATCATGATCTTTGTGATCTTGTTGATTGTCAGCAAACTTGACCCTAAACGTGTCTTGTTACCCAAGAAGATTTCTTGATTTAATTTCATCCAATGAGTGTATTTCGAACAATGGTACGGTCTAGTAAGAAAGTGTTACAACCCCTGTGATCTTGTTTACTATCAACTGCCACGACCTTGGACGTGTCTCGTTTACCCGAGAGGGCCCTTCTCTTGTATCATCACAATAATAGTATATGGATGCTCAGAAGTTACTGGTAAGTCGTTTAATGAGCAAATGTGTGCTCCAATGGGTTTGATAAATTACTACATATATGTATTTTCATATATTCGCATATCTTGAGATTATTGTTTTATGTGAATTGTTTCCGCTATGCATATTGGTTTTCGCCCACTCATTGAGTTAATAAGAACTCACCCCAATGTCTTGTTCCCATGTGCAGATAAATAGCTTTTGGGAATTCTTGTTCCCATGGACATATTTGAACTTATGTTACGAAATGTGCCATTTAGGCCTTGTGACTTATCGACAACATCTACTTGTTTGCCCTATTCTAAGTAAGGTTTGCTCAAGTCTTGTGGGTTCCCCCTATTGGACTCGTGCGTTAGTCACAACCCCCGGGTTTGTGTCATGACACAAATGTGAGAATCACTTGTCCTACAAACATGGGTTTTATCCGACAATGCTATTAGTTTAGTGTAGATTGGACAAAATGTGTTTTCGTGTCGTAAACGTGTCAGACACAATTAGACACGAAACACGTTAAGGCTAAACACGAATACAACACGTTTAATATTCGTGTCTTAAATTTAAAACACGTACACATACACGTTTAATAAACATGTAACACGACACTACACGATTAACACGTTTAACACGATTAAATATAATTTTATTATTTAAATTTAAAATTTATAATTATAAAAATAATTATAACAAAACAAAAATAATAATAACATCAAATATAATAAAATTTAATATAAATAACATACATGAAATTCATTATTATATAATATGATAAAATAACATCATTAACATCTAACTTTTAAATACTAATAATATAAAAAATCATTCATAATTTTCAATCGTAATAATTACATTATTACTTTTATAAATTAAAAAAACTTATTAAAATAATTATTTAAATTATTTATATAAGGTTAAAATAATCTTTAATTATTAATTTTTAATAGGTTAATAAACGTGTCACATATATACGTTTAAACATGATAACACGATTAAGTAAACGTGTCACGTATACACGTTTAAACATGATAATATGATTAAGTCAATGTGTTTAAACATGTTTTAAATGTGTCTGTCATGTCTGACACGTTAAGACACGAAAATTTTTGTGTCTTAACATGTTAGACACAATTAGACACAAAACACGTTAAGACTAAACCAAAAACTTGTTTAACCCGTGTCTTCTCGTGTTGTGTTAACGTGTTGTGTCCAAAATTGCCAAGTCTAGTTTAATGTGAATATTTTATTTCTCATTGGAATAGTCATTAGCATGCTTCCTTTTAAATCATATAGTGTGTATTTTTTTTCTTTGTACACAAGTTCATAGTGATTTTCTAGCATCTAACCAACACTTAAAAGGTTTTGAAAAATATTAGGAACACATGTAACACTTTTATAATAAATTTCATGCCTACAGGGGTTGTCATGGCTAGTTCTATACCAGCTATCTTCAAGTTGAGACCATTTCCAATCTTAATTCTAAACCTATGGTTTATGTCTAAAGTTTTGAAAAGGTTAGTATTGAAGGTCATGTGGTTAGAGCAACCACTATCAATGAGGCATTCATTACTTCCCTTACTGCCTTTATAACACATAGCCATGAATAGCTGTTCATCTGAGGATTCCTTAGTTCCTTTTGTTTTTGTTTGCTGGTCATCTTGTGGGCTTTTCTTTTTACAGACTTCCTTTAATTAACCAAGCAGATAACAATTCTGCATTTTACATTTAGCCTATACTAGCAATAATTTCACTATGATTCTAATTTTTATGGTCAGTACATGGTGGAAACTGACCTTTGTTACCTCTTTTCTTGTTGCCATGGCTTTTTCTTTCCTTTTTATCTATATTTGCCCTATTTCTAACAACTACAACGTTTTTGGTTTTTTTGCATGCTTGGATGAGCTTTCCTCCTATCTCAAGGCTTTTCTATGTTTAATTGATTGAAAAACATTAACAAGCTTTGCTAAAGAGAGTTGTGACAGGTTTTTAGAATCTTTGGGTGAGGAGATTTTGGGTTCAAATTTTTTTGGCAAACTCACTAGCACCTTGTTCACAACTCTTATCTTAGGAAGATCTTTATTTAAAAGCTCGAGTTTGTTGACAATGCCCATGACTTTTTTGACAAAAGTCATTTACATTCTCAAAGCCTTTCATCTTTAATACTTCAAACTCTCTTAATAAATTAAGAACTTGCATTTGCCTTATTCTTTCACTCCCTTGAAACTCCTTTTTAAGCTTCTATTATGCCTCATTAGTAGTCACATATGCCATGATTGGGTGAAGATCTAATTAGTGACAATAGAATGTAAACATGAGAAGGCCTTATAACGTTTAGTTACAACCTCACCATGTTGTTTTATTTGAGCAATAGTGGGGTTTGCCCTCAACACTTGTGGATCTCTTCCCATTTCTATTACTTCTCAAAGATTAAAAGCCCTTAAGTAAGTTTTCATTTACTGCCCAAATAGGACAGTTTTCACCAAAAAATACTAGTGGCAAGGTAGTAGAAAAATTATGGAGGCCATTACAAAGGTGCTTATAGTTTTTTATTGTTTTAATGGTTGGTCTTTTTTTATTTTTGATGGGGTTTTCTCTCTTGTTTTTTTTCTCTTAGTTCTCGTAAGTCATTAAAAACATAGCTCCAATACCATGTTCATTAATTGTGAGCAAAGAACAAGAAAATAAGGAAAGGTTGGATAGAGTATCCATTATGCAACCATATACTCTTTATATAGCTATATCCACCAAAAAAGTTTCCTAGACTTTTAGAGCCAAAGAGTTCCTAAAGTAGTTTTAATTCTCAATAGAACATAAGTGCAAGGGTGGCAAGCTCTTTTGCTACTTTTTTTTTTTTTTTTTTTGCTTTGTGTCTATACAAAAGAAGGCTTGTAGTGAGGGGATCTTTTTGTTTTCGGAGAGTTCAATGGTCTAAAGGGGTATTGGGAGATTATACTAGATTATGAGTAGGAGTTATTGACCAATGTCACAGATCCTACATCAGTAAGAGATGAGGTGTATCTTAGGTTTATAAGTAAGGACCTTCTTTCACCTATTAAGTATATCTTTTGAGTTGGAAACATGGACCCGTTACAAGTGGTATTTAGAGTAGATCTAAATCTTCACTAATGTGAGACTCCTATGAGAAATATCAGGGACGAGATAAACTTAGACTAGTGTAAGGGTCCCTCTCCTCTATGGGTAAAGAGCTAGTGCAACAAAGGTGTTATACAACTAAGTAGGGTAGAATGTCACGGATCTCACATCAGCAAGAGATGGGGTGGGTAAGGTAGAATTTCATAGATCTTACACCAGTAAGAGATAAGGTGGGTGTTTGGTTTATAAATAAAGACTTTCCTCCACTTATCAACATGTTTTTTGTGTTGGAAATATGGACTCGTGATACTAATACCATCATAACCATCCTTTTTTAAGTCGTTTGTTGGTTGTTGCCTTTGATGGATGAGACATTTTTCAATATAAATGGAGGTGAAAATTTCTTTCCTTTTGTGTTAACGAAAGTTGGCATGATTGGCTTGCCAACCAAGTATTGTTGAATTCTCACGCAGGTGCACGTATCGTTAACAAATAATATAATAATGAATAGAATATTGTTCCCATGAAAAATTGTTTTGATTTCTACTATTAACTATAAAAATTAACAAACCTTAATTTATTCAAACAACTAAATTTTAAAATTATTAAAAAGAAAAATTAAAAATACTAAATTGAAACTTCAATCAACTATCAGACCTAAAATTATGATGTCTCTCAATACTTCATATGATTATTGTCTCTCTATTTTAACTCAATTTAATGGATTAAGTTACTAACTTAGAGTTCTAAATTTTTTGCAAGTCTCTATCAAGTTTTTCGTAAAAATATCTCTCTCAATTAATTTACTATATGTCTATGCAAATTAAATTAAAGGCAGATTCATTAAGTTTGTGTGCTAATTCTGGCTTCATATGGCTTATAGGTGTATGTCTACCATAAATGCAAATCAAACCACCTAATCAATTAAGTGCATTCGATCATACGCTATTCTATTCAAAATCTACCTAAATCTCCTTCGTCAAGATTTAATCTAAGTTTCCAATTCAATCTAATTGGTGATTAGCCAATTAGAAGCACTAAGAACAGAATAAAATAAACAACTTAAACCCATCAAACATAAGTAAAAGAGAGATAAATAATTCAAATTACATATTAAGTTCAATCAGAATCTTAGATGAAAAACTTAGTTCTCTATCAAGTCACACATCATCATCAAATAAAGTTTAAACATTAAAAACAAAATCAAGAGAATAAGAGAATAAAAAGATAGAAATACTCAAGAATTGCATTATTGATCTCCTAATCTTTTTGAATTCTTCAAATTCTTCTTAACTTCAATGACTTTGTGGCTTGACTTTCAACTGTTAATCTGGTGTTTCGTTTTCTTTTCTTTTTTTTCTTAAAGGTTTTTCGAAATGTTGTTTTTATAGGCTTTGAAGTTAAACCAAGTTAGATAAAGAAAGAAATTAATTTCAGTTGGGATTTCCTCATCAGACTACGTGAGTCGCAGTTTTGCCTAATTAATTAACAGAAATCATAATTGCTCTAAGACTGCTACAATACATCAAATTAGATAAGATTTTTGACTACTTTTCAAGCCTAGTTGGGTGAAGTGGTGAATATAAAAGTTATAGCTTTTTCTCTTATCTTTCGCATCGTCCAAGAATCATCTCATTTGAAGCTCTGTAAAGAAAATTATAGTCAAAATATCAAAACATATGTAGCGTAAGTTTTCACCTTGAAATTGCACTCATTTTTTCATTAAAATTTTTCTTTCATCAAACACTTACAAAAGCACAAATTAATCAATAACAACCTATCTTAACTACATTAACACCCAAATTAAGTATAAAATTAACTAAGATTAGATTGACTCACCTAAATTAACTAATTTAAAATAATTAAATAAAATATACTAATTTCTATATATTAATATAAGAACTAAGCTAAATTACTACTTAAATTAAGTCCAAATAATTCTATATTAGAGAGTTATCACCAAGCTTGTTACAAGGGATCTGCATTTCTATAATTTGGTGCGTTACCCTGTCCTCTCTTATATTCATTCTCAATAAGGACTGTTTGTGCCTATTAGATTATATATTAAGCTTACCTTGGGTTTTTGGAGCCATATTGTGGTCTTGTATGATTCCTCAAGAATCTTTCTAGAGTAGTGTTATGGATGCTTGATTCATGTTATTAATACAATGCTTTTTCATGGCCAAAGAAAAAAAAATTCCCACAAATCAGCCATGAAGCTTTTGGTGAGACAGACACCTGCAGCTAGATTTGTTCGTTCACCACCTCATTAGTATTGAACGATATAATAGTGATAAATGTTAAGAAGTGAATTGCTAATTGCATTTATTGATCGAGGAATGTCTTTGTTGTATTATTAAATAAAATAGAAAAAGATGAGAATATGAGTTTCAAAACAAATATATGTATGGAAAAAAACATCAATTGTAAACCCGCTTTCAGAGTCATATGCTCATTTCCTCCCCGTTGAATTCCTCTTTTCCATGTGATTTCGTGTAAAAGCTTCGCAAAGACACAGCCCGTGACCGGACCAAATTTATATTAAGATTCATTCATTGCACTAAAGGCCGGGTCAACGTGTCTCCACCGGGAATGCTCAGCTTCAGGGTATTTCCCTAGGAGAAAGCAAAGCCTAACAAGAAAACCCCAAAGTCCATTGTCTAATCACATGGCAATGGCAGCGTTTATTCAGCAAATTGCTCAAACAAGATTTAGCTGATCTGCAATTACATGACAACATCTGCATGACGTCGAGTTTTAACTTTTATATCCAATATTAGTTCCTTGACTGATGATTCTATTTGCAAACTATGTTTTTTTTTTCCTCCTTTTTTTCCCTTACAAACCATTCAATTTCTGTTCTACTAGGTCAAAAATCAAAATAAGGTCTAGCCATTCAAGTTGCCATAAACGCATATAAATACACCTACGCACCTTCAACAATCTAATCTTCATTTAAGGCTACATTGACCTTAATTAGTTATCTCTGCTAGCTTTGTCCCATAAATTAAAATGAAGTGTCTACATCTTTTTCTATTCGTCACTGCTGTAAATTTTCTTCTAAGCACCCATCCATGCGAGGCTTCCCGACTTCTAAATGAAGATGTTCTAGTGTTACAGTCTCTCCAAAAGGGACCTGTCCCTCCTTCTGGACACAATGGCTGCACCAACATTCCTGGCGGTGGTGGCCCGCCTTGCACCAGTCACAGGGCCTTTGCAGGGCATATGGCTCCTCCACGGCTGCAACCGGACCATATGATTCTATTTCGTGCGGCAGCTAATCTCAAATGAGTCCTCTTTGCACCAACTGATTAATACAAAAGCTTATCAGTTTAGCTATTAATTTGTATAATCAAATCAAATAATGGGAACATTCCTAATTAATGTTCTCTTCTAAATTTCTATTAGTAATTCTTTGTATTTGTTTTTGGTAGGAATTCTGTCTTTGTTGAGATAAAGCATTTGCTAAACACAAGATGAATTGTGAATAAAACAATCAACATTGTTTCCTTTATTTCTTTCCTTTGGCATCTACTTGTAGCATGATGATGAGACAAAAATCGATTCTACTGCTTTCATATCCAATTCCAATTACCACATGATGAGAGTTGGTAGATATATGAAAGGGTCATCCAATTCCAATTAGCACAGAGATTCAGGAAGAAGCAAAATGGCAATACACAGCTGAAACTCTATAAAGTCACCAGTCAAACAACATAGCTATGTTGTGACAAGATGCAGCCTATGCCAAGGTCAGTTGATAAATAAAGTACTTAGTTTTTGTGTTTGGGACATGAGAAAGTTTATGTCTTAGCTACACAAGTAATGGAGAATATCTCAATCTTTCTCTTCAAAGTTCAAATACGAGATTTCAAAATTGAAATCCTTAAAACAAAATTACTGTTAGAATTTTTTCAAAGACATCTTAATTGATTAGTATTTAGTATTTAGCAAGAACAATGCCATATGCATCTTTTTCTTTACTTATTCCACACACACACACACACCTACCGTCGTCAATCAGAGTCTACTTAATAATGGATGTTACACTTTTGACTATCATTAATTCAAATGGTTAAAAAGTCTGTTGATGATTCTATGCCGTAAATAAAGAAGTGTTGATATGAGCAGAAATCAATGCTCGATGGGGTTATTTCCAATGGCCTAATCTCAATATTCTGTCCCCAAAAAAGGGTTAAAATATCATGACTTGTCAATACACGCGGCAGGTTCGTAGGCTAGTTTTTGATAAATCATCTGACTTTTTCAATTTCTTTTCTCCTGGTCTAGGGTCAAAGACTTCAACTCAGGAATTTTGCCTTCTATTCCTATGTCCTGAACCACACCTTAATTCCATTGTTTATCTTAATTAATCACCTCTTTTTGTCTGACGCAATGAGACATCTAAATCTGTTTCTATTTTCCCTTCTAAGCATGCCAGCCCCATAAGGCTAGCAGAGTCCTTGAACAAAGAGGATGCAGCGTGGAGAATTAAGATGGATGTCCCTGAACAAGGAGTATTGTCCATCTTTGTAACTCAGATATATGGTGTTTCATTTATTAGCCTTAGCCCAGTGTGAACTATCCAAATTGCATAATAACTTCATATTTTAGACTGCCATGTTAGAACAACTTGGTGAAAATAAGCTTATAAACTTGTTAGATTACCAAGCATGGGTTTCACCTTTCCTTTGTAGCTCATATTTAAGTATGAGAAATAATTAGGCACAACCAACAGACACACACCCACAAACTGTTCAAGGAGTTGACAAGCCTAAGGGAACTCCACAAAAGGGATACAAGAGTAGAATTCGCTACCCTTCATGGTAACATTAACGGATGAGAAATATGGAGATTGTTCAAGAGCTAGATTCTGCAATTTCATTCATAATCTGATCAACACTCCAGCCATGTACTAGCATGAATGAGTCAAAGCACTGCACCAATTTCTATCTTGGAACAACCTGACTTTTTCCTAAGCTAAACTTCTAATGCAAATTAATATTTCTAAACCATGAAACAAAAAAGTTTGAAATACAAGCATAGCAATCCTTAAGAAAGCTTAGGAAAACTTTAAAAGACCCATTTAGAAAGTACAAGAGCATAGTCTACCTAATCCGATTACTACTAATTTTTCAATAGAAAACCCTTTTATTTAAAATAAAAATGAAAACTCGTTTCTTTTTTTTTTTTCTTCTTCAAGACGAAATTCCAAAGCATCTCTCAAGTTTTGCTGTTGAAACTAGATACAGTTTTCACACGTTTATAGCCTATAAAATTTTGCCCTGTACGCCAGCCGTTTTGAGTTTAAACTTTAGCCAAAACAGGGAACTGTTCTGTCATTGAGGGTTCTAATGTACCTTGATCAAGCTCCAGCTATTGTAATTTGTTCTGTAGGTTTTGAAACACACTAGTTTTTTTTTTTTTCATTTGAGATTTAAAAAATTGGATTCGAATTTTGTTTTTTTTTTAAATTATACATTAATTAATAAATTAAATATTCGAATATCACACTTGTATCATTTTCTTTATATTGTATAAATTGGCTCAATGGTAATCCTTTAAACTTGATTTTATAGCTATTCATCTGTCTTCATATAAAATTCTTTTTGAGTGTATGGACTTCGGTGTTGCTTTCACCCATTTTTCCCATATAAATTAAGCATTCAAAGTTATAAATTAACAAGGGAAAGAAAGAAAAACAAAACATTCTGAATAAAATAATCAACTATCTTGAATAAATGTCAACTAACGTAGTTACCAACCAAACATTAATTGGATTTGGATTGGCTGTCCAAAGCAAGAAATTAAAAAAAAAAAAGAATTTACAAGTATGGGGAAAAAAACTAGAAAAAAATGAATATGTATTTTGAATTTTGGATGGCTAAACTTGTAGCTATTAAGCACTCTTGTCTTGATCATGAGTCCCCTTAGCAGCGGAAACAACCCCAAACTCAGCAACAGCGCTGGGAAATGCGGGAGGCGCGTGCAGAACATTGCCGGCTATGTTCATGCCACCCAGCTTGCAGACACCGGATTCTCTTCCAGGGATGTTCGTGCATGGATTGTGGCCGGACTCTTTCACCGGACCCTGTTGGAGTGATTGAAGCACAAGCTTATCTTTTACATGCCAGAGCTCCCCATCTAATGGCCTCATCGCTCCAAGTTGAAGTGAGGCTACTAAAAGAGAGAAAACCAATAAAGTTGTAAAAGAAATTTTCCTATGGGAGAATACCATTTTCCAAGAATGGGAAATTGTTATTGCGTATTTCTACTTCTGTTTCTAGTTAGAGTTTTGAGCAGAGTAATTAGAGGAAACAGAAGATGTATGCGGAAATGGATGAGATTGGGAGGCGAGGTTCACGATTTATATATATAGGCGAGGTTCACGATTTATATATATATATATATATATAGAGAGAGAGAGAGAGAGAGAGAGAGCATGTTCTCTATTTATTCTATGGGTGTGGTTTGACTGTACCCTGTGTAAGGGCTTTACCGAAATTTCTGAATTTGACTAAGCCGTAGTTTGAAGGTTTGAAACGAGGTGGAACTAATCAACAACACGGCAGCTTCAACCACAAACAGTCATAAAAAGTGGGGACGTTGAACAATTTATGTTTGTACTGCTGCCAAAAGAATATGGTTTGATTATTTGTCAACCCCAACAAATTATATAATGCGGAAAACTCATACCTATGGGCTATGGCTATGGGGGAAGTGAGAACGAAGATGCACGTAGCAGTAGCTGAGCCGTACACCCAAAAAGTATACAACTTTTATCGCCAGTGTAGCGGAATTCATCTGGTATAAATTTGAAAAGTAACCTTTTGTAGCCTTGTAGGCCGTCAGATGCAAGCTTATCTTCCACCGTGGAATAGAGAAAAGCTTCAAATTTACCTGTAACTATTGCAGTCTTATCAATTCTGTACCAAATTTGAGAACCCAACAACGGGATGAGCTTGGATTAAGGAGATGACCTGAAGAATATGTTAACTTATTACTAATCATTTCGTTTGTTTTTGTTTGACAAAACTTAAGATTGACTTGTATCTTTCAAGTGAATTCCCGCATAGATTAGCTTACTCCTTTTAAGCATTGAAAAGTTCTGACCTCACAGGCTAAAAAACGCGACTTATTCCAGATGTGAGTCATCCTAAAATTATCAATCAAGTGGGCGGGGGACCGCTCTTCAAAATTGCTGGCCCCAGCCTACTCGACAAGACTGACCTAGTGTATTTTTAGGCTAAATGGTCAGATTAGAATTAAATATTTGAATACTTTTTTAATTAAAGATTTAATATTTCAATTATAACAATTAAAAATTTAATATTTTTAATTTTTATAATTAAAGATTAAGTTGATAAGTAGATTAAGAGTCCGTTTGATCTAGCTTTTATTTAACTTAAAAGCTATTATAAAGCTCTTATAAAAAATAATAATTTTTAAAATTAAACTAAATTTTTTTGATAAATTTACTTTTATAAGTTTTTTTTTATAAATAAGTTGTTTGATAAAATAATTTATATAAGTTCTAATTTTGATTAAAATTATCATAAATGGTATTTAATAAATAATTTTCTATTAATCATAAATTTTTTTGTTCATAATGAAAAAACTTTAATTTTATTTTTTTATTTATAAAAGTTTAAAATTATTTTTCTATAATATAAAATTAATAATTAATAATAAATTATATAAAAATAAAATTAGATAATGTTGAAATTATTTTTAATAGATATGAATATTTTTGAAACAAAAAGAAAAATTTTCTTAAAAGAGATGTGTTCTTAAAAAAAGAAGAGAGAAAGCTCCTCTTTGGAGTTTTTTCTAAAGCTCTTTTTTTCAAAATTTTATTCTTTAAAAAACACTACTTATTTTTTTAAGAGCTTTTCCAAATTCTTATTTAGCCTAACTTTTACTTTTAAGAGGTGAATAAGCTGAAAAAAAATCAGGCCAAATATGCACTAAGTATGTATCATACGTGATAAAAAATCACATTAAAAATATAGTTATCCATTATGTTGAAATGTAATTATTATATATTACGTAAAAAATGTAATTATTACATGTCATGTTGAATATTTAGTTATTATAAGTCATGTTGAAAATTTACTTATCACATAACACGTTCTGCTGATTTAGTTATTATAAATTATATTAAAAATTTAGTTGTTATACATTACATTGAAAAGTATAATTATTACACACAATATTGATTTAGTTATTACAAATTATGTTCAAAATTTAGTTGTTACACATCATTTTAAAAAATATAATTGTTACTTGTTATATTAAAAATTTAATTATTACATGTCATTTTGAAAAATGTAATTATTATACATTATGTTGAAGATTTAATTATTACACGCTATGTTGAAAAGTTTAATTATTACATGTCATGATGAAAAAATTATTACACATCACGTTATAATTTAAACTGTTTGAACTTACAAAAAATACTTTTTTTTTAAAGAAAAATGATTTCATTTTCACTTTAAATATAAAACAACCGATAAAAATCAAGGAACTTGTTCTTAAACATCCAGTTCTCGCTACAAAACTCCATCTGCAGTAATTTCAGCTTCTTTCTTGATAACACTTTGTATTTCTTCTGGCATTTGAGAAATGTCAAACCAGGCAATTGCTTCTTCACTCATTTCTTTTGTCCTTTTAGCTAGCATGTGAGCTACTTCGTTTCCTTCCCTTGGGCAGTTGAGAATTACTTCGCAATTAATACTCAGCATCAAGTTGAGACAGTCCTCAACAATGTGGCCTATGATACCGGTCATTTGTCGTGCTTTGATCCAGTCAACTACCACCTTACAGTCCATTTCAATTTCCTTGATCATGATGTTCTCCCTTTGGCAGCACCTGAGAGACCAAGCTAAAGCAAATAATTCCACTTCCTCCACCGATTGACTCATAGCCATTCTCTTTGAACTAGCTAATTCAACCTCACCTGTAGTGTTTCTAACAATAAATCCAGCTCCCATCCTTCTTTCACCTGTTAAATCAAAGATAGTTGCATCCATATTGAGCTTTCTGACTTCCAGGATTCCCCAAGATCTAGTTCTATCAAGGTGTGAGTTCTTTCTCCTTGGTTTTTCCCCGTTAACCGATCTGAATTGTTGTAGCAGATTACCAGTCAGCTTTGTTACTTGCTGCGGTTCCAAGTGCTTGTTTTGGAAAATCTTTATATTTCGAGTTTTCCAGAAAGCCCATAGGATGCAAACAATTTCTTCAATCTCAGTTTTCTCCATTAGTTGGAATAAATGATAAATCCAATCTTGCATTGAAAAAACAAATCCTCAATATTCTTGAATCCCCATCTCGTGGAAAGCCAAACTACCCTTGCTAATGGGCAATAGCAAAGGCAATGGAAATCAGATTCCAATTCATCATCACCGGATGGACATTTACTGTTAGAAATAATGCGCCTACTAATGAGATTTTGGCGGGTTGGGAGGATACCATTTATTGTCTTCCACAAGAACAAGATGACTTTCCTTGGAAGATCAAGATGCCATATTCTTTTCTAGAAGCCGAGCATGTTCTTGCTTGAACTGCCCGCTCCTTTTAAGGACAATGATGAGTGAGCCATTCTATATCTTGATTTCACTGAGTATTGACCATGCCTATTGAAGAACCACACTTGCTTATCACAAGGTCGTCTGAAGCTCAATGGAATTGACAAAATCAGCCCACGTTCATAAGGAGGAAAGAATGTAGTAATTTTCATTTCATCCCATGTCATACTCCTATGATCAATCAGTTCCGACACCTTCATCTCTTCATACTTTTTGATAAATCTACAATTCCGTATCTTATCCTTTTAATCTGTGCCCAAGTATTTTATCCTTCTAAATCAGCATTCAAGTCATACACGTGTCTTAGACATGTTAGACACCTTTCATCTTAATCCTTAATTATAAAGAACTTTTAATTATTACAATTGAAACATTTAATCTTAAATTAACAAATATTCAAAAATTTTAACCTTAAATTGAACATTTTGTCATATATTTATTAATACCAGATGAGTGCTCAGCTCTACGTAACCTTTGCAAGTTTATGCTCCTATTATTATCGTTGGCTATTCTAAAATCGAAGGCACTGTTCAAAGTATAGAAAACAAGAAAAGTTGAAGCCAAGCTCAAACCGAGGGAGCACAAAGATTATGCATGGAATGCAAATAAAGGGCCACAAATGCTACGGCTTTGCAACTCCACAATTGGACAACAAAAGATCTGATGTTATGCCAGAACAATTGTCTTCATATGAGGTAGAGGCTTACAATTGCCTCTGTGTACCTCTAATCCATGCATTTTGTTTTATATTGAAAATTCAACAAAGATCACAGCAGGACTCACCGTCTCCACAGATTCGACAAACCAAATTCATTTAAAAGAGTTGGAGTACATATCGTTGATGGAAAGAAAGACATTAATCACTAATGGGTTAGTCAGCTCAAAGTCCCGTCTTTCTACAGGCTGGTGCATAGCATGCACTTAGATGAACGTTATCAACACAACTGTTACCCTAATATCACTTTGAAAAAGAATCCAACAGTTTCTCCTTCAATTGTTCAGCAGAACCACCAGGGGCTCGAATGGTGAAGGTGTGAACAACCTTGTCATTATCCGTTGTTGATACATCAGACTCATGTGCTATAATTTCATTTTCCCCTAATGCTTTTATGACTCTAGAAACTGGGTGAGCATCCAAGGGGCAACGCAATGTCACAACTGCATCTTCATGCCTTTGCTGAAAATCTATGTCAGGCATTGACAACTGCTTTTGGGTACTATTTACCATATCCTTTTCGGTTTCCAAGACCCTAATCTTCATCTGGAGGTCAGTGATATAAGTAATGGCATCTCCAAGCAAAGAAGCTTTGTCCATCTTAGAGATATTAGGGACAACAGCTCTTAATGCATAAAATCGCTGGTTAAGCTTTTCCCGCCTCTGTCGCTCTGCTTCAACGTGATTCAATGGTTCTTCTCTCCCATTGGCTGGCTTCCTTCCCCTTTTCCTAGGTTTCCGCTCATCAGGTAGAGATGGCGAGTCATCCTTAGGCTGCTCCAAACCAGAAATTCTTGCTTGAGTATTGAATCCTCCAACAAGCAACTGTGGAAACAACTTGGCTTCACCATCATCACTTCGACATCCATTAGAAGAATTACCATAAATTTGATTGGAACCTAGTGCTTGAACATCGTAAGTTTCCAATGTGAATCCTGACTCATCTTCCACTTTTGGAGAGAAATTAATACTAATTGATCGTGACTTTGAACCACCCAAACTTAGTTCACGTCCAAATATCTTTGGAATTGTTTTTGTCTGTACAGAACTGGATCCACCAAACACATTACTCACCATCTCCACAGTATTCTGCTCTTCGGGAATCAAATTGATGGAACCGAGCTCCACCACTCCAGACTTCACAGGTATGAACACCACTGTTTGCAACCCAGCAGATCTTGCTAGAAATGATCTTGATTGATAATGATCTGAACAATTATTCACATCTGAGGTCCAAATTGATCTGCTAGACTTGTAGGATTCTCCAGGACCATATGATGCATCACAACGAAATGTAGAGTACATTGAAGTGAGATAAAACATCTCCATATCCGATACTCCATCCAACTTTGCAGCATAGTTATCCTCCTCTGACCCACCAAAGCATGCATGCAGTTTCTGGAGCACCAGCTTTTTGACCTCATTTTTATTCTCAACCCCCTCCAATTTGCCATCCCCGGAGGTACTTGCATCACCAACTCCACCAAGCTTAGGATCCCGGCAGTGCCCATCACCCCAAATCAAGATCGATCCACCAGATTTCAAGCTTGATACCTGCCAGAAAATCGCATAGTTCCAATTTGACCCATCTATGATCTGGCAAAGCCTTTGCTGCACACCCAAATCACTAGGTGGTGGAGTAACTAACTCTGACAGCACTTGTTTAGAAGCCAAGGATATCAAGAATTCACAGGCTTCAGTACCCAAAACAGATTCCACCTTCGCCTTATCTTCCTCATTCACCCAAAACTTTTCACCCATTTCTTTCTTACCTTCAGAATTATACAAAGAAGGCCCCAATTCTACCAGAGTACCCTACAACTGTGCTACAAAGCCTATCTTAATAAATAAATCAGTGAACTGCAGTAATTTAACAGTGCTCACTCAACTCAAGCAAATTAGAACTTCCCGAAAACCACATCGAACAGCTGGATTACAAAGGTTGAACCTGCAATTCAACAAATTTCATAAATCCCAGACATGAGAATTTAGCAGATCATCATCAACATCCGATACGCAAAATTAGCAGCTCTACTAAAGCTAAAAAAGCCACTTCAATCACTAAATCTTAAAAAAATCTAGCAAAATTTTAAACGCTACCATTTACGAAATCAAAAGGCTAATGCGAAAAGTCAAACCTTTATAACTAAACAAAGGAAAACGAAAACAACAGCAAGAAAAAAGAAAATTTTTTCAAAGAAATAGAAGAAAAGCTTACCTGAGATGGAAAAAAATAACAGAGTACTAGAGATTGAAGATTCCCAGTTTCACCTGAGAACAACAAAGCTTTCAGATCTCTCAAAATGTTAGGATTTTTTTTTTTTTTTTGGGTATTTTGTTTTACTTGCTTTATTATTATAAAATTTCAATCTTATCTCTTACAATTTTCGGCATTTAGCGATGCCACGTTAGGACGACGAGGTAGGGACAAAGGGTCCCATCGCATCAAATGGTTTTCCTCTGCGTTTTTCTTGTTCATTGTCACATGAATTAACTGTCAGCTTAGCTAAAAAACGCCAGCATTTTTAGCCTCAATCTGGAAAGAGACCTAAGTGCTCATTTTAGCTTTTGCTTTTGCCTTTTTTTCTCCTTTTTTTTTTTCAAAAAAAAAATTCTTCTTTTCTCATGGGCCATTTGTTGCCCAACAAGCCCTCACTTTGCGGCCTATTTCTTGTCCTGGGCCCTATCATGGGTCGCAAGAGTTAATCCTCTACCTTTTTAATACCCTTACTTCGTATGAGGCTGGACGCCGGAGCTTTGGGGCACTTCTTTTGCATACCTACTCCTAGTTGGATCAAAGTGACTATAACGTTTTGGTTTTGTAAAAAGGGGATTAGCACTCCATTCTTTCAATATAGGAATGCATCTATTTATCTTTTAATTAAATGTATAAATACATAATTATTAATGTTTTCCTTCCTTTTTTTTTACAAAATTTTAAAAACTTTACAACATGCTTGGCAAAAATAACATTTGTTACATGCCAAAAAAAAAAAACTTAAAATCGTAGCAAACATACTAATTTAATACATAAAAATCCAGTCAATAGGGAGAGGAGCCAACTTTCCTTGTCAACCATGATTTGATCTTTGTGGGGAGTATTCTAAGGGTTTGTTTTGACGTAAAAAATTTTTGAAAAATATTTTCAAAACTTATCTTTGTTTGGAAGACTAAAAATGTAATCCAAATGCAAAACATTTTATGGGTCAACAGGAAAAATATTTGTTGACCAAGGCAAACAATTTTCAGATAACAAAAATAAAAGACTCTCGTGTCAGAACCTAGGCTCAATCTAATGCGACCTTAATTTTTGAAAAAAAGACTTGAATAAACCTACAAATAATGAGCCTATGTTCCCAACTCAAGAAACATGCTTGATAAGTAGTAGAAAACTCATATTTATATACTCAAGCCCACCCCATTTCTTACTAACGTGCGATCTGTGACATTTTACCCTAACCGATAGTGCAATGTCCTTATTGCACTGGCTCTTTGCCTTTAAAGGAAAGAGACTCTTACACTAGTTTAAGTCTATCTCGACTTTTATATCTCTCATAGGGACCCCACATCAGTGAAGATTTGAGTTTATTTTGCTACCAAATGTCACGGGCCAAAACTTAAGCTCAACCTCGTGCGGCCTTAAACTTTAAAAATAAAGCTTAGGTAAAACAATAAATCACTAACCTACATTCCCAACCCAAAAGACATGTTTGATTGATAGTGAAAAACCAATGTTTATATACTTAAGACCAACCCCATCTCTTACAGATGTGGGATCCGTGACACCTGTCTTTCCTTTTTAGCTCTGTTGTCCTTTCCTCTTCCCTCGGGTTCCTTCATCGACGTGATGGTAAAGCTTCCTTTAACACTAAATCTCTCATTCTTCAACCAAGTATGCTTTCCTCTCTTTCCTCCCTTTGATTTGAAATTTCCTCAAATCTATAATTTCTCATTGATTTCTCTTTCACTCTTGTTTAGGTAGTTTTCATATCCTCTATTTTCCATGGTTGTATGTGATTATTGAGGTGTTTGATTATATTGGTTCATGGCTTGGTTTAGATTTTTCTAAGTTATCATGTCTCTAGTTTGATAGTTTTTACTCATAATTGATTTAATAATTCTTTGGCTTGAGTTATCACTCTTTACTAATGCAGCTTTTTTCTATGGATGTTAGTGCCTTTTTGTTTGCTTTTTTTTTATTTTATGGTTTGTAATTTTTCTTTTTACTACTTGCTGCTATGGTGTAAAGCTTTTTCTAAGTGATTGTCGTCAAAAAGGTCTACTTGGATCGATCTTTTCACTTTTGGCATGAGCCAGTTTTTGTATTTGGACTTGGATGCTTAATAAAATTTATCTATGATTAAGCAAAAAAAAAAGTTGTAGCCATATTTATAAATCAAGATGAGTATGTAATTTTGAGGGGAATAAATTTGTTGGTGTTGGTCCCAAATATAGGTGCTAGAGGGGAGGTGAATAGCCCTATCTCGGCTCTTTCTTGTGAGATTGAGACTTGATCTCAAAGTAAAGAAGATAAAGCAATGAAAATAATGGACAAGGTATTTATAATGGTTCGGTCCAAGGCCTATATCCACTACCTTGATTATCCAACCAAGGATTTTCAAATCAAACACTAAGACGGTAGAATTTACAAGCTTCCACCAAGCTTTTACAATGGCTTTTCCAAGGCTTAGCCACAACCTTCACACTAGTTTTTCTCGGGATCAACTAAAACCCAATGTGGTTTTCCAAGGCTCAACCACAACCTATCACTAGTTTTTCCTGAGCTAAACTAAAACCCCAATGTGATTTTTCAAGGCTCAACCACAACCTTTACTCTAGCTTTTCACGGGCTAAACTAGAACCCACAAGTATCCAAGCAAATATTGCTTGATGCAAACACTTAGAGTGAAACACTCACTCTAAGAATACAAAGATGAAAGGAAGAAAGTACCTAGTGATCACACGGTTGATCTACGTGGTACAAGTTTAAGTGCAAATTACAAATACAAAGAATAGGCGTTGAGGTTCAATGAAGAGTACAAAGGATTTTCAGGTTTGCTTACTGTTGCTTGGCTTGAATTTGATGGAGTCTTTGTTAGTGAAGCCAAAAGTTGTCAAAAGTTGGTTCCTTAGCATTTGAAGATCCTTTTATAGTATGAGAAGCTTGTCTGATGGCTTTTGGGACGTTTATGACTGTTAGAAACAGTTTGGAGAAGATTCTAGCCATTTTCTTGTCTTGTAGTGGCCTGGCGGATGTAGCAGACAGAGAGCACTTAGTCGACTAAAATTTTTCCTTTGGTCGACTAAGTTGGTTCTATTTCAAATGCAGATTCCAGTGAGCGCTTAGTCGACTAACCCTATTTTCTTGGTCGACTAACTCGATTCTATTTCTCACCAAGCTTCACCCTTTCACTTCTCCATTTTGACTTTTATTCAACCAATCATCTTCCTTGATTCACCAAGGAGCTTCATCAATACTAATCTTCCTTGTTCCTTATCCAAATCACATATTTAGGTGTTCAATAGGAAGATTGACATATTGTCTCATTTATGAACATTTGCTTTGCACACTTAGTTAGAAATATTAGACACAAATGATATGTGAATGTTTTATTATCATCAAAAACTAATGGAGTCAACAATCTCCCCCTTTTTGATGATGACAAAACATCCCTTGGTTAACAGCATGGTGTCTATTCAGATCTTTTTTCATTTTCTGCAGAAAATGAGGATTGCTCCCCCTAAGTTCATGCTCCCCTTAAGTGTGTGCATATCTTTCATTCATTCCAGCAAGTTTTTATCCAAGTTATATTCTTAGTGACATTGTACATTCTTGCTTTGGATAGAAAATGTTCATATATGCAGATTTTAAGAGCAAGTGACATGTTGACAAATTGTTATCAGTTTTCTATTTCTGTAATTTTCTATCAACTAGCTTGTAATTTCCAAATTTCATCATGTCAGCTCCAGATTCCATTCAAACTATCATTTTTCCAACAAACTCTCTATAAATCATCATCCATAAGTACTCAAGCACATATTTTACTTGCATTATTGTCTTAGAAATGATTTATCAACATAAAACTCAATATCAACACAATATCAGAAAATTGTAGCAATATTGCACAGTATCAGCAGATAAATTTCCAGCCATGCTTCAAAATCCCATAGATATCATTTTCACAGTTTAAGCATTCCAAACAATTATCAACAAACATATTCTAAGCATTCATAAAGTCAGCAAGGATTAAGGTCATTGTTTAAATGCATTGTGGCATGAATATCTAACAAAACAATAATCAGAAATATTGTTCCAAAAATACCCCTAGTCCCATTTTTGCTACCTATCTTCCCTAAAAGTCTAGTACCTCTACCCTCAAGATTTTTTTGTTTTTCTTGAAATTCTCCCTAAAGGTCCAGTACCTCTACCTTCAGATTTTTTATTTTTCTTATAAATACTACTCTCCCTTTTTGTCATCATCAAGGAAAAGGCTGAGGTATCAATTTTCAGAGGAAGATGGTGTGGATTCAGAGGACATAGTCTATTCCCACTAAAGATTTAGAGGAACAGGAGAGGGTGGTCTTAGAGGGGGTTGAAAGGTTTCTTCTGGAGTCTACTGAGGAGATGTTTCTGTAGCTTTTTCTAGAGTTGCCTAATCAGAGACTTCTATTAGAGCTTGAGGAGTGCTTGAAGGAGGTGATTTTGCTTTTTCTGCCAATCTTGAGGATTTCCTTATTCTTTGAGGAACTGATTTTCTTGCTGTCTTCTTTTATCTCATGGCAGGTGGCTGAGACTTAAATGCATGAGCTGTGTCTTTTGCTTTTGCTTTTCCTTTCTTCTTTTTTTTTTCTGTAGCTTTCTGTTCTGAGGTCATTGCTTGAGCAGCTTGAGCTGTTGTTGCCTCCTTTTTTGCTTGCTCTTCTCTTACCATCTCATAGAAAAGTCCCATGACAGACACTTCATCAGAGTGATGAGGGGATGCTTTATGTTCAGGCTGAGATGGAGGCTGGTGCTCAGGAGAACCAAGTGGTGAACCAACTACCTCAATGCCTTGATCAGATGTTTGCTTTCTTGCTGAGGTGGTTTGGTGTGGTTCTTCAAGTTCTGGTTCAAGGTCATGATGACAAGACTTGCATTTTGATAGGCTGATCCTTCAGCTTGAAATTCAGGGCTTGCATCTTGGAATTCAGAACCTTCTGGTTGCAATGCTGACCCTTCAGTATCTTGTCCTTCTGATGCCAAGCTCTCAGTAGCAGAGGAGTCAGCATTAACAAGTCCTGTTGGCATTTCAGATCTGACTTTCAAGCTGGCTTCACTTTCATTCATTCTTTCTTCAATTTTAACAAGCCTAGCTCCTTGATCAGTGAGCTTGACATCCATTCTCATTAGCAGGTTGAACATTACTTCATTGGAGAATGGAGGGGCTGTTGTTTTTGGTTGTGTGAGGGCTGTCTCTGGTTGAGTTTGAACTGAAGTGATCTTTGAGGTCTTACTAAAGGTGTCCCCATACATTTTGTATCCTATTTTAATCAGACTTCCTAGGTAGATTGGTTGGTCTCTACTCTTGACCATATCCATATCATACATTTTTGCCCATACTCATTTCTTTTTGACAAGAGATGCAATCACATTCCCATAGGGCAAATGAATCTTTTCCAGTTTACATGCTACCTTCATTCTTTCAATCATGAATCGTCCAAGGTTCAGAACTTCACCAATGAATGCATGTTCCATCAGCCAAAGGTCTTGAAGGCTGATGTAGCCTAAGTTACCACTCCTACCATGCAAATTGGCAACTACAAAGTAATGCAGGATTCTAAATTGTGGACTAATGATTAGTCCTGCATTGCTCTTTGAAGAGAATTTTTCTTTCTTCCCGGTGATAATTTCCTTTACAGAAGCAGGATCATAATTGTCAGGTATTTCATATTCTCCATTTTCTCCTTCAATTCCTAGTAGGTTACGTAAGTCTGAGGCTGTAACTAGGAATTCTTTCCCATTAAGAAAAACATTCAGATTTTCTTCAAAATAGTCTTCTGAATCATCAAGTTCTCTTTCACTAAATGTAATGCTAGCATAGAATTCTTTAACTAAACTAGCACTATATGTTCTGTCTTTGAAAGAGCTATACTCCTTAATACTCAGTTCATTAAAATAATCTGTCAGGCTTGTTTGGAGTTCAGGAGTTTCACTGAAACTCTCCCAGTCAATGTACTTTCCACATGTAATAGGGGTATTTTTGATTTTCTTAAATCTCTCTTCATGAATTTTGTTTCTAAATTTCATGGAAGAGGCAGATGAAGTACTTTTTTCTCGTTTACCTTTCTTTCTCAGTTTCTCAATCGTCTTTTTTTTCTCTTTTTGTTTCTTCTTCTCGGACCTTTTCCCAGTATTTTTTGTTGCAGAACTCGATGCCCCTTTTTGTTTCTTTCTTAGGTGCTCAGCTTCGGGGATTTCTTCTGTTGGTCTCTTCCCCTTTTTCTTTGCAAGCAAATCCTTGAGAAGGGTCGACTTGGCCATTGTGACTTATGAGGGTGTTTTTCACTTAAGGTTCCAAGAGATGACAGAGTGAGGGTTCTCGGTTGATTTCAAAAGATGGAGAGAAGCAAATAAAACCGATAGAGATGAGAGAGTCGTTTATCAGAGGATTCCAAAGTGAATGACAGTTTCTAACTTAGGGAACTGTCTGTCTCCCCCTTAACTAATGCCTCATTTTCCCAAAATTCAAAAACTCCCTCTCATATTTTTACTATTTACAGCATCAGGTTTCCCCTTTTTATTTTGTCACCCGGTAGGCACAAAATTTCTTTAATTTAATCCTTTATCACTCAGCCATCTATTCTTTTGATCTAATAAAACAGAATGCTCTTAGTTGACTAAGTTTCATACTTTAGTCGATTAAGTTTATTCTGTTTTTCCCTATTTACTTCAAACTTCTTCTTATACCTCTTTCAAACAACACATTCCTAGATTTCTTCTAATTTCACAAAATTTATCCTCACTAAGGGGCTTTGTAAATATATCCGCAAGTTGATGCAATGTGCTCACGAATTCAATATTGATTTCACCCTTAGTTACATAGTCTCTAATGAAGTGATGTCTAATCTCAATATGTTTAGTTCTTGAATGTTGTATAGGATTCTTTGAAATGTTTATAGCACTGGTGTTGTCACAATATATGGGAGTGTTATTCATGGACAACCCGTAGTCTCTCAATTGTTGCTTAATCCATAAAACTTGTGCACAACAACTTCCTAAGGACATATATTCTGCTTCAACAGTGGACAAGGCTACAGAATTTTGCTTCTTACCCAACCAACATACAAGCATGTTTCCTAGCAACTGACATGTTCCACTTGTGCTTTTCCTATCAATTCTACTTCCTGTAAAATCAGCATCTGAATATCCTACAAGGCTGAATGGTGATTCCTTTGAATACCATAGTCTTAAGCTTTGAGTTTCTATAAAGAAGAGATCCAATCATACCTCTATAGAGCTTTTGATCTACATCTTTACCTTTCTCATCAGTATCAAGTTTGGTAGATGTACTCATTGGTGTGCTGATAGATTTCAATTTCAACATATCATACTTTTTGAGCATGTCTTGAATGTATCTGTCTTGGCTGACAAAGGTTCCTCCTTTGTATTGCTTGATTTGAAGGCCAAGAAAGTACTTCAATTCTCCCATCGTGCTCATCTTGAATTCTCCTTGCATTTCCTTAGCAAAGTTTTTACAAAGAGATTCATTAGTAGCACCAAATATTATGTCATCAACATATATTTAAACTATTAATAGATCATTTAGGTATCTCTTGATAAATAGTGTGGTGTCGATGCTACCCCTAACATAGTCTTTTTCTACCAAAAATTTAGAAAACCTTTTATACCAAGCTCTGGGAGCTTGTTTCAATCCATACAGGGCTTTGTGAAGTTTAAAGACATGATCTGGTTTCTCGAAATCTTCAAAACTAGTAGGTTGTTCAACATATACCTCTTCTTGAATAATTTCATTAAGGAATGCACTCTTCACATCCATTTGGTATAGCTTGAAGTTCATATGACAAGCAAAGGCAACTAGTAATCTTATGGCTTCAATTCTAGCTACTAGAGCAAAGGTTTCTTCATAATCTATTCCTTCCTCTTGATTTTATCCTTTTGCCACCAACCTTGCTTTGTTTCTCACTACATTCCTTTGATCATCAATCTTATTTTTAAACACCCATTTAGTGCCAACTATAGGATGGTTTGAAGGCTTAGGCACTAGTGACCATACATTATTTCTCCTGAATTGATTCAGCTCCTCTTGCATGGCTAAAATCCAGCTTTCCTCTTTTTCAGCTTCTTCAAAACTTTTAGGTTTAATTTGAGAAATGAAAGCTGAGATTTCACATGTCTCCCTAGTTCCTTTCCTAGTCTTAACTCCATGAGATATGTCACATATGATCTGTTCTTGAGGGTGATCTCTCACATATCTCCAGCTTCTAGGTAAGTCACTATGCTGGATTTCTTGTTTTTGTAAATTTTCAAGTGGTGGAGCTACGGGTTCTTCCCTAGATGAGTTTTCTTCATTATTTTTGTTATCATCTAGATTCATTTTTTCCATGTGTCTTTCTACATTTTCTAGATCTTCATCATCCTTGTGAGGTTCCTTTTCAACATGAATTGATTCATAAAAAACTATATGGATAGATTCTTCAACATTTAGTGTCCTTTTGTTGAAAACCCTATAAGCCTTTGAGTTCATGGCATATCTCAAGAATATTGCTTCATCACTTTTAGCATCAAACTTCCCTAATGGCTGTTTTCCATTATTCAGCACAGTATTTGCAGCCAAAGCTCCTAAGGTGAGAGATGTTTGGTTTTCTTCCTTTGTACAACTCATATGGGGTCTTTGACATGATTACTCTAATTGAAACTCTATTAAGTATATAAGTTGCTGTATTTACAACTTTAGCCCAGAAATATTTAGGAAGGTTGTTCTCACAAAGCATAGTTCTTGCCATCTCTTTCAATGTTCAATTCTTTCTCTCCACAACTTCATTTTGCTGGGGTGTTCTAGATGCTGAAAAGTTTTGTTCCAACCCCTTTTCATTGCAATATTTCTTGAACTCATCATTCTCAAATTCTCCTCCATGGTCACTCCTAATCCTAATAATAGATGTACCTCTTTCATTCTCAACTTTCTTGCTATATCCTATGAAAGTTGATAATGCATCATTCTTATGAGCAAGAAAATAAACTCAAGTGAATCTTGAATAATCATTAACAATCACTAAACCATAAGATTTACCACCTAGACTTGTGGTGCTAATTAGACCAAAAAGGTCAATATGAAACATTTCAAGAGGTTTCGATGTTGACACAACATTCTTAGCTTTGGATGATGTTCTGACTTGTTTTCCTAGCTGACATGCTTCACATACTCTATCATTTTCAAATATAATGCTGGGTAGTCCAACAACTAGGTCTTTCTAATTAGTTTCGACATGGTGTTCAAACTGACATGCCCTAGTCTCCTATGCCACAACCAGCTATCATTTTCAGCCTTGGCTACTAAGCACATTTCACTATCCTTTTCTAGATCTTCAAGGAAGATGATATACATATTTTTCAATTTATTTCCTATGAAGGTAGTCTTGTTAGTGCCTTTGTCTATTACTTCACATTTGTTGGAATCAAAATAGACCTTAAACCCTTTGTCACATAGCTGACTTATGCTTAGTAGATTATGCTTTAAGCCTTGAACAAATAACACATGACTGATTTGTGTACAGGAGTTCTTACCAACCGTACCTATACCTTGAATTCTCCCTTTTGAATTATCTCCAAAGGATACGGTGCCTCACTTTTTCTTGTCCAGCTGTGCAAATAGCATTTCATCCCTTGTCATGTGTCGAGAGTAGCCACTATCCATGTACTATGGCTTCTTCTTCTTGTGTTGAGCCTTTGAACATGTCTCCTTTAGGTGCAGCTCAACCTACAAAAATATGGTTCAGTTCTTCTTGATAGGTACCCATGCTTTGATGGGTCTTTGAGTGTTAGTTTTAATAAAATAACCTTTTGGCACTTAGATTTTTCTGGTTTTCTACACATTTGTATTTTTGACACAGTCATAGGATAGATGACCATTTTTTCCACAACAATAGCATTTAGATGATGCTTTATGGTGATTTTTCTTACAATATGAATTCTTCTTCAAAGAATTATCGTTTAAACACTTAAGAGCTATATTTTCATCAAGAGCTTTTAGTAAAGTATCAGTTTTATTTTCCAGCTTTACTTTCATGATTTCAAAATCTGTTTTTGAGTGTTCCAGTTCAGTTTGAAGCAAATTTCTTTGTTCAAAAATAGAGTTGAAATCGAGTGTTATTTTCTCTAAATATTTTTCAAGTGATGCAGCTTTTTTCTTCAGATTTTTGTACTTTAAAAACAGGCTTTCAAATTCATCACATAAGTCATCATACTCATCTTGCAAATCATTCATAGATATATCACATGTTGATGAGCATACCTCTGTTTCATCATCCTTTGCCATCAGGCAAATGTTTGCTTTTTCTTCTAAGCTTTCTTCATCAGATTCTGTGCTTGAATCACTATCTGACCAGGCTGTAGCAACCATTGCCTTTTTTGATTTTTTGTTTTTCCTTGGAGTTTCTTCCTTCAGCAATGGACATTCGGATTTGTAGTGCCCTAGTTTTTTGCATTCATAGTAGATTACTTCTTCCTTGTTGTTACTTTCATTCTTGTTTTTCTTCCATGAAGGACCTTAATCCCTTTTAAAGGTTTTTCTTGCAAATCTTCGATTCTTTCTTCCCATCAGTTTTCTCAATCTTCTTGCAACAAATGCAAGTTCATCATTATCATCGCATGAGAGCTCTTTCAGCTCTTTTTCAAGGATGCTGGCTTTGAGTGCTATGTTCTTTTTCTTCTTTTTTGCCTCTCTTTTATCTTCTTCTTCTTCTTCCTTGAGCTCCAGCTCATGTGTGAAGAGTGACTCAAAAATTTCATCAAGTGTGATGATAGTCAAATCTTTGGCTTCTCGGATGGCAGTCACTTTTGGCTTTCAAGACTTAGATAGACTATTAAGAAGTCTTTTTACAAGCTCATGTTCAGGGATAGGTTTTCCTAGTTGGTTAAGTTTATTTGTAATATTTGTGAACCTATCAAACATGCTGGTGATGTCCTCACCAGATTCCATTTTGAACATCTCATAGTTGTGGGTTAAGAGGGCAATTTTGGACTCCTTAACTTGAGAAGTCCATTCATGAATTATTCTTAACTTGTCCCACACCTGCTTAGCTGTTGTATAGCTTGAGACTTTGTTGAACTCAGTGGGAGTTAAGGCACAATGCAAAGTGTTGATTGCCTTAAAGTTGGTCTGTACTTTTTTAGTTTCAGCCTCAGTCCATTCAGACCTTGGCTTGGGCATCAACTCATTTGTAACCACATTTACAGTTAAGGGAATAAAAGGACCATCTGTGATGACATCTCACATTTCATAATCTATGGCTCTAATGTATATTGACATCCTAGTGCTCCAATAAGGGTAATTAGAGCCATCAAACAGAGGTGGTCTGTTTGTAGATTGTCCCTCGGCTACAACTGATTTTTGTAGAGCCATTTTGGATCCTCTCTAAGGCTATTAGACCTTGTATGTAGAGAGTTAGCTTTGATACCAATTGTTGGTCCCAAATATAGGTGCTAGAGGGGGGTGAATAACACTATCTCGGTTCTTTCTTGTGGGATTGAGACTTGATCTCAAAGTAAATAAGATAAAGTAATGAAAACAATGGATAAGGTATTTATAGTGGTTCGGTCCAAGACCTACATCCACTACCTTGATTATCCAACTAAGGATTTTCAAATCAAACACTAAGACGGTGGAATTTACAAGCTTCCACCAAGCTTTTACAATGGTTTTTCCAAGGCTTAGCCATAACCTTTACACTAGTTTTTCTCGAGATCAACTAAAACTCAATGTGGTTTTCCAAGGCTCAACCACAACCTATCACTAGTTTTTCTAGGGCTAAACTAAAACCCCAATGTGGTTTTTCAAGGCTCAACCACAACCTTTACTTTAGCTTTTCATGGGCTAAACTAAAACACACAAGCATCCAAGCAAACCTTGCTTGGTGCAAACACTTAGAGTGAAACACTCACTTTAAGAATACAAAGATGAAAGGAAAAAAGTACCTAGTGATCACACGGTTGATCTATGTGGTACAAGTTTAAGTGCAAATTACAAATACAAAGAATAGGCGTTGAGGTTCAATGAAGAGTACGAAGGATTTTCAGGTTTGCTTACTGTTTTTTGGCTTGAATATGATAGAGTCTTTGTTAGTTAAGCCAAAAGTTGTCAAAAGTTGGTTCCTTGGCATTTGAAGATCCTTTTATAGTTTGAGAAGCTTGTCTGATGGCTTTTGGGACGTTTATGACCGTTAGAAATAGTTTAGAGAAGATTGTAGCCATTTTCTTGTCTTGTAGTGGCCTGGTGGATGTAGCAGACAGAGAGCACTTAGTCGACTAAAATTTTTCCGTTGGTCGACTAAGTTGGTTCTTTTTCAGATGTAGATTCCAATGAGCGCTTAGTCGACTAACCCCATTTTCTTGGTCGACTAACTCGATTCTGTTTCTCACCAAGCTTCACCCTTTCACTTCTCCATTTTGACTTTTGTTCACCAATGATCTTCCTTGATTCACTAGGGAGCTTCATCAATACTAATCTTCCTTGTTCTTTATCCAAATCACATCTTTAGGTGTTCAATAGGAAGATTGACATATTGTCTCATTTATGAACATTTGCCCTGCACACTTAGTTAGAAATATTAGACACAAATGACATGGGAATGTTTTATTATCATCAAAAACTAATGGAGTCAACAGTTGGAGTTTTGCATCCAACTAGTTTTTTGTAGCCACCTATTTGGATATAAACATAAAGCTTGCCATATTAGCACTAGATATTTAAATCATGTTGCAAGATAAAAAACAAGTAAGAAAGCAAATGAGCTAGTTATCAATGACTAGTCTGTCACATTGTACAATTCCTTACCAATTTTTTTGGCAACAAGAACTTCTACCTCTACATTGCCATCCAAACAAGGTAGAAAAGAATGCTATCAAAAAATTAAGTGATGATAAAATTGACGATGCTTTTCTTTATGCATAAGTGATGAATTTGAAAGGGTATGATAAGGACTTTCTTAGTGACCTATTAGCCTTGTGAGTTGCATGTATAAAATCATGGCTAAGGTATTAGCAAACTGGCTTAAGAAAATGATAGGTCAAGTCATTGGTGAGAACCAATTTGCCTTTGTACAAAGTAGATATTTATTAGACTTTGAGTTGCTAGCTATTGAAATGGTTGATTTAATGTACAAGAATCATGAGGGGTTATTGTTTGCTTTAAA
Source organism: Theobroma grandiflorum (assembly GCA_036013995.1). Lineage (NCBI taxonomy): Eukaryota > Viridiplantae > Streptophyta > Magnoliopsida > Malvales > Malvaceae > Theobroma > Theobroma grandiflorum. The sequence continues at coordinate 11,228,923 of CP142130.1, read as the reverse complement.
ATTGACCCTATTTTTAAAATGATAAAATTCAATGGTCTAAATATGCTTTGAAACTAAGTGAAAATGATTTTGAACTTGAAAAACACTCCTTAAAGTGTTTTGAAGCTGTTTGTAAAAAGGAAAATCTATTTGAACACTTTAAAACTTAAATTCTAGTTGAGAAAATCGACTTCTCAAGGTAAAAACATTGAATCTTTGTAAAATAGAAAGCAATACTTCTTTTCTAGAACAAGAAGAATTGATTTTTTTTTTAAAAAAACATCGATTCTTGAAAAAACAAAAGTTATTAGAACAAGAAGAATAGATGTCCAAAGAAGTAATGGTCGATTCTTGAGAAAGCACAAGCAATCCAGAAAATCACAATAACGGCAAGAATCGACTTCTCAAACATCAAATGAACAATTTTTAGAGCTATAAAGACAAAAATCAAAAACTTGTTGAAAAAGAAAAGATGGAGAGTAGGATAAGAATAGAGTTGGAAAAAAGTAAATTTGAATTTTCATCTTGGTGCCTAAGTGATAAGAAGAATTAACTACTTAGAGATATGCAATTATAGATTCTTACAAAATAGAATGCTCTAGACTTAAAGTGAGACAAGAAGAATCAACTACTTAAAAATGCAATAATAGGTTCTCGACAAATAGAAAACTCTAAACTCAACTCGAGGCAAAAAAAGTCGATATCAAAAGAGTGAAAAAGTTTATTCCTAAAAAACAAAGAGGCTAAGGTCATGAAAGAATTGATGTCTCGCACATCCATTGATTGATTTTTGAAGTGTGACTGGCATAAATCAAGTGATCCTAATGTTCAAAAAGGAAGCCAAATCTCATTTTAACAGGCAAAAATTTTAAGGATTTATAAACATCTTTGTGAAGGACATTTTAGAAAAGAGAACACTTGAGAAAATCATTCCAAGAAAAGAAAAAAGTTGAGATTCTTAATGTTCACATCTTTTTCTCTTTCTACTGCTTGCTTTCAAAACAAAGCTTTCATCTTTGAGTTTACATTCTTTGAAACATTCGTATTCCTTTGTACTTAACCTAGCTTATCAGCCTCTTGAGGCATTTAGCATTGTAAGAATCCTTTATTGTAAGGTTATAGCTTTATAGCAAAAGGTAGAAAGGTTATACCTCCATAAAAAGATAGAGTGGTTATGCTTGATCCACAAAAGTTAGTGATTTGTAAGATGATGCTTGATCCATAAAAGATAATGATTTATGAAAGTTGTGCTTGATTTAAAAGCAATAATTGGTAAAGTTGTGCTTGAACTTGATTCAGAAAGACCATAGTTAGTGGATTCAAACTCTTTGTGCTATCAAGGGAGAAGATGTAGACTTTGAAGGTTAAACCTCTATAAAAATCATAGTTGAATATTTTCTTCGTCTTCATTCTCTTTACTTGCTCCATACTTTATTTTTATAAACTCACATACTTTGGTTTTCAAGCTTAATACTTAAAGTTCTAATTTTTAACTCAATTCTAAAGAAAGATCAAATTTATATTTTGAAAACCAATTCACCCCCTCTTGGTTACTTTATCTCAAGTTTCTTTATCTAACAATTGGTATCAAAGCCAAGTTCTCAAGTGTGCAAGTTGAACAACTTTTGAGAGATCTTGAAAAAAGCTCGAAAAGATAAAGATGGTGCTGACAAGTTTTAGTGGTGAAAGACGATTAGTGATAAGGTTGTCTTTGTTTTTCAAAGAGAATTATTCATTTTGGAGGATGATGTTTGAAAACTTTATTCAATCAATTGATCTAGATTTGTGGGATATCATTTTAGAGGGAACTGCTGTCTCCTAATAAGTTAATACAGATTGCAAGATCTACCAAGCTATAGCTAAATGGAATGACAAGAATGGAAAATTAGTTCAGCTAAATCACAAAGCAATGGTTACTCTAGAATTAAATGAGCTTAAGTTATAGCCTAGTTAGTGAAGAAGATCTTTTATTGTCTTCTTAGGCCACGAAGACTTAAAATTATAGCCATAAAAAAAGCCAAGAACGTGAACGACCTTATATTAGATGAGTTGCTTTGATTTTTACTCACCTATGAGATGTAACTTAAGCATGATAATGAACAAGATGAAGCACTTATAGGAGATACCAAGGGAAAGGGTATTGCTTTTAAAGCTATCAAAAAAATAATGGAAAGATTGTTGAGGATAATGAAGAAAAAGAAGACAATGAGGAAATACAATTGTTGGTTAGAAAATTCAATAGGTTTTTTAGGAACAAACAAGGTGGTAAAGTTGGAAGACAATTTAGAAGGAACACACCAATAGGAGACCTAAGCAAAGAATCACCAAATGGAAAATCAAGCAAAGATTTCATCATTTGCTATGAGTGCAAAAAATCAAGACATACTAAATATGAATGTAGAAATGTCAAGAGGAACTATAAAAAAAATCCTAAGAAGAAGGCAATGATAGCAAATTAAAATGAATCCCAAAGTGAAGATGATGAAGAAGTTGCAAACTTTTGTATTATGACATTTGAAAACTCCAAATATGAGGAAAATTTTACAAAAAGAAAAAAACCACGACACCTTGAAAGTGAATGCTCAAGTCACATAACTCATGTGAAGGAGCAAATTTTGAACTTGGAAGTAAATTAAGAAGATGTGATCCTTGAGGATAACTCAAAAGGCATGGTTGAAGAAATTTGTGCTACCACTACCATGGCCATAGAATTTGTTGCAACAACCTCTAGCCATGGACAATCATTTATGAAGCCTCTTCTATTCAACGTTGAAAACTACATCCATTGGAAGCATAAAGTGAAGACATTTGTTTAAGCTAATGACTATGAAGCTTAGAAGATAATTAGAAATGGTCTAATCAAGTCAACAAAGAAGATAAGTGAGTAGGACACAAGTGACTTTGATGGGCTACAATTAAATGCCAAAGCCATGCGCACTTTCTTTTTTGCACTTGGAGAGAAAGAACATATTTAAGTTTCTTATGTATAGCACTGCCAAAGAAAGATGGGAGAGACTAGAGGAGTTGTATGGAGAAGAAAAGGAATTGGAAGAAGAAGATTGAGAAAGTGAATGCTCAACAAATGACAAAGAAATTAGAAAAGAAGAGTCAAGCAAAATACAATCCTCAAATCAAGACTGGAAGGTAAATTCCTTACATTGTGACATATTTATATACTCATTTAAAGAGTTGGAAAATGCTTTTGAGGAACTAACTTGTGGAGGCAAAGTTGGAAGGGTGGAAGTCAAAATTATAATCTCAAGGAGGTTGGGTTATCCTATTCAAATAAATGCTTAGTAGTTTGCCTATCTTCTTTATGTCATTGTTTAAGATACCTTGAAGTATTAGAGATAAATTGGACTAGATACAAAGACATTTTCTTTGGACTGGAAATAATTAGAATAGTGAAGTGCACTATGTAAAGTGGGATAAAGTATGTAATTACAAAGAATAAAGAAGGCTTGGGTTGATTGATTTAGAAATAAGAAATAGGGCACTTTTAACTAAATGTCTATGGAGATATGGTAATGAACCCAAAAGTATATGGAGAGAAATTATGATAGTGAATAATGACTATGATTTGTGTGCTCTTTTACCTAACATTGTGGTCACTTGTAAATGCTTAAACACTTACAAAAATATCATATCTCCTTTAATGCCTATTAACAAATTCTTTTTGCAGGTTTCAGCTAACATGGGAGTTATTATAGGTAATGGTAAATCTATTTCATTTTGACATCATGTGTAGCTAGAGGATATGATTCTATAACAAGAATTCTCAAGATTTTTTGCTTTTGTAGTATATAAAGAAGGTCGATTATGTGATCATGGAGTATAGACTAATAGCAGCTAGAAATGGAAAATTAAGTTAAGGTGCCAGTTATTTGGTTGGAAATTCTAATAGTGGACAAGATTATTGTTGTTCTAATTTTCTACCCACACAAGTATATGCATAAAAAAGATAATATATTGGCAAGCAAAATGTCAATCCCACAAGAGATTAATCTAAAATTTCTTTAAGTACTTAAATTAACACAATTCGGTTTTATCCAAACAAACAAAATCACATAACTAAATAAATTATAAACTAACTAAATCTAATTAACAAAAATTTAAACTAAAAAATTAAAGCAATAATAAAATTGGATAAAAATCAACAAAAATAACTCTAGGATTACAATATCCCTCATACTTCATCTAAATCTTACCTCACTCTTTCTTAACTTATTCCAATGGATTGAATTGCTAATCTAAAGTCCTCAATTATTTTTAAAACTATCTTGAAATTCTTATAAAAATATCTATTTTAATCAAAACACTATATCTCTAAGTGTATTAAAATTAAAATAGACTCATTAAGTTTAACCTCTAATAATGGCAAAATACAACATATAAGTATATTTCTATCTTATACAAAAATCAATTTATTCATCCAAACAAATAAATATGATCATATGCTATTCCAATTTTAGCCTACTCTAAACTCCCTATCTCAAGTTATGTTTGGGTTCTCAAATCAATTTAATTGGTAGCTAAGCAATTAAAAGCATTAATAACAAATTAGAATAAAAAATTCAATTCCATTGAAAATAGTAAGAAAGAGATTAAAAATTTAAACTACATGTAAGTTTAATTGCAATCTTAGAGGAAAGAAATTAGCTACTCATAATTGCAATAATGAATAAAAACATATGATGTTTAGCTATCAAGAGTTACAAGAATAATAAAAGCCAAGGAAGAAGAAAAACAAATATTGACAACCTTAATCTTTAATTTTCAGCCTCAACTTCTAAATTCTAGAATCTTTCTTAAAGTTGTGTCTTACAGTTAGCTTTTCCTCAAGCTCTCTTTTTATATTACTAACTTAACCTAATCTTCCTAATTTTACCTACTTGGCTCTTTAATATGGACTTAAAATAAGTGTAGAACCCATAAAACCTTAATCAACCTATAACTTTTCCTTTTTGCACTAATTCTTCAGATTTTTCTACTCGATGTTGTGGCATAGACCGTCAATGCCATGGCGCTGGCCCGGCTTCAAGTCTTTTCTTGCTGGTTGCTACACTTTGTCAACTTCCAATGTTATTTTCTCCATCTTCAAAGCAGAATTGGGCAAAGTAATCGCATAAAAGTTGTATCTTTATCTCTTAGATTTCTAATAATCCAAGAATCATGTCATTTGGAAATCTGGAGTGGAAGTTAAGCTCAAAATATTATAATATATACAAATAGAGCATTGGCTTTTTAATCACCTTTTTTCACAATTTTGAAGCCTAATTTCTTAGAATCCTATAAAAGTTAAAAAACTAATAAATAATAATTAAGCTAAAGTAAATAAATATAAAAGTAGCATAAAAGAAAATAACTTAATAAAGTAAACTAATTAGACGAATAACTAAAAATAACTAAATCCTAATATAAACTCATGAACTTAGCTAGCTTTTAAGAACAAAATGAGACAAAATAATTCTATAAAATAGAATTATCAATTATGGAGTTATCTTCAAGAGCACACCTTAAGTGATGGTCTGAATGATAAAGTTATATGGAAACTACATCTAATGGAAGGCACTCTTCTAAATTTTTTTTACGACTTAGCATTGAATTCCAATTGTGAAATTAGTGATTTGTGGGAAAAGATTTGGCTTGGATATGTACCCTTCAGAGTTGAGGTGTTTTTATGGCAGCTAAAGTGGGAAAAGATATCTGTCAAATCCAAGGTTGTAAAAAGAGGTTTAATTAGTGAGGAACTAACCTTTTGTGCTTTGTACAAACAAAGTTCTAAAATTATTAGACATCTATTTTTTGCATGTTGTGAGTCATGAAAGCTGTAATGTATGTGGTGCTTTGATTAGAACATCAAGTGGGTTCCCCGTGATAATTCAAAATTTTTTTTCTTGCCATGGAGAGCAATGTGTGAAAGTGGAGGTAGAAAAAAGATTTGGATGCTTGCATTTTATGTAATTACTTGGACAGCGGGGCTATTTCATAATGAGGTGGTCTTTAATGGGAAGGTATGGGATGTTATGCACTTATATGACTTAATTAAGTTACATGTTGCAATATGTGCCGGGATTGATTGAGAAAATTTTTCGCTATCTTTATAATGCAAAATTTACATGGAAAACTAAAGTTGTAAGACAGGATGTTAATTGGGTGGCACCATAAAAAGGATAGGTAAAGTTCAATGTGGATGGGGTGCTTCCAGGGAATCTAGGTTAGGTAAGAATTGGTGGAATTCTACATGATCATGGTAGTCCAGTTAAAATCAAGTTGTCAAAATTGGTAAGTGTGGATGACTTTAACCTTGCAAAATTAAAAGGCATCACCAATGAGGCGTTCCTTATTTTTGTTAATCACATGCAGCATAAACATGTTAATTTATGGATTGAAATTGATTTCGAGAATGTTGTTTTGTGGGTAACTAATCTATATCATATAATGCACACTTTTCAAAAAAAAAGCAACAACAATATAATTGTTAATTTATAATTAATCCTAGTTTGAAATGAAAAAATCTAAATCAAAATTACTATGTCTTTCAAAATAATGTTTGATAAAGTTCAAAAATGAAATGGTTAAGTGTTTCCTCTACAAAATGATTCAAAAGCAACTTGAAATCTAGTTTTTAAGCAATAAGTATCCATACTTATGCTTATCAAGCAAGACGTATTGATACCTTTGAATGAAGTATCATTACCTTGTTGGCGATAAATAAAAAAAATTCAAAATGATAAATTAATAGTATCGATACTTGCTTTGATAAGTATCCATACATTTCAACCTAAGAGCAACAATTTCTAAGTTGGGGTGTAAGTATCAATACCAACCTTGATAAGTATTGTCAGTTAAAATTCTACTACACAAGTATACGTATCGAACAAATAGTATATAAGCAAGCAGAGTGTCGATCCCACAAGGAATTAATATAAAATCTTACTAAGTATTAAAATTAGAACAATTTAATCTTATCCAAACAATCCAAATCGAGTAATTAAATAAAACTAATAAACTAAAATTTAAACTAACAAGAATAATGAAAATAATAAGTTGAGAAAAGATCAAATTAAATAAGCCTAGGATTACAATATCCCTCACACTTCATCTAAATTTTACCTCTCTTCCTTAACTTATTTCAATGGGTTGAATTGCTAACCTAGAGTCCTAAATTATTTATAAGGGTCTCCCGACTCATCCTATAAAAATATCTATTTTAACCAAAACACTATATCTTTATGTAAATTGAAATTAAAACAGACTCATTAAGTTCATGCTCTAATCTGGATACATATGGCCTATAGGTATATCCCTATCCTATACGCAAATCAATTGATATGATCATTGTTGGCTCCATTAGTTTTTGATGATAATAAAACATTCCCATGTCATTTGTGTCTAATACTTTTAACCAAGTGTGCAGGGCAAATGATCACAAATAAGACGATATGACAATCTTCCTATTGAACATCTAAAGATGAGATTTGGATAAAGAACAAGGAAGATCAGTATTGATGAAGCTCCTCGGTGAACCAAGGAAGGTCATTGGTCGAATAAAAGTTGAAATAGAGAAAGTGTAAGGGTAAAGCTTGGGGAGAAACAGAATCAAGTTAGTTGACCAAGATAATAGGGTTAGTCGACTAAGCGATCACTAAAATCTGCATATGAAACAGAACCAACTTAGTCGACCAAAGGAAAAATCTTAGTCGACTAAGTGCTCTCTGTCTGCTTCATCCGTCAGGCCATTACAAGACAAGAAAATGGCTAGAACCTTCCCCAAACTATTTCTAACGGTCATAAACATCCCAACAGCCATCACACCAGCTTCTCCAACTATAAAAGGATCTTCAAATGCAAAAGAAAAGACTTTTGGCTTCATACAAAAAGATACCATCATATTCAAGCCAAAGAGAGTAGGAAACTTGAAAATCCTTTGTCCTCTTCATTGAACCTCAACGTCTATTCTTTGTATCTATGTACAACACTTCAACTTGTACCATATAGATCAACCGTGTGATCACTAGGTACTTTCCTTCTTCTATCTTTGTATTCTTAGAATGAGTGTTTCATTCTAAGTGTTTGCATCAAGCAAGGTTTGCTTGGATGCTTGTAGGTTCCAACTTAACCTTGAAAACTTGGGGTTGGGTTCTAGTTTAGCTTGTGAAAAACTAGAGTTAAAGGTTGTGGTTGAGCCTTGGAAAACCATATTGGGTTTTAGTTTAGCCCGGGAAAAACTAGTGATAGGTTGTGGTTGAGCCTTGAAAAACCACATTGGGTTTTAGTTGATCATGTGAAAAACTAGTGTAAAGGTTATGGCTAAGCCTTGGAAAAGACATTGTAAAAGCTTGGTGGAAGCTTGTGAATTCCATCGTCTAGTGTTTGATTTGAAAATCCTTAGTTGAATAATCAAGGTAGTGGATGTAGGTCTTGGACCGAACCACTATAAATACCTTGTCACTTGTTTTCATTGCCTTATCTTCCTTAGTTTTAGACCAAGTCTCAATCCCACCAAAAAGAGTCGATATAGTACTATTCACCCCTCCTCTAGCACCTATATTTGGGACCAACAATTGGTATCAGAGCTAGCTCTCTGCATACAAGGTCTAACACCCTTAGAGAGGATCCAAATGGCTCTACAAAAATTAGTTGTAGCTAAGGGACAATCAACAAACAGACCACCTCTGTTTGATGGCTCTAATTACCCTTATTGGAGCACTAGAATGTTAATTTTCATTAGGACCATAGATTATGAAATGTGGGATGTCATCACTGATGGTCCCTTTACTCCTTCAACTGTGAATATTGTCACAAATGAGTTGATGCCTAAGCCAAGGTCTGAATAGACCGAGGTTGAAACAAAAAAAGTGTAGACAAATTTCAAGGCAATCAACACCTTGCATTGTACCTTAACTCTCACTGAGTTCAATAAAGTCTCAAGCTGTACAACAGCTAAGTAAGTGTGGGATAAGTTAAGAATAATTCATGAAGGGACTTCCCAAGTTAAAGAGTCCAAGATAGCCCTATTGACCCACAGCTATGAGATGTTCAAAATGGAATCTGGTGAGGATATCACCAGCATATTTGATAGGTTCACAAACATTACAAATAAACTTAACCAGCTAGGAAAACCTATCCCTAAACATGAGCTTGTAAAAAAACTTCTTAGGAGTCTGCCTAAGTCTTGGAAGCCAAAGGTGACTACCATCTGAGAAGCCAAAGACTTGAACGTCATCACACTTGATAAAATTTTTGGGTCACTCCTCACACATGAGCTGAAGCTTAAGGAAGAAGAAGAAGAGGATAAAAGAGAGGCAAAAGAGAAGAAGAAGAACATAACACTCAAAGCCAGCATCCTTGAATATGAGCTTGAAGAACTCTCATGCGATGACAATGATGAACTTGCACTTGTTGCAAGAGGATTGAGAAAACTGATGGGAAGGAAGAATAAAAATTTTTTAAGAAAATTCTTTAAAAGGGATCAAGGTCCTACATGGAAGAAAAACAAGAATGAAAGCAGTAACAAGGAAGAAGTAATCTGCTATGAATGCAAAAAACTAGGACACTACAAATTTGAATGTCCATTGCTGAAAGAAGAAACTCCAAGGAGAAACAAAAAATCAAAAAAGGCAATAGTTGCTGTAGCCTGGTCAGATAGTGATTCAAGCACAGAATCTGATGAAGAAAGCTCAGAAGAAAAAAGAAACATCTGTCTAATGGCAAAGGATGATGAAACAAAGGTATGCTCATTGACATGTGATTTATCTATGAATGCTTTGCAAGATGAGTATAATGAGTTATGTGATAAGTTTGAAAGCCTGTTTTTAAAATACAAAAATTTGAAGAAAAAGGCTACATCACTTGAAAAGATTTGGAGGAAATTAAACTTGATTTCAACTCTATTTTTGAACAAAGAAATTTACTTCAAACTAAACTGAAACACTCAAAAGCATATTTTTAAATCATGAGAGTAGAGCTGAAAAATAAAACTGATGCTTTGCAAAAAGTTCTTAATGAAAATGCAGCTCTTAAATGTTTAAACAATGATCTTTTAAAGAAAAACCATTATAATGCATCATCTAGATGCTATCGTTGTGGAAAATATGGTCATCTATCATATGAGTGTGTCAAAAATATTTATGTGTAGAAAACCAGAAAAATCTGGGTGCCAAAAGGTTATTTTATTGACACTAACACTCAAGGACCCATCAAAGCATGGGTACTTATCAAGAAGAACTGAACCATATTTTTGTAGGTTGAGCTGCGCCTAAAGGAAACATGCTCAAAGGCTCAACACATAAAGAAATAGCCATGGTACATGGATAGTGGCTGCTTTCGACACATGACAGGAGATGAAATGCTGTTTGCATAGCTGGACAAGAAAAAGGGAGGCATCGTATCCTTTGGAGACAATTCAAAAAGAAGAATTCAAGGTATAGGTACGGTTGGTAAGAACTCTTGTACACAAATCAGTCATGTGTTATTTGTTCAAGGATTAAAGCATAATCTGCTAAGCATAAGTCAGCTATGTGACAAAGGGTTTAAGGTTTGTTTTGATTCCAAAAAATGTGAAGTGATTGACATAGGCACTAACAAGACTACCTTCATAGGAAATAGATTGAAAAACATGTATGTCATCTTCCTTGAAGATCTAGAGAAGTATAGTGAAGTGTGCCTAGTAGCCAAGGCTGAAAACAATAGCTGGTTGTGGCATAGGAGACTAGGACATGTTAGCTTGAACACCATGTCAAAACTAATTAAGAAAGATCTAGTTATTGGACTACCTAACATTATGTTTGAGGATGATAGATTATGTGAAGCATGTCAGCTAGGAAAACAAGTCAGAACATCATTCAAAGCTAAGAATGTTGTGTCAACATCGAAACCTCTTGAAATGCTCCACATGGATCTCTTTGCTCCAATTAGCACCACAAGTCTAGATGGTAAATCTTATGGTTTAGTGATTGTTGATGATTACTCAAGATTTACTTGGGTTTATTTCTTTGCTCACAAGAATGATGCATTATCAGTTTTCATAGGATATTGCAAGAAAGTTGAGAATGAAAGAGGTACATCCATTATTAGGATTAAGAGTGACCATGGAGGTGAATTTGAGAATGATGAGTTCGAGAGATATTGTAATGAAAATGGGGTTGGAACATAACTTTTCAACACCTAGAACACCCCAGTAAAATGGAGTTGTGGAAAGAAAGAATCGAACATTGAAAGAGATGGCAAGAACTATGCATTGTGAGAACAACCTCCCTAAATATTTTTAGGCTGAAGTTGTCAATACAGCAGCTTATATACTTAATAGAGTTTCAATTAGAGCAATCATGTCAAAAACCCCATATGAGTTGTACAAAAGAAAAAAACCAAACATCTATCACCATAGGAGCTTTGGCTGTAAATGCTTTGTGTTGAACAATGGAAAACAACCATTAGGGAAGTTTGATGCTAAAAGTGATGAAGAAATATTCTTGGGATATGCCATAAACTCAAAAGCATATAGAGTTTTCAACAAAATGACACTAACTGTTGAAGAATCTGTCCATATAGTTTTTGATGAATCAATCCATGTTTAAAAGGAAGTTCATGAGGATGATGAAGATTTTGAAAATCTAGGAAAACACATGGATGAAATGAGTTTAAATGATATGTGAAACTGTAGCTCCACCTCTTGAAAATTTACAAAGACAAGAAATCCAGCATATTGACTTACCTAGGAGCTAGAGATATATGAGAGATCATCCACAAGATCAAATCATAGGTGACATATCTCATGGAGTTAAGACTAGGAAAGGAACTAGGGAAACTTGTGAATTTTCAGCTTTCATTTCTCAAATTGAACCTAAAAGTTTTGAAGAAGCTGAAAAAGAGGAAAGCTGGATTTTAGCCATGCAAGAGGAGTTGAATCAATTCAAGAGAAATAATGTATGGTCACTAGTGCCTAAGCCTTCAAATCACTCTATTGTTGGCACTAAATGGGTGTTTAGAAACAAGATTGATGAACAAGGAAATGTTGTGAGAAACAAAGCAAGATTGGTAGCAAAGGGGTATAATCAAGAGAAAGGAATAGATTTTGAAGAAACCTTTGCTCCAGTAGCAAGAATAGAAGCCATAAGATTGCTAGTTGCCTTTTCTTGTCATATGAACTTCAAACTATACCAAATGGATGTGAAGAGTGCATTTCTAAATGAAATTATTCAAGAAGAGGTATATGTTGAACAACCTACTGGTTTTGAAGATTTCGAAAAACCAGATCATGTCCTAAAGCTTCATAAAGCCTTATATGGTTTGAAACAAGCTCCTAGAGCTTTGTATGAAAGGCTTTCAAAATTCCTGGTGGAAAAAGACTATGCTAGGGGCAGCATTGACACCACACTGTTCATCAAGAGATACCTAAATGATCTAATCATAGTTCAAATCTCTGTTGATGATATAATATTTGGTGCTACTAATGAATCTCTTTACAAGAACTTTGCTAAGGAAATGCAGGGAGAATTTGAAATGAGCATGATGGGAGAATTGAAGTACTTTCTTGGCCTTCAAATCAAGCAATGCAAAGGAGGAACCTTTGTCAACAAAGACAGATGCATTCAAGACATGCTCAAAAAGTATGACATGCTGAAATTGAAATCCATCAGCACACCAATGAGTACATCTACAAAGCTTGATGCTGATGAAAAAGGTAAAGATGTTGATCAAAAGCTCTATAGAGGTATGATTGAATCTCTTCTTTACTTAATTGCAAGTAGACCAGATATTTAGTTTAGTATGTGTTTGTGTGCTAGATTTCAGTCTCAACCTAAAGAAACACACCTCACTGCTGTAAAAAGAATATTTAGATATCTCATTGAAACTCAAGGCCTAGGATTATAGTACTCAAAAAAATCACCATTCAGCCTTGTAGGATATTCAGATGCTGACTTTGCTGGAAGTAGAACTGATAGGAAGAGCACAAGTGGAACATGTCAGCTGCTAGGAAGCATTCTTGTATGCTGGTGAAACAAGAAGCAAAATTCTGTAGCCTTATCCACTGTTGAAGCAGAATATGTGTCTCTAGGAAGTTGTTGTGCACAGGTTTTATGGATCAAGCAACAATTGAAAGACTATGGGTTGTCCATGAATAACACACCCATATATTGTGACAACACCAGTGCTATAAATATTTCAAAGAATCTTGTGCAACACTCAAGAACTAAGCACATTGAAATTAGACATCATTTTATTAGAGATTATGTAACTAAGGGAGAAATCAATATTGTATTTGTGAGCACATTGCACCAACTCGCTGACATATTTACAAAACCCCTTAGTGAAGATAGATTCTGTGAAATTAGAAGGAATCTAGGAATGTGTTGTTTGGAAGAATCATAGGAAGAAGTCTGAACCAAATAGAGGAAAACAGAAGAAACTTAGTCGACTAATGTATGAAACTCAGTCAACTAAGAGCATTCTGTTTTATTGGATCAAAAGAATAGATAGCTGAATAATATAGGACTAAACTAAGGAAATTTTGTGCCTACTGGGTGACAAAATGAAAGGGGGAAACCTGATGCAGTAAATAGTAAAAATATGAGAGGGAGTTTTGAAATTTGGAAAAATAAGGCATTAGTTAAGGGGGAGACAGACGGTTCCCTAAGTTAGAAACTGCCATTCACTTCCTAATCTTCTGAAAACTGACTCCCTCATCTCTATTAGTCTTAGTTGCTTCTCTCCATCTTATAAAATCAACTGAGAACCCTATTTCTGACACCTCTTGGAACCCTAAGTGAAAAACATCTTTAGAAATTACAATGGCCAAGTCGACCCTTCTGAAGGATTTACTAGCAAAGAAAAAGGGGAAGAGACCAGCAGAAGAAAACCCTGAAACTGAGCACTCAAGAAAGAAACATAAAAGGGCATCGAGTTCTGCAACAAAGAAGACTAAGAAAAGGTCCAAGAAGAAGAAACAAAAAGAAAAGAAGAAGAAGACAGAGAAATTGGGAAAGAAGAGCAAAAAAGAAAAAGGTACTTCATCTGCTTCTTCTTTAAAATATAGGAACAAAATTCATGAAGAGAGATTTAAGAAAATCGAAAATGCCCCCATTACATGTGGGAAGTATATTGATTGGGAGAGTTTCAGTGAAACTCCTGAATTGCAAACGAGCCTGACAGATTATTTTAATGAACTAAGTATCAAGGAGTTTAACTCTTTCAAGGACAGAGCATATAGTGCTAGTTTAGTTAAAGAATTCTATTCTAGCATTGCATTTAGTGAAAGAGAGCTTGATGATTCAGATGAGTATTCTGAAGAAAATCTGAATGTCTTTCTTAATGGAAAAAAATTCCTAGTTATTGCCTCAGACTTAAGTAACCTGCTAGGAATTGAAGGTGAGAATGGAGAATATGAGATATCTGACAAGTATAATCCTGCTTCTGTGTGGAAAATTGTCATCGGGAAGAAGGAAAAATTTTCTTCCAAGAGCAATGCAGGACTGATCATTAGTCCACAGTTTAGAATCCTGCATTACTTTGTTGCTGCAAATCTGCATGGGAGAAGTGATAGCTTAAGCTATATCAGCCTTCAAGACCTTTGGCTGATGGAGCATGCATTCACTGGTGAAGTTCTGAACCTTGGACGGTTCATGATTGAAAGAATGTGGGCAGCATGCAAACTGGAAAAGATTCATTTGACCTATGGGAATGTGATCACATCCCTTATCAAAAAGAAATGAGTATGGGCAAAGAGGTATGATATGGATATGGTCAAGAGTAGAGACCAACCAATTTACCTGGGAAGTTTGATCAAAATGGGATACAAAGTGTATGGGGACACCTTCAGCAAGACCTCTAAGATCACCTCAGTTCAAACTCAACCGGAGGCAGCCCCCACACAACCAGAAATAGCAGCTCCTCCATTCTCCAATGAAGTAATGTTCAACCTGTTGATGAGAATAGATGCTAAGTTCACCGATCAGGGAGCCAGGCTTGCTAAAATTGAAGAAAGAATGAATGAAATTGAAACCAGCCTAAAAGCCAAATCTAAAATGCCACTGGGACCTGCTAATGTTGACTCCTCTGCTACTGAGAGCATGACACCAGAAGGATAAGGTGTTGAAGGATCAACACTGCAACCAAAAGGTTCTAAATTCCAAAATGCAAGCCCTGAATTTCAAGCTGAAGGATCAGCCTATCAAAGTGCAAGCCCTGGTCATCATGACATTGAACCAGATCCTAAAGAACCACACCAAACCACCTCAACAAGAAAGGAAACATCTGATCAAGGGATTGAGGTAGTTGGTTCACCTCTTGGTTCTCCTAAGCACCAGCCTCTATCTCAACTTGAACATGATGCATCCCCTCCACATTCTGAAGAAGTACCTGTCATGGGACTTTTCTATGAAATGGTCAGAGAAGAGAGGAAGAAAGGAAAAGCAAAAGCAAAAGACACAGCTCCTACATCAAAGCCTCAGCCACTTGCCATGAAACAGAAGAAGACAACAAGAAAATCAGTTCTTCCAAGAACAAGGAAGTCTTCAAGATTGGCAGAAAAGGCAAAGTCACCTCCTGCAAGCATTCCTCAAGCTCTAATTGAAGTCTCTGATTAGGCAACTCTAGAAAAAACTACAAGAACATCTTCTCAGCAGACTCTAGAAGCAACTTCTCAACCCCCTCTGAGACCACCTTCTCCTTTTCCCTTAAATCTTTGGTGGGAACAGACTATGTCCTTTGAGTCTACACCATTTCCATATGAGAACTAATACCTCAACCCCCTTCCTGATGATGACAAAAAGGGGGAGTAGTATTTACAAGAAAAACAAAAAAACTGAGGGTAGAAGTACGGACCTTTAGGGAGAATATCAAGAAAAACAAAAAATCCTGAGGGTAAAGGTACCAGACTTCTAAGGCAGATAGGTAGCAAAAACATGATTATGGGTATTTCTGGAACAATTTTTTTGGTTACTGTTTTGTTGGATATCAATGCCACAATGGCATTCAAACAATGCTTTTAATTTTAGCTGACTTTATGAATGTCTTGAATATGCTTGCTGATAGTTGCTTAAAGTGCTTGAACTCTGAAAATGATGTTTATGGCAATATGAAGCATGGTTGGAAACTTATCTGATGACACTGTGCAAAACTGCTATAATGTTCTGATATTGTGCTGATATTGAGTTATTATGTTGTTAATTCTTTTTTGAGACAATAATGCAAAGTAAAATATGTGCTTGAGTACTTATGGATGATGATTTATGAAGAGCTTGCTGGAAAAATGATGGTTTGAATGAAATCTGGAGCTAACATGATGAAATCTAGAAATTACAAGTAATTGACAGATATCTGCAAAAGTAGAAAATCTGATGAAATCTGTCAACATGTCATTTGCTCTAAAATCTGCATATGTGAACAGCTTCTGATAAGAGCAAGTACGTACAATGTCACTAGGAATGTAACCAAGATAAAAACTTGCTGAAAAAATGAAAGATATGCACACACTTAGGGAGAGCGTGAACTTAGGGGGAGCAATCCTCATTCTCTGCAGAAACTGAAAAAGGAACTGA
The DNA here is from genome assembly GCA_036013995.1 of Theobroma grandiflorum. Lineage (NCBI taxonomy): Eukaryota > Viridiplantae > Streptophyta > Magnoliopsida > Malvales > Malvaceae > Theobroma > Theobroma grandiflorum. The sequence goes on along the minus strand of CP142130.1, from coordinate 11,212,403 downwards.
ATAGACACCATGCTGTTAATCAAGGCATGTTTTGTCATCATCAAAAAGGGGGAGATTGTTGGCTCCATTAGTTTTTGATGATAATAAAACATTCCCACGTCATTTGTGTCTAATACTTCTAACCAAGTGTGTAGGGCAAATGATCACAAATAAGACGATGTGACAATCTTCCTATTGAACATCTAAAGATAAGATTTAGATAAAGAACAAGGAAGATCAGTATTGATGAAGCTCTCTGGTGAACCAAGGAAGGTCATTGGTCGAATAAAAGTTGAAATGGAAAAAGTGTAAGGGTAAAGCTTGGGGAGAAACAGAATCAAGTTAGTCGACCAAGATAATGGGGTTAGTCGACTAAGTGATCACTGGAATCTGCATCTAAAACAGAACCAACTTAGTCAACCACAGGAAAAATCTTAGTCGACTAAGTGCTCTCTGTCTGCTTCATCCGCCAGGCCACTACAAGACAAGAAAACGGCTAAAACCTTCCCCAAACTGTTTCTAACTATCATAAACGTCCCAACAACCATCAAACCAGCTTCTCCAACTATAAAAGGATCTTCAAATGCAAAAGAAAAGACTTTTGGCTTCATACAAAAAGATGCCATCATATTCAAGCCAAAGAGAGTAGAAAACATGAAAATCCTTTGTACTCTTCATTGAACCTCAACGCCTATTCTTTGTATCTATGTTCAGCACTTCAACTTGTACCATATAGATCAATCGTGTGATCACTAGGTACTTTCCTTCTTCTATCTTTGTATTCTTAGAGTGAGTGTTTCACTCTAAGTGTTTGCATCAAGCAAGGTTTGCTTGGATGCTTGTAGGTTCCAACTTAGCCTTGAAAAGTTGGGGTTGGGTTCTAGTTTAGGCCGTGAAAAACTAGAGTTAAAGGTTGTGGTTGAGCCTTGGAAAACCATATTGGGTTTTAGTTTAGCTCGGGAAAAACTAGTGATAGGTTGTGGTTGAGCCTTGGAAAGCCACATTGGGTTTTAGTTGATCCCGTGAAAAACTAGTGTAAAGGTTGTGGCTAAGCCTTGGAAAAGCCATTGTAAAAGCTTGGTGGAAGCTTGTGAATTCCATTGTCTAGTGTTTGATTTGAAAATCCTTGGTTGGATAATCAAGGTAGTGGATGTAGGTCTTGGCCGAATCACTATAAATACCTTGTCACTTATTTTCATTGCCTTATCTTCCTTAATTTTAGACTAAGTCTCAATCCCACCAAAAAGAGCCGAGATAGTGCTATTCACTCCCCCCCCTCTAGCACCTATATTTGGGACCAACAATCATATGCTATCCCAATTTTAATCTACATTAAACTCTCTTTCTCAAGTTTTTTTAGGTTTCTAAATCAATTTAATTAGTGGCCAGGCAATTAAAAGTATTAAGAACAAGTTAGAATAAACAATTCAATTCCCATTGAAAATAAGTAAGAAAGAGATTAAAAACTTAGACTATATGTGAGTTCAATTGCAATCCTAGAAAAAGAAAATTAGCTACTCATAATTGCAAAAACAAATAACATTGTATAAAATTTAACCATTGAGAGTAACAAGAAAATAAAAGCCAAGGAAGAAAACAAAACAATATTCACCGACTTAATCTCCAAATTTCAGCCTCGACTTCTAATTTCTTGAATCTCTCAAAAATTCTCTTTAATAGTCTTAAAATATCCTATATATACTAACAAACTTAACCTAAACTTCTCAAGTTGACCTAGGGTTTAATTGGGCTTAAAAACATAATGAGAGGCCCAAAAATCACTGGTTAGTCTTTACAAACTGTTATTCCCGGCACAGTACATCTAGCAACTTTCTGACGTAATTTTCTCCATCTTTGAGGTAGAACTGGGCAAAGTTATCTTCACAAAAGTTGTATGTTTGTCTCTTAACTTTCCAATGGTTAAAAAGTCGTAGCAATTGGAGTTCTGTAGCTTGAGATATGACTAAAACACTAAAGTATATGCAAGCAAACTTATGGGTCTTTCAACACTTTACTTTTCAAAATTAAGCCCAATTACTTTAGTTCCTACCAAAAATATAAAATCTAATAAATATTAACCAAATTAAAAGAAATATATAAAATTAAAATAACTCACTTAAAAATAAACTAAATATAAAAAAACTAAAAATTAAGTAAATTATAATTAAAAACTGAAGACTTAGCTAATATATAATAACAAAATTGGAATAAAATAATTCTATAAAATAGAATTATCAAGTATCAATGCATTACTACTGAAACCTAATGTACCCATTGAGTGTATCAACCTTAAAAAAGAACTCTAGCTCACTCATATTTAATCTATTATATCAATAATTAACCATTAAAAGGTAGTTGTTTGTTATATCTTAACCATTGAAAAGATAGATAGGTTAAACCTTAGTCATGAGGAGGTTGATTGTGAAGGCTATGTTTGAACCATAAAAAACATTTTTTTAGTGGATTTAAAATTCTATGGCAATCTAAGGGAAAGAATGTAAGTAGGAGGCCGAATCTTTATAAAATATTTGTGCAAGCTTTTCTTTATTCTCAAAGCTTTTTTTTGTTGTAAACCAAGTTCTTACAAGAGTTTGTTGTGTTATAAAAGTCTCTAAAAGGTTTTTCAAGCTTACAAATATTTATAATCTTTAAAATTGCAAAAGTTTTTAAAGATTCCAATTCACCCCTTCTTATAATTTCACTTTATTTGAGATAACTAAACTAATAATCACACTTTCATAATACAGTTAATGGACTCGATAACGAAGCTATTAGCTTTACAATTGATCCTTGTTTTGAAATGACAAAATCAAATGATTAAAATACAAGTGGTTAAGGGAATTAAAACCCCTTAAGCATTTACATGGAAAACAGGTCAATGTTTGAAGCTCAAAATGCCTTAAAAATTGCTTAAAGTGACTAAGGTATCAAGACATTGTAAGTAAATATCAATACCTCAAGCTTAAAATGCTTAGAAACAACTTAAGGAAAAAGAAATATTGAGACATCTTTGGAAGCTATTGAGATATCAACTTTGAAACTTAATTTCTAGAAGACAAGTGTTGATGTATCGAGACTTGAATGTGAATTATCAAGACATTGCCTCAGAAATGCCAAGTTTTAGAAAGCAAGTTCAAAAGTATCAACACCAAAGCTTCAAGGTATTAAGACTTCACCTTTAGATTGCAAATTCCAGAGAACAAGTTTGAAAGTATTGTGAACTAAGCTTCAAAGTATTGAGATTTCATCTTTAGAATTTAATTTCTAGAGAGCAAGTACTAAAGTATTGAGACTTATTTTCAAAGTATTGAGACCTTGTTTTTAGAACTTCAAATTTTAAAGAGCAATTGTCCAAGAATCAAAACTTGCTTGCCAAGTAACGAGACATCATATTTAGACTTGATCTCCAGAAAGTAACTACTATGTATCGAGACATGCTTTAGTTTGAGAAACGCCACAGATGAACAAGTATTAAGACATGCAACAAAGATATTGAGCCCTCAGTTAATTTTGCCAATTAAAGTATCAAGACTTGTACCGAAGGTATTGATACCTCACATCAAACAAGCAAAAAAAAAAAAAAACATGATTTTTGGCTATTTTTTCAAGCACATATCCCTAAGTAGCTATTTTTGAACACCAATATATAAATAGAGGCCTAAGGCACGACTTTCAAGAGAGAAAACACTTGGAGAAAAATTTTCAAGCTAGAGTGAAAAAACAAATAGAAAATTTCTCAAGAATCACTTACAAAATCTAATGCTTCTCATTCTGGCTTACTTAAGCTTTAAATTCTTGTACTTTTTTGTCAAGCCTTCATTCTCTCATTGTATTTATTGTTTTATTCAGCCTATTTAGAGCCATTTAAGCTTTCATTTAACCTTCCTTGTAATCCATTGTAAAGGTTATACCTTAACTTAAAAAGGTAGTGTAGGAGGTTATACCTTAACTTAGAAAGGTAGTGTATTTATGAGTGGTTATACCTTAACCATGTGAAAAAGTAAAAGGGTTAAGTTTGATCTTTAAAAAGATTGGTGTAAAAGGTTAAGTCTAAGTTTTTAAAAGACTTGGTTGTAAAGTTTATGGTTGAGTGTGTTGGCTCCATTAATTTTTGATAATAATAAAACATTTTCATTCATTTATATCTAACCTTTCCATTTTAGTGTGCATGACATAAATGTATGTCAATAATAAATTAATCACTCAAAAGCAAATATTAAAACTCATAAAAATAAAGAGCTACAATTAAGCAACAAAACAAAAGTCTTTTAGTCAGATAATCAAGGGAGTTAGTTAGTTAAAATTCAAAAGTGAAGTTGGCAGGTTCAAGCAGACTGTGAGACAAAGAACACTTAATCGACCAAGAGGCATGGTTAGTCAACTAAGAGCACACTGTCAAAAATCCAAATTGCAAGACAGAGACAACTTAATCGACTAAGAAGCACAGTTAGTCAACTAAGAGCTCACTGGCAGAAACTTTAGTTACAAGACAGAGATGACTTAATCGACTAAGACGTATGTTAGTTGACTAAGAGCATTTTGTCTAAAAATTTGAATTTGAATGCTAGAAGACAGATTAATAGCTAGAACTATCTCCAAATAGTTTTCAATGGTTTAAAGTTGTCAAACACCTATCACAGTTGATTTTCCAAGTATATAAGGCATTGCCAATGGCTAAAAATCACATCCAAGGCTTTTAAGATCAAAAAGAGCTCAAAAATAGCAAAAACTCTCTCCATACTTTTGCAATTCACTCCAATCCTTGTAAAAGAATTAAGCACTTCACTTTGTACCATTCAGATTAGGTTAGTGATCGTAGGTGCTTTCTTATTTCTATTCTTTTTTATTACTTAGAGTGTGCGAGTCACTCCAATGGGATTGATTAAGCTTGGGTTAGCTTAATTGAATGTATAGGTTCTAACTCAGCCTTGGAAAAGTTAGTTTTGGGTTTGGTTGATCTTGGGAAAAACCATTGTTAAAGGTTATGGCTGAGCTTGTGAAAAACCATTGTAAAAGCTTGGTGGAAACTTGAGAATTCCACTATTTATAGTGATTTGGTTTGAAAAATCTTTAGTTGAACAATCAAGGTAGTGGATGTAGGTTTTTGATCGAATCACTATAAATCTTTTAGTATTGTCTACTCTGTTTTATTTTTCACTTTCATTCTTTCTTAATCATTCCTTCATCTTGTGTCAAACTTCTCAACATTAACCTTCAACTTGCCCTCAATTAGAAATCAAATTTAGTAAGAGCCAAAAAGTGCTATTTACCCCCCTCTAGCACATTTATTTGGGACCAACAAAATCTTGAAAAAGTAGTTTCATAGTGGATTTAAATATTCCTTGATGATCTAAGGGAGAAGATGTAGGCATCGAAGCTGAACTTCTATAAGTCTTTGTGTTTTCTTCTTTTTGGTTAAAATTGTTTTGCATTCTTATTGATTCCTTAAGTTCACTTTTGAATCACTTGCAAAAGAATTTCTACAATTTTATATCATTGTTTTCAAAGAAGTCTCTTAATCTTACTTTGACTAAAAGTGCCTTAATCCTTAAAATTTCAAAGGAATTTCTAAACTACTCAATTCACCATTCTCTTGAGGTTTATCTTTTAAGATAACATTCTAACAATTGGTATTAGAGCTTTAATTTCAATTTGTAGGTTTTAACACCTTAAGTAAAGATCCATTTGAAGCTTAAAATCAATGACCTTACAACCTAGAGCCATTCCCGTTTGAGAAAGACAATTTATGGTAAGACCCTCTTTATTTAATGTTGATAATTATCCTTATTGGAAACGAAGGATGGAAATTTTCATCCAAGCCAATGATATAAATGTATGAAACATCATTTTAGAGGGTCCTTATATCCCCATCAAGCTTGTAGAAGATAAAATGGTTATTAAGACTAAAAGAGAATAAGGTGACAAAGATAAGAAGCTTATGCAACTTAATGCCATCAATACCCTCTATTGTACTTTAGGACCAAAAGAATTCAATAGAGTTTTCATGTGTGAAAATGCCAAAAGAGTGTGGGATACCTTAGAGACTCTATATGAAAGTACAAACCAAGTGAAAGAGTAAAAAATAAGATTACTTACCCTTGATTATGAGCTTTTTAAAATGAAGGATGGAGAGACCATCACTCAAATGTACAACAAGTTCACCAACATTATTATGGAAAGCAGTTGGGAAACACTTCCTTAATGCATAATTGGTGAGGAAGTTGCTATATAACTTGCCTGAAGATTAAAGGCCTAAAGTGATAACCATAGAGAAAGCAAGGAATTTAAATGCCCTTAAGCTAGATGAGCTAGTAGGCTCCTTACTCACTTATGAGATGTCCCTTAAGCATAAGAGTGAGAGAGATAATGCATTGATGAGTGCAACAAATACATATATTTAACGTGATATTAAATACCTAATTGGTCTAAGTTAGACTAGATTTAGGATTAGATTTAGGGATTTTTATTTATTTTATTAGTTTAGTTTAATTTATGTTTAAATGTTTATTTTAAGTTAATAATGTTAGTTTTATATTATTTATATTTATTTTCATGTTTTTGTAGGAGTAGGACCAAAAATAATTTCAATTGGTGAAGAAATGTGCATAATGGAGTGGTGCTTTGTTTGCATATGTTTTGGTTTTTCAAGCATATCTCCCACTACAGAAGTCCAAATGATATGATTTTTGAACCATTAGAAAGATAAGAGGCAAGAGTACAACTTTGATGTTTACCACTTTGCTTAGTTCTAATGGAAAAGTGGTTGAAATTTTTATTGAATTGAAAGTACTGCACTAGAAAAATAGAATTGAGATTGAACCTTTGAGAGCCGCGACGCTCATTGTATTTTCCAAAAATAACAAGCTTACGAGATTTTAGAAGCTAGGGCTTTGGGAGACTATTAAGGAGCCTTTTTTAGAGGTTTCTAGGGGGAGGCAGCAAGTAATTTCTCTGAAGAAAAAGAGCCAAAAACAAAGTAAGAAAGCAAGAGAATTAGAGGGAGAATCAAAATCACAAAGCTTCAACTATTAGTTTTCTCTCTCTACTTTTGCATTTTTCTTATTTTCTTTAACTTGGATTAATGGATAATTTTCTTTGGATGAAGTTTTTATTAGATATTATGAACTAAACTATTTTTCTAAGATTACAATTGAACTCACATGTAATTTGAATTTTTAATCTTTTTCTTGCTTATCTTTAATGAGATTTGAATTGTTTATTCTAATTTGTTCTTAATGCTTTTAAGTGTCTGATCCCCAATTAAATTGATTTAGGAACCTAAACAAACTTGGGAAAGAGAGTTTAGTGTAGACTAAAATTAAGATAGCATATGATCATATTACTTGATTTGTGTATATGATAGGGATATACTTATAGGCCATATGTAGTTAGCTTAGAGCCTGAACTTAATGAATCTGTTTTAATTTCAATTCACATAGGGATATATTATTTTGGTTAAAATAGATACTTTTATAAAATGAGTCGGGAGACCCTTATAAATAATTTAGATTCCAGGTTAGCAATTCAACCCATTGAAATAAGTTAAGGAAGAGGGGTAAGATTTAGAAGAAGAGTGAGGGATATTGTAATTCTAGGCTTGTTTGATTTGATATTTACTCAAGTTATTATTACTTTGATTTTTCTTTTTAGTTTAAATTTTGGTTAATTAGTTTTAGTTAATTAATAAATTTTGATTGTTTGGATATGATTAAATTGTTATAATTTTAGTACTTAGTAAAATTTAAATCAATTTTCTGTGGGATTGATACTCTACTTGCTTATATACTATCTATTTGATACATATACTTACGTAGTAGAATTTTAACTGACATGCATTAAGGGAGGATAGTAAAAAGAAATGTATTGCTTTTAAAGCTACTTATGATGAGGAAAAAAAAGTGTAGAAGATGAGAATGAAAAGGATGATGGAGATATAGCTTTATTGACTTGGAAGTTTACTAGATTCTTGAGAAACAAACAAGATGGTAGAGGTAGAAGACCATTTAGAATAAATGCACTGAGAGAAGAAACAAGAAAAGATATGCCAAAAAATGACCATGGGAAAGACCACATCATTTGCTATGAATGTAAAAAGCCTAGTCACACTAAATATGACTGCTTAAATGCCAAGAAGAGCTATACAAGAAATCAAAAGAAGAAAGCAATGGTAGCCATTTGGAGTGATGAGGAAGAGTCCCACAGTGAAGAGGATGAAAAAGTTGCCAATATTTGTTTCATGGCTCTTGAAGACCCTAATGATTAAGAATATTGCTTGAAATGCATAAAGAAAAGGAACTTGGTACATTGATAGTGGATGTTAAAGACACATAACTGGTACCAAGGAGAAATTTGTAAACTTGAAAGTAAAAAGGGATGATATGACCTATGGAGATACCTCAAAAGGCAAAATTGAAGGAATTAGTACTATTACTTTTATGGACATGGACTTTATTGTAACAATTCTTAGCAAAGGGTAATCAATTATAGAGCCTCCTCTATTTAATGGTGAGAACTACACTTATTGGATAAATAAAAGAACTACTTATTGGATAAATAAAATGAAGTTCTTTGTTCAAGCCAACGACTATAAAGTTTGGAGGATAATTGATAATAGTCCATTCAAGATAACCAAGCAAATAAGTGAGTGTGATAAAGTGATTTAGATGTGTTATAACTCAACGCCAAAGGCATGCATATTTTTTTAATGCACTTAGAGATAGGGAATACTATAGAATCTCTAAATATGAAAGTGCTAAAGAGGTATAGGAAAAATGAGAGGACTTTTATGGGGTAATAAAGAAAGAAAAGAAATTAGAAGAAGAACATTGTGCAAGCTCAACAAAATACAAGGCAACAAAAGAATAGGAGTCAAGCAAATTCCAATCCTCAATCCACGAATCCAAGGTAAACTCCTTACTTTGTGAACCCATCTCATATTCATTTAATGAATTGGAAAATGCTTTTGAAGAATTAGGTTGTGAATTTGAGAAAATAAATTTGAGACACAAAGAAAAGATTTCAAAACTTAATGTTGAAAATAAATTTTTGATGAATGTAAAAATTGAATTGGAAAGGAAAAATAAAATGTTAAAAGTGGATTTTGAAACCTCTTAAAAGATCAAATGAGAATGTTGGCTCCATTAGTTTTTGATGATTATAAAACATTCACATCCTTGTGTGTCTAACATTTCTATCCAAGTGTGCAGGATAAAAAGTTTATAAGGAAACAATAAGTCAATCTTTCAAGTGTGCACATAAGAGGTTGAAATTGCTAAGGAATAAGATTAATCGATATAAAAGAAGCTCTCTGGTTGAATAATGAAAAACATTGGTTGGCCAAAATTCAAATTGAAGAAGTGGCAGGCTGAAGCATATTAAGAAACAGAATCGATTTAGTCAACCAAGAAAATGAGTTAGTCAACTAAGTGCTCTCTGCCAAAATCTATGATCGAGACAGAACCAACTTAGTCGACTAAGGAAAAATGTTAGTCGACTAAGAGCTCTTTGTTCGCAACTTGCACCAGACCACTACAAGACAGATTAACGGCTAGAACCTACCCCAAACTATTTGTAACGATCACAAACTACCCAACAGCCATCAGACATGCTTCTCCAAGTACAAAAAGATCTTCAAATGGCTAGGAACCAACATTTGGAAGATTATTGAGAGATTTCATCATATTCAAGCCAAGAAAGAGCAGAAACTTTAGAAATTCTTTGTACTCTTCATTGCATTAAAACGCTTATCTTTTGTATTTCCATTCAGCATTGAACCGTGTACCACTTAGATCAATTTGTGATCATAGGTACTTTCTTTTCTACTTATCTTTGTATTCTTAGAGTGAGGGATTCACTTTAAGTGACTGTTTCAAGCTAGGTGTGTTTGAAATAATGAAGGTTCTAACTTAGCCTTGAAAAGTTGGGTGTTGGGTTTTGGTTAAGCCCTTGAAAAACCATTGTTGTAGGTTGTGGTTGAGCCCTTGAAAAACCATTGTTGTAAGTTGTGGTTGAGCCTATGAAAAATCACTTTGGGGTTTTCGTTGAGCCCGTGAAAAACTAGTGTAAAGGTTGTGGCTAAGCCTTGTAAAAGCCATTGTAAAAGCTTGGTGGAAGCTTGTGAATTTCACTATTTTTAGTGATTGGTTTGAAACTCCTTAGTTGGATAATCAAGGTAGTAAATGTAGGCCTTAGACTGAACCACTATAAATCCTTTGTCTATTGTCTTCTTCGTTTTACTTTTCTTGTTTTAAGAATAGTTCTCAATCTTATTAAAAGAGCCGAATTAGTGCTATTCACCCCCTTTCTAGCACTCATATTTGGGACCAACATAGAATGTCTCTTGTAGATGTGCTAGAACAAGGAAAGACAAAATCTTGAAGATTGGGTGATTTCTAAGCACATAATGGAAAATGTGTGATTTTTATACTAAGAGTCATTTACTTTGGTTATGTTGATTCAACTAGGTTTCTTAAGTTATCTACTTTTCTAAATTGAGAATTTGATCTCCTATTCTTACTTGAATATTATGTGCACAATTCTTTATGCACTGTCTTGACCATGCAAAATTGATTTGATATAATGCATGTTATAAATTGCACAATCTTGGAATAAGTATGAGCTGAGCTTAAAGATTTGACTATAATGAATATTTAATAAGTTTAAATATATATGCACTTATAATTTGTGAAAATGATTTCATACTATTCTTTTTAAGCTACTTGAACAACTTTATATTACCATTTAAGACTTGTTCAAAAGTTCGAGTTGGTTAGAAATGAGCCTTATGTATGTATGATCTAAAAAGTGGATGCACATCAGTTGATCACTTAAGCTTATAAGTTGTCTCAAATGACTTAAATGGTCAAATGAAACATAGCCTATAGCTTGACTTGCAATGAATGTCAAATGTGCTTCGCTTGAATACTCATTTCTTGAATAGTAACTTTTACTATTGAATGGTAACTATGAATATATTCACGAGTTAAGTGTTTTATTTTCAACATTTCATAACAATTGATATCACTCATGAATCATGAATTATTGAGGAATAACATGTACTTTGTACTTTGAACTTAAATGGTTACATACCTTAGAATAGGTATATGTCTACATATTATTGTGAAATTGAAATCACGTTTGCATTTCATGAAATAAATTGGAATCATGATTAATGAAGGAAGACTTATTTTTTTTAATCATGCTTATGTTTTCTTGATCATAATATTCTCTTACATGATTACAATAAGTGCAAAATGGTGTGGTAATGTTTCATTAATAATAATATCTTTTTTATTTGAAAATTCTCCTTAAAATTGATGGTTTCATATATAATTTGGAAAATATTTCTTAAAATTGTGAGACCCTGTCAAGCTCGTTAAAAGGCGATATTGTACCAAGTGGTACAATAAAGTTAAATCGAGCCACGAACTAGTTCAAATAGAAATTCTAAGAGGAATTTGAGAATTCTAAGAGGAATTTGAGAATTCTAAAACCCACAGAATGATTTAAAAGGGTGATTCAAAGTTCGAGGTCCGGTTTAAAGTCAATCGGGAATATTAACTGATTATGGTTAAAACGGTCATTTTACCATTTAAGGACAACATGGAGATTTTTATAAAGGTTTTGATTACATTTGATCAAGAATAATTATATGGAGTATAATATGAGGTTTAGCAGTGATAAATTTAATTTCTCGGTATTTTTGGAGCGTATGGGTAAAATGGTAATTTTATCATCCCGGGGGCAAATCAGTAATTTTTCACCCTCAACACCTGTCAAGACCAAGGGATTTTATTCATCATGGAGATGGATAAACATGAGAATTTTGTGGTGAAAAATTAAGTGGAAAAAGTCAAATATTTAAAGTATAAAAAGAAAAATGGACCAATCACAAAGTGACACTTGGTAAACTTTAGTATTTTATTATTTCTTTATAAAAAAATATAAAAATCAGCCCACACCACCATTTCTCTCTCATAAGGGTCGTGCTTGGCAAGAAAACAAAGGAGAAAAGAAGAACAAACCCTAGGTGGAAAGAAATTCAAGAGAAAAGTGTGGATTTTCTAGGAAATCAAGTGAAAAATGTAAGATTTCTCCGATTAAGCTTGAGATTTATTTTTCCCATGCATTTTCCCTTAATTTTCATGGTTGAAAAGCATGCTTTCATGGGAAAACCATGGCTGGTCAAATGGGTATGGAGAGAGAAATGATGTTGGAATTGTTTGATTTTGAGATATGTTGATGTTTAGAGATAGTTAAGCATGTTTAGAAGCAAAACCGTAAGAAAAGAATCCATTTTTCCTAGAATCCTTCATTAGCCGAACCTAGCATGTTGTGTGTGTGTGAGGGATTATTTTTATTTCAAGGGAAATGGTTTGGAAAATGATGAATTAAGGTGAAAAAGTTAAGTAGGAAAAATTACGGTGCTAGTGCACCAAATGGCTGAATTTTTCCATGAAGAAATGGAAAGGTTTTAATGCTGAAATTGATATTTTTTGAATGGTGTTTGATGAATTGAGGTATTAGAAAAAAAAGAATGGACCAATTTGGAGTTAAATTGGACGCGTTAGCAATTTAATCGGGTAAGAGGCTGAATTAGGTCACCACTAAAAATTAAGCGGTTATTCGAGCATTTCATGCAATCATATAGAAATTAGGTTAATTTTATACCTAATTAACACAAATGTAGTGATTAAATTATTGTGCAAATTGTCAAGGTGATGAGCCCTCGGATAAAGGCAAGAAAATCGCACACGAGAATTAGCAGTCGAAGTACCCGAATTCGACTCTTGAAAATTAGTGAGTGAATTTGCATTTCAAATTGGTTTTGGGAATATGAAACGTACTTGAATAAAATGCTTGAATGATTTTATTCAACTCTCTTTAAAAAGAAAGGGAACTTGGGAACAAGCCTTTAGTGAAAAATATTTCTGTGATGTTAAATATGATTGCGATGCACCTGTGTATATCTGTATGATGCCTACATGTATTGTTGAGAAATTTATGTGAAATTTGAGTGTACTGAATCTGTGTACCCTTATATTATGCTGATATGCATTATTAATAAGTTTTAATGAATTTGATGTAATCGCACATGTGTGGATTGGAAAGTGCAATGCCGGTGATGGAGTGGATAATGCACATGCTTGTAATGATGTGCAAAGAGGATAATGCACATGCCTGTAATGGTGTGCAAAGTGGATAATGTACATGCCGATAATGATGTGCAAGTAGGGTGTGCATACATGATGATATGTGAGTAGGGAGTGCACACATGATTTTATTGCCTGGTGTGAATAGGGAGTGCACCAGAGTGGAAGAAAAGATGGGATAATGAATGAAATTGAATGATTGGTGAATGAAATTGTACGTGATATATATGCATATATGGGATTGTATGGTATGTGAAACCCTTGTTCTGTGACGGTTTGTGATAAACTGTTAATTTTACTGTCTTGCTAGAATGATTGGCATAAATTCATGGATACTTTATCCTTGAATGCATAATAAATTTTGGGTTAAGGAAAAAGGGGTTTTGATGAAAATTGACTCGTTTTTAAATGAGTGCATCATGATTCTTAACTCTTCCTATTGTTTGTGCTTGTTCCCCTCTAATGTTCGCTCACTGAGTTTCGTACTCATAGTTTTGAGAAATTCATGTTTTCAGATCAGAAGACCGTTGGATCCTAGATCGAGGAGTCTCGGTAGTTTTTCTCCCAGGTATGTGTCTGGCATTCGACGGTAACCCTTTTTCTTGTAAATGTCTCCGCTGGAAGTCATAGGTCCTTTTGTATTGTGAATACACTCAAACAATGTGAATATGTGTATGCAATGTAAATTGCTAAATACATGACTAGAATAGTACATGTATATTGTTGTTAATAATGCCATTGTGATTTGGCTATGTTCACACCCGGGAAAGTGTGTGTGTATGCATGATTTGATAAATTTGTTAAGCAATGTAAATGTATAGGCTTGCTTGGGCTTGGTGAGCTACGCTCATTGAGCTCATGCGCCGATCATGGCCCGTGAAATTTGAGTCGTGACAAAAATGCTTGCTTAATAATGAATTGGTAAAACGCTGGCTAAATGAATAATTAATGATAACTAATAATGCTTAATGATACCTTGGACATGTGTTGGAACTAATTTGCATATATTTCTTGAAAATATTAGTATTTGATGCATATATTGAACATCTATTTAAATGTTCATACTCATTTAGTTCCATAAATACTTGAGTAGTAAAATCTATTCTTGTTATATTTGATGAATCTAACCCTTCTTCAAGAAAGAAACAAATTAATGATGAGAAGGGATTCTTTAACAAAAAACTTGAAAAGGTGAAAATTGATAATGAAGAAGAAAACCCAAACAAAGAAAAATAAATGATTTATAAACAACAAATTCAATATGTAAAAGAAGAAAGGAAACCTATCCATTCTAAAGAAATAAAATATGCTAATCATGGCAAATACATTGGTGATCCTTTTCATGGGCTAAGAACTATATCTAAAGCTAGAATTTATTGATATTGTTGATATAGATAAATTTGTCTTATGGATTTTTATTTGTTGATATAATTGATATTGTTGATGTTATACTTTGTAAATTCTTTATTGCTTATTTGATTGATTTGATGAGTGTAGGATTTTAGGTGCTACCACTTCGCCTAAAACCAGTTGGTGATAAGGAAGACGCATATCCTAACCTTATAGTGCATTTATCATACAAGCCTATAGCATTTGACTATGACTTATTCAACACCTGGACCTCTGTTACGAGATAATTGCTACTAATATCCTAGCCAATAATCTCCCTTTGAGCAATTACTCTTACTCGCAATGGAACTCATAACGTTGGCTCTGATACCATTTGTAGGATTGTAGGCATTACCACTTCATCTAAACCCAAATGATGATAGGGAAAGCGCGTATCCTAACCTTATAGTGCATTCAGCACATAAGTGCTTATAGCATTCAATTGTAACTTGGCCAATACTTGGACCTTCGCCATGAGACAATTATTGCTAATACCCTGACCACCAATGAGAACATATGTATATCGTTGGTTGTGCATATTAAATTTCATATAATACATGTATACATACATACATACATACGTACATATATTTTCAAAAAGCATCCAACTATAAGAACTATTCAGTGAATTTTTGTTCAAAATTTCACTTACATGGGTCTAAAAATGTTTTTTAGTGATTTTTACTTTAAAAATTGATCATATCTTTTATTTACCAATGATTAACGACCATCACATGATTTTTGAAAGACAAAACATTTTTTTATCGAGTTGCAGAGACAAGGTATTGAGACTGACACTTAATGTCTCAATAATTTGAGAGGTCTTGATACTTTCACCCAGTGCATCGAGACTTTATGAAGCATTGACAATGTTTTGATACTTCTACACCTTGTATTGATACTTGACACTCAATAGCCAAAAGTAACAAAAAGCCTCAATTCAAGCATTTATATTTCTTTTGAAAGTATTTATAACTTTCAGCGAGAAGGCAAATATTAAGTTGCCCATTTCGTTTCTTTTTAAAACCTTTTAGTTTCAAAACATCATTTTTATTCATTTTCTCTAATTTCTCTCAAATTGATCTTTATTTTTCACTTAAAACTCTCAAATCTCTCAAACGTTAAACAAAAATTCCTAAAACCTACCTCATGACACCACATACCAAGAAAGCCATTAAACATCACTGAGTTGAAGCGAGTCTTCTTCAAGGCACTCTCACACTTTTGGAAAAAATTGCATGATTAGTTGCAAGAGTATATGTACTATGATTTCTTCTTCACTCTTAAGATATATCTTAGTAGGCCTATCAACTTAGAGTATTTAGAAAGCCTAGGATTTCCATATATAGAGAACCTCACATAATAGGGTTGGATCAATTTCTTGGAAATCAATAAGACATATTATGAGAAATTGGTTAGAGTTTTCTACTTAAATGCCATTACAATATTTAAAGACAATCCAACCCATGATAATGACGTGCCATATGCACATAAGGATATTTTTGTTACATTTATTATGGTGAAGCACGTGTATTAATGCTCATTTGATTAGTCACATTTTAAATATCCCTGATTCAGGTAGGAAGTTGTGCAATTTAAGAGATGGGTTTGTAGAGAATGACTTATAGACAAAGTCCTTCGTTTTCCCTCCACCAACCGAGTTAGGGCAGTTTAGTGTAAATAGGTTGACCTCGCATGATAGGATTGTACACTTAGTCATATCTTGGATTCTAAGGCCTAGTGTGTAGAAATACTCACATGTGAAGAGTGAAGATCTCTATTTTCTACACCACATCAAGCATAATGTCCAAATTAATTTGGTTGATTTCATTTTCCAGGATATGATGCAATTAATTGCTAGAGATAGTACTGCATTAGTGCATGGGATGGTGATCAACCACATTATTGATTTTTATGGTGTTAATACTAGACTTGATCCTCCCACTGCACATAAAGTACACAACATAATTGATGAGCACATGATAAACAAGTTTGCATAACGATTGATTGGTGGGTAGTGGGTATCCAAAAAATGTTATGCCCTCACATGCCCAAGAAGAGGCAACTGCACAAGGGACCAACAAAAATGATGATAATGAGGCACTAGTTGATGCATTTATTGTAAAAGATGCTCAATCCTTGGATTTTTGGAGACTCGGTTAATTACTCATTTTGATACCTATATTGGACTAATCATGAGTAGTATAAAAGAACTTAAAGGTCAGCCACTCCGATTAATCTAACCGATTTGAGCATTGTTCCCAACACTCTAGTCAATCTCATCAATCTACCTATGTGGAACCATCAATTGACTTATCTCTTTGATTTCATCTTTAGGGCACATGTCTTTTATTATTTTTATGTCTCAACACATTACTCAGTTTTTTTGGTTGGATTCAAATCTCACTGCACATTACATACATACAGCTATTATAATTTTTTGTGTTAATAATATTCTTTATTAACTCCTTTAGATGATGTGTGTTTTGGCTGCTTATGGTGAAATATATTATGGATGTAAATAAGCACATATTTCTTTTGTGACCAAATACTGAATTTCTTTAATATTGTCCATATGATTGTCTATAATGCTTATTTTTATATATGCTTACCTTACTTTGAGTTCTAATTCTTTCAATTGATCCTTGATAATACCCTCAAAATGATATTTTTTATTCTTTTTGATATAACAAAAAAAAAGAGAGAAATACTTTAAGCAAATTGCACCCCTACACTATAGATTTTTCAAAACTTAGCACTTAGTGTGGGGGGGGGGGGGGGGGGGGGGGCGCTTAACTTCAAAAACTTAAAGGGAGCTCTTTGAAATCAATTTTGCTCATTTGCTCATTAAGTTTTGTCAAATCAAAAAAGGGAAAGATTGTTAGCTCTACAATTGATCCTTGTTTTGAAATGACAAAATCAAATGACTAAAATATGAGTGATTAAAAGTATCCCCTTAAGCATTTATATGAAAAATGGGTAAATGTTTGAAACTCAAAATGTCTTATAAATTGCTTAAAATGACTAAGGTATTAAGACATTTGTAACTAAGTATCGATATCTCAAGCTTAAAATGCCTCAGAAACAACTTAAGGAAGAAGAAGTATCGAGAAATCTTTGGAAGGTATTGAGATATCAACTCAAAAACTCAATTTTCATAAGACGAGTAGTGATGTATCAAGACCTGAACATGAAGTATCGAGACATCACCTCAAAAATGCCAAGTTTCAAAGAGCAAGTCCTAAAGTATCAAGACCAAGCTTCAAGGTATCAAGATTTCACCTCTAGATTGCATATTCTAGAGAGTAAGTCTAAGAGTATTGGGACCCAAGCTTCAAAGTATCTAGACTTTATCTTTAGACTTTAATTTTCAGATAGCAAGTGCCAAAATATCGAGACTCACTATCAAAGTATCGAGACCTCATCTTTAAAACTTCAAATTTTAGAGAGCAGGTAAGTATATATCAAGACCTACTTGCCAAGTATCGAGACATCATATCCAGACTTGATTTCTAGAGAGCAAGCTGCTATATATTGAGACCAAGGCATAATGTATCAAGACATGCTTCAGTTTGAGAAATGCCAAGGATGAACAAGTATCAAGACATGCAACAAAAGTATCAAGAATTCAATTGATTTTGACAATTAAAGTATCGATACCTATATCGAAGCTACCGATACCTCACATCAGACAAGCCAGAAAAAGACATGATGAATGGCTATTTTTTAAGCACACATCTCCACACAATTACTTTTTAGATGCCAACACATAAATAGAGGTCTGAGGCACGACTTTCAAGAGAAAGAACACCTAAAGAAGAATTTCCAAGCTAGAGTGAAAGATCAAACCAAAAATTTTTCTAGAATCACTTTCAAAATCAAGTGTTCCTCATTCTTGCTTACTTGAGCCTTAAGTTCTTCTACTTTTCGTCTAGCCTTCATTCTCTCATTGTATCCATTGTTTTATTCAGCCTATTTAGAGGCATTTAAGATTTCATTTAACCTCTTTATAATCCATTGTAAAGGTTATATGTTAACCTAGAAAGGTAGTGTAAAAGGTTATATTTTAACCTTAAAAGGTAATATATTTGTGAGTGGTTATACCTTAACCAAGTGAAAAAGTAGAGGGATTAAGTTTCATCCTTAAAAAAACTAGTGTAAAAGGTAGTCTAAGCCTTGAAAAGATTTGGTTATAAATGTTATGCTTAAGCCTTGAAAAAGTAGTTTTTATAGTGGATTTAAAAGCTTGGTGATCAAAAGGAAAAGACTTAGGCATCGAGGCCAAACCTCTATAAATCTTCATGTTTTCTACTTGTTTGTTAAAATATTTTTCATTCTTATTAATTCCTTAAGTTCATTTTTGAATCACATGCAAAAGAATTTCTGCAATTTTCTATCATTGCTTTCAAAGAAGTCTCTCAATCTTACCTTGACTAAAAGTGCCTTAATCCTCAAGATTTCAAAGGAATTTTTAAACTACTCAATTCATCCCCTTTCTTAAGGTTTATCTTTTGAGCTAACATTCTAATAGTAGCCTTTTTAAAAAAAGTGCGCTTTCTTCAATATTCTTTAGATAAAAATATTTTCCTAAGTCTCATTAGGATATTGGAAAACATAGGAAAAATCTCTAATATTTAATAAGGGTAAAAAAAATGACAGAAACGAACAAAATAAATAAATAAATAATAATTAAGTGAAATATAAGTAAATATGAAATCAAGAATTTTTAATTAATGCTAGAATAAAGAAATTCATGATTAATTGATATTGGTCTTTGAACGAGCATCGTGGCGATGCTAATAACTTTCCCGCGTGTAATTGCATTTTAAAATCTTAACTCTATATCCCAAATCGGTACCTATCCTTTTTAAAGAACATACCTCAAGCTTAGAATTTTTTTAAAAATGATAGATTTAATAGGTGATGACCAATCATACTTAAGAAAAAAAATGGATGACGACTCTATTTTACATCAAGTGGTTGAATTCTCACACCCGAACGTTGCGACAATCTTAACATGATACTTACTAGTAAGTGTAATTGTTTAATATCTTGATTTTTGAATTGATAACAACATGATATAGAGGGAGAGTTAATTAGTATTGAATTTCAATGCTTTGTTTCTTTTCCCTCTATCTATCTAATTAAGAGGGGAAAAGTTAATAAGCATGTTTCCTTCTCTTGTTTTACTTCCAATATGATAACAGTGAATATTCATGACAAACAAGAACAAGAGAAAAAATTATCTTTATTCCATATTCTTTTTAAATTAGAGAAAGTATTGTTGCAACCTATTTATAATCTTTGCCCAAATTTTGATCATTGATCAACGTCCATTAGACCTGGCAAATCGTGTTTCCGTGTCGTAAACGTGTCAGACACGATTAGACACGAAACACGTTAAGGGTAAACACGAACACGACACGTTTAATAAACGTGTTTTAAGTGTAAAACACGTACACGAACACGTTTAATAAACGTGTAACACGACACGACACGATTAACACGTTTAACACGATTAACACGTTTATTAAACGTGTTTATATACAACACGACACGATTAATAACACGTTTAACACGATTAACATGTTTAAATAAAAATATTTACAATTAAATATAATTTTATTATTTAAATTCAAAATCTATAATTAAAAAAATAATTATAACAAAACAAAAATAATAATAACATCAAATATAATAAAAATTAATATAAATAATATACGTAAAATTCATTATCATATAATATGATAAAATACATAATTAACATCAAATCTTCAAATATTAATAATATTAAAAATCTTCAAATAAAATCTAAAGGTTAAAAATTAAGGTATTAATGTATAATTACATTAATACTTTTTATAAAATTAAAAAATTGTTTAAAATAATTATTTAAAATTATTTATATAAGACTAAAATAGTCTTTAACTATCAATATTTAATGGGTTAATAAACGTGTCACATGTACACGTTTAAACACAATAACACGTTAAAACACGATAACACGTTTAAACACGATAACACGTTTAAGTAAACGTGTTTAAACGTGTCTGACACGTTAAGACACGAAAATTTTCGTGTCTTAATGTGTCAGACACGATTAGACACGAAACACGTTAAGGGTAAACCCATAACCTGTTTAACCCGTGTCTTCTCGTGTCGTGTTAACGTGTCGTGTCCAAAATTGCCAGGTCTAACGTCCATCTTTGAGCTAAATTTGAATGGTGATTTTTTTTTTTTTGTTACATAAAAATTTTAAACTACGCAATAGGACGTAGTCCCCTCTTATCTTGTAAAATATACCTCACTCATTTTAGGACTCGAACTTGAAAGACCTCCAACGCGAATTTTTAAGTTTCTAACCACCAGATGTGATCTTCTTGAAGATATTTTTATTCAAATTTTAAAGACATATATATATCTAGAAGTAATGAAAGACACAAAATAAATGAACAAGCACTATTACATATATATATATATATATATGATTATATACGAATTATTCCAAGTAATGTTCAACAGAAAACATGAATGAAAAAAGAAATGAAGAAAGAAACGATTCAATATATAGCTTTATTGGAGAGGCTGTAGAAGTATGGGTAGAAGTTCATCTACTTTGCTGGTGATGGTGGACAACCAGGACGTGGGGTGTTTCCTTTTGGATTACAACCCGGTGGTATTATAGGGGAATGGTCTTGAGGAGGCACACGAGCTACAGCAGCTTGACAAGCCAAAAATAAGAGCAAAGCGATTGCAAACACTTTGACAGCAGTGTGGATTATTGCCTTCGTGCTAAGGTAGGCCATTGGTTTTGATAGGTGAAAGGAGGAAGGAAAAGGAAGGAAAGGAACGATTATTTGTATTTTGCTAAAAACACTAAATCGACAAGGTTGAGTGATCGAAAACAAAGGAGGAACGGGGGTTTAAATAGAGAACTAATCGTGAACATGGTGATGATGAAGTTATTATCCAACTTGGAATGGAAAGTCATCAGTGTGAAACTACGTACCTTGACCTGAAAATTATGGAAATGACAAAGAAAATAACCCTAGCTGAAAGTTTTACAAATTGAATTTGTATATAAACTTTTATGTGGTTTTAATGTCGATTTGTTTGACGGCTAAATTCAGGGCTTACAACCGCGGCATTCAAAGAGAAAGTTTAGTAGAAGGAAGAAGCGTAATTGGTGGTGCAGGGCTGGATACCAGGATTCTTCATGGCATGCCATTCACGGTAAAACTTTCCTAGCAAGGACTCAACGGATTCCGTTATTCAACACATTGGGTTTATGCGAATTTGAATCCCATTTATAATCGTTATTAATTAGTAGTACTGTATTATTGCTTTTTTTTTTTAGTGAAAAGAAAGGTTCTGGTTTAATGATCAGTGTATTCAACAAATAGTTATCCCAAGTTATAACTATAAATTGCACTTCTTCATTAATTCCTAGTGTCTAATGAAGTAGAAAAAACAAATTAATATCAGTAGTATTTAATTTTATTGAAATCCCTTAATTAGTTCTTATGTACACAGAGCAAGCTTTAGCATAAAGCCACCAAAACCCTTGCTTTAGGCCTCAAATTGTTATAGATATCATAATTTTATAATAATATAATTAATTAAATTAAAAATATACAAACATTAAGATAATTAATAAAATATCTACCTATTCTCTCATACTTAATATCAATTTTTTCTCGCTTCTTATATCTCTATTAATTCTCAATTATTTATCTCATTTTTCATTAAAAATATATAAAAGTCAAGATAATTAATAAAATGATATATCCTCTAACTTACCTAATTATGTACCTAATAAATCTCAATTTTGTATGACTTTCCAATGTTATTAATTTTCAACTATTTCTCCTATTCCCAATCAACTAAAGATAATATATATTTAATGATCTCCAACAACTATTTTTTCCTATATATAAAACTAATTTTTTTTTCAATTTATAATATCCACTTATGAATTTTTCTTTTCTTATTTGATTTTCCTTCTTTAACTTCAATAAGAAAGGTTTCATTTTCTTAATTTTAATAAAAAATACCTCAATTGAATATTTAATTTTAAGTTTCTGAAGTTTTTGAGCTGCCCCTGCATGTACGGGAGCATTCTTTCAAAATGAAAAACTGATTTTTAATTGACACAAATCAGACGGGTCTATACTGCCATGGAAGGAGGAAAGCAACTATGTTTGGCCAACTTTGTTCTTATTGTCCAAAATAAAAAAAAGTCTAAGTACGCTTTGTTTCAAAATTCAAACCCTGGGAACAATTAAAAGGTCTCTGTCGAAGTATAGATGTATAAATTAATTCCATCCCAAAGATAGAATTGATTAATTAATAGAGTTAATTAGGTCAAATTATCCATTAGTTGATAACAGAACTTATATATATATATATATATATATTGTAATTAACCTAATAATCTGTAAAAGAACTAACTATTGATTCTATATATGTCCTCCCTCTCTCAAATAAAGGTGGTGTTGGCATACAGTTCAGCTAATTTTTGATGAAATCACTTGGAATTAGAAAGTGTTTTTCTTAATTTGTATGATTCCTCTAGATGGCTTATTAAAGGTGTTCCTAATTTGACCGTCAAAAAATCATTACTAGTAAAAGTATTTGTTATGAAATATATTTTTTTTGGTCCACATTTGATTTATATATATACACGATTTTGTAACACCCAAACGGATGGTGAAAGAGCAAAACTTATAGTGAGGAAACTAGGTGAAATAAATAATAAGTTAGTTAACAATAAGATTGGATATGTTTTTTTGATTGCAATAATAATAATAATAATAAAGATATATTATTCAAAACTTGATTTAGAGAGAAAGATAAAATGACATTTACGTTCCTCATTTAATATACTTACTATGCTATAATTTGGTAATTTCATCGTTTAAGTTGGAATGAAACGATTTTAGGCACCCACATTAATATTAGATTATTATTTTATATATCAATAGTGGAGTTTTAACACTTCACAAGCGAAATTAGAATGTTGTCACACGTACTTTTTTTCTTTGGAGAGCTAAAGTAAAAATTTCATTGCTAATCAAGACAAGAATACAAAAAGCGCAGCTTACATCATAAAAAAAGCTCAAAGACTAGCAAAAAAAGGGTGGCTGCAGGAAGCAGACCACAACACTACTTAATTGTAAAGGTGTCCAAATGCAAACCAAATCCAAGAATTGAATTAGACCAAAGTGAGTTTGATTTTTTTGGTTTGGTTAGTTTTGTGTTCAGTTAGTTCTGATATTAGAGTTTGGTTATTATGGTTAAATCGGTTTAGTTTCGATTAGGAAAATTCTTAACCAAACTAATTGAACTTAAACAAAGGGGTAATTTGGGGTTTTTCTAGGGAAAATAAATTCCTAAACTTAATCCTCTTTTAGTTTCTTTGCCGACAATCTTTACTCTCCTCTACTCCTCCTCTTCTCTCCTCTTTAGTCTTTACTCTCACAATCACAAACTCATAGTACTCTTAATTCCCTTTTTAGTTTCTCCCTTCCCTCATTAGTTCATCATTATGCCTTCATCCTTCTCGCATTGGTTTTTGTATAGCTTAGATTGAAGAGGTTTTTGGGGAGTGTTGATGCAAGTTGCACTTGCACTAATTCCCTTTCTGTTGGGAATTAGGAAACCAACAAAACCAAAAGCTGTAATTATTTAAAACTAACTTCCCTTAGTTCCGTTTTTACAAATCAAACTGAACTAATCGAACTACTTTAATTTTCAGCTTTTAGTTATTATTGTAATTCAATTCGATTCCAGGTAGTTTAGAAAATGAGTTTGGTTAGTTCAGTTATGGGATATCCAAAACTGAATAGATCGAACTAAACATTTGTTCTAGCCTACTTAATTGGTGGTAGCTTGATGGCCTTTGTAGTTAAAAACAAAGAACAAGGAGAGAATTCCTTGTACAAAAATTCTATACAAGAGTTGCACACTATACATGATAGCTTACCATATTCAACATGTCACGCCCCGGAACCACCCATCGAGCCCGTGACAACTGCCGCGACGTCCTGATAGACACTCCTTCCCCGAGTGTAAATCGAAACCCCGCAAGGCATCTCGTACCAGTTTTTCATCTACCCCGTGGTTAATAATTTCTAATAAACATTTTTCAATGAATAAAATTTGTGTTTTGAACCAAAACAATTAAATTGCACTATTAACCACGTAGGGGCATTTTCGTTATTTTTCCTCCAAAAAATTTCAAAATCGGTAAAATATTACAATTTATTATAAAACAATATTTTTATAACCACAATAACCAAATTTGTATGAATAAAAGCCAAATATGTCATTAAATATTGTTATGCAATTAAACCGAGTGTGTACAAGAATTTCAATGACATGTGGGCCCAACTAAACATGACTTTGTACCTTTGTATACTAGTGACACGGCTTCAATCGAGCCTCTATGTGCACTTCGAGTGCCACCAAAATCTCGAGCCTGAAAGGGGGAGGATAGAGTGGTGAGTTTTACAACCCAGTGAGTTAGATAACCACCATCCACGACATCTAAAGCCGAGTAGATGGAGACAATATAAATAAAACACAATACTATCATGTACTTGATAGCATCAATTTAACACGATTGTACAAATCAATATTATTTATCAAAATCCAAGGCTTATGTTTTATTTATACAAAATCAGGCTTAAGCCAAATCTCATACTCGTGGACACTTGATCAGAGTGTCTAATCGAGTCTGCCAAGGCTGTTAGAATTTCATAATTTTTTTAAAATACAGCCGATCCTTGGCGTTGGCTAAACTCACCTTCACGCGGTGGTTTAACGTGAAGTGAATCGTATCATTACCTCGGGAGTTACCCTACTCGCCTCTACGACCGAGGTAACCGATCATAGGGTTTTTCGTGCTCCTCCTAAAGGCAGTCCACGGCAACCCTCACTGCAGTATTTCATTACTCGTAATCCACCAAATTTCATATATAAAATTTCTCGAGTAACGTAGCATGGCAAATGTTCATTTCAATCCGGTCTATCAAGACCACCAATAATTCATAAATATTTTTCATAAAAGCATTAAAATCATGCCATCATGCTACTATAATATCATAAGCCCCAAGTTCAATTTATTGCATAAATAACACAATTCGATAATTAGGTCTCCATATACTCAGTGTTAAAAATCCATTTTTCGATTTAAAAATCATTTATAAAATTCAATTTATTTTAATAGCATATTACCAGATAAAATTACTTCAGATATTGAAAACGGTAAATTATCCACTCACCTCATCACAGGAGTGCCCGATACTCCCGTTTTAATTTCCACTACACCGTTTTTCTTCGGTGTCCGGGGGACCCACCACCTAGGCGATACGTGTAACACAAATTTCAATAAATTGTGTCAATTTCTCATAATCAATTTCAGGCTTTACGTGATGCGTGAACTGAACTGAGCTAAAAATGGTCTGGACAGTCGTTTATTCACGGTGTCCGACAGACTCGCCTACACGCGTCTAAATTGCTAAAATCTTCAATTTAACTCCAAATCGATTTTTTTTCACTTTCTATACCTCAATTATATTCAATTGGACTTAATGTCCCTCAGTGTGATACAAATTATCAGTCCTGGACTGAAATTACGAAAATACCCCTAATGGGTAAAATTTTCGATTTTTGCTCTAAAAATTCCCATAATTTTTCTAGGCTTATAATTCACCATAATTCATATAAATACCATTAATTCTCCTCATTTCCAGCAGCAATTCTCTCTCTAGAATATTCAGCTATAATGGGTAATTCAAGAATAAAATCAATTCTTTGCTTACTAACATGTTATACTAACCTTAAACACTAACATAATTAAAATTCAAATAATTCCATAAATTTTCTCTCTCTAAACCCATATAACCAGATCTGAAACCACCATAAAAACATGAAATCTAACCATGGAAACTAGGGAAAAATACATGGAAATGATAGCTCATAAGCTAAACTTGAAAAATCATACCTTTAAACACTTGGATCCTTGAAAAATCACACTTTTTCTTTGATTTTCTTCCACCTAGGGTTTATTTTTGTGTTTTCTCTCTCTTCCTTCAGGTTAGAATGAAATTTAGGGGAAGAAGCTGAAAATTTTGGCTTTTTCATAGCCAAATAAAATAATATTATTTTATTATACTTTTTGAATTTTTTATTAATATTTTTTTTTTGACTTTCTCTCTTTTTTTTTTCCAGCTAAATTTCCAGCACCCTTATCCTCTGATTTTTCCAGGAGCTTCTAGAAGGAATTTTAATAATTTTTATAGTGTAATTTTATGAAATTACACTTTTGCCCCCGAAAAAGTACAAAATTACATTTTTGCCCCAAAAATTGAAAAATTACCACAAGGCATATTTTTCAGTCCTCAAACTCATACCACACTCCAAATTGTCAAATTTGATCTAAATCCCCTCGAAAAATTAAATTTGGCCTTCCAGTGGTAAAATTACGATTTTGCCCCTGCACTCCAAAAATCACCGAAATTTCTTCTTTTTCCACTTTTCAACCTCAAATAACACTTCAATTGATTAATATGGTCAATCTAAATCAAATGGGGTCAAAAAATCTTTTTTAAAAATTCCAAATTCGTCCTTTAATGGTAAAATTACTATTTTGCCCTTGTGTCTCAAAAATACCGAGAATTGTACTTTTCACTGCTAAACTTCACTTTATGTTCCAAAAATCATATTATATTTCATATAATCATTCTTGGTCATTAAAAATCAAAATCTTTATTAAAATCCTCATTTTGTCCTGAAATTGAAAAATGACTGTTTTGTCCCTAATCGGTCAATTTTTCCTATTAACTCCGAACTGAACCTCGAACTCCGAATCACTGTTTTAAACCGATCCATGGGTTTTAGTTTTCTCAAATTCATCCTCAATTCTCTGTTTAAACTGATTCAAGACCTTATTAACTTAATCATACCACTAGGGGCAATATTGTCATTTAACTTGTTTCTCGAGGCAATTCAATATACAAACATGCTGTCCAAAGCATGTGAATGACCTGTCACAGATAAATTAGGGTCAGGTGTTACACAACAACTACCAAACACGCTATCCCTGTCCAAGAGGCCACAATAATTACTAGTAGAGAAAGACCCAAAGTAGTAACACAAACTAGTTATCAAGTCAAGAAAGGGTCAAGCATGAAATCAGCCATGACAGACCAGATAAACCAAATTAAGAAACGTCCTTTCATAAGTGATAGCAAACATAACCATCACCATCAATCAACCAAAACTCATATCACCATTTATAAAAGCACCACCATTTAGGGATATCAACGGGTACCCTATTATAGGATACCCGACCCGGTTATATAAGGTTAAGGTACTCCATAAACGGGTTCGGGTAGGGTTAGGATAGTGATTTCATTACTTAAATTTTAATAGGGTAGGGTTCAAGTACCACCCCTTGAGTACCCGTTACCCGAACTCGATTACAATTTATAAATATTTTATTATTATTTAAATAATTAAATTAAAAATTTACAAATTTTACCAATTTTACAAGCAATTTTTTTATTAAAAACTAACAAATATATGAAAAGTATGATTACTCTAATTATTAATATGATGACATTAATATATTTAAATTAAAAAATTATTAGATTGTTAATTATATTTAAATAATTTGGATATTATATCATTGAATATTATGTTTAAAAAATTATTAGATTGTTATTTATGTTTAAGTATGGTTGCTCTAATTATTAATATGATGACATTAATACTTTTACAAATACGTGTGTGTATATATTATGTACTTTAAATATAAATATATTTACTTTTTATTTTGTATTAACATTGTAAAGATTATAACTCATAAAATTATTAATTACAGTATATATACATTTATTTATATAAACATATAACATATAAATTTAAAGGAAAGTTATGAGATTAGAAAAGTTAATTGGGTAATTGAGTACCCAAGAAGAAGATTTTAATAATTTTTTTATTTAATCGGGTATTTAAACGGATTAGGATAATTATAGGGTAGTGGGAATGTATTAGGATTAGGGTTAGACTAGTAATTTTAAAATTAAACTGGTAATTAATAGAGTTAGGATAATTGATTTTTTATAAAGTTAGGGTTTAGGTATCTCGAAATTATAGGGTACTTAACCCGTTGATATCTCTACCACCATTAAGAGGCATTTAATCAGAATTAATCCACAATAGATCTTCAGGTCTTTACACACCATCCTTAGCGAGTTGGTCGGCAGCCTCATTTGTAGAACGAGATAGATGAGAAATGTTCCAAGCATGGACTTTCTCAAGCAATATCTCCCCAAATTTCTTATTCAGTAAACCTTTTTTCAAAGATTTAAATAGACCATTTTGAGACTATTTCGTGAGTTTCATCAAACCACAATTGAGATTTCTAAGTTTAGACACTGGCTTATACTCATAGAGCTTTTCAAATTGGAGAGTCGTTTCATCCTTGATACCTTTTAAGTACTCAATAACAATGCCTTAGCATAAAATTTTGTCCGTACGGTTATTCCTTCCCCTAGCAAAAGCCACATTATGAAAATATCTCATGTTGCAGTCCCTTTCAAGGAACCATTTAACCTCGCCTTTTGTTGTCAAAAACATTCATCCATCCGATACTGTTTCCACAACTCTCTTTTCTTACTAGCCAGGAGCATGCATATGTCCTCATTATGACCATTTATGTGAATGACGTCTATAAGCTGATGAATATCCATCTCAAGCTTTTGAATTCTAACTCCCACATTGCCAATAGTGTCTTGTTGCCTTTTTTTAATGGATTTTTTGGTTTCCCTCAATCGATGCCATATAATAGCACTCCTACTACTTAAATTTTCAGTATTCCTCTTAAGCCTTTGCAAACATATCCTTGAAGCTAGCTTCTTCAAGTCAAAAATTAAAAAACATAAATGGCTTGGGATCCCAATTGTATTCATTCGAGCGAAGCATCACAGGTTTGTGGTCAAATAAAAAGCGTGGAAGGCAAATCTGATTCAAGCTTAGAAAGTTCTTTACAATTTCTGTTACTACCAAAAATTGGTCAAGCCTGCCGAACGTGACATTTTCTCAAAAACCGTACTAAATATATCTTCCTCCAACTAATGTCAAATCAATCAAACCAAATTCCTTAATAAAATACTAAAATGAGACACGGATTTGTTACTGTCAGTCCATTCGTCCACTCATTTGACGGCATTAAAGTCCCCACTAACACACCAAATAATATTCCAGGATTTAAGAAGGTTCGAAAGCTTAGCCTAAAAAGCTTGACGTTCACCCTCAACATTCGATGCTTAGATGTTGGTGAAGCCACATTCAACGCTCAATTCTTTAAGCCTCCTAATTATAATGATGTACTTTCTACTACTTATTTTCCTGTCAACCTAAAAAAAGTTGATGCTCTAACGTGTTATGATTCCCACAGAGGCTCCATTAGAGTCAACACATTCCCAAAGGTAGTTGCCTGTGTCCCATAATTTCTCAACCAATCTATTACTTAAAGTTCGAAGCTTTGTTTCTTGCAAAAATAAAAGTTGTGGCCTATGTTTTATAGATAGTTGACTAACTAATCGAACTTCTTCTAGTTGACCCAATCCTCTAACGTTCTAGAAAATAGCTGTCATGGATAATAGATCTCATAACACAATCACACAAAGAAATGAACATAGAATATGGAGAGAACCACTTACCTAACTACCCACTAAGAGCGTGCATTCCTAAGGTTCTCTTTGTCCACTGCAATGAAGGCCTTTACCATTTCATTCTCATCCTACTTAAAGTATAACCTTGCATTGAAACCCACATTAAGTGTTTCCTCCACCTCTTTGCTGATTGTGGAGTTGCATTGGGCAATATCACTATCTAAGATTGGAACCATGTCGACCTCTTCATCTCTAGCTCTAGATTTGGCATAATTTCTGGTAGATTTCCTCCCTTGCCTTCACCCTATGCTTGCTGTTGCTTTACACAATCGAGTGAGCCTTTTCGATGGTATTCTAGCTTAGATTGAGGTTTGTTATCCGCAACATTGAAATCCTTTTTGGCATTGGGTTCAAATTACGTTTCTTACCTTATACCATTTCTCTCTATCAAGTTTCGTTTAACTATTTCCCAGTCTGACACTTTAGCCAAAGGCTCCCTTAAAAGCTAGATAACTTTATGATTTAAAGTTATTTTGTCACATTTTAAATATTAAATTGGCTAAGTTCTTGAGATTAAGTTCAAGAATTAGGCATTTTTATTTTTTTTGTCTTAGTTCAGTAAATCAATGCTGGTTGATTTAATTTAAGTTATTTTATTTTAGTTTGATGATAATTTGCTTTTATTTTAGTTATTATAGAGTTAGTTTTATGCTTTTGTAGGTGTGTAATTAAAATGGCTGTAATTGTTGAAGAAGAGTGCATGAATAGCCAAATGCTTCTCTCATACATGTTTCAGTAGCATATCTTTCATTCTAAAAGTCCAATTGACATGATTCTTAAGCCATTGGAAATTTAAGAGATAAGGCTACAACCTGCAAGTTTTCCTTTTTGCCCAGTTGGCTTAGATCGAGGAGCAAATCATGTCCCAAGTTGATAGAGTGCAGTAAGGAGAGTATTGGGAGACAACACGTAGGGTATCACGATGTTGGGAAAGTGAGGCCATGGCATCAACACGATATGTTAGACATCCTGATTCCAAGTTTGACTCAAGTTAGATCTTTTTGGAGCTTATTTAAAGGCACTTTTAAGGCAATTGAAAGACACAATAAAGCTAGGTTTTTTCTGAAGAAAAAGAGCTATCAAGCAAACAATAAAGCTAGGAAAAGCTCGTAAAGATTAATGATTGAAAATCTAACGAATCTGAGTTTTGTTTTCGTCTTTAGTTCTTTTTATTCTTTTTTGTTTTATGTTGATGGTTAAACTTCTTTTGTTGAAGTTTTAAGAAATTATGAGGGACTAAATTTCTTGTCTAGAATTACTATTGAATCCAACATGTAGTTTGAATTTTTAATACTTTTTGCTACTTGCGATGTGGAAACATTCTATGTTTGGGAGTCCTCACCAATTTTTTTTTATTATTTAGGTGTAATTAGCCATCTATTAAATTCTTTCTATTCAACGAGATCCTAAAATGATTTTAGGTTTGTCTAAAGAATAACAATATAGTTTGCAAGTTTTTAGAGTTAAGTTTTAGAGTACAGTTACCCACAGGGAAAGATTAGTACCTCTATGACGTCCGTTCCATAAACGGTACCATTTAATCATATATTATCCTATTTAAACTTTAATTTTTAATTTAATTCTTGTATCTTCTTAATCATTGCTATTTTTTTTATTTTATTCATGACCTTAGGTCCATTATTCGATTTTATGGGTATAAAAAGCACATGATGCATTTATGGAATGCATGAAAAAAATCTCGATAAATATCAAATGAAAATATTTTATTGAGAATATTTTTTGAATCTGCCCATCATGCTAGTGGGATCCGAAAATACTTCCTCACTTAAGAAATTACATGAGAAAACTCACATTCGCAAGCTTATCAAGTAAATCCCATCATTAAGGTAATCATTTATGCGTAAACTATATTGTTAACATGTAATGACAAATAAATAATGCTTGTGGTGATGCATAATGAATTAAATGATGATCATGTTTCATTTTCTCAAACTTGTTTTATTTATTTTAATGGTTTTGTATTCTTTTAATTAAATATCTTAAGTTTCATTATTTATTTACTTATTTGTCTTTTTATAAATTTTTACTTGAAAATAATTTCTTTGGATTGGGATAATTTTTTATGGCATCAAATTAGAATCTTCCCATCATTTTGGTAGGGTCCTAACTAAGTTTTTTGCTCAAGAAAATTCCTATTCATTTATTTACTACTCCTCACCTAATAAATCCTATCAACTTTGTTATTTAGAATAAATCTGTCTTAAATCACATTAGTTCATTAAAATCAAGACCCTCCCATCGTTCTAGTGGGATTCTAATTTCCGAATTAAAGAGATAAATAAATAAATATATTTCAATTTTTATGTCTTTATATTTTTATATTTTTTATTATCATTGTACTTTCATTTATAACTATATATATTTATATATATACCATTTATTGCATCATATGACTAAATTTTTGTTTTTATTTATATATATTTTAATTTAAAAAAACAAATAAATAAAATTACATCATACAATAATTAAAACTAACAATAAAACACATAATGCAAATGAACACTAAATAATCAAACTTCAAACAAAACCCATAAAAACCTAATAACAAAAAGTCAAGTCCCATATCAAAGCTTGGGCTCAGAAATGCCCAAGAAACTTGGGTTCCATAAGCAGGCTTCACCTTTTTCTTTTAGCCTAACCCTGTGTATAAACCCAGCATGACAAGGGCCAGGTTCAAGCCACCAAGTCGAAACCCAAATGAAAGCACCTTTGTCTTTTAGATCAACCCTGCGTAAGAACCCAGCATGACAAGGGCCAGCTTCAAGCCACCAAGTCGAAACCCAATAAAAGGCCCAATCTTGTTTCTTCTTTCCTTCCTTTTTTTTAGGCTCCAGAACTCCTTAAACGGCGTTGTTTTTTGTCTTTCTTATTTCTAAGCCTAGTATAAAACCTCCCTTTCCAGCTTACTTCCTCATCTTCCAATTTTTTTTCTCTTTAGCGGCCCTCGCTTTCTCTAAACCTAAGCTCCCTTAAGCTTTTCTGCCTCTTCTCTCTCTAAACCTAAGCCAAAACATTGAATCTCAACCTCCTTTCTCCACCATAGCCACCACTTAAAACAACAAACTCTCCCTTCGCACGGCTTCCGATCACACCCAAACCATTTCAAAACCAAAACCACAACCAAAGACACTCTAATTAATTTTCAAGAAAATTGTGAGAAATGTCCTTTCTTGATAAAGACATTTTAAAAATAACCATCAGAATAAGTTTAATTGTTTTTAGCCATATTTAGTTATAACTTGACAAAAATACCCTTTAAACTATTTTAAATAAATTAAACCATTCATCATAATTTCTTTCCATTTCTGTTTTGGATTTCTCTCCTCACCATCCCACTCTCTCAAATTTTATCGATTTCTCTCTTCGACATTCGTCTGTTATTCTTCCGATTTCTCTCTTCGGCATTCGTCTGCAATACTTTCGATTTCTCTCTCTCGCATTTTCATATTTCTTTTTCTTGCGCTTTCAAGACACTAAGCAATCGTTTCGAAGTGTTTGGGTGGGTGGATATTTGAAAATTTCAATTTTTAGGTATTTTGGAGAAAATTAAAATAGTTGAAATAATCACAGATGTATGAAATAGCTTTTAATTGAATCAATTCGGGATCTAGACACCAATAAATTCAAATTTTTGAAATTTATAAACCTAGATTTTCAAAAGAATTTTTTTTTAATTTTTAGTCAAAGTAGGTGTTTTAGATAAAAAAAAATTGTATTTTGATTTATGAAAACATGTTGGAAACACTTTAAGCAGTAGTGTGTCACAGATTTTTGTACATGACGTGTCACAACCTAACCATGGTTTGTCACAGGTTTTTGTACATGACGTGTCACAGCCTAACCATAGCGTGTCACAACTTAACCATGGCGTGTTACAGATTTTTGCACATGGCTTGTCACAGTCTAACCATGGCTTGTCACAGTCTAACCATGGCTTGTCACAGGTTTTTGTACATGGCGTTTTACAGCCTAACCATGGCGTGTCACAACTTAACCATGGCGTGTCACAGATTTTTGTACATGGTGTGTCACAAATTTTTGTACATGGTATGTCACAACCTAACCATGGCTTGTCACAGGTTTTTATACATGGCGTGTCACAGCCTAATCATGACGTGCCACAACTTAACCATGACGTGTTACAGATTTTTGTACATGACGTATCACAACCTAACCATGGCTTGTCACAGGTTTTTGAACATGGCGTGTCACAGCCTAACCATGACGTGTTACAACTTAACCATGACGTGTCACAAGTTTTTGTACATGGTGTGTCATAGATTTTTGTACATAACGTGTCACAACCTAACCATGACGTGTCACATCATAGCGTGTAATTTCATTAAGAGTATTTTTGTTCAACTTGGTTAAAAATAGTTAAAATTATAAAGATGGCTACTTTTGAAAACGTCTTATCTTTAAAGGCTATTTTTTAAAACGCCACTTAATTTTCCTTCATATTTTTGTTTTCTTTATTTTTTTATTTGTGTTTGTTTGTTGTTTTTTTTGTTGGGTATATTGCCGGTTGGTAGAAATGAAATCTATGGTTCTTGTATTCTTTTACTTTTTCTTTTTTTTTTTCTGAGTTGTTTCAAAATCTAGAGTTCTTTGTTTGTTCTTTTTGTTTTTGTTGTTTTTCTGAAACAAGGAAGAAAAAGGTTGTTACGGTTGCTAGAAAGGAAAAAAAACACTATGGGTTTTTGGATTCCTCAAATCTTTTTTTTTTTGTTTTTCTTTTCTCTCTCTCCCCAAATCCCCCCTATCATTCTTTGGTTCCTCTCTTTTTATAAGCAAGAGAAGGATTTTGAAAATTGTTCCTCTCTATTTGCTGCCATTGGCAACGTTTTGGTGGTTGCGTGCGGCTGATGGCAACGTCAAGTTGCCAAACTCGACTTCTTAAAATTGATTTTAGCTTTTTACAAATTGAAGGGAAGGCGAAAGGTGGGGTAAATCTTAAAAGAGAGAAAAAAAACTTAACCAAAATTTTCTTGCCTCTACGTTAGATTCTCAAGCAACCAAAGTCATCTCACTCCTACAATCAATGAAACAAAATTGAAAACATTAACTACCATCAATTAGTAAATAAAAAAAGAGAATAATTAATGAAAAAGAAATATAGAGACAAAAGAACATAATTTAAAGTAAATTCGCAATCCACAAAAATATATAGAGAGATGAGTAGAAAGATAGCAGCAGGATATAATTAGTCAATATTTATTGAGGTGTGAAGGGTTAAGAAGAAAAAAAATTAAAAAAATTTAAAATTAATATATTGAACTTAATTGGTAATAATTAAAAGATTTATGATAGATAATAATTTTATATAATATGTAAATAAAAAAAAACTTATAAGGATATTTTAGAAAAATTTTGTTTGTTGGTGGTAATTTTTTTTATTATAAATAATTAAATTATTATAAGGAATTTATTATTTATTTTGTTTCGAAGTTTTTTTTAAATGATTAAAAAATTAATATAATCAATATTTAATATTTTTATTTTATTATATTTAATTTTATAATATTAAATATTAAACTATAATATATAAAAAATAAATAATTAAATACGATATACATAATTAATAATTTTTTCTTATAATCAAGATAATTTCTTTTTAACTAAATATAAAACGTAAAGTACATTAAAAACATTACTCAAAAAATTTTTTTCTTATATAATTAGGATTAATAAAAAATAATATATTAGTGAAATTTTAAACAATAACCAATAATGCAACACAAAAACTTATAATTGAGAATTATATATACAATAATTTTTTAATTTTTAAAAATTAAAATCATTAAAAATAAAATCCACGTAACAAAAAAAAATCATGACAAGTAGTAGATATAACTTATATAAAAAAAATATAGTTGACAATTCGTAGAAATTTTAAAAAAAAAAATTTATAGAAACTTAAAATATATTAGCAAATAGAATATAATTAAAAAAATAAATAAATATAATAATAATAATCTAAATAAAAACTTTATCTCTTTATAATTTCATAATATAAAGACAGAAAAGAAAAAAGAAAAAGATGATTGGAGAAACTCAAAAAATTAAAAAAAATTAAGAATTTAAGTAAAATTGAACGAGACTTGTAAAGTTATTTTATTATTTTTAAATTATATTAATTATTCAATAAAAATAATTTTAAAAATATTACAAAATATATAATATATTGTTATGAAATAAATCTAAAAAGGTGAATAAAGATAATTGGAAAGAATAATTAAGGAGAAGAAAAAAAGTATTGAGGGGGGAGAAAAGAGATCTTATTGAAGTGTGTATTCACAAATGAACTGAGGGGACCTATTTATAAGCAAATAACCCTTATCTTGATAAAATTTACAAGATGAAGATAACACTTAGAGATTAGATGGATTAAATCCTAATCTAATCTAATTTACATCTAATCTAGATATAGATAGAATAAATGGATATTCACAAAATATTCATAATACTCCCCCTTGAATATCCATTATATTAAGAATATGCCTCGTTAAAACCTTACAAGGAAAAAACCTCATGGGAAAAAAAATCCAAGTGAAGGAAAAATAGTACATAATTCTTTTCAATAATATGCTTATGAAATACTGCTTCATTAAAAACCTTATCAAGAAAAACCCAGTGGAAAAAACCTTGAAGAAGGAAAAGAGTACAGTGCGTATTTTACTCCCCTTGACAAATGCATTATTTAAGATCTTTGAAACGGCGCATCTCAATCTTTTGTACCAACTTTTTGAATGTTGTAGTAGGAAAGGCTTTAGTAAACAAATCTGCTTGATTGTCACTTGATCTAATTTGTTGAACAGTAATATCACTCTTTTCTTGAAGATCATGAGTGAAGAAGAATTTTGACGAAATATGTTTTGTTCGATTGCCTTTAATGTATCCTTCCTTTAACTGTGCTATGCAAGCAGTATTATCTTCATATAATATTGTTGAAATTTCTTTCTTGGTTGACAAACCACACATTTTTCGAATATATTGAGTTCCAGATCTTAACCAAACACATTCACGATCTCCACAAATAAACAAGTAGCTTGTTTGGGATCAAGCTTTATGTGGATCAAATAAATATCCTGCATCTACATAACCCATTAAATTTTATTTTAATGCATTTGAATAATATAAGCTTATATCCATTGTTCCTCGGAGATATTGAAGTATATTTTTAATTCCATTCCAATGTCTTCGAGTTAGAGAACTATATCTTGCTAATAAATTCACAGCTAAGGATATATCAGGTCATATATTGCTAGCAAGATACATTTATGCTCCAATTGCATTGAAATATGGTACTTCAAGACCAAGAAGTTCTTTATTATCCTCATGAGGTCGAAAAGAGTCCTTTTTTCACATCTAATGATCTTACAACCATTGGTGAACTCAATGGATGTGCTTTGTCCATATAAAATCGTTTTAGCACTTTTGCTATATAATTAGATTGATGGACAAGAATTTCATTTGTCAAGTGTTCAATCTGAAGACCTAAACAAAACTTTATTTTTCCAAGGTCTTGCATCTCAAATTCTTTCTTTAAATAATCCACGGCTTTTGATAACTTTTCAGGAGTTCCAATAATGTTTAGGTCATGAACATAGACAGCTATTATAATAAATTCATAGCTAAACCCTCTTATAACATACATGGGCATTTAAGATTGTTTCTATAGTCTTCTTTTAACAAATATGTACTAAGACGATTATACCACATGTGTCTGGATTGTTTCAATCCATATAAAGATTTATTTAAGTTGATCGAGTTAATTTCTTGAGAATTCAAATTTTTGTACTTCAGGCAATTTAAATCCTTCAGGGATTTTTATATAGATATCGTTATCAAGTGAGTCATATAAATAGACTGTAGCTACACTCATTAGACGCATTTCAATATTCTCATATCTTGCCAGACTAGTTAAAATAGAATTGTAATTATATCTACCACAAAGAATATATCTTTTCATATTTAATACTAAATCTTTGGGTAAAACATTGTGTGATAAGCCGTACTTTATATCTCATAATCTCATTTTTCTCATTTCATATTCACACAAATACCTATTTATATCTCATTAGTTTTGCATCATTTGATATACGGACTACAAGTCCAAAAACTTCACATTTTGCAATTGAATTCAATTTCACTTTGATTGCGTCTTTCCACATTGGCCAATCATTTATATGTCTACATTCTTCAATAAATTCAAGATCCTCGTTTCTTTCATAATATTGAGCTCTATATTCTATACAAAATATCATCGACGTTTATTTCATTTCGATTCCATCTTTTTCTCGTTATGACGTAATTTATTGAGATCTCTTCATTTTCACTAATTTCAGGTACCTGAATTTCTTCTGAAATTATGTCAAGGGTTCTTCTGGAGTTTTTGTTTCCTCTTCTTGACCATCTTGAATATTTGCTCCTTTTCTTTTTCAAGGATTTTTATCTTTGGAACCAATTGGTCTTCCACGCTTTTGGCGTTTCTTAGACTCATTAACAACAACAGGTTGTCCTACATCAATTCTGATTGGAGCATTTGCGCCTAGTATATGAGATTTAGTTACTCTTTTTAGGTCAGTAAATGCGTCTAGCAACTGATTTGCTATATTTTGCAAATGAATTATCTTTTGAACTTCTTGTTCACATTGATTTGTGCGAGGATCAAAACTGGATAATGATAATGTATTCCAAGATATTTCCTTTTTCAGCTGCTTATTTTCTCCCCCTAATGTTGGAAAAATTGTTTCATCAAAATGATAATCAACAAACCTTGCAATGAAAAAATCTCCTGTCGAAGGTTCTAGATATTTAATTATAGATGGAGATTCATATCCAACATATATTCCTAACCTCCTTTAAGGACCCATCTTTGTGCGTTGTGGTGGAGCAATTGGAACATATACCGCACATCCAAAAATTCTTAGATGGAAAATATTTGGTTCTTGACCATAAACCAATTGTATAGGAGAGAATTTGTGATAACTTGTTGGCTTGATGCGTACAAGTGCTGCTACATGCAAAATGGCATGTCCCTAAGCAGAAATTGGAAGTTTGGATTTCATAAGTAATGGTCTTGCAATCAATTTAGGCGTTTGATAAACGATTCTACTAGACCGTTTTATGTATGAACATGACTAACAGATTGTTCAACATTTATTCCAATAGACATGCAATATTCATTAAAAGCTTGAGATGTAAATTCACCAGCATTGTCAAGACGAATTGTCTTGATTGCATAATCAAAAAAATGTGCTCGCAAACGAATTATTTGTGCAAGTAATCTTGCAAATGCCAAGTTGCGACTTGATAATAAGCATACATGTGACCATCTTGTTGATGCATCAATTAAAATCATAAAATATCTGAATGGTCCACATGAAGGATGTATGGGTCCGCATATATCACCCTGAAGACGTTTCAAAAACGTAAGGGATTCAATCCCAATTTTAGTTGGTGATGGTCTTATAATTAATTTACCTTGAGAGCATGCAGTACATGAGAATTAATTTGATTGAAAAATCTTCTAGTTTTTCAATGGATGACCACATGAATTTTTAATAATTTTTCTCATCATTATTAATCTAGGATGACCTAACCGGTCAAGCCAAACATTAAAATTGTCAGCAAACTTCTGGTTTACATAAGTTTCAATCATTTTAATTTTTGTGTCACGACCCGGAACCACCTCGAGTCCGTGACAACCGCCGCGATGTCCCGACATGCACTCATTTCCCGAGTACCATATCAAGACCTCGCAAGGCTCTCGTACCAGTCTTTCCAACACCCCTGTGAGTTTCTAGTTATTAATTTCATGCTTTAGAACATGTCGTCCCTTTTCGAACCAAAATAGGGAAAAAGACGAAAATGTCTACACAGGGGCATTTCGGTCATTTTTCGTATAAAATTTCAAAATTTGGAAAAAATGTTACTTACGCGTAAAGAGTTCATAATTTGCAGTCGGAATTGAAATCGGATATCTAAAACATGAAATTTGAGTGAAATTTCATTTAATATAATAAAATAATAATATTTCATAAAATAAAATATTTTCTTATAAAACAATTTTTATATAGATATCCGGATATAATTTTTACAACGTAAAAACAAAATATATTATTACACATAGTAATACAGATAATTGAAGTATAAAATTTAATTTACAATGTTAAGTGGGCCCAAAATAGATAAATACAGTCTACGAAATGAACCTGGGCACAGAAGGTTATCTCTCTAAACCTTCTCCTCAACAGAGTCCTCTATCTACAACTGTTTGTGAGCCTGAAATGGGGAAATTGAGGGGTGAGTTTTTACAACCCAGTGAGTTAGATAACCACCATCCACGACATCTAAAGTCGAGTAGATGGAGACAATATAAATAAAACACGATACTATCATGTAGTTGATAGCATCAATTTAACACGATTGTACAATCAATATTATTTATCAAAATCCAAGGCTTATGTTTTATTTATACAAAATCAGGCCTAAGCCAAATCTCATACTCGTGGACACTTGATCAGAGTGTCTAATCGAGTCCGCCAAGGCTATTAAAATTTTATAATTTTTTTTCAAAATACAGCCGATCCTTGGCGTTGGCTAAACTCACTTTCACGCGGTGGTTTAACGTGAAGTGAATCGTTTCATTACCTCGGGAGTTA
This sequence comes from Theobroma grandiflorum, assembly GCA_036013995.1. Taxonomy (NCBI): domain Eukaryota; kingdom Viridiplantae; phylum Streptophyta; class Magnoliopsida; order Malvales; family Malvaceae; genus Theobroma; species Theobroma grandiflorum. The sequence goes on along the minus strand of CP142130.1, from coordinate 11,171,453 downwards.
CCCTACTCGCCTCTACGACCGAGGTAACCGATCATAGGGTTTCCCATGCTCCTCCTAAAGGCAGTCCACGGCAACCCTCACTGCAGTGTTTCATTACTCGTAATCCACCAAATTTCATATATAAAAGTTCTCGAGTAACGTAGCATGGCAAATGTTCATTTCAATCCGGTCTATCAAGACCACCAATAATTCATAAATATTATTCATAAAAGCATTAAAATCATGCCATCATGCTACTATAATATCATAAGCCCCAAGTTCAATTTATTGCATAAATAGCACAATTCAATAATTAGGTCTCCATATACTCAATGTAAATAAATCGATTTTTCGATTTAAAAATCATTTATGAAATTCAATTTATTTAAAAGCACATAATCAGGTAAAATTACTTCAGATATTGAAAACGGTAAATTATCCACTCACCTTGTCACAGGAGTGCCCGATACTCCCGTTTTTAATTTCACTACACCGTTTTTCTCCGGTGTCCGGGGAACCCACCACCTAGGTGATACGTGTGACACGAATTTCAATAAATTGTGTCAATTTCTCATAATCAATTTCAGGCTCTATATGATGCATGTAATGGGCTAAAAATGGTCCGGACAGTCGTTTATTCACGGTGTTCGACCGACTCGCCTACACGCGTCTAAATTGCTAAAATCTTCATTTTAATTCCGAATCAATTTTTTTCACTTTCTATACCTAAATTATATTCAATTGGACTTAATGTCACTCAGTGTGATACAAATTATCAGTCCTTGATTGAAATTACGAAAATACCCCTAATGGGTAAAATTTTTGATTTTTGCTCTAAAAATTCCCATAATTTTTCTACACCATTAATTCATCATAATTCTTATAAATACCATGAAATCTCATCACTTTCAGCACAGATTTCTCTCCTGGAAATTTCAGTATAATCGGGTTCCATGGAGAAAAATCATTTCTCTCACTAGTTTTTGTCATTTTCCATTTATACCTAACTAACAACAACTAATTAACCTAAAATCCAATCAAATCAAACTCAAAAATCCCTCCCCTAGGTTCAGCCAGCATAGGGTTCATTGTGCAAGCTCATGTTTAATGCATGGAAAATAGAAAAGAACATATGGGTAGTGTAGATCAAGAAGAAATTTAAAGAAATTTTACCTTTTTCCTTGTGAATTGTTTGAATCTCTACACTTCCCCTTTGATTCCTACTTAGGGTTCTTAGTTTTCCCCCTTTTTCTATTCTTGTTTGCCTTAGCCGAACTTCACTATGGCTTTTGGCTGATTTTTTGTGGCTTTAATCACTTAATAATTAAATATTCCATTTTTCCACATGTTTTGGTACTATTCAATATTTTATTATTTTTTTCTTTCTTTTTGACTTTCTTTTAGCCAAATAAATCCAGACCTTATCCTCTTATTGTCCTGGAACTTCTAGAAATTTTCCAACACTTTTATAGTGTAATTTTGTAAAATTACACATTTGCCTCTGAAAAAGTGAAAAATTACATTTTTGCCCCAAAAATTGAAAAATTACCACAAGGCATATTTTTCAGTCCTCAAACTCATACCACACTCCAATTTGTCAAATTTGATCTAAATCCTCTCGAAAAATTAAATTTGGCCTTCCGGTGGTAAAATTACAATTTTACCCCTACACTCTAGAAATCACCAAAACTTCTTCTTTTTCCACTTTTCAATCTCAAATAACATTTCAATTGATTAATATGATCAATCTCAATCAAATGGGATCAAAAAATCTTTTTTAAAAATTCCAAATTCGTCCTTTAATGGTAAAATTACTATTTTACCCTTGTGTCCCAAAAATACCGAGAATTGCACTTTTTCACTTCTAAACTTCATTTTATGTTCCAAACATCATTTTATATTCCATATAATCATTCTTGGTCATTAAAAATCAAAATCTTTATTAAAATCCTCATTCTGTCCTGAAATTGAAAAATGACCGTTTTATCCCTAATCGGTCAATTTTCCCGATTAACTCCAAATTGAACCTCGAACTCCAAATTCTCATTTTAAACCAATCCATGGGTTTTAGTTTTCTCAAATTCATCCTTAATTCTCTGTTTAAACTGGTTCAAGACTTATTTACTTAATCATACCCTTAGGGGCAATATTGTCATTTAACTTGTTTCCCGAGGCAATTCAATATACAAACATGCTATCCATTGCATGTGAATGACATATCACAGATAAATTAGGGTCGGGTATTACATTTTGTGTAGTACATTCTAAAGGACAAAGAGGGTAATTTTTCCAATACATATTTTTTACCCAATATAATAGATGTAATATAAAGATATTCAATGTCTCTCTCATTCGTTGTCTCAATTCTCATTCGTTGTCTCAATATGATATCCATTCAAACAAATATCTTTAAAACTTAATAAACTTATTTGAGATTTAATAGAAAACAATACATCCTCTATTACTTTATTCCTCAATGTAGTAAAATATTAGCTCTTCTAGAGCCCTCAATTAATCTTGTACTACCAAATATTGAATTGACATTGATTTTTCTTTCATTGTCAAGTAAGAAAAATATTTCTTATCTTCAAATATAGTGTGTTGTAGCAATGTCTGCTAGACATATATTTACATCATAGATCTTGTGTCACGACCTAGAACCACCCTCGAGTCCGTGACAACCGTCGTGATGTCCCGATATGCACTCATCCATCGAGTACCATATCGAAACCTCGCAAGGCTCTCGTACTAGTCTTTCCAGCTCCCCTGTGAGTTTCTATTTATTAATCTTATACTTTAAAACATTTCATCCAATTTCGGACCAAAACGGGGAAAAAGATGAAATTTACTACACAGGGGCGTTTCGGTCATTTTTCGTCGAAAATTTTGAAATTTGGAAAAATGTTACTTACGAGTAAAGAATTCATAATTTGCAGTAGGAATTGAAATCGGATATCTAAAACATGAAATTTGTGTAATATTTCATTTAATAGAATAAAATAATAATATTTCATAAAATAAAATGTTTTCTTATAAAACAATTTTTATATAGATATCCGGATATAATTTTTACAGCGTAAAAACAAAATATACTATTACATATAGTAATACAGATAACTGAAGTATAAAATTTAATTTACAATGCTAAGTGGGCCCAAAATAAAGAAATACAGTCTACGAGGTGAACCTGTGAGAGCTAAGGTCGTCACCACAAATGCACTTCGTGTCAAAATTTACTATCTACAAATGTCTGTGAGCCTGAAATGGGGAAATTGAGGGGGTGAGTTTTACAACCCAGTGAGTTAGATAACTACCATCCACGACATCTAAAGTCGAGTAGATGGAAACAATATAGTAAAAATACCATATCAACAAATAATTCATAACACCGAATTTAGTAAAATCATGCCAAATAATTTCATTTATTCAAACACAAGGCTTATTATTTATTTCGTAAAAACTAGGCTTTGACCAAATCTTATACTCGTAAATACTTGATCAGAGTGTCCCATCGAGTACGCCAAGGTTGTTACAATTTATACAATAATTGAAAAATATAACCGTTCCTTGACGTTGGCAGAGTTCACCATCACATGGTGGTTCGGCGTAATGTGAACTCTAACCATACCTCAGGAGTTACCCTTCGCGCCTCTCATACTGAGATATAATATAACGGGGTTACCGTGCCCCTCTAATAGGCTGGTCCACGAAACCCGCCACTGCAGTAACTCATCAACCCACTAATCGACAATAATTCATTTAACATGATTTGGCAATTTTTATTTCTAAACAATTTATCAGAACAAAGTAGTCAATTCACATTTTTCAATACAATAAACAATTTAGCCAATCATACCGTCATGCTTCTAAAATTTCATAAGCCATAAGTTTCATTTGTTTCATAAATAGCACAATTCACTAATTTGGTCTCCATGTACTCTATTTCATAAAATTGACATTTAATTTCAAAATAGTATTTCATCAAATACGTTTTAATCAAAAATCATAATATTTTTATTTTCAATTTCATCATGCTTTTAAAAGCATATAACCATAATAAAACCACTCCAGATATTACAGATGATAACTAATCCACTCACCTTATCACAAGTGTCACGACCCGGAACCACCCTCGAGTCCGTGACAACCGCCGCGATGTCCCGATATGCACTCATCCCCCGAGTACCATATTGTCAGTTAAAAATCCACTACGCAAGTATACGTATCGAATAGACAGTATATCAGCAAGTAGAGTATCGATCCCACGGAGAATTGATCTAAAACTTTACTAATTACTAAAATTAAAACAATTTAATTTTATCCAAATAATTCAAATTAATTAATTAATTAAAACTAATAAACTAGAATTTAAAATAATAAGAAAAATCAAAACAATAACAACTGGAGTAAATATCAAATTAAACAAGCCTAGGATTACAATATCCCTCACACTTCATCTAAATTTTACTTCTCCTCCTTAACTTATTTCAATGGGTTGAATTGCTAACCTAGAGTCCTAAATTATTTATAAGGGTCTCCCGACTCGTCTTATAAAAATATCTATTTTAACCAAAACACTATATCCCTATGTGAATTGAAATTAAAACAGACTCATTAAGTTCAGGCTCTAATCTGGCTACATATGGCCTATAGGTATATCCCTATCCTATACGCAAATCAATTGAATTGATCATATGCTATCCCAATTTTAGTCTACTCTAAACTCCCTCTCCCAAGTTTGTTTAGGTTCCTAAATCAGTTTAATTGGTGGCCAAGCAATCAAAAGCATTAAGAACAAATTGGAATAAACAATTCAATTCCCATTGAAAATAAGTAAGAAAGAGATTAAAAACTTAGACTACATGTGAGTTCAACTGTAATCCTAGAAAAAGAAAATTAGCTACTCATAATTGCAAAATCAAATAACATTGTATAAAGTTCAACCATTGAAAATAACAAGAAGAATAAAAGCTAAAGAAGAAAACAAAATAATTGCAGCTCTGATCTCCGGGTTTCTGCTTCAACTTCTAGCTTCTTGAATCTCCCCAAAGGTTCTCTCTTTTTTAGGTCTCCAAATATCCTATATATACTAACAAACTTAACCTAGATTTCTCCAAGTTGACCTAGGGTTTAATTGGGCTTAAAACATAATGAGAGGCCCAAAAAATCACTTAACAATCTTTACAAATTTCCTTTCCCGGTACAGGACGTCCAGCAACATTCCGATGCGATTTTCTCCATCTTCGAGGCAGAACTGGGCAAAGTAATCTTCATGAAAGTTGTAGCTCTATCTCTTATCTTTCCAATGGTCCAAGAATCGCAGCAATTGGAGTTCTGTAGCTCGAGATATGGCTAAAACACTGAAGCATATGCAAGCAGATTTTTGGATCTTTCAGCACCTTACTTTCCAAAATTAAACCCAATGACTTTAGATCCTACCAAAAATATAAAAACTAATAAATATTAACCAAATTAAAGGAAATAACATAAAATTAAATAACTTACTTAAAAACAAACTAAATATAAAAATAACTAAAAATTAAGTAAATTACAATTAAAAACTAAGGACTTAGCTAAAATTTAATAACAAAATTTGAATAAAATAACTCTATAAAATAGAATTATCACACCCCCAAACTTAAGATTTTGCTAGTCCTCGAGCAAAAGAAAAGAATCATAAAAATAAAATGCAAACATGAAAATCCTTGAACGAGAGATAGAAATACCAAATCATGATTTCTCAATTTTTCCTCAGAAATTAACTCAAATTCTAGCTTAAGGTAACATACAACTAATCCTTAAATTCATGCATCAATTCAAGTGAAACTTTATTTTTCGAATGAACTTCCGTGTGTGTGTGAATGCTCTTTTACAAAGAATATCATGCAATTCAAATTAGTTTATGCCAAATCTAAGCATAGATTAGTACTTGGATCCCATAAGTTTGCTTTTCATCTCTCTCTCCACTAATGTAGATTAACACTTATTCAAGAATCAATAGGTCTTTATCAAGCTTGTAATGTAAGGCTAGGGTCAAGATATGATAAAGGATATATTTAGGCTCAAATTCACCCTAAGCACTTAATCAATCTAGGACACATAAAGAGCTCAAAAAAAAAAATTTTTTTTTTAACACCCCCAAACTTGAAGTAAACTTTCCTTTGTTACACACATTTTATTTCTCTTTTTTTTTTTTTAACCCCCAAACTTATTTTTGACAATTATAACAAGGGGTAAATTTTTTTTTTTTTTCAACACCCTTCATCAATTTTTTTTTTTCTTTTCACACCTTTCTTCCTCAATTTATTCTTTAAGCTCAAATCATTCCTTAGAAAGATTAAAATACTTAAAGGTGAAAGGTTCAAATTATTGGATTTAACTAGACAGGCCAAGGTTACATAATTAGGTAATTACAAAGAAAAGGTAAATTAAGCTCAAAAAGGGTGACTAGGGATAAATATAACAAGGTAGGCTCAAAAGGCTCAAACGGTCCAAAGATGGCCTAAGTCACTTTCTATCCTAAGTGTTATCTAAGATTTCGCCTCGAGAGAGAATCAAACAAATTCTAGAATTCATGACTTCACTACACTTTTTCATCAACATAAATTTTCTTTGAATCACATAAAAATTCTAAGTAAAATAGTGTAGTGCTCAAATTATTGGAAGTCACATTCTAAAATAAAATTAACACAAGAATATCACATAAAATTAAATCATAACTATATGCTTCCCAAAAGCTAAGAATCAAAAGATAATTAAAATATCATCCTAGGATTGGGACATTCATGAATAAGGCGCATCTATCTCAAATTTTTTTTTTTTGAAATAAACAATTGAAACATGCAAAATATAAATAAACATGCAAAATAAATTCTAAACTAAAGCTATCTAAACATTAAAACAAAAAATTTCGATGCTACCCCCAAACTTAGAATAAACATTGTCCTCAATGTGATAAAAGAAATTAAAGAAAAAGGACAAGAATACTCCCCTGACTTCGAAACAGCAGACTATGAGTCCTCTGTATTGTCACCTCCAAGATCATCGTCAGAGTCAGAATCCGTAGGAAACGAAGGAAACGTAGTCATGTCCATCCCAATGTAGGCACCATAAGCTCTCATCATCTGTTCAAGTGCCCGATTTTGTCTTTCTTGACGATCTAAGCGACGATCAACACGTTCCATCCATTGAGCGATACTGCGTGTGGGCATTGCTTGGGAAGCTGGAGGAACAGCTTGTGAAGAGGAAGGGGCGGCCTGAGAAGAACTTCCAGCGACTGGTGCAGATGGCTCGAATCTCTGAAGAGTGCTCAGGGTGATTGGAAGCTTTGGTTGTTGCAATTCTTCGCCAGTGCTCCAAGTCACACCAGCTTTCGCACATAAAGCAGTAATTAAGGACGGAAAACCGATACCATCTCGTTTTGTGCGTCCCGTATGTAAGATGGCATGCGAGATCACCTTACCAATATCAATAGACTTATGAGTGACAATGGCATAGATAAGCACTGCACGATCCCTTGTGACATCACTGATATGAGTGGAAGGGAGCAATCGTGCCGCTACAAAATGCAACCAAGCCTTGTACTCTGGTTTCATGGCGCTGCGTTTAAATGACACTGGCTCCCCATGTGATGTTTTCCATTGCGCTCCCTCAACACACAATGTCGATATAATCTCACGACAGTCTTGATGATCTCCCAAATATTGCTCGTATTCATCATGCTCGATATTTGGGGTCCCAAAAAATGCATTGATAGCCTGGCTGTGAAAAGGTACTCGTTTACCACGGACAAAAGCTATATGATCAACATGCTCGACCGCATTGGCATAAAATTCGCGAACTACAGGTACAACTGCGGCTTCAGGTTGAGTGGTAAATCTGAGCCAAGGTCTATCATAAAGCATGTCAAAAAGCGCCTGGTAAGGTAAGGGAGGAATATGAATTCCTCGTTCAGGAATTGGCACTTTGTTGATCAAGGACGTGTGATAGCGCTCCGAGGCTTCAGTAGAAACGAATTTCGATCTATCAAAAGACCCACTGGAACTTGCTTTGGATCTTTTTGGTGCCATTCCTAAAAAATTAATTCGCAAAATAAGTCCAAAAGAAAAGAATAAGAATAACTGCAAGTACTGTTGCACAATCATGTAAAGGTAAAGGTGCATTGACAACCTTCATTCCAAAAGTGCATTGACAACTCACTAAGATGCAAACAACATGCAGGGAGTCTTCGCATTATCATAGTTGACACAATGCACAGGCCAACATAAAAAGAGAAATAATTTTTGACCAATGTACGCATGCAAAAAGATCAACCATGGCATGAGTGGCACCAACAATTCCAGAATGTATTCCTACTGGCTAATCCAAACATCAACAGTTAACCACAATATTAAACTATAGGTTCCTTCACCAACCAAGCAGTTAACAATTAGAGTGGCAGCAAATAAGGTCCAGGAATGCATGGAATGAGTGAAACAAATTAAGCATTAATCATGAAAAATAACTACACGCAGAGCATAAAGTAATGAGAAATAAATCAATAGAAAAAAAATAAAAATATCCACCAACCTGCACAAAGGAAACATTAAATGGGCAAATAGGTTTTTTTTTTTTTTTTGTAGAGAGAGAGAGTGTGTGTGTGTGTGAGAGAAAGAGAGAGAAAGCTTACCTGGAGGGAGTAGTGAGGGTGGTGGGTGCAAGAGTAAAATATGACTCAACTAAAAAAACTAAGTAGAAAACTTGTGTAAAAAAAAACTTGAGTGAAAAGGAGAGAGAGAGAGAGAGAGAGAGAGAGAGAGAGAGAGAGAGAGAGAGAGAGTTGCAGAAAAAAATAATGGAGGGGGAAGGGGGATGAGCTGCAGAAAGAGAGAAGGAGTGAAAAGTTAAAAAAAAATAATGAAAAAAACAAAAATTTAAAGGGGTTAGGGCTGTGCCCTAACCCAAGGCCGCGGCGCTCAAATGGTGCGTTACCTGAAGCGTGGCTTCGGGTTTGAGCGCCGCGGCGCTCAATGCCTCTGGTTGTGCTGCTTTTAGTAGCAGATTTGAGGGCCGCGGCTCTCAATTTGAGGGCCGCGGCTCTGATGTCCCTTTTTTTTTTTTTTTTTAAATTTGAAAATTTTTTTTGAAATTTTTTTTTTTTGAAATTTTTTTTTTTGAAACCAATTTCCTGCAAAAGAAACATGAAAAATAAAAATTAGAATAAATAAAATAAAACTCATGAAATAAAATAAAGATGAAAATAAATAAATAAGGTTTAAGAACTTGGGTTGCCTCCCAAGAAGCGCTTCATTTATAGTCTTCGGCTGGACTGTAGCGGACTCTAGGTCGTGTCAAGCAAGTGAATTGAGGACTTTTGACGATTAATTTCGCCTCCCCAATAATGCTTCAATCTTTGTCCGTTGACCTTAAATTTTCGACCATCTGTCCCTTGAACTTCAATTGCTCCATGTGGAAATACCTCATTGATAATAAATGGACCAGACCACCTTGATTTGAGCTTTCCCGGGAATAGCTTCAGACGAGAGTTATACAGCAAAACTGATTGTCCCGGTTCAAAACTTCTGTCCACTATCTTCTTATCATGCCATTGCTTTGTTTTCTCTTTGTAGAGTTTGGCATTTTCATAAGCTTGAAGGCGAAATTCATCAAGTTCATTTAATTGCAACAACCTTTTCTCACCTGCTGCTTGTAAATCAAAGTTCAACTTCTTCACAGCCCAAAAAGCATTATGCTCAAGTTCCACCGGTAAGTGACATGCTTTGCCAAAGATCATCTTGTAAGGAGACATGCCAATCGGAGTCTTATAAGCCGTCCTATATGCCCACAATGCATCATCCAATCTTTTTGACCAATCTTTTCTTGTGGGACATACAGTTTTTTCCAAAATCCTCTTGATTTCTCTGTTTGATACCTCCGCTTGGCCACTGGTTTGAGGATGGTATGCAGTTGCAACCTTGTGTTTAACTCCATACTTCGCTAAAAGTGCATCAAAATACTTGTTGCAAAAGTGGCTTCCCTCATCACTAATGATTGCCCTCGGAGTGCCAAATCGAGTGAAAATATTTTTCTTCATGAAAGTGATCACCACCTTTGAATCATTATGTGGAAAAGCTGCCGCTTCAACCCACTTGGAGACATAATCTACAGCAAGCAAAATGTATTTGTTGTTGTTTGAAGATATGAAAGGACCCATGAAGTCAATACCCCATACATCAAAAATTTCAATCTCCATGATGTTGTTGAGAGGCATCTCATGTCGCCTTGAGATGTTGCCCACTCTTTGGCACCTGTCACAATGCAAAACAAAATTGTGAGCATCCTTAAATAATGTAGGCCAATACAAACCTGATTGGAGGACTTTAGCAGCAGTCCTTGTTCCTCCAAAGTGTCCTCCATAATCTGAAGAATGGCAGTGGTGAAGCACACTTTGAATTTCTTCTTCTGGAACACATTTTCTGAAAATCTGGTCTTTCCACTGCTTAAACAAGTAAGGCTCATCCCAAAAATAAAATTTGACATCATGCAAAAATTTCTTTTTCTGATGAAAATTTAACTCAGAGGGAATAATATTGCTTACCAAATAATTCACAAAATCAGCATACCAAGGAAGGGATTCCTTACCAACTTGAAGGATTTGTTCATCAGGAAAAGTCTCCTTGATTAAGGTGAAATCCTTACCTTGAGCTTCAATCTCCAATCGTGAGAGGTGGTCAGCCACTTGATTTTCTGTTCCTTTTCTGTCACGAATCTCGAGATCAAATTCTTGAAGCAAGAGAATCCACCTTATCAATCTTGGTTTCGCATCCTTCTTTGTAATCAAATATTTGATAGCTGAATGGTCAGTGTATACTATCACCTTTGTCCCCACAAGATAGGAGCGAAATTTGTCAAAAGCGAAAACTACAGCCAAGAGCTCCTTTTCTGTTGTGGTATAATTTTTCTGGGCATCATTCAAAGTTTTGCTAGCATAATAGATAGAATGAAAGACTCTATCCTTCCTTTGTCCCAAAACAGCTCCCACCGCATAATCACTCGCATCACACATTAGTTCAAAAGGGAGAGTCCAATCGGGACTAATTATAATAGGTGCAGATATTAATCTTTTCTTCAAATCATCAAAAGCAACAAGACACTCATTATCAAACTTAAATGGCACCTCTTTCTCCAATAAATTGCAAAGTGGTTTAGAAATTTTTGAAAAGTCTTTAATAAACCTTCTATAAAAACCAGCATGACCAAGAAAACTTCTAATACCTTTGACATTTATTGGAGGTGGTAGTTTTTCAATTGCTTCAATTTTTGCTTTATCTACCTCAATGCCCCTACTAGAGATCTTGTGCCCAAGGACGATACCTTCTCGTACCATGAAGTGACATTTCTCCCAATTGAGCACCAAATTTGTTTCTTCACATCTCTTGAGTACCCTAGCAAGATTCAAAAGACAATCATCAAAATTATTCCCAAAAACAGAAAAATCATCCATAAATACCTCCAAGCACTTTTCCACCATATATGTGAATATGGCCATCATACATCTCTGAAAGGTGGCGTGTGCATTACATAATCCAAATGGCATTCTTCTAAAAGCAAAGGTGCCATAAGGACATGTAAATGTAGTCTTCTCTTGATCTTCAGGAGCAATAGCAATTTGGTTGTAACCAGAATAACCATCAAGAAAACAATAATATTCCTTACCAGCCAAGCGGTCCAACATTTGATCAATGAATGGAAGAGGGAAGTGATCTTTCCTTGTAGCCTTGTTGAGCTTGCGGTAGTCCATGCACACTCTCCATCCAGTCACAGTTCTTGTTGGAATGAGCTCATTATTATCATTGGTGACCACAGTCATTCCTCCTTTCTTAGGAACACATTGAACTGGACTTACCCATGAACTATCAGAGATAGGATAAACTATTCCAGCATCCAACCACTTGATGATTTCCTTTTTAACTACTTCCTTCATGATAGGATTCAATCTTCTTTGTTGCTCAATGGTGGCTTTGTGATTTTCCTCAAGGAGAATTTTGTGCATGCAAATAGAAGGGCTAATTCCCTTTATATCAGCTATGGTCCACCCAATTGCTTTCTTGAATTCTCGAAGTGTCCTCAATAACTTCTCTTCCTGCATGTTAGTAAGAGCAGCAGAAATAATAACTGGAAGAGTAGATGATTTTCCAAGAAATGCATACCTCAAATGATTAGGTAGAGGTTTAAGTTCCAAAGTAGGTGGTTCCTCAATGGAAGGTTTAGAAGCTGGCACCAAAGAAGCTGAAACATCTAAAGACTCAAATTGATGATTAGTCTTAAGTCTTGAGTGAGCATTTAAAAAATTAGAATATTCAACAAACTCATCATCATCCCTGTTAGAATTAGCAATTAAACATGCTTCAAGAGGGTCGTTTGGATTTTCTTCTAAGAAAGCATCATGTGTAAACTTATTTACCACACTCACAGCAAAACAGTCTTCAGATGTTACAGGCAATTTTAGAGCTTTGAAAATATTAAATGTTACCTGTTGGTCTTGCACTCGCAAAGTGAGCTCACCTTTTTCCACATCAATCAAAGCTCTAGCAGTTGCCAAGAATGGCCTCCCAAGGATGATTGGAATTTGCCTATCTTCTTCCATGTCAAGAATTATAAAGTCAACTGGAAAAATAAATTTATCTACCTTGACAAGAACATCTTCAATGATTCCCCTTGGGTACACATAAGAACGATCAGCCAATTGCAAGGTAACAGAAGTGGGTTTGCATTCCCCCAAACCAAGTTTCTCAAAAATTGACCAAGGCATTAAATTGATACTTGCACCCAAATCACTCAAAGCTTTTGTAAAAAATAAATTACCAATAGTGCAAGGGATAGTGAAACTACCTGGATCTTTGAGTTTTGGTGGCAGTTTATTTTGGAGAATAGCACTGCACTCTTCTGTAAGGGAAACAGTTTCAAACTCACCTAGCTTTCTCTTTTTGGAGAGGATGTCCTTCAAGAACTTGACATAACTAGGCATTTGTTCCAAAGCTTCAGCAAAAGGAATATTTATGTGTAATTTCTTGAAGACATCGATGAATTTTTGAAACTGCTTTTCAAGCTTTTGCTTTCGGAGCCTTTGTGGAAAAGGCGGTGGAGGGTGAATGACTTGCGAGGTTCTTTCATCTTCAACCTTTACATCTTCTCGCTGTTCACTTAACTTCTCACTCTCACATAATCTTTCTTTCTCAACAAGTTCATGTTCAGGTTCTACTGCTTTTTCACTCACCCTTTCAATCTCTTTTCCACTCCTTAAAGTGATTGCTTGGCATTGTTCCTTACCTTTGGGGTTGATTTGTGTATCACTTGGTAAGGCACCTTGGGGTCTATTGTTGATGGAATTCGCAAGCTGCCCCAATTGGATCTCAAAATTTCTCAAGGAGGCTCCTTGACTTTGAATCAAAGCTCCTTGACTTTGAATTAAAGCATCATTCTTGGACATATATTGCAAGAGAAGTTCTTCCAAGTGGGATTTCTTTTCAGGAACTGGTGGTCTGACTTGTTGTTGGAAACCAGGAGGCATGATGGGTTTTGGATTGGAAGGCCCTGCATTGTTATTCCATGAAAAGTTAGGGTGGTTTCTCCAACCCGGATTATAGGTATTGGAGTAAGGATTATTCTGCTGTCTATTGAAGTTCCCCACAAACTGGACTGATTCAGAATTATATGGACATTGATCATGTGAATGGCCATCTCCACACATCTCGCAAACCACTGCTGAATTTTGAACTGCATGGACTCCCAGTGTGTCAATCTTTTTGGTCAATGCATCTACTTGTGAAGCTAATTGAGCAGTTAAGTTGCCAAGTGCATCAATTTCATAGGCTCCAACCACTTTTCTCGATCCCGACCTTTCTGAGGGCCATTGATAATTATTGGAAGCCATCTCTTCCAACAAGTTATAGGCATCTGCAGCATTCTTACTCATTAATGCCCCACCAGCAGCAGCATCAATTGTAGTTTTAATTGACCCAACCAGCCCATTGTAGAATGTCTGAACTTGCAACCAATCAGGAATCCCATGATGTGGACATCTTCTCAATAATTCCTTAAACCTTTCCCAAGCTTCATACAAGGACTCACCATCAAATTGTGTGAATGAGGTAATATCGTTCCTCATCTTTGCCGTCTTTGCAGGGGGGAAGAATTTTGCAAGAAACTTTTGAGCCAAGTCTTCCCATGTGGTGATAGACCCATTAGGTAGTGAATTAAGCCAGCTTTTTGCTTTATCCCTCAGAGAAAACGGAAACAGTCTCAATCTGATAGCATCGTCAGTTACTCCATTATATTTAAAAGTGTCGCAAATCTCCAAGAAATTTACCAAATGAGAATTAGGATCATCACTGGGTAACCCACCAAACTGGACTGAAGACTGAATCATCTGAATGTAAGCTGGTTTAATTTCAAAATTGTTGGCATTAATGGACGGTCTCCTAATACTTTGGTGCAAACCTTGCAATAGAGGAACAGCATAATCTCTCAGTGCTCTATTTGCTTCAGGAACCAGATTAATGGCATTATTGCCATCGTTATTATTATCCTCAGCCATTGTCTGATTTAAAGCTGCAACTTGTGAATTCTCCCTTCGACGCCTTCTGAAAGTTCTTTCTATCTCAGGATCAAAAGGAACAAGATTCAAGTTGTTTCTTCTTTGCATACAATGACCAACGATAACTGCAAGCAAACAAAAACAAATATTAAAAACAAGAAAAATAAAATTTGAAATAAGACTAAATTGCTTGGTATTAGTATTAATAAAAATTCTAGAAACAATTCCCCGGCAACGGCGCCAAAAACTTGTTAGTTAAAAATCCACTACGCAAGTATACGTATCGAATAGACAGTATATCAGCAAGTAGAGTATCGATCCCACGGAGAATTGATCTAAAACTTTACTAATTACTAAAATTAAAACAATTTAATTTTATCCAAATAATTCAAATTAATTAATTAATTAAAACTAATAAACTAGAATTTAAAATAATAAGAAAAATCAAAACAATAACAACTGGAGTAAATATCAAATTAAACAAGCCTAGGATTACAATATCCCTCACACTTCATCTAAATTTTACTTCTCCTCCTTAACTTATTTCAATGGGTTGAATTGCTAACCTAGAGTCCTAAATTATTTATAAGGGTCTCCCGACTCGTCTTATAAAAATATCTATTTTAACCAAAACACTATATCCCTATGTGAATTGAAATTAAAACAGACTCATTAAGTTCAGGCTCTAATCTGGCTACATATGGCCTATAGGTATATCCCTATCCTATACGCAAATCAATTGAATTGATCATATGCTATCCCAATTTTAGTCTACTCTAAACTCCCTCTCCCAAGTTTGTTTAGGTTCCTAAATCAGTTTAATTGGTGGCCAAGCAATCAAAAGCATTAAGAACAAATTGGAATAAACAATTCAATTCCCATTGAAAATAAGCAAGAAAGAGATTAAAAACTTAGACTACATGTGAGTTCAACTGTAATCCTAGAAAAAGAAAATTAGCTACTCATAATTGCAAAATCAAATAACATTGTATAAAGTTCAACCATTGAAAATAACAAGAAGAATAAAAGCTAAAGAAGAAAACAAAATAATTGCAGCTCTGATCTCCGGGTTTCTGCTTCAACTTCTAGCTTCTTGAATCTCCCCAAAGGTTCTCTCTTTTTTAGGTCTCCAAATATCCTATATATACTAACAAACTTAACCTAGATTTCTCCAAGTTGACCTAGGGTTTAATTGGGCTTAAAACATAATGAGAGGCCCAAAAAATCACTTAACAATCTTTACAAATTTCCTTTCCCGGTACAGGACGTCCAGCAACATTCCGATGCGATTTTCTCCATCTTCGAGGCAGAACTGGGCAAAGTAATCTTCATGAAAGTTGTAGCTCTATCTCTTATCTTTCCAATGGTCCAAGAATCGCAGCAATTGGAGTTCTGTAGCTCGAGATATGGCTAAAACACTGAAGTATATGCAAACAGATTTTTGGATCTTTCAGCACCTTACTTTCCAAAATTAAACCCAATGACTTTAGGTCCTACCAAAAATATAAAAACTAATAAATATTAACCAAATTAAAGGAAATAACATAAAATTAAATAACTTACTTAAAAACAAACTAAATATAAAAATAACTAAAAATTAAGTAAATTACAATTAAAAACTAAGGACTTAGCTAAAATTTAATAACAAAATTTGAATAAAATAACTCTATAAAATAGAATTATCACATATCAAGACCTCGCAAGGCTTTCGTACCAGTCTTTCCAACCCCCCTGTGAGTTTCTATTTATTAATTTCATACTTTAAAACACTTCGTCCCTTTTCGGACCATAACAGGGAAAAAGACAAAAATTTCTACACAGGGGCGTTTCGGTCATTTTTCGTCGAAAATTTCAAAATTTGGAAAAATTGTTACTTACGCATAAAGAATTCATAATTTACAGTCGAAATTGAAATCGAATATCTAAAACATGAAATTTGAGTGAAATTGCATTTAATGGAATAAAATAATAATATTTCATAAAATATAATATTTTCTTATAAAACAATTTTTATATAGATATCCGAATATAATTTTTACAGCGTAAAAGCAAAATATATTATTACATATGGTAATACAGATAACTGAAGTATAAAATTTAATTTACAATGCTACGTGGGCCCAAAATAGAGAAATATAGACTAGGAGATAAACCTGTGCACAGAAGGTTATCTCTTTAAACCTTTTTCTCGACAAAATCCTCTATCTACAACTGTCTGTGAGCCTGAAATGGGGAAATTGAGGGGTGAGTTTTACAACCCAGTGAGTCAGATAAATACCATCCACGACATCTAAAGTCGAGTAGATGGAGACAATTTATATATAAAAAGGCCATATCACCAAGAAATTTATAATACCCAGTTTCGTAAAATTATGCTAAATAATTGCATTAATTCAAACACAAGGCTTATGATTTATTTATAAAATCAGGCTTTGACCAAATTTTATACTCGTGAACACTTGATCAGAGTGTTCCATCGAGTACGCCAAGGCTGTTACAATTTATATTGTAATTGAAAAATATAGCCGTTCCTTGGCGTTGGTCGAATTCACTCTCACGTTGGGTTAGACATGGAATGAATTCTCTGTGTATCTCGGGAGTTATCCTACGCGCCTCTCTAACCGAGATTATATGATTCTTGAGTTTACCGTGCTCCTCCTAAAGGCAGTCCACGGAAACCCGCCACTGCAGCGACTCATCAACCCACCAATCGATAATAATTCATGGCATAACAAGGCAATTTTCATACAAACCAACCTACACGGCAAACAGCAATTCATGCAAATTTTAATACAATAAACCAGCCAAGCATGCTCACCAAGATCATAAGCCACATTTCAATTTTTAATACATAAACGAAATTTCATGCCGGTCTCCACATACTCAGTGTTAAAAATCCATTTTTCGATTTAAAAATCATTTATGAAATTCAATTTATTTTTCATAACACATAACCAAATAAAACTACTTCAGATATTGAAAACGGTAATTTATCCACTCACCTTGTCACAGGAGTGCCCGATACTCCCGTTTTTAATTTCACTACACCGTTTTTCTCCGGTGTCTGGGGGACCCACCACCTAGGCGATACGTGTGACACAAATTTCAATAAATTGTGTCAATTTCTCATAATCAATTTCAGGCTCTACGTGATGCATGAACTGAGCTAAAAATGATTCGGACAGTCGTTTATTCACGTTGTCCGACCGACTCGCCTATACGCGTCTAAATTGCTAAAATCCTTATTTTAATTCCGATTTGACCCGTTTTAGTTTCTAATTGTTCGATTACATTCCAATTACTCAATGACAGCAACTACGGGTCAATTTACCAGTCCTAGACTGAAAATTACGATTTTACCCCTAACGGGTAAAAATTCAATTTTTTTTCTCCGAAAATTCTCATTAATTTCCTATATCCATAATTCACCATAATTCATTAAAATACCTCAATTATATCCAATTGGACTTAATGTCCCTCAGTGTGATACAAAATTTCAGTCCCGGACTGAAATTACGAAAATACCCCTAGTGGGTAAAAATTTCAGTTTTTGTTCTAAAAATTCTCATAATTTTTCTACACCATTAATTCATCATAATTCCTATAAATACCATGAAATCTCATTACTTTCAGCACAGATTTCTCTCCTGGAAATTTCAGTATAATCGGTTTTAAATGGAAAAAATCCTATTCCTTGCTTATTTTTACCATTTTTCATTTCTACCTAACTAACAACAACTAATTAACTTAAAATCTAATTAAATCAAACTCAAAAATCCCTCCCTTAGGTTCAGCCAGCATAGGGTTCATTGTGCAAGCTCATGTTTAAAGCATGGAAAATAAAAAAGAACATATGGGTAGTGTAGATCAAGAAGAAATTTAAAGAAATTTTACCTTTTTCCTTGTGAATTGTTTGAATCTCTACACTTTCCCTTTGATTTCTACTTAGGGTTCTTAGTTCTTCTTCCTTTCTCTATTCTTGTTGCCTTAGCCGAATTTTACAATGCTTTGGCTGATATTTTATGGCTTTTATTACTTAAATAATAAAATAATCTATTTTTACACATGTTTTGGTACTATTCAATATTTTATTATTATTTTTTTTTTCTTTTTGAATTCTTTTCAGCCCAAAAATTTCAGCCTTATCCTCTGAATTTCCAGAAGCTTCTAGAAGAAATTTTAATAATTTTTATAGTGTAATTTTATGAAATTACACTTTTGCCCCCGAAAAGTGTAAAATTACATTTTTGCCCCAAAAATTGAAAAATTGCCACAAGGCATATTTTTCAGTCCTCAAACTCATACCACACTCCAATTTGTCAAATTTGATCTAAATCCTCTCGAAAAATTAAATTTGGCCTTCCGGTGGCAAAATTACGATTTTGCCCTTACACTCCAGAAATCACCGAAATTTCTTCTTTTCCCACTTTTCAACCTCAAATAACATTTCAATTGATTAATATGATCAATCTCAATCAAATGGAATCAAAAATCTTTTTTTAGAAATTCCAAATTCGTCCTTTAATGGCAAAATTACTATTTTGCCCTTGTGTCTCAAAAATACCGAGAATTGCACTTTTTCACTGCTAAACTTCACTTTATGTTCCAAACATCATTTTATATTCCATATAATCATTCTTGGTCATTAAAATCAAAATCTTTATTAAAAATTCCCATTTGGTCCTGAAATTGAAAAATGACCGTTTTGTCCTTAATCGGTCAATTTTTCCGATTAACTTCAAACTGAACCTCGAACTCCAAATCACTGTTTTAAATAACTCTGTGGGTTTTAGTTTTCTCAAATTCATCCTCAATTCTTTGTTTAAACTGGTTCAAGACTTATTTAACTTAATCATACCCTTAGGGGCAATATTGTCATTTAACTTGTTTCCCGGGGCAGTTCAATATACAAACATGCTATCCATTGCATGTGAATGACATATCACAGATAAATTAGGGTCGGGTATTACAACAAGAGTGCCCGATACTCCCGTTTTTTTAGTCCACTACATTGTTTTTCTCCGATGTCCGAGGGACCCACCACCTAGGCGATACGCGTGACACGAATTTCAATAAATTGTGTCAATTTCTCATAATCAATTTCAGGCTCTATATGATGCATGAAATGAGCTAAAAATGGTCCGGACAGTCGTTTATTCACAGTGTTCGACCGACTCACCTACACGCGTCTAAATTGCTAAAATCTCCAATTTAACTCCCATTGGACCTGTTTCAGTTTCTAATTGTTCAATTATATTCCAATTATCCAATGGTAACAACTACTGGTCAATTTACCAGTTTGAGAATGCAAAATTATAATTTTACCCCTAGTGGGTAAAAATTTCAAATTTTATTCTAAAAATTCCTAATTAATTCCTACTTTTACTATTCATCAAATTTACCTAAAATGCCATTCAACCATATCAATTTGCTGCATTTCCAGCAGTCAAAAAGTCTCCAAATATTCAGCTAAATTGGGTTTCTAACATAAAAAAATTTGATTTCTTGAAATCTATCACTATAATTCACTATTACCTAACTAATAACACCTATTTAACTTAAAAATCACCATATTCAAGCATCAAATCCACCCAAAAATCCAGCTATCAAGGTGCAGCAATACCCATATTTTATTTGTGCATGAAAATGGAAAAAGAAAGCTAAGGAAATGAAAATCACAAGGAAAAATCAAGAAATTCATCTTTTTCAAGCTTGTTTCCTTAATTTCTCTTAATTTCTCCTTCAAAATCAGCAAGGTTTCATGGCTTTTCTCTTTGTTCTGGTTCTAACCGAAATTACCTATGGCTTTTGGCTGATTTTTTTTTGGCTTTAATCACTTAATAATTAAATATTCAATTTTTCACATGTTTATTTGCCTTTTCCATTATTTTATTATTATTTATTTTCTTTTTGAATTTATTTTCAGCCCAAATTTCTAGCCCTTATCCTCTGATTTTCCTGGAGCTTCTAGAAGAAATTTCAATGATTTTTATAGTGTAATTTTATAAAATTACACTTTTGCCCCTGAAAAAGTACAAAATTACATTTTTGCCCCAAAAATTGAAAAATTACCACAAGGCATATTTTTCAGTCCTCAAATTCCTACCACACTCCAATTTGTCAAATTTGATCTGAATTCTCTCGAAAATTAAATTTGACCTTCCGATGGTAAAATTACGCTTTTGCCCTTATTCTCCAAAATGTACCAGAATTGCATTTCCTTTCCACTTTTCAACCTCAAATTATGTTTTAATTAGTCTAAATAATCAATATACATCAAATGGGACCAAAATCCTTTTTAAAAATTTTCATTTTGACCTTTAGTGGTAAAATTACTATTTTACCCTTGTGTCTCAAAAATATCGAGAATTGTACTTTTTCACTGCTAAACTTCATTTTATGTTCCAAAAATTATATTATATTTCATATAATCATTCTTGGTCATTAAAATTAAAATCTTTGTTACAATTCTCCATTTTGTCCTAAAATTGAAAAATGACCGTTTTGTCCCAATTGGTCAATTTTTCTGATTAACCCCAAACTGAACCTCGAACTCCGAATCACTGTTTTAAATCACTCCGTGGGTTTTAGTTTTCTCAAATTCATCCTCAATTCTCTGTTTAAACTGGTTCGAGACTTATTTAACTTAACCATACCCTTAGGGGCAATATTGTCATTTAACTTGTTTCTCGGGACAATTCAATATACAAATATACTGTCCAAAGCATGTGAATGACCTGTCACAGATAAATTAGGATCAGGTGTTACATCTTGGATCCAACAATATGAATATCTCATTTTTTTTTCAATAAAATAAGATATATACAATAAGAAATTTGCAAGTTATCATAAAAGAATATTAAATATAGAATTAAAACACATAATAAGAACATATCATTTAAATATAATGAAAACATATTAAAACATCTTTATAATATAGTTAGACTAAAATATACCAATTACTATTAAATTCATTCTCCGATATTCCTACTACCAATGAATGATCAATTCTTTTTTCAGGATAAAAAAAATCAACAATGGATATTTCCGTTAACAATCATATAATCAATTCCTTTTTCAGGATAGACAAATATCTTGATGTGCTATATCAACTTGGCTATGATTAAAATCATCACAAAATGTTTTAATTTTTAGTGATACTTGATAAAATTTATGATGTACAACAGATACGTAACCAATGGTCTTTCATGCCACATCAATAACAACATGTTTTTTATATTCCTTTTACTCTTTTAATTATTTATCCACTTTTTATGGGTTACAAGTCTTTATCCACTTCTTGATGGATATCCACTTCTGGTGGGTTAGTGGGTTAAGATATCCTTCTACTTTATTCATCTACTTGTGGTAGGTTACAAGTATACATCCACTTTTGGTGGGTGATCCACATATGATGGGTGATCCACATATGATGGGTTATCCACTTCTAGTGGATTATCCATTTTTTTTAATAGGTTACGGCATTCATCTACTTTTGGTGGTAAATTATCCATCTACTTCTGGTGGCAAAATTATCCTTAGATTCTGATAATAAAATTATCTATCCACTTCTAGTGATAAAAAATTATTTATCCATGATCATAATTATTAAATGATGTGGCATTCACTTCAGGGAATAGATAAATTCATGACCATGACCATAATTATCAAATGATGTCACATTCACTTCAGGGAATGAACATTTATAATTTTTATTAGTAGCTCGTTTGTCATATTCACTTCAGGAAATGGACATTCATGACTTTTCATTAATAGCTATATAATAGTTAATTCACTTTCCAATCGAGTGACAAAATATATACTACGTGATAGTAATATTCATATTAAAGTTGATTTTAAGAGAATGAAAATACTAAAGAGATATCAAGTCACTTACTTGATTTTTTAAAATCAGAAATCAAAACCTAATCATTGAAATCCTTTTGAAGCTTGAAGATGATGAAAACATTATAATTCTAGAACATGAGAGATCAGAGAATCGTACTGATAACGTGTTATGAAATAAATCTAAAAAGGCGAATAAAGATAATTGGAAAGAATAATTAAAGAGAAGAAAGAAAGTATTAAGGGGGGAGAAAAGAGATCTTATTGAAGTGTGTATTTACAAATGAACTGAGGGGACCTATTTATAGGCAAATAACCTCTTATCTTGATAGAATTTACAAGATGAAGATAACACTTAGGGATTAGATTGATTAAATCCTAATCCAATCTAATTTACATCTAATCTAGATATAGATAGAGTAAATGGATATTCACAAAATATTCATAACATATATAAAAATTTTTAAAAATTTTTGGGGGGCCATGCAAAGGGACGCTTCGCCCCTAGATAGAAAGTGGAGGGAGGAGAAGGCAAAGGGGGATTTAACAATAGGCGGCGACGTGAATGATGGCAAAAAGAGCAAAGGTAGATATCTTTTCCTTTTGTGATCCTTAATTTTCAAAAAAAGATATCGTTGATGTTTAAAGAATCTTACATCTTGCTTTAGAAAAGGGAAATTTTTTAAAGAGAATTGAGATTAGGATTTTAATTATGGGAAAAGATAAACAATTAAAGAACTTGGGTTCAGGGTTTCAAAGAAATTGGAGCTTTTTGAGATTTGAATATTGAAAGATTTTGACTCAACATTTTTTTACTACATTTCATGAGATTTCAAATTTAAGAGAAAGAGAGACAAGAGACAATAAGATGCGAGTTTTAATTAAAACAAAAAAACATAAAAAGTATTAATTTTTGCAATAGTTGAAAAATAAAAAATCATCTAAATTTTAAAAGTTCAAATATTGTGACAAATTCTTTAAATGCAAAATGAAAGTGCAGCTAAAATAGTGTAGTTAAAATCCATTTATGTTGTAGTGAATTTTTAGCTTGAAAATATAAATGTAAATGATTAATTTTCACTTAAAGTTGTTTATTTTGTCTAAATTGACTTATTATAGTAATTCTCACATATTTACGTTAATATTTAACCATACTTATTTCAACTTTATAATTTTTTACATTCATTCTTATAAATTCATGTCAAGATTTTTACATGATTAATTTTCACTATAATTTATTTTTGGGACAATTTAAAAAATAGCCGTCAAAGATAAGATATTTTCAAAAATAACCATCTTTATAATTTTCACTATTTTTAATCAAGTTTGACAAAATTATTCTTAATGAAACCTCATCATATTCAAGTTTACATGATGTTACAAGCCATGCGCATGATTTACATGCTATATTGAAAAAATATTGTTACACGTCATGTATAAAAAATATGTTATATGTCATGGTTAAAAAAGGTTGTTACATGTTATATTAAAAAAAATATTATTGTTACACCCCATGTACAAAAACATGTTACAAGCTATGTTGAAAAAAATTTAAAAAAATATTATTGTTACACGCCATGTTCAAAAAAGTTTTGTTACACTTTAGTGCCTAAAATGTTGTTATTACTTGTAAACTAAAACTTCAAATCCTCTTAACTCTTGTCATTTCTTTTTGTTTTTTTTTTTTTTGATGATTTGGCACCGTTTAAAGTATTTCTAACATATTTTTATAAATTAAAACACAATTTTTCTTATCTAAAACACATGTTTTTCCTAAAAATTGAAAAAAAAAATTTCCTTTGAAATCATAAGTTTATAAATTTTAAATTCTTGAGTTTATTGGTATCTATGGTCCGAAGTGATCTAATTAAAAATTATTTTAAACATTTGTGATTATTTCTACCATTTTAGTTTCATCTAAAACACCTCAAAATCAAAATTCTCCAAATGGCCACCCACCTCAAGCACATCAAAACTATTGTTTGGCATTTTAAAAGTACGAAAGAGAGAAATCGAGAGCACAATAGACAAATGCTGAAAGAAAAAATTGATAAAATTAGAGAGAGCTAGATGGTGAGAGAGGGAAATCGGAAGTACAGATGGATATGGGGAAATTGTGATAAATAGTTTAATTTATTTGAAATAGTTTTTGTCAAGTCATGGCTAGATATAGCAAAAAACAGTTAATTTTATTTTGGATGTTATTTTTGAAATCAAGTTAACAAGATGGTCATTTCTCATAATTTTTTTTATTTTTATCCTTATTATTATTCATTTATAAAGTACAATTTGTAAAAGGTTAAATATTTTTTTTCTTAAGAATGTAAATATAAATGATTAGTTTTCACTTAAAGTATGTTTAATTTGTTTAAATAGACTTGCTACGGTAACTCTTATACATTTACATAAATATTTTAAAAATATATATTTCAATGTTAAAGTTTTTTTCGTTTATTCTTATAAATTTACGTCAAAATTTTTAAATGAATAATTTTCATTTCAAATGTTTTTATTTTTGTTATTATACATTTATAAATTAACATTTGTTAATGGTTAAATTTTTTTGCTGCAAAAATAAAAATGTAAATAATTAATTTTTCCTAAAAATATATTTGTTTTGTCTACTATGACTACAATAACTCTCATACATTTAGGTTAATATTTTAATAATACTTATTTTAATTTTAAAAATCTTAAAAAACTAATTCTCACTATAAGTGTTTTTATTCTTATTATTTATTATTTATACATTTGCATTTTTGAAGAGATTTGATAAATTTCATTGCGGAATTTCAATAAGGTAAACAAGACAAAATTGTCAATAAAAAGGAAAGAAGTTTCATCGACAATCTAAGGTTTACACTGAAACCCAACAAAAAAAGAATAAAAGGAACCACAAAAGGAGAGTCGAATGGAGTCGAGGAGAGTCTCTTTTTCACTTCATTTTAATTTCAATTTACTAATAACTGGATCTTTTGGTTTACCGATTTTACATTTGCTTAATGATCAATGACTGATTAAATATTGTCTATCTCACGGTTTATATTTAATGACCTTACAGTAAGGTCAAAATTTATGACCTTACGGTAGAACTTGCCGAGGATTTTAAACTTTTATACTTTGAAAAGTAAGTATATTGACTCAAAATCTGCTCCACGTTAAAAACAACAATGCATCTCAAAACACATGTAGACATAACAATCCAACGCCTTTGCATGGTACAACCCAGCCAACAAGACTAAACAATGGTAAAAATTTTGTAGCAATCAAAAACTATACAACTGACAAATGCCCTCTACACAATCATCAAAAACTATAATGATCAGCATATTCTGAGCTAGGGACAAGTAAAATCAGACCAAACTAATTATCTACCCAAATCAAATGCAATTTGAATAAAACAATTCGGTTTAATTGATCAATTGAGTCAATTGGTCCTATTGCTTTTTTATTTGGTTCTTGATTTTAAAATTTTTGAACCAAATTAACTCAAAAACCAAGATAATTTATTATATATATTAATATATATAATATTAGATATGTTATTATTAAATTTATATAAAATATAATATACATATAATATTTTCACTTCTTCGTTTTTATTTTTTCAATTCTTATTTCTTTCTTATTTAATATTATTTCTTTTAATTCCTTTTTGTTTATACATTTTAGAGATGTCAAAGATTGGGATTGTAGATTTCATTTCCACTGTTGATGACTGATGCGTGAAGAGGTTAGAAATGTATTCTTCAGACTTCAATTGAGGTAAATGTTAAATTTGATAACTTTTTACATAATTTTTCATTTTGAATCTTCTTTTACTTTGTTATTAAAAAAATTTATACTAATTATATTTTTTTATCTTCTTTTGATTGTTAGATAGCCTATGTGAGTGAATGTGATGGTTAATGGTTTTGTATTAGATAGTTTTATTTTGTGGATGTTAATTTTATTATTTTTGATTTTTTATTATGTTGAATCTTGAATGTTAATTTGATGGTTTATGTAAAAAGACCTAGTTATGTAAGTGAAGGAACAAATGTTATGTTTTCTTTTTATTATTATTATTATTTTATGTTTAGATTATTTGTATATTTTTTAATTATGGATGAAGTTTATAAGTATTAATATTTTAATTTGTAAAAAAAAAGTGATAAAATATTGAATTTGTGAGCACATTGCACCAACTCGCTGACATATTTACAAAACCCCTTAGTGAAGATAGATTCTGTGAAATTAGAAGGAATCTAGGAATGTGTTGTTTGGAAGAATCATAGGAAGAAGTCTGAACCAAATAGAGGAAAACAGAAGAAACTTAGTCGACTAATGTATGAAACTCAGTCAACTAAGAGCATTCTGTTTTATTGGATCAAAAGAATAGATAGCTGAATAATATAGGACTAAACTAAGGAAATTTTGTGCCTACTAGGTGACAAAATGAAAGGGGGAAACCTGATGCAGTAAATAGTAAAAATATGAGAGGGAGTTTTGAAATTTGAAAAAATAAGGCATTAGTTAAGGGGGAGACAGACGGTTCCCTAAGTTAGAAACTGCCATTCACTTCCTAATCTTCTGAAAACTGACTCCCTCATCTCTATCAGTCTTAGTTGCTTCTCTCCATCTTATAAAATCAACTGAGAACCCTATTTCTGACACCTCTTGGAACCCTAAGTGAAAAACATCTTTAGAAATTACAATGGCCAAGTCGACCCTTCTGAAGGATTTACTAGCAAAGAAAAAGGGGAAGAGTCCAGCAGAAGAAAACCCTGAAACTGAGCACTCAAGAAAGAAACATAAAAGGGCATCGAGTTCTGCAACAAAGAAGACTAAGAAAAGGTCCAAGAAGAAGAAACAAAAAGAAAAGAAGAAGAAGACAGAGAAACTGGGAAAGAAGAGCAAAAAAGAAAAAGGTACTTCATCTGCTTCTTCTTTAAAATATAGGAACAAAATTCATGAAGAGAGATTTAAGAAAATCGAAAATGCCCCCATTACATGTGGGAAGTATATTGATTGGGAGAGTTTCAGTGAAACTCCTGAATTGCAAACGAGCCTGACAGATTATTTTAATGAACTAAGTATCAAGGAGTTTAACTCTTTCAAGGACAGAGCATATAGTGCTAGTTTAGTTAAAGAATTCTATTCTAGCATTGCATTTAGTGAAAGAGAGCTTGATGATTCAGATGAGTATTCTGAAGAAAATCTTAATGTCTTTCTTAATGGAAAAAAATTCCTAGTTATTGCCTCAGACTTAAGTAACCTGCTAGGAATTAAAGGTGAGAATGGAGAATATGAGATATCTGACAAGTATAATCCTGCTTCTGTGTGGAAAATTGTCATCGAGAAGAAGGAAAAATTCTCTTCCAAGAGCAATGCAGGACTGATCATTAGTCCACAGTTTAGAATCATGCATTACTTTGTTGCTGCAAATCTGCATGGGAGAAGTGATAGCTTAAGCTACGTCAGCCTTCAAGACCTTTGGCTGATGGAGCATGCATTCACTGGTGAAGTTCTGAACCTTGGACGGTTCATGATTGAAAGAATGTGGGCAGCATGCAAACTGGAAAAGATTTATTTGACCTATGGGAATGTGATCACATCCCTTATTAAAAAGAAAGGAGTATGGGCAAAGAGGTATGATATGGATATGGTCAAGAGTAGAGACCAACCAATTTACCTGGGAAGTTTGATCAAAATGGGATACAAAGTGTATGGGGACACCTTCAGCAAGACCTCTAAGATCACCTCAGTTCAAACTCAACCAGAGGCAGCTCCCACACAACCAGAAATAACAGCTCCTCCATTCTCCAATGAAGTAATGTTCAACCTGTTGATGAGAATAGATGCTAAGTTCACCGATCAGGGAGCCAGGCTTGCTAAAATTGAAGAAAGAATGAATGAAATTGAAACCAGCCTAAAAGCCAAATCTGAAATGCCACTGGGACCTGCTAATGTTGACTCCTCTGCTACTGAGAGCATGGCACCAGAAGGATAAGGTGTTGAAGGATCAACACTGCAACTAAAAGGTTCTAAATTCCAAAATGCAAGCCCTGAATTTCAAGCTGAAGGATCAGCCTATCAGAGTACAAGCCCTGGTCATCATGACATTGAACCAGATCCTAAAGAACTACACCAAACCACCTCAACAAGAAAGGAAACAT
Organism: Theobroma grandiflorum; assembly: GCA_036013995.1. NCBI lineage: Eukaryota > Viridiplantae > Streptophyta > Magnoliopsida > Malvales > Malvaceae > Theobroma > Theobroma grandiflorum. The sequence continues at coordinate 11,142,896 of CP142130.1, read as the reverse complement.
CTGATCAAGGGATTGAGGTAGTTGGTTCACCTCTTGGTTCTCCTAAGCACCAGCCTCTATCTCAACTTGAACATGATGCATCCCCTCCACATTCTGAAGAAGTACCTGTCATGGGACTTTTCTATGAAATGGTCAGAGAAGAGAGGAAGAAAGGAAAAGCAAAAGCAAAAGACACAGCTCCTACATCAAAGCCTCAACCACTTGCCATGAAACAGAAGAAGACAACAAGAAAATCAGTTCCTCCAAGAACAAGGAAGTCTTCAAGATTGGCAGAAAAGGCAAAGTCACATCCTGCAAGCATTCCTCAAGCTCTAATTGAAGTCTCTGATTAGGCAACTCTAGAAAAAACTACAAGAACATCTTCTCAGCAGACTCTAGAAGCAACTTCTCAACCCCCTCTGAGACCACCTTCTCCTTTTCCCTTAAATCTTTGGTGGGAACAGACTATGTCCTTTGAGTCTACACCATTTCCATATGAGAACTAATACCTCAACCCCCTTCCTGATGATGACAAAAAGGGGGAGTAGTATTTACAAGAAAAACAAAAAAACTGAGGGTAGAAGTACGGACCTTTAGGGAGAATATCAAGAAAAACAAAAAATCCTGAAGGTAAAGGTACCAGACTTCTAAGGCAGATAGGTAGCAAAAACATGATTATGGGTATTTCTGGAACAATTTTTTTGGTTACTGTTTTGTTGGATATCAATGCCACAATGGCATTCAAACAATGCTTTTAATTTTAGCTGACTTTATGAATGTCTTGAATATGCTTGCTGATAGTTGCTTAAAGTGCTTGAACTCTGAAAATGATGTTTGTGGCAATATGAAGCATGGTTGGAAACTTATCTGATGACACTGTGCAAAACTGCTATAATGTTATGATATTGTGCTGATATTGAGTTATTATGTTGTTAATTCTTTTTTGAGACAATAATGCAAAGTAAAATATGTGCTTGAGTACTTATGGATGATGATTTATGAAGAGCTTGCTGGAAAAATGATGGTTTGAATGAAATCTGGAGCTAACATGATGAAATCTAGAAATTACAAGCAATTGACAAATATCTGCAAAAGTAGAAAATCTGGTGAAATCTGTCAACATGTCATTTGCTCTAAAATCTGCATATGTGAACAGCTTCTGATAAGAGCAAGTACGTACAATGTCACTAGGAATGTAACCAAGATAAAAACTTGCTGAAAAAATGAAAGATATGCACACACTTAGGGAGAGCGTGAACTTAGGGGGAGCAATCCTCATTCTCTGCAGAAACTGAAAAAGGAACTGAATAGACACCATGTTGTTAATCAAGGCATGTTTTGTCATTATCAAAAAGGGGGAGATTGTTGGCTCCATTAGTTTTTGATGATAATAAAACATTCCCACGTCATTTGTGTCTAATACTTCTAACCAAGTGTGTAGGGCAAATGATCACAAATAAGACGATGTGACAATCTTCCTATTGAACATCTAAAGATAAGATTTAGATAAAGAACAAGGAAGATCAGTATTGATGAAGCTCTCTGGTGAACCAAGGAAGGTCATTGGTCGAATAAAAGTTGAAATGGAAAAAGTGTAAGGGTAAAGCTTGGGGAGAAACAGAATCAAGTTAGTCGACCAAGATAATGGGGTTAGTCGACTAAGTGATCACTGGAATCGGCATCTAAAATAGAACCAACTTAGTCGACCACAGGAAAAATCTTAGTCGACTAAGTGCTCTCTGTCTGCTTCATCCGCCAGGCCACTACAAGACAAGAAAATGGCTAAAACCTTCCCCAAACTGTTTCTAACTGTCATAAACGTCCCAACAACCATCAAACCAGCTTCTCCAACTATAAAAGGATCTTCAAATGCAAAAGAAAAGACTTTTGGCTTCATACAAAAAGATGCCATCATATTCAAGCCAAAGAGAGTAGAAAACATGAAAATCCTTTGTACTCTTCATTGAACCTCAACGCCTATTCTTTGTATCTATGTTCAGCACTTCAACTTGTACCATATAGATCAATCGTGTGATCACTAGGTACTTTCCTTCTTCTATCTTTGTATTCTTAGAGTGAGTGTTTCACTCTAAGTGTTTGCATCAAGCAAGGTTTGCTTGGATGCTTGTAGGTTCCAACTTAGCCTTGAAAAGTTAGGGTTGGGTTCTAGTTTAGGCCGTGAAAAACTAGAGTTAAAGGTTGTGGTTGAGCCTTGGAAAACCACATTGGGTTTTAGTTTAGCCCGGGAAAAACTAGTGATAGGTTGTGGTTGAGCCTTGGAAAGCCACATTGGGTTTTAGTTGATCCCGTGAAAAACTAGTGTAAAGGTTGTGGCTAAGCCTTGGAAAAGCCATTGTAAAAGCTTGGTGGAAGCTTGTGAATTCCATTGTCTAGTGTTTGATTTGAAAATCCTTGGTTGGATAATCAAGGTAGTGGATGTAGGTCTTGGCCGAACCAATATAAATACCTTGTCACTTATTTTCATTTCCTTATCTTCCTTAATTTTAGACCAAGTCTCAATCCCACCAAAAAGAGCTGAGATAATGCTATTCACTCCCCCCCCTCTAGCACCTATATTTGGGACCAACAATCATATGCTATCCCAATTTTAATCTACATTAAACTCTCTTTCTCAAGTTTTTTTGGGTTTCTAAATCAATTTAATTAGTGGCCAGGCAATTAAAAGTATTAAGAACAAGTTGGAATAAACAATTCAATTCCCATTGAAAATAAGTAAGAAAGAGATTAAAAACTTAGACTATATGTGAGTTCAATTGCAATCCTAGAAAAAGAAAATTAGCTACTCATAATTGCAAAAACAAATAACATTGTATAAAATTTAACCATTGAGAGTAACAAGAAAATAAAAGCCAAGGAAGAAAACAAAACAATATTCACCGACTTAATCTCCAAATTTCAGCCTCGACTTCTAATTTCTTGAATCTCTCAAAAATTCTCTTTAATAGTCTTAAAATATCCTATATATACTAACAAACTTAACCTAAACTTCTCAAGTTGACCTAGGGTTTAATTGGGCTTAAAAACATAATGAGATGCCCAAAAATCACTTGTTAGTCTTTACAAACTGTTATTCCCGGCACAGTACATCTAGCAACTTTCTGACGTAATTTTCTCCATCTTTGAGGTAGAACTGGGCAAAGTGATCTTCACAAAAGTTGTATGTTTGTCTCTTAACTTTCCAATGGTTAAAAAGTCGTAGCAATTGGAGTTCTGTAGCTTGAGATATGACTAAGACACTAAAGTATATGCAAGCAGACTTATGGGTCTTTCAACACTTTACTTTTCAAAATTAAGCCCAATTACTTTAGTTCCTACCAAAAATATAAAATCTAATAAATATTAACCAAATTAAAAGAAATATATAAAATTAAAATAACTCACTTAAAAATAAACTAAATATAAAAAAACTAAAAATTAAGTAAATTATAATTAAAAATTGAGGACTTCGCTAATATATAATAACAAAATTGGAATAAAATAATTCTATAAAATAGAATTATCAAGTATCAATGCATTACTACTGAAACCTAATGTACCCATTGAGTGTATCAACCTTAAAAAAGAACTCTAGCTCACTCATATTTAATCTATTATATCAATAATTAACCATTAAAAGGTAGTTGTTTGTTATATCTTAACCATTGAAAAGATAGATAGGTTAAACCTTAGTCATGAGGAGGTTGATTGTGAAGGCTATGTTTGAACCATAAAAAACATTTTTTTTAGTGGATTTAAAATTCTATGGCAATCTAAGGGAAAGAATGTAAGTAGGAGGCCGAATCTTTATAAAATATTTGTGCAAGCTTTTCTTTATTCTCAAAGCTTTTTTTTGTTGTAAACCAAGTTCTTACAAGAGTTTGTTGTGTTATAAAAGTCTCTAAAAGGTTTTTCAAGCTTACAAATATTTATAATCTTTAAAATTGCAAAAGTTTTTAAAGATTCCAATTCACCCCTTCTTATAATTTCACTTTATTTGAGATAACTAAACTAATAATCACACTTTCATAATACAGTTAATGGACTCGATAACGAAGCTATTAGCTTTACAATTGATCCTTGTTTTGAAATGACAAAATCAAATGATTAAAATACAAGTGGTTAAGAGAATTAAAACCCCTTAAGCATTTACATGGAAAACAGGTCAATGTTTGAAGCTCAAAATGCCTTAAAAATTGCTTAAAGTGACTAAGGTATCAAGACATTGTAAGTAAATATCAATACCTCAAGCTTAAAATGCCTTAGAAACAACTTAAGGAAAAAGAAATATTGAGACATCTTTGGAAGCTATTGAGATATCAACTTTGAAACTTAATTTCTAGAAGACAAGTGTTGATGTATCGAGACTTGAATGTGAATTATCAAGACATTGCCTCAGAAATGCCAAGTTTTAGAAAGCAAGTTCAAAAGTATCAACACCAAAGCTTCAAGGTATTAAGACTTCACCTTTAGATTGCAAATTCCAGATAACAAGTCTGAAAGTATTGTGAACTAAGCTTCAAAGTATTGAGATTTCATCTTTAGAATTTAATTTCTAGAGAGCAAGTACTAAAGTATTGAGACTTATTTTCAAAGTATTGAGACCTTGTTTTTAGAACTTCAAATTTTAAAGAGCAATTGTCCAAGAATCAAAACTTGCTTGCCAAGTAACGAGACATCATATTTAGACTTGATCTCCAGAAAGTAACTACTATGTATCGAGACATGCTTTAGTTTGAGAAACGCCACAGATGAACAAGTATTAAGACATGCAACAAAGATATTGAGCCCTCAGTTAATTTTGCCAATTAAAGTATCAAGACTTGTACCGAAGGTATTGATACCTCACATCAAACAAGCAAAAAAAAAAAACATGATTTTTGGCTATTTTTTCAAGCACATATCCCTAAGTAGCTATTTTTGAACACCAATATATAAATAGAGGCCTAAGGCATGACTTTCAAGAGAGAAAACACTTGGAGAAAAATTTTCAAGCTAGAGTGAAAAAACAAATAGAAAATTTCTCAAGAATCACTTTCAAAATCTAATGCTTCTCATTCTGGCTTACTTAAGTTTTAAATTCTTGTACTTTTTTGTCAAGCCTTCATTCTCTCATTGTATTTATTGTTTTATTCAGCCTATTTAGAGCCATTTAAGCTTTCATTTAACCTTCCTTGTAATCCATTGTAAAGGTTATACCTTAACCTAAAAAGGTAGTGTAGGAGGTTATACCTTAACTTAGAAAGGTAGTGTATTTATGAGTGGTTATACCTTAACCATGTGAAAAAGTAAAAGGGTTAAGTTTGATCTTTAAAAAGATTGGTGTAAAAGGTTAAGTCTAAGTTTTTAAAAGATTTGGTTGTAAAGTTTATGGTTGAGTGTGTTGGCTCCATTAATTTTTGATAATAATAAAACATTTTCATTCATTTATATCTAACCTTTCCATTTTAGTGTGCATGACACAAATGTATGTCAATAATAAATTAATCACTCAAAAGCAAATATTAAAACTCATAAAAATAAAGAGCTACAATTAAGCAACAAAACAAAAGTCTTTTAGTCAGATAATCAAGGGAGTTAGTTAGTTAAAATTCAAAAGTGAAGTTGGCAGGTTCAAGCAGACTGTGAGACAAAGAACACTTAGTCGACCAAGAGGCATGGTTAGTCAACTAAGAGCACACTGTCAAAAATCCAAATTGCAAGACAGAGACAACTTAATCGACTAAGAAGCACAGTTAGTCAACTAAGAGCTCATTGGCAGAAACTTTAGTTACAAGACAGAGATGACTTAATCGACTAAGACGTATGTTAGTTGACTAAGAGCATTTTGTCTAAAAATTTGAATTTGAATGCTAGAAGACAGATTAATAGCTAGAACTATCTCCAAATAGTTTTCAATGGTTTAAAGTTGTCAAACACCTATCACAGTTGATTTTCCAAGTATATAAGGCATTGCCAATGGCTAAAAATCACATCCAAGGCTTTTAAGATCAAAAAGAGCTCAAAAATAGCAAAAACTCTCTCCATACTTTTGCAATTCACTCCAATCCTTGTAAAAGAATTAAGCACTTCACTTTGTACCATTCAGATTAGGTTAGTGATCGTAGGTGCTTCCTTATTTCTATTCTTTTTGATTACTTAGAGTGTGCTAGTCACTCCAATGGGATTGATTAAGCTTGGGTTAGCTTAATTGAATGTATAGGTTCTAACTCAGCCTTGGAAAAGTTAGTTTTGGGTTTGGTTGATCTTGGGAAAAACCATTGTTAAAGGTTATGGCTGAGCTTGTGAAAAACCATTGTAAAAGCTTGGTGGAAACTTGAGAATTCCACTATTTATAGTGATTTGGTTTGAAAAATCTTTAGTTGAACAATCAAGGTAGTGGATGTAGGTTTTTGATCGAATCACTATAAATCTTTTAGTATTGTCTACTCTGTTTTATTTTTCACTTTCATTCTTTCTTAAATCATTCCTTCATCTTGTGTCAAACTTCTCAACATTAACCTTCAACTTGCCCTCAATTAGAAATCAAATTTAGTAAGAGCCAAAAAGTGCTATTTACCCCCCCTCTAGCACATTTATTTGGGACCAACAAAGTCTTGAAAAAGTAGTTTCATAGTGGATTTAAATATTCCTTGATGATCTAAGGGAGAAGATGTAGGCATCGAAGCTGAACTTCTATAAGTCTTTGTGTTTTCTTCTTTTTGGTTAAAATTGTTTTGCATTCTTATTGATTCCTTAAGTTCACTTTTGAATCACTTGCAAAAGAATTTCTACAATTTTATATCATTGTTTTCAAAGAAGTCTCTTAATCTTACTTTGACTAAAAGTGCCTTAATCCTTAAAATTTCAAAGGAATTTCTAAACTACTCAATTCACCATTCTCTTGAGGTTTATCTTTTAAGATAACATTCTAACAATTGGTATTAGAGCTTTAATTTCAATTTGTAGGTTTTAACACCTTAAGAAAAGATCCATTTGAAGCTTAAAATCAATGACCTTGCAACCTAGAGCCATTCCCCATTGAGAAAGACAATTTATGGTAAGACCCTCTTTATTTAATGTTGATAATTATCCTTATTGGAAACGAAGGATGGAAATTTTCATCCAAGCCAATGATATAAATGTATGAAACATCATTTTAGAGGGTCCTTATATCCCCATCAAGCTTGTAGAAGATAAAATGGTTATTAAGACTAAAAGAGAATAAGGTGACAAAGATAAGAAGCTTATGCAACTTAATGCCATCAATACCCTCTATTGTACTTTAGGACCAAAAGAATTCAATAGAGTTTTCATGTGTGAAAATGCCAAAAGAGTGTGGGATACCTTAGAGACTCTATATGAAAGTACAAACCAAGTGAAAGAGTAAAAAATAAGATTACTTACCCTTGATTATGAGCTTTTTAAAATGAAGGATGGAGAGACCATCACTCAAATGTACAACAAGTTCACCAACATTATTATGGAAAGCAGTTGGGAAACACTTCCTTAATGCATAATTGGTGAGGAAGTTGCTATATAACTTGCCTAAAGATTAAAGGCCTAAAGTGATAACCATAGAGAAAGCAAGGAATTTAAATGCCCTTAAGCTAGATGAGCTAGTAGGCTCCTTACTCACTTATGAGATGTCCCTTAAGCATAAGAGTGAGAGAGATAATGCATTGATGAGTGCAACAAATACATATATTTAACGGGATATTAAATACCTAATTGGTCTAAGTTAGACTAGATTTAGGATTAGATTTAGGGATTTTTATTTATTTTATTAGTTTAGTTTAATTTATGTTTAAATGTTTATTTTAAGTTAATAATGTTAGTTTTATATTATTTATATTTATTTTCATGTTTTTGTAGGAGTAGGACCAAAAATAATTTCAATTGGTGAAGAAATGTGCGTAATGGAGTGGTGCTTTGTTTGCATATGTTTTGGTTTTTCAAGCATATCTCCCACTACAGAAGTCCAAATGATATGATTTTTGAACCATTAGAAAGATAAGAGGCAAGAGTACAACTTTGATGTTTACCACTTTGCTTAGTTCTAATTGAAAAGTGGTTGAAATTTTTGTTGAATTGAAAGTACTGCACTAGAAAAGTAGAATTGAGATTGAACCTTTGAGAGCCGCGACGCTCATTGTATTTTCCAAAAATAACAAGCTTACGAGATTTTAGAAGCTAGGGCTTTGGGAGACTATTAAGGAGCCTTTTTTAGAGGTTTCTAGGGGGAGGCAGCAAGTAATTTCTCTGAAGAAAAAGAGCCAAAAACAAAGTAAGAAAGCAAGAGAATTAGAGGGAGAATCAAAATCACAAAGCTTCAACTATTAGTTTTCTCTCTCTACTTTTGCATTTTTCTTATTTTCTTTAACTTGGATTAATGGATAATTTTCTTTGGATGAAGTTTTTATTAGATATTATGAACTAAACTATTTTTCTAAGATTACAATTGAACTCACATGTAATTTGAATTTTTAATCTTTTTCTTGCTTATCTTTAATGAGATTTGAATTGTTTATTCTAATTTGTTCTTAATGCTTTTAAGTGCCTGATCCCCAATTAAATTGATTTAGGAACCTAAACAAACTTGGGAAAGAGAGTTTAGTGTAGACTAAAATTAAGATAGCATATGATCATATTACTTGATTTGTGTATATGATAGGGATATACTTATAGGCCATATGTAGTTAGCTTAGAGCCTGAACTTAATGAATCTGTTTTAATTTCAATTCACATAGGGATATATTATTTTGGTTAAAATAGATACTTTTATAAAATGAATCGGGAAACCCTTATAAATAATTTAGATTCCAGGTTAGCAATTCAACCCATTGAAATAAGTTAAGGAAGAGGGGTAAGATTTAGAAGAAGAGTGAGGGATATTGTAATCCTAGGCTTGTTTGATTTGATATTTACTCAAGTTATTATTACTTTGATTTTTCTTTTTAGTTTAAATTTTGGTTAATTAGTTTTAGTTAATTAATAAATTTTGATTGTTTGGATATGATTAAATTGTTATAATTTTAGTACTTAGTAAAATTTAAATCAATTTTCTGTGGGATTGATATTCTACTTGCTTATATACTATCTATTTGATACATATACTTACGTAGTAGAATTTTAACTGACATGCATTAAGGAAGGATAGTAAAAAGAAATGTATTGCTTTTAAAGCTACTTATGATGAGGAAAAAAAAGTGTAGAAGATGAGAATGAAAAGGATGATGGAGAGATAGCTTTATTGACTTGGAAGTTTACTAGATTCTTGAGAAACAAACAAGATGGTAGAGGTAGAAGACCATTTAGAATAAATGCATTGAGAGAAGAAACAAGAAAAAATATGCCAAAAAATGACCATGGGAAAGACCACATCATTTGCTATGAATGTAAAAAGCCTAGTCACACTAAATATGACTGCTTAAATGCCAAGAAGAGCTATACAAGAAATCAAAAGAAGAAAGCAATGGTAGCCATTTGGAGTGATGAGGAAGAGTCCCAAAGTGAAGAGGATGAAAAAGTTGCCAATATTTGTTTCATGGCTCTTGAAGACCCTAATGATTAAGAATATTGCTTGAAATGCATAAGGAAAAGGAACTTGGTACATTGATAGTGGATGTTAAAGACACATAACTGGTACCAAGGAGAAATTTGTAAACTTGAAAGTAAAAAGGGATGATATGACCTATGGAGATACCTCAAAAGGCAAAATTGAAGGAATTAGTACTATTACTTTTATGGACATGGACTTTATTGTAACAATTCTTAGCAAAGGGTAATCAATTATAGAGCCTCCTCTATTTAATGGTGAGAACTACACTTATTGGATAAATAAAAGAACTACTTATTGGATAAATAAAATGAAGTTCTTTGTTCAAGCCAACGACTATAAAGTTTGGAGGATAATTGATAATAGTCCATTCAAGATAACCAAGCAAATAAGTGAGTGTGATAAAGTGATTTAGATGTGTTATAACTCAACGCCAAAGGCATGCATATTTTTTTAATGCACTTAGAGATAGGGAATACAATAGAATCTCTAAATATGAAAGTGCTAAAGAGCTATAGGAAAAATGAGAGGACTTTTATGGGGTAATAAAGAAAGAAAAGAAATTAGAAGAAGAACATTGTGCAAGCTCAACAAAAGACAAGGCAACAAAAGAATAGGAGTCAAGCAAATTCCAATCCTCAATCCACGAATCCAAGGTAAACTCCTTACTTTGTGAACCCATCTCATATTCATTTAATGAATTGGAAAATGCTTTTAAAGAATTAGGTTGTGAATTTGAGAAAATAAATTTGAGACACAAAGAAAAGATTTCAAAACTTAATGTTGAAAATAAATTTTTGATGAATGTAAAAATTGAATTGGAAAGGAAAAATAAAATGTTAAAAGTGGATTTTGAAACCTCTTAAAAGATCAAATGAGAATGTTGGCTCCATTAGTTTTTGATGATTATAAAACATTCACATCCTTGTGTGTCTAACATTTCTATCCAAGTGTGCAGGATAAAAAGTTTATAAAGAAACAATAAGTCAATCTTTCAAGTGTGCACATAAGAGGTTGAAATTGCTAAGGAATAAGATTAATCGATATAAAAGAAGCTCTCTGGTTGAATAATGAAAAACATTGGTTGGCCAAAATTCAAATTGAAGAAGTGGCAGGCTGAAGCATATTAAGAAACAGAATCGATTTAGTCAACCAAGAAAATGAGTTAGTCAACTAAGTGCTCTCTGCCAAAATCTATGATCGAGACAGAACCAACTTAGTCGACTAAGGAAAAATGTTAGTCGACTAAGAGCTCTTTGTCCGCAACTTGCACCAGACCACTACAAGACAGATTAACGGCTAGAACCTACCCCAAACTATTTCTAACGATCACAAACTACCCAACAGCCATCAGACATGCTTCTCCAAGTACAAAAAGATCTTCAAATGGCTAGGAACCAACATTTGGAAGATTATTGAGAGATTTCATCATATTCAAGCCAAGAAAGAGCAGAAACTTTAGAAATTCTTTGTACTCTTCATTGCATTCAAACGCTTATCTTTTGTCTTTCCATTCAGCATTGAACCGTGTACCACTTAGATCAATTTGTGATCATAGGTACTTTCTTTTCTACTTATCTTTGTATTCTTAGAGTGAGGGATTCACTTTAAGTGACTGTTTCAAACTAGGTGTGTTTGAAATAATGAAGGTTCTAACTTAGCCTTGAAAAGTTGGGTGTTGGGTTTTGGTTAAGCCCTTGAAAAACCATTGTTGTAGGTTGTGGTTGAGCCCTTGAAAAACCATTGTTGTAAGTTGTGGTTGAGCCTATGAAAAATCACTTTGGGGTTTTCGTTGAGCCCGTGAAAAACTAGTGTAAAGGTTGTGGCTAAACCTTGTAAAAGCCATTGTAAAAGCTTGGTGGAAGCTTGTGAATTTCACTATTTTTAGTGATTGGTTTGAAACTCCTTAGTTGGATAATCAAGGTAGTAAATGTAGGTCTTAGACCGAACCACTATAAATCCTTTGTCTATTGTCTTCTTCGTTTTATTTTTCTTGTTTTAAGAATAGTTCTCAATCTTGTTAAAAGAGCCGAATTAGTGCTATTCACCCCCCTTCTAGCACTCATATTTGGGACCAACATAGAATGTCTCTTGTAGATGTGCTAGAACAAGGAAAGACAAAATCTTGAAGATTCGGTGATTTCTAAGCACATAATGGAAAATGTGTGATTTTTATGCTAAGAGTCATTTACTTTGGTTATGTTGATTCAACTAGGTTTCTTAAGTTATCTACTTTTCTAAATTGAGAATTTGATCTCCTATTCTTACTTGAATATTATGTGCACAATTCTTTATGCACTATCTTGACCATGCAAAATTGATTTGATATAATGCATGTTATAAATTGCACAATCTTGGAAGAAGTATGAGCTGAGCTTAAAGATTTGACTATAATGAATATTTAATAAGTTTAAATATACATGCACTTATAATTTGTGAAAATGATTTCATACTATTCTTTTTAAGCTACTTGAACAACTTTATATTACCATTTAAGACTTGTTCAAAAGTTCGAGTTGGTTAGAAATGAGCCTTATGTATGTATGATCTAAAAAGTGGATGCACATCAGTTGATCACTTAAGCTTATAAGTTGTCTCAAATTACTTAAATGGTCAAATGAAACATAGCCTATAGCTTGACTTGCAATGAATGTCAAATGTGCTTCGCTTGAATACTCATTTCTTGAATAGTAACTTTTACTATTGAATGGTAACTATGAATATATTCACGAGTTAAGTGTTTTATTTTCAACATTTCATAACAATTGATATCACTCATGAATCATGAATTATTGAGGAATAACATGTACTTTGTACTTTGAACTTAAATGGTTACATACCTTAGAATAGGTATATGTCTACATATTATTGTGAAATTGAAATCACGTTTGCATTTCATGAAATAAATTGGAATCATGATTAATGAAGGAAGACTTATTTTTTTTTAATCATGCTTATGTTTTCTTGATCATAATATTCTCTTACATGATTACAATAAGTGCAAAATGGTGTGGTAATGTTTCATTAATAATAATATCTTTTTTATTTGAAAATTCTCCTTAAAATTGATGGTTTCATATATAATTTGGAAAATATTTCTTAAAATTGTGAGACCCTGTCAAGCTCATTAAAAGGAAATATTGTACCAAGTGGTACAATAAAGTTAAATCGAGCCACGAACTAGTTCAAATAGAAATTCTAAGAGGAATTTGAGAATTCTAAGAGGAATTTGAGAATTATAAAACCCACAGAATGATTTAAAATGGTGATTCAAAGTTCGAGGTCCGATTTAAAGTCAATCGGGAATATTAACCGATTATGGTTAAAACGGTCATTTTACCATTTAAGGACAACATGGAGATTTTTATAAAAGATTTTGATTACATTTGACCAAGAATAATTATATGGAGTATAATATGAGGTTTAACAGTGATAAATTTAATTTCTCGGTATTTTTGGAGCGTATGGGTAAAATGGTAATTTTATCATCCCGGGGGCAAATCAGTAATTTTTCACCCTCAACACCTGTCAAGACCAAGGGATTTTATTCATCATGGAGATGGATAAACATGAGAATTTTGTGGTGAAAAATTAAGTGGAAAAAGTCAAATATTTACAGTATAAAAAGAAAAATGGACCAATCACAAAGTGACACTTGGTAAACTTTAGTATTTTATTATTTCTTTATAAAAAAAATATAAAAATCAGCCCACACCACCATTTCTCTCTCATAAGGGTCGGCCTTGGCAAGAAAACAAAGGAGAAAAGAAGAACAAACCCTAGGTGGAAAGAAATTCAAGAGAAAAGTGTGGATTTTCTAGGAAATCAAGTGAAAAATGTAAGATTTCTCCGATTAAGCTTGAGATTTATTTTTCCCATGCATTTTCTCTTAATTTTCATGGTTGAAAAGCATGCTTTCATGGAAAAACCATGGCTGGTCAAATGGGTATGGAGAGAGAAATGATGTTGGAATTGTTTGATTTTGAGATATGTTGATGTTTAGAGATAGTTAAGCATGTTTAGAAGCAAAACCGTAAGAAAAGAATCCATTTTTCCTAGAATCCTTCATTGGCCGAACCTAGCATGTTGTGTGTGTGTGAGGGATTATTTTTATTTCAAGGGAAATGGTTTGGAAAATGATGAATTAAGGTGAAAAAGTTAAGTAGGAAAAATTACGGTGCTAGTGCACCAAATGGCTGAATTTTTCCATGAAGAAATAGAAAGGTTTTAATGCTGAAATTGATATTTTTTGAATGGTGTTTGATGAATTGAGGTATTAGAAAAAAAAGAATGGACCAATTTGGAGTTAAATTGGACGCGTTAGCAATTTAATCGGGTAAGAGGCTGAATTAGGCCACCACTAAAAATTAAGCGGTTATTCGAGCATTTCATGCAATCATATAGAAATTAGGTTAATTTTATACCTAATTAACACAAATGTAGTGATTAAATTATTGTGCAAATTGTCAAGGTGATGAGCCCTCGGATAAAGGCAAGAAAATCGCACACGAGAATTAGCAGTCGAAGTGCCCGAATTCGACTCTTGAAAATTAGTGAGTGAATTTGCATTTCAAATTGGTTTTGGGAATATGAACGTACTTGAATAAAATGTTTGAATGATTTTATTCAACTCTCTTTAAAAAGAAAGGGAACTTGGGAACAAGGCTTTAGTGAAAAATATTTCTGTGATGTTAAATATGATTGCGATGCACCTGTGTATATCTGTATGATGCCTACATGTATTGTTGAGAAATTTATGTGAAATTTGAGTGTACTGAATCTGTGTACCCTTATATTATGCTGATATGCATTATTAATAAGTTTTAATGAATTTGATGTAACCGCACATGTGTGGATTGGAAAGTGCAATGCCGGTGATGGAGTGGATAATGCACATGCTTGTAATGATGTGCAAAGAGGATAATGCACATGCCTGTAATGGTGTGCAAAGTGGATAATGTACATGCCGATAATGATGTGCAAGTAGGGTGTGCATACATGATGATATTGCTTTGTGTGAGTAGGGAGTGCACACATGATTTTATTGCCTGGTGTGAATAGGGAGTGCACCAGAGTGGAGGAAAAGATGGGATAATGAATGAAATTGAATGATTGGTGAATGAAATTGTACGTGATATATATGCATATATGGGATTGTATGGTATGTGAAACCCTTGTTCTGTGACGGTTTGTGATAAACTGTTAATTTTACTGTCTTGCTAGAATGATTGGCATAAATTCATGGATACTTTATCCTTGAATGCATAATAAATTTTAGGTTAAGGAAAAAGGGGTTTTGATGAAAATTGACTCATTTTTAAATGAGTGCATCATGATTCTTAACTCTTCCTGTTGTTTGTGCTTGTTCCCCTCTAATGTTCGCTCATTGAGTTTCGTACTCATAGTTTTGAGAAATTCATGTTTTCAGATCAGAAGACCGTTGGATCCTAGATCGAGGAGTCTCGGTAGTTTTTCTCCCGGATATATGTCTGGCATTCGACAGTAACCCTTTTTCTTGTAAATGTCTCCACTGGAAGTCATAGGTCCTTTTGTATTGTGAATACACTCAAACAATGTGAATATGTGTATGCAATGTAAATTGCTAAATACATGACTAGAATAGTACATGTATATTGTTGTTAATAATGCCATTGTGATTTGGCTATGTTCACACTCGGGAAAGTGTGTGTGTATGCATGATTTGATAAATTTGTTAAGCAATGTAAATGTATAGGCTTGCTTGGGCTTGGTGAGCTACGCTCATTGGGCTCATGCGCCGATCATGGCCCGTGAAATTTGAGTCGTGACAAAAATGCTTGCTTAATAATGAATTGGTAAAACGCTGGCTAAATGAATAATTAATGATAACTAATAATGCTTAATGATACCTTGGACATGTGTTGGAACTAATTTGCATATATTTCTTGAAAATATTAGTATTTGATGCATATATTGAACATCTATTTAAATGTTCATACTCATTTAGTTCCATAAATACTTGAGTAGTAAAATCTATTCTTGTTATATTTGATGAATCTAACCCTTCTTCAAGAAAAACAAATTAATGATGAGAAGGGATTCTTTAACAAAAAACTTGAAAAGGTGAAAATTGATAATGAAGAAGAAGACCTAAACAAAGAAAAATAAATGATTTATAAACAACAAATTCAATATGTAAAAGAAGAAAGGAAACCTATCCATTCTAAAGAAATAAAATATGCTAATCATGGCAAATACATTGGTGATCCTTTTCATGGGCTAAGAACTATATCTAAAGCTAGAAGTAATTGATATTGTTGATATAGATAAATTTGTCTTATGGATTTTTATTTGTTGATATAATTGATATTGTTGATGTTATACTTTGTAAATTCTTTATTGCTTATTTGATTGATTTGATGAGTGTAGGATTTTAGGTGCTACCACTTCGCCTAAAACCAGTTGGTGATAAGGAAGATGCATATCCTAACCTTATAGTGCATTTATCATACAAGCCTATAACATTTGACTATGACTTATTCAACACCTGGACCTCTGTTACGAGATAATTGCTACTAATATCCTAGCCAATAATCTCCCTTTGAGCAATTACTCTTGCTCGAAATGGAACTCATAACGTTGGCTCTGATACCATTTGTAGGATTGTAGGCGTTACCACTTCATCTAAACCCAAATGATGATAGGGAAAGCGCGTATCCTAACCTTATAGTGCATTCAGCACATAAGTGCTCATAGCATTCAATTGTAACTTGGCCAATACTCGGACCTTCGCCATGAGACAATTATTGCTAATACCCTGACCACCAATGAGAACATATATATATATATATATATCGTTGGTTGTGCATATTACATGTCATATAATACATGCATACAAACATACATACATACATACATATATTTTCAAAAAGCATCGAACTATAAGAACTATTCAGTGAATTTTGGTTCAAAACTTCACTTACATGGGTCTAAAAATGTTTTTTAGTGATTTTTACTTTAAAAATTGATCATATCTTTTATTTACCAATGATTTACGACCATCACATGATTTTTGAAAGACAAAACATTTTTTTATCGAGTTGCAGAGACAAGGTATTGAGACTGACACTTAATGTCTCAATAATTTGAGAGGTCTTGATACTTTCACCCAGTGTATCGAGACTTTATGAAGCATTGACAATGTTTTGATACTTCTACACCTTGTATCGATACTTGACACTCAATAGCCAAAAGTAACAAAAAGCCTCAATTAAAGCATTTATATTTCTTTTGAAAGTATTTATAACTTTCAGCGAGAAGGCAAATATCAAGTTGCCCATTTCGTTTCTTTTTAAAACCTTTTAGTTTCAAAACATCATTTTTATTCATTTTCTCTAATTTCTCTCAAATTGATCTTTATTTTTCACTTAAAACTCTCAAATCTCTCAAACGTTAAAAAAAAATTCCTAAAACCTACCTCATGACACCACATACCAAGAGAGCCATTAAACATCACTGAGTTGAAGCGAGTCTTCTTCAAGGCACTCTCACACTTTTGGAAAAAATTGCATGATTAGTTGCAAGAGTATATGTACTATGATTTCTTCTTCACTCTTAAGATATATCTTAGTAGGCCTATCAACTTAGAGTATTTAGAAAGCCTAGGATTTCCATATATAGAGAACCTCACATAATAGGGTTGGATCAATTTCTTGGAAATCAATAAGACATATTATGAGAAATTGGTTAGAGTTTTCTACTTAAATGCCATTACAATATTTAAAGACAATCCAACCCATGATAATGACATGCCATATGCACATAAGGATATTTTTGTTACATTTATTATGGTGAAGCACGTGTATTAATGCTCATTTGATTAGTCACATTTTAAATATCCCTGATTCAGGTAGGAAGTTGTGCAATTTAAGAGATGGGTTTGTAGAGAATGACTTATAGACAAAGTTCTTCGTTTTCCCTCCACCAACCGAGTTAGGGCAGTTTAGTGTAAATAGGTTGACCTCGCATGATAGGATTGTACACTTAGTCATATCTTGGATTCTAAGGCCTAGTGTGTAGAAATACTCACATGTGAAGAGTGAAGATCTCTATTTTCTACACCACATCAAGCATAATGTCCAAATTAATTTGGTTGATTTCATTTTCCAGGATATGATGCAATTAATTGCTAGAGATAGTACTGCATTAGTGCATGGGATGGTGATCAACCACATTATTGATTTTTATGGTGTTAATACTAGACTTGATCCTCCCACTGCACATAAAGTACACAACATAATTGATGAGCACACGATAAACAAGTTTGCATAACGATTGATTGGTGGGTAGTGGGTATCCAAAAAATGTTATGCCCTCACATGCCCAAGAAGAGGCAACTGCACAAGGGACCAACAAAAATGATAATAATGAGGCACTAGTTGATGCATTTATTGTAAAAGATGCTCAATCCTTGGATTTTTGGAGACTCGGTTAATTACTCATTTTGATACCTATATTGGACTAATCATGAGTAGTATAAAAGAACTTAAAGGTCAGCCACTCCGATTAATCTAACCGATTTGAGCATTGTTCCCAACACTCTAGTCAATCTCGTCAATCTACCTATGTGGAACCATCAATTGACTTATCTCTTTGATTTCATCTTTAGGGCACATGTCTTTTATTATTTTTATGTCTCAAAACATTACTCAGTTTTTTTGGTTGGATTCAAATCTCATTGCACATTACATACATACAGCTATTATAATTTTTTGTGTTAATAATATTCTTTATTAACTCCTTTAGATGATGTGTGTTTTGGCTGCTTATGGTGAAATATATTATGGATGTAAATAAGCACATATTTCTTTTGTGACCAAATACTGAATTTTCTTTAATATTGTCCATATGATTGTCTATAATGCTTATTTTTATATATGCTTACCTTACTTTGAGTTCTAATTCTTTCAATTGATCCTTGATAATACCCTCAAAATGATATTTTTTATTCTTTTTGATATAACAAAAAAAAAAAGAGAGAAATACTTTAAGCAAATTGCACCCCTACACTATAGATTTTTCAAAACTTAGCACTTAGTGTTGGGGGGGGGGGGGGGGCGCTTAACTTCAAAAACTTAAAAGGAGCTCTTTGAAATCAATTTTGCTCATTTGCTCATTAAGTTTTATCAAATCAAAAAAAGGAAAGATTGTTAGCTCTACAATTGATCCTTGTTTTGAAATGACAAAATCAAATGACTAAAATATGAGTGATTAAAAGTATCCCCTTAAGCATTTATATGAAAAATGGGTAAATGTTTGAAACTCAAAATGTCTTATAAATTGCTTAAAATGACTAAGGTATTAAGACATTTGTAACTAAGTATCGATATCTCAAGCTTAAAATGCCTCAGAAACAACTTAAGGAAGAAAAAGTATCGAGAAATCTTTAGAAGGTATTGAGATATCAACTCAAAAACTCAATTTTCATAAGACGAGTAGTGATGTATCAAGACCTGAACATGAAGGATCGAGACATCACCTCAGAAATGCCAAGTTTCAAGGAGCAAGTCCTAAAGTATCAAGACCAAGCTTCAAGGTATCAAGATTTCACCTCTAGATTGCATATTCTAGAGAGTAAGTCTAAGAGTATTGGGACCCAAGCTTCAAAGTATCTAGACTTTATCTTTAGACTTTAATTTTCAGATAGCAAGTGCCAAAATATCGAGACTCACTATCAAAGTATCGAGACCTCATCTTTAAAACTTCAAATTTTAGAGAGCAGGTAAGTATATATCAAGACCTACTTGCCAAGTATCGAGACATCATCTCCAGACTTGATTTCTAGAGAGCAAGCTGCTATATATTGAGACCAAGGCATAATGTATCAAGACATGCTTCAGTTTGAGAAATGCCAAGGATGAACAAGTATCAAGACATGCAACAAAAGTATCAAGAATTCAATTGATTTTGACAATTAAAGTATCGATACCTATATCGAAGGTACCGATACCTCACATCAGACAAGCCAGAAAAAGACATGATGAATGGCTATTTTTTAAGCACACATCTCCACACAATTACTTTTTAGATGCCAACACATAAATAGAGGTCCGAGGCACGACTTTCAAGAGAAAGAACACCTAAAGAAGAATTTCCAAGCTAGAGTGAAAGATCAAACCAAAAATTTCTCTAGAATCACTTTCAAAATCAAGTGTTCCTCATTCTTGCTTACTTGAGCCTTAAGTTCTTCTACTTTTCGTCTAGCCTTCATTCTCTCATTGTATCCATTGTTTTATTCAGCCTATTTAGAGGCATTTAAGATTTCATTTAACCTCCTTATAATCCATTGTAAAGGTTATATGTTAACCTAGAAAGGTAGTGTAAAAGGTTATATTTTAACCTTGAAAGGTAGTGTATTTGTGAGTGGTTATACCTTAACCAAGTGAAAAAGTAGAGGGATTAAGTTTCATCCTTAAAAAAACTAGTGTAAAAGGTAGTCTAAGCCTTGAAAAGATTTGGTTATAAATGTTATGCTTAAGCCTTGAAAAAGTAATTTTTATAGTGGATTTAAAAGCTTGGTGATCAAAAGGAAAAGACTTAGGCATCGAGGCCAAACCTCTATAAATCTTCGTGTTTTCTACTTGTTTGTTAAAATATTTTTCATTCTTATTAATTCCTTAAGTTCATTTTTGAATCACATGCAAAAGAATTTCTGCAATTTTCTATCATTGCTTTCAAAGAAGTCTCTCAATCTTACCTTGACTAAAAGTGCCTTAATCCTCAAGATTTCAAAGGAATTTTTAAACTACTCAATTCATCCCCTCTCTTAAGGTTTATCTTTTGAGCTAACATTCTAATAGTAGCCTTTTTAAAAAAAGTGCGCTTTCTTCAATATTCTTTAGATAAAAATATTTTCCTAAGTCTCATTAGGATATTGGAAAACATAGGAAAAATCTCTAATATTTAATAAGGGTAAAAAAAATGACAGAAACGAACAAAATAAATAAATAAATAATAATTAAGGGAAATATAAGTAAATATGAAATCAAGAATTTTTAATTAATGCTAGAATAAAGAAATTCATGATTAATTGATATTGGTCTTTGAACGAGCATCGTGGCGATGCTAATAACTTTCCCGCGTGTAATTGCATTTTAAAATCTTAACTCTATATCCCAAATCGGTACCTATCCTTTTTAAAGAACATACCTCAGGCTTAGAATTTTTTTAAAAATGATAGATTTAATTGGTGATGACCAATCATACTTAAGAAAAAAAAATGGATGACGACTCTATTTTACATCAAGTGGTTGAATTCTCACACCCGAACGTTGCGACAATCTTAACATGATACTTACTAGTAAGTGTAATTGTTTAATATCTTGATTTTTGAATTGATAACAACATGATATAGAGGGAGAGTTAATTAGTATTGAATTTCAATGCTTTGTTTCTTTTCCCTCTATCTATCTAATTAAGAGGGGAAAAGTTAATAAGCATGTTTCCTTCTGTTGTTTTACTTCCAATATGATAACAGTGAATATTCATGACAAACAAGAACAAGAGAAAAAATTATCTTTATTCCATATTCTTTTTAAATTAGAGAAAGTATTGTTGCAACCTATTTATAATCTTTGCCCAAATTTTGATCATTGATCAACGTCCATTAGACCTGGCAAATCGTGTTTCCGTGTCGTAAACGTGTCAGACACGATTAGACACGAAACACGTTAAGGGTAAACACGAACACGACACGTTTAATAAACGTGTCTTAAGTGTAAAACACGTACACGAACACGTTTAATAAACGTGTAACACGACACGACACGATTAACACGTTTAACACGATTAACACGTTTATTAAACGTGTTTATATACAACACGACACGATTAATAACACGTTTAACACGATTAACACGTTTACATAAAAATATTTACAATTAAATATAATTTTATTATTTAAATTCAAAATCTATAATTAAAAAAATAATTATAACAAAACAAAAATAATAATAACATCAAATATAATAAAAATTAATATAAATAATATACGTAAAATTCATTATCATATAATATGATAAAATACATAATTAACATCAAATCTTCAAATATTAATAATATTAAAAAGCTTCAAATAAAATCTAAAAGTTAAAAATTAAGGTATTAATGTATAATTACATTAATACTTTTTATAAAATTAAAAAATGTTTAAAATAATTATTTAAAATTATTTATATAAGACTAAAATAGTCTTTAACTATCAATATTTAATGGGTTAATAAACGTGTCACATGTACACGTTTAAACACAATAACACGTTAAAACACGATAACACGTTTAAACACGATAACACGTTTAAGTAAACGTGTTTAAACGTGTTTTAAACGTGTTTAAACGTGTTTTAAACGTGTCTGGCGTGTCTGACACGTTAAGACACGAAAATTTTCGTGTCTTAACTTGTCAGACACGATTAGACACGAAACACGTTAAGGGTAAACCCATAACCTGTTTAACCCGTGTCTTCTCGTGTCGTGTTAACGTGTCGTGTCCAAAATTGCCAGGTCTAACGTCCATCTTTGAGCTAAATTTGAATGGTGATTTTTTTTTTTTGTTACATAAAAATTTTAAACTACGCAATAGGACGTAGTGCCCTCTTATCTTGTAAAATATACCTCACTCATTTTAGGACTCGAACTTGAAAGACCTCCAACGCGAATTTTTAAGTTTCTAACCACCAGATGTGATCTTCTTGAAGATATTTTTATTCAAATTTTAAAGACATATATATATCTAGAAGTAATGAAAGACACAAAATAAATAAACAAGCACTATTACATATATATATATATATATATGATTATATACGAATTATTCCAAGTAATGTTCAACAGAAAACATGAATGAAAAAAGAAATGAAGAAAGAAACGATTCAATATATAGCTTTATTGGAGAGGCTGTAGAAGTATGGGTAGAAGTTCATCTACTTTGCTGGTGATGGTGGACAACCAGGACGTGGGGTGTTTCCTTTTGGATTACAACCCGGTGGTATTATAGGGGAATGGTCTTGAGGAGGCACACGAGCTACAGCAGCTTGACAAGCCAAAAATAAGAGCAAAGCGATTGCAAACACTTTGACAGCAGTGTGGATTATTGCCTTCGTGCTAAGGTAGGCCATTGGTTTTGATAGGTGAAAGGAGGAAGGAAAAGGAAGGAAAGGAACGATTATTTGTATTTTGCTAAAAACACTAAATCGACAAGGTTGAGTGATCGAAAACAAAGGAGGAACGGGGGTTTAAATAGAGAACTAATCGTGAACATGGTGATGATGAAGTTATTATCCAACTTGGAATGGAAAGTCATCAGTGTGAAACTACGTACCTTGACCTGAAAATTATGGAAATGACAAAGAAAATAACCCTAGCTGAAAGTTTTACAAATTGAATTTGTATATAAACTTTTATGTGGTTTTAATGTCGATTTGTTTGACGGCTAAATTCAGGGCTTACAACCGCGGCATTCAAAGAGAAAGTTTAGTAGAAGGAAGAAGCGTAATTGGTGGTGCAGGGCTGGATACCAGGATTCTTCATGGCATGCCATTCACGGTGAAACTTTCCTAGCAAGGACTCAACGGATTCCGTTATTCAACACATTGGGTTTATGCGAATTTGAATCCCATTTATAATCGTTATTAATTAGTAGTACTGTATTATTGCTTTTTTTTTTAGTGAAAAGAAAGGTTCTGGTTTAATGATCAGTATATTCAACAAATAGTTATCCCAAGTTATAACTATAAATTGCACTTCTTCATTAATTCCTAGTGTCTAATGAAGTAGAAAAAACAAATTAATATCAGTAGTATTTAATTTTATTGAAATCCCTTAATTAGTTCTTATGTACACAGAGCAAGCTTTAGCATAAAGCCACCAAAACCCTTGCTTTAGGCCTCAAATTGTTATAGATATCATAATTTTATAATAATATAATTAATTAAATTAAAAATATACAAACATTAAGATAATTAATAAAATATCTACCTATTCTCTCATACTTAATATCAATTTTTTCTCGCTTCTTATATCTCTATTAATTCTCAATTATTTATCTCATTTTTCATTAAAAATATATAAAAATCAAGATAATTAATAAAATGATATATCCTCTAACTTACCTAATTATGTACCTAATAAATCTCAATTTTGTATGACTTTCCAATGTTATTAATTTTCAACTATTTCTCCTATTCCCAATCAACTAAAGATAATATATATTTAATGATCTCCAACAACTATTTTTTCCTATATATAAAACTAATTTTTTTTCAATTTATAATATCCACTTATGAATTTTTCTTTTCTTATTTGATTTTCCTTCTTTAACTTCAATAAGAAAGGTTTCATTTTCTTAATTTTAATAAAAAATACCTCAATTGAATATTTAATTTTAAGTTTCTGAAGTTTTTGAGCTGCCCCTGCATGTACGGGAGCATTCTTTCAAAATGAAAAACTGATTTTTAATTGACACAAATCAGACGGGTCTATACTGCCATGGAAGGAGGAAAGGAACTATGTTTGGCCAACTTTGTTCTTATTGTCCAAAATAAAAAAAAGTCTAAGTACGCTTTGTTTCAAAATTCAAACCCTGGGAACAATTAAAAGGTCTCTGTCGAAGTATAGATGTATAAATTAATTCCATCCCAAAGATAGAATTGATTAATTAATAGAGTTAATTAGGTCAAATTATCCATTATTTGATAACAGAACTTATATATATATATATAAATATATATTGTAATTAACATAATAATCTGTAAAAGAACTAACTATTGATTCTATATATGTCCTCCCTCTCTCAAATAAAGGTGGTGTTGGCATACAGTTCAGCTAATTTTTGATGAAATCACTTGGAATTAGAAAGTGTTTTTCTTAATTTGTATGATTCCTCTAGATGGCTTATTAAAGGTGTTCCTAATTTGACCGTCAAAAAATCATTACTTGTAAAAGTATTTGTTATGAAATATATTTTTTTTGGTCCACATTTGATTTATATATATACACGATTTTGTAACACCCAAACGGATGGTGAAAGAGCAAAAATTATAGTGAGGAAACTAGGTGAAATAAATAATAAGTTAGTTAACAATAAGATTGGATATGTTTTTTTGATTGCAATAATAATAATAATAATAAAGATATATTATTCAAAACTTGATTTAGAGAGAAAGATAAAATGACATTTACGTTCTTCATTTAATATACTTACTATGCTATAATTTGGTAATTTCATCGTTTAAGTTGGAATGAAACGATTTTAGGCACCCACATTAATATTACATTATTATTTTATATATCAATAGTGGAGTTTTAACACTTCACAAGCGAAATTAGAATGTTGTCACACGTACTTTTTTTCTTTGGAGAGCTAAAGTAAAAATTTCATTGCTAATCAAGACAAGAATACAAAAAGCGCAGCTTACATCATAAAAAAAGCTCAAAGACTAGCAAAAAAAGGGTGGCTGCAGGAAGCAGACCACAACACTACTTAATTGTAAAGGTGTCCAAATGCAAACCAAATCCAAGAATTGAATTAGACCAAAGTGAGTTTGATTTTTTTGGTTTGGTTAGTTTTGTGTTCAGTTAGTTCTGATATTAGAGTTTGGTTATTATGGTTAAATCGGTTCAGTTTCGATTAGGAAAATTCTTAACCAAACTAATTGAACTTAAACAAAGGGGTAATTTGGGGTTTTTCTAGGGAAAATAAATTCCTAAACCTAATCCTCTTTTAGTTTCTTTGCCGACAATCTTTACTCTCCTCTACTCCTCCTCTTCTCTCCTCTTTAGTCTTTACTCTCACAATCACAAACTCATAGTACTCTTAATTCCCTTTTTAGTTTCTCCCTTCCCTCATTAGTTCATCATTATGCCTTCATCCTTCTCGCATTGGTTTTTGTATAGCTTAGATTGAAGAGGTTTTTGGGGAGTGTTGATGCAAGTTGCACTTGCACTAATTCCCTTTCTGTTGGGAATTAGGAAACCAACAAAACCAAAAGCTGTAATTATTTAAAATTAACTTCCCTTAGTTCGGTTTTTACAAATCAAACTAAACTAATCGAACTACTTTAATTTTCAGCTTTTAGTTATTATTGTAATTCAATTCGATTCCAGGTAGTTTAGAAAATGAGTTTGGTTAGTTCAGTTATGGGATATCCAAAACTGAATAGATCGAACTAAACATTTGTTCTAGCCTACTTAATTGGTGGTAGCTTGATGGCCTTTGTAGTTAAAAACAAAGAACAAGGAGAGAATTCCTTGTACAAAAATTCTATACAAGAGTTGCACACTATACATGATAGCTTACCATATTCAACAACTACCAAACACGCTATCCCTGTCCAAGAGGCCACAATAATTACTAGTAGAGAAAGACCCAAAGTAGTAACACAAACTAGTTATCAAGTCAAGAAAGGGTCAAGCATGAAATCAGCCATGACAGACCAGATAAACCAAATTAAGAAACGTCCTTTCATAAGTGATAGCAAACAGAACCATCACCATCAATCAACCAAAACTCATATCACCATTTATAAAAGCACCACCATTTAGGGATATCAACGGGTACCCTATTATAGGATACCCGACCCGGTTATATAAGGTTAAGGTACTCCATAAACGGGTTCGGGTAGGGTTAGGATAGTGATTTCACTACTTAAATTTTAATAGGGTAGGGTTCAAGTACCACCCCTTGAGTACCCGTTACCGGAACTCGATTACTATTTATAAATATTTTATTATTATTTAAATAATTAAATTAAAAATTTACAAATTTTACCAATTTTACAAGTAATTTTTTTATTAAAAACTAACAAATATATGAAAAGTATGATTACTCTAATTATTAATATGATGACATTAATATATTTAAATTAAAAAATTATTAGATTGTTAATTATATTTAAATAATTTGGATATTATATCATTGAATATTATGTTTAAAAAATTATTAGATTGTTATTTATGTTTAAGTATGGTTGCTCTAATTATTAATATGATGACATTAATACTTTTACAAATACGTGTGTGTATATATTATGTACTTTAAATATAAATATATTTACTTTTTATTTTGTATTAACATTGTAAAGATTATAACTCATAAAATTATTAATTACAGTATATATACATTTATTTATATAAACATATAACATATAAATTTAAAGGAAAGTTATGAGATTAGAAAAGTTAATTGGGTAATTGAGTACCCAAGAAGAAGATTTTAATAATTTTTTTATTTAATCGGGTATTTAAACGGATTAGGATAATTATAGGGTAGTGGGAATGTATTAGGGTTAGGGTTAGACTAGTAATTTTAAAATTAAACTGGTAATTAATAGAGTTAGGGTAATTGATTTTTTATAAAGTTAGGGTTTAGGTATCTCGAAATTATAGGGTACTTAACCCGTTGATATCTCTACCACCATTAAGAGGCATTTAATCAGAATTAATCCACAATAGATCTTCAGGTCTTTACACACCATCCTTAGCGAGTTGGTCGGCAGCCTCATTTGTAGAACGAGATAGATGAGAAATGTTCCAAGCAGGGACTTTCTCAAGCAATATCTCCCCAAATTTCTTATT
Organism: Theobroma grandiflorum; assembly: GCA_036013995.1. Lineage (NCBI taxonomy): Eukaryota > Viridiplantae > Streptophyta > Magnoliopsida > Malvales > Malvaceae > Theobroma > Theobroma grandiflorum. The sequence goes on along the minus strand of CP142130.1, from coordinate 11,115,773 downwards.
CAGTAAACCTTTTTTCAAAGATTTAAACAGACCATTTTGAGACTATTTCGTGAGTTTCATCAAACCACAATTGAGATTTCTAAGTTTAGACACTGGCTTATACTCATAGAGCTTTTCAAAGTGGAAAGTCGTTTCATCCTTGATACCTTTTAAGTACTCAATAACAATGCCTTAGCATAAAATTTTGTCCGTACGGTTATTCCTTCCCCTAGCAAAAGCCACATTATGAAAATATCTCATGTTGCAGTCCCTTTCAAGGAACCATTTAACCTCGCCTTTTGTTGTCAAAAACATTCATCCATCCGATACTGTTTCCACAACTCTCTTTTCTTACTAGCCAGGAGCATGCATATGTCCTCATTATGACCATTTATGTGAATGACGTCCATAAGCTGATGAATATCGATCTCAAGCTTTTGAATTCTAACTCCCACATTGCCAATAGTGTCTTGTTGCCTTTTTTTAATGGATTGTTTGGTTTCCCTCAATCGATGCCATATAATAGCACTCCTACTACTTAAATTTTCAGTATTCCTCTTAAGCCTTTGCAAACATATCCTTGAAGCTAGCTTCTTCAAGTCAAAAATTAAAAAACATAAATGGCTTGGGATCCCAATTGTATTCATTCGAGCGAAGCATCACAGGTTTGTGGTCAAATAAAAAGCGTGGAAGGCAAATCTGATTCAAGCTTAGAAAGTTCTTTACAATTTCTGTTACTACCAAAAATTGGTCAAGCCTGCCGAACGTGACATTTTCTCAAAAACTGTACTAAATATATCTTCCTCCAACTAATGGCAAATCAATCAAACCAAATTCCTTAATAAAATACTAAAATGAGACACGGATTTGTTACTGTCAGTCCATTCTTCCACTCATTTGACGGCATTAAAGTCCCCACTAACACGCCAAATAATATTCCAGGATTTAAGAAGGTCCGAAAGCTTAGCCTAAAAAGCTTGACGTTCACCCTCAACATTCGGTGCTTAGATGTTGGTGAAGCCACATTCAACGCTCAATTCTTTAAGCCTCCTAATTATAATGATGTACTTTCTACTACTTATTTTCCTGTCAACCTAAAAAAAGTTGATGCTTTAACGTGTTATGATTCCCACAGAGGCTCCATTAGAGTCAACACATTCCCAAAGGTAGTTGCCTGTGTCCCATAATTTCTCAACCAATCTATTACTTAAAGTTCGAAGCTTTGTTTCTTGCAAAAATAAAAGTTGTGGCCTATGTTTTATAGATAGTTGACTAACTAATCGAACTTCTTCTAGTTGACCCAATCCTCTAACGTTCTAGAAAATAGCTGTCATGGATAATAGATCTCATGTCACGACCCGGAACCACCTTCGAGTCCGTGACAACCGCCGCGATGTCCCAATATGCACTCATCCCCCGAGTACCATATCGAGACCTCGCAAGGCTCTCGTACCAGTCTTTCCAACCCCCTTGTGAGTTTCTATTTATTAATTTCATACTTTAAAACATTTCGTCCCTTTTCGGACCAAAACAGGAAAAAAGACGAAAATTACTACACAGGGGCGTTTCGGTCATTTTTCGTCGAAAATTTCAAAATTTGAGAAAAATGTTTCTTACGCGTAAAGAATTCATAAATTGAAGTTGGAATTGAAATCGGATATCTAAAACTTGAAATTCGAGTAAAATTACATTTAATGGAATAAAATAATAATATTTCATAAAATAAAATATTTTTTTATAAAATAATTTTTATATAGATATCCGGATATAATTTTTACAGCGTAAAAACAAAATATATTATTACATATAGTAATACAGATAACTGAAGTATAAAATTTAATTCACAATGTTAAGTGGGCCCAAAATAGAGAAGTACAGTCTACGAAATGAACCTGGGCACAGAAGGTTATCTCTCTAAACCTTCTCCTCAACAGAGTCCTCTATCTACAACTGTCTGTGAGCCTGAAATGGGAAAATTGAGGGGTGAGTTTTACAACCCAGTGAGTTAGATAAATACCATCTGCGACATCTAAAGTCGAGTAGATGGAGACAATATAGATAAAATACAATACTATCATGTAGTTGATAGCATCAATTTAACACGATTGTACAAATCAATATTATTTATCAAAATCCAAGGCTTATGTTTTATTTATACAAAATCAGGCCTAAGCCAAATCTCATACTCGTGGACACTTATCAGAGTGTCAAATCGAGTCCGCCAAGGCTATTAAAATTTTATAATTTTTCAAATATAGCCGATCCTTGGCGTTGGCTAAACTCACATTCACGCGGTGGTTTAACGTGAAGTGAATCGTTTCATTACCTCGGGAGTTACCCTACTCGCCTCTACGACCGAGGTAACCGATCATAGGGTTTCCCGTGCTCCTCCTAAAGGCAGTCCACGGCAACCCTCACTGCAGTGTTCCATTACTCATAATCCACCAAATTTCATATATAAAAGTTCTCGAGTAACGTAGCATGGCAAATGTTCATTTCAATCCGGTCTATCAAGACCACCAATAATTCATAAATATTATTCATAAAAACATTAAAATCATGCCATCATGCTACTATAATATCATAAGCCCCAAGTTCAATTTATTGCATAAATAGCACAATTCAATAATTAGGTCTCCATATACTCAATGTAAATAAATCGATTTTTCGATTTAAAAATCATTTATGAAATACAATTTATTTTAAAAGCACATAATCAGGTAAACTACTTCAGATATTGAAAACGATAAATTATCCACTCACAGGTTTCAGAAGTCCTGAATACCCCTAGTCTCGCTCGTCCGTAGCTACTTCCTTGCCTTTTTCGGACGGTTCACCCCCTACGCGTTACGCGTGGCACGAATTTCAATAAATCAAATCAATTAATTATAATTGATTTCAGGCTCTATAATTTCTACATGAATGCATGAAATGCACCTTAAGCTGTCCGAATAACCGTTTAAACACGGTTTTCGGCCTAATTCGCCTACACGCGATTAAATTGCTAAAATCTCCAATTTAACTTCGATTGGACCCGTTTTAATTTCTAATAGTCAAATTTTATTCACATTATCCACTAACAGTGTACACGGGTCTAATTATCAGTCCTGGACTGAAAATTACGATTTTACCCCTAGTGGGTAAAAATTTCAATTTTTGCTCTGAAAATTCCCAAAATTTTTCTAGGCTTATAGTTCACCATTATTCATCATCACACCTCAAAATAACCTCAAGAGCAACAACATTTCTCTCTCTAAAAATACGGTCAAGCTTGGTGCAATATGGAAAATTCCATTTTTCTTACTTATTTTTGCTAGTTTTCATTTCTACACTTAACCAAACTTTCTACAAACATTTAATCAAGCTAAAATTCAACCAAATCACACCTCAAATCCTCTCATCAAGATTCAACCAGCATGGGTATTCATACCCACTTTTTAATTTTGCATGAAAATTGAAATAAAATGCATGGGTAATGAGAAAATCAAAGAAAAGTAAGTGATTTTACCTTTTTCAAGCTAACTTCCTTGATTTCTCTCACTAGGGTTTGGATTTTCAGCAAGGGTTTCAAGTTTTCAGACCTTTCCCTCTCTTACACGGTTTGGAGAAGAAGAAATGACCTGAATTTTTACTTTTTATAAGTTAAATAATTAAATATTTAATTTAACACATGGTTATTAACTTTTTCTCTTATTTTATTATTTATTGATTTTCTTTTTGAATTCTTTTCAGCCCAAAAATTCCAGCCCTTATCCTCTGAATTTCCAGGAGCTTCTAGAAGATATTTTAATAATTTTTATAGTATAATTTTATGAAATTACACTTTTGCCCCCCGAAAAGTGCAAAATTACATTTTTGCCCCAAAAATTGAAAAATTGCCACAAGGCATATTTTTCACTCCTCAAACTCATACCAAACTCCAATTTGTCAAATTTGATCTAAATCCTCTCGAAAAATTAAATTTGGCCTTCCGGTGGCAAAATTACGATTTTACCCCTACATTCCAGAAATCACCGAAATTTCTTCTTTTTCCACTTTTCAATCCTCAAATAACATTTCAATTGATTAATATGATCAATCTAAATCAAATGGGATCAAAAAATCTTTTTCAGAAATTCCAAATTCGTCCTTTAATGGTAAAATTACTATTTTGCCCTTGTGTCCCAAAAATACCGAGAATTGCACTTTTTCACTGCTAAACTTCATTTTATGTTCCCAACATCATTTTATATTCCATATAATCATTCTTGGTCATTAAAATCAAAATCTTTATTAAAAATTCCCATTTTGTCCTGAAATTGAAAAATGATCGTTTTGTCCCTAATCGGTCAATTTTCCCCATTAACTCCAAATTGAACCTCGAACTCCAAATTCTCATTTTAAACCAATCCATGGGTTTTAGTTTTCTCAAATTCATCCTCAATTCTCTGTTTAAACTGGTTCAAAACTTATTTAACTTGATCATACCCTTAGGGGCAATATTATCATTTAACTTATTTCTCGGGGCAATTCAATATACAAACATGCTATCCATTGCATGTGAATGACATATCACAGATAAATTAGGGTCGGGTATTACAACACTACCCCCCTTAAAATAAAATTTTGACCTCAAAATTTCAGTCATCCTATTCCTCGAGAATAGAGCAATTGATCTTCGTCTTATATTTAACTTTCTCATTTATCTCTTTTGTAAGGAAATTTCTGATTCATTATCTCGATTTCCTTCAACTCAACTTACGTATTTCACGTATAGTTATCCTGATCCTTCAGAATTTGATCATCAATAATTTTCTCAATCACAATTCCTTGCCTAGAGGCATGCTCAGTGTCTTTATTCCTCTTATCAAGTTTGAACTAAAATTCTGTTCCATTTGTATCAATTTCAATCTTTTCTCATACTTGTGTATATATATATATCAATTACCATTATCACTTGATCATTCCTCAACATCTTTTTAACATCCATTCATTCATTCCTTCCCATCCTCAAACATGATTATGTATCTTATAACATCATTTGCATATCACATTCTTTCCGTACACAACTTTTATGTAGGGGAAAATTAGTAGTCTCTATGATCCCCACATACCTCATATTGACTTTACATTCATACGGCTTAGATTTTTCCTTAATCTTCTTAATGTCAACATTTAAATCCACTTCACTTGGATTCTTACTACAGATTCCATTTTCTTGACTATTTTTCCCAACAATTCCTTAAATCCGTAAAGCTTTAACTTCCAAATGAAAATTTTCATTATTGTGTTATCCACACAAGTCATCGCACATCAATTTCAAACTTCGAACTTTTAAAGTTCATTCTTCACTTTAATTGATCATATTGTCATTTCTATGCATAAAAGTACGCGTCGAAAACTCACAATGCTCTCGAGTAGGAAAACATCACATAACACGTGGACCCACTTCCACGTAATGACATCCGGAAGCATCGCTTCCACCAGATTCCCATATAATACCATGGCAATCTCAACGATGTTGGCCGACATCAAAGCTATCAAGTGGTCGCAACCACGTAAATCATCTGTGGCCTTGCCACGTATATCACAGACCATGGTCCCAGCCATGTCTAACAGTCCATCAGCCACTCGAATATGTCTCAAGCTAGAGCTCACTCATGCAAGAAGGTCACACTTAACCGATGTGATATCAGGCCTACCTACTCTCGACGCTTTCAATTTATCAAAAATAGAATATTTTTCCAATCCATAATAAGCTTCCCATATCTAATTTGCATCATATTCTTATATATTCCTCATGTACTCCATACCATTTTTATTCAATTGTTGTCTACTATGCACATACATTTTCTAATTCCATTGATACTTTAAATTTTCACTTTGACACGATTCACTATATATCTCACACAATATCATCCGTTTCACTTTTAATTCTTCATTCAAGATTTAAATCAATTTGAACCTTATATGTCTCAAACAATTTCGAATCACTGTCTCCATACCTTTTAAATGATTTTCATTATCGAGGTTCTCTTCCATTACCCCTTGTTTCACTCTTTCTTATACACATATCGTACTTTTCTCTTAATCAATTTATCAATTGTATTTGAAGTTGGCAAAATTCGAAACTAAGTTTTTCTTCTGTACTTTGCAACGCCAACATAAGTATTATTTTTAACTTATCATTTCCTCTTCATCACCACTTGGTTCTAGGCTTATTTTTGTCACATTCATAGCAAAACTCCTCTTAAATATATTCTCTTTAGAAATATCTATCTAGGTCTTATTTCTCACAACCAGTGATTACCCAATTCATAATTTAGCCATTTGGCTCTTTAGCCAGTTTCCAAACCACACTTATTATACTCGTCACATATGCTTTGAAATTTTCTTTCTTAAAGAATTTAAGCAACTTTGGGAACACTTAACCTTTTGTTTATTTCTCTATACTCCAAACATATTCTTTCTATAATGACATATATGTGCTTACCAAAATATTCAAATACACATTCCACTATTCACATTTCACTTTATCTTCAAGGATTCCAGTATATCACCTAAATAATCTAGTGTTGTTATCAATTCTTTTCATTCTACTGGGTTTAAAATCAAATTTAAAATTTTCCATAACAATACTTCACATTATCTCTTTTGTTGTGTCACCATTGTAACCTTTCATTCACATGTTTATTACTCAACATTGATATTTCTCATCACTATTCCATCATTTATCCAATTCTTCCTTTAATTTTATTTTAGCATTCCCAAACCTTAATTCTTTCTATCTTCTTTATTCTCTTAAAATCAGACTTCAATCAACTCATCATTTATCTTATCACTTTTCAGAATAATGTACTTCAATGTGACCTTTTCGGTAACTTTTAAATTTTCTTTCCATTCACATGTCTATACATGTGGATCAATATAGAAATATTTCGATTTACTCTTCATTTCCTTTTCAACACTTTTCGGATACATTTAAAACTCCAATTAACCAAAACTCCGTATTAAGCTAATAAATATTCTTTATCTCATGAGATTTACTTTCATATCACTCAAACTTTTACTTGTGCGATTCAACCACAAGAAATTCTTAACGTAATGGTATTAAACAATCACTGTTACCGTGTTGTCACCTTTGGGATCTACTTAATCAAAATAAATCTTTTGCCGTTAGGCTATTTTCACAACTATTGTTGTAACATACTCCATTTTTGAATTTACACCTCAATTAATACAATTGATCTTCCATCTCAATTTCAGGATCAGTACTTCAATTTCATCTTATCCATGTTATCTATTTCACGATACCAAATCCACCCTTTTCTTAAGAGATTTCTGTAATCTTCATAACATATTTCCGTTTCCTTTCCAACGATAATATTCTGTAATTAATTCCTGTCACCCTCAATCTCTAAATACTTGGATTAAAATTCAGTCCTGGTTCACTCTTATCAAATACTCTACCATTTTCATTTTCATCAATAGCTATCTTCAAATCCTCACACTCTCTATTTTATCTTAAAACATACTTCCCAGAAGGTCACCCATCATAATATTTCTCTTGCTCAAGCACGCTTAACTTCGAAGTGCTTATAAGATCCGGTGCCTTAATACTGATATTATTGTACCCCACTACTATTTTTATTATTCATATTTAATTATCCTTCATATCATATAACTCCGATAATTTATTCATTTCTGGTACAAATAAATCACAAGACAATTTGTCCTTCTCAAATTCCTTCATCCATGATTATAGCTCGAAATTTTAAATCGGGAGTCTACACAATTTCCTGTGTATAACCAGTGCTGCAGTCACTGACTATAAACAAGATACTATGTTGACTCCATTACTCCAATGTTTGACTCCCAAAATTCTTTCATTTATATTCCAAATACACCATTTCTCTAAAGACGTATTCTTGCTCATCAGAGTATTCATATACGTACTTAACTTATCTCCTATTGATCCATATTTGGGTCAAATCATTATCTTATAATACCATGATATCGTCTTCTCATTTCCACCATACTCAAATTTTACAATCCTTACCTTAATCTCATTAAGTGGTGATCAAATATGCCACTACTGCAAATATTTATTCTCAATACTTACATTGCCAATCCATTTCTTTTATACCAAAAGATGTTCATATATATACACACATATATATTAAGTCGGTTAAACAACTATGTTACAATCCGTTCATATTTTATAGAACATAAGTTGACTCTCAATTCCTTTAGACATTATTTATGGCTATTTCCGCTTGTATTACATCTACCAAAATTTGGAATGATGTGAGAAATCTAGCTAATACCCTAGGTATCACTAGAGTCATCCTCCTCAGTATCCTCTGCCGTCTTGGGAGACTTCCCTTTTGGTTTGCTAGTCCCCGCTTGTTGAATTATTTTGCGTTCCTTATCGCTCACCGGGGCGGCATTCCTTCCACAACCAGGAGGAAAATCTCGTATCACTAGTGGCTTTTGGGAAAAAGGATTAATTACGGACATTCTGGGTTTACCTTTTCCTTGTCGACCCCTTATTCTTGGTCCACCGCCAAGAGGAAATGGTCTAACTACTAATGGGGGAGGTCTCCTAGCAGTCCAAATTTCCTCTAACCTTCTCACTGTTTCTCTCGCCTCCTCATCTCTCTCAATCTCTCTCAAGAGAGAATTCCTAATGCATAGGTTAGTGTCATTACTACTAACACTCTCATCGGTCTCGGAGGCACTAGAGCTCTCAGGAGTTCGAACTTGTGCTCTCAATCTTGAGGGATCCCAATTTTCAAGAACTCCGAAAGGATACCTTTCTGGGCTACTGGGTACTGAACGTCTACGACTCCCAGCTGTCGAGTCCAACGGTCCCTCACTAGACATAGTGATCTACAAAAGAGGACAGAACAAGTCTAAGTGACTTAATATTCTATATGCAACTACATGCAACTGACTTATCTCAACTGGGGCCACACTAACATTGTACTTTCCTTTAAAACAATTTTTCCAAAATCACCAGCTTTAAACTCAAAAGCTTTAATACAACTAAGGCTCTGATACCAAATGAATTGTCACGACCCGGAACCACCTTCGAGTCCGTGACAACCGCCGCGATGTCCCAATATGCACTCATCCCCCGAGTACCATATCGAGACCTCGCAAAGCTCTCGTACCAGTCTTTCCAACCCTCTTGTGAGTTTCTATTTATTAATTTCATACTTTAAAACATTTCGTCCCTTTTCGGACCAAAACAGGGAAAAAGACGAAAATTACTACACAGGGGCGTTTCGGTCATTTTTCGTCGAAAATTTCAAAATTTGAGAAAAATGTTTCTTACGCGTAAAGAATTCATAAATTGAAGTTGGAATTGAAATCAGATATCTAAAACTTGAAATTCGAGTGAAATTACATTTAATGGAATAAAATAATAATATTTCATAAAATAAAATATTTTCTTATAAAACAATTTTTATATAGATATCCGGATATAATTTTTACAGCGTAAAAACAAAATATATTATTACATATAGTAATACAGATAACTGAAGTATAAAATTTAATTCACAATGTTAAGTGGGCCCAAAATAGAGAAGTACAGTCTACGAAATGAACCTGGGCACAGAAGGTTATCTCTCTAAACCTTCTCCTCAACAGAGTCCTCTATCTACAACTGTCTGTGAGCCTGAAATGGGGAAATTGAGGAGTGAGTTTTACAACCCAGTGAGTTAGATAAATACCATCTGCGACATCTAAAATCGAGTAGATGGAGACAATATAGATAAAATACAATACTATCATGTAGTTGATAGCATCAATTTAACACGATTGTACAAATCAATATTATTTATCAAAATCCAAGGCTTATGTTTTATTTATACAAAATCAGGCCTAAGCCAAATCTCATACTCGTGGACACTTGATCAGAGTGTCAAATCGAGTCCGCCAAGGCTATTAAAATTTTATAATTTTTCAAATATAGCCGATCTTTGGCGTTGGCTAAACTCACATTCACGCGGTGGTTTAACGTGAAGTGAATCGTTTCATTACCTCGGGAGTTACCCTACTCGCCTCTACGACCGAGGTAACCGATCATAGGGTTTCCCGTGCTCCTCCTAAAGGCAGTCCACGGCAACCCTCACTGCAGTGTTCCATTACTCATAATCCACCAAATTTCATATATAAAAGTTCTCGAGTAACGTAGCATGGCAAATGTTCATTTCAATCCGGTCTATCAAGACCACCAATAATTCATAAATATTATTCATAAAAACATTAAAATCATGCCATCATGCTACTATAATATCATAAGCCCCAAGTTCAATTTATTGCATAAATAGCACAATTCAATAATTAGGTCTCCATATACTCAATGTAAATAAATCGATTTTTCGATTTAAAAATCATTTATGAAATACAATTTATTTTAAAAGCACATAATCAGGTAAACTACTTCAGATATTGAAAACGATAAATTATCCACTCACAGGTTTCAGAAGTCGTGAATACCCCTAGTCTCGCTCGTCCGTAGCTACTTCCTTGCCTTTTTCGGACGGTTCACCCCCTACGCGTTACGCGTGGCACGAATTTCAATAAATCAAATCAATTAATTATAATTGATTTCAGGCTCTATAATTTCTACATGAATGCATGAAATGCACCTTAAGCTGTCCGAATAACCGTTTAAACCTGGTTTTCGGCCTAATTCGCCTACACGCGATTAAATTGCTAAAATCTCCAATTTAACTTCGATTGGACCCATTTTAATTTCTAATAGTCAAATTTTATTCACATTATCCACTAACAGTGTACACGGGTCTAATTATCAGTCCTGGACTGAAAATTACGATTTTACCCCTAGTGGGTAAAAATTTCAATTTTTGCTCTGAAAATTCCCAAAATTTTTCTAGGCTTATAGTTCACCATTATTCATCATCACACCTCAAAATAACCTCAAGATCAACAACATTTCTCTCTCTAAACATACGGTCAAGCTTGGTGCAATATGGAAAATTCCATTTTTCTTGCTTATTTTTGCTAGTTTTCATTTCTACACTTAACCAAACTTTCTACAAACATTTAATCAAGTTAAAATTCAACCAAATCACACCTCAAATCCTCTCATCAAGATTCAACCAGCATGGGTGTTCATACCCACTTTTTAATTTTGCATGAAAATTGAAATAAAATGCATGGGTAATGAGAAAATCAAAGAAAATTAAGTGATTTTACCTTTTTCAAGCTAACTTCCTTGATTTCTCTCACTAGTGTTTGGATTTTCAGCAAGGGTTTCAAGTTTTCAGACCTTTCCCTCTCTTACACGGTTTGGAGAAGAAGAAATGACCTGAATTTTTACTTTTTATAAGTTAAATAATTAAATATTTAATTTAACACATGGTTATTAACTTTTTCTCTTATTTTATTATTTATTGATTTTCTTTTTGAATTCTTTTCAGCCCAAAAATTCCAGCCCTTATCCTCTGAATTTCCAGGAGCTTCTAGAAGATATTTTAATAATTTTTATAGTATAATTTTATGAAATTACACTTTTGCCCCCCGAAAAGTGCAAAATTACATTTTTGCCCCAAAAATTGAAAAACTGCCACAAGGCATATTTTTCACTCCTCAAACTCATACCAAACTCCAATTTGTCAAATTTGATCTAAATCCTCTCGAAAAATTAAATTTGGCCTTCCGGTGGCAAAATTACGATTTTGCCCCTACATTCCAGAAATCACCGAAATTTCTTCTTTTTCCACTTTTCAATCCTCAAATAACATTTCAATTGATTAATATGATCAATCTAAATCAAATGGGATCAAAAAATCTTTTTCAGAAATTCCAAATTCGTCCTTTAATGGTAAAATTACTATTTTGCCCTTGTGTCCCAAAAATACCGAGAATTGCACTTTTTCACTGCTAAACTTCATTTTATGTTCCCAACATCATTTTATATTCCATATAATCATTCTTGGTCATTAAAATCAAAATCTTTATTAAAAATTCCCATTTTGTCCTGAAATTGAAAAATGACCGTTTTGTCCCTAATCGGTCAATTTTCCCCATTAACTCCAAATTGAACCTCGAACTCCAAATTCTCATTTTAAACCAATCCATGGGTTTTAGTTTTCTCAAATTCATCCTCAATTCTCTGTTTAAACTGGTTCAAAACTTATTTAACTTGATCATACCCTTAGGGGCAATATTGTCATTTAACTTATTTCCCGGGGCAATTCAATATACAAACATGCTATCCATTGCATGTGAATGACATATCACAGATAAATTAGGGTCGGGTATTACATCTCATAACACAATCACACAAAGAAATGAACATAGAATATGTAGAGAACCACTTACCTAACTACCCACTAAGAGCGTGCATTCCTAAGGTTCTCTTTGTCCACTGCATTGAAGGCCTTTACCATTTCACTCTCATTCTACTTAAAGTATAACCTTGCATTGAAACCCACATTAAGTGTTTCCTCCACCTCTTTGCTGATTGTGGAGTTGCATTGGGCAATATCACTATCTAAGATTGGAACCATGTCGACCTCTTCATCTCTAGCTCTAGATTTGGCATAATTTCTGGTAGATTTCCTCCCTTGCCTTCACCCTATGCTTGCTGTTGCTTTACACAATCGAGTGAGCCTTTTCGATGGTATTCTAGCTTAGATTGAGGTTCGTTATCCGCAACATTGAAATCCTTTTTGGCATTGGGTTCAAATTACGTTTCTTACCTTATACCATTTCTCTCTATCAAGTTTCCTTTAACTATTTCCCAGTCTGACACTTTAGCCAAAGGCTCCCTTAAAAGCTAGATAACTTTATGATTTAAAGTTATTTTGTCACATTTTAAATATTAAATTGGCTAAGTTCTTGAGATTAAGTTCAAGAATTAGGCATTTTTATTTTTTTGTCTTAGTTCAGTAAATCAATGCTGGTTGATTTAATTTAAGTTATTTTATTTTAGTTTGATGATAATTTGCTTTTATTTTAGTTATTATAGAGTTAGTTTTATGCTTTTGTAGGTGTGTAATTAAAATGGCTGTAATTGTTGAAGAAGAGTGCATGAATAGCCAAATGCTTCTCTCATACATGTTTCAGTAGCATATCTTTCATTCTAAAAGTCCAATTGACATGATTCTTAAGCCATTGGAAATTTAAGAGATAGGGCTACAACCTGCAAGTTTTCCTTTTTGCCCAGTTGGCTCAGATCGAGGAGCAAATCATGTCCCAAGTTGATAGAGTGCAGTAAGGAGAGTATTGGGAGACAACACGTAGGGTGTCACGATGTTGGGAAAGTGAGGCCATGGCATCAACACGATATGTTAGACATCCTGATTCCAGGTTTGACTCAAGTTAGATCTTTTTGGAGCTTATTTAAAGGCACTTTTAAGGCAATTGAAAGACACAATAAAGCTAGGTTTTTTCTGAAGAAAAAGAGCTATCAAGCAAACAATAAAGCTAGGAAAAGCTCGTAAAGATTAATGATTGAAAATCTAACGAATCTGAGTTTTGTTTTCGTCTTTAGTTCTTTTTATACTTTTTTGTTTTATGTTGATGGTTAAACTTCTTTTGTTGAAGTTTTAAGAAATTATGAGGAACTAAATTTCTTGTCTAGAATTACTATTGAATCCAACATGTAGTTTGAATTTTTAATACTTTTTGCTACTTGCGATGTGGAAACATTCTATGTTTAGGAGTCCTCACCAATTTTTTTTTATTATTTAGGTGTAATTAGCCATCTATTAAATTCTTTCTATTCAACGAGATCCTAAAATGATTTTAGGTTTGTCTAAAGAATAACAATATAGTTTGCAAGTTTTTAGAGTTAAGTTTTAGAGTACAGTTACCCACAGGGAAAGATTAGTACCTTTATGACGTCAGTTCCATAAACGGTACCATTTAATCATATATTATCCTATTTAAACTTTAATTTTTAATTTAATTCTTGTATCTTCTTAATCATTGCTATTTTTTTATGTTATTCATGACCTTAGGTCCATTATTCGATTTTATGGGTATAAAAAGCACATGATGCATTTATGGAATGCATGAAAAAAATCTCGATAAATGTCAAATGAAAATATTTTATTGAGAATATTTTTTGAATCTGCCCATCATGCTAGTGGGATCCGGAAATACTTCCTCACTTAAGAAATTACATGAGAAAACTCACATTCGCAAGCTTATCAAGTAAATCCCATCATTAAGGTAATCATTTATGCGTAAACTATATTGTTAACATGTAATGACAAATAAATAATGCATGTGGTGATGCATAATGAATTAAATGATGATCATGTTTCATTTTCTCAAACTTGTTTTATTTATTTTAATGGTTTTGTATTCTTTTAATTAAATATCTTAAGTTTCATTATTTATTTACTTATTTGTCTTTTTATAAATTTTTACTTGAAAATAATTTCTTTGGATTGGGATAATTTTTTATGGCATCAAATTAGAATCTTCCCATCATTTTGGTAGGGTCCTAACTAAGTTTTTTGCTCAAGAAAATTCCTATTCATTTATTTACTACTCCTCACCTAATAAATCCTATCAACTTTGTTATTTAGAATAAATCTGTCTTAAATCACATTAGTTCATTAAAATCAAGACCTTCCCATCGTTCTAGTGGGATTCTAATTTCCGAATTAAAGAGATAAATAAATAAGTATATTTCAATTTTTATGTCTTTATATTTTTATATTTTTTATTATCATTGTACTTTCATTTATAACTATATATATTTATATATATACCATTTATTGCATCATATGACTAAATTTTTGTTTTTATTTATATATATTTTAATTTAAAAAAAACAAATAAATAAAATTACATCATACAATAATTAAAACTAACAATAAAACACATAATGCAAATGAACACTAAATAATCAAACTTCAAACAAAACCCATAAAAACCTAATAACAAAAAGTCAAGTCCCATATCAAAGCTTGGGCTCAGAAATGCCCAAGAAACTTGGGTTCCATAAGCAGGCTTCACCTTTTTCTTTTAGCCTAACCCTGTGTATAAACCCAGCATGACAAGGGCCAGGTTCAAGCCACCAAGTCGAAACCCAAATGAAAGCACCTTTGTCTTTTAGCCCAACCCTGCGTAAGAACCCAGCATGACAAGGGCCAGCTTCAAGCCACCAAGTCGAAACCCAATAAAAGGCCCAATCTTGTTTCTTCTTTCCTTCCTTTTTTTTAGGCTCCAGAACTCCTTAAACGGCGTTGTTTTTTGTCTTTCTTATTTCTAAGCCTAGTATAAAACCTCCCTTTCCAGCTTACTTCCTCATCTTCCAATTTTTTTTCTCTTTAGCGGCCCTCGCTTTCTCTAAACCTAAGCTCCCTTAAGCTTTTCTGCCTCTTCTCTCTCTAAACCTAAGCCAAAACATTGAATCTCAACCTCCTTTCTCCACCATAGCCACCACTTAAAACAACAAACTCTCCCTTCCCACGGCTTCCGATCACACCCAAACCATTTCAAAACCAAAACCACAACCAAAGACACTCTAATTAATTTTCAAGAAAATTGTGAGGAATGTCCTTTCTTGATAAAGACATTTTAAAAATAACCATCAGAATAAGTTTAATTGTTTTTAGCCATATTTAGTTATGACTTGACAAAAATACCCTTTAAACTATTTTAAATAAATTAAACCATTCATCATAATTTCTCTCCATTTCTGTTTTGGATTTCTCTCCTCACCATCCCACTCTCTCAAATTTTATCGATTTCTCTCTTCGACATTCGTCTGTTATTTTTTCGATTTCTCTCTTCGGCATTCGTCTGCAATACTTTCGATTTCTCTCTCTCGCATTTTCATATTTCTTTTTCTTGCGCTTTCAAGACACTAAGCAATCGTTTCGAAGTGTTTGGGTGGGTGGATATTTGAAAATTTCAATTTTTAGGTATTTTGGAGAAAATTAAAATAGTTGAAATAATCACAGATGTATGAAATAGCTTTTAATTGAATCAATTCGGGATCTAGACACCAATAAATTCAAATTTTTGAAATTTATAAACCTAGATTTTCAAAAGAATTTTTTTTTTAATTTTTAGTCAAAGTAGGTGTTTTAGATAAAAAAAAAATTGTATTTTGATTTATGAAAACATGTTGGAAACACTTTAAGCAGTAGTGTGTCACAGATTTTTGTACATGACGTGTCACAATCTAACCATGGTTTGTCACAGGTTTTTGTACATGACGTGTCACAGCCTAACCATAGCGTGTCACAACTTAACCATGGCGTGTTACAGATTTTTGTACATGGCTTGTCACAGTCTAACCATGGCTTGTCACAGTCTAACCATGGCTTGTCACAGGTTTTTGTACATTGCGTGTTACAGCCTAACCATGGCGTGTCACAACTTAACCATGACGTGTCACAGATTTTTGTACATGGTGTGTCACAAATTTTTGTACATGGTATGTCACAACCTAACCATGGCTTGTCACAGGTTTTTATACATGGCGTGTCACAGCCTAACCATGACGTGCCACAACTTAACCATGACGTGTTACAGATTTTTGTACATGACGTATCACAACCTAACCATGGCTTGTCACAGGTTTTTTAACATGGCGTGTCACAGCCTAACCATGACGTGTTACAACTTAACCATGACGTGTCACAAGTTTTTGTACATGGTGTGTCACAGATTTTTGTACATGACGTGTCACAACCTAACCATGACGTGTCACATCATAGCGTGTAATTTCATTAAGAGTATTTTTGTTCAACTTGGTTAAAAATAGTTAAAATTATAAAGATGGCTACTTTTGAAAACGTCTTATCTTTAAAGGCTATTTTTTAAAACGCCACTTAATTTTCCTTCATATTTTTGTTTTCTCTATTTTTTTATTTGTGTTTGTTTGTTGTTTTTTTTTGTTGGGTATATTGCCGGTTTGTAGAAATGAAATCTATGGTTCTTGTATTCTTTTTCTTTTTCTTTTTTTTTCCTGAGTTGTTTCAAAATCTAGAGTTCTTTGTTTGTTCTTTTTTTTTTTTTGTTGTTTTTCTGAAACAAGGAAGAAAAAGGTTGTTACGGTTGCTAGAAAGGAAAAAAAAAACTATGGGTTTTTGGATTCCTCAAATCTTTTTTTTTTTTGTTTTTCTTTTCTCTCTCTCCCCAAATCCCCCCTATCATTCTTTGGTTCCTCTCTTTTTATAAGCAAGAGAAGGATTTTGAAAATTGTTCCTCTCTATTTGCTGCCATTGGCAACGTTTTGGTGGTTGCGTGCGGCCGATGGCAGCGTCAAGTTGCCAAACTCGACTTCTTAAAATTGATTTCAGCTTTTTACAAATTGAAAGGAAGGCGAAAGGTGGGGTAAATCTTAAAAGAGAGAAAAAAAACTTAACCAAAATTTTCTTGCCTCTACGTTAGATTCTCAAGCAACCAAAGTCATCTCACTCCTACAATCAATGAAACAAAATAGAAAACATTAACTACCATCAATTAGTAAATAAAAAAAGAGAATAATTAATGAAAAAGAAATATAGAGACAAAAGAACATAATTTAAAGTAAATTCGCAATCCACAAAAATATATAGAGAGATGAGTAGAAAGATAGCAGCAGGATGTAATTAGTCAATATTTATTGAGGTGTGAAGGGTTAAGAAGAAAAAAAATTAAAAAATTTTAAAATTAATATATTGAACTTAATTGGTAATAATTAAAAGATTTATGATAGATAATAATTTTATATAATATGTAAATAAAAAAAAACTTATAAGGATATTTTAGAAAAATTTTGTTTGTTGGTGGTAATTTTTTTTATTATAAATAATTAAATTATTATAAGGAATTTATTATTTATTTTGTTTCGAAGTTTTTTTTAAATGATTAAAAAATTAATATAATCAATATTTAATATTTTTATTTTATTATATTTAATTTTATAATATTAAATATTAAACTATAATATATAAAAAATAAATAATTAAATACGATATACATAATTAATAATTTTTTCTTATAATCAAGATAATTTCTTTTTAACTAAATATAAAACGTAAAGTACATTAAAAACATATACTTAAAACAATTTTTTCTTATATAATTAGGATTAATAAAAAATAATATATTAGTGAAATTTTAAACAATAACCAATAATGCAACACAAAAACTTATAATTGAGAATTATATATACAATAATTTTTTAATTTTTAAAAATTAAAATCATTAAAAATAAAATCCACGTAAGAAAAAAAATCATGACAAGTAGTAGATATAACTTATATAAAAAAAATATAGTTGACAATTCGTAGAAATTTTAAAAAAAGTTTATAGAAACTTAAAATATATGAGCAAATAGAATATAATTAAAAAAATAAATAAATATAATAATAATAATCTAAATAAAAAATTAAATAAAAACTTTATCTCTTTATAATTTCATAATATAAAGACAGAAAAGAAAAAAGAAAAAGATGATTGGAGAAACTCAAAAAATTAAAAAAAATTAAGAATTTAAGTAAAATTGAACGAGACTTGTAAAGTTATTTTATTATTTTTAAATTATATTAATTATTCAATAAAAATAATTTTAAAAATATTACAAAATATATAATATATTATTATGAAATAAATCTAAAAAGGTGAATAAAGATAATTGGAAAGAATAATTAAAGAGAAGAAAAAAAGTATTGAGGGAGGAGAAAAGAGATCTTATTGAAGTGTGTATTCACAAATGAACTGAGGGGACCTATTTATAAGCAAATAACCCTTATCTTGATAAAATTTACAAGATGAAGATAACACTTAGGGATTAGATGGATTAAATCCTAATCTAATCTAATTTACATCTAATCTAGATATAGATAGAATAAATGGATATTCACAAAATATTCATAATACTCTCCCTTGAATATCCATTATATTAAGAATATGCCTCGTTAAAACCTTACAAGGAAAAAACCTCATGGGAAAAAAATCCAAGTGAAGGAAAAAGAGTACATAATTCTTTTCAAGAATATGCTTATGAAATACTGCTTCATTAAAAACCTTATCAAGAAAAACCCAGTGGAAAAAACCTTGAAGAAGGAAAAGAGTACAGTGCGTATTTTCCTCCCATTGACAAATGCATTATTTAAGATCTTTGAAACGGCGCATCTCAATCTTTTGTACCAACTTTTTGAATGTTGCAGTAGGAAAGGCTTTAGTAAACAAATCTGCTTGATTGTCACTTGATCTAATTTGTTGAACAGTAATATCACTCTTTTCTTGAAGATCATGAGTGAAGAAGAATTTTGACGAAATATGTTTTGTTCGATCGCCTTTAATGTATCCTTCCTTTAACTGTGCTATGCAAGCAGTATTATCTTCATATAATATTGTTGAAATTTCTTTCTTGGTTGACAAACCACACATTTTTCGAATATATTGAATTCCAGATCTTAACCAAACACATTCACGATCTCCACAAATAAACAAGTAGCTTGTTTGGGATCAAGCTTTATGTGGATCAAATAAATATCTTGCATCTACATAACCCATTAAATTTTATTTTGATGCATTTGAATAATATAAGCTTATATCCATTGTTCCTCGGAGATATTGAAGTATATTTTTAATTCCATTCCAATGTCTTCGAGTTAGAGAAGAACTATATCTTGCTAATAAATTCACAACTAATGATATATCAGGTCATATATTGCTAGCAAGATACATCTATGCTCCAATTGCATTGAAATATGGTACTTCAAGACCAAGAAGTTCTTTATTATCCTCATGAGGTCGAAAAGAGTCCTTTTTTCACATCTAATGATCTTACAACCATTGGTGAACTCAATGGATGTGCTTTGTCCATATAAAATCGTTTTAGCACTTTTGCTATATAATTAGATTGATGGACAAGAATTTCATTTGTCAAGTGTTCAATCTGAAGACCTAAACAAAACTTTATTTTTCCAAGGTCTTTGATCTCAAATTCTTTCTTTAAATAATCCACTGCTTTTGATAACTTTTCAGGAGTTCCAATAATGTTTAGGTCATGAACATAGACAGCTATTATAATAAATTCATAGCTAAACCCTCTTATAACATACATGGGCATTTAAGATTGTTTCTATATTCTTCTTTCAACAAATATGTACTAAGACGATTATACCACATGTGTCTGGATTGTTTCAATCCATATAAAGATTTATTTAAGTTGATCGAGTTAATTTCTTGAGAATTCAAATTTTTGTACTTCAGGCAATTTAAATCCTTCAGGGATTTTTATATAGATATCGTTATCAAGTGAGTCATATAAATAGACTGTAGCTACACTCATTAGACGCATTTCAATATTCTCATATATTGCCAGACTAGTTAAAATAGAATTGTAATTATATCTACCACAAAGAATATATCTTTTCATATTTAATACTAAATCTTTGGATAAAACATTGTGTGATAAGCCGTACTTTATATCTCATAATCTCATTTTTCTCATTTCATATTCACACAAATACCTATTTATATCTCATTAGTTTTGCATCATTTGATATACGGACTACAAGTCCAAAAACTTCACATTTTGCAATTGAATTCAATTTCACTTTGATTGCGTCTTTCCACATTGGCCAATCATTTATATGTCTACATTCTTCAATAAATTCAAGATCCTTGTTTCTTTCATAATATTGAGCTCTATATTATATACAAAATATCATCGACGTTTATTTCATTTCGATTCCATCTTTTTTCCGTTATGACATAATTTATTGAGATCTCTTCATTTTCACTAATTTCAGGTACCTGAATTTCTTCTGAAATTATGTCAAGGGTTCTTCTGGAGTTTTTGTTTCCTCTTCTTGACCATCTTGAATATTTGCTCCTTTTCTTTTTCAAGGATTTTTATCTTTGGAACCAATTGGTCTTCCACGCTTTTGGCGTTTCTTAGACTCATTAACAACAACAGGTTGTCCTACATTAATTCTGATTGGAGCATTTGCGCCTAGTATATGAGATTTAGTTACTCTTTTTAGGTCAGTAAATGCGTCTAGCAACTGATTTGCTATATTTTGCAAATGAATTATCTTTTGAACTTCTTGTTCACATTAATTTGTGCGAGGATCAAAACTGGATAATGATAATGTATTCCAAGATATTTCCTTTTTCAGCTGCTTATTTTCTCCCCCTAATGTTGGAAAAATTATTTCATCAAAATGATAATCAACAAACCTTGCAATGAAAAAATCTCCTGTCGAAGGTTCTAGATATTTAATTATAGATGGAGATTCATATCCAACATATATTCCTAACCTCCTTTAAGGACCCATCTTTGTGCGTTGTGGTGGAGCAATTGGAACATATACCGCACATCCAAAAATTCTTAGATGGAAAATATTTGGTTCTTGACCATAAACCAATTGTATAGGAAAGAATTTGTGATAACTTGTTGGCTTGATGCGTACAAGTGCTGCTACATGCAAAATGGCATGTCCCTAAGTAAAAATTGGAAGTTTGGATTTCATAAGTAATGGTCTTGCAATCAATTTAGGCGTTTGATAAACGATTCTACTAGATCGTTTTATGTATGAACATGACTAACAGATTGTTCAACATTTATTCCAATAGACATGCAATATTCATTAAAAGCTTGAGATGTAAATTCACTAGTATTGTCAAGACGAATTGTCTTGATTGCATAATCAAAAAAATGTGCTCGCAAACGAATTATTTGTGCAAGTAATCTTGCAAATGCCAAGTTGCGACTTGATAATAAGCATACATGTGACCATCTTGTTGATGCATCGATTAAAATCATAAAATATCTGAATGGTCCACATGAAGGATGTATGGGTCCGCATATATCACCTTGAATACATTTCAAAAACGTAAGGGATTCAATCCCAATTTTAGTTGGTGATGGTCTTATAATTAATTTACCTTGAGAGCATGCAGTACATGAGAATTAATTTGATTGAAAAATCTTCTAGTTTTTCAATGGTTGACCACATGAATTTTTAATAATTTTTCTCATCATTATTGATCTAGGATGACCTAACCGGTCAAGCCAAACATTAAAATTGTCAGCAAACTTCTGGTTTACATAAGTTTCAATCATTTTAATTTTTGTGTAGTACACTCTAAAGGACAAAGAGGGTAATTTTTTCAATACATATTTTTTACCCAATATAATAGATGTAATATAAAGATATTCAATGTCTCTCTCATTCGTTGTCTCAATTCTCATTCGTTGTCGCAATATGATATCCATTCAAACAAATATCTTTAAAACTTAATAAACTTATTTGAGATTTAATAGAAAACAATACATCCTCTATTACTTTATTCCTCAATGTAGTAAAATATTAGCTCTTCTAGAGCCCTCAATTAATCTTGTACTACCAAATATTGAATTGACATTGATTTTTCTTTCGTTGTCAAGTAAGAAAAATATTTCTTATCTTCAAATATAGTGTGTTGTAGCAATGTCTGCTAGACATATATTTACATCATAGATCTTGTGTCACGACCCAGAACCACCCTCGAATCCATGACAACCGTCGTGATGTCCCGATATGCACTCATCCACCGAGTACCATATCGAAACCTTGCAAGGCTCTCGTACTAGTCTTTCCAGCTCCCCTGTGAGTTTTTATTTATTAATCTTATACTTTAAAACATTTCATCCAATTTCAGACCAAAACGGGAAAAAAGATGAAATTTACTACACAGGGGCGTTTCGGTCATTTTTCGTCGAAAATTTTGAAATTTGGAAAAATGTTACTTACACATAAAGAATTCATAATTTGCAGTAGGAATTGAAATCGGATATCTAAAACATGAAATTTGTGTAAAATTTCATTTTATAGAATAAAATAATAATATTTCATAAAATAAAATGTTTTCTTATAAAACAATTTTTATATAGATATCCGGATATAATTTTTACAGCGTAAAAACAAAATATACTATTACATATAGTAATACAGATAACTGAAGTATAAAATTTAATTTACAATGCTAAGTGGGCCCAAAATAGAGAAATACAGTCCACGAGGTGAACCTGTGAGAGCTAAGGTCGTCACCACAAATGCACTTCGTGTCAAAATTTACTATCTACAAATTTCTGTGAGCCTGAAATGGGGAAATTGAGGGGGTGAGTTTTACAACCCAGTGAGTTAGATAACTACCATCCACGACATCTAAAGTCGAGTAGATGGAAACAATATAATAAAAATACCATATCAACAAATAATTCATAACACCGAATTTAGTAAAATCATGCCAAATAATTTCATTTATTCAGACACAAGGCTTATGATTTATTTCGTAAAAACTAGGCTTTGACCAAATCTTATACTCGTAAATACTTGATCAGAGTGTCCCATCGAGTACGCCAAGGTTGTTACAATTTATACAATAATTGAAAAATATAGCCGTTCCTTAACGTTGGCAGAGTTCACCATCACGTGGTGGTTCGGCGTAATGTGAACTCTAACCATACCTCAGGAGTTACCCTTCGCACCTCTCATACTGAGATATAATATAACGGGGTTACCGTGCCCCTCTAATAGGCTGGTCCACGGAACCCGCCACTGCAGTAACTCATCAACCCACCAATCGACAATAATTCATTTAACATGATTTGGCAATTTTTATTTCTAAACAATTTATCAGAACAAAGCAGTCAATTCACATTTTTCAATACAATAAACAATTTAGCCAATCATACCGTCATGCTTCTAAAATTTCATAAGCCATAAGTTTCATTTGTTTCATAAATAGCACAATTCACTAATTTGGTCTCCATGTTCTCTATTTCATAAAATTGACATTTAATTTCAAAATAGTATTTCATCAAATACGTTTTAATCAAAAATCATAATATTTTTATTTTCAATTTCATCATGCTTTTAAAAGCATATTACCATAATAAAACCACTCCAGATATTACAGATGATAATTAATCCACTCACCTTGTCACAAGAGTGCCCGATACTCCCGTTTTTTTAGTCCACTACATCATTTTTCTCCGATGTCCGAGGGACCCACCACCTAGGCGATACGCGTGACACGAATTTCAATAAATTGTGTCAATTTCTCATAATCAATTTCAGGCTCTATATGATGCATGAAATGAGCTAAAAATGGTCCGGACAGTCGTTTATTCACAGTGTTCGACCGACTCGCCTACACGCGTCTAAATTGCTAAAATCTCCAATTTAACTCCCATTGGACCTGTTTCAGTTTCTAATTGTTCAATTATATTCCAATTATCCAATGGTAACAACTACGGGTCAATTTACCAGTTTGAGAATGCAAAATTATAATTTTACCCCTAGTGGGTAAAAATTTCAAATTTTATTCTAAAAATTCTTAATTAATTCCTACTTTTACTATTCATCAAATTTACCTAAAATGCCATTCAACCATATCAATTTGCTGCATTTCCAGCAGCCAAAAAGTCTCCAAATATTCGGCTAAATTGGTTTCTAACATAAAAAAAATGTGATTTCTTGAAATCTATCACTATAATTCACTATTACCTAACTAATAACACCTATTTAACTTAAAAATCACCATATTCAAGCATCAAATCCACCCAAAAATCCAGCTATCAAGGTGCAGCAATACCCATATTTTATTTGTGCATGAAAATGGAAAAAGAAAGCTAAGGAAATGAAAATCACTAGGAAAAATCAAGAAATTCACCTTTTTCAAGCTTGTTTCCTTAATTTCTCTTAATTTCTCCTTCAAAATCAGCAAGGTTTCATGGCTTTTCTCTTTGTTCTGGTTCTAACCGAAATTACCTATGGCTTTTGGCTGATTTTTTTGTGGCTTTAATCACTTAATAATTAAATATTCAATTTTTCACATGTTTATTTGCCTTTTCCATTATTTTATTATTATTTATTTTCTTTTTGAATTTCTTTTCAGCCCAAAATTCTAGCCCTTATCCTCTGATTTTCCTGGAGCTTCTAGAAGAAATTTCAATGATTTTTATAGTGTAATTTTATAAAATTACACTTTTGCCCCTAAAAAAGTACAAAATTACATTTTTGCCCCAAAAATTGAAAAATTACCACAAGGCATATTTTTCAGTCCTCAAATTCATACCGCACTCCAATTTGTCAAATTTGATCTGAATTCTCTCAAAAATTAAATTTGACCTTTCGATGGTAAAATTACGCTTTTGCCCTTATTCTCCAAAATGTACCAGAATTGCATTTCCTTTCCACTTTTCAACCTCAAATTATGTTTTAATTAGTCTAAATAATCAATATACATCAAATGGGATCAAAATCCTTTTTAAAAATTTTCATTTTGACCTTTAGTGGTAAAATTACTATTTTGCCTTTGTGTCTCAAAAATATCGAGAATTGTACTTTTTCACTGCTAAACTTCATTTTATGTTCCAAAAATTATATTATATTTCATATAATCATTCTTGGTCATTAAAATCAAAATCTTTATTACAATTCTCCATTTTGTCCTGAAATTGAAAAATGACCGTTTTATCCCTAATCGGTCAATTTTTTTTATTAACCCCAAACTGAACCTCGAACTCCGAATCACTGTTTTAAATCACTCCGTGGGTTTTAGTTTTCTCAAATTCATCCTCAATTCTCTGTTTAAACTGGTTCGAGACTTATTTAACTTAACCATACCCTTAGGGGGAATATTGTCATTTAACTTGTTTCTCGGGACAATTCAATATATAAATATACTGTCCAAAGCATGTGAATGACCTGTCACAGATAAATTAGGATCAGGTGTTACATCTTGGATCCAACAATATGAATATCTCATTTTTTTTTCAATAAAATAAGATATATATAATAAGAAATTTGCAAGTTATCATAAAAGAATATTAAATATAGAATTAAAACACATAATAAGAACATATCATTTAAATATAATGAAAACATATTAAAACATCTTTATAATATAGTTATACTAAAATATACCAATTACTATTAAATTCATTCTCCGATATTCCTATTACCAATGAATGATCAATTCTTTTTTCAGGATAAAAAAAATCAACAATGGATATTTCCGTTAACAATCATATAATCAATTCCTTTTTCAGGGTAGACAAATATCTTGATGTGCTATATCAACTTGGCTATGATTAAAATCATCACAAAATGTTTTAATTTTTAGTGATACTTGATAAAATTTATGATGTACAACAGATACGTAACCAATGATCTTTCATGCCACATCAATAACAACATGTTTTTTATATTCCTTTTACTCTTTTAATTATTTATCCACTTTTTATGGGTTACAAGTCTTTATCTACTTCTTGATGGATATCCACTTCTGGTGGGTTAGTGGGTTAAGATATCCTTCTACTTTATTCATCTACTTGTGGTAGGTTACAAGTATACATCTACTTTTGGTGGGTGATCCACATATGATGGGTTATCCACTTCTAGTGGATTATCTATTTTTTTTAATAGGTTACGGCATTCATCTACTTTTGGTGGTAAATTATCCATCTACTTCTGGTGGCAAAATTATCCTTAGATTCTGATAATAAAATTATCTATCCACTTCTAGTGATAAAAAATTATTTATCCATGATCATAATTATTAAATGATGTGGCATTCACTTCAGGGAATAGATAAATTCATGACCATGACCATAATTATTAAATGATGTCACATTCACTTCAGGGAATGAACATTTATAATTTTTATTAGTAGCTCGTTTGTCATATTCACTTCAGGGAATGGACATTCATGCCTTTTCATTAATAGCTATATAATAGTTAATTCACTTTTCAATCGAGTGACAAAATATATACTACGTGATAGTAATATTCATATTAAAGTTGATTTTAAGAGAATGAAAATACTAAAGAGATATCAAGTCACTTACTTGATTTTTTAAAATCAGAAATCAAAACCCAATCATTGAAATCCTTTTGAAGCTTGAAGATGATGAAAACATTATAATTCTAGAACATGAGAGATCAGAGAATCGTACTGATAACGTGTTATGAAATAAATCTAAAAAGGCGAATAAAGATAATTGGAAAGAATAATTAAAGAGAAGAAAGAAAGTATTGAGGGGGGAGAAAAGAGATCTTATTGAAGTGTGTATTTACAAATGAACTGAGGGGACCTATTTATAGGCAAATAACCTCTTATCTTGATAGAATTTACAAGATGAAGATAACACTTAGGGATTAGATTGATTAAATCCTAATCCAATCTAATTTACATCTAATCTAGATATAGATAGAGTAAATGGATATTCACAAAATATTCATAACATATATAAAAATTTTTAAAAATTTTTGGGGGGCCATACAAAGGGACGCTTCGCCCCTGGATAGAAAGTGGAGGGAGGAGAAGGCAAAGGGGGATTTAACAATAGGCGGCGACGTGAATGATGGCAAAAAGAGCAAAGGTAGATATCTTTTCCTTTTGTGATCCTTAATTTTCAAAAAAAGATATCGTTGATGTTTAAAGAATCTTACATCTTGCCTTAGAAAAGGGAAATTTTTTAAAGAGAATTGAGATTAGGATTTTAATTATGGGAAAAGATAAACAATTAAAGAACTTGGGTTCAGGGTTTCAAAGAAATTGGAGCTTTTTGAGATTTGAATATTGAAAGATTTTGGCTCAACATTTTTTTACTACATTTCATGAGATTTCAAATTTAAGAGAAAGAGAGACAAGAGACAATAAGATGCGAGTTTTAATTAAAACAAAAAAAACATAAAAAGTATTAATTTTTGCAATAGTTGAAAAATAAAAAATCATCTAAATTTTAAAAGTTCAAATATTGTGACAAATTCTTTAAATGCAAAATGAAAGTGCAGCTAAAATAGTGTAGTTAAAATCCATTTATGTTGTAGTGAATTTTTAGCTTGAAAATATAAATGTAAATGATTAATTTTCACTTAAAGTTGTTTATTTTGTCTAAATTGACTTATTATAGTAATTCTCACATATTTACGTTAATATTTAACTATACTTATTTCAACTTTATAATTTTTTACATTCATTCTTATAAATTCATGTCAAGATTTTTACATGATTAATTTTCACTATAATTTATTTTTGGGACAATTTAAAAAATAGCCGTCAAAGATAAGATATTTTCAAAAATAACCATCTTTATAATTTTCACTATTTTTAATCAAGTTTGACAAAATTATTCTTAATGAAACCTCATCATATTCAAGTTTACATGATGTTACAAGCCATGCGCATGATTTACATGCTATATTGAAAAAATATTGTTACACGTCATGTATAAAAAATATGTTATATGCCATGGTTAAAAAAGGTTGTTACATGTTATATTAAAAAAAATATTATTGTTACACACCATGTACAAAAACACGTTACAAGCTATGTTGAAAAAAATTTAAAACAATATTATTGTTACACGCCATGTTCAAAAAAGTTTTGTTACACTTTAGTGCCTAAAATGTTGTTATTACTTGTAAACTAAAACTTCAAATCCTCTTAACTCTCGTCATTTCTTTTTCTTTTTTTTTTTGATGATTTGGCGCCGTTTAAAGTATTTCTAACATATTTTTATAAATTAAAACACAATTTTTCTTATCTAAAACACATGTTTTTGCTAAAAATTGAAAAAAAAATTTCCTTTGAAATCATAAGTTTATAAATTTTAAATTCTTGAGTTTATTGGTATCTATGGTCCGAAGTGATCTAATTAAAAATTATTTTAAACATTTGTGATTATTTCTACCATTTTAGTTTCATCTAAAACACCTCAAAATCAAAATTCTCCAAATGGCCACCCACCTCAAGCACATCAAAACTATTGTTTGGCATTTTAAAAGTACGAAAGAGAGAAATCGAGAGCACAATAGACAAATGCTGAAAGAAAAAATTGATAAAATTAGAGAGAGCTAGATGGTGAGAGAGGGAAATCGGAAGTACAGATGGATATGGGGAAATTGTGATAAATAGTTTAATTTATTTGAAATAGTTTTTGTCAAGTCATGGCTAGATATAGCAAAAAACAGTTAATTTTATTTTGGATGTTATTTTTGAAATCAAGTTAACAAGATGGTCATTTCTCATAATTTTTTTTATTTTTATCCTTATTATTATTCATTTATAAAGTACAATTTGTAAAAGGTTAAATATTTTTTTTCTTAAGAATGTAAATATAAATGATTAGTTTTCACTTAAAGTATGTTTAATTTGTTTAAATAGACTTGCTACGGTAACTCTTATACATTTACATAAATATTTTAAAAATATATATTTCAATGTTAAAGTTTTTTTCGTTTATTCTTATAAATTTACGTCAAAATTTTTAAATGAATAATTTTCATTTCAAATGTTTTTATTTTTGTTATTATACTTTTATAAATTAACATTTGTTAATGGTTAAATTTTTTTGCTGCAAAAATAAAAATGTAAATAATTAATTTTTCCTAAAAATATATTTGTTTTGTCTACTATGACTACAATAACTCTCATACATTTAGGTTAATATTTTAATAATACTTATTTTAATTTTAAAAATCTTAAAAAACTAATTCTCACTATAAGTGTTTTTATTCTTATTATTTATTATTTATACATTTGCATTTTTGAAGAGATTTGATAAATTTCATTGCGGAATTTCAATAAGGTAAACAAGACAAAATTGTCAATAAAAAGGAAAGAAGTTTCATCGACAATCTAAGGTTTACACTGAAACCCAACAAAAAAAGAATAAAAGGAACCACAAAAGGAGAGTCGAATGGAGTCGAGGAGAGTCTCTTTTTCACTTCATTTTAATTTCAATTTACTAATAACTGGATCTTTTGGTTTACCGATTTTACATTTGCTTAATGATCAATGACTGATTAAATATTGTCTATCTCACGGTTTATATTTAATGACCTTACAGTAAGGTCAAAATTTATGACCTTACGGTAGAACTTGCCGAGGATTTTAAACTTTTATACTTTGAAAAGTAAGTATATTGACTCAAAATCTGCTCCACGTTAAAAACAACAATGCATCTCAAAACACATGTAGACATAACAATCCAACGCCTTTGCATGGTACAACCCAGCCAACAAGACTAAACAATGGTAAAAATTTTGTAGCAATCAAAAACTATACAACTGACAAATGTCCTCTACACAATCATCAAAAACTATAATGATCAGCATATTCTGAGCTAGGGACAAGTAAAATCAGACCAAACTAATTATCTACCCAAATCAAATGCAATTTGAATAAAACAATTCGGTTTAATTGATCAATTGAGTCAATTGGTCCTATTGCTTTTTTATTTGGTTCTTGATTTTAAAATTTTTGAACCAAATTAACTCAAAAACCAAGATAATTTATTATATATATTAATATATATAATATTAGATATGTTATTATTAAATTTATATAAAATATAATATACATTTAATATTTTCACTTCTTCATTTTTATTTTTTCAATTCTTATTTCTTTCTTATTTAATATTATTTCTTTTAATTCCTTTTTGTTTATACATTTTAGAGATGTCAAAGATTGGGATTGTGGATTTCATTTCCACTGTTGATGACTGATGCGTGAAGAGGTTAGAAATGTATTCTTCAGACTTCAATTGAGGTAAATGTTAAATTTGATAACTTTTTACATAATTTTTCATTTTGAATCTTCTTTTACTTTGTTATTAAAAAAATTTATACTAATTATATTTTTTTATCTTCTTTTGATTGTTAGATAGCCTATGTGAGTGAATGTGATGGTTAATGGTTTTGTATTAGATAGTTTTATTTTGTGGATGTTAATTTTATTATTTTTGATTTTTTATTATGTTGAATCTTGAATGTTAATTTGATGGTTTATGTAAAAAGACCTAGTTATGTAAGTGAAGGAACAAATGTTATGTTTTCTTTTTATTATTATTATTATTTTATGTTTAGATTATTTGTATATTTTTTAATTATGGATGAAGTTTATAAGTATTAATATTTTAATTTGTAAAAAAAAAGTGATAAAATATTGAATTTGTGAGTACATTGCACCAACTCGCTGACATATTTACAAAACCCCTTAGTGAAGATAGATTCTGTGAAATTAGAAGGAATCTAGGAATGTGTTGTTTGGAAGAATCATAGGAAGAAGTCTGAACCAAATAGTGGAAAACAGAAGAAACTTAGTCGACTAATGTATGAAACTCAGTCAACTAAGAGCATTCTATTTTATTGGATCAAAAGAATAGATAACTGAATAATATAGGACTAAACTAAGGAAATTTTGTGCCTACTAGGTGACAAAATGAAAGGGGGAAACCTGATGCAGTAAATAGTAAAAATATGAGAGGGAGTTTTGAAATTTGGAAAAATAAGGCATTAGTTAAGGGGGAGACAGACGGTTCCCTAAGTTAGAAACTGCCATTCACTTCCTAATCTTCTGAAAACTGACTCCCTCATCTCTATCAGTCTTAGTTGCTTCTCTCCATCTTATAAAATCAACTGAGAACCCTATTTCTGACACCTCTTGGAACCCTAAGTGAAAAACATCTTTAGAAATTACAATGGCCAAGTCGACCCTTCTAAAGGATTTACTAGCAAAGAAAAAAGGGAAGAGTCCAGCAGAAGAAAACCCTGAAACTGAGCACTCAAGAAAGAAACATAAAAGGGCATCGAGTTCTGCAACAAAGAAGACTAAGAAAAGGTCCAAGAAGAAGAAACAAAAAGAAAAGAAGAAGAAGACAGAGAAACTGGGAAAGAAGAGCAAAAAAGAAAAAGGTACTTCATCTGCTTCTTCTTTAAAATATAGGAACAAAATTCATGAAGAGAGATTTAAGAAAATCGAAAATGCCCCCATTACATGTGGGAAGTATATTGATTGGGAGAGTTTCAGTGAAACTCCTGAATTGCAAACGAGCCTGACAGATTATTTTAATGAACTAAGTATCAAGGAGTTTAACTCTTTCAAGGACAGAGCATATAGTGCTAGTTTAGTTAAAGAATTCTATTCTAGCATTGCATTTAGTGAAAGAGAGCTTGATGATTCAGATGAGTATTCTGAAGAAAATCTGAATGTCTTTCTTAATGGAAAAAAATTCCTAGTTATTGCCTCAGACTTAAGTAACCTGCTAGGAATTGAAGGTGAGAATGGAGAATATGAGATATCTGACAAGTATAATCCTGCTTCTGTGTGGAAAATTGTCATCGAGAAGAAGGAAAAATTCTCTTCCAAGAGCAATGCAGGACTGATCATTAGTCCACAGTTTAGAATCCTGCATTACTTTGTTGCTGCAAATCTGCATGGGAGAAGTGATAGCTTAAGCTACGTCAGCCTTCAAGACCTTTGGCTGATGGAGCATGCATTCACTGGTGAAGTTCTGAACCTTGGACGGTTCATGATTGAAAGAATGTGGGCAGCATGCAAACTGGAAAAGATTCATTTGACCTATGGGAATGTGATCACATCCCTTATCAAAAAGAAAGGAGTATGGGCAAAGAGGTATGATATGGATATGGTCAAGAGTAGAGACCAACCAATTTACTTGGGAAGTTTGATCAAAATGGGATACAAAGTGCATGGGGACACCTTCAGCAAGACCTCTAAGATCACCTCAGTTCAAACTCAACCAGAGGTAGCCCCCACACAACCAGAAATAGCAGCTCCTCCATTCTCCAATGAAGTAATGTTCAACCTGTTGATGAGAATAGATGCTAAGTTCACCGATCAAGGAGCCAAGCTTGCTAAAATTGAAGAAAGAATGAATGAAATTGAAACCAGCCTAAAAGCCAAATCTGAAATGCCACTAGGACCTGCTAATGTTGACTCCTCTGCTACTGAGAGCATGGCACCAGAAGGATAAGGTGTTGAAGGATCAACACTACAACCAAAAGGTTCTAAATTCCAAAATGCAAGCCTTGAATTTCAAGCTGAAGGATCAGCCTATCAGAGTGCAAGCCCTGGTCATCATGACATTGAACCAGATCCTAAAGAACCACACCAAACCACCTCAACAAGAAAGGAAACATCTGATCAAGGGATTGAGGTAGTTGGTTCACCTCTTGGTTCTCCTAAGCACCAGCCTCTATCTCAACTTAAACATGATGCATCCCCTCCACATTCTGAAGAAGTATCTGTCATGGGACTTTTCTATGAAATGGTCAGAGAAGAGAGGAAGAAAGGAAAAGCAAAAGCAAAAGACACAGCTCCTACATCAAAGCCTCAGCCACTTGCCATGAAACAGAAGAAGACAACAAGAAAATCAGTTCCTTCAAGAACAAGGAAGTCTTCAAGATTGGCAGAAAAGGCAAAGTCACCTCCTGCAAGCATTCCTCAAGCTCTAATTGAAGTCTCTGATTAGGCAACTCTAGAAAAAACTACAGGAACATCTTCTCAGCAGACTCCAGAAGCAACTTCTCAACCCCCTCTGAGACCACCTTCTCCTTTTCCCTTAAATCTTTGGTGGGAACAGACTATGTCCTTTGAGTCTACACCATTTCCATATGAGAACTAATACCTCAACCCCCTTCCTGATGATGACAAAAAGGGGGAGTAGTATTTACAAGAAAAACAAAAAAACTGAGGGTAGAAGTACGGACCTTTAGGGAGAATATCAAGAAAAACAAAAAATCCTGAGGGTAAAGGTACCAGACTTCTAAGGCAGATAGGTAGCAAAAACATGATTATGGGTATTTCTGGAACAATTTTTTTGGATACTGTTTTGTTGGATATCAATGCCACAATGGCATTCAAACAATGCTTTTAATTTTAGCTGATTTTATGAATGTCTTGAATATGCTTGCTGATAGTTGCTTAAAGTGCTTGAACTCTGAAAATGATGTTTGTGGCAATATGAAGCATGGTTGGAAACTTATCTGATGACACTGTGCAAAACTGCTATAATGTTCTGATATTGTGCTGATATTGAGTTATTATGTTGTTAATTCTTTTTTGAGACAATAATGCAAAGTAAAATATGTGCTTGAGTACTTATGGATGATGATTTATGAAGAGCTTGCTGGAAAAATGATGGTTTGAATGAAATTTGGAGCTAACATGATGAAATCTAGAAATTACAAGCAATTGACAGATATCTGCAAAAGTAGAAAATCTGATGAAATCTGTCAACATGTCATTTGCTCTAAAATCTGCATATGTGAACAGCTTCTGATAAGAGCAAGTACGTACAATGTCACTAGGAATGTAACCAAGATAAAAACTTGCTGAAAAAATGAAAGATATGCACACACTTAGGGAGAGCGTGAACTTAGGGGGAGCAATCCTCATTCTCTGCAGAAACTGAAAAAGGAACTGAATAGACACCATGCTGTTAATCAAGGCATGTTTTGTCATCATCAAAAAGGGGGAGATTGTTGGCTCCATTAGTTTTTGATGATAATAAAACATTCCCACGTCATTTGTGTCTAATACTTCTAACCAAGTGTGTAGGGCAAATGATCACAAATAAGACGATGTGACAATCTTCCTATTGAACATCTAAAGATAAGATTTAGATAAAGAACAAGGAAGATCAGTATTGATGAAGCTCTCTGGTGAACCAAGGAAGGTCATTGGTCGAATAAAAGTTGAAATGGAAAAAGTGTAAGGGTAAAGCTTGGGGAGAAACAGAATCAAGTTAGTCGACCAAGATAATGGGGTTAGTCGACTAAGTGATCACTGGAATCTGCATCTAAAACAGAACCAACTTAGTCGACCACAGGAAAAATCTTAGTCGACTAAGTGCTCTCTGTCTGCTTCATCCGCCAGGCCACTACAAGATAAGAAAACGGCTAAAACCTTCCCCAAACTATTTCTAACTGTCATAAACGTCCCAACAACCATCAAACCAGCTTCTCCAACTATAAAAGGATCTTCAAATGCAAAAGAAAAGACTTTTGGCTTCATACAAAAAGATGCCATCATATTCAAGCCAAAGAGAGTAGAAAACATGAAAATCCTTTGTACTCTTCATTGAACCTCAACGCCTATTCTTTGTATCTATGTTCAGCACTTCAACTTGTACCATATAGATCAATCGTGTGATCACTAGGTACTTTCCTTCTTCTATCTTTGTATTCTTAGAGTGAGTGTTTCACTCTAAGTGTTTGCATCAAGCAAAGTTTGCTTGGATGCTTGTAGGTTCCAACTTAGCCTTGAAAAGTTAGGGTTGGGTTCTAGTTTAGGCCGTGAAAAACTAGAGTTAAAGGTTGTGGTTGAGCCTTGGAAAACCACATTGGGTTTTAGTTTAGCTTGGAAAAAACTAGTGATAGGTTGTGGTTGAGCCTTGGAAAGCCACATTGGGTTTTAGTTGATCCCGTGAAAAACTAGTGTAAAGGTTGTGGCTAAGCCTTGGAAAAGCCATTGTAAAAGCTTGGTGGAAGCTTGTGAATTCCATTGTCTAGTGTTTGATTTGAAAATCCTTGGTTGGATAATCAAGGTAGTGGATGTAGGTCTTGGCCGAACCACTATAAATACCTTGTCACTTATTTTCATTGCCTTATCTTCCTTAATTTTAGACCAAGTCTCAATCCCACCAAAAAGAGCCGAGATAGTGCTATTCACTCCCCCCCCCTCTAGCACCTATATTTGGGACCAACAATCATATGCTATCCTAATTTTAATCTACATTAAACTCTCTTTCTCAAGTTTTTTTAGGTTTCTAAATCAATTTAATTAGTGGCCAGGCAATTAAAAGTATTAAGAACAAGTTGGAATAAACAATTCAATTCCCATTGAAAATAAGTAAGAAAGAGATTAAAAACTTAGACTATATGTGAGCTCAATTGCAATCCTAGAAAAAGAAAATTAGCTACTCATAATTGCAAAAACAAATAACATTGTATAAAATTTAACCATTGAGAGTAACAAGAAAATAAAAGCCAAGGAAGAAAACAAAACAATATTCACCGACTTAATCTCCAAATTTCAGCCTCGACTTCTAATTTCTTGAATCTCTCAAAAATTCTCTTTAATAGTCTTAAAATATCCTACATATACTAACAAACTTAACCTAAACTTCTCAAGTTGACCTAGGGTTTAATTGGGCTTAAAAACATAATGAGAGGCCCAAAAATCACTTGTTAGTCTTTACAAACTGTTATTCCCGGCACAGTACATCTAGCAACTTTCTGACATAATTTTCTCCATCTTTGAGGTAGAACTGGGCAAAATGATCTTCACAAAAGTTGTATGTTTGTCTCTTAACTTTCCAATGGTTAAAAAGTCGTAGCAGTTGGAGTTCTGTAGCTTGAGATATGACTAAAACACTAAAGTATATGCAAGCAGACTTATGGGTCTTTCAACACTTTACTTTTCAAAATTAAGCCCAATTACTTTAGTTCCTACCAAAAATATAAAATCTAATAAATATTAACCAAATTAAAAGAAATATATAAAATTAAAATAACTCACTTAAAAATAAACTAAATATAAAAAAACTAAAAATTAAGTAAATTATAATTAAAAACTGAGGACTTCGCTAATATATAATAACAAAATTGGAATAAAATAATTCTATAAAATAGAATTATCAAGTATCAATGCATTACTACTGAAACCTAATGTACCCATTGAGTGTATCAACCTTGAAAAAGAACTCTAGCTCACTCATATTTAATCTATTATATCAATAATTAACCATTAAAAGGTAGTTGTTTGTTATATCTTAACCATTGAAAAGATAGATAGGTTAAACCTTAGTCATGAGGAGGTTGATTGTGAAGGCTATGTTTGAACCATAAAAAACATTTTTTTTAGTGGATTTAAAATTCTATGGCAATCTAAGGGAAAGAATGTAAGTAGGAGGCCGAATCTTTATAAAATATTTGTGCAAGCTTTTCTTTATTCTCAAAGCTTTTTTTTGTTGTAAACCAAGTTCTTACAAGAGTTTGTTGTGTTATAAAAGTCTCTAAAAGGTTTTTCAAGCTTACAAATATTTATAATCTTTAAAATTGCAAAAGTTTTTAAAGATTCCAATTCACCCCTTCTTATAATTTCACTTTATTTGAGATAACTAAACTAATAATCACACTTTCATAATACAGTTAATGGACTCGATAACGAAGCTATTAGCTTTGCAATTGATCCTTGTTTTGAAATGACAAAATCAAATGATTAAAATACAAGTGGTTAAGAGAATTAAAACCCCTTAAGCATTTACATGGAAAACAGGTCAATGTTTGAAGCTCAAAATGCCTTAAAAATTGCTTAAAGTGACTAAGGTATCAAGACATTGTAAGTAAATATCAATACCTCAAGCTTAAAATGCCTTAGAAACAACTTAAGGAAAAAGAAATATTGAGACATCTTTGGATGCTATTGAGATATCAACTTTGAAACTTAATTTCTAGAAGACAAGTGTTGATGTATCGAGACTTGAATGTGAATTATCAAGACATTGCCTCAGAATTGCCAAGTTTTAGAAAGCAAGTTCAAAAGTATCAACACCAAAGCTTCAAGGTATTGAGACTTCACCTTTAGATTGCAAATTCCAGAGAACAAGTCTGAAAGTATTGTGAACTAAGCTTCAAAGTATTGAGATTTCATCTTTAGAATTTAATTTCTAGAGAGCAAGTACTAAAGTATTGAGACTTATTTTCAAAGTATTGAGACCTTGTTTTTAGAACTTCAAATTTTAAAGAGCAATTGTCCAAGAATCAAAACTTGCTTGCCAAGTAACGAGACATCATATTTAGACTTGATCTCCAGAAAGTAACTACTATGTATCGAGACATGCTTTAGTTTGAGAAACGCCATAGATGAACAAGTATTAAGACATGCAACAAAGATATTGAGCCCTCAGTTAATTTTGCCAATTAAAGTATCAAGACTTGTACCGAAGGTATTGATACCTCACATCAAACAAGCAAAAAAAAAAAACATGATTTTTGGCTATTTTTTCAAGCACATATCCCTAAGTAGCTATTTTTGAACACCAATATATAAATAGAGGCCTAAGGCACGACTTTCAAGAGAGAAAACACTTGGAGAAAAATTTTCAAGCTAGAGTGAAAAAACAAATAGAAAATTTCTCAAGAATCACTTTCAAAATCTAATGCTTCTCATTCTGGCTTACTTAAGCTTTAAATTCTTGTACTTTTTTGTCAAGCCTTCATTCTCTCATTGTATTTATTGTTTTATTCAGCCTATTTAGAGCCATTTAAGCTTTCATTTAACCTTCCTTGTAATCCATTGTAAAGGTTATACCTTAACCTAAAAAGGTAGTGTAGGAGGTTATACCTTAACTTAGAAAGGTAGTGTATTTATGAGTGGTTATACCTTAACCATGTGAAAAAGTAAAAGGGTTAAGTTTGATCTTTAAAAAGATTGGTGTAAAAGGTTAAGTCTAAGTTTTTAAAAGACTTGGTTGTAAAGTTTATGGTTGAGTGTGTTGGCTCCATTAATTTTTGATAATAATAAAACATTTTCATTCATTTATATCTAACCTTTCCATTTTAGTGTGCATGACACAAATGTATGTCAATAATAAATTAATCACTCAAAAGCAAATATTAAAACTCATAAAAATAAAGAGCTACAATTAAGCAACAAAACAAAAGTCTTTTAGTCAGATAATCAAGGGAGTTAGTTAGTTAAAATTCAAAAGTGAAGTTGGCAGGTTCAAGCAGACTGTGAGACAAAGAACACTTAGTCGACCAAGAGGCATGGTTAGTCAACTAAGAGCACACTGTCAAAAATCCAAATTGCAAGACAGAGACAACTTAATCGACTAAGAAGCACAGTTAGTCAACTAAGAGCTCACTGGCAGAAACTTTAGTTACAAGACAGAGATGACTTAATCGACTAAGACGTATGTTAGTTGACTAAGAGCATTTTGTCTAAAAATTTGAATTTGAATGCTAGAAGACAGATTAATGGCTAGAACTATCTCCAAATAGTTTTCAATGGTTTAAAGTTGTCAAACACCTATCACAGTTGATTTTCCAAGTATATAAGGCATTGCCAATGGCTAAAAATCGCATCCAAGGCTTTTAAGATCAAAAAGAGCTCAAAAATAGCAAAAACTCTCTCCATAATTTTGCAATTCACTCCAATCCTTGTAAAAGAATTAAGCACTTCACTTTGTACCATTCAGATTAGGTTAGTGATCGTAGGTGCTTCCTTATTTCTATTCTTTTTGATTACTTAGAGTGTGCGAGTCACTCCAATGGGATTGATTAAGCTTGGGTTAGCTTAATTGAATGTATAGGTTCTAACTCAGCCTTGGAAAAGTTAGTTTTGGGTTTGGTTGATCTTGGGAAAAACCATTGTTAAAGGTTATGGCTGAGCTTGTGAAAAACCATTGTAAAAGCTTGGTGGAAACTTGAGAATTCCACTATTTATAGTGATTTGGTTTGAAAAATCTTTAGTTGAACAATCAAGGTAGTGGATGTAGGTTTTTGATCGAATCACTATAAATCTTTTAGTATTGTCTACTCTGTTTTATTTTTCACTTTCATTCTTTCTTAAATCATTCCTTCATCTTGTGTCAAACTTTTCAACATTAACCTTCAACTTGCCCTCAATTAGAAATCAAATTTAGTAAGAGCCAAAAAGTGCTATTTACCCCCCTCTAGCACATTTATTTGGGACCAACAAAGTCTTGAAAAAGTAGTTTCATAGTGGATTTAAATATTCCTTGATGATCTAAGGGAGAAGATGTAGGCATCGAAGCTGAACTTCTATAAGTCTTTGTGTTTTCTTCTTTTTGGTTAAAATTGTTTTGCATTCTTATTGATTCCTTAAGTTCACTTTTGAATCACTTGCAAAAGAATTTCTACAATTTTATATCATTGTTTTCAAAGAAGTCTCTTAATCTTACTTTGACTAAAAGTGCCTTAATCCTTAAAATTTCAAAGGAATTTCTAAACTACTCAATTCACCATTCTCTTGAGGTTTATCTTTTAAGATAACATTCTAACAATTGGTATTAGAGCTTTAATTTCAATTTGTAGGTTTTAACACCTTAAGTAAAGATCCATTTGAAGCTTAAAATCAATGACCTTGCAACCTAGAGCCATTCCCCATTGAGAAAGACAATTTATGGTAAGACCCTTTTTATTTAATGTTGATAATTATCCTTATTGGAAACGAAGGATGGAAATTTTCATCCAAGCCAATGATATAAATGTATGAAACATCATTTTAGAGGGTCCTTATATCCCCATCAAGCTTGTAGAAGATAAAATGGTTATTAAGACTAAAAGAGAATAAGGTGACAAAGATAAGAAGCTTATGCAACTTAATGCCATCAATACCCTCTATTGTACTTTAGGACCAAAAGAATTCAATAGAGTTTTCATGTGTGAAAATGCCAAAAGAGTGTGGGATACCTTAGAGACTCTATAAGAAAGTACAAACCAAGTGAAAGAGTAAAAAATAAGATTACTTACCCTTGATTATGAGCTTTTTAAAATGAAGGATGGAGAGACCATCACTCAAATGTACAACAAGTTCACCAACATTATTATGGAAAGCAGTTGGGAAACACTTCCTTAATGCATAATTGGTGAGGAAGTTGCTATATAACTTGCCTAAAGATTAAAGGCCTAAAGTGATAACCATAGAGAAAGCAAGGAATTTAAATGCCCTTAAGCTAGATGAGCTAATAGGCTCCTTACTCACTTATGAGATGTCCCTTAAGCATAAGAGTGAGAGAGATAATGCATTGATGAGTGCAACAAATACATATATTTAACGGGATATTAAATACCTAATTGGTCTAAGTTAGACTAGATTTAGGATTAGATTTAAGGATTTTTATTTATTTTATTAGTTTAGTTTAATTTATGTTTAAATGTTTATTTTAAGTTAATAATGTTAGTTTTATATTATTTATATTTATTTTCATGTTTTTGTAGGAGTAGGACCAAAAATAATTTCAATTGGTGAAGAAATGTGCATAATGGAGTGGTGCTTTGTTTGCATATGTTTTGGTTTTTCAAGCATATCTCCCACTACAGAAGTCCAAATGATATGATTTTTGAACCATTAGAAAGATAAGAGGCAAGAGTACAACTTTGATGTTTACCACTTTGCTTAGTTCTAATTGAAAAGTGGTTGAAATTTTTGTTGAATTGAAAGTACTGCACTAGAAAAATAGAATTGAGATTGAACCTTTGAGAGCCGCGACGCTCATTGTATTTTCCAAAAATAACAATCTTACGAGATTTTAGAAGCTAGGGCTTTGGGAGACTATTAAGGAGCCTTTTTTAGAGGTTTCTAGGGGGAGGCAGCAAGTAATTTCTCTGAAGAAAAAGAGCCAAAAACAAAGTAAGAAAGCAAGAGAATTAGAGGGAGAATCAAAATCACAAAGCTTCAACTATTAGTTTTCTCTTTCTACTTTTGCATTTTTCTTATTTTCTTTAACTTGGATTAATGGATAATTTTCTTTGGATGAAGTTTTTATTAGATATTATGAACTAAACTATTTTTCTAAGATTACAATTGAACTCACATGTAATTTGAATTTTTAATCTTTTTCTTGCTTATCTTTAATGAGATTTGAATTGTTTATTCTAATTTGTTCTTAATGCTTTTAAGTGCCTGATCCCCAATTAAATTGATTTAGGAACCTAAACAAACTTGGGAAAGAGAGTTTAGTGTAGACTAAAATTAAGATAGCATATGATCATATTACTTGATTTGTGTATATGATAGGGATATACTTATAGGCCATATGTAGTTAGCTTAGAGCCTGAACTTAATGAATCCGTTTTAATTTCAATTCACATAGGGATATATTATTTTGGTTAAAATAGATACTTTTATAAAATGAGTCGGGAGACCCTTATAAATAATTTAGATTCCAGGTTAGCAATTCAACCCATTGAAATAAGTTAAGGAAGAGGGGTAAGATTTAGAAGAAGAGTGAGGGATATTGTAATCCTAGGCTTGTTTGATTTGATATTTACTCAAGTTATTATTACTTTGATTTTTCTTTTTAGTTTAAATTTTGGTTAATTAGTTTTAGTTAATTAATAAATTTTGATTGTTTGGATATGATTAAATTGTTATAATTTTAGTACTTAGTAAAATTTAAATCAATTTTCTGTGGGATTGATACTCTACTTGCTTATATACTATCTATTTGATATATATACTTACGTAGTAGAATTTTAACTGACATGCATTAAGGGAGGATAGTAAAAAGAAATGTATTGCTTTTAAAGCTACTTATGATGAGGAAAAAAAAGTGTAGAAGATAAGAATGAAAAGGATGATGGAGAGATAGCTTTATTGACTTGGAAGTTTACTAGATTCTTGAGAAACAAACAAGATGGTAGAGATAGAAGACCATTTAGAATAAATGCACTGAGAGAAGAAACAAGAAAAGATATGCCAAAAAATGACCATGGGAAAGACCACATCATTTGCTATGAATGTAAAAAGCCTAGTCACACTAAATATGATTGCTTAAATGCCAAGAAGAGCTATACAAGAAATCAAAAGAAGAAAGCAATGGTAGCCATTTGGAGTGATAAGGAAGAGTCCCAAAGTGAAGAGGATGAAAAAGTTGCCAATATTTGTTTCATGGCTCTTGAAGACCCTAATGATTAAGAATATTGCTTGAAATGCATAAGGAAAAGGAACTTGGTACATTGATAGTGGATGTTAAAGACACATAACTGGTACCAAGGAGAAATTTGTAAACTTGAAAGTAAAAAGGGATGATATGACCTATGGAGATACCTCAAAAGGCAAAATTGAAGGAATTAGTACTATTACTTTTATGGACATGGACTTTATTGTAACAATTCTTAGCAAAGGGTAATCAATTATAGAGCCTCCTCTATTTAATGGTGAGAACTACACTTATTGGATAAATAAAAGAACTACTTATTGGATAAATAAAATGAAGTTCTTTGTTCAAGCCAACGACTATAAAGTTTGGAGGATAATTGATAATAGTCCATTCAAGATAACCAAGCAAATAAGTGAGTGTGATAAAGTGATTTAGATGTGTTATAACTCAACGCCAAAGGCATGCATATTTTTTTAATGCACTTAGAGATAGGGAATACAATAGAATCTCTAAATATGAAAGTGCTAAAGAGGTATAGGAAAAATGAGAGGACTTTTATGGGGTAATAAAGAAAGAAAAGAAATTAGAAGAAGAACATTGTGCAAGCTCAACAAAAGACAAGGCAACAAAAGAATAGGAGTCAAGCAAATTCCAATCCTCAATCCACGAATCCAAGGTAAACTCCTTACTTTGTGAACTCATCTCATATTCATTTAATGAATTGGAAAATGCTTTTGAAGAATTAGGTTGTGAATTTGAGAAAATAAATTTGAGACACAAAGAAAAGATTTCAAAACTTAATGTTGAAAATAAATTTTTGATGAATGTAAAAATTGAATTGGAAAGGAAAAATAAAATGTTAAAAGTGGATTTTGAAACCTCTTAAAAGATCAAATGAGAATGTTGGCTCCATTAGTTTTTGATGATTATAAAACATTCACATCCTTGTGTGTCTAACATTTCTATCCAAGTGTGCAGGATAAAAAGTTTATAAAGAAACAATAAGTCAATCTTTCAAGTGTGCACATAAGAGGTTGAAATTGCTAAGGAATAAGATTAATCGATATAAAAGAAGCTCTCTGGTTGAATAATGAAAAACATTGGTTGGCTAAAATTCAAATTGAAGAAGTGGCAAGCTGAAGCATATTAAGAAACAGAATCAATTTAGTCAACCAAGAAAATGAGTTAGTCAACTAAGTGCTCTCT
The DNA here is from genome assembly GCA_036013995.1 of Theobroma grandiflorum. Taxonomy (NCBI): domain Eukaryota; kingdom Viridiplantae; phylum Streptophyta; class Magnoliopsida; order Malvales; family Malvaceae; genus Theobroma; species Theobroma grandiflorum. The sequence goes on along the minus strand of CP142130.1, from coordinate 11,072,167 downwards.
GCCAAAATCTATGATCGAGACAGAACCAACTTAGTCGACTAAGGAAAAATGTTAGTCGACTAAGAGCTCTTTGTCCGTAACTTGCACCAGACCACTACAAGACAGATTAATGGCTAGAACCTACCCCAAACTATTTCTAACGATCACAAACTACCCAACAGCCATCAGACATGCTTCTCCAAGTATAAAAAGATCTTCAAATGGCTAGGAACCAACATTTGGAAGATTATTGAGAGATTTCATCATATTCAAGCCAAGAAAGAGCAGAAACTTTAGAAATTCTTTGTACTCTTCATTGCATTCAAACGCTTATCTTTTGTATTTCCATTCAGCATTGAACCGTGTACCACTTAGATCAATTTGTGATCATAGGAACTTTCTTTTCTACTTATCTTTGTATTCTTAGAGTGAGGGATTCACTTTAAGTGACTGTTTCAAGCTTGGTGTGTTTGAAATAATGAAGGTTCTAACTTAGCCTTGAAAAGTTGGGTGTTGGGTTTTGGTTAAGCCCTTGAAAAACTATTGTTGTAGGTTGTGGTTGAGCCCTTGAAAAACCATTGTTGTAAGTTGTGGTTGAGCCTATGAAAAATCACTTTGGGGTTTTCGTTGAGCCCGTGAAAAACTAGTGTAAAGGTTGTGGCTAAACCTTGTAAAAGCCATTGTAAAAGCTTGGTGGAAGCTTGTGAATTTCACTATTTTTAGTGATTGGTTTGAAACTCCCTAGTTTGATAATCAAGGTAGTAAATGTAGGTCTTAGACCGAACTACTATAAATCCTTTGTCTATTGTCTTCTTCGTTTTACTTTTCTTGTTTTAAGAATAGTTCTCAATCTTGTTAAAAGAGCCGAATTAGTGCTATTCACCCCCCTTCTAGCACTCATATTTGGGACCAACATAGAATGTCTCTTGTAGATGTGCTAGAACAAGGAAAGACAAAATCTTGAAGATTGGGTGATTTCTAAGCACATAATGGAAAATGTGTGATTTTTATACTAAGAGTCATTTACTTTGGTTATGTTGATTCAACTAGGTTTCTTAAGTTATCTACGTTTCTAAATTGAGAATTTGATCTCCTATTCTTACTTGAATATTATGTGCACAATTCTTTATGCACTATCTTGAGCATGCAAAATTGATTTGATATAATGCATGTTATAAATTGCACAATCTTGGAAGAAGTATGAGCTGAGCTTAAAGATTTGACTATAATGAATATTTAATAAGTTTAAATATATATGCACTTATAATTTGTGAAAATGATTTCATACTATTCTTTTTAAGCTACTTGAACAACTTTATATTACCATTTAAGACTTGTTCAAAAGTTCGAGTTGGTTAGAAATGAGCCTTATGTATGTATGATCTAAAAAGTGGATGCACATCAGTTGATCACTTAAGCTTATAAGTTGTCTCAAATGACTTAAATGGTCAAATGAAACATAGCCTATAGCTTCACTTGCAATGAATGTCAAATGTGCTTCGCTTGAATACTCATTTCTTGAATAGTAACTTTTACTATTGAATGGTAACTATAAATATATTCACGAGTTAAGTGTTTTATTTTCAACATTTCATAACAATTGATATCACTCATGAATCATGAATTATTGAAGAATAACATGTACTTTGTACTTTGAACTTAAATGGTTACATACCTTAGAATAGGTATATGTCTACATATTATTGTGAAATTGAAATCACGTTTGCATTTCATGAAATAAATTGGAATCATGATTAATGAAGGAAGACTTATTTTTTTTAATCATGCTTATGTTTTCTTGATCATAATATTCTCTTACATGATTACAATAAGTGCAAAATGGTGTGGTAATGTTTCATTAATAATAATATCTTTTTTATTTGAAAATTCTCCTTAAAATTGATGGTTTCATATATAATTTGGAAAATATTTCTTAAAATTGTGAGACCCTGTCAAGCTCGTTAAAAGGCGATATTGTACCGAGTGGTACAATAAAGTTAAATCGAGCCACGAACTAGTTCAAATAGAAATTCTAAGAGGAATTTGAGAATTCTAAGAGGAATTTGAGAATTCTAAAACCCACAGAATGATTTAAAAGGGTGATTCAAAGTTCGAGGTCCGATTTAAAGTCAATCGGGAATATTAACCGATTATGGTTAAAACGGTCATTTTACCATTTAAGGACAACATGGAGATTTTTATAAAAGATTTTGATTACATTTGACCAAGAATAATTATATGGAGTATAATATGAGGTTTAGCAGTGATAAATTTAATTTCTCGGTATTTTTGGAGCGTATGGGTAAAATGGTAATTTTATCATCCCGGGGGCAAATCAGTAATTTTTCACCCTCAACACCTGTCAAGGCCAAGGGATTTTATTCATCATGGAGATGGATAAACATGAGAATTTTGTGGTGAAAAATTAAGTGGAAAAAGTCAAATATTTAAAGTATAAAAAGAAAAATGGACCAATCACAAAGTGACACTTGGTAAACTTTAGTATTTTATTATTTCTTTATAAAAAAATATAAAAATCAGCCCACACCACCATTTCTCTCTCATAAGGGTCGGCCTTGGCAAGAAAACAAAGGAGAAAAGAAGAACAAACCCTAGGTGGAAAGAAATTCAAGAGAAAAGTGTGGATTTTCTAGGAAATCAAGTGAAAAATGTAAGATTTCTCCGATTAAGCTTGAGATTTATTTTTCCCATGCATTTTCCCTTAATTTTCATGGTTGAAAAGCATGCTTTCATGGGAAAACCATGGCTGGTCAAATGGGTATGGAGAGAGAAATGATGTTGGAATTGTTTGATTTTGAGATATGTTGATGTTTAGAGATAGTTAAGCATGTTTAGAAGCAAAACCGTAAGAAAAGAATCCATTTTTCCTAGAATCCTTCATTGGCCGAACCTAGCATGTTGTGTGTGTGTGAGGGATTATTTTTATTTCAAGGGAAATGGTTTGGAAAATGATGAATTAAGGTGAAAAAGTTAAGTAGGAAAAATTACGGTGCTAGTGCACCAAATGGCTGAATTTTTTCATGAAGAAATAGAAAGGTTTTAATGCTGAAATTGATATTTTTTGAATGGTGTTTGATGAATTGAGGTATTAGAAAAAAAAGAATGGACCAATTTGGAGTTAAATTGGACGCGTTAGCAATTTAATCGGGTAAGAGGCTGAATTAGGCCACCACTAAAAATTAAGCGGTTATTCGAGCATTTCATGCAATCATATAGAAATTAGGTTAATTTTATACCTAATTAACACAAATGTAGTGATTAAATTATTGTGCAAATTGTCAAGGTGATGAGCCCTCGGATAAAGGCAAGAAAATCGCACACGAGAATTAGCAGTCGAAGTGCCCGAATTCGACTCTTGAAAATTAGTGAGTGAATTTGCATTTCAAATTGGTTTTGGGAATATGAACGTACTTGAATAAAATGCTTGAATGATTTTATTCAACTTTCTTTAAAAAGAAAGGGAACTTGGGAACAAGCCTTTAGTGAAAAATATTTCTGTGATATTAAATATGATTGCGATGCACCTGTGTATATCTGTATGATGCCTACATGTATTGTTGAGAAATTTATGTGAAATTTGAGTGTACTGAATCTGTATACCCTTATATTATGCTGATATGCATTATTAATAAGTTTTAATGAATTTGATGTAACCGCACATGTGTGGATTGGAAAGTGCAATGCCGGTGATGGAGTGGATAATGCACATGCTTGTAATGATGTGCAAAGAGGATAATGCACATGCCTGTAATGGTGTGCAAAGTGGATAATGTACATGCCGATAATGATGTGCAAGTAGGGTGTGCATACATGATGATATTGCTTTGTGTGAGTAGGGAGTGCACACATGATTTTATTGCCTGGTGTGAATAGGGAGTGCACCAGAGTGGAGGAAAAGATGGGATAATGAATGAAATTGAATGATTGGTGAATGAAATTGTACGTGATATATATGCATATATGGGATTGTATGGTATGTGAAACCCTTGTTCTGTGACGGTTTGTGATAAACTGTTAATTTTACTGTCTTGCTAGAATGATTGGCATAAATTCATGGATACTTTATCCTTGAATGCATAATAAATTTTGGGTTAAGGAAAAAGGGGTTTTGATGAAAATTGACTCGTTTTTAAATGAGTGCATCATGATTCTTAACTCTTCTTGTTGTTTGTGCTTGTTCCCCTCTAATGTTCGCTCACTGAGTTTCGTACTCATAGTTTTGAGAAATTCATGTTTTCAGATCAGAAGACCGTTGGATCCTAGATAGAGGAGTCTCGGTAGTTTTTCTCCCGGGTATGTGTCTGGCATTCGACAGTAACCCTTTTTCTTGTAAATGTCTCCGCTGGAAGTCATAGGTCCTTTTGTATTGTGAATACACTCAAACAATGTGAATATGTGTATGCAATGTAAATTGCTAAATACATGACTAGAATAGTACATGTATATTGTTGTTAATAATGCCATTGTGATTTGGCTATGTTCACACCCGGGAAAATGTGTGTGTATGCATGATTTGATAAATTTGTTAAGCAATGTAAATGTATAGGCTTGCTTGGGCTTGGTGAGCTACGCTCATTGGGCTCATGCGCCGATCATGGCCCGTGAAATTTGAGTCGTGACAAAAATGCTTGCTTAATAATGAATTGGTAAAACGCTGGCTAAATGAATAATTAATGATAACTGATAATGCTTAATGATAACTTGGACATGTGTTGGAACTAATTTGCATATATTTCTTGAAAATATTAGTATTTGATGCATATATTGAACATCTATTTAAATGTTCATACTCATTTAGTTCCATAAATACTTGAGTAGTAAAATCTATTCTTGTTATATTTGATGAATCTAACCCTTCTTCAAGAAAGAAACAAATTAATGATGAGAAGGGATTCTTTAACAAAAAACTTGAAAAGGTGAAAATTGATAATGAAGAAGAAGACCCAACCAAAGAAAAATAAATGATTTATAAACAACAAATTCAATATGTAAAAGAAGAAAGGAAACCTATCCATTCTAAAGAAATAAAATATGCTAATCATGGCAAATACATTGGTGATCCTTTTCATGGGCTAAGAACTATATCTAAAGCTAGAAGTAATTGATATTGTTGATATAGATAAATTTGTCTTATGGATTTTTATTTGTTGATATAATTGATATTGTTGATGTTATACTTTGTAAATTCTTTATTGCTTATTTGATTGATTTGATGAGTGTAGGATTTTAGGTGCTACCACTTCGCCTAAAACCAGTTGGTGATAAGGAAGACGCATATCCTAACTTTATAGTGCATTTATCATACAAGCCTATAGCATTTGACTATGACTTATTCAACACCTAGACCTCTGTTACGAGATAATTGCTACTAATATCCTAGCCAATAATCTCCCTTTGAGCAATTACTCTTGCTCGAAATGGAACTCATAACGTTGGCTCTGATACCATTTGTAGGATTGTAGGCGTTACCACTTCATCTAAACCCAAATGATGATAGGGAAAGCGCATATCCTAACCTTATAGTGCATTCAGCACATAAGTGCTCATAGCATTCAATTGTAACTTGGCCAATACTCGGACCTTCGCCATGAGACAATTATTACTAATACCCTGACCACCAATGAGAACATATGTATATCGTTGGTTGTGCATATTACATGTCATATAATACATGCATACATACATACATACATACATATATTTTCAAAAAGCATCCAACTATAAGAACTATTAAGTGAATTTTTGTTCAAAATTTCACTTACATGGGTCTAAAAATGTTTTTTAGTGATTTTTACTTTAAAAATTGATCATATCTTTTATTTACCAATGATTTACGACCATCACATGATTTTTGAAAGACAAAACATTTTTTTATCGAGTTGCAGAGACAAGGTATTGAGACTGACACTTAATGTCTCAATAATTTGAAAGGTCTTGATACTTTCACCCAGTGTATCGAGACTTTATGAAGCATTGACAATGTTTTGATACTTCTACACCTTGTATCGATACTTGACACTCAATAGCCAAAAGTAACAAAAAGCCTCAATTAAAGCATTTATATTTCTTTTGAAAGTATTTATAACTTTCAGCGAGAAGGCAAATATTAAGTTGCCCATTTCGTTTCTTTTTAAAACCTTTTAGTTTCAAAACATCATTTTTATTCATTTTCTCTAATTTCTCTCAAATTGATCTTTATTTTTCACTTAAAACTCTCAAATCTCTCAAACGTTAAACAAAAATTCCTAAAACCTACCTCATGACACCACATACCAAGAGAGCCATTAAACATCACTGAGTTGAAGCGAGTCTTCTTCAAGGCACTCTCACACTTTTGGAAAAAATTGCATGATTAGTTGCAAGAGTATATGTACTATGATTTCTTCTTCACTCTTAAGATATATCTTAGTAGGCCTATCAACTTAGAGTATTTAGAAAGCCTAGGATTTCCATATATAGAGAACCTCACATAATAGGGTTGGATCAATTTCTTGGAAATCAATAAGACATATTATGAGAAATTGGTTAGAGTTTTCTACTTAAATGCCATTACAATATTTAAAGACAATCCAACCCATGATAATGACGTGCCATATGCACATAAGGATATTTTTGTTACATTTATTATGGTGAAGCACGTGTATTAATGCTCATTTGATTAGTCACATTTTAAATATCCCTCACATGCCCAAGAAGAGGCAACTGCACAAGGGACCAACAAAAATGATGATAATGAGGCACTAGTTGATGCATTTATTGTAAAAGATGCTCAATCCTTGGATTTTTGGAGACTCGGTTAATTACTCATTTTGATACCTATATTGGACTAATCATGAGTAGTATAAAAGAACTTAAAGGTCAGCCACTCCGATTAATCTAACCGATTTGAGCATTGTTCCCAACACTCTAGTCAATCTCGTCAATCTACCTATGTGGAACCATCAATTGACTTATCTCTTTGATTTCATCTTTAGGGCACATGTCTTTTATTATTTTTATGTCTCAAAACATTACTCAGTTTTTTTGGTTGGATTCAAATCTCACTGCACATTACATACATACAGCTATTATAATTTTTTGTGTTAATAATATTCTTTATTAACTCCTTTAGATGATGTGTGTTTTGGCTGCTTATGGTGAAATATATTATGGATGTAAATAAGCACATATTTCTTTTGTGACCAAATACTGAATTTTCTTTAATATTGTCCATATGATTGTCTATAATGCTTATTTTTATATATGCTTACCTTACTTTGAGTTCTAATTCTTTCAATTGATCCTTGATAATACCCTCAAAATGATATTTTTTATTCTTTTTGATATAACAAAAAAAAAGAGAGAAATACTTTAAGCAAATTGCACCCCTACACTATAGATTTTTCAAAACTTAGCACTTAGTGTTGGGGGGGGGGGGGGGGGGGCGCTTAACTTCAAAAACTTAAAAGGAGCTCTTTGAAATCAATTTTGCTCATTTGCTCATTAAGTTTTGTCAAATCAAAAAAGGGAAAGATTGTTAGCTCTACAATTGATCCTTGTTTTGAAATGACAAAATCAAATGACTAAAATATGAGTGATTAAAAGTATCCCCTTAAGCATTTATATGAAAAATGGGTAAATGTTTGAAACTCAAAATGTCTTATAAATTGCTTAAAATGACTAAGGTATTAAGACATTTGTAACTAAGTATCGATATCTCAAGCTTAAAATGCCTCAGAAACAACTTAAGGAAGAAGAAGTATCGAGAAATCTTTGGAAGGTATTGAGATATCAACTCAAAAACTCAATTTTCATAAGACGAGTAGTGATGTATCAAGACCTGAACATGAAGGATCGAGACATCACCTCAGAAATGCCAAGTTTCAAGGAGCAAGTCCTAAAGTATCAAGACCAAGCTTCAAGGTATCAAGATTTCACCTCTAGATTGCATATTCTAGAGAGTAAGTCTAAGAGTATTGGGACCCAAGCTTCAAAGTATCTAGACTTTATCTTTAGACTTTAATTTTCAGATAGCAAGTGCCAAAATATCGAGACTCACTATCAAAGTATCGAGACCTCATCTTTAAAACTTCAAATTTTAGAGAGCAGGTAAGTATATATCAAGACCTACTTGCCAAGTATCGAGACATCATCTCCAGACTTGATTTCTAGAGAGCAAGCTGCCATATATTGAGACCAAGGCATAATGTATCAAGACATGCTTCAGTTTGAGAAATGCCAAGGATGAACAAGTATCAAGACATGCAACAAAAGTATCAAGAATTCAATTGATTTTGACAATTAAAGTATCGATACCTATATCGAAGGTACCGATACCTCACATCAGACAAGCCAGAAAAAGACATGATGAATGGCTATTTTTTAAGCACACATCTCCACACAATTAGTTTTTAGATGCCAACACATAAATAGAGGTCTGAGGCACGACTTTCAAGAGAAAGAACACCTAAAGAAGAATTTCCAAGCTAGAGTGAAAGATCAAACCAAAAATTTCTCTAGAATCACTTTCAAAATCAAGTGTTCCTCATTCTTGCTTACTTGAGCCTTAAGTTCTTCTACTTTTCGTCTAGCCTTCATTCTCTCATTGTATCCATTGTTTTATTCAGCCTATTTAGAGGCATTTAAGATTTCATTTAACCTCCTTATAATCCATTGTAAAGGTTATATGTTAACCTAGAAAGGTAGTGTAAAAGGTTATATTTTAACCTTGAAAGGTAGTGTATTTGTGAGTGGTTATACCTTAACCAAGTGAAAAAGTAGAGGGATTAAGTTTCATCCTTAAAAAAACTAGTGTAAAAGGTAGTCTAAGCCTTGAAAAGATTTGGTTATAAATGTTATGCTTAAGCCTTGAAAAAGTAGTTTTTATAGTGGATTTAAAAGCTTGGTGATCAAAAGGAAAAGACTTAGGCATCGAGGCCAAACCTCTATAAATCTTCGTGTTTTCTACTTGTTTGTTAAAATATTTTTCATTCTTATTAATTCCTTAAGTTCATTTTTGAATCACATGCAAAAGAATTTCTGCAATTTTCTATCATTGCTTTCAAAGAAGTCTCTCAATCTTACCTTGACTAAAAGTGCCTTAATCCTCAAGATTTCAAAGGAATTTTTAAACTACTCAATTCATCCCCTCTCTTAAGGTTTATCTTTTGAGCTAACATTCTAATAGTAGCCTTTTTAAAAAAAGTGCGCTTTCTTCAATATTCTTTAGATAAAAATATTTTCCTAAGTCTCATTAGGATATTGGAAAACATAGCAAAAATCTCTAATATTTAATAAGGGTAAAAAAAATGACAGAAACGAACAAAATAAATAAATAAATAATAATTAAGGGAAATATAAGTAAATATGAAATCAAGAATTTTTAATTAATGCTAGAATAAAGAAATTCATGATTAATTGATATTGGTCTTTGAACGAGCATCGTGGCGATGCTAATAACTTTCCCGCGTGTAATTGCATTTTAAAATCTTAACTCTATATCCCAAATCGGTACCTATCCTTTTTAAAGAACATACCTCAGGCTTAGAATTTTTTTAAAAATGATAGATTTAATAGGTGATGACCAATCATACTTAAGAAAAAAAAATGGATGACGACTCTATTTTACATCAAGTGGTTGAATTCTCACACCCGAACGTTGCGACAATCTTAACATGATACTTACTAGTAAGTGTAATTGTTTAATATCTTGATTTTTGAATTGATAACAACATGATATAGAGGGAGAGTTAATTAGTATTGAATTTCAATGCTTTGTTTCTTTTCCCTCTATCTATCTAATTAAGAGGGGAAAAGTTAATAAGCATGTTTCCTTCTCTTGTTTTACTTCCAATATGATAACAGTGAATATTCATGACAAACAAGAACAAGAGAAAAAATTATCTTTATTCCATATTCTTTTTAAATTAGAGAAAGTATTGTTGCAACCTATTTATAATCTTTGCCCAAATTTTGATCATTGATCAACGTCCATTAGACCTGGCAAATCGTGTTTCCGTGTCGTAAACATGTCAGACACGATTAGACACGAAACACGTTAAGGGTAAACACGAACACGACACGTTTAATAAACGTGTCTTAAGTGTAAAACATGTACACGAACACGTTTAATAAACGTGTAACACGACACGACACGATTAACACGTTTAACACGATTAACACGTTTATTAAACGTGTTTATATACAACACGACACGATTAATAACACGTTTAACACGTTTAACACGATTAACACGTTTAAATAAAAATATTTACAATTAAATATAATTTTATTATTTAAATTCAAAATCTATAATTAAAAAAATAATTATAACAAAACAAAAATAATAATAACATCAAATATAATAAAAATTAATATAAATAATATACGTAAAATTCATTATCATATAATATGATAAAATACATAATTAACATCAAATCTTCAAATATTAATAATATTAAAAATCTTCAAATAAAATCTAAAGGTTAAAAATTAAGGTATTAATGTATAATTACATTAATACTTTTTATAAAATTAAAAAAAATGTTTAAAATAATTATTTAAAATTATTTATATAAGACTAAAATAGTCTTTAACTATCAATATTTAATGGGTTAATAAACGTGTCGCATGTACACGTTTAAACACAATAACACGTTAAAACACGATAACACGTTTAAACACGATAACACGTTTAAGTAAACGTGTTTAAACGTGTTTTAAACGTGTCTGACGTGTCTGACACGTTAAGACACGATTAGACACGAAACACGTTAAGGGTAAACCCATAACCTGTTTAACCCGTGTCTTCTCGTGTCGTGTTAACGTGTCGTGTCCAAAATTGTCAGGTCTAACGTCCATCTTTGAGCTAAATTTGAATGGTGATTTTTTTTTTGTTACATAAAAATTTTAAACTACGCAATAGGACGTAGTCCCCTCTTATCTTGTAAAATATACCTCACTCATTTTAGGACTCGAACTTGAAAGACCTCCAACGCGAATTTTTAAGTTTCTAACCACCAGATGTGATCTTCTTGAAGATATTTTTATTCAAATTTTAAAGACATATATATATCTAGAAGTAATGAAAGACACAAAATAAATGAACAAACACTATTACATATATATATATATATGATTATATACGAATTATTCCAAGTAATGTTCAACAGAAAACATGAATGAAAAAAGAAATGAAGAAAGAAACGATTCAATATATAGCTTTATTGGAGAGGCTGTAGAAGTATGGGTAGAAGTTCATCTACTTTGCTGGTGATGGTGGACAACCAGGACGTGGGGTGTTTCCTTTTGGATTACAACCCGGTGGTATTATAGGGGAATGGTCTTGAGGAGGCACACGAGCTACAGCAGCTTGACAAGCCAAAAATAAGAGCAAAGCGATTGCAAACACTTTGACAGCAGTGTGGATTATTGCCTTCGTGCTAAGGTAGGCCATTGGTTTTGATAGGTGAAAGGAGGAAGGAAAAGGAAGGAAAGGAACGATTATTTGTATTTTGCTAAAAACACTAAATCGACAAGGTTGAGTGATCGAAAACAAAGGAGGAACGGGGGTTTAAATAGAGAACTAATCGTGAACATGGTGATGATGAAGTTATTATCCAACTTGGAATGGAAAGTCATCAGTGTGAAACTACGTACCTTGACCTGAAAATTATGGAAATGACAAAGAAAATAACCCTAGCTGAAAGTTTTACAAATTGAATTTGTATATAAACTTTTATGTGGTTTTAATGTCGATTTGTTTGACGGCTAAATTCAGGGCTTACAACCGCGGCATTCAAAGAGAAAGTTTAGTAGAAGGAAGAAGCGTAATTGGTGGTGCAGGGCTGGATACCAGGATTCTTCATGGCATGCCATTCACGGTAAAACTTTCCGAGCAAGGACTCAACGGATTCCGTTATTCAACACATTGGGTTTATGCGAATTTGAATCCCATTTATAATCGTTATTAATTAGTAGTACTGTATTATTGCTTTTTTTTTTTTAGTGAAAAGAAAGGTTCTGGTTTAATGATCAGTATATTCAACAAATAGTTATCCCAAGTTATAACTATAAATTGCACTTCTTCATTAATTCCTAGTGTCTAATGAAGTAGAAAAAACAAATTAATATCAGTAGTATTTAATTTTATTGAAATCCCTTAATTAGTTCTTATGTACACAGAGCAAGCTTTAGCATAAAGCCACCAAAACCCTTGCTTTAGGCCTCAAATTGTTATAGATATCATAATTTTATAATAATATAATTAATTAAATTAAAAATATACAAACATTAAGATAATTAATAAAATATCTACCTATTCTCTCATACTTAATATCAATTTTTTCTCGCTTCTTATATCTCTATTAATTCTCAATTATTTATCTCATTTTTCATTAAAAATATATAAAAATCAAGATAATTAATAAAATGATATATCCTCTAACTTACCTAATTATGTACCTAATAAATCTCAATTTTGTATGACTTTCCAATGTTATTAATTTTCAACTATTTCTCCTATTCCCAATCAACTAAAGATAATATATATTTAATGATCTCCAACAACTATTTTTTCCTATATATAAAACTAATTTTTTTTTTCAATTTATAATATCCACTTATGAATTTTTCTTTTCTTATTTGATTTTCCTTCTTTAACTTCAATAAGAAAGGTTTCATTTTTTTAATTTTAATAAAAAATACCTCAATTGAATATTTAATTTTAAGTTTCTGAAGTTTTTGAGCTGCCCCTGCATGTACGGGAGCATTCTTTCAAAATGAAAAACTGATTTTTAATTGACACAAATCAGACGGGTCTATACTGCCATGGAAGGAGGAAAGGAACTATGTTTGGCCAACTTTGTTCTTATTGTCCAAAATAAAAAAAAGTCTAAGTACGCTTTGTTTCAAAATTCAAACCCTGGGAACAATTAAAAGGTCTCTGTCGAAGTATAGATGTATAAATTAATTCCATCCCAAAGATAGAATTGATTAATTAATAGAGTTAATTAGGTCAAATTATCCATTATTTGATAACAGAACTTATATATATATATATATATATATAAATATATATTGTAATTAACCTAATAATCTGTAAAAGAACTAACTATTGATTCTATATATGTCCTCCCTCTCTCAAATAAAGGTGGTGTTGGCATACAGTTCAGCTAATTTTTGATGAAATCACTTGGAATTAGAAAGTGTTTTTCTTAATTTGTATGATTCCTCTAGATGGCTTATTAAAGGTGTTCCTAATTTGACCGTCAAAAAATCATTACTAGTAAAAGTATTTGTTATGAAATATATTTTTTTTGGTCCACATTTGATTTATATATATACACGATTTTGTAACACCCAAACGGATGGTGAAAGAGCAAAAATTATAGTGAGGAAACTAGGTGAAATAAATAATAAGTTAGTTAACAATAAGATTGGATATGTTTTTTTGATTGCAATAATAATAATAATAATAAAGATATATTATTCAAAACTTGATTTAGAGAGAAAGATAAAATGACATTTACGTTCTTCATTTAATATACTTACTATGCTATAATTTGGTAATTTCATCGTTTAAGTTGGAATGAAACGATTTTAGGCACCCACATTAATATTAGATTATTATTTTATATATCAATAGTGGAGTTTTAACACTTCACAAGCGAAATTAGAATGTTGTCACACGTACTTTTTTTCTTTGGAGAGCTAAAGTAAAAATTTCATTGCTAATCAAGACAAGAATACAAAAAGCGCAGCTTACATGATAAAAAAAGCTCAAAGACTAGCAAAAAAAGGGTGGCTGCAGGAAGCAGACCACAACACTACTTAATTGTAAAGGTGTCCAAATGCAAACCAAATCCAAGAATTGAATTAGACCAAAGTGAGCTTGATTTTTTTGGTTTGGTTAGTTTTGTGTTCAGTTAGTTCTGATATTAGAGTTTGGTTATTATGGTTAAATCGGTTCAGTTTCGATTAGGAAAATTCTTAACCAAACTAATTGAACTTAAACAAAGGGGTAATTTGGGGTTTTTCTAGGGAAAATAAATTCCTAAACCTAATCCTCTTTTAGTTTCTTTGCCGACAATCTTTACTCTCCTCTACTCCTCCTCTTCTCTCCTCTTTAGTCTTTACTCTCACAATCACAAACTCATAGTACTCTTAATTCCCTTTTTAGTTTCTCCCTTCCCTCATTAGTTCATCATTATGCCTTCATCCTTCTCGCATTGGTTTTTGTATAGCTTAGATTGAAGAGGTTTTTGGGGAGTGTTGATGCAAGTTGCACTTGCACTAATTCCCTTTCTGTTGGGAATTAGGAAACCAACAAAACCAAAAGCTGTAATTATTTAAAACTAACTTCCCTTAGTTCGGTTTTTACAAATCAAACTGAACTAATCGAACTACTTTAATTTTCAGCTTTTAGTTATTATTGTAATTCAATTCGATTCCAGGTAGTTTAGAAAATGAGTTTGGTTAGTTCAGTTATGGGATATCCAAAACTGAATAAATCGAACTAAACATTTGTTCTAGCCTACTTAATTGGTGGTAGCTTGATGGCCTTTGTAGTTAAAAACAAAGAACAAGGAGAGAATTCCTTGTACAAAAATTCTATACAAGAGTTGCACACTATACATGATAGCTTACCATATTCAACAACTACCAAACACGCTATCCCTGTCCAAGAGGCCACAATAATTACTAGTAGAGAAAGACCCAAAGTAGTAACACAAACTAGTTATCAAGTCAAGAAAGGGTCAAGCATGAAATCAGCCATGACAGACCAGATAAACCAAATTAAGAAACGTCCTTTCATAAGTGATAGCAAACATAACCATCACCATCAATCAACCAAAACTCATATCACCATTTATAAAAGCACCACCATTTAGGGATATCAACGGGTACCCTATTATAGGATACCCGACCTGGTTATATAAGGTTAAGGTACTCCATAAACGGGTTCGGGTAGGATTAGGATAGTGATTTCACTACTTAAATTTTAATAGGGTAGGGTTCAAGTACCACCCATTGAGTACCCGTTACCCGAACTCGATTACTATTTATAAATATTTTATTATTATTTAAATAATTAAATTAAAAATTTACAAATTTTACCAATTTTACAAGCAATTTTTTTATTAAAAACTAACAAATATATGAAAAGTATGATTACTCTAATTATTAATATGATGACATTAATATATTTAAATTAAAAAATTTTTAGATTGTTAATTATATTTAAATAATTTGGATATTATATCATTGAATATTATGTTTAAAAAATTATTAGATTGTTATTTATGTTTAAGTATGGTTGCTCTAATTATTAATATGATGACATTAATACTTTTACAAATACGTGTGTGTATATATTATGTACTTTAAATATAAATATATTTACTTTTTATTTTGTATTAACATTGTAAAGATTATAACTCATAAAATTATTAATTACAGTATATATACATTTATTTATATAAACATATAATATATAAATTTAAAGGAAAGTTATGAGATTAGAAAAGTTAATTGGGTAATTGAGTACCCAAGAAGAAGATTTTAATAATTTTTTTATTTAATCGGGTATTTAAACGGATTAGGATAATTATAGGGTAGTGGGAATGTATTAGGGTTAGGGTTAGACTAGTAATTTTAAAATTAAACTGGTAATTGATAGAGTTAGGGTAATTGATTTTTTATAAAGTTAGGGTTTAGGTATCTCGAAATTATAGGGTACTTAACCCGTTGATATCTCTACCACCATTAAGAGGCATTTAATCAGAATTAATCCACAATAGATCTTCAGGTCTTTACACACCATCCTTAGCGAGTTGGTCGGCAGCCTCATTTGTAGAACGAGATAGATGAGAAATGTTCCAAGCATGGACTTTCTCAAGCAATATCTCCCCAAATTTCTTATTCAGTAAACCTTTTTTCAAAGATTTAAACAGACCATTTTGAGACTATTTCGTGAGTTTCATCAAACCACAATTGAGATTTCTAAGTTTAGACACTGGCTTATACTCATAGAGCTTTTCAAAGTGGAGAGTCGTTTCATCCTTGATACCTTTTAAGTACTCAATAACAATGCCTTAGCATAAAATTTTGTCCGTACGGTTATTCCTTCCCCTAGCAAAAGCCACATTATGAAAATATCTCATGTTGCAGTCCCTTTCAAGGAACCATTTAACCTCGCCTTTTGTTGTCAAAAACATTCATCCATCCGATACTGTTTCCACAACTCTCTTTTCTTACTAGCCAGGAGCATGCATATGTCCTCATTATGACCATTTATGTGAATGACGTCCATAAGCTGATGAATATCCATCTCAAGCTTTTGAATTCTAACTCCCACATTGCCAATAGTGTCTTGTTGCCTTTTTTTAATGGATTGTTTGGTTTCCCTCAATCGATGCCATATAATAGCACTCATACTACTTAAATTTTCAGTATTCCTCTTAAGCCTTTGCAAACATATCCTTGAAGCTAGCTTCTTCAAGTCAAAAATTAAAAAACATAAATGGCTTGGGATCCCAATTGTATTCATTCGAGCGAAGCATCACAGGTTTGTGGTCAAATAAAAAGCGTGGAAGGCAAATCTGATTCAAGCTTAGAAAGTTCTTTACAATTTCTATTACTACCAAAAATTGGTCAAGCCTGCCGAACGTGACATTTTCTCAAAAACTGTACTAAATATATCTTCCTCCAACTAATGGCAAATCAATCAAACCAAATTCCTTAATAAAATACTAAAATGAGACACGGATTTGTTACTGTCAGTCCATTCGTCCACTCATTTGACGGCATTAAAGTCCCCACTAACACGCCAAATAATATTCTAGGATTTAAGAAGGTCCGAAAGCTTAGCCTAAAAAGCTTGACGTTCACCCTCGACATTCGGTGCTTAGATGTTGGTGAAGCCACATTCAACGCTCAATTCTTTAAGCCTCCTAATTATAATGATGTACTTTCTACTACTTATTTTCCTGTCAACCTAAAAAAAGTTGATGCTCTAACGTGTTATGATTCCCACAGAGGCTCCATTAGAGTCAACACATTCCTAAAGGCAGTTGCCTGTGTCCCATAATTTCTCAACCAATCTATTACTTAAAGTTCGAAGCTTTGTTTCTTGCAAAAATAAAAGTTGTGGCCTATGTTTTATAGATAGTTGACTAACTAATCGAACTTCTTCTAGTTGACCCAATCCTCTAACGTTCTAGAAAATAGCTGTCATGGATAATAGATCTCATAACACAATCACACAAAGAAATGAACATAGAATATGGAGAGAACCACTTACCTAACTACCCACTAAGAGCGTGCATTCCTAAGGTTCTCTTTGTCCACTGCAATGAAGGCCTTTACCATTTCACTCTCATTCTACTTAAAGTATAACCTTGCATTGAAACCCACATTAAGTGTTTCCTCCACCTCTTTGCTGATTGTGGAGTTGCATTAGGCAATATCACTATCTAAGATTGGAACCATGTCGACCTCTTCATCTCTAGCTCTAGATTTGACATAATTTCTGGTAGATTTCCTCCCTTGCCTTCACCCTATGCTTGCTGTTGCTTTACACAATCGAGTGAGCCTTTTCGATGGTATTCTAGCTTAGATTGAGGTTCGTTATCCGCAACATTGAAATCCTTTTTGGCATTGGGTTCAAATTACGTTTCTTACCTTATACCATTTCTCTCTATCAAGTTTCCTTTAACTATTTCCCAGTCTGACACTTTAGCCAAAGGCTCCCTTAAAAGCTAGATAACTTTATGATTTAAAGTTATTTTGTCACATTTTAAATATTAAATTGGCTAAGTTCTTGAGATTAAGTTCAAGAATTAGGCATTTTTATTTTTTTGTCTTAGTTCAGTAAATCAATGCTGGTTGATTTAATTTAACTTATTTTATTTTAGTTTGATGATAATTTGCTTTTATTTTAGTTATTATAGAGTTAGTTTTATGCTTTTGTAGGTGTGTAATTAAAATGGCTGTAATTGTTGAAGAAGAGTGCATGAATAGCCAAATGCTTCTCTCATACATGTTTCAGTAGCATATCTTTCATTCTAAAAGTCCAATTGACATGATTCTTAAGCCATTGGAAATTTAAGAGATAGGGCTACAACCTACAAGTTTTCCTTTTTGCCCAATTGGCTCAGATCGAGGAGCAAATCATGTCCCAAGTTGATAGAGTGCAGTAAGGAGAGTATTGGGAGACAACACGTAGGGTGTCACGATGTTGGGAAAGTGAGGCCATGGCATCAACACGATAAGTTAGACATCCTGATTCCAGGTTTGACTCAAGTTAGATCTTTTTGGAGCTTATTTAAAGGCACTTTTAAGGCAATTGAAAGACACAATAAAGCTAGGTTTTTTCTGAAGAAAAAGAGCTATCAAGCAAACAATAAAGCTAGGAAAAGCTCGTAAAGATTAATGATTGAAAATCTAACGAATCTGAGTTTTGTTTTCGTCTTTAGTTCTTTTTATACTTTTTTGTTTTATGTTGATGGTTAAACTTCTTTTGTTGAAGCTTTAAGAAATTATGAGGAACTAAATTTTTTGTCTAGAATTACTATTGAATCCAACATGTAGTTTGAATTTTTAATACTTTTTGCTACTTGCGATGTGGAAACATTCTATGTTTGGGAGTCCTCACCAATTTTTTTTTTATTATTTAGGTGTAATTAGCCATCTATTAAATTCTTTCTATTCAACGAGATCCTAAAATGATTTTAGGTTTGTCTAAAGAATAACAATATAGTTTGCAAGTTTTTAGAGTTAAGTTTTAGAGTACAGTTACCCACAGGGAAAGATTAGTACCTCTATGACGTCCGTTCCATAAACGGTACCATTTAATCATATATTATCCTATTTAAACTTTAATTTTTAATTTAATTCTTGTATCTTCTTAATCATTGCTATTTTTTTATTTTATTCATGACTTAGGTCCATTATTCGATTTTATGGGTATAAAAAGCACATGATGCATTTATGGAATGCATGAAAAAATTCTCGATAAATGTCAAATGAAAATATTTTATTGAGAATATTTTTTGAATCTGCCCACCATGCTAGTGGGATCCGGAAATACTTCCTCACTTAAGAAATTACATGAGAAAACTCACATTCGCAAGCTTATCAAGTAAATCCCATCATTAAGGTAATCATTTATGCGTAAACTATATTGTTAACATGTAATGACAAATAAATAATGCATGTGGTGATGCATAATGAATTAAATGATGATCATGTTTCATTTTCTCAAACTTGTTTTATTTATTTTAATGGTTTTGTATTCTTTTAATTAAATATCTTAAGTTTCATTATTTATTTACTTATTTGTCTTTTTATAAATTTTTACTTGAAAATAATTTCTTTGGATTGGGATAATTTTTTATGGCATCAAATTAGAATCTTCCCATCATTTTGGTAGGGTCCTAACTAAGTTTTTTGCTCAAGAAAATTCCTATTCATTTATTTACTACTCCTCACCTAATAAATCCTATCAACTTTGTTATTTAGAATAAATCTGTCTTAAATCACATTAGTTCATTAAAATCAAGACCCTCCCATCGTTTTAGTGGGATTCTAATTTCCGAATTAAAGAGATAAATAAATAAGTATATTTCAATTTTTATGTCTTTATATTTTTATATTTTTTATTATCATTGTACTTTCATTTATAACTATATATATTTATATATATACCATTTATTGCATCATATGACTAAATTTTTGTTTTTATTTATATATATTTTAATTTAAAAAAAACAAATAAATAAAATTACATCATACAATAATTAAAACTAACAATAAAACACATAATGCAAATGAACACTAAATAATCAAACTTCAAACAAAACCCATAAAAACCTAATAACAAAAAGTCAAGTCCCATATCAAAGCTTGGGCTCAGAAATGCCCAAGAAACTTGGGTTCCATAAGCAGGCTTCACCTTTTTCTTTTAGCCTAACCCTGTGTATAAACCCAGCATGACAAGGGCCAGGTTCAAGCCACCAAGTCGAAACCCAAATGAAAGCACCTTTGTCTTTTAGCCCAACCCTGCGTAAGAACCCAGCATGACAAGGGCCAGCTTCAAGCCACCAAGTCGAAACCCAATAAAAGGCCCAATCTTGTTTCTTCTTTCCTTCCTTTTTTTTAGGCTCCAGAACTCCTTAAACGGCGTTGTTTTTTGTCTTTCTTATTTCTAAGCCTAGTATAAAACCTCCCTTTCCAACTTACTTCCTCATCTTCCAATTTTTTTTCTCTTTAGCGGCCCTCGCTTTCTCTAAACCTAAGCTCCCTTAAGCTTTTCTGCCTCTTCTCTCTCTAAACCTAAGCCAAAACATTGAATCTCAACCTCCTTTCTCCACCATAGCCACCACTTAAAACAACAAACTCTCCCTTCCCACGGCTTCCGATCACACCCAAACCATTTCAAAACCAAAACCACAACCAAAGACACTCTAATTAATTTTCAAGAAAATTGTGAGGAATGTCCTTTCTTGATAAAGACATTTTAAAAATAACCATCAGAATAAGTTTAATTGTTTTTAGCCATATTTAGTTATGACTTGACAAAAATACCCTTTAAACTATTTTAAATAAATTAAACCATTCATCATAATTTCTCTCCATTTCTGTTTTGGATTTCTCTCCTCACCATCCCACTCTCTCAAATTTTATCGATTTCTCTCTTCGACATTCGTCTGTTATTTTTTCGATTTCTCTCTTCGGCATTCGTCTGCAATACTTTCGATTTCTCTCTCTCGCATTTTCATATTTCTTTTTCTTGCGCTTTCAAGACACTAAGCAATCGTTTCGAAGTGTTTGGGTGGGTGGATATTTGAAAATTTCAATTTTTAGGTATTTTGGAGAAAATTAAAATAGTTGAAATAATCACAGATGTATGAAATAGCTTTTAATTGAATCAATTCGGGATCTAGACACCAATAAATTCAAATTTTTGAAATTTATAAACCTAGAGTTTCAAAAGAATTTTTTTTTAATTTTTAGTCAAAGTAGGTGTTTTAGATAAAAAAAAATTGTATTTTGATTTATGAAAACATGTTGGAAACACTTTAAGCAGTAGTGTGTCACAGATTTTTGTACATGACGTATCACAACCTAACCATGGTTTGTCACAGGTTTTTGTACATGACGTGTCACAGCCTAACCATAGCGTGTCACAACTTAACCATGGCGTGTTACAGATTTTTGTACATGACTTGTCACAGTCTAACCATGGCTTGTCACAGTCTAACCATGGCTTGTCACAGGTTTTTGTACATTGCGTGTTACAGCCTAACCATGGCGTGTCACAACTTAACCATGACGTGTCACAGATTTTTGTACATGGTGTGTCACAAATTTTTGTACATGGTATGTCACAACCTAACCATGGCTTGTCACAGGTTTTTATACATGGCGTGTCACAGCCTAACCATGACGTGCCACAACTTAACCATGATGTGTTACAGATTTTTGTACATGACGTATCACAACCTAACCATGGCTTGTCACAGGTTTTTTAACATGGCGTGTCACAGCCTAACCATGACGTGTTACAACTTAACCATGACGTGTCACAAGTTTTTGTACATGGTGTGTCACAGATTTTTGTACATGACGTGTCACAACCTAACCATGACGTGTCACATCATAGCGTGTAATTTCATTAAGAGTATTTTTGTTCAACTTGGTTAAAAATAGTTAAAATTATAAATATGGCTACTTTTGAAAACGTCTTATCTTTAAAGGCTATTTTTTAAAACGCCACTTAATTTTCCTTCATATTTTTGTTTTCTCTATTTTTTTATTTGTGTTTGTTTGTTGTTTTTTTTGTTGGGTATATTGCCGGTTTGTAGAAATGAAATCTATGGTTCTTGTATTCTTTTTCTTTTTCTTTTTTTTTCCTGAGTTGTTTCAAAATCTAGAGTTCTTTGTTTGTTCTTTTTTTTTTTGTTGTTTTTCTGAAACAAGGAAGAAAAAGGTTGTTACGGTTGCTAGAAAGGAAAAAAAAAACTATGGGTTTTTGGATTCCTCAAATCTTTTTTTTTTTGTTTTTCTTTTCTCTCTCTCCCCAAATCCCCCCTATCATTCTTTGGTTCCTCTCTTTTTATAAGCAAGAGAAGGATTTTGAAAATTGTTCCTCTCTATTTGCTGCCATTGGCAACGTTTTGGTGGTTGCGTGCGGCCGATGGCAGCGTCAAGTTGCCAAACTCGACTTCTTAAAATTGATTTCAGCTTTTTACAAATTGAAAGGAAGGCGAAAGGTGGGGTAAATCTTAAAAGAGAGAAAAAAAACTTAACCAAAATTTTCTTGCCTCTACGTTAGATTCTCAAGCAACCAAAGTCATCTCACTCCTACAATCAATGAAACAAAATAGAAAACATTAACTACCATCAATTAGTAAATAAAAAAAGAGAATAATTAATGAAAAAGAAATATAGAGACAAAAGAACATAATTTAAAGTAAATTCGCAATCCACAAAAATATATAGAGAGATGAGTAGAAAGATAGCAGCAGGATGTAATTAGTCAATATTTATTGAGGTGTGAAGGGTTAAGAAGAAAAAAAATTAAAAAATTTTAAAATTAATATATTGAACTTAATTGGTAATAATTAAAAGATTTATGATAGATAATAATTTTATATAATATGTAAATAAAAAAAAACTTATAAGGATATTTTAGAAAAATTTTGTTTGTTGGTGGTAATTTTTTTTATTATAAATAATTAAATTATTATAAGGAATTTATTATTTATTTTATTTCGAAGTTTTTTTTTAAATGATTAAAAAATTAATATAATCAATATTTAATATTTTTATTTTATTATATTTAATTTTATAATATTAAATTAAACTATAATATATAAAAAAATAAATAATTAAATACGATATACATAATTAATAATTTTTTCTTATAATCAAGATAATTTCTTTTTAACTAAATATAAAACGTAAAGTACATTAAAAACATATACTTAAAACAATTTTTTCTTATATAATTAGGATTAATAAAAAATAATATATTAGTGAAATTTTAAACAATAACCAATAATGCAACACAAAAACTTATAATTGAGAATTATATATACAATAATTTTTTAATTTTTAAAAATTAAAATCATTAAAAATAAAATCCACGTAACAAAAAAAATCATGACAAGTAGTAGATATAACTTATATAAAAAAAATATAGTTGACAATTCGTAGAAATTTTAAAAAAAGTTTATAGAAACTTAAAATATATGAGCAAATAGAATATAATTAAAAAAATAAATAAATATAATAATAATAATCTAAATAAAAAATTAAATAAAAACTTTATCTCTTTATAATTTCATAATATAAAGACAGAAAAGAAAAAAGAAAAAGATGATTGGAGAAACTCAAAAAATTAAAAAAAAATTAAGAATTTAAGTAAAATTGAACGAGACTTGTAAAGTTATTTTATTATTTTTAAATTATATTAATTATTCAATAAAAATAATTTTAAAAATATTACAAAATATATAATATATTGTTATGAAATAAATCTAAAAAGGTGAATAAAGATAATTGGAAAGAATAATTAAAGAGAAGAAAAAAAGTATTGAGGGAGGAGAAAAGAGATCTTATTGAAGTGTGTATTCACAAATGAACTGAGGGGACCTATTTATAAGCAAATAACCCTTATCTTGATAAAATTTACAAGATGAAGATAACACTTAGGGATTAGATGGATTAAATCCTAATCTAATCTAATTTACATCTAATCTAGATATAGATAGAATAAATGGATATTCACAAAATATTCATAATACTCTCCCTTGAATATCCATTATATTAAGAATATGCCTCGTTAAAACCTTACAAGGAAAAAACCTCATGGGAAAAAAAATCCAAGTGAAGGAAAAAGAGTACATAATTCTTTTCAAGAATATGCTTATGAAATACTGCTTCATTAACAACCTTATCAAGAAAAACCCAGTGGAAAAAACCTTGAAGAAGGAAAAGAGTACAGTGCGTATTTTACTCCCCTTGACAAATGCATTATTTAAGATCTTTGAAACGGCGCATCTCAATCTTTTGTACCAACTTTTTGAATGTTGCAGTAGGAAAGGCTTTAGTAAACAAATCTGCTTGATTGTCACTTGATCTAATTTGTTGAACAGTAATATCACTCTTTTCTTGAAGATCATGAGTGAAGAAGAATTTTGACGAAATATGTTTTGTTCGATCGCCTTTAATGTATCCTTCCTTTAACTGTGCTATGCAAACAGTATTATCTTCATATAATATTGTTGAAATTTCTTTCTTGGTTGACAAACCACACATTTTTCGAATATATTGAATTCCAGATCTTAACCAAACACATTCACGATCTCCACAAATAAACAAGTAGCTTGTTTGGGATCAAGCTTTATGTGGATCAAATAAATATCTTGCATCTACATAACCCATTAAATTTTATTTTGATGCATTTGAATAATATAAGCTTATATCCATTGTTCCTCGGAGATATTGAAGTATATTTTTAATTCCATTCCAATGTCTTCGAGTTAGAGAATAACTATATCTTGCTAATAAATTCACAACTAATGATATATCAGGTCATATATTGCTAGCAAGATACATTTATGCTCCAATTGCATTGAAATATGATACTTCAAGACCAAGAAGTTCTTTATTATCCTCATGAGGTCGAAAAGAGTCCTTTTTTCACATCAAATGATCTTACAACCATTGGTGAACTCAATGGATGTGCTTTGTCCATATAAAATCGTTTTAGCACTTTTGCTATATAATTAGATTGATGGACAAGAATTTCATTTGTCAAGTGTTCAATCTGAAGACCTAAACAAAACTTTATTTTTCCAAGGTCTTTCATCTCAAATTCTTTCTTTAAATAATCCACGGCTTTTGATAACTTTTCAGGAGTTCCAATAATGTTTAGGTCATGAACATAGACAGCTATTATAATAAATTCATAGCTAAACCCTCTTATAACATACATGGGCATTTAAGATTGTTTCTATAGTCTTCTTTCAACAAATATGTACTAAGACGATTATACCACATGTGTCTGGATTGTTTCAATCCATATAAAGATTTATTTAAGTTGATCGAGTTAATTTCTTGAGAATTCAAATTTTTGTACTTCAGGCAATTTAAATCCTTCAGGGATTTTTATATAGATATCGTTATCAAGTGAGTCATATAAATAGACTGTAGCTACACTCATTAGACGCATTTCAATATTGTCATATATTGCCAGACTAGTTAAAATAGAATTGTAATTATATCTACCACAAAGAATATATCTTTTCATATTTAATACTAAATCTTTGGATAAAACATTGTGTGATAAGCCGTACTTTATATCTCATAATCTCATTTTTCTCATTTCATATTCACACAAATACCTATTTATATCTCATTAGTTTTGCATCATTTGATATACGGACTACAAGTCCAAAAACTTCACATTTTGCAATTGAATTCAATTTCACTTTGATTGCGTCTTTCCACATTGGCCAATCATTTATATGTCTACATTCTTCAATAAATTCAAGATCCTCGTTTCTTTCATAATATTGAGCTCTATATTATATACAAAATATCATCGACGTTTATTTCATTTCGATTCCATCTTTTTCCCGTTATGACATAATTTATTGAGATCTCTTCATTTTCACTAATTTCAGGTACCTGAATTTCTTCTGAAATTATGTCAAGGGTTCTTCTGGAGTTTTTGTTTCCTCTTCTTGACCATCTTGAATATTTGCTCCTTTTCTTTTTCAAGGATTTTTATCTTTGGAACCAATTGGTCTTCCACGCTTTTGGCGTTTCTTAGACTCATTAACAACAACAGGTTGTCCTACATTAATTCTGATTGGAGCATTTGCGCCTAGTATATGAGATTTAGTTACTCTTTTTAGGTCAGTAAATGCGTCTAGCAACTGATTTGCTATATTTTGCAAATGAATTATCTTTTGAACTTCTTGTTCACATTAATTTGTGCGAGGATCAAAACTGGATAATGATAATGTATTCCAAGATATTTCCTTTTTCAGCTGCTTATTTTCTCCCCCTAATGTTGGAAAAATTATTTCATCAAAATGATAATTAACAAACCTTGCAATGAAAAAATCTCCTGTCGAAGGTTCTAGATATTTAATTATAGATGGAGATTCATATCCAACATATATTCCTAACCTCCTTTAAGGACCCATCTTTGTGCGTTGTGGTGGAGCAATTGGAACATATACCGCACATCCAAAAATTCTTAGATGGAAAATATTTGGTTCTTGACCATAAACCAATTGTATAGGAAAGAATTTGTGATAACTTGTTGGCTTGATGCGTACAAGTGCTGCTACATGCAAAATGGCATGTCCCTAAGTAAAAATTGGAAGTTTGGATTTCATAAGTAATGGTCTTGCAATCAATTTAGGCGTTTGATAAACGATTCTACTAGACCGTTTTATGTATGAACATGACTAACAGATTGTTCAACATTTATTCCAATAGACATGCAATATTCATTAAAAGCTTGAGATGTAAATTCACCAGTATTGTCAAGACGAATTGTCTTGATTGCATAATCAAAAAAATGTGCTCGCAAACGAATTATTTGTGCAAGTAATCTTGCAAATGCCAAGTTGCGACTTGATAATAAGCATACATGTGACCATCTTGTTGATGCATCGATTAAAATCATAAAATATCTGAATGGTCCACATGAAGGATGTATGGGTCCGCATATATCACCCTGAATACATTTCAAAAACGTAAGGGATTCAATCCCAATTTTAGTTGGTGATGGTCTTATAATTAATTTACCTTGAGAGCATGCAGTACATGAGAATTAATTTGATTGAAAAATCTTCTAGTTTTTCAATGGTTGACCACATGAATTTTTAATAATTTTTCTCATCATTATTGATCTAGGATGACCTAACCGGTCAAGCCAAACATTAAAATTGTCAGCAAACTTCTGGTTTACATAAGTTTCAATCATTTTAATTTTTGTGTAGTACACTCTAAAGGACAAAGAGGGTAATTTTTCCAATACATATTTTTTACCCAATATAATAGATGTAATATAAAGATATTCAATGTCTCTCTCATTCGTTGTCTCAATTCTCATTCGTTGTCTCAATATGATATCCATTCAAACAAATATCTTTAAAACTTAATAAACTTATTTGAGATTTAATAGAAAACAATACATCCTCTATTACTTTATTCCTCAATGTAGTAAAATATTAGCTCTTCTAGAGCCCTCAATTAATCTTGTACTACCAAATATTGAATTGACATTGATTTTTCTTTCGTTGTCAAGTAAGAAAAATATTTCTTATCTTCAAATATAGTGTGTTGTAGCAATGTCTGCTAGACATATATTTACATCATAGATCTTGTGTCACGACCCAGAACCACCCTCGAGTCCATGACAACCGTCGTGATGTCCCGATATGCACTCATCCACCGAGTACCATATCGAAACCTTGCAAGGCTCTCGTACTAGTCTTTCCAGCTCCCCTGTGAGTTTTTATTTATTAATCTTATACTTTAAAACATTTCATCCAATTTCAGACCAAAACGGGAAAAAAGATGAAATTTACTACACAGGGGCGTTTCGGTCATTTTTCGTCGAAAATTTTGAAATTTGGAAAAATGTTACTTACACATAAAGAATTCATAATTTGCAGTAGGAATTGAAATCGGATATCTAAAACATGAAATTTGTGTAAAATTTCATTTTATAGAATAAAATAATAATATTTCATAAAATAAAATGTTTTCTTATAAAACAATTTTTATATAGATATCCGGATATAATTTTTACAGCGTAAAAACAAAATATACTATTACATATAGTAATACAGATAACTGAAGTATAAAATTTAATTTACAATGCTAAGTGGGCCCAAAATAGAGAAATACAGTCCACGAGGTGAACCTGTGAGAGCTAAGGTCGTCACCACAAATGCACTTCGTGTCAAAATTTACTATCTACAAATGTCTGTGAGCCTGAAATGGGGAAATTGAGGGGGTGAGTTTTACAACCCAGTGAGTTAGATAACTACCATCCACGACATCTAAAGTCGAGTAGATGGAAACAATATAATAAAAATACCATATCAACAAATAATTCATAACACCGAATTTAGTAAAATCATGCCAAATAATTTCATTTATTCAGACACAAGGCTTATGATTTATTTCGTAAAAACTAGGCTTTGACCAAATCTTATACTCGTAAATACTTGATCAGAGTGTCCCATCGAGTACGCCAAGGTTGTTACAATTTATACAATAATTGAAAAATATAGCCGTTCCTTGACGTTGGCAGAGTTCACCATCACGTGGTGGTTCGGCGTAATGTGAACTCTAACCATACCTCAGGAGTTACCCTTCGCGCCTCTCATACTGAGATATAATATAACGGGGTTACCGTGCCCCTCTAATAGGCTGGTCCACGGAACCCGCCACTGCAGTAACTCATCAACCCACCAATCGACAATAATTCATTTAACATGATTTGGCAATTTTTATTTCTAAACAATTTATCAGAACTGTAACACTTGACCCTAATTTATCTGTGACAGGTCATTCACATGCAATGGATAGCATGTTTGTATATTGAATTGCCCCGGGAAATAAGTTAAATGACAATATTGCCCCTAAGGGTATGATCAAGTTAAATAAGTTTTGAACCAGTTTAAATAGAGAATTGAGGATGAATTTGAGAAAACTAAAACCCATGGATTGGTTTAAAATGAGAATTTGGAGTTCGAGGTTCAATTTGGTGTTAATCGGGGAAATTGACCGATTAGGGACAAAACGGTCATTTTTCAATTTCAGGACAGAATGAGGATTTTAATAAAGATTTTGATTTTTATGACCAAGAATGATTATATGGAATATAAAATGATGTTGGGAACATAAAATGAAGTTTAGCAGTGAAAAAGTGCAATTCTCGATATTTTTGGGACACAAGGGCAAAATAGTAATTTTGCCATTAAAGGACGAATTTGGAATTTCTGAAAAAGATTTTTTGATCCTGTTTGATTGAGATTGATCATATTAATCAATTGAAATGTTATTTGAGATTGAAAAGTGGAAAAAGAAGAAGTTTTGGTGATTTCTAGAGTGCAGGGGTAAAATTGTAATTTTACCACCGGAGGGCAAAATTTAATTTTTCGAGAGAAATTAGATCAAATTTGACAAATTGGAGTGTGGTATGAGTTTGAGGAGTGAAAAATATGCCTTGTGGCAATTTTTCAATTTTTGGGGCAAAAATGTAATTTTGCACTTTTTCGGGGGTAAAAGTGTAATTTCATAAAATTACACTATAAAAATTATTAAAATATTATCTAGAAGCTTCTGGAAACTCAGAGGATAAGGGCTGGAATTTTTGGGCTGAAAAGAATTCAAAAAAAATAATAATAATAAAATATTGAATAGTACCAAAACATGTGTAAAAATAGATTATTTTATTATTTAAGTAATAAAAGCCATAAAATATCAGCCAAAGCATTGTAAAATTCGGCTAAGGCAACAAGAATAGAGAAAGGAAGAAGAACTAAGAACCCTAAGTAGAAATCAAAGGGAAAGTGTAGAGATTCAAACAATTCACAAGGAAAAAGGTAAAATTTCTTTAAATTTCTTCTTGATCTACACTACCCATATGTTCTTTTTTATTTTCCATGCTTTAAACATGAGCTTGCACAATGAACCCTATGCTGGCTGAACCTAAGGGAGGGATTTTTGAGTTTGATTTAATTAGATTTTAAGTTAATTAGTTGTTGTTAGTTAGGTAGAAATGAAAAATGGTAAAAATAAGCAAGGAATAGGATTTTTTCCATTTAAAACCGATTATACTGAAATTTCCAGGAGAGAAATCTGTGCTGAAAGTGATGAGATTTCATGGTATTTATAAGAATTATGATGAATTAATGGTGTAGAAAAATTATGAGAATTTTTAGAACAAAAACTGAAATTTTTACCCACTAGGGGTATTTTCGTAATTTCAGTCCGGGACTGAAATTTTGTATCACACTGAGGGACATTAAGTCCAATTGGATATAATTGAGGTATTTTGATGAATTATGGTGAATTATGGATATAGGAAATTAATGAGAATTTTCGGAGAAAAAAATTGAATTTTTACCCGTTAGGGGTAAAATCGTAATTTTCAGTCTAGGACTGGTAAATTGACCCGTAGTTGCTGTCATTGAGTAATTGGAATGTAATCGAACAATTAGAAACTAAAACGGGTCAAATCGGAATTAAAATAAGGATTTTAGCAATTTAGACGCGTATAGGCGAGTCGTTCGGACAACGTGAATAAACGACTGTCCGAATCATTTTTAGCTCAGTTCATGCATCACGTAGAGCCTGAAATTGATTATGAGAAATTGACACAATTTATTGAAATTTGTGTCACACGTATCGCCTAGGTGGTGGGTCCCCCAGACACCGGAGAAAAACGGTGTAGTGAAATTAAAAACGGGAGTATCGGGCACTCCTGTGACAAGGTGAGTGGATAAATTACCGTTTTCAATATCTGAAGTAGATTTATTTGGTTATGTGTTATGAAAAATAAATTGAATTTCATAAATGATTTTTAAATCGAAAAAATGGATTTTTAACACTGAGTATGTGGAGACCGGCATGAAATTTCATTTATGTATTAAAAATTGAAATTGTGGCTTATGATCTTGGTGAGCATGCTTGACTGGATTATTGTATTAAAAATTTGCATGAATTGCTGTTTGCCGTGTAGGTTGGTTTGTATGAAAATTGCCTTGTTATGCCATGAAATTTTTAGTGATATGGTGGGTTTGATCAGTCGCTGCAGTGGCGGGTTTCCGTGGACTGCCTTTAGGAGGAGCACGGTAAACTCAAGAATTATATAATCTCGGTTGGAGAGGCGCGTAGGATAACTCCCGAGATACCCAGAAAATTCACTCCACGTCTAACCCCACGTGAGAGTGAATTAGACCAACGCCAAGGAACGGCTATATTTTTCAATTACAAAATAAATTGTAACAGCCTTGGCGTACTCGATAGGACACTCTGATCCAGTGTTCACGAGTATAAAATTTGGTCAAAGCCTGATTTTACAAATAAATCATAAGCCTTGTGTTGGAATTAATGCAATTATTTAGCATAATTTTACGAAACTGGGTATTATAAATTTCTTGGTGATATGGCCTTTATATATATAAATTGTCTCCATCTACTCGACTTTAGATGTCGTGGATGGTATTTATCTGACTCACTGGGTTGTAAAACTCACCCCTCAATTTCCCCATTTCAGGCTCACAGACAGTTGTAGATAGAGGACTCGGTTGAGGAGAAGGTTTAGATAGATAACCTTCTGTGCCCAGGTTCATTTCGTAGACTGTATTTATCTATTTTGGGCCCACTTAACATTGTGAATTAGATTTTATACTTCAGTTATTGGTATTACTATGTGTAATAATATATTTTGTTTTTACGCTGTAAAAATTATATCCGGATATCTATATAAAAATTGTTTTATAAGAAAATATTTTATTTTATGAAATATTATTATTTTATTCCATTAAATGTAATTTCACTCGAATATCACGTTTTAGATATCCGATTTCAATTCCGACTTCAATTTATGAATTCTTTACGCGTAAGTAACATTTTTTCCAAACTTTGAAATTTTCGACGAAAAATGACCGAAACGCCCCTGTGTAGTAATTTCTGTCTTTTTCCCTGTTTTGGTCCGAAAAGGGACGAAATATTTTAAAGTATGGAATAAATAAATAGAAACTCACAGGGGAACTAGAAAGACTGGTACGAGAGCCTTGCGAGGTTTCGATATGGTACTCGGGGTATGAGTACATATCGGGACATCGCGGCGGTTGTCGCGGACTCGAGGGTGGTTCCGGGTCGTGACAATTCATTTGGTATCAGAGCCTTAGTTTTATTAAAGCTTGTGAGTTTAAAGCTGGTTATTTTGGAAAATTTGTTTTAAAGGAAAGTACAATGTTAGTGTGGCCCCAATTGAGATAAGTCAGTTGCATGTAGTTGCATGTAGAATTTTAAGTCACTTGGACTTGTTTTGTTCTCTCTTGTAGATCACTATGTCTAGTGAGGGACCGTTGGACTCGACAGCTGGGAGTCGTAGACGTTCAGTACCTAGTAGCCCAGAGAGGTATCCTTTCAGAGTTCCTGAAAATTGGGATCCCTCAAGATTGAGAGCGCAAGTTCGAACTCCTGAGAGCTCTAGTGCCTCCGAGACCGATGAGAGTGTTAGTAGTAATGACACTAACCTATGCATTAGGAATTCTCTCTTGAGAGAGATTGAGAAAGATGAGGAGGCGAGAGAAAGTGTGAGAAGGCTAGAGGAAATTTGGACTGCTAGGAGACCACCCTCCCCAGTAATTAGACATTCCTCTCCCGGATGTGGGCCAAGTGTAAGAGGCCAGTCATGGAAAACCAAACCGAGAATGACTGTGAGGGGCCCTTCTTTTGGAAGAGCACTTGCGATACGAGATTTTCCTCCCGGTTGTGGAAGGAATGCCGCCCCGGTGAGCGATAAGGAACGCAAAATAATTCAACAAGCGGGGACTAGCAAACCAAAAGGGAAGTCGCCCAAGACGGCAGAGGATACTGAGGAGGATGACTCTAGTGATACCTAGGGTATTAGCTAGATTTCTCACATCATTCCAAATTTTGGTAGATGTAACGGAAATAGCCATAGATAATGTCTAAAGGAATTGAGAGTCAACTTATGTTCTGTAAAATATGAACGGATTGTAACATAGTTGTTTAACCGACTTAATATATATATGTGTGTATATATATGAACATCTTTTGGTATAAAAGAAATGGATTGGCAATGTAAGTATTGAGAATAAATATTTGCAGTAGTGGCATATTTGATCACCACTTAATGAGATTAAGGTAAGGATTGTAAAATTTGAGTATGGTGGAAATGAGAAGACGATATCATGGTATTATAAGATAATGATTTGACCCAAATATAGATCAATAAGAGATAAGTTAAGTACGAATATGAATACTCTGATGAGCAAGGATATGTCTTTAGAAAAATGGTGTATTTGGAATATAAATGAAGAAATTTTGGAGTCAAACATTGGAGTAATGGAGTCAACATAGTGACTTGTTTATAGTCAGTGACTGCAGCACTGGTTATACACAGGGAATTGTGTAGACTTTCGATTTAAAATTTCAAGCTATAATCATTGATGAAGGAATTTGAGAAGGACAAATTGTTCTATGATTTATTTGTACCAGAAATGAATAAA
This sequence comes from Theobroma grandiflorum, assembly GCA_036013995.1. Taxonomy (NCBI): domain Eukaryota; kingdom Viridiplantae; phylum Streptophyta; class Magnoliopsida; order Malvales; family Malvaceae; genus Theobroma; species Theobroma grandiflorum. Next base: position 11,038,880 of record CP142130.1, on the reverse strand, counting down.
TTATCAAGTTTTATGATATGAAGGATAATTAAATGTGAATGATGAAAATAGTAGTGGGGTGCGATAATATCAGTATTAAGGCATCGGATCTCATAAGCACTCCGAAGTTAAGCGTGCTTCAGTAAGAGAAATATTATGATGGGTGACCTCCTGGGAAGTATGTTTTAAGATAAAATAGAGAGTGTGAGGATTTGAAGATATTTATTGATGGAAGTATAAATGGTAAAATATTGGATAAGAGTAAACAATGACAAAATTATGATCCAAGTATTTGGAGATTTAGAGTGATATGAATTAACTACAGGATATTATCGTTGGAAAGGAAACGGAAATATGTTATGAAAATTACAAAAGTCCACTGAGAAAGGGTGAATTTGATGTATTAAAATAGATAACATGGATAAGATGAAATTAAAGTACTGATCCTGAAATTGAGATGGAAGATCAATTGTATTAATTGAGGTGTAAATTCAAAAATGGAGTATGTTACAACAATGGTTGTGAAAATAGCCTAAAGGCAAAAGATTTATTTTGATTAAGTAGATTCCAAAGGTGACAACACGGTAACAGTGGTTGTTTAATACTATTATGTTAAGAATCTCTTATGGCTGAATAGCATAAGTAAAAGTTTGAGTGATATGAAAGTAAATCTCATGAGATAAAGAATAGTCATTGGCTTAATACAGAGTTTTGTTAATTGGAATTTTAAATGCAACAGAAAAGTGTTGAAATAGGAAATGAAGAGTAAATCGAAATATTCCTATATTGATCCACATGTATAGACATGTGAATGGAAAGAAAATTTAAAAGTTACCGAAAAGGTCACATTGAAGTACATTATTCTGAAAAGTGATAAGATAAATGATGAGTCGATTGAAGTCTGATTTTAAGAGAATAAAGAAGATAAAAAGAATTAAGGTTTGGGAATGCTAAAATAAAATTAAAGGAAGAATTGGATAAATGATGGAATAGTGACGAGAAATATCAATGCTGAGTGATGAACATGTGAATGAAAGGTTATAATGATGACACAACAAAAGAGATAATGTGAAGTATCGTTATGGAAAAATTTTAAATTTGATTTTTAACCCAATAGAATGAAAAGAATTGATAACAACACTAGATTATTTAAGTGATATACTGGGAATCCTTGAAGATAAAGTGAAATGTGAATAGTGGAATGTGTATTTGAATATTTTGGTAAGCACATATATGTCATTATAGAAAGAATATGTTTGGAGTGTGGAGAAACAAACAAAGGGTTAAGTATTTCCAAGTATGTTTAAATTCTTTAAGAGAAAATTTCAAAGCATGTGTGACGAGTATAATAAGTGTGGTTTGGAAACTGGCTAAAGAGCCAAATGGCTAAATTATGAATTGGGTAATCACTGGTTGTGAGAAATAAGACCTGGATAGATATTTATAAAGAGAATATATTTAAGAGGAATTTTGCTATGAACGAGACATATAAGGTTCAAATTGGTTTAAATCTTGAATGACGAATCAAAAGTGAAACTGATGATATTGTGTGAGATACAGTGAATCATGTCAAAGTGAAAACTTAAAGTATCAATGGAATTAGAAAATGTATGTGCATAGTAGACAACAATTGAATAAAAATGGTATGGAGTACATGAGGAATATATAAGAATAAGATGCAAATTAGATATGGGAAGCTTATTATGGATTTGAAAAATATTCTATTTTTGGATAAATTGAAAGCGTCGAGAGTAGGCCTGATATCACATCGGTTAAGTGTGACCCTCTTGCATGAGTGAGCTCTAGCTTGAGACATATTCTGGTGGCTGACAGACTGTTAGACATGGCTGGGACCATGGTCTGTGATATACGTGGCAAGGCCACAGATGATTTACGTGGTTGCGACCACTTGGTAGCTTTGATGTCGGCCAACATCGTTGAGATTGCCATAGCATTCTATGAGAATCCGGTGGAAGCGATGCTTCCGGATGTTATTACGTGGAAGTGGGTCCACATGTTGATGCGATGTTTTTCTACTTGAGAGCATTGTGAGTTTTTCGACGCATACCTTTATGCATAGAGATGATTATATAATCAATTAAAGTGAAGAATGAACTTTAAAAGTTCGAAGTTTGAAATTGATGTGCGATGACTTGTATGAGTAACACAATAATGAAAATTTTCATCGAAAGTTAAAATTATATGGATTTAAGGAATTGTTGAGAAAAATAGTCAAGAAAATGAAATCTATAGTATGGATCCATGTGAAACGGATTTAAATGTTGACATTAAGAGGATTAAGGAAAAATATAAGTTGTATGAATGTAAAGTCAATATGAGGTATGTGGGGATCATAGAGACTACTAATTTTCCCCTACATAAAAGTTGTGTACGGAAAAAAAAAAAATGTGATATGAAAATGATGTTATAAGATACATAATCATGTTTGAGGATGGGAATGAATGAATGGATGTTAAAAAGATGTTGAGAAATGATCAAGTGATAATGGTGATTGGTATATATACACATAAGTATGAGAAAAGATTGAAATTGATACAAATGGAACAGAATTCTAGTTCAAACTTGATAAGAGGAATAGAGACACTTAGCATGTCTCTAGGCAAGGAATTGTGATTGAGAAAATTATTGATGATCAAATTCTGAAGGATCAGGATAACTATACGTGAAATACGTAAGTTGAGTTGAAGGAAATCGAGATAATGAATCAGAAATTTCCTTACAAAAGAGATAAATGAGAAAGTTAAATATAAGACGAAGATCAATTGTTCTATTCTCGAGGAATACGATGACTGAAATTTTGAGGTCAAAATTTTATTTTAAGGGGGGTAGTGTTGTAACACCTGACCCTAATTTATCTGTGACAGGTCATTCACATGCAATGGATAGCATGTTTGTATATTGAATTGCCCCGGGAAATAAGTTAAATGACAATATTGCCCCTAAGGGTATGATCAAGTTAAATAAGTTTTGAACCAGTTTAAATAGAGAATTGAGGATGAATTTGAGAAAACTAAAACCCATGGATTGGTTTAAAATGAGAATTTGGAGTTCGAGGTTCAATTTGGTGTTAATCGGGGAAATTGACCGATTAGGGACAAAACGGTCATTTTTCAATTTCAGGACAGAATGAGGATTTTAATAAAGATTTTGATTTTTATGACCAAGAATGATTATATGGAATATAAAATGATGTTGGGAACATAAAATGAAGTTTAGCAGTGAAAAAGTGCAATTCTCGATATTTTTGGGACACAAGGGCAAAATAGTAATTTTGCCATTAAAGGACGAATTTGGAATTTTTGAAAAAGATTTTTTGATCCTGTTTGATTGAGATTGATCATATTAATCAATTGAAATGTTATTTGAGATTGAAAAGTGGAAAAAGAAGAAGTTTTGGTGATTTCTAGAGTGCAGAGGTAAAATTGTAATTTTACCACCGGAGGGCAAAATTTAATTTTTCGAGAGAAATTAGATCAAATTTGACAAATTGGAGTGTGGTATGAGTTTGAGGAGTGAAAAATATGCCTTGTGGCAATTTTTCAATTTTTGGGGCAAAAATGTAATTTTGCACTTTTTCGGGGGTAAAAGTGTAATTTCATAAAATTACACTATAAAAATTATTAAAATATTATCTAGAAGCTTCTGGAAACTCAGAGGATAAGGGCTGGAATTTTTGGGCTGAAAAGAATTCAAAAAAAAAAATAATAATAAAATATTGAATAGTACCAAAACATGTGTAAAAATAGATTATTTTATTATTTAAGTAATAAAAGCCATAAAATATCAGCCAAAGCATTGTAAAATTCGGCTAAGGCAACAAGAATAGAGAAAGGAAGAAGAACTAAGAACCCTAAGTAGAAATCAAAGGGAAAGTGTAGAGATTCAAACAATTCACAAGGAAAAAGGTAAAATTTCTTTAAATTTCTTCTTGATCTACACTACCCATATGTTCTTTTTTATTTTCCATGCTTTAAACATGAGCTTGCACAATGAACCCTATGCTGGCTGAACCTAAGGGAGGGATTTTTGAGTTTGATTTAATTAGATTTTAAGTTAATTAGTTGTTGTTAGTTAGGTAGAAATGAAAAATGGTAAAAATAAGCAAGGAATAGGATTTTTTCCATTTAAAACCGATTATACTGAAATTTCCAGGAGAGAAATCTGTGCTGAAAGTGATGAGATTTCATGGTATTTATAAGAATTATGATGAATTAATGGTGTAGAAAAATTATGAGAATTTTTAGAACAAAAACTGAAATTTTTACCCACTAGGGGTATTTTCGTAATTTCAGTCCGGGACTGAAATTTTGTATCACACTGAGGGACATTAAGTCCAATTGGATATAATTGAGGTATTTTGATGAATTATGGTGAATTATGGATATAGGAAATTAATGAGAATTTTCGGAGAAAAAAATTGAATTTTTACCCGTTAGGGGTAAAATCGTAATTTTCAGTCTAGGACTGGTAAATTGACCCGTAGTTGCTGTCATTGAGTAATTGGAATGTAATCGAACAATTAGAAACTAAAACGGGTCAAATCGGAATTAAAATAAGGATTTTAGCAATTTAGACGCGTATAGGCGAGTCGTTCGGACAACGTGAATAAACGACTGTCCGAATCATTTTTAGCTCAGTTCATGCATCACGTAGAGCCTGAAATTGATTATGAGAAATTGACACAATTTATTGAAATTTGTGTCACACGTATCGCCTAGGTGGTGGGTCCCCCAGACACCGGAGAAAAACGGTGTAGTGAAATTAAAAACGGGAGTATCGGGCACTCCTGTGACAAGGTGAGTGGATAAATTACCGTTTTCAATATCTGAAGTAGATTTATTTGGTTATGTGTTATGAAAAATAAATTGAATTTCATAAATGATTTTTAAATCGAAAAAATGGATTTTTAACACTGAGTATGTGGAGACCGGCATGAAATTTCATTTATGTATTAAAAATTGAAATTGTGGCTTATGATCTTGGTGAGCATGCTTGACTGGATTATTGTATTAAAAATTTGCATGAATTGCTGTTTGCCGTGTAGGCTGGTTTGTATGAAAATTGCCTTGTTATGCCATGAAATTTTTAGTGATATGGTGGGTTTGATCAGTCGCTGCAGTGGCGGGTTTCCGTGGACTGCCTTTAGGAGGAGCACGGTAAACTCAAGAATTATATAATCTCGGTTGGAGAGGCGCGTAGGATAACTCCCGAGATACCCAGAAAATTCACTCCACGTCTAACCCCACGTGAGAGTGAATTAGACCAACGCCAAGGAACGGCTATATTTTTCAATTACAAAATAAATTGTAACAGCCTTGGCGTACTCGATAGGACACTCTGATCCAGTGTTCACGAGTATAAAATTTGGTCAAAGCCTGATTTTACAAATAAATCATAAGCCTTGTGTTGGAATTAATGCAATTATTTAGCATAATTTTACGAAACTGGGTATTATAAATTTCTTGGTGATATGGCCTTTATATATATAAATTGTCTCCATCTACTCGACTTTAGATGTCGTGGATGGTATTTATCTGACTCACTGGGTTGTAAAACTCACCCCTCAATTTCTCCATTTCAGGCTCACAGACAGTTGTAGATAGAGGACTCGGTTGAGGAGAAGGTTTAGATAGATAACCTTCTGTGCCCAGGTTCATTTCGTAGACTGTATTTATCTATTTTGGGCCCACTTAACATTGTGAATTAGATTTTATACTTCAGTTATTGGTATTACTATGTGTAATAATATATTTTGTTTTTACGCTGTAAAAATTATATCCGGATATCTATATAAAAATTGTTTTATAAGAAAATATTTTATTTTATGAAATATTATTATTTTATTCCATTAAATGTAATTTCACTCGAATATCACGTTTTAGATATCCGATTTCAATTCCGACTTCAATTTATGAATTCTTTACGCGTAAGTAACATTTTTTCCAAACTTTGAAATTTTCGACGAAAAATGACCGAAACGCCCCTGTGTAGTAATTTCTGTCTTTTTCCTTGTTTTGGTCCGAAAAGGGACGAAATATTTTAAAGTATGGAATAAATAAATAGAAACTCACAGGGGAACTAGAAAGACTGGTACGAGAGCCTTGCGAGGTTTCGATATGGTACTCGGGGTATGAGTACATATCGGGACATCGCGGCGGTTGTCGCGGACTCGAGGGTGGTTCCGGGTCGTGACAAGAACAAAGCAGTCAATTCACATTTTTCAATACAATAAACAATTTAGCCAATCATACCGTCATGCTTCTAAAATTTCATAAGCCATAAGTTTCATTTGTTTCATAAATAGCACAATTCACTAATTTGGTCTCCATGTTCTCTATTTCATAAAATTGACATTTAATTTCAAAATAGTATTTCATCAAATACGTTTTAATCAAAAATCATAATATTTTTATTTTCAATTTCATCATGCTTTTAAAAGCATATTACCATAATAAAACCACTCCAGATATTACAGATGATAATTAATCCACTCACCTTGTCACAAGAGTGCCCGATACTCCTGTTTTTTAGTCCACTACATCGTTTTTCTCCGATGTCCGAGGGACCCACCACCTAGGCGATACGCGTGACACGAATTTCAATAAATTGTGTCAATTTCTCATAATCAATTTCAGGCTCTATATGATGCATGAAATGAGCTAAAAATGGTCCGGACAGTCGTTTATTCACAGTGTTCGACCGACTCGCCTACACGCGTCTAAATTGCTAAAATCTCCAATTTAACTCCCATTGGACCTGTTTCAGTTTCTAATTGTTCAATTATATTCCAATTATCCAATGGTAACAACTACGGGTCAATTTACCAGTTTGAGAATGCAAAATTATAATTTTACCCCTAGTGGGTAAAAATTTCAAATTTTATTCTAAAAATTCCTAATTAATTCCTACTTTTACTATTCATCAAATTTACCTAAAATGCCATTCAACCATATCAATTTGCTGCATTTCCAGCAGCCAAAAAGTCTCCAAATATTCGGCTAAATTGGTTTCTAACATAAAAAAAATGTGATTTCTTGAAATCTATCACTATAATTCACTATTACCTAACTAATAACACCTATTTAACTTAAAAATCACCATATTCAAGCATCAAATCCACCCAAAAATCCAGCTATCAAGGTGCAGCAATACCCATATTTTATTTGTGCATGAAAATGGAAAAAGAAAGCTAAGGAAATGAAAATCACTAGGAAAAATCAAGAAATTCACCTTTTTCAAGCTTGTTTCCTTAATTTCTCTTAATTTCTCCTTCAAAATCAGCAAGGTTTCATGGCTTTTCTCTTTGTTCTGGTTCTAACCGAAATTACCTATGGCTTTTGGCTGATTTTTTTGTGGCTTTAATCACTTAATAATTAAATATTCAATTTTTCACATGTTTATTTGCCTTTTCCATTATTTTATTATTATTTATTTTCTTTTTGAATTTCTTTTCAGCCCAAAATTCTAGCCCTTATCCTCTGATTTTCCTGGAGCTTCTAGAAGAAATTTCAATGATTTTATAGTGTAATTTTATAAAATTACACTTTTGCCCCTAAAAAAGTACAAAATTACATTTTTGCCCCAAAAATTGAAAAATTACCACAAGGCATATTTTTCAATCCTCAAATTCATACCGCACTCCAATTTGTCAAATTTGATCTGAATTCTCTCAAAAATTAAATTTGACCTTCCGATGGTAAAATTACGCTTTTGCCCTTATTCTCCAAAATGTACCAGAATTGCATTTCCTTTCCACTTTTCAACCTCAAATTATGTTTTAATTAGTCTAAATAATCAATATACATCAAATGGGATCAAAATCCTTTTTAAAAATTTTCATTTTGACCTTTAGTGGTAAAATTACTATTTTGCCTTTGTGTCTCAAAAATATCGAGAATTGTACTTTTTCATTGCTAAACTTCATTTTATGTTCCAAAAATTATATTATATTTCATATAATCATTCTTGGTCATTAAAATCAAAATCTTTATTACAATTCTCCATTTTGTCCTGAAATTGAAAAATGACCGTTTTATCCCTAATCGGTCAATTTTTTTTATTAACCCCAAACTGAACCTCGAACTCCGAATTACTGTTTTAAATCACTCCGTGGGTTTTAGTTTTCTCAAATTCATCATCAATTCTCTGTTTAAACTGGTTCGAGACTTATTTAACTTAACCATACCCTTAGGGGGAATATTGTCATTTAACTTGTTTCTCGGGACAATTCAATATATAAATATACTGTCCAAAGCATGTGAATGACCTGTCACAGATAAATTAGGATCAGGTGTTACATCTTGGATCCAACAATAAGAATATCTCATTTTTTTTCAATAAAATAAGATATATATTATAAGAAATTTGCAAGTTATCATAAAAGAATATTAAATATAGAATTAAAACACATAATAAGAACATATCATTTAAATATAATGAAAACATATTAAAACATCTTTATAATATAGTTATACTAAAATATACCAATTACTATTAAATTCATTCTCCGATATTCCTATTACCAATGAATGATCAATTCTTTTTTCAGGATAAAAAAAATCAACAATGGATATTTCCGTTAACAATCATATAATCAATTCCTTTTTCAGGGTAGACAAATATCTTGATGTGCTATATCAACTTGGCTATGATTAAAATCATCACAAAATGTTTTAATTTTTAGTGATACTTGATAAAATTTATGATGTACAACAGATACGTAACCAATGATCTTTCATGCCACATCAATAACAACATGTTTTTTATATTCCTTTTACTCTTTTAATTATTTATCCACTTTTTATGGGTTACAAGTCTTTATCCACTTCTTGATGGATATCCACTTCTGGTGGGTTAGTGGGTTAAGATATCCTTCTACTTTATTCATCTACTTGTGGTAGATTACAAGTATACATCCACTTTTGGTGGGTGATCCACATATGATGGGTGATCCACATATGATGGGTTATCCACTTCTAGTGGATTATCCATTTTTTTTAATAGGTTACGGCATTCATCTACTTTTGGTGGTAAATTATCCATCTACTTCTGGTGGCAAAATTATCCTTAGATTCTGATAATAAAATTATCTATCCACTTCTAGTGATAAAAAATTATTTATCCATGATCATAATTATTAAATGATGTGGCATTCACTTCAGGGAATAGATAAATTCATGACCATGACCATAATTATTAAATGATGTCACATTCACTTCAGGGAATGAACATTTATAATTTTTATTAGTAGCTCGTTTGTCATATTCACTTCAGGGAATGGACATTCATGCCTTTTCATTAATAGCTATATAATAGTTAATTCACTTTCCAATCGAGTGACAAAATATATACTACGTGATAGTAATATTCATATTAAAGTTGATTTTAAGAGAATGAAAATACTAAAGAGATATCAAGTCACTTACTTGATTTTTTAAAATCAGAAATCAAAACCCAATCATTGAAATCCTTTTGAAGCTTGAAGATGATGAAAACATTATAATTCTAGAACATGAGAGATCAGAGAATCGTACTGATAACGTGTTATGAAATAAATCTAAAAAGACGAATAAAGATAATTGGAAAGAATAATTAAAGAGAAGAAAGAAAGTATTGAGGGGGGAGAAAAGAGATCTTATTGAAGAAAGTATTGAGGGGGGAGAAAAGAGATCTTATTGAAGTGTGTATTTACAAATGAACTGAGGGGACTTATTTATAGGCAAATAACCTCTTATCTTGATAGAATTTACAAGATGAAGATAACACTTAGGGATTAGATTGATTAAATCCTAATCCAATCTAATTTACATCTAATCTAGATATAGATAGAGTAAATGGATATTCACAAAATATTCATAACATATATAAAAATTTTTAAAAATTTTTGGGGGGCCATGCAAAGGGACGCTTCGCCCCTGGATAGAAAGTGGAGGGAGGAGAAGGCAAAGGGGGATTTAACAATAGGCAGCGACGTGAATGATGGCAAAAAGAGCAAAGGTAGATATCTTTTCCTTTTGTGATCCTTAATTTTCAAAAAAAGATATCGTTGATGTTTAAAGAATCTTACATCTTGCTTTAGAAAAGGGAAATTTTTTAAAGAGAATTGAGATTAGAATTTTAATTATGGGAAAAGATAAACAATTAAAGAACTTGGGTTCAGGGTTTCAAAGAAATTGGAGCTTTTTGAGATTTGAATATTGAAAGATTTTGGCTCAACATTTTTTTACTACATTTCATGAGATTTCAAATTTAAGAGAAAGAGAGACAAGAGACAATAAGATGCGAGTTTTAATTAAAACAAAAAAAACATAAAAAGTATTAATTTTTGCAATAGTTGAAAAATAAAAAATCATCTAAATTTTAAAAGTTCAAATATTGTGACAAATTCTTTAAATGCAAAATGAAAGTGCAGCTAAAATAGTGTAGTTAAAATCCATTTATGTTGTAGTGAATTTTTAGCTTGAAAATATAAATGTAAATGATTAATTTTCACTTAAAGTTGTTTATTTTGTCTAAATTGACTTATTATAGTAATTCTCACATATTTACGTTAATATTTAACCATACTTATTTCAACTTTATAATTTTTTACATTCATTCTTATAAATTCATGTCAAGATTTTTACATGATTAATTTTCACTATAATTTATTTTTGGGACAATTTAAAAAATAGCCGTCAAAGATAAGATATTTTCAAAAATAACCATCTTTATAATTTTCACTATTTTTAATCAAGTTTGACAAAATTATTCTTAATGAAACCTCATCATATTCAAGTTTACATGATGTTACAAGCCATGCGCATGATTTACATGCTATATTGAAAAAATATTGTTACACGTCATGTATAAAAAATATGTTATATGCCATGGTTAAAAAAGGTTGTTACATGTTATATTAAAAAAAATATTATTGTTACACACCATGTACAAAAACACGTTACAAGCTATGTTGAAAAAAATTTAAAAAAATATTATTGTTACACGCCATGTTCAAAAAAGTTTTGTTACACTTTAGTGCCTAAAATGTTGTTATTACTTGTAAACTAAAACTTCAAATCCTCTTAACTCTCGTCATTTCTTTTTGTTTTTTTTTTGATGATTTGGCGCCGTTTAAAGTATTTCTAACATATTTTTATAAATTAAAACACAATTTTTCTTATCTAAAACACATGTTTTTGCTAAAAATTGAAAAAAAAATTTCCTTTGAAATCATAAGTTTTTAAATTTTAAATTCTTGAGTTTATTGGTATCTATGGTCCGAAGTGATCTAATTAAAAATTATTTTAAACATTTGTGATTATTTCTACCATTTTAGTTTCATCTAAAACACCTCAAAATCAAAATTCTCCAAATGGCCACCCACCTCAAGCACATCAAAACTATTGTTTGGCATTTTAAAAGTACGAAAGAGAGAAATCGAGAGCACAATAGACAAATGCTGAAAGAAAAAATTGATAAAATTAGAGAGAGCTAGATGGTGAGAGAGGGAAATCGGAAGTACAGATGGATATGGGGAAATTGTGATAAATAGTTTAATTTATTTGAAATAGTTTTTGTCAAGTCATGGCTAGATATAGCAAAAAACAGTTAATTTTATTTTGGATGTTATTTTTGAAATCAAGTTAACAAGATGGTCATTTCTCATAATTTTTTTCATTTTTATCCTTATTATTATTCATTTATAAAGTACAATTTGTAAAAGGTTAAATATTTTTTTTCTTAAGAATGTAAATATAAATGATTAGTTTTCACTTAAAGTATGTTTAATTTGTTTAAATAGACTTGCTACGGTAACTCTTATACATTTACATAAATATTTTAAAAATATATATTTCAATGTTAAAGTTTTTTTCGTTTATTCTTATAAATTTACGTCAAAATTTTTAAATGAATAATTTTCATTTCAAATGTTTTTATTTTTGTTATTATACATTTATAAATTAACATTTGTTAATGGTTAAATTTTTTTGCTGCAAAAATAAAAATGTAAATAATTAATTTTTCCTAAAAATATATTTGTTTTGTCTACTATGACTACAATAACTCTCATACATTTAGGTTAATATTTTAATAATACTTATTTTAATTTTAAAAATCTTAAAAAACTAATTCTCACTATAAGTGTTTTTATTCTTATTATTTATTATTTATACATTTGCATTTTTGAAGAGATTTGATAAATTTCATTGCGGAATTTCAATAAGGTAAACAAGACAAAATTGTCAATAAAAAGGAAAGAAGTTTCATCGACAATCTAAGGTTTACACTGAAACCCAACAAAAAAAGAATAAAAGGAACCACAAAAGGAGAGTCGAATGGAGTCGAGGAGAGTCTCTTTTTCACTTCATTTTAATTTCAATTTACTAATAACTGGATCTTTTGGTTTACCGATTTTACATTTGCTTAATGATCAATGACTGATTAAATATTGTCTATCTCACGGTTTATATTTAGTGACCTTACAGTAAGGTCAAAATTTATGACCTTACGGTAGAACTTGCCGAGGATTTTAAACTTTTATACTTTGAAAAGTAAGTATATTGACTCAAAATCTGCTCCACGTTAAAAACAACAATGCATCTCAAAACACATGTAGACATAACAATCCAACGCCTTTGCATGGTACAACCCAGCCAACAAGACTAAACAATGGTAAAAATTTTGTAGCAATCAAAAACTATACAACTGACAAATGTCCTCTACACAATCATCAAAAACTATAATGATCAGCATATTCTGAGCTAGGGACAAGTAAAATCAGACCAAACTAATTATCTACCCAAATCAAATGCAATTTGAATAAAACAATTCGGTTTAATTGATCAATTGAGTCAATTGGTCCTATTGCTTTTTTATTTGGTTCTTGATTTTAAAATTTTTGAACCAAATTAACTCAAAAACCAAGATAATTTATTATATATATTAATATATATAATATTAGATATGTTATTATTAAATTTATATAAAATATAATATACATTTAATATTTTCACTTCTTCATTTTTATTTTTTCAATTCTTATTTCTTTCTTATTTAATATTATTTCTTTTAATTCCTTTTTGTTTATACATTTTAGAGATGTCAAAGATTGGGATTGTGGATTTCATTTCCACTGTTGATGACTGATGCGTGAAGAGGTTAGAAATGTATTCTTCAGACTTCAATTGAGGTAAATGTTAAATTTGATAACTTTTTACATAATTTTTCATTTTGAATCTTCTTTTACTTTGTTATTAAAAAAATTTATACTAATTATATTTTTTTATCTTCTTTTGATTGTTAGATAGCCTATGTGAGTGAATGTGATGGTTAATGGTTTTGTATTAGATAGTTTTATTTTGTGGATGTTAATTTTATTATTTTTGATTTTTTATTATGTTGAATCTTGAATGTTAATTTGATAGTTTATGTAAAAAGACCTAGTTATGTAAGTGAAGGAACAAATGTTATGTTTTCTTTTTATTATTATTATTATTTTATGTTTAGATTATTTGTATATTTTTTAATTATGGATGAAGTTTATAAGTATTAATATTTTAATTTGTAAAAAAAAAGTGATAAAATTTTGATCCATTGATCCAAATCAAACTGATTGAGCCAACTCGATGTTTGATCAATTTGGTCTTTTTCTATGTTTGATTGATTTTGGTCAGTTTTCTAAAAATGTTTGGTCCATTTGATCCTTAAGTATGACGGATTAAACCATCCAATTGCTCACTCTTACTCTAAGCACACCGATGCCAAGCAAACAACAAGCCATTAACATACCACCAAACCTTCCATCCTAGGGCTTAATCACTTCCAAAAAGACATTTTGCTTGCAATATTCGCTACCTGCACATAATCCATCACACATGACAGAGTAGAAAAATAAAAACATACAGACCAACCACACCATTAAATTGTTGGCTTTTCTCTTTATTCATACCATTAGGCTTAGACCAACATTACATCCTCATCCGTTCCAATCCCTACCTTTGTAAGGCTATGGGTAATATCATTTCCCATTCTTGGTGTGTGGATATATCCTAACATCTAAACTTAGCTTTAAGATTGTTAATATGATGGATGATGTTCCTCAATCTCCAAGGTGTAATGGAAGGACTACTAACCTACTTAACTCGAGTTTTTAAAGTCCTTTTCAATAAGTACGTCATGACTCATAAACTATGATGATAGAATGAAGATTAGAAATGTCTTTTGTATTGTAAGAAGCTTGGCATGATTAGCATCACCTCGACTTGTGGCCTTAAGGAAGTTTACCTTAACAACCCCCTACTCATTCTGTAGAACTCCCATAACGCTTGAGTTTCCCAAGAAACCCTTCATCACCCTATTAACATTAAACTTAAGTCATTCGCTGAGTGGGGCTTCCAAGTAACCACATCCTTGCATCTACTCACTTTCCTTGTTGCTTGTGCAATAGTCGAGATCTATAAATATGAATCGTAAACTTGTTCTCCTTAAGCCATTTTGATTTGACCCACTATGCTAAGCACAATTTAATTAAGTGAAAAGCCTATATTCTCTCTCACACCTTCCCCTAAAAAATAATCTCATTTCAATAAAGCCAAATGGACCAAATAATAGTAAAAAAGGCCATCTGCCAAACATTATCTTTCTTAAGTGAACGCACTGCATCATTCCAAGCTATAAAGAAAGAAATAGCCTTATTTTCAAATACCCATGCAATCCCTTATTCGTTACACCACATTCCCCAAATATTCCAAGATTCCAAACAAGTGAAGTATAGGTGATTAACCAATTCGACTTCTCTATTACAAAGCACACATATTACTGAGCTTTTATTCAAGAGTTAGCACCTCACGAGTTCTTCCTTGACCACAACCTTTCCCTTCAATAATTGTTCACAAAAGTTTTAATTTTAGGAGGAGCTAGCTTGACCTAAATCGATCTCCATAATTTTGTATGAGTGTCATTACTCCTTAGCACTATTTTGCAAAAAGGCTTCATTGAGTATTTCCCTTTAATGTTACCTTTCCACACTAACTTGTCCTCCATTGTTTGGTCCACAACAATGTCATTAATGCAATCATAGGCCTAATTTCAGACGTCACACTCCCAATCAAAGATTTAGCATTACAAGGGAGTGTCCTATCTCCATTCAGCATTCACTTAACTTCCAAACTCATTAATGGCTTGATCTTGTTAATAGTAAAAGCATAAATTCTATTTGGTATTAATAGCCTTACACAGTGTAGTTTCTTTAATCCACTTATCATTCCAGAACCAATGTTTCCTTTATTACCGATTACGAAGCTATTACTTACAATAAGAAAAAAAGAAAAATTTCCAGTTAGCATTAGTGAGCTAATAATATTTACCTACATCTTCGTCATTTTTCGTCCTTTTTCATCAACAGGCAATAATCTCGAGTCATCCCCACTATTTTTTTCAATAATGATCGTGTGCCACAAACCATCATGCTCCTAATTGTACCTCTAAATCTATTTATAAAGAATTGCCTTATTTTTAAGTTGTAGATCCACCATACCACGTCCACCACCATCTTTATAGTTATATATCGAATTCAAATCCACAAGAAGTATCCTTCTTTTCTTCAATGCTCTATTCCACAAAAATCTCCTCTACATTATATCTAGCTTTTCCTTAACACCTTATGGGATATAGAATAATGACTTATAATAAATTGGCAAACTTGCTAACATTAACGCTGTAAGTGCCACCCCTTACAAAAAGTGTCAACACTAATGTTATAAGTGTCACTTTCCCCCACCCTCCCACCCATAGAAAGATTTTAGCCTCTCATTTCGCTAACCATGACTCAAATATCTTTCTCACCAGTTTCCAAATAAAGTTTGCATTTTGTTTAGCATCGAGCGATAATCCCAAATAAGTGGAAAAGATGGATCATACTTTAAAATGAATCTGTTGCACCCAAGTGTTTACTACACTTTTTTTGCATGTCCTATGCTAAATAAGTTGCTTTCTAGAAGTTTATTTTAAGCCCTAAGATCACCTTAAAATATCTGAGTACCTTTTTCATGTTAACCACACACTATTTACGATTGGCTAAAGATTATAGTATCATTCATATATTGAAGGTGCAAGACCACCAAGCCATTGCTCTATATCCCAACTCCCTTACATAATCCTAAGGCCATTACCTTATCCATCATCACACTAAATGCCCTCTGACTAAATTAAAAAGGAATGGAGATAAATAACACCCTTATTTCAAGCTTTTACCCAACTTAAACTACCTTATGGGTGCACAATTAACTAATATTGAAACTAAAGCTATAGATATGCAAGCCAACATTGATTTCCTCCATTAATCCCAGAATTTCATTTAACACATAACAAACTCAAAAATCCCTAGTCCACACTATTACTAGCTTTCTCAAAATCCGTTTTAAGGAAAACCCCACCCAAGTTATTTTTTTGCATACAATCCACGAGTTCATTAGCAATCAACACACAATCTATTATTTATTTACCTTTTGAAGGCATATTGGTTAGGTCTTATGACCTCTGCAATCAATAGCCTCAATCGATTTGCAAGCACATTAGCCATGGTCTTATAAACATTACTCACTAAGTTGACCGGCCTATACTCATTCAAAGCATTAGGGTTCGCACATTCAGGCATTAAAGTAATGAATGAGAAATTAATTTGTTCATTACAGGTACAAGTGTCAAAGAAGTCCAACAAAAAGCTCATTACCTCTCCTTAACTGTCAACGTTTGGGCTTTGAAGAAGTTGAGATTATTACCATCAAACCTAAAAACCACAACCCAAACCTTCTTATTCAAAAATGGACTATATAAGGACACTATTGCTTGATATGATAAGACCTCCATATCCCTCAATAGTTCCACACTTTTCTTACTATCGAGTCCCTCAAAGTACTTTGCCATTCCTTCTTTGAAAACCATTAGATTATTATTACCTTTTCCCAAACTACCAATTTCTCAATAAGATTGCATCTCTTTCTAGTCGAAACCATAACATGGAAAATCTTCGTATTACGATCCCTTTTTAGGAACCATTTCACCTTAGACTTCTAATGCAACTGTCGTCCACGACACAATGTCCATAGTTATGATCTTAATAAAGCCAATATCTCCGTTTTTATGTTCACATCCCATGTCCTGTGTTGCCAACTAAATAATCATCTTTGCTTGTGTTTCCTCCTTAACTGTCGTAATTTTGTTAGGCACGTTACCAAACTACCTTAGTTGCCATTCTTTGATTGCCAACTTTAGAAAGCCTCAATCACTACCATTTATTGCTATTACTTGTGCAAAACGTTCCCACTCTCGTTCCATGCAACATTAAAAGTCTCCTTGAAACTCTCTTCCTCAAGCCAATAGTAAAAGAATCTAAAAGACTTAAGAGCCCAATTCACATTGATACTACCAAGGATTATTGGGTTATGATCGAAAATGGAGCTTGGTAGACAACTATGAGAGAGATTGAGCACCCTTGCAAGAAATTCACTATCAATAAGAAATCTATCCAATATGTTGAAGGCCGCCACCCTCACCTTTCCATTGCACCAAGTGATGAATTTGCTTCCACTCATTAAGTCAACCAAACTCATGTCATTAACAAATGGAATGAATTGTGCAGAAGCCTTGTCACTATCAGTCATTTGAGTTTGCTTAATAATTTCATCCCACAATTCCTTCCGCTTCCTATCTTCATTTGGAACATTGATATTGCCAAATCCAAGCCTCAAACTAACTTTAGTTAGATGGCACCATTGATATTAAGTTTTTTTATGATTTAATTGATGAAAAATTATTAAATGGTAGTAATACTTTTATCACCTTGTTTATATATGGTTTGCAGTATGTTCCTTGAAAATTCATCATGTAAATTTAAAGAATCGATGGTAATACTATTTTATAAATTTAATACAGCTATTGTTATTGAATTATGATCATAAGTCATAACGTCTATAAGTAAGAAGAATTTACTTAATTGTTACTGAAAATAGGTATAAATTTACATATACGCATTTTTTTTAAATGTCAAAATAAGTGGAAACTATGAGCTCAAAGGAATAATATATGGTTACATTCATTGCTGTTTCATCCCGGAGTAGATTATTATTCCTTTTGACATTTTGAAATAAGAACCAGGTTGTCTGAAATTGTGTTTTTCAGCAAACCACTATATATGATTAATAAATTTCATTGATCTAATTAAGATTCTTCTCCTTACTCCTTTTGGCCACAAAGTGGGTTGGAGCTGCAACTCAAAAAACTAGCGATGAATATGCATTGTGTCGCCCTTATTGTGGCTTTCTTTCATCTCTTTCTTTTCTTTTTAATTCTTCAAACTAGTAATTACTAAGTTAATACATTAGTTTTTTGATCTTTGTGCCTTTCAAAGTAAGACGGTAAGAATAGTAATAGTCAAATAAAGAGGCTGAAACAAGGGGGTTTTTTTTTTTTAAATAATTTGGAGGCAAACCTTCCTTCCCATTTCGCAATGCAAATGGATGCAAGCCGCCGGACTCTGTCTCTATCTCATCCACATGTGTGTTTATGTGTGTGTGTGTGTTTGATTCTATTGCTTTCAATACAATGATTTATGGGTAAAAAATTGACATGAATATTGAAAGAATAATGATAGTTAAAGAATTACTCTACAAATTAAACTCCGTTAAACTTAACGTACATCAACACAAATTTTGTTTCTTAAACATAGAATAACAAATGAAAAATTATTCTTGTTTTTGTTTACAGAAAAGCTAAAACATATATAAAAAAAAGAAGAGAATTTAAACATATGTCGTACATGTAAACGAGAGACTAAATTTGAATACAAACCTTGCTTTTCAATATATATATATATATATATATATATATTTATATAGTAGCTATATCAATTATGTAGGAACATCAAAGCTTACGGAGAAAAGATCATCAAGGATGATCGCAATGGCCAGGAGGAGTGTTCTTTGGAATGTATGTACATGCATTAGAACCTATTGGTGGTGTCTCAGAATGATCTTGTGGACGAAAGTACTCCATAGTTGCGCCATCTTCTTTGAGCTTCAAGTCATCCGGGAGCCTAATAGCTTCTTGAGGCTCGACAGCAAAAATTAAGAAGAAAACCGTAACAAGTTTAATAACATTAAAGAGAGTTTTCTCCTCAAGCAATGCCATTATAATTGATCGTTGTGAAATGAAAGAAGTAAACCTTGTAAAAAAAATAAATTGAAGAAGTGAAAGAATTAATTAACTCTGTGATGAGAGAACTACCGATAGCTTGATGAAGAAGCTTAGGGAAGATGCATTTTTTATACCGAAATATATAGGAGGAAAATTGCTGGAAATAGGGGGATGTTCAACTTCTAGGAAATGGAATTGCAAGGTGCGCGTCTGCTTAACATTCAAGAATTAATACACACCGAAAAAAAAATCTTACCTAGCATTTTAGAAATCAATAATTAACTACAAATTAATCAATATTAGTTTCTCTAATTAAGATTCTTCTTCTTACTTCTTTTGGCCACAAAGTGAGTTGGAGCTCCAACTTAGAAAACTGGCAATGAATTAATGCGTGACCCTTGTCGTGGCCTTCTTTCGTATCCTTCTTTCTAAATTTACGAACTAGTAATTACTAAGGCATTGACAAAAGTAATAGTCAAAGAAAGAGGCTGGGAACAAGCTAAAAATAGTACAAAGAAAGAAAAATTCGGAAGGAAACCTTCCTTTCCATTTCTCAATGCAAATGGAGGGAAGACAACGCGTATTCTCACTCTTGTCTCATCCATCGTTTAGTGATTAAGCTTTTAAATAAATTATAAAAAAAAGATTAAGCATTTAAAGTTTGATGTTTATATGTTTGATTTTATTTTACTGATTCGTTTAAATGCAATGATTTAACAGTGAATAGTGACAGTAATATGGAAACAATAACGACAGTTAAGGGATTTTTCTTTTTTCTTTTTTCAAAAAAAAGCTAAATGTATTATTGCTGGAACTCTAATTTTGTTACTTAAACATAGAAAAACAAATGAAAGATTATTTTCTAATTTTTGTTTACAGCAAAGTTAATATATATAAATGATCATTTACTTTTTAAATAAAATGACAAATGTCTAATCCAAAAAATAATTTTTTTAAGAACTAGAATGAATGAATGAATGGTTTTGGTCACTACTAAATAATTAATGTTTAATCCAGTTTGGATGCCTTATTAACCAAACAAAATTAATGAAGTGAATTAATCCTCAATGAAAAGTCAGGGAAAACATGATGAGTAGTAGTGGCGCATTCATCTTCAAATTACTATTATATTGTTCAATTTAAATTATATTTATCATGAATTTCTTTTTTTAAAAAAGAAGACAGTGGGGCAACATATAGTTTATATTGAAAGCAACTAATTACCTTTCACACGATACACCGATTAATAAAGAATTACCAGACATGCAACTTCCGGTAACATTTATTCGACGAAGTTTCTGAAAATGCACAAAAGGGTGTCTGATTGTTTGAATCAATTGGATAGTGGCTCCGACAAGAGAATAATCTTAAGTATATAAATGAAAACTTTAGAGTGATTGCATTTACGTGGCTTCTTCTTTCCATCTTGATTTACATAACTAACGACACTTAGCGCCCGCCATGTGCATTGACTTTTGCGGCACTGATCCCGTATACTTCCTGCTAGTTCCTAAAGTTGATTTTCTATTTTAAAAATTTTAAACTGAATCTTTTGAGACGAGTCAAATTTACAAGTTGAATAAGATTTACCTAAACCACTTCTTTAAAGTACAAAAGCGGAGAGAGAAATGAGCAACATTACTCACATAAACAGTTAACTAAACATCAAGATGACCATTTAGATGGGGTAAAAGAATTAGTAAATAAAACTTAATCTCTATCTAACAATATAAATTAAACAGTATACTTGATTTAACATGATACTTACTAGTAACAGTACTTGATTAGTATCTTGATTTTTTGAACTGATAACAACATAAAATAGAGGGAGAGCTAATTAAGACTTTTCCATTTTCCAATTATCCAAAAGAAAAAGAAAACTATATTATTACATTTCAATGCTTTGTTTTCCTTTCTTTTATCTATCTAAAAGGAGGGGAAAAGTTAATGAGAATGTTTCTTTCTTGCTAGGATAGTCTCGAATTGTAGTTTGATTAGGATTGTTTAATTCTATTTAAACTAGTATACCTTTTGAGATAGTCCTTAAATATAGTTAGACTAGTATAACATATCCTAATTGTGTTAAGATAAGATTGTTGTATTTGGCACTATAAAAAGATCCTATGGGGTTAAAAAATAGTCATCACCTAAATTTAGAGAAAGTGATTTGGGTGTATGTGGGATAAGAGTTGTGATTGTGAGACTGTTCTTGTAATCTTTTAATTTTTTTCTCTTAGTGAATCTTTCTCTATTACCGTGCCTATGGACTTAGGTCATCAAAAGACTAAACCACGTATATTCTTGTGTTCTTGTGGGTGTGCTTGATTTCTTTCTTTCTTTATTCTATTGATTTAGTAAGATCCTAGGCAATTCTTTATAGATAATTCTACAATTTTCATAACAAACTGATATAAGAGCTTTAAGGTCTCGAGTCAATCTAAATCTTGCTATGGCAACTTCATCGACCAAGTATGAGATTGAAAAGTTTAATGGAAGAAATGATTTCAACTTGTGGCATGTTAAAATGGATGCATTGTTAGTACAACACGAACTATTGAAGGCATTGAAGGGAAAAGAACATCTTCCCTCAAATCTATCTAATGGTGAGAAAGATGACCTCATGAAAAAAGCACATACTAATATTCTGCTCGCTTTATCTGATAAGGTATTAAGAGAAGTCACAATTGAAGAATCTACTATTGAAGTGTGGCTTAAACTTGAAAGTATTTATATGACCAAATCCGATGAATTGGCTTTATATGAAGCAATGATTGTGTACTCTCAAGATGAGCGAAAAGACATCTGTTAATACCCACATTAATAAATTTAATAAAGTTATTCTTGATTTAAAGAATATTGATATTAAGTTGAGGATGAAGACCTAGCCTTAATTCTTCCATGTTCTTTGCCTCCATCACGTGAAAACTTCGTGAATACTATGTTATATGGTTGATGTTGGTCTATTAGTTTTTGATGATAATAAAACATTCCCATGTCATTTGTGTCTAATACTTCTAACCAAGTGTGCAGGGCAAATGATTACAAATAAGACGATATGATAATCTTCCTATTGAACATCTAAAGATGTGATTCAGATAAAGAACAAGGAAGATCAGTATTGATGAAGCCCCCTGGTGAACCAAGGAAGGTCATTGGTCGAATAAAAGTTGAAATGGAGAAAGTGTAAGGGTAAAGCTTGGGGGGAAACAGAATCAAGTTAGTCGACCAAGATAATGGGGTTAGTCGACTAAGCGATCACTGAAATCTGCATCTAAAACAGAACCAACTTAGTCGACCAAAGGAAAAATCTTAGTCGACTAAGTGCTCTCTATCTGCTTCATTCACCAGGCCACTACAAATAAGAAAACGACTAGAACTTTCCCCAAACTGTTTTTAACAGTCATAAACGTCCTAACAACCATCAGACCAGCTTTTCTAACTATAAAAGGATCTTCAAATGCCAAAGAAAAAAATTTTTGGCTTCATACAAAAAGATACCATCATATTCAAGCCAAAGAGAGTAGAAAACTTGAAAATCCTTTATACTCTTCATTGAACCTCAACGCCTATTCTTTGTATCTCTGTTCAGTACTTCAACTTGTACCATATAGATCAACTGTGTGATCACTAGGTACTTTCCTTTTTCGATCATTGTATTCTTAGAGTGAGTGTTTCACTTTAAGTGTTTGCATCAAGCAAAGTTTGCTTGGATGCTTGTAGGTTCCAACTTAGCCTTGAAAAGTTGGGGTTGGGTTCTAGTTTAGCCCGTGAAAAACTAGAGTTAAAGGTTGTGGTTGAGCCTTAGAAAACCACATTGGGTTTTAGTTTAGCTCGGGAAAAACTAGTGATAGGTTGTGGTTGAGCCTTGCAAAGCCATATTGGGTTTTAGTTGATCCCGTGAAAACTAGTGTAAAGGTTGTGGCTAAGCCTTGGAAAAGCCATTGTAAAAGCTTGGTGGAAGCTTGTGAATTCCACCGTCTAGTGTTTGATTTGAAAATCCTTGGTTGGATAATCAAAGTAGTGGATGTAGGTCTTGGATCGAACTGCTATAAATACCTTGTCAATTGTTTTCATTGTTTTATCTTTCTTAGTTTGAGACCAAGTCTTAGTCCCACCAAAAAAAGTCGAGATAGTGCTATTCACCCCCCTCTAGCACTTACATTTGGGACAAACAATTGGTATCAGAGCTAGCTCTCTGAATATAAGGTCCAAATGACTGAACATAAATCAGTTGTAGTTGAGGGACAATCAACAAACAGACCACTTCTATTTGATGGCTCTAATTACCCTTATTGGAATACTAGAATATCAATTTTCATTAAGGCCATAGATTATGAAATGTGAGATGTCATCACTGATGGTCCTTTTACTCCATCAACTGTGAATATTGTCACAAATGAGTTGATGCCTAAGCCAAGGTCCGAATGGATCAAGGTAGAAACTAAAAAAGTGTAGACAAATTTCAAGGCAATCAACACCTTGCATTGTGCCTTAACTCCCACTGAGTTCAATAAAGTCTCAAATTGTACAACAGCTAAGCAAGTGTGGGATAAGTTAAGAATAATTCATGAAGGGACTTCTCAAGTTAAAGAGTCCAAGATAGCCCTCTTGACCCACAACTATGAGATGTTCAAAATGGAATCTAGTGAGGACATCACCAGCATGTTTGATAGGTTCACAAACATTACAAATAAACTTAACAAGCTAGGAAAACCTATCCCTGAACATGAGCTTGTAAAAAGACTTCTTAAAGGTCTACCTAAGTCTTGTAAGCCAAAGGTGACTGCCATCCGAGAAGCCAAAGATTTGAATATCATCACGCTTGATAAAATCTACGGGTCACTCCTCACACATGAGTTGAAGCTCAAGGAAGAAGAAGAAGAGGATAAAAGAGAGGCAAAGGAAAAAAAGAAAAACATAGCACTCAAAGCCAGTATCCTTGAAGAAGAGCTGGAAGGACTATTATCTGATGACAACGATGAACTTGCACTTGTTGCAAGAAGACTAAGAAAACTGATGGGAAGAAATAATCGAAGAATTGCAAGAAAATTCTTTAAAAGGGATCAAGGTCCTTCATGGAAGAAAAACAAGAATGAAAGCAGTAACAAGGAAGAAGTGATCTGCTACGAGTGCAAAAAATCAAGACACTGCAAATCTGAATGTCCATTGCTGAAGGAAGAAACTCCAAGGAAAAACATAAAATAAAAAAAGGTAATGGTTGTTGCAGCCTGGTCAAACAGTGATTCAAGCACAGAATCTGATCGAGGAAGCTCAGAAGAAAGAGCAAACATTTGCCTAATGGTAAAAAATGATGAAACAGAGGTATGCTCATCGACTTGTGATATACCTATGAATGATTTGCAAGATGAGTATGATGAGTTATGTGATGAGTTTGAAAGCCTGTTTTTAAAGTACAAAAATTTGAAGAAAAAGGCTGCATCACTTGAAAAAGATTTAGAGAAAATTAAACTTGATTTCAACTCTGTTTTTGAACAAAGAAATTTACTTCAAACTGAACCGGAACACTCAAAAGCAGATTTTGAAATCATGAGAGTAGAGCTGGAAAATAAAACTGATGCTTTGCAAAAGGTTCTTAATGAAAATACAGCTCTTAAATGTTTAAACAATGATCTTTTAAAGAAAAATTCATATAGCAAGAAGAATGATCATAATGCATCATATAGATGCTATCGTTGTGGAAAATATGATCATCTATCATATGAGTGTGTCAAAAACATCTATATGCAGAAAACCAAAAAAATCTAGGTGCCAAAAGGTTATTTTATTAATGCTAACACTCAAGGACCCATCAAAGCATGGGTACCTATCAAGAAGAACTGAACCATATATTTGTAGGTTGAGCTACACCTAAAGGAAACATGCTCAAAGGCTCAACACATAAAGAAACAGCCATGGTACATGGATAGTGGCTACTCTCGACACATGATAGGATATGAAATGCTATTTGCATAGTTGGACAAGAAAAAGGGAGGCACCGTATCCTTTGGAGACAATTCAAAAGGAAGAATTCAAGGTATAGGTATGGTTGGTAAGAACTCTTGTACACAAATTAATCATGTGTTATTTGTTCAAAGATTAAAGCATAATCTTCTAAGCATAAGTCAGCTATGTGACAAAGGGTTTAAGGTTTGTTTTGATTCCAACAAATGTGAAGTGATAGACATAGGCACTAACAAGACTACCTTCATAAGAAATAGATTGAAAAACATTTATGTCATTTTCCTTGAAGATCTAGAGAAGGATAGTGAAGTGTGCCTAGTAGCCAAGGCTGAAAACAACAGCTGGTTGTGGCATAGGAGACTAAGACATGTTAGCTTGAACACCATGTCAAAACTAATTAAGAAAGATCTAGTTATTGGACTACCTAGCATTATGTTTGAGGATGATAGATTATGTGAAGCATGTCAGCTAGGAAAACAAGTCAGAACATCATTCAAAGCTTAAAAAGTTGTGTCAACATCGAAACCTCTTGAAATGCTCCACATGGATCTCTTTGGTCCAATTAACACCACAAGTCTAGGTGGTAAATCTTATGGTTTAGTGATTGTTGATGATTACTCAAGATTTACTTGGGTTTATTTCCTTGCTCACAAGAATGATGCATTATCAGCTTTCATAGGATATTGCAAGAAAGTTGAGAATGAAAGAGGTACATCCATTATTAGGATTAGGAGTGACCATGGAGGTGAATTTGAGAATGATGAGTTCGAGAGATATTACAATGAAAAGGGGTTGGAACATAACTTTTCAGCACCTAGAACACCCCAGCAAAATGGAGTTGTGGAGAGAAAGAATAGAACATTGAAAGAAATGGCAAGAACGATGCTTTGTGAGAACAACCTTCCTAAATATTTTTGGGCTGAAGCTGTCAATATAGCAGCTTATATACTTAATAGAGTTTCAATTAGAGCAATCATGTCAAAAACCCCATATGAGCTGTATAAAGGAAGAAAACCAAACAGCTCTCACCTTAGGAGCTTTGGCTACAAATGCTTTGTGTTGAACAATGGAAAACAACCATTAGGGAAGTTTGATGCTAAAAGTGATGAAGCAATACTCTTGGGATATGCCATAAACTCAAAAGCATATAGAATTTTCAACAAAAGGACACTAATTGTTGAAGAATTTGTCCATATAGTTTTTGATGAATCAATCCATGTTGAAAAGGAAGCTCATGAGGATGATGAAGATTTTGAAAATCTAGGAAAACACATGGATGAAATGAGTCTAAATGATAGCAAGAACAATGAGGAAGACTCATCAAGAGAAAAAATCGTAGCTCCACCTCTAGAAAATTTACAGAGACAAGAAATCCAGCATAGTGACTTACCTGGGAGCTGGAGATATGTGAGAGATCATCCACAAGATCAAATCATAGGTGACATATCTCATGGAGTTAAGACTAGGAAAAGAACTAGGGAAACTTGTGAATTTTCAGTTTTCATTTCTCAAATTGAACCTAAAAGTTTTGAGGAAGCTGAAAAAGAGGAAAGCTGGATTTTATCCATGCAAGAGGAGCTGAATCAATTCGAGAGAAATAATGTATGGTTACTAGTGCCTAAGCCATTAAATCACCCTATTGTTGGCACTAAATAGGTGTTTAGAAACAAGATTGATGAAAAAGGAAATATTGTGAGAAACAAAGCAAGATTGGTAGCAAAGGGGTATAATCAAGAGGAAGGAATAGATTATGAAGAAACCTTTGGTCCAGTAGCAAGAATAGAAGCCATAAGATTGCTTGTTGCCTTTGCTTATCATATAAACTTCAAACTATACCAAATGGATGTGAAAAGTGCATTCCTAAATGGAATTATTCAAGAAGAGGTATATGTTGAACAATCTACTGGTTTTGAAGATTTTAAAAAACCAGATCATGTCCTTAAGCTTCATAAAGCCTTATATGGTTTGAAACAATCTCCTAGAACTTGGTATGAAAGGCTTTCAAAATTCCTGGTGGAAAAAGACTATGCTTGGGGCAGCATTGACACCATATTGTTCATAAAGAGATACCTAAATGATCTAATCATAGTTCAAATCTATGTTGATGATATAATATTTGGTGCTACTAATGAATCTCTTTGCAAGAACTTTGCTAAGGAAATGCAGGGAGAATTCGAAATGAGCATGATGGGAAAATTGAAATACTTTCTTGGCCTTCAAATCAAGCAATGCAAAAGAGGAACCTTTGTCAGTCAAGACAGATACATTCAAGACATGCTTAAAAAGTATGACATGTTGAAATTGAAATCCATCAGCACACCAATGAGTACATCTACAAAGCTTGATGCTGATGAGAAAGGTAAAGATGTTGATCAAAAGCTCTATAGAGGTATGATTGGATCTCTTCTTTACTTAACTGCAAGTAGACCAGATATTCAGTTTAGTGTGTGTTTGTGTGTTAGATTTCAGTCTCAACCTAAAGAAACACACCTCACTATTGTAAAAAGAATATTTAGATATCTCATTGAAACTCAAGGTCTAGGATTATGGTATTCAAAAGAATCACCATTCAGCCTTGTTAGATATTCAGATGCTGACTTTGCTGGAAGTAGAACTAATAGGAAGAGCACAAGTGGAACATGCCAGCTGCTAGGAAGCATGTTTGTATGCTGGTCAAGCAAGAAGCAAAATTCTGTAGCCTTATCCACTACTGAAGCATAATATGTGTCCCTGGAAAGTTGTTGTGCATAGGTTTTATGGATTAAGCAACAATTGAGAGACTACGGGTTGTCCATGAATAACACACCCATATATTGTGACAACACCAGTGCTATAAATATTTCAAAGAATCCTGTGCAACACTCAAGAACTAAGCACATTGAAATTAGACATCATTTTATTAGAGATTATGTAACTAAGGGAGAAATCAATATTGAATTTGTGAGCACATTGCACCAACTCGCTAACATATTTACAAAACCCCTTAGTGAGGATAGATTCTGTGAAATTAGAAGGAATCTAAGAATGTGTTGTTTGGAAGAATTATAGGAAGAAGTTTGAACCAAATAGAGGAAAACAAAAGAAACTTAGTCGACTAATTTATAAAACTCAGTCAACTAAGAGCATTCTGTTTTATTGGATGAAAAAAACAGATAGCTGAGTAATATAGGATATAACTAAAGAAATTTTGTGCCTACCGGATGATAAAATGAAAGGGGGAAACCTGACGTAGTAAATAGTAAAAATATGAAAGGGAGTTTTGAAATTTGGGAAAATGAGGCATTAGTTAAGGGGGAGACAGACGATTCCCTAAGTTAGAAACTACCATTCACTTCCTAATCCTCTAAAAATCGACTCTCTCATCTCTATCAGTCTTAGTTGTTTCTCTCCATCTTCTGAAATCAACTGAGAACCTTATTTTTGACACCTCTTGGAATCCTAAGTGAAAAACATCTTCAGAAATTACAATGGCCAAGTCGACCTTTCTGAAAGATTTACTAGCAAAGAAAAAGGGGAAGAGACCAACAGAAGAAAACCCTGAAACTGAGCACCCAAGAAAGAAACAAAAAAGGGTATCGAGTTCTGCAACAAAAAAGACTGAGAAAGGGTCCGAGAAAAAGAAACAAAAAGAAAAGAAGAAGAAGATTGAGAAACTGGAAAAGAAGAGCAAAGAAGAAAAAGGTACTTCATCTGCTTCTTCCCTGAAATATAGGAACAAAATTCATGAAGAGAGATTTAAGAAAATCGAAAATACCCCTATTATATGTGGGAAGTATATTGACTGGGAGAGTTTCAGTGAAACTCCTAAACTGCAAACGAGCCTGATAGATTATTTTAATGAACTAAGTATCAAAAAGTTTAACTCTTTCAAGGATAGAGCATATAATGCTAGTTTAGTTAAAGAATTCTATTCTAGCATTGCATTTAGTGAAAGAGAGTTTGATGATTCAGATAAGTACTTTGAAGAAAATCTGAATGTCTTTCTTAATGGAAAAGAATTTCTAGTTACTGCTTCAGACTTAAGTAACTTGCTAGGAATTGAAGGTGAGAATGGAGAATATGAGATGCTTGACAAGTATAATCCTGCTTCTGTGTGGAAAATTGTCACCGGGAAGAAAGAAAAATTCTCTTCCAAGAGCAATGCAGGACTGATCATTAATCCACAGTTTAGAATCCTACATTACTTTGTTACTGCAAATCTGTATGGGAGAAGTGGTAGTTTAAGCTACATCAGCTTTCAAGACCTTTGGCTGACGGAGCATGCATTCACTGGTGAAGTTTTGAACCTTGGACGATTCATGATTGAAAGAATGAGGGCAGCATGCAAACTGGAAAAGATTCATTTGTCCTATGGGAATGTGATCACATCTCTTGTCAAAAAGAAAGGAGTATGGGCAAAGAGGTATGATATGGATATGGTCAAGAGTAGAGACCAACCAATCTACTTGGGAAGTCTGATCAAAATGGGATACAAAGTGTATGGGGACACCTTCAGCAAGACCTTTAAGATCACCTCAATTCAAACTCAACCAGAGACAGGCCCCACACAACCAGAAATAGCAGCCCATCCATTCTCCAATGAAGTAATGTTCAACCTATTGATGAGAATGGATGCTAAGCTCACCGATCAGGGAGCTAGGCTTGCTAAAATTGAAGAAAAAATGAATGAAATTGAAACCAGCCTAAAAGCTAAATCTGAAATGCCAACGGGACTTGTTAATGTTGACTCCTCTACTACTGAGAGCATGGCACCAGAAGAACAAGGTGTTGAAGGATCAGCATTGCAACCAGAAGGTTCTGAATTCCAAGATGCAAGCCCTGAATTTCAAGCTGAAGGATCAGCCTATCAGAGTGCAAGTCTTGGTCATCATGACATTGAACCAGATCTTGAAGAACCACACAAAACCACCTCAACAAGAAAGGAAACATCTGATCAAGGCACTGAGGTAGTTGGTTCACCTCTTGGTTCTCCTAAGCACCAGCCTCCATCTCAGCTTGAACATGATGCATCCCCTCCACATTCTGAAGAAGTATCTGTCATGGGACTTTTCTATGAAATGGTCAGAGAAGAGGCAGCAAAAAAAGAGGCAGCAGCAGCTCAAGCTGCTCAAGCAATGACCTCGGAACAAGCAGCTGTGAAAAAAGGGAAGAAGAAAGGAAAAACAAAAGCAAAAGACACAGCTCCTGCATCAAAGCCTCAGCCACCTGCCATGAGACAGAAGAAGACAGCAAGAAAATCAGTTCCTCCAAGAACAAAGAAGTCTTCATGATTGGCAGAAAAGGCAAAGTCACCTCATGCAAGCACTCCTCAAGCTTCAATTGAAGTCTCTGATCAGACAACTCCAGAAAAAGCTATAGAAACATCTCATCAGTAGACTCCAGAAGCAACTTCTCAACCCCTTCTGAGACCACCTTCTCTTGTTCCCCTAAATCCTTGGTGGGAACAAACTATGTCTCTTGAATCCATACCATCTCCTTCTGAGAACTGATACCTCAGCCCCTTCTTGATGATGACAAAAAAAGGGAGTAGTATTTACAAGAAAAATAAAAAATCTGAGAGTAGAGGTACGGGACCTTTAGGGAGAATATCAAGAAAAATAAAAAATCCTAAGGGTAGAGGTACTAGACTTCTAGGGCAGATAGGTAGCAAAAACATGACTAGGGGTATTTCTGGAATAATTTTTTTGGTTACTGTTTTGTTGGATATCAATGCCAAAATGGCATTCAAACAATGCTTTTAATTTTAACTAACTTTATGAATGTCTTGAATATGCTTGCTGATAGTTGCTTAAAGTGCTTGAACTCTGAAAATGATGTTTATGGCAATATGAAGCATGGCTGGAAACTTATCTGCTAACACTGTGCAAAACTGCTACAATTTTCTGATATTATGCTAATATTGAGCTATTATATTGATAAATCATTTCTGAGACATATGAATGATGATTCATGAGAGTTTGCTGGATAAATCACGGTGTGAATGAAATCTAAATCTGCATGCCAGTTGACAGAAAATTACAAAAACAGAAAGCTGATAACAATC
This sequence comes from Theobroma grandiflorum, assembly GCA_036013995.1. NCBI lineage: Eukaryota > Viridiplantae > Streptophyta > Magnoliopsida > Malvales > Malvaceae > Theobroma > Theobroma grandiflorum. The sequence continues at coordinate 11,007,703 of CP142130.1, read as the reverse complement.
TGTCAACATGCCATTGACTCTTAAAATCTGCATATATGAACATTGTCTACCCAAAGCAAGAATATACAATGTCACTAAGAATATAACCTAGATAAAAACTTGCTGGAATGGATGAAAGATATGCACACACTTAGAGGGAGCATGAACTTAGGGGGAGCTATCCTCATTCTTTGCAGAAACTGAAAAAGGAACTGAATAAACACCATGCTGTTAATCAAGGGATGTTTTGTCATCATCAAAAAGGGGGAGATTGTTGGCTCCATTAGTTTTTGATGATAATAAAATATTCTCATGTCATTTGTGTCTAATACTTCTAACCAAGTGTGCAGGGCAAATGATCACAAATAAGACAATATGACAATCTTCCTATTGAACATCTAAAGATATGATTTGGATAAAGAACAAGGAAGATCAGTATTGATGAAGCTCCCTAGTGAACCAAAGAAGGTCATTGGTCGAATAAAAGTTAAAATGGAGAAAGTGTAAGGGTAAAGCTTGGGGAGAAACAGAATCAAGTTTGTCGACCAAAATAATGGGGTTAGTCGACTAAGCGATCACTGGAATCTACATCTGAAACAGAACCAACTTAGTTGACCAAAGAAAAAATCTTAGTCGACTAAGTGTTCTATGTCTGCTTCATCCACCAAGCCACTACAAGACAAGAAAACGGCTAGAACCTTCCCCAAACTGTTTTTAACGGTCATAAACGTCCCAACAGCCATTAAACCAGCTTCTCCAACTATAAAATGATCTTCAAATGCCAAAGAAAAAAAACTTTTGGCTTCATACAAAAAGATACCATCATATTCAAGCCAAAGAGAGTAGAAAACCTGAAAATCTTTTGTACTCTTCATTGAACCTCAATGCCTATTCTTTGTATCTATGTTCAGCACTTCAACTTGTACCATATAGATCAACCGTGTGATCACTAGGTACTTTCCTTCTTCTATCTTTGTATTCTTAGAGTGAGTGTTTCACTCTAAGTGTTTGCATCAAGCAAGGTTTGCTTGGATGCTTGTAAGTTCCAACTTAGCCTTGAAAAGTTGGGGTTGGGTTCTAGTTTAGCTCATGAAAAACTAGAGTTAAAGGTTGTAGTTGAGCCTTGGAAAACCACATTGGGTTTTATTTTAGCTCGAGAAAAACTAGTGATAGGTTGTGGTTGAGCCTTGGAAAGCCACATTGGGTTTTAGTTGATCCCGTGAAAAACTAGTGTAAAGGTTATGGCTAAGCCTTGGAAAAGCCATTGTAAAAGCTTGGTGGAAGCTTGTGAATTCCACCGTCTAATGTTTGATTTGAAAATCCTTGGTTGGATAATCAAGGTAGTGGATGTAGGTCTTGGGCCGAACCACTATAAATACCTTGTCAATTGTTTTCATTGCCTTATCTTCCTTAGTTTGAGACCAAGTCTCAATCCCACCAAAAAGAGCCGAGATAGTGCTATTCACCCCTCCTCTAACACCTATATTTGGGACCAACAGTTGAAAAACTTTCACTTTTGAGGATGTAAGGGCATTTTTAAATTCTAAAGAATTAAAGAAAAAAGTTGATGGTATATGAAGTGAGAATCAAGCAAAAAGCCTGATTATGAATAGAGGAAAAGGTAAAAAGAGTGGTTTAGACAAAAAAGGAAAATCTAGATCCAAATCTAGATTAAGAGGGAAACTTGCTAGAATTGTGGTAAGAAAGGTCACTTTAGTTGATACTGTACCAAATTCAAAGGTGATGAAACGATCAACAAGTTTGAAAATACTACAAACGTAATTGAAGATGATTTTGATACTTTTAAAGAAGTTGATAGTGTTTTTACAGTTACTGATGGTAACCTGAAAGACACATGGATCTTGGATTCGGTTTGCTGCTTCCACATATGTCATAGGCGTGATTGGTTTACAACTTAGCAATTTGTTGATGTGGGCACTATACAATTAAAAGATGATTTCTCTCTTTTAGTTGTTAGGATTGGCATAATTTGAATCAATATGTTTGATGGTATAGTAAGGACACTTGAGCTGAAACATGTCCCTGATATCTTTGAGTTTTTTAGATAAGAAGGTTACAAATATAATGGCCATGATGGTGTCTTGAAGGCTTTTAAAGGAGTCTTATCATGAAAGGTAAGTTATCCAGTGGCCTTTATCGTCTAGTGGGAAGCATGATTATTGAAATTGCTTCTGTAGTCTCATCCCATGATCTTAATGATGATGTTACATGTTTATGGCATATGAGATTGGGTCATATGAGCGAGAAAAGAATGACAGAATTGAGTAAGTGTGGTTTATTGGGTGGTCAAAAGACTAAGAAGCAAGATTTTTATGAGCATTGCATTTATGGAAAACAACAACTAGTGAAATTTAGCATTGTTACACATCAAACCAAGAGTATAGTAGACTACATCCACTCAAATTTATAGGGTCTTTTTTTAGTGACATCAAAAGGTGGATCATTATACATGTTGACTTTCATTGATGATTTTTCAATGAAGGTATTGAAGTATTTTCCTAAGGCTGAAAGTGAAGTGTTTACCACTTTTTTGCAATGGAAGGCACTGATTAAGAAGCAGACAGGGAAAAGGATCAAGTGCTTTTGAACACTCAATAGTTTGGAATTTTACAAAGGTGAGTTTGATCTATTATGCAAGAATGAGAAAATCGTTAGACATCACACTATCATCAAAACACCACAACAAAATGGTGTTGCAGAACAGATGAATAGAATACTTATGGAGAGAGCAAGATGCATGCTTTTTAATTCCAATCTATCTAAAGTATTCTAAACAAAAGCTGTCAACATGGCTTGGGACTTGGTAAATCGGTCTCCATTAACTGTAATTGAATATAAGACTCTCGAGGAAGTTTGGTCAAGCAAACCTATTGATTACTCTATATTAAGAGTATTTGGTTGTCCTGTTTATGCTCATGTAAATGATGGTAAGTTTGAGTCGAGGGCAAAGCAGTGCATATTCCTAAGCTATGCATCTAAGGTGAAGGGTTATCAGTTGTGGTGTACTGATCCAAAATCCCCCAAGTTTATAGTCAGTCGGGATGTCACTTTTAACAAGTTTGCATTGCTCAATGGGATAAAGTCTAGAACTGTAATCGCATCAAACCAAAAAGTGGACAAGCAAGTGGAGCTTGAAATCAATGCTCTTAGGATAGTGTAAGATTATAGTGAAATTTAGAATGAATCACAAGTGGTACAAGAATTAGTATCTCATAGACACCAATGAAGCATTGCTATAAATAGACTTAGAAGGAATTCAAGAACACTTCAGAAGTTCGATGATTTCGTTACTTGTGTCGAGCATGATTTTGATTCTTATGTTTTATTTGTGGCTGAAAAAGTAAAGACTAATGAGCCTTGTTCTTATCGTGAGGCAATTAATTGTGTTAAGTCTTCTTAGTGGCTCATTGCTATGAATGGGGAGATTAAGTCTTTACATTGGAAAATCAAACATGGGAGCTTGTAAAACCACCTAAAAGCTAGAAGGTTGTGGGATGTAAATGGGTTTTCAAGAAAAAGGAAGGGATCCTATGGGTTGAAAGTGCTAGATTCAAAGCACGACTTATGGTAAAGGGATATACACAGAAAAAAGGGAATTGACTACAATGAGGTATTCTCTCATATTGTGAAGCATAGTTCAATCCGCATGTTGCTTGCTATAGTGGCATACTTTTATTTTGAGTTGGAGCAACTTGACGTTGAGACAGCGTTATTACATAGTGAGTTTGAAAAATGGATCTACATGCAACAACCTGAGCGATTCGTTGTTCCTAGTATGGAAGATTGTGTGTGTTTACTTAAATGGTCATTATATGGCTTAAAACAATCTTATAGGCAATGATATAAAAGGTTTGGAATGTTCATGGAGGCACATTGGTATACTAAAACTGTATATGATAGTTATGTCTACTATAAAAAGTTTCTAGATGATTTGTTGAAATAATTTTTATTGTATGTGTATGACATGCTTATTGCTGCTAAAAGTATGTTAGAACTTGATGTTTTAAAGGAGCAGCTTAGTGGTGAGTTTGAGATGAAAGACATAGGTGGTGCAAAGAAAATATTGGGTGTGGAGATTGTCAAAGATAAACGAGTGTTGAGATTACGTTTGTCACAAAAGAAATGCATCCAAAAAGTACTAGAACGTTTTGGAATGCAAGATGCTAAGTTCGTGACTACTCCATTGGGACTACACCTAAAACTTTCAACTGGTTTATAACCACAAATAGAGGATAAGGAGGAATACATGACTCGTGTTCCTTATGCCAATGTAGTGGGTAGCATTATGTATGCTATAGAGTGCATTAGGCTTAATATTTCTCATGCTGTTAGTATGGTTAGTAGATTCATGGATAAACTAGGAAAAGGACATTGACAAGCTATGAAGTGGATCCTTTGATATTTAAAAGGCACTATAGATGTTGGCTTAGTGTATGAAGTAGGTACAAACACTATTTGTAATGTGGTTGGCTTCTCCAATTCAAACTTTGTTAGTGATCTAGATAGTAGAAGATCTCAAACAAGATATGTGTTCACTTTTGTCAAGGTCTACAATTAGCTGGAAAGCAATTCTTTAATCAACCGTTGCTTTGTCTACAACTAAAGCTGAATATATGGCTATGACCAAGGCAGTGAAGGAGGCTTTATGGCTTAAAGGCTTGGTTAGTGATCTTGGTTTTGGACAAGCACATACAGTTGTGTTTTGTGATAGTCAAAGTGCCATACATTTGACTAAAAATCAGATGTTTCATGAGAGAACCAAACATCCAAGTCTAGTGTAACTTCATTCAAGAGATTGTTTCTAAAGGCGAAATTAAAGTGAAGAGAATAACTGCAGATGAAAATCTAGCAAGTATGTTGACTAAGTTAGTTTTTGGGATAAAGTTCAAGTATTGCTTGGACTTGATTGGTGTACGTAGTGCTTAAGGCACTTTGGGGCATTGGTGATGACGATAGAGATTGATTTGTAAGGTGGAGCTTGGTGAATTCAAACCTAAGATGGAGATTTGTTAGGATAGTCTTGAATTGTAGTTTGATTAGGATTGTTTAATTCGATTTAAACTAGTATACCTTTTGAGGTAGTCTTTAAATCTAGTTAGACTAGTATAACATATATTAATTGTATTAGGATAAGATTATTGTATTTGCCCTTATAAAAGGATCTTATGGGATTAAAGAATAGTTACGACCTAGATTTAGAGAAAGTAATTTTGGTGTACGTGAGATAAAGGTTGTGAGTTTGATACTGTTATTATAATCTCCTGATTTTTTTTTTTAGTGAATCTTTGTCTGTTGTTGTGCTTATGGATGTAGGTCATTAAAAAACCGAATCACATAAACTCTTGTATTCTTGTGGGTGTGCTTGATTTCTCTCTTTCTTTATTCTATTGATTAGGTACAATCTTGAGTAACTCTTTAGAGATAATTCTACAATTTCTACAACATTTTTCTTGTTTTACTTCTAGTTTGATATCGGTAGATATTCATGACAAACAAGACCATGAGAAGAAATGATCTTTATTCCATATTATTTTTAAATAAGAGAAAGTATTGATACTGCTTATCTAGAATTTTTACCCAAAGTTTGATCATTGATCAACCTCTATCTTTGAGCTAAATTTGAATGGTGATTTTTTTTATTACATAAATATTTTGAACTACACAATAGGAAGTAGTCCCCTCTTATCTTGCAAAATATACCTCATTCATTTTTGAATTCGAACTTGAAAGACCTCCAAATGGAACTTTTAAGTTTCTAACCACCGGATGTGATTTTTTTAAGACATTTTTATTTATATTTAAAAGACATATATATAAAAGTAATAATTAATACAAAATAAAAGAATAATTACCATTATATATATATAATCATGTATGAATTATTCCAAGCAATATTCAACGGAAAACATGAATGAAAAAAGAAATGAAGAAAGAAACGATTCAATATATAGCTTTATTGGAGAGGCTGTAGAAGTATGGGTAGAAGTTCATCTACTTTGCTGGTGATGGTGGACAGTCAGGACGTGGGGTGTGTCCTGTTGGATTACAACCCGGTGGTATTATAGGGGAATGGTCTTGAGGAGTCACACGAGCTGCAGCAGCTTGACAAGCCAAAAATAAGAGCAAAGCGATTGCAAACACTTTGACAGCAGTGTGGATTATTGCGTTCGTGCTAAGGTAGGCCATTGGTTTTGACAGGGGAAAGGAGGAAGGAAAAGGAAGGAAAGGAACGATGATATTGTATTTTGCTACAAACACTAAATCGACAAGGTTGAGTGGTAGAAAACAAAGGAGGAACGGGGGGTTTAAATAGAGAACTGATCGTGAACATGATGACGAAGTTTCTATCCAACTTCGAATGGAATGTCATCAGTTTGAAACAACGTACCTTGACCTGAAAATTATGGAAATGACAAAGAAAATAACCCTAACAGAAAGTTTTATCAATTGAATTAGCATAAAAACTTTTATGTGGTTTGACAGTTAAATTCAAGATTTGAAATCGCTGTATTCAAAGGGAAATTTTAGAAGAAGGAAGAAGCGTAACCAGTGGTGCAGGGCTGGATACCTGGATCCTTCATTGCATGCCACATACGGTAAAACTTTCCTACCTAGGACTCAACAGATTCCGATATTCAACACATTGGATTTACGCGAAATTGAATCCCATTTATAATCATTATTGATTAGTAGTACTATATTATTGGTTTTTTTAATGAAAAGAAAGGTTGTGTTATAATAATTAGTATATTCAACAAATAGTAATCCTAAGTTATAATTATAAATTTCACTTCTTCATTTCTAGTGTCTGACGAAGTAGAAAAACAAATTAACATCAGTAGTATTTAATTGGTCAAAGTACTTCATTGATCCATGTATTATGGAGTTTTCATCAATTTGGTCTCTCAACCCAAAACTAGTTAATGAAATTCTTATACTTTGAGATTTTATGTAATTGAGTCCCCTTGACGCTGTCTAAATTAACTATTAATGGTGCTGACATGTCAAACTATGTTGATGTGGCAACAATGACATGGCATGCCCAAAAAAGAACATTTGGAAAAAAAATTTATTTGAAAATTTTAAAATTTTTTTCACTTAAGTTTTTTGACATCACATCATAAGAACTAAATTGAACAAAAATATAAAATACAAAATTTAACAAAATTGTATAGTATAGGAATTAAATTGAACAAATATCAATCATATAAGGACTAAATTGGATATTTTTACCCGTTTTTTTTTAGCATTACGTTTGTACTAAAAATATACTTTTACACAAGGTTATTCTTTATTAATTTAAAACCATTTTTTTAAATAAGTAATTTTTTTGAAAGATTTTAAAATAAGTAATTAAAACCATTAACTTTCCATTTGTACAAAAAATGTAAAAACTAATTACACTAAGCACACTACTTTCTTTTTTTGGTCAAAGTGCCTCATAATTCTCTATTTTATAAAGTTTTCATTGATTTAGTATCTCTATCTCAAAACTAGTCAATTTAGTCTTTGAATTTTGAAATTTTGTGCAATTAAATCCCTCCCCTTAACGTTGTTTAAAACTAACCATTAATGTTGTTAACATGAGGTACCATTAATAGTATTTAATTGTATTGAAATCCCTTAAGAATTCTTATGTACGAAAAAATTCAAACCCTAGGAACCACTAAAAGTTCTTTTTCTAAGTATAGATTTATTAATTAATTCCATTCTAAAGATAGATTTAACTAATTATTAATAGAGTTAATTAGGTCAAATTATAATTTATTTCGATAACATAACTTTTATATATCTTGCAATTAACCTAACATTTTATAAAAAATTAAATAAATATTTATTCTGGTATATAGCAGATTCAAGAATTGGTTCACACACACTAAAAATATTAGCACCCTTACGATACCCATTTAATAGACGATATCAATTACTCTTCAAAAAAACAAAAAAAAGTACCAATTAATTACATCCCATCCTCTCTTAATCTTAATTAATAAACCCTTACTTCATTTTTTCTTATATTTCTCATATTTATTTATTATCTTTTTCTTTCATTTTTAATTTTTTCTATTTTATTATTATGCTTTTATTATTTATTTTTCTTAAGTTTTCTCAACACTTTTAACATAAATCTAAAGAATCTCCTCACCTTGAAAACGTTAAAGAAAATCGCTTATTTTCTTGAAGAGATTCCAGTGTCAAATTATTTCGGTGTTTTATGATGAAACTTGAATTAAATCTTTTGTTTTCTTATTTCACTTTGTTCCTCTTTTTTTCTTTTTATAGTTTATTGGTGTTGTTTTTATACTCATATTTTTATTGTTTTTATTTTTTAAAAACAAATGAAAACCTTTTAATATTGGAATTTTTCTAAAGTTTTCAACATTTTTAGTAGAATTTTAGGAATTGTCCAATATTTTTATTATTATTTTTCTTAAAAACATAGATAAATGAAAATCATTGATATTGGAACAGTTCATCAATTCTCCAACCGTTTTGGTTAAAGTTCTTTACGATTTATTGAAATTCCATCATTGGTTAAAGTTTTTATTTATTTCTATTTTTTGTTACATTTAATTATTTATTTTAAATTTATTTTATCTTTTTATCTAAAAATAAATAAAAATCCATTGATATTGAAATATTTCTCAAATTTCTCAACTTTTTTGGTAAAATTTTTAAAAAAATTTCACCTAAGAATTTTTAAGAAAATGATCACTTAGACCTTCTTAAAATTCCATCGGAAAACTTTTATTTATCTATATTTTGAAGCTAAGCACATAAATAAATATCATGGTATAATTTTCACGTTATTAAATATTTCTACCATTCACTCTTTATTTTTGCACTTCTTTTATAAAAAAAATTTAATAATTATTTAGAAATTATCTCTTTTATAAAAGTACTCTTGAGAATCTCCCTAGTACTTTTGGTGAAGTCTTATAATTATTTGTACCAATAAATATTTGAGAAAATTGCCACTTACAATTTTTCCCAAAAAGTTCCTTTTTTAAAATTAATTCTAAATAATTATGAATAGTTTATATATATTTAAAAATATTGTTTTTATTTCTTATTAAGTTCATTGTCATTATATAATTTTTTTAAAAAAACGAGTCTATCATAATAATCATTAAAAGTAAAAATAAATACAAAAACAAAATAAAAAAAGGACCAATAAAAAGAGCAAAAAAAAAAAAAAAGGATGAAGCCTAATATAGCTCAAAAGAAGTAGGCCATCTTGTGGAGCCCAAACTGACAGCAAGGACATGGGCTACAAAGGGAGTCGAGTCGGATCTGGTTGGGGGTGGAGTGCAAGTCAAACACATCCTTTTTTTTTTTAAGCTCAAATATAATGAAGTGTAATCCATGAGTGAGGCGAATTGAATTTTTAGTTTTTAATTTTTTTTACAAATCAAATTTTCAAAGAAGGTAAGCTAAAAAAAATTTCTCAAATTTGCTTTTCAATCAAGATATGTCAAAAGCAATTTGATAAGCAATTTAATGAATAAATAATTGAAAGTAAATGCAACAAATGTAAAAAGTGTAGAGTAAGAAGAATTGCAAAACTAATTTATAGAGATTCGGCCCATTTTCTCACGAGCCTTAGCAAGCTAAGGAATTCAATCCATAAAAATCAACACAAATTGCCTTTCCAAGGTTAAGGAATAACTTCTTTATCTTTTAAAAGCTATGATATTTCCTCCCTATTTTTTAAACACTAAGATAAATTACTCTTTACTTTTCAAAGCTAAAGTATAACTTAACTAATTTTTCAAAACTAAGTTATAACCTTTTTACCTCTAAAGAAATTATAGCACGAGAAGACGTGAATGTTTGGTAGAAGGATGTGTAGTTTGCTCTGAGCTTTGTTTCTCTTTGTTTCTCATATTTTTCTTTATAAATCTATCTTCTTAAGGAAACAACTGTTTCTTCTCTCTTTTTCCTCATAAATGTGTTGAGGATGCTCTATTTATACTTAACAATGAAGTTGAAGCCATTGGAGTTCATTTAAGACTGAATGTAACCATTGTTGGGCAACAAAATGCGCTTAATGGCTATATGAGATTGATCCCTAGGTTGCAAAATTTAAAAATTTGTGAGTGAGGGTTTGATCCCTTTAAAGGGGATCGATATTCATCAATCAACAAGGGATCCAATAGCTTTTATGTAAAACAGATCAATCTATGTAGCTTTGTTCATGAAAAATACTTCATTTTGAACTTAATTTGATGCAAAACACATACACACTTCAAAGACAAATGCATAGGGGTTTTTATCACGAAAAACTTAAGCTCAATTACTTATTCAAGTAATTTTGATTATTGTTTTTGTCATTTTAAAACTATAATCATTTTAAAGCTAATAAAGCTAACATGTTTTTTTTTTCATAATGGCGTCGTTTCTCCCTTTTATTTTTTTTGGGGCCTATTTATAACCAAAATGACGTTTTTTTCTCCTTTTTTTTCCCTTATGTCTAAATGATGTCATTTTAGTTTTTTTTTTGTTCTTCCTCTTCTCAAAATGATGCCTTGCACCCTATCCTATTTAAAGCCCATAATCTATTTTTTTTTCATTTTCTCCCTTCATCTTCTTTCTTTATCTAGGATTGAGCAACCATTGGTTGCAGTCAAGCAATTGATAGGAACGACTCCAATGACCACAAGTGACTTAGTTATTCGATGTCGGTTGTGTCGTCAGTTGCAATTGACAATTACTCAACCATTGTGGTTAAGTCGCTAAGGACGGTACCTCCTCAACCGAATCAACCAAAAAATCAAGGGGGGTTGAAATTCCAAATGTAAGTCTCATTAATTGCCCCTAACCTATTCCTTTCCCTCCTTTCCTGATTGCCCTTTTTCTTATTAATCCTCATTCCTCACTCTCGATTAAATTGAAAGTTTGAAACCCTAAATTAAAAACGTTCACTTACCCTTTTTCTCATTACTTCTTCCTTCCTTTGCCGTTGCACTTCATTTGCTATCTCCCACTTGCCGCTGCACTTGCACTTATTGGTTTCCTTTGCTTTCTTCCTTACCCACCATTATCTTCAAGGTTTGGTTTAGTTTGTAAATTTTGATTTGGGTGTTAGCTGTTGTACCTTTTTTCTTACCTGCCTACTACTCTAGTGTTGTGTTTTTAGGTCATTTGATTGATTCATCTGCTATGTTTAGTTTTTAGCTGAGTTGTGGTCTTTGTGGATATGAGTGGGTGCTGGTTTATTGGGTTTTTAGTTTGCTGTAGCTTAGTTTCAGTGTTGGAATTATGAAGTTTCCACATAGACATAGTGCATTCAAATGAGAATATGGTTATTTCATTTGGATATATATCTATATGATTATAATTCTCATTTGGGGTGAATTCAGCTTATCTGTCATTTGATAGTTTGTCTCACTTAATTTGGGTTGCCATGAAATTGGAGTAATAATGATTTTGGAAGTGTTTGAGATTATGGTGAACTCTTTCCTTCCTTCACATTGTTGAATATTTTACATAATGACACAATTAGAAAACCGAACAAAGTAATGTCTACTGAAACTTAAGAAAATAATTTTTACTAAAAAATAATTATCTAGTTCTTATTTAAATATAAATCATATAGGTTGGACTACTTATTCAAATAACATGAGCTTGATTTCAATTTAAAATATAGGCTTGACACAAATTTAAATTAAGAGGTAGAATAGTACTTGCAATGCAATTGACATAGTCAGCATACGATGGTAATTTTTTTTATTAACATGGAACAATTGTTCATCAGGGAAAGTCTCGTTGATCAAAGTCGAGTCGTTACTTCATTTTTCATTCTGCAACCTTGACAAATGATTTGTTACTTGATTATATGTGCTTTTTCTGTCTCTAATTTCTAAGTCAAATTCTTATAGCAAAAGAGTCCATTTTATAAATCTAGGTTGGGCATTTTTTTTGGAAATCAAGTACTTGATGGATGAATGATCTGTATATACAATCACCTTAGTGCCAACAATATACGAACAAAATTTATCAAAAGTAAAAGCAACAGCAAGAAGTTCTTTCTTAGTGGTGGTATAATTCATACGGATTTCTATCAGTGTTTTGCTAGCATGATAAATAGAATGAAAAATTTTAACTCTCCTTAGGCCTAAAATTGCACCCACAGCATAGTCACTTGCATCACACATAAGCTTAAAAGAAAGGTTCCAATTTGGAATTATGATGATAGGTGCAAACACCAACTTCTTTTTCAATTCTAGCTATGCAGCATGACATGCAGAGGTTTCAAAGTGGTTTGGAAATTTTGAAGAAATCTTTAATGAATTACCTATAAAACCCAACATGTCCAAGAAAGCTTCAAATTCCTTCAACTGATAATATGGAAGGAGCTTCTCAATTGTCTTAATCTTGGCTTTATCAACTTCTAATCCTCTACTAGAAACTTTGTGTCCAAGGACAATGCTTTCTTGCACCATGAAGTGGCATTTCTCTCAATTCAACACTAAGTTTGTTGCTTCACATCTTTTAAGGACCCTAGCAAGATTAAAAAGACAATAATCAAAATTATCACCAAAAACAAAAAAGTCATCCATAAATACCTCAAGGAATTTTTCCACCTTATCTGAAAATATTGTCATCATACATCTTTGGAAGGTAATAGGGCATTACAATGACCAAAAAGCATCCTCCAAAAAGCAAAAGTACCATATAGGCATGTGAAAGTTATTTTTTCTCTATCATCAAGAGCTATTGCAATTTGATTATATCCTGAATAGCCATATAAGAAACAATAAAACTCCTTACTAGATAGTTTATCTAACAGCTCATCAATAAATGGCAAAAGAAAGTGATATTTCCTTATGGCTTTGTTAAGCTTTTGTTAGTCCATGCACACTCTTTAACTAGTCACTGCTCTAATAGGAATGAGCTCATTGTTGGAATTAGCCACCTCAGTCATCCCACCTTTCTTTGACACACATTGGAACAGACTTACTTAGGAATTATAAAAAATTGGATAAATAATACCTCTATCTAACCTCTTAATGATCTCCTTCGTAACCACCTCCTTCATGATAAGACTAAGTCTCCTTTGATGCTCAATGATGGCTTTATAGTCATCTTCCAAAAAAAATCATATGCATGTAAATGGAAGGATTAGTTCTTTTAATTTCAACAATGATCCATTCTAATGCCTTTTTATGCTCTCTTAGCACCCGGAAAAGCTTTTTTTCCTGCACAATAGTAAAAGAAGACAAAACAATAATAAGAAGAATAGATGATTTACTAAGGAAAACGTACCTCAAATGAGTAAGCAAGGGTTTTAATTCCAATGTAAAAGGTTCTTCAATAGATGGCTTAGCTAGCGCTGTTGAAGTGGAAGAAAAGTATAAATATTCAAATTGGGCTCTTAAAACTCGAGATGGAGCCTCCGACATATTCACACACTTAAAGAACTCATCATCATCCTTTTGAAATTCAGCAACCAAAGATGCTTTTAAGTGGATCCTTGGGATAGTTTCAATAAAGACTTCATTAGTGACATTATGTACCACATTTACAGTAAGACATTCATTAGAATCATTAGGAAATCTCATAACTTTATAAATGTTGAAAGTTGCTTCTTAGTCTTTGACCCTTAAAGCAAGCTCTCCTTTCTTAACATTAATCAGAGCTCTAGCAATATGTAAAAATAATTTCCCAAATATGATCGGAACATCTTAATCTTTTGCCATATCAAAAACAAAAAAGTCAATTGGAAAGATAAAGTTATCAACCTTTACAAGCACATCTTCAATAATACCTTTAGGATATGTTAGAGATTGATCAATAAGATGTAGTGTCATAGTAGTGGGCTTAATCTCCCTTAAACCTAACTTTCGTTAAATTAACAAAAGCATTGAGTTGATGCTAGCCCCTAAATCACTCAACACCTTAGTAATGAATAAAGCACCAATAGTGCAAAAGATAGTGAAACTATCAAGATCTTTAAGTTTTAGCGGAAGTTTGTTCATGAATAATGACATTGCATTTTTCAGTAAGTGTAACAGTCTCATACTCACTCAATCTTCTTTTCTTGGTCAAGCTGTTTTTCAAAAACTTCACATAAGTAGGTATTTGTTCTAAAGCTTTCGCAAAAGGTATGTTAATATGGAGCTTCTTAAATACCTTTAAAAACTTTTGAAATTGACTATCAAGCTTTTGTTTCTAAAAATGCTAAGGAAAAGGTGGTGGTGGTGTAGGGTTCCATTTCTTGAACTTGTTTGTTAGACTTCTTAAACACTGTCTCATCTTCAACAAACTTATCTTGATGTTCATTTTGCTTGCTACTATTTTTAACTTTTTTTCTACTCCTAACAGTAATAGCCTTAACATGTTCCTTACCTTTCTTTTTAGGATTTGTTTTTATATCACTAGGTAAAGTCCCTTGAGACTATTGTTGATAGTGTTAGCCAGTTGACATACTTGTGTCTCAAGGTTTCTCAATGAAGCTACTTGATTATGAATAAGAGAATTAGTCTTGGCCATTTACTGCATAAGTAATTCTTCCATTGTTGGCTTTTTTTCTTGGAATATAAACTTTAGTTTAAGGTGGAAAACCAGGAGGTAATTTTGACTTTGGAGTTAAAGTAGATACCAAATTATTATTCTACGAAAAATTCGAATGATTCTTTTAACCAAGGTTATAGGTGTTGAAATACGAGTTGTTTTGTTGCTTATTGAAACTCCTAACAAACTAAACTAAATCAAAACTAACTTGATAGTGATCACTAGGATGCCTTTATTCACAATAGTCACAAGAAACAAATGGGCTTTGAATAAAATGAACTCCCATTGAATCAAACTTTTTAGTCAATGTTGCTGCTTATGCAATGAATGCATTAATAGCTTCTAGCTCATGAACACCAGATACTTTTCTAAGCATTGCTCTTTTAGATGGCCATTGATTGATGCCATTTTTTCAATAGATTATAAGCTTTATCAATAGAATTTGCCATAAGAGCTCCTCTAGCAATAGCATCAATAGTAGTTCGAATAAGACTAGTCAAACCACTATAAAATGTTTGTACTTGAAGCTAGTTAAGTATACGATGATGAGGGCTACGCTGAAGCAAATCCTTATATCTTCCCAAGCCTCATAAAAGGACTCAAAATTAATTTGCATGAATGATGTAATATCATTTCTCATTTTTACTGTCTTGGCTAAAGGAAAGAATTTGACTAAGAACTTTTAAGCAAGATCATCCCAAGTAAAAATGGAGCCGATGGGAATCAAATCTTTCCCTTATCCGGCAATGAGAAAGGGAAAAGTACTAGTTTAATAGCATCATCGGTAACTCCATTATGCTTGAAAGTGTCACAAATCTCCATAAATTTGAGATATGAGCATTAGGATCGTCATTCATGAGTCCCATAAATTAGATTGAAGTCTGGATCATTTGGATGATTCCTAACCTTATTTCAAAGCTGTTAGCTTGGATAGCCCACCTTCAAATGCTCATGTGAAAACCTCGCACAAACAAAATAGCATAATCTCTCAACGATCAATTATCTTCCACTAATTGCCCTTAAATTTGCTACTCTCCTTACTGTTCAGCCATTGGTTCTATGTGAGTTGAAGTTCGTAAATTTTCTCATTGAAGTCTTTGAAAAGTCTTGTTGATTTCTAGATCAAAAGGTATAATCTCCAAACTTTTTACTCTTTGCATACAATGACTAAAAGTACCTAGAATTAAGAAAAGCAAAGCTTGAAGTAAGACTAATTTGTTAGGTATTAATATTAGTAAAAAGTAGGAAAATAATTCCTTGGCAATGATGCCAAAAACTTGTTGATT
This sequence comes from Theobroma grandiflorum, assembly GCA_036013995.1. NCBI lineage: Eukaryota > Viridiplantae > Streptophyta > Magnoliopsida > Malvales > Malvaceae > Theobroma > Theobroma grandiflorum. The sequence goes on along the minus strand of CP142130.1, from coordinate 10,991,900 downwards.
TTCTCCATGCCAGTGTACATATTGCAACAAGTAATGCAGCTATAAACAAAGCATCAAATCCCACAGGGAATTGCGCCAACTTAAGCTAAGTACTAAAATTGTAGCAAACTAATTTTATCAAGTAATTTTAAATTAGAAGATTAATTAAAAGAAAATTTTAATTAACAAACTAAAAATAATAGTTGAATGACAAAGTTTACTAGAAAATCAATTGATTAAAAGCCTAGGATTATGATATCCCTCAACAATTCATTTAAATCCTCTTTCTCTCTCTATACTTACTTTAATGGGTTAAGTTACTAATCTAGAGTCTCAAGTTATTTAATAAGTTTCAATCAAGGTGCTCATAAAAATACCTTTTCTAATTAATTTGCTATATGTCTATGTAAATTCAGTTGAAGAAAGATTTATTAAGTTTGTGCTCTAATCTTGGTTACATGTATCACATATGTATATATTTATCTTATATACAAATCAAATCACTTAATCAACTAAACGAATTTGAACACATGCTATTCCATTCATAGCTTAATCTAGACTCCCTTTGTCAATTTATATTTAGACATCCAAGTCAATCTAATTGGTGATCAAACAAATAGAAGCATTAAAAACAAAATTGGAATAAACAACTCATACTCTATTGAAAATAAGCAAAAGATAGGTAAAAAATCAAACTACATGTTAAGTTCAATCATAATCTTAAAAAAAGTAAATTAGTTCATAATATCTACTGAAAACATCATCCAAAGAAAATTAACCATCAATTCAAGTCAAAGGAAGTAAGAGAAGAACAACAATAGAGAGAGAAACTAAAAATTGAAGCTTTTGAATCTTTAATCTTTTTTGATTTCTTTTACTTTCTTGCTTTGCTTTTGCTTTCTTTTTCTCCAAAATAGCTGCTCTCTATCTCCCCTTTAAAATCTCTGAAAGAGGCCATTTAAATACTCCTTAAAAACCTTAATTTCAAAATTCTTGTGAAATGAGATATTTGGAAACACGATCTGGCACTACTGTTTTCCCTATTGGGCACTGTAGCACCGTGCTCTCGGGTGAGAGTATGGTAGCTCTAACCTACTAGGGCACCACAGCCTTGCTTCACCAATGTTACAGTGCCATGCTTTCGGGTTCACGTATGGGAGCTTGGCATCAAGGGTGCTGTGGTGCTCTACTCTCCAAGGCCACAACCTTCATTTCATCATGTTGCCATGTGTTGAAAATTACAACAGTCTAGCATCTCCCAATACTATTTTCACCTCTATCTAATCTGAACTAGGCAAAGTGATAAACATGAAAGTTGTAGCCCTATCTCTTAGCTTTCTAATGACTGAAGAATCACATCCATTGGACTTTTGTAGAGAGAGTTATACTCAAAATATTACAATATATACAAATAAAGTTATCACCATGCTTACACATATTATCACCAAAAAAGATATTTTCATCGAATTTCCTGCAAAGGCAATAAAAAAGATCAACAATAACTAAACTTAAAGTAATTTAAAGCAATATAACATCAAATTAAACTAAAATAACTTAAACTAAATTACTTTACATGCATTGAACTTAATTAAGAAAAACAATTAAAATACAAAATTTTGAATTTCAAATTTTAAAAACTTAGCTACTTAAACTCTTTTTATGTAACAAAATAGGTTTATATAATAAAGTTATCAATATCCTTACTAGTAATAGGTTAGTTGCCATGCAACTGAATAAACATAATTGCCAATAACTATTAAACATGATGACCACTACATTTATGAAATAGAAAATAAAAGAATATATGGAAATAATGCTGCACTAGTGGAACTGAATGTGCAGTTGGAGGCAGTCGTGGACATGTTGCAGCAAACATGTATATTCGTTTTGAAATATAGATTGGCACCATCCAACGTCTTCTTTATCTTCATTCTTTCTAGTCTTCTCTCATAAAAAGTTTTTCAACTAGAAGGATGAAAAGAAGTTGGAGAAAAGGGTTTTTATTATGATTTTATTGTAGCATAAAAATGATGTCATTTCTGGAGTTGGAGAGGAGCATTAAACGTTGGCGTTTTGAGAGTAAGGAAGAAGAGAAAATGAAGAGAGGTGGGCCGAAGTTGACACAACCCGTATCAGTAGACCCACTTGTAGACCAATCTGACAAGTCCAAAGAGTTGAGCCCAATTCAAGAGAGTCCTTTGAGGTATAATTTTGGGTATTTTTTTATTTATTTTACAAAGGTTATTTCTTATATTTGGTATTTTATTGGTCATTTAGTTGATAAATTATTAAATAATAGTAAAATTTAGATTAGCAATAATATATGGTTATTTGACTAATTCCCTATGATGGAATTTTATAATGTGGTTATATGTTTCAAATGAATATTCCTAAGGTGAGGAATAATTTAGGGCTCTGCCAAAGTGTTGGAAGAGTCTCCTGAAAACTTATTTCAATATTAAATTAATATTAAAATGTTATCATGGTTGAATAAAATGTATTCACAAAGAATAGTAAAAATAGGATTAAAAATGTTTTTCAAAGTATTAATAAAGCAATAAAAGGAGGAAAAAAGTAAAAAGAAATAAAAAAAATTGTTGCATCATCATTTTATGCCGTATCACATACATTTAAAAGCAAGTAAATGAACATCTCCATTGATGGATACTTTTCAAGAAAATTAGCAGAGACAAATTTCTTGAAAATTCTCTAACTGAGAAAATATTTCTAAATTTAACTAAAGTATTGGGAAAACATTTCTTAATGAAGGTTCTTATTTGTTATTTATTAAATTTGAAAATGTCATGTTTGCATCATGTACATTAAAAGTATTAAATAGGTTAAGAAATGAAAACTCTCAATGATTAAATTTTTCAAAGAAATTGTACAGGCAAATTTCTTAAAAATTCTCTAGATGGGGAAATGTTTTGAAATTTTAACATAGGTGTTAGAGATGATAAAATATGGAATAAAGAGATGATCAAAAAATGGAATCGAGAAGATTTGGATATTAATAAACAAATGATAAAAAATTGACTAAATAAAAAATGGAAATAAAAAAAAAGAAAAATAAAATTTTTACAAAGAAGAAAGACATGAAAAATAATAAATAGTTAAAGAATGAATAAAAGGTTCAACATTAGGCTCCTTTCATAAAATACCGAATAAATATGATGTCTAAGTCTCTTCATAAAAATAGGCTTGTTTTGTTGAATACTTTTCGAGTGAGGAGAATCTTTGGAAAGATCTAGAAAAGATTGATAATATTTAATAATGGATAAAAAATAAAATTTGAAAGAAAAAGAAAAATATACCTATTACTTAAGGGAAATGAAAACAAAAAATATATTAAGGATTATTCATTAAGAAAAAAGAAGATAATACATGATTAATTGATACTATTCTCTAAATGAGAGTCACGAAGGTGTTAATACCTTTCTCGTGTGTAATTGAATTTCGGAATCTTGATTTTGTTTTGTAGATGGAAATCTATTATTCTTAATGAACATAAGTTAATCCGAGGACTTCGTTATAAAGGATAAATTCAATTAGGAGGTTAATCACATTTAACAAAAAAATTTGTGACAATTTCTCTTTACATCGGGCTGGCTAATTTCAAGACTCGTACGTTGAGACATGTTGTAGAAAAGTTTTCATTTGCATTGATAAAATTGTGAAATCACTCAATTTGCATTAAGAGTACTAATTAGGTTAAAAAATAAAAAACCTGGACAATGGGATTTTTCAAGAAAATTGGGAAGACAAATTTCTTGAAAATCCTCAAGGTGAGGAAATATTTCTAAATTTCACCAAAGTATTGAAAGAATTTTAAAAAGTTTCCCATAGGAAAAATTTCATTTATTTAATGAAATCGATGAAATTATTTTTAGAAAAAAATAAAAAGTATATAGTCGCAATAATACTAATAATAATTCTTATTATTTAATAATTCTATGATTTGTACCAGATTTGTACATTTTCTAGATATTCAATAAAATTCACATTTTTACTAAGTAAAAACAATAATAATAAAATAAAAATAATAAAGTTTAAAATCAGAGTTTTCATAAAACACTTGACGGCGGAGCCCTTTCAAGAAAATAATCTTGTTTTCTTCAATATTGTTGAGGTAAGAAAATTTTCCTAAGTCCCAGTAGAATGTTGGAAGATAGGAAAAATCTCCAATATTTAATAAAGGTAAAAAAATTTAAAGAAACAAACAAAATAAATAAATAGTAATTAAGGAAAATATAAGTAAATATGAAACTAAAAATTATTGTTAACACTAAAATAGGAAAAACATGATTAATTGATATTGTTTTTTAAATGAGTATTGTGGGGGTGTTAATAAATTACTTGCACATAACTGTGCTTCAAAATCCTAATTCTATATCTCAAATTGGTACTTATCATATTTAACGAATCTAAGTCAATTTTAGAATTAAAAAAAAAATGATAGATTCAATTAAATAACCAATCAAATATAGGCAAAAAAGATTAATGACGACTTTTACTAAGTTGAGCAGTTGGATTCTCGGACTCACATATTGCAACAATACTAACATCATACTTACTAGTAAGGGTAAATAATTAATATGTTGATTTTTTGAGCTGATAACAACATGATATAAAGGGAGAGCTAATATTTTTCCCTTTTCCAATTATCCAAAAGAAAAACAGAACTATAATATTAAATTTCAATGCTTTGTTTTCCTTTCCTCTATCTATCCGAGGGGGGAAGATAATGTGCCTGTTTCCTTTTGTTGTTTTACTTCCAATATGATACGGGTGAATATTCATGACAAACATGACTATGGGAAGAAATGACCTGTATCCCATATTATTTTTGAATAGGAGAAAGTATTAAGACAGCTTTTCTTTATCCAAATTATCTTTGAGCAAAATTTGAATGATGATTTTTTGGTTAGTTGCATAAAGATTTTGAATTATACAATAGGAGGTAGTCCCCTTTTATCTTCTAAAATATACCTCATCCATTTTAATATTCCAACCTGAAAGACCTCCAAAGCGAACTTTTAAGTTTCTAACCTCCATGTCCGATTTTCTTGAAGACATCTTTATTCAAACTTAAAAGACATATACAACTAGAAGTAATGAAAGGCACAAAATAAAAGAATAATTGCTATTACATATATATGTGATCATTTACGAATTATTCCAAGCAATGTTCAACAGAAAACATGAATGAAAAAAGAAGGGAAGAAAGAAACGATTCAATATATAGCTTCATTGGAGAGGCTGTAGAAGTGTGGGCAGAAGTTCATCTACTTTGATGGTGGTGGACAGTGGCCACCAGGTGTGTATCTTTTTGGATCACAACCGGGTGGTGTTATAGGGGAATGGTCTTGAGGAGTCATACGAGCTGCAGCAGCTTGAGAAGCCAAAAATAAGAGCAAAGCAATTGCAAACACTTTGACAGCAGTGTGGATTATTGCCTTAGTGCAAAGGTAGGCCATTGGTTTTGATATGGGAAAGGAGGAAGGGAAAGGAAGGAAAGGAACGATGATATTGTATTTTACTACGAACACTAAATCGACAAGGTTGAGTGGTAGAAAACAAAGGAGGAACAGGGATTTAAATAGAGAACTGATCGTGAAAATGGTGATGACAAAGTTACCATCCAACTTGGAATGGAAAGTCATCAGTTTGAGACAACGTACCTTGACCTGAAAATTATGGAAATGACAAAGAAAATAACCCTAGCTAAAAGTTTTATGAGTTGAATTAGTATATAAACTTTGTGTGGTTTGAGGGTTAAATTTAGAAATTCAAACCGCAATATTTAAAGAGAAAGTTTAGAAGTAGAAAGAAGTGCCTGTAATGACAAAATCAAGATTTCATGTTTTAGGAGCGAAAACAAGAAATTTAATATTTGAAAGGCAAAACTATAAAACCTTTTGAAAAGTAAGAACAAAATTATAAAGTTTTAAAACAAAACAAAAAAAAATTACAAACTTTTGAAACTTGGGGGGTGGGGGCCCTACTAGCCCTCCCCTCCCTCCGCCTGAGCGTATGTAGTGGTGCAGGGCTGGATGCCTGGATTCTTGACTGCATCCCATATACGGTAAAACTTTCCTAGCTAATACTCAACGGATTTCGATAGTCAAAATGAAAAATTGAAGTTTAATAGACCCAAATCGGACGGGTCTATACTGCCACGAAAAGAGGAAAGGAACTATGTTTGGCCACCTTTGTCCTTCTTAATGGTCAAGGTAAATACGCTTTGTTTCATACTTCAAGCCCTGGGAACAATTAAAAGTTCTATGTCTAAGTATAGATGCATTAATTCCATCTCAAAGTTAGATTTAATTAATTATCAGAGTTGATTAGGTCAAATTTTCCTTTATTTTGATAACAGAACTTTTATATGTCTTGTAATGAACCTAATAATCTATAAAAGAACTTTAATTAAATATAGATTCTATACATATGCCCTTGCTCTCTAAATTAAAGGGGCTGTTGGGGTGCTCAGTTCGGTTATTTCCCAGAAAGTTTGATGAGATCACCCGGAAACAAAAGTTGTGCTTTTCTCAAGTTGCCCCTAAGCCGTAATGAAATTGTTCTTTTGAATGGCGGCCGTAATGAACTATTACTAGTAAAAGGACTAGTGATGAAATAGATTTATTTTGGTCTACAGCGGCCGTAATGAATTATTGCTAGTAAGAGGACTTGTGATGAAATAGATTTAATTTGGTCTACATTTGGTTTATATTTATTTAGTAGATTTTGTAACACCTACACTAACGGTGAAAGAGAAAAAGGAAGCCAGGAAAAACAGGTGAAAGAAAAAAAGAAGTTACTTAACAATAAGGTTGGGTAGGTTTTTCCAATTGCTTGTGAGAAATAAAATTTAAAAAGTATCTGAATTTTTATTTATATAGTAAAAAAAATGACATTTTGTTGTAAAAGAAAAAATAGAAATAGAAAAAAAAAGAGAGATACTGAGAGAATGTTCTTTATATATTACTGAAGTAATGTTTAGAATGAAAAAATTGTGACACAAAGGGTGGGGTGACCCCTTATTTGGGGCATATTTGGCTTGGTCTTTTTTTAACTTAAAAACTATTATTAAGCTCTTATAAAAAATAATGGTTTTTAAAATTAAGTTAAAACTGTTTGGTAAATTTATTTTTTATAAGCCTTTTTTTTTTTTATAAATAAGCTGTTTGGCAAAACAATTTATATAAACTTTAATTTTGATTAAAATTACTATAAAGGGTATTTAATAAATCAAGAAAAAAAATTGAATCAAATAAAAAAAGATAAGTGTGAAATGAATATAATTTTTCTTATAATATTATGAATTGCTGACAGATAAAAGAAGAATATAAAAAAATATTTATTGTTAATTTTTAAAACTAAACTTGAAATTTATGATCTTTGGAGCTAAACAACACTGATATTACATATTAGGAAAAGAACCCAAGGTGGAATTAATAATGGGTCTAACTTGGTCAGGAAAATCAAGTTTAGCCATTAATTTGACAACCTATTTTCCTATTGAAATCATCAACACTAATTCCATGTAAGTCTATCAAGGTTTTGATGTCTTCACCAGCAACATTCCCCTCCATGAAAAAAAGGGTTTTGGCTTTTATATATTTTTCCCATTTTTAATGGATTATTTATTTTGTCGAGAATTGTCACATTATCTATTGGGTATTGTTAGTTCAAATGTGAAATTCATTGCTAAAAAGTTCAAGTATTCTACAATTCCTGTTATAAAAGGAATTAAAGTTTATTTTAATTTTTTGTAGTGCAGCCTATTGTTATACCTAAAAGAAAAAATTCTTTAAAACTGAGTTACTACAAATGAGTGCAAATATTGACTTTACAATTTGTATCTAATTTATCTTAACAACCATTTACTTATTTGATTAATTATTTCAATCATAATCAACAAATAATATATACACGAAAAAAAAACTAAGAACAGATAAACATCACATAATTGTCATATCAAACAATAAAGTGAGAAATACCAAATAATAAAGAGAGTTTTCAAAGCAAAAAAAAAAAAAAAAGAACGATAGAAAATAAAATGAAAAACAAAACCAAAGAAAAAAAACCTGAATGCAGTTTTGAATTTTGAGTTTTCTTTCCCATAATTTTTATAAGAACAAAAGAAATCCTAGAAGAATGATTTACAGAAAGGGGGAGAGGAGAGGGAGATCGATAAAGAGAGAGTGATGGAGTATTTTTTGAGAGAAGATCTTTTTGGAAATAATAACTCTCCTTAAATGCTATCGTGTTTTTTTTTTTTAAAAAAAGAAACGAAAGCTCCTATTTGGATCTTTTTTTTTAAGCTCTATTATTTTTTTAAAAATTTTGTTCTTTAAAAAAAAGTTACCTTTTTTTTAAGAACTTCTAATAAAATACTATTTGGCTTAACTTTTGTTTTTAAGAATTAAATAAGCTAAAAATAAGCTAGGCCAAATAGGCATTTATAGATGAATCCCCTTACAAATCAATGACTATCACAATCTCCTACTAAGATACATTTCTAACTTACATTATCTTCACAATAAATCTCACATTATCACCCAAATAATATCCACATGTAGATGAATTTTGAAATATCTAGAATGTGGATAATACATTTATCATTTATCAAATTTACTCTAATTTGAATTGGTCTGATGTGGTGTTGTATGCCCATATTCCTCAATACTCCCTTTGGATAGAAGACCACTATGGTGGCCTAATTGGATGTGCTATTACTGCCTTGTTAAAAACCTTAAGTAAAAAGGACTCAGCAAGACAAAAAACCAGACAAAAGGGAAAAAAGAGTACAGTGCACTAAATCCATAATTGTTCCCTTTCAATTAAGCCATATTACCATTTATGGGGTCTACAGCTTTTTGGGTAATTGATACTTTGCCACTCTAAAGGCAAATCAATCTTTCGTCGCATTCCAATGCCATTACTAATTTCTTTAATGTTGACATTGGCAATGACTCGGTAAAACGATCTAAAGATTATTGATGGAGCAAATCTATTTAAAGTCAACTTGTCGACTTTCTTGGAGTTCGTAAGTATAAAAAATTGTCAACGAGATATGCTTAGTCATATCACTTTTAATATATCTTCCTCTTACTTGTGTAACACAAGTAGCATTATCTTCATAAATTATGGTAGGAGAATTTGTAATTGGTTTTAAACAACAAGAATTATGAATATGAGTTATAACGGATCTCAACCAAACACATTCTTTTCCATATAGAGCGATAAGTTCGGAGTGATTGGAGGATGTAGCTACTAGTGTTTGCTTAGTAGAGCACCAAGAAATGGAGGTGTCGTTATAGCAAAATAAATAACTAGTTTGAAAGCGAGGCTTGTGCAGATTAGATTGATATCCCAAATCAATGTATCTAACTAAATTAGAGTTAGTGGAATCCTCAGCATAATATAATTCTAAATTTATGGTTCCTTAGTGATAACAAAAGACATGTTTTATCCCATTCAAGTGTCTCCAAGTTGACTCAGAACTAAAACGTGTCAACAAATTTATCGCAAAAATGATATCTAGTCTCTAACATTGTGCCGGTACATCAAAGCCCCAATTGCATTGAGATATGGTTCTTTAGGAACAAGTATCAACTCATCTGATTTTTTAGGACAAAATATGTCTTTTTGGGGATTAAGAGACCTCATAACTACAGAGGTGCTTAATGGATGAGCCTTGTTCATGCTAAAACATCTAAGTAGTCTCTCAAAATATGTTGACTGATGGACAAGTATTCCATTTGCTTTACACTCAAGCTCTAAACCTAGGCCAAGTTTTGTTTTACCCAAATCTTTAACTTCAAACTCTTTTTTCAAATATTCAGCAATTTTAGATAACTTTTATGAAGTTTCAATCAAATTCGTATTGTTAACATAAATTGCTACCATAACAAATCTAGTTTTTGATTTCTTAATAAACACACAAGGGCAAATAGGATTATTCTTGTACCTTTCTTTAATTTCTTACTCGCTTAAGTACTGATACCACATGCGACAGGATTGCTTTAACCCGTATAAAGATCTTTATAACTTTATTGAAAATAAGTTGCGAGAAGTGCATGCTTTAGGCATTTTGAACCCTTTGAGAATTTTCATATAAATATTGGAGTCTAATGAACCATGTAGATATGTTACTATAGCTTTCATAAGACGCGTTTCTAGTTTTTCACAAACAGCAAGGCTAATAAGGAAGCAAAAGGTAATCATATCCATCATAGGTGAATATGTCTCATCATAATTAATCCCAAGTCTTTGAGAAAAGCCTTGGGCTACAAGTCAGGCTTTATACCTCATGATCTCATTTTTCTCATTTCGATTATGGAAAAAGACCCTTTTGTATCCAACAATCTTTACATTATCGAGGGTTCGAGCTACACATTTGAAAACCTTTCGTTTACCTAAAGAAGTCAATTCAGCTTGGGTTGCTTCCTCCCACTTAAGCCAATGTGAAACGTCGACTTCCATAGACACGTAACTAAAAGTAGACACGATAACCTAGATTAGCGATAATTTTATCATTTTTCTTAATAAGCTCCGAGAAGTAGGTTTCAAATATTATTAAGGCCTAAATAGGCATAAATAAGCCTAAAGAATAAATGAATGATGAAAATAAGGATAAAATAAATGAAGAAAATAGAAATAATGATGATTTTTTAGGTAAAGGCAAAATGGTCATTTTGGACCTCAAGTCTAAATTTTTAAGTTTTCGTGAACTCGAGTACTTCTAGACTATTTTGGACCTTTCCTCAATGTCAAAAGAGTAAACAGTTTGAATAAAAAAAGAAGAATAAGGCAAGTCAACTATGTAATAGCATTTTTATAAATAAATGAAACTTTAGTCAATCTAGCTATAAATATCTAATTTTTCAACAGCTTCTTCTCATTTCCAACAGCTTCTTCTTCCCATCTCACGTTTCTCTCATCTTCCATGGAAGCCTCCCTTAAAGCTTCCATCACTATCTTAAATTAACCTCAATTTTCATGCTTTGTACACTTTTCATAAAACTCTTTGTGCTCTTTCACTCTTTTACCTTAAAAACCTTTAAAAGTCTTTCTTCAATACTTTCTCTCACTAGCTAGACTTTGTGTAGAGAGAGAGAGAGACTCTCCATGATAGCTTGAAAATTCTTGAGAAGGAATTCAATTACAAATCTAGTAAGGTGAGTAATGAATTAATGTTGATTTTTTTTTTGGTTTTTGTGAATGGCTAGTGGATAAATTTGTGAGTGTTTTGTAGTTGAGGTGGTTTATTCATTTTGGTGTGACTAGAATAGTGAAAATAAATAGCAACTTAATGGTAATTGGAAGCTAGTTAGGAATAACTAGTAGAACATGATTTAAGAGATAGCTTTTAGAATTATATTTATGGGAGTTGAGTTGATTGTGATGTTGTTATGTGTGATAGGTCCTAGTGAGACCCCACATCTCCATTTGGAGCATTAGTGGAAGTTGGAGTCGATTTAAGAATCAACAAGGATTGGTGAGTGAACTTGCACTAAAATATTTTGGGATAAATGCATTTATGATTGATTAAACCAATTGAAATGTTTTATCGGACTTTTTTTTTAAAAAATGTGCACGGGAACAAACCCTTTGATGAAACTTTTTCATGTTGAGAAATGTGACCGTGATGAATCCATGTACTCATTTATTACGTTGATATATATATATGTATGTATGTATGTATGTATGTGTTGTGCATTGACTTGTGGTGATGTTGTATAATTACTATAACCGTGCATGTGCAGTGTAGGAGTGCATGTGATGGTAATGACGTGGTACGAGAGTGTGGATGATGATATTGCTTGTGCTTGATGTGGGGGTTGCACACGATGATATAGCCTATGCGCGATGTGGGGGTTTCACACTATGGCCTTAGTTGTGCTTGATGTAGGGTTGCACACGATGACTCTAACTATGTGCGGTGTGGGAGTGCGCATGAGCTAGGTGAGGTGATGGCGGTATGCATATTTATGTATGTATATATATATGTTATAGAAAGTTCATGAAAATATTTGTGATTGTGTTGTATGTTGAAATTGTTAATTGCTTCCAAATTGCTTTTCATTGCAACAAGAAAATGGATTTTTGACATAACAAAACCCATTGTTACTAAATTTCTTTGTTTCTCGCTACAACGAGAAACTCTTGGGTTCAGGGGGGTTTACACTAGCCTGGTTCTCGCTGCAGTGAGAATGTATTCTTGTTACAACAGGAAACTCTTGGGTGGTTGGTTTAATTTTTATCTTGAATTTCGCTGTAGTGAGAATGCATTCTCGCTGCAATGAGAAAGTCTTTGTCATGCTTGCATTGCTTGGAATCTAGTGTAGTTTTCACTCTTTTCGACTTCATGATTGATCATGTATCCTTTAAACACTAAGGGAATGAACATTCAAAGTTTGAAAGGATGGGCTTTAGCAAGAAATTAAACTAAATTGCATTGTTGTCAACAAAGGTGCATTATGTTTTCAAAATCTTTCTGTATCGTTTGCTTATTCCTTTCTTATGTTCACTCACTGAGTTTATACTCACTCTTTTCAACTTCATGTTTTCAAATTTAGAGATAGTTGAGACCTAGATTGAGGGTGTCCACTTACACTCACCCATTGGTAGGTATTATGGCATTCGGTAGCCGTATCCACACCCAAGTTACTCCATTGGTCATTGAGAGTCTTTAGCATATGTACATGTACACTTGTTGTAAATTTCTAAGAATTATGCTATGAACAATATGTGTGCATTATGGACTTGATGTTGCCATTATGAGATGGCAGTGAATGATCATATTTTGAATAATACTAATATAAATGCTTGGTTGCCACATTTAGCACCAATATACTTGTAGCTGAAAATTATGAATTATGGTTAGGAATGTTTGAAGAAAGTATGAACTTGATTACATGGAAAGGCTTGCTTGAGCTTAGTGGGCTATGCCCATTAGGCCCATGCACCGGTCATGGTCCGAAAATTGAGCTGTGAAAGCCAATCTTGCCTTTGTCAACATTCGATAATAGATCGTGATTCATAATCATCATCCATAATCTCATGAGCAATTGCGAGTGCAAAAACATAAAGTATTATGCATATCTAGAGAAGGTTTTTGTGAGTGTAGAATTTTTGAATTATGAATTGAGTTCTAGAATTTGTTTAATTCTCTCTCTAGTTGAAATCCTTGGCTATACAGAGTTAAAGAAATGATTTAGGCCATCTTTAGACCGATTAAGCCTTTTAAACCACTTTGTTATATATATATATATATATTTATCCTTAGCTTACCCTTTTTGAGCTTAATATAACCTTTTTCTTTATTTAAACACTTAACTTTTAGCTTAGACCTTTATATTAATATTTTTAATTTTTGCATCCCTCATTCCTAAGTGCATAAGTCAATTTAGAAAGTATTAAGAGCTAAATAGTGAAAAAGGTAGTAAAGATGAAAAATGATGAAAAGTTTAAAAATATGATTGTATTCATCTCACTACCCAATAAAAAAAAATAAGTTGGAGGTGTGCAATTGAGAAAAAGAAAAAAAGGGAAAGAAAGAAAATGAAAAAGATTGAACTGTCGAGCACAAGAAAAATTTGATGAAAAAAACAAAGGTATAATAGGTGAAAGAAAATACAGCTTTAAATAGGTCCTAGAATGACTATGTGCTTAGAGTGATTTAAACTACATATTATTCTAGATCCTAGCTTAACCCTAGCCATATATTACAAGCTAATTAAAGTCCTATTAATCGTTAACTTAGTATTATTCTATATTAGTAGAGAGAGAGATGAAAAGCAAACTTAGGGAATTCTATTACTAATTTGAATTTTGCATGCATATAAACTTATCCGGATTGTATAATGTTCTAGGTGAAAAAAAATTGCATACACATACATGGAAATCCACTTGATGATAAGCTTGCATTTGAATTGAAACATGAACTTGAATAATATTAATGTGTTGTTTAGATTTGAGAATATGAATTAACTTTTGAGGATATTAAAGGTAATTAATGAGTATGTTCACGTCGCTTAGGTGATCTGGTTCGCAATTTGGATAGACATGCGCTAATTGCAATACATAGCCAAATTAGGACACTAGATTAGTGAACCTTATTTAATTGATTCCTATAGACATATATTGACCTAATTAAGTTAGGTATTTGTACAAGCATCTCGATGCAAACTTGTACATAGCTTTGGATTCTAGGTTAGCAAAACCACCCATGAATGTAAATAATAAGAAAAATTGGTATCAGATGAAGTGTTGAATGAATGCATAGTCCTAGGTTTCAGTCTATTGCCTTTCTCCAGTAAATTTTAAGTCTTATTAATTAATTTAGTGTTTGCTTCAATTTAGTTTTAATTAATTTTCTAAAAAATTAGTTACTTGAATAAGATTAGTTTGTCATAATTTTAGTACTTAGTAAAGATTTAGGAACAAATATTTATGGGATTCGATTCTAGACTTACTGTCTATATTACTTGTTTGATATGTATACTTGTTTCTGCAAAATTGACAATACAACACAACCAAAGGTGCGTAAATGTGAAATGTTTGGTTCATAGCCTAGAATCAACTACATGGGAGATTGCAATAGGCTAGTGATGGAGTGCAATTAATTAGTGCCGTCGCATGCAAAATAGCATGACCCCATATTGAATAATTGAGCTTTGTCCTCGAGTATGAATGATAATTTAGATGAGTTTAATCAAGGATTCTACCAATCCATTTTGAGCATGAATATATGGAACCCGGTTCCCAACCTTGGTTTTTAGAGAAGCTAAATATATGTCAAAGCTCTTTGATGTAAATTCACCAGCATTCTCCATCCTTATGCTTTTGATTAGATAATCAAGAAAGTGTGCCCAGAGCTTTATAATCTGCATAAGTAAACATGCAATAGTGACAATGCGTATAGATAACAAACAAACATGGGACCATTTATAGGGCGTCCACTAATACTGCAATATATCTGAATGGCCCACTTGCTTGTTGTATTGGTCCAAAATACCACTTTAAATTCTTTGTAAGAATGAAGGGGATTCAAGATCAACCTTTGTCATAGAAGGTTTAGTAATGAGCTTTCCTTGTGAACAAGTTTCATAGGTATAATCCTTGGACAACAAAACCTTTTTATCCTTTAAAGGGTGTCCTCTAGTATTTTGGATTATCCCACGCATCATCGTAGCTCCCAAAGGACCTAGGCGATCATGCCAAAGTCCAAACTCATTAGGATTTACCAGTTTTTAGGACATGGTAAAATAAGATTCAACAGCTCTAATAGTGATACAATACAATCCTATAGTTAAAGCTTCCAACTTCTCATGGATGGTTTTTTGGCCTATCTAAGAAGAGATGGTGCAGATACATTCCTTATTTTTCTCATAAATTGTTTCAAGATGGCACCTGTTATAATGTAAATCTTTGAAGCTAAGTAGATTCATTTTGATCTACTACTTAGCAATACATCCTTGACATGCATGGTGGTGCCATTTGGTAGAACAACTGTGGCATTCACGAAGCCATTAATAATCTCAACGAGACCTGATATTGTATGAACATTTGCTTTATGCAATGTCACACTCGAGAAAAAATGCTTGTTACAAAGTATGGTATGTGTTGTTACACTATCAAGCAAACTGACATCTTCATTTTTGTCGGTGGTTCCCATTTGCGCTTGTGTTGACAACTTCAGGTGTCAAGTATCATAATAATTTGCAAATTAGTCATGGGATTGAAAATTTCAAATAATAAATATGAAATCAATTTCATAATACTTTTATTAAATGACCATATTGTTCTCCTTTAGGAACAATCAACCAAGGGTAATGTATTCAGAAAAAGAGAAAAAAAAAGAAAAAAAATTAAAATCCTCAGATCCTAAGTCTGGGCTATCCTCCACCATTTTGATGCCTTATCCTAATTCTTAGGGTCTTTGAAGAAATCGAAGACTTTCAAGGATGTTCTTGCTTCTACAAGAGCAGAGGGAGTCAACTTAATGAAGGTATTGTTAACTTCAATGTTGGTCATAGCAATAGAATTCTTAATGGTGTGAGTCTCAACATGCTTGCCCTTATCTTTCAAGGACACCTAGTATAGATCAACAAAGTGCATTGGCATACAATGGGTATGTGATCAATGTCTAGACAGGCCATAGCGATGGTAGATACTTTCATCATGTTTTTACATGGGCATCTTGCCCTTGCCATGATTCGGGCCAATGTTGGATTGCCTAGGGTTACTAAATATTCTGCCACCTTACATGGGTTATGCCCTAGCCTACGTTCACAACCCTTGAATCAACTTGTACTTTTACTAGAGCTAGCATTTGCTTCAGGTAATGCTTTCGAACTAGCAGGTCTAAAATCATGGTTCTTGAGCAGTAGCTCATTAGTATGCTCTATAGGCAAGAGGACAAAAATCAACTCCAAGTACTTATTAAATTGACGCTGTCGATATTGTTGTTGCAATATAATATTTAAAGCATGGAAGGTGGAAAAAGTTTTTTTTTTAATAACTTTGATTCAGCGAGCTTAACGCTCCATAATTCCAACCAAGAAACAATATCAAATAAGGCTGAGTTGTAGTCAGATTCTACTTTGAAGTCTTGCAGCTTGAGATGCTGCTAGTCATACTATGCTTGAGGGAGGATAATTGTCTGGGTATGATCATACGTCTTTCTCAACCTCATCCAAATGATCTCAGGGTCTCGGACAGATAAATATTGAGTCTTCATGCTCTCATGCAAATGACGACAAACGAAGATCAATGCATTTGCTTTATCTTTGCCATTTGATTTTCCATTTATAATAATTGGATTAGCAAGACCTTGCCCTTAGAGATGCATCTCCACATCAAGGCACTGAGATAAATAATTGCTTCCACTCATTTCCAGGATGTGGAACTTGGGCTTTTCAATATTTTCCATAATTCTAGGCACAGAAAAATGGATCCATAAATTAATTATGACAATTACAGGGGTTGCCAAAGGCCCATTGCCGCTTTAGGGGTTTAAGGGATGCTTTAGGTCCGTTGTTAGTTGTAGGCCAACCAGACGGTATACAAAATCAAAATCTAACTGGTTGATGAAGAACCAAGAAAATTACCTCTTCCTTTGGTGATTGTGTTGATAACGTGTTGTAAAATAAATAATAGAAATAAGAAAAAAAAAGAGATATTGAGAGAATGCTCTTTTTGTATTACTGAAGCAATGCTTGGAATGAAAAAATTGTGATACAAATGAGGGTGGAGTGACCCCTTATTTATAGTTGAAGCCCTTTACAGATCAATGGCTATCACAATTTCCTACTAAGATACATCTCTAAATTACATTATCTTTTTGATAAAATCCACATTATCACCTAGATAATATCCACATGTAGATGAATATTGAAATATCTAGAATGTGGATAATATATTTATCATTTATCAAATTTACTCTAATTTGAATTAGTCTAATGTGGTGTGATATGTCCATATCCCATAACACATTTACCATTTTCATTTGATATACTATGACTATAACTTGGTAATTTCATCAACTAAGTTGTTATTAATTCATGATCGTAATTTAGCCACCCATATATTATATAGTGGATTATTATTCTATATTCTAGTGAAAGGGTTTTTTTTGGAAAAGCGTAATTTATTCCTCCATTATTAGCAATGCCATGGCAAGTCTTTAGCCAATTAGATTAAAGACTTTAGTGGCATAAGAAGCTTGGTATGGGCAAGATCACTGAACATTTACATAAAATATCGCTACACAATATGACATTGGCAACCTAAGATCCTAATTTTGCCACTGCTAAAGTTATAAATCACTCTAAGAACTGCTTAAAAAGAAAACCTATAATTAGTAGGCCCATAAAACATAAACTTGCTCTAAAGACAGTCAATTAAATCCACAAATTGGTTCATTTGCATAAGTAAAAAAAAGACTGACAACTAGAAACTTCATCTAAAAAATAACTCTCAACTGTACAAAAGACTTGTGAAGAAACAAATAACCCTAACATCGAAATTCCAAAAACTATAAGCATCCTCATTAGAAGAATTGGACACCAAACATCACCATAACTAGCATTCAAACCTTTACTATACCAACGGAAGGGTTTTTAAACTCCACAAATAAGAATAAAATGTTATCATGCGTCCATTTAATTTTTTCTAATGGATTTACCAATTTTTTTAATATACACTAAAGAAATACATAACAACATTAATTCTAACCTCACTTATGCAGTTTAAAAGCTTCATCGACTAAAGATGGATTTTCATTTTGGATGTAATTGAAGACTTAAAGTATTTCAAATTTGTCTTCGAGAAAATGTAGATGCGGAAGGTAATGATCTATTTTTCAAGTTATGAGTTAGTTTAGAGGAGGAGGTTTTTGTTGTAAGTTTAATCCCTAGATCCATGTGTGAAGATTAGAACACCAAAAGTCATGTAATTAAGCTAGCATACTTATTTGATTCATTAAGGTAGCAATTTCTAATTGCAAAATACCAGGGAACTATTGGTAGAGGCTAAGTCTTCCTTTTCGCATTTCTTTTTCTAATGGCTCACAATAGGTAGAAACCATTCGTTAGAAGTGAATAGGGGACCTAGCCAAATATATAAATAATATACCCTAGAAGACTTCCTATTAAAGCCTTACTAAGCCAAGGCCTACACAATCGCCAAACCACATTGACCTAATAAAACATGAAAAGCCCATTATCGATAGATCACTTTAATATTAATTAGGCTCTCATGTTTTGTCTCACAATAAGACTAAATTATTAGTCTATTTTATTAAACTAAATTTACCAATTAATAGTAGCCGATATAATAGAAAATTCTAATATTCTTCCACTTAGGCAATATTAATTTGAGTTTATTTTGAGTTTAAGAAAACACCTTAGAAAATAAGACTCTATATTGATTTACTTAATTTTGATGTAGCCACAAGTTAAAAAATATTTAACTCTTAAAGACAACGTCTTAATGATCTTGTCCAACAGAAACATCTAATACTAAATTATGGCAGCCATTATGCCCCTTATTAACATTGAACCAACCCATAGTTACAAGCATTAGTGATCCTATCGATAGTGGATCTCAATGTGGCTGTGTAGCAAGAAAATAACACCCAAAATTGATCTCAATGTGCTATTTCATTACCAGTCGTTTTGCTAATTTCTCTATACTTAATGAGAAATCTATATACAACATTTAACAACATGCTTGTATGTCTCCCACATATCCTCAAGGTTCCTTATTTATGAGACATACCACTAAAATCACTCTCGAGATAAGCACAAATCTCAAGATTTCACAAATCATATATGTAATATAACAATTTTAACAAATCAGATGTAAATATCAAATAACAATATGGATTATCAATCAATGATGATAATCAATAAATAAATCAAACATCTCATGGATGTCTAAAGACATAGAAAGGGTTTTAACATACATAAATGCAAACCATGATGTGAAAGTTGTTTAAAAAATATAAATAACATAGTCCAACTAATCAAACACATCAGAAGACCCTAAGATACTCATGTTTTCAACATGACTACTAAATACTATATGTCTCAACCCCTTAGTTAAAGGATCAGCCAACATGTCATCAATGTCAATATGCTTAATAAAAATGTCACCATTTTTAACAAAATACCTAATCTTTGAATATTTTATCTCCAAATGTTTAACTCACTAGTGTTTTTGTTGTTCTTAGTGAACAACATTGCAGACTTATTATCATAATAAATTTTAAGAGATCTACAGATGGAATCAACAACATACAACCCAGAAATGAGATTTTTAAGCCAAATAGCTTGTGTAGTAGCCCCATAACAAGCAACAAACTTAGCCTACATAGTAGAGGAAGCTAAGAGTGTCTACTTAATACTTTTCTAAGAAAGAGCTCCCTCAACTAACATAAAAATATATCTTCAGCTGGACTTCATGTCATCTTGACAACCAGCAATGTTAAAATCTATATAACCAACAATCTTAAGATTATCCATTTTTTTGTACACCAACATATAATTTTTAGTCTTTTGTAAGTATCTCATCACTTTCTTGGTAATAACCTAAGGATCCAAACTAGGGTTAGAGAGATATTTGCTTAGAACTCCCACTGTGAAAGCTATGTATGGCATAATGCAAACTTGCACATACATTAGGCTCTTAACTATATTAGAATAAGGTATGACTTTCATAGATTCCCTTTCTAGATCATTTTTAGAACACAATAGGTGTATCCTCAGTCTTACAATTCTACATGTTAAATCTGCTAAGCACAAGATCAATGTATACCTTCTGAGAAAGCCCTAATAAATTTCAAGATCTATCTTTATGTATCTTAATCCTGATTACAAATAAGGCATCGCCAAGATCTTTTATGTTGAAAGTCTTAAATAATGATTACTTAATTTCTTGCAACAATCCAACATTATTATTAACTAGCAAGATATCATCCACATATAGCGTAAGTAAAATGAGCTTACTCATACTAATTCTAAGGTATTTGCATTGATCAACCTTATTTTCCTTAAAACCCATGGAAGTAACTGCCTCATCAAACTTCAAATACCATTGTATGGAAGCTTACTTGAGGTTGTAGATGGGCTATCGAAGTCTGCACACCAAGCTTTCACTTCCTGATTCCTAAAATCTCTTAGGTTGAACCATATAAACCTCATTTTCAAGCTTACTGTTTAAGAAGGCTATCTTCACATCCATTTGATGAAGTTTTAAGTCAAAATGTGCTACCAAGGCCATGATGATCCTAAAAGAATCCTTGAAAGACACTAGTGAAAAGTCTCATTATAATCTACTCCCTTTTGCTGAGTAAATGCCATTGCCACCAACTTGGCCTCAAACCACTCAAGTTTTTCCTTATAATCGTTCTTGGTTTTATACACCTATTTGCAACCAATCGGTCTACATCCCTTTAAGAGTTCAACTAGCTCCTAAATACCATTCTGAGCCATAGAACTAATTTAATTTTTCATTAAATCCATCCACATAGCAGATTGGAGACAATTAATGGCATCATTGAAAGTCATAGGGTTTACCACATGACTGATGTCATAATCACTCTTTTTGAAAAAAAAACCATGTAATCATTGGAAATGGCAACCTTCCTTTACCTAAAAGATATCTTCAAATGTACCTCAACCTCATTTTCTTGAACAAAATGAACATCAATTAGGGCAAGAACAAAATCTTGAAGAGGAGGATTTTCATCATATTGCCCAAGATCTTTTCTTTGAATAGCCATAAGTACTACACTCCCTTGTAAAGCTAGCAAAGGAATGATTACAAGTTTGATAGGCTTACTACCTTCAACAACTTTAATCATATCCATATCATCAACATTTAACTTTAAAAAAATTTCTACTTATGATTCTACACTTTAGTTCCACATGTAAGGCAAACGAACTTATATCTTCTAGAATGGTCTGGGTAACCTATGAAATAGTAATAAGTAGTTTTGGGTTCAGTCTTTTTTTCAGAAAGATTATAAATTCTAACTTCTGCAAGATACCTTAGACATAAAAGTGGTTCGAACTAGGTTTCTCACTTATCGACAACACAAAAAGTGTTTTAAGAATAAATTTACTAAGTATTCTCTTAAGAATGTACAAAGTAGTTTTAATGGCTTAAGTCCAAAGAGACTTTAGAAGGTTATTCCTACTCATCATTTCCTTAAAGGTGCAATTTCACCTTTCAGTCACACTATTTTGTTCAAGACTATCAGGCATGGTATATTGGGCAACAATTCCACATTTTTATAAGTATTTGGAAAACTGTCCCATGTGTTGTCCAATTGTACCATGTTTTCCATAATGCTCACTTCCTCGATCAGACTTAAATTTAGATAA
Source organism: Theobroma grandiflorum (assembly GCA_036013995.1). Classification (NCBI taxonomy): domain Eukaryota; kingdom Viridiplantae; phylum Streptophyta; class Magnoliopsida; order Malvales; family Malvaceae; genus Theobroma; species Theobroma grandiflorum. The sequence continues at coordinate 10,970,019 of CP142130.1, read as the reverse complement.
CTTTCCCTAATTGTTTTTTTACCTCAGTTTTGAAAATTTTGAATTTTTTATAAGCATCAGATTTTTCATTAATCAAGTAAAGATAACCAAAACAAGATAAGTCATCAATGAATGTAACAAATTACTTGTTACCACACTAGGTGGGAGTAAGAGATCCACTAATAAAAGTGTGCACAATTTCCAAAAGGTTGTTACCACGAGTTGCTCCATTTCTTTTGTTTTAGTCATTTCCCCCCTTATGCAATCTACACATGTGTTTAACTTTTCAAAATCAAGATAAGGTAAAATGCCATCTTTTATTAATCTTCCAACTCTTTTATTAGAAATGTGACTCAATCTTTTATGCCATAGTAAAGAAAAGTTTTCTTTAATAAAAAATCTTTTAGACATAGTGTTTTCAACATTCATGCAACTATATTCATTATTAAGGACCAAGCATAACCTATTAGATTATCAACTAGCTTAAACTCTCCTAAAACTTTAGAATTTAAAAGCAAGTAAACTTTTCCATTACCAATGTCAAAATAATAACCAAGTGTATCTATAATAGAAACTAAAATCAAATTTTGTCTAAAAGTTGATATATGAAAACCATTTTTCAAACAAGTTCAAAACCAAACTCTAAGTTTAAACTAATGGTTCCTACATGACGAACATCTACTTCAACATTGTTTCTAATTTTAAGCTTGGCTTCTCTCTCAATTGACTTCCTGAACCCCTATAATGTAATAGCAACATGAATAGTTGATTGCTATCAAGCCACCATGAACTTGGCGGTGCACTAACAATATAGGATTCAAAACAAACTAGACCTAGTGATATACCTTTTTGTTTATTCTTTTTCTCAAACAAAGATTTATTTGGGGCACTCATATTTCATGCGACCTTTCTTCTTGTAGGAAAAACAGCTAATAAATTTCTTAATGCCAACTTTAGGTCCTCCTACCCCTTTAGTTTGACCATTACACTGCCTTTTTATTATCTTGAACCTACATTGGAGCATTCGACACAAACTACCTAGGTTTCTTAAAATTCTTCTTGTAGAAGGTTTATACATGGTGGTAAACAAAGCACTCTCATTTTTTTCTTTCTTGAGTTTTTCTTCCCAAAAAATGCACTTAGAGATAAGGTCATTGTCACTCCAAACCTTATTCACAACATTATAGGTAGTTTTGATTTGGGTAAACTCAATGGGTATGGAATTAAGGGCATGATGGACAATGAACTTCATAGGAAGGGTGATCTCATGGGAAGCCAATTTGGTTTGAATGTAGACCATTTTCATGACAAAGTCCTTAACCCCTTCAACATTATCATAGTTCATACTTGTAAGCTCACTCATAAAGTTCCTAGCCTCAAACTTACTAGATTTTTCGTATTGTTTATATCAAACCCTGCTCTATAAAGTAATTACAGTGTCATTCACATACTCGACAGAATGTTTGTATATTGAGGAAGCCCGAGAAAATCAATAAAAAGACGATATTGCCCCTAGAAGTGCTGCGAAGTTGATTTATACCTCGAGCTAGTTCAAACAAAAAATTTAAAAGGAATTTGAGAATTCTGAAACCCCAAAATCTACTCAGAATGGTAATTCAGAGTTCAAGGTCCGATTTGGAATCAATCAGGAAAATTGACCGGTTAAGGGCAAAACGATCATTTTATCATTTAAGGACAAAATGGAGATTTCCATAAAAGATTTTAATCACATTCGACCAAGATCAATTATTTGAAGTGTAATATAATTATTGGAGTATAATATGAAGTTTGACAGTGATAAATTTAATTTCTCGGTAGTTTTGGAGCACAAGGGCAAAATAGTAATTTTACCACTAAAGGACAAATCGAGAATTTTTGGAAACGATTTGGTAACAATTGATCAAGATTAATTATTTAGATTATTTAGAACATAATTTAAGTTTAAGAGATGAAGAATATTGATTCCAGTAATTTTTTGGACGCCGAGGGCAAAACGGTAATTTTGTCACCCTAAGGGTAAAATTGTAATTTTGCCCCTTAAGACTTAAAATTTGAGTGTAGAATGAAGTCTTTGATTAAGATTTATCATTTGGGGTACAATTTAAGGTTAAAAAGTGAAAAAGAATTGTAATTGTAATATTTTTAGAGTATAGGGGTAAAATCGTAATTTTCCCATCCCGGGGGCAAAATCGTAATTTTCCACCACCAGGACACTTGTCCAACCATGGTTATCCCTTATCAACATTTTGACTATTGACAAATCAAGTGGTGGAGAATGAAAGTTAATTGTTAAAGTAGAAAAAGAAAAATGGGCCAATAAGGTAATGACATGTGGCACCCATTATTATTTTACTATTTTTCCATAAAAATCAGCCCATAAATCTTCACTTTCTCTCCCATAGTTGGCCTAGCGTGAACAAAGGCAAGAAAGAAAGAAAGCTAGAAACCGTTGGTGAAGAAATCAAAGGAAATTAGTGAGAAATCAAACATTCAAGCTAGATAAGGTAAGATTTCCTAATTTTTACTTGAAATTTATCATACCCATACTTTATACTTTCATTTCCATGGATAAATTACTTGATTTCATTATGGGTTTGATGATGACCAAATGGGTTTAGAGAGGAAAAGTTGATGGAAATGGTTTGAATTTAAAGTATGTTAGTGTTTTTAGGTAGTTAATGTTGTGTGGCATGAAATCAAGTGAAGAAAAATCACCAAACCTTTGGTACCCTTTATGGCTGAATATTGTAGGTTGAGTGGTGATGGTGGATTTGATTTGTTTCAAGTAAATTAGTTAAGGAAATGATGATTTATGGTGGGAAAATGTAATAGGAAAAATTTTATGGTTAATGCCCACCATAGCCGAATTTCATAGTTAGTGTGTTGATGATAAAACAATTTCATCTCAAGTGAAATGGATTAGGAAATAATGAATTATGGTGAGTGGATTAAGTGACATTAGTATTTTAAGTTGGTGGATGATTAATGGTATGAAGAAAATTAGCAAGAAAACAATATATTGTCATTAAACCCCAAAGGGTTGAATTTTCTAAGAGAGAGATTGGTGTTAAATTTGGTGATATTTTATGGTATTTAGATGGAAATTGATGATTTGTGATACTAGAAATTAAATGGGAAAATTTGGCATGAAAATCTGAATTTTTACCTAATGTGTGGACATATATGATTTGTGGCCTAGGACTAGTAAATTAAATAATAATCACAGTCATTGAGATATTTCAGTTATAATTGGAGTATTGAAAGTGAAATGGATTGAATCGGAGTTGAATTGGAGGTTTTAGCAATTTAGACTGTGAATAAGCAAGTTGGGTCGGACACCATAATTAGGTGACTGTCCAGACATTTCATACTCATTCTCATGTATACATATAGATATGAGCCTGAATTAATTTATAATGGTTTGACACAAATTATTGAATTTTGTGTCATGTACGGTGGATAGGTGGTGAGCCATTTGACACGGGTAAAAGATTGTGCCCGCGGACCGAGAATAGGAGTATTTCTACTCCTAATATTGTGAGTAAATTTATTATCATTTAATTTATTTAAGGTAGTTTTTATGAAATTTTATAAATTCTACGAAAAATGGATTTAAAAAAGGATAAATTTCGTGTTTTATAAATAAATGTGTTTTTATAAAATGGTTTTATAAATTGTTTGAAATTAATGATAAATGTTTTTTTTAAATAGAGTACTTGGAGATTGTGGTTGTTAAGTATGAATTGTATTTTTAATTCAAATGGCTTATGATAGTGTGAGCATGCTTGGCTGGTTTATTGTATTGAAATTACACGAATTGTGGTTTGCCATGCAAATTAGTTATCATAAAAATTACCTTGTTATGTTGTTAAACTATTTTTATGATTATGGTGGGGCTGACCTACACTGCAGTGGCGGGTTTCCGTGGATCAGCCTATTAGAGGGGCACGGTAAACTTGGTTGATTTATTTTACCTCTGTGGGAGAGGCGCGTAGGGTAACTCCTGAGGAGGGGTTTGAGTCCACTTCACGCTTTACCACCATGTGAAAGTGAGATTCAGCCAATGCCAATGGACGGCTATTTTATATGAATAAGTCGTTTTAACAGCCTTGGCGGACTCGAGTGGATGCTTTGATGACAATCAAGTATCCCCGAGGATGAGTTTTGGCATGAGCCAAATTTTATGAGAAACATAAGCCTTGAAAATAATTTTAATTGAATTATAATTGTTTTCATGGGATGGAATAAATTTCTAAGTTATGAAATGCATATTGGGATGAGATATTTTATTGTCTCCATTTACTCAATTTTAGATACTTTAGATGGTATCTGTTTACTCACTTGGATTATATAATCTCACCCTTTCTTCCTATACATTTTTCAAGCTCAGAACAGTTTGTAGATAGTCGAGTAGGACGAGAACTAAGCTCGAAACTGCATTATAGAAAGTAAGAGTTCACAGTCTTACATACTCTTGGTCAATTGGGGCCCACGTGTCATTGCAGATCAAATCTTATATTTTGGTTATCGGTATTGCTATTCATACAATTTTACTTTACTTTCATGTGCGGAAAATTATTTACGAATGTTTCTATAAAAATTTATTTTATGAGAAAATAGAATATTTTATTTACTATTTTTGAATGCACTAGTTGTCAACAATTTGCTTTTAAATGAACGTTTTAGATATCAAAACTTATTTCTAAGTATAAAATATGTGTTTTTCATTTAATTATTACATTGTTAACCTGTCTCGAAATTTTTTATGAAAATGACGAAAACACCCCTGTGAGGCAGCAATTAAAATTTTATTGTTTTTGGATGGAAAAAAATGATCCGTATTGTTTTAAAACAGGATTTTTGTAACGGTCAATCACAGGGGAGGTGAGGAACTGATACGAGAGCCTTGCAAGGTCTCAGTAGGGTACTCGGGAGATGAGTGCCTATTGAGACATCGCGCCGGTTATCAGGGACTCGTGGGTGGTTCCGGGTCGTGACAGTTTACCTATAGCTTCATAAAATTCATTAGTAATTTCAATCATTTGCAATCCACTCAACAGATGCTCAGAGACAGTTCCTTTAATGGCATGTAGACATATGTGGCTCACTTTATCCCACTTAGCAAAGAACTTTTTGTGCTCAGTGGTGCTCTCATTAGTAAAGGCAACAAGCATATCAATATGCAAGGCTATGTATATTTCTTCATTCCATTTCTTATAGTTAGACCTATTAAGAATCTTAATAGTAGGTTGATTGTTATTCAAATTAAAGGTCATTGTTCAAGACAAGAAATGTAACTATTAAACATATGCAAAATAATTAACAACAGTTCATAATGTGTTAAAATAATTGAAGAGTCTAGGTGTATCATCACGTGCTCCCCTTTAGGTAAAGTATAAGACACGATAATAGAAGAGTATAAAGCTAATATAAGAACATCTTAGTTCTCGTAAAGCCAATCTCCTTTTGGGCAGACAAACCTTCTAAACCAGTATATGCTCAATCATGATGCTTCATGTCCTTTTCTAAATTACCCTACATAATAACCCCTTTTGGGCAAGTGATTGTATAAAGTAATTTAAAGACCACCCCATAACTTTTTGCTTAAGAAATAATCCATTAATCTCAGTAAATGAGCTACTTTGACAACTAAGCATTTACATCAATTAATAAAAAATTTTCTCAAACTGGGAATTTATAATTTGCCCAAAATCCTTAGTTTGCATACTTAACCTAAGGTATACACTGGACCATTCCAATTGAGATACTAAGTTTAGATGTATCTCATTTGGTCCTAAAATAGTATATGTTGCATTAAAACTTAGTGCCTTGAACTTAAATAATTTTCTAAAATTATATACATAATTGCAATATGAGAGTACACAAAATTGAAGACTAATTTAAGGAGATTACATATTACCAATAGACTCCCAACATGCCAAAATATTTTACAATTAAATGAATTTACAGAATGCATGCATATAAATTAGAAAAAATATATAAACAGGCATAAAAATGCATAAAATATTAATAAATAATTATTTAAAAGCCATATAAAATTTTGAAAAAAATAAAACAATATAAATTTAAATTCTAAGGCTACTAGAAAAATTGTGGTCAAAATCAAGCATTTGTAGCTAGCACCACCTTATGCGGGTGGGCTTTATCCAAGAATTGGGCAAAGTCTTCTCCTACCTTATATCAGGTAGACCCAGCACGACTTGAGCAAGATTTGACCTGTTTAGGTCCATTTTGAATTCCTCTTGATTTTTATGATTTTTAATCTCATTTTAATGTAATTAGAATTAGCAAAATTTAATTAGACCTTAATTTTACAAAATCCACACATCAAAACACTCAAAAAGCTACAAAATTGATATTAATCATCAAGAACTAAATTTTAGGTTTTATGTTCAAACCCTAAATATTACTATCCAATTCCTATCTCTACTATACAAGATAAAAGAAGAGGTTTATATCAAATTGATCTATGTATAGAGAGGAACAAAAGCCTTAACTTGTTTGAGACTTAATTTCACATAAAAGGCTTTGATACCATATGTAAGTTTAATCCATAGATCCATGTGTGAAGATTAGAACATCAAGAGTCATATAATTAAACTAGTGTACCTGTTTGATTCGTTAGGGTAGCAATTTTTTGTTGCAAAATATCAAAGAACTACTGGTAGAGGTTAAGTATTCCTTTTCGCTTTTTTCTTTTTGGTGGCTCACAATGGGCATAGTGAAGAGGGTACCTAGCCAAATATATATATAACAAACCCTAGAAGCCTCCCTACTAAAGGCCTTTTTTGTGCTCGATCAAGAATAAAATTTCATTAAAATATAAAAGGATACATGAGATTCTTCACAAATAAGAGGATGAAAGGGCAAAGGCACAACAAGAATAGAATGATAACCTTAAATAAGATCAAAAAGAAATAAATCACAAGGGTAGCTAACATCTTGTAATTGAGAACATCAGAGGAAATTAACGTAGTCTAGATAAGTGATCATAAAACTAGCTGAGTGAGTTGGGCTTCAGTGGACTAGAAGGAAAGAACAAGAGAAAAAATTACCACCAAGCATAAAATATAGAACTTTTATCAACAACAAACTTTGCTAGTGAGTCAGCAAAAAAGTTACCTTTATAGCAAAATAGCAAGGACATGTGAGAAGGAAACAACTCTTAAAGAAAGTCATAGTCCATCAATGTCATTAAAAAGATGTTAACAATTCCAAGGTCAACAAGAATCATTAGTAACCCAAGTTAAAGCATTTTTCAAGTCAGATTCAATAATCAAGCGAAAGCCTTTTAAAAAAAGAATCTCAATGCCTAGAGAATGGCATTTACATAGTTTGAATCATGGTAGCCAATAGGGCCAACGAAAATTTCAACCACAAGCCTCATTGAATTTCGAGGAACTCCTCCACAACCAACAAGACTTGGTTTATCTCTTGAAGATCTATCGACATTGAATTTAAACTCTCCTTCATTTGAAGGTTGCCTTCACAATGATGAAGTAGGGTCCAAGAAATAGAAAAGACAAAAAGCTATATCCGAGAGCCATATTCATCAATTGCATCATTGCCTTCACAAGCACAAATCTAAAGAAGTGAACTGTTCGAATGAGAAATAAAATTTTTGAGGCATCCGAAACTTTGTTAGAAAAAGTAGCTTCATTGCATGCAAGCCACTAGGACTAAATTGCCACCATATAAACAACAAGCTAACGTTTTTAAGAAACTGCCATGAAATAAGCATCAGCCCAAGATTGGATAAGAAATCAAATAGAATTAGGGGTAGACCATGATATTCCCCACCATTTCAAAATGATACACTAAACCTTCCAACTGAAGAAATAATTGATTAAAATATGACAAGTTGCATCATCTTGATTGCACCAAACACAATGATTTTGATTCTCATTAGAAAGATTGCCATGGGAAGTAAGGTAGGATTTGATGGGAATCAAATTAAAAATGTCAAGTCAAATGAAACATTTGACTTTCAATGGAATCAAGATCTTCCATAAGGAATGAAACCATAGTTTACAATCACGAGGATCTGAATCCAACATAGAGTAGAGTTTTTTAATAGAAAAATGGCTATGAAAGTCATGCACCCATATAAGCCTATTGCATTTACTAGCAAAAAGAAAGACATTGGTGAGCTTGTAAAAGATTTCATTATAAGAATCTATTCCCCAAGATTATAATGATCACCTAAATGGGATAAATTAAGTTCCATTATTCCACATATTAGTTACTTTGGATTCCTTACGCACTAAAATAGAGAAAAGTCTAAGAAATTTGGAACATAAAGCATCATCATTGAAAAGCCATTTAACATACCAAAAGAAGTAGATTCTTCGTTCCCCACAAGCCAACAACAAGCATGAAAGCCAACTAAATTACGAACTTTGTTGTTAGATGAGAGTTGAGAAATACAACTTGTAGAGATTTTGTCTTGTCGTGATGTGTTCGATATGCATTGAGCATTAACAACTCCACATTTCTCAAGAATTATCGAAGCCACAGTGCCTTATCATTAGTACCATAACGCCACTAGCACTTACTTAAGAGAGCAAGATTTTATTGCATAGGTTAGAGATACCTAAACCCTTAAATCTCTTTGGCTTACATACTATACTCCACTCTTCTTTCTACAGTTCATGGGAATTGTCACCACCACCCCACAAGAAAGCTCTCTGAAGTTTCTCAAGCTTATAAAGCAATTTGAAAAATAGAAAGGTAATACAAAGGCCAAAAGTCACGAATAGAGTTGATATGTGCAAGTTAACCTCCAAAGGACAAGTACATACATTGCTAAAAGGCAAGTCTTTACCTAAATTTGTCGATAATAGAATCCCATGTACGAGTAGTCAAGGATTAACACTAAAATGAAGTTTTAGATAGTTGAATGGTAAGAAGCCCACTAAACATTGAAGGATAGATGAAAAATCCTAATCTAATGAGTTTGAAATGCTAATAAGGTAATTATAGGATTTGTTGTAATTAATTCTAAGATTAGAGGTAAGCTCAAAATAGCTAAGAATTTGCTTTAACATCATGGCTTATTGAGAAATAGGCTCCATAAAAATTAGAGTATCATTTGCAAATTATAGATGAGAAAGAAACAAACTTGAAGATGATAGAGTAATACTTTGAAAACACTAAAAAGATTCTACTCTGAAAAGGAGAAGGTGTAAAACTTCGACAGCTTGTAAAAAAAAAAAGGTGAAAGTGAATCACCTTGTCTAATACCTCGATTCATTGTAAACCCATTTGTAGTAGAACCATTAACAAGAATAGTAAACCAGATAGTAGAAATACATTCCTTGATCCATGATATCCATTTGAAACCAATGCCCATAGCTTCCATAACTCGTAAAAGATCATCTTTATCCACACATTTACAAGCTTTTTTAAAGTCAAGTTTAAGAACAATGCCTCCTTTATAATGAATACCTTTCTTCATACTGTGGATGATTTCATAATGAAAATAGATAACTTAGCTAATAATTTGGTTGTGTAAGATCCTATTCATGATCTATTGTCCTTTAATGAAAGCAGATTGGTTGTCACTAATTACTCGAGGGAGGACTTTCTTCAACCTGTTGGCTAATAATTTAGCAAGAATCTTATAAAGAGAATTTACCAAACAAATAGGTCTAAATTCTTTTAAGGTTAAAGGATTATTAACCTTTGTAGAAGAGCAATAATGAGAATTCAAACCTTTTTCAAGCTTTCCAGTGCTAAAAAATTCCACAATAAAATCGCAAATGTCCTACTTCACAATGTGCCAAGAATGCTTGAAGAAATTTGTATTGAAGCCATCAGGCCCAAGAGCTTTCGAACCATCACATTCTTATATCGTCTGTTTCATTTCCTCCATAGTTACCGAGGATTCTAAGAAAAGAACATCATTTGTATCGATCCTTTTAAAGTGAAAATCTTGAATAAATGGACAAGGCTAATAGTTATTAGAAAACTAATTAGAGAAGTAATTGAAAGTAGCTTGTTGAACCTTTTTGGGATTAGAAATCCATTTACCATTGATTTTCAAACTATCAATGAAATTGCTCCAAGAATGAGCTTTAGCTTCACTTTGGAGAAACATGTACTTTTATCCCCCTCTTTGACCAACTGGATATGAGATTTTTGCCTCCATATTGATTCCTAGTGCCGTTGAGCCATCTAGAGATTAGGAATAGTATTCATTTTTAATGTGCATTCTTCCTCTATTAAGTCTCTGAAATCATCAATCTTGTCCATGTCATCAATTTTGTTCTCAAGCTCCATAATAGTAGAATAAATGTTTCCAAAAGAATTTTTGTTCCAACATGTCAAATGAGATTTTAAATAAGAAGGCTTGGTTTTAAGACAAAAACCTACACTATCTTGAGCATTAGAAGATGCCTATTTGTCCGCCACAAAAGAAAAGAAACTATCATCCATGAACTAGTAATTGAGGAAACGAAATGGTTGAGGGCCCCATCGATTGTTTTAGATGAGAAAAAAGAGCACAGCGATCAAAAAGAGTCATTTTCAAGCGCTTTTGGCTAAGGTTATTGTACTGATAAAACCATTTAGATGAGAGCAAAAAAAAAAAGGTCAATTATGTTACGCTTAGAATCAGGGCCAAACGACGTAGATTTTTTCCCAATAAGCAAAAGATTAGAGAGTTCACATACTTTGATAAAATTATTAAAGTCTTCAATGCCAAAATAAGACTAATTGCATCCTTTCCTCTTTTCAACTATTCTTACAGAATTGAATTCTCCTACACAACACCAGTTCTTTGAAAATTCAGTATGGAGAGAGATTAATTCTTCTCATAAGACTTGTTTTTCAGCCAAGTCACATGAAGCATAAATATTCAAAATATCACAATTAAACATCTCATTTAGCTAGCAACCATGGAGAAGAATATATCTTTCTTTAACAAGAGAATAAATCAATGAGAAAGAAAATTTATCCCAAATAGATAGAATGTCGCTAGATCTCCCCACATTAGGGTTGAAATTCCATTCAAGATTACCATTTTGCCAAAGATGTTCAATTGAATTGACACAATATCTTCAAGCTTTGTCTCTTACAAAAGCAACAACCTTTAGACTTTGATTTATGAAAGAGATTTCTAATGCTTTTTATCCGTAGCTTATTCAATTTCTTTGAGCCAATTCTACCTCATTTAGACAAGACAAAAAATTCTTCAATCAAAGATAAGTTTCGATCAACAAAAGTTTCCTTAGTATTTTCCAATTGAGTGTCTTCACTTGGAGATAAGAAAGTGTTATCAAAGCACACTAGAAGGGAAGAAAACACCTTTGAACTAACACATTGGGAGAATGATTGAAGCTTATCAGGAACTTCTTAAGAAAAGTCAAGAAAATTAAGGCGTCCAAAAGAGCATGGACCACTATCAAGGTCCACAATTAGTTTGATGCTTTAGACTTCTTTTGATTGAATAAGGGGCAACACATTGGGTTGATTAGGCATAGGAATATTAAGCTCTTTTGAAGCATGAGGGTCAAAGACAAATAGAGAACTAGGAGAGCTCAAGGGTTTAATAATACCATTAGAATCATTGGCCATAATAGTTAGGGCAATATTTTAGTTGGTTTTCCCTTCTCATGATTAGTAACAACAACTTGATGTGGATTTAGAAGTGGGTCAAAGATATTTGTTTGTATTGGGCTTTCTTGTGGATCTTGATGCGGCTAAATAAACAGTGGTGCAAACTGATCCTGTGATAGAGCCACATGAGACGGTGAAGGAACCATGTTAGTGTTGACACTGATATCATCTAATTCCTCAGAGAGTGAAGATGAGTTGAAAAAAGAATCATAATCTTCCCATTAAGGCCACCTAGGACAATCTAAAATGCAATCAAGAAAAAAATTCTTGAACATAAATTGAAAACATTTGATTTCCAACTGTTAAATGAACAAGTTCTTTAATTTTCGATTTGCTCTCAATACTAATAAGCATGGTAGCCCTTTCAAAAGATTACATATGTGACATCCCTTCTAGGGTCCACTCAAGGTATTGTTCTATCCAGGTCGGGTCATAGCTCCAGTTCGCTGCAGTGGCCCCTCAGCACCTTGACCTTGCGTTCGATCCCCGCGGGACTCAAACCCCAGACCTTTTGCTTCCCCCGAAGGGAACGCCTTTCACCATTTGAGCTGAAGGGCCGTTGCAGCGGACTGGAGCTATGACCCGACCCGGATAGAACAATACCTTGAGTGGACCCCGAAGGGGATGTCACAGCATACTTATGGTTTCTTCTCTGAAACAAATGAAAGAGCCTTATAAATTGCTCAGATTGATGAATGTTGGCCTTGTCCAAGCATGAATAGGAACACCCAAATAGCAAGCCAGCACCTTCTTTGTTTCATACCAGCATTGGGAGTCCATTCTTAAATATGATCAAACCATTCAAACAACCAATCCCATTTATTTTCTTTAGCATCATTAAAGGATTTAATGTCTGGAAAACAAACAAGAAAATGTTTAATTTAAAGTCATTTAACAAAAATACCCAATTTACCAATTTTTTGAACTTCATTTGCAATATCAATCGGATCTTAGAACTTTTTACATACTTCTATATGCAAACTTCAAGCCAATGTAACAACTCATTATCAACAAAACCAAAACACATTTTCATTGACTCGTTAATTGGCGGAGGAAGTGGGGGAAAAGGAATTTAAGGAGACTTTTTGTTTCCCTTAAGAGTGTCTAAATATGATCTGTATTGCCTCGATCTATTAGGCTACTGATGTGGGTGTTAAGTTGAGACTTGAGGGGGCTAATTAGTGATCACATCTTGGTTTCTAGCTCAATTGTTTCCTGCATCAAAAATTATTCCGAGGAAGATTTTGATGATTTTGGCAGTTAACCAAAGAAAATCTCCTTTTATAATTTCTAGGAGGTTGGTGTTGAACTCGTAGAGTTGGACCTTGATGAGTAACAACATCCACTCTATTTAAATTTTCTATTTTAGCATTGTGATTAGGAAATCTAAGCCTCATTCTTCTATTAAAGAACCAAACACCATCTAGATTTGACGTGGCCCTTTTGGCTTCAACCATGGTTCTGAAACTAATAAAACCAACCAATTATGAGAGATCTCAGGAGAAAGATTGCTGATGTAAATCAAGACCAAATCCAACCTTCTTTCACTGCTAGAAGCTACATTGTCGCCCATAAGACGTGCAAAGCTGATTATCAACAGGTCACTTTAATGTTAATTGGGCTTTCATACTTGTTAATTAAATTATCAATCTGTTTAATTAAACTGAAATTACTAATTAATAGTAACTCACATAATAGAAAATTCTAACATTTTAGCTGCAGTATTATTCTTGGATCTTCTTTGACTTCGGTTCTTAAAGATTTTACTAGGTTCATTATCAAGAGTGAAGTTGAACATCAACGAACAGTTCCTTTATGGATGCTGGTTGATTTTCTATTATTACATGAGGTGCTGACATTTAGTGCAACCGCGCTGCGATGAACAAGTGATACTAGAATTATTGAAATGTGATTTATACAATGAGAATTGAAGATTAATTTATGGTTATTTTGCCTAGAGTTTTTGGAATTTTTTTGTAACTTTTAAATATGTATTCTAAAGAGATGCTGCTGTGTCTCTTCCGGTGTTTGGCCTTTACTTTCACATTTAGACGGTTTTTGTTAATTTGTTTTTGAATTACATAAAACTTTCTTGTGTGTTTTGGTAGATGTGTAAGCCCTTGATTGCTTAATAAAAAAAAATGTACTGGAATGAATTAAACTAGCTAAAAAATAATTAATTAAACTAAATTTTAACCAAATATTTAAAAGAAAATTATAACATAATCCTGGTAAAAAAAAAAAAAAAGAAACTACTAAGTCAAAGTTGATTTGTTTTAAGAGAACGATTGCAATTGATTTTTTTTACTTAAAAACAGAAACACTGTATTTCACTTAAAATCCTTGCTTTCTTGTTTATGGAGTAGATAAGTTAAGGGAGCATGACCAATATTCGGTATATTAGTACTCGATATTTGCCTTCTTTTCCCAGTTATTTGCGATGATTGTTTTCCGGTCCTTTCAAATTCATCACCACCTCCACATTCCAATATCTAGATGAAAATATATATACAAAACAGAAAAAGCTAGGAATCTTTCATGCTTTGGTTTTGGCTTAATGGAAAACGACAAACTGACCGAAACCGAATCTGTGAAAGAAGATAAAGCAACCAAAACTAAAAGCTTACGAGGACGACTAATCAAGCATCTTTCTTCATTCTTATAGAATGGTGGGAAAGTTACGCACCTTTCTCAAAGCCAGAAAAGGCCACGCTATTGGAGTGGACACCGCAGTTGCACATAGCATCATGAACATTTTTTTTCCAAAAGTTAATGAAGCAATCCAAGACTAAAGACACAGTGGAAGTGGAGACGAAACCGACTTCAGTGGGACAAATCAGAATGTCCATATTTGATTCCGAATCAAGTCTCTTTGAAAGGGATGTATCTGCCTAGCTATATATATATATATATATATATATATAGGTTCTCTGGAAAGGAAAACGACTGCAGTGGGACAATTCAGAATGTCCATATTTGATACCGAATCAAGTCTCTTTGAAAGGGCTGTATCTGCCTAGCTATATTTATATATATATATATATATATATATAGGTCCTCTGGAGAAGAAAACGATTGCACTGGGGACAATTCAGAATTAATGTCCATATTTGACACCAAATCAAGTCTCTTTGAAAGGGATGTATCTGCCTAGCTATATATTCCCCTCTCTCTCTCTCTTTTATTTAAGGTTCACATCCAGAATGGAAATAGATTACAGTGCTATTTAATTGTTTCTAATACCATGTCCCAAGTGAAAATCAGCTAGCAATTCCGACAAGTATATTTTTTTTCCTTGGCTTCTCCCTTCAGATCAGCACTCTGTAAGTACTAGTTAAGGACTAACGAGGAGGATAGAAAACAATTAATTTATACTAAATTCCATAGCAGACACAGCAAAACGCCCTTAAGCCGTAGAGACAGAAGCTAAACATTGAGTCCACGCAAGAATATATCAAAAGGACTGACATGTTGGACATCACTTGATCTAAAAATTTAGGTCAAAAGGGTTTCGGATCCTCCATGTATATGTATGTCTCTTTTAACATTCCCCTTCTAATCAACCAATATAGAATACTTATACATACATATAAATCTCAACATTATTCAAGCTTATTCTTTTTACGTATTTGGTATGTATGCAGGATTTATAAGCCACAAAATTAAAATGAAAGAAAATAATTACTACTTATACTTATAATCTTGGGTTACACAATGAAAAGGAACTCTTTTCGAATCCATAAATTTATCACGTTCCATGGGAGACATACTTCCATATACTTCTGCACTTTTGATACATGCATGTACTTATTAAATTTTAGGTTATATGAAATGAAATAATTATCTTTCATCTAATAATACCATGTGTTCCTTCCAAGATTTGAATTTGAGACTTCCAAATTTAATGTTTCAAGTTCTAACAATTGTTATGTCCTTTTGCATATATAAGTTTTCTTGTAAGTTTATTCCAACCAAGTTCAAGGGAAAAATTAATAAAAAGACAGAGAAACATGTCTTGGAAATTTTTTTTCTCCTCTTCTTCCTTTTTTTTTCTAGGCCAAAAAGAGATGTATTAATAAGTAACCAAAAGATTATAGAGTCCTTTCAAACCATTAAGTTAGCAAGATGCATTTGGCAAAAAGCCACAAATATAACACCAAAACAAACAAAGAAACTATCTAAAATATACAAATAAACAATTATACTTATTAAATATACAAAATATATTAAGATGTCTCCGGTTTGAAGATGTATAACATAGATTCCATCTAATGACAATGTTCGTAATTTGGTTGGCTCCACTACATGCCATTGTATAATAGGTAATGGTGCCACAATTTTTTTCTAGCTTGACAAATAGATTCTTGAGAATGAGTTGCTTGCTCAAAAATTTCCTCGCTTCTTCTCACTGGCCATAAACTAGGAATGACGTGTCCTTGATGTATGGAATAATGGTAACTGGACACTTCCTTTCAAGCGTAATCTCTATTCTTAGGAGGCTGAATCCTATAGCAAGATCCTCAGTAAGTTGTTTAATGTCATCCTTGTTGAAGGTAGGGAGGATAAACTCATATGAGAGCATGACTCGAAAGGTATTTGCTCAGTTTAGAAATTTTGCTCATTACTTGATTCTTGTCTGGAGGAGCAAAAGGTTTGGTTCCATTCTTTATGGAAATTATACATTCCTCCCAAGGTTCAATGTTTCTTATGGTTGGCAATCCTTAATTCCATTCCCTCAAAAAGTTTTCTTGCCTCTTATGGGGTTCATTTCTTAGTTGATCAAATGGCATGCTCATGGTGTGGCTTGGTGGAGGAATTGTATTCCCATATTTTGTTGATATGAAACTTCAATTTGAAAGTTTAAGGCATTGTTTTCAACGGTGGGGCATTTGGCCCACGCCTTATTCAATTTCCTCTTTTATTCAAGCATGATCCAATTGTCCATTTTTTAGTGAGGTGTGTAAACGTTGGATGATGGTATGTGGTTATACTTTTTGGTCACTTTGGCCTATGTGTAGTGAGATGATTTTTTCGAACAAATAATAGGAACTAAGTGAAGTTCTTTTTCTTTTTTAAAATGAGGTATTTGCTATGGATACAAGCAAGCGAAGGTGAAAATTTTATTAATGATATAGGTTTGCAGATCGAACCCAATTCTGTTAAGTTTGATTGTAGCCTTATCCTATATCACCTTGGTATCTCATGGTAGCCTTTTTTGTCAAGGGAATTTAAATTCAACATCGATAGCTCCGCTAAAGGCAAACTGGGACCTTCTAATTGTGGTGGTAGCCCCTTTTGTCAAGGGAATTTAAATTCAACCTCAATAGCTCTGCTAAGGGCAAGTTGGGACCTTTTAATTGTGGTGGGATACTAAGAAACTCATATGTGTTGGTCCCAATTAAATGTTTCATAGGGGGTGAATAGCACAATTCGGCTCTTGACAAGATGCGGAACTAATTTAGAGAACAAAGAAAATAAAAACAAAGTAGACAAGGAACAAGAATTTAGAGTGGTTTGGTCCAAGACCTACATCGACTACCTTGATTATCCAACTAAGGATTTTCCAACTAATCCATTAAAAATCGGTGAAATTCATAAGCTTTCACCAAGCTTTATAATGGCTTTTACCAAGCTTAGCCAAAACCTTTACACTAGTTTTTCGTAGGCTCAACTAAAACCCAAACACCTAACTTTTCAAGGCTAAGTTAGAACCTTAACACATTCAAGCAAGCTTAGCTTGAAACAACCTTTAGAGTGACTCTCTCACTCTAAAACAAAAGTGAAGAAAGCAAAAACGTGTACCTAGTGATCACAAAATTGATTTAAATTGTACAAACTAAAGTGCAGCTCTCAATTACAAAGATGAGAGTTGAGTGTAGTGAGAAAATAAAGAGTTTTGCTGGTTTTCTTGCTCTTTTTGGACTTGGAAGTATTGAAATCTACTTTCTAGCAGTTGGAATCCTCTTTTATATTTAGAGCAACAACTCTGATGACAGTTTTGACAGTTTATGGCCATTAAAAATAGTTGGGAGTAGGTTCTAGCCGTTAATCTGTCTTGTAGTGCTTTGGTTCAAATTGTAGACAGAAAACTCTTAGTCGACTAACTTCTTTCTTGGTCGACTAACTTCTTTCTTGTTTCTGGTCGTAGATTCTGGCAATAGCTTTTTAGTCGACTAACTCTTATCTTGGTCAACTAAGTTGGTTTTGTTTCTCAATACTTTTTAGCCCACCATTTCTCCAATTTGAATTTTGACAAATCAACATTCTTCATTAGTCAACTAAAGGGCTTCTTTCTTGTTAACCAACCATGCTCCTAATTCATATCATTTTTTATATATACATTTGAAAGATTGATTTATTATTTGCCTATAGATTTTTGTCTTACACACTTGGGTAGAAATGTTAGGCACACAAGGATGGGAATGTTTTATTATCATCAAAAACTAATGGAGCCAACAATATGGTTTTGTTCTTGGTATATTTTTTAGTGGTCTTGGACGTCAAGACTCTAATTATGTTGAAACTATGGCTATTCTTCGTGCTCTTCACCTCATATTATCTTTCTCCTACAAGGGCTCTAAAATGACTATTGAATCCAATTCCAAGACTTCTCTCTCTTGGGCAATCAATGCTAGTCAAAGGCCCTAGAAATTATGGCTTATCCTAAATGAGATTGATGCTTTTAAACTCTCGATTGATAGAATCTCATTTGCTCATGTGTTTAGAGAAGGTAATTCCTTTGCAGACTCTTTGGCTAAGTATGGGGTTAATAGAATCTCCATGTATTCTACCTTATGGTAACTATTGTTCATTCTCTCTGATTTTCTTATTGCTATCTATTGAGGAAGGCTAAGACCTTGGTATTGGTTTATTTCTTATTTGTGGGTTGTTTCTTCTACTGGTATCTGTTAAAGTTGGTGGCATTTTGATGGATCAAACTACTAGTGTCTATTGATGAATTTTATCCCTGTTTTGTGCTAGATCTAATCTTATGGTGTTGGTGTAATTATTTTTGCTTGATATGCTGTTGTTTTTTCCCCCATTACTACTTCTAATAATTGCCCAGATTTTATGTTTGTTCTTATATTTGACGTTTACTTTTGTCACAACCCAAATTCGAGGGCTATGACCGGTGCACAAGTCGAATAGGTGGAACCTGTAAGACCTAAACAAGCCTCACATAGAATAGGCAAACAAGTAGACATTTCCAATAATTCACAAGGCCTAAATGGCACATTTCATAACATAAATTCAAATACATCTATAACAGAGTACCTTTAATAATTCAATAAATGAAAACACAACCATATTATTTACAAAGCCATAAGTTGGCTATTACCATGGGTTTATGCCCATACAAAATAAACAAAAGTTTACACATCGTAGTGGCAACATACAACTAACACTTGTACTGAAATAAGTGAAGTGGACTCATGGATAAAGATTTCCTCTTGAATGCCAAAGTGTTAATAAACTCGAATAACACTAACCACTCGTTTCCTCTATGGGAATCTCCAAAAGCTATTTATCTGC
This sequence comes from Theobroma grandiflorum, assembly GCA_036013995.1. Taxonomy (NCBI): domain Eukaryota; kingdom Viridiplantae; phylum Streptophyta; class Magnoliopsida; order Malvales; family Malvaceae; genus Theobroma; species Theobroma grandiflorum. The sequence continues at coordinate 10,950,867 of CP142130.1, read as the reverse complement.
GCATGGAAAAAGACATTAGATGAGTTCTCTTTGACTCAGTGAGTAGGAGAAAACCACTATGCATAATAAAAGAAATTTACATAAATCAATTAACTCAAAATATGCAATTTATAAAATGCATATACATAGAAATTTGTCAAAACTCATCGGAGCACACGTCAGCCATTGTTTTACTTAGAACATAAACCTTTTTATTTTTCCTCTGAATTCTTCGAAAAGTCTTTTCAATTTCTGGATCAAATTGAAAAATTAAATAAAAGAAAAGTTTGGATTAAAATTAAGAATGCTTGGTATTGTTATTAACAAGAAAGAACTAAAAGTCAATTCCTCGACAATGGTGCCAAAAACTTATTGTTCAATTTTCTACCCATGTAAGTATATGTATCGCAAAAATAATATAGTGATGAGTAGAGTGTCGATCCCACAGAGAATTAAATTAATTCTTACTATTAAGTACTAAAATTAACATACCCTAATTGTATCTAAACAATTAAAATTAAAATTAAAACTAATAAACTAATAAACTAATAAACTAATAACTAAAACTAATCTAAAATATATCAGCAAAATTATTTTATTAACTTCTAGTGATTACCAGACCTAATATTATGATATCCCTCAATACTTCATCTGAATATTGTCTCTCTCTTAACTCAGTTTAATAGATTAAGTTACTAACCCAGAGTCCTAAATTATTTACAAGTCTCTATCAAGTTTCTTATAAAAATAACTTTCCCAATTAATTTACTATATGTCTATGCAAATTATATCGAAAAAAGATTCATTAAGTTCGTATTCTAATTTAGGTCATGTATGGCTTATAAGTGTATGTTTACCCTATATAAAAATTAAACCACTTAATCAACTAAGTGCATTCGATCGTACACTATTATATTGAAAGTCTACCTAAATCTCTTTCGTCAAGGTTTAACCCAAGTTTCCAATGCAATCTAATTACTGATTAGGCAATTAGAAGCATTAAGAACAAAATAAAATAAACAACTTAAATCCATCAAACATAAGCAAAAGAATGATAAATATATCAGACTACATATTTAGTTTAATCATAATCTTAGATAAACAATTTGGTTCCCCATCAAGTCACACATCATCATTAAGTAAAATTTAAACATTAAAAACAAGACCAAGAGAATAAGAGAATAAAAAAAATAGAAAAACTCAAGAATTGTATTCTTGATATCCAAATCTCTTTAAATCCTTCAAAGTCTTTTTAGCTTCAATGACCTTGTGGCTTGAGTTTCAATTGTCAATCTAATGTTTTGTTTTCTTCCTAAAAGTCCTTCGAAAGGTTATTTTTATAGGACTTTGAAATTACGCCAAGTTGGGTGAAGAAAAAAGTCAATTCCAATTAGGATTTCCTGATCAGACTACATGGGTCATGGCCTACTTTCTCCAAAGTGGTGGCTTGGACCATTTAAATAGCATAAATTGTAATTGTTCTAGGACTATTGCAGTGCTCCAACTTCAACAAGATTTTTGACCACTTTCCAAGCCGAACTTGGCAAAGTGGTCATAAAAGTTATAACTTTTTCTCTTAACTATCCAATGGTCTAGGAGTCATCTCATTTGAAGCTCTGTAGAAAGAGTTATGGTCAAAATACTGAAACATGTGCAATGCAAGTCTACACCTTAAAATTGCCCTCCTTCTTTCATTAAAATTCTTCTTTCATCAAATATCTACAAAAGCATAAATAAATCAACAACAACTTATCTTAATCATATTAACACCAAATTGATCATAAAATTAACTAAGATTAGATTGACTCAACTAAATTAACTAATTTAAAATAGTTAAATAAAATCTACTAAATTTTATGTATTAGTATAAGAACTAAGCTAAATTATTATCAAAATTAAGCCCAAATAACTCTATATCATAGAGTTATCAAACTACAACCAATATTTCATTTTCAAATCGTTTAAAGTAATTTCTAGGTAAAGGGAAACTTAATATTACCTCTATAATTGCTTTCCAAGATCCCAAGTGCCTTAAATGATCTTTAAAATCCAGTGGAAAACTTTGGATTTCCAAAGGGCAAAGTGTTGGGTTTTATTTCTCTTTGTTTCAAATGGGCGGGATGCCCACAACTTATATTCTTTTTTTTTGCATTATTACATGCATCTATCGATAGATGGGTGCATTTATCAATAGATTGCCTCAACTTTTAGCTAATTTTCCTTTCCATCTATTGATAAATAGGTTTGTCTATAGATAAATGGCACAAAGGTTTTCCTTAAAGTGGCTTCTGCCTTTTATCTATCAATAGATTTGGTGATTCTATTGGTAGATAGCATCCATACTATTCCAAATTGGTTTCAAGTTGGTATCTATCGATAGATTTGAAGGATATATCGATAGATGTTCATCCCATTATTTCCATTTACTCTCAGGTTCAAATCTATCTATAGATTTATTCAATTTATCGATATATGTTATTTTAACTTGTTTCCCTTTGTTGTCAAGTTCGTATTTATCAATAGATTTGGTGAATCTATCAATAGATAACCTCTAGAAGGTAAAAGGGTAGCATTTCTAACCTGTTCGTCCCAATGAAGTGCTAAAGGGAGGTGAATAGCCCTTAAAAAGTATTTTGAAGGTAGCTCTTGCTCTTGAAAGTTTTTTTGAATAATTTGAAATGTAAGGTAGAGAGAAGTAGACAAAATACAAATATTTATAGTGGTTCAATCCCTCTTGCCTACATACACTACCTTGATCTCCCAATCAAGGATTTTAAACTTAACTTCACTAAACTAGTGGAATTAATAGCTTCCACCAAGCTTTTATAAGGTGAGCTTCTAATCCAAACTCCAAACCTTTACAAGAATCCCTAAGCCTTATAAGCTTAGTTTACACCTTAGAGTACCTTACACACTCCAAGTAAACAAGAAATGGAGAAAAAAATGAAGTACAATTGATCATCTAGTTGATTGAAGATGTAGAAATTTAGCTTAAACACTTTTACAAAAAATTAAGAGTGAAATACACATGTAAAAAGAAGGCTTTTGATCTTCTAAGCTCAAAATCACTCTTGGTAGCTTCTCTCACCCATTTTTGACTATTTGAACCTCTATTTATACTTGGAGGATAATTTCTAGTCATTAAAAATAGTTTTGGGTTAGAAATAACCATTATTTTGCCTCTTAGTAGCTTGTTTCAATTTGCTGGCAGTGGCTCTTTAACCATTTAAAGGTAAGTGTTAACTGGTTCAAGCTTTTCTGTCTGGCAATCTACTTCACTATGTTAACTGGTTAAAAGTGGCTTTAACCAATTAAAAACATTCTATTTTTAAACTTCTCCAACCAACAGTCTTCCTTTAATTGGTTAGTCCTCCCTTTAACTAATTGAGGCTTTTTTTCTTTCAACTTTAACTAGTTGAAATAAGTGTTAACTGATTAAATTATCTTCAAATTTGAATTCCTTCATTTGGTGCTCTTCAACGATCAACTTCATTTTAAATTTGAATTTTGACACTTTTTAGGTACTTCAAGTTTGACCCTTAATCAATTAACCCCGTTTGGTTAACTAATTAATAGCAATTTGTTTTGCATCAAATACCTTCTTAACTTAAGCCTTGTGTTAATCAGTTAAGACTTTTCTACCTATCCTTAGTGTAGTGCCCAGAATTACCTTAATTGATTAAAGATCTATATTAATCGGTTAAGATTAATTTATCTTCATTAAAGTTTTTTCTTCTTTTCTTATTTAGCCAATTAGCCCATCTTACAAGTAAATAGGCATCTTGGCTTTCTTTCAAACAATAGATTTGTTAAGAAATTTAAGCTTTCTCCTATACACTCGAATAATATAATTAAACACCAATAAATAAGGAATGTTTTATTATCATCAAAAGCATATGGAGTCTACATTCTCCCTTTTTTTTAAGATGACAAAACACTCCTAGATTAAGAGTGCAATATATATGTTCAATATCAATGCTTTAAATCTTTATGCATAATGGGGATTGCTCCCCTTAGTTAATACATCTAGTTTTCTTTAAAGACTGGCAATAAAATATTCACAATATCCATAGTAGCTAAACAAGATATGCAATATCCATAATAGCTAAGCAAGATAAATTCAATATCCATAATAACTAGCACATAATATACAATAAAACCATAACTAAGCATCACGCACATAAATTAAATATAAAGACCTATCAAACTCTATTTAACTTTAGTCTTCTTTCTCTTTTTTTTTTTTGTCATTATTAAAAAGAATTATCAAAACTCCCCCTTTTGAGTGCATCTAGATTTAAAGAAAATTAAGCCTTCAAGTACAATAGTTTTTTTCATCAAACACAATAGCAAACACAATAGTTCTTTGTTCTTTCTCCCTTTTTTTGTCATTATCAAAAGAGAGGTTAAGAGTGAAACAAGATTAATTCAAACATGATGTAAAAGGAGAAAGGATAAAAGAGACAATCACTTTAAGTATAATCTTACTGCTTCTTAGACAAATGATGAAAATATTAAATTTCCAATTATTAAAACACCAATTGTTAAGAGAGAAATCATGAGCCTAGAATAAATGAGTATTTAAGTATATATTCAATATGTTTATATAATACTTCAGTATTTATGAAAATAGATAAGTATGAGCACTTTAATAGGTGTTCAACATATGCATCAAATACTCAAATATGTGCAAAGTAGTTTTTAGGCATGTCTAAGGTATCATTAGTCATCAGGTATCATTTTCAATTATCATCAAGCCTTACTAATAATTAATTATCATCAAGCATTTATTATTACCATCTTTAGCAAGCATTCCAACAAATATTTTCCAAATCATGTATGAAACTATCAATTCAAGGAGAAATTTCACATCGAGAAAATATCATTATTAATGAAGCATTACCAAAGTATTTTACATTTATTGCAATCATGTAAAAGAATATTAAGATCAAGTAAGCATAAACATGATTACAAGAAATAAAATGGTTATCTTCATTAATCATGAACCTAATTTGTTTTATGAAATGCAAGCATGAATATAAATTATATAGACATATACCAATCAAAATATGCAAGAACTAAAATTCAAGGTAAATATTATTTGCATTAATTCATGATTCATGAGTGACATAAATTGTTATAGATTATTGAAAATAAAGCACTCAACTCATCATGTAAAACCCGAATCAATAAAATACTTACCATGTCCTTTCTGTGCTTGACAACATGTTGGCATACTCGAGCATCTCGAAAAATCGTTAAAAGTCGGTATTACCCCTAGAGGTATAGCTAAATAGAATCAAACCTCAAACTAGCTAAAATAGGGATTTTAAAGATGAAATTGAGGATTTCAAAGTCTAGGAATGACTTAAAATAATGATTTGATGTTTGAGGGCTGATTTGGATTCAGTTTGGAATAGTGACTATCTAAGGGTAAAATAGTAATTTTGCCACCCGAGGATAAAATAAGAATTTTTAAAAAGATTTTGACTACATTTGATTAAGATTGATCATTTGGAGTATAATTTGAGGTTAAGAAGTGAACAAAATTGTAATCTCGATATTTCAGAGCATAGGGGCAAAATCATAATTTTACCACCCTGGCGGTAAAATCGTAATTTTACACCACCAGCACTTGTCAAGACCAAGGAATTTATTTATTATTAGTGTGGATAAATATGACATTTGTGTGGTGGAGAAATAAAGAGAAAAGGATAAGAATTTAAAATTTTGAACCAATAAGAACATGACAGTGGCAAGTTCATAATATTTTATTATTAAGCTATAAAAATCAGCCCACACACTCCCCGTTCACTTAAGCTGGTCGGCCAAAGGAAGAAAAGAGAGGAAAAGAATAGAAACAAAAACCCTAGCCAAGAAAACTAAGAAAATTTATTTATTTTTCAAGGATTAAGTGACAAAAAGTAAAATCTTTCAATTTTTGCTTGAGATCTACATTACCCATGCATTTCTTTTCATTTTCTATGGTTGAGAAGCATGTTTTCATAGTGAATTCATGGCTGGCCGAATAGGTATGGTGAGAGAAATGATGTTGGAATTGGTTGATTTTAAGATATGATAGTGTTTTTAGGTGATTAATGATATGTAGCATGAAAACAAGTGAAGAAAATCACATATACCTTGGTACCCTTCAATGGCCGAATGTCCCATGTTGTGTGTGGATGGTGAATTGATTTTGTTTCAAGAGAAATTGGTTAGAAAATGATGATTTATGGTGAGAAAATAAAGTAGAAAAAATTTCAGTGTTAGTGCACCACAATGGTCGAATTTTTGCATGAGGTAATGTGAAGGTTGTCATGCTGAATTTTGTGTCAATTGACTGGTATTTAGTGATTTGATGAATTAGAGTATTGGAAGAGAAATAGAAAAAAATTAATTGGAGTGAAATGGGATGAATTGGCCAATTAATCGGGTAATAAATCGAATTGGGCCAATATCATTTTAATTAGGTGCATAATTGAGTTTACATTGAAAATCGTGTTCAGATAGTTACTCGGGTAGTGTGCATCCCATTGCATGCATATATATCGAGCCTGATTTGGTTTTATAATGGTCTAGCATTAATATGCTAAATGGTGTATTGTGCAATATGGATAGGTGGTGAGCCATTTGGTACTTGTGAGAGACTGTACTAGAGAATCGAAAATAAGAGCGTTTCGAACTCCTAGTATTGTGAGTACCTTACTATCATTTTAATTATCTAGAGTAGTTTTTATCTGATTTGGTGATTTTGTGGAAAAATGATTTTTAAGGGCAAATTGTTTTGTTTTATAAGCAAAGTGTGAATTTATAAAATAAAATGAAATTTTTTTATAAATTGATTTGAAAATTGAATGATTGATTTGAAAATAGAGTAATTGGAGACTGCTTGCTTGTATTACAATTTGATGATTTGCATTGATTAGCTTATGGTAAATATGGCATGAATGGCTGATTTAGAAATTATTTTAAATTATATGAATTGTTTGTTTTACCTTGAGTAGCTAAATTGAAATGTTTAAAAATGTTCCCTTTAGAGGAAATTTTAAAGGGTTTGGGTTCGAAACTTAGCAAGTTAGGTTCTGCGGGACCTGTCCTTGGGTGACATTGTTTTGCAAAGGAGTAAGTCCTTGGGTGACACGTGTTACGCAAAGGAGTAAGTCAGGTGATAAGGACCCAGACCTACCAATAATTGCCATGTCATGCAATTGATATTTTTATTGTTATGGTGGGGTTTATTCTACACTGCAGTGGCGAGTTTCTGTGGACTAGCCTATTTAAAGGGGGCATGGTAAACCCAACTGATTCTTACCTCGATTGAGAGAGGTGCAAAGGGTATCTCCTGGGGTGAGGTTTGAGTTCACTTCACGCCTAACCACCATGTGGAAGTGAGACTCAACCAACGCCAAGGAACGGCTGTGGTTTGAGAAATTATGAAATTTTCACAACCTTGACAAACTCGAGCGGATGCCCCGGTACAAGGTATCCTTGAGTAGAGGTTTTGGCATAAGCTAGGTTTTCAAGGAATTCATAAGCCTTATTAAAAATTTAATGAAACACAATGGTTTACTCGGGCAGGGATGAATCTTCGAGCTATGGAAAACGTATTCTGATGGGATATTTTATTTGTCTCCACTTACTTGACTTTAGATATTTTTGATATGTCTGTTTACTAACTGAAATTTTATAATCTCACCACCCTCATTTCCTCACATTTCAGGCTCAGGATAGACTGTGGATAGTTAATTACGTCGAGAAATAATCTCGGAGTTGCATATTTAGAAAGCAAAGGTATATAGGCTTATACCTTCTTGGTCATTAAGGGGCCCACATGTCATTGTAAATGTAATTGCGTACTCTGTTATCTGTATTACAGTATTTATGAATATATTTTGCTTTATCGCTATGAAAAATTTTTATGGATTCTTCTATAAAAATTATTTTATAAGAAATTAGAATATTTTATTTTATTTTATTATAAAGATTATAATTATTATTTCATTTAAAATGAATGTTTTAGATAGAAAAACACATTTTTGATTTCAAAATATGTGTTTTCCACATACATGCTATGCATTTATCCGAGTTTGAAATTTTTTGATAAAAATGACCAAAATGTCCCTGTGAGTAGAACATTATTTCTCTACCGATTTGAGTTGGAAAAAGTTTAAAATCGCCTAAGATATGATGTTTGGCAATGAATGCTCACAAGGGAGGTAAGAAATCTAATATAAAAGCCTTGCGAAGTTTTGGTCAGTATTTGGGGTATGAATAACTATCGAGACGTCGCGACGGTTGTCACGGGTTTGATGGGAGTTCCGGGTCGTGACACATCAATATGTTCAAAGTGAACATCCAAGCATCAATGAGTACCAATTGTCAAGATTCAAGAAATGAGTATTCAATGAAAGTATATTAGGCATTCACTACTCACTTAAGTTATAAGTCATATTTCATTTGACATTCCAAGTTATTTGTAATAACCTATGAGCTAGAGTGGATGTACACCAAATTTTTAGATCATGTAAACATTTAAGGCTTAGTGAAGACATAACAGTATTCAAATGCATATTCAAAGGATATTTCAACTATGTCAACTATATAAATATTTAAGGATCGAGTGGTCTTCTTGTACACAATTTTGGTTGAGAAATCTATTGACATTGGGTAATTGACCTTTAACAATATTATCATGATAGCTTGTTCACCACGCGATGGACTGTGGTATCCCTCATTGATCACTGCCTTGTGTCGTCAAGTTAGAGTTATTTGGTCACCTGATGAGGAATTGTTACAACCAAAAATTCCATTTGATGATAGAATCATTCACCAGTTTCGAATACGAAAGTAATCTACCATTTACATAAGTTTATTTGCTGCACCTCAACCCCAGCTGTGCAATCAAAATCTTTTAATGTCTCAACAAATGGAATGACTTGAGCGTCACATGGACCATCGGGCAACATGTTTTCAAGCCATTGAAGTGATGATGAGTGTGTATGCAGAGCACGCTAGCATGGACATGGCTACCTTCTCAATGTTGCCAGCTGACCCATCTTGGATAACCGTGAGGATTATGAAGAGGAGGATGATGTGTGATGTCATTTGCATGCATAAGGGAGTATTCTCTTTCTTACTTTTAGGAACATTGCAGACCATGTTCACTTTAAGTTTAGGGGGGGGGCTTTTTATGCTTTCTTTTAGTATATTGCATTTATATTTAATAATAATTAATTTGCATGTTAGGTTATGAGTATGTTGGAGCCTGAAGGTAGAGTAACACACCATGAAATTAATTTACCTATCCAATGATGAAACCTAGTTGTCTTATTATCTTGTAACTTTTAGTAAAACATGAATATAGTTGAAGTAGTTGTCATGACCTAAATCTGGGGGTCCATGACTGGCACAACGAGCTTGGCAAGCAAACTTGCGAGACTCATAGAAGCCTTCATAATTAAGTCTTGATAAACATATATCATAATCATAAGGCCTCATGGCCAACGTTATCTCATATCAACTTAAATATTTAATCATTCAACATTAACCCTTCAACTTGTAATAATGTTCAAGACTTGAACATAACATACACATAGCCATACATTGGCTAATTCACTAAGTCATTAAACATCTCATTACATAACATAAGACAACTTCGTGTCGTCATATTTCCTTTATGACATACTTTATATTCATAATGGAAGCATATATAAACCATGACTTAGACTGTGATGTAGTAGATTCATTGTCAGCGAATAACATACCACTTGCCAAAATCGTGTCTGATGTTGACAACACTTAGTCACCTAATTCTCTGTGTCTATTTATTTGCACAATACAATAGAAATGGGTGAGTGTCACTAGTGCTCAGTGAGTGGGAGCATAAAAAAGTTGTAAATTTGCTAGTGATAACTCTATTATATAGAGTTATTTTGACACATTTTAAGGGTTTAAGTAGTTAGATCTTTGAGATTTTAGATTCGGATCATAGCATTTTAGGTGTTTTTTTAGTTTAAATTTGATTAGATGTTGAGTAGTTAATTTAAGTTATTTTAGTTAAATTTATGTTATTTTATTTTAAATTACTTTACTAGTTGTTATTGCTAATTTCTCTTATTGCTTTTGTAGGAAATTTAATGAAAAAGGCTCATTTGATGAAAATCAGTGCAAGTATGATGATGGCTTCATTCATATATGTTTTGGTATTTTAATCATATCTCCCTCTAAGAAACTCCAAATAATGTGATTCATAGACCACTAGAATTTTAAGAGGAAAGGCTATAACTTTTATGTTTGCCACTTTGCTAGTTCTGATTGGATCATGGTCGAAATATTTGCCTAAGTCAAAGCTCTGCAACATTATGCATGGATTGAACATGATACGGTATTTGGAGCATATCTTTCAATCCATAAGTCCAATTGGCATGATTCTTAAGCCATTAAAAAGTTAAGAACTTTGGATAAACTTTTATGTTTACCATTTTACCCAATTCAGACTAGATCATAATGAAAATCATGCTCAAATTTGATAGACCATCATAGTGATGGGAGAATAAGGCTACAACACTGGTGAAAGAAAGCACACAACATAATTTCTTGAGAGCTTAGTGCTGCAGCACTAGAAGAAGTGCTGCAGAGCTACTGTAGGAAGAATCTAACACTACGGTGCCAAGAAATCAAGGCCACAGGATTAGGTGATTTTCCAAATATAAAAATTTGATGGGATTTTGGAAATTAGGTTACTTGAAGCCTATTTAAGGGACCTTTTTCAGTGGTTTTAAAGGGGGGCAACAAGCAACTATTTTGGAGATTTAAAGGCAAGAACAAAACAAGAAAACAAAAGAATTAGAAGGAGAATCAAGATCACAAAGCTCCAACTATTAGTTTTCTCTCTTTACTTTTGTGATTTTCTTATTTTCTTTGACTTGAATTAATGGCTAATTTTCTTTGGATGAAGTTTTTAGTAGATATTATGAAATAAATTTATTTTTCTAAGATTGTAATTAAACTCACATGTAATCTAAATTTTTAAGCTCTTTCTTGATTATCTTTAATGGGATTTGAATTGTTTATTTCAATTTGTTCTTAATGTTTTTAATTGCTTGATCACCAATTAAATTGATTTACGAATCCAAACGATCTTGGAAAAAAGAGTTTAGTGTAGACTAAAATTAGGATAACATATGATCATATTAATTGATTTGCATATAAGATAGGGATATATCTATAGGCCATATGTAGCTAAATTAGAGCCTGAACTTAATGAGTCTATTTTAATCTCAATTCACATAGGGATACAGTGTTTTGGTTAAAATAGATATTTTTATAAGATGAGTCGAGAGACCTTTATAAATAATTGAGGACTTTAGGTTACAATTTAGCCCATTGTAATGCTAGGCTTGTTTGATTTGATTTTTACTCAAGTTATTATTACTTTGATTTTTCATTTTAGTTTAAATTTCGGTTAATTAGTTTTAGATAATTAATTAATTTTGATTGTTTGGATAAGATTAAATTGTTATGATTTTAGTACTTAGTGAAATTTTAGACCAATTCTCTGTGGGGTTGATACCTTGCTTACTTCTATACTATCTATTCGATACATATACTTGCGTAGTAGAATTTTAACTGACAAGGTTTTGACACCATTGCCAAGGAATTGTTTCCAGAATTTTTACAAATATTAATACCAAGCAATTTAGTCTTACTTCCAATATTATTTTTCCTATTTTAATATTAGTTTCTGTTTGCTTGCAAATATCTTTGGTTATTGTATGCAAAAAAGAAATAACTTGAATCTTGTTCTTTTTGATCTTGAGATAAAAAGAACTTTCAAAAGACGTCGAAGGGAGAATTTGCAAGTTGCAACCTTAAATCAGACATGGCTGAGGATAACAACAACAATGGCAACAATGCCATTAATTTGGTTCTTGAAGAAAATAGAGCACTAAGGGATTATGTTGTTCCTCTTTTGCAAAGTTTACACCAAACCATTAGAAGACCTTCCATTAATACAAATAATTTTGAAATTAAACCAGCTTACATTCAGATGATTCAGTATTCAGTCCAGTTTGGTAGGTTACCCAATGATGATCCTACTTATCATTTGGTGAATTACTTGGAAATTTGTGATACCTTCAAATACAATGGAGTAACTGATGATGTTATTAGAATGAGATTGTTTTCATTTGCATTGAGGGATAAAGCAATGAACTGGCTTAATTCACTGCCTAATGGGTCTATTATTACATGAAAAGACTTGGCTCAAAAGTTTTTAGCAAAATTCTTTCCACCTGCCAGGACTGTAAATAAGAGGAACGATATAACCTCATTCACACAATTTAAAGGTGAATCCTTGTATGAAGCTTAAGAGAGATTTAAAAAACTATTGAGAAGATGCCCACATCATGGAATTCTTGATTGGTTGCAAGTTCAAACATTCTACAATGGGCTAATTGGTTTGATAAAAACCATAATTGATGTTGTTGCTGGTGGGGCAGTAATGGGTAAGAATGTTCCAAATGCTTATAATCTGTTTAATGAGATGGCTTTGAATAATTACCAATGGCTTTTAGAAAGGTCTGGTCTGAGAAAAGTTATGGGCGCGTATGAAATTGATGCACTTAGCACCTTAATTGCTCAAGTAGCTGCACAAGTGGCTGCACTATCTAAGAAGTTTGGCACTCTAGGAGTTCATCTGGTTCAAAATTCATTTGTAGTCTGTGAGATGTGTGGATATCGTCATTCAAGTGATCAATGTCCATACAATTCTGAATCATTCTAATTTGTGGGGAACTTTAACAGACAACATAATAACCCATATTCCAATACATATAATCCTAGTTGGAGATACCACGCTAACTTTGCATGGAACAACAATGCAAGGCCTTCAAATCCAAAACCCATCATGCCTATTGGTTTTCAACAACAAGCTAGACCACCAAATCCTAAAAAGAAGTCCCAAGTGGAAGAACTTCTCTTACAATCTATATCAAAGACTAATGCTATAATTTAAAGAAAGTGAGCCTCCGTGAGAAATCTTAAGACCTAAATGGGATAGCTTGCAAATTTTATCAATAGTAGATCCCAAGGTGCCTTACCAAGAGACACATAAATCAATCCCAAAGGTAGGGAACAATGACAATCAATTACTTTAAGGAGTGGAAAAGAAGTTGAAGGGGTGAATGAAAAAGAAATTGCATCTAAGAATGAACTTGTTGATAAACAAGAAAAAATATGTGAGAAAATAATTGAAGTTGAGCAGAAAGGAAATGAAAAGGCTGAAAATCAAGGAACTTCTCAAGTCATCCATCCTCCACCACCTTTTCCCCAAAGGCTCTAAAAATAAAAGCTTGAAAAGCAATTTCAGAAGTTCATCAATGTCTTCAAGAAATTACACATAAATATTCCTTTTACTGAAGCTTGGGAACAAAGGCCAATCTAGGTCAAGTTCTTGAAGGATATCCTTTCCAAAAAGAGAAAACTAAGTGAGTTTGAAATTATCTCCCTTACAGAGGAAGGTTGTTCAATTCTCCAAAATAAATTGCCACAAAAAATTCAGGTAGTTGCACGATCCCTCGCACTATTGGAAATTTATTTTTTGCAAAATCTTTAAGTGACTTAGGTGCAAGTATCAATTTAATGCCTTGGTTAATTTTTGAGAAACTTGGTTTGGGGGAATGCAATCCCTCTTCTATTACTTTATAACTGGTTGATCACTCTTATGTCTATCCAAGGGGAATTATTGAAGATGTACTTGTCAAGGTAGATAAATTTATTTTTTCAGTCGATTTTATAATTCTTGACATGGAAAAAGATAGGCAAATTCCAATCATCCTTGGGAGGCCATTCTTGGCAATTACTAGAGCCTTGATTAATGTTGAAATAGGTGAGCTCATTTTGAGAGTTCAAGACCAACAAGTAACATTTAATTTTTCAAAGCTTTAAAATTGCTTGTGAAATTTGAACACTGTTTTTTTATGAGTGTGGTAAATGATTTTACAAAACCTGTCTTTTTAGATGAATATCCTAATGATCCTCTTGAAGCATATTAGTGGCTACATCTAATAGGGATGATAATGAATTTATTGAACATTCAAATTTGTTAAATGCTTATTCTAAACTTAGAACTAATCATCAGTTTGAGTTTTTAGATATTTCAGTTTCTTTGATGATTGCTTCAAACTTTCCATTGAAGAACCACCCATCTTGGAACTCAAATCTTTGCCTATATACTTGAGGTATGCTTTTCTTGTAAAATCTTCTACTTTTCTAGTAATTATTCTTACGTCTCTTACTAACATGCAAGAAGAGAAGTTATTGAGGACACTTAAAGAATTCAAGAAAACAATAGGGTGGATCATAGCTGATATTAAGGGAATTAGCCTTTCTATTTGCATGCGTAAAATTTTTCTTGAGGAGAATCACAAAGCCACAATTGAACAGCAAAAACGATTGAATCCCATCATGAAAGAAGTAGTCAAGAAAGAAATCATCAAGTGGTTGGATGCTAGAATAATTTATCGTATTTCTGATAGCTCATGGGTAAATCTAGTTCAATGTGTTCCTAAGAAAATAGGGATGATAGTTGCCACCAATGACAATAATGAGTTCATTCTAACAAGAACTGTGATTATATGGAGAGTTTGAATGGATTGCCCCAAGCTCGTTCATTGATCAAATGTTGGATCGCCTAGCTGGTAAAGAATATTATTAGTTTCTAGATGGTTATTCTAGCTATAACCAAATTGCTATTTGATAACTCTATAATATAGAGTTATTTTAGCTTAATTTTGATAATAATTAAGCTTGGTTCTAGTAGTAATGCATAGAACTTAGTAGGTTTTATTTAATTATTTTAAATTAGTTAATTTATGTGAGTCAATCTAATCTTAGTTAATTTTATGCTGAATTTGGTGTTAATGTGGTTAAGATAGGTTGTTATTGACTTATTTGCGCTTTTATAGGCGTTTGATGAAAGAAAAATTTTAGTGAAAGAATAAAAGCAATTTTGAGGTGCAAATTTACACTGCACATGCTTTAATATTTTAGCCATAACTTTTTTTACAGAGCTCTAAATGAAGCTAATATTAACCATTGGAAAGATGAGAGAAAAATCTACAACTTTCATGTTTACCACTTCACCCAGTTCGGCCTGAAAGGTAGTCAAAACTCATATCAAAGTTGACATACTGTAGTAGTCCTAAAGCAATTATGATTTCTGTTAATTAATTGGGCAAGGTTGCAACCCATATAGTCTAATTGGAATTGACTTCTTACTTTACCCAACTTGGCCTAACTTCAAAGCCTATAAAAATAACATTTCGGAAGACTTTTAAAGGAAAAAAAAACACCAAATTGGTAGTTGAGAGTTAAGCCACAAAGTTATTGAAGCTAAGAAGAATTTGAAGGATTCGAGGGGATTTGGAGATCAAGAATACAATTCTATGGTTTTTATATCTTTTTGTTATTTTCTTATTTTTCTTAGTTTGATTTGAATACTTAAACTTTATTCAATGATGATGTGTGATTTGATGGGGAACTAAATTGTTAATCTAAGATTATGATTGAACTCAATTTGTAGTCTAAATTATTTATCTTTTTTTTACTTATGTTTTATAGATTTAAGTTGTTTATTTTATTCTATTCTTAATGCTTCTAGTTGATAGGCCATCAATTAGATTGAATTGAAAACCTAGGTTAAACCATGACGAAGGAGATTTAGGTAGACGTAGAATAGAATGACGTATGATCGAATACACTTAGTTGATTAGGTGGTTTGATTTGCATATGGGGTAGACATACACCTATTGTCACGACCCGGAACTCTCATCGAGCCCGTGACAACCGCCGCAATGTCTCGATAGACATTCCTACCCCGAATGTCGACTGAAACCTCGTAAGGCTTTAATACCAGTTTTTGCACCTCCCTTGTGAGCAACAGTTGTCAAATCTCATGTTTCGAAGAATTTTAAATTTTTTCCAACTTAAAACAATAGAAAAAAAATTGTCTCATAGGGGTATTTTGGTCATTTTTCTTCGAAAATCTTGAAACCGGCTAAAAATGTAATAGGTGAGTAGAAAACACATATTTCATGATTAAATATAAATTTAGATGTCTAAAACGTCCGTTTAAAGTGAAATTGTGACTTCTTGAATATAATAAAAATATTCAATAAAATAATCCATTTTCTTATAAAATAAATTTTGTAGAAGTATCGGTAAATAATTTTTAGGACATAAAAGCATAATAAATTCAAATATATAGTAGTATGAATAACCAGGGTATGCAATTCAGTATACATTGACTAGTGGGCCCCCGAACTACGAAATTGATCTAACGCTGTGAGTCGGAAAAACCTTTGATTTCCAGGTTGCAACTCCAAAATTTCGTCTCTTGAAGATATCGGCTAACTACTGACTATCCTGAGCTTGAAATGTGAGGAAATGAGGGTGGTGAGATTATAAAATCCTAGTGAGTAAACAGATACCATCTAAAATATCTAAAGTCGAGTAAATGGAGACAAAGAAATCTTCTCATTACAATAGGTTTCATAACATAAAGATTTATCCCAATCCATATAAATAATTGTGTTTTGTCCAAAACAATTAATAAGGCTTATGATTTTCTTTAAAACTTGGCTTATGCTAAAGCCAATACTTGAGGACACTTGATCGTCATCAGAGTCCGATTGAGTTTGCCAAGGTTGTAAAAGTTTCATATATGCTTAAAGCACATTTTTACATTTGGAAATACAACCGTTCTTTAGCGTTGGCTGAGTTCGCCTTCACGTGGTGGTTTGGCTTGAAGTGTACTCTATCAAACCTTAAGACAAACCTTTACGCCTCTACAACTAAGATAAAAGTATATAACGGGGTTTATCGTTCCCTTTCTAAATAGGCTGGCCCACGAAAACCCGTCCACTGCAGTAGTTAATATCCCACCAATTCGATAAAAGTTTCAATAGCATGGCATGGCAATTACATTGCTAACCAATTTATCAGAACAAAGCAAATAGTTCACATTTTTCAATACAATTATCAATTCAACAATTCATGCCATAATATCATAAGCCATTTGGTTCAAATCATAATTTACAATACAGCGTGTGGTCTCCAATTACTCTAATTTCAAATCAACCATCCAATTTTCAATTCAATTTATTTTATAAATTCATATTTTTCTCATAAAACAAACAATTCACCATTTAAAATCATTTTTTCACAAAATCACCAAATTGAGTAAAAATTACTTTAAATAATTAAGACGATTGTAAGTTTACTCATTGTACTAGGAGTTCGAAATATTCTTATTCTCAATTCTCGGGTACAATTTCTTACCCATATCAAATGGCTCACCACCTATCCATAATACATGACATGAAATTCAATAATTTAGGTTAAACCATTATGAACTATTTCAGGCTCTTATCTATATATATGCATGAGATAGGATGTGAAAGGTTCAGAATAATCGCTTAATTACGGTGTCTAACCTAACTTGCCTATACACGGCTTAAATTGCTAAAACCTTCAATTAAACTCCAATTCGATTAATTTCTCTTTCAATACTCCAATTATATCCAAAATACCTCAATGATTATGAATGTAATTTAATTTATTAGTCCTGAACCACAAAACACATATGTCTATACATTAGGTAAAAATTTGAATTTTCATGCTAATTTTTCCCATTTATTTTTTAACATCACCAATCATCAAATTCCATCAAAATACCATAAACTATCACAATTTCCAGCCTCAATATTCTCCCTATGAAATTCGGCTATAAAGGATTTAATGAAGAACAAATCATTTTCTTACTAGATTTTCATGCTACACATTACTGACTAACTAAAAACACTAGATTACATTAAAATCTAACCAAATCAACCATCATTCTCTCTCTCTACATGTTTGGCCCGCATGGGTTCATCATGCAAACTTGAGTTCTAAGCATGGAAAATGAGAGAGAAATCATAGGGAAAGTAGATCACAAGTAAAAATCAAGAAATTTTACCTTTACTTGCTAAATCCTTTGAAATCCCACACTTTTTCTTCAATTTTTTCCTCCTAGGGTTTCTTTTCTTTCTTTCCTTCTTTTGTTCTTACTTGGCCAACCATGATGAAGAGAATGGGATGGTGTGGGCTGATTTTTTAGCAAAATAATAAAATATTCTAAACTTGGCAAGTATCACACTATCATTGGCCCATAATTTAAATAATTACCCTTTAAACCTTATTTCTGCACCACATAAATTGTCATATTTATTGTGAGCCCTCGACCTTTATAGACTAGTAGATAGAATGCTTGCATATTTGGAACACCTCAGAAAAATTTTTAAAGAATCGGTATTGTATCTAGTGGTACAATCAAGTGGATTTAAATCTCAAACTAGTTCTAATAGAGAATCTAAGATGAATTTAAGAATTTTAAAACCCCTAGACTAACTTAAAATGGTGATTCGGGGTTCGAGGTTCGATTTGGAGTCAATTAGGAATATTGACTATGTAGGGGCAAAATGGTCATTTTACCACCCAAGGATAAAATGGAAATCTTTAGAAAAGATTTTGATCACATTTGATCAAGACTAATCATTTGGAGTATAATATGAGGTTTAGCAGTGAAAAAATTTTCATTCTCGGTATTTTTGGAGCATAGTGCGAAACGGTAATTTTACCATCCCAAGCGCAAATTGATAATTTTTCACCCCCAACACTTGTCAAATTTGTGAATTTTATTCATGGTGGAATGGATAAGTGTGGCATAAAGATGTGGTGGAAAACTTAAGTGAAAAGTCAAATATTTAAAGTAAAAAAAGAAAAATGGACTAATAAACATGTGACACATGTCAAGCAAGAATATTTTATTATTTTCTATAAAAATCAGCCCATATTATCCCATTCTTCTTTTCCATATTCGGCCAAGACAAAGGAAAGAAAGGAAAAACAAGAACAAACCCTAGGTGGAGAAAAATCAAAGGGAAAGTGTGAAAATCCAAGGAATCAAGCTAGTTAAGTTGAAATTTCTTTAATTATCCTTGAGATCTTCACTACCCATACATTATTTTCTCATTTCCATGGCTGAATTGCATGTGCTCATAGGGAGTTCATGGCTGGTCGAATGGGTTTAGTGAGAAAAATGATGTTGGAATTGTTTGATTTTGAGTTATATTAGTGTTTAGAGTTAGTTAATCATGTTTGGAAGCAAAACAACAAGAAAAGGATCTATTTTCCCCATGAATCTTCATTGGCCGAATGTCCCATGATGTGTGTGCGTGGTGAATTGATTTGGTTTCAAGAGAAATGGGTTAGAAAATGATGATTTATGGTGAGAAAATTGAATTGGGAAAATTTTAGTGATAATGCACCATTATGGCCAAAATTTCCATGAAAGAATGTGAAGTTGATTAGGCTCAATTTTTGGGTTCTTTGGTTTATGTTGAGTGATTTGAAGTATTAGAAAAAGAATGGAATCATTTGGAGTTAAATTGGACGCGTTGGCCATTTAATCGAGTGATAGGATGAATTAGGTCAACACTGCATTTAGACAATATACGGACAATTTGCATTTCATATTATGCATTAATAGTCTAAAATTAGTTTATTACTATTTAGTACCGATGTGGTGAATTTCTTGATTGTGCAATATGTCTAGGTGGTGAAACTTTTGACAATGATAAGGAAATTGTACCTAAGGATTTGTAGTCGAAGTACCCGAATTCGACTCCCAGAAATTTATGAGTGAATTTGCATTTCAAAATGGTTTTGGGGAATATGAATGTACTTGAATAAAATGCTTGAATGATTTTATTCAACCTTCTTTAAAAAGAACGGGTACCATGGGAACAAGCTTTTAGTGAAATATTATTTTTACTGATGTGAAATTTGATTGTGCTAAATTGTGTACCTTTATGTGATGCTGATATGTATTGTTAAGAAAATTTTGTGAAATTGGTATAATCACGCACGTACGGAGTGGGCAGTGCACATGCTAGTGAAATGACAGTATTGTGTTATAATTAGCACCGTGCATGTGCGGAGTGGGTAGTGCACATGTCGGTTGAATGACAATGTTGTGATAATCATGATCGTGCATGTGCGGAGTGGGAAGTACAATACTGATAATGATATGCGAGTAGTGAGTGCACCAGGGTGAATGAAAATGGCGTGGTGGGTGAAATTGCACGTGATTGTATATGTATATGTGTGTGTGTGTGTGTGTGTGTGTGTGTGTGTGTGTGTGTGTGAATTTAAGAACTCTCTACCTCATTGTAAATTGACTTGAATTGAGGAAAAATGGGGTTTTAATGTTAGCTAGATCAAAAATTGTCTCGTTTCCAACTAGTGCATCATGGTTATCAAATTTTTCCTGGCTATTATTGCTTGTTCCCTTCTAACGTTCGCTCACTGAGTTTCGTACTCACAGTTTCCAAAAATTCATGTTTTCATATTAGGAGACCGTTGGATCCTAAATCGAAAAGTCTCGGTAGTTCGTCTCTTGGGTATGTGTCGGGCATTTAATAGCAACCCTTTTGTTGTAAATTCTCTACTGGAAGTCACGAGTCTTTTGCTCTATAAAAATGTTCATGCAATGTAAATTGCTAAGATACATGTCTTGCACAGTACATGTATATTGTTATCGATAATGCCATCGTAATTTGGCTATGTTCAGACCCAATGAAATGTGTGTGACTGCATTTGTTGATAAAAACATTAAACAAGGTAAATGGATTGGCTTGCTTGGGCTTGGTGAGCTATGCTCATTGGGCCCATGCGCTAGTCATGGCCCGAGAAATTGGGCTGCGACAAACTTTGTATCAGAGCCCTAGGTTGTTAGGTCCTAGGATGTTCTTGTTCGATCCAGTGGAGAGTCAGGTCTTTATGTGGTATTTTTTATTGTGAATTGTGAATCGCGACACATTTCCTAACCAAGGAGCTGCATAAATTTCCTATCTTAGAAACCGCCTTATTTCTTTAATTGTGGTTATAAAATATGTTTAATAGGTGTTTGCTCTTGTCTAGGTAAGAATGTCGCCTAAGACACGAGCCGCCTTAAGATGAATAGGGGAGTAAGATGTCCCCATTGAGATGACTGATAGGCCACGGGTCTCCACCCTCAGGGGGTGAGGTAGATGTGGCAAGGCCACTAGGCCGGTGAGGGCAGATACGCTCGACAGTAAGAAAGATGAGGGATAGCCTTTAGTTAAGGTAGATAGGCCACCAACTGGGGGCAATACTGTCGAGGATTTGGAGGCAGGTTTGCAAGGAGTTACTCGAGTTGTAGAGATGATGGCAGCCCGTGTGGATGATTTTCAAAAAGTAGTAGAGGGGAAACATGTAGCACAAGCATCCCTTAGCTCACAAGGCCAGACCGACCGTCAACCTCCAAAGAGTGAAAAAAGTCAAGTAAAAGTTTCTCTTACTGACTTTCTTAAGCTTAAGCCTCCATCATTTACAGGGTCGGATGCATAAGAGAAACCTCAAGTTTTCTTGGATAAGATGGAAAAGATTTGTAATGCCATGGGGTGTTCTAGCGTTAGATCAGTCGAGTTGGCCACTTTCCAATTAAAGGATGTAGCACAGGAATGATATGACTCTTTACGAAGGGGTAGGCCGACAGATGCTGCACCGTTGACTTGGAACAAAGTTGGTACAGCTTTCTTAGATTGATTTTTATCACATAGTGTATGAAACGCCAAAGCTAAAGAGTTTGAGGCGTTGGTGCAAACTCCGAGTATGATAGTGTCGGAGTATGACATGAAATTCATGCAATTGTCTCGATATGCGTCTTATTTAGTTTCCACCGAGGAGATGAAGGTCCAAAGGTTTGTGGATGGACTGGTGGAACCATTGTTCAAAGCTGTGACTTCTCGAGATTTCAATACTTTCTCGGTGGTAGTAGATTGTGCACAACGAATTAAAATGAGGACTAGTGAAAGTAAGGCCGCAAGAAACAGAGCAAAAAGGGCCAAGACAGAGGGCTATTAAGGTCGTAGAGATTTCGGTAGTGGAACCTCATTTTCTAGCCACCAAGGCCCACAGATGGGATCACGGATACCCTAATAAGGGAGTGATGTGATGAGTGCTAGTATTGGGTCAAGGCAGAAAACTTTTAGTGGAATGAGGCAACAACAAGATTCAAGGCAGAGTAATCAAGCTATTCCTTCCTATGATAATTGTGGAAAATGACACAAAGGACAATGCTATCTCCTTGTAAGGATTTGTTTTAATTGTGGCCAGCCATGACATGTTTGGAGGAATTGCCCAATGGCTCAACAACTGCAAGGTTCTGTTCGCAGTTCTACTCAACCAGTTTTGTCTGCTCCTTCGGCAGCTGTTTCAACTGGCTAAAAGGATAGCGGGACGAGAGATAGGGGTGATGGTGCTTCCTTTCGGGGTAGACCATATAGGTCTGGACGTCAAAGTTCTACAAAGAGGGGCCAAGGAAGAACATATGCCTTAACTCCCTAAAATGCTCAAACGTCCAATGCAGTAGTTTTAGGTACTCTTTGCATTTGTAATATGGATACTGGAGTATTGTTTGATCGTGGATCTACCCATTCTTTTATCTCTCCATGCTTTGCACTTCGATTGGGTAAAAATTGTGTTAGGAGAAAAGAACAATTAGTGGTGTCTACTCCTTTAAAGGAGACATTTATGGCTGAATGGGAATATAAGTCCTGCATAGTCCGAATCAAAGATAATAACACCTTAGTGAATTTAATGGTGTTAGACACCTTAGATTTTGACGTGATATTGGGAATGGACTGGTTGTCACCTTGTCATGCTAGTGTAGATTGTTACCATAAGTTAGTAAGATTTGATTGTCCAGGAGAGCCATCGTTTAGTATTTAAGGGGATAGAAGCAATGTCCCAACCAACTTGATATCAGTCATACCTGCCGAAAGGTTATTACTGTAGGGTTGTGTAGGTTACTTGGCTGTTGTGAAGGATACCTAAGCGAAAGTCGAAGATAAAAGCCACGTGTCAGTAGTGAATGAGTTTATGGATGTATTTCTCGAGGAACTACCAAGTTTACCTCCAGAGAGAGAGATTGAATTCTATATAGATTTGATTCTGGATACTAGACCCATATCCATACCCCCGTATCGGATGGCATCGGTAGAGCTTAAGGAGCTTAAGGATCAATTGGAGGATTTGCTAGATAAAGGTTTCATTCTCCCTAGTGTCTCACCATGGGGAGCACAGTGCTATTCGTAAATAAGAAAGATGGGTCACTTAGATTATGCATTGACTACTAACAACTCAATAAAGTAACGGTGAAGAATAAATACCCCCTCCTAAGAATAGATGATCTGTTTGATCAGTTACAAGGGGCACAATGTTTCTCTAAGATAGATTTGCGATCTGGGTATCATCAATTGAGGATCCGAAATGAGGATGTGCCAAAGATCACATTTCGAACCAGGTATGGGCATTATGAGTTCTTGGTGATGTCGTTTGGGCTTACTAATACCCATGCGGCTTTTATGGACTTGATGAGCCGAGTATTTAAGCCCTACTTTGATAAGTTTATAGTGGTTTTCGTTGATGATATTTTGATCTACTCGAGGAGTCGAGACAAGCATGAACAACATCTTAAGATAGTGCTCCAAATTTTGAAAGAGCATCGATTATATGCCAAGTTCTCCAAATGTGAGTTCTGGCTTGGAAGTGTTGCATTCTTGGGACATGTGGTATCTAAAGATGGGGTACAAGTTAATCCAAAGAAAGTCGAGGAAGTGGAGAAGTGGCCAAGGCCAACATCAGTTACGGAGATTATAAGCTTTTTAGGGTTGGCAAGCTACTATCATCGCTTTGTCAAGGATTTCTCAAGAATAACCGCCCTTCTAACCAAGCTGACACGTAAAGATACGAAATTTGAGTGGCCAAATGCTTGTCAAAATAGCTTTGAAAAGCTTAAGACATGTCTCACCACAGCTTTAGTGTTAAGTCTGCCACAAGGCACATAGGGTTATACATAATTTTGCAATGCATCATTAGTTGGTTTAGGATGTGTGTTAATGCAACACGAGAAGGTGATTGATATGCATCGAGACAACTTAAAAAGCATAAGCAGAATTACCTCGTACACGATTTGGAGATGGCAGCAATTGTGTTTGCCTTAAAAATATGGAGACATTACTTATATGGTGAGACTTGTGAAATATATACAGACCACAAAAGTCTGAAGTATATATTTCAATAGAGGGATCTTAACTTGCAACAACATAGGTGGATGGAGTTGTTAAAAGATTATGATTGCCCTATTCTTTACCATCCCGGTAAGGAAAAGGTAGTGGTTGATGCCTTAAGTTGAAAATCGATAGGGAGCCTAGCACATATCTCTACAGATAGGAGATTTTTTATTAGAGAGATGCATAGCTTGGGACACATGGGTGTGCATTTGGAGGCTTTCAGGGTAGATGCATTGCTAGCACATTTTAGAGTGAGGCCTGTCTTAATGGATCGAATTAAAGAAACACAAAGTAAATATGAATTCGTAACTAAGGTCTTAGAGGATCCCCAGGGGAAAAAAGAAAAAATGTTTATCAAAGGCACCAATGGAGTGTTGAGGTATGGAACTAGGATTTATATGCCGGATAGTGATGGATTGAGGAGAGAGATATTGGAAGAGGCACATGTGGCAACCTATGTGATACATCCAAGAGTTACAAAGATGTATCAAGTTTTAAAGGAGGTGTATTGGTGGGAAGGACTTAAGAAAGATGTGGTTGAGTTTGTCTCCAAATGCCTAGTGTGTCAACAAGTTAAAACAGAGCACCAAAGGCCTACAGGATTACTACAGCCGTTACCAGTGCCCGAATGGAAGTGAGAGCACATTGCAATGGACTTTGTAACAGGCTTACCTCGAACTAATGGAGGTTATGACTAGATCTGGGTCATAGTGGATCGGTTAACGAAATCAACTCATTTCTTCCTAGTTAAAACTACATACGGAGCTGCCCAGTATGCCCAACTGTATGTAGATGAGATAATACGGTTACATGGCATTCCTGTTTCTATAGTATTGGACAAAGGGACACAATTCACTAGTAGATTTTGGAAAAAATTGCAAGAAGCGTTAGGCACTACGTTGGATTTTAGCAAGACTTTTCAACCCCAGACTGATGGACAGTTTGAATGAACAATACAGACTTTAGAAGATATGTTGAAGGCATGTGTAATAGACCTTGGAGTCAAATGGGATCGGTATCTACCCTTAGTGGAGTTTGCTTACAGTAATAGTTTCCAAACTAGTATCCAAATGGCACCATTTGAAACATTATATGGAATAAGGTGCAGGTCACCTATTAGATGGCTAGAGGTGGGGGAAAGGAAACTTTTGGGGGCTGAGTTGGTGCAGGACGCCACTGATAAAATACATATGATTTGCCAAATGATGGTTACAGCATAAAGTAGACAAAAGTCCTATGCTGATAACCGACGGAAGGACTTGGAGTTTCAAGTGGGAGATCATGTATTTTTAAAGGTCTCACCAACCAAAGGGGTAATAAGGTTTGGCAAGAAAGGAAAATTAAGCCCTCGGTATATAAGACGCTTCGAGATCTTAGAAAAGGTCGGAGCAGTGGCATACCGATTGGCATTACCGCCAGACCTTTCGAATATTCACCCTGTGTTCCATGTATCGATGTTTAGGAAGTATAATCCAGATCCTTCTCATGTAATACATTATGAAACCATTCAGTTGCAAGACGATCTGACTTATGAGGAACAACTGATAGCTATTCTTGGTCGACAAGTCAAAAAGCTCCGATCAAAAGAGGTGGCCTCAATAAAAGTGCTGTGGCGGAATCACACTAGTGATGAGGTAACATGGGAAGCTGAGGAGGAGATGCGGACAAAGTATCCACACCTCTTCGATACACAAAGGTAAGCTACCTTACGTTGAATTTAAATTCGGGGATCGAATTTCTATTAGTGGGGGAGAATATGAGGCCTCGACCTTTATAGACCCGTAGATAGAATGCTTGCATATTTGAAACACCCCGAAAAAATTTTAAAAAGATCGGTATTGTACCTAGTGGTACAACTAAGTGGATTTAAACCTCAAACTAGTTCTAATAGAGAATCTAAGATGAATTTAAGAATTTTAAAACCCCTAGAATGACTTAAAATGGTGAATCGGGGTTCGAGGTTCGATTTGGAGTCAATCAGGAATATTGAGTATATAGGGGCAAAATGGTCATTTTGCCACCCAAGGAATGAAAATTTTTAGAAAATATTTTGACCATATTTGATCAAGACTAATTATTTGGAATATAATATGAGGTTTAGTAGTGAAAAAATTTTAATTCTCAGTATTTTTGGAACATAGGGGCAAAACGGTAATTTTATCGCCCCGAGGCCAAATCGGTAATTTTTCACCTCCAACACTTGTCAAATTTGTGGATTTTATTTATGGTGGAATGGATAAGTGTGGCATAAAGATGTGGTGGAAAACTTAAGTGAAAAAGTCAAATATTTAAAGTATAAAAAGAAAAATGGACTAATAAGCATGTGACACGTGTCAAGCTAGAAATTTTGTTATTTTCTATAAAAATCAGCCCATATTTATCCCATTCTTCTTCTCCATATTCAGCCAAGACAAAGGAAAGAAAGAAAGGAAAAACAAGAACAAACCCTAGGTGGAGAAAAATTAAAGGGAAAGTGTGAAAATCCAAAGAATCAAGCTAAGTAAGTTGAAATTTCTTTAATTATCCTTGAGATCTACACTACCCATACATTATTTTCTCATTTCCATGGCTGAATTGCATGTGTTCATAGAGAGTTCATGGCTGATCGAATGGGTTTAGTGAGAGAAATGATGTTGGAATTGTTTGATTTTGAGTTATGTTAGTGTTTAGAGTTAGTTAATCATGTTTGGAAGCAAAACAATAAGAAAAGAATCCATTTTCCCCATGAATCTTCATTGGTCGAATGTCCCATGATGTTTGTGTGTGGTGAATTGATTTGGTTTCAAGAGAAATGAGTTAGAAAATGATGATTTATGGTGAGAAAATTGAATTGGGAAAATTTTAGTGATAATGCACCATTATGGCCGAAATTTCCATGAAGGAATGTGAAGTTGATTAGGTTGAATTTTTGGGTTATTTGGTTTATGTTGAGTGATTTGAAGTATTAGAAAAAGAATGGAGTCACTTGGAGCTAAATTGGACGCATTGGTCATTTAATTGGGTGATAGGTCGAATTAGGTCAACACTACGTTTAGACAATATACGGACAATTTGCATTTCATATTATGCATTAATAGTCTAAAATTAGTTTATTACTATTTAGTACCAATGCGGTGAATTTCTTGATTGTGCAATATGTCTAGGTGGTGAAACCTTTGACAAAGGCAAGGAAATTGTATCCGAGAATTTGTAGTCAGAGTACCCGAATTCGACTCCCGGAAATTTGTGAGTGAATTTGCATTTCAAAATGGTTTTGGGGAATATGAACGTATTTGAATAAAATGCTTGAATGATTTTATTCAACATTCTTTAAAAAGAACGGGTACCATGGGAACAAGCTTTTAGTGAAATATTATTTTTACTGATGTGAAATTTGATTGTGCTAAATTGTGTACCTTTATGTGATGCTGATATGTATTGTTAAGAAAATTTTGTGAAATTGGTATAACCGCGCACGTGCGGAGTGGGCAATGCACATGCTAGTGAAATGACAGTATTGTGTGATAATTACCACCGTGCATGTGCGGAGTGGGCAGTGCACATGTCGCTTGAATAACAATGTTGTGATAATCATAACCGTGCATGTGTGGAGTGGGAAGTACAATGCCGGTAATGATGTATGAGTAGTGAGTGCACCAGGGTGAATGAAAATGGCGTGGTGGGTGAAATTGCACATGATTATTTATGTATATATATATATATGTGAATTCAAGAACTCTCTACCTCATTGTAAATTGACTTGAATTGAGGAAAAATGGGGTTTTAATGTTAGTTAGATAAAAAATTGTCTCGTTCCAACCAGTACATCATGGTTATCAAATTTCCTGGCTATTATTGCTTGTTCCCTTCTAACGTTCGCTCATTGAGTTTCGTACTCACAATTTTCAAAAATTCATGTTTTCAGATCAGAAGACCGTTAGATCCTGAATCGATGAGTCTCGGTAGTTCGTCTCCTAGGTATGTGTCCAGCATTCAATAGCAACCTTTTTGTTGTAAATTCTCCGCTGGAAGTCACGAGTCTTTTGCTCTATAAAAATGTTCTTGCAATGTAAATTGCTTAGATACATGTATTGCACAGTACATGTATATTGTTATCGATAATGCCATCGTAATTTGGCTATGTTCAGACCCGGTGAAATGTGTGTGACTGCATATGTTGATAAAAACATTAAACAAGGTAAATGGATAGGCTTGCTTGGGCTTGGTGAGCTATGCTCATTGGGCCCATGAGCCGGTCATGGCCCGAGAAATTAGACTGTGACATTTATCCACACCAATAATGAGTAAAATCCATAAATTTGACAAATGTTAGGTGGTGAAAATTCCACTTTTACCCCTGAGATGGAAAAAATACTATTTTTCCCTTGTGCTCAGAAAAATACCTAGATTACAATTTTTTTCACTTCTCGACCTCAAATCATATTCTAATAAGTCAAATGTGGTCAAAATCTTTTCAAAAAAATTCCCATTTTGTCATCGGGTGGCAAAATTATCATTTTGTCCCTAGATCTCAAAAATTCCAATTTGACTCCAAATTGGTCCTCGAACTTTGAATTACCATTTTAAGTTATCCCTAGAATTTGAAATTTTCAATTTCATCTTAAAATCCCTATTTTAACTAGTTCGAGGCATAAATCAACTTAGTTGCACCTCTAGGTACCATACTGACTTTTTATCGATTTTTCGAGGCTTTCCAAGTATGTAGGCTTTCTATCACTCATATGTATGACATGGCAAATACTCTGTAAGGTCGGGCTTGACACCTATAAGCCATGCATAGCCAAAATTAGAGCACAAACTTAATGAATATTTCTTCAATAAAATTTGCGTAGACATATAGTAAATTAGTTGGGAGAGGTATTTTTATAAGAAACTTGACAGAGACTTGTAAATAATTTAGGACCTTAGGTTAGCAACTTAATCCCTTAAACTATGTTAAGAGAGAAAGACAATAATCAGATGAAGTATTAAAGGATATCATAATCTTAGGTCTGGTAGTCACTCAAATTTAATAAAGTAAATTTGCATAGATTTTAGATTAGTTTTAGTTTTAGTTATTAGTTTATTAGTTTCAAATCTTTCTTTTAATTGTTTTGAAAAAAATTAAGGTGTGTTAATTTTAGTAGTTAGCAATAAAGATTAATTCAATTTTCTATGGGCTCAACACTCTACTCACCTCTATATTATATTTGTAATACGTACACTTGTATAGGTAGAAAACTGAACAACACTATTGCCTCTAAAGATCAAGAAAAGACTACATTTACACATCCTCATGGCACCTTTGTTTTTAGAAGAATGCCATTTGAATTATGTAATGCACCTGCCACTTTTCAGAGATGCATAATGGCCATATTCACAAACATGGTGGAGTAATGTTTGGAGGTATTTATGGATGACTTTTCAATCTTTGGAAATAATTTTGATGATTGTCTGCTAAATCTTGTTAGGGTATTTAAAAGATGTAAAGAATCAAATTTGGTACTCAACTGGGAGAAATGTCACTTCATGGTGCAAGAAAGTATTGTTCTTGGGCACAAAATCTCTAATAGTGGCATTAAGGTAGATAAAGCAAAAATTGAAACAACTGAGAAGCTACCACTTTCAATAAATGTCAAAGGTATTCAAACTTTTCTTGATCATGCTGGTTTTTATCAAAGATTTACTAAAGACTTTTCAAAAATTTCTAAACCACCTTGCAATTTATTGGAAAAAGATATTCCATGTAACTTTGATAATGATTGCCTTGTTGCTTTTGATGAATTGAAGAAAAGATTAATTTCTACACCTATCATAATTGGTCCCGATTGGACTCTCCCCTTTGAACTAATGTGGGATACAAGTGATTATATGGTGAGAGCTGTTTTGGGATAAAGGAAGTGTAAAATCTTTCATTCCATCTATTATGCTAGCAAGACTTCGAATGAGGCATAAAAAAATTATACCATAATAGAAAAAGAGTTGTTGGCTGTTGTTTTTTCTTTTGATGAATTTTGCTCCTATCTCATGGGGACAAAGGTGATAATGTACACTAATCATTCAGCCATTAAACATTTGATTGCCAAAAAGGATACTAAGCCTGTCACGAACTAAATTCCCATCGAGCCCGTGACAACCACCGCGATGTCCCAATAGACATTCCTACGTCGAATGCCGACCGAAACCTTGCAAGGCTTTTATATCAGTTTTCTCACCTCCCCTGTGAGCAACAGTTGCCGAATATCATGTTTTAAAGGATTATAAGCCATTTCCAAACTAAAACAATCACAAAATAATTTCTGTCTCACTTGGGCATTTTGGTCATTTTTCTCTAAAAATTTCGAAATCAGCTAAAAAGTGGTATATAAGTGAAAAATATATATTCCGTAATCAAAAATTTGTTTTGCCATCTAAAACATTTAGTTTAAGTAAAATTGTAGCTACTAGAATATAATAAAAATATTCAATAAAATATTCCATTTTCTTGTAAAATAATTTTTATAGACCTATCTGTAAATAATTTTTATAGCATAAAAGCAAAATATATTCATACATACAATATTATAGATAGCCAGAGTATGTAATTTAATTTACAATGACATGTGGGCCCACGAATGACAAAAGTAAACTAAGGCTATGAACCTACTGCTTTTGAAGATGCAACTCCAATTGTAGCCCTCGACAAAATCGGCTATCTACAAATTATTCTAAGCCTGAAATGGGTGGAAAGGAGGGTGGTGAGATATATAATCCCAGTGAGCAAACAAATATCATCTAAATAATCTAATGCCAAGTAATAGGAGACAATCAAAATATCCCATCACAATACGCTTTTCATATCTTGAAGATTCATCCCAACCCATGTAAATAATTATATTTCATCCAAATAATCAACATGGCTTATGAATTTCTTAAAAGCTTGGCTCCTGCCAAAATCTCATGCTCGATGATGCCTTACGCAAGGGCATCCAACCGAGTCCGCCAAGGCTGATAAAATGTCATATACACATAAATATATTTTTACGTTAGACCACATAGCAGTTCCTTGGCATTGGTTGAGTCTCACCCTCACGTGGTGGTTCGGCGTGAGGTGCACTCAAATCTCACCTCAGTAGATACCCTACACGCTTCTCCAACCAAGGTAAGCACATAAATGGGTTACCGTGCCCCTCATAAAGGCTAGTCCACTGAACCCGCCACTGCAATGACCACTCTGTAACCCACAAATTCAATAAAAGTAGTGTTATGTCCGGGTCCTTATCACTTGACTTACTCTTCCCGTGCTTAACGGCGGTCTGATAGGTCTCTTACAAGACCTCATCGCCAAGCTTTGAACCCCAGACTCACACAAATACCAATTCAATAGCATGACATGGCAGTTATTTTACTACACAGCCTATCAAGGCAAAACAACAGTTCATATATTTTCAGCACAATTGCCAATCCAACCATTCATGCCCACATTATCATAAGCCATTCAATTCAAATCATAATTTACAACATAGCAAGTGGTCTCCAATTACTCCATTTTCAAAGCCAATATTCAATTTCAAGACAATTTATAAAATCATTTTATTAAAACACATTTTGCTTATAAAACATAAACATTTAACATTTAAACGCATTTTTCATAAAATTCACAAAAACACATTAAAATTTACTTTAGATAATCAAGATGATGATAAGGTTACTCACAATTTCAGGAGTCGATGCACTCCTAGTCTCAGTCTTCGGGTACAATCTCTGTACTTTTACCAGAATGCTCACCACCTAGACATAATGTACAGCAACCAATTTACTATATTTGTGCTAAACCATTATAAAACCAATTCAAGCTTTGTATGAATGTATGAGATAGGATGTGAAATTGTCATAGCCCAATTTATGGGCCATGACCGGTGCATAGGCCCAATGAGCATAGCTCACCAAGCCCAAGCAAGCCTATCCATTTACATTGCTTAACGTTTTTATCAACTAATGCATCCACACACATTTCACTGGGTGTGAACATAGCCAAATCACGATGGCATTATCGATAACAATATACATGTATTGTTCAAGACATGTATCTTAGCAATTTACATTGCGTAAACATATTCACAGAGCAAAAGGACCCGTGACTTCCAACGGAGGACTACAGAAAAAGGGTAGCTATTGAATGCCAAGCACTTACCTAGGAGAAGAACTACGAGGACTCCTCAACTAGGATCTAACAGTCTCCTGATCAAAAAACATGAATTTTTAAAACTGTGAATACGAAACTCAGTGAGCGAACATTAGAAGGGAACAAGCAGTAATAATTACGAAGTTGAGAACCATGATGCACTTATTTGAAAACAAGACAATTTACATCAAGTTAATATTAAAACCCCTTCCACTTAACTCGAAGTTATTTAACATTCAATGATAAAGCAATTATGAAATTACATCAATCATTCTAGCAAAATAGCAAAATCGACAGTTTATCATAAACCGTCACGGAACAAGGGTTTCACTCAACCATACGAGGGTTTCGTGTTAGAACCCTTTTTCCTCAATTTAAAATAATTTGAAATAAAAGAGAATTTCTCAAGATTAACATACCATACAATCACTTTTTTTTCCATCATGCACACTATATTACGCATATATATAAAATCATGTGCAATTACAATACATCGCCAAGTCTTCTCTGTCCTTGGTAGCAAAAAGAGGTACCCATCAGACCACTCGCAAGCGTTACGTATCGTCGTCCCTGCAAGCCCCTGGGCAGAGAGTCATGCTTCACCACAGTTCACGCGTGAGAGTTCCCAAGAATTGTGGGCGTTACATATCATCATCCCCACTTTGCTCAACTCTGGTGCATTCCCTACTCGCACCAAGCAATATGACCATGTGTGCATTCTCTACTCGCACATCCTCTAGTCATTAATACACATTACCTATTCATTCATATCATTATCAACACAACAAATGAGCATGTATTCATTTTCTTTACACAATGTACACACTCGTAACATTAAAATAATTGTCAAAGGCTTGTTCCCGTGACTTATTTTTTTAAATAAGAATTAGATATAAATCATTCAAGCATTTCATCTCAACTCAATTAAAATTCACAAAACAGTTAAAATGCAAGTTCACTCATAAATTTTTCGAGAGTCGAATTCAAGTACTTCGACTACTAATCCTCAAGTACAATTTCTTTGCCCTTATCGGAGGATTCACCGCCTAGACATATTGCACAATCAAACAATTACTACATTTGTGCTAAATCATATTAAAACTAATTTAAATTCTATATGAATTCATGAATTGGGATAAAAATCCTTGGGTAACTATCTAAATACAATATTGACCTAATTTGATTTATTACCCGATTAAATGGCCAATACGTCCAATTCAACTCCAATTAATTCCATTTCTCTTCCAACACTCCAATTCATCAAATACTAGTCAATGAACATGAAATGTGGCAAAATTACCTTCACATTCCATTTTGAAATATTCAGCCATGGTGGACTTACTAACACTAAAATTTTTCAAGCTAAATTTTCACATCACAAATCATTCATTCTCATTCATTTCACTTGAAATAAAATCAATCCACCATCAATACTCCACATGTAAGGTTCGGCCATGAAGGGTGGGTATTGAACATGCAATTTTTCTCACTTATTTTCTTTCTAAACATAACAAACTAACTAAAAACACTAACATATATTGAAATCTAACCAAATTCAAGCACAAAAACCATCCCCCCATGTTCGGCCAGCCATGGTTCTTTCATGCAAACTTTGATTTCAGCCATGGAAATAAGAAAATAAAGCATAAGAAATGTAGATCACAAGCAAAAATCAATAAATTTTACCTTTACTAGCTTGATTGCTTGAAATCCAACAATTCTCCTTTGAATTTCTCCTCCTAGGGTTTTGTTTCTTTCTTGTTTTCCTTTCCTCTTGTTTGGCTGAATATTGGGAGTGAAATGGGGAAAATATGGGCTGATTTTCAAGTTAAATATTAAAGAAATCAAGGCTTGACATTTGTCACACTACCATTGGTCCATTTTTTTAATACTCATCCGTTCAACTTTATTTCACCACCACATAAAATGCCATAATTATCCATACCAATAATGAGTGAAATTCATAAATTTGACAAGTGTTGGGTGGTGAAAATTCTAATTTTGCCCCTAGGGTGGCAAAATGACTATTTTGCCCCTATGCTCCAAAAAACATGCCAAAATTAAGATTTTTCACTTCCAAATCTCAAATCATACTACAAATGGTCAATCTTAATCAAAAATTTCATCCAACGTTTCAATCTTGACCTCGGGTGGCAAAATGACCATTTTGCCCTTATGAAGTAAAAATTTCAATTTGACTCTAAATCGATCCTTGAACTCCGAATCACCATATTGAGTCATTCTAGGGTTTTAAAATTCCAAATTTCATCTTAAAATCTCTACTTGGACTAGTTCGAGGCTTAATTCAACTTAATTGTACCACTTGGTACAATACCGACCTTTGAAAATTTTTTTGAGGTGTTTCAACTATGCAAGCTGTCACGACTCGAAACTCAAATCGTGCCCATGACAACCGTCACGAAGTCCCGATAGACATTCCTACTCCCAATGTTGACTAAAACCTCGCAAGGCTTTCATATCAATTTTCTCTTTCCCTTGTGAATGATAGTTACTAAAATTATGTTTTAAAGTGGTATTGACCATTTTCGATTCAAAAATAGTCAAAAAGAAAATTCTACGACACAAGGGTATTTTCGTCATTTTTCTCTGAAATTTTTGAAACCATCTAAAAATGCAGTCCGTGAGTAAAAACACATATTTCATAATCAAACATAAGTTTTGTTATCTAAAACCTTCATTTGAAATGAAATTTTAGCTATTAGAATATAATAAAAATATTTAATAAAATATTTCATTTTCTTGTAAACCAATTTTTATAGAACAATCCGTAAATAATTTTTGGGATGTAAAAACAAAATAAATTCTTACATACAGTAATAAAGTTAACCAGAGTATGTAGTTAAATTTACAATGACACGTGGGCCGCCGAACGATAAAATCGAACTAAGGTTGTGAGTCAGTAAACCTTTGATTTTCAAGGTTGCAACTCCAAAATTTGTCTCTCAACGATATCGGCTAACTATTGACTATCCAGAGCCTGAAATGTGAGGAAAAGAGGGTGGTGAGATCTTATAATCCCAGTGAGTAAATAGATACCATCTAAACTATCTAAAATCGAGTAAATGGAAACGATTAAAAGATATCATCATTAAATGATTCATAACGTTTCAATTCCTTTCACTAGATAAATTAAATTCATTTTGCTCGAAACATTAACATGGCTTATGTTTTTCCTGAAAACTTGGCTCATGCCAATAATAAAAAAAATCATACTCGGTGACACCTTGATCAGAGGTATCCGACCGAGACTGCCAAGGTTGTTGAAACTTCATAAATGTTCAAAATACAGCCATTCCTTGGCGTTGGCTGGGTTTCCCCCTCACGTGGTGGTTTGGCGTGAGGTCAACTCTATCATACCTCAAGACAACCCTTTACGCCTCTACAACTGAGATAAAGATATATAGTGGGGTTTACCGTGTCCCCTCTAAATAGGCTAGTCCACGGAAACCCATCTATTGCAGTAGATCATATTCCACCAATTCAATAAACGTTTCAATAGCATGACTTGGCAATTTCATTGCTAACCAATTTATCAGGGCAAAGCAGACAGCTCACATTTTTCAATACAATTATCAATTCAGCCAATCATGCCATAATATCATAAGCCATTTGATTCAAATCATAATTTACAAAACAACGTGTGGACTCCAATTACTGTAATTTCAAATCAATCATTTGATTTTCAAATCAATTTATAAAAATTCATTTTATTTTATTAAATCACATTTCTCTCATAAAACAAGCAATTCACCATTTACAAATCATTTTTCCACAAAATCACCAATTTGAGTAAAATCTACTCTAGATAATTAAGGCGATAATAAGTTTACTCACAGTACTAGGAGTTCGAAACACTCATATTCTCGATCCTCAAGCGCAATGTCCTTACTTTTACTAGTATAGTTTGCTCACCACCTATTCATAATGCACAGCAAACAATTCACTGAATTGGTGCTAAATTGATATAAAACCAAATCTGGCTTTATAGTAATATGTACAATGAAATATGAAATGCTTGGGTGACTATCTAGATACGGTATCTTTTCTAAATTCCATTGTATACCTAAATAAATCGGTATTGGCCTCATTTGATTTTTCACCCGATTAAATGGCCAATACATCTGATTTAACTCCAATTAATTCTATTTCTCTTTTAATACTCTAATTCATCAAATAGTAGTCAATTAACATGAAATGTGGCAAAACCACCTTCACATTTCATCATGGGAAATTCGGTCATGGTGGGTGCACTAACACCATGATTTTTCCTACTTAATTTCTATACCATAATTCATCATTTCCTAACCCATTTACTTGAAATAAAAATCAAATTCATCCTCAACATACTACAAGGTAAGTTCAGCCAATGAAGGGTGGTGGGGAAAATGAATTTTTTTTCTTGTTGTTTTGCTTCCAAACATAATAAACTAACTAAGAACACTAACATATCTTAAAATCAAATCAATTCCAAAATCAAATTCTCTCCATACCCGTTCGGCCAGCCATAAACCCATTATGAAAACATGTATTTCAACCATGGAAAATAAGGCGAAATGCATGGGTAATGTAAATTTCAAGTAAAACTTGAAAAATCTTACCTTTTTCCACTTAATCCTTGAAAAATCAATGAATTTTCTTGGTTTTCTTAGCTAGGGTTTTTGTTTTTCCTCTTTTCTTCTCTTTTCTTCCTTTGGTTTCCTTTGGCCAACCAACATAAGTGAATGGGGAGGGTTTATATGCTGATTTCTATAGGAAAAGATTAAATAATCAAGCTTGCCACATGTCATTTGCTTATTAGCCCATAAGTTAAATACTTATCCTTGAAATCTTTTATTCACCACCACATAAAGCACTTTAATTCTCCTCCACATAAATTGTTAATGGATGAATTCTATGAGCATGACAAGTGTTGGTGGTGTAAAATTACCATTTTGCCCCCGAGATAACAAAATTACCATTGTACCCCTATTCTCCGAAAAATATTGAAATTAAAATTTTTCACTTCTCAACCTCAAATCATACTCCAATAAGTCAAATGTGATCAAAATATTTTTTAAAAATTCTCATTTTGTCCTCAGGTGGCAAAATTACCATTTTACCTATTAATCATGAAAATTTCAGTTTCACTCCAAATCAGTCCTCGAGCTCCGTATTATCATTTTAAGTTAATTTTGGACTTTAAAATTCTCAATTTCATCTTAAAATCTTCATTTGAACTTATTTTAGGCTTAAATCAACTTAATTATACCTCTATATACAATATCGATTTTTAATGCTTTTTCGAGGCATTCTAGTATGAAAACATTCCTTCCAGCACATGGATAATATGGCACATATTTTACAAAGCTGGGCTTTACACAAGTATTCTATCTACAAGTCTATAGAGGTAGAGGCCTCACAGAAATACTCAGGTAACTATCTAAATATGGTGTTCTACGTAAATTCAATTATATGCCTAAATAATTCGATATTGGCCTAATTCAATCTATCACCCAATTAATTAACCAATACGTCCAATTTCACTCCAAATAATTCCATTTCTCTTCCAATACTCCAAATCATCAAACACAATTTAAATAGAATGAAATGTGGTAAAATCATCTTCACATTTCCTCTTAGAAATTTTGACCATGTTGAGTGCACTAACACTATGATTTTTTCATGCTTAATTTCTACACCATAAATCATTCATTCCTAACCAAATCACTTGAAATAAAATCAATTACACCATCAATATTCCACATAGAAAATTCATCCAATGATGAATGATTGAAGAACATGTTATTTCCTTACTTGTTTTTTCATACCTAACACCATAAAACAACTAAAAACACCTAAATATCTTGAAATCTAACCAAATAAATCATCAAATTTTCTCTCTCTAAGTTTGGACAGCCATGAATCCTTCATGCAAACTTGTTTCTCAACCACGAAAATTGAAAAATAATGCTTAGGAAAGATAGATCACTAGCTAGAATTAAGAAATTTTACCTTTTATCACTGTTTCCTTAAAATCCAAAGATTTCCCCTTGAAATTTTCACTCTAGGGTTTGTTCTTCCTTTTTCCCTCTTTGTTCTTCACTTGGTCGGCCATATGAGTGAGTGTGGGAGGGTTTAAATTGGCTTTATAAAGGAAAATATTAAACGGACAAAAGTTTGCCATGTGTCACCATTCCATTGGTCTATGTGCAAATACTTAATAATTAAGTAATCTCTCTCCACCACACATAATTATCCATGGTATAAAATCAAATTCATGTGCTAGACATGTGTTGGGTGGTGTAAAATTACAATTTTGCCCTTGGGTGGCAAAATGACTATTTTGCCCCTATGCTCGAAAAAATGCCAGAATTAAAATTCTTCACTTCTTAAACTCAAATTATGTTCTAAATGATCAATCTTGGTCAAAAACTTCTTCCAACATTCAAATCTTAACCTCGAGTGGCAAAATGATCATTTTGCCCCTAGGTCATGAAAATTCCAATTGGACTCCAAATTGATCTTCGAACTCTGAATCACCATGTTAAATCATTCTGGGATTTTAAAATTCTCAATTTCATCTTAAAATCTCTATTTAAACTAGTTCAAGGCTTAATTCAACTTAATTGTACCATTTGGTACATTATCGACTTTTAATGACTTTTTCGAGGCTTTTCAAATATGCAAGCATGTTGTCAAGCACATGGATGACATGGCAAGTATATTTTAGGGCTGGGCTTGACAAAGCCAATATTAATAAAGTAGATTCTTTTGCTACAAGAGTTTGATCTAGAGATTCGTGATAGAAAAAGAACAGAAAATTAAGTAGCAAGCCACTTCTCAAGATTGGAGATTAAAGCTCAAGGTGAAGATTCAACCTGAATCAAGGAGACTTTTCCTGATGAACAAATCTTTCAAGTTGGTAAGAAATCACTTCCTTGGTATGCTGATTTCATGAATTATCTAGTAAGCAATTTTATTCCCCTTGATTAAATTTTCATCCAAAAAATAGATTTTTGCATGACGTTAAATTTTATTTTTGGGATGAGCCTTTTTTATTTAAGAATTGTAAAGACTAATTTTTTAGTAAATGTGTCCTACAAGAAGAAACTCAAAGCATGCTTCACCATTGCCATTCTTCAGATTATGGAGGACATTTTAGAGGGACAAGAACTGCTACTAAAGTCCTCAAATCAGGTTTGTATTGACTTACTTTATTTAAAGATTCTCATAATTTCTTTTGCATTGTGACAGGTGCCAAATAGTGGGTAATATCTCAAGGCAACATGAAATGCCTCTCAACAATATCCTTGAGATAGAAATTTTTTATGTATGGGGTATTGACTTCATGGGTCCATTAATATCTTCATACAACAACAAATACATCTCGCTTGCTATAGATTATGTCTCCAAATAGGTTGAAGCGATAACCTTTCCTCATAATAATTCCAAGGTAGTGATGAATTTCATTAAGAAGAATATCTTTACTAGATTTGGTACTCCAAGGGCAATTATTAGTGATGAGGGGAGTCACTTTTGCAACAAATATTTTGATGCTCTTTTTGAAAAATATGGAGTTAAACACAAGGTTGCAACTACATATCATCCTCAAACTAATGGCTAAGCAGAAGTGTCAAATAGAGAAATTAAACGGATCATGGAGAAAATGGTGTGTCCCACAAGAAAATATTGGGTGAGAAGATTGGATGATGCACTATGGGCATATCGGACTGCTTACAAGACCTCGATTAACATGTCTCCATACAAGTTAGTCTTTGACAAAGCTTGGCACCTATCAATGGAACTTGAGCACTATGCTTATTGGGCCATAAAGAAGTTAAATTTTGATTTATAAGCGGTGGATGGGTGAGCAAAGGTTGTTGCAATAAAATGAACTTGATGAATTTTGCCTTCAAGCTTATGAGAATGCCAAACTTTATAACGAGAAAACAAAGCAATGTCATGATAAGAAGCTAGTGGAACGAAGCTTTGAGCTAAGACACTTGATGTTACTTTATAATTCTAGTTTGAAATTATTTTCAAGGAAGCTCAAATCAAGGTGGTCTGGTCCTTTCACTGTCAATGAGATATTTCCACATGGAGCAATCGAAGTTAAGGGGACAAATGGTCAAAAATTCAAAGTCAATAGACAAAGATTGAAGCATTATTGGGGAGGTGAAATTAATCACTAAAAGTTTGCAATACACTTGTTTGACATGTCCTAGAATACAATAAAAAAAATTTTATCTTCCACAAGCATTAATGCTAATGAAGATAGGGAGGAAATTCGAGCATTTTCAGATTTATCCAATCACTAGGAGAGTATTCTTTACCTTTCTTTCATTTTTTTCTTTAAACATTTGGGACAATGTTTAGTTTTAAATTTAAGAGGGTGTTTTTGTTTGTCCTTGCTTATCTTTGTTTGTTTATTTTTATTATTTTACATGTTTACCTAGTTTTTATTTTCAGCTTTCAAAAAAAATAGAGATAGTTTACAGCTCATCCATGATATTTCCCTATCCTAGGATGATATTTTGATTATCTTATGCTTCTTAGCTTTTGGGAAACATAAAATTATGATTTAATTTTATGTGGCATTCTTGTGTTAGCTTTTATTTTATAATGTGACTTCCAATAATTTGAGCATCATAATTATTTATTGAGAATTTTTATGTGATTTAGAGAAAATTTATATGGTAAAGAGTATAATGAAGTCATGAATTCTAGAATTTGTTTGATTTTCTCTCTATGCGAAATCTTAGATAACTTTTAGAACAAGAAGTGATTTAGGTTTTTTTTGGATCGATTAGGCCTTATTAAGCTACCTCATTATACAGTTATCCTTAGTCATGTTGGTATATGCCCTTGAGCCAATTGGATTGATCAAGAAATATATATTGTCATTTAATGCATACTTAACACATATCTATATGTGATAGAGGTTTTCCTTCATGTTAATGCAATAATAAGGAGCTATTAAGTACTAATTGGATGAAACTCATGGAACATAAAGGCCTTGCAAAAGAATTGTAAAATTGTTACAATTATGAGATCACTATGCATCAAAGCCATGTTCCTAAAATTGTTCCTGGTCATTGTATTGTCAAGACAGGGCATTGACAATGATCAAAGACTGGTACATGTTAAGCCTCTTTACTTGGGAAGTAAGCAATCGATCTTATAGATTGAAGTATGTGGGATACTTGAGGATAA
This sequence comes from Theobroma grandiflorum, assembly GCA_036013995.1. Lineage (NCBI taxonomy): Eukaryota > Viridiplantae > Streptophyta > Magnoliopsida > Malvales > Malvaceae > Theobroma > Theobroma grandiflorum. Next base: position 10,909,332 of record CP142130.1, on the reverse strand, counting down.
CATGTAGGTGTTTGTTAAAGAACGGGTTCACTAAACATGACCCGCTATGAGAACTCCATTTGGTATTTCACTCAAGTGTCTATGGAAAATGTTCTCATGTGATAGTAGTGGAACTAGTCCTCAGACTTTAGACACCAGGTCATCTTGTATGGGGAGTGACATACTTTGATTTCACCCCTGCGGATTTGAAAGCATCTAGATGCCTACACAAGGCGTTTTTGGGTATGCCATGAAGCATGCAAAGGTGAATGAATGGTCAAGAGAGGATTCATCACCCTAAGTGATATAAGGGGATGTATCTCACTTGTTCTCAATTATTGATTAACTTGTATAAAGTCTTTGGCCAAAGCATGATGAATTTGAGGAAAGTTAGTTTTCTAAATTCATAAAGTTAGTCATGAATTATGAGAACTAATATGGAATGTCATAAGTAGACATCGAGCCATGCTTAATGATATATCCGGGATATTTGATGAATGGACCGTATTGCACTGAGAGGCTTATCACTGAAGGGCTTTGTCAAATTCTTTAATTGACTCTCTAACATTTGAGTGGTCATGATGTATTGCTAGATGCCGTTCATGATCTATAAATATAAATTAATTATCAAATTGATATTTGATTATGATTTATATTTATTGCTAACATGTTAGAAGCCTAATGGGTTACACACATTAAGTGACATGATTTGAGATTAAATAAAGATAATTAATTAAGTTGGACTTAATTGAAAGAGACAAAAATAAAGTGAAAATTAATTAAGTTCTCAGAGACTTAATTAAATTAAAATACAACTGTTGTATTTAGGGTTACAACTTAGTTTAGCTATAAAAATATGTTATATTGGCAAATTAAAAATAAGTAGCCTAAAAAAAAATACTTCTCAACCATTTCATAAAACAAGAAAAGAAAAATAATTTTCTTTGTCTGACAAAAAAAAAAGATTCAGCAAGAAGTTTTGGTCCTTTTGTTTTTGAAACAAAACTTGTTAGCACAAGTAAAAATCTTACCTTTGAGAAGGTCCCATTCAGTCACTGTGTAGATTACTGTTAGAGGCCAAACACTTGGGTGGCTGAAGATTTGACAAATCCTAAAGGTGAACAAGCATAGATTTTGATTTAAGTGGCTTTTGAAAACGATATCCAGAGCAAGGTATGTAATTCTTAAACTTATGAGTGTTCATACTTATTTGAAAGTTACATGAAAAACACAAACATTGGTCTTGTAGGATTCGACTGTTTCTCTTATCTAATGCTAGTTTGTTATTCCCATGCGTTATATTTTAATTAATGATTATTTTTCGTGTTTGAGCAAGTCACCCATTTTAAGCCTAAATTTCCATTTCTTTGTATATGTAAACATATTAGCCTTAGCCTTTTTATTTAATTTCAACAATTTGAACCTTTCACCCTTAAATATTTTGATCTTTTTAGGAAGCGTATTAAGCTTAAAGATAAATTAAGGGTGAAAGGTGAAGAGAAAAAAAAAGAAAAAAAAAGTGATGGGTGCTTGAAATTTACGCCATGTTTATAATTGTTAAAAATAAGTTTGGGGTTAAAAAAAAGAGAAATAAAGTGTGTTGTACAAAGGAAACTTACTTTAAGTTTGGGAGTGCTATAGAATTTTATTGAGCTTTTTATAAATCCTAGATTGACTAAGTGTTTAAGGTGAATTTGAGTCTAAAAATATCTTTTATCATACCTTGACCTTAATCTTACATTATAAGCTTAATAAAGACCTATTGATCCTTGAATAAGTGTTATGCTACAATAATGGAGAAGGAGATGAAAAACAAACTTATGGGATCCTAGTACTAACTGATTCTTAGATTTGGCATAAACTAATACGAATTGCATGATATTCTTTATAAGAGAATATTCACACACACGAGAAGTCCATTTGAGGAATAAGTTTTCACTGGAACTAATGCATGACTTTAAGGATTAGTTGTATTTTACCTTAAGCTAGAGTTAGGATAATTTCTGAGGAAAAAATTGAGAAACCATGATTTGGTAATTCTATCTCTCGTTCAAGTATTTTTATGTTCAACTTTCTTTATTTTCTATGTTTTACTCAAGGACTAGCAAAATCTTAAGTTTAGGGGTGTGATAAGTCTATTATATAGAGTCATTTTGACACATTTTGGGGGCTTAAGTAGTTAGATCTTTGAGATTTTATGTTCAAATCATAGTATTTTAGGTGTTTTTCTAGTTTAAGTTTGATTACATGTTGAGTAGTTAATTTAAGTTATTTTAGTCAAATTTTATGTTATTTTGTTTTAAATTACTTTAAGAGTAGTTATTGCTAATATCTCTTATTGCTTTTGTAGGAAATTTGATGAAAAAGGCTCATTTGATGAAAATCAGTCCAAGTATGGTAACAGTTTTATTCATATATTTTGATATTTTAACAACAAATCACTCTACAAAACTCTAAATGAGGTGATTCTTAAACCACTAGAATTCTAAGAGAAGAGGTTACAACTTTTATGTTTACCGTTTTTACTAATTCTGATCAGATCATGGTCAAAATATTTGTCTAAGTCGGAGCTCTACAGCAATATGCATGGACTGAACATGATGTAGTATTTGGAGCATATCTTTCAATCCAGAAGTCCAATTGATGTGATTCTAGAGCTAATGGAAAGTTAAGAGACAAGAATAAAAATTTCATGTTTATACCTTGCCCAGTTCAAACCATATCAGGTGAAAATCATGTTTCAAATTGATACACCGCTGCAATGTTGAGAGAACAAGGCTGCAGCGCTAATGAAAGGAAGCACACAACGTATTTTCCTAAGAGCTCAACGTTGCAGCACTAGAATAAGAGTACCGTAGAGCTACTGTAGCAAGAATCTAGTACCGTGGCTCTCAGAAATCAAGGACACAACACTGGGTGATTTTCAAAAAACAAAAATTTGACGGGATTTTGGAAATTAGGTTACTTAAAGCTTATTTAAGGGACTTTTTGTAGAGACTTTAAAAGAGAGGCAACAAGCAACTACTTTGGAGATTTGGAGCCAAGAACAAACCAAGAAAATAAGACAATTAGAGGGAGAATCAAAATCACAAAGCTCTGACTATTAGTTTTCTCTCTTTGCTTTTGTGTTTTTTATATTTTCTTCGACTTGGATTAATGGCTAATTTTCTTTGGATGAAGTTTTTATTAGATATTATGAGCTAAATTTGTTTTTTTAGGATTGCAATTAAACTCACATGTAATCTAAATTTTTAATATCTTTCTTACTTATCTTTAATGGGATTTGAATTGTTTATTCCAATTTGTTCTTAATGTTTTTAATTGTTTGATCACCAGTTAAATTGATTTAGGAATCTAAACAAACTTGAGAAAGGGAGTTTAGTGTAGGCTAAAATTTGGATAGCATATGATCATATTAATTGATTTGCGTATAGGATAGGAATATACCTATAGGCCATGTGTAGCCATATTAGAGCATGAACTTAATGAGTCTATTTTAATTTCAATTCACATAGGGATATAATGTTTTGGTTAAAATAGATATTTTAATAAGATCAGTTGAAAGACGTAACTCTAAGTTAGCAATTCAATCCATTAGAATAAGTTAAAGAAAAAAGTTAAGATTTAGATGAAGTGTGAAAGATATTGTAATCCTAAACTTGTTTGATTTGATTTTTACTCAAGTTATTAGTACTTTGATTTTTCTTTTTAGTTTAAATTTTGGTTAATTAGATTTAGTTAATTAATTAATTTTATTTGTTTGGATAAGATGAAAATGTTGTAATTTTAGTACTTAATAAAATTTTATATCAATCCTCTGTAAGATTAATACTATGTTTGCTTATACACTACCAATTCAATTCGTATACTTGCATAGTAGAATTTTAATTGACAATAGGGATAGTTACTACACATATCCTCTAATTATGCATGCATCTCATACATCATAATACATATACATATAAGACAAGTCAATCATCACCTATCGAACATAGTCTGTCATATCATGGCAGTTGTATAATGCTGTATATCTCTGGCTATTAACATACTAAGGTGGTATAATCATCCTTACCTTACTCATTCAACATCATTACTAACATAATTGTTTATTAATATAATCTACCGTATAAACCGCCACCATATGGCTGTCTACATACATGGCTTAGTATACATACCTTAAAGTGTTCACCTCGACTCTAAATCATAGCTCCTCAAGCATGCAGTATATCATAATCATATATCAATTACATATGGCTCTTACCTCAAGCCTTTACATTAATCATCAGATCATGACATCACATAACATATTTCCCGTTTCAAAAACCTAAGGCATGCCACTACATAGTCGTCATATCATATAATAAAGTGGTCATCCCTCAGATATCAACAAATCACGCACAATGGCCAGTTGGTAAAGAAACAAATCACGCCCAGTGCCAAAGCAACTAGTAGAATATCAAAGTCATTGTTCGAAGCAATCTCTCCATAGATGACATCACAATCTTCATCTAGGGCAATATCTCAACAGATGGCATCACTTGAAGCATTCTCCGTAAGTGGCATCACAATCATCATTCTAAGTAATCTCCAGACGGCTGGCATCATACACAATAGGCAACAATCACAAGCAAGATTTCAAACACTACCCCTATTTACCACCATCCCTAAGGCACAAACATAGTCATCATCACACTGTAGGTAGGAATCACAAGCAAGACAAAACCACCGTCCCTGCTTACCACCATCCTTGTTGGCAGAATATACATAGTCACAAGGATATGGACACACTCAACCTCATAATACCCATCATCCAAAATTCCTCCATAGACAAAACATGCATAATTAACATCATAACATTGTCCGGAATCATCCACAGATAGCTTATAGTCATCCATTGTGACTTCGATCAATATGCTTATTACCATCTCACTAGCATAGGCATATTCCTTTAAGCATATCATGAAAGTCTCATAACATTCACTACTCTAGGCATAACATTTCTAGAGATGTTGATCATATAGACATTCAACATAGTGTCATCATTTTCATTACATCAAGTCATATTCACATCAAAATCATTAGCCTAGGCATAATCCTTCTAAGCATATCACATCATTCTCACAAATTTTCTAGTCTAGGAATTCTACGTTTAGACATGGTTATAGCTCATACATAGCATACATCATGCATTATCATTATTGAAGCATGTATGCACCTTAGTCATTATTCTCCTATGCATAAAAGTTTTCCATTCACCTTAACAATTCAAGGGTTTTTGTCAACACGGATACTTGTAACTCACTTATGCTTTAGCTTCAATTCATGCAACTTCGTACTTGAGCATCATTCTCATTCTTATGATCATCTAGCATCAACAATACATAAACATTATTATTTATGCCATAACTTTTCATTTTATAACCAAATCCTAGTTTTCATATTATTTTCAACTTTTCCAAAATAGCCAAATCCTTAACATATCAACAAACAGGCTTAAACCATTTAACAATGAGCAAATCCATACCTTAGAAGTTGGATTATGCTATTGTTTATCCCAAATATTCAACCAACTCAAGAGAACAATTTTTCCACTAAAGCTGCATCAATTTGAATCTATGTTATCAACCGTTCAAATTGAAAATCAATCGACCAATGTGCTCAATCTTACCTCTAGAAGCATTTCTCAGCTCCATATTTACTCCAAACAACTCCAACTGTTTCAACAATTCGTTATTAGAAGCTCGGGTTTTGTTTTAAAGAGAGAAAATAGAAATCACCAAATAAACTTTTTGGAGTGAAATGTCTCACTTTTAGCACTTCAAATCCAAGATTTAGCATTAGAGTGTGAAGGTTTTGAAGGGGGTGAAATTTGAGAGAAATCAGATAAGAGAATGAAAAATAGGAGAAAATGAAGGATTTTTTTTATTTTGGGGCTTTTATGTTCAATTTTTGCTGATCTGGGACTTCAGGATCAACTATGGGAGCTTGGTACTCGATCCTACGCTAGATTGTATACCCTTACTCCCACTTCCTACCCTAGGATCGACTACAAGGGGTGCTCAATTATGCACTTAATCTAAGGCTAGTGCACTTTCCTCTCCAACCTTTTTGTCAAGCCCAGCCCTAAACTATCTACCATGTTATACATGTGACTGATAGAGTGATTGTATATTTGAATAGCCGAAAAAGTATTTAAAAGTCGGTATTATAACCAGAAGTACAACTGAGATGATTTAAACCTCGAACAAGTTCAAATAAGGATTGTAAGAGTGAAATTGGAGATTTCACAGTTCAGAGATGACTCAAAATAGTGATTTGGAGTTCGAGGTCCGATTTGGAGTCAATTTGAAATTTTCAAAATTTAAAGGCAAAATGGTCATTTTGCCACTTAAAATTTAAATTTAGTTATTTGATGAAAACTTTGATCAAGATTAATCATTTGAAGCATAATATGATCAATTGAAGTATAATACGAGATATAGCAGTGAAAATTTTAATTCTCGGTATTTTTAGAGCACAAGGGCAAAACGATAATTTTGCCACTAAAGGACAAAACAGAAATTTTTAAAAAATATTTTAGCCTCATTTGATTAAGATTGATCAATTGAAGTGTTATTTGAGGTTAAAATGTGAAAATTTTGAATTTTTACAATTTTTGGAGTATCAGGGGTAAAACAATAATTTTGCATAATTACGAGGGTAAAATTGTAATTTTTGAAAATTTGCTCCACCACGGCATTTGACAACACATGGAATTCAATTAATGTCTTGAATAAGTGAGAAATAATGTGTGGTGAAGAAAGAATGAATAAATTTTAAACAATTACACATGGACCAATAAAATGGTGCCATGTGTCAAGTAAAGAAATAATATTTTAATGGCTTATAAAAAGCCAAATTTCTTCAGCATTCTTACCCATTTGGGTCGACCAGCAAGAGAAGAGAAAGGGGAAAAGAAAACCAAGAAACCCTAGGCTGAATTTCAAGGGGAAAAGTGTGAAAATTCAAGATTTATCAAGCTAAAGGTAAAATTCCTTTAATTTTCTTTGAAATCTACCTTACCCATCCATTTTTCTTCAATTTTTATGCATGAATCTCAAGTGGGCATAACAAACCCATGCTGGCCGAATCTCCATGAAGGGATTTTGAGCAATTATTTTGATAGATTTTAGGTTGATTTTATGTTTTTAGTTAGGTAGAAATGAAATATAGCAAAATCTAGCAAGAAAACCAAATTTCCTACCTTGAACCCATAATGGTCGAATTTTCTAGGGGCTGAATGGCTACTGAAATTGATGCTAAATTGAGGTATTTAAATGGGATTTGATGAATTATGAATATAGAAATTAAATGGGAATTTTTAGTGCAAAGATACAAATTTTACCTAATAGGGGTAAAAGCGTAATTTGTGGTCTAGGACTGATACACTGACCCACATTTATAGTAATTGAGTATTGTGGATATAATTGGACTATTAGAAATTGAAATGGGTCAAATCGGAGTTAAATTGAAGATTTTAGCAATTTAGACAGTGTGTAGGTGAGTCGATCGGACACCGTGATTAAACGACTATCCGAACCATTTTTATTTCATTTCATGCATACATATCGAGCCTGAAATAGCTTATGACTATTAGACACAATTTAATTGGAATTTGTGTCATGGTTATGGCTAGGTGGTGAGCCATTGGATAAGGGTAAAGGACTGTACTCATAGACTGAAAATAAGAGTATTTCTACTCCTAATACTATGAATGGACAATTTATTGTCTTAAATATCTAGAGTAATTATACTTGTTTGATGCTTTATTGAATGGTGAGTTTAAATTATAAAATATTATGTTTTCAAATTAAAATGTCTTTGAATAAAAATGAGATTTATACTGGTTTTGAAATCAAATATTGTTTTGGTAAAATTGAGTATATGGACACTATGTTGAATTTATGATTTCGTATGTTATTGAAATTGTGGCTTATGACACTATGTTAGCATGATGACTAAATTTTTGGGGTTGGTATGAAATATATGAACAGTTATGGTTTGGTCTCGGTAGACTGGATAAAATTTTATTCGCCATATTATGCTACTGAAAATTTTATAGGTCTGGTGGCATATTAAACGATCACTGCAGTGATTGGGGTTTCCATGGATTGCTTATGAGAGGGGCACGGTAACCCAATTATATACTTACTTCCAGGGGGAGATGTTGGGTGAAGTATCTCTTGAGGTCAAATTTTAGTGCACCTCACGTTTGGACCACCACGTGAGAGTGAGACTCAACCAACACCAAGGAACGGCTGTGTGTCAGAGGTTAAAACATGGTTATGGGTATGGGACATTTAACAGCCTTGGCGGTCTCAATGGGATACCTTCACGAAGGTACCCGCGAGAATGATTCTGGCATGGGCCAAGTTTAAAAAATTCATAAGTCGGGAAGTTTTGATGAAAAGAAATTGTTCGGTATGGATTGAAACAAATTTTGAGTTATGAATATTATTGTGATATAACATTTTTATATTGTCTCCATCTACTCAGCTTTAAATGCTTTTGATGGTAATTGTTTACTCATTGGGATTATGTAATCTCACCCTTCTTCCTATCCATTTTTCAGGCTCAAGACAGTTTGTTGATAGTCTATTAAGACGAGAATTAATCTTGGAGTTGCATCCTAGAAAGTAAGAGCTTATAGTCCTATGTCTCCATAGTCAATTAGGGGCCCACGTGTCACTGTAAAGGAAACTTCATACTCTAGTTATCTATAGCATTGTATGAAAGAATTTATTTTGCTTTTACACTGTAAAAATGATTTACGGATATTTCTATAAATATTGTTTTATAAGAAAAAGAAATATTTTATTAAATATTTTTATTTTAATCAACTAGTTATAATTTCTGCTAAAATGATAGTTTTAGACATTTAAAATTATTTTCGATTACGAAATATGTGTTTTCCACTAACGTACTACATTTTGGTCAAGTTTGAAATTTTTGAGAAAAAAAAAATTTTTTTTTACCAAAATACCCCTGTGAGGCTAAATTATTTTTCCACTGTTTCGAGTAGGAAGAAGTTTAAAATCCTTTGCAAAAGGACGTTTGGCGACAATTGCTCACAGAGGAGGTAAGAAAACTGATACAAAAGCCTTGCGAGGTTTCGGTCGGTGTTCGGGGTATGAATACCTATCGAGATGTCGCGGCAATTGTCACAGGCTCGAAGGGAGTACCGGGTCGTGACACTTTTACTTTGCAAATTCTATCCCTCATGCACTAGGATCGACTTTTGAGGTCTTAACTCATTATAAATCTTCATCACAACCTCCAATCACTCATATTTCACTTAAATCAACACACAAGTCCATCATACACACCAATCTATCATTGATGCTCTATGTCACATAGTATATTAATTAACATAGTATAATTTACATACATATCTACTTAATTTAGTGCCAAACATATGCACTTTATCATTCATGTGCCAAGCTTATGCACAACATCATTTTAGCTTTTACATACTCGTACATTTCATGACTATCTCTCTATAGACGTAGGCATTCCTTGAATTCATAAACATACACATCAAGGTCACATCAACCCATAAGCTATTCTAGCATTATACATGGTTAACATTAACAATAAAAAAAATTCAGAGTGTTACAATAGTATATCAAATTCTGATGTATATCATTATTATAAGATAAAAATTCTACATTTAATCACCTTTTCTCTTATATTGAGTCATTGTGTACTTTTAAAGAACAATTATTTGAATGCAAGTTTTTAGACTATGTTTAGAGTTTTGAAATTTGTTTGATCCTTTCTTGAGGTGAAATCCTAGGATACACTTAGTTAGGGAAGTGACTTAGGCCACTTTTGGATCAATTGAGCCTTTCGAGCTAACCCAATCAAATTTTATTCCTCATACACCTTTTTGAGCCAAAAATTTTCCCTTTTTCTTTGTCAATCATAAATAAGTTAGCTTAGCTTCTAAATAATTTTCCAGCTCTACGTCCTTCATTTTTAAGCAAGTACATTGTTTTAAGAACTATATGTTGAATTAATCAATAAAAAAATAAAAAAAATAAAAATTTGAAATTCAATGCAAGGCATTCATTCCATCATCATTGAAAGAAACAAGTTTGGGGTATTGGGAAATAAAAAAGAGTATAAAAAATGCTTGATGAATGAAAAGTGAAGGGTAAAAAAAATGTTTGATGAATGAAAAGTGAAAGGAAAGAAAAAGGTATACTTGGTGAAAAGAAGTAAGGCTATATGTGTCTTGCAATAATTATATGCTTAGAATAATTTGAGCCTTACTATATCCTATATCCTACCTTACCCTAGCTATATATTACAAGCTTAATAAAGTCCTAACGATCCATAGCTAAGTGTTAGCCTAAATTAGTGGAGAGATAAGTGAAAAGCAAACTTATGAAATTCTGAGCTAGTTTGAAATCTGTATAAGCGTAGTCTTATCTGAAGTACATGATACTCTTTGTAAGAGATTTCACACACACACGAAAACTTCATCGAAAAATAAGATTGCATTGGAATGAAATGTAAACTTAAATAAGATTTATGTTTTGCTAAGAGTTGGGAAAACAAGACAATTTATGAGGAAATTAAAGGTGATTAATGGATTGATGCAGTCTCCTTACTTGATGTTTTCAACTGTGCCATCTTAGTTTTAATTTTCATTTTGCTCAAGAACTAGCAAAATATTAAGTTTGGAGATGTGATAACTTTATTATATAGAGTAATTTAGCGATATTTTGGGATGTTACTTTAGCTGGGTCCTTGTGTTTTAAGTAGATTTTAAACTGTTTTTATGTTTTTAATTAATTAGTTTAAAGCATTTTAACTTAGTTCAATTCAAGTAATACTAGTTTATTTTCATGTTGAAAGTCTTATTTTAGTCCAATACTAATTGAGTCCTTGTGTTTGTAGGTTTTCAAATGTATAAAGTAAAAGGGTGATGAACTATGAAATGGAAACTAAGTACAAATTTTCACAGACCATGTTGCAATAATTTGGATATAACTCTAGATATAAAGATTCAATCAATGTGATTCTTAGACCATTGAAAAACTTAGAGGCAGACCTAGAACATTCATATTTACAATTTTGCCTAGATCAGCCTTGAGGTAGGAGAAAATCTCGTTGAAAGCTGAGGTACTACAATAATTTGCACTAAGGTAGCAAAAGGAGCAACGTCGCGGCCTTGAAAGACTCAAGGCTACATAGTGTCCAAGGGAGAAGCACTACTCCCATACTAAATCTTGAGAGCTCAATGCCATGGCACCAGATGGAAGACTGAAAAAAAACTACTTAAGTGTAAGGCGTCGCAATGCCCAAGGATGAAAGCTACAGTGCCTTGACGTGTTTCAATAAAATTCAACTATTTGGGATTTCGTTTTTAGGGCTTTTTGGTGACTATAAATAGGTGAATTTTAGAAGTTGAAGAAGTGTCTCAGAAGGAAACAAATGACGATTAGAGAGAAAAGAATTAGGTTTTACAAAAGAAGGAAACGAGAAGAAAATGAAGAGGATTGAAGATTGAGATAATCTACAACCTAGTTTTTCATTTCTCTCTTAACTTTTGCTGTAAAAATGATTTGTTCTCTTGAAATTGTGATTTATTTTTTTGAAAAAATGATGATGAACTAAATTACCTCTCTAAGATTATGGTTTATTTTAGTATTTAGTTTAAATATATGATTTTTCTTTGCTTAGCATTAATGGGTATTGTATGGTTAATTCAAATCCATGATTAATGCTTTTCTATGCTTGATCACCAGTTGAAATGACTAAAGTCTCCAAATGCAACTCGATAGAGGGAGTTTAAAATAGACCATTGATTTGAATAGCCTATGTTCAATTCACTTAAAGGGTAGGTGATGATTCGTATTTAGGATAGACATATACATAAATACTTTGCATAGCCAATTTAGAACATAAACTTAATGAGCTTTTCTTAATTAATATGTATAGACATATGGGATTAATTTTGAAAAATATGTGTGCAAGAATCTCGATAGAGACTTGTACATAAAATCATATTCTAGGTTAGCCATTCACCCCAATAATCTAAGTTTAAAGGAAAAGATTAGGTTTAAATGAAATATTGAAAGACAACATGATCCTAGGTCTTTGCAAGAATAGTTTCTTTAGTAAAAATTACATTCATATCTTTACTTCAGTTTATGTGGTAAATTCTTTTTTAATTGAGTGTTAGAAATCTAGTGCTCGAATAAGAAAAATTTTGTTCCAAGTTTAATACTTGATAAAAGTTTAAGAGCAAATCTCTATGGGAAATGATACTTGACTGATACATATGCTTGTGTGTGCAAAATTGACAACATTAACCGATTAAATTATCTTCAATTTTGAATTCTTTCATTAGGTGCTCTTCAACGATCAATTTTATTTTAAATTTTAATTTTGGTGCTTTTTAGGTACTTCAAGTTTGACCATTAATCGATTAACCACTTTGGTTAACCGATTAATAACCTTTTGTTTTGCATCAAGTAACCTCTTAACTAATTAAGCCTTGTGTTAATCAATTAAGACCTTTCTGCCTATCATTAATGTAGCGCCCAAAATTACTATAACTGATTAAGGATCTGTATTAATTGGTTAAGACTAATCCATTTTCATTAAAGCTTTTTCTTTTTTGCTTGTTTAACCAATTAACCCACCTTGACTTGCTTTCAAACAATATATATGTTAAGAAATTTAAACTTTGTCTTACACACTCAAATAATATTATTAGACACCAATAACTAAGGAATAATATTTTATCATCAAAAACATATAGAGTCAACACAACCTTCTAACTCTATCTTTGAGCTTCCTAACTCATGTTAAACTTATCAAACATCAACAATCTAGAAAACATACTTCATATTGCTAACATATAACCCCAAGCACATCATTTAAAATCTTTAAACACATATTCATCAATGTTCCAGTCATATCTCGAATCACATGTTAGCTCATCAAATATCTTAACATAAACCGTAAACATCATTTATCAAAGTTAGAGGCGTTACATCATCCCTGCTTTATAAAAATTTGATCCCTTAATTTAACTCAAGTGTATGCACCAAGATTGTACCATAATTTTCAAAAGGATCAAAATATTTTGACTGCATTTCTTTTTCTAATTCCCATGGTGCTTCCTCAAACAAGTAGGTGTTGACTCTAGTAGTTTTTGATGATGATAAAGCATTCCCACTCATTTGTGCCTAATATTCCTACTTGAGTGTGTAGGACAAGAATTGCATGCAAATAATAATTAAATCTTTCAAGGGGTCACATCAAAAGTCTTATGAACAAGGAGCCACAATTGATCAACAAAATAGAAGTCTCTTAGTCAAATATTAAAGGGTATTAGTCAGCTAAAATTCAAAATTGAAAGTTGGCGGGTTCAAGAATATTTGAGAAACAAAAGTAACTTAGTCGACCAAGAAATGAGTTAGTCGACTAAAAGCCTACTACTAGAGATCTGGACTTCAAGACAGAACCAACTTAGTGGATCAAGAAGTAAGTTAGTCAACTAAGCGCTCATTGCCAGAAACTACGATCGAGAGACAGAGATGACTTAGTCGACTAAGACATATGTTAGTCGACTAAGAGCATTCTGTTTGAAAATTGGAACTGAGCACTAGAAGACAGATTAACGATCAAATTTGGTACTAAATTGTTCTCAACGGTCAGAAACTACCCAACACTCATCAAATCTGATTTCTCAAGTATAAAAAGGACTTCCAACGGCTAGAAAATTATTATTGAAGGCTTCCAAGTGAAAGAGAGCTCCAAAAATAGCAAAAATCCTCTACACCTTTATTGCACTTCACTCTTATCATTTAATTTGTGATAAGCACTTCACTTTGTACCACTTAGATCAACTTGGTGATCATAGGTACTTTCTTATTTCTTTTCTTCTTGTATACTTAAAGTGAGGGAGTCACTCTAAAGGGTTGTTCAAGCTTGGATAGCTTGATTGTATGTATAGATTCTAACTTAGCCTGTAAAAGTTAGATGTTGGATTTTGATTCATCTTGTGAAAAACCATTGTAATGGTTTTGGCTAAGCCTGCTAAAAGCCATTGTAAAGCTTGGTGAAAACTTGTGAATTTCACCGTTCTTAGTGGATTAGGTTGGAAAATCCTTGGTTAAACAATCAAAGTAGTGGATATAGGTCTTGGACCGAACCACTCTAAATTACTGCGCATTGTCTACTCTGTTTTTATTCTCATTGCCTTTTAACTTATTCCCTTATCTAGCTAAAAGCCAAAAAGTGCTATTCACCCCCCTGTAGCACATTTATTTGGGACCTACAGTGGGCTTTACCATAACACTTTTACTAAAGTAATATCCTTGGAGCAATGCCATTTTACTTAACAAACTAATATGGTCAATGGCTGCTCCTTATACGTAAGTCTACCTTGAAACTAAATCTCATCATACTAAATCACATGCAAAGGATCGGGAACATATTTCCTAAGCAAGGATGCATGAAAAATCGAATGTACATTGGACATATTCGACGATAATGCCAATTGATATGCAACTACACCTATATGCTCTAGAACCTCAAATGGTCAAATATATCTCAAACTCAATTTCCCTCTCTTGTCAAACCTTTTAACTTCTTTAGTTGGCAAAACTTTTAAGAACACGTAGTCTCCAATCTCAAACTCTAAAGGCTTTCACCTAGTATCGACGTATGATTTTTGTCGACTCTAAGTTGACAACATCTTTTCTTGGATTATACGGACACCATCTATAGCTATTTTGACCATCTCTAGCCCTAAAAGTTTTCTTTCTCTAACCTTAAGTCAACCAATGGGCGATCTACACTTTCTTGGATTATACGGTGCCATACCAATGGTAACTTAATAACTATTATTATATGGAAACTTGGCCAAGGGAAAATAAAGATTCCATGAGTCTCCAAAGTCTAGTACAATTGCCCTTAACATATCTTCATGCATTTGTATCATGAACTAGAATTAGCCATCAATCTACAAATAATAGGCTATAATAAAATCAAGCCTTGTACCTAATGCTTCTGCAACTTCTTCCAAAACCAATCGATAAATTGTTGTCCCCTAGCGATCACTATGGTTATTGGAACACCATGTAGCCTTACAATCTCTATAATATAGATTCAGACATATATAGCCACTCCAAAAGTTGTCTTGACTGATAAAAAATGTGTTGATTTCATTAGCCGATCTATTATCACCCAAATGGCATTATAAACTCCTCTAGCTCGAGGCAATCTCATCATAAAATCCATCACTACATGTTCTCACTTTCACTCGAGAACTGATAATGGTTATAGCAGCCCTAAAGGTTTATGATACTCAGCTTTTACTTGCTGACAGACCAAGCATCTAGAGACATTTTCCACTACATCTTTCTTTAACCCTTTCCACTAATATATGATTTCAAGTCATGATACATTTTAGTCACTAGGGTGTATGGCTTTGGCAAGAAAATTGTAAAGTTGTTACAATTATGAGATCTTTATGCATTAAAGTCATATTTCTAAAATAGTTCCCGGTCATTGTATTGTTAAGACAAAGTATTGACAATTCTCAAAGATTGGTACATATTAAGCCTCTTTACTTAGGAAGTAAGCAATTGATCTCATTGATTGAAGTATATGAGATACTAGAGGATAACATGCGGGTACTTGTTAAAGAACACGTTCACTAAACATAACTTGCTATGAGAACTCCATTTGGTATTTCACTCAAGTGTTTATAGAATATGTTCTCATATAATAGTTGTGCAATTAGTCCTTGAACTTGAAACATTAGGTCATCTTGTATGGGGAATGTGTCACGACCCATTTCCTGGGCCATGACCGGTGCAAGAACCCAATAAGCATAGCTCACTAAGCTCAAGCAAACCTATTTTCATTTATTTTACTTCACGTATGATCATGTGAGGCATCCACACGTAATGCACCCAGTGCACACAAAGCCAATTCCCAATGGCATTATAGATAAAATATGTACATACATACCAGTCAAACATAAACTTTGACAATGTACATTACATGTACCTAACCACAATACAAAAGGCCCATGACTTCCAGCGGAGAAATTACAAGAAAAACGGAGAAACTATTGAATGCCGGACACCTACTAAGAGATGAACTACAATGATCCTACGATCTAGGAATCTACAATCTTCTGATATCTAAGTATCACATCCCTTAAACCATCCAAATCCAGCACATAAACTCTGGATCAATATCTAAGTAAACCATCAGTCCATAAATAAGGTCCTGAGCTTTATCTTCGCTTATATCTCTAAAAACTTTCATCACAAATTCATCCCAATTCTAAGTTATCCATTATCATTTGTCGAACTCTAAAGTGAGCTAATAAGGCATATAAATTTTTAACCTCTATATAAACTCCCAGACTAATGAGATTTTATAGACTTTACACCAAATATCATCTTTTTACTCTAACATGAGCTAAACTCCCTATCGATTTCCTACTCAAGGCATCCACTATAACATTCATCTTGCCAGATGGTAGAGTATGGTGCAGTCATAGTCTTTCAACAACTCTAACCCCTTAAGCTATCTCAAATTCAAATCTCTCTACTGTAATATATACTTTAAACTCTTACTATCAATATATATTTTGTAGGCCTCATCATATAAATAATGTCGCCATATTTTTAGAGTGAACACGATCACTGCCATTTTTAAATCATGCGCAGGGTAGTTCTACTTATGTCTCTTAAGTTGTCGAGAGGCATAGGCTATCACTCATTCGTGTTGCATTAATACATAGCCCAAACCAATCCGTGATGCATCTTAATACATGGCATAGCCTCCAAATCCATACAGTAGGCTCAACATGGGTGTAAATGTGAGACAGGCCTTAAGTCTCGCAAAACTTGCCTCTCAAGCATCAAACCAATCAAATTTAATCCCTTTTTGAGTTAATCTAGTCAAAAGAGATGCTATCTTGGATGCAGTGCCTGTAGTAACTAGCTAGTCCAAAAAACTCTAGATTTCTATTATAGTCATTGAACTTGGCTTGTTCTCTACGGCCTCTATCTTACTCAAGTTCACTTGTTACCTTTGCTCAGACACAACATGTCCCAAGAAACTAACTTTATTCAACTAGAATTCGCACTTTGCTAACTTAGCACATAGTTGATGCTTTCTAAAGGTTTAAAGCATAATTCTCAAGTGTTGCACGTGCTCCTTTGGGCTCCATGAATACACAAAGATGTCGTTATAAATACGACCACAAACCTCTCCAAATACGCATAAAAAACTTTATTCATCAAATCCATGAATGTCGTGGGCACATAATGAGTCCAAATGACATCACTAGGAACTCATAATGCTCATATTGGGTGCAAAATGCTATGTTGGGTACATCACTCTCCTAAATTTTTAATTGATGGTACCCCGAGCATAAATCAATCTTTGAAAAGCACATGACACCCTATAGCTAATCAAATAAATAATCTATCTTTGAAAGTGAATATTTATTCTTTATAGTGACTTTCTTAAGTTATCAGTAGTCAATACACAATTTAAGGCTACCATTCTTCTTTTTCATGAATAGCATTGGAGCTCCCCAAGATGAATCACTGAGGCGAATAAGGCCCTTACTCGATAGATCATTCAATTGTTCCTTAAGCTCTTTTAATTCTACCAATGTCATTTGATACAGAGATATAGAAATAGGCTTCGTGTTTGAAACTAGATCAATGTAGAACTCAATCTCTCGATCGGGAGGCAATCTAGATAACTCCTTTAAAAACACATCAGAGAATTCACATACTATAGGTACGACATCCAAATTCCTATCGCACCTTGAGTCATCTCCAATCCGCACTAGGTACCCTTAGCAATCTTGCTCTAACATTCTCCTAGCAGCCAACATTGACATAACTTCAGTAGATACTAGACTACTATGTCCATAGATAACAAACGAAGGCTTACTTAGAAACTTAAACTTTATTAGGTTATAATGGTAGTTCACTTTGGCGAAACAAGATGCCAACCAATTCATACCTAGTATTACATCAAAATCTAGGATCATTAATAGTACTAGATTGGCTAGGGTGTCTTTCTCTTTGATGCAGACCATATAAGATTTATACACGTACTTTGCCATAATATACTTCTTTTAGGGGAAAAGTCACAATCAAGGGTTCTTTCAAAACACTACAAAATACATATAGTCTTGGCGTAAAGTGCAAATATACAAATGAATGGATAAAGATAGGATCAAACAACATTAAAGCTTTTGAGCCATAAACAAGAAATGTACCTGTAACTACAGCATTGGAAGTCTGAGCCTCTTGTGGTGATAGTTCAAACACCTTTGCTTGGCCCCTACTAACTTGCCCAACAATTAAATACTGTATATCATACTTTGTCACTGTCATGCTCGACATTTACCTTAGTATCTCAAACTCTTAGGGTTTAGTTTCTCTTATGATCTCGAGAAAAAATCATTTCAAGATGGCTTAGAGAGAACTCTTCCTAAGTCATTAAAGCCAAATTAGTTGGCTTACCCCTCTTAAAAGATGTAAGCTAGACCCTTACTATATCCTTCAATCTAAAGCTTACTAGATATTGTCTTATGGCTCACACATCCTACTGCAAAACATATCACTTTTATATCCTCTAGAAATCTAAATGGGTCTTCTACCATATCCAACCCAAAGAAAGTTGAGGGCTTGGGTTTCATGAAATCAGCTAAAGTCACTCTATTTGCCCATTAACCCATCTCGACCTAAAGCACATACTTTACATCTTGGGAATTGAAGACTTCTCCTTCGTAATGGTGTCTCAGCCTATGTGAGCATATTCAATAAGCCCAAAAAGGTTGCCGTAATCTTGTTCATGTTGAAATTCAACACAAATTATGAATAGCTCTCTTATAATGAAGTGAGAATAAGGTCAATCTCAATTCATGACCCATGACCCAACCCAACTGCTTAAGTCAAGTGATATATCCTATCATCTTAAGAACGCGAGGCCTTACTTGGCTTTCCGCAAACATCTGACATTAGAACAATTCCCTTGAAATGTTGAATTTCTCTATGCGACTTTCTTTGTCGAACATTTCTCGAAGGTTTAGGATAATATTTAGGGCATTCATAGCTGCATGTTACCTTTGAAGGTTTAGAGCCATACTAGCGAACCTCACATGTGGCTTGATCAAAATCATCCATAGAAACTTTATAGGCTTTATTTTCCTCATTTATAGCATTATCGCTAGGTTGCTCAAGAACAGGGCCATATAAGACATAAACCTTATTCTCTTGTTTCAAAACAATGTTCATATTGTGAAACCAATCAATAAAATTTGGGTCTGTCAACTTGCTTGCATAAAGTATGCTTTTATGAGACAAATTATTCACCATGATGAATTTATATCCTATATAAACCAATATATATAAAGCTTAGTTATTAACATAAATTATGTAATCATAAAGATAAGGTTTTAGAATCTTATATAATTATTCTCGATATTTTATCAAAATAATAGCCCTCTTCTAATATTTCAAGCAATTTAACCTCTAAACTTCTTATTGAGCTAGACTTTTTTCATCCCATCATGACCTTAAGTGACTCAACAAGCCATAATGAAACTAATTATGTCACAACTCAAACCCAGGGCCATGATCGGCACACAAGCCCAGCAGGTAAGTCCACTAAACCAAAGCAAGCCTTAAAGTTCACAACCATATAACTCAAATGTCAAAGGATTTATAATCAAATATTCTTAACAATCTCAAATATTTTTCATTATCCCTTGCTTACAATCTATACAATTATATATAAGGCCACACATTAGCCATCAAATCGAGTTCATACATAACAACCATTATACAATTCAAATGGCACATCGTGCCTGACATATTCTCCAACTTAATCAAACTGAAAGTTAGAAAGCCCACACAAACTCAACGGAGTGACACGTTGGGAGGGAGACTTACTGGATGACAATTACATGTCTGTCCAATCAACGATACTTGCCATGTGACTCCATAGCTTTTCTTATCTACACATGGTATAGTAAAAGGTGAGTCATCTAATACTCAGTGAGGTGATGTTATCAGTACATAATATTTTACATATAAAGTATATTTATATATTATATACCTAGGCCTATCTAGCTATAATATATATTCATATCCAAACATCTCTAATTTAAAGGTGTGAGGATCATCCTAATATCCTACATGCACAATTCATCATAGCCAAACTTGTCGAATCACATATTAACAACGTATCATATCCATAAATTTCCAAGTCTTATGTCTTCACAACAAATCATTTCAATTCAAGCTTATCCTTAAAGCTATTATCATCAAATTAGGCTTCATAGGCACACCTTAGTTGCTGAGCCCAACATCAAATCTCATTTACAAACAGTTGCTTATCCCGAGGCATTCTTCAAATATCATTCACAGTCAATCACCATAATTTCATATTCAAATCAGATCATGCCATCTTTAATGCATGCTATCATAATCAAACGAAATCAAATGAGTGGCCTTGTTGTCACGATCCAAATTTTCGGGCCATGACCGGTGCATGGGCCCAATGAGCATAGCTCACCAAGCCCAAGCAAGCCTGTCCATTTACATTGCTTAACATTTTTATCAACTAATGCATCCACACACATTTCACTGGGTGTGAACATCGCCAAATCACGATGGCATTATCGATAACAATATACATGTACTGTTCAAGACATGTATCTTAACAATTTACATTGCATGAACATATTCATAGAGCAAAACGACTCGTGACTTCCAACGGAGGACTACAGAAAAAAGGTAGCTATTGAATGCCAAGCACCTACCCAAGAGATGAACTATGAGGACTCCTCAACAAGGATCCAACAGTCTCTTGATCTGAAAAGATGAATTTTTAAAGCCGTGAGTACGAAACTCAGTGAGCGAACATTAGAAAGGAACAAGCAATAATAGCCAAGAAATTTGATAACCACGATGCACTGATTGGAAATAAGACAATTTAGATCTAGTTAACATTAAAACCCTTTTTTCCTCAATTCAAGTCAATTTGCAATGAGGTAGAGAGTTGTTGAATTCGCACACACATATATACATAAATATATATAATCATGTGCAATTTCATCCACCACACCATTTTCATTCACTTTGGTGCACTCACTACTCACACATCATTACCGGCATTGCATTACCTACTCCGCACATACACGATCATAATTATCACAACATCGTCATTCAACTAACATGTGCATTGCCCACTCCGCACGTGCACGGTCATAATTATCACAACATTTTCATTCAATCGACATGTGCACTGCCCACTCTGCACACGTACGGTTACATCAATTTCGTAGAAATTTATTAACGATACATATCAACATCATATAGAGGTACATAGATTTATCACAATCATGTTCCACATCACAAAAATATTTCACCAAAAAGCTTGTTCCCATGGTACCCGTTCTTTCTAAAGAAAAGTTGGATAAAATCATTCAAACGTTTTGCTGAAATACATTCACATTCCCAAAACAATTTTGATATGCAAGTTCACTCACAATTTTCAGGAGTCAAATTTGGGTACTTCTACTACTAATACTCGGGTACAATTTCTTTGCCCCTATCGGAGGATTCACCACCTAGACATATTGCACAATCAAACAATTACTACATTTGTGCTAAATCATATTAAAACTAATTTAAATTCTATATGAATGCATGAATTGGGATAAAAATCCTCGGGTAACTATCTAAATGCGGTATTGACCTAATTCGATCCGTCAACCGATTAATTGGCCAATACGTCCACTGTAATTCCAATTAACTCCATTTCTCTTCCAATACTTCTAATTCATCAAATACTAGTCAATTAACATGAAATGTGGCAAAATTACCTTCACATTCCATTTTGAAATATTCGGCCATGGTGGACTTACTAACACTAAAATTTTTCAAGCTAAATTTTTACATCACAAATCATTCATTCTCATCCAATTCACTTGAAATAAAATCAATCCACTATCAATACTGCACATGTAAGGTTCGGCCATGAAGGGTGGGTATTGAACATGCAATTTTTCTCACTTATTTTCTTTCTAAACATAACAAACTAACTAAAAACACTAACATATATTGAAATCTAACCAAATTCAAGCACAAAAACCCTCCCCCCATGTTCGGCTAGCCATGGTTCCTTCATGCAAACCTTGATTTCAGTCATGGAAATGAGAAAATAAAGCATAGGAAAGGTAGATCACAAGCAAAAATCAATAAATTTTACCTTTATTAGCTTGATTGCTTGAAATCCAATAATTACCTTTGAATTTCTCTTCCTAGGGTTTTATTTGTTTCTTGTTTTCCTTTCCTCTTGTTTGGCCGAATATTGGGAGTGAAATGGGGGAAATATGGGCTGATTTTCAAGTTAAATATTAAAGAAATCAAGGCTTGACACTTATCACACTTCCATTGGTCCATTTTTTTAATACTCATCCATTCAACTTTATTTCACCACCACATAAAATGCCATAATTATCCATATTAATAATGAGTGAAATTCATAAATTTGACAAGTGTTGGGTGGTGGAAATTCCAATTTTGCCCCCAAGGTGGCAAAATGACTATTTTGCCCCTATGCTCCAAAAAATATCAAAATTAAGATTTTTTACTTCCAAATCTCAAATTATGTTCTAAATGATCAATCTCGGTCAAAAACTTCTTCCAACATTCAAATTTTAACTTCGGGTGGCAAAATGACCATTTTGCCCCTACGAAGTGAAAATTTCAATTTGACTCCAAATCGATCCTCGAACTCCGAATCACCATACTGAGTCATTTTAGGGTTTTAAAATTCTCAATTTCATCTTAAAACCTTTATTTAGACTAGTCCGAGGCTTAATTCAATTTAATTGTACCACTTGGTACAATACCGAACTTTGATAATTTTTTCGAGGTGTTTCAAGTATGCAAGCATTCTATCAAGCACATGAATGACATGGCAATTATTTTATAGGGCTGGGCTTGACAACTTCTATTTAAGAGTCTATAGAGGTCGAGGCCTCACAGTTGCCCTGGACATAGTTAGATCACACACGGTAGCCAATCAATGGAGAATCAGATCACCCGTAGAGGAAAACCATTGGCAAAGAAGAAGATCACGCACATGCTGAATCAACAAGTGGAGAATAGATCACACCCAACATCAAAGCAACTGGCAGAGAACAAATCATCGACCATAGTAATCTCTTGACATCAGCATCACCTAAAGTAATCTCAATGGATGGCATCAAAGCATTGCAGGTGGAAATCACAAGCGAGATTAGTGCCACTGTCCCTACTTACCACCATCCTTGCAAGCATACACATAGTCACAAGGAGTGGGACTTTACTCCACCTCAAGTTAAATCAATGTTCGAAATTTATTCCTTGGACAAAACACATATCCATAAATCAAGCCATTGTGCCGTGACATTCCATATGTCCACATCAAATTATATTCAAATTCATTGAGCTTCAGTCATTTCTAAGCTCATTAATTCTAAATGCCTTCAAATCTTTAAGGCATCATCAAACAAAACATAATCAATCTCTAGGCCCTCATGCCTATACCCCACATGTGTATTAATCATATTCAATTA
Organism: Theobroma grandiflorum; assembly: GCA_036013995.1. NCBI lineage: Eukaryota > Viridiplantae > Streptophyta > Magnoliopsida > Malvales > Malvaceae > Theobroma > Theobroma grandiflorum. The sequence continues at coordinate 10,885,676 of CP142130.1, read as the reverse complement.
TATCAATCATAGCTTAACAACCTTATGCATATCATCAAATCAACCATAAATATGAGGGCATTCATGCACTAAGCAATAATGGCTTTTTGGCCTTACATACTTAATATCACCTTGATCACTATACCATTAGCCCAAATACATACTATGCCCACATACCCAATTGGGTAGTCCATTCATCACAATTTGTCATAGTCTTTAATCCATAATTCATATTGCACTATGTGCAGGCCTTTTGCTCTAGGTCTTATATGCTAGGGTTCCAACACAACGCCACCTTATGGCTCACCACAAATCACACAAACACAAATTTCCTATCTCAGATAACTAATTAGCCTAGCCATCCTCATCTAAGCTCACAATCATAATTGTTCTCTGGCCTAGGCACATGCCTCTAGGCAAACATACATATTCACACACACACACACACACGCGGGCGCGCACACACACATACACATATATATACATACATATCAATTTCATTAGCCTAGGTATTCTCATCTAAACATATGCACAATATTTAAGTACCATGGCAATGCACACATTATGCGAAATGCATCACATGCATTTAATTTAATTCCACTCACCTTGACAATCAAAGGCACACTACAATCAAGCTCAACCTTTAGCCTTCCACCATCCTCCATCTCATAAATGCATTAATAGCCTCCAATATCCCCTTAGACACATCAAAACAATACAAAAGTATTTATTTCCTAGCTTTCAAAAATATCCCAACTTTTTCAAAATTACCCAATTTCAATATATAAGCTCAATGTTCCAACAAATGAGCTAAACCCTTACCTTAAAAGCTAGGTTACCCAAATCTAGGTCCTAAATCTCCAATAAACTTAAGGGGTGAGAGTTTGGACAAATCTAAAAATATTTAGACCCTAGGTTATTAACCCACTATATTGAAAATCAATAAGTAAAAATGCATAATCTTATCTCTGGATCATTTCCCAAGCTTGGATTTAGCTCAAATGGGCTCCAAATGGTATTTGGGGGCTTACGATTCGAAGAGGGTAGAGAAAGAACGAGAGAAAGAGTTGAAAGAGAATGGGGTAGAAATGGCCCAAAACCTTTTTTTATTTTTTGCTTTTCCTCTTTGATGTATCGACGCATTGCCAAATGTATCGATATATCTACCTTAATTTTGACTACATTTATCAATACATTTGAGCAATGTATCGATACATTTATGGTAGGATGCTCTTGAGTGCCCTCTACTTCAAATGTATCAATACATTGAGGCAATGTATCGATACATGTTCATTTTTCCAAGAATGTATTGACACATTTGTTAATGTATCAATACATCTTGCCCGAATTGCACCTTTCTTAAACCTAAAATTCCAAAAATCTGAACTTAACAACCCAAAATCACTTCCCTTTTAAGTCATACTTCAAAATGACTATCTCAACTTATAATCCTTATTCATCTACTCAAACACACAACTAGATCTCAATCTAAACTTCAAAATTCAAGATTTATCACTTATTCCTTTAAATTTTGGCTAAGTCTCAAGGTAACGTGTTCTAAGTGCCACAATCATCATTCTCACCTTAATTCATCAAGAATGCTCAATATCTAAGCATGTACTCATCACATAGATCCAAATCCCCATTATGCTCTTTGTCACATAGGCATATTCTTAAATTCTTAAACAAATACACCAAAAATTCAATTTAGCTCATCAATTGGCTTAGCCAATTCATCATATTATTAGAATCCTCAATGCACACTAAAATTCAAAAGTATTTCTCTATAGACCACAATAGCTCATATGCATACTCCATAAACATGTAAGTCGGGTTTTCAAGTTTACTCATCAGATCACTTGGCCAACATCACATATAGGCCATATCAAAATCCAAGGATGTTATAAATTAAATAGGTAACTTAGCTTACCAATTGTATCTTTTACAACTCCTAGATCAGTTAGGTGACAACTCCTTATCTAAATGCATCATATACATTGTCCTTAACTATGCCTCTAATACTATACGATCAAATATGACACATCCGAACAATATTTTTACTAGTTGAGTAAGACCCACTAATAATTCAAACATACTCATGTAAAAGTTTGACCTTGAGTGACTTAACAACCTCTAATTAAGAGAGCAGCTTGGTTATCTTATTATATGGTGGAAGGTAACTTTTTGACTTAATATATTAATGAGGGATTTTATTTATTAATTTATTAATTAAGGTCTCGTTGATTTGACATTGTTCACATGCGTAGCATTTATTGCATTTCACACACACGCACACGTACACACAAACGCACACGCGCACATAATATATATACTGAAAAATAAATCTATCACATGCCAACTACTAGGATGATTATGGACTTTACCAATTCTAATTTCCTTGAAACATTAAGGAAATTAGTTAGTCAAACTCCTAGGGGATATTACAAACATCATCTTCAAGCTTTACTTGTAATCCTCTTGAATCTCCATGGCACCTTTAGATCTCCATCTTCAAGTTACAAAAATTTTCCTATCTAACCCTAGTTCTACACTTTGATGTAACTAATTACATTCTACAATCAAGAAACCTCAAGTTACATTCAAAGGGAGTTAGGTTAGAAAAGAATTTTACAACCCTAGAGAAAATGAGATCAATAAGGCAAGATACGTAGACTCTATTTCAAAATAAATACCATGAGAAATAAATTTATCATCCATAACCTAATCTTCTAAAGTCTAAGTCCATAATCATCCTCATGCTTTATAATCACAATCAAAAGCATAGAAATAAATGCAAGCTCAATATCAATTGGTGATCGTGTGTGTTATTTAAGAAAAGCCCATTTTCAAAATACTTAAAGTAAACCTTTTACTCCTTTTATTTAAATAGAAATCCATTGAAACAATACTTTTCATTTGAAGACTTTTTATTTTAATTCTTCCCATAATTAAAACTTATTCAAATTTTGGAAACTTGTTTATTTTAAGTAAGCTTCCTCAAATGTGTCGAAAACAACATATTAATTTCTAATATTTAGAATATCGATTAGTTTCATAAATTGTATTTTGTTCAAGTTACTTAAATGGTGAATTAACAAATTTTGAAAACTTCTAATCAAACCAAAATTTTAAGGAAAGTTCAAAGCTATCACATAATTTTAGGAATTTCTTTTAAAGTAGGAAACTATTTCTTATGAATTTCCCAAACTAAAATGCTATCCTTAATTTTAGGAATTTCTTTAAAGTAAGAAACAGTTTCTTATTCTTTATGAATCACCCAAAATCAAAATTCTATCCTTAATTTTAGAAATGCACTTTAGAGTAGGAAACAATTTCCTATTTTTTATGAATCACCCAAAATTAAAATAGATGGCGTTTAAGTACTCTTAAAAGTCCATAAGTCATGAGTCAAACTTTTGAACAAAGCCATCGAAAATTTTCAGCAAGCGTGTTCAACAATTAAACACAAAATTCATAGAGAATTAAGCCACCAAAACTGATCATAACTGCCAAAATTTTTTGCCCTGAATCTTTGTTGTTTCGGAACTTGAAAAACATTATTTTTATTAACCTTTTCATACTAAATCAAGCCTAGCCGAAACATGCCATAATTTAACTTGATAAAACTAATTTGTTAACAATTTAAAAAACTACTCATAACACTTGCCCAATACTACCAAAAATAATCAGCACATTTGTGAGACCCTGTCGAATTTGTTAAAAATACGGTATTGTACCGAGTGGTACAACCAAATTAAATCGAGCCTTGACCTAGTTCAAATAGAAATTCTAAGAGGAATTTGAAAATTTTAAAACTCACAGAATGACTTAGAATAGTGATTCGGATTTCAAGGTTTAGTTTGCAGTCAATCGGGAAAATTGACCGGTTAGGGACAAAACGGTCATTTTGCCATTTGACAATAAAATGGAGATTTTTAGCAAAGATTTGATCACATTTGACCAAGAATAATTGTATAAATTATAATTATAATTATTGGAGTATAAAATGAAGTTTAGCAGTGAAAATTTATGATTCTCGGTATTTTTGAAGCACAAGGGTAAAATGGTAATTTTAACACTAGAGGACCAAACGAGAATTTTTAGAAAAAGATTTTTTGCCCCATTTGATTAAGATTGATCAAGATAAGTGTTATTTGAGGTTGAAAGGTAGAAATAATGTAATTTCGGTACATTTCGGAGTATAAGGGTAAAATTGTAATTTTTTCACCCCATGGGGCAAATCGGTAAATTTTTTTGCCCCAGCACTTGTCAAGACCAAGGGATTTTATTTGTGGTAGGATTGGATAAATACAAGAATATTTGTGGTGGAAAATTTAGTAGAAAAAGTCAAAAAATTAAAAAAATGGACCAATGGCTTTATGTCATGTGTCAAGCTTTAATATTTTAATATTAAAGCATAAAAATCAGCCATAAAACCCATTTTCTCTCACCATATTCAGCCTAAGCAACCAGCAACAAGAACAAAGGAAGAACAAAGGAAAAAACAAGGAAACCTAGGTGGAAAATCAAAGAGAAAGTGAAGAAATCAAGGAAACAAGATAGGTAAGTTAAATTTCTTTAATTCTCCTTGATACCTAGCCTACCCATGCATTATTTCTTTATTTCCATGGTTGAATATTGAGTTATCATGATGAATTCAATTCTGAAAAATGGGTATGAGGGAGATTTGATAATGGAAATTAGTTGATTTTCAATTATGTTGATGTTTAGAGGTAGTTAAGCATGGTTATGAACAAAAATACAAAAGAAATATTCAATTTCTCTAGGGTTTTTCATTGGCCGAACCATGAGGGTTGAATATCAAGGAGGAATTGTTTAAATTTCAAGGAAAATGAATTTGAAAAATGATGAATTAAGTGAGAAAAGTGATTAGGAAAAATCATGGTGCTAGTGCACCGTAATGACCGAATTCTTCCATGAAGGAATTGAAGGATTTCAATGCTAAAATTTAGTTATTAGAAATGTGTGTGATGAATTAAGATATTAGAGGAGGAATGAAGTAATTAGGAGGTGATTTGGACATAATTGTCAATTAATTGGGTGATCGGTCAAATTTAGTTGATACCGCGATTAAGCGATATTCTGACACATTTTCGCATTTACATATCATGCATTAGTAATTTAAATTAGTTTATATTAGCTTAGAGGCAATATAGTAAATTCTCTAATTTTATTCTGTGTTAAGATGGTGAGATTTTCGAAAAAGGCAAAGAGATCGCGTCCGAGGACCATTAGTCCGAGTACACTCGAAAACCTGTGAGTGAATTTGCATTTCAAAAATGGTTTTGGGAAATATGAACTTATTGAATAAAATGCTTGAATGATTTTATTCAATCTTCTTTAAAAAGAACGGATACCATGGGAACAAGCTTTTCATGAAATATTATTTTATTGATGTGAAATTTGATTGTGTTGAATATTGCTCATTTATATGATGCTTACATGTATGGTTAAGAAATTTATGTGAACTAGATGTAATCGTGCACGTACGAAGTGGGAAATGCACATGCCTGTAATGGTTTACAAAGTGGGGACGGTGATACGTAGCGCCCACAATTTCCTAGAAGTTCAAAGATGAGCAAAGTGGGGATGGCGACACGTAACACCCACGATTCTTGGTAATTTTCACACGTGAACTTTGGTGAAGTGTGATTATCCGTCCAGAGGCTTGCAGGGACGGCAATTCGTAACGCTTGTAAGTGCTTTGATAAATGTTTTTTTTACCATCAAGGACAGTGAAGACTTGGCGGTGTATATGATTGTTCTTGTTTTTGTGAATATATGTGTGATTGTATGGTATGCGAATTGCTTTAAATTGAGGAAAAAAGGTTAACACTAAACCCTCGTATGATTGAGAGAAACCCTCGTTCAGCGATGAGTTATGATTACGCTTCGCTGCAGCAAGAATGCCTTACCGCTGTAATGAAAATCGTCGATTTTGTTATCTAGTTAGAATAAATCCTGGGGTAAGTGGAAAGGGTTTAAATATTAGCTAGATCAAAAATTATCTCGTTTTCAACCGGTGCATCATGATTGTCAATTTTCTTGGTTGAGATTACTTGTTCCCTTCTAATATTCACTCACTGAGTATTGTACTCGCCATTTTAAAAATTCATGTTTTCAGATTAGGAGACTGTTGGACCCTAGATCGAGGAATCCCCGTAGTGCATATCTTGGTTAGAAGGTGGGCATTTAGTAGCAACCCATTTCTTTTATTGTAAATTTCTACGCTGGAAGTCATGGGTCTTTTTGTATTGTAAATACACTCAAGTAAGGTGAATTTGTGTATGCAATGTAAATTGCTAAATACATGTGTCACGACCCGGAACCACCCTCGAGTCCGTGACAACCGCCGCGATGTCCCGATATGCACTCATCCCCCGAGTACCATATCAAGACCTCGCAAGGCTTTCGTACCAGTCTTTCCAACCCCCCTGTGAGTTTCTATTTATTAATTTCATACTTTAAAACACTTCGTCCCTTTTCGGACCATAACAGGGAAAAAGACAAAAAATTTCTACACAGGGGCGTTTCGGTCATTTTTCGTCGAAAATTTCAAAATTTGGAAAAATTGTTACTTACGCATAAAGAATTCATAATTTACAGTCGAAATTGAAATCGGATATCTAAAACATGAAATTTGAGTGAAATTGCATTTAATGGAATAAAATAATAATATTTCATAAAATATAATATTTTCTTATAAAACAATTTTTATATAGATATCCGAATATAATTTTTACAGCGTAAAAGCAAAATATATTATTACATATGGTAATACAGATAACTGAAGTATAAAATTTAATTTACAATGCTACGTGGGCCCAAAATAGAGAAATATAGACTAGGAGATAAACCTGTGCACAGAAGGTTATCTCTTTAAACCTTTTCCTCGACAAAATCCTCTATCTACAACTGTCTGTGAGCCTGAAATGAGGAAATTGAGGGGTGAGTTTTACAACCCAGTGAGTCAGATAAATACCATCCACGACATCTAAAGTCGAGTAGATGGAGACAATTTATATATAAAAAGGCCATATCACCAAGAAATTTATAATACCCAGTTTCGTAAAATTATGCTAAATAATTGCATTAATTCAAACACAAGGCTTATGATTTATTTGTAAAATCAGGCTTTGACCAAATTTTATACTCGTGAACACTTGATCAGAGTGTTCCATCGAGTACGCCAAGGCTGTTACAATTTATATTGTAATTGAAAAATATAGCCGTTCCTTGGCGTTGGTCGAATTCACTCTCACGTTGGGTTAGACATGGAATGAATTCTCTGTGTATCTCGGGAGTTATCCTACGCGCCTCTCTAACCGAGATTATATGATTCTTGAGTTTACCGTGCTCCTCCTAAAGGCAGTCCACGGAAACCCGCCACTGCAGCGACTCATCAACCCACCAATTGATAATAATTCATGGCATAACAAGGCAATTTTCATACAAACCAGCCTACACGGCAAACAGCAATTCATGCAAATTTTAATACAATAAACCAGCCAAGCATGCTCACCAAGATCATAAGCCACATTTCAATTTTTAATACATAAACGAAATTTCATGCCGGTCTCCACATACTCAGTGTTAAAAATCCATTTTTCGATTTAAAAATCATTTATGAAATTCAATTTATTTTTCATAACACATAACCAAATAAAACTACTTCAGATATTGAAAACGGTAATTTATCCACTCACCTTGTCACAGGAGTGCCCGATACTCCCGTTTTTAATTTCACTACACCGTTTTTCTCCGGTGTCTGGGGGACCCACCACCTAGGCGATACGTGTGACACAAATTTCAATAAATTGTGTCAATTTCTCATAATCAATTTCAGGCTCTACGTGATGCATGAACTGAGCTAAAAATGATTCGGACAGTCGTTTATTCACGTTGTCCGACCGACTCGCCTATACGCGTCTAAATTGCTAAAATCCTTATTTTAATTCCGATTTGACCCGTTTTAGTTTCTAATTGTTCGATTACATTCCAATTACTCAATGACAGCAACTACGGGTCAATTTACCAGTCCTAGACTGAAAATTACGATTTTACCCCTAACGGGTAAAAATTCAATTTTTTTTCTCCGAAAATTCTCATTAATTTCCTATATCCATAATTCACCATAATTCATCAAAATACCTCAATTATATCCAATTGGACTTAATGTCCCTCAGTGTGATACAAAATTTCAGTCCCGGACTGAAATTACGAAAATACCCCTAGTGGGTAAAAATTTCAGTTTTTGTTCTAAAAATTCTCATAATTTTTCTACACCATTAATTCATCATAATTCTTATAAATACCATGAAATCTCATCACTTTCAGCACAGATTTCTCTCCTGGAAATTTCAGTATAATCGGTTTTAAATGGAAAAATCCTATTCCTTGCTTATTTTTACCATTTTTCATTTCTACCTAACTAACAACAACTAATTAACTTAAAATCTAATTAAATCAAACTCAAAAATCCCTCCCTTAGGTTCAGCCAGCATAGGGTTCATTGTGCAAGCTCATGTTTAAAGCATGGAAAATAAAAAAGAACATATGGGTAGTGTAGATCAAGAAGAAATTTAAAGAAATTTTACCTTTTTCCTTGTGAATTGTTTGAATCTCTACACTTTCCCTTTGATTTCTACTTAGGGTTCTTAGTTCTTCTTCCTTTCTCTATTCTTGTTGCCTTAGCCGAATTTTACAATGCTTTGGCTGATATTTTATGGCTTTTATTACTTAAATAATAAAATAATCTATTTTTACACATGTTTTGGTACTATTCAATATTTTATTATTATTTTTTTTTCTTTTTGAATTCTTTTCAGCCCAAAAATTCCAGCCTTATCCTCTGAATTTCCAGAAGCTTCTAGAAGAAATTTTAATAATTTTTATAGTGTAATTTTATGAAATTACACTTTTACCCCCGAAAAGTGTAAAATTACATTTTTGCCCCAAAAATTGAAAAATTACCACAAGGCATATTTTTCACTCCTCAAACTCATACCACACTCCAATTTGTCAAATTTGATCTAAATCCTCTCGAAAAATTAAATTTGGCCTTCCGGTGGTAAAATTACGATTTTACCCCTACATTCCAGAATCACCGAAATTTCTTCTTTTTCCACTTTTCAACCTCAAATAACACTTCAATTGATTAATATGATCAATCTCAATCAAATGGGATAAAAAAATCTTTTTCAGAAATTCCAAATTCATCCTTTAATGGCAAAATTACTATTTTGCCCTTGTGTCCAAAAAATACCGAAAATTGCACTTTTTCACTGCTAAACTTCATTTTATGTTCCCAACATCATTTTATATTCCATATAATCATTCTTGGTCATAAAAATCAAAATCTTTATTAAAATCCTCATTCTGTCCTGAAATTGAAAAATGACCGTTTTGTCCCTAATCGATCAATTTTCCCGATTAACACTAAATTGAACCTCGAACTCCAAATTCTCATTTTAAACCAATCCATGGGTTTTAGTTTTCTCAAATTCATCCTCAATTCTCTATTTAAACTGGTTCAAAACTTATTTAACTTGATCATACCCTTAGGGGCAATATTGTCATTTAACTTATTTCCCGGGGCAATTCAATATACAAACATGCTATCCATTGCATGTGAATGACCTGTCACAGATAAATTAGGGTCAGGTGTTACAACACTACCCCCCTTAAAATAAAATTTTGACCTCAAAATTTCAGTCATCGTATTCCTCGAGAATAGAACAATTGATCTTCGTCTTATATTTAACTTTCTCATTTATCTCTTTTGTAAGGAAATTTCTGATTCATTATCTCGATTTCCTTCAACTCAACTTACGTATTTCACGTATAGTTATCCTGATCCTTCAGAATTTGATCATCAATAATTTTCTCAATCACAATTCCTTGCCTAGAGGCATGCTCAGTGTCTCTATTCCTCTTATCAAGTTTGAACTAAAATTCTGTTCCATTTGTATCAATTTCAATCTTTTCTCATACTTGTGTATATATATATCAATCACCATTATCACTTGATCATTCCTCAACATCTTTTTAACATCCATTCATTCATTCTCATCCTCAAACATGATTATGTATCTTATAACATCATTTGCATATCACATTCTTTCCGTACACCACTTTTATATAGGGGAAAATTAGTAGTCTCTATGATCCCCACATATCTCATATTGACTTTACATTCTACGGCTTAGATTTTTCCTTAATCTTCTTAATGTCAACATTTAAATCCATTTCACTTGGATTCTTACTACATATTCCATTTTCTTGACTATTTTTCCCAACAATTCCTTAAATTCGTAAAGCTTTAACTTCCAAATGAAAATTTTCATTATTGTGTTATTCACACACGTCATCGCACATCAATTTCAAACTTCGAACTTTTAAAGTTCATTCTTCACTTTAATTGATCATATAGTCATTTCTATGCATAAAAGTACGCGTCGAAAACTCACAATGCTCTCGAGTAGGAAAACATCACATAACACGTGGACCCACTTCCACGTAATGACATCCGGAAGCATCGCTTCCACCAGATTCCCATATAATACCATGGCAATCTCAACGATGTTGGCCGACATCAAAGCTATCAAGTGGTCGCAACCACGTAAATCATCTGTGGCCTTGCCACGTATATCACAGACCATGGTCCCAGCCATGTCTAACAGTCTGTCAGCCACCAGAATATGTCTCAAGCTAGAGCTCACTCATGCAAGAGGGTCACACTTAACCGATGTGATATCAGGCCTACTCTCGACGCTTTCAATTTATCCAAAAATAGAATATTTTTCAAATCCATAATAAGCTTCCCATATCTAATTTGCATCTTATTCTTATATATTCCTCATGTACTCCATACCATTTTTATTCAATTGTTGTCTACTATGCACATACATTTTCTAATTCCATTGATACTTTAAGTTTTCACTTTGACATGATTCACTGTATCTCACACAATATCATCAGTTTCACTTTTGATTCGTCATTCAAGATTTAAACCAATTTGAACCTTATATGTCTCGAACAATTCCGAATCACTGTCTCCATACCTTTTAAATGATTTTCATTATCGAGGTTCTCTTCCATTACCCCTTGTTTCACTCTTTCTCATACACATATTGTACTTTTCTCTTAATCAATTTATCAATTGTACTTGAAGTTGGCTAAATTCGAAACTAAGTTTTTCTTCTATATTTTACAATGCCAATATAAGTACTATTTTTAACTTCTCATTTCCTCTTCATCACCACTTGGTTCTAGGCGTATTTTTGTCACATTCATAGCAAAACTCCTCTTAAATATATTCTCTTTAGAAATATCTATCTAGGTCTTATTTCTCACAACCAGTGATTACCCAATTCATGATTTAGCCATTTGACTCTTTAGCCAGTTTCCAGACCACACTCATTATATTCGTCACATATGCTTTGAAATTTTCTCTCTTAAAGAATTTAAACATCCTTGGAAATACTTAACCCTTTTGTTTATTTCTCCATACTCCAAACATATTCTCTCTATAATGACATATAGGTGCTTACCAAAATATTCAAATACACACTTAACTATTCACATTTCACTTTATCTTCAAGGATTCCCAGTATATCACTTAAACAATCTGGTGTTATTATCAATTCTTTTCATTCTACTGGGTTTAAAACCAAATTTAAAATTTTTCCATAACAATACTTCACATTATCTCTTTTGTTGTGTCATCATTATAACCTTTCATTCACATGTTCATCACTCAGCATTGATATTTCTCGTCACTATTCCATCATTTATCCAATTCTTCCTTTAATTTTATTTTAGCATTCCCAAACCTTAATTCTTTTTATCTTCTTTATTCTCTTAAAATCAGACTTCAATCGACTCATCATTTATCTTATCACTTTTCAGAATAATGTACTTCAATGTGACCTTTTCGGTAACTTTTAAATTTTCTTTCCATTCACATGTCTATACATGTGGATCAATATAGGAATATTTCGATTTACTCTTCATTTCCTATTTCAACACTTTTCTGTTGCATTTAAAATTCCAATTAACAAAACTCTGTATTAAGCCAATGACTATTCTTTATCTCATGAGATTTACTTTCATATCACTCAAACTTTTACTTATGCTATTCAGCCATAAGAGATTCTTAACATAATAGTATTAAACAACCACTGTTACCGTGTTGTCACCTTTGGAATCTACTTAATCAAAATAAATCTTTTGCCTTTAGGCTATTTTCACAACCATTGTTGTAACATACTCCATTTTTGAATTTACACCTCAATTAATACAATTGATCTTCCATCTCAATTTCAGGATCAGTACTTTAATTTCATCTTATCCATGTTATCTATTTTAATACATCAAATTCACCTTTTCTCAGTGGACTTTTGTAATTTTCATAACATATTTCCGTTTCCTTTCCAACGATAATATCCTGTAGTTAATTCATATCACTCTAAATCTCCAAATACTTGGATCATAATTTTGTCATTGTTTACTCTTATCCAATATTTTACCATTTATACTTCCATCAATAAATATCTTCAAATCCTCACACTCTCTATTTTATCTTAAAACATACTTCCCAGGAGGTCACCCATCATAATATTTCTCTTACTCAAGCACGCTTAACTTCAGAGTGCTTATGAGATCCGATGCCTTAATACTGATATTATCGCACCCCACTACTATTTTCATCATTCACATTTAATTATCCTTCATATCATAAAACTTGATAATTTATTCATTTCTGGTACAAATAAATCATAGAACAATTTGTCCTTCTCAAATTCCTTCATCAATGATTATAGCTTGAAATTTTAAATCGGAAGTCTACACAATTCCCTGTGTATAACCAGTGCTGCAGTCACTGACTATAAACAAGTCACTATGTTGACTCCATTACTCCAATGTTTGACTCCAAAATTTCTTCATTTATATTCCAAATACACCATTTTTCTAAAGACATATCCTTGCTCATCAGAGTATTCATATTCGTACTTAACTTATCTCTTATTGATCTATATTTGGGTCAAATCATTATCTTATAATACCATGATATCGTCTTCTCATTTCCACCATACTCAAATTTTACAATCCTTACCTTAATCTCATTAAGTGGTGATCAAATATGCCACTACTGCAAATATTTATTCTCAATACTTACATTGCCAATCCATTTCTTTTATACCAAAAGATGTTCATATATATACACACATATATATATTAAGTCGGTTAAACAACTATGTTACAATCCGTTCATATTTTACAGAACATAAGTTGACTCTCAATTCCTTTAGACATTATCTATGGCTATTTCCGCTTATATTACATCTACCAAAATTTGGAATGATGTGAGAAATCTAGCTAATACCCTAGGTATCGCTAGAGTCATCCTCCTCAGTATCCTCTGCCGTCTTGGGAGACTTCCCTTTTGGTTTGCTAGTACCTGCTTGTTGAATTATTTTGCGTTCCTTATCGCTCACCGGGACGGCATTCCTTCCACAACCGGGAGGAAAATCTCGTATCACTAGTGGCTTTTGGGAAAAAGGATTAATCACGGACATTCTGGGTTTACCTTTTCCTTGTCGACCCCTTATTCTTGGTCCACCGCCAAGAGGAAATGGTCTAACTACTAATGGGGGAGGTTTCCTAGCAGTCCAAATTTCCTCTAACCTTCTCACTGTTTCTCTCGCCTCCTCATCTCTCTCAATCTCTCTCAAGAGAGAATTCCTAATGCATAGGTTAGTGTCATTACTACTAACACTCTCATCGGTCTCGGAGGCACTAGAGCTCTCAGGAGTTCGAACTTGCGCTCTCAATCTTGAGGGATCCCAATTTTCTGGAACTCTGAAAGGATACCTCTCTGGGCTACTAGGTACTGAACGTCTACGACTCCCAGCTGTCGAGTCCAACGGTCCCTCACTAGACATAGTGATCTACAAAAGAGGTCAGAACAAGTCTAAGTGACTTAATATTCTATATGCAACTACATGCAACTGACTTATCTCAATTGGGGCCACACTAACATTGTACTTTCCTTTAAAACAAAATTTCCAAAATAACCAGCTTTAAACTCAAAAGCTTTAATAAAACTAAAGCTCTGATACCAATCGAATTGTCACGACCCGGAACCACCCTCGAGTCCGTGACAACCGCCGCGATGTCCCGATATGCACTCATCCCCCGAGTACCATATCAAGACCTCGCAAGGCTTTCGTACCAGTCTTTCCAACCCCCCTGTGAGTTTCTATTTATTAATTTCATACTTTAAAACACTTCGTCCCTTTTCGGACCATAACAGGGAAAAAGACAAAAAATTTCTACACAGGGGCGTTTCGGTCATTTTTCGTCGAAAATTTCAAAATTTGGAAAAATTGTTACTTACGCATAAAGAATTTATAATTTACAGTCGAAATTGAAATCGAATATCTAAAACATGAAATTTGAGTGAAATTGCATTTAATGGAATAAAATAATAATATTTCATAAAATATAATATTTTCTTATAAAACAATTTTTATATAGATATCCGAATATAATTTTTACAGCGTAAAAGCAAAATATATTATTACATATGGTAATACAGATAACTGAAGTATAAAATTTAATTTACAATGCTACGTGGGCCCAAAATAGAGAAATATAGACTAGGAGATAAACCTGTGCACAGAAGGTTATCTCTTTAAACCTTTTCCTCGACAAAATCCTCTATCTACAACTGTCTGTGAGCCTGAAATGGGGAAATTGAGGGGTGAGTTTTACAACCCAGTGAGTCAGATAAATACCATCCACGACATCTAAAGTCGAGTAGATGGAGACAATTTATATATAAAAAGGCCATATCACCAAGAAATTTATAATACCCAGTTTCGTAAAATTATGCTAAATAATTGCATTAATTCAAACACAAGGCTTATGATTTATTTGTAAAATCAGGCTTTGACCAAATTTTATACTCGTGAACACTTGATCAGAGTGTTCCATCGAGTACGCCAAGGCTGTTACAATTTATATTGTAATTGAAAAATATAGCCGTTCCTTGGCGTTGGTCGAATTCACTCTCACGTTGGGTTAGACATGGAATGAATTCTCTGTGTATCTCGGGAGTTATCCTACGCGCCTCTCTAACCGAGATTATATGATTCTTGAGTTTACCGTGCTCCTCCTAAAGGCAGTCCACGGAAACCCGCCACTGCAGCGACTCATCAACCCACCAATCGATAATAATTCATGGCATAACAAGGCAATTTTCATACAAACCAGCCTACACGGCAAACAGCAATTCATGCAAATTTTAATACAATAAACCAGCCAAGCATGCTCACCAAGATCATAAGCCACATTTCAATTTTTAATACATAAACGAAATTTCATGCCGGTCTCCACATACTCAGTGTTAAAAATCCATTTTTCGATTTAAAAATCATTTATGAAATTCAATTTATTTTTCATAACACATAACCAAATAAAACTACTTCAGATATTGAAAACGGTAATTTATCCACTCACCTTGTCACAGGAGTGCCCGATACTCCCGTTTTTAATTTCACTACACCGTTTTTCTCCGGTGTCTGGGGGACCCACCACCTAGGCGATACGTGTGACACAAATTTCAATAAATTGTGTCAATTTCTCATAATCAATTTCAGGCTCTACGTGATGCATGAACTGAGCTAAAAATGATTCGGACAGTCGTTTATTCACGTTGTCCGACCGACTCGCCTATACGCGTCTAAATTGCTAAAATCCTTATTTTAATTCCGATTTGACCCGTTTTAGTTTCTAATTGTTCGATTACATTCCAATTACTCAATGACAGCAACTACGGGTCAATTTACCAGTCCTAGACTGAAAATTATGATTTTACCCCTAACGGGTAAAAATTCAATTTTTTTTCTCCGAAAATTCTCATTAATTTCCTATATCCATAATTCACCATAATTCATCAAAATACCTCAATTATATCCAATTGGACTTAATGTCCCTCAGTGTGATACAAAATTTCAGTCCCGGACTGAAATTACGAAAATACCCCTAGTGGGTAAAAATTTCAGTTTTTGTTCTAAAAATTCTCATAATTTTTCTACACCATTAATTCATCATAATTCTTATAAATACCATGAAATCTCATCACTTTCAGCACAGATTTCTCTCCTGGAAATTTCAGTATAATCGGTTTTAAATGGAAAAATCCTATTCCTTGCTTATTTTTACCATTTTTCATTTCTACCTAACTAACAACAACTAATTAACTTAAAATCTAATTAAATCAAACTCAAAAATCCCTCCTTTAGGTTCAGCCAGCATAGGGTTCATTGTGCAAGCTCATGTTTAAAGCATGGAAAATAAAAAAGAACATATGGGTAGTGTAGATCAAGAAGAAATTTAAAGAAATTTTACCTTTTTCCTTGTGAATTGTTTGAATCTCTACACTTTCCCTTTGATTTCTACTTAGGGTTCTTAGTTCTTCTTCCTTTCTCTATTCTTGTTGCCTTAGCCGAATTTTACAATGCTTTGGCTGATATTTTATGGCTTTTATTACTTAAATAATAAAATAATCTATTTTTACACATGTTTTGGTACTATTCAATATTTTATTATTATTTTTTTTTCTTTTTGAATTCTTTTCAGCCCAAAAATTCCAGCCTTATCCTCTGAATTTCCAGAAGCTTCTAGAAGAAATTTTAATAATTTTTATAGTGTAATTTTATGAAATTACACTTTTGCCCCCGAAAAGTGTAAAATTACATTTTTGCCCCAAAAATTGAAAAATTGCCACAAGGCATATTTTTCACTCCTCAAACTCATACCACACTCCAATTTGTCAAATTTGATCTAAATCCTCTCGAAAAATTAAATTTGGCCTTCCAGTGGCAAAATTACGATTTTGCCCCTACATTCCAGAATCACCGAAATTTCTTCTTTTTCCACTTTTCAACCTCAAATAACACTTCAATTGATTAATATGATCAATCTCAATCAAATGGGATAAAAAAATCTTTTTCAGAAATTCCAAATTCGTCCTTTAATGGCAAAATTACTATTTTGCCCTTGTGTCCAAAAAATACCGAAAATTGCACTTTTTCACTGCTAAACTTCATTTTATGTTCCCAACATCATTTTATATTCCATATAATCATTCTTGGTCATAAAAATCAAAATCTTTATTAAAATTCTCATTCTGTCCTGAAATTGAAAAATGACCGTTTTGTCCCTAATCGGTCAATTTTCCCGATTAACACCAAATTGAACCTCGAACTCCAAATTCTCATTTTAAACCAATCCATGGGTTTTAGTTTTCTCAAATTCATCCTCAATTCTCTATTTAAACTGGTTCAAAACTTATTTAACTTGATCATACCCTTAGGGGCAATATTGTCATTTAACTTATTTCCCGGGGCAATTCAATATACAAACATGCTATCCATTGCATGTGAATGACCTGTCACAGATAAATTAGGGTCAGGTGTTACAACATGACTGGTATAGTGCATGTATTTTGTTGTTGATAATGCCATCGTGGATTGGCTATTTTCATGTTGTTTGAGAATGCGTATGGCCGCATTGGTTGACAAAGTGTTTGGCAAAATGAAAGAAATAAGTTTGCTTGGGCTTGGTGAGCTATGCTCATTGGGTCCATGCGTCGGTCATGGCCCGGGAATTGGGTTGCGACAACATTAGTCTCTAAAACACCTTAAAACTATTCAGTTTTAATTTGACTTTGCTATCCTTTTAATTTCATTCATTAATTCTTCAACTAAACATGATTTTAAATCTTTCAAAAACATGCTTTAATGAATTAATAACATGCTGTCCAGATTTGAATTAAAATTGAAACACAAATTTTGAAGAAATTCTTAAAAACTGATATATTCTAAATCAACACACAGATTAATCCTATTGACTATCACCAAGAATTAAGCATGCAAATTACATGAAAAACATCAAACAAATGCTCTGATACCACTGCTTGGATTCAACCTTATGCTTAAACATGAAAATAATCAAGAAATAAAAGTATAACATAGCAAAAAAATAAAAATACATTTAATCAGAGAAATAGCTAAAACCCTCAAGATCAATGTTTGTGTTTTTCATACAATTTTCAAATTAATTATGAACACTCATAGGTTCAAGTATTACTTACCTTGCTCTATATATCGAAATCAAGAGTCAATTAAATCCAAAAATGCTTGGGATGAAGCAAGTAACTAAAAAAGAGAATAAAACAGTTTGAAATCCTACAATCAAAATCTTTTCTTCTTCTCTTTTAGGATTTGTCAAATCTTCAGCCACCCAAGTGTTTGGCCTTTAACAATAATCCACACAATGATAGAACAAGTTCTTTTCAAATGTAGGATTTTACTTGTGCTAGCAAGCTTTGTTTCTAAAACAAAAAGACCAAGTGTTCTTATCGAATCTTATTTCTAACAAACAAAGAAAATTATTTTTCATTTCTTATTTTTATGAATCGACTAAAAAGTGGCAGAAGGCTTAAAGATTTAATGGGCTAACATAACATATTTATACAACCAAACTATGTTGTAACCCTGGATACAAATATTTGTATTTTTATTCAATTAACTCCTTGTGAACTTAATTAATTTTTCTACTTTATTTTGGTCTATTTCAATTAAGTCCAACTTAATTTATTATCCTTATTTAATCTTAATCATGTCACTTAATGTGTGTGACTCATTAGGCTTATAACATGTTGGTAATAAATATGAATCACAATCAAATATAAATTTAATAATTAATTTATATGTATGGATCATGAGCGGTATCTAACAATACATTATGACCACTCAAATGTTAAAGAGTTAATTAAAGAATTTGACAAAGCCCTCCAGTGATAAGCCTCTCAAATCCATTCATCAAATATCCAAGATATGTCATAAAGTAAGGCTTAATATCTACTTATGACATTCCATATTAGTTATCATAATTCATGACTAATCTTATGAATTTAAGAAACTAATTTTCTTTAAATTCATCATGCTTTGGCCAAAGACTTGAGGTAATGAATCTTCTCATATCACTTGGGGTGGTGAATCCTCTCTTGACCTCTCATCCCCCTTCGTACACTTCATGACATATTCAAAAACACCTTATTTAAGCATCTAATCACTTCTAGACCTGTAGAAGTGAAATCAAAGTATGTCATTCTGTGAGACCTTGTCGAATTTGTTAAATGTCGGTACTATACCTAGTGGTACAATTAAGTTAAATCGAAACTTGAACTAGCTCAAATAGGAATTTTAAGAGTAATTTGAAAATTTTGAAACCCACATAATGACTTAGAATAGTGATTTGGAGTTCAAGGTCCAATTTGGAGTCCATTAGGAAAATTGACCGATTAGGGACGAAACGGTCATTTTACCATTTGATGATAAAATGGAGATTTTTAGCTAAGATTTGATCACATTTGACCAAGAATAATTATATGAAATATAATTATGATTATTGGAGTATAAAATGATATTTAGCAGTGAAAAATTGTGATTCTCGATATTTTTAAAGCACAAGGGCAAAATGGTAATTTTACCACTAGAGGACTAAACGGGAATTTTTTTGAAAATATTTTTGCCCCATTTGGTTAATATTGATCAATATTAATGTTAGTTGAGGTTGAAAAGTAGAAATAATGTGATTCCGATACATTTCGGAGTATAGGGGCAAAATCGTAATTTTTTCTCTCCGGGGGTAAATCGGTAAATTTTTTGCCCCAGCACTTGTCAAGACCAAGGGATTTTATTCCTCCTAGGATTGAATAAATATTGAAATATTTGTGGTGGAAAATTTAGAAGAAAAAGTCAAAAAGGTTAAAAAATGGGCCAATGGCATTATGGTATGTGGGAAGTTCTTTTATTTTATTATTAAAGCCTAAAAATCAGCCATTAAAACACATTTTCTCTCTCTAAATTTGGCACAAACCAGATTCAAAGGAAAGGAAAAGAGAGCAAGGAGAAAAACAAGAAAACCTAGCCAAAAATTCAAGAGAAAAGTGTGATTTTCAAGGAAAATCAAGTGAAAAATGTAAAATCTCTTCACTTTAGCTTATGATCTACAATACCCATGTATTTCTTTCCATTTTCTATGGTTGAGAGGCATGATATCATGATGAATTCAATTCTGAAAAATGGGTATGGAAGAGGAATTAATGTTGGATTGGCTTGTTCTAGACTATGTTAGTGTTTAGAGATAGGTTAGCATGTTAGTAAGCAAAACCGTAAGAAAAAACTTGATTTTCCCCATGAATCTTTCAAGGCCGAATATCATAGGTTGTGTTTGGAAAATGAAATGGTTTCATTTCAAATTAAATGATTTCGTTTGAAATGAAATCAATTGGAAATTGACGATTTAAGGTGAAAAAAGTTAAGCAGGAAAAATTACAGTGCTAATGCACTGTAATGGTTGAATTTTTTCATAAAGAAATAGAAAAGTTTTAATGCTGAAATTGGCACTATTTAAATGGTATGTGGTGAATTAAGGTATTAGAAAAAGAATGGTACAATTTGGAATCAAATCGGATGCATTGGCCAATTTATCGGGTAATTGGCCGAATTAGGTCAATACCGCGTTTAAGCGGTTGACCAAGTATTTTATGCATCCGTATAGAAATTAGGTTAATTTTATACCTAATTAACACCAATATAATAAATTCCCTAATTTTATTCTGTGTCAAGGTGGTGAGACGTCCGAAAAAGGCAAAGGAATCGCACTTGAGAACTATTAATCCGAATGCACCCGGAATCCAGATTTTTGACATTGTGAGTGAATTTGCATTTCAAATTATTTTGGAAAATGTACGTGTATTGAAATGGATAATTTGAATGATTTTATCCGAATTTCTTAAAATACGTGCCTGAAAACAAGCCTTTGATAAAAATGTTTTAATGTGTGAATTGCGATATGCATAAAGGCATGAATTCATGTGCTATATAATTTGCTACTATATATGTGTAGATGTGTGATATGTATTGACAAATAATATTGTGTGATAATTATAACCGTACATGTGCACGATATGGGGGAGCACATGTCGGTAATGATGGATGCTGAATTATGGACGATGATATTGCTTGTGCACGATGTGGGGGGATGCACATGATAACTCCAGCTATGTGCTCGATGTGGGGGTTGCACGTGAGCTGGTGAGATAGTGGTGATATTGTATTCACTTGTGTGTGTATATGTATGAAATTGAATACTCATTCGTTGTAAATTAATTTGAATTGAGGGAAGGGGTTTGATACTAAATGGTCTCAAAATGGTTTTATTCCAAATGTGTGCATCATGGTTTAAAATCCTTCTTGGATATCATTGCTTGTTTTCACCTAATGTTCACTCACTGAGTATTATACTCACCATTTTCAAAAATTCATGTTTTCAGATCAGAAGATTGTAGATTCCTAGATCGCAGGATCATTGTAGTTCATCTCCTGGTAGGTGTTCGGCATTCAATAGTTGCCCGTTTTTCTTGTAATTTCTCCACTGGAAGTCATGGGCCTTTTGTATTGTGGTTAGGTACATGTAATGTACATTGTCAAAGTTTATGTTTGACTAGTATGTATGTACATATTTTATCTATAATGCCATTGGGAATTGGCTTTGTATGCACTGGGTGCATTACGTGTGGATGCCTCACATGATCATACGTGAAGTAAAATAAATGAAAATAGGTTTGCTTGAGCTTAGTGAGCTATGCTTATTGGGTTCTTGCGCCAATCATGGCCTAGAAAATAGGTCGTGACACATTCCCCATACAAGATGACCTAATGTTTCAAGTTCAAGGACTAATTGCACAACTATTATATGAGAACATATTCTATAAACAGTTGAGTGAAATACCAAATGGAGTTCTCATAGCAAGTTATGTTCAGTGAACGTGTTCTTTAACAAGTACCCACATGTTATCCTCTAGTATCTCATATACTTCAATCAATGAGATCAATTGCTTACTTCCTAAGTAAAGAGGCTTAATATGTACCAATCTTTGAGAATTGTCAATACTTTGTCTTAACAATACAATGACCGGGAACTATTTTAGAAATATGGCTTTAATGCATAAAGATCTCATAATTGTAACAACTTTATAATTTTCTTGCCAAAGCTTTTATATTCCATGTGTTTCATCCAATTAATACATAATAACTCCTTATTGTTATACTAACATGAAGGAAGACATCTATCACATATAATTATGTGATTAAGTATGCATTAAATGATAATATATATTCCTTGACCAATCCAATTGGTTCAAGGACATATAACAATTAATATTTCCTTGTTTGGTGAAGCTTTATGGTATATGCATGTGCAGTGACTGGTGCAAGCATTCCATTTAAGATGCACTTGCATCAAACACCAAACTAGGGATGGCAACAGGTACTCGGTTATAAGGTACTCGAGGATACCCGATCCGATTATATAGATTAAGGTATCCTATAATCGAGTTTATGATAGATTCAGGTAGTGATTTCACTACCCGTATCGAGTTCGGGTACCATTCCTTGGGTACCCATTACCCTAACTCAATTACTATTTATAAGTAATTTTTTATTATTTTAATTATTAAATTAAAAATTTACAATTTTTACCAACTTTACAAGCAATTTCTTTTGTTAAAAACTAACAAATATATGAAAAGTATGGTTACTCTAATTATTAATATGATGACATTAATATATTTAAATTAAAAAATTATTAGATTGTTAATTATATTTAAATAATCTGAATATTATATCATATTTTAAAGGAATGTAATTACTATTATATATATACTTTTAATATAAATATATTTACTTTCTATTTTGTGTTAACATTACAAAAATTATGACTTATAAAATTATTAATTATAATATATATACAATTGTTTATATAATCTTATAATATGTACACTTAATGAAAATTTTTGAGATTAGAATAGTTTTGGAACCTAAATGTTTTTTAAATTTCATGAAATTAAGAACAAATCCTTATAATTAATTAAATTAATTCATAAAACTATTATTATTAATTAACTTGTAATGTTTTTTAATATATATAGTTTATATATGTGTTAATTTATAAGAAATATAATTACTATTTTATATATACTAAAATATTTTTAAGTATATATATACTTTAAATTTAAATATATTTACTTTCTATTTGGGGTTAACATTACAAAATTATAACTTATAAAATTATTAATTATAATATAAAACTTTGTTTTTATAAATTTATATATACCTAAAGAGAAGTTGTGAGATTAAGATAGTTATAAGGCCTAGTTATTTTTTTTAATTTTATTTAATTAGACAAACTCGTATAGTTAATTAAATTAATTCATGAAACTATAATTATTAATTAATTTGAAATGTCTTTTAATATATATACTTTATATATATATATATATTAGATTCATTTATAAAGAATATAATTACTATTTTATATATATTAAAATATTTTTTATGTATGTGTGTATGCGTGTATATATATATACTTTAAATATAAACATATTTAATTTCTATTTTGTGTTAACATTACAAAAATGATAACTCAAAAAATTATTAATTACAATATATATATATATATATATTTGTTTATATAAACTTATAACATATATATTTAAAGAGAAGTTATGATATTAGAATAGTTATTGGGGAATTAGATACCCATAAAGAAAATTTTAATAATTTTTTTATCTAATCAAGTATTTAAACGGATTAAAGCAATTATAAGATCGTGAGAATATATTAAAGTTAAGCTCAAAATAATAATTTTTAAAATTATTTAAGTAATTAATATGGTTAGAGTATTTGATTTTTAATAGAATTAGTTCAAATAATTCGAAATTAACAAATACTTTACTTGTTGACATCCTACACCAAACAAATTCTTGGACGATTCATGGGCATTTTGTAACATATACCACTTTCATGAGGTTGATCAAGATGGGTCGACGCCACGACTTTCGACCGAGCCCTCTTATTATATTTAATTATTATATTTTACAAAAATATTATCTATGTAAATTCATCCCATATATTTTCTCGGAAGGACTGTTAAACGCTGACACCTGCGACATGCGGAGATGTTCAAAGTCGGACATTTTTCTTTTCTCTTCCTTTACTTGATTTTGACATTGCAGCAAAAGTACAAAATTTTCAACACTAGAAATTGAATGGAATTTATATTCAAGCCAAAGTCGGACATTTGTTTGCTCAGGTAGAAATGGAATTAAAATTCCATTCCTCACGGGTTCAATGCTGGTCAGTCGTTTCTGGAGTAGTAGTAATAAATACGTCCAGAACACATGCAGTCACAATTATCGATACGGTCAAACCACAAGCTGTTTCGATTTGTCCTCTGTTTACATGCTTTGGAGTCTGGACTCTCTGGTTTATTCTTCCTGTTTTGTCTTGTATCAACTTTCCTTTCAGAATTTTCTATTTTGGCCCAATTTCTCACCTTATTTTGCTTCTAAAGCAAGGAAGAGTTTATATAAAAGTTTTTAGGTCAAGTTTGTGAGATTTTTAATAATAATCAAATTAAAATTTATTAATATATTTTAATGACAAATTGATATATGATAAAAAAATTATTTAAAATATTGTGTACATTCAAAATTTGATAATTACTTACTGAATGTTGAAAATTCTGTTATAATTTTTTGAATAATATCAAAACTTATACTTGATTTATGTAATAAGACCTCTCAATTTATCAATTTAAATTTTTATTTAATCACTTTAATATATATAAAAAACCTTCACAAACTTGATATAAGAAACCTTACTTAAATCTTCCTATTTAAAACAATTTTGTTGCTGTCGTGCCCTCCGGTGACTTTCTTTATTTACTACTATTAGTTCCATTTTCTGCCTGACAAAGAAAATGACAAAAGAATGAAGGGATAAGAGCATATCACATGCGATGGTGGGTGCAGTATATATATATATATATATATATATATGTATATATATATTAGTAAAATACTCAGACAATTTTTTTTCGTCTTTGATTAGTTCTGATGCGTTTTACTACAATCTCACATTTTGGGATAAAATTGTCATTGCCATTCGCCAAGGGTGACTCAATAAGTTTAAATGCTTCAATCGAAATATTCAATAAAGTCTTCTTTTATTGAAATTAAAAAAATTATTAAATTTTTATTCTTCTAACTTTTTGATATACAAAATTTTTATATTTTTTAAGTAGCTAATAGAAAATCAACAATTAAAATTTTTTATTCAAATAAATTAACTATTGCATAAAATAAAGACAATATAACAATATAATATAAATTAAAAATTAAAGTAAAAAAATCTATAAATATTATAACAATAGTACCTAATTGTTCAATTGTTCAATGCTTATGGCAAACCGCAAATGAGGTTCATGGCTTTATAAAGATAATAATATAATAGACTTTTTGTGTATTATTTGAAAGAAAATTGAAGTTAAAGGAAGAAGGAAGAAAGAGCAATTGAGAACAAAAGAATTGAAAAGTAGATATTATACATTGAAAAAGAAATAATTGGTTTTATATATAGAAGAAAAAATAGTTGTTAAAAATCATTAAATATATTGATTGGAAATTGGAGAAATAAATGAGAAAAAAATAGTTATTGAAGATAATTAAATACATATGATTGTTAATTAATTGAAAATAATATAGTATTTTAAAAAATTTGAAATTGATAGAAAATTAAAATTTATTAGACATATAATTAAAGAAGTGAGAAAATAGATAATTTTATTAATTATTTTTATTTTTATTTTTTAAAAATTTTATATATTTTTAATATAATAAATTATATTATAAAATTATAAAATCTTTCTAAATTGGAGGCTTAAAGCCCTTATTTGGATGATTTCACCTAAGGATCTGCCTTGTTTATATAGTCATGTTATAAAAATGAAACAGATGCAATAAGGTTATAACCTAAGAAAATTGTCTTATGCATTTAGTTTATTAACGGTATCTAGCCATCGATCATTGAAGTCTTAGTTTCTTGATTCCAGCAATACTCTTCTATATGCTTTGCTCGATTTGCTCTTTATGTGGCCACCGTCACTTAATTAGGCATGACTTTCACTTGTGAGATGGCCTGACAATTAAAGTAGGGGTATTTTAAAAAATAGCCCTTAAAGATAAAATATTTTCAAAAATAGCTCTCTTTATAATTTTAACTATTTTGAATCAAGTTGGACAAAATTACCCTTAATGAAATTATACGTTATAATGTTACACGCCATGTACAAAAACATATTACACTTCATAGCTAGGTTGTTACACGTAATGTATAAAAATATGTGACAAGCTGTCATGGTTAGGTTGTTACACGCCATGTTCAAAAAAAATATTGTTGTTACATGCCATAGTTATGTTATTACACACCATGTCCAAAAACATGTGATAAGTCATGGTTAGGTTGTTACACACCATGTTGAAAAAAAATATTATTGTTACACGTCATATTGAAAAACATATTGTTGTTACACACCATGTATAAAAACATGTTACACGCCATGGTTAAAAAAGGTTATTTCATGCCATGTTGAAAAAAAAATATTGTTGTTACATGCCATGTTGAAAAAAGTTATTATTACACGACATATTCAAAAACATTTTGTTACATTTTAATGTCTAAAATGTTGTTATTACTTATGAATAAAAACTTCAAATCCTCTCAACTCTTTCATTTTTTTATTTTTTTTTACAATTTGGCACCAATTAAAGTATTTCAAACATGTTTTCATAAATTAAAATACAATTTTTTTATCTAAAATACCTACTTTGACTAAAAAAAATTCTTTTAAAAACCTAGGTTTATAAATTTTAAAATTTTGAGTTTATTGGTATCTAAGTCTCGAATTGATTCAATTAAAAGTTATTTCATATATCTATGATTATTTCTACCATTTTAGTTTTATCCAAAATACCTAAAAATTGAATTTCTCAAATGTCCACCCACCCAAGCATGTTAAAACCATTGTTTAGTGTCTTGAAAGGACAAGAAAGAGAAATCTGAAAAAGGGAAATTAGAAGCATAGCAAACAAATGCCGAAGAAAGAAATTGGAAATATAGCAGACGAATGTCGAAGAGAGAAATAGATAAAATTTGAGAGAGTGGGATGGTGAGAGAAAGAAATCTAAAATACAAATAAAGAGAAATTGTAATGAATGGTTTAATTTACTTAAAATAGTTTAAAAAGTATTTTTATCAAATCATGACTAAAACACAGTTAAATTTATTTTGATGGTTATTTTTAAAATGTCCTTATCAACGAAGATCATTCTTCACAATTTCCTCGTTAGAGTATCTTAGTATTTCTCTTTTTTGGATATGGGTTTAAACAAAACAAATATATTATATGACTAGATAGATTCCTTCCACAAAGACTTGATGCGATTGAAGATCATGCATTGTCGACAATTGTTGATTAATAGCTGCTTCTGCATTCATTCAACTTCCAGTACTTTATAGTTAATAAACTTTGGGAGGGTTTAAGTAAGTTATCGGCCCCAAAAATTAGTTTGTAGTGTGTGCTAAAGTTTAATTAGTCAAAGAACACAATCTATTTATTATAGCAAAAGTAATTCTCCACTCTGATAGCGTGTCCAATTTGGCTTTACAAAGGTGGATGACTTTCTTCATTTCTCCCGTAGAATGAAGAAAGCAAGCATGAAGAAAGCAAGCGTCCAATTTGGCGTTTTTGTTTTTGTTGCTTGTCGTGATATTGCTTTATCATCCTTCCATACCCTAAAATATCAGGTGTTTTGAATTTAAATATTGGAGACAGTAAAGAAAGGAACTGAAAAGAAACTGTATATCCACTATTGTAACTGTAAGATGATCCAAATGGATGGAAAAGGCAAAGAGTTTAACTCAAAGATGTGGATGCGCATTTCCAATCAACTCTTAGTCAATAAGTGTTTGCATAATTCTTTGCTTAAAGATTAGTGTTAAAGCAATGATCACTACCAGGGGCGGAGCGTCCCTTTGTCATGGGGGGTCCATGGCCCCCCCAAAAATTTTGAAAATTTTTATATATTATATATTTTTTAATAATTTTTTAAAATAATTTTTATTAAATAATTAATATGGGGCCATGGCCCCCTAAAAATTTTTAAAATATTTTATATATTATATATTTTTTAATAATTTTTATTAAATAATTAATATAATTAAAAAATAATAAAATAATTTTTCAAGTTTTATTTAATTTACTCAAATTCTTAACTTTTTTTTAATCTTTTAAGTTTCTTCACACATCTTTTCCTCTTTTCTTTTTTATCCTTGTATTGTGAAATTATAAAAAGGTAAAGTTTTTTATTTAATTTTTTTATTATATTTATTTATTTATTTTCAATTATATGCTATTTGCTCATATATTTTAAGTTTCTATAAATTTTTTTTAAAATTTCTACGAATCATCAACCATATTCTTTTTTTTTATATATGTTATATCTTCTACTTGTCATTTTTTTCTGTTATGTGGATTTTATTTTTAATGATTTTAACTTTTAAAAATTAAAAAATTATTATATAAGTAATTCTCAAATATAAATTCTAATGTTGCAGTATTGGTTGTTTAAAATTTTACTAATATATTATTTTTTATTGATCTAATTATATAAGAAAAAATTATCTTGAGTATATGTTTTTAATGTACTTTATGTTTTATATTTAGTTGAAAGGAAATTATCTTTGAGTATAAGAAGAAATTATTAATTCTGTATATTGTATTTAATTATTTATATTTTATGCATTATAGTTTAATATTTAGTATTATAAACTTAAATATAATAAAATAAAAATATTAGATGTTGACTATATTAATTTTTTAATCATTTATATTGAGAAAGACAAGACTTCGAAACAAAATGAATAATAAATTTCTTACAAATAATTTAATTGTTTATATTAAAAAAGATATTGTCATTATCGAACAAAATTTTCTTAGAACACTATTATAAGTTGTTTTCTTTTTATTTATTTTAATTTACATGTTATATAAAATTATTATTTATTATAATTTTTTTAATTATTAATGATTAAGTATAATATGTTAATTTTAAAAATTCTTAATTTTTATTCTTCTTAACCCTTGGCCCCCCCAATAAAAATCGACTAGCTCCGCCCCTGATCACTACTGACTAACTGAAAGCTAGCAGAAGATGTCCTATGCCTTTTTTATCTTTTAATCATCAGCTCCTTGAAATTAACGACTAAGTGATGGATAACTACAAATTTATATGATTTATATTAGAGAATTTCTTAACGCTAAATTAGTTTATTGCTTTTATTTATATTTAAATTTATATCTATAATATATTAAAATTTGAATATTGAAAACTTTTTTATTCAAGAAACAGAAGTTTTTATTTATTATATTTTTAAATTATCGTTTATCATTTGTCATACTTTTTAGTTATTATATAAATCATATTTACAATTGCACATAATAGTAACAAATAAAAATCCAAATTCTTTAAATTAAGAGGTGGATGCATTTAATTGGTAATTGGTAATTGTAAAACAGATATGGCTAGGGTACAATTATTTGGTATTACAATCCTTTAGTCGTATTTTAGGATAGGGGTTATTATTAGATATCTAATATCTTTAAATTGGATTTTTTTTAGTGCTCTAGGGTTATTTTTTAGCTTTATCTTTTCATATAATTCATAAAATTCAAAGTTATTTTGATTTTGGTATCAAGTAATATTACGTACTTTTTTAAAAAAAAAAGTGGATGCAATTGCTAACTAAGATAAAATATATTCTTTTAGGTGAGTCCTAAAACATTTGATTTCATTTTAAAAAAATATTTTTTTAAAAAAATAGTGAAATTAATTTCTATACAATGAAATTTATCAGGAATGCATTGATAAGGTATCATGCTCCGTCTCTACTTTTAATGAATTGTTTGCCGTTTTAGTTTATGTAATGGTTGGCTTTAATTTTATATTTGTAAGTTGTCAACAAGGACTGGAAATATGATTAATGCTTGTGCTCTTTTGTCCTTGTAAGTTAGTCATGCAGAGCCTGGGATTGTGGGTTTGTAGGTAGTGTTGATGATCTTCTCGAGATTTTGATTTTGTTCTGCTCAGCAATTAGGAAAAGGGTATAGAGTTTGCTTTGTATTTTAAAGTCCAGTTCAAACTGGAAACTGCTGAAGACAAGTTTTGAGTGCTAGTTTCCCAGTGAAATTGTACAGCTTCACCAATTCACAGACAAATTGCTTTATGCCATTAGAAATCTTTAATAAATAGCTTAGAGACATTGAATAACATAGTGGCTTAGTGTTAATAAAATTACTTTTTTAAAAAAATTAATGAATTCAGGAAAACTTGTTATGACGTTAAAAGTTAATGGTGAAAGTTATTTGTTAGGATTTTTGTTTAAAATTAAATGAAAATTCAAAAATTCAAATATATGGCTCGTAAATAATAACGATTATTAATCTTTTGAAAAAGAAGGGAAAGATTGAAGTTTCTGAAATTGATTGAACCAGTATAGCATTAGGAGTCCTTGCAGATGTGAATTTTTTTAACAGATGTTGCAGGGCTCAAGGAAAGAGGGACTGTACAAATTCATTGTTGATACGTGGAAGATGACCAAATCATAATCAAGGCTAATTAATTCCGCTAGAGTATTGAATGATAAAAGATTATCAATAACAACAGTATTGTTCCTGGAACCTTCCTAACATGGGAACCAAGTAGCTACTACTGTGATTAAAAAATATATATTATTGAGAAAAAAGGAAGTGCAACTCCCCTTTATTTCATCAATTGTGTCTGCCGGCTGTAAGGCTTTTACTCATATATTTAATGTTTAGCAATTTAATTCCAATCACTTGGGTGGGTCAGAAACAAAGAATGTTGAGTGACTTGCTATGATGGGATCTGCTTGAGAATCTTTGATTAAACTAATGTCAAATTATCTTCCTCAAGTTTATTTATCGTTTCATATAGAAGGCAAATATGATTCACTTCAACAAAGCCGGCCGAATTTTGTATACTAAAATGACTTTCATCGTTTTGAAGATTGCAAGAGGACCACTCCGTGTAACTGGAAAGTGCTCTGTGCTTGAAGAAAAAAAATCCTGGAAAAGAAAAATTAAAGTTGAAAAAGAGGGTTATAATTTAGGATCAATGGCGACTTTTAGCAGTATCAGGTTCCATGATGACTGACGAGCAAGTCAAGCATGCGTAGTGTATTTTCTACTATGAACATGTTGTTTATGGCAAATCTGCACTACAATTTGCAAATGCTTTAAAGTGCTGGTAAGAGGCATTTTTGCAGGCCTACAAATTAAATTAAAGAGGCCATGCCTTAATGCTTGCTTTCCAACTTTCGCCGCCAATATATATACGATAACAATGCGAAAGAAAAAGATGCATAAACTTGTATTGGGAGTAATAAGTCCCAAACCCCTGCCTGCCCAGCATTAATGCCCAAACAAGCAATGTGCCAACGTACTGGCTCTTTGACTACAATATAGATCAAGCCCTATCAGCATATAGAAAATTAACAGGCCATAAATTTAATTTCAGTTACGGTTAACAAATACTTCAAGTTTCACAGGGTACATGGGAGGCACTATTGCTTTCGGTTAAAGACAACACTTATGTTATATTTGGTAGGAAAGAAGGAAAATATATAGAAGAAATTGGGTAAAGGGCATGTGAAAAAAGAGAAAATAAAATGAAAGAAAAAAAAATTTTTTTGTTATCGTGTTTGATATAGAAGATGAAAAATGGAAAAAAAATTAAAGATAACATTATAAATAAAATGATTAATTGAAGTAAAAAGAGTATTTTCATCTTACTCTTGAAAGAATTAGATTTGAAAGGAAGAAAGAGTATAAATCCATCCATTTTCCTTTCTTTCCTCCTACAAAACAAAGGAAAGGAAAGGAAATGAAGGAAGGAGTCCACCCCCTTTTCTACCTTCCTTCCTTTTTCCCTCTTACCAAACATAGATAAGTTTTCCTTAAATAAAATTTGTAAAGCTCTTATATCTTATTCGAACAAAAAAAAATTCTTATTTTAATAAATTTTTATTAAAAATTATGATAAAATTTCCACCGTTCAATAAATATTTATGAAAACCTTTTTATGTATAGATATTATTATTAATAAATTGTTTATATATCATCAATGTTCTCTTGAATCTATAATTGGTCTTTCAAATTCAAAACTCAAATATTAATTTTTTTATTCATCTTAATATTAAATTTCACAAATTTGATTTAAAGAATTTTATCTAAATCATTTTGTCTGTTCGCTTTTCTCATTACTACTTGTAATTTTAACAAGCAAGTGACCATTAGTTGAATGCTATTAGGTTTAAAGATTGTTTATACTTTCCTTGAATTGATAGGCATGTAAAAGACTAAAAGTACAACTTTGTAATAAATTGAAAATTGAGTTGGAAAAATAATGAGGTAGCCCCACCCACAGAGTTGGTGCTGTGGAATAAAACGCCATGGGGGTGAGGACCTTGACTTCCATGTAGTCCCCCCTTTTGATGTAAAGATTGAGAGCCAACTGCTAAGAGGTTGGTATTTCGAAGGTTTACAACAGTATAATCATTTTAGAGAATGGGTACGTAGAATCAATCATTCCACCTTTGCGCTATCCACTTCAAGACAATTTAATAAACGACCAATTATAAGAAGCCTCCAAATGCATCATATATGCAAGGAGAGTTGAAAGAGAGAGAGGGAGATTAAACAATATGCAAGCAATGTATATATAGAATGCTAAAGATCCATAATGCAACGTATATGAACTTATATTGCGGTATCATTTCCTAACAATTCCTACTCCTACCAATAGTTGTTTGTGGAGTAGTAAGTGGTGTGCCCAACAATCCCTAGATTAGCATAGTGTTAACAAACTTGCTATCAAGCCTCATCAGGTAAAATTAGTTGCCCATAAATTAAATTTGAATTTGATGAGTTACCAAATTGTTTTAATTTAGAAAAGAAGAAAGGAAATTAGATGTTGGCTACAAGAAGTTATATATCAATTGAAAGTAATTATTTTCTGGTCAGGTTAATTCATCAAAGTTCTTATCAATTGAAGCTATATATCAATTGAAAGTAATTATTTTCATATGAATATATCAGAATTGACTGAGAAAAAAAATTCATCAAACTTCTCATTAAATAGGTACAAAGATGTTTTTTTTTTTTTTTCAATTTGCTACTTCAGCAGTATGGCATAGCCATTCACATATATAATCTGGGAAGAAAAACAGAGAAATGCTAGCAACACATGCATGTATGAAAGATTGGAAACCAAAAACTGTTTGACAATAGGATTTATAGGAAGCAGCTAATTTAACAATGAAAGTGGGCCATAATTTGATGGATACAAAGGCGGTCCAATAAGTTCAAAAATCTAAAGCGAAATATTTAAATGAGGTTTTTTTTATTGAAATTAAAAAAATTATTAAAATTTTATTTTTCTAGCTTTTTTAGATGTAAAATTTTTAATTAAACTTTTATAATCACATTCTTTTAATATTTCTTTTTCAATTGATAATATAGCCAATTCATTTAATATTTCTTGAGGCTTTATTGATCTTAAATAAGATTTTATTAATTTTAATTTTGAAAAACTTCTTTTTCCTAAAGTAACACTTACTGGAATTGTTAACATTATTTTAAAAACAATATATAACTATTACTGTTAACAAAAATATTTAATTATTATAATTATCTTATATTTTTTAAATAGCTAATGTAAAATCATCAATCAAAATTTCTAAATCAAATAAATCGGCTATCATATAAAATAAAGATAATATAACAATATAATATAAACTCTAAATTAAAATAAAAAAATCTATAAAGATTAGAATAATAGTACCTAATTGTTGAATGCTTATTGCAAACCGCAAATAAGACTTACAACTTTATGAAAATAATAAAAGAACAAACTTCTTATGCATTTTTTGAAGAAAAATTTAAGTTAAAAGAAAAAAGAGCAAATGAGAAGTAAGATTTCAAAAGTAAATATTATACATTGAAAAAAATAATTAATTTTATATATAGGAAAAAAATAACTATTGGAAATCATTAAATACGTTGGTTTGAAATAAAAGAAATAAGTAAGAAAAAATAACTGTTTGAGATGATGAAATACATATGACTGTTAGTTTATTAGAAATAAGAAAATATAGTTGAGAATTAATAACATTCTAGAAAAAAAGAAATAATAGAAAATTGAGATTTATTAGGCACATAATTAAAAATTTGAAAGAACAAATAATTTTATTAATTATTTTTTACTTTTATATAATTTTTTAATTTTATATATTTTTAATATAATTAATTATATTATAATTATTATAAAATTATAAATCTTTTTTAAAATTGGAGCCTCTCCAAATTGAGACCCTAAAGCCCTTGCTTGGGTGGCTTCACCCAAGGGCCAACCTTGGATGGATATATCGGTCTTATAAATCATAAAAGAAGAGGGTGCACATCTTTTTATTGTTCTCAGCGAAGAAAATGGTAAATAATTACTATCAATTGATAC
Source organism: Theobroma grandiflorum (assembly GCA_036013995.1). Taxonomy (NCBI): domain Eukaryota; kingdom Viridiplantae; phylum Streptophyta; class Magnoliopsida; order Malvales; family Malvaceae; genus Theobroma; species Theobroma grandiflorum. The sequence goes on along the minus strand of CP142130.1, from coordinate 10,851,103 downwards.
ATAGCTTCTTGTTGCAGATTCATTATAAGATTCGTTAGTGCCATCTCATCAAGTCTGATTGTAGATCGATTCATAGCTTCTAGATGAGTGAAAGAACTGATTATATCAGTGGAATAATCACTGTATATGCTAATAGTGGAAACAAAAGGGACATCCACAAGAACTAGGTAAGTGAAAAAAAAAGGACGATTGAAAACTCACGACAACTCCATATATCCTTGTAAAACCAACTACCCAAATCCTTGGGTTTTATTGTTGGAATTCCAAAGCATCCTAAATTCTTAGACCAAAAGAGTTCTTAAAAGATAAAAATTTAATTACGCCGCAAAAGTAATTCTTAATATAATAATTCACACATCAAGTAGTTAACCTCAATCCATGACAGTTTGAGGGTTTTCAAATGATTGTCATCAACTTCCTCGATACAGAAACGGAAAGGGGTTGATCATCATGAATATTATATAGCATCCATTTCCTTTGCTCAAAAGCATCCTAGATCAACCTAAAAGAAAGATTGGTCATAGCGGCCACACTACAGAGCTTTTGATGGAGCACAAGAGAAGATCCATATATAATTACTGTCCAAAGAAAATAAAAAGGAATTAAAGAGATATATATTGTTTCAATGTCCACGGGGGCCAAGAATTTCATTGAGGAAAATCATCTAGTTGCACTTATATATGGTGAATAGGATATATATATATATACTTTCTATGTTTAGGGGAAAAAAGTTCTCATGCATAGCTGAAGCTCTGATCATTACTTAAAACTTTCAAAAACACAATTACAATAGTTTTTTAAATATGAAAACTGAACTCCAATATATATATATATATATATATATATATAAAATAAGAAAACTGAAACACAATCACAGATCAGTTACATCTCAATCTTTTCTTCTTCTTTTTTTTTTTTTGGTACTATAATTAGTACTATTTACAATCACGTTGAGGAAATTAACAACATATATGACAGTTGTGACTGAGTGAAACCAATACCATTTATATATAAATGGTAGAGACAGAAGTTGCAACCAAACGTACGTGCCATTTTCATGACTAATGAATCTCGCAGTGTCCATCACCACGATAACTTCCGTTACCGCCTATGTAAGTGCAGGAAGAGGGACCGGAGGGTGTGACAGGACCTTTTGAAGTTGGAATGAGCTCCTTTCCAGTACTAGCTCTTTCATTCTCCGGTTTCACGGGCCTACGAGCTGAAACTTGTTTGTCGGTAAGAACCATCAACAAGATAAAGAACATCATTATTCCACTCCAATACAAATTTCTTTGAAAAATTTTCATTGTTTGAGGAGAAGAAGAGGTTTGATGTTTGGAAGTAATAGTTATTTGAGTGGCTTTTGGTTTCACCTGCGCTTAACCCTAAATTGAAAAGCTCTGAGCAAAGCAACTGCATGCACTTAACCTTGATAGCCCTTTCAAGAACTCTGCCTTATTTATAGACCAAATATGAGAGCAACATTTTATTTTTTTGGGAGGTGGGGTGGGAGGGAACGTGGGCATGAAGCTACCAACTTCAGGAGAAAATTACTAATAATCATATAAATGCTACTCCTGGAAAAGAATATTATAAGAAAGAGCTAGCCGCATCTTTTCTCGATGCAATAATTGAAAGGGAATTAAAAAAAAAAGGGTAAAATGTTTGTACGTACGTGATAAAAATTGGAGTTATCCGATGGACTATGTTTATCTCCATTCAACCGTAAAGAGATTTCGTCCTATTCGCCCATAACGTATATAGACTTTAACAGTCAATCAAAACGACAACAAACAGTGAGAGACGATATACTTATTGGACTATGATGATTGTGATAGCCAAAGCTGGTGCAGTCTGCTTTTCGGGTAAGAAATTGCTCAAACAACCAGCTCTCTGTTGAATCTTAAACAAAGAGTACTCGACGATCATTCATAGAATTAACGTACATGCATGGTAGATGTTGCCAATAACGATGATATTGATGAACCTAAACCCAACGATGATGTTACTTAATTGTTATTGATTTCATGTTTATTGATGTTCAAAGAAGCTCGATATAGTGATGCAGTTTCGGCCTTGTTGGGTTTAGGTTCATCAACATTAAATCAATAACAATTAAGTAACATCTAAAGAAATCAATAAATAAACAAAGCAAATAAAGCAATATAAAAATGAATCAAACACATATCTGGTGAGACTTGAATATGAAATCTAAGGTTTTAGAACTTTCTCTTTGCCATTAATATAAAACCTCCTCCGGTTGAATTGGAATTAGTCTGTATAAATTAACGTCCCTTGTTTTCTAGATCAGCCCTTCTTGATCCCCAAAGTCATTAGAGAAGCATACGTAGGGTTAGGGATCATTTCAAGCGTGATAATTCTAAACTGGTTTCTGCGCAGTCCATTACAGAAAAAGGAAGCAACCTCCGCAAGCTGCGGAGGGAGATTCCATCAATCATCTTCTCATATATTTAAAACAGCGAAAAGATGTGTCCAACATCTTCTCTTTAAACAACGATTGATCCATTGTGCTCAAGGCGGCTCTTTGTCGGTCCACAATTTCGCTTTACGTGATCTTGTCTCTCATTTCGTTACTTTTTAATACGAAGTTGTGCTGAGTTCAAAGAAATTCATGAACATGACGACACTCATGAGTATACTCATCAATCGCGAAAATGGGCTATACAAATTAAAACCATGAATGTAAAATTATCATATATGATCGATGAAGTAATATGTAAAGACTAGTATTAATTTATAGTTATAAATACAATTTAATCCTCTCATCTCTTTCCTCAAACTTAATATATACACAACCAAATGTCAATATATACTCTTTATTTATTCTACTTCTGCTACTTAAGTTGACTACAACTCAATGCCTCAATTTTGCAACCAAAAAGAAAAGCTACTATCGAGTCATATTAGTCATCAAAACAAATTTTTTTTTTTAAAAATAATTTTATTGGCCTCTACAACAAAGATACCATTCCGTGTCTCTTCCAATTAGGAAAAGACTTTCCATGGCCTCACACGTGGTTTGGGCAATGGATAGCTGTACAAATACAAAAGGAGATAGCCGCTCACTGGCCTACAGGCGATTGAAATTCTGAAGATTAAAGATTATCACTTCTATCATAGACAACTCATTGCCTCGTAGACCACTAAAAAAGAGGCAGTACAAGGATCACTAAGCCTTAAAACCAATTTCCCTAGACTAAAAACATTTCGCAACGCTTAAAAAAACCCAAGAGAAAAACACCCTTATCATCACAAAGTCATCAAAACAATAATATTCTAAAATAAATATTATATATATAATTTTAAATTGTACTAAGTCTCATTAATTTTAAGAATATCATCAATCTCTTCTCAATTTCAAACCCAAGACTTTGCAAATTGGAGTTTAAAGTTCTTGATAGCAACACTTTATTAATTGCCACATCAAGAAGTGAATTCTAGAAGGTCGTGGAAAGATACAAACATGCATGCATAAATAGATAAGGATTAAATTTGAAACCAGGAGCTAACTCAATTGAGCTCAACTCTTATTAACATTTTGAGTTCTATTAAGTTTTTTTTTTTTTTTTATAATTGGGGGATGGCGGATTCAAACCTTACTCTTTAAGTAAAGGGATTATGCACCAACCAATGAGCCAAATGCTCAGGTGTTTGAGTTCTATTAAGTTCTTATATTTATGTTTTGAGTTAAATAAATGCTTATAATTAATTGTTAACTAATTATTATTGGTCAAAATATCGCTTATCATTTTATGTCAAGTGATATTAATGTAATATACTGATATATCATAATAGATGAAGACGTGACATGTTGATGTAGTATGATAATATGGTTATATAGTATTTTTTACACTCTACATCAATATCATATTGGCATAAAATGGTAAGCAATATTTTAATTGATGATAATTAGTCAACCGTTAATTATAAGAGCTTATTTGGTCCAAGATAAAAATATATAAACTTAATTAAACACAATAGAAAAAGGTAGACTTATTTAAAATTTTTTTGAATAGTTTAAGAACATTTTAAAGTATTAGGTGTTGTTTATATTAGTCTTAAGGTAAGTTTGTTTAATGAGGACAACAAAAAGGTTAAAATATTTTTTTAGCCCTACAATAGAAGGTGTTTTTGGAAATAGCCCTTTAGATAATTGTAACTGTTTTTAACCAAAAGATGAGAGTTTGGGACAAAAATGCTTTTCATGAGACCTCTTCATTGACACACACTCTCATTCATGCGCATATTGGGCAAGATAAATCTACATAGAATTTGTTCCCTTTAATTTTGTGCAATACATCCATTTTTTTTAAGAAGCTTGTGCAAAACAAAATCATGTTGCAGAAGATGGTTTTCTGATGTTCTAGACATCACCATAAACAAAAACACCGTGCATATTACATGGCAAGTCTATTGAACGATCTTTAGATTCAAGGTCAAGGATAAGAAAGTTTTTTAACAAGTTTACAATTATTACACAGTAAGTCAATGAGTGAATGTCGATTTTTTTGTAGGTTTAGTGATTTGAATGTCATATTAAATGAGAATGTGGTTTCGTGCTTTGTTGTTAAATGTGCATTACTATATTTCGTTGAAAATGAGTTTCAGATAGTAAGAAAAGGTTGATAGTAAACCAAACGAGGAATTGGTCATAATGAATCCAAAGCTTGGAGAATGATGTGAAATCAGAAATCCCTAATACGATGGTGAATCAAAAGGAAGAAGATGTGAAACCAAAGCACGAACTAGTCATGCTATAGCAAGCCATATGTGACACGGTAAGGTTTAGAGTTTGTGACACGCCATGGTGGGAATGTGTGACACGGCATGGTTAGAATCTGTGACACAATAGGGTTATGACATGGCATGGTGGGAATGTGTGACACAGCAAGATTTAGAGTTTATGACATGCCATGGTAGGAATATGTGATATGGTGAAGTGAGAATTTGTGACATGGTATGGTAAGAATATGTGACATGGATGTGACACAGCAGGATTGTGACATGGCATGATAGGAATATGTGAGATAGCATGGTGAGAATGTGTGATATGACGGTGACATGATAGGGTTTAGAGTTTGAGACATGCCATGGTGAGAATGTGTGGCACAGCATGGTGAGAATCTATGACATGGCATGGTGAGAATGTGTGGCACGGCTGTGACATGACAAGATTTAAAGTTTGTGATATAGCATGGAAGGAATGTGTGACACAGTATGGTGATAATGTTTGACACGGCATGGTGAGAATATGTGACACAACAGGGTTTAGAGTTATGACATGTCATAGAGGGAAAATGTGACACGACAGGATGAGAATATGTGACCCATGGAGGGAATATGTGAGACAACATGGTGAGAATATGTGACATGGTTGTGACACGGTAGGGTTTAGAGTTTGTGACACACCATGTGAGAGTCTGTGAGACAGCATGGTGAGAATGTGTGGCATAGCATGGTGAGAATATATGTGACACGTTATGGATGGAATATGTGACATGCCATGGCTTGAATATATGACAGGCCATAAATTTGAATATAACAAAAATACGACCAAATCAAAAAACCGTTTGAAATTCCACAGCATGCATATTAGCGGTTAAGGTGTCTAAAAGGCCATTGCATTTTATTATATTTTCAGCATTTACAAACGATTGTGTGAAGTAAGTAAGAAAGTTTGACTCATTTGTCATTCCCAAAGGGACCAAAGTGTTCAACTTCATTCTGAGCAAAGTTAACAACATCACAGCAGCAATGTCAATTCTAAGTGAAGAGGTCAGTCAATCATCAATTAAAACTTTCTTTTGTTTCGTAACTTTTTGTTGGGTTGCTCTATGAAATGTTTGTGTTTTTGCCTATGATATGTTTTAACTATTTTGTTCCTAGTTTTAGAGTTTTTGGGTAAATTGTGAAGAGAACTACAACATTTTTACTGATATGATTTAAAGTCGTACCAAAAATTTTTAAGGGGTTCGCATATCGTGTAATAAGAATAAAAAAGTCTTCGATCTAGCATGTAGTAGGTTAATTGTTTTTGGGGTTTTTAGCTTTAGTATGGGTTTAGGGCATAAATCACATAGTCACCATAATCCCTAACATGTCATCAAAGTAGGTATTTTAGGGTAGTTTGTGTAACAAAGTAGTAATTATAGTTGGCATGTCACGACATGGTAGGGTTGGTGTGTCATGACATAGCTCAGCTTTGGCACGTAAAAACATTTTACTTGGTCTGCAGAGCATGTAACAACATATATTTTTTCAATCTAGCGTGGTGTGGGTTATATGTTTTTGGTTTTAGGGTAGCATTACATGTATGATGTGTGGTGACCGCATTGTTGTCTTGGCATTTCGTGTAACGAATCAATAATTATAATTGGTGTATCACGACATGGCATGGGTTAGCGTGTTACAACATTTTACTTGTTATGCATAACATGTAACAATATTTTACTTAATCTTCATAGCATGTATCAACATTTTACTTGGTATGCATAGCGTGTAACAACATATATTTCTTTCTTCAATTTAGCATGTCACGACTTTTTGTGTTAACTGTTTGTTGGTCTATCTCACACGTGCACATGTGTTATGTTTTGCAAATGGAGTTTAGACAGTATGATAACCTTGTTGGCTTCATTAGTTTTTAATGATTATCAAACATTCTCATCCTTGTGTGTCTAACATTTCTACCAAGTGTGTAAGACAAAAAGTTTATAAAGAAACAATAAGTCAGTCTTTCAAGTATGCACATAAAAGGTTGAAATTGCTAAGGAATAAGATTGATCAACATAAAAGAAGCTCCCTAGCTGAATAATGAAGAACATTGGTTGGCCAAAATTCAAATTGGAGAAGTGGCAGGCTGAAGCATATTGAGAAATAGAACCGACTTAGTCGACCAAGTGTAGACATCTATTAAAAATAATAAAAACTAAATAAAAAATAAAAAAATAAAGAATAATAAAAAATAAAATAATAATAATAATAATAAAAGGGAAAAGACTGAGCTTACGCTCAGCGTTCTTCTCTAGTTCATCATTACAGGGCAATTAGTGCCCTTGAAAAGTCATCGGATTTTAGGGAGGAACGGTCACCTCCGGCAACCGGCCCCTAACTGTGCTAAAACCTAGTGAAATCATGCTCAGAAGAGCATGATTTCACTTATGGATTGTCCAAAATTTTGGACAATCCAACTTCTAAAATAAGGGCATTCAGGCAACAAAAGGAAGCAACAAAAAATATGAGCAAAAAAGAAAAAACATAGAAAGACACCTACCTCTTTAAACAAAATCCAAGCAATCAAGAACACCAAAAAAAAAAGAAAAAAACAACAAAAAACCAGATCCAAAAAACCCATCCTTCAAAAGCAGAAAACAGTAACCAAAAAACAAAAAAATCCTTAGTTTTTTCTAACAACCGGCAAAATACCCAATAAATCTTGAAAAAAAATCCTATATTTTCTAGCAGCCATAAATACCACAATTGAAAAAAAATCAAAAATATATATACAATGGAAGAATGAAAAGGGTATAGTGGTTTTTGGGATTTCTTGGTTTGGGTTTTTAGGGATAGATTTTTGTTTTTAGGAAGGGATTTCGGTCTTGGGGAACCGATGAAGAGAGAGGGAGGAAGAGAGAAGAAAGAGAAAGGGGGAAGAAAGAAGAGAGAAAAGGAAAAAGAAAGGAAGGTCGGCGGTGAAGACATGGGCAGGAAGAGAGAAGAAGAAAAAGAAAGAGAAAGGGGAAAAGAAGGAGAAAGGGAAGAGAGAATGAGGAAGAACCAGCAACAGAAGAGAGAGAAAGTGAAGAAAAAAGAAAAGAAAAGAAAGGCAGGAAGGCTCAAAACGACGTCGCATCACTTGAAGAAAGAGAGAGCTTTTCTTTTAGGCCTCCAACAACCTAATTGATTAAAGGATCTGGTGGGCTACAGTATCTTCAAATTATTTGGGCTATTGTCCATGCCCAAGTAAGGTAAAAATTATATTTTGCTTTGTGGGTTTAGGATGGTATATGTTATTTGGGCTTAAATTTTTTGCATTAGATTAAATATATTTGTTTGATGATGTGTGTTGAAATTAAATAATTTTAACATAATGTTTTGAATTTTTTTTTAAATAACATTTAGAATAAGAAAGCTAGTATAAATATGAAATGTAAAGGTGAATGTTGATAATGAAAATAAGATAAAATGTTTTAAATAGTTTGCTAGTCGAAAAATTAAAAAAAGTTAGGTTCTAGAAGAACAAGGAAAAAAAAATAAAAAAAAAGAATGAAAAGGTTAAAAAAAATCAATGAATAAAAAATATAATAAAATAAAATAATATATAATAATATATATAAAAAAATAAAAAAATGAAATAAAATGATTATTTTGAGTGATCCGATGATGGAATTCAACTTGTAAAGGGGTGAAGAGTTACCTCTTTCAGGTAGATTTTCTAGATGAGGAGTTCGAGATGGATTTTCACCGAAGCGTCGGGATAAATCTGAACTCTATACTCCAATATTCATTACTCAAATAGTCATTATCGAAAATATACATTAAAAGAAAAATAAATTTTCATAATGTTACATTTAAACTTAAATTAGTATAGTTAGTTAATTAGTTTAAATAAATATTATCAAATAAAGTTAATTTAATCATAGAAAATTTTAATTGTTTGTTTGATTAACTATGTAATTAAGCAAAATATTAATCAATAACGTTAATTAAAGAATATGGATTTAAATAGAGAACAAAAAAATAAAACATACTAAAATAATAAAATATAAAAAAATAAAATAAAATAAAGAGAATAAAAATAATAATAAATAATTCATGAAAAAATAATAACAAACACATAATTGAATAAATTACGAGGCATTTAAGTCAATAAACGCGTGCATGTAAATATCATCATTTTATCCTATCATAGCATGCCACATTTATCTTGTAAATGATGCGAGAATTCCTATGATGGGATTTCTCCAAGGAGCTTGTAGAAATGAGTTCTTTTAGGGATATCTCTAGGTAAGGAAAACGTCGAGACTTCACCAAAGCGTTGGGATGGTCTTCGAATGATTTTTCAATAAAAGATTACCGACCCCATTATTTAAAATAAATAAATCATGACATCATTTTAAGCTTGCATCATGTGCATATGTAAAACCAAATAAAAGACTCAATCAACCAACTCAATAAAAATTAGTTAATAAACGAGGATTAAGGAAATATAACAATAAAATCAAAATCAGGCCGTAATGGAATAACTTAAGATTAAATGGCACCGTTCGTGGAATGGGCGCCACAGAGGTGTTAATCCTTCTCCGTGCATAACCGCACTCCCAAACCCATCTCTAAAAAATGTGGACTAGTTCTCGTTCTTTCGATAGACCTAAAACTAATTTAAGACTTCGTTGATTAGAATCGAGTTAATAGATGACTAATCGCGCCTAAAAAAAGAAGATTGGTGGAGACTCCTAATCTTTTTATTTTCGCCCCCGTCTAGCGGTCGGGTTCCCGGACCCGCACGTTACGACAGCTTGGTGACTCCATTGGGGAAAAATAAAAAGAGTCAAGCCATTAAGTAATCATAAGTTATTCTAGGCTTTAAATAATCTAATGTTTTCCTTAATCTTGGGCATTTGTTTTTACTACTCTTTGTTGCATTTATTGTTTCAATTCTTGTTATTGCCATTTAATTGTGGGGAATTTAGGATAGAGGAATGTGAGATTATTGGTTGAAAGTTGATATATTCCTTCACACACACGACACATTTTGCATTCACGTCTAAGCCTTCTACTCGGGCTTTGTCCTTAATTAGGAGGGCGTTAAGTAGCTACGCTCTCGTGAGGTGATAACCTTCGCATGGGCTAGTGAACACTCCCACTCAAATTGGACCTAGTTTGTTTGTAGCCTATAATGGGCAAAGACCGGGGTACCTTGCTAGTCCGTGTGGACGACAACAAGGAACGATTTGGGAACCTTTAACTTTATTTTGAACCCGAACTCAGCATGTAGAACACCGAGAGTCACCTCTGCCTAGGTAAAACTTTACCCGTGAGAATATACCTTTGACTAGGTGCACATGAAGGAATTTTTCATACTCCCTCTACTCTAAATTCTTGTATCATGCATGCCCATGTTTTTAATCATTTTCATTCTTTTCTTTTAGTGAGAATTACTTTAAAATATATATATATATATATATATTTTGTACTAATTTGAACCTTTTTGTCATTTTTATTTTTGCATATGCACATTTGCAACATAATTTTGCATATAGGAAGAATATTTGTCACTTGACAACCGTCGATGGAGTAGATCAAATTACATCCATGGAGTCATTATGGCCGCTCTCAAGCTATGACGAAATATATGAGGTGACCCAACACATGGCGAACGTCCAACAAAGCGAAGGGGATTGTTTACCGAAAGATCATGTACCATCACTGCTTGAAAGGGTCCACCTTGCTCTGACACAGAATGACCTTGCTGACCTGCTTGACATATGGGAAAAGTGAGGGGCTACAACTAGAGCAAATTTCGATAAGAAATATGGCCACATAGCTCGACTCCTTAAGGTCCAGATTGATGAACAGTTGTTAAAAGCCATCGTGCAGTTATGGGATCCATCGTATAGGTGTTTTGTATTCAATAAGGTGGATATGGTTCCCACAATCAAAGAATACTCAGCTCTCCTACAAATTGATCTTGATAATTTGGACAAAATATATTAGAGGGGACAAAAGACTAGGCACAGGCAGAAGCTAGCCAAGATGATGGGTATCACCCCGGGTGAAGTCGACCAAAACTTAAAGAAAAAAGAGGACAATGAGTGTATCCCATGGAGCTTTTTACGCAATTATATCATGAAGCATCAAGATACCGAGCAAGGACAGCTTGTGATGGTTTTAGGAATTTACGAGCTAGTGATTTTTCCCAAAGTCTTAGGGCATGTAGAGGTCAGAATTATAGATTTCTTCGAGCAAGTTGTCAATAAGGCCAACCCTTCACCTTCAATCCTAGCAGAAACTCTCAAATCACTAAATTATTATCGAAGAGAAGGGGAAGGACGTTTTGTGGGATGTGCACACTTCTTTCCATTTTGATAGTAAGTCATTTTGAATGCAAGCTCATGAGATTCAGAAAGCCATTTTATCCAAAAAGTGCCCCTATCAGAGAATTTTGTGAGAATGAATGGTTGAAAAGTAAGAGTAAAGAGTAGTAGATCTTTAGGCTTCGAAAACTCATAAGTGTGGAAGTAACATGGAGAGCTCCGTGGATGCCTCGTTGTCTGGTCATGTACAAATGCAGAGATAAACCATGGGTACCATTAATGGGGCCATGGAGAGCGATAAGTTTCACCTCAATTATGGTGAGAAGATAGTTTGAGTCATAGCAGTTCACGTCGTTGACTCACGGACTCAATACTTTGGAGTTTGGTTATGGAGAGTCGAGTTTCTTGAAGAATATTAAAAAGATTGCACGAGCTTGGAAGAAAACAAGCCGAGTCGACCAAGGGAGGTACATAAATGAAATTACTGTCAAGTATGAAACGTGGCACGATAAACAAATTAAGCATGTAGTATACCCAAATGAGGATGCACCTAAGGGCCCAATTGATCCGAAACCCCGTGATGCTTTGCTCAAAAGTGAGTTGGGTCAGAAAAAATCTGAAGCTGAAAGTGCCAATTGGAAGAAACGATCTGAAAAGCTCAAAGAGAATGTGAGAAGGTACAAAAAGAAGTAACTGAACAAAAAAAGAAAGCTCGAAAAATAGAGAATGATTGGGAAAAGAAGTACAAGGCCTTGAATAATGAGTTTTCTACTAAGACAAGTGAACTCCAAAGAGAAATACAAGCAAGGGAAAGTCGAGGTAACGAGCTTCAAGCATATAATGATGGACTGCGAAATCAAGTGCGATTCCAACAAGAGTCCATCAAATTGCTAAAACAAGAGTATGAAGAACTCGAAGTGGTTATGAGGACTTACCGACAAGAATATAAACACCTCAAGCAAGAGAGTCTCCGAATTAGAGAGTGGGGTGAGTCCTACAAACAAGCCTACTTGGAGAAACATGATCAGATGGATTACTTCGTGAGGCAAATGAGGGAAGTGACTTACAAAATGAGAAGCATGGCTAAGAAGACGGGCATACTAAGGAGCTAAGTCTTTCCGATTGGGAAACAAGAGCAACAGCTGATTAAATATCATGATAAAGTGTATAGCCATTATAGTAACATTAGTGAATACTTCTGAATGTAAAAGATGGCTCTTGGATTGTAATGAAAGATAATATCTATTGCAATGGATTATTTTGTTGATGGGTGTTATGTGACAAATACTATTAGTACATCATTCATACATGCATTTCATGGCAATAAGTTTTTCATCTAAAAAAAATGTGCTCATTTTCATTCATGCGCTAAAATTGCATTAATTCATGTTTATGATTTAAAAAATAAGGATTCCAAGATAGCTCCACAACCCAAAGTCGGTGACCAACGTGTTCATAATACTCGTTGGCGAGCAAGGATCATGGAAGAGGAACAAAAGGAACAAATGGATAGAATGGAAAGAGCTCAAGAAGAAATGAGAGAACAGTTAGTAAAGATGATGGAATTGATGATGAGTTTAAACAAAGGAAAAATAGTGGTTGAAGAGTCAGCTCCGCTAGAAAACCCACCAACACAAGACACTAGCAACCCAAGAGATGATTCACCTTATCCCTTGGGATTCACCCCACCCTAAGCCCAAACTTTTAAAAGGGCTCACTCGCAAATGGCACCACCTATTTATTATAATGTGCCACCCCCAATAGGTGATCAATCGATCCATGGACAATTGGGGTCAAATTTTGAAACAAATCTCACTGAACCAATACATGTTTTGGATTTAGATAATCCAAAAGAGTAAGAAAAATTAAGGAAAAGTTCATCTCAAATGGGGGAAAATGAAAAAATTGAGAAAAGGTATGATTTGTTGGAAGAGTGCCTTCGTGCTATTGAAAGAGTCGATAGGTTCGGGACTATGGATGCAGCTGAGTTATGTTTGGTTCCTGATGTCGTGATCCCTTCAAAATTTAAGGTGCCAGAATTTGAGAAGTATGATGGGATAAAATGCCTGATGGCACATATTACCATGTATTACCGGAAGATGGTCGCCCAGTCACATGATGACAAATTGTTAATTCACTTCTTCCAAGACAGCCTAACTAAATCGACAGCTAGATGGTACGTGCAGCTTGATCGAAGTCATATCAAAACTTGGAAGAATTTGGCTAGAGCCTTTATGGCATAATATAAGCACGTTGCCGACTTGGCCCCTGATCACTTATCACTTCAGACCATGGAAAAAAGGGCTAGTAAGAGTTTCAAAGAATATGCCCAAAGATGGAGAAATATAGCAGCACAGGTGTAACCACCCCTAACAGATAAGGAGATGACAGTATTGTTTATAAATACACTCAAGGCTCCTTTCTATGAACGGTTGATCTGCAACGCCACCAAAAACTTTACAAATTTGGTCCTTTCAAGGGAAATAATTGAAAGGGCAATAAAGAATGGAAAAATTGAGGTGAATGAAACTACTAGCTCTAGAAAAGGGGTCCCCACTTAAGAAAACAGAAGGAGATGTGCAGACAGTCGCTTATACTAACTCTCAAAGCCATAATCTCAACCTTTACCATCCATATCACATATATCTACCCTTTTATCCTACTGTAGGCAACATTACCCAAAACCCTTATATATGTCCGCCTACCTAACAACCAGTGTTTCGACCCAATACCTTCCCACAGTCAGCATTACCAAGACCCACATCTTCAACCAATAACTTCGAAAAGGCTCTAAAAGGATCCATGATTGAAAATCGACAGTTAGCTCGCACCCCTATAGAACCCCTCAAACCCATTTTCCCAAAATCGTATGACCAGAATGCACATTGTGATTATCATTTTAGGATCTAAGGGCATTTCACTGAAAAATGCACTACATTTAAGCATAAAGTCCAAGCATTCATTAAGGTAGGACTTTTAAACTTTGCCAAAAAGGAAAACTCAAATGATGGGGGGAATCCCTTGCTTGAGCATGAAAGGCCAATAGTGAACGTCATCCATGAAGAGATGACTCGAAAAGTAAAAATGAGGGTCGATGAGGTTCAAACACCAATGGATCGAGTGTTTGAGGCATTGTCTAAAATAAATGCCATCACTCTAGAACCAATGGACATGAAATAATTGGGGCATGATCTCACTTGTTCTTGCAAGTTCCATATGGGGGTTATTGCACATTCTATCCAAAATTGTGATGGCTTTTGACGTAAGTTACAAAGTTGATGGACTTATCAGTGATCGAATTTTACGTCGAAAAGGATTAAGGTATCAATCCATATGATTAAGGATGAAAAAGTTAACGAGAGAGTTCCCATGGTGTATCCAATACTGCCTGAAGGAGAGTTGACCAATTGGACAGTCGCAGAGCTATCTGTCATCTTTAAGTCTTTGGAAATGTAATGAACAATTTCACCTAAATGCCTATGCCCAAAGGCATTAAGGTAAATTTCTTGTTTAAAGAGGGCTTTCTTTTACCTTAATCTTTCAAATAAATGACAAGCATGATGTTTTCATCTCATTCGTTAGCATCCTTTATTGCCTATATCATTTTCGTATTTTTCCTTTAAACTAATAAATGATTGCCTATACATATGTCCAATTGCACCTATTTGCAGGTCTCTAAATAATGAACACGAGGAAAATTTAGAAAATAATCAGATTTTTGATTTCAAGAAAATTCTAAACATTGATGAACTAGAAAATGAAAAAGAATTGAATAACTATTATTTACCCTTGGAATTGTCAAAGTTGTTGGAACAGGAGGAAAAAGAGATTTTGCCTCATCAAGAGCTCACAGAGACGATTAATTTGGGAAATGAGAAAGAAAAGAAAGAGGTTAATATTAGTACCTCATTATCATTTCACGAATGACAGAAGCTAGAAAAGTTGCTTCGTGAATATATGGATGTGTTTACTTGGTCATATCAGAACATGCCAGGTCTTAATACTGACATTGTTGTCCACAAGTTACCTTTGAAACCGGATTGTAAGCCGATTAAACAAAAGTTTAGGAGGATAAAGCTGGATATGTTGCTGAAGATTAAAGAAGAAGTGAAAAAGTAATTCGATGCGGGGTTTCTAGAGGTGGCCAAGTATCCTAAATGGGTAGCTAATATAGTCTTAGTTCCTAAAAAGGATAAAAAAGTTTGAATGTGTGTGGATTATAGGGATTTGAACAGAGTAAGCCTGAAAGATAGCTTTTCTTTGTCGCATATCAACACTTTGATGGACAACATAGCAAAACATGCTTTATTCTCATTTATGGATTTCTTTTTAGGGTATAATTAGATTAAAATGGCACTCGAAGACATGGAGAAAACAACGTTCATAACCATGTGGGGAACATTTTGTTACAAAGTGATTCCATTTGGACTGAAAAATACAAGTACCACTTATCAAAGGGCTATGGTGACTTTATTTCATGATATGATGTACAAAGAAATAGAAGTGTATGTGGATGATATGATCACAAAATCTCGTACAAAGAAAGACCACACTGTTAACCTCAGGAAGTTATTCAAGAGATTACGGAGGTTTCGGCTCAAGTTGAATCCTGCAAAATGTGCCTTCAGTGTTACTTCTGAGAAATTGTTGGGGTTCGTGGTAAGTGAAAAAGGAATTGAGGTGGACCCGGATAAAATACGAGCCATTCAAGAACTGTCACCTCCCAAAATACAAAAAGAAGTGAGGAGATTTTTAGGGAGGTTGAATTATATTGCTCGATTTATATCCCAACTTACCTCTAAATGTGACCCAATTTTCAAGCTCTTTCGTAAGCATGACTTGGGGGCATGGAATGAGGAATGCTAGAATACTTTCGACAAAATTAAGGATTATCTTCTAAGCTCATCGATATTAGTACCACCTGTAGCTGGAAGGCCTCTCCTTTTGTATTTGATAGTAAATGAAAGGTCCATGGGATGTGTGTTGGGACAACATGATGAAAGTGGTAGGAAAGAAAGAGCTGTCTATTATTTGAGCAAAAAGTTCACCAATTACGAGTCTAAGTATTCCTCATTGGAAAAAATGTGTTATGCATTAGCCTAGACAGCACATCGACTTAGGTAGTACATGTTGTATCATACCACTTGGCTCATAGCAAAGTTAGATCCCATTAAGTACGTCTTCGAAAAACCATCCTTATCAAGGAGAGTGGCAAGATGACAAGTGTTGCTTTCTGAATATGATATTGTATATGTGTCTCGAAAAGCCATTAAGGGAAGTGCAATTGTTGATTTCTTAGCAGAAAAAGTGGCAGATGATTATGAACCAATGAAGTTTGAGTTCACGGATGAAGACTTGATGTCAGTATGCCAAACAAGCAAAGAAGAGTTTGAAGAAAATGAGAATTGGAAGCTATTCTTTGATGGAGCCTCAAATGCTTTAAGAAATGGAATTGGAGCAATATTAATTTCTCCATAAGGAAAGCATTACCCGGCCACGGCGAGGTTGAATTTCAACTATACTAATAATATGACGGAGTATGAGGCATTGGTATTGGGGTTACAAATAGCAATTGACATGAAGGCTAACACAATAGATGTTTACGGAGATTCAGTTTTAGTAATATGTTAAATGCGAGGTGAATGGGAAACTAGAGATTCCAAACTGATTCCCTACCAAAAGCTGATTGTAGATTTGGGTAAACAGTTCAAGAAAATTGGCTTTAATCATTTGCCTTGAGAGGAGAACCAAACTGCTGATGCTTTGGCCACCCTTGGAGCCATGTTCAAGATAAATGAAGCGACCAATGTACACCCTTTCAATTTAGGAATCCATGAAGTTCCCATGCACTACCTGAATGTTGAAGAAAAAGCCGATGGTAGACCATGATATCATGATATCATGCAATACATCAAACGCCAAGATTATCTTGAGAATGCCACAGAAAATGACAAACGAATTTTAAGGAAGTTAGCAATGGGCTTCTTCTTTAGTGGAGATGTGCTTTACAAAAGAAGTCGGGACCAAGTGCTTTTGAAGTGTGTGGATGCTGCTGAAGCCAACAGAATAATGGAAGAAGTCCATGAAGGAACTTGTGAAGCTCATGCTAATGGACATATATTGGCTAGACAAATCATGAGAGTAAAATATTATTAGTCGACGTTAGAATCAGACTGCATAAGCTTTGCTCAAAGATGCCATAAGTGTCAGATTTATGCAGATAGAATCCACGCTCCACTAGCCCCATTGCATGTTCTTATGGCACCTTGGCCATTTTCAATGTGGGGAATGGATGTGATTGGGCTTATTACTCCAAAGGCCTCTAACGGACATAGATTCATATTGGTGGCCATTGATTATTTCACAAAATGGGTAGAAGCAGTTTCTTATGCCAATGTAACACAAAAAGTAGTGAGTAAGTTTATCAAGAAAGAAATAATATGTCAATATGGACTTCCAAAAAGGATCATTACCGACAATGCAAGTAATTTGAATGGCGCAATGGTAAAAGAGGTTTGTGTTAAGTTTAAGATCAAGCATCATAACTCGACAACTTATAGTCTGAAAATGAATGGAACGATAGAGGCAACCAACAAAAATATCAAAATGATCCTTGAGAAAATGACTGAAGTTTATAAAGACTAGCATGATAAGCTCCCTTATGCCTTAAACGCGTATCAGACTTCCGTGCGTACCTCAACGGGGGCAACCCCATATTCATTAGTATATGGAATGGAGGCGGTGTTACCCATTGAAGTGGAAATCCCATCCTTGAGAGTGTTAATAGAGACAAAATTGGAAGGCGCTGAGTGGGTTCGCTCTCGCTATGAGCAGTTGAATCTGATTGAGGAAAAGAGGCTCGCAGCTCTTTGTCATGGCCAAATGTACCAACGAAGGATGATGCAAGCATACGAGAAAAAAGTTCATCCTAGGCTTTTCCGAGAAAGAGAATTGGTCCTCAAAAAAATACTCCCCAACCAAAATGATTCTCGTGGCAAATGGGCACCAAATTGGGAAGGGCCATATGTGGTGAAGAAGTTTTTTTGGGAAGAGCCTTAATGTTAACCAACATGGATGGAAAAAACCTCCCTAATCCGATAAATGCGGATGCAGTAAAGAAATACCATGCCTAAAAAAATAAAAAAGAACAAAAAAAAGAAAAAATTAATAAAAGAATAAAAGGGATTCGTGTTGAAAATCTGAAAAAGACGGCTCGAATATAAAGGAAGTGGCTCGTGTTGAAAATCCGAAAAGGGAGACTCGAACCCAAAGGAGGTGGCTCATGTTAAAAACCCACAAAGGGCGACTTAAGACCAAAAGGGGAAATTTGGAATGAGGATATAAAATTGTTGGCTCAAACGAAGCATAAACTGGAATGTACATTAAAAGAAGGAGTCCATCGACCTTGCAAAATTGGGAAAAGTCATGGAATTCAAAATCTTCAAATTTACCAAAGACGTCAATGAAGGACAATTTTCAGAATCAGAGGATCAGATTGTCTACTCTAAATAGTCTGAGTGTTCATTATTTGGATGATCTAATTATTGCTTTGTAAATTTCCCTTTTTTTGATCCCTTTTATATTTTTAAATAAATGAAAATCTCCTTCACTTCTATACTTCAAGCCTTGCTTTCCATCATTGCATAATTCAACATGGTGTTTGTCATGGAAATGAATGATGACTAGTAAAGAAATGAACTGATCAAGTAAGAAATTACATTCGTCGTTTAAAGAAAGACTTAAAGATGAGGTAAAAAGAAAAAGAGGCCTCAACATGAAAAACGGAAAGGAAAAGGTAATCAAGTGTCAAAAGGAGATGCACCTAAGGAAAATTAAGAATGTCAACCGATGGAGAAAAACACAAACAAAAATGATTGAAAGCTGCAACGAAGAATTGGATAAAACAAGAGGAGGGTCAAGGAACCTTAATAAATCATTAACATGAAAGCATTCGATCATTTCAATCACGCATACATGCCTAGCTATGCACATGATCATGTTCAGAACAAAAACCAAATGTAATTCATGTTCCAAGTTTCGAGAGTAGAAATTCACCCAACCTAAGGTGTTTAGGTTGTGAGACTTTCGGGGAAGGATTTAAGTCTTTCATTGTCATATTAACCCAATTAAATTGGCATCAATTTTTTAAATCGAACTTGTTTAGATCGAGCCTAGATCAAGTCTAGGAATTTCAATTTTTAAATCGAGCCTGTTTAGGTCAAGCCTAGATCAAGTCTAGGAATCTTAATTTTTAAATCGAACCTATTTAGGTCGAGCCTAGATCAAGTCTAGGAATTTCAATTTTTTAAATCGAACATGTTTAAAGATAGGTCGAGCCTGGATAAAGTCTAGGAATTTCAATTTCAAATCGAACCTGTTTAGGTCAAGCCTAGATCAAGTCTAGGAATTTTAATTTCAAATTGAACCTGTTTAGGTCAAGCCTAGATCAAGTCTAGGAATCTCAATTTTTAAATCGGACCTGTTTAGGTCGAGCCTAGATCAAGTCTAGGAATTTCAAATTTTTCAATCGAACCTGTTTGGAGATAGGTCGAGCCTAGATCAAGTCTAAGAATTTCATCATTTTAAATCGAACCTGTTTAGGTCAAGCCTACATCAAGTCTAGGAATCCCAATTTTTAAATCGAACCTGTTTAGGTTGAGCCTAGATCAAGTCTAGGAATTTCAATTTTTTAAATCGAACCTGTTTAGAGATAGGTCAAGCCTGGATCAAGTCTAGGAATTTCATTCTTTTAAATCAAACCTATTTAGGTCGAGCCTAGATCAAGTCTAGGAATTTCAATTTTTAAATCGAACTTGTTTAAGTCGAGCCTGGATCAAGTCTAGGAATTTCAATTTTTAAATCGAACTGTTCGGAGATAGGTCAAGCCTAGATCAAGTTTAGGAATTTTAATTTTTAAATCAAACATGTTTAGGTCAAGACTAGATCAAGTCTAGAAATTTCAATTTTTAAATCGAACCTGTTTAGGTCGAGCCTAAATCAAGTCTAGGAATTTCATCGAACCTATTTAGAGATAGGTCGAACCTAGATCAAGTCTAGGAATTTCCTCAAAATGAAATCGAATACGATGTCTATGTCTTTACACTATTCTTGATCTTCAAGAATGTGCAAAGAGGGGCAATTGTAGACACCTATTAAAAATAATAAAAATTAAATAAAAATATAAAAAAATAAAAAATAATAAAAAAAAGGGAGAAAAGACTAAGCTTACGTTCAGCCCTCTTATCCCGTTTATCATTACAGGGCAATTATAGCCCCTGAAAAGTCATCGGATTTTGGGGAAGAACGATCACCTCCGGCAACTGGCCCCCAACTGTGCTAAGGCCTAGTGAAATCACGCTTAGAAGAGCATGATTTCACCTATGCATTGTCCAAAATTTTGGACAATCCAACTTCTAAAAAGAGCAAACAAAAAACCAGAGAAAGACAACCACCTCTTCAAATAAAAATCGAGCAATCAAGAACACCAAAAAAAAAAAGAAAAAAAAAAAACCAGATCCAAAAAACCCATCCTTCAAAAGTCGAAAACAGTAACCAAAAAACAAAAAAAATTCCTTAATTTTCTCTAACAACCGGCAAGATACCCAATAAATCTTGCAAAAAAATCCTATATTTTCTATCAGCCATAAATACCACAATCGAAAAAAAATCAAAAAATATATATACAATGGAGGAATGAAAAGGGTAGAGTGGTTTTTGGGATTTCTTGGTTTAGGTTTTTAGCGATAGATTTTTGTTTTTAGGAAAGGATTTCGGTCTTAGGGAACCGGTGAAGAGAGAAAAAGAAAGAGAAAATGGGAAGGAAGAAGAGAGAAGAGGAAAGAGAAAGGAAGGTCGACGGTGAAGAGATAAACAGGAAGAGAGAAGAAGAAAAAAAAAGAGAAATGAGGAAGAAAGGAGAAAGGGAAGAGAGAAGGAGGAAGAACTAACGACAGAAAAGAGAAAAAGTGAAGAAAAAAAAAGAAAACAAAGGCAAGAAGGCTCAAAACGGCGCCGCATCACTTGAAGAAAAGGAGAGCTTTTCTTTTAGGTCTCAAATAGCCTAATTGATTAAAGGATCTGGTGGGCCATAGTATCTTCAAATTATTTGGGCTATTGTCCAAGCCCAAGTAATGTAAAAATTATATTTTGCTTTGTGGGTTTAGGATGGTATATGTTGTTTGGGCTTAAATTTTTTGCATTAGATTAAATATATTTGTTTGATGATGTGTGTTGAAATTAAATAATTTTAACATAATGTTTTGAATTTTTTTTAAATAACATTTAGAATAGGAAAGCTAGTATTAATATGAAATGTAAAGGTGAATGTTGATAATATAAATAGGATAAAATGTTTTAAATAGTTTGCTAGTCGAAAAATTAAAAAAAGTTACGTTCTAGAAGAACAAGGAAAAAAAAAACAAAAAAAAAATGAAAAGGTTCAAAAAAAAATCAATTAATAAAAAAATAAATATAATATAATAAAATAATAATAATATATATATATATATAAATAAATAAATAAATGAAATGAAATGATTATTTTGAGTGATTTGATGATGGAATTCAACTTGTAAAGGGGTGAAGAGTTACCTCTTTCAGGTAGATTTTCTAGGTGAGGAGTTCAAGACGGATTTTCACCGAAGCGTCGGGATAAATCCAAACTCTATACTACAAT
Source organism: Theobroma grandiflorum (assembly GCA_036013995.1). Classification (NCBI taxonomy): domain Eukaryota; kingdom Viridiplantae; phylum Streptophyta; class Magnoliopsida; order Malvales; family Malvaceae; genus Theobroma; species Theobroma grandiflorum. The sequence goes on along the minus strand of CP142130.1, from coordinate 10,829,371 downwards.
AGTCGTTACTCAAATAGTCATTATCGAAAATATGCATTAAAAGAAAAATAAATTTTCATAATGTTACATTTAAACTTAAATTAGCATAGTTAGTTAATTAGTTTAAATAAATATTATCAAATAAAGTTAATTTAATCATAGAATTTTTAATTGTTTGTTTGATTAATTATGTAATTAAGTAAAATATTAATCAATAACGTTAATTGAAGAATATGAATTTAAATAGAGAATAAAAAAATAAAACATAGTAAAATAATAAAACATAAAAAATAAAATAAAATAAAGAGAATAAAAAAATAATAAAAAATTCATGAAAAAATAATAACAAACACATAATTGAATAAATTACGTGGCATTTAAGTCAATAAACGCATGCATGTAAATATCATCATTTTATCTTGTCATAGCATGCCACATTTATCGTGTAAATGAGACGAGAATTTCGATGATGGGATTTCTCCAAGGAGCTTGTAGAGATGAGTTCTTTCGAGGATATCTCTAGATGAGGAAAATGTTGAGATTTCACCAAAGCGTTGGGATGATCTTCGAATGATTTTTCAATAAAAGATTACCGATCGCATTATTTAAAATAAATAAATCATGACATCATTTTATGCTTTCATCATGTGCATACGTAAAACCGAATAAAAGACTCAATCAACCAACTCAATAAAAATTAGTTAATAAACGAGGATTAAGGAAATATAACAAAAAATCAAAATCAGGCTGTAATGGAATAACTTAAGATTAAATGGTACTGTTCATGGAACGGGCGCCACAGAGGTGCTAATCTTTCTTCATGCGTAACCGCACTCCCAAACCCATCTCTAAAAAACGTGGACTAGTTCTCATTCTTTCGATAGACCTAAAATTAATTTAGGACTTCGTCGATTAGAATCAAGTTAATAGGTGACCAATCGGGCTTCAAGAAAAGACGATTGGTGGCAACTCCTAATCCTTTTATTTTAGCTCCCGTCTAGCGGTCGGGTTCCCAAACCCGCACGTTACGACACCAAGAGAAAATGAGTTAGTCGACTAAATGCTCTTCACCAAAATATGCGACCAAGACAACCAACTTAGTCGACCAAGAAAAAATTTTAGTTGACTAAGAGTTCTCTATCTACAAATTGTACCAAACCACTACAAGATAGATTAACGGCTAGAACCTACCCCAAAATGTTTCTAACGATCACAAACTGCCGAATAACCATCAAACATGCCTCTCCAAGTATAAAAGGATCTTCAAATGGCTAGGAACTAACTTTTGGAAGATTATTGAGAGCTTTCATCATATTCAAGCCAAGAAAGAGCAGAAAACTTAGAAATTCTTTGTACTCTTCACTGCACTCAAACGCTTATCTTTTGTATTTGCATTCAGCACTGAACCGTGTACCACTTAGATCAATTTGTGATCATTAGTACTTTCTTTTGTATTTATCTTTGTATTCTTAGAGTGAGGGATTCACTCTAAGTGGTTGTTTCAAGCTAGGTTTGCTTGAAAGAGTGAAAGTCCTAACTTAGCCTTGAAAAGTTAGGTGTTGGGTTTTGGTTGAGCTTTTGAAAAACCATTGTTGTAGGTTGTGGTTGAGCCTTTGAAAAACCACCTTGGGTTTTAGTTGAGCCCGTTAAAAACTAGTGTAAAGGTTATGGTTATGCCTTATAAAAGCATTTGTAAAAGCTTAGTGGAAGCTTGTGAATTCCACTTCTTTTAATGATTAGTTTGAAAATATTTGGTTGGATAATCAAGGTAGTGAATGTAGGTCTTGGACCGAACCACTCTAAATTCTTTTTCTATTGTCTTTCTTGTTTTACCTTCCTTGTTTTAAGATTAGATCCTAATATTGCTAAAGAGTCGAATTAATGTTATTCACCCCCGCTCTAGCACTCATATTTAGGACCAACAATTGGTATCAAAGCTAGTTCCCTATTCTTAAAGGTCTAACACCCTTAGGGAGGATCTAATGGCTCTTCAAAAATTAGTTGTGGTTGAGGGACAATCTACAAACAGACCACCTCTATTTGATGGCTCTAATTACCCTTATTGGAGCACTAGAATGTCGATATATATTAGAGCTATAGACTATGAAATGTGGGATGTCATAACTGATGGACCCTTTATTCTCTAAACATTGAATGTTGTCACAAATGAGTTGATGCCTAAGCCAAGGTCTGAATGGACTGAGGTTGAAACCAAGGTATCAATCAACACTTTACATTGTGCCTTAACTCCCACTGAGTTTAATAAAGTCTCAAGCTGTACAATAGCTAAGCAAGTGTGAGACAAACTTAGAATAATTCATGAAGGGACTTCTCAAGTTAAGGAGTCTAAGATAGCCCTCCGACCCACAATTATGAGATGTTCAAAATGGAGTCTGGTGAAGACATCACCAGAATGTTTGATAGGTTCATAAACATAACAAATAAACTCAGCCAACTAGGAAAGCCTATCCTCGAACATGAATTGGTAAAAAGACTTCTTTGAAGCCTACCTAAATCATGGAAGCCAAAAATGACGGCCATTAGAGAAGCCAAAGATTTAAACATCATCACACTTGATGAAATATGTGGGTCTCTCCTTACACATGAGCTTGAACTCAAGGAAGAAAAAGAAAAAGATAAGAGGGAAGCAAAAGAAAATAAGAAGAACATCGCACTTAAAGCCAGCATCCTTGAGAAAGAGCTAGAAGAGCTCTCATGCGATGATGATGAAGAGCTAGCACTTGTTGCAAGAAAATTCAGAAAACTGATGGGCAAAAGAAACAAAAGAATAGCAAGAAAAGTTTTCAAAAGAGATCAAGGTCCTTTATGGAAAAGAAACAAAAACAATTCTAGTAAAAAGGAGGAACTGATCTGCTACGAATGCAAGAAACCAGGCTACTTTAAATTTGAATGCCCATTGCTGAAAAATGAGACACCAATAAAGAATAAGAAGTCGAAAAAGGCACTGGTAGTTGTAGCTTGGTTAGATAGTGACTCGAGCACTAAAGCTGATGAAGAAAGCTCAGAAGAGAAAGCAAACATTTGCTTAATGGCTCGGGATGATGAAACAGAAGTATGCTCATCAATTTGCGACATATCAATGAATGATTTACAAGATGAGTATGACAGCTTGTGCAATGAATTTGAGAGTCTGTTTTCAAAGTACAAATCCTTGAAGAAAAAGGCTGCATTCCTTGAAAAAGATTTGGAAAGAATAAACATGATTTCAACTCGTTTTTTGAGCAAAGAAATTTTTTGCAAGTTGAGTTAGAACATTCAAAAACATATTTTGAAATTATGAAAGTAGAGCTGGAAACAAATTTGCTGCTCTGCAAAAAGCTCTTGATGAAAATTGTCACGACCCAGAACTCCCCATCGAGCCCGTGACAACTGTCGCGAAGTTCCAATAAGCACTCATTACCCAGAATACCGACTGGAACCCCGCAAGGCTTAGCATTAGATTTCGGACTTCCCCTGTGAGCAATAGTTATTAAATATCACATTTCAAGAATTAAAAGTCATTTTCGATTCAAAAGCATTAATATATTGTCTTCTGGCTCACAGGGGCATTTTCGTCATTTTTCTTCGAAAACCCCGAATCCGAGCAAAAATATAGAAGATAAGTAGAAAACATATATTTTATAATTGAAAATAATTTTAAAAGTCTAAAATGTTCATTTGAAGTAAAATTTTAACTATTTTAATATGACAAAAATATTCAATAAAGTAAGTTGTTTTCTTATAAAACAATTTTTATAAAGCTATTGATAATTGATTTTCGCAGCGTAACAACTAAATATATTAATACATACTATAATACAAACGTCCAAAGTATGAAATTTAAATTACAGGGATACGTGGGCCCACAACTAACCAAAATGCATCAGGAACTGTGAACCTACAGTTCTTGTTGATTCAAGTCCACTGTGGTCCTTGATCGAATCCGCTAACTACGAGCTATTCTGAGCTTGAAATGTGAGGAAAAATGGGTGGTAAGATTATAAAATCCCAGTGAGTAAACAGACACCATCTAAACTATCTAAAGTGAGTAAATGGAGACGATTAAATAAACCATCGTAAAACGGTTCATAACACTTCAGTTCTTTTCACTATGTAATATAAATTCGTTTTGTTCGAGAAATTAATATGGCTTATGTTTTCTTTAAAATTTGGCTAATGCCAACAAAATCATACTCGGTGACACCTTGATCAGAGGTATCCAACCGAGTCTGCCAAGGTTATTAAATTCCACAATATCTCAAAATGTAGTCATTCCTTGGCATTGACCAAGTTCACTACTACATGGTGGTTCAGCGTGAAGTGAACTTCGGTATACCTCAGGAATGACCCTCCGCACCTCTCATCAGAGGTATAATATATGGGGTTTATCGTGCCCCTTTAAATAGGCTCGATCCATGGAAACCCGTCTACTGCAGTAGATAATAATCCACCAATTAAATAAAAATTTAATAGCATGACTTGGCAGTTATTGATAGATCTGGGATCCTATCACTTAACTACTAGCCAGCCACATTATCGCGACAACTCCACAGCCCCTAGCAGGGACACCTCGCCAAGCTTCGAATCCCGAATCTTTTTGAAATTTCCCCCGAAGACGATACTTATAAGCATTTCAAATCAAATCGTTCAAAGCAAAGCAAACAATTTATATAATTTTAAGACAGTTTCGATTCAGTCATTCATGCAAATTTATCATAAGCCATGTAATACAAATCATAATTTATAACACAGCAATTGTCTCCAATTACTCTAATTTCACAACCATTGCTCGATTTTCAAATCAATTTATAAAAATTCATTTTATTTTATAAATCTAATTTATTTTATAAATTTCACATTTTTCTCTTAAAATAAGCAATTCACTAAATAAAATGATTTTTCATAAAATCATCAAATTGAATAAAATATACTCTAGATAATAAAGACGATAATATGTTTACTCACAGTTTTTGAAAACCGAATTCTAGGTACTTTGACTAGTGATCCTCAGGTGAAATTCCTTGCCTTTCTCGGAGGATTCACCACCTTGACACAGTACAAAGTCAAAAAATTTACTACATTGTCCCTAAATTGTAATAAACCAATTTAGACCACTAATGCATGTTATGAAATGCAAAAACTGTCCGAATATTTCTTAATCACGATGTTGACCTAATTTGGCTTATTACCTGATTAAATGGCCATTGTGTCCAATTTAACTCCGAATCAATTCTTTTCACTTTCTACACTTCAATTATACCTAAATTATCTCAATGATTGTGAATGAGATTCAATTTATCAGTCCGAACCACAAAATACACTGGTCTATACACTAGGTAAAAATTTAAATTTTTATGTCAAAAATTACCATTTAATTTCTAATCTCACCAATCATTAAATATCACCAAAATATCATGAAATATCATTAATTTCAGCCACAATATTCTCCCTAGAAAATTCGACCAAAATGGGTTAAATGAAGAACAAATTGTTTTCTTGCTTGTTTTGCTCACAAACATGTTAAACTAGCTAAAAACACTAACATAACTCAAAATCAAATCAAACCAACATCATTTCTCTCTCCATACCCATTTGGCCAGCCATGAATCCCTTAAGAAACCATGCAATTCAGCCATGGAAATGAGAAAATAAAGCATTGAAAAGGTATATCACTAGACAAAGTTAAGGAATTTTACCTTTAAACACTAGTTTCCTTGAATCTCCACACTTTCCCCTTGAATTCTCCACCTAGGGTTATTGTTTCCTTTCTTTCTCGTTTGTTCTTGTTTTGGCTAACCATAGGGTTGAAATGGGCTGATTTTTCATGCCTTTTATAAGGAAAATATTAAATAATTAAAAGCATGAAACGTGGCAACATTTCATTGGTCCAAGGTTTTAATATTTGACTTTTTCACCTTATTTCCCCATCACACATTATGCCATATTTATCCATTCCCAAAATAAATAAAATCCATAAATTTGACAAGTGTTGGGGGTGAAAATTTACCGTTTTGCCCCTAGGGCGGTAAAATTACGATTTTACCCCTATACTCCGACAAGTATCGAAATTACATTTTTTTTCACCTTTCAGCCTCAAATTACACTCAAACTGATCAATCTTAGTCAAATGGGGTCAAAATCTTTTCTAAAAATTTTTGTTTTGTCCTCTAGTGGTAAAATTACCGTTTTACCCATGTGTTCCAAAAATACCGAGAATTAAAAATTTTCACTGTCAAACCCCATATTATACTTCAAATGATTAATCTTGATCAAAATTTTCATCAAATAACCAAATTTAGATTTTGGGTGACAAAATGACCATTTTGCCCCTAATTGATCAATATTTTCGATTAACTCCAAATCGGCCTTCGAACTCTGAATTGCCATTTTAAGCCATCCATGGACTCTGAAATCCCTAATTTCACTTTAAAATTCCTATTTTAATTAGTTCGAGGCATAATCCACTTAGTCGTACCTCTCGTTATACTACTGACTCTTAATGCCTTTTTGAAACATTCAAGTATACAAACATTCCATTCAGTACATGGATAACACTGCATATAATTTATATAGTCAAGTTTTACAAAAATGCAGCTCTTAAGTGTTTGAAAAATGATACATTAAGGAAAAACTCTTATGTTAAGAAAAATAATCAGAATGCATCATCTAGATGTTATTGTTGTGGAAAACATGGCCATTTATCCTATGATTGTGTTAGAAATAAAAACTTGCAAAAAACCAAAAAAATCTGGGTGCCAAAAGGTTCATATATTGCCACTAACACTCAAGGACCCATCAAAGTATGAGTACCTATCAAGAATAACTAAACAATTGTTTTGTAGGTTGAGCTACACCTAAAGGAGACATGTTTAAAAGCTTAACTCAAGAAGAAGCAGCCATGGTACATGGATAATGGCTACTCACGACACATGACAGGGGATGAAATGCTATTTGCTCAGCTAGACAAGAGAAATGGAGGCACCGTATCCTTTGGAGATGATTCAAAAGGTAGAATCCAAAGGATAAGTACGGTTAGTAAGAACCCTTGTACACAAATCAGTCATGTGTTATTTGTTAAGGCTTGAAACACAATCTGTTAAGCATTAGTCAGCTATGTGATAAAGTATTTAAAGTTTGTTTTGATTCCAACAAATATGAAGTAATAGATATAGGCACTAACAAAATCACCTTCATATGAAAAAGATTAAAAAATATGCATGTTATCTTTCTTGAAGATCTAGAGAAGAATAGTGAAATGTGCTTAGTAGCAAATGCTGAAAATGACAGCTGGTTGTGGCATAGAAGACTAGGACATGTAAGTTTGAACACCATGTCAAAGTTGATTAAGAAAAACTTAGTGGATGGATTGCCTACACTAAAGTTTGAAAATGATAGGATGTGTGAAGCTTATCAATTAAGAAAACATGTTAGAACTTCTTTCAAAGCTAAGAATGTTGTATCAACATCAAGACCTCTTAAAATGCTGCATATTGACCTTTTTGGTCCAATAAGCACCACAAGTCTAAGTGAAAAATCTTATGGCTTAGTGATAGTTGATGATTACTCTAGGTATACTTGGGTCTATTTCCTTGTTTATAAGAATGATACATTATCAGCTTTTATAAGGTATTGTAAGAGAGTTGAGAATGAAAAAGGTACAACCATTATTAGCATTAAGAGTGACCATGGATGAGAGTTTAAAAATGATGAGTTTGAGAAGTTTTGCAATGAAAAGGGGCTGGAACATAACTTTTCTGCACCAAGGACACCTCAGCAAAATGGAATTGTGGAGAGAAAGAATCGAACCTTAAAAGAGATGGCTAGGACTATGCTTTGTGAGAACAATCTTCCTAAGTACTTTTAGGCTGAAGCTGCAAACACAACAGCTTATATCCTGAATAAGGTCTTAATTAGAGCAATTATCTCAAAGACACCTTATGAGCTATATAAAGGAAGAAAACCAAACATCTCTCACCTTAAGAGCTATGGCTACAAATACTTTGTTTTAAATAATGGAAAACATCCATTAGGAAATATTGATGCCAAAAGTGATGAAGTAATATTTTTAGGATATGTCATGAACTCCAAGGCTTATAGAGTTTTCAACAAAAGAACATTAAATGTTGAAGAATCCGTCCATATAGTTTTTGATGAATCAGTTCATTTAGAAAAATGAGTCCATGAGGATGATGAAGATTTAGAAAATTTAGAGAAACACATGGATGAAATGAGCCTAAATGATAGCAAGAACAATGAGGAAAGCTCATCTAGAGAAGAAACTGTGGCTCCATCTCTAAAAAATCTGCAAAGATAAGAAATCCAGCATAACGATTTGCCTAGAAACTGGAGATATGTAAAAGATCACCCACAAGAACAAATCATAGGTGACATATCTCAAGGAGTTAAGACTAGAAAAGAAATAGAGAGATATGTGAATTTTCAGCCTTCATATACCAAATTGAACCAAAAAGTTTTGAAGAAGCTAAAAAATAAAAAAGTTGGATTTTAGCCATACAAGAGGAGCTAGACCAGTTCAAGAGAAATAATGTATGGTCACTAGTGCCTAGGCCCTCAAATCATCCTATAGTTGAAACTAAATAGGTATTTAGAAATAAGGTCGATGAACAAGGAAATGTGGTTAGAAATAAAGCTAGATTGGTGGCAAAAGGACACAATCAAGAGGAAGGCATAGACTATGATGAAACTTTTGCTCCCGTAGCTAGAATAGAAGCCATAAGGTTATTAGTAGCCTTTGCTTGTCATATGAAATTTAAGTTATATCAAATGGATGTAAAGAGTGCATTTCTAAATGGACTTATTCAAGAGGAAGTATATGTTGAACAACCAATTGGTTTTGAGGATTTTGAAAAACCAGATTATGTTTTTAGACTTCACAAAGCCTTGTATGGATTGAAACAAGCTCCTAGAGCTTGGTATGAAAAGCTTTCTAAATTTTTGGTAGAAAAAGACTATGTTATGAGTAGCATAAATACTACATTGTTTATCAAGAGATGCTTAAATGATTTAATCATAGTTCAAATATATGTGGATGACATTATATTTGATGCTACTAATGAATCTCTTTGCAAGAACTTTGCTAAGGAAATGCAAGGAGAATTTGAGATGAGCATGATGGGAGAGTTGAAGTATTTTCTTGGCCTTCAAATCAAGCAATGCAAGGAAGAAATTTTTATCAACCAAGATAGATACATTCAAGACATGCTCAAGAAATTTGATATGCTGAAGTTAAAACCCATCAGCACACCAATGAGTCCATCCATCAAACTTGACGCTGTTGAAAATGGTAAAAGTGTAGATCCAAAACTCTATAGAGGTATGATTGGATCCCTTTTTAACTTAACAGCAAGTAGACCAGATATATAGTTTAGTGTGTTTGTGTGCTAGATTTTAGTCATAACCTAAAAAAACACACTTAACAGCTATTAAGAGAACATTTAGATACCTCCTAAAAACTCAAACTTTAGGAATTTGGTACTCAAAAGAATCATCATTTAGTCTAGTAGGATATTCGGATGCAGACTTTGCAGAAAGCAAAACTGATAGGAAGAGTACTAGTGGGACATGCCAATTTTTAGGGAGTATGCTTGTATCTTGGTTCAGCAAGAAACAAAACTCTGTAGCTCTATCTACAACTGAAGTAGAATATATGTCCTTAGGTAGTTGCTGTGCACAAGTTTTATGGGTCAAACAACAATTGAAAGACTATGGATTGTCAATGAATAGCACTCCAATATACTGTGACAATACTAGTGCAATCAACATCTCAAAAAATCCTGTGCAGCACTCTAAGACTAAGCACATTGAGATTAGACATCACTTCATTAAAGATTATGTAGCTAGAGGTGAAATCAATATTGAATTTGTAAGCACTTTGCATCAGCATGCTGACATATTTACCAAACCCCTTAGTAAAGATAGATTCTGTGAGATTAGAAGAAATCTAGGAATGATTTGTTTAGTAGAATTATAAGGTGAAGTCTGGACCAAGTAGAGAAAAATAGAAGGCACTTAGTCAACTAAAGTGAGAAACTTAGTCAACTAAGAGGTTTCTGTTTCATTGAGGCTAAAAAACTGACAACTGAATGAAGAAAGATTAAAATAATGAAAATTATGTCTACCGGGTAATAAAGACGAGAAGAAAACCTGAGGAAGTAAATAGTAAAAATTTTAGAGGGAGTTTTGAAATATTGAAAAGTTAAGGCAATATTTTAAGGGGGAGATAGACAGTTTTTAAAATTAAAAACTGCCAAAAACTTCTACTCTTCCATTTCTGATAACAATAATCTGAAGCTTAAACCACATTCTCTACATTTTTCCTTCTAAAACCAACCAAAACTAGCCTACTTTCATCCCTCAAAACCCTAAGTTTCAGACTTTCCACGAAGAAAAAGAAATGGCAAAATTGACTCTGCTCAAAGAACTGCTTGAAAAGAAAAATGGCAAGAGGCCACTAGAAGAGAGCCTAGAGGCAAAGCATCCATAGTAGAAGAAAAATAAGGTATCAGGTTCAGAAATGAAGAAGTCTGAAAAGGTTTCTAACAAAAAGAAACTAAAGGAAAAGAAAAAGAAATCTAAAAAAAATAAAAAAGAAAAGCAAAAAGGAACTAAAAGGTACTTCATCCTCCTCTTCACTCAAATTTAGAAGTAAAATTCATAAAGAGAGATTTAGGAAAATTGAAAATGCTCTTATCACTTGCTGGAAATATATTGATTGAGACAGTTTTAGTGAGACCCTTGAGATTCAGACTAGTTTTACAGATTACTTCAATGAAATGAGAATAAATGAATATAGCCTTAAGTGAAAAAAAACTGGTTGAATCTGAGGACTTCTCAAACAATAACCTGAATGTGTTTTTAAATGGAAAAGAATTTGTGGTTACTATTGTTGCACTAAGTAATTTGTTAGAAATAGAAAGTGAAGAAAGAGAGTTTAAGATGCTTGAGAAGTATGATCCATCGTTTATATGGGAAATCATCACTGGGAAGAAGGAAAAATTCTCATCAATGAGTAATGCAGGATTGATAATAAGTCCACAATTTAGGATCCTACACTACTTTGTTGCAGCAAACCTACATGGAAGAAGTGGCAGTCTGAGCTACATCAGCCTCCAAGATCTTTAGCTGATAGAGCATGCCTTTATTGGAGTTATTTTAAATCTTGGGAGGTTTATGATTGAGAAAATGAGAGTAGCTTGCAAGCTGGAGAAAATTCATTTGCCATATGGGAATGTCATCACTTCCCTGGTAAAGAAGAAAGGGGTTTAGGCTAAGACGTATGATTTGGACATGGCTAAAAACAGAGACCGACCTATCTACTTGGGGAGCTTAATTAAAATGGGGTACAAAGTGTATGGAGAAACCTTCACTAAGACATCCAAGATTACATCCATACCAACTCAGCTAGAAGCAGCCCCTGCACCACCAAAAACAACAACCCCTCAATTCTCCAATGAAATCATGTTCAACCTGCTCATGAGGATGGATGCCAAGCTCACTGACCAAAGAGCAAGGCTTCTGAAAATTAAGGAAAAGATAAATGAAATGGAAGCTAGTTTGAAGAAAAAGTCAGCAATGCCCTCTGGACCTACTGCAGCTAATACTTTTGTTACTTTAAGCATGGCACCAAAGGGACAAGGTGCTGAAGGTAAGCTCTATAGCTAAAAGGTTCTATTTTCCATGATGCTAGTCCAGAATTTCAAGCTGAGGGTTCAGCTTATCAAAGTGCAAGTCCTAGTCACCAAGCCCCTGAACCAGGGATTAAGCAGCCTCTCAAATCCCCCTCAGCAGAACCACAAACAAATGAGCCTTTTGACCAAGAAACAGAAGTACTTGGCTCATTTGTTGGAAATCCACCTCCTCAGCCATAGCCTCAGCAGCAACCACAACAACAAGCACCCCTTCCCCATTCTGATGAAGTTTCTGTTATGGGACTCTTCTATGAAATGGTAAAGGAAGAACAAGCTAAAAAGGAAGCTACTGCAGCACAAGAAAAACAAAACAAACAACTCTTGCAGTCAAGTCCAAGCCATTTGCCATGAAAAAGAAGGCAATGGCTATAAAGACTGCCCCTCCCAAGAGAAGTGTAAAGCCCGACCCTATGTTATCTTTAACAGGTCATGCATATGCATTGGATAGCATGTTTGCATATTGAATTGCCTCGAAAATCTAACTAAATGACGATATTGCCCCTAGTGGTACTAATAAGTCAATTACGCTTCAAACTAGTTCAAATAGGAATTTTAAGGTAAAATTCATAATTTCACAGTCCAAGGACTACTCAAAATAGTGATTCAGAGCTCGAGGTTCGGTTTGGAGTCAATCGGAAAAATTGACCGATTAGGGACAAAACGGTCATTTTGTCATTTAAGGACAAAATGGAGATTTCTGTAAAAGATTTTGATCACATTCGACCAAGATCAATTATTTGAAGTATAATATGATTTATTGGAGCATAAAATGAGGTTTGGCAGTGATAAATTTAATTTTTCGGTAGTTTTGAAACACAAGGGTAAAATAGTAATTTTGCCATTATAGGCCAAAACGGGAATTGTTGGAAAAGATTTTGACAACAATTGATCAAGATAAATTATTTAGATTATTTAGAACATAATTTGAGGATTTAGCAGTGAAAAGTTTCAATTTCCAGTACATTTTGAAGTATATGGGCAAAATGATAATTTTACCACCAGAGGATAAAATTTAAAATTTTCAAGAGAATTTAAATCAAATTTGATAAATTGGAGTGTGGTATAAGTTTGAGGAGTGAAAAATATTCCTTTTGGCGATTTTTCAATTTTTGGGGTAAAAATGTAATTTTGGAGGCAAAAATGTAATTTTGCACTTTTATGGGGGTAAAAGTGTAATTTTGTAAAATTACACTACCAAAATTTTTGGAATGGTCCAGAAACTTCAGGAAAGCTTTGGATAAGGGAAGGAAATTTTGTGGTGGAAAAGAAAGTCAAAAGAAAAGAACAATAAATTAATAAAATATTAAAATATGTTTAAATTAAATAATATTTTATTTGGCTTATACATAGCCAAATAAATCAGCCAAGAACCCTTGAAAGGTTCAGCCAAGCAAGGAGAGAAAGGGGGAAAGAATACCAAGAACCCTAGGCTGAAATTTTTGAGGAAAACAAGGAAAAATCAAGAATTCAAGCAATTAAAAGGTAAAATTTATGAATTTTCCTGTTAATCTCCATTACCCATGCTTTCTTTTTTTTCTTCCATGCATGAATCACTTATGGGTATGATGAACTCTTGCTGACTGAATACCTATGGAGAGATTTGAACAACTTTTAGGTTGATTTTAGGTTAATTAAATGTTGTTTAATTAGGTTATAATGGAAAATATTAAAGTTTAGCAAGAAAAATAATTTTCTTCCATTGAAACCCATTTAAGCCAAATTTTTAGGGGAGGAATTGATGCTGATTTTGATTATATTTCATGGAAATTAAGTGAAATTTGATGAATTATGGGTGTAGAAAAATTATGGGAAATTTTGGTGCAAAAATTAAAATTTTTGCCTAAAGTGTAAACTGGTGCACTAGGTGTTTCGGACTATAAATTGGCATCACATTCGTAGTCACTAAGGCAAATTAAGTGTAATTAGAGTATAGAAATTGAAAGAAATGAATTCGAAATTAAATCGAAAACTTTAGCCAATTTAACCGCGTGTAGGCGAATTAGGTCGGATACCGTGTTTAGACGGTTATTCGGACAGCTTACATTGCATTTCATGCATTCAGATAGAAATTATAAAACCTGAAATCAATTATGATTAATTGATTTAATTTATTGAGACTCGTGTCGCACATAACGCGTAAGTGGTGAACCATCCAACAGAGGGAAGGAAATAATGTCGGACGAGTGAGACTAGGAGTATTTTGGACTCCTAAAACCAGTGAGTGGATAATTTACCATTTTCAATATCTAGAGTAGTTTTATCTACTTCTGTACTTTTAAAATAAATTGAATTTTATAATGATTTTTTAATTGAGAAAATTAGATTTTCTTAACACTGAGTATATGGAGACCGGTACTAATTTGTGTTTATGTATTAAAATTGAAATTATGGTTTTTGATCTTGGTGAGCATGCTTGGCTGGTTTATTGTGTTAAAATTGCATAAATTGCTGTTTGCCGTGTAGGCTGGCTAGTATTTAAATTGGCCTTGTTATGCTGCTGGAATTTTTATAAAGTGGTGGATCATAATTAATAAAACACTGCAGTGAGGGTTACCATAGACTGCCTTTAAGAGAGGCACGGTAAACTTAATTAATTGTTACTTCGATCGGAGAGGCGAGTAGGGTAACTCTCGAGGTAATGTTAAAATTCACTTCACAAAAAACCACCACGTGAAGATGAATTCGGTTAATGCCAAGGATCGATTGTATCTGAGAAACTATGAAATTCTAATAGCCTTGGCGAACTCGATTGGATGCTCTGATCAAGCGTCCACGAGTATGAGATTTGGCTTAAGCCTGATTTCTATAAATAAACCATAAGCCTTGTGTTTTGATAAAATAAGATTGCTTTGAATAATTGTATTAAATTTGGCATAATTGCTGCTATGAATTATATGATAGCATGGCATTTTTATATTGTCTCCATCTACTCGACTTTAAATGTCATAGATGGTAATTGTCTAACTCACTGGGTTGTAAAACTCACCCCTTCAATTTTTCCCATTTCAGGCTCACGGGCATAAGTAAAAGAGAGTTTTGTTGAGGAGAAAGTTTAGAGTAGTAACCTTTAGTCTCAAAGGTTCATCTTCTAGTCTATATTTCTCTATTTTGAGCCCACTTAGCATTGTAAATTTTAATCTTATACTTCAATTAACTGTGTTACATTGTGTAATAATATATTTTACTTTTATGCTGTAAAAATTATTTCCGGATATCTATATAAAAATTATTTTATAAAAATATATACTATTTTTATATAATATTATTATTTTATTCTATTAAATGTAATTTTATTTAAATTTCATGTTTTAGATATCCGATTTCAATTTTGACTGCAAAATATGAAATCTTTACGTGTAAGTAACATTTTTTCCAAATTTCAAAATTTTTGACAAAAAATGATCGAAATGTTCATGTGTAATAAATTTCATCTTTTTTCCTGTTTTGGTCTGAAATTGAACGAAATGCTTAGAAACATGAGGATTGTATATAAAAACTCACAAGGGGGTTGAAAAACTGGCACAAGACATCGCGGTAGTTGTCACGGGCTCGATGGTAGTTCCAGGTCGTGACAATCATATTGGTATCAGAGCTTTAGGTTTTAAAGCTTTTGATTTTAAAGCTTGTGGTTTTGAAAGTTGTTTTAAAGGAATTTACAATGTTAGTGTGGCCCCGGTTGAGATAAGTTAGCTGCATGTAGTTGCATGTAGAATCTTAAGTCATTTAGACTTGTTCTAATTCTTCTTATAGATAACTATGCCTCCTCGACGTGGGCGTCCACCTCTCCCGAGAGTCGTAGGGAGACGAAGAGGTCATCCTAGACGGAATCAGCTAGATCCCGTAAAAGGGGAGTCGGCTGCATCCTTTTTCAGAGCAGCACCTGCTGCTGAGTAGGCTGATGTTTCTCCACCACCTACTGCTACTCCTAGTGTTCCTGCCATGTCTCTAAAGGCAGCCCAGGCATTAGCAACTTTTCTTGCTGCCATTACGGGCCAAGCTTAAGCTAGTCCAGTCCCACCCGTTGTTCTTCTGACAGCACCTTCAGTGCCACCACCACCACTTCCTGTTTCAACTCCGGTACCTGATGTTTCTATTTTCGAGAGACTCAGGGAAGCTCGACAGTTGGGTTGTGTTCCTTTTGCAGGCAACTTGGACCTAACCATTACCAAAGATTGGATTGCTCAAGTATCGGAGACACTTACCAATATGGAGCTAGATGATGGGATGAAACTAAAGGTGGCCACTTGATTACTCGAGAAGAGAGCCCGTATGTGGTGGGGTTTAGTAAAGTCACATTCCACTACACCATTAACTTGGATAGATTTCTTATGCAAATTCAAAGATCAATATTACACACACTTCCGCCAGAAGGAAAAGAAAAGAGAATTCCTAAGTTTGAAATAAAGAAGTTCGACAATCGAGGAATACAAGGCTCATTTTAGTGAGCTGATGACATATGTGCTTGAATTGGTGAGGACAAAGTAGGATCAAGACAACTACTTTGAGGAAGGGCTCTGAAACGAAATTAAGGAGCGTATGCCCAAGACCAGCAATGAGTCTTATAAGGAGATGATACAGATGGCTCTACGAGCTGAGAAACTCTCCACCGAGAATCGACGAATTCGAGCTGAGTTCACTAAGAGAAGGAATCCGCCTACATTTTTGGGCCAGTCATCAAAGAGAGGCAAGAGTTCAACATTTACTATAGAAAATGTTACCTCTGTATCAGTAGCATCCACTAGGCCTCCATCACAACAGTCACAGTCGAGATTTTCCCGATTCAGTAGGCCAATGATGAGAGTCCCTGGGAAGAGTTCTGTAGGATTTGACAAGTGTGATAACTGCGAAAGATTTCATGTTGGACAGTGTAGGGAGCCCCTATGATGTTTTCAGTGCGGCCAACAAGGACGTATAATGAGGGATTGTCTGCAATTGAGACGAACTACAATAGCAGTTTCCTGTCTTCCAACTCACTTTAACATTCAAAAAAGAGATTTTTCTAGGTCTCAGCCTAGACAGGGTCGAGTGATACAGTCAATAGTGGGGAGTAATAACCCAGTACCTCCATCTTCCAGACCGCAGACTCAGACTTCAACTTGGGTTTTCACTATGACAAAGGAAGAAGCCCGAGTTTGACCTGAAGTAGTAACAGGTACTATGTTTCTATTTGATAAAGATCCTTATGTTTTAATAGATTCTGGCTTAGATAGATCATATGTGAGCATAACATTTTCATCATGTTTGGATAGAAACCTGTCACTGTTAGAGGAAGAAATTGTAGTACACACTCCTCTAGGTGAACAGTTAGTTAGGAATACTTGTTATAGAGATTGCGGAATAAAAGTTGGTGATGAAGAATTTAGAGGTGATTTAATTCCCTTAGAGATTCGAGATTTTGATTTAATCTTGAGTATGGACTGGTTATCTGTTCATCGGGCGAAGGTGGACTGTTTTAAGAAAGAAGTTATCCTTCAGAATTCTGAGGGAGCAAAGATTGTATTTATGGAGGAACGTCGAGTATTACTGTCCTGTGTAATCTCGGCACTCAAAGCTTTGAAATTGGTGAAAAATGGGTACTTAGCTTACTTAGCTCATGTAATTGACACTTTGAAGGAAGAACCTAAGTTGGAAAAAGTCCCAGTGGTGAATGAGTTTTCTGATGTGTTTCCTGATGAATTATCGGGACTTCTTCTTGATTGTGAGTTCGAGTTTACTATTGATTTACTCCCGGGTACTGCACCTATTTCTATTCCTCCATATAGGATGGCTCCAGTGGAATTAAAGGAGTTGAAAGTGTAGTTGCAAGAATTAGTGGACAAGGGTTTTATTCACCCTAGTATTTCTCCTTGGGGAGCACCAGTTCTATTTGTGAAGAAAAAGGATGGTACTCTTTGGTTGTGTATAGACTACCGGCAGTTAAATAGAGTAACCATCAAGAATAAGTACCCGTTGCCAAGGATTGATGATCTCTTTGATCAACTGCAAGGTACCACAGTATTTTCTAAGGTTGATTTGAGATCTGGGTATCATCAGTTGAGGATTAAGGAACAAGATGTACCCAAGACAGCTTTTAGGACTCGGTATGGGCATTACGAGTTCTTGGTCATGCCTTTCGGTTTGACAAATGCTCCGGCAGCATTCATGGATCTTATGAACCTAGAATTTCATTCTTACTTGGATAAATTTGTCATCGCATTTATTGACGACATCCTGATTTATTCGAGGGATAATGATGAACATGCTACCCATTTGCACATAGTATTATGGACTCTGTGTGAAAGCCAACTTTACGCTAAGTTTTAGAAATGTGAGTTTTGGTTAAAGGAAGTGGTTTTCTTGGGACACGTGGTGCCTGGAGCTGGAATATATGTTGATCCCGAAAACATTGAGGCGATTCTACAATGGGAGCAACCAAAGACAGTAACGGAGATTCGAAGTTTTCTTGGATTAGCCGATTATTATCAAAGGTTTGTTCAGGGATTTTCTTTGATAGCAACTCCGTTGACTCGTCTAACTAGTAAAGGAGTTAAATTTGATTGGGATGAAGTGTG
Source organism: Theobroma grandiflorum (assembly GCA_036013995.1). Lineage (NCBI taxonomy): Eukaryota > Viridiplantae > Streptophyta > Magnoliopsida > Malvales > Malvaceae > Theobroma > Theobroma grandiflorum. Next base: position 10,811,133 of record CP142130.1, on the reverse strand, counting down.
TGAAAGTCGATTTCAGGAACTAAAGAACCGGTTAACCTCTGCTATCGTGTTAACACTTTCTGTCAATGGTAAGGAATTTGTGGTATATAGTGATGCCTCTAAGTTGGGGTTAGGGTGTGTATTTATGCAAGATGAGAAAGTTGTAGCTTATACTTCTCAACAGCTGAAGAGGCATGAAGCAAATTACCCTACCCATGATTTGGAGCTAGCAGCTGTGGTGTTTGCATTGAAAATCTAGAAACATTACTTGTATGGTGAGCATTATCGAGTATTTACGAATCATAAGAGTTTGAAGTATTTGCTCACTCAGAAGGAGCTTAATCTGAGACAGAGACGGTGGTTGGAGTTGATAAAAGATTATGACTTGGTGATTGATTATCACCTAAGAAAGGCAAATGTGGTAGCTGATGCCTTAAGTCATAAGTCTTCATCATCTTTAGCTATACTTCAGAGTCATTATTTTTCGATATTATTAGAAATGAAATCTCTAGGGGTCCAATTAAAGAATGGTGAGGACAAATCCCTATTGGCTAGTTTTATTGTGAGACCCACATTGCTCGATCAGATCAAAGAATCCCAAGGGTCTAATGATGAACTAAGGAAGGAAATTTCAAGGTTGCATGATGGAGAGGTTAGCGAATTCAGATTCGGGGATGATAACATGTTGATGATTAGAAATCAAGTCTGTGTACTTAAGGAGAATCAGTTAAGGCAGGCTGTAATGGAAGAAGCTCATTCATCCGCTTACGCTTTACATCCCGGAAGCACCAAGATGTATAAAACCATCAAAGAGAATTATTGGTGGTCGGGTATGAAGTGAGACATAGTAGAGTTCGTAGCAAAATGTCTCGTATGTCAACAGGTTAAAGCGAAGCATCAAAGGCCAGTAGGTACTCTTCAGTCCTTACCTATTCCTAAATGGAAATGGGAGCATGTGACTATGGATTTTGTAATAGGATTGCCGCAGACGCAAAGTGGAAAGGATGCCATTTGGGTAATCGTGGATCGGTTGACTAAGTTCGCTCATTTCTTAGCAATTCATAGCACATATTCTATAGAGAGATTGGCTAAACTCTATATTGATGAGATTGTAAGGCTACATAGAGTTCTAATTTCCATAGTGTCAGATCGAGATCCTCGGTTCACTTCTCAATTCTCACCGAAGTTCCAAGAAGCTCTTGGAACCAATTTGAGATTCAGTACTGCTTTTCACCCACAGACAGATGGTCAGTCAGATAGGACCATTCAGACCTTAGAAGACATGTTACGGGCTTATGTCATGGATTTCATTGGGAGTTGGGATAGACACTTGCCATTAGCGGAGTTTGCTTACAACAACAGCTTCCAAGCTAGTATCGGTATGGCACCATACGAAGCTTTGTATGGAAGGAAATGTCGTACTCCAATTTACTGGGGTGAAGTAGGTGAAAGAAAACTAGTTAATGTGGAATTGATCGACTTGCTAAATGACAAAGTCAAGATTATACGAGAGCGATTGAAGGTAGCCCAAGATAGACAGAAGAGTTATGTTGATAAGCGAAGGAAGGACTTAGAGTTTGAAGTTGGCGATAGAGTTTTTCTGAAAGTTTATCCATGGAAAGGTAACAATTTGGGTGAATTAAGATATTAAATCTTATATGATTTTATTATGATAATAAATTGTGGTATTTTAAATGGATATTGAAAGGTGTGATTCGATTTGTGAAACGAGGAAAGCTCAACCCGAGGTACATTGGGCCATTCTGTATTAGTGAAAGAATTGGTCCAGTGGCGTATAGATTAGAACTACCTCCAGAATTAGATCGGATTCACAACATCTTTCATGTCTCAATGCTGAAGAAGTATGTACCCGATCCCTCCCACATTCTTGGAATAAGAGCATTCCGATGGTCAAAGTTTTATGGAGCAATGCTCGGATGGAAGAGATGACATGAGAGGCTGAACACCAAATGAGGAAGCAATATCCCCACTTTTTTTCGGAGACAAGTAAGTTAAATTTTGAGGTCAAAATTTTACTTTAAGGGGGGTAGTGCTGTAAAGCCCGACCTTGTGTTATCTTTAACATGTCATTCACATCCATTGGATAGCATGTTTGCATATTGAATTACTTTGAAAATCTAGTTAAATGACGATATTGCCCCTAGTGGTATTGATAAGTCAATTAAGCCTCAAACTAGTTCAAATAGGAATTTTAAGGTGAAATTGAGGATTTCACAATCCAAGGATTACTCAAAACAGTGATTCAGAGTTCGAGGTTCGGTTTGGAGTCAATCGAGAAAATTGACCGATTAGGGACAAAATAGTCATTTTGTCATTTAAGGACAAAATGGAGATTTTTGTAAAATATTTTGATCACATTCAACCAAGATCAATTATTTGAAGTATAATATGATTTATTGGAGCATAAAATGAGGTTTGGCAGTGATAAATTTAATTTCCTAGTAATTTTGGAACACAAAGACAAAATAGTAATTTTGCCATTAAATGCCAAAACGGGAATTGTTGGAAAAGATTTTGACAACAATTAATCAAGATAAATTATTTGGATTATTTAGAACATAATTTGAGGATTTAGCAATGCAAATTTTCAATTTCTAGTACATTTTGGAGTATAAGGGCAAAATGGTAATTTTACCACCAGATGACCAAATTTAAATTTTTTGAGAGAATTTAGATCAAATTTGATAAACCGGAGTGTGGTATGAGTTTGAGGAGTGAAAAATATGCATTTTGGTAATTTTTCAATTTTTGGGGCAAAAATGTAATTTTACACTTTTTCGGGGGTAAAAGTATAATTTTGTAAAATTACACCACCAAAATTTTTGGAATGGTCCAGAAACTTCAAGAAAGCTTTGGATAAGGGAAGGAAATTTTGTGGTTGAAAAGAAAGTCAAAAGAAAAAAATAATAAATTAATAAAATATTAAAATATGTTTAAATTAAATAATATTTTATTTGGCTTATAAATAGCCAAATAAATCAGCAAAGAACCCTTGAAAGGTTCGGCCAAGCAAGGAGAGAAAGTGGGAAAGAATACCAAGAACCCTAGGCTGAAATTTTTGGGGAAAACAAGGAAAAATAAAAAATTCAAGCAATTAAAAGGTAAAATTTATGAATTTTCCTATTAATCTCCATTACCCATGCTTTCTTTTTTTTCTTCCATGTATGAATCACTTGTGGGTATGCTGAACTCTTGCTGACCAAATACCCATGGAGAGATTTGAACAATTTTTAGGTTGATTTTAGGTTAATTAAATGTTGTTTAATTAGGTTATAATGGAAAATATTAAAGTTTAGCAAGAAAAATAATTTTCTTCCATTGAAACCCATTTAAGCCAAAATTTTAGGGGAGGAATTGATGTTGATTTTGATTATATTTCATGGAAATTAAGTGAATTTTGATGAATTATGGGTGTAGAAAAATTTTGAGAAATTTTGCTGTAAAAACTGAAATTTTTACCTAAAGTGCAGATTGGAGCACTAGGCGATTCGGACTACAAATTGGCATCACATTCGCAGTCACTAAGGTAAATTAAGTGTAATTAGAGTATAGAAATTGAAAGAAATGAATTCAGAATTAAATCGAAAACTTTAGCCAATTTAACCGCGTGTAGGCGAATTAGGTCGGATACCGTGTTTAAATGGTTATTCGGACAGCTTACATTGCATTTCATGCATTCATATAGAAATTATAAAGCCTAAAATCAATTATGATTAATTGATTGAATTTATTTAAATTCGTGTCGCGCGTAATGCGTAGGTGGTGAACCATCCGACATAGGCAAGGAAATAGTGTCGGACGAGCGAGACTAAAAGAATTCTGGACTCCTAAAACCAGTGAATGGATAATTTACCATTTTCAATATCTAGAGTAGTTTTATCTGCTTCTGTGCTTTTAAAATAAATTGAATTTCATAAATGATTCTTTAATTGAGAAAAATGGATTTTCTTAACACTGAGTATGTGGAGACCGGTACTAATTTTTGTTTATGTATTAAAAGTGAAATTATGGCTTATGATCTTGGTGAGCATACTTGGCCGGTTTATTGTATTAAAATTGCATAAATTGCTATTTGTCTTGTAGATTGGCTAGTATTAAAATACCTTGTTATGCTGCTGGAATTTTTATAAAATTGGTGGATCATAATTAATAAAACACTACAGTGAGGGTTGCTGTGGACTGCCTTTAGGAGGGGCACGGTAAACCTGATTAATTGTTACCTCGGTCGGAGAGGTGAGTAGGGTAACTCCCGAGGTAATATTAAAATTCACTTCACGAAAAACCACCACGTGAAGATGAATTCGGTCAACGCCAAGGATCGACTGTATCTAAGAAATTATGAAATTCTAACAGTCTTGGTGGACTCGATTGGATGCTCTGATCAAGCGTCCACGAGTATGAGATTTGGCGTAAGCCTGATTTCTATAAATAAATCATAAGCCTTGTGTTTTGATAAAATAAGATTGCTTTGAATAATTGTATTAAATTTGGTATAATTGGTGCTATGAATTATATGATAGCATGGCGTTTTTATATTGTTTCCAGCTACTCGACTTTCGATGTCGTAGATGGTAATTGTCTAACTCACTGGGTTGTAAAACTCACCCTCTCAATTTTCGCCATTTCAAGCTCACAAGCATCAGTAGATAGAGAGTTTTGTTGAGGAGAAAGTTTGGAGTAGTAACCTTCAGTCTCAATGGTTCATCTCCTAGTCTATATTTCTCTATTTTGGGCCCACTTAGCATTGTAAATTTTAATCTTATACTTCAATTAACTGTGTTACATTGTGTAATAATATATTTTGCTTTTACGCTGTAAAAATTATTTCCAGATATCTATATAAAAATTGTTTTATAAAAATATACACTATTTTATAGAATATTATTATTTTATTCTATTAAATGTAATTTTACTTAAATTACATGTTTTAGATATTCGATTTCAATTCCAACTGCAAATTATGAAATCTTTACGCGTAAGTAACATTTTTTCCAAATTTTGAAATTTTCGACGAAAAATGACTGAAACGCCCATGTGTAGTATATTTCATCTTTTTCCTTGTTTTGGTCTGAAATTGAACGAAATACTTAGAAACATGAGGATTGTACATAGAAACTCACAAGAGGGTTGAAAAACTGGTACAAGATGCCTTGCGAGGTCTTGATATGTTCCCGGAGGATGAGAGCCTATCGAGACATCGAGGCAGTTGTCATGGGCTTGATGGTAGTTTCGGGTCGTAACAAGAAAAAAGTCCTCTAGATTGGCAAAGAAAGCCAAATCTCCACCTACATTCTATCCTCAGAAACCAGTAGAAGTCTTTGACCAATCCACTCCACAGTAAGCCATAGAAACATCCCCTCAACCTCCTCAGCAAGCTCCAAAAGCATCCTCTCAACCACTTCCTCTATGTCCACCCTCTTTCTTTCCTCTGAATCCTTTTTGGGAACAGATAATGTCTCCCTCATCCTCTGACACCTCAGATTTCTAATGCCTCAACCCCCTCTCTAATGATCACAAAAAGGGGGAATAGTAAAATCCAAGAAAAATAAAAAATCATGAGGGTAGAGGTACCAGACCTTTAGGGAAAAGAATAAGAAAAATAAAAAAATTATAATGGTAGAGGTACCAGGTCTCTAGAAAGATAAGAAGCAAAAACAGGTCTAGGGGTATTTCTGGAACAAATTTATGGTTATTGATGTTATTGGATATTTGTGCCATTATGGCATTCAAACACTGAAATTTAACTTTTGTCGGTTTTATGGTTATATGGAATATGCATACTGATATTTACTTATGGTGTTTGATCTTTGAAAATGTTGCTATACTCTACTGCCTATGAAATTATGAAATCATTGATGTCAACTTTTTGTTGATCTGATGCTGAACAAATTATTGGAATTATGTGCTGATATTAAGTTATAGTGATGATAAATAGCTTCTGTCATGGTATTACAAATTGAATATGTGTTTGAATACATGTGGATGATGATTCATAGAGAATTTGCTGAAAAATTAAGGGCATTGACGAAACCTGGAACTAACATGTTGTTGACATAAATCTGGAAAAATAGAAAACTGATAATGCCCTGTCAACTTGTCATTTGTTTTTAAATCTGCACATATGAACATTTTCTGACTAAGGCAAGAATGTACAATGTCACTAAGAATATAACATTGATAAAAACTTGCTAGAATAAATGAAAAATATGCACAAACTAAGGGGAGCATGAACTTAGGGGGAGAAATCCCTCACTGTCTGCAGTACTAAAAATGAGCAAATAGACATTGTGCTTTCAATCAAAGAAGGTTTTGTCATCATCGAAAAGTGGGAGATTGTTGGCTCAATTAGGTTTTTATGATTATAAAACATTCCCATCCTTGTGTGTCTAACATTTCTATCCAAGTGTGCAAGACAAGAAGTTTATAAAGAAACAATAAGTTAATCTTTCAAGTGTGCACATAAGAAGTTGAAATTGCTAAGGAATAAGATTGATCAACATAAAAGAAGCTCCTTGGCTAAATAATGAAGAACATTGGTTGGCCAAAATTCAAATTGGAGAAGTGGCAGGCTGAAGCATATTGAGAAACAGAACCAACTTAGTCGACCATGAAAATAAGTTAGTCGACTAAGTGCTTTTTGCCAAAATCTACGACCAAGACAGAACCAACTTGGTCGACCAAGGAAAAGTCGACTAAGAGCTCTCTGTCTGCAACTTGCACCAGATCACTACAAGACAGATTAACGGCTAGAACCTACCCCAAACTGTTTCTAATGGTCACAAACTGCCCAACAGCCATTAGACATGCCTCTCCAAGTATAAAAGGATCTTCAAATGGCTAGGAACTAACTTTTGGAAGATTATTGAGAGATTTCATCATATTCAAGCCAAGAAAGAGCAAAAAACTTAAAAATTATTTGTACTCTTCACTGCACTCAAATGGCTATCTTTTGTATTTGCATTCAGTACTGAACCGTATACCACTTAGATCAATTTGTGATCATAGGTACTTTCTTTTCTACTCATCTTTGTATTCTTAGAGTGAGGGATTCACTCTAAGTGGTTGTTTCAAGCTAGGTTTGCTTGAAAGAGTAAAGGTTCTAACTTAGCCTTGAAAAGTTAGGTGTTGGGTTTTGGTTAAGCCCTTGAAAAACTGTTGTTGTACGTTGTGGTTGAGCCTTTGAAAAACCACCTTGGGTTTTAGTTGAGCCCGTGAAAAACTAGTGTAAAGATTATGGCTAAGCCTTGTAAAAGCTTGGTGGAAGCTTGTGAATTCCACTATTTTTAGTGATTCATTTGAAAATCCTTGATTGGATAATCAAGGTAGTGGATGTAAGTCTTGGACCGAACCACTCTGAATGCTTTGTCTATTGCCTTTCTTGTTTTACCTTCCTTGTTTTACCTTCCTTGTTTTAAGATTAGATCTTAATCTTGATAAAGAGCTAAATTAGTGTTATTCACCCCCCCCCCCCTCTAGCACTCATATTTGAGACCAATAAATCTTGACACTTTGCGTGTTGTGCCAAGGGAGAAATGGGCATTCAAGGTCTCCATTAACACCCACTGTAAATGGTCGCAACTGTATTACATCAACAAGACTCTTCAGGAGAAAGAGGAGTACGATGCATTCAAGCATACGTGCTTCGGAATACTGCTAGACATCTATCCACAAGGCTACTTTTGCGTTAGTCTCTTGCAGAACATTATGGTTCGTTGAATCACTAAAACAGAGTCAATGAACCATGAGTTATGGTTTTCCATTGGCAAAAGTAAAGCATGTTTATCTGTCAAGCCCAGCCCTAAAAACACTTGTCAAGTCATGTATGTGACTGATAGAGTGATTGAAAATTTGAATAGCCGGGATAGAATTTAAAACACGGTATTGTACCTAGAAATACAATTGAGATGATTTAAACCTTGAACTGATCTAAACAGAGAACTGAGAATGAATTTGAGAAAACTAAAACCCATGGAATTACTCAAAACAGTGATTCGGAGTTCGAGATCCAATTTGGAATTAATCGGGAAAATTCACCGATTAAGGACAAAACGGTCATGTTGTCATTTAAGGACAAAATGGAGATTTCTGTAAAAGATTTTGATCACATTTGACCAAGATTAATCATTTGAAGTATAATATGATTTATTGGAGCATAAAATGAAATTTGGCAAAGATAAATTTAATTTCTCGGTATTGTTGCGACACAAGGGCAAAACAGTAATTTTACCATCAAAGGACAAAACAGGAATTTTTAGAAAAGGTTTTGGCCCCATTTGATTAATAACAGTTAATTGAAGTGTTATTTGAGGTTGAAAAATAGAAAAAAAGGTAATTCCAGTGCATTCCGAAATAGAGGGACAAAATCGTAATTTTACTACCCGCAGACAAAATTTGAATTTTCTAGAGGATTTGGATCAAATTTGACAAATTGGAGAATGGTATGAGTATGAGGAGTGAAAAATATGCATTTTTGCAAATTTTCAGTTTTTGGGGTAAAAATGTAATTTTTCACTTTTTCAGGGATATAAGTGTAATTTTGTAAAATTACTTTACCAAGATTTTTTTGGATGACTCTAGAAACTACTTATGATGAATGGATAAGTGAAGGAAGCTAAAGGTGGATAAAAAGTCAAAGAAAAAAATATAATAATAAAATAAATTAATAAAAAAATCAAAAAGTATAATAAAATAATATTATTTTATTAAGGCTATAAAAAGCCAAAATTTTCAGCCAATAAACCTTAGGAGGGTCGGCCTAAACACAGCAAAGAGGGGAGAAGAAGAAGAAAAAGGAAACAAAGGGGAAAAACAAGAAATTTGCTAAAAAAATCAAGAGATTTCAATGTTTTTCAAGAATTAAGCAAAGTTAAGGTAAAACTTCTTTAGTTTTACTCTAAACCTAGTTTACCCATGCTTTAGTTCTTATTTTCCATGATTGCATGATGAGTTATCATGCTAAAATGCTTGAGGCCGAATGGGTATGGATGATGATTTGATGTTGGAATTGCTTGAATTTGAACTATGTTAAGGTTTAGTGGTAGTTAAGCATGGTTATTAACAAAATTTCAAGAAAAATATTCAATTTCTCTAGGGTTCTTCATTAGCCGAATTATGTGGGTTGAATATCAATGAGGCATTATTTTTATTTCAAAGAAAATGGCTTGGAAAAATGAGGAATTAGGTGTTTTTAACTAGGTAGTAATGTGTAGAATGAAAATTAAGCAAGAAAATAATTATTTCCCATTTTTAAACCCATAAGGCCAATATTATGGAGAGAAAATTGCCGCTGATTTTGATGTTTATTTGAGGTATTTTGAGGAATTATGGTGAATTATGGATATAGGAAAATTATGGGAATTTTTAGAGCAAAAATCAGAATTTTTGCCCATTAGGGGTAAAATGGTAATTTTCAGTCTAGGACTGATACATTAACCCATACTCACTGTAATTGAGCATTATGGATATAATTGAACTATTAGAATTGAAATGAGTCAAATCAAAATTTAATTGAGGATTTTAGCAATTTAGATGCGTGTAGGTGAGTCGGTCGGACACCGTAATTTAACGACTGCTCAAACCATTTTTACCCAATTTCCAAGCATGTAGAGTCTGAATTAAATTATAATGGTTGGACATAAATAATGGAATTTTATGTCATGAATCGTGTATAGGTGGTGGGCTCCCAGACGCGGGAAAAATACGATGCAGTGGAAATTGAAAACAAGAGTATCGTGCACTCCTGACGAGGTGAGTGGATAAATTATCGTCTGTAATATCTAGAGTGGATTTATTATGAATTTATGCTTTTTAAAGCATGATGAATTTGAAAGTATAAAATATTATGATTTTCAATGAAAATGTATTTCGATGAAATACTGTTTTTTTGAAATTAAATATCGATTTTATGCAATTGAGTATGTGGAGACCTAATTATTGAATTGTGCTATTTATGCAATAAATTGAACTTGAGGCTTATGATATTATAGTAGCATGATGGCATGATTTTAATGTTTCTCTGAAAAATATATACGAATTATTGGTGGTCTTGATAGACCGGATTGAAATGAAAATTGCCATGCTATGTTACTCGAGAAATTTTATATATGAAATTAATTTGGTGGATTAATTATACACTGCAGTGTTGGGTTTGCCATGGACTACCTTTAGGAGGGGCACAATAAACCTGATTAATTGTTACCTCGGTTGGAGAGGCGCGTAGGGTAACTCCCAAGCTAATGTTAAAATTCACTTCACATTAAACCACCATGTGAAGATGAATTCGGTCAACGCCAAGGAACAGCGGTATTTCTGAAAGAAATATGATTATAACAGCCTTGGCGAACTTGGTTGAATGCCCTAGGCCAAGGCATCATCGAGTAAAGATTTTCGCTGAAGCCCGATTTTAAGAAAAACATAAGCCCTAATGATTTTATAATTTTGATGATCTTGATGACAATTACAGTAAATAAAAATATTTTATTTGAATAAAAAGTAAGTTGAGTTATGAACTGTGTTATTACGTGGTATTTTCTTTTGTCTCCATCTACTCGACTTTAGATGTCGTAGATGGTAATTATCTAACTCACCGGGTTGCAAAACTCACTACCCTCTCTCTTCCCCCTTTCAGGCTCAAGATCACTGGTAAGCACTCGGAGAGCATATAGAGGCTTGATTGAAGCCGCGTCCTTAGCATACAAAGGTACATAGTTGTATTTGTAGGGCCCATGTGTCATTGTAAATTGATTTATATATTTTAGTTATTTACATGTTAGTATGTATAAATTTATTCTACCTTTGCGTTTAGAAAACTGGATTTCGATATTTCTAAAGATATTATTCTACAATAAAATGTAATATTTTATTAAATATTATTATTTTATCTTATTATTTGAAATTTTATTTTTATAAGGGTTTTAGACATCAAAAATTATTTTTGATTGCGAATTTTGTACACTCTACATGTATACTACGATTTTACAAATATCAAAATTTTTGAACAAAACAAAAGACGAAAATGTCCTTACGTGGTTAATTACGCATTTCGACTGTTTTAATCTAAAATATAAATTTTATTCTCTGAAAAATGTTTCTTAGAAATTATTAACCATGGGAGAGATGGAAAACTGGTACGAGATGCCTTGCGAGGTCTCGATAGAGTACTCAGGGATTGAATGCTTATCGGGACATCGCGGCAGTTGTCACTGGCTCGATGGAAGTTCCGGGTCGTGACATTATCAAAGAGCATGATTTGACTTCTGATTGTCCAAAAATTTGGACAATCGAGTTCTATAAGAGCCCTTAAAATTTTGGTTCAAAAAAGAGGCCAAATGGCAACGAAAACCCTAAAAAAATTTCCCTAAGAATGGTAGCCAAGAACTTTAGCAACCAATTTAAAATTGAAGCCCTAAAAATCCTAAAAATGGTTTCTCTTTTTTGAAAATCCTTAAAGCAAAATACCCTAGTTTTCTACTAGCAAAAAAATACCTAGCCACAATCAAAAACTAAACCTTTAAATCTCCAAAACAAAAAACAGAGCAAAAAGGAAAAAAAGAGACATATTGGTCGGCATTAGGGTGAACGGTTTTTTTTTATTATTTTAGGTTAGGCTTCGGTGGTATTGTTTAGGCCTTCCTATCATTGCTTGAGAAAGAGATTGGGAGAAAAGAGATTGAAAGTTTAGATGGCTACTAGTTGAAGAAAGAAAAAGAAAGAGAGGAGAAAGGGAAAGTTGAAAATCTTAGAAAGAAGATGAAAAAGCTATTGTTAAAGAGAGAAAGTGAAAGGAGGAAATGGGGAGAAATGAGAGAAAAGTAGGTTTATATACTTATGGTTAGGCCTTGAAACGGTGTCGTTTCTTGTAGTTGTTGAAGAACAAAAAAGGGCTCTTGAATCACACCGTTTGGAGGAATTCCAATGCACCAAACGTTACATCTTGTTGTGCCTTGGGTGAGCTGTCATGGTCCTCATAGCCTTATCTTTCTTGGCTTGTTTCCTTTTAGGCTAACTAAGACCCACACAAAGTATAAACTTTGTAGGGATGTCAACGAGTACCTTATTATAAGATACTCGCGGGTACCCGACCAGGTTATACAAGATTAGGGTACTCTATAAACAAGTTCGGGTAGGGTTAGGGTAGTGATTTCACTACCCGAATTTTAATAGGGTAAGGTTCAAGTACCACCCCTTGGGTACCCGTTACCCGAACTCGATTATTATTTATAAATATTTTATTATTATTTTAATAATTAAATTAAAATTTTACAATTTTTCCAACTTTAAAAGTAATTTTTTTTGTTAAAAACTAACAAATATATGAAAAGTATAGTTATTCTAATTATTAATATGATGAGATTAATATATTTAAATTAAAAAATTATTATATTGTTAATTATGTTTAAATAATTTGAATATTATATCAATGAATATTATGTTTAAAAAATTATTAGATTGTTATTTATGTTTAAGTATGGTTACTCGAATTATTAATATGATGACATTAATATTTTTATGATTGCGTGTGTGTATATATTATGTACTTTAAATATAAATATATTTACTTTTTATTTTGTATTAACATTGTAAAAATTATAACTCATAAAATTATTAATTGCAGTATATATACATTTATTTATATAAACATATAACATATACATATAAAAGGAAGTTATGATATTAGAAAAGTTAATAGGGTAATTGGGTATTCATGAAGAAGATTTTAATAAATTTTTTATTTAATCGGGTATTTAAACAGGTTAAGGTAATTATAGGGTAGTGAAAATGTATTAGAGTTAGGGTTATGGTAGTAATTTTAAAATTAAACAAGTAGTTAATAGGGTTAGGGTAATTGATTTTTTATAAGGTTAGGGTTCGGGTGCCTCGAAATTATAAGGTACCCAACCTGTTGACATCCTTATTAACTTTGTCCTTTCTTTAGGCCATGTTAGGCTTGAATAATTAATATTTCACTTCCTTTTAGTAGGTAGGTAAATGTGGTTTAATAAATAAATGATGACACAAAGTAAAATAAAATAAAATAAAGATATTAGTAATAATAGTGATTGGGAATGTATATATTTATTTAGATTAAGGTAGCGATATTAAGAAAAGAGAAACTGAAAATATAGGTAGAAAAGTAATGAATAATATACAGTTATAAAAATAGATCTAGATAAAAAATGGGAAAATAAAATATTTAGTGAAAATATATAGATTCAGGTAAGAAAAAATTGTACAAAAAGATGTAAATAAAAATAAAAAATATATAAATAACAATAATAATAATAACATAGAAATAATAGTGAGGATAATGTCTCATTACTTAAAGAGTACCAATGATGAAATATTCATTCGGAGTGCAAAAGTTGCAACCTTAGATGAATTTTTCTAAATTAAGGATTTCGATTGAGATCCCACTAGTATGATAAGAGGATCTTAAATTCGAGTCCCATTATGTAATACCCGACCCTAATTTATTTGTGATAGGTCATTCACATGCATTGGATAGCATGTTTGTATATTGAATTGCCACGGGAAATAAGTTAAATGACTATATTGCCCTTAGTAATACCATTGAGTCGATTAAACCTCGAACGAGTTCAAACAAGGATTTTAAGAGTGAAATCCTCAATTTCACAGTCCAGGGATTACTTAAAACAGTGATTCGGAGTTCGAGGTTCAGTTTGGAGTTAATCTGGAAAATTGACCGATTAGGGACAAAACGGCCATTTTTTAATTCCAGGACAAAATGAGGATTTTTAATAAAGATTTTGATTTTAAATGATCAAGAATAATTATATGAAATATAATATGATTATTAATATGATTATTGGAGCATAAAATGAAGTTTAGCAGTGAAAAAGTGTAATTCTCGATATTTTTGGAATACAAGGGTAAAATAGTAATTTTACCACTAAAGGTCAAAACGAGAATTTTTAACAAAGATTTTAGCCCCATTTGATTTAGATTGATTATTTAGACTAGTTAAAATATAATTTGAGGTTGAAAAGTGGAAAAGAAATGCAATTTTCGATACATTTGGAGAATAGGGGCAAAATGATAATTTTACCACCAGAGGACTAAATTTAATTTTTCGAGAGGATTTGGATCAAATTTGATAAATTGGAGTGTGGTATGAGTTTGAGGAGTGAAAAATATACCTATTGGTAATTTTTCATTTTTTGGGGCAAAAATGTAATTTTGTATTTTTTCGGGGGTAAAAGTGTAATTTTACAAAATACACCACCAAAATTTCTGGAATGGTCCAGAAATTTCTGGAAAGCTATGGATATGTAAGACAAACATATAGTGGAAATTTTAAATAAAATGGATAGCTAGAAAAAAGGAATTAATAAAACATTAAAAAATGAATAAAATAATATTATTTTATTCAACTATAAAAAGGCCAAAATTTTCAATTTGCTGGACGTGTGAGGGTCGGGTAGAATAAGGAAAAAGAGGGAAAGAAGGAAATCAAGAACCCTAGGGGAAAATTAAAGGGCAAAAGTGTAGAAATCCAAGATTTATCAAGCTAAAGGTAAAATTTCTTAAATTTGTCTAGTGTTTTACCTTTCCCATGCATTTCCCATCATTTTCCATGGTTGAATCATGTGATTTGAGGATGATTTCAGTTCTGGTCATATGGGTTTAGAGAGAAAAAGTTAATGGGAAATAATTGATTTTGATATATGTTAGTGCTTAGTGTTAGTTTAGCATGTTTATGAGTAAAACAACAAGAAAATATTCATTTTCTCCATGAATTTCTCTAGGCCGAATCTAGCCAATGGTGTGTGAGGATGAGGTTGACTTTATTTTAAGAGAATTGGATGGCAAAATGGTGATTTATGGTGTAGAAATCAAGTAGAAAAAATAATGGAATGGAAAATTTAACTAGAAATGAAATGTTGTTCATTTTATCCATTTAGGTCGAATTTTCTAAGGTGAAATTGGCTGCTGATTCTGATGCAAATTTGTGGTGTTTAAGTGTAATTTAATGAATTATGAGCCTAGAAAAATTATGAGAATTTTCAGAGTAAAAATCAAAATTTTTACCCGCTAAGGGTAAAATCATAATTTTTAGTCTAGGACTGGTAAATTGACCTGTAGTTGCTGCCATTGAGTAATTGGAATGTAATCGATCAATTAGAAACTGAAACAGGTCAAATCGGAGTAAAAATGGAGATTTTAGCAATTTAGACGCATGTAGGCGAACTAAGTCGAATATCGTGTTTAGATGGTTATTCGGACAGTTGCATAACATTTCATGCATCATGAAGACCCTGAAATAATTTACAGTGGTCTGATACAAATGATTGGAATTTTGTCGAAAATTACACATAGGTGGTGGGTCCCCCGGACGCAGGAAAATTTCAATGTAGTGGAATTAAAAATAAGAGTATTGTGCACTTCTGTGACGAGGTGAGTGGATAATTTACCGTTTTCAATATCCATAGTAGTTTTATCTACTTCTATGATTTAAAAATAAATTGAATTTTATAAAGGATTCTTTAATTGAGAAAAATAGATTTTTAACACTGAGTATGTGGAGACCGGCATGAAATTGCATTTATGTATTAAAATTGAAATTATGGCTTATGATCTTGGTGAGCATGCTTGGCTGGTTTATTGTGTTAAAATTGACATGAATTGTTGTTTGCTGTGTAGGCTAGCTAGTATAAAAATTACCTTGTTATGTCGCGAAATTTTTAATGATATTGTGGGTTTAATTAGTCGCTGCAGTGGCGGGTTTCCGTGGACTACCTTTAGGAGGAGCACGGTAAACTCAAGAATTATATAATCTCGGTTGGAGAGGCGCGTAGGGTAACTCCCGAGATACCTAGAGAATTCACTTCATGTCTAACCCCACGTGAGAGTGAATTAGGCCAACGCCAAGGAATGACTGTATTTTTCAATTATGATATAAATTGTAATAGCCTTAGCGGACTCGATGGGACACTTTGATCAAGTGTTCACGAGTACAAAATTTGGTCAAAGCCTAATTTTACGAAATAAATCATAAGCATTGTGTTTGAATTACTGAAATTATTTGGCATGATTTTACTAAACTTGGTGTTATGAATTATATGGTGATATGGCATTTTTATATATATATTGTCTCCATCTACTAAACTTTAGATGTCGTGGATGGTAATTATCTAACTCACTGGGTTGTAAAACTCACCACCCTCTCCTCTCCTTTACAGGCCCAAGATTTTTGGTAGCACTCGGTGTGCACATAGAGGCTTGATTGAAGCCGAGTTCTTAGCATACACAAAGATACATAGTTATATATAGTTGGGCCCACATGTCATTGTAATTTATGTACATACTTTGTTTAATTGTATAACAGCATGTAATAACTTATTTTGCTTTTACGGGCACAAATTTGATTATTGGTGTTTATAAAAATATTTTATAACAAATTGTAATATTTTTATCGATTCTGAAATTTTCGGAGGAAAAATGATGAAAATGCCCATGCGTTGTTAATGATGTGATTTAATTCTTTTGGTTCAAAATACGAATTTTATTCATTGAAAAATGTTTATTGGAAATTATTAACCACGTGGTAGATGGAAAACTAGTATGAGATGCCTTGCGAGGTCTCGGTTTGCCCTCGGGGAATGAGTGTCTATTGAGACGTTGCGACAGTTGTCACGGGCCCGATGGGTGGTTTCGGGGCGTGACAATCCAATTGGTATTAGAACATTTGGTTGCTCCTAGTTGTAAAAGTATGAAAATTGTTGATTTTTAAGATATCGAAATTTGATTTTTAAAAAATGTTTTAAAAAAAATTTGCATTGACATTGTGTGGCCCGAGTCGAGTTAAGATAGGTTGAATAGAATGTGTGCGTTTGCACGTAGATTTTAAAAATCTTTTTGTACCTTTGTTAGGCTTGGTGACTGAATCATCATTGTTAATTTTGGTATAGGTCTTGAAGTGTGCTGAACACGCGTCTATAATGTCTAAAGAGGACAACGATTATTGTACCTTTAGCAATATGAGTGAGGATTCCTTAGACTCTACTGCGGGAAGTAGACGGCTCTCAAATCCGAACAGCCTGGAAAGATATCCGTTTGCTTTAACAATTCTCGATAATTGGACTCTAGGGGATTTGGGAAAGAAAGTTAGAGAATAGAAAGGTTATGGTTCTAGTGGGGCTGATGAAAGCGCTAGTAGCAACGATATAGAAGAAAGCACAAGAAATTCTCTTGCAAGAGAAGTTGAGAAATGTGCAAGAGAAAGAAAAAGAATAAGAAGATTAGGAGAAACCGGGACTGCTAAGAGACCACTTTTCCTAGTAATTAGATATTTTCCTCCCGAATGTGGGCCAAATGTGAGAGGCCAATCATGGAAAACTAAATCAAGAATAACTGTGAAAGGTCCTCTTTTTGGGAAAGCACTAGCTATACGAGATTTTCCTCTTGGTTGTAGAAGGAATGCCGCCTCGGTGAGCGATAAGGAGTGTAAAAGAATTCAACAAGCGGGGACTAGCAAACAAAAAGGGAAGTCTCCCAAGATGGAAGAGGATACATAGGAGGATGACTCTAGTGATACCTGATGGGTTAGTTAGGCTACCCATAACTTCAAATTTTGATAGAAATGATGTAAGCGGAAATAGCCATAGATAAATGTATAAAAGGAATTGAGTGTTGACTTCTGCCTTGTACAATATGAATGTGATATAAGAGGAAAAATAAGTTCTTTGTATAAAAGACTTAAAGGTTGATTTTGGATCTTATATAATATAAATGTGCCTATGTGAGAATCTTTTGGTATAATAGAGGTAGATTTGTAATATAAGTATTGAAAATGAATATTTACCGTAGTGGCATATTTGGTCACCACTTAACGAGAGTAAGTTAAAGATTGTAAAATTGAATATGGTGGAAATGAAGAGATGGTATCATGACATTATACGATAATGATTTGACCCAAATATGGATCATTAGGAGATAAGTTAAGTACGTATGTGAATACTTTGATGGGCAAGTATCCGCCTTTAGAGAAATGGTATATTTGGAATATAAATAAGCTATTTATCGATTAAATGAAGGAATTTTGGAGTCAAACATTGGAGTAATGGAGTCAACATAGTGTCTTGTTTATAGTCAGTGACTGCAGCACTGATTATACACAGGGAATTATGTAGACTCCTAATCTAAAATTTTAAGCCATAATCGTTAATGAAGGAATTTGATAAGGACAAATTGTCCTGTGATTTCTTTGTACTAGAAGCGAATAAATTATCGGAGTTATATGACAGAAAGGATAATTAAATGTGAATAATGAAAATAGTAGTGGGATGTGATTATACCAGTATTTATGCATCGGATCGCATTAGCACACCGAAGTTAAGCATGCTTGAGCAAGAGAAATATTATGATGGGTGACCTTCTGGGAAGTATGTTTTAAGATAAAATAGAAAGTGTGAGGATTTGAAGATATTTATTGATGAAAGTATAAATGGTAAAGTATTTGATAAGAGTAAACAAGGACTGAATTATGATCCAAGTATTTAGAGATTGAGGGTGATATAAATTAATTACAGAATATTATCGTTGGAAAAGAAACAGAAATATGTTATGGAAATTGCAAAAATCCACTGAAAAGGGTGAATTTGATGTATTAAAATAGATAATATGGATAAGATGAAATAGAGGTAATGATCTTGAAATCAAGGTTTCAATCATGTAATGTATGGTAGGAGATTAAATTTTTTCAATTAAGGTGTAAATTTAAAAATGGAGTTATGTTGCAATAATGGTTGTGATAATAGCCTAAGGGTAAAAGATTCATTTTAATTAAGTAGATTCCAAAAGTAATAACGTGGTAACATTAATTGTTCAATACCTTTGTGTTAACTATCTCTTGTGGCTAAATAGCACAAGCAAAAGTTTGAGTGACATGAAAGTAAATCTCATGAGATAAAGAATATTCATTAACTTAATATGGAGTTTTGGTTGATTGGAGCTTTAAACGTATAAGAAAAGTGTTGAAAAGGAAATGAAGAGTAAATTGAAAAATTCCTATATTGATCCACATGTATAGACATGTGAATGGAAAGAAAATTTAAAAGTTACTAAAAAGGTCACATTGAAGTACATTATTCTGAAGAGTAGTAAGATCAGTGATGAGTTGATTGAAGTATGATTTTAAGAGAATAAAGGGGATAGAAAGAGTTAAGGTTTGGAAATGGCTAAATAAAATTAAAGGAAGAGTTGGATAAATGATGAAATAGTGACGAGAAATATCAATGCTGAGTGATAAACTTGTGAATGAAAGGTTACAATGGTGGCATAATAAAAGAGATAATGTGAAGTATTGTTATGGAAAATTATAAATTTTGTTTTAACCCAGTAGAATGAAAAGAAAGTTAATAATAAAATAAGATCAGGTATATGGTATACTGGAAATCCTTGAAGGTAAATTGAAATACGAATAGTGGAGTATGTATTTGAATATTTTGGTAAGCACATCTATGTCATTATAGAAAGAATATGTTTGGAGTATGGAGAAATAAACAAAGGGTTAAGTATTCCCAAGGATGTTTAAATTCTTCAAGAGAAAATTTCAAAGCATATGTGACGAGTATAATAAGTATGGTCTTGAAATTGGCTAAAGAGCCAAATGGCTAAATCATGAATTGGGTGATCACAGGTTGTGAGACATAAGATCTAGATAGATATTTCTAAAGAGAAAATATTTAAGAGAAGTTTTGCTATGAATGAGGTAAAAATAAGCATAAAACCAAGGGGTAATGAAAAAGAACCCCGATAATGAAAATTATTTAAAAAGTTATGGAGACAGTGATTTGAAATTGTTTGAGACATATAAGGTTCAAATTGGTTTAAATCTGAATGACGAATCAATATTGAAACTAATGATATTGCGTGAACTACGATGAATCGTGTCAAAGCGAAAATTTAAAGTATCAATGAAATTAAAAAATGTATGTGCATAGTAGACAACAATTGAATAAAAATGGTATGGAGTACATTAGGAGTATATTGGAATGAGATGCAACTTAGATATGAGAAGATTGACACAATTGTGGATGTAAGATATCCTTAGAAATTGTTTGGAATATGTAGACTTGAGAAGCTTATTATGGACCCGAAAAATATTCTATTTTTATAAATCGGAAGCGTCGAGAGTATGTCAGATGTCACATCGGTTAAGTGTTACCTTTGTGCACAAGTGAGCTCTAGCTAGAAACATTTTCGGGTTGCCGACGGGCTGTTAGACATGGCTGGGGCCATGGTCTGTGATATATGTGGCAAGGCCACAGATGATTTATGTGATTGTGATCGCTTGATAGCTACGATGTCGACCAACATCATTGAGATTGCCATGGTATTATTTGGGAATCCAATGGAAGCGATGCTCCCGGACGTTATTACGTGGAAGTGGGTCCACGTGTTGATGTTATGTTTTCCCTACTCGAAAACATTGTGAGTTTTCGACGTGTACTTTTATGCATGGAAATGATTATATGACTAATTAAAGTAAAGGATGAACTTTAAAAGTCTGAAGTTTGAAATTGATGTGTGATGAATTGTATGAGTAGCACAATAATGAGAATTTTCATCGAAAATTAAAATCTTATGGAATTAAGGAATTTTGGAGAAAAATAGTCAAGAAAATGAAATTTATAGTATGAATCCATGTGAGATGGATTTAAATGTTGACATTAAGAAAAATTAAGAAAATTGAAGTTTGTATAAATATAAGATAAACATGAGATATGTGGGGATAATTGAGACTATTAATTTTCCTTACATAAAGGATGTGTATGGAAGGAATGTGATATGCTAATGATGCTATAAGATACATAATAATGTTTGAATATGAGAATGAATGAATGGATGTTAAAAAGATGTTGAGGAATGATCAAGTGATGATGGTGATTGGTATATATATATATATATACATAAGTGTAAGAAATTATTGAAATTGATATAAGTGGAAAGAAATTTTGGTTCAAATTTAATAAGAGGAATATAAACACTAAGCATGTCTCTAGGCAAGAAATCATTATTGAGGAAATTGTTGATGATCAAATTTTTAAAGGTTCAAGATAAATATAAGGGAAATATGTAAGTCGTGTTGAAGGAAATCGAAGTAACGAATCAGAGTTTCCTTATAAAGGAGAAAACATGTGAGATTAAATATGAAATGAAAATCCAAAACCTTCATTTTTGTGGAATATGATGAATGAAATTTTGAAGCCAAAATTTTATTTTAAGGGGGGTAGTGCTATAATACCTGACCCTAATTTATCTGTGACAAGTCATTCACATGCATTGGATAGTATATTTGTATATTGAATTGCCTCGGGAAACAAGTTAAATGACTATATTGCCTTTAGTAATACCATTGAGTCGATTAAACCTCGAACGAGTTCAAACAGAGATTTTAAGAGTGAAATCCTCAATTTCACAGTCCAGTGATTACTTAAAACAGTGATTCGGAGTTCGAGGTTTAGTTTGGAGTTAATCGAGAAAATTGACCAATTAGGGACAAAACGATCATTTTTCAATTTCAAGACAAAATGAAGATTTTTAATAAAGATTTTGATTTTAAATGACCAAGAATAATTATATGAAATACAATATGATTATTGGAGCATAATATGAAGTTTAGTAGTGAAAAAGTATAATTCTCGATATTTTTGGGACACAAGGGTAAAATAGTAATTTTGTCACTAAAGGTCAAAACTAGAATTCTTAAAGAAGATTTTGGCCCCATTTGATTTAGATTGATTATTTAGACTAGTTCAAACATAATTTGAGGTTGAAAAGTGGAAAGGAAATGAAATTTTTGGTACATTTGGAGAATAGGGGCAAAATGGTAATTTTGCCACCAGAGGACCAAATTTAATTTTTTTTGAGAGGATTTGGATCAAATTTGATAAATTGGAGTGTGGGATGAGTTTGAGGAGTGAAAAATATGCCTACTAGCAATTTTTCAATTTTCGGGGCAAAAATATAATTTTGTACTTTTTCGGGGGTAAAAGTGTAATTTTATAAAATTACACCACTAAAATTTTTGGAATGGTCCAGAAATTTCTGAAAAGCTATGGATATGTAAGACAAACATATGGTGGAAATTTGAACTAAAATGGATGGCTAGAAAAAAAGGAATTAATAAAACATTAAAAAAATGAATAAAATGATATTATTTTATTCAACTATAAAAAGGCCAAAATTTTCAATTTGCTGGACATGTGAGGGTCGGGTAGAACAAGGCGAAAGAGGGAAAGAAGGAAATCAAGAACCCTAGGGGAAACTCAAAGGGGAAAAGTATAGAAATCCAAGATTTATCAAGTTAAAGGTAAAATTTCTTAAATTTGTCTAGTGCTTTACCTTTCCCATGCATTTCCCATCATTTTCCATGGTTGAATCATGTGATTTGAGGATGATTTCAATTCTGGTCATATGGTTTTAGAGAGAGAAAGTTAATGGGAAATAATTGATTTTGATATATGTTAGTGCTTAGTGTTAGTTTAGCATGTTTATGAGTAAAACAATAAGAAAAATATTCATTTTCTCCATGAATTTCTCTAGGTCGAATCTAGCCAATGGTGTGTGAGGATGAGGTTGACTTTATTTTAAGAGAATTAGATGGCAAAATGGTGATTTATGGTGTAGAAATCAAGTAGGAAGAATAATGGAATGGAAAATTTAACTAGAAATGAAATGTTGTTCATTTTATCCATTTAGGCCAAATTTTCTAAGGTGAAATTGGCCGCTGATTCTGATGCAAATTTGTGGTGTTTAAGTGTAATTTAATGAATTATGAGCCTAGAAAAATTATGAGAATTTTCAAAGTAAAAATTAAAATTTTTACCTGCTAGGGGTAAAATCGTAATTTTTAGTCTAAGACTGGTAAATTGACCCGTAGTTGCTGCCATTGAGTAATTGGAATGTAATCAATCAATTAGAAACTGAAACGGGTCAAATCGGAGTAAAAATGAGGATTTTAGCAATTTAGACGCATGTAGGCGAACTAAGTTAAATACCGTGTTTAAACGGTTATTCGGACAGTTGCATAACTTTTCATGGATCATGAAGAGCCTGAAATAATTTACAGTGGTCTGACACAAATGATTGGAATTATGTCAAAAATTACACATAGGTGGTGGGTCCCCCAAACGCGAGAAAATTTCGATGTAGTAAAAACAATAGTATCGTGTACTCCTGTGATGAGGTGAGTGGATAATTTACCGTTTTCAATATCCAGAGTAGTTTTATCTACTTCTATGATTTAAAAATAAATTGAATTTTATAAAGGATTCTTTAATTGAGAAAAATGGATTTTTAACACTGAGTATGTGGAGACCGGCATGAAATTGCGTTTATGTATTAAAATTGAAATTATGGCTTATGATCTTGGTGAGCATGCTTGGCTAATTTATTGTGTTAAAATTGGCATGAATTGTTGTTTGCTGTGTAAGCTGGCTAGTATTAAAATTGCCTTGTTATGCTGCGAAATTTTTAATGATATGGTGGGTTTAATTAGTCACTGCAGTGACGGGTTTCTGTGGACTGCCTTTAGGAGGAGCACAGTAAACTCAAGAATTATATAATCTCGATTGGAGAGGCGCGTAGGGTAACTCCCGAGATACCTAGAGAATTCACTCCATGTCTAACCCCACGTGAGAGTGAATTAGGCCAACGCCAAGGAATGATTGTATTTTCCAATTATGATATAAATTGTAACAGCCTTGGCAGACTTGATAGGACACTCTGATCAAGTGTTCACAAGTACAAAATTTGGTCAAAGCCTAAGTTTACGAAATAAATCATAAGCCTTGTGTTTGAATTAATGAAATTATTTGGCATGATTTTACTAATCTTGGTGTTATGAATTATATGGTGATATGGCATTTTTATATATATTGTCTCCATCTACTCGACTTTAGATGTCGTGGATGGTAATTATCCAACTCACTGGATTATAAAACTCACCACCCTCTCCTCCCCCTTACAGGCTCGAGATTTTTGGTAGCACTCGGGGTGCACATAGAGGCTTGATTGAAGCCGAGTTCTTAGCATACACAAAGGTACATAGTTATATATAGTTGGGCCCACATGTCATTGTAATTCATGTACATACTTTGTTTAATTGTATAACAGTATGTAATAACTTATTTTGCTTTTACGCGCACAAATTTGATTATTGGTGTTTATAAAAATATTGTTTTATAATAAATTATAATATTTTTACCGATTCTGAAATTTTCGGAGGAAAAATGATGAAAATGCCCCTACGTGGTTAATTGTGCGATTTAATTGTTTTGGTTCAAAACACGAATTTTATTCATTGAAAAATGTTTATTGGAAATTATTAACCACGGGGTAGATGGAAAACTGGTACGAGATGCCTTGCGAGGTCTCGGTTTGCACTCGGGGAATGAGTGCCTATCGAGACATTCGCAGCAGTTGTCACGGGCCCAATGGGTGGTTCTGGGGCGTGACACATTACTTACAATTCTAAATAAATAAAAATATAGTAACCTAATTACTAGTCAAACAAAATATAAAAAACAAAAGAAAGTAATGAAACAATAAAAATAATAAATATAGCAATAATTATAATAAATACAAAAGGGGTAGATGAAATATATTTAGTTTTAAGAATATATAAGATTATGAAACATAATGATATTTATGATGGCAAATAAATAAATAATAAAAATTAAATTTGCTAAGATGATAAACTCATAGGAATAATGAACATAACTAAAATCAAAGAGGCAAATATTTAGGAAAAAATAGATTTATGAGAGAAGATAAAAAATAGTTTTTCAAAAAATATAGGTTAAGTAAATAAAGAACAGAAAATATATATTTGGTCAAAGAATAGGTTTGGTGAATAAATAAAAATAAAAATAGAATATTTAGAAATACAAGAAATATTTATTCACAAAAAGGTAGATTAGGTAAAATATATAGATAAATAATAATGGCAATAGTAAAATAGAATATTTGGTTATCAAAATATAGGTGTAGGTAAAGAATAAACATCGATAGAAAAGTAGATAAATGCTTAAATAAAAAAAATGCTTAGATAGAGAAAATAATAATAAAATATTTATTTAGGATATAAGCACATATATGAAAATGAAATATAAAAAATAAGAGAAATTGCAAAGAAATAATAAAAAAACTGTATACAAATTGAAAAAAATATATATTGAAAATTGTAATTATATTACACATCATCATTGCATTGTTAAATGACATGACATGTAGACGTATTGTGCATACGAGTCAAAACCCCGATAAAGGGACCTTTCAAGTGAGCTTGCCAAGGCGAATTCTTTTAAAAAATTTCCTAAGTGAAAGGATACCTTTGAGTCCCACCAATATGATGGGAAGGCTCGAAAAATATCCTTAATAAAAAAGCTTCTGCTCATAATAAGTTTGCGTTCACGAAAAATATTATTTTCAAATGTGGATGATTACCCCGATGATGAGATTTACTTGTTAAACTTGCGAAAGTGAGTTTCTCAAGTATTTTCCTAGGTGAGAGAATACCCCTAGGGATGTCAACGGGTAAAGTACTCGATAATTTCGAGGTACTTGAACCTTAACCCTTTTAAAAATCAAATACCCTAATTCTATTAACTACCCGAATAATTTAAAAATTACTACCTTAGCCCTAACCCTAATATAGTCCCACTATCCTATAATTACCCTAACCCATTTAAATACCCGATTAAATAAAAAAATATGAAAATCTTCTTCATAGGTACCCAATTACCCAATTAACTTTTCTAATCTCATAACTTCCTTTTAAATTTATATGTTATATCATAAGATTATATAAATAAGGGTATATATATTATAATTAATAATTTTATTGGTCATAATTTTCATAATGTTAACACAAAATAGAAAGTAAATATATTTATATTAAAAGTGTATATATATAATAGTAATTATATTCCTTTATAATATGACATATTATTCAAATTATTTAAACATAATTAACAATATAATAATTTTTTAATTTAAATATATTAATGTCATCATATTAATAATTAGAGTAGCCATACTTTTCATATATTTGTTAGTTTTTAACAAAAAAAATTTCTTGTAAAGTTGGTAAAAATTGTAAACTTTTAATTTAATTATTAAAATAATAATAAAATATTTATAAATAATAATCGAGTTTGGGTAACGGGTACTCAAGGGGTGGGACCCGAACCCTACCGTATTAAAATTCAAGTAATAAAATCACTACCCTATCCCTACCCGAACCCATTTATGGAGTACCTTAATCCGGTATAACCGAGTTGAGTACTCATAGGTACCCTATAATAGAGTACTCATTGACATCCCTAAATGCCCCCAAATCCCACCAGTATGATGGGCAGATTTGGAAAATACACTCAATAAATGGTTTTCATTTGGCATTATCCAGATTTTATGTCATGCATTTCATGATTGCATCATATGCACATCTCACTCGTAAAATCAAATAAAATATTTTAATTTGTAAATAAAATAAAAGATAAAATAAATTGAGACTAGGGAAACATAAGAATAAAATTAAAAAGTTAAGGTTAATAGAATAACATATGGTTAAATGGTACCATTTGTGGAACAGGTGTCACGAGAGTGTTAATCCTTCCCCGTACATAACCGTACTTCTGAATCCAACTCTAAAAATTTACAAACTATTTTTTGTTCTTTAGACAAACCTATAATTAATTTAGGACTCCATCGAATAAAACAAATTTAATAGATGGCCAATCGCACTTAGATAAAAAATATTGGTAGTGACTCTTTAAATTTTTCACATTTAGTGGTCAGGTTTGCGGACCAGCACGTTACGACAGCTTGGCAACTCCACTGGGGAGAAAAGAGTCGAGCCAATAATTAATCATAGATTATCCTAAGCCTTAAATAATTTTGTGTTTCCTTTAATTTTGAGCATTTGTTTTGTACATTATTTTTTTGTGCATTAGTTATTTTATCGTCTTTATTTTATTGCTTTCATTAATTATGGGGAATTTAGGATCGAGGAATGTGAGAGTTTTGATCAAAGGTCGGTGTGTTCCTTCACACACACAACACATGTTGCATCATGAATAAGCCTTCTACCCAGGCTTTATCCTTCATTAGGAGGGAGTTTAGTAGCTACACTCTCGTGAGGTGATAAACTCTGCATGGGTTAGTGAACACTCCTACTCAAATTAAACCTAATCCTTTTGAAGCTTGTAATGGGTGAGGACTGAGATGCCTTACTAGTTCAAGTGGACAACAATGAGGAACAAGTTAAGAACCTTTAGCCTTATTCAAAACCAAACCTAGCATATAGAATGCCATAAGTACCTTTTCCCTAGGTAGAACTTCGCCCGTGCATTAAAGAGTATGACCTTGAATTAGCACACACAAAAGAACTCCTTTTACAACCTCTACTTTAAGTTCCTCACCAAAAATAATAAGAATCGCAGAGTAGATTACGTTTGACGATGTGATAAATACCCAAGACAATAATTATCATTTTTATTTCTAACACAAGTTAATTTAATTCATCATACTAACTTGAATATTTTTTCTTTTCTTTCTTTCATTTGTCATTTCATATGCACCCATCTACATCCATCATGTTGCATATAAGGAAATAGTGGCTATAAAACAACTATCGACTAAAGGAATCTTGATTACATCCATGGCATCATCGTTGACTAGCTCACTCAATAGGTATAGGAATGATTATGAGATCGAACTACAAATGAGACAAGCTCAACAAGACAAAAGGGATTGTTTGGCCAAAGGGCATATCCTAACCGTCCCAAAAAAAGTTCATCTTGATCTGAAATAAAATGACATCTTAGAAATGAAAGGTATTTGGGAGCAAAGAAGACACAATAATTGAGACAGTTTCTATAACAAGTATAGGTACATTGCATGGCTTCTTTATGTACATGGGGACAATCAGCTACTTAGGGCAATCACTCAGTTTTAGGATCCTTATTATCGGTGTTTCATATTCAATGAAGTAGTTATGACACCGACAATAGAGGATTATCCATCACTACTTCATATAAATCAAATGCAACCAGACAAGATATACTGGAAAGCTCAAAAGACATGGCATCGAAGAAAATTGGCTTAATGTTGGATATCACCACTAAAGAGGTTGATCAAAACTTGAAAAAAAAAAGAGATATCGAGTGCCTCCTATGGAATTTCTTGAATAATTATATTAAGAAACACATGAAAGATGAACAAGGTCATTTTGCCTTTGCCTTGACAATATATGGGTTAGTGGTCTTCCCAAAAATCCTAAGATATGTTGAAGTCTCAATCATAGATTTCTTTGACCAAGTAACAAGAAACATTAATCCAGCGCCTACTATTATAGTTGAGACATTGAGGTCATTGAACTATTGCCTTCGGAAGGGTGAAGGGCATTTTATCGAGTGTGCCCAACTTCTCACCATATGGATAAAGAGCCACTTTGAGTGCAAAGTTGATAGATTCCAAAAGCCTTTCCTCTCATCAAGTTGTCCTATCTGCAAATTCTACAAATTTGAATGATCAGCTTGCAAAAAACAAAAAAATGGATTACAAAACTTAAAAGGCTTATAAGTGTGGAGGTAACTTGGAGGGCTCCTTGGATGCCTAGGATGCAAGTGATGTACAAATGTGGAGACGAACCATAGGTACCATTGATGGGACCTTGGGGAGTGATTAGCTATGCTTCAATAATGGTACGAAGGCAATTCGAATCTGAGCAATTTGTACCAATGACACATACGCTCAACTAACTAAAGTTCACATACGAAAAGTCGATAACCCTTAAAAAGATCCAAGATATCATTCAAGCATGGAAAAAAACATGTAAGGTGGATTAGGGAAGGTTCACTAATGAGGTCATTACTGGATATTTAGCTTGGCATGCCCAAAGAATAAAAGATGTCGTATGTCCTCCAGAAAGTGCATCCAAATTCCTTGTTGGTCTAAAGCCTCAAGATGTTCTCCTAGAAAGTGAGCTAGCTAAAAGGAAACTTAAGACCAAAATGGTGAATATGAAACGTAGATACGAAGCTGAACTAGAAAAAGTAAAGAGAAAAGCATCGAGGAAGTTCAAAAAGCTTTTCATGAACGAAATGAGTGGAACAACAAGTTTAAAAGTTCAAATGCGACATGTTCATCTTTGGTTGTCAAGATTCAAGGAATACAAACTGCTAATAATACATTGCAAAATGGGATACAATTGTAGGAACGAATCATATAAGAACTCAAGAGCAATTGTAACTTAATTGAGGTAGCCATGAAGGGTTATAAAGAGCATTATGAAGCCAACAGGCAAGAATAATTCCGAATTTGAAAAGTGGGAGACTTATATGAGTAAGAACTCATAAAGAAGCAATTTGAAATGGAATGGATATTGATGCAAATAAGAGAGGTAGCTTTCAAACCAAGGGAAATGGCAAAAAGACTAAAAAGCTCAAAAGGGAGATTCATCCAAAAGACGAGCTTAGTGAGCGCTTATTAGGTCACTTCAAGATAATACGAGACCAATATGATCGAGTTAGCCTTTTCTTTTGAAACCAATGATGTAACTGGAGATGTAATTGGGTGCTCAACTTTTATGAATCAAGATTTCTTACGACAATTATTGTTGGATGGCTAATATTTTTCACTCGCATATCATGTGCATAATTTACTCCATAAAGGCATATAAAAAGCAAAACAATTTAACTCTTGTCATTATCGATTCCTAATTCTTTGAAACTAGATAAAAAATAAAATCAAAAAGTTTGAGAATCTTATCTTTTTCATCACATTCATGAAATAGAATGCATTTAATTCATGTTTATGGTTATAAAAGGTTTTCAAAATAGCTCGACCACCTAAGCCTCATGACTAGCGCACTCATAACACTCGCTAATGAGAAAGAAGCATGAAGGAAGAGTAAAGGGATCAAATGGATAGGATGGAAAAAAGTAAGAAGAAATGAAAGAACAATTAGCAAAAATGATGGAATTAATGATGAGTTTAAGTAAAGAGAAGGGAATAGTCGAAGAGTTAGCTTAACTAGAAACCCACAAGACATCGACAACTCAAGAGATGATCGATTTTATCCTCTAAGGTTCACTCCACCTCATGCCCAAACTTTTCAAAAAGTTCACCCCAAGTAATACCACCTATTGTCGGGTTCCCTCATGCTTATTACAATGTACCACCCTCAATAGGCCATTAACCAATAAATGGGCAATTTGGGTCAAATTCAGGAGCAAATCCCATTAAACCAATACATGTCCCAGATCTAAATGAGTCAAAAAAGCAAGAAAAGTAAAAAAATAGTTCATCACACACAGGGGAAAATGAGAAAGTCAAGAATAAGTACAATCTGATAGAAGAACGCCTTCATGTTATTGAAGGAATTAATAGGTTCGATACTATGGATACAACAGAACTATGCTTAGTGATTGATGTAGTGATCCCTACCAAGTTTAAGGTTTCAAATTTTGAAAAATATGATAGAACGAAGTGTCAAATGGCACATATCACTATGTATTGTTGAAAAATAGCTACACAGTCTCATGATGACAAGCTATGATCCATTTCTTCCAAGATAATTTGATTGGGTCAATTGTCAGAAGGTATATACAGCTAGATTGGAGTTGTGTTAAGACTTATAAAGATCTAGCAAGAGCCTTCATAGCACAATATAAGCATGTGGCTGAATTAGCTCCTAATCGATTGTCACTACAAACCATGGAAAAAAAAAAGCAAAATAAGAGCTTTAAGGAGTATGCCCAAAGATGGAAAGATACGACAGTGCAAGTTCAGCCACCTCTCACTGAGAAAGAAATAACTATGATGTTCATAAACACATTCTAAGCTCCATTCTATGAACGATTGATTGGCAATGCCAAGAAAAACTTCGCGGACTTCATTTTATCTAGAGAGATAATAGAAAAAGCTATCAAAAATGGAAAAATTAAATGGAATGAAGTTACTAGCTTGAAAAAAGGAAACATGTCCAAGAAAAAAAAAAAGACGTACAAGCAGTCACCTATGACAGGTAACAAATCAATAGCTTTAACCTATACCCTATGTATCAACCTTTCTATCCGAACATAGGCAACATTGCACAAAATCCATATGTTTATCAACCCGCCCCACAACCAATGATTCAGACCAATGTTCTGCCACAAGCTTTAACACCAAGACCAGCAACTTTAACCAATAACTTGGGTAATGGTCAAAGAGGACCCAAAACTATCCAAAAGAAACCCAAGTTTGATCCCATTCTAGTTCTCTACATTACATTGTTGCCACAACTCATAGAAAATCGACTCTTTGCTCATACCCCTTTGGAATTACTTCGACCTCCTTTTTCGAAATGGTATAACCCAAATGCACATTGTGATTACCGTTTTGGAGTTCAAGGACATTCCATAAAGGATTGAACTACATTGAAACATAAGGTCTAATCACTCATCAAGGCAAGACTCATAAATTTCGCAAAGAAAGAAAGTTGAAATATTGTTGAAAACCCTTTGCCTGATCATAAAAGGTTGACAATAAATGTTATACATGATGGAATGACTCGTAAGGTGAAAAGAAATATTGACGAGCTCCAAACACCAATGGATATAGTGTTTGATGCTTTACTCAAAATTAATACAATTATTCCAAAATCGACAGATGCCATAATAGGGCACAATCTCAATCTTTCTTTTAAATTTCATAAGCGTGCCACTGGACATTCCATTCAAAGTTGTGATGATTTTCATCGCAAGCTGTAGAAATTAATGGATCTATCAATAATCAAATTCAATGTAGAAGATGATAAGGATTTAGTTAGAGCCATAAATAAAGATTCCTCAACTAAAAAGGTGTCCAGTTCGCTAAGCACAAGTAAACCCAAACCTCTTACTATCTTCTATGAATAAGAAAAGAGTCCAACGACCAACAAACCCCATGGTACTGTCGAAATTGGAATCACCATTGAAATTCCTATTCCATTCCCATACAAGAGTAATAAGGCCATCCCATGGAATTATGAATGTAATATTCTTAGCACAACTTCCTCTATTGCCCAAGAGTCTTTTGTAGATCTGACTAGTGTGGGGGGCAAAACTCGAACTGGGCGATGTTACTCCTCTAAAATGATGGAAAGGACTGGACAAGGAAAAGATAAATAAGGAGAAAAATGTCCAAAAGTGGCAAAAACTTTTCCCAAAGACCAAACTAGTGGACCCACAATTGCTCGAGATGATGAGATCAAAAAACCTGTCAAATAAAAAGAGTTAGATGAGTTCTTCAAGGACATCAAGCATAGTGAATATAGTGTAGTGGAACAATTGACTAAGATACCTACACATATCTCAATGTTATCATTGCTTCTGAATTCAGAGTCACATAGGAACATATTTCTCAAAGTATTAAATCAAGCTTATATGGATCATGATATAATTGTCAAAAAGCTACATCACATTATGGGGAATATTGATAATTTTATTTTATAGAATTATTTTATTCTAATTTTGTTATTAAATATTAGCTAAGTCTTCAATTTTTAATTATAATTTACTTAAGTTTTAGTTATTTTTATATTTAGTTTATTTTTAAGTGAGCTATTTAATTTTATGTTATTTCTTTTAATTTAGTTAATATTTGTTAGTTTTTATATTTTTGGTAGGACTTAAATTAATTGGGCTTAATTTTGGAAAGTAAAGTGCTAAAAGACCTAGAAGTCTACTTACATATACTTCAGTATTTTAGCCATATCTAGAGCTACAGAACTTAAATTGCTACGATTCTTATACCATTGGAAAGTTAAGAGATAGAGATACAACTTTAATGAGGATCACTTTGCCCAGTTCTACCTCGAAGATAGAGAAAATTGTGTTGAAAAGTTAATAGATGTATTGTATCGGGAATGGAAATTTGTAAAGGCTGTCAAGTGATTTTTTAAGCCTCTCATTATGTTTTTAAGCCCAATTAAACTCTAGGTCAACTTGAGGAAGTTTAGATTAAGCTTGTTAGTATAAATAGTATATTTTTAAAGAATATTAGTGTGAGACCCTGTCTAAGTTGTTAGAAAATCGGTATTGTACCTATTGGTACAACTAAGTTAAATCGAGCTTCGACCTAGTTTAATAGAAATTCTAAGGGGAATTTTAAAATTCTGAGACCCACAGAATAGCTTAGAATAGTGATTCGGAGTTCAAGGTCCAGTTTGGAGTTAATCGGGAAAATTGACCGGTTAAGGACAAAACGGTCATTTTCTCATTTGTTGATTTATGGAGATTTTTAACCAAGATTTGATCACATTGGGCCAAATATAATTATGTGACATACAATTATGATTTTTGGAGTATAAAATGATGTTTAGCAGTGTAAAATGGTGATTCCCGGTGTTTTTAGAGCACAAGGGCAAAATGGTAATTTTGCCACCGGAGTGCTAAATGTGAAATTTTTTGAAAGGATTTTTGCCCCAATTGGGTAATATTGATTTATATTGATGTTATTTGAGGTTGGACAGTGAAAATAATGAAATTCCGGTACATTTCGGAGTATAGGGGCAAAATCGTAATTTTTCCATCCCGGAGGCAAAATCGTAATTTTCCATCACCAGAACCATTATTTCCAGCCATGATCAACCTTGGATCAGATGTTGACTTGATGAATCAAATGGTGGAGAATAAATGGAAGAAAAAGTCAAAAAGTAAAGAAAACGGGCCAATTACGTGATGCCACGTGGCAAGCTTTTATATTTTATTATTTAAGTCATAAAAATCAGCCTTTAACCCTCATTTCTCACTCAAAAGTCGGCACCCACCAGAATTGAAAGAAAAAAAAGAAGAACAAAGGAGAAAAACATAAAACCTAGCCAAAAATCCATAGATTTCAAGTGTTTTTCAAGATTCAAGCAAAACAAAGGTAACTTTTCTTTAGATTTCCTCTAACCCTAGCTTATCTATGCTTTTGTTCTTGAATTCTATGGTTAAATATGGAGATATCATGATGGAATGGATTCTGAAAAATGGGTGTGAGTATGGATTTGATGTTGGATTGGATTGAATTTAAACTATGTTAGTGTTTAGGAGTAGTTAAGCATGATTATGGAAAAAAATGGAAGAAGGAAATTGAATTTCATGGTTGTTCTTTGTTAGGCCGAACCTAGTGTGTAGAGAATGCATGAGGAATTGGTTCATTTCAATTGAAATGATTTCATTTGAAATGAAAGAAATTAGAAAATGACAAATTCAAGTGAAAAATGAAGTAGAAAAATTTTCAGTGCTAATGCACTGTATTGGCCGAATTTTTTCATAAAGAAATGGAAAATAGTGAATGCTGATATTGGCATTAATTAAATGGTTTGTGGTGAATTAAGGTATTAGAAAAAGACTGGAACAATTTGGAACCAAATTGGACATAATAGCCGATTAATCGGGTAATCGGTCGAAATTAGGCAATGCCGCGTTAAAGCGATAATCGGACGCATTGTTGCTTTTGCGTATCATACGTTAGCAATTTAAATTAATTTGTATTAGTTTGGGGGCATTATAGTAATTTCTTAATTTTATTCTGTGTTAAGGTGGTGAGAAGTCCGGAAAAGGCAAGGGAATCGTAATTGAGGACGATTAATCCGAGTGCATCCGGATTTGTGAGACGGTGAATGAACTTGCATTTCAAATTATTTGGGAAATGCAAATTGTATTGATGTGGATAATTAAATGATTTATCCAAAGTTTTAAAAAAAATACGTGCCGGGAACAAGCCCTTGATAAAAATGATTTTATGTGGTAATTATGTGTTATGCGTGAAGGCATAAAAATTATGTTTTATGCTTGAAAGCATGAAATTATGTGGTATGCATGAAGGCATGAAATATTATTTATTTGATGTGAAATTTGAGTGTGATAAATGTGTACATTGTGATGATGCTTACATAGATGGTTGAGAAGTGTTGTGAAAGTGTTACCACCGTGCACGTGTGAAGAAAGAAAATGCATATGCCAGAATGGAGCAAAGTGGGGACCGCGAGACGTAACGCCCACTAACTCCTTGAAATTCTGAATTGAGCAAAGTGGGGACCGCGAGACGTAACGCCCACGATTCCTAGAAAGGTTCACGCATGAACTGTGGTAAAGCGTGATTTGAAGTCCAGGAGCTTGGCAGCGACGCTGAGTGATACCGCTTGCCGAGTGCTCTGATACTCCAGCTATGTGCACGATGTGGGGGGATGCACATGAGCTGGTGAGATATTGGTGATATTTGTGTGTTTGTGTGTGAAATTGAATATTATTCAATTATTAATTAAATTAAAATGGGGGAAAGGGTTGGGAAATAATTGGAAAAAAGAAAAAAAAATGAATGTGTTCCAATTGTGTGCATCATGTTTTATAACCCTTCCGGACATTATTGCTTGCTCCTATCTAATGTTTGCTCACTGAGTTTTATACTCACCGTTTTCAAAAATTCATGTTTTTAGATCAGGAGATTGTAGATTCCTAGATCGCGGGATCACAGTAGTCCATTTCCTGGTAGGTGTCTAGCATTCACTAGTTGCCGTTTTTATTGTACATGTCTCCGCTGGAAGTCTTGGGTTTTGTATGATGGTTATGTACATGTAATGTACACTGTTAAAGTTTATTTCTGACTGGTATGAATGTAAGTGTGTGAGCAATGTAAATTGCTAAATACATGACTGGAATAGTGCATGTATACTGTGATTAATAATGTTATTGTGAATTGGCTGTGTCCACACCCGGAAAGGGTGTGTGTGTGTATGTGCGACTGGATATGTCACTGTTAGTTGGTATTGTATGTACACTGGGTGCACTTACGTGTGGATGTCTCACACGAGCATGTATGGAATAAAGTAAATGAAAATAGGCTTGCTTGGGCTTAGTGGGCTATGCTCATTGGGTCCTTGCGCCGGTCATGGCCCAGAAATTGGGTCGTGACAATTAGTAAACAACCTTTGGAGATTCAAGAAGTCAGAAGTTGAGGCTGAACCCGAAAATCAAAACAGCAATCATTAGTTTGTTCCTTGGCTTTTATTCTTCTTGTTACTTTCAATGGTTGAATTATATACAATGTTATTTAATTTTGCAATTATGAGTAGCTAATTTTCTTTTTCTAGGATTGCAATTGAACTCACATGTAATCTAAGTTTTTATTCTCTTTCTTACTTATTTTCAATGGGAATTGAATTGTTTATTCCAATTTGTTCTTAATGCTTTTAATTGCCCGATCAACAATTAAATTGATTTAGGAACCTAAACAAACTTAGGAAAGGGAGTTTAGAGTAGATTAAAATTGGGATAGCATATGATCAATTTAATTGATTTGCGTATAAGATAGGGATATACCTATAGGCAATATGTAGCTAGATTAGAGCCTGAACTTAATGAGTCTGCTTTAATTTCAAATCACATAGGGATATAGTGCTTTGGTTAAACTAGATATTTTTTATAGGACACGAGTCGGGAGACCCTTATAAATAATTTAGGACTCTAAGTTAGCAATTCAACCCATTGAAATAAGTTAAGGATGAGAGGTAAAATTTAGATAAAGTGTGAGGGATATTGTAAAACCCGACCCTATAAATACATGTCATGACATACATGCAATGAACAACATGTTTGTATGCTAGGAAAGTCTCAAAGAATAGCTAAAAGCGAATATTGTACCTAATGGTACACCTAGGTTGGTTTAACCTCGAACTAGTTCAAATAGGAATTTTAAGATGAAATTTAATATTCTACAGTCCGGGAATGACTTAAAATGATATTTTGGAGTTCGAGGCTTAATTTGGGGTAAATTTGAAATTTTTGATGTCTAGGGGTAAAATCGTCATTTTGCCACCTAAGATAATAAATTGACCATGGAGTGAAATTTTTTATCAATATTGACTATTTGGAGTATAATTTGATGATAGGAAGTGAAAATTTTCAATTTTCGATAATTTTCAGAACATAGGGACAAAACGGTAATTTTGTCACCCTCGGGGTAAAACCGTAATTTTTACTAGTCAAAACTTGTCACAATCATAGGATTTATTCATTTTTTGTATGAATAACAATGGTATTTTAAGTGGTGAAAAATTGAAGTTTAAATGATAAAATTTTAAAAACGAGCCCACGGGAAAGTGACACATGGCAATTTTTAAATGATTTAATATTATTTTAATGAAAATCAACCCATTTAAGCTTAAGTCTAGGTGATAGTCGGCCATAAGGGAAAAACAAAGGGAAAAATAAGGAGGAAAGGAAGAAAAGAGAAAAACAAAAGAAAAGTTGGAAATTCAAAGAGGAATTCACGATTTTCGCCCGTTTTCGCGACTAACGGTAAGATTTCTCTACTTTAGCTCGATTTCTACCCTTCCTAAGCTTTTATTTCCATTTAGCATGCTTCAAGAGAGAGATCAAAAAGTGGATCTATGGGCTGGACGAATTTTAGGGAGGAAGATTTTGAAATTTTTAAGTTTTGATTCTTAGTTAAATTGATAGTTTTAGTTAGTTAAATGTGTTTAGAAATTAAATTGGATATGAAAGCATGAAATTTTCACAATACCCACCCTTAGCTGAATATTCAATGATGTACAATGGTGATGAACTGATTTTTATTCAAATAGAAATGAAGAGAAAATGATTAAAAATGGTTAAAAGTGATAGAAAAATAAAGTAGAAAATTAACCAGGTTAATGTCCCGTTTTTTATCAAATTTTCCAAGGAGGAAAGTGATCTGATTTTGGTGATTTTAGAGGGTTATTGGCTGATATCTAATGGTTAGAAATGTTAGAGAGAGAATGGGACAATTTAAAGCAAAAATGGAGCGCGTTAGCAATTTATCAAGTAAAGTGTCGAAAATAGACTAATACAGCGTTTAAGCCATTTTAGGCCATTACATTTCATACCATGCATTAGTATAGGATTTAAATCAATTATATAGTGATTTAGCATTAATGTGGTGAATTGTATAATTTTTTTCAATATGTCTTGGAGGAGAGCCTTCCGGTAAAGGCAAGGAAGTCATACCCAAAGAACCGTGATCGGGACGTCTTTTAAGAGAATTTGATTTATACAAACAGTGAGTAAACTTATTATTATTGTAAATTATCTAGAGTTTATTTTTAAATGTTAATTATGGATTTTATGCAAAGAAAATGACTATAAAAAGAGAAATTTTGATGTATGCAATAAATAAGTTTAAATGAAAATATTTTTTTTTCATTATGTGAATGTTTTAATCTTCGTTAAAAATCGAGTAAATGGGAGGCCGCAAATTGTGTTATAAATGATGTTTTCATTCAATGGGCTTATGAGTTTATGTGTATATGCGGCTATGTTTAAAATGTCATTGGGAATAAATGTAAGTTGTATTTTACTATGCAGGCTGGGTAAATAAATAAAAGCCACGTTATACTGTCGAAATTTTATTAAAATTGGTGGGTTTAGTTGCTGCAGTGACGAGTTTCCGTGGACCGCCTATTAGAGGGGCACGGTAAACCTGGTTATATAGTTACTCCGGTTGTAGAGGCGTGGAGGGTAACTCCCGGGGTAGTATTAGAGTTCACTTCACGTCGAACCCCCACGTGAATGTGTAACTCGGCCAACGCCAAGGAACGGCTTGTTTTCAAAATTGAAATGTGTTTAACACATAAATGTCGTAACAACCTTGGCGGACTCGGTAGGATATTCTGATCAAATATACGAGAGAATTAGTTTTGGCACGAGCTATGTTTTTTTTAATAAAAGTCATAAGCCTTAAGAACTGTTTGTGTAAATTACAAATATTTCATGGTTTAAGAAATAAAATGAAAACTTTATGAAATGGTTTGTAATAACTATTTAAATTTGCCTCCATTTTACTTACCTTTAGATATTTATGATAATGTTTGTTTACTCATTGGGATTGCGAAATCTCACCCACCTCCTTTCCAAACATTTCAGGCCTGTGGTAGCTTGTAGATACCAAATTTTGTCGAGGACTACCGCAGATCGTTGTACCACTACAGATAGTAGGTTTACCACCATCGTCGTTTCTGTATAGTTATGGGCCCACTTGTCATTGTAATTATTATTGTACATTATAACTTTGTAACTTAATGTATGTATGAATTTATTTTACTTTCACGTTACAAAAATTACTTACACGAGTGTCTATAAATATTATTTTATAAAAAAATAGAATATTTTAATCAATCTTTTTGAATAGTAAAAGTTGACTTTAAATCATTTAAAAAGTGAGTTTTAGACTTCCGATTTCAAATTCGATTTCGAATTATGTATTCTTGAAGCATAAACTACATTTTTACCAAATTTTGATATTTTTGTCGAAAAATTACCAAAATACCCCTGTGAGTCAAATTTTAAGTTTCGGTCTATTTAAGCCGAAAATGTGTTGTAAACCCTTAAACTGGGATGCTTGGAAATAATTGCTCACAAGAAAGGCAAGAAACTGATACGTAAGCCTTACGGGGTTCCGGTTGGTATTCCGGGTAATGAGTGTCAATCGGGACGTCGTGGCGGTTATCATGGACCCGAGGGAAGTTCCGAGTCGTGACAGATATTGTAATCCTAGGCTTATTTAATTTGATCTTTTCTTAACTTATTATTTTGATTTTTCTTGTTAGTTTAAATTTTAGTTTATTGGTTTTATTTAATTACTCAATTTAGATTGTTTCGATAAGATTAAATTGTTCTAATTTTAGTACTTAGTAAGGTTTTAGATTAATTCCTTGTGGGATCGACACTCTGCTTGCTTATATACTTTCTGTTCGATACGTGCGTAGTAGAATTT
Source organism: Theobroma grandiflorum (assembly GCA_036013995.1). Taxonomy (NCBI): domain Eukaryota; kingdom Viridiplantae; phylum Streptophyta; class Magnoliopsida; order Malvales; family Malvaceae; genus Theobroma; species Theobroma grandiflorum. The sequence continues at coordinate 10,771,341 of CP142130.1, read as the reverse complement.
TAACTGACAAATATCACAGTAGGGAACTTTATTGCTTTTAGCGATGAAAAAATCCTATCAGGTGGTTAAAAGAGTAATAAAGCTCTCCACATAACCATCAAGTATAAAGACCATGCTTTACCTAGAGTCTTGATCAACAATGGTTTGGCTTTGAATGTCATGCCTCACTCTACCTTGACTAGGTTGCTAGTTGACAAGTATTATATGAAGACCAGTCACATAATCGTAAGAGTTTCGACAAGAGATGGCAGGTGATATTGAAATACCAATAAAAATTGGTCCTTGCATCTTTGATGTCCAATTCCAAGGCATAGACATTATCACTTCCTACAATTGCTTACTAGGGTGCCTATGGATCCATATGGCAGGAGCTATATCGTCTTCCCTCCATCAAAAAGTTAAATTCATAATTGAAGGCCAATTGGTAAGTGTATCTGCAGAGGAAGACATATTAGCTGTTTAACCTTCATTTGCTCTTTATGTAGAAGCGACAAAAAAAGTCTCCAAGTGTTCTTTTAGATCTTTTAAGTTTGTTAATGCTACTTATGTGGGAGAAGGAGCAGTAATACCAACTATGACTTGTCAAGGGCAACTAACATGGAGATCAAGTAAACAATAGAAAAAAAGTGCCATGTTAGGTTTAGGGTAGGAAAGAACTTGTAAAGAATCAAAAGACCTTTAACTCTCTTCAAGAATAAGGAAAAGTTTGGTTTGGGGTATAAGCTAACTAGAGATGAATGGAGAAAGCTGGCAATCGAAAAAATGAAAAAGATAAGTCAGTTCAAGGGTAAAATGGAAGAGTTTGAGAAAAAGGCAATCCCATACTTATATGAGACATTTCGCTCTATAGGGTACATTCATCCGGAAGCACCAAATGAGGTTACTGGGACTCTAAAGGAGGCATTTGAGGAGCTATCAATACATATGATCAAGGATAAAGATCCTAAAAAGAATATTCATGTAGTATATCTAATGTCGCCAAGAGAAGAGCTAACCAACTAGACAATCACCGAATTGCCTATCATTTTTAAGTCTAAAAAAATGTAATAAACATTCTCACTTAAATGCTTATGCCCAAGGGTATTAGAAGTAGTTTCTTCCTTAATATGGGCTTTTTGTTACTTTAATTATTCAAATAAATGACAAGCATGATGTGTTTTTATCATCTCATTTATTACCATATTCTTTTACACATACCATCCCCATATTTTTCCTTTAGCCAATAAATGATTGCTTGTATATATATCCAATTTCACATATTCGCAGGTGTTGGCTCCATTAGTTTTTGATGATTATAAAACACTCCCATCCTTGTGCGACTAATATTTTTATCCAAGTGTGCAGGGCAAATGATTGTAAAGAAATAATAAGTCAATCCTTCAAATGTGCATATAAAAGTTTAATATGGATAAGGAATAAGATTGACCAACATAAAGGAAGCTCTCTGGTTGAATAATGAAGAACATTGACTAGCCAAAGTTCAAATTGGAGAAGTGGCGGGTTGAAGCATATTGAGAAATAGAACCGACTTAGTCGACCAAGAAAATGAATTAGTCAACTAAGTGCTCTCTGCCAAAATCTACGACTGAGACAGAACCAACTTAGTCGATCAAGGGAAAAATGTTAGTCGACTAAGAGCTATTTGTTTGCAACTTACACCAGGCCACTACAAGACAGATTAACGGCTAGAACCTACCTCAAACTATTTTTAATGGTCAAAAACGGTCCAACAGCCATCAGACATGCTTCTCTAAGTATAAAAGGAACTTCAAATGGCTATGAACCAACTTTTGGAAGATTATTGAGAGATTTCATCATATTCAAGTCAAAAAAGAGCAGAAAACTTAGAAATTCCTTGTACTCTTCACTGCACTCAAATGCCTATCTTTTGTATTTACATTCAGCACTGAACCGTGTACCAGTTAGATCAATTTGTGATCATAGGTACTTTCTTTTCTACTCATCTTTGTATTCTTAGAGTGAGGGATTCACTCTAAGTGGTTGTTTCAAGCTAGGGTGCTTGAAAGATTGAAGGTTCCAACTTAGCCTTAAAAAGTTGAGTGTTGGGTTTTGGTTGAGCCCTTTAAAAACCATTGTGAAAGGTTGTGGTTGAGTCTTGGAAAACCACTTTGGGGTTTTAGTTGAGCCCGAGAAAAACTAGTGTAAAGGTTGTGGCTAAGCCTTGTAAAAGCCATTGTAAAAGCTTGGTGGAAGCTTGTGAATTCCACTGGTTTTAGTGATTGGTTTGAAAATCCTTGGTTGGACAATCAAGGTAGTAGATATAGGTCTTGGACCGAACCACTCTAAATCTTTTATCTATTGTCTTTCTTGTTTTACCTTCTTTGTCTTAAGATTAGATCTTAATCTTGCTAAAGAGCCGAATTAGTGCTATTCACCCCCCCTCTAGCACTCATATTTGGGACCAACAGTAAGTCTCTAAATAATAAACTTGAAGACAATTTAAAAAGCAATCAGAATTTTGATTTTGAGAAAAATTTGAGCATTGATGGACTAGAAAATGAAGAGGAACTGGAAGGCTATGACTTACCCTTTAGTTTGTCAAGATTGTTGGAATGGGAGAAAAAAAAAGTTTTACCTCACCAGAAAACCATGAAAATGGTTAACTTGGAAAATGAAGAAGATAAAATGGAAGTTAAAATCGATACTTCACTGTCACTTGGTGAATGACAGAAGTTGTAGGACCTACTCTGTGAATATGCTGATCTATTTGCATAGTCATACCAGGACATGTCAGGTCTTAACACCAGCATCGTTGTTCACAAATTACCATTGAAACTGAAGTGCAAACCAATTAAGCAGAAGATGAAAAGGATTAAGCTGAACATGTTGTTAAAAATTAAAAAAGAGGTAAATAAACAATTTGATACCAAGTTTTTGAAGGTGACCAAGCATCTTGAATGGGTGGCTAACATAGTCCTGATTCTAAAAAAATGATGAAAAAGTTCAAATGTGTGTAGTTTATAGGGATTTGAATAAAGCGAGTCCTAAGGATAACTTCTCTTTGCCACATATTGACACCCTTGTAGATAACATATTGAGATATTCCTTATTTTCATTCATGGATGGTTTCTCTGGATACAATCAAATTAAGATGGCACCTGAGGATATGGAAAAGATAACGTTCGTAACCATGTGGGGAATGTTTTGTTATAAAGTTATGCCATTCAGACTAAAAAATGCAAGTGCCACTTACCAAAGGGTCATGATAACCTTGTTCCATTATATGATGTATAGAGAAATAGAGGCATATGTGGATGACATGATTGCAAAATCTCATAGGGAAAAAGATCATACTACTAATCTCAAGAAGTTGTTTAAGAGATTACAAAGGATTCAGCTCAAGCTAAATCCTACAAAAAGCACCTTTGGTGTTACATTTGGAAAATTATTATGTTCATAGTAAGCAAAAAAAGAATTGAAGTAAACCCAAATAAAAAATGAGCTATCCAACGATTACCACCTCCCAACACACAAAAAGAAGTGAGAAGGTTCTTAAAGAGGTTGAATTACATTGCTCGATTTGTATCCCAACTCACCTCCAAATGTGATCCGATTTTCAAACTGCTTCGAAAGTGTGACCTAGGAAAGTGGAATGAAGAATGTCAAGTAGCTTTGTTGGTCTTAATGATGTGTGCTAGAAAGGGGTGAATAGGACTTTTTGAATGTCACTAAACTTGACTTCTAATTGAGGACTAGTTAAAGGTCAATGATGAGAAATAAAATGCTAGATAAATGAATGATTTAAAGAAGAATGAATTGAAAAATAAAATAGGGTAGACAATGCACAAAAATTTATAATGGTTTGGTCTTTTTAACCTACATCCATTACCTGGATTTTCCAATTAAGAATTTTCAAACCAAATCACTAGAATCGGTGGAATTTCCAAGCTTCCACTAAGCTTTTACAATGGCTTTTCATAGGCTCAGCCACAACCTTTAACAATTGTTTTTCCTGGAATCAACCAAAACCCAAATCTAACTTTTCCTAGGTTGAGTTAGAACCTATAAAACCAACCATGCTAACCCAAGCTTGATTAATCCCCTTAGAGTGACTTGCACATTCTAAGTAATCGAGGAAAACAAATATAAAAAGGTACCTATGATCACTAACCTGATCTGAATCATATAAGATGAAGTGCTAAACTCTATTACAAAGATTAGAGTGAAGTGCAAAAAAGATTGAAAGAGTTTTGCTATTTTTGAGCTCTTTTTGTTCTTGGAATCATCTAATCTTTTTCTTAGTCATTAAGGATGTCTTTTATACTTGAAAAACCAACTCTGTGGATGTTGACAACTTCAAACTATTGAAAACAGTTTAAAGTGAATTCTAGTCTTTAGTCTATTTTTAAGCATTCAAATTTAAATTTTCAGACAGTATGCTCTTAGTTGACTAACCATGCTTCTTAGTCGATTAAGTCTTCTCTGTCTTGTAATGAAATTCTCTGGCAATGAGCTTTTAGCTAGCTAACCATGCTTCTTAGTCAACTAAGTCTTCTCTGTCTCGTAATCAAATTTTTAATTGTGAGCTTTTAGTTGGCTAACCATTCTTCTTAGTCCATTAAGTCTTTTTTGTCTCGTAATCTACTTTACTCCATTAATTAGTTAAGTAAGATTTTAATTGATTAAGAACTTACTGTCTTTGAATATGCTAACTTCACTTTTAGATTTTAGCTTACTAACTCCATTGATTATCAGACTAAGAGGCTTTTGTTTTATGGCTCATTTGCAACTCCTTATCCTAATGAGTTTTGATATTTGCTTTCCAGTGATTAAGTTAATACTAACATACATTTTCAACCTACACACTCAAGTAGTATAGTTAGACATTAATGAGTGGGAATGTTTTATTATCATTAAAAACTTATGGAGCCAACAATCTCCCCTTTTTAATGATGACAAAACATTCTTTAATTAATAGCATAGTGTCTATTAGTTCTTTTTGTACTGCACAAGATGAGGAATTTCTCCCCCTGAGTGTGTGCTCCCTCTTAATGTATGCATGATCTTTTCAAGTTATTTTGTTATCCAACTTAACAGGCTAGCTAATTTTTTCTATTTCTTAAAGAAAATAACATGCATAGATTTAGACATTTAACTGAATATATTCATACAAGCTTGTAGAATAATCAATAATAGGTGACAAGATATTACCAATACTGTAACCAATTATCATCAACACATCATCATCAATAAACAATATCCATTCTAAAATCAAACGCTATTAACATGCCAACAATACCAACAAACATAACAAAGTATCATAACAAAGAGTAAATTATCAACATCCAAATCCTAACCATCAGCTATTAAAATAGCACAGTGTCATAAACAACTAAGCATCATCAAAATTAGATTCCTAAATTATGTAATATTACTTCTATTTTTTACTTTTCTCCCTTTTTTTGTCATCAACAAAACAGGGTTGGTCTGTTGGTTCAAGAAGAGTCAGAGGGGGTGGATTCAACAGTTCCAAAGTGAACATCGAAGGGTTTGGGAGATGACACAAGTGATTTTTGTCATAAAGAATCAAGCGAAGGAGTGTCTGAGACTTGGAGAGGATCTTGGCTAAAGGATTTGACTAAGGATCTAGCTTTGTTAGCCAATTTGGAAGACACTCTTTTTTTGAGAAACTTGGCTTTCATTGCTATTGTCTTTTTGCCTTTTCTAGTAGGTTTGGGTCAATATTACAATGATGCAGCTGCTTTCCCTTTCACTTTGTCTGTAGGTTCACTTTTGCCTATGTTGTGAACTGATTCAAGGGAAGCTTTTGCAAGAGTTGGATTTTGTGTTCTACTTCTTGCTATTTCTTTTTCTGCTTGCTCTTCCCTTACCATTTGGTGAAAGACATCCATAATTAAGACTTCCTCAAAATTTGTTAGAAATGGCTTAGCTTTCTATGCTTTATCATGTTGTTGAGGATTAGAATTGTCATCAAGAGATTCAATCACTTTTGCATCATCATTGTATTCTCCTTTAACTTCAGGTTCAAGAGTAGGTTGTTTTCTTGCTGGACCAAGTTTAGGTTCATCATGTTTAGTTTGAGAAGCAGGATTCTCAGCAGTTTGTCCTGCTGGTGCTGGACTTGGGGCTGCTAAGGTACTTTTAATTATAGGACCATGTGGTGATTTTTCTTTTTTTTTCATAAAATTTGCCAGCTCTTACAAATTATCTTCAATTTTCTAAATTTTCTCAGACTAATTAGTAAGCTTGCCATCAATTCTCATCAATAAATTCAAAATCATCTCATTTGAGATTTTAGAGAGGGTTGCCTTTGTCTGAACAAAGGTGGGATACTCATCCTTTAGGGTGTTTTTGAGAATTATAATGAATTTTTCTCCTTCAAGTTTGTATCCCATTTTTGGTAGACTTCCTAAATAAATGGCTTGATCTCCACTTTTAACTTGATCCATATGATATCTAGTGTTCCAAATTCCCTTTTTCTTTACCAAAAAGTGATTAGGTTTCCATAAGCCAGATTAACTTTATCAACACGACAGGTTCTTTTCATTCTTTCAATCATAAATCCTCCAAAATTGAGGGGAGTTGCATTGAATGCATGCTCCATCAACCATATATCTTGAAGACTTACATAGCTAAAGCTACCGCTTCTTCCATGAATTGTTGAAGCAATAAAGTAGTGCAGAATCGTAGTTTGTGGACCCTTGATAAAACTTGCATAACTTCTAAAAGAGTATGTTTCTTTTTTCCTAATGATAACTTCATATAGAGGTGAAAGATTATATTCCTTTGGAATTTCATAATCTTCCACATTACACTTACTGTTCAATAAATTTCCCAGATCAGTGGCAGTAACCACAAATTCCTTCCCATTTAGAAATACATTAATACCATCCTCAGCAAAGTCTTCTAGATCATCAAGCTTAATTTTATCTAGTGCAATGCTAGAGTAGAATTCTCTGACAAGACTAGCACTATAAGTTCTATTTTCAAAAACACTTAATTTCTTCAATTTTATTTCTTCAAAATATTTTGACAGGCCCTCTTTGATTTCTGGAACTTCATTAAAACTATCCCAATAAATGTATTTTCCATAGGACTTGGGTGCATTCTCTATTTTCCTAAATCTTTCCTCATGAATCTTATTCCTAAATTTTGAGGATAAAGAATTACCTCTTTTGCTGGATTTTCCTTTTTTCCATTTCTTTCTTTGATTTTGATGCTTTATCTTTTTGTTTATTCCTTGCTTTTTCAGTTACTGAAACTGGCTCATTCTTCTTCCCTTTCTTTTGAACCTTTGATGGTGGACTATCTTCCATGGGACGTTTCCCTTTTTTCTTTTCCAAAGTATCACTTGGTAATGAAGATTTGGCCATCGTTCTTAGTAGTTTCAGACTTAGGGTTAAAGGGATTTTGAAAAGAATGGTTTCAGATGAGAGAGAATAAAAAGAGAAGGTGTGGAGTTAATAGAGGTTATTACTTTCTCTTTTTAAATTAGATTAGATATCCCTTTTTCAAAATTCTAAATTTTAGCTCTCATTTTTTTTGGTTTTCAAGCAAACCATTTTCTTTTTCCCTTTCCCCTATTCTCTTTTTCTTTTCCCTTAAAATAAATTTTTGTTATTTCAATTTCTTAGCGGATTAAGTTTTACATTTAACCGACTAAGTTGAGCATTCTGAATAAAAGGATCATCAACACAGAACATTTTTAATCAACTAAATGATTCTCTTGATTGACTAAGTCTCTACTATCTTATAAAAGTAAAACTCGAGGGATTTGCCTAAAGCTCATTTACATTAAGCATTCCTAGATTTCTCTTAATTTCACAAAATCTTTCCGCATCTAAAGGTTTGGTAAAGATATCAGATAGTTGATGCAAGGTGTTAACCAACTCAATCTTAATGTCTCCTTTAAACACATGATCTCAAAGAAAGTGGTGTCGAATTTCAATGTGTTTAGTTTTAAGTGCTAAACTAAATTTTTTGAGATGTTTATACCACTCATGTTATCACAAAATATAGGTATATTATGCATAGTTACTCCAAAATCTTTTAATTGTTCTTTAATCCATATAATTTAAGCACAACAACTTCCTAAGGATATATATTCAGCTTCAGCTGTTGATAATGTAACTGAGTTTTGCTTTTTACTTGACCAAGATACAAGCATATTTCTAAGAAGCTGATAAATACCACTAGTGCTTTTTCTATCTGTTTTACTTCCAGTAAAATCAACATCAGAGTATCTGATAAGACTAAAAAAATGATCTTCTTAAATACCATAATCCTAAACTTTGTGTATCCAAGAGGTACCTAAAAATTCTTTTTACGGCTGTTAAATATGACTCTTTAAGATGTGATTAAAAATATGCACACAAGCATACACTAAATTGTATGTCAGGTCTACTAGCAGTCAAGTAGAGCAAAGAGCTAATCATACCTCTATAAAGCTTTTGATCCACACTCTTTCCTTTTTCATCTTTATCAAGCTTGGTAAAGGGACTTACTGAAGTGCTAATTGACTTCAGCTTTAGCACATCAAACTTGTTCAACATGTCTTGAATGCATCTTTCTTGATTGATAAAGATACCATCCTCACATTGTTCGATTTGAAGGCCAAAAAAGATACCCATCATGCTTATTTCAAACTCACCCTGCATTTCTTCAGCAAAGTTCTTACACAAAGCTTCATTAGTAGCACCAAATACAATATCATTTATATAAATTTGAACTACAATTAAATCATTCAATTATTTCTTAAAAAACAATGTTGTATCAATACTTCCTCTAATATACTCTTTTTCAACTAAAAACTTTGAAAGTCTTTTAGACCAAGCTCTTGGAGCTTGTTTTAATCCATATAAGGCCTTATGCAATTTGAAAACATAGTCAAGCTTTCAAAATCCTTAAACCCGGGGGGTTGTTAGACATAAACTTCTTCTTGAACAAAACCATTTGAAAATGCACTTTTCACATCCATTTGAAATAATTTGAAATATATGAAACATGCAAATGCAAGCAATAATCTTATGGCTTTTATCCTAGTAACAAGAATAAAGGTGTCATCATAGTCAACACCTTATTCCTAATTATATCCTTGAGCAACTAGCCTAGCTTTGTTTCTTATTACATTACCTTGCTCATCTACCTTGTTTCGAACACCCACTTTGTACCAACAATTGGGTGATTGAATGGTTTTGAAACTAATGTCCATACTTTGTTTCTTTCAAATTGTTCAAGTTTTTCTTGCATAGCCAACATTCAGCTTTTTTCTTTTTTTGCCTCTTCAAAATTTTTAAGCTCAATTTTTGAAATAAAAGCTGAGTACTCACATGTTTCTTTCACTCTTAGTCTGGTTTTAACTCCTTCTGAAGGATCACCAATAATTTGCTCGTATGGGTAATCTTTGACATATTTCAGCTCTTTGGAAGATCATTGTGTTGACTTTCAGTTTTTTACAAATTTTCTAAAGATGGAGCTTCTGCTTCTCTTCCAAGAAAGTTGATGAAGTTAAATGTTGGATAAATAAATGATTTAGAAAAAAATGAAATGAAAAATAAAAGAGGGTAGACAATGCACAAAGATTTATAGTAGTTCGATCTTTTTGACATGCATCCATTACCTTAATCTTCCAATCAAAGATTTTCAAACCAAATCACTAGAATCGGTGGAATTCCCTAGCTTTCACCAAGCTTTTACAATGGCTTTTCACAAGCTCAGCCACAACCTTTAACAATGGTTTTTCCTAGGATCAACCAAAACCCAAATCTAACTTTTCCTAGGTTGAGTTAGAATATATAAAATTAATCAAGCTAACCCAAGCTTGATTAATCCCCTTAAAGTGATTAGCACACTCTGAGTAATCAAGGAGAACAAATATAAAAAGGTACCTATGATCACTAACCTGATCTGAATGGTACAAGATAAAGTGATAAACTCTATTACAAAGATTAGAGTGAAGCGCAAAAAGGATTGAGAGAGTTTTTGTTGTTTTTGAGCTTTTTTGTTCTTGGAAGCATCTAATCTTCTTTTTAGCTATTAAGGATGTCTTTTATACTTGAAAAACCCACTCTAATGGATGTTGACAGCTTTAGACCGTTGAAAACAGTTTATAGTCAATTATAGCTGTTAATTTGTCTTCAAGCATTCAAATTCAAATTTTCAAACAGTATGCTATTAGTTGACTAACCATGCTTCTTAGTCGATTAAGTCCTCTCTGTCTTGTAATTGAATTCTCTAGTAGTGAGCTCTTAACTGGCTAACCATGCTTCTTAGTTAACTAAGTCCTCTCTGTCTCATAATCAAATTTTTGACCGTTAGTTTTTAGTTGGCTAACCATACTTCTTAATCGATTAAGTCTTCTCTGTCTTGCAATTTGCTTTACTTAGTTAATCAGTTAAGTAAGATTTTAACCAATTAAAAGCTTATTGTCTTTGAACCAATCAACTTCACTTTTGGATATTAGCTAACTAACTCCATTGATTATCCGACTAAGAGGCTTCTGTTTTGTGGCTCATTTGTAACTTCTTATTTCAATGAATTTTGATATTTGCTTTCTAGTGATTAATTTATTACTAACATACATTTTCAACCTACACAGTCAAGTAGTATAGTTAGACATTAATGAATGGGAATGCTTTATCATCATCAAAAACTTATGGAACCAACAAGCTTTGGATAAAATCAAAGAATATCTAGCCAATCCACTAGTATTGGTACCACCAATGGCAAGGAGACCTCTTATCTTGTATTTGACGGTGAAGGAGAACTCCATAGGATGTGTGCTAGGGCAGCATGATGAAACAAGCAAGAAAGAGCATACCATATACTATTTAAGCAAGAAATTCACTAAGTATGAGTTCAAATACTCTGCACTTGAAAAAATGTGTTACGCACTAGCATGGATTGCTCATAGGCTCCAGCAATATATGTTGTATCATACAACATGGTTGGTGTCAAAATTAGATCCCATCAAATGCATTTTTGAAAAGCTATCTTTTGTAGTAGAATAACCCGATGGTAAGTTTTACTATCTGAATATGATATTGTATATGTGTCCCAAAAATCGATTAAAGGGAATGTCATTGCCAATTTTCTTACAATCGAGCCACTGAGGATGATAAGCTTGTAAGTTTTGATTTTTTAAACGAAGATCTAATGTCCATTTTGCATATGGATGAAGAGTCTAGTGAACCTAGCCCTTGGAAAATTTATTTTGATGGAGCATTAAGTGCATTGGGGCATGAAATTGGGGTAGTCTTGATCTCCCCAAATAGGAAGTATTACCCACTACAAGATTAAATTTCAATTATACCAATAACATGGCAGAATACGAGGAATGTGTAATGGGATTACAAGCAGCAATTGACATGAAGGTTGACACAATAGAAGTCTACGAAGATTCTGCTTTGGTAATATGTCAAATGTGAGGAGAATGGGAAACAAAAGACTCTAAACTGATTCCATATCAAAAGTTGGTTACAAAATTAAGCAAACATTTCAAGAAAATCAACTTCAACCATTTGCCTCTAGAAGAGAACCAGATTGTTGATGTTTTGGCCACCTTTACAGCAATGTTCAAAATAAATAAAGCGATTGATGTGCCCCTTTTTAATTTGAGAATTCGAGAAGTCTCTGCACACTACTTGAATGTTGAAGAATAGGTTAATGGTAAACCATGGTATTATGATGTTGTGCAATACATCAAGCACTAGGCATATTTTGAGAATGTCTCAAAAAATGACAAATGGTTTCTTAAAAAAATAACAATGGGTTTCTTCCTCAGTGGAAAGGTATTTTACAAAAGAAGTCAAGATCAAGTACCCTTGAGAAGTGTAGATGTTGCTGAAGCCAACAAAATAATAAAAGAAGTCCATGAGAGAACTTATAGAGCTCATGCTAATGGACATATGTTGGCCAAAAAATTATGAAAGCTGGATATTATTGGTTGACATTAGAATCAAATTGCATAAACTTTGCTAAAAAATGCCACAAGTGTCAAATTTATGCGATAAATTTATACTCCACCAACTCCATTGCATGTTTTCACAACACCTTGGCCTTTTTCAATGTGGGGAATGGTTGTGATTAGGTTCGTTACTCCAAAGGTTTTTAATGGACATCGATTTATATTGGTGGCCATCGATTACTTCACAAAATGGGTAGAAACAGCTTTTTATGCCAACGTAATGCAGAAAGTAAAATGCAAATTCATCAAGAAGGAAATAATATGTCGTTATAGACTTCTAGAAAAAATCATTACTAATAATGCAAGCAATTTGAATGGTGCAATGGCAAAGCAAATTTGTGCTAAATTCAAGATTAAACATCACAACTCGACAATTTACCATCCAAAAATAAACGGAGTAGTAAATGCAACCAACAAGAATATCAAAAAGATTGTTGAAAAGATGATTGAAGTTTATAAAGACTAGCAGGAAAAGCTTCCTTTTACCTTGCACGCATATCAAACTTTTATGCATACCTCTATAAGGGTGACCCCATATTCATTAGTGTCTGGCATGGAAGCAATGCTACCCACTGAAGTGGAAATCCCATTATTAAAGGTGTTAATGGAGACAGAATTGGAAGACGCTAAGTGGATCCGTTCTCATTATGAACAGTTGAATTTAATTGAGGAAAAAAGACTCATGGCATTTTACCATGGCCAAATGTGCCAATGAAGGATGATGCAAGCATACGAGAAAAAAGTTCATTCTAGGCATTTTCAAGAAGGGAAGTTGGCCCTCAAAAGGATACTCCCTAACTAGAATGATTCTCATGGAAAATGGATGCCAAACTGGGAAGGACTGTATGTGGTGAAAAAGGCTTTTCAAGAGGAGCTTTAATTTTAACCAACATGGATGGAGGAGATTTGCCTAATCTGATAAATGCGGATGTGATAAAAAAATACTATGCCTAAAGAAAAAGAAAAAAAAAGGGAAAAAAGAATAAAGAAATAAAAGTGACAAAAAGAAAGAAAAGCCTTAAAAAAACAAAACAGAAAAAAAAAAAGAGGGATTCGTGTTGAAAATCTGAACAAGGTGACTCGAATCCAAAGAATGTGGCTCATGTTGAAAACCCACAAAGGGCAATTGGAGACCAAAAGGAGAAATTGCTAGCTCAAATCAAGCACAAAATGGAGTATGAAAAAACACATTAAAAATGGAGTTCCTCAACCTTGCGAAACAAGGAGAAGTCATGGAATCTACAAACTTCGGATTTGCTCAAAACGTTAATCAAAGATAATTTTTGAAGTCAAAAGATCAAATTACTTATTCCAAATTGTCTAAGTGTTCATTATTTGAAAAATCTAATGATTGCTTTGTAAATTCCTTTTCCTTTTGAGTTATTTGCACTTATATATATATATATATATGAAATTCTCCTTCCTTACTTTATTTCAAGCCTTACTTTCCACCATTAGATAATTCCACATGATGATTGTCATGGAAATGAATGATGATTAGTAAGGAAATGAACTAATTAAGCAAGAAACTACATTTGTTGTTCAATAAAAGACTTAACAATGACGTAAAAAGAAAAAAAAGCCTCAACATGAAAAAAGATCAAATATCAAAGGAAAGCACACTTGAGGCAAATTAAGAATTTTAGCCAATAACGAAAGGCACAAACAAAGATAAGTGAAAGCTATAGTGGAAAGGTTGGATGAAGCGAGATAAGGGTCAAGGAACCTTAATGAATCATAAACATGATAGCATTTTATCATTTCAATCATGCATACATGCCCAACCATGCACATGATCATTTTCAAAACAAGAATCAAAATTAATGTATGTTCTAAGCTTCAAAAGAGGAAATTCACCCAACCTAAAGCGTTGAGGTTGTAACACTTTGATGGAAGGATTTGAGTCTTTCATTTTCATAAAACAACCAATGAAGAAAGGATAAGAGTCTAAAAATGATGTTAATCCAATTAAGTTGGCATTAAAGAATTCAAAATTGAACCTATTCTAATATAAGCTGAGCCTAGATCAAGTCTAGAAATTCAATTTTTAAATCAAACCTGTTTTGATATAAATCGAACCTAGATCAAGTTTAGAAATTTCAATTTCTAAGTCAAACCTATTCTGATATAGGTCAAGCCTAGATTGAGTCTAGGAATTTCAATTTTTTAAATCAAGCTTGTTTTGATATGGGTTGACCTAAATCAAGTCTAGAAATTTTAATTTCTAAGTCAAACATGTTCTGATATAGGTCGAAACTAAATTAACTTTAGGAATTTCAATTTTTAAATCAAGCTTGTTTTGATATAGGTCGAGCCTAAGTCAAGTCTAGAAATTTTAATTTTTTAAATCGAGCTTGTTTTGATATAGGTTGAACCTAGATCAAGTTTAGAAATTTCAATTTCTAAGTCGAACCTATTCTGATATAGGTCAAATCTAAATTAAGTCTAAGAATGTCACGCCCCGGAACTCCCCATCGGGCCCGTGACAACTACTGCGAAGTCTCGATAAGTATTCACACCCCGAATACCGACCGAAACCCTGCAAGGCTTTCGTATCAATTTTCGCACTTCCTCAGTGAGCAATAATCATTAAACATCATATTTTAAAAAAAAATCAAAAGTTATTTTCAATTCATAAACGAAAATATATTGTCTCCTGCCTCACAGGGGCATTTTCGTCATTTCTCCTCGAAAACTCCGAAACCGAGTAACAATATAGAAGATGAGTAAAAAACATATATTTTATAATTGAAAATAATTTTAGAAGTCTAAAATGTTCATTTGAAGTAAAATTTTTTACTATTTTAATATAATAAAAATATTCGATAAAATAATTTATTTTCTTCTAAAACAATTTTAAATTACAGTGACACGTGGGCCCACAACTAACCAAAATGCATTGAAAGCTGGGAACCTACAGCTTTTCTGAGAATGCAATCTAATTGCAGTCCTCGATGCAACCAGCTATCTATAACTTATCTTGAGCCTGAAATGTGGATAGAAAAAAGTGTGAGATTATAAAATCCCAGTGAGTAAATAGACACCATATAAAGTATCTAAAACTGAGTAAATGGAGACAAATAAAATATCCTATCACAACACGTTTTTCATAATTTGGAAATTCATTCCCTCCCATGCAAACAATCTTATTTCATTTAATTAACCAAAAAGGTTTATAATTCCTTAAAAACACTTGGCTTGTGCCAAAACTCATTCTCAAAGATACGCCGGCCGAGGCATCTTACCGAATCCGCCAAGGCTGTTTATTATCACATACACAGAATCATCTTTTTACATCTAATAACATAGTCGTTCCTTGGCGTTGGCTGAGTCTCACTTTCACATGGTGGCCAGTGTGAAGTGTACTCGAATCCTACCTCGGTGGTTACCCTACGTGCCTCTTCAATCGAGGTAAGCACAATAATGGGAACCTTGCCCCTCTAAATAGGCTGACCCACGGAACCCCCATCACTGCAGTGCTCATTCTATATATATGTATACACATATATATATATCCCACCAGTCAATAAAATCTCACTAGTATGACATGGCCCACATAACATTATTTCATATATCAAGACAAATCAAAGCAGTTCACATATTTTGAACAAATTATAAAATAGCCAGTCATACCCACAATGTCATAAACCATTTAATTTAACAAACAATTTGTAATACAACCAGACAGTCTCCAATTATTCAATTTTCCAAATTCGCCATTCAATTTTCAAAAAATTTATAAAATCATTTTATAAAATCATCTTTTCCATAAAACACAATAATTTGCCATTTGAACCATTTTTCCATAAAATAACACAATTGAATAAAAATCACTCTAGATAATTAAGACGATAATAAGTTTACTCACAGTATTAGGAGTAGAAATACTCCTATTTTCAGTCCGCGGGTACAATCATTTACCCGTATCCAATGGCTCACCATCTAGCCATAATCCATGACACAAATTCCAATTAAATTTTGTCCAACAGTCATAAGCTATTTCAAGCTCAACATGATGCATGGAAATGAGATAAAGATGGTTTGGACAGTCGTTTAATCACGATGTCCGACCAATTTGCCTACGCTTGACCTAATTTGCTAAAACCCTCAATTTAACTCCGATTTGACCCATTTCAATTTCTAACAATCTAATTATACCCACATTACTCAATGATAGCAAACACAAGTCAATTTATCAATCTTAGACTATAAATTACGCTTTTACCCCTATTAGGTAAAAATTTTAATTTTTACACTAAAAATTCCCATTTAATTCCTACCTTCATAATTCATCAAATATTACCAAAATGCCCTAAAATCTCATCAATTTCCTCAATTTCCAGCAGCCAATTTCTCTCCAAAAATTCGACCATGGTGAGTGTATAAATTGCTAAAATTTTTCCTACTTGATTTTCTCACCACAAATAATTAATTCTTACACCATAAACCATTATTTCTTAATCAAATTACTAGAAATAACATCACATTTTTCCTCAATATTCCCATGAAGAATTCGGCCTAAATGGGTAAGTGATAAGCATGAAAAATCATGCAATTTTTCTTGGTTGTTTTGTTTCTAAACATGTTAAACTAACACTAAGCACTAACATAACTCAAAATCAATTCAATCTAGCCTCTTTCTCTCTCTAAACCCATTTGACTAGCCCTTGATTCACCATGAAAACAAGCATTTCAAGAATGGAAAAATAAGGAAAATTGCTTAGAAATAAAAGATCTCAAGTAAAAATGAAAAATCATACCTTTTTCCACTTCATTTCCTTGAATTTCTATACTTTTTCTTTGAATTTTCTCACTCTAGGGTTTGTTCTTATTTCTCTCTCTCTCTCTTGCTGGTTTTGGCCGACCATGATAAAGGTGATGGGCTGATTTTATTCCTTTTTATAAGCTAAATAAAATAATATTATTTTTTTAACACATGTTAATTTTTTATTAATTTATTATTTATTAATTATCCATTTGACTTTCTTCCTCCACCACATTTTTTTTCACTTATCCATAGCTTAAATGAAGTTTCTAGACTTAACCAAAATCTTGGTGGAGTAAATTTTCAAAATTACACTTTTACCCCCGTAAAAGTGAAAAATTATATTTTTGCCCCAAAAACTGAAAAATTGTCAAAATTCATATTTTTCACTCCTCATACTCATATCATCCTCCAATTAATCAAATTTGAACCAAATTCTCTCGAAATTTCAAATTTTGTTCTCAGGTGGTAAAATTACCATTTTGTCTCTATGCTCCGAAAAATATTGAAATTATAGTTTTTTCACTTATCAAACCCCAAATCATACTCCAATAAGTCAAATGGGCTAAAAAATCTTTTCTAAAAATTTTCATTTTGTCCCCAGGTGACAAATGACCATTTTGCCCCTGGATAGTGAAAATTCCTATTTGACTCCAAATTGATCCTCGAACTCCGAATCACTGTTTTGAGTCATCCTTGGACTGTGAAATTTTCATTTTCACCTTGAAATTTCTATTTGAACTAGTTCGACGCTTAATTAACTTAATGGTATCATTATGAGCAATATCGTTTTTTAACGATTTCTCGAACTTCCCGAATATGCAAACATTCTATTGAGCATATAAATGACATCTTAATTATTTTATAGAGCAGGGTTTGACAAAGAATTTCAATTTTTAAATTGGCCCTATTTTGATATAGGTAGAGCTTAGGTCAAGTCTAGGAATTTTAATTTATTAAATCAAACTTGTTTTGATATAAGTCGAACCTAGATTAAGTCCAAGAATTTTAATTTTTAAATTGAACCTATTTTAATATAGGGTTAAGTCTACAAATTTCAATTTTAAATTAAACCTGTTTTGATATAGGTTGAGCCTAGGTCAAGTTTAGGAATTTCGATTTTTTTAAATCAAATTTGTTTTGATATAGGTCAAGCTTAGGCCAAGTTTTAGAATTTTAATTTTTAAATCAAAATTTTTAGATATTGGTCAAACCTAGATCAAGTCTAGAAATTTTAATTTTTAAATCGAACTGATTTTGAGATAGGTCAAACCTAGATTCAGTCTAGGAACTTCAATTGCTTGAATTGAACTAGCTTTAAGATAAGTCGAATATAGTGTCTACGTCCTTACACTATTCCTGATTCTCAAGAATGTGCAAGGAGGGGCAATTGTAGACACCTATACCTATGGTACCCAAATAAAAAAAATAATTAAAATAAATAAATCAATTTAAAAAAAAAAACAAAAGAGGAAGCTGCATGCTTGGCCTCCATAGTCAAGCCTACACGAAACATTCAACGTTTCTTGGGCAACTAGATTTTGTGGTCACCTCCGACTAATTTTCTTTGACTTGGATGCCCTCATCTTTGAAATCATGCTCAAAAGAGCATGATTTCACCTTTTGATTGTCCAAAAATTTGGACAATCGGGTTCTTTAAGAACCCTCAAAATCTTGGATTTCAGAGAAGGCTAGATTCAAAACAACTAAGAGAAGCCGAATTTGCAAAACAAAAAAAAAATCCTAGCAACTAACCTAAAAATCCCCAGTAACCAAGAATCTAAAAGAGAAACCCTAAAAACTTTTCTTTTTTTCTAAAAATCCTAGAACCACCAAAAGACCTTAGCTTTTAGCAACTTTATAACCACAAACCAAAAAAAAAGTTTTTTTTTTGTCTTGTTTTTCTTAGATCTAGGAGGAAGGAGAGGTTTTTTTGAAAAAAGTAATCAGCTTAAAGGTTAAAGGACATTAAAAGGAATCTTTAATGAAATTTTAAGGATTTTTTGACACCGGTAAATGGCAACCGACGATGGTAGTAGTAGCCAGCAATGGCAACGAAGATAGTGTCACCGACCGATATTTGGGGTGGACGGATTTCTTTAAATAAAAAAGAGAAAGAAAGAGAATGGTGGTTAGAGAGAGAAAAAATGTGAAGGAAATGAGGGTGGAGAGAGAAAAATAAGCTTAAATAATTAGGATTAGGTAAGAAAGGGTACCAAAACGATGTCATTTTCGAAAAGTAAGAGTGAAAAAAAAAAAGAGGAGTAGGAAAGAGGGAAAGAAGTGGGAAAGGAAATGAAAAAAAAGAAAAAAAAAAGAAAAAATAGAAAAGAAGAAGTGGGAGTGGCTAGGGCACAAAAAAAATAAAGGAAAAAAAAAGGTGAGCTATCCAAAGGATAAAGCCCAAGTAGAAAGAAAAATCTAAAAAAAAAAAAAAAGAAAGAAGTAGAGGAAAAGAATGTGATGGCCCATAGAAAAGGCCTAGTGAAGAAAAAGAGAAAAAAAGAAAAAAAAAGGTTTCGCAAAAAAGGAAAAAGGAAGTGGAGAAGGCTTAAATTTGTGGAGGCTCAACAGTGGTGAAAAACAATGGACTTTTGCCTAGTCCATTAAAGGTGAATTTCTTGGAGCTCTTATTTTATTCTAAGTTTATTCTATTTCATTAGTATGCTTAGCATGAAAATAATGACTTAAATGTACTTAGATAGATGTAACAAAATAGAATAGATGAAATATTTAGTTATATAAAATATACATAGGTAGACATGAAAAAGGTAATAATAAAATATTTAGCTATATAATATATATAAAGAAGAAATATGATAAAAAAATCTTTTGGTTATTTTGAATTAACTTGATGATGGGGATTCACTAGAGATGCAAGAAGCCACAATCTCGAATTAATTTTTCTAGGTTAAGAATTTCGATTAAAACTCCACCAATACGATGGAAAGGTTTTAATTATGAATCTCAATATTTATAATCTTAAATAAGTGTAAAAGAAATTCTAAAAAAATATAAAAAATAATAATATTGATAATCATAATAAACACAAAAATAATAGATGAGATACATAAGACAATATAGAATTTTGCAATGATAAACAATAAAAATTTAAAATGAAAAGGGTAGATAAAAATAATAATAAAATGTTTAGCTATGTAAAACACATATAAGAAGAAAAGTAATATAATAAGTGAATAATTTTGCTTTCTAAAAGATATATGGACAAGAGAGCAACAAAAGCATCAAATAAATTCAAGTTAAAAAAATATAAAAAATTTAAATAGTAAAATTATAGTGATAGTGATTAATAATGGATATCAGAATTTATAGTACGTCACGCACCATCATTGCATCATTTAAATGTCATAACATGTAGACATATTGTGCATTCAAGTCAAACCCCTGATGAAAGGACTTTTCATGGGAGTTTGCAAAGGAAAATTCCTTCGAGAAATTCCTTATGTGAAAGGATACCTCCGACTCCCACCAACATGATGGGAGGGCTCGGAGGATGTCTTTAATAAAGGCTTCTACTCATAATAAGTTTGCATACACAAAAGATATTATTTTCAAATGCAAATGATTACCCCAATAATGTGATTTACTCATTAAACTTGCAAAGGTGAGTTTTTTGAATATTTTCCTAGGTGAGAGAATACCCTCGGATCCCACCAGTATGAGGGGTAGATTCAGGAAGTACACTCAATAAATGATTTTTTGTTTGGCATTATCTAGATTTTATGCCATGCATTTCACAATTGCATCATATGCACGTCTCACTCGTAAAACCAAGTAAAATGTTTTAATTTGTAAATAACATAAAAGATTTAGGGAAACATAAGAATAAAATTAAAAAGTTAGGGTTAATAAGATAGCATTTGGTTAAGTGGTACCGTTCGTGAAACGACCGTCACTAAGGTGCTAATCCTTCCCTGTGCATAACCATACTCCTGAACCCAACTCTAAAAATTTATAGACTAGTTTATTATTCTTTAGACAGACCAAAATCAATTTAGGATTTCGTCAAATAGAACAAATTTAATAGGTGACCAATTGCACCTAGATAAAAAAAGATTAATGGTGACTCCCTAAATTTTTCATGTCTAATTGTTGGCTTCACGGACCTACATGTTACGACAATACTGGAATGAGTAGTAAAGTGTTAAACTATAGCCATTGCTTGATACGTTTCGAGAAGGCAACCTTCAGTGACCAGAAGTCGCAACTAAGATGGCACTTGTCTTGATCATGAATAATATTTTATTTGGTCAAAACTTCTGTAGATGGGTGATGCCTTGGCTCTTGTTATTAGTGGAGCACAATGATGCTCGGAATGTCTTTCCCTAAAGTCAATATGTTTAAAGGCTGACCGAGGACTACCTATTAAAGGGGTTCGATGTGCCTACCGCCAACTTGTAGAAGGATAATCGTTTATACTACAACATTTACAGATTTGCATGGGTGATAGAGGTACTATAATGTAACATTTTTCATTTTCTTTTTGACAATAATTTATGGTTGCCTTTATTTATCATTTATGGTATAATAGTGGTTACATTTGACTTACAATTTTGGGCATTAAAGGCAATTCCTGCTTTCTAAAAATTGGTTGCTCCTTCGGATTCGAAGGACAACATCTACCCACGTATGTGCAGATAGCAGTGCAATCAAAAGATGAAAGACTTTTACAAAATGGTTGAGAAGTTTAAGTCATTTTAGTAGGTGAGTGAATAGCTATTAATTTGCACTGTGAATATGTATAATATTTATCCAAAAATTTATCACAATACATTTTTTACAGTTGTGGGCACACAAAACCTTGGAGCCCATCTTGAATAAGACGACACAGGAATATTGGTTGGACATCGAGGTCCTCTTATCTAAAAGGCACTAGTATGTGCCAATAGGGCACATATGGATCGAGTGAAATAGGGTTTACATGTGAGGGTAAAGAGGAGGAACTTGAAGGAGAAAAGAGCCACTAGTCCCATTAAGCAAAGGCGCACCACTACTTCTGGAGATAAAGAGCACTCAAGCCCTAAGTTGATAGAGGAAAGGGATGACCACGGCAATGTTAATGAACTGTTAGTAAGGACAGTTTTAATGGTTTATGTTCAACAATTTCATATTTGATTATCCAATAATACAATAATATCTGTTATTTTAGTTGACCCATGCGACAACATCTCTTTAACGACCAACAAGACCTACTTAGATGCACAATGGTAACGAGCTACCAGTAAAGACAGTTATAACAATTTATGTTCAACAAGTTCATATAAGATTATCGAATAACACAGTAATATCTGTTATTGCAGTTGACCCATGTGACGATAACTCTTCAACCACCGACAAGACTTGCTCAAACGTACAATGGTAACAATCCACCAGTAAGAACGATTCTTATAGTTTATGTTCAACAATTTCATATTTGATTATTGAATAACATAGTAATATCTGTTATTGCAGTTGACCTATGCAACAATAGTCAATGATGATGTAGTCATAGCCCGTCAACTACGACAGGTCATGCGAAAGCATACAAGAGACATTTTGGAGCTGAAGGTTTCAATTCTATTATTGAAGTACGCAATGCAAACGTTAGAGGACCATATTGTTGGTCGAATTCTAGACGACATGCAATTACAAGTACGTTATTCTAACTTCGCTCATATATTGATGGTTTACATTAGCGGGTGTAATCTTATTTTTTATTTTTAGTTTAAGGTTTAAGGTATTTTACGAGTTAACGGATTTTCTCATTTATCTTGTTCTATAGGGCAGTGCTTCATCTCACCATGATGGTGAGCATGACGATAATGTTGATGATGGGTAGGATGATTAACCTGGTGTCGAAGGTGAGAACATTGACCATGGCATTGTTGAAGCTGAATGAGACAATGTAACTCATGTCAATGATGTTGTCGATGATGCTATAGTAGGGGATGTGACCTTTCAATCAATTGATGCTGAAAGAGACCATGTTTCTTAAGATGATGCGATTGTCGATGCAACTGCATAAGGGAATGGGGACCTTGAATCAGTTGAGACTGAAGGAGACCATGTTTTTCAAGCCAATGCAATTGTCAAGGTAGTTGTGAGAAAGGATGGAAACCTTGAATCTATTCAAGCTAAAGGAGACCATGATCTTCAGTGAACTCTTGAAGGTAGCGCGTCATGGTTGTCATCACTAGAGTCATCTACTATCTAACATTGTGAAGCATTAATTTCATACCCAACGGATCGAGCACATGTCACAATAGCTAGCAAATACATGACAAGCCCAAACGTTGACCCGTTGATGAATTGCTAGGATGTCAAGAACTTTATGGTGGAATTATACGAAGCTTTCAAGAAAGACAAGCTTGCGAGGTAAGCTCATAAATAACATTACAAATACTATTTTTAAATGAAATATTAATCAATCCAGCCTTTTGAAATTCATTCTGTTGCATGTGTAAGTGTAGCGTTGGCATCTTAGGAGATTAAAGGCCTTACTTTTTCACGTCATTAAAGGATCTTCTAGAGGAAATGACAAGTGAACAAATTTACGCATGCCTTAGTGTACTATGTAAGCGACTTACAAGGTCCAAGTCCAAGTTGTATAACACCCATGAACGCGTGGTAGATATGATATTCTTCATAAGTTTATTTGAACATTTTCAATTATAAAACTACATGTGTACACGTAAGCTTATGTAAACATATTTCATAGGACACCATCTGTATGTTCTACATCGCATATTCAACTGAAGTTGAACAGTCGACTATGAAAATTCTAGTTGAGTTGCAAATATACGTAGAGGGTGATATGCCGATATATGGGAAAAAATAGGAAGATGTTGATTTCATCCTCACTCCTTGAAATGTGGGTGAGCACTAGATTATTGTGAATATTAACTTGGTGAAGTGGATGATAAAGGTGGTGGACTCTACAAGAACTTTTGTTGCTAAATATACCAAACTACGTGCGACTAAAATGACATCCCTTATGACAATGATGCGCATCATTTGCCACCAATCTGATTATTTCAATAAAATACGTCACAACAAATGAGATTCCACGCCGATGCCATTGGAAATTCATTTACCAAAATCATTAGGGCATTACCAAAATGATAGCGTCAACTACAGTATGTTTACAATAGGGTACATTGATGTTGAAATCGATCAAAGTTAAGTAGAACATGATTACAAAAATGCATCACCAATACGCCTTAGAAATTTTTAGCAACAATTGTGAAAACAAACCCTAAACCCTGCACCATGAATATATGGGAAGTTGTATGTACATTTTTTGTTGATACAATTAATTTTAATATACATACATTTTACACAATAATTTTTCATTTCAGACATAGTGACTATAATGATCGGAAGATGTAAATTAAATTAATTGGTTTAGGGTACCTTCAACTTATGGTTTTTTTACTAATAGCGTGCCACAAGAAAATGTAAACGACATTTAACAAGCATGGTGTATCACCCTATAATACTACAAAACCTCAACGTGTCACAACAAGATGTCAATGACATCTTTGGAGCATGGTGTGTCACCTTATAATACCGTAACACCACATGCGTGTCATGACAAGATGTCAATGACATCTAACAATTGGAGAATGGTGTGTCACCTTATAATGCTGCAACGACTCATGCATGTCACGACAAGATGTTAACGACATCTAACAATTTGAGAGTGGCATGTCACCTTATAATACTGCAACGACATGGTGGCATGTCACGACAAGATGTCAATGACATCTAATAATTAGAGTGTGGCGTGTCACCCTATAATACTACAATGACTCAAGCGTGTTATGAAAAGATGTCAATGACATCTAACAATCGGAACATTGTGTATCACCCTATAATACTGTAATGACTCAGCGTGTCATAACAAGATGTTAACGACATAGGTGAAATTAGAGCTTGTCATGTGTTGTTGATTTCTCACGGAAGTGCACGTATCGTTAACAAGTAATATAATAGTAAGTAGAATTCATTCCCATGAAGAATTGGATTAATGCCTAATGGCTAACTATTAAAATTTTAACAATAATCTTATCCAAACAACCTAATTATTAAAACAAAAAATTGAACTAATAACTAAAGCTAATCTAAAATCTATTAATAAAATTATTTTATTAAATTTGAGTGACTACCAGACCTAAGATTATGATATCTCTCAATACTTCATCTAATTATTATCTCTCTGTCTTAACTCAGTTTAATGGATTAAGTTGTTAACCTAGAGTCCTAAATTATTTACAAGCCTCTGTCGAGTTTCTCATAAAATACCTCTCCCAATTAATTTACTATATATCTATGCAAATTAAATTAAAGAAAGATTCATTAAGTTCGTGTTTTAATTTAGACTACGTATGGCTTATAGGTGTATGTCTACCATGTATGCAAATCAAGCCACCTAATTAACTATGTGCATTTGGTCATACTCTATTCTATTCAAGGTCTACCTAAATCTCCTTCGTTAAGGTTTAACCTAAGTTTCCAATTCATCTAATTGGTGATCAGGCAATTAAAAACATTAAGAACAGAATAAAATAAACAACTTAAATCCATCAAATATAAGCAAAAGAAAGATAAATAAATCAAACTACATATTTAGTTCAATTATAATCTTAAATAAACAATTTAGTTCCTCATCAAGTTACACATCATCATCAAATTAAAGTTAACCATCAAAACAAAATCAAGAAAATAAAATAACAACAAAAAGATAAAAGGAACCCAAGAGATGAATTCTTGAACTCCAAATCTTCTTGAATTCTTCAATTTTTTCTTTAGCTCCAATGAGACTTTTCTTTAATGATTTTGAGGCTTAATTTTCATCTCTCAATCTAATGTTTCGTTCTTTCCTAAAAGTCTTCTACAAAGTTATTTTTATAGGGCTTTAAAGTTAGGCCAAGTTGAGTGAAAAAAGAAGTTAATTCCAATCAGCATTTTCTCATCATACTATGTGGCTGCAGCTCACTTCCTTCAAAGCAGCGGCCATGACCATTATATAGCAAAAATCATAATTGTTCTAGGACTATTACAATGCACCAACTTTGACAAGATTTTTAACCACCTTTCAAGCCTAATTGAGTGAAGTGGTAACATGGAATTGTAGTTTTTTCTCTTATCTTTCCAATGCTCCAAGAATTACTTCATTTGAAGCTCTGTAAAGAGAGTTATGGCCGAAATAGCGAAACATGTGTAATGGAAATCTACACCTAAAAATTGCTCTTCTTCTTCCATTAAAATACTTCCTTCATTGAACACCTATAAAAGCACAAATAAATCAATAACCTATCTTAATCACATTAACACTAAATTAAGCATAAAATGAACTAAAATTATATTTACTCACCTAAATTAACTAATTTAAAATAATTAAATAAAACTTACTAATTTTTATATATTACTACAAAAACTAAGCTAAATTACTATCAAAATTAAGTCTAAATTACTCTACATTAGAGAGTTATCAACGTGTCACCCTATAATACTACAACGACTCAGCGTGTTATGACAAAATGTCAACGACATCTAACAATTTGAGCATGTAACAATATAATATGACAATTAATATAATGTTGTTGTTGCTCAAAATCTGAGTCTTGTGAGATCATTTTTTTGTAGGGTATCTTTCCATGACTTATTTATCTAAAATTATAAAACTTGTTAAAAATTCTACTCATCGACATAAATTAAAATATTAAAATTAAATAATATATGATCTTACGTAGCAAATTATCAGGTTCCGTAACAAACAATTTAACAAATTTCTATTCATTGATCAAAACAAAATACAATACAAAATTCAAGTAATCAAATAATATATCTACAAAATAAATCAACAAAAGGAAGACTCATAATATATCTACACCACTCCTTCCAACATGGGTACACCCATGGATACAACGACGACATTTTCTCAGTCCATTATTAAACCCTAAACAAAAAATATTAATGTAAGAAACTTTAAGAGGAAATTGTGAAAAAGGTATTATACATGGCTCACCCAATTAGTTAGGCTGACAAACTGTCTTCATCTATAAGACACCCTACATTCTCAAAGATTGTCCTTCAAATTGGATAGGTGTTGCGTGTGTGACCAGTTTCTCTACAAGTTGAATATGCTTTCGGTCATCATCCTTGTGGAGGCACTGATTGACTTAAAGATGGTGCTAGATTTGTGGATGGAACTGCAAACAAGGATGGACAATTTTGTCTATGATGCCCGTACCTCTAGCATTGTGAACATCTCCGTGGTCGACTGCCTTCACCAGCTAATGGAATCATTTTCCTTTGAGGTCTTCTCGCTAGACCTAGCCAAGGTGGTGGCAAAACAACAATTTGTTTCAGATTAAAAGGATGTCCGAGTCACTAAGATACCTTATCGGGCGAATGGACCTTGCATAACCTTCCACCAAAAAAGTTGTCTTATAGTAGTCAGCGCAGAATTCAATAGCTTCACGTTTGCATTTACTAAAAAATCCAATGAACTCAATGTTGAAGCACAATGTAAAAGCTATGTTAATTAGGATTCAACTAAAAAATAAAGATATCTTTACCTTATTGCCGCAATGGCATGGCTACATGGTAGTCAATCAGTTTGGAACTCACAACATGAACATGTCTTTCTCGACAAGTTTACAAGTCTGTCCATATTCCCATCTTTAACTTCGAACTTTACTCGATTGATAAGTTTAACTATAAAGTGATGTGCATCATTGAACCATGTGCTCAACTACCTAGTAGTTCAAGGGCTGAGGGGCATGGTCACCTTGACGACCTCCTCATATTGATCAAAACAACCCTGTCCCTTTTATAGTTTCTTTCTTTCTTTGGTTAGTAGTCGAGAATGCTCCAATTGAGCCTAAGATTTAATTGAAGTAGCCCAAATGAGCCCAAAATTAAATTCTAGGCTTTTTTATTTATGAAGCAAAGCCCAATCATCCATGATTCACACTCCATGAAATTTTAACATTGAAAAATACAAAGACTCATAATAACATGCTTCTTCTTGTCATACTGATGATCTCAACTAACCAACATTACAATTGTATTATTATTATTATTTATCCATCTGAACTGAACATAGGAGATGTTAAAAGTTCTACTCAATGAAAGGAACTTGAACCACCTAGTCATTTTCATTAACCCAAACGCGCACCTTATCACACTTGAGTTCCGTAGTGATTGGAGTTCCCTCACGCACTACTATGATGACCAGATCGTTATTTTCCTTCTCTATAATTGACTTCGTAGTCTTTCCATCTTCGTAATGTTCTTTATAAATATTTTGCAAAAAGTATTTATATTTGTCAAACTTTTCGATGGAATTTTCAATGAATTTTTGTTAGAATTCTCCAAAAAAAATCCGTTGAAAATCTATTAGAAAGTTTAATGTGTTAAAAAAAATTTAAAGCCCATTAAATTTTTTTAATGGAATTTTCTATTAGAAAATTCCATTAGTATTATTGTTTTCTTAATTTCATATAAAATATATTAAGAATTTTTTAAAATTTTATTTATCCTTTATAGGAAATATATTAATAAAATTAAATATATACATATTGAGCTTCATATTATTGAAAATTTAAATATGTTTTCGTTTGGTTATTATTATTTTTATATATTTTGAAAACTTTACTAAATCATAAATTATAAATTAATAGTTCCAAATTCATTAATTTTATAAAATTAAAGAGTTTATAAAAATAATGTAATAAATTTTTTAAGTTATAAAAATACATGATAAAATCTAATAATAAATTAAACAAAAACTAATAATACTTTATACACAAATTAAGAAGACAAATATATAGTAAACTTATTAATATAATATATTTAAAATATATTAATTTGTTATATGTATGCATATAAATTAGAATTATAGTAGTGAAATATACATATATATATATATATAAACCCATGTATTATTTATAAAAAAAATATAAACTTATATTAGTATGAAATTAGAAGTTATCTACTTTTAATGATATAACTTTGTAAGTTAATATATATATGTTATAATTATTATACTTATGTTTTATACGCAAGCTTATAATAAATGTTATTTATATGATTACAATTAATAACTTTATTAGTTATTACCTTAGTTTTTATAACATATTATTTATAATTAATTATTAGTTATACAAACTTTGTAATATATATACATTATAATATATAAGTTGTGTTATTAATATATATACAATAAAGTAACACCACTAGAAAATTAGGCAATTATGACAAAAAATTTTCTATCACAAATAATGACTTATAGTGATAGAATTGTGACGGTTTTGCGATAGAATTAATAATAATTTATTTCTGAGAATTTGTGATAGATTTAGTGACATAATTGTGACGACATTTTAAATCTGTCACTAAATCTGTTACAATTAATTTGGGCATGAAAATATTTTCAACTTTATTTATATAGTTAAACAAAAAATTATATACTTTCATTTGGATAAAATAAAAATATAGCATTATAGTTTTTTGTGTATACTATATATTTGAGTTTTTATAAGAATTTAAAATTGGTAACATATACATATATATAAACATGTATTAATTAATATAAAATTACATGTAATTATATATTTTAAATGATATAAATTATATGTTAATATTAATATATGATATTAAATATGACAACTTAAAAAACCCAAATATAAAAATCTCATAAAACCCCTTTCTAGTGACCATGCACCTCAAATTACTAACAAAAAAGCCTAATATTTGAATGTGTTGAGGCACAAAATATAATTTGTGTCATTTCATATATATACTGTCACGTCCCGGAACCACCCATCTGGCCTGTGACAACTGTCGCAATGTCCCGATAGGCACTAATTCCCCGAGTACAAACCGAGACCCCGCAAGGCATCTCGTACTAGTTTTCCATCTACCCCACGGTTTATAATTTCTAATTAACATTTGTCAATGAATAAAGTTCGTGTTTTGAATCAAAATAATCAAATCGCACCATTAACTACACAGGGGTATTTTTGTCATTTTTTCTCTCAAAAATTTCAGAATTGGTAAAAATGTAGTATACATGTAGAATGTGCATAATTCGCAGTCGAAAATAATTTTTGATGTCTAAAATCCTTATAAAAATAAAGTTTTCAGATAATAAAATAAAATAATAATATTTAACAAAATATTACATTTTATTGTAGAACAATATTTTGAGAAATACCGAAAACCCATTTTCGGAACATAAAAGTATAATAAATTCATACGTACTGTAAAACAGACAAATAAATTATGTATGCAAATTACAAAGACACGTGGGCCCTACTATGTTTAACTTTGTACCTTTGTATACTAGAGTTACGGCTTCAATCGAGCCTCTATATGCACTCTCAATGCTTACCCGTAATCTCGAGCTTAAAAAGGGGAGGAGAGGGTGGTGAGTTTTACAACCTGATGAGTTGGATAATTACCATCTATGACATCTAAAGTCGAGTAGATGGAGACACTATAAAAATGTTATATCACAATAATATTCATAACTCAAAATTTGTCCCAATCCATACCAAACAATTTCTTAAACTTGGCCCCTGCCAGAATCATTCTCGTGAGTACCTTCGTCAAGGTATCCCACTGAGACCGCCAAGGCTGTTAAGTGTCCCATACCCATAACCATGTTTTCCCATCTGACACACACAACCGTTCCTTGGCATTGTCTGAGTCTCACTCTCACGTGGTGGCTCAGACGTGAGGTGTACTCTAATCTTACCTCAGGAGATATTTCAACCAACATCTCCCCCTAGAGGTAAGTACAAAATTTGGGTTACCATGCCTTTCTCATAGGCAGTCCACGGAAACCCCCATCACTGCAGTGACTATTTAATATACCACCAAACCCATAAATTTCCAGTAGCATAATATGGCAAATAAAATTTAATCCAGCTTGTCAAGGAAATAAACAATTTATACATTTCATGCCAACACAAAAGTTCAGCCATCATTCTACCACAATGCCATAAGTCAGAATTTCAATTCATGGATATACAACACAAACCACAGTGTACGTCTCCACATACTCAATTTTATAAAAATCAGTATTTAATTTTAAAGTAGTATTTCATCGAAATACACTTTAATCGAAAATCATAATATTTCGAAAATTCCAATTTCACCATGCTTTAATAAGCATAAACCATAATAAATCCACTTTAGATATTAAAAACGATAATTTATCCACTCACCTCGTCACAGGAGTGCCCGATACTCTCGTTTTTAATTCCACTACACCGTTTTTCTCCGGTGTTCGGAGGACCCACCACCTAGGCGATACGCGTGACACGAATTTCAATAAATTGTGTTAATTTCTCATAATCAATTTTCAGGCTCTATGAGATGCATGAAATGGGGTAAAAATGGTCTGGACAGTCGTTTTCTCACGGTGTCCGACTGACTCACCTACATGCGTCTAAATTGCTAAAATCCTCATTTTAACTTCGATTTGACCCGTTTCAGTTTCAAATTGTTGGATTATATTCCAATTACTCAATGGCAGTAACTACGAGTCAATTTACCAGTCTTAGACTGAAAATTACGATTTTACCTCTAGTGGGTAAAAATTCTAATTTTTACTTTGAAAATTTTCATAATTTTTCTAGGCTCATAATTCATTAAATTACACTTAAACACCACAAAATTGCATCAGAATCAGCAGCCAATTTCACCTTAGAAAATTCGGCCTAAATGGATAAAATGAACAACATTTCATTTCTATTTAAATTTTTCATTCCATTATTTTTCCTACTTGATTTCTACACCATAAATCACCATTTTGCTATCCAATTCTCTCAAAATAAAATCAATTCCATCACCACACACACAACACTAGGTTCGGTCATTGATGGTTACTATGGCAAACAAATTTATTTCTTCTAGTTTTGCTTATATACATGCTAAACTAGCTATAAACACTAACATATATCAAAATCAATTATTTCCATCAACTTTCTCTCTCTAAACCCATATGACCAGAATTAAAATCATTCTCAAAACACATAATTTAACCATAGAAAATAAGGAGAAATGTATGGAAATGGTAGATCTTAAGCTAAGCTTGGAAAATCATACCTTTAAACACTTGAATTCTTGAAAAATCATACCTTTAAACACTTGAATTCTTGAAAAATCATACCTTTAAACACTTGAATTCTTGAAAAATCATATTTTTTCTTTGATTTTCTTCCACCTAGGGTTTTATTTTTGGTTTCTCTCTCTTCCTTGCTGGTTTGGATGAAATTTAGGGGAAGAAGGCTGAAAATTTGACCTTTTTAAGCCATTAAATAAAATAATATTATTTTATTATACTTTTTAATTTTGTATTAATTTTTTTTTCAATCTTTATCTTTTGACTTTATATTCAGCCACCAAATTTCCTTCTCTTATCCTCAACCTTCATGAAATTTCTGGACAAATTCAAAAATCTTGGTAGTGTAATTTTGTAAAATTACACTTTTACCTCCGAAAAGTACAAAATTATATTTTTGCCTCAAAAATTGAAAAATTACCCATAGACATATTTTCACCCCTCATACTCATATCATTCTCCAATTTGTCAAATTTGATCAAAATTCTCTCAAAAAATTAAATTTGATCCTCCGGTGGTAAAATTATCATTTTGCCCATACACTACAAAATGTATTGGATTTGCATTTCCTTTCCCCTTTTCAACCTCAAATTATGTTTTAACTAGTCTAAATAATCAATCTAAATCAAATAGGGTCAAAATCTTCTTTAAAAATTCTTGTTTTGACCTTTAATGGTAAAATTACTATTTTACCTTTGTGTCTCAAAAATACCGAGAATTACACTTTTTTACTACTAAACTTCATTTTATGCTCCAATAATCATATTATATTTCATATAATTATTCTTGGTCATTTAAAAATCAAAATCTTTATTAAAATTCTCATTTTATCCTGAAATTAAAAAAATGACTGTCTTGTCCATAATCGGTCAATTTTCTCGATTAACTCCAAACTAAACCTCGAACTCTGAATCACTATTTTAAGTCAATCTATGGGTTTTAATTTTCTCAAATTCATTCTCATTTCTCTGTTTAAACTGATTCAAGACTTATTTAACTTAACCATACCATTAGAGGTAATATTATCATTTAACTTGTTTCCTGAGGCAATTCAATATACAAACATGCTATCCAATGCATGTGAATGATATATCACAGATAAATTAGGGTCGGGTATTACATATACAATAAATTAATACATATAAATAATATTATATAAAATTAATATATTACTTATACTTATTGATGTATAAGTAATTAATATTTTACAATATTTTAGTGTTCTATGTATACTATATATTTGAATTTTTATAAGTATTTAAAATTAGTAACGTACATACATATATAGAAACTTGTATTAATTAATATGAAATTACATGTAACTATATGTTTTAAATTATATAAATTATATGTTGATATTAATATATGATATTAAATATGGCAACCTCAAAAAACCCAAATCTAAAAATCTTAAAAAGCCCTTCTCTAGTGACTATGCACATCAAATTATTAACAAAAAGGCTTAATATTTGAACTTGTTGAGACATAACATATAATTTGTGTCATTTCATATATATATAATAAAGTAATATATATATATATATAATATTATAAAAAATTAATATATTACTTATACTTATTGATGTTTAAGTAATTAATATTTTACAAAATAATAAATTTAGTTAATAATTAATAAATATTATATTACATAAAAAAATAAAATAATATTGATTTTGTAATTTAATAATATTAAATAGATTATATTATAATATTTAACAAACAATTTAATTTATACCCCAAACATTTACCGACTCTGCCAACTATTTTTTGTTCAACTCGAAACCTATTATTCTTTTAATTGAAAGCAAAGACAATTACTAAATAACCTAAGCTTGCCACCCTATTTTCCCCTAAATTTTCAATCTTTCAGAATCCCTCTGCACACAAAATCCTTACCGCCCCTTGCCGCTCACAATATTGTTGCCGTCCCTTGCTGACCTTTGCTAACCTTCGGTGCACCTCGCTGACCCACGCTTCCTCTTGCTACCTTGCCGTCCCTACTGAAGTGTAAGTGCCTTGCTGACCCATGCTGCCTCTTATTTTTGTCAGAACGCTTATCTTGTCTTCTGCTTTGTTTCTTGAGGATTTGCTGCCTTGTTGTTTGTTAGCGAAAAACAAGAAAAAGAGGATAATGTTGTTCTGCTATTTGGGCTCATGCTGAAACCTAAATCTTGTTTATTAAGTGTATTTATTAAGTGTCTAAATCTTGTTTAATTAAATAATTAAAAATCTTATCATGCATTCTGAATTTAATTAGGTGAAAATAATTAAAAGGAAAAATAAGGGAAGTTTGGATTAAAAATCTTAATCTAGTGTCAGAGCTTCCTTCTATTTGAAGCTCTGTTCCTGCTTCCTACTTCCCAGTTCCCATGCCCGGAATGTAATTTTCTTAATTTGCTCAATATTAGTTGAACTTGTATCTCAAATTTCCGAATTGAATCTCCGCCTCATCTGACTAAAAGAATTATTTCATTAGCTCTTGACTGTACTGTAAGTGGTTTCAAAAAGTCAATAACCAAGAATATGCCTATCATTATTGTTTTTAACCATGAACAATAAAACCAAATAATTATCTTATCTCAATTATAATATCTTAAAGCTTGCATCATTGTACAGTCAAAGTTATTTTCAATTTCCATTCCCCCAATCAATGTTTTTATTAGTCAAAATCGTTAGGTGATTTTGGGACAACATTTCTATGAGGTTTCGTAGAAATAGCAACAATTTCAAAAAACAAAAATAAAATAAAATAAATGAGACTAGTGAAAGACTAATTCAATCGGACATAACTTTTTGCTTTTTATTATGAAAAAGAGAGAAACATCCCCTTGGAGATTTATTGATTTGTAACCATCAAAATATATTAGAAACACCACTTGGCTAACCTTGACATCCAAGCCAGCCCAACCACCCAAAATTGCAACCCATATGGTTGGCAATCCATCATAAATATGTCAAACTACTTCTGCATATATTACGGTTCTCAGGTAATTTAGGCAACAACTTAGATGCTAAAACTCTAAGGCAAAATATCAAGAATAGTGGAAGTTTATGATGGCATAAATGATATTGTATTGCTAATAAATTGTTTCAAACTAATTAAGTTCGTTGCAAATTATATTATTTTAATTTATATTTCAAAATGTTTAAATGTATTTCATAATGACATGTTTTTGTTAATATTTTTATTGTAAACATGTATGGGAATTACTCTTGATTGTTAGATTTTGATGATTTTGATGTATACATGTAAACATACATACATATATATATATATATATAAAAGAATAATATGTTAGTATTTATATAATTAATTTGTACGTATATATTAATATATGTTTCTTTTAGGTCACGTGAATGAAGTAAATCAAGTTAAGAGCAGAAGTGAGCTACATATTCCTCTTCCGAGAGAACTTGTTTGTGTAGTTTGTGGTAGATATGGAGAATATATATGTGATAAGGTAGGATAATTGAACTTTTTAATTCATATTTTACCACTTCATGCCCTTGGTTTTTACTAGGAATCTCTCTAACTTTGCATCCAATGTGTGTCTGCTTTTGTAGATTGATGACATTTGTAGCATGGAGTGCAAATCCGATCTTTTGCAAAGCCTACAAGTAACTGAGGTTCTCATGCCTTTACAATTTTTTCACAGTAACAAATGATGTCTCTATTTTTACTATTTTTGATTTATTAACTCTGTCTTATTTGTTGTATTTTCATAAATCCTTGAGCAACCAAAATTCATTGCTCTCATCATCTAAACTGGCATCTATCTCTTTGTTGCCTGAACTTGTGGAGGACACTGGGGATTACAACAATCATCTCTGGTCAAAAAAGAGATCTAGTCTCTATTCCTACATATGGCATGTGATGTCTCTTTTCTATTATTGGACCTGGATACTTTTTTAGTATGGCATACAATAACATATTTAGCTTTATGTTTATATTTGTTTGACATTTTTAGGTATTGTGTGTTTATGATGATTTTTAATTACATCAACTTTATTTTGAATTTTAGATTTTAATGCATTTTTTTTATAAATTTTGAATGTGAAGTTCATGTTCAGATTCTGTGATAGCCCCAAATTTTAGTCTAGTTATTGAATGCAGTCATATATTATACCTGCAGTACTATTCCCCTCGTTCTCTCTCTTTTCTCTCTGATTGTCGCATACCCTGTGGCAAACCTGCTCTTCTATCCTCTTTATAATTTGTGATGCATGGCTCTAACCTATTGTTGGTGGTCTATTTTTTCTACAAACTTAGTTGCTAGTTTTCCTGTCTTGTTCATTTCCAAAACATCACTCTTGTTTTCTTTCTTTTCCAGGTTGGACTACATGGCTTTAGTTGGATCATTTCTTGTTTAGGTATTTCTGTTTTCTCTTCAAAAGCAATTATGTCAACTTCTGCCTTAAGAGATTGTAAAAGAATTCCCTGAAATTTCGTAAAAGAAACTGGTTGGAAACCACTTGTAATCTAGCATATATGATATGATGTTTCTTTTTTGTTGATGAACTTGGATACTTTTTTAGTATGGTATACAATAGCATACTTAGCTTTATGTTTGTATTTGTTTGACATTTTTAGATATTGTGTTTATGACGATTTCTAATTGCATGAACTTGACTTTGAATTTTAGTTTTTAATGCATGTTTCTTTTATAAATTTTGAATGTAAATTATAGATGTCAATTAATAATTTATTACCAAAATTTTAGTTAGTAATTTCTGTTGGAAAGGCATTACCAACAAAACATTTCGTCGAAAATTTCTTATGGAATTTTCGTTGGAAATGCAGTATTGATGAAAAATTTTGTCAAAAATTTCCAACGGAATTTCATGAGAAATCTATTTTCAATAGAAACTTTTGTCGGAAATTTTCAATGAAAATTTTTTCAGAAATTTCTATCGAAATTTCTTAGGAAATGCTTTTTTAATAGAAAATTTCATTAGAAATTTCCAACAGAATTGATACGATATAGTTGATAGACTATGCATTTTTTCTTATGGAATTTTCCAATGAAATTTTTCATCGAAAATTTTCGATGAATTGCGAACTGAAAGTATTTCCGACGATGTTTTTACCAACGAAAAATTTCATTGAAAATTCATCAAAAAAAGGTATTTCTAACAAAATTTTAATTTTTTTCAATAAAAAATTTCGTTGAAAATTTTGTTTTTTTGGTAGTGTCATAAAGTATTTGGCACGCCAATTTGAATGGCTAATGTCATACGTGTTTTGTCATATGCAAAATCCATATGGCGATTAAGGCTTGAAGATAAAGAGCCTAAGTAAGCCTAATTTAGAATGTCATGCAAATATGCAAAAGCAAATATTGTGCAAATATGCAAAAGTAAATATAACTAAACTTGAAGAAAAGACTTTGAGAAAAAATAATTATATTATTCCCAAGAGAAAACAAATACCTAAGTTTCTAATCAAATAACATATGAATGCTAGAATGCTTAAATAAATAACTATTGCAGAAATTGACTCTAATTGCCTTTGCTTAATGCCTTATGGTTTTATTTATAATAAGGTTTCTTTAATCTTAAAACAACTTTACATTTAGTGGTCTAGTATAACTAGAGTGGGTAACAAAAGATTAAAATAAATAAATATTCTACGACTAGCCTAAAGTCTTAATGCAAATAAAATAAATAGATGACTATACACAAGAATTCTATCCTAAACAAATTACCTTATTTGAGCAATTTTCTTAAAGTTGGGTTCCTCGTGCAATCTTCCTTACACGTGGTCCACAGTCCTGCAAGACTGGGGGACATAGTGTGTTTGCAGCCCATTAGTTGTTGATGGGCCCCAAATCGATGTTGGCCCAAGTTCGATTTATGGCTTTGGAAAGTGTACAGCACCTGTTTATACTGTTATCCCAACTAGTCTTGCGGGCTGTGCATGTTACAATTTTACAAATCATGACATTCTCCCATACTAGATCTAAGCTTCCTTATGCCACAAATCTTCAGCAGGCTCCCCACGATAGTTGCGGGTGTGATTGAGGCAACCCACCATTGGTTGTCTCTAAAACACCTCCAAGTTGGAGTGGGTTTCGCCATGTGGATGTCTAGCTCTCCACTAGCCTTCGACATCTAACTACATGGCTCCCATTTGCACGATTTCTCTGTTTGTGGCACACATAAGACACGAAGGGTTTGAGTTTGGTGTTTAGGTCGTCAATCCAGTGTCATCGCTTTTGTGGTCAAATTACTTAGTCTAGAAGCTTCATGTAACTTCTTGGTATTTGTTTGCTAAAAGCGTCACCTTTTGTTCAAGGTGTTGGACAACCTCCATTAATTGCCATTGTTGTTGTTGTTAGCTGCAATCAATCCATGTAGCCCCACATTATAATGAATTAAATTAGTCATTGTATTGTACCATTCCATGCGAAGCTCATCACTATTAGACTTCAGCTCTCATAAGTTGTCCTCGACATGTTCAAGGTTGCTCCACATCTTATGGTTGATAATCGTCTAAAGGCGAGATACGCAATTATCTAATGCTTGCAATGTGTCCTTAGATCAGTGACGCTCTGCGGTACGTATGCATGCTAAATTTGAAGCATTCACATTATCTCGAACCAAGGCATTTAAGCGGGATGTGACCTGGTCACTAATTGATGGTCTTTCCATCTTCATCTTTTCTCTACCTCTATTTTCAAATTTTTGCCTTTAGGTTGGGGGAAACATCCCTTAAATCGATATACTCTAAATATTTGGGGTTTCACAATATTGTGGATTCATCAAGGTTTGTTGGCCCTAACTTGCCCTTTGAATGTGTGATAAGCTTAAAATTTTCCTTGAATAGTGGGAATGCCATCCTTACCTAACTCTGGAAAGCTTTACTCTAATAAAGAACGTTAGAACATAACGGGGTTCTAATTGAAGTACCTACCTCTGGGAAGCGTTGCTTTGATATCAACCTTTTCTTGAAAAGTGGCGTGAATGTACCTAGCTTCAAGAAGCATTACTTTGATACCAACTATCATAAGCTTGGAATTTTAGCCAATATTCATTTAATGTTTAGGGCTTAAGGATAAAAACCTAAACAAGCTTAACTTAGAAAATTGAGCAAATATGAGGAAATAAAAATAATAAAACTGGAAAAAAAAGCTTTAGGAAAAAATAATTGTATTATTCTCAAGAGAAAACAAATACCTAAGATTCTATGTAAATAACCTAAGAACGCAAAAATGCTTGAATGATTGAATAAATGACTACTAGGGCAATTGACTCTAATTGCCTTTGCTTAATGCCTTTGCCTATGTATAACAGAGTTTCTCTAATCCTTAAACAATTGTACTTCTCATAGTCTAGTACGCAGTCTATAATCCTACAAGATTAGGTGGCGTGGTGTGTCTGCAGTCGATTGGTTGTTGATGGGCCCCCAATCGATGTTGGTTTAGGTTTGATTAATGGCCTTGGAAAGTGTGCGGCACTTGTTTATGCTATTGTCTTGATTAATCTTACACGTCATGTGTGTCATAATTTTATGGACCGTGACATTCTCCCTCACTTGATCTAGGCAATGCCCTCATTGCCTCATGGTTTCTCAATGCCATAAATCCTCGACAGGTTCCCCATGATAGTTATAGGTGTGAATAAGGCAACCCCTCATTGGTTGTTTGTAAAACACCTCTAAGTCAGAGCGTGTTTTGCTATGTGGATGTCTAGGTAATGGTTGGCCTTCGACGCCCAAGTACATGGCTCCTATGTGCACAATGTCTCCATTTGCGACACACAAAGGACGTGAGGGATTTGAGCTTAGCGTTTGGGTTGTCAATCCAATGTTGTTGCTCATGTGGTCAAATTGCTTAATCTAGAAGCTTTGCGTAACTTCTTGGTATTCATCTATTAAGAGCGTCACTTTTTGTTCAAGGTTTTAAATAACCTCCGTTAGTTGCCTTTATTGCTACTACATTGTTGACATCACTCCATCTAGCCCCACAATACGGTGAATTAGATTAATCACCATATTGTACCATTCCATATGAAGCTCATCACTATAGGACTTCAACTTTCATAAGCTATTATTGACGTGTTCAAGGTTATTTCACGCCTCATGTTTGATTACATCTCAAGGCAAGATATGCGATTATCTTGTTCTTGCAATGTGTCCTCAGACTCGTAGCACTCTGTGGTACATATACATGCTAAATTTTTAGCATTCATACTATCTTGAACCAAGGTGTTCAAGCAAGATGTGGCTTGGTCACTAATTGATGGTATCTCTGTCTTTATCTTTTTTTCTTCATTTATTCCGAAATCTCAAAATGACTTCAATTCAAAATAAATTTTTACTTACCTTGGGTGTTTTAAGGTTTAGGGAAACGTACATTAAATCGATTTACTCTAAAAATTTGGGCTTCGTGATATTGTAGATTTTTCAAGATTTGTTAGCCTTAACTTGCCTTTTAGATGTGTGATAAGTTTGAGATTTTCCTAGGAAAGTGGGAATGTCATCCTTACCTAGCTTTGGAAAGCGTTGCTTTGATAAGGCATGATAAAAAACAACGAGGTTCTAACTGTAGTACCTAGCTTTGGGAAGTGTTGCTCTAATATCAACTTTTCTTTAAAAAGTTGTGTGAATGTACCTAGCTTCAGAAAGTGTTGCTTTGATACCAACTGTCACAAACTTGGAACTTTAGCCGAGATCCATATGATGTTCAGGGCTTAAGGATAAAAAGCCTAAGCAAGCCTTACACAGAATATTGCATAAATATGCAAAAGCAAACATAATTGAACTTAAAGAAAATACTTTAAGGAAAAATAATTATATTATTTCCATGAGAAAACAAATACATAAGATTCTAAGCAAATAACCTATGAACATTAGAATGCTTGAATGCTTGAATAAATGACTACTATGCCAATTGACTCTAATTGCCTTTACTTAATGTCGTAGGGTCCTATTTATAATAAACTTTCACTAATCTTAAAACAACTCTATTTCTAATGGTCTAGTACAACTAAAGTATGTAACAAAAGATTAAAGTAAATAAATATTCTACGACTACTTTAAAGTCCTAATGCAAATAAAATAAATAG
This sequence comes from Theobroma grandiflorum, assembly GCA_036013995.1. Taxonomy (NCBI): domain Eukaryota; kingdom Viridiplantae; phylum Streptophyta; class Magnoliopsida; order Malvales; family Malvaceae; genus Theobroma; species Theobroma grandiflorum. The sequence goes on along the minus strand of CP142130.1, from coordinate 10,730,424 downwards.
ATGACTATATAGAAGAATTCTATCCCAAATAAACTACCTTATTTGAGCAATCCTCTTGAAGTTGGGCTCTTTATGCAATTTTCCTCGCAAACGACCCACAGTCTTGCGAGATTGGGTGGCGTGGTGTGTTTGTGGCCTATTGGTTGTAAATGGGCCCATAATCAATGTTGGTCCAAAGTCGATTTCTGGCCTTGAGAGGTGTGCGGCCCTTGTTTGTGTTGCAGTCCCAACTAGTCTTACGAGCTATGTGTGTCACAGTTCTGTAGACTGTGACAATTTACTTTTGGATCTAGCATGTGTTTATCCATTTGCGTATTCACAAAATAATTGAACTGTCCATATAAATTGCGTTTTCTGTCTCCACATTGAGATAGGTTTGTCATGCATATATCGATGTATTGACCTTCCTTTTGATCAATTATCCCTTTATTTGCCTAGTTAAGAATGAAAAGTGTCACTATGTACAGGTCTAGGAACCCTTTTGCCTCGACATGGAAATTTCGAAAGTCACCACTAATCTTTTTTCTTTTTTTTTTTTTATCTAAGTGTGATTGATCACCTATTAATCTTGTTCTATTCAATGTGGTCCTAAATTGATTTTAAGTCCTTTTAAAAAACAACAATCTGGTTTATGAGCTTTTATATTTACGTTTGAGAATACTATTACACACGAGAAAATATTAGTACCCCTGTGACACCGGTTCCACAAATAGTGTCATTTAATCATATGTTATCTTATTTAAACTTTGATTTTTAATTTTATTCTTATATATTTTTTTAATTATTGTTTATTACTTTATGTTTTATTTTATGCGTGATCTAAAGTTCATTATTCGATTTATTTGTGTGATGTGCACATGGTGCAATTATGGAATGCATGACATAAACTTCGATAATGCCAAATGAAAACCTTGTATTGAGAATATTTTTCGAATCTATCTATCATACTAATGGAACCTAAGGATACTCTCTCACTTAGGAAATTACTCGAGATAACTCACATCGTAAGTTTATCAAGCAAATTCTATCATCAGGGTAATTATTTGCAAGTGAAAAACATTTTCATGTAATGCAGACCTTAATACGAGTAAAGGCTTTTAATTAAGAACATTTTTCGAGCCCTCCCATCATATTGGTGAGACTTCAAGCTATTCTTTCATTATGGGAATTTTTTTAGAAAACTCGCCTTTACAAGTTTGTCAAAAACTCTCATTATCGGATCTGACTCATGTACAAAATATATCAAATGCTATGAGATTCGAATAATGTGATGGTGACATGTAATAAATTTTGATATTAATTGTCTATTATTATTATTATTATTATTATTTCATCTCTATTTTTTTTCCTTTTTCATTTTATTAATACCCTTTTTTATTAATATTTCAAAGAAATGTCTATCTAGATTTAAGTATTGAGACTTAGGATTAAAACGTTTCCATCATACTGGTAGAGTTTAAATCAAGTCTCTCATCTAAAAAAATTAATCTTAGATTACGACTTCTCGCTTCCTAAGTAAAAATTTCATCTTGATACAATCCAAATAATATGTTTTATGCAATTATGTATTTTATTCTTAAAAGCCTAAATATTCTCTGTATGTGTGTGTGTGTGTGTGTGTGTGTGTAAGTATGAATATTTTATATTTCTATTCTAACTCAACAATATTCCATATTTTTTATTTACTAATTTAGGATATTCCTTGGATTACAAAATATGAGACTTAAAACCAAAACCCTCTCATCATACTGGTGGAGTTTTAGTCAAATCTCTCATCTAAGAAAATTAATCCAAGATTGCAATTTTTCGCGTTTCGAGTAAAAAATTTATCATCAATATAACCCAAATAATACACATTTTTTTATATTATTATCATGTGTATTTCTGAAAATGAAATATCCTATTATTTTTTTAAAAGCCTAAATATTTTATATAGTATTTTATGAGCATCATCCTTAAGATTTTCCCTTTATAGTGTCAACTAATTTAAAAGGTTACTTAAAAGTAAAACTACAAGTTTATTTATTTTTTCTTATATACCTCTATGTATTTTATAAAACTAAACATTTCATGAAAAAAACTTTGCATTACACATTAGTAAAAAACTAAAATTAAATAAATAAACACCAAACAAATATAAAATAAACTGAAACCAAACAAACCAAGCCCAAGAGTCGCAAGGGTTTAAAGTCCATATCGTGTGGACTTAAACAAATACAAGATAAAGCCCTCACTCGCCGCTCTCCTCTTGCTCCTCTTGTTGCCAAACCGTGAGTGTAAAAACCAGTTTTCTTCCTCTCTTTCCCATATCCTTTTCCTCTTCAGCTGCTCTTACCTTCCTCGTCTACTGCTATTTTGAAACCCAACGCCTCTACCCTCTAAAACCTTAAAACCTCGTCACTGTTTCACTCTCTTACCATTTAACAATGGCACAATCAACCGTACCTTAGATCTAAGCTAAACTTTCGAAAATCTATTCCCAAAATCTAAAAAAAGAAAAATGTTAAACCCGAAAACTATACCACCACAAAACAAGGAAATGAACTCAGATCTATCGTTTCTTCAAAAGGGTTTTCATCTCTCAATTTTCATCTTCTTTATTTTTTTTCTATTCGTTCTTGTGGTTGATGGATGCTAAATCTAGGTGCTGTTCTATTTATATGGAGCAGAGGGTGCCGTTCTTGGGCACCCTCTGCTGTCCAGATTTCTTGCTTTGTTGACCTCTACCAAGTGCAAGAAATCGCTCTTGGCAGAAAATGTTTTGCCTTGGAATGGTTTTTTTTGTCGGTTTGTATGGCCAACTGGCCTCTTGAATGCTTCTTTAATTTTTTTTTTTCAGAATTTTCTTGTTTTAATCCATGTTTAGTTAGGTTTAATTATGTTGTTTGATATGTTTAAAGTTAATTACTATGTTTAAGTATGTTTTTGGGTCATTTAAGAAGGCTTGGGTAATGGGTTCAAAACTTAAGGCCCACAGAACATTGAAAAGGATCCAAGCAAGGCCCGGACCTCATCAAAGCCTAAATGGCTCATGGCAGACGCAGTTTTCAATCCAGACCCAATATGAGCCCACAGAACATATACAATAAATAAAAACAAAATAAAGAAGAAGGTGTAACAAATAAAATAAAAATGGCAACAAGATAAAAATAGAAATAAATCAATAAGCAAAAATATGAATGGAATAAAAATAGGTGTCTGCAGAAGGATTTCAATTCACAATAAACTTAAAAGGTTGACATCAGTTTGCTTCTTTAGTGAAGGGTATTTTTTACTTCCCGCAGTTTAAAGCGCAATCCAACTTAGCTACAAATTTCGGGCCACAATGTTGCTCTTCATTTCTTCTGACTTGGGGAAAAGAATGGCTACCATTTGACGAAAATTAAATATTTATTTACTAGATAATTTTTTTTAAAAGCAATTAAAAATATCCATCAAATTTAAATAATACCTTGACTAGCCCACTATTCCGACCTTCCCTACTTGTGATTAATTACCTAATCCTAATCCCAATTTTTCAGCATGCCTAGAACTAACCTAAAGTGTTACTATTTAAAGAATTAACCTATAGTAACCATAAAATTATAAATATTTGTGGTGCACTTCTTTCTCTTTTCAGTCATAAAATTAAATGAGGTGTCAATTTCAGCATATCATTACATGAATCCTTTCCCGTATAGTTTTCATTTTTTTTCTCATTATTTATATATTTTTTAAAAGATTGCCTATATAGAAAATGCATATAGTTTTTTTATTAAAAGTGTATATAAATAATTAAAATATAACATCGATACGATCATTATTGCTTTATATGAAAACAATACCATTGTTTTGCTATGTGATAAAAGTGAATTTGTTTATTAAATCAATATAAATGTTTGACAAATATTATTTACTGTGATAAGATGTAAATAATTAAAAATATACAAGGACAACTTAATGTTTGGGCGCCTAAGATATCAAATTTATGAGTTGGCATAACTCTTCAAAATGCACTATCTATTTTCCTGTTTAACATGCTCGAGGTCAAAAAGTCAAAGCTGAGGAGAACATACCAAAATTCAAGGCTTACTAATCTTTCAAAGTCAAAACTTCAAACAAAGCGCCGCACATTCAAAAAACCCATATTTATAAATCCCCATGGCTTGCATCTATAAATGCCCTTTCCTGGATTTGCTTTGGCTCTCAAATCACAGAACAGAGAGTAGCTAAGAGGATATAAATTCCCAAAGAAATGTCAGATTGCAGTGGTAAGCAATATGTTTCTTTTAGTTATAAGCTAGGTGGCATGATCTTCGCTTAAGTCTTAAATCTATTCTCACATTTCATTGTGTTGGTTGTTTATTTTGTGCTTGAAAATTAGAACACAAGCAACCGCTTATCATGTTTGTGCATCTGGGATTTGGTAGTAGAATTTTGAAGTTTGAATCTCCTGGCCTTGTCTCCCAAGATCACATGTGCCCACCACCCGGTAGAAACTGCCTAGCACAAAAACAAAAATGAAAGCAATAAGTTATTGATGAATTGAGTGTTTGAATTAATGTTTATTGACGTTAGATACAGGCAAGAGTTCGTGGCCAGAGCTGGTGGGAGTGAATGGGGAAGCGGCAGCAGCCATCATCGTAAAAGAAAATCCAAAAGTTGGCGCTGTAATTGTGAAAGAGGGAATGATCGTGACCATGGATTTCCGTTGTGACAGAGTTCGTGACTCGGTCGACAAGTATGGAATTGTGAAGCAGACGCCTCAATTTGGCTAACACTACTGTTTGCAAGGATCAATAAAGCAAAACGTTAATAAGCTTAGCTAGGAGGACTACGTACACTAATTAATAAGTTTACCATTGATTGTTAATTTGGCGTGCATCAAAGCTGAACTAGCATTAATGTAACATTAACAAGTGTAAAATAAATTGGTGATGAATAGTTGGTTTGTATATGGACTTTCTTTTTCGCTTATACAACGTATCAATGTTCAAGTTGAAACATTGATGATTGATGCATCCGAATAGAGTTGGGTTTGATTTTTTTTTCTTTTTTAAAATTAATACAAAAATGGTTGTCTTATAAAGTAAACTAAAAGACTATTAACTCACGAAACTAGTGACCTCCCAAAATATTACAAGATGTAGTGCCCTTGATACGATCGAGAAAAGCTCAAAAACAACATTTTAGGAAAAACATTGAAAGAGGAAACTGAAAGTGACTCGATTACGACCACTTTACTACTTATATTAGGCGAATGATAAAAGTAGCACCGAATACACAAGTTTTGGAAGTTAGTTGTTGATTCAAGACTGAAAAGATAGTACATGATGATTACAACATTCTAGAATGGGGATCATCCCACTATCTTTTGCTGCTACCTTCCACAGCTACTAGCGGGAGGGTTGGATATGTAAGATGCTACTATCAAGTTTAGTATAATTAATTGCACGTGCCTCGTTTGTGATATGTTTAGTTAGTAGATTATTTGACTAGTAGTTGACTGAACTAATTAAGTAATCAGTTTATTGAAGCTGTAATAGGCAGTTTAAATTTTGCTTTTGTAGCTGACATTCAGTTAAAGGCGATAACATATTTCTTTCCACATTCAATACAACCTTTTTCTCCTCAATCTCACGTGGTCTAAGAGCAAAAAGATTAATGTTCTTGCTGCGATTCTAATCACAATTTCTGCATCAGTTTTTTTCATTCAAATCCAATGATAGTTAGGGGTAAATAAATAATTAGTTTGATCAGTACAGTCGATTCAATATGTCATAATTAAGAGTCGAATAGATCAAAATTTTTTAAAAATATGACCAAATCGATCGAAGACCGAACTTGTTTAGTGATTTGGTTATGAATCAAAAAAATCAAAAAATTTTCACTTTTATCTTTTACAAATTACAATAATAAAATTTATAAATTTCCTCAATAATTATAAAATATACTAATGAGCTAAACTTAAATAAATTAATACAAACCAGCATAAAAAAACTAATTAAATGTTGACATTTGTCACAATTAAATATCAGCAATGTCTTTCTTAACGGTGATATTCATGAAGAAGTGTTTACGAATCTCCCACAAAGTTCCATTGCCAAGGAGGAGTATCAACACAAGTCAAAAGTTAGTGTGTAGGCTTCACAAGTCTTTGTATGACCTTAAAGAAGCCTCTAAACAGTGGAACTCCACATTGACAAAGTGTTCGTTACCATGTGGTTTCTCAATCTAAATCGAACTACTCATTATTCATCAAAGACACGTAGGATGGAGACTTTGCTGTTTGCTTATTTTGTTGATGCCATAGTTATTGCTAGTTCAAATATTCGATTAGCAGCCATTGTTAAGCAATATTTGAAGTCAAAGTTCAAACTTAGGATCTTGGTGTGCCTATTTATTTTCTAAATCTAGAAATTTCAAGGTTAAAAAAGGTATTTTCATATGTAAAAAGAAATACACATTAGATTTGCTCAGTGAATAGGAGCTAAACCAATCTACCCTTTAGATTATAATCATAAGCTCACAAAGACAAATACTAACAATCAATTGACAGATGCATGGAAATATAGACAGTTGCAGTGGATTAGCATGTTACTTAACTTTTACCAAGCCCGATATTGCATACATAGTATATAGACTTTATCTCAGTTTATGGACAAGTTACATTATCAAAAAACAAACTTTTTCTAACAAAATTTTTCATTAAAAAAATTAAAATTTCATTGAAAATGTATTTTTTTGATAAATTTTTAATAAAAAAATTTATTGAAAATTTCATCAATAAAAGTATTATCGAAATACTTTCCGTTAAAAATTCATTAGAAAAAATGTATAATTCATCAACTATTTTGTATCAATTCCATTGGAAATGTATTTCCAACGAGATTTCATAAAAAATTTTCAACAGAATTTTCCATTGAAAAAACATTTCCTATGAAATTTCGTTGAAAATTTCCTATAAAATTTCCGTTGGAAATGCATTTTTAACAAATTTCTAACAAAAATTCCATTCAAAATTTCCAACAAAATGCTTTGTCGATAATGCCTTTCTCATATAAATTATCAACTAAAATTTCGGTAATAAATTATCAATTTACATCAACGATTCACATTTAAAATTTATAAGAGAAATATGTATTAAAATTTAAAATCAAGTTCATTTAATTAAAAATTATCATAAACACACAATATATAAAAATGTCAAACAAATATAAACATAAAGCTAAATGTAACACCTGACTCTAATTTATTTGTGACAGGTCATTCACATGCTTTGGACAGCATGTTTGTATATTGAATTGCCCCGGAAAACAAGTTAAATGACAATATTGCCCCTAAGGGTATGGTTAAGTTAAATAAGTCTTGAACCAATTTAAATAGAGAATTGAGGATGAATTTGAGAAAAATAAAATCCACGGAGTGATTTAAAACAGTGATTCGGAGTTCGAGGTTCAGTTTGGGGTTAATCAGGAAAATTAACCAATTAGGGACAAAACGGTCATTTTTCAATTTCAGGAAAAAATGAAAATTTTTAATAAAGATTTTGATTTTTATGACTAAGAATAATTATATGAAATAAAATATGATTATTGGAGTATAAAATGAAGTTTAGCAGTGAAAAGTACAATTCTCGATATTTTTGAGACACAAGGGTAAAATAGTAATTTTGCCATTAAAGGACGAATTTGGAATTTTTGAAAAAGATTTTTTGATCCCATTTGATTGAGATTGATCATATTAATCAATTGAAGTGTTATTTGAGGTTGAAAAGTAGAAAAAGAAGAAATTTCGGTGATTTTTGGAGTGTAGGGGTAAAATCGTAATTTTACCACCGGAAGGTCAAATTTAATTTTTCGAGAGAATTTAGATCAAATTTGACAAATTGGAGTGTGGCATGAGTTTGAGGACTGAAAAATATGCCTTGTGGTAATTTTTCAATTTTTGGGGTAAAAATGTAATTTTACACTTTTTCAGAGGCAAAAGTGTAATTTCATAAAATTACACTATAAAAATCATTGGGATTTTTTTCTAGAAGCTCTTGGAAAAATCAGGGGATAAGGGCTGAAATTTGGCTGAATGAAAGTCAAAAAGATAAGAATTTAAAAATGAATCAATGAAATTGTGACATGTGGTATTAAAATAATATATTTTATTAAGCCTTTAAATAGGCTGATTTTTCAGCCAATGAACCCTAGTATGGCCGGCCAAGCAAAGCAAAAAGGGAAAAGGAGAAAAGCCATGAAACCTTGCTCATTTTGAAGGAGAAATTAAGAGAAATTAAGGAAACAAGCTTGAAAAAGGTGAATTTCTTGATTTTTTCTAGTGATTTTCATTTCCTTAGCTTTCTTTTTCCACTTTCATGCACAAATAAAATATGGGTATTGCTGCACCTTGATGGCTGGATTTTTGGGTGGATTTGATGCTTGAATATGGTGATTTTTAGGTTAAATAGATGTTATTAGTTAGGTAATAGTGAATTATAGTGATAGATTTCAAGAAATCATATTTTTTCACGTTAGAAAACCAATTTAGCCAAAATTTTGGAGACTTTTTGGCTGCTGGAAATACAGCAAATTGATATGGTTGAATGGCATTTTAGGTAAATTTGATGAATAGTAAAAGTAAGAATTAATTAGGAATTTTCAAAATAAAATTTGAAAATTTTACCCACTAAGGGTAAAATTGTAATTTTGTAGTCTCAGACTGGTAAATTGACCCGTAGTTGCTACCATTGGATAATTGGAATATAATCGAACAATTAGAAACTGAAACGGGTCCAATCGGAGTTAAATTGGAGATTTTAGCTAATTTAGACGCGTGTAGGCGAGTCGGTCGGACACCGTGATTTAACGACTGTCTGAACCATTTTCACCCAATTTCCAAGTATGTAGAGCCTGAAATAAATTATATTGGTTGGACACAAATAATGAAAATTTGTGTCGTGAATCGTGTATAGGTGGTGAGCTCACGGACACGCGGGAAAATTTCGGTGTAGTGAAAATTAAAACAGGAGTATCGTGCACTCTTGTGACGAGGTGAGTGGATAATCTACCGTTTTCAATATCTGAAGTAGTTTTACATGATTGTGTGCTTTTAAAATAAATTGAATTTTATAAATGATTTTTGAATCGAAAAACGGATTTTTAATATTGAGTATGTGGAGACTGTCATGAAATTACGTTTATGTACTAAAATTGAAATTATGGCTTATGAAATTTTAGAAGCATGACGGCATGATTGGCTAAATTGTTTATGGTATTAGAAAATGTGAATTGATTGCTTTGTTCTGATAAATTGTTTAGAAATAAAAAATTGCCAAATCATGTTAAATGAATTACTATCGATTGATGGGTTGATGAGTCGCTGCAGTGACGGGTTTCCGTGGACTGCCTTTAGGAGGAGCACGGTAAACTCAAGAATTATATAATCTCGGTTAGAGAGGCACATAGGATAACTCTCGAGATACACAGAGAATTCACTCCATGTCTAACCCAACGTGAGAGTGAATTAGACCAACGCCAAGGAACGGCTATATTTTTCAATTATGATATAAATTGTAATAGTCTTGGCGTACTCGTTAGGACACTCTGATCAAGTGTTTACGAGTATAAGATTTGGTCAAAACCTAGTTTTTACGAAATAAATCATAAGCCTTGTGTTTGAATAAATGAAATTATTTGGCATAATTTTACTAAACTTGGTGTATGCATTAATTGTTGATATTGCATTTTTGTTATATTGTCTCCACCTACTCGACTTTAGATGTCGTGGATGGTAGTTATCCAACTCACTGGGTTGTAAAACTCACCCCCTCAATTTCTCCATTTCAGGCTCACAGACAGTTGTAGATAGTAAATTTTGACATGAAGTGCACTTGTGGCGACGACCTTAGCTCTCACAAGTTCATCTAGTAGACTGTATTTTTCTATTTTGGGCACACTTAGCATTGTAAATTAAATTTTATACTTCAGTTATCTGTATTATTATATGTAATAGTATATTTTGTTTTTACGTTGTAAAAATTATATCCGGATATCTATATAAAAATTGTTTTATAAGAAAATATTTTATTTTATGAAATATTATTATTTTATTCCATTAAATGAAATTTTACACAAATTTCATATTTTAGATATCCGATTTCAATTCTGACTGCAAATTATGAATTCTTTACGTGTAAGTAACATTTTTCCAAATTTTAAAATTTTTGACAAAAAATGACCGAAACGTCCCTGTGTAGTAAATTTTATCTTTTTCCATGTTTTGGTGCGAAATTGGATAAAATATTTTATAGTATGAAATTAATAAATAGAAACTCACAGGGGTGTTGGAAAGACTGGTACGAGAGCCTTGCGAGGTCTCGATATGGTACTCGGGGATGAGTGCATATCGGGACATCGCGACGGTTGTCACGGACTCGATGGTGGTTCCGGGTCGTGACACTAAATATGTTATTGTATGCCATATTAAAAAAGTATCCAAATCCAACAACCCTGTCAAAAGATTCTTTTGCACGCCTAGGAAATCAAAAGAACCCCTAACCAGTTCAGATTCGTGATAGGTAACGGTAGGAATTCTTGAGCCTGCAATTTCATTCATCATGTCAGGATAATCTCCAAACACCAAGAGGTTTACAATCCTGAAGTACAATGCAAACAAAGATGAAACTTAACGGTGGAATAACATTCCTGGTAAAGTCAGGAGTTCCAAAGGCATGTAGTTAACAAACAATCAATAACAAAGCAAAAATGACAGAATCTTCAAGAAGTTGAGCCATGCATTGATATATAATCACGCTTGGTGCCGGAGTCTAAACTTACCAACCAACAAAGAAGTCATTCGCTCTTTTGAGTTGCAATGGCATCCTCTACTGAATTTGTTAGAGGTAAATTGCCAGTTGTATAGATGCTAATACCTATAAACCCATGCTGCTTTCCCTGCATCATCATGATTCATGTGTATTACTCTTAATGGACATCTCCGTAGCTATTTCTCAGTGATTAATAAGTTCTTTGCATTCTCTGACATTGAAACAACATGGAGAAAATTGGCAGTTGGAGAACTTAATTATGTGCAGTAAAATTAACGGAACTTGTTCTAGGAACAAACTTTAAGTTTAATAACAACGACGTTTATCAAATTGAAATGTGGGTGCAGAATTCAATGTGGCTAGTTTCCATGTAATTGAATAAAAATGAAGTGCATAATTGGCAGATAAAAAAGAAAAAAAAAATAGAAAAGGAATTCGAAAAGAAATAGAGTTGGACTGCTCAACAACATTGAAAGTTTGGATATTATGACTTGATTCTTTTTCATGTACAATCTTGCAGCTGTTGCATATTGGTGTATGTATATAAGAATCCCATTTGGCAACCAGAATTGTACCTCTTCCTTGTTTCCCCATCCATCATGGAGGACAAAATACCCATTTGGAGTACTAGCCCCAATAGTTGCATTATACCTAAATATTCAACTAATCAAACACAGAAAAGAAAAGAAGGTAGAAGAAAAGAGAGGGAAAAACAATTGGTTAAAATTACAATATCCTCGTTTCTTTGCATGCCACTCTCCACCTTCACTCCAAACAGCCTGAACTTTTGTGCCAACAGGAAATTTATCGATCCCCATAATCTGATGTTTTCCCTGATTCCTAGATAAGAGAAAAGCATTTATGCGAGTGCCTAAAGAATAAAGAGATCTACACCAGCAAAAATACATGTCAAAAGAACAACTCTAATTGCCTGCTGGACCAAAATGCATTTTCCAATGTAACAAACAGAAGAAAAAGGGTTTCCGTTGCCTAACGAAGTTTACTCAAGAATAAAAATTAAACCAAGGCAGTAGTTGCAGATTATGAAAATAAATATTCTCAATTGCAATAACAAATTCTGTTATTCAACTACCTATCCCAACTACCTATGATATGCTAATGTTGTTGTGACGTGCAAGAACTTCTTGCATCCAGTACACACAAGAGATAGACTCGGGCATGTGACAAATTGTACACAAGACAAAAAATGTAAGTTGCCACATCCTGTATGCTTAAATTTGCCAAAAAGTTTGTAAAAATTTCCCATTTCAATTCAGGATCTTGCCTTCGTGGATAAAGAACTATTTCTGAAACATAAAATGAACTGCAAAAATAAATCAAAGATTTAAGCTAGCCATTTTAATCACCTTTGATTGTGCAAGGGGTGCACTATAACTAGTCCCAATATCTGATCCAGAAATCTCATTTTGCTTCGAAGTTTCAAGCGGTTCCTCCATCAGAGCAATCACCTGCACCCCAAAACTTTAGCACAAGTATACATCTAAAGCAAAAATCTATACAATTAGTAACGAACCCCAGTAAAAACAATGTCCCAAAATATCTGTTTGAATATCTGTTTGGAAAATTCAAAAACTTAGAAACCAAAAATACAATTATATCCACTTTGAATTAGTCTAAGTAGGAGCCAAACCTCTTATTAAAGAAGAACTAGATACCTCAATCCTCATAGTATTACAAGACAAGAGACATCTTCAATTTAATGACTCTTTGTTAGGAACAGTAGAAACCAATCTATGTAGAGGACCAATACACTTCAATTGTTTTTCAAATTTTATGGTTTCATTAAAAGACATAAACATTCTAAATTCTCTTATTCTACAAATTTAAACTCATAATTATAAAATGATGCCAAAATTTTAACCTTTAACTGTAGTATATAGGTTATATTATAAAGCAACGTATTTAATAATAAATACAAAGGTTTTAATCCATAGCCCAAAAGGTGAAACTCTTTTAATACAAACAGACATAACTAGATCTCACACAGTAATCCCTAAAACCATACAATGGCATGAAGTACAGCTTCCAAATAGAAGGAGCCACTAATCCGATTATTATTCAAAATACGGAAATAAATCATGTAGCAGAATATAGAGATGGTTCTATAGAACTTGTTTTTCATTGAAGTCTTTTGCGTAGGGCAATTTTACTTGATGTTTTTTTTCTATCCTAGAAAGCATTAGGAATATCAGAACAAATAGTTTTTTCTATATCAGTTTTAATTTGGTCAATTTTTTGTTGAATTATTTTAGTGTTTAATTGCTAATTTATTTTTTCAAAAGAAATTTCTTCTTTTAGGTACGTAATTTGATTTTGCTTACATTTAATTAAAGAATTGATTTGGTTTGTATGAACCAATAGGGATTTTAGCAGATTTATGTTTCTGATTTTTGGTTTTTCTACAAAAGGAAAACTGATTTTAGTAGTTAATAGTTCAATAATGATTGCATGATGAGTAACCTTGTTTGGTTTTAATATTTATATGAATGGGGTTCCTAAGATGACATCTTGAGTTATATTTTTAACCATTAGGAAAGGTGTTTTAAATTTGATCCCTTGATTACAAATTTCTGCATTAGTTACTTTGTAGGTAATTTTGAGTTTTTCACCATTTGCCGTTTTTAATCCTTCTGTGGTTTTATCATAGTATTTTGTTGGTACTATTCCTTCTTTAATACAATTTTGATCAACACCTGTATCAAATAGCGCTATAATTTCTAATTGGAATTCATTGTTGATTAAAATCTTTATTTTTATTAAGTATCTTTGAATGGATACTTCGATGAGAATCATCATATATTCTTGTGTTTTTTGTTCCTCTGTGTCCGATTCTGAATTATATTATTCCATTTGTAATTTTGTATTTCTGAAAGACTCAATTTGGTGTTTTATTTGTTGTTTTTCTTTTTTTTTAGTTCAAAGATTTCATGTTTTATACTTTTTATTTCCAGGTTTAAATATTCTTTTGTTATTTTTCTTGGTTTTGTTTTTTCATACTTGTCAAAAATGATGGTTTTAATGTTATATATAGGTTCATTATTTGGTAAGATTGATCTTTTAGATTTTTCTTTTATCAAATCTTTTAATTTTTGAAGATATTCTCTCTTTAATACTGGGTCTTGTATTTTGTCAATGACTTCAATCATAAGCTCTTGATCTTTTGTTAAGACATGGACTAGGTTTTCAGTTTCTGAATCTCTTAGGGATTGAGAGGTTGTTCAGATTTCATCTATCTCGAAGTCTTTTAAAGAATTATTAGATGTATCAGTTCCACTTGTTGATTCTAATAAGATGTCGTTGATTTGCTGTTCAATTTCTTCTCCTAGTTGAAGTTGATTAATTTTCTTTTTGATTTTACAATATTTTGAAATATGTCCTATTTTACCACATCTGAAACATTTATTATTTTATCTATTTTGTTTGGTTCTTTTTGCTTTTTCTTTAATTTTCTATATTTCTTATATTTTGGAGTTTGATAGTATTCTTGTAAATTTTTCTTATGTCTTTTTTGTTTTATAGGTTTTGTAAAACAACAACGTTCTAATTGATCTTTAATGTCAAATTGTTGACAGAATGATCCTAATTCTTTAGCACATAGTTTTCTTTCTCTCTTTAATTGTTTCTGGAGTTTCAAGTCTTGGCAAATTTTGAGACCTTTTTTTTGGGTGAAACTTATAAGTTCTCCATATGTAAAGATTTTCATAAGGTATGATGTCTCTTATTTGGTTTCTAACTTTTTCGCCTAATAATGTGGGTAGTCCAACTAAAAATTTTTCTTTCTAGAATGGTTGATTGTTATTTGATCTTTGCATTACTCTTGTCATAAACATATCTTTATACCATTTAAAGTCTATCAACTTTTTGCATTTTAGATTTGATAATAATTTTGAATTTCTATCTCTTAAATGAGAAGGATCTCCTATAAAATGTTTAGATACTGAGAATATGAGAGTTGCTACTGCATCTTGTATTTCTCTTCCTTGGTTATCTAAAATATTGTTACCTTCATTATCCTTTTTGATTACTTTTAATATTTCTTGTTGTTGATTGGTTGTGAGATAATTATCCCATCATCCTTTTAATTGTCCGGTAAAGCCTGCTACTAAAAGATTTCCTATTGCGTGATTTGAGATTTGACCAGTTTGATTTTAAGTTTTATATACATTTGAGACCATTGTCATCTGTTGAAGTGTACTAAGAATACTGTAGTCAGATGTTCCATCTATATTCCATTCATAAATAGTATTGGCATTATATTTATTTTGAAATATAGGTTTTTCTTCAATGTTTATACTTGGTGCTGTAATTTTGGGATAATAAAGCTTTTGGGGTTCTTTCCAAACCATTTTATTGATCCAGTTGTCTGACACATTGGTATCAGACAGGAAATCAGTTTGATTATTTTCTGTTTTGATTGTATTGATTTGTTGGGTCAGAGTATCAGGGATTATACTTGAATTTTGGCTCTCTAGAGCATCTAATCTATCATGTATTTCTCTTAGCAATTGATTTTGTTGCTCTTGGTGATACCTTTTTGGTACTTTAAATGGAGTAAATATTGGTTTTAAAGATTTGGATTGTTCTATGTTTATTGATGGATTTTGATTTTTACTAGGCCAATTTTCTACAAGGGTTTCTATGTTTTCTAATTGTTTTGATATGGTATGCAAATTTAAGTTTGTATAATTATTTTGTTCAGCTATCATTTTTACATGTTTCGCTGAGACGGCTTTTCCATTCTCAAGTGCTCTCATCCTGAGTGGGGTTGCTCTAATTCCTATATTTTTGTGTGAATATTGGACTTTTGTTAAAAGAGGGTGTTGTGATTCTATTTCTCCTCTATTAGTTTGCCATTTGTTAATGTTTTTTATTATGCTAGTTGATTGAGAATCATAATAATTTTCAAACCATTCAAAGAATTCTATCAAGATTTTATATTTGTTCATAAAAGCATAATATTGTTGTAAAATTTCATATTTATCTTGATCATAGTTTTTGAAATAAGTTTCTTTTTTTTGTTTATTTTCTTTTGAATAAAAATGTTTCCTACACCATTGTTTGTCAATTTCGAACTCTTTTTCTAAGACAAATATTTCTGAATTTTGTTCATCATTTGTATTTAAATTTGGATTGTTCGTCATTGAAGAATATGTTGGAGACATGTTGGGAGAATTTGTTGGACTATTTTGTTGGCTTGTGTGAACAGGGTGTGGTATGCTTGAGGAATTATCTACTCCTTGTAAATTTGTCCTAATGTTGGAGGGTATTGAGGACACTGATGCTCTTGCTATTCTAAAGTCTGTTCTTGTGACTGATGAATTTTATAAAATATTTATGCTTCTTATAGAGTCTATTGATTGTTCTACATCAAAGGAATGTCTAGAAGGCA
Source organism: Theobroma grandiflorum (assembly GCA_036013995.1). NCBI lineage: Eukaryota > Viridiplantae > Streptophyta > Magnoliopsida > Malvales > Malvaceae > Theobroma > Theobroma grandiflorum. The sequence continues at coordinate 10,714,219 of CP142130.1, read as the reverse complement.
CTCTTGGAGGTCTATTAAAAACAAATTCTACAGAACCATCTCTATACTCTGCTACATGATTTATTTTCGTATTTTGAATAATAACAGGATTAGTGGCTCCTTCTATGTTCCATCTATTTTGAAGCTGTACTTCATGCCATTGTATGGTTTTAGGGATTACTGCGTGAGATCTAGTTATGTCTATTTGTATTAAAAGAGTTTCACCTTTTGGGCTATGGATTAAAGCCTTTGTGTTTATTACTGAATATATTGCTTTATAATATAACCTGTATAATATAGTTAACGGTTCAGATCCTGGCATCATTTTATAATTATGAGTTTGAATTTGTAGAATAAGAGAATTTGGAATATTTCTGTCTTTTAATGAAACCATAAAATTTGGAAAACAATTGAAGTGTATTGGTCCTCGATATGGACTAGTTTCTACTGTTCCTAACAGAGAGTCATTAAATTGAAGATGTCTCTTGTCTCGTAATACTATGAGGATTGAGGTATCTAGTCTTTCTTTAGTAAGAGGTTTAGCTCCTACTTGGACTAATCTATAGTGGATATAATTATATTTTTGGTTTCTAAGTTTTTGAATTGTTTCTTGATCTAAGAGTTGAACATTTTCATATTGATTTTGAATTGGTATTCATTTTTCTTTTGTTTTTATTAAGTATCCATAGAAAGAATTTAAGTGTAGAGCGTGAAATGTTGAAGATTTATAGATTTGGTTTTGAGGAACTCTTGGTATTTCCCAATTATGTATTTCTTGAATAATATTCTCATGATGAACATTTTCTTAATTGATACTTTGGGTTTGGTTAGAGTTTGAACTAGAACAAGAGGTAGATCTTAAAAATGGAAGCATCTTGTTTTAATCAATCTGTTTTCTTACATAAGAGGTTTCTACTGTTCTGGTGGTATTATATATATTCTACCGACATGGGGAAAATAATGTCCTAGAACGCCTATCAATGGCTTAACCGACAAATTTCCGAAAAACTCAACAAAATTTATATAATATCATCAAAAACAATTAAAGAGCCATCAACACCGGAAACCCCAGAAACAATTAAAACCAATATTTTTAGCTGGTTATACCAAGAAGATCAAGAAAAACAAAAGTTAGAAAACTTAGAAAACCAAAAATGTAAAACAGATATTCAAACAACTTGTTTTCTTTTTCTATTTCTACCATCTAAATAAGACATTATGTGAATCACTCCTTTAAGCTTCAAGAAGAAATATAAGAAATCAGCCAAATACCATTAGCTCCTGCTTTAAATTAATACTTGTTTTCATATTGAAAAACTAGTAAATAAAAATGCAGATGCCTTGAAAAGGAAAGAGATACGTGAAAGAATAAGTTGCTAGGCGCTTGATCAAGGCATCTAATTATAAGAATACGTTTCAAATCCCTCATAGGTTCTTCTAGAACTACCTAAACGGGTCAAAAATTGTGAGTTGTTCCTTCTCAGGGGAACTACTTATCCATTAACAATTCACTAGCGTAATTTTGATAATGATCAAGGGTGCACATATTAAAGATATGAAGACTCAACGTGGTGAGTCTCAACAGAATTGGCCAAAGAAATGAACAAGTGAACCAAAATAACTACAAAGAAATACATGAACTGTAAAAAATGGAAAACAATAATTGCAGGTATGTGCCCCCAAAAAGGAAGAAATCAAGAAGAAGAATGATAACTCTCAAATATAGAGTTATTTATACTTAATTTAGATAGTAATTTTAACTTAGTTCTTGTAATAATACATACAAATTAGTAGATTTTATTTAATTATTTTAAATTAGTTATTATAAGTGAGTTAATCTAATCTTAGTTAATTTTATATTTAATTTAGTGTTAATGTGGTTAAGATAAATTGTTACTAATTTATTTGTGCTTTTGTAGGTCTTTGATGAAAGAAGAATTTTAGTGGAAGAAGAAAAACAATTTCAAGGTGTAGACTTTCATTGCATATGTTTCAGTAGTTCGGCCATAATTATCTCTACAGAGCTTCAAATGAAGTGATTCTTGAATCTTTGGAAAGCTAAGAGAAAAATTTATAATTTTTATGTTTACCACTTCACCAAGTTCAACTTGGAAAGTGGTAAAAAATCTTATTGAAATTGATGCACTGTAACAGTCCTAGATCAATTACGATTTTTGTTAATTAGTTGGTTGAGGCCATGACTCACGTAATCTGATGAAGAAATCCTTATTGGAATTTACTTCTTTCTTCACCCAGCTTGTCTTAACTTCAAAACTCTATAAAAACAACTTTTCGGAGGACTTTTAGAAAAAAAAAAAAACTCCAGATTAACAATTGAAAGTTAAGCCACAAATTCATTGAAAGCTAAGAAGAATTTGAAGGTTTCAAGGGCATTTGAAGATCAAGAATACAATTCTTGAGTTTTTCTATGTTTTTTATTCTTTTACTCTCTTGGTTTTGTTTTTAATGTTTAAACTTTATTCAATGATGATGTGTGACTTTATGGTGAACTAAACTTTTTATCTAAATTTATGATTAAACTCAATATGTAGTTTGAATTATTTATTTCTCTTTTACTTATATTTAATAAATTTAAATTGTTTATTTTATTCTGTTCTTAATGCTTCAAGTTGCTTGATCATCAATTAGATTGAATAAAAAACTTAGGTTAAACCTTGACGAATGAGATTTAGATAGACTTTAAATAAAATAGCGTATGATTAAATACACTTAGTTGATTAGGTAATTTGATTTCCATATAGGGTAAACATACACCTATAAGCCTTACGTAACCTAAATTGGAGCACGAACTTAATGAATCTTTCTTCAATATAATTTGCATAGATATATAGTAAATTAATTAGAAAAACTATTTTTATAAAAAACTCGACAAAGACTTATAAATAATTTAGAACTCTATGTTAGCAACTTAATCCATTAAACTAAGTTAAGAGAGAGACAATAATCAGATAAAGTATTGAAGAATATCATTATCTTAGATTTGATAGTTAAATAAGTTTTATAAAACAAATTTATTATTTAATTTTAGTTTTAGTTTATTAGTTTAATTTTTCTTTTTAATAATTTTAAATTTAATTGTTCAAATAAAATTAAAGTGTTACAATTTTAATAGTTAATAGTAAGAATTAATTTAATTCTCTTTAAGATCGACACTTTACTCATTACTATATTATATTTGCGATACGTACACTTACGTGGGTAAAAAATTAAACAATAAAAAACAAAAAGTGTTAAATGAGAAACAGTCAACACTTATTATTAGCATTTCATGCTAATATATATAGGAAAAAATTGTTTTCGCTTTTTGTGGATTGGAAAATGTCCACACTTAGTAACATTTTCAGGTTTTCCCCAAGCAAACCCAATTAGCATCCAAAGCCCCAATGAAACAAGTCACCAAGCCAACTAAGAAATTTTGAAAAACGGAATAAATTTAATTAAAACACCATGAATTACAACAAGGTTATTTTACCATATTTCAATATCTAAGTAACAACCAATTTACCACTTTATTTTTGAAATTTGAACAAAACACAAAAATGATAGTAAATCTATCAAACCTCTCTCCAGTAGGGGCAGGGCAAATATCAATTAACCATCATTTTCTAAACTGTAACACCTAACCCTAAATTATTTGTAACAGGTTATTCACATGCATTGGACAGCATGTTGGTATATTGAATTGTCCCGGGAAACAAGTTAAATGACAATATTGCCCCAAGGGTATGGTTAAGTTAAATAAGTCTTGGATCAGTTTAAATAGAGAATGGAGAATGAATTTGAGAAAACTAAAACCCATGGATTTACTTAAAACAGTGATTTGGAGTTCGAGATTCAGTTTGGAGTTAATCGAGAAAATTAACCGATTAGGGACAAAACAATCATTTTTCAATTTCAGGACAAAATGGGGATTTTTAATAAAGATTTTGATTTTTAATGAACAAGAATAATTATATGAAATATAATATGATTTTTGGAGTATAAAATGAACTTTAGCAGTGAAAAAGTGTAATTCTTGGTGTTTTTAAGACAAAAGGGTAAAATAGTAATTTTACCACTAAAGGTCAAAACGAGAATTTTTAAAAAAGATTTTGGCCCTATTTGAATTAGATTGATTATTTAGACTATTTAAAATATAATTTGAGGTTGAGAGTGGAAAGGAAATGCAATTCTGGTATAATTTGGAATATAGGGGCAAAAGGGTAATTTGGCCATCAAATGGCCAAATTTAATTTTTCAAGAGAATTCAGATCAAATTTGATAAATTGGAGTGTGGTATGAGTTTGAGGAGTGAAAAATATACTTTGTGGCAATTTTTCAATATTTGGGGCAAAAATGTAATTTTATACTTTTTCGGGGGCAAAAGTGTAATTTTGTAAAATTACACTATAAAAATTTTTGGGAATTGTCTAGAAACTTCATGAAATCAAAGGATAAGTGCTGGAATAGTGTGGTGGAGAAAAAAAATTCAAAAAGAAAATAAATAATAATAAAATAATGAAAAAATAAATAAACATGTGAATAATTTGAATATTTAATTATTTAAGTGACAAAAAGCTACAAAAATCAGCCAAACACCTTGGGAGGTTCGGCCTCAACCAACAGCAAGAAGAAAAAGAAGAAAACCTAAAACCCTAGCAAAAAATAAAAGAGAAAACAAGGGAACTCAAGTAATCAAACTTAAAAAAAGGTAAAAATTTTTTATTTTCCTTAAGATTTCTACTACCCAAGCTTTATTTTCCCATTTGATGCATGAATCACTTATGGGTATGGATCACTCATGCTGGCTGAATATTCAAGCGAGAGATTTGAACAATTTTTAGGTTGATTTTAGGTTGATTTAATGTTATTTAGTTAGGGTATAATCAAATATATCAAAACCTAGCTAGAAAAATGATTTTCTCCCATTTAAACCCATTCTGTCAAATTTTTCAGGAAAATATTGGCTGCTTAATTTGATGCAAATTGGTGGTATTTAAGTGTAAATTGATGAATTATGAGCCTAGAAAAATTATGGGAAATTTTGGTGCAAAAACTGAAATTTTTGCCTAAAGTGCAAACTGGTGCACTGGGTGTTACGGATTGCAAATTGGCATCATATTCACAGTCACTAAGGTCAATTAAGTGTAATTAGAATATAGAAATTGAAAGAAATCAATTCGGAATTAAATTGGAGACTGTAGCCAATTTAATCGCGTGTAGGCGAATTAGACCGGATACCATGTTTAGATGGTTATTCGGACAGCTCTCATTGCATTTCATGCATTCATATAGAAATTATAGAGCCTGAAATCAATTATAATTAATTGATTTGATTTGTTGAAATTTGCGCTACGCGTAACGCGTAGGTGGTGAACCGTCTGATAAAAGTAAGGAAATAGCTACGGAACAGTGAGACTAGGGGTATTCGGGACTCTTGAAACCAGTGAGTGAATAATTTACCGTTTTCAATATCTGAAGTAATTTTATCTGATTATGTGCTATTAAAATAAATTGAATTTCATAAATGATTTTTAAATCGAAAAATCGATTTATTTACACAGAGTATATAGAGACCGGCATAAATTTGTGTTCATATATTAAAATTGAAATTATGGCTTATGATCTTGGTGAGCATGCTTGGTTGGTTTACTATGTTAAAATTTGCATGAATTGCTATTTGTCGTGTGGGCTGGCTAGTATAAAAACTGCCTTGTTATGCTGTAAAATTTTTAATGAAATGGTGGGTTGATTAGTCACTACAGTAGCGAGTTTTCATGGACTACCTTTAGGAGGGGCACAGTAAACTCAGGATTTATATCACCTCGGTGGTAGAGGCGAGCAAGGTAACTCCTGAGGTGACACTTAGAATTCACTCTATGTCTGACCCCACATGAGAGTGAATTCGGTCAACGCCAAGGAACGGTTGTATTTCTAAATGAAATATGTTTATAACAGCCTTGGCGGACTCGGATTGGGGTGCCTCGAGCCAAGGCATCACTGAGTTAAGGATTTTGGCAAAAGCCTAGTTTTAAAGGAAATCATAAGCCAAATGATTTCTATGATTTTGTTGATTTTGATTGGAATTGATGAAAATAAAATATGCTATCTGAATAAAAATTTAGTTCTGTGTTAAGAACTGTGTTGCTGTGTAAGGTTTTCTCTTGTCTCCATCTACTCGACTTTAGATGTCATAGATGGTAATTATCTAACTCACTGGGTTGTAAAACTCACCCCCTCAATTTCTCCATTTCAAGCTCATAGACAGTTGTAGATAGAAGATTTTGTTGAGGAGAAGGTTTAAAGTGATAACCTTTAGTGCACGGTTCATCTATTGTACTGTATTTCTCTATTACGGGCCCACTTAGCATTGTAAATTAAATCTTATACTTCAATTAACTGTGTTACAGTATGTAATAATATATTTTGCTTTTACGTTGTAAAAATTTATTTTCGGATATCTATATAAAAATTGTTTTATAAGAAAATATCTTATTTTATGAAATATTATTATTTTATTCCATTAAATGTAATTTTACTCAAATTTCATGTTTTGATATCTGATTTCAATTCTGACTGCAAATTATGAGATCTTGATGCATGAGTAACATTTTTTTCAAATTTTGAAATTTTTAACGAAAAATGACCGCAATGCCCCTGTGTAGTAAATTTCATCTTTTTCTCTGTTTTGGTTCGAAATTTGACGAAATGTTTTACAGTATGAAATTATTAAATAGAAACTCACAGGGGGGTTGGAAAGACTGGTACGAGAGCCTTGCGAGGTCTCAATATGGTACTTGGGGAATGAATGCATATCGGGATATCGCGGCAGTTGTCACAGACTCGAGGGTGGTTCCGGGACGTGACAATTCAGTTGGTATCAGAGCTTTAGGTTATTAAAGCTTTTGATTTTAAAGCTTGTGGTTTTGAAAGTTGTTTTAAAGGAATTTACAATGTTAGTGTGGCCCCGGTTGAGATAAGTCAGTTGCATGTAGTTGCATATAGAATCTTAAGTCACTTAGACTTGTTCTGTTCTTTCTTATAGATCACTATGTCTAGTGAGGGACCGTTGGAATCCACAGCTAGGAGTCGGTGGCATTCGGAGCCAAGTATTCCAAGAAGTGATTCGCTTAGGACTCCACCGGATTGGGGAAGGTGGCTCAACAAAAAGAAAAACCCTGATACTAGCGAGACCACTGAAAGTGAGGATAGCAATGACCTCGAAATAAGAATAAGAAATTCTTTATTGAAAGAATTCGGGGAAAATGTTACAGAAAGTAGGGAAAGTATACAAGGACAACACGAATGGAATAAGGAGAAAGTGACTGTGACAAATTATCCCCCTAGGAAAGTGCTTGCGATTCGAGATTATCTTCCCGGTTGTGGATGGCGTGTCGCGCCTGTAAGTGATGAAGAATATAAGAGAATTCAAGAAGAGACTTTCGCGGCTAGGAGACCTCCCCCATTAGTAGTTAGATCATTTCCTTTTGGTAGTGGACCAAGAATAAGGGGTCGACAAGGAAGAGGTAAACCCAGAATGTCCGTGATTGAGCCTTTTTCCCAAAAGCCATTAGTGATATGAGATTTTCCTTCTGAGTGTGGAAGAAATACTGCACCATTGAGTGATGAGGAGTATGACAGGATCCGACAAGCTCGGATGGATAAACAAAAAGGGAAATCCTAGTGGGTGGAGGAAGATACAGATGAGGACGACTCTAGTGATACCTAAGGTATTAGCTAGGTTTCTCAAAACTTCAAATTTTGGTAGATGTAATATAAGCAAAAATAACCATAGATAAACGTATAAAGGAACTGAGTGTTGACTTCTGCATTGTATAATATGAATGTAATATAAGAGGAAGAATAAGTTTTTTGTATAAAAGACTTCAAAGGTTGACTTTTGACCTTGTACAATATAAATGTAATACAAGGTGAAGTCTGAGTAACTAAATGTGTATATATGGGAGTCTTTTGGGTATACTAGAGATAGAAAGATAATATGAAATTTCGAGAATCAATAATTATCTCAAAGGTGATACTTATGATGGATGATAATTTGATATGAGTGCGATAAATGGGAGATAAGTTAAGTATGTATTTAAATACTTTGATGGACAAGTGCACGCCTTTAGAGAAATAGTATATTTAGAATATAAATAAGCTATTTATCGATTAAATGAAGAGATTTTGGAGTCAAACATTGGAGTAATGGAGTCAACATAGAATCTTGTTTATAGTCAGTGACTGCAGCATTGATTATACACAGAGAATTGTGTAGACTCCCAATTTAAAATTTTAAGCCATAATCGTCGATGAAGGAATTTTAGAAGGACAAAATTGTCCTGTGATTTCTTTGTATTAGAAGCGAATAAATTATCTGAGTTATATGATATGAAGGATAATTAAATGAGAATAATAAAAATAGTAGTGGGGTGCGATCATATCAGTATTAAGGCACCGGATCCCATAAGCACTCCGAAGTTAAGCATACTTGAGCAAGAGTAATACTAGGATGGGTGACCTCCTGAGAAGTATGTTTTAAGATAAAATAAAGAGTGTGAGGATTTGAAGATATTTATTGATCAAAGTACAAATGGTAGAGTATTTGATAAGAGTAAACATGGACTGAATTATGATTCAAGTATTTAGAGATTGAGGGTGATATGAATTAATTACAGAATATTATCGTTGTAAAGGAAACGAAAAATGTTGTGAGGATTGCAGAAATCTCTTGAAAAAGGGTGAATTTGATGTATTAAAATAGATAACATGGATAAGATGAAATTGAAGTACTGATCCTGAAATTGAGATGGAAGATCAATTGTATTAATTGAGGTGTAAATTTAAAAAGGAGTCATGTTACAACAATAGTTGTGATAATAGCTTAAAGGCAAAAGATTTATCCTGATTAAGTAGATTCCAAAAGTGACAAAACGATAACAGTGAATCGTTCAATACCATTATGTTAAGAATCTCTTGTGGCTGAATGGCACAAGTAAAAGTTTGAGTGATATGAAAGTTAATTATATGAGATAAAGGATATTCATTAGCTTAATACGGAGTTTTTTTGATTGGAGTTTTAAATGTATCAGAAAAGTGTTTAAAAAGAAATGAAGAGTAAATCAAAAGATTCCTACATTGATCCACATGTATAGACATGTGAATGGAAAGAAAATTTTAAAAGTTACCAAAAGAGTCACATTGAAGTATATTATTCTGAAGAGTAGTAAGATCAATGATGAATTGATTGAAGTCTGATTTTAAGAGAATAAAGGGGATAGAAAAAGTTAAGGCTTGTAAATGGCTAAATAAAATTAAAGGAAGAGTTGGATAAATGATGAAATAGTGACGAGAAATATCAATGCTGAGTGATAAACTTGTGAATGAAAGGTTACAATGGTGGCATAATAAAAGAGATAATGTGAAGTATTGTTATGAAGAATTATAAATTTTGTTGTAATCCGGTTAAATGAAAAAAGAGTTAATAATAAAACAAGATCGGGTATATGGTATACTGGAAATCCTTGAAGGTAAAGTGAAATATGAATAGTGGAGTATGTATTTGAATATTTTGGTAAGCACACATATGTCATTATAGAGAGAATATGTTTGGAGTATGGAGAAATAAACAAAAGGGTTAAGTATTCCCAAGGATGTTTAAATTCTTTAAGAGAAAATTTCAAAACATATGTGACGAGTATAATAAGTGTGGTCCTGAAATTGGCTAACGAGCCAAATGGGTAAATCATAAATTGGGTAATCACAAGTTGTGAGACATAAGACCTAGATAGATATTCCTAAAGAGAAAATAATTAAGAGCAAAGTATGATATGTTTATGAGAAATAGTGAAATAAGAGGTAATGAAAGAGAACCTCGATAATGAAAATCTTTTAAATAGTTATGGAGATAGTGATATGAAATTATTTGAAACATATAAGGTTTAAATTGGTATAAATCTTGAATGACGAATCAATAGTGAAACTAATGATATTGCATGAGATACAATGAATTGTGTCAAAGTGAAAATTTAAAGTATCACTGGAACTAGAAACTGTAGGTGCATAGCAAGCACCAGCAGAATAAAATGATATGATGATGCAACATTATATATATGCAACATAAAGAAATTTAAACACACACTTGGAAGTACCAAGAAAGAGTATAAGTACATGTAATTAATGCGGAATCGTATATAGATATGATCAGAAGCGGAAAGGATTACATAAGGAATATATTGAATTGAGATGCAAATTAGATATGAGAAGATTGACACAATTGTGGATGCAAGACATCTTTAGAAATTGTTTAGAATATATAGACTTGAGAAGCTATTTATGGACCCAAAAAACATTCTATTTTTATAAATCGGACTAGTCGAGAGTATGTCAGATATCACATCGGTTAAGTGTGACCCTTGTGCACACGTGAGCTCTAGCTAGAACCATTGTCGGGTGGCCGACAGGCTGTTAGACATGGCTGGGGCCATGGTCTGTGATATACATGGCAAGGTCACAGATGATTTACACGATTGCGACTGCTTGATATCTTTGATGTCGGCCATCATCATTGAGATTGCCATGGCATATTATATGGGAATCCAGTGGAGGCGATACTCCGGATGTTGTTACGTAGAAATGGGTCCACGTGTTGATGTTATGTTTCCCTACTCGAGAGCATTGTGAGTTTTTCGACGTGTATTTTTATGCATGGAAATGATTATATGACCAGTTAAACTAAAGGATGAACTCTAAAAGTCCGAAGTTTGAAATTGATGTGCGATGAGTTGTGTGGGTAGCACAATAATGAGAATTTTCATCGGAAGTTAAAATTATATGGGTTTAAGGAATTTTTGAGAAAAATTGTTAAGAAAATGAAATCTATAGTATGAATCCATGTGGGATGAATTTAGATGTTGACATTAAGAGGATTAAGGAGAAATCTAAGTTGTATGAATGTAAAGTCAATATGGGGTATGTGGGGATCATAGAGACTATTAATTTCCCCTATATAAAGGATGTGTATGGAAGGAATGTGATATGCTACGAATGTTATAAGATACATAATCATGTTTAAGGATGAGAATGAATGAATGGATGTCAAAAGGATGTTGAGGAATGATCAAGTGATGATGGTGATTGGGATATATATATATATATATATATATATACATAAGTATGAGAAATGATTGAAATTGATACAAATGGAATAAAATTTTGGTTCAAATTTAATAAGAAGAATAGAGACACTGAGCATGTCTCAAGGCAAGAAATCATTATTGAGGAAATTATTGATGATCAAAATTTAAAAGTTCAAGATAAATATAAGTGGAATATGGAAATTGAAGTAACGAATCAGAGTTTCCTTATAAAGGAGATAACATGTGAGATTAACTATGAAATAAAAATCCCAAAACCTTCATTCTTGTGGAATACGATGAATGAAATTGAGGTCAAAATTTTATTTTAAGGGGGGTAGTGTTGTAACACCTAATCCTAAATTATCTGTAACAGGTTATTCACATGCATTGGACAGCATGTTGGTATATTGAATTGCCTCGGGAAACAAGTTAAATGACAATATTGCCCCTAAGGGTATGGCTAAGTTAAATAAGTCTTGGATCAGTTTAAACAGAGAATGGAGAATGAATTTGAGAAAATTAAAACTCATGGATATACTTAAAACAGTGATTTTTAGTTTGAGGTTCAGTTTGGAGTTAATCGGGAAAATTGACCGATTAGGGACAAAATAGTCATTTTTAAATTTTAGGACAAAATGGGGATTTTTAATAAAGATTTTGATTTTTAATGACCAAGAATAATTATATGAAATATGATTTTTGGAGCATAAAATGAAGTTTAGCAATGAAAAAGTGTAATTCTCGGTGTTTTTTGGACACAAGTGCAAAATAATAATTTTATCACTAAAGGTCAAAACGAGAATTTTTAAAGAAGATTTTGGCCCCATTTGAATTAGATTGATTATTTAGACTAGTTAAAATATAATTTGAGGTTGAGAAGTGGAAAGGAAATGCAATTCCGGTATAATTTGGAGTATAGGTGCAAAAGGGTAATTTAGCCACCGGAGGGCCAAATTTAATTTTTCGAGAGAATTTAGATCAAATTTGATAAATTGGATTGTGGTATGAGTTTGAGGAGTGAAAAATATGCCTTGTGGTAATTTTTCAATCTTTGGGGCAAAAATATAATTTTGTACTTTTTCAGGGGTAAAAGTGTAATTTTGTAAAATTACACTATAAAAATTTTTGAGAATTGTCTAGAAACTTCATGAAATCAAAGGATAAGTGCTGGAATAGTGTGATGGAAAAAAGAAATTCAAAAAGAAAATAAATAATAATAAAATAATGAAAAAGTAAATAAACATGTGAATAATTTGAATATTTAATTATTTAAGTGATAAAAAGCTACAAAAATTAGCCAAACACCTTGGGAGGTTCGGCCTCAACCAGCAGCAAGAAGAAAAAGAAGAAAACCTAAAACCCTAGCAAAAAATCAAAGAGAAAACAAGGGAAATCAAGTAATCAAGCTTGAAAAAAGGTAAAAATTTTTTCTTTTCCCTAAGATTTCTACTACCCAAACTTTATTTTCCCATTTGATGCATGAATCACTTATGGGTATGGATCACTCATGCTGGATGAATATTCAAGGGGGAGATTTGAATAATTTTTAGGTTGATTTTAGGTTGATTTAATGTTATTTAGTTAGGGTATAATCAAATATATCAAAACCTAGCTAGAAAAATGATTTTCTCCCATTTAAACCCATTATGCCGAATTTTTCAAGAGAATATTGGCTGCTTAATTTGATGCAAATTGGTGGTATTTAAGTGTAAATTGATGAATTATGAGCCTAGAAAAATTACGGGAAATTTTGGTGCAAAAACTAAAATTTTTGCCTAAAGTGCAAACTAGTGCACTAGGTGTTACGGACTGCAAATTGGAATCATATTCGTAGTCACTAAGGTCAATTAAGTGTAATTAAAATATAGAAATTGAAAGAAATCAATTCAGAATTAAATTGGAGACTGTAGCCAATTTAATCGCGTGTAGGCGAATTAAACTGGATACCGTGTTTAAACAGTTATTCGGACAGCTCACATTACATTTCGTGCATTCATATAGAAATTATAGAGCCTAAAATCAATTATAATTAATTGATTTGATTTGTTGAAATTTGTGCTACGTGTAACACGTAGGTGGTGAACCGTCCGATAAAAGCAAGAAAATAACTACGGACAAACGAGACTAGGGGTATTCGGGACTCTTGAAACCAGTGAGTGGATAATTTACCGTTTTCAATATTTGAAGTAATTTTATCTGATTATGTGCTATTAAAATAAATTGAATATCATAAATAATTTTTAAATCGAAAAGTTGATTTATTTACACAGAGTATATGGAGACCGGCATAAATTTGTGTTCATATATTAAAATTGAAATTATGGCTTATGATCTTGGTGAGCATGCTTGGCTGGTTTACTATGTTAAAATTTACATGAATTGCTGTTTGTCATGTAGGCTAGCTAGTATAAAAACTGCCTTGTTATGCTGTAAAATTTTTAATGAAATGGTGGGTTGATTAGTCGCTGCAGTGGCAAGTTTCCATGGACTGCCTTTAGGAGGGGCACGATAAACTCAGGATTTATATCACCTCAGTGGTAGAGGCGAGCAGGGTAACTCTTGAGGTGACACTTAGAATTCACTCTATGTCTGACCCCACATGAGAGTGAATTCGGTCAACGCCAAGAAACGGTTGTATTTCTGAATGAAATATGTTTATAACAGCCTTGGCGGACTCAGATTGGAGTGCCTCGGGCTAAGGCATCACCGAGTAAAGGATTTTGGCATAAGCCTAGTTTTAAAGGAAATCATAAGCCAAATGATTTCTATGATTCTATTGATTTTGATTGGAATTGATGAAAATAAAATATGCTATCTGAATAAAAATTTAGTTCTGTGTTAAGAATTGTGTTGCTGTGTAAGGTCTTCTCTTGTCTCCATCTATTCGACTTTAGATGTCGTAAATGGTAATTATCTAACTCACTGGGTTGTAAAACTCACCCCTTCAATTTTCCCATTTCAGGCTCATAGACAGTTGTAGATAGAGGATTTTGTTGAGGAGAAGGTTTAAAGTGATAACCTTCAGTGCACAGGTTCATCTCTTGTACTGTATTTCTCTATTACGGGCCCACTTAGTATTGTAAATTAAATCTTATACTTCAATTAACTGTTTTACAGTATGTAATAATATATTTTTCTTTTACCTTGTGAAAATTTATTTTCGGATATCTATATAAAAATTGTTTTATAAGAAAATATCTTATTTTATGAAATATTATTATTGTATTCCATTAAATGTAATTTTACTCAAATTTCATGTTTTAGATATCCGATTTCAATTTCGACTGCAAATTATGAGATCTTGACTCATGAGTAACATTTTTTTTTCAAATTTCAAAATTTTTGATGAAAAATGACCGAAACGCCCCTTTGTAGTAAATTTAATCTTTTTCCCTGTTTTGGTCCGAAATTGGACGAAATGTTTTACAGTATGAAATTATTAAATAGAAACTCACAGGGGGGTTGGAAAGACTAGTACGAGAGCCTTGCGAGGTCTTGATATGGTACTCGGGGAATGAGTGCATATCAGGATATCGCAGCGGTTGTCACAGACTAAAGGGTGGTTCCGGGACGTGACATAAATTTTCCAAACCTAATGGCTGAGTAAAACACACATTTATAACAGTAAATAAAAAGCATATGCTAATTGTTGGTCTGTAATCGAAGTTGTTGGACTGAAGTGTAACTATAAGTTTGGAACTAAAGCTTTTTTTTTTTTTAGAAGAATTAAGAGTTAAAAAAGGTTATGCAGTAATAAAACCACAAATTTGGTTCAATTTAAAAATTATAAAAATTATAATAAAACCAAGCATTATATAAAAACGTAACTCCCCAAGTACAGACACATTCAACCGTTGAAATTGCAAGGTACATACACAAAAATAAATAAAATTTGGTTCAGTTTTCCTCTATATTTCTTGGTAACCAAACAGGAAAAAAAATAAAAAGAGAAAGGAAGCAGAATAAAAGAAAAACCTTTAGCTCCAAAGCTGTAATATCGGAACCGCAGAGGAAGTGAAGAGTTTGGAGAAAAGCTTCAGTTAGCAGAGTACAGCAAAGGAAGCTTTAGGCGACAAAGGAAGCCTTAGTCGTCGTTCAACATGAAAAGAGGGGTAAAGGTTAAGGGGCTTCCAATAAATTTCAAAAAGGAAGGTGAATGGCTAAAACTTTGGTAAAGTGAGAGGTTGGGGATTTCAAGTTTAATTTTATTACAAGAATTATGCAACTAAATATTTAGACAATGTTGAAACTGTGGTTGAGTAGTTAAAGGCTTTGTTAATTTTTCATTTCTTATATTAACATAACTTAAAGATTTTATATTTATTAATAATAATAAACTTTTAATATATTCATATTAAATTTTATTTTGTGAAGTATAAACATTTTAAAAATAATATCTTTAAATAATCATAATATAGTAGATATTAATGTATAATATGATATATTCAATATTACTAAATTGTAAACAAAACGTATATTACTTTATTGATATATACAAAAATTATATGTTATATATTACAAAGTTTGTTTCAATAATAATTAATTATAAATAATATGTTATAAAAATTAAGATGATAATTAATAAAGTTAATTATTAACTATAATCATATAATTTAAAGTTTATTATAAATTATAGTAATGTTTATGTATAAATCAAATATATGTATATTATAAGTTTATTATGAAACATTACTATCTATAAGTGTAACAATTATAACATATTAATATGTAAAATATTTACTATCATATATTAATATTAACATATAAATTACATCATTTAAAATATATAACATGTAATTTCATATTAATATAGGTTTATAAATATATGATTATGATTTATATATGTACTTATATTATATTTTATTAATTAGTTATATATCAATAAGTATAAGTAATATGTTAATTTTATATAGTATATATTTATATGTATTGCTAATTTTGTCACTAAACAAGGAATCCTAATATTATAACAGTTTCCTATTACACGATTTTGCCACTAATTTTGGTGCCAAGATAAAATTTTCATGCTCAAATTAATTGTAACAGATTTAGTGACAGATGTCACGACCCGAAACTTCCATCGAGCCTATGACAACCGTCGCGATATCCCGATAAACACTCAATCCTCGAGTACTCTATCGAGACATTGCAAGGCATCTTGTACCAGTTTTTCATCTTTCCCGTGGTTAATAATTTCCAAGAAATATTTTTCAGAGAATAAAATTTATATTTTAGATTAAAACAGTCGAAATACGTAATTAACCACGCATGGACATTTTCATCTTTTGTTTTGTTCAAAAATTTTGATATTTGTAAAAACGTAGTATACATGTAGAGTGTGCAAAATTCGCAATCAAAAAGAATTTTTGATGTCTAAAACCCTTATAAAAATAAAATTTCAGATAATAAGATAAAATAATAATATTTAATAAAATATTACATTTTATTGTAGAATAATATCTTTAGAAATATCGAAATTCAATTTTTTGAACGTAAAGGTAGAATAAATTTATACATACTAACATGTGAATAACAAAAATTTATAAATCAATTTACAATGACACGTGGGCCCTACTATGTACAACTATGTACCTTTGTATGCTAAAGATGCGGCTTTAATCAAGCCACTATATGCACTCCGAGTGCTTACCAGTGATCTCGAGCCTGAAATGGGAGAGAGAGGGTGGTAAGTTTTGCAACCCAATGAGTTAGATAATTACCATCTACGACATCTAAAGTCGAGTAGATGGAGACAAGTGTAAATATTGAGTAATAACATATTTCATAGCACATACTTGAATTCTATTCAAGCAATTTATTTCAATTTCATGAATTATCATCAAAATTATCAAAATCATTAAGGCTTATGGTTTTTCTTAAAACTAGGCTTATGCCAAAATCTTTCCTCGATGATACCTTAGCCCAAAGCACCCTAACCGAGTCCGCCAATGCTATTATAAACATATTTCATTTAGAAATACAGCTGTTCCTTGGCGTTGACCGAATTCACTCTCATGTGGGGTCAGACATAAAGTGAATTCTAATCATCACCTCAAAAGTTACCCTGTTCGCCTCTACGACCGAGGTGACAAATAGCTAGGTTTACCGTGCCCTTCCTAAAGGCAGTCCACAGCAACCCACTACTGTAGTGTATAAATATCCAACCCACTAATTTCATATATAAAATTTCTCGTGTAACATAGCATGGCAATTTTCATTTCAATTCGGTATATCAAAACCACCAATAATTCGTATATATTTTTCATAGAAACATTAAAATCATGCCATCATGCTACTATAATATCATAAGCCTCAAGTTCAATTTATTGCATAAATAGCACAATTCAATAATTAGGTCTCCATATACTCAATTGCATAAAATCGACATTTAATTTCAAAAACAGTATTTTATCGAAATACATTTTCTTTGAAAATCGTAATATTTTATACTTTCAAATTCATCATGCTTTAAAAAGCATAAATTCGTAATAAATCCACTCTAGATATTACAGACGATAATTTATCCACTCACCTCGTCAGGAGTGCACGATACTCCTGTTTTCAATTTCCACTACACCGTTTTTTTCCCGCGTCTGGGAGCCCACCACCTATACACGATTCACGACACAAAATCCCTTTATTTGTGTCCAACCATTATAACTTATTTTAGGCTTTACATGCTTGGAAATTGAGTAAAAATGGTTCGGACAGTCGTTAAATTACGGTGTCCGATTGACTCGCCTACATGCGTCTAAATTGCTAAAATCCTTAATTAAATTCTGATTTGACTCATTTCAGTTTCTAATAGTTCAATTATATCCATAATACTCAATTACAGTGAGTATGGGTCAATGTATCAGTCCTAGACTAGAAATTACGATTTTACCCCTAGTGGGCAAAATTTCTAATTTTTACTCTAAAAATTCCCATAATTTTTCTATATCCATAATTCACCATAATTCCTCAAAATACTCCAAATAAAAATCAAAATCAGCAACAATTTTCTCTCCATAATACTCTACATAAATGAGAAATTCAAGAATAAAATCAATTCTTTCTTAATTTTTCATTCTACACAATACTATCCTACCTAAAAACACTAAATTAACCTAAAATTCAACCAAATTCAAGCTCAATATCACTCTATGAAATTCGGCCAAATGGGTTTGCCATATCCACATGAAAATTTTGCATGGAAAATGGGAAACAAAGCATGGGTATTGTGGACTTTAAGGAAATATCAAGAAATTTACCTTTAACTTGAAGAAATCTTGAATTTTCACTCTTTTCCCCTTGAATTTCCCTTAGGTTTTGTGTTTTTCTTTCTTTCTTCTCTTCCCCTCCTCTTGTTCTGGTTCTAGCCGACCCTCACAAGGGTTATTGGCTGAAAATTTGGCCTTTTTAAAGGCAAAATAAAATAATATTATTTTATTCATTTTTTTGAATATTTTATTAGTTTAATTTTTTCTAGCCATTCATTTGATTTCCATTCTCCACCATATATTTTTCTCACTTATCCACAGCTTAGATAAAATTTCTAGACTTATCCAAGGTCTTGGTGGAACAAATTTTTAAAATTTACACTTTGACCCCCGTAAAAGTCAAAAATTACATTTTTACCTCAAAAATTGAAAAATTGCCAAAAGGCATAGTTTTCACTCCTCAAACTCATACCACACTCCAATTTATAATATTTGATCTAAATTCTCTCAAGGAATTAAATTTGGTCTGCAGGTGGTAAAATTACCGTTTTGCCCCTATACTCCAAAAAATACCAAAATTTCATTATTTTCACTTCTCAACCTCAAATTACACTTAAATTGATCACTCTTTATCAAATGGGGCCAAAATATTTTTTAAAAATTCTCATTTTATCCTCTAGTGGTAAAATTACCATTTTGCCATTGTGCTCCAAAACTACCGAGAAATTAAATTTATCGCTGCCAAACTTTATTTTATGCTCCAATAATCATATTATATTTCAAATGATTAATCTTGGTCGAATGTGACAAAAATCTTTTATAGAAATCTCTATTTTGTCTTTAAATAGCAAAATGACCGTTTTGTCCATAATCGGTCAATTTTCTCAATTGACTCCAAACTGGACCTCGAACTCCAAATCATTATTTTGAGTAATGCCTGGACTGTGAAATCCTCAATTTCACTCTTAAAATCCTTGTTTGAACTTGTTCGAGGTTTAATCGACTCAATGGTATTACTAGGGGCAATATAGTCATTTAACTAGTTTTTCGAGACAATTCAATAGGCAAACATGCTATCCAATGCATGTGAATGACATGTCACAAACAATTTAGGGTCAGGTGTTACAACAGATTTAAAATGACATCACAATTCTATCTCAAATCCATCACTAAATCTATCATAAAATCTCAAAAAGAAATTATCACTAGTTTTGTTATAAAATCATCACAATTCTATAACTGTAAGTCATTTTTTGTGACAAAAAATTTTTCTATCATAGTTGCCAGGATTTCTGATAGTGACATTACTAAGTTGTAATAAACTAAAGTATTTTAAGTATATTATTTAATTAAGTTTTCTATCAACTTTTCTTAATTTATATTAACTAATATTAGTATACATCAAGTATTATTATTTTAATATACCTTATATGGTTATATATTTGTATAGTACTCATGATTTCAAATATTAAAATTATAATGTGTAACTAATCGTAAAGGATAACATACTCAAACTAATACTAGAATTATCTGATATGAATATAATCAATATAAAACATAATTGTATGTGTATTAATGAAACAAATTATATGTTATAATGTTATATATATATATTGTTTGTATAACTAATAATATGTTATAAAAATTAAGGTAATAATTACTAATAAAGTTATTAAATATAATTATATAAATAAAATTTATTATAAACTAACAGATAAAACATAGGTGTAGTTATTATAATATATTAATATATATATATATATGTAGGATATTTAATATCTCATATATATATATATGTATATTAACTCATACAGTTATATCATTTAAAATAGATAATAGTTACTTTCATATTAATACAAATTTATATATAATTAGATATATATAATTTGTATACATATAATAAACAAAAATATTTTAAATATATTATACTGATTAGAAGTTTACTATATATATATATATATATCGGTCTTCTTACAGTTTATATTAACTAATATTAGTATGTACCTAAACTATTATTAGTTTTTGTTTAATATATTCTTAGATTTTATCATCCACTTTTATAAAATTAAAAAAGTTATTATATTAATTTATAAACATTTAATTTTATTACATTAATGAAGTTGGAACAATTAATTTATAATTTATGATTTAATAAAGTTTTCAAAATGTTTAAAAAAATAATAACCAAAGGAAAACATATTTAAATTTTTAATATTATAAAACTCAGTATGTATATATTTAATTTTATTAATATATTTCCTATAAAGGATTAATAAAATTTTAGAAAATCTTAATATATTTTAAATAAAAAATTTTAAAAATAGTAATACCAATAGAATTTTCCAACGGAATATTGTGTTGAAAACTTTTCATTGGTAATGTCTATTTCCAACGAAATATTCCATTGAAAAACTTAGCAAGTTTTAAATTTTTTTGGCACTTTAAACTATCCGATGGATTTCCAATGGAAATCCATTGGAAAGTTAGGTGGGATTAAAATTTTTTTTGCACAAAAAGAATTGTTTATGGATTTCCAACAGAATTTGTCCATTAGAATTATTCTATTGGAAATCCATCGAAAAAAATTAAAAGAAAATTTCACCAATATTCCATTAGAAATCCATTGAAATTTTCCAACGAAATTTTTTTCCATCAAAAAAGACTTATTTTCTTGTAGTGGCAAGGCATTGTCATTTGCAAGAAAATTAAAGGGTTTTAAGGTATCTTATGGTAGCACTAAGGCGGGATTTCTGTTACAACCCAATTTCGCGGGCCATGACCGGTGCATAAGCCTAATGAGCGTAGCTCATCAAGCCCAAGCAAACCTATCCATTTACCTTGCTTAACAGATTTATCAAATCATGCATACACACACACCTTTCCCCGGGTGTGAACATAGCCAAATTGCAATGGCATTATCGATAATAATATACATGTACTATACCAGCCATGTATTTGGCAATTTACATTACATACACATATTTACATTGTTTGAGTGTATTTACAATACAAAAGGACCCATGACTTCCAGCGAAAACATTTACAAGAAAAGGGATTACTATCGAATGCCAGACACATACCCAGGAAATGAACTCACGAGAACTGCTCGATCTAGGATCCAATAGTCTCCTGATCTGAAAACATGAATTTTTATAAAACGTGAGTACGAAACTCAGTGAGTGAATATTAGAGGGGAACAAGCACTAACAACAGGAAGAGCTAAAAACCATGATGCACTTATTTAAAAACGAGTCAATTTTCATCAAAACCCTTTTTTCCTTAACTCGAAATTTATTATGCATTCGAGAATAAAGTATCCATGAATTTACGCCAATCATTCTAGCAAGACAGCAAAATTAACGGTTTATCACAAACCGTCGCAGAACAGGGTTTCACATTACCATATAATCCCATATATGCATCTATATCACATACAATTTCATTCACCAATCATTCAATTTAATTCATCATCCCATCTTTTCCTCGACTCTAGTGCACTCCCTACTCACACCAGGTAATAAGACCATGTGTGCACTCCTTACTCGCACAAAGCGATATCATCATGTGTGCACTCCCTACTCGCACATCATTTTCGGCATGTACATTATCCACCTTGCACACCATTACAGGCATGTGCATTATCCACTCCATTACCGGCATTGCACTTTCCAATCCACACATATTCGGTTACATCAAATTAGCCAAAACTTATTAATCATGCATATCAGCATAAATTTCTCAACAATACATGTAGGCATCATACAGATATACACAGGTGCATTGCATTCATATTTAACATCACATAAATCTTTTCACTAAAGGCTTGTTCCCAAGTTCCCTTTCTTTTTAAAGAGAGTTGAATAAAATCATTCGAGCATTTTATTCAAGTACGTTCATATTCTCAAAACCAATTTGAAATGCAAATTCACTCACAGTTTTTGGGAGTTGAATTTAGAGGACTTCGATCACCGATCCTCGGGTGCAATTTCCTTGCCCTTACCGGAGGATTCACCACCTTGACAAATTGTACAATAATTTAATTACTATATTGGTGCTAAATTATAATAAACTAACCTATACTCTACATTAATGTGGAATATAGAATGCAAAATGTCTAAATTTTGCCTAAACACCATATTGGCCTATTTCGGTCTTTTACCCGATAAATTAACCAACGCGTGCAATTTAACTCCAAATTGCACCGTTTTATTTCCAATACTTCAATTTACCCAATACAAGTCATTTTACCTAAAATTGGGCAAAATTATCTTCTCAATCCTTCATGAAAAATTCGACTAACAATGTGCAAAAATACTGAAATTTTTCCTACTTGGTTTTCTCACCATAAATCATCATTTTCCAATTCATTTCATTTGAAATGAAATCATTTCATTTTCCACACACAACCTAGGATATTCGGCCAATGAAGATTAATAGGCTAAATGAATTTTTTCCTTGTTATTTTGTTTATAAACATGTTAAACTAACCTAAAGCACTAACATAGTCCAAAATCAAATTATTCCAACATCTTTCTCTCTCTAAACCCATTTGACCAGCCCTTGATTCACCATGAAAACATGCATTTCAAGCATGGAAAAATAAGAGAAATTGCTTAGAAATAAAAGATCTCAAGCAAAAATGAAAAATCATACCTTTTTCACTTGATTTTCTTTAATTTCCCACACTTTTTCTTTGAATTTCTCACTCTAGGGTTTGTTTATTTTCTTCCTTGCTCTTGCTCATGCTTAGGCCGAATATTGAGAGAGAGAGAAATGGGTTTTATAAGCTGATTTTTATGGAAAATAATAAAATAATTAAGCATGCCACGTGTTACGTGCTTATTGGCCCATTTTTCTTTTTATTCTTTCAATCTTGGCTTTTAATCTCCACCACATGATTAGTCAAAAGTCAAGATGTTGATAAAGAAGACCATGGCTGGAAAAATGTTCTAGGGGTGCAAAATTACCGTTTTACCCCCGAGATGGTAAAATTACGATTTTGCCCTTACACTCCAAAAATACCAAGAATTGATAATTTTTCACTTCTAAACCTCAAATTATGTTCTAAATAGTCTAAATAATCAACCTTGATCAAATATTGTCAAAATATTTACCAAAAATACCCATTTTGTCCTTAAATGGCAAAATGACCATTTTACCCCTGATCGATCAATTTTCCCAATTGACTCTAAATAAGACCTCGAACTCCGAATCCTTTTTAAATCATTATATGGGTTTTAGAATTTTAAAATTCATCTTAGAATTTCTACTGGAACTAGTTCAAGGTTTAAATTCACTTGATTGTACCACTAAGTACAATACCGACCCCTTTGAAAACTTTTCTGGAGGGTCTCACAATTTCTCCTCTAAATCTCCATTGCCTATGCTGACAGTATTTATGTAGGTTGTCATAATACTAGGAGGTCATTAATAGGATATATTATTTTTCTTGGAGATTCATTAATTAGTTGAAAATTCAAAAAATAGAGTACATATTAATAGCTACTACTTGTGAAAAGTACATATTTAGATGTTATATCTTGTTTGAGGTATAGAATTTTGAAAATAAAAAATAAAAAGAAAAAGAGAGATAAATATGAAAAGAGAAGGATATGTTTATACCAATCTTAATTAAATTGAAAATTTAAAGAAAGATTAAGTTAAATTAAATTAAAATTCAAGAAACTAGTTCAAGAAAGAATATGATACATTGGCTATAAATATAGGCAAGCATCAAAGCTAAAGAAAATAGAGGGTGGAGAAAAAGAGAAGAAACAATTGGCAGAACAGAGAAAAAAATTAGAGAAAGAATACAGACAGAGAAAAGAATTGAGAAAGAAAAATAAAGGTATTTGAAAAAAGAGAGAAAATAGTTCTTAAGTTTTTAGGTTATTGGGTTTCAATTTCTTTTAGATCTAGGAGAATCAATTTAGTTTCTAAAGAAATTATTTTAATTAAAGTGAGATAAAAAAAAGAAAAGCAAAAAGAGTGTCCTAATTTTTTGAATATGGTTTAAAGAAGTGCTTCTCATTCTTAACAGTGCACACTCAGTATCTAAATTTGCAGTTTGGTTTTCTTTTTGGCTTTTTCAGCTCAATTAGGTAAGTTTCGTTTTTATATGATTCTAATTTATTTTTTATTTTTTATTTTTTTGGATCTTTAAAAATTAAAAGTTCACATAATTTATATAAATTCTCCAACAATGTAATCTTGAGAAAACCAAAAGTGGCTTCTTAGGAATTTTTAAATGAGAGAATTTTTCAAAATTTTGCTATAAGCATTTGTAGATTTTGGAATATTATAAATACCAAAGGATTTACATAAATATTTAAATAAAATAAAAAGAAGATAGAAATTATAGAATTAAGTGAATAAGTTATATAATGATAAAATCTCAAGGAAACCAAAATGGCTTCTTAGGAATTTCTAAGTGAGAGAGAATTTTCCAAAATTTTGCCATAAGCGTTTAGGAAATTTTAGAAAATTTTCAATATCAAGAATTTTTATTTATTTATTTCAAAAAATTAATAAAATAAAATATGTAAGAGAAATAAAATTGAACGTTGAACTAGATTTTACGAAATAAGGTTTAAAGTACACATAATTAATAAAGTAACAATTAAATGGGCGTTGTGAGGGTGTTAATACCTTTTTCACACGTAAAGGATTTTCGAACTTAATCTATTTCGTACACTAGAACCTATTCTTTTTAATGAACCTAAGTCAAGCGTAGGCCCATATTAGAAAAAATAGACTCACATAGGTGATCAATCACATCTAAACAAAAAGGATTGATGGTAATTTTTCTTAAGTCGAACTATTGTGTTTCAAAACTCACACATTATGACAGCTTGGCGATTCTACTAGGGACTCAAGAGTCGAGCCAATAGTTAGTTATGTGTTGTCTTAAAAGCCTTGTAGTTAACAATAGTTCAATATTTAAGTGTATTTTCTGTAATTGTGTTTTTCTTTTCTTTATAAGTATAATATGCTTCTTCACACACCCATTATGTATGCATGCATAAGCCTTTTACCTAGGCTTTGTTCTTGCTAAGAGGACCAAAAACATTGGAAACAATCATGGGAAACCTAGGAACAATCCAAAGAAAATCCAATTTGATCCCATTCCTATATCTCATACCAATTTACGTCCCCAACTTATCGAGTGTCACCTTTTGGCACCATTCCACTTAGATTCAGTAAAGCCTTCTTACCTAAAATGGTATGATGCCAATGCTCATTGTGACTACCCCTATGGGATTCAAGGACATTTAACAGAAAATTGCACAACATTAAATGTAAGGTGTAAGGTTTGATCAAGGCTGGATTGTTAAACTTTTCAAAGAAAGCTAAGCCAAACATTAACAAAAATCCTTTACCCAATTAGAAAGTGGCATCAGTAAATGCTTTGGATGACAAGATGGTCAACGCAAATGATCAATGAAGAAAGAATTGAAGATAAGGTGGCAACACTTTGGAGTTAAGTAATTGAGAGGTGATAGAGTTACTACGCATCTATAGAACTTTTTGGTAGTGACACGATGAATCATAATCTTTAATACTTATGCCCAATAGCACTTGAAAGTTTTAAGTAGGATGGGCTTTTTGCTTCATGAAATGACCCATGTGGCCTCATGCTTTTGCCCAAGAGTCCTAGGAAGGTTTATATGTATGAAAGGCATTTTTTATTCATTTTATCACTCTAATAAAATGATTCATGTAGTGCATTTTTGTCACGACCCAGAACTCCCATTGAGCTTGTGACAACCACCACGATGTCCCGATTGTCACGACTAGGAATCTCCCATCGAGCCCGTGACAATCGCCGTTATGTCCTAATAGGCACTCATCCTCCGAGTACCCTATCGAGACCTCGCAAGGCTCTCGTACCAGTTTTCCATTTCCTCCGTGGTTATTAGTTTCCAAGAAACATTTTTCAGAGAATAAAATTTATATTTTAGATTAAAACAGTCGAAATGCATAATTAACCACGCATGGGCATTTTCGTCTTTTGCTTTGTAAGATAATAAGATAAAATAATAATATTTAATAAAATAGTACATTTTATTGTAGAAAAAAATCTTTAGAAATATCAAAATTCAGTTTTCTGAACGTAAAGGTAGAATAGATTTATACAAACTAACATGTAAATAACTAAAATATATAAATCAGTTTACAATGACACATGGGCCCTACTATGTACAACTATATACCTTTATATGCTAAGGATGTGGCTTCAATCAAGCCTCTATATGCACTTCGAGTGCTTACTAGTAATCTCGAGCCTGAAATGGAGGAGAGAAGGTGGTGAGTTTTATAACCCAATGAGTTAGATAATTACCATCTACGACATCTAAAGTCGAGTAGATGGAGACAAATGTAAATATTGAGTAATAACACATTTCAAAGCACATATTTGAATTCTATTTAAGCAATTTATTTCAATTTCATGAATTATCATCAAAATTATCAAAATCATTAAGGCTTATGGTGTTCATAAAAACCAAGCTTATGCCAAATCTTTACTTGGTGATGCCTTAGCCGAGGCACCCTAACCGAGTCCGCCAAGGCTGTTATAAACATATTTCATTTAGAAATACAACCGTTCCTTGGCGTTGACCGAATTCATCTTCACATGGTGGCTTAACGTGAAGTGAATTTTAACATTACCTTGGGAGTTATCCTACACGCCTCTCCAACCGAGGTAACAATTAATCAGGTTTACCGTGCCCCTCCTAAAGGCCCTCCACGGCAACCCTCACTACAATGTTTTATTACTCGTAATCCACCAATTTCATATATAAAATTTCTCGAGTAACATAGCATAGCAATTTTCGTTTCAATCTGGTCTATCCAGACCACCAATAATTCATATATATTTTTCATAGATACATTAAAATGATGCCATCATGCTACTATAATATCATAAGCCTCAAGTTCAATTTGTTGCATAAATAGCATAATTCAACAATTAGGTCTCCATGTACTCAATTTTATAAAATCCACATTTAATTTCAAAAACAGTATTCTATCTAAATACAATTTAAATTGAAAATTATAATATTGTATACTTTCAAATTCATCATGCTTTAAAAAGTATAAATTCATAATTAAACCCCTCTAGATATTACAGATGATAATTAATCCACTCACCTCGTCAGGAGTGCACGATACTCCTGTTTTCAATTTCCACTACACCGTATTTTTCCCTCGTTCGGGAGCCCACCACCTATACACGATTCACGACACAAAATCCCTTTATTTGTGTCCAACCATTATAACTTATTTTAGGCTCTACATGCTTGGAAATTGGGTAAAAATGGTTCGGACAGTCGTTAAATTACGGTGTCCAACCGACTCGCCTACACGCGTCTAAATTGCTAAAATCCTCAATTAAATTCCGATTTGACCCATTTTAGTTTCCAATAGTTCAATTATATCCATAATGATCAATTACAATGAATATGGGTCAATGTATCAGTCATAGACTGTAAATTACGATTTTACCCTTAGTGGGTAAAAATTTCAATTTTTGCTCTAAAAATTCTCATAATTTTCCTATATCCATAATTCATCATAATTCCTCAAAATACCCCAAATAAACATCACAATCAGCAGCAATTCTCTCTCCATAATATTCGGCATAAATGGGAAAATTCAAGAATAAAATTATTCTTTGATAATTTTTGCTTACTAACATGTTATACTAACCTAAAACACTAAAACAATTCAAAACTAACCAAATCCATTATCATTCTCTCTCTAAACCCATTTTGATCAGCCAAGAATCTCTTAAGAACCATGCAATTTAACCATGGAATTGATAAAATAAAGCATAAGTAAGCTAGATCACAAGAAAAATCAAGAAAATTTAGCTTTTTCTAACTTGAATTCTTGAATTTTCTTGTTTTTCCTTTGAATGTTGACCTAGGGTTTATGGGTTCTTCTTTTTCTTCTTCTTTCTGGTTAAGGCCGACACTCCCATGGCATTTTAAGTGAATTTTGGGTCTTTTTATAATTTTAAATAAAATATTATTATTTTATTATACTTTTGAATTCTTTTTTAATATTTTTTTTTGACTTTTTATCCACCTTTAGCTTCCTTCACTTATCCATTCATCATAAGTATTTTCTAGAATCATCCAAAAAAAAAATCTTGGTAGAGTAATTTTACAAAATTACACTTTTGCCCCCGAAAAAGTGAAAAATTACATTTTTACCTCAAGAACTGAAAATTTTCCAAAATGCATATTTTTCACTCCTCATACTCATACCATTCTCCAATTTGTTAAATTTGATCTAAATTCTCTCGAAAAATTAAATTTGGTCTTTTGATGGTAAAATTACCATTTTACCCCTATACTTCAAAAAGTAACGAAATTTCATTATTTTCACTTTTCAACATCAAATTACACTTAAATTGATCAATCTTAATCAAATGGGACCAAAATATTTTCTAAATATTCCCGTTTTGTCCTCTAGTGGTAAAATTACCATTTTGTCCTTGTACTCCAAAACTAATGAAAAAATTAAATTTATCGCTGTCAAACTTCATTTTATGCTCCAATAATCATATTATATTTGAAATGATTAATCTTGGTTGAATGTGACCAAAATCTTTTCTAGAAATCTCCATTTTGTCCTTAAATGGTAAAATGATCGTTTTGTCCACAATCGGTCAATTTTCTCGATTGACTCCAAACTGGACCTCGAACTCCGAATCACTGTTTTAAGTAATCCTTGAACTGTGAAATCTTCAATTTCACTCTTAAAATCCTTGTTTGAACTTGTTCAAGATTTAATCGATTCAATGGTATTACTAGGGGCAATATAGTCATTTAACTAGTTTTTCGGGGCAATTCAATAGGCAACCATGCTATCCAATGCATGTGAATGACATGTCACAGATAATTTAAGGTCAGGTGTTACACAAATAGTCATTCATTACCCAGAATGCCAATCGAAACCTCACAAGGCTTTAATATCAGTTTTCCACTTCCCCTGTGAGTAACAGTTACTAAATATCATATTTAGAGGAATATAGATTAATTTTAAATAAAAAACAGTCAAAAAGAAATTTTTACTACACATGGGTATTTTGGTCATTTTTTTCAAAAATTTTGAAGTTGGGTAAAAATACAATATACATGTAATAAACATTCATTTCATGTGTAAAAATAAATTTAGTTGTCTAAATCATCAATGTAAAGTGAAATGTTAGCTATTCAAGCTAAATAAAAATAATAAATAAAATATTCTGTTTTCTTATAAAATAATATTTTTAGAATTCTGCGTAAATAATTTTTGTAGCGTAAAGGCAAAATAAGTTCATACATCAGTGGCACATGCAGCCAGGTATTCAAAATATTTTACAATGACATGTAGGCCTCATAGTAAACAAATATGTACAAAAGAGTAAACCTTCAGTTTCTAAAGATGTAAGTCCAAAAGTAGATCCTCGACGAAATAGACTATCTACCGACTATCCTGAGCCTGATATGGGTGGAAAAGAGGGTGGTGAGTTTTTATAAACCCAGTGAGTAAACAAATATCATCTAAAATATATAAAGTTGAGTAAATGGAGACAGTTAATGTCACGCCTCGGAATCTCCCATCGAGCCCGTGACAACTGCCGCGATGTCCCGACAAGCACCCAATCCTTGAGTACTCTATCGAGACCTCGCATGGCATTTCGTACCAGTTTTCCATTTTCCACCGTGGTTATTAATTTCCAAGAAACATTTTTCTGAGAATAAAATTTAAGTTTCGTATCGAAACTATCAAAATACACCATTTTCCACACAAGGGCATTTTCGTCTTTTGTTTTGTTCAAAAACTTCAGAATCCAGTTTTCTGAACGTAAAGGTAAAATAAAGTTATACATAATAACATGTATATATTCAAATATACAAATCAGTTTACAATGACATGTGGCCCTACTATGTACAATTATGTACCTTTGTATACAAAGACGGGGCTTCGATTAAGCCTCTATGTGCACTCCGAGTGCTTATTCGTAGTCTCGAGCCTGAAAGGGGGAAGAGAGGGTGGTGAGTTTTACAACACAGTGAGTTAGATAATTACCATCTACGACATCTAAAGTTGAGTAGATGGAGACAATATAAATAAAACCCAATGCTATCATGTAGTTCATAACACCAATTTAATACAATTGTATAAAGCAAACTTATTTAACAAAATACAAGGCTTATGTTTTATTTATAAAAATTTAGGCTTAAGCCGAATCTCATACTCACAGATACTTGATCAGAGCATCCAATTGAGTCCGCCAAGGATGTTAGAATTTCATAATTTTTCAGATACAGCCGATCCTTGGCGTTGGCTAAACTCATCTTCACGTGGTGGTTTAACGTGAAGTGAACCGTAACATTACCTCGGGAGTTACCCCACTCTCCTCTACGACCGAGGTAACAATTAATCGGGTTTTTTCGTGCTCTTCCTAAAGGCAGTCCACGGCAACCCTCACTGCAGTGTTTTATTAATTATGAACCACCAACTTTATAGAATAATCCAACAGCATGACAAGGCCATTTTAATACTAACCAGCCTACACGGCAAATAGCAATTTATGCAATTTTAATATAATAAACCAGCCAAGTATGCTCACCAAGATCATAAGCCATAATTTCAATTTAAACACATAAACACAAATTTAGCTTGGTCTCCACATACTCAGTGTTATTAAATCGATTTTTCGATTTAAAAAAAAATCATTTATAAAATTCAATTTATTTTAATAGCACATAACCAGATAAAACTACTTCAGATATTGAAAACGGTAAATCATCCACTCACCTAGTCACAAGAGTGCACGATACTCTTGTTTTAATTTCCACTACACCTTATATTTTTCCCCGTGTCCGAGAGCCCACCACCTATACATGATTCACGACACAAAATTTCATTATTTGTGTCCAACCAATATAATTTATTTCAGGCTCTACATACTTGGAAATTGGGTAAAAATGGTTTGGACAATCGTCAAATCACGGTGTTCGACTAACTCGCCTACACGTGTCTAAATTGCTAAAATCTTTAATTAAATTTTGATTTGACCCATTTCACTTTCTAATAGTTCAATTCTATCCATAATGTTCAATTACAGTGAATATGGGTCAATGTATCAGTCCTAGACTAAAAATTACGATTTTACCCCTAGTGGGTAAAATTTCTGATTTTTGCTCCGAAAATTTCCATTAATTTCCTATATCCATAATTCATCATAATTCATCAAAATACCTCAAATAAGCATCATTTCAGCAACTAATTTCTCTCTCTAAAATTCAGCCTAGGCTAGGAAAAATGGGAAACAATTATTTCTTTGCTAATTTTGCTTACTAACATGTTATACTAACCTCAAACACTAACATAATTCAATACCAACCAAATCCATTATCATTCTCTCTCTAAACCCATTTTGATCAGCCAAGAAACCCTTAAGAAACCATGAAATTTAACCATGGAATTGATAAAATAAAGCATGGGTAAGCTAGATCACAAGAAAAATCAAGAAAATTTACCTTTTTCTAGCTTGAATTCTTGAATTTTCTTGTTTTCCCTTTGAATCTTGACCTAGGGTTTGGGGTTTTTCTTTTTCTCCTCTTTCCCCTGCTTGCACGGCTTGGAGAGGAAGATGAAGGCTGAAATTTGGCTTTTTAAAAGCCTTAATAAAAAATATTATTTTATTCATTTTTTTAACATTTTATTAATTCTCTTTTTTTTTTCTAACCACTCATTTTATTTCAATTTCCACCATAAGTTTCCTCACTTATCCATTCAGCTTTCTAGAAATTTCTGGACCATTCCAAAAATTTTGGTGGTGTAATTTTGCAAAATTACACTTTTGCCCTTGAAAAAATGCAAAATTACATTTTTGCCTCAAAAATTGAAAAATTGCCACAAGGCATATTTTTCACTCCTCAAACTCATACCACACTCCAATTTATCAAATTTGATCTAAATTCTCTCAAAAAATTAAATTTGATCCCCCAATGGTAAAATTACTATTTTGCCCCTACACTCCAAAATGTACCGGAATTGCATTTCCTTTCCACTTTTCAACCTCAAATTATATTTTAATTAGTCTAAATAATTAATCTAAATCAAATGGGGCTAAAATCTTCTTTAAAAATTCTCGATTTGACCTTCAGTGGTAAAATTACTATTTTGCCCTTGCATCCAAAAAATACCGAGAATTACACTTTTTCACTGCTAAACTTCATTTTATGCTCCAATAATCATATTATATTTCATATAATTATTCTTGGTCATTAAAAATCAAAATCTTTATTAAAAATCCCCATTTTGTCCTGAAATTAAAAAATGACGTTTTGTCCCTAATCGGTCAATTTTCCCGATTAACTCCAAACTGAACCTCGAACTCCTAATCACTATTTTATGTCAATCCATGGATTTTAGTTTTCTCGAATTTATTCTCCATTCTCTGTTTAAGTTGATTCAAGACTTATTTAACTTAACCATACCATTAGGGGCAGTATTGTCATTTAACTTGTTTCCCGAGGCAATTCAATATACAAACATGTTATCCAATGCATGTGAATGATATATCACAAATAATTTAGGGTTAGGTGTTACAGTTAAAATAGATTAGCATAAAATGATTCATAGCATTTCGAACTCATTTCAATCAGATAAAATAGATTCATTTCACCCAAATAAATAATCAAGGCTTATGACTTCCTGAAAAACTTGGCTCGTGCCAAAACTCATTCTCGGGGATACCTTGGCCGAGGCATCTAACCGAGTCCGCCAAGGCTGTTAAAAAAAATCATATACGCATAAAACATATTTTTACGTTTGAAAACACAGCCGTTCCTTGGCGTTGGCTGAGTTCACCCTCACGTGGTGGTTCGGCGTGAAGTGAACTCTAATCGTTACCTCAGGAGCTACCCTTCGCGCCTCTCGTACCGAGGTAAAATATAACGAGGTTACTGTGCCCCTCTAATAGGCTGGTCCACGGAACCCGTCCACTGTAGTAAGCTAATCAATATCCCACCAAATCAATAAAAATTTTGACAACATGACATGACAATTACATTACTACCCAGCCTTTCAAGGTAAAACAAACAATTCATATAGTTTCAACACAATTTCCAATTCAGCCATTCATGTCCACATTATCATAAGCCATTCAAT
The DNA here is from genome assembly GCA_036013995.1 of Theobroma grandiflorum. Taxonomy (NCBI): domain Eukaryota; kingdom Viridiplantae; phylum Streptophyta; class Magnoliopsida; order Malvales; family Malvaceae; genus Theobroma; species Theobroma grandiflorum. Next base: position 10,680,723 of record CP142130.1, on the reverse strand, counting down.
TCAAATCATAATTTACAACACAACAAGTAATCTCCAAGTACTCCATTTTCAAAGCCATCATTTAATTTCAAGACAATTTATAAAATCATTTCATTTAACCACATTTTGCTTATAAAACATAAAGATTTACCATTTAAACTCATTTTCCATAAAATCACAAAAACGAATTAAAATTTACTTTAGATAATCAAGATGCTGATAAGATTACTCACTATATCAGGAGTTTAAAATACTCATATTCTTGGTCCTCCGGCACAATGTCTTTACCCTTGTTAGAGGGCTCACCACCTATATACAATACACGACATATAATTCAATATATTGTGTCATACCATTATAAATTTCTTTCAGGCTCTATATGAATGCATGAGGTTGTTTGGATAGTCACTTAAAGACGGTGTTACACATTGGTTCAATTGTGATCGGAATGGATCAGTTTTCAACCTAATTTTAACTCTCCACCTTTGATTTAACCAAAACATCCAAATTAACTCCAAATACATTCATTATACTTCCAATATCCCAAATACACCAAAGTGTCTCAATAAGCTTAAATTTTCTCATTGTCATTCAACTTGTTTACTAAAAGAACTATACTTAAAAATCACCATTTTCAGTTTCCATCAACATAATTCATTAAATCCTATCTATATAACATAAGATATCATAAGAATCATCATCACTAGGCTCCTTATGAGATTCAGCCATGGAGAGTGGTTAAACATCTTGTGATTTTTCTTACTTGTTTTCTTTCCAAACATGATAAATTAACTAAAAACACTAAAACATCTTAAAATCTAATCAAATCCATCATCAAATTCTCTCTCCTTAGGTTCAGCCAGCATGCTATACTTCATGATATCTTGTGATTCAACCATGGAAAATGGAAAGGAATGCATAGGAAAGGTAAATCACAAGCTAGAATTAAGAAATTTTACCTTTGATTGCTTGATTCCTTGAAATCTAGTGAATTTCTCTTGAATTTTCCTCACTAGGGTTTTGTTCTTTCTTTTTCTTCTTTTCCTTGAGTTGGCTGACCATATGAGAGTGATATGGGAGAGTTATGTGCTGGTTTTTAATGTAAATTATATAGAAATGAAAGCTTGCCACTTGTCACCATTCCATTGGTCCATATTTAACATTTAACAATTAAGCTTTCTTTCACCACCACATAAAATATCTCAATTATCCATAATATAAAATGTTAATGGATAAAATCCATGGGCATGACAAGTGTTGGGTGGTGTAAAATTCCAATTTTACCCTTGGGTGGCAAAATGACTATTTTATCTTTATACTCGAAAAAATGTCAAAATTAAAAATTTTCACTTCTCAAACTCAAATTATGTTCTAAATAGTCAATCTTGGTCAAAAGCCTCTTCCAACATTCCAATGTTAACCTCGGGCGGCAAAATGACCATTTTGCCCCTACGTTATGAAAATTTCAATTTGACTCCAAATTAGTCCTCGAACTCCGAATCATCATATTAAGTCATTCTGGGGTTTTAAAAATTCTCAATTTCATCTTAAATCTCTATTTGGACTTGTTCGAGGCTTAATTCAACTTAGTTGTACCACTAGGTACACTACTGACTTTTGACGACTTTTCCGAGGTATTCCAAGTATGCAAGCATGCTTTCTAATGTATAAATGGCATAATGAATATATTGTAGAGCTGGGCTTGACAATTTTCATATCTCTTCTTTCATTTCACTCCCATTTCATAATACATTCCCATAGTTTTTCAATTTACCTATTTCTAGGCATTTGAATAATGAATGTGAAAACAATGATAATAATTTGGGATTTAATTTTGAAAGAAACACAAACATCGATGAACTTAATAATGAAAAGAATGCAGTTGATTACACTTTGTGTCTTGACTTGCTAAGAACAATTGAGTAAGAAGAATGACAAATCACATCTCATCAAAAAGCCATTAAAACAATTGATTGACATGTCATTATCACCAACAAAAGACATAAATTATTTTCTTCAAAGATATGTGGACGTGTTCACATGACCATGTCAAGATATGCCAAGACTTCGCACAGATGTCATGGTACACAAACTGTTGTTCAAGTAGAAATTGAGGTGAATCAAGCTTAAAATGTTAAGGAAAAGGACAGATGATAGCATCATGCACTTAAGATGCATAAATTGAAAGAAAATCTTCAGAGATTGGCTTTTAATGAAAGTAACCACACTTGAGATGACAAATGGCCATCTTTCATATTCCCTTCAAAAAATATGAAATTATCCATATGTTGCCCCATTTGGGTTTATCAAAATCTTTTTTAAATTGAATCTTAACCAAGGATCACCCCTCACACTAAGAGGCAAATGCAAAGAAGGATTAAGGTCTTACTTCAAGGTAAAAAAAATGCCTTGTGTTGATTAGGTCTCAACATCATACAAAGAAAAAAAAATAATGAAAAAAGAAAAAGAAGAAAAAAGAAAGAGACACAAGAGGCATACAAAAAATAAGGTCTTGAAAAGGATCCTTCACATAACAAGAAATGATCTTTGGTTTGATTACTCTTAAACACATATTTTAGACCTATTTACCTTTTCTTTCAAAACGTTTAGCCTTGTCCTACGTTATGTATCTAGAAAAGTACATTTGGATCAAATATGGATATCTAAGGTCCGTTTGTTTTGCAGTAAAATATTTTTCGGAAAACGTTTGCAGGACTTATGTTTGTTTGGCAAACGAAAAATTAATTCCAGATGTAAAACATTTTACGAGTCAACGAGGTTAATCACAAAAAATGTCTTACGCTTTTGAAAGGCGTAAGACATTTTTCAAAGAACAACAAAAACACTTTTATACTAAGTTTATGAGTAAAAGTTTGATGAATATTAATATTTAACTTAAAATATTAAAAATAAAAATATTATTTTTTAACTTTAAAATAATTAATTTAAAATATTAATATTTAAATTATGCAAAACTATTAAAATTAAAAAAATATTATTTTAATGGAACCATTCGATGCAATTAATTTTTTATTTTTAAATAGAATAAATTTTACTCATAATTATAATAAAAAATATTTCAATGATCATCATTTGATGAATACAGATTTATAATAAGTTTAAATCTTACTAATAATTATAATAAAAAATATTTCAATAATTGCAATTTAATGAATACATATTTATAAGTATAGGCTTTGGATATCTTACACAATTGATGAATATTTATAATTTTATAGTTATGATAAAAAAATTGATCAGATGGAAAATTTTTTGAAAATTAAAATTTGTTTTCATTACAAATTTGTGGTTAAATGCTTTGGGAAATATCATTGTTGATTTTATCCGTTTTCATTTTCAGTCTTAATTTTGATGACAAATTAGTGAAAATCAAATATCAATATTGTTTTGTACTCAACTCTTATTTATTATTTTAACACCTAAATAACTCCACCATGATGGAAAATAACTTTCATAAAATGATCCAAACAATAGAAAATATGTTCAACAGTTTATCCAAACAGCAAAAAACATTAAAATTTCCTATAAAGCATTTTACATAGAAAAATTTTCTTCTAGCAAGTCATTTTTCGATTACCAAATGGCCTTTTAAATTGAAGAGCCTTCTTTTGATATTCGTCTATCTATTTTAGAAGCATTTTTGAATTTTTCAAGTACAAGGCGGAACAATAAGTAAAAAGAAGAAAAAAAGGAAGTTCAAGTTGAAAACCCAAAATGGGCAGCTTGGACACAATAAAGAAAGTACCTATGCTGAAAACTTGAAAAGACAATCTAGGTATAAATCTAAGAGACACTTCAAATAAAGGGCAAGCATTGAAGTTCGCAAAAGTAGTTGGTAAGACAAAGGCAATGTCATGCCCCGGAACTCCTCATCGGGCCCATGACAACCGCTGCGATGTCTCGACAGGCATTCATACCCCGAATACCGATCGAAACCTCACAAGGCTTAGCATCAGCTTTCGCACTTCCCCAGTGAGCGACGGCTATAAAATTTTTTTTTTCATTTCAAGAAATCACAAATCATTCCCAAAACAAAACAATATAATACTATTTCTCGGCTCACAGGGGTAGTTTCGTCATCTTTCTTGAAAATCTCAAAACCCGGCCAAAAACGTAATAGATGTATAGAAGACACAAATTCCATAATTTCAAAATAAATTTAAACGTCTAAAACATTAGTTTGAAGCAAATTTTTGAATATATGAATATAATAAAAATATTCAATAAAATAACTTTATTTTTTTTATAAAACAATATTTATAGAAACCTCAGTAAACAATTTTTATAGCGTAAAAGTTAAATATATTTATACATACTAAAATACAAGTTGTCAAAGTATAAAATTACTTTTACAATGACACGTGGGCCTCCAACTGACCAAGAAGGTATAAGTCCTTATACCTTTACTTTCTAAGGATGTAACTCTGAATTTATTTCTTGTTGTGATCGACTATCCACAGTCTATCCTGAGCCTGAAATGTGAATAGGAAGAGGGGTGAGATTATAAAATTCCCGTAAGTAAACAAATACCAGCTAAATTATCTAAAGCCAAGTAAAAAGAGACAAATTTCAAATTCTTTCTTTGCACTACCATTCATCTTATCTCAACTCATTTCAATTGAGTAAAGACAAATAAAATATTCTATCGAGCAAAATAGAATTATTTTACTCAATTAAATTAGTATTTAGTATGGCTTATGTATCTCTTAAAACCTTTACTTGGCTTATGCCAAAATCATTCTCAGGGATGCCTCGACCGAAGCATTTGACTGAGACCGCCAAGGCTGTTCAGTGTCATATACTCATGAATATATTTTTATATTTAAAAATCTTATCTAGCCATGCCTTGACGTTGGCTGGGTCTCACTCTCACACGGTGGTCCATGTGAACTGTACTCAAACTTTACCTCCAAAGATCCGATTAAGGTAAGATAAGTCTGATTCTGTGCCCCCTCTCTTAGGCTAGCCCACAGAACCGATGTCACTGTAGTGATTATTTTATCTACCACCTCATTTATAAAATCTTATCTAGCATGATATGGCAATTTGTCACAGTCTAGCCTCTCAAGGCTGAATACACAATATATATAATTTTTGCACAAACCAGTCTAGCCATTCATGCTCATATATTGCTATAAGCCATATGATTTAAAACACAATTTATAACACAATCAAACAGTCTCTAATTACTCTAATTTCAAAACCAATTGTTTCATTTTTCAAATCAATTTATAAAAATTCAATTTATTTTGTAAATCCAATTTATTTTATAAATTTCACAATTTTCTCGTAAAATCAATAATTCACTCAATAAAATGATTTTTCATAAAATCATCAGATTTAATAAAATCTACTATAGATAATTGAGACGATAAATTGTCCATTCACAGTATTAGGAGTAGAGATACTCTTATCGTCCGTCCTCGGGTGCAATCTCTTATCCAAAATCAATTTGCTCACCACCTATCCATAATTCATGACACAAAATTCAATAAATTGTGTTAATTTATCATAAATTATTTCAGGCTCTAGATGCATGGAAATGGGGTAAAAATTGATTCGAACAGTTGTTTAATCACGGTGTTCGACCGATTCGCCTACACACTGTCTAAATTGCTAAAACCCTCTATTTAATTTCGAATCAATTTCTTTCAATTTCTATACCTCAATTATACTTAAATTAACTTAATGTCACAAATATGGTGCAAATTATTAGTCTAGGCCACAAATTGCGAAATTACCCCTATTAGGTAAAAATTTATATTTTTACACCGAAATTTTCCATTTAATTTTTTATATCCATAATTCATTAAAATACACCTAAATACCATAAATATCATCAAAATCAGCAACCAATCTACCTAAAATTTTGTCCAAAAATCTTCACAAATTTTTTTAAAAATTTTAGCCATGGTGTGGCATTCGAACTAAAATTCATTCTACTTCGTTTTTTCACCCTAATTCATCATTTCTCACCCATTTTACTTGAATCAAAACCAATCCATCATCAATACACATCAAGCAAGATTCGGCTATTGAAGATTCATGGGGAAAATGGATATTTTTCCTATAGTTTTACTTCTAGACATGATTAACTACCTCTAAACATCAACATAGTCCAAAATCAATCCAATCCAACATTAGTTTCTCTTCCATACCCATTTTTCAGAATGAATTCATCATGATAACTCAATATTCAACCATGGAAAATAAGAACTAAAGCATGGGTAAGCTAGGGTTAGAGTAAAACTAAAGAAATTTTACCTTTGTTTTGCTTGATTCTTGAAAAACACTTGAAATCCCTTGATTTTGGGCTACTTTTCTTGTTTTTCTCCCTTTGTTTCCTTTCTTTTCTCTTCAATTCTGGTTCATGCCGATTTTGGAGAGAGAAAGTGAGGGTTATAAGCTGATTTTATTAGTTTAATAATAAAATATAATGGCTTGCCACATGGCATAATGCCATTGGCCCATTGTTTTAACTTTTTTACTTTTTCTTCTAAATTTTCCACCACAAATATTTCAATATTTACCCATTCCATTGTTAAACAAAATCCCTTGGTCTTGACAAGTGCTGGGGCAAAAAATTTACCGATTTGCCCCCGAGGTGAAAAATTACGATTTTACCCTTATACTCTGAAATGTACCGGAATCGCATCTTTTCCACTTTTCAACCTCAAATAACACTTCAATTGATCAATTTTAATCAAATGGGGCCAAAATCTCTTCTGAAAATTCTCGTTTCGTCCTTTAATGGTAAAATTACCATTTTACCCTTGTGTCTCAAGAATATCGAGAATCACAATTTTTTACTACTAAACTTTATTTTATGCTCCAATAATCATGTTATATTTCATATAATTATTCTTGGCCAAATGAAATCAAAATCTTTTATAAAAATCTCCATTTTGTCCTTAAATAACAAAATAACCGTTTTGTCCCTAATCGGTCAATTTTTTCAATTGACTCCAAACTAGACCTCGAACTTCAAATCACTGTTTTGAGTAATCCTTGGATTGTGAAATTCTCGATTTTCCTCTTAAAATCCTTATTTGAACTTATTCGAGGCTTAATCGTCTTAATGGTATCATTAGGGACAATATCGCCTTTTAACGATTTTTCAAACTTCCCAAATATGCAGACATTCTACTGAGCATGTAAATGACATCATAATTATTTTATAGAGCAGGGTTTGACAGGCAAGGTTTGATCAAATGCACTCAAAATATCAAATATGTCAATGAATGAGTTTTTTTTCTAGAAAAGAATCTTAAATCCATTGGAAATTGTTTAGAATGTTCATTACTTGGATACAAATTTGCTACCTTAGTTCATAATTCTTTTTCTTAATCGTAACTTTCTTGGAACATCAATTGTTTCCCCACTTACCTCTATTTTTCACCAATTTTCCATTTTACCATGAATTGAGGAGATTCGAAAGTGTATTGAATTTGTCATTAAATTGAAATGATAATGAATAGAGGATTAATGACATACATTGAAATCTTTGGAAAAAGAAGAGAAAACAATCAGTGACGAATGAACAAAAAACAAAATAGCTTTAATTTTTTGGTGATGAAGAAAAGCGAAAGTATTCAAAGTAAATCATGATTTGATTGAAGAAGACAAGAGAAAGAATGAATGATGGAATTTGAGGACTTTTGAAAAACCATAAATATTGATGCATGACATCATCATAGTAGTTAAGCATTTATATACCATGATAACAATTTGCATCTATGCATTCAGAAATAATATTGGTTTATTCATTTTTAAAGTTACGTAGCCTCATTATAGATGAGGAGCTTATTCATTTTTAAAGTTACGTAGTCTCATTTCAAACGAAGAACTTATTTATTTTTAAATTTACGTAGCCTCATTTCAGATGAGGAGCTTATTCATTTTTAAAATTACGTAGCCTCATTCTAGATAAGGAGCTTATTCATTTCAAAGTTATGTAACCGCATTCTATATAAAGAGCATGTTCAGTTTTTAAGTTACATAACCTTATTCTAGACAAGGAACTTTGTCAAACCCTGCTCTATAAAATAATTACGATGTCATTTTCATGCTCAATAAAATGTTTACATATTTAGGAAGCCCGAGAAATCGTTAAAGAACGATATTGCCCCCAATGGTATCATTAAGTCGATTTATGACTCGAACTGGATCAAATAAAGATTTTAAGGTGAAATTGGAAATTTCACAGTCCAAGGATTACTCAAAATAGTGATTCGAAGTTCGAGGTCCGGTTTGGAGTTAATCGAGAAAATTGACAGATTAGGGACAAAACGGTCATTTTTTCATTTAAAGACAAAATGGAGATTTCTATAAAAGATTTTGATCACATTCGACCAAGATTAATCATTTGAAGTATAATATGATTATTGGAGCATAAAATGAAGTTTGGCAGTGATAAATTTAATTTCTCGATAGTTTTGGAGCATAATGGCAAAATAATAATTTTACCACTAGAGGACAAAACGAGAATTTTTAAAAAATATTTTAACCCCATTTGATTAAAATTGCTCAATTGAAGTGTAATTTGAGGTTGAAAAGTGAAAATAATGTAATTTCGGTACTTTTCGGAGTATAGGGGTAAAATCGTAATTTTACCACTCGATGACAAAATTTAAGTTTTCGAGAGAATTTGGATCAAATATGATTAATAGAAGTATGATATGAGTATGAGGAGTGAAAAATATGAGTATTGGCAATTTTTCAGATTTTGGAGCAAAAATGTAAATTTTCACTTTTACAGGGGCAAAAGTGTAATTTTTGAAAATTTACTCCACCAAGACTTTGGAAAAATCTGGAAATTTCATCTAAGCCATGGATAAGTGATGAAAAATGTGTGATGGAAAAGAAAGTCAAATGGATAATTAATAAATAATAAATTAATAAAAAATTCACATGTGTTAAAAAATATTATTATTTTATTCAGCTTGTAAAAAGCCATCAAATCAGCCCATTTCTTCCCCAATATTCTGCCAAACCAGAAGAGAGAGAGAGAAACCAAAAATAAAACCCTAAAGTGAGAAAATCAAAGAAAAAGTGTGGAAAATCAAGGAAATTAGGTGAAAAAGGTACGATTTTTCATTTTTGCTTGAGATCTTTTATTTCTAAGCAATTTTCCTTATTTTTCCATGCTTGAAATGCATGTTTTCATGGTGAATCGAGGGCTGGTCAAATGGGTTTGGAGAGAGAAAGATGTTAGAATGATTTAATTTTGAACTATGTTAGTGATTTAGGTTAGTTTAGCATGTTTGTAAGTAAAACAACTAGAAAAAAATTGATTTTTCCTATGGTTCTTCAATAGTCGAATTTCATGAGGAATATGTTGAAAACGAAATAATTTCATTTCAAATGAAATGGTTTCATTTCAAGTGAAATGAGTTAGAAAATGATGAATTATGGATATAGAAAATTAAATGAGAATTTTAGGTGCAAAAATATGAATTTTTACCTAATAAAGGTAAAAGCGTAATTTACAGTCTAAGACTGATAAATTGACCCATGTTCACTGTCATTGAATAATGTAGATATAATTGGATTGTTATAAATTGAAATGGGTCAAATCAGAGTTAAATTGAGGGTTTTAGCAAATTAGGCCAAGTGTAGGCAAATTGGTCGAACACTATGATTAAACGATTACCCGAACAATTTTTGTCTCATTTCCATTGCATGTAGAGCCTGAAATAATTTATGTTAAATTGACACAATTTATTCAATTTTGTGTCATGGATTATGGATAGGTAGTGAGTCAATTGATTCAGGTAAGAGACTGCACCCGAGGACGAAGGATAGGAGTATTTCTACCCCTAGTACAGTGAGTAAACTTACTATCGTCTTAATTATCTAGAGTAGTTTTATTTAATTGTGTGATTTTATGGAAAAATGGTTTAATTGGAAAATTATTGTGTTTTATAGGAAAATGTGATTTTGTAAAATGATTTTATAAATTTTCTAAAAAATTAAATGGTGATTTCGGGAAATAGAGTAATTCGAGACTTCTTGTTTGTGTTGCAAATTGATTATTTAAATAGAATGACTTATGATAAATGTGGGTATGACTGGATATTTTTATGATTTAAAGAATATGTGAATTGCTTTGATTTGCCTTGAATGTGTTATGTGAGCCATGTCATACTATTTTGATTTTATTAGTTGGTGGATTATAAAGTGGGCACTGCAGTGACGGGGGTTCAGTGGACTAGCCTATAAGTGGGGCACGGTTCTCAATTATTGTGCTTACCTCGATTGGAGAGGCACATAGGGTAACTCTCGAGGTAGGATTCGAGTGCACTTCACGTCGACCACTACGTGAAAATGAGACTCAGCCAACGCCAAGGAACGGTTGTGTTGTCAGAGGTAAAATATGTTTGTGTGTGTGTGACAATAAACAGCCTTGGTAGTCTCGGTAAGATGCCTCCGCGGGGTATCCTCAAGAATGATTTTTGGCAAAGGCCAAGTTTTTAAAAAGTGCATAAGCCATTTTGAGTAATTGGATGAAATCCAATTATTTATATGGGTTAGGATGAATTTCCAAGTTGTGAAACTCATGCTGGGATGAATTATTTTAATTGTCTCATGTTACTCGACTTTATATTATTTGGATGGTGTTTTTTTACTCACTGGGATTATATAATCTCACTCTTTTTCCCTATACATTTTTCAGGCTCAAGATAGTTTATAGACAGTTGATTTGGTCGAGAGACGATCTTGGAGTTACATCCTAGAAAGTAAAAGTTCACAGTCCTGCATCTCCTTGGTCAATTAGGGGCCCGCGTGTCACTGTAATTGAAATTTTATACTTTAGTTATCTTTATTATTGTATGAATGAATTTATTTTATTTTTACGGTACAAAAATGATTTTTGAAAGACTTTGTGAATATTGTGTTTTAAGAAAATAAAACACTTTATCGAATATTTTTGCTTTCTTCAAATAGTTGAAATTTTACTTTAAACAAATGTTTTAGACCTCTAGATTTATTTTTTAACTATGAAATATGTGTCTTCCGCTCGCATGTTACATTTTTAATCAAGTTCGAAATTTAAAAAATATAATTTCACTAAAGGCTACTCACAAGGGAGATGAAAAACTATTACGAAAGCCTTGCGAGGTCTTGAGGGGCATTTGGGGAATTGAATGTCTGTCGGGACATCGCGACAGTTGTCACAGGCAAGATGGGAGTTCCGGGTTGTGACAATTCGATTAGTATCAGAGGAGAAGGAAAAAACATTATTCTTGGGAACTCTCGCATATGATCTATGGCGAAGTATGACTCTCCGCCCATGAGCTTGTAGAGCAATCGCTGCCCCGCCATACCTTAAGTGGTCATCGGGGAGATTGTGCAGCTCTAACCGAGTGCTCTAATAGGTACCATTGAGTGCCACCATACCCTTAGGGGTGGACCGAATTCGATTGGTATCAAAGCATGATTTTAAAGTTTTTGGCTTTTAAAGTTGTTTTAAGAATTCACACTGACACTGCATGGCCGGGGGCTAGGTTAAGTTAAGTTGAGTTAGGTAGAGTTGCATGTATGTAGAGTCTGAGGTTACTAAAACTTGCCTTGTTTCCTTTTTAGATCACTATGCCTCCTCGACGCGAACGCCCACTCCCTACTAGATGTTGGTCCCAAATATAGGTGCTAGAAAGGGGGGTGAATAGCACTATCTCGGCTCTTTTTGGTGGGATTGAAACTTGATCTCAAACTAAGGAAGATAAAGCAATGAAAACAATTGACAAGGTATTTATAGTGGTTCGGTCCAAGACCTACATCCACTACCTTGATTATCCAACCAAGGATTTTCAAATCAAACACTAGACGGTGGAATTCACAAGCTTCCACCAAGCTTTTACAGTGGCTTTTCTAAGGCTTAGCCACAACCTTTACACTAGTTTTTCACGGGATCAACTAAAACCCAATGTGGCTTTCCAAGGCTCAACCACAACCTATCACTTGTTTTTCTCGGGCTAAACTAAAACCCAATATGACTTTCCAAGGCTAAACCACAACCTTTAACTCTAGTTTTTCACGAGCTAAACTAGAACCCAACCCTAACTTTTCAAGGCTAAGTTGGAACCTTCAAGCACCCAAGCAAACCTTGCTGGATGCAAACACTTAAAGTGAAACATTCACTCTAAGACAACAAAGATAGAAAAGGAAAGTACCTAGTGATCACACAGTTGATCTATATGGTACAAGTTGAAATGCTGAACATAGATACAAAGAATAGGCGTTGAGTTCAATGAAGAGTACAAAGGATTTTCAAGTTTTGCTACTCTTCTTGGCTTGAATGTGATGGTGTCTTTTGTGTGAAGCCAAAATTGTCAAGAAGCTTGTTCTTTGGCATTTGAAGATCCTTTTATAGTTGGAGAAGTTGGTCTGGTGGCTGTTGGGATGTTTATGACCGTTAGAAATAGTTTAGGGAAGATTCTAGCCATTTTCTTGTCTTATAGTGGCTTGGCGAATGTAGCAGACAGAGAGCACTTAGTCGACTAAAATTTTTCCCTTGGTCGACTAAGTTGGTTTTGTTTCTGATGCAGATTCCAGTGATCGCTTAGTCGACTAACCCCATTACCTTGGTCGACTAACTTGATTCTGTTTCTCCCCAAGCTTTACCCTTTCACTTCTCCACTTAGACCTTTGTTCAGCAACTGATCTTCCTTAACATGTCAGGGGACTCCATTAATACTGATCTTTCTTGTTCTTTATCCAAATCACATCTTTGGGTGTTCAATAGGAAGATTGAAATATTATTTCTTTGTAGGTATTTTCCCTGCACACTTAGTTAGAAGTGTTAGACACAAAAGACATGGGAATGTTTTATTATCATCAAAAACTAATTGAGTCAACACTAGATCAACTAAGAGGGGCAGAGGTCGTCTTAGGCAGGGTCAACCAGACCTTAGAGGAAAGGAATCGACTACGTCCCTTTTTCGAGCAACACCTGCTGCTGAACTAGCCGAGATTCCTCCACCACCTATTGGCATTCCTGCCATGTCTCCTAAGGTAGTTCAAGCGATGACAGCTTTTTTCACCGCAATGGTTGGTCAAGCTTAGACTAGTCAGGTCCCACCTGTAGTGCCTCTAGTTACTCCTTCAGTTCTACTGGCACAAGATGTTTCTATTTCTAAAAAGCTGAATGAGGCTAGACAATTGGGTTATGTGTCTTTTGCGAGTGAGTTGGATGCCACCGTAGCGAAGGATTGGATTAATCAGGTTTCGGAGACACTATCCGATATGAGATTGGAGGATGAGAAGAAGTTGAAGGTGGCTACAAGGTTATTGGAGAAAATAGCCCATACATGGTGGAATTCGGTGAAGTCCCGTTCCACTATTCCCCAAACTTGGTCACACTTTCTAAGGGAATTTGATGGTCAATATTATACCTATTTCCATCAGAAAGAGAAAAAGAGAGAATTTATGAGTTTGAAGCAGGGAAATTTATCTGTAGAGGTGTATGAGACTCAATTTAATGAGTTGTTATCTTATGTGCCTGACTTAGTGAGGACTGAGCAGGATCAGGCCGATTATTTCGAGGAAGGACTCTGCAATGAGATAAGAAAACGAATGACCGTGACAGGTAGGGAGCCCCATAAAGAGGTAGTGCAGATGGCCTTAAGGGCTGAGAAGCTCACCAATGAAAATAGGAGAATGCGAGCTGAGTTGGCAAAGAGGAAAAATCTGAATGTGTCTTTCAATCAACCACTAAAGAGGAGCAAAGGCTCATTTGTTTCAAGGAGTGCTCCTTTTGTTTCGGTAACATCCTCCTAACCATCATTTTCACAAATGCAGCAGAGGCCTCCAAGATTCAGCAAATCTACGGTGACTACTTCTGAAAAGAGTTTCAGAGATTCTAATAGATGTCGTGAGTGTGGGAGATTTCATGTTGGGGAGTGTTGAGGGCTTTTGCGATGTTTTCATTGTGGCCAGACGGGTCACTTTAGGACTAATTGTCCATAGTTAGGACAAGCCACTGTAGTTGCTCCATCTTCATTAGCTCGTACGAACTTGCAGAAGAGAGATTCCTCTGGAGCACAACCGAGGTAGGGAGTAGCTATCTGGCCTGATATGGAGAGTAGCACCCCAGTATACCCACTTTTCAGACCACAAACTCGTGCGTCAACAAGAGTTTTTACGGTAATGGAAGATGAAGCATGAGTCCAACCTAGAGAAAGTGAATGAAAAGTTAGGTGGAAATGTAAAATAGTGATAAGAGATGTAAATAACAAGTGATGAGAATGTAAATAAAGGTTTCAAGAATAATAATGTAAATTTTGGAGAAACGATCAAGGAAATGCGTGGTTAAGCCACATGAGATGGGTTAATATGATTAAGAAGATCAACATTTCATAAATGTGAGGTGAACATGGAAAATATAGAATAATTGTAAATGATACCCCCATCTTTTTTTTTGAGTTCGATAAGTGAAATTTTGAGGACAAAATTTTATTTTAAAGGGGGTAGTGTTGTCAAACATTGCTCTATAAAATAACTACGATGTCATTTTCATGCTTAATAGAATGTTTGCATATTTAGGAAGCCCGAGAAATCATTAAAGGACGATACTGCCCCTAATGGTATCATTAAGTCGATTTATGACTCGAACTGGATCAAATAAAGATTTTAAGGTGAAATTGGGAATTTCACAATCCAGAGATTACTCAAAACAGTGATTCGGAGTTTGAGGTCCGGTTTGGAGTTAATCGAGAAAATTGACCGATTAGGGATAAAACGGTCATTTTTTCATTTAAAGACAAAATAGAGATTTCTATAAAAGATTTTGATCACATTCGACCAAGATTAATCATTTGAAGTAAAATATGATTATTGTAGCATAAAATGAAGTTTGGCAGTGATAAATTTGGAGCACAAGTGTAAAATGGTAATTTTACCACTAGAGGACAAAACAAGAATTTTTAGAAAAGATTTTGACCCCATTTGATTAAGATTGATCAATTGAAGTGTAATTTGAGGTTGAAAAGTGAAAATATTGTAATTTCGGTACTTTTCAGAGTATAGCGGTAAAATTGTAATTTTACCACTCGAGGACGAAATTTAAGTTTTCAAGAGAATTTGGATCAAATATGATTAATAGATATATGATATGAGTATAAGGAGTGAAAAATATGAGTATTGGCAATTTTTCAGATTTTGGAGAAAAAATGTAAATTTTCACTTTTATAGGGGTAAAAGTGTAATTTTTAAAAATTTACTCCACCAAGACTTTGGAAAAATCTGGAAATTTCATCTAAGCCATGGATAAGTGATGAAAAATGTGTGGTGGAAAAAGAAAGCCAAATGGATAATTAATAAATAATAAATTAATAAAAAATTCACATGTGTTAAAAAAATATTATTATTTTATTTAGCTTATAAAAAGCCATAAAATCAGCCCATTTTTCCCCAATATTCAATCAAACCAGAAGAGAGAGAGAGAAACCAAAAATAAAACCCTAGAGTGAGAATCAAAGAAAAAGTGTGGAAAATCAAGGAAATTAGGTGAAAAATGTATGATTTTTCTTTTTTTCTTGAGATCTTTTATTTCTAAGCAATTTTTCTTATTTTTCCATGCTTGAAATGCATGTTTTCATGATGAATCGAGGGCTGGTCAAATGGGTTTAGAGAGAGAAAGATGTTAGAATGATTTAATTTTGAACTATGTTAGTGATTTAGGTTAGTTTGGCATGTTTATAAGTAAAACAACTAGAACAAAATTGATTTTTCCTATGGTTCTTCAATAGCCGAATTTCATGAGGAATATGTTGAAAATGAAATGATTTAATTTCAAGTGAAATGAGATAGAAAATGATGAATTATGGATATAGAAAATTAAATGAGAATTTTTGGTGCAAAAATATGAATTTTTACCTAATAGGGGTAAAAGCGTAATTTGTAATCTAAGAATGATAAATTGACTCATGTTCACTGTCATTGAGTAATGTAGATATAATTGGATTGTTAGAAATTGAAATGGGTCAAATCGGAGTTAAATCGAGGGTTTTAGCAAATTAGGCCAAGTGTAGGCAAATTGGTCGGATACCGTGATTAAACGACTGTCCGAACAATTTTCGTCTCATTTCTATTATATGTAGAGCTTGAAATAATTTATGATAAATTGATACAACTTATTGAATTTTGTGTCATGGATTATGGATAGGTAGTGAGCCAATTAATTCGGGTAAGAGACTGCACCTGAGGACGAAGGATATGAGTATTTCTACTCCTAGTACAGTGAGTAAACTTACTATCGTCTTAATTATCTGGAGTAGTTTTATTTAATTGTGTGATTTTATGAAAAAATTGTTTAATTGGAAAATTATTGTGTTTTATGGGAAAATGTGATTTTGTAAAATGATTTTATAAATTTTCTGAAAAATTAAATAGTGATTTCAGGAAATAGAGTAATTGGAGACTTCCTGTTTGTGTTGCAAATTGATGATTTAAATCAGATGACTTATGATAAATGTGGGTATGACTGGCTATTTTTATGATTTAAAGAATATGTGAACTGTTTTGATTTGCCTTGAATGTGTTATGTGAGCCATTTCATACTATTGTGATTTTATTAGTTGGTGGATTATAAAGTGGGCACTGCAGTGACGGGGGTTCCGTGGACCAGCCTATAAGAAGGGCACGGTTCTCAATTATTGTGCTTACCTCAATTGGAGAGGCGCGTAGGGTACCTCCCGAGGTAGGATTCGAGTGCACTTCACGTCGGCCACCACGTGAAAGTGAGACTCAACCAACGTCAAGGAATGGTTGTGTTGTCAGAAGTGAAATATGTTTGTGTGTGTGTGTGACAATAAATAGCCTTGGCGGTCTCGGTAAGATGCCTCAGCAGGGTATCCCCGAGAATGGATTTTTGACAAGAGCCAAGTGTTTGAAAAGTGCATAAGCCATGTTGAGTAATTGGATGAAATCCAATTATTTATATGGGTTTGGATGAATTTCCAAGTTATGAAACTCATGCTGGGATGAATTATTTGAATTGTCTCCTATTACTCGACTTTAGATTATTTGGATGGTGTTTGTTTACTCACTGGGATTATATAATCTCACCCATTTTTCCTATACATTTTTCAGGCTTGAGATAGTCTATAGACAATTGATTTGGTCAAGAAACGATCTTGGAGTTACATCCTAGAAAGTAAGAGTTCACAGTCCTGCATCTCCTTGGTCAATTAAGGGCCCGCGTGTCACTGTAACTAAAATTTTATACTTTAGTTATCTTTATTATTGTATGAATGAATTTATTTTATTTTTGCGGTACAAAAATGATTTTTGAAAGACTTTGTGAATATTGTGTTTTAAGAAAATAAAATACTTTATCGAATATTTTTGTTTTATTCAAATAGTTGAAATTTTACTTTAAACAAATGTTTTAGACCTCTAGATTTATTTTTAACTATGAAATATGTGTCTTCCGCTCGCATGTTACTTTTTTAATCAGGTTCAGAATTTAAAAAAAAATAATTTCACTAAAGGTTTTTTTTTTTTTTTTTTTTTTGTCTGGTAGAAATTGTATACCATTCTGCACTTGAATTGCTCCTTGCTTCCCACCCTAGTGCACTAATAGTGACGGATTTTGGCTGCAAAACTCATTGAGATGGAGTCATCATCAGAGATTTCATCATTTTCTCCCATCTCCACTGCTTCTTGTGATGCTAGGTTGAGTATTTTTCTAATTGAAGTTTCCGTGTCTGAGTGTCTTCTACGCCTTATCAGAGGATGAACTTCCATATGCACAGAGCTGGAATTTGGGAAGGAGGGAATAGAGCTTATTTCCTTGTTATACCAACACTTACCCGAGGCTGATTGCATAGTGGGAGGATTGTTGTCATTCTCCTCCCTTCTTTCCTTTGAGATTGTCTTTGCATGTGAAATCCGAATATTTTCCTCTAAGATCCGTGGCTGTTTTAAATTTCCTTCCGTTGATGGGCAATAATCTCCACTGCCTTCTAACAAGTTTTCTGACAAATGCATGCCACCCGTTCTATTTTCTGTCATCAATTGTATTTCCTTTTGGCGTAAAACAGCTGAAGGATCTTCAACCAAAGGCTCTTGGTCTGAAAATTCTCTTTCTGGGTATAGTTCGTCCACTTCAAGCAGATTGGGGTCTGCCATCCTGCCCACTTGCTTTCTTTGGCTTCTTTTATTTTTAAGATTCCGTCCCCTCTTCGTGCTCCCCCTTCCCGTTGCTGCATGTTTCATTCTCATCTTGTTCTCACGAAGCTTCACTGCACTTGCTATCTTTTGTTGGTGTTTTTCTTGTGCGGGAGAGTCTTGTCCAGTGGCTGGGCTGTGTATTCCACCTCATTCCGTTGTGTTTCCTGACAAATTCTGAATCTCCGCTCCCTCCTCGGTACCTTTCATTAAAAAATTTGGCTGCCTTTGTGGTTTCAAGAAATAATTTTTTGAATTATCACCCGTGTCTTCTTTTCCCGATTTGTTCGCCAATGTCTCGTCACCTTTTGTAGGTGTTGTCAAATCCTCCTGTCTCACAGCCGATGCATCCACTGGGCCCCGTTGCCCATGTCCGTTGAGAGAGGAAATAGCTTCTGTTCTGCCAATTTCTGCGGTATCCAGTTTGCCTAATGCTGCTGCCCCTGAAGCTGCAGTGTGAGTCCTTTCTCTTTGGCTGCTTACTTCGGTCAACCCCCCTCCTTTTTTGGTATTTCCAGCGTAACCATGCGTCCCATGCACGTGAGAGTTTTCCTGTGTATCTCGCTCCATGATATTCGGCTTTTCTGATTGTGCAGTCCCTACCCTAGGTCTGCTATTGTTCTGGCCACATACTCCCGTCTGGTGCCCGACCACCACGTTGCATTGCCATTGGTCGGAAATCATCTGCGTATTAACATTGTTTTCCAGCGTTTGGATTGTCGGTTTTTGCCCCTGGGACTGCTTTGCAGGTTGACCTGCTAGTGCAAGTTCATATAAAATATAATATGATTATTGGAGTACAAAATGAATTTAAACAGTGAAAAATTGTGATTCTCGGTATTTTTGAAACACAAGGGTAAAATGGTAATTTTGCTATTAAAGGACAAAACGAGAATTTTTAGAAAATAATGACCCCATTTGATTAAGATTGATCAATTGAAGTGTTATTTGAGGTTAAAAAGTGGAAAAAATGTAATTCCGGTACATTTCGGAGTATAGGGGCTAAATCGTAATTTTTCATCCCGGGGGTAAATCGGTAAATTTTTCACCCCAGTACTTGTCAAGACCAATGGATTTTGGTTAACTATGGAATGTATAAATATGGAATTGATTTTGGTGGAAAATTGAAAAGAAAATTCAAAAAGTTAAAAAAATGGGCCAATGGCATTATGCCATATGGCAACCCATTTTAATTTATTATTAAACTAATAAAATCAGCCAATAACCCTCACATTCTCTCTCCAAATTCGGCACAAACCAGATTCAAAGGAAAACAAAAGAGAACAAAGGAGAAAAACAAGAAATTTAGCCAAAAATCAAGGGATTTCAAGGTTTTTTCAAAATTCAAGCCAAACAAAGGTAAGATTTCTTTAGTTTTACTCTAACCCTAGCTTACCCATGCTTTAGCTTTCATTTTTCATGGCTGAATGATGAGGAATCATGCTGAATTGAGGAAAGCCGAATGGGTATGAGTGAGATTTAATAATGGGAATTGCTTGATTTTTAGTTATGTTGTTGTTTGATGATAGTTAGGCATAGTTATGAACAAAATTTCAAGAAAAGTAATCAATTTCCCTAGGGTTCTTTGTTAGCTGAATTATGTAGGTTGAATATCAATGTGGAATTGTTTGAATTACAAGGAAAAATGAAAAATTAAGTGAAAAATGTGACTAGGAAAAATTATGGTGTTAGTACAACATAATGTCTGAATTTTTATGTGAAGGATTTTAAGGATTTCAAGGCTGAAATTTAGTTATTTAGAAGTGTGTGTGATGAATTAAGGTGTTAGAAGAGAAATTGATCAATTTGGAAGTGATTTGGGCATAATTGTCAATTAACCGGGTAATCGAACAAAATTAGTCAATATCGCGTTTTAGTGATATTCGGACGCGTTTTGCGTTTGTATGTCATGCATTAGTCATTTAAATTAGTTTATATCAATTTAGGGACAAATTAGTAAATTCCTTGACTTTATTATGTATCAAGGTGGTGAGACGTCCGGAAAAGGCAAGGAGATCGTGCTTGAGGACCATTAGTCTGAGTGCATCCAGAATCTGAATTTTCGAAAGCTTTGAGTGAATATAATATAGCCTCATTTATCTAAAGTAATTTTTATTAAATTTGATGATTTTATGATAAAATTAATTGAATTGGTGAAATACCTATTTTATGAGAAAATATATATTTTTCTAAATAAATTGAATTTCTACAATAAGTTTAATTTTTATAAATTGAATTGAAGATTTTATGATTTATTTGAAAATTTGAGTAATTGGAGACCCTGTTGTTTATTGCCTAATAAATGATATTTCTTAAATTATTATGGCTTATGAAAATGTGGTATGACTGGCTGTTGGTTTATTGTGTTGAAATCTATGTGAACTGTTGCTTGCCGTGCAGGCTTGTTAGTAATAAAATAGCCTAGTCATACTGTTAAAATTTTATTAATTGGTGGATTGATATCTGCTGCAGTAGATGAGTTTCCGTGGACCAACCTAATCAGAGGTGGCACGGTAAAACCCCTATATATTGATATCTCAATTGTAGAGGTGTACATGGTTATTTAATTGTCCTGAGATATGATAGAGTCACTTCACGTAAACCACCACGTGAAGGCGAACTCAGCCAACGCCAAGGATTGGCTATATTTTTGCAAAAAAAAATTATAAATTTGAACAACCTTGACGGACTCGGTCAGATACCTCAGCCAAGGTATCCCCGAATATGTATTTTATGGCACGAGCCACAATTTTGATAAATCATAAGCCTTATTATTACTATTATTATTATTATCATATTTGTTATTTTGTGAGTAAATTAAAATTACTCGCATTAGTTTAAATATGGTTTCATGTTATGAAACCCTTCGATATAAAAAGATTTTCTTTATTTCCTATTACTCGCCTTTAGATATTTTAGGAGATATTTGTTTACTCACTGAGTTGTGTAAACTCACCACTCTCCCTTCCAACATTTCAAGACCAGACTAGTTGTAGATAGCCGCATTTGCGGAGGACAACAGTTGGTTTTTACAACCTTATTCCGCAGCAGGTTTCTATCCTCTTTTCTTTTGTATATCTGTGGGCCCACGAGTCACTGTAAATATACTTACATACTCTGCTTATCTAGATTTCAATATACATGATTTTATTTTATGTTTACGCTATAAAACTTATTTACTGAACACCCTGTAAATATTATTTTATAAGAAATTACGATATTTTGTTAAATATTTATATTATATTTATATTCAATGATTGTCGTTCACAAGGGGGGTAAGAAAACTTATATGATAGCCTTGCGGGGTTTCGATCGGTATTCGGGGTATGAATACCTATTGAGATGTCGCGGCAGTTGTCGCGGGCCCGATGGGAGTTCCGAGTCATGACAATTCGATTGGTATCAGAGCTCTTGGTTTCGAAATTTGATTTTAAAGAGTTGGTTTTAAAAAGTCATTTTAAAGTTTACAATGTTAGTGTGGCCTTGAGTTAGGTTAAGTTAGGTTAGGCTCACTAGGATGCATTTGCATATAGAACCTGAGGTCACTTAAATTTTTGTAAATTTTTTTTATAGATCGATATGCCTCTTAGACGTGAGCAACCGCCCGTTACTCGATCAACCAGGAAAGGAAAGAGTAGTTCCCAACCTCGGCTATCAGAGGCAGTAAAAGAGGATACAACTACATCTACGTTCTGAGCAGCACCTGCTACTGAGCAAGCAGAGAGTCCTCCACATCCACCACCTCCCCCGCCACCTATTGGGGCTCATGCCATGCCACTTGAAGCGGCACAGGCATTGGCAGCATTTTTCTCTACGATGGCTGGTCAGGCACAGACTGGTTAAGTTCCACCTCTCATACCTCTCGTTATACCTACAGTACGACCACCGACGTCAAAAGTTTCCATTTCCAAGAAACTGAAGGAAGCTAGGTAGCTTGGCTGTATCTCTTTTATCGGTGAGTTAGATACAACCGCGGTAAAGGATTGGATTAATCAGATATCCAAGACCTTTGTGGACATGGGACTAGACGATGAGATGAAAATAATGGTGGCCACAAGGTTGTTGGAGAAACGAGCTCGTACCTGGTGGAGCGTAGTAAAATCCCGTTCCACTACGCCATTGACTTGGTCTGATTTTCTTAGAGAGTTCGATGGCTAGTATTTTACGTACTTCCATCAGAAGGAGAAGAGAAGGGAATTTTTGAACCTGAAGCAAGGAAATTCAACAGTGGAGGAGTATGAAACTCATTTTAACGAGTTGATGTTGTATGTTCTGGAATTGGTGAGGACAGAGTAAGAACATGCAAATCACTTTAAAGAAGGGCTTCGCAACGAGATAAGGGAACGGATGATTGTAACTGGCAAAGAACCTCACAAAGAAGTGGTGTAGATGGCTCTAAGAGCTGAAAAGCTCATTAATGAAAATCAAAGAATACGGGCTGAGTTTGCTAAGAGGAGGAACCCGAGTGTATTCTCTAGTCAGCCACCCAAGAGAAGTAGGGACACATCTGCTTCTAGGAGCACCACCTCTGTTTCGGTGACATCTCCTCGACCCAAGTTTTCACAATCGCAATAGAGACCTCCGAGATTCAATAGATCGGGGATGACTAGTTCGGGAAAGAGTTTCGGAGGTTTAGACAAGTGCAGAAGATGCGAGAAATTTCATATTGGGTCTTGCAAGATGCTTGTACAATGCTATCATTGTGGACAGACGGGCCATATTAAGAGAAATTGTCCACAGTTCGGACAGGGTACAGTAGCTACCCCATCTCCACCAGTCTGCATGGACATACAGAGGAGGGAGTCGGTTAGACCACAACAGAGGCAATGAGTGGTCATATGATCTGGTGTGGAGAGTAATACTCCAGCACATCCATCTTTCAGACTACCAATTCACACTCTAGTGAGGGTATTTGCAGTTACAGAGGAGGAAGCGTGTGCTCGACCTAGCACCGTGATAGGTACCATGTCTTTATTTGGTAAGGATGCATATGTTTTAATTGATTTTGGTTCTGATAGATCTTATATCAATACAACATTTGTATCATTTGCAGATAGAAATCTGTCACCACTAAAGGAAGAAATCATAGTTCACACTCCTCTAGGAGAGCAGCTAGTGAGGAATAGTTGCTATAGAGATTGTGGATTAAGAGTCGGTGAGAAAGAATTTATAGGTGATTTGATCCCTTTAGAGATTTAGGATTTTGATCTGATTTTTTGTATGGACTGGTTGAGTACTTATCGGGCAAATGTGGACTGCTTTAGAAAAGAAGTTGTTCTTCGGAGTTCAGAGGGAGCAGAAATTGTATTCGTAGGGAAACGTCGGATATTATTGTCTTGTGTAATTTCGGCCATTAAAACTGGGAAATTGGTGCAAAAAGGATACTCAATTTATTTGGCCCATGTGGTTGATACTTCAGTAGGGTAACCTAAGTTAGAGGATGTCCCAGCAGTGAGAGAGTTCCCAGATGTATTTCCTGATGACTTACTGGGACTACCTCCAAATCAAGAGCTTGAGTTCCCTATTGATTTACTTCCGGGTACTACGCCTATTTCTATTCCCCCATATCGAATGGCTCCCGTAGAATTAAAGAAACTGAAGGTTCAGTTGCAAGACTTAGTAGATAAGGGTTTCATTTGCCCCAGTAATTCTCCTTGGGGAGCACCAGTCTTATTTGTTAAGAAAAATGATAGTACTCTTCGACTGTGTGTTAATTATCGACAACTGAATAGAGTGACCATCAAGAATAAGTATCCTTTACCCCATATTGACGATCTCTTTGATTAGTTGTGAGGTGCTAGGGTATTCTCAAAAATTGATTTGAGGTCTGGGTACTATCAATTGAAGATTAAGGAGCAGGATGTACCCAAGACTGCATTCAGGACTAGATATAGGCATTATGAATTTTTGGTGATGCTGTTTGGATTGACTAATGCCCCGGCAGCATTCATGGATCTCATGAACAGTGTGTTTCATCCGTATTTAGACAAGTTTGTGATAGTCTTTATTGATGACATCCTGGTATATTCGAGGAGTAATGATGATCATGCTGCCCATTTATGTATTGTGTTGCAGACTTTACGTGAGAGACAACTCTACGTCAAATTCTCTAAATGTGAATTCTGGCTGAAGGAAGTGAATTTCTTCGGACATGTAGTGTATGGTGCTAGAATTTATGTGGATCCCAAGAAAATCGAGGTAATATTACAATGGGAGCAACCGAGAACAGTCACAGAGATTCAGAGTTTTCTCGGATTAGCTAGTTATTATCGGAGGTTTGTTTAGGGATTTTCCCTAATAGCCGCTCCATTGACTCGCTTGACTCGTAAGGGAGTTAAATTTGATTGGGATGATGTCTGTGAGAGTCGGTTTCAAGAACTAAAGAATAAATTAACCTATGCTCCCGTTTTAACACTTCTAGTGAATAGAAGAGAATTTGTGGTATATAGTGATGCTTCTAAATTGGTTTGGGATATGTACTGATGCAGGATGAAAAAGTAATAGCCTAAGCTTCCCGACAATTGAAGAAGCATGAGGTCAACTACCTTACCCATGATCTTGAATTAGCAGCAGTGGTTTTCGCACTAAAGATTTGGAGACACTATCTATATGGTGAGCGTTGTCAGATTTTCACTGATCATAAAAGTTTGAAGTATTTGCTCACCCAGAAGGAGCTTAATTTGAGACAAAAAAGATGGTTAGAGTTAATAAAAGATTACGACTAAGTGATTGACTATCACCCTGGGAAGATGAATGTAGTAGTAGACACCTTAAGTCATAAATCTTTGTCGTCGACATCAGCAGCATTTCAGAGGTCTTATCTCTCTATGCTAATTGAAATGAAGTCCTTAAGGATCCAAATGAATATTGGTGAAAATGGATCTTTACTTGCCAATTTCTTGGTAAAGCTTTCATTGTTGAGTCAAATTAAAGAGTTGCAGCAATCGGATGATGAGATGAGATAGGTAGCTCAAAAGTTGCAAGATGGGGAAGTTAGTGAATTCAGACTTGGAGATGATGGTATGCTGATGTTTAGAGACTGAGTTTGTGTTCCCAGTGATGGACAATTAAGGCAAGCTGTTTTAGAGGAAGCACATTCATCTGCCTACGCCATGCATCCCAGTAGCACCAAGATGTATCGAACTATTAAGGAGAACTATTGGTGGCCAAGCATGAAGAGAGACATAGCAGAATTTGTAGCAAAATGTCTAGTATGCCAACTAGTTAAGGCGAAACATCAGAAGCCAGTAGGTACTCTTCAACCTTTACCGATTCTCGAGTGGAAGTGGGAACATGTAACTATGGATTTTATGTTGGGTTTGCCACGGACACAGAGCGGGAAAGATGCCATCTAGGTGATTGTTGACAGATTAACCAAATCTGCTCATTTTCTGGCTATCCATAGTACATACTCTATTGAGACATTGGCGAAGCTCTACATAGATGAAGTAGTGAGACTACACAGAGTACCAGTTTCTATTGTGTCAAACCAAGATCCTCGATTCACATCTTGATTCTGGCCAAAATTTTAGGAAGCTCTCGAAACAAATTTGAGATGTAGTACAGCCTTTCATCCACATATCGATGGACAGTCTGAGAGGACTATTTAGATTTTGGAGGACATGTTACGCGCTTGTGTCATCGACTTCACGGGAAGTTGGGACAGACACCTGCCTATGGTGGAGTTTGCATACAATAATAGTTTTCAGTCCAGTATTGGTATGGCACCGTACGAAGCTTTGTATGGAAGAAAATGTCGAACTCCACTATGTTGGGATGAAGTAGGTGAAAAGAAACTAGTTAATGTAGAATTGATTGATCTAACAAATGAAAAGATCAAAGTCCTTCAAGAGTGACTAAAGATAGCATAAGATAGGCATAAAAGCTATGTTGACAAAAAGAGAAAAGATTTAGAATTCGAAGTGGATGATAAAGTTTTTCTTAAAGTTTCTCCTTGGAAATGTGTAATTCAATTCACGAAGCGGGGAAAGCTCAACCCTAGATATATCGAACCCTTTCAGATCATTGAGATGATAGGGCCAGTGGCTTACAGACTTGAGTTACCCCTGGAGCTAGATCGAATTCATAATGTCTTCCATGTTTTGATGTTGAAAAAGTATGTACCTGATCTTTCTCACATTCATGAGACACCTCCGATTGAACTGCATGAAAACTTGAAGTTCGAGGTGCAACCTGTTCGAATTCTAGATCAAAAGGATCGAGTACTGAGGAACAAGAGTATTTCCATGGTGAAAGTCTTGTGGAAGAATGCTTGTATGGAAGAGATGACGTGGGAAGTCGAACAACAGATGAGAAACCAATACCCATATTTGTTCTTGGAATCGGGTAAGTTAAATTTTGAGGACAAAATTTTATTTTAAGGGTGGTAGTGTTGTCAAGCTCGACCCTAAATTATCTGACATAACATTTATATATGTGTGACATCATGACTGCATATCTGAATAGCTCGGTAGAATTGAAAAAAAACGGTATTGTGCTTAAAAGTACAAATAAATTGATTTATACCTCGGACTAATAAAATAGGGATTTTAAAGTGAAATAAGGAATTTCACAATCCATGGATTACACGAAATAGTAATTCGGAGTTCGAGGGCAAATTTTGAGTAAATCGAGAAAATTGACCGATTAGGGACAAAACGGTTATTTTTCAATTTTAGGACAAAATGGAGATTTTTAGCAAAGATTTTAGTCACAAATGATCAAGAATAATTATATCAAATATAATATGATTATTGGAGCATAAAATGAATTTTAGCAATGAAAAATTATGATTCTCGATATTTTTGGAGCACAAGGGTAAAATGGTAATTTTATCATTAAAGGATAAAACGGGAATTGTTAGAAAAGATTTTGACCCCATTTGATTAAAATTGATCAATTGAAGTGTTATTTGAGGTTAAAAAGTGAAAAAAATGTAATTCTGGTATATTTCGGAGTATATGGGTAAAATCGTAATTTATTCACCCCGAGGGTAAATCGGTAAATTTTTCGCCTCAGCACTTGTCAAGACTAAGGGATTTTGTTTAACTATGGAATGGATAAATATGGAATTGATTTTGATGGAAAATTGAAAAGAAAAAGTCAAAAAGTTAAAAAAATAGGCCAATGGCATTATGCCATGTGGCAACCCATTTTAATTTATTATTAAACTAATAAAATCAGCCTATAACCCTCACATTCTCTCTCCAAATTCTGCACAAACCAGATTCAAAGGAAAACAAAAGAGAACAAAGGAGAAAAACAAGAAATTTAGCCAAAAATCAAGAGATTTCAAGGTTTTTACAAGATTCAAGCCAAACTAAAGGTAAGATTTCTTTAGTTTTACTCTAACCCTAGCTTACCCATGCTTTAGCTTTCATTTTTCATGGCTGAATGATGAGGAATCATGCTGAATTGAGGATGGCCGAATGGGTATGAGTGAGATTTAATAATGGGAATTGCTTGATTTTTAGTTATGTTGTTGTATGATGATAGTTAGGTATAGTTATGAACAAAATTTCAAGAAAAGTAATCAATTTCCCTAGGGTTCTTTGTTAGCCAAATTATGTAGGCTGAATATCAATGTGGAATTGTTTGAATTACAAGGAAAATGGCTTGAAAAAATGAGAAATTAAGTGAAAAATGTGACTAGGAAAAATTACGGTGTTAGTACACCATAATGTCTGAATTTTTATGTGAAGGATTTTAAGGATTTCAAGGCTGAAATTTAGTTATTTAGAAGTTTGTGTGATGAATTAAGGTGTTAGAAGAGAAATGGATCAATTTGGAAGTGATTTGGGCATAATTGTCAATTAATCTGGTAATCAGACGAAATAAGTCAATATCGCGTTTTAGCGATATTCGAACGTGTTTTGCATTTGCATGTCATGCATTAGTCATTTAAATTAGTTTATATCAATTTAGAGACAAATTAGTAAATTTCTCGACTTTATTATGTATCAAGGTGGTGAGACGTCCGGAAAAGATAAGGAGATCGCGCTTGAGGACCATTAGTCTGAGTGCATCCGGGATCCGAATTTTCGAAAGCTGTGAGTGAATATAATATTGCCTCATTTATCTAAAGTAATTTTTATTAAATTTGATGATTTTATGATAAAATTAATTGAATTGGTGAAATACCTATTTTATGAGAAAATATATATTTTTCTAAGTAAATTGAATTTCTACAATAAGTTTAATTTTTATAAATTGAATTGAAGATTTTATGATTTATTTGAAAATTTGAGTAATTGGAGACCCTGTTGTTTATTGCCTAATAAATGATATTTCTTAAATTATTATGGTTTATGAAAATGCGGTATGACTGGCTGCTGGTTTATTGTGTTGAAATCTATGTGAACTGTTGTTTGCCGTACAGGCTGATTAGTAATAAAATAGCATAGTCATACTGTTAAAATTTTATTAATTGGTGGATTGATATCTGCTGCAGTATATGGGTTTTCGTGGACCGACTTAATTAGTAGTGGTACGGTAAAACCCCTATATATTGATATCTCAGTTGTAGAGGTGTACAGGGTTATTTAATTGTCTTGAGATATGATATAGTCACTTCACGCAAACCACCACGTGAAGGTGAACTCAGCCAATGCCAAGGATTGGCTATGTTTTTGAAAAAAAAATTATAAATTTGAACAGCCTTGGCGGACTCGGTGAAATGCCTTGGCCAAGGTATCCCCGAGTATGTATTTTATGGCACGAGCCACGATTTTGATAAATCATAAGCCTTATTATTACTGTTATTATTATCATATTTGTTATTTTGTGAGTAAATTAAAATTACTCGCATTAGTTTAAATATGGTTTCATGTTATGAAACCCTTCAATATAAAAAGATTTTCTTTATCTCCTATTACTCGTCTTTAGATATTTTAGGAGATATTTGTTTACTCATTGAGTTGTGTAAACTCATCACTCTCCTTTCCAACATTTCAGAACCAGACTAGTTGTAGATAGCAGTATTTGCGGAGGAAGACAGTTGGTTTTTGCAACCTCATTCCGCAGTAGGTTTCTGTCCTCCTTTCTTTTGTATATATGTGGGCCCACGAGTCGTTGTAAATATACTTACGTACTCTGCTTATCTGTATTTCAATATACATGATTTTATTTTATGTTTACGCTATAAAACTTATTTACTGAACATCATGTAAATATTGTTTTATAAGAAATTATGATATTTTGTTAAATATTTATATTATATTTATATTCAATGATTGCCGTTCACAAGGGAGATAAGAAAACTTATACGATAGCCTCGCGAGGTTTCGATTGGTATTTGGAGTATGAATACCTATCGAGACGTCGCGGCGGTTGTTGCGGACTTGATGGGAGTTCCGGGTCGTGACAAATAAGACACATTGGCTATAAATATAGCCAAGTATTAGAGTGAAAGAAAATAGAGGGATGGAGAAAAAAGAGAAGAAACAATTGGCAAAAGAGAGAAAAATTAGAAAGAGAATACAAACTGAGAAAAAATGAATAGAGAAAAAAAAGAATTAGCAAAGAAAAGCAAAGGTATTTGAAAAAAGAGAGAAATAGTTCTTGAGTTCTTGAGTTTCAATTTCTTTTAGATCTAAGAGAATTAATTTAGTTTTCAAAGAAGTTATTTTGATTAAAAGGAGATAGAAAAAAAAACAGAAAGAGTATCCTAGTTTCTTAAATAGGGTTTAGAGAAGTGCTTCTCATTCCTAATAGTGCACACTTAGTATCTAGATTTGTAGTTTGGTTTTCTTTTTAGGTTTTTCAACCCAATTAGGTAATTTTCTTTTTTATATGATTCAAATTTTTTATATTTTTATCTTTAAAAATTAGAAGTTTATGTCATTTATTTAAATTCTCCAATGATGAAATCTTAAGAAAAACCAAAAGTGGCTTATTAGGAATTTTCAGTTGAAAGAAATTTTTTTAAGTTTTGCTATAAGCAATTGGAGATTTTGAAAAATTATCAATCCCAAATGATTTACATAAATATTTAAATAAAATAAAAAAAAGATAAAAATTACATAATTAAATAAATAAGTTCTCCAAAGATGAAATCTCATGAAAACTAAAAGTGGCTTTTTAGGAATTTCTAGGTATGAGAATTTTCAAAATTTTAAAATTTTGTCAAGAGCATTTGGGAGATTTTGAAAATTTTTCAATATCAAGTTATTTATTTATTTATTTCAAAAAATTAATAAAATAAAGTATGTAAGAGAAATAAAATTGAATGTTGAACTAGATTTTATGAAAAAAGGCGTAAAGAACACATAATTAATAAGGTACCAATTAATTGGACGTTGTGAAGGTATTAATACCTTTCTCACATATAAAAGACTTCCGAACCTAATCTATTTTATAAATTAAAACTTATTTTTTTAATGAACCTAAGTCGAGTCTAGGACCTCATTAAGAAAAATAAAGTCGTATAAGTGGTCAATTGCACCTAAACAAAAAAGTTTGATGATGACTTCTCTTAAGTTGAACTGTTGAGTTTCAAGACTTATAAGTTATGACACATATCAATGGTTGCTACTTGTTGCGAAGTGTACATATCAATGGTTGCTGCTTGTAGTTGACTTGTTTAAGCAAGACGAGCATTACAAATATACATGCTCATTTTAGTATAGTTGATAACACTTGCCTTTGTCACTTCCACACTGCAATAATACCAACTATCACGACCCACACCAACCTACGAGGCATTGCTTGCTTTGATCCGTTAGTCTTATAATTTTATCTCACAAAAGATGTCCACACCACTTTAATACCAATTGCCATGGTTCACACCAACTTATAAGGTATTGCCCGCTTAACCCACTAACTTCACAGTTTTATACGACAAAAGACACCTCACAGATTGAAGATGGTGTTAATCTTTAAATGTCTAATCTCACTTTAGTACGCAGGTAGTGTGAGATTCATAACTCCCTGCTAGGACCATAACAATTATCCCTTGACATGCGATTCATGGCTCTTCACCGAGACATCCTCCTTGACGAGGAATTAATATTGATTCCTTATCAAGATTGTGATCACATGCATACTCTTCGATATGGGATTTAGTGATTCCTCCTTGAGACCATAACACCTTGCATGTAATATGTTTAGTTGGTAAATTAGTTGACTTTACTAATTAAGTAAATTTAATTGACGTTCAGGTAAGGAAAAAACAAAGATCTTCCCAAATTCAATACAACCGTCTTCTTCTAAATCTCACATGTTGGTATTAGAAGGTTGCTAGCATTTAAAGTTTCTTGTTAATTTTGTTCGACAAAGTGTGAATTAGGTTGCAGTTTTAACCCATTATTAATATGAATGTGAAAATGCATATATATTTTTTATTAAAGAGTCATACTAAAAGGAGATGTAAACAACAAGATGGGATTAGTCAATTATTTGTCGAGGATGATATGGTGTTAAAAATTTTCAAATTCCTTTAAGCAAAAGGTCTCCTTCAGATTTGCTGGTTTGGCATGATTTTCCTAATGACAAATTTTCAGTTGATTGTGCTTATATATCATGTTGCGAGAAAATATTACAAGATTTCCTATAGACTATGTTAACTCTCAACAACATTCATCATTAATTGTAGTTCTTTACCTTTTAATAATTTTTATGAATTATGATGTAAACTCTTAATCTTCTTTTAAAGAATTGACATTTTTTATATAAAATAGAATGTTCCCGTCATGTGAATCTGCCAATGGGAAAAATCCACGTCTGAGTCGTAATGGCATGTGCAAGGCCGTATACATAAAGCAGCTAAATCCTGCAGGTCGTCTTCAAAATAGACAGATAAATATAATATAATTTATTTATGAATTATTATTTTATCCATCAAAGATAAATGATAATATTTTATATTGTTCATAAAGTTTCAAAACCCCGTTAATGTATAATACGATAACATTTAAATATAAATTAAAAAAAGGAACTCTACCATAAAAAAACCTCAGCACATTTAACTATAATTAAAAAACGCAATAGCACATCACCTTTTGCCAACTTAAATATCCACTTTTCCATTACGTTAAAAACAGTATGATTAATTAATTATACTCTTTTTCCCTTTACTTTTGTCTTTGAGAGTAGTATAATACTTTTGTATAAAAAAACAATTTTTAGAAAATAAAAAACCTTTTAATTAACTTTAATAAATGATACTAACTTATTTTGCTTATTCGAAATGAATCCTATTCAACCAAGCCATGTCTACGGATAAATCACATAATCCAACAATAATCATTGGACTTTACAAATTTAATCAAATATATTAATATATGAAAGTAAAAGGCCACATTGAGATGAAATAATCATATAGAACTACGCATCAAGAATTAATATATTCCTTTGACGTCTGTTTCATCTAATCGAGTTGTCCCCTGTCCTCAACCCTGACTGGGAACCCACCTTTCATCTTAGAAGTCAGATAAACAAGGAACTCCGGCTGAAACCCATCCTCCACCGCGGGCACCACCTTGAACCGCCTTAGAACACCAGCCACCACCCTTTTCATCTGCAAAAAAGCCATCTCCTTCCCTAAACAAATCCTTGGTCCTGCCTGGAACACTGGATAAGTATAAGGATCTCTCCCAACAAAGCTCCACTTCCCTGCCTCATCTCTCTCCAACCATCTCTCTGGCTTGAAGTCTGCCCAATCTGATCCCCATATTTTCTCCATCCTTCCCATTGCGTAAGGATGATACGTCATTAACGTTCCTTTCTTCACCACCGTCCCGTCCGGTAAAACGTCATCGTCCATTGCCAGTTTGCTATCCGCTGGGACTGGAGGGTACAGCCTCATGCACTCACAAAGAGAAGCATGAGTGTAGACCATGTCTTTAACTTCCTCAAACACTGGCATGTCCGACTTGTCTTTGATTTCCTTGAGAATTTCTTTTTCAACCTCAGGGTGTTTATATACTAGCCAGAAAAACCATGTCAAAGCCGCGGATGTCGTGTCACGGCCAGCAAGTATAAAGCTGATTACTATATCCGTAACGAAATTCTCGTCTGAATGGCCTGATTGCAAGAACCTTGATAAGAGATCAACGGATTCCAAAGAGGACTTGTCAGCTAGTTCTTGTTTCTTTTCTCTTATAATCTTCTTTGCAAAGTCACGGACTTGAGAGACTGCAATTTTGAGTCTTTTCTCGGAACCAATATTGAAAAATCGCTTGATTTTCCAGGCTATATTATGAAAAGTACGGAACCTCTCGCTACTTAACTTAGCAGCATCTTCAAACGCCTCTGCAAACTGTGCCTGTGGTAAAGAAGGCAACAAGCAGGCAGGGTCATATCCGAAAGCTATCTTGCACACGTTATCAAAAGCGAACCTCTGAAGAATCTCTTGCAAGTCAAGGACGGTCTTATCGGAAGCAGCTTCAGAAAACATCGGAATCAAACGGTCATGAAGCTCGGTATCGACAACAGTTTGGATAAACTTACGAAGAGATTTGGTGTTGAACTCGTGGCTAGAAACTTGTCTCTGGAACTTCCAAGACTCCCCATCGACGTTGAAGATGCCGTTGCCAAGAAAATCGAAGAGAACACTTATGGAGAAAGGGCCTTTTTGGTAGTTGTTGAAGTGGGTCTTGAGCATGTGCTGGACGTTGGCAGGGTTTGCAGTCAGGATCTGGCGATGACCAAACAAGTGGTGGAGAGTGAAAGTTGCAGAGGGAGAGCTCTGGAGGATTTGAGTCATCCATTGCATGCGATTGCTTCGATTGGATTTGACGGCGAAATAGGAACCGATTATCGGATAAGATTTGGGAAAAATGGACGGAGACGGTGGTGTCGGTGGTTTCTTGGATTTGGCGATGATTAAGAAGAAAATCGGGAGAGTTAGAAGAAACAATGAGGTCAATAGCTGAATAAACATTGTAAAAATAAAAATGTTTTTAACTTACCAAGGGCGAGGAGGGGTGGGCTATGTTCTTAAAATCTTATATGTTATATATAAGGGCGGCCCTAACCCGATATATCGGACAAAGGTCAGGGAGTTGCTTGGAACTTGGAAGAAAAGAAAAGTACAAAAGGTTGAAAACAGTGTGAATGCAATATTTCAAAAACAAACTGTGGAAAACAAGTTATGCAAGGTTACTGAAAGTTAAGGTTTTATGAAGTTCTTTTATTAAAAATAATTAAATTTTAAAATTTTAATTAAAAATAATAATAATCATAATTAAAACTAGTGTTTAGATATGAAATTTGGTTAATACTTACCTCAATTTCGGGTCTTCTAGTTTCATTGTGGAATTTGGCTTATACTTGAATAATTTTTATAATTTTGTGGGCCGGGTCAATAGATGTACGATAGGACTAGCAATACTATTTTAGGAGGTCGATAAGGCATGACGAAACGCCGATGGAAAATCAAGAGAGGTCATTTTATGTAAAAAGTTCTAGACAACGAGAAAAGGTCTAATCCTTCAAAAGCAATATCAACCGTTTGAGTAATTGACTTGTATTCTCCTATGGATTGGACGCTTTCTACCGCAGTAATCACAACTATTAAACAAGTGTTGTTCATTTGTTTGATTTGACTGAATTTCAATAATTAAATGTTTAATACAACTTTAAAAAACAAATCATATTTCAGCTAAATAAGTTAGTACTTTTATATTCTTCATATTTAATACCAGTCAACTTTATAAAAAATATTTTAAATTTAGAAAAAATTATGGCAAAAGCAAAATGAAATAGTTATTATATAAATAATATCTTTGTAATAAAAGCAACTACTATGAGTTTCTGCTAAAGTGGCTAAATTGCTGGGGCCTTCCTGTTGGTTGGCTAAATTGCTGGGGCCTTCCTGTTGGACTCTTAGAACCGGCTAGGGGTATTCTTTTTTGCTTTCAGGTCTCAAAGGCACGTGTGTGACAATAACCTTCATCTTCTTCTAGATGTATTATTATTATAAAGGCCAGGAAAGGACATTTGGTGTTATAACGTAAGCAAAGTCGTCACCAAACTACCATTATCACCCCGACCTGAGATTTTCAACTTTTCATAAAACAGGGAAATAGAGGGATTTATTAGTTATCTTCTCTTACCTAATCTTTATCATAAAAAAAAAAAAAAAAAACCAAAGAAAAGGGTGTGGCACCAAGTGACTGAAAAACAATACTAAACTCCTCCAGCTATTTATATTGGGATCTTCTGAATTTACAATTGATGTAGATTGGCTACTGTGAAGTGTGAACAAACCTTCAAAAAATTGTAAATAAGATTAAAATAAAAATTATCAACTTTACAACCTAGTCACACAGTGCTCCAAAATACCACAAATGTAACCCCTGCCAACCAATCAAAGAATGAATCCCACCAGGAGAGTAAAGGAACAGGGAAGTAATTGCTTTTACAGTTTTACTCCCATACCTGATCACATGAGGTGGTTCCTAGTTTGTAAAACCTGATCTTTGATAATTCACAATGTCGTGGTAAGCGAAGAGATACTAGTTTGACTCCTGCAATCCTTGTCTCAAATTTCAAGCTGAAATACTTTACTTTCGCTTCCAGCTTGTTACCCTCAATCTGGGATGTATCTGAAATATGTATATTTGTGAATGATAAGCTTTAGGATTTCACCAAAAGGAAAATTGATAAATGCCAAAGAATACAGGATATTACATAATCACTTGCAAATCTCAGAACAGAGATGGCAAATGTTGTGAACATCTGAAGCACATTCAGACATGATACTACAAACCCTAATTTCTCACAGATGGTAAATAGATACAGATACAGTCACTTCGAGTTATCTGTCAGGCACCTACTTTTACTGCTTCCTATCGTCTATTCCTAGTCAAGCAAAAATCACATTCCACATATTTGGCATTTTTATTTGTTAACCTGATTATATATGCAGATATATTACCATACAACCCTGATTTTTACAGAAGCAAAATAAATGATCAGCTTGAGGTGGAGCAACTCACATGAAACTAAACATACATGCAGCATCATTAATAATTGAGAGACATAATAGCAATTTCCAGTGACAGTCAATCAAGACATGCAACAAGTTTATACTAGATGTGCAGAATCTCCACCAGACTACTTTTTGGAAGAGATATTTATACGTTAATAGTAAAAGAATTAATTTCAATTGTAACCATATCTTTAGAATGCTTACCTTGCAATGACATGCATACAGCTCATGATGAAACAGACATGTTCCTACTCCTTATTCCAATTTTTCTCAATTCTCGTAAGTGGTGAAGTATCTCTTGAATAAAAAGCATCCCCTCATTTCCATTTTGAAGAGAATTTAGAGAATGCTCAAGAAAATTACAATCAGCCTCAAGTGCTTCCAACCTCTCATTAAGGTCTGAAATTTCATTTTCAAGAGCAGCCAAACCAGTTTCTCTACAATCCATAGAATCCTTTTGCCCATTGGAAACCATATGACTATTTCCCTTACTAACAACTAGATCTCTGCTTATTGAAGTATTCAACCTTTCCTGAGAAGGAGCACTTCCATTATACAGTGATGAAGCTTTTTGCACTGACAAATCATTACCTTCCACCTGACAAGGTACTTGTTTATACTTTTCATCGAGGAACTCTTGCTGATGTTGGCCGCCATCTGCTGCTTCATCGAAGTATTCACCATCAGATATGCATGGCGAATTCCCATGATGAGCAAACCTTTTAAGTTTGCTCTCCAAATTTTGCAAACAATGGGAGATGTACAACTTCTCATCTTCAAATTCTGACCATGCAGCTATGACTGCAAGATTATTATTGACTTCAGAAGCCTCATGAAACACTGTTTTCGAGGGAAATTTTAAATCATATTTTAGGGAGGACGTACTTGTGTTCTCCACAGAAACATGCTGCTCCTTTAAGTTGACGCTTGCCTCAGGTACAGTCTCTACCAATGTTTCATCTGGGAAGTTTAATCTGTAATATTCAAGCTCTGCTTCCAGATCTTGTAATTCTTTCTCCTTCTCAGCCAGAAGATCATTAGCTTTCTCCAACGCATCTACATCGTATTCTGCTTGCTCTTCCATCATCCTTAGGTACTGCAAGGCCTCCATGTGGAGCGCTGCCTTCTCTTCTTGCAACCTTGTAATCATAGCCATTGCCTGATTTGCAGCAATTGCAGAAGCACTTCTTTCTTCCTCTAATTCCTTATACAATGCATTCATGCACTTCCTATCATATGCAACTTGCCGCTTCAGCCTATCAACTAGATTTTCACCTTCAATTTCATCGACGCTGCTTCCGTCAAAAGATTCGAGGCCAGCAGATTCACTTCTTTCCATAAAGACTAGGTTCTGACAATTCTGAATCTCGTCAGAGTTGGATTCATTAGTTCTTTGCAATTCAATGCTATGACCTTGTAATCTTGGACTTAAATTGTTCAATGATAAATGAATCCCTTGTCCAGAGGAATTCTGCACAGGCAATGACTTAAGATCTTCATTAACTCCATTACTACATGTCAGCATAGGTTTTTTCATGACAAACCCAGATGTGTCGTTTTCTTCACCACATACAGGTGACTTGTGCACAGCATGATCCCCATCAGTTGAATTTACCATGGCAATATCATCTACAACTTGATCAATTCTGAAACCAGATCCAGTTGATGTGCTTATCAACTTCAAGATTTCATCATTCTTGTTGATAGAAATATTTTCACTTTTACTTGCTTCAAAAACATTTGCCACTGCCAATGGTTTCAGATATTAAGTCATATAAGAATAAGACCAATACACACATACACAAGAGAGAGAGAGAGAGAGAGAGAGAGAGAGAGAGAGCTTACATTTTTCTGACGATGCTTCAAGAGGAACTTCAGCAACATCAACTGATAGGGGAGCATCAACTAGAGAAATAAGATCAGACAGTAACGAAGCACTGAAGCTTGGAACTTCCACAACACAGGATGATGGAGGAATATCATCTAGAGAAATAAGCTCAGGCATTACAGGAGGATTGGTTTTCTGATCAGCCAGCTGCTCTTTACACTCACAGACATCATTCTCACCGGGGACATCTGAAGCCAGACATCTAACATCACGTGGTTCATTAGCATCAGGCTGTTTTATTGTAGCCAAAACATTGTACAGTCTTTTAGCTGGAGCTTCAGGAGCAGAAAGAACTGCAGATTCATTCCTATTCTCATTTATATCACAAACTATAGTATTGCCATTCTCATCATCAGAAATAGGAACCTCAGACTCTGATCCAGAAGTGATTTCCAGCTCAGTGTATCCTACATGAGACAAGGGATCAAATCCAGTTTTTCCAAGAAGATGAGATGCTGCTGGTGCAGAAAACTTATCCCTTATCTTCTTCAAGCCATTTCGACAGCTTAAGCGACGTGGCAAAGGAATATTTGGCTTTGCAACCACAATGCCAGGTGATTTTAAAGAGAGTAATCTTTGGGCATTTGGTCTTGGAATCCACGGTTTATCACAACATAGACACAACCTTGTGCCTTTAGAAGCAGGAGTAAGAGCCTGGTTGAAATATGAGCGCCGGGAACTACAATTTCCACAACCTGTAAGATCAAACCCCAATTTTCCTAGAAAGAGCCTCTGCATATCTGAGTTGGATTTGTTTTCCTCAATGTGTGATGAGAGACAAATCTGGCACATACCACGGCCATCGACAAGCTTGCCATGAATGTTGCAGGAAATCAACGATGATATCTCTGATCTATGATTGCCACAGAGTAGATTCCAATAAAATCCAGGTTTTTCATTTCCGAAAATATGATCAAGCCGAGAGCACAAAATGCAAGGTATTTGCAATTCACAGTAATGTGCAAATCTTGTCAGCAGGTAAGATAACACAGCATCAATAAACAGCAAAAAGATCAGGAACCATTCACAAGCTGTAGTCCTTAGAACTGTTGTAAACCCCTTCAAATTCCTTTGTACTTTGGGAGGAGAGGTACCATTTGTAGCCATTTCCACAACAACTGCTCTAGGATCCCATAAGTTTCAGAACTGGATGAATACCAAAAAGCCTTAATTGATGCATAAAGTAGTTCCTAACCTTGCAATACAAAGCTGATAATCCCATCCCCAATTCAATAAGGAAAGCTTCCATTACACGGTTAAATGAAACAATCAATCAAGTCAGCAATAGCCCACATGAAAAATAAATAAATGCAGAGCTAAGCGAACTTTTTAAGCTACCAAAAATGCATAACGTATTAAAATTGACAGAAACGCGTGCCCAAACTCACACGCACAAAGACCATCACCAAGATGGTATTCTTCTTTTTGACTCATTGGACACGAAGAAAGATAACAATAACAAACAGAAGCCATTTTTAAAATGTAAGAAATTGCAACCAGATCAAACCCTCTTACACGCTAGCAATCAAGTGAAATTCTTCCAATCCTTTGAATGGTTCAAAAAATAATCATACTCAAAGGAAGAAATAAAAAGGGTGAATTTCTTAATAACAAATAATTAAAGAGGACCTGTCGACGGTTTAGAATTCAATCAGATAGGAAACTGTAACCAACCCAACTCTGCAGTGTAATGATTGGGATCAACCAACAATGATAGGCTGACAGCTTTTCAATTAAATTGAAATTAAGGACCAAAGACCTAACCCATTAATGTAATAAATAAAACCCACATAAAACGAAAAAGAATCCAATCATCAGATCCGTAGACACAGCCAAAACATGACCGTAAAAGTCCTTATAATCGATCACCAAATATTAAGAAGAAATTCACAAATGCAATTCCAAACATTGGGTTCATGTTGAAAACTTGAATTCAATACAAAAACACATGAGCATTTGATTTAGACGAGACTAGAAGAAAAAGAATACCTTACGGTGAATTGAGATGAACGATGATGAAGAAGAAGAAGAAAAAAAAAAAGAAAATGGAAAGTACTTTTGTCCCGGAAAATGACTGACCGTTGAAACCAACTGTTGTGATTTGTTTGCTTCCCAAATAAAGGAAAGCTTTAAAATTTTACTTTTTGGTTTGACTATAATAAGCTTTTGCACAAATCATACTTCTTTTCATTTTGTTGCCTTCTTTTACTCTATTGATTACACAGAGAGACGCTAAATATTTTTAACATCAAAGTGAAATTATCTTATTAAAATGAAGAGACCATAATAACAAATTTTGGATTCCTAGATTGGACAGGGGGCGCGCGAACGCAGGCCCCCGCTGCCACAAATTGTGACGTACACTCTCCCACTTAGGGAGATGTTAAGCTGGCGAATCCACCAAGTGCAATGTGGGCCGCCAACCTAGGCCACGGGCCTTCTTCATCGCCTGTACTCCCCGTCCTAGCTAGTGAATTTAAACGCACACCCTGATTTATATTTTATAAATTCTTCCTCCCACTCGCCACATTCGGCGCGGTGTGGATCACTAACCAAACACAATAAACCTACACGGCTCGGTGATGATGAAATATTTGGTTTTCTATCCAAGTTTCTGAGACTCAGTGAAGTGCTAGTTAAGACTTGTGGGTTGTTTCCTAATGAAAGGCTTCTGGCGACCCTTTGCTGTAAGATGAAGCCTTTTGTGCTCCACATGGCTTTTACTAGTTTCATTTAGAAATTCAGTGAGTATTGTTTTGGGTTGATTCAAAAATGGGATGTTCTTTTTTTTTTCCTTTCTCTTTTTGCAGAGGCTTGGCGTTAGGAGTTATTCGGTGTTCGGCTATGATCAGCTGAGAATTAATGGGGTTAAAGATGTTATTGCCGTTGCTTCTGGTAAAGGCGGTGTTGGCAAGTCGACCACTGCAGGTAGTCTATTTTTTCAGATACACGAGCCTTGTCTTTTGGATATGCATTCATGTTAGTTGAATTTCCAATCCTTGCAGTTAATTTGGCGGTTGCACTAGCTAACAAGTGTCAATTGAAGGTGGGCTTGCTTGATGCTGATGTGTACGGACCATCAGTTCCAACCATGATGAAAATCAACCAAAAACCAGAAGTTACTAGAGGTAATTTTCCATCTTCTAAGGACAAATTAGTATAGTATATGTCTTTAGTCAATCGTAGAAAATGTCCCTTTTGCTTTATTGGATGACACGAAAATGTCTAGTTGTATACCAGTTGCTTATCCATTTAGTTACAAAATGTTTTAAGCAATATAAAGTGTTACCTGAGAGTGTTTTAAAAGTGTTTCATTGTAGATTTCATTTGTACAAATCTGATAAAATAAATCGGGTCTTCACTGATCAACTAACATATGGTTGAGGCTCATTTCCTATTTTTATTTATTTATTGTGATATAGGATGTTTGCATTCTTTAGTCGTAAACTATGGAACTTCCTTCTCTTTATCTTCCACAGATTTGAAGATGATTCCTATTGAGAACTATGGAGTGAAGTGCATGTCAATGGGATTTCTGGTGGATAAAGATGCACCGATTGTGTGGAGAGGTCCCATGGTATGTTACATTATATTAGTTGTCTGTTCTTATTTTCTTTCATTCTTGATGGTTTATGGTTCTCTTTTGCAATATCTTCTGCTTACAAAGTGGCTTGATTTTAGGATCCAGTCCTTCATCTATGTCATCTTAAATTCAGCAGAGTAGAGAAAAAGGATTTTGTTGCCTCCTTCTTAGATTCAAATTGAAGCTGAGTTGACTTGACACTTCTGCATTTTATGAGTTCTTATGTTTCTTTCAGGTGATGAGTGCTCTTCAGAAAATGTCAAGGGAAGTCGATTGGGGAAGTCTTGATATTCTTGTGGTGGATATGCCACCTGGCACAGGTGATGCACAACTAACTATGTCCCAGAAGCTTCAGTTGTCAGGTAGATAATTAACTTTTAGTTTTTGTTATTTTTTCCCTTTTGGGAAGAAAGGGGCATTTGGTGCTGTGCTTGAAAATTGGCCTCATATCAAGATCAATGTGAACTTGGACTTGTCATAAAACGTAAAGTACCCCTATGGCTTCATAGGTGTTCTGGTGTTTAGCAGTCTCACCTGTGCTCTTTCTCTCAGGCCTCATTTAGATGACTTAGAGCATTGTGCTTGTATTATGCTTTTTATTTGATTTCTTTGATAAAGTTGGAATTGTTTTGACATAACAGTAACTTGAATGAGAAAAGTTACTATTGCTTTCAGACATCACACCTTGTCTCAATTCTATTTTCTGGAGATAAGAGGGGGATGAGGATAATGGAGACTAAAATCATAATTACTTTTGTTTTCCGAGATCAAGCTTCAAAAGGAAAACTATATCATAATTTCTCTCATCCCCTGTGATAACCTAAAATTTATGCAAGGTTTACCTCTTATAGAAATTGAGCTGTTTACATTTTATAAGAAATAATCAGCTCAAATTTTTATAAGATATAAGCAGCTTAACCTATATATAAGACGTAAACAACTCAATTTCTATAAGATGTACACCTGGTGTAAATTTTAGGTTATCACATCTCGTCAACTCTCTTTCCATCCCAACTAGCCAACCACCCAACACTCCAAAAGAGAGAAAAAGAAAGGAAAATAAAGAAAACATTTTGAGTTCCATTTTTTGTAAATTGTTTTACTTCAAAAACTTCTTTTTGATGCTTTGTTATCATTGTTGGTTTTCTTTTAGGTGCTTTGATAGTTTCAACCCCGCAAGATGTTGCGTTGATTGATGCACGTAGAGGAGTTAGAATGTTCTCTAAAGTTCAAGTTCCTGTACGTCATTACTTTAGCATGTATTCTCTTATCATGCCGGCAAAGCTTGTTGAAAAATTCTGTATGGTGCCTAAATTTAGCATTGTTCTATATTCTTTAAAGGGCTAGATGATATGATGGGTTTTTACTATGATATCCTTAATACCTAGGACTGATGCCTCAACTGCATGTGATATAATGTATTAGATGTCAGTTAAACTTGCCTTCTTTATTGATGGGTTAATAGAATTTAATAATTATTACTTAGTAGTTTAAGTATAAATCAGTATGTGTGTTAGAAATGTTGTTGCCTTCGGTGACAGATCGTGGTTTTGTGAAATTCTTTTTGGCGTGTGTGTATATCATAATGGAACTGCTGCACAACAGGCCATGACTGCATTAAGCATAATTCCTAAGCTCGTTGGGCATGTTAATACTGTTCTTGCATGTGTCCCTTTCAGTTCACACCTCTTCCTTGTACTGCGGTATACTTGTTTTGCTATTACTAGAAATTTATGGTGGTACCTCTGCCCTATCTACTTTTTCCAGAGTTCAACTCGTTTTCTCCTGATTGTTTTGAAATTCTGACTGCTTTTATAGATTTTGGGATTAGTAGAGAACATGAGCTGCTTCAAATGTCCACACTGTGGTGAACCTTCATTCATTTTTGGGATGGGTGGAGCTCGTAAAACAGCAGCTGAGATGGGTTTGCAACTTGTTGGTGAGGTAAGTTGTTGATTTGTGATTGTTCTGCAATAAAGTTAATGATTGTCAATTTTTTAAATCTGGTCCCTATGATGCTTCAAATCACCATACTTGTCAGGCTTATTAGTACTAGAAAATCATTTTAGATATGTTCTAAGGTCATGGTAGTTAAATTTTCCTAGTGATTTTTTTTCCCTCTTCAGGATTATTAGAAGAGGCCAATAATGAATGATGATGTGGAACTTTATATGTGAATGGATGAAAGTCAGGCCACAACAGTTAGGGAGGGGCTTATTAACACTATTGCTTTCATTACTAATTATTTGAGGGAAAGAAAAAGAATTTTGTGCTTTTAACTTGCTTGTAGTCAGTTGAGCACTTTCTTTGGCCTTCATGATAGCTAATGTATATTATAAAAGG
The DNA here is from genome assembly GCA_036013995.1 of Theobroma grandiflorum. Classification (NCBI taxonomy): domain Eukaryota; kingdom Viridiplantae; phylum Streptophyta; class Magnoliopsida; order Malvales; family Malvaceae; genus Theobroma; species Theobroma grandiflorum. The sequence continues at coordinate 10,636,806 of CP142130.1, read as the reverse complement.
TTGAAGTCTGAATTTGGTCCTTCTAACTCTCTCAATTTTGCAGATTTAGTCCCTTTACCCTAATTTAAATGAATTTAATCTCCAGACTTTTATTAAATGTTGATTAAGGACAATTGTTAATACTGGTTTTGTTGATGACATGACATGTTAACCTAAATTTTTTTTAACATGTGGCAAACGTCAGTACAGAAGATTTTAATTTTGATAAAAAAATATTAGAATTTTTTTTAGAATTTTAAAAAGTATTGTAGAAAACTTATTTTTAACAAAAATGCTAATATTATTTGGTTTAAATTTTAAAAATATAAAGGATTATTTAATTAAAATAAAATATGATTTTTTTTGGATTGATCTGTGTCTAGCCAAAATAATTGATCCACTTCAACAATGCCAAGTCAAACCAAAATGCTACATCATCCAATTTAAAGGTAAATTTTAACATCGATATTATCAATTTTTCTTAAATCGTGTTTCAAAAAAAGGACAGGGACTGAATTCATTAAAATTGGAATAGAAGGATTAAAACTGCTGAATTATAATTGTAGAAGGACCAAATTCAAACTTCAGGCTATTGTAAAATTTAGCTACTCCATATATGTTCTATGCAGCAACTATATATGATACTTTATTGTCTCAGATACCCATTGAAGTGGACATTAGGAAAGGTTGTGATGAAGGCATACCAATAGTGGTATCAGCACCTGATTCTGTTATCTCCAAAGCTTACCATGATGTAGCTCAAAATGTTGTTGTGAGACTTGAGGATTTAGCAAAAAAATGAAAACTACCTCAAGGGACTGGACCAGTGGAGTTTATTCAGGTGGTTAGTTCACTCAGGAAAGGTAAACCACCTCCATTGTCCTGGTTTGTTGGCCATATTTACTTGGTGGTGCTTTTGAGATTCTCCGGAGACCCATATTGTATATCAAGGATTTCAGTTTGAGGTTTTTTGATCGAATATCGAAAGCGTGGAAGCATACTGATTAAGAAACTAATTTGGATGTTACACACTCAAACCAGTTGAGTTTGTCATTAGATTGCTCTTCTGCGCGAGGGATGGAAATGTTAAGCCCTTCATCTGTCCCAACTTTTCTAGTAATGCCGGGCACATTTGTTCATTTTTTCTTGTAGTTGTTCCATGTTGAAATTAGCTGATGCTAAAATGATTTAAAGCTTTGAAATTAATATAAGAATCTTACAATCAAAACCATGGAGATTGGAATTTGTAGAAATTTTTGTACATGAGCTTTGAATTGGACAAATAGGCCAAGTTGTTGATGTAGAAATTGATGATCCGTTGGATACGGTAGTCCACTCTTATCTTGAGTCATCTTTCTCACCTAATGTGAGCATATATTCTGTCATAATGGCCAGTCTACCAAAGAAAATCACTGCTACGTTTGTTCTTCTAAGGTTCCTAAGAGCACATTGGACAAGAAAAAGAAACAAAAAATTATCCTAGTGTGAATCCTTTTTCAAGGGAGAAAAAACAAGTATCATTGAATTTGCTGCTCTCCACCAACTTTGTGTGCGAACTTTTATTTATTTATTGGAAAGTAGAGTGATGGATAAAGAATTCCAGGAATCCCACACATTTGATAAAAGAAGTTGAAAGATGAACCATAACGTCAAGTCGTCAATAAGGGAAAATTAACGCCCTTGGCCATCTGTTCATTTCTTCCTTTCCTTTTCCTGAAACCAGCTTTCCCTCTTTAAGCATATTTTTCTTTTTATATTTTTATTTTAAAATCACACTATCCCATTATTCGTTTCTCTCTCAACTCCCCCATTCATCATCGTCTTCTTCTTCTTTCATCCTATTTTTACTACTCATCAGCTGAATGCATCACCGATCCATAGCCTTAAAATCCCCCCAATACCCTTTCCCTCCCCACCTCCATCCTCCCAACCCTATCCCTTCTCGCCTGGTATTCGCCCCCATTTCCTTTCCCCTCCATCGCAACACCACCATCAACTCTCCTCGCTCTGTCTTCTGCTGCCGAAATTTCCATATGCCAGTTCCCAATCACCCCCCTCGCTCTCTCCCCTCCTCCAACGCCACCAAACCGGCCGCCGTCAAAACTGTCGATGTCGCCACTCTCGGCAACCTCTGCGTCGATATTGTCCTCAATGTTCCTAAACTACCCCCGCCTTCCCCAGACGCTCGCAAAGCCTTCATGGAACAGTTATCCTCTTCTCCTCCTGATAAGGTTAAAAACGTTACTCTTTCTTAAAATGGGTTTTCTAATTTTTTGGGTTTTATGGGAAAAGCTGTAATTTTTATTAATGGATTTTGGGTTACAGCAATATTGGGAAGCTGGTGGGAACTGTAACATGGCTATAGCAGCTGCAAGGCTGGGACTTAACTGTATAACAATAGGTCATGTTGGTAATGAAATTTATGGGAATTTTCTTCTAGATGTGCTTCATGATGAAGGAATTGGTATGGTTGGAATGAGTGAAGAAACTGATCCTGTTAATAGTCCTATTGCTTCTTATGATACCCTCTTGTGCTGGGTGCTTGTTGACCCTTTACAAAAACATGGCTTTTGCAGGTAAAAAAATTGTCTTTTCTTTGTTTGTCAATAAAGGCCATCAAATTTGGTTGAGAAAATGTTTGCTGAAATTTTATGTACTATTCTGTTTTCTTGTATTAGTCGGGCAGATTTTAGTAAGGAGCCTGCGTTTAGCTGGATGAGTACACTTTCTGAAGAAGTAAAGAGAGCAATTAAGCAATCCAGGATCCTGTTTTGTAATGGTTATGACTTTGATGAGTTTTCTCCTGGTATGATAATCTCAGTTGTGGACTATGCGATTGAAGTTGGTACGTCTGTGTTTTTCGATCCGGGGCCACGCGGGAAGAGTCTTTTACGTGGGACTGTGGAAGAGCAAAAAGCAGTCAGGCATTTCTTGAGGATGACTGATGTCCTTCTTCTAACATCTGATGAGGTTCGTTGCATTGCTTTTCAAAAATTGACTGGAAAATTTTATTTTATATTTCCTTCTCTTGTTTGTTCCTTGCTTCTATATCTATTCCAATGCTGTCATATATCATGTTGCAAGTGATATCGATGTAATCATTTCAACTTTCTGAAATTTCTTCACTAGATCTTTCTTAAAGTTTAGGCCATCTTTTCTCTTTCATTATGTCTTTTCTTGCTGCATTTCTTTTTTCTTGGTGACTTGGTTGTCTTTTTATTATCTGAGCACCTTCAATTCGAACTTGCTAGTCCTCCTTACCACACATGTTTTGATTCACATGCCTGGATCATCTCAACTTCTTGTAAGCACTGGGAATGATTGTTCCTTTATTAGTTAGTTCTATGACTGAACCACAATTGTAGAATATTTGTCATCTTTGTAAGATGAAAAGTATTGAGTTCTACAGTTCATTCATTGATATATAGTGATATTGTCAATAGCTTTTTGCCTGGAAATGTGCAAGGTGTTTTAGATTCTTGGGCATCAGTGCTCCTCATCCTTAGATAAATGTTTAATATGCCTGCAACTATGGAGGTTTGGATCCCTGTTGAAAGTATTTGGCCTTTTATGGTATTTGATGTGAATTATATCTTTCTATCTAGTAGCTTTATTGGCTGTTTACCTAAATAGTAATACTTGCATTAACGAACTTCCAGGCCGAATCATTGACGGGCATAGCAAACCCAATACTAGCAGGGCAGGAGTTGCTGAGGCAAGGAGTCCACACTAAATGGGTGGTGGTAAAGATGGGCCCTAAGGGTTCAATTCTGATAACCACGTCAAGTATTACTTGTGCGCCTGCATTTAAGGTAAATTATAGCCTCAACTTCATTTTATATCCAAAAACATAAAAGGTTGCAGTTGTAAACTGCATGTTAATATATGGTAATCCCTTGAATGTATTTTCAATTTGCTTTAAGCTAGGATGCTTCTCTCTGTTTCTTGAATGTAATTTTTTAGCTCATGGATACTGTAAAATATAATTGACAAAAGTTTTAGGTATTGATGACGCATTTGCATGTTTCTGATTATTAATCTAGACCATGCACTTTTAACATGTCTAGTTCTCAAAACATGAAACCTCTGAGAAAATTTTCTTGTTAGTCGTTACCTATGGAAGTTTAATCTGACCACTCTTTTGAATTTGGTCATTCTAACCTGTCTGGCTTCTGTCCAGTATTTATTTCTTTGCTTATGGTAATTAATTTTGAAATATGATTAGGTTAAAGTAATGGACACTGTCGGGTGTGGAGATAGTTTTGTTGCTGCTATTGCGTTTGGTTTTATACATAATATACCCTTGGTTACTACAGTAGCATTTGCAAATGCTGTGGGTGCTGCTACTGCCATGGGTTGTGGCGCTGGCAGGAATGTAGCAGCATTGAAGCAAATAGTAGAACTCATGGAAGCACCTGACCTCAATGAGGATGATGAATTTTGGAATGAGCTACTTAGTGAACATTTGGAATCACAAGAAGTTACTGTTCTCTCAAAAATGGTTTTAAATGGAAGCAATGGCCGGATGAACCAAGTTCCATTGCAAAGGGTGGTTTCTGAATTGCTGCCTAGGCTTAAATCTAGTCAATTAGAGGGAAAACTGTCATGTTGATGCATTGCAACAGAAAGTAGATTCTCAGCAATGGTACAGGTTACATAGCAATTCCTTGTATGGATTCTCTGCGGGTGGTTTCTTTGGCAGTACAGAACAAGTTATGAGTTAACTCATCTCAATGGATTGAGATCAGGATGAAGTAGTTACTAGAAGAAGACCCTCGAGTGAGAAATAATGCCATTGCATAATTTGCGGTTATGAGCATTTTTAGCGATCCCTTGATAGATTTATTTGTGCAAAGCTGAGAGCAGCTTTCACATTCACATTCTTATGTAAAGATGTTCCACCACCCCCCCTTTTTATATCTTTTCATGTTCGAAATGGTTGCTTCTAAAACAGGTACCAGTTGTCTCGTGTGTTTTTGTTGTGATTGTACTGCAATTTTTACCACATCTATGGAGAACAAACAAAAAGATTTTGCAGTATTAAATTTATGAAGTTATGATTGTGGTGATAAGTGTATTTGATACGATGTACCAAGGCATCGCTTTCCCTAACAAAAAAATGTAAAAGAAGAATATAATCGAGATTTCCTTATAATCCTTTCCTGACTGGAGTTATGTTTTCTTCTTTCTTCCCATATAAATGGGGTGCTTAAGAAACTACGAAAGAAGTACACAGACTCAAAGTCTTATTTCATATTTTATAATCAAATTATAAATGCAAATGAGTATTTTGTAATCGAATGTTTTCGATTAATATCTTATAATCGGAATTGAATACTTCAAACTTTCAATAAAAATAGAATAGAAAATTGAATGCTTTGAACTTCAAATATTTATTCTAATAAGATTCTTGGTTTTATAAAGCTGTCAAGTCTTCAAAGTTTATACTACATTCCAATTTCTTTTTTCTTTTTTTTGTAAAAAAATAGAAATGTAGTAATTCCGTAAAATTAAAGTAACAGCAACACAGAAACGAGATAAATAAACGTGACATATAAAAGAATAAATAAAAAAAATTCTTAAGAAAAAAAAAAGGAAAAGCCCAAAACGAGTAGGACCCACTGATTGCAAAGACCGCGATGCAATGGGGAAGCAGCGGGGCCAAAGAAAGGTCTGAGGGGCCCGCAATGGAAAATTCTATAAAAGGGCCGGTGAGAAGGGGGGAAAGGAGGATGACCTAAATACCCTCTAAAATTGGCTAACCCTACTTCAATTCTCTCTCAACATCCCAACCTAAGACTGCTGCCCTTTTACCCCTGCAATTACTCTCTCTTCCCCTCCTTTGCCCTTCCCCTTTCTCAGTTTTCCCCTTTAACCCAAACCCCGCCAACTCTTAAACCCTTCTCTCTCTTTCAAATTTCTCAATAACCTGCCCTGCCTTCTTCTCCGATTTTAATTCACATGTAATCACTAATCACCTTTTTGTTTTTTCCTTTTTATATCCGCATTGTTTTATTAAAACCTACTCTACCCTTTTCGGGGTTTTAACTTTTTTAGTGCAGGTTCTCTTGAAGACTTATCTTCCGGTGAGTTTTATTTTTTTTTGGTTTTTCGTCTGTTTGGTTAGCTGAAAAAAAAAAAAAAGAGAAAGAGAGACTGTCTCTTTTTAAAACTGATGTTCCCATGTTGCTTTTTGGGTACTTTGTCAGCGTTGGAAACTTGAACTAGGTTCTTTAAAAAAAAAAAAAAAGAAAGAAAATAGAGAGTTGGGATTTGGTTGGGTGTAAGCTTTATTGTTTGTTAGTGCCCCACGTGTTGAGTTCTGTTGTGTTGGATATAAAGACCAAACTGAAAGCAATTTGCACTTTTTTGTTTGGTTGCGCAGAAAAACTGCGGTTAAGTTTCTCTTACGTCGCTTTGTTTCTATTTTAAAAGTTTAGGTCCTATTGGGTTCTAGTTGCTATTGTTGAGTTCTTTTTTTTTTGTAACTCGACAGATTGTAGAAAAAAAAAATTACCTCTGCTCAACTCTTTTGTTGCTATGATCATGGTTTTACTGAGGTGGATTGTCCCCCCCATCCCTTTTTTTTAATCTTTGAAATCCATGAATCAGAGGAAAACGCGAGATTGGGTTTTGTTGTAATTGTATTAGAATCAGTAATCGATATCCCAAGGAAGTATCACTATTGAGCAACCTACGTGTTTTGTAATGCTACTGCAACAAGCTTCCTATATTTATGACTTTATATCATGTTTAATTTTTAAGTTATGAAAAATAAATTGTTGATTTGCCAGTGCTTTTTACATGGACAGGTCCTGTTTGAGACCAAAACACTGTCAGATTAGAGCTTCCTTTGGGTGTTAGTTGAGATTTTGCTTGGATTTGTGAAGGGTGTGTGGGCTGTCAGTTGTTTTAAGTTATGGCGAAGCATGAGTTGGTGATTAGGCCAAATCAAGATTTCTCCGTGCGGCAGAGTCAATGTGTGGGAATAGGGCATAATGCCAGCTTTGTTCTGGGTAGTAGTCATGACTTGCTACGTTCAGAACAGATCCGTGATTATGATTTGCTTATCGGGCCTTCTAATGATCATGAGTTAGGTTCAGGACATCATATTCATGAATTGGCAACTTGTCAGATACAAGCAAATGATCTGGCTCTGCAACATGATAATCTTCATAAGTTTGAAGAGAATGGATTCAATATGGATCAAATAAACTACCCTGATGCTAAGGAAGACCATACCAATGTTGAGGAACATGATCATCAACTTCCTGTTGTTGCTCAGAATCATGAGTTTGGTTTGCGTGATAGTAATGAATTGACTCTTGTGGAGAACCAGGATCTTCAGGTCAACTTAAGTGCAGATATGCAGCAAAATCAGGAGATGAGTGTTCTATCTGCATCAGACATGTTTTCTCAACAGCAACAGCTGGTGGTTGGGGCTCCTGTGCTTCAATCCCGTCCCTTGTTTCCAGTGCCTAACTATGAATTAACTGTTGGAAAAGAGTTTTCTGATGTCCAGAGCTGTAGGAGGGCTCTCAGAGATGCAGCCATTGCTCTTCGCTTTGAGATGCAAACAATAAAGTCTGACAAGACTCGTTTTACTGCCAAATGTGCAAGTGAGGGATGCCCTTGGAGAATTTATGCTGCAAAACTTCCTGGTGTTCCTACTTTTACCATTAGGACCATCCATGATGAACATACTTGTGGAGGGATTACCCATCTTGGTCATCAACAAGCCTCAGTTCAGTGGGTTGCAGATGCTGTAGCGGAACGCCTCAAGGAAAATCCTCATTATAAGCCCAAGGAGATATTGGAAGAGATTCACCGTGTTCATGGGATCACTTTGTCATACAAGCAAGCGTGGAGGGGTAAGGAACGCATCATGGCTGCTGTGCGTGGCTCTTTTGAGGAAGATTATCGCCTCCTTCCACGGTATTGTGATATGATCAGAGAAACAAATCCAGGAAGTATTGCCCTGGTATATGGGGATCCTACTGATAACTTTTTTCAACGTCTTTTCATTTCATTTCACGCATCCATCTATGGTTTTCTGAATGCATGCCGACCTCTTATTGGACTTGATAATACTAGATTGAAAAGCAAGTACTTGGGGACCTTGCTTTTTGCCTGTGGTTTTGATGGAGATGGTGCTGTGTTCCCTCTTGCATTTGGGGTGGTCGATGAGGAAAATGATGCCAACTGGATGTGGTTCCTCTCTGAGTTGCATTACCTGCTTGAGATTAATGCAGAGAACATGCCAAGACTTACCATCTTGTCAGATAGACAGAAGGGTATTGTAGATGCTGTAGAAGCAAACTTCCCAACAGCTTTTCATGGGTTCTGTATGCATCATCTCATTGACAGTTTCCAAAAGGAGTTCAACAGCTCCATTCTTATCAACCTTTTCTGGGAAGCTGCTTTTGCGCTCACTGGCCTTGATTTTGAAAAAAAAATCATTGAGATTCAAGAAATCTCACCTGAAGCTGCTACTTGGATTCGAAATATTCCTCCTCGCTTTTGGGCCACAGCACATTTTGAAGGGACAAGGCTGGGACGCCTGACCGCTAACATAGTGGAATGTTTGAATTCTTGGATAGCAGAAGCCTCTGGCCTTCCAATAATTCAAATGATGGAGTGTATCCGACGGCAACTGATGACTTGTTTTAACGAGCGGCGTGAAACAAGCATGCAGTGGACAGGCATTCTTGTTCCTCCTGCGGAAAGGCTTGTATTGGAGGCTGTTGAGCGTGCACGTACTTACCAAGTGTTCAAAGCAAACGAAGCCCAATTTGAAGTTGAATCCCATAATGAAGGAGCGTTTGGAGTAGATATTCGTTCCCGTAGCTGTTATTGTCGTGGATGGCAGCTGCGTGGGCTCCCCTGTGCTCATGCTGTGGCTGCTCTCCTCTCTTGTAGACAAAATGTGCGTAGGTTCACCGAAAGTTATTTCACAGTGGCAAGTTACCGTAAGGCATACTCGCAGACTATACACCCAGTCCCTGATAAAGCCCTCTGGAAAGGCATGTCTGAGCAATTTCTAAAGGAAGGGGAGAAAAACGTTGAGTTCATCTTAAAGCCACCCAAGTCGCTTCAGCCGCCAGGGAGACCTAGGAAGAGGCGAGCTCGTGCAGAGAATGCTGGTCGGGCAAAACGGGTGGTGCATTGCAGTCGCTGCAATCAAGCCGGGCATTTCAGAAGTACATGTACAGCACCTATATAGAATTTTTCAGGTCTTTTTCACTGTGCAGACAGAGAAAATAGTTTTCTTCTTTCAAATTTCTTTTAGAGCTTCTATTGTTGGCGCTACACTTTAGGAGACACAGATAGAATTTGTGTTCATAGGTTTTCCTTGGACAAGTGAATAGCTTAGTAAGTTTTATATGGATAATTATAGGTATAGCTCCCTGTTTCAGGTTTTCAATCCTTTTAGTTTTCAGCATGCTATCAGCTCCAGATTGGCAAAACAAACAAACAAATAATTTCAGCTCAAGTCCTTATATCTTATTTAATGATCAAAAAAGTATCCAAGTATTAAATCAACAAAGTAAATGTATAACTTACCTTTACCAACACGAATATATGAACCTCCAGTATGTTATGCTTAAAAAATAATAATAATAACAATAATAATGAAGGGAAAGGATTCGAGAAAATGTTGGGTCCCCCAGCACGACTTTTCATGACTAATAAACAGCCCCTTCATTTGCTGCGTTTTCCCGCATTAGGATCTTTCTACGTTGGAGGTAGGAAGGGACTTTACACAAGTGTGACGAGTGGGTGGATCCTCAGGCATTCACTCGACACTAGGTCGTGGTGCACTTCCAAACTTTTAACCAAAACGCAATAAACAATTTGCATTCTGCAAGTACAAAACATATCATCTTTAGGAAAAGCCCCACCTGAAATTTACAATTTTATCCTAAACTTTAGAAAAGCAACAGAAACCAGGTCGGCATAGGAAATGAGAGCTCCCTGGCCTGGGGAACAAATTGAGTCAAACCAATTTAAAGGCAGATTGGGACTACAAAACTTCTAACCCCAAAGTGATATGTTATTATCCCAAGTACTGTACTCAGTGCCATAGACTGAATCATAGTCTCTAGCTCGAGAATGGCTGACATGACTACTGGCATCAGATCAGAGGTTACAGATGCATAGACAGGAGAATTTGGCAGGAAAGGATCACACTCCTCACTGATTGATGCACCTGGTGGGCACCGCATAGAGCTTGCAGCCTCAGCCATAAAGTTCTGTATCATTCAACAAAAGAGAGATACATAAGATGAACGATATAACATTGGTGATCACAACTGATTGTCTGAAGGAGCTTAAAAGGGACAAAAAAAAAAGAAAAGAAAAAGGAAACAAACAATTTATTGTGTTTTAAATACTGATCAAAACTGATGATATGTTGTAGTCAAATAAAAGATTTGAAAGGTTTGTGGTTGAAATGCTAGCAAAAAGTTGAAGAGAGGGGGCCGTTGAAAGAGAAAGAGAGGGAGAAGGAATTCAACATATATAATAGTAGAGCTAGTAAGAATAATAATATTCGATGCAACTGTTATACAATCCCAACTCATCAACGCAAGAGTACCTGTATCAACTTCTGAGCTACTTGTACTTCGAAAGCAGATCCAGTGATTTCACGAGTCATATACCCAGGCAAATGTTTTGTTACCAGTATTGCTATAGCGGCTACACTGGCACAGCCCATATTACTTATATTTGCACCAGAGGTCCCATTCACCGCATTGGCATCCACCTTCAATTTTTATTTTTTTTTTATGTATATAAAATTGAAATATATAATTTTCTCATTTCTAATTAAATTAAATAAATTGTTCTGGAATAGTGATAAGTCATTTAATTCAATTTTTTGAATTTTTTTTTCATTTTTTCATTTTTTAAACCCTTTTAGCCTTTGATGTTTTCTTTTTAACCTTCGAAACCTTTTTCTTTTTTTAACTTTCGAAATCCCTAACATTTATTATTAATCCATCATAATTTATAGATAATGTTTTTCATTTTTTTTCTGTTTTTACTTTGTACATGGTTTTCACTCTTTCTCTTATTGTCTTTTTTTGTAAATCAATCAAATAATTTTATTCTCTTCAAACCAAATATTATACTAAACCCTTTAACTCACCCAAATTTAAATCCTTAACATTTATTATTAATCTATCATAATTCATAAGTAACTTCTTTAATTCCCAAATCCCAATTCAATTTTAACTTTTATATTTGCTTTATATTAGTAATATGTGAAGTTATAAAAAATATTGTAATTTCAGTTATTGTTACGTATTGTTAATTTAATCGGTATACTTTTATTCTTTGAAAGGTGAATTTGAAAGTATGTGATAGAGGAATTTGCATGTGTTGCGAAATCTATCCAAAATAAGCACAAGTCCACAATTAAATTCTAAAACTTCTATTGTTTGATTGGAAAAATTAGGCAATATATAACAACTAAAGTAAGGAGAAAAGCAACTAAGTTGTAGGGTAAACATTTCAAAAACTTCAGTAAAACAAGATTGAAAACGAAAAAGTAAAGGGTTAATGAGGATAGCCTTGTATTGTTAAGTTAATATGTTAATAAAGCAATTCAACCTAAGTAGTGTAGCAACATTCCACAAGTTAATTAGCTTGTTGAAACTAATGCTTGCATGTACCAAGTGGACAAAAAGCCAAGTAGCAATCCATCTAGACATCATGCATATCAATATATGTCTTGCTCAATGTTGAAGACCACCACGTGGAACTATGCCTGTTTGTAAGATAATCATGTTTTACACTTGTTTCTCATGTATTAACAAGTGTTATATTTGTTGATGGTGTGTGCTAATGAAGTTGTGTATAATTTAGTTGAATATGAAAGAAACTAAGTGCGATAGTCACAGTAGCCACCATAAGTCTCTGTTGATTCTTGTTTTCCATACTCAAGTAAAAGGTTACTTTCAATAGCCATATAACACCTTTTTCTTCAAAAATACAACATGGTATCAAAGCTGTTTTGAGTTTTTAAAGGGACCAAAACTCTAAATATTTTTACAAAACCCTTCAAACAACAGCCTACCTTTTGAGCATGTCTCTAGGCAAGAAATCATTATTGAGGAAATTATTGATGATCAAATTTTTAAAGGTTCAAGATAAACATACGTGAAATATGTAAGTCGGGTTGAAGGAAATCGAAGTAACAAATCAGAGTTTCCTTATAAATGAGATAACATGTGAGATTAAATATGAAATGAAAATCCAAAAACCTCCATTTTTGTGGAATATGATGAACGAAATTTTGAGGTCAAAATTTTATTTTAAGGGGGGTAGTACTATAATACCCGACCCTAATTTATCTGTGACAAGTCATTCACATGCTTTGGACAGCATGTTTGTATATTGAATTATCCCGGGAAACAAGTTAAATGACAATATCGCCCCTAATGGTATGGTTAAGTTAAATAAGTCTTGGATTAGTTTAAACAGAGAATGGAGAATGAATTTGAGAAAACTAAAACCCATGGATTGACTTAAAACAGTGATTTGGAGTTCGAGGTTCAGTTTGGAGTTAATCAAAAAAATTAACCGATTAAGGATAAAACGATCATTTTTCAATTTCAAGACAAAATGGAGATTTTTAATAAAGATTTTGATTTTTATGACCAAGAATAATTATATGAAATACAATATGATTATTGGAGCATAAAATGAAGTTTAACAGTGAAAAAGTGTAATTCTTGGTATTTTTGAGACACAAGGGCAAAATAGTCAAAACGAGAATTTTTAAAGAGGATTTTGACCCCATTTGATTTAGATTGATTATTTAGACTAGTTAAAACATAATTTGAGGTTAAAAAGTGGAAAGGAAATGCAATTTCGGTACATTTTGGAGAATATGGGCAAAATGGTAATTTTACCATCGGAGGATCAAATTTAATTTTTCGAGAGAATTTAGATCAAATTTGATAAATTGGAGTGTGGTATGAGTTTGAGGAGTGAAAAATATGCCTTGTGGTAATTTTTCAATTTTTGAGGTAAAAATGTAATTTTGCACTTTTTCGAGGGCAAAAGTGTAATTTTGTAAAATTACACTATAAAAATCTTTAAGAATTTTCTAGAAGCTTCATGAAATTAAAGGATAAGTGCTGAAATTTATTGTGGCTGAAAAGAAAGTCAAAAAGAAAATGAATAAATAATAAAATATGGAAAAAGTAATTAACATGTGAATTAATTAAATATTTAATTATTTAAGTGATAAAAAGCTGCAAAAATCAGCCAAACACCTTGGGAGGTTCGGCCTTCACCAGCAAGAAGAAGAAAAATGAAAAAAAAACACAAAACCCTAACCTTGAATCAAGGGAAAAACAAGAAAAAATAAAAAATTCAACCGATTAAAAGGTAAAAATTTTAAATTTTCCTATTTATCTTTATTACCCATGCTTTCTTTTATTTCTTTCATGCATGAAACCCTAGTGGGTATGATGAACTCATGCTGGCTGAATATTCAAGGGGGAGATTTGAACAATTTTTAGGTTGATTTTAAGTTGATTTAATGTTATTTAGTTAGGTTATAATCAAATATATCAAAACCTAGCTAGAAAAATGATTTTCTCCCATTTAAACCCATTATGCCGAATTTTCCAAGAGAATATTGGCTGCCTATTTTGATACAAATTGGTGGTATTTAAGTGTAAATTGATGAATTATGAGCCTAGAAAAATTAGGAGAAATTTTGGTGCAAAAACTGAAAATTTTACCTAAAGTGCAGACTAGCTCATTGGGTGTTTCGGATTGCAAATTGGCATCATATTCGCAGTCACTAAGGTCAATTAAGTGTAATTAGAATATAGAAATTGAAAGAAATTAATTCGAAATTAAATTGGAGACTATAGCCAATTTAATCGCGTGTAGGCAAATTAGACCGGATACCGTGTTTAGACGGTTATTCGGACAGCTTACATTGCATTTCATGCATTATGAAGAGCCTGAAATAAATTATTATGTTGGACACAAATAATGAGATTTTGTGTCGTGAATAGTGCGTAGGTGGTGGGTTCCCCGGACACGGGAAAGGTTAAGGTGTAATGGAAATTAAAACAGGAGTATCGTGCACTCCTGTGACGAGGTGAGTGGATAATTTACCGTTTTCAATATATGAAGTAGTTTTATTTGGTTATGTGCTATTAAAATAAATTAAATTTTATAAATAATTTTTAAATCAAAAAATTGATTTAATAACACTGAGTATGTGGAGACCAGGTTAAATTTGTGTTCATATATTAAAATTGAAATTATGGCTTATGATTTTGGTGAGCATGCTTGGCTGGTATATGTGTTAAAATTGCATAAATTGTTATTTGCCGTATAAGCTGGCTAGTATTAAAATGACCTTGTTATGCTGTTGGATTTTTCTATAAATTTGGTGGTCTAATAAAACACTACAGTGAGAGTTACCGTGGACTGCCTTTAGGAGGGGCACGGTTAACCTGATTAATTGTTACATTGGTCGGAAAGGCGAGTAAGGTAACTCCCGAGGTAATGTTACAATTCACTTCACGTTAAACCACCACGTGAAGATGAGTTTAACCAACGCCAATGATCGACTATGTCTGAAAAATTATGAAATTCTAACAGCCTTAGCGGATTCGATTGGACGCTCTGATCAAGTGTCCACGAGTATGAGATTTGGCTTAAGCCTGATTTGTATAAATAAAACATAAGCCTTAGATTTTGTTAAATAAGATTGATTTGTACAATTGTATTAAATTGGTGCTATAAACTACAGGATAGCATTGTGTTTTATTTATATTGTCTCCATCTACTCGACTTTAGATGTCGTGAATGGTAGTTATCTAACTCACTGGGTTGTAAAACTCACCCCCTCAATTTCCCCATTTCAGGCTCACAAACAGATGTAGATAGAGGATTTTGTTGAGGATAAAGTTTAGAGTGATAACCTTTAGTGCACAGGTTCATTTCTTAGACTGTATTTCTTTATTACGGGCCCACTTAGCATTGTAAATTAAATTTTATACTTCAGCTAACTGTGTAACTATATGTAATAATATATTTTGTTTTTACGCTGTAAAAATTATATCCGGATATCTATATAAAAATTATTTTATAAGAAAATATTTTATTTTATGGAATATTATTATTTTATTCCATTAAATGTAATTTTACTCAAATTTCATGTTTTAGATATCCGATTTCAATTCCGACTGCGAATTATGAAATCTTTAGGCATAAGTAACATTTTTTTCAAATTTCAAAATTTTTGACAAAAAATGACCAAAACGCCCCTGTGTAGTAAATTTCGTCTTTTTCCCTATTTTGGTCCAAAATTGAACGAAATACTTAGAAACATGAGGTTTGTACATAAAAACTCACAAGGGAGTTGGAAAGATTGGTACGAGAGCCTTGCGAGGTCTCAATATGGTACGAGAGCCTTGCGAGGTCTCAATATGGTACTCGGGGGATGAGTGTATATCGGGACATCGCAGCGGTTGTCACGGACTCGAGGATGGTTCCGGGTCATGACAAAAAGACCAAGATATGTGTCGAGACTCTACACCTTTATGTACATAAGATTCATTATATAGTGGATTAATGGTAAAAATCATCTTATTACTTTTCTTATTAAAATTTTGCACAATATACTTTAAAATTAATTGAAACTTCCCAAACTAACTTCTTTTTCTAAGTTCTTTCTAATTCAATTTATTTAATTATTTTTCTTTTTGACACAGGATTTATTATATTTCAATGCAATTAAATAGATTTTATTCATAACAAAATAAAATTAGGAACATAACAATAAGGTATACTTGATTCTCCTTCTCTCTAATTAATTAAGCAAGAATTAAAACTAAGTTTTTTTTCCCTTGATTTACATGGCCTAGAGACAAATACAAACATAAAGTAAATAATTTTCATAGAGATTAATTGAACTTATAAAAAAGCTTTAGAAATTTCATCCAAGTGTATATTAAAAATGTGCTCCTAATAGAAAAATTAAAAGAAGAAATTGTGAGCAATGATCAACCTCATAAGGCCATTTCAAAAACAACCCTTAATATAAAGTTAACTGTTTTTATTAATTTTACCATGATTTGACAAAAATTCCCTTAAAGCCATTTCAGGCAAATTAAACCATTTATTACAATTTTCCCTCTTGATTTCTCTCTCCAGCATCCATATATTGTGCTTCTAATTTCTTTCTCTCATCATCCAGCTCTTTCTAATTTTATTGATTTTTCTCTTTCGCATCTATCGCTATGCTCCTGATTTCTCTCTTTTACCATCTAGCTCTCTCTAATTTTACCACCATCGCCATCTCTCTATCTATTTCTTGTCAGATTATTATTAATTTACAAACTAAAGAGCAGAGATAACATCAATGTATGTTTTTGGGATTATTGGTTTATATTTAAAGAACCTTAAAGTTGATGGGTTGAAGTTTTATAAGTGACATATGTAAATTAGAACATTATACAAAGTTGTTACATGCCATGTAACAACTCTAATGCACTTAGCATGTAACAAATCTATTGACTATGACATTCTTAAACATAGCATGTAACTTAATCTCTATCTTTATATTTCACTAGAACATAAACTCTTAGAGTTAAACATCTTAAATATGGCATGTAACTTGATCTCTATTTATATATTTCACTAAGACATAAACTCTTTGAGTTAAATACCTTAAACATGGCATGTGACAACTTATTTTTTTTCAAAATAATGTGTAATAACTTATTTTAAACATGACGTATAACAACGATATTTTCTAAATGTAACATGTAACTTGATCTCTATTTTTGTATTTCATTAAGACATAAACTCTTGGAATTAAAAACTTTAAACATGACATGTAATAACTTTTTTTTCAACATGTGTAACTTTTTTTTTAACATGGTGTGTAACTTAATCTTTATTTTTATATTTCACTAAGACATAATTTGTTAGAATTAAACACCTTAAACATGATGTGTAACAATTTTGTTTTCAACATGACATGTAGCTTGGTTTCAATCTTTGTATTTCAGTAGGATATAAACTCTTGGAATTAAACACGACGTGCAATAACTTTTTTTTCAACTTAGCATGTAACAGTATTTTCCTCAATACGTGCGCTTCAATATGAAGAGGTTTCATTAAGGGTAATTTTATCTAAAAATTTTTTTAATTAAAAATAATTAAAATTAAAAAAAATATTTTTTAAAACACTGTATCTTTTAAGGTTGAAAAAAAGCCCAAATTAAAAACAAAAGAAAGGAAGGTTGGTGGGCTTTAGTTGGAGGCCGATCACATGACCATGGGGTTTGTCAAATTGGGTCAAGTAAGTGTAGAAGATGTATACTAAGTGGGCCATGAGAATGGACAAAATTCCTCCCATTTCACATGTAAATAATCAGATGTCTACCTTTGCCATTCAAGGTAAAAAAAGAGATTCTGTTGAATAAAATCAATTGAAGTTCAAATACCTTCATTTGCTAAGCCTTTCTTCCCAGTCAACTAATATATATAAGCCAGGCTTTGAACCCAGAGTAATTTATATCTACTTCTTCATTTGTTAAGCCTTTGTTCCCAGTCAACTAATGAACCGTTTTTACTTAATTAGAACATCAATCAATGGTAGTTTTACCTTCTTCAATTGTAAATTGTGGTGTTTTCTTTTTCATGATTAATAATTAGTTAAATAAACTTTTACAATATTAGCACGTATAATTATGATATAATGAGAATTACTTATTTTTTTACTTATAAATACTTTGTGACTTGTTCGTACATATAAATAATTAACAATGCTTCATTCTGTAGTGAAAAGAAAACAGAAATATCAAAAATTTTGTCTAAAGAATAAATGTCAATATATTTATAACTTCACATGCTTCATGTCATTTATATATCCAACAAAATAGTATTACCTTCGAAAAAAGAAAAACAAATGTAGTGGACACAGAAAGCCTTTTTTTTCCTTTTAGAAACTACTTGACTAAGCTATGATTACATTCAGGAAATTAAGCTGTCGGCACTCGTGCCTTATTTGCCTATTTCTACTGCGTTTTTTGTTCTTTTTTTAAATACTATTTGCATGAATATATCTACATATATATATATATATATATATATATATATTATATTAGGCATACGAAACGCCTCTACAAACTTGTAATAATAACAAGAAATATTTTCTTGAGCATTTCCTGCAAACTTATCTTCTTTTTCTCTGGATATATATTTTGTCAAGTTTATATTCACAGTTTGATTAAAGCTTTCATGTAAAACTTTTCTAAAAATTGATTATGTCTATTTCCTATCTCTTTTACCTTTTTAATTGCTTCCGCCATATGTAAAAGAAAATGAAAGAAACACATGCTGCCATGCAAATGCAATAATTGCTTGTCGTCTCCGGGCCCTCTTGGATTCAAAGGTGAAGATTCCATTAACCTATTTTCTTCTTGTTAAAATAACTACCAAGTTCATGTACTGATGTGTTTTGTTTAATTTAATCTATATACTCAAAATCAAAGTAATTTAGTTTTTTAATTTTGAAAATTATTTTAATTAAGTCCCTCCCACTAACGGTATTTAATTTTGTCATTAAAAGGATTGCATCAGTACTGATGTTGTCACGCCTCAGAACTCCCCATCGGGTCCGTGACAACCGCCGCGACGTCTCGATAGGCATTCACACTCTGAATACCGATCGAAACCCCGTAAGGCTTTCGTATCAGTTTCCGCACTTCCCCGGTGAACAATACTCATTAAACATAATATTTTAAAGAAATATAAAACATTTCCAAACCAACACACTAAAATATAGTTTTTTTCGGCTCACAGGGGCATTTTTGTCCTTTTTGTCCAAAAATTTCAAAATCGATAAAAACGTTACATACAAGTAGAATAAACATAATTTACAATTGAAAATAAATTTAAATGTCTAAAACATTGGTTTGAAACAAAATTTTGAATATTTGAATATAATAAAAACTATTTAATAAAATACTCAATTTTCTTATAAAACAATATTTATAGAAACATCGATAAATAATTTTTATAGCGTAAAAGTTAAAAATATTTATACATACAAAAAAATACAGATAACCAAAGTATAAAGTTAATTTTACAATGACACGTGGGCCCCTTACTGACCAGAAAAGTATAAGTCCTTATACTTTTACTTTCTAATGATGTAACTTTGAATTTATTTCTTATTGTGATCGACTATCCACAGTCTATCTTGAGCCTGAAATGTGAATAGGAAGAGAGGTGAGATTATAAAATCTCAGTGAATAAACACTTACCATCAAAAGCATCTAAAGCCGAATAGATGGAGATACTATAAAAATGTTATATCACAATAATATTCATAACTCAAAATTTGTCTCGATCCATATCAAACAATTTCTTAAACTTGGCCCCTGCCAGAATCATTCTCGCGAGTACCTTCGTCAAGGTATCCCACTGAGACTGCCAAGGCTGTTAAATGTCTCATACCCATAATCATGTTTTCCTATTTAACACACACAGCCGTTCCTTGGCGTTGGCTGAGTCTCACTCACAAGTGGTGGTCCAAACGTGAGGTGTACTCTAATCTTACATCAGGAGATACTTCAACCAACATCTCCCCCCGGAGGTAAGTACAAAATTTGGGTTACCATGCCCCTCTCATAGGCAGCCCACGGAAACCCTCATCACTGCAGTGACTATTTAATATACCACCAGACCCATAAAATTTCCAATAGCATAATATGACAAATAAAATTTAATCCAGCTTGTCAAGGAAATAAACAATTTATACATTTCATGCCAACACAAAGTTCAGCCATCATGCTACCACAATCCCATAAGCCAGAATTTCAATTCATGGATATACAACACCAATCACAATGTACGTCTCCAAATACTCAATTCCCCCCCCCCCCCCCCCCCCCAAAAAAAATCAATATTTGATTTCAAAACCAGTATAAATCTCATTTTCATTTAAAGACATTTTAATTGAAAAACATAATATTTTATAATTTAAATTTACCATTCAATAAAAACATCAACAAATATAATTACTCTAGATATTTAAGACGATAAATTGTCCACTCACCTCGTCACAGGAGTGTACGATACTCCTGTTTTGATTTCCACTACACCTTAATCTTTCCCGCGTCCGAGGGACCCACCACCTATGCACGATTCATGACACAAAATCTCATTATTTGTGTCCAATATAATAATTTATTTCAGGCTCTTCATAATGCATGAAATGCCATGCATTCAATCCGAATTACCGTCTAAACACGATATTCGACCTAGTTCACCTACACACGTCGAATTGGCTAAAATTTCCAATTTAACTGCGATTGGACCTGTTTTAATTTCTAATAGTCCAATTTTATTCACATTATCCACTAACAGTGTACACGGGTCAATTTATCAGTCCTAGACTGAAAATTACGATTTTACTCGTAACGGGTAAAAATTTTGATTTTTTTTGCACCAAAAATTCTCAATTAATTCCTACACCCATAATTCATCAAATATTACCAAAATGCCACCAAATCTCAACAATTTGCTCAATTTCTAGCATTCAAATTCATCCTAGAAAATTCGGCCTAAATAGATAAAATGAAGAACATTTCATTTCTAGTTAAATTTTTCGTTCCGTTATTTTTTTCCTACTTGATTTCTACACCATAAATCACCATTTTGCCATCCAATTCTCTCCAAATAAAATCAATTCCATCACCACACACACAACACTAGGTTCGGCCATGGATGGTTACTATGGCAAACAAATTTATTTCTTCTAGTTTTGCTTATATACATGCTAAACTAGCTAAAAACACTAACATATATCAAAATCAATTATTTCCATCAACTTTCTCTCTCTAAACCCATATGACCAGAATTGAAATCATCCTCAAATCACATGATTCAACCATGGAAAATGATAGAAAATGCATGGGAAACGTAAAGCACAAGACAAATTTAAGAAATATTACCTTTTTTCACTTGATTTTTGAATTTCCACCAATTTTCCCTTTAAATTTCTTGGCTAGGGTTTTATTTTCTCCTTTCTCTCTCTGGTTTCTTGCTTGGCCGAATGTTGAAGAAGGCGAATGGGTTATGGGCTGATTTTTTATGCCTTTTTATTAGTTTAATGAAATAATATTATTTTATTCACATTTTGAATATTTTATTAATTCATTTTTTTCTAGCCATCCACTTGTCCTACTTTTTCCACCATGCATTCCCTTTGACTTATCCAAGTCTTAGATGAAATTTTCAGATTTTTTTCAAAGTTTTGGTAGAGCAAATTTTTCAAAATTACACTTTTATCTCCAAACTTTTCAAAAATTACATTTTTGCCTCAAAAATTGAAAATTTACCATAATGCATAATTTTCACTCCTCATACTCATATCACACTGCAAATAATTAAATTTGATTCAAAATCCTTTCGAAAATTAAATTATCAGTTCTAGGTGGCAAAATTATCATTTTGCCCATATACTCTAAAAATACCGAAAACTCATATTTTTCACTGCTAAATCTTCCAATTGTACTTCAATACTCATATCATACTCAAACATATCAAATGGGCTAAGAAAATCTTTTCTAAAAATTTCCATTTCGTCCTTGAATTGTAAAATGACCATTTTACCCATAACCGGTCAATTCTCCTGATTGACTCCAAATTGATCATCAAACTCTAAATCACCATTTTGAGTCATCCTTGAACTGTGAAATTCTCAATTTCACTCTTAAAATCCTTATTTGAACTCATTCGAGGTTTAATCGACTTAATGGTAGCATTAGGGACAATATCGTCTTTTAATGATTTCTCGAACTTCCCAAATATTCAAACATTCTATTGAGCATGTAAATGACATCATAATTATTTTATAGAGCAGGGTTTGACAGATGTGGTATATTTTATGATGTGGCATGCCACGTAACACCAATATGATGACATGACAATGTTGACGTGGCATTGACATACTGACATGTTAGTGCTACATGGTAGATAAAAAAATTTCTAAATTTTTTTTGTGCCGTGTCATAGGGACTAAATTAAACAAAACTATATAGTACAAAGACTAAATTGAATAAAATTAAGATATTTAGAAACTAAATTGAAAAAATATTTAAAAAATACAAATCTTTAAGTAAATAATAAATATACTCATTAATAAGCCAAATATTTAAGTGCAAAAGATTTTTGGTGTTAAATAATATATAAAAATATTTTCATACTTGATTATTTGATTCTAAAATATGTATATTAATTTATCTTCTCCACAAAAATTAAGTTTGAATTCTCTTTCCATAAAAAAATTCAAAAAAAAATATCAAACCTAAAGTCAAATTTAGATGAATAACTTGCATTATATTAGAATAAAATAATATAAAAAGACTAAATAAATTTTTTTTCTATTTATAATAGTATAAAAATTTAAAATTTATTTGACTTAGTTTTTAACTTGAGTTGAACTCAAATAAGCAAAATATGTTGATTTAGTTACAACTTTCACGATTTACAAATATCCATTCTTTTGGAATTATTTAACCCTTGCCCAATTTACTTTTTATTTAAATTTACTCAATGTTTCTTATAAAACAATTTTATTTAAGTTCAAATACCACAATTAAATTCTACTAAATTTAAATTTACATTATTAATTTGGATCTACAAAAAAATTTGTAAATACAAAATAAAATTGTATAAATATTTACAATTATATTTACCTCTATCAACCATAAATGCAATCTTTAATCCAGAAAATTTCAACCTAAAGAATATAACTTGAAATATTAAATAAATAAAAATATAAAAAATAAATAAATAATTGAAAGGGTAGAGTAACTCATATTCTATGGTTGCAATAAAAGGTTTATAATGCTCAAATTAAGCAAGTCAGAACGAAGAATTATTTTTATAATCATTGCTAATTTCATATCTCCCTTCTTCATCTAACATAATGCAAATTATTCATCTAAATTTGACTTTAGGTATAAAATTTTTTTTCAAATTTTTCTTATGGAAAAAGAATTCAAACTTAATTGTTGCAGAGAAGGTAAATTAATGTACATATTTTAAAATCATATAATCAAGTATGAAAATATATATATATATATATATATATATTTTTTAACATCATAAATCTTTTGCACTTAAATATTTAGCTTATTAATTAGTACATCTAACATCTACTTAAAGATTTGTATTTTTTTAATATTTTTTTAATTTAGTCCCTCAACATCTTAATTTTGTTCAATTTAATCCCTATACTATATATTTTTATTCAATTTAGTCCCTATGACTTGGCATAAAAAATGTTTTCAAAATTTTTTTTATTTACCACGTGGCATGTCAGTGCCACGTCAGCATTGCCATGTCATCATATTAGTGCCACGTGGAACTACAACTTTATCAAGTTGGTGCCACATGGCATGCTACGTCATCAAAAATGTCACGTCATCACTGATGTCATCCTTTTAACGACAAAATTGGATGCCATTAGTATAAAGAACTAAATTGAAGTAATTTTTAAAATCAAAAGACTAAATTATTTTAATATGGACTAAATTGAACAAGATGTATGAGGATAGGGACTTGGTGAGTATTTTGACTAGTTTCTTGTTATGAAAATGCAGTGAATGCAAATGAGACTAATGAAAATGCTGACATGCAACATCCCATGTGGTTTTGGAAATGCATAATTGCAAAGTCAAATTTTTTGAAAATTGGAATGCAAATGTCCAAAGTCAAATTTTGCCGGAGCTTGAGGTCTAAACCTATCTATTTTTTTTATCCAAAAAGGCAAATATCTTAACTATGTTGGAACACAAATAGAAAAATAAGAAAATGACTTCAAAGCGTGTATCAATGTTATTATCCTTAAAATTTTATTCATCAGCACTTATAGTATTCAAAAGTATAAACTTCAAAGATATAATGAAGCTTACTGATTGGCTGTGTTTTACACTGACGAAATCAATCCACTAAGCACTTACTGAAGTATAACAAGATTATGAAACTCCTATAAAGTTTTTCTATAGTCAAACACTATAGAAGCAATCTAAAGAAATTTGAAAAAGTGGAAAAAATGATTGCAAATTGTTTTTCTTTTGTCTTTTTTCATATATCTTCAGGAAACCAAAAAGTCTTATTTATAAGTAACGATTTCTCTTCCCAATAGAGACAACTATCTATTTCCAATAGATACAATTATCTATTTTCTAATGGATATAATTGTTTTTTTTTAACATAATTATTTGAATAAACTTAATTGTTTAAACAAATATAACTCTTAAACAATCATAATTGTTTAAAGGACTTTTTTCCTATCACTCCTCTATTATTGTTGTTGAAAATGTCCAACAAGTTATTTGTCTGTAATTGTTTACGTATTTTAGGCAGTTGTAACCCTTAGTAATACAAGAAAGAAGAGGGAAGAACTGGCGCAATCTTTTAGAGAAAGCTAACCTCATGAATGTTTGGTTTGTAAAATAGAATAGATATTTTGTGAGAATAAAATAAAGTAGAAATTGAATGGAAATGTTATTATGTAATTTGATTGATGGAATGGAATAAGATAAGAATTGCTATTATGACTTATTGTAATGTTTGGTTAGCAAAAATAATTTTAGAATAACAAAAGAATAAATGATAAATAAAAATATCTTTTATTATAATATATAATTATCTATTATAATTTTATTTTTTAAATATTACTAATTTATAATTTATTTAACATATTAATAATTGATCATTTAAATATTAGTATTTTATTTATAATTTAATCATTAAAATTCTAAAATATTAATATTTTATTAATAATTTAAATATTATTATGAGTAAAATATTAATAATTTTAATTAATTTTTAAATTTAAAATATTAATTTTTTATAATGTATAATTGAAACTTAAAATATTTATTATAGTATATGTTATCTATTTTCATTTTATTTTATTTTTTAAAATATTAAAAATTTATAATTTATTTTAAAATATTAATAATTGACAATTTAAATATTAATATTTTATTTAAAATTTAACCTTTCACATTTTAAATATTAATATTTTATTTATAATTTAAATATTATTATGAGTAAAATATTAATAATTTTAATTAATTTTTAAATTTAAAATATTAATTTTTTTAATAATAATTGAAACTTAAAATTTTTATTATAATATATGATTATCTATTTTTATTTTAATTTTTTTAAATATTAATAATTTATCATTTATTTTAAAATATTTATAATTGATTATTTAAATATTAATATTTTATTTATAATTTAATCATTAATATTTTTAAATATTAATATTTTATTTATTATTTAAATATTATTATGATTAAAATATTAATAATTTTAATTAATTTTAAAATTTAAAATATTAATTTTTTATAATATATAATTAAAGTGTTAAACTTTTTTTTTCATTTTCACTTATGAGGAGCATTTTTGTCTTACTAATTTTAGAAGTTATTCCCCATTCATGGAATAGCAAATACCATGAGGGCTTGGTGTTAGATATTGTAACACCTGACTCTAAATTATCTATGACATGTCATTCACATGCATTGGATAGCATGTTTGCCTATTGAATTGCCTGAAAAACTAGTTAAATGACTATATTGCCTCTAGTAATACCCTTGAATCGATTAAACCTCGAACAAGTTCAAACAAGGATTTTAAGAGTGAAATTGAGGATTTCACAGTCAAGGGATTACTCAAAACAGTGATTCGGAGTTCGAGGTCCAGTTTGGAGTCAATCGAGAAAATTAATCGATTAGGGACAAAACTGTCATTTTGTTATTTAAGGACAAAATGGAGATTTTTATAAAAGATTTTGATTACATTTGACCAAGAATAATTATATGAAATATAATATGATTATTGGAGTATAAAATGAAGTTTAGCAGTGAAAAATTGTTATTCTCGGTATTTTGGGAGCACAAGGGTAAAATGGTAAATTTACCACTAAAGGACGAAATGAGAATTTTTAGAAAAGATTTTGACCCCATTTAATTAAGATTGATCAATTGAAGTGTTATTTGAGGTTGAAAAGCAGAAAAAATGTAATTTCGGTACATTTCGGAGTATAGAGGCAAAATCGTAATTTTTTCACCCTGGGGGCAAATCGATAAATTTTTCTCCCTGGCACTTGTCAAGACCAAGGATTTTATTTAACAATAGAATGGATAAATATTGAAATAGTTGTGGTGGAAAATCAAGAAGAAAAAGTCAAAAAGTTAAAAAAATGAGCCAATGGCATTATGCCATGTGGCAAGCTATTTTAATTTAATATTAAACTAATAAAATCAGCTTAAAACCCTCACTTTTTCTCTCCAAATTTGGCACAAGCCAGATTCAAAGGAAAGGAAAGGAAATAAAGGGAAAAAACAAGAAAACCAATCAAAAATCAAGAGATTTCAAGTTGTTTTTCAAGATTCAAGACAAACCAAGGTAAGATTTCTTTAGTTTTACCTTAACCCTAGCTTACCCATGCTTTAGTACTTATTTTCCATGATTGAATGATGAGTTATCATGCTGAAAACCTTGAGGCCGAATGGGTATGGATGATGATTTGATGTTGGAATTGCTTGAATTTGAACTATGTTAAGGTTTAGTGGTAGTTAAGCATGATTATGAACAAAATTTCAAGAAAAATTGATTTTTCCTCTTGAAACCCATTTATGCCAAATTTTAGAGGGAGAAATTGATTGCTGAAAATGATGTTAAATTGAGGAATTTAGGTGTTATTTAATGTTTGGTGAGGTTAGGAAATTAGTGAGAATTTTCGGAGCAAAAATCAAAATTTTTACCCACTAGGGGTAAAATCATAATTTTTAGTCTAAGACTGATACATTGACCCATATTCACTGTAATTGAGCATTATGGATATAATTGAACTATTAGAAACTGAAATGGGTCAAATCATAATTTAATTGAGGATTTTAGCAATTTAGACGTGTGTAGGCGAGTCGGTCGGACACCGTGATTTAACAACTGTCCGAAACATTTTTACCCAATTTTCAAGTATGTAGAGAATGAAATAAATTTTATTGGTTGGACACAAATAATGAAATTTTGTGTCATGAATCGTGTATAGGTGGTGGGCTCCCGGACATGGAAAAAAAATACGGTGTAGTGGAAATTGAAAACAGGAGTATCGTGCACTCCTGACGAGGTGAGTGGATAAATTATCGTCTTTAATATCTAGAGTGGATTTATTATGAATTTATGCTTTTTAAAGCATGATGAATTTGAAAGTATAAATATTACAATTTTCAATAAAAAGGTATTTCGATGAAATACTGTTCTTGAAATTAAATGTCAATTTTATGAAATTGAGTATATGGAGACCTATTTGATGAATTGTATTATGTATACATGAATTGAAATGTCAAATGTCAAGCCCGACCCTAAATTTATTTGACATGACATTTATATATGTGACATCATGTCTGCATATCTGAATAGCTCGATAGAGTTAGTAAAAAGTCGATATTGTACTTAGAAGTACAAATAAGTTGATTTATGCCTCGAATTAGTAAAATAGAGATTTTAAAGTGAAATAAGGAATTTTACAGTCCAGGGATTACTCGAAATAGTAATTCGGAGTTCGATAGCAAATTTGGAGTCAATGGGAGAAATTGACCAATTAAAGGACAAAACGAGAATTTTTAGAAAAGATTTTGGACCCATATGATTAAGATTGATCAATTAAAGTGTTATTTGAGATTGAAAAGTGGAAATAATGTAATTTCGATACATTTCAGAGTATAGGGGTAAAATCGTAATTTTTTCATCTCGGGGGCAAATCTGTTAATTTTTCACCCCGGCACTAGTCAAGACCAAGGGATTTTATTTAACTAGGGTATGGATAAATATGGGATTTATTTGTGGTGGAAAAATTGGAATAAAAATCAAAAAGTTAAAAAAAATGGACTAATGGCATTTTGCCATGTGGCAAGCCATTATAATTTATTATTAAACTAATAAAATCAGCCTTAACCCTCACATTTTCTCTCAAAACTCGGCACACACCTGCAGCAAAGGAAAAACAAATATGAAAACAAGAAAAACAAGAAAAACAAGCCAAAAATTCAAGAAAAATCAAGTTTTTTCAAGATTCAAGCCAAACAAAGGTGAGATTTCTTTAGATCTACTCTAACCCTAGCTTACCTATGCTTTAGTTCTTGCTTTCCATGGTTAAATGATGAGTTATCATGCTGAATTTCTTGAGGCCAAATGGGTATGGATGAGGATTTTATATGGGAATTGCTTGAATTTGAACTATGTTGTTGTTTGATGATGGTTAAGCATAGTTATGAACAAAGTTTTAGAAAAAACATTCAATTCCCCTAAGGTTCTTTGTTGGCTGAACCATGTGGGTTGAATATCAAGGAGGAATTGTTTGAATTTCAAGGAAAATGGATTGGAAAAATAAAGAATTAAATGAAAAATTTGACTAGGAAAAATTACGGTGTTAGTACACTGTAATGTCTGAATTTTTATGTGAAGGATTTCAAGGATTTCAAAGCTGAAATTTTAATTATTTAGAAGTGTGTGTGATGAATTAAGGTTTAAAAAAGAAATGGATCAATTTAGAAGTGATTTGGACATAATTGTCAATTAATCGGGTAATCGGTCGAAATTAGTCAATACTGCGTTTTAGCGAAATTCGGACGCGTTTTGCATTTGCATATCACGCATTAGTCATTTAAATTAGTTTATATCAATTTAGGGATAAATTAGTAAATTCCTCGATTTTATTATTTGTCAAGGTGGTGAGACATTCAGAAAAGGCAAGAAGATCGCGTTTGAGGACCACTAGCGCGAGTGCATCCGAAAATTCAGATTTTCGAAAGCTGTGGTGAACTTAAATTATCTAAAGTGATTTATGTCTATTTTTGGTGAATTTTATGAAAAAATGGATTTTCCTGATAAAATTATATATTTTGAAAATAATGGATTTAAATAAAATTATTTCATAAATTGTATGAAAATCTATTGTGATTTTGAAAAGTAGACTACTAGGAGACCACTATTTGTTACATGATAACTTGTATTTTGAATCAATTGGCTTATGATATTATGGCATGATTGGCTGTTTGGTTAATTTTGTTGAAAATTGTGAATTGTTTGTTCTACTTTGATAAATTATTTAGAAATGAGAATGTGCTAAATCATGCTATTAAATGTTTTATTTAATTGGTGGATTGAAATCTGCTGCAGTAGATGGGTTTTCGTGGACCAGCCTATTTAGAGGTGGCACGGTAAAACCCCTATATATTGATATCTCAATTGTAGAGGCTTGTAGAGTGATTTAATTGTCCTGAGATATGACAGAGTCACTTCACGCAAACCACCACGTGAAGACAAACTCAGCCAACGTCAAAGATTGGCCATATTTTTGGTAAAATTATAAATTTGAATGACCTTGGTGGACTTAGTTAGATGCATCGGCCAAGATATCCCCGAGTATGTATTTGTGGCACGAGCCATGATTTTGATAAATCATAAGCCTTATACTTATATTTATTATTATAATTATTATCATCTTTGTTATTATATGAGTGAATTAAAATTACTGACACTGGATTAAATAAGGTTTCATGTTATGAAACCCTTTGATATAAAAAGGTTGTCTTTGTCTCCTATTACTCGCTTTTAGATATTTTAGGAGATATTTGTTTACTCACTGAGTAGTGTAAACTCACCACTCTCCCTTCCAACATTTCAGGACCGGACTAGTTGTAGATAGCTGTATTTGTGGAGGACCACAGTTGGTTTTTGCAACCTCATTCCGCAATAAGTTCTGATCTTCTTACTTATGTTCATTTTAGGCCCATGAGTCACAGTAGATATACTTATGTACTCTGCTTATTTGTATCTCAGCATGTAAAATTTTATTTTATATTTACGCTATAAAACTTATTTACTAAATACTTTGTAAATATTATTTTATAAGAAATTACAGTATTTTATTAAATATTTTTATTGTATTTATGTCCGATGATTTCTATTTCATTTAAAATATATGTTTTCCATGTATTTGCGACGAAATTATTGAAATTTGAAATTTTTGATAAAATGACAAAAATATCCCTGTGAGTCGAGAATTGTTTTCTGGTCACTTTAGTTTGAAAGTGGCTAGTGATTATTTAAATAATGACTTTCGGAAATCGACGCTCACAAGAAGGGTAAGAAAAATGATACGATAGCCTTGCGGGGTTTCGGTCGGTATTCGGGGTATGAATACCTATCGAGATGTCGCGACGGTTGTTGCGGGCCCGATGGGAAGTTCCGGGTCATGACATGAAATCTGTGGTTTATGACATTGGAAAGCATGCTGACTAAATTCTATATTATTGTGAATGACATAAATTGTCTATTGATTTTGATGACTGATATAATTATATTGGCCAGGCTATGCTACTAGACTTTATAAATTTAGTAGACTACAATTAATAAAACACTGCAGTAAGGGTTTGCCGTGGACTGCCTTTAGGAGGGGCACGGTAAAACCTGATAAATTGTTACCTCAGTCGGAGAGGCGCGTAGGGGAACTCCCAAGGTAATGTTAAAATTCTCTTCACGCTAAACCACCACGTGAAGATGAATTCGATCAACGCCAAAGAACAGCTGTACTTCTAAATGAAATATGTTTATAACAGCCTTGACGGACTCGGTTAGGGTGCCTCAGGCCAAGGCATCATCGAGTAAAGATTTTAGCTTAAGCTCGATTCTAAGAAAATCATAAGCCCTAATGATTTTATAATTTTGATGATAATTCATGAAATTGAAACAAAATGCTTGAATAGAATTCAAGTGTGTACTATAAAATGTGTTATTACTTAATATTTGCACTTGTCTCCATCTACTCGACTTTAGATGTCATAGATGGTAATTATCTAACTCATTGGGTTGTAAAACTCACTACCCTCTCTTCCCCCTTTCAGGCTCGAGATCATTGGTAAGCACTCAGAGTGCATATAAAGGCTTGATTAAAGCCGCGTCCTTAGCATACAAAGGTACATAGTTGTACATGATAGGGCCCACGTGTCATTGTAAACTGATTTATATATTTTAGTTATTTACATATTAGTATGTATAAATTTATTCTACTTTTACATTTAGAAAACTGGATTTCAAAATTTTTAAACAAAACAAAAAACGAAAATGCTCTTGCATGGTTAATTACGCATTTCGACTGTTTTAATCTAAAATATAAATTTTATTCTCTGAAAAATGTTTCTCAGAAATTATTAACCACGAGAGAGATGAAAAACTGGTACGAGATGCCTTATGAGATCTCGATAGAGTATTCGGGGATTGAGTGTTAATCGGGACATCGCGGTAATTATCACGGGCTCAATGAGAGATTCCGGGTCGTGACAGATATTTCTTAATCTTAATTGATACTGAGGAATGACTATTTCTTGGAACACTTGACAACCAAAAGAAGGAACAAATATTTCGTAGGAATAGAGGGGAATGACTTAGCCATTTCCCCAACCAAACAAGCAAAGCATAAAGAAGTAATCTCCAACTTGTTTAAATTCCAGGACATATGCCTTTATATTAAGAGGAAAATGATACTTCCAGCCCAACCCCAATATTTGAATGTCTTATATACACTTATTTACAATTTAATATAAATCATATCTTAAAAGATTGAATACATTTTAGAATTAATTAACAACATAGTAACTGTTATAATATTAAAGTAAAAAGCATATGATATCAAATATATTTTATATTAATTCCTGCAGGTGAGGCGGAGGGAGCATGCAGAGCTGTAGAGAACGGGCCAGTTTACCATCCATAGTTCACAAGTATGGTCCGTCCTTACTCCCTGCTATACTTGATTGCTTTTATGGCCGAAAGGCTGAAAAAGGTGTTGAGCTGACATTAACAGATTTTATTCTGCTTGTCCTGTGTTATCTTCCAAATGCTTTATAGGACGGAAGAGCAAAATTATTTCTTCCTCTTGTTTGCTTCACTTAGACGCTTACTAGTTAGGATCGAGTTACTGCCCCCCTCCCTCCCACTCCAATTAATTTGCCAACGCTGCCCGATTGAGATGTGCCACTGACTCAACTAGCTAGTCCTTCCTCACCTTCTATTCTTCTTTTTTTCACGTACACTATACTTTTATGGTACTGTTTTTTGGTTGGCTAAAAAAGAAACCCAATTTCTCATCAATTTGCCAAGCTACCACATGCTAGACTCTGAATACATATATTTTTCAGTACAAATATTAATGCATCATGTAAATCCAACGAACCTGACCATATCTAGTTAACTTTTGATTCATTTATTTAAATTAAAATCTTTACATTGTCGAACAAAAAAAAAAGGCGAGAATAGTTGTAGTGCTACTATTTTGTTTCTAGGGATTAATAGTTAGTTAGAGTAATATGGTTCAACAAAATCAATAAACCCGATGTTAAAGTTTGGGACAAAAGGCATGTCGTAGAAACTTATCTTACATCAATGGCCGCAGATATGATAGGCTTCCGTGAATTTGGCCTGCAAAGACATGACATTGTCTCCCGTGCATAGGATCTTTCGAAAAAATAGTAGAACCGTATTGAAGCTTGGATGGATAAATAGATGAGGAAACCAAGGAAGTATCAGTAGCCACCAGCCATCAATGCATTTCCAATTAAAGAGTAAATGCTAGCTAGTAGCAACATAGCAGAACAACAAGCATTTGTTCCCTAAGCCCTGCAAGAGAGTTGTGTGCTGGATAACATGATGCATGAGGATATATCAAAGTTTTGTTTTAATGCTTCTCTGAATGTATAGCATGTCCCATCACCAAAATTCAGGAACTATCTTGCCACTTCAGGGAAGATAGGCTGGATGTCATGGACTGCTTCAATGGTTTTTATTTATTAAAAATTATGCAAATCTTCTCATGTCTAATCATATCAACCTTTAGGATCGTTACAATTATATGACATCTTATCTCAACTCTCTCATTCCTTGGCGAGACAGCAAAGCCCCAGGAATACTTTTTCACCGATTGGTTGTTTAAGCTAAGTTGATTCTATAACCCCGTAAAGACATGATATTAGTAACAAAGCTATATCTGAATGGAAAAGAAAGAGACTAGGTTATTTGTTAACGGTGAAAGACGTCCATTCCTGATGATAGTTGGCTTAAACATATGTGCATATATATATATATATATATATATATATATATATAAGAAGAAGAAGAAGAAGGAGAAGATCTGCAATCAAAAAGAGAAAAAGATGCTCAATTCGAATTTGACTGGTACGGATGCTTTATGGAAATCTTATTGATTATAAAGCTCAACTAAAAAAATATACAGAATGACAACACTTTTTTGAGTAGAACGTGCTTGAAATGTGGAAACAGAATGCTATTCCAAAAGATGGTTTGACTTTAAGGCTAGTTTTGGATAGTATGGGATGCATGTTATGTTTAATCTGCATAGGGGTGATGATTCCCTTTGCTTTCGAGTTTAATTGATTGGTGATAGATTTAATTAACCCACTGATTTTTGGAAGCTAATAAATTGAGAACTTTATTCTGCCAGCATTTTTCAAAACAACAAAGGGGCCCCAAAAGGACTCCAAAATTTTCCACTAGAGACTAAAAATCATCGTGCAAGTTTTTCTTCACAAAATGCAGATTTCTGGGCCAAGCAGGATTTGGCCGTATTACGGTGCTGTCCCTAGCAGATTCTTCAACTTTTCTTGATGTTATCTCTTATGGTGGAAATCCGCACTGACTAATGTCCACAGAGGTGTGATAACACAGAGTTCCTTAGCTGGATCTCATAATTGTTTAACTCGGATTGCTTTGCTTTCTTATCTGATACATCCCATCCTTATGGTAGTTCAGAATTCATTTTGATGTTCCACTGTAAATAATTAATCAAGTGTGCCTAATAGTCTGCACCCAAGAAATGTTTTCAACCAAAATGTTTTAAATCAGCTGATTCAGTTAAACACTATCATATCTTTAGTACATCAATAAATTTGAAACAGCAACACACCGCCTTTGACAATGATGCTTCACAATTATTTGCAGTTAAAATCCATCTTCTTTCATAGGTCACTTATATAGGCCTTTGCCTTATTGGGATCATAAACCTTTTATTCGGGGCTGCATTTAGGGATTAGAAGATAAAAGGAAGCTTTTGTTTCCACTGATTCCTCACAGAAAAAGAAGGTGGTAAAAGAGTTGCCTTTTTCCTTTTCCAAGTGTAGCTACCTTTGGATTGGAAAAGAAAAGAAAAAAAAAACAAAGTCATTTCTACTAACATTCATGGAATTTACAGTATTGATGACATTAAATAAAGCCGGCTCTTTCATGTATCCTCCATGTATGCAATCTTGGATGTGTCGGGCAATTCTGCTAAATTCTCTTTTGGCTACAAGAGAAAACACCTGCAAATTGATGTATCAGTCGAGCATGTTTTGAAATTTACATAAAAGATTCACTGTCTTCAGATTTCACGAAAGCAGTGGTTTTGGAGCCATTTGACTATGCATTTTACAGCGATATTTTCTGCTTGCTAGCTACTTCACCTTAGTCCATGCATGCAATCATAAGCTAAAGCTTCAATAACAGATGTATAACAGCGGGCTAGTACCGACAAAAAGTAGAGTTTATCATGACAGTCGGCCATGTCTACTGAATTTTAGTCCTTTACAGTGACTGGATAAGGGCATAAAGCTGTTTGCATTTGGTAAGCTGTAGATTAGGAGAGGGAAATTTACAACTGCAATTTAATATGACATTTACCACCATGTACTTTCCTACCTTTATGGGAAGGAATAAAAAGGGTGGGAGATTCTGCCCTTCATTTCCTTTGCTCTGATCATTAATTATTAATAAGTTGTAACTTGTCTCTTATTTATCAATATGCGCAAATGGTAACTGTTTAAATGATCTGTAGACTGATAATGATATAGAAGATGCCTTCATATGTTTTTAATTAATCCCTGAATCTGCAGGTGCAATTGAGGTAAGGCCAGGATACATAACATAAGAAGAAGCACACCGTTTTCTGCATATTGAAAGAAAATATTACTAAATCCCTCCTTATTCTTGGAGTCATTGAGGTATAACAGGTATTCTGCTGACGAAAATTCACTGTTCTTCTTATTCCCAATAGGTTACTACTTTGTTTCTAACAAATTCAAGGTGTCGGTTGAAAATACAGGGGTGATCTTTCCTTTTTGCTTTATAAAAAGCAACTTTATTGGTTAATTCAAACATCGTGCTTATGATTTTTTTTTTCTTTTCTTTTCTTAGACTAAATATTTACCAAAAATTCATGCTACCAAAAAGCCAAGGAAATGGAAATATTTCATTAATTAAGCTTTGGTGTCTTTGTATTCCACTTTTCTTTTGTCCATTTCCCTTTCTTCTTTTAGTTCTGATGGCCCTATACTGTAGCTTTAATAGCCAATCTGTGCTAAGCTTGGGATTTAAGCTTGGCATCACACTAGCTGCATATGCCATCATTTTGGTGAAGGTTCTCCACCTTCCACCATCCCTTTCCCTTAGTGGCAAGCAAAAGACATATCCTTTGCTTGAGACCTGAGAATAAACACAAGGTCAATGCCCTTAACAAGTAACAGTACTATCCGAGATTAATCAAGTCCACCAATTAAGGCTTCATCACAATATGTTTTCTGAGACAATTTTCGCCAAAAAGAGCAGATAAACAAAAATCTACAAACAGAAACACTGTGGCCTGATTTGTTATGGATCTAATAAGATTTTTAACTTTATTTGCTGCTAAAAATCAAATATATTGACAGTGAAAGTTTTACTCATTGCTCTTGATCAATAAATGAGACCCTTTCCAACCACATTTTAATCAACCAGCTAGATCCTTTTTTGACATTTGTTAACCAGCAGCAGCTGCTATGGAAAATTCTTTACTGAAAAGCAAGCAGTTGACACTAGACTAATGCCGGTGCCAAAATCCTAATTTAGAGGCTAAAAGTGGCTGCTTTGAGTTGACCTCAAAATCATTAATAGAATATCAACAGTTAGCTTGGATAAGAAAACATTTGCTACATATATATATATATATATATATATGTCCAAGTCATCTTTAACTTGTTGGACGAGAAATTAAACAGATTCTTTGTTTGGCATTTTTACTGGGAGCTAATTTATTTTTTATACGTTGATAAATCTTAACTACCTCCCCCTATGTGTGAAAAGCAGGGTTAGGGTAGTGTAGAAAGTGGACTCCATGTCATGTGACCCATCAAAGAATCTCTCCTGATCACTACGTATAAAAGGACCCCATGGAAAAAATAATGCATGGCAA
Source organism: Theobroma grandiflorum (assembly GCA_036013995.1). Classification (NCBI taxonomy): domain Eukaryota; kingdom Viridiplantae; phylum Streptophyta; class Magnoliopsida; order Malvales; family Malvaceae; genus Theobroma; species Theobroma grandiflorum. The sequence goes on along the minus strand of CP142130.1, from coordinate 10,600,469 downwards.
AATCAAAACACTAATCCCATCTTCTTCTCTCTCTCTCTCTCTTTTTCCTCTCTATCTGTCTCTAAAAACTTTGCCATGATTCTCTACCTCTCTGCTTCTTGCCCCTTTTTTTTCTCTTGCTCGTTTATAACATCAACTGTTGAGGGGAATGTTGTCTGGTTCGAAGTCATTCATATGAATCTTAAATGTCTTCTGAATGATTTCGGACCAGGCTTCATTCCCCCCAACTTGTTTTAATAGCTATATATTCGCTCAGCTTAACCGTCTCAAGGATCGAAGCATATGCAGATACGCTCATTTGATGCAAATACAGAAGGAAGAGTTTGAATCAAGAAATATTAAGCCAATGGATCAGACAAGCCAAAATTTGGCAACCTAGAATTGGAAACAGGTGAATTTGAAGGTAGAATTTCATATCCTCTTTTTATGGTTTTTTTCCTCCCTTGTCATATACTGTTGAGTCAATGTGAACAGATTACTGCAAAAATTCGGTCTTCGTCAATCTCTTTGGTTTGTTTATTTTTTTGGAGTGTTGATTGTGGGATGTGGACTTTGCTTGCAGAGACTTGCAAAGAATATAAGTTACTAGAACTTTGTGTGCTGTCCCTTTAGTTTTATGTATGTGTGATGGAGAGAGAGATTGAAAGGGAGCTTTAAATTTGCCTCATTTTTTCCCTTCAGAATTGAACAAAACAACTTCTTTGTACGTGCCAAACTATATCTACCTGGTGGGGTAGATATATTAACTCTTGGTGGGTCAAATGAACATGAAAAAAACCAAAAGTTTTCCATGTGAAGCTCATAATTCTGTGGGTCAGATCTGCCCGGCTGGGGTTGTCAAAATGTTGAGCAACTGTAGCTACATCGCTGCAGCTACTGAGTTTTTGAATGTCTATCAGAAGGCAAAAAAAAGAATTGAAAAAGGTTCATCTTATCTCCTTGAGCTGAAGAGAAGACGCACTTGCAGTTTGTAAAAGATGAGATGAAGACAATATCAAAGGTTTGTTAGTGAAATTATGTTTTTCGTAAGTTTGGATTCTCATGTTGAAAATAAGGTTGAAAAACTGGAACCAAAGTACTTCCTTTGTAGGATTTGATAGGACTTGAGAGATGGAGATTGGAGATAAAAGATTACAAAGTGAAAAAAAGGGAGGGGAGCCACCATAGGGCCTTGTCTGCTTATGTGTTTCCCATGTTGTGATAACTTTTTCCATGCACCAAAGGAGGGCTACATCCCCTTACTGCCTAGGGCTCTAAAGTCATGCACTACATGTTATAACAGTGAAAATCTATCTCTTTTCTCCTTTTCCCCTTTCCCCTTCTGTTATTGTTCTTCATGTTAGATTATGTCCCCATCCACATGTCATCTTATAATTAATTAAAGTTAGGTTTGCTTTCTGTTGTTTCGTGTACCTTGATCACGCATCCATTACCACTAGTCGCATATACACTGCAGCAAGGTATGAATTCCATATTGCAGATTTGGGCAGGTGCTAGGAGCTTGGCCCCTAGTTGTCGTCAATTCTCTGCTAATCCTTTTTATGTTTGGGGGGTGCCACAGTCCACAGGTGATCTCTGTTGGATTAAATTAAGAATATAACAACTGTTTTCATACACGTCATTCAACGATCAGTTATATATTACTCTATTTCTTAACGAAGTTAAGGTTCTCGGGTCTAAATCAAATTAGCGCCAGCAAATTAAGGGACTGCTTTGACAAAATCTTGTAATCATTGCTCTTCCTCAAATACATATTTCAGCTCTTTTTTCTTTCAATGAATTGCCATGTGTAATCTTGTTATGGTTGTATGCTTCACGATTAGGGCGCCTTCTAATAATTATTACAGCTAGGGAGTCAACGGAACGGTTGAAATTAAGAGCAAGTTATAGTGTGATGTAAACTATTAAAAGCAATAAGAAACAACGATATGCGGCTTCCTATAACATCATTCAATAAAGATAAACTGCATGTCTTTTCGAAAGTTTCATTGCTTTCTATGCAAATGCTGACACTAGTCTTCCGATCCGTATCTTTGGATGAAGCAGGTGCATGCTATCCACCTGTTCATGAGCCAGTTTCAGTGCTGCAGGTAGACTTGAACGTTTTGATGTTTATGGTATAACATGCCTTTTTGCAGCAGCTCATCCTTCAAAACACGCTTACCAATTCATGTCCTGGTTGGTTCAAAGGCGTGTGAATACAAGACTTGTATTCTAGGAGTGCCTAAACGTGTAACATCCTCCAAGTCTTTAGACAAGTATAAAGAGAAAAAGAAAAAGGAACATATACTAGTATTATAAAGCTACATATGACAAGGCCATTTCCTTATGTGAGAATTGGCTTAGATAAAGTCTTCCTTACATCCTAAAGTAATAAAAAGGTTCTCATATAATTTTATTAACTTTTTGACTTGCTCACCAATGATACTTGGAAAAGCATTCAACATGAAATATAAAACTACATTCAAAAGACAGATTTTGTTGGGCATCACAATCACAAGGCATTGCTATATGAGAAAACTAGCTAGACTGACCTAATTAAGCTGTTCCCAATATAAGTTAACGAAGAATCACATGGTCTGCATGATTGATTATGCAACTGTAATTTCCTGTGAAAACTGTGATCTCCCTTTATCATTTAGCTGTGCCTAACCAAATGTAAGCTAGCTTAGCTGCTGAAAGCAAGACCCATGAGAGGAGAGAGAGAGAGAGAGGGAGATATTTATGATGAAGTGAAGGATCTTGTCAATAAGTTGGTGATGATCAAGGGGAGACATCATAATTCATAAAGGTCCATCTAATGGATCACAAAAGGACAGTTTGTCATATATGTTGGACATTCAACTTCTCCAGCTGGTATAAAAAGATGCCTAACAGAAGAAATCTGCTAAGACATAAAAAGCCACAAGCCATCTTGCCAACATAACTGTTCTCCTTATTAATATGTAAATCCCTCTTTATCACATATAGCTTCCCCTGAATTCGAAAGACAGCATAGATCGGGGAGAGGGGAAATTTTACAGGCTACGTATCCCCCTTCCTGTTTTCTACATTTGGTGATGGCTCACATATAGCTCACTTATAATTTGGGAATTAAAAACAAGCATTGATTTAGCTAGCAATTAGCTAGAGAATCTAAAAATTAATTGGACCCAAAAAAGATGTTAAACTTATGATTGGATTGAATGAATAAGCTTAGAGGGCACTAATACCCAACAGTGCACCCCCTCTATTATGAACAGCGTGCAACAATACACATATAGACCTACTTTAACTACGAGCCAAGCCAACTTCAGATGGCAACAGGCACAAACCTTTGATGAATTTGACAGGGTTTGAGAGCAGCAATGGGGTGTGTCTCTCCAGTTGTGGGTCCCCGACCCCATGGCATCTGATGACTTGATAAATTTGCACAAAGTACTATATATTGTAGTGTCATTATTGGGAGGACAATCGCTGAATGACACACAAAAGAAAGGTTTGTAAATGATTTGGATCCAAACTTCATTGAAGAGAGAGTGGGGAAGTGCAGAGAGAAATGTAGGTAGTTAGGTAAGGTAGGTTTTAGCCTTTAGATTCTTTTGAAGATTTTGTCCCGGTGTCTTTTTTGTAGCCTAATTCCATCCAAATCTGTGAGAATAGTTCTCTCCACTCTCCCTACTTAACATTGTCAAGAAGAATGTACCAACTACGAACACAAAGCGCAATCATTGAACTTTTACGACATTTTGGTATAGAAACAGTTTTCATTACAAGATTCCAAATTTACCTGCATTATTCTTTCATTTTTTTGCCCAAATTTTGCATGTGCTTCTCCCTACCAGTCAGACTCTTTCTCTCTTTCTTCTTTTCCTTTTGTTCTCTTTCACTCCATCTGCTAAACTGTTTAGCAACAGATATTGGACTTCACTTGATACATAATTAATAATTGATCAAATGGAGTTATGCTTAGCAGCTCTAGATTTTTCTTAGGATCAATGGCCTCCAGCTTTTTCTTTATCTTGTTCATCAATAAAAAATACATTTTTCTTGCCTTTGCCTTTTTCAGCATCTCGAGCTACAAATATGCCAATAAGGTGGCTGGCTGTGACATGGAGAGCTTGAGGGAAGCGGTATAAAACAGCGTGCCTTGTCGCTAATACTCCATTGCAGAGCACCGCTTGCAAGTTGAAATCATTGAAGAAAAATGGAATCTAGCGGTGTGCGTTTTTTCTCCCATTAATAAGCTCAGCCAAGGGGATTCCTCCTTGTTAACAAAGCTGATTTCCTATTAACATTTAGTTTTTTGAGGTTCCGTACTGCATCCTTAGTGCAGGCATGGCTCATGTACAGTTGCGAACCAAAAAGCTTGTCCTGTTCATACACCAGATAGCTGTCCAACTTAATCAAAGCCAACTGCTACAGTGCTCCCCTTAATAGCTCACACGGTTTGCTTAATCATCAAAATGAGAATGGCAGTTGTGACCAAAATCAACAGCATGTACGGGTTCTGTTGAAATAGACTCAGTTGTGAACTGCATCAATGATTTTCTATATAACAAGACAAGCTTGCAGTGTGTTGTTTTCTAAAAACGTATACAAGCATTACAGAAATTCACAAAAACTCTTACAGCCTTCACCACTCTATCAATTATCCAAGCATTACATAGTAATTGAGTTGGGCAGATACATCCGCCTGAAAAAGAAGTTCCATGCCTCCTGGACATTCTGGATCAAGGGCTTTTCCAGAGAACTCCTAAGTTTCTCAACAATATGGCAAGCCTTTTTATTGAACCTGTTCTGATCTGAACCTAAACCAGGATAAGTGAAGCTTGATTGCAGGCTTATATACTTGACCTAAATATCATAACCAAAGTACCTGAACAAATTTCTGTAAGTTTTCAGACAAATATTAGTTTCTCAGCTGAGTTCCCATGCGCCTACTCCACAACATGCACCTGTCATCAAATAAACTGTAAGCAAGTAATCTGATCCCGCTTCTAGAACTAATCTAAGCTTCCATCATTTGAATGTTTGCCCACGAACAATCACATTATACCCACTTTGAGAAGAACATAGTTTACATATTGCAACACAGAAAATAAAAACCAAGTGATGTAATTTCTCTCAAATATTTCCAATGTTTGACTTATATCGATTTCCATATGAACGTTTCAGCTGAAATACATCTAGAAAAATCCAAGCAATCAATAGCCCAGTATATTTGGCCGAAGGCTAAACAGCCTGGATTTGAAAGCATAGACCAAATGGAAGATTAACACTGAAGCACTGATGTTAGAATATGACGATGTCCGTACCTTTTGACTCAAATGAAAAGTGATGCAATAATGTGTGTAAATCATAATTTTCATTCGCAAGGAAAATAAGTACAGGACATATAGCGATTGGAAGCACATCTTAACTCTGTTCCTGTTAGACAACAATTTTCATTCCAAGGAGCAGTGGCATTTCAGCTTACTGAACCTGATTGTAACTATAGACCAACAGCTTTCTTTTTGGCCAAGAGACCCACAGCTTTAATATGTCTGCCAATGCAAACTGACCTCACTCATATCTGTCTACAAAGAAATAGAAGCTGGAGCCTCATAATGCACCATAGCCACAAATTTTGCAATCCAAATCCCTGCTTTTCCTCCTTTGAAGAAGCTAACCAGATTACCTCCAGCACAGATGGTTTTGCACAGACTAGGACACAAGAGGCAAGCCATCACATTTTGAAACCTCCACTTATGTTAAGCTTCTGGGGAAGTTCTGTCCATTTAAGGATTTTGACTGGCACTCAAGCACACAATGCTATTTTCAGTTTGCCATCATTTAGGCTCTTGGACAGGAAATGTTGGTAGCAATTTCAGAGTTTCATGATAGGCTTCATCCTTCGAGAGTAAATCTACAACTGCAGAGATGGTTGATGCATCAGGTGACAAATTTTTCTCCACCATTTTCTGAAGAAGTTCCACCATTTTTTGGGTCTCATTATTCTTGGAGAAACCATGCATGAGTGTATTAAACGTGACTACATTTGGAGAACAACCTTTTTCCTCCATTTCAATTAACAAATCATTTGCTTTTTCCAATTGCCCTTCCTTACAAAGCCCGTGGATCATGATAGAATAAGTCACAACAGTTGGTTCCAGGCCTTTGTTAGGCAATCCATAAAATAGTTCCCAAGCAGTTTTAAGCTTCCCTGTTTTACACAGCCCATCAATAAGGGAGTTAAACATTTCAATGCTAAATTCAAACTTGCAATTTTCTAACTTATGAAACAGTTCCAGTGCCTCTGAGACACAACCATTTTTGCAAAGTCCATCCACGAAGGTATTATAGGTGCAAGAATTGAGTGTGATGTTATCGACCTGCAGCTTACCAAACAGTTCTCGTGCTTCTTCAACCTTACCTGCCTGGAAAAAACCAGTCAATAAGGTGTTATAAGTGATAACCGTTGGCCTAATCCTCTTGCATATCATTTCCATATAAAGACTCATAGCTTCATCAACCTTCCAGTGTTTGCAATAACCATTGATCATTATATTGTAGCTAATAGCATTTTGTCCATTCTCCTTACCCTGCATGGAAACAAACAGATCCCTTGCAACATCAAGCTTACCAGCCAAGCAGTACCCATCCATCAATGTGTTATATGTGAATATATCAGGATCTACTCCTCTCTGAATCATCAAATCCAATAATCCATTTGCTTCTTCCAATTTCTCCACCTTGCACAGAGCATCTATTAAAACATTGAAAGTGACCACATTAGGATGCACTCCTTGATCCACCATCTCAATAAACAGACCTTTAGCCTCCTCCAAATTACCCATGCAAAAAAAACCATGAAGTAGAGAGCTATAAACAACCACATCAGGATGAATTCCCTTACCCTTCATTTCCAAAAAAATTTCCCTTGCCTTTTCTAACATACCCTCCTTACATAGGCAATCAATAATACTACCATAAATAACAACATTAGGCTCCAAGACCCCATTTCCTATAACCATTTCCTCATATAACCTAAGTGCAACACTTGTATTCCCCATTCGACACAGACCATTAATCAAAGTCCCATAACTAACAATACTAGGCTGACAACCAAATACAACCATTTTCCTAAACAGTCTAGTTGCTTCACAAATCTTATTCTCCATACATAACCCTTTAACCAAAGATGTAAAAGTTACAGTATTTGGTCTATAACCCCACCTAAAAACTCTCCCTAAAACGGCGAAACCATCACTAACTCGACTCATATGACATAAACAATTAAGCAAAATATTCAAGGTAATAAAATCAGGTGAAATCCCAATTGATCCCAATTTCTTGTAAAGCACAACCACGTGATTATGCTGCTTAATCTTAACAAGGGCACCTAACAACAGATTAAATGATGACATTGGAGGTAAAGGTTTCATTTGGGTCATTTCATCAAAGAAATTCAATGCTTCATTGAGAGTAAGGGTGCCTGACTTACAGCTTGTTTTGAGAAATTTGTTAAGTGGGTCTTGACTTTCAACAGTTTCTTTGTTGGGGTTTGAAGGTTTGGGATTGTTAGAAAATATGGGATTTTTCGGATGAGTGAAGAGAGATGAGAGTTTACCTTTTGGAGTAGATTTTGAGGAGGAAGAGGATACGGCAGCTCCATTAGCAAAGCGGAGCGTCGTTTTGGCGACCATTTTCAGGGGTTTTGAGGTTTTGTTTGTTGAAGAAGCAATAACCCCGGGAGATTGCAACGGCCGATGCTCGTGTAATAACAGCAACTCAAAACTAAAATGGAAATGGATCTTAGTTTTCTCGGGTCCATGGGCCATGGCTCAACTGGGGGAAAACTGGACTTGAACGATTAGACAAGAAAAGAAGGGGAAAATATTGGAGAAAACAAAAAGGCAAAAGGTAGTGACCATTGGGAAAAAAAATTAAGGTGTACTTTGATATTTTCTCACATAACATTTTAATTTTCTTTTTTTAAATGAAACCTTGTACTTTACAAATGTTTTCACAAAATCAATGATGTTAAATTTTCAATTAAATTTTTAATAAAAAATAATAAAATCTTTATATTTAAAAGTTTTATTTTCTGCATTTAATTCTAAATTGCTGTATTCTTTTTCACATTAGATTCTATGCAAGAAATCCATCAAAAAAATTGCTCTAAAAAGATGAATATCGGTCATCACTTTCGTCAAATTTTTAGCGGTATATATATTTGACCTTAACCATTTCAACTTAATTGATCACATATTCCACTTGTCTTCACTTGCTCAATGAACAAAATATCCCATTAGCCTTAATCATTCTTTCTCAAACTTGTTTTCCGTTATTTTTTTTTAGTATGTGATCAAGTACTTTACATCATATTTAAGTTGTAGTTGAGTGAAAAATTAATTTGACTAAATTGTTCAATGTGAGGATCACACCAACATAATACGAGTAACTTAAGCTTTGTGTTCTGTGGTTAAAACAAAATATTATCAGTTGTGATCGGTTGGGGCAAAAGTGCATAGCTCATTTGCAAGCTCCATGGCTGGAAAGAAAAGCCAAGAGTGGTGTTTTTGTGGACTTGTGGTTTCAATTTTTTTGGTTTCTAGATTTTGCTAGACTTATCACTTGTGTTTGCACACAAAAATTTTGCAAATTGTGATGCAGATATATAGCTGCAGAAATTTTCACAAAATAATTTTGGTTTGAATTCAAAAAAGAAAACCCTTTATTTTTTGTTTGGACGGTGAGAAAGTGAGGAAAGAAAGGAAAAGAAAAATTAGAAAAGAAAAAAACCCAAACAAATGTTCAATTTTTTTAATTAAACAATCAAAAAACAAAAAGATTAAAATACAAAAGTTCTTATTACCTTTTTATAAAAAACTAACTAAAAATTTAACACTGTTACTACCTTTAAAAAATAAATAAAACACAAAGTTTTATATGAAGAAAAAAAAACCTCAATATACTGTGTGAGAAAAGATCATATTATAAGGAGTTTATGTAGTGTTTACCCAAAAAAAGTATTTGTTAGAATTTTCTATTACGTGGGTTTCTATTAATTAGTAATTTTGGTTTAATAAAACAGAGACAAGCATAAGATCTCAATTAATATCAAAATGATCAATCAATGATGGGCTTTGCACATCTAATTGGGTCAGTTTAGTTTGACGGTTGTGTAAGCCTTGGCCCAGTATGCTTTTAATGAAGAGGCTTGTACTAAGGTTTTGTTTATTATATATATATATATGGCTAGGTCTCCTCTTCCCTTCTAACCTATCTGCCCATCGAGAGCCATCACAAATAATAGAAAAGTGCGAAGAGGAAGATCTAGCCTTAATCTGGAATTCTCTGTTTTCCGTTACGAACAATGACTACCTCTATGAATTAAACAAGTACATAATAAATAATTGATGCATTTAGTGTTCTAAAATTCACACATGAATCTAGGGATTTAACTTACATGTAGTATCAAAACAACTTGTGTGAAATTAGAACCTAAAAAAATTTAAAATTTTAATGAATTTATTTTGTAAAATTGTATGTTAGGGAATACTTATTTTTTGATTGTTGGAAATCCATTTTCTGGTCATCATTTTTGGATATAAGGTTAAGGTTTTTCTTTCACATAATGTATAAATTAATTTTGTATAAACCTCTCTTTTTAACTCATACCATAGAGATAGAAATTAGATAATAAGTTTTGGATTTAAACATAAAACCTAAAATTGCATTTAAGCATTTGGCTCATTGGTTAGTTCATGATCTTTTTGTCTAAAGAACAAAGTTCAAACCCCTCTTCGCTCTATTATTAAAAAAAAAATGTAAAACCTAAAGTCTAATCCTTGGTTAATCACTTATATTTTATATGTTTTAATTTAAATTGGACTCTTAAAATCAACTTACATATGTTATAAAGTTAATATCTAAGTTCAATTACATAAAATATAAGTGTATTGTAACCAATTTTTAAGAAAACTTAAAACGGGTTAAGAATGGATTTTCAAAATTAATTTTCTTAATTAATTGATCTTAGTTTTATAGTTTTTTATGAATTTTAATGTATGGGCATTATAAAATAAAATCTTAATTGAGATTTATAAAGATCTATATCATCAAAAATACTTAAAAAGTCAAGAATTAGAAAGAAATTAGCATAAAGATCCAAATGGGTCGAATTTGATCCAATTGGGTCAAATTTGACCCAATTAAAAGTTGAGGAAATAAAAAAATATATATATTGGGCAACGAAGCCCACTCTCAAGCGTGGAGTGTGAGGCGCATAAGGCCCATTAGGCCCATGATTTTTAAAATATTTTTTGACAGTTCATCTCTACTTGCCCAACTTTACATATTGTACTATTTTTATGAATTTTTTAATACACGTTTAATATTTATTTATTTTTATGTGCATTTAATTAATTATTTTGAATATTTTTTATGAGATATTTTTAGAATGCATGGGATAGAAAAATAATATGCATATGTTTGAATTGAATGGCTATATGTATTCTCCTTAGATTAGTCTCTAAATTTGTATACTCTCAAGTTGAAATTATGTACATAATTTAGAGAATATATTGTATTTATTTTTAAAATTCAAGACCCTAAGTTTTAATACAACGAATACTATTTGGGATCAAATGAGATCCACAGACTTAGTTCCTTAGCAAGAATGGTCCATTACATACATTGGGTTAAGTATGCAAATTAAGAAATTTGGGAAAATAATTAGTTCTCAGTTTAAGAAAATTTTTTATTAATTGATGTAAGTGTTTGGCTGCCAAAGTAACTCATTTACTGAAATTAATGGATTATTTTCTTAAGCTAAAGGTTACGGGATGCTTTTTTAAATTGCATTATACAATTACTTGCCCAAAAGAGGTTATTGTGTATGGTAATTTAGAATGGGACATGAAACATCATGGTTGAAAGTATATAGGTTTAGAACGTCTGTCTACCCAATGGGGATAGGCTTTTCGAAAATTAAAATATTCTCATATTAGCTTTATATGGAGAGTGCCTATTACCATGTCATATTCTCTACCCAAAAGGGAATTTTTGATGATCCACCTGGACTCTTCAGTTATTTTCTTTTAGCACATTTTAAACTATTGCTAATTATTTCGTTGTTACCTAATTAACTAATAGTTGCATTTTTTGTCTTAAATAATGACATTTATTGTGAATAATAATCAAGCTACTATTAAAACTCTTAATGGGTCTAACTTTAAGAGATGGAATGAAGATTTGTCTTTTTCCTTGGTTATGAGTAAAATACACATAACCTTGCGTATTGATAAGTTTGATGCCCTTATTAACAAGAGCACTACTAAGGAAAAGAGTTCTTGACTAAATGGGATAGAGCAAATCACATGTGTATGCATGCCATTAAGAGATCTGTTTCTAAGCATCGATTGAATGGGTTGCAAAAGATTGCCAAAGAATCTTATGAAGCAGTAGGTGAAAGATACCAAAAATGCAATAAGTACGAAATATGACAATGTTGGAGCGGTTAGGGATTTTATCATGAAAATGGTCCACATTCAAACTAAAATTGCTTCCCATGACATCACCTTTTCTAACAAATTCATTGTCTATCATGCTCTTAATTCCTTACCTATTGAGTTTACCCAAGTCAAAACTATCTATAATGCAATGAATGAGGTTTGGAGTGTTAATGACCTTATTTCTAAATGTGTTTTGAGGAAGAAAAACTCAAGAAAGAAAAGAGTGAGAGTGCCTTGTTTGCCACCAATTCCAAACCTTACCATTGAAAGAATTTTAAGAAACCTAGAAATGCTCTTACGCAAGACAATATAGGGCATGGTAATGGTCAGACTAAAAAGGTATGAGGTCCTAAGCTGTTATAAGGAAAGAGGTTAGGTGTTTTTCCTACAAGAAGAAAGGTCACATGAAACATGAGTGCCCTAAGTATAAGTCTTGGTTAGAGAAAAAGAATAAACAAGAAGGTAAGTCACTAGCTCTAGTTTATTTCGAATCCTATGTTGTTAGTGCACCACCAAATTCATGGTGGCTTGATAATGGTGCAACTGTTCATGTTGCTATTACACTACAAGAGTTCAAAAGCAAATGAAAGCCAAGTGAAAGAAAGGCCAAGCTTAGAGTTGGAAATAATGCAAAAGTAGATGCTAGTCATGTAGAAACCATAGGTTTAAATTTAGAATCTAGTTTTGAAATTGTTTTGGAAAATGTTTTTCATGTACCGGCATTTAGGCAAAATTTAATTTTAGTTTCTGTTATGGATAAACTTGGTTATTATTTTGGCATTGGTGATGGAAAAGTTGACTTGCTTTTAAATTCTAAAGTTATTGGAGAGTTAAAGCTTATTGATAATTTATATAGGTTATGCTTGGTCCCTAATAATGAATATAGTTGCATGAATGTTGAAAATATTGTGTATTTTTTATTAAAGAAAACTCTTCCTTGCTGTAGCATAAAAGATTATGTCACATTTCTAATGAGAGAGTTGGGAGATTAATAAAAGATGGCATTTTACCTAGTCTTGATTTTGAAAAGTTAGACACTTGTGTAGATTGCATAAGGGGTAAAATCATTAAGACTAAGAAAAAGAGGGTAACTCATAGCAAGGATTTTCTAGAAATTATGCACACTGATAGTAGTTTACCGTTTACACCTACCTTGTGTGGTAACAAGTATTTTGTTACCTTTATTGATGATTTTTCTCATTATGGTTACTTTTACTTAATAGATGAAAATTTTGATGCTTATGAAAAATTCAAAATTGTCAAAACAGAGGTAGAGAAACAATTAGGGAAAGCTATCAAAATTGTTTGATCTGACCAAGCGGGTGAGTATTATAGCAAATATAGTACAATTGGACAGCACATGGGACCATCTGCCAAATACTTACAAAAGTGTGGAATTATTGCCTAATATACCATGCTTAGCAGTCCTAAACAAAATGGTGTGGGTGAAAGGCTGAATTGCACCCTTAAAGAAATGATAAGGAGTATGATGAGTAAGACTAATCTTCCCGAGTCCCTTTAGTGTGAAGCCATTCAAACTACTTTGTACATTCTTAATAAAATGCCTAGTAAGTATGTTCCTACAACACCTTTTAAGTTGTGGACTGGTAGGAAACCTAGTTTGAACCATTTTTGAGTTTGGGGATGTCTTGCAGAAGTTAGAATTTATAATCCTTCTAAAAAAAAGACTGAATCTAAAACTACTCGTTGCTATTTCATAGGTTACCCAGACCATTCTAAATGATACAGGTTCTTTTGCTCTACACTTGGAACTAAAGTTGTTGAATCACAAGTGGCAAAATTTCTAGAGTTGGATGTTGCTGATAAGGTTATGCCTGAAATTGTTGATGTGAGCCTATCAGATATGTAACCATTCCTTTACCAGCTTCACAAGGTAGTATAGTAATTATAGCTATTGAGAGAAAGGATCTTAGGCAACATGATGTAAAATCTTCCTCTTCAAGATCTAGTTCTTACTCCCATTGATGTTCATTTTATTCAGGAAAATAAGATTGAGATGCCCTTAAAGAGATCTTGTAGGCAAAAGAAGTATACTATTCCTAATGATTACATGGTTTTTCTTGGGGAGAGTGATTACGATATCAGTCATGCGGTGGACCCTGTGACTTTTAAAAATGCCGTTAATAGTCCTTAGTCTGCTATGTGGATGGATGCAATAAAAGATGAGATGAGTTCTATGGCTTGGAATGGTGTTTAGGAGCTAGTTGAACTTCTAAAGGGATGTAGGCCAATCGATTGCAAATTGGTGCATAAGGCCAAGAAAGATTCTAAGAGAAAATTTGAGAGGTTTAAGGCTAGGTTAGTGGTAAAAGGATTTACTCAAAGAAAGGGAGTAGATTATAATAAGACTTTTTCACTAGTGTTTTCCAAGGATTCTTTTAGAATCATCATGGCCTTGGTAGCACATTTTGATTTAGAGCTTCGTCAAATGGATGTGAAGACAACCCGCTTGAATGGTAACCTTGAAGAGGATGTTTATATGGTTTAACCTGAAGGATTTCAAGAATGAGAAAGTGAAAATTTGGTATGTAGACTTAAGAAGTCCATTTATGGTTTGAAGTAAGCTTTTAGACAATGGTATTTAAAGTTTGATGAGATAGTTACTTTTTGGGTTTTGAGGAAAATAAAGTTGATAGTGCATATACCTCAAAATTAGTAAGAGTAAGTTGATTTTTCTTGTGTTATAAGTGGATGATATCTTTCTAGCTAGTAAAGATGTTGGATTGTTGCACGAAACTAAGCATTCATTATCCAGGACTTTCAACATGAAAGATCTTAGTGATGCCTCATTTGTACTTGGGATTGAGATATGCAAAGATAGATCTCGAAATTTATTAAGGCTTTCCCAGAGGGCATACATTGATCATGTGCTAAGCAAATTCAACATGCATAATTGTAAGGCTAGGGATGCACTTATTATGAAAGATGATAAGTTTAATCTTAGTCAATATCCGAAAAATGATTTGGAGAAAGAATCTATGAAATGATACCTTATTCTAGTGCAATTGGAAGCCTTATGCATGCATAAGTTTACACTAGACCAAACATAGCTTTCGCAATTGGGATTTTTGGCAGATATCTTACTAATCTAGGTTTGGATCATTAAGTTGTTGCTAAGAAAGTGATAAGATACTTGTAAAAGACTAAAGATTATATGTCGGTACACAAAAAGCTGGATAACCTTAAGATTGTTGGTTATAAAGATTCTGACTTTGCTAGTTGTCAAGATGACATGAAGTCCACCTCAAGGTATATTTTTATGTTAGCTAAAGGAGCTGTTTTTTGGAAGAGTGTTGAGCAAACGCTTTTAGCTTCCTCCACTATGCAAGCTTAGTTTGTTGCTTGTTATGGGGCTGCCACGCTAGATATTTGGCTTAAAAATCTTATTTCTGGACTATGTGTTATTGATTCTATCTCTAGACCTCTTAAAATTTATTATGATAATAGGTCTATTGTGTTGTTCACTAAGAACAATAAAAGCATTAGTGGGTCCAAACATTTAGAGATAAAATATCTAAAAGTTAAGGATTTTGTTAAAGATGGTGACATTGTTGTTGAGCACATTGACACTGACAACATGTTGGCTGATCCTTTGACTAAGGGGTTAAGACCTACAATCTTTAGTAGACATGTTGAAAACATGGGTATTTTGGGGTCTTTTGATGCACTGGGTTAGTGGGAGTATGTTATTTATATAACTCTCACATCATAGCTTACATTTAATTGTGTTGAGACCTTTTCTATTTGTTTTTAAACATTCATGAGATGTTTGATTTTATATTTGTTGATGATCATCGTTAATTGATAATCCATGCTATTATTCGATATTATTTGTACTAGTACATCTAATTGCTATTTTGCATATATGCTTTATGAAATCTTGATATTGGTGTCTATCTCAAGAGTATTTTACTAGTATGTCTCATGAATGATACTAGTAAAGAACCTCAAGGATTAGTGGGAGACATACAAGCATGTTGTTAATGCTGAATAGATTTCTCACTAGGTTTAGAGAAATCAGCAAGAGGACCGACAATGAAAATAACAAATTGAGATCACATTTTGGTGTTATTTTCTTGCTACACAGCCACACTAAGACCCACTGTCGATAGGATCATTGGTACTTATAACTATGGATTGGTCTTACGTCAATAAGTGGCATAATGACTGCATTAATTTAGTATTAAATGTTTTTATTGGATAGGATCATTAAGACATTGTCTCTAAGGGTTAAATATTTTTAAATTGTGGCTACATCAAAATTAAGTCAATCAGTCTGGAGTCTTGTTTTCTAAATTATTTTCTTAAAGTCAAAGTAAACTCTAATTAATATTGCCCAAGTGGGAGAATGTTAGAATTTTCTATTATGTGGGTTTCTATTAATTGGTAATTTTGGTTAATAAGATAGATTGATAATTTAGTCCAATTGTGAGACAAGCATGAGAGCCCAATTAATATTAAAGTGATCAGTTAATGATAGGCTTTGCACGTCTAATTGGGTTAGTGTGATTTGGCAATTGTGTAGGCTTTGGTCTAGTACGCCTTTAATATGAAGGTTTGTACTAGGGTTTTGTTTATTATATATATATGGCTAAGTCCCCTCTTCCCTTCTAACCTAACAGTATCTGCCTATTGAGAGTTGCCACAAACAATAGAGAAGTGTGAGTATGAAAATCTAGCCTTAATCAAGAATTCTCTGTTTTTCTGTTGTGAACAATGGTTACCTTTATCACAATAAATAGTTGATGCATTTGGTATTCTAATATTCACACATGGATCTAGGAATTCAAGTTACAATATTATCATAAGAAAAGAAATTAATTTTTTTCATTTATAACAACATATAACTTAAACTTCATTTTATTGAATTATTGTTACTTAATCTTTAATTTAGTCGACAATAAAAAAAAGTATTTAAAGTAATCAATTCAAGATTAATCAAGAAGTTAATTACAAGTTTAATCAAGTTTACCTTTTCAAATTAATGGTTTGCTTTTCACCAAAAAAAAAATCAACCATATATGTACATATTTTTCCCTTTCTAGCAATAATAATGAAAGTCCAATTCCCCTTGGTAGCATAACCACCTTGTACCCATATATTCGCTAAAAAAGATTCCATCTAATTAATTGTATTGCACAAACATCAAAGAAAGCACTCCACAATCAATCAATGAATTCCTATTTTGCAATTATACCATACAAGCATGCATGCAACTGCATGTGGATCCACCTTTGCGTTGGACATGTTATCAACCTATATCCTTCGTGACCGTGTGCGTGTGTGTGTGTGTGTATATATATATATATATGGGCGATTTTTTTTTTAGCCATTAAAAATAAGGTGTGTTTGGAAATAACTCTCCAGATAATTTTAACTGTTTTTAGCCATTGAAGTACATTTTCGGACAAAAATACCCTTAATGAGACATCTTTGTTGTGGGCACTCTGAAACACCCGGACGACGAAAAATTATGCAAAGAAATTAGCGAACATCTATTTTTTGCGTAAAACATCCTTTTTTTCTTTTGGAAAAGCTTGTGCAAAAGAAAATAATGTTGCATGAGATGGTTTTTCTGAATGTTCGAACATGGCATTCAGATAAATCGAACGAGGAGGGGGAGGTGATCATGATGAATCGAAAGCTTGGAGCACGATGTGAAACCAGAAATCCTGCTTAAGGAGGTGAATCGAAAGGAGAAAGACGTGAATGCAAAGCACGAAATGGTTGTGCTACAGCAATCGGGACAGGCCATTGGGTTTAGAGTTTGTGAAAGGGAAAATGTGACACGGAAGGGTGCAGAGTTGGTGACACACCATGGAGTGAAGCAGTGACACGACATGGAGTGAAGTAGTGACACGACATGGAGGGAAGCAGTGACACGATAGGGTGCAGAGTTTGTGACACGACATGGAGGGAAGTAGTGACACGACATGGAGGGAAGCAGTGACACGGCAGGGTGCAGAGTTGGTGACACGCCATGGAGGGAAGCAGTGACTCGACATGGTGCTGAGTTTATGACACGGTATGGTGCAGAGTGTGTGACACGGTATTGGCTTAACATCTGACATGCCATGGTTGTTTACAGAAATCCCGCTTACGCATGTCGTTGTTAACATCCCCCTCTTGATATAGTAAACTTTATAATCTCCATTAGCCTAATAATTAATCTGTTTCTCTTGGCCTCTGACTTGTTTGCAATGTCCAACCCAGGCTATTTGAAATCCAGAGTCTTTGGATTTCAAATAGCCAGGGTTGGACAAGTGGAGAATTCTAAAGTTGAATACATCAAGGCCTGGATGGTAACAATTGCCAAAAATGCTCGAAAGAACTGCCGATGAAGCATCGACAAAGTCTACTTTAGAGGCAATGTACGGTCTATCTATGAGAACTGAGGAGTTTTGGACTATATATAGTAGAGGAATATAAACCGACTTTACCAGTTTAAACGTTTCGGCTACCACTGCGAACCTGGTTGTGACACGCCAAGTGCATGCAGATATTGGTGGTGACACGCCACTTGCATGCATACTAGTGGTGACACGGCATGGAGCTGAGTTGGTGACACGGCATAGAGCTGAGTTTGTGACACGCCATGGAGGGAAGCAGTGCCATGACATTGAGTGAAGTAGTGACACAACATTGAGTAAAGCAGTGAGCAGGCATGGTGCAGAGTTTATGACACGACATGGAGGGAAGCAGTGAGACGACATGGAGTGAAACAGTGACACGGCATGGTGCAGAGTTTGTGACACGACATGGAGGGAAGCAGTGACACGACAATGAGTGAAGCAGTGAGACGACATGGAGTGAAACAGTGACGCGGCATGGTACAGAGTTTTGCGACACGACATGGAGGGAAGTAGTGACCCAACATTAAGTGAAGTAGTGAGACGACATGGAGTGAAGTAGTGACACGGCATGGTGCAGAGTTTGTGACACGACATGAAGGGAAGTAGTGACACGACATTGAGTGAAGCAGTGACACGACATGGAGGGAAGCAGTGACACGACATAGAGAGAAGCAGTGACACGACATGGAGTGAAACAGTGACACGGTATGGTGCAGAGTTTGTGACACGACATGGAAGGAAGCAGTGACACGACAATGAGTGAAGCAGTGACACAACATGGTGTAGAGTTTTGTGACACGACATGGAGGGAAGTAGTGACACGACATTGAGTGAGCAGTGACACGACATGGAGTGAAGCAGTGACGTGGCATGGTTTTGAGTGTGTGACACGACATTGTTTTAACATCTGACAGGTCATGGTTTGCTTTGAAATATGTGACACAGCATTAATAGAAAGGCTAACACGATGGATTGAAAAGTGGGCAGTTTCATGAATATTAATTTTAAATTTTATTTATTCATATTTCACAGTAAACAGTTCATTTTCCCTTTTCCTCATTCGTAAACGTCTGTGTGTGTGAACCAAGGGCTGTTCGATTCATTTCTCATTGCGAAAGGTCGAAGGGAGTTCAACTTCGTTGTTTAAAAGGTTAACGACACCACTACAACAAGAAGAAGAATGTCGGATATCGGTGAAGAGGTAAGTGAGACTGGAAAATAAAACCACAAAAAAAACCTTCATTGATTTCGGTAATTTTTTTTACGGGTTTAGGGTGATACATATGGTCGTGTTTTTTCCAAATGTTAAGTTTTAAACTATTTGAGTCCTGGTTTGATGATTTTGGGTGTTAAAGTGGTGCTGGGTTGACTGGACTTTGGGGTTTAGTGTGTGACAACATCTTCACCTGATATGCATGGTGTGTTACAGCATTTCACCTGGTATGCATGGCGTGTGACAGGCGTGTGATAGAATTTCACCCCATATGCATAGCGTCGTGTGACATCATTTCACCTCATATGCATGGCGTCGTGTGATATCATTTCACCTCATATGCATGGCGTGTGACAGCATTTCACCTCATATGCATGGTGTGTGACAGGCGTATGACAAGCGTGTGACAGAATTTCACCCCATATGCATGGCGTCGTGTGACATCATTTCACCTCATATGCATGGCGTGTGATAGCATTTCACCTGGTATGCATGGCGTGTGACAGGCGTGTGACAGAATTTCACCCCATATGCATGGCGTGTGACATCATTTCACCTCATATGCATGGCGTGTTACAGCATTTCACCTGGTATGTATGGCGTGTGACAACATTTTTGCATGATATCCATGGTGTGTGACAACATGTTTCTTGATATGCATGGCGTGTCAGAACAATTATTTATATAGTTAGTACCTTTTGGGCACATTATTGGTTAACTGACTCTTGCACGTGTGCCATGTGATGCAGATGCATCGTAGAGAATATGAGGATCTTGACAATGTCCTCATTGTGTCGAGGGAGAAGCGGGCTTTCAATGTCACAATAAACACCCACTGTAAGTGGTCCCAGCTCCATTACATCAACCAGACTCTCCAAGAGAAGGGGGAGTTGGATGCAGTGAAGCGTACATGCTTCGGAATGCTCTTTGATGTCTATCCGCAAGGCTACTTCAATGTTGGTCTCCTTCATAACATAATGATTCGTCGAATCAATGAAAGGGAGGCAACGGAAAAGGAGCTATGGTTTGCTATCGGTAAGAGCAAGGCGCGGATATCGAAGTAGGAGTTCTGCCTTATAACAAGGCTGAAGTTCGGTCCAATACCCGATGTGTTCACACGTCCGTACGAGGTGGTTGCGGACAGAATTCATGCGAGATACTGGAGCGGCCAGGATAGCATAAAGCTGCAGGCTTTGCTTGACATGTTCCACGGAGGAAACTTCCAGCGGGAAAGAGACGCAACCAAGATGGCACTCTTCTTGATTGCAAATAACATCCTATTTGGGCAAGACTACCGTAGACGGGTGACACCTTGGTTGCTGTCATTGGTTGAGGACCTTGACGCTTGGAACAAATTTTCGTAGGGCCACTATGTTTGGAGGCTCACCTTGGACTACCTATTGAAAGGGTTGAGGTGCCTACCTCAAGTGCAGCAAAGGAAAGCCGTTTACGGTACAACATCTACGGCTTCGTATGGGTGATACAGGTATGGTCACATTTACCGCTTTTGTTTGTTTCGAGAAAATAATTTATTGTTGCACTGTTTAATAATTTACGTTTGATAATGTTTACAATTGACTTGCAGTTCTAGGCATTGGAGGCAATTCCGGTCTTGCGAAAAATAGTAGCCCCCTCTGCTCCGAAGGAAAACGTCTACCTGCGATTGTGCAGATGGCAATGCAATCAGAAGCCAAAAGACCTGCACAAGGCGATTGAGAAGTTCGAGTCATCTAAGTAAGTGAGTGAGCAGCTACAAATTGATCGATCCTTCATATTTGTATAAGAAATTTACCTCAAATTTAAACGTTTGATAAATTTTTTTTTTTTTTGCAGTTATGAGCCCTAGAGACTTTGGAGATCACCCCGGAGGAGGCCAACCGAGAGTATTTGGTGGACCTCGATGTGCCGTTATCGGAGGGCCATCAGTACGTGCCAATCGGGCAGACAGAGGATCGGGGTGATCATATTGGTGTCGCTGCTAGGTTGAAAAGGAAAAGCTTGAAAGAGAAAAGATCCACCGCTTCAACTAAGCAGATGTGCACCGACTCTCCCAGTGTTGATGAGCCGTTGGCCCCTGAGTTGATGGAACAAGGAGACGACCATGGTGCAGGAAGTGAACAGCCGATATTTACGGTTCTAACATTTTTTTTCCATCCATTTTAATATGTCATTATCTACTAACATTTATGTGCTTGCAGTTGGATCAACCTACGATAGCTCCACAACCACCCACCGGTCCTCCTCAAACACACATTCGTATTGAGCCATCAATAAGTTTGGTTATAACGATTTATGTTCAAAGCTTCCACATATGTTGATCTAGTAACAAAGTAACTTATGTCATTGCAGTTCACGAAGGCGACGTCTAGTCCGCAACCAGTGATGGCCCCGGCTCCGATTCAACCGCATACTGTCAATGAGCCCTCGGTAAGGATATTAAAGTTGTTATATTGCTTTTCTACGCGTTTCCTATATGATTATTGAATAACGCCACTAATATTTATGTTATTGCAGTTGACCCAGTCGACAAGAGTCAATGACGGCATAAACACAAAACGTCAGCTCCGACGGATCATGCGAGAAATGTCGGAGCTGAAGGCATCAATTAAGTCCTTGACTTATGCAGTTGAAATGCTAGAGGACCGCATCGTTTCACGGGTTCTAGATGGGCTGAAATCACAAGTACGTTAATCTTTCTACGCTTTATTTTTTGCTATTTTAGGTCAATTCGCTATCGAATTTTCACAGTTGTCTCTTTCTGTAGGCCAATCCTTCATCCGACAATGCTGCTGCGGGTCACGATGATCCTGATGATGGGCAGCATGAGGAGTATGGTGTTAGCCTTCAATCAGAAGATGCTGAAGGAGCCGAGGTTGGTGAGGCCGATCTGATTGTGGATACTTTCGCCGGACATGAGGGAGACTTTCAGTTAGTTGTGTCAACCGTAGAGCATCTTCCTCCATCCGAGGCGATCGTCGCGCTTCCAGTAGCAGGATCGGGCTAACTTGCTCAGAGCATTTCCGAAGCCACTAGTTCACCACTATCCTCCGATTACCATCATCGTGTAACAGCAATTGCCGACCCTACTGAGCGGGCACGGGTGATAATGGCTAGCAAATACCTTGCAAGCCCGTATGTCGACCCCTCATTGACCCGTCTGGCGGTGAAGGACACGATGATGGAAGCGTACGAAGCCTTCAAGAAGAACCAGTCCGCGAGGTCAGCTTGTAAATATCAATTCATTATTGTTTTCTATAGAAACATTCATCCACCATCGCTTATCAAATTCATTTTGTGATATATGCAGGCGTAACATCGGAATCTTAGGGGATCAAGGTGTTGACTTCTTCACATCGTTAGAGGATTCACAAGCAGAAATGACAAGTGAACATATCGACGCATGCCTCAGCGTTATGTGTAAACGGGCGACAAGCCCAAAATTGAAGCATTACCTGCCCGTGCATGCGTGGTTGACACGATATTTTTTGTAAGTTTTTTGTAAAAAATTTTAATTTTTTCTAAGCTTTTCAGTGCATTAAGTCTAAACCAATGCAAATTTTTTTTTCAGGACACCATCCATATGCTACACTCGGCATATCAAACCGAAGATGCCTGGTCGGGTGTGCAAATTCTGGATGATTTACGGAAGTATGTGGAGGGTGAAAGGCCGACATACGACAAGAAATGGGAAGAGGTCGATTTCATCCTCGCTCCTTGCAATGTGAGTGGGCATTGGGTGGTGGCAAAGATCGATTTGGGAAAGTGGAAGATCAAGGTGATAGACTCCGCAACAACTTCGGCAGCGAAGGATAACGAAGTTCGTGCGGAGCAGATGAAGCCACTTACGATAATTTTTTCAATCATCTGCCACCAAGCCGGGTATTTCAATAAAACACGTCGGAGGAGACGAGATTTAACGCCGATGCCATTGAAAATTTCTTTGCCCAGCCCTTCAGTGCATCGGTAGGAGGATAGTGTCAGCTGCGGCATGTTCATGGTAAACTACCTTGACGCAATGTTGCAATCGAAGCCGATAAGAGTTAAGCAGAATATGATTGTAAAATTGCGTATCCAATATGCGCACGAAATTTTTTCCAACAGCTGTGCGAGCGAACCATGAACATATCGATAGTTAGTTGTATAATTGTTTTTCCTACAAAATACAATTTAGAGATAAATTTTTTGTTGTATACACAATCATAGGAAATAGAATCATTTTTTTATTACTCACTTCATTATATTTGTATACAGAATAAAATTTTCTTGTATAGACAATTAATTTTATACAGGAATACATTATCTTTGTTACGTAATTTTGTATCCTTATATTATATTTTTTTGTATCGCAATTTAGTAATAAGTCAGCGTCTAACAACATTCACAATATGCACTTGGCGTGTCACCACTATGTGTGCATGGCGTCTGACGTGTCACACCCAGTATGTATGCAGGTGGCATGTCACCACCAATATCTGCATGCAGGTGGCGTGTCACTAGCAAGTCTATGTGCACTAGGCGTGTCACAAAAAATGTCTGCATAGAGTCGGCGTGTCACACCCAGTATGCATGCAGGTGGCGTGTCACAACCAATATTTGCATGCACTTGGCGTGTCACCAGCAAGTTTATGTGCACTAGGCATATCATAAAAATATCTGCATAGAGTCGGCGTGTCACACCCAGTATGCATGCAGGTGGCGTGTCACAACCAATATCTGCATGCACTTGGCGTGTCACCAACAAGTCCATGTGCACCTGACGTGTCACAAAAATGTCTGCATAGAGTCGGCGTGTCACCAACATGTCTGCATGCACTTAGGGTGTCACTACCATATCTGCATGCACTTGGCGTGTCACTAGCAAGTTCATGTGAACCTGACGTGTCACAAAAATGTCTGCATAGAGTCGGCGTGTCACCAACATGTCTGCATGCACTTGGGGTGTCACTACCATATCTGCATGCACTTGGCGTGTCACCAGCAAGTCCATGTGCACTTGGCGTGTCACAAAAATGTCTGCATAGAGTCGGCGTGTCACCAACATGTCTGCATGCACTTGGCGTGTCAGCAGCACGAAAAGGATGTTGTGTCACTACTTCCCTCAATGGCGTGTCACCGACTCTGCAGCCTGACTTCTCACATTTTTACCCTATCACAAACTCTAAACCAAAGCGGACAATTGATATAGTTTTGCAACGTCGTTTGTAAAATGAGTAAAATTTCCTTATGTATATTGAAGTGATTTGCTTTAAGCAATAATGTAACGAATGTATTGGCTTTACAATTGTCGAAATGTAGAGTAACATTGTTGATTTTGTATTTATATATGCTGTCCAAAGATTAGACAATTTACATTCCATACTATACCACCATGCATGGTGTGGCTAAAATCAATTATTGACAACTTCTATGTCTAGGCAATGCTATTATTATACACTGGTTTATAGCAAATATCATTATTCAATGCAAATGTCAATGGCCAAGATCGAAACAGTTCGAATCAAACCCTAACAAAGCAACAGATAAATTGCAGTTAGTTAGGCCCCGATAATATGTCTTCGTCCACAACACACACTACGTTTTCAAATATTGTCCTTTGGATTGGACAGTTGTTGTGTATATGACCGGTTTCTTTGTAAATTAAATACGCTTTCGGTCAGCGCACTCGTCGGGGTACTGATTGACTTCGAGATGGTGCCGGATTTGTTGATGGATTTGCAAATGGAGATGGGCAATTCTGTCTGTTGTGCCCGTACATCTTGCATTGCGAACATCTCCGTGCTCGACTGCCTTCACCAGCGGATGGAATCCTTCTCCTCCTAGGTCTTTCTGCTTGGCCTCGCCAAGGTGGTGGCAAGACGACAATTTGTTTCACATGCGGGGGGATGTCCCATTCACTAGGATGCCCTACTGGGCTAATGGACCCCGCATAACCCTTCACCTAAACGGTTGTCTTGTAGTAATCGGCGCAAAAATCAAAGGCTTCAAGTTTGCATTTACTGAAAAATACAATGAACCTAATATTCAAGTAGAATATAATGCTATGTTATGTCAAATTAAGGATCAAATAAGAAATAAAAAAAATATAATCTGACCTTATTGCTGCAATGGCATGGCTGCATGGCAGCAAATCTTTTTGGAACTCACAGCATGAACACGTCTTCGTGGATAGGTTAACAAGTCCATCCATCTTCCCGTCTTTAACTTCAAACACCACTCCATTGATAGGCTTCACTACAAAGCGATGTGCATCATTGAAGCGTTTGCTCAATTGCCTAGCAACCCAAGGGCTGAGGGGTGTGGTCACCTTGATAGCCTCCTCGTACCGATCATGGAACCAAAGTTGGAACATGTCTCATATGAACTCGATCAAAACAGTGATTGGCATTTGTCTGGCATGCTTTAAGCAGGAGTTAACACATTCGGCAATGTTCAAGGTCATCATTTGGTATCGCCTTGTCGGTGAACATGCACGTGCCCATCTCTCAGGGCCTATTCTCAAAAGATCAGTATAGGCTCCCGCATGAATCTGCTTGAGCTGGTTCATATGTCTGTTGAATTCGGAAACCTTATAGCAATCTCGAGCAAGGGTGAAAATCATAGAAACGTCATAACGCTTGAACTTGTTTTTAAAGTTTTTCTTCAAATGGTAACCGCATAAACCGTGGTGCGCTTCTGGGTATGCATTTTGGATTGCTTTCTTAACGCTGAGATGCTGATCAGAAATGAACATAGTGTTTTCAAGACAACCAACCGCATTACGTAGCTTGATGAGAAACCACGTCCACAATTCTTCATCCTCAACATGGCCGATGCCAAACGCAACTGGATATACACACTCGTTCGCGTCTTTGCATACAGCAACAAACAAAACACCCTTGAACTTGCCTTTCAGATGTGTTGCATCAATTACAACCGTAGGACGCATTACATCCCTAAACCCCTGAATACAAGCCCCGTATGATCAGAAACAATATTTGAATCTTTCAGCCTCGTCAGTAGCCACTGTTGTGACTGTGCCAGGATTTTCTTGTTCCAACATATAAAAATATGAGGGTAGTAGTTGAAATGACTCCTCCGGGGGACCGAAAACAAGCGTCTCCGCATACTCCTTTGCTTGCCAAACCTTACCATACAAGCATTCCAATCCCCACTGAACCCTCATCTCACCAATTATGTCATTAGGTCTCAACGCTACTCCATTAGCCCGAAGCTTGGGTGCCATAAGTTCACCAATTATCTTGGCACTCGCAGATGGAAATCGCCCTTGCAACCCATCAACAGTACATGTGTGTACTTTGTGGAACATCCGAACTTCCCAATACCCTCCTCCGTCAGGTAACTTCCTTGAACGGACACTGAACTTGCATGCCTTGTCTTTGCAACCAACCTCGTAACGACTTTTGCATGACCTTTTCACTTTTATCCCAAACTGCTCTTTTAGAGCCAACATGTTCAAAGCTCGTTTCAACTCCGCCTTCGAGGAAAACATTCTTCCTTTGTATAAGCGATCATTGGGACATGTCGACTCCTCAATGCCAATTGTTTGGAAGGAGAACCTTTCTGCACCTGCAATTCGCCACGTAGAAGATATCCCTTCATTTCGCCTTTCTTGAAAACTATCATCGAGCATTGTATCAACGGAACGATTCCCGTCCTCACCAGCGATAGGGTTATTGTATATGGGATCATCACACTGAACATTTCCTACATCAAAATCTTCAACAGGTTCCGTTTCACCTTCAACATTATTGCAAATTGGAATGTCACTGTCATAAAGGCAGTCATTGTCTGAAATGTCATGATCCCATTTGTCAAGCCCATCATTCGAACTGTCATCAAATCTATCTTCACTGCCAGCAAACAAATCCTCATTTCCCTCATAACATGCAGCATTTTCCTCCAGCGTCGTAGTGTTAACATCTAACATCACAATGTTGTACTCACAAGTCGTATTCTCATTTGAAATTGGAACTACACACTCTACCGTTTCACCCGATCGATGCATTCCTTTAGTAGCAGACCCTAATTGGTTTGATGCACATCCCGATCAGAATTGTGCACCCAACTCTTCTATCAATGTCCTCTGGCTACCGGGCTGTACAAACTCTTGAGGATACCTCAACTGCGGGTTGCAGACCGAATGCTCTAGCATATGTGAAGCATTGTAAATCTGATTCTGATTGAGCTGATTACCATGTTTTTCAGCTTCTTCATGTGACATAACATTTGTTTCAGGTCTCTTAATGCTGACATACACAGCCGGAACATTCCTCTGTTCTAGCAGAATTAATGCAAGATCCTTATCATCCTTGATAATTGGCCGTGATAGCTCCCCGGGTGTACTGATCAATGCATGCAACTCAATATCGTCAATTTCTGAGTTTACCCCAACAACATCTTCAACCAGCTTCATCAAGCCCGCAAACGACAAATCATTCCTAACCCCCCGCATTCGTGACTCACCACCCTTATACATGCCATCCACCCACTAACCACCGTGTCTTATCACAAGTCACAGAATTGGAACCCCACTGAAATTTTGAAAACAAAAATAATTATTTAATTTACTTAATTATTTAATTATTTACTTAATTACATGGTGGGGACAGGCCAAGTGCATGCATGCATGCTGGTGACACGCCAAATGCACATAGACATGCTGGTGACACGACAAGTGCATGCAAACATGCTGGTGACACGCCAAGTGCACATAGACATGCTGGTGACATGACAAGTGCATGCAGACATGCTGGTGACACGACAAGTGCACATAGACATGCTAGTAACAACTCTGTGCAATGTTTCTAATCCGTCTTCTGATTTACAAAAAAAGTTTCACAAATTTATGTGTTGCAGCAACGAACCCAAAAACATACCTTGATGTCATCTTCGCAATGGGGTTTATTTTTCGAGGACAATATGGCCAAATGGCGAGAGATAGACCACGGCACGAAGATGATAGTGCTCAACAGAGAGTTGATAGAGCTCACACAGTTCAGAGAGCTGAGAGAGCTGATGACGATGGTGCTGAACACAGAGTTGATACAGTTCAGAGAGCTGAGAGAGAAAGATGAGCAAGCACAAACAACTAAGCATTAATTTCTAATTTTTGGAATATGGCGGGAGGCAAATATCGACAGCTTAATTTGCCACAGTGTTTTTTAAGGGCATTTTCGTCTGCTCATGCTTCTTTTTGGATAGAAACAGATAACTTTTTTTTTGTGGTTACTTTTGAAATCACCTTATAAGGAGGGTTATTTCTCACAATTTCCTCTATATATATATATATATATATCTCTCTAATATATATATATATATATCTCTCTCTCTCTCTAATAACATCCCCGAAGTTATATTGAAGCTTATGGATCTAGCTACGTACCATAAATAGCACAAAGTTGAGAATACAAGAAATCAGCTTGTTACATCTGTCCTTGTTCGATCTCAATGAAGATCCATGATACCACCTGTCGACTTTTACCACTGCCTCCAAACAGATAAAACGATTAACATGCAGCTTCAAGGTCAGGGATAATGGCAAATCTGTTTCTCGTATTGGGGTTATCAGACCAAGAAGAAAATTCTCGTTTCTGGAATTCTAAGACATGCAGAGAGGTAAGCTTCTAACAACAAAACCTGTCAGCCTCCTGCTAATTACGATCCTTTCCTTGGCCATACTATTGCTTTACGTAACGCATCTATGTGAACTTTCATTCCACACCTTTCCATTTTCTTCAGATCATAACAGCAAACCCACTTTCACACAGATCATGGTTGCCTCTTCGATTGGCTTCATCATTGCAGCAGCGGTGCGGTATCATCTTGGGAAGCTAAGGGATCAAAAGATCATCCCACGCCTAAGATCAAGGGACAAAGGCCACGGCCGCATTGAAAAGCTAGAAAGGTTTCCTCACTACGTAGGTAAATAATATATATGATCCTATGTCTTCTCCTCATCCATTTACATCTTTCAAGTCACTGCCTCATTTTCTTTCATATCTTCCTATTTCAGCTAGGCAGATGGGATTTAAAGATAGAAGAGAATGCCCTTTGCTTTGCAAGTTGGCTTCAGAATACATCAGGAAATCCGAGGGTTGTGAAGATGATATTTATACATTCTTCTCCAATGAGCCGGATGTGGATTCGCTTTTTGTTAAGCTTGTGGAGGAGTTTGAGAGATGCATTCTTAGCTATTTTGCATTCCACTGGAGCCATGCAGATCTTATGATTAGTCAGGTAATCAAGATCTATATACATCTTGGAAATGTTAGAATTTTGATGATTGATGAAGAATGAATTCATTCTTTTTTTTTTTTTTTTTGTTTCTGTATTCTGATGGGAATATGTGCGTGTGTGTGTGTGTGTATATATAACATAGGAAATTAATTCTTTTCTACCGCATTATTTCAGGTATTAAGTTCTGATGTTGAGCCCAAGAAAAAGCTCAAGCAGATTGTCATGGCAGCAACTAGGTTGGGCAGTGTTACATTACTAAAATTTGTTCTGTTCATTGTTATTGCCAGATCATGATAACGATACCGAAATTTTATAATGAGGTAGACAACCTTGAATATGCATCCAACAAAGAGAATTGCAAAATATAATTAGAACAAATCTCAACTCTCTACTTTATTAATTTTTTATCTTGAACAAGGCTGCCTGAATGAGAAAATAAAACGGGGCCTGTTAACCATAATTCTGCCTTAATAATTTTGGTCTATTCATGTTCACACCAGCTTCACAATTTCTAGTTCAACTATAGTACGGAACTGTAGGTGTTTCTTTTCCAGGTACAGGGAACAACACACTTTAGCTATAGCTGTTTACTGCAAGAAACTCTAATTAAAATCTTTAACTGGCCAAGATATAGTCTCTTACCATTGTTTTCATTGCCACAAGTACTAATTTCTATACTAGAAACTTTCTTTCTTTCTTCCCTTCCTTTTTAAGAAAAAAGATATTCTTGCTTTTCTAACACAGGGAACAGAGATTCGAGAGGGTGACAAAAAATCTGAAGGTGGCTAGAGTTTTCACCACATTGGTGGAAGAAATGAAAGCAATGGGCCTCACATCAACCGATGACTCTCAGTGTACAGAGGTGATGGCTCCAGTGGCTCACAGTGATAGAAGTCCAGTGCTGCTACTCATGGGAGGTGGGATGGGAGCTGGGAAGAGCACCGTGCTTAAGGACATTCTCAAAGAGTAAGCGCTGTACCCAAAAAAAAAAAAGGGGGACTGAGACCAACTGAATAATATTATAGTTTTTAATGTTTCAAGAGATGGAAGGGATTTCAATGCAAAAGGGTAAGAAAAAGAAATACGATATACAAGCACTTTCACACAGCAATTTTTTCATCCAATAAATATTTAAACTTAAGCTAAAGCACTCTTTGATTTAAAGAGGCTTTTTTTTGCCAGATGCTTAGAGAGCTTTTAAACATTCTATGTTGAATACCAAAGAGTGTTTTAGTACCGGAAAAGATAAAATGTCTATAACAGAATGTAGAAGATCAGGTTATACACAAACCAATATTCTCTTCTTTTTGTTCCTGCTACAAGTAACCATCGTATAGATAGACAATATTTCTGTCAGGTAGTTGTTCTTTATAATTTTCCAAGTAGCAGTAACTATGAGCAATTACTAGAACTAATGTCAAGTTTTTTGGATAAAATATAAGCAGACCATTCTGGGCAGGAGCAGCAGGGAATGCAGTTGTGATTGAGGCAGATGCATTCAAAGAATCAGACGTCATCTATAGAGCCCTCAGCTCCACAGGTCATGTGGACATGGTCCATACAGCTGAATTAGTAAGAATCGTGCACTCAGCCCCATCTTCTTTCCAATGTTGTAGTTCCTGGTCCTTTCTTTAGCAAACTGAAATTCTATCATTCATATGATACCATTTCAGGTCTATTGACCTTGGTGTCTCATAAAGCAGCATGATGTTTAGGCGAATGAATCTATTTAAGGACACTTTGACCTATTAACAATCACGTATTAGAAAAAAATTCAATGACATAGGCTTAATGAGTGAAACTGGTTTCACAATACAATAGCAACAAACTAAGTTTCCTCCCACTGTGCAGGATGGGTTATATTGATTTTAAGTTTTAAGGGAAACTTTGCAATCACACAAGACTTCAATTTTCTCCATTTCACTCATTCCACATGGATCCTAAGAGTCGCATCCTATTACAAAAGCTGGTTGCACTTTAGGCCTAAATTTTGAGATCAAACATCTCATAAGATAAACTTCCTTTGCTTTTCTGTTTTATGAGCATGCAGTTTAGTAATTAACTAGACTCAAAACTAAAACATAAAGTCCATGAAGCCTGATGACACATGGTTGGGCTGCAATATAAACATAGAAAATATTAAATGTCAACATTCTCAACAAATGCATACCTGAATGGCATCTGATACAGGTAATTTTGCTGCCTCCCATATTGCAAGGGTCCCATGTAATTGCTTTGTGAGCTACTCTGGGGTCAGAGTTTCTTCTATCAATCTGTAACCAATGACCATCATCCCAGTAACCATAACCTGTAATATCCTACCACTGCCACTTGTGGTCCTACAAGAGTTTTCCTTCCACATCACTTTGCATTTAATAGCTGGTCCATTCCTGAATAAGTGTCTCTAACATTCTATGGTTATAAATCTTTCATTTTCTTATCTCCACTAAGTCATCATAGACTCATAGTAATATGACAACCCAAAAGAACAGCACCACCTTAAGTGTTCAAAGCAACAAAATTTACTTCATACAGGTAAATGTATAATTCGATAACAGTTTAAATGCTTCTTATGGTATCACCAAACTGGAACTTGGTTTTTATAGAACTGTTGTAATGATTTATCAGACCTTTTGACCTGATAATACTTACTCCAAACAGGTGCACCAATCATCTACAGATGCAGCATCATCCCTTCTAGTGACAGCACTCAATGAAGGGCGGGATGTGATCATGGATGGAACACTCTCCTGGATACCATTTGTTGTGCAGACAATAACTATGGCCAGATGTGTCCATCGCCGCCGATATCGTATGGGTGCTGGTTACAAGGAAGGACCTGATGGCACTGTAACTGAGAACTACTGGGAACAAATCGAAGAAGAAGATCAAGTGCAAGAAGGAGGGAAAATGAGGAAGCCATACAGAATAGAGCTGGTTGGGGTTGTTTGTGAAGCCTATTTAGCGGTTATTAGAGGCATAAGGTATGGCACACATAGAAAAAGAATATGGTTGGTTGTCTTTTTTTTTTTCATTATTCAACTAGTTGGTAAAAAGTGTTTTCCTTTTTACCCTAAGATACTGATTTTATCAAGGACTACAATATTTTCAGGAGAGCTATAATGTGTAGACGAGCGGTAAGGGTGAAGTCACAATTGACATCCCACAAGAGATTTGCAAATGCATTTCCAACATACTGCCAACTGGTTGACAATGCGAGGCTATATTGCACCAATGCTTTGGAAGGTCCACCTAAGGTGAATTCACTATCCCTCATCTTCGTTCTTAATTTCTCATTTCCTTGGGCACTTTATCAGTTGACATAGAGCTGAAAGGAACATCATAGCTCCCTTAAGAAGTTTAAATCTGGACCCTAAGGTCAGTACGTACAGAACAGAGAGTGATTAATGAGTGGACCCATCTTGAATCACTCAGCTTGGCATAAGTTCAGCAAGTGCTGCTATTTTGCACATCATTAGACATTTCAATACAGAAGGTTCGCTGGCTGGCTTTAAATTAGGTGAGGAGAATTGGCAATTCTGTTAAAGCCTTGAACCCAACTCAAGCTTTCAGGAATACCATAAGCAGGCTTAACTCTCTGCTAATATGATTGGACAAACCATCGTAGTATGCAATCTAGAACAGTCATCTCACTGTTTTAAAGTAGTAATTTACAAAGAGGATTTCTTCTAGTAATGCAAACTCGCATTTCTTGTTCGGGAGGGAACTCTTACAAGTGTCTGATTGTATATAGTGGAGATAGTGGGTTTGAACCCTCACAAGTCCAAAACAACTAAGTTGAGTTAAAACCGAACCTCAAGAAAGGTAAATTCCAGCTGAACCTAGTTGACTCCATTACAGTCCTAAAACTAAAATGTAAAGGGGGAAGAAGAAATAGCCTTGTAAACAGAGATAGTTGCCGCAGCATCCAGGAATAAACAAAAAAATTATGCAGGAACTTTAATTGCTAGCAAAATACTCCTTGCGATCAAATACTTGTTATATTGACATAGCAATGGTTGTGAAGTTGATAGGATGGAAAGACAGAGACAAGACTTTGCTGGTTGATCCAGATGAAATTGACTGTTTAAAGAAGGTTGGCAGGCTGAATGAGAAAGCAGAGTCCATATATGAACTTTACAAGCACCCCAACCCTGCTTGTGAAGCTGGTTCAATTTGGAAAGACATTGTATTATCACCTTCTAGATTAAATATTCAACAGGAGCTGAAGTATTCCATCCAGAAAGTGGAAACAATGGCACAGTTGTAATGGAGTTTCGAACTTATGAACATGGACAGACAAAAAGTTGAAAGCTGAAGGAGGTGTCTCTAACCTTTTGCTATATTTATGAGAAGAATGCTTACCAAGGTTGTATTAAGATCATGACGCTTATTTGTAAAATTGTCTTTACTAGATAAGCTCAGTTCAGATTGTGAAACTGAAAAACAGAATATTTCCATTAATTATGATGGGTGTTTCAAATAATTTGCTAGTATAGGTGCAGAACTTATCATATTGTAACTCAGAAAGGGAATTAAAAAGAAAGCAATCACAGCTGAATCTTAAGCACAGCTAGAATGTTCTTACCTGTCAATTCAATTAATGCAGACTGAGGATGGTTCTATTACAATCAAATTTAAAGATTTTCTTAGATTACACATGCATCCACACAAACTGTGCATAACAGCAACCAAAGGAGGACTACAGATCTAGCTTTCAAGTTCAAGCAAGAAACAAACAGAATCAATATAATAATAACCAAAAGATGCAGTTTCTTTTATGACCTTTTTTATAATTATTATTTCAAAGCTGGGAATAACTGGATTGCACTTCTCTTTCAAGCGTTCAAGTGTGCCACTTATACACACCTAGCATTATCAAAGAGACAAAAAAAAGTTTTATCAATTCTCTAAAAGTCTAGGAAGCATCTTCTGTTATCTTTTGACTACAAGATCTATAGTATGTTTTTCAACATTTTCTATTAAGCTTCAATTCATATATGCTAAATCATTGCAGCAACTATTTCTCCTCATGAAATGTTTAAAATCCATCTCTTTCAAGACATAACCTTCACTGCTGGAAACAGGTATTGAACCCAAAAATTTCAGAACCATAAAACCTTCCTCTATGATACCAGATGTATAATTTCCTATTGCAATACAATGAAAGAAGCATATTTAGCTCATTGGGAAGTTAAGCTCCTATCTCCAGATAGAGTAAAAGATATCCCCTCCTGCGTGAAAATTGCTCTGACCTAGACTAATAAAGTAACAATTCACTGATCAGGGTTAAATCCACTAAGTTATTTAGGTTTACTCTGTGACAGCTAAGACAGAGGAAAATTAAGTTAGACCTCTGAAGCAAATAACTATAGCTGCCAAAATATATGCACTAATAAGATCTGTGATATCAGCACCCTTTTTTATTTTAAGTTGTTTAATCGGTACTAGCTTACTCAATAGGCTCAAATTATTATGACAGAAATGACCCTAGTCAGTTGTACTACCACATGTATTCTTGTAATCGAATCACTTGTATCAACAATAACTTTCCTCCTTCCAATCAGTGACTTCAGCAAAATATATTAGCCACTAGAGAAAATGAATTACTTAGACTCTGTTTGGTTGATGCTTCTCTTATTTGCATTTTACTTTTTTTTACAAAAAAATTAATAGAAAGAAAAAAGAAAAAAAGGGGAAAATGAACAGAAAACAAAAGATAGATAGCAAAAAGCAAATGCAAAAGTATCAACCAAGCACAGCCTTAATGATCCAAGGAAAGAATATGACTTCTTATTTCTTTCTAACATGATTGCAATTGGATCATTATTCCAATTTTTTAAATCAAAGGATTGTTTTAACACGTTGAAACAGCATCTTAACTATCTCTCACCCCTTTGATCCACCATTCTTTCCCAAATCGTACATATTATATGCTAAACCAAGAGTTTACTTGTGAATGATTTAGTTGGTGGAACTTGCCGTTGGTTCGTAACAGCTTTGCTTCCTTTGTTACCAAAAAAGACTTAAAAAAACTATGAAAGGGTAGTGCAGTGGGAATTGTGATTGATAAGTTACTGGGTTACCTATTATTTCCGCACAAGTGAACATTCAAGTGTGGTTTAATTATCTATTAGCCCAAAAAAATGCTGGGAAAATAATAATATTACCACTTACCGGAGAGCTTTAAGGAAAGCATTCTAAATAAGTATATGAAACTTTCTTCAGAAGTAGGAACCGCCGCTTCCATTTGTAATAATAACAGAATTAGTAGTAATAAATATTTATAACTTTGGACCAGCAGATGCACAAAAAAGAAAGATAGAAATAGGAAAATGTGATCCGTACTTCTTCTCTGTGTGGCTGTTTTTGCTACATTACTTTCAAGCAATTCCTGTCCCAAGCTTGTCATGTTTAAACTCACTAACCACAAAACATGTAACAAGAGTGAAGATTGACATTGAAGGGAAAGATGAGCAAATACCTGATGAGAAAATTCATCTTACCAGTAACGTTGGCAAAATGGACAGCACTTTAAATGGTGCTAAAAGCAAGAAAGTTGAGGAACTAGAAATGTTTGAGATTCTTTTAGGAATGGCTCGAAGAGCATCCCACAAGCGTGCATTAGCTGTAGCTGCACAAGCACCAATCAGAAGCAACTAGTGAAACTTACATTAACACAATGAACACTCAAAGCAACTTCACAAGTACAGCATATTTTAGTAACTACAATATCAAAATGCCATGTGCAGATAAAGGCCTTGAAAAACCTGTATATCTAATCCCAATAAGTTTTGAACTGTTATCACAAATCACCATTAACCATCAGTCTCGTATATCAGAAGCAAAGCCATACATAATACTGTTCTCCAAGAATTACCTACAATCACCGCATTAGCCAGCCATGACTGCTTAGAGCACAATCGGTTGTTACTTAGACATTTCTTAATCCTTATAAGAAAATTGAATAAACTCCCTCCTCCGTTAATCAGGATCAATAGACATAGAACAGTAAATATTGTACGCATTTCTTGTAATGATATCACAAACAATGAAACAAGTGCTAGTTTCCAAATTGATGCTTTTGTGAGTATCAAGGCAGACTGAACAAATGCAACAAAGCTGGAAATTTTGAAGTTACTAAAATAGTAATATCTCCGAATATCAACAAGAAACTTAACAAAATGACTATGGCTAGCAGCACATTCAGAACTCTATCATCAGCATATGACAGATAACAAAAACAAAATACTTAAGCCTTTTAGGCAATGTTATGAGAGGGAGAAAATCAAAAGAATAGTTGCTAAAATTTAGTAAAATCATTTAAATGTCAATAAATACATCCATGTTCCTTTGATCATTTTTGAAAAGTTCTGCCCTGCTTACTCTTCCCAAAATTTAATTTCCTGGTGAAAGTTTAAATAGACACCTCAACAGTCAAAACAGTGGCAGTTGGGGAGAATATTGTTGGCCAGGGAACAAGCTTTAGCATGTAATTAACTGTTTGCAAAGATAAAAAACTCTTCCAAATCCAAATATGATAAAAACTCTTCCAAAATCAACTTTATATTTAGATTAATGACAATGAAACATTTATTCATGTTCGTTTCTGAAATTACCAAACATTTTACAAATTTTCATCAGAGCGACCAACATTCCAAAAAATTCAATGTTCCCACACTGCAACGACAGAAAAAGATGAAGATACTGGAGCGCATTGCATCATTGTGTAATGCAGACCACTCTGAGCCAAACATGGACAGCATTCCAATGTTTTTCTTATTTAAAACCAAATCTTTGTTACTCACTGACATAAAATATGAAAATAATATTATCAGGTGCTTATCTACATATGACCTGGTTTTAGAAAAGAGGAGCTTTTAGGTATCACCCTACCCATAAACATGAAGGAAAAAAGGGTCATCCAGATTGTGATTGCCATATCTAGCTAGGATCACTCTCTAATTTTTATGACAGCCGGCATAATTCATATTTAAAATTACAAGAATCACTACAACTGCTCACTTTTATTTTTGGCTCTGTAAATGCAATGAAACCAGGAGATTTTTTTTTTTTTTTTCTCTTTTGAGCCAATACCAGTCAATTTGATGAAGCACCATATTTTCAATTGGAAATTATAAATCATGTCTGTACTTCTCCCCCTATATGTTCCATTCCTTTTGCTGTTTTGCCGGATCCCTTCTCTTTCAATTGGATGTATCAAAAGGAAAGGCACAATTAACTAGTTTTCACTCCATGAAGAGCATAAAAGAAACGTAAAGACAGAAGCATGTTACTCAAATTCAGCTCACAAAATGGAAAAATATCGCATGTAATCTAGAACCAACCGTCTTAATAAGCATTCAAGTCTAAAGCAGACTCTAAGCTTAATTCAATGAGTACAACCGTCCACCAAATTAGGTAAATTAATTAGGTTGGAAACCAACATGGAAGAAATAAAGATGTAGTAATTCATTCCAAACAAATGCAGCTGTGAAATTGCTTAAAAAGTAGAAGCAAATCCCCAAGGTTGACTCAAACAGGCATGAGTTTTAAAAAATTAGCAACTACCAGCAGCTAGTACCTTCATTTGCCCTTGTTTTGAATCAATGTTGCTGCGGAGAAGTTGAAACCTTCAATCTTTCCTTTCCACGCAACCACCTTAAGATTACCCCGAAAATCAAAACCCTAATTTCTGAATTTGTAATCTACTTACTTGAGAATGGATGAAGAGGTGATAAAGAAAATGAGCAGAAATGTAGAATGCAGCATAACAAGATAAAAATATCAGAGCTCTAACTTCATCTCATAATCCATTCAACTGAAAATTACATCTAAAACCTGTTCTACCAACCCCTGACGAAATTAGAAAATCAACGTCGACAAAAACAAAAAAACTAAAAAATTATAAAAGACTCGAACAGTTTTAGAAAATTAAACAGAAAGAACAAAGATTAAGATCCGATGTCATATTTTCATGGGTATCCATGGACCCAAATACACCCACTAAGCTTCACTCAAATTTACAAAACTACCCCTACATCAACTAGGCTCTCTTTCTCTCCTTTCCTCTCATTTCTTCCCCCTCTTCGACGTGCCTTTCTTCGCTGGTGACTTGACAGTCTTCGGCTTTACGCTCTTCGCCGGCGCCCGCGCAGGAGCTTTCTTCGGGGCTGGCTTAGGGGCAGCCGCCTTCTTCCCCGGAGACGTCCTTGTTGAAGTCCTTGCAGCCTTAACCGGCTTCTCCTTAGGCTTGGGCTTGGGCTTGGCTACAGCCTTTGACTTCGCAGCTGCAGTAGCCTTCGGCTTCAAAGTAGACACAGCCTTTGTCTTTGTTGTACTAGACTTAGACTTACGAGGCGTCTTTGGTATAGCCGCCGCTTTAGTTTTTGTCTTAGAAGCAGCTTTCGTCTTGGCCGGAGCTTTGGAAGCCGCTTTTGTACTCTTCCCTTCCTTTGCCTTTGAAGCAGGCTTAGGCTTTGACTTAGTAGCAGCCGGCTTCTTCTTTGCCGGAGCAGAAGCAGCCGTAGCGATCTTCGAAGACCTAGCCGATGGAAGTTTAAAAGAATTCTTAACCTTAACCAACTTCTCGGCAGCCACGAGCTTCTTCAAATGGAAAAGCAAAAGCTTCTTAAACGTTCCAGGAAGATGCTTTTGTTTCTCTTCAATGAATTTAGTAATAGCGTACTGACTCGAACCTGTCTTCTCTTTCAAAGTAACAATTGCATCTTTGATCATCTGTAACAAAGCAATCAGATATTAACACGTAATCAGAACCTGAACTGCAAAAATAAGAAAACCAAAACAAACGAAGAAAAACCGTTTCAAATATTTGAATTAGGGAGTACCTCTTCGTAAGGAGGATGAGAAGGAGGAGCTCGCGGTTTCTTAGGAGCTGCAGCTTTTTTGGCTTTGGGTTCTTTGCTTTTCTTTGTCCTGCCGGATTTCCCACCGGATTTGTTCTCGGCCGGCTTGTCTTCTGCCGCTTCAGGTGCACAGTCAACCGCTAC
Source organism: Theobroma grandiflorum (assembly GCA_036013995.1). NCBI lineage: Eukaryota > Viridiplantae > Streptophyta > Magnoliopsida > Malvales > Malvaceae > Theobroma > Theobroma grandiflorum. The sequence continues at coordinate 10,561,156 of CP142130.1, read as the reverse complement.
CGTTGGTTCCTCGGTGGCCATTTTTCAGCAAGAGAGAGGGAGAATTTGGGGAATCTGGTCTAAGGTTAGGCTTCGGAGGAAATTTGGATATCGAAGATAAGATAAAGGAAGAGAGATTTGGATCTAATCTGAAGGTGGAGGTGTACTGGTAATATCGTTGTGTGAGGAAGGTGACGGGGATGAAGGGCTTTAAATAGTCAAGTGTGAGAGAGACGGTATCCATAAGATGAAATTCGATTGGTGGAGACGACTAGCACGCGGATCGCTGTCCTTCGTAAGTTTAAATGTGGGCCGTTGGATAAGGCGCTATCTACGGTTGAAGATATGAGGGTTGGGAAGGGAATGGATGGGGAGGATTGGGGAAGAATTGATGTTTTGGGCAGTTTAGGTGTGCTTTTGGTCTCGATTGATTTGAGCATAACTTCAGCTATACTTTATGAAATTTTATGAAGCTTTCCTCATTCTCTAGGTTATTATATAAGCTTTCTAATGAATATTTTTACGTATTTTTTGGGCATTTAGTTTGGGAGTAATTTGATTTTGAAGCTACATTGGTCAAAACTAGGGCTTACCATGATGTTATTGTGGTTTGGGAGGATTTTAGGAGAATGCTCGGTATGAATCCCAAATTTTTGCATCTCATTCGATAGTAGATTAACAAAGCAAGCAAATGCTTCAAGAATCATAGAAATCCGTTAAGATTTGGATGGAAAATTATCGCTTGAAATGTTGCTCAAGTTGAACATGTCCTATTGATGTTTAATATGTGTTATAACACACATGTTATCTAGTTCATAGCAAATTAGATTGAAAGAAAAAAAAAATTGCTTTCTTTCACTCTGCCTAAACATTAAATTTGTTAATCATGAACATAAGATGTGAATCAACCAAAATTGCATATTCATTACTCAATGCAACATCTTAAACTTTGTGTGTGAACATTTGCTTAGCATGTATAGTCACTTATGTAGTATAACATCATATTTCTTACATTGAAGCCTGCATTTTACTAAATTTAATGTCTACCATATCATCTAATTCTATGACTATCAACATAGATACAACAAATTTATGAAGCTAAAATGCATGTTTGAATGATGTATTGTTGACATGTTGTATTCTTCTTTCTTTCAATGTACCATGGTATCATGATGCTCATCAAAATGACCAAAGAAGGGTTTATTATGCATAACATTTCTGCCAGCAAGTTTTCTTATTACTCTTAATCCTTTTATATGCTCTCTAAAACATGGGATACAAGTATATATGCAACAATAATGTAATAAGTATGTTAATCATGTTAATGCAAAACCTACATTTTTTATAATTAAACTGTTATTTGGATGTTATCACAATAGACATAGGGTATGAATTGATAACTTTTTCTTTTCACTACTATGCAAGAAATAGAAAACACAGAAAACTTAAATCCAAGACGTCAACTAAAAATATGTGCAATTCGTTATTGTAAACACATGGAAAAGTGTCGGCCTCATGGCTATATGTATAAGAAAACTTTAATTTTATACTTCTCATTAGCATGCAATCAGAAATGTCACCAAACCGAATACTTGTGTAGCAATAGTTACCATCCAATTACTTGTTATAACGATCAGTATCTTCAATATTGAACCTTTTTTTGTATAATGAGTGATAACTTTGGAGAATTGAAAACAGTGATTTAGTTAAGAATTGCATTCCAATATATTTAGTGTTTAAGAATATGGTAACCAAACATCTTCAATGGCTTGTTTGATGTTCTCAAGTATAGCATTTTCCATAAAAATTTTGAGTGATATTGTTATTTATATTTGTAGATAATTCAATCACAATCTTTCTTATCTTACCAATCAAAGAGTTACTGAAAACTCATATTGAAAATTTATGCATTCAAATATAAATATTATAGACACCTGTAAGTTTAACTCACGAGTTATTAAATTGGTAATTCTTCATATTTGAATTCTCCACATTGTTTAACCTTTAGACTTGTCCATATCTAACAATAAAATGTTATATAAGTACTTATCACTTAAAATTAAGATAAGATATTATAAAAATTTTAAGCATAATATTTAAAATTGAAAAGACTAATGTCGTTGGTCAAAATACTACTTATCTTTTTATGCTTTGTGCTGTTGATATGGTATGTTGACATGTTATAATAGATAGTGACATGATATCATGATATGGTATGATTACATGACCACGTGACATTTTTCATCATTCACGTTAACGTCATGTCATTGTGACATGGGTATAAAATGATAAGTGATATTTTGATTAATAACAGCTAATCAACCATTAATTATAAAAGTTTATTTGATCCAAAATAAAAATATATAGGCTTCATTTAACGTAATAAAAGAATAAAAACTTATTTGAATTTTAACATAATACCTAAAAAATCCTAAATTATTTAAGAATATTCAAATAAACTCTTATTCTTTTATTATATTCAATCAAACCTCTATACTTACATTTTGAACCAAATAAGCCTTTATATATTTATTTTAAAATGAATAAGCCCTTATGATTAATGGTTGGTCTAATCAAAATGTTACTTGTTATTTTATGCCACATAACACTGACATGGCATATTGACATATCATAATTAATGATGACGTGTCATGTTAATGTGGCTTAATAACATAATCATGTAACATTTTTTCGCCATCCAAATCAACGTCACATTAGTGCCATATAGCATAAAATGACAAGTTAGGTTTTGACTAATCACAATTAGTTAATTATTATTCATAAAGACTTATTTAACTTAAAATAAAAATATAGAGGCTTGATTGAATGTAATAAAAAAATAAAGATTTATTTAAATTTTTTTAAATAATTTAAGAGCTTTTTCGAGCGTTTGAATTTTTTAAATAATTTAAGAACTTTATAAAATATTATACAAAAATTTTGTTAATTTACAGATGGGCAAAAAATCCCTTAATCTGGGGTAGATTCAATTTTAAGGCTCTTGCTACGACTATATCCCTAACCCATCAATATATAATGTAAGTTATGATAATATTTTTTTTTCCAAAGTGTAAGTTATGATAATTTACTTTTTATTAAATGAATTATTAAACAAAAATAACAATCATACATCATTGTTAAGCCCACAAAATTCTATAAAATCAACTTTATATATGTTAACCTGGTAAAAGGCCCGTGCCAAATTATTTATATCATTTTTAACATCACACACTCATTAATAAAATTATTATAATTTTGACATAATCTTAAAAGAATTCTCTAAATTATTCAATAAAAGTTAAATAAGCTCTTATTTTTTTTATTACGTTCAATCAAGTACATATATTTTTATTTTAGATAAAATAAGGCTTTACAACTAATAATTTACTAATTATCATTAATCAAAATGCCCATTGTTATTTACATCCACATAGCACTAACATGACGCTGATGTGGAGGGTAAAAATGCAATATAACCATGTCATTATACAACATCAAATAAGTCGTGTTATTATTCGTTATGACATATCAACATGTCATGTCAGTGCCATGTTAATGCTAAGTGATATTAAATGATAAATGACATTTTGACTGAATTAACAATTAGTTATAAAGGCTTATTAGACTCAAATAAAAATAAAATAACTTACTTAAATCAAATAAAAATACAAAGCTTAATTGAACACAATAAATTCATAGATGCTTATTTGAATTTTTCTAAATAGTTTAGGAACACTTTGAGATATTATGCTTAAAATTTAGAATATTGAGTTTGAGCTACCAATTCAATCTATTAAAACGAGAATTGGATACTTTTTTAGCTAGGAATATACTTTTTAAACCTATTTATACTTAGAGATTATTTAGCCCATTTTTTTTCAGCTTACCTACTTTTTAAAAGTAGAAATCGGGCTAAATAGGATTTTAAAAAATTCTTAAAAAAACACCTTTTTCTTTAAAGAACAAAATCTAAGAGAAAAAAAAGGCTTCAAGAAAAACTCATTTCTTTTCTCTTCTTTTAAAACCATACCAACTTTTTAGGAGATTTTTTCTTGTTGTTTCAAAATTATTCTTATTTATTAAAAATAATCCTAACATTACCCTCTCAAAAAATACCCCTCCTTCTCAATTGGTGGAAAATAGAAATCATTGATTTATAAGTTATTTATGAATTATGTGTTACTTATAAATTATTTGTGAAACTCTTTTTTTATGATTTATTATTAATTATAAACTTTATGTTATATAAATGCTTTCTATATTTTCAAAAATTTGTTTTAAATAGGTAAAAAATAAAGTTAAATTTTTTTCTATTGCATACAACGAAATTCATGATTAATAGAAAGTTATTTATTAAATACTCTTTATAGTAATTTTAACAAAAATTAGAGCTCATATAAGTTGTGTTACTAAACAACTTATCTATAAAAAAGAGTTTATAAAAGTTAATTTATCAAATAGCTTTAGTTTAATTTTAAAAGTTAAGGTAAAATACCTAGACCTCTCAAAGTTTTAACTATAATTCTACATGGGTCCATTAACTTTCAAAATGGACATTCCACTTCAAAGTGTAAATGACGCTAATACTTAAACGTGAAATGTTTAAAATACCATTTTTTTCAATTATTTTCCTTTCTTAGGCCGATGGTGCCATATTGGGCCATGCAATGCCAAATCCAGTCAGATCAACTCCCCAAGGGAGTACAAAATCAGTGCTCCCTAAGGGAGTTGTCACGACCCGAAACTCCCATCGAGCTCGTGACAACCGTCGCGATGTCCCGATAGACATTAATTACCCAGAATGTCAATTGAAACCTTGTAAGGCTTTAATATCAATATTCCATTTTCCCTGTGAGTAACAGTTACTAAATATCATATTTAGAGGAATATAGATTAATTTCAAATAAAAAACGATCAAAAAGAAATTTCTACTACACAGAGGTATTTTGGTCATTTTTCTCGAAAATTTTGAAATTTGATAAAAATACAATATACAAGTAATGAACATTCATTTCATGTGTAAAAATAAATTTTATTGTCTAAATCATCAGTTTAAAGTGAAATTTTAGCTACTCAAGCTAAATAAAAATAATAAATAAAATATTATATTTTCTTATAAAATAATATTTTTAGAACTCTGCGTAAATAATTTTTGTAGCGCAAAGGCAAAATAAATTCATACATTCAGTGGCAAACGCAGCCAAGTATTCAAAATATTTTACAATGACATGTGGGCCCTATAGTAAACAAATATGTACAAAAGAGTAGACCTTCAGTTTCTAAGGATGTAAGTCCAAAAGTAGATCCTCAACGAAATGGACTATCTACCGACTATCTTGAGCCTGAAATGGGTGGAAAGGAGGGTGGTGAGTTTTTATAAACTAAATGAGTAAATAGATATCATCTAAAATATCTAAAACTGAGTAAATGGAGACAGTTAAAATAGATTAGCATAAAATGATTCATAGCATTTCTAACTCATTTCAATCAAATAAAATAGATTCATTTCAACCAAATAATCAACAAGGATTATGATTTCCTGAAAAACTTGGCTTGTGCCAAAAATCATTCTCGGGGATACCTTGACCGAGGCATCTAACCGAGTCTGCCAAGGCTATTAAAAAGTCATGTACGCATAAAACATGTTTTTATTTTGAAAACATGGTCGTTCCTTGGCATTAGTTGAGTCTCACCCTCACGTGGAGGTTTGGCGTGAAGTGCACTCAAACCTCACCTTAAGAGATACCCTACGTGCCTCTCTACCGAGGTAAGATATAACCGAGTTACCGTGCCCCTCTAATAGGCTGGTCCACGGTATCCGTCACTACAGTGACTAATTAATTAACCGACCATATCAATAAAAATTCAGCAGCATGACATGGCAATTACATTACTACCCAACATGTCAAGGCAAACCAATAATTCATATAATTTCAACATACTTTCCAATTCAGCCACTCATGCCCACATTATCATAAGCCATTCAATTCAAACCATAATTTACAACACAACAAGTAGTCTTCAATTACTCCATTTTCAAAGCCATTATTCAATTTCAAGACAATTTATAAAATCATTTCATTTAATCACATTTTGCTTATAAAACATAAAGATTTACCATTTAAACTCATTTTCCATAAAATCACAACAATGAATTAAAATTTACTTTAGATAATCAAGATGATGATAAGGTTACTCACTACATCAAGAGTTCGAAACACTCTTATTCTTGGTCCTTTGGCACAAGATCTTTACCCTTGTTAGAGGGCTCACCACCTAAACACAATACACGACACATAATTTAATATATTGTGTCATACCATTATAAATCTATTTCAGGCTCTATATGAATGCATGAGGTTGTTTGGATAGTCACTTAAAGACGGTGTTACATATTGGTTCAATTATGATCGAAATAGATTTGTTTTCAACCTAATTCGAACTCTCCACCTTTGATTTAACCAAAACATCCAAATTGACTCCAAATATATTCATTATACTTCCAATATCCCAAATACACCAAAGTGCCTCAATAAGCTTAAATTTTCTCATTGTCATTCAACTTGTTTTCTAAAGGAACTTTATTTAAAAATCACCATTTTCAGTTTCCATCACCACAATTCATTAAATCATATCTATATAACATAAGATATCATAAGAATCATCATCACTAGGTTCTTTATGAAATTCGACCATGGAGAGTGGTTAAAGAGCATGTGATTTTTCTTACTCGTTTTCCTTCCAAACATGATAAATTAACTAAAAACACTAAAACATCTTAAAATCTAATCAAATCCACTATCAAATTCTCTCTCCTTAGGTTCGGCCAGCATGCTATCCTTCATGATATCTTGTGATTCAACCATGAAAAATGGAAAAAAATGCATAGAAAAGGTAGATCACAAGCTAGAATTAAGAAATTTTACCTTTGATTGGTTAATTCCTTGAAATCTAGTGAATTTCTCTTGAATTTTCCTCACTAGGGTTTTGTTCTTTCTTTTTCTTCTTTTCCTTGAGTTGGCCAACCATATGAGAGTGATATGGGAGAGTTATGTGCTGGTTTTTAATGTAAATGATAAAGAAATGAAAGCTTGCCACTTGTCACCATTCCATTGGTCCATATTTAACACTTAACAATTAGGCTTTCTTTCACCACCACATAAAAAATCTCAATTATCCATAATATAAAATATTAATGGATGAAATCTATGGGTATGACAAGTGTTGGGTGGTGTAAAATTTCAATCTTGCCCTTGGGTGGTAAAATGACTATTTTGCCCTTATGCTCGAAAAAATGTCGAAATTAAAATTTTTCACTTCTCAAACTCCAATAATGTTCTAAATAGTCAATCTTGGTCAAAAACCTCTTCCAACATTCCAATCTTAATCTCGGGTGGTAAAATAACCATTTTGCCCTTATGTTATGAAAATTCTAATTTGACTCCAAATCAGTCATCGAACTCCGAATCACCATATTAAGTCATTATGGGGTTTTAAAAATTCTCAATTTCATCTTAAAATCTCTATTGGACTAGTTTGAGGCTTAATTCAACTTAGTTGTACTAGTAAGTACAATACCGACTTTTGACGACTTTTTCGAAGTATTTCAAGTATGCAAGCATGCTTTCTAATGTATAAATGGCATAATAAATATATTGTAGAGTTGAGCTTGACAAGAGTGTTGTTCATCTAGCTGGATCTAACATTCCCCGACTAGATATGGATGAGATTTGTTTTTGAATTTAAGAAAAAAAATTAAAGATTAAAAATTATAATTTATATAGGAGTAATTTTAAAGTTAATGAAGGACAAATTTATCCAAAAATATTACCAGGTCATCAAACTAATATAAACATTAACGTTTGATTAACAGTCAAACTTGTATGTCTAGTGAAAGATATTCTTTTAGGATAGACTGTCTATTTTTAATACTAATGGACTTACGTGAAATTATGGTTAAAACTTAGGGTGGTGAGAGTATTTTACTCTAAAAGTTATTATTTTTAATAAGAGCTTCATAATAGCTTTTAAACTTTTAAAAAAAAAACACAAGCCAAAAAGGCTTTAATTACTAATTACTAATTATATTTAAATCAAATCATATCTTTATTATTATATATACAAATATTAAAATAATTTTTAATGAAGGAAAGTTTAAAAATTGATCAAATTGTGCAATTAATCTTTGTATTTTATTAAAATGGTGGATTTAGTCTCTCTCCAATAATTTATAAAATTCAAATCCTTATACTTTTCAAAATTGAAAATGTTAATCCAATCCTTGACGGTGTTAAAATTTTTTCATTATTTATGCTGATGTAGCATTTGATTAACTAACTTGATATTTTTCTTGCTGATCTGAAATTGAATTTGATGAAATAGCATTTTGGGTCTGATACAATAATAGTGTCTACATGGCTTGACTAGACAATGACATAGCATTTTGGACAATTTGAAAAATTTTTAAAAATAATTTAACAAAAAAAAAAACATAATAAGAGTTAGAAAATTAGAACCAAGTAGCTTCATTTTCTTATTGGTTAAAAACAAATTAGCATCGTCTTCTTTACTTGTTGAGCTCAACCTTTCTCCTTATCGCAACTCAGTCTTCAAAGTGGACATTTTCTTTTAGAGATCCTGTCACGCCCCGGAATCTCCCATTGAGCCTGTGATAACTGCCCCGATGTCTCGATAAGCACTCAATCCCCGAGTACTCTATCGAGACCTCGCAAGACATCTCGTACCAGTTTTACATATCCCCCGTGGTTATTAGTTTCCAAGAACAATTTTCACAGAATAAAAATTTTGATTTCGACTTAAAATAATTAGATCACACAATTTACCAGCCGAGGGTATTTTTGTTTTTCTTAATCTAAAAATTTCACGATTTTTAAAATCGTTACATACGAGTAGAATAAACAAAATATCAAACGAAATATTAAGTTTTATTTCAAATCAATATTTTTAAAAAGATCAAAAATCATTTTTCAGCAATTGAAAGTAAAATAAATTCTTACAAATTGTATTACAAATAAATGAAATGTATAAATTTTTTACAATGACACGTGGGCCCTACTAATTACAACTATGTACCTTTGTGTGCTAAGGACGCGGCTTCAATCAAGCCTCTATATGCACTCCGAATGCATACCAGTGATCTCGAGCTTGAAAGGGGGAGGAGAGGGTGGTGAGTTTTACAACCCAATGAGTTAGATAATTACTATCTACGATATCTAAAGTTGAGTAGATGGAGACAATCTATAAAAATGTCAGAACACCATATAATTCATAACAGCAAGTTTAGTAAAATCATGCCAAAGAATTTCATTAATTCAAACACAAGGCTTATGATTTAATTTGTAAAATCAGGCTTTGACCAAATTTTGTACTCGTGAACACTTGATCAGAGTGTCTCATTGAGTCCGCCAAGCCTGTTACAATTTATATCCTAATTGAAAAATACAACCGTTCTTTGGCGTTGGCCTAATTCACTATCACGTGGGGTTAGACATGGAGTGAATTCTCTGTGTCTCTCGAGAGTTATCCTACGCGCCTTTCTAACCGAGATTATATAATTCTTGAGTTTACCGTGCTCCTCCTAAAGGTAGTCCACGGAAACCCGCCACTGCAACGACTGATTAAACCCACCATATCATTAAAAATTTCACAACATAACAAGGTAATTTTTATACTAACCAGCCTACACGGCAAACAACAATTCATGCCAATTTTAAACACAATAAACCAGCCAAGCATGCTCACTAAAATCATAAGCCATAAATTCAATTTTAATATATGAACACAAATTTAACCCAGTCTCCACATACTCAGTGTTATTAAATCGATTTTTCGATTTAAAAAAATCATTTATGAAATTCAATTTATTTTAATAGCACATAACCAGATAAAATTACTTCAGATATTGAAAACGGTAAATTATCCACTCACCTCGTCATAGGAGTGCTCGATACTCCCGTTTTTAATTCCATTACACCGTTTTTCTCCGGTGTCCGAAGGACCCACCACCTAGGCGATACGCATGACACGAATTTCAATAAATTGTGTCAATTTCTCATAATCAATTTCAGGCTCTATGTGATGCATGAAATGAGCTAAAAATGATCCGAACAGTCGTTTATCCACAGTGTCCGACCGACTCGCCTACACACGTCTAAATTAAAAAAATCCTTAATTAAATTCTGATTTGACCCATTTCACTTTCTAATAGTTCAATTCTATCCATAATGTTCAATTACAGTGAATATGGGTCAATGTATCAGTCATAGACTGAAAATTACGATTTTACCCTTAGTGGGTAAAAATTTTGATTTTTGCTCTGAAAATTCCCATTAATTTCCTATATCCATAATTCATCAAAATACCTCAAGTAAACATCCTTTCAGCAACCATTTTCTCCTTCTAAAATTCGGCATAAATGGGTTTCAAGAGAAAAAATTATTTTTTCTTGCAATTTTGTTCATAATTATGCTTAACTACCACTAAACCTTAACATAGTTCAAATTCAAGCAATTCCAGCATCAAATCATCATCCATACCCATTTTTCAGAATTGAATTCACCATGATAACTCATCATTCAATCATGGAAAATAAGAACCAAAGCATGGGTAAGCTAGGGTTAGGGTAAAACTAAAGAAATCTTATCTTGGTTTGGCTTAAATCTTGAAAAACAACTTAAAATCCCTTGATTTTTGGCTAGTTTTCTTGTTTTTTCCCTTTGTTTGCTTTCCTTTCCTTTCTTCCTTTGATGGCCGGCCAATTTGGGGTTCTTTGGCTGATTTTTATGGCTTTATATCACTTAAATAATTAAATATTTAATTATTCACATGTTAATTTACTTTTTCATTATTTTATTATTATTTATTTTCTTTTTGAATTTCTTTTCAGCCACAAAAATTTTCAGCACTTATCCATTGATTTCTTGAAGCTTCTAGACAATCCCAATAATTTTTATAGTGAAATTTTGAAAAATTACACTTTTACCCCTCGAAAAAGTACAAAATTACATTTTTACCCCAAAATTTGAAAAATTACCACAAGACATATTTTTCACTCCTAATACTCATACCACACTCCAATTTATCAAATTTGATCTAAATTCTCTCGAAAAATTAAATTTGGTCATCCGATGGTAAAATTACCATTTTACCCCTATACTCCAAAATGTATCGAAATTGCATTTCCTTTCCACTTTTCAACCTCAAATTATGTTTTAACTAGTCTAAATAATCAATCTAAATCAAATGAGGTTAAAATCTTCTTTAAAAATTTTTGATTTGACCTTTAGTGGTAAAATTACTATTTTACCCTTGTGTCCTAAAAATACCGAGAATTACACTTTTTCACTACTAAACTTCGTTTTATGCTCCAATAATCATATTATATTTCATATAATTATTCTTGATCATTAAAAATTAAAATCTTTATTAAAAATCTTCGTTTTGTCCTGAAATTAAAAAATGACCGTTTTGTCCCTAATCGGTCAATTTTCTCGATTAACTCTAAACTGAACCTCGAACTCCGAATCACTGTTTTAAGTCAATCCATGGGTTGTAGTTTCCTCAAATTCATTCTCCATTCTCTGTTTAAACTGATCCAAGACTTATCTAACTTAACCATACCATTATGGGCAATATTATCATTTAATTTGTTTCCTGGGGCAATTCAATTTACACACATGCTGTCCAATGCATGTGAATGACCTGTCATAGATAATTTAGGGTCAGGTGTTACAGATCCCTTCTTTAAGTGCATGTTTGGCTGAGGGGAATGGAATAGCCAATTTCCCTTATTCTTGATCCTTTTTAAGAAGTTGTTTGCTTCACGACATGGTCATTCATCGGAATAGATTAACAATATTACTGGACAACAATACCTTTAAACAAAATTGAAAAGTACTATCCTATATAAGGTCCAGTTTCTTCATTTTTCACATTTTCTTTCTCTCTCTACCCATCTACCTTTCTCACTTTTACTCTAAATTTCCTCCACTATTAAAAGGTAACAAAAAAAGACAATAGCACCAGTGCTTCCACGGTTGAATTTGGTCGCAAGTAGCATCAATTTGGTGCTCTATAATTAGGTCCGACTAAGGAAGCGTCGGATCTTGTGTCCACCATTGTATTTGATGAAGGAAGTGCAAAATTTTACGTTCTCGGGCCAAATCTCCGCCATTGGATTTGATATTCAATGTAACACCTGACCCTAAATTATCTGTTGTAGGTCATTCACATGCATTGGACAACATGTTAGTATATTGAATTGCCCTGGGAAACAAGTTAAATGACAATATTACCCCTAATGGTATGGTTAAGTTAAATAAATCTTGGATCAGTTTAAACAGAGAATGGAGAATGAATTTGAGAAAACTAAAACCCATGTATTGACTTAAAACAGTGATTCGGAGTTCGAGGTTCAGTTTGGAGTTAATCGAGAAAATTGATCGATTAGGGACAAAACGATCATTTTTCAATTTCAGGACAAAATGGAGAATTGTAATAAAGATTTTGATTTTAATGACCAAGAATGATTATATGAAATATAAAATGATGTTTGGAATATAAAATGAAGTTTAGCAGTGAAAAAGTGCAATTCTCGGTATTTTTGGGATACAAGGGTAAAATAATAATTTTACCACTAAAGGTCAAAACGGGAATTTTTAAAGAGGATTTTGGCCCCATTTGATGTATATTGATTATTTAGACTAATTAAAACATAATTTGAGGTTGAAAAGTGGAAAGGAAATGCAATTCCGATAATTTTTGAGAATAAGGGCAAAAGGGTAATTTTGTCACCAGAAGGTCAAATTTAATTTTTTGAGAGAATTTAGATCAAATTTGACAAATTGGAGTGTGGTATGAGTTGGAGGACAGAAAAATATGCCTTGTGGTAATTTTTCAATTTTTGGGGTAAAAATGTAATTTTGCACTTTTTCGGGGGTAAAACTGTAATTTCACAAAATTACACTATAAAAATTATTGAAATTTCTTCTAGAAGCTCCTGGAAAATCAGAGGATAAGGGCTGGAATTTTGGACTGAAAAGAAATTCAAAAAAAAATAAATAAATAATAAAATAATAAAAAAAGGTAATTACCATGTGTTAAATTAAATATTTAATCATTTAACTTATAAAAAGTCAAAATTCAGCCTACTTCTTCTTCTCCAAACCGTGTAAGTGAGGGGAAAAGCTGAAAACTTGAAACCTTAGCTGAAAATTCATAGAACAAGTGAAAGAAATCAAGGAAGTTAGCTTGAAAAAGGTAAAATCATTTGATTTTCTTTGATTTTCTCATTACCCATGCATTTTATTTCAATTTTCATGCAAAATTAAAAAGTGGGTATGAACACCCATGCTGGTTGAATCTTGATGAGAGGATTTGGGGTGTGATTGGTTGAATTTTAGCTTAATTAAATGTTTGTAGGAAGTTTGGTTAAGTGTAGAAATGAAAACTAGCAAAAATAAGCAAGAAAAATAGAATTTTCCATATTGCACAAAGCTTGACCGAATTTTTAGAGAGAGAAATGCTGCTGATTTTGAGTTTATTTTGAGGTATGATGATGAATAATGGTGAATTATAAGCCTAGGAAAATTATGGGAATTTTTTGAGTAAAAATCGAAATTTTTACCCACTAGGGGTATTTTCGTAATTTCAGTCAGGGACTAATAATTTGCATCACACTGAGAGACAATAAGTCCAATTGGATATAATTGAGGTATAGAAAGTGAAAAAAATCTGTAAAACCCGACCCTATAAATACATGTCATGACATACATGCAATGAATAACGTGTTTGTATGTTAGGAAAGTCTCAAAGAATAGCTAAAACCCGATATTGTACCAAATGGTACACTTAAGTTGATTTAACCTCGAACTAGTTCAAATAGGAATTTTAAGATGAAATTTAATATTTCACAGTCCAGGAATGACTTAAAATGATGTTTTGGAGTTCGAGGGTTAATTTGGGATGAAACTGAAAATTTTGATGTCTAAGGGTAAAATCGTCATTTTGCCACCCGAGATAATAAATTGACCATGGAGTGAAATTTTTGATCAATATTGACTATTTGGAGTATAATTTGATGATAGGAAGTGAAAAATTTCAATTCCGGCAGTTTTCGGAACATAGGGGCAAAACGATAATTTTGCCGTCTTAGGGGTAAAATCGTAATTTTCACCACTCAAAACTTGTCAAAATCTTAAGATTTATACATTTTTGGTATGAATAATCATGGTATTTCATGTGGTGAAAATTTTAAGTTTAAAAGACGAAATTTTAAAAACGGGTCCCACGAGAAGTGACACGTGGCATAGTTTTAAATGAAATAATAATATTTTAATCCAAAACAGCCCATTTAAGCTTCAGCTGATGAGGGGCACGACCCAAAGGAGGAAATAAGAGAGAAAATAGAGAAAAAAAGGAAGAAAGGAGAAAAACCAAGGAAAAGCTTGAAATTTGACGGAAGATTCGCGGTTTTCGCCTGTTTTCGCGCCTAACGGTAAGATTTTTCGACTTTGGCTTGATGTCTACCTTTCCCATGCTTTTGTTTTCATTTTCCATGCTTCAAGAGAGAGATCACAGAATAGATCTAAGTGCTGGACCGAATTTAAGGGGGGAGATTTTGAATTTTTCAAGTTTCGATTCTTAGCTAAATCGGTAGTTTTGGTTAGTTAAAGGTGTTTAGAAATTAAATTGGACTCGAAAACAAGGAATTTTCACAATACCCACTCTAGGCTGAACCTTCAATGCTGTCCAATGGTGATGAATTGATTTTTATTCAAATGGATTGAAGGGAAAATGATGAAAAATGACTAATTGTGCTAGAAAAACAAAGTAGAAAATTTACCGGGTGAATGTCTCATTTTAACCGAATTTTTCAAGGAAGAAAGTGACCTGAATTTAGTGATTCCAGAGGGTTATAGGCTGGTATTTGATGGTTAAAAATGTTGGAGAGAGAATGGGACGATTTAGAGCAAAAATGGAGCGCTTTAGCAATTTATCGGGTAAAGTACCGAAAATAGGCTAGTACCACGTTTAAGCCGTTTTAGGCCGTTGCATTTCATACCATGCGTTAATATAGGATTTAAATCAATTATATAGTGATTTAGCATAAATGTGTTGAATTGTGTAATTTTTACAATGTGTCTAGGAGGAGAGCTTTCTGGTAAAGGCAAGGAAGTTGTGCCCGACGAACAGTAATCGAGGCACCTAAAAAGCATTAAATTTGTGCAAACTGTGAGTAAACTTATTATTATTGTAAATTATCTAAAGTCTATTTTAAATTGTTATTTGTGAATTTTATGCAAAAATGACTTTAAAAGAAAAATTTTGCTGTATACAAATAAATAGATTTAAATGTGAATATGTGATTTTAATCAAAAATGGAGAAGTTTGGAGGCCGTAAATTGTATTACAAATGATGTTTTCATTCAATTAGCTTATGAGTATGTGTATATATGTGGCTATGTTTGAAATGTTATTGGGAATAAATGTAAGTTGAATTTTTACTATGCAGGCTGGGTAAATAAATAAAAGCCACGTTATACTGTCGAAATTTTATTAAATTGGTGGGTTTAGTCACTGCAGTGGCGGGTTTCTGTGGACCGCCTATTAGAGGGGCACAGTAAACCCGGTTATATAGTTACTCCGGTTGTAGAGGCGAGGAGGGTAACTCCCGGGGTAGTGTTAGAGTTCACTTCACGTAGAACCTACACGTGAATGTGTATCTCGGCCAACGCCAAGGAACGGCTTGTTTTAAAAATTAAAACGTGTTTAATGTGTAACTGTTTTGACAACCTTGGCGGACTCGGTTAGATACCTCGGCCAAGGTATCCCCGAGAACTAGTTTTGGCTTGAGCCATGGTTTTAATAAAAGTCATAAGCCTTAACAATTGTTTTGATAAATTATAAAGATTTCTTGATTTAAGAAATAAAATGAAACTTTATGAAATGGTTTGAAATAGCTATTTAAATTTGCCTCCATTTTACTTACCTTTAGATATTTATGATAATGTTTGTTTACTCATTGGGATTGTAAAATCTCACCCACCGCCTGTCCAAACATTTCAGGCTTGTGGTAGCTCGTAGATACCAGATTTTGTCGAGGACTACCGTAGATCGTCTTCCCACGACAGATAGTAGGTTTACTACCATTGTCGTATTTGTATAGTTATGGGCCCACCGATCATTGTAATTATTATTGTACATTATGACTTTGTAACTTAATGTATGTATAAATTTATTTTACTTTCACGCTATGGAAATTACTTATACGCGTGTCTATAAAAATTATTTTATAAGAAAATGGAATATTTTTATCAATATTTTTGAATAGTAAATTATGACTTTAAACCCTTGAAAAAGAAGGTTTCGGACTTCCGATTTCAAATCCAATTTCAGATTATGTTTTCTGGATGCATAAACTATATTTTTACCAGATTTTAATATTTTCGTCGAAAAATGACCAAAATACCCCTGTGAGTCAGATTTTATATTTTGATTTATTTAAGTCAGAAATGAGTGGTAAACCCTCAAAAGGGGATGTTTGGAAAGAATTACTCACAGGGAAGGCTAGAAACTGGTACGTAAGCCTTACGGGGTTCTAGTTGGCATTTCGAATAATGAGTGTCAATTGGGACGTCGTGGCGGTTGTCATGGGCCCGAGGGAAGTTCCGGGTTGTGACAAAATCGATTCGGAATTAAAATGAGGATTTTAGCAATTTAGATGCGTGTAGGCGAATTAGGTCGAAAATCGTGTTTCAACGGTTATTCGGACAGCTTAAGGTGCATTTCATGCATTCATGTAGAAATTTTAGAGCCTGAAATCAATTATAATTAATTGATTTGATTTATTGAAATTTGTGCCACACGTAACGCGTAGGTGGTGAATCGTCCAATAAAGGCAAGGAAATAGCTACGGACGAGCGAGACTAAGGGTATTCGGGACTTCTGAAACCTGTGAGTGGATAATTTACCGTTTTCAATATCTGAAGTAGTTTTACATGATTGTGTGCTTTTAAAATAAATTAAATTTCATAAATGATTTTTAAATAGAAAAATGAATTTTTAATATTGAGTATGTGGAGACTGACATGAAATTATGTTTATGTACTAAAATTGAAATTATGGCTTATGAAATTTTAGAAGCATGACGGCATGATTGGCTAAATTGTTTATTGTATTGGAAAATGTGGATTAACTGCTTTGTTCTGATAAATTGTTTAGAAATAAAAATTGCCAAATCATGTTAAATGAATTATTATCGATTGGTGGGTTGATGAGTCGCTGCAGTGGCGGGTTTCGTGGACCAGCCTATTAGAGGGGCACGGTAACCTCGTTATATTATACCTCAGTATGAGAGGCGCGGAGGGTAACTCTTGAGGTATGGTTAGAGTTCACATTACGCCAAACCACCACGTGATGGTGAACTCCGCCAATGCCAAGGAACGGCTATATTTTTCAATTATGGTATAAATTGTAACAGTCTTGACGTACTCGATGGGACACTCTGATCAAGTGTTCACGAGTATAAGATTTGGTCAAAGCCTAGTTTTTACGAAATAAATCATAAGCCTTGTGTTTGAATAAATGAAATTATTTGGCATAATTTACTAAATTTAATGTTATGCATTAATTGTTGATATGACATTTTATATTAATATTGTCTCCATCTACTCGATTTTAGATGTCATGGATGGTAGTTATCCAACTCACTGGGTTGTAAAACTCACCCCCTCAATTTTCCCATTTCAGGCTCACAGACATTTGTAGATAGTAAATTTTGACACGAAGTGCATTTGTGGTGACGACCTTAGCTCTTACAAGTTCATCTTGTAGACTATATTTCTCTATTTTGGACCCACTTAGCATTGTAAATTAAGTTTTATACTTCAGTTATTTGTATTACTGTATGTAGTAATATATTTTGTTTTTACGCTGTAAAAATTATATCCGGATATCTATATAAAAATTGTTTTATAAGAAAATATTTTATTTTATGAAATATTATTATTTTATTCCATTAAATGTAATTTACCTAAATTTCATGTTTTAGATATTCGATTTCAATTTCGACTGCAAATTATGAGATCTTGACGCATGAACAACATTTTTTCCAAATTTCGAAGTTTTCGACGAAAAATGACCGAAACGCCCATGTGTAGTAAATTCTGTCTTTTTCCCTGTTTTGGTGCGAAATTAGACGAAATGTTTTAAAGTATGAAATTAATAAATAGAAACTCACAGGAGGGTTGGAAAGACTGGTACGAGAGCCTTGCGAGGTCTCGATATGATCATCGGGGGATAAGTGCATATCGGGACATCGCGGCGGTTGTCACGGACTCGATGGTGGTTCTGGGTCGTGACATTCAACTACTAAAACTATTTGTAGGAAGCACCAATCTGGTGCTCTAACAATCATATCCGACCACATGAGTGCTAAATTGACACTCCATTTCATCAACCACATCTCTAGTTGTCAACTAACTAAGAAGAAATGAAAAAAAAAACTAAAATGAATTTAAAATAAAAAATTTTAAAGTTTTAATTACAAATTATAAAAAATTAATATTTTAAATTTAAAAATTAATTTAGAATTTAATTATAAATTATTAAAAATTAATATTTTAAAGTTAAAGTTTTAATTATAAAATTTTAATATTTTAGTATTTTAAAAATAAAGAATAAAAAATAAATTGAAATAATCATATTAATATTTTTATTATAAAATATTAATACTTTAAATGAATTATAAATTATTAATATTTTAAAATATAAAATAAATGAAAATAAATAATCATATTAAAGTTTTAAATAAAAATTTATTAATATTTTGTTAAATTATTAAAAATAAATATTTTAAATTAAAAATTATATATCATAATAAATGATATTTTTATATTTTATTAGTTATTATTTTACTATTTCAAAATTATTTTTACTAATCAAACATTAAAATGAATCGTAATAACAATTCTTACCATATTCTATTCCATTCAAACTAAATTGTAATAGATTCATAACTTATTTTATTCTCACAAAATACTATTTTTTTCTCTTTGTATTTCATTCTGTGAAGCAAATATTCCATCAATTCTCTTCTAATTTTCTTTCACCTAAGTCTCACCTGTCCAAATTTCTCTCCGTTGTCTCCTTTAAGGGAAAAAACAAAACCATCTTAGTTTCAGAATTTAAGCTCATTTTCTCATATGGGTTTTCCGTCATTTCTTTCGATTTCTCTACATTTGTTTGGTTGCTTTCTTTAAATGTTAAACCCTAGTTGTAGTTGCTTTAGAAAATTTTAGACCTTATCTCATCTGGTTGTCCCTCATTTCCTGATCAGGAAATTAAATCCCACTTGAGTCTGCAATTCGTGAATGTTTCTTATCTACTTAGCTCTCTTTTCTTTGCTTCTTTTGTTGATAAAGCAACTATTATCTTTTTTGGCGGATGAGTTGCAGGCTCATGGCTCCTCTTGAAAGCCAAGGCAAGTTGTTGCCTTTCTGGATCCTGAGTGCTTTGGGCAGATTGTTTCTGTAAAATTCTTTTAGTGTCCTCTATGATTGTGCTAGGTGTTTGAAACCACTGCTGCAGAGACAGAGCTACTCAACTTTTATTGAAAGGTTAAAGACGAAGAAAAATAAAAGTTACAAATTTTTAAAACTAATATGTTGTATTTAAATAATAATAAAAAAATTCATAATAAATAATAATTTTATATAAAATATAAATTAAAAAGAATAAAAAAACAAATATTTATAAAAAAATTATTCTCGACAATATTTTCTGAATTCTTAAAATATAATGTAAAAAATATAAATAATTAAATACGATATACAAAATTTTAAATAATAGTTAAATATATAAATAGTTAAATAATATAAATAAACAGAAGAAAATAAAAGAAAATTTTACATTCTTTTAATTTTACATAATAGTAGTAAGTGGTTTTTTTCCAAGCTCACATACTCGTAAATCTTTTATAAAGAATGAAATGTGTTTCAGTAGTATAAGATAAAATAAAGTAAAAATAAAAAAAAAAGAAAAGAAAAAAAAAAGAGAGGGAGAAAGAGGTGTGAATATAGGTAAGAATTAATGTAAAGTTGATTAAGGTTTGTGAAGTCATTTTATTATTTATATTAATTATTAAATAAAAAATTTATTTTGAAAAATATTAAAAAAATATATAATAAATTAAATATTTTAAAATTTTTTAGAAGGTCACAGCTTCCATAAATATACTACTCTCTAAAAATATTAATATATATATATATATATATATATAATAACTAAAAATTTTAAAAAATTAGGACCCCCCATAAAAATATGACCCTCCGCCCCGGTACTGCTGTTGACACTTTTTGTGGGCGTTGTATTTGTTATGGCAGCTGCAATATGGGTATTTCTAGGGAAGTTCTAATGTGAGTTTAGACATTTATTTGTATATGCTATCATTTTGAGCATTTTGTGAGCATAGTAGTCTGTCTTCTCCCCTGTTTTGTGTCGTATGTGTGGTGATGCAACTGCTAAGTGCATTTGTGCTCCCAATCTATGCATAAAACCTTTGTAATTCGGTTTACATTGAATTTAAACACCTTGTTGTTAACTAAATCATTTTCCATTTTTAAAATTTTTTTTTCAAATGGTCAAAATGCCATGACATTGGTTGGTCAAGGCTACATCAACACTATGTGAGCAATGTCATTTGTAAAATTTCATGTCACCAAATTTAAAGTCAATAAGAAAAGGCCAAGTCAGCTTAAACAAATATCATGTCAAATGAACTAACAGAAGAATTTTAATATTGTTAACGATTGGAATAATATTATCAATTTTTTAAAATAAAAAATCTCGACTTTTATAAATTATTGTATAATAATTAAAACCATGACTTTGACAGAGCACAAGAACTAACAATATAATTCAATGTTTAAAATTTATGAATTTACAAATTGACCTCCATAATTAAAATTTTACTATCATTATAAATGCATAGTCAAGTCACATAATCAAAGGCTAGATGTTCAAATTGGGGCTAAACATTTGGGTACTTTTTAATTTCAGTTGTAACAATTAACAGCTAACGTTTTTGATTCCTTATAATTAAGGACTAAGTTGATAAGTGGATGGAGCGTGTATCACATATGACAAAAAATCGCATGAGTTGATGACCTGACAGCTCAAAAATATTTTCTAAATATTTGTTACATGGCATGTTAGAAAATATTATTGTTACTTTTTATGGAAAAAATATTGTTAATGTCATGTTAAAAAATATATTGTTACGTGCCATGTTCTAAAATTTAATTGTTAAATGCAATGTTGGAAATAATTGTTACACACCATGTTGAAAAAGTAGTTGTTACATGTCAAGTTGAAAATTTAGTTGTTACAAATTATGTTAAAAATGTAGTTGTTACACACTATGTTGAAAATTTAATTGTTATACATAATGTTGAAAAATGTAGTTGTTATATGGCATGTTGAAGATTTAGTTGTTATATGCATGTTGAAAATTTTAGTTATTATACGCCATGATGAAAAAGTTATTACATACTATGCCGTAATTTGAACAGTTTTGACTTGATAGAAAATACTTTCTGAGAAAACTATCTTTTTGTGTTTTACACGACAAGATGTTTCATCTCCCTTTAATTTTCAAATTGATCAAATGCTAGGGATATTACACGTCGTCTTCTATTGAGAGCAAAGCATGCACATGTCCTACACATGATAAACACCTTTCACCTTAACCCTTAATTGTAAATAACTGAAAATATTTAACCTTTAATTGTTACAATTGAAACATTTGACCATAAATTGACAAAAACACAAAAATTTTGACCAAAAATTGAGCATTTAATCCATAATCAAATAATTGGGAATAAATGTTTTATTTGGATGCTGAGCTGAGCTCTCCTACAACACATGCAACCACAAACTATGATTACAGTAGCCATCTAACTAATTAATCAACATAAAAACTTATATATTTGTAAGTGTGCCGAGCTTTCTCAATTTAAGTTCTTAATAGCTTTCACAACTTGTCTTGGATCGTCAAGACCCATTCATTCAACATTTTTTTTTGAAAATCCTATTCATTCATTCAACAATTTATTCACTAACCAAATCCTTTTATAACATGCTTCTTTTAACCACAATCTCAATTTAACATAATTTCATGTATGGAATTGACTTAAGTCATGATCAATATTTGTATTAACCATTCTTTTCTTTTTTTATGGATGTATTAACCATTCTTACACATAAACTAAGAATTAAGATCATTTACCAAAAAAAAAAAACCTAAGAAATAAGATCAAGCACTAAGCATTCAATGGTAGGACGGAGGCATTAAAAAAAATTATATTTTTACAAAAATGATTTCGTTGAAAAATTTCTCATTATTAATTGTACATAGGTTTCGTCAAATTTTATATTGATTTTATTTGAATTTTTGTTTGATGGGTTTATTTTTAATTTCTTCCATAAGTATACCATTTAACATATACTGAAAATTACCTTTCAAAAGAAAAACATATACTGAACATTATTTGACTATCATTATAATTTGTACTTATAATATATAGCCTTATAAAAATAATTAATCAGTAAACACTTTATTGTTTCAATGTTGTTTGACTTCACATATAAAACTATCTACTATTTTTGTGAGAACGTAAAGCCAATTTCGCTGTAATATCCATCAGATTACTGCTTGTAGCCACATCCTTGATTGGCTTAACAAAATAATGTGGTTAAACTAAAATTAGTCTTAATTAATTAAAAATTCAGTTATGGAAGAAAAAAATGAAAATGATTAAAGGGACCGCTTAATGGTTAGAATTTATAAATTTTTTTTAAAAGTTTTATGTTAGAATTTGGATAAAAAGGAATGAAGATTTATAAGAAAAGAAAAACTTACTTCCCATTGTTAACCCCTTCAAATTATGAAAATTTAATAATTAATCGAGATAATATTTAATTGATAAGTTAATAATTTATAAATTTATAATTAATAAAAAATTAATTTATCAAAGATTTTTTATTTTTTTTCAAAATATTAAATTTAGTACATGTGTATTGTGTATTGTGATTATACAAATATTACCTAATTATTGAATTACAAATTATCATAATTCTATTTATTTATATAACCAAAATAAATTTATGAATGTAATTAGTGTTATTAAATAGAAATCATGAATCTATCTATTTTTACAACAAACTAAATTATATTCAATGTATACTTAATTAATATACTTCATGAACATTAACTCAAGCACAAACATCTGTAAAAAGAACATATAATATCATAAGTGGTAAAACTAAACATAATACCTTTTCATCTCAAAAATGTAAAGAACTCAATTATGAAAGATGAAAAATTAATGCACTAAGAAAAGTTAGAGATGATGTCAAGGAGACATCAATTTTAAGTAGAAATAAGTAACATTAAAGTCATATTTTACAAAAGTCTCTTAATTGAGTCATGTATATATATAATTTTGATATATAAGGAGATTATTAATTTATATATTATTGTTTAAATTTTACTTACGCAAGTATACGTATCAAAAATATAGTATAATAGTATGTAAAGTATCGATCTCATAGAGAATTGATCTAAAATTTCACTAATTACTAAAATTAACACAATTTAATCTTATTCAAACAATTAAAAGTTGATAACTAATTAAACTAAAAATTAATTAACAAAAACTAAATCAATTAACAATAATTAAACATCAAAGCAAGAGTATACTTGAATAAAAATCAAATCAAACAAGCCTAGGATTACAAGATCTCTCATACTTTATCTAAATATTACCTTTCTCTCTTAACTTATTCTAATGAATTGAGTTGCTAGCCAAGAGTCCTTAACTATTTATAAAGCTCTCCCGAAATCTTATAAAAATATCTACTTTAATAAAAAAATTATATTCCTATGTGATTTGGAATTAAAATAGATTCATTAAATTCAGGCTCTAATACTGGCTATATACGACATATAGGGATATCCCTATCTTATACAAAAATCAATTTATTCAACTAAGAAAATAAATATAATCATATGCCATTTTAATTTTAGCTTACACTAAACTCCTTTTCCTGAGTTATGTTTAGGTTTCTAAATCAATTTAATTGGTGGTCAAACAATTAAAAGCATTAAGAACAAATTAGAATAAACAAGTCAATCTTATTGAAAATAAGCGAGAAAGAGATTAAAAGTTTAAACTACATATGAGTTCTATTATAATCCTAGAAAAAGAAATTTAGCTACCAATAATTGTAATAATAAATAAAAACATATGAAGTTTAGCCATTGAGAGTAACAAGAATAATAAAAGCTAAAGAAGAATAAAATAAACAAAGTTTATAGCATTGATCTTCAATCTATAGTCTCAACCTTTAACTTTTTGAACCTTTCTTAGGATTTTCTTCTTACGGCTAACTTCTCATCAAGCTTTCTATTTATATTTGAAAACTAAACCTAATTTTACCTAAACTAAACTACTTCAGCTTAATATAAATTTGGGCTTAGAATAAGTGTAAAGCACATAAGACTTGAATAAGCCCGCATCCTTTTCTTTCCGCAACAATCATTTCAATTTTTTCTATTTGATGCTGCAACACACCCCATCTAAGCTGCGGTGCTCCCTTGACTTCATGCCTTCTCTTGCTAACTGTTACACTCCGTCAACTTCCAATAGAATTTATTTCATCTTTAAAGTATAATTGGGCAAAGTGATCTTCATGAAAGTTGTAGTTCTCTCTTAACTTTCCATGGTCTAAGAATCACCTTATTAGGATATCTAAATTGAAAGTTATACTCAAAATACTGCAACATGTATAAACAAGGCCTTGACTTTTTAAACACCTTTCTTCACCAAATTGAGTTTTATTCTTTTAGAGTCCTAAAAAGATATAAAAACTAAACAATAATAACTAAGCTAAAGCAAATAAACATAAAATTAGTATAAAATAAAATAACTTAATAAAAATAAACTAAGTTAAAAAATAACTAAATCTTAACTTAAACTTAAGAACTTAGCTAACTTTTAAGAACAAATTGAGATAAAAATAATTCTATAAAATAGAATTATCACAAACCCAAACTTAAGATTTTGCTAGTCCTTGAGCAAAAGAAAAGAAAACAAATAAAATTAATAAAAAGACTTTTCAAGAGAAAAAAATTTATCAAGTTTTGATTTCCTAATTTTTTTCTAAGAAATTATCGTACAATTCCAACTTAAGATAAAATATAGATGATTTTCAAATTCATGCATCAATTCAAATGAAAGCTCACTTTTGAATGAATTCCTATATATATGTGAATAATCTCTTTCAAAGAATATTATACAATTCGAATTGGTTTATGCCAACTTTAAGCATAGATTAGTATTAGGATCCCATAAGTTTGCTTTTTATCTTTTTTCACTAATGTAGACTAACATTTATTCAAGAATCAATGGGTCTTTTTTAAGCTTATAATATAAGGCTAAAGTCAAGGTATGATAAAGGGTATATTTAGGCTCAAATTCACCCTAAGCACTTAATCAATCTAAAACCTATAAAGAGCTCAAAATTATTTTTTTTCTTCCTTATACCACCCCCAAACTTAAAATAAACTTTCTTTTGTACAACACACTTTATTTTTTTTATTTTTATACACCCCTTACTTATTTTTGACAATTATGAAGAAGGGATAGATTTCTAGCACCAATCACCATTTTTCATCAATCCACCTTTTTCCCTCAATTTAATTCAAAGCTAAAGATATTTCCTAGAAAGATCAAGATACTTAACGATGAAAAGTTCAAAATTGGAAATAAATAAAAATGCTTAGGTTAACATAAATATGTGGTTATAGAAAAAAAAAAGAGGGAAAGATAGGTTTAAAATGAGTTACTGTAAGACCCAACTCAATAAAGTATATGTCATGTTATTCATGTGCAGAATGAAATGTTTATATCCTTTAATGCCCCCAAAGGATATTAAAAGTCGGTATTATAGCTAGAGGTATGATTAAGTTGATTTATACCTCAAACTAATTAAAATAGGGATTTTAAGGTGAAATTGAAAATTTCACAGTCCATGGATTACTCAAAACAATGATTTGGAGTTCGAGGTCTAGTTTGGAGTCAATCGGGAGAATTGACTGATTAGGGACAAAACGATCATTTTGTCATTTAAGGACAAAATGGAGATTTCCATAAAAGATTTTAATCACATTCAACCAAGATCAATTATTTGAAGTATAATATAATTATTGGAGTATAATATGAAGTTTGACAGTGATAAATTTAATTTCCTGGTAGTTTTGGAGTACAAAGGCAAAATAGTAATTTTGCCATTAAAGGACAAAACGAGAATTTTTGGAAAAGATTTTGACAACAATTGATCAAAATTAATTATTTAGATTATTTAGAACATAATTTGAGGATTTAGTAGTGAAAAGTTTTAATTTTCAGTACATTTTGGAGTATAGGGGCAAAATCGTAATTTTACCACCCGGAGGCAAAATTTAATTTTTCGAGAGGATTTGGATCAAATTTGAGAAATTGAAGAACGGTACGAGTATGAGGAGTGAAAAATATACATTTTGGAAAATTTTCAATTTTTGGAGAAAAAATGTAATTTTATAATTTTTCGGGGGGCAAAAGTGTAATTTTGTAAAAATTACTCCACCAAAATTTTTGGAATGGTCTAGAAACTTCATGAAAGCTTTGGATAAGGGAAGAAATTGTGTGGTGGGAAAAATTAAGTCAAATGGAAGAAAAAAATAATAATAAATTAATAAAATATTAAAATATGTTTAAATTAAATAATATTTTATTTGACTTATAAATAGCCAAAAATTTCAGCCAAAAACCCCTAGCATGGTCGGCCTAAGCATGGGAAAAGGAGGAAGAAGGGAAACACAAACCCTAGGCTGAAATTTTTGGGGAAAACAAGGAAAAATCAAGAATTCAAGCAATTAAAAGGTAAAATTTATGAATTTTCCTATTAATCTCTATTACCCATGCTTTCTTTTCTTTCTTCCATGCATGAATCACTAGTGGGTATAACCCACTCTTGCTGACCGAATACCCATGGAGAGATTTGAACAATTTTTAGGTTGATTTTAGGTTAATTAAATATTGTTTAGTTAGGTTATAATGGAAAATATTAAAGTTTAACAAGTAAAATAATTTTCTTCCATTGAAACCCATGTAAGTCGAATTTTTAGGGAAGGAATTGCTGCTGATTTTGATTATATTTCATGGAAATTAAGTGAATTTTAATGAATTATGGGTGTAGAAGAATAATGGGAATTTTTAGTGCAAAATTATGAATTTTACCTAAAAGGGGTAATTTCGTAATTTGTGATTTAGATTGATAAATTGCACCACATTCATGGATATTAAGTCAATTTGGATATAATTGAGGTATAAAAATTGAAAGGAATCAATTCAGAATTAAATTGGTGACTGTAGCCAATTCGAACGCGTGTAGGCGAACTAGGCCGAAAATCGTGTTTAGACGGTTATTCGGACAACTTACATTGCATTTCATGCATTCATATAGAAATTATAGAGCCTGAAATCAATTATGATTAATTGATTTAATTTATTGAAATTCGTGTCACGCGTAACGCGTAGGTGGTGAACCGTCCGATAAAGACAAGGAAATCACGTCGGATGACAGAGACTAGGAGTATTCTAGACTCCTAAAACCTGTGAGTGGATAAATTACCGTTTTCAATATCTGAAGTAGTTTTATTTGTTTCTGTGCTTTTAAAATAAATTGAATTTTATAAATGATTCTTTAATTAAGAAAAATGGATTTTTAACACCGAGTATGTGGAGACCGGTGCTAATTTGTGTTTATGTATTAAAATTGAAATTTATGGCTTATGACCTTGGTGAGCATGCTTGGCTGGTTTATTGTGTTAAAATTTGCATGAATTGTTGATTGCCGTGTAGGCTAACTAGTATAAAAATTGCCTTGTTATGCTGTAAAATTTTTAGTGAAATGGTGGGTTAACTAGTCGGTACAGTGGCGGGTTTCCGTGGATTGCCTTTAGGAGGGGCACGATAAACTCAAGATTTATATCACCTTGGTTGGAGAGGCGCATAGGGTAACTCCCGAGGTAACTAGAGAATTCACTCCATGTCTAACCCCACGTGAGAGTGAATTTGGCCAACGCCAAGGAATGACTGTATTTTCCAATTATGATATGACTTATAATAGCCTTGGCGGACTCGATGGGACGCTCTGATCAAGTGTTCACGAGTATAAGATTTGGCCTAAGTCTAGTTTTACGAACGAAATCATAAGGCTTGTATTTGATTTAATGAAATTATTTGGTATGATTTCACTAAACTTGGTGTTATGAACTATATTGTGATATTGCGTTTTTTATATTGTCTCAATCTACTCGACTTTAGATGTCGTGGATGGTAATTATCTAACTCACTGGGTTGTAAAATTCACCCCCTCAATTTCCCCATTTCAGGCTCACAGACATTTGTAGATAGTAAATTTTGCAACGAAGTGCATTTGGGGTGACGACCTTAGCTCTCAAAGGTTAACTCCTAGTTCATATTTCTCTATCGTGGGTCCATTTAGCATTATAAATTAAATTTTATACTTTAGTTAATTGTAATACAATATGTATTAATATATTTTGCTCTTATGCTACAAAAACTATTCCCAGATATCTATATAAAAATTATTTTATAAGAAAATATATTATTTTATGAAATATTATTATTTTATTCCGTTAAATATAATTTTGGTTAAATTACATGTTTTAGATATCCGATTTCGTTTCTGGCTGAGAATTATGTATTATTTACTCGTAAGTAACATTTTTTTTTCCAAATTTTAGAATTTTTGACGAAAAATGACCGAAATGCCCTCGGATGATGAATTTTGCTTTTTGACTATTTTTGGTTCGAAATTAGTTTATATTCTTTAGAATATAAAGTTTTATAACAAATATTCATGGGGGAAGTAGAAAGACTGGTACAAGAGCCTTGCGAGATCTCAGTTTTGCATTCAGGGAACGAATGTCTATCGGGGCATCGCAGCGGTTTTCACGAGCTCAATGGGAGTTCCGGGTCGTGACAGTTACTAAGGATAAATATATAACAGCGAGGGCTTGAAAAGGCTCAAGCAGTCTAAAGATAACCTAAATCATCTCTTATCCTAAGTGCTATCTAAGATTCCGCCTCAAGAGAGAATCAAATAAATTCTAGAATTCTTGACTTCACTATACTTTTATCAACATAAACTTTTTCTAAATCACATGATAATTCTACTCAAAAGAATATAGTGCTCAAATTATTGGAAGTCACATTCTTAATTGAAACTATCACAAAAATATTAACACAAACTTAAATCATACCCATATTTTTCCTAAAAAATAAAATCATAAAATAATCAAATTATCATATGAAGATAAGGAAAATCATAAACAAGGTGTCAAAACAACTCAAATTTTAATTTTTTTATGTTAAGTTTTTTTTAAATATATGAGCTAAAAATTAAAGCTAACCAAACATGCAAAACAAATGACAAATTTAAAACAAATAAAATAAAGATAAACAAATAAATAAATAAACGTAACTAAAGGAACACAATAACAAAATCTAAAGACAACGCCCAAATTTAAAACTAAACATTGTCCCTAATGTTTAAAAAAATAAAATAAATATAAATATAAAGAGAAAGAAAAACAAAAACTCCCTTATCAATAAAGCCACAAAAGAGAGAATATTTATGAATCCTTATCATCATCATCATCATTAGCTCCAACAACAATGGTGGGATTATTTGGTAACACAGGGAAAGTAGCCATATCCATGCCCACATGTTTTGCATAAGCTCTCATCATCTACTCAATAGCATTAAGCATTGTGCTTGATGGTCCATGCGAGTCTCAAGTTTTTTCATTCTCTATGCCATGGATAAAGTCAAGGACATGGTGCTTGGCTTCTTACAGTTGATGAATTACTGTCAATAGTTGAAGATTTTTGTTGCATAAAAATTTTCCATTATTCCATCATCAATTCGACCCTTAGGATAAAGCAATTCTTCCTTAGATCCCTATTCCACACTAGTTCTCTTACATAACTCAATGATCCAAAAAGGAAACTAGATACCCTTACGAGGTGTATTAGCGGATCTAAGTATGGTGAGGTAGATTAATCAACCAATATTATTGCCTTACCAATCAAAATACAACAAAGCAATAAAGCTTTATCCTTAGTAATATCACTCGTATGCTTAACTGGAAGCAACCTAGTAGCAATAAAATAGAACCAACACTTATAGGCACCATGAAGTTGGTTACTCTTAAAGGAAACAGGTAACATTTTAAACATTTTCGACTCTTCATTACCCTTACACAAGTAATTATGTCACGACCCGGAACTCCCATCGAGCCCGTGACAACCGCTGTGATGTCTCGATAAACATTCCTACCCCGAATGCCGACCGAAACCTCGCAAGGCTTCCATATCAGTTTTCTCGCCTCCCCTGTGAGTATTAGTTGCTAAAATTATATTTTGAAGAAATAAGAACCATTTTCAAGTTGAAATCAATCAAAAAGAAGTTTATACCACACATGGGTATTTTGGTCATTTTTCTCGAAAATTTCGAAACCAGCTAAAAATGTAATATGTGTGTGAAAAACACATATTTCATAATCAAATCTAAGTTTAGATGTCTAAAGTCTTTATTTTAAGTGAAAATATAACTATTTGAAAATAGTAAAAATATTGAATAAAATATTCTATTTTCTTATAAAATAATATTTTTAGAAAGCTGCGTAAATAATTTTTTTGGGACGTAAAAGCAAAATAAATTCATACATACAGTAGTAAGAATAATCAGAGTATGTAATTCAATATACATTGACAAGTGGGCCCCTGAACGACAAAATTGAACTAAGGCTGTGAGTCGGTAAACCTTTGATTTCCAAGGTTGCAACTCCAAAATTTGTCTCTTGACGATATCAGCTAACTACTGACTACCCTGAGCCTGAAATGGATGGAAAGGAAGGTAGTGAGATTATATAATCCCAATGAGTAAGCAGACATCATCAAAAATTATCTAAAGTCGAGTAAATGGAGACGATTAAAATATATCATCATAAAATGATTCATAACATTTCAATTCTTTTCACTAGATAAATTAAATTCATTTTTGTTCGAAAAATTTATCATGGCTTATGATTTCCTGGAAAACTTGGCTCGTGCCAAAAATCATACTCGGTGACACCTTGATCAGAGGTATCCAACCAAGCCTGCCAAGGCTGTTAAAATTTCATATACTCGTAAAACATATTTTTACGATACAACCCAGCCGTTCCTTGGCGTTAGCTGAGTTACACCCTCACTTGGTGGTTAGGCGTGAAGTGAACTCTTTCATACCCCAGGAGATACCCTACGCGCCTCTCCAACCGAGGTAAAAATATAACCGAGTTACCGTGCCCCTCTAATTGGTTGGTCCACTGACCCCGCCCACTGTAGTAAGCTAATCAATATCCCACTAATCAATCAAATCTCCAATTGCATGATATGGCAATTACTTCACTACACAGTCTATCAAGACAAAGCAGACATTTCGTAATTTTCAACACAATTATCAATTCAGCCAATCATGCAATTTTTTCATAAGCCATTCAATTCATGTCATAACTTACAACACAGCACGTGGTCTCCAATTACTCTAATTTCAAAACCATTGTCTGATTTTCAAATCAATTTATAAAAATTCATTTTATTTTATTAATTCACATTTTTTCTCATAACACAAAGCCATTCACCATTTAAATTCATTTTTCAGCAAAATCACCAAATTGAGTAAAATTTACTCTAGATAATTAAGACGATAATAAGTTTACTCACAGTATCAGGAGTTGATGTACTCCTAGTCCCAGTCTTCGGATACAATTTTTGTACTTTTTCCCAAAATGCTCACCACCTATATACAATACATGACACATAATTCAATATATTGTGTTACATCATATAATTCTATTTCAGACTCTATACTAATGTATGAAATAGGAAGAAAAATCCTCGGGTAACTATCCAAATACGGTATTGATCTAATTCGATTTATTACCCGATTAAATGGCCAATATTTCTAATTCAACTCCAATTAATTCCATTTCTCTTCCAACACTCCAATTCATCAAATACTAGTCAATTAACATGGAATGTGGCAAAACCACCTTCACATTCCATTTTGGAATATTCGGCCAAAGTGTGTCCACTAACACTAAAATTTTTCAAGCTAGATTCTTACACCATAAATCATTAATTCCAATTCAACTCAATTGAAATTCAATTAAATTCATCACCAATAATTCACATAGGAAATTCGACCTATGAGGGTTGAATGTGAAATTTGTGGTTTTCATGCTAAATATCATCATTTTTCGGTTTCAATCACCACCATTCATTAAAACCATTAAATCCTAACCAATTAACATAAAATGTCACAAGATTCCTTTCCAATATCCACCCCATAAAATTCGGCCTTGATGGGTTACCAAAGAACATGTGGTTTTCTCACTTGATTTCTTTCCAACCATGACAAACTAACTAAAAACACTAACATATCTTAAAATCTACCTAAAATCATCATCAAATCTTTTCTCTCTAAAATGGGTCAGCCATGAATCCTTCATGAAATCTTGTAATCCAACCATGGAAAATGCAAAATAAAGCATAGGAATGATAGAACATAAGCTAGAATTAAGAAATTTCACCTTTAATGGCTTGGTTCCTTGAAATCCAACAACTTCCCCTTGAATTTTTCACTTCAGGGTTTGTTTTTCTTCCTTTCTCTCTTTTTCCCTCTTTGGCCGACCAACATGAATGAATTTTGAGGGTTTATGGACTGATTTTTAAAGCTTTATATGCATGGTTATCATTTTGACACATGTCACCATTTTATTGGCCCATGTGTAAATACTTAATAATTAAGCTATCTCACTCCACCGCACATAATTATCCATGGTATAATATGAAATTCATGTGTTGGACATGTGTTGGGTGGTGTTAAATTACCATTTCACCTCAAGGGTGACAAAATTACCATTTTGCCCCTATGTTTGGGAAAATACCAAATTTAAGATTTTTCACTCCTCAAACTCGAATTATACTCTAAATGGTCAATCTTGATCAAAAACCTCTTCCAACATCCAAATCTTGACCTTGGGTGGCAAAATGACCATTTTGCCCCTAGATCATGAAAATTTTGATTTGACTCCAAATTGATCCTTGAACTCGGAATCATCATTTTAAGTCATTCTGGGAATTTAAAATTTTTAATTTCATCTTAAAATTTCCATTTAGACTAGTTCGAGGCTTAAATCAACTCAGTTGTACCAATGAGTTCAGTACCGACTTTTGACGATTTTTCGAGATACCCAAATATGCCAACATGTTGTCAGGCATATGAATGACATGGTAAATATTTTATAGAGTTGGGTTTTACAAATTAATCACCTACTCATAATTTGACCCCAAAGCAAAATATTCATCATTCACAACTGTAAGGATCTCAAATAAGTATTAATAGCATCACTAGTAAAGGGCATAAATTTAAAAGCAGTTATAATATTATGCTCATTTGCATTAGCATAAAACTATTTAACTATAGGCATCACAACTACAAAAGGCTGTTTACAAAATGTGGTCCATTGCCTAGCAGGAACAATGGCTTGCATATAAGGATATTGACCTTCATTAAAATTAAATTCCCTTTCAGGAACTGAGGTTTTATAAATAATCTTTTCATTATATCACTTACTAGCATTGATATAAATAAGTCTAAACCCATCATAAGAACTACTAGCATTAGCTTTAGCTCTCTTGGGGTACCATATTTGTCAAGCCCAACCCTAAAATATCTGTCATGTTATACATATGATTGATAGAGTGATTGTATATTTGAACAGCCCGAAAAAGTATTTAAAAGTCGATATTATAACTAGAAGTGCAACTGAGATGATTTAAACCTCAAACAAGTTCAAATAAGGATTTTAAGTGTGAAATTGAGGATTTCACAATCCAGGGAAGATTCAAAACGGTGATTTGGGGTTCGAGGTCCGATTTGGGGTCAATTTGGAATTTTTGAAATTTAAGGGCAAAATGATCATTTTGCCACTTAAAAATTCAATTTGGATATTTGATAAAATTTTTAACCAAGGTTAATCATTTGAAGCATAATTTGAGGTTTAGAAGTGAAAAATATTAATTTCGGTAATTTTCAGAGTATAGGGGCAAATCGTAATTTTGCCGCCCTAGGGGTAAAATGATAAATTTTCACTCCCAACATTGGTCAAATTTGTGGATTTTATTCATAGAGGGAATGGATAAACATGGCATAAATATGTGGTGGAAAATTTAAGTGAAAAAGTTAATAATTAAAATTATAGACCAATGACATTTCGCCACGTGTCAAGCCTTTATTAATTAATATTAAACATATAAAAATCAGTCCATAAACCCCATTTTCACTCCCATATTCAGCCAAAGGAAGAACAAAAGGAAGAAAAGGGAAAACAAAGAGAAAACAAAAACCTAGGTGGAAAAATCAAGGGGAAATTATTAAATTTCAAGGAATCAAGCAAGGTAAAGTGAAAATTCTTTAATTTTCCTTGAGATCTACATTACCCATGCATTTTTTTTTCATTTTCTATGGTTGAGAAGCATGATTTCATAATGAATTCAATTCTGATCAAATGGGTATGGTGAGAGAAATGATGTTGGAATTGGTTGATTTTGAGGTATGTTAGTGTTTTTAGGTGATTAATGATTTGTAGTGTAAAAACAAGTGAAGAAAATTTCTTGATCTTTGGAAACCCTTCATGGCCGAACCTACCTTGTTGAGTATTGATGGTGATTTGATCTTGTATCAGGTGAATTTGTTGAGAAATAATGAATTATGGTGAAAAAATGAAAAAGGACAAATTTCAGTATGAATGCACCCATAATGGTCAAAATTTTCAAGGAGAATTGTGGAAATTGATGTGCTGAATTTTTGGTAAATTGGCTTGTATTTGGTGAATTGAGGTATTAGAAAAGAAATAGAGCAATTTGGAATTAAATTGGACGCGTTAGCAATTTAATCGGATGGTAGGCTGAATTAGGTCAACACCGTGTTTAAGTGGTTAACCAAATATTCCATGCATTCATATAGAAATTAGGTTAATTTTATACCTAATTAGCATAAATGTAGTGATTAAATTATTGTGCAATTTGTCAAGGTGGTGAGTCCTCTGATAAAGGTAAGGAAATCGCATCGGAGGATTAGTAGTCAGAGTACCCGAAATTGATTTTTGAAAGCTGTGAGTAAACTTATTATCGTTTTAATTATCTAGAGTAGTTTTCATTCAATTATATGATTTAATAGAAAATGGATTCAAATGGTAAATTGCTATGTTTTAAGAGAAATTGTGATTTTATAAAACGATTTTATAAATTTTCTGAAAAATTGAATACTGGTTTTGAAATTAGAGTAATTAGAGACTGCTTGCTTGTATTATAAATTGTGTTTTAAATTATATGGCTTATAGCAATATGTGAGCATGAATGGCTAAACTGGTTTTCGTGTTGAAAATTATATGTACTGTGTTTTCAGCCTTGAGAGGCTAGATTGCGATAAATTGTCGTATCATGCAATTAAAATTTTATGAAATAGATGGTAGATAAAATAATCCATAATCCCTGCAGTGGAAGGTTTTGTGGGCCAGCCTAAGAGAGGGGGCACAGAATCAGATTTACCTTACCTCGATCGGAGAGTCGTGTGTGGGGTATCTTTGGAGGTAAAGATTTGAGTGCACATCACGTGGACCACCGCGTGAGAGTGAAACTCAACCAACGCCAAGGCATGGCTAGGTTTTCAGATATAAAAATATGTTTATATGTCTATGACACTTAATAACCTTGGCGGTCTCAGTCAGATGCCTTTACAGGGGTATCCCTGAGAATGATTTTGGCAAGAGCCAAGTTAAGTTTTTAAGAGATTCATAAGACATATAAATTATATGTATGTTATGAAATACATTGGGATAGAATATTTTAATTGTCTCTACTCAATTGAAATGAGTTGAGATAAGGTGAATTGTAATACAAAGAATAAATTTGAATTTGTCTCATTTTACTCGACTTTAGACAGTTTAGATGGTATCTGTTTACTCACTGGGATTTTATAATCTCACCCCTTCATTTCCTCACATTACAGGCTCGAAGTTGTTTGTAAATAGTAGACTTGATAGAGGGTTACTTGTGGAGTTGCACTCCTTAAGACCGTAGGTGCACTGCTTACCTTACATTTGGTTAGTCGAGGGCCCACGTGTCATTGTAAAAGTAATTTTATACTTTGATTATCTGCATTTTAGTATGTATGAATATATTTAAATTTTACGCTATAAAAATTGTTTACCGATGTTTCTATAAATATTGTTTTTTAAGAAAATTGAGTACTTTATTGAATATTTTTATTATATTCAAGTATTCAAAATTTCGCTTCAAACCAATGTTTTAGACATTTAAATTTATTTCAAACTATGGAATATGTGTTTTCTACTTATTTATTACGTTTTGGCCGGGTTTCGAGAATTTTGAAAAAAAATGACGAAAATGCCCCTGTGAGCCGAAAAATAATATTTTAATATTTTAGTTTGTAAATGTCTTATACTTCATTAAAATATGAGATTTAATAACTGTCGTTCATCGGGGAAGTGCGAAAGCTGATGCTAAGCCTTAAGGGGTTCTGGTAGGCATCTTGGGTAATGAGTGCCTATTGGGACGTCGCGACAGTTGTCATGGGCCTGATGGGGAGTTTCGGGTCATGACAATATTCAATAAATCAAACTCCAAACAATAAATCAAAAATCAAACTCCTAATAAATATCCCAACAATTGGTTACTAGGCATTATTAACTCAAGCAGTAAAATTTTCACAATCCACAATAGCACAATGCACAATATCTCAAAAATCACAACTAGAGGAAAGTAGACTTACTTGAATATAGAAAACCAATTGTTGAATGGTTGAAGGTAGAGCGTAGTTGGGTGAGGATTGAAGTTTGGATTTTTAGAGATAAGGAGAGAAATTTTCTAGAGGGAAAGCGGGTGAGTGGCTAATGAATAAGATGTGGGAAGAAGGAAGGGTTTTTATAATGGGGTTTTAGGGTTTTTTTTTCCTTTTTTTTTATGGCATGCAAGGTGGGAGCTGCGACGTCACGTGGTTCTCTTTGTGTAACGTCTTGCGTTGTCCAAGGTGCCATGATGTTCTACCTTC
Source organism: Theobroma grandiflorum (assembly GCA_036013995.1). NCBI lineage: Eukaryota > Viridiplantae > Streptophyta > Magnoliopsida > Malvales > Malvaceae > Theobroma > Theobroma grandiflorum. Next base: position 10,523,848 of record CP142130.1, on the reverse strand, counting down.
TATGTTACGGCATCGAATCCTTTCCTTGATTCTACGTTGCCTTATGCCGAGGCACTGTAACGCTCTTCCTCCTACATTACGACACTAATGCATAGTTTATTTGTTTCTGTCTTTTTTTGACATACTTGCAAAACGAAAGAAAAAATCAAGAAATAATGAAAATAACTAATAAATAAAAAAAATAAATTAAAGTACATAAATTAAGTTAGAAAGCTTCGGTTGCCTCTTAAAAAGCTTTTGTTTATAGTCATTAGCTTGATTATAACACCCCCTTTTGCAGTTCTTCATCTTTAGAATGTGGCCCGAGGCTTAGTCTATTAACCATGAATGTACCTGTATCCGCACTATCAATTCTATTATTCCACAAGGATAAACCTTTACCACATTGAAAGGACCAATCCATTTTGCTTTGTGTTTCCTTGGAAAAATCTTGAAATGTAATCTTGATAGTAACATTACTTGTTGTCCAACCTCAAAAGGACAATTAGATGGTAGTGGAGGATGCTCCTTCTATGATTGCTTAGGTTTGATATGCGAAGGTGGTGGCTTAAACTCAAAGATTGGTGCTTGCTCACTTGTAAGTGGAGAAATGGGCTCACTTCTACCCTCATAAACTAAATTTACTATATAACAACTATTTATAGAGGCAAGATGCTTCATAAAATTAAAAATATTAAACTCGACTACCTCCTTTCCAACATTAAAAGTTATCTTGCCTTCTTTCAATCAATGATCATGCCTGCAGTAGCTAAGAATGGTCATCCTAAGATTAAAGAAATTTCCACATCCTTATCCATTTCAAGCACAATGAAGTCCATTTAAATGTAGGGATGCCCAACTTTGACCAACACATCCTCAATAATCCTAATAGGGTACCTGATTGTTCTATCTATTAATTGCAAAGAAACTGTAACAGGTTGTATCTCATTAAGTCCAAGTTTCCTAGCAATTGACAAAGGTATAATTGAAACACCAGTACCTAAATCACACAAAACTTTAAAAAATTTAAATCTACCAATAGTTAAGGGATAAATAAACTCATTAGATCTTTAAGCTTTGGTGGAAGCTTGTTTTGAATTATCATGCTGTACTCTTCAATAAGTGCAATTGTTTCAAAGTCTTCTAGTTTTTTTTGTTGTTTAAGATATCTCTCAGAAATTTAATGTAGCTTGGCATGTTTTCTAAAGCTTTAGCAGGAGGGATATTAATATGAAGCTTCTTGAAGACATTGAGAAATTTATCAAATTGCTTATCAAGCTTTTGCACTTACAACCTTTGTGGGAAGGGTGGTGGAAGATAATTAGCTTGAGACTTCACTTGATTTTTAGCTCTCCCATCATTTTTCTTTTCAACTTCAACTTCTTTCTCAAAAATCATATTTTCATCATCCACATGCTTTTTTGAAGATTCAATTGAGTTTTCCTTTACCCCTTCGACTTTTTTTCCACTTCTAAGGGTAATTGCATTGCATTGCTCCTTACCTTTGGGATTAATTGAGTGTCACTTGGCAAGGCACTTTGGGGTTTATTATTGATGAAGCTAGTAAGTTGTCCCACTTGAATCTCAAGATTGCAAATTAATGCTACTTGATTATAAGTAATGGCATCATTCTTTGCAATATATTGCATGAGAAGCTCTTCCAAGGTAGGCTTCGTTTTAAGGACAGAAGGTCTTGCTTGTTATGGAAAGTTAGAAAGGGTGTTTGGCCTTGGATTTGAAAGTCTTGAGTTATTATTCCATGAGAAGTTTGAATGGTTCTTTTAATCGGGATTATAGGTATTGGAATATGGGTTATTTTGTTGGTTGTTAAAGTTCCCAACAAACTTAATTAATTCAGGATTAGATGGACATTGATCGCTTGAATAACTATCTCTATACAAATCACGGGTTATAAAGGAGTTTTGGACAACATTAACTCCCATTGTATCAAATCTCTTTGTCAAAGTAGCTACTTGTGCAGTCAAGGCACTTAGTGCATCAATCTCATAAACACCAACATTTTTCTAAAACCAGATCTTTTTGAAAGCCATTGATAATTATTGGATGCCCATATCTTCCAACAAATTAGCTTTATTAGGATTTTTACCCATTAATGCCTCATTAGCAGTGACATTAATTGTAGATCTAATTGAACTGACCAGCCCATTATAGAATGTGTGAACTTTAAGTCATTGAGGAAGCCTATGGTGTGGACATCTTCCAAGTAGATCCTTAAATCATTCCCACACCTCACATAAGGATTCTTCATCAAATTGTGTGAAAGCAGTTATATCATTCTTCAACTTTGCAATCTTTATAGGTGGGAAGAATTTTGCTAAAAATTTTTGAGCCAAGTCCTCCCATGTAGTAATAGATTCAATGGGCAATGAATTCAACCAACTCTTTACCTTATTACTTAGTGAAAAAGGAAAGAGTCTAAGTTTAATAGCATCATCAATCACTCTATTATATTTGAAAGTGTCGTAAATTTCCAAGAAATTAACTAGATGAAAATTAAGATCATCACTGGGTAACCTACCAAACTAAATGTAAGACCGAATCATCTGGATGTAAGTAGGCTTAATCTTAAAATTGTTTGCATTGATAGGAGGTCTTTTAATGCTTTGGTGCAAGCCTTGTAATAAGGGAACAACATAATCCCATAGAGCTTTGTTTTCTTCAAGAATCCGATTGAAAAAATTATTGTCATGATTATTATTATCTTCAACTATTGTTTGGTTTAGAGTTTAAACTTGTAAATTTTTCCTTCAAAGACTTCTAAAGGTTATTTTTATCTCTGGATCAAAAGAAATAAGATTCAAGTTTCTCCTTTGCATATAACGACCAAAGAAGCTTGAAAATAAGAAAAATAAGGTTTGAATTAAGACTAAATTTGCTTGGTATTAACATTAGTAAAAATTCTAGAAAACAATTCTCTAGTAACAGTGACAAAAACTTGTTGTTTAAATTCTACCTACGCAAGTATACGTATCAAAAGGATATTATAATAGTAAATAGAGTATTGTTCTCATAGAGAATTGATCTAAAATTTCACTAATTACTAAAATTAACACAATTTAATATTATTCAAACAATTAAAAGTTGATAACTAATTAAACTAAAAATTAATTAACAAAAGCTAAACTAATTAGAAATAATTAAAAATCAAAGGAAGAGTATAATTGAATAGAAATCAAATCAAACAAGCCCATGATTACAACATTCCTCACACTTCATCTAAATGTTTCCTCTATCTCTTCACTTATTCCAATGGATTGAGTTACTAATCTAAAGTCCTCAATTATTTATAAAGCTCTTTTGAAACTTTTATAAAAAATCTACTTTAATCAAAACATAATATTCCTATGTGAATTGAAATTAAAATATATTTATAAAGTTCAGGCTTGAGTACTAGCTACATACGACATATAGTTATATTCTTATCCCATACACAAATCAATTTATTCAACCAAGCAAATAAATATGATCATATGCTATTTTAATTTTAACTTACACTAAACTCCCTTTTCTAAATTATGTTTAGGTTTCTAGATCAATTTAACTGGTGGCTAGACAATTAAAAGTAGTAAGAACAAATACGAATAAACAATTCAATCCCATTAAAAATAAACAAGAAGAAAATTAAAAATTTAAGCTACATGTGAGTTCAATTACAATCCTAGAAAAAGAATTTAGCTACTCATAATTGCAATAATAAATAAAAACATATGAAGTTTAGCCATCAAAAGTAACAGGAACAATAAAAGCTAAGGAAGAAGAAAACAAATAGATTTTGCAACCTTTATCTTCAATTTCTAGCCTCAACCTTTAAGTTCTTAAACCCTTTTTGGTATTTTTTTCTTATAGTTAACTTCTCATCAAGTTATGTATTTATTTTTGAAAACTAAACCTAATTTTACCTAAACTAAACTATTTTAGCCTAATAACTTTAAATTTGGTCTTAGAATAACTGTAGATCCCATAAAACATGAATCAACTTGCGTCTTTTTCTTTCCCGTAGCAATTTTTCAATTTTTTCTCTTCGATGTCATGGCACACCCTATTTAAGCTGTAGTGCTCCCTTGACTTCATGCCTTTTCTTGCTTACTACTAGACCCTGTCAACTTCCAATGTGATTTTCTCCATCTTCAAAGTAGAACTGAGCAAAGTAATTATCACAAAAGTTGTAGCTCTACTCTTAGCTTTCCAATGTTTCAAGAATCACCTTATTTGAACATTTGGATTAGAAGTTATGCTTAAAATATTTTGACATGTACAAACAAGGCCTAGACTCTTTAAACACCTTTCTTCACCAAATTGAGCCTTCTTCTTTTAGAGTCCTACAAAAACATAAAACTAATAAATAACAGCTAAACTAAAGTAAATAAACATAAAATTAGCAAAAAATAAAATAGCTTAATAAAAATAAATTAATTAAAAAAATAACTAAAAATAACTAAATCTTAACCTAAACTCAAAAACTTAGCTAATTTTTAGGAACAAATTGAGATAAAAAAATTTCTATAAAATAGAATTATCATAGATGAAATGGACCTATGTGTTTTTTAAATGTATTATTTTATAAATATAATGAATTATTAATTTACCATGTTGGTCTCAAGTCGAAACTGACCAAAAATTCTTTATATACATTTAACACAATCTCCATAGTTTGGTTCAATTCATTAGGGGAGAGAATATAACCAGTGACAACCACCATAAATGATCAACAAATTATTAAATTATGATGAAATGGACTTCTAATGACCAAATTCATCCTAAAAAGATCAGTGAATGGAGCCAAACAACTAGATCTATCGATGGTAGCCATTTAATGGTGCGTTGTTGACTAGGTTTGGTCATGCAAAATGCCATATTGGCATGCTTTTGGATGTTGGAATTACCAAAAAGGTTTTTTGAAAACGTTATTTAACAATGTCAAAGTTTGAGGCTTAGGTTTAAATGGCTATAGCTCTATGTTGCAAGGTTGTTACAATTCACTAGTGGTTGGATTTGGTATTTGACAACACCTAGATTTTGCCACTTAAGACATTGTTAGCTTTATAGCTTTCAAATTGATCCCATATTGTGAAATGACAAAAAGAAAAAAAAAGATCAAAATTTCATTTAAGACTTGAAAAATAAAGCCTAGACATCCTTTAGCATTTTCAAATGATTTTGAGAAGAAAAATAATTGAAAAAGACTTTGAAAAATGCATTTTGGTCGAAATGTATCAATATATTTGGACAAGTATTAATAGAAATTGAAAACTATCAATACATGTTCTTGAAAAAAGTCAAAATTTACAAAGTCAAACTCAATCTATCGATACATTCTCAAATGTATTGATAAAAATGCAATAGAATGCTTACTACCTCAAAAGTATTGATACATTCATCAAATGTATTGATACATTTTTAACAAAATGCTCTCTGCCTCAAAAGTATCGATGCATTAGTAAATGTATTGATACATGTTCAACTAAGTGGTCAAACCCTTGTAGCCAAGACCAAAAGTATTTATACATTTAAAATGCATCGATACATTTCTGCGGGAATTCAAAAATAAAAGTAGCAATGTATCGATCCATCCAAGCATGTATCGATACAATATATGACCGTTGGAGTTTGGAATGAAGAGAAAATGGCTATTTTCACATTTAATGCACTTCCAACTACCCTTAAAGCTTTAGCAACTACAAATATGAGTTCCCACAACATTTATAAAAGTTGGAAGACTCTAAAACACAACTCCAAAAAGAAGAATTCAACCAAAATTAGTTAATATTCTTTGTGCTCTTTTTCTAGCATATAAGTCTTCTATTGTATCATTTATTTAGCCTTCATTGCTTGCTCTTTTCCACACCAAACATTGTACTGAACTTGTTACTCAGCCTTTAAGAGGCATTCTAGATACACTTACATTTCTCTCATTGTATTAATTTGAGTGGTTATACTTTAACCAAGGTAAAAGGGTAGAATGGTTGTGCTTTAACCATAAAAAGGCATTGTATTGAAAGGTTATGCTTGATCCACAAAAAGCAGTGTATTGAATTTCTTTTCAATAGTAGATTTTAAACTTTTTAGTGATAATAAGGGAGAAAATGTAAGCAAGGAGGCTAAATCTCTATAAAAATTATTGTGTTGATATTTCTTCCTTTTTTTTTTTTAATTTCATTTGTGTTTTCAAAAAGTTTCACTTTACAAGAAATCAATTATCTTGCTTATTTTTATAAAGCCTGACCCTGTATTATTTTTAACATGTCATTTACATGCACTGGATAGCATATTTGCATATTGAATTGCCCCGAAAAGTTAGCTAAATGATGATATTGTCCCTAGTGGTATTAATAAGTTGATTAAGCCTCGAACTAGTTCAAATAGGAATTGTAAGGTGAAATTGAAGATTTCACAATCCAGGGATTACTCAAAATAGTGATCTGGAGTTTGAGGTTCAGTTTGGAGTCAATCGAAAAAATTGACAATTAGGGACAAAATGGTCATTTTGTCATTTAAGGACAAAATGGAGATTTCTGTAAAAGATTTTGATCACATTCAACCAAGATCAATTATTTGAAGTATAATATGATTTATTGGAGCATAAAATGAGATTTTGTAGTGATAAATTTAATTTCTCGGTAGTTTTGGAACACAAGGGTAAAATAGTAATTTTACCATTAAAGAACAAAACGAGAATTTTTTGAAACAATTTTGACAACAATTGATCAAGATTAATTATTTAGATTATTTAGAACATAATTTGAGGATTTAGCAGTGAAAAGTTTTAATTCTCGGTACATTTCGGAAAATAGGGGCAAAATGATAATTTTACCACAAGAGGACCAAATTTATTTTTTTGAGAGAATTTAGATCAAATTTGATAAATTGGAGTGTGGTATGAGTTTGAGGAGTGAAAGATATGTCTTTTGGTAATTTTTCAATTTTTGGGACAAAAATGTAATTTTGTAAAAATTACACCACCAAAATTTTTGAAATGGTCCAAAAACTTCAAGAAAGCTTTGGATAAGGGAAGGAAATTTTTTAGTGGAAAAGAAAGTCAAAAGAAAAATTAATAAAAAAATTCAAAACGTATTAAAATTATATATTATTTTAATTAGCCTATAAATAGGCTTAAAAATCAGCCAAGAAACCTTGAAAGGGTCGACCTAAGCAAGAAGAAGGAGGAAAGGAAGAAAACCCAAAACCCTAGCCTGGAATCAAGGGGAAAACAAGGAAAAATCAAGAATTCAAGCGATTAAAAGGTAAAATATATGAATTTTCCTATTAATCTCCATTACCCATGCTTTTATTTTCTTTCTTCCATGCATGAAACACTAGTGGGTATGATGAACTCTTGCTGACCGAATACCCATGGAGAGATTTGAACAATTTTTAGGTTGATTTTAGGTTAGTTTAATGTTGTTTAGTTAGGTTATAATGGAAAATATTAAAGTTTAGCAAGAAAAATAATTTTTTTCCATTGAAACCCATTTAAGCTGAAATTTTAGGGGAGGAATTGATGCTGATTTTGATTATATTTCATGGAAATTAAGTGAATTTTGATGAATTATGGGTGTAGAAAAATCGTGGGAAATTTTGGTGTAAAAACTGAAATTTTTACCTAAAGTGCAAACTGGTGCACTAGGTGATTCAGACTGCAAATTGGCATCACATTCGTAGTCACTAAGTTAAATTAATTGTAATTAAAGTATAGAAATTGAAAGAAATCAATTCAGAATTAAATTGGAGACTGTAGCCAATTTAACCACGTGTAGGCGAATTAGGCCGGATTCGTAGTCGGGCGTAACGCGTAGGTGGTGAACCATCCAATAGAGGCAAGGAAATAGTATCGGATGAGCGAGACTAGAAGTATTCTGGACTCCTAAGACCTATGAGTGGATAATTTATTGTTTTCAATATCTTAAGTAGTTTTATCTGGTTCTGTGTTTTTAAAATAAATTGAATTTTATAAATAATTTTTTAATTGAGAAAATAATGGATTTTTAACACTGAGTAAGTGGAGACCGATGCGAATTTGTGTTTATGTATTAAAATTGAAATTTATGGCTTATGACCTTGGTGAGCATGCTTGGCTGGTTTATTGTGTTAAAATTTGCATGAATTGCTATTTGCCATGTAGACTGGCTAGTATAAAAATTACCTTGTTATGCTGCAAAATTTTTAGTGAAATGGTGGGTTAACTAGTCATTGCAGTGGCGGGTTTCCGTGGACTACCTTTAGGAGGGGCACGGTAAACTCAAGATTTATATCACCTCGGTTGGAGAGGCGCGTAGGGTAACTCTCGAGGTAACCAGAGAATTCACTCCATGTCTAACCCCACGTGAGAGTGAATTGGGCCAACGCCAAGGAACGACTGTATTTTCCAATTATGATATGACTTGTAACAGCCTTGGCGGACTCGATGGGACGCTCTGATCAAGTGTTCACGAGTATGAGATTTGGCCTAAGCCTTGTGTTTGATTTAATGAAATTATTTGGTATGATTTCGCTAAACTTGATGTTATGAACTATATTGTGATATGACATTTTTATATATTGTCTCCATCTACTCGACTTTAGATGTCGTGGATGGTAATTATCTAACTCATTGGGTTGTAAAACTCACCCCTTTAATTTTCCCCATTTCAGACTTACAAGCATTTGTAGATAGAGGATTTTGTTGAGGAGAAGGTTTAGAGTGATAACCTTCAGTGCAAAGGTTCATTTCTTAGACTGTATTTCTCTATTACTTGCCCACTTAGCATTGTAAATTTTAATCTTACACTTCAATTAACTGTGTTACATTGTGTAATAATATATTTTACTTTTACGTTGTAAAAATTATTTTCAAATATCTATATAAAAATTATTTTAATAAAATATACACTATTTTATAGAATATTATTATTTTATTCTATTAAATGTAATTTTACTTAAATTTCATGTTTTAGATATCCGAATTCAATTCTGACTGCAAATTATGAAATCTTTACGCGTAAGTAACATTTTTTCCAAACTTCAAAATTTTTGACGAAAAATGACTGAAACGCCCATGTGTAGTAAATTTCGTCTTTTTTCCTGTTTGGATCAAAAATTAGATGAAATATTTTAAAGCATGAAATTAATAAATAGAAACTCACAGGGGAGTTGGAAAGACTGGTACGAGAGGCTTGCGAGGTCTTGATGGGGTACTCGGGGGATGAGTGCATATCGGGACATCACGGCGGTTGTCATGGACTCGAGGGTGGTTCCGGGTCGTGACAATTCGATTGGTATCAGAGCAAAGGGAAAGATAACCCTATTCTTGGGAACTCTCGCATATGATCAGTGGTGAAGTATGACTCTTCACCCAGGAGCTTGGAAGAGGAGGGAAGGGACTACCCCGCTGTCTTCTTAGGGTGAAGTGTACCTCTCGCCGAGCGCTTTGAGAGGTACCATTTGATGCCACCGTACCCTTAGGGGTGGAAGAATCAGATTGGTATCAGAGCTTTAGGTTTTAAAGCTTTTGATTTTAAAGCTTGTGGTTTTGAAAGTTGTTTTAAAAGAATTTACAATGTTAGTGTGGCCCCGGTTGAGATAAGTTAGCTGCATGTAGTTGCATGTAGAATTTTAAGTCATTTAGACTTGTTCTGATTCTTCTTGTTGATAACTATGCCTCCTCGATGTGGGCGTCCACCTCTTCCGAGAGTCGTAGGGAGAGGAGAAGAGGTCGTCCTAGACGGAATCAGCTAAATCCCGTAGAAGGGGAGTCAGTTGCATCCTCTTTCAGAGCAGCACTTGCTGCTGAGCAGGCTGATGTTCCTCCACCACCTATTGCTACTCTTGGTGTTCCTGCCATGTCTCCAGAGGTAGCCCAGGCATTAGCAGCTTTTTTTGCTGCCATTACGGGCTAGGCTCAAGCTGGTCCAGTCCCACTTGTTGTTCCTCCTACAGCACCTCCAGTGCCACCACCACCACTTCCTATTCCGACTCCGGTACCTGACGTTTCTATTTCTGAGAGACTCAAGGAAGCTCGGCAGTTGGGTTGTATTCCTTTTGCAGGCGACTTGAACCCAACCACTGCCAAGGATTGGATTGCTCAAGTATCGGAGACACTCACCGATATGCAGCTAGATGATGGGATGAAACTAAAGGTGGCCACCCGATTATTCGAGAAGAAAGCCCGTATGTGGTGAGGTTTAGTAAAGTCACATTCCACCACACCACTAACTTCGACAGATTTCTTATGCGAATTTGATGGTCAGTATTACACACCTTTCCACCAAAATGAGAAGAAAAGAGAATTCCTAAGTTTGAAACAAGGGAATTCGATGGTAGAGGAGTATGAGGCTCATTTTAGCGAGCTGATGACATATGTACCTGAATTGGTGAGGACAAAGCAAGATCAGACCAACTATTTTGAGGAAGGGCTCCAAAACGAAATTAAAGAGAGTATGCCTGTGATTGGCAATGAGTCGTATAAGGAGATGATATAGATGGCTCTACGAGCTAAGAGGCTCTCCATCGAGAATTGACGAATCTGAGCTGAGTTTGCCAAGAGAAAGAATCTGCCTACATTTTTGGGCCAGTCATCAAAGAGAGGCAAGGATTCAACATTTATTGCGAGAAGTGCTGTCTTTGCATCAATCGCATCCACTGGGCCTCCATCTCAGCAGTCACAATTGAGATCTTCCAGATTCAGTAGGCCAGTGACGAGTGCTCTGAGGAAGACTTCGGGAGAAGCTGATAGATGCCACAATTGTGAAGGGTTTCATGTTGGACAGTGTAGAGAGCCCGCATGATGCTATCATTGTGGTCAACAAAGGCATATAAAGGCTTATTGCCCGCAATTAAGACAGATTGCAATAGTTGCTTCTTCTCCTTTAGCTCGCTCTGACTTGCAAAGGAGAGATTCTTCAAGGTCCCAACCTAGACAGGGTCCAGTGATACGGTCAGGAGTGGGGAGTAATAACCCAATACATCCACCTACCAGACCGCAGGCTCAGACTTCCACTCGAGTTTTCGCTGTGACAGAGGAAGAAACCCGAGTTTGACCTAGAGTAGTAATAGGTACTATGTTTTTATTTGATAAGGAAGCATATGTTTTAATAGATTTTGGCTCAAATAGGTCATATGTGAGCATAACATTTGTATTATCCTCGGATCGAAACTTGTCACCGTTAGAGGAAGAGATTGTAGTACACACTCCTTTAGGCGAACAGTTAGTTAGAAATACTTGCTATAGAGATTATGGAATAAGACTTGGTGAGAAAGAATTTAGAGGAGATTTAATTCCTTTGAAGATTCGAGATTTTGATTTAATCTTGGGTATGGACTGGTTATCTGCTCATCGGGCGAATGTGGATTGTTTTAGAAAAGAAGTGATACTTCGAAATTTCGAAGGAGCAGAGATTGTATTTACGGGAAAACATCGAGTATTACCATCATGTGTAATCTCAGCCCTCAAAGCTTTGAAATTGGTGAAAAAGGGGTACCTAGCTTACTTAGCTCACGTAATTGACACTTCGAAGGAGGAACCTAAGTTGGAAAATATCTTTGGTAAATGAGTTTCCAGATGTGTTTCCTGATGAGTTACCGAGACTTCCTCCTGATCGTGAGTTTGAGTTTACTATTGATTTACTCCCTGGTACTGCATCTATTTTTATTCCTCCGTATAGGATGGCTCTAGTGAAATTGAAGGAGTTGAAAGTGCAGTTGCAAGAATTGGTGGACAAGGGTTTTATTCGCCCTAGTATTTCTCCTTGGGGAGCACCAGTTTTATTTGTAAAGGAAAAAGATGGTACTCTTCGATTGTGTATAGACTATCAGCAGTTAAATAGAGTGACCATAAAAAATAAGTACCCGTTGCCAAGGATTGATGATCTCTTTGATCAACTGCAAGGTACTACAGTGTTTTCTAAGATTGATTTGAGATCTGGGTATCATTAGTTGAGAATTAAGGAGCAAGATGTACCCAAGACAGCTTTTAGGACTCGGTATAGGCATTACGAGTTCTTGGTCATGCCTTTTGGTTTGACAAATGCTCCGGCAACGTTCATGGATCTTATGAACCGAGTATTTCATCCTTACTTGGATAAATTCGTCATCGTATTCATTGACGACATCCTAGTTTATTCAAGGGATAATAATGAGCATGTTACTCATTTGCGTATAGTGTTATAGACTTTGCGTGAAAGATAATTTTATGCTAAGTTTTCAAAGTGTGAATTTTGGTTAAAGGAAGTGGTTTTTTTGGGACACGTGGTGTTTAGAGCTAGAATATATGTTGATCCCAAAAAGATTGAGGCGATTCTATAATGGGAGCAACCGAAGACAGTAACGAAAATTCAAAGTTTTCTCGGATTAGCCAATTATTATCGGAGGTTTGTTTATGGATTTTCTTTGATAGCAGCTCCGTTGACTCGTCTAACTTGTAAAGGAGTTAAGTTCGAGTGGGATGATGTGTGTGAAAGTTGATTTCAGGAGCTGAAGAACCAGTTAACCTCCGCTCTCGTGTTAACACTTCTTGTCAATGGTAAATAGTTTGTGGTATATAGTGATGCCTCAAAATCGAGGTTAGGGTGTGTATTGATGCAGGATGAAAAAGTTGTAGCTTATGCTTCTCGGCAGCTGAAGAGGCATGAAGTAAATTACCCTACCCACGATTTGGAGCTAGCAACTGTGGTGTTTGCATTGAAAATTTGGAGGCATTACTTGTATGGTGAGCATTGTCGAGTATTTATGGATCATAAGAGTTTGAAGTATTTGCCCACTCAGAAGGAGCTTAATTTGAGACAAAGACAGTGGTTGGAATTGATAAAAGATTACGACTTAGCGATCGAATATCACCCGAGAAAGGCAAACGTGGTAGCTGATGCCTTAAGTCGTAAGTCTTCATCATCTTTAGCTATACTTTAGAGTCATTATTTTTCGGTATTATTAGAGATGAAATCTCAAGGGGTCCAATTGCAGAATGGTGAGGTCGGATCCCTATTGACCAGTTTTATTGTGAGACTCACATTGTTCGATCAGATCAAAGAATCTCAAGGGTTTGATGATGAATTAAGAAAGGAAATTTCAAGGTTGCATGATGGAGAGGTTAGCGAATTCAGATTCTGGGATGATGGCATATTAATGCTTAGAAATCAGGTCTGTGTACCTAAGGAAAATCAGTCAAGATAGGCTGTAATGGAAGAAGCCCATTCATCTGCTTACGCCTTACATCTCGGAAGCACCAAGATGTATAGAACCATCAAAGAGAATTATTGGTGGCCGGGTATGAAGCGAGACATAATAGAGTTCGTAGCAAAATGTCTTGTGTGTCAACAGGTTAAAACAGAGCATCGAAGGCCAGCAGGTACTCTTCAGTCCTTACCTGTTCCTGAATAGAAATAGGAGCATGTGACTATGGATTTTGTAATGGGATTACCGGGAACGCAGAGTGGAAAGGATGCCATTTGGGTAATCATGGATCGGTTGACTAAGTCCGTTCATTTCTTAGCAATTCATAGCACATATTCTATAGAAAAATTGGCGAAACTCTATATCGATGAGATTGTAAGGCTACATGGAGTTCCAGTTTCTATAGTGTCAGATCGAGATCCTTGGTTTATTTCTTGATTTTGGCCGAAGTTCCAAGAAGCTCTCGAGACCAATTTGAGATTCAGTACTACTTTTCACCCACAGACGGATGGTTAGTCAAAGAAGACCATTTAGACCTTAGAAGACATGTTACGGGCTTATGGCATGGATTTCATTGGGAGTTGGGATAGACACTTGCCATTAGCGGAGCTTTCTTACAACAACAGCTTCCAAGCTAGTATCGGTATGGCACCGTACGAAGCTTTATATGGAAGGAAATGTTGTACTCCAATTTGCTGGGGTGAAGTAGGTGAAAAAAAACTGGTTAATGTGGAATTGATCGACTTGCTAAATGACAAAGTCAAGGTTATACGAGAGCGATTGAAGGTAGCCCAAGATAGACAGGAGAGTTATGCTGATAAGTGGTGGAAGGACTTAGAGTTTGAAGTTGGCGATAGAGTTTTTCTGAAAGTTTCTCCATGGAAAGGTGTGATCCGATTTACAAAACGAGAAAAGCTCAACCCGAGGTACATTGGGCCATTTTGTATCAGCGAAAGAATTGGTCCAATGACGTATAGATTAGAACTACCTCCAGAGTTAGATCGGATCCACAACGTCTTTCATGTCTCAATGCTGAAGAAGTATGTACCCGATCTTTCACACATTCTCGAGACACCTCCTATCGAGTTGCATGAAGATTTGAAGTTTGAAATGCAACCAGTGCGTATTCTAGATCGGAAGGATCAAATGCTCAGGAATAAGAGCATTCTGATGGTCAAAGTTTTATGGAGCAATGCTCAGAGGGAAGAGATGACATGTGAGGCTGAACACCAAATGAGGAACCAATACCCCTACATTTTCTCGGAGACAAGTAAGTTAAATTTTGAGGTCAAAATTTTATTTTAAGGGGGGTAGTGCTGTAAAGCCCGACCCTGTATTATTTTTAACATGTCATTCACATGCATTGGATAGCATGTTTGCATATTGAATTGCCTCGAAAAGTTAGCTAAATGACGATATTGTCCCTAGTGGTACTGATAAGTCGATTAAGCCTCGAACTAGTTCTAATAGAAATTTTAAGGTGAAATTGAGGATTTCACAGTCCAAGGATTACTCAAAACAGTGATATGGAGTTTGAGGTTCAGTTTGGAGTCAATCGAGAAAATTGACCGATTAGAGACAAAACGGTCATTTTGTCATTTAAGGACAAAATGGAGATTTCTGTAAAAGATTTTGATCACATTTGACCAAGATCAATTATTTGAAGTATAATATGATTTATTGGAGCATAAAATGAGATGGAGTTTGAGGTTCATTTTGGAGTCAATCGGAAAAATTGACCGATTAGGGACAAAACGATCATTTTGTCATTTAAGGACAAAATGGAGATTTCTGTAAAAGATTTTGATCACATTCGACCAAGATCAATTATTTGCAGTATAGTATGATTTATTGGAGCATGAAATGAGATTTTGCAGTGATAAATTTAATTTCTCGGTAGTTTTGGAACACAAGGGTAAAATAGTAATTTTGCTATTAAAGAACAAAACGAGAATTTTTGGAAAAGATTTTGACAACAATTGATCAAGATTAATTATTTAGATTATTTAGAACATAATTTGAGGATTTAGCAGTGAAAAGTTTTAATTCTCGGTACATTTCGGAGTATAGGGGTAAAATGGTAATTTTACCACTAGAGGATCAAATTTAATTTTTCGAGAGAATTTAGATCAAATTTGATAAATTGGAGTGTGGTATGAATTTGAGGAGTGAAAAATATTCCTTTTGGCAATTTTTCCATTTTTGGGGTAAAAATGTAATTTTATACTTTTTCGGAGGTAAAAGTATAATTTTGCCAAAATTGCACCACCAAAATTTTTGGAATGGTCCAAAAACTTCAGAAAAGCTTTGGATAAGGGAAGGAAATTTTGTGGTGGAAAAGAAAGTCAAAAGAAAAATTAATAAAGAAATAATTAATAAAAAAATTCAAAATGTATTTAAATTATATATTATTTTAATTAGCCTATAAATAGGCTTAAAAATCAGCCAAGAACCCTTGAAAGGGTTGGCCTAAGCAAGAAGAAGGAGGAAAGGAAGAAAACCCAAAACCCTAGCCTAGAATCAAGGGGAAAACAAGGAAAAACCAAGAATTCAAGCAATTAAAAGGTAAAATTTATGAATTTTCCTATTAATCTCCATTACCCATGCTTTATTTTCTTTCTTCCATGCATGAAACACAAGTGGGTATGATGAACTCTTGCTGACCGAATACCCATGGAGAGATTTGAACAATTTTTAGGTTGATTTTAGGTTAGTTTAATGTTGTTTAGTTAGGTTATAATGGAAATTATTAAAGTTTAGCAAGAAAAATAATTTTCTTCCATTGAAACCCATTTAAGTCGAATTTTTAGGGGAGGTATTGATGCTGATTTTGATTATATTTCATGGATGAATTATGGGTATAGAAAAATAATGGGAAATTTTGGTGTAAAAACCAAAATTTTTGCCTAAAATGTAGACTAGTGCACTAGGTGATTCGAATTGCAAATTGGCATCACATTTGCAGTCACTAAGTTAAATTAAGTGTAATTAAAGTATAGAAATTGAAAGAAATCAATTAGGAATTAAATTAGAGATTGTAGCCAATTTAACCGCGTGTAGGCGAATTAGGCCGGATACTGTGTTTAGACAGTTATTCGGACAGCTTACATTGCATTTCATGCATTCATATAGAAATTATAGAGCCTAAAATCAATTATGATTAATTGATTTAAGTTATTGAAATTCGTGTCTCGCGTAATGCGTAGGTGGTGAACCATCCGACAGAGGCAAGGAAATAGTGTCGGACTAGCGAGACTAGGAGTATTCTGGACTCCTAAGACTTGTGAGTGGATAATTTACCGTTTTCAATATCTGAAGTAGTTTTATCTGGTTCTGTGCTTTTAAAATAAATTGAATTTTATAAATGATTCTTTAATTGAGAAAAAAAATGGATTTTTAACACTGAGTATGTGGAGACCGGTGCGAATTTGTGTTTATGTATTAAAATTGAAATTTATGGCTTATGACCTTGGTGAGCATGCTTGGCTGGTTTATTGTGTTAAAATTTGCATGAATTGCTGTTTGCCGTGTAGGCTGGCTAGTATAAAAATTGCCTTGTTATGCTGTAAAATTTTTAGTGAAATGGTGGGTTAACTAGTCATTGCAGTGGCGGGTTCCTGTGGACTACCTTTAGGAGGGGCACGGTAAACTCAAGATTTATATCCCCTCAGTTGGAGAGGCGCGTAGGGTAACTCCTGAGGTAACCAGAGAATTCACTCCATGTCTAACCCCACGTGAGAGTGAATTGGGCCAACGCCAAGGAACGGTTGTATTTTCCAATTATGATATGACTTGTAACAGCCTTGACGGACTCGATGGGACGCTCTGATCAAGTGTTCACGAGTATGAGATTTGGCCTAAGCTTAGTTTTACGAAATAAATCATAAGCCTTGTGTTTGATTTAATGAAATTATTTGGTATGATTTCACTAAACTTGGTGTTATAAACTATATTGTGATATGGCATTTTTATATATTGTCTCCATTTACTCGACTTTAGATGTCGTGGATGGTAATTATCTAAATCACTGGGTTGTAAAACTCACCCCCTCAATTTTTCCCATTTCAAACTTACAGACATTTATAGATAGAGGATTTTGTTGAGGAGAAGGTTTAGAGTGATAACCTTCAGTGCAAAGGTTCATCTCTTAGATTGTATTTCTCTATTACGGGTCCACTTAGCATTGTAAATTTTAATCTTATACTTCAATTAACTGTGTTACATTGTGTAATAAGATATTTTGCTTTTACATTGTAAAAATTATTTTCGAATATCTATATAAAAATTATTTTATAAAAATATACACTATTTTGTAGAATATTATTATTTTATTCTATTAAATGTAATTTTACTTAAATTTCATGTTTTAGATATTCGATTTCAATTTCGACTGCAAATTATGAAATCTTTACACGTAAGTAACATTTTTTCCAAATTTCAAAATTTTCGACGAAAAATGACCGAAACGCCCCTGTGTAGTAAATTTCGTCTTTTTCCCTATTTGGATAAAAAATTGGACGAAATATTTTAAAGCATGAAATTAATAAATAAAAACTCACATGGGAGTTGGAAAGATTGGTATGAGAGCCTTGCGAGGTCTCGATAGAGTACTCGGGGGATGAATGCATATCGGGACATCGCGACGGTTGTCACGGACTCGAGGGTGGTTTCGGGTCGTGACAATTTTCAAATTGGGGATTTGGCTTAAGAGAATTCTATTTTCTCAAAATTAAAAAGGAATATTCAAACATTTAAAAATTGTCCAATTCACTTCCCTCTTAGAATTATTCACATTAAGCTTATTGCACTAACAGACATAATTTGGAGTTTTTACTTGTTTTTTATGTTGGAATTTAAAATAAATTCCATAGGCTTTAAGACTACAAGTGTCACATCTTATTTTTGGATACGACCAGTGTGAGGACCTGTTTGGGTATGGCTCACTGGATCCAATCAAGCTTCTTACTCATCATTCATACACTATCCATACATATTAAGCATACACATTACCATTTCAAATATATCAACATGCAATTTGGTGCACCATCACAACATGGTGGAATTCTACATCACAATGCCTGGAGACATTAATGGAGATCATATTAGGTGCCATCATAACGTGGTGGAAAGCTACCTCACGACGTGTGGAAAACATTAATAATCTTTTAAATCAAAAAGTAGTTTTCATAACTTATGCAAATATCTTATCATAAACATGTAATTGTCAAATCCTTTAAAAACATATAAATCATGGTGCCACTCGTGGCTACATACTCGTAAAGGAAATATCCATCAACATATAACAATAAGATAAAGACTGTCTCATCAGCGGAACATGACTTAACTCTTTAGGCATCAAGCAAGCCACTAGAACACTTTCCAAGAAAGACCAGGAGCTCGTTTCCGCAACAAGAGTGGTAAGTTACTCACTAATATGCAAAAAAAAAAAAAAAAGAAAGAAAAACTAATGTATAAGTCACAAAGATTTCATGAGTGAATATGAGAAGGGAATAAGCCAAAGGGAAGAGTTTTTGTAAAAATCATAAGTTGCATAATCATAACATTCATAAATCTCATAAGCCAAGGGGAAAAGTTCTTGTGTTATTTATTGTGTTTAAAAAATTGGTGACTTGTATTATTTATGTTGTTGATTATTTTGAGTTATTGTATTTTAAAAAATTGGATGATTTATGTTTTTATCATGTTGTTGATTATTTGGGTTATTGTGTTGTGTATTGTAAAAAATAAAATTGGTGATTTGTTTTGTTATTATGTTGTTGATTTGTGTTGTTGTAAAAAAAAATTGTGTATGTTTATTATGCAAAAAAAAAAAATAATGAAATTTCATAATAATTTATATTTGTAAATTTTCATTAACAAATATATTTACAATAATTTGCAATAAATTAAAGTATGAAATGTAATAAAAACCTACAATTTATAATGATAAATTAATACCTAATAGTGTTAAATTAATAATTTAATATTATATAATTTCATAAAAATGTTTGCAAAGATTTAATTATATAATATTCATAGAATCCTGATGGCTACAACTAATTAAAGAAGATGTCTCCACTATGAAAAACTACCTTATAAACTTGGTGTCGAACATTGTGCAAATCTTCCTCTATATAAAGCCAACACCCAACCCCAAATCTTCATCATAATAGTCGGGCCTTTTTAATAATGAGGAGGTGCAACTGATAGATGATGACACTAGATAGCTTATATGTTTTTCTGTTGTGATTGTAATAAAATAATACAATTTGTATTTTTTTAATTTTAGTATATATGCATAATTTTTATAAATATTTGTAATTTTTTATATTAATATTTATTTGTATTTGTGTTTCTCATTTGCAATGGCAATAGGGAGCCAAGCAGTTTTAATATTCGTAAAATTATGTTTTTGTAATTCCCCACAATACCAATAGAATTTATACATTACGGGCGCATTTTAGCTCAATTTCACTGATGAAATCATGGTAATATTGACAGAATAAAGGACAATATTGATGGAACCTACCAAAATTCATAACACTAAACCCCGTCATTGAATCGTCAGTAACTCCATTAGAGAATTATTGATGCAATTTGCCTATAGATCTTACCAGATACCAATCAAGCCAATTACTAATGGATTGGAATCTTTATCGATCAAATTTTTCAACAAAATATTCCATCGAAGATTTGCCAATGGATTTTTGTGTTACTAACAAAGTGACTTTTTTCAACCAAGGCATTTTTGATTGAATGTTTTTCAAAATTTTCATTGATAAGTTAAATTACTAACGAATTTTCAGCTTTCCATTGGGAAAGGTCATATGTTTTGTAGTGATTTACGAATAAGCTTCTTTATTTACAAACAAGTTGGTTTAAGTTAAATGAATTGAACCCTATCTGATATTTATTCAAATTCTAATCGAGCCAAGATAGAATACTCTTTCAAAAAGTCAAGCAGAGCTTTGAGTCAATCTTAAGCAACCTTACCCCTACATGTAAAGAACCAAGCTTGAACATAGCTAAGCTTCGCTCAGCTCAACTCATTAAAGCTTATTAATGTCACGACCCAATTTTCAGGCCATGACCGGCGCATGGACACAATAAGCATAGCTCATCAAGCCCAAGTAAGCCTATTTTCATTTACTTTACTCCATATATGATCGTGTGAGGCGTCCACACGTAATGCACCCAGTGCACACAAAGCCAACTCATAATGGCATTATCAATAAAATATACAAATACATACTGTTCAAGCATGTAACTTGATAATGTACATTACATGTACATATTCACAATACAAAAGACCCACGACTTCCAGTGGAGAAATTTACAGTACAAGAAATGGGTTGCTACTGAATGCCCACCTTCTAACCAGGAGATGCACTACGGGGACTCCTCAATCTAGGGTCCAACAGTCTCCTGATCTGAAAACATGAATGTTTTAAAAAAACATGAGTACAAAACTTAGTGAGTAAATATTAGAGGGGAACAAGCAATATCAACCAAGAAATTTGATAACCATGATGCACTGGTTGAAAACGAGACAATTTTGTCCTAGCTAATGTTTGAAACCCCTTTCACTTGACCCGGAAGTATTAAACACTCAATGATAAGCAACTAGGTAATTACACCAATTATTCTAGCAAGATAACAAGTCGACGGTTTATCACAAACCATCACAGAACAAGGGTTTCACAACCCATACAATTCATGTTTGCAATCATACATATTATACAACGCATATATATAAAATCATATGCAATAACCCCACCATTCCATTTTCCTCCATTCTGCTGTACTCTCAACTCACACATCATTATCGACATTGTACTTCCCACTCCGCACATGCACGGTAGTGATTATCACAACCTTTGTCATTCAATCAGCATTCCACTTCCCACTCCGCATATGCACGGTAGTAATTATAACAACCTTTGTCATTCAACTGGCATTGCACTTCCCACTCCGCACATGCATGGTTACATCAAATTTGCCAAAATTTATTAATAATGTATATCAGCATAATAAAAAGGGTGCACAGATTCAGTATACTCAATTTCACATGAATTTCTCAACAATACATGTAGGCATCATACAATTATACACAGGTGCATCGTAATCATATTTAACATCATAGAAATATTTTACACTAAAGGTTTGTTCCCAGGTACCCTTTCTTTTTAAAGAAAATTGAATAAAATCATTCAAGCATTTTATTCAAGTACGTTCATATTCCCAAAACCAATTTGAAATGCAAATTCACTCACCTCGTTAGGAGTGTAAAATGCTCTTGTTTCCGGGTTCCACTATACTAAATCTTTTTTTTTCTCGCGTTTGGGGGACCTACCACCTATACCAAATTTTTGACACATTTTTTAATTATTTGTGTCAAACTACTATAAATTATTTCAGGCTCTACATGCATGGAAATGGGATAAAAATTATTCGAACAGTCATTTAATCGCAGTGTCTGACCAATTTGCCTACGCTTGGCTTAATTTGCTAAAACTCCCAATTTAACTCTGATTTGACCCATTTCAATTTCTAACAATCCAATTATACCCACATTACTCAATGACAGCAAACATGGTCAATTTATCAATTTTAAACGATAAATTACGCTTTTACCCCTATTAGGTAAAAATTCTAATTTTTGCATAAAAAATTCCTATTTAATTCATACCTTCATAATCCATCAAATATTACCAAAATGCCCTAAAGTCTTATCAATTTTCTCAATTTCTAGCAGCCAATTTCTCTCCAAAAATTCAGCTATAATGGGGCATTGTCACTAAAATTTTTCCTATATAATTTCCCACCAAAATTGATCAATTTCAAAACCATCTCATTTGAAATGAAATCATTTCATTTAACACACATATCCTAAAGCATTCGGTCATGGAAAATTGATGGGGAAAATGGATTCTTTTCTTGTTGTTTTGTTTCCAAACATGCTTAACTAACTCTAAACACAAATATAGTTCAAAATCAATTCAATCTAACCTCTTTCTCTCTCTAAACCCATTTGACCAGTCCTTGATTCACTATAAAAACATGCATTTCAAGCATGGAAAAATAAGGGAAATTGATTAGAAATGAAAGATCTCAAGCAAAAATGGAAAATCATACCTTTTTCACTTGATTTCCTTGAATTTTTCACACTTTTTCTTTGAATTTTCTCACTCTAGGGTTTGTTTTTGGTTTCTCTCTCTATTTTCTGGTTTGGCTAAATATTTTGGGGAAGATGGGCTGATTTTTTAGCTTTTTATAAAGAAATAATAAAATATTCAAAGTATGCCACATGGCATTTTTCCATTGGTTCAAATTTTAAATATTTGACTTTTTTATCCATTAATTCTCCATCACACTTTTGTCATATTTATCCTATTCCACGCTGAATAAAATCCCTTGGTCTTGACAAGTGTTGGGGTGAAAAATTTACCGATTTGCCCTCGAGGTGAAAAAATTATGATTTTACCCATATACTCCAAAAAGTATCAAAATTTCAATTTTTTTCCACTTGTCAACCTCAAATTTCACTCCCATTGATCAATCTTAATCAAATGGGGCCAAAATCTTTTCTAAAAGTTTCCGTTTTGTTCTCTAGTGGTAAAATTATCATTTTGCCCTTGTGCTCCAAAAAAATCAAGAAATTAAATTTATCACTGCTAAACTTAATATTATGCTCCGAATAATCATATTATACTTCAAATGATTAATCTTGGTTAAATGTGATCAAATTCTTTTATAAAAATCTCCATTTTGTCCTTAAATGACAAAATGATCGTTTTGTCCCTAATCGGTCAATTTTCTCGATTGACTCCAAACTAGACCTCGAACTCCAACTCAGTATTTTAAATCATTCTGTGAGTTTTAGAATTCTCAAATTCCTCTTAGAATTTGTATTGGAACTAGTTCGAGGCTCGATGTAACTTGGTTGTACCACTCGGTACAATACCGTATTTTAACGAGCTTGACAAGGTCTCACAATTAACCAAACCTACATAGTCAAAACCTTAAGACTTTATAAATAAATGGGAATTAATTAATTAATATTATTTATTTAATTTTAACTATAAATATTAATTTTTTAAAGAAAAAAGGAAAAATAAAATTAAAACATTAAGTAAAAGACATACATCAAGTATCAAGGACTACATCAAAGACGATGTGACTTACTCACGTAAAGTATGATGAGTTGTTGTGAATATTAGATGGAAGTAAAATTTATAAATAATGAAGTTGTTAAGAGAGAAAAGTATGTGGTAAAACATTGTAATTAGTACATGCATTATAGAACTGTACAATTGTTGGTTAAAATTTATTACTTAAAATTCAATATCAAATGGATTTGTAAAAAGATAGAATTATTGTATCGAAGTTTAAGTATAATGTTATAAAGATTCCCTTATTCATAAAATTATGTATACCATATCAAATGAACATTTAATTTGGGTTAAAACTATAGACTAAATATGAAGAAAAAACCATGTTTCCATAACATTAAGAAGAAAGTTATTTAAAATACATAATTATTTATTGAGGTAGTATTATTTATTGTAAAATTTTAATTTAATTTCATACTCTTCTTTTCCTTTTTAATAGATGTTTACATGTGGAAGGCAACAAATGAAAATATTCTTAAAAATTATATTTCATGTATATAGCATTATCAATGTAGTTTTTCTAGCAATATGAAGATATAAGGAAGACACCTTTTGATGAATTTTGTAGAATTATTACACGAAAAATACAAATAATTTACTTCTTAAATAACAAATATTTACATTTATCTAATTACTAGTTAATTATTTAAATGAAAAGTTCTATATATAATCCAATGTAATTTTATTCCAAGAAGACAAGAAATAAATAATATAATTATGGTATAACAAGCTATTCACACAAAGCATGTTAGGAAAAGAAAAGAAAGAGCTTTAGCCATTAAAATACTTAGAGAAGGTTTATGATCATTTGAAGTGGAACTTTTTACAAGATTTTTTGGAAGAAATTGACCTGCCTATCATATAGGTAAGCTTAATCATGTTTATTGTGAAATCTCTTACATTTTCTATTATCTAGAATGGTAAGCATACAACTATATTCTCCCTTACAAGAGAATAAGACAAGGTGATTCATTGTAACCTTATCTTTTTGTGCTTTGCCTATAAAAGCTTTCCCATTTAATTGACAATGAGGTGAGATTGGGTAACTAGAAACCACTTCCTTTGACAAATAGGGGCCTTAACCTTTCTCGTGTATGTTTTGCTAATGATTTAATGTTATTTGGAGTAGCTTCAACAAGGCAAGTGCATGTTATGATATGGGTTCTTGGTAGTTTCTGTTTGGCATTGAAACAGAAGGTTAGTTTAGCAAATCCGAGGATGTTAGTGTTGTCAAATGTCTTTTCTGTAAGAGCAAAATTATTAAGTAGCATTCTTAAAATACCCTTAACAAAAGATTTAAGGAAATATCTTGGGACCTCAATGATTGATGGGAAGATTACTCGAGCCACATATTTGGAGCTAATTAACAAGGTGAAGCAGAAATTGGAAATGTGGAACAATAAACACCTATTTATGATAGGTTAGATCTCATTAATGCAATCAGTCACAAGTATTATGGCTTTATATCTGATGCAGACATCTTTCCTTCTTGAGCATGTTGTTTAAGAAATTAATCGTTTAAATAGAAGCTTTATATGGGGTCATGCGAGAGGGGCTAGGAAAAACCATGCTTTAAGTTAGGATAAAATTTGTTTACCTAAGGACCAAAGAAGGTTGCAGATTTGAGAATCAAGGAAAACCAACCTAACACTACTTATAAAGCTTGGTTGGAGCATATGATAGGATAAAGATTGCTTATGGATAGATTTTTTGAAGAAAAAATATCGCAAGCACTATGACTTCATGTAAGTGAGTGTAAAATCTTCTGAGTCACATGATTGAAAGAGTATTTTGAAAGGTATGATTTTTTTGATTAAAGGTTTAGGGATAAATATCAATAATGGCCATCGTACTAAGTTTTGGACAGATACATGGCTTAGTTGTGGTCCATTGGTTGAACACGCTGCCAAGGACATGTCAAAGGTTGAAGCTGACATACTTGTTGCAAGCTATTATGATGAATTTAGTAATTAGGATCCTAAACAACTTGTGCAAGTATTACCGCAACATATTGTTTTAATGGTAGTGGCAATAACAATCGATCCATCTAGTGAAGAAGAAGATATGGGTTTCTAGTTGTTGACAAGTAATGGGGAATTTTTGGTGAAGACAACATATGATATTCAAATTGTAAGCACATTTCCTAAGGCCAATCATTGGAAACAAATTTGAAAGATTACAAATCTTAGAAAGACTTAAGTCTTCATTTGGAGAATCATGCATGAATCATCGCCTACATTAGCTTGGCTATCAAATAGGTACCTAGGAACTATAGTTTCTTACTTACTTTATAGCAACACAGTTGAAATTGTCTTGCATGCATTAAAGGATTGTGGGCTTTCAAGAAATTCATGGCTACAATTTAGACTTGATCAAATTAATGGTGATTTTTTAGTATGTGCCTGAAGCATTGGGTGCTAGATAATATGTCAAGCAATTAGATTTTAGATAATATTCCCTAAAGTATCATTTTTATACATGCTTTATGGCTTTTATGGTATTAAAGAAATATGAGTATCTTTAATGAGTTTTTAGTTTGGCCTTATAATGCTTGGAAATAGATTTGGACTAATGTAAAGAAGGCATGGGATACTTTGAGTTGAGAGCATAAAAGAATGAGGAAGGAAATTATGATAGCTTGGAAGAAACCCAAGCAATACTATGTTAAACTTAATGTTGATGGCAGTGCAAAACGGCAAATAGGAAAGGCAATAGCGAGTGGTTGACAACTTTATTATATAAAATTATTTTGATACATTTTGGGGCCTTAAATAGCTAGATCTTTGAGTTTTTAGGGTTAGATTTTAACCTTTTAGGTTTTTTTCTAGTTTAAGTTAGATTACATGTTAAATAGTTAAATTAAGTTATTTTAGTTTAAGTTTACTTTATTTTGCTTTAAATTACTTTAAGAAAAGTTAGTGTTAATTTCTCTCATGGTTTTGTGCAAGATATGTAATGAGCAAGGTGCAATTGAGTCATAATAGCATAAGTATGGTGAAGGCTTCACTCGTATATACTATAGTAATTTAAAGATAACTTGAGTTACAGAAGTCTAATTGATGTGAGTTTTGATCCATTGGAAAGTAAGAGAATGGGCTATAACTTTCATGTTTACTACATTACCCAATTCGGACTAGATCAAGGTGAAAATCATGTCCGAACATGATGGACAGATGCAATTCTACATAAGGCAGCATGGGGATCGAGGCTGTGACTTTAAGTTGCTCATGGGCGTGGTACTAAAAGAGGTATTGCTGTAGTGCTAGGAGGTTCGTGGCAGTGGCACTGAGCTAGTGAGGAGTATCATATAAATGTCCAAAAGCAGACTACTAAGGCAATGGAGAAGTGGCACCATGGAGCCACCAAGGAGTGTCAAGGCACCCCGACGCTAAGAAGTCATGGCCACGGTGCCACCCCAATTTCAAAAAATAAAATTTTGACAAAAATTTGGAAAGTAGGGCACTTTTCACATATTTAAGGGACTTTTTGAAAGCATTCTAAAAAAAGGATGACAGTTGTTTTTTTTAAAGAATTAGAGCTAAGAATTAAGCAAGAAATCAAGAGAATTTGAGAGAGTATTGAGATTAATTAGACTTTAACACTTGTTTATTTCTCTTTTTTGTGTTATATTTATTTTCTTGTTTTTAATTCATGGTTGAATTTCTTTAGATATTGTTTTATTTAGATATCATGAACTAATTTGCCTTTCTGGGATTGTGGTGGATTTCAGTATGTAGTCTGAATACTTATTTTTCTGTTATTTATCATGAATGGGTATTGTTTTACTTATTCAATTATGTTTTTGATGCCTTTAATTGCCTAATCAACAATTAATTGATTTATGAATCTAATTAAAACTTGACAAAGAAATTTTAAGTTGGACTAAGATTTGAATAGTGTATGTTCATGTCACTTAGGTGATTTGGTTCACAATTCGAGTAGACATATACCAATTGCCATACTTAGACAAATTAGGATACTTGCTTAATGAACTTTGTCAAACCCTGATCTATAAAATAATTATGATGTCAAATAGATGCTCAGTAAAATGTTTGCATATTTGGGAAGTTCGAGAAAATCGTTAAAAGACGATATTGTCCCTGATGGTACCATTAAGTCGATTAAGTCTCGAATGAGTTCAAATAAGGATTTTATGAGTGAAATCAAGAATTTTACAGTCCAGGGATTACTTAAAACAATGATTCTGAGTTCGAAGTCAGATTGGGAGTCAATCGGGAAAATTGACCGAATAGGGACAAAACGGTCATTATGATATTTAAAGACAAAATGGAGATTTCTATAAAAGATTTTGATCACATTGGACCAAGAATAATTATATGGAATATAATATGATTATTGGAACATAATATGAAGTTCAACAGTGGACAATTTTAATTCTCGGTATTTTTGGGACACAAGGGTAAAATGGTAATATTACCACTAAAGGTTAAAATGAAAATTTTTAGAAAAGATTTTTGTCCCATTTGATGTAGATTGATTATTTAGACTAGTTAAAACATAATTTGAGATTGACAAGTGAAAAAAGATGTAATTCCAATACATTTTTGGAGTATAGGGGCAAAATTGTAATTTTACCACCTGAGGACAAAAATTGAATTTTCGAGAGAATTTGGATCAAATTTGACAAATTGGAGAATGGTATGAGTATGAGGAGTGAAAAATATGCATTTTGGTAAATTTTCAATTTTTGGAGCAAAAATGTAATTTTTCACTTTTTGGGGGTAAAAGTGTAATTTTGCAAAATTGCTCTACCAAGATTTTTTTGGATGATTCTAGAAACTACTTATGATGAATGGATAAGTGAAGGAAGATAAAGGTGGATAAAAAGTCAAAGAAAAAAATAGAATAATAAAATAAATAAATAAAAATATTAAAAAAGTGATAATAAAATAATATTATTTTATTTAAGTTATAAAAGGCCAAATTTTCAGCCTTCTTCCCCTAACATTCAGCCAAACCAGTAAGGAAGAGAGAAACCAAAAATAAAACCCTAGGTGGAAGAAAATCAAAGAAAAAGTGTGATTTTTCAAGGATTCAAGTGTTTAAAGGTATGATTTTTCAAGTTTATCTTATGATCTATCATTTCCATGCATTTTTCCTTAGTTTCCATGGTCAGATTTCATGTTTTTATGGTGGATTCAAACCTGGTCATATGGGTTTAGAGAGAGAAAGTTGATGGAATTATTTGATTTTTAACTATGTTAGTGTTCTTAGTTAGTTATTCATGTGCAGGAAGAAAATTAAGTGAGAAAATCACCTATTCCATGGGAATTCATTTAGGCCAAATTTCATAGTGGATATGTGGAAAATGAAATGATTTCATTTCAAGTGAAATTGTTGAGAATTGATGAACTATGAAGTTAAAAAATTAAATAAGAATTTTTAATGCAAAAATCAGAATTTTACCTACTATGGGTAAAAGCGTAATTTATGACCTAGACTGATAATTTGTACCATATTTATGGACATTAAGTCAATTTGGGTATAATTGAGGTATAGAAATTGAAAGAAATTGATTCGGAGTTAAATTGGAGATTTTAGCAATTTAGATCCCGTGTAGGCGAGTCGGTTGGACACCATGATTAAACGATTGTCCGAACCATTTTTACCCCATTCCCATGCATTATGTAGAGCCTGAAATAATTTATAATAAATTGACACAATTTATTGAATTTTACGACACAGATTATGGATAGGTGGTGAGCAAATTGATTCAGGTAAGAGACTGCACCCGAGGACGGATGATAGGAGTATTTATACTCCTAGAACTGTGAGTGGGCATTTTATCGTCTTAATTATCTGGAGTAGATTTTATTAAATTTAATGATTTTATTAAAAAATATTGTATTGTGTGAATTATTGATTTTACGAGAAAAATGTGAAATTTATAAAATAAATTGGATTTACTAAATAAAATTAAATTTTAATAAATTGATTTGAAAAATGGAACAATTGGTTTTGAAATTAGAGTAATTGGAGACGGTTTGATTGTGTTATAAATTGTGTTTTAAATTATATGGATTATAGCATTATATGAGCATGAATGGCTAGACTAGTTTATGTAAAAATTATATATACTGTGTTTTCAGCCTTAAGAGGCTAGACTGTGATAAATTGCCATATCATGCTAGTTAAGATTTTATAAATGAGGTGGTAGATAAAATAATCGCTGCAGTGACACCAGTTCTGTGGGCTAGCCTAAGAGAGGGGGCACAAAATTAGACTTATCTTACCTCTATTAGAGAGCCAGGTGGGGGAGGGGGGGGGGGGGGAGGGTTTCTCTAGAGGTGAAGTTTGAGTGCAATTCACGTGGACCACCGCGTGAGAGTGAGACTCAGCCAACGCCAAGGTATGGCTAGATACTATTTTCAGATATAAAAATATATTCATGTGTATATGACACTGAATAGCCTTGATGGTCTCAGTTAGATGCTTCGGCCAGGGCATCCCCGAGAATGATTTTGGCATAAGCCAATTTAAGTTTTTAAGAAATACATAAGCCATATTAAATATTAATTTAATCAAGTAAAATAATTCTATTTTGCTTGATAGAATATTTTATTTGTCTATACTCAATTGAAATAAGTTGAGATAAGACAAATGGTAGTATAAAGAAAGCAAATTTGAAATTTTGTCTCATTTTACTCGACTTTAGATAATTTAGCTGGTATTTGTTTACTCACTGAGATTTTATAATCTCACCACCCTCTCTTCCACCCATTTCAGGCTCGAGAAAAGCACTAGATAGCTGTGGTATTAAGAACTAGGCGAAGTTGGAATCCAGTGCATTTAAGGTACATAGTTGTACATAGTGGACACACGTGTCATTGTAAAAGTAATTTTATACTTTGATTACTTGCATTTTAGTATGTATAAATATATTCAATTTTTACGTTATAAAAATTATGTACCGACGTTTTTATAAATATTGTTTTATAAAAATATATATAATGTTATTTTATTGAATATTTTTTATTATATTCATATATTCAAAATTTTGCTTCAAACTAATGTTTTAAATGTTTAAATTTATTTTCAAATTATGAAAATTGTGTCTTCTACACATTTATTATGTTTTTTGCTGGGTTTTGAGATTTTCAAGAAATATGACAAAAATGCCCTTATGAGTCGAAAAATAATATTTTATTAGTTTAATTTGAAAATGACTTATAATTCTTTTGAAATGTGGTATTTAATAATCGTCACTCACCGGGGAAGTGCGAGAGCTTATACGAAAGCTTTGTGAGGTTTCGATCGGCATTCGGGGTAGGAATGCCTGTCGAGACATCGCGACTGTTGTCATGGGCCCGATGGGGAGTTCCAAGGCGTGACAAACTTATTTTAATTGATTTCTATAGACATTTAGTGAACTAATTAAGTTAGGTATCTCTGCAAGCCTTTCGAGAGAGACATGTCCATTGCTTTTGATTCTAAGTTGGTAAAACCACCCAAGAAAAATAAATAACAAGAAAAGCTAGTATCATTTGAAATATTAAATGAACCCATAATCCTAGATTTTTAATCTACCGTTTTTCTTAACATATTTAATTTCTTTTGGCTAATTTAGTGTTTATTTTATTTTCTTTTTTATTAGTTTGTCGATTTTCGAATTACTTAAATAAAATAAAATTATTATACAATTTTAGTACTTAGTGAAATTTTAGAAACAAATCCCTGTGGGAACAATAATATGGACTTTCTATTTATATGACTTATTCGATATGTATACTTGTGTCTACAAAATTGATAATGAGTTTTTGGCACCGGTATTGGGGATTTTGTTTTCTTTATTATTTGCTAATATTAAAAATTCATAGATTAGTCTTAATTTAAGTTTTATTTCTTTGTTTTACAAGTATGTTCAGTCATATATGGGAAGAGCAAACAACTTGGAGATTATCTTGTGTGATCCAAAAATTGAAAGAACATTCTATAGACTTTGACAAGAAAATCAACAAAGTATTGCTCCAATAAACAGAATCATTGATCAACAAGATGAACAGTAAATCCAAGACACGTAGCAACTGCAAATCATTGCTTAAGGGATTATGCTGCTCTTTTGGTATAAGGAATTCCATTGAGCATTCGTAGGCCAGTTATTCAAGTAAACAATTTTAAGATCAAGCCAATTATCATCACCATGATTCAAACCTTGGTCCAGTTTGGGCACCTTCGAAATGATGATCCAAATGGCTATATATCAAACTTTTTAGAGATTTGTGATGCTTTTAAATATAATGGTGTCATAGATGATGCAATTCGTTTGAGGTTTTTTCCTTTCTTATTGGGGGATAAAGCTAAAGCCTAGCTAAGATAGTGAAAATGTGGAATTGTATTACATCCTTTATGCAGCAAGATTTTGAATCATTGTACAAAGCTTGGGAAAGATACAAAGAATTACTTTTGCGTTGTCCTTATTATGGTCTTCCAAAGTGGCTTCAAGTGCAAAGTTTTTGCAATAGTTTAAATGGGCATGTTTGAACTACCATTGATGCCTTTGCAGGAGGAGCTTTAATGGTTAAATTAATTGACGGGGCATACGATTTGTTGGAGGAGATGGCTGCAAACAACTACTAGTGGCTAATACAGTGAGCAATGCATAGTAGAGTAGTTGGAATTCATGATGTAGATGCTTTGTCAGCATTATTTATGCAGGTAGCAACTTTAATAAGACTTTTAAATTATTTGGTACTAACTCCATCCAAAGTCCTTTTGTAGCTTATGAATGCAAGCCATCAGTGTCTAAGTTAACAGAAATAATGCAATTTATGGGGAATAGATAACAAAATAACCTTTACTCCAACACATGCAACCTAAGATGGAGGAACCATCCAAATTTCTCTTGGGCTAATAATCGAAGGTCTTTCTCAACTTTAAGGCCAAATGCTCCTCCGGGATTCCAACAACAAGCCAAAGCACCTATCTAAAAAAAGAAGCCATTTGTGGAAAATTTGCTAAAACAGTACATGACACAAAATGATAGCATCATACAAAGTCAAATAACTCTCATTTAAAGTCAAGCAGCATCACTTCGAAACCTTGAGACTTAAGTTGGTCAACTTGCCAATTTATTAAACAACAAACCTCAAGAAATACTGTGTAGCGATACAGAGGTGAATTTTAGGAGAAAAGGTAAGGACCAAGTTATGGCAATCACCTTGAGGAGTGAAAAACAGGTTAAAAGTAGTGGTAGGCAAGCTAAATGTCACGACCCGATACTCTCCTCGGGCTCATGACAACCGCCGCGACGCCCCGGTGGACATTCATTGCCCCGAATGCCAACCGGAACCCAACAAGGCTTTAGTACTATTTTTCTTATCTCCCTTGTGAGCAATCGTCGCTAAACATCATGTTTCAAAGAATTTTACCCTTTCTCCACCTCAAAACTGTAGAAATATAATTTTCACCTCACAGGAGTATTTTCGTCATTTTTCACGAAAATTTAAAAATTTGCTAAAATGCAATGTATGGATGAAAACTATGCTTTTCGTAACTGGAAATAAGTTTAGAAATCTCAAACATTCATTTAAAAGCGATTTTATGACTAAAAACACTATTCAAAAATATTAAATAAAATATTATGATTTCTTATAAAACAATATTGATCGATATATCTAAAAATAATTTTTTGCACGTGAAAGCAAAATAAATTCATACATATTGTAATGCAAATAACCATAGTATGTATTTTAATTTACAATGACACGTGGGCCTCACAATGAACAGATAGGTACTAGGAGATAAACCTTTAATTTCTAAGGTTGTCACTCCAAGCGTACTTCTGGACAAAATTCGCTATCTACAGATGCCTTTGAGCCTGAAATGGGTGGAAAGGAGAATGGTGAGATTGTGAAATCCCAGTGAGTAAACAGATACCATCAAAAATATCTAAAGTCGAGTAAATGGAGATAAATTCAAACTCATTTTTTGCATTATAGTTCACCTTATCTCAACTCATTTAAATCGAGTAAAATAAAATCATTTTACTCGAATAATTAACATGGCATATGAATCTCTTAAAAACTTGACTTGTGCCACACCCGTACTTGGTGACACTTGGACCAAGGGTGTCCAACCGAGTCCGCCAAGGCTGTAAAAATTCATGTACACATCAAACATATTTTTAATTTTAAAATACAGCCGTCCCTTGGCATTGGCTAAGTCTCATTCTCATGCGGTGGTCCACGTGAGGTGCACTCAAATCTTTACCTCCAGAAACACCCCACACACGGCTCTCTGATCTAGGTATGGTAAATCTGATTCTATACCCCCTATCATAAGCTAGTCCACAAAACCTCCACTGTAGGGATTATAGATTATTTTATCTACCACCTGATTTATAAAATCTTTATCTACATGACATGGCAATTTATCGCAATCTAGCCTCTCAAGGCTGAATACACAATACTTGTAATTCTAACACAAAAATCAGTTTAGCCATTCATGCTCATATATTGCCATAAACCATTAAGTTTAAACACAATTTATAATACAACAATAAACAATCTCCAATTACTCTATTTTCCAAAATCATCATTTAATTTTTGACAAATTCATAAAATCATTTTATAAAATCACATTTATTCATAAAGCGTAACAATTTACCATTTAAACCCATTTTACCATAAAATTTAAAAATTTAAATAAAACTACTCTAGATAATTAAGATAATAGTAAGTTTACTCACAATATCAAGAGTAGAAATACTCTTAGTCCTGGTTTTTGGTGTAATCTCTTTATATATCATACATGACACAAAATTCAATAATTTGTGTCAATTTGTCATAAACTATTTCAGGCTCTCTAAATCTAAATGAATGCATGCGATGGGGTGCAAAATGTTTGATTAATCGCTTAAATGTGATATTCAACCTAAGTTACACTATACTCGGTCTAATCGGCTAAAATCTCCAATTTAACTCCAAATCAATTCTTTTCACTTTCTGCACTCCAATTATACCTAAATTACCTCAGTGACTGTGAATGAGATTCAATTTATCAGTCCCGAGTCAATAATCACACATGTCTATACGTTGAGCAAAAATTCAGATTTTCACACCAAAATTTCCCATTTAATTTCTAACTTCACCAAACATCAAATATCATCAAAATATCATGAAATATCATAAATTTCATCCACAATATCCTCCCTAGAAAATTCGGCCAATGAAGAACACATAAGGAATGGGTGATTTTCAAGCTTGATTCTTACACTAAACACCATAAATTATTGAAAACATCCATATAACTTAAAATCCAACCAAACCATTACCAAACTTTCTCTCTCTAGAATTCAGCCTTCATGGGTTTAATCATGCCAACTCAATTTTCAGCCATGGAAATAAGAGAATAAAACATGGGTATGCTATATCTCAAGCAAAAAATGAAAAATCATACATTATCTTGCTTGATTCCTTGAAATTTCCATAATTTTTCTTGAAATTCTCTTAACTAGGGTTTGTTCTAGTTTTTCCTTTCTTTCCTTTGTATTGACCGAATATGGAGAAGAAGAATGGGATAAATATGGGCTGATTTTTATAGAAAATAATAAAAAATTCTTGCTTGACACATGTCACATGCTTATTAGTCCATTTTTCTTTTTATACTTTAACAATTATGCTTCCATTCTCCACCACATGATTAGTCAAAGGTCAAAATGAGGATAAGGGAAGACCATGTGCTGGACAAGTGTCCTAGTGGTGGAAAATTACCGTTTTGCCCCCTGTGTGGAAAAATTACCATTTTACCCCTATGCTCTAAAAATACCGGGGATTAAAATTTTTCACTGCTAAACCTCATATTATACTCCAAATGATCCATCTTGGTTAAAAATTTCATCAAATATCCAAATTAAATTTTTAGGTGGCAAAATGACCATTTTGCCCATGGATTTCGAAAATCCCATATTGACTCCAAATCAGATCTCGAACTCTGAATCACTGTTTTGAGTCATCCATGGACTGTGAAATTTTCAATTTCACCTTAAAATCCCTAATTTTTTCTAGTTCGAGGTATAAATCGACTTAGTTATATTTCTAAACACAATATCAACTTTTATCTATTTTCCTGAGATATTCTAGTATACAGGCATGATGTCAAATATATAAATGACATGACAGATATTTTAGGTCTGGGCTTGACACTAAACTTCAAGATAAGCCTAATGAAAATGAAACAGTGATTGAGACAGTTGACAAGCAAATTCAAGAAAAGAAAGAAAAACAACTATACCACCACCACCCTTTTCGCAACACCTTTAGAAACAAAAGATTGATAAGCACTCCCAAAAGTTCCCTGAGATATTAAAAAAGCTGCACATTAGCATTTTTTTTTGTAGAAGCTCTAGAGCAAATGCTATCATATGCGAAGTTTCTAAAGGACATATTGATGAAGAAGAGGAAATTAGAAGATTTTGAGACAGTTACACTTACTAAGGATTTTAGCACGATAATCTAGAATATGCTTCCCCCTAAGCTTAAGGACCTTGGGAGTTTCTCTATCCCTTGTTCAATTGGTAATGTTAAATTTTAAAAGTTTTGTGTGATTTGGGTGCTAGTGTGTGAGACCTCGACCTCTATAGACCTGTAAATAGAAGTAAACCCGATAACATGGGTTAGGGGTATTTTTATCAATTCCTTTAAATAAGCTTCCAAAAATAGGTTTTTAATGTTATTTAAGTTCAAGTGGTCTTTGGAAATTTATAAACGACATATGATGACGTAGAGCGTGAAGAAAACTAGGATGGCAGTAATTTTCACCATAGGGGCAAAATGGTCATTTTGCACCCCGAGTCAAAATTTATGAGTTTTATGAACTCGAGTGCTTTAAACTATCCTAGATGTTGTTTTTATGTTAAAAGACTGAAAAGATTTCACCTAGAAAAGGAGAAAGGCAAGTTGCCTTGAAAAAAGGCATTTTAGTAATTTGGTAAGCAAAATGGATAAACTTGAAATATAAAAATCTCTTTTCCAGCAACTTCCTCATCTTTTATAGCAGCTTCTTCTTCTTCATTCCCCCATCTCTCTCACATTTTTCTCTCCTCCATGGAAGCATCTCTCAAGCTTCCTTCACTCTCTCAAAACTACCTCGATTTTCGTGCTACACGTATCTTGTTGTAGGGTTTTTCATATTCTTTACTCCTTTACCCTAAATAAACCTTTAAAGGTCAGTTTCAACACTTTTCTCATTAGTTGGGGCGTTTTAGAGAGAGAAAGAGGTTTTACACGTTGATTTGGAAATTTTTGGAAGGAGAAATTTAGTCACAAAGAAACCCTAAGGTGAGTAATGAACTAGGCTTGATTTTAAATTTCTATTAATGGTTAGTAATTGGGGTTTTGAGTTGATTTGTGATTGAAAATCGTTTATTTATTTTAGTATGATTAGCCTAGTGCAAATAATAGCCATTTGCTAGTAATTGGAAGCTAGTTGGCATTGGCTAGTAAAGCTAGATCTAGAAAATAACTTTCGGAGTAATATTAATGTAATTGGATTGGTTGTGATGTTTTGTGCATGATAGGTCCTAACAAGACTCCATAGCTTCCTTTGGATCACTAAGGGAAATTAGAGCCGTAGAGGTTCAACAAATTTGGTGAGTGTGCTTGCATTTCAAACTGTTTTTGGGTATTTTAATTGAGCTGAGATGAAATGCTTGAATGATTTGTATCCAACTTCTTATTTAAAAAAAAAAAGAGTCCCGGGATCAAGCCTTTGACAATTATTTAAATGTTATGAGTGTGTACATTGTGTAAAGAAAATGAATACATGCTCATTTATTGTGTTGATAATGATATGAATGAATGGGTAATGTGTATAAATGACTAGGGGTTGTGCGAGTAGGGAGTGCACACATGGTCATATTGCTATGTACGAGTAAGGGCTATGACAGACTTGGTGTCAGAGCCCTAGGTTGTTTAGGTCCTAGGATGTTCTTGTTTGGTCCAGCGGAGAGTCGAGTCTTTATGTGGGATCTTTGATTATGGACTGTGAACCACGACACATCTCATAATCAAGGAACCGCATAAATTCCCTATCTTAGAAACTACTTTATTTCCTTAACTGTGATTTTGAAATGTATTTAATAGCAGGTGTTTGCTCTTGTCTGGGTAAGAATGCCACGTAAGACATGGGTCATCTCAAGACGGATGGGGGAGCAAGATGCCCCCACTGAGATGACTAATAGGCCACGGGTATCCACCATTAAGGGGCGAGGTAGATGTGGTAGAGCCATTAGGCTGGTGTCACGACCCGAAACTCCCATCGGGCCCGTGATAACTATCGCGACATCTCGATAGGCATTCATACCCCGAATACCGACCGAAACCCCGCAAGGTTCTCGTATCAGTTTTCTTACCTCCCCTGTGAGCGTCAATTTTCGAACATCGTGTTTTAAATAGTTATTAGCCACTTTCGAACCAAAGTTACCTGAAAAGGATTCTCGACTCACATGGGCGTTTCGGTCATTTTCATTAGAGAAATTTTGATTTCCAAATAATTACGTGGCCAATACATGGAAAACACATATTTCGAAATCAAAAACGTGTTTCAATATCTAAAACATTCATTTTAAAAGAAATGGTAATTATCGTAATATAATAAAAATATTCAATAAAATATTATAATTTCTTATAAAACAATATTTATAGTGTTCGATAAATAATTTTTATAGCGTAAACACAAAATAAAATCATACATACTGAAATACAAATAAACAAAGTACGCAGTTACATTTATAGTGACTCGTGGGCCCTTAGAATAATCAAAAGCATAGAAGACAGAAACCTACTGCGGATGAAGTTGCAAAGTCTACTGTCTTCCTCAACAAACACTGCTATCTACAAACTAGTCTGGGCCTGAAAGGTGGAGAGGAGAGTGGTGAGTTTTCACAACTTAGTGAGTAAACAAATATCTCCTAAAATATCTAAAGGCGAGTAAGAGGAGACAATGAAATTTCACAACTAAACAGAGTTTCGTAATATGGAATTTCTTTTCAAATGATTAAAATAATTTTTTCATTTCATTCAAATAATTAATTAGGCTTATGATTTCTAGAAAATATTGGCTCTTGCCAAAAATTATTCTCGAGGATACCTTGGCCGAGGTATCTAACCGAGATCGCCAAGGTTATTAAGATTTCATAATTTCTCAAAATGCAGCCATTCCTTGACGTTGGCCGAATTCACTACCACGTGGTGGTTCGACGCGCAGTGAATTCTGTTATACCTCAAAAGTTACCCTTCGCGCCTCTCATCAGAGGTATAATATATGGGGTTTACCGTGCCCCTCTAAATAGGTCCGGTCCACGAAACCAGTCTATTGTAGTAGCTACTAAATATCCCACCAAATTAATAAAAATTTTAACATCATGACTAGGCCATTTTAATTCTAACCAGCCTGCACAGCAAACAGCATTTCATATAGTTTCCAACGCAATAACCAACCAACCAATCATGCCACATTTTCATAAGCCATATTAATTTAAAAGTACAATTTAATATACAACAAACAATAGTCTCAAAGTACTCTATTTTTCAAAATTACGGTAGATTTCAAAGCAATTTATGAAATAATTTCATTTAAACACATTTATTTATAAAACATAAAAATTCATCTTTGAAATCCATTTTTTTGTAGAATTCACCAAGAA
This sequence comes from Theobroma grandiflorum, assembly GCA_036013995.1. NCBI lineage: Eukaryota > Viridiplantae > Streptophyta > Magnoliopsida > Malvales > Malvaceae > Theobroma > Theobroma grandiflorum. The sequence continues at coordinate 10,484,872 of CP142130.1, read as the reverse complement.
CAGATAAAAATAATCACTTCAGATAATTGAGGCGATAGTAAGTTCACTCACTGTCTTTAAACGTCCGGATTTCGAGTGTACTCAGACTAGTGCTCCTTAAGAGAAATTTCCTTGCCTTTGTCAAAGGCCTCATCACCTTGACACAGTACAAAATCAAAGAATTTACTATATTGTCCCTAAATTGATATAAACTAATTTAAACCCTATACTAATGCATTATATGCAATGCAATTTCATCTGAATATCGCTTAAATGTGATGTTGACCTAATTCAGTCGATTACCCGATTAAATGGCCAACTCATCAAATTTTATTCCAAATTGCTCCATTCTTTTTCTAATACCTCAATTCACCAAACATCATCCAAATCACATCAATTTCAGCATTAAAATCCTCCCATTTCTTCATGGAAAAATTCGGCCATTCGGTGCACTAACACCGTGATTTTTCTTACTTAATTTTTCCACCATAATTAATCATTTTCTAAGCCATTTCTTTTGAAATAACAATAATCCCTCACACACACATTACAAGGTAGGTTCAGCCAATGAAGAATGAAAGGGAAAATGAATCTTTTTCTTGTTGTTTTGCTTCTAAACATGCTTAACTAACTCTAAACACCAACATAGCTCAAAATCAAGCCAATCCAACCTCATTTCTCTCACCATACCCATTCGGTCAGCCCCTAATTCCTCATGAAAACATGCTTCTCAACCATAGAAATAAGAAAATAAAGCATGGGTATTGTAGATCTTAGGGAAAAATAAAGAAATTTCAACTTACCTAGCTTGATTCCTTGATTTCTCTCACTTTCCCTTTGATTTTTCCCACTTAGGTTTTGTTCTTCCTTTGTTCTTCCTTTCTTCTAGTTTTGGCCAAATATGGGAGTAAAAATAAGGGTTTATGGCTGATTTTTATAGGTCTAATATTAAATACTAAAGGCTTGACACATGGCATAAAGCCATTGGTCCAAAATTTAAGTATTTAACTTTTTCACTTAATTTTTCCACCACATATTTATGCCATATTTATCCATTCCCACCATAATTAAAATCCACAAATTTGATAAGTGTTGGTGGTGCAAAATTACCATTTTGCCCCATACTCCAAAAATACCGAAAATAAAAATTTTTCACTACTAAACCTCATATTATACTCCAAATGATTAATCTTAACTAAAAATTTCATCAAATATCAAAATTTAACTTTGGGTGGCAAAATGACCATTTTGCCTCTAATTGGTCAATTTTTTCGATTGACTCCAAATCGGCCCTCGAACTCCGAATTATCATTTTAAGTCATCCCTGGACTGTGAAATTCCCAATTTCACTTTAAAATCCCTATTTTAACTAGTTTGAGGTTTAAATCGACTTAGTTGTACTTCTAAGTACAATACCAGTTTTTATCCATTTTTTTGATATATTCTAGTGTGCAAGCATGATGTCAATCATTTGCATGACATGACAGATATTTTAAGGTCGGGCTTGACAGCTGGTGAGGGCGGATACGCCTGTGAGTAGGAGAGATGAGGGACGACCTTTAGGTGAGGTAGGTAGGCCACCAACTAGGGGCATTACTATTGAGGATTTGGCGGTAGGTCTGCAAGGAGTTAATCGGGTGGTAGAGATGATGGCAGCCCACATGGATGATATATAGAAAGTGGTAGAGGGGAGACATGTAGAGCAAGCGTCCCTTAGTTCACAAGGCTAGACTGACCGCCAACATCTAGAGAGTGAAAGAGGTCAGGTAGAGGTTTCACTTACTGACTTTCTGAAGCTTAAGCCTCCATCATTTACTAGGTCAGATACATCGGAGAAACCCCAAGTTTTCTTGGACAAGATGGAAAAGATTTGTAATGCCATGGGATGTTCTAGCGTTAGATCAGTGGAGCTAACAACTTTTCAATTGGAGGATGTAGCCCAGGAATGGTATGACTCCTTACGAAGGGGTAGGCTGACAAATGCTGCACTGTTGACTTGGAATGAATTTAGTACAACTTTCTTAGATTGATTTTTATCACTTAGTGTACGAAATGCTAAAGCTAGAGAGTTTTAGGCGTTGGTGCAGACTCCGAGTATGACAGTGTCAGAGTATGATATAAAGTTCACACAATTGTCTCGATATGCACCTTATTTAGTTTCCACAGAGAACATGAAGATCCAAAGGTTTGTGGATGGGCTGGTGAACCATTGTTCAAGGCTGTAGCCTTTCAAGATTTCAATACTTACTCCATGGCAGTGGATTGTGCTCAACGAATTGAGATGAGGACCAGTGAGAGTAAGGTCGCAAGAGATAGAGCAAAAAGGGCCAAGACAGAGGGTTATCAATGTCGTAGAGATTTCGATAGTGGGATTTCATCTTCTAGCCGTCAAGGCCCACAGAGGGAATCAAGGTTACCCCAACGGGGGAGTGATGTGGCGAGTGCCAGCATTAGGTCAGGGTAGAAAACTTTTAGTGGAAAGAGGCAACAATAAGATTCAAGGTAGAGTAGTCAGGCTATTCTTTTTTGTGATACTTGTGGAAAACAACATAGAGAACGATGCTATTTTACTACAAGAGTTTGTTTTAGTTGTAGCCAGCTTGTACATATTAGGAGGAACTGCCCGATGGCTTAACAACAGTAAGGTTCTGTTCGCAGTTATACTCAGCTAGCTTCGTCTGCTCCATCGATAGTTGTCTCAACTAGACAAGAGGTTAACGGGACAAGAGATAGAGGTGCTGGTGCTTTCTCTCGGGGTAGACCATCTGAGTTTAGATGCCAAAGTTTTGCAGGGAGAGGCCAAGAGAAGGTATATACTTTAACTCCCCAAGAGGCTCAGACATCCAATGCAGTAGTCTCAAGTACTCTTTCCATTTATAATATGGATGCTCGAGTGTTGTTTGACCTTGGTGCTACCTATTCTTTTATTTCTCCATGCTTTGCACTTCGATTGGGTAAAGATTATGTTAGGAGAGAAGAACAACTAGTGGTGTCTTCTCCTTTAAAGATGGCATTTGTGGCCGAATGGGAATATAACTCATACATAGTTCGAATCAAGGATAAGAACACCTTAGTGAATTTAGTGGTGTTAGACACGTTGGATTTTGACGTGATATTGAGAATGGATTAGCTATCACCTTGCCATGCCAGTGTAGACTGTTACCATAAGTTAATTAGATTTGATTTCCTGGAAATTTCTTTAATTTTCCTTGAGACCTATACTACCCATACATTATTTTCTCATTTCCATGGCTAAATTGCATGTGTTCATAAAGAGTTCAATTCTGATCGAATGGGTATGGTGAGAGAAATGATGTTGAAATTGATTGATTTTGAGTTATGTTAGTATTTAGAGTTAGTTTAGCATATTTAGAAGCAAAACAACAAGAAAAGAATCCATTTTCCTCATGAACCTTCATTGGCCGAATCTTCCTTGATGTGTGTGGGTGATGGATTGATTTTGTTTCAAGATAAAATGGTTAGGAAATGATCAATTATGGTGAAGAAATTAAACAGGAAAAATCACGGTGTTAGTGCACCCGCAATGGCTAAAATTTTCAAGGAGAATTGTGGAAATTGATGTGCTAAATTTTTGGTAAATTGGCTTGTATTTGGTGAATTGAGGTATTAGAAAAGAAATAGAGCAATTTGGAGCTAAATTGGACGCGTTAGTAATTTAATCGGGTGATAGGCCGAATTAGGTCAACACCGCGTTTAAGTGGTTAATCTAGCATTCCGTGCATTCATATAGAAATTAGGTTAATTTTATACCTAATTATTATAAATGTAGTGATTAATTTATTGTGCAATTTGTCAAGGTGGTGAGTCCTTTGATAAAAGCAAGGAAGTCGCATTCGAGAATTTATAGTCTGAGTACCCGAGTTGATTCTCAAAAACCATGAGTAAACTTACTATCGTCTTAATTATCTAGAGTAGTTTTTATTAAATTTTGAAATTTTATGGTAAAATGGGTTTAAATGGTAAATTGTTATGCTTTATGAATAAATGTGATTTTATAAAATGATTTTATGAATTTTTTAGAAATTAAATGATGATTTTGGAAAATAAAGTAATTGCAGATTGTTTATTGTTGTATTATAAATTGTGTTTAAACTTAATGGCTTATGACAATATATGAGCATGAATGGCTAAATTGATTTTCATGTTAGAATTACAAGTATTGTGTATTCAGCTTTAAGAGTCTAGGTTGCAACAAATTGCCATGTCATGCAGTTGCAATTTTATACATAAGGTGGTAGATAAAATAATCCATAATCCATGCAGTGGAGGTTTTGTGGACCAGCCTATAAGAAGGGGCACAGAATCAGATATACCTTACCTCGATTGGAGAGCCGTGTGTGGGGTATCTCTGAAGGTAAAGATTTGATTGCACTTCACGTGGATCACCGCGTGAGAGTGAGACTCAGCCAACGCCAAGGAATGGCTAGATTTTAAAATGTAAAAATATGTTCATGTGTGTACTACACTGAACAGCCTTGGCGGTCTCAGTCAGATGCTTCGATCGGGATATCCCCAAGAATGATTGTGGCATAAGCCAAGTATTTAAGAGATGCATAAGCCATGCTAAATGTAACACCTCAAACCTTCGTTGGACATAAATAGGATTTTATTGACCAAATAAATGATCATTTGATATAAATTGGTGTGATAAAGGATGATTCGGAAGTAAACCGAGACATAATAATGTGTTTCGGAATCAAAGAATACAAGTGAAAATTTTTTGAATAAAATAATATTTTATTTAATAAAATAATATTAAAATATTAATATTTTATATATTATAGAAAATTAGTCATGAAAAATAGAATATGACTAATTTAAGTGGGGGAGAAGAAATAAAGAATAATTTTGAAGGAAAAATGACGAAAATCGTACGACGTGATTTTTATCGAGTACACGCGGTGAAGTAAATATTTAAATATTATGTGACACCCCGTTGGAATGCGATCTCAATATTTTGATATATATATGTGTGAAGGAAGAAGAATAAAAGGAAATTGAAATTTAATAAGTGTGGATAGGAATTAAAAATATTGGACTTAATTTTTGGAGAGCAAAGTGTTAAAGAACTCAGAAACTTTCTTGTACATGCTTTAGTATTTTGGCCATATCTCAAGCTACAGAACTTCAATTGCAAAAATTCTTAGACCATTGGAAAGCTAAGAGATAGAGCTACAACTTTGATGCAGATAACTTTGCCCAGTTCAGTTTCTAAAATAGATAAAATTATGTTGGGAAGTGGCTAGATGGGATATGTCGGGAATAGAAATTGTAAGGATTAACAATTAAATTTTTGGGTCTCTTATTACATTTTTAAGCCTAATTAAATCCTAGGTTAATTAAATCTTAAATGAATATTTAGAAGGTGAAATGAGGGAATAAGATTAAAAAAAAAAGAATAAAACAAATGAAATGAAAATGAAAATTAAATGAAATGGAAATGAAATGAAGGGAAATGATGAATGGTGGGGCCAGTCACACATGAAAGAAGTAAAGAAAGAAAGCAAGGCACGGTCAAACAAAAGATAAGGCAAACAAGAAATGAGATAAGCAAAAAAGAAAGAATAGTCAAAATAATTTAAGATGTGGGGGCCGGCCACAAAGCAAATGAAAGGAATAAAAAGAAAGCAAGGAAGAAAGAAATAAAAAGAAGTTTGAAGAAGAGCCTAGAAGGCTCGGTCAAAAAGAAGAGAAAGAGAGAAGAAAGAAGAGAAAAGGGAGAAACAAAAGCAGGCCAAGCAAAGGAAAAAGGAGAAGAAAGAAAATAAGAAAAGAAAAACTGTGAGGAAGAGAAGAGAGAGGGGACGGACAAGAGAGAAGAAAAACTATGAAAGTAAGGGAGAAGGAAGGTTGAAAAATTCCAAGTTTTTGCTGTAAATTTTGAGGTAGGAAAAATTGATTTTTTGAGGTTTCTATAGTTGATTTTAATGGCTGAAAATGATAAAGAATAGGTGCTGAAAATTTTGCATGTTGATGGCTGAATTGTGAGCAGAAAATTGAGTTGAAAGTTTGAGGTTTTGTGGCTGAAAAATTGAAGATTTATTGCTGAATTTTTGGAGGCTTATTTGCCATGGAAGAGAGCTTGATGATGATTGATTTTGGGAGAAAAAAGGGAGAAGAAAAGGGGGTTGAACAGTGGTGGAGGAGGAAGAGCTGCCACCACCGGCGGTGGTGGAGAGAACAACATGCCATGGTGGTGAGAGGAAGCCAAGGCTGGAGGAGAAAGAAGAAAGAAGAAAAAACGTGAAAAAGAAAGAAAGAAAAAGAAAAAGAAAAGAAAAAGGAAAAAAATGAAAATTAATGAATGGAAAAATAAAATTGGGCAAGGCTCAATGGAAAGGTTTAAATGGGCCTAGCCCAATAAAAGAAGTAGAGAAGCCCATGGAGAAGGAGGCCCAAAAAGGAAATAAGAAAATGGAAAAGGCCCAATGGTGAGTTTATTATTAAATTTTGAGGTTATGGATAATTAATATTATGCAAGTTATTTGAAATATTTTAATTAAATTATTATTCATACAAGTGTATGATTAAATATAGAGGATTTAAATTTTTATGTTGCTAGGTACGTTTATCGAAGAGGCGAGCCGAGCGAAATAAGCGATCGAGAAATAGAAATAATTATACGCATATAAAAATAGTGATGAAATATCCCGCTATTTAAAGATAGGGATCGATTTAGCGCGTAGTTATCGGCATGCTCAGTTAATTTCTGATGGTGGTGAGCTATTTGGTATGGGTAGGAGACTGCACCCGTGGATCGAGAATAGGAGTATCTCTACTCCTAATACAGTGAGTGGATAATTTATTGTCTTAAATATCTAAAGTAATTTTAATTGTTGATGTTTTTATTGAATGGTGAATTTAAATTATAAAATATTACGTTTTTCAATTAAAATGTTTTTTAATAAAAATGAGATTTACGCTGGTTTTGGAAATCAAATATTGTTTTGGAAAAAAATTAAGTATGTGGAGACTGGGTTGAAAAATTGAATTTTATATATTATTGAAATTGTGGCTTATGGCACTATGGTAGCATGATGATTAAATTTTTGGACTTGGTATGACATATATAAACTGTTTTGGTTGGGTCTTTATAGACTGGATTAAATTTTATTTGTTATATTATGCTACTGAGAAATTTTATAGGTCTGGTGGCATATTAAATGGTCACTGCAGTGCTGGGGGTTTCCGTGGACTGCCTATGAGAAGAGCACGGTAATCCAAATTATATATTGACCTCCAAGGAGAGATGATGGGTGAAGTGTCTCTTAAGGTAATATTTGAGTGCACCTCACATTTGGACCACCATGTGAGAGTGAGACTCAGCCAACGCCAAGGAACGACTATATGTGTTAGATGGGAAAACATGGTTATGGGTATGGGACATTTAACAGCCTTAGCGATCTCGGTCAGATGCCTCGGATCCAGGTGTCATCGAGAATGATTTAGCAGGGGCCAAGTTTAATAAATTCATAAGCTTGAAGTTTTAGTAAAAAGAAAATTGTTTGATATGGATTGAAACAAATTTTGAGTTATGAATATTATTGTGATATAACATTTTTTTATAGTGTCTCCATCTACTCGGCTTTAAATGCTTTTGATGGTACGTGTTTACTCACTGGGATTATATAATCTCACCCCTTTTTCCTATCTATTTTTTAGGCTCGAGATAGTCTATAGACAGTTGACTTGATCAAGAGATGAGTTTGGAGGTGTATCCGTAGAGAACAAAGGTTTTTTTTTCTAGCACACTATTTCGAGTCGCTCCGCTATATGTGTTATATTAGAAGTCAAGTTGTTGTCCTTTGTCTATTAAGTTGTAAACAAAATCAAAATTTTATATTTTTGAGTATAGACTTATAAATAAATAAGGAAAAAGTTAGTACTGATTTTTATATTTATGATTTAAATCAGCACAAGAAAGTAAAAATTTTATATGAAGAGTGAAAAAGGTGAAATAATGAGTAATTCGAGAAAGGCTTGCTCGGGACTAGGCGAGATCTCCCAGAGGTCTCGGACTCCGGTAGCGACCGGGGAGTGGTCGTTACACTAAATATTAATTATTCGAGTAAAATAATTCTATTTTGCTCGATAGAATATTTTATTTGTCTCTACTCATTGAAATAAGTTGAGATAAGGTGAAATGTGATACAAAGAATGAGTTTGAATTTATCTCCATTTACTCGACTTTAGATAATTTAGCTGGTATCTGTTTACTCATTGGGATTTTATAATCTCACCCCCTATTTTTCGCACTTTACAGGCTCAAAGTTGTTTGTAGATAGCAGACCTAGTAGAGAGCCACTTGTAGAGTTGCACTCCTTGAGATCGTAGGTGCACTGCTTTCAATACATTTGGTCAGTCGGGGGCCCACGCGTCATTGTAAAGTAATATTATGCTTTAGTTATCTATATTATAATATGTATGAATATATTTTACTTTTATGTCCCAAAAATTGTTTACTTATATTTCTATAAAAATTATTTCATAAGAAATTAGAATATTTTCTTGAATATTTTTATTATATTCAAATAATTATAATTTTAATTTAAAAGAACGTTTTAGATATCTAAATTTAATTTTTATCACGACATATGCGTTTTCCACTCATCTGCTGCAATTTTGGTCAGATTCGAAAATTTTGAAAAAAAATGACCAAAATGTCCTTGTGAGACGAAAATTATTTTTTTACTGTTTTGAATTAGAAAAAGTTTAAAATCCTTGAGAAAGGATGTTTGGTAATGATTGCTCATAAGGGAGGTAAGAAAACTGATACGAAAGCCTTGAGAGATTTCGATCGGTATTCGAGGTATGAATGCCTGTCGAGACGTCGCGACGGTTGTCACAAGCTCGATGGGAGTTCCGAGTCGTGACATAAAGATACAAAATTTGATTGGTCAAATGCTTATGAAGATAGCTTTAAGAAGCTTAAGACATGTCTCACCACAGCTTCAATGTTAAGTCTACCACAAGGCATAAGGGGTTATACAGTATTTTGTGATGCATCACTGGTTGGTTTAGGATGTGTGTTAATTCAGCATGGGAAGATGATTGCATATGCATCAAGACAACTTAAAAGGCATGAGCAGAATTACCTTGCACAGGATTTGGAGATGGCATCAATCGTGTTTGCCTTAAAAATATAGAGACATTACTTGTATGGTGAGACTTGCGAAATATACACAGACCACAAAAGTCTGAAATATATATTTCAGCAAAGGGATCTTAACTTGCGGCAACGTAGGTGGATGGAGTTATTAAAAGATTATGATTGTACTATTCTTTACCATCCCGGTAAGGCAAATGTAGTGGCGGACACCTTGAGTCAAAAATCGATGGGGAGCCTAGCACATATCTCTACAGACAGGAGATTTTTATTAGGGAGATGTGTAGCTTGGGAGACATTGGTGTGCATTTGGAAGTTTCCGAGGCAGATGCATTGCTAGCACATTTTAGAGTGAGGCATGTCCTAATGAACCAAATTAAAGAAGCGCAAAGTAAAAATGAGTTCGTAGCTAAGACCTTAGAGGATCCTCAGGGAAAGAAAGAAAAGATGTTTACCAAAAGCACATATGGATTGTTGAAGTATGGAATTAGGCTTTTGCAATGGATTGAGGAGAGAGATATTAGATGAGGCGCATATGGCAGCCTATGTGGTACATCCAAGAGCTACAAAGATGTATTAAGATTTGAATGAGGTGTATTGGTGCGAAAGACTTAAAAAAGATGTGGCTGAGTTTGTCTCCAAGTGCCTAGTGTGTCAACAAGTTAAAGCAGAACACTAAAGGCCTGCAAGATTACTACAGTCGTTACAAGTGCCCGAATGGAAGTGGGAGCATATTGCAATGGACTTTGTAACGGGTTTGCCTCGAACTAGTGGGGGTTATGACTTGATTTAGGTCATAGTGGATCGGTTAACGAAATCAGCTCATTTTCTTCCAGTTAAAACTACATACGGGGCTGCCTAGTATGCCCAGCTTTATGTAGACGAGATAATTCAGTTGCATGGCATTCCTATTTCTATAGTGTCGGACAGAGGGACACAGTTCACTAGTAGATTTTGGGAAAAGTTGTAAGAAGCATTGGGCACTAAGTTGGATTTTAGCACGACTTTTCACCCCCAAACTGATGGACAGCCTGAACAGACAATACAAACATTGGAAGATATGTTGAGGGCATATGTAATAGACTTTGGAGTCAAATGGGATCGGTATCTACCCTTAGTGGAGTTTGCTTACAATAATAATTTCCAAACTAGCATCCAAATGGCACCATTTGAAGCATTATATGGAAGGAGGTGCAGGTCACCCATTGGATGGCTAGAGATGGGGGAAAGGAAACTTTTGGGGCTTGAGTTGGTGCAGGACGCCATCGATAAAATACGTATGATTCGCCAGAGAATGTTTACAGCACAAAGTAGACAAAAGTCCTATGTTGATAATTGACGGAGGGACTTGGAGTTTCAAGTGGGAGACCATGTATTTTTAAAGGTCTCACCAACCAAAGGGGTAATGAAGTTTGGCAAAAAAAGAAAATTAAGTCCTCGGTATATAGGACCCTTCAAGATCTTGGAGAGGGTTGGAGCAGTGGCATATCGATTGGCATTACCGCTAGACCTTTTGAATATTCACCCCGTGTTCCAAGTGTCGATGTTGAGGAAGTATAATCCGGATCGTTCTCATGTAATACGGTATGAAACCATTCAGTTGCAAGATGATTTGACTTATGAGGAACAATTGGTAGCCATCCTTGATAGACAAGTCATAAAGCTTCGATCAAAAGATGTGACCTCAGTGAAAGTGTTGTGACGAAATTACACTAGTGAAAAGGTAACATGGGAAGCTGAGAAGGAGATACGGACAAAGTATCCACACCTCTTTAATACATAAAGGTAAGCTACCTTACAGTTGGATTTAAATTTGAGGACCGAATTTCTTTTAGTGGGGGAAAATATGAGACCCTGACCTCTATAAACCCGTAAATAGAAGTAAACTCGATAACACAAGTCAAGGGTATTTTTGTCAATTCTTTTAAATAAGCTCCCAAAAATAAGTTTTTAATGTTATTTAAGTTCAAGTGGTCTTTAAAAATTTATAAACGACATATGATGACGTAGAGCGCGAAGAAAACTAGGATGGCAGTAATTTTTACCATAAGGGCAAAATGTTCATTTTGCACCCCGAGTTGAAATTTATGAGTTTTATGAACTTGAGTGCTTTAAACCATCTTAGATGTTGTCTTTATGTTAAAAGACTGAAAAGATTTCACCTAGAAAAGGAAAAAGGCAAGTTGCCTTGAAAAAGGGCATTTTAGTAATTTGGCAAGCAAAATGGATAAACTTGAAATATAAAAATCTCTTTTCTAGTAGCTTCCTCATCTTTTCCGGCAGCTTTTTGTTCTTCATTCCCCCATCTCTCTCACGTTTTTCTCTCCTCCAAGGGAGCATTTCTCAAGCTTCCTTTACTCTCTCAAAACTACCTTGATTTTCGTGCTATACGTATCTTGTTGTAGAGTTTTTCATATTCTTTACTCCTTTACCCTAAATATACCTTTAAAGGTCAGTTTCAACACTTCTCTCATTAGTTGGGGCATTCTAGAGAGAGAAAGAGGTTTTACACGTTGATTTGGAAATTTTTGGAAGGAGAAATTCAGTCACAAAGAAACCCTAAGGTGAGTAATGAACTGGGCTTGATTTTAAATTTCTATTAATGGTTAGTAATTGGGGTTTTGAGTTGATTTGTAGCTGAAGATTGTTTATTTATTTTAGTATGATTAGCCTAGTGCAAATAATAACCATTTGCTAGTAATTGGAAGTTAGTTGGCATTGGCTAGTAAAACTAGATCTAGAAAATAACTTTCGAAGTAATATTAATGTAATTGGATTGGTTGTGATGTTTTGTGCATGATAGGTCCTAACAAGACTCCATAGCTTCCTTTGGATCACTAAGGGAAATTAAAGCCGGTTAGAGGTTCAACAAATTTGGTGAGTGAGCTTGCATTTCAAACTGTTTTTGGGAATTTTAATTGAGCTGAGATGAAATGCTTGAATGATTTGTATCCAACGTCTTATTTAAAAAAAATGAGTCTCGGGAACAAGCCTTTGACAATTATTTTAATGTTATGAGTGTGTTCGTTGTGTAAAGAAAATGAATACATGCTCATTTATTGTGTTGATAATGATATGAATGAATGGGTAATGTGTATAAATGACCAAGGGTTGTGTGAGTAGGGAGTGCACACATGGTCATATTGTTGTGTACGAGTAGGGGCTGTGACATAGTGTTTCAATTATTCCTTTATCTATTACTAGGAGAATTGGACTAAAGGCAGCCTTTTGGGATTATAGAGGATGTCTTAATTAAAGTGGGAAAATTATACATTTCGGTCTTCCTTGTAGTTGAGATGGAGAAAGATCAAGAGTTTTCGATCATACTGGGATGTCCATTCTTAGCCACTGCAAATGCACTAATTGATGTAAAGGAAGGTAGAATTACTTTTAAAGTTTGAGAGGAAGTAGTTGAATTTACTATTTTCAATGCACCAAATACCCTTCTCAAAATGAAGTAAGGTTATAGTGAGCATAATCTACCACCTTCTAGTGATAGTGATTTTGAGGTTGGACAACATGTAGTACTTTCTAGTTGACGTCTCCATTTTTTACCATGGCAACTTCAATCATATTGTTGGAAAACCTTTAAAGTGGTAAAAGTTTTGTCGTATGGCTATATTGATATTTTAAGTATGCTTATCGGAGCATTCAAGGTAATGAAACAGAGCCTTAAGCATTTTTGTGGTGATGAAGAAGTGAAAAAGTGGATATCATAGTCAAGTTAGTGACTATAAAGAAGCTTTTCTTAAGAGGCAACCCAAGCTATATCTTTTTAGGTTTGGTTGTTACTTTTGTTAGTTTTTGTTTTTCTATTTAAATAAGTAGTTATAACCTCTCAATAACTTGTTTGCTGAGTATGTAGGTTTGGAAAGCATGAACATAAGGAGAAACAAAATTTAAGCTTTTTATGCACTATCACCATTTCTAGGGAAGTTTCTTTATCTTATTGTTTTTAGCTTTTCACATTGTGGACAATGTGTAATTTAAGTTTAGGGGAGGGTTCTATTGTTTTTAGTTTTTGTGATATTTTTGGTTAGTTTATTTTCATTAATTTTTTTTAATTTACATGTTTTAAATTTTGAGTTAGACTTAATTACACCAGTTTCATTTAATTTACCTATCCAATGATGAGAACTTAGTTATATTCCTATATTGATTCTTTGCAAATGTGAATATTGTTTGAGTGTTATGTAAATTCTTATGCTAAGCTTTATTGCTAGGATGAAATTTCTACATTTTGAGTACTATGTCTTTTGCGCAGATTCATTGTATGAATTTAGTGAAGGTTTATGTGAATGTAAATTTATGAATTATTTATTGAGTTCTAGAATTTGTTTGATTCTTTCTCGAGCTAAAATTCTAGGCTATACTTAGTTATAAAGATGATTTAGGCCATTTTTAAACCAATTGAGTTATTTGCAGCCTTCCCTTACATAAATTAGCCTTAGTTTCCCCCTTTGAGTCTAAAGACACCTTTTCTTTGTTTGAACACTTAATTTTTGAGCCTAGACCCTTATGTTAATATTTTCAACAATTCTTGCATCTCTTATTCCTAAGTACATAAGTCAATTTAGGAATGTTTAAGCTAAATAGTGAAAGTGGTAGCAAAAATGGAAAATGAAGAAAAGTTCAAAATATGATTGTGTTCATCTCACACCTAACAAAAGAAATAAGTTCGAGGGTGTGAAATTGAGAAAAAGCAAAAAAGAAAAGAAAAAAGAAAATGAATGAAATGATGAACAAAAAAAAAGTTTGATGAAAATGGGTATATTAGGTGAAGGAAAATAAAGCTCTTAATAGGTGCTAGATTGACTATGTATTATCCCATATCCCACCTTGACCTTAGCCATATATTACAAGCAAATTAAAATCATATTGATCCTTAATTTAGTGTTAGTCTACATCAGCGGAGAGAAAGATGAAAATAAAACTTACGAAATTTAATTACTAATTTGAATTTTGCATTAATATGAACTTATTTGGATTGTACAATGTTCTAGGTGAAAATATTGCACACATACACATGGAAATTCACTTAATGATAAGCTTGCATTTGAATTGAAATATAAACTTGAATAATATTTGTATATGGCTTAGAGTTGTGAATATAGATTAACTTTGAGGATATTAAAGATGATTAATGAAAAGGTGTAATTGAATTATAGTTAAATGTTTTCGTTGTTTAAGTTATTGCATGTTGTTTTATGTTTCGCTCAAGGTCTAGCAAAATCTTAAGTTTTGGGGTGTGATAATTCTATTATATAGAGTTATTTTGACATATTTTGAGAGCTTAAGTAGCTAGATCTTTGAGTTTTTAGATTCAGATTTTAGCTTTTTCGGTGTTTTTCTAGTTTAAGTTAGATTACATGCTGAATAGTTAAATTAAGTTATTTTTGTTCTACTTTATTTTATTTTGCTTTAACTTACTTCAAGAAGAGTTAGTGTTGATTTCTTTCATGGTTTTGTGCAGGATATGCGATGAGCAAGGTGCAATTGAGTCATAAGAGCAACAGTATGGTAAAGGTTTCACTCGTATATGTTGTAGTAATTTAAATATAACTTGAGCTGAAGAAGTCCAATTGATGTGATTTTTAATCCGTTGGAAAGCAAAGGGAATAGGCTACAACTTTTATGTTTATCACTTTACCCAATTCAAACTAGATCAAGGTCAAAATCATGTCTGAATATGATAGATAGATGTAGTTCTACACAAGGCACATGGTGGCTGAGGCTGCAGCTCTGAGTTACTCATGGCCACGATGCTGAAGGAGTTACTGCTATAACGCTTGGAGGATCATGGCGGCGACATTGACTTGGTGAGGAGCATCATCCAAATGTTTATGAGCAGACCACCGTGGGGTTGGAGAAGTAGCGTTGCGACGCCACCAAGGAGTGTTATGGCGCACGACGCCAAGAAGTCATGGCCACGGTGCCACCCCAATTTCCAAAAATAAGATTTTAACAGAAAATTGGAAAGTAGGGCACCTTGCACATATTTAATGGACTTTTTGAGAGCATTTAGAAAAGTGGACGACATCAGCTTTTCTAGAGAATTAAAGCTAAGAATCAAGCAAGAAATCAAGAGCAATTGAGAGAGCTACTAGATTAATCAAACTTCAACACTAGTTTATTTCTCTCTTTTGTGTTATATTTATTTTCTTGTTTTGAATTCATGGTTGAAATTCTTTGGATATTGTTTTATTTATATATCATGAACTAATTTGCTTTTCTGGAATTGTGGTGGATATCAACATGCTGTCTAAATACTTGTTTTTCTGTTATTTATCATGAATGGGTATCATTTCACTTATTTGAATATGTTTTTAATGCCTTTAATTGCGTAATCAACAATTAATTGATTTGAGATTCTAATTGAAACTCGATAGAGAGATTTTAGGTTAGATTAAGATTTAAATAATGTATGTTCATGTCATTTAGGTGATCTAATTCGCATTTTGAGTAGATATACCCCATTTACCGTACATAGCCACATTAGGACACTTGCTTAATGAACTTAATTTAATGGATTTCTATAGACATATAATGAACTAATTAAGTTAGGTATTTATGCAAGCATATCGAGGGAGACTTATCCATAACTTTGGATTCTCGTTTAGCAAAACCACCCAGAAAAGATAAATAATAAGGGAAGCTGGTATTATAAGAAATGTTGAATGAACCCATGATCCTAGGTCTTTAATCTACTGCTTTTCTCAACATATTTAATTTCTACTAGCTAATTTAGTGTTTATTTTAATTTTGTTTTTGATTAGCTTTTCAATTTTCAGATTGCTTAAATAAGGTTAATTTGTTATACAATTTTAATACTTAATGAAACTTTAGAAACAAATCCTTATGGGAATGATATTCTAGACTTACTGTTTATATTACTTGTTCGATACGTATACTTGCGTGTGCAAAATCGACAACAGTGGTTTGATTAAGGATGAGAATTGTAATTGGATTTTAGGGTTTACATACAAGATCGACATCTCTTTTTTTTTAATAGCTGAACTTTGGGCTATCTACCAAGGTTTAAATTTGTGCTGGCATAAGGGTTAAAGGAAGATGTAGGTTAAATATGATTTTTTGCTAGCTATATGTAAAATTTCTAGCCAAAGTACTACTATGGACCAAAATGCTCATCCTCTGAGAGATATTAAGAAGTTACTTTTACAGGATTGGGATTGTTTAATCTCTCCAGTCCATCACGAAGCCAATTAGTGTGTCGATTAGATGGCTACACAGCATGAAAACTTATATTTAGGGTTACACATCTTAAAGACTCCTCCAAGTAGTATTTTCACTTATATATTTGCATACACTTTAGGTGTATTATGGATTAGAATAGTGTAGTTAGTTTTGTTTTATTTTTTCCCCTAATACAAATACACACACACACACACACAAATTTCAAAGCTTAATATATTAACATTAATTTTAATTTTTACTAAAATTAATTACTGGAAAAGCTTCAATATGTGAATCGTACATGAATTATTAAAATATTCTTTTAATGATATCCAATAAAGATTAAAAAAGGTCATAGGCTAATTGAGCCTTTGTTTAATACTCCATCAAATCATATTTGATTTAACCTAATACTTAATCAGATTAAGCCTTTATAAAATCAATTAGATGACATTCAATTGAACTCAAATTAATTTTGACAATTCACTTTATGCGTGTGACCTATTTGGTGCCCAACATGTTAGTAATAAATATAAATTAATTCAATTAAGAATTTGTATTTATATTTATAGATCATGAGCGACATCTAGCAATCCATCGTGACCACCAAAATGTCCAAAGAGTCAATGTGGTTTGATTAACCTTTCAGCGTACAATATCTTAGTGTAGTGTAATTCGATCTTTTCACCATATATCCCGGATAGATAGAAAGCTTGGCTCAGTATCTACTTTCTAATGTTTCTATAATAGTCTTGTATCTTCCATATTGACCTATTAAGATTGCCTAGGTCACTGACTTTTAATGTAGCGATCCCTCCCCGGTCGCTACCGGTGTCCGAGACGTCTGAGAGATCCCGCCAAGTCCCAAACAAGCCTTTACGAAATTTCCAAGACATTTATTAAATATGCTAACACCTACGTAAATGATTAATAATAATAATAATTTCATTATTGACATTTCATTTCCAATAATAGCAATTAAATTTAAAACACAAAGTTTTTTTTTTTAACAATATATATTTATGAATTTACAATACTTGTAACACCCCGTACCTTCGTTGGACATAAATAAGATTTTATTGATCAAACAAGTGATCAATTGATTTGAATTAGTGAGTTAAAAGATGATTTGGAGGTAAACCGAGACATAACAATGTGTTTTAGGACCAAATGAGGTGAGTGAAAATTTTTGAAATAAAATAATATTAAAATATTAATATTTTATATATTATTGAAAATTAGTCATGAAAAAGGAAATATGACTAATTTAAGTGGAGGAGAAGAAATAAAGATTAATTTTGAAGGAAAATGGTGAAAAACGCGAGATGTGATTTTTATCGAGTTGACGCGGTAAGGAAATATTTAATTATTACGGTGACACCACGTTGAAACACGATTTTGATATTTCGGTTATACACGTGTAAGAGAAGGATAATAAATGAAAATTATAATTTTTACACGTGTTGAAAGAATTAATTTTATTTGATGATGGTGAGTTAAATAAAATAAATTTATGGAATGGTAAGTAAATTTTAGTACTTTGTAGAAATAAAAATAAAATGAAAATAAAATTGATGATGAAATAATAAAGAAAGGTGGTGGAAAAATCAAGGTAAGTGAAATGAAATTGGAGTGTTGAAAAGTCAAAGGAAACAAAAGACAAAATAACAAAAGAAATGAAAATGAAATGAAATGAAATGAAATGTGATGAAATGAGATGAAAAGACAAATGAAGGGAAAAATGAAATGAAGAGAAATGATGGATGGTGGGGCCGGTCACACATGAAAGAAATGAGAAAGAAAGCAAGGCTCGATCAAACCAAAGAAAAGGCAAAAGGAAATGAGATAAGGAAAGAAGAAAGAATAGTCAAAGCAAAAAGGGAAACAAATGAAATAGATAAGAAGAAAAAAGAAATAAAAGAAGAGAGAAGAGTCTAGAAGAAGATAAGAGAAGACCAAAGTCGGTCATGAGAAATAAGAGAAGGTCGAGCAAAGGAGAAAGGAGAAGAAAGAAAATAATAAAAAAAAATCGTGAGGAAGAAAAGAGAGAGGGGACGGACAAGAGAGAAGAAAAACTGTGAAGGAGAGGGAGGAAGGAAGGTCGAAAATCCTACACTTTGAGGGTGATTTTGTTGCCAAAATTTGGAGGTAAGAAAGCTGATTTTTAGAGGTTGATTGCTGGAAAATTTGAAGGTTTTTGGTTGATGAAAAATTGATGAATAGTTACTAAAAATTTAACATGAAAAAGTGTAGAAAATTGAGTTGGAATTTTGTTGAAATTGTGGTTGAAATTTGTTGAGTTTTGATGCTGATTTTGAGTGCCAAAAAAATGAAACTATAAGGGGTTGTGAAGCTGATTTTGATAGGAGGAAAGGAAGAAAAGAAGTTGAGCTTGTGGTGCCATGGTGGAGAGGACGGAGGAGCTACCACTGGCAGAGGAGAAAGCCACGATGGGAGGAAGGCCACGGGCTAGAAACCATGAAGAAGAAAAAGACGTGGAAGCAAAATAAAGAAAAAGAAAAAAAAAATGAAAATGAAAGAAAAGGAGAAATAAAAAGAACGTGGGCCAAAAGAGAAATAAAATTTGGGCAAGGCCCAATGGAGAATTAAAATTGGGCAAGGCCCAATGGAAAGATTTAAATGGGCCTAGCTCAATGAAAGAAGTAGAAAAGCCCATGGAAAGAGAGGCCCAAAAAAGAAATAAAGAATTGGACAAGGTCCAAATGGAATGTTTATCGAAGAGGCGAGCCGAGCAAAATACACGATCGAGAAATAGAAAAAATTATACGCGTACAAAAATAGCAATGAAATATCCCGCTATTTAAAGATAGGAATCAAGTTAGCGCATAGTTATCGACGCACTCAGTTAATTTCGGATAGGTGGTGAGCCATTTGGTACGGGTAGGAGACTGCACCCGTGGACCAGGAATAGGAGTATCTCTACTCCTAATACAATGAGTGGACAATTTATCACTTTAATTATCTAAAGTAATTTTATTCAATTTGATGATTTTGTGGAAATTATTTTAAAATGGTGAAATTCTTGTTTTATGAGAAAAATATGATTTGATAAAATAAATTGAATTTTTATAAAGCGATTTGAAAATAAAATGTTGGATTTAAAACTAGAGTAATTGGAGACCACATGATTTATTGTGAATTGTGATTTGTGTTGTTTATCCATGATTTTAAATTAAATGGCTTATGACATTGTGAGTATGACTGGCTATATTTATGATGTGTTGAAAATATGTAAATTGCTTTGAATTGCCTTGTTATGTGAAATAAAGTATTGTGAGCTATGTCATACTAGTGAGATTTTATTGTCTGGTGGAATATATATATATATATATATAAAAAAAATGGGCACTATAGTGACGGGGGTTCCGTGGACCAGTCTATTAAGAGGGGCATGGTTCCCAATTATTGTGCTTACCTTGTTTAGAGAAGCGCGTAGGGTAACTCCCAAGGTGAGAATTTCGAGTGCACTTCACGCTAGCCACCACGTGAAAGTGAGACTCAACCAACGCCAAGGAATGACTTATTTTGAACAATTATGAGAATCTTAACAACCTTGGCGGTCTCTAGTGGACACCTCTAATCAAGGTGTCGACGAGAATAATTTTGGCAGAGGCCAAGTTTTTACAACAAACATAAGCTTTATGAGCAATTGAATGAAATACGATTGTTTACGTGGGTTGGAATAAATTTTCAAGTTATAAAATACGTATTGGGATGGGTATTTTATTTGTCTCATTTTACTCGCCTTTAGATAGTTTTGGTAGTATTTGTTTATTCACTGGGATTTCACAATCTCACCCTTCTTCCTATCAATTTTTTAGGCTCAAGACATTTGGAGTTATGACCTTAGAGATCAAAGGTTTATTTTCTAGCACACTATTCCGAGTCGGTCTGCTGTACGTGTTATATTAGAAGTCAAGTTGTTGTCTTTTGTCTATTAAGTTATAAATGAAATTAAAAGTTTATATTTTCGTGTATAAATTTGTAAATAAATAAGGAAAAAAAAGTTAGTACTGATTTTTATATTTATGAATTAAATCAGTACAAGAAAGTAAAATTTTATATGAAGAGTGAAAAAGGTGAATAAATGAGTAATTCGAGTAAGGCTTGTTCGGGACTTGGCGGGATCTCTCGGAGGTCTCGGACGCCTATAGCGATCGGGGAGAGTGGTCGTTACAATACTGATAACATGTAAAAATTTCATGTGACTAAAATCTAGAAAGCGAAGCGACTCGGAACTGGGCTAAGAGATGCCTTTACCGATCCGTAGGAAACTGAGCACACCGATGATTACACGCCAGACCGATCCCTGTCTGCAAAAAGAGAAATAAAAGGGGTGCGAGTCTCACAGACTTAGTGATCATCTGCTCAGCGAGTAAGATGTCGATAGGAAACAAGCAAGCAACAGATCAGTTGAATATAAAAATGCAAGATTATAAAAAAAAAATTATTTCAAACGGGGGTTTTGTACCTTATATAAAAATTGAGAATTTCTTATGCATTGTAATCACTTCAAGTGATAAATCATCCAAGGTGGATAAAATTTTTCACTACAAATCATCTAATAGGCTGGTCCACGGAACCCACCACTGCAGTGACTAGTCGATTAACCCACCATATCAATAAAAATTTTGGTAGCATGGCATGACTAATATTATTTTACCCAGTCTATCAAAGTAAAAACAAAACAGTTCAAGTAATTTACACAAACACAAATCCAACCATCCATGCTATCACATTGTCATAAGCCATCAATTCAAACTATATATGTATAACGCAAATATGTATTCTCCGCTTACTCTTGAATCTCTTGGTTAAATAAAATTACTTTTAAAGGAATCCAAATTTGATTTTCAAGGAGATATTTTAAATCCTTCTCAAAACATTGATTCCCGAATCACGTTAAAATTCTCTTTTTGTAAAATGTTCATTCTAAATATTTGCATGATATTTTTATATCAAAGTAGCATGGTGAATATATAATAAATTTCACGAATGCACATGACACAAACAATAAGGCACATTTTTCTTTGATGTAAATCGTTTCGAAAAGCTTGTTTCCTGGTTTAAAACGCTTTACGTATAATTTATATATATATATTCCAAATGATTTCTAAAAATAACTTATATCCACAATTCTTTAAAATTCTATCAACACATGCTTTCCACAATTGTACGCGTTCGATAAATCATGCGTAAATATATATATATATATCTATAGATAATATGAAAATTTTAAAATTGACAACCTCTACTTACCTCGAAATAATAGGATATTACATCTCTATTTTCTACTTGACGATCGCTAGTCAATTCCTCCAGCACACCACTATAGTGCACTATTGTCAATTTAGTACTTCTAAATTTCCACATTTATTTTTCTCTTTTGGACTTTTCTTTTTCTTATTGTCATTGGGCCTTTTCCATGGGCTTTTCCATTTATTTCCTATTGGGCCATGCCCATTTATTTGCGATTATTTCATTTTCATTTTTTCTTTCTTTTTCTCTCTTCCACGTTTCTTCTGTCTTTCCCTCTAACCCGTCACTGTCTTTCTTTTTCTTTTCCTTTCCAGCCGAGCCTTACCCTTCACCACCGCTAGTCACCACAATTCTAGCTTCTTCTCTTCCTTTCCTCTCAAAATCGACAACACAAAGTCTCATTTTCTCACCTTTTTTGCTGCCATTTTCTGCTCTTAAAATCAGTTCTCTTTTCCCTTAAATTGGCAACAATTTCAACTCTCTTTTTCCCTTAAATTGGCAACAATTTTAGCTCTCTTTTCTAGCTCTATTTCTGCTCAAAGAACAATCAGTTTTCCATCCCTCTTCAAACTTGCAAAATTTTTAGCTTTCTTTCTCAAAAATTTGGCAACACCAAGCTGCCTTTTCTCTCTTAAAAACCGACAGCAAACAACTAACATTTTCAGCAGCCAAGGCTGTTTCTTTTAGCCTCAAAATTAGCAGATTTCCAGCTCCAAAACCAGTAGCAAAAGCTCAATAATTTCTGCCACGAAAACCTCAAAATTTCAACAACTAACTTAAAAAAATTTCAGCTCTTCCTCCCTCCAAAAATTACAGAAAATTTGCTTTTTTTTTTCTTCCCTCCAATTGCAGTAAAAAAAATCAACTTCGTACCTCCCTCAAGATTGCCAAATTTCATCTTTCTTCTTCCCCTCACTTCACGGCATCTTTCTCCCCATTTTTCTCTTCTTTTTCTTGGTCATTCTCCAACCGACTTTATCTTTCTTTTTTCCTTTTCTTTTTCTTCCTTTTTTCTTTAACCGACCCTTCCTCTAGACTTTTTCTTCTTCTTTTCTCTTTTATCTCTTCCCCCTCAATTGACCGACCCCACCATTTTTTCTCCTTTGTTTTCTTTTACTTTTTGTCTTCCTTCCTTTTTTTCTTTGATTTTTGCGGTCAGCCCCCCATTTCATTATAACTTAGCCTTTTAAGGCTTTTAGTTGACCACATGGGCAGCCGCCTATGTGGTCTTTCTTTCTTTATTATTATTATTATTATTATTATTATTATTATTATTATTATTCTCTACTATTACACTTACTAAATTTTTGTTTTTAATGTCCATTAACAAACTTTTATACCTTGAATTTGATCCTTTTGACGTGTGTAAAAATTTTAATTCTCTCATATCCACCTTCTCTTACACGTATATAATCAAAATATTGAGATCACCTTTCAACGCAGTGTCCCCCTAATATTTAAATTTTTACTTACCGCGTTAGCTCGATTAAAAAAAAATCACGTTGTACAATTATCGTCGTTTTCCTTCAAAATTCTTCTTTACTTTTCCTCCCCCACTTAAATTAGTCATATTCCATTTTTCATGACTAATTCCTACAACATATAAAATATTAATATTTTAATATTATTTTATTAAATAAAATATTATTTTATTTTA
Organism: Theobroma grandiflorum; assembly: GCA_036013995.1. Classification (NCBI taxonomy): domain Eukaryota; kingdom Viridiplantae; phylum Streptophyta; class Magnoliopsida; order Malvales; family Malvaceae; genus Theobroma; species Theobroma grandiflorum. The sequence goes on along the minus strand of CP142130.1, from coordinate 10,461,635 downwards.
AAATTTTTTACTTGATTTCTTTGGTCCCGAAATGCATTATTATGTCTCGGTTTACTTCCAAATCATCCTTCAGCTTTCTGGGATGATTGCGTTGACTACTATACGAGGGTTCGGGGTATTACATTTAGTCAACATAAGCTAGGAGCAAATGAGATATGTCTCCTTCAAATCATTTGGATTAATGAATCCACTTTAAACTACTCATTCATCTTTGTATGCTTTATACTAAACCTAAAAGCACCCTATTTAGTCATCTGGTCACCTTTAAACCCATAAAGGTGAAATCCAAGCATGACAATTCACATGTAAGATAACTTAGTATCACAAGTCTAAGGATTACTTACACTTTTAACACTTGAGAGTATTTCCAAAGACATTTGAGTGAAATACCAAATGAAACTCTCATAGCAGGTCATCTTCAGTGGGTTTGTTCCCTAATAATCACCCACATACTATCCTCAGGTATCTCGTATACTTCAACCTATGAGATCGGTTGCTTATTTCCAAAGTAAAGAGGCTTAGCATGAACCTGATGGAGTTAGATGTAAGTGCATTGATGTATTTGTGTATAGCATGGATTTCAAAAAATTTTCTTTCATAAAGTAAGCAAGCAATCCAATTACACAAATGGAAAAACATATCATTCATATTGCAAGTAACATAATCACATCCTAAAAAATAAGAATCTATTAAAGTAAGATAAATCGTACCTTTTATTTCGTGATTTTTATTTTGGACACTATCACACCAACGATTGATTTCTCAAACAAACTAACTTACCACTTATGAGTGGACAAGATGCGAAATGCTAAGCTATAAGATGATAATTGATTGTCTCCCTTTTCTTCTTAAAAATTAATGGCTATTTTTCTTTCAAAAAATTCAACCAAGAATGAAAGAAAGGAAGAGAGGTACGACAAAGTTAAGAAGAAGATGAGAGAAGTAACAGTTGAAACTTTTTCAAGAAAGATACATACGTTTCTTTTCTTCCAATCTTCTCTTTTATTAAAACTTTTGCCTCTAAGGTTTAATGAAAATCAAATATCTTTCAATCAATATTGCGCATCTATTTAGAGTTATGGAAACATCAAACATGCTCCACAATTATTAAAATTAAAATTAAAGAATAAATAATTTAATTCTTTAATTATCATTTAGAATTCTTGATAAAATAAAACTCCTTGTTGAATAATAACCCTTATTTTATTATTATCAATCTTTATTTAAAAACAATTAATAATAAATAAAAAAGTGATAGTCAAACATAGAGTCTTCTTTTATCAACGTGGATGTCTAGATTCATTTTGCAAGAATCCTCTTAGCATTATTTTAATTTAAGACAACTCTTATTTTTAATTAAGACAAACATGTTATCTTGTCTAAATTGAGACAAGCATGTTTTCTTGTCTAGATTAAGACAAAACATATTTTTCTTGTTTTAAATTAAGACAAACATGTTTTTTTGTCTTGATCAAGACCAAATATATTTTTCTTGTCTTAAATTAAGGTAAACATGTTTTTTTGTCTAAATTAAGACTAACATATTTTCTTAACTAAATTAAGACATGACATGTTTTCTTGTCTAAATTAAGACAATTAAGACAAAACATATTTTCTTGTTTAAATTAAGACAAATATTTTTTCTTGTTTAAATTAAGACAAACATGTTTTCTTGTTTAAGTTAAGACAATACATGTAAAAGTTGCCATTTTGTACAATTTAATTAATCATATAAAAACATGCATTTCAACTTAAACAAGTTGAATTCTATGAAGTTAAGTGAGGAGCCTATTTGGATATAGATATTCCAAGCACCAATAAACTTAGAATTATTCTTAATCTCAGTAAGATAATTCAAATTTATTAACCATGAAATCACTCCACCATAGATTCATGATTGCACTTTTGGATTAACTATAATTTACAAGAAATTATTCAATACTTGATATTAATTATTAGTTGTCTAATTTCAAACTTTATATTGTGAATCCTCATAACCATCTAATGATAAAATGAAATTATCATTTTATCTTTTGTCAATTTTATCCCCTAGTCTCAAATTTCATCCAATTAGTGATTCAATACTTTAGATCTAATCTTTTGAGTATCCAGATGTGATAAGTAGCTAATTCATCAATCCATTGGGATTAGATTAATCACCAATCTTCTTAAAATCAATAGAAGTGATGTTAACACTATGAACTCCATTATTTGGATATATGTTCCTAGATATTCATCTCTATTATAATCCCAACATATGGAGTCTAGATCAACACTTTATTATGATCATACCCATGATATATCAAAGATTATAAGGAGAGAAAACACGAGTTCACTATCCTTCAGGATTTCGATTCTACTATAAGCAAATGCATAAGTGTGAGATCAAAATTTAAGTAACGGTTAAACTTAAATTTGATTTTCACATGATTGCAATTCTTGTTATAATGTTATTTCATAAAGTCAAGTATTTCGATGATTTGAGACTCATTATTCCCCTAAAGTGAATTACATTAGTTCGTTGGAAGTAATCTGGATACTACAACCTTAACACAATAAAGTGACCAGCTTTATTCTATGGCTGTGAACAATTTTTAGATTTAATTAAAATACATGTCTCCTATATATGACTCTTTATAAAAATGTATTTTAATATGTCAATAGAATCATGATACCTTAATAACTAGATAATGAATGCTTACTTAAAACAAATTCTTCGTCTTATTATTAAAATTTACTTTTATTACAAATAAATTAAATATGAGAATATACTTGCTTTCCAAGATACCATATTCTTAAATTCCAAATAGTACTAGTCTTTGAGCATTGTCAATGTACTTATTCTTAACAATACAATGACTAAGAACATATTTAGGAATAGGGCTTTGATGTATAAGAATCTCATAATTATAACCTTTATAATTTTTTTGTAAGACTATTATGTTCTAAAGACTTTATCTACATAAGTTTCTCATAACTTTTTATAAATAAACTCATGGATAAAGGAATACCTCATACAATATATAAATTATCTATTATGTATTTAACATAAAATATGACTAATTAAGGTAGTGTTTTACAAGGATAAAATCAATTAACTTACAGGGCTTACACTAATAATATTCCATTAGCACTTAAGCCAATCGCTCATGTATCTAACACCAAAACCCTCTAAGTAGAGATCACGTTTTTGCTAGGATAGAACTTTAGTGAGAGGATCAACTAAGTTGTCTTCTATGGGTGCTTTCTCTATATTAATATCACCTATCCCAATGATCTTTTTGATCAATTGATAACGTTGCAATACATGTTTAGATCACGAATGAGACATTGGTTCTTTTGCTTGTGCAATTGTGTTGGGTTTCGCTATGGATGACATGCTCAAAATTACTCCACAAAAAGAAAATTAAAACTAAAAAAAAACAAAACATATTTCTACCCACGGATCACCATGGTGATATTTTAACGTATAGAATAGCATATAAAATCATAAAATTAAAACTTAACCTTGCCGAAGTTCTTCTGATCGGAATAGTGATCTCCTCAATACAACCCATGAACACCACAAGAAGTAAGAACCCTAACCAATCAAGCTCTTAGCCTTTAATGGCAGTACACACGATTTCACTTAAAACTTTCAATAAAAAAAGGAGATTTTAACTATACTTTTGTGCCAGCAAAAGGGAAAAATGTTTAACCCTTTCCATTTCTCACAAGGATGGCCAAATCACGCACTTGAAAAATTACTTAAAAAATAATTTTCTTTTTCACAAAGTAGGTGACGACACATAAGGAAAAAAACCCCTTTTTTATTTTCAAACAACATCTTTTCTTCATATGTGAAAAAAAAGTTAAATGTGATTTATATAACTAGGTTAAAATTAAATTTAATTTTGCAATAAGGCCCTCCAAATTATAACACATTACAATATATAACACATTACAATATAGGCCCATGACTTAATTAAACTATTTTAATTAAGCCCAATGGAAATTAAATTGAAATAATTTCCTTTATATTATTGCAATTTTGGCATTATAATTATAACTATTTATATATTTGCCCAAAACTTAATTAAACTCTTTTTAGTTAAGTTTATAGAAGTTAATTACCTAGCATAAAATTAAATCATCACTTTCCCAATTTAATTCAAATGCAATCATTGTGTGTGATCCATTAGGTTCTTAACATGTTGACAATGGAATTGATTAATAACTTAATTAATTAATATAAATTTCAATCAATTAATTTTTAATCAATTCCATAAACCAAGATTGGTTTCTAGTAATGTATTATGGCCACCCAATTTTTGAAAGAGTCAAAAGGGTCTTTGACAACCTTTCTATGTATAGTCTATTAGTGTAATTCATTCCCTCAACATATATCTCAGAGATGATAAGAGCTTGGTACAGTGTCTACTTTTATGGACTTCCATATTCGTTCTTGTAGTTATAGTATTAACTTTATAAAGGCTTATGAAACCTTTTTCATAATCTCTAAGTTGCCTTAGCCAAGAACTTCAATAAGCTAACGTTAACCAAAAATTGATAGGATATGTCCTCTAAAAACATTTAAGGTGATGATTCCTATCTTGACCACTCATTTGCCTTCACATGCTTCATACTATACACAAAAACATCTTGTTTAGGCATCCTTGGTTCGGCACCTATAGGGATGTAATTAAAGTATAGCATTTCACATATAAGACAACCTAGTATCTCAAGTCTAGGGAGTACTTGCATGACTAACACATGAGAAGTGTTGCACAAACACTAGACTATATTACCAAATGCACTTCTTATGGTGAGTCATGTTCAGTGAACTTGCTCACCTATGCAAGCATCTACATTCTAGTGTTAAGTATCTCTATACTTTAATTTATGAGATTGATTGCTTACTTCCAAAGTAAGGAACATAAAATGTACTAGTATCTAAGCATCATTGATGTTCAATCTCAACAATACATTGACTAGGAACATTTTAAAATTATAGTTTCATGTATAAAGATCTCATAATTACAATCCATTATAGTTTCCTTACAAGGCATATTACTCTCATAAACTTCATCTAATTAGACTTATAACTCATTATAATTAATTTCTTATTTATGAAGAAAAACCTTTAATTATTCAATATAAATGATATCATTACATGATTAGAACCAAGCTTTGACCAATCTCAATTAGTTGTAGGGCTTATCCTAATATTCTCCCACTAGCACAAAGCCAATTGCTACCTCATCGTAATATGGATCCAATCCATTTAGCAACCATGTCTCTTTATAGACTCGCTTATGCCCTTTAATGTGGTTAATTGCCCTTGTCTTTATGATGTCACAACATCTCGTCATATTACTGTATTTAGACATAATGAGACTTTGGTTCTTAGTGTGGCTCCATTGTTATATTAACAATGGCTATGTCAAGCCCAGCCCTAAAATATCTGTCCTGACATTTATATATTTGATATTATGCCTGCATATTAAAATATCTCAAAAAAATGGATAAAAATCAATATTGTGCTTAGAAGCGCAACTAAGTCGATTTATACCTCGAACTAATTAAAATAGGGATTTTAAGGTGAAATTAGAAATTTTACAGTCTAAGGATGACTTAAAATGGCGATTCGAAGTTCGAGGGCCGATTTGGAGTCAATCGAAAAAATTGACCGATTAGGGGCAAAATGGTCATTTTGCCACCTAAAATTTAAATTTGGTTGTTTGATGAAATATTTAACCAAGATTGATCATTTGGAGTATAATATGAGGATTAGCAATGAAAAATTTTAATTCTCAATATTTTTGAAGCATAAGGGTAAAACGGTAATTTTATTATCTTAGGGGCAAAACGGTAAATTTTCACCCCCCAACACTGGTCAAATTTGTGGATTTTATTTATTGTGGGAATGGATAAATATGGCATAAAGATGTGGTGGAAACTTTAAGTGAAAAAGTCAAATATTTAAAGTATAAAAAGAAAAATGGACCAATCACAAAGTGCCACGTGTCAAGCTTTATTATTTTATTATTTTCTATAAAAATCAGCCCATATTTATCCCATTTCTCTCACCATATTCTGCCAAAGAAAGAAAATAAGGAAGAAAAAGGAAAAACAAAGAGAAAACAAAAACCTAGCTAAGAAAATCAAGGAAATTCATTGATTTTTCAAGGAATCAAACAAGATAAGGTATGATTTTTCAATTTTTGCTTGAGATCTAGCATACCCATGCTTTATTTTCTCATTTCCATGGTTGAATTGCTTGTTTTCATAATGAATGAGTGGTAGGTCGAATGGGCATGGTGAGAGAAATGATGTTGGAATTGGTTGATTTTAAGTTAGGTTTGTGTTTTCGGTTAGTTAATGATATGTAGTGTGAAAACAAGTGAAGAAAATCACATAATCTTAGGTATTCTTCATTGGCCAAATCTTCCTTGATGTGTGTGGGTGATGGATTGATTTTGTTTCAAGAGAAAATGGTTAGGAAATGATCAATTATGGTGAGGAAATTAAGTAGGAAAAATCACGGTATTAGTGCACCCGCAATGGTCAAAATTTTCAAGGAGAATTGTGGAAATTGATGTGCTGAATTTTTAGTAAATTGGCTTGTATTTGGTGAATTGAGGTATTAGAAAAGAAATAGAGGAATTTGGAGCTAAATTGGACACGTTAGTAATTTAATCGTGTGATAGGCCGAATTAGGTCAACACCGAGTTTAAGCGGTTAACCAAGCATTCCACGCATTCATATAGAAATTAGGTTAATTTTATACCTAATTAGCACAAATGTAGTGATTAATTTATTGTGCAATTTGTCAAAGTGGTGAGTCCTCTGATAAAGGCAAGGAAGTCGCACCTGAGAATTTCTAGTCGGAGTACCCGAGTTGATTCTTGAAAACCCTGAGTAAACTTACTATTGTCTTAATTATCTAGAGTAGTTTTTATTAAATTTTGAAATTTTATGGTAAAATGGGTTTAAATGGTAAATTAATATACTTTATGAATAAATGTGATTTTATAAAATGATTTTATGAAATTTTCAGAAATTAAATGATGATTTTAGAATATAGAGTAATTGAAGATTGTTTATTGTTGTATTATAAATTGTGTTTAAACTTAATGGCTTATGACAATATATGAGCATGAATGGCTAAACTGATTTTCTTGTTAGAATTACAAGTATTGTGTATTCAGCCTTGAGAGGCTAGGTTGCAACAAATTGCCATGTCATGCAGTTGTAATTTTATAAATAAGGTGGTAGATAAAATAATTCAAAATCCCTACAGTGGAGGTTCTGTGGACCAGCCTAAGAGAGGGGGCACAGAATCAAATATACCTTACCTCTATCGGAGAGCCGTGTGTGGGATGTCTCTGGAGGTAAAGATTTGAGTGCACTTCACGTGGACCACCGCGTGAAAATGAGACTCAGCCAATGCCAAGGAATGGCTAGATTTTAAAATGTAAAAATATGTTCATGTTGTACTACACTGACAACCTTGACAGTCTCAGTCAGATGCTTCCACCGGGGTATCCTCGAGAATGATTTTGGCACAAGCCAAGTATTTAAGAGATGCATAAGCCATATTAAATATTAATTATTCGAGTAAAATGATTCTATTTTTCTTGATAGAATATTTTATTTGTCTCTACTCGATTGAAATAAGTTGAGATAAGGTGAAATGTGATACAAAGAATGAGTTTGAATTTATCTCCATTTACTCGACTTTAGATAATTTAGCTAGTATCTGTTTACTCACTGGGATTTTATAATCTCACCACCCTCTTTTTCACCCTTTCAAGATCGGAATAGTTAGTAGATAGCTGAATTTGCTGAGGACTAAAGTTGGCTTGCAACCTCACCAACAATAGGTTCACTATCCTCTATACTTTTGTTCATTGTGGGCCCACTTGTCGTTGTAAATGAAATTGTATATTGTGGTTAACTTTATTATTGTATATAAGAATTTATTTTCCTTTTACGTCCTAAAAATTGTTTACCGATAATTCTATAAAAATTGTTTTATAAGAAATTAGTATACTTTCTTGAATATTTTTATTATATTTTAATAGTTATAATTTTACTCAAAAAGAGTGTTTTATATATCTAAATTTATTTTAATTTATGACATATGTGATTTCCACTCGATTACTACATTTTTAGTCGGTTTCGAAAGTTTCGAGGAAAATGACTGAAATGCCCCTGTGAAGTGAAAACCATTTTTCTATTGTTTTGAATGGGAAAAAGTTCAAAAATCTCTTTAGATAGTATGTTTGGTAATTATTGCTCACAGGGGAGGTAAGAAAACTGATACGAAAGCCTTGCGGGGTTTCGATCGGGATTCGGGGTATGAATGCCTGTCGAGACGTTTCGACGGTTGTCACGAGCTCGATGGGAGTTCCGAGTCGTGACAGGCTAGAACCCTTTGTTAGTTTCATGATCTAAAAATCTAAATATCCTCATACTCGAGCCTTTAATAGGATGCATATGACCTTATTTATATACATGTTCATAGTTCTTTTCTAACTATGGAACTATTCCAACTTGATTATGCTTCATGCATCACATGCATTTTATCACTTAGTATTGTGCCATCCATTACTTATTAAAACTTGGCTCTTTCTTTATACACATATTACATGTTATGCAATTGTATCAATAAAGAACTATATTCATTCCCACTAATCTTTTCATGTGTATGAGACAAGTACACTAACATATTCTATTACATCCAACTCTTTGGATCTCATTAAATAGAATAAAATATAAAATTTCAATAAATCATATTTAGTAGATTCATTTAATATAAATAATACATCTCAATGTATCTTACTAAATCCATGGAGTTCTTATACAATTATATTGATTAATTTCTAATATTGAATTCCAATGTAACATAGTAATATTAAGAAACTATTTTCTTAATAACTTCATGATCCCACTAAATCCAAGATTCTTTGTGAAAGTAATATTCAAACTCTTTTGAATATTCCATGAAGTTACATACATACATGCCAATGCATGATTGGAATTGTATTGATCTTAGAATACCATTATGGGCTTAATGTACTGGAGAGGTATAGACCAAATCATATCACAATATGACTTTGCTTTCTTCTTTTGAATAAACATCTCTGTGTTCTATTCATAAGAAAGTTCCATCTTTACATGAATCGACATTCATTCCTTTGATCAATTAATCACAAACTCAAATGATCCCTTAATAAGATCTTATCTTAAATAAGGTCACTTGATTAGTTGATTAATTTTATTTTAATCAAACTAATTTGACATAAATCGTAATTTATAATTGATCAAATACCATTGTAAGGAGAAATATGAGAAGTGAATAATAATAAATAAAGATATAATTATTCCAAATAATTACCCAAACATGAAACATTAAAACCTTAACATCCAAATGCTAAATATAAATGTTTCACAAGTCATCCATATGGCAATAAATGTCAAAACATTTAACCAAATTATCCAACAAATCAAATCATAAGTTTAAATAGGAGTGCAACGATCCATATGTAGCATCCAATGCTTCATGTAGTGCATCAATGTGGTCACTTCCTCAACTAAGATCTTACTTATCTTTGTCCTTAATCTCTGCAATAGGTCATACATATTAAAATCAACATAAGATATCATAAACCTTTATAATATAAAGTAGTATATCTTAACAAATGGTACCTAAATTAGAAACTTTAATAAGTTTCTTCTTCTTGCTTACAATAGCTAGGTACTTTTTGCAATTCCTTCTCCAATGCCTAGGTTTACCACAGTGATGGCAAATGCATTTCTCTTTATTCTTTTTGACACCTCTCTAAGCTTCAATGCTTTCTAATTTTGGGATGTTAATTTTTTTCCTTTTTAGGTTTTCTTCTTCTTTTACTTCGTTTGAGCTTTTGAGTCCCTTTTGATGGATTTCTTTGTCGTGTTCAATATGTTCAAAAGTTAAGGAAGAGTAGCTTCCAAATAATTCATATAGAAGTTAAACATGAATTGACTAAAGCTATCAAAAAGAGATTGTAAAACTAAATCAGTACTCAATTCATGATCCATCATCAGTCTTAATTGTACATGCCTCTCAATAAGTCCAATCATCTTCAATATATGGGGTCTTAACACACCTCTTTTTTGCCATCTTGAATCGAAACAATTCCTTAGAGATTTTAAATCTCTTAATGTGCCCCTCCTTGTCGAATAATTCTCTAAGGTGAAGAATCATAGATTGGACACCTATGTGTTCATGCTACTTTTGGAGCTCAAAGGTCATACTAGCTAGCATCACGCATGATGCCGGTTCATTGTCATCCTTATGATGTTGATATGCCTCTTTATCCTCAACACTAGCATCATTGGCAAGGACTAATGGAATAAGTGTGTTAAGGACATAGGATTTTTTCTCTTGTTTCAAGACGATCTTGAGGTTTCGAAACTAATCTAGGAAGTCAACTTAGTCTCCAATTAAAAGAGCTACTAAGTTATCTTACTATAAGGTGGAAGGACACTTAATCATGCATAGTGTCACGAACTACTCCCTATTCACTTAAGTGCACGATAGTCCGTGCGGTGCTCGGGTGGATGCTTCCACTTAAGCTAGCTAATTGCTCAGTTATATCTAAAAAACATGAATAATAACCATAAGTTAAGTCATGGAAAGCAAATCAAAGGCATATCGAATGCCATATATGCACCCACACACTTGAACTAGTGAAACAACCCAACAACTTGTTGACTATTCACCTCTTGTAAAGAGTTTACAAGTATTTCACCAATAACTATTACAATGATTGAAATGGGGACATTCCTTTCCTAAAAGGTCTTCCTCTTTAAAGTCTTAACACGTATTTCTAAAAATGTCACCAAAAGCCATTACAATGTTTGAAAGGGGGGATATCTCCTTTAGATGAACAAAAGACCACTTTTCTAAGGAATTCTACCTTGTCATAGCGCAATACAAGGTTGGCTCATGAAATCTTCCCCCATTAAAGTTGTCAATTCTTTGTTGACTGGTTGGCTTGGAATTCTTCAATCTTCTACTTGAAGGTGTGAAGGTCGACTTTTTTCTCTAAAGTGATTTCATTTAGCCCTAAACCTTTTCATCTCACCATATACTCCTATTTTGGTCGTCGATTGATTATCGTGATCTTCCCTACCAAAATCTTCTCTACTCTGTGCTGTGATGATGGCTTGGTGCTGATAGCGATTTTTGTGCCTTGACTCCTGCTTGCATTTACTGGGTTCGTATAGAATGGCTTCAAGTTACTAATGTGAAACATGAGATGCACCTTCATCCACTTAGGCAAATCAATCTTGTATGAAGTTTTCCCAACCTTTACCATTATTATTATTGGGCTTTTATACTTTCGTACTAGTCTTTGATCTTTCTTCATTAAAAATCAAAGTAGTTTGAGTACCAACTTCACTAGCACTAAGTCTCCCACCTTAATGTGTTGCTCTCTTTGACCTTTATCTGCCTAATTTTTCATGTACCTAGAGGTTTTTTCTACAATGACTCTGGTGATATCAGTGTTTTATCTATATTCCTTCGTAAAGTTGAATGCTTAAGGAAATCTTCTTGCTATATGATTCCACTAAGGAATGGAGAAGTCTAAGTTGCTATCTAGTGATGAGTTCGAAAATGGTTTTATTAGTAACTGAGCTCTTTCATGAATTAAAACATAGTTAGGCCACATCTAGTAAGTTGGGGCAATTCTTCTAGTTCTCCTGTACAAAGTGTCACAAATATTCTTTTAGAAACTCGTTGAAGCGTTTTGTTTAGCCATCTATTTATGGGTGATAACTCGAAGATATATTGAGTTCTGACCCTAATAGCTTGAAAAGATCATTCTAGAAGAAATTGGTAAACCTTAGATCCCTATCACTAATAATGCTTTTAGGAATACCCTAGGATTTTACTACATGTTTAAAAATTGTACAAGTTGTTTTTTCTACAAAACCAAACTTCTGCACTAGGATGAACATGCGTACTTGGAGAAATGATCCACCAATACCAAGATCGTTGTAATATCTTCTGCTTTAACAAGTCCTACTATGAACTCCATAAAAATAATTTCCCATAGTTTGGTTGGCACTAACAGAGGTTCGAGCATTCTTGTCAATATTTGTCTATCCATTTTGGCTTGTTGGCAAATAAGGCACGTCTTGGTATAATTCATCACATCCTATTGCAAATGAGGCTAATAGCAACCTTGTTGGTCTTAAAAAGAGTGCTAAAGGGGGTGAATAGCACTAAATATTTTCTACTTAGCTGTTTAGAGCTTAAAGAGCACTTAATCTACTAAATGAAGGAAAAGACTAGAACTTGTAAAAATTAGAAGACACCAAGTAAGGAAAGGTAAAGAGAAATGGATAATACAAGAGTATTTATAGTGGTTTGGTCCCCTTGCCCTACATTCACTACCTTGATCTCTTAATCAAATATTTTCAACCTAACTTCACTAAACCAGTGAAATTAACAACTTCCATCAAGCTTTTACAAGGTGACTTTCTAACCCAAGCTTTAATTGCTTCTAACAAGCTTTACAACGCTTCTCACACTTTAATTTTTCAAGAAAAAGAAGAAAAAGAAGTACAACTAAGTACCTTTACAAGTTTAGACAAATCACAATCAAGCTCAAGCACTTTTTTTGGATTTGGAATGAAGAACAACTATTTTTACTAAAGAATATTTGGTTTTTTGCTCAAAGTAGCTCTTTTTTCTTCAAATCTCTATTTCTTTAACCATTAAAGCTTCCTTTTATACTTGGGGGGTCAAAGTTTTCTGTTGGAGATAGTTTCAAGCTATTAAAAATAACTCTGATGCACTTCTAGCTGTTATTTTGTCCTTTAATGTTTAAACTCAAAAAGACAAACAGACTTTAGCTAACCAGTTACAGGCAGCTCTAATCGATTACAGATTTTCTACCCTATACTATCCTACTGCTGTGTTCTTTGCTCTAACTGATTAGAGAAGGCTTTAACTGATTAAGAGTTCTTTGTCTTCAAACTTTTCTTCTTTAGCAGACTTCCTTCAATTGGTTATGGCAAGTTCTAACTGATTACAAACTTTATGTTTTCACTTCTCTATAAAGCAGTCTTCCTCTAATTGGTTAGCACTTCCTTTAACTGATTAAAGTTTTACTTCATTCAACCACAACTGATTAAAATCACCTTTAATCAACTAAAAGATGTTTGAATTTTGAACTTTTCCATTTTGGCTCCTTTTAACGGTCAACAATATTTTCAAACTTGTTTTCGATGCTTGAAAATACTAGGACCTTATGCTCAAACTGATTAACAAGACCTTTTAACTAATTAGGATATTCTTGATGGCTCCATTAGTTTTTGATAATAATAAAACATTCCCATTTCATTTGTGTTTAACATTTCTACCTAAGTGTACAGGACAAAATGTTAGTACGCCAATATTAGATCAATTCTTCAAAAAGTGTATATAAAAAATTATATGTATTAAAAGACCAAATTGATTAACAAGAATGAAGCTTTTTAGTTGAATAATGAAGAACATTGGTTGGCTAAAATTAAAATAGGAGAATGGCGAGCTGAAGAATATTGAGAAACAGAACCAACTTAGTCGACCAAGAAATGGATTAGTCGACTAAATGCTCTGTATTAGAATTTATTACCAGAAGACAGAACCAACTTAGTTGACTAAGAGCTCTCTGTCTGCAATTTAAACTAGAGCACTAGAAGATAGATTAACGGCTAAAACTAACTCTCAACTGCTTTCAACGATCATAAACTACCAAACAGCCATTAGACTTGTTTCTCCTAGTGTAAAAGGGTCTTCAAGTGATTGGAAATCAGTTTTTTGAGAGGTTTAGAGAGATTTCAACACATTTAAGTCCAAAAAGAGCGAAAAAACCAAAAAATCTTCTTTGCACCTTACTACACTTAAATGCCTATCTTTGTAATTATGATTTCCACTTCATTTTGTACCATTTAGATCAACTTTATGATCATAGCTACTTTTTTATTTCCTTTCTTCTTGTATACTTAGAGTGAGGAAGTCACTCTAAGGGGTTTATTCAAGCTTGGATAGCTTAATTGTTTGCATAAGTTTTAACTTAGCTTACAAAATTTAGGTGTTGGGTTTTGGTTGATCCCGTGAAAAACCATTGTTGTAGGTTCTGGCTGAGCCTTTGAAAAACCACTTTGGGCTTTGGTTGAGCTCGTGAAAAACCACTGCTAAAGGTTGTGGCTAAGCCCAATAAAAGCCATTGTAAAAGCTTGGTGGAAGCTTATGAATTCCACTATTTTTAGTGATTGGTTTTGAAAATCCTTAGCTGGACAATCAAGGTAGTGGATGTAGGTCTTGGACCGAACCACTCTAAATCTTTGTCCATTGTCTACTCTGTTTTTATCTTTATTTGTTTTTAAGTTATTCCCTTATTTAGCTAAGAGCCGAATAGTGTTATTCACCCCCCGTCTAGCACATCTATTTGGGACCAACAATTTCTGTTTTGTTTCAATTTATCACACAGCCATGCCTTAGTTGATTAAGGTCCCTTGATAATCAGTTACTAAGGTTTTGTTTTTGTTCATTACTTGCTCTTTCCCTCTTAACTGATTAACTCTTCATTAAACTTAGCATGCTCCTTGACTTACTTCTAACTAACAAATTTGTTAGGGGTATTAAATTAAATCCTTCACACTTAAATAGTAAAGTTAGACATTAATGAATGAGGAATGTTTTGTTATCATAAAAAACATATGGAGTCAATAAACTTTGTTTCAATAGTGCAACAGCTCATTGCCAACCTGGGTGTCCTACCTAAAGGGTGTCGTGACATTATCAAATCAACTTCTATCTTAACTCTCTCGCTCTTGGAATAAATATGTGTGATCTTTTTGTTAATATGAGTTAATTTTCCACCTAAAAGTATTTTGACATTTCATTCTCCACCAACTTTATAATGGTGATTGCTTGGGGTTCTCGATGCAAGTTTTTTTCAATAAGATTATGGATATATGTGGTCACTTTGCTGGCTATTATTGTTGTGATTACCCTAAGAGTTGCGAACTCAACGTTTCTACTTAGGGCATCTGCTACATAGTTTTTCCAGCTTTGTGCTTAAAAGAGAAATCAAACTCAATCATAAGGTCCTACCATTTCGCCTGCTTACTTGTAAGTTTTGGTTGTATGAAAAAATGGCTTACAACAGTGTTTTCAATCTTAACCATGAATTGATCCTAACAAGTAGTGTCACCATGCCTATAGATAATGAATCGTTCTTGTAATAATACTCCTTCAAGAGTAAAATATGACGCATCTGTCTATATCTTGAAAGGATTTTTACTACAGTGCCCAACTCCATTTCTACCCCTTTTTTAGCAATTCTGTGAGTGCTACCATCCTTTTTGAATAGCTTTCCACAAATCTCTAGATAACATAAGCCACATATATGTTTATATTCAATATTCAACCATTTAGTATAAGTTCAACATAAAAATATAGAAACTCAACACAAGATAAGCCACATAACTCATATAAACATAGTTTAGAAAATAACACCATCATAAAACATTTAAAACAAACAACCATTTTTCATCACAAAAAAAAAAAAAAACATGCCAAAGCAAAGACAATAAAAGCATAACTTAAGGACTTAGTTCATCATTCTTACCAATTTTACTTCCTAATCCTATTTTTTTGTCTTCCTATTTCTCTCCCCCTTTTGGCATTATTTGAAAGGTTCTAATCGGAGTCAGATGAAAGTGAGAATCTGTCAGTGCCAAAATAAACATTGAGAGGCTTGGGAGAGGAGCGAGATGGAGAGTTTGATGGAATAGATTGGGAGTCTATAGATTTAATGGATTATTGGGTAGAAGTCTGCCATTTTTGTAAACCTTCTTCTTTTGAAGGTTTTAGTCTTGGTGGTCATAGTTTTCTTGTCTTTACCAATAGTTTTCTTTGCTACAGGATCAGAGTTAGTAGCTTTACCCTTGTTCGAATGTGCTTTTTTGTAGTTTGTTCTATTTCTGGTGGAGCTGACTGAGCTTCTTGATGCATCCTTGGGTGTTGGTGCGCTTGGTTAACTTTAGCTTCATTGATGATATCTCTTATGAAGTCAAAAACAAGATTCTCTTTAAATTCTGTAGGGAAGCTCACAACATTTTTTTCAGCCTTTGAATGTTTTTTTCAAACTTGGGGTTCTTTTTCTTTTTCTTCCTTATACTCTTCAGTATGTGGTTGTTTTTCTTTTTCTTGTTCTTCTTGTTCAGCATTCTTCTTTCTAGATTCCTTAATTCCAGCTTGAGTCATATATGGATTTTTAGATATTTCTTTGTTAGTTTTCTTGTCATGACCAAAAATAGCATTTTCAAATTGTTCTGTAGCAATCCTCTCACTTGACTGACTTGCCGCAAAGACAAAGGCTTTAGGAACTTTGGTTTCCTTAGCTGGATTTATCATAGTTTTAAATTGTGGAAGTTTTTCTTCAATCTTAACCATATTCTCAACTTGATTAGTTAATTTACCATCTATTCTTATAAGCAGATTAAATATCATGTTATCTTTAGAGGAGGCTTGATTTGTCTTGGTAAAGGGTGCGGAAGAGCTTCTAGTTGGAGGGGGCAAAGGTGTACCTTTTGTTACCTTGATACATTCATTTATCTCAATTTTGTATCCCATTTTCAATACACTTCTAAGGAATATTCCCTGATCCTGATTCTTTATGAGATCAGACTAAAATCTTCCACTTTAGATTCCCTTCTTTTGCACAAAAGCTATAAGGATATTGCCATACGACAAATTTGCTTTATCCCCTAGTGTAGTTGTCCTAATCTTTTCCATCATGTATCTTCCCATATTTAATAGGATTTCATTATAAACAGCCTGCATTAGCCACAGATCATGCACACTCACATAACTGAACTTGTTACTTCTTCCATGGAGAGTAGTTTCTATGAAATAATGAAAAATTCTGAGTTGTGCATCTTTTATCTCATTGGCATAGCTTTTAGAGGGAAACTTTTCCTTCTTTCTAGTGATAACTTCCCATAGATGGTTCGACTCATATTTCTCTAGCATTTTGTATTCTCTTACTTCAAATTCAATCTTTATGAACCCTCCTAGATCTTGAGCACTAATTTGAAAATCTCTGTCATCTAAGAACACATTTAATCTATCCTTTGTAAATTCTTCTTTTTCTTTTAGTTTAGTTTTATCAATTGCTATACTAGTATATAACTCCTTAATTAGAGTTGGACTATACATTCTATCTCAGAATGTGCTCATAAATCTTAATTTCAAAAGTTCAAAATATCCCTCAAGATCTTCTTTTAGTCTTAGTGAATCATTAAAACTTTCCCAGTCAAAGAATTTCCTATAAAAGATTGTGGCATTTTCAATCCTTCTAAATCTATTAACATGCAAGTCATTTAAAAAACAAGAGAAAGAACAAGTACCTTTCTCTACAAAAAGTCTTCCATCTGTCGATCTCTTTCCTTTCTTTGTTAATTTCCTTTTTTTCCCTTTTTCTTCTCTACTAGAAGTCCTTTGATTTTTCTTTTCTTTTTGGGGGAATGCGATAAAGTATCATCAATTTTCCTTTTTCCTTTCCCCTTTTCAACTACTTTGTGAGTGAAGGAAGTTTTTGCAATAGGATTTTCTTTTTAAGAGTTTCTCAGGTTTCAGAGGAAAATATAGAAAGGAAA
This sequence comes from Theobroma grandiflorum, assembly GCA_036013995.1. NCBI lineage: Eukaryota > Viridiplantae > Streptophyta > Magnoliopsida > Malvales > Malvaceae > Theobroma > Theobroma grandiflorum. The sequence continues at coordinate 10,443,947 of CP142130.1, read as the reverse complement.
ATCTAAAGGCTTTTGGATATTGATTTTTAGTATAATTGGCTCTCTAAGTAGATAGGGGGTCTTTTGTAGGGAGTTATAACTACTTACTGATGTTTTGAGTGGGAGTTGTCCTATACTACTTACCCAGTTTCTTTTTTTTTAAATTCCCACATGATAGCCTCTTGCTTTTTTGGGTTTCAAAAAAGCTGCCCCTGATCTTGGTTTTTGCCTGTATTTAACAACGAGATTGTGCAATATTTTAGACAATCCCCTAGGTAAAATCATGCTCTGTTGAGCATGATTTCATCTAGGCTAGCTGCTTGAGGGGGTCAGTCACCCGATTTGGGGCAATCTCCCAAAATTCGGTGATGGCAGGGGCATTGAAGGCCCCGGGGAAGAGGACTGAGCAAGCTCAGTCCTGTCCCCCCTCTTTTTTTATTTTTTTATTTCTTATTTTATTATTTTAGGTGTCTACATTATCACCCGATAAATTAGCCAATACGTCCAATTCAACTCCGAACAATTCCATTTCTCTCACAATATTCTAAATCATTAAACACAATTTAAATGACTTGAAATTTACAAAAATCACCCTCACATTTTCTCTTGGAATATTCGGCTATGGTGAGTGCACTAACACTAAAATTTTTCAAGCTAAATTTTTACACCATAAACCATTAATTCCCACACCATAAACCATTATTTCCTAATCAAATTACTTGAAATAATATCACATTCTTCCTCACTATTCACGTGGAGAATTCGACCTTGTGGGTGGGTGAAGGACAAGTGATTTTTCTTAATTGTTTTCATTCTAAACATGATAGATCGACTAAAAACACCTAAATAACGTAAAATCTAACCAAATCAACTGTCAAATCTTCTCTCTCTAAAATGGGTCAGCCATGAATCCTTCATGAAATCATGTGATTCAACCATGGAAAATGCAAAATAAAGCATAGGAAAGATAGATCACAAGCTAGAATTAAGAAATGTTACCTTTGATTGCTTGATTACTTGGAATCCAACACTTTCCCTTTGAATTTTTCTCTCTAAGGTTTTGTTCTTCTTCCTTTCTCTCTTTTTCCCTCTTTGGCCGACCAAGACAAATGGGTTGGGAGGTTTATATGCTGGTTTTTAAAGCAAATAATAAAATATTACAAGCTTGACACTTGTCACCATGTTATTGGCCCATACTTAAAAACTTAATAATTAAGCTTTCTTTCACCACCACATAAAATCCTTCAATTATCCATGATATAAAAGGCTAATGGCTGAAATTTATGGGCTTGACAAGTGTTGGATGGTGTAAAATTACAATTTTGCCCCTAGGGTGGCAAAATTACCATTTTACCCCTATGCTTGAAAAAATACCGAAATTAAAATTTTTACTTCCCAAATTCAAATTATACTCCAAATAATCAATCTTAGTCAAATATTTCATCCAATATTCCAATTTTAACCTCGAGTGGCAAAATTACCATTTTACTCCTAGGTCATGAAAATTTCAATTTAACTCAAAATCAGTCATCGAACTCCAAATCACCATATTAAGTCATTTTGGGAATTTTAAATTTTCAATTTTATCTTAAAATCTCTATTTGGTCTAGTTCGAGACTTAATTCAACTTAGTTGTACCACTAGGTATAACACTGACTTTTGACGATCTTTTCCGAGCCTTCAAGCATGCAAGCCTTCTATCAATCACATGAATGACATGGCAAATATTTTATAGGGTCGAGTTTGACACAACAAGTGCAAAATGCCTTGGTGATACTTCATTAATAATATAGATTGGCAATGAACAATTAATGATGCTTGATAACAATCGATATCTTGGACTTGCTTATATTTGATGCATATATTGAACATCTATTTAAAAACTCGTAGTTTTCTAGTTCCATGAATATTTGAGTATTAGACTTACATGTTGAATATCAAATTAAAAACTCAATTATCACAGTCTCATGATTAATCCCCAAATGCCTAGCAATTCTTTGATCTCTTGATTAATCCAAAGGAAGGTTAAGATCATGTTATAATGTGAATGGGTACTTTATCTCTTCACCTTGATGATGTTCATCTTGTTGGTATTGAGGGTAATGAATGTTTAATGGGGAGTTGATCATTAATCTTGTCATATAATTCATAAGCACTTGAAATCTTCAATAATGAGTTTGATGGAAATTCAACAAATGGTTATATCCTTTAAACACTGCACTAACCTTGTACTTATCAATGCCTCACACTTGTGCTTAAATGATGAAATACACCATGAGTATGTTCCTCACCATCTTTTAAATATATATAATGTGTTTGATGCATTGTACATTTGATTGATTAATTTTTTGTTTAAAATGGGTTTAATTAATTAATGCTTTTATTTGTTGATAACGTTTTTGGTGCATTTCTTAACTATTTGATTAATAATCTATATAAATACATTAAAGTACATGTGTTATTGCTACATTATATATTGTTCATAGATATTGTTCACATAATACATGACTTGTACCTTATTGACTCATGCATCTTATATCATATTCATCTTTAGCTTATTTTATTATGTATGTTTACTTGTGGATACTTTATATTCCATACACTTGCTTATGGATGTTTATACCTTTATGAACTCAATGGGTGTAATGCTCACATGATTTTGCTCATATGTGTGTGTGGCATTCTTGATTAATGATATATATATATACGTTGATATACTAATATATATTACACGGAGATATGTCTTGATTTGTTGCTTTTTGCTTTAGATGAAATATATTTCTTCATGCCTTGGTTGAAAATACATTCAACGAAAATATATATCTTATTATTTTGGATTAATGGTTAGATATCCTTGATCTTATTGTTTATATATTTTTTATGATTTTCATTAACCATTGTCTCTTGAGTCTTACTGACTAAAGCTCACGGTTCTATTCCTTTTTAATATAACAAAAAGAAAGAGAAGGTTTATGAACACATTGAAATGCTCCTGTATACTCTTGATAAAGCTAAAACTTTTTGAAAACTTATTGAAACTTCATGCATGTGTTGAGGGGGAGAGTATAGATTTCATATCATTTTTCAAAACCTTTCTCTCTTGAACTTAAAAGTTTTCAAACAAGGGCTTAGAGACTAATGGAGTTAAAGGGAGAGTTTTCAAGAGATTTCAAATGTAAATATGCTTATGATTTTATCATATTAAAAAAGGGAAGATTGTTAGCATTGAATATCTTATGTTTTGATTTGACAAAGTTGTATGATATCTTGAATTTGATCTTAAGCATTTGAAATTGTCTAATATCATATTTTGATACTCTTAAGATTATACAAATGTTTGAAAAGCAAATTCATGATTAGAAAATATCACAAAGCATTAAGTCTTCAGTTGAGTAAATATTGAGCAAACGTGCTTTAGATTAACACTTGATTATAAGAACGAAGCATGAAAGAAATAGCTAAAGTGAAGAGCCAAAAAATCAATGAATCTTGAAGACACAAGTCAAAAGTCAATCCTAAAAAAGCACCAATCAATGCTATGGCAAAATGGTTGATGAACAATTAAAGAATTGTTAAAACAGAAGACATAGTAGACCCTACAAGTTTCATAGTCGACTTGTGGCAAAAAAAAATGAAAAATCACAAAGACATGAAGCCATATTCAACCCTATAAGTTCCATAGTCAACCCTGAGATAGAATGTGAGCACAATTCAAGTTTAGACAGCCACGGTCGACCTTAAAAAGGCTATAGTTGATCCTAATGCAAAACACTTGAGAAATAGGAAGTTTAAAGAGCCATAGTCGACCTTGAAGGCATCATAGTCGACTACACTTGGGCAAACTTCAAAATCATGAGCTTCTAGAAAAAGATTAAGTATTAGACTTCAAAAGTCAAGTATATAAGCCCTAATTCATGATTTTGAACAACCATAATCAACCCTCAAGCTTCAACAATAGCCAAACTTTTTTCAAACTTGTGTTTAATGGCTTCAAACATCTTTGAGACTTTAAAATGCCACCCTTGACACATTTTGAAGTAAAAGAAGACAACACCAAAGTGCAAAAACTGTAGAGAGACCATCAAGCTTATCTTTCTTTTCTAACATTCATCTTAGTCTTCCAACAAGCACCCAAAGCCATTCAAGCTCTCTCACTTGTAGTTGATATTTGTGTGATTATTTCTTCTCTTCATGCCCAAGCTTAACCTTTAGCACTCAAACTTTGTGAGGTAAATCTTTACTATTACTCCTTTGTGCACACATTTATAAATGTTCTAACATAACCTTGAAAAGTTAATGTAAGGGTTATCACTTGATCTCAGTTAAAAGAAAAAATCCTTTTGTGGATTGTGTAAGAGTTATCACTTGATCTTGTGAAAAAGTCAGGGTAAAGGTTATCACTTGATCTCGTTAAAAAGCAAAAATCCCTTTTTGCATTATGTAAAAGTTATCGCTTGATCTTGTTAAAAAGCAAGAATCCTTTTAGTGGATTGAAAATTCTTTGATGAGTTAATGGAGTGGATGTAAGCATTTGAAAAAGATGAATCTCTATAAAATTCTTATGTCTTAATTTATTTTTATGCCTTGTGGTTTATTGTTGATATTTGCATTAAAGAAAAACCACTTGGTTTGTTTTTTACAAAAAAAGGAAAATTATTTTTCGAAAAAGGTAATTTTTCATTGAACTTGCAAAAAAAAATTTAAAATACTAATTCACCCCATTCTTGGTATTTATTGCATTGAGCTTACTACACTAACATTTTTAATACCACCATTAGCAAAAACACCACTAATATGCAGTTCTACTAAAGCCACCATACTCAACTTGAACTGTTTGATGAAATCATGCATGATTCTAACAAAGTTTCTGTCTCTTGCTCCTTAACAATTTTATACAAAACAATTTTATACAAAAATTCTAAAATTCATTAAATAAAATCGCAATAAAAGGAAAATGACTTACAAGTCATTATTTGATCCATCAACCAACATAGTGGTTTCCTCTCCAACATGCATGTAGTAGTACTTAGGGCTGTGCAATCGATTTTTTCGGTTAATTCGATTACTGGATATCTAGTAACCGAACTAACCGAACTCTTCTAAACAACTAACCGAAACCAAACTAAAGATCCTAAATAACTGAACTAATTGAAACTGAACTAATTCGGTTAGTTCGATTCGATTACCAAAAACCGAACTAAATAATTTTTTTTATTTGTATGCAAAAACCCTAAATAATTTGATTTGTATGGGACTGTGGCTGTGTGGGACTGCAAATCGGGAATGGGACTGTGGGCTGTGGTTGTGTGTTGTGGGACAACAGATCAAGGTGGGACTGTGGGCTATGGCTGTGTGTTGTGGGACTGCAGATCGGGGTGGGACTGTGGCTGTGTGGGACGGTAGATCGGGAGTGGCAAATCGGGAGTGGGAGTGTGGCTGTGTAGGACGGCAAATCGGGAGTGAGAGTGGCTGTGTGGGACGGCAAAAGGGGAATAAGACTGTGGCTATGTGGGATGGTGGAGATTAGCTTAGGCTTAGGATTTTATTTCATATAAAATGTCTATTATACCTTTATACAGGTTCGGTTAGTTCGATTAGTTCGATTAAGAATTTTTTTAACCGAAACCGAACCGAACTAATATTACTAACCGAACTCTCTTACCCGAATTAATCGAAAAACCAAACTAACTGAACTGAAAAAATCGAACACATTTCGGTCGGATACGGTTATTTGGTTATTCGGTTTTTTGCTCACCCCTAGTAGTACTCTCCATTTCAAGTATTAAATTAGTCGCGACATTTCTCAACTGAGCTTTCTCCTTCGACAAAACATTAGGAATTTGATTTTTTTTGTTCATTAGACTTCACACTTTTTGGTTTCATCTTCTTTCTTAACAAAGATTTGTTAACTCAAATCACTCCCTTCCTATCTAGCAACTTTCTTTCTCCATGCAATATAATAGCCCCCATACATTCAACTGCCAGACTTGAAGTGTGGTTTGAAAGCAATTTAGGAGAGTTTCCCTTAGATTTCAGCTCTTTAACTATTCTAACTACTGAATGTTTTAAAGGGTCGAGTGATATAGCTTAAGGAATAATTCTTTGCTCACATGATCATAGACTAGATTCGTTCATAGGACTAGTTTCATCATTTTTAAATGCTAAATTAGACATCTCACCTATCACAACCATGATTGTTCTTGCTTCTTTCTTATTCTAATCATCAATCACCATCTCACCTTCAATAACCATAGAATCATTCATCTTCTTGTTAGTTATTTCATTCAAATAGGCCAAAGGCCCTTAAGAGTGGTTTCCATATTATGATTATCATTGGATTTAGAAGCCTTACAAAGGCTTCTTTTGATTGTGAAAATCCTCCTTCATGTTCGCCAACAAAATATTTTACTTAACTAACTTACCTTGATTCGAAGCCTCACCCTCCTCCATTATCCGATTATTTGGAACCAAAACCCCTTCATCTTCTGCTCCTAACGCAACAAACTGAGATCCTTAATGAACCCATTTACCACCATTCATGTCTCATGCCAATCCTTGATTGACCTCCCCACTCCGTAATTTTCTACATGATACTAGCATCCACGAACTGATGGGTGAAAGCTCAGATTGAGATTTGTCCATGATGTCTACATTTTGTTCGATTATATTAAATTCCACCGTTTACTTAGGGCAAGTCTCCTTAACATGTCCATAAACTCCATAATTGAAACAAACCCTAAGTAAACCCTCATATTCAATTTTTGGTAACTTTTCATTAAGGAATAATCTAGGGAGCAACGATTTCAACAAATCAAGTTTCACTGCAATACAAGCAAACCTCCCTTTTTTTTTAGAATCCATTTTATAATCTATTGTCAATAACTTACCCAAAAGAGAGGTAATCTGTCTCAAAATAGATTTATGATACAAATGCAGTGGCATCCTTGGAAACTTAACCCAAGCTGCAATCGCAAAGAGATCTTACGATTCTCGAGAAAAGGATGGCGATTAAGGCTTCACCAACAAATAATGGCCTTGAATCATCCATGGACCATCCAACAATGCTTTGAGATAATCCTCTTCCATAAAGAATTTAATCAAATAATTTCTTCATTGAGATCAACAACATTGAATTTGCCCTTAAACGACCATAACATAAATATTTTATCGCAAAGCAATTTGTAAAAGATAGGATGCCCTAAAAGAATAATATAATCAACTAATTCCATCTCTTAGCAAGCTCAGCTTGCTTACAATGCCAGATCTTATTGGAAGGCACCCCGTCAATTGTCTCAAAATAAAAATCCTCTGCATTTTCTCTGTCTACCCTAGAAGATTCATTTTCAGATTCAACAACATTGCTATCTCCCTCCCCAAAATCATCCTCTAACTCCATACTTTCATAAAAACATAAATCCTCACCATCCGAGGACATTAATGCATCTTTAAATGAGGGATTATGGTGGACTACCATCTGATCTCCTTTTATTGCATCTTTCCTAAACCACACTTTTGTCCTAGACCAATCATCCAATATCACCAGTGCGTGATTTTCTTTGACTAGAAATGAAATGAAATGCCAACTAAAAAAGAAAAATGAAATAAATTATGGCCTGGATCTATATGATTTAGTTCACATAAAAATCATGTATTTATATATTATAAAAAAACAAAGTTGTCAAATAAGAAACGCTGCTTTATGCTTAGGTATATAGGTTCTCCTAATAACATGTAAGAAAATTTTTATGTAAAATATTGAATTTTAAATTACCATAAAAGATTAACTTTTTTAAAATTATTATGAATTTATTTATTTTATTAATCAAAATAACCTATATCACTTTTATGATTATTATTTTGATTACATTCTTTTGTTATTAGGTACTTTCTAAATTCCAACAAATAGCACATATCACTTTTTCTAAAGATGATTACATGGTGTCCAAAAATAAGAAATTTTTGTAAGTAAAATTACAGAAGGAGAACTAATTGTGGTAATCAAGGGGTTTGTAGTATTTATTGAATAGTTTATTTTTATTTTAAGTTTAAATTCATCAAATAGATGCAATCACTTTAGCATTTTTTTTTTTTGAGATATAACTTAATGACTGCAATTTCAATAAAGAAATTTGAAGATTAACATTTACGAGTATGCATAACTATATTATAACAATTTATGCATGTTTGTAGATTTTACTTGTTTTAAAAAAATAATATTAGCCCATAGTTTATTTTTTGGCCAAGAAATATTAATTCATAGTTTCAAAAAATTGAAATAATATTAATCTATATTATAGTAATTAAATGTTTCACTGTACTTTCTAAATCAAGAGATTTGTATTAAAGTATGCAATACTATAACTTGAAAATATTTATTAAGATTAAATAATATTCATAATAAATACTTTTACTATTAAAAGTTGAATGATTTTTTTTAATTATAATCTTTAAATTATTAATTAATTACTTTAAATATTTATAAATTTTGATATTATCGTGTCAATGCTTAAGAAAATTCATTTTAAAAAATGAATCAAAACGAAAGAACGGCCGGGTTAAGGGTTAAAAGAGGAAAATTTGTCGAACTTAATCCATTCGGATCCAATCTGGGTGACTCGAATAAAATGCCCGTTTCCATTTCGGTTATGCTATAAATTCCACATTGCAATCCCCAAACCCTAAAATCTGCAGACTCTCTCTCCCTCGGTCCCGCGGCTTAGGAATTTTTGTGCTGTTTACTGCTTCGTCTCTAGCCATGGTCTTGCTATCATCTCTCACTCTACTTATCTCTCTTTACTTTAAATTTTACTGCATTTTCCAGTTCGTTTCCTTCAATTTTCTCGGGATCCAAGTGCTGTCTTAACCATATCGTTTTCTCTCTCTCTCTCTCTCTCTCTCTCTTTGGGTTCATTTTTAATTAGGCGGATGTGGAAGCCGATGTCGCTGCCCCAGGGATACCGAAGAAGAGAACATTCAAGAAGTTCAGTTTCAGAGGTGTCGATCTCGACGCTCTCTTGGATATGTCCACTGATGAGCTCGTCAAGCTCTTCCCCGCTCGTGCTCGCCGAAGGTTACATCTCACTATCATCCCTCTTAGATTTTTCTTTCTTCTTTAAGCTTGTTTTTATTGCCTTTAATTTGTAAAATAAGATAGTTATCTTTTTTCTTTTTAGGTTTCAGAGAGGTTTGAAGAGAAAGCCAATGGCTCTGATCAAGAAATTGCGTAAGGCGGTGAGTGTTTTTGTTCCATCGTTTCGACTGTATGAGGAATTAAACTATTCTTATGAGCTTTTCTTTTTCTGTGTCGATTTGCACTTGCTCTATTGCTGCTTGTGATGTTTATCATCAGAAACGCGAAATGCTTATGATTTTGGATAACTTTTTCCTATTCTTTCTGTAATATAGTGTTGCAATTGGTTGTTTTGTTCTTTCATAAGATTAACTAGATATAGCAAAATCTTATTGATGATATCTAAGGTTTTAGAATTCTTACTAGATGCTTTATCTTCACTTTGTTTAGATTGCTCATCTAAACCAGTTTTGTTGTACTCAACTCTGTTTGGCAACTTATTGCCTTAAAGTTTATCAATCCACCAATTGTTTTTCTCCTCTAGTTTGTTATGTCTTGATGTGTATGCATAATAGATTTTGGTGTTTCACAAGCAATCAGTTGGGAAACTGGTTATGTCATCTTTTCAATATAATGTTTTTCCATGTTCACTTGTTGGCAGAAGTTATGTATAAGTGGTTGATAATTATTCTGTTAGAACATTAAGTTGATTTTCATAATTATATTTACTAAAGAGATGGTTTGATTGATCATGATATCAGTATGGAAAACGGGGTCTTGCAAAGCTTCTTCTACTATTTGAACCAGGCAAAGGAATGAATAACCTAGGGTGGTTAAACGGCTGTGAATTTATTGTTGTTGGGAAGGAAAACATGTGACTGTTTTAGATGTTGGTGGTGATTTGTGGTTACTATTAAAGAAATCAATAAACACAAGAAAAAGCCTGCTAGCTATAAGAGGGTAGCATTGGTCTTATTGAGTTTCAATTCAATCTTTTGATGAGGAAATGTAAAGGTACCTCCACAATATGATGACATTTCCATCCTTAGCAATGAGTGTAGCATGAAGCATCACAATTTTTGTACCTCTGTTTTTCGAAACATTGCTGTGAGCTAATTATCAAACCGCTGAAAAGCTCAATTTCCGTTTTCCCCCTTTTCTTTGGTTAAAAGAGTTGATATGAAGTTGATACCTAAGATGAGATATTGAAGGAAGTGTTGGTAAATGGCATTACAACATTTTACTGAGTCTGTGAAAAGTTTGATGGTGTTATTCATTGCACAAATAAAATGAGAGTGGTAGGAATTATGCTGGTATGGTTTTGGGACATATTTTTAGTGGCCCACAGTTCTAGTCCTCTCAGAAACAAGCAATAATAGTAATTTGGATTTGCCACCCTTTACAAACCACCCCCCCCCCTCCCCCCCCCCCCCACCCCACGCCACCCCCCTTTTCTGTTTTTTGATATGCTGATGACAGATCTGAACGTCCATTGGCTATGCGTGGAAATTGACCAGATGCTAAAAGTGTGATGCAGTTATAATGGTAGCGGCTATTTATTGCCATCTCTTGATATCATGCGTTATTTTTAAAAATCATTTCATTATTATCTTTCGTTTTCCTATGCCCTTTCTTTAGTTACTGTGCACCATCATCTTTACCATCTTTGTCGCTTGAAGATTTTTGGCTGCAGTTTTGTTGCCTGTGAATGTAGATAGCACTATATGTTGTCGATCAGGATATCTTAATGTTGTGTGATTTACAATAAAATTTTGCTTGAACTGTTTTCTTCACTGGCAATGAAGTTTGATGACCAAAGTGAATGTAGATAGCACCATACACTGAAATTTTATTCTGCTGTCTTGAAATAGAAACGGGAGGCCCCACCTGGTGAGAAACCTGAGCCTGTAAGGACACACCTCCGCAACATGATTATAGTTCCCGAAATGATTGGTAGTATTATTGGTGTTTACAATGGGAAGACCTTCAATCAAGTGGAAATCAAGCCTGAAATGATTGGCCATTATTTGGCTGAATTCTCCATCAGCTACAAGCCTGTGAAGCACGGGAGGCCTGGTATTGGTGCCACCCATTCCTCCAGGTTTATTCCACTTAAGTGAAGATTCTGCGTGTGCCTTCATTCTTGGCCTTATTGGAATGGTTTTTTGTTAATTTAATTTTGATCAGTGTTTAGTGCTGCTACTTTTCTGACGATCAGTAGTCAAGTTAGAACAAGACTTAATAAGCTTTGCGTTTCTTTCCTCTGCACCCCCAAATATACTGAAGTAAAAATTAAGCCTTTTTTTTTTGTTTTTGGGTTGTCTTTTTAAATTTTTATAAAATATTGCATAGTCTTCAAATAAACGTGAATGAAATAAGTATTAGGAACGTACCATCTGTACAAAAGCATCATAAAAGCGAATAATATAAAGGGAAATAACCTTTGAAAAAACAGTCTTGAAAATCAATCCAAGGATAAGTCAAAATCAGCAGGGAAGAGAGACATAAGTCGGCGGCGGATATATTTACCATTCAAAATGGCATTCGGAATGAATTTTTAAATGTCACTCAACATATAACGTTGAATCCAATCTTATTTGCTGGCAGGGTGGCGAGAAAATGTCTATTATTAAATCCAATCTCACAAGAGCTGAGAAAACGAAAATCTATTATTATTATTATTATATTGAGTTAAAATCATTACCCCAGTAGAAGAGATGCCCCCGCACTAAAACAGCCAACGCGCAGGAGATGTTGACCCATGCAGACTAAAGAAGCTATCATGCTACTATCACTCTTTTAACACATTCAATTTTATTACCGAACGGATGGTACAAATTAACGATATCGACTCACCCTAAAATCATATTTGTGCAGTGTTAACTATCAACCCTAAACCTATTTTGATTGTTTTTGAAGAGAAAATTGGGAACTTTTGGGGTCGTCTAACAAACAAATTGAAAATGTTCTATGCTCCATGTTCAGTGCAATCTTTGTACCCAAATAGACTACGAAAGCCTACTTGCCGAGAACCAAACTTGACAAACATCTTTTTATTTCACATTCCTTACGTCACCACGCAATGACTTAACAGGTTGACTCGTCTGATTGGAGATCTCAGTCTACAACCAACAAATTGTTAGCTCGAACCAACTCATAACCTTTTAAGCTTATCTTACTTAGTTCCTAAGGTTGATGCAATCATTATGAGTGTTTGAAACATCGAGTCCTTAACCAAATTCAACCTAAGGTGAGCCTTTGACTTCCATCATATATATGCCCTTCAATCCATTCAAAGATTCTCCAAACTATATAATAATATAATTAATCTCGTATTCTAGAATGCAATGGAAATTCTACTATTGTGCCACGGATACTACTTGAAACTTGAAACAAAGTTGTGAACAAGGGAGGTCAGTGATAGTTTCCAGTCTTTGTTTGGAACTGAGTAATGACAAATGAAGAAGAATGCGACTGGAATGTGCCCAGGCATGTTGTCCGTGTTGGTTAGCCGTACATGACTCACATGCCGTGTTGCAAGGGCTCGCTAGAATTTGACTTCAATAATTCTTCACGGCAGAGGAAACAAACAAGAAATGGAAAGTGGAAACCGATTGGTTCAACAAGCTCAGAACCATGCCATAATACATAATTGGATTCTAACTCAGCACTTTCAGACACTGGTCATATATCATTTCAGAGTTTCCAGCTGTATTTGCAAATCCTGTTAATTGGAAGGGTTGCAGAATTGTCACTAAAACTAAAATTGTAACCAAAACTTTATACTTGAACGAAATTTCGACAATTTTGGTTTGATTCCAAAGATTTTAACGCGTAGACACGCCCTCATTTATTAGCAATCAAGCCTCTTGTAGAATATATTCCAATTAAAGGCGTGTCACAGACAAGAGACATGCAGCCCCACAACCTCCAATGCCAACACCGCCTAGTGCAGCACTGATGGCATTTCATTCAAATCAAAAAGTTCAACTCCTTTCAAGCATTGATTGCCATAAAAGATGGAAGAGTTCTTACAGTTTAAACCCCAATTCTACAATTTCTTTTGGTCCAGCACTAGGCTTAATGCCGGCTGCCAAATTGTTAAAAAGGCTTGGAAAGCCAACCCTCCGAAGCCTAAAAAAAGAGAAAGAAAAAGAAAAAGAAAAAGAAACTGCTCCGATATATCCCATGCTTTAACCATGCAAAATATGTACAGGAGCAAGTCAAGCCAACCATTAAAATGGTAACTGATTGAACATCCAAAGGCTTGAAGCGATCTTACAAAAGTTTCCAGTGAGTTCTATGTTGTTGGTTGTGATGGCAACCTTGGGTGGTTATGCTCACCTTCATAGGTAACAATAAGCATGGATGGCTCTTCCAAGCACCTCTCCACATGTTTCCTTGCAGGGCAACCTCTCATGCTGCTACATTTATAATATCCCCTGCACCAGTTTAAAAGAAAGAGCCTCCTAAGTCGATCAATTGAGAAAGGATTCTACTAAATGCAAATCAAATTCACAAGCTTCCTTTAAACACTAAAGAAGTAAAAGAGTAAATGCATCTCTACTTCAATTAATACTAATTAATTCAGCTTTGGCCCTGTTTTGAGGAAAGATTAAAAGAGAATCAAAATCTTAAACACTATGTGGTATGCTTGTTAGAAGAAAGGAAGAGGTTAAGTCCTCTTCATCCTCTCAGCATCATCTAACTTTCACTTCACCGTGGGTGGAAATTTTTCAAGGCTTGATAGTTTCCTTCTAATATCACGGGACTAAGGCACTCCTTCAACGCAGTAAAAGCATAGTTATGAACTATTACTATCTAATGGAGAGTAGCTGACATCACTTTGGTTTACATAATAAAATGATTGTTTTGCAACAATGTTTCCTAAAAAGAAGAAGGGAAGTGTTCTTCTTCTATCAACTTCAAATCTATAACACTTTCTCCTAATGGAAGTGATAATCAGATAACAGACACTAAGATGATTGGTTCACAAGTTTCAATTTTAAAATTCCTGTACGCACGTAACTTTGTAAATGTCACAAGCAAACCGAGCAGGGCAAACACCAAATGTCACAAACAATATGTCACACCTAAGTCTGATACACAAAAAAGATGATGACCATTACCTAGGGTGAGGAGAACCCTTGATTGGCTTCTGTCCATATTTCCTCCATGAATAATCATCAGGAGGAATATCAGCAAGCTTGCTACTGATAGCAGGCACCTTGATTGATCTCTTTACTCTATGTTTCCTGCCAACACAGAGCAAGCAATTAAGGAAAAAAGTTTAAAACTAGATGAATCCCCTTCTCCATAAAAGGAAAAAAAAGCAATTATAAGAATTAATATGAAGAGCATAATTCCATAGAGATACTAAAGAGGGAGAAAGAGAATCTAACCTCTTTTTCGAGCAGTGGCATCTACCACTACTTCCACATTTGACACTCCCATCTTCTCCCCTAGCAGAACACTTCTTCTTCGGTTGGGAACCCTGATCTGAGGATCGAGACGCCCCAATTAAATGGAAGGCACTCCCACCATCCAAGTTAGCTACACTACCATCTATACTCAAGGAAGAAATGAATGACCTAGTCGATGACATGGTAGGTGTGCAACTAGAGCTATCAAAATTCAAGTTAATGCCATTAGTACTCTTCCTAGGCATCATTTCAGCTTGATGTTTCATTTGCTGTTGTTGTTGTTGCTGTTGCTGCTGCTGCTGTTGGAGCTGTAACCTTTGTTGCAGCTGTTGCTGTTGCAGATAAAGGTAGTGCCCGGATGGCCCTTGTTGCGCAACTTGAAGAGGGTTTTTCCCATTTGAACTCAGTTCCAAAGATGGGTTTCCTAAATAGAGAGAAGTTTTAGCATGTGAACTCAATTCCTGAACTGAGCTTTCATGGTAACCAAGCTGCAACTTCTTGGATGGATAATCAGTTGCCGTATGGTGTGGATTATCCAAAAGGATGCTCTGAGGAAAAGGGGTTTGTAATTTCCTTAGCTTCCTCACTCGTGCATGTCCCAAACCAGCGTTTAAAAGAGTAACTACTCTTTTGAACCTAAAAACAGCCTCCCCAGTTTCAGCCATTAAATTTCTATAGTGAACCTGATCCAGAGGCTGAGACAAAATACTCAAAACTCTATGGCAGCTCTCTACTGCTGCCTTGTTAGCATCCTCAACCTCCTCCATGGTACTCCCAAACCCAAAAAAAAAAAAAAAACTAATTCCCCAAACCCAAATTACCTAAAGCAAAAAATACCATAGAAACAGCAAAGTTTACTAAAATATTAGATCTTTACGAAAAAAAGTAGAGCCATCCTCAAAATTCAATTTTCAGATCACCCAAAGACCAAAAAGGACTCTTTCTACAGAATTTGAACCAAATTTAGCTTAAAAGGCCATTCTTTTTCCTTTTCCCAAACAGAGAAGGCGAAGAAGATCAGATTTAACAGGGCCTGTAAAAACTGACTAAAACAAAGAAAGAAAGAAAAAAAAACAGACAAGGATGAAAGCAGGAACAGCTATCTCATTAGGAGAAAACAAAGGACTAAGTTCCAAAAACAAAAAAACCAGACCTTGTTGGACTTGGTGTTGTCAAACCCTAGATTCTTCTTCCCATGTTTTTCTTGAGATTGAAAGGTGTGAAAGAGAAGACTTTGTTTGTGCCTTTGTGAGAATTCACAAACGGCCATAACAAAACAAAGCTCTCATCTTTTCTTTTCTCTCTATTATACTACTCTTCAAATATTATTTTAAAAATATAATCACAAAAGAAAATTGTAGAGAGAGAAAGTAGAACAAAGAATTTCGAGAGAGAGAGAGATTTAAATAAATAAAGGGGATGTTGAGCAGCAAAGAGGAGCTGAGGCAATGAAACTGCCGTCTCTGTCACAGATTTGAAGGTGGGTCCCAAGCAAAGACCTTGGTTTATTCTTTTTTCTTCTGCCATTTCTGGCTTTAATTAGTGCCTTCCTTCCCTCCTCCTTTTTTAATTAAATATTCTTTTTATATGACTAAACATTTCAGCCCCAGTTTTTTACTTCTGCCAGAAGCAGATGTGCTTTGAAGTTTCTTACTTTGTCTTGTACTGTAAATTGCGGGAGTTGTTGAGAAGCTGGTCAAGAATTGAGGCTTTTAGACTTACTTTCCACTTGTTTTTAACTTTTTACTCCACTATTTACCTCAGGTTGTTGTAAATTTTTCCTTGCCCTAGGAAATGTGACAGGATCCGATGATTCGAAATGAAGTTGCCAGCTGACTTCCTAAAGTTGTTTTATGGTATGGAACAATGGATACCACCCATTTTCATCTTAAAGAGTCCCGCATCCTCCATTTTCTTTTATACCCCTGGACTGTGGGTTAGTTTTGCTATTTCCACTGAATTTAGAAAGTGTAATTATTTTTCTTTTTTGTTGTTTTGCTTAACCTTTTTAACAACCGCTTGGGGTCATTGACCCAAATTTGACTTAATAAGTTAGAATTGGGTTTATCTTAAGAAAGCAAAAATCTGCCAAAAAGATTAGATATTTGCATGTTTGTATTGTTTGCATTCCTCTATATATGTAATTAGTAGTAGGAGTAGCACTTTTTCATGGGATTCCATATGTAATAATTAAGCTATCAAAATCTATGCAAATTCAAAAAAGGTTATGAGTAAGGGTCATTTTAGAAAGAGGCAAATGTCTGTTGCACAATGAATATGTATCATTTGTTTTCTGTTTGCTTTTATGACTTGTTTTTATCCAAGCAAAATTTTCAAAAGAAGAATGGTAACAAAGCTTTTAACATTCTTCCACCTTGAACTAGTAAAAATAATATACACATATCTTCAAATGTTGTCCTTTAATAGGAAAAAAAAAAGGTAATTGACTTATGATCAATCTTTAAATATCATTCTGTCTCCATTTCCATTGCCATTGCCATACCCACAGTCTCTTACCCAATTTTTTTTAAAATAAAAATAAAAATATACTAATAAAACAAAGCAAGAGTAACCGGAGGGCCAAAAGGCTGTGAACTATTTGCTTGTTTTTTACTTTGCTTCGAGACTTCATTTTATTTTTGTTTTCCTTTCTTCCCCTTGCTATCAAAATGTCCGCCTCATAAGTGGGGCCCGAACCGGTACTCGGGAGCCGCATGCTAAATAGCCGTTGTTGGACTCACCCAATCGAGTCTCTCCACGTGCACGTTTCGACCCTAAAGTCTGACACGTAACCCAAGGTGGTGGTGCTGCCTTTGACCGCCAAAATGCTCTTGGCGAACAGCTAACTTGCGCCGTGAGAACAGTAGCACCGCGTAGGTCGGTGACTGACTGGTGCGTGGGTCCGGCTGCCGTTGACTTGCCCTTCTGTTCCGTCCCGTAGGCTTCTTTTATTACGCTTGGGGCCCTGGGGTAATCGTGTACTTTTAACATTTATTTAAGGCTTTATTAATGGGGAAGAATTTTCCACTCCAAGATTTCGATTAGGCCAGAAAGCGGGGCACCCCATCTTGTATATTTAAATTACTATTATGCCCTTTAGAAATGCATTTGTTTAAATGCTGATTATTATTTATGGAGGATTTAAAGGAGCCAACTGCTATGATAACAACAATATGGTAATTTTCTTTTCAGCAAAGCTATAATTGACTTAATTAAAGGAATATTATATATAATACAAAATTATTGAGCCCAATGTTTGAATGTATTAATAAAATTAATTAATCAATTTTACAATTAAAATTGGACAATATATGCAACTTGTAGTAGTTTGTTTAAAAAGGAAAAAACGACTAGTAGAATGGAGAATGTAGGGCAGAAAACGATGGTAGTAAATGTATACCAATTACTGCCAGGGTTTATTTTACCTCAGGGTAGAAAACATAATGAAAGGCACGATGTAGACATATAGTTTCAACATTTCATGAATGTCAAAGTGCATAATCATCTTAACCCTTGAAATTCAGAGCCCCTAAATTTCCTGTGTCTTTCCAACATCGAAATGACTGCTGCTACGAAGGTGGAAAATGTGATCTGGTTTTTACTATTTCTGATTCATGATATATTGTTCTTATTTCACATGGTTTAAATGAAAGAAAAAAACATATATAATTATATAATTATAACTTGTGCTATATATATAATTACATTATTTGTAGGTATGTCTCTATTTTTTTTATCGTTTATCCTCAATCATTTGGCTTGAAAAATAAGGAGGCGCTATAAAAGCATGAAGAGAAGTACAAAATCCTGGAAATTGTGTTCATGAACCAAATCTTGGACTGAAAAACTAATGTCATTATCCAGTGAACTCAACAAATTGAATCGTCAATGAGTGGAATAAGATACATCTGCCATTTGTTAATCTTTATGGCGGAGAGAGGAAGAAAATACGTTTTAACATATTAAAGTCTTACTGATAACAACGGATGACACTGAAGATGGGCCAATATGTTTGTAAAGTTATTCTATCTAAACCTGACCAATTGTCCATCACAATTGCTGCCTGATTTTCGACATATGCTACTGCGAGGAACCAAAGTATTGCTTATCCCCTTTTGACTTTTGAGGACTTCTCTTGATTCTTAAATTCTACCTAACATCCATGGAAATTGTTACATTTTTGGGAATCCTAAACAATGTTGCATTCACAAATTATAGAGTTTTGCATTGCAATCTAAGGTTATAAATCCTCCAATAGGCCTCATTGTCTATTTACTCCCAACTCAATATATTAATTTCATTGTGTCAAAACAAGGTAAATAGATTCTTTTTATATGGTATTTAGTGCATGTTTGACTTGGTTTTTTTTTAGCTTATCCACATTTTAAAAGCAAAAGTCAGATCAAACAAGAATTTGGAAAAGCTCTTAAAAAAATAAGAAGTTTTTTTTTAAAGAATAAAATTTTGAAAAAAAGAATTTTAAAAAAAACTCCCGAGATGAGCTTTCTCTCTTCTTTTTTTAAAAACACGTCTCTTTTTTAAGATAATTTTTTTTTTGTTTCAAAATATCCTCATCTATTAAAAATAATTTCAACATTATCTATTTTCATTTTTATATGATTTATTATTAATTATAAAATTTATGTTATATAAAAATAATTTTTATACTTTTTATAAATAAAAAAATAAAATTAACGTTTTTTATTATAAACAAAAGAATTTGTGATTAATAGAAAGTTATTTATTAAAAACCCTTTTATGGTAATTTTAATCAAAATTAAAATTTATATAAATTATTTTGTCAAACAACTTATTTACAAAAAAGAACTTATAAAAGCAAATTTACCAAACAAATTTAATTTAATTTTAAAAGCTATTATTTTTCATAAGAGCTTCATAATAGCTTTTAAGCTAAAAAAAAACTAAACCAAACGAGCTCTGATTTAAAAACGTATAAACTAAAAAAGATTTACACTGATGTAAATAGATTTTTTTTATTTTTATTTTGAGAATTTATTCAAAATTTTAATAATAATTTTTATGCATACGAAATAAATTGTCACCATGCATCATTTTCTTTTAGCTAGGAGTAAGTCCAAAGGTATGCTATCTGCACATAATAAACTTTCCTTTTCTAATCATATGAAGTTAATTGTGTGTTAGTTTGTTTTCCTAGATTCTATGAAATCAACTGCAGTTTTCTATTCTTCAATCTAAACATGAAAAAAAAAAAAAGACAGAAATTGATTATCTTTATTTTCTCTTTAAGTTCTTTTTTGACTTAAATAGTAAAAAGAAATCCCTAAATTATAATTAGTTTTTCAACTAAGCTTTCACATTTTATTGTATCTAAACAAGCTTTTAAACTTTGATTTGAACCTAAACAAATCTTTAATTTTAATGAAAAATTAACTATTATCAGATCAAATGTTAATTAATATTAACTGAATACTTAAATAAGTTTTTGAACTATATCAAGAAATTCAATTTAACCTCTAAACTTTTATTGCATTTAAATAGACCATCGAACTTTTATTTTGTATCAAATAAGTCTCCCTCATTAATTGTCGATTAACTCCAATTAGTTAGTGGTACAATCAACAATTTTTATGCTACGTCATCTAGCACGTGGCATTGACGTCAATACCACGTGACAAATTATTGGTTAGGAATTTAAAACAAAAAATTAAAAAAATTAATTATTTCAAATTGATTACCATCGTTTCGTAATTGATTATCATCCATATTTCCTAACAAAAAAACCTAATCCAACCTTTCCAGTTTGATTGAAGCCCTTGTTGCTCGACTAAAAGTTGGTGTAGAAAACTTCGAGAATACTTAGAAACACAAAGAGTAAAGGTAGGATACACAATGTTTATAATACTAAAACTAGTAAAGACACACAATATTGATCTATAATAAAAGAAAGCCAAATCCTTTCTTTTCTTCCTTAGAATCTGTAAGAAAATTTAATACTTTTCTTTTCCCTAGAATTTGTAAGGGAAAGCTGATGGTGTTATATTTTATTTACTAACAATAATAAATTCTTTTTCTACATCTTTTTATAAATTTTAAAAATTCAAGATTACCTAAAAAACGATTTTTAAAAGAGGAATAGAAATTGCAAATAGAAAGCGAGCATTTTGAGGTATGTTGGGTTTAGGAAATATTAAAGAAAGTGAAGATTTCTTTTAGGAATGATGGCTTCAATTAAGAAAATGGTAATAAGTTAAGAAACAATGGTAATCAGCTTGAAACAATTAGTTTTTTTTAATTTTATTTTAAATTCATAATCAATAATTTTTGGATATCTGAATGAGTAAAACAGAAAAAACCTAATTCTTAATCAACAATTTTTTATTCCACGTCATTTACCACATGACATTGACGTCATCAAGATGCAAGTCAACATGCCATGTGGAAGATGACGTGTCATCAAAAATTACTAATTGTATAGTTGACTAATGGAACTTAGTCAATGGTTAGTATGAGAGGCTTATTTGATTCAAAATAAAAAATTTAAAAGCTCATTTGAATACAACAAAAGAATAAGAACTAAATTCACTTTCTTAGTATAATTTGAGGACTTATTTGTGTATTTAGCCATTAATATTTTATGCTCAAATGACATATGATGCATACCCATGAGGTAACTAACATGGTAGAATCCAAAACTTGTGACTCAAAATTTGACAAAATATAATTGTGGATTTATTGAAGACTACCAAGATTCTCTCTTTTGTTTCTTAATTCTTTGCTATTTTGAAAACTACCGAGATTGCTCTTCCGTTTCCTTTTCTTAGCAACAATAATTAGGGTTGTATGTATTATAAGAACCTTTCATATCAAGTAAAAGTAAATGATTGAGCCAACTTTTCATGGTATCAGAGCAGGAGTACTAAGGTTTGCTTTCTTCTCATCACCATGGCCCAAGAAAAGAGTAATGACTCTGCATCTGTAAATATCTAAATCATCAATCAAAACACCAACCAAAACACATATGATTTTTTATCTCTATATACATTACATCCATCTGATAGCTTGGGCATAACCTTGGTTTCCTACCTTCTCAAAGAAGAAAATTATGCAACAAGGCGTAGAGCCATGACAAATGCATTATTAGCCAAAAATAAATTTGGTTTTGTGGATGAAGCCTTCATTCATCCCTTACTTCATTCACCAAATGCGGTAGCCTAGATAAAAAGTAATTCCATGGTTATCTCATGGTTATTCAATTCTCTTCATCCATCTCTTCATGACAGTGTAGCATATTTCGATACTGTAAGAGAGATGTGGATCGACTTGGAACAGTGTTATTCTAAAGGGAATGCACCATCTGTGCATCAATTGAAAATGAATATTTTGAACACACAGCAGAAAAATTTATCAGTGGTTTTGTATTACACAAAGTTGAAAGGATTTTGGGATAAGTACAACACTTATTCCTAAATCCCATCATGTTCATGTGGAGCTGCCAAAGCTCTTTGTGGCTGAAAAAGAAAAAGAGAAAGAGAAAGTTAACCAATTCTTGATGGGATTACATGAAAAATATAGTACAGTGCGATCGCAAATTTTGAACACAGATCCATTACCTTTCTTAACGCGAGTATATGCACTTGTCACACAAGAGGAAAAGCAGCAACAAGTTGTTGCGTCAAGAGGAACAACTATTGTAGAAGGTACTACTTTTGTTGTCTCTAAAAATAATACTAAATTTGCTAATGCTCATGTTATGGCAAGAATTTGAGATATCTTAAAGTTGTATTGTGATTATTGCAAGAAAAATAAACACACGAGGAAAACATGTTTTGAATTTCATGGATATCCAAATTGGTGGGAGAAAAACAAATCCAAATCAATTTGTGGGAAATCAACAAACAATACAAAAATCATGGAGACAACAGAGAATTCTACTGAGTTACCAATCAATGGTTTCTCTAATGAATAGTACACATAACTCATATCATTGCTTAATCTTGAGAAAACCCATAGCATAAATCCTATGGCTAATTTTACTGGTAAGGCTATCACTTTGTCCAATAACAAAATTGAATGGGTTCTTGATTCAGGTGCTTCAAATCACATGACCTGCCAAAAGAGTATTATGACCAATGAAAGAAATATTCCATTTGATTCTCCGATCAAAATTCCTAATGGTTATTTTGTTTCAGCCAAGTCATATAGAGATGTGATTTTTAATCCTCTTATTAAATTAAGCCATGTTCTTTATATACCTTCATTTACTTGCAATCTTATTTCCATAAGTAAATTAACCAAAACCTTGAACTGTGCCGCTTATTTTTTTCCCTCTTTTTGTGCTTTACGGGACCTAGGAACGAGGAAACTAATTGGCATGGGTGAACTTAGAGATGATTTTTATTATTTCCAAGAAACCACCATTCATGTGCTTCAGCAACCTTTACTTGTAACATTGGGTTTGTCTTATGGCATCAATGATTTGGTCATTTGTCTTTTAATAAATTGTCCCTAATTGATAATTTAAATCTTCAATTTGTGAAAACCATCAATAAGTGCTATGATGCTTGCCATCGAGTCAAACAAGCTCGTCAATATTTTCCTACTAGTTTTATTAAAACTCAAAATGCCTTTGAATTAATTCATTGTGATGTTTGGGGTTCATATCATACTCCTTCATTATCAGGTGCCTATTATTTCTTAAGCATTGTTGATGATTTTACTAGGACTACATGGGTTTATTTGATAAAGACCAAGACTGAGGTCTATTTTTTGTTAACACCTTTCATTGCCATGGTACACAGACAATTTGGTTGCCCTGTGAAACAAATTTGTAGTGATAATAGGATTGAATTCACCAATAATCAATTCCAACAATTCTATCAACAAAATGGGATTCTTAATCAATTTTCTTGTATCCTCATACCTCAACAAAATGGTGTAGTAGAGCTCAAACATAGGCATTTTCTTGAAGTGGCTAAAGCCTTGAGATTTCAAGTAGGTTTACCTATTAAATTTTGGGGAGAATGTATCTTGACGGCAGCATATTTAATTAACTATGCTTCTACTCCACTTTTATTTGGAAAGAGCCCATATGAGATCTTATTTTCTCAAAATTTTGATTATTTACATCTTCGTATCCTTAGATGTCTTTGTTATGCATCTGTCATTCCTAGGTCTAAAGATAAATTTCATGAGCATGATACCGCTTGCATCTTTGTTGGTTATCCTTATGGTAAAAGGGGATATAAAGTCTATGATTTGAAAACCCATCAAATCTTTGTCTCTTGTGATGTTGTGTTCCATGAAATATTTTTCCATTCCATGATCAAATGCAAATTGTGCCAGTTCAAGAACCTTTCACTTCCATGCCTATTCCCTTACCCATCATAGACAAAGATACAAAATGATAAGAATAGCTCTCCACCTCTAAATTCACCTTCAAGTACCAAAAATAGACTTGAACTCTTTAGCATCCATAATGTACCTCAACTTGAACCTTCCGAGATTGTAGAACCCATAAATAATCCAACATAACAAATTCAAAACTGTTCATCTCACCCAATCCACATCAAAACACTTCTAGCTCATTTCAATGATTTTCATGTTGATCTTTTAAGAAATAATAAAAGGCTATCCTACACCAACACCAAGGCAACTTTTTCAAGTACTCTTTACCCCTTATCCCATTTTGTTTCCTACTCTAAATTCACTCTCTCCCACACTTGTTTTCTTACAGCCATCACTCAACATGATGAGCCTATAACTTATAAACAAACTTTTAAAGATATTCGATGGTAGGCAGTAATGCAACATGAACATAAAGCTCTTGAAACAAATCAGACATGGATACTACAAAAATTACCTCTAGAGAAGAAAACGATATGATGTAAATGGGTATATAAGATTAAATATCAATCTGATGAGACAATTGAACACTACAAGGCACGGCTTGTGGCTAAGGGATATTCTCAAGTGGAAATATTAGATTACACTGAGACTTTCACACCAATTGCTAAATTTACCACCGAGCGCACTCTTTTAGCAGTTGCAGCTACTAAACATTGGGTTCTTCATCAACTTAATGTCCACAATGCATTCATCTATGGTGACTTAAATGAAGAAGTGCACATGAAACCTCCCCCTGGTTATTTATCTACAGATGATGATTGAGTATGTTGGCTTTGCAAGTTTCTGTATGTTTTAAAGCAAGCATCTAGACAATGGCTTACCAAATTTTCTACTATCATTCTATGATTTGGTTTTACTTAATCCAAAGTTGATACTTCTCTATTTTTACATCACAAGGGCACTTCATTCATTACCATTCTTGTTTATATGGATGATGTCATTATTACCACTAATGACATCTCACATATAAAAGCTCTCAAGCAATATTTAACAGCTTGGTTTCCCATCAAAGATCTTGGTAACCTTACATATTTTCTTGAATTGGAGGTCACTCGTTGTCATGACGGTATTGCATTATCTCAACAAAAATATACGTTGGACATTTTACAAGAAATAGGCATGCTTGCTTCCAAGTCGGTACATTTTCCCATTGAACAAAATCATAAGTTAGCTTTAGATGATAGCGACTTACTTGATGATCTTGGTCTTTGTCATCGATTAATTGGGAGATTGGTTTATTTGACAATCACTAAGCTTGATATTTGCTATTCAGTTCATATTTTATCTCAATTCGTGGACCAACCTCGTCAAGAGCATTGACAAGCTACTCTACGAATCTTGAGATATCTTAAACTTGCACCAGGCAAAGGAATATATGTATCTTCCAGTAGTGATCTTTCCTTTACAACATATTATGATTCTGACTAGGCCAGTTGCCCCATCACTCGACATTCACTAAGTGGACATTTTATCTTTCTTGGCAACTCTCCTATTTCATGGAGGAGTAAGAAACAAATCATTGTTTCTTGTTCTTTTGCCGAAGTTGAATATTGGTCCATGGCTACAGCTGCTTGTGAGTAGACTTGGCAAAACATGTTTTCGTGTCGTAAGCGTGTCAGACACGATTAGACACGAAACACGTTAAGGCTAAATACGAACACGACACGTTTAATATTCGTGTCTTAAATTTAAAATGTGTACACGTGCACGTTTAATAAACGTATAACATGACACAACATGATTAACCCGTTTAATACGATTAACATGTTTAACACGATTAACACATTTAACACGATTAAATAAAAATATTTACAATTAAATATAATTTTATTATTTAAATTTAAAATTTATAATTATAAAAATAATTATAACAAAACAAAAATAATAATAACATCAAATATAATAAAATTTAATATAAATAACATATATGAAATTCATTATTATATAATATGATAAAATAACATGATTCACATCTAACCTTCAAATACTAATAATATAAAAAATCATTCATAATTTTCAATCGTAATAATTACATTATTACTTTTATAAAATTAAAAATACTTATTAAAATAATTATTTAAAATTATTTATATAAGGTTAAAATAGTATTTAATTATTAATTTTTAATAAGTTAATAAATGTGTTACATATACACGTTTAAACACGATAACACGATTAAGTAAATGTGTCACGTATACACATTTAAACATAATAACACGTTTAAACATGATAACACGATTAAGTAAACGTGTTTAAATGTGTTTTAAACGTATCTATCATGTCTGACACATGAAGACACGATTAGACATAAAACACGTTAAGACTAAACTCAAAACCTGTTTAACCCATGTCTTCTCGTGTCTGTCCAAAATTGTCAAGTCTACTTGTGAGTTAATTTGGTTGCACCAGTTACTTTTTAATTTGACTGTTTCTCACTCTTTGCCTATTCAGTTATATTATGACAACCAAGCAGCTATGCATATTGTTAATAATCTGATCTACCATGAACATACCAAGCACATTGAAATTGACTGTCATTTTATTCGTGATTGTGTTCAGCGAGGTTTAATTGTTAGTCGCTACATTGCCTCTCACAATCAATTAGCTAATCTTTTCACCAAGGCATTGGGAAAACGACAATTCCAGTTTTTGGTTAGCAAGTTGGGTATTCAAAATCTCCATGCTCCAACTTGTGGGGGCATATTGGAAACTATCGAGATTCTCTTTTTTGTTTCCTAATTCTTTGCTATTTTGAAATCTCTTTTGTTTCCTATTTCTTTACTATTTTGAAAACTAGTGAGATTTGCTCTTTTGTTTCCTTTGATTAGCAACAATTACTAAGACTATATGTATTATAAGAACCTCTCATATCAAGTAAAAGTAAGTGATTGAGCCAACTTTTTCAAGATTGTTGGTCATTGATCATTGATTAACGATGATCAATTGTCGATAGCCAATGTTGATCATCAATCCCAACTACAACAAAGCGACGAAGGTGAGAGAGAGAAGGAGAAGGAAGGTGAGAATAGAGAGGAAAAAGAAAATAGGAAGGTTTATATAACCTCTTCAATGCAAGGTTATTTTAAGGAAGGGTGAGAGAAAAAAAAAAGAAAATAAGAAAGATAAAAGATCAAATCAATTATCATGTAACTGTATAACTAAATCACGAGATAAAAAAAATATTGAATTTGATCATTGTTAATTTTTTATTAAAATTAAAAGTTTATATATATACGTTTATGATTTTTTTTAATAAATCAAGATTTAAAAACTCATTTAGTTATGTTAAAGAGTAAAGAACTTATTAATTGAGAAAAGTGTTCATAATTCAAGGAATTTTTTATTTTTGGCTTTTCTCTTACTTACGTTGCCGTAGAGACGGAGTTCGAATCTATGAGGTGCTATCAGGTCAAGAAAACTGTCCTTACAAAGTGGTAAATTCAACTTTTTGCATAGCTTTAAAGGCAAAAGCTATGATCCGATATCAAAATTTTCAAACTCATCAAAACTTTTATCGCAATATGTTGATAGCATTATTCTTTTTAGGATCGCACAGACGAAGAAAAGGAAAGAAAGCATATAATCATTAGCAATAAAGCAGGTACAGCATTAAAGCATGGGGTAATTCACCGGAGTTACATCAAGGACTTAAAGCAACCGTTTTTACTTTTAATTACAAAAGTTTTTAACTTTGCGCTGTACTAGTAGCTTTGTGGGAAAAAAAAAAAAAAAAGAAAAAGCACAGCGATGAAAGCAGGAAATCTTTTATCATCGGCTAGTAAAGACATAAATTGACAAGTTCACCATGATCTCAACACCTTTTTGAGCAGTATGGCACGGCGAAATGATCACCTTTGGCTATATCGATGAGCATAATATTCTCGTTAAAAGCCTGTTTCCTTGTACAACTAATCAAATCTTAATCCAAATCCTAATCGAAATCTGTTTCCTTTTCAATTTTTTTTATAGATTAAGGAATTGAAGCAGACACAAAAACCCTTTAGCCCACATGTTCACAAGTCACAGGTGAGTGTCACTATGGGAATAAAATCACCAAATTAGGAGAATATAGTATATTTTTGGACTCCAAACCAGAGCTTCCTGGAAGGTGGAAGCCCCACCAGACCTCTCAACATACCCCCTTGATAAAGAAATAATGCACTTTGTCTCTGCTTATACCCACCAAAAACATTCTGTCCATCTGTCTCTTTAATTGGAGAATATTTTTACACGAACTTTCAATTCTTTTTTTTTTTTTTTCTCTTTCGCAAATAGTAGTACTATTCTCAGGGGGAGACAAAAGTACTGGGATTTCACAAGCTTTTCTTGGCACATGACTTTAAACACCTTTATCTTTTTTAGCCAGATAAAAGCATAGTAGTAGACAAATGCATTGGGATCTGAGGACTGAGGAGAGACGAGCTTTAAAGGTACGGCATGATTAGAATTTTTGCTGAATTATTTTGCATGCTTTGGCTTTGGCTTTAGCCTTGGCCTCTTTTCATTCTCACTTTGCTCTTGTAATGAACTTGCTAGTGAAACCGGACAAGATACCGTGGGAACAACAAGGCTTGCCTGTCTCCCACCCATGCAAAAGATAACGATTGTAATTGCTGGTAGTAACAAGATTTGATGGGACATTGAATATGTTTTGTCTATTTGTTAATAAATATGATTGCACGGAGGGATATTTTGGTATGAATTTCACCCAAATGCCAAGGGAGGGCACGGTATCATGAACTTAAAAATTTAGTCAGGTTTCGTACAACGTTTTGTGTATGTACCACTAAACAAGTCTTAATGAGAATTGTTAAAGAAAAAATTATAAAAAATAACTTTCGTAATAAAAATATTTAAAAAATAACCGTTATTATAATTTTAACTATTTTTAAATAAATTTTGATTGAATTTGATAATAATACTTTTTAAATAATTTTAGACAAATTAAAATGATTTTAATTTTCTCTATTTCACCATCTAAATAAAAATTTTAAAATTAAATCTTGTTTTCTCTCTCTGTTCAAATACTATTTATCTTGCCATCTCAAAGAGTCGAGATGACATCAAGCTATTTTTTATTTTGTTTTATTTTTTTAGATGGTGGATCTTGGTATTCTCAAAGGCAATGAACAGTGATTGTACTCTGATTGCAAACAATATGATGAATGTGGTAATTGGATGCTTTTTGGTGATAACTTGCTTCGAAACGTGTACTACGATGAAGATGCCTGTATTGATGAGTTGGATCGGATTGGTTAAAATGATGGGCTCCGAGAAAAGAAACAATTAAAGTATGTTTGATGGATTTTATGGTGGTTCACAGTTTGTTGTGTTTAAAATTGAGATAATTGTTAAGCATGTTTGTTGGGAATTTTGATCTTTTTTATGAAATTTTGAGTTAAAATTGTTCAGAGAATATTTTGTAAAATGAGTATATTTTGTTTTTGCATAAGTGGAGTGAGCGAGGCCCTCCCGATAAGGATATATTTTGTCTTGCTTTGGAGGGTTATGGAGTTTTGTAACATATCTTTTATGAAATACACAATTTCATGGCTTAGCAAAAAAAAAGTATTTATTTTAGGTTTTTGAGTTTATTGATTTATTCATAAAACCCCAAAGTTAAAAAGTTGAAATTTATTAGACTGGTTTTTAAGTATTGCAAGATTAGTTTTTAAGTATTGTGTGACTTAATTACTATATGATTGGTTTTTAAGTATTACGTGATTGGTTTTAGACATTATGTGATTGATTTTTAAGTAATGCCTAAGTCACGTAATGCATCAGTAACTAGTCACGCAATACCTTACTAATAAGTTACGCAATGCTTATCAACTAGTCACGCAATGCCTTACTAAAACTTAGTCATATAATGCTTAAACACTAGTCACGCAATGCCCAAAGTCAGTTACGTAATGTTTAAAAACTAGTCACGTAATGCTCAAAAACTACCAAAAGTACTAAATTTCATTCAACAAAATCAACAATTTCAAATGATACATCATATTCCATTTAACAATATAATTAACGAATATGCCTATTTGATAAAAAATGCTCAAAATATTCAAAGGTTTTTCTTCATATATAAAAAATCATTCCAAAATACTTAAAAAAACTCAAAACGCTCAAAGGTTTTTTTCATATATTAAAAACAACTCCAAAATGTTCAAAATGTTTAAACGTTTTCATTTCTGGTAAAGAATACTCCATAGATAAATAGTCTGGCTAGAAAATGTCAAAAAATATGAGTTTATTTGAAGCACAAAACTATTTTTGAGGAGATGTATGGTTTTGTCTATGAGAATTGAGGAGTTGTGGATCATATAAACATATTTTACCCGTTGAAAAGTTTCAGGTTAAAACGCACGGACCCAAACGGATGGGTCAGTTTCATTAAGGACAATTTTGTCCAAATGTGATTTTTTTTGGTTAAAAACAGTTAAAATTATGAAAAGATCTAATACCTTATGAATGAAGCCCATTTATGAAAAGTATCCATTCTTAAAAAGGTACAAATGTAAAATAAATAAATATAAAAGAATTAAAGTGAATAAATAAATATTGTTACTTCAATAATAAAAAAGTAAAATACTTAAAATTTAAATACAAAAATAAATGACTTGATAAAAAGAAAAAATTACTTAAAGTGGTTATTTAAAGCCTCTGGTCTACTTGGTGTCAACTAAATTAAAACAAAAAAATAAACTAACTTAGGTTTCCTTAATTTGCAAAAGTATAAAGATACAGTTGAAGAAATAATATTTCCTAACTTGGTGAGCAATTTGGCCTCGTTCAGTCTTCAGCCCATGCGGCTCCACAACATCTGCTCCTGCATGGGCAGCTTGTGGTGTGCTGGGATTGCCCACCGGTGCACGACATGTGCTAGTCGCGGGGGCAAGCGGCTCATGAGTGCGCAAGATGCGCAGCTTGCTAGTGTGGGGTGCACCAGTCGTAAGTGCACCCAGGGTGTGCAGCTCGTACAACAAGCCCTCGAGTGGCACCTCTAGTTTAGGTGTTGGGGCTACATTGCTTGCGCGGCACCCTTTCAAGCAGCACTTAAAGATTGGGCGCTAGGGTTTCCTTACACGTGGGGTGCACGAGGCGTGCCGCCCAGATGAACTGGAAGCGCAAGTCCATGCTGCCCATCTGAGCGTGCGGCCCGACTATGTGAGGCGCTTAAGCATGCACGGCCCAGTTGTGCATGCGACCTGCATATGTTACGCCCATTTTGTGGAAAGGGATGAGACAACCTAATGGCAAGGGCTTGGGGCTCGAGAGTAGGCGAGCCATCTCAAGGATGGACGAGCAATGAGGGAAGGAACCCCCATTTGGTGTCGAGGGACTTGATGGCATCGACATTCGCGGGCAGGCCAGTGCGCAGATAGGCGAGCAGACTAGGCGCGCAGGCTAGCACGCAGATGGGGCTCACAGGCGCGTAGGAAATTAGTGCGCAGTAGAGTAGGTAGATTAGCGCCCAAACTAGGCGCGGGAACTGCCCAGGCAGTTTGCCAGAAGGGCGAGAAACATTGGCCATCCCTGGACCCGCAGGGCAATCGTTGCCTACCGTTGGCAACAGTGCAAGGGGCACGTCAGAAGGCTCTAACAGACCCCAAAACAGCCCCTAGCCGTTAGGAACAAGCTTGTAACGGCTCCAAGGGGTCCTAGGCTTATATAAACCCCTTGGAGCCCCTCATTTAGACACAATGTCTTTTTGTATGAACTTTCTATCTCTCTTTATTCTTTCTACTCTCTTATGCTTTGCCAAAACGATCCTAACTTCACTAACTTGAAAAGGCTGCTAGCCTTTCTAAACGTCATCGGATAGCGAAGGTTAGGCCTCACGGGTCAAAGAAAACTCCCGTGACACATACGCGTAGGAGACCTGCACGCGGCCTTAGCACGTCAGGCTTAACGTGTCAGGTCCGCTGCGGCGCTAGTGCGCAAGATACTTGCGGAGCGTCTCGCCTGTGTCGTCCAAGTGGCTGCTGCGTGTATGCCTGCGGGAACCCCTGTCTGCATGCTAACCCGATGATTGGTTGCGTTCGACTCGCAGGCCGTGTCACAGGGGCAGTTCTCATTTTTCAACCCCTAGTAATTCATTAACCTTGTTTTGGGTACGAGTCTCGCAATTATCTTGCAGATGCAGAACGCAAGTTTAGTGGAGGCTGTGCCCTGTAATTCATGTACGTCGCTTGTGCCTCGAGTTTCGCACCATCAATCAACGAAGCGATTCATAATTAGTAAGTCAGGTTTTACCAGTCTGAACTCACAGTTTCTCAGAAGAAGGATAATCCAAAGCTGCTTACAAATTGACAACACATTCACACTCGAGTACAGCGAATAAACAGTTACTGTGCGACTACTGAAAAAGAAAAGAGATTTTGGCACTCTTGCAGATTTATCGGGTGCAAGTTGTTTCCCAGGGTTGGCATTACTCCATGCCACGCTTTTCAAGTAAATATCCAAATTTACAGATGGAGAATCGTGTAAAATTCAAGGGTCACGACGATTTCTGCACCCTGTATAATAAGCAAAAACAGAGACGGTCCACAGTCCACACTCCTTTTCCAGAGGTGTTTGGTGAAGGATTGAGAACTTGTATCCAACCCAAAAGGGAACATAATCTTCTTTTTTGAAAGGGAACATAATGATATACTTGTACAGAAAGTGAATCTGCACTATAGGGAATCCAGAAAATCAATAATATTTCGTCTTAATATCTTCAGAAAAATTTTGACAATCTGAGCATTTCCAAACCATAGGTAACAAAATTTCTCTCTAAAATTCACTGGGTCCTATCATATTTGTCAAAAAACCTCATGTCTACCTGCATATCAAGCTACTGTTTTCTTCCCCTTCCCTTCTTTGCTGGCTGTGCTTCCATCTGTTCTTTCCCTGTAATCTCTGACAAGTCCACTGCATCAAAAGCAAGAATGCTAACTAGTTAAAAAATCCAGATAGAAAACCAAAACATACACCGATAAATGATATAAAAGATGTTGGAAAACATAACAGTAAGTAAACTCCATGGCCAAATTTCAATTGTACCTCTTTGACAGGGTTTCTTTTATCCAATTAGATTCTTGATTTTGGATTTCATTGTATGTCAAAAAGAAACTCCATAAATTTTTGTATCATTTTAACTTTTAAGACATTTAAGAGACAATTACTTGCAGGAGTATAGACATCCTAGAAAACTCCTTGCATTCTCAAACAGAAAAATATTCTTTTTGATCATCAAAAAAAAAAAAAAAAAAGAAAGAAAAATATTCTTTTTTCTTCCCCAGCTCCCTCTTTTTTTCGTTGAGCTCCTATAGAGGAATAAGTTAGAATAGAACGTACTTAATTGCCATCGAATAATAATGACTTGTGTTTTGCTACTTATTGAACACAGATGAGGGATTTTGAATACAAAGCAATAAAGAATGATACCATCAGGTCCCCGAGCCATCAAAGTGAAGAATATATTGTTCAGTTTCTCCATCTTCTTAGCCTCCTGTGTTTGATCTGTCTTGAACTTCAGGCACTAATAACAATTAGAAGAAGCAGAGTAACTTCATGAGCAAACCCGATAGCATACAACATATAACATAAAAGAAGCAGAATAACTTCAAATCCATGTCATAGATTCCCATTCAAAAGTCTCAAAATTACAACTGATCAATTCTTTTCCTTGAGAAATATAAAGGCTAAAAAGACGGTAGAAGGTGAAAAAAGAAAACCTCAAGGCAGTGCATGTACACAAGGTGTGAATATCTTATTTAGGTAGCAGAGATACTATTGTAAGACATTAGAAGGGGGACAGAAGCAGCACTGAGATTTAATTGTGATCATCTGATGTATCATATTATCCCAACAAACTGACTATACTAACTTTTATATAAGACCCCTAGACTGCTTTGGGCCTTTGGTGCTGTCCAGAAGCTATTAGCTGCTAGGTGCAGGCTCCGATTAGGCTCTTCTACATTCAAATTTGAGATATCTAAGCAATGGAGGATTCTTATCCATATCCTTCACCATTCAAAAATGATCCTACTAGCACCACGGTCTAGGTTTTAATTATGCTCTTGTATCACTTACGCTTGAGATATTAAGTTCAAATTGACTTAAAGATTGATCCTTCTCTGCCATCTTTCCTCAATTATCAAATTCTCACTAACCTTTCAAACCCACAAAGCTATAACGATATTCTGATAAGATGTGCCAATTATGGATAGTACGTACTTCTTCCAAGTCAAAGTGACAATAATATTGATTAACGAGTCTTAAATCAGTTGGTTAATACAGTGCCCAAACATGACACAGTTTGTACTTGCATTTTTCCTTAAAAAAAAAAATTGTATACAAAGGATTAAGCCGAAAATCCACCCAAATAAAATAAGGAAACATATCAAACAGCTGAGAAAGCAAATAGGTTCCTGAATCCTGAAACTATGAACTGATCACCTAATGACACATAGGTCAGATATAAGTGACAGGGTTAAAACTTTTATGCCATTCGATTTTCAAAAAAAAAAAATGTTATGCCATACATCACCTTTCGATTCATGGTTTCAAGTAGACTAAAATTTTTGAGTTAAAGAAATCAGTTTCACACTTTGTGTAAACTTATCTACACACAACTGAGAAACTGACTTTCATGTAAACAAAGCATAATTCTTGAGGAATTTTAAAAGATCCCAAAACAAGGCAAGAGTCATGTGGAAAATTTTCTCCATATAATAGAGAATTTGATAAATGGCCAACTGCATCACTTTACCAGTTAATGCTAACCTTATTGAAGTGGCTTCCTTAAAGTTCTTTTTATGAAATTTCCCTTTCCTTTTCTTCTC
This sequence comes from Theobroma grandiflorum, assembly GCA_036013995.1. Classification (NCBI taxonomy): domain Eukaryota; kingdom Viridiplantae; phylum Streptophyta; class Magnoliopsida; order Malvales; family Malvaceae; genus Theobroma; species Theobroma grandiflorum. Next base: position 10,409,259 of record CP142130.1, on the reverse strand, counting down.
CTTCTATGAATTTTACAAACTGACAAACATCGCATAACAGCAGGCACTGGCAAGATTTACTCATGCATTTTTTCTACTATAAAAATACTCAAATCTAATAGCATTTTCTCTAATTTGGGTCCAGAAACAGAAAAAAAAAAAATCAGTTTAATTGCTACTTGTGCTGTATATTCTAGATAACTTGACTGCAAAAAGATAGGAAAGTGACAAGACAAGATGTTTGTGCCAACTTCACCAAGAAGTTATGGAGATCAGGTTCGTAAGGCTATTTCAAGAAACCTTGGTCTTCCATAATCTATGATCAGAGTTTTTCAGTTTCTATTTCCCTCAACAACATGCCAACAAATTTCTTAATCTAAAAGGCACAGTAATAATCTAAACTGTTATCAAAAGAGGAATGTTTCCCTGTACAACTTCTTTTAAAACTAAGAAACAACATATCAACAGAAAAAACACAAATGAGAGCGAAACCGGATACAATCTCAAGTACATTATCCACATATTCATATGCATATGAGCAAATCCATTCAAGGTAAACAGATGCTCCAATTCTCAGACAATTTCTTAATGAATCCCAAAATCTAAGCGAATTTGTTGGCAACTAAACATCAATTAACACTTCAGTACAACAATTGAATCATATAAAGTCAACGGTGCAATGCATTTCATACCTCTTTGTTATCGGTAACTTTCAAAACCAATTTGCCATCACAATGTCGGTACTTCATGCAATACCGAGTCTAGGTCCCCCCGATCCAAATCCAGAAAAATTGACCCTCAAAAAAATTCAGTAACAATCATGACTGATATATAACAAACCCTAACTGTTAATCAGACCAGAATTTCAATTTCCATTTAATAACAATGACAATAGAGTAGGAGATAGAGAGTTAAGTTAACCTACAGATTCAGGATCCGCACGGAATAACTGAACGGTTCGCTCCACGAATTCGTCCCACGATGTGATGTAAACCATTGCGCCGTCAATCGAAGAAAAAGGAATTTCGATGAGAATCCGCAAAAGGAGCGTCGTCTCACTCTAAGGGAAGCAGAGTTTTTTTTTAACCGTTTTATGCACTAAGACTGCTGTGGTCAGAGGTGTTTTTTAAGCCAATAGAAGCTCGCCACGACAGCGAAGAAACGAAGGGAAAGACGGATTTCACGTTGAAACGATATTAAATGAATTTCCAGTTTATAAGTGATTTTTTTTTTTAATTTTTAGATTCAAAGCATGCGCTCGTGATAGTTATTATTAAAATTTATTTAATTTTACGTGAAACTTTTGTTAAGAGATATTTGATGTTAAGATAAGATAATTAAATGGGTGAAAATAACATAAAATTTGTATTTTATAAAAATGAGATAATTTTAATTTATAAATAAAAATTTCATCTATTTAATAAACATATTTTTTTAAATTGAAAGCATGAGTAGGGGAGTGACTTGAGACTATGTCATCTTTTTTCTGTTTTAAGATGACGTTTGATACTTTACAATGTAATGTGATTATAGATAATGTGATTGTAAATAATGTGATTATAAGTAATGTAATTGCAGAGAAAATAACATTATAATGGTTGATATACAAGTAAAATAATGATTAAAATGTAGAGAAGATAACATTACAATGTTTAGTTTATAAATATTTTGTTGGAAATGTAATGTTAATTTTTAAAATTATCCATATTTATTAAAATGCAAGTTTAATATACTTATATTTTTTATTATTAATTTTTATATAATATCATATTTTAAATATATTTTTAATATTATATATTTTATTTTTTATTATAATTTTATATATTTTATTTTAATATTTTATATTTTAATTATAATATTACAAAATGTTTTTAACAAAGTAATAAATTTAAAAAGTAAAAAATCTTTAAAAACATTGTAAAGTGCAATATAATGTGATTGCATTGATTTTAGATTACAATCACATTATACTTTTTGATTGTAATGTAATTGCATTACAATCTTATATTACAGTAATTTATTATAAAATAAATATTATAATATAATTTAATTAAATATATTACAAAAAATATATTTTTATTTTTCTCGTAGCAAATAGGGATGTCAACGGGTTGGGTACCCTATAATTTCGAAGTACCTGAACCCTAACCCTATAAAAAATCAATTACCCTAACCCTATTAACTACCCGTTTAATTTTAAAATTACTACCCTAACTCTAACCCTAATACATTCCCACTACTCTATAATTACCCTAACCCGTTTAAATACCCGATTAAATAAAAAAATTATTAAAATTTTCTTCATGGGAACCCAATTACCCAATTAACTTTTCTAATCTCATAAATAAACATATATATACTGTAATTAATAATTTTATAAATTATAATTTTTATAAGGTTAATACAAAATAAAAGTAAATATATTTATATTTAAAATACATAATATATACACACGCGCATTCATAAAAGTGTTAATATCATCATATTAATAATTAGAGTAATTATACTTAAATATAAATAACAATCTAATAATTTTTTAATTTAAATATAAAAATGTCAACATATTAATAATGAAAGTAACCATACTTTTTATATATTTGTTAGTTTTTAACAAAAAAATTTACTTGTAAAGTTGGTAAAAATTATAAATTTTTAATTTAATTATTAAAATAATAATAAAATATTTATAAATAGTAATCGAGTTCGGGTAACAGGTACCCGGTACCCAATAGGTGGTACCCTAACCCTACCCTATTAATATTCGGATAGTGAAATCACTACCCTAACTCTATTCGAACCCGTTTATAAGTACCCTAACCCTATATAATCGGATCGGATATCTACGAGTACCCTATAATAGGGTACCCGTTGACATCCCTAGTAGCAAACGCTGCTTAAGTGTAGAAAATCAGCAAAACGCTGTGGTATTATATCGAGACAAGTTACTTGGAATGCGCATGATGCGGTGTCGTGTTACTGATTAAGGACTACCGGTTTTTCAAGGTTTGACTAGAAGCTAGTGAGGTTGCTGGCTAAGTTTGTCAGTTAGCGAAAGTTTTCCGTCCAAAGCCGCAATTGGCGTTGAAAGAGAGAACCAAGTACTAACTAACCACCGATTCTAGTACAGTAGCATGCCAGAGAATCGTCAAACCCAGAATTAAAAACGAAGAAATATTAGCCTTCTCACTTCTCATTGTTAATTTATTAGAATTAATGGAAGCTCTTATAAGTCGTATTGCTTTTGTTTTTTACTTCAACACCAATGAATATTCTAACTCAGTTGCTAGCGAAGGCAAAAAACCTGAAATGAGTTCAGACCAGGCATCACTCCCATCGAAGACTGAAAACCAGACATCTACAGCTTTCCACGAAGAAGACGAAGAAAAGCAAATAGGAGGGGAAGATTCCAAAAGCCATGAAGCCGCTGGGAAAGGAACATGGAAACACGCAGCTTTCCATGTTGCCACGACCATTGCTACCCCTGCCGCTTATGCTCCTCTGCCTTTTGCTCTCGCTTCTCTCGGCTGGCCTCTAGGTAAGTACATCTCCTGGCTTCTTTCAACTATGTCTCTTTTCTTAATTATTCCTAGCCTTAAAAGTAATTACTCTTTTAGATAAGAAGCTCTGATTTCCTAGTTTTTTAAATTGACACTGTCAAGATGAAACTAAATTTGATCTGCATCTTCAACTCTTAACTAGCTGCTTTTGTTATTGAAAAAGAATTTTAGTTGTATTTCTTCAAAAGGGTAATGGAATAAGGAGTACTCTACTAATCTCCCATGAGTCATCACCATAAATTTGCTGCGGATGTTTCTAGGTTTAAGTAGTTTGGTGGCTGCAACTCTAGCTACGTGGTATTCTAGCTTACTAGTTGCCTCTTTGTGGAGGTGGAATGGCAAGAAGCATATCACATATCGGCTTCTTGCACAGAGTATCTTTGGTCAGTATCTTTCTATACTTGCTTCTCCTTGTTGATTTCCTCTTGCATTCTCTTTACTTTCTGTGATTTTTATGTAAATGCTGTTACTATTTAAATTCAGGTAAGTATATAGGCTTCTTTTCAGTTAGATATTTGCCCTGCTGAAAGTGACCGGTCACTGTTATGCTATTTGCTTGACTCTTTTTTTGATTCTTGAAGGATTCTGGGGTTACTGGTCTATTGCATTTTTTCAGCAGGTGGCTTCGTTGGGAAATAATATTGCCATTCAAATTGCTGCTGGTAGCAGCCTCAAGGTCAGTCAGTCTGGCCTGATTTTTCTTCAGGGATCTTACCAATAAGGCAATAAAATATTTGTTTCATTCTTTTTCTCAAGTTTTTTCTTTTCCTTTCTTAAATTTTTTTTTTTATTGGTCAGGCGGTTTACAAACACTACCATAAGGATGGCACACTCACCTTGCAACACTTTATTATATTCTTTGGGGCTTTCGAACTTTTCCTCTCTCAGCTCCCTGACATCCACTCTCTAAGATGGGTCAATGCGTTATGCACGTTAAGCACAATTGGCTTTGCTGGCACAACCATTGGCGTCACGATCTATAATGGTAGACTTGGGACTCAATTCTTCTTTTTGTTTTTGTTTTATTATTTTTTAGATATCCATTTATGAGCTGATTCGGTTTCTAAACTTGATCCTGATATTACCTCTAGTACCAATAGTAAAGTTTTCATACTTTTGTAGGTAAAAAGATTGATAGGGAGTCGGTCAGTTATGGTTTGCAGGGAAGCTCCTCTGCTAAGAGATTTGCAGCATTCAATGCTCTTGGTGCAATTGCCTTTTCATTTGGTGATGCAATGCTTCCAGAAATACAGGTTTAACAGGCTTACCTTTCATAGGGTTGTAGTGGTATGGATAAATTTTGATTCATTTCACGCTTAGCAATCATTGACCACGGATAATTTTTGACAGAATACAGTGAGGGAACCTGCAGCGAAAAATATGTATAAAGGTGTGTCGACAGCATATAGTGTTATTGTTTTAACTTACTGGCAACTAGCTTTCAGTGGATACTGGGCATTTGGATCAGAAGTCCAGCCTTACATCTTGGCTTCTTTGACTGTCCCAAAATGGACAATTGTAATGGCCAATATCTTTGCTGTGATTCAGATATCAGGATGCTACCAGGTACTCTTTCAAGAATAACTTTCTAAATTTTTAGTAAACATAAGTTAATATTCAGAGCTACGTGGATCAGGATGGAAGGCAAAGTGGTGTAACTCATATAAGAAATCAAGAAAAAAAATTTGATTTGGATTTCTGGAAATGAATTGTTGTTCCGGATGAAGGGAAAATTGTCATGGCGAATATCATTGCTGTGATTCAGATATCAGGATGTTACCAGGTCGCCATAGATTATTTCTTCCTAGAAAAAGAAAACACTAATTCTTGACATTCGGTTTAAGATTCAGGCAACTGCTTGTTAAGAACAATGTACTTCGCAAAAATACATAAACAAACGTTCAAAGCTATGCCAAGCAGGATCTTCCATAAGGTGGCTGGGTTCAGATAAAAAAGTCAGACAAACCTTTCAATTTGGATGTAAATTGTTTTTTTGGATGAATTATTTTCGTTTAATAACGAATAAGTGTTGAACAATTTCTCTGTTTAGATATATTGCAGGCCTACTCATGCCTACTTTGAGGAAAGAATGCTCTCAAACAGAACAAACAGTTTTCCCTTCAGAAATCACTTTGCCCGCCTTATCTTCACCGCCATCTACATTGTTCTTGTTACTCTTGTTGCTGCGGCTATGCCTTTTTTCGTGGATTTTGTGTCCATTTGCGGTGCCATTGGATTCACTCCCCTGGATTTTGTCTTCCCCGCTTTAGCATTTTTGAAAGCTGGGAAAATGCCCAAAAACAGAGAACTTCGCCTTTCCATCCAGCTTCTTAATATTGCAATAGCCGCCTGGTTTTCAGTTGTTGCTGTTTTGGGTTGCATTGGTGCAGTCAGATTTGTTGTCGAAGATGTCAAGACTTACAAGTTCTTTCATGACATGTAAAATCCTGGATTTGCATTATTTGCAATCCATTATTAATTATGAAAAGGGAATGCATATAAGCATGCATGAAAAGCATGCTACTACATATCTATTTAGACGAAAAAGGCTATTGACTGCTTTGTTAGATGGTTTGCAGTGAAAAAATGATTCACTATCTTCAATTCTATATTTTTTTTTATAATGAATTTTTTATTCCAGCACCCAAGGAAGCAACAAAAAAAATCTGCTATGGGAGTATAGAAGTTTATAATCAGTGTTTAAACCAATTGTAAACATTAAAGCTTAAGAGCAAAACCCCTCCTATCACACAAACTGTGATTTTGTGTCTTATCATCAGCAGCAGGCAATCTATTGACTTTAATTTGAATGTCATAAACTACTTGCTTAAACAGACTCCTGGGGAGGGACTGTGCTGGTATGCCTGCAAGTGTTCCTAGCTCTCCAAATGGTATAGCAGACCAAGCAAGTCGAAGAAGAAGAGAAGCAAGTGATTTGCCCCTGAAATTTTGAACAGCCCATGATACTTCGGCTGGCCGGTCTCCAATCTTTCTCTGAACAAAATAAACCTGCAAATATTCTTTTCCATATAGGCCTGGAGAAGTTGCAGGCATAAAAGATATGATCTCTCGAGACCACCTCCACATTACACCACAGCACCTTAAATTCTCAACTTGGAATCCTCAAGAACTGAGCCTAGAAGGAGTGGTTAATCTATCCCGCAATGGCAAGCCAAGCAATGAAAGAGTGCTTAGGAATATAGTAACAGAACCAGATCAACCTCTGCCAAACAACTTTAGGCTTCACAGTTCTCAACCAAGCCCAAGTGGAAGCAGCAGTGAACACACCAGATTTAGAGGTTAGCCAAATGTTGCATCTATGCGCTAGGGCCACTGGGACGTGAAGACCTTATTACTAATGACCAACTAAAAGTGACTAACATGTTGCAATAAGTAAAATGAAATGCGTTAGAGGCTACAGAGAGAAAGACTGAAATAGTCTTTGAAGCGTAAATGCTTTGGTGGCAAGCAACGGAGAAAGCGATGGAGGATGGGAAGAGCCGACTAGAGAGAACAGTTGGAAAAGCTTTTAGAGAATTTTGAGAATAGTTTTTGCTGAATTTATGATTCTTTCTCCTTGTCCTCAAACCTCCAAGACTCATATTTATGCTAAATAGAAGCGCTTTCTTAGAAGTAGTTGGGAGAATACATTCAATCATGGAGAACGTACTTGTCATAGAAGAGCACGTTAAAGAAAAGCTTATTGGATATGAAGCTCAATCATGGGAGAACATGCTTATCACGGAAGAACACGTTGAAGAATGGCTTATGGGATATTAAGATAATGACCAAGTAGTTGGGTAGTGGGCATTAGTTTTGGATAGTGGAGTAGTGACACTTGATAATACACCACGTGTACTTTTAAGGAAGGAAGAAAGAAAATGGTAAGGCACATATATTTCAGGAAAAAGGTTATGAGGAAGTTTTCTCTTAACTATCTCAAAATCTGAACCACGAAGCCAAGCTCTCTATAACATCCTAAATGTGAAGATAACTCAAGAACCCTGTCACTCATTCTAAGTTACTTTCACTTCCTTGTATAAATAATTGTTCCACGCTTGTTCTTAAGCGCTTCTGCGCTTAAAATGAACCTTGGCACTTTCGTGCTTAGAATGACCCGAGGTGTTTCTGCGCTTAGAATGCCATTGGGTACTTTTGTGCTTGGAACACCCCTGGGTGCTTTTACTCTCGGAACGCCCTTAATGTAGTTTTTCTGGAATATAATACTTCAAGAAATAATAGTTAGCCAAAATTAGGCATCTATAGTTCTTATGTACCATTTTTTATACTTTTTGTCTATTTGGCTTTTTATTTTGGCTTTTGAGGTGAATATTGTAGGCACTTTTTTCCTTCCCAACTAACACTGCAACCATGTATTCCGCCATAGCTTGTATTGGGCTCACTTGAACAAAGGGGATTTTGCAATGGAAGATGCTCAATGTTGTTTCTAGAGATGGCTTGATTGGTTGAAGGCTTAATATAGGGTAGGAGTGACATGGATGCAATTAAAAGCTAATTTTTTCGTTCAATTATATTGAGACAAACTCACAATGTACAATTGTAGAATTCTAAGAATGTTGTCGATATCTTTTATAATGGTTGGAAATTGGACCTGAAAAACAAGGAGCTTGGAATGTGCTTTTCAGTAATGTTTCACCTTGTCATACTTGTAATTTTGCATCTTATATACTAAAATGCTAGACATGATATGTTTCAATGGTTGGATTTGTTGAGTTTTATAGGCACTTTGGGTATGAGTTTGGATTTTTGAACATGATAAACAAGCATTGATAGGTCCATTCAAACAAATCATTGTTAACTTCGGGCTTGTATGTAATAAATGGGCTTGACTTTGTAGATAGTTGATTCTTGGTTACTACTTATTCTCTTTAGCAGTTGTTTTACAATGTAATGCTATACAAACAATAATGAGAATAACTAGAACAAGTGAAACACTACTTCACGTAGAAAAACTAATACAAGTAGAGCATTTATTGCAGACAGAATAACTATTTCACATGGATTATAGTGAAACCAACTCGGAATAAGTGACAAGATTCATGGGTTACTTTCATCTTGGGATGTTTCAAAGAGTTTGGCTTAGTGGCTTAAATAAAGAGGTAGTTAAGAGGTTTTTTTTAACCTTTTCTTGAAGCATAAGTGTTTCTTGTTCTCACCTTTACCTTTTTCTCTTGTACCTGTTCACGTACAACTTCTTCTCTTGTCCTTATTCACATACACCTTTGTCTTTTAACTTATTCTCGTATAACTTTTCACATATAGCTCTTTCCTATTACCTTCAACTCGAGAACAAGTCTTATTACATCCAATTACTTCAATGGTTTCATAATGAATTTCTAATTGTTACTCATTATATGCCATAAAATCATCACTTTAATATCCATATAATGCGTTATAGTAACGGTTACTTACATTAAAGTTCTTCTTAATAACGTTATTCATTACGTGTATTAAAATCTATTCTTGAGTAACTACTATTTCTGTCATTATATATAGAGCCTTCACAATTCATTGAGGGGGTTTGTTGGTCCCAAATATAAGTGCTAGAGGGGGGGGGGGGTGAATAGCATTATCTCGGCTCTTTCTTGTGGGATTGAGACTTGATCTTAGAATGAAGAAGATAAGGCAATGAAAACAATGAACAAGGTATTTATAGTGGTTCTGTCTAAGACCTACATCCACTACCTTGATTATCCAACCAAGGATTTTCAAATCAAACACTAAAACGGTGGAATTCACTAGCTTCCACCAAGCTTTCACAATGGCTTTTCCAAGGCTTAGCCACAACCTTTACACTAGTTTTTCATGGGATCAACTAAAACCCAATATGGTTTTTCAAGGCTCAACCACAACTTTTCACTAGTTTTTCTCGGGCTAAACTAAAACCCAATGTGGTTTTCCAAGGCTCAACCACAACCTTTACTCTAGTTTTTCACGGGCTAAACTAGAACCCAACCCCAACTTTTCAAGGCTAAGTTGGAACCTACAAGCATCCAAGCAAACCTTGCTTGATGCACAACACTTAGAGTGAAACACTCACTCTAAGAATACAAAGATTGAAAGAGGAAAGCACCTAGTGATCACACGGTTGATCTATGTGGTACAAGTTGAAGTGCTAAATACTAATACAAAGGATAGGCGTTGAGGTTCAATGAAGAGTACAAAGAATTTTCAGGTTTTGCTACTCTTCTTGGCTTGAATGTGATGGTGTCTTTTAGTTTGAAGCCAAAGTTGTCAAGAGAGTTGTTCTTTGGCATTTGAAGATCCTTTTATAGTTGGAGAAGCTGGTTTGCTGGCTGTTGGGACGTTTATGACCGTTAGAAACAGTTCAGGGAAGATTCTAGCCGTTTTCTTGTCTTGTAGTGGCTTGGCAGATGTAGCAGACAGAGAGCACTTAGTCGACTAAAATTTTTCCCTTGGTCGACTAAGTTGGTTCTATTTCTGATGCAGATTCCAGTGATCGCTTAGTCGACTAACCCCATTATCTTGGTCGACTAACTTGATTCTGTTTATCACCAAGCTTCACCTTTTTACTTCTCCACTTTGACCTTTTTCAGCAAATGATCTTCCTTAACATATCAGGGGACTTCATCAATACTGATATTCCTTGTTCTTTATCCAAATCATATCTTTGGGTGTTTAATAGGAAGATTGAAATATTTTCTCATTTATGAACATTTGCCCTGTACACTTAGTTATAGATGTTAGACACAAATGACATAGGAATGTTTTATTATCATCAAAAACTAATGGAGCCAACAATATCCCCCTTTTTGATGATGACAAAACATTCCTTGATTAATAGCATGGTGCCTTTTTAGTATCTTTTTCAGTTTTTGCAGAAAATGAGGATTGCTCCCCTTAAGTTCATGCTCCCCCTAAGTGTGTGCAAAATTTTTTTTTCATCTTATTCCAGCAAGTTTCTTCCTTAGTTATATTCCTGGTGATATTGTACATACTTGCTTCTGATAGAGAATGCTCATATATGCAGATTTTGAGAGTAAATGACATGTTGACAGATTGTTATCAATTTTCTATGTCTTGCAATTTTCTGTCAACTAGCATGCAGGTTCATATTTCATCATGTTAGCTCCAGATTTCATTCACACCATCATTTTTCCAGCTAAGCTCTTATAAATCATCATTCATTGTACTCAAGCTCATGTTTTTACTTTGCATTACTGTCTTAGAGATGATTTATCAACACAGTAACTCAATATTAGAAAATTTTGACAGTTTTGCACAGTATCAGCAGACAAGTTTCTAGCCATGCTTCATAATGTCATAAATATCATTTTCAGAGTTCAAATACTTTAAGCAGCAATCAACAAGCATATTTAAGACATTCATAAAGTCAGCTAAGATTAAAATCATTGTTTGAATGCCATTTCGGCATAGATATCCAACAAAACTGTAATAAAAAATATTGTTCCAAAAATACCCATAGTCTTATTTTTGCTACCTATCTACCCTAGAAGTCTGGTACCTCTACCCTTAGGATTTTTGTTTTTCTTGATATGTTCCTTAAAGGTCCAGTACCTCTACCCTCAGATTTTTTATTTTTCTTGTAAATATTACTCCCTCTTTTTGTCATCATCAGGGAGGGGGCTGAGGTATCAATTCTCAAAAGAAGATGGTGTAGATTCAGGGGACATAGTTTGTTCCCGCCAAGGATTTAGTGGAAGGGGAGAAGGTGGTCTCAGAGAGGGTTGAGAAGCTGCTTCTAGAGCTTGTTGAGGAGTTGTATCTGTAGCTTTTTCTAGAGTTCCCTGATCCGAGACTTCTATTGGAGCTTGAGGAGTGCTTGCAAGAGGTGACTTTGCCTTTTCTGCCAATCTTGAAGACTTCCTTGTTCTTGGAGGAACTGATTTTCTTGCTGTCTTCTTCTGTCTCATGGCAGGTGGCTGAGGCTTAGATGCAGGAGTTGTGTCTTTTGATTTTGCCTTTCCTATTTTCTTTCCTTTTTCTGCAGCTTTCTGTTCTGAGGTCATTGCTTGAGCAATTTGAGTTGCTGCTGCCTCTTTTTCTGCTTGCTCTTCTCTTGCCATATGATGGAACAGTCCCATGACAGACACTTCATCAGAATGAGGAGGTGATGCTTCTTGTTTAGGATTCGATGGAGACTGGTGCTTAGAAAGACTAGGTCGTGACCCAACTACTTCAGTACCTTGTTCATACGTTTCCCTTTCTGCTGAGGTGGTTTTATGGGGTTCTTCAATTTCTGGTTCAAGGTCATGATGGCCAGGGCTTGCACTTTGGTAGGCTGGTCCTTCAGCTTGAAATTCAGATCCCTCAGGTTGTAATGCTGATCCTTCAACACCTTGTTCTTCTGGTGCCATGCTTTCAGTAGCAGAGGAGTCAGCATTAGCAGGTCCAGTTGGAATTTTAGATCTTGCTTTTAAGCTGACTTCAATTTCATTCATTCTTTCTTCAATTTTAATAAGCCTAGCTCCTTGATCAGTGAGCTTGGCATCCATTCTCATCAGCAGGTTGAACATTACTTCATTAGAGAATGGAGGAGCTGTTGTTTCTGGTTGAGTGGGGGCTGCCTCTGGCTATGGTTGAACTGAGTGATCTTTGAGGTCTTGCTGAAGGTGTCCCCATACACTCTGTATCCCATTTTGATCAAACTTCTTAGGTAGATTAGTTGGTCTTTACTCTTGACCATATCCATATCATACCTCTTTGCCCATACTCATTTCTTCTTGATAAGAGATGTGATTACATTTCCATAGGACAAATGGATCTTTTCCAGTTTGCATGCTGCCCTCATCCTTTCAATCATGAACCGTCCAAGGTTCAGAACTTCACCAGTGAATGCATGCTCCATCAGCCAAAGGTCTTGAAGGCTGATATAGCTTAAGCTACCACTCATACCATGCAAATTTACAACTACAAAGTAATACAGGATTCTAAATTGTGGACTAATAATCAGTCCTGCATTGCTCTTTGAAGAGAATTTTTCTTTTTTCCCAGTAATAATTTACCATACAGAAGCAGGATCATATTTGTCAGGCATTTCATATTCTCTATTTTCTCCTTCAATTCCTAGCAGATTACTTAAGTCTGAGGCTGTAACTAAGAATTCTTTCTCATTTAGAAAAACATTCAGATTCTCTTCAGAATAATCCTCCGACTCATCAAGCTCTCTTTCACTGAATGCAATGCTAGCATAGAATTTTTTAACTAAACTAGCACTATACGTTCTGTCTTTGAAGGAGCTATTCTTCTTAATGCTCAGTTCATTGAAGTAATCAGTCAAGCTTGTTTGGAGTTCAGGAGTTTCACTGAAACTCTCCCAGTCAATGTGCTTCCCGCATGTAATGGGGGCATTTTCGATTTTCTTCAACCTTTTTTCATGAAATTTGTTCCTAAATTTTAGGGAAGAAGCAGATGAAGTACCTTTTTCTCTTTTGCTCTTATTTCCCAGTTTCTTAGTCTTTTTCTTTTTCTCTTTTCGTATTTTCTTCTCAGAACCTTTTCCAGACTTCTTTGTTGCAGAACCCGATGCTTCTTTTTGCTTTTTCTGTGGGTGCTCAGCTTCGGGGTTTTTTTCTGCTGGTCTCTTCCCTTTTTTCTTTGCAAGTAAATCCTTAAGAATGGTCGACTTGGCCATTGTGAATTCTGAATAAGTTTTTCACTTAGGGTTTCAGGAGATGACAGAAGGAGGGTTCTCGGTTGATTTCAGAAGATGGAGAGAAGTAAATAAGATTTATGGAATTGAGAGAGTCGGTGTTCAGAGAATTAAGAGTGAATGACGGTTTCTGGCTTAGGGAACTGCCTGCCTCCCCCTTAACTGATGCCTTATTTTTCCAAATTTCAAAAACTCCCTCTCATATTTTAACTATTTACTGCACCGGGTTTTCCCTTTTTATTTTGTCACCCGGTAGGCACAAAATCCCATCAATTTAATCCTATATCAGACTCCATCAGGTTTTTTGATTTAATGGAACAGAGTGTTCTTAGTTGATTGAGTTTTACACTTTAATCGACTAAGTCTCTTCTATTTTCCTCCATTCAGTCCCAACTTCTTCCTATAACTCTTCCACACAACACATTCCTAGATTTCTTCTAATTTCACAGAACCTATCCTCACTAAGGGCTTTTGTGAATATATCTGCAAGTTGGTGCAATGTGCTCACGAATTCAATATTGATTTCTCCTTTAGTTACATAGTCTCTAATGAAGTGATGCCTAATCTCAATGTGTTTTGTTCTTAAGTGTTGTACAGGATTCTTTGAAATATTTATAGCACTGGTGTTGTCACAATATATAGGAGTGCTATTCATGGACAACTTGTAGTCTCTCAATTGTTGCTTAATCCATAAGACCTGTGCACAACAACTTCTTAGGGACACATACTCTGCTTCAGCAGTGGACAAGGCTACAGAGTTTTGCTTTTTACTCGACCAGCATACAAGCATGCTTCCTAGCAGCTGACATGTTCCACTTGTGCTCTTCTTATTAGTTCTACTTCCAGCAAAGTCAGTATCTGAATATCCTACAAGGCTAAATGATGATTCTTTTGAATACCACAATTCTAGGCCTTGAGTTTCTATGAGATATCTAAATATTCTTTTCACAGCAGTGAGGTGTGTTTCTTTAGGTTAAGACTGAAATCTAGCATATAAACACACATTAAACTGAATATATGGTCTACTTGCAGTTAAGTAAAGAAGAGATCCAATCATACCTCTATAGAGCTTTTGATTTACATATTTACCTTTCTCATCAGCATCAAGCTTTGTAGATGTACTCATTGGAGTGCTGATGGATTTCAATTTCAGCATATCATATTTTTTGAGCATGTCTTGAATGTATCTGTCTTGGCTGACAGTTCCTTCTTTCCATTGCTTGATTTGAAGGCCAAGAAAGTACTTCAATTCTCCCATCATGCTCATCTCGAATTCTCCCTGCATTTCCTTAGCAAAATTCTTGCAAAGAGATTCATTAGTAGCACCAAATATTATGTCATCAACATAGATTTGGACTATGATTAGATCATTTAGGTATCTCTTGATAAACAGTGTGGTGTCAATGTTGCCCCTAACATAGTCTTTTCTTACCAGAAATTTAGAAAGCCTTTCATACCAAGCTCTAGGAGCTTGTTTCAATCCATACAAGGCTTTGTGAAGTTTGAGGACATGATTTGGTTTTTCGAAATCTTCAAAACTAGTAGGTTGTTCAACATATACCTCTTATTGAATAATTCTATTAAAGAATGCACTCTTCACATCCATTTGGTATAGTTTGAAGTTCATATGACAAGCGAAGGCAACTAACAATCTTATGGCTTCTATTCTAGTTACTGGGGCAAAGGTTTCTTCATAATCTATTCCTTCCTCTTGATTATATCCCTTTGCCACTAATCTTGCTTTGTTCTTTACAACATTTCCTTGTTCATCAATCTTATTTCTAAACACCCATTTAGTGCCAACTATAGGATGATTTGAAGGCTTAGGCACTAGTGACCATACTTCATTTCTCTTGAATTGCTCCAGCTCCTCTTGCATGGCTAAAATCCAGCTTTTTTCTTTTTCAGCCTCTTCAAAACTTTTAGGTTCAATTTGAAAATTGAATGCTGAAAATTCACATGTCTCCCTAGTTCCTTTCCTAGTATTAACTCTTTGAGATATGTCACCTATGATTTGTTCTTGAGGGTGATCTTTTAAATATCTCCAACTTCTAGGTAAGTCACTATGTTGGATTTCTTGTCTTTGTAAGTTTTCAAGTGGTGGAGCTACGGGTTCTTCCCTAGATGAGTCTTCCTCATTATTTTTGCTATCATCTAGACTCATTTCTTCCATATTTCTTTCTAGATTTTTCTAAATCTTCATCATCCTCATAAGTTTCCTTTTCAACATGGATTGATTCATCAAAAACTATATGGACAGATTCTTCAACATTTAGTGTCCTTTTATTGAAAACTCTACAAGCTTTTGAGTTCATGGCATATCCCAAGAATATTGCTTTATCACTTTTAGCATCAAACTTCCCTAATGGCTGTTTTTCATTGTTCAACACAAAGTATTTGTAGCCAAAGCTCCTAAGGTGAGAGATGTTTGGTTTTCTACCTTTGTACAGCTCATATAGGGTCTTTGACATGATTGCTCTAATTGAAACTCTATTAAGTATATAAGCTGCTGTATTGATAGCTTCAGCCTAGAAATATTTAGGGAGGTTGTTATCACAAAGCATGGTTCTTGCTATCTCTTTCAAAGTTTTGCTTTTTCTCTCCACAACTCCATTTTGCTGGGGTGTTCTAGGTGCTGAAAAATTGTGTTCCAACCCCTTTTCATTGCAAAATCTCTCGAACTCATCATTTTCAAATTCAGCTCCATGGTCACTCCTAATTCTAATAATGAATGTACCTCTTTCAATCTCAACTTTCTTGCAATATCCTATGAAAGCTGATAATGCATCATTCTTGTGAGCAAGGAAATAAACCCAAGTAAATCTTGAGTAATCATCAACAATCACAAAACCATAAGATTTACCACCTAGACTTGTGACACTAATTGGACCAAAAAGATCTATGTGCAGCATTTCAAGAGGTTTCGATGTTGACACAACGTTCTTAGCTTTGAATGATGTTCTGACTTGTTTTCCTAGCTGACATGCTTCACATATTTTATCATTTTCAAATCTAATGTTGGGTAGTCCAATAACTAGATATTTCTTAATTAGTTTCGACATAGTGTTCAAGCTAACATGTCCTAGTCTCCTATGCCACAACCAGCTATCATTTTCAGCCTTGGCTACTAGGCACATTTCATTATCTTTTTCTATATCTTCAAGGAAGATTACAGACATGTTTTTCAAGCTATTTCCTATGAAGGTAGTCTTGTTTGTGCCTATGTCTATTACTTCACATTTGTTGGAATCAAAACAAACCTTAAACCCTTTGTCACATAGCTGACTTATGCTTAGCAGATTATGCTTTAATCCTTGAACAAATAACACATGACTGATTTGTGTACAGGAGTTCTTACCAACCGTACCTATGCCTTGAATTCTTCCTTTTGAGTTATCTCCAAAGGATACGGTGCCTTCTTTTTTCTTGTCCAGCTGTGCAAATAACATTTCATCCCCTGTCATGTGTTGAGAGTAGCCATTATCCATGTACCATGGCTGTTTCTTCTTGTGTTGAGCCTTTGAGCATGTTTCCATTAGGTGCAGCTCAACTTACAAAAATATGGTTCAGTTCTTCTTAATAGGTACCCATGCTTTGATGGGTCTATAAGTGTTAGTGTCAATAAAACAACCTTTTAGCACCCATATTTTTCTAGTTTTCTGCACATTAATGTTTTTGACACAATCATATGATAAATGACCATATTTTCCACAACAATAGCATCTAAATGATGTATTATGATGAATCTTCCTGCTATATGAATTTTTCTTTAAAATATCATTGTTTAAGCACTTAAGAGTTGTATTTTCATTAAGAACTTTTTCCAAAGCATCAGTTTTATTTTCCAACTCTACTCTCATGATTTCAAAATCTGTTTTTGAGTGTTCCAATTCAGTTTGAAGTAAATTTCTTTGTTCAAAAACAGAGTTGAAATCGAGTTTTATTTTTTCCATATTTTTTTCAAGTGATGCAGCCTTCTTCTTTAGATTTTTATACTTTGAAAACATGCTTTCAAACTCATCACATAACTCATCATACTCATCTTGCAAATCATTCATAGATATATCATTTGTCGATGAGCATATCTCTGTTTCATCATCCTTTGCCATCAGGCAGATGTTTGTTCTTTCTTCTGAGCTTCTTTCATCAGATTCAGTGCTTGAATCATTGTCTGACCAGGCTACAGCAACCATTGCCTTTTTCGATTTTCTATTTATCCTTGGAGTTTCTTCCTTCAGCAATGGACATTCAGATTTGTAGTGTCCTGGTTTTTTCATTCATAGTAAATCACCTCTTCTTTGTTATTGTTTTCATTCTTGTTTTTCTTCCATGAAGGACCTTGATCCATTTTAAAGAATTTTCTTACAAATTTTTGATTCTTCTTTCCCATCAGTTTTCTCAATCTTTTTGCAACAAGTGCAAGTTCATCATTGTCATCGCATGAGAGTTCTTTCAGCTCATCTTCAAGGATGCAGACTTTGAGTGCTATGTTCTTCTTCTTCTCTTTTGCCTCTCTTTAATCCTCTTCTTATTCTTCCTTGAGCTCTAGCTCATGTGTGAGGAGTGACTCGTAAATTTCATCGAGTGTGATGATGTTCAAATATTTGGCTTCTCGGATGGCAGTCACCTTTGGCTTCCAAGACTTAAGTAGACTCCTAAGAAGTCTTTTTACAAGCTCATGCTCCGGGATAGGTTTTCCTAGTTGGTTAATTTTATTTGTAATGTTTGTGAACCTATCAAACATGCCGGTGATGTCCTCACTAAGTTCCATTTTGAACATCTCATAGTTGTGGGTCAAGAGGGCAATTTTGGACTCCTTAACTTGAGAAGTCCCTTCATGTATTATTCTTAACTTGTCCCACACTTGTTTAGCTGTTGTACAGCTTGAGACTTTGTTGAATTCAGTGGGAGTTAAGGCACAATGCAAGGTGTTGATAGCTTTGAAATTGGTCTGCACTTTCTTAGTTTCAGCCTTAGTCCATTCAGACCTTGGCTTAGGCATCAACTCATTCGTGACAACATTTATAGTTGAGGGAGTAAAGGGACCATCAGTGCTGACATCTCACATTTCATAATCTATGGCCCTAATGAAAATTGACATTCTAGTGCTCCAATAAGGGTAATTAGAGCCATCAAACAGAGGTGGTCTGTTTGTTGATTGTCCCTCAGCTACAACTGATTTTTGTAGAGCCATTTGGA
Organism: Theobroma grandiflorum; assembly: GCA_036013995.1. Classification (NCBI taxonomy): domain Eukaryota; kingdom Viridiplantae; phylum Streptophyta; class Magnoliopsida; order Malvales; family Malvaceae; genus Theobroma; species Theobroma grandiflorum. The sequence continues at coordinate 10,390,869 of CP142130.1, read as the reverse complement.
TCCTCTCTAAGGGTGTTAGACCTTGTAGCAGAGAACTTGGCTCTGATACCAATTATTGGTCCCAAATATAGGTGCTAGAGGGGGGGTGAATAGCACTATCTCAGCTCTTTCTTGTGGGATTGAGACTTGATCTTAGAATGAAGAAGATAAGGCAATGAAAACAATGAACAAGGTATTTATAGTGGTTCAGTCCAAGACCTACATCCACTATCTTGATTATCCAACCAAAGATTTTGAAATCAAACACTAAAATGGTGGAATTCACAAGCTTCCACCAAGCTTTCACAATGGCTTTTCCAAGGCTTAGCCATAACCTTTATACTAGTTTTTCACGAGATCAACTAAAACCCAATGTGGTTTTCCAAGGCTCAACCATAACCTTTCACTAGTTTTTCCCGAGCTAAACTAAAACCCAATATGGTTTTCCAAGGCTCAACCACAACCTTTACTCTAGTTTTTCACAAGCTAAACTAGAACCCAACCCCAACTTTTCAAGGCTAAGTTGGAAGCTACAAGCATCCAAGCAAACCTTGCTTGATGCACAACACTTAGAGTGAAACACTCACTCTAAGAATACAAAGATTGAAAGAGGAAAGTACCTACTGATCACATGGTTGATCTATGTGGTACAAGTTGAAGTGCTAAATACTAATACAAAGGATGGACGTTGAGGTTCAATGAAGAGTACAAAGGATTTTTAGGTTTTGCTACTCTTCTTGGCTTGAATGTGATGGTGTCTTTTAGTTTGAAGCCAAAGTTGTCAAGAGAGTTGTTCTTTGGCATTTGAAGATCCTTTTATAGTTGGAGAAGATGGTCTGATGGCTGTCGGGACGTTTGTGATCGTTAGAAATAGTTCAGGGAAAATTCTAGTCGTTTTCTTGTCTTGTAGTGGCTTGGTAGATGTAGCAGACAGAGAACACTTGGTCGACTAAAATTTTTCCCTTGGTCGACTAAGTTGGTTCTGTTTCTGATGTAGATTCCAGTGATCACTTAGTCGACTAACCCCATTATCTTGGTCGACTAACTTGATTCTGTTTCTTACCAAGCTTCACCCTTTCACTTCTCCACTTTGACCTTTTTCAGCAAATAATCTTCCTTAACATATCAGGGGACTTCATCAATACTGATCTTCCTTGTTCTTTATCCAAATCATATCTTTGGGTGTTCAATAGGAAGATTGAAATATTTTCTCATTTATGAACATTTACCCTGCACACTTAGTTATAGATGTTAGACACAAATGACATGGGAACATTTTATTATCATCAAAAACTAATGGAGCCAACAGGGTTTTCTCTTCTTAGGAGTTTAAAACATTCTCATCTAAAGCTTCTTTCTCTAATTCTTCTTCTATATTCTTTACTTATTCTCTTTTTGTTCTCTTTTACCTGTCACGCTACTTAATACTTTAGGAACTATTATGATCTTCCTCTTTGTCGCCTTTGGTACATCTTTTTACTTATTTGCAACACTTTTTTTACCTATCATAAGAACCCTTTTTACATTTTGTTAACTCCACTAGAGAGGAATGATTGCATTAAGTAAAAATTTTACTGCCAGAATGTTGTGTTACCAGAAGAGATAGGGACTTTGATTGGCAACCAAGATGCACTTGTTCTGTCACTACCCGAAACTCCCATAGCGTCCGTGACAACCGTCGCGATGTCTCGATAGACATTCTTACCCCGAATGCCAACCGAAACCTCGCAAGGCTTACATATCAGTTTTTCTCATCTCCCCTGTGAGCAATCATTTGCAACATCACGTCTTAAAGGATTTTAAGCTTTTTCCAACTCAAAACAGTAAAAAAGTAATTTTCGCCTCACATGGGCATTTTCATCATTTTTCTCTAAAATTTTTGAAATCATCTAAAAATGTAGTATGTGAGTAAAAACACATATTTCATGACAAAAAAAAAAGTTTTGTTATCTAAAACCTTCATTTGAAATGAAATTTTAGTTATTAGAATATAATAAAAATATTTAATAAAATATTTCATTTTCTTATAAAACAATTTTTATAGAACAATCTGTAAATAATTTTTGAGACGTAAAAGCAAAATAAATTCTTACATACTGTAATAAAGTTAACCAGAGTATGCAGTTAAATTTACAATGACACGTGGGCCCTTGAACGACAAAATTGAACTAAGGCTGTGAGTCGGTAAACCTTTGATTTACAAGGTTGCAACTCCAAAATTTGTCTCTCGACGATATCAGCTAACTATTGGCTATCTTGAGCCTGAAATAGATGGAAAGAAGGGTGGTGAGATTTTATAATCCCAATGAGTAAACAACCATCACCCAAAATATCTAAAGTCAAGTAAATGGAGACGATCAAAACATTCCATAGTACTTTGATTTATAACGTTCCAAACTCATTTCAACTAGATGAATTAAATTCATTTTTACTCGAATAATCAATATGGCTTATGAATTTCTTAAAACTTGGCTTCTGCCAAAACTCATACTCGGCGACACCTTGATTAGAGGCATCCATCCGAGCTTGCCAACGCTATTAAAATTTCATATACACGTAAAACATATTTTTACGTTTGAAAATACAACCGTTCCTTCGCGTTAGCTGAGTTCGCCTTCACGTGGTGGTTTGGCATGAAGTGAACTCTGTCATACCTCAGGACAACCTTTTACGCCTCTACAACTGAGATAAAGATATATAGTGGGGTTTACCGTGCCCCCTCTAAATAGGCTGACCCACGGAAACTTGACTACTGCAGTAGTTCATATCCCACCAATTCAATAAACATTTCAATAGCATGACTTGGCAATTTCATTGCTAACCAATTTATCAGGACAAAGCAGACAGTTCACATTTTTCAATTCAGTTATCAATTCAGCCAATCATGCCATAATATCATAAGCCATTTAATTCAAATCATAATTTACAATACTGTGTGTGGTCTCCAATTACTCTAATTTCAAATCAGTCATCCAATTTTCAATTCAATTTATAAAAATTCAATTTATTTTATAAATTCACATTTTTCTCATAAAACAAGCAATTCACCATTTAAAATCATTTTTCCACAAAATCACCACATTGAACAAAATTACTCTAGATAATTAAGGCGATAATAAGGTTACTCACAGTACTAGGAGTTCGAAATACTCTTATTCTCGATCCTCAGGTGCAATGTCTTTACTTTTACCAGTATAATTTGCTCACCACCTATCCATAATGCACGGCAAACAATTCATTGAATTGGTGCTAAATTGATATAAAACCAAATCAGGCTCTATTCTAATGCGAAAAATGAAATGTGAAATACTCGAGTGACTATCTAGATACGGTATTTTTTCTAAATTCCATTGTATACCTAAATAAATCGGTACTGGCCTCATTTGATTTTTCACCAGATTAATTTGCCAATATACCCAATTCAACTCCAAATAATTCTAATTTTTCCTTCAATATTCCAAATCATCAAACACAATTTAGATGACTTGAAATATGGCAAAATCATCATCACATATTCTTTAGTGAAATTCGGCCATGAAATGTCCACTACCAATAAAATTTTTCAAGCTTGATTCTCATACCATAATTCATCAATTCCTAATCAAATTCATTTAGAATAAAATCAATTTCAACATCAACACACTACATGAAGAATTCGGCCAATGAGGATTTAATATGAAATTTGTAGTTTCATGCTAAATATCATCATTTTCGGTTTCCATCACCACCATTTATTAAAACCATTAAATCCTAACCAATTAACATAAAATGTCACAAAATTCCTTTCCAATATTCACTCCATAAAATTTGGCCTTGATGGGTTACCAAAGAACATGTGATTTTCTCACTTAATTTTCTTTCTAAACATGACAAACTAACTAAAAACACTAACATATATCAAAATCCACCTAAAATCATCATCAAATCTTCTCTCTAAAGCTTTGACCAGCAAGAACACCATCATGAAATCTTAATTCCCAACCATTTAAAATGAAAAATAATGCACAAGAATGATAGATCACTAGCCAAAATCAAGAAATTTTACCTTTATCATTCGTTTCCTTGAATTCTCACACTTTTCTCTTGAATCATGGGGGCTAGGGGTTTTGTTCTTCTTTCTCTCTTTGTGCTTAGCTATGGCCGGCCAAATGAAGTGAAGAAAATGGGTTTAAATTGGCTTTTTAAAGAAAATATTTAAATGGACCAAAACATGCCACGTCTCACTTTTTTATTGGTCCACTTTTCATAACTTAATAATTAAGTATTCCATCTCCACCGCATATAATTTCTCACTCATCCACAATAATAATAAGTGTAATTCATGTGCTGGATATGTATTGGGTGGTGTAAAATTACAATTTTACCCCCGGGGTGGCAAAATGACGATTTGCGCCTATGCCCCGAAAAATACCGGAATTACAATTTTTCACTTCTCAACCTCAAATCATACTCCAATAAGTCAAATGTGGTCAAAATCTTTTATAAAAATTCTCATTTTATCCTCGGGTGGTAAATTACCATTTTGCCCATAGACCAAGAAAATTCCAGTTTCACCTAAATCATTCCTCAAACTCCGTATCATCATTTTAAGTTATTCTCGGACTTTAAAATTCTCAATTTCATCTTAAAATCTTCATTTGAACTTGTTCGAGGCTTAAATCGACTTAGTTGTACCTCTAGGTACAATACCGACTTTTAATACATTTTCAAGGCATTCGAGTATGCAAACATTCCATCCAGCACGTGGATAATATGGCACATATTTTATAAAGTCGGGCTTTATAGCACTACCCCCCTTAAAATAAAATTTTGACCTCAAAATTTCAATCATTAAACTAGGAGAATAGGTGGAGGTATTATCTTCTCATCAGACGCTTGATTTCCTACGTTATCTCCTTTATAGGGAATTTCCATTTGTTTACTTCATTTATTTCTAGTATTATCCTTTAAAATCTGATCAACAATAATCTCCTCAATCATAATCTCTTAGATTGCGACTTCAAGCATGTCCCTGTTACCATCATTAAGTTTGGGCCATAACTCCATATCAATCGTATCGATTTCTATCGCATTTTGTACATATTCATATATACCGATTATCATCTTATTACTTTATTCCTTTCAACTTCTCAACATTCATTCCTATACATATCCTCAGCTTATGAAAAGATTTATGGCTTCAATCATTTCCACATACTTCATATTTACCTCGCATTTATGAAATCTCAATTTTCTTAATCTTGTTAGTTCGTCTCGTAAGGCTTAGCCGCACTGCCAATTTCTTTTCCTTGACTATTTTCCCAAAATTCCTTAGGTCGCCATAAGCCAATTTCTAATAACATTTCTGATCATTTCATTATCTATACAACTCATCAAATATATTAAGTTCAAATCCTGAATCATTATGAATGATTCTTTACACCAGTTGATCATATTATTGACTCCACACACACACACACACACACACACACACACACACACACACACACACACACATACATGCACATTCGGATATCCACACTTGTCACAACCCAATTCCATGGCCATGACCGGTGCAAGGGCCCAACGGGCATAGCCCACCAAGCCCAAGCAAGTCTATTTTATTTATTTTCACTTGACGTCTTCTTGACTAAGGCATCCACACATGTCGCACCCAGTGTGCACAAAGCCAACTCACAATGGCATTATAGATAAAATATGCACATACATACCGGTCAAACATAAAATTTGACAATGTACATTACATTTACATAATCACAATACAAAAGGCCCATGACTTCCAGCGGAGAATTTACAATAAAAGGGAAAAGTTGCTACTGAATGCCCACCTTCAACCTAAGAGACACATTACGGGGACTCCTCGATCTAGGGTCCAACAGTTTCCTGATTTGAAAACATGAATTTTTAAAACTATGAGTACGAAACTCAGTGAACGAACATTAGGTGGGAACAAGCAATAATATCCAGGAAGGATTTAAAACCATGATGCACACACTTGGAACAAAACCATTTTAATTCAATTCAATATCAAACCCTTTCCCTTCAATTCAAATTAATTTACGATGAAGAGTACTCAATGTCATACATATACACACATAGATGAACACAAATATCATCACTATCTCACTAGCTCATGTGCAACCCCCACATCGCGCACATAGCTGGAGTTATCGTGTGCATCCTCTTACATCGTGCATAGGCAATATCATCTTCCATATCTCCGCACCCATCATCACTGACATGTGCTCCCCCACATCATGCACATGTACGGTTATAATTATCACACAATATTATTTGTCAATACATATCACACACCTACACATATATAGCAACATATTATAGGGGCACATGAATTCATGCCTTTATGCATATCACAATTCATAATATCAAAATGTTTTTATCAAGGGCTTGTTCCCTGGTACGCATTTTAAGAAAATTTGGATAAAATAATCTAAATATTTCATCTCAATACATGTACATTTCCTAAAACAATTTGAAATGCAAGTTCACTCACAGTTTTTGGGAATCGAATTTAGAAGACTCCGATTACCGATCCTCGGGTGTAATTTCCTTTCCCTTACCGGAGGATTCACCACCTTGACAAATTACACAATAATTTAATTACTATATTGGTGTAAATTAAAATAAACTAACCTAGACTCTATAATAATGTGGAATATAGAATGCAAAATGTCTAAATTTTTGCCTAAATACCATATTGGCCTATTCTGGTCTTTTACCCGATAAATCGATACACGCGTCTGATTTAGCTCTAATTAATTCTATTTTTTTTCTAATGCTTTAATTCACCAATTTCAAGTCAATTAACTTAAAATTCAGCAAATCCATTTTCACTTTTCTTTTTAAAATTTTCGGCCAATAATGGTGCAAAAATATCAAAATTTTTTTCCTATTTGGTTTTCTCACCATAAATCATCATTTTCCAATTCATTTCATTTGAAATGAAATCATTTCATTTGACACACACTCCATAAGGCATTCGATCATGGAAAATTGGTGGGGAAAATGGATTTTTTTCTTGTTGTTTCTCTTACTAACATACTAAACTAGCCTTAAACACTAACATAACTCAAATTCAACCAATTCCAACATCATTTCTCCTATCATACCCATTTTTTTAGAATTGAATTCATCCTAAAATCATGCCTCTCAACCATAGAAAATGAAAAGAAATGCATGGGTATTGTAGATCATAGGCAAAAGTGAAGAAATGTTACCTTTTTCACTTAATTTTCCTTGAAAATCACACTTTTTCTTGAATTTTTGGCTAGGTTTTTGGTTTTTCCTCTTTGCTTTTATTTTCTTTCCTTTTCTTCTCCTTTTTCCTCTCTTGGCTGAATACGATGAGAGAGAAATGAGCTGATTTATGCCATTTTATAAAGAAATAATAAAATATTCAAAACATGCCACATGGTATTTTTCCATTGGTTCAAATTTTTAAATATTTGACTTTTTATCCATCAATTCTCCATCACACTTTTGTCATATTTATCCTATTCCATGCTGAATAAAATCCCTTGGTCTTGATAAGTGCTAGGGCGAAAAATTTACCCATTTGCCCTCAGAGTGAAAAAATTATGATTTTACCCCTATACTCCGAAATATACCAGAATTACATTTTTTCCACTTTTCAACCTCAAATAACACTTCAATTGATCAATCTTAATCAAATAAGGCCAAAATATTTTCTTAAAATTCCCATTTTGTCCTCTAGTGGTAAAATTACCATTTTGTCATTGTGCTCCAAAAATACCAAGAAATTAAATTTATCACTGCTAAACTTCATATTATGTTCTGAATAATCATATTATACTTCAAATGATTAATCTTGATCAAAGGTGATCAAATTCTTTTATAAAAATCTCCATTTTGTCTTTAAATGATAAAATGATCGTTTTGCCCCTAATCGGTTAATTTTTCCGATTGACTCCACATTAAACCTTGAACTCCGTATCACCATTCTAAGTCATTCTGTGGGTTTTAGAATTTTCAAATTCCTCTTAGAATTTCTATTTAAACTAGTTCACGGCTCGATTTAACTTGGTTGTACCACTCGGTACAATACCGTCTTTTAATCGAGCTTGACAGGGTCTCACAACATTCCTCATAGCTTCACATCCTTCACATGTTTATACTTCTTTCTTATCATTCTCAATCATATGTTTAAATTTCCTTGTACTATATACCACTGTATCACAAAGTTAGTTTTATTGAATTGTAACCCAGTATGTATGTATGCTTTAAAATATCATTGATGCTTCAAAGATTTGCCTTGACTTGATCATTTCATCTCATGCAATACCACAATTCTTAAAAATCATTCTTTTTCCTCGATTATCTTCCATTCATCTACATTCTCTTGTACCTTTATTGTATTCCGATATTGATTCGTCACCTAAGACATAGGCTCATTTGAATCATATATGCCTCAAGCGTTTTCAAATTCCAATTTTCCATAATATATTAAGAATGTTTCATTATCCGACTGCCTTATCAAATTTAACTTCAATCATTTATTGTTCCATTCTTTCATATAAACATGACATCATTATTCGTTGGCCAATCTACAATTTATTCTCGAAATTGCAAGACTTGAAACTAAGTTCTCCTCAATTACTTTTCAATGTCGAGACGAATATCGCCTTCAGCTTACAGCTTCCTTTTCATAACCACATGACTTAATGCTTGGGAAAGTAAGCAGGTGACCACTTATCTCGTGACTTAGCCGTTTGGCTCCTTATTGAGTTTCAAAATCATCCATCTTACACTTATTGCGTACAATCTATAATTCTTTTCTTAAGGGTGCTTAAACATTCTGGAGATACTTAATCATTCATTTGCTCTTTTGTACTTCGAGCATATCATTTCCATAAAGGCAAGCACTTGCTCGTCAAATTATCTAATTGCATACTCACTACTCATGCTTCAATTTGCCTCCAAAGGTTTCTAACATGTCACATAGTTCACTTGCGTTGTTACTAATCTTTTCCTTTTGATAAAATCAAGACAATATTTGTAAATTTTCATAGCCATATATTCTATATAAATTCAGTTGCTATATTGTTCTTGAAATCTCCATTCATACTTTTATCTCTTGGTATTAACATTGCTTATCAATATTTCATACATTTATCTAACCTTTCCCTCACTTTCTCTTTAGCCTTTAACAAGGTTTAATCTCTTGTGTCCTTTATTTCTTAAGATTTGACTTTAGTCACATATCATTCGTCTCGACACTCCACATATTAATTTATCTTTATGTATCCATCTCAAAATTTCTCTAACCCTTCCTTATCTTATATGCCAATATATAGAGCAATAAAGACAAATTTTCAATTCATTCATATCGATACCTTTTAGAAACCTTAAAACTCCAATTAACAAGATTTTGAATCAAGTTCAATGACTTTAGTTCAACTCATACATCCAATTTCACATCTGCCACATTATATTCATGTGTCCCAAACAGGTCCTAGACATGAAGTGTTCCTAGCATCGCGGTACGGTGTTTGTTGGAGTTTACTTAATCAATGTTATTAATCCAAATTTAAGATTACTACCTTAATCGTCCTTAACTATTTGGTTTTCCTCCAAGCTTACATCACAATTTCCATAACCATTTATATTCCCTTGTGCTTATCACAAATGATAGGTAAGGTTAATATTTTCAAATTCATATTATCCTATAACACTCGTCAACAATCACCAAATTCCTCTTTAGAATATTCTCTCCATAATATATAGTAACTTCACCATATAGTTTCACAGCGTTATGTTTCTCTATTTTACTATCATGCATACTCCACAGAAATTACTTAAAAAGGTTTACGTACCTTGACTAATACTAATTCCATTTAATCATATCTTAAATACTTTAAATTTGTAATTTATAACTCCAAGTGTATGTCCACATATTAATAATCTTTATATGTATATATCATCATACACATAATTACTTATTACTTACGGTATACCTCTATTTCCATTATCCATTTATGATCATCTTTATCTTAACATTTCCCTAATGCACTGAAGACTCCAAATAACAAAACTTAGCATCCAAACCAATGACCATATTTCAACTCGTGAGTCTTATCTTTATGCCACTCCCAATATCTAAGTCCACGAGGAGGCTTTTCAATTCACGTAATATTCTCTTATGCTGTCACTATGTATTGATAAACTCCATTTATAACTTTAACAATTCAACGTATGTTTATATATATTGATAACCTCCATACGTGTTATGATCATGGAAAACGCTACTTATAAAGTTAACTTTCTATCACAAGTTTTCGATCAGAACCTTAGTCTCCATATATATAGTTTTGAATATATTTCACTTCTGATATTCATATACTTTCATCGTGACATTCAGTGCGATTTTATTAAATCATGATCTCCAAATTTACTCTTAGCTGTGTATCCATCAGATTGCATTCCACTCGTTGTCAGAAGCTCAACCTTACTCAAGGCTTTGTGACAATGGAAGTGCTCCAAAAGTTACTAGATGAGAAGAATAAGAGCTTCAGCTTTTTCAAATTTGATCTTAAGTTTCCTTACCTAGCAAATATTGCTGTTAAGCCATATCCTAAGGATTATACTAGTCCTAAATTCAAGAAATTCAATGGTAAGACTAGTAAAGCACAAGAGCATGTTATAAAGTTTGTGGAAACACTTGGAGTAGCAGGATTGGATGATGACTTAATGTTGAAGGAGTTCTTTTAAATATTTCACTGAACAAACCTATACATGGTATGTTAATCTCACCCCTGATTCTATTGAATCTTGGAGTTAAATGTGTAGGATGTTTGGGGAGAAATTTTTTTCTACTCAAGAGAAGGTTACCCTCATTAATTTAGGAAGAAAATATCAAAAGTCTAGAGAAGACCTTATGAAATATAACCAACACTTTAGAAAAAAGGTGTTGGACATACAAGAGTCTCATGATAAGAAAGAATTAGTGAAGGTTTGCATTCAAGGGATGTTCGACAAGTATAGGCTTCACTTGGAGAACTTACCTTGTCTAACCTTTATTACCTTGGTAAAAGTTGCATGAAGAACCAATATGTGAGACCTTGTCGAATTTGTTAAAAGCCGGTATTGTACCTAGTGGTACAATTAAGTTAAATCGAACCTTGAACTAGCTCAAATAGAAATTCTAAGAGGAATTTGAAAATTTTGAAACCCACAGAATGACTTAGAATAGTGATTCAGAGTTTAAGGTCCAGTTTGGAGTCCATCAGGAAAATTGACCGGTTCGGGACAAAATGGTCATTTTGCCATTTGATGATAAAATGGTAATTTTAAGCAAAGATTTGATCACATTTGACTAAGAATAATTCTATGAAATACAATTATGATTATTGGAGTATAAAATGAAGTTTAGCAGTGAAAAATTGTGATTCTCGATATTTTTGGAGCACAAGGGCAAAATGATAATTTTACCACTAGAGGACTAAACGAGAATTTTTTTGAAATGATTTTTGCCCAATTTGATTAATATTGATCAATATTAGTGTTATTTGAGGTTGAAAAGTAGAAAAAATGTGATTATGGTACATTTCAGAGTATAAAGGTAAAATCGTAATTTTACCATATCGGGGTAAAACAGTAATTTTTCACCACCAGAATATTTTTTTCTAGCCATGGACATCTTTTATTCACATCTTGACTTTGACTAATCATGCGGTGGAAAAATTTTGAAGAAAAAGTAAAAAAAAAAAGTTAAAAAATAGGCCAATGGCATTATGCCACGTGGCAAGCTATTTTATTTTATTATTAAAGCTTAAAAATCAGCCATTAAAACCCATTTTCTCTCTCTAAATTTGGCACAAACCAGATTCAAAGGAAAGGAAAAGAGAACAAAGGGAGAAAAGCAAAAACCTAGCAAAAAATTCAAGAAAAATGTGTGATTTTCAAGGAAAATCAAGTGAAAAAGGTAACATTTCTTCACTTTTGCTTATGATCTACAATACTCATGCATTTCTTTCCATTTTCTATGGTTGAGAGGCATGATATCATGATGAATTCAATTCTGAAAAATGGGTATGGATGAGGATTTGATGTTGGAATAATTTGATTTTAGACTATGTTAGTGTTTAGAGATAGTTAAGCACGTTTATAAGCAAAACCATAAGAAAAAAATTGATTCTCTTTGTTGTTCTTCATTGGCCGAACCTGGTGTGTTGAGAATCAATGAGGAATTGTTTTCATTTCAAATGAAATGGATTGGAAAATGATGATTTATGGTGAGAAAACCAAATAGGAAAAATTTGGTATTTTTGCACCATTATTGGCTGAAAATTTCAAGAAGAAAAGTGAAGATAGATTTGCTGAATTTTAAGTTAATTGACTTGAAATTGGTGAATTAAAGCATTAGAAAAGAAATGGAATTAATCAGAGCTAAATCGGATGCGTGTATCGATTTATCGGGAACGAGATCGAAATAGGCCAATATGGGGTTTAGGCAAAATTTAGACACAATTTTGCAATTACCTATTATGCATTAGTAATTTAATTTAGTTTATGTTAGCTTAGGGGCAATATAGTAAATTTTCTAATTTTATTTTGTGTCAAGGTGGTGAGATTTCTAATAAAGGCAAGAAAATCGCACTCGATGATTAACAGTCGAAGCGCTTGAATTCGACTCTCGAAAAACCTGTGAGTGAATTTGCATTTCAAAAACGGTTTTGGGAAATGTGAACCTATTTGAATAAAATGCTTGAATGATTTTATTCAACCTTCTTTGAAAAGAACGGGTACTATGGGAACAAGCTTTTCATGAAATATTATTTTATTGATGTAAAATTTGATTGTGTTGAATATTGCTCATCTATATGATGCTTATATGTATGGTTAAGAAATTTATGTGAATTCGATATAATCGTGCACGTGCGATTGAAAATGAGACAATTTTTTATCTAACTAATATTTAAACACTTTCCACTTACCCCGAGATTTATTCTAGCTAGATAGCAAAATCGACAATTATCGCTGCAGCGGGAAGGCATTCTTGCTGCTGCAGCGAAGCGAAATCATAACCCGTCGCTGCACGAGGGTTTCGCTCAACCGTACGAGAGTTTCGTGTTAAACCCCTTTTTCTCGCAATTTAAGGTAATTCGCATACCATATAATCACACATATATACACACAGACATGAGCAATCATATATATACCGCCAAGTCATCATTGTCGTTGGTGGTAAAAGAGACATTTATCTGAGCACTTGCAAGCATTATGTATCAGCATCCCTGCAAGCCCCTGGACAGCGAATCACGCTTCACCAAGGTTCACGTGTGATAATTTTCGAGAATCATGGACGTTACGTGTTGCCGTCTCCACTTTGCTCAATTCTAAATTTCTAGGAAATCGTGGGCGTTACGTATCACCATCCCCACTTTGCACACCATTACAAGCATGTGCGTTTCCCACCGGTGCATCATGATTTTCAAATTTCCTGATTGAGATTGCTTGTTCCCTTCTAATATTCACTCATTGAGTATTGTACTCACGTTTTATAAAAATTTATGTTTTCAGATCAGGAGACTGTTGGACCCTATATCAAGGAGTCCTCGTAGTGCATCTCCTAGGTATGTGTCTAGCATTCGATAGTGATCCATTTTATTGTAAATATCTCCGCTAGAAGTCATGGGTCTTTTGTTTTGTGAATACACTCAAACAATGTAAATATGTGTATGTAATGTAAATTGCTAAATACATGACTGGTATAGTGCATGTATATTATTATTGATAATGCCATTGTGATTGGCTATGTTCACACCCATGAAAAGGTGTGTGTGTACGCATGATATGATAAATTTGTTAAGCAAGGGTAAATGGATAGGCTTGCTCGGGCTTAGTGAGCTATGCTCATTGAGCTCATGCACCGGTCATGGCCCGAAAAAATGGGTTGTGACACAATAATACTATTTTTAGACAAATGGGAGCTATTAGGTTTGATAGAAGGAATACCCTAACAGCACGTTTGATTCGCGGAATAGATAGGAATAGAATAGAATAGGTATTTTGTGGGAATAGAAAAGAATAGTTATTACTTTGTTTGATTTAATGAATGGAATAGAGCAGGAATGGCTATTACTACTTAATGTAGTGTTTGGTTGGTAGGAATAAGATTGGAATAAGAAAGGAATAAATGATAAAAGACAAAAATATCCTTACTCATATAACTTAGTCATTTTCATAAAAAACTTAAATTATCTTTATTATAATTTGAATATGTAAATTATCCCAAAAGCCAATTATCTATTATAATTATATTTTATCTCAATTTGTAAAAATCATTATAATTTAATAACATATTTTTATAAATGGATAATTATTTTAAAATATTAATTATTTATATTATATTTGGTCCATCATAATCAATTAAAAACTATGATAAATTTTAATTTTTAGTAAATTCCTCAAATATTATGAATCATTTTCAAAAGATCCCCATAAACAAATTATAATGAGAGAATAAATATATAGGGAAAAAATGAAAAAACAAGTAGAGGTAAAAAATCATGTATTCTGTCTTCGTATTTTCTTTTTGTATTCTATTTTGCCCACTGCTTTCCATGACTGAGCCGATTTCGTTGGTTCCTCCAAGCGCATGTTTTCTTCTTTTTTCGGAACTCTCCTAACGCTTCTCTCTTTCTTTCATAAGTGTCAAATTTATAAATAATAAGTCTTTCAATGTAGATAAGTATTTCATCTTTGAAAAGAAAATGACAAATTCCAAGCATAACTAGTGCATAATAGCATGGAAGGTATTAAATAATATTAAAGAGTCTTGTCATACAGAAAATTACCTTTAGATAAAAACTGATTACATATAATAAAAAGCCAAAGTCATTAACATGAAAAGTATCAACATCAACCATAAGATCCAAAAAGTTATAATATCAGTAACACCACCTTCACAAAAACTTGAAAGAGCCATACAAGGTCAACGATCAGCAAGAAATGTCCTCAACCATTCTAGTCTTTGATCAGGAGCAATACTAAAAAACACTAACATAAGAGTTGGAGATTCAGGAAGTTTAATTGAAGCAAAAACCCTTTCCATTGATGTCAATCCCTCTACTTCACTTAAAATCCCATCCAACTCTTGAGCCTTTTGCTGAATATTCATCTTTGCCCCAAGACTTCTGCTAAACTCAATTCCAGCATCTTTGATGTTTTCCCCCAATATTGTTGCAACAGCAACAAGCGATTCGGATGTAATGGGATCACCCATTTCATTTTGCCTTTTCCTCTTCCTTGATGAAGTTGTCTCATTTCTCAGAGCTGATGTTTGAGGTTGAGTATTTGAGAAATCTTCATCGTCCAAATTATATGCAGCAACGTTTTCACCTTCAAGTTCCTTATTTACATTACAGTCATGCATTTCTTTGAGGACATCAGTTGCAGTTTGTGCATCTCTTCCTGTTGCACGATCTCTTCCATAAATATGACTCAGCTCATTGAAGAACGAAAAACTCCTTCTTCTAAAAGGGGCAGCATCCTTGTGACTCTAAAAAAAAAAATTGACCAATAGTTATATTATTATTATTAAGAAACTAATATGAAAATACAGAAATAAATTTAACCCAAAAACTAACCTGTATGTAAGATTCTCATACAGGATCATCAGCAACAACCATGTTCCTTGTTTCATCCCATCCAAATCCACTTGTATGTGTCCCTTGCACCATGTCATATATAATACCCCATTCTTTTTTCAAAGTCTTTATCCTAGACTCTATGTGGGGTTTCGCCTTCAAGTTTGCATTCGGTAATTTTGTTGCCAACATTTTTTCAAGTTCCATTAAATAACCCTCTCTAAAACCAGTGTCGGCATTGTATTTTCCTATATTGTGTAAATCAGTCAAAGCTGAAATAAGTGCCACATCTTCATGGTAATTCCATTTTCTTTTGGTTCCCTTTGAAGTTTGAGAAGCATAAGTTGAAGATGTTGACATTGTTTTCTACCATACAGCAAATAAAGAATTATAAAAAAATTATTTTAAAAATTAATTATAATAAATTAATAAATATAAAAATAAAAAAGATATATCCAATAATATATTAAAATCCGCCAACCCTCCATCACATGATAAAAATTGCAATATTAACAACAATGAACAACAATAAATGACAAATCAACCATTCACTAAGAACAAATTATGACACTAAAACAGTCATTCAATTAATAATTTGTGCAACAAATGTCAATCATAAGGTTGCCTAGCTGCTTGCCATTCATTAAACATTTGATTTGCTAATTCCATTCTCAAATTCCCCCAATTATTAGTAGGATCAATAGTACTTATAAAATCCTCATTAACTATAGTATTTGTTTCAATATATTCTCCTAAATCCCCTTCAATAGGATCAACACTCATCTCCCTCCTAATAAAATTATGAAGCAAACAACAAGCTATAATAATCCGATTATGTATCCTAATCGGATAAAATGATGGACTCCTAAGTATACCCCACCTCATTTTCAACAACCCAAAACACCTCTCTATAACATTGCGAGCAGCAGCATGTTTCATATTAAAAAATTCTTCAAGATTGCTTGGTTCATGGCCTTGGCGCCATTCACTCAAATGATATCGTTGACCCCTAAAAGGTGCAAGAAATCCCTCACAATTTGTATAGCCGACATCAACTAGATAGTAACAACCTATATAAAATAAACTATATTAGTTATTTATTTATTGAAATAAAATAATGTGTATAGTACATAATCACAAAAAACCTAAAGCCACTATCATATGAAAACTTACCATGAGGGACTTTAAGTCCATTTCTTCTCCTTAGTGCATCTCCAAGAACTCTGCCATCCACTACAGACCCTTCCCAACCAGGAAGAACAAAAAAAAATTGTAGGTCAAGTGTACATACACCCAACATATTTGTTGCTATATCCCCTTTACGAGTACGATATCTAGGTTTATCTGCCCTTGGTACCTTAACTCTGATGTATGTCCCATCTAGAGCACCTAAACAATTCTACAAATCCAAAGTAATGAATTACTTATAAGTAAACCTATTAATTGTCTTGTATATATAATTCTAAAAAAGATAATAAGATCAATATTCTACCTTAAACCACTTCCACCGATTGTCTGTTGAGTTTGTTGGAATGGGCTCTGGTTTTTTGAACAAATGTTCTTGCAGTTTTAGCACTGCATTTAAAACACTATGAAAATGCCTACTAATTGTCTCACCCAACCTTTTAAAATTTAATGTAATTACTCGATTCTTAACATGATGAGCAATAATATGTAAGAATATTGCTACTTGCTCATCTACAAGCATATTCCTTGTTGACTTCAACCCTCTAATACTTTCTAACATTTCACATAATTTAAAAAAGGCTGCCCTATTCATCCTTATTTGTGAAATACAGGAAATATCATTATCATACACAAGTCGCCTCACATACTCTCGATATGCGACAAAATCTAATGCATAAGATCTTACTCTTGGCCTAGAAGTACATAACGTCAATGCTGCAGACAATAAGATCAAGAATGAACTAACGGCACGACAAATCTCCATATAAAACTTAAATATAGCTAGTTGTCTTTTTCATCGTTCAGCATCTCTTCTCAAAGACAGACGAGCCATAACTGCAAAAAATAAATATTCTAATCTATTTTATTATGTATAAAAAATATTAAAGCCATATGGTAAAAATTCTAAAGGTCAAAATTATAAACTAAGCAATATAAAGTAAGAAGGATGTAACCCGATCAAATCAAAAATTTCTTTAATGCTAAACATCGAAACAGAAAACCCTTAAGCAACAAACACAAACAAATAAGGATTATTGAATCGATTATTGAATTGATTACTTTATACGTAATTTTTCACTTCTTTAATTTTTTTTGATTAGTAATTAAGTGGAAAGTGTTTGATGTATTAATAAAGTTTGGTTAGATAAACATTTTAATAAGTATATTAATTAACTTATAAATCAGAATTTAAATTATGTGAACCTATCATTTATGATTAATGTGATGAAAATAATAAAATCAATTTTTTAAAAAGAACATTCAATTAATTTTTATTTGTATAATTAGGTTAGTATTAAAATTGCATACATTTATTAACTAAAAATTGGGTGAATCCACATAATTGGGTGAATAGTATCATTTTTTATGATATTTTTTTATTAATGTGACATTAAATATAATGATATCTTAATGATGATGTGATATTTTTTAATTAATTTCAAAATATTTCTTTCATTGTTTTAAATTATGAAATATAAAAATAAAATTATTTTTTATTTCGTAGCACTTTTTCCCTAAATTGTATTTTTGATTCGATTCTTTTCTAATGTTGTTTAAAATCATTAATTTACCTTAAATAATTCCACATCAATATTATAAGATCTATGTCATTGTATGATAATATTAATACTACTATTATATCATTCGTCAAATAGATTATTATAGTTTTATAGTTTTATAGTGTCAATTTGTTCACCTACATCTCACTATGTCCACACTAGAAAAACAAAGCACATAATTAAGAGATGCTAGAATTCAATTCCATAGTTCCATAACTATTTACAGAGGCAGCAAATCAAAGGATCAATCCTTGAGCTTAAATATAAAAATGTGTTACTTAAATCCAATTTCAATATGATTTCAATTTATTACCTAAAATTTGGGTGAATCTACATAAACTTTTTATTTAAAACTAACCACTTTTAAGCCCAATAAAAATGTGTTACTTAAATCCAATTAACATGAAAATTAATCATCAATTTAATATCTCTTCCTGGCCAATACACAGTTAAATTTGAAAGGCATGAAAATACAGATTGGAGCTTAAACAAGCAGTACAAATTCTGGTAGAAAATGAACAAAGCCATTCCTACAAACAGCACCTAAACAAGCAATGCTAGATTGCATCATAAACAGGGAGGAAAAATTTTGGTAGAAAATTAACAAAGCCATTCCTACAAACAGCATAAACAGGCAATGCCAGATTGAATCAACAGAGTCCACATGCTTAAAAAATTTACAATGCACGACTATGAATATCTCGTTTGGTTCATACACACATTCTCAATATTCCAATCAACACTGGAAACAGCCATTCGTTCCAAAGCACGATGGAAACAGCCCTTGGTTCCAAATCCCTTGATGTTCTAATTGTTCAAACCAGGATGGTATCTTGCATAAAGGAGAACCCATAAAAAAAAAAAGAAATTGTGGTGGGACAAAGGAGAACCCAGGATGGTATCTTGTATTGCATCCTAAAGGCTGTTAGATATGAGATTGTATTACTTGCAGAATATCGTTGCTGATATTAATAAGGAGTTTAGGGTGAACAAGGAGGTTAGTTACTTTCAGTACTGTGAGAAACAAGAAAGAAATCAAATCAAAGCACATCAGAAGAATGAACCTGTACTACTTGAACGTTCAAAGTTTTCCTAAATTGAAGTTTTGAAACACAATTATGTCTAAATTCTGAATAACAAAAGATGGACTGGGTGAATTCATCTGCCTTTAGACGTAAAGAAAACAATCAGTAATCCATATCTCAAAAAAAAAGGTCAACCATCGCCAGTGGAGCTTTATCTTCAATTCGACGCAGAAACCTGACCTGTTCCTTTCCTAATGTCTCTCGGAGACACTACTCTCATACCCATGAAAAAAATGAGATTCAATATGACAATGAACGGTTTGAACTACTGGATTAGCTGCTTTAAACCTCAAAGCAGTGCAACCATAAGGCTGCACAGCACAGTGTTCTTCATGATTCAACCCTTTTTATATGTCAGACTTATCCATGCCGTAGCGGCAAAGCCTAATCCCCAAAACCCAATTTTTCCCACCAAACCCTAAATCATCCTAACTAGGTAATTGACAATCAAAGCCAAAGAAATAAAGATCTACCTGGACTATGGAAGAGAATCACGAAGCAAGATATTAATCAAATTGGCGTTGCTACTAGCAGAGAAAGAGGAGGGTCGATCGGTTGCTTTCCAGAGAGAGAAAAATCGAGATGAAGCTTGGCTGCGAGGAAGAGAAGGCAGACGGGAAATGAGAAAGAGAGAGAAAATTATGTTTATATAGGGACATACTTGTAATTTTTTTAAAAAGACAAGGGCATTTTAGTCTTTACACTTTATTAAGCAAAACAGTGAGCTCCGGAATAGTTATTACGGGGGAGAGAGTCGGTAATAGGTAAGCAACGTTTATCGCTGGTTGAGCGGAATGGGAATTCCTAAGGAATTCCTATTCCTTGTACATTCTTTCAACCAAACGGGGTAATAAAAATTGACAGGGAATAGATGGGGAATGGCTTAGCCATTCCCCCAACCAAACACGCGATAATAGTGAATGCTATTCAAGAAAAACGTAAAGAAAAAAGAGGTCTTTTACAATCAAATTTACATCATAGAAAGGATGATCTAAGAAGAAGACCATATGATGAGAACGATTTTTCTCTACCATTCTCAATTCCACTAGATGGAGTGAAAACATTTCTTCATGAATGGATTAAGGATGGACAAGTGAACTTGCCTTATGTTACGTGACCACCAACAGCATAAGAGAAATCCAACCCAAGATATTATGATTATCATAGAACAATTGGTCATTCATTTTTTGAACGTAAAGACTTGCGTAGAATATTCTATAAGAAGATGCAAGCAAAAGAGTTACTAATTAGGAACAACAGGGTCAAAACAACCCGCTTCTTGCTTATGTATGATACTTTCATAACTTTGTCTCTTCATTACTTTATGTATGGAAATTTGACGTTTGGAAAGAAAAAAAAATTCATATTTCAATTGCTAGCTTTATTGCTCATACTTTGGCTGCAATGACATTATGTTGTCACAAGCTTTATCGCTAATGCTTTGACCCTAGCTGATCACTCTTACATCAACCGCAAGCTTTATCATTCATTTTTTTGGCTGTAATAATATTTTTCTATTGGTCGTAAGCTTTATCACTCATTCTATGACCATAATTTTTCATTCATAGTTTAGCTGCTAGCTTTATCGCTTATGATTTGGCTGTAATGATGTTATACTATTGGCTGCAAGCTTTATCGCTCATTTCTTGGCCTTAACTATTACTCACAAATTGGACATAGCTTTTATGCTTACTTATTTAAGACGTTGAACTAATTTCCTTCACATTAGATTAATAGTTAACCAACTTGATGTAAAGTTGAGATTCTCTTTTTGCTGTATACAGTATATGAAGTGTGAGCATGTAACATTTATATGAATACCATTACTCTGATGAGTCCACAAACGTAATAAAAAAGTAACCAATTAGAGTTTCATAAAGAAAAGTCGTTGTTTTGATTTAATTATTCTCAAGAAGAGCTACTATTGGAGGAAGCATCTAATTATCTTCGTAACTCCTCTTCACAATTCTTCAATAAAATTATCTTTGTTACAATCTCTCTTGACGTATCTAATTATTCTTGAGAAAAACCACTATTAGTGTAAGTATTTAATCATTTTTGCAACTCCTCTTCACTATTCTTCAATACAATAATGTTTGTTGCGATCCTTCTCAACTTCAATCTCAGCTTTGCTAGATATATGAATTGTAGCACAGTTCCCATTTTTTGGAGAAGTACTTGCTCATGAAATATTGACAATCACAAATTAGCTTTCGATTTTTTCTGTTACATATGTGTTATACAAAAGCTAAAAGCACTACTAGCAAACATAAGTCTAAATACCAAAAGTCATTTGAGTACAACTCTTAAGTTTAGCCAAGAGCATGTAGAGTCTCTTTAGAAGAAATAATGAATCACAAGAGGAAAAATGGCCAAGAGAAAAAGGCTTGTGGGGTATATATTAAAATTTCAAAATTAAATCTCGATTTAGCTATCCCTCTGTCTAGCTCTCCAAGGCCATTAGGGTATATATCTCGCTGTCTAGTTGTCGCCATCGAGGTCTATATCACTAGCGAACTTTCTGAGGCTCCCAAAGTGCAGAGATGGAATCAAGGTATGTGTTATGGGTTCTTGAGTTTATTTATGGTTATTCAAAGAACGCAATAGTTGATGGGTAAATTGTATGAGTTTCGAAACTTAAATCTAGCTGGGAGTAGCGAAAATCAATCAGTTTATAGCCGATGCCTGAATATTTGTTAGGAATCGTGTCACTGGATATTAGGGTGTGTGATTGGATATTAGGAATCTTAACCTGTTTAATGGGTAAATTATATGAGTTTGGAAACTTAAATTTGGCTCCGAGTAGCGAAATCAATCAGTTTATAATCGATGCATGAATAGTTGTTATGTATTGCGTCACTGGATATTAGGGTCTATGACTGGATATCAGTAATCATAACCTATTTATTTGGCATTAGGTGCCTGAATATTACGTGACTAAATATTTGTTGAGCATAGCATGACTTGTTTGTATGCATTACGTGACTGAATAGTGCATGGGTGGATATTAGGTAATATTACGCAATACTCAGTCATGTAATGGCTATAAACAAGTCACACTATGCTCAACAAATATTCAGTCACGCAATATTCAGGCACCTAATGCCAAATGTCAACATAACCAGTCACGTAGTGAAGTCACCCAATACATAACAACAGGTCATGCTATATGTCAACACCAGTCATGAAAACCCTAAAAACTAGTGTCCAAAGGTCACAAAACTAGAAATAAATTGCAAAAGGCAGTCACGCACTGGCACTATCGCAGTACCTAATAATAAGTCACTCGATGCCTAATATGCACCCACGTTATGCCAACATAACCATCCACGTAGTGCCCCAACGTCCCGCAATACATAACAACAAGTCACCATATACATACAATCTACTTACGCAATGTCTTGCATAAAGATTTGCATTGCATAATTCACGCAGCGCATATAACCCAGTCACACAATAGCCAATAATAGTTCACGCAATGCCTAACATCCACTCACGCAGTTATTCTTCATAATATTATAACTTAAACGAAGATAAGAAGAAATGACATATCCACAAGAAAAGAGATATATGTTCATAGAAAATTTCATAAAATTTTATTAATATTAAGATTCTCCGAAATGCAAGAGAAAGGAAATGATGCAAAAAACTTTATTTTTTTTCATCGTCTCCTTCTTCTTCCTCTACTTGGTACTCTTATTGTACTTCTTCTTTATCCTCTTGTACTCCCTCCGTCTTCCTCCTATACTCCCTCATTTCTCTTCCTATACTCCATCTTCTTCACCCTAATTGTATTAAGTTAGTGTATTCTAGCATATATTTTCTTATATGCTCAAATACACTAACTTAATACAGTTAGGAAAGGGAAGAGGGAGTATAGGAAGAGAAAGAGGGTATACAGAAGGAGGAAGAGAGGCAGTACATGAGGAGGAAGAGGAAGTACAATTAGAAGAAGTACAAGAAGAGGAAGAAGAAGCGAGATGATGGAAAAAATAATTATATAATGAACCATTGTTCATTTTTTTCTGTCATATATTTAAGTGAGAATCTTCTTGTTGGCCAATATGTTAGCCTCCAGTGTAAAAGTCCTGGCCAAGCCATCAGCTAGTAGACGAGAGCAAGCATTTCTTGCTAAAATATCTCTAACTGATCCCGAGAAGGGGAAGGGGGGCACCTCTTCCTATTGGGAAATTGCCCTTTCACCAATATCCTGGCTTAGATCCGCTGACGCCTTTAGGCTTTTTAAATTAGCCTAGATTGTTTAATATAATTGAATTTGATTAAAGTGCTTACTAGTTCTCTGTATTTATTTGCATGAATGTTGACTCTTCGTTTGGTACACCAATATCCCCATATAAGTGCAATTAATGGGGGTGATACTTGTTCGGCCTAGCGTTTCATCTCCTCATCTTTATATACCTATTAAAACGAAAAGCCATGCCAAACATCATAACAGGTATGGCGTTTCATCTCTTCGTCTTATCTACCTCTTAAAACCAAAAGCTAGGCCAAACATCATTAATTAATTAAGAGGTAGATAAGATGAGGAGATGAAATGCCATGTCGAACAGGTACAGTCCCCCCAATTGAGCCCCCCATAATTGTACTTATACGAGGATATGTGTGTAGCAAATGAAGAGTCAACATTGATGCCTATGAATAACGGGAACCAGTAACCATTTAAGTCAAATTCAATTATCTTAACATTTTTAGATAATTGAAAATGGCATCTAGAGAAGGTGCAAAAGAGAATCGTCATTGGAGGGCAGCCTCCAAGAAGGATGTGGGGGCCCTGAGGGACCAGTTGGAAACATTCGAGCAAGAGGTGCGAGTCCTCTTCGACAGGTTGATGGAGAGGGCTCATGACTTGGAGTGTTCCATCTTGTACAACCAAAAGGCACTCGCTGAGATTGAGGAAAAAGTAGATGAACTTAGGAAAAAATGAACTATAGTTCATTTTTTTATTTTGTTTTGTAATATCTCCGTTTATGGATTATCTTATAATTAATAAAATATTTAAGAATTTTTCTTCATTTTCTTTGAGCAGATATTTTGTTATGGTTCTTATATTAGGTATTGGGAGAGTGGGTTATATGTGCAGCGTGAATTGTTTTCGCATATATTCTGTCCAGACATTGTGTGAGTGGTTTATATGTATATGGTACGTTGTTATGTATTGTGTGACGTCGGGGCATTACATGGAAGGTTATGTTGGTATAAGTGTAAAACCCGGCTATATAAAATATATATGCCATGTTATCCATGTGCTGGATGAAATGTTTGTATACTTAAAGGCCTCGGAAAGGTATTAAAGGTCGATATTATAACTAGAGGTACGACGAAGTTGATTTAAACCTCGAACTAATTGAAATAGGATTTTAAGATGAAATTGAAGAATTTCATAGTCCAGGGATGACTTAAAATAGCGATTCGGAGTTCGAGGACCGATTTGGAGTCAATTGAAAATATTGACTAATTAGGGGTAAAATGGTCATTTTGCCACCCAAAATTTAAATTTGGTTATTTGATGAAAATTTTGACCAAGATTAATCATTTGAAGTATAATATGAGGTTTATCAGTGAAAATTTTAATTCCCTGTATTTTTTGAGTATAGGGGCAAAATGGTAATTTTACAACTTGAGGATAAAATGGGAATTTTTAAAAAAGATTTAACCTCATTTGACTAAGATTGATCAATTGGAGTGTAATTTGAGGTTGGAAAGTGAAAAAAAAAATGTAATTCTGATACTTTTCAGAGTATAGGGGTAAAATAGTAATTTTTGCCATCTCGGGGGCAAAATGGTAATTTTCACCTCCCAACACTTGTCAAATTTCTGGATTTTAATTATTGTGAGAATGAATAAATATGGCATAATGTGTGGTGGAGAAATAAGGTGAAAAAGTCAAATATTAAAACTTTGGACCAATAAAATGTTAACCATGTGTCAAGTTTTTAATTATTTAATATTTTCCTTATAACAGGTATAAAAATCAGTCCATTTCTTCTCATTTCACTCCCATAGTTAGCCAAAACTAGAACAAAAGAGAAAAAAAGGAAACCAAACCCTAGGTGGGAAAAATCAAGGGGAAATTGTGAAAATCCAAGGAATCAAGCAAGGTAAAGTAAAATTTCTTTATTTTTCCTTTAGATCTACAATACCCATGCTTTATTTTCTCATTTCTATGGTTGAGAAGCATGTTTTCATAATGAATTCTTGGCTGGCCGAATGGGTATGGTGAAGATTTAATGATTGGTTTGGCTTGATTTTGAGTTATGTTAGTGTTTAGAGTTAGTTACTCGTGTTTGGAAGGAAACCCACCAGAAAAAGATTCGTTTTCCCTACAATCCTTCAATGGCCGAACCCTATGTGAGGTGTGGGAATTATGGATTGATTTTGTATCAAGTGAATTGGTTGAGAAAATGATGAATTGTGGTGTAAAAATCATGTAAGAAAAATTTTAGTGATAATGCCCCATTATGGCTGAATTTCCCATGAAGCAATGGGAAGTTGATTAAGCTGAATTTTAGGTAATTTGACTAATATTTGGTGATTTGAAGTATTAGAAAAGAAATAGAACAATTTGGAGTTAAATTGGACACAATGGCCATTTTATTGGGTAATCGGCCGAATTAGGTCAACACCGCGCTTAGGCAATATTCGGAAGAATTTTTGCATTTCACATCATGCATTAGTAGCCAAATTTAATTTATTACAATTTAGGGGTAATATGATAAATTTCTTGATTTTGTACTGTGACAAGGTGGTGAGTCCTCCGAGAAAGGCAAGGGAATTGCACTTGAGGATTTACAGTCGAAGAACCTGGATTTGATTCTCGAAAACTGTGAGTAAACTCATTATCGTCTTAATTATCTGGAGTAGATTTTATTCAATTTAGTGATTTTGTGAAAAATGAATTTTAAATGGTAAAATGCTTTGTTTTATGTGAAAAGTGTGAATTAATAAAATAAATTAAAATTTTATAAATTGATTTGAAAATTGGACAGTTGGTTTGAAATTAGAGTAATTAGAGACCACATGCTTCATTGTAAATTGTGATTTGAATCAAATGGCTTATGATATTTATAGCATGATTGGCTGATTTATTAATTGAATTGAAAATTGTGAACTGTCTACTTTGTACTGATAAATTGGTTAACAATTATATTGCCAAGTCGTGCTATTGAACTTTTATTGAATTGGTGGATCATTAAATGGTCATTGCAGTGGCGGGTTCTATAGACCAGCCTATTAGAGGTGCACGAAATCTGGGAACATATGTATATGTATTTATACCTCGGTAGAGAGGCGAGTAGGATAACTCCCAAGGTAACAATTAGAGTTCTCTTCACGCCAAACCACCACGTGAGGATGAACTCAGTCAACGCCAAGGAACGACTATATTTTCAAAAGTAAAAATGTGTTTCATACATATATGAAACTTTTATAGCCTTGGCGGACTCGGCCGGACTTTGATGACGATCAAGTGTCCTCGAGTATTGGCTTTGGCATAAGCCAAGTTTTAAAGAAAATCATAAGCCTTATCAATTGTTTGGGTGAAATGAATTTACTTAAACTGATTTAAAAGAATTCTCATGATATGAAACCCTTTTGAGATGGATAGTTTTCATTGTCTCCTTTTACTTGTCTTTAGATAGCTTAGAAGGTGTTTGTTTACTCACTGGGATTTTATAATCTCACTCCTCATCTCTTCACATTTTAGGCTCAGAGTATTCCATAGTTAGCAAATTTAGTCAAGGACAGTCAATTGGACTTGAATCGGCAAAAGCTGTAGGTTTCCAACTTTCGACACATTTTGGTTAGTTGTGGGCCCACGTGTCACTGTAATTTAAATTTCATACTTTGGTCGTTTGTATCATAGTATGTAAAAATATAATTAGCTTTCATGTTGCGAAAATTATTTACCGATAGCTATATAACAATTATTTTATAAGAAAATAGCTTAATTTATTGAATATTTTTATTACATTAAAATAGTTGTAATTTTACTTCAAATGAACATTTTAGACTTCTAAAATTATTTTCAATTATAAAATATATGCTTTCCACTCACCTACTATGTTTTTAGTCAGTTTTGAGATTTTTGAAGAAAAATGACGAAAACGCCCATGTGAGCCGAAAAATAAAATTTTAATGTTTTTGGTTCGAAAATGTCTTATAATTCTTTGAAATATGATGTTTAATAATTATTGCTCACCAGGGAGATGTGGAAACTGATGTTAAGCCTTGCGGGGTTCCGGTCGGTATTCCTAGTATGAGTGCCATTGGGACGTCGCGACTGTTGTCATGGGCCCAATGGGAGTTCCGGGTCGTGACAATAAGCCATAAGGTGAGTGGATATTAGGCATTGACTAACGTATTATTGCGTTGTTGCAAGACTGCTAGTGAGTGAATGTGTTGTGCAATTTATCTATTGTGTTGAGGCTTATGGTTTTAAAATATTGCGTTACTGGTTTTGATATAGTGTGTGACCTGTTGTTAAGTATTGCGTGACATTAGTCCATTACGTGACTGGTTATGTTGGCATGAGTAAGTGGATATTACGCATTGAGTGACTTATTATTAGGTTTTGCGAGACTGGTGCTGCTAGACTTATGCAATTCACCTGTTGTATTGAGCTATTTGTTCAATATTTTTCAGGGTTTGCGTGATTGGTTTTTATGAATTGTGTGACATTGGGCCTGTACGTGACTGGCCCAATATCATTCATTAACTTATTCTTAGAGTTCAGCGAAACTTGCCATTCATGACTGACTTGTGCAATTTATCTCTTTTTGATGCTTTAGGTCACGAGTGTTTGGGCATTGCGTGACTGGTTTTTATATATAGCGTGACCTGTTGTTAAATATTGCGTGAGATTGGGTTACTACGTGACTCATTATGTTGGCATACTGTGAAAGAGTGGATATTACGCACTGAGTGACTTATTATTAGGGTTCAGTGAGACTTGCCGTTCGTGACTAACTGACTTGTGCCATTTTTCTCATTTTGATGCTTTGGGTCACGAGTATTTGGACATTGCGTGATTGGTTTTTATATATAGCGTGATCTGTTGTTAAGTATTGCGTGACATTAGTCCATTACGTTACTGGTTATGTTGGCATGCGTGAGCGGATATTATGCATTGAGTGACTTATTATTAGGTATTGCGAGATTGGTGCTGCTAGACTTATGCAATTCACCTGTTGTATTGAGCTTTTTGTTCACTACTTTTCAGGGTTTGCGTGACTAGTTTTTATGAATTGTGTGACATTGGGCCTGTACGTGACTGGCCCAATATCATTGATTGACTTATTCTTAGGGTTTAGAGAGACTTGCCGTTCGTGACTGACTTGTGCAATTTATCTCGTTTTAATGCTTTGGGTCACGAGTATTTGGGCATTGCGTGACTGGTTTTTATATATAGCATGACCTATTGTTAAATATTGCATGAGATTGGGGTTTTACATGACTCATTATGTTGGCATACTGTGAGGGAGTGGATATTATGCACCGAGTGACTTATTATTAGGTATTTAGGGTTTTAGCTGCTGCGTGACTTATGCAATGCACATCTTGTAATGAGGCTTATGTTAACTACTTTTTAGGCATGGTATGAATGTGTATTATACATTGCAACACTTATTCTGTTAAATTTCATCCGTCGGCCAAATGTGACTTAGGCATTGCTTAAGTTGTTTTTTATGCATTAAGGGGAAATTATTTTCACTAAAAAAATTGACTGATTGTGACACTTATTTTCTGACAAATTTCAGCAACCTGCCAAATGTGAAGGTTATGATTACATACGGTGGTCAGTGGGTTGATGACAGTTACAAGGGTGGTGATACATGAGTGAGGGTTGTTGGAAGTGATTTGTCATTATCGGGCCTAGTGAAGCTAGTTGAAGAAGTTGTTAGGGTCGACACACAGAATAATGAAATTGATCTACATGCATCACTGAGACATGCTACGGGGGTTTCCCGCGTAGTTATCAGGGATGATGAAGATGTAGCAAGTATTCTGCAAGATGAGAGGGCAGTTGTTGTGTTTGTTATAGTTATGGCAGGAAATGGAAACAATATTCGACATGAACATGGTATCCAACATAGTCATCGCCTACAACAGAATGGTAATTATTCTGACATACCACAACATGCATTTCTTAACATACAACCATGGCAATCACGTTTGACGTATCGTCAAGAGTTTGAGTAGGTCGAGACACACATGAGGTGTCTGTAAATGATGTCTGCACAATTTCGATCAAAATGTGCATCGAACGAATTTCATGGTACATTGCGACAAACAAATCTGTCAAATGGAAGTTCAATTTGTCAATCGGCATTCGCAAAGGACAATGTGATGGTTGTGAGCGATGACTATACATCTGATGAGATTGAAAAAAATGTTGAAGAGGATCACATTGTGGATACGCACGATAACTGTGAATATGATTATGTTGCCGAGATAATGCATGTTCAGATGACGACGGGGTGAGCACATTGACCTTCCATGCAACACCCCTTTTATTTCAAAAAAAAAATAAATAAATAAATAAAAGGATCACATGGGCAACCGCCCATGTGATCAATTAAAAGGGGCAAATATTTTTTTTATTTAGTGCTTAGTGCTTCAAATGATGAGGAGGTTGGCCATGTGAGATGAAAAACGGAAAGGTAAAGAAAAGTCAAAGCAATTTAAAGGAGTAGCCGGGCTTTAGAGAGAAAGAAAGAAGAAAAAAAAAAAGAGGGAACATTGACAAGAAATGTGTCAATTGTCGGCCCCACCTTGAAAAAAAAAATCTTTCCTTATCTCTTTTATTTTAGCATTAGCCATGGGAGAAGAAAAAGAAAGAGGGAGAAATGGTCGAATGGTGAAGAACCCCAGTGAGAGAAGGAAGAAAGGAAAGAAAAAGAGATAAGGAATGACTGAATAAAAAGAGTGAAAAATTAGAGTTCTTTGGGTTGATCTGGAGCTAAAAATAGTGGAAGTAGAGAGAGGACTTTGGGTCGCCAGTGATGTGAAGGAGAGAGAGAACGTGTGCTATCCATGGGCGTTGGTTCATGAGAAGGCTAGCTAGGACAAGGAGGAAGAGAAAGGGAAAGAAAATAAAGGTGGATATTTGGGCTACCTATAGCCCAAATTGGTAAAAAAATTACCTTACTCTTGTTTTTTTTTTTTGGGCCTTGTTATGAAATTGGTTCATTTGGGGCTAGCCCATATTGTTTAGCTAATTTTTGATATTTGGTGATATGAATTGAATTTAAGTTGCTTTAATACAATAATTAAAAATTCTTTTATGATGTCTCATAGGACTAAAGTAAAGAAGAAAATATGAAATTGATGAATAGTGCTTGAATGTAGTTAAGAAATTTTGAAATGATTTGTTGCGAGGAATTATTGTTGTCGGAGGAATTTATTTGCATAAGTTAGTTGAAAGAGTTAAGTTGAATGGTATATTAATTGGAAGAAATAAGGAGGAATAATGTGGATGGAAATATAAGATGGATTTGGGCGAAAGTTATTTAGAAAGGTCGAAGTAGGCACATGACATCTTAAATAAGTTGTAGGTGTTATAATCTAAGAAAGTACGTGAGCAAAGGGTATAAGTAAATTGAGTAAAAATGCATTAAGATGGGAGTTAATTGAATATGGATACATAATAGGATAAGAAATAGAAGTGCGATTGATGTACTAAATATATTGAGTTGGACTGTTGCTAGGAAGTGCTAAAGTGAAGATAATGGCGTGTCGGAGGAATTGACAAGCGACCGGCAAGTAGAAATAGCGATGAATATCCCGCTATTTCGAGGTGAGTAGGGGGTGTCAATTTTAAAAGTTCCGTATATATATACATGTACGTATATTTTATGTTGAGTGTAAAATTTGTGGATAGCATGAGTTGGTAGAATTTTTAGGTGTTTTGTGGATGCATAAATATTTGAAAATACTTGACTATGTATCTATGTATATGTTATATACGTAAAGTGTTTTAAACTGATAAACAAGCTTTGCAATGTGATTTATATCCAAAATGTGCTTGATTGTTTGTGTGATGTGCATTCATGAATTTAATCACATATTCACCATGCCGTTTGATATGAAAGTCGCATTTAAAGGTTCATGGTATAAAACTTTATAAAAAGGGGGTTTCTCATGAAACGGTGATTGGTATTCTGGAAACAATTTGAAATGATTATTGGAAAATTCGATTTTGGATATTTAATAGTTTTATTAAATCAAGAGATTCGAGAGTAGGTCAGATGTCATATCGGTTAAGTGTGACCCTCGTGCACGAGTGAGCTCTAGCTAGAGAACCTACGGGTCGTCAACGGGCAGTTAGGCGTGGTGGGGGCCACGACCTGTGATATGTATATGTGGCTCGACCACTTGTGATACGCGGTTGCGACCGCTTGATATCTCCGATGTCGGCCAATATCGTGGAGATTGCCATGGCATTATATAGGAATCCGGTGGAAGTGATGCTCCCGGATGTTATTACGTGGTAGCGGGACCACGTGTTTATTTTCATTTCCTACTCGAGAATGGCATTTCTCTGGTTTTCAAACTCATATTTCGTGTATGGTGAAAACAGAAATTTATACGATTTTCTGCAGCTCCCCCTAGTTTTACTCTTATATGAATTTTACCCTTGCATGTGAGGCAATTTGTGAACGGTGTATACACTCTATTAATGTTTAGTTTCATGAGAGCTTGGCAAATTTTATTGATTTACTCTGAACGGTACATGAGATAATTTCAACTGCAAAGATCTTTTACGAACACGAGGTTTAGAATGATATTTTACTAATTTGGTTTGAAATTGGTTATTAACCTTCTCAATGCACAAATTTTAATTACTTGATTTGATATACACTTTGGTTGATTACACCATACAAGAAATTCTTGATTTTTATATAAGGCACAAACCCCCGTTTGAAACAAATCATTTTTATAATCTTGCATTTTATATTCAACTGATCTGTCGTTTGCTTGTTTTCCATCTATGCCCTACTCATGGAGCTGATGATCACTGAGTCTGTGAGACTAACACCCCTCATTTTTTCCTTTTTGCAGACAAGGATTAGCCTAGCGTGTAACCATCGACACGTTCGGTCCACCGTGGATAGGTAAAGCATTTCCTAGCATTTTATCCCGAGTTGCTCCACTGTTAGAGGTCGAGTCGTAATACTTTATTTATTAAGTCATAATTTCGTATAAGTAAATAATTGAATACTGTGAATTTCAATGTATAAACTTATGATTAAATGCTTGAAAGTTTGAATAAATAAGTATGTGTATGTTTCATTTCATGTTATGAAAGTATAATGTTTGTGCATCAATATGAAATGGTGATCGTATATAGTTAATTGACGGGTAATTCTAGATAGGCTTGTTCAGGACTTGATGGGTCTTCTCGGAGGTCTCAGACGCCGGTAGCGACTAGGGAGGGGTCGTTACAAAGTTGGTATCAGAGCCCTAGGTTTAGTTGAGTCTTAGGATATCTTTGTGTCAAACAACGGAGTAGTGGGGTCGACATAAAGTCTTGTTTATAGTTAGTGACTGTAGCACCGATTATAGGCAGAAGGCTGCATAGACTATTTTATCTTAGAAAACCACCTTGTGTAATCATAAGTGATAATTAAATAACGGGAATTGATTGTCGATGTCCAGGTTTGAGATGCCGCCCGAGACATAAGTTGTTGTTGGAAATATTTTAAGCAAATGCTTCTAATGAAATGTTGATGTGATGATATACTCCTTCGACCAAAAATAGAGGAAAGTGAAATTGGACTAATAAGTCCATAATAACTCATTCAATTAGTGGAGTTAAAAGTTGAGCCATGATTGTCAATGGGAAAAAATTTGATTATTATGGGGTATTGGAGGACAATAAAAAGGAGAATATACAATAATGGTAATGAGAGGTATATTTTTTGCTGGAATAAATAATGATAGTTGAGATTCACTCGAAGTTTATAAATTTAAGTATTAAGGGAGGTACAAACTGATACTTGTGTGCACGAAAGTAAATGCATTGTGTTAATTAAGTTGCCTTGCCTATATGTCGGCAATGGCAGCAATAAGGTATGAATAATCATATTTTCTTATTTAGTGCATTATGAATTGAATTTTTATATGTTTACATTGTTCCCCAACTGTGATTTCATTGCCTTCGCAGTAAGTGCAATCGTTCACTCATTGAATTCTGCTCGCACTATTACAAGACTAGCTATTGGGTGGAGGGATATGCAGTTCCCATTCGCCCAGTTGGCCATCCCAGTGAATGGGACGTCCCCCATGAGGTTAAAGAAATTGTCATTCTGCCACCAACATGGCGAGGTCAAGCAGGGAGACCTAGGAGGAAGAGGATTCCATCGGCTGGGGAAGACAGTCGCCGATGTAGATGTTCATAATGCAAGAGCTATGGTCATAATAGACAAAATTACCGGACGCCGTTTATAGGTCCATCCACAATAGGGGAAACATCATCTTCTCATCCTTCGGATGGACGACGACGACGACGGAAGGCATGTTCAATATGCAGACAACCCGAGCACACACAAAACACCTGTCCACTGCCAATAACAAATAGTGAGAACATTACAAGTGTCATACTTGAAGATTGTGGAACTTCACACGTCAGTTGTTAGGGATTATTTCGAACTATTTCGAAATGACTATTGATATCTCCATTGAATAATGATATTTTAATTTGAGTTTGCCAAAGTTTGGAGGTGATACTTTGATTGTTGACTAAAGCCAGCAATAAGATGATATTGTCGGATCATCAAATGCCTTGTACTCTGTCATAATTGATGATAATTTCTATATCTTTGTAAACAATAAAATTCTTATTTGAAATATACCAATAATAATTATAATTATATTTGCCTTATTCATTTCGGCCTCCTGCTTCATATTTGAAGTATGAAACATTTTATAATAATAGCATTGACTACTCACAAGTCAATGTTTCCATTTCATCAATTCATATTTTACAGTAACTCCATACAAATATCTTTAACTACATCCAACATCTTATGCACAGTTCGTGTTGGAATTTAACATTCCATTCACTGACTAATAGAGCATGCAGTCAGATATCATGATGTTGGTGCAAATTGAGACCGAAATAGATCCTCCAACTGTTGTTGGCACTACAACAACTCACGATTCTGCCCCTCCAACAATTCTATTCGGGAATTCAACCTTGCGTCCATTGTTTCCATAAATGAAAGGAGATGAGTGAAAGCTGAATCAACATCAACTGGCCCCTTCCTAACCCAGGTGTTGTTCTTGAACTCAAAACCTAGCTGTTTAATACTAGGCTCATCGATGTGATCGAACAAAGCATGGTTTATTGGCAGATCACAACGGCTGTCGACATTGAAGTAGTCTATTATCTCACTGATCAACATGCCGTAATGTAGGCTTCTGTTGCCACCTTGAATGGTCAGGAGCATGTCATCCATGATCAATTTAGCAAGGTCGATAGGATGGGACAATTTGATGTTATGTAAGAACCAGAGCGCCTCTGTCCTGACATTCAAATACTTCGCTTGGTGAGGATAGATAGTGTGAGGGTAGATAAATCCCGACCCAAGGTTCCCATTGCGACTGACACAACACATATCTGATTGCATGGAAGTAAGGTGAAAGACGCGTTCTATTAGGTCACGCGTAACCACGATACGTTGTCCCATGACGTAAGTGACAAACGAATCGTCATGGTGCACAACCCTAGATGTTTTCGACTCAGCATATTTTTGTCTTGCATTGAAGTAAAAAATCTAGACCAATTTCTCGCAATATGGCCTCTTCAATTGTAAGTAATGTGTCTACCCTAACTTTTCAAAGTTCACAATATATAGGAAATTAATTGCCTTTAAGTAATCAAAGTCAATTATACGCCTGGGCATTGCCTTTCTTTTGGCGAAATTGGCGTTGAATTTCACAACGTGGGATGGATGGGTGAAATTTTGTAAAAAAGGACTGACAGTCTATCTTGACGATGTTTTCGTATCAGCGGAGCCACCTTCACCACTATTGTGTGTCATCTTTATGCGTTTGTTTCTGTGACTCATTTGAGATATCTCCGAAGTTAGGATATTTTAAGGGAAGACTTATGCTGCGGGGGGGTTTTATAAGGAGTTTGGAAGGTGGAATCTTTTGTAGCTGGTGGGAATTTGAAACAACAACTCAGAGGTCTCGATATCAACTAATAATAGCAATTCCATACTAACCACACACGCGAGATTATACATTACATCTTTCACCCTATAAGGAAAAAATTCATTAACGCGGTTCCCATAACAAATGATGCGACTCCATATTACTCACGCCATTCGTATTCAACTAGTCACGAAACTCCATAATAACCATTCACGCTACTCCATTTTCTACTCAAGCAGTTCCCATAACAAGTGACGCGACTCCATATTACTCACGCGAGTCGAAGTCAACTAGTCATGCAACTCCATAATAACCATTCACGTTACTCCATGTTCTACTCAAGTCGTTCCCATAACAAGTAACACGACTCCATATTACTCACACGAGTCAAAGTCAACTAGGCACGTAACTCCATAATAACCATTCATGCTACTCCATTTTCTACTCAAGCCGTTCCCATAACAAGTGACACAATTCCATATTACTCATGCGAGTCGAAGTCAGCTAGGCATGCAACTCCATAATAACTATTCATGCTACTCCATTTTCTACTCAAGCCGTTCCCATAACAAGTGACGCGACTCCATATTACTCACGCGAGTCGAAATCAACTAGTCACGCAATTCCATAATAACTATTAACGCTATTCCATGGCTGGGTTGGCAAGCCCATTTTTTAAAAAAGAAAATATTTTTATCATTTTTAAACCCTAAATTTTATATTATTAAAATTATTTTATGATTTAATTCATAAATTAAAATTTGAAATTTGATAAGACAATTTTAAACACATTAAATTACCAATAATATAAGTCATATTATTGGTAATTTTGACAGGTTTGTTGACCCTTTTCAATAATAAGTTGTTGACGCCATTCCATAATAAATAATAACGGGACTCCCTATATTACTCATGGGACTCAGCATATCAACTACTCACATGATTCGACAGAAACTAGTGATGCGTTTAATAATAAGAACTCACGCAATTCCATATTTACAACTCACGCGAGTCAATATACCCTACTGGCGCGATGCTAAATCTTAAAGGTTCACGCCATCTATATTTAGTAGTCACCACATCCAAGTCGATTACTCACGCGATTCCATAATAACTACTCAAGTGATTCAATATTGAGTACTGGCCTAACATGGTATCTCAAATACTAACGCGAATAAATATAAACTTGGGATGCGATTGTTAGGGCGTTGAGTTCCAGAATTCAATATCAATTGGTTACAACCCTATGTCGCGCAATGCAATTCAACATGTCATATATGTTGTAAACTAAGGAGGCTTGGCATATACGGACGCATGAATGATGGCATGTAAATACTGTAATAGACTAAAAGACTTTACGATGCGAATAAGAAACAATGTTGTTTTTATTGCACTCGTATGCTTATAATAACAATGAATACATAACTGTTCTTGTTGTTAATTGAAACAACAAAGAATACAAAGAATAATATGTAAATGATAGAACAAAGAATAATATGGACATGATACTGAACAATGTTATTTACAGATTGAAAAAGAATAAACAAATAAAAACATTTAACAACTTGAGCTGTTTTCAAAAATCTCAAGGGCAAACTTATTTCGAATGCCCTTTGTCGCGTTTGCCTTCAGCGTTGGAGGATCCGACTGGATGAACCACTCCAACGAGGCGATAACCCAATCCCCGCAGCTCACTGAATCTTTTTGTACCAGGGTCTTTGCTTTTAAATTATGCTTTCTTTGCGTCAAAGGTCGCTTTTGACGATGCGATCTGATAAAGTACCCCAGCTGGTGGCATGTAATGGGAAACAATGATGTTAGTGGACTCATCTGCTTGTCACGCAAGCCAGACTTTTGTGCGTCGTCCCGACTGTACAATGAGTCCACTAACATCATAGTCCATCTCAGCAAGTTGATGTGCACTACCACCCAGTGGTCGTCAAAATAGCATGGTGCGAGAATTGAGTCAACATCATCCCATGGCAAACCCCACGGATGTCACGACTCGGAACTCCCATTGAGCTCGTGACAACCGCCGCGATGTCTCGATAGACATTCCTACCCCAAATGTCGATCGAAACCTTGCAAGGCTTTAATACCAATTTTCGCACCTCCCCTATGAGCAACAACTGTCAAATCTCATGTTTCAAAGAATTTTGAGCTTTTTCCAACTTAAAACAATAAAAAAATAATTCTTTTGTCTCACAGGGGTATTTTGGTCATTTTTTTTTTCGAAAATCTTGAAACCGGCTAAAAACGTAGTAGGTGAATAGAAAACACATATTTCATGATTAAATATAAATTTAGATATCTAAAATGTTCGTTTGAAGTGAAATTGTGACTTCTTGAATATAATAAAAATATTCAATAAAATAATCTATTTTCTTATAAAACAATTTTTATAGAAGTATCGGTAAATAATTTTTGAGACGTAAAAGCATAATAAATTCATACATGCTGTAGTATGAATAACCAGAGTATGCAATTCAGTATACATTGACCAGTGGGCCCCCGAATGACGAAATTGATCTAAGGCCGTGAGTCGAAAAAACCTTTGATTCCCAAGGTTGCAACTCCAAAATTCGTCTCTGGACGATATCGGTTAACTACTGACTATCCTGAGCTTGAAATGGATGAAAAGAAGGGTGGTGAGATTATAAAATCCCAGTGAGTAAATAGATACCATCTAAAATATCTAAAGTCGAGTAAATGGAGACAATGAAATCTGCCCATCATAATAGGTTTCATAACATAAAGATTTATCCCAATCCATATAAATATTTGTGTTTTGTCCAAACAATTTATAAGGCTTGTGATTTTCTTTAAAACTTGGCTCATGCCATAACCAATACTCGAGAACACTTGATCATCATCAGAGTCCGACCGAGTCCGCCAAGGCTGTAAAAGTTTCATATATGCACAAAACATATTTTTACATTTGGAAACACAGCCGTTCCTTGGCGTTAGCTGAGTTCGCCTTCACGTGGTGGTTTGGCGTGAAGTGAACTTTATCATACCTTAGGACAACCCTTTACGCCTCTACAACTGAGATAAAGATATATAGTGGGGTTTACTTTGCCCCCTCTAAATAGGCTGGCCCACGAAAGCCCGGTTACTGCAGTAGTTAATATCCCACCAATTCAATAAAAGTTTCAATAGCATGACTTGGCAATTTCATTACTAACCAATTTATCAGGACAAAGCAAACAGTTCACATTTTTCAATACAATTATCAATTCAGCCAATCATGCCATAATATCATAAGCCATTTGGTTCAAATCATAATTTACAATACAGTGTGTGGTCTCCAATTACTCTAATTTCAAATCAATCATCAAATTTTCAATTCAATTTATTTTATAAATTCACATTTTTCTCATAAAACAGGCAATTCACCATTTAAAATCAATTTTCCATAAAATCACCAAATTGAGTAAAAATTACTCTAGATAATTAAGATAATAGTAAGGTTACTTATAGTACTAGGAGTTCGACATACTCCTATTCTTGGTTCTCGGGTACAATCTCTTACCCGTATCAAATGGCTCACCACCTATCCATAATACATGACACGAAATTCAATAATTTGGGTTAAACCATTATAAACTATTTTAGGCTCTTATCTATATATATGCATGAGATAGGATGTGAAAGGTTCGGGATAATTGCTTAATTACGGTGTTCGACCTAACTTGCCTATACATGGCTTAAATTGCTAAAACCTTCAATTCAACTCTAATTCGATTCATTTCACTTTCAATACTCCAATTATATCCAAAATACCTCAATGATTGTGAATGTAATTTAATTTATCAGTCCTGAACCACAAAACACATATGTCTATACATTAGGTAAAAATTCATATTTTCATGCCAAATTTTCCCATTTAATTTTTAACATTACCAATCATCAAATTCCATCAAAATACCCTAAAATACCACAATTTCCAACCTCAATATTCTTCCTATGAAATTCGGCTATAAAGGATTTAATGAAGAACAAATTATTTTCTTGCTTGATTTTTAGGCTACACATTACTAACTAACTAAAAACACTAGATTACACTAAAATTTAACCAAATCAACCATCATTTTCTCTCTCTACATGTTCGGCCAGCATGGGTTCATCATGCAAACTTGCGGTCTAAGCATGGAAAATGAGAAAGAAATCATGGGGAAAGTAGATCACAAGTAAAAATCAAGAAATTTTACCTTTACTTGCTAAATCCCTTGAAATCCCACACTTTTTCTTCAATTTTTCCTCCTAGGGTTTCTTTTCTTTCTTTCCCTCTTTTCTACTTGCTATGGCCGACCATGATGAAGAGAATGGGATGGTGTGGGCTGATTTTTATAGCAAAATAATAAAATAATCTAAACTTGCCATGTGTCACCTTACCATCGGTCCACTTTTTAAATACTTATCCTTAACACTTTTATTCACCGCCACATAAAATGCCATAATTATTCATACCAATAATGAGTAAAATCCATAAATTTGACAAGTGTTGGGTGGTGAAAATTCCACTTTTACCCCTGGGGTGGCAAAATTACCTTTTTGCCCCTGTACTCGAAAAATACTGGGATTATAATTTTTTTTCACTTCTCAACCTCAAATTATACTCCAAATGATCAAGCTTAGTTAAATGTGATCAAAATCTTTTCTAAAAATTCCCATTTTGTCCTCGGGTGGTAAAATTACCATTTTGCCCTTGGATTTCAAAAATTCCAGTTTGACTCCAAATCGCTCCTCGAACTCCGAATCACCATTTTAAATCATTCTGGGAATGTGAAATTTCCAATTTCATCTTAAAATCTCCATTTGATCTAGTTCGAGGCTTAAATCAACTTTGTTGTACGTCTAGGTACAATCCTAACTTTTTTCGATTTTTCGAGGCTTTCCAAGTATACAGGCATTCTATCACTCATATGTATGACATGGCAAATACTCTGTAAGGTTGAGCTTGACAACAGAGGACTCAAACCCCTTGCATAGTCCAACAGATGGTCTGGCATTACCACCTCACTCGAGTTGAATGTCTTTTCGCTAGGGGAAGGCTCCATTTCTTTGCTCAGACCAAGCAAAATAAGCTGTCAATTACATTATGCACAATAGTTAAATAAAACTAACTAATACATAGACCTTACAATTGAATAATTATAACTCACTAAAATATGATATACTTACATAGAATGTGGTGTCAACGATGCATATTCTCCTCTTGTACTGTTGTCGATGGTCCTCGCGCGCCCGCTTACACAACACACTGATGCATGCATCAATCTGTTGGTTGTCCATCAACTCTGTCGACGTCTCCAATCGTCAGAAAAAATTAAGGCCCTCTTGTCCTTCGATGCCCAGAATGTTAACCCTGCATATTTATTTTATAATAACACCAATGTCAAAAGACTATGAAATAAATACACTAAAACCATAAACAAAGAAGGCTTGATCATTTACTTGGCTTGATCGTTTTTCATGAAGGCCTTATATCTGGCCTTCAATTCGTTCTTCGTTTTGCGCTGGACCAACAGTGGGTTCACGTACGAGTTTCAAAGGTATTTGCTGGCTAAGGTCACACGTGCATATTTGGGCTCAGGTCGAGGTGGAGCCTCACTAGAAGGTGTGATCTCACCTTGTGAGGGGGCCTTTAGTTAAGTTGGGACAAGAACATGAGCAGGACACGGGGAAGTTGTAGCTCCACTAATCGCATGAGAAGGTATGTGATGAGGAAGTTGGGCTGCCTTTACTGGGGATGGGATAGCCACAGGATGATGTTCGATTGGGCCAGCGAGAGGTGAGATTCTAGTCGATGCAAATGACTGATTTATGCCACCTGTATCCTTAACATCAACCCCAATCCCGCTACTATCTTTCTTGAGCGCACCATCCTCTTTACCCCTAAATCGAGCCTGAACGATTGAAAAAATCAAACACATTAGAACACTGTATATATCATACATGTTATAACCCACACAATGAAAAACATAAATGCGCATACCTCAAAATGGTCGATCAGCCAACCCACAATCCGATCCTCCACCCTTTGCATTGATTGCTCGATATGCTGATGCAGTGACTGGATCTCCAACTGCATTGCCTACTGGATCTCCAACTGCATTGCCTGCATCTGCATATGCATATCGGTATGCAAGGACTGTAGGTCGTTCTTCCACTGTGTCCGCATCTGTTGCAGCTCTCGCTTAATAGCCTTTTACGGACGCATTGGTGGGTTGTGCACCTCAACAGATGGGGAAGTAGCAGAAGCAGGAGGAGGTACAACATGATGGGCAGCATGAAGACACGGAGGAGGAGAATTAGGGGCATCAGCAGCACCGAACTAGGAAGGGACCTCCTTATCCACGCAGCATCTCCGCTTAACACCTCGTGCTGCCTTACTTTTCCCTTTTCGGTCTATTTTCCTCTTTCTTTGCTAGGGACCGAATTCTGTCCGACCATCTAACTTCCATAATGGAATGTATTGTTGCCCCTCGGAGATGTTGACCTCAATGTCGGCCCAGTACGCAGTCAACATTTCTTCTGCAGTTGGCTCAACGTCCTCAGCGCCCACAACTGCACTAAAACATGGATTGCCAATAGGTATAATCCTCACTAGCCTATGTCAATAAAAATTAAATTTTATGAAATACAAACATATGGTTTCTTTACTCACCTTCCTTTCTTCCTC
Source organism: Theobroma grandiflorum (assembly GCA_036013995.1). Taxonomy (NCBI): domain Eukaryota; kingdom Viridiplantae; phylum Streptophyta; class Magnoliopsida; order Malvales; family Malvaceae; genus Theobroma; species Theobroma grandiflorum. Next base: position 10,348,565 of record CP142130.1, on the reverse strand, counting down.
CAAAGTTGCAATGTTGGCGTGGAAGCCTATAGTCCTCTCGTCACATTGCAATTTTAGTATTCTTGGTCAAACCTGTCCCGACTAGCGCTGCTTTCCAAATAGGTTTCGGATTACAGGAATTGCTTCCAACGCCCAAAACTGCACATCAAATGTCAAACATTTTTTACTCACCTCCTAAATTCTTATGCGAAAAGAATTCACCTCAAAAAATCTTATGTGACAAGAATAATGATAAATAGTAAGGTATGGCACACTGCCTGAAACGCCCAAATAAATCCGTAGATATGGTAGTGTTTTTTCTCTGCTACTCCCGTAGTAGGAGGTTCGAAGCCCCTCGTCATGGAATCTACGATCAGACTCTGAACATAAGTGCCCCATGGGAACGTGTTCCACTCCTCGATGTTCTCCACCAGTGACAGCAACCATGGAACCACTGATCGTCTGTAGTCTTGAACGAATAAAACATTTTGGGCCATCAAGACGAGGGCCATCTTGGTCGCATCTCCCTCATGCTGAAACTGGCCTCCCTTGAATGTATTTAAAACTTTTTGAATCTTCACCTCATTCCCCTCTCCCCAGTAACGTAGGTGAATTCCTCCAGGGACGGCCTCGTATCGATTGATAATAAGGCCCGGTAGGGCACCAAACTTAAGCCTTGTCACGAGGTAGAACTCCCTCTTTGAGAACTGGGCCTTTGTTCTGCCTATGGCAAACCATAGCTCACCCTCGATGGCGTCCGGTTCATTTATTCTACGCAGCATTAGGTTGTGCATGAGAATGGCGCAGAGTAAACTCTTATTAGCTTCGATGTCCATCATGTTCCCAAAGCATGTTCCCTTCAACCTCTTAAACTCGTTGACTTTGGACATCATATCCTGTATCATATGTAGCTGCGGCCACTTGTAGTGGATGTTAATGCCCGCGTTGAACCCCCACTGCTGCCTTGGCACACAAAGCATAGATTCGACATTATCATGCTCTGTTCCTGTGCTGCCATCTGTAACATACAATAGATCACCTTCCATTTTAGTCATGTTAATACCATCATTGTAGATTAACAAAAAAAAAAACAAGAGGAATTTCTCAGAAATAGCCCTTCTCATAAGTTCACTCATAAAATAACCCCCTCAATACTTTTTACTGTTTTTATATAACCCTAGGTAGAATAATTAATGCAAGTGCCGTGCATGGATTATTAAGCAAATCAACATATACACATTAAAGCATTACAGTTGATCCAAAATAATATATAATGAACCCATTGTCTTTCATGCAATGCCATACGGATAAATTTCATGCAATTATGACACTTGTGCAATTCAATACAAAACAAGTCACGCAATACCTTTTAATTTAGTCATGCAATTGTGAACATTAAATCACGTAACCATCTATAAACAAGTGATGCATTGATATAAACCCATCAACCATTCACGCAATGTAAACCCTATTACAATCATGCACACCCTAACCCCATGCCATCCATTCATGCTGTCATGCAATGACCTATCAATATGTCATGCCATGACCTATTAATATGTCACGCAAAGTTAAACCCTAATGCAATCACGCACACCCTAACCCCATCCCATCTACTTGTGCTGTTACGCAATGACTTATCAATATGTCACGGAATGACCTATCAATATGTCACGCAAAGTTAAACCCTAATGCAATCACGCACACCCTTAGTAACCCCATGCCAAAATCCTGTCACGCACAATGGGTAAGCAAGCCTTCAATCACCCTCAACCCAATTCTTACCAAAGGGTCTTAACACATACATATGAACCAGTCACGCGACGTCAGTCACCTTTCGACCCCATCAACGCCAACAATACCACCTTCACCTTGCTATTCAACCATTTCAAACGACAAAAATATCAATATGAATAACCAATATGTATAGGTTTATGCTCAAAAACCAAAACCCTCAACATGAAGAATAACCATTTCTCCACACGGCTCAAATTTTTTTTTAAAAAAGAATATTTTTCTTAACTAAAATAAAATAAAATAAATATTATACCTTTCTCCTCTTAATGTCAACTTCCTCTCGTTGTTGAGTATGTGAAGTACCTTTATGCTGATAACAACCACTCTAAAATGGTCCTACCACTGTGAAAATGCTCCGAAGTTTAACTGTCAAGGAAGTATTGACAAAACTGCTTTTGAGGAGATATACGGTCTGTCTCTGAGAACTGAAGAATTGTGGACCACATATAAACTGACTTTACCCATTGAAACGTTTTGAGTTAAAGCGCAGAACCCAAACGGATCGGTCGGTTTCATTAAAGACATTTTCATTCAAGTGTGACTTATTTTGTCTAAAAACACTTAAAATTATGGAGAGGTCCATTCTCAGAAACACCTTATGCATAGAGCCTATTTATAAAAAGTACTAAAATAAAAATCTATAATTACTTCAATTAAAAAAACAAGCTCATGGCACATGCCGCGAGCGCCAATAAAAAAGGCTCGTGGCACATATCAAGAACTTTAGTTTGAAAAGAAGCATCAATTAAAAAAGCTCATGACACATGCCATGAGTTTCAAATCAAAAAGCTCACAGCTTGTGTTGCAAGCTTCAAATGGAAAACAAAAAAAAGCCACGAGCAAATAAAAGAAAAGCATGCAACATAAGTCCTACATGCATAAAAGAATATAGTTTTTTTTATTCTTCTTTTACTTATCAAAAGACTTCTTCTTTTGCTTCTTAAAATAACATTCTTCATTGTTCTAAGAAGAATTCTTCTTATTTTGCTTATCAAAATAGCTTTCTTTTAAAAGATAAATAACTTTGCTCTATCTTTCTTCTAAAATTATAAAATCTGTTTGTTTATTTGAGCATATATATATAATTTTTTTCTTTTAATTAGAAAATTTCATCTCATGCATGAAAAAAATTTGTTTCATACCTTAATTAAAAAAATTTGTTTCAATCTCAATTTATTTTTTTTCATGCAAGGGACAACAAGTAGGAAAATTACAATTTTTTTAAAAAGCAAGAAAAATACAAGTAAGAAATATAAAAAAAATTCAATAGGAAAATTTTATCTTGTACATGAATTTTTTTTTTTGAAAAAAAAATTCATGCATGGGGCAACAAATGAGAAATATATATATATATATATATATACTTAAAGTAAATGATTTTGGATAAAAAAGAAGACAATTTAAAATTACACAAGCAATCAATTTGTCACGACCCGGAACTTCACTCAGGCCCATGACAACCGCCACGACGTCCCAATTGACATTCATTATCCGGAATCCCAACCGGAACCCCGTAAGGCTTACGTACCAGTTTCTAGCCTTCCCTGTGAGTAATTCTTTCCAAACATCTCATTTCTGGCTTAAATAAATCAAAATATAAAATTTGACTCACAGAGGTATTTTGGTCATTTTTCGGTGAAAATATTAAAATCTGGTAAAAATATAGTTTATGCATCCATAATACATAATCTGAAATCGGATTTGAAATCGGAAGTCCGAAACTTTCTTTTTTAAGGGTTTAAAATCACATTTTACTATTCAAAAATATTGATAAAAATATTCAATTTTCTTATAAAATAATTTTTATAGACACACGTATAAGTAATTTTTATAGTGTGAAAGTAAAATAAATTCATACATACATTAAGTTACAAAGTCATAATGTACAATAATAATTACAATGACTGGTGCGCCCATAACTATACAAATACGACAATGGCAGTAAACCTACTATCTGTCGTGGTAAGATGATCTACGGTAGTCCTCGACAAAATCTGATATCTACAAGTTACCACAGGCCTGAAATGTTTAGACAGGAGGTGGGTGAGATTTTGTAATCCCAATGAGTTAACAAACATTATCATAAATATCTAAAGGTAAGTAAAATGGAGGCAAATTTAAAAAGCTATTACAAACCATTTCCTAAAGTTTCATTTTTATTTCTTAAATCAAGAAATATTTATAATTTATCAAAACAATTGTTAAGGCTTATGACTTTATTTAAAATCATGGCTCAAGCCAAAACTAGTCCTCGAGGATACCTTAGTCGAGGCGTCTAACCGAGTCCGCCAAGGTTGTCAAAACAGTTACACATTAAACACATTTTAGTTTTGAAAACAAGCCGTTTCTTGGCGTTGGCCGAGATACACATTCACGTGAGGGTTCGACGTGAAGTGAATTCTAACACTACCTCGGTAGTTATCCTCCTCGCCTTTACAGCCGGAGTAACTATATAACCGGGTTTACAATGCCCCTCTAATAGGCAGTCCACAGAAACCAGCCACTGCAATGACTAAACCCACCAATTTTAATAAAATTTCGATAGTATAACGTGGCTTTTATTTATTTACCCAGCCTGAATAGTAAAAACAGCTTACATTTATTCCCAATACAGTTTATAATACAGCCACATATACTCACAATCTTATAAGCCAATTCATCAAAATGTCATTTATAACATAAGTGAAGGCCTCCAAACTACTCAATTTTTCTAAAAATCAAGTATTCACATAATCAAAAAAAATTTGCATTTAAATCTATTTATTTGCATATAGCCAAAACTTCTCTTTTTATAATCATGTTTTTTTTATATAAAATCCATAATTAACATTTAAAAATAACTCTAGATAGTTTACAATAATAGTAGGTTTACTCACAGGGCATATAAATCCAATTCTCTGGAAGAAAAAGCGTCCCGATTACGTTTCCTCGGATATGACCTCCTTGCCTTTTTCAGATGTCTCACCTCCTTAATAAATTACAAAAATCACACAATTCAATACATTTATGCTAAATCACTATATAATTGATTTAAATCCTATATTAATGCATGGTATGAAATGCAACGGCCTAAAACGGCTTAAACACGGTATCAGCCTATTTTCGGTACTTTACCCGATAAATTGCTAACGCGCTCCATTTTTGCTCTAAATCGTCCCATTCTCTCTCCAACATTTTTAACCATCAAATACCAGCTTACAACCCTCTGAAATCACTAAATTCAGGTCACTTTCTTCCTTGAAAAATTCCGTTAAAATGGGACATTCACCCGGTAAATTTTTTACTTGTTTTTCTAAGACATTTAATCATTTTTCATCATTTTCTCTTCAATTCCATTTGAATAAAAATCAGTTCATCACATGGCAAAACATTGAGCATTCGGCCTTGAGTGGGTAAGGTGAAAAATCCATACTTTCATGTCCAATTTCATTTCTAAACACATCTAACTATCCAAAACTACCGATTTAACTAAGAATCGAAACTTGAAAAATTCAAAATCTCCCCCCTTGAATTTCGTCCAGCCCTTAGATCTATTTTGTGATCTCTCTCTTGAAGCATGCTAAGTAGAAACAAGAACTTAGGAATGGTAGAAATCGAGCTAAAGTAGAGAAATCTTACCGTTAGATGCGAAAACGGACGAAAACCGCGAATCCTTCGTCAAATTTCAAACTTTTCTTTGGTTTTTCTCCTTTCTTCCTTTTCTCCCTATTTCTCCCTTTCTTTTTCCCCTTATGGCCGAACCCCCCTATGGCTGAAGTTTAAATGGGCTGTTTTGATTAAAATAATATTATTTCATTAAAACCATGCCATGTGTCACTTTCCCGTGGGACCCGTTTTAAAATTTCGTTATGAAAATTTCAAATTTTCACTACTTCAAACACCATATTCATGCATACCAAAAATGAATAAATCATTTGATTTTGACAAGTTTTGACTGGTGAAAATTACGATTTTACCTCGGGGAGACAAAATTATTGTTTTGCCCCTATGTTTCGAAAATTACCAGAACTGAAAATTTTCACTTCCTATCATTAAATTATACTCCAAATAGTCCATGTTGATCAAAAATCTCTCTCCATGATCAAATTATTATCTTAGGTGGCAAAATGATGATTTTACCCCTGGACATCAAAAATTTCAAATGCATCCCAAATTAACCCTCAAACTCCAAAACATCATTTTAAGTCATTCCTGGACTGTGAAATATTAAATTTCATCTTAAAATTCTTATTTGAACTAGTTTGAGGTTAAATCAACTTAAGTGTACCATTTGGTACAATACCGAGTTTTAGCTATTCTTTGAGACTTTCCTAACATACAAACACGTTGTTCATTGCATGTATGTCATGACATGTATTTATAGGGTCGGGTTTTACACAATTATTACACAAGATAGTAATATGTTATTGCTTAAGGCATTGTCTATGGCATTACTACCTCAAGTGTTACTGCTTAGGATGTTATTGTCACGACCCGGAACCACCCATCGGGCCCCTGACAACTGCCGCGATGTCTCGATAAGCACTCAATCCCCGAGTACTCTATCGAGACCTCGCAAGGCATCTCGTATCAGCTTTTCATATCCCCCGTGGTTATTAGATTCCAAGAACATTTTTCACAGAATAAAATTTTTGATTTCGAATTAAAGTAATTAGATCACACAATTTACCAACCGGGGGTATTTTCGTATTTCATTATCCAAAAATTTCACGATTTATAAAATCGTTACATACGAGTATAATAAACAAAATATTAAACGAAATATTAAGTTTTATTTCAAATCAATATTTTTAGAAAGATAGAAAATCATTTTTCAGTAATTGAAAGTAAAATAAATTCTTACAAAGTATATTACAAATAAACGAAATGTATAAATATTTTACAATGACATGTGGGCCCTACTAATTACAACTGTGTACCTTTGTGTGCTAAGGACGCGGCTTCAATCAAGCCTCTATATGCACTCCGAGTGCATACCAGTGTTCTCGAGCCTGAAAGGGGGAGGAGAGGGTGGTGAGTTTTACAACCCAGTGAGTTAGATAAATACCATCCACGACATCTAAAGTCAAGTAGATGGAGACAATATAAATAAAACACAATACTATCATGTAGTTGATAGCATCAATTTAACACGATTGTACAAATCAATATTATTTATCAAAATCCAAGGCTTATGTTTTATTTATACAAAATCAGGCCTAAGCCAAATCTCATACTCGTGGACACTTGATCAGAGTGTCTAATCGAGTCCGCCAAGGCTATTAAAATTTTATAATTTTTTTTCTTTTCAAAATACAGCCGATCCTTGGCGTTGGCTAAACTCACTTTCACGCGGTGGTTTAACGTGAAGTGAATCGTTTCATTACCTCGGGAGTTACCCTACTCGCCTCTACGACCGAGGTAACCGATCATAGGGTTTCCCGTGCTCCTCCTAAAGGCAGTCCACGGCAACCCTCACTGCAGTGTTTCATTACTCGTAATCCACCAAATTTCATATATAAAAGTTCTCGAGTAACGTAGCATGGCAAAAGTTCATTTCAATCCGGTCTATCAAGACCACCAATAATTCATAAATATTATTCATAAAAGCAGTAAAATCAGGCCATCATGCTACTATAATATCATAAGCCCCAAGTTCAATTTATTGCATAAATAGCACAATTCAATAATTAGGTCTCCATATACTCAATATAAATAAATCGATTTTTCGATTTAAAACTCATTTATGAAATTCAATTTATTTTAAAAGCACATAATCAGGTAAAATTACTTCAGATATTGAAAACGGTAATTTATCCACTCACCTTGTCACAGGAGTGCCCGATACTCCCGTTTTTAATTCCACTACACCAAAATTTTCCTGTGTGTCCGGGAGCCCACCACCTATGTGTTCCGTGTGACACCAATTTCAATAAATTGTGTCAATTAACCATAATCAATTTCAGGCTCTACGTGATGCATGAACTGAGCTAAAAATGGTTCGGACAGTCGTTTATTCACGTTGTCCGACCGACTCGCCTACACGCGTCTAAATTGCTAAAATCCTTATTTTAATTCTGATTTGACCCGTTTTAGTTTCTAATTGTTCGATTACATTCAAATTACTCAATGACAGCAACTACGGGTCAATTTACCAGTCCTAGACTAAAAATTACGATTTTACCCCTAACGGGTAAAAATTTAATTTTTGCTCCGAAAATTCCCATTAAATTTCTATATTTTTAATTCACCAAAATACACTTAAATACCATAAAATATCCTCAAACCAGCAGCCATTATTCCCCTAGAAAATTCAGCATTAAAATCCTTCAATTTATTCATGGAAAAATTCGGTCATTACGGTGCACTTACACCGTAATTTTTCCTAGTCAATTTTCTCACTCTAATTCATCATTTTCCAAGCCATTTCTCTTGAAATTCAAACAATCTTTCATTGATACCCAACATACCAGGTTCAGCCAATGAAGAACACTATAGAGAATCAAATTTTTTCTTGTGGTTTTGCTTATAAACATGCTTAACTATCTCTAAACATCAACATAGTCCAAAATCAAGCAATTCCAACATCAAATCATCATCCATACCCATTTTTCAGAATTTAATTCACCATGATAACTCATCATTCAATCATGGAAAACAAGAACTAAAGCATGGGTAAGCTAGGGTTAGGGTAAAACTAAAGAATTCTCACCTTGGTTTGGCTTGAATCTTGAAAAACCTTGAAAACTCTTGATTTTTTTATCAAATTTCTTGTTTTTCTCCTTTGTTTCCTTTTTCTTCTTCTTCTCCCCTCTTTGCTGTGTTTAAACCGTCCCTCACAAGGTTAATGGCTGAAAATTTTGGCTATTTTATAGCCAAATAAAATATTATTATTTTATTTTACTTTTTGATTTTTTTATTAATTTATTTCTTTATTAATTTTTCTTTTGACTTTCTTTTCAGCCAAATAAATTCAGACCTTATCCTTTTATTGTCCTGGAACTTCTAGAAATTTTCCAACACTTTTATAGTGTAATTTTGTAAAATTACACATTTACCCCCGAAAAAGTGAAAAATTACATTTTTACCCCAAAAATTGAAAAATTACCACAAGGCATATTTTTCAGTCCTCAAACTCATACCACACTCCAATTTGTCAAATTTGATCTAAATCCTCTCAAAAAATTAAATTTGGCCTTCCGGTGGTAAAATTACAATTTTGCCCCTTCACTGCAAAAATCACCGGAATTTCTTCTTTTTCCACTTTTCAACCTCAAATGACACTTCAATTGATTAATATGGTCAATCTCAATCAAATGGGATCAAAAAAATCTTTTTCAGAAATTCCAAATTCATCCTTTAATGGCAAAATTACTATTTTGCCCTTGTGTCCCAAAAATACCGAGAATTGCACTTTTTCACTGCTAAACTTCACTTTATGTTCCAAACTTCATTTTATATTCCATATAATCATTCTTGGTCATAAAAATCAAAATCTTTATTAAAAATTCCCATTTTGTCCTGAAATTGAAAAATGATCGTTTTGTCCCTAATCGGTCAATTTTCCCGATTAACTCCAAATTGAATCTCGAACTCCGAATTCTTATTTTAAACCAATCCATGGGTTTTAGTTTTCTCAAATTCATCCTCAATTCTCTGTTTAAACTGGTTCAAAACTTATTTAACTTAACCATACCCTTAGGGGCAATATTGTCATTTAACTTGTTTCCCGGGGCAATTCAATATACAAACATGCTATCCATTGCATGTGAATGATATATCACAGATAAATTAGGATCGGGTATTACAGTTATTGTCTAAGGTGTTACTATTTAAAGTATCATAGTATAAGATGTTACTGCACAGAATGCTACAACACAATTTTTACAATACAAAACACAACTTTTTAAAACAATGCATAAGAACTTCTTCAATAAGAATTCTTATACATGGGGCAAAATGTAGATGGTTGATTTTGGTCACTACTTATTCTCTTTAAGAGTTGCTTTACAACATAATGCTATATAGAAAATAATGAGAATAACTGGAACAAGTGAAACACTACTTCACATAAAACAATTAATACAAGTAGAGCAACTACTTCGCACAAAATAACCACTTTACATGGATGGTAGTGAAAACAACCCACAATAAGTGACAGGATTCACGAGTTACTTTCGTCTTGGGATGTTTTAAAGACTTTGGCTAGGTGGCTCAGATATGGAGGTAGTTAAGAGGTCTTGTTTTATCTTTTTCCTAAAGTACAAGTGTCTCTTTATTTCTCACCTTTACATTTTTCTCTTGTACCTGTTCACGTACAACTTATTCTCTTGTACCTATTCATGTACACTTTTTTCTCTTAACCTGTTCTCGTATAGCTTTTCACATATAGCTCTTCTTTATTACCTTCTTCTCGAAAACAAGTCTTGTTATACCCAATTACTTAAACGGTCACATAATGAGTTTTTAATCGTTACTCATTATATACCATAAAATCACCACTTTAATATCCACATAATGTGTTATAGTAACGATTACTCACATTAAAGCTCTCTTTAATAATGTTATTCATCATGTGTATCAAAGTCTATTATTGAGTAACCGCCACTTTTGCCACTATATATAGAGCCTTCAAAATTCATTAAAGAGGGCTTTCTCTTCTCGAGAGTTTAAAAACATTCTCACATAAAGCTTCTCTCTCTCTCTCTCTCTCTAATTCTTCTTTTACATTCTATACCTATTCTCTTCTTATTCTTTTACACCGGCCATGATACTTAATACTTTAGGAATTGCTCCGATCTTCCTCTCCGTCACCTTCCATACATCTTTTTACTTATTTGCAATGCTTCTTCTACTTATCACAAGAACCCCATTTACAGACTTCTTTTTGGAATCTCAACCACGTATGTTGATAGCTGACACATTTAACAAAAAGCTCTTTCCCTGTAACCCAAAAAATATAATGGAAGGAGTATACAAGAAGAGAGTGATCAAACCCCATTAGTTCATCTTTTTCGCTTTTTTCATTGCAAAAGGAAATATAGTAAGGGACGACTACATGGGATGTGCAAAAAGTACAAATAATGCAATGAGAGATAAATTGAGGTTTTTAAGGAGGAAGTTTCTCATAAAGCAAAATTTACGACTTATGCAACCATAGTAAAATGTCAACTGCTCACTAACTTATTTGTTATGATTATGTTAATATGTAGTTGCCCTTTATTACTAGATTTTTACTCACTATTATTCCCTTGCTTGACAAGAAAGCTGTTGAAGCCCAACATGAGTGAATAAGCATTGAATGCATATTTTAGTGAATGATTTTGGTAAGTCTAACTAGCATTTGTATTTCTCTTTTATAGATAGAATTAGTAGTAATATTTCCACTCTCACAATCATACTTGCCAATGGTTGAATCTAAATCTAAAGCTTTAAACCCTTCTCCATTTTATTGCTCTAATAGTTTTACATATATATTTTTAACCTTTTCAATCTCGTGAATGGGAAGGTTGACTATAGCATAGAGCTTTGTTTTTATTGATTGATTTTCATAGAATTTCTTGATATTCATTTTAATTTCATGGCTTTTATTTTGGGATTTTTTTTCAAGTAAGTGATTTTAAATAAAAAGATTATACCATTTTCAGCATAATTTATTTTATAATAAGGTTTTACTTATATAGGTGTAAAATTAATTTCACACATTTTCATACAACTTATATTTGATTTATCTAACTATTAGATTTCATGTTCAGTCATGCATGTCAAATTTTAAATTAACTAAAAATATTTAACATTTTATTTGATATAATAAAGCCTCGATCATTAAATATTTATTAAAAAAGGAAAATATTCTTGATTTATATGACAAGGATATCAGATCAATTTAAAAGTTTATATGCATAACGGATATAAGTAGGTTGTTTAAATCAAAGATCAATTTTTTAAAATATTGATTTTACAAAAATTATAAAAGAGCATAAAACTACTTACTTTTTTAATTTTATTAATCTTATATATAAAGTTCTAAAAGAATATAAAAAGTTATTATTTTTACATTCATATAATTTTATGGGTTTATATTTGAAGTACTTACAGTGTATATCTTCTATATAGTGTCAAGGCATCAGATCATGCCATTTCATTAAAAAATAAATTTAAAATTTTGAGGGACTTAAAAATAAATATTATTAATTTTTTAAAAAAATTCAAAAAATATAATTATTTTTATCTCTCTCTAACTCTCTCGTGCTTAATCTCCTCATCTCCTTTCCTCAACAATAATTGATCTAAAACCTTAAATTCTTAACTTTTTTGCCATAAGAACATGAAACTCAAATTAATTGAAACAATATTAATCTGGGTTGGAGTTGTGGTGATGTCCAAACCCTTTTGAAAACAATCAAATGAATTGGTTGCACAAGCATGATACCTCTAACATCCCCGTGCCACGGCAACGGATCGTGGCATAAGCAAATCCAAATTGATTAGTATTCATATGTACAGATTGATCTATTTCTTACTTGGATTTAAACACAAAGATTCATATGAAAAATTTTGTTGACTTATTGCTTTTGAATCTTCTCAGAAGGCAATTATATTTCTTTAGGATTTACAATTGTTTTCCTTTTCTCCTTTTCTAATTGCCCTGGATATATTTATCCATTTCATACAACATACTTCCAAGCAAGCCATTGTTGAACAGGTTAAGATGAAAATATTGAATCTATTTCCATTTTTTGGATGTAATTTAAAAAGGAAGAGTGAAATAAATATTAAGAATTAAACTATGAAAAGAAGTGAAATAAATTTTATTTTCAAGAACCAAAATTAAAAATTTAGAATTTTGGACTTATTATTGTTGAGGGAAGAAGAATAGAAGAAGAGGAGATTGGGAGAAAGCAAGTTTGTTAAGCCTAGCTTTATCATATATTTGTCAAGTCATTCATGGACTTGATAACATGTTTGCATACTTGGGTACCTCGAAAATCGCTAAAAGTCGATAACGTACCTAGTGGTACGATTAAGATGATCAAGCCTCGAACTAGTCCAAATAAAGATTTTAGGATGTATTTAAGAGTTATTGAACCTTAGAATGACTTAATATGGTGATTTGGAGTTCGATGATTGATTTGGAGTCAAACTTGGAATTTTCATAACATAGGGGTAAAATGGTCATTTTGCCTCCTGAGGGCAAAATTAGAATGGTGGATGAAATTTTGATCAAGTTTGACTATTTGGAACATAATTTGAGCTTGAGAAGTGAAAATTTTCAATTTTGACATTTTTTAAGCATAAGGGCAAAACGGTCATTTCATGTGACCATGGGGACGTAATTAGAATTCTTCATCACCATGACACTTGTCAAGCTCATGAATTTCCCCCATCATTTTTTTTAAGTGAGAAATTATATGTGGTGGTGTAGAAATGCTTAATTATTAAGTTTTGATTATGGACCAATTAAATGGTGACAAGTGGCTAGCTTTAATTCTTTTAATAGTTCCTTTATAAAGCCAACTTAAACTCTTCCACATTCACTTTTCATGGCTGGCCAAACCAAAAGAAAGGAGAAAAACATAAAACACAAACCCTAGCTAAGAAAATTCAAGAGAAATTGTTGAATTTCAAGGAATCAAGCAAGTAAAGGTATGATTTTTTTATTTTAGCTTGTGATCTACCTTTCCCTTTCTTTTTCATTTCCCATGATTGAAATTCAAGATTTCATGAATAATTCTTTGCTGGCCTAACATGGGGGGAGAGGTTTTGAGCTTGGACTTAGCTAGATTTCATGTTATTCTCGTGTTTTTAGTTGTTTGGTGATGTTTAACATGAAAAACAAGCAAGAAAATTTCATGCCCTTCACCCACACTCATTGGCTAAATTTTTCAAGAGAGATGTTGGTGGTGAATCTTGTGACATCTCATGTCATTTGTCTTGAATTTGATGAATTATAGTGATGGAAATTTAAAATGGCGAATGCAAAGTATAATTCCTTTAGTAACCGATTTGTTGGCAATGAAAAGATCAAGTGCATTAAGCCACCCTGGATATATTTAGAGTATATGAAGCATAATAAGTTTATTTGGAGTGAAATTGGATGTTTTGATTGATTAAACAACGTATGGTTCAAATTAGGTCAACACCATTTCTGTCCCATACACAATTGGACTTACGTAGAACACCGTCTTCAAATGATTATTCGAACATTTCGCATCCCATTTCATGCATTCAGTTAGAACTTGAAATAACTTTATAACCATTTGGTACAAATATAGTGAATTACTTATTGTGTATTATGTTTAGGTGGTGAACCATCTGGTAAGGGAAAAGAGATTTCACTCGAGGACTAGGAGTAGGATTACTCCCAAAATTGTGAGTAAACACACTATCATCTTAACTATCTAAAGTAGTTTTACTCGTTCTTAGGTTTATAAAGAACAATGGATTTAAATTGTCAATCGTTATGTTTTATAATTGAAGTTTGATTTAGTGAAATGAAATTTGATTTATAAATTATTTTGAAATTGAATGTTGTTTTGAAAATTGAGTAAGTGGAAACGGTATGTTTATGACATATGAAATTAATATATGACTTGAATGGATGGCTTATGACATTGTGATGGCATGAATGGCTGGTTTTACGATATGTTGAATATGTGAACTATTTTGGTTTGCCTTGACAAGCTAGATAATGTTATGTTAGCCATGTCATGCTACTGAACTTTTTATTGATATGGTGGGTTAATTGATTAGTCACTGCAGTGGCGGGTTTCGTGGACCAGCCTATTAGAGGGGCACGATAAATCCGGTTATATCTTACCTCGATACGAAAGGCGCAAAGGGTATCTCCTGAGGTGAGGTCTAAGTTCACTTCACGCCGAACCACCACGTGAGGGTGAACTCAGCCAATGCCAAGGAACGGTTGTGTTTTAACGTAAAAATGTGTTTTATGAATATATGTTGTTTTAATAGCCTTGGCGGACTCGGTTGGATGCCTCGCCCAAGGTGTCCCCGAGTATGAGTTTTGGCATGAGCCAAGTTTTAAGAAAGTCATAAGCCTTGTTGAGTAATTGGATGAAATACAATTGTTTACATGTGTTGGAATGAATTTTCATGTTATGAAACACATGTTGTGATGGATATTTTGATTGTCTCTATTTACTAGGCTTTAGATGTTATAGATGGTATTTGTTTTACTCACTAGGTTTATATAAACTCACCACTCTATTTTCCACCCATTTCAGGCTCAAAACAATTTGTAGATAATTGATTACGTCGAAGGTTACTATTGGATTTACATCCTCAAAAATTGTAGGTTTACAGCCTTGGTTACTTTTGATCATTCGGGGGCCCACACGTCATTGTAAATTAATTTACATACCCTGGTTATATGTGTTACTGTATGTATGAATTTATTTTGTTCTTACGCTGTAAAAATTATTTACGTAGCGTTCTATAAATATTGTTTTATAAGAAAATGAAATATTTTATTCAATATTTTTAATTAGTTCAATTAGCTAAAATTTCACTTTAAATGGATGATTTTGATTACTAAACTTATTTTTAGACATGAAATGTGTATTTTTCACTCATATACTATATTTTAGCAGGTTTCAAAATTTTTGAGAAAAATGACCAAAATACCTCTGTGTAGTAGAAATTTCTTTTTGACTGTTTTTGAATTGAAATTAGTTCATATCCCTTTAAAACATGATTTTAGTAACTATTACTCACAAGGGAAGTGAAAAAATTGATGTTAAAGCCTTGCGAGGTCTTGGTTGTATTCCAGATAATGAATGTCTATCGAGGCTTCGCGACGGTTGTCACGGACTTGAAGGGAGTACCGGGTCGTGACAAAGTTGGTGAGAGAAAAAATTGTTTTTTTTAAATAATATTTAATTTTATGTCATTGAAAATTTTAAATTTTTTTCTTAATGAGGTGGCACCATTTGATGCCTTGATAGTGTATAGGTCATCAAATATAATTTCTAAATTTTAAAATACTTCTTTAATTATATTAAGAAATATTACTTGAAAGAAAAACCGTGAGAGAAAAAATTTATGAAGAGTAAGAAGATTTTATTCCAATGTGTCTGTACAAAAGAAGTGAGGAGCCTACTCATAGGCTAACAACCCTTTGAACCTTAACCTTAATCTAATTTAATCTAAGGGTTTAAATTAAATTATATATCTTGTATTTGCCTTGTTGGGTTTTTTGACTTGATCTGAATTTCTTGGATTATAACATAATAGACATTCACACATATATTCATAGCACTCCTTAAATATCCATTGTATTAAGAATATGTTTCGTCAAAACCTTACTAGGAAAAAACCTCATGGGAACAATCCAAGTGAAGAAAAAATATAACATAATTCTTTTCAAGAATATACTTTTAAAATACCGTTTCATTAAAAACCTTATCAAGAAAACCAATGAGGAAAACCTTAATAAAGGAAAAGAGTACAGTGCGTATTTACCTCCCTTGATGACTACATTATTTAAGATCTTTAAAATGACACATTCCAATCCTTTGCACCAATTTTTCAAATGTTGCAGTAAGAAGGGTTTCGATGAATAAATCTACTAAATTGTCACTTGAATGAATTTGTTGAACACTAATATCACCATTTTCTAGGAGATCATGACTGAAGAGGAATTTTGGTGGAATATGTTTTGTTCTATTGCCTTTAATGTATCCTCATTTAATTGGGCTATACAAGTGATATTATCCTCATATAAGATTGTTGGAGTTTTCTTCTTGGTTGACAAGTCACAAGTTTCTCAAATATGTTAAGTTACATATTTTAACTAGACACATTCACTATTTCCCTCATGAATTGCTAAAATTTCTGCAAGATTAAAAGAAGTAGCAAATATAGTTTGTTTTACACAACACTATGAAATGTTCGTACCTCTAGATGTGAATAAGTAACTTGTCTACGATCAAGCCTTATGTGGATTAAATAAATATTTTGCATCTGCATAATCAATCAAATTTGATTTGAATACATTTGAGAAATAGAAGTGTAACGACCACTCCCCGTCACTACCGGTGTTCAAGACTTCCGGGAATGACTCGCCAAGTCTCGAACAAGCTTGTCTCAAATTACTCGTTAATTCACACTTTTCACTCTTCATATAATATTATTACTTTCATGTACTAAATTAAATCATAAATATAAAAATCAGTACAAACTTTTTCCTTATTTATTTACAAGTATATACATGAAAATATAAAATTTTCCAATTTATGCTAGATATAAAATTTTGATTTCGTTTACAACTTAATAGATAAAGGACTACAACTTGACCTCTAATATAACAAGTACAACAAAGAGACTTAAAGTAAAGTGCTAGGAGATGCCTTTACCTATCCATGGTAAGTCAGACGCGTCAATGATTCACTCTAAGTCGATCAATGTCTGAAAAATGGATAGGAAGAGGTGTGAGATTATATAATCCCAGTGAATAAACAAATAACATCTAAAGTATCTAAAGCCGAGTAAATGGAGACAAGGAAAAACTTCCCCTCACAATAGATTTTATAGTATGATAATTCATGCCCTCCCATTTAAATAATTGTGCTTCAATCAATTTTTCAACAGAGGTTATGCGCTTTTCAAAACTTGGCCCTTGCCAAAAATCCATACTCGGCGATACTTTGATCAGAGGCATCCACCTGAGCCTGCCAAGGCTATTTATTGTCACACACACACAATTATATTTTCTATCTAACAACACAGTCGTTCCTTGGCGTTGGCTGAGTCTCACTTTCACGTGGTGGCCGACGTGAAGTGCACTCGAATCTTATCTCAAGAGTTACCCTACGCGCCTCTCCAATCGAGGTAAACACAATAATTGGGAACCGTGCCCCTCTAATTAGACTGGCCCACGGAACCCCGTCACTGCAGTGCCTACATTCTATATATATATATATGTTATACACACACATATATATATTCCACTAGTCAATAAAATCTCACTAGTATGACATGACTCACAATATTTTATTTCACATAACCAGGCAAGTCAAAGCAATTTACATATTTTCAACACATCATAAAAATAACCAGTCATACCCACAATGTCACAAGCCATTTCATTCAAATCACAATTTACAATAAATCACGTGATCTCCAATTACTCTATATTTTGAAACCATTATTTAATTTTCTCAGAAAATTTATAAAATCATTTTATAAAATCATAATTTTTCTTAAAACAGAGCAATTTACCATTTAAATCCATTTTCTATAAAATCACATAATTAAATAAAATTACTCTAGATAATTAAGATGATAAATTATCCACTCACAATACTAGGAGTTCGTAATACTCCTATTCTCGATCCTTTGTCACACTGCCTTGCCTCCTCGACAAACGTTCCTAGCAACATAAAATTTAAATCCTATATATTTAATCATACATTTGTATGGATAGTAATTTAATTAAAAATACCTCAAGTAATTTGCATATTTTTCTTCTAAAATATGCATAATATTAAATACCCATAACCTCAAAATACAATAGTAAACTTACCATTGGGCCTCCCCTCCATGGGCTTTTCCTCATTTCCTCACATTGGGCTAAGCCCATTTACTTTTCCTATTGGGCCTTGTCACATTTTATTTCTCCATTGGGCCTTGCCTAATTTTATTTTTCTATTGGGCCTTGCCTATCTAATTACCATTGGGCCATGCTCATTTTATTTTTCCTATCATCCATTTTCAATTTTCTTTCTTTTTCTCCTTTCTTTTTCTTTTCTTTTTTTTTCTTTTTCTTTTTCCTCCTTTCTCCTCCAACTCGTGGCTTCCTCATCACCACCGTGGCCTTCCTCCTCAGCCGGTGGTGGCTCTCTTCCTCCTCCACCGTCGGTCACCATAAAACCTCCTTCCCATGGCCACAAACCTTCAAGATTTTTAGAAATTTCCAACCCTCAAACCGCACCTTCAAGCATCCAAACCAGCAGATTTTTCACCCAAAAAATTTCAACAATAGCAGCCCAAATTTTTTGCACTTTTTGGCAGCATAAAGCTCTAATTTTCTGCACTTTTCTTGCACCTAAAACTACACTTTGCAGCCCCCAAAAACAGCAGCAAACTCACCCATTTTCAGCAGATTTTTCAGCTCTTTCTCTCCTCTAAAAACTTGCAGAAATTTGACTTCTTCATGCCTCTCAAAGTAGCTGAATTTCGACCTTCCTTCCTCCCTCTCCTTCACTGTTTTTCCCTTCCTTCTTTTCTTCCTTGTGTCTGTCCTCCCTCTCTTATCTTCCTCACAGTTTTTCTTTTCTTATTTTCTCTCTTCTCATTTCTCCTTTCTTTTCTATCTCTTTCTTCATTTATTCTTTTTCTTATCTTCTTCAACTTGGACCGACTTCTCCTTCTCTTTTCTAGACTCTTCCTTGGTCTTTTATTTCTTTTGCTTTTCTTGCCTTATTTACTTAGCCGGCCCCCACCACTTTGTCTTCTCTTTTCATTTTTTTCCTTCCTTTATTTCTTTGTCCTTTCTTTCCTTTGTCTTCATTCTTTATTCATTCATACTAAAAATTATTTTGACTTTTCAACATTTCATTTCTTTTCTTGTCTCATGTACATAAGCAAATATTGTTTGACTTTTCCACAACTTTTCTTTATTAGTTTACCACTCATTTTATTTTCATAATTTTATTATTATCATTATTTTTTTCTTAAAATAATAAAATTTACATTTTATGCCTTACTTTATTTTTATTTCTTTAAACTAATAAAATTCACATATAATCACTTAACTTCATTTAATTTAATACACCACCATCAAATCTTCATACTTTAAAATTAATCCTGCCAACATGTGTAAAAATTCTAATTTTCATCTATTTTCCTTCTCTTACACGTGTATAATCAAAATATTGAAATTAAATTTCAACACGGTGTCTCCATAATATTTAAATATTTCCTTACCACGTCTACTCAATAAAAATCACGTCGTGTGTTTTTCTTCGTTTTCCTTCAAAATTATTCTTTATTTCTTCTCCCCCACTTAAATTAGTCATATTCTGTTTTTCATGACTAAATTTTGACGATAATTAAAATATTAATATTTTAATATTATTTTATTAAATAAAATATTATTTTATTTTAAAAATTTTGACTTGCCTTCTTTGGTCTTGAAGCACATTATTATATCTCAGTTTACCTCCGGATCATCTTGAGCTCGCTAATTCATCTCTAACTAAAATATTATTATTTAATTACTACTTCTGCACGTGCGAAATAATTTATTCTTAAGCGTTTCTTAGCACGCCAATTCACATTAAATGATCACTTGTTTGATCAATAAAATCTTATTTATGTCCAACGAAAGTACGGGGTGTTACAAGAAGTCCATGTCCATTGTTCCTTGGAGATATAGAAATATATGTTTAATTCAATTCTAATATCTTCAAGTTGGAAAATAACTATATTTTGCTAACAAAGTTGCAACAAATGATATATCAGGTCATGTATACTAGCAAGAGATTAGTGCTCTAATTGCACTAAAATATGATACTTCAAGACAAAGAAGTTCTTTATTATCCTCACGAGATTGGAAAAGGTATTGTTTCACATCTAGTAACCTTACGACCATTGGTGAACTCAATGGATGTGCTTTGTCCATACAAAATCATTTTAGTATTTTTGCTATATAATTTGATTGATGGACAAAAATTACATTTGCCAAGATCTCAATTGGAAGACTCAAACAAAAATTTGTTTTTCCAAGGTCTATCATCTCAAATTCTTTCTTTAAGTAATCAATGGCTTTTGATAACTCTTTAAGAGTTCCCACAATGTTTAGATCATCAACATAAACAACAATTATCATAAATTCATATCCAAATTTTTTTATAAAAATAAATAGGCATATAAGATCATTTTTATAACCTTCTTTAAACAAATATTCACTAAGATGATTATACCATATGCATCCGGATTGTTTTAATCAATATAAAGATTCATTTAATTTAATCGAATAAATTTCTCAACAATTCAAATTTTGTGCTTCAGGCAACTTAAATCCTTTAAAGATGTTCAAATAGATATCATTATCAAGTGAGCCATATAAATAGACTATAGTTACATTTAGTATATGCATTTCAATCTTTTTATGTATTATAAAACTAATTAATATAGAATTGTAATTATACCTAACATAAGAGAATATGTTATTTCATAATCAATACCAAGTCTTTTGGTAAAACGTTGTGTGACAATTCATACTTTATATCTCATAATCTCATTTTTCTTATTTTGTTTTTACACAAATACTCATTTAAATCTCACTAATTTTACAGCATTTGGTGTACGAACTATGGGTCCAAAAACTTTACGTTTTGCAAGTGAAGTCAATTCTTCATTGATTGCGTTTTTCTTCATTGGTTGATTATTTCTATATTTAGATTCATCAATAAATATAAGTTCAAGATCCTCGTTTTTCTTTCATAATATTGAGCGTTATATTATATACAAAAATATCGTCGACATTTATTTAATTATAATTTCATCTTTTCCCATCATGACATAATTTACTAAGATCTCTTCATTTTCAATGATTTCAGGGACCTGAATTTCTTTTGAAATTTTATTAATTATGTCAGGGGTCTTTTATGAAGTTTATGTTTCTTCTTTCTTACCATCTTGAATATTTGCTCTTTTTTCTTTTGTAAGGATTTTATCTTTGCAACTGATTGTCTCTATGGCAAGCCCATGCCACCTAAGCAAGAGCTTTAAGCCCCAAATTTAAAGAGGCTCGATAATTTTATAATAATTATAATATAATTAATTATATTAAAAATATATAAAATTATGATAATTACAAAATATTTACTTATTCCTTCATACTTAATAAATAACTATTTTCTCTCATTTCCACATTTCTATTAATTCTAGACTATTTATCTCATTTTCTGTTGAAAATTGGTAAAAGTCAAAGATAATTAATAAAATGATATATTCTCTCACTTTCTTAATTATGTGTCTAATAAATCTCAATTTTTAATCACTTTTCAATTTCTACAATACTGTTAATTCTCAACAATTAAAATATTGTCATTTTTTTTTTGGAAAAATATAGAAATATGGATTTGCATTAGCTACGATTTCTTCTAAAGAAAATGCATCCAAAATGAACATAGAACCTAAATTTCGTGATACATATATCATTCATAGAAAAAAACTATTTGATGAAAATATTGATAATTAAATAACAAGATCTCTTAAGGAATCATTTAGAATTGATTACTTCTTATACATTTTAAATTCAGTAAGGCCAACCTATGGGTAAAGCCACCGAAGCAAGGGCTTTAGGCCCCAAATTTAGGGAGGTCCCATAATTTTATAATAATTATAATATAATTAATTATATTAAAAAGATATAAAATTAAGATAATTAATAAAATATTTACTTATTCTCTTATGCTTAATAAATAATTATTTTCTCTCATTTCCACATTCCTATTAATTCTCAACTATTTATCTCATTTCCCATTAAAAATAGAAAAAAGTCAAAGATAATTAATAAAATGACATACTCTCTCACTTCCCTAATTATGTGGTTAAAAAATCTCAATTTTTTATCACTTCCCCATTAGAAGAGATGGTGTAACACCTAACCCTAAATTATCGATGACAGGTCATTCACATGCATTGGACAACATGTTTCTATATTGAATTGTCCCGGAAAACAAGTTAAATAACTATATTATCCTTAGGAATACCATTGAGTCGATTAAACCTCGAACAAGCTCAAAAAAGGATTTTAAGAGTAAAATCCTCAATTTCACAGTTCAGGGATTACTTAAAATAGTGATTTAGAGTTCGATGTTCAATTTGGAGTTAATCAGAGAAATTGACCGATTAGGGACAAAATGGTCATTTTTCAATTTTTGGACAAAATGGGGATTTTTAATAAAGATTTTGATTTTTAATGATCAAGAACAATTATATGAAATATAATATGATTATTGGAGCATAAAATAAAGTTTAGCAGTGAAAAAGTGTAATTCTCAGTATTTTTAGGACACAAGGGCAAAATAGTAATTTTACCATTAAAGGTCAAATCGAGAATTTTTAAAGAATATTTTAGCCCCATTTGATTTAGATTGATTATTTAGACTAGTTAAAACATAATTTGAGGTTGAAAAGTAGAAAGGAAATGCAATTTCGGTACATTTTGGAGTATAGGGGCAAAATGGTAATTTTACCACTAGGGGACCAAATTTAATTTTTTGAGAGAATTTAGATCAAATTTGATAAATTGGAGTACGGTATGAGTTTGAGGAGTGAAAAATATGCCTTGTGGTAATTTTTCAATTTTTGAGGTAAAAATATAATTTTGTACTTTTTAGGGGTAAAAGTGTAATTTTGTAAAATTACACCACCAAAATTTTTGGAATGGTCCAGAATTTTCTGGAAAGCTATGGATATGTAAGACAAACATATGGTGGAAATTTGAAATAAAATGGATGGCTAGAAAAAAAAGGAATTAATAAAATATGAAAAAAATGAATAAAATAATATTATTTTATTCAACTATAAAAAGGCCAAAATTTTCAGTTTGCTGGACATGTGAGGGTCGGGTAGAACAAGGCAAAAGAGGGAAAGAAGGAAATCAAGAACCCTAGGGGAAAATCAAAGGGGAAAAGTGTAGAAATCCAAGATTTATCAAGTTAAAGGTAAAATTTCTTAAATTTGTCTTGTGCTTTACCTTTCCCATGCATTTCCCATCATTTTCCATGGTTGAATCAAGTGATTTGAGGATGATTTCAGATCTGGTCATATGGGTTTAGAGAGAGAAAGTTGATGGAAATAATTGATTTTGATATATGTTAGTGTTTAGTGTTAGTTTAGCATGTTAGTAAGCAAAATTAGCAAAGAAATAATTGTTTCTCATTTTTCCTAGCCTAGGCCGAATTTTAGAGAGAGAAATTGATTGCTGAAATGATACTTATTTGAGGTATTTTGATAAATTATGATGAATTATGGATATAGGACATTAATGGGAATTTTCGGAGCAAAAATCAAAATTTTTACCCATTGGGGTAAAATCGTAATTTTCAATCTAGGACTGATACATTGACCTATATTCACTGTAATTGAACATTATGGATAGAATTGAACTATTAGAAAGTGAAATGGGTCAAATCGGAATTTAATTAAGGATTTTAGCAATTTAGACGCGTGTAGGCGAGTCGGTCGGACACCATGATTTAACGACTGTCCGAACCATTTTTACTCAATTTC
The DNA here is from genome assembly GCA_036013995.1 of Theobroma grandiflorum. Classification (NCBI taxonomy): domain Eukaryota; kingdom Viridiplantae; phylum Streptophyta; class Magnoliopsida; order Malvales; family Malvaceae; genus Theobroma; species Theobroma grandiflorum. The sequence goes on along the minus strand of CP142130.1, from coordinate 10,324,544 downwards.
TAAGTATGTAGAGCCTGAAATAAATTATATTGGTTGGACACAATTAATGAAATTTTGTGTCATGAATCGTGTATAGGTGGTGGGCTCCCGGACACCGGAGAAAAACGGTGTAGTGGAAATTAAAACAGGAGTATCGTGCACTCCTGTGACGAGGTGAGTGGATAATTTACCGTTTTCAATATCTGAAGTAATTTTACTTGGTTATGTGTTATTAAAATAAATTAAATTTTACAAATAATTTTTAAATCGAAAAATCGATTTAATAACACTAAATATGTGGAGACCGGGTTAAATTGTGTTTATGTATAAAAATTGAAATTATGGCTTATGATTTTGGTGAGCATGCTTGGTTGGTTTATTGTTTTAAAATTGGCATGAATTGTTGTTTGCCGTGTAGGCTGGCTAGTATAAAAATTACCTTGTTATGCCGCGAAATTTTTAGTGATATGGTGGGTTTAATTAGTCGCTGCAGTGGCGGTTTTCTGTTGACTGCCTTTAAGAGGAGCACGGTAAACTCAAGAATTATAATCTCGGTTGGAGAGGCGCGTAGGATAACTCCCGAGATACCCAGAGAATTCACTCCATGTCTAACCCCACGTGAGAGTGAATTAGGCCAACGCCAAGGAACGACTGTTTTTTTCAATTATGATATAAATTTTAACAGCCTTGGCGAACTCGATGGGACACTCTGATCAAGTATTCACGAGTACAAAATTTGGTCAAAGCCTGATTTTATAAATTAAATCATAAACCTTGTGTTTGAATTAATGAAATAATTTGGCATGATTTTACTAAACTTGTTGTTATGAATTATATGGTGATATGGCATTTTTATATATTGTCTCCATCTACTCGACTTTAGATGTCGTAGATGGTAATTATCCAACTCACTGGGTTGTAAAACTCACCACCCTCTCTTCTCGCTTTCAGGCTCGAGACTACAAATAAGCACTCGGAGTGCACATAAAGGCTTAATCGAAGTCGCGTCTTTGTATACAAAGGTACATAGTTGTACATAATAGGGCCACGTGTCATTGTAAACTGATTTGTATATTTGAATATGTACATGTTATTATGTATAACTTCATTTTACCTTTACGTTCAGAAAACTGGATTTTGAAGTTTTTGAACAAAACAAAAGACGAAAATGCCCTTGTGTGGAAAACGGTGTATTTTGATAGTTTTGATACGAAACTTAAATTTTATTCTCTGAAAAATATTTCTTGGAAATTGATAACCACGGGGGAAATGGAAAACTAGTACGAGATGCTTTGTGAGGTCTCAATAGAGTACTCGGGGATTGAATGCTTATCGGGACATCGCGGCAGTTGTCACGGGCTCGATTGGAGATTCCGGGTCATGACAGATGGATTTGCATTTGTTATGATTTCTTTTAAAGAAATTTGATATAAATTGAATATATAACCTAAATTTCGTGATACACGTATCATTCGCAGAAAAAAACAATTTGATGAGAATGTTAATAATGAAATAACAAGATCTCTTAAAGAATCATTTAGAATTGGTTACTTCTTATACATATTGGATCAAACAAGTTTTTCACTTCAAAGTAAATTTGAACAATTTAAGTTATATGAAAGTATTTTTAGTTTTCTATTTAACAGTAAACAGTTGAAGTCATTAAACGATAATAGTTTGAAAGAATATTACCTTAATCTTGAATGTTCCTTAAAATATAATAACTATTTTGACATTGATGGCTTAGATTTATTTTCAAAGATAAAAAAATTTAAAAGAAATTTTACAAATAGAAGATAATAGTCTAATCGACATACTTAATCATATAAAAAGACTTGATTCTTTTTCAAATGCATATATTGCTTTTAAAATAATATTAACAATTTCAGTAGTTGTTGCTTCAAGAGAAAGAAGTTTTTCAAAACTACATTAATAAAATCTTATTTAAGATCCAAAATGTCTCAAGAAAAACTAAAATGGATTGGTTATATTATCAATTGAAAACGAAATATTAAAAGAACTTAATTAGAAAAGTTAAATTAGAAATTTTGCATCTTAAAAAGCTAAAAGAAAAAAATTTTAATAAAACTTTTTTCTTAATTTCAATAAAAAATGCCTCATTTGAATATTTTATTTAAATATTTCGCTTTAGGCATTTGAGGTTATTAAGCCACCCCCGTTGGTCTCTTATGTTTCTGGGATGCCTTGTACTACGGGACATCAATTCTAATAGAAATTTTTACAGTTGATATATGAGATTTGGTTATTCTCTTTAGATCAGTAAATACATCTAGCAATTAATTTGCTATATTTTGCAAATGAATTATATTTTGAACTTCAAGTTTGCATTGATTTTTGTGATGATCAAAACTAAATAACAATAATACATTTCAAGATATTTATTTTTCCAACTGTTTATTTTCTCTCCCTAATATTGGAAAAATTGTTTCATGAAAATGATAATCGGTAAATCTTGTCATAAATAAGTATTCTAGTAAGGTTTGTAAGTATTTAATGATAGATGGAGATTCATATTCAACATATATTTTTAAACTCCTTTGGGGACCTATCTTTGAGCATTGTGGTAGAGCAATTAGAACATATATTGCACATTCAAATGTTCTAAGATGAGAAATATTTGATTTCTAACCCTAAACCAATTGTACATGGGAGAATTTATAATAACTCGTGAGCTTAAAGGATACAAGTGCTACTGCATTCAAAATAGCATACCTTCAAACAAAAATTGAGAGTTTAGATTTCATAAAGAATGGCCTTCTAATAAGTTGGAAGTGTTTAATAAATGATTCTGCTAGACCATTTTGTGTATGAACATGAGCAATAGGTTATTAGATAGTTATTCTAACTAATATACAATATTTATTAAAGGCTTGAGATGTAAATTCACCAACATTGTAAAAACGAATAATCTTGATTGCATAATCAAGAAAATGTGCTTGCAAACAAATAATTGCAAATGCCAAATTGCAAGTTGATAATAAACACACATGTGACCATCTAGTCGATGCATCGATTAAAATTGTAAAATATCTAAATGGTCCACATTGTGGATTTATGAATCCATATATATCACCCTAAATATTTTTATAAAAAAGGTGAGGGATTCAGTCCCAACTTTAGATAGTGATTGCTTTATGATTAATTTTCCATCAGAGCAAGTAGCACATGAGAATTCATTAAATTGGAAAATCTTTTGATTTTTCAATGGACGGTTACATGTATTTTCAATAATTTTTACATCATTATTAATCTAAGATGGCCCGACTAGTCATGCCAAACATTAAAATCATTAATAAACTTCTAGTTTACTATAGCATGAGTTTCAATCATTTTAATTTTGTGTAGTACATTCTAAAAGACAAAGTGGGTAATTTTCCATTACACACTTTTGTCCCAAGATAATAGATATAATATAAAGATATTTATTATTTCTTTCTTTCGTTGACTCACTATGATATCCATTTAGACGAATATCTTAAAACTTAATAAATTTTTTTAAGACTTAGTAGAAAATAATGCATCCTTTATTATGAACTTTGTTCCTTTAAGTAGCAAAATATTGGTTCTTCCGAAGCTTTCAATTAATCTTGGACTACTAAAAATTATATTAACATTAGTTTCTTCCTGTCACATCCCGTTTTCTAGAGAGATCATGACCAGCACTAAGACCTACATGAGTATGGCCCACTACGCCTTAGTAAGCCTTCTAACATCATTCGATCATCAATCAATCACATTTGGCTCATTGCCATCATCATCGTCATTATACATAAAGTATTCATCATCATAAATATAACATTCATACATAGGCGTAACACTTGATTACCAACCTTTCAACATAAACTGTGTATACGCATTGTCATTCATAATAATTGTACCCAATACATTTTATATAAATTCGTTAAATTAGCACCACATGTGCTCATAAGGCCTCAGACCATCATTCATAGCATTTACATAACACCATAAGAAATATCTTGTCATTCCATGGCTTAACAATCATCCATAAACAAACATTTATAAACAGAAATTTAAAGACAGACTCATCAAGTGAAACATGACCCGACTCCCTAAGCTTCAAAAGATGCTATGTCACCTACCAAAGAAAGAATGAACCATGTTTCCATGACACGGGGTGCTCAATAGCTATCACTAATCTACAACAAAAAAATTAGGGAAAGCTAACTTGTAAGTCACAAAGATTCCATAAATAGATATGCAAAGGGGACAAGTCAAAGGGTTAAAGCTTTTGCACAAATAAACATTTATATAACCATGCACGGATGATATTTCAAATATGCATAAATATGTACCAAACCTTAAAATCTTTGAGTATCATATTCAACAACATGGAAACTTCTTTTCATATATTTCAAAGGCTCATAATCCTTTAAAACTCATTTGAGCATCAAAATCTTTGAATGGCAATCAAAAAGGGCTAACTTATGAATTCTTCATTTCAACTAAGGCATCAGCACTTAACTTTTAGAGCTTGATAACCATGCTCACGAACTTAAGTAATTTGAATTTTTTCGATCTGATTCTCATAACTATCTTACCTCTAACTTTCTTTCATAATAAACTAAGGAACCTTGTCCCAGTATTGCTCGTATATCACATGTAGAATCATTACTTAACAATCAAATATATAATCAATCTTGAGATGATACAACCCCTATAAACCTTGGGCCAGCAATGTATAAATCCCATTGTACCTTGGACATTTAGGATATATCTAAGAAGCGGAATCATCACCTCACTCCGAGAGTGAAATTTGTACTTCACTCTAAAATACTAGTAAAGGTAAAACCCTTAAAACACGTACGTTAACAAGCAAAGATTTCATATCTTATATCATCATGTACTTATACTCATAACACGTAATATGTAGAAACCACATCGCATACGTGGCATTAAAGCCTTCCATAAGTAGTCTTTGTCATCTTATGTGATATGTGGAATCTACCTCACATACTAGCATTATATCATTTATCTTGTATTTTTAATCATCTCATGTGATATATGGAAATTACATCATATACATAGCATCAAGGCATTTATCATGCATTCTTAATCCTCTCATATAGTATATGGAATTTACATCGCACACGTAGCATTGTGGCACTCAATATGTTTATCTCAAGTGCTTATTCTCCTTCTCATGATATGTGGCTACAACATTACATACATCATGTGGTCTTTATAACTCATCTAAAATGTGGAATTATCATCACATAATCATAGTAATTTGGCATGCATCAACCATTCATTTACATCTCATAAAGTGGTGATTTTAGTATAAAACTGTAATACCTTGTACTTTGATATGGTGACTAATAAAGCTTATCGGTTGCTAATTAAGGTTAATTATAATGTTTAAAAATGATGGAAGATGAAAGGGATAGTTGGGGTTAAAATATTTTTCACGCGAAGAAATAGTAAAATAATAATATTTTTATTGAAGAAGAATTTACAGGATAAAAAGTGATTCGGAAGTCCATTGAGGCATAATAAGGTATTTTGGGTACCAAAGAGACAAAAGGAGACAAGATGAAATTTTTGAAATAAATAATATTAAAATATTAATATTTTATTCAGTGCCAAAATTTTTCATGAAGAAGGAGTATATTGTTAATCTAAGTGGGGGAGAGGAAGAACAAGAGAATTTCGAAGAAAAATGAAGTTAGTGGGGCCCACACATTGTTATTAAATAATGATAATACTGGTAAATAAATATTTTAAATATTATGGGGACAACGCGTTGGTGTACAAACTTTATATTTCATTTGTACATGTGTAATAGAAGATAATAGAAGGAAATTGGAGTTAAAAGAGTGTTGGGAGGACTAAATTAAAATGGGAAGAAACTTGAGGGTAAAATGATAATTTTGCCATTAGTTGGTCTTTAGAAGCTTTGGCTTTAATTTTTTTTGCAGCCAAACCGTCCTTATCCTTTCCCACCAGATTTTTTCTTCTTCCTTATCCATTCCCATGCCATTTTCTCTTTGTCCACCCTGAAATCAAGTTTAATTCATTTTCCTTTCCATGTTTTCTTTTCCTTTCTTTTCTTTTCTTACTCCTTTCTTCACCAAACTTCTTGAGCATTAAATTTACTGCCTTTAACCTTAATTTCCAGCACCTTTAAAACCCTAGGAGAAGAAGAAAGAAAAAGAAAGAAGGGAAGAAAAGCTTGGTTTTGTGATTCAAGCCAGCTAAGGTAAGGATTTTGTGTTTTAAGTTCATGGTTGGTTAAATCCTTGGAAAATAATATGTAAATCATTTTGTGGCAGCTATGGTGACCATGGGTGTGAGGAAATTATGAGGCTTGTTGTCACGACCTGGAACTCCCTTCGGGCCCGTGACAATCGTCGCGAAGTCTCGATAGGTATTCATACCCCGAATATTGACCGAAACCTCGCAAAGCTTTCGTACCAGTTTTCTTGCCTCCCTTGTGAGCAATCATCGCCAAACATCCTTTCTTGAAGGATTTTAAACTTTTTCCTACTTAAAACAGTAGAAAAATAATTTTCACCTCACAGGGGCATTTTGGTCATCTTTCTTCAAAATTTTTGAATCTGACCAAAAACATAGTAGATGAGTGGAAAACACGTAATTCATGATTAAAATTAAATTTTGATGTCTAAACTGTTCTTTTACCTTAAAATTATAACTATTTGATTATAATAAAAATATTCAAGAAAATATTCTAATTTCTTATAAAACAATTTTTATAGGAATATCTATCACGACTTGGAACTCCCTATCAAGCCCGTGACAACCGCCGTGACGTCCCAATAAGCACTCATTACCCAGAATGCCTACTAGAACCCCGCAAGGCTTAGCATCAGCTTTCGCACTTCCCCGGTGAGCAACAGTTATTAAATTTCATATTTCAAGAAATCATAAGTTGTTTCCAAACCAAAATGATATAATACTATTTGTTGGCTCACAGGGGCAGTTTCGTCATTTTTCTATGGAAATCTCGAAACTGGTCAAAAACGTAGTAGGTGAGTAGAAAACATATATTTAGTGATTAAAAACAAATTTAAGTATCTGAAACGTTTGTTTAAAATAAAAATTTGACTATTTGAATAAAATAAAAATATTCAATAAAATAATCTATTTTCTTATAACACAATTTTTATAAAGCCATCAGTAAATAATTTTTGCAGTATAAAAGCTAAATATATTTTTACATACTAGTATACAGGCAACCAAGGTATGAAAATAGAGTTACAGTGACACGTGGGCCCTCAACTAACCAAAATGCATCGAAAGCTGGGAACCTACAGCTTTTGCCGATTCAAGTCCAACTAATGGTCCTTGACAAAATCTGCTAACTATGAAATACTCTGAGCTTGAAATGTGAGGAAATGAGGAGGTGAGATTATAAAATCCTAATGAGTAAACAAACACCATAAAAAATATCTAAAGTCGAGTAAATGGAGATAAATTTAAATTCTTTCTTTGTATTACTATTCATCTTATATCAACTCATTTCAATTGAGTAAAGACAAATAGAATATTATATCAAGCAAAATAGAATCATTTTACTCAAATAATTAATATGGCTTATGAATCTCTTAAAAATCTAACTTGGTTTTTGCCAAAATCATTCTCAGGGATACCCCGGCCGAAGCAGCTGACCGAGACCGCTAAGGCTGTTTAGTGTAGTATACACATGAACATATTTTACCTTTGAAAATTTAGCCATGCCTTGGCGTTGGCTGAGTCTCACTCTCACGCGGTGGTCCACGTGAAGTGCACTTAAATCTTTACCTCTAGAGACACCCCACACACGGCTCTCCAATCGAGGTAAGGTAAATTTGATTTTGTGCCCCTTCTCTTAGGCTGGCCCACAAAACCTTCCATTATAGGGATTATGGATTATTTTATCTACCACCTATTTCATAAAATTTTAACTGTATGATACGACAATTTATCGCAATCTAGCCTCTCAAGGCTGAATACATAGTACATATAATTTTCAACACGAAAACCAGTTTAGCCATTCATGCTTACATATTACTATAAGCCATATAATTTAAAACACAATTTATAACACAAACAGGCAGTCTCCAATTACTCTAATTTCAAAACCAGTATTCAATTTTCCAGAAAATTTATAAAATCATTTTATAAAATCATAATTTCTCTTAAAACATAGCAATTTACCATTTGAACCCATTTTCTATAAAATCACACAATTGAATAAAAACTACTCTAGATAATTAAGACGATAATAAGTTTACTCATGATTTTCGAAAATCAATTCCAGGTACTTCGACTACTAATCCTCCGGTGCGATTTCCTTGCCTTTATCAGAGGATTCACCACATTGACAAATTGCACAATAATTTAATCACTACATTTATGCTAATTAGGTATAGAATTAACCTAATTTCTATATGAATGCATGGAATGCTTGGTTAACCGCTTAAACGTGGTGTTGACCTAATTCGGCCTATCACTCGATTAAATTGCTAACGAGTCCGATTTAACTCCAAATTGCTCCATTTTATTTTCTATTACCTCAATTCATCAAACATAATTCCAATAACCTAAAATTCAGCCTAACAACCCTCACAATTCTCTATGAAAAAATTCGGCTATTACAGTGCACTAACACCGTGATTTTTCCTACTTAATTTTCTCACCATAATTCATCTTTTCTCATCCATTTCACTTGAATCAAAACCAATTCACCATCAATACTCAACATACAAGATTCGGCCATGATGGGTTTCCAAAGATCAAGAAATTTTCTTCACTTGTTTTTACACTACAAATCATTAATCACCTAAAAACACTAACATACCTCAAAATCAACCAATTCCAACATCATTTCTCTCACCATACCCATTTGATCAGAAATGAATTCATTATGAAATCATGCTTCTCAACCATAAAAAATGAAAAGAAATGCATGGGTAATGAAGATCTCAAGGAAAATTAAAGAATTTTCACTTTACCTTGCTTGATTCCTTGGAATTTCACAATTTCCCCTTGATTTTTCCACCTAGGTTTTTGTTTTCTCTTTGTTTTCCCTTTTCTTCCTTTTGTTCTTCCTTTGGCCAAATATGGGAGTGAAAATGGGGCTTATGGGCTGATTTTTATATGTTTAATATTAAATAATAAAGGCATGACACGTGGCGAAATGTCATTGGTCCATAATTTTAATTATTTTGACTTTTTCACTTAAATTTTCCACCACATATTTATGCCATGTTTATCCATTCTCTTTATGAATAAAATCCACAAATTTGACCAGTGTTGGGGGTGAAAATTTACCGTTTTGCCCTCGAAACGACAAAATTATGATTTTACCCTTATACTACGAAAAGTACCAAAATTACATTTTTTTTTCACTTTTCAATTTCAAATTACACTCCAATTGATCAATCTTAGTCAAATGAGTCAAAATCTTTTTTAAAAATTTCCATTTTGTCCTCGGGTGGTAAAATTAACGTTTTGCCCTTATGTTCCAAAAACATCAAGAATTAAAATTTTTCACCGCTAAACCTCATATTATGCTTCAAATGATTAATCTTGGTCAAACTTTTCATTAAATAACCAAATGAAATTTTTAGGTGGTAAAATGACCATTTTGCCCTTAAATTTTGAAAATTCCAAATTGACCTCAAATCGGACCTCAAACTCCGAATCACTATTTTGAGTCATCCATGGACTGTGAAATCCTCAATTTCACTCTTAAAATCCTTATTTGAACTCGTTCGAGGTTTAAATCATCTCAATTGTACTTCTAGTTATAATACCAACTTTTAAATACTTTTTCGGGCTGTTCAAATATACAATCCATCTATCAGTCACATGTATAACATGGCAGATATGTTAGGGCTGGGCTTGACAATATCAGTGATCAGTTTTTTTTTTGGACGTAAGAGTAAAATAAATTCTTACATATAATAAATAAGTTAACCATAGTGTATGATTACATTAATAGCGACACATGGGCCCACAATGAACAAAGGTAGAGAGGATAGTGAACCTACTGTTGGTGAGGTTGCAAAGCCAACTGTAGTCCTCAGCAAACTCAGCTATCTACTAACTAATTTGGGCCTGAAAGGGTGGAAAGGAGAGTGGTGAGTTTACACAACTCAGTGAGTAAACAAACATCACCTAAAATATCTAAAGACGAATAAAAGGAGACAATGAAAACTTTTCATCCCAGAAGGGTTTCATCTCATAAAAATTCATTTAAATCACTTAGAGTAAAATTCATTTCACCCAAATAATAGTAAGGCTTATGATTTTCTGAAAATCTAGCTTATGCCAAAACCTGTACTCAAGGATACCTTGGCCGAGGCATCCGCTCGAGTCTGCCAAGGCTGTCAAAATTTCATAAATGCTCAAACCACAGCCGTCTTTGGCGTTGGCTGAGTCTCACATCCACATGGTGGTTAGGCGTGAAGTGAACTCAAACTTTACCCCAAGAGATACCTTACGCGCCTCTCCAATATAGGTAAGAATCAACCGAGTTTACCGTGCCCCTTCTAAATAGGCTAGTCCACGGAAACCCGCCACTGCAATGTAGAATAAACCCCACCATAACAATAAAATCAGAATAACATGGCATGACAATTTTATTACTAAACAATTTATCAATACAAAGCAGACAGTTCGTATTGCTTAACACAATTATCAAATCAGCCAATCATGCCATATTTACCATAAGCCATTCAATTAAATTTATAAATTTGTAATACAAACAGGCAATCTCCAATTACTCTATTTTCAAATCAATTGTCCAATTTTTAATTCAATTTATAAAAATTCATATTTTTCTCATAAACAAGAAATTCACCATTTAAAATAATTTTTCACAAAATCATCAAATTGAGTAAAAATCACTCTAGATAATTAAGGCGATAATAAGTTTACTCACAATTTTCAGAAATCGAATTCGGTTACTTCAACTAGTGATCCTCGGGTGCGATTTCCTTGCCTTTATCGAAGGACTCACCACCTTGACATAATACACAATTAATCAATTACTACATTTATGCTAATTTGGTATAAAATTGACCTAAATTCTATATGAATGCATGTAATGCTCGGGAAACCGTTTAATTACGGTGTTGACCTAATTCGATCTATCACCCGATTAAATCGCCAACGCTTCCAATTTAGCTCCAAATTGCACCATTTCTTTTCCAATACCTCAATTCACCAAGCACAATTCAAATAACCAAAATTTCAGCTTAATCATCTTCACAATGCTTCTTGAAAATTTCGGCCATTGTGGCACACTAACACCGTGATTTTTCCTGCTTAATTTTCTCACCATAATTCATCATTTCCTAACCAATTTCTCTTGAAACAAAATCAATCCACCATCCACACACAACATGGGGCATTCGGCCATTGAAGGATGACGAGAAAAATGAAATTTTTTCTTGTTGTTTTGCTTCCAAACATAATTAACTAACTAACAACACTAAAATAACTTAAAATCAAACCAAATCCAACATCAATCTCTCTCCATACCCATTTGGCTAGCAATGAATCTATTATGAAAACATGCAATTCAACCATGGAAATGAGAAAATAAAGAATGGGTATTGTAGATCTCAAGTAAAAATAAAGAAATTTCACCTTATCTTGCTTGATTCATTGGATTTCCACACTTTCTCTTTGAATTTCTCCTTATAGGGTTTTGTTCTTCCTTTGTTTCTCTTTTCCTCTTGTTTGGCCAACCATGGGGGTTGAAATGGGGGTTTTTATGGGCTGATTTTTCAAGTTTAATATTAAATAAATCAAGCTTGCCACATGTCATAGTATAATTGGTCTAAAATTTTAAATATTTATCTTTTTATCTTTATTTCTCTCCCACACAATTTGTCATATTTATCCATTCCCATAATAAATAAATTCCTTGGTCTTGACAAGTGTTGGGGGTGAAAATTACCATTTTACCCCTGTACTTCAAAAATATCGAGAATTAAAAATTTTCACTACTAAACCTCAAATTATACTCCAAATGATCAATCTCAATCAAAATTTTCATCTAATATCCAAATCAAATTTTTGGGTGGTAAAATGACCATTTTACCCCTAGATTTCGAATATTCCCAATTGACTCCAAATCGGACCTCGAACTCCGAATTACCATTTTAAGTCATCCCTGGACTGTGAAATTTTAAATTTCACCTTAAAATCTTTATTTTAACTAGTTCGAGGTATAAATCGACTTAGTTGTATTTCTAAGCACAATGCCGACTTTTATTTATTGTTTTTCGAGAGATTCCAGTATACAGGCATGATGTCAATTATATGCATGACATGACAAATATTTTAACGCTGGGCTGGACAGCATTACCCCCCTTAAAATAAAATTTTGACCTCAAAATTTCACTTACCGAATTCAGAGAAAAAATAGGGTACTGGTTTATCCTCTGATATTCAATTTCCCATGTCATCTCCTATTATAAGGAACTTCAATTTGTTTACCTCCAATTCAACTTGAGTACTTCCCTTATGTCTATACTTATCCTTTAGAATCAAATTAGCAGTAACCTTCCCAATCATGATTTCTTATATTGAAACTTCAAACATGCTTCTATCACTATCATTTGACTTGAACCATAACTCCGTCTCTATCATACCAATTTCGATCACATTTTATACCTATTTATGTATATCAATCACCATTTTATTACTTCATTCCTTATCAACCTTTCAGCATTCATTCATTCCTATCCTTACTCACTATTATATAGTTTACAGCATCATTAGCATGCCATATTCATTTCTATACGTATTCTCAACATTAGAGAAGATTAATAGGTTTAATTATTTCCACATACTTCGTGTTTATCTCGCATTTATGAAACATTAATCTTCTTAATCATCTTAATCCATCTTGTACCACTTAGCCACGCTATAAATCATATTTCCCTAATATCGTTTCCTTGACTATTTCCCAAAGTCTCTTATGTCCACGTAGCTTAACTTCTGACGAAATTTCTTATCGTTGTACTACCCACATCATTCATCATCTATTAGGTTTGAATCTTGAACCACTAAAAATCATTCTTCATTTTAGTTGATCGCAATTTCAACTCCACATATGTGTATATGCCTTATAATCTCATCGATGCTTCAAAGACTTATCTTGATTTGATCATTGCATAAGATGCAATATCACAATTCCTAAGAATCATTTTTTTAATCATCTTTTACACCTTTATATTGCTTTGTATCCTTCTTGTATTCCGACATTAATTTGTCACTTAAGACTTAAACTCATTTGAGTCATATATACCTCAAGCATTTTTTAGTTATAATTTCCACAATATAATAAGAAATTTTCATAGCAATATTCTATATAAACTCATATGCTATATTATTCTTGAAATCTTTATTTAGACTCTCATTACTTGGTATTGACATATCTTATCACTATCTTATTGTCAAGCCCGACCCTAAATCATCTGTCATGTCATGTACATAATTGACATTATGCCTGTGTACTAGAATGTCTCGATAAAATAGGTAAAAGCTAGTATTGTACTAAGAAGTACAACCGAGTTGATTTATACCTCGAACTAGTTAAAATAGGAATTTTAAAGTGAAATTGGAAATTTCATAGTCCAGAGATAACTAAAAATGGCAATTCAGAGTTCAAGGTCCAATTTGGAGTCAATCGGGAAAATTGACTGATCAAGGGTAAAATGGTCATTTTGCCATTTAAGGACAAAATAGGGATTTTTAGAAAAAGATTTTGATCACATTTGATAAGAATAATTATTTGGAGTATAATATGAGGTTTAGCGATGAAAGATTTTCAATTCTCAATATTTTTGGAATATAAGGGCAAAATGGTAATTTTACCATACCAGGGGCAAAATGCTAATTTCCACCACCAACATTTGTCAAAAATCAGGGATTATGTTTATCATTAGAATTGATAAATATGAGAATATTTGTGGTGGAAAATTTAAGTAAAAAGTCAAATAATTAAAATTTTGGACTAATAGGAAAGTGACACGTGGTAAGTTATATTATTTTATTATTAAACTATAAAAATCAGCCCATAAACCATATTTTCTCCCACCATATTTGGCCAATGGGAACCAAAGCAAGAAAAAAAGAAAACAAAGAGGAAACACAAGAAACCTAGCCAAGAAAATCAAGAGATTTCAGCGATTTTTCAAGGATTAAGCAACAAAAAGGTAAAATCTTTTAAATTTTGCTTGAAACCTAGCTTACCCATGCTTTACTTCTTATTTTACATGGCTGAAAATTGAGTTGGTATGATGAAACCATGAAGGCCAAATGGGTATAGAAGGGATTTGATGATGGAAATGACTTGATTTTGAGTTATGTTGATGTTTATAGATAGTTAATCATGTCTAGAAGCAAAATCACAAGAAAAATATTTATTTTCCCTAGAATCCTTCATTGGCCGAACCTTGTATGTTGAATATCAATGAGGAATTGTTTTTATTTCAAGGGAAATAACTTGGAAAATGATGAATTATGGTGAAAAAATCGTGTAGGAAAAATCACGATGCTAGTGCACCAAATGGTCAAATTTTTCTATGAATAAGTGTAAGGGTTTTAATGCTTAAATTGGTATTATTTAAATGGTATTTGGTGAATTGAGGTATTAGAAAAAGAATGGAACAATTTGGAGTCAAATCGGACACGTTGGCTAAATTATTGGGTAATCGGTCAAATTAGGTCAACACTGCGTTTAAGCGATATTTAGACGTAATTGCATTGCATATCATGCATTAGTATAGGATTTAAATTAGTTTATATACATCTAGGGACAATGTAGTAAATTCCTTGCTTTTATACTGTGTCCAGGTGGTGAGACCTCCGACAAAGGCAAAGAGATCGCACTTGAAGATCACTAGTCCGAGTACATTTGAAATCTGGACTTTTGAAAACTGTGAGTGAACTTACTATCGCCTCAATTATCTAAATTGGTTTTTATCTGTATTTGGTGAATTCTATAGAAATGAATCTAAAAAGGAAAAGTTTTATGTTTTACAAACAAATATGTTTGAAAAGAATTACTTTGTAACTGTTTTGAAATTAAAGATTATTTTAAAAATAGAGTACTTGGAGACTGTTAACTATTATGTGATAAATTGTATTATGGTTTAATTGGCTTATGATATTGCGGATATGATTGGTTGATTTGTTATTGTGTTGAGAATATATGAAATGTTGTTTACCGTGCAGGCTGGTTAGTATTAAAATTGGCCAGTCATGCTGCTAAAAATTTTATTAATTTGGTAGATAGCTATTAGCTTACTGCAGTGGGCGGGTTTTCGTGGATCGGACCTATTAGAGGGGCACAGTAAAGCCCGTTAATTTATACCTCGGTTGTAGAGATGAGTAGGGTATCTCCCGAGGTATGATTAGAGTTCACATCACGATGAACCACCACGTGAGGGTGAACTCTGCTAACGCTAAGGAATGGCTGCGTTTTCAAAATAAAAATAATTTTTATGAGTATATGAAATATTTTACAGCCTTGGCGGTCTCGATTGGATGCCCCGGCCAAGGTATCCTCGAGAATGAGATTTTGGGCATGAGCCATATTTTATGAGATTTATAAGCCACTTTGAATACTTTGAATATTATGAATGATTTAAAAATTTGTTACTATGTTATGAATGATTTTGTACTGATTTATTTTATTTGTCTCCAATTACTCGCCTTTAGATGCTTTAGGTGATATTTGTTTACTCACTGAGTTGTGTAAACTCACCACTCTCCCTCCCAATATTTCAGGCCTAAACTAGTTGTAGATAGTTGTGTTTGCTGAAGACGACAGTTGATTTTGCAACCTCATCAACAGTAGGTTTATGTCTTCTTTACTTTTGTATATTCGTGGGCCAACGAGTCACTGTAATTGTAGTTGCGTACTCTGTTTATGTGTATTACAATTTGTATGATTTTATTTTGTATTTACGCTATAAAACTTATTTACCGAACACTCTATAAATATTGTTTTATAAGAAATTATGATATTTTATTAATTATTTTTATTATATTTTGATAATTTTTATTTCATTCAAAATGGATGTTTTAGTTAACGAAACACGTTTCTGATTTCAAAATATGTGTTTTCCATGTGTTTTCCACGTAATTATCTAGATTCAAAATTTTTTGATGAAAATGATCGAAACGCCCATGTGAGTTGAGAATAATTTTCTGGTCACTATGGTTTGAAAGTGGCTAGTGACTATTTAAAATATTATGTTTGAAAATTGACGCTCACAAGGGAGGTAAGAAAACTGATACGATAGCCTTGCGGGGTTTCGGTTGGTATTCGGGGTATGAATACCGATCGAGATGTCGCGACGGTTGTGACACTTATACTTTCGTCTAATTTTTCACTCACTTTCTCCAGGCTGGGCTCGTGCTTCATTTTCCGTTACAGCATAAACTCTTGTCGAAGTGAGAGTTTGTGGTCCAGTAGGTGGATATGTCGGAGTATTACTTTCCACATCAGACCGTATAGCTACTTCTAGTCTTGGTTGTAATCTAGAGGAATCTCTCCTTTACACATCCGTATGAATTAGTGGAGATGGAGCAACGACAGTAGTTCGTCCGATCTGTGGACAATTACTCTGAATGTGACTCAACTGACCACTGTGATAACATCGTACAAGCTCTTTACACGGCCCGACATGATATTTCCTACAATTCCAGCATCTATCAGAATCTCTGGAACTCTTCCTAGAAGTAGTCACCTTAAACTTACTAAATCTTGGAGGCCTCTAATGTGTTTGTGCAATTGGAGGTCGGGAAGATGTCACTGAAACAAAAGTGGTACTTCTTAAAACAGACAAATCTTTGCCCCTTTTTGATGGCTGATCAGAAGATCCACTCAGATTTCTTCTCTTTGCAAGTTTAGCTTGCATTCTCATATTTTCATTTGGAGGCTTCTTAGCCCTTAAAGCCATTTGCACTACCTCTTTTTGCGGCTCCTTACCAGTCACTGTCATTTGGTCTTTAATTTCATTTTGGAGCCCTTTCTCAAAATAATTAGCCTATCCTGCTCAATCCTCACTAAGTCAGGCACAAAAGACAGCAGCTCACTAAATCGAGCCTCATATTCTTCTACTGTCAGACTTCCCTGTTTCAAACTCAAAAATTCCCTTTTCTTTTCTTTTTGATGGAAATGAGTTAATATTAATCATCAAATTCTTTTAGAAAGTCTGACCAGATTGGAAAAGTAGTGGAATGGGATTTTATTGAATTCCACCAAGTGCGGGCCCTCTTTTCCAATAACCTTGTGGCCACCATTAATTTCATATCATCATCTATCCTCATATCAGTGAGTGTCTCTAAGACCTGATTAATCCAATCATTCGCTACGGTGGCATCTAATTCACCTGTAAAAGATACACAACCAAGTTGCCTAGCCTCTTTCAGCTTCTTAGAAATAGATACGTCCTATATTGGTGGTGGAACTGAAGGAGTAATTGGAGGCACTATAGGTGGGATCTAACCAGTCTGAGCTTGACTAGCCCTAGTAGTAAAATAGGCTGCCAGTGCCTGAACTATCTCAAGAGGCATGGTAGGAATACCTGTAGGTGACGGAGGAGGTGGTGGATGTGGCGGACTCTCTACCTACTCAGCAGTAGGTGCTGCTCGAAATGTGGATGCAGCTGAATCCTTCTCTACTGCCTCTTGTTGACGAGGTTGGGAACGGCCCCTTCATCTCCCAGTTGATCTAGTAACAAGTGGGTGTTCGCGTCTAGGAGGCATGTTAATCTATAAAGATAAATAACGCAGTCTTAGGCAACCTCAAGTTCTACATGCAGATGCATCCTATTCAATCTAACTTGACTTAACTTATCCCGGGCCATACTGACATTGTAAACTTTAAAAACAATTTTAAAACCAAAAGCTTTAAAACCTAATGTAATACCCCGTACCCTCGTTGAACACAAATAAGACCTATTTGATCAAACGGATGATCATTTCAATGCGAATTAGCGTGCTAAAGAACGACAGAGTATGAAAGAAATGCTCAAAAGAAAAATATTTCACATGTGCAAAAATAATAATTAAATAATAATATTTTCATCGAAGATGGATTAGTAAGCTAAAAGATGATTCGGGGGTAAATCGAGATATAATAATGTGTTTCGAGATCAAAGAAAATAAGTGAAAATTTTTGAAATAAAATAATATTTTATTAAATAAAATAATATTTTATTAAATAAAATAATATTAAAATATTAATATTTTATTTATTATTGAGATTAGTCATGAAAAAATAAAATATGACTAATTTAAGTAAGGGAGGAGCAGTAAAGAAGAATTTTGAACGAAAACAGCGATAATCGTACGACGCGAATTTTTAGTCGAGCTAATGCGGTAAGAAAATATTTAAACATTATAGAGACACCGCGTTGAAATCAAACTTTAATATTTCGATTATACATGTGTAAGAGAAGGAAGATAGATGGAAATTGAAATTTTTACACGTGTCGAAAGAATTAAATTTTTAAATATGAAAAATGATGGAAAAAAGTTTTAAGATATTTTAGCTTGTGGTTTTAGGGTTTAGGGTTTTAAATCATGTGATTTTTATTGTCACATAAACTAAGTGAGAAGAAAAGTCAAATAATCAATATTTTAGCTTGTTGACTTTGTCAACAAAGGATGAAGACAATGTGAAGATAAAGACAAAAGATAAATGAAACAAGAAATAAAAGAAATGAGATAAGGATGAGAGAAGAAAAATGAAATAAAACAAAAAAATAAAAAGAATGTGGGGGCTAGTTATGTAAGAAAAAATAAAAGAAATAAAAAAAGTTTGAAGAGAGGTCTAGAAGGGTCCATTAAGGAAGGTAGAAAAGACAAGAAAAATATAAAGAGAAGAGAAAGGAAAGAGCGGACAAAAGAAGAAAGAAAGGATGGAAGAAAAAAAAACAAAGAGAAAGGGAGAGAATAAATGGCGTAAATGAGGGGAAGAAAAACCAAAAAATTTGGGCAATTTTGTGGGAGGAAGAAGGCTGATTTTGTTGCACTTTTTGAGGAGAAAAAAGCTTGTTTAAGTGCAGAAAATTGACAGCAAAAAAGGAGAAAAAAGAAAAGGAAATTCGATACTTGATGAAGGTAAGAAAATTTGAATTTTTTTGCACTTTGTTGGGGTCTGTTTTGGCTGCACTTTGAAGGGATTTAGGTGCTCAAAATTCAAGGTTCTTGTTGCTGAAATTTTAAGAGTTTTAGTGGCTGAAAATGGTGATGATTGACTCCTGAAAATTGGAGCTAAAGTGGGTAGCATAGCTGCTGAAATTTTAAGGTTTAATGCCATGAAAAATTTAAGCTTGTGGTGACCAATTTTGAGAGGAAAGAAAGAGAGGAGCCACAGTGATGAAGGGAGGAGGCCACGGTGGTGAAGGGAGGAGGAAGAAGAAAGAGAAATGGGCTAAAAAAGAAAAAAGAAAAAAGAAAAAACGTAAAAGAGAGAAAGAAAAAAATGAGAAAAAAAAATTGGTGAGCATGACCCAAGTAAAAAATAATTGGGCATGGCCCAATAAGAGATAAAATTGGGCATGGCTCAATAAGAGAAAAATGAGTGGGCTTAGCCCAATAGGAAGAAATGGAGAAGCTCATGGAGAGGTCCAAATGTCATAAAGAAATAATAAAGGTCCAATGGTAAGTTAGTGTTATATTTTAAAGTTTATGGGTAGTTTAATATTACGCATATTTTGAATGGAAAATATGCAAGTTGCTTAAGGAAATTTAATTAAGTTGCTACCCGTAAAAATGTGTGATTATGCATGTTGAATTTAAATTTGATGTTAGGAAAATTGTCGTGAAGGCGTGCCGGACAAAGTAGGTACCTAACAAATAGGAACAATTATACACGCAAACGAATAAATAGTGAAGAAAAAAATCTCACTATTACGAGGTGATTAAGGGGTGTCGATTTTAAAATTCTCATATATCTATATATATATATATATATTCGCATGACTTATTACACACGAATTACTTTGAAAAGCATACATTGGTAAAATTTTAAGAAAATTGTGGTTGTAAATTCTTTTAGAAATTTTTTTGGATATGTATAAGTATGCCATATAGTAAAGTATTTTAAAACGAGAAACAAGCTTTTCAACCCGATTTATCTCTTAAATTGTGCCTTATATATATCTGTGTAATGTGCATACATTATTTCGAGATTTAATTTTTCTATGCTCAGTAGTTTAGGAATCATACATTAAGTTTTATTTCGTAAGCATAATCATAGATTTTTATGACTTTTATATTGAATGGCTTATGATGATATGGCGTAAATGGCTAAATTAGAAATTATTTTGAAATTATATAAATTGTTTGTTTTGCCACAAGTGGCTGGATTTGAAATAGTTTTCAATGTACCTTTCGAGGGAAGTTTTAAAAAGGTCCGGGATTCGAAGCTTGGCGAGGTGTCCCTGCCGAGGGCTATGGAGCTGTCGCGATAATGCGGCTGGCTAGTAGTCAAGTGATAGGATCCCAGATCCATCAATAACTGCCAAGTCATGCTATTAAATTTGTATTTAATTGGTGGATTATTATCTACTACAGTAAATGAGTTTCCGTAGATCGGGCCTATTTAGAGGGGCACGGTAAACCCCATATATTATACCTCTGATGAAAGGTGTCGAGGGTAACTCCTGAGGTATACCAGGGTTCACTGCACATCGATCCACCACGTGGTAGTGAACTCGGCCAATACCAAGGAACGATTGCCTTTTTAGAAATTGTGAAACTTTTAACAGTCTTGGCGGATTCGGTTGAATACCCTGGCACAAGGTATCACCGAATATGAGTTTTTATGGCACAAGCCAAGTTTTTAAGTAGTCGTAAACCTTGTTGTTTATTTTTGATAAAATATAATTATTTTACATGGATTGAAATAAATTTTAACATTTTGAATCATGTTTCTAGGCATAGTGAGAAAATTGAATTAAATGATTTTTCACAACTCCCATATTTGTGTTCAGTGAACTAAATCAGTAATTCCTCGCTTATGGGCGAGTTATGATTTATGTATAAAATTTAAATATTATTTGATTGCATGGGAGCTTGCTCAATTTTATTGATTTGATTCGAAAAGGGTTATAAGGCACAAAACCCTTGTTTGAAATAAATTGATTTCATAATCTTGCATTTTTATATTCAAATGATCTGCCGTTTGCTTGTTTCCTATCTATTCCCTATTCACTGAGTCAATGATATTCACTGAGTCTATGAGGCTCACACCCCATTTTTTTCCTTTTTCATATAGGGATCGATCTAGCGCATAGTCATTGGCCCGCTCAGTTATTTGCGGATAGGTAAAGGCATCTCCTAGCGTTTTACTTCGAGTCACTCCGCTGTCTAGAGTTTAGTCGCATGAAAATTTTTCATATTATAAATATTGTAAATCCATAAATATGAATAGTTAAAATTTTGTATTTTTAAACTTAGCTGCTATTATTGGAAATAGAATTTTAATAGTACAATTATTGTTATTATTATTAACAATTTGCCTATTTGTTAGCATATTTAATAAATATTTTGGAAATTTCGTAAAAGCTTGTTCGGGACTTAGCAAGATTTCCTGGAGGTCTCAGATGTTGGTAGTGACCAGAAAGGGGTCGCTACACCTAAAGCTCTAATACCAATTGAATTGTCACGACCCGAAACTCCCTTCGGGCTCATGACAACAGCCGCAAGGTCTCGATAGGTATTCATACCCCGAATACTAACCAAAACCTCGCAAGGCTTTTGTACCAGTTTTCTTGCCTCCCTTGTGAACAATCATTGCCAAACATCCTTTCTCAAAGGATTTTAAACTTTTTCTTACTTAAAACAGTAGAAAAATAATTTTCGCCTCACATGGGCATTTTGGTCGTTTTTCTTCAAAATTTTCGAATCCGACCAGAAACATAGTAGATGAGTGGAAAACACGTAATTCATGATTAAAATTAAATTTTGATGTCTAAAATGTTCTTTTAGCTTAAAATTATAACTATTTGAATATAATAAAAATATTCTAATTTCTTATAAAACAATTTTTATAGAAATATCAATGATCAATTTTTTTTGGACGTAAGAGTACAATAAATTCTTACATACAATAAATAAGTTAACCAGAGTGTACGATTACATTTACAGCGACACGTGGGCCCATAATGAACAAAAGTACAAAAGACAGTGAACCTACTGTTGGTGAGGTTGCAAAGCCAACTGCAGTCTTCAGCAAACTCAGCTATCTACTAACTAATCTGGGCCTGAATGGGTGGAAAGGAGAGTGGTGATACATAACTCAGTGAGTAAACCAACATCACCTAAAATATCTAAAGGCAAGTAAAATGAGATAATGAAAACTTCTCATCCCAGAAGGGTTTCATATCATAAAAATTCATTTAAATCACTTAGAGTAAAATTCATTTCACCCAAATAATAGTAAGGCTTATGATTTTCTGAAAATCTGGCTTATGCCAAAACCTGTACTCGGGGATACCTTAGCCGAGGCATCCGCTTGAGTCCGTCAAGGTTGTGAAAATTTCATAAATGCTCAAACCACAAACGTCCTTGGCGTTGGCTGAGTCTCACTTCCACGTGGTGGTTAGGCGTGAAGTGAACTCAAACCTCACACGGAAACCCACCATTGCAGTGTAAAATAAACCCCACCATAAAAATAAAATCACAATAGTATGGCATGTCAATTTTATTACTAAACAATTTATCAATACAAAGCAGACAATTCGTATTTCTTAACACAATTATCAAATCAGCCAATCATGCCATATTTGCCATAAGCCATTCAATTAAATTCATAAATTTGTAATACAAACAGGCAGTCTCCAATTACTCTATTTTCAAATCAATTGTCCAATTTTCAATTCAATTTATAAAAATTCAATTTATTTTATAAATTCATATTTTTCTCATAAATAAAGAAATTCACCATTTAAAATAATTTTTCACAAAATCATCAAATTAAATAAAAATCAATCTAGATAATTAAGGCGATAGTAAGTTTACTCACAGTTTTCGGAAATCGAATTCGATTGCTTTGACTAGTGATCCTCGGGTGCAATTTCCTTGCCTTTATCGAAGGACTCACCACCTTGACATATTACACAATTAATCAATTACTACATTTATGCTAATTTGGTATAAAATTTACCTAATTCTATATGAATGCATGTAATGCTTGGGTAACCATTTAATTACGTTGTTGACCTAATTCGGTCTATCACCCGATCAAATCGCCAACGCATCCAATTTAGCTCCAAATTGCACCATTTCTTTTCCAATACCTCAATTCACCAAGCACAATTCAAATAACCAAAAATTTAGCTTAATCACCTTCACAATGCTTTTTGAAAATTTCAACCATTGTGGCGCACTAACACCGTAATTTTTCCTACTTAATTTTCTCACCATAATTCATCATTTCCTAACCAATTTCTCTTGAAACAAAACCAATCCACCATCCACACACAACATGGGACATTTGGCCATTGAAGGATGATGGGGAAAATGAATTTGTTTTCTTATTGTTTTGCTTCCAAATATAATCAACTAACTAACAACACTAACATAACTTAAAATCAAACCAAATCCAACATCAATCTCTCTCCATACCCATTCGGCCAGCAATGAATCCATTATGAAAACATGCAATTCAACCATGGAAATGAGAAAATAAGGCATAGGTATTGTAGATCTCAAGTAAAAATAAAGAAATTTCACCTTATCTTGCTTGATTCCTTGGATTTCCACACTTTCTCTTTGAATTTCTCCTCCTAGGGTTTTGTTCTTCCTTTGTTTCTCCTTTCCTCTTGTTTGGTCGACCATGGGGGTTGAAATGGGGGTTTTATGGGCTAATTTTTCAAGTTTAATATTAAATAAATCAAGTTTGCCACATGTCACACTATAATTGGTCCAAAATTTTAAATATTTATCTTTTTATCTTTATTTCTTCACAACATAATTTGTCATATTTATCCATTCCCATAATAAATAAATTCCTTGGTCTTCACAAGTGTTAGGGGTGAAAATTACCATTTTACCCCCAGGGTGACAAAATTATCGTTTTGCCCCTATACTCCAAAAATACCGAGAATTAAAATTTTTCACTGCTAAACCTCATATTATACTCAAAATGATCAATCTTAATCAAAATTTTCATCTAATATCCAAATGAAATTTTTGGGTGACAAAATGACCATTTTGCCCATGGATTTCGAATATGTCCGATTGACTCCTAATCGGACCTCGAACTTTGAATTACCATTTTAAGTCATCCATAGACTGTGAAATTTTCAATTTCACCTTAAAATCCCTATTTTAACTAGTTCAAGGTATAAATCGACTTTGTTGTATTTCTAAGCACAATGCCGACTTTTATCTATTTTTTTCAAAAGATTCGAGTATACAGGCATGATGTCAATTATATGCATGACATGATAGATATTTTAAGGCTGGGCTTGACACTTGTTGGGTGAAATTCAAGCTAAAACCAAGTGGTAAGCTTTATGTTATAATTTGAAGCCTATGATTGGTTTACTATGGTGAGAATGATTGTGTGCAATATATATTGTTATTGTGGTGTCATGGGTATGGTTGGAAGGCAATTATATTAATTGGAAGTTTGGAAAAAAATGAATTGTGTGGATATATATGTTGTTAGGAAAAGCTTAAAAAGTTACGGATGTTCAGGTGTATGAATGGATACTGATGTTATGCTTAGTGGCAATGTATGAATGAGAATAGTTTTACATGTAAACTTAGAAGGTGTTTAATGGAAGTAAATTTGTAGTTGCTGCCATATGCTAGGTAATTGTTGTGGAAATGGTGGGCAAACTTGATAAATATCCTTATATGTGTTAGAGTTATAAATAAGTTACCGGTATCTATAATCCCAAGAATTTTTCAAGTAAAGGATAAAGGCAATTTTGATAAAAATGTGTCATGATGTAAGTTAGTTGAATAAGGATTCATGATGGAAGGAAAAAGAGAAGTAGCAATGATGTACACTAAAGGTGTTGCATTTGTACTATTGTTAGGAAGTGTAAAGATAAAGTTAGAGTACGGTGGTGGTGTGCTGGAGGAAATAACAATCGATCGACAAGTAGGAATAGCTAGACACGCCTCCGAATAAGTAGCAATGTAATATCCCACTATCGTAAGGTGAGTGAACTTGCATTAAAATTGCTTGAGAAATAAATGCATGTATGTTGATTGTATCACTTGAAAATATTTTAATTGTTTTATCTTCAAAACGTGCACGAGAACAAGCATTTATTGAAACGTTTTTGCGTTGTGAAATGTGATTGTAATGAAATTCCAAAGTCCCTTTATATGTCGATATGTATATATATGTATTGTACATCTGTAGATAATATTGTGTAATGAATATGACCACGCGTGTGCACGATGTGGGGGGATGCACATGCCAGTGAGGATTGAGTATGACCGTGCGTGTGCACGATGTGGGGGGATGCACATGCCGGTGAGGATTGAGTATGAACGTGTGTGTGCATGATGTGGGGGGATGCACATGCCGGTGATGACAGGGTGTGGGAGTGTGGAGGATGACATTAGTTGTGCGCGATGTGGGGGTTGCACATGAGCTGGGTAAGGTGGTGGTGGTATTTGTGTTTATATATGTATATGTGATAACAAGTTTATGATTATAATATGTGATTGTTTTGAATGTTGATAACTTGATTATTGTCAATGTGTTCACTTTGATGTGCAATATGGTAGGGATGGATTTTGTGGCGTGTGAAAACCCCTTAATTGTCATCTACCCTGAATCTTGCTGCAGCCAGAAACTCTCGGGTGATTCTAGATTTTTATGCATTATCTTCAGTTTAATAACCATTTTGACCACTTTAATATCAGAAATGAGCAAAGTGTAACATAAAATTTGTACCTCAGTCTATTATCTTTCTAATGGTCCAAAAATCATGTCAATTGGACGTCTGTAGTGTAAGATATACTTGAAAAACCGAGACATGTGCAAACCAAGAATGCCTTCCCGCTACAGCGAGAAAGTGCTTTCATTTTGAAAAATATTCTAACCACACTCCAATTAGAACTGGGTAAAGTGGTCAACATCAAAGTTATATACCATCCTCTTATCTTTCTAATGACCTAGAAATCATGCCAATTGGACATCTGTAGTGAGAGATATACTTGAAAATCCAAAACACATGCAAACCAAGAATGCCTTTTGCTGCAACGAGAAATGTGCTATCACGTTGCTACCTGCTTAGTTTTAATATAATTTTTCTTTCACTCCTTTATCTTCATGATTGAGCATGAGTTTTTGCAACACTAAGAGTTTACTAATCAATGTTTGAAATCAAGTGCCATGACCTGGAACTCCCATCAAGCCCGTGACAATCGCCGCGGAGTTCCGATAGGCACTCATTCCCCAGAATGCCAATCGGAACCCCGCAAGGCTTATATATCAGTCTTTTCATCTCCCCTGTAAGTATTAGTTACTAAAATCATGTTTTAGAGAAATAGGAACCATTTTCAAGTTAGAAATAGTCAAAAGAAAATTTTACTCCACAACGGTATTTTGGTCATTTTTCTTTGAAAATCTCGAAACCGGCTAAAATTGAAGTATATGGAAGAAAAAAACATATTTCATAATCAAACATAAGTTTAGGTGTCTAAAACCTTTATTTAAAGTGAAATGGTAACTATTTGAATATAATAAAAATATTGAAAAAAATATTCTATTTTCTTGTAAGACAATTTTTATAGAAAGCTACGTAAATAATTTTTGAGACGTAAAAACAAAATAAATTCTTACATACTGTATTAAGAATAACCAAAGTACGTAATTCAATATACATTGACCAGTGGGCCCCGAACGACAAAATTGATCTAAGGCTGTGAGTCGGAAAAACCTTTAACTTCCAAGGTTGCAACTCCAAAATTCGTCTCTCGACGATATCGGCTAACTACCGGCTATCCTAAGCCTGAAATGGATGGAAATGAGGGTGGTTAGATTATAAAATCCTAGTGAGTAAACAGATACCATCTAAACTATCTAAAATCGAGTAAATTGAGATGATTAAAATAAACCAGCATAAAATGTTTCGTAACATTTCATTTTTTTTCACTAGATTAATTAAATTCATTTTGCTCGAAAATTTACATGGCTTATGATTTCTTAAAAACTTGGCTCGTGCCAAAAAAAATCATACTCAGTGACACCTTGATCAGTGGTATTCAACCAAGCCCGCTAAAGCTGTTAAAGATCTCATAACTTATCCAAAACTCAGTCGTTCCTTGGCGTTAGCTGAGCTTGCCTTCACGTGGTGGTTTGGTGTGAAGTGAACTCTGTCAAACCTCAGGCCAACCCTTTACGCCTCTACAACTGAGATAAAAGTATATAGGGGGGTTTACCGTGCCACCTATAAATAGGCTGGCCCACGGAAACCTAGCTACTACAGTAGTTAATAATCCACCAATTAAATAAAATTTTCAATAGCATGACTTGGCAAATTTCATTGCTAAGCAATTTATCAGTATAAAGCAAACAGTTCACATTTTCAATACAACCATCAATTTAGCCAATCATTCCATAATATCATAAGCCATTTGATTCAAATCATAATTTACAAAACAATGTGGGGTCTCCAATTACTTTAATTTCAAATAAATCATCCAATTTTCAATTCAATTTATAAAAACTCAATTTATTTTATAAATTCACATTTTTTTTCATAAAACAAGCAATTTATCATTTAAAATCATTTTTCCACAAAATCACCACATCGAATAAAATTACTCTAGATAATTAAGGCGATAATAAGTTTACTCACAGTACTAGGAGTTGATATAATCCTAATCCCGGTCTTCGGGTACAATCTCTGTACTTTTACCAGTGTAGTTTGCTCACCACCTATCCATAATGCACAGCAAACAATTCACTGAATTGGTGCTAAATTAATATAAAACAAAATCAGGCTCTATACTAATGCATAAAATGAAACGTGAAATGCTCGGGTGACTATCTAGATACAGTGTTCTATGTAAACTCAATTATGTCCCTCAATAATACGGTATTGGCCTAATTCGATCTATTACCCGATTAATTGGCCAATACATCAAATTTCACTCCAATTAACTCCATTTCTCTTTCAACACTCCAATTCGTCAAATACTAGTCAATTAGCATGAAATGTGGCAAAACCAACTTCACATTCCATTTTGGAATATTCAGCCAATGTGTGTCCACTAACACTAAAATTTTTCAAGCTACATTCTTACACCATAATTCATCAATTCCTAATCAAATTCACTTAAAATAAAATCAATTTCAACATCAACACACTACATGAAGAATTCGGCCTATGATGGTTTAATGTGAAATTTGTGATTTCGTTCTAAACGTCGTCATTTTCGGTTTCCATCACCACCATTCATTAAAACCATTAAATCCTAACCAATTAATATAAAATGTCACAAAATTCCTTCCCAATTTTCACTCCATAATATTCGGCTTTGATGGGTAATGGGAGAAAATAAACTTTTCTTGGTTCTTTTACATACTACACATTACTAACTAACTAAAAACACTAAATTCTATTGAAATCTAACCAATTCAAGCATCAAAACCTCTCTCTAAAGCTTTGACCAGAAAGAACACCATCATGAGATCTTGATTCTCAACCGTTTAAAATGGAAGAAAATGCACAAGAATGATAGATCACTAGCCAAAGTCAAGAAATTTTACCTTTATCACTAGTTTCCTTGAATTTTTTCACACTTTTCTCTTGAATCTTGGTGGCTAGGGTTTGTTCTTCTTCCTTTCTCTCTTTTCCCCTCTTTGGCCGATCCACTTGAATGAATTTTGTGGATTTATGGGCTGATTTTTAAGGCTTTATATATTTGGTTATAAATATGCCACATGTCACTTTTTAATTGGTCCACTTTTCATTACTTAATAATTAAGTATTCCATCTCCACCACACATAATTCCTCACTCATCCACAATAATAATAAGTGTGATTCATGCGCTAGACATGTATTGGGTGGTGCAAAATTATGATTTTACCCCCGAGGTGGTAAAATTACCATTTTGCCCCTATGCTCTGAAAAATACCGAGATTACCATTTTTCACTTCTCAACCTCAAATTATACTCCAATAAGTCAAATGTGATCAAAATCTTTTTTAAAAATTCCCATTTTGTCCTCGAGTGGCAAAATGACCATTTTACCCTTAGATCTCGAAATTTTTTATTCGACTCCAAATCAGCCCTCGAACTCTGAATCATCATTTTAAGTTATTCCTGGACTGTAAAATTCTTGATTTCATCTTAAAATCTCCATTTGAACTTGTTTGAGGCTTAAATCGACTTAGTTGTACCTCTAGTTGCAATACCGATTTTTAGTGCTTTTCCGGGGCATTGAGTATGCAAACATTCCATCCAGCAAATGGATAACATTGCGTGTATTTTATAGAGTCAAGCTTTACAGCACTACCCCCCTTAAAATAAAATTTTGACCTCAAAATTTCAATGACTGAACTAAGAGAATAGGTGGAGGTATTGTCTTCTCATCAAATGCTCGATTTCCCACGTTATGTCTTTTATAGGGAATTTTAATTTGTGTACTTTATTTACCTCCAGTTCAACTTGAATACTTCATTTATTTCTAGTATTATCCTTTAAAATCTGATCAACAATAACCTCCTCAATCATAATCTCTTAGATCGAGACTTCAAGCATGTCCCTGTTACCATCACTAAGTTTGGACCATAACTCCATATCAATCATATCGATTTCAAACGCATTTTATACTTATTCATGTATACCGATTGTCATCTTATTACTTCATTCCTTTCAACTTCTCAATATTCATTCTCGTACATATCCTCAGCTTTAGAGAAGATTAATGGCTTCAATCATTTCCACATACTGCATATTTACCTCGTATCTATGAAATCCCAATCTTCTTAATCCTGTTAGTTTGTCTCGTAAGGCTTAGCCACACCATCAATTTCCTTTCCTTGACTATTTTTCCCAAAATTCCTTAGGTCGTCATCAGTCAATTTCTAATAAGACTTCTGATCATCTCATTATCTATAAAAATCATCAAATATATTAAGTTCAAATCCTCAATCATTATGAATGATTCTTTACTCCAGTTAATCATATTATTGACTCCACACATATATATAGATACATGCACATTTGGATATCCACACTCTTCATAGCTTCACATCCTTCACATGTTTATACTTCTTTCTTATCATTCTCAATCATATGTTTAAATTTCCTTGTACTATATATCACTGTATCATAAAGTCATTTGTATTGAATTGTAATCTAGTATGTGTGTATGCTTTATAATATCATTGATGCTTCAAAGATTTGCCTTGACTTGATCATCGCATCTCATGCAATACCACAATTCTTAAGAATCATTCTTTTTCCTCGATTATCTTCCATTCATCTACATTCTCTTGTATCCTTATTGTATTCCGATATTGATTCGTCACTTAAGACATAGGCTCATTTGAATCATATATGCCTTAAGCATTTTCAAATTCCAATTTTCCATAATATATTAAGAATGCTTCATTATCCAACTTCCTTATCAAATTTAACTTCAATCATCTATTGTTCCATTTTTTCAAATAAACATGACATCATTATCCATTGGCCAATCTACCATTTGTTCTCAAAATTGCAAGACCTAAAACTAAGTTCTCCTCAAATACTTTTCAATGTCAATATGATCATCACTTTCAACTTACGGCTTCCTTTTTACAACCACATGACTTATTGCTTGTGAAAGCAAGCATGTGACCACTTATCCTATGACTTAGCCGTTTAGCTTCTTAGTTTCAAATCATACACCTTATGCTTATTACATGTAATTTATAATTCTTTTCTTAAAGGCGCTTAAACATTATGGAGACACTTAATCATTTATTTGCTCTTTTGTACTTCGAGCATATCATTTTCATAAAGGCAAGCACTTGCTCACCAAATTATCTAATTGCATACTCACTACTCATGCTTCAATTTTTCTCCAAAGGTTTCTAGCATGCCACTTAGTTTGCTTATGTTGTTTTTAACCATTTCCTTTCAATAAAATCAAGACAATATTTGTAAATTTTCATAGCTATATTCTATAATAATTCATTTGATATATCGTTCTTGAAATCTCCATCCACACCTTTATCACTTGGTCTTAACATTACTTATCAAAATTTCATACATTTATCTAATCTTTCCTTCACTTTCTCTTTAGCCTTTAACAAGGTCTAATCTCTTGTGTCCTTTATTTCTAAAGATTTGACTTTAGTCACATATTATTCGTCTCGGCACTCCACATATTAATTTATTTTAATGTATCCTTCTCAAATTTTCTCTAACTTTTCCTTCTCTTATGTGCCAATATATATATATATATGGCAATAAAGACAATCTTCAATTCATTCATATCGATGCCTTTCAAAACCTTAAAACTCCCATTATCAAGATTTTGAATCAAGTTCAATGACTCTAGTTCAACTCATACGTCCAATTTCACATCTGCCACACTTTATCCAGATGTCCTGAACAAGCCCTATCAGGTTCTTTACCACCAACAAATACAATGACCACGTAATTCACAATCATAACTGCGTTCTTCACACATGCCATTCAATCCACCATCACACGCTAATGGTGCGAGTTCATTTCCTTCTTATCCTTCACCCACCCGATCTCTTTCAACGACACCACCGCCTATATGAAGTGAAACCTCAACTACTTTTATGTGAATTATGTCAATGTAATCCTGTTACTCCTCTTCATCAGCCTCTATGGCACCTAATTTCCATGATCATCCTATTTGTAGTCTTTGTCACTCGGTTCCTCCTCTATTTTTTCCACAACAATCCCTTGGTGTTTCTCAATTGTACAATCAACGATCGCCTCATCTTGGTGGTCCTTGCCGTATTTACAATTGTAGCCCTAGTTTGGACCGACGTTTGGCTGAACATGTTAATTTTCATGTTAAATAGGGTTTTCATCAGGCGACTACAAGATGCTTTTAAGGGACGAAGGATTTGTATGCAGGTGAACTGGATGGTAACGAGAGTGGGCTGTGGTCGATTATGGGCACCCCTATGTGAGCTACGTACACCCACATTTAAATTCATTATTATTGTTTCCAATTCTATCAAAATTAGTGAAATAGAAATACATTTTACAAAGTAAGTAAAAAAAAAAAGATAAAATATTGTCGACTCTAACTTTTAACCATAATTTCACACAGGTCCATTTGTTTTTGAAATGGACAGTTCGTCTCAAAAAAAATCTTCCACTAGACACATAATTCCAACTGTTACTCAACTGTTAATGTTTCCATTAAGTTGATGTGGCAATATTAAAAAAGCAATTTTACCCTTCGTTAATTTTAAACATTACTCCTATGCAAATTATAATTTTTTATTTTTAAATTTTTTTTCTATTTTGCAAAAAGAAAAAATTTCTCTGCTCCTTTAAAGAGGGAGCACTAGATCGATCCCTTTGATGCTCCCCATATCTAGTGCCCCCTTTCCTTGGTTAGCACTTGTAGTGAGACGATCGACCGATAAATAAAAGTACTGTAAGCTAGTCATATTGTTTGAGAAAAAAAATAGGGGAAAAAGAAGAAAGGGTGTTTTAGTTTCTTCTTTATTTTCTAGTAATAATGTTTACACTTTTGCATCTCATTGTCCATTTCAAAAACTAATAGACCCGCATGGAATTATGGTTAAAAGTTAGGGTGGTGAAAGTTTTTTACCTCAAATTTTAATATATTTATCATATCAATCAAGAATATTATCTTTTTAATGTATAATTATCAAAATTTTATTATATCAAATAAATAATTAACATTTTTAATTAATTAAAAATTTGACATATATGATTGAACATGAAATTTGACAGTTGAAATAACCAAGTATAAATTTTATAAAAAATATAAAATTAATTTTACACCAATATAAGTAAAATTTTCTTCTAAAATAAGTTATGTTGAAAAATGTATTTCTTTTAGGGTTGAACATTTTCTTTGTTAATTAATATACAAAATAATATCACTAGGTAAAATACCCTTACCTCTCTAAGTTTTTATTGAAATTACGCAAAAGTCTATTAGTTTTCAAAATGAACACTTCACCCAAAAAAAAAAAAATTTCACTTAATAATAAGATCCAGTCATTGGTCAATCGTGAGTGTTTTCATCAATTTGATGACGTGATAAGGGTTAAAAGATAATTTTGCCTTTAATTAATTTTTAAAATTACTATTATATAATTTTATTATTTTTTATTAATTAAAAAAACCTCCCTAGATAAGGAGCATCGGAACTACCTTGGGGAGCCTAATCGGTACTCTTAGGGGAGCACCAGATCTTGTGCTCTTTTGGCAACATTGGTACTCCCCGAAAGGAGCCTGATTGGGGCTCTTTCTCCTCCCTTGAGAGCACTGATCAATGCTCCCTTTTCTTTTAATTATTTTTAAAAAATATATAAAAAATTTTAAATTAATAAAGAAAAAAGTGTATTTTTGTATTTTTCCTATTCTTTGTTAATGGTATTTGCATTTTTAGGGTGGAATGTTTATTTTGAAAACTAATAAACTCGCTTGAAATTTTAACTAAAACTTAAGGGAGTAAAGGTATTTTGCCCTAAAATTTTACATTCATAATGGATACAAATTGTTAAATACAATTGTTAATACAAGTATGTTGTTAAATATAATAGTCAATGATGCTCATTTAATTATATTGAGATTTGAGAAAAAAAAAAGAAAATGTCATCTCTTGCAAAAGAAAAAGACTTAGATCTATCTACGAAAGTTTTCTTGAATCTATCATGACCCAAACCCAAGGGCCTAGGGATGGCAATGTGTACCTTATTACAAGGTACTTGCAGATACTTAACCCAATTATATAGGGCTAAGGTATCCTATAATCAGATTTAGGACAAGTTAAGATAGTAATTTTCACTACATATGTCGAGTTCAAGTACTACTCCTCGAGTACCCATTAATCGAGCTCGATTATATATTTTTTTAATTTCATGTAATTAAAGACAAACTCATGTTGTTAATTAAATTAATTCATGAATTATGATTATTAAATAACTTGTAATGTCTTTTATTATATATACTTTATATATTATCTTAATTTATAAGGAATATAATTACTATTATATATATATATACTTTCAATATATATATTTTGAATAGAAATATATTTACTTTTTATTTTGTGTTAAAATTACAAAAGTTATAACTTATAAAATTATTAAGGAGATTTTTTTTGGCCCTTGAAAACAACGTGTTTTTAGAAATAACCTTCTAGATAAATTTAACTGTTTTTAGCCACCAGAAGAGATTTTGGGACAAAAATGCCCTTAGTGAGACATCTTGGGTGACGCACACTCCCAAACAGGAGAAAAATGGAAAAATAAATATGCGAAGGATTTCAAATTTCAAACATCTAATTTTGTGCAAAACGTCCATTTTTTCCTCAGAAGCTTGTACAAAACAAAATAATGTTGCATAAGATGGTTTTTCAGATATTTTAGACATGTCATTCAGATAGTACTAGAATAGTGATATTAAATTAAAAGAGGAATCGGTCGTGATGAATCAAAATCTTCAAGAATGATATGAAACCAAAAATCCCTGATACGATGGTGAATCAAAAGGAGAAAACTGTGAATCCCAAATAGAAAATGGTCGTGCTGCAACAGGCCATATGTGAGACGTTTGTGTGACGGCAAGCTTTAGAGTTTGTGAAACTGGATGGAGGGAATGTGTGACACAGTAGGGTTTAGAGTGTGTGACACACCATGAAGGGTACGTGTGACACGCTAGGTTTCAGAGTTTGTGACACGCCATGGAGGGAATCTGTGACATAGTAGTATGATAATGTGTGAGACTGCACGGTGAGAATATGTGACACGGCTGTGACATGACAAGATTTAGAATGTGAGACATGCCATGGTTAGACGTGTGACACGGTAGGGTTATAATGTGTTAAACGGCTTGGTGATAATGTGTGACATGCCTGTGACACGGTAGGGTTTAAAGTGTGTGACACGCCATGGTTAGATGTGTGACACGACAAGGTTATAATGTGTGAAATGGCTCGGTGATAATGTGTAACACGGTAGGGTTTATAGCGTGTGACACGCCAAGGTCAAACATGTGCATGGTAGGGTTATAATGAGTGAAACAACTTGGTGATAATGTGTGGCACGGCAAGGTTTAAAGTGTGTGACACGCCATGGTCAGACGTGTGACACGACAGGGTTATAATGAGTGTGATAGGCCATAGTCTCAACGTGTGAAATGACATGGCTTGAACACGTGACACGGCATGGGTTGAATATGTGACATGCCATAGTTTGAAAGAAGGCAGGCAAATAACGAGGAAACCTTTTGGACTTTCATCGAATTAATGAAATGAATATAAAAGGCTATTTAATTTTAAGTAAATATTTTTCTGAAATTGCAAAAGTCTGTGTGAAGTAAGTAAGAAAGTTTGACTCATTCATCATCCCAAAATGTACCAGAAAGTTCAACTTCATTCTTGCCAAGCTTAATTACATCACAGCAATAATGTCAGTTATCACTGAAAAGGTCAGTCAGTCTAAAATTCCTTAAAACTTTTTTATGTTCGTTGTTTTTTTGCGATTAGGGTTGGTTTGATAAGTTTGGGTTTTTTTTTCCAATTGTTATGCATTGCGTAAACTGTTTTCTTCCTGGTTTTGGTCGTACCAAAGTGTTGAATTAGAGGGTCCGCGTCTGCATATGGCATGTTGTGGGTTTACTAGTTTTTTAAATTTTTAGCGTGTCACGGCTTAGGGTTGCGTGTTGTGGGCTAACTGGTTTTTTGGGTTTTTAGCGTGTCATGACTGTTCGTGTAAGGAGTTAGTAGTTGTAGTGCATAGCGTGTCACGACACTGATGCATGGCATGTCAAGACACCGATGCATGGCGTATCATGACACTAATATGCATGCCGTCATGACACTTATGCATGGCGTATCACAACACTTATGCATGGCGTGTCACGACACTTATGCATGGCGTGTCACGACACTTATGCATGGCATGTGACCACATTTGAGTTGATATGCATGGCGTGTAACAACATTTATTTATTTATTTCTTTAGTGTACCTTGTTTCCATGTTATGGGCTAACTCAATTGTGCATGTGTCCTATGTTTTGCAGATACAGTTCGGACAACATGAGGATTTTGATGTTGGCTCCATTAGTTTTTGATGATAATAAAACATTCCCATCCTTGTGTGTCTAATATTTCTATCCAAGTGTGCAGGGCAAATGTTTGTAAAGAAACAATAAGTCAATCCTTCAAATGTGTACATAAAAAGTTGATATGAATAAGGAATAAGATTGACCAACATAAAAGAAGGTTTCTGGTTGAAAAGTGAAAAACATTGGTTGGCCAAAATTCGAATTAGAAGAGTGGCGAGTTGAAGAATATTGAGAAACAGAACCGACTTAGTTGACTAAGAAAATGAGTTGGTCGATTAAGTGCTTTCTGCCAAAATCTGCAAGCGAGACAAAACCAACTTAGTCAACCAAGGGAAAAATGTTAGTCGACTAAGAGCTCTCTGTTTGTAACTTGCACCAGACCACTACAAGATAGATTAACGGCTAGAACCTACCCTAAACTATTTCTAACGGTCATAAACTGCCCAATAACCATCAAACATACTGCTCTAAGTATAAAAGGAACTTCAAATGGTTAGGAACCAACTTTTGGAAGATTATTGAGAGATTTCATCATATTCAAGCCAAGAAAGAGCAGAAAACTTAGAAATTCCTTGTACTCTTCACTGCACTTAAACGCCTATCTTTTGTATTTGCATTCGACACAAAACCGTGTGCCACTTAGATCAATTTGTGATTATAGGTACTTTCTTTTCTACTTATCTTTGTATTCTTAGAGTGAGGGATTCACTCTAAGTGATTGTTTAAAGTTAGGTTGCTTGAAAGAGTGAAGGTTCTAACTTAGCATTGAAAAGTTAGGTAGTGGGTTTTGGTTGAGCCCTTGAAAAACCATTATTGTAGGTTGTGGTTGAGCTTTTGAAAAATCACTTTGGGGTTTTAATTGAGCTCGTGAAAAACTAGTGTAAAGGTTATGGCTAAGCCTTGTAAAAGCTTGGTGGAAGCTTGTGAATTCCACTGTTTTTAGTGATTGGTTTGAAAATCTTTGGTTGGACAATCAAGGTAGTAGATGTAAGTCTTGGACCGAACCACTCTAAATCTTTTGTCTATTGTCTTTCTTGTTTTACCTTCCTTGTTTTCATATTAGATCTTAATCTTGCTAAAGAGCTGAATTAGTGCTATTCACCCCCCTCTAGCACTCATATTTAGGACCAACAATTGGTATCAGAGCTAGTGCCCTGTTCTTAAAGGTCTAACACCCTTAGAGAAAATCTAATGGCTCTTCAAAAATTAGTTATGGCTGAGGGACAATGTAGCGACCCCTCTCCGGTCGCTGCTGGCGTCCAAGACTTCCGAGAAAGACCCACCAAGTCTCGAACAAGCTTGTCTAGAATTGCTCGCTAATCCACTACATTCAATCACCATATAATATTGATACTTTCATATAGTAAATTGAACCGTAAATATAAAAATCAATACAAACTTTTTACCTTTTATTCGCAAGTTTATACACTAAAATCTATATTGTCCAAAATTATACTTGTGATAAAATTTAAAATCTGTTTACAACTTAATAAATAAAATGTTAGGACTTGACCTTTAACAGCGGAGCTACTTAGGATAAATTGCTAGGAGATGCCTTTACCTATCCATAGGAAACTGAGCACACCGATGATTACGCGCTAGATCAATCCCTGTCTGCAAAAAGGGAAATAAAGGGGTGTGAGTCTCATAGACTCAGTGAATATCATCGACTCAGCGAGTAGGGCGTAAATGGGAAACAAGTAAATGGCAGATTAGTTGAATATAAAAATGCAGGATCATAAAAGCAATTTATTTCAAACGAGGGTTTGTGCCTTATATAAAACTCGAGAATTTCTTATGAAGTATAAATAATCGAGGTGATAAAATCTTTTGTATCAAAATGCGTTATTAGCCATTCTCAAATCAAGTCAATAAAATTGAGCAAGCTCTCGTGAAACCAAATATTATTCAACATCATGTACAAATCATAGCTCACCCATGCACGAGGAATCACTGATTCATTTCAAAGAAAACAAATAGGGAAGCTGCGAAAAACCATTTAATTCCATTTCTCACCATGCTAAGAAACATAATTCATAATGTTAAAACTTATTTCAATCCATATAAAACAATTATATTTTATCAAAAATAAACAACAAGGCTTATGACTTCTTAAAAACTTGGCTCGTGCCATAAAAACTCATATTCGGTGATACCTTGCGCCGAGGCATCCAACCTAATCTGTCAAGGTTGTTAAAACAATATATACACGTAAAATATATTTTTGCATTAGAGAACACAGCCATTCCTTGGCATTAGCTGAATCTCACTCTCACGTAGTGGTCCGCGTGAAGTGCACTCAAACTTTACCTCAAGAGATACCCTCCCATGGCTCTCCGATCGAGGTAAGATATACCTGGATTCCGTGCCCCCTCTCATAGCCTGG
Organism: Theobroma grandiflorum; assembly: GCA_036013995.1. Classification (NCBI taxonomy): domain Eukaryota; kingdom Viridiplantae; phylum Streptophyta; class Magnoliopsida; order Malvales; family Malvaceae; genus Theobroma; species Theobroma grandiflorum. Next base: position 10,285,872 of record CP142130.1, on the reverse strand, counting down.
TCCACAGAACCCGTCTATAGCGACCCCTTTCCGGTCACTACCGGCGTCTGAAAGTTTCAAGAAAACCCGTCAAGTCCCAAACAAGCCTATCTAGATTTTCTCGTTAATCTACTACATTCAATCACCATATAATACTGATACTTCCATATACTAAATTGAACTATAAATATAAAAATCAGTACAAACTTTTTACCTTTTTATTTGCAAGTTTATACATTAAAATCTAAAATTTTCAAATTAATATTTATATAAAAATTTAAAATTCGTTTACAACTTAATAAACGAATTGCAAAAATTCGACTTCTAGCAGCAGAGCGACTCGGAATAAAATGTTATGAGATGCCTTTACCTATCCATGGTGTACCGAACGCACCGGTGACTACATGCTAGGCTGATCCCTGTCTGCAAAAAGGGAAATAATGGAGTGTGAGTCTCATAAACTCAGTGAGTAAGGCGTAGATAGGAAACAAGCAAACGGTAGATCAGTTGAATATAAAAAATAGAATCATAAAAACAATTTATTTCCAACAGGGGTTTTGTGCCTTATACAAAAATCCAAGAATTTCTTATAAATTATGAATAATCGAAGTGATAAAATCTTCCGCATCAAAGTGTGCAATTATCCATTCTTGAATCAAGTCAATAAAATTAAGCAAGCTCCCATGAAACTAAATATTATTCAAAATCATATATAAATCATAGCTCGCCTATACGTGAGAAATCATGAATTCATTTCACAAAAAACCAATAAAGGGAGCTGCGAAAAACTATTTAATTATATTTCTCTCCATGCTAAGAAACATAGTTTAAAATGTTAAAACTTATTTCAATCAATATAAAATAATTATATTTCGTCAAAAATAAATAATGGGGCTTATGACTTTTTAAAAAAAAACTTGGCTCGTTCCATAATAACTCATATTCGGTGATACTTTGCGTCGGGGTATCTAACCGAATCCGCTAAAGCTGTTAAAATTTCTTAATTGTTCAAAATACAGTCGATCCTTGGCATTGGCTGAGTTCACTCTCATGTGGGGATTCGGCATGAAGTGAACTCGATTTTTACCTCAGGAGTTACCTTCCATGCCTCTCGTATCGAGGTAAAAATAACAATTGGGTTTACCGTGCCCCTCTAATAGGCTGGTCCACAGAAACCTACCACTGCAGCGACTAATTAACCACCCAATTTAGTAAAATTTTTTAACAGCATGATATGGCAATTTCATTATTATCCAATTTATCAAAACAAAGTAGACAGTTCGTATTTCTCAACACAATTATCAAATCAACCAATCATGCCATATTTACCATAAGTCATTTTATTCAAATCATAAATGTACAACACATGGAAACAGTCTCTAATCACTCAATTTCTAAAATCATCATTCAATTTCAAAATGATTTTCAATGGAATAATTTAAATCTTTTTCAAAGTATCGATCCCCGTACCATGTTAAAATTTTCTTTTCATAAATGTTCGTTGTAAATATTTGCATGATATTTTTATATCGAAATAGCATGGTGAATACGTAATAAATTCCATGAATACACACCACACAACAATAAGGCACGTTTTCCTTTGATGTAAACCATTTCGAAAAGCTTGTTTCCCGATTTAAAAACACTTTACGTATAATATATACATATATTCCAAATTATTTCTAAAAATAATTTGCACTCACAATTTCTTAAAGTTTCACCAACATATGCTTTCCACAGTAGTTCGCATGCAATAAATCATACGAATTTATATATATAGATATATGAAAATTTTAAAATCGACACCCCCTACTTACCTCGAAATAGCAGGATATTGCATCGCTATTTTGGTATGCGTATATAATTATTTCTATTTCTTGGTCACCTATTTCGTTCGGCACGCCTCCACGACAACGTTCCTAGTATCAAATTTAAATTCAACATGCTTAATTGCACATTTATATGGGTAGTAACTTAATTAAATTTCCTTAAGCAACTTGCATATTTTTCATCTAAAAATATGCACAATATTAATAAACTACCCATAAACCTTAAAATATCACATTTACTTATCATTGGGCCTTTGTAATTTCTTTATGACTTTTGGACTTCTCCATGGGCTTCTCCAATTTTCTCCTATTGGGCTAAGCCCATTTACTTTTCTCCTATTGGGCCATGCCCAATTTTAGTTCTTATTTGGCCATGCCCAATTATTTTTTTACTTGAGCCATGCCCACACACATTTTTTTTCTTTTTTCTCTTTTTCTTTCTCTCTTCTACGTTTTTTTCTTCTTTCTTTCTTTCGGCCCATTTCTCTTTCTTCTTCCTCCTCCCTTCACCACCGTGGCCTCTTCCCTTCACAACCGTGGTAGCTCTCTCCTCCTTCCATTTTTCACTCACAAATCGGTCACCACAAGGTCTCATTTTTTCATGGCATGAAATCTGAAAATTTCAGCAGCTATACTGCTCCCTTTAGCTCTAATTTTCAGCAGCCAAACATCACCATTTTCAGCCACTAAAAACCTCAAAATTTCAGCAACTTCAAGCTTAATTTCCAGCATCAATAACCTGGAATTTTCAGCACCTAAATCCTTTCAAAGTGCAACCAAAACAATGCCATCAAAGTGCAAAAATTTTCAGATTTTCTTACCTCCTTCAAGAACTGAATTTTTTTCTCTTTTTCCTTCTCTTTTGTTGCCAATTTCCTGCACATAAAACCAACCTCTTTCTCCTCCAAAAGTGCAGCAAGATCAACCTTCTTCCTACCACAAAATTGTCAAATTTTTCTAGTCTCTTTCTCTCTCCTTTTCACGCCACTTTCTTCTCTCCTTTATATATCGGTTTTTCTTCTATCTTTTCTCTCCTCTTTTGTCTGTTCTTTCCTTTCTCTTCTTTCCATCTTTTTCTTGTCTTTTCTACCTTTCTTAGCCGACCCTTCTAGGCTCTTCTTCCATCTTCTTTTGTCTCCTTTTATTTCTTTTCTTCCTTCTTACATGACCGGCCCTCATCTTTACTTTGTCTTGACTTTGTTTTGTTTTTCTTCCATCTTTTGTTTATTTTATTCTTTTCTTTCCTTTTTGTCTTCATCTTCACTTTATTCCCTCATTATTAATTATTCAATTCAATCTCATTATATGTTTATTCCTTCCAATTAATTTAATTTCACATACTATACCTTAAACTTTATTTTAATTAACACGCATCCATCAAAATTTTATAACTTAAAATTAATTCTTCCAACACGTGTAAAAATTTCAATTTCCATCTATCTTCTTTCTCTTACACGTGTATAACCGAAATATTAAAATTGCACTTCAACGCGGTGTCTCTATAACATTTAAATATTTTCTTACTACGTTAACTCAACTAAAAATTCGCGTCGTACGATTTTCGTCGTTTTCGTCCAAAATTCTTCTTTACTGTTCCTCCCCCACTTAAATTAGTCATATTTCATTTTTCGTGACTAATTTCGACAATCAATAAAATATTAATATTTTAATATGAATTTATTGAATAAAATATTATTTTATTCTAAAATTTTTCACTTACTTTTTTCGATCCCGAAACACATTATTATGTCTCAGTTTACCTCCAAATCATCTTTTAACTTACTAATTCACCTTCGACGAAAATATTATTATTTAATTATTATTTCTGAGCATGCAAAATATTTTTCTTTTGAGCATTTCTTTCATACTCTGTCATTCTTTAGCACGTTAATTCGCATCAATTAATCCTTTGTTTAATCAACAAAATCTTATTAGTGTCTAACGAAGGTACGGGGTATTACACCGTCACTGTAATGATCAATTTATCTATCACCAATCAATAAAAATTTCAACTGCATGACATGGCAATTATTGATAAGTCTGGGTCCCCATCATTTGACTACCGGCCATGCGCCTTAACGCAAGCTCAACAGAGGTCCCACAGAACCTTTTCGCCAAGCTTTGAATCCTAGACCTTTTTAAAACTTTCCCCGAAGGGAACACTTTTAACCATTTCAAATTCAGCCACTCAAGGCAAAACAAACAATTTATATAGTTCAAGACAATTTCCAATTTAGCCATTCATGCCATATTTTCATAAGCCATTCAACTTCAAAACAAATTAGGAATCTTATTTCATTTATACAAACTGTCTTAAATATCATTTATATCCTTGAAGGATCGTTCCAAATTCATTGCTAAACATTCTATATAAAAGTCATAAAAATCTATTGTTATGCTCACAAAATAAAGTTTAGTGCATGATTCATAAAATACTAAGCATAGGGAAATTAAACCTCATAATCATGTATGCACATTACACAAATATATAAAGCACAATTTAGGAGATAACTCGGGTTGAAAAGCTTTTTTCCCAGTTTTAATCACTTTATGTATAATTTATATACATATATTCAAAACAATTTCTAAAAATAACTTGCATTCACAATTTCTTAAAATTTCATCAACCCATGCTTTCCACAAATTTTGTACTTCACGTAAAATATACGTACATGTATACATACGAAAATATTTTAAAATTGACACCCCCTACTCACCTCATAATAATGGGATATTACTTCGCTATTGATTCGTATGCATATATAATTATTCCTATTTGTCGGTCACATACTTCGTTTGGCATGCCTCCATGACAACTTTCCTAGCAATAATTTAAACTCAATATACTTATTCACACATTCATATGGGTAGCAATTTAATTAAAAATTTCTTAAGCAACTTGCATATTTTTCATCCAAAATATGCACAATATTAAACTACCCATAAACCTTAAAATACAAATTAACTTACCATTGGGCCTTTTTCATTTCTTTATGACCTTTGAGCCCCCTTCATAGGCTTTTCCTCTTTTCTTTTTCCTATTTGGGCTAAGCCTATTTATTTTATTTTTATTGGGCCATGCCCACTTATTTTCTACTTGGGTCATGCCCATTTTTTCCCTGTTTCTTCCTTCTTCCTTTTCCAACTTGTCACTCCCTTCACCACCGTGGCAGCACTTTCCTCCTCCACAATCGTGGCTTCCTCTCTTCCTTTCCTTTCAAAATTGATCACCAAAAGCCTCATTTTCTCACCCTTTTTGCTACCATTTTCTGCACCTAAAATCAACTCTCTTTTTCCCTTGAATTGGCAGCAAATTCAGCTCCAAAAATTAGCAACCATGCTGCCCCTTTTCACCTAAAAATTCAACAATTTCAGCCTCCAAAATCAGTAAATTTTTAGCACCAAAACCAGCACATTTCAGCAGCAAAATCCCTTGAATTTTCAGCACCTAAATTTCCCCAAAAGTGCAACAAAAAATCAAATTTCTTACCTCCCTCAAAGTGCAAAAAATTTAGCATTCTTACCTCCTTCAAAGTGTAGAATTTTCTGTTCTCTTCTTCCTCACCTGAAGGCATCCTTTTTCCTCCAATTTTTTTCTTTTTTTTCTTCTCTTTATTCGACTATCTTCCTCCTCTTTTTCTTTCTAGCCGAACCTCCTTCTTTCTGTATTCTTCTTTTTTTTTTCTCTTCAGCTTTGACCGACTTCACTCTTTCTAGATTTTTCTCTTATCTTACGGGTTTCTTTCTTTTTTTTCTTTCTTCTCTTTCTCCCTTTTCCCTTGTCTTTTTTTTCTTCTTTGACCGACCTTCCTCTAGATTTTTCTTTTTTCTTTTTTCATTTATTTTTCCCCCTTCATCATGTGGTCGGCCCCCACATTTCTTTCATTTCCACCTTTCTTTTGTTTTATTTTGTTTTGTCTTCATCCTTATCTTAATTCCATTATTTGTTGACTAATTCAACCAAACTAAAAAAATTTGGTTTCTTGTCTTTCATTCTTAACCGACCTTGGCTTCATTCTTTCCTTTCTTTGTTTGCTTATTATTTTTTTATTTCCTTTATTTCCTCAGACTAATAAAATTTACATATTAGCTCTTAACTTGATTTTTTTTAATACACCACCCTTTAATTCTTTTATTTTTTTAAATTAACTCTTCTGACTCGTGTAAAAATTCTAATTTCCTTCTATCTTCCTTCTCTTACATGTGTATAACCAAAATATTGAGATTGTATGTCAATACGGTGTCATCATAATATTTAAATATTAACTTTTCGCGTTAGCTCAAAAAAAATCACGTTATACGATTATCATCATTTTCTTTCAAAATTCTCCTTTACTTCTTCTCTCCCACTTAAATTAGTCATATTTTATTTTTCATGACTAATTTCAATAACAAATAAAATTTTAATATTTTAATATTATTTTATTGAATAAAAAATTATTTTTTTTCAAAATTTTTCACTTATCTTTTTTGGTCCCAAAACACATTATTATATCTCGGTTTACTACCAAATCATCCTTTGTCATTCTTTAGCATGCCAATTCGCATCAAATGATCATTCGTTTGATCAATAAGATCTCATTTGTGTCTAACGAGGGTACGGGGTATTACAAACAATCTACAAACCGACCACTTTTGTTTGATGGCTCCAATTACCCTTATTAGAGCATTAGAATGTCAATATACATTATAGCTATAGATTATGAAATGTGGGATGCCATCACTGATGGTCCCTTTATTCCCTCAACTGTAAATGTAGTCACAAATGAGTTGATGCCTAAGCCAAGGTCTGAATGGACCGAGGCTGAAACTAAGAAAGTTCAAACCAACTTTAAGGCAATCAACACCTTGCATTGTGCCTTAACTCCTACTGAGTTTAATAAAGTCTCTAGCTATACAACAGCTAAGCAAGTGCGGGACAAATTTAGAATAATTCATAAAAAGACTTCTCAAATTAAGGAGTCCAAGATAGCCCTCTTGACCCATCATTATGAGATGCTTAGAATGGAGCCTGGTGAAGACATCACCAGCATGTTTGATAGGTTCACAAACATAAAAAATAAACTCAGCCAACTAGGAAAGCCTATCCCCGAGCATGAATTGGTAAAAAGACTTCTTAGAAGCTTACCTAAATCATGGAAGCCAAAAGTGACTGCCATTAGATAAGCCAAAGATTTAAATATCGGCACACTTGATGAAATATATGAGTCTCTCCTCACTCATGAGTTGGAACTAAAGGAAGAAGAAGAGGACGATAGGAGATAAGTAAAAGAAAAAAAGAAAAATATAACACTTAAAGCCAGCATCCTTGAGGAAGAGCTGAAAGAGCTCTCATGTGATGATGATAAAAAGCTATCACTTGTTGGAAGAAAATTCAAAAAATTGATGGGCAGAAAGAATAGAAGAATAGCAAAAAAAGTTTTCAAAAGAGATCAAGGTCCTTCATGGAAAAGAAACAAAAACAATTCCAGCAAAAAGGAGGAACTAATCTACTATGAATGCAAGAAACCAAGCCACTTTAAATCAGAGTGTCCATTGCTGAAAAATGAAACACCAATGAAGAACAAAAAGTTGAAAAAGGCAACGGTAGCTGCAACCTGGTCAGATAGTGACTCAAGCACTAAAGCTGATGAAGAAAGTTCATAAGAGATAGCAAACTTTTGCTTAATGGCTCAAGATGATGAAACAGAGGTATACTCATCACCTTGTGATATCTCAATGAATGATTTACAAGATGAGTATGACAGCTTGTGTGATGAATTTGAGAGTCTGTTTTCAAAGTACCAAACCTTGAAGAAAAAGGCTGCATTCTTTGAAAAAGATTTAGAAAAGATAAAACATGATTTCAACTATGTTTTTGAGCAAAGAAATTTTTTGCAAATTAAGTTAGAACATTTAAAAACAGATTTTGAAATTATGAAAGTAGAGTTGAAAAATAAATCTACTGCTTTGCAAAAATCTCTTAATGAAAATGCAGCTCTTAAGTGTTTGAAAAATGATACGTTAAAGAAAAATTCTTATGTTAAGAAAAATCATCACAATGCATCATCTAAATGATATTGTTGTGGAAAATATGGTCATTTATCTTATGATTGTGTAAGAAACAAAAACATACAAAAAACCAAAAAAATTTAGGTGCCAAAAGGTTCATATATTGCCACTAACACTCAAGTACCCATCAAGGAATGGGTACTTATCAAAAAGAACTGAACAATTGCTTTGTAGGTTGAGCTGCACTTAAAAGAGAAATGCTCAAAAGCTCAACTCAAGAAAAAGCAACCATGGTACATGGATAGTGGCTGCTTACGACACATGATAGGGGATGAAATGTTGTTTGCTTAACTAGACAAGAGAAAAGGAGGCACCGTATCCTTTGGAGATGACTCAAAAAGTAGAATCCAAGGAATAGGTATGGTTGGTAAGAACCCTTGTACACAAATCAGTCATGTGTTATTTATTAAAGGTGTGAAACACAATCTACAAAGCATTAGTCAGCTGTGTGATAAAGGATTTAAAGTCTGTTTCGCTTCCACCAAATGTGAAGTAATAAATATAGGCACTAACAAAATCACCTTCATAGGAAAAAGGTTGAAAAATATGTATGTTATCTTTCTTGAAGATCTAGAAAAGAATAGTGAAATGTGCTTAATAGCAAATGCTGAAAATGACAGTTAGTTGTGGCATAGAAGACTAGGACATGTAAATTTGAACACAATGTCAAAGTTGATTAAGAAAAACTTAGTGGTTGGATTGCCTACACTAAAGTTTGAAAATGATAAGATGTGTGAAGCTTGTCAATGAGGAAAGCAAGTTAGAACTTCTTTCAAAGCTAAAAATGTTGTATCAACACCAAAACCTCTTGAAATGCTGCATATTGATCTTTTTGGTCCAATAAGCACCACAAGTCTAGGTGGAAAATCTTATGGCTTAGTGATAGTTGATGATTACTCTAGGTATACATAGGTCTATTTCCTTGCTCATAAGAATGATGCATTATCAGCTTTTATAGGGTATTGTAAGAGAGTTAAGAATGAAAAAGGTACAACCATTGTTAGCACTAGGAGTGACCATGGAGAAGAGTTTGAAAATGATGAGTTTAAGAAGTTTTGCAATGAAAAGGGGCTGGAACACAACTTTTCTACACCAAGAACACCCTAGCAAAATGGAGTTGTTGAGAGAAAGAATTGAACCTTAAAAGAGATGGCTAGGACTATGCTTTGTGATAACAATCTTCCTAAGTACTTTTAGGCTGAAGTTGTAAACACAATAGCTTATATCCTTAATAGGGTCTCAATTAGAGCAATTATTTCAAAGACATCTTATAAGCCGTACAAAGGAAAAAAACCAAACATCTCTCACCTTAAGAGCTTTGGCTGCAAATGCTTTGTTCTAAATAATGGAAAACAGCCATTAGGAAAGTTTGATGCCAAAAATGATGAAGCAATATTTTTAGGATATGCCATGAACTCCAAGGCTTATAGAGTTTTCAACAAGAGGACATTAAATGTTGAAGAATCTGTCCATATAGTTTTTGATGAGTCAATTCATTTAGAAAAAGAAGTTCATGATGATGATGAAGATTTAGAGAACTTAAAGAAACACATGGATGAAATGAGTCTAAATGATAGCAAGAACAATGAGGAAGGCTCATCTAAAGAAGAAACCATGGCTCCACCTCTAGAAAATCTACAAAGACAAGAAATCCAGCATAGTGATTTACCTAAAAACTGGAGATATGTAAAAGATCACCCACAAGAACAAATCATAAGTGATATATCTCAAGGAGTTAAGACTAGAAAAGGAACTAGAGAGACATGTAAATTTTTAGCCTTCATATCCCAAATTGAACTTAAAAGTTTTGAAAAAGCTGCAAAAGAGGAAAGCTAGATTTTAACCATGCAAGAGGAACTGGATCAATTCAAGATAAATAATGTATGGTCACTAGTGCCCAAGCCCTCAAATCATCCTATAGTTGGAACTAAATGGGTATTAAGAAATAAGGTTGATGAACAAGGAAATGTGATAAAAAACAAAAATAGATTGGTTGTAAAGGGATACAATCAAGAGGAAGGCATAGACCATGATGAGACCTTTGCACCCGTTGCTTAAATATAAGCCATAAGTTATTAGTAGCCTTTGCTTGTCACATGAACTTTAAGTTATATCAAATGGATGTAAACAGTGCATTCTTAAATAGACTTATTTAAGAGGAAGTATATATTGAACAACCAATTGGTTTTTAGGATTTTGAAAAACCAGATTATGTTCTTAGACTGCACAAAGCCTTGTATGGATTGAAACAAGCTCCTAGAGCTTGGTATGAAAGGCTTTCTAAATTTTTGGTAGAAAATGACTATATTAGGGGCAGCATAGATACTACATTGTTTATCAAGAGATGCTTAAATGATTTGATCATAATTCAAATATATGTGGATGACATTATATTTGGTGCTACTAATGAATCTCTTTGCAATAACTTTGCTAAGGAAATGTAGGGAGAATTCGAGATGAGCATGATGGGAGAATTGAAGTACTTTCTTGGCCTTCAAATCAAGCAATACAAGGAAGAGATTTTTATCAGCCAAGATAGATACATTCAAGACATGCTTAAGAAGTTCGATATACTAAAGTTGAAACCCATCAGCACACCAATGAGCCCACCCACTAAACTTGATGCTGATGAAAAAGGTAAATATGTTAACCAAAAGCTCTATAGAGGTATGATTGGATCTCTTTTTTACTTAATAGCAAGTAGACCAAATATATGGTTTAGTGTGTGTTTGTGTGCTAGATTTCAGTCACAACCTAAAGAAGCACACCTAACAGCTGTTAAAAAAATATTTAGATACCTTTTAAGAACTCAAACCTTAAGAATTTGGTACTCAAAAGAATCATCATTTAGTCTTGTAGGATATTCAGATGTAGATTTTGCAAGTAGCAAAATTGATAGGAAGAGTACTAATGGAACATGTCAATTCTTAGGTAGCATGTTAGTGTCCTGGTCAAGCAAGAAACAAAACTCTATTGCACTGTCAATAGTTGAAACAGAATATGTGTCCTTAGGTAGTTGCTGTGCACAAGTTTTATGGATAAAACAACAATTGAAAGACTATTGAGTGTCAATGAATAACACTATAATATATTGTGACAATACCAGTGCAATAAACATTTTAAAAAATCCTGTACAGCACTCAAGAACTAAACACATTGAGGTTAGACACCACTTCATTAGAGATTATGTAACAAAAAGAGAAATTAATATTGAATTTGTAAGCACTTTGCATCAGCTTGCTGATATATTTACTAAACCCCTTAGTGAGGATAAATTCTGGGAGATTAGAAGAAATCTAGGAATAAATTGTTTGAAAGAATTATAGGGTAAAGTCTGGACCAAGTTAAGAAAAACGGAAAACACTTAGTCCACTGAAGTGAAAAACTTAGTCAACTAAGAGGATTCTGTTTCATTAAGACTAAAGAATAGACTACTGAGTAAAAAAAGAATAATATAATGAAAATTGTATCTATCGGGTAATAAGAAAGAGGAAAAAAGATAAGAAAGTAAATAGTGAAATGTTAGAGGGAATTTTGAAATTTTAGAGAATTAAGGCAATAGTTAAGGGTGTGGCAAATAGTTTTTGAAATTAGAAACTATCAAAAACTTCCACTCTTCATCTCTCGAAAATCGTCCCCTCAAAACCTAAGAAATATTTTCTGCATTCCCTCATCTGAAACCAACCAGAAATCTTTCTCTCATCGCCGCTTGAAACCTTAAGTGTAAAATCACCTTCAAAATTCACAATGGCAAAGTCGACTCTGCTCAAAGAATTACTTGAGACGAAAAAGGGAAAGAGGCCATTGGAAGAAAGCCCTGAGGCAGAGCATCCACAGAAAAAGCAAAAAAGGGTATCGGGTTCAGAAATGAAGAAGTCTGATAAAGGTTCTGACAAGAAGAAACTGAAAGAAAAGAAGTAGAAATCTTAGAAAACGAAAAAGAAAGATAAGAAAGAAATGTCTCAAAAAGGTACTTCATCATCTTCATCTCTCAAATTTAGAAATAAAATTCATAAGGAGAAATTTTGGAAGATTGAGAATGCTCCCATTACCTACGAAAAATTTATTGATTGGGAGAGTTTTAGTGAGACCACAGAGCTTCAGACTAGCCTAACAGATTACTTTAATGAAATGAGAATAAAGGAATACAGTTCTTTTAAGGATAAAGCCTATAGTGCTAGTCTGGTAAAAGAATTCTATGCAAGCATAGCTTTAAGTGAGAAAGAACTTGATGATCCTAAGGATTTCTCAAACAGTAATCTGAATGTGTTTTTGAATGGAAAAGAATTCATGGTTACTGCTACTGATTTGAGTAACTTGTTAGAAATAAAAAATAAAAAAGGAAAGCTTAAGATGCTTGAGAAGTATGATCCATCGTCTGTATAGGAAATAATCATGGGAAAAAGGAGAAATTCTCATCAAAGAGTAATGCAGGATTGATAATAAGCCCACAATTTAGGATCTTGCACTACTTTGTTGCAGCAAACTTACATGGAAGAAGTGACAATCTAAGCTACATCAGCCTTTAAGATCTTTGGCTGATGGAGCATGCCTTTACTGGAGTTATTTTGAACCTTGGGAGGTTCATGATTGAGAAAATGAGAGCAACTTACAAGCTAAAGAAAATTCATTTGCTATATGGGAATGTTACACTTCCCTGATGAAGAAGAAAAGGGTTTGGGCTAAGAGGTATGATCTAGACATGGTCAAAAGCAAGGACTAACCCATCTACCTGGAGAGTTTGATTGAGATGGGGTACAAAGTGTATGGAAAAACCTTCACTAAAACATCAAGGATTACATCCATACCAGCTCAGCCAGAAACAGCCCTCAATTCTCCAATGAAATCGTGTTCAATCTGCTCATGAAAATGGATGCCAAGCTCACTGACCAAGGAACAAGGCTTTTGAAAATTGAGGAAAAGCTAAATGAAATTAAAGGAAATTTGAAAGAAAAGCAAGCAATGCCCTCTAAACCTGTTGCAACTGATGCTTCTGCTACTCTAAGCATGGCACCAGATGGACAAGGTGCTGAAGGATCAACTCTTCAACCAGAAAGTTCTGTCTTTCATGATGCTAGTCCTGAATTTCAAGTTGAGGGTTCAGCTTATCAAAGTGCAAGTCCTAGTCACCAAGACCCTGAACTAGGGATTGAACAACCTCTCAAATCCCCCTCAACAGAACCACAAACTAAGGAGCCTTCTGATCAAGCAATAGAAGTACTTGGCTCATTTGTTGGAAGTCCACCTCCTCAGCCACAGCCTTAGTAGCAACCACAACAACAAGTATCCCCTCCCCATTCTGATAAAGTTTCTGTTATGGGACTTTTCTATGAAATGGTAAGGGAAGAACAAGCTGAAAAGGAAGCTATTGCAGCACAAGCAGAAAAGGAAGCTGTTGCAGCATAAGAAAAAGGAAAAAGAAAAACAAAAGAAACAGCTCTTGTAGTCAAGGCCAAGCCACCTGCCATGAAGAAGAAGACAATGGCTACAAAGACTGCACCTCCCAAGAGAAGAAAATCCTTTAGATTGGTAGAAAAAGCCAAATCTCCACCTGCATTTTCTCCACAGGCACCAATGGAAGTTTCAGACAAATCCTCTCTTGAACCATCTCTAAAGAAATCCCCTTTACGTGAACCTTATCCCTTCCCTCTCAAACCCTTCTATGGCTCTGAGTCATCACCATCTGCCTCAAAAAAATGAAGCCTTACCTTCTTCCCTCTAATGATAACAAAAAAAGGGAATAGTAAAATCCAAGAAAAATAAAAAACCATAAAGGTAGAGGTACTAGACCTTAGGGAAAGGAACAAGAAAAACAAAAAATCATAAGGGTAAAGGTACCAGGTCTCTAGGAAGTTAGGAAGTTAAAACAAGTCTAGGGGTATTTTTGGAACAAATTTATGGTTGTTTAAATTGTTGGTTATTTGTGCCATGATGGCATTCAAACACTGATATTTAACTATTGCTGCTATGTTTAACAGTTGATGCTATGGTTATGAACATATTTATCATTTGCTGCTACGGCTATGTGTGGAAAATGAATGATGTGTGTCTACTAATAATGTTATTATATGTGAAATTATGTTGTTCATAATGTGTTGATGAAAACTTTATGCGGATGCTCTGATGATTGGAATGTATGCTGACAGCTAAGGATCTTTGTGATGTTGAGAATAAATTCAGTTTGAGAATGAGTATGAAACATACCAGATGAGTGATGAATGATGCAGACAAAAATCTGATAAATGTGCTGTTGATGGATCTTACAAAAACTCTGATAAAAATCTGTCAAACATCCATCTGCTGTAAATAACTTAAATTTTCTATATATATGTATATATATATATATATATGTTCTAGATGCATGACATCATTTTCTATATTACACGAATAAAATGTATGCTGAAACAAATAAGAAATATACCCAAATTAAGGGGGAGCACACACTTAGGGGGAGCATTCCCCATTATGTGTAGAACTGAAAAATAATTAAAAGACATTATACAGTAAATCAAGGAATGTTTTGTCATCATCAAAAAGGGAGAGATTGTTGGCTTCATTAGTTTTCGATGATAATAAAACATTCCCATTCTTATGTGTATAATATTTCTATCCAAGTGTGTAGGGCAAATGTTTGTAAAGAAACAATAAGTCAATCCTTCAAATTTGTACATAAAAAGTTGATATGAATAACGAATAAGATTGACCAACATAAAAGAAGCTCTTTAGTGGAATAGTGAAGAACATTGGTTGGCCAAAATTCAAATTGGAAGAATGACGGGTTAAAGAATATTGAGAAACAAAATCGACTTAGTTGACCATGAAAATGAGTTAGTCAACTAAGTGCTCTTTGCCAAAATCTACGAGTGAGACAAAACCAACTTAGTCGACCAAGGAAAAAATATTAGTCGACTAAGAGCTCTCTGTCTGCAACTTGCACCAGACCACTACAAGATAGATTAACAGCTAAAACCTACCCTAAACTGTTCCTAACTGTCGCAAACTGCCTAACGGCCATCAAACATGCTTCTCCAAGTATAAAAGGAACTTCAAATGGCTAGGAACCAACTTTTGGAAGATTATTGAGAGATTTCATCATATTCAAGCCAAGAAAGAGCAAAAAACTTAGAAATTCCTTGTACTTTTCACTACACTCAAACGCCTATCTAATGTATTTGCATTCAGCACTAAACCGTGCACCACTTAGATCAATTTGTGATCATAGGTACTTTCTTTTCTACTTATCTTTGTATTCTTAGAGTGAGGGATTCACTCTAAGTGATTGTTTCAAGCTAGGTTGCTTGAAAGAGTGAAGGTTCTAACTTAGCCTTGAAAAATTAAGTGGTGGGTTTTTGTTGAGCCCTTGAAAAACCATTGTTGTAGGTTGTGGTTGAGCCTTTGAAAAACCACTTTGGGGTTTTAACTAAGCCCGTGAAAAACTAGTGTAAAGGTTGAGGCTAAGCCTTGTAAAAGTCATTAGAAAAGCTTGGTGGAAGCTTGTGAATTCCACTATTTTTAGTGATTGGTTTGAAAATCCTTGATTGGACAATCAAGGTAGTGGATGTAGGTATTGGATCGAACCACTCTAAATCCTTTGTCTATTGTCTTTCTTGTTTTACCTTCCTTGTTTTAAGATTAGATCTTAATCTTGTTAAAGAGCTAAATTAGTGCTATTCACCCCCCCTCTAGCACTCATATTTGGGACCAACACTTAATAGCTTACTGCTTGTGCCGAGGGAGAAGTGGGCATTGAATGTCGGCATCAACACCCACTGCAAGTGGTTGCAGCTGCATGTGAGACCCTGTCTAAGTTGTTAGAAAACCGGTATTGTACCTAATGGTACAATTAAGTTAAATCGAGCTTCAACCTAGTTTAATGGAAATTCTAAGGGGAATTTCAAAATTCTGAGACCCACAGGATAGCTCAGAATAGTGATTCGGAGTTCAAGGTCCAGTCTGGAGTCAATCGAGAAAATTGACCGGTTAGGGACAAAACGGTCATTTTCTCATTTGTTGATTTATGGAGATTATTAATCAAGATTTGATCACATTGAGCCAAATATAATTATGTGACATACAGTTATGATTTTTGGAGTATAAAATGATGTTTAACAGTGTAAAATGGTGATTCCCGGTGTTTTTGGAACACAAGGGTAAAATGGTAATTTTGCCACCGGGCTGCTAAACGTGAATTTTTTTGAAACGATTTTGTTCCATTTGGTTAATATGGATTAATATTAGTGTTATTTGAGGTTGGACAGTGAAAATAATGAAATTCCGGGACATTTCGGAGTATAGGGGCAAAATCGTAATTTTGTCATCTCGGGGGCATTTCGGTAATTTTCCATCACCAGAACCATTATTTCCAGCCATGGTCAACCTTGGATCAGATGTTGACTTGATGAATCAAGTGGTGGAGAATAAAAGGAAGAAAAAGTCAAAAAAGTCAAAAAACGGGCCAATCACATGGTGCCACGTGGCAACCTTGTTTATTTTATTATTTAAGCCATAAAAATCAGCATTTAAACCCTCATTTCTCTCTCAAAGTCGGCACCCACCAGAATTGAAGGAAAAACAAGAAGAACAAAAGAGAAAAACACAAAACCTAGGTGGAAATCTAAGGAAAAGTGTGATTTTCAAAGGAAATCACTTGAAAAAGGTAATAAATCTTTACTTTGGCTTGTGATTTACCTTACCAATGCTTTTGTTCTTGATTTTAATGGTTAAATATGGAAATATCATGAAGAGTTTAATTCTGAAAAATGGGTATGGATGAGGAAGGATTGTTGGATTGGATTGAATTTAGACTATGTTAGTAGTTAGAGGTAATTAAGCATGATTATGAAGAAATATGGAAGAAAGAAATTGAATTCCATGGTTGTTCTTCCTTGGCCGAACCTAGTGTGTAGTGAATGCATGAGGAATTGTCTCATTTCAAATGAAATGGTTCCATTTGAAATGAAAGAAATTGGAAAATGATAAATTAAAGTGAAAAATGTAGTAGAAAAATTTTCAGTGCTAATGCACTGCATTGGCCGAATTTTTCCATAAGGAATTGGAAAGGGTAGGATGCTGAAATTGGCATCAATTGCATGATATGGGATGAATTAAGGTATTAGAAAAAAAGAATGGATCAATTTGGAATTGAATCGGGCTTAATGGCCAATTTATCGACTGAACGGTCGAAATTAGGCAATACCGCGTTAATGCGATAATCGGACGCGATTTTGCTCTTACGTATCACACGCTAGTAATTTAAATTAATTTGTATTGGTTTGGGGGCATTATAGTAATTTCTTAATTTTATTCGGTGTTAAGGTGGTGAGAAGTCCGGAAAAGGCAAGGGAATCGTAATTGAGGACGATTAATCCGAGTGCATCCGGATTTGTGAGACGGTGAGTGAACTTGCATTTCAAATGATTTGGGAAATGCACATTGTATTGAATTAGCTGATTAAACGATTTATTCAAAGTTTTATTTAAAACATGTGCCGGGAACAAGCCCCTGATAAAATGATTTTATGTGATGAATTGTGGTAAGCATGAAGGCATGAAATTGTGCTGTTATATATGTGTCACATATGTGTGAATATGTGTGATGTATTGACATTTGATATTGTTAATATATATGTAAATGTATATGTGTGTGATGTGTGGAAAAACACATGTCGGTGAGATTGGATGTGGAAAATGTGGTTGGTGCATGATGTGGGGGAATGCACACTGTAGCTCCAGCTATGTGCACGATGTGGGGGGATGCACATGAGCTGGTGAGTGCACATGGTGCACATGATGATGACTCCAACCATGTGCACGATGTGGGGGGATGCACATGAGCTGGTGAGTGCACATGGTGCACACGATATTTTCAGCAGGTGAGACAATGGAATGTTGTACTTATCTGTGTGCGTATGTATGAATTTGATTATTCCTTCATTATAAATTAAATTGAAGTGAGGGGAAGGGTTTGATAATAAATTGGATAAAAATGAATGTGTTCCAAATGTATGCATCATATTTTAACCCTTCTCGATATTATGGCTTGTTCCTATCTAATGTTTGCTCACTGAGTTTTATACTCACGTTTTCAAAAAAATTCATGTTTTCAGATCAGGAGATTGTAGATTCCTAGATCGCGGGATCACAGTAGTCCATCTCCTGGTAGGTGTCTGGCATTCACTAGTTGCCGCTTTATTGTACATGTCTCCGCTGGTAGTCTTGGGTTTCTGTATGATGGATATGTACATGTAATGTACATTGTCAGAGTTTATATTTGACTGGTATGAATGTAAATATGTGTAAGCAATGTAAATTGCTAAATACATGACTGGCATAGTGCATGTATAATGTGATTAAAAAAATGCCATTGTGTTTTGGCTGTGTCCACTCCCGGAAAAGGTGTGTGTGTGTATGTGTGACTGGATGTGCCATGGTTAATTGGCATTGTATGCACACTGGGTGCATTACGTGTGGATGTCTCACACGAGCATGTATGGGATCAAGTAAGTGAAAATAGGCTTGCTTGGGCTTAGTGAGCTATGCTCATTGGGTCCTTGCGCCGGTCATGGCCCGGGAATTGGGTCGTGACACTGCATTACATCAATAAGACTTTCCAAGAGAAAAGGGAGTATGATGCAGTGAAGCATACGTGTTTCGACATGTTGCTGGACGTATATCCACAAGGCTACTTCAACGCCAATCTCCTGCATAACATCATGATTAGTCGAATCAAGGCAACAGAATCAATAGAGCATGAGCTGTGGTTTGCCATTGGCAAGAGCAAGGCGAGGATATCAAAGCAGCAGTTCTGCCTTATCACCGGACTAAATTTGGTCCAATGCCCGATGTGTTCACATGACCGTACAAGGTTTTTATGAATGGAATTCATGCACGATACTGGAACAGGCAGTAGAGCGTTAATGTCACGACCCAATTTTCAAGCCATGATCGACCCATGGGCTCAATGTTCATGGCCCATTAAGCCCAAGCAAGCCTATTTCTATGATCCTGTTCATCATTCCATCAACTATTCTTAGGGTCACATTTCATAATTCTAACGTAAAAGTACTTTAATGATGTGCTATGGTAATCAAGTTACATTAATCCCAAAATAATGTTAACCATTGCCAACTCATGGTGGCATTACCAATCCAATTATTCACATATTGTCTAATACATATATCTTAGTACTTTACATCACATGAACTTATTCACAAGCAAAAATGACTCTTGACATCCAGCGGAGTGCCCAGGGTGAAGGTGCTGCTACTAAATGCCATGGATACCTACCGAAAAGATTTTACGAGGACAACTCTATCTAGGTTTCAACTGCCTCCAGATCTGAAAACATGGAGTTAAAAACAGTGAGTATAAACTCAGTGAGTGAACATAAGAAGGGAACAAGCGACGATAAGGAAAATTTGAAAATCATGATGCACTTATTCTGAAAACAATGCAATTTAGTTTAACCTCTTATTGAAACCCTTTATTTCAAACAACAATTAGTAAAATTTTAATGTTGCAAAAACCTATGCTCAATCATGAAGATAAAGGAGCGAAAGAAAAAAATTATATTAGAACTAAGCAAGGTAGCAATGTGACAACACATTTTTTGCTGCAGTTAAAGGCATTCTTGGTTTGCATATGTTTCAGTTTTTCAAGTATATTTCTCACTAAAGAAGTCCAATTGACATTATTTTTAGACCATTAGAAATCTAAGAGACTGGGCTACATCTTTGATATTGACCATTTTTCCCAATTCTAACTAGAAGGTGGTCAAAATATTTTTCAAAGTGAAAGCACTTTCACTATAGTTGAAAGGTATTTTGGGTTTGCATATGGTTTGGTTTTTCAAGAATATCTCACACTAAAGAGGTTCAATTCACATCAATTTTTTACCATTAGAAAGCTAAGAGACTAGGCTACAACTTTCATGTTTACCACTTTGTCCAGTTCTAACCAAAATATAGTCAAAAAAATTATCAAACAAAAAAGCAGGGCATACGACTCTGGAACCACCCGAGAGTTTCTAGTTGCAGCCAAAAACAGAGCATAAAAAAAAAGAGAGTTTTTGTTGAACACAAAGGAAATCGTTTTTGCTGCAATAAACTCAAATTAAAATACTTAGCATTTGTCAAGGTACAATAGGTATGATTCACATACATTACAACCATAAACCATATTCATAAACTTTCTATTTCATACATATATTTACACATATATAACCATAAATATCACCACCACATTACCAGCTCATGTGCAACCCCCACATCGCGCACAACTAATGTCATCCTCCACACTCCCACACCTTGTCATCATTGGCATGTGCATCCCCCCACATCGTGCACACACACGGTTATATTTAGTCATCACCGGCATGTGCATCCCCACACCTCGTGCACACGCACGGTTACATCAATTACATAAAATTACTTAACAATACATATCATATACTCCTATATACATATCAACATCATATAAAGGTATATGGATTCATCACAATCATGTTCCACATCACAAAAACATTTCACTAAAGGCTTGTTCCCATGCATTTTTATAGAAAAACAATTAAAATATCTCAATCAACTACATAGGCCTTAATCCCAAAACATTTTATACAAGTTCACTCACCGGTCTTTTTGATTCTTTTGTTTGACTCTATCTTCAACTAATGCTCCAAATAGACATGTAAGGCCTTGTTGGAACCTATCACACACAATGGCATCACAAACCAACGCAATTCACATAACCATAATTCTAAAAGCTATTGCCTAAATCATGTTCTACTAGTTGTTCATAACTAGCTTCCAACTACCATTAAGTGGTTATCTATTCTTTCCACCCTAGTATCACTAGAAATAAATAAACCAACCTCAACAATAAAACAACTCACAACTCCAATTACTAGCCATTATCAACAACTTAGAAATTCAACCCAATTTCATTACTCATCTTGATAATTTGGTAATTGAATTCCTCCTCAAGAATACTCAAGCTGTCATGACCCAGAACTCTCATCGGGCCTGTGACAATTGCCGCGAAGTCCTAATAGACATTTGTCGCCCGGAATGTCCATCGGAACCCCCGCAAGGCTTTAGTACCATTTTTCTTGTCTCCCCCGTGAGTAATCATCAATAAACATCATGTTTAAAGGATTTTAACCTTCTTCCAATTTAAAACAGTAGAAAAATAGTTTTCGCCTCACAAGGGCATTTTGGTCATTTTTTTTCAAAATTTTTGAACCCGACCAAAAATGTAGTAGGTGAATGGAAAACACATAATTCATGATTGAAAATAAATTTAGATGTCTAAAACGTCCTTTTAGATTAAAATTATAACTATTTGAATATAATAAAAATATTTAAGAAAATATTCTATTTTGTATAAAACAATTTTTATAGAGATATCAATAAACAATTTTTGGAACGTAAAAGTAAAATAAAATTTTACATACAATAATAGAGGTAACCAAAGTATACAGTTACATTTACAACGACACGTGGGCTCACGATTAATCATAAGTATAGAGGACAGTGAACCTATTGTTGGTGAGGTTGCAAAGCCAACTGTAGTCCTCGGCAAACTTAATTATCTACAACTATTCTGGGCCTGAAAGGGTGGAAAGGAGAGTGGTGAGTTTACACAACTCAGTGAGTAAACAAATATCACCTAAAGTATCTAAAGGCGAGTAAAGGGAGACAATGAAAACTGTCCATCTCAAAAGGGTTTCATATCATGAAAATTCACTTAAATCAGTTAAAGTAAATTCATTTCACCTAAACAATTAATAAGGCTTATGATTTTCTTTAAAGCTGGGCTTATGCCAAAGCCAATACTCGAGGACACTTGATCGTCATTAAAGTCCGACCGAGTCCGCCAAGGTTGTAAAAGTTTCATATATACATGAAACACATTTTTACATTTGGAAATATAGTCGTTCCTTGGCGTTGGCTAAATACACCTTCACGTGGTGGTTTGGCGTGAAGTGAACTCTATCATACCTCAGGACAACCCTTTATGCCTCTACAACTGAGATAAAGATATATATATAGTAGCTTTTACCGTGCCACCTCTAAATAAACAGGTCCACAGAAACCCGTCTACTGCAATAGATAATAATCCCCCGATTGAATAAAAATTTCAATAGCATGATTTGGCAAATTTATCGCTAAGCAATTTATCAGTACAAATCATACAGTTCACATTTTTCAATACACTTATCAATTCAACCAATCATACCATAATATCATAAGCCATTTGATTCAAATCATAATTTACAATAAAGCATGTGGTCTCCAATTACTCTAATTTCAAATCAATTGTCCAATTTTCAATTCAATTTATAGAAATTCAATTTATTTTATAAATTCATATTTTTTTCTCATAAAACCAAACAATTCACCATTTTAAATAATTTTTTTCACAAAATCATCAAATTGAGTAAAAATTACTCTAGATAATTAAGGCGATAATAAGTTTACTCACAATTTTCGAGAATCAAACTCAAGTACTTCAACTATAAACCCTCGAGTGCAATTTCCTTGCCTTTATCAGAGGATTCACCACCTAGACATATTGCACCTCAATTAATTACTACATTTATGCTAATTCGGTATAAAATTAACCTAAATTCTATATGAATGCATGTAACGTTCAGGTAACCGTTTAATTACAATGTTGGCCTAATTCGGTCTATCACCCGATTAATTAGCCAACGCGTCCAATTTAACTCCAAATAGCTCTCTTTCTTTTCCAATACTTCAATTCACCAAACACAAGCCAAATAACCAAAAATTCAGCTTAACCACTTCCACATTTCTTCATGGTAAATTCAGCCATAGTGGTGCATTCACACTAAAATTTTTCCCACTTGATTTTTACACCACAAATCATCATTTCTCAACCAATTCACTTGATACAAAATCAATCCACCATCAATACTCAACATGTAAGGTTCGGCCATGATGGTTTCCAAGGATTATGTGATTTTCTTCACTTGTTTTCATACTACATATCATTAACTACCTAAAAACACTAACATACCTTAAAATCAAATCAATTCCAACATCAATTTCTCTCCATACCCATTCGGCCAGCAATGAATCCATTTTGAAAACATGTAATTTAACCATGGAAAATAAGGAGAAATGCATGGGTAATGTAGATCTCAAGCAAAAATAAAGAAATTTTACCTTATCTTGCTTAACTCCTTGAATTTTCACACTTTCCCTTTGAATTTCTCCTCCTAGAGTTTTGTTCTTCCTTTGGTTTCCTCTTCCTCTTACTTGGCCGACCATGAGGGTTGAAATGGGGGATTATGGGCTAATTTTTCAAGTTTAAATATTAAAGAAATCAAGCTTTGACACGTGGCATGATACCATTGGCCCATAATTTAAATATTTAACTTTTAACCTTTAATTCTTCACCACGTAAATTGTCATATTTATCCATCCCCATAATGAATAAAATCTTTGGTTTTTGACAAGTGTTGGGGGTGAAAATTACCGTTTTACCCTCGATGTGGTAAAATTACCATTTTGCCCTTATGCTCCAAAAAATACCAAAATTAAAATTTTTCACTTCAAAACCTCAAATTATACTCCAAATGATCAATCTCAGTCAAAAATTTCATCAAATATCCAAATTAAATTCTTGGGTGGCAAAATGACCATTTTGACCTTAAATTTCGAAAATCTCATATTGACTCCAAATCGGTCCTCAAACTCTAAATTACCTTTCTAAGCCATCCCTGGACTGTGAAATTCCCAATTTCACCTTAAAATCCTTATTTTAACAAGTTCGAGGTATAAATTGACTTAGTTGTACCTCTAAGTACAATATTGACTTTTATCTATTTTTCTTAGATAATTCAAGTATGCAGGCGTGATGTCAATTATATGAATGACATGATAGATACTTTAGAGCTGGGCTTAACACAAGCTATCAAGGAAAATCCCTCTTTCTCTCTCTAAATTTCCAACTAGTGAGAGAAAGTATTATGGAAAGACTTTTGAGGGTTTTAAGGGGAAAAAGTAAGAGAGCATAAAGGACTTGTGAAAAGGTGCACAAAGCATGAAAATTTAAGGCTAACTTGAGAAGTTATGGAAGCTTGAAGAAAAACCCCCATGGAAAAAATTATATTTATAGCTAAAGCTTATCTAGTTTTTACTTAAATTACCAAAATGCCCTTAACAAGTTAACTTGTCTTCCTTCATTTTTTCTGCAATCTTTTTACTCTTTTGACACTAGGACCAAGTCCATAATAGTCTAAAAATACTCGGGTTAATGAAAATTTAAAAATTTTGACCCGAGATGAAAAATGACAATTTTGCCCCTATTATGGAAATCTTCACTATTTCTATTTTCTTCATTATTTTACCCTTATTTTCATCATTCATTTATGCTTTAGACCTACTTAGACCTAAATATTGTTTGAAACATAATTTTAGGAGCTCACTAAGAAAAATGATGAAATTACCCTTAGTCTGTGCTATCGTATCTATTTTTCATTACAAGTCTATAGAAATCGAGGTCTCACAGTTAAGCTGCAGGAGTTGTTGGATACATTTCGTGAAGGCAGCTTGCAGCGAATAGGTGACGCAACCAAGATGGTGCTTGTCTTGATCACCAATAACATTTATTTCGTCAAAACTATCGTAGATGAGTGACGCCTTCGCTATTGTCATTAATGGAGGACATCGACCCCTAGAATGCCTTCCCATGGGGTCATTATGTTTGGAGGTTGACCGAGGACTACCTTTTGAAGGGTTCGAAATGCTTGCCTCAAACTTGAGGTAGACTACCCGTTTACACTACAATATTTACGGATTCACGTGGGTGATACATGTACTGGCACTTAACATTTATGAGTTTCCTTTTGACTTAAAAATTTATTGTTACACTCGTTTATCATTTACGATCTAACAATATTATTTTTTACTTGTAGTTCTGGGCAATGGAGGCAATTTCGGCCTTTCAAAAAATAGTTACCCCCTCCGCTCCAAAGGACATCTACCCATGTATGCCGAAATGAAAATGCAATCAGAAGTCAAAATACTTCTATAAAGCAATTGGGAAGTTAGAGTCATCTTAGCAAGTAAGTGAACAGCTATTAATTTCTGATGTGCATTTCTATAATAATTTTTTATAAAATTAAATTTAATCACAGTCCCTATTTTGCAATTGTGGGCAGTCGAGAACTTGGAGCCCACCCCAGATGAGGCTAGCCAGGATTATTTTGTGGACATTAATGCCACACTATATGAGGGCCAACAGTACGTGCCAATAGGGCACATGGAGGATCTGGCAGACTAGGGCTTAGGTGCGAGGGAAAAGAAGAGGCAGTTAAAAGACAAAAGAGCCAGTGGTGGCATTAAGCGGAGGCGCACCACTGCTGCTTTAGATGATGAGTTGTCAGGCCTTAAGTTAGAGAAGGGGGGTGACCATGGCAATGGCAGTGAACAGCCGGCAAATATGGTTTTAATCGTTTGTGTTCAACAATTCCATATGTGATTATCGACTAACATATATGTGTTTGCAATTGGATCATGCAACGACAGCTCCTTAACCACCGAGAGTTCTTTCTCACAAGCACATTGATAACGAGCCGTCAGTAAGATTCGTTGTAACGATTTGTGTTAAACATTTATGCATATGTTTTTCGATTAACACAGTAATTTTTGTCATTGCAATTAAGAGAGGCGACCCAAGCACCTCAAGCACCAATCGGCCACAATCAATCGCACACTGGTAACAAGCCACCGATAAGGATTTTAGAGTTCTACCGATTAATGTTAAATAATTCCATATATGACTGCACACTAACACAGTAATATATGTTATTACAATTGACTGAATCCACAAGAGTTAATGACAGACTAGTCACGAAGCGTCAGTTGCGACGGTTCATGCACTTACATAAAAAAGAGATGTTTGAGCTGAAGGCTTTAATTCAGTCATTGACTCTGGCCCTGCAGATGTTTAAAGACCGTGTCGTCGCTGGGATTCTAAAGGGCCTGAAATCACAAGTACGATATTCAATCTTCGCTCATATATTGGTTGTTTGTGTTTAGTAGGGTTAGTTTTAATTTTTAACATCGGTTTATGGTAACGATTTTTTCATTTGTCTCGTTTTGTAGGGCGGTCCTTCATCTCATGATACTGGTGAGGACCACAAGGATGCTGCTGATGATGGGCACCATGATGAACCTGGTGTTATCATTGACAACGATGATGTTGTTAGTGCCGACGGAGATGATTCTATGGCTATGGATGTTGATCCGATGATTGATGCACCTGCGGGAGGGGATAGGAACTTTGCAATAGCCGTGTATGAAATGGATCATCTTTTTCACAGCACTCCTAAAGCTAGCAGCTCGTGATTGTCGCCACTAGAGGCGTTTGATGTCCAGCATCATGCAATATTAATTTTAGACCCTACTAAGTGAGCACGGGTGAAAATGGCCAGCAAGTACATTGCAAGCATGTATGCCAACCCCTCATTGAGCCGTCAGGATCAAAAGAGCTCAATGTTGGAAGCGTACGATGCTTTCAAGAAAGATGAGTGTGCGAGGTAAGCTCATAAATAACATTGCAAATCTTTTTTTTTTAATTAAACATTTATCCATCAAAGCTAAATTCGTTATGTTACATATGCAAGCGTAATGTCGGTATCTTAAGGGATCAAGGTGCTGAATTTTCACTACATTAGAGGATCCCAAAGAAGAAATGACTAGTGAGCATATCGATGCATGCCTCAGTGTACTCTGTAAGCAGATGACAAGGCCGAAGTGGAAGCTATACAATACTTGTGCATGCGTGGTTGACACGATATTCTTCGTAAGTTTATTTTTCGATTTTCAATTATGAAAATAGGAAGTTATTTATTGCATTAAGTGTAAACTAATGTATACATGCTTCACAGGACACCATCCATATGCTACACATCGCATTCCCTATTGAAGATGCTCGGTCCACCATGCAAATTATAGATGAGTTGCGAGGGTACATGCAGGGTGAGAGGCCAACATATGGGAAAAAATAGGCAGATGTCGATTTCATCCTTGCACCTTGCAATATGGGTGGTCTTGGGTGGTGGTGAAGATCGACTTGGTAAGGTGGACGATCAAGGTGGTGGACTCTGCAAGAACTTCAGATGCTAAGGATAATGAAGTTTGTGTGGCTTAAATGACACCCCTTATGACAATGTTGCCAATCATCTACCACCAAGCTAGTTATTTCAACAAAACACGTCGAAAAACACAGGATTTGACACCGATGCCATTGGAAATTCATTTGCCGAAAGCTAAAACGCATCGACAAAATGATAGTGTCAGCTGCAGTATGTTTATGGTTGCGTACATTAACGATATTTTGCAATTGAAATCAATCAGAGTTAAGCAAAATATGATTGCAAATATGCGTCGCCAATACACTCTCAAAATTTTTTCTAGCAGTTTTAAGAGCGAACCTTGAACATATCGTCGGCCCATGTCTGTACATCATTTTTTTTTGTATATACAATTAATTTTTTAATTTTAATAATATTCATACAGTTTATACATTGCTTTCCCATTATTCTTGCAGAAATTACATTTCGTTTCTATATTTTCTAATTGTTTGGATATAGTATGTAAATTTAAATTTGTATAATTATTTTGTTCAATGATCATTTTCGTATTTTTTGAAGAATATGTTGGTGACATGTTAGGAGAATTAGTAGGACTATTTTGTTGTCACCACGTAGACAGGTTGTGGAATATTTGAGGAATTGTTTACTGCTTGTAGATTTGTTATTATAGTGAAAGGTATTGAGGATACAGATGTTCTAGTCGACTTAAAATCTGTTCATGTTATTGATGGGTTTTCTCTTAAAATGTTTATACTTCTTACAGAGGGTGTTGATTGTTCTATATCAAAAGATTGTCTGGAGGAAATTCTTGCGGGTCTTTTGAAGATAAGTTCTACTGAACCATCTCGGCATTTTGCTATATGATTTATTTCTGTATTTTGGATTATTGAAGTATGCATGGCATGTCACCCAAAATTCTGCATCTACGAAACATGTCACCACAGAAGACGGCACCCACTTGGCATGTCACCACAGAAGTATGCACGGCGTGTCACCCATAATTTTGAATCTAACTCGGCGTGTGACCACAAAAGACGGCATCCACTTGGGTTGTCACCACATAAGTATGCATGGCGTGTCACCCACAATTCTGCATTTACTCAGCGTGTGACCACAGAAGACGAGCATCCACTGGACGTGTCACCACAGTGTTTGCATGCACTTGGCGTGTCACCACCAGTATCCGTATGCACTTGGCATGTCACCACCAGTATTTGCATGCATTTGACGTGTCACCACTAGTATCTACATGCACTTGGTGTGTCACCACCAGTATCCGCATGCACTTGACGTGTCACCATAGTGTCTACATACACTTGGCGTGTCACCACCAGTATCTACATGCACTTGGCATGTCACCACCAATATCAGCATGCACTTGGCATGTCACCACAAAGTCTGCATGCACTTGGCGTGTCACTGCCAGTATCCGCATGCACTTGGTGTGTCGCCACCAGTATCCACATGCACTTGGCATGTCACGATAGTGTCCACATGCACTTGGCATAATATATTTATATTTTTTTGGTTCATTTTATTCCTTATATTTCAATTTTTTAAAAAAAATAAAACACTATATTCAATTTAATAAGACCAGCATTATTTGATTTTATCTATAAATTATTTTAATCTAATAGTAATAAATGGAATGCAATTATTCATATATGAGTTTTTAAACATAATTTGTGATAATAATTTGAATTTATTTTTAAAATGTAAAAATTTAATTAAAAATAATTATGATGATTCAAATATGAAATTTGATTGGATGATCCATAAATTCTTACAAAATTAATAAAAAAGACTCATCTACAAGAGGAAACTAACAACAGAAACCAAATATGAATGAATGTAAGATACTGCAAGTGGGAATTCTGAGAAAGTTATTGCACATGGGTTACACATTTAGTTAGGTCAACAATCTGTCTACATCCACAACACACCCTATGTTTTCAGACATTGTCTTTCGGATTAGACAGTTGTTGCATGTGTGATCGGTTTCTCTACAACTTGAACATACTTTCGGTCGACGCACTCTTGGGGGCGCTGATTGACTTGGATATGGTGCCAAATTGGTTGAGGAATTGCAAATGGATATGGGCAATTCTGTTTGTTATTCTCGTACCTCTTGCATTGCGAACATCTCCATGCTCGACTGCCTTCACCAGTCGATGGAATCCTTCTCCTCTTAGGTCTTCCTGCTTGGCCTCGCCAAAGTGGTGGCAAGATGACCATTTGTTTCACATGTGGGGGGATGTCCCACTCACTAGAATGCCCTACTGGACGAATAGACCCCGCATAAGCCTCCACCAAAACGGTTGTCTTGTAGTAGTCGGTGCAGAATTCAATGGCTTCACATTTGCATTTACTGAAAAATACAATGAACTCAATCTGCAAGCACAATGTAAATGCTATGTCAATTAGGGATCAAATAAAAAATAAAGAAAGATATTCAGACCTTATTGCTACAATTGCATGGCTACATGGCAATAAATCTATTTGGAACTCACAGCATGAACATGTCTTCATGGACAAGTTAACAAGTCCATCTATCTTCTCGTCCTTAACTTTGAACTCCACTCCATTGATAAGCTTAACTACAAAGCGATGTGCATCATTGAAGCGTTTGCTCAACTGCTTGGCAACCCAAGCGGCTGAGGGGCATGGTCACCTTGACAACCTCCTCGTACTGGTCATGGAATCAATGCTGGAACATGTCTCTGATGAACTCGATCAAAACAGCGATTGGCATTTGTCTTGCATGCTTCAAGTATGAGTTAACACATTTTGCAATCTTCGAGGTCATCATTTGGTATCGCCTTGCGGGTGAACATGCACGTGCCCATCTTTTAGGGCTTATTCTCAAAAGATCAGCATGGGCTCCCGCATGAATCTGCTTGAGCTGGTTCATATGTCTATTGAAATCAAAAACCTTATAGCAATATCGAGCAAAGGTGAAAATCATAGAAACGTCATCACGCTTGAACTTATTTTTAAAGTTTTTCTTCAAATGGTAACCGCATAAACCGTGGTGCGCTTCTAGGTATGCATTTGAGATTTTTTTCTTAATGTTGAGATGTTGATAAGAAATGAACATTGTGTTTTCAAGACAACCAACTGTATCACGCAGCTTGTTGAGAAACCACGTCCATGAGTCTTCATCCTCAACATGGCTAATGCCAAACGTAACTGGATATACACACTTGTTCGCGCCTTTGCATATAGCAACAAATAGAACACCCTTGAACCTGCCTTTCAGATATGTCGCATCAATTGCAACGTAGGACGCATTACATCCCTAAACCCCCGAATACAAGCCCCATATGACCAGAAACAATATTTGAATCTTTCAGCCTCATCAGTAGCCACTACAGTGACTGTGCTAAGATTTTCTTGTCCAACATATAAAAATACGAGGATAATAGTTGAAATAACTCCTTCGAGGGACCGAAAACAAGCCTCTCCACATACTCCTTTACTTGCCAAGCCTTACCATACAAGCATTCCAATTCCCACTGAACCCTCATCCCACTAATTATGTCCTTAGGTCTCAATGCTACTCCATTAGCTCGAAGCTTGTGTGAAATAAGTTCACCAATTATCTTCGCACTCGCAATTAGATATCACCCTTGCAAACCATCAATAGTACATGTGTGTACTTTGTGGAACGTCTGAACTTGCCAATACTCTCCTCCGTTAGCTAACTTCATTACATGCACACTGAACTTGCATGCCTTGTCCTTGTAACCAACCTCATAACGACCTTTACATGACTTTTTTACTCATATCCAAACTGCTCTTTCAGAGCCAACATTTCATAGCTCATTTCAACTCGGCGTTCGAGAAAAATATTCTTCCTTTGTATAAGTGATCATCGGCACATGTCGTGTAAGGCTTCCACCTCAATAGTCCCGTAGATAGAATGCTTGCATACTTGAAACACCTCGAAAAAATTTTCGAAGGATCGGTATTGTGCCTAGCGGTACAATCAAGTGGATTTAAACCTCGAACTAGTTCCAATAGAGATTCCAAGATGAATTTGAGAATTTTAAAACCCACAAAGTGATTTAAAATGGTGATTCGAAGTTCAAAGTCTGATTTGGAGTCAATCGGGAATATTGACTATGTAGGGGTAAAATGGTCATTTTGCAACCCAAGGATAAAATGGAAATTTTTAGAAAAGATTTTGACCACATTTGATCAAGATTGATCATTTGGAGTATAATATGAGGTTTAGCAATGAAAAATTTTAATTCTCGATATTTTTGGAGTATAGGGACAAAATAGTAATTTTGCCATCCCAAGGGCAAAATGGTAATTTTTCACCCCCAACACTAGTTAAGCTTATAAATTTTATTCATTATGGGAATGGATAAATATGAAAATTTATGTGGTGGAAAATTTAAGTGTAAAAGTCAAATATTTAACTTTTGGACCAATAATATCATGGCATGTGTCAAGCCTTTATTACTTTAACATTTAACTAGAAAAAATCAGCCCATATCTTCCCCAACACACCTCCCATATTCGGCCAAGCAAGAGGAAAAGGAAACCAAAGGAAGAACAAAACCCTAGGAGGAGAAAATCAAAGGGAAAGTGTAAGAATTCAAGGAATTAAGCAAGATAAGGTAAAATTTCTTTATTTTTACTTGAGATCTACAATACCCATGCTTTATTTGCTCATTTCCATGGTTGAATGACATGTTTTCATGATGAATGAGTGGCTGGCCGAATGGGTATGGAGAGAAATTCATGATGGAATTGGCTTGAATTTAAGTTATGTTAGTGTTTTCGGTTAGTTAATGATATGTAATATGAAAATAAGTGAAGAAAAAACACCTATACCTTGGAAACCTTCATTGGCCGAACCTACCTTGTAGTGTGTTGAGAATGAATTGATTTTGTATCAAGTGAATTGATTGAGAATTGATGATTTATGGTGAGAAAATTAAGTGGGAAAATATTAGTGTGAATGCACCCACCATGACCGAATTTTCCAAGAAGAAATGTGCAAATGGTTATGTTGAATTTTAGGTTATTTGGCTTGCATTTGGTGAATTGAAGTATTAGAAACGAAATGGAGTAATTTGGAATTGAATTGGATGTATTGGCCAATTAATCGGGGGACGGATCGAATTAGGTCAATACCGTATTTAGATAGTTACCCGAGAATTTTTATCCCGATTCATGCATTCATATAGAATTTAAAGTAGTTTTAATACGATTTAGCACAAAGGTAGTAATTGCTTGATTGTGCAATATGTTAAAGTGGTGAATCCTCTAATAGAGGCAAAGAAATTGTACTCGAGGATTAGCAGTCGAAGTACCCAAATTCAACTCTCGAAAATTTGTGAGTGAACTTGCATTTCAACTGTTTTGGAAATTTTAATTAAGTTGAAATGAAATGCTTGAATGATTATATCTAATTCTCATTTAAAAATGAGTCCCGGGAACAAGCTTTTAGTGAAAACATTTCGATGATGTTGAATATGATTGTGATAAATCTTTGTACATCTATATGATGTTTACATGTATTGTTAATATATTTCTGCAAAATTTATGTAACCGTGCACGTGCGGAGTGGGTAGTGCACATGTCGGTAATGGTGTGCAAAGTGGGGACGGCTATACGTAACGCCCACGATTCTTGGAAACTCAAAGTTAAGCAAGTGGAGATGGCGATACGTAACGCCCACGATTCTTGGGAACTCTTGGGAACTCTCATGCATGAACTATGGTGAAGCGTGATTCTCTGCCCAAGGGCTTGCAAGGATGGCGATAGTAACGCTTGCAAGTGCTCTGATAAATGTCTCTTTTTACCACCAAGGATAGTGAAGACTTGGCGGTGTATATAATGGCTCATGATTTTATATATATATGTATGTGACATAGTGTATATGATGGAAAAAAAATGTGATTGTATGGTATGCAAATTGTTTTAAATTGGGGAAAAAGGGTTCTAACACGAAACCTTCGTATGGTTGAGCGAAACCCTCGTTCCGTGACGGGTTGTGATTACGCTTCGTTGTAGCAGAAATTCATGATTTGCTATCTTACTAAAATGATTGGTGAAATTTCATGGTTGCCTTATCATTGAATGTTTAATAGTTCCGGGTTAAGTGGAAGGGGCTTTAACATTAGGTAG
Organism: Theobroma grandiflorum; assembly: GCA_036013995.1. Lineage (NCBI taxonomy): Eukaryota > Viridiplantae > Streptophyta > Magnoliopsida > Malvales > Malvaceae > Theobroma > Theobroma grandiflorum. The sequence goes on along the minus strand of CP142130.1, from coordinate 10,252,744 downwards.
ATAAAAATTGTCTTGTTTTCAATCGGTGCATCATGGCTATCAAATTTCCTAGCTAATATTGCTTGTTCCCTTCTGATGTTCTCTCACTGAGTTTCGGACTCACAATTTTAAAAATTCATGTTTTCATATCAAGAGATTGTTGGATCCTAGATCGAAGAGTCCCGTAATTCGTATAATTTTATTTTATAGAATTATTTTATTCCAATTTTGTTATTAAATCTTAGCTAATCCACTGATTTTAATTTTAATTTATTTAATTTTTAGCTATTTTTATATTTAGTTTATTTTTAAGTGAGTTATTTAATTTTATGTTATTTCTTTTAATTTGGTTAATATTTATTAGATTTTATATTTTTCGCAAGAGCTAAAGTAATTGGGCTTAATTTTGGAAAGAAATGTTTTAAAAGACCCAGAAGTCTACTTGCATATGCTTTAGTATTTTGGTCATATCTCGAGCTACAGAATTCCAATTTCTACGATTATTGGACCATTGGAAAACTAAGAGACATACCTACAACTTTGGTGCATATCACTTTGCCCAGTTCAACGTCTAAGATAGAGAAACTTGCATCGGAAAGTTGTTGGATGTACTATGCCTGGAATGAAAATTTGTAAAAACTGTCAAGTGATTTTTTTGGGCCTCTCTGTCACAATCTAGAACTCCCCATCAGGCCCATAACAACCGTTGCGAAGTCTCGATAGGTATTCACTTTCCGAATACCAACCGAAACCCTGCAAGGCTTCCGTATCAGCTTTCGCACTTCCCCGGTGAGCGACGGTATTTAAATACCACATTACAAATGCCACTAGTCATTTTCAATTTAGAAATGCTAAAATAGTTTCATCTGGCTTACAGGGGCATTTTCGTCGTTTTTCACTAAAAATTTCAAAATTTGTTAAAAATGTAGTAATTGCGTATAAAACACATATATCATGATAAAAATAAATTTAAGTATCTAAAATATTTATGTAGAAATAAAATTTGATTATTTGAATACAAAAATAATATTTAATAAAATAATTTATTTTCTCATAAAACAAATTTTATAAAACTATTAATAAACAATTTTCGCAGCGTAAAAACTAAATATATTTTTACACACTGTTATACAAATGACTAAAATATGAAATTTAAATTTTACAGTGACCCGTGGCCCACAACAACCGAAATGCATGGAAATTGTGAACCTACAGATTCTGTCGATTCAATTCCACTGGGGTCTTTGATCGAGTCCGCTAGCTACAAACTATTCAGATCCTGAAATGTGAGGAAATGAGAGGTGAGATTATAAAATCCCAGTGAGTAAACAATTACCATCGAAACTATCTAAAGTCGAGTAAAAGGAAACGATTAACATAAACCAATGTAAAATGTTCATAACACTTTATTTCCTTTCGCCGAGTAAATTAATTTCATTTCACTTGAAAATTTACATGGCTTATGTTTATTCATAAAATCATGGCCTGTGCCATAAAATCTCGTGCTCGGTGATAGCTTGATCAGAGGTATTCAACCAAGCTCGCCAAGGTTGTCGAAATTATCATAATTATTCAAAATCAGCCATTCCTTGGCATTAGTTGAGTTCACCTTTACGTGGTGGTTAAGCATGAAGTGACTCTGTCATATCTTAGGATAATTAAATAACCAGGTACGCCTCTACAAATGAGATATCAATATATAGGGGTTTTACCGTGCCACCTCTGATTAGGCCGGTCCACGGAAACCCATTTACTGTAGCAGATATCAATCCACCAATTAACAAAATTTTAATAGTATGACTAGGCTATTTTCTTACTAACCAGCCTGCACAGTAAATAGCAGTTCATATAAATTTTAACACAATAAACCAGCAACCAGTCATACTACATTTTCATAAGCCATAATAATTTAAAACATAATTTGCAATAGAATTCGGGGTCTCCAATTACTCTAATTTCAAATCAAATATTCGATTTTTAAATCAATTGATAAAAATCTGATTATTTGATAAATTCCATTTATTTCATAAATTCGTATTTTTCTCAATAAACAAGAAATTTTCCATTTAAAATAATTTTCACAAAATCATCAAATCATCAAATTGAATAAAATTCCTTTAGATAATTAAGGCGATAATTTGTCCACTCACAGCTTTCGAAAATCCGGATTCCAGATGCACTCAGACTAATGGTCCTCAGGTGTGATTTCCTTGCCTTTTTCGGACATCTCACCACCTTGACATATAATAAAGTCGAGAAATTTACTAATTTGTCCCTAAATGATATAAACTAATTTAAATGACTAATGCATGACATGCAAATGCAAAACGCGTTCGAATATCGCTAAAACACGGTATCGACTAATTTCGTCCGATTACCCGATTAATTGACAATTATACCTAAATCACTTCCAAATTGATCCATTTCTCTTCTAACACCTTAATTCATCACACACACTTCTAAATAACTAAATTTCAGCCTTGAAATCCTTAAAATCCTTCATATAAAAATTCAGACATTACGGTGTACTAACACCATAATTTTCCTAGTCACATTTTTCACTTAATTTCTCATTTTTCCAAGCCATTTTCCTTGTAATTCAAACTATTCCTCCTTGACATTCAACCTACACAATTCGACCAACAAAGAACCCTAGGGAAATTGATTACTTTTTTTGAAATTTTGTTCATAACTATGCTTAACTATCATCAAACAACAACATAACTAAAAATCAAGCAATTCCCATTATTAAATCTCACTCATGCCCATTCGGCCTTCCTCAATTCAGCATGATTCCTCATTATTCAGCTATGAAAAATGAAAGCTAAAGCATGGGTAAGCTAGGGTTAGAGCAAAACTAAAGAAATCTTACATTTCTTTAGCTTGAATCTTGAAAAAACCTTGAAATCCCTTGATTTTTGGCTAAATTTCTTGTTTTTCTCCTTTGTTCTCTTTTGTTTTCCTTTGAATCTGGTTTGTGTCAAATTTGGAGAGAGAACGTGAGGGTTATAGGCTGATTTTATTAGTTTAATAATAAATTAAAATGGGTTACCACATGGCATAATGCCATTGGCCCATTTTTTTAACTTTTTGACTTTTTCTTTTCAATTTTCCACCAAAATCAATTCCATATTTATCCATTCCATAGTTAAACAAAATCCCTTGGTCTTGACAAATGTTGGGGTAAAAAATTTACCGATTTACCCTCGAGGTGGAAAAATTACGATTTTGCCCCTATACTCCGAAATGTACCAGAATTACATTTTTCTTCACTTTTCGACCTCAAATAACACTTCAATTGATCAATCGTACTCAAATTGGGCTAAAATCTTTTCTAAAAATTCTCGTTTCGTCCTTTAATGGTAAAATTACCATTTTACCCTTGTGCTCCAAAAATACTAAGAATCTCAATTTTTCACTGCTAAAATTCATTTTATGCTCCAATAATCATATTATATTTCATATAATTATTCTTGATCAATTGTGATCAAAATCTTTGCTGAAAATCTCCATTTTGTCCTTAAATTGAAAAATGACCGTTTTGTCCCTAATCGGTCAATTTTCCCGATTGACTCCAAATTGGCCCTCGAACTCCGAATTATTGTTTCGAGTAATCCCTGGACTGTGAAATTCCTTATTTCACTTTAAAATCCCTATTTTAACTTGTTCGAGGCATAAATCAACTTATTTGTACTTCTAAGTACAATACTGGCTTTTTATCAATTCTACCGAGCTATTCAGATATGCAGGCATGATGTCACATATATAAATGTCATGTCAGATAATTTAGGGTCGAGCTTGATAGCACTACCCCCCTTAAAATAAAATTTTATCCTCAAAATTTCACTGATCAAATTTGAAGAAGAAATGGGGTATTATCTTATCCTTTGATATTTACTTTCCCATGTCATCACTTATTGTAGAGAACTTCAATTTATTTACCTTTGGATCAACTTGAGTACTTCACTCTTGTTTAACATTGTCCTCTAAAATCATATCTGTAATACCTTTCACAGTCATGATTTCTTATATCGAATTTCCAAGTATGTCTCTATCACCACCTTTAAATTTGAATTATAAGTTCATTTCATATGACTTAATCTTGCCATAGATTACATTTTCTTAATTATTTCTCTAAATTTCCTCAGATCCCCATAAATCAACTTCTAATAGAATTATTGATCATTTCATGTTTTACTTAGTCATCGAATATCAAGTTCAAATTCTAAATCTTTATAATTAATCCTTTACTATAGTTAATCATGTTATTGACTCCATATACACGTATGTGTATGTACTTTCAGATGTCCATGACTCTCATTACATATAAATGCCTTTGTTCTCTAGTTTCTTTGAAACAATTTTCTTTTGTTCGTCCTTCTCTATCACCAAGATCCAATAGAATATTTTTCCATAATTCTTATCAATAGTTTCATCATATCCATGCATAGTCTTATACTATTTCCATGCTTACACTCTTTTCTTATTATTCCTGATTATATATATTTACATTTCCTGATCCTACGTATCATTATGTCACCTCATCGTTTCCATCGAATTGTAATTGTATACTCATGTATGTTTTATAGGGTCATTAGTATTCTAAAGATTTTTCCTTGACTCGATGGTTCGTATTATAAGTCACACTTGAACTCAATAGGCTTTTAAATTGATTTCTCAAATAATTTATATATCAATCTCCATTATAAAACTTTACCTGATACTTAATCCAGATTCAACATTTCTAAATCATTAAATTTCAACTTGCCAATTTTTTCCACATGTGGCATTTTCCTCAAATGATTATTTCTCTAGAGTATCGTCATGTCTAGATCCTCATCCCCTTTACCAATCTTTCCTACAGTCTGTAACCTGCAATTGGACACGGAGAGGTTCGAATCCGAAACTTTTCCTTCCAACCAAATCAAATCAATAATTAGAAATTTCCATAACCATATTCTATGTATATGTATTTACTTGCTATATCATTCTTGTCCTCTCCATTCACACTCTCATTACTCAATATCAACATCTCTTATCAGTATCCCATACATTCATCTAACCTTTCCATCACTTTCTCTCTACTCTTCAACGTGATTTAATTTCTCGTCTTCGTTATTTCTTAAGATTTGACTTTAGTCAACATATGGTTCATCTTGACATTATCCATATTAATTAATCTGTATTTATCCATCTTGGTGGCTTTCTAATTTTTTCCTTCTCTTACATACCATTGTATAAAGCAATAAGGAAAATTTTCAACTCATTCATATCAATACTTTCCAAGAACCTTAGAACTCCAATTTACAAGATTTGAATCAAGTTTAGTAATTTCAATTCAATTCTTACATTCAACTTTTTTTTGAATTTGCACCTCAATGAACAATATTGATCTTCTACCGCATATTACATGATTAGAACTTTAGTTTTAATTTGTCCATATTATCCATTATGGTATATCAAAATCATCCTTTCTGAATAAATTTCTACAATTCCCATACATAATTCTATTTTCTTTCCATTGACAATATCTTTTGATCAATCCACATCACCCTCAATCTTTAAATATTTGGATCACAATTCAGTCCTTGTTACTCTTATTAACTTATTTACCACGATAATTCCTCATACTTCCCACTTATTGTAAGACATCCTTCCTAGAAGGTCACTCATCTTATTATTGCTCTCACCCAAGCACGCTTAACTACGGAGTGCTAATAAGATCTGATGCATCAGTATTAATATGATCGCACCCCACTACTATTTTTATTATTCATATTTAATTATTCTTCCTGTCCGATGACTCCCATAATTTATTTACCTCTAATACCATAAACCATAGAGCAGTTCATCTTTCGGTACATTCTTTCCTTTAGTCCTTATTAATCAAAGATTTATTTTTGCCAAACTCCATGGTTTACCTTTAATAAACCATATTTATACTAAATTCTCATCTTAAAACTTTATGGTATTACTCTTTAATTTCCTTCATATTCCAATATTACAATTCTTGACTTTATTCCATTATTTGGAAACCAATTATGCCATCACGATAAATGTTCAGTCTTACTACTTATATTGCTAGTCTAATTTTATTATACCAAAAGACCTCTATATATATATATATATCAAGTCAATAAGCAACTATGCTACAATCCATCCATATTACACAAAACAAAAGTTGATCCTCAGTTCCTTTATACAGTTATCTATGGCTATTTCCGCTTACATTGTTTCTGTCAAAATTTGAGGTTGTGGGTAGCCTAACTAACCCATCAAGTATCACTCAAATCATCCCCTTCGATATCCTCTTCTATCATTTGGGTCTTTCCTTTCTGTTTTTCCGTCCGAGCTTGTTGGATCCTCAAACATTCGTCATCACTTATTGGTGTAGCATTCCTTCCACACCCAAGAGGAAAAACTCGTATTACAAGTGGCTTTTCAGAAAAAAGATCAATCACAAACATTCTGGGTTTACCTTTTCCTTGTCGACCTCTTACGTTCGGTCTACCGCCAAAAGGAAAGGGTCTAATTACTAACGGGGAAGGTCTCCTAGTCGCGAAAGTCTCTCCTAATCCCCTCGTACTTTCCTTTTGTTCCCTGAGCCACACTTCTTGAATTCTCTTATACCCTTCATCGCTCACAGGTACTGCATTTCCTTCACCCTCGGGAGGAAAATACCTAATAACTGATGGAGGTGCTCTCCTATCACGATAATCTTCTCCCACCATACTTATTCTTTCTCTCACCTCCTCACCTCTCTCAATTTCTCTCAAGAGAGAATTTCTAATGCGCAGATTAGTATCATTACTATTAACGCTCTCATCAATCTCGGTAGCACTAGAACTCTCAAGTGTCTGAACCTGTGCCTCAATCTTGAGGGATCCCAATTAGTAGGAACTTTGAAAGGATACCTATCTGGGCTAATGGTACTGAGCGTCTACGACTCCCAGCTATGGATTCTAATGGTCCCTCACTAGACATAGTGATCTATAAAATAAACAATTTAATTTCAGGTAATTCTTATATACTATATGCTAATGCACACCCTTGACCTAACTTGACTCGGGCCACACAGTGTCAATGTAGATTTCTTAAAACAATTTTAAAATCAAAACCATGATCTTTTAAAATCAAAACCATGATCTTTTAAAATCAAAACCATGCTCTGATACCAACTGAATTGTCACGACCCGAAACTCCCCATCGGGCCCATGACAACCGCTACGAAGTCTCGATAGGTATTCACTTTTTGAATACCAACCGAAATCCCATAAGGCTTCCGTATCAGCTTTCGCACTTCCCCAGTGAGCGAGGGTATTTAAATACCACATTACAAATGCCACCAGTCATTTTCAATTTAAAAATGCTAAAATAGTTTCATCTGGCTCACAAGGGCACTTTCGTCGTTTTTCACTAAAAATTTCAAAATTTGTTAAAAACGTAGTAATTGCGTATAAAACACATATATCATGATCAAATAAATTTAAGTATCTAAAATATTTATTTGGAAATAAAATTTGATTATTTGAATACAAAAATAATATTTAATAAAATAATTTATTTTCTCATAAAACAAATTTTATAAAACTATTAATAAACAATTTTCGCAGCGTAAAAACTAAATATATTTTTACACACTGTTATACAAATGACTAAAATATGAAATTTAAATTTTACAGTGACCCGTGGCCCACAACTAACCAAAATGCATGGGGACTGTGAACTTACAGATTCTGTTGATTCAAGTCCATGGGGCCCTTGAGCGAGTCTGCTAGCTACAGGCTATTCAGATCCTGAAATGTGAGGAAATGAGGGGTGAGATTATAAAATCCCAGTGAATAAACAATTACCATCGAAACTATCTAAAGTAAAGTAAAAGGAAACGATTAACATAAACCAGTGTAAAATATTCATAACACTTTATTTCCTTTCGCTGAGTAAATTAATTTCATTTCGCTTGAAAATTTACATGACTTATGTTTATTCGCAAAATCATGGCTTGTGCCATAAAATCGCGTGCTCGGTGACACCTTGATCAAAGGTTTTCAACCAAGCCCGCCAAGGCTGTCGAAATTATCATAATTATTCAAAATCAGCCATTCCTTGGCATTAGCTGAGTTCGCCTTTACGTGGTGGTTAAGCGTGAAGTGACTTTGTCATATCTCAAGATAACTAAATAACCCTGTACGCCTCTACAACTAAGATATCGTATAGGGGTTTTATCGTGCCACCTCTGATTAGGTCGATCCACAGAAACCCATCTACTGCAGTAGATATCAATCCACCAATTAACAAAATTTTAATAGTATGACTAGGCTATTTTATTACTAACCAGCCTGCACAGTAAACAACAGTTCATATAAATTTCAACACAATAAACCAGCAGCTACTACATTTTCATAAGCCATAATAATTTAAAACATAATTTGCAATAGAATTCGGGGTCTCCAATTACTCTAATTTCAAATCAAATATTCGATTTTTAAATCAATTGATAAAAATCTGATTATTTGATAAATTCCATTTATTTCATAAATTCGTATTTTTCTCAATAAACAAGAAATTTTCCATTTAAAATAATTTTCACAAAATCATCAAATCATCAAATTGAATAAAATTCTTTTAGATAATTAAGGCGATAAATTTTCCACTCACAGTTTTCGAAAATCTAGATTCTAGATGCACTCAGACTAATGGTCCTCAAGCGTGATCTCCTTACCTTTTCCGGACATCTCACCACCTTGACATATAATAAAGTCGAGGAATTTACTAATTTGTCCCTAAATGATATAAACTAATTTAAATGACTAATGCATGACATGCAAATGCAAAATGCGTCCGAATATCGCAAAAACGCGGTATCAACTAATTTCGTCCGATTACCCGATTAATTAACAATTATGCCCAAATCACTTCCAAATTGATCCATTTCTCTTCTAACACCTTAATTCATCACACACACTTCTAAATAACTAAATTTCAGCCTTGAAATCCTTAAAATCCTTCACATAAAAATTCAAACATTACGGTGTACTAACACCGTAATTTTTCCTAGTCACATTTTCACTTAATTTCTTATTTTTTCAAGCCATTTTCCTTGTAATTCAAACTATTCCTCCTTGACATTCAACCTACACAATTCGGCCAACAAAGAACCCTAGGGAAATTGATTACTTTTCTTGAAATTTTGTTCATAACTATGCTTAACTATCATCAAACAACAACATAACTAAAAATCAAGCAATTCCCATTATTAAATCTCACTCATGCCCATTCGGCCTTCCTCAATTCAGCATGATTCCTCATCATTCAGCCATGAAAAATGAAAGCTAAAGCATGGGTAAGCTAGGGTTAGAGTAAAACTAAAGAAATCTTACCTTTTTTTAGCTTGAATCTTGAAAAAACCTTGAAATCCCTTGATTTTTGGCTAAATTTCTTGTTTTTCTCCTTTGTTCTCTTTTGTTTTCCTTTGAATCTGGTTTGTGCCAAATTTGGAGAGAGAACGTGAGGGTTATAGGCTGATTTTATTAGTTTAATAATAAATTAAAATGGGTTGCCACATGGCATAATGCCATTGGCCCTTTTTTAACTTTTTGACTTTTTCTTTTCAATTTTCCACCAAAATCAATTCCATATTTATCCATTCCATAGTTAAACAAAATCTCTTGGTCTTGACAAATGCTGAGGGAAAAAATTTACCAATTTGCCCTCGAGGTGAAAAAATTACGATTTTGCCCCTATACTCCGAAATGTACCAGAATTACATTTTTATTCACTTGTCAACCTCAAATAACACTTCAATTGATCAATCTTACTCAAATGGGGTCAAAATCTTTTCTAAAAATTCTCGTTTCGTCCTGTAATGGCAAAATTATCATTTTGCCCTTGTGCTCCAAAAATACCAAAAATCTCAATTTTTCACTGCTAAAATTCATTTTATGCTCCAATAATCATATTATATTTCATATAATTATTCTTGATCAATTGTGATCAAAATCTTTGCTAAAAATCTCCATTTTGTCTTTAAATTATAAAATGACCGTTTTGTCCATAATCGATCAATTTTCTCGATTAACTCCAAACTAGCCCTCGAACTCCGAATTACTGTTTCGAGTAATCCCTGGACTGTGACACTCTTTATTTCACTTTAAAATCCCTATTTTAACTTGTTCGAGGCATAAATCAACTTATTTGTACTTCTAAGTACAATACCGACTTTTTATCAATTCTACTGAGCTATTCAGATATGCGACATGATGTCACATATATAAATGTCATGTCAGATAATTTAGGGTTGGGTTTGACACTTTCATTATGTTTTTAAGTCCAATTAAACCTTGGGTCAACTTGAGGAAGTTTAGGTTAAGTTTGTTAGCGTAAATAGGATCTTTTCAAGAACATTAGGAGAGAACTTTGGAGAAGATTCAAGAAGTTAGAAGTTGAGGCTGAAACCCGAAGATCAAGACAGTAATTATTGTTTTGTTTTTTCCTTGGCTTTCATTCTTCTTGTATTTTCAATGGTTGAATTATATACAATGTTATTTGATTTTGCAATTATGAGTAGCTAATTTTCTTTTTCTAGGATTGCAATTGAACTCACATGTAGTCTAAGTTTTTAATCTCTTTCTTACTTATTTTCAATGGGAATTGAATTGTTTATTCCAATTTGTTCTTAATGCTTTTAATTGCCTGATCAACAATTAAATTGATTTAGGAACCTAAACAAACTTGGGAAAGGGAGTTTAGAGTAGACTAAAATTGGAATAGCATATGATCAAATTTAATTGATTTGCGTATAGGATAGGGATATACCTATAGGCCATATGTAGCCAGATTAGAGCCTGAACTTAATGAGTCTATTTTAATTTCAAATCACATAGGGATATAGTATTTTGATTAAAATAGATATTTTTATAGGACGAGTTGGGAGACCTTTATAAATAATTTAGGACTCTAAGTTAGCAATTCAACCCATTGAAGTAAGTTGAGGAAGAGAGGTGAAATTTAGATGAACTGTGAAGGATATTGTAATCCTAGGCTTATTTAATTTGATATTTTCTTAAATTATTATTATTTTGATTTTTCTTGTTGGATTAAATTTTAGTTTATTAGTTTTATTTAATCGCTTAATTTGGATTGTTTTGGATAAAATTAAATTGTTTTAATTTTAGTATTTAGTAAACTTTATAGATTAATTCCCTGTGGGATCAACACTCTGCTTGCTTATATACTATCTGTTCGATACGTATACTTGTGTAGTAGAATTTTAACTGACACCGATTAAAAACATTAAGAACAAATTGGAACAAACATTTCAATTCCCATTGAAAATAAACAAGAAAGAAATTAAAACTTAGACTGCATGTGAGTTCAATTGCAATCTTAGAAAAAGAAAATTAGCTACTCATAATTGCAAAATCAAATAACATCGTATAAAATTCAACCATTGAAAATAACAAGAAGAATAAAAGCCAAGAAAGAAACAAAACAATAATTGTCGTCTTGATCTTCAGGTTTCAGCCTCAACTTCTAACTTCTTGAATCTTTTCAAAAGTTTTCTCCCTCAAAAGTCTTCTTGAAAAATTTCCTATTTATTCTAACAAACTTAACCTAAACTTCCTCAAGTTGACCTAGGGTTTAATTGGGCTAAAAAAACACAATAAGAGGCCCAAAAATCACTTGTCAATCTTTGCAAACTATTATTCTCGGCACAATGCATCTAGCAACTTTCCAACGTGATTTTCTCTATCTTTAAGGTAGAACTAGGCAAAATAATGAAACATATGCAAGCAGATTTCTGGGTCTTTTAGCACCTTACTTTCCAAAATTAAGCCCAATTACTTTAAGTCCTACCAAAAATATAAAAACTAACAAATATTAACCAAATTAAAGGAAATAATATAAAATTAAAATAACTCACTTAAAAATAAATTAAATATAAAAATAACTAAAAATTAAGTAAATTATAATTAAAAACTGAGAACTTAACTAATATTTAATAATAAAATTGGAATAAAATAATTTTATAAAATAGAATTATCACACCCCCAAACTTAAGATTTTGCTAGTCCTTGAGCAAAAGAAAAGAATCACAAAAAGAAAATACAAAAAAAAATCCCTAAACGAGAGATAGAAGTACCAAATCATGATTTCTCAATTTTTCCTCAAAAATTAACTCAAATTCCAACATAATGTAACATACAACTAATCCTTAAATTCATGCATCAATTCAAGTGAAACTTTATTTTTGGAATGGACTTCCGTGTGTGTGTGAATGCTCTTTTACAAAGAATATCATGCAATTCAAATTAGTTTATGTCAAATCTAAGCATAGATTAGTATTTAGATCCCATAAGTTTGCTTTTCATCTCTCTCTCTCTCCACTAATGTAGATTAACACTTATTCAAGGATCAATAAGTTTTTATCAAGCTCGTAATGTAAGGCTAAGGTCAAGGTATGATAAAGGATATATTTAGGCTCAAATTCACCCTAAGCACTTAATCAATCTAGGACAAATAAAGAGCTCAATTTTTTTTTGTAGCACCCCCAAACTTGAAGTAAACTTTCCTTTGTAACACACATTTTATTTCTCTTCTCTTTTTTTTTTCAACCCCCAAACTTATTTTTGACAATTATAACAAGGGGTAATTTTCCAACAACCTTCATTTTTCTTTTTCTTTTTTTTTCACACCTTTCTTCCTCAATTTATTTTTAAGCTCAAATCATTCTTTAGAAAGATTAAAATACTTAGAGGGTGAAAGGTTCAAATTTGTGAATTTAAATAGAAAGGCCATGGCTAACATAATTAGGTAATTACAAAGAAAAGTAAATTAGGCTCAAAAAGGGTGACTAAGGATAAATATAACAAGGTAGGCTCAAAAAGGCTCAAACGGTCCAAAGATGGCCTAAATCACTTACTATCTTAAGTGTTATCTAAGATTTCGCCTCGAGAGAGAATCAAACAAATTCTTGAATTTTTTACTTCACTATACTTTTTCGTCAACATAAACTTTTTCTAAATCACATAAACATTCTAAGTAAAAGAGTATAGTGCTCAAATTATTAGAAGTCACACTCTAAAATAAAATTAACACAAGAATATCACATAAAATTAAATCATAACTATATGCTTCCCAAAAGCTAAGAATAAAAAGATAATTAAAATATCATCCTAGGATTGGGACAATCGTGAATAAGGTGCAACTATCTCAACATTCTTTTTTTTTTTTTTTGAAACACAAATAAAACATACAAAAATATGAATAAACATGCAAGATAAATTCTAAACCAAAGCTAACTAAAAAAAATTAAATCAACAAAATTTGACACCACTAGATTCTACAAAATTTGACACCACTAGATTCTAAACCACTCCCAAACTTAAAATAAACATTGTCCTCAATGTGATAAAAGAAAAAAAAAAAAAGACAAGAATACTCCCCTAACTCCCAAACGGAAGACTACGAATCTTTTGCATCATCACCTCTAAAATTATCATCAGAATCAGAATTTTAAGGGAAGAGCGAATGTAGTGAGTATAAAATAAAATAAAATAAAATAAAATAAAATAAAATAAAATAATAAAATAATAAAATAATAAGTAAAACTAATTTGTAGAAAAAATAAGTGAAAAGGTAAAAGAGAGAGATAAAAATTTCAGCAAAAAGAAGTGCGGTTGAAGAAGAAAGCAAGAGTGATAAAAGCAGAAAAAAAATTGGAGAGGATAGTGATGTTGGTGGCTGCAGAAGACAAGCAGGAAAGCAGCAGAAAAAATAAAAAAAGAAAAGAATAGTGTGTGCGTTGGGGCTGGAGAAGACAAGAGAAAGAAGTAAAATAAAATAAAAATGAAAAAGAACGTGCGGCTAAAGGCAAGAAAGGGAAAGAAACAAAATAAAGAAAATAAAAAGAATGGGTGTTGGTGCAGCTAAAGAATGCAAGAAGGGAAAAATAAAAATAAAAATCGGTGTTGTGCGGCTGAAGACAAGAGAAGGAATGAAAGAAGCAAAATAAAAAAAAATAAAAAGAAGATGGGGGCGGCTTAAAGACAAGAGAAAGGAGTAGAAAATAAAATAAAGAAATATGTAAAGGGATTGTGAGGCTAAAGACAAAAGAAAAAGAACCAAAATAAAAATAATAATAAACAAAGTGGGGATGGGATGGCTAAAAGACACTAGAAAGAGAAAAAAAATAAATGGGGATGGGACAGCTAAAAGACAATAGAAAGAGAAATAAACTAAAAAAAACAAATAAAAGGGAGATGGTGTGGCTAAAAGACAAGATAATGAGAAAATAAATAAATAAATAAATAAATGCGAAGGGAGTGCAGCTAAAAACAAAAGAGAAAGAACAAAAAATAAAAAAAAAACTGAAAAAGGGGTGCGGTTGAAAAGACTAAAGGCAAGAGAAATAAAATAAAAAATTAAAAAAAATGACAAATTGGTGCGGCTAAAGATAAAAGAGAGAAGTAACAAATAATAAAAAAATAAAAAAAAATTGAAAAGGTTGGTACGGTAAAAGACAAGAGAGAAAAGTAGAAAAACATAAAATATGAAAAGGTGTTAACGGTTGCATGACACCTGAAGCATTACGCTTCAGGTTTGAGGGCTGCGGCGCTCAACTATTCTATTTCTGTTGCTTTTGGCAGCTTCATTCAGCGTCGTGGTGCTCCCTTCGAGGGTCGCGGCTTTGATTTTTTTTTTTGTAATTTTTTTTATTTTTTTTTTGAATTTTTTTTATTTTTTTTAAACCACTTACCTACAAAAAAGAGACATAGGAAAAAAATTAGAATAAATAATAAAAACAAATAACTAAATAAATAAGTAGTAAAATAAAATAAAATAAAAACTCATAAAATAATAAGGTTGAGGAACTTAGGTTGCCTCCCAAGAAGCGTTCGTTTACAGTCACTAGCCTGACTAAAGTACCCCATTTTTCAATTCTTCATCCACGAAATAAGGTTTGAGGCTTAATCCATTAACCATGATTGTACCTGTATCCTCACCAAAAATCTCAATTATTCCACAAGGATAAGCGTTCACTACTTTGAAAGGACCCTACCATCTTTCTTTGCGTTTCCACGAAAAAACCTTGAAGTATGATCGAGAAAGCATCATTACTTTTTGTCTAATCTCAAAAGGATAATTAGTTGGTGGTGGAGGATGCTCAGGTGCTGACTACTTAGGTCTCACAAGCGGAGGTGGTGGCTTAAACTCAAAGATTGGTGCTTGCTCAATTGAAGGTGGTGGAATAGGCTTACCTTTACCTTTATTGACTAAATCCACTTTATAACAACTATCTGTATAGGGATACTGAGTAGAAGTGAACAAATTAAATACCACTTCCTCTTCTCTAACTTTGAAAGTTATTTTGCCATTTTTCACATCAATTATTGCTCTAGTTGTACCTAAGAATGGTCTTCCCAAAATAAAAGGAATTTCAACATCATCTTCAATCTCAAGCACAATGAAGTCCATTGGAATGTATAAATGCTCAACTTTAAGCAAAACATTTTCTATAATCCTAACTGGGTGCCTAATTGTTCTGTCTGCTAATTGCAAGGTAACTGTAGTAAGTTGTATCTCCTGAAATCCAAGTTTTCTAGCAATAGACAAAGGCATTATTGAAACAATAGCACCTAAATCACATAAAGCTTTAGAAATTTTAAAACTACCAATAGTGCAAGGAATAGAAAAACTCCATGGATCTTTAAGCTTTGGTGGCAGTTTATTCTGGATTATAGCACTACACTCTTCAGTAAGTGCAACTGTCTTAAACTCGTCCAATTTCCTCTTCTTGGTCAAGATGTCTTTCAAGAATTTAGGATAACTTGGCATTTGTTCTAAAGCTTCAGCAAAAGGAATATTAATGTGCAATTTTTTAAATACCTCAAGAAATCTTTGGAATTGTTTGTCCAATTTTTGCTTTTGAAAACATTGAGGAAAAAGTGGTGGAGGTGTGGGCGTAGATTGTGATTTATCTTTAGAATTTTCAATAGATTTTTCAACCACAATTTCTTTTTTAGCTTCTTTTTCAATTTCTTTCTCATCAAATTGAATTGAAATCTCAGAACTTAAAGCTTAATTACTTACCTCTTTACATACCTCTTTTCCATTGTGGAGAGAGATTGCCATACAATGTTCCTTACCTTTGGGGTTGATTTGTGTATCACTTAGTAAGGCACCTTGGGCTCTACTGTTGATGGAGTTTGCAAGTTGTCCCAATTGGGTCTCCAGATTTCTCAAGGATGCTCCTTGACTTTGAATTAAAGCTCATTGACTTTGAATTAAAACATCAGTCTTGGACATATATTGCAAGAGAAGTTCTTCCAGGTGGGACTTCTTTTCAGGAACTGGTGGTCTAACTTGTTGCTGGAAACCAACAAGCATGATGGGTTTTGGATTGGAACGCCCTGTATTGTTATTCCATGAAAAGTTAGGGTGGTTTCTCCAACCAGGATTATAAGTATTGGAGTAAGGATTATTCTACTGTCTATTGAAGTTCCCCACAAACTAGACTAATTCAGAATTGTATGGACATTGATCATATGAATGGCTATCTCCACACATCTCGCAAACTACTAATGAATTTTGAACTGCATGGACTCCCAATGTGTCAAACTTTTTGGTTAGTGCAGCCACTTGAGAAGCTAATTGAGTAGTTAAGTTGCCAAGTGCATCAATTTCATAGGCTTCAACCACTTTTCTCGATCCCGACCTTTCTGAAGGCCATTGATAATTATTGGAGGCCATCTCTTCCAACAAGTTATAGGCATTTGTAGCATTCTTACTCATTAATGCCCCACCAGCAGCAGCATCAATTGTAGTTTTAATTGACCCAACCAGCCCATTGTAGAATGTTTGTACTTGCAACCAATCCTGAATCCCATGATGTGGACATCTTCTCAATAATTCCTTAAACCTCTCCTAGGTTTCATACAAGGACTCACCATCAAATTGTGTAAAGGAGGTAATATCGTTTCTCATCTTTGCAGTATTTGCAGGGGGGAAGAATTTTGCAAGAAACTTTTGAGCCAAGTCTTCCCATGTAGTGATGACCCATTAGGTAGTGAATTAAGCCAGCGTTTTGCTTTATCCCTCAGAGAAAACGAAAATAGTCTCAATCTAATAGCATCATCAGTTACTCCATTATATTTAAAGGTATCGTAAATCTCTAAGAAATTTACCAAATGAGAAATAGGATCATCACTGGGTAACCCACCAAACCGGTCTAAAGACTGAATCATCTGAATGTAAGCTAGTTTAATTTTGAAATTATTCGCATTGATGGAATGTCTCCTAGTGCTTTGGTGCAAACCTTGCAAAAAAGGAACAGCATAATCTCTCAATGCTCTATTTGCCTCAAGAACCAGATTAATGGCATTATTGCCATTGTTATTGTTATCCTCAGCCATTGTCTGATTTAAAGCTGTAACTTGTAAATTCTCCCTTCAACGTCTTTTGAAAGTTTTTTCTATCTCAGGATCAAAAGGAACAAGATTCAAGTTGTTTCTTCTTTGCATACAATGACCAAAGATACTTGTAAACAAACAAAAACTAATATTAAAACAAGAAAAATAAAATTTGAAGTATTAGTATTAATAAAAATTCTAGAAACAATTCCCCAACAACAGCGCCAAAAACACGTCAGTTAAAATTCTACTACGTAACTATACGTATCGAACAGATAGTATATAAGCAAGCAGAGTGTCGATCCCACAAGGAATTGATCTACAAAGTTTACTAAGTACTAAAATTAAAACAATTTAATTTTATCCTAACAATCCAAATTAAGTAATTAAATAAAACTAATAAACTAAAATTTAAGCTAACAAGAAAAATCAAAATAATAATAACTTAAGAGAATATCAAATTAAACAAGCCTAGGATTACAATATCCCTCACACTTCATCTAAATTTTACCTCTCCTCCTTAACTTATTTCAATGGATTGAATTGCTAACCTAGAGTCCTAAATTATTTATAAGGGTCTCTCAACTCGTCCTATAAAAATATCTATTTTAACCAAAACACTATATCCCTATGTGAATTGAAATTAAAACAGACTCATTAAGTTCAGGCTCTAATCTGGTTACATATGGCCTATAGGTATATCCCTATCCTATACGCAAATCATTTAACATGATCATATGCTATCCCAATTTTAGTCTACTCTAAACTCCCTTTCCCAAGTTTTTTTAGGTTCCTAAATCAATTTAATTGGTGATCAGATAATTAAAAGCATTAAGAACAAATTGGAATAAACAATTCAATTCCCATTGAAAATAAACAAGAAAGAATTTAAAACTTAGACTACATGTGAGTTCAATTGCAATCCTAGAAAAAGAAAATTAGCTACTCATTATTGCAAAATCAAATAACATCGTATAAAATTCAACCATTGAAAATAACAAGAAGAATAAAAGCCAAGGAAGAAACAAAACAATAATTGCCGTCTTGATCTTCGGGTTTCAGCCTCAACTTCTAACTTCTTGAATCTTTTCAAAAGTTTTCTCCCCTAAAAGTCATCTTGAAAAATATCCTATTTATACTAACAAACTTAACCTAAACTTCCTCAAGTTGACCTAGGGTTTAATTGGGCTAAAAAAACACAATAAGAGGCCTAAAAATCACTTGTCAGTCTTTGCAAACTGCTATTCCCGACATAGTACATCTAGCAACATTCCGACCCGATTTTCTCTATCTTTGAGGCAGAACTGATCAAAATGATCTTCATAAAAGTTGTAGGTCTATCTCTTATATTTCTAATGGTTTAAGAATTTTAGCAATTGGAGTTCTGTAGCTCAAGATATGACCAAAATACTAAAGCATATGTAAGCAGACTTCTAGGTCTTTTAGCACCTTACTTTCCAAAATTAAACCCAATTACTTTAAGTCCTACCAAAAATATAAAAACTAACAAATATTAACCAAATTAAAGGAAATAACATAAAATTAAAATAACTCACTTAAAAATAAATTAAATATAAAAATAACTAAAAATTAAGTAAATTATAATTAAAAACTGAGGACTTAACTAATATTTAATAATAAAATTGAAATAAAATAATTCTATAAAATAGAATTATCATTTGTCTCTTAGATAGGTGCTCGACATTCGATAGCTTTCCTCTTTTTATGTTGTCTCCGCTGGAAGTCACGGGTCCTTTTGTTGTGAATATGTACCTGTAATGCAAATTACTGAGTTACATGTTAGAACAGAACATGTATATTTTTATAGATAATGCCATCGTGAGTTGGCTATATTCACACCAGTTGAAATACATGTGGATGTATTGGATGATGAAATGTGAAGCAAAACAAATTTAATAGGCTTGCTTCGGCTTGGTGAGCTATGCTTATTGGGCCCATGCGCCGATCATGGCTCGGGAATTTAGGCCGTGACATGTCGACTCCTCAGTGGTAATTGTTTGGAAGGAGAACATTTATGCACCTGCAATTCACCACATATGAGATGTCCCTGCATTTCCCCTTTCATGATAACTATCATCGAGCAATGTATCAATGGAATGAATCTCGTCCTCATGAGCGATGGGGTTATTGTATATAGGGTCATCACACTGAACATTTCCTACATCAAAACTTTCAACAGATTCTGTTTCACCTCCAACACTTTCTGTTTCGCCTTCAACATTATTGAAAATTGGAATGTCACTGTCATAAAGCCAGTCACTGTCTGAATTGTCATGATCCCATTCGTCAAGCCCCTCATCTGAATTGTCATCAAATCTATCTTCACTTGCAGCGAACAAATCCTCATTTCCCTCATCACATGTAGTATTATCCTCCAGAATCGCAGTGTTAACCTCCAACATCACAGTGTTGTACTCAAGTGTCGTATTCTCATTTGAAATTGGCATTACACACTCTATAGTTTCACCTGATCGTTGCATTCCTTTAATAGAAGCAACTAATTGGTTTGATGCACATCCTGATCGAAATTGTGCTCCCAACTGTTCTGTCAATGTCGTCTGTCTACCGAGCTGCACATACTTCTGTGCATACCTCAATTGCGAGTTACGGATCGAATGCTCTGGTATATGTGAAGCATTGTAAATCTAATTTTGATTGAGCTGATTACCATGTTGTTCAGCTTCTTCATGTGACATAGCATTTGTTTGGCGTCCCTTAATGCTGACATACACAGTCGGAACATTCCTCTGTTCTAACAGAATTAATGCAACATCCTCATCATCTTTGATAATTGGTCGTGATAGCTCCCTAGGTGTACTGATCAATGCATGTAACTCAATCTCGTCAATTTATGAGTTTATGCTAACAACATCTTCAACTAGCTTCATCAAGCCTGCAAACAACAAATCACTCCTAACCCCCGCATTCATGACTCACCACCCTTGTAAATGCCATCCACCCACTGACCACCATGTCCTATCACAAGTCACAGAATTGGAACCCCACTGAAATTTTGAAAACAAAAATAATTAATTAATTTGTTAACCATTTTACACAAATCTGGTTCTAGCACTATCATGATCTCATGATATCATCACCATTCATATTTTTTTTATAATTAGTATCCTGTTTTTAACTTGTATCAAAGATAGAGATGCGTTCTTGTTATACAATGTCAAATTTCAGAAATTAAATCCTGAATTTTTTTATCAGAAATTAAGAAAGGGAAGAATTAAATCTGTTGTAAACAAAGTTGCAAACTAACAAGCTTCAGGGCTAGCAAATTTACTAATATCAGAAATCCCGCATGATCAATCTCAAAATCACCTAGCGACGGGTCACCTGTTTCTAATCCGTCTTCTAATTTACACAAAAAGTTTCACAAATTTATATGTTGCAACAATAAACCTAATAACATACATTGATATCATCTCCACTATAGGGTCTATTTTTCAAGGACAATATGGCCAAATGACAAGAGATAGACCATAGCACGGTGACGATGGTGCTCAACAGAGAGTTGACAGAGCTCTTACAGTTCAGAAAACTGAGAGAGCTGAGAGAGCTGATGACGATTGTCACGACCCGAAACTCCCATCAAGCCTATGACAACCACCGCGACATCTCGATAGGTATTCATACCCTGAATACCGACCAAAACCTCGCAAGGCTTTTATATCAGCTTTCTTACCTCCCCTATGAGCAACAGTTACTAAAAGCATATTTTGAAGAAACAGTAACCATTTTCAAGTCAAAATCAGTCGAAAAGAAATTTCTACTACATAGGGGCATTTCTATCATTTTTTTTCAAAATTTTTGAAATCGGCTAAAAATGTAGTATGTGGGTGAAAACACATATCTCATAATCAAACATAAGTTTAGATATCTAAAACCTTTATTTAAAGTGAAATGGTAACTATTTGAATATAATAAAAATATTGAATAAAATATTCTATTTTCTGGTAAAACAATTTTTATAGAAAGCTACATAAATAATTTTTGTAACGTGAAAGCAAAATAAATTCTTACATACTGTAACAAAGACAGCCATAGTAGGTAACTCAATACACCATGACAAGTGGTCCCCCGTACGACAAAATTGAACTAAGGCTGTGAGTCGATAAACCTCTGATTTCCAAGGTTGCAACTCCAAAATTTGTTTCTTGACGATATTAGCTAACTATTGACTATCTTGAGCCTGAAATGGATGGAAAGGAGGGTGGTGAGATTTTATAATCCCAGTGAGTAAACAAACATCATCAAAAATATCTAAAGTCGAGTAAGTGAAGACAAATAAAATATCCCATCACAATACATTTTTCATAGCTTGAAGATTCATCCTTACTCGTGTAAACCATTGTATTTTATTAAATTTTCAACAAGGCTTATGTTTTCTTGAAAAGCTTGGCTCGTGCCAAAATCATTCTCATACTCGGTTCTTAGGGATACTTTGATCAGAGGCATTCCAACCGAGTCCACCATAGTTGTGAAAGTTTCATATATGTATAAAACACATTTTTACAATTGGAAACGCAGTCGTTCCTTGGCGTTGGTTGAGTTCATCCTCACGTGGTGGTTTGGCTTGAAGAGAACTCTAATTGTTACCTCGGGAGTTACCCTATTCGCCTCTACAACCGAGGTAGAAATATATATATACTTGGATTCTATGCCCCTCTAATAGGCTAGTCCACAGAACCCGCCACTGCAATGACTATTTAATAATCCACCAATTCAATAAAAGTTCAATAGCACGACTTGGCAATCTCATTGCTAACCAATTTATCAGGACAAAGCAAACAGTTCACAAATTTTAATACAATTATTAATTCAGCCAATCATGCCACAATATCATAAGCCATTTGATTCAATTCGTAATTTACAATCCAGCGTGTGGTCTCCAATTACTCTAATTTCAAATCAGTCATCATATTTTCAATTTGATTTATAAAAATTCAATTTATTTTATAAATTCTCATTTTTCTCATAAAACAAGCAATTCACCATTTAAAATGATTTTTTCACAAAATCACCAAATTGAATAAAAATTACTCTAGATAATTAAGACAATAATAAGTTTACTCACAGTATTAGGAGTTGATGTACTCCTAGTCTTGGTCTTTCAGTACAATCTCTGTACTTTTACCAAAATGCTCACCACCTATATACAATACATGACACATAATTCAATATATTGTGTCACATCATATAATTCTATTTCAGGCTCTATACTAATGTGTAAAATGAAATATGAAATGCTCGGGTGACTATCTAGATACGGTATTTTTTCTAAATTCCATTGTATATCTAAATAAATCGGTATTGGCCTTATTTGATTTTTCACCCGATTAAATGGCTAATACGTCCAATTTAACTGCAATTGATTATGTTTCTCTTTCAATACTCTAATTCACTAAATACTAGTCAATTAACATGAAATGTGGCAAAACCACATTCACATTTCATTTTGGAATATTCGACCAAGGTATGTCCACTAACACTAAATTTTTTCTAGCTTAATTCTCACACCATAATTCACCAATTCCTAACCAAATTCTCTTAGAATAAAATCAATTTTAACATCAACACACTACATGAAGAATTAGGCCAATGATGATTTAATATGAATTTTATGGTTTCATGCTAAATATCATCATTTTCGGTTTCCATCACCATCATCTATTAAAACCATTAAATCCTAACCAATTAACATAAAATGTCACAAAATTCCTTTCCAATGTTCACTCCATAAAATTCAGCCTTGATGAGTTACCAAAGAACATGTGATTTTCTCAATTGATTTTCCTTCTACACATTACTAACTAACTAAAAACACTAAAATCTATTGAAATCTAACCAATTCAAGCATCAAAACCTCTCTTTAAAGCTTTGACCAGCAAGAACACCATCATGAGATCTTGATTTTCAAACGTTTAAAATGAAAAATAATGCACAAGAATGATAGATCACTAGCCAAATCAAGAAATTTTACCTTTACTAGCTTGATTGCTTGAAATCCAACAATTTTCCTTTGAATTTCTCACTCTAGGGTTTGGTCTTCTTCTTTTCTTTCTTTTCTCTCTTTGGCCAACCCTTTTGAAGAGAAATGGGCCGGTTTTATGCTCTTTTATAAAGAAAATAATAAAAAACTAAAAGCTTGACACTTGTCATAATCTCATTAGTCCATTTTTTTAAATACTTATCCTTTACTCTTTATTTCTCCACCACATAAAATGCCATAATTATCCTTGATATAAAAATGTTAATGGCTGAAATCTTGGGACTTGACAAGTGTCGAGTGGTGTAAAATTACAATTTTGCCCTCAGTGTGGCAAAATTACCATTTTGCCTCTATGCTCCGAAAAATACCAAAATTACCATTTTTCACTTCCCAATCTCAAATTATACTCCAAATGATCAATCGTAGTCAAATGTGGTCAAAATATTTTCTAAAAATTCCAATTTTATCCTTAGGTGGCAAAATGACCATTTTACCCTTAGGTAGTCAATATTCCAGATTGACTCCAAATCAGTCCTCGAACTCCAAATCATCATTTTAAGTTATTCCTGGACAGTAAAATTGTTAATTTCACCTTAAAATCTCTATTTGAACATGTTTGAGGCTTAAATCGACTTAGTTGTACCTCTAGGCACAATATCAACTTTTGACTATTTTTCGAGGCTTTCCAAGTATGCAGGCATTGTATCACTCATATGTATGACATGGCAAATACTCTGTAAGGTCGGGCTTGACAACGATGGTGCTTAACACAGAGTTGACAGAGTTGATATAGTTCAAAAAGCTGAGAGAGAAAGATGAGCGAGCTCAAACAACTAAGCATTAATTTCTAATTTTTCTCAATGGCAGGAGGCAGCAGATATCCGCAGCTTAATTTGCAACAATGTTTTTTAAGGGCAATTTTGTCTACTCATGTTTCTTTGTGGCTAGAAACAAATAAGTTTATCAAGGGACTATTTTTGAAATAACCCTATGAGGAGGGCTATTTCTGACAATTTCCTCAAATTATTAATTGTAATATACATACCTTTGTTTATATAAACTTATAATATATAAACACATATATATATATATATATATCTAAAAAGAAGTTGTGAGATTAGAATAGTTTTGGAACCTAGCTATTTTTTTTATTTCATATAATCAAGGACAAACCTATATTGTTAATTAAATTAATTCTTGAAATTATGATTATTAATTAACTTGCAATGTCTTTTAATATATATATATATATACTTTATATGTTGTGTTAATTTATAAGGAATATAATTACTATTATATATATACTTTTAGTATATTTACTTTAAATATAAATATATTTACTTTCTATTTTGTGTTAACATTACCAAAATTATAACTTATAAAATTATAAATTATAATGCATACCTTTGCTTATGTAAACTTATAATATATATATATATATATATTTGTGATATTAGAATAGTTTTAGAACCTAACTGTTTTTTTTTAATTTTATATAATTAAGGACAAACCCTTACAGTTAATAAAATTTATAATGTTATGGCCTTGTTGTAAACTTGTAATGTTGTTTAAGTTGTTATTTAGATATTTGTTTTTAGTTATTTAAGTTGATATTCAAGATATTTGTTTTTGATTATTTAAATTTAAATTTTATTGTTTGTGTGCTTTTATAAATTTAATTATTAGTGAATTATATGAATATATATAGGAAATATTATTGTATATGGATACATGTACGGATTCAAGTTCATGTAATTGAGTACCCATGAAGAGTATTTTAATAATCTTTTTACATAACAAGATTTTTGAATAGGTTTGGGCAATTATCGAATAACGAGTATGTATTATGATTCGGTTTGAGGTAGTAAATTTCAAAAATATTTAGATAGTTGTAAGATTCAAGTACCTCATTTATTAATCAGGTTCGAGTACTTCAAAATTAGCAAGTACCCTACCTATTTGCATCCCTACAAGGGTAGTGACTGATACATGAGTCCAATAGGCAAAATCCGTGAGACCCAAGCAAGCATCAACATATCATAAAAAAATTGAGCAAAAAGGACAAATTTTCAAAAGATTCACAATCCTGAAAACAAACCATTTTATCAACACATATCCCAATACTTTAATATTGGCCCCTTGGCACATCTTAATTACAAAAAGGTTAAACATAATATGTAAAACCTGACTATATAAATTATATGCAGTGTTATTGTGAGACCCTGTCGAATTTGTTAAAAGCCGGTATTATACCTAGCGGTACAATTAAGTAAATCGAACCTTGAACTAGCTCAAATAGAAATTCTAAGAGAAATTTAAAAATTTTGAAAACCACATAATGCCTTAAAATAGTGATTCGGAGTTCAAGGTCCAATTTGGAGTCAATCGGAAAAATTAACCGGTTAGGGACAAAACGGTTATTTTACCATTTGATGAATAAATAGAGATTTTTAACCAAGATTTGATCACATTGGACCAAAAATAATTTTATGAAATACAATTATGATTATTGGATTATAAAATGATGTTTAGCAGTGTAAAATTGTGATTCTCGGTGTTTTTGGAGCACAATGGCAAAATGGTAATTTTGCCACTGAAGGACTAAACGGGAATTTTTTTGTAAGGATTTTGTCCCATTTGGTTAATATGGATTAATATTAGTGTTATTTGAGGTTGGACAGTGAAAATAATATAATTTCAGGACATTTCGGAGTATAGGGGCAAAATCGTAATTTTACCATCCCGGGGGCAAAACGGTAATTTTCCACAACCAGAACATTTTTTTCCAGCCATGGTCATCTTTTGATCATATCTTGATTTAGAATAATCATGTGGTGGAAAATTATGGAAGAAAAAGTCAAAAAAGTTAGAAAGATGGGCAAATAAGCATGCGACACGTGGCATGCTTGATTATTTTATTATTAAGGCACAAAAATCAGCCCATTAAATCCCTAATTCCCTCACATATTCGGCCTAAGCATCCAGCAACAAGAACAAAGGAAGAACAAAAGGAAAAACAAGAAAACCTAGGTGAAAAATCA
Source organism: Theobroma grandiflorum (assembly GCA_036013995.1). Classification (NCBI taxonomy): domain Eukaryota; kingdom Viridiplantae; phylum Streptophyta; class Magnoliopsida; order Malvales; family Malvaceae; genus Theobroma; species Theobroma grandiflorum. Next base: position 10,226,294 of record CP142130.1, on the reverse strand, counting down.
AAGAGAAAGTGAAAAAATCAAGGAAACAAGCTAGGTAAGTTAGAAATTCTTTAAATCTCCTTGATACCTAGCTAATCTATGCTTTTGTTCTTGATTTCCATGGTTGAATATTGAGATATCATGATGAATTCAATTCTGAAAAATGGGTATGGAAGAGGAATTGTTGTTGGAATAATTTGATTTTAGACTATGTTGATGTTTAGAGGTAGTTAAGCATGGTTATGAACAAAAACACAAAAGAAATATTCAATTTCTCTAGGACTCTTTGTTGGCCGAACCTAGGGTGTTAAGAATCCATGAGGAATTGTTTCATTTCAGATGAAATGATTTCATTTGAAATGAAAGAAATTAGAAAATGACAAATTAAAGTGAAAAAAGTTTGGTAGGAAAAATTTCAGTGCTAATGCATTTTAATGGCTGAATTTTTCCATGAAGAAATGGAAAAGTTTAAACACTGAAATTGGCACTATTTAAATGGTATGTGATGAATTAAGGTATTAGAAAAAGAATGGTGCAATTTGGAATCAAATCGGACGCATTGGCCAATTTATCAAGTAATCGACCGAATTAGGTCAACATCGCGTTTAAGCGAGTGACCAAGTATTTTATGCATCCGTATAGAAATTAGGTTAATTTTATACCTAATTAGCACCAATATAGTAATCAAATTATTGTGCTATTTGTCCAGGTGGTGAGATTGCTGATAAAGGCAAAAAAATCCACTTGAGGATTAGCAGTCGAAGCGCTCGAATTTGACTCTCGAAAAACCTGTGAGTGAATTTGCATCTCAAAAATAGTTTTGGAAAATATGAACTTATTGAATAAAATGCTTGAATGATTTTATTCAATCTTCTTTAAAAGAATGAATACCATGGGAACAAGCTTTTTGTGAAATATTATTTTATTGATGTGAAATTTTATTTTGTTGAATATTGCTCATCTATATGATTGCGATGCATCTGTGTACCTTTATATGGTGCTTACATGTATTGTTAATAAATTATGTGAAATCGATGTAATGGTATACAAAGTGGGGACGGCGATACGTAGTGCCCACAATCTCCTAGAAATTTAGAATTGAGCAAAGTGGGGACGGCGATGCGTAGCGCCCACGATTCTTAGAAAATTTGAGTTGAGTAAAGTGGGGACGGCGATACGTAACTCCCACAATTTCATAAAAAAATTCAGAATTGAGCAAAGTGGGGATGGCGATACGTAACGCCCATGATTTCTGGAAATTATCACGTCAAACTTTGGTGAAGCGTGATTCGCTGTTCAGGGGCTTGCAGGGACAGCGATACGTAACGCCTGCAAGTGCTCAGATAAATGTCTTTGTGTATATATATATATATATATATGATTGCTCATGTCTTTGTATATATATGTGATTGTATGGTATGCGAATTGCCTTAAATTGAGAAAAATAGGTTTTACACGAAACCCTCGTACGGATGAGTGAAACCCTCGTACAGTGACGGGTTATGATTTCGCTACACTGCAGCAAGAACGCCTTCCCGCTGCAACAATAATTGTCGATAATTGTATTTAGCTAAAAAAAAAATCTCGGGGTAAGTGAAAAGGGTTTAAATATTAGTTAGAAAGAAAAATTGTCTCGTTTTCAACTAGTGCATCATGATTGTCAAATTTCCTGATTGAGATTGCTTGTTCCCTTCTAATATTCACTCACTGAGTTTCGTACTCACGTTTTATAAAATTCATGTTTTCAGATCAGGAGACTGTTGGACCCTAGATCGAGGAGTCCCCGTAGTGCATCTCCTGGTTAGAAGGTGGGCATTCAGTAGCAACCCATTTCTTTTATTGTAAATGTCTCCGCTGGAAGCCATGGGTCTTTTTGTATTGTGAATACAATTTAACTATGTGAATATGTGTGTGCAGTGTAAATTGCTAAATACATGACTGGTATAGTGCATGTATATTCTATTGATAATGCCATTGTTAATTGGCTTTGTATGCACATTGGGTGCATCACGTGTGTTTGCATCACACCGTCGTACGATAAGTAAAGTAAATGGATAGGCTTGCTTGGGTTTAGTGAGCTATGCTCATCGAGTCCTTGCGCCGGTCATGGCTCGGGAATTGGGTCGTGACAGTTATCCAAATACTTGATGGAATGTTTGTATACTTGAATGTCTCGGAAATGTATTAACAGTCGTTATTATAATTAGAGGTATGACTAAGTTGATTTAAACCTCGAACTAATTAAAATAGAGATTTTAAGGTAAAATTGGAAATTTCACAGTCCAAGGATGGCTTAAAATGGCGATTCGAAGGTCGATGGCCGATTTGGAATCAATCAGGAATATTGACCGATTAGGGGAAAAATGGTCATTTTGCCACCTAAAATTTAAATTTGATTATTTGACGAAAATTTTGGCCAAGATTAATCATTTGAAGTATAATATGATCATTTGAAGCATAATATGAGGTTTAGCAGTGAAAAATTTTAAATCTCGGTATTTTTGAAGCACAAGGGCAAAACGGTAATTATACCACCAGAGGACAAAACGGGAAGTTTTAGAAAATATTTTGACCCCATTTGACTAAGATTGATCAATTGGAGTGTAATTTGAGGTTGAAAAGTGGAAAAAAAATATAATTTTGGTACTTTTCGGAATATAGGGGCAAAATCATAATTTTATCACCCCGAGGGCAAATCGATAATTTTTCACCCCCAACATTTGTCAAGACCAAAGGATTTTATCATCATGGAATTGGATAAATATGAGAATTGTGTGGTGGAGAATTAATGGAATAAAAGTCAAATATTTAAAATTTGAACCAATTAGAAAATGCCATGTGTCGTACTTTTAATATTTTATTATTTACTCAATAAAAAGCATAAAAATCAGCCCATTTAACCCCATGGTAGGCCAAAAACCAGAAGAAAGGAGAAAAACAAAAGGAAGAACAAACCGTAGGTGGAAAATTAGAGAAAAAAAGTGGGAATCCAAGGATTTGATCAAGCTAAGGTAAAATTTTTTTGATTTTGCTAGGAACCTATCTTACCCATGCATTTCTTTCCATTTTCCATGCATGAAACTTGAGATTTCATACCAAACCCATGCTGGCCGAACCTTCAAGGAGGAGTTTTGAGTCTTGATTTTGCTAGATTTCAATGGATCTAGGTGTTTTTAGTTTATTAGTAATATTAAGTATGAAAATCTAGCAAGAAAAATACGTGTTCTTCACTTAACCCATTTAGGCCGAATTTTCTAGAGGGAGAATTGATGCTGAAATTGATGATATTTCATGATATTTTGGTGATATTTGATGATTGGTGAGATTAGAAATTAAATGGGAATTTTTGGTATAAAAATCTAAATTTTTGCCTAGTGTATAGACCGGTGTATTTTGTGACCCAAGACTGATAAATTTAATCTCATTTGTAGTTATTGAGCTAATTTAAATATAATTGGAGTGTAGAAAGTGAAAAGAATTGATTTAGAATTAAATTGGAGATTTTTAACCGATTAGACCAAGTATAGTGCGACTTAGGTTGAAAATCGTATTTAAGCGATTAATCGAACATTTTACATTCCATCGCCTACATTCATTTAGATTTAGAGATCCTGAAATAGTTTATGACAAATTGACACAAATTATTTAATTTTGTGTCATGTATTATGGATAGGTGGTGAGCCATTTGACACGAGTAGGAGACTACACTCGTGGACTGAGAATAGGAGTATTTCTACTCCTAATACAGTGAGTAAGCATATTATCATCTTAATTATCTAAAGTAGATTTCATTTAATTTGTTGGTTTTGTGAAAAATTATTGTAAATGGTGAATTTCGTATTTTACGAGTAAAATGTGTATTTATAAAAGAAAAGGAATTTTTATAAATTGATTTGAAAATTGAATAATTGATTTTGAAATAGAGTACTTGGAGACTGTTGTTTGTTGTATAATAAATTGTATTTTAAATTGATATGGCTTATGAAAATGTGGCATGATTGGCTGATTGGTTATTGTGTTGAAAACTATACGAAATGATGTTTGCTGTGCAGGCTGGTTAATATTAAAATGGCCTAGTCATGCTGCTAAAAATTTTGATTTAATTGGTGGACAATTATCTACTGCAGTAGATGGGTTTCCGTGGACCGGCCTATTTAGAGGTGGCACGGTAAAACCTCGTATATATACCTTTATCTCAGTTGTAGAGGCGTACAGGGTTGTCCTGAGGTATGACAAAGTTCACTTCACACCAAACCACCACGTGAAGACGAACTCAGCTAACGTCGAGGTACGACTGAGTTTTGAATAATTTAACAGCCTTGGCGGGCTTGGTTGAACACCTCTGATCAAGGTATCACCAAGCATGATTTTGTTGGCATAAGCCAAGTTCTCAGAAATCCATAAGCCATAATAATTTTTTGTGTAAAAGGAATTTGTTTTACTCAATGAAAAGAAGTGAGATATTATGAACTACTTTATGAGGATTTATTTATTATCTCCATTTACTCGCCTTTAAATAGTTTAGATGGTATCTGCTTACTCACTGGGATTTTATAATCTCACCCCCTCATTTCCTCACATTACAGGCTCAGAGAAGTCCATAGCTAGCGAATTCGATCAAGGACCACAGTGGACTTGAATCGACAAGAATTGTAGGTTCACAGTTTCTAATACATTTTGGTTAGTTGTGGGCCCACGTGTCACTGTAATTTAAATTTCATACTTTAGTTGTTTGCATTATAGTATGTAAAAATATATTTTGCTTTTACGTTGCGAAAATTATTTATCGATAGTTTTATAAAAATTATTTTATAAGAAAATATATTATTTTATTCAATTTTTTTATTACATTCAAATAGTTAAATTTTTACCTCAAACAAACGTTTTAGATACTTAAATTTAATTTTAATCACGATATATGTGTTTTCTATGGATGTACTACGTTTTTAACAAATTTCAAGATTTTTTTACGAAAAATGACGAAAATGCCCCTATGAGTCAGAAGACAATATATTTTTGTTTTTGAATCAAAAATAACTTTTGACTCTTGAAATATGGTATTTAATAATTGTTGCTCACCGGGGAGATGTGGAAACTGATGCTAAGTCTTACAGGGTTTCGGTCAGCATTCCGGGTATGAGTGCCTATCAGGACGTCACGGGGGTTGTCACGGGCCCGATAAGGAGTTCCGGGTCGTGACATAATATCCACAAAGCCTTATCTTGGCTAGCATAACGAGTCCATCCCGTACAATAAGCTAACAAAAGCAAATAGCAACATAATACCTACATAATCTAAATCAAAATAAAAAAAAGTTTGAAATAGGAGTTACATCGAAAACCAAATCAGAAAATGGAGATAGACTTTAACTTAGACTCAGCGAAGCAAATTCGTCAGATCGAGAGTTCTTACTAGATGCTAAAAATGTCTATTTAGAGAATAATGCTATCAGTCATTTCCCGTATAAGAGTCCCCGTAGTCTATTTATCTACACAAAGCAACAATTTGATTAGGGTGATTTTTTTATAACTCAGTGAGTGAAAGCAAAAGGAAAACAAGCCATAACAAAAAAGTTATTATCCAAAACAGATAGCAACAAAATTAAGCAATATAATTTCAGTCAAGATTTTATTGAACAACAATCAATTTGTACACTGCATGGTGAAGTTATAGAACAGTCAATGATTCATAAATATTAGTGAACTCAAGTTTAGCTAGAGATAAAGTGGTAGAAGTTGGATTCGTTGTAGAATGGATATGGATAAATGAGCAATAATGGATGATACTACTTCTGTTGGGAGACCTAAAACATGACTGTATACATAAAAGTTGAATGATTTGATGGAATTGAATCCTAGCATGAAAAACAATGATAAGACCATAGTCAATTAAGTTTGAAATGCCAGATAGAAAAAGAATTTGAGGCCACCCATGAGTAGTCAATACATTGTGAATGAATTACATAATTGTGATTGTGATTCCATAGTTGATATATGTACCCAAAGATGCAAAGAATGGTTATAATTTTGGTTAAGTATAATACTAACCAAGCATACAATGTTATGATCATAGTGATGTTAAAGTGGTGTAAATCAGAAAGATAAAATAGGATGCATGAAGTTTAAATAAGGCATGTCTAAAGAAAAATACCTAAGAGGGCAGACGAATACCAACCGTGAGGCAATAATTGTAAGATGTTAAAAGCCCATCTTTACGTGAAAGCTAGTATGGATGATAAAAGCCCACATATTGGAAATGTGAGTCTGGATAAGTCTAATTCCCTCTATCTAATGAAGTATGGATGGATAGATACCCACTATTAAGTTCACGAAATGAATATATATGATAGAGTGAGATTATACATTAATGATGTTATAGTTATGGATATGTTGATCCTTCATGATTATGGAAGCCAAAAACAAAGCGAGAACCACTTAGTTATAAAACTTAAGATTAGCCACATGAGTTGCTAAACCCACGTCGAGATAATAAAAGGAATACCAATGTCCACAAAAGCTATGTATTGTAATGAGTTCATTACAGATGGGATAAGTTATGCATGCCACCATGGCCTAAGGTTTATAGAATAATGTAAATAATGGTACCCTTGTATTATCATAGAACATAAAGGTATATGAATATGCACGAGGCCAAAGAAATGGTTGATGTTAAGAACAGTTGAAAACATGATCAAATCATGAAATTTGACACCTTGGTCATGATAAGTTTAACAACTTCTTAAGGAATGCATATGTATCTATATTAAGCTTGGTTATGGAATAAAAGACCATAAGGAAACTCTTTATGGGAATACTAAGTTTGTAATGATAGATCTTTAAGTATGATGTCTCTTTAAGATGGGCAAACCAAGATAGCAAAGCCCATGTTACATTACGCTCTCAGTGTTGTTATGTATGGAATAAAAGAATGTCTTAAGAAGAAAATTTGAAGAGCTTTGATTAAAGAAGACGACTTTATAATAATAACATGACACATTTGGTCAAGTGACAAATAATTTGGTAAGTTCAAAGACAAATTTTTCTAAGGGAGGAAGAATGTGAAACCTCTAACCTTTATAATAGGATAGTTAAGGAAATTCTTAAATGAGCTTTCAATATCTATTATACATTATTTTAATTATCGGTTATAATCCCTTCCACGTATTATTTTATCTTTTGTGGTTACCTCCTTGGTTGGCTTTCATTATTGAAGTAGAAATTTTTCTAAATTTGGAAAGGGTCAAAATATGTGATTTTTATAAAATAATCTATTTAAAATAAAAAAATGGTGATAATGGTTTACTTGATATTATGATAACCAAAAATAATTTTTTTATAATTTTTGAAGAATGTTTCCTATGATAAAAGGGCTAATAGGAGTAAAGTTGTACTCAAAAAAGTTCAAGACCCATAAATTGACATTCCATTGGAACTTGAGCTTGATATTATAACATCTAATGTACAACCACATTCTCAAAAGGCACAACCACTCAAAAGGTCTAGTAAGATATGTGAAGCTTTAAAGAGATATGGATTTCTCTTAGAAAGGGATGCATTGCCCATAAATGATGAGCCTACAACCTATGATGAGGTGATGTTGAACATTGATTCAGAGAAATGGCTAGAAATCATAAAATCTAAAATGGATACCACGGATACCAAACAAGTATGGACTTTATTGGATCCACCTAAAGGGATAAGACCCATTGGGTGCAAATGGGACTTTAAGAGAAAAACCGATGTAGATGGCAAGGTGCAAATCTTTAAAACTAAACTGGCAGCAAAAGGTTACAAATAAAGACAAGGAATTGATTTTGAAGAAACCTTTTCACCAGTTGCTATGCTTAAATCCATTAGGATTTTGCTTACAATTGTTACATAGCAAGATTATGAAATATGGTAAATTGATGTAAAAATTGCATTCTTTAATGGAAACTTGCAAAAAGAAGTGTACATGACACAACTTAAGGGTTTTACATCCAATGCTATTGCCAATAATGTGTGCAAGCTTTAAAAGTCCATTTGTGGACTTAAGCAAACTTCTTAGAGTTGGAACATCCATTTTGATGAAGTTGTAAAGGGTTTGACTTCATCAAGAATGATGATGAACTATGTGTCGATAAGAAGGTTATTGAGGGTGCCATAATTTTCCTAGTGCTCTAAGTTTATGACATATTGCTCATAAGAAATGATATACCATTGTTGCAATCTACGAAGATTTGATTATCCAAACAATTCTTCATGAAGGATTTGGGAAAAGCAACTTATATTCTGATAATAAAGATATATAGAGATAGATCTAAAAGGTTGCTAAGTCTCTCTTAACCCACATACATAGATAAGGTGCTAAAAAGATTTAGCATGATGGAGTCCAAGAGAAGGCACTTCCTTATGTCATAAGGCATCAATCACTCTAAGGACATGTGTTCAAAGAATCAAGAGGAGAAAACGCATGGATCAGATCCCATATGCTTCAACAAAAGGATCTATCATGTATGCGATGCTTTGTACTAGATTATATGTATCTTATGCTTAAAGTGTCATGAGCAAATACCAAGCTAATCTTGGTGAGGGTCACTAGATAGTTGTGAAAAGCATTATAAAGTACTTACAAAGAACTAGGGATGTATTTCTGATATATGGAGCAAGTGAACTCCAAGTTAGAGGTTATACGGATGCAAGCTTTCAAACAAACAAAGATAATATCAAGTCACAAAGTGGATATGTGTTCATACTCAATGGAGGTGCAGTGAGTTGGAAAAGTTTCACATAAGAGACGACTGCAGATTCTACAACCGAGACTAAATACATCTCTGCGTCTAAGGCAGCAAAAGAGGTAATTTGGATTAAGAAATTCTTTACTGAACTAGATGTGGTTCCTAGCATTGTTGATCGAATACCTTTGCATTGTGATAACAATGCAGCCATTACACAAGCAAAGAAACCAAGGTCTCATAAAAAATCTAAACATATAATGCGACGTTATCATGTGACCAGGGAGATCATTGGAAGATGAGACATTTACATAAAACGTATACCCACTAAGGATAATATTGTTGATCATCTCATTAAAGTACTATTCCAGCAAAAGCATAATCATCATGTTAAGAACAGTGGCATTAAATACATAGGTAATTGGCTTTAATGTTAGTGGGAGATTACTGGTTTGAGCACTACAAGCCAATCTTTGGTCGTATGGGAATTACATTTTGAGTTATTCATGCATGAAATTTTATTAATTTATAATAATTATGAGGTAGCTCTTTATCCATAAGTTCGTGATCTAATTACTTTTTGTACTTATGTAGATAAAGCCCATGGACCTATATATGCCTTGCAAGGGATTTGTATTAGGATACAATTATGAGATCCTTATACATCAAAGCATTATTCCTAAAAGTTCCTGATCATTGTATTATTGACACAAGGCATCAATAATGCTCAAAGATCAGCACATGCTATGTTCTTTACTTGTGAAGTAAGCAACCGCTTTCATAAGTTAAAGTATAAAGATATTTGAAACTAGCATGTGGATGTTTGTCATGGAAAAGCGAGTTCACTGAACATAACCCACCATGAGAAGTGCATTTCGTACTTCACTTAAGAGTGTATGCAATACTTCTCATGTGTCAATTGTGTAACTACTCCATAGACTTTAGACACCAGGTTGTCATATATGTGGACTACTATGCTTTGATTGTATCCCTACAAGTGCCTAATTAAAGATGCCAAAACATAGGTATAGGACGAAGCATATCAAGGCAAATGAGTGTTCAAGATCGAAATCATCACCCTAAGTGATTCAAGGGGAAATATCTCATAAGTTCTTGGTTGGCATTAGCTTAATCAAATCCTTGGCCAAGGTGATTAAGACATTATGAAATGAGTTTCATAAGTCTCCATAAAACTAATAACTGTAGAAATAAATATGAAGGTCAATAAGAGTAGGAACTGTACCAAGCTCTTATCATCTTTGAGATATACAATAAGAGAATGGATTACACTGATAAATTGTACACTAAAAGGTTATCACAGAATCCTTTAACTCTCTTAACAATTAGATGGCCATGATGCATTGTTAGATGCCAATTTTGGTTTATAGACTTGAATTAGTTAATTTAAAATTGAAAATGATTCATTTAAATTAATTAATTAAAAAAATTATAATTCAATTCCATTACTAACATTTTAAGAACCTAATAGGTCATAGACAAAGATTACAATTTTGACTAAATTGAGAGTGTGATGATTTAAGTTAGACTTAAATCAAATTCTAGGTTTTAACTACTAAGGACCTAATTAAAAAAGTTTAATTACGTATTAGTTAAATATTATAATTATTATAATATTAATAACTTATTTTACAAATTTTAATAAGTCTAATAAAAAATTAAACCTAGATATAAATATCACATTATAGCCACTCTTTCTGAAGCAACAAAACAAAGGAAAAAAAACTAACAGTCTTTTTCTTGAGTGCCTTCACTCTTGAGAGGATTTTTCTAAAAACTTCTCTATTGATTCTTTGTTCGAAATCAAAGAATAAAAGATGACAAATCATTCTCCACTTGCAACACAAGCCCGTGGCATAAAAGTCTCTCTTTGAGAAGGATCCGTTGTAATCGTGTGTGCAACATTTGAGGCCAAGTGTTTAAGTGCATGGAATTCTTTCACACAAAAAGGTGTTCACATGTTTCAGCACCAAAAGGAATCTATTTGATTACAATATCATTTGGAAAGGTAAAAACCTTTTCTCTGATTTTCTATGGTGTTTATGTCACGATCCGAAACTCCCATCGAGCCCGTGATAACCGCCGCGATGTCTTGATAGACATTCCTACCCCGAACACCGACCGAAACCTCGCAAGGCTTCCATATCAGTTTTCTCACCTCCCTTGTGAGTATTAGTTACTAAAATTATATTTTGAAGAAATAAGAACCATTTTCAAGTCGAAATCAATCAAAAAGAAATTTCTACTACACATGGGTATTTTGGTCATTTTTTTCAAAAATTTTGAAACCTGCTAAAAATGTAATATGTAGGTGAAAAACACATATTTCATAATCAAATCTAAGTTTAGATGTCTAAAGTCTTCATTTTAAGTGAAATTATAACTATTTGAAAATAATAAAAATATTGAATAAAATATTCTATTTTCTTATAAAACAATATTTTTTAAAAAGCTGCGTAAATAATTTTTGAGAGTAAAAGTAAAATAAATTCATACATACAGTAGTAAGAATAACCAGAGTATGTAATTCAATATACATTGACAAGTGGGCCCCCGAACGACAAAATTGAACTAAGACTGTGAGTCGGTAAACCTTTGATTTCCAAGGTTGCAACTCCAAAATTTGTCTCTCGACAATATCAACTAACTATTGACTATCCTGAGCTTGAAATGGATGGAAATGAGGGTAGTGAGATTATATAATCCTAGTGAATAAATAGACATCATCAAAAATATCTAAAATCGAGTAAATGGAGACGTTCAAAATATTCCCTCTCAACATGTTTTTCATAACATTTAAATTCATCCCCACATATTTTCCATAACATGAAAATTCATCCAAATGGTCAACATGGCTTATGAATTTCTTAAAAGTTTGGCTCTCGCCATAATCATTCTCGGCGACACCTTGATCAGAGGCATCCACCCGAGTCAGCCAAGGCTGTCAATTATCATCTACGCATAAAATATATTTTTATTTGATCACACAACCGTTCCTTGGCGTTGGCTGAGTCTCACTCTCACGTGGTGGTCCGTGTGAAGTGCACTCAAACTTTACCTCAAGAGATACCCTCTACACGGCTCTCCGACCGAGGTAAGATACACTTGGATTCTGTGCCCCTCTCATAGGCTGTCCACAGAACCCGCCATTGCAATGATTAATCTATCTACCACCAATCAATAAAAATCCCAACTGTATGACATGGCAATTATTGCCAGGTCTAGGTCCCCATCACTTGACTTACTAGACTTATTGGTAACGCCACAAGTCCCACAGAACCTTCTCACCAAGTTTCGAACCTCAGATCTTTTCAAACTTCCCCCGAAGGGAACACTTTTAACCATTTCAAATCTAGCCTCTCAAGGCTAAATACACAGTGCATATAATTCCAACACAAATACCAATTCAACCATTCATGCTCACATATTGCTATAAGCCATTCAATTTAAACACAATTTATAACATAACAAGTAGACAATCTCCAATTACTCTATTTTCTAAAATTATTATTCAATTTCCAGAAAATTCATAAAATTCATTTCATTAAATCACATTTTGTTTATAAAATATAAAGATTTTTCCATTTAAACTCATTCTCCACAAAATCACAAAATCGGATAAAAACCTACTTTAGATAATTAAGATGATAATAAGGTTACTCACAGTACTAGGAGTTCGAAATACTCCTATTCTCGATCCTTAGGCACAATGTCTGTACTTTTACCAGTATAGTTTGCTCACCACCTATCCATAATGCACAGCAAACAATTCACTGAATTGGTGCTAAATTGATATAAAACCAAATCAGGCTCTATACTGATGCATAAAATGAAATGTGAAATGCTCAGGTAACTATCTAAATACGGTATCTTTTCTAAATTCTATTGTATACCTAAATAAATCGGTATTGGCCTCATTTAATTTTTCACTCGATTAATTGGCCAATATACCCAATTCAACTCCAAATAATTCTATTTTTCCTTCAATATTCCAAATCATCAAACACAATTCAAATAACTTGAAATATGGCAAAATCATCCTCACATATTCTTTAGTGAAATTCGACCATGAAATGTCCACTACCAATAAAATTTTTCAAGCTTGATTCTCACACCATAATTCATCAATTCCTAACCAAATTCACTTAGAATAAAATCAAATTCAACATCAACACATTACATGAAGAATTCGGCCAAAGATGGGTAATAGGAGAAAATGAATTTTTCTTGGTTGTTTTTCATACTACACATCACTAACTAACTAAAAACACTAAAATCTATTGAAACCTAACCAATTCAAGCATCAAAACCTCTCTCTAAAGTTTTGACCAGCAAGAACACCATCATGAAATCTTGATTCTCAACCATTTAAAATGGAAAATAATGCACAAGAATGATAGATCACTAGCCAAAATCAAGAAATTTTACCTTTTTCAATTGTTTCCTTGAATTCTCACACTTTTCTCTTGAATCTTGGTGGCTAGGGTCTTTGTTCTTCTTTCCCTCTTTGTGCTTAGCTATGGCCAGCCAAATGAAGTGAATGGGCTGATGTTTAAGTGGCTTTTTAAAGAAAAATATTTAAATGGATCAAAATGTGCCACGTGTCACTTTTTTATTGGTCCACTTTTCATAACTTAATAATTAAGTATTCCATCTCCACCACACATAATTTCTCACTAATCCACAATAATAATATGTGTATTTCATGTACTGGACATGTGTTGAGTGGTGCAAAATTACAATTTTACCCCTGAGGTAGCAAAATGATGGTTTTGCCCTATGCTCTGAAAAATATCAAAATTACAAATTTTCACTTCTTAACCCCAAATTATGTTCAAAATAGTCAACATTGATCAAAAACTTCTTCCAACATCCCAATTTTAAACTCGGGTGTCAAAATTACCATTTTACCTTTACATAGTCAAAATTCCAATTTGACTCTAAATTAGTCTTCAAACTCCGAAGCATCATTTTAAGTTATTCCTGGACTTTAAAATTCTCAATGTCATCTTAAAATCTTCATTTGAACTTATTCAAGGCTTAAATCGACTTAGTTGTACCTTTAGTTACAATACCGACTTTTAATGCTTTTCCGAGGCATTCGAGTATGCAAACATTCCATCCAACACATGGATAACATGGCATATATTTTATAGAGTCGGGCTTTACAGTTTAACTTTGCATTAAACTATCAAGGTAATCTAAACGTAGAAGGAATGGTTTCTAATTTGTTTCAAGTTTTGTTATTCCATTGCATTGATGCTCTAACCATGTCGTTCCTAATAATGGTATCACAACCTCCTTTGGCTTGTTTTAATGTAAAGATATGTTTAGTTATTGTTTAATTCCAATTCTGATTGGGTGTGAGGTGTTTGGAAGAGATCACGTAAGTTTTAAATTTCGATTATGTTTTAAAGTAGTTTATCACAAATTCAATTTTTGATTTTAATATTTATTTGTTTTAGTAACTAATCTTTTTTAAGTGTCTCAATTTTGAAGAATAATATGTGCATGAGATGCACAAAAAATTTGGTAAGAACAATATTCGAATTCATGGGAAACAATATGCGATTTGATGACAAAATTTGACTTTGTCCAAATTTGCATATGGTTTGATTTTAAGTTTTTAACAAAGGTCTAAAAGCCTCTAAAAATTCTGAAAAAAATTTGAAAGTGATCTACATTGAAAGTGTTTCAATATTATTGCTTACCAACTTCAAATAGTGAAGGAAAGGCCATGAAATCATGGTTGAAACCACAATTGCCAATAGCAATTTCAAGTCACAGTTTTCGCTGAGAAAGTCATTTCCAAAGAGTCCTAAAATTGTGCAATTGTTATACCTTTTTGAATAAAGTTTGAAGTTTGAATATGTTTAAAAGATGCTTGGAAAGATTACTAAAATAAAGAGATTGAATCCCTTGATTTATGCCACCATAATACCACATATGCAGCCCAAAACTACAACCATGTATAAAAGACATAGGTTACGGTTTTTGGGGTTTTGGCCAACTAAATCAAGTCTAGAAATTATAAAGTTTTACTATAGAAAGGTCCATATGTTAGCTTATCATGGTTAAAATTTGGGAATTAAATTCCCTAATTCAATGCCACATCAAGCCACAAACCGTGACTGGTATAATACTGCCAAGATTTTGTAAAGTCATTGTTTTTGGGATTTTAATGTCCACATTTGCAGCCTAAATTGTTGTAATTAGAAACACTAATTCACTAAATAGTATCTTATGGAAAAGTTCCAAAAAAAAATAAATTTTGATATATTTAAATTAGGAAATTTGATTCCTTAAAATAAGGATATTAGAATTTAATTAATCACATTTATAAAGTTAGGAATTTGATTCTTATAAATATCGAATGTGATAATTATGGACAAGATAAATATCATGAATTGATTTCCTTCTTTTAAGAAGGAAAATTTGAATAGGATACTTAAATGTAATTAAAGATAATATTGTCTTAAATATTAGTTTAAATTATCTAATGAAATTAGATAATTGAAGACACATAATCTTAATTTAAAAGGATTAGTTAAAACATTTAAAGATTATGAATTAAAAATGTTTTAATTTTTAATAATATTTTAATTCTAATCCTAATAAGATTAGGAATGGATAATATTACTAATACTGATTAGTAAAGACTTTCCATATATGAAAAATTGTTTCCATACATAGAATTAAAAATGAGCTTGAAATGAGTTACAAATTAATCTCAAATGCCTCATATGATTAACAATTAGAATAAGACATATTTTTAATTTCATGTTCATGTGGATGGATGAATATGGATAATTATGGATAGGCCTAATATGATTGTGGATATGTAGTTAAATTTTATCATGGTATTTATTTATTACATAAGGTCTACACATCCTGTCCTTCTTTTGATTTTCAAGGATTATAAAATTCTCTCTTCACCTAACTCCCCTCAAATATACCACGACGTTTCTTTACTAAAATGTAATTAGTTACATATAAGTGTAGCATTAGGATTAGTTTAGGAGTTATTTTACAATTCAAAGATGAAGACCTAAATGTGCCCTGGAGATACAAAGAGGAAGATTACAATATGTTGTATGTTATCCCCTAGGTTTAACCAAGCTAATTTCTTACAATAGGTCAAGGAAACTAGTATAGATAGAGTCCATCATCATCTAAAGTAGTATGAGAAAATTTTATTTTACGCAATTAATAAATACTATGCATGCAAAGATAAGACTTTAATAAAGATAAATAGTGAAATCCATCGATAATTATCGAGTCACATGCCATGCATGATTAAGTTGCCTTTCACCATATAGCAAGATACCCTCATGGCTCTTTTAATTGGAGACTTGTTGATCACATTCAAGGTCACACTTTTACAAGAGTATGTTTGAGTTATTGGTATGCCTTATTCAACTAGTTTCATAAAATCTAGATGCTTGGAAACTGTTGGTCCCAATTATATGTGCTAGAGGGGGGTGAATAGCACAAATCGGCTCTTTGACAAGATAAGGAACTAATTTAGAGAACAACGAAAATAAAAACAAAGTAAATAAGGAACAAGAATTTAGAGTGGTTTGGTCTAAGACCTACATCCACTACCTTGATTATCCAACCAAGGATTTTCCAACTAATCCACTATGAATCGATGAAGTTCACAAGCTTTCACCAAGCTTTACAATGGTTTTTACCAAGTTTAGCCACAACCTTTATACTAGTTTTTCTCAAGCTCAACTAAAACCCAAACACCTAACTTTTCAAGGCTAAGTTAGAACCTTAACACATTCAAGCAAATCTAGCTCGAAACAATCTTTAGAGTGACCCGCTAACTCTAAAAATAGAATTGAAGAAAGTAAAAGAGTGTACCTATTGACCACAAAGTTGATCTAATTGGTACAAATTAAAATGCAGCTCTCAATTATAATGATGGAAGTTGAGTGCAATGAGAAAATAGAGAGTTTTTCTAGTTTTCTTGCTCTTTTTGGACTTGGAAGTATTGAAATTTGTTTTCTAGATGTTGACTTTTATTCTTGGAGAAACCACTCTGATGGCAGTTTTGACAGTTTATAGCCATTGAAAACAATTGAGAGTTAGTTCTAGCCGTTAATCTGTCTTCTAGTGCTATGGTTCAAATTGCAAACAGAGAGCTTTTAGTCGACTAACTTCTTTCTTGGTCGACTAAGTTGGTTCTGTCTTCTGGTCACAAATTCTGGCAGAGAGCACTTAGTCGACTAACTTATTTCTTGGTCGACTACGTTGATTCTGTTTCTCAATATTCTTCAGCCGCCATTTCTCCAATTTGAATTTTAGCCAACCAACATTCTTCATTATTAAACTAAAAAGACTCCTTCTTATTAATTAATCATGTCTCTTTATTCATTTGATTTTAGGTACATACTTTCGAAGGATTGGTTTGTTGTTTGCATACATATTTTTGTCCTACACACTTAGGTAGAAATGTTAGACACAAATGAATGGGAATGTTTTATTATCATCAAAAACTAATGGAGCCAACAATCTCCCCCATTTTGATGATGACAAAACATTCCTTGATTAACAGCACAGTGTCTTTTTATTCTTTTTAGTTCTGCAGAAAATAAGGATTGCTCCCCTTTAGTGTGTGCTTCCCCTTAATGTGTGCATATTTTGCTTATTCATTTCAGCAAATTTTATTCATGTCATATAGAAAATGACACCATACATTCAAAGTGTATATATATATCTAGAAATATAAAGTGATTTACAGCAAGTTAGTGTTGACAGATTATCATCAAGAATTTTAGCAATGTCTGTCAACAATATATTGTTACTAGATTTAGTTTATACCATTCATCATTCAACAAATATACTCTACTTAACATCCATATGTTTTCACAATCACAATTCACTCACAATGTCATAATAAAAGTCAACCATTAGCATATTATCCCAATATCAGTTTTGCACCAGATTATTAACAGTAGCAATCAAAATGCCATAGACAATAAATCATCATCAATCAAATATCATAAACATATCAGCATCCATTTTTCACACAAAAATATAAACAACAACATTAAATTCCAGTGTTCAAATGCTAACATGGCTCAAACAACAAATAACCACAAATTTATCAGTTACAATTTTGAAACTGCCCCTAGATCAGTTTTTGCTTCTTTTCTCTCCTAGATATCTGGTACCTCTACCCTATCATTTTTTGTTTATCCCTAAAGGCCCGATACCTCTAACCTAACATTTTTTTTATTATTTTTCCTATTATCTTATACTTCCCCCTTTTTTTGTCAACATCAAAAGATGGAGGCTTCATTCTTTTGAAGAGGCAGAGAAAATGGATTCAATACCATAAAAAGGATTTAGAGGAAAGGAAGAGGGTTCACGTGGGGATTTCTACTGTGAAGGCTCAAGGGAAGACTTGTCAGAAACTTCCAATGGTTCTTAAGCAAAAATAACAGTTGCTGGCTTGGTCTTTTCTACCAATCTTAAGGACTTCCTTCATTTGAGAACTATTGTTTTTGTGGCTATTATCTTTTTCCTTTTGGCAAAGGGTTTAGTCCATGGTGGTGGAGGTGTAGTGGCCTTCTCTTGTCCTTTACCAAGTTGCCCTTTTTCTATAGAGGTTGTTGTAGATTGAGCTTGTTGAGTTTTTGCCTTGGCAACTTTTTTTTCAGCTTGTTCCTCCCTAACCATTTAGTAAAAGAGTCCTATGATTGAAACATCATCAGAGTACAAAAGAGATGCTTGTTGAGGTGCTTGTTGAGGTTGGGGCTCAAAAGGTGGACTTCCATTAAGAGAACCAAGTACCTCAATACCTTGGTCAAATGCCTTCTTGGTTTGGGGTGCTGGTGAAGGGGATTTCTAAGGTTGATCAACCCTTGGCTCAAGGTCCTTTGTTTGTAGAACAGGGCTAACAATTTGGTAAGCTGAGCCTTCAGCTTGAAGAACAGGACTTGCATCATGAAAAGCAGATCTTTCTGCTTGGAAAGCTGAGCCTTCAGCAACTTGTTTCTTGGTCGGTGTAATGCTTTGTGTGGTAGAAGTATCTGCAGCAGTAGGTTCAGAAGGCTTTGTTGATTTTTCTTTCATCTTACTTTCCATCTCAATTAACTTTTCTTCAATTTTCTGGATTCTTGCTCCTTGATCAGTAAGCTTTCCATCCATTCTCATGAGCAAGTTGAAAATTACTTCACTAGAGAATTGGGAAGAGGTAGCTTCTGGTTGTGCTAGAATTGCTGAGACCTTGGGTGTTTTAACAAATGCTTCTCCTTCTAACTTGTATCCCATTTTTGGTAGACTACCCAAGTAGATAGCCAGGTCTCTACTCTTCACCTGATCTAAGGCATACCTTGAACTTCAAATACCCTTTTTCTGGACCAGTGCAGTGATAACATTTCCATAAGGTAGATTTATCTTGTCACCTCTACAAGCATTCCTCATCTTTTCAATCATAAACTGACCAACATTGAGTAGAGTGCCATTAAAGGCATGCTCCATTAACCATAAATCTTGGAGACTAATGTAACTTAAGCTGCAACTCCTTCTATGAACATTGGCAGCAACAAAGTAATGTAAAATCCTAATTTGGGGGCTTGTAATGAGTCCAACATTACTCTTAGAAGAGTATCTTTCCTTTTTCCCTGTAATAATCTCCCATAAGGAAGAGATGTCATATTTTTGGGGGAACTCAAATTCTCCATCTTTACACTCGATTTTCAACAAATTTTCTAAATCAATAGCAGTAACAGTAAATTCTTTTCCATTCAAAAATACATTCAGTCCATCATCAGTGTAATCATCAGGTTCCTCAAGTTCTTCCTTGTCAAGTGCTATACTAGAATAAAATTCTTTAACTAAACTAGCACTATATGATCGGTTTTTGAATATACTAAAATCCTTTAACTTTAACTCCTACAAATAATCCTACGAATCAGTTTGGATTTCAGGCATCTCAGTAAAACTTTCCTAATCAGTGTATTTTCCACAAGTAATAGGGGAATTCTCTATTTTCCTGAATCGTTCTTCATGCACCTTATTTTTGAATTTGGAAAAAAAGGAAACACCTTTCTTAGGCGATTTTTCCTTATCTTTCTTCTTTTCAGATTTTTGCTTTTTTTCTTTGTGTGGTTTTCCAGACTTCACAATCACTAAAGCAGACCTAATCTTCAGTTTTTTGTTTTGCATTTTTGCTTCTGACCCTTCTTTCAGTGGCATTTTTCCTTTCTTCTTTTCAATAATTTATTTACTCTTAGGAGTTTTTTTAAAATACCCCGTACTTTGATATGGAGGCTAATGAAGCTTATTGGATGCCAACTGAGGGTAATTATAATGTTTAAAGGTGATGAAAGTGAAAAGAGTATTTCAAGATAAAATGTTTCACACATGAGAAAATAATAATAAAATAATAATATTTTTATCGAAGAAGAATTTGCAAGATAAGAAGTGATTCGGAAGTCAATTGAGGCATAATAAGGTATTTTGGGTACCAAGAAGACAAAAAGAGACAAGAGAAAATTTTTAGAATAAAATAATATTAAAATATTAATATTTTATTCAGTATCAAAATTTTCCATGAAACACAAGTATATGGTCAATCCAAGTGGAGGAGAGGAAGAACGAGGAAATTTCAGAGAAAAATGAAGTTAGTGGGGTCCACGCATTTTTATTAAATAGTGACAACGCAGATAAATAAATATTTTAAATATTATGGGGATACCGCGTTGGAGTACAAACTTTATATTTCATTTGTAAATGTGTAATAGAAGATAATAGAAGGAAATTGGAGTTAAAAGAGTGTTGGGAGGACTAAATTCAAAAGATGGGAACCTAAGAAGGCAAAACGGTAATTTTCCTTTCAAGCTTGGTCAAAGCTTCCTTTAAGCTTCCAAAGGAAGCTTTGATCCTTCATTCTTATCCTTGGCTGATATTTATCTCTTCAAGATGACGTTTTTTTGCTTCTTCTCCATGCTTCCCATGATATTTTGGTGCCACCACCATGAAAAATCCATTTTCTTTCATTTTCTTTTCCTTGTTTTATTTTCCTTTCCTTTTTTTTCTTACTTCTTTCTTCTCCAAACTTCTTGAGCACTAAATTTACAGCCTTTAACCCCAATTTCCAACACCTTTAAAACCCTAGCAAAAGAAAAGAAAAAAGGAAAGAAAGGAAGAAAAGCTTGGTTTTGTAATTCAAGCAAGCAAAAGTAAGGATTTTTGTGTTTTAAGCTCATAGTTGGTTAAATCTTTGGAGAAATAATGTGTGAATCATTTTGACAGCTAGATGATAAATGTTTTGAAGGAATATTGGAGTGCAAGTATGGGTCAAGCAACCATAAAGGTAAAAACAACTGATGTTTTAAGTGTAGTTGAGAAATCTTGAGAAAATAGATATTGTTGTGTAGTTGACATTTTAGGTGGCATATTGTGAGAAATTATGATTGTTGTGGAAATAATGGTTGAGCATGATAAATATCCTTAGAAAAGATTAATATAAGGGTTAGTGTCATAAATAAGTTGTCGGTATCTATAATCCAAAGAATTTCTCAAGTAAAGGATAAAGGCAACTTTGGAAAAAATGTGTCAAGATGTAAGTTTATTGAATAAGGAATCATGATGGAAGGAAAAAACAATGTACACTAAAGTTATTGCATTTGTATTGCTACTAAGAAATGCAAAGGTAAAGTTAGAGTACGGTGGTTGTGGTGCCGGGGGAAATAACGAGTGACCGATAAGTAGGAATAACTAGATACACCTCCGAACAAATAGCGATGTAATATCCTGCTATCGTAAGGTGAGTGAACTTGTATTAAAATGTTTTGGAATAAATGACTATAAACTTAATTCAGTCACTTGAAATATTTTATTGGTTTTTCTTTAAAAATTGCATAGGAACAAGCCTTTGACGAAATATTTTTGCATTATGAAATATGATTGTAATGAATTTTTGAAATCCCTTTATATGTTGATATATATATATATATATATTGTACATTGGTAGACAATATTATGTAATAATTACAATCGTGCATGTGCGAAGTGGGCAATGCACTTGCCGATTGAATGACAATGTGGTGATAATTACTACCATGCATGTGCGGAGTGGGCAGTGCACATGCCGGTAATTATGTGGGTGGGAGTGCATGTGATGATATTGAGGTGTGTGCAATGGTGGTGTATATACTTATATATATATATATATTTGCTATATGTATATAGAAGTTTGGAATTAATATGTGATTGCTTGACTGTTGAATGTTGAGTTTCCTAAATGTTTTAAACGAGTTAAAAGACAACATAGCATCGAGTTTTTTTATGATATATAAATTGCATTGTTTTAAAGATGAATACATCATGTTTTGAAAATCTTCTGTATCATTACTTGTTCCCTTCCTATGTTCACTCATTGAGCCAGTACTCACGTTTTTTTAAACTTCATGTTTTAAGTTTTCTGAGTTAAAGGTGATTGGATCCTAGGACAAGGTCCTCCTCCTTATCCATTACTCGATAGGTTTAACATGATACTAAACCTTAGCAATCATGCCCAAAGTCACTCCACTGACGGTCAAGGTCCAATTATGTGTATATGAATACAGTCAAGGCCCAAAGTCACATATTTGTTAATCTATATATGTATATAATGGTTGATGATGCCATTATGAATGCATGATTGGGTTTTATGAATTGTTTTCAAAGAAACTATACTTGAACATTACGAATTTTGGATTTTAAGGAAACATGGATTAAAGTATAAGATTCTATAAATAGGCTTGCTTGGGCTTGGTGTCTAAGCCCATTGGGCCCTTGTGCCAGTCATGGCTCGAAAATTGGGCTGTAACATTTTGCCATTTTGACTTAAGGGCTTTTTGACAGGGATTTTGAGATTCTAAATGGAGAGGGTTTCAGTTATATGAGAGTCAGTTTCAGAGGAGAAAATGTAGAAGAGATGGGTTTCAGTTTCTGATGATCGATTTTCAGTGGAGAGAGAATAAAAACTTGTCTGCAGTTTTTATTAAAAAAAAACCATCTACCTCCCCCTAAAATATTGCCTCATTTCATTTCCTTAAATTTTAAAATTCCCTCTAAATTTTGATTATTTACTTAGGCAGTTTTTCTTATTTTTTTTATTACCCGGTAAACACATTCTTTTCATTATTTTATTCCTCCTTCATTTAATTGACTAAGTCTTATTATTTAATGAAACAAAATGCTTTTAGTTGACTAAGTTTCACTTTAGTCGACTATATTCCTTCTTTTTTTATATATGAGCTAAAAATTTCCTTACAATTCCTGCATGCTAATCATTCCTAAATTCCTTCTAATCTCATAAAATCTATCTTCATTCAGAGGTTTAGTAAAGATGTCAGCTAATTGATGCAAAGTATTCACAAATTCAATCTTCACATCACCTTTTACTACATGGTCTCTAACAAAATGGTGCCTAATCTCAATGTGCTTAGTTCTAGAATGCTGCACAAGATTTTTTGAAATATTAATTGCACTTGTATTATCATAATAGATTGGTGTGTTATGCACTGATAACCCATAGCCTTTCAGTTGTTGTTTAATCCATAAATTTTGGGCACAACAGCTACCTAAAGATATATACTCTGCTTCTGCTATAAATAAAGCCACTAAATTTTGCTTTTTACTGGACCATGAAACGAGCATTCTACCTAGAAATTGGCAGGTTCGACAAATGTTTTTCTTATTTGTTTTGCTGCTAGCAAAATCAGCATCAGAATATCCAACTAAGCTAAGGGTTGATTCTCTAGAATGCCATATGCCTAATGATTGAGTGTCTATGAGGTATCTAAAGATTCTTTTAATAACAGTCAGGTGAGATTCTTTAGGTTTAGATTGAAAACAAGCACGAAGACATACACTGAAATGAATGTCAAGCTGCCAGCTATTAAATGGAGTAGTGAACCGATCATACCTCTATAGAGCCTTTGATCAACATTCTTTCTTTTTTCATCTAAATCAAGTATGGTGGATGGACTCATTGGTGTGTTGATTGGCTTTAGCTTCAGCATGTCAAACCTTTTGAGCATATCTTGAAGGTATCTTTCTTAGCTGATGAAGATCCTTTCTTTATTTTGTTTGATTTGCAATCCAAGAAAGAATTTTGGTTCTCCCATCATGCTCACTTCAAACTCTCCTTGTATTTCTTCAGCAAATTTCTTGCACAAAGTTTCATTAGTTGCACCAAAGATAATATCATCCATATATATTTGAACTACAATTAAATCATTTAAGTATCTTTTAATGAATAATGTTGTATCAATACTGTCAAGCCCGACCTTGCAAAGTATTTGCCATGTCATACATATGAGTGATAGAACGCCGACATACTTGGAAAGCCTCGAAAAAAAATCGATAAAATTCGGTATTGTACCTAGAGGCACAACGAAGTTTATTTATGCCTCGAATTAGTTAAAATGGATATTTTAAGATGAAATTGGAAATTTCACATTACCAAGATGACTTAAAATGGTGATTCGGAGTTCGAGGATCGATTTGGAGTCAAACTGGAATTTTTGAAATCTATAGGCAAAATGGTAATTTTGCCACCCGAGGATAAAATGGAAATTTTTAGAAAAGATTTTGACCACATTTGACTAATTGGAGTATGATTTGAAGTTGATAAGTGAAAAATTTTAATTCTAGTATTTTTGGGACAATAGTGGCAAAATAGTCATTTCGCCACCCGAGGGGTAAAATTGTAATTTTCACCACCCAACACTTATCAAATTTATGGATTTTACTCATTATTGGTATGGATAATTATGGCATTTTATGTGGTGATGAATTAAAGTTTAAAAGATAAGTATTTAAATTATAGATCAATGAAATCATAACACATGGCAAGTTTAGATTATTTTATTATTTTTCTATAAAAATCAGCCTACACCATCCCATTCTCTTCATCATGGTCGGCCAGGCAAGAACAAAAGAGGGAAAGAAAGAAAAGAAACCCTAGGAGGAAAAAATTGAAGAAAAAATATGGGATTTCAAGGGATTTAGCAAGCAAAGGTAAAATTTCTTGATTTTCACTTGTGATCTACTTTCCCCATGATTTCTTTCTCATTTTCCATGCTTAGAAGTCAAGTTTGCATGATGAAACCATGTTGGCCGAACATGTAAAGAGAGAGAATGATGGTTGATTTGGTTAGATTTTAGTGTAATCTAGTGTTTTTAATTAGTTAGTAATGTGTAGCATGAAAATTTAACAAGAAAATAATTTGTTCCTCATTAAATCCTTTATAGTCGAATTTCATAGGGAGAATATTGAGGCTGGAAATTATGGTATTTTATGGTATTTTGATGGAATTTGCTGATTGGCGATGTTAAAAATTAAATGGGAAAATTTGGCATGAAAATCTGAATTTTTACCTAATGTATAGACATATGTGTTTTATGGTTCAAGACTAATAAATTAAAGTATTTTCACAATCATTGAGGTATTTTGGATATAATTGGAGTATTGAAAGTAAAATGAATCGAATTGGAATGGAATTGAAGGTTTTAGCAATTTAAGTCCTGTATAGGCAAGTTAGGTCAGACACCGTAATTAAATGATTGTCCCAAACCTTTCACATCCTATCTCATGCATATATATAGATAAGAGCCTGAAATAGTTTATAATGGTTTAACCCAAATTATTGAATTTTGTGTCATGAATTATGGGTAGGTGGTGAGCCATTTGGTACGGGTAAAAGATTATACTCGAGAACTGAGAATAGGAGTATTTCGAACTCCTAGTACTGTGAGTAACCTTATTATCATCTTAATTATCTACAGTTAATTTTACTCAATTTAGTAATTTTGTGGAAAAATGATTTTAAATGGTGAATTGCTTAGTTTTATAAGCAAAGTGTGAATTTATAAAATAAAATAAATTTTTATAAATCGATTTGAAAATAGGATGATGGATTTGAAATTAGAGTAATTGGAGACCACTCGTTATACTGTAAATTATAATTTGAACCAAATGGCTTATGATATTATGGCATGAATGGCTGAATTGATAATTATATTGAAAAATGTGAACTGTTTGCTTTGTTCTGATAAATTGGTTAGCAATGTAATTGCCATGCCATGCTATTGAAACTTTTATTGAATTGGTGAGATATTAACTACTGCAGTAGACGGGTTTCTATGGGCCAGCCTATTTAGAGGGAGACGGTAAACCCCACTATATATCTTTATCTCAGTTGTAGAGGCGTAAAGGGTCATCCTGAGGTATGACAGAGTTCATTTCACGCCAAACCACCACGTGAAGGCGAACTCAGCCAACGCTAAGGAACGACTATGTTTCTAAATGTAAAAATGTGTTTCATGCATATATGAAACTTTTACAGCCTTGGCGGACTCAGTCGGACTCTGATGACAATCAAGTGTCCTCAAGTATTGGCTTTGGCATGAGCCAAGTTTTAAAGAAAATCATAAGCTTTATTAATTGTTTGGACAAAATACAATTATTTATATGGATTGGGATAAATCTTTATGTTATGAAACCTATTGTGATGGGAAGATTTTATTATCACCATTTACTCGACTTTAGATATTTTAGATGATATCTGTTTACTCACGGGGATTTTATAATCTTACCACCCTCTTTTCCATCCATTTTAGGCTCAAGATAATTAGTAGTTAGCCGATATCGTCGAGAGACGAATTTTGGAGTTGCAACCTTGGAAAATCAAAGGTTTTTCCGACTCACAGCATTAGATCAATTTTGTAGTTCGGGGCCCCACTGGTCAATGTATATTGAATTACATACTCTGGTTATTCTTACTACTGTATGTATGAATTTATTATGCTTTTACATCCCAAAAATTATTTACCGATACTTCTATAAAAATTGTTTAATAAGAAAATAGATTATTTTATTGAATATTTTTATTATATTCAACAAAAGTCACAATTTCACTTCAAACGGACGTTTTAGACATCTAAATTTTTCTTTAATCATGAAATATGTGTTTTTCACTCACCTACTACGTTTTTAGCCAGTTTCGAGATTTTCAAAGAAAAATGATCAAAATACCCCTATGAGACAAAAATTATTTTTCTATTGTTTTAAGTTGGAAAAAGCTCAAAATTCTTTGAAACATGAGATTTGACAACTGTTGCTCACAAGGGAGGTGCGAAAACTGGTATTAAAACCTTGCGAGGTTTCGGTCAACATTTGGGGTAGGAATGTCTATCGAGACATCGCGACGATTGTCACGGGCTCGATCGGAGTTCCGAGTCGTGAAAAATATTGCCCCTAACATAATCTTTTTCAACTAGAAATTTTGAGAGCCTTTCATACCAAGCTCTAGGAGCTTGTTTCAACCCATACAAGGCTTTATGGAGTTTGAGCACATAATTTGGCTTTTCAAAGTCTTCAAAACCTGGCGGTTGTTCTACATACTGTGAGACCCTGTCTAAGTTGTTAGAAAGTCGGTATTGTACCTATTGGTACAACTAAGTTAAATCGAGCTTCAACCTAGTTTAATAGAAATTCTAAGGGAAATTTCAAAATTCTGAGACCCACAGAATAGCTCAAAATAGTGATTCGGAGTTCAAGATCCAGTTTGGAGTCAATCGGGAAAATTGACCGGTTAAGGACAAAACGGTCATTTTCTCATTTGTTAATTTATGGAGATTTTTTAACCAAGATTTGATCACAGTGGACTAAAAATAATTATGTGACATACAGTTATGATCCCATAATCATAAAATGATGTTTAGCAGTGTAAAATGGTGATTTTCGGTGTTTTTGGAGCACAAGGGCAAAATGGTAATTTTGCCACCGGAGTGCTAAATGTGAATTTTTTTGAAAGGATTTTGCCCCAATTGGGTAATATTGATTTATATTAGTGATCTTTGAGGTTGGACAGTGAAAATAATGAAATCCCGGTACATTTCGGAGTATAGGGGCAAAATCGTAATTTTGCCATCCCGGGGGTAAAACCGTAATTTTTCATCACCAGAACCATTATTTCCAGCCATGATCAACCTTGGATCAGATGTTTACTTGATGAATCAAATGGTGGATAATAAATGGAAGAAAAAGTCAAAAAAGTAAAGAAAACGGGCCAATTACGTGATGCCACGTGGCAAGCTTTTATATTTTATTATTTAAGCCATAAAAATCAGCCTTTAACCCTCATTTCTCTCTCTAAATTCGGCACCCACCAGAATTGAAGGAAAGAAAAGAAGAACAAAGAAGAAAAACACAAAACCTAGGTGGAAATCTAAGGAAAAGTGTGATTTTCAAAGGAAATCACTTGAAAAAGGTAATAAATCTTTACTTTGGTTTGTGATTTACCCTATCTATGCTTTTGTTCTTGAATTCTATGGTTAAGTATGGAGATATCATGATGGGATGAATTCTGAAAAATGGGTATGAGTATGGATTTGATGTTGGATTGGATTGAATTTAAACTATGTTGGTGTTTAGGAGTAGTTAAGCACGATTATGGACAAAAATGGAAGAAAGAAATTGAGTGTCATGGTTGTTCTTCATTGACCGAACCTAGGGTGTAGAGAAACCATGAAGAAATTGTTTCATTTCAAATGAAATGATTTCATTTGAAATGAAAGAAAATAGAAAATGACAATTTAAAGTGAGAAAATGTAGTAGAAAATTTTCAGTGCTAATGCACTGTACTGGCCGAATTTTTCCATAAAGAAATGGAAAATGGTGAATGCTGAAATTGGCATTAATTGAATGATTTGTGGTGAATTAAAGTATTAGAAAAAAAAAGAATGGGCCAATTCGGAACCAAATTGGACATAATAGCCGATTAATCGGGTAATCGGTCGAAATTAGGCAATACCGCGTTAAAGCGATAATCGGACGCATTTTTGCCTTTGCGTATCATACGTTAACAATTTAAATTAATTTGTATTAGGCTGGAGGCATTATAGTAATTTCTTAATTTTATTCTGTGTTAAGGTGGTGAGAAGTCCGGAAAAGGCAAGGGAATCGTGATTGAGGATTTTTAATCCGAGAGCATCCGGAATTCGGA
The DNA here is from genome assembly GCA_036013995.1 of Theobroma grandiflorum. Taxonomy (NCBI): domain Eukaryota; kingdom Viridiplantae; phylum Streptophyta; class Magnoliopsida; order Malvales; family Malvaceae; genus Theobroma; species Theobroma grandiflorum. The sequence continues at coordinate 10,197,569 of CP142130.1, read as the reverse complement.
TTTGTGAGACGGTGAGTGAACTTGCATTTCAAAGTTATTTGGAGAATGCACATTGTATTGAAATAGATGATTAAATGATTTATTCAAAGTTTTAAAACAAAAATTACGTGCCGGGAACAAGCCCTTGATAAAAATGATTTTATGTGATGAAATTACGTATTATGCATGAAGGCATAAAATTATGTGTTTGGCATGAAAGCATGAATTATTATTTCATTGAGGTGAAATTTAATTGTGCTGAATGTGTACATTGTTATGATGTTTATATGTGTTGTTAAGAAGTATTGTGAAATTATTACCACCGTTTACGTGTGAAGAGGAAAATGCACAGGCCTGAAATGGTGTGCAAAGTGGGGACGGCGATACGTAACGCCCACTATTTACTATAAATTCTGAAAATTTGAGCAAAGTGGGGACGGCGAAATGTAACGCCCACGATTCCTGAAAACTATCACTCGTGAACATTGGTGAAGTGTGATTAGTTATCCAGGGGCTTGCAGGGACGGCGATACGTAACGCCTGCGAGTGCTCAGATACATGTGTTTGTGTACATATGTGATTGTTCATTTCTCCGAGTATATTTGTATGAAATTGATTATTCCTTCATTATAAATTAAATTGAAGTGAGGGGAAGGGTTTGATAATAAATTGGATAAAAATGAATGTGTTCCAAATGTATGCATCATATTTTTAACCCTTCCTGATATTATGGCTTGTTCCTATCTTATGTTTGCTCATTGAGTTTTATACTCACCGTTTTCAAAAAATTCATGTTTTCAGATCAGGAGATTGTAGATTCCTAGATCGCGGGATCACAGTAGTCCATCTCCTGGTAGGTGTCTGGCATTCACTAGTTGTCGTTTTATCGTACATGTCTCCGCTGGAAGTCTTGGGTTTTGTATGATGGTTATGTACATGTAATGTACACTGTTAAAGTTTATTTCTGACTGGTATAAACGTAAATGTGTAAGCAATGTAAATTGCTAAATACATGACTGGCATAGTGCATGTATATTGTGATTAAAAATGCCATTGTGCTTTGGCTGTGTCCACTCCCGGAAAGGGTGTGTGTGTGTGTATGTGTGACTGGATATGTCACGGTTAGTTGGCATTGTAATGCACACGGGGTGCATTACGTGTGGATGCCTCACACGAGCATGTATGGAATAAAGTAAGTGAAATTAGGCTTGCTTGGGCTTAGTGAGCTATGCTCATTGGGTCCTTGCGCCGGTCATGGCCCGAGAATTGGGTCGTGACACATACACTTCCTCTTGAATGAATCCATTTAAAAATGCACTTTGTACATCCATTTTGTACAATTTAAAATTCATAAAGCATGCAAAAGCTACCAACAACCTTATGGCTTCAATTCTAACAACGGCTGCAAAGGTTTCATCATAATCTATTCTTTCTTCTTGGTTGTACCCTTGTGCAACCAACCTAGCTTTATTTCTAACTATATTTCCTTGTTCATATACCTTATTCCTAAATACCTATTTTGTTCCAACTATAGAATGATTTGAAAGTCTAGGTACTAATGACCATACACAATTTCTCTTGAATTGGTCAAGTTCCTCTTGCATGGCCAAAATCCAGCTTTCTTCTTTTTTAGCTTCCTCAAAGTTTTTAGGTTCAATTTGAAATATGAAAGTTGTAAACTCACAAGTTTCTCTAGTTGCTCTCCTAGTCTTCACTCCTTGAGATATGTCATCTATTATTTGTTCTTGTGGATGATCCTTTGCATATCTCTAACCTCTTGGAAGATTATCATGCTGAATTTCTGTTATTTGTAAATTTTCCAGGGATGAAGTTTTGGTTTCTCTTCGAGGTGAGCCTTCCTCATTGTTCTTATTATCTTTGAGGCTTATTTCGTCCATGTGCTTTTCTAATTTTTCTATTTCATCATCATCATCATCAAGAATTTATTTTGTTAAGATAATAGATTCATCAAAAACTACATGGACTGATTCTTCAACACTCAATGTCTTTTTGTTGAATACTCTATAAGCCTTAGAGTTCAATGCATATCCTAAAAATATAGCCTCATCACTTTTTGCATCAAACTTTCCTAATGAGTATTTTCCATTGTTCAAAACAAAGCATTTGCAACCAAAGCTCTTAAGGTGAGAAATGTTTGGTTTTCTACCCTTGTATAGTTCATAAGGAGTCTTTGATATCATAGCTTTAATTGATACTCTATTGAGGATATAAGCTGTTGTATTTACTACCTCAGCCCAAAAATATTTTGGTAGGTTATTCTCACAAAGCATAGTTCTACCCATTTCTTTCAAGGATCCATTTTTTCTCTCTACAACTCTATTTTGTTGGGGTGTTCTGGGTGCAAAAAAATTATGATCCAACCCCTTTTCATTGTAATATTTTTCAAATTCATCACTTTCAAATTCTCTTCCATGATCACTCTTAATACTAACTATGGCTAGTCTTTTTTCAATCTCAACTCTCCTACAATGAGTTATGAAAGCTGAGAGTGCATCACTCTTATGAGTAAGGAAATAAACCCAAGCATACCTAGAATAGGCATCAACTATTACAAAGTCATAAGAGTTTCCACCTAGACTAGTTATACTTATTGGACCAAATAGATCAATATGCAACAATTCAAAAGGTCTAGATGTTGACACAATTTCTTAGTTTTAAAGGATGTTTTAACTTGTTTTCCTAGTTGGCAAGCATCACATATTCTATCATTTTAAAACTTTAGAATCGACAGTCCAACAACTAAGTTCTTCCTAACCAACTTTGACATGGTATGCAAGCTTACATGTCCTAATCTCCTATACCATAACCAGCTATCATTTTCAGCATTTGCAACTAAACATATTTCATTATTCATTTCAAGATCTTCAAGAAATACAACATACATATTCTTTAATCTCTTTCCTATAAATGAAATTTTGTTTGTACCTATGCTATTACTTCACATTTATTTGAATCAAAACATACTTTAAATCCTTTATCACACAATTGACTAATGCTCAATAAATTATGTTTTAAATCCTTAACTAACAACACATGACTGATTTGAGTTTGAGAGTTCTTACCAACCGTACCTATCCTATCATGACCCAAAACTCCCATCAAGCCCATGACAACCGCCGCAATGTCTCGATAAGCACTCATTACCTAGAATGCCGATCGGAACCCCGCAAGGCTTAGCATCAACTTTCGCATCTCCCCGGTGAGCAATAGTTATTAAATCTCACATTTCAAGAAATCATAAGTGTCAAACCCGACCTTAAATTATCTGACATGACATTTATATATGTGACATCATGCCTGCATATTTGAATAGTTCGGTAGAGTTGATAAAAGTCAATATTGTACTTAGAAGTACAAATAAGTTGATTTAAACCTCGAACTAATTAAAATAAGAATTTTAAGGTGAAATTGAGAATTTCATAATCCAAGGATTACTCGAAATAGTGATTCGAAGTTTGAGGGCCAATTTGGAGTTAATCGAGAAAATTGATCGATTAGGAGTAAAACAGTCATTTTGTCATTTAAGGACAAAATGGAGATTTTTAACAAAGAATTTGATTACATTTGATCAAGAATGATTATTTGGAGTAAAATATGAGGTTTAGCAGTGAAAGATTTTCAATTCTCGGTATTTTTGCAATATAAGGGTAAAACGGTAATTTTACCTTATCGAGGGTAAAACGGTAATTTCCCTCACCAAAATTTGTCCAAAATCAAGGATTTTGTTTGACAATAAAATGGATAAATATGAAAATATTTTTGGTGGGAAATTAAGTAGAAAAAGTCAAAAAAATTAAAATAATGGACCAATGGCTTTATGCCATGTGTCAAGTTTTAATATTTTATTATAAAACCATAAAAATCAGCTTATAACTTTCATTTTCTCTCACCAAAGTCGGCATAAACCAAAATCAAAGGGAAAGGAAAGGAAACAAAGGGGGAAAAACAAAAACCTAGCCAAAAATCAAGAGATTTCAAGGGTTTTTCAAAGATCAAGCAAAGTAAAGGTAAAATTTTTTTAGTTTGGCTTTAAACCTAACTTACCCATGCTTTAGTTTTTATTTTTCATGGTTGAATATTGAGTTATCATGCTGAAATGAGGAAGGCCAAATGGGTATGAGAGAGATTTGATAATGGAAATTATTTGATTTTTAGTTATGTTGATGTTTGGTGATAGTTAAGAATGGTTATGAACAAAACTATAAGAAAAACATTCAATTTCTCTAGGGTTCTTCATTGGCCGAATCACTAAGGTTGAATATCAATGAGGGATTGTTTGTATTTCAAGAAAAATGGTTTGGAAAAATGATGAATTAAGTGAGAAAGGTGACTAGGAAAAATTACGGTGTTAGTGCACCGCAATGACTGAATTTTTACATGAAGAAATTAAAGAATTTTAATGCTGAAATTAAGTTATTTGAAATGTGATTGGTGAATTAAGATATTAGAGGAGAAATGAAGCAATTTGGAAGTTATTTGGACACAATTGTCAACTAATCGGGCGATCGGTCGAATTTAATTGATAACGCGTTTAAGCGATATTCGGACGAATTTTTAATTTCATATCATGCATTAGTAATTTAAATTAGTTTATATTAACTTAGGGGCAATATAGTAAATTCCCTTTTTTTGTTCTGTGTCAAGGTGGTGAGACGTCTGAAAAAGGTAAAGAGATCGCGCTTGAGGACCATTAGTCCGAGTACACCCGAAATCTAGATTTTCGACAACTGTGAGTGAACATATTATCGCCTTATTTATCTAAAGTGATTTTTATTTAATTTAATGATTTTATGATAAGATTATTTGATTTGGTGAATTACCTATTTTATGTGAAAAAAATTACAGATTTTCTAAATAAATTCAATTTATAAAATCAATTCGATTTTTTTAAATTGAATTGAAAATGTTATGATTGATTTGAAAATTTGAGTAATTGGAGACCTTACGTTATATTGTAAAGCATGATTTGAATCAATTGGCTTATGGTATTATGGCATGATTGGCTGTCTTGTTAATTATGTTGAAAATTGTGAACTGTCTGTTCTACTATGATAAATTACTTAGAAATGAAATTTGCCAAATCATGCTATTAAATGTTTTATTTAATTGGTGGATTATTATCTACTGCAGTAGATGGGTTTTTGTGGACCGATCTAATTAGAGATGGCACAGTAAAACCCATATATATTTTTATCTCAGTTGTAAAGGCGTGTCGGGTTATTTAATTATCCTGAGATATGATAGAGTTCACTTCACGCTAAACCACCACGTGAAGGCGAACTCAGCTAACGCCAAGGATCGGTTGCATTTTTAGAAAAATTTTAAATTTGAACAGCCTTGGCGAACTCGGTTAAATGCCTCGACCAAGGTATCCTCGAGTATGTATTTCATGGCACGAGCCACGATTTTGATAAATCATAAGCCTTATTATTATTATTATATTTGTTATTATTTAGATGAATTGAAATTACTTGTACTGATTTAAATAAGGTTTCATGTTATGAAACCTTTCGAGATAAAAAGGTTTTCTTTGTCTCTTATTACTCGCCTTTAGATATTTTAGGATATATTTGTTTACTCACTGAGTTGTGTAAACTCACCACTCTCCCTTCCAACATTTCAGGATCAGACTAGTTGTAGATAGTCGTGTTTGTTGAGGACGACAGTTGATTTTGCAACCTCATCAACAGTAGGTTTTCGTCATCTTTACTTTTGTATATTCGTGGGCACACGAGTCACTGTAAATGTATCTACACACTTTATTTATTGGTATTTCAGTATATATGAATTTATTTTGTATTTACACTATAAAACTTGATTACCAAACACCCTACAAATATTATTTTATAAGAAACTAAAATGTTTGATTTAATATTTTTATTATATTATGAGAAATACTCTTTCTTTTAAAATAAATGTTGTATATAGTAAAACATGTCTCTGATTTCAAAATATATGTTTTCCATATATTTGGGATGAAATTACTGGAATTCGAAATTTTTTGATAAAAATGACGAAAATTTCCCTATGAGTCGGAAGTTAGTTTGTGATTGTTTTGGTTTGGAAAGGACTAATAATTTGTAAAAATGTAATGTTCAACAACTGTCGCTTACAAGGGAGGTAAGAAAACTGATACGATAGCCTTGCGGGGTTTCAGTCGGTATTCGAGGTATGAATACCTATGAGATGTTGTAACAGTTGTCGCAGGCTCGATGGGAGTTCCGGGTCATGACAATAAATCGTTTCCAAATCAAAACAATAAAATATTATTTTTCGGCTTACAAAGGCGTTTTCGTCATTTTTCTTCGAAAATCTACAAACCGGCTAAAAATGCAATAAATGAGTAAAAAACACATATTTCATGATTAAAAATAAATTTAGAAGTCTAAAATGTTCGTTTGAAGTAAAACTGTAATTATTTGAGTATAACAAAAATATTCAATAAAATAATTTATTTTCTTATAAAACAATTTTTATAAAGCTATCGGTAAATAACTTTCACAGCGTAAAAGCTAAATATATTCTTACACACTATAATACAAATAGCCAAAGTATGAAATTTAAATTACAGTGACACGTGGGCCCCACAACTAACCAAAATACATCGAGAACTGTAAACCTACAGCTCTTGTCGATTCAAGGCCACTGTGGTTCTTGATCGAATCCACTAACTACGGGCTATTCTGAGCCTGAAATGTGAGGAAAAAGGGGTGGTGAGACTGTGCAATCCCAGTGAGTAAACAGACATCATCCAAATAATCTAAAGCTGAGTAATAGGAGACAAATAAAAGACCCCATCGTGATATATATTTTGCAACTTGAAAATTCATCCCAACCCATTTAAATAATTGTATTTATCTCATTACTCAAAAGGGCTTATGAATTTCCTGAAAACCTGGCTTGTGCCAAAACCTGTACTCGAGGATACCTTGTACTGGGGCATCCACTCGAGTCCGCCAAGGCTATGAAAATTTCATAATTTCTCAAACCACAACCGTTCATTGGCGTTGACTGAGTCTCACTCTCACGCGGTGGTCCACGTAAAGTGCACTCAAATCTTTACCTCCAAAAACACCCCACCACGGCTCTCCGATCGAGGTAAGGTATATCTGATTCTGTGCCCCCTTTTTTAGGCTGGTCCACAGAACCTCCACTGCAGGGATTATGGATTATTTTATCTACCACCTGATTTATAAAGTCTTTATCTGCATGACATGGCGATTTATTTCTAGGTCTAGGTCCTCATCACTTGACTTACTGGGACTTATTGGTAACGTCACAGGTCCCGCAGAACCTTCTTGCCAAGTTTCTAACCCCAGATCTTTTCAAACTTTCCCTGAAGGGAATAATTTTAAACATTTCAAATTTAGACACTCAAGGTAAAATACACAGTTTAAATAATTTCAACACAATATCAATTAAGCCATTCATGCTCACATTTTATCATAAGCCATTTAATTTCAAATCATAATTTGTAATACAAACAAGCAGTCTCCAATTACTCTATTTGCAAATCGATTGTCAAATTTTCAAAACAATTTATGAAAATTCATTTTATTTTATTAATTCACATTTTTCATATAAAACAAAACATTTTGCCATTTAAAATTCATTTTTCACAAAATCACCAAATTGAATAAAATCTACTCTAGATAATTAAGACGATAGTAAGTTTACTCACAGTATCAGAAGTAGAAATACTCCTATTCTCAGTTCTTTGGCCCAATGCCTTTGCCTTTACTTGGGTGCTCACCACTTACCCATTATACAAGACACGAAATTCAATAATTTGTGTCAAATCATTATAAATTATTTCAAGCTCTACACTAATGCATAGTGCTCGGTAACTATCTAAACTCGGTGTCCAATGTAAATTCAATTATATACCTCGATAGATCAGTATTGGCCTAATTCGATCTATTATCCGATTAATTGACCAATACGTCTAATTTAACTCCAAATAATCCCATTTTTCTTCCGATATTCCAAATTATCAAGCTCAATTTATTTAACACGAAATATGACAAAATCACCCTCACATTTTTTAAAGAAAAAATTGGTCACATCTGGTGCACTAGCATTATAATTTTTCAAGCTTAATTCTCTCTCCATAATTCATCAATTTCTTATCCAATTCATTTGAAAAAAAAAATCAAGTTTATCATCAACACTCCACACAAAAATTCAGCCCTTGAAAGGTTCACCATTACATGATATTTTCTTGCTTTGTTTTCCATTCCACACATCACTAAACATCCAAGAGCACTTGAATATCATGTAAATCATTCAATTCCATCATCAAATCCTCACTCCACATATTCAGCCATAATGGGTTTAATGAAGAACAAATTGTTTTCTTACTTGTTTTGCTCACAAACATGTTAAACTAACTAAAAACACTAACATAACTCAAAATCATATCAAACCAACATCATTTCTCTCTCTATACCCATTTGGCCAGCCATGAATCCCTTAAGAAACCATGCAATTCAACCATGGAAATGAGAAAATAAAGCATAGGAAAGGCAAAACGCTAGTCAAAGTCAAGAAATTTTACCTTTTTCCACTTGATTCTTGAATTTCCACCAATTTTTCCTTTGAATTTCTTGGCTAGGGTTTTATTTTCTTTCCTTCCTCTCTTGTTTCTTGTTTGGCCGAATATGGTGAAGGAAATGGGGGTTTATGGGCTGATTTTATAAAGAAAATAATAAAATATTTAAAGCTTGCCAAGTGTCACCCATTCATTGATCTATTTTCTTTATATTTATCCTTTTACTTTATTTCTCCACCACAAATAATATCATATTTATCCATAACCATAATGAATAAAATCCTTGGTTTTGACAAGTGTTGGGGGTGTAAAATTACCATTTTACCCCCCAAGCGACAAAATTACCATTTTGCCCCTATACTCCAAAAATATCGAGAATTAAAATTTTTCACTACTAAACCTCATATTATACTCCATATGATCAATCTTAATCAAATGTGGTCAAAATCTTTTCTAAAAATTCCCATTTTGTCCTTAAATGGCAAAATGATCATTTTACCCCTAGATAGTCGTTATTCCAAACTAACTCCAAATCAGCCCTTGAACTCCGAATCAACTTTTTAAGTCATCCCTGGATTGTAAAATTTTTAATTTCACCTTAAAATCTTCATTTGAACTTGTTCGTGGTTTAATCAACTTAATTGTAGCACTGGGTACAATACTAATCTTTAATGATTTCATCGAGGCATTCCAATATGTAAACATGTTGTCAAGTATATAAACGACATAATAAACATACTGTAGAGCTGGGTTTGACATATCCCATGAATTCTACTTTTTGAATCATCACCAAAGGAAACGGTATCACCCTTTTTTTTGTCCAGCTGAGTAAATAGCATTTCATCTCTGTCATGTGCTGTGAGCAACCACAGTACATGTACCAAGGTTGCTTCCTCTTAAGTTGAGCTCTTGAACATGTCTCCTTTAAGTACAGCTCAACCTACAAAATAGATTTTCAGTTTTTCTTTATAGGTACTCATACCTTGATGGGTCCTTGAGTGTTAGTTGCAAAAAGGATCCTTTTGGAACCCAAATTTTTCTAATTTTCTACATGCCTCTATTTCTAAAACAATCATAAGATAGATGTCCATATTTTCCACAACTATAACATTTAAATGAGGCATTAGAATTTTTCTTGAAATAGATGCTCCTCATTGATTTTTCTTTTTCCAAACATTTAAAAGTTGTGTTTTCATCAAGTGTTTTTTGCAAAGCTTCAGATTTATTATCCAGCTCTAATTTTAAAGCTTCAAAATCTGTTTTTGAGTGTTCTAATTCAATTTGTAGAAAATTTCTTTGCTCAAAAACATAATTGTAATCACATTTAATCTTTTCCAAATCACTTTCAAGAAATGTAGTCTTTTTCTTTAAAGTTTTGTATTTTGAGAAAAGTTTTTCAAATTCATCATAAAGGTTGTCATACTCATCTTGTAAATCATCAATGGAAATATCATAGAGGAATGAGGATACCTTGGTTTCATCATCACGTGTCATCAAACATATGTTTGCTCTTTCCTTATATTTTTCATCTTCAGCTTCAGAGCTTGAGGTGTCACTGTCCGACCAAGCAACTGCCACCACTGCCTTCTTAGATTTTTTGTTTTTCTTTGGAGTCTCATCTTTCAGCAATGGGCATTCAGATTTGAAATGGCCAGGCTTTTTACATTCGAAACATATTAGTTCCTTATTTTTGTTAGAGTCATTTTTGTTTCTGATTTTCCAAAAAGGACCTTGATCTTTTCTAAACCTTCTTCTTGCTAATTTCCAGTTTCTTCTACCCATAAGCTTTCTGAACTTCCTTGCAACCAAAGCCAACTCTTCATCATCATCACAAGATAGCTCTTCCAACTCTTCTTCAAGAATGCTTGTTTTTAGAACTATGCTCTTTTTCTTTTCCTTTGCTTCTCTCTTGTCTTCTTCTTCTTTTTCTTTGAGCTCTAGCTCATGAGTAAGGAGAGAACCACAAATCTCATCTAAAGTAATAACATTTAGGTCCTTGGCCTCTCGGATTGCAATCACTTTAGGCTTTCAATTTTTTGGTAAAATTCTAAGAAGTTTTTTAACAATCTCATGCTCGGGAATTGGTTTGCCTAGCTGACTAAGTTTATTTGTGATGTTTGCAAATCTATCTAACATGCTAGTGATATCTTCACCAGGCTCCATCTTAAACATTTCATAATTATAAGTCAAAAGGACTATTTTGGACTCTTTGACTTGAGAAGTCTTTCATGGATAATCCTAAGTTTATCTCACACTTGTTTAGCTGTGATACAGCTTGACACCTTGTTAAATTCAGTGGGAGTTAAGGCATAGTGTAGTGTATTAATAGCCTTAAAATTTATTTGAACTTTCTTAGTTTTAGCCTCGGTCCATTCAGACCTTAGCTTAGGCATTAACTCATTTGTGACAACATTTAAGGTTAAGAGAATAAAGGGTCCATCAGTTATGACATCACACATTTCATAATCTATTGCTCTAATGTATATTGACATCCTTGTGCTCCAATAAGGATAGTTAGAGGCATCAAACAGAGGTGGTATGTTTGTTGATTGTCCCTCAACCACTATTGATTTTTGAATATCTATGAATGCTCCCAAAGGGTGTTAGACCTTAGAAATAGGGAACTAGCTCTGATATCACTTGTTGGTCCTAATTATATGTGCTAGAGGGGGGGTTAATAGCACAAATCGGCTCTTTGACAAGATGAGGAACTAATATAAAGAACAAGGAAAATAAAAATAAAGTAGACAAGGAACAAGAATTTAGAGTGGTTCCGTCTAAGACCTACATCCACTACCTTGATTATCCAATCAAGGATTTTCAACTAATCCACTATGAACCGGTGCAATTCACAAGCTTTCACCAAGCTTTACAATAGCTTTTACGAAGCTTTACAATGGTTTTTACCAAGTTTAGTCATAACCTTTACACTAGTTTTTGTCAAGCTCAACTAAAACCTAAACACCCAACTTTTCAAGACTAAGTTAGAACCTTAACACATTCAAGCAAACCTAGCTTTAAACAATCTTTAGAGTGACTCGCTCACTCTAAAATAGAAGTGAAGAAAGTAAAAGAGTGTACCTAGTGACCACAAAGTTGATCTAATTGATACAAATTAAACTGCAGCTCTCAATTATAATTATGGGAGTTGAGTGCAGTGAGAAACAAAGAGTTTTTCTGGTTTTCTTGCTCTTTTTGGACTTGGAAGTATTGAAATTTGCTTTCTAGCTATTGGAAGCTTCTTTTATACTTGGAGAACCAACTCTGATGGCAGTTTTGATAGTTTATGGCCATTGGAAACAATTGAGAGTTGGTTCTAGCTGTTAATCTGTCTTCTAGTGCTCTAGTTCAAATTGCAAATAGAGAGCTTTTAGTCAACTAGCTTCTTTCTTGGTCGACTAAGTTGGTTCTATCTTCTGGCAGAGAGCACGTAGTCGACTAACTTATTTCTTGGTCGACTAAGTTGGTTCCATTTCTCAATATTCTTCAGCCCGCCATTTCTCCAATTTGAATTTTAGCCAACCAACATTCTTCATTATTCAACTAAAAAGCTTCTTTCTTGTTAATTAATCATGTTTCCTTATTCATTTGATTTTAGGTACATACTTTCAAAGGATTGGTTTGTTGTTCGCATACATATTTCTGTCCTGCACACTTAGGTAGAAATGTTAGACACAAATGAATGGGAATGTTTTATTATCATCAAAAACTAATAGAGCCAATAGAAACTTGATTATTACGAAAACTAGAGGAATGGCTAGGCGAAACATATATGATATGTTTAGGTAATGTGTTTTCAACTAGCTGATCTAGGAGTTGTATGAAGATACAACCGGTAAGTTAAATTACCAACCTAATCCACCTATCATGATTTGTTGAGCCTACTCAAAATTATGATTAAAATGGATAGCGATCCTAGCCCACTAAAAGAATCCTTGTAGAGATCTCTCAAGGTGATATGAAGGGTTATCATCTTGAAGAAAGTAATGAGAGCAATCAATTTTAGATTTACTATCTTAACTTTATTGATTATAATGCTTGATTACTCATAAACGTTCTTTAAATGTTTAGGTTGTTAGAATGCAAATACATATCACGTTGCGTGGCATACTTGATGCCATCATGAAATCTAGCCCAAAATGTTTGGATTGGTATATTAAGTTGAGAAACGTTCTCAAATTTTTATTAAGAATATATGTCATTAAGAAAGATATCCTTGTTTTCTTGACTAGGTCAAAAAATTAGAAACTTGTAGAAGGTTCACCTTTAACCATGTATATGATTGAAGTAAATTTGTCTACCATTGATCCATCATCATGGGTATTAGATACTGGATGTGGGTCACACTTATATAATGACATGAAGATGCTAGATACAAGTAAAAGATTAACAAAGGAAGAAGTGGTCCTAAGAGTACGAAATAAAGCAAAGGTTGTTGCATCGGTTGTAGAAATAGTTACCATACCTTTACCTTCTGGGTTGATCTTGGAATTAAGAAACTACTACTATATTCTTTTCATATCTCGAAATATCATATATGTGTCATACTTGGCAGTATATGATGATTTTGAATATAGCATTAAAGGCAATTGTAGTTCTTTCTCAAAAGAAAAGATGCATTATGGTGTAAGGGCACATTCGAACAGTCTCTATATTCTTAATCCTAAGAAAGCCATACTCAATAAAGAGGTCAAGAAAGCAAAGAAAGATGATCTAAAATTATCCGACATCTGGCACTGTAGGCTTGACACATCAATGAGACTCGATTAACCAAGTTATATAAACAAGGTTATATCGATCCATTTAATTATGAATTTTATGGAATGTGTGAGTGTTCTTTCCTTGGTAAAATGACCAAGTCGCCTTTCACTAAGAAGGGTGAAGGAGTTGAGGTGTTTTTAGGACTTGTACATTTGGATATATGTGGTCTTATGAATACTAGTGCTAGAGGAGGATATTCGTACTTCATCACCTTCATAAATGACCATTCTCATTATTGTTATGTATATTTGATGAAATATAAATCTGAATCCTTTGATAAGTTCAAAGAATACAGAGAAGAGGTTGAAAAATAAACTAGGAAGAGTATTCTCACTCTTAGATTTGATCGAAGAAGAAAATATCTTAGCCAAAAGTTTTAAGATTATCTAAAAGAGAATGGGATTCTCATGCAATGGACTCCTTCAAGGACTCCATAGCATAATAGGTGTCTAAAAGAAGGAATCAAACATTGTTGGACATAGTTCGATCCATGAAAGTCATGCAAATCTTCTTATATCTTTTTGGGGGTATACCCTAAAAACTACTACTTGCACACTGAACCAAGTTCTTACCAAATCAGTTGATAAGAAAATGTATGAAATATTGAGTGGGAAAAAGCCTAACTTATCTTATGCCAAGATTTAGGGATGTACTACTTATGTGAAGTATAAAATATCTGATAAGTTAAGAGTGAGACCAGATAAATATAAATTTGTGTGATATTCTAAAGAAACACATGGATATTACTTTTATAATCCTACTAAGTAAAAGATGTTTGTCTCAAGACATGCTACATTCCTTAAGAAAGAGTTCTTAATAGGAAGGGCTAGTGAGAGTAAACTTGCACTAAAAAAAGTTCGTGACCCATAAATTGACATTCCATTGGAACTTGAGCTTGAAATTGTGACATCTGATGTACAACCACAATCTCAAGAGGCACAACCATTGTAAAGGTCTAGTAAGATCATCAAGCTTCAGAGAGATATGGATTTCTCTTGGAAAGAGACGTATTACCCATAAATGATAAGCCTACAATCTATGAAGAGGCAATGTTAAACATCAATTTTGAGAATTGGCTAGAAACCACGGAATTTAAAATGGATACCATAGATAATAACCAAATATAGACTTTGGTAGATCCACTTGAAGGGATAAAACCCATTTGGTACAAATGGATTTTTAAGAGAAAGACCGATGTAGATGGCAAGGTGTAAATCTTTAAAACCAGATTGATAGCAAAAGTTACAAATAAAGACAAGAAATTGACTTTGAAGAAACTTTTTCACCAGTTGCTATGCTTAAATCCATTGGGATTTTGCTTGCAATTGCTATATACCAATATTATGAAATATAGAAAATGGATGTAAAAACTGCATTACTTAATGGAAACATACAAGAGGAAGTGTAAATGACACAATTTGAGGGTTTTACATCCAATGTTAATGCCAATAAGGTGTGCAAGCTTCAAAAGTCCATTTATAGACTTAAGCAAGCTTCTTAGAGTTGGAACATTTATTTTGATGAAGCTATAAAAGGTTTTGACTTCATTAACAATGAAAAAGAACCATGTGTCTATAAGAAGGTTAGTGAGTGCACCATAATTTTCCTATTCTCTAAGTTTATGACATATTGCTCATAAGAAATGATATACCATTGTTGTAATCTACAAAGATTTGGTTGTCCAAACGATTTTCCATGAAGGATTTAGGAAAAGCAACCTACATTTTGAGAATAAAGATCCATAGAGATAAATCTAAAAGGTTGCTAGGTCTCTTCCAATACACATATATAAACAAGGTGTTAAAAAGGTCTAGAATGATGGAGTCCAAGATGAGACACTTGCCTATGTCACAAGGCATCAATCTTTCAAAAGACATTTGTCCAAAGAATCAGGACAAAAAAGATCACATGGATAAAATCCCATATGCTTCAGTATTAGGATCTATCATGTATGCAATGCTTTGTACTAGATTAGATGTATCTTATGCTTTGAGTGTCACAAGCAAATTATTAGTATAAGCCTTATAAGCCAATCTATGGTTGTATGGGAATTGTAATTTTGAGATATTCATGTATGACATTTTGTTATTCATAATAACATTGAGGTAGTTCTTTATCCATAAGTTTGTGATTTAATTACCTTTTGTACTTATGTAGATAAAGCCCATGGAACAATATATGCCTTGCAAAGGAATTGTATTGGGATACAAATATGAAATCTTTATGAATTAAAGAATTGTTCCTAAAAGTTCCTAATCATTGTATTATTAAGACAAGGCATCAATAATGCTCAAAGATTGGCGCATGTTATGTTCCTTACTTGTGAAGTAAGCAATCGTTTTCATAGGTTGAAGTATAGAGATACTTGGAACTAGCATGTGGGTGCTTGCCATGGGAGAGCGAGTTCACTGAACATGATTGGCCATGAGAAGTGCATTTGGTGTTTCACTCAAGTGTCTATGCAATACTTCTCATGTGTCAATTGTGTAAATACTCCCTAAACTTGAGACACCAGGTTGTCTTATGTGTGGAGTGCTATGCTTTAATCTCATCCCTACGGGTGCCTAACCAAGGATGCCAAAACAGGATGCTTTTGGGTATAGCATGAAGCTTGTAAAGGCAAATGAGTGGTCAAGATAGGAATCATCACCCCAAGTGATTCAAGGGGAAATATCTCATTAGTTTTTGGTTGATATTAGCTTAATCAAATCCTTGGCTAAGGTGATTAGGAGATTATGAAATGAGTTTCATAAGTCTCCATAAAGCTAATGATCTAACTGTAAGAACAAATATGGAGATCAATAAGAGTAGGCACTGCATCAAGCTTTTATCATCTTCGGGATATATGATGAGGGAATGAATTACACTGAAAAATTGTACACTGAAAGGTTGTCAAAAAATCATTTGACTCTCCTAACAATTAGGTGACCATGATACATTGCTAGATGCCAATCATGGTTTATGGAATTGAATTAGTTAATTTAAAATTGAATATGATTCATTTAAATTAATTAATTAATAATATTATATTTCAATACCATTGCCAACATGTTAGGAACCTAGTGGGTCACACACAAAGGTTGCAATTTGGATTAAATTGAGAGTGTGATGATTTAAGTTAGACTTAAATCAAATTCTAGGTTTTAATTACTAAAGACCTAATTAAAAGAGTTTAATTAGGTATTGGTTAAATATTATAATTGTTATAATATTAAGGACTTATTTTTCAAATTTTAAGAAGTTAAACCTAGATATAAATATCACATTATAGCCACTCTTTTTTTTAAGAGAAGAAAAGAAAAAAAAAATTTCTCTTGAGTGCTGCCACTCTTGAGACGTTTATTTTCTTTCTTTGAAAACTTCTCTTTTGATTCTTTGCTGAAAATCAAAAGTAAAAAGGAGGACAAATCATTGTCCACTTGCTAGCACAAGCTCGTGGCATAAAGCTCTCTCCTTAAGAAGGATCCGTTGCAATCGTGTATGCATCATTGGAGGCCAAGCAATTGAGTGGCTGGGATTCTTTTATCATCAAAAGGAATCCATTTGATTATGATATCATTTGGAATGGTACACTTTTTCTAATTTTATGTGATGCTTAATTTTGCATTAAACAACCAAGGTGATCCAAAGGTACGAGGCATGATTTTATTTTATTTTAATTTTTTTATTCCACTGTGTCGATTCTTTAATCATGTCGTTCCTAGCACAAAGACCAAGCTAATCCTAGTGAGGGTCACTGGATAGTTGTGAAAAACATCTTGAAATACTTGCAATAAACTAGAGATGTATTTCTGGTCTACGAAAGAGGTGAATTCCAAGTTAGGGGTTATGCGAATACGAGCTTTCAAACTGACAAAGATGATAGGAAGTTGCAAAGTGGATATGTATTTGTTGGCTCCATTAGTTTTTGATGATAATAAAACATTCTCATATCATTTGTATCTAATGTTTTTACCCAAGTGTGCAAGATAAAGATTTGTAGGCAAATGATATATCAATCCTTCAAATGTGTACATTAAAAGCTAATATGAACTAGAAACACGATTGGTTAACAAGAAGGAAGCATGTTAGCTATATAATGAATAAGATTGGTTGGCTAAAATTCAAATTGGAGAAATGGCGAGCTGAAACATATTGAGAAACAGAACCAACTTAGTCGACCAAGAGAATAAGTTAGCCGACTAAGTGCTCTCTGCCAGAATCTGCGAATAAGACAGAACCAACTTAATCGACCAAGAAAAAATGTTAATCAACTAAGAGCTTTCTGCCTGCAACTTACACCAGAGTATTACAAGACAGATTAACGGCTAGAACCTACCCCAAACTGTTTCCAACGGTCACAAAATGCCCAACAGCCATCAAACATAATTCTCCAAGTATAAAAAAGCCCTCCAAGGTTAGAGATGAAGCTTTTTAAGAGATTTCAACATATTCAAGCCAAGAAAGAGCAGAAAACTTAGAAAATCCTCTTTGTACTTCACTGCACTCAAATGTCAATCCATTGTAATTGTATTCAGCACTTAACCTTGTACCATCTATATCAACCATGTGATCAATAGGTGCTCTCTTTACTTTTCTTCTTGTATTCTTAGAGTGAGGGTTTCACTCTAAGTGGTTGTTTTCAAGCTAGGTTTGCTTGAAAAAGTTAAGGTTCTAACTTAGCCTTGAAAAGTTAGGTATTAGGTTTTGGTTGAGCTCTTGAAAAACCATTGTTGTAGGTTGTGGTTGAGCCTTTGAAAAACCACTTTGGGTTATAGTTGATCTCGAGAAAAACTAGTGTAAAAGTTTTGGCTAAGCCTAGTAAAAGCCATTGTAAAAGCTTGGTGGGAGCTTGGTAATTCCACCATTTGTTAGTGAATTTGGTTAAAAATCCTTGGTTGGATAATCAAGATAGTGGATGTAGGTCTTAGACCGAACCACTCTAAATCTTTGTCTATTGTTTACCTTGTTTTATTTTCTTTGTTTTCAAGATTAGTTCCAAATCTTGATTAAGAGCCGAATTGTGCTATTCACCCCCCTCTAGCACATTTTATAGGGACCAACAGTATTCACACTCAATAGAGGTGCAGTAAGTTGGAAAAGTTCCAAAAAAGAGACGACTGCAAATTCTACAACCAAGGTCGAATACATTTTTGCCTCTAAGGCAGCAAAAGAGGTAATTTGGATTAAAAAGTTCATTACTGAACTAGATGTGGTTCCTAGCATTGTTGATCCAATACCTTTGTATTGTGATAATAATGGAGTCATTACACAAGCAAGAAAACAAGGTCTCATCAGAATGTATTGCAGTGTTACCATGTGATCAAGGAAATCATTAGAAGATGAGACATTTGCATAAAGTATATTCCCACTAAGGAAGGAAAATATTGCTGATCTTTTCACTAAAGCACTATTCCAGCAAAAGCGTTATCATCATGTTGAGAACATTGGCATCAAATACATAGGTGATTGACTTTAATGTTAGTGGGAGATTGTTAGTATAAGCCTTGCAAGTTAATCTCTAGTCATATGGGAATTACATTTTTGAGTTATTCATATATGACATTTTATTAATTTATAATAATTATGAGGTAGTTTTTTATCCATAAGTTTTTGATTTAATTACTTTTTGTATTTATGTAGATAAAACTCATGGAACTATATATGCCTTGTAAAGGAATTGTATTAGGATACAATTATGAGATCTTTATGCATCAAAGTATTATTCCTAAAAGTTCTTGATCATTATATTATTGAGATGAGGCATTAATAATGCTCAAAGATCAACACATGCTATGTTCCTTACTTGTGAAGTAAACTACTCTTATAGGTTAAAGTATAGAGATGCTTGGAACTATGTCACGACCTGAAACTCCCCATCGAGCCCATGACAACCGCCGTAAAGTCTCGATAGGTATTCACACCCCGAATACCAACCGAAACCCCACAAGGCTTTCATATCAGCTTTTACGCTTCCCCGGTGAGTGACGATTACAAAATGTCACATTTCAAATACCACCAGTCATTTTCAATTTAAAAATACTAAAATAGTTTCATCCGACTCACAGGGGCATTATCATCGTTTTTCACTGAAAATTTTGAAATTTGCTAAAAAAAACGTAGTAAATGCGTATAAAACACATTTATCGTGATAAAAATAAATTTAAGTATCTAAAATATTTATTTAGAAATAAAATTTTATTATTTGAATATAATAAAAATATTTAATAAAACAACATGTTTTCTCATAAAACAATTTTTATAAAACTATTAATTTATTATGTTTTTACATACCATAATGTAAACAACTAAAGTGTGAAATTTAAATTACAGTGACACGTGGGCCCACAACTAACCAAAATGTGTCGAAAGTTAAAAACCTACAACTTTTGCCGATTCAAGTCCGATCGACAGTCATTGACTAAATCTGCTAACTATGGACGCTCTGAGCCTGTAAAGTGTGGAAAAAAAAAAGGGTGAGATTATAAAATCTCAGTGAGTAAACATTTACCATTGAAACTATCTAAAGTCGAGTAAAATGAGACAATTAACGTAAACTAATGTAAAATGATTATAACACTTTATTTCCTTTCACTGAGTAAATTAATTTCATTTCACTTGAAAATTTACATGGCTTATGATTATTCACAAAATCGTGGCTTGTGCCAAAAATCTCGTGCTCAATGACACCTTGATCAAAGGTATTCAACCAAGTCCGCCAAGGCTATCGAAATTATCATAATTATTCAAAATTAGCCATTCATTGGCGTTAGCTGAGTTCGCCTTCACGTGGTGATTTAACGTAAAGTGACTCTGTCATATCTCAGGAAAATTAAATAACCATGTACGCCTCTATAACTGAGATATCGATATATAGGGGTTTTACCGTGCCACCTCTAATTAGGCCAGTCCACGGAAACCATCTACTGTAACAAATATTAATCCACCAATTAATAAAATTTCAACAGTATGACTAGGCTATTTTATTACTAACTAGCCTGCACGGCAAACAGCAGTTCATATAAATTTCAAGACAATAAACCAGCAACCAGTCATACCACATTTTCATAAGCCATAATAATTTAAGAACATAATTCATAATAAATCAATGGTCTCCAATTACTCTAATTTTTAAATATAAATATTAGATTTTCAAATCAATTGATGAAATTTGATTTATTTGATAAATTCCATTTATTTCATAATTTCGTATTTTTCTCAATAAACAAGAAATTTTTCATTTAAAATAATTTTCACAAAATCATTAAATCATCAAATTGAATAAAATTCCTTTAGATAATTAAGGTGATAAATTGTCCACTCACTGTTCTAGGAGCAGAGATACTCCTATCCTCCGTCTTCGGATGCAGTTTCTTACTCGAATCAGTTTACTCACCACATATCCATAATTCATGCCACAAAATTCAATAAATTGTGTCAATTCATCATAAATTATTTTAGGCTCTAAATGCATGGAATGTCCTACAAACTATCCGAATAACCGTCTAAATACGGTATTCGACCTAATCGCCTACACACGTCCAAACCGGCTAAGATCTTAAATTTAATTCCGAATCAATTTCTTTCAATTTCTATACCTCAATTATACCCAAATTAACTTAATGTCCATTAATATGGTGCAAATTATCCGTCCAGGTCACAAATTACGAAATTACCCCTATTGGGTAAAAATTTGTATTTTTGCACCGAAAATTCCCATTTAATTTTTATATCCTTAATTCATCCAAATACACCTAAATACCATAAAATATTATCAAAATCAGCAATCAATCTCTCTCCAGAAAATTCGGTCTAAAGTGGGCAAAATGAGAAACAATTATTTCTTGCTTAAATACCGCATTGACCTATTTCGGTCTTTTACCCGATAAATTGATTTACACATCCGATTTAACTCAAATCAATTCCATTTCTTTTCTAAAGCTTCAATTCATCAATGTCAAGCTAAATACCTCAAAATTCAGCAAAGCCACATTCTTATTCCTACTTGGAAAAATTAGGCCAAAAATGGTGCACTAATACCGAAATTTTCCTATTTAATTTTTCTCTCCATAATTCTTCATTTTCTAACCTATTTACTTGAAATAAAAATCAAATTCATCCTCACACACTCAAGGGTAAATTCGGCTAAGGATGATTGGTGGGCAAAATAAATTTTTCTCTTGGTGTTTTGCTAGCCAACATGATAAACTAGCTAAAATCATCAACATATCTAAAAATTAAATTTATCTAACAACTTTCTCTCTCTAAACCCATATGATCAGCTTTAAATTCATCATGAAATCATGCTATTTAACCATGGAAAATAATGAAAATTGCATGGGTAAGGTAGTAATTAAGCTAAAGATGAAAAATCTCACATTTTTGTTCTTGAATCACTTGAATTTCCTTACTTTCTCTTGATTTTTCTCTTAGTTAGGGTTTATGTTTGTGTTTTCTCTCTCTTCCTTCAGCTTAGGCCAAAATTTTTGGGGAAGAAGGCTGAAATTTAGCCTTTTTATCATTTAAATAAAATAATATTTTTTTATTATACTTTTTGATTTTTTTATTAATTTTTTTTTCTTTGACTTTTTATTATCCACCATCAGCTTCTTCACTTATCCATTCAGCAAGAAAATTTTCTAGACTCATCAAAAAAAATCTTGGTAAAGAAACTTTTAAAAATTACACTTTGGCCCCGAAAAAGTCAAAAATTATATTTTTACCCCAAAAATTAAAAATTTACCAAAATGTATATTTTTCACTCCTCATACTCATACCATTCTCCAATTTGTCAAATTTGATCCAAATTCTCTCAAAAATTCAATTTTTATCCTCGAGTGATAAAATTATGATTTTACCCCTATACTCTGAATTGTACTGAAATTACCTCTTTTTCCACTTTTTAACTTCAAATAACACTTCAATTAACCATTATTAATCAAATGGGGCCAAAACCTTTCCTAAAAATTCCAATTTTATCCTTTAATGGTAAAATTACTGTTTTACCTTTATGTCTCAAAAATATCGAAAAATTACATTTATCACTGCTAAACTTCATATTATGCTCCAATAATCATATTATACTTCATATAATTATTCTTGGTCAATTGTGATTAAAATATTTTATAGAAATCCCCATTTTGTCCTTAAATGATAAAATGACCATTCTATCCCTAATCGGTCAATTTTCTCGATTGACTCCAAACCGAACCTCGAATTTTAAATCACTGTTTTAAGTAATCCCTGGATTGTGAAATTCTCAATTTCACTCTTAAAATCTGTATTTGAGCTTATTCGAGGTTTAAATCATCTTAGTCATATTTCTAGTTATTATACTGCCTTTTAAATATTTTTCCAGCTGTTCAAATATACTATCACTCTATCAGTCACATGTATAACATGGTAGATATTTTAAGGTCGGGCTTGACAACACTACCCCCCTTAAAATAAAATTTTATCCTCAAAATTTCATTGATCAAACCTGAAGAATAAACGGAGTATTATATTATCCTATGATATTTATTTTCCCATGTCATCACTTATTGTAGAGAACTTCAATTTGTTTACCTCTAGGTCCACTTAAGTACTTCACTCTTATCTACCATCATCCTTTAAAATCACATCTGTAGTATTTTTCACAGTCATGATCTCTATTAGCATAATTGGGTTTTGAACTATAAGTCTATATTTCCCTTTACATATAAATGCCTTTATTCTCTAATTCCTTTGAACTAATTTTTCTTTTGTTCGTCCTTCTCCATCACCAAGATCCAATAGAATACTTTTCTATAACTCTTATCAATATTTTCATCATTTCCGTGCATAGTCGTATACTATTTGCATACTTATACATTTTTCTTATCATCCCCAATTATATATACTTACATTTCCTGATCCTACGTTTCATTATGTCACCTCATCATTTCCATCAAATTGTAATTGAATACTTATGTATGTTTCATAGAGTCATTAGTGTCCTAAAGATTTTTCCTTGACTCGATTGTTCGTATTATAAATCACACTTTAACTCAATAGACTTTTAAATTGATCCCTCAGGTAATTTATATATCAATCTCCATTAACCATTATTAACTTCAAATTGTACTAGAATTACCTCTTTTTCCACTTTTCAACTTCAAATAACACTTCAATTAACCATCATTAATCAAATAGGGCCAAAACATTTCTTAAAAATTCTAATTTTATCCTTTAATGGTAAAATTACTGTTTTGCCCTTGTGTCCCAAAAATATCGATAAATTACATTTATTACTGCTAAACTTCATATTATGCTCCAACAATCATATTATACTTCATATAATTATTCTTGGTCAATTGTGATTAAAATCTTTTATAGAAATGTGAGACCTTGTCGAATTTGTTAAAAGCCAGTATTGTACCTAGTGGTATAATTAAGTTAAATCGAGCCTTGAACTAGTTCAAATGAAAATTATAAGAGGAATTTGAAAATTATAAAACTCACAGAATAACTTAAAATAGTGATTCAGAGTTCAAGGTCCAGTTTGGAGTCAATCGAGAAAATTGACCGGTTCGGGACAAAATGGTCATTTTGCCATTTGATGATAAAATGGTGATTTTAAGCAAAGATTTGATCAAATTTGACTAAGAATAATTATATGAAATACAATTATGATTATTGGAGTATAAAATGAAGTTTAGCAGTGAAAAATTATGATTTTCGGTATTTTTGGAGCACAAGAGCAAAATGGTAATTTTACCACTAGAGGACTGAACGAGAATTTTTTTGAAAATATTTTTGCCTCATTTGATTAATATTGATCAATATTAGTGTTATTTGAGGTTGAAAAGTAGAAATAATGTGATTCCGATACATTTCGGAGTATAGGGGTAAAATCGTAATTTTACCATCTCGAGGGCAAAACGGTAATTTTCCACCACCAGAATATTTTTTCCAGCCATGGTCATCTTTTATTCACACCTTGACTTTGACTAATCATGTGGTGGAAAAATGTGGAAGAAAAAGTCAAAAAAAGTTAAAAAATGGGCCAATGGCATTATGCCATGTGGCAAGCTATTTATTTTATTATTAAAGCCTAAAAATAGCCATAAAACCCATTTTCTCTCTCTAAATTCGGCACAAACCAGATTCAAAGGAAAGGAAAAGAGAACAAAGGGAGAAAAGTAAAAACTTAGTCAAAAATTCAAGAAAAAAGTGTGATTTTCAAGGAAAATCAAGTGAAAAAGGTAATATTTCTTCACTTTTGCTTATGATCTACAATACCCATGCATTTCTTTCCATTTTCTATGGTTGAGAGGTATGATATCATGATGAATTTAATTCTAAAAAATAGGTATGGATGAGGATTTGATGTTGGAATAATTTGATTTTAGACTATGTTAGTATTTAGAGATAGTTAAGCACGTTTATAAGCAACACCGTAAGAAAAAAATTGATTCTCTTTGTTGTTCTTCATTGGCCGAACCTAGTGTGTTGAGAATCAATGAGGAATTGTTTTCATTTCAAATGAAATGGATTGGAAAATGATGATTTATGGTGAGAAAACCAAATAGGAAAAATTTTGGTATTTTTGCACCATTATTGGCCGAAAATTTCAAGAAGAAAAGTGAAGATGGATTTGCTGAATTTTAAGTAAATTGACTTGAAATTGGTGAATTAAAGCATTAGAAAAGAAATGGAATTAATTGGAGCTAAATCAGACGTGTGTATCGATTTATCGAGTAAAAGATCAAAATAGGCCAATATGGGGTTTAGGCAAAATTTAAACACATTTTTGCAATTACCTATTATGCATTAGTAATTTAAATTAGTTTATGTTAGTTTAGGGGCAATTTAGTAAATTCCCTAATTTTATTCTGTGTCAAGGTGGTGAGATTTCTGATAAAGGCAAGAAAATCGCACTCAAGGATTAGTAGTCGAAGCGCTCGAATTCGACTCTCGAAAACCTGTGAGTGAATTTGCATTTCAAAAACGGTTTTGGGAAATGTGAACCTATTTGAATAAAATGCTTGAATGATTTTATTCAACTTTCTTTGAAAAGAATGGGTACCATGGGAACAAGCTTTTCATGAAATATTATTTTATTGATGTGAAATTTGATTGTGTTGAATATTGCTCATCTAAATGATGCTTATATGCATGGTTAAGAAATTTATGTGAATTCGATATAATCATGCACGTGCGAAGTGGGAAATACACATGCCTGTAATGGTGTGCAAAGTGGGGACGGCGATACGTAACTCTCACGATTTCCTAGAAATTCATAATTGAGCAAAGTGGGGACTGTGACACGTAATGCCCACGATTCCTGGAAATTATCACGAGTGAACTTTGGTGAAGCGTGATTCACTGTCCAGGGACTTGCAGGGACGGCGATACATAACGCCTGCAAGTGCTCAGATAAATGTCTCTTTTACCACTGAGGACAGTAATGACTTGGTGGTATATATATATATATATATATATATATGATTGTTCATGTCTTTGTGTATATATGTGTGATTGTGTGGTATGTGAATTGCCTTAAATTGAGAAAAAAAAAAGGGTTTAACACGAAACCCTCGTACGGTTGAGCGAAACCCTTGTGCAGCAACGGGTTATGATTTCGCTTCACTGCAGCGGGAAGGCATTCTTGCTGCAGCGATAATTGTTAATTTTGCTATCTAGCTAGAATAAATCTCGAGGTAAGTGGAAAGGGTTTAAATATTAGTTAGATCAAAAATTGTCTCGTTTTCAACCGGTGCATCATGATTGTCAAATTTCCTGATTAAGATTGCTTGTTCCCTTCTAATATTCACTCACTGAGTATTGTACTCACGTTTTATAAAAATTCATGTTTTCAGATCAGGAGACTGTTGGACCCTAGTTCGAGGAGTCCCCGTAGTGCATCTCCTGGGTATATGTCTAGCATTCAATAGTAATCCCTTTTTATTGTAAATGTCTCCGCTGGAAGTCATGGGTCCTTCTGTATTGTGTATACACTCAAACAATATAAATACGTGTATGCAATGCAAATTGCTAAATACATGACTGGTATAGTGCATGTATATTATCATCGATAATGCCATTGTGTTTTGGCTATGTTCATACCTGGAAAAAGGTGTGTTTGTATGCATGATATGATAATATTTGTTAAGCAAGAGTAAATGGATAGGCTTGCTTGGGCTTAGTGAGCTATGCTCATTGAGCTCATGCGCCGGTCATGGCCCGAGAAATTGAGTCGTGACAAGAAATCCTCATTTTGTCCTTAAATGACAAAATGACTATTTTGTCCCTAATCGGTCAATTTTCTCGATTGACTCCAAATCGAACCTCAAACTCCAAATCACTGTTTTGAGTAATCCCTAAACTGTGGAATTCTCAATTTCACTCTTAAAATCCGTATTTGAGCTTATTCGAGGTTTAAATCATCTTAGTCATATTTCTAGTTATAATACTGCCTTTTAAATATTTTCTCAACTGTTCAAATATACTATCACTCTATCAGTCACATGTATAACATGGTAGATATTTTAGGGTCGGGCTTGACAAACTAGCATGTAGGTGCTTATCATGAAAACAAGTTCACTGAACATGACCCACCATGAGAAATGCATTTAATAGCTCACTCAAGTGTCTATGCAATACTTCTCATGTGTCAGTTGTGTAATTACTCCCTAAACTTGAAACACCAAGTTGTTTTGTATGTGGACTACTATGCTATGATTTCATCCCTACAAATGCGTAACTAATGATGCTAAAACAAGATAGTTTTGGGTTTAGTATGAAGCATATAAAGGCAAATGAATGGTGAAGATAAGAATCCTCACCTGAAGTAATTCAAGGGGAAATATCTCATTAGTTCTTGGTTGGCATTAGCTTAATCAAATCGTTGGCCAAAGTGATTAGGGGATTATGAAATGAGTTTCATAAATCTCTATGAAGTTAATGATCTAACTGCAAGAACAAATATGGAGGTTAATAAGAGTAAGCACTACACCAAGTTTTTGTCATCTCTTGGATATATGATGAAAGAATGAATTACACTAATAAACTGAACACTAAAAGATTGTCAAAGAATCCTTTAACTCTCCTAAAAATTAGATGGCCATCATGCGTTGCTAAATGCTAATCTTGGTCTATAAATTGAATTAGTTAATTTAAAATTGAATATGATTTATTTAAATTAATTCATTAATAAAATTATAATTCAATTCCATTACCAATATGTTAGGAACCTAATAGGTCACACACAAAAGTTGCAATTTAGATTAAATTGAGAGTGTGATGATTTAAGTTAGACTTAAATCAAATTCTAGGTTTTAACTATTAAGGACCTAATTAAAAAAGTTGAATTAGGTATTAGTTAAATATTATAATTTTTATAATATTAAGGACTTATTTTGTAAATTTTAATAAGTCTAATAATATATTTAAACTTAAATATAAATATGACATTTTAACTACTCTTTTCTAAGCAATAAAAAAAAAGAAAAAAAAAACTAATAGTTTCTTTCTTGAGTGTTGCCATTCTCAAGAGAGTTTTTCAAAAACTTCTTCATTGATTATTTGTTGGAAATCAAAGAATAAAGTAGGACAAATTGTTGTCCAATTGCTAGCAAAAGCTCGTGGCATAAAGCTCTCTCTTAAAAAAAAAAAATCTGTTGCAATCTTGTGTGCAACATTGAAGGCCAAGCGTTT
The DNA here is from genome assembly GCA_036013995.1 of Theobroma grandiflorum. Classification (NCBI taxonomy): domain Eukaryota; kingdom Viridiplantae; phylum Streptophyta; class Magnoliopsida; order Malvales; family Malvaceae; genus Theobroma; species Theobroma grandiflorum. The sequence continues at coordinate 10,169,599 of CP142130.1, read as the reverse complement.
GAGTTGCTGGGATTCTTTCACACAAAAAGGTATTCACGTTTTTCAGCACCAAAAAGAATCTATTTAATTACAATATCATTTGGAAAGATAAAAAAACTTTTTCTGATTTTCTATAGTGTTTAACTTTACATTAAACTATCAAGGTGATCCAAAAGTAAAAGGCATGATTTTTATTTTATTTTAATTTTTGTTATTTCACTACGTTGATGCTTTAATCATGTCATTCCTAGCAAAGGGATGTTATAAGGTGATCTTGACTAGTCTTGTTAAAATAGGCCTAGCCCATTGGGTCAGCCCATTTTTTATTAAATATGAGGTGGGTTGGGCCTAAAAAATTTAGGCCCATATTATAACCGGGCCTAGATGGGCTAGCCCGTTCACTTAAGGGGCTAACTCAGGTTGGGGCAAGCCAGCCCGACAGGTCAAAAGAAAAACAAAACCCTAGCCTCCTACGGTCTTGCCTCCTGCCTACCCAACTCCTCCTACTCCCAGTCCTGACTCTTTCCTATCCCAACTCCCAGGTCGGCAAGTCCCAACCCCTCACGTCGACAAGTCTCAACTCCCAAGTTGGCATCGGTCCTGCCTACTCGACTCCTCCCAGTCCTGACTCCTCCCAATCCCAACTCCTAAGTCGGCAAGTCCCAACCCCCTCACGTCGGTAAGTCGGCAAGTCCTAACTCCCAAGTTGGCAAGTCACAACTCCCAAATCGGCATCGGTCATGCCTACTTAACTACCCAAGTAAAAAAAATTAATTGATAAAGTGTAAAAAGAATTAAAAAAAATGGCTAGAAAACTCCCAACCTAGCCCTTGGGCTAGCAAAGGGTGGGCTGGGTTAGGAATTTCCCAACCGATATAAAATATGGGCCGACCTAGCCCGACCCTTATTTTTACAGCCCACAAGGGTTAGGGTCGATCTAGGTTAGGCCCGCCCATATTGACTCATCTAATCTTGACTATGGACAACAAAATCACTGAATGGGTAATTCATATGGAAACATGTGAACCAAATGTTAATTCAAGTTTGACTTTGGTTATTAAAGATCTCTTAAAGAAGGAATGACAAGTCAACATCATGCATATTTATCACAAATTTTCTTGCGAATAGTTTTTTAATATCTTGTTAATACAACACTTATCAAGGATCCTCCTAGAGGCAATACTTTAATTTTATTAAACGATGTTATGGGAATTTTATTCCCACACATTTTTGGACATAAGTGTATTATTTTTATTTTTTTCTAAATAAAAAAGCATATATATAATAGTCAATTTTTTTAAGCATTAATAGTGCAAAAAGTTGTAAAAATATAAAACATTTAGTTTTTTAATTTTATTAATAATATATACAAAGTTAGAGAATATAAAAATAATTAATTTTACATTCATATAATTTTATACTTCTTCTTTATTATAATTTTTTAAACTTTGTAATGCCGGTTTGGGCTTTAGGCCCAATAGTTTGGACCAATAATTACCAGACAGATTCCTATTATAATTGAGTAAAACAGGCATGATGTTAAGATTTTGATGATGATGGGTACTGACTGCCATATTATTGAAAAGCTAACAAGATAAGGACCCTTTTTTTTATTTATTTACTAGAATGTGCCCCGTTGCGTATGGGTGTTGATTTTTATATTAAAAGTAATTTAAATTATATAATATTATAAATAAAAAAATAAATGATTTTAAATTTAAAAATATTATAAATAATAATGATAACAGTAAATTAAAGATAATTATTTTAATATTTTAATATTTCAAAAATATTTTTTGATGTCTTATTAAGCAAAATTTTTTACTTAAATAAATTTTTTTTTAAATATTTGATTTTTTATCTCTTAATGTTGATATAATCATATTTTGTTAATTACATGATTCTAATAGAGAAACAAAATTCATGTTGAGAAAATATAATATTTATAAAGTAATTATTGATAAGCTACATAATTTATTCAATAAAATTATTAAAATAAAATGAATATTTTTTGAAAATCAAAATAAAATGGATATTAATTACACTTATTAAATTTTTTTAGTTTTAATGATGAAATTTTCTAAATTATCATCAATTTTATTTACTACTTTCTTATCTTTTACTTTTATAATTATTTAAAATTAATCCACATTTTTAAAATAATTTTGAGATCCTTCAATAATTTTGATAAGTCATTATCAACTTTATTCAATTAATTATTCATTTTTTATTATTTATAAAAAAAATTGTTTTACTTTTTATTCTTATCCTATTTTTATAAATTTAATTCATATATAAAAAAATTACAAATAAAAAAATAAATTAATTGAACCTGAACTGGGTTGGACTTGGATGAATCCAACCCACTTCTTTTTTTTTTGTATCCTTCATAAATGATATCTAGCCCACTTCTTTTTTTTTTTTATCCTTCATAAATTATTTTAATTTTAACCTAACCCTAGTTGCCAATCCTTTCTCGTTTCTTCATTTTTGCTCTCTTCTTCTTCTCCACTGGCAACAGCCAACCACTTTCTCTAAACCCTCTCTCCATTACTCAGTCCGCGGCGTCGTCACCCTTGTTGGCCTAAGCCTTTCCGGCAGCGACTCCCTCTTTCTTTCCTTTTCCTCTTTTCTTCTCTTTCCCTTACTTCTGCCGCCAGTTTCCTCTTTATCTAAAAAGGCCTAGCCACCGTTCTCCTCCTACAATTTGGGTTTTCTTTTAGAAGTCCTGCCACAAATTTAAAACCCCTTTCCTCAAAGCTGGGCGTGGGCACCCGAGCATTCTTCATTGTTTTTTTTTGGCTCACTCAGTGGCAATTTGTTTTTTTTATCACACTGTAAACTGCCACGTGGAAAAATAAGAAAACTGAAACGTGGTAAACTGAGGAAGCCGGGCTTCCTTGTACTTATGTTATAGAATTAGTAGTGTTTCTTTTAATTATTTTTGTGTCCATGATTAGTCATCAGCTACTCGTCTTCCTAAAATTGATCCAACTTTCTAGCCAATAAATATAAAATCAATGACATAATTTAAAAAAAAAACTAATTATTTTAAAATTTTATATAAATTTTTATTTTTTATTACCATTAATTAAATTTTTATAAATTTATTATGAATTAAATAGATTTTTAAAATTAATTATTAATTAATTATTATTATTATTTATTATTTTATATTACTTAATATGTTGATATTTTGTAACAAATGATGATAGGTTATACTAATATAACATAATAACATAATAATTTGGTATTTTTCATTTTTCATATCAATATCATATTAGTATTATGTGCACATAAAATAATATTTTGATCAATGACAATTAATTATTCGTTAATTATAAAATTTATTTTATTCAAAATAAAAGTACATAAATTTAATTGAACTGTAATATAAAAATAAAATTTTATTTAAATTTTTTAAAATAATTTAAAATTATTTCAAATATTATACCAAAATTAATCTAACTTAAAAAAAATAACTCAAATTTCATTTTAAAATAAAACATTGAATTGATAAGATCTTATTTAATGTATAAAGGTTATGACGTCTAACTATATAATAGTGAACCTATTTAAAAATAAAAAATATATATAGTAGTTCATGGTCTCATAATACAATTTCTAAATACTATGATTCCTTTTGAACTTATTTAACACACAAACTAGATACTAGCAGCACTTGATCGAAGATTCAACGTAAAACGCGGCGTTGCGGAGATCCCTGGGAGTCGAAAATATCAAAAAGACCTGCACATGTAAAACCTCAAAGCAGCCTCTCTTTCGCGTTACTTGCGTTCCATTCTCGCGAAGCTCGAAATCAGCTAAGATTCTCTTCACGAGGCCTATCTCCCTCTCTTTCTCTCTCATCAGATTCATTAACACCAACAATGACCTCGCAATCCCCGCCCACAACCGCGTTCTTCACACGCGCCACCCAACCCACCTTCACGCGCCGCCCATGGCGCGAGTTCCTCTCCCTCTCATCCTTCGCCAGCCCCATCTCCTTCGGCGGCGCCACCGCCCGCATGAAGCGGAACCTCACTTACTTCCGCGTGAACTACGCCATGATTATCCTGGCAATCCTCTTCCTCAGCCTCATATGGCACCCAATCTCCATGATCGTCTTCTTGGTCGTCTTCGTCGCCTGGTTCTTCCTCTACTTCTTCCGCGACGATCCCTTGGTCATTCTCAACCGTACAATCGACGACCGCCTCGTTTTGGTGGTCCTCGCTGTAATTACGATCGTAGCCCTGGTTCTGACCGACGTTTGGCTGAACGTGTTGGTTTCCGTTTTGATTGGGGCTTTTATCGTGGGACTCCACGCGGCGTTTAGGGGAACGGAGGATTTGTATTCGGGTGAATCGGACGGTGGCGAGGGTGGGCTGTTCTCGGTTGTGGGCAGCCCCACGCGAGCTGGGTACTCCCGCGTTTAAATCCAAATGTTGTCCGAGTTATTACTAATTTGACGGTGAATCGATTCTTTGCTTACACTAGTAGTAACATATATATATATATATATTTATATTTATATTTATATTTATATTTATATTTTTTTTGTTTTTAATTTTAATTTTATTCAAAGTGTTTGTAAATTTTGTAATGTGAATTAGTTGATCAAATACTATAGGGTATGAAAGGAATAGTTTCCAAGTGTTAATTCAAATTCTAGTTAGTTTGATTGATACTTGTTATTATGTTTTTGCCTTGGTTGAAATTGACGTTGTTTTCTGGGTTTAGGATTGTGCTTGAGCTCGTGTCTTCGTCTTAATAAATTTTAGATTTGTCGGTGTATACGTGGAGAAGAATGAAATATGGAGAGTTTATTGAAAGCGCCAATACTTGAAGGGGTTGGAGATTGTAATTTGAACAACACCCAGAGTCATAGACATGTGATGTATTAAGTAAAAGCTTGAATGAAACATGAGTAGCTAGCTTTTTCTGATAGTATAGGTGTTGTATTGCATGTGAGGGAAGGGAAGTGTATCGGAATTGAAATAAACCGTAAAACAAGGATGATCCTTGTCAATGGGCAGTGCCATGATTAGTTCCAGCTGCCCATCCACATGGGTGGATGGCCTTTCCCCTTCGTCCTTCCCATTTGGTGTTTCCTTTTCTTGCTTTATACCATATGGATCAAAGTAGCCCTAAAGTTGCTATTCTTCTTGTTGTAAATTTGGAACAGGAATGTGAAATGTCATGCCCTACAGATATATGCATGGTTTTGATTCCAATACCATTGAGCTCTGCATCTGCACGCATGGTGCCTTTTGACTTCTTAGTCCCAGTCCCAGTCCCAGTCCAAAGAATCGTGTTTTGTCTCACTAACATGTATTAGTCTTTGAGACCGAGGCGGGCACAATCTAATCAAAAACATTCTCCAAGTAGTAAATTTGACATGTTAATAACACTTGCATAACAAAGCCTACTGCTGAGGCAGTTGGTCATTAAGAGCAAAGGGTAAGGGTTCTACTCGGGTGGAAACATGAGAAAATTTTACATCAAACTAACTGAAAACAATGAAAAAAAAATCTACCATTTGTGAACGTAAATTGATAATACAATATGAGGCTTGCAAGTTCAACGACATGCAGCTATTAACCACGTCAGTCACAATTGCATAGCATGAACTCCAACACCATGCCAATGCTGTCAGGATGGCTAATCCCATTACTTAGCCGCATACACCGCTCTATTTGTAGGTAGAGAATGAAAGAAACTATCGTAGAAGAACCAACTCAGTGAATAGATGCTTTTATAAAAATACATGCCGGATCAAAATACCAATGAGATTCAAATAAGGATACATATTTATAGATTATTGCTGCAGTGGGCAAAGAATGAAAGAAAGCATCATTATTGATCTGGGATTTTTCGAGCATACCCTAACACCATGACAAAATCTTTTGCAGAGGAACCAACAGATGCAGGTACTCGCTGTGATGTTGATGCTGTTTGTAGCCACAAATCGACTAAATTATACAAGTGCAACGTGGGAACCACAGGTTGTCCCATACATTTGATCGCAACCTGCCCAAAAGAAAAGTGACAAGAATAGTCACCAAAATGTAAATTAAAGACAATATACCTTGTTTACTACCAACAATCACCAAAGGATGTGAATTGTGATACACTGCCTATTCTATTGTCAGTAGTTTAAACTACTATTTCAGCTCAATATGCTTACCAAAATTTACCTGCCTATTTTCGAACCCTTAATTGATTTCAGAAAATTTTTTCAGAATTAACACAATGTAGCTAAATCAGTTGAATTTATCAAAGAGGATAGTAATTAAGCAGGCTCTAGAAAGACTTGGATTCCAACAAGATGGTTATTTACTTCATTTCAACTAGTTCTTTTTCACTTATTTCAAAGCAGATTTGAGAGCATTTTAGAGTTTGCTGCATTTTATTGGTCACAGATTGGGTTGAAAGCATACAAGTACTTTCTCTTCACATTTGGTTGGAAACATGAGGCACTCATACCTCTGTACTTTAAATTATTTATAGTTTGTGAGAAAAAGAAACTTATCCCCAATCAATTGGTAAGATGATTCAGTGCAAATAACATGTAACAAAGTAAGTCTAGTAGTTAAATGAAGATAGACTTCTAGTGCTGACACAAACTGTAGATCATTTCCTGGCACGTCAAGATTTGAAAATATAGTTCTGCAAATTTTTCAGGTAATAAAAGGAGTCTGGACTGGGTGAACATTCATATCACTATCCCATACGCCATGCTTCCAACAAAGTGGAGAATAAAGCTTGAGATCTTATCTAACCAGATTTCAAAATACCCATGCATAAGATAAAGCATCTCCATAAAATTTTAGAAATGAGCTTGATTGGAAAAATAGACATCGAAAACCCATAAAGAAAGTTAAATTCTTTTCGGCCAAATTTCTTCACTGCCTACCGTTAGAGAACATTCTGGGAGAGATTAACTCACCTCAGCTTCATCAGTGAGATCCAGTTTCTTCATAAGGTATTTTTGGATAAAAGAAACAGGTATATTTCCATCCCTGTAACAGAATGAAAGAAGTATGATAACTATACCTATTATGAAACCAATTTTTAATAATACTCTAATATGAATAATTCCAGATTTCATAAGTCAGAGATAAGTTCAACTTTAAGGTTTTTGTAGCAACACTATGAACAAAACATCTAAACCAAATTGGTTATGGAACCATATCTTAAGTGAACACTGACAAAGAACTATCATTTAATTTAGAACTCTTGGTGAAAACATGGTCCTTAATTCATATGGCTGATCCAAAATCTAAACTTGCCATGCAGTAGATGGTAGACAAAAAAAGTACAGAAACAGGCAGGAGTAAGCACCTTCAGCAGAAATAAATTGATACGAGTAATTAAGCTAGTGATAACAGACTAAACAGCTTAAAGAAAAATATTGTCAAAATTAACATGGCTTATTTGGCAAAAGTCACAAAATTGAAATTGTGTGGCTCTTAAGCATGATCATAGATATTGTACTCAACTTGCAGTCTGGTTATGATTGCCTAAGGATTCCAATATGGAATCTAACAGTAAATTGTTCAATAATAAGTCTTGATACTATAAGAACTCATCAGCAAATAGAAATCATGATTATAGTGCCCTTTTTCACTTGCATGATTTGCTTGACGTTAATTTCACAAATTACATACCTGATTCCTTAAGCTAAAATCTAAGCATCAATATCAATAATGCATTCCCAAATGATTTAAAAATTAAAGTAGAAACTGAGAGTAAATGCTCATAATGTCATAACATGATTCGCTAAGTAGACGTAACACCTTTTTTCACAGAGCGAGTTTAAAAAGGATAAAAAGTATCACAATTAAATCAGTGGATAGAAGCTGGATGAACAATAGGAAGTGACTAAAGAGACCTTTTTCATAAAAAACAATTTAAACTGAATTAATTCTAATACAACCATTACATGCCTTACCACACTTTAAAAACATTTCGCCTGTATCCTAATCTCACCACATCTTTATATAACCATCCACACATGGCCAAATGCTTTCTTGAACATATTGATGAACATAAACACTACTGAAGATGGCTAACCAAAAGGCTGTCTAAACAGGTAACAATTGATTTTTGATAATGGTTGTTGGTTACCAGTGCTTTATTTTTAGTTATACTCTAGGTTTGTCTAATAGAATCAGTCACCATAAATATTTGGCAGTAGTCCCTATATCAAGCCCATTAGTTAAATCCATTATGTAAGCAAGGCACAGACAGTTGTAAGTAATCCTGTGGGCATTTCCATATATGATTGGTGGAAGATAGTTAAGCCCATGATCTACTCGGTTGCCCATGCATCACTCGAAAATTCAGCAGCTGCTGCAGCCCCTGCTTCCTCAGACGAAACTCTGGGTGCAGGAGTTACTCAGAGGACTGCCAAGATATTCGTATCTTTCCCTTGTCCCATCTCCATCTGCTCTCACAGTCGATTACACATTTCCTTTAATAACTCTAAGTTACCTATTACCTTACAAACTCTAGCATATAATATCTATTGAATTCCTTCAACAGTCTCTAAATAAAAACAACCCACATCCTGTTCTTCTTTCTGTATGTCAAACCAAATGCTAGGAAGTTTATTGTACAGAAAAACAGGATGGACGACAGGTCAGAATCAGGGTGCTAACATGAACTTGATGCTACAGATAAGATTTACAATCTTCAGCTATAAAGGAAGAAGAACATATATAGCAAGCTACTGTAAGACTAATGCAAGAAGAATTGCCAAAAGGAACTTACTTTATCCTTAAGTAATTTGCAGGAATTTGAGGGAGGGGTGCCTCTCCTTCCCTGAAAGCATTGACATTTGAATTAGTTTATGATCAAGATCAAATAATCTTAAGATACAATGTTTTCAATCCATTAAAGAAGGCTGAAATCAATTCTTACTGGTCCTCAGCGGCCACTAATGAGAACCAAACAGGACCAACTCTTCTGTCATGCTCTGTACCAGCAGCATCTAGCACAGCTTGTGGAGAAATGCCAGAATCTCCAAAGCCAGAAGCCCTTTTTCTACGGATCCTGCGTAACTTTTTAGGATTTACAGCTTCTGAAGTGGCAGGACCAGCACTATTCTTTTCATCCTCAACCTTTGTTTTGCATTTGTCTTCCCTATGTTTGGTTTTGCACATTTGAGCTTCACTGCTGGCAACACGAGTAGGTTCTAATTTAGAATCAGAGCCTTGTGAATTAGACTTGAAAGTCTTGGTCCTATTTGCAACCTCCACCAAACAATTCAAAGGTTTCCAGAGATCCAATTTTCCATCCCATGATTCGCCACCGTTCTCTGCTTCTTTATTCATATGTTGGCTAGGTTCAGCAGAAGTGCACTGTGTTCAATTTAAAAGAATGACAGAAGTTATCAGACTAAGCTAAAACATTAATTCCTTTTAAGTAAATAGATGTTTGAGAAAAAGAAAACTATTAAACAATATTGGACCCTATAAGAAGAACAGTCATCACAAACTTAAAAAATATGTTTGCTTCCTTATACCTGTCTTTTATTCTGAGTGAATTTATTTAGTGTTTCAGGTGAGCTTGCACTCTCCTGGTGATCCTCCATAGAGTCTTCCTCTCTTTTTACAGGCTTCTCTATTGAAAAACTGGAACCTCTTAAAGCACCAGACTTTCTGGCGACAGCTTTTGTTCTCCTTCCAGTCATGGTAGTTTGTGTTGATACTTTGGGGGCATTAACCACCAATGAAGAGAGTGATCTCTCCTTTCTTCTAGTTGGCACTGTAACTGGGGGCACAATTTCAGGTGCCTTCACTTTTCTTCTTTTAAGAGGGAAGATTTTGGCCCTCACATCTTGCAAATTATGGTCTGGCCTGATTATCAAAAGCACAGATGTGTTTTAATACACATTAATTTTTCTAAAGTTTTAATTAACCAACATAATGCATGTGTGTGGATGCTCAACCCAGAAAGATACAAAAGAATTATTCAGGAAAGCCAAAAGCAGAGTGCAATAACATGAACCCAGCCAGTATAAGGTCATATTTTTCCAATTCAACATATTTGACCTTGATTTTGGTACCAAGAGACGCGCAATCGCAACAAAGCAATGAGTTCTTACATTTGCATAACACTGCCAGATTCTGCCTAGATATTTGACCTGAAATTAACCAAGTTACAAACACTAACCAAATCACTAGGAAAAAGGGAAACCAAGGAACCTCAGCAGAGGGAAGAATGTTTAAGTAATATTAGCTACTTCTGAAGACATCTGTGCTTTCTATCTTCTTCCAAAAACTTGGTAATAATTAACTCCAATAAGATGAATTATAATCCTCCAAATTTCTTCTAGTTCCACTTCAAAATCTTTTGTATGCCTTTAAATCTAAAATCTGTACCATCAATTAAAAGATGAATGGCATGTAGAAGCCACTGTCAAACCTCAAACGGATGGAACGACTCCCTAATTCATAAAGATTAACAACCCTAAGGCATTGCCTTTAGAACCATCAATGAATCAGTAAACCACTAAACTTTGCCAGTAACCACTCAAAACAAGTAGATATCCTTTGGAGCATTTGAAAAGATTAAAACTAGAAGTAATTACTTTACATGTTAACAAAATTTGATTCATGAAGGCAGCCACTAACATCAGGTAGAGGTATGACTTATGACTATATAAGAGATAGAGAGAAAGTGGTATAGGAGAATAATATGTAATAGAATACCTTAATTTCTCCAGAGGGACACAACCCAAATCAGTGTTGCATATTGGACAGCATTCTAGTTCTTCCTCTTGTATCTTATCATATATGCACTTTCTGCAAACTACATAAAATTCAAAAGACAAATTAATCATAATTTTCTATTTATTGACTCAACAGACTTGCAAGGCACTGAAATAACGATCACACAAATTAATTGTAGAAAAGATTTTAATGGAAACAAGCTGAGAAAGAAAAGCAATTCAAACTCTTTTGTAACTAGGAAAAGAGATTGGTTCCAATCCATTTCAAAAACTGGAACACCATCTTAAAGTTTGAATCTTGTCATGGAGTAGCAAAAAATAAATAAGGAAAGCTCCAATCTTGGAAAAGAACCTGAATTAGAAGTAAAGTATGCTGTAGTAAGAGGTCTTAGCTCAATGTGGAAAATAATTAACGTATTCATAATCTAATAAAACAGAATTCATACATTGAAAATCTGCTTCCTAATATTTAAACTATATTGCCAAAAGTAAACATCAACAAAGCAATGTAACCGGTCACCTCTCGTTCTATTAAACTAATCCATACGCATTAATCTTATATCAATCTCGTTATCCTACCAAGATGCCTTAGCATCAACTAGTAAGAAACAGAGGAAAACGGGAAAAAAAAACAGCAATACCATAATCTTATAAAGGCAAACATTAGGTGAACAAGTCAACAGAGAGGGAAAGAAGCGAAACCAAGAAAAACCCAGATAAGAAAACGGGAAAGCCAAGAGCAACCCAGATCAGAAGAGGAGCAGTACGCAAAGAAAAACCAAAAATTTTAAACAATTTCGCAAGTAATGAGCTAAAAAAGGAACGAAATTTGAAAGGAAATAGAAAAAGGAGAGAGAAATCTCAGAAGACTCACACGTGTGAAGACATTCAGATATGGTGGTGGCATCTCTTAGAAGCTTATTGCAAAGAGGACAAGTCATGCATGCCGCAATCGCTTCTCTCTTCACTTTCACCACCTGATTCGCCATCTCTCTTTCTTTTATTTCTTTTTTTTTTTTTTCCTTGTTTGGCTTCGCCCTCTCTCTCTCAATCTCAACCCCCTCGCACGTATCCTCTCACTGCATGTCAATGACAAGAAAAAAGCGAAGGAATTTTACGTGCACATCTTCATAAAAACCTGCATTAAACCCATGACAGAAATACTAAAAAGAAGAAGGATTACAAACAGAGAGGCCGATAGGAAACGGAGAGTGAGAACTAAGAGATATAGGTGCATAAGAGAGAGAGCGAGAGCCAGATGGGAATGTGTTGATCTGAAAGGAAGGAGAAAAGGGGTTGAGATTAAGGAGAAGGGGAGATGATGGGATAAGACAATGGTGATTTGACGTGGATTTCTCGGGCAGGTAAGAAGAAAGGGGAAGGGGTGTTGAGAAAAGGGACGATGATCTGAATCTAAACAAAACAATGGAAAGAGAAAAGAGGCTGTCGTCGAAAGGAGCATGAACCAAGAGGTTCCTTTGTTTTTATGTATTTTTCCCCCTTTATTCCTATTTTATTCATATTTCTAATACTAATAATTAAAAAACAAAAATACTACCCCTAAAATATTTAAATATTTAACACAAGTTCAACGGTGAAGGGCTCCAATTAGGACTTGGAATTTTGGGCGGTGGTGAGTGGTGACTCTCCCTCACCAACATGGGACAGGGGCCACGAGGCAAGGACTACTACCAGGGCTGCGCCCTAGGAAAAAGGGTGTACCCCTCTCATCTCTATCTATCCATATACGACGCCGCTTCAGTAATCATCAAGCTTTTTAATGCTCCCACTATGATCTAGGATACACATTTCCACGTGTTTTTCAAGTAAGATTTTATCACTGCTACAGTAGTAGCACTTGTCTAATTAGAATTCAAATAAATATGAGATAGAAAACATCTAGAGAGTCTTGTTACGTTGCATTGGAAAATAAACATTTCAAAATATAATGCATGAATTCATGTTGAAAAAGGAAGGGTTAGAAAGTAAATAATAATAATAATAATAATAATCAGACACACATCCCTAAAAATTAATTTTATGATTTAATTATTAAATAAATAAATTATTACGCTAATCATTGTTTCATATGTATTATATTTTTATAGGTGTTTTTATCAATTTATGACTTATATAATACAAATATCAATGTAATAAGCATTTTTAATGGGTTGTTTGTCAAAATTGTTTTAAGCTATAAACACTATAAATTGTTTGGAATTTATATTTGTTAGCCTTGATATAATATTTTAAAATCCGTCATTGAAATAGTAAATTTTAAAGCAAACAAGTGAATATATTGTGCGAGGTAGACGATCCAACTAAAAAGCATTATATAAATTTATCACAATTAATAATTAAATAGTATCACCATTATAATTTATTTATTATCCTTAGATTTATGAGATTTATATGTTTTATTTAGTATTTATACAACTATGATGTTGCCAATAAGTGGTGTTGAATTTAAAGGCTATATTGTGGCATGTTGTTTATGTATATTGTAAAAATGAATACTCATAAAAGATTTATCATTCTTTATTGAAAAAAAAATATTCAAATAATTTTCATAAGTTCCTTTGAATTCAGGAAATCCAATCATTGTATTCTCTAAAAGTATCTTAAAGTTATATTATTAATATTAATATAATGTATATAAATATTTTCAAGAAAAATATTCTTTTAGAATCCAATAAGAAAGAAAATCAATTATTAATAATAGGGGGATTTTTTTTTTTTGGTCCTTGAAAACAACGTGTTTTCAAAAATATCTCTCCACATAAATTTAACTGTTTTTAACCACTCTAATAGATTTTGGGATAAAAATGCTCTTAGTGAGACAACTTGGGTGACGCGCATTCCCAAACAGACAGAAAAAGGGAAAATTAATATGCGAAGAATTTCTTACAATTTCGAATTCTCAAACATCTAATTTTGTGCAAAACATCCATTTTTTTCCCCAGAAGAATGAGAGGGTTTTTCAGATATTTCGGACATGGCATTCAGATAATACTAGAAGGGTGATATTAAATCGAAGGAGGAACCGGTCGTGATGAATCGAAAGCTTCGAGAATGATGTGAAACCAAAATTTGAAACAGGCTTTAGAGTGGTGAATCGAAAGGAGAAAAATGTGAATCCGAAACAGGAAATGGTTGTGCTACAACAAGCCATATGTGAGACGTCTGTATGACAACAAGCTTTAGAGTTCGTGAAACGGCATGGATTGAATGTGTGAAACGGCACGGATTGAATGTGTGAAACAGCAAGGTGAAAATGTGACACACAGCTGAGACACGGCAGTGTTTAGTGTGTGTGACACGCCATGTCTAAACGTGTGACACGACAGAGTTATAATGTATGAAAAGGCAATGGGAGAATGTGTGACGCGGTTGTGGCACAGCAATGTTTAGAGAGTGTGACACGCCTTGTCTAAACGTATGACACAGCAGAGTTATAATGTGTGAAACGGCAAGGCAAGAATGTGTGATCCGGCTGTGACACGGCAGTGTTTAGAGAGTGTGACACGCCATGGCTAGACGTGTGACACGGCAGAATTATAATGTGTGAAACGGCAAGGCCATAATGTATGACGCGGCTGTGACACGGCAGTGTTTGTGGTGTGTGACACGCCATGGCTAAACGTATGACACGGCAACGTTATAATGTGTGAAACGGCAAGGCGAGAATGTGTGACGTTACTGTGTTACGGCAGTGTTTAGAATGTGTGACACGCCATGTCTAACCGTGTGACACGGTAATGTTTAGAGTGTTCAACACGGCATGGTTAGACGTCTGACACGGCAAGGTTGAATTAGTGACACGGCAAGGTTGAATTAGTGACATGTCTGACATTTGAAAGAAGGCAGGCAAATGACGAGGAAACCCTTTGGACTTTTAAGGAGTTTAAGAAATGAATATAAAAGGCCATTTAATTAAAAATAAATATTTTTCTGTCATTCTGAAATCGCAAAGGTCTGTGTGAAGGAAGTAAAAGATTTTGATTCATTCATCATCCCGAAACATAGCAGAGAGTTCGACTTCGTTCTTGCCGAGCTTAACTACATCACAGCAACGATGTCTGCTATCAATGAAGAGGTCAGTCAGTCTAAAATTAAAACTTTCTTCTGTTCGTTGTTTTTTTACGATTATGTTTGGTTTGATAAGTTGGTTTTTTTTGCCTTTTCTTTTTTTTGCCAAACTGTTTTATTCTTGGTTATGGTCGTACCAAAGTGTTGAAGAAGGGGATCCGTATCTGTATATGGCGTGTTGTGGGTTTTATTGGTTTTCTTTCGTTTGAGGGTTTCACAGCTTTAGGGATGCGTGTTGTGGGCTAACTGGTTTTTTGAGTTTTTTTCGTGTCACGGGTTTAGGGTTGGCATGTCACGATAGTGAGTGATGCATGGCTTGTCACGACAATGATGCATGGCGTGTCACGACAGTGAATGATGCATGGCGTGTCACGACAGTTATGCATGGTGTGTCACAACACCTATATGTGTGGCGTGTCACGACAGTGATGCGTGGTGTGTCACAACACCTATATGCGTTGCGTGTCACGACACTTATGCATGTCGTGTCACGACCCTTATGCATGGCGTGTGACCACATTTATTTCTTTCTTTCTTTTTTCTATCTTCAGTGTACATTGTTTCCATGTTATGGGCTAACTCAATTGTGCATGTGTTCCATGTTTTGCAGATGCACTCCGGACAACACGAGGATATCGATAGCTTGCTGATTGTGCTGAGAAAGAAGTGGGCGTTCAATGTCAGCATCAACACCCACTGTAAGTGGTCGTAACTGCATTACATCAACAAGACTCTCCAAGAGAAAGGAGAGTACGATGCAGTGAAGAGTACGTGTTTTAGCATGCTACTGGACGTATATCCACAAGGATACTTCAGTGCCAGTCTCCTGCATAGCATCATGATTTGTCGAATCAAGACGGTAGAATCAATGGAGCACGAGCTGTGGTTTGCCATTGGGAAGAGTAAGGCGCGGATATCAAAGCAAGAGTGCTACCTTATCACTAGCCTGAAGTTTGGTCTAATGCCCGATGTGTTCACACGACCGTACGAGGTCGTTGCTGACGAAATTCATGCACGATACTGGAACGGGCAGCAGAGCGTTAAGCTGCAGGAGTTGCTAAATACATTCCGCAAAGGCAGCTTGCAGCGAGTAGGTGACGCAACCAAGATGGCACTTGTCTTGATCGCGAATAACATTTTATTCGATCAAGACTACCGTACACAGGTGGCACCTTGGCTATTTTCATTGGTGGAAGACATCGACTCTTGGAATGCCTTCCCATGGGGTCATTACATATGGAGGCTGACCGAAGACTACCTTTTGAAGGGGCTCAAAGTGCCTGCCTCAAACTTGACCCTGGCTACCCGTTTGCAGTACAACATTTATGGATTCCCATGGGTGATTCAGGTACTGGTACTTAACATTGATGAGTTTCCTTTTGACTTAAAAGTTTATTGTTGCACTCGTTTATCATTTACAGTTTAACGATGTTATATTTGACTTGTAGTTCTGGGCACCGGAGGCAATTCCAGCCTTCCAAAAACTAGTTGCCCCCTCTGGTCCAAAGGACGTCTACCCACGTATACTGAAATGGGAATGCAATCAGAAACCGATTGCATTTTACAAAGCAGTTGAGAAGTTAGAGTCGTCTCAGCAGGTGAGTGAACAGCTTGGCTACTTTCTGATGTGCATTTCTATAATAATTTTCCATAAAATTATATTTAATCATAGTCCCTATTTTGCAGTTATGTACAGTTGAGACCTTGGAGCCTACACCGGAGGAGTCGAGCCGAGATTACTTCGTTGACATTGATGTCTCGCTATCTGAGGGACACCAGTACGTGCCTATAGGGCACATGGAAGATCGGGCTGACTGAGGCTTAGGTGTGAGGGAAAAGAGGAGGCAGTTAAAGGACAGAAGAGCCCGTGGTGCCGTTAAGCGAAGGCGCACAGCCGCTGCCTTAAAGGATGAACTGTCAGGCCCTGAGTTGGAAGAAGGGGTGACCATATGCATGGCAGTGAATAGCCGATAAGGACGGATTTAACCGTTTGTATTCAACAATTCCACATGTAAGTATCGACTAACATATATGTGTTTGTAATTGGACCATGCTACGACAGCTCCTCAACTACCGAGAGATCCTCCTCATACGCACAGTGATAACTCCCCGTCGATAAGGATTTTATAGTTCTAATGGTTAATGTTCAACAATTCCATATATATTTACACAGTAACACAGTAAATTCGATCATTGCAATTAAAGGAGGTGACCGAAGCACCTCAAGCACCGATCGGTCATGTTCAACCAACCACTAGTAACGAGCAACCGATTTTTATAGTTCTAATGGTTAATGTTCAACAATTCCATATCTATTTACACATTAACACAGTAATTTCAACTTCATTGCAGTTAAGGGATGCGACTCAAGCACCTCAAGCACCGATCGGTCATGCTCAACCACACACTGGTAACGAGCCACCGGTAAGGATTTTATAGTTCTAATGGTTAATGTTCAACAATTCCCTATTTATTTACACTGACCCACAATAATATATATCTTATTGCAATTGACTGAATCCACAAGAGTCAATGACGGACTAGTGACGAAGCGTCAGTTGCGACGGTTCATGAACAGACATAAAAAGGAAATGTCAACGCTGAAGGCTTCAATCCAGTCATTGACTCTAGCCCAGTAGACGTTTGAGGACTGTGTCGTCACTCGGATTCTAGAGGGTTTGAAATCACAAGTACGAAATTCAATATTTGCACATATATTGATTGTTTATATTTAGTACGGTTAGTACTAATTTATAGGCATCGGTTTATGCTAACGATTTTCTCATTTCTCTCATTCTGTCGGACGGACCTTCATCTAACGATGCTGGTGCCGACCACGAGGATGCTACTAATAAAGGGCAGCAAGATGAACCTGGCTTTAATATTGACGATGACGATATTGTTGGTGCCGACGGAGATGATACACTGGCAGCGAATGCTGATCCGGTGATCAATGCAGCGAGGGGATGGGATGGGAACCTTGCAATAGTCTTGTATGAAAGGGACCATCTTATTCACAGCACTCTTGAAGCCAGCAGCTCGCGATTGTCGCCACCAGAGGGATCTGCTGTACAGAATCAGGTAGCATTAATTTCAGACCGTACTAAGCGGGCACAAGTGAGAATGGCAAGCAAGTACATTGTCAGCCCGTACGTTGACCCCATGATGAGCCGTCGCGATCAAAAGAGGGCAATGGTTGAAGCATACGAGGCCTTCAAGAAAGACGAGCATGCGAGGTAAGCTCATAAATAACATTGTTAATCTGGTTTTTTAATTAAACATTAATCAACCAAGGCTAAAGTAATTAATTCATTATGTTACATATGCAGGTGTAACGTCGGGATCTTAGGGGATCAAGGTGCGGATTTTTTCAGAACATTAGAGGATCCCAAAGAAGAAATGACAAGTGAACATATCGACGCATGCCTCAGCATACTCAATAAGCGGATGACAAGGCCAAAGTCGAAGCTGTACAAAGCTCATGCATGCGTGGTTGACACGACATTCTTAGTAAGTTTATTTTTCATTATCTTAAATTATTAAAATAGTAAGTTATTTATTGCATTAAGTATAAGATAACGTATACATGATTTACAAGACACCCTCAATATGCTACACATCCTAAACCCCACCAAAAATGCCCGGGCCAGCATGGAAATTACAGATGAGTTGCGGGGGTATGTGCAGGGTGAGAGGCCTACATACGAAAAAATATGAGAAGATGTCGATTTCATTCTCGCACCTTGCAATATCGGTGGCCATTAGGTGGTGGCGAAGATAGACTTGGGGAGGTGGACGATCAGGGTGGAAGACTCCGCAAGAACTTCGGATGCTAAGGATAACAGAGTTCGTGCTGCTCAAATGTCACCCATTACGACCTTGTTCCCAATCATATACCACCAAGCCGGTTATTTCAACCGAACAAGGCGAAAGGCACGAGAGTTGACACCGATGCGATTGGAGATGCATTTGTCAAAAGCTAAAGTGCATCGGCAGGATGATAGTGTCAGCTGCGGTATGTTCATGATTGGGTACATTGACGATATGTTGCAATCGGAACCAATCAGAGTTAAGTGGAACATGATTGCAAATATGCGTCGGC
The DNA here is from genome assembly GCA_036013995.1 of Theobroma grandiflorum. Lineage (NCBI taxonomy): Eukaryota > Viridiplantae > Streptophyta > Magnoliopsida > Malvales > Malvaceae > Theobroma > Theobroma grandiflorum. The sequence goes on along the minus strand of CP142130.1, from coordinate 10,150,691 downwards.
AATACGCTCTCAAAATTTTTTGCAACAGTTGTGAGAGCGAACCTTGAACATATAATCGGCCTGTGTCTGTACATCATTTTTTTTGTATATACAATTCATTTTATTAATTTTACTAATATTCATACAGTTTATACATTACTTTCTCATTACTTTTGCATAAATTACATTACGTTTCTATATTTTTTTCTCAAATTGTTTGGATATAGTAGGTAAATTTAAATTTGTATAATTATTTTGTTCAATGATCATTTTCATATCGATTGAAAGGCCCTCTGGGTGACATGTTGACAGAATTGGTCTCCATATTTTTGAAAAGTTTGTCATTTTTCTTTTGTTTTGATTAATTATCCACAGAAGGAATTTAAAATGCAACTTATGTTAAATATTTATGGTGGTGACACGCCCAGATCGATGCGAACAAGGTGGTGACACGCCAAGTGCAGGAAGAGATGGTGGTTTAGGCACGCAAAGTGAATGGCGTGTCACCCACACGTCAGCCTGAACTTGGCGTGTCACCACCATCTCTGCATGCAATTGGCGTGTCATCACCATATCTGCTTGAACTTGGCGTGTCACCACCATCTATGCATACACTTGCCGTGTCACCAGCACGTTTGCATGCAGTTGGCGTGTCACCACCATGTCTGAGTATAATTTGCGTGTCACCACCATCTCTGCATGCACTTGGCGTGTCATTACCATGTCTAAGTGCAATTGATGTGTCAGCAGCACGTCTACCAACACTTGACGTGTCACCACCATCTCTGCATGCACTTGGCGTGTCACCAGCACGTCTGCCTAGACTTGGCCTGTCACCACCATGTCTGAGGCAATTGGCGTGTCACCAACACGTGGCCTCAGACCGAAACGTTTAAACTGGTCATGTCGGTGTATATTCCCTCTACTATATATATATGGTAAAAAACTCTTCAGTTCTCATCGACTGACTGTACATCTCGTCAAAAGCAGTTTTGTCGATGCATCTTTCGCAGTTCTTCCAATCAGGAGAATGTCAAACAATTAGAATACAGAAGAACAACAGAAATCAGGTCAGACAGCAAAAAACAGAAGGAAAACTTTCTGTTGTTTTAACCCGTCGAAACAAATTGAACACCACTAACAGTGAGGACTTTCTCCCCCCCCCCCCCTCCCTTGATATATTCAACTTTAGAATTCTACCCTAGTTTAATAATTAATCTATTTCTCTTCACCTTCGACTTATAAGCAATTGTCCAACCCTGACTTATCGGCTGATACAAATACTCTGTATCATCCTAGAAGCCAAGGTTGGACAATTACTTACAGGTCCGAGGTGAAGAGAAACAGATTAATTATTAGACTAGGGTAGAATTCTAAAGTTGAATATATCAAGGGGGGAGAAAGTCCTCACTGTTAATGGTTTTCATTTTATTTCGACGGGTTAAAACAATAAAAAGTTTTCCTTATGTTTTCTGCTGTTCGACCCGATTTCTGTTGTTCTTCTGTTTTCTAAAAGTTCAATATGCCTGCACTTGGTGTGTCACCATCATGTCTGCCCCCACTTGGTGTGTCAAAAAAAATGAAATTCAATAGCCTGGGCATGTTACCAGCATGTCTATGTGCACTGGGCGTGTCACCAGCATGTCTATGTGAACTTGGCGTGTCACCAACATGTCTATGTGCACTTGACGTGTCACCAGCATGTCTATGTGCACTTGGCGTGTCACCAACATGTCTATGTGCACTGGGCGTGTCACCAGCATGTCTATGTGCACTTGGCGTGTCACCAACATGTCTGCACACATTTGGCGTGTCATCAACATGTCCGCATGCACTTGGTGTGTCACTAACACGAAAAGAATGCAGTTAGCGTGTCATCAACACGAAAAGGATGACGTGTCACTGCTGCCATTTATGGCCTGTCACCGACTTTGCAGCCTGACTTCTCACATTTTTACCCTTTCACAAACTCTAAACCCAAGTGGACAATTGATATAGTTTTGCAACGTTGTTTGTAAAATGAGTAAAATTCCCTTATGTATGTTGAAGCGATTTGCTTTAAGCAAAAATGTAATGAATGTATTGGCTTTACAATAGTCGAAATGTAGAGTAACATTGTTGAATTTTTTATTTATATATGTTGTCCAAAGATTAGACAATTTACATTCCATACTATATGACCATGCATGACGTGGCTAAAGTCAATTATTGACTACTTATATGCCTAGGCAATGCTATTATTATCTAATGGTTTATAGCAAATATCATTATTCAATGCAAATGTCAATAGCCAAGATCGAAACAGTTCAAATCAAACCCTAACAAAACAACAGATAAATTGCAGTTAGTTAGGCCCCGATAATATGTCTTCGTCCACAACACACCCTATGTTTTCAAACATTGTCCTTCGGATTGGACAGCTGTTGTGTGTGTGACCAGTTTCTCTACAAATTGAACATGTTTTTGGTTCGCGCACTCGTCGGGATGCTGATTGACTTGGAGATAATGTCGGATTTGTTGATGGATTTGCAAATGGAGATGGGCAATTCTGTCTGTTATGCCCGTACATATTGCATTGCGAACATCTCCGTGCTTGACTGCCTTCACCAGCGAATGGAATCCTTCTCCTCTTAGGTCTTCTTGCTTGGCCTCGTCAAGGTGATGGCAAGACAACAATTTGTTTCACATGCGGGGGGATGTCCCATTCACTAGGATGCCCTACTGGACGAATGGACCCCACATAACCCTCCACCCAAACGGTTGTCTTGTAGTAGTCGGTGCAGAAATCAAAGGCTTCAGGTTTGCATTTACTGAAAAATACAATGAACCCAATATTCAAGTAGAATATAAATGCTATGTCAAATTAAGAATCAAATAAGAAATAAAAAAAATATAATATGACCTTATTGCTGTAATGGCATGGCTGCATGGTAGCAAATCTATTTGGAACTCACAACATGAACACGTCTTTGTGGACAGGTTAACAAGTCCATCCATCTTCTCGTCTTTAACTTCAAACTCCACTCGATTGATAGGCTTCACTACAAAACGATGTGCATCATTGAAGCGTTTGCTCAATCGCCTAGCAACCCAAGGGCTGAGGGGTGTGGTCACCTTGATAGCCTCCTCGTACCGATCATGGAACCAACGCTGGAACATGTCTCGTATGAACTCGATCAAAACAGTGATTGGCATTTGTCTAGCATGCTTTAAGCAGGAGTTAACACATTCGGCAATGTTCGAGGTCATCATTTGGTATCGCCTTGCCGGTGAACATGCACGTGCCCATCTCTCATAGCCTATTCTCAAAAAATCAGCATAGTCTCCCACATGAATCTACTTGAGCTGGTTCATTTGTCTATTGAATTCGAAAACCTTATAGCAATCTCGAGCAAGGGTGAAAATCATAGAAACGTCATCACGCTTGAACTTGTTTTTAAAGTTTTTCTTCAAATGGTAACCGCATAAACCGTGGTGCGCTTCTGGGTATGCATTTTGGATTGTTTCTTAATGCCGAGATGATGATCAGAAATGAACATAGTGTTTTCAAGACAACCAACCGCATCACGTAGCTTGATGAGAAACCACGTCCACGAGTCTTCGTCCTCAACATGGCCGATGCCAAACGCAACTGGATATACACACTCGTTCGCATCTTTGCATACAGCAACAAACAGAACACCCTTGAACTTGCCTTTCAAATGTGTTGCATCAATTGGAACTGTAGGATGCATTACATCCCTAAACCCCTGAATACAAGCTCCGTATGACCAAAAACAATATTTGAATCTTTCAGCCTCGTCAGTAGCCACTGCTGTGACTGTGCAAAGATTTTCTTGTTCCAACATATAAAAATATGAAGGTAGTAGTTGAAATGACTCCTCCGGGAAACCGAAAACAAGTGTCTTCGCATACTCATTTGCTTGCCAAGCCTTACCATACAAGTATTTCAATCCTCACTGAACCCTCATCTCACCAATTATGTCCTTAGGTCTCAATGCTACTCCATTAGCCCGAAGCTTGGGTGCCATAAGTTCACCAATTATCTTGAAACTCGTAGATGGAAGTCACCCTTGCAAACCATCAACAGTACATGTGTGTACTTTGTGGAACGTCCAAACTTCCCAATACCCTCCTCCGTCAAGTAACTTCGTTGAACGGACACTGAACTTGCATGCCTTGTCCTTGCAACCAATCTCGTAACGACTTTTGCATGACCTTTTCACTCTTATCCCAAACTATTCTTTTAAAGCCAACATGTTCAGAACTCGTTTCAACTCTGTCTTCGAGGAAAACATTCTTCCTTTGTATAAGCGATCATTGGGACATGTCGACTCCTCAATGCTAATTGTTTGGAAGGAGAACCTTTCTGCACCTGTAATTCGTCACGTAGAAGATATCCCTGCATTTCCCATTTCCTGAAAACTATCATCGAGCATTGTATCAACGGAACGAATCCCGTCCTCACCAGTGATGGGGTTATTGTATATGGGATCATCACACTGAACATTTCCTACATCAAAACCTTCAACAGATTCCGTTTCGCCTTCAACGTTATTACAAATTGGAATGTCACTATCATAAAGGCAGTCATTGTCTGAACTATCATGATCCCATTCGTCAAGCCCATCACTCGAAGTGTCATCAAATCTATCTTCACTGCCAACAAACAAATCCTCATTTCCCTCATCACATGCAACATTATCCTCCAGCATTGCAGTGTTAACATCCAACGTCATAGTGTTAACATCCAATGTCACAGTGTTGTGCAAACGTGTCGTATTCTCAATTGAAATTGGAATTACACGTTCTACCGTTTCACCCGATCGTTGCATTCCTTTAGCAAAAGACCCTAATTGGTTTGATGCACATCCCGATCAGAATTGTGCACCCAACTCTTCTATCAATGTCCTTTGGTTACCGGGCTATACAAACTTCTGAGGATGCCTCAACTGCGGGTTACGGACCGAATGCTCTGGCATATGTGAAGCATTATAAATCTCATTCTGATTGAGCTGATTACCATGTTTTCTAGCTTCTTCATGTGACATAACATTTGTTTCGGGTCTCTTAATGCTGACATACACAGCCGAAACATTCCTCTGTTCTAGCAGAATTAATACAACATCCTCATCATCCTTGATAATTGACCATGATAGCTCCCCGGGTGTATTGATCAATGCATACAACTCAATATCATCAATTTCTGAGTTTACCCCAACAACATCTTCAACCAGCTTCATCAAGCCCGCAAACGACAAATCACTCCTAGCCCCCCGCATTCATGACTCACCACCCTTGTACATGCCATCCACCCACTAACCACCGTATCTTATCACAAGTCACAGAATTAGAACCCCACTGAAATTTTGAATACAAAAATAATTATTTAATTAACTTAATTGTTTAATTATTTACTTAATTATATGGTGGTGATAGGCCAAGTGCATGCATGCATACTGGTGACACGCCAAGTGCAGGCAGACATGCTGGTGACACAACAAGTGCATGCATGTTGTTGACACGATAAGTGCATGCATGTTGGTGACACGACAAGTGCATGCATGCATGCTGGTGACACGACAAGTGCATGCATACATGCTGGTTACAAGCCAAGTGCAGGCAGTCTTATGTGGTCACACGCTGAATAGATGCATGGCATGTAACAACTATGTGCAATGTTTCTAATCCATCTTCTAATTTACAAAAAAAGTTTCACAAATTTATGTGTTGCAGCAATAAACCCAAAAACATACCTTGATGTCATCTCCGCTATGGGGTTTATTTTTCGAGGACAATATGGCCAAATGGAGAGAGATAAACCACGGCACAAAAACAATGGTGCTCAACGGAGAGTTGACAGAGCTCACACAATTCAGAGAGCTGAGAGAGCTGATGACGATGGTGCTGAACACAGAGTTGATACAGTTCAAAGAGCTAAGAAAGAAAGATGAGCGAGCCCAAACCCCTAAAATTAATTTCTAATTTTTTAAAAATAGCGGGAGATAGATATCGGCAGCTTAATTTACTACAGTGTTTTTTAAGGGCATTTTCGTCTACTCATGCTACTTTTAGGATAAAAACAAATAACTTTATTTGAGTGGTTACTTTTGAAATCATCTTATAAAGAGGGTTATTTCATACATGGTTTGATGTGATAGTAACAATTATTTATCCATAACCCCAATAAAAAATATAGTAATTGAAAGGACTGTAATATGTTGATGAAGTTTTTTATAATTCATAGGTAAATAAAATTTTTAATTAATTTAAGAAACTAAAATAAAAGTTATATTAAAAAGGAAATTTCAAATAAAAATATATGAAGATTTGACTTATATTCTTCTTTAAGATGTTTTACATGTTTTATCTAAATACATAAAAAAATTGCTACTTAATTGGTTATCAAAATTATTTACCAATAAACCCTAAAACTCTAAAAAAAATGTGAATCTCTTCAAAATTACTTTTAATCCATAGATTTTACTTTTTATCTTAAATAACAATTACTTTTATGAAACAAAACATCAAAATTCGGCATCACATGAAATTCTCAAGGAAGCATGTTTCATATCTCTATTTAACCACGGTAACATTAAAGATTCTTTTTCCTTTTTGTGGCATTATTGTTTTTGTTGCGTTGACAATTTACTTATTGTTGTCCTGTACAGCTAATTACAAGTTAAATATACTATTCAAAATGATGCTTTCCACTGTATACTCACATGACATTTTACGAGAAACAAATGACCCAGGTCCGGTGAGGTCGAAACAAAGGACCCAGGTCCGGTGAGGTCGAAACAAAGCGTTGTCGGCATATATCCTACCAATAGAAGCCGGGATCTGGCTTCTTCAGGCCGGGTTTAATTTGATCTGGAAAGGCCAGAGCCGGCCTCTTCCCTCCGGATTTGGCCTCCACAAAGGCTTTTGGTCGTCGAATGACCACTTTCCATTGCTGGTGCTTCCAAGCCGGAGGCTGGGGACGAAAACAAACAAGGTAAGGAGAAGAGACAAAAAGGAAGATTTTTTTCTTTTTTTGATATTTACGTAAATTATATGGTTTTTCTTGTACAAATATAATTTTAAAGTTTAAAATTATAAATATATATATTTTTGTTCAAGTATAGAAAATGATTCAAAATGTTTAAAAGTTTAATGGGATTTGTTTTTAAAGTATTGATGTCACTGATTTATCTAGTTAGAATTTTTAAAAAAAAATATTTTTTTTTTACATTAGTAAGAATTAATAGAATATATTAGAATTGTTAACGGAACATTTCTTTTTCATCCACATATAAAAAAACTGGGATAGATGGTGATAAAATTGCACTAAAAAGAAAAGTAGAGTGGTAAATTTGAAATTCCAAATATAATAGAATGGTAAAAAGGGACATTGAGACGTGCAGTATTGAACGAGAATTTGGTTGTGGAGGTTTGGATTTAGATGATGAAAAAAATGAGAATGAAAATTTATATCTAAAAAGTTGTAAGAAAAGTGAAAGGTGGTACCAAACTGTCTTGGGTTGTTGTGATGGGAAACTTAACATGCACGACAGACTGGTACGAGGCAAAGCTATATGGGAAATGGCAAAAAAAGGGGGGAAGAGAAAAGGCTGTCGTGATATTCCGTTCACACTAAAAACAAGGATAAGGCAGCAGAGGTTGAAGTCCCATAAATCTTGTTAGAAATTTGTTGGAGTCAAAAAGGCCTATGCCAACTTTGCTTGGTGTTGGTGGCCCTTTAGTTTTCCATAATATCGTGTGGAGCCCAGTGAATTTAGTCCCTTGCAATACACATATGACATATTCAATCCTTGGAGTAATTCTAATGGAAATGGGAGATACAAGGATGAATCATAAATGCACTTCCCCAACTTCTACTTACTCTTTTTAATAACCCTACCATGCTATTATTTGATCATCAGAATTATTTGTCATCAAAGGTGTGGAAACATGAGACTTCTTTCACAATAATAATAATAATAATAATAATAATAGCAGTAATTGATGGGTGGCGTGCTCCTCCACTCCCCTCCCCTCCAAGAATGTGTAACACAACACTAGGCCTGCCAAATTCCTACACAACAGTTTGTGAAGTGGCCTACCAGATAGGCATGCGAAAGGACACTTGATAAACAACAAAACAAACAAAAAAAAAAAAAAAAACAAAGAAAGAGAACCCTATTTGCATCAAGTATCGACAACATTTGGAATAACTTATATATGGGTAGAGTTGTCACCTACTTTGCCACCTACTTTCATAGATAATATATGCCAACATAATGATACTTGATATTACTTTTTCTGCCGAATACAGTGACTAATTACAATAGGAGGACCCCTCATGGACCATTTTGTCCACAACGCACGATAAATTGATAATAATAGAGCATGCAGTTGTTCACCTGAATCATAACCAGGTTGAACCAACATGGTAATTGGTAAGGAATCCCCTTTCGGGTTTAATTCTGATGCTCCACTCTCCATAAGGCCGCCAGAGACATCTCAAGCTGTATCCTGAGTACCCACAAACTGATCCTATGCAGCACTTCAAGACCCAACAAGACCCTTGTGCCTCGCGTACGAAATTATTGACGTGAAAGTCGAAGCGCAGAGAATTCCGGTGAGGATGACCACCTGAGTTCAAAACCATCTTTTCATGACTAAAATTCTCAACACATTTATGCAAAAGTCAATGCGTTAGAAGAAAAAGAGAACAAAAAATCCCATAGGTCAAATTTTCAAGGCAAATGTAGTAGCTTTCTTCTGGCGTATACTGAGGTGATCACACGAGACATACCCATTTGAACATGTATCCATGGCCCTCTTTCCATGTATACGGAATATTCATTCCAAATATTGCAGCAACCAAAGAATATATAGACAAACAAACAGTCCCAGAACTAAGGAAGAGCTCTAGCTGCCACATACAGTGAAAACCCATTAATATCATGCATGCAGATGAAATGCTCTATCCTCAAACCAAAATTAGAAAAAACAAGGAGAGTGATCGGCCAGTGAACATGACCAGAGAAAAGGTTTTGGAGGCTAATTTTGTAAGAGCACCTGAATTAGCTGATTTCGATGATTGTCAAGCTGCAAACAAGAAATGCACTTTGGTTATTCAAGCTCAAATACTAGGTCCTGATACTTGAAGGTGTTAAATTGCCTTGGAGAATTTTGATGACTGAATAAAATTTCCAAGTTCCACTCTGAGAGCAAAATTGTTAAGCAAATGGGACATTCAGATACATCCCTGAACCATCAAAACATCCTCCAGCAATTTTTCCACCTCTGTTTCTCTTTGTTTTCACTACAAAATTCATTATCTGATAACCTGGATATTGATATAATCCTCCGTGTCATCGATATACTCACGCAGCTGGTGAGAAAAAAGAATAATTTTGTAACAATAATCAATTGTAAAATAAGAGCAGAAATTAATGTGAAAAGTAAGGAGCATACCGTGGTCAATTTGTTCAGCGTGCTTTCAATTTGCATAAAGTAAGCCTGCAGAATCCAGCAATAAACTTAATCTTTTGGACTATATAATAAAAACCCATTATAATTAATCACGCTAATAACCTCAAGCAACATTTCAAGCTCCTCAACATCATTGTCCTCTTGAACTGTCACTGCACTTGCCCGACTTGTTCTTGATATCTTTGAGCCTATAGTTGGAGAGGCTAGGTACCAATTGGGAGCACCAGAACCGCTGACAGGTGAAGATGCCCCAGCCAACTTTCTCGACATATAAAGGTCTGCCATATCATCATCGTCATCTAATAGTTGTTCAAGTTCATCCCTTACCTAAAGTCAGAAGGCTCATAAAGAATAAGTCTGAACTTGAGGGTAGAGATCAGTTAATCTACTGTTTTTCTTCCATAATCAATGCCAAATACTTTTGGCAATATATGCCTACAACGCATTAGCAGTGATATAGGTTGCGAAAACTGAACTTAGGAACTCAGGTTAAAATAGTTAACACACCAAGATATCAAATTATTAACAATCCTAGAGATTTTTCATGACTCGATTCTGCAGTATCAATCATATAGTCATGAAAAAAATATGATGCCATTCCATATGCAAGCTACTGCTTTTTCCTTCTTTAGAGCCTTTTCACTCTATATTAACGGCAAAACCCCCTTCCTGTGATCCTCCCAACAGCTTTTCCATCCCATGGAGAAATACTTCAAATCGTGATCATCCTTAAACCTACAATTGCATCTCCCTTCATCCAGTGACAATTAGTATTGTTTTTAATTATTTAATGAAAATGTTCTTATTCCAACAAGAAATTTTCTTTTTTTTTTTTGGCTTTTTATCTACTATCATGAAGTAGTTCGTTTAAATAACTGTGGATACTTAGTTATTCTTTCTTTAATTTTATATTTTGAGTACAGGTGACTCTTTTTAGTATTTCATATCACTGGCAATCTAGATTGACATATGAGAAAATGTGAACAATTAGAAACAATCAAATTTGGTTGACCTTCCAAGGGAAAGGCCAATAGGAAAATCAGATTACCAAGGATCAACTCATAGAACAGAGCAATATGCCCTGAACACCACCAAATCAATTCCTTTTCAATTCCTTAACGAGCCAATTTTCTCCAATAAATAAGCATGTATTTTGGTGTTCATCTTTTGAAGGGGAAAAATGATATGAATAGGAAACCACGGGGGAAAGAACTTATGGCAGCTTTGAACTAAAACAGAGATTCTAGAGAACTAAAGCAGTACTAGTACAGACCAATGTTCAATACACGGGCTTGCTTACAGTTACTTTTATATTCCTTGAAATCAGCAACACCATGACATAATTTGCCAACCCAAAAATCCATAACCTAAAAGAGCATTCAAGATTCATGCATGTTATTGCACGTATTATATGTATCCAAATTAGTCACGTGGTCGCTGAAAATCTGTATGCAGCTTAATATATTCTGGCATTTGAGCCAAAATAAAACTAAGAAATGATTTTATCCACTACGAGAAGAAGAAATTTCATTGATATGCTGGGGTTCTAAAATCCTACAGATAGTACAATACCTTTTGAACCCGATTTGTCAGCCTTGTCATAGCACTTTTCAGTTTACGCACTCGGTCCAAGTTGCGGCTGCTAATCTGCATGTATTTGAACTCGTCTTACAAGCAAAACGAGAAAACAAAATCACCAAAACTCTGTGCTAGTCATGAATATTAAACATCATAGAGACAAAAGAAATGAAAAATTAAAATATTGATTGTCGTATTTCCCTATTATATATGAACAACTGTTTGAGAACTAAATCTCAGCGAGGACTTCTTCATCATATGCTATAAAGATCTTTCTTCAATATTCTGCTCTCTATGTATCTGGTTATAAAAAAAGGGAAAAAGATAAAACATCAAATGCATTTTACAGTTCTCTGCATCAATAATATTTCATTACTTACTGATGCCAGCATAGAATTCATCAATAACAAAACCTTCAGAGAGCATGTATTACATGAAGTAATTCATAGCAAGAAGAGAAACAATGCCTCCAACATTAAAAAGTTGAACAACCCTTCAAAGAGCAGCTTGTATTCATGGCTTCTTTACATGCCTGTAGTTGGCATGGATCATAACACTATAAAGGAAGATCATCGTTCGAACTAGAGCCAAATTCTGATGACTAGTTCGTGTGTTTAAATCACAAGCACACCTTGCGAAACAGGAACATCAGATATTGTTATAGTTCATTAACTAGAATTTATCCCATTTAATCCTCATAATTTTGATGCAAACTGCTAAAGTACCAGAATAGTAAGTAAGGAGTGTCATTGACTTGTCAACTCAATTTTGGAAGAAGAAGCAATAAAGTACTTACAATGACTAAAAAATACAGGCAATAAAATGGCCAGAATTTCAAATTCTGCTGCAGAGCTGTTGCAAAAACATTAGCAGCTAATGAATCCATTGATATTTAAGTTGCAAGATGACTTCATTCTACAATTACAAAGGAGTATCTTTTTGATGAAATTGAAGTATATTTTAAGATTGCATGTCCTCATAATTTTGATGCAAACTGCTACAGTACTAGAATTGTACGTAACGAGTGCCATTGTCAAGTCAAGTTTGGCAGCAGAAGCAATGGAGCATTTGCAATAACTAAATAATACAGGCAATAAAGTGGCCAGAATGTCAAATTTTGCTGCAGAACTATTGCAATACATAAGTAGCTCATGAATCCATTTATTTAGTTAACCTGACTTCATTCTGCGATTACATAGGAGTTCTTTTGATGGAATTGAAGTACTTTTTACAATTGCATGTAATTATGAATTCAGTCATTTCATCACTTTCCCGAAGAACAGCATAAAAGATAATAACATGTTTACATGTGCTGAGAAGTGAGAAGGCATCAATATATAGCAAAGGATGCAACAATTTTAGAGCCAAAATTTGACTCCTATTTGCATCAAAGCTAACTTCTAGCTTCAATAGAAATATTTTGAAATAATCATGCCAGAAACAAAACTTATCCACTGAACTAGATGGCTTAAGCAAAAATTAAAAACAAAAAATTGTAAAGAGCAATTACCTTGGAGGTCAGCTCATCTAAAGCTGGATAAGTATCAGTCTCCAGTTCCCTAGTACGTGCATCAAGAAAGCTACAAATTGCTTCTAATGCAACTTCTAGTGCCCGGAATTCGAATGGAAATTCTACATGAAACATACCATAACCACCAGAATATCAAAGGTATTGACATGGACTAATACAATCACTTTAGAATTTTTTTATTTCCAAATTCAAAAGAGTTTCAACCAAAAGTTAGTGTACCATTTTCTTCCCCAATGTCCATATCATTGCGCAGACCAAGATGTTCTTCTTCTTCTCCTTGGCCGTGGCATGTGAGATTATCTTGAGGCAATCGCCTTTTAAGTTCCGCGACAATGGGGATTACATTATCATCAAATGGATCTCTAAGCAATACCTAGCACCAAAAAAAAAAAAGAAACAGGACTTTTACCAGTCTGGCCTCCAAAAACAAAACCCACCTCAATTTCTAATTTCAAACAAATAATACTATACTAATTAGCATATATAAAGTTGATTTTTAAGTGCTCAACTTCTATTAACTAACCTCTTCTGCTGTGATTATTGCTTTGATGTGCTGCAATCAAATCATACAAAAAATCAGCTTCAAAAAAATCTAAACAAAACAATATAAAATGAAAAAGATCAAATCAAAATTACTTCCAAATTGAGAACAATGACTTTTTCTCTGCCTAAAATGGTGGAAGGATAAGACAACATGGGATCAAGAATACGAAGATCTCTGGCATGAATCTGAACGCGGCGCATTATAGCATACTTGTCGACGTCAAGAATCACACCTTGCCCCTTGGCGTCTATCGAAATCCAGCTCGTTGTAACCGCCGTTTTCTTCTTAAGCGAAGCTACTTGCGTCTCCACTGGAACCAAATACACTTCTCGAGCCATTCAAAAAGAAAAACCACAGAGAATTACTCTTGGAACAGAGCAAAGATGAGGGTTGGCCGTAGGGGAAGTTTTATACAATTTTGAGGAGAGAAAAGGGAGTGTTAGGGTTTAAGAGAGACTGGAGAAAGTGATTGGCGGAGGAGGAAATTAGGGAGGGATGCGCTGCATGGGGCCGGGGTGAAGCCTGACAGAGACAGTGGAAATGTATCAGTGAGGGTGAAGAGTTAAAAAATGGAGGCCAAAAGGTTTTAAACAGGTAAGTTTACTTATTTTTACTTGTCACCATTTGGCCCGTGCTCTAATGGTCTTTGCTTTCTTCTCTTCCCTCTCTCGCTTCCACCATTATTAGCTGTACAGGAACGCCGTTTACTAATTGAGTTTTGATATTTCAAACTGATTTAAATTCAATCTAATTTTATATTCCAAAACTTAAATTATTCAGACTGAATTAACAAAGATTGATCACTTCATTATCATCTAAATTAAAATCAATACATCCAAACTTAAAACTAATTACTTGCTTGTGCAAATATAAGCAACTAAAAGAAAAGCATTGGTCATGCATGTCTTGCCAGTTACCAACTTCAAACAAGAGCAAGTAGACAACAAGTGTCCGGTTAAGACAAAAATCCGACGTGATTCTGAAATTAAACAAAAGAACATACAAACTGATGTAGGCGCGCGTCAACTTGATTGCGTTGAAAGGAAGAACCAAATGCGTATCTGTTTTGTCTGCCACCTTCCTCCTTACACTTGGGGCTATAGCCATACGATTTTGGATAACTCACTCATCGCACTATGAATTATCCAACTCCTCTCTTGTTCTTAATTTATTTTAGATATAATATTTTTAAAAAATTAAATTATTTAATAATTTTATTTTATTAAATAATTTAATAAAAATATTATAATCAATCAAATTTTTATTAAATAATTTAATTTTTTTAAAATATTATATTTAAAATAATAAATTTTTATTTTTTTATTATATTCAATTAAATTTTTATATTTTTATTTTTAAATTAAATAAATTTTTATAATTAATGATTAATTAATTTTTATTAGTCAAAATGTTACTTGTCACATAAATATAACATTCTATATTGATATTTAATAATAGATTATAACATAATAGAATACATGATCATATGGTATTTTTTACTTGTACCATGTGAGGATAAAATGACAACGTATATATTGATTAATGATAATAAATTAACCTTTAATAATAAAGTTCTATTTGACTAAAAATAAAAATATATAAATTTAGTTAAATGAAATAAAATAATAAGAATTTATTTTAACTTTTTTGAATAATTTAAAAAATTTTTCAAGTATTCTACCTTTATTTTATGCTATAAGGTGATAAGTTTTTGCATGAGATAAATCACAAACTTGGTTTTAGTTGGAATCAATGTTGACAAGAAAATAGAAAATAGTTTATTAATCATCAAAGTAAATCCACTTATGTGCAATTTACTATCAATAAAAAATGAATGGAAGTTCCAATCCAAAAATAGAACATATAAATGGAGTCAGGTTGGAAGCGCTTTGAGTAATTTTGGCCCAACCTGGCCTGAAAAACTATTTGAGCTAACTTTCCTACCCAGGGCCAGCCGCCCACTTTTGCTTGGTATCTTTGACTGACTTAAATTTTCTTAAAAATATCAACAGATCGAATACCCTATAATTTTAAAATATCTGAACCTTAATCTTATTAAAAGTTAATTATTTTAATTTTATTAATTACTCATATAATTTTAAAA
Source organism: Theobroma grandiflorum (assembly GCA_036013995.1). Taxonomy (NCBI): domain Eukaryota; kingdom Viridiplantae; phylum Streptophyta; class Magnoliopsida; order Malvales; family Malvaceae; genus Theobroma; species Theobroma grandiflorum. Next base: position 10,135,472 of record CP142130.1, on the reverse strand, counting down.
TTACTATCTTAGTCCTAATCTTATTATTATTTTATTACCTTATAATTACCCTAATCTGTTTAAAAACTCATTAAATTAAAAAATTATTAAAATCTATTTCATAACTACCCAATTACCTGAACTCGTATACATATACAATAATATTTCTCTACGTATTTCATAAAATTAACTATTAATTAAATTAATAAAAATAAAAATAATAAAATTTAAATTTAGATAATCAAAAATAAAAATCTTGAATATAAACTTAAATAATTAAAAATAAATATCCATACAACAATATAAAATTAAATAACTATAAATAAATATTCAAATAATAACAAAAACTTAAATAACTAAACACAAAACACAAAACACAAAAATCCAAACAAATAACATAAACTTAAATAACTAAACACAGATATCCAAACAACAACAACCTATACATAATTAACACTATCATCATATTTGTCAGCTAAATCTATTTTTCAAAAGACCTAAAAACATAAAAATAACAATATATAAGAAGTAACTATGCCAATATATTAGCAACAATTTAATCAGTGAAGTTTTACCTGAGAAACAAATTTCACCTCACAAAGACCAAACATCAATAGCAGCTAGCACAAAGACCAAAAGACTTCATATATGAGTTTAATATTGCCAGAATGCTATCAGCAAACTAACAGAAAAATTGTCCATGTTCATGATGAGCACAAGAGGATATCAAGAGCTAGATAAATAAGAAAATCACATTCGGCAAGACTGGGGAAGAACAAGGGCGTGGCCACGTGGGGCTTGGGGCGACACCGCAGCAGGCGGCAAGGTGTGGCTGTGGCTGATCGGCTGGGGAGAAAAGAAAGAAGAAGGAGCCGAGCGTGGCGTAACAGGCTAGTAACTGGGGAAGAACAAGGGTGTGGTCGCGTGGGGCCTGGGGCGACACCGCAGTAGGAGGCAAAGCGTGGCTGTGGCTGAGTGGCTGGGGAGAAAAGAAAGAAGAAGGAGTCAAGCGTGGCGTGGCAGGCTAGTAGCTGGGGAAGAACAAGGGCGTTGCCGTGTGGGGCTTGGGCGACACCGCAGCAGGCGTCAAGGCGTGGCTGTGGCTAAGTGGCTGGGGAGAAAAGAAAAAAGAAGGAGCCGAGTGTGGCATGGCATGGCAGGCTAACAACTCGGGAAGAACAAGGGCCGAAGGGAGTGGCTGAAGGACAGAAGGAGTGGCTCCGCGGCTGCCGACTAGAAGAGAAAAAGGAAAGACAAAAAGAGAGTGGTTAGGGGTTTTATTTTTTAATCTTTTTGTATTTTTTTTAACATCGATTCAATTACATAAACATTCCTCTTTAATTGGATTAGGAAATTGTGAAGTAAGTTGTCTTAAGTCTTTTTTTAATAAGCACAAAAAAACAAATTTTATTATATAAATTTTATAATTTTATAAATTATAATTTTTATAATATTAATATAAAGTAAATAATAACTATATATTAAAAGTATTATAGTTTATACATAAAATAGTAATTATATTTTTTATAAATAAATTCAATTTATATATAATATAGTTATTAAAAGATCTTACGATCTAATTAATAATCATAATTTCATTAATTATATGAATTTGTCTTTAGTTACATAAAATTTAAAAAAAAAAACTAAGTTTCAAAATTATGCTAATTTCATAACTTCTTTTTAGATAATTAACTTTATATATTATAAATTTATATAAACAAATGTATATATATTATTTAGTAATTAATTTATACAATAGTAATTACATTCTTTGTAAATGAACATAGTGTATAATATAAAGTGCATGTGTTAAAAGACATTACAAGTTTTATATTATAAAGTATATATATTAAAAGCATTATAGTGTATATACAAAATAGTAATTATATTCTTTATAAATGAACCTAATGTATATAAAGTATATATATTAAAAGACATTGCAATTTAATTAATAATCACAATTTTATTAATTAATTTAATTAATTATATAAATTTACCTTTAATTACATGAAATTTAAAAAAAATAACTAAATTTCAAAACTATTCTAATCTCATAACTTCATTTTAGATAATTAACTTTATATATTATTTAGTAATTAATTTATACAATAGTAATTATATTCTTTATAAATGAATATACTATATAATATAAAGTGTATGTGTTAAAAGACATTACAAGTTATATATTATAAAATATATATATTAAAAGTATTATAGTGTATATACAAAATAGTAATTATATTCTTTATAAATGAACCAAATGTATATAAAGTATAGATATTAAAAGATATTACAATTTGATTAATAATCATAATTTTATTAATCAATTTAATTAATTATATAAATTTGCCCTTAGCCATATGAAATTTAAAAAAAAAAGCTAAATTTCAAAACTATTCTAATCTCATAACTTCTTTTTAGATAATTAAGTTTATATATTATAAATTTATATAAACAAATATATATATTATTTAGTAATTAATTTATACAATAGTAATTATATACTTTATAAATGAACCCAATGTATATAAAGTATAGATATAAAGTATGAACATAATATATAACATAAAGTGTATGTGTTAAAAGATATTACAAGTTATATACTATAAAATATATATATATACATATGTATATATTACAATTAATAATTTTATAAGTTATAATTTTTGTAATGTTAAGTAAATATATTTTTATTAAAAATGTATATAATAGTAATTATATTCCTTTGTAATATGGAATTTCAAAAAAAAATATTCCTTTGTAATATGATATGATATTCATATTATATAAAACATAATTAATAATCTAATAATTTTTTTATTTATATAATTTAATATCAAGACATTAGTTACTTAACTAACTATAGTTTAAATATATTATTTTGTAAATATAAAACCAAGGACACTGCTTGGCCAGATGGTGGAGGCGCAGAGGGCTTTTCGTCATGGCCTGAGTTTGAGTCGCATCACTTTTACTCAACTAATAAATAATAAACGGGTAATTAAACGGGTTTAAGGGCGGGTACCCGCGACTCAACTAATAAATAATAAATGGGTAATTAAACGAGTTTTAGGACGGGTACTCGCGAAACCCGATTAAAAGATAATCGGGTTCGGGTAACGAGTATCCAACGTGTGATACCCAAACCCGAGTCGAGTAGTGAAATCACTACCCGAATCTGTCCCTAAACCTTTTATAGGATATCCTAACCCGATATAACCCGGTCGAGTACTCGCGGGTACCTTATAATAGGGTACCCGTTGACATCCCTAAACTTTCTCACTCCAAAGATCAACAATTCAAAAACAAAAAATAAAAATCCTTTTGGTAATCGAAAAATAATTTATTAAAAAAATTATTTTATGTAAAATATTTTATAAGAAAATTTTATGTTTTTTATGATTTAGATAAGCTTTCGAAAATATTTTCTATTGTTTAGATCATTTTATGAAAAATATTTTTTATCATAATGAAGTTATTTAAGTGTTAAAATAATAAATATTGATATTTGATTTTCACTAGTTTGAGGTCAAAATTAAAAATTAAAATGAAAATGGATAAAATTAATAATAATATTTTTCAAAGTATTTAACCACATATATGTACTGAAAATAAATTCTAATTTTTTTAAAAAATTTCATTTTATCACTTTTTTATTATAACTATAAAAATATAAATATTCATCAATTGTGTAAGATATCTAAAACCTATACTTATAAAAATGTATTCATTAAATTACGATCATTGAAATATTTTTTATTATAATTATTAGTAAGATTTAAATCTATTATAAATGTATATTCATCAAATGTTGATTATTAAAATATTTTTTATTATAATTATTAGTAAGATTTATTTCATTTATAAATAAAGAATTTAATTATATTGAATGGTTTCATTAAAAAATTATTTTATTAATTTTAATAGTGTTGTGTAATTTAAATATTAATATTTTAAATTAATTTTTTAAAATTTAAATATTAATATTTTTAATAGTTTAAGTTAAATATTAATATTTATCAAATTTATACTTATAAACTCAGTATAAAAGTGTTTTTGTTGTTCTAAGCATAAAACATTTTCTACAATTAACCTTGTTGACTCGTAAAATGTTTTACATTTGAAATTAATTTTTTGTCTTTTAAATAAACATAAGTCCTGAAACGTTTTCTGAAAAATATTTTACTGTAAAACAAATGAATCCTAAAACCTTGAATAAATTTTTTGGCCAAGAAACAAATAGTCAGTTAAATACTATTACTTTTCACAACAAAAAAAAGTCAATAGTTCTTGATTGATTGAAGGAAGATTAAGTTCGAATAACTTGATGGCTTAATTGTAAGAGAATTATTTAGATGATTTACATATTTTTCTTTTAAAAAATTTATCAATTATTTTCAACTTATTTATACTTTAGTCAAACTTAAAAAAATTAATGCAATCAATTTTTAATATTTTTTTATTTAAACTTAAAATACTAAACATAAAACTACAATGCATAAAGTATAAGAAATTAAATACGATATATAGGATTTCATAAAATGATTAAATATATAAATAGTTAAATAATATAAATAGTAAGAAAAAGATAAAAAAGTTTTAGTTTTTTTTAATTTCACACAATTGTAGTGAGTAGTCTAATTTTTCTTTATCCTAACTCACAAATTCATAAATCTTTTTTGAAGAAAAATGTATGTTTTAGTGTTAAGTTATATAAAAGAGAGTAAAGTAAAAATTAAAAAACAAAAGAGAATTGAAAAAGAAAAAGAAAGAGAGAGAAATAGGTGATAAAAAACTTAAAAAATTAAGATAAAATTGAATAAGGCTTATAAAATCAATTTATTATTTTTTATTTATGTTAATTATTAAATAAAAATTATTTTGAAAAAATCATTTCAAAGTATATATAATAAATAAATAAATTTAGAAAATAGATAATAAATAAATAATTTAAAATTTTTTGAGGAACCAAAGATACATGACCCTTGGCGAGAAGCAAACAGCGGAGGGAACAAGTGGTTGGCCAAACCTTGAAGACTGGCCGGCTGCTGCCCCGCTACCAAGTCACGTGCATGGCCAATTGCCAACTCCCAACAATGCCATAAAAAGAGACGAGTTCAAGAAACTTTCCTATATGGAATCTGCTTTTTTTTTCCCAAAAGGAAACAAAAATGATTTTCACGTGAAATAGGAGGTACTAACAAAAAAACTCCAACCAAACTCGCAGATGAAGATGGTTACAACTAAAAGTCACCGTAAATGACTCAATATTTGTCTGAATGTTTAGTCTATGAACTAACTTGTACCTCTTTATTTTCCCTCTTTCAATCTCCTCAATTTTTTGACAAACATTTTATTCTTTTATAGTATGAATGTCACCGCAAACGTTTTTAAAAAATTAATAAAATATTTTAATTTTGCATTAATTAAATAATTTTTTTTAAAAGTTTATAAATGTAAACGTTGTATAAGTAATAATCATTATATTAAAATTAAGGTTTGAGTAATAATGTGAAAGTTTTAGTATTTTATTTAATTTAATAATTATATCATTTTTTTGTCTATTAAATGATTTTTTTTAAATTATAATACACCAGTAATGGAAGTAATACAACTCTAATGATTATTTCAGATCCTCGCTTAATTACTTGTTATGTTGGGATATTTATTAATGGCAGATGTTTACACCGAAATCAAAGTATCAAAGAAAATGACACAGATGTGAGAGTGACATCAAACTCACTGTTGGCTCCTTGATATGATATCTCTGCTTAACAATTTTACTTCCCGAAGCTAGGAGAGGCTGACCTTCCGTAATTAATGCATTGGTAAACCACACCAACTTAATTTAAATCACTCCTTTTGTCGATACACGTGGCAGTTACCGATCACTTTCGTTAAACTGCAATCATTTATGTTATAAAAAGATGATTGCAAAGGACAAACCGCAATACTGCGCTCACAGGGCAAAAAAAGTTTATTATTTAAAAATAATAAATATTTTTTTATATTTTTATTATATTAAATAAAATTTTAATATTTTTATTTTAAATCAAATAAAATTTTATATTTTAATTTTAAATCAAATAAACCTTTATAATTGAAAAATATCATTTATCGTTTTATATCATGTGAAATTGATATAATATAATAACTATCATAATTGAGAATAATGTAATATGTTAACATATTATAATTAATGACGATGTGATATGATAGTATGATCAAATGATATTTTTTATTTTTTATATTTTTTTATATTAATCTATTATGAATATAAATAACAAATAATATTTTGATTAAAGGTCATTAGTCAAAATTTATTTGATTCAAAATAAAAATATAAAAATTTGATTGAATGTAATAAAAAATAAAAATTTATTTGATTTTTTAAAATAAATTAAGAGCATGTTTAAACATTATGTCAAAAAGAAAATAGTAAAAATTTTGGAAGGTCATATTAATTTACCTATACTTACATAGTCAAAGCTCAAAATTTAATCTTTTAACATTTAAAGTTCAAGTCCAATATATGAGGCCGGAAAAAAAGTAATACTTATGTTGCAAAATAGAAGATTACTTTATATTATATAGATGAAAATTCAAAATGAATCCCCACAAATGAAACAAACAATAACTAACATTTTCAACTACTAAACTAAAATAATAAAATTACCCGATTAAATTTATTATGTTTTCCTTTTTCATATAATCATTCTCCTTATTCCATAATAATCAACATAAAGAACAATAATACTACTATTAAATTTTATTTATGTTCACCAATCAAATGACTGCCGCAAATCTAGTACTAGCATTAATCAACCTTCATACTTTTTCCTTTTATAGGAAATTAATGCAAAAAGAGAATAAATAATTTCCAGAATTTATGATATTTTGTTTTCATTGTCTATAGCGCTCGGCTCGACAATGACACATTAGCATAATTGACGCACACATATTACCCAGGCGGACAAGAGCCCACAAAATCATGAGCGATAGCTGACCTAAGGAACAAAAGTAAAAGATCATCTCATCAATTAAAATTAACGGCCAAGATCCCTCGTCCTTATCATTAACCAATGAATGAGCCACCACCATCCCCATTACTCTTTCGCCTTTCTCGCGAATTCAAATCTTGTCTATGTGCTAACCCCAAGGCCAAGGTATATAAATCCAGAATTCCAGATCAGTAAACATTAAATTTTGAAACGTGAAAAAAGGGCAAAAAAATAAATTAAAGCGGAAAGGAAAGGAAAAGTTAGTCATCTCCTTCCCAGTCCCAAAACGTGAACGAAGCTCTCTCTCTCTCTCTCTCCAAAACTACATTTCTCTCCGTCGAAAGAGAGGCAACACACACACACACAAAGTAAAACAGAAACCCTAGTCTTTCATTTGCTGAACTCCTGTTCCTTGTAGCCGAAGCAACGAATCGGTGCCGATTTGAATCTGTGAAATGACCTTTTTGGAGAACGATTGAGGGAGGAAAAGGAAACTCAACAGGCGAAGGGTTTTTTTTTTCTATCATTTTCTCTTTTTCTGTAGCGAGTTCAGGTTTTTCTCAATTTTTATTGATTGATGAAGAAATACCGTCGATGGCAGAGGATTCTGATCCTCTCTTTGCTCTCTTTCTCTGTATTCGCTCCAATCTTGTTGGTCTCTCAGAGACTCAAAACCCTTGCTTCCATCGGTAATCTTCTTCCAATCAGATTTTAATGTAATTTTTATGAAAAATCAAATGCTTTTGCGGTCAATTACGTAGTTGATCTGACAACAAGCAAATGACAGTTACTTTGCACTATTTCGATTTTAGGGTACAGAAATATATGTTTATATTTATTGAAGCTAAAATAAAATGCTAAATCGAATATTCATTTTTCACAAAGAGAAATTTTCTATTTTCTGTTTCTGTCATCTTGTGATTTTAATATATATATATTGTTTAAATTTTGGGATGTTGCCTGATCTTGTTTGTTTCTATTTGTGATTCCGAACCTGGCAGGCCGGAAGGAGTTTATTGAGGATTTGGCCAGTATAGTATGGATCTCTCTTCCTTGAACCTGTTGTAAGTTTTATTTATTTATTTATTTATTTTTTGGTAGATTTATAATGGGTTTTTGCTTTGTTCGTTGCAGAAGTATAGGACTGATGATTTAAGACTTAATGCGATTGAACAGGTAGCTTTATGGATTTAGTTCATTTTGTTTTGGACATTTTATCTTGAATTGTTTTTTACCGTTTATGCATGTTGATCTCTGTTGCTTTATTATCTAGGAAGCTGCTGAAGAATTAAAAGGACCAAAATTAATTGTTTTCAAAGAGAAGGATTTTAGTTCTGTAGTTAGTCACAGTTATAATGAGAATGGTGATTCTGATCAATCTGGGGATGCTCGAGATGCTTCTAAATTGTTAGAAGCAAATGGTCAGTATTCCATGGGTGTATGTAGCAGTGTCTTTTATCTTTCAGTTTATCAATTTAAATGTGACTCTGAGTTCCTCTATTTTTTAGTTACAGAAACTAATGATAAAGGAAAAGAAAAAGACAGCCATCAAATTCAGCAGATTAAAATACGAATGAACTACAGAGAAAAGGTGTGTATTTACATGATGGGGTGCTATAAATTTGATCTAATTTAGACTAGGTTGCATTGATGTCTACTTTTAATCTTGTGAGGGAAAATGGATGTTGGAGTTGCAGCTCTCTTATTGTTTTAGATATCTATATGAAGAGGAGGGGGTTGGTTTAGCTGACACGAAATAGTTCACATAAAACCGAGCCAGCATTGCAATTTTACATGCCTTTAAAATTTCACCTAACCATCTCTCTATCAATTTGTGTTATGATCCGCTTTCCATGATATTTTAATTTGCTCCCCACTGAATTTAGTTTGTGATTCTGCTGCTGTTTGTAATGCAAAACCAGTGAAGCAATTGCTCATCTCTGGAATTTGAGCAATACCAGAATGTGGAATGGGAATAGGAAATCTATAGGTTTTGTTTTTAACCCCCAATTTCTTAGGTATTATTGCCATCACAACCTGAAGTTTACTAATATGATTCTTTTAAAAGAGGTGGTGAGGGGTGGTTGTTTGCTAGAATGGTCAGAGCTAGAGTAAGTCATGTTAGTTTTAATATATCTGTAAGTTAATACTAATATATTGGTTGCAGGAGCAATCCAATCAAGAAACAGTTAGACATGATCAACCTCTGCAGTCTCAATCACGCAGAGAAACAGATGAGAAGGTAAGGCAGATGAGAGATCAGCTCATTAGAGCAAAAGCATACTTAAGTTTTTCACCGCCAGGTGGTAACTCTCACTTGGTGAAAGAGTTGAGAACGCGAATCAAAGAGGTGGAACGAGCAGTTGGTGAAGCCAGCAAAGATTCAGATTTGTCAAGGAGGTAAAATGACGAACAAATTTTTTTTTGCTTTGATTATAATTTTACCATTGCATTTTAAATTCAATAATAAACTTGAATTCACGATTACTGTTAAGTGAATGTGCTTAGATTTAGGGTTGAATTGCTACATTGAACTTATATCTGAAGAACAGTTAAATTTTCAGTGCTTCACAGAAAATGAGATCTATGGGGGTTTCCTTGGCCAAAGCAAGTCATGTATTCCCTGACTGCTCTGCAATGGCCACTAAACTTCGTGCCATGGCTTATAATGCTGAAGAACAGGTCCGGGCGCAGAAGAATCAAGAGTCATATCTTGTTCAACTTGCAGGAAGGACTACCCCTAAAGGCCTTCACTGCCTGTCCATGCGGCTGACAGCTGAATATTTTTCCCTTCAACCTGAGGAAAGACAGTTCCCTAACCAACAAAAATTGCATGATCCAGACCTTTATCACTATGCAGTTTTCTCTGATAATATTCTGGCTTGTGCAGTGGTTGTGAACTCCACCATTGCATCTGCTAAGGTCAACTGCCTTCGCCACTTTTACAGTCTTTGTTTTATTCTTCAACCATTTTCATTAAATTTCACTCTGCTTATTTTATGATGTTAAAACATGGTGTTGCTTATTGAAAGTAATAGTCATGATAAACAGTTATATAAGAAAATGCATCTGTGTGTGTGTTAAATCATGTGAGGATGATATGAGGTTTTACATTGCTGTACAGTAACTAATACACTTGTTATTTATAATGGATAATCATGGTTTGAGTTTTGGTGATTGGCATAATCTTTTCAAAGTTACCATGAAGTTCTTTCACCTTTTCCTGTCTACCATAAGCTTATTACTGCCCCTCTCCTATCAGTTTCCCTTTAGAAAGATATTACTCTTTGCTCCCCTTATCTTTGATGAGTTAGCTACAGTTAGTTCGTGATTGGGCCGTTGTTAACCTGTTAGTGGATGTAACATACCCTGATAATTGAAATTGGTTTTGCAGGAGCCAGAGAAAATTGTTTTTCATGTGGTGACTGATTCTCTCAACCTCCCAGCAATTTCTATGTGGTTTTTATTAAATCCTACTGGAAAAGCTACAATCCACATCCAGAGCGTAGACAATTTTGATTGGATGCCCACCAAGTATAATTCAATATTGAAGGAACAAAAGTCCAATGATCCAAGATATACTTCTGCCCTTAACCATCTTCGCTTCTATCTGCCAGACATCTTCCCAGCACTGAATAAGATTGTGCTCTTTGATCATGATGTGGTAGTGCAAAGAGATTTAACTGGACTTTGGAGTGTTGACATGAAGGGGAAAGTAAATGCAGCAGTGGAGACTTGTCAGGGAAGTGAATCTTCATTTCGTCCGATGCATATGCTTATGAACTTTTCAGACCCATTTTTGGCAAAGAGGTTTAATGCCAATGTTTGCACATGGGCATTTGGTATGAATATGTTTGATCTCCGAGAATGGAGAAGACTAAATTTAACCACGCTGTACCGTAATTACTTGCAACTGGTATGGGCATTTGCTTTCCTTTTCTTGTATTTGCATTTATTCCATGCTAAAATGCTTCTGGTTTTATTTTGATTCTTTTATTTTCTGAAGCTGCTCATTAGTTCTTTGAAAATATGGTTAATGTTAACAGGTGCATTGGCTCATCTTTGTTGTTTGGAATATGTTATCAACTGGAGCCGTATTAGATTTTACCTGTAGTTTATCTGTCTTAATTTTCAATATCAATCATCTTTCTTACTCATGTTCCACTATTTCCCAAGAGGGGTTTTTTTTTTTTCTGTCTAAAGCAATTGCTATTTATTAGTTTGACCTATGAATGATAAACAAAAACCAGTACGGGTTAGTTGGAACTTATTCAACCCCAAAAAGCAGTATCATCTTGTAGGTGTATAATTGCTCAAGTTTAGGTACATTCATACTAGTTTCAATCTGAAGAATTTTGCATGCTGTGTATCTTCTTCTAAAATGTTTTGATTATGCTTTTATTTTTCTTTTTCCAATTGAAAGTTCTGGAAACAAATTTTATGTAGGTGAAACTTGTGCCCTGTGCCTCACAAGTTTGACACCAATTGTTTGCTTCCAGATTTGTCCATAACAATTTTTTTTAATGACATCATTGCTGGTTGATATTTCCAGTGCTGTCTCTGTGTTTTTATAGTAGGTATCCAACCTATCACATGCTATATGTGTTTCTCACGTTTGTTTGCCTTGTGATTTGTTACAGGGACTTAAGAGGCCATTGTGGAAGGCTGGGAGCTTGCCCTTAGGTTGGATTACTTTCTACAACCAGACTGTAGCTTTAGAAAAGAGATGGCATGCACTTGGGCTAGGTTATGACTCAGGTCTTGGGCTGGGTGATATTGAGCATGCAGCAGTTATACACTATGATGGAGTTATGAAACCCTGGTTGGAAATCGGAATTGCTAAATACAAAGGCTATTGGAGCAAACATGTGCAGTATGATCATCCTTACTTACAACAGTGCAATATTCACGAGTAATTGAAGATCATGGCATACAAGTGGAATTCTTTGATTCATACCGCATTACTAGTTGCTTCTCCCAGAAACTGCTACGATTGATGTGATTCTTTAACAATCTTTCATGTAAATTTCAACTCATTTTTTCCCATAATGTTCCGGCCATAATCTTTTAGGGGTTGAGTCAATTTATGGCAATAACCAAAGGTAATAAGTTTCTGTGGGGATGCTGTATTGCAGGTATACGCTTGTACATAACTGATAGCACAATTGCTCTGAATTCAAGCATATATTCTTGAAATGAAAGAGGAAACATATAAACTTTTATTCATGAGATGGAGAATTTTCATTTTCAGCTACAGGATGCCAGTTGGTTGAGGCTCTTGTCCTGATTCTTTGGTCGTATTTTGATTCAAACCTTTCATGGCCCTTTTGCTAAGATGTAGATGTAGATGTAGATGTTGCATCTCGGTTGTGTCGTCCCTCCTGGCTAACCATTACCTGAACCGGCACGAGATGATGGGCATTTCCCTTTTAGGATGGTTTATGCTGAATAGGATTCAAGGCTTGGTAATGGCTACCTTCACCATAGTTGGGACGGATGGAAATCCTCTGCCCCTATCTTGTGCCCCTTTTCCTGCCCCGTTCATATGAGTTTGCCGCGTGTCTCTTAGATTAGGGTTTTTTTAACTTTGTTTAACCATATAGAAAACGTAGTTAACGGCAGCGTTATTTTTGAGGTCTCTACAGTTGAATCTTCAAAGAAGAGAGCCTTGAAGCAGTTCGAGAGCTTGAGGAAGTCAGTGAGCGCTGCTTATTCCGTGGAGAGGAACAGGACTCAGACTCTTAGGTACCTGCTTAGAAGTATGAGCAAAGAGAATAAGAAACCTCCTCTTGCTGTCAACACCCAGTCATCTGTGATTCGCACTAGAAGGAAACCTGGGGCTAGAAGAGTTAAGAGGGTTTGAAAATTGGAAATTAAATTTTCTATGAAAGTTCTATTTCTTGGCTTTTTCTTTTTAATTCAGAAAATTTGGAACTCTATTTTATTTTCAAAAAATAGATAAAGGAAAAGGTCGAATGTTTTCTCGAGTTTTATGTTATTTTGTAGATTTTGATTTTTTGAATTGCTGGATTGTATGTTAAATTTTTTTTTTGCTATCTTATAAATTTTAGTTTTTTTTTTTTTGAGTTTACGGCATGTAAACTCTGCAATTTTTTATTTGCAATTTTGTTTCTTTCTCTGTCTCCCCAACTGAATCTAACACAAGTTATACAACTTTTACAACCTAGAAATTGTTCTATTACAACCGAATTTATAAACTCAAAAAAACCAACAAAAAATGAATCTGTCGATAACTAACGTTTTTTATATGGTTAAACAAAGTTATAAAAAGACTTAATCCAAAAGACACGTGGCAAACAAATATGAACGGGGCAGGAAAAGGGGCAGAGGATTTCCATCCAGTTGGGACTAATAAAGTCCCTTGACAGCTTGCACAACGCGAGGGGGTCCAAGTGGCTTCTGTCAACAAAGGAAAAGGGGAAGCTTTCATTTTTTCTAAATTTGCTTTTATATAATTACAGACTCCTTGAAAGAGTTTTTCTAATTTTGTAATTTTAATGAAGTTATCTTATATAATAGTCTTTGTGAGTCAAGAAATTAATAATTTAATTTGGGTCCAAGTCTCAAGTTAGGTTCCGGGCCCATTTATCCCGCACTTGTCACGACCATAAAACTCTCCTGGATCAATCTTTTGTTTGTAGACGGATGATGTGACACGTGGACGAAATTGGTTGGGTCTGTGTGGATAGGGGATATCGAACGAGGGGCTACCTATCGGTGTTGTGTCTTGGACAGATTCTGGACCAACCAACGATATTAATCTGTAAAAATTCGTGGAGCAAAAATAATTGTGCTCTGGTTGTTCTCATTTCTCCCAATCGAAGGAAAATGGCCACCATCTCTGCTAGCACCCCTATCTCTTCAATCATCCGTGCAGCTCTTGCACACAAACCATCACCAAGGGTTGCATCCTCAGTTGCCATCGGTAAGTTTCTAGCCATAATTTTGCCTTCATTTTTCAATTTGTCTAAAAGCAAAAGTTCATACGCATTTTGACCTTACCTACAACTTTTGCTGTACTTCCAGGGTTGCCAGCAATGGCAAAGAAGGGGAAAGTGATGTGTTCCATGGAAAAGAAGTCTTCTGCAGAGGAGAAAGGCTCAAACGTGGGCATGAGTGCATCATTGCTGGCAGCAGCCTGTGCAGCCACCATGTCAAGCCCAGCCATGGCTCTGGTGGACGAGAGAATGACCACTGAAGGACTTGGACTTCCCTTCGGTTTGAGCAACAACATTCTTGGGTGGATCCTGTTCGCTGTGTTCGGCTTGATTTGGGCCCTTTACATTGTCTACACTTCCTCCCTTGAAGAGGATGAGGAGTCTGGATTGTCGCTCTGAACCAGAACCCTTTTCATTTCCTAATGGTGTTGTTCATTGCAAATATTATGTTGAAAGTAATGTAGAAAATCAAAGATTCTGGCTTTCCTATATATCCTGTAGTAAAACTACCTTCTGCATGTCCAATGTTTTTCTCCATTGTTTCTTCAAGGATGCTTGATTTGGTTAGCATGAACATGGATAGTTTAATACTTGGCAGTCAATCATGGGCCATGACTGGAGTTGGATCTCTTGATGATGGCCCAAACACGTCTTCACTAGTTCCTCAACTCTAGTGCCTCGCCTGCCTAGTGGCTCTAGATCAAGAGCACTGGGCGAGGGCAACTCACGCCACATGTGGAAATGAAGCCACTTCTTGGTATATTTCCACTAAATAATTTTAAAATTCATTTATCAAAACACAGTCTATGTATTAAATGGTTTTAATTAGAATTAAAAATTCTTTCTCAGCAAAGTATTGGAAGAAAGAGGAATAAATTGTCACAGCTACCAGTAGTAAATATTTTTAAATTTTAATTGCAAATATTAATAGTAGAACTCATCACTAATATTTATGAATTTTACATTCGACTCAAATTATCAGATATAAATTAAGAAATTAGGGTCGGATGCGATGGGTCAAGCAAAATGGATGAGTATTATTCCATTACAAGGTCTTCAATGTTAAATTTTTAATTAATTTTATATGTAAAATAAATTATAACCGGTGTATATATTTTTTATTTTTAAAAGTAAAATAAAAAATTTATACAAGAATAAATAAAGTTCTGTCTAATTAATACTTTTGTTATTTACTTGTTACATTTTATCTTTTACCCATTGGTTTCTATTGGTTTTTAAAGAAAACAAAAATTAGAAGATAAATAATAAAAATAATATAATTTGCAATGACTAGATTATCCTATTAATTCCCTCCAAAAAAAAAATGGGGTGGATTTAATACTCAATATCCACGATCCGAAACCCTCTCATTTCTGGCCCATTTTAAAACTGAGGCCGAATCTTACCTTAAAAGACCGACTTTCACGCTTGGTCGTATAACTAGACTGAACTTCAACTATAGGACAAATGGCTAACTAGTGCTTACTTTCGCTTCATCTTTGTTTGTCGAGCGATTTCGAATCCTTTCCTTCTCAGTTACCCTTTGTACCTACCTAACTGTACGTTGCGTTTGCTTTTTTCTGTTTTTCGTACTTACAAGTCTTGGCAGCCTGAGTTTCTTCACTTTGTTGTCTATCAGGTATTCGGAATAATGCCTCAAACTAGTGTTTATACATTGACAGTTGCTTTTCATTTGATTCCCAGATTTTTTAAGTTTTAAAAATCTGAAGACAGCAGAAAAAAAAATGTTCTATCTAAGCCTAATCGAGCACACATTGAGATTACCACCCCATCTTCTTAACCTTCCTCTTGATGAGGCTATTAAGATAGAGTTGGAAGCCCTGTTCTTGGATAAGGTTTGTAGTACTATGTCTTTCCGATATGTTTATTAATTGTATGGTCTTTTGTTTTTTGTTAAGTATTTTGGGTGAACCACGCTTGATAATGATGAATGATATTTGTAAATTGTAATGTAGGTTATTGCAAACTTGGGACTTTGCATTTCAGTATATGACATCAGGTCAATTAAAGGCGGCTTTATCTATCCCGGGGATGGTGCTTCTACCTATACGGTATCGCTTATCATCTCTAAGTTATGCTATTTTTTGCATTACGTTTCTGTGAGCAGGACATATTGATTTGCTTTTTTTTTTTTTGTATTCTCTGCAGTCTCTGAATTTTGACAAATCTTGTTTTGCTATTGTGGTAGGTGGAGTTCAGACTGATTGTGTTTCGTCCATTTGTTGGTGAGATTATTGTTGCAAAACTTAAAGAATCTGATTCTAATGGCTTGCGCTGTAAGTCTGAAAAACAATTACTTCTACTTGTTCTTATTGTGCTGTCTAGACATATCCAAATTTATGTTTTCCGTCTTCTTTAGAATAAGTACCCGATCATCATCTGTATGTTGGAGCCAAATTAGCTTTCTGGTTTCATGATTACAGGATAATTAATTCAAGTTGAGTCGAAACTCAACCTGATTGTAATTACACAGTATTATCTAACTTGTGGCTAGGTCAGGACAAGATGAGTCAGTCGAGAAGATATGTCTTTCTTTTGTAAAATAAGTTTTTTGTGTTTATAGAGCACATCTTTGTTCCTATCAATGAATTTAGAAGGTTACAGTGTGAGTTAAGGCAATGCAGTGTTCAGGTTGTCTTATTTTATGTTTTTTGTTGCATTTAGTTGCATAGGACTTAATCCATTAGCTTAGTTGAAAGATGATAAAGAGTAACACGGGGGAAGTTTCCTCTCCTTTCTTAGATCTTGACTTATTAAGTAACAGATGGTAATTAGAAGGTCAGATATATTCTTCGACCAATATCTATGGCTGCTAATGGCAGGCTTTCTATATGGTTTGGAGTATGCATCTTTCACTCATTTCTTTAAATAGTCTCTAGCTTTTTGCTATGTGGTGATTTTGATTGTCAAATTGCATCTTGTCTAGATATGGTGGCCAATGCTAAATGTAGCCAGGCAAAGATTGTCATTTGTTTAGACCAATTATAAGTATTATCAACCCATTTCTTGATAATACCATTTCTGGATATCTGCATTTTACGCACATATTTATCTTGGTTCTGTAATTTTCAGTGTCACTTGGATTTTTTGATGACATTTACATACCTGTCCATCTTTTGCCAAGTCCATCACGCTTTGAATCTGACCCTAATAATAGGTAAGAGCCAGTCGCTTGTTTATTCAACTCTGGTGTAGCCAGAGGTAGAACTTGCTCACCAACTTTCACTATTGATTTTCCTTATGTCATTTATTATTCTCTCTACATCATTATGTACACTAATGTGCTTCTTTACTATTTTGAGGATTGCAGAAATCAAGGAAGATGGATATGGGACTTTGGAGAAGCAGAAGAAGCACAGTCTGAAGAACCACGATTTGTTATTGATGGAATGGATCAGGTATGTCTTGTTATAGCATAGCAAATTTCCATCACCTTGTGATGTTTAGTTTTCACCAACTTTAGGTTCTCTGAATCCCAGATTAAATTTCGAGTTCATAGTGTTATATATCCTTCAATTCCTCTCGAACAGCCTGAAAATTCAAAGCCATTTGCCCCAATGGTGATTACTGTAAGTTCATCTTTCAAATTTGTTTCATATTGTCCATCTGTAGCATTAGATCAGTGTTCTCTCTCTCTGAAGTTTTCCATATAGGTTAATATAATTTTGTTTTGTTTCATCATAAATCATGGTTAAGTATATTTTCCATCATGAACATCAACTTTTTGCTTAATAACAAAAGATGTAAAGATTTTCATTGTCATGTAAAAAGGATAATTTATACTCCTTCCACTTTAGATCATGGGTTACACACCTAAAATACTAATTAAATATATCCTGCTCTGCAGGATGTTTGATCCCTCAACTACAATGAAGTATGATTAGTTCTCTTCAGTGTTCCTCTCCCTCTCGTCCCCCATTTTTTAATTTCTCTTCAATGCCAAATGTTTAGTCCATACATTGAACCACAAAAAGATGGTTATACCTTCCCCCCCTCCTCCTCTCTATTTTTCCTGCCGCTTCATTGAATAGATTGTACCTTATGTTTTCTGCTTCGGGATAAGATGTCAATAGTTATAGGTTTATGTACATCCTAAAAGTACAATAGATTCAGTTCTATAATCAACATTTTTTATTATTATTTTTTATCCCATTTGTTCCATTGCAGGGATCAATAGACTATGATGGTTTGGGCCCCGTTTCATGGTGGGAGGAAGCAGAAATGGTTCAGGAAGAATCTTAAGTTTACAAATCAGTAAGTGGAAGGAAGTGAGGCTTTGTTGATTGGAGACGTTTGTAGTTGCTTCACAAATCACAAGGCAGCAGGAATGATCTTTTCAAAGCTTGCAATAGCTGCGGCAGAGAGTGTTAATTACAGAGCACCTACGAGAATAACAACTCAACCATTAACTTATCAAGGAAATGCCAAAAGCTTGAAATTGTTGTTTTGACAATTTTGGTGATCATCCTTATCTCCCACCTCTTTTGTTTTTATAAGAAATTGAGTGGCTCCAGTGTGATGTTGACTGCTGGAATCAGTCTTGCCTCAATTTTTTAAACAATTTTAATTGTGATTGTGGTATATAGAATATAATTTGCGTGATTGTAAGTAAATAGTAGTTTGCAATGCTTAAGATAATTATCCTTGCGATAAAATAATTTCATTTGGTATAATATTTAAAAAATTTTTTAATCAAGTCAAAAATTTTTTTAAAAAAATTATTTTTTATTACATTCAATTAAATTTTTATATGATTAACAATCGATAAATTATTATTTTATATCATGATTTATATCATAGTAGATATTTACATGACATAATAACATAGTCACGGAATAATTTTTACTCTTTAGATTAACATGTGTTTATATAAAAATAATAAATAATATTTTGATTAAACTATTAAATTATATTATCAACAAAATTGATTTGATTTAAAAAATATATATAAGAATTAATTTAAATGTAATAAAAAATATTTGTTTAAATTTTGTAAATAATTTTAAAAATTTAAAATATTATGTCTTTTCTTTTAAATTAATTTAAAAAATATCACTGTGTGCTTGGAAACTTATTGCTTAACTCGAAAGCTTGTAAGCTGTTTATTTAATTCGTTAAATTGGAAAAAGAATCCATTGAAAGAGGTGAACAATTTGAAAAGAAGTTAGACTTCAGATTTATTTAGAAAGAAAATCAAACTCCGCAGACCACAAATGCGACAGCTGCCTCCACCGCAAATCAACTCGACCAATAGATATTTGATAGGCGGACCCCACCCACCCGCCCGCCCGCCCGCCTCCCCCGCCAAGGATCTCAAGCGAAGCATAAGCTATATTTACACCAAAGCCAGAGACAGCAATAGGAAAAAAACAAACATGGCCACCACTTCTTTTACAGCTCCCAAACTCTCTGCCCCAACTCTCCAAACCCTTTACCGAAACCTTCCCGTCTCTGTTCCTTTACCCAAGACCCTTTCTTCCTTTTCCCGCCACCTTTCTCCCTCTATCTCTCACTTCCACCATCACCACTTGCACCGCCGCCGCCTCTTCTCCGTTCGTGCCGAGTCCGAGAATGGTGCTGAGCCGCCGCGGCACTATGACTTCGACCTCTTTACCATCGGCGCCGGCAGTGGTGGTGTTCGTGCTTCCCGTTTCGCAGCCAATTTTGGTGCTTCTGTTGCTGTTTGTGAGCTTCCGTTTTCGACCATTTCTTCTGAGACCACCGGCGGCGTTGGCGGGACGTAAGTTTCCAGAGTATAAATAGACCTTTTTTGTGACTTTATATATCTATAATTTATATATTTTGCGTGCAAAAATTTGTTTCTTTTTTTTTTCCTTCAGAAATTAGGATTTTGGAGTTTATTGCACATTGAATTATCCACTGGAAATATGTGTGTGTTCTGCAATTTTGCCTCTTGTGTTCTGAGGGAGTTTTTTTTTTATCATTAACTTGAAAATTACAATCTTAACTTAACTGGCTAAAGTTATGGGTTTTAATCTCAACGTCTATCACCAGAGCTTTGGGCAGCCTAAAGCTAATTCAAGAAAGCCTACTAAATTTAGTTTCACCATTATAAATATCACTTTTTGTCGTCTGTTTTTATTTGAAATTGTAATCAAATTTGTGTATAATTGCAGATGCGTACTTAGAGGATGTGTACCAAAAAAACTAATGGTTTATGCGTCTAAATATTCTCATGAATTTGATGAGAGTAATGGTTTTGGATGGAAATATGACGCTGAACCAAAGCATGATTGGAGCACCTTGATGGCTAATAAAAACGCTGAGTTACAGCGTCTTACTGGTATTTACAAGAACATTCTCAATAATGCTGGTGTCACATTAATTGAAGGCCGTGGAAAGGTAGGATGATTCTCTCTCCACATTGTTTCTTTACGATACACGTGAATGGATTTTGTTTTTATAATGTTTCTTGATTGTGAATCCATTTTGATGAAATGTGTGGCAGATTGTGGATCCACACACTGTTAACGTGGATGGAAAACTTTACACCGCGAGACATATACTGATTTCAGTTGGTGGACGTCCATTTATTCCGGAGATTACAGGAAGTGAATACGCAATAGATTCTGATGCTGCCCTTGATTTGCCCTCAAAACCTGAGAAAATTGCAATAGTTGGTGGTGGATACATAGCTTTGGAATTTGCCGGCATTTTCAATGGATTGAAAAGTGAGGTCCACATATTTATACGTCAGAAAAAAGTTTTACGGGGTTTTGACGAAGAGGTGAAGAATTGTACAAACCGCTAGCTACTTTACTTGTTTATTTTATCATATTATGGTAACTTGCATGATACTTGTTTTAGCAATTTGTTCTTCTTAGTGAAAAACCTGCCCTGTTTATAGATCAGAGATTTTGTTGGAGAACAAATGTCTCTAAGGGGAATTGAGTTTCATACAGAGGAGTCACCTCAGGCAATTGTTAAGTCAGCTGATGGTTCACTGTCTCTGAAGACCAACAAAGGAACGGTTGAAGGCTTTTCACATATAATGTTTGCAACTGGTCGAAGGCCTAATACAAAGGTTTGGAATAACTTTTGTGACTCTCTTTAGTAAAGGTCCTTTTGGTTACCAATTATCAACAAAATGGTATCACATCAAAGCATGGGTGTAATTATACTAGCATAAACCTGCGACCTCAGGAACAGAACATAAAAAGAAAAAGTGAAAGGAGAAAAATTAACTAGGAGAATAGTATAACCTTGATCTTCAAATGTAATCAAGCTTCTTGCTTTGCATGATTCCCTTTGCATTGTGACTAAGGAACCTTAAAGGTTTTGTATGTAGAGGATGTAGATTCTCTCCTTTTAAAGGCAACTTCAATTTTTATGTAAATCTAGATAGGTTTGATGAATGTTGTGTTGTGTTTAACATGAACTCCCACTACATTGCAGAACTTAGGATTGGAATCAGTGGGGGTGAAAATGAACAAGAATGGAGCAATAGAGGTAGTGTTCTTCTTATCTTGTAGTTTATTTTGCTTCATTTTCTATATGTTCTGATTTCTGGTACTTTTTCAGTTAATATTTGTATTTTTTGCCTCATTGTTTCTTTAGGTTGATGAATACTCACGTACTGCGGTACCTTCCATTTGGGCTGTAGGGGATGTTACAGATAGAATAAATTTGACTCCTGTTGCTTTGATGGAAGGAGGAGCGTTAGCAAAAACACTGTTTCAGGATGAACCAACAAAACCTGATTATAGGTAATCTTGACACTTGAGGTTGATTAATTGAAAAAGTTTAAGGGATTAGGTAAAATTGGAAAGAGCATATGGCTCTTTTTGTTGCCTCTACAAAATACTAGTTGAGGACTTGAGGCCTTTGCACCTTCTTCCTATTGGAAAACCAATGTCCACTGTACTCTTGGATGAGTGCCATGTGGCATATACACTTTCAGTGGTATAGATTCATATATCCCAGTTTTGTTATTTTATTGTTCCTCTCTTTCAACAAACCTCCATTCCAGGTCTCTGTCTTCCTTGTCACATATGCCAGGTTTCTTTTTCGCCTTTCTCTATTTTTTTTACATGTTTCTTTTTCCAAAACATATCCTTCCAAAACCTTTCAATGCTGCCCCATTATGGTAACCCTCTCTTCCTACTGCACAGGTGCTTTATTATTTTGTACTTTTGTTGTTTAAATTTGTTGGATTTTATGTTTGGGGTGGCTGAGCTACTGAGTAGTGCAGTTGTTTTTTGGATTTATTTGGTGACTCGGTGATGATTGGGGGTGGCTTGTAGTGCTCTAAAATATTTAAGTGTTTGGTTAGAGAAATCTTCTATAAAAAGTCACAACAGAAATGAGAAAGGAAAATAATAAACAGGATAATCTGCAGCCGTTCTAAGTTTTAGCATGCCATGTGGCACTCATCTAATAGTGCCTTGGAGATTCCCAAGTAGAGATATGATGGAGGGGAGCCAGACTCCAGTTTTGGTTGTTGTCAAGTGACACTTATTTATGATTCATATTGATCCCTGGATTGAGACCCACTTATAATTTGTCATATTCAAATAAAAGAAGGCATAATATTTTTAATGCACATTTAGATTTAATACCCAATCAATGACAAGGTATATGGTGTCTTCTTCCTTTATGATATGATGTTTGGGTGGTTTTGAGATACAAAGAGTGGATTTTATTACATGTTCAATTGCTTTTTTGACTTTTCTTCCCATGCATTTTGGAGTAGGGCTGTTCCCTCTGCTGTCTTTTCCCAGCCACCAATTGGACAAGTTGGTCTTACTGAAGAACAGGTGAGAAACTGTTTGGCATAATAGCAACAGCTGAAATTGGTTTCTTGTGCTCAACAGTTCGAGGATTTTACAGGCTATAAAAGAATATGGTGATATTGATGTCTATACAGCAAACTTCAGGCCATTGAAGGCCACTCTCTCAGGGCTTCCTGATCGGGTTTTTATGAAACTTGTAGTCTGTGCAGAAACAAACAAAGTTCTTGGTCTGCACATGTGTGGAGAAGATTCAGCCGAAATTGTGCAGGTTCGAGCCTTTACCTAAATTGTTGCTTTCCATGAGATTTTTCCTTCCCAAGTTCTGCTGTTTTTTCTGATGTGTGCAATTGTTTTCCAGGGATTTGCAATTGCTGTGAAAGCTGGCTTGACCAAAGCAGACTTTGATGCCACAGTGGGTGTTCATCCAACATCAGCTGAGGAGTTTGTCACAATGAGGACTCCTACTCGGAAGATACGACAAAAGCCTGATTCTGAGGTTTGTTGTTGTCTTTCAGCCTCTGGCATTAATACTTGTGGTCTAATATGTTTTATTATCTCTGATCCCTTGTAATGGGAAATCACTGAAGTTCAACAAGATTACTTGGTAACTGGCAATTCCCTTGCCGTACAAGAGAAATTGTTTTTCAACAATGGTTACCTAATTTCCATGCAGCTAGTGACCAAGTTAACATATCCTGTCAACAAATAGATTTCCAAGTTGCTGTATTCTGTTACTTTTTGTCTAGGACAAATTTAATGTTCATTTGTGTTTTTTTTGCTTTGAGTTTATGTTTTCACAATCCCGGTTTTGAAGCATTGTGATCACTACTTACTAATAATCATTTTTCATTTACGCTATTAGTAATATTATTCCTATTTTCTTCATCATATTACCCAAACATGCGTGCGATTACTTCTTTAATATGTCACACAGGGAAAGAGGGGTCTCGAGGCAAAAGCTGCAGCAGGGGTTTAGCAAGAGTAATTAATTAGCTGGATATTGTGGGAGTTCCATTTAAGGTGCCAACATTTTGATATGTTGTTCTTATTACTTGAGCAAAATGATTGGTTGCTTCAAGTTCTTGTTATTTTTCTCTAACATGAGGAAAACATGGGAAGTACTGAAGAATATTAATAAAAATCCTAGATAATTGCTGACCTCTTGCTGGATAAATTGGGTTTTTTTTGGGTCGTAGGATAAATTGATTTATTTTTGTGAGATCTTAGACACAGACTTTTGTGTAGTGATGCAAGAAACTGTGTGTATGCAAAAGAAGCTTGACCATGTAAACTTTAAAATCAAGTGAAATTACTGTTGTATTCTGGCTTTACTTATTCCCTGTCTGGGTTTTTGCTACCTAAGCCAACTCTTCATGTTGTCTAATCATCTCGAGCAATTTGGCAGGTTGGGTACTAGTGGAAGTCCATCTTGTGTATAGTTGATGGATCTCAGATTTTGAGTCTTGATGAATGATGACCATATGGTGCAAAGGTGTCCTTTGGGCGGCACTGATGAATGCAAGCTACAGTTCTGCAAAAGGCAATGATATTGCTGTGAATTTGTAGTGTGACTTTGCACCTTCAAGCATGGGAGGCAGGGAGTTTTGTTCCGAGAGCCATGACATAGGATCCTCGTTTGAAAGAATTTCTCCATTTTTTGCGCTAAATGATGCACTTTGTTGCAACTCTCTTTTCTTTTTCTTTTATACACTATAAATGAATACTTTTTATAGCTAATTTATCTTAAAATGCATTCTTTTGTAGCAAATCTACATTTTCTTCGGTTATTGATCAAACGCTATTGAACCGCTGGTTTGTCCTGAACCTGATCCTCTGGTTGCTACATAGTTTCCTGCATTAATTTGATCTTCAACACTTGGCAAAAGGTATCAAAACTCAGATAAATGAAGATTTCATTATCAAGATAGTTTGAAAAATTTTAATGCTGCACACGAGTGTAAAGAAGCCATCATTGAGCAAAGTTTGCTTTAGCATTTCCAACAGCCATGAAACCACAGGCAGGACTGAAATCCGAACAGTTGGTGGTGGCCAGTTAGAGAAGACAGTAAATGATGGGACATGAATCAACTTCTAATTGGTGGCCAGCTAGAGAAGACAGTAAATGATGTGACATGAATCAACTTCTAATTGTTCTTCGTCTTCATGGCAGACAGATTGCCATAACTATTAAACTTGATGGAAATCCACTTTGGTGGTAATTAGATTCCAGGCAAATAGTCTTGATCGGTTTTCTTCGACCCCCCAAGAACTCATCGTAAACATTCACTCTGAAGCAGCTGCAAACATTCTCCCATTTGGTCATGTACCATTCATGCAGCCATCATCAAACAGCCTTATGTGTTTCATGCATCAGAGTATTTGACTCATTGATTGGTGTATTATCCTTTACCTAAACTTAAAGAGCAGAGTTCGAATCTTCTCTCCTCCAATTATAAAAAAAAAAAAAAAAACAGCCTTATGTGTTTCATGTCCCGGTGCTAGACCTGACCATAGAACCATGACACGGGAGGACTTCTTTCTTTCTTTCGGACAGAGCCCTACAAGGTTTTTTGGTTTGAACTGAACTTTCCAGTGATTGGTTTTGTGGGCCGCCCTCGTTTCATAGTTTTCAGGCCTGTTTTTGTTTTGGCCTCGACCTTTTCTCTCTGGCAACAATTTCAACCTTCATTATTTTTCCTTTTTTCCAATATAGGGTTTTATTCCGACAAAATTCTAACTCCAGTCTTCTAGAATCTACATAAATCAGAGTTTAAACGCAGATTAAATTATGTTGTTAAAAGGTAATAATGTATCGGAATTCAACACATTGACAATTATCAATTTTCTTTCTAAATCCATATATCAGATGCAAAATTATCACTAATTTTTTAAAAATTGTAGTAGTGATTTTTTTAAGCTAAAACTTCACTTATATTTTTTTTGTGATTTTAATTTTTTTACATGATATTTTATGATTTTTTTTCAATTAACACGTTCATGTGAATTTTTTTTAAAAAAAATTAACACCATTTTATTTTACAAGACAAAATTAACAAGTTAAATCCTTGTGGGAACTAGGGAAGAGGAAATATCCGATCACAATTGGATAACTGATAGGAACTGACATGGTTCGGTTTCAATGGATTAATTATTAGATTTCAAGGTTAAGGACGATTTTAAGGGTCGGCTTATGCAATTTTTCCACTGAACGTAATGAAAAATAAATTCATATTTTATATTTTTTAAATATTCAATATTATGATTTATGAAATGATTATAATGCCTCTTTTAGTTATTCCCCAATTTCTCCCTAATTCTACCTATCCTTAGGGAGGGTGCCGTGGACTGCCGCATATTTCCACACCACCAGCTGACGCATGATAGCCCTTGTTCAATCTTGTTTGGAGTTGGGCGGTTCCCCCTTTTCCTGTGGAGCATCGATATATGTAATGTATGACCATTCCTTTTGCTGCCCAGTGCCCACGGGGGCACCTTGTCTTGATTCCTGTTGCTGTTTCTTAGAAAATGATATTTAGGCCTTGGTGGTAAGAAAATCAAGTTAGATCAATTATTTATTTAAATTAACTATAATTTAAGTAAAAAGGTTTGATTTAGTTGATTTATTAGATGAATTGATTCAAAATATTTAATTTAATTGATTTTTTATTGGTTCTTGATCTTAAAATTTTTAGATCAATTTATTTTAAAAATCAAACTAATTATATATATTTATTATTAATATATATTATATTTTTTATATATTAAAAAGAATTGATAATAAATTTAAATAATAATATATTTAAAATATATTAATTTATTATATATACTTATACAAATCATAATCATATCAATTTAATAAATCTATATTAATATGAAATTAAAAATTATATATTTTAAATGATATAACTTTTATGTTAATATTATAATATATGATAGTAAATATCCTATATATTAATATGTTATACTTATTACACCTTAATAATGTTTTATAATTTAATATGTTATGAATATATATAATTGTATAAATATTATATATATATATATTTAATTATACTTAAGTATTACTGTAACTTATAATAAATTTTATTTATATGATTTTTTTTATATATTTGGAAGAAGGAGAATTCGAATCTAACTCTTATTGAGAGAGATCATGTATTAATCAATAAGCCAAATGCTCGCGTGCAAACTTTATTTATATAATTACAATTAATAATTTTATTAGTTATCACCTTAGTTTTTATAACATATTGTTTATAATTAGTTATTATTTATATAAACTTTGATATAAAATATTATAACATATAAGTTGTGTCATTAATTTCATATATATATAATAAAGTAATACTTATAAATATATATTATATAAAATCAACATATTACTTATACTTATTATAAATAAGCATAGTAATATATTACAAAATAATAAATTTCGTAAATAATTAATTGAAAATATATTATAAATAAAGAACAAAATAATATTGATTTGCTTACAATTTATTTAATAATATTAAATATATTATATTATACATTAATCTTAAAATATTATGAATATCTAAAGGTATTATTATTAATAATTATTCACTATATAGCAAAATTTTATACAAATATATTAAAATTTATTATTAATAATTATTTATTTATTAATTAATAATATATAATATGTTTAAATTTTTGTTGATATAAAAACTCAAACTTGTGTGTGGATGGAAAGTAAACCAAGCCTTTGCCAAGTGTGAGTGAAGGAACAAATGCATGTTTTTATAATGTTTAGATTTGTTGTATATTATATAATTATGAATGAAATTTATAAGTTTTAATAATGTAATTTATAAAAAAAATGATAAAATTTTGATCTATTGATCCAAAACCGAACCAACCAAATCAATTTTATATTTGATCGGTTTGGTCTTTCTTTATATTTGATCGATTTTGATCGATTTTTTAAAAATATTTAGTCCATTTGATTTTTAGATATGACAGATCAAACCACTCAATCCACCCATTTGCTACCCCTATTTTAAGGTACGACCATCAACATATTGTATCAAATGTTGGGTGTTCAAGCATGCTTCATGTCCATCTTTCTTCTTGTGCTAGCCATTTTTCTTTTTCTGCACCAAACAATATTTGTATTGTTATAGGGATAGTTCCATAAATTTTCCTAAAGAGTGTCATAATTAAAATAATAAAAATAAAAAAAATTACCTCAATCCAAGATCTGTTAGGAGAGTACTTAGATTAAATTTAACGCAAATTTATTTAGAAGATTGTTTAGTACCATTAGTAGAATTATATTGTTGTTGCCTAAGACTTGAGTTTAATGAGACAATTTCTTGTATTTTAAAATATCTTTTGATGACTTGTTTATTCAAAAATATGTTAAAAATTACTAATCATTTCTCATAAACACAAACTAAAATATTAAAATTAAATAAAATATAACCTTGCATAGCAAATTATTAGGCTTAACAACTAACAATTTAATAAATTTCTATTCATTGATCAAAAGCATCCACAAACCATATAAAGTTAAATACAAAAACCAAATAATCAAACAATATATCTGCAAAATAAATCAAAAAGAAAGAAAAATTCTTAATTTCAAGATATTATTTGACATGTAATACTATTTTCTATCAACTAAATTCTATTTAGGTCCCCAACTATCAAATTACTCAAAAAATATTTAGACATGAAGTATTTAAAAACTTAATTTAAGTTAAAAATTACTTATAATTGAAGTCTAGATGACTTGTTTTGAGAAAGTGAAAAACACAGCATAGGATCGAAAAGAAAAAAACATCAATGCAAGTCTCAAAAGTAGGAGCTTGAATTTTTGAACAAGAGAGTAGTTTAGATTTTGATTTATTTAATACAATCTTAAATTATAAAAGAAAATCTTTTTATCTTTCCACATAGTATTTAAATATTAATATATAAATTACTTTTTAATAGATTTACTTTGATTTGAAATCTTTGATCTCATTCTTTACAAAATTATAAAAAAATTAATGAGTTTATTACTATATTAATTACATAAAACTCTAAATAAGTAGCATAACATTTAAAATTTGTTGGCAAGGGAGTGTTGTCATGTGACCCTGCTTCCTTCAAAGTAGGTCCACCCTTGATTGCTAGGCAGAATGTGAGAGTAGAGGGCATTAAAATCTTAAGCCAGCAACTGAATTGAGTGCCAAAGTACGTAATTACCTAAATGCAATTAAGCATTAGTCATGCAGGTAGGTGTCAAATTATTATACCACAAACTGCATTCGAGTTTGAGTTTGAGATAACAAATATCCAGCACCAAATGAGTTTCAGAAACTTGTAAGATTTGGTCCAAACTTGAAGTAAGCAATGGCAGTCATCTTTCTTTTTTTGAGGATTAAAGTCTAATAATTCTCACTCCCCTTAATTTGGTCAAAAAAAATTGACAGTCTTTCTTAAATATGGCCTAAACAATAAGAGGCTAATTATATGGTAGATATCAATGGTTGGATCCAAAACCGATATGTATCATGTAATCTATTTATTTCAACATTTTTGTGGGCTTAAATCAAGCTCACCCTTCCCATCCCATGTGCTTTAATATACCTCATGTCAAACCATACTCTTCGTATCATATATGCTTCAACTCATCCAAATTAAGAGCTTGTTTGGTCTAGTTTTTTTTGAGTTTAAATACTATTATGAAGCTTTTATAAAAAATAATAGTTTTTAAAATTAAGCTAAATCTGTTTGGTAAATTTATTTTTGTAAGTTGTTTGACAAAATAATTTATATAAATTCTAATTTTGATTAAAATTACCATAAATGGTATTTAATAAATAATTTTCTATTAATCACAAGTTCCTTTGTTCATAATGAAAAAACATTAATTTTATTTTTTATTTATAAAAAGTATAAAAATTATTTTTATATAATATAAATTTTATAATTAATAATAAATCATATAAAATTAAAAACAGATAATGTTGAAATTATTTTTAATAGATGAGGATATTTTGAAACAAAAAGAAAAATTCTCCTAAAAAAGAAACGTGGTTTTAAAAAAAGAAGAGAGAAAGCTTTTCTTTGGAGTTTTTTCTAAAGCTCTTTTTAAAATTTTTTTTTAAAAAAAAGTTACTTATTTTTTTAAAAGCTTTTTCAAATTCTTATTTAGCTTGACTTTTACTTTTAAAAAGTAGATAAACTGAAAAAAAATTAAGCCAAACATGCGCTAAGTCCTCTGCCTAGTTTTTGAAAGCATTTTCATAATTCAAACAAGTGGTAATGAAAATGCCAAAAAAAAAAAAAAAACTAGATTCAGCTCGCACAAGCAGTTATTACCCAAGGCTAAAGGAAACAAAATGACCTTTTTATCCATTTTATAAAAAATATTTTTAAAAAAGTATGAGATATAGAAGGTAATAGTTTTAGGCACATTAAAAGAAAGTAAAGGCATTGTTTTGAAATAACAAAGATAAAAAATAAAAAGATGTCAAATCATATTGAAGGAAAACAAACCAATGATCACATTAAAAGAAAGAAGTTTGATTCCTTTACGCGTTTATCTGTCATTCCTTTTGTCACGACCCGGAATCACCCTCGAGTCCGTGACAACCGTCGCGATGTCCCGATATGCACTCATCCACCGAGTACCATATCAAAACTTCGCAAGGCTCTCGTACCAGTCTTTCCAGCTCCCCGGTGAGTTTTTATTTATTAATCTCATACTTTAAAACATTTCATCCAATTTCGGACCAAAACGGGAAAAAAGATAAAATTTACTACATATGGGCGTTTTGGTCAGTTTTCATCTAAAATTTTGAAATTTGGAAAAATGTTATTTACGTGTAAAGAATTCATAATTTGCAGTCGGAATTGAAATCGGATATCTAAAACATGAAATTTGTGTAAAATTTCATTTAATGGAATAAAATAATAATATTTCATAAAATAAAATATTTTCTTATAAAACAATTTTTATATAGATATCCAGATATAATTTTTACAGCGTAAAAACAAAATATACTATTACATATAGTAATACAGATAACTGAAGTATAAAATTTAATTTACAATGCTAAGTGGGCCCAAAATAGAGAAATACAGTTTACGAGATGAACTTGTGAGAGCTAAGGTCGTCACCACAAATGCACTTCATGTCAAAATTTACTATCTACAAATGTCTGTGAGCCTGAAATGGGGAAATTGAGGGGGTGAGTTTTACAACCGAGTGAGTTAGATAACTACCATCCACGACATCTAAAGTCGAGTAGATGGAGACAATATAATAAAAATACCATATCAACAAATAATTCATAACACGAATTTAGTAAAATCATGCTAAATAATTTCATTTATACAAACACAAGGCTTATGATTTATTTCGTAAAAACTAAGTTTTGACCAAATCTTATACTCGTGAACACTTGATTAGAGTGTCCCATCGAGTACGCCAAGGCTGTTACAATTTATACCATAATTGAAAAATATAGCTGTTCCTTGGCGTTGGCGGAGTTCACCATCACGTGGTGGTTTGGCATAATGTGAACTCTAACCATACCTCAGGAGTTACCCTTCGCGCCTTTCATATTGAGATATAATATAACGGGGTTACCGTGCCCCTCTAATAGGCTGGTCCACGGAACCCGTCACTGCAGCGACTCATCAACCCACCAATTGATAATTATTCATTTAACATGATTTGGTAATTTTTATTTCTAAACAATTTATCAAAACAAAGCAGTCAATTCACATTTTCCAATACAATAAACAATTTAGCCAATCATGCCGTCATGCTTCTAAAATTTCATAAGCCATAAGTTTCATTTGTTTCATAAATAGCACAATTCACTAATTTGGTCTCCATGTACTCTATTTCATAAAATTGATATTTAATTTCAAAACAGTATTTCATCAAATGCGTTTTAATAAAAAATCATAATATTTTTATTTTCAATTTCATCATGCTTTTTAAAGCATATAACCATAATAAAACCACTCCAGATATTACAGATGATAATTAATCCACTCACCTCATCACAGGAATGCCCGATACTCCAGTTTTTTTAAGTCCACTACATCGTTTTTCTCCGGTGTCCGGAGGACCCACCACCTAGGCGATACACGTGACACGAATTTTAATAAATTGTGTCAATTTCTCATAATCAATTTCAGGCTCTATATGATGCATGAAATGAGCTAAAAATGGTCCGGACAGTCGTTTATTCACGGTGTTCGACTGACTCGCCTACACGCGTCTAAATTGCTAAAATCTCCAATTTAACTCCGATTGGACCCGTTTCAGTTTCTAATTGTTCAATTATATTCCAATTATCCAATGGTAACAACTACGGGTCAATTTACCACTCTGAGAATGCAAAATTATAATTTTACCCCTAGTGGGTAAAAATTTCAAATTTTATTCTAAAAATTCCTAATTAATTCCTACTTTTACTATTCATCAAATTTACCTAAAATGCCATTCAACCATATCAATTTGCTGCATTTCCAGCAGCCAAAAAGTCTCCAAATATTCAGCTAAATTGGGTTTCTAACATGAAAAAAATGTGATTTCTTGAAATCTATCACTATAATTCACTATTACCTAACTAATAACACCTATTTAACTTAAAAATCACCATATTCAAGCATCAAATCTACCCAAAAATCCAGCCATCAAGGTGCAGCAATACCCATATTTTATTTGTGCATGAAAATGGAAAAAGAAAGCTAAGGAAATGAAAATCACTAGGAAAAATCAAGAAATTCACCTTTTTCAAGCTTGTTTCCTTAATTTCTCTTAATTTCTCCTTCAAAATCAGCAAGGTTTCATGGCTTTTCTCCTTGTTCTGGTTCTAGCCGAAATTACCTATGGCTTTTGGCTGATTTTTTTTGTGGCTTTAATCACTTAATAATTAAATATTCAATTTTTCACATGTTTATTTGCCTTTTCCATTATTTTATTATTATTTATTTTCTTTTTGAATTTCTTTTCAGCCCAAAATTCCAGCCCTTATCCGCTGATTTTCCTGGAGCTTCTAGAAGAAATTTCAATGATTTTTATAGTGTAATTTTGTAAAATTACACTTTTACCCCTGAAAAAGTGTAAAATTACATTTTTACCCCAAAAATTGAAAAATTACCACAAGGCATATTTTTTAGTCCTCAAACTCATACCACACTCCAATTTGTCAAATTTAATCTAAATTCTCTCGAAAAATTAAATTTGGTCTTTCGATGGTAAAATTACGATTTTACCCCTGCACTCTAGAAATCACCGAAATTTCTTCTTTTTTCACTTTTCAACCTCAAATAACACTTCAATTGATTAATATGGTCAATCGCAATCAAATGGGATCAAAAATATTTTTTCAAAAATTCCAAATTCGTCCTTTAATGGCAAAATTACTGTTTTACCTTTATGTCCCAAAAATACCGAGAATTGTACTTTTTCACTGCTAAACTTTATTTTATGTTCCAATAATCATATTGTATTTCATACAATTATTCTTGGTCATAAAAATCAAAATCTTTATTAAAAATCCTCATTTTGTCCTGAAATTGAAAAATGACCGTTTTGTCCCTAATCGGTCAATTTTCCCGATTAACTCCAAACTGAACCTCGAACTCCGAATCACTGTTTTAAATCACTCCGTGGGTTTTAGTTTTCTCAAATTCATCCTCAATTTTCTGTTTAAACTGATTCGAGACTTATTTAACTTAACCATACTATTAGGGGCAATATTATCATTTAACTTGTTTCCCGGGGCAATTCAATATACAAACATGCTGTCCAAAGCATGTGAATGACCTGTCACAGATAATTTAGGGTCAAGTGTTACACCTTTGTTCATTTAAAATTTTTCATTCTAACTCTTAATTTAGCTTGCATTTATGTAATTACTCGTAAGTACATATACATATATAGAGAGAGAGTTATTGTAAATATCAAATGAAATGGAAGAACATAAAAATTTTATACTTGATGATACAATAGCTACACCGCATGATGAAATAATAAGAAATGACAAAGCTATAACCTCTAATGATAAAGAATGTATGATCCTTTCACCAAATTTTTCAATGAAAAAAATGAGCACAAGATTAGATGTAATTATTGCGATAAGAAGTTTTAAGTTGATTCTAAAGAAATGAAACAATTTCCTTAAAGAATCATAAGGGTGTTTGTAAAAAGTTGGTAATACATGGTCTATGCTAGTGAAAATTGTAGTCAAACGAAATTAGTTTTGTAATTGGAAAGAGATAAGTCTTTAGGTAAATGGAAGTTTAATTAGGATGCCATTAAGAAGAGGGTACTTGAGATAGTCATTTTATATGAATTGCTTTTTAGATTTGTGGAAGGTAAATGATTTAGGCATTACATGTCCCTAACATGTCCAAGATTTCACGTATCGTCACTGTAACGACCCTTTCTAGATCGCTACCGACGTCTGAGACTTCTAAGGAATCCCGTCAAGTCCCGAACAAGCCTCATTTGAACTTTCTCAATAATTCATTATACACTTTTACTAACCGTATTAATGTTTGAACCATATATATATTTGTAACATGAATTCAACAATAAGCATAACCATTAAATTTTGACTTTAAGTCATGACATCACAATTAAATACATTGAGTTCAAAATCTCAAATTTTCGTTATATCAAAACTAATATTTGTTTACATAGCAAAACCAGAGTACTACAACTCGACCTCTAATAGCAGAGAGACTCTAAACGGGTTAGGAGACGTTTTTACCTAATCTGCGGTGGGCTGTATGCACCGATGATTTCACGTTAAGCTAATCTCTATTTGCAAAAAGGAAAAATAAGAGGGGTGTGAATCTCATAGACTCAGTGATCATCATCGACTTAGTGAACAGGCGAAGAGGGGAAACAAACATAAAGACGGAACAGTTATAAATCCAAGTGTACACGTATAAAACATACATTCCATTAAACTGAGAGGTTTTTTTTTTTATATACCTTGCAAGTCTTAAGAATGATGAATTTCAAGTAAATAAAAATGTAAATTTCACTTATCATTTATTAATAAAAATTTGAGTGTTAATGCCATGCAATGTATACTAAGAAAATCAAAAAGTGAGCATCATCATTGGGTAGGTTTAGTGTAGTCCTTAAGCTTATTCTCAGACATCATCACCTACTAGAGAGAACTGTCTACGTCATCATATATAAATCGGGGCTTCAGGTCTCCCTTTACCTACTCGTGAAAACTACCCACGTCACCTAATACAAATCGAGGCTTCACGTCCCCTTTTTATCTACTCGTGGGAACTACCCACGCCACCTAATACAAATTGGGGCTTCAGGTCCCCCTTTTCTTACAATCGAATATTGTCAGTTAAAAATCCACTACGCAAGTATACGTATCGAATAGACAGTATATTAGCAAGTAGAGTATCGTTCCCACGGAGAATTGATCTAAAACTTTACTAATTACTAAAATTAAAATAATTTAATTTTATCCAAATAATCCCAATTAATTAATTAATTAAAACTAGAATTTAAAATAACAAGAAAAATCAAAATAATAACAACTGGAGAAAATATCAGATTAAACAAGCCTAGGATTACAATATCCCTCACACTTCATCTAAATTTTACCTCTCCTCCTTAACTTATTTCAATGGGTTGAATTGCTAACCTAGAGTCCTAAATTATTTATAAGGGTCTCCCGACTCGTCCTATAAAAATATCTATTTTAACCAAAACATCATCTCCCTATGTGATTTGAAATTAAAACAGACTCATTAAGTTCGGGCTCTAATCTGGCTACATATGGCCTATAGGTATATCCCTATCCTATACGCAAATCATTTAACATGATCAACATGCTCGACCGCATTGGCATAAAATTCGCGAACTACAGGTACAACTGCGGCTTCAGGTTGAGTGGTAAATTTGAGCCAAGGTCTATCATAAAGCATGTCAAAAAGCGCCTGGTAAGGTAAGGGAGGAATATGAATTCCTCGTTCAGGAATGGGCACTTTGTTGATCAAGGACGTGTGATATCGCTCCGAGGCTTCAGCGGAGACGAATTTCGATCTATCAAAAGACCCACTGGAACTTGCTTTGGATCGCTTTGGTGCCATTCCTAAAAATTAATTCGCAAAATAAGTCCAAAGGAAAAGAATAAGAATAACTGCAAGTACTGTTGCACAATTATGTAAATGTAAAGGTGCATTGACAACCTACTTTCCAAAAGTGCATTGACAACTCACTAAGATGCAAACAACCGTCAGGTAGTATTCTCATAATTAGATTCGACACAGTGCACAAGCCATCACCAAAATAAAAATAATTCTTGACAAATGTATGCATGCAAAAAGATCAACCATGGCATGAGTTGCACCAACAATTCCAGAATGTATTCCTACGGGCTAATCCAAACATTAACAGTGAAACATAATATTAAACCATAGGTTCCTTTACCAACCAAGCAGTTAACAATTATAGTGGCAACAAATAAAGTCCCGGAATGCATGGAATGGGTGAAACAAATTAAGCCTTAATCATGAAAAACCACTACACTCAAAGCATAAAGTAATGGGAAATAAATAAATATAAAAAAATAAATAAATAAAAATATCCACCAACCTGCACAAAGAAAACACTAAATGGGCAAAGAGGTTTTTTTTTTTTTTTTAAATTGTAGAGAGAGAGAGAGTGTGTGTGTGTGTGTGTGAGAGAGAGAAAGAGAGAGAAAACTTACCTGGAGGGAGTAGTGAGGGTGGTGGGTGCAAGAGTAAAATGTAACTCAACTAAAAAAAACTAAGTAGAAAACTTGTGTAAAAAAAAAAAACTTGAGTGAAAAGGAGAGAGAGAGAGAGAGAGAGTGAGAGAGTTGCAGAAAAATAAAGAAAGAAGGAAGGGGTAGGCGGCAGAAAGAAGAAAGAAGAGCAGGAAAAAATTGGAAAAAAAAATTGACTTGGGGCGGGGCCCATTGGGATAGGCTCCTGATGCGCACTCCTGTGCGCATCGGATTTGAGCGCCGCGGCGCTCAAAGCTACTGGACATGTGCTGCTTGGGCAGCACATGTGGGGGCCGCGGCGCTCATAGATATTGGACATGTGCTGCTTGGGCAGCACATGTGGGGGCCGCGGCTCTCACTTTGAGAGCCGCGGCTCTTATATCCCCCCCCCCCCCTTTTTTTTTTTTTGAACATTTTTTTTTTGAATTTTTTTTTTTGAAATTTTTTTTTTTGAAATTTTTTTTTTGAAACCAAAAATAGACATGAAAAGAAAAATTAGAATGACTAAACTAAAATAAAACTCATGAAATAAAATAATGATGAAAATAAATAAATAAGAGTGAGGAATTTGGGTTGCCTCTCAAGAAGCGCTTCATTTATAGTCTTCGGCTGGACTGTAGCAGACTCACGTGTCAAGCAAGTGATCTGAGGACTTTTGACGATTAATTTCGCCTCCCCAATAATGCTTCAATCTTTGTCCGTTGACCTTAAATTTTCGACCATCTGTCCCTTGAACTTCAATTGCTCCATGTGGAAATACCTCATTGACAATAAACGGACCAGACCACCTTGATTTGAGCTTTCTCGGAAATAGCTTCAAACGAGAGTTATAAAGCAACACTGATTGTCCCGGTTCAAAGCTTCTTTCCACTATCTTCTTATCATGCCATTGTTTTGTTTTCTCTTTGTAGAGTTTGGCATTTTCATAAGCTTGAAAGCGAAATTCATCAAGTTCATTTAATTGCAACAACCTTTTCTCACCTGCTGCTTGTAAATCAAAGTTCAACTTCTTCACAGCCCAAAAAGCATTATGCTCAAGTTCCACCGGTAAGTGACAAGCTTTACCAAAGATCATCTTGTAAGGAGACATACCAATCGGAGTTTTATAAGCCGTCCTATATGCCCACAATGCATCATCCAACCTTTTTGACCAATCTTTTCTTATGAGACATACAGTTTTTTCCAAAATCCTCTTGATTTCTCTGTTTGATACCTCCGCTTGGCCACTGGTTTGAGGATGGTACGCAGTTGCAACCTTGTGTTTAACTCCATACTTCGCTAAAAGTGCATCAAAATACTTGTTGCAAAAGTGACTTCCCTCATCACTAATGATTGCCCTCGGAGTGCCAAATCGAGTGAAAATATTTTTCTTCATGAAATTGATCACCACCTTTGAATCATTATGTGGAAAAGCTGCCGCTTCAACCCACTTGGAGACATAATCAACAGCAAGCAAAATGTATTTGTTGTTGTTTGAAGATATGAAAGGACCCATGAAGTCAATACCCCATACATCAAAAATTTCAATCTCCATGATGTTGTTGAGAGGCATCTCATGTCGCCTTGAGATGTTGCCCACTCTTTGGCACCTGTCACAATGCAAAACAAAATTGTGAGCATCCTTAAATAATGTAGGCCAATACAAACCTGATTGGAGGACTTTAGCAGCAGTCCTTGTTCCTCCAAAGTGTCCTCCATAATCTGAAGAATGGCAGTGGTGAAGCACACTTTGAATTTCTTCTTCTGGAACACATTTTCTGAAAATCTGGTCTTTGCACTGCTTAAACAAGTAAGGCTCATCCCAAAAATAAAATTTGACATCATGCAAAAATTTCTTTTTCTGATGAAAATTGAACTCAGAGGGAATAATATTGCTTACCAAATAATTCACAAAATCAGCATACCAAGGAAGGGATTCCTTACCAACTTGAAGGATTTGTTCGTCAGGAAAAGTCTCCTTGATTAAGGTGAAATCCTTACCTTGAGCTTCAATCTCCAATCATGAGAGGTGGTCAGCCACTTGATTTTTTGTTCCTTTTCTGTCACGAATCTCGAGGTCAAATTCTTGAAGCAAGAGAATCCACCTTATCAATCTTGGTTTTGCATCCTTCTTTGTAATCAAATATTTGATAGCTGAATGGTCAGTGTACACTATCACCTTTGTCCCCACAAGATAGGAGCGAAATTTGTCAAAAGCAAAAACTACAGCCAAGAGCTCCTTTTCTGTTGTGGTATAATTTTTCTGGGCATCATTCAAAGTCTTGCTAGCATAATAGATTGAATGAAAGACTCTATCCTTCCTTTGTCCCAAAACAGCTCCCACCGCATAATCACTCGCATCACACATTAGTTCAAAAGGGAGAGTCCAATCGGGACTAATTATAATAGGTGCAGATATCAATCTTTTCTTCAAATCATCAAAAGCAGCAAGACACTCATTATCAAACTTAAATGGCACATCTTTCTCCAATAAATTGCAAAGTGGTTTAGAAATTTTTGAAAAGTCTTTAATAAACCTTCTATAAAAACCAGCATGACCAAGAAAACTTCTAATACCTTTGACATTTATTGGAGGTGGTAGTTTTTCAATTGCTTCAATTTTTGCTTTATCTACCTCAATGCCCCTACTAGAGATCTTGTGCCCAAGGACGATACCTTCTCGTACCATGAAGTGACATTTCTCCCAATTAAGCACCAGATTCGTTTCTTCACATCTCTTGAGTACCCTAGCAAGATTCAAAAGACAATCATCAAAATTATTCCCAAAAACAGAAAAATCATCCATAAATACCTCCAAGCACTTTTCCACCATATCTGTGAATATGGCCATCATACATCTCTGAAAGGTGGCGGGTGCATTACATAATCCAAATGGCATTCTTCTAAAAGCAAAGGTGCCATAAGGACATGTAAATGTAGTCTTCTCTTGATCTTCAGGAGCAATAGCAATTTGGTTGTAACCAGAATAACCATCAAGAAAACAATAATATTCCTTACCAGCCAAGCGGTCCAACATTTGATCAATGAATGGAAGAGGGAAGTGATCTTTCCTTGTAGCCTTGTTGAGCTTGCGGTAGTCCATGGACACTCTCCATCCAGTCACAGTTCTTGTTGGAATGAGCTCATTATTATCATTGGTGACCACAGTCATTCCTCCTTTCTTAGGAACACACTGAACTGGACTTACCCATGAACTATCAGAGATAGGATAAACTATTCCAGCATCCAACCACTTGATGATTTCCTTTTTAACTACTTCCTTCATGATAGGATTCAATCTTCTTTGTTGCTCAATGGTGGCTTTGTGATTTTCCTCAAGGAGAATTTTGTGCATGCAAATAGAAGGGCTAATTCCCTTTATATCAGCTATGGTCCACCCAATTGCTTTCTTGAATTCTCGAAGTGTCCTCAATAACTTCTCTTCCTGCATGTTAGAAAGAGCAGCAGAAATAATAACTGGAAGAGTAGAAGATTTTCCAAGAAATGCATACCTCAAATGATTAGGCAAAGGTTTAAGTTCCAAAGTAGGTGGTTCCTCAATGGAAGGTTTAGAAGCTGGCATCAGAGAGGCTGAAACATCTAAAGACTCAAATTGATTGTTAGTCTTAAGTCTTGAGTGAGCATT
The DNA here is from genome assembly GCA_036013995.1 of Theobroma grandiflorum. Lineage (NCBI taxonomy): Eukaryota > Viridiplantae > Streptophyta > Magnoliopsida > Malvales > Malvaceae > Theobroma > Theobroma grandiflorum. The sequence goes on along the minus strand of CP142130.1, from coordinate 10,095,365 downwards.
TAACAAATTAGAATATTCAACAAACTCATCATCATCCCTGTTAGAATTAGCAACTAAACATGCTTCAAGAGGGTCATTGGGATTTTCTTCTAAGAAAACATCATGTGTAAACTTATTTACCACACTAACAGCAAAACAGTCTTCAGATGTTACAGGCAATTTTAGAGCTTTGAAAATATTAAATGTTACCTGTTGGTCTTGAACACGCAAAGTGAGCTCACCTTTTTCTACATCAATCAAAGCTCTACCAGTTGCCAAGAATGGCCTCCCAAGGATGATTGGAATTTGCCTATCTTCTTCCATGTCAAGAATTATAAAATCAACTGGAAAAATAAATTTATCTACCTTGACGAGAACATCTTCAATGATTCCCCTTGGGTATACATAAGAACGATCAGCCAATTGCAAGGTAACAGAAGTGGGTTTGCATTCCCCCAAACCAAGTTTCTCAAAAATTGACCAAGGCATTAAATTGATACTTGCACCCAAATCACTCAAAGCTTTTGTAAAAAACAGATTACCAATAGTGCAAGGAATAGTGAAACTACCTGGATCTTTGAGTTTTGGTGACAGTTTGTTTTGGAGAATAGCACTACACTCTTCTGTAAGGGAAACAGTTTCGAACTCACCTAGCTTTTTCTTTTTAGAGAGGATGTCCTTCAAGAACTTGACATAACTAGGCATTTGTTCCAACGCTTCAGCAAAAGGAATATTTATGTGTAATTTCTTGAAGACATCGATGAATTTTTGAAACTGCTTTTCAAGCTTTTGCTTTTGGAGCCTCTCTGGAAAAGGTGGTGGAGGATGGATGACTTGAGAAGTTCTTTTATCTTCAACCTTTACATCTTCTCGCTGCTCACTTACATTCTCACTCTCACATAATCTTTCTTTCTCAACAAGTTCATGTTCAGGTTCTCCTGCTTTTTCACTCACCCTTTCAATCTCTTTTCCACTCCTTAAAGTGATTGCTTGGCATTGTTCCTTACCTTTGGGGTTGATTTGTGTATCACTTGGTAAGGCACCTTGGGGTCTATTGTTGATGGAATTCGCAAGCTGCCCCATTTGGGTCTCAAGATTTCTCAAAGAAGCTCCTTGACTTTGAATCAAAGCTCCTTGACTTTGAATTAAAGCATCATTCTTGGACATATATTGCAAGAGAAGTTCTTCCAGGTGGGATTTCTTTTCAGGAACTGGTGGTCTAACTTGTTGCTGGAAACTAGGAGGCATGATGCGTTTTGGATTGGAAGGCCCTGCATTATTCCATGAAAAGTTTGGGTGGTTTCTCCAACCAGGATTATAAGTATTGGAGTAAGGATTATTCTGCTGTCTATTGAAGTTCCCCACGAACTGGACTGATTTAGAATTATATGGACATTGATCATGTGAATGGCCATCTCCACACATCTCGCAAACCACTGCTGAATTTTGAACTGCATGGACTCCCAGTGTGTCAATCTTTTTGGTCAATGCAGCTACTTGTGAAGCTAATTGAGCAGTTAAGTTGCCAAGTGCATCAATTTCATAGGCTCCAACCACTTTTCTCGATCTCGACCTTTCTGAGGGCCATTGATAATTATTGGAAGCCATCTCTTCCAACAAGTTATAGGCATCTGCAGCATTCTTACTCATTAATGCCCCACCAGCAGCAGCATCAATTGTAGTTTTAATTGACCCAACCAGCCCATTGTAGAATGTCTGAACTTGCAATCAATCAGGAATCCCATGATATGGACATCTTCTCAGTAATTCCTTAAACATTTCCCAAGCTTCATACAAGGACTCACCATCAAATTGCGTGAATGAGGTAATATCGTTCCTCATCTTTGCAGTCTTTGCAGGGGGGAAGAATTTTGCAAGAAACTTTTGAGCCAGTTCTTCCCATGTAGTGATAGACCCATTAGGTAGTGAATTAAGCCAGCTTTTTGCTTTATCCCTCAGAGAAAACAGAAACAGTCTCAATCTGATAGCATCGTCAGTTACTCCATTGTATTTAAAGGTGTCGCAAATCTCCAAGAAATTTACCAAATGAGAATTAGGATCATCACTGGGTAACCCACCAAACTGGACTGAAGACTGAATCATCTGAATGTAAGCTGGTTTAATTTCAAAATTGTTGGCATTAATGGACGGTCTCTTAATACTTTGGTGCAAACCTTGCAACAGAGGAACAGCATAATCTCTCAGTGCTCTATTTGCTTCAAGAACCAGATTAATGGCATTATTGCCATTGTTATTGTTATCCTCAGCCATTGTCTGATATAAGGTTGCAACTTGCGAATTCTCCCTTCGTAGCCTTCTGAAAGTTCTTTCTATCTCAGGATCAAAAGGAACAAGATTCAAGTTGTTTCTTCTTTGCATACAATGACTAAAGATACCTGTAAACAAACAAAAACTAATATTAAAACAAGAAAAATAAAATTTGAAGTAAGACTAAATTGCTTGGTATTAGTATTAATAAAAATTCTAGAAACAATTCCCCGGCAACGGCGCCAAAAACTTGTCAGTTAAAAATCCACTACGCAAGTATACATATCGAATAGACAGTATATTAGCAAGTAGAGTATCGTTCCCACGGAGAATTGATCTAAAACTTTACTAATTACTAAAATTAAAACAATTTAATTTTATCCAAATAATCCCAATTAATTAATTAATTAAAACTAGAATTTAAAATAACAAGAAAAATCAAAATAATAACAACTGGAGAAAATATCAGATTAAACAAGCCTAGGATTACAATATCCCTCACACTTCATCTAAATTTTACCTCTCCTCCTTAACTTATTTCAATGGGTTGAATTGCTAACCTAGAGTCCTAAATTATTTATAAGGGTCTCCCGACTCGTCCTATAAAAATATCTATTTTAACCAAAACATCATCTCCCTATGTGATTTGAAATTAAAACAGACTCATTAAGTTCGGGCTCTAATCTGGCTACATATGGCCTATAGGTATATCCCTATCCTATACGCAAATCATTTAATATGATCATATGCTATCTCAATTTTAGTCTACTCTAAACTCCCTCTCCCAAGTTTGTTTAGGTTCCTAAATCAATTTAATTGGTGATCAGGCAATTAAAAGCATTAAGAACAAATTGGAATAAACAATTCAAATTCCATTGAAAATAAGTAAGAAAGAGATTAAAAACTTAAACTACATGTGAGTTCAATTGCAATCCTAGAAAAGGAAAATTAGCTACTCATAATTGAAAAATCAAATAACATTGTATAAAATTCAACCATTGAAAATAACAAGAAGAATAAAAGCTAAAGAAAACAAAATAATTGCCGCTCTGATCTCCGGGTTTCTGCTTCAACTTCTAGCTTCTTGAATCTCCAAAGGTTCTCTTCTCTTTAGGTCTCAAACTATCCTCTATATATACTAACAAATTTAACCTAAACTTCCTTAAGTTGACCTAGGGTTTAATTGGGCTTAAAACATAATGACAAGCCCAAAAATCACTTGTTAGTCTTTACAAATTTCCATTCCCGACATAGTACGTCCAGTAACTTTCCGATGTGATTTTCTCTATCTTCTAGGAAGAACTGGGCAAAGTGATCTTCATAAAAGTTGTAGCTCTGTCTCTTAGCTTTCCAATGGTCTAAGAATCTTAGCAATTGGAGTTCTGTAGCTCGAGATATGACTAAAATACTGAAGCATATGCAAGCAGATTTCTGGATCTTTCAGCACCTTACTTTCCAAAATTAAACCCAATGACTTTAGGTCCTACCAAAAATATAAAAACTATTAAATATTAACTAAATTAAAGGAAATAACATAAAATTAAATAACTTACTTAAAAATAAACTAAATATAAAAATAACTAAAAATTAAGTAAATTATAATTAAAAACTGAGAACTTAGCTAAAATTCAATAACAAAATTGGAATAAAATAATTCTATAAAATAGAATTATCAAATATCGTGAAGCAACAATTACTACTTTGTGCACAAAGACCACACTTAACCTAGTGTGGTAACAGGTCCTACCCCCGAGTAGTTCGATCAAGTTAAAATGAAAATCATTTCAATTTAATACATTTACACAGCATGATAGATTGAAAACAACATAATCATAAGTCGAATGTCTTGCAAAAATTCGTTTCAAAGCACATCATATCTATCGAATTAGCATGCTAAGTGAAATAAATAATTTATCATCAAATCTTAGGAATCACTATAATGGCCATTGGCCTAAACATCACACAAGCTTGCAAAGCATGATTTTGAAGTGAAAAACTAGTCCAAGGTTTGTTTTCTCGTAATTAAAAACATGTAGATATATACTATGTATAGTATAAAGAAAAACAGATTTAAAATTTTTTGTCACAATCACAAACAACCAAGGACTTTCTACCAACTCATGCTATCTACAATTTCGTCAAATGCAACATATATAATACATTATAGGAATATAATTTTGAAATTTAGCACCCATTGACCTCACAATAGCAAGATGCTACTTCGCTATTGGTTCGTGCGTATATCTAGTTGTTCTTTTTCCTTTCACGTTTCTTTCTTTCTGCTTTTTTTTTTTCTCGGTGCCACTGCTTCCCCTTTTTTTTTCCTTTTTTCTTCTTTTTTTTTCTTTTTTCTCTTTTTCTCCCCCTTATGCCATTGCTCTCCCCTTCTCTCTTCTTTTCCTCTCTTTCTTCTTTTTCTTTCTTCCTCTTCTTTCTTCTTTCTCTTTTTTCCCCTCGGTGCCGCTACTCTCTCCCTCTCTCTTATTTCCTCTTTTTCTTCTTTCTCTTTCTTCTTTCTTTTTTTCTCTTCTTCTTCTTTCTTCTTTCTCTTTTTCTCCCCCCAGTGCCGCTGCTCTCCTTCTTTCTTCTTTTCCTCTTTTTCTTCTTTCTCTTTCTTCTTCCTTTTTTCTTCTTCTTCTTTCTTCTTTCTCTTTTTCTCCCCCCGGTACCACTGCTCTCTCCCTCTCTTTTTCTCCCCCCGATGCCACTGCTTTCTCTCTCTCTCTCTCTCTCTCTCTCTCTTCTTTCCTCTTTTTGTTCTTTCTCTTTCTTTTTCTTTTTTTTTCTTTCTCTTTTTCTCCCCCTGGTGCCATTGTTCTCTCCCTCTCTCTTCTTTCCTTTTTTTCTTCTTTCTCTTCCTTTTTCCTTTTTCTTCCCTTTTGTCTTTTTTTCTCCAACTTTTTGGTCGACCCTCTCTTTTTTTTCTTCTTTTTCCTTTTGTCTTTTCTCTCTCTTTTTCTCTTCTTCGAAGGGCTGCCCCCTACCACACCACCAAGAGATGTTACAATCACAATGGACCGATTTTAGAAATTGTTTTAAAGTTTATGTTGAGGAAAATAACCAGTTAAAGCAATTCTTGAATGCATTTTCTACTAAAGTATCTCTTACCAAATCTACATGTACCTTTTTACAATGAATTAATTATATGTGCTTTATAACATACTTAATAAACATTTAGTGAGATTTTTCTCTTCAAATATTATGTCTATTATGTTAATAATGTGAGTTTATATTCCTTTCTTTTTTTATGTTTTATTTTTTTAATTAATTTTAATGCTTTTTTTATTCTTGATTTATTAATGTGTTCTGTGGTACTAGCTAGCTTCTCTCTTTAGATGTCTACTGAAAATCAAATTAGACTTTTGGTTAGTCATTTTAATTCATGTGTCTAGGGTCATTTGAGTTGTTAGTAGCATAAAATTAATGTTAGTGTGCGATGCTTAAGTTGTTGTTGAAATTAATTTACTTCCATTAAGAAAATTAAGGACTAATAATAATTTGTCATTTATTTTGTTCAGGAAGTAAAGCGAAACCTTTCATTTTGATATTCTATGGGCCTGACCGACCAACCTCAAATTGAATTTAATTTAGGTTAGTTGGTCAGATCCATACAATATGCGAGCTGTCGGCATTACAATATTTACTGCAATGTATGAGTTGTTGGCATTGGGTACGTTAATCAGGTTTATGGTATACCGAAGTCCCCTTTCAAAGAGTACAACACACTCTATCACTTGTACATTCAATAGAGTTGACTGCGTTTCTCAAGATTATTTAGCAAGTAAGGATTTGGCATATATATATATATATATTAATGTTGTGAATTTTCTATTTGCTGAATAATCTAGGGTAGGTAGATAAGATCCATATAGAACATACGAGTTGTCGATATTGAAATCTTTGAATGGAAAAAGACAAACACTACCAAACAAGGTCTTTGTAAAACACGTATTGTCTCTTTTCTTTTAAAAATGAGTGCTTTTGCCAAAGGGATGTTTCCACGTACTAATACTATGAAGATCGAGTTTAGTGTCCAACAGATCGTCAATTGCGTCATATGGTCAGTAGTTCATTTGTATTTTGTATATACTTGTACATATTTTGCTTTTTATTTGTAATTGATTGTGATAAAAATAATACAATTTATATTCATGTTTTTATTAATTAAAAATATTTTTATATTTGAATAATTAAAATAATTTCTCTTACAAATTTCTATTCAATTAGTTTTTAATTTTTTATCATTAAGGTATTAAAAAAAATTAAAAATACTGACAGATTCACACTTTTAACTGATGGAGCTTGATGAAAAGGTTAGCATTCAATCTGTTGGCTATTTGGTTAGTAACTTCCATTGATGATTTACCAATAGAATTTTTTATCAGATTGGTTGTATCACTAACTAGACCAACCGCCGACGAATTAGCTATTTTCCCAACAAAAAGACCAATAGTATATATCCTCGAAGAATATTTCACCGGATTATTCTATCATCGACAAAGTGGTCATTACCAATGAGGGTATTTTTGATCACATGCCAACGAATTTATCTGTCGACATTTTCATCAATGATTTGGAACACCAAAGAATTATACCACTTTACCGACAGAATTCTTCATCAATAAAGTCTAAATTTTGATAGTGAGAGCCAAATGAAAGAAGTTACAAGTGAAATTATGAATCAAAACCAAAAGCCAAAGTTCTTATTTCTACATATAAGAGGTATAGGACAAAAAGTAATAAAAGGGAGCAAAAAACAGAATTAGATAAATATTTAATTAAGGATCGATGATGTTGCTAATCAAAATGACTTTGATGTTCTTATTTAGTAGAAACTCAATAATTATAAGTTTTCTTATACTTTTTTATATTACTCATGATGTATTGATGATTCTTATATATATTAACAAGTTCTTCTGAATCCTCTCTTAGTACCGATAGATGTGGTTGATGCTTATCAGAGTTCTTTGACTCCTAAGCTCGTGCAAGCACTTATTTATACTCAAATTGACTGCGTAAATCGTCACATTTTGATTTGAATGACATTAAGTTTAATTTGAAGGAGTTTGAGAAAGTTTATTCAAGTAATTGTTTTATTTATCGTTTATACCCATCATTTCATCATATCAAATTTTATTTCTTTGTTTCTTTATTTTTTATTTTTTATTTAAAAGTTACTTTATTTTATTTTTTAATATATCTTTCGATTTGTTGAAAATTACATCAAGTCTCTTCATTGATTAGAAAATAAGTGTATTAACTAGTGACTGCTTCAGTCTCTAGCTAGGTTATTGAATGTTAAGTAGTATAGATATTTTCATTTATAATATCTTTAGGTTGTTCTAACACATTAATTTATATTAATTATAATTTTTTTTCGTTAACATTTTAAGGAGATGTTCATATGAGATTTGGACGATTGATCAATTCGAAATCACCGAATAGGAAGTCCACCAAGATTCAAAATTGAAGAATTTATAAAGTTGTTGACATATTGTGGGATTTATATATATGTACTAATTTATGCTCCGATGGTTATGGAATATGATTATTATTTTTGTTAACTAATTATACTTTTATTAAGTTTTTTTTTTTAATGTTATTAAAAATATTGTATTTTTTTAATTATTGAAAAAATAAAGTTTACAAATCGATCAATTAACCAAGACTGATCAAATAATAGTTGATTTTGATTATGTCGATAGTCGGTCAGTTCGGTCTTCTTTCTACTTATGTTAATTTGGCTGATTTCTAAATTTTCCTCATACGAACTTATTGAACTGATCAACTACTTTATCCTAATAAGAGCATATGTTATTCACATGTTATTAATTGAAAAAAAAAAAAAGATATCTACATGGTGTTACTTGAGAAAAAAAATATAAAAAAAAAACGTGAAAAAAATTGAAATCAAAAGAAATTAGGTGATGTTAAGTGTTTGTTTTTAGTTCTATTCTTTATATGCAAGTGGAAAACCGTAACATTATTCGACAACTTATAATCCTTTACATTTGTAGTTAGAGGTAGATCCAGAATAGTAAAAGTATATTAAGAAAGAGACCAGCTTGTTTGTTTTGTGGAAGATGCGTTTTATGATTTTAGGTGGAATGATAGCGTCTGACTACCTTTTGTTGTTGATCGTCTTGAGGGCACTTAATTGCAAGCTGTTGATTAATTGACAAGTTGATGCTGATTGTTAACCTCCACTACGTTGCAAACTAGCTCAAGTCGGAGCGAATAGCCGTTCGAGACAAAGCATCCAAAGTTTACATGCATGGCATGTCCCTACAGCCCTATAGGAACAGAAAACTTTTGCACATTCGCTTTAATGACACAAACTGTTTATGTTTTACAACCAGGAATGTTGTTATATCCATTACACCTAAGTTGGAATTTATTGGCTATCTACTTTTAAATTGACAATAAAAAATTAAAAATTTTAGAGTCAATCATGTTAATTCGTTTATGGTCTATGGAGTTAGTAACTTCTACCTTTAATCTATCTAGAGGTACACAATTGATCATTTGATTTAGCATGCTCTGTAATTTCCACATAGATTATAAATGTGGTTGATTGTGGGAGGAGCAAATACAACAGTATTCGTAATTCATCCAAGTTTAAGTAGCTAGCAGAGATGGTATCAAGGAATCCACATATGTACTGTTCCTTACATAAATTCTGTCAGCTATAATAGCCTAAAGTACAAGAGGCTGACCCTACTCTCCAGTTCTGAACTTCTGATCTTAACATAGGTTGCTGTGACGCCATAACTTAGCTTCAGAAAGCCCAGAAATTGATGCTTTGATCTACCAATTCCATCACTAGCAGTACTATAATGTAAACACGAAATTTATTGCCTTGTTAATTATACTTTCTAATGCTCAGACGCTAGGCCTAATTGCCTGAGATGGTGGAGTATATCTTCAGGATGATCGTCAAATTTCGGCCTTTCAGGCTGCATCCAACGGCCATCCTTGTTCCTCACCATGCCCTTGTTCTCATCTTGCCTCCAATATGGCGGAACCAAGTAATGATCTTTCAAAAAGTCACAGGCCTTGTTCACTAAAGCAGGGTCCCTACCACTTGCCAGCACAAATCTATGGCCTTTACCATGGTATCTGCATCTCAATTAAACATCACCCTGGATTAGACTCTTTCCAAAGAAATATCTTGATGAATTCCCCAATTAATTTTTTTTCAGGTCAGATAATTCATTCAAATGTGAAACCAAATGGTGAATAACATTATTTTATTTGACTTGCTGAACTTGTGCCTAGAGAACTATTGGGTCAGAGCTAGAGTAGGAAGACCTCTGAATTCTGCAAGTAAAAGTCCAAACAGTTGCTTTAGTTTTTAGTAGACTATCTCTTTCATATTTTATAAATCTTCACTTCCGTCAAATTGCTTCCATGCTTATCTCGTTCCCATCTTATATAATACTTCCACTACCAGTTAGCGTAATCATACCCACCATTGATGGCTATTAGTGTGATTATTTACTGCAACTTTGGTCCAGTGCAACTGAAGGTGGGAATTATATATGAATATATGACAATGATCTCACCTCAAGTTCTTTACTTACTATTTTAACAATTTCCAGCTACCTACTGCTCTTTATACTAAACGTCTCATGCTTGCAAATCACAAGCTGGGTCCAAGCAAGCACCTAGAAAAAATGAAATATTATATTATTCTAATTTTTATCTCTCAATTCGAGATGGAACTGAAAATGAAACTCATTTCAATCATAGTTATTGCGAAAATGACTCCTAAAGGTTTTCATTGTAGATGACTTTGTTTTCCTATCCGGGGAACTAACCAAAAACTCTTTTAGGTGACGGCTTAATTAATGAAACTTAGATGTATAAAGCAGGACCACCAATTAAGTAACCAGGTTCACGTTCAACTATGGTTTGAGCATAAGAAACTAACCCGTCGAGCAAATGCAAGTGAGCTTCCAGGTTATGTGCACAAATGGGATCCCCAATGTCTTTCAGGAAAGGCGAGTTTTTATGATCTAATGCCAGTTCAACTCCAACATGCGAGTAACTCCACGGCAATCCCTCAGCCAGCTTCATCAACACTGGTGACACGTTTTCATTGAAGAACAGTCCGGGCGATTTAGGGACTATGTCATGCACATTCACCACCCTCAACACCTTAACTCCAAGGGTTTCGATCCGTTCCTTGAACCTCACGTTACCAACCCTCGGACCGGAAAAGGAGAACACGCTCACGGGCACAGCTCTGCTATCTTGCAATACATTTAGACCCGTTTCAACAATATCATACGCACTAAGAATTGCCAGGGCACTGCCTAAGCTGTGACCAGTGATGGTTATGCTAATCTCTTCATCTTGGTACATTTCAACTAACCTCTTCACTTCCGTTAGAATCTGCTCCCTGGCTGAAAACTTGCAGAACCGGCACTCCTCGTCCTTGTCAGTGTAGAGATCCAGGAAACCTGATTCTGCTTTTACTGTTGAATCCGGACACGGGATTTTATTAGAAGAAATGGGCTTGAGGAAATCCATTAAATCTACAATCCACTCCAGGCGTGTTACGGTGCCCCTCCAAGCAATGGTGATGTCACGACGGCCTAAACGTTTGGACATTTCATCGTTCGAAACCGCGACGTATCCAATCCAATTTGCATTCTTGCTCCAAACTTTAGGCCACCGAGATTTCTTGAAAAAATTCGGAAGGTTAATGTTGGATGTTGCGAAGAGGTACCTAGAGACCAGGTAGCCATGGTGCGCCATGCCTAGGGAGTCAAAGAACTGACGATGCGTGAATCTGCAGCTTCCACAGTATTTGGAAAATGGATCAAAATCGAAAGCATCATAACAGGCTTGTGCCATCTCGCCGTATCGTGTCAGCTCTAAGCGTAGAAGAGGGTCCATTGGATCTAACATCCCAACCCAATCGTCTTGGCCGTGGATTTCTTTCCATACATCAGCTACTCGTCTTTCTTCTTGTTGACCCGGTGCAAGTTCTTCTTCTTCTTTTGTTAATCCTTCCTTTTCGAGTTCATTGATGGTGGAGGACAAGGAGTCACTTGCTTTGGAAAAAACTCTTGGAATCCTAAGCCGCCTCGTTGCAAAATCTATACTCTCGGTACGTCCAAGGTGAGATTTCTGGCCTGAAAAAGACAACGGACGGCATTTTTCAGATGGCAAACCGTGATCAAGCTGGCGGTTGATAGAGAGAAAGGTTTTGGACAGAGAAATGGCCATTGAAACTAGCAAGACCTTGTGAAGCAGGGTCAAGGTGGAAGAAATAATAAAAAGAAAGGAAGGGAGAGTGGACGGGGCTGTTGCCTAGGGAAGAGAGGCTTAATACAATACGGGTCTTAGTTGGTAGTCCAAACTCCTAAAGATTCCGATTTTATATTAAAGGTGCTTTTATGAATATTTTCTAAAGCACGTGGTTCATGAGAACGCCTTACCGTCATGGTCCATTGGGTTCGGGGTTCAACTATGTTTAGGTTTCAAGAAAGTTTTTGGCATTTTCAGTTAGGTAATCAAGTTCTTGGCAATAACCAGGATACCTCCAAAAAATGGTTTCCTTTTTCGAAAGACAATGGATTCTAGATCGTACTATGCTCATAGTTATCCAATTAATTAAGCATGCTTTTAGCTATAAGTTTAGCTCTAGGTTTCTGCTCCACGCTCTGTTTAGTGTTGATATGGTGGACAATACTTCTGGGATGTCTTCTTCGGTTTGTTCATAGGTGCAGGACTAGGATTTTTTTGGAGTCCTGCTCGTTGCCAAATCCTTTTGAGCAGCATTAATGTGATTTTGTAAATGTACAATTCTCTACCCATGCCAAACAAAGCCTTCTGCTAAATAGGCAAAAGACTTGACATGAGATAATGGTAATAGAAAAATAAACTTATATTTAAAAAAAAAAAACTAGGGAGTTATATACTTGGAAAAATAAAAAAGGCATAATGTTCATTGCATCTTGAATTTTATGTCGTTTTGTTTGCACTATGGAACCAAATCATGAGGCATGTTTCAATTACAGCTCATGAACTTGGGTGCTCCATATCATGAACCATATATATAAATGATAATTCACAACCTCTATCATTTAATAGTTACCACGTGATCTTATCATAATCCTCATTTTATTATCTAATTTTACCTTATAAGTGAGTATTACAAATTAAATCAACCAAAGAAGTTTTTGTACATTTAATCAACCAATTAATAATATTTTGTTTGGTTAATATATTCATTACTTTTTAAAAAAATGAATAAAAAGCAAAATATTGTCATAGCTAAAGGTGGATAATGACATAATCAGCTGATGCAGTTGGGCCCCAATAATTATTAAACAGAAGTGGACCACGCTGCCAAAGAATCTTTTGACAAAAGGTAGAGGCCTTCTGAAGATCATTTATCCGAAGATTTATTTTTGTTTAATCTCTCCCTCCTTCGGTGCAGCGTTTGATCTTGCTACGTGGTACATATTGTGCATATCCCATGGATGTTGCCCGGATTTGCTGCTATCTAAATTATATTTTTGTCTTCCTACGAGGATCAAAACTAAAAATAAAAATTATAAATCCAGCTGTTTGAATTATCACAAGGATCAAGGCAGATTAGGGATATCAACGGTTCAGTGTCTTATAATTTTAAGATACTTGAATTTTAATTTTATAAAAAATTAATTATCATAATTTTATTAATTATTTATTTAATTTTAAAATTATTATCCTAATTTTAACCCTAATACATTCTCACTACCTTATAATTACTCTAATCCGTTTCAATACTTGATTAAATAAAAAAATTATTAAAATTTTTTTCATAGGTATCCAATTACCCAATTAACTTTTTTAATATCATAACTTCCCTTTAGATTTATATGTTATACATTTATATAAATAAATGTATATATACTATAATTAATAATTTTATGAATTATAATTTTTATAATATTAATACAAAATAAAAAGTAAATATATTTATATTTAAAATACATAATATATACACACATGCAATAAAAAAGTATTAATATCATCATATTAATAATTAGAGTAATTATACTTAAACATAAATAACAATCTAATAATTTTTTAAACATAATATTCAATGATATAATATTCAAATTATTTAAACATAATTAATAATCTTATAATTTTTTAATTTAAATATATTAATGTCATCATATTAATAATTAGAGTAATCATACTTTTCATATATTTATTAGTTTTTAACAAAAAAAATTACTTGTAAAGTTGATAAAATTGTAAATTTTTAATTTAATTATTAAAATAATAATAAAATGTTTATAAATAGTAATCGAGTTCAGGTAATGGGTACTTAAAGAGTGGTACCCGAAACCTATCCTATTAAAATTCGAGTAGTGAAATCATTACCTTAATCCTATCCAAATCCGTTTATGGAGTACTCTAATCCTATATAACTAGGTCGAGTACCCTATAATAGGATACCCGTTGACATCTCTAAGACAAATATCAAAATAAAAACAGAATAAATAGAACCATGTGGTTATTAATTGACAGGTCGATTGTAGAGCTTAGAGATCGGGTATAACAACCATATATCTGGATGCTTGGGAGGTAATGTGATGGTTAGGCATTCTCATTATATTATATAAATATATATATATATATATATATATAGGAGAACTAAGTGTGGGTGTATATATATATATATATATATATATGCTTTCTTATTGAGTCATGCATTTATAGATGTAATGAAACAAGGATTAAATGACGTGTGAATTTGCGTTGAATTTGGGGTTTTGGCCTTTGGGAGGAGGAAATAAAAGATAACCAAAAACAGAAGGTGAAAGAGGGAGAGAGAGAGAGAGAGAGACGTGGCAGCAACTAGCAACCCCCGGTAACTCACTTTGTAAGTATTCCCTTTTATGAATCTGAAATTAGAAAGGAAATACAAAACGAAATTTAAAGGACGGCTACTTACTTATTGTCTATATAGCTATTGGATTAAGAAAACGAGAACTATATATATCCCATACGCAGTTTGAGAAATGACAAACGATGAGTAGGTAAGCGATATTACACTAAAACTGAAAGTCTCTTGAATCTACCAAACCTGTGATAGTAGTGTTCTAACTCAAAACAAACATTATCCTACCACTAGCTAGAATGAAAGACGACACAACCCATGTGGCCTGAATTGGTAATTCAGGTCGCTCTCTAAACCAGCCTTCAAATATTATAAACTCAACATTGAACCCTAAAACTATATAAAATTGGGTTTGACCAATTATTTCTTTATTTTTTAAATACCTCGCATTTCTCATGAGTACGGTTTTTAACTTCTTTAAATATCCATAGCCCACTTTTTTGGTATTACATCATTCCGTATAAATAATAATTATAGTTACGTAAGTAACAATGAAAGGATTCGAGTTTATCCAAATCAATTTCAACTATTCATTGGAAAATTTTACATGTGCAAATGACTTTGAATTTGCACCTAATTTTGAATTAATGAAAATAATTATAAATAATTTTGAATTTTTAAGCCTTTAATTAAATAACAATTATTGGGGATTATCTTTTTCAACTTTCTTACTCTTAAAACCTTGGATAACAAAAAAAAATTTCCCAAACTTGAACAAAACAATTTTAGAACCTAGCCAAGTTATCGTATTGAAACTATTCAAAAGCAGCAAAATCCAACTTAATCAACAACCACCATCATGATAATCGAAGGCATAATATTAGTATATTATTAATTGAAGGCGTATTATTTCAAAACTCTTTTATTTTCTATTAAAGAAGAGAATATTAATAAAAATTAAAAAGTATAAACATTAGTATAATATTTGAAAAAGTCTTTAAATTATTTTTAAAAAAAATTAAATAAATTTTTATTTTTTTATACCATTTAATCAAGTTTTTATATTTTTATTTTAAATCAAATAAATCTTTATATAACCAACAGATAACTAATTATTATTAGTCGAAATATCACTTGTCATTTTATACCCACATGACATTGATGTGGTAATAAAGGTAAAGAGTAAAAATATTATATAATCATGTCATCATTCATTATAATGTGTTACATGTCATGTTAGCATCACATTATATAGAATGATAAGTGATATTTTGATTAATAATAATTAATATTTTAATAACAATTACTTTCTATTGAAAAAGAGAATATTAATAAAGATTAAAAAGTATAAATTTTTGTATAATATTTGAAAAAGTTTTTAAATTATATTTTAAAAAATTCAAACAATTTTTTATTCTTTTACAACATTCAATCAAGTTCTTATATTTTTATTTTGAATCCAATAAACCTTTATATAACCAACAGATGACTAATTGTCATTAATTAAAATATCACTTGTTATTTTATACTCACGTGAATTTATTATGGTATTAAGATGAAAAGTAAAAATGCCACATAACTATACCATCATATTATATCAACATGTCATGTCATCATTTATTGCAACCTGTTACATGTCCTGTTAGCATCACATGGTATAAAATCACAGGTGATATTTTAATTAACAACAATTAATAAACTATTAGTTATAAAAACTTATTTAACTTAAAATAAAAATATAAAAATTTAATTAAACGTAATAAAAGAATAAATATTTATTTAAATTTTTCTACATAATTCAAGAGTTTTTTTTAAATATCTTATTATAAATATCTCAATTTTTTTTAAAACGTGAGAGAGGGAAAATATGAAGAGCGAAAACTATAAAAGTATAAATTCTTTAGTTAATATTTGGTTTGTGTGCGGTTTGGTCGTGGATTGGGCTGAGGCTCCCCTTGTGTTCTTGTGTCTGTGTTGTGGGAAAGGTGTATAACTTGAGATGGGGTTCCATTTATCATTATTCAAACGGGGTGCTACGCTCACATCATGTTTGATATTTATGTCTTTCCCCTTAATACTTAAAAGTCGTTGTCAGTAATGGTGTCGGGAAATTCATCTGCAAGAAAGACTTTCAATGCAGCCTTTTTCTTGTTTCATTTAGAGACTTGGTCTCTTTAATTTTAATTGGATTCGTCTGAAGGGGAGCTATTGAGCTTTAGGTTGCTGTAAGCTTTTAATCCATGGTTGACCTTTTTTTTTCTTTTCTATGGATAAATTTTCAAATTTTCTAGATTCTTTTACTGTTTTTCTTTTTTTTTTTGGTTCAAGAGAAAAATTGGAAAATTGGAGGCTACTTTATGTAGAGATTTGGGTTGATGGTTGGGTGTGGTTTTCTCCTTTGGCCTTGGAGTTTGGTAAGAAAGAAGATGGAGATGTGAAGGTCGACCATAAGGGAAGTTGGAGATGTGAAGGTCGACCATAAGGGAAGTCGGTACCATGGCAACCTCTTATTCGTTGACAATGTGGAGAAGATATATATTGACACTACATAAAAGATAAACTCTTTCATTAAGAGCTTTTATGCACTAATAAATACATTTATGTAAATTAGCTTTTTGGTTAAAATACTAAAAAAAAGACCTTGCTCTTTTCCAAAATTTCCAAATAAGTACCCATCTTTTTATTGTACCCACTTAAACCCTTGTTATTTCTGTTTAATTTAACTTTTAATTTGCATAAAAATCCCTAAAATTTGTTATCCTTACCGCGTCACTGTCAGTAATTATGCAATTGTTGTCACCACCACATCAATATCTGCCTCGTACATATGTGGCAAAAAGGGCTTTATGGATATTAATGTGGTATGTCTAGTAAGTCCCATACTACATGCAATGTAAGCATCAACTTAACATGAATTTTTATTTTTCTGATGCAGGCATCGAGTTGGCAAAGATAATGTCCATGTAAATGCTGAAGTAGAAAAAATAATGAATTTTAATTTTTTTTTTTTTGCAAAGTGATTTTATTAGCCTTCTTTACCATTATGCCATCTTTAAGTCTCTAGCATGATCTGCAAAAGACTTTTCATGGCATCAAGAGATGGTAAGGGCTTGAGAGACACTACAATTACAAAAGATTGCTGCCACTGAAAACATATTGGCAACATAAAGATATCACCACTAGTGTACCAACAATGCAGTGCCCTTTAAGAAGGGAGAGGGCTTGCAAGTGAAAAAAAAGAAAGAAAAAAAAACCCAACACTACCCTTGAACTATCACCTGCGAATCAAAAAAGTCAAAGGAACAGCTCTTATACAATTCACAGATCCTTCAAAAAGAACAAACCAAACCCAAAGATCCCCAGCCAAGTACGATATCCATCTTTGAGATCATATCAAAAGAAAACTATAGAAGGCAACAAAAAACAGGACGAGAGCAGCATCGCACCAGCCCAAACAACTATCAAAAAACATAAACCCCCCTCACTCAAGTTACTGCCTCGCTTGGGCTGTTCCATCCTTTTCTTGACAGCCGATCCAGAAAACCACACAAGACCTCAGGTGGCACAAAGGGAGAAAGAGGCCTGAAAACGAAAAACAACAGCAGCACCCAAAGAAGCAACAACGGACCAAAATTAAAGCCCAACGTTAACCAAAGGATCCACCCATTGAAGCAAGGAGATCCATCCGTTCCCAAGGCCCAAAGGGAAACCCAAAACATGGACCACCAGACCCAACAATGCCTTCCCTTTCACTCACACCGTGATCTGAACTCCCGTCCAAGGTTTCTGAATGAGCGAAGCCCATTCCCAAGACCCCTTACCCACCCTCACCAGAAACAAAACCCCAGGAACCCTAACCCAAACTCAAAAGAGACATATGATAATTTTATTTTAATTTTATTATTAAATATTAGTTAAATTTTTAATTTTAAATTATAATTTATTTTTAAAATTATTTTTATAATTAATTTAATTTTGATGAGTTATTTTAATTTTATATTTATTTATTATAATTTAATTATTATTTATTGGTTTAAGAGAATAGGATTTAATTTTAGTAAGTAAGATGTTTGAAATATCTCAAACCAAAGCACAAAACAACATCAAAAGGAGAAAACAGAGCGCTAGGGACATGGACAGAAGAACAACTCTCTTTGACCTCCCAAAAACAACACAAAGATCTGAAAAATTTCCTGACAACGATCCCAAGCAAGCCAAACACATAAGACTTAAGTGTCTCCATCAATTGCCCTTTTTTTTTATTTTTTTTACATATATATCTTTATTTCTTCTCTCCTTTTTGTCTTTTTTCTTTTTTCCTTCTTTTTTTTTCTTTATCTCTTTTTTTTTTTATTAAAGACTAACTACCTTACATGCTCTTTCGTGGTCTAAGACCCATTGAACAACATTACTAAAATTACTTTCCACTTCTAAACTGAAGGTGTCGACCCATCTAGATCTAGCAAGGATCTTGAAGGCTTCCCTAATAGCTAAGACTTCTGATTTTTTACTTCATTAAAAAAAAAGGAAATAAAAATATTTAAATATTATTTAATTATAATAAATATTATAAAAATATTATTTAATATTATTATTTGAATATAATAAATGTAATAAAGAATATTATTTAAATTTAATGAAGAATCTATTTTGTCTTTTAATATTAAATATTATTTAATTATAATAAAAGATTTAATTATCTTCTAATACAAAATATTATTAAATTATAATAAAAATATGTTTGTATTTTGGTTAAAATATTATTTAATTATAGTAAATGTTATTTTGATTTTATTATTTAGAATTTTTTTATCTTTTAACAAAATAAATTCTTTAGTTTTAATAAAGAGTATTTTTTTCTCATCAAAGTATTTTTGTTTTTTAATAAAAAAATCTTTAAATTTTAATAAAGTGTATTTTATAATTTATCCATTATTCTTTAACTATTTTTAAAATTATTCCTGTCATCCAAACAATAGAATAAGTAATAATAGTAATTTCTATCTGATTCTATTTCAATGAGCCGATCTACATAATAATAGTAATTATTCTCTTATTCTATTCTATTGAAATGGCTATTTTATTATTTCTAATGAACCAAGTATACTGTAAAGATTTAATTAAATATAATAAAAATTATAAAAATTTGAAAAACAATAGGAACTTTTTTAGCAGTTTTTCAATAGTAATTTTATTTTGTCAATTATCAGAATAAGACTTGAAAACATTTCCTACCCATGGGCCAAGGATGAAAATTCCTATTTGGGTGGATTTGGTATATCATCGGCATGACCCATCTAAGGGACGAATTGAATCTTATTCCTACTAGCTGTTTGATTCAAAAAGATCAGAAGTCTTGTACCCATTTGTTCATAATAAAGCTAGTCCAATGTTTGGCCCATGAAACCTTTTTTTGTATGTACGTCCCATGAAACTTCATTAATGGAGAGAAAGTCAATGGAACGAGCAAACCGAGAATCGAACGAAGCCTAGCCAACAAAATGTTAGAGCTCAACTAACACAATTTCACAAATCAAATTTTGATTAGCAAAAAAGATAATTAAACCACTTAACTTCGATTCAATTATTGTTAACTTCAAAACGCTTTTTGTCTCAAATCCCGAATTTGGAAAATAAAATTATAAATATCTAGATAGTCAAATAGTAGTGTTATATTTATATTGTAAACATGAAAAACAGGAAAACCCTCTAAATTATCTAAACTATCTCAATCTGAATATGAAACTAAAAAGACATTCATAACTAGTCTCCACTGTCCAAAGACGTTTCATCTCAAACTTGCGTCACATTCGGTAAAAGTAAAACTTAAAACCGGTAAGAATGCCTTCAAAATTCTACTAAAGAATCTACCACCACATCCTTATTGCAAAAAGTAAATAACAAGACCACCTCTAAATCACAAGTTAAAGCTTAAAATAACAAAATCGGCGCACGCTGCTTTTCTGTTTCGTGGAGCAGCGATGTTCACGCTAGGTTGTCTTTGACTAATACTCCTTCCTTTGTCTTTAGGCGAGCGCGCGCTCGCGCACACACAGCCAAAAAAAAAAAAAAGCACTTATTGAGATGATCTGGAGTTGGTATTATTGGGGACTCCAAGGTTCGAGCTTGCAACCCTTGTGTCTTGTGGGTAAATGGTTTCCTTGTCCTTGACCCAGTTAAATCAGTTTTTTAGTCTTAACCCCTTTTTCTTTTCGGGTCAGATGTCATCATTGAGCATAACGTATAAACAACGTTCTCGCAATCAGATGAGGCTAGCTGCAACCTGCGATGCAAGATTCTTCGGTGGATGCCGTTTGGCTAGTGGCAATTGGGGCAAAACGCCCAAATGCAGGGCTATTTATAAGTTCTTAAATTTGTTTTACCCAATCACACTTAGTAAGAAAATAGTATAATTAGTCCGATGCATATATACTTTAGCAAATATATGTATCTTTTCGGTAAGAAAGCTTATTACAAAATTTACAACCCAAATAATACACTTTTGATATGGACATACGTGGTGCGCTCCACTGAAATTGAGAACGAATCTATCCTATTAATACAAGTTAACTACAACCGAATGTGGTGGTGACACGTGTTCACAAAGGATGCAAAGGGAATTTGATTAATTTTTAAGGATAGTCTTGATCGTATCTTGTGAAAAGGATTTAGAGTTGAATTTTGAACCCATTTTAAGAGCTTAGTTGAATTTTATAGCCCCTTTTTTTTTAATAAGATTGTGCTCTGTATTTTTTGTTTATTTGACTTGTTCAGTTTTAAATCTTATATAAGTTACTTATCTATTATTTTTTGTATTTAAGTGATTCATTTTTTTATGTCGATTTCATAATAGTTAAATTTTAATTTGAGATTATTATAATAATAGATTGTGTGTTCCAATTTTATTTGTAAGCTTCACATTAAAAAAAAACATAACTTTTATTCTATTTGATTAATATATATATCCCAATTACTCAAATAATACAAAGGTGAATAAATAAAACTATAACGAAACGTGATTTTGATGCTACTTATACTGCTAATTTGAAAATTGATATTGAAATGTTATAAATTACATTATTTTTTATATATATTAATAAATTTAATAGTATAGTAGATTACTTAACAGATTAAAGTGTTGGTAGTAGTTTAGGATACTGATGAATTTCTTTAATGAACTAAGAAAGAAATTTCTTTTTTGAAATTATTTTGGTGGACCAATTGGTGACAAACTATATGGTTTCATATTTTTTATCCTTGAAGTAAAGTAGTTTTAAAATTGTACATCCCTCAAAACCGATTTTTTTTTCTTTTTGTTTCTTTAGTATCTATTTTTTAACCTAAATAAGAAAAAGACAAATATATATCAGGCATAATATTTAAAATAATCTCTACATTATTTAAAAAATTTCAAATCAAATAAGTTTTAATCACTAATAGTTATGCAACTATTATTAGTTTATATGCCATTTGTTATTTTATATCACTTGTCATTTTATAACACGTGACACTCATTTAACATTATAATATATCATAATAAATGATGATGTGGTACATTTATGTGATATAATGATATAACCATATAATATTTTTTATCTTTCACGTAAACGTCATGTCAAAATAAAATAACAAATAATATTTTAATTAATGACAATCACTACAAAAATTTGGCCTATTTTCAACGGAATTTTCCGTTGGAAATAGGACTTTTTCCGTTGGAAATTTCGTCGGTACAAGCCTTGTGGGTAATACTTTCCGTTGAAAATCCGTTGGAAATTTCCAACGGAAAATTTAGTTGGAAATTCTGTGGGAAATCTGTTGGAAATTTCCAACGGAAATTCCGTTGGAAATCCGTTGCAAATATATACAGTGGTTCAAGTTTTTGCAATTCCGTTAGAAATTTCCAACGGATTTCCAACGGAATTTCTGTTGGAAATAATTCCGTTGGAAGACATATTTTTAATAGGAAAAATAATTTGATATAATTTCCGTTGGAAAAATGATTTCCGACAGAATTTCCGTTGGAAATTTCCAACGAAAATTCTGTCGGAAATCATTTTCCAACGGAAAATTGTGTTGGAATTTTTCCGTTGAAAAAAGTATTTCCAACGAAAATTCCGTTGAAAATGTCCGTTAGAAGTTAGACATTTCGATATTCAGTGTTAGCAAATTGGGTTTATCTCATCAAAGCCACCAATACAGTGTTAGCAAATAATATACATATTGGCAATATTCACAAACCGACTTCCAGCATACAATGAAAACCTGCTTTTCCCTATAAAAATCAATTGCTAGCCAAATGCTGCTTCTGTTAAGCTCATAGGTCTAAAAGAGTTTATACAGGAAGAGACTAAAGTATTTTAAGGTCTCCTAAGATTGCATAAGGAAAAAGTTCCAAGTAAACAGGAATGCTAACCTAGTGTAATTGAATGATGGTCATATAACTAAATAACCAGACAAAACTACAAACCTGCATCAGATGCAAGATAGAGAGCAGCCATAGCAATATCCCATTTCTCCCCAAATTTGCACAATGGTTTCTCTTTAATCTTGCTCAGCATCTCCCCAGGTGCAAGTTTAGTGACACCAGCAGTGTCACCGATAGCCCCTGGTGCAATCCCATTGACTCGAATGTCATGATCTGTCCCCCACTCCAACGCCAAGCTTCTGGTAATGCTATCAACAGCTGCCTGGTAGAAACAGAGCATATGGAAACTGAATCCCATTCAAAGGAATTAAAAATAAAGATCTAACAAACTTGACAGCAACTTTACTAACCTTGGCAACAGACGCATGAATTTGGTACCATGTCGCTCCATAATGCAAACTTGCACTTATGTTTATTATTGCTCCACCAATGGATGGGTCCTTCCCGGGTCCCCCTTTCTTAAGATACTTAAGCGCCTTATGGCACATTGTAAAAGTGCCAACAGTTCTATATCAATTACTGCAAAAGCCAATAGAAAGAACTAAAGAATTAATTTACCTCTAAATGCCTTCTTGCCTTTAAAAAAAAAAAAAAGCCTTCTTTGGACAACAAAAACATACAATTTGAATACAAGTTACATTTACTTTATGTGATTTGAACACTGTTGCACACTTCAGTTTTATATATTCTAGGACTGATTTGAGAAACTCAGCAGTACCTCCAATGCAAGAGTAGCCATTAAATCACAAATAGACAGCAATTCTGTATGAGCTATATTTTTCAGAAAATTACAAATGTCTTCACAGTTCATCACCATTGTCTATGAGTTGAACACCAAATCTTTACCAAATGCAGACTCTGGACACAGTATCTTAATGTTTTGAAGGAATCAAATAAAAAATTTAACGAAAGAACCTTCAACAATTATAAATTTATGCACAACCTGTTTGAAAGCCCTTGGGAGATAAATACTCGGCAGGCACAAGGAAATTTCCAGCCGCAGCATTCACAAGGATGTCAAGCCTGCCAAAATGCTTAAAAGTTGATTCCACAACTCTTGCTGCATCATCTTCTCTTCTAACATCTCCCTCAAGCCCAATAGCCTGCAAGAAGAACATTTTTAAAATTCAATTAGAACATGATCCTTATTTACAGAACTTTGCTTTCCTGCCATCTATCACAAAACTTTCCAGGGATCGGTTCCAAAGATTTTGGGGAACCCATTTGACAGCAAGAGTTTCTGTTCACATTTCCAACAGCAAACATCCAGGACAACAAGCAATAACAAAGACACACTGAGAGGCTATAGATAAAAATTACAAGGAAGAGGGAAGAAGTAAAAGGAAAATTACAGGGATGCCTTGGGAATGAAGAACAGCAACAGCAGAGTCAATAACATGTTTGCGTCGCCCGATGATCGCAATAGAGGCGCCATGTTTCCCAAGTTGCAATGAAATCCCGTATCCAATTCCTGAACCGCCTCCTGTCACCAAAGCTACTTGGCCTTTTACTATATCTGCTTTGAATGGTGACTCCATTTACACTCCATGGACTTTCTTTCTGTTCTTCCTCTGGGTTCTTTGATCCTGACTTCCGAGTTGCGACCCAGCTCTAAAAGTAGAAACTCCAAAACTCAAATCCGTTGGTAAATTTAAAAACTAAATTAGAATAGCTTAAGGTTCCAACGGAATTTCCGTTGGAAATCCGTTGGAACTAAAAAGGCATGTTGTGATACTTTTTCCCAACGGATTTCCAACGGAAATTCCGTTGAAAAATTTAAAGAACAAATTGATTTAACTTAAAGTTCCAATGGAATTTTCCGTTGGAAATCCGTTGGAACTAAAACATTTTATCTTCTTATGCGTTTTTCCAACGGAATTTTCGTTGGAAATCCGTTGGAAAATCTAAAGACTACTTAGCTTGTTGGAAATTTCCAACGGAATTTTCCGTTGGAAATCTGTTGGAACTAAAACGTTTTTATGTTACAATATATTTTTCCAACGGAAAATTCCGTTGAAAATTTCCAACGGAATTTCCGTTGGAAATCCGTTGGAAGATCTAAAGACCACATCAGCTAACTTAAAGTTCCAACGGAATTTTCCGTTGGAAATCCGTTGGAATTGCAACTTGGCTTGTTGTTATGCATTTTTCCAACGGATTTTCAACGGAAAATTCCGTTGGAACTTTCCAACGGAATTTCCATTGGAAATCCGTTGGAAATAGTACATATCAATTGGCAAAGTCAATTTCCAACGGAATTTTTCGTTGGAAATTTCCGTTGGAATTCCGTTGCAAAACCGTTGGAAATCCGTTGCAAGCATCATCTGTCAATTTTAATTAAATTCCGTTGGAAATCCGTTGCAATTTTCCAACGGAATTTTCCTACGGAATTTTTTCTGTAGGAAAAAGATGAATTTTTTGTAGTGAATTAATCAAGAGATAATTATAAGAGTCTAAGGGTGAGTATTCAGTTAACTCAATTAATTTGGTTAAGAAATACAATTAGTCAACTAAATTGAGTTCCCTTAGAATATTAACCAAATCTATCAACTTTCATCTCTTAACTTTTTACTCACTGTTATAAAAGTAGGTATAGACCGAAGGTTGTGGTGGGATTTTATGTTATAATTTAATTTTATTGTAAAAGTGATTTATTTTTTATTTTGAATTGAATCATTAACGTAATTTATAATTTTATATAATTACCTTTTAGTCACTTTTTATGTAAATTTTTAGATTCATCA
The DNA here is from genome assembly GCA_036013995.1 of Theobroma grandiflorum. Taxonomy (NCBI): domain Eukaryota; kingdom Viridiplantae; phylum Streptophyta; class Magnoliopsida; order Malvales; family Malvaceae; genus Theobroma; species Theobroma grandiflorum. The sequence continues at coordinate 10,070,095 of CP142130.1, read as the reverse complement.
TTGTATAAAAGTCTATTTAATTTACACTAAAAATAAAGAGATTTGGTTGAACACAAAATAAAGATTTATTCAAATTTTTTTAAAAAAATTATAAAATTTTTAAAATATTATGTCTATATGTTATATTACTTAAATACATAGTATAGGATAATCCTTTTCTCGAAACGTATGGAGTAGTATCATTAGAAAGATGTTTGGAAACTCATCTGCTTTCAGTAAATAACAAGTGGAAGTTGCTTAAATTTAAGGTACATAATTTTCATTAATTTACAACTTGCAAGACATCTAATATTCCACATTTGCGTCGGCATGCAAACAAATTGGTACGAGTATTTGAGAATAGACCAATGCATGAAAAAGTTGAATTGGGCTGCAGTGTTTCACTCTTATGTCTCTCCCACCCAACTCATACGCTCACACATTTATTAGCGGCAACTATTTAAGTCAAATCTGCAGTTCGCGTTCAGACCTTCCACGTAAGCCACAGTCCTTACATAATTGGTTTAATCTATGATTGGGAACATAAATCTTAGAATTTAAACATAATTCTTATATGATTTTTGATAATAAAATGCACATATTACGTGGAAATTACCAGTCAAATAAATATTTTAATTTCACACTAAATATGGATCTAATATTGTGTCATGAATTTAGAAATAGTCATGAAAATGATGTTCTTATATGTATTTTATCACATAATTTATATTCTCGTGTATAACTCAAAATTTTTTTAAATTCAAGCTTTGAATTAAACCAACTTAAGTTAGTCTAATATAAATATATAAGAAAAAAACCTTTCGATAAAAAAGAAACAAATTTGCATGAAATTATCAATGTATGTATTTTGATTATTTCAATTTTTTATTATATGATAGTTATGTATATTCAACCTGTTCGATGAATTAATCAATTTCTTTATTTTACTTAATTAATTTGTTTTATCCTAATCATATCAATACACTTCTATTAGAACTATTGATTTAATTATCAAGATCTTTAAGACATTCTTCATTGTCATGCATGCTTGCAAATTAATTTTGTTGGCATTTAATTTCATGTTATTATTTTTCATCTAAATTCAAAATGTCATTATAAATAAAATGATCACTGGTGCAGATATAAATTAGTTTCTTTTAGTGGTAAGAGTTTTTGGATTCAAAATAGTAGGTTTATATCGTCGTCAAAAACTCCCTTCTTTACGGTGAGTGGCAAATTTGTATGTTTGCGTGCTTGTTGTCATGGCTTGAAGATTGGAGCAATTTACCTCAAAAAATTTATTTTTAAAGGAAAAAAGCTGATGCGGACGCATGGCGCCTTTTGCATCATCATTATTAAAACGCCATATTTCAATTTATTTAGCTAAAGTTAAAATATTTATTAATTACAATAATCCCACCCTGATTTTGTTCTCCTGGTTTATCGTGTGAAAATAAAGTAATTTCTCCACAGCCCCAATGGTAAATTCTAAAATCGCCATTACTACTTAAATTTGTCCAATTTTCCAGCATATAGCCATAACGGGAAATGTTTTCGGATGTGAAAAAACACAAAAGAAACCATTAAAGAAAAAGCATCCTCTAATCCTCTTTATTTTATTGTTTACCGTTTTCCACTGCCAGTCAGACAGTGCCACTGACCCACCAAAGAGAAGGGTAAAACAGTAAATAAACATCATAAACCCACGCTCCTCTCTCTCCCCTTTTTTTTTTTTTTTTCAGGTTTCGAAATGAGGCGCGAAAACTTGCCATTCTCCCGCCCCTTCCCGACCAAACTCTCCCTCCCTTTATTTTCCACACCTCTCGCTCTCACCCAAATCCCCTCCCTCCCTCCCTCCCTCCCTCCCTTCCCTCTCTCTTCTCGTTTCAATCATTTCTCATATCTTCATTTTCTTTCTGTCTCCGTTGCCAAACGACCATGCACCACCCACAGCCCCACATTTCTTCATCCGCAGCCGCCGTAAGTGCTGCTGCTGCAGCCGCGGGCTCGTTTGACCTCAAACCCGCCAAACGCCGAGGCAGTTACAACTGTGGCAGATGTGGACTTCCCAAGAAAGGCCATGTTTGCCAAGTTATCAACACTGGTAGCACCCCCACTTTAACTTCCACCCCAACCTCAACTCCAGCCACCACAAATATCACCGATGCTTCCTCCTCGGCAGCCCGTCCTCCGCATCATCCTCCACGTCAGCCCTACTCCCACCTCCGACGTGCTCTTTCCTTTGACGACATCGACATCCGCTGCGACTCGCCGGAACTCGATTTAGATGGGTGCGATTCTCCCTTTCTGGGTACGGATCTGGATCCGGATAATGAGATAGTCTCCGGAGGGTTACCTGCTGGATGCTTGTGGGAGGTCTTGAGGAGATTGCCGCCGGCGGGGCTGATGGCGGCGGCGAGGGTGTGTAAAGGGTGGAGGGAAACGACGAAGAGACTGTGGAGGGCTGCGGAGGAGCTGAGACTTAGGGTCCCACCTAGGGCTCAGCTCGGGTTCATTGGATCGGTTTTGCAGAAATGCCCGAGCCTTGTTAGGCTTTCTCTTAAAATGGAAAGGTTCGGGTCTAAACTAATCTTAGACAGATCTAGGGTTTTATGGCCTGGATCGGTTGATACCAAAGGAGATCAAGATAAAATTATAAAATGTGAATGTAAACTGGTTATAATTTAAAGGAAAATAATCAGTAAAGTGAAATGGAAATTGATCTACAATCAGAGCGCCACGAGAACTGCACAAGTGTGTTCGATCTAAGCACTGTTGTAATAGTGTTCTCTGGGCAACATTCCAATAAAAATTTTCCTATAATTAAAAGGTAAAATCAATGCAATAATTGACAAGGGGGTTGGATTAGCTTTCCAACAAAAATTTTAGACCGGAGAATTTTAAGATCTATATTCACTTGAAGAGATGCGTCCTAACAGTTTATTTAATTGCAAGAACTTGCAAATGGTTTTGTTTCTGCGTCCTTTTTGGGGAATTTGGGGCGTGGGGGTCAATGCTGCTTTTAGACTTTCTGTTTTCTTTTATTAATTTTCTTGTTTGGGTTTGGCAGTGATGTGGATGCAACGATGCTGGCCTGCATTGCGTTTTCTTGCCCTAATTTGGAGTCTATGGAGATTTCCACATCGGATACAGCTGTCAATCGGATCACAGGGTATATGATTTATTATCTCGCCTTTTTAGTTTTGTAATCTGTAGATAGATCTTGTAAATGGTATCCCTAGTTGCTCAGTTAATAAACTTTGTTACTGTTGATTTGTTTTTTTGATTGTCCACCCTTGATTTTGTTGATGGATGAATTGCTACAGATCTAAGCTAATTGATTGAAGTTTATCAGTCCCTTGAGTCTTCAGCAAATCGATAAGAGGTTAAAATTAGGGTGAAATGAGTAGATGTTTCTAGTTGGGCAGTCATTGATCACTCTTTTTTCATTTTTGTCCTTCTAATTTTAGATGTGATAACATGAAAAAGTCATGAAGTTATGTGCACCCTGTTATAGATTTCTTGGTTCGACTCATGTCGATTATATTATCCAGAGCTTTCTCTTCATTATTTTGGGTTCTCATGTGCTAAAATTCCTGTGTATGATGGAACCCATCCAATATTTTTGCCCCTGTTTCGGAGTTCAAACTATTTGGTACTGTTGTAACTTGTAAAGTTAATCTTATTGTTTTCTTTTGTCTCATACTCTGTTTCATTTGTAATTGCGTGGTAACTGGGCACAACTTAAAAGGTGCCATATTAACTTTCCTTCAATTTTAATGTCTAGAGATGAATTGGGTCGTTTTGTTGCCGATAAACGCTGTCTAATGAGCCTTAAGATGGAAGGATGTTCTAATTTAGGGAGCTTTGTCCTTTCTTCATCAAGTCTATCGACACTCTGGCTTTCTGATCTTTATTCACTCTCTAAGACGGTAACATTTTCATCAGGTCCTCATTTCTTCTACGTTAACCATCGGGGGCATTTAAAGTGAATTTGTGTTTACATGTGCCACCTTTTGTAGGTTTTTAACTGCCCCAATTTGAAAGAGATATCCTTAGAATTTTCTCGCCAAGAAAATGATACTACTGATCTTTGTACCATGGTTGATGGTATGGGAAGATGTTGTCCAAGGTTGCAAAATATTCACATTGCATCAGTTCGTCTTTCTCATGCTGTTGTGCTTTCTCTTACGGCTGCAAACTTGAGGTTTGTTGATCTTTTGGTCTACAAGTTCATTTTATCAAGTATCGTATATGAATCTAAGAATATTGCATGCAATGCTTGTTTGCTTTCTTAAGAGCAGTAGTGATTAATCGGTCTTGCTCTGTTCAGTTTTCTATCATTGTTGTGTTTCGAGCATTGGGAGGATTGATGAATCACTAGTTTAATAACAATCGTCTATTATTCAGGAGCCTGCGAATGCTTTCACTTGTTCTTGGCTCAGAAATCACCGATGCATCTGTTGCTGCTATTGCTTCAAGCTATTCAAGATTAGAATTACTTGATCTGAGTGGGTATGTTTTGCTCCAGCTTGGCTATAATCTATTTATCTGGGCTGGTTCCAAATGATTGCTTTTTTATCAATTAATCCTCAGAACCAATTTTCCTAATGCTTGCTGCTTGGTTTCAGGTCAAGCATCAGTGACAGTGGCATTGGAATGATCTGCAATGTGTTGCCGAGCACGTTGTCAAGACTCCTCCTTGCTCTTTGTCCTAACATCACTTCAAGTAATCTTCATGTCTAAGACTCTCACCTATATATATTTACCCAAAATTGTCCTATTTTATGTAAATCTATTCATTAATATTTTTGTCTGCATTTCTCAGGTGGAATTCAGTTTGCTACAGCTCAACTACCTCTTCTTGAACTTATGGATTGCGGGATGACCATATGTGATCCCAATTCCCAGAATTCACCCAGTGATGAAAGTGGCAACAATGAACTTCCAAATGCATTTAATAGCAAATTGCACCTTATGTACCAGAAGCTTATTATCAAACACAGCCGATTAAAAAAACTCAGTTTGTGGGGTTGTTCTGGCTTAGATGTGAGATCTTTTAGTCCATAATCTTGATTGTATTGCTAGTTTTTTCTCAATATTCTCTTGTGGTTCTTATTTGTGAATGTCAATGCAGGCTTTATGCTTAAACTGTCCAGAACTCAATGACCTTAATTTAAACTCTTGTAAAAACTTGCATCCAGGTATGGCATTTGCTAGTTTGAACGTTGTCATTTACCTATGCTCATCTTTCCTTGTGATTTATTTAATAAAATTGTGTGTTTTCCTCAGAGAGATTGCTACTTCAATGCCCAAGTTTACAAAACGTCCATGCATCTGGATGTCAGGAGTTGTTAATTGGGGCCATTGAAGGCCAGGTAAATACCAATCTGTTCGTGCTCCATATTACACTTGTTAAAGCACTCATGTGGTACGCTTTATCCAATTTTTGGGGTGTTGAAATCAGTTGCCCTTATCAATAGGTTTTGCTCTTGTTTAATCTTTGAAAACATTGGCAGGTCAGTGATAACTTGGCTTCTGTGGAAAATCATTTTCCATGTAAGCGTCTAGCTGATGGCTCTAAGAGGGTTCGTGCACCAAATTTTCTCAGTCAACAGGTATAGTTTAAAGCAGAATTTGGTTTTGGAGGAAAAATTGAGATGGGACTGGACTATTATTATGACACCATTCTGAACATTGCTGTACATATGACGCCAGTATTCTTCTGACCTGCTATGTCATTAAGTTAAGAGATATTAAGCAATGAAATTATTCTGGTTATCCGATATAAAAGAAATCCTTGTTGCATTGCTGGACCCAAACCAAAATTGGTTTTGCTTTAGTGACAGCGAACGCCACACTTGGATTGATAATTCAAAGTTTGGAGAAAATAGTAAAGGGTTTGGGGTAAGAAAAGCTAATGTGAAGTTTTGTTGTTTGCAATTGCAGTCAAGTGAAGATGATAAGAAACGAAGGAGGATAGTGGGACGACAATGTTGTAAAGTGCTTGTGGACTGAAAATCCCATTTTTTTGATGCCTCTACTTGGCATAGCAATCCTATTGTACGTACACATTGTTGTCTGTTGTGCCAAACACTGAAACCCTTCTCTAATAATTCAAACCCCGTCGTAAAAGGCACTCCATTTGCCTTTTCCATGTAACTGTGTTGTAACACAAACGTTCCAAGGCTGTTGTTGCAGTTTTTATCCAATAAAAGTTTATTATTTTTTCAAAGGTTTTTTTCCTTTATCCTTTTAAGTTTTAACACCAAAAATAATTAAAAACAGCGGTGGTACGATGATATTTGAATCTTCAACAGAAAGGAACAAAACTTCACTTTTTAACTAGCAATTTCTATATAGTCTATACATTCCTTTTATTAAGGTGTTATTTTAAAATTAATAACATACTATTAGCTTTTTAAAAAATTATATTTTATATGCATTTGTGAGGGTATTTTTTTAATTTTATAATTAATTTTCTGTAATTAAAGATGATAAAATTTGATTTCTCTTGTGAATTTCACATTGATCTGCTCGAATGTGTTGGTTTATCTTCTATTTTTTCCAAAAAAAAAAAAAAAACAAGAGCGAATTGTTTGTAGGTAAACTTCTTATCAAACAATTCCATTAAAATTATCATTATTTTTGTATATCCTTTGAAACCTTTTTTTTCTCTTATTTACATTGTTTTATTCTTGTATTTTTTTTCAATTAACATTGTATGGATTTTTTTTCTATTAGCATATTGTGGATAATTTTTATTTCCACAAGAGATTAAATTATTAATTTGCATAGTATAATTACAAAAGTAATAAATAAGCAATCTAAATTTGAATTGAAGACATTTTTATAATTTTGTTGAGTAAAATTTTAATATAATTTTTGTGAAAATAGAAATTATTCGTAGAATTTACTAATTAGTAAAACAAATTAGCAAATTATTAATTGAGAAAAAATTACAAATTATCATATTAAAAAAGATTAAAATTACAATGATATGGGTGGAATTTGTCATGTTCTATTTGATAAGTAAGGCGAGGCAGTTATACTATATTAATGCCCTCTCTCGTCTTGCTTAAATTATTATTATTATTAATTTTTTATATTATATATATTTATATATTTAAAAATAATTAAATTCTAATATTTATGTTGTATTTTGAAAGTTCAAACTTATATTTTCTTTTATATTCTTTTGAAAATTATATAGAATTCGATATACCATAATCCATATTAAAAAATTTTATTTTATTTTAAATTACAATAATTATACATTATTATGTAAATTGATATGTAAGATTTATTAAAAAAAATTATAGTTATTAGTTTTAAGATAAAAGGAAATAGGTATATTTTTTATTACCTATTTAATTAAAATGATTTTCATAAAAAAATTATTCACTAGGCAAAGATTTTATTGTCCAAGTGAGACGTGATAGATGAAATAATCTGAATAGTTACTAGAGTTCTAATGTTATATTTTACATAATAAAATTTAAGTGAAAATATTGATCAAAATTACATAAAAATACACTGATTTAAAAAATAGACACTTTACCTTAATAGCATATTTGGTTCGTGACATAAACATGAATAGAATAGAATAATTACTATGTGAGAATAGAATGAGGTAAGAATAGAATAAAATAGATATTACATAGTTTGGTATGACGAATGAAATAGAGTAGGAATAATTATTATAACTTATTGCAATGTTTGGTTGGTAACATTAACTTTGGAATAAAAAATATAAAAAATAAAAATATAAAAATACTCTTTATTATATATATGATTATTTATTTTTATTTTATTTTTTAAATATTAATAATTCATAATTTAATTAAGATATTAATAATTAATAATTTAAATATTAATATTTTAGTATAATTTAATTATTAATATTTTATTTATAATTTAATATTATTATGATTAAAATATTGATTTTTTTATAATTTATAAATATTTTTTCCTTTTTTATTTTTTTTTCTTTTTCCTTTGTTTTTTTCTATGGGTTGGCCACCAGAAAGGTGATCAGTGTAATGAAACGTCGATCTGGCACACTATGTGGCTAGATCTGACTACTAAGGCATTAGATTGATGCTTCCCGTGACTGGATCTGGTCGTGGAATTCTAGATCTAATCGTGGGATCTAGTCAGGAAGCACCAGATCTGGTGCTTCCCATCGCAAGATCTGGTCGTGGAGTGTCAGATCTGGTAATTTCTCGATTAAATCTTGAAGAAAAGTACTAGATCAACATTTTTCGACCATATTCGGTTGTGAAATAGTTGTTACAGTCGCCGCTGTTGCCATCATTTGGTTTCAATGATGAGTGCAAGTTCGAGAGAGAATGAGAAAGGCAACTAAACCATGGAAGAGCGGTTGAGAGAAAAAGAGAAAAAAAGAAAAGGGAAAAAATATTTTATATAAATAAGGTTGTAATTTTGTAAATCTAAGATGAGTAATTTAGTCATTACAAGTTTCACAGCTATTCTATAAGACATGGAATAGATGATACTAGGGGAAGAATCGAGAAGAGCTTAGGAGGATTTTTTGCCCATTTTAAAAAAAAGATATTATTGAGGAATTCTTATTTCTTGTTGTAATACTAAACCAAACAAAGTTACAACAAATTACCGAGAATAGAGGAGAATAGCATAGCTATTCCTCATACCAAACATGTAATAAAAATTTTAAAATAAAAAATAAAAAAATTAAAATATCTTTATTTTTCATTAATTTTTTTTTTAAATTTATCTTTCAAGCCAGACCCAGCCGAGTCTAGTGTTCTGCAACTAGATTCGGGAGGATCTAGCCACACTCCCCTGAGGGGGCAAGAAAATGGCGCTACCTAGTGGAGTGTGGATTTGGTTGGCTTGGAAGGTAAGTTTTTTTTTTCAAAAAAAATTGTTAAAATAAAAAATAAAAATTTATATAATATTATAATTTTTGATATGTTTGAAAGTAAAATTATTTAAAAAATGTTATTATGTCAATAAATTAACAAACATTTCACCGATTGATTGGACTTATAAATCTAGTAAAAGATATTTTTTTAAAATAAAGTATTTATTTTTCAAATGAATAAATTCTTTGTAATTTTGATCAAAATTTAAAAATATTTAAATATTTTATTTTAAAAAATATATATTATGCAATAATTAAATAATACAATATTATTTTTCAAATATAATTAAATGGATATATATCAATTTTTTAAGCCGGCTTGTAAAGTTATCGGTGTTAAATAAAAATCGAAAGAAGTTTAACGCACGCTATCTAATTGTAATAATTTTCAAAGATAAATCGGAAAATGAAGGGGTGCTCGGTGTTCCTTAACGGCGTTGCTTAAACGCGAGACAAACAAGAGAAGGCACGACGCCGTTGCGAAGACAGCAACTTGATCAAATTACTCCAAATTAACACGTGTCTTGCTCTCGTTAACTGTTTGAGAGACCCATCGCCCATTGGGTTCTTACGCCTTAGCTTACTGATTTACCTGGAAAAAAGAAGACAGGCCATATCAGGTTCCTGAATCATTCCTTCCAACCTTTCTAGGCTCTCCCTCTCTGTCTGACGGTTCGGCAATGGAGATTCATTCGATTTCCAGGAATCCAAGACCCTTTTTCTCTTCCTCGAAAGGTTCCCATTTCCTTTTCTCTTTAAATCATGTTTGTACTTGTACTACGATCCTTTTATCTTATAGAATTGCTTTGATCAATTTGCCTTTTTTTTTTTTGCTTGTTTTACTAAAAGATCCTGCATCTTCAATGAGTATATTTATTATTGTGCAGAGTCTTTGTTGTTCAAAAGAGTTAAGCTTTCTTCATGGAATCAAAATCTGGTGTCCATTTCGTTGAATTCAAGAACCGCACAGCCTTTATCAGGCCGGTACAGTTCTCTAGTTCAGAAGGAGAACCCAGTGAAGGTTAAATTTCTTATTGCTATCTTTCAATTCTTTATAATTCCCTCTTCCCCTCTTCCTATGTAATTTACTTTGCTTTGATACTTAATGTCTTCCTTTTGTAGGTTATATGCTGTCAAAGGAGAGAACTTCCGGTTTTGGAGGCCAGGTATTGGATCTTTATAGATTGGAAAGATGATCTGAACATGTGGGAATTATTGAGTAACAGTCTCACTCCATTTGTTTACGTCATGTATCGTTGCTATAGGATGAAGTTATTTATGTTGTTGATGCTTTATTAATATCTCTTCATGTTTGGGTTTAAAATGTCTGTCTATTAATATATTGTTTATCCGAAATTGCTCTAGCTTCACCACACTCCCATGGTCAATTGCTCTCTCTTTGGTGTTTTTGTCACATGTTGATAGAAGCATATTCAACTGCAAAATGAATTTCTGTTTCTACTCAAGCCACATGTCTTTAGTCTATCATATTGATACAGAATCAGATGGGAAACTTTGTCTTATAAAAATTGACTTCATTGATGTGAGCTTAACTTGCTAGACATGGTATATCTGATATATTTATGTTTTTCATATTTGGAGTTTGGATATGAATTGCAGATAATCGGATATATTTATGCTTTTCTTATTTGGAGTTTGGATATGAAATGTAGTTATTTTTGGTGTATTTTCAAAATAAAAGATTGTTTCACATAATGAAAAGCTATCTTAGCTAAAAGGTTATGTCACATAAAGTACATAGTGTGGTGAATGGTTATATCTTTTTATAAAGTGACATATTGGAAAAACATTTCGAAATCCAAAGGTTACAAGACAATTGGAAAAACACCATAGTTCAAAAGTTTAGATATGAAAAGTTATTTTTTCGTATTGTAGTTCGAATATTATGTCTTATGGAATGAATAATTGTCCTTTCACAAGGCATTATTGAAACAATACCTTTATTCAAGGATTGTATCTTATAAAATGCAAAAGTATCTTTTAGACAAAGAGATGACTTGATGAAAGAGTTATGTCCTTGAGAAGAGACACTTGCAGGCCTATTTAAAGAACTTGTTGTCAACCATTTTGACATATCGAAAACCAATAAGACAAGAGCAGAGAAATCAAGAGAGATAGAAGTATTATGTTCTGAAAATAAACATAAACACTTGAGTTCTCATCATTTATCAAAAGAATCCAAATTTCATATAAGGCTTTAAGGTTGAACAATTTTATAAACTTTCGGGTGTATCTAGCGGTCTATCTTGTAAAGTGCAAAGATGAAGTTAGATGTTGGTTTTATTGTATTCCTAAGGTTATTTGAATAATTGTCCCTTTGTATACTGAGTGATAGGGGCGAAACAAGTCTCAAAGATAGTGTCTATTGAAAGGCTCATCTTGAAGTCAATTTTGCCGATTATTTGAATTCCATCTAAATCCCATTTGCACCAATAGTTATTGGTTAGTTGTTTTTATTGCTTTCAATTGTTGATGAGTTGGGACAAGTTCTTTTTTAATTTCTTTACTAGTTTTACATTTCCCGTACTCATTGGTTATAGGTTAAAATACGGTCATGTATGCTATTTGGTCTTTTAGCAATTTTACTTGTTTTCTTATTTATTCTTTTTATCCTCTACAGTTCTTATTTATGATAATTTTATTTATTTTTTATTTGAAGTTCTATGGATGAGATATTTGATACTTTGGCCGAACGTTTGCTTCCTACATCAGCAGTAGCATCAAATCCCAATGCAAAGTAAGTTCTAGTTTTTGAATCTAGGAATACTTTATGCTTTGGTATCCTAAATGAGTGGTCATTGCTGTTTATTGATGTGGCCTGTATTCAAATTGAAGGATCTTGCACCCATATGTAAATATCTGTTCTAAAATATTAAATACTTCTACTCCAAATGAAGCAACAACAGTGCCAGTTATGGTTTGAGCTCTTATTCTATTCTCTTTGTGGCAAGACTTGCGTCAAATGTACCATTTAGAAAAATATATGCATAATAGGATTGTCTCAAAAGAAGTTCAGTTACAATAGAGTAGCACATTCTTTGCTTATACAATTTCTTTTTGCTACCGTTCATGCTCTTTTGGAGGCCCTCCATTGTCTCATGCTTCCCTACTGCCTCCATATGGCACTCCTGTTGTTTCTTTTAAGGCTTATCCCAGTTCTCTGCAACTTTTGCTGTGACTCCTCTAGTTAAATCTAATACTTGGAGATCATGCAGGCATATTGTAGGTTTAGCTGGCCCTCCTGGTGCTGGGAAAAGTACTCTAGCTGTTGAAGTTATGCAGCGTATAAACAAGTTATGGTCCCAAAAGGCTCGATCTTTTGATTCTCAAGTTAAGCCTCCAGATGTGGCTATAGTTATTCCAATGGATGGGTTCCATCTATATCGTTCCCAGCTAGATGCAACGGAGGTTAAGCTTCCTCCATCCATGACTTTTCAGTGTCATAGTTGAAACTTTCTTGGATGTTTGTGATTCTAACTGGTGTAACTTCATTTTAGAATCCAGAAGAAGCACATGCAAGAAGGGGAGGTGAGCTTCTGTGTTTAACATTCATTAGTATCTCATTTTGTTAGAAATTAAATTGATGATCCTTTCACTAATATTTCACTTTGTTAGAAATTAAATTGATGATCATTCCATTGATGAATCAGCTCCATGGACTTTTGACCCCATGCTACTGCTTAATTGCCTGCATAACTTAAGGGATCAGGTTGGTAGCTATTGGTGCTTTAACTCAACAAACATTTGATTTGGGGTCAATGTATATTTATTTTTGTGTTTTTCTGTGTATCCATATGGATGAATGGTTGGATAGAGGAATAATTTACAGTTATATAGATGGAGGTTTTTTCATTGAAGTCTGCAACAACTGCAATTTGGATTCTAATCAGAAAAAAAAAATTCTCAGGGGTCTGTTTATGCACCATCATTTGATCATGGTGTTGGAGATCCTATTGAAGATGATATCTTTGTGAGCCTTCAGTAAGTGATTCACATCTTTTCTTGTATTCAGATCAGAAACTTCTCAATTTTGGATAGACTAAGTGAGTTAGAATGTAAAATAATGATATCAGAGTTAAAAGAAGCTGACTGCAAATTTGTTCGTGTCCTAAATTTAAGTATACATTCTGTAAGCTTATATAAAATTATCCCCTACTGAGTACTTCTTAGCCTGTTATAGATCATGAAAGTACTGGATGTGTATAAGAAGACATTTTGTTTCTTTCTTTGTTTGTTGTTTTCTTTTTGTTGAGAATTTGGAATGCTAAAAGTGGATGGAATATAAGATTTAAGCATCTAATTTGACCACTGACCATTTCAGATAAAAGGATTAATTTGAGATTGGAAATTTTGAAGTTGGAAATATAATGGAAAATAAAATGAATTTAGCAGGCTGAGTTGAGAATGTGTAGTTATCCCAAGGTTTAATTCATGTTGATCTTGTGTAATGTGTATTTGGCTCTTTGCTCACTTTCTTTGGTTATTTCTTGTTGGTATGACTTAATTTACAAATGTAGTTGCAGGCTTGCAGCAGTTGATAGGTTGAGTTTTAGTTTATGATTGGTCAATAAATAAAACATATTTCTTGTCCTCTTTGCAGGCATAAGGTGGTCATAGTAGAAGGTAATTATCTGTTGTTGGAAGAGGGGGTTTGGAAGGAGATATCGTCTATGTTTGACGAGAAGTGGTAAGCATCATGCTCTACCTGCTAATAGTTTGATTTTTCGTTTTACTGTTAATTCCCTGCAATTTGATTTTAAAACACATTGTGAGTTTTCCTCGTGTTTATACTTCAATTATGGTTCACCTGTCTCAAAGGTCAACCACGAGAGCTAGTTTGACACTCTTTGTTTTCTATTTTTCTGTTTTTTTCTATGAAAACTTAAAAGTAGTGCATGCTTAAAATTGTTCTCATGTCCTTGATTGCATCATGATATTATGCTTCAAGTCTAACCAGCGTCTCAAAAGCTGCATGCCTGCATTAGGCTTTATTATATATGAAATTTCTGCCTTTGAGATGATCATATGAAAAGTCCATTTTGATTTCTGCAATGCTGCAGTGGGCTTTATTCTACATGTTGCTTTATGTTCAAGTTTCATTTATGTTGACCTCGACACGGCTATGCGGCAAGTTTTAAAAAGGCATGTTTCGACAGCTGCATGCCTGCTTTAGACTTATTATATGTGAAACTTCTGCCTTTGAGACAATCATATGAAAAGTCTGGTTTGATTTCTGTGATGGCCTTTATTTTACATTTTGCTTTTATGTTGAAGGTTCATTGATGTTGACCTTGACACGGCAATGCAACGAGTTTTAAGAAGGCATATTTCAACCGGTAATGGATCGATTTTAATTTTTAAACAGGCACCTTTACATATAAAAGATGTTGCATTTTGATTTCGTTTCCCTGTTCTGTAACAGGAAAGCCCTCTGATGTTGCTCAAAGGCGGGTAAGCTTACTTTCTGTGAGCTGAAAAGTTCTATAAGCCTCTAGATAAATTATTATTATTATTTTTTTAAATCCTTTCTCTATCATGCAGATTGACTATAATGATCTACCAAACGCAGAACTTATAATGACATCAAAGAAAAATGCAGACCTGGTAATCAGGTCTGTTGACTTCTGAAGGTAAATGGTTAAAGTAACTTTCAAACCAGATGAAAATTTTCACTAAGTAATGGATGAATTGCAATGTTAATGTTGAATCCAGTAGGAAAGATGACTTCTCGAGAATACAATTTCTGCTGATTGTAGAAGTCAATGTCATTAATGGAAAACACTTATTTGTTCATTGCTCATTGGGTTGAATGACAATACATACAGAACAAAACCATTTTACTGTAATTGCTCTTTTGCAGATACACCGCATTAAGGTTTGATAAAATTATGTATGCAATGAACGTTTTCATCTCTTTTAGGCCATGAAAAAATAAAGAGAAACAACTTGTCTTGCTTCGTTCCTTTGTGTCCAGCCGTGGATATACATCAAGCATAAGTGTTGCTTATTCCACATGTTGAAGGTTTTTTTTTTTTTTTTAAATTAAGAGAAAGAAATTCAAATAGAAAAATCATGTATCAATCAATGAGTTAAATGTTTAAATAAAAAAAAAAAGGAGAAATAGAAACAATTAAAAAGAGGTGAAGGAGAGTGAAGTTGATGAAAAAGATAAACAAAAGGTTTTTAATCTTGGGTAGGTCAAAGACTTTCTACAAATAGTGCAAACAAGATTATATCTCCAGACGCTAAATGAGTACTCTTAAGTCAAATATCAAAGTTTTTATTTGCGATAGAGTAATTTTTAATTAAAATTGAATTAATAAAAATGCTATAAATAAGGTTATATATATATTAATTCGTTTATTTTATTAATTCGAAAATAAATACGATTATCAAT
The DNA here is from genome assembly GCA_036013995.1 of Theobroma grandiflorum. NCBI lineage: Eukaryota > Viridiplantae > Streptophyta > Magnoliopsida > Malvales > Malvaceae > Theobroma > Theobroma grandiflorum. The sequence continues at coordinate 10,054,790 of CP142130.1, read as the reverse complement.
TTCGATTTGGACAATTTTTTTTTGTTAATTCAATAAATCAATTTCCATATAAATCATTAATAATTTACTATATAAGTTATAATAATATTATAAAAATTTTGATTAATTCGATTATTATTTGAATTAATTTATCTAATTGAGTTTTTTTTAATTGAGAGAAAAGAGATTTAGATTTTGGTTTTTAAATAAGGATCATGCATCAATTTATGAGTTAAATACTTGAATGTATTTATCTAATTGAGTTATATCCATATTAAAACTTTTTCATAAAAAAAATTGTTAAGGAAAATATGGAATAAAATTTATAATCCCAATATTTTCTATAACTTTCACTTTAAAAAAAAAAAAAGGAAAAAATGGGGGCTGGCTGACTTTGGCAACAAGATCCCTTGTATCTCCATCAACGCCTTGTGTCTAGCTTCAGCTTGGCTTCTTCCCCCGTTGATGCTGCTGCTGTTGCTTCCGGTTAATTTTGTTTTCTTTGCCAGAACCTAAATGCTACTACTTTCATATATGTTTTATCCTCTAACGGAAACCTTGCTGTCAAGTTTGAATTGCACCCATAGGCTCTAACCCAACAAAGGAACACAAGATAAAGGAGTTGAGTGGAAATTGAAAAGAAACAAAGTAAAATGTTGCCAAGAGTTGCAACAAGATCGCTGGATCAGTGTAAGTCTCGTATTTATATTGGGGTAAAAATTCCCAAGAATTCTTCCCCATCCCCATCACCAACAAGTTGTTAAAATATTGACAATTTTCCATCCGTGGATTTCAGCAGAGGTGTCAGATCCAAGATATGAGAGACAGAGAAAGACCAGTACTTGATCCAACTGATCAATTTGTACAAAGCCCATGTTGCTCATAATGCAAAATATAATTAACATATATGGGCAGCAACCGCCATGACAATCGCCATTTTTGACTCACTGTCACAGGTCAAATGCTTTATGAAGACCATTCTACAGTCCCCATGCCCATTGCTGCTTCATCTCGCTCTCGGATACACACCACTGTTTTTCCCCCCCATTAAATAAATTGCCCTTTTTCTTAACTCAACCATGCAACTGAACGATACCTCTGGGAAAACAATCTCTCATTAAGTTAAAAACAAAATTTAAGGAACACAACAAGTAATAATAACTACAAACAGATACATTATTACGGTGAGTGTTTTAACACTAGTAAACACAAGCAAAGACAGGCCATGTCTTGCGACGTACAGTAAGATCATATTCATTATTGTTTTTGTCCATTAACAAATACTTAAGTAGTGGTATCTCACATTAATTTTATATATCAACTCTTAGTACAAAAGCACCCTAATCATAACAATAATAATAAAGTAGTCAGCCTGCTCAATCCATCTGCGCGCTTTTTGCTTCTAATCATTGTTTCGACAGCCGCAGCGACCACAAGATCAAAGGAGCAGGTTGTGCTAATAACAGCTACCACCTTCAGCTTCTGTTCTTGCATTTCTCCATGGCTCTTGGTGCTGAAATCCATCATCATTTTTTCACTTTTTTTTTTTGTTAAAATTAATCGACCAAAATACTAATTAAATAAAATTAGGTAAAAAAGGGGTTTGTTTAATTAATTCTAAGTGAATAGGAAATAGTGATACTAACCGAGCCCAATTGCCTCTGTTCCTTTCATTATGCGCAACCTCTTGCATGATTCAACAAACATCCTGATATTCAAAATTAAAAGGAAGAAGAAGATTAGTTTTGTTTCATTTGTGTAAATTTTGTAAAAGTTGATAATACATTGTTGCTCTTCAATTATATATATATATATATATATATGTAGAGTAATTATTTATGTGACTGAAAAGCTCCAAAGTGGAAAACAGTGGAGAGCTGTGAATTAATGATGGAAGGGAACTTACTCCCATGGGACGTCACCAACAAGCATCCAGTCACCATCCTTGTCCTCATAGGTAGGAACATAATCCGAGCCATTAAGGAGATCCATAAGCTTGCTCTCATTCATGAAATCCTTCATTCCTTGGGATTCACAATTTCCTTCACTCAACACACATTTCATTATATCAATAAAAATCATAACATTAAACAAAAGAAAAGAAAAGGAAAAGTTGCCCTTGATTTAAAGCGGGTTACGTAGTACGTACCAATAGTGAAAGAACTGAACATTTTGCCAAGGGCATCGGAAAGTTCCTGGTAAGTTTTGTACATCCTCAAGTCCACTTTGCGGAGGTAAGGTGCACCGTCCATGCTGACCTTCACAAAGGCGGCGTTGCCTGCACCGCCCTTCTCACTCTCCTCGCTGCTGCTCTTTTGGGTGGCTAACATGTTCTTCCGGAATGAACGGACTGGCGGCCAACCCACAACCTGCGCCCTAAAGTCATATATCATGAACTTTTATTAAATAAATTACTTTCACCTTCGATTTACAGTTTCATCACTGAGAGGAATTTCATTTTGGAAACTAGAGTTTGAAGCTAAAAATAATTAAAATATTGAGGGAAAATTTAATTGTATGATATATATTCTTTGATGAGTAAGAATGATAACTCTACATGGATCTATGAAACTTTATGTAGTAATATCTTAATTTCTCTTTGTTTATATTTGGATATTAAGTAAGTAAATCTTCAGATTTTTTTTTAGGGAAACAAATTTTGGTTTTGAATTTATTATATATATATATATATATATATATATATCTCCGTTCTAATTGTTATTTAATTATATCATTTACTAAAAAATTTACAAGTCCGAACAAATTTGCATGCTTTGAACGGAAAATATAAAAAGTCCTAAGAAACTAGAAAATTTTGCGTGAAATGCTTGTTAGCAGTTAGGAGCCTATAGTAGAAACTAATTGGATGGAAGATGCCATTAATTGAATAGAGGAGAATAATTAGGTTCTTAAATAATATTTCAAGGGAATTGAATAGAGGAGAATAATTTGAAACGCATCTCTCATTCTTTTTGTCCTTCCATATAATAACCAACCACATCTCATTTTCAAATGAAAAAATTAGTGCAAAAATCTAAGCTTCGCAATGGACTAGTGTATTTTCAGGTAGTAGAAGCTCCACAAATGGAAATGATAATTGATGGCTTTCCACCTTATTCTCTATTTTCTTTTCTGGATGATTAAATTGCTTCAAGATCCAACATCTTCATGACAAACGTAACATCAAAGCTCTAATTGCCCAAACTCCTCTTTTTTTATGTTAAAATATGCTTAACTTTAGCACCTAATAAGCCTAATCATCCTAAAATTATATGCATCAACATATTTCCAGACAAACTAAAGCAAACAAGATTAATTTTTTTTTTTTTTTAAAAAACATAATAAGAAGAAGAAGAACCCCAAACAACAAAAAAAGCATGCAACTTACTTGGCAGGAGGCTTCGCAGGATCAGTGGCACAAGGGAGAAGATTCTTCTCCTTCTCATTTGGATCCACCCCAGAGCTTTCTTTTGAGGAAAGGTTAAGCTTCAAATCAACTGTCTCAGAGAAGCCTCTCTTCCTTGCAACCTCTCCTTCTCCTGCTCTAATATTCCCAGGCAACCCTAGCCTCAGCTCAGTCTCTTCAAATCCCATTTTCGCCTTCTCGCCACCAACATCTTCTCCTCCTTTCCCCAACTTCAGCCCAACTTCCATGGCTTTTCTCTCTCTAATCTTTTTTTGTAGTTTTGTGTAGCTAGGCTTTGGCTTTGTGGTTTTCGAGTTGGTTTGGTGCTTTGAAATGAAAGTGAGAAAATAAAGAAGAGAAAAAGGCAGTAATAACAACGGGGTTTGAGATACACTAAAGAGTAATAGCGACGTTGGCGAAGAAGAGGGGAGTGTTGGGCATGGAGAGGGTATTAATATACGGAGGGCTGCATTGTTGGTTTCTACTTTTGATAAACTGGTATGTGGACACGTGGCATTGCCTGTGAGCTGGATTATCCTAACTTGCTGGGATAGGTGACGACAAGGTGACGTTAGCATCCCATGATTGTGTGTAGAGAGAGAGTAGACAACCCTCGTTGGCTGCTCTCCCCATTTTAACTCGGGTTTGGCCCACCTTTTTTTTTATTTTTTTCTAAAAATTACCTTAATTGAGAATTGGGGATGGTGGTAATTTTCAATCAGTAAGTAGAAAAAGATTCATTTGAATGATTATAAGTAAGTAAAAGGCTTACTAAAATAAAGCAAAATTGATTGAACTAACTCAGTAATAAATATTGCTAAAGAAAGCCTTGATAAGCAAAAAATCATGGATTTTGACCTACCATTTTTTTCCTTATCCATTAATTTTTCATGGAGAATAATGGAGAAAAACATTAGTGTTTTAATTTTTTTTATACAATTTTCTTTTTTTATCAAAACGTATCGTTCATTAATTATATTTTAATTTTGAATATAAAAAAGTATTCTAAGAGGAAACGAAAGAGTGAGACTTTAATCTTTTTTAAAGAGAGTTAATACAAACATTTTTGTAATTCTTTATGCATTGTATCAATAATATGACCAAATAACTTATAGTACATACACACAAATGTGGATATATTTTGATTTTATTTACATGTGTAGGAGTATATATATAGCCTGTGTTCCCCAGGCTCAATTGCATTTTCACGCGTGTATTTTTCATTATTAATTCCATAAACAATACCGTATGTATGACCAAAGTGCTTAGAAATTAAGATGACAAAGAAAAAGTGTATGTTGGGGTGTGGCTTTAACTAGTGTGTGCTTTGGAAAGGAAATGTGGGTGCAAAAGGAGAAACAAGAAGCAATAATTTGACAGGGCACACTCAACTGGACGTTGCTATGGCATGCACAAAACCAGTCCGAGTTTCCATCATCTCTATTATGATGGATGTTGCGGTCTCAAATTGCATGTACACATGGAGGCCACCATCACTCCTCATAAATTCCACCCACTATATATATCGGAACTAGCCTATTGAGGAAATTATGAATTTTTTTTTCGTCCAAGATATTTTAGGCACCATCATTCAGTAATTTAACTGCAAAATTAGTTTCTTGATTATAGTCAAAGCACCGAGAAAGATATGCAAGTAATTAATCTTAATCTTATTTTAAAGATTAAACTAGTAATTAAAATAATCATATTCCTTAATTCTTTAAACTTTTTATAATCATATAGATCCTGAGAATGCACCTAAGCATTTGACTCATTAGTTGGTGCATTATCCTCTGTCTAAAGAGTAAGATTCGAATTCCCTTTCTCTAATAAAAATATATATATATAGATCTCGAGAATACTTGAGCAAAATCTACTACTATACCCTATATATATATATATATATATATTTTAACATCCAACTGTTACATTGTTACTTTTTAACTCTAAAACCGTAAGACGATGCTAAGTATGGCTTGAACTAAAGAAAAATCTTGATTAGCCCAAGAAAAGTGGGACAAGTTATATTAATCAATGTAATCATTCATATCTTTTCTAGATAATAAGTAAAGTTGCAGCTTTTTAATCGTCGACAGAACCTTTTTCTTATCATAATCACCTCTTTAACCTTTCTAAGCAGAGAATCCTTGTTATCATTAATCAATGCGAGTTTTTCCCTGCGCTCCTTTTAAAACGATATAGCAATAATATATACACTAGTATGAATACGATCCTCCCTTGCCTTCGGCATGATTTCATGGTTTAAACTTTAAACAATAAATAAATAAAGAAAATCCAAATAGAATAGGGTTTGCCTTTTTTTTTTTTTTAAATCTCGACGGTTGGCTGAGAAAGTGGGACCCAAGTGCAAGAAAATGCATGTGATGAGATTCATTGGAGTGGGGCAATTTAAGGGACCCACAAAGTGGCCATGTGAACTTGTTTGCTTATATGGTTGTGTGTCGCCTATTTCCCAAACCCTAACCCATGTGCGCCGCTGCAGGGCATCCCACTGCTCTTCCCCTTCTTTTTATTTTAATCTTTTTTTTAGTATAATTAAACTATACCATTAACCACAGCCTTAATTATATATTAATTAGTAGTAAATAATAACCAATATATACATTTTTATGTTATTAACAGACAAAACTTAATTAGATCAGATTTCTTATAGGAAATACCTACGTAAATGATGATAAGAAAAATAATCTAATTACCTAAATTTAGTCTTTTATTAGTAGTATTCGAATTTTGTTGAATATAATTCTAATTTCTAAGTACTTAAAATTTTGGAATGATAAAAGTGAGAGCATATTCCTTGCAATATATCAAATTAAATTACATTGCAATATTTGTTTTGTAATAGACCACTGCAATGTAAGATTGCAATGCAATCACATTACAGCCAAGAGATGCAATGTGATTGCAGTCAAAAATCAATGCATCACATTACATTATACTTTGTAATATTTTTAAAGATATTTTTACCTTTCAATTTTATTACCTTGTTAAAAATATTATTTAATATTACAATTAAAATAAAATAAATATAAAAAATTAAAATTTATATAATATAAGTAAAAAAAATTAAAATAAAATATATAATATAAAAATTTATTTTTAAAAAATAAAAATAAAATATATAAGATTATAATAAGAAATACAAATAAAATATATTTAAGAGATTATATTTTGTAAAAATTAATAATAAAAAATACAAGTATATTAAACTTATAGTTTAATAAATAAGGGTAATTTTGAAAATTAACATTACATTCCCAATAAAGTACTTGTAAACCAAACGCTGCAATGTTACTTGTAAACCAAACGCTGTAATATTATCTTTTCTGTATTTTAATTATTATTTTAGTTGTATACCAAACATTATAATGTTATTTTTCTTACAATCACATTACCTGTAATCACATTGCATTATAAAATACCAAACGCTGCTTAAATTCCTTCCAAAACCTCTTAATTATGGAATATCTCTATCTGTTAGGTAGAGAGATCTTCAATTCTACAAAGAGTATCTACACTTTTGAGTACTAAAGTTTTGACACTTGGTTTCGATCCCTACAAAGAATCAGAGGTAGGTTCCAGCATTGTGCCCATCTGAAAGTAGTCAGCTATCGCCTTTGTATAGATCATCAATATAACCAAATGATCATTTCCTTTTTTATATTTCTTTTGTGCTGGATAAAATAATAATTCAATCATTATTGACCAGAGATACTGTTATTTTATTCCCTACCGGGCGGTGGATATGTTCATTGATATTATTTAAAAATAAAAAAATGGCGTCAAATGGTATTGAGGGCAGGGTTAGACAGAACCCAAAGAGCTGAAAATGGTGAAAAACTAGTACATGCAAGAATCTTTTTGCTCTGTACCTTCTATGCCGGGAATGCTACGCTTTTGTTTTAATATTATTGATTCTTTCAATTGCACTTAATATAATCTCACTTCAATGCTTTAAGAACAGATCCTAATTAATTAATAATGATATGTGAATCTTTTCTAAAAAAAGTGCTTGCACTTATGACAATGAAAGATCGCAAGTTCACATCTTAGATATATGCTACTTTTAGTGAAGATTTGAGTGATTAAACTATCCTCTTTTTATCAACTTAATTGCAAGTTTGATCATTAATTTGACATGTACTGTAACTAATCTATATATCCGATGGAGATGAAGCTTTGAAAAAGGAAAGAAATTAAATCTGTTTGATAGCTACATACATATATATATATATATATATATCTATAGATATATGGCTAGAAATGATTACTGATATATATGGAAGGTATGGGAAAAGGAATGAAATTGGTTCAAATGCAATGTATTCTTCCAAAGACTGACAAATTCAAGTGTCGCATTCACTTTTCTAGGTATGCATGCTAAGCTCCTTCCAACAGCAACAAATGAGAGATTTGTTTGCATCAATCAACAGCCAACAACCCTTGAACACTTTGATTTGTTGTTGGATTATATGGAAAAAAATTTCATTTTTCCCTCTATCTATCAGAAAAACCAAGGCCCAAATAATAAATCATCATATTTTCATTTTCTGCAAATAAAGATATTGCATGCTTTGGATTTTTTTTTCCCTTTCTTTCCAGAAAGCAGTATGGCTTATTATGTGCATGTTTCATGTATAAATACGTTGCATGAAAATTAATAATTTTCGAGTCATAAGTAAGCCAGCATATATGTAAATGTCAATCCATGCAATTGTTTTTGTTTTCGTATTGTCCTATATATTTAATCTGGTCGGTCCATGGAGACATGACCCCAGAGTTATGTTATAAATTAATCAACAAAGTTACATTGACTAAGTCTTAATTTCTTTGAACTTGGAGTCTTCATGAAGGATCCATCCTTTTCATTCTTGTTTATTAGACGTCCAAGTTATGGGAAGCAGCAGAATTAAGGATTCATAAAAGATAGAATGCTGAAATTTGTGGCGATGCTTGTGGCCAACCATGCCAAGAGAAGATGAGAAAAGAGCCACCCCTGTATGACCGTTGAAAAATTTTTGTAGATAAAATCGAATTAAAAAGCAATGGGGTGATCTCATTCTCAAGAGAATCACACCCAGAGGTAGTAATCAGATTGGATATGGATTTTAGTACTGCCGGATATCCTGTCTCACCTTTAGGTTGCCAAAATGGGCCAGCCAGACTGAACTCGTCAACCTAGGGGCCGAAACCACAGCACCCCATGGTGGAGCTATGAAAGTGCAAGTTTGGGCCCAATCTGAGCAAGAAAAATGGCCCAGTCCCTCCTATTATTAGTACTCTTAAACATGTGGGTCCCACATCTGCACATCATAATTAGTACCCACAGTCACGTGTGCAAGTCAAGATTTTGGAGTGGTGACTTCTCCTGTATTTCAAGTTCCACCACCGCCACTAACAGCCAAGCTTTTTAAGAGGATGGTTATTAATTTGGTTTGATTAGCCATAGATTTGTATTTTTCTCCATTTAGGCATATCTGGTTTTCTAGGATAATATAAACAACTGAAAGTTTAACCATGAAAGATGGGGTTGATGCATGCATGCATGCACAACGGTGATGATGGCATAAGACGGTTGATGAGCATGGGAAGCAAAGGCCAAACCCAATAATCACAGGCACTGCAACCGTAGATGCGTGGGGGCTGCTCTCTTTAATGGCTTTTGCGCTTCTTCTCCATCTAAGAGTCCAAGATTTCAAGCTTTCCGCCACCACGTGTGGGCGTAGGCCTTACTATCACCATCAGCAATTAAGACACCACACGTGTGCTTCGATGATATGATAGCTTCGCACTCTCACTGCATTTATTGCGGCATAAAGCTGCTAGGTTGCTACCTTATGCTTATCCTACACTGCATTTGAAGTTTGATTTGGATGGAAAAAGCGAAGTAGGCAATTATATTATATATCAACCGGAGCTTGGTATAATCTGAAAAGGTCGGAAGTTGGCGGTGGTCAAGTGTCCGCACTGTCTTTGACTATTATTCGTTAAAAAGAAGAGAGATGAAGTATTTCATGAACCGTGCCTAGTTAACGAATGGTGGTGATTAGGGTTTTAGGATGTTGAATTTTTTTTCCAGTCCTAAGGATTTTGTGTTTAATTACTATTGAAAAATTACTGGGGCAACAATACAATCAATAAAGGGGTACACTACACAATGTGATGTTGTGGGGTATAAGCTGATGGGATGAAGTCAGCATTGGCATAGACTGACACTTAAAAAACTAAGCCAAACGTGTTTTGGGGTCAGAAAGGGTGTGGACCCTTTCTCTATCTGTGGTCCTTAGAATGCAATTCCAAAGATAACTTGAGTTGTGAATGCGATGACAAGGCAAAATTTAGATCACAATGGTAGCTCGAAATTCAAATGTGACACCTATCAGTTTGTCCGTTGCTCTTTTTTCTCATGCCATCTCCCGTCTATGTGAGTTGTATTTTTGATGTGGTGCAGCTTTGCGGATATGTTTTGGTAGCCTAAAGGAACTGGGTCTCAGTACATTGGCACCAGCAAACAAAGCTGCCCCATACCCAACAAGGGTGTTGAGAAGATTTCAAAACTTGGGCTGCCCACTTTCTCAACCATCCATATTGGGGAACACTTCAACAGGTGCTGGAAAAAGAGTTTGCTTCTGTTGAAATTTTGATTCAAAAAACACAAAGCTGCAGCAGCCTGGTACATTAGTAAGCTCCATTCCCCGCCCATAAAAATTAAAGTTTGGCTTTTTATTTTTACAGTAAATTAGATTTGGGTTATAAGTCAATAAATATTTTTTCCTTATCTTATAATTTCCTCTTTTTTTAACATTCAAATTTTAAATATAATACCCAAAATTTTATAGTTAGTTGTGATTGATACCTGGAATTATTATACAATTTAGCTGGGGGAGGTTGAGTTGGAGCAAACTTCACAGACAAGAAAAGCAGATTAAGGTCTCTAAATAAATGAAGCACAACTTTTTTGGAATCCTCTTGGTACTCATGATTGTCTTCTCTTTGTCATGCCAATTGCCAGACTTTGTTGTTCTCCAATTTCCAGTGTCCGTGTGTGCCAGCTTTCTAAAACTTATAATAGAGCGCAATCGGCTGTGAGGCAAAATCTTGTCCCTAGTTAGACTGACAAATCCTATACCAAGCGAAGCAGTATTGGCAAACTGATTTTCAGATCAATTTCATGCCAGAAAAGAGCAAAAGAAACTCGCGTTACTAAGCAATGTAACTCCTTTTCTATATTAATTTGTAGAGGCAAGGGTTGAAAAGTAATCGCACATTGATTAAATTTAAGATTAAGAATCTACTCACAATGGCGGATGCAGCAAGAGCATTAACAGCTGCTAGCTCAGTGCCATGCAAACCTGCCTTATTGTCACATCTTTGATCAGTTAATGCCGATCGAAGCCACAAAAACCTAGATTTCGAGGACGAAAAACTCAAACATGTAGCCATCATGTTGCTTTTAATTAATTGACTGAAATTTTGTTATACATCCCCATCTGAAATTGACAAGTGGGAAGCTATATATTAGCATTAATTAATTGTTCCACCTCAAATTTTGTGAACAGCGCTTAGCGGCATTTTATATCAGTTATATATATATTTGCACCCCACAAGACTTAACTAACCTTAAAGACAGTTGGTTTTGTGCATGTTAGTATTGAATGGTGCTTGCATGCCTCTTGGATGGTTGGTGGGGATAGTTTGAAATTCTAGCTGCAAACAAATGGACTTCGGATACATTTTACGGTACTATCTATCTTTCCCATCTTATATCGGGCTTAGGAGATTAAAAAGGCAAAGGAAATTTCACGTTTCTTCCGTCTTGAATTTACAACAAAAAACTCATAATCTCTGTGACAAAATATACTTAAACTTTGTGTAATGAGAGTCAAATCCAAAGATAAGATCCTGGCGAATAATCAATTTCTAAACCCTCCCACTAACATGGAGAAGACCGGAGGGGACAGTAAAAACCCCGAGGAGCAAATGTAGAAGAACTAGTACCATTCGGCCACATGACATTCCACATGTCATGTACAACCTAAAATGGCCCATCAATTAAAGAAGGGTCCCACTGTTCTCATCCCACATGCAAATGGCCTTACCAATCAACGACATCCACGTGGGACCCTGGTTCACATGGGGCTGTTTCCCATCCCCCGACCGAAACTCCCACCCCCCCTCGGGATCCAACGATCCTTGATTCACTCTCCGAATCCTCTCAACATCCCCCCATCTCAGCCGTCCATTCTGGTCCACAGTCTTCAATACAATCGGCTGTGCTTGTCCCTCCTTTGTCCCCTTCACTTGGGGCATCCAAACTCAACGCTGCCGCACATGTGACAGGCAGCCATATCTGTCCATGTCCCGGAACATTGACTATCCAGCCCACGCGCTTCACTCCACGTGTCCCCATGGGGTCCCATGAGGGGACCCAGATGATTGGTCACTCCAGAAGCGCGTATGATACCGCGTGCGTGGGATTATCATTTCTCATCAATGAAATGCATGCACGAGTGTACAAGTCACCTAGATTTTGTCCCTTGAAACAGTTTCTCCCCTATAAAACAAGCCCTGCTTCACATCTTTTCTCATCAACACGCCGTCCGCAAGTCTTTTACAAGGCTTCTTTCTTTGGCAAACACAAATAAGAGTTTTAAAAGAGATCTGCAAAAGCAAAATCCTCAAGTTCTTCCTTCGAACAATATTTGGAACAATAGGAAACATATTGGAAGAGTACTATTATTCAGGTTGTGAAATATTTATATATCTTGGTAGCAATGGAAAGGAGAGTGAATTACGAGGACGATCTCAATCTCAAGGCAACGGAGCTCAGATTGGGGTTGCCCGGGAGTGATGAGCCTAAGAAACAATCGACTCCTTGTATAAGAAACAATAAGAGATCTTCATCAGAGATTTCTGAGGAGTCAAGGTCTAAGAGAAGTTCTTGCGTGACAGAGGCTGGAAATGATGATCACCAGGACACCGCCCCTCCTGCCAAGTAAGTGTGCGCGTGTGTGTGTGTGTGTGTGTGTATACATACATATACATATAGAACCTTTTGTCTTACAAACGTCTGGTTAGCAAAAGGTTAGACTATAGGGTACGGGTATAATGAGTTACTGACTTATTTTTAGATAGAATCTTATGTAAAATTATTTTATGAATTAATGCAGGGCACAAGTTGTAGGATGGCCACCAATCCGATCTTACAGGAAAAATTGTTTACAGACCAAGAACAATGAGGTTGAAGGGGCGGGGATGTACGTGAAAGTAAGCGTTGATGGAGCTCCTTATCTCAGGAAGATTGATCTCAAGGTTTACAGAAGCTACGCGGAGCTGCTCGAGGCTTTGGAAAACATGTTCAAGCTCACCATTGGTAAAAATCATAACCTTGACAAACCAATGATAAAACTATGGTGATTATTAATAATTTTGTAGTAGAAGTGCTGATGGTTTTTGATCTGCAATTAATAGGTGCATACTCAGAGAGGGAAGGCTACAATGGATCTGATTATGCTCCTACTTATGAAGACAAAGACGGTGATTGGATGCTTGTTGGAGATGTTCCCTGGGAGTATGTTCTTTCTCCAAAGCTACTTTTCTTGAACTTTAAATGTTCATTTCCTTTATTTTACCAACAAACTCATATTTTTGTTTCCTTTTGTTTACAGAATGTTCATCTCCTCCTGCAAGAGGCTGAGAATCATGAAAGGATCAGAAGCCAGAGGCTTGGGCTGTGTATGAGTCCCACAACGAACAAATCGTTTAACAAGAAGAGACAAGTTTACAAGAAATTTAATTTGGCTCGGATAATCCACAAGGAAGATCAATCTGCTCTCCCTGAGAGGCTTCTTGTTAGAGGAAAATTTCAGAGATTAACAAGATGGTCTATTTTCCCCTTCTTTTTTGTTTTCTTGAATCATGGCCTGCTTTGGGCCTCCTCTAATTCAAAGATCTATAGTTCTTTATAAAGAATATAGCACAATCTCAAAAACAGGAAACGAATATAGAATACTTGAGATCCAACTGTAAAAAGGAAATATTGCTTTACCATTTTTCCAGGATAAGCATATGTAACAAGAAGATTACATGAAAGGCAAAAAATTATACATATTTATGTGTGCAGTTTCGTATTGTATTATTTTGATCAGAATGAACAAAATAGCAAGAATAAATTCTCTCAAAATTCTTCCACTATACTATCTATCCTTTTATAATTAATTGATAGTTAATTTAGCTGACACTTCCAAATACGGTTGAATAAAAAGGATATCAAATCCACCTTTGTTCCCAACTCAATCGGTTTCCAGTTTCCACAATCTTGAGATATGTAGATGGTGGCGGCATTCAACTAATACGATAATCTTGAGAAGTAATGATTCATTCTGCTACATCCTATGTTTATGACAGAAAGCATACATGTATTTCAGGTAATGACAGACTCGGTCTTTCAAATTGTAAGTTGTAATTATAAATTACATGTTGGATAATTTTCAAGATTAATTGGCTTATTTCTTAACTCCTCCCTTTCATTTGAAACATTAGTTAAAACTTTGGGATGTACTTTATTTGACATGTGCAAGAGTTTCTTCTGGTGACATAAATTTGGCGATGTGAGAGAAATGCTTAGCCGATAGAAATCCTTGAGATAACCACGTATTGGCTTATAAAACAAGTAAAAGCAATTAATCCCTTGATTAGTCAAAAGAAGAAGAAGAAGAAGAAGAAGAAGAAGAAAATATTGTTAAAACAAAGATTGCTTAGAATTTAGAATGGCGTGGCCCAATACCAATTGTTGCGGACACAGAGATTGAAAGGAGTTGTGCGATTTGCATCACAATACAAGATGGCGGCCACTAGAGTGAACAAATCCTAGCTTGAGGATACGGGATTAGAATTTTTATGCAAGAAATATCAAGGAATACATACTGCTACTGCCCAAGTGGAATGGAGAGATAAATGGCCTTCCTTTTTTTCCCCATTTGCAATGATAACCTCACAAAGTGAAAACAAAAGTAACTAACGTGGGCAGGTTGGCAGGGTACAGCAGCTAAAGAACAATCCAGAAATTCGTCGCTTCCCTAGCTAATGATAACTCTCAATGACTTGTGTCAAGCAGAATTCAATTTTATTGAAATTTAACAAAATGATAAAAAATCATCAAGTACTTTCCTTTTTTTTTTTTGAAAAGCAGAAGATTTCATTCACATTTCATAAGCAACAATGAGAGCAGAAGAACTCACTGCTCATGACGATCAAAAAACCTGCGGGATAAACAAAAAAAAGGAACCCGCATTGCAAAGCAATCACTCCTCCAGACCCCAAAATCATCAAGTAATGCAAAAGTGCGAGAGGGATGAAGACCAAGAGCAATCTTATAACAAAAGAAGCAACAGAATAAAAGCCAGTTAGGAAGAAGGGTTAAAAAGGTTCATTTGGTCAGCGTCCTATATATAAAGACTAACTGAGACTGGTTATTGGCTCAACGGACTATCATTTCAACGACGTGCTGTTGTTTAGAAGAGAAGCCATATTATCTGTGTCAGATTTATACTAATGCATGTCTAAAACTGGATTCTAGCACACTTGACAACCAAGGCAGGGGACAGATTTTAACTTGAACTGCTGCTTATTGAAGGAGAAATAACAGAAATTAACAATGTCGAATAATCAAAATTCAGTATGTCCAGTCCAGAAAAGGAATGACTGGTGTGAATCCAAGCTTTGAACTAAACCTGTCTGCATTTGATTTCCTAAAATTTGATGGCACAATACATATATATACTAAATAAATAGGATGAAAAATAATAAGAAAACCAAAAAGTTGAGAGCATTTAAGTTAGACAATATATAGCAAGAATTGAGTTTAAAATGGAGGTTGAAAGTATAAGGGAAATGCAATTCAATTCACTTCAAAGCCATATTAAAGTATAAATTGAATGAAAAAAATATAGATTAAGATCTTGTATCAGCCTTGGGATCCAATGGACAGAATAAGGTAGTAGAATGCAGTAGAGTTCCAACATCTATCACCCAGATATTGAGAGAGGAGGAAAGAGGGCAAAAAACCAGAAACTTTTTAAGTTCTTATTTCTACTCTTCAATATGAATAAAAGAATTTAGATCCAATTCAGTGCTCATGCATAACGTGTGTGCTACATTATCAGAGTAAAGAACCAGGTTAGAGCAATTGAATTAATTGGTGAATCATCAATTTCTTCATGGTAATTACAGAGGAAGGCCACCAAAAGACAAATCTATTACACTGAAAAACATAATTAATTATATTCCAGAAATTCAAAAGGTTAAACAAAAGCATAAGAAACTAGAACTTGCAGACGATGCAAATTTTACAAAACAGACTATACATCTGAAGGCTATCAGGGCTTACAAAATTTCCTAATGCAATATGTGAGCACCGTGCCAAGGGTAATCAACTTATAGCAACATCACAAACACAGTAGAATAAGCCATTAGAAAGGCATGAGATTATCACCAGCCATTGAAGCATGCATCCTTTCATCCTCATTTTGGAAAGAGCTCATTCTGGAGTCTAGTATCTCCAATTGGGACTTCACCCAGTGTGGATTATTCCTACCTTCAATCCATAGAGCTTCTCCCGTATCCTTGTGCTTAAAATCTGGATATTTTGGGCTCCTCTGTACATCGAGGAAACAACACTGAGTTAACAGTTAATAGAAAGTGCTAGCAAAATATTTCAATGGCAAAGCATTCAATTCTATTGGTGTAATATAATCAAACCACGAAAGATGAAACTCATCCATCTAATTCCACAGTCCGGAAAGCAAATTCTTGTTTTCACTCAAACATTTCTTAGGTTAGTTTTTACAAAATTGTAATATGATCTTGATGCATGTAAAGCATTGTTGGCAGAGCACTGACTGTAGCCTAATTCTCGTAATTGCATTAAATCTTAAAGGTAGATATGTACATATCAAAGGCAGAACCACATCAGACATGATGCAATGATCTTCTGAATTCAAATGAGACTGCTGAACAACTACCTTGTTCTTCCTATTATCCCACCATTCTGTAGGATTGGCGAAAAAAGCTTGCCATAGTTCCTCGATAGAGCCCATATTATTCACAACATTACCGCCAAATTTCCTATCTGCCATGATTAAACCCAATGTAAAAAGAAAAACAATTAGAAGACAAAAAATCGCATCGTTATTTGTTCAGAATGTGTTTCAGCCAATCGGGAAATATGACTTACTAGGCATCACACTAAAGCCACGATCATATGATGCCACAGAGGAGGAGTTCCTTTCCACAAAATTTAATTGTTGGACAACTATCTATAATGTGATACCAAATATAAGAAACATAATAAGAACATAATTCAAATCTTCAATGAGCCATCGAAAAATGAAAGGATTATTGTAATTCTGGGGACCTTGTAATAAGTCTGTTGTTTGCCATCGTCACTTTCAACTGTATCCGAAACCAACCGACCACAAACATATATTTGTTGCCCTTTCTCTACATGCTGATACGCAGTGTTCGCCAGCTCATCCCAGAATGTCAGATTAATCCTAACCATTTTTTTTTCAAAAAAAAGATAAACAAAATGAGAAATTTGTGTAATAAGGCACATTTTGGGGCTGAATTTTCATTTTCCCTAAGAGCAAATAAAAAAATTACCATGTGGTGTCGGTAGAGGATTTCTTGACGGCGAGTCGAGTCCACGCCAGGACTTTGCCGGATGGTAAGTGCTTCATTTCGACGGCGGCGCCGACATTGCCGATGAGGTGCACCGTATTACAAAGGTCCTTGCTCCACGGGATTTCTGGGGGTTTTGGGTACGTTACTTGAAGGTTGTAGTTTTGGTCTCTGCAATCGACAGAGCATTTCAGCGTTCCAAAGGAACGCGGTCTTTTAGTGAGGGAAAAAGACGAGTATTGGGGAGTCGGAGAGAGGGAGATGATGTTTGTGTGAGGGTTTCTTGGGACGGTGAATAAGAGGTTTCTGCTTGACATTAGCGTTTGCCCGAACGCCATCGCGGCTCTTTCTCTTTAGCTTTCGTGCAGGGTTGGCGCCAAGCTGTGAAGTAGAAGCTGAAAGCAAAACTGCAGAAAGAGAACCGCTTTCGTATCTTTGCCGGCCTCGGTATCTTGGATTCTGGGAAGGGTTTAAGTTTAATGACGGAGTTGTCCCAAATGCTCAAGAACAAAGATTTTTGTTGTCTGCTGAGCAGGTTGTGTTGGGCCGGTTTCCGACCTGTTCTTTAATAAATGGACTTCGAATACTAGACCAATCTTGGGCCTTGTGAGCAGCTTGAGTTTACCTTCTTCTGTTTTGCAATAATGTCAGCCCTTTTTAAAAGAATGGAATATGACAAAAAAAGTATTTAAAAATAAAAATGTTAATGGGTAGGGTATTATTCATCAAAGCCTATTATTTCATAAGATAATCAAACTCTATAAATATTCAATTAAAATTTTAAATTGCTACTCGAACTTTTAGCCTAGTATTTTAGACCTTACTCAATAAATACTTGATCAAAAAAAATTAAAATTAACTTTTTATGTATATTTTTAATAAAAATTAATTTAATAAATTAAAGTTAGTTCATAAAAAAAATTAAAATTTAAAATCATATTTAAAACAAATAATGAATTTTAATAAGTATTATATTAATTATAAAGTCTTTATAAACAAAAAAATATAATTAAAAATTAATATTAAAAATCATTAGTTATAATTAAATTCAAATTCTAAATATCTTAAAATTATTATAACAGATAATAATTTTATTATTTGAATATGATTATAAGATATCATAATCAGGCTAGTTTCAAAAAGGTCTGAAGAGTAAACCATTTTATAGAAGGCCCAAAAGGAAGCAGGCTCCCAAAGCGTAAATGTTAGGAATTGAGCACTTGTAATTTGTTAGTTTTATGCGCTCTCTTGTTCTTGTTCTTGTTCTCGTGCTCGCCAACCCACTCCCTTTTACTCTTCAGTATTTGCTTGAGTTTAACGAAGGAGGTGTCTCCCCCAAAATGCTTGCTCGACTCGCGTCCCAGCGTCTTCTTGAGATCCGTCAAGCTTTCCGTCAATCTGCTCAGGTTTTCCCCCTATTTCTCCCCTTCATTTTACCTCGCTTTCTGCTCATCCAACCACCTCTCGATCTCAATTTCCCCTTTTTTCTGTTCCGCAGGCTTGTCGATCCTTCTCCACTGCTTTGAACTATGTACGTCCTAATCGTCCCTGCGATAAATATATGTTTTTTGATTTAATATTACACTGCAAAATTTTACCCCTTTTCCACCTAAAAATATTACGGTGGAAAAGAGAGTTGATTGATTGAATTTGGTGTACTTTTTTTTTTTTTTGCTGCAGCACATTGATAGCCCAGATAACAGTCCCGACCTTCCATGGGAATTTTCCGAGGCAAATAAAGAAAAGGTTAGTTCAAATGCTTACAGTTTGAGTTATAGGTTACCATTTATCATCATTGTAGATTGAAAAGCTTTTGACTTTGACGTCAGTAAATTGGGATTTGGGACTAAGTAAAGTTGATAAATTTATGACTGGATAGTAACAAGAGATAAATTTGAGGTTTTTTCCATAAACTCCAATAAATTGAATATATTGAAATCAAATGCCGTTAATTTTACTTTGACAACGTATATGAACTTAACGATTTGCATTTTATGTTTGGTTGTAGAAGGCTGGTGCGTTCTTAGAATTCTATCAGAAACGTAGAATATTGTGTTTTTTCTCTCCTTGTAACATCATTCTAGTTTAAATTGTATGAAATTTGGATTGGTTTACTTTTATCAGAGGGATTGTTATTTGCTTAGCAATTTGTAACATTTTTTAAAATCCAAAGGTAGTTACTATTCTAATATCAATTTATGCATAGGTCAAGGAGATACTGTCTCATTATCCATCCAACTACAAGCAATCTGCAGTTATTCCTTTGTTAGATCTTGCACAGCAGCAGCATGGAGGGTGGCTTCCTGTTTCCGCCATGAATGCAGTATGTTGGATGAATTCTCTTAATTTATATTCATTTGGGGCATGCGTTAAATATTCTTGAACTGGTATTTTCAAATGTCAGAAATCCAGTGATATATAGTTAATATGAAGAATTAGACATGAAAACTAACCACTTTTGGAGGCAAATTGTAGTATTTTTTGCCTTAATGCTAGTTTTGATCCTGTCATTCCACTAGTTCTGTTGCTAGGTTGTGGGCAGTGCTAGTTCCGAGCCAGCTGAAGGTTTTGGTGTGTAATGAGTGTGCCTTTTTTAAGCCAAAATGCATCAGAAACTTTTCTAGGGATTATCTTTGTTAGATTGGGGTAAAACTTTTATTGTTCTATCGAACAGACATATCATTTCACGCTGTATGGTTTATTTTGTATGGTATAATGCTAAACCTAATAGAAAAGAATTGCTTTTAGATTTTTTTTTTTTTGTTTAATCCAAGCTTTAAATACTTAAAAAATATATTCCAAGTCACTTTTTGGTAACAATTTTCCTTCTCTATCTTCAGATTGATGTCTTTTTAAGTACTTTTTATGAGTAAATTTTGGCCATAGGGAATGGCTTTTATGCATACTCTATATTGCTGGTGAAGTTGAGCCAGTATGTGGCAGATTAGATACATCTACCTGCTACTAATTTTAAGAAAGGGATAACTAAACTGTTGACTGTGCCAGCAAGTTGCTTATATTTTGTGACCGCAATATTACCATGTACGTAGCTACTCTTATCATTGTTGTAGGCAAAGTCCATGCTAGAATTCTGTGATGGATATCAGACTCCAGTTAATGCTGGATCATGCAAATGACCTGTACTTTTACTCTTATTGGCATGTGCATAGCGAAAGGGAAAAGTGAAGTGTGTTTTACTGTAATATTAGTTCCTGATCTCCTGTTAATATATAATTTGATGTTATTGAAGATTCAAGTTGATGTTATTATAGGACCTATAAAAAGAAAAGTTGATTGAAGTGTAGGAGTCCAAAGCAAGATAATTTTCTCTACAACTATTGGGGCTGAGCTTGAATTTGATTAAAAGACTGAAATATTTAATTGTATGATTTTAACATTTGTCTTGCTGATGGCTAGTGTTCCTATATCTGAAATCACATAAAGAGTGGTTATTAGCTAGACCTTTTTATTACTGAAACAACGATCGCCTAGCATTTTGGTGAGTCACAATATTAAAAGGGTGTTAGTTCATTATGCATCACTCAGTTGTTAAAATGTTGGTGTTAGTATATGACCTATAAAAAAGAAAAGTTGATGCAAGTGTAGGATTCTGTAGCAAGATAATTTTCTCAAGCACTACTTCAGCTGAGGTTCAATTGGATTATAAGACTGAAATAATTAATTGTATGATTTTAATATTTTTTTTGCTGATAACTAGTGTTCCTTTATCTGAAATTACATAAAGAGTGCGAATGGTTATTGGCTAGACCATTTTCTTATTGAAATAACAATTGCTTAGTACTTAGGTGAGTCACAATATTATAAAGGTGTTACTTCGTTATGCATCACCCAGTTGTTAAATATCTGCCTGAAAACTGGTAGGTCTGTAGATTTTCTTTTGTAGCTAAGCAAATTAAATCTTTGTTGCCATAACTAACATCCACTGAATTTTCATGCTGCTAATTAGAGTGGTGTAGCCCCTTTTTAGAGCAAAAGCTAAATGAATTATATTTCTAATCAAACATGTACCGAATTGCACAGGTGGCAAAGGTTATAGAAGTTGCTCCTATTCGTGTATATGAGGTTGCAACATTTTATTCAATGTTCAACCGGTCAAAGGTCAGATTTATATTTTTGTTTTGCACCTTGAGACCTCTTTTATGTACCTTTCTTAATTAACAAAGTTCAGTACCGATATGAGTTTATTCATTTGTTTTTCAGGTTGGCAAGTACCATCTATTGGTTTGTGGCACAACACCTTGTATGATACGTGGTTCACGAGAAATTGAAGAGGCCTTATTGAAACACTTGGGGGTTAAGCGCAATGGTAAATTTTGTAAACATATTATATGTACTTTTATTTTACATCACCCAATGCTCATGTCACTTTTTGAAAATTTAAATAGTATTGAAGATTAAGTTTCTATCGTTTCGGTTGTGCAGAGGTAACAAAGGATGGTTTATTCTCGGTTGGAGAAATGGAATGTATGGTAAGTCTTTTCCTTTACATGTTTACCTATCTGGATCTGTATCTTTTAATTAACTTTTGCGTTGATTTTGTTGGTGTATAAGAAGTTGGCATGGCAATAATACATTTATCAATTTATGGCTAGTGGTCCCAGAGGATGGAGAACAGATGCATGAAAAGGGTTTCTAGCTAGGATACTGGAAATTTCCTAGTTCAGTTTGCAATGGATGAAAACGTCTACTCAATAACTTATAGGGTATTTTAGGCATGGCTTACCTAATTATCCATGTATTGCTACTTGTCCTCATGTAATGGTAGTTGTAAGATAAATGCAATCTGGAGATAGAAGTCTATGGTATGTAACCTTTTTTCTTTATGCTACTGACAAGTTTGACATTCTACTAATTGCTTTTCTGCAGGGATGTTGTGTAAATGCTCCCATGATCACGGTTGCTGATTACTCTAATGGATCTGAAGGATATACTTATAATTACTATGTGGGTTCCGGAAAATTCCTCTCAATTTGCCCTATTTACCGTATGTTTGGCATCCTCGACTGATAGAAACCTACTGGAATTTAATTTGGGCATTTGATGTTTAATGCAGGAAGATGTTACTCAACAAGAAGTTGTTGATATAGTTGAGATGTTAAGAAGGGGAGAGAAGCCACCGGTAAGCATCTGGGATGTTTGAGTTGGATCATTTTTATTTGCACAGTGATATCATTAATGTATGTTTTAATTTCTCTACTATATATCAGCCTGGCACTCAAAATCCTAAGCGTATAAAGAGTGGACCAGAAGGAGGAAATACCACTTTGCTAAGTGATCCGAAACCTCCCCCATGCCGAGATCTTGATGCCTGCTAAAATTAACGTGCCAATGCTGTCTCCAATAATGCAAAAGCTTGGATGTTGCCAGGCTTCTCTGGGGTGTATGTTCTTGTTGAATTAATTTGTCAAGTTCAACCTACCATTTTTTGTATTTTCTCTACCAATAGG
Organism: Theobroma grandiflorum; assembly: GCA_036013995.1. Taxonomy (NCBI): domain Eukaryota; kingdom Viridiplantae; phylum Streptophyta; class Magnoliopsida; order Malvales; family Malvaceae; genus Theobroma; species Theobroma grandiflorum. The sequence continues at coordinate 10,032,236 of CP142130.1, read as the reverse complement.
ACATCTGTTGAATTTCCATGCAATTTCGACTTGTTATAAATTATGAGATGATCGATGTCCGTGTTTTGGATAAAAATCTTGGATGGCAGCAGGCCATAATTGTGGTATTGGAATGCCTTGAATGTTTCTAGATGTTGACCAACACTGGAATAGGGTGCTGCAGCAAGCGCTGGGATAAACTTGAAAACATCACCAGTGTCATCAGAGTCGAGGGCCATTAGATTCTGCCGAGAACGTCTTTGGTTTTGGGATTGGGATTATGCCCTTGGTGGCTAACTGTTAAACGCTAAAAATGAGATCCTAATAATACATACAAAGACTGAGGACTCCACAAGAGTGAAGCCGGACCTTGCGCCCGCCTATCATCTCTTTTTTCTCCCAGCCCAATAATGAATCAGTAGAATTTGGGAAAAGGAAGTCAAATTACTTTTGGAAACATAACCCACGCTGCCCCTTAGACAAGGTAAGCACCATCAAGTATCAGTTGGACTATAGCAAAAGCATTTTGGAATAGCCAACCATTATCCATTCTACTTCCCCGTTGCTTTCCTCTGAAAATACACTGTTACAACAATATAATATATATATATATATATAAAATATTTTATATATACCCATCTATCTCTTTTTGCAGGTCCCACAACCCACTAAACCAAAAATCAGAGCCCCACTACAAAGGTGCTTCCATCATTGTCCACTCCCCCCCACCTTTGATACAAAAAAGAAGAGCATATCAAGTGAGCTTTGACAATCCTTCTCCTTTACTTGAACTTGTCAAGACATCAAGGGCCTGCCTCTAATTTTTTAGGCATTGACATCAAAACCTGTTTTGACAAAAAGAAAGAAAGAAAGAAAAAAAAAAAAAAAAAGAAAGAAAGCTGGAAAGAAAGGCAAAAAGCAAGAGCTATGGCATCTGACTTTGATTGCAATTTGAAGCCAGCAAACAACTTATTTCGTGGGGGGTTAGAATAGGACAAATAAAGTGCGGGACCCAGGATGGACTGTGGGATGCGTACCCTTTTTTCTCAGGCCTATGCGGGAGGATTTGCTTCCGGCTTAACAATCGAGGAGGTATCTGGTGGTTGTGTGTGGTAAATTGCCGTGGCCAGTGAAATAGGCATGATGCAAAGCGCCTTTGATTGAAGGAATTGCATGGCAGCTCCAACATTTTCTTCCATGAGCTTAGCTACCTGTCGCTCTGTTCCATCATTTGACCACTTCTCCCATGCCGGTTGGTTTCTGCCACCCTCACCACTTTCATCCTGGTGTAGTGTATAATATTGGGAAGCTCAATTGCTGACTGAATAGCCAAATACATATAAAATGTCCGACATATGCATGATTACTTGTTTATTACCTCAACTGATGATAGTGGGATGTCCGTTACAAGTGGTGCCACTGCACCAGCTCCGCCCAACCTACTCATGCTCAAGACCTGTTGAATAAATCACATATTAATACGAGGGAACAAAATATTTCAAATCAGAATGATGGGTCTTTTCTCTTCATTTCCTTAGATGGATTACATGATCCTAACCAAACCATTAAATAGAACATACGCATACAGTGGGAGAATCCCATAACCAAAAATGTGGCAATCTCATTGTCACCCTTTGAAGAAGTAAAATATATACTATAACAGCATGAATCAATTTTTCTACTGTAGCAATTAGGGAAAACAAATTCCAAACCCTTAAAAACATTCACTAAAACTTCTTCTTCTAACTTGTATTCCTTGAAGAACAAGCAAAAGCTCAACAGGACAAATTCAGTGATGCTTTAGCAGTATTTAGGCAAAAAGGAATATGCAGATGCATATCCACCAACACTGACCCAAATATAATGATGGGGGGAAACTTCTAAATTACAAGGCACATTCATCTAATACAATATCATAGACTGATTCATAAACATGAGCAACAATACAATATGCAGTAAAGTAAAATCTGAATAAGAAATATGGAAATTAAACAGGTAAGTAGAGTTAATGATACCTTAACTTGGAGCCTCAGGAACTTCACATAATCTACAATTTCATCAAGCATGGCTGCTCTATCAGTCTGCACAAAGAAATGTATATCACTACTAAATGGAGTAAGATGCATTATACATAGCTAAACTTTCTCATGGTTTACCTCCCAAGACACACAAATCTACCATAATGTCACCCATGTCTCAAAGAGATCCCTATAACAATAATCAACTTAGCTAGGTTAAACAACAATAGTCAACTGTAAAGTTATTAAGTTACTAGCTTTGGAATTAGGACATCAATCCATTCAATATCTGTACACAATTTGACTAACAGACAATAAAGTTAGTTGGGAAATGAGCCTAACAAAGTGGACAACCCTCAAACAATAATAAAGTTAAACAGTTTTAAAGATTTTATATGACAAGGTTAGTCATAAAAATATTGCAAGGTTATACAACAAGATGGGGCAGATCAGCAGTTAGGGGCTGATAAGATCAATGACAGACAGCATTTATAGATTATGGTTCCCTGCTCTCAATAAGAGCATGCTCCTTAATATTATTTTGGAAAGAAAAAGATTAATCATAAGATCTTTCTCCCTGATTCATCATCTTATTTTTCCTTACAACATAACAACAGCATTACCTTCATTTGAGGATAGAGTTCCAATAAAAGAAAATAGTACTTTTTCACAATGTTGCCCAAAAATATATTTGAAATATGCAAATCATTTTACAAGTAAATTTATCACTTGATAAAAAAAGAACTCACCTTATTAACACTAGGAACAAGTTCCTGCAATGCTCTGATTCTTTCAGCAATTCTCTCTCTGCGCAACTGTACCAAGGGAGAAAATGGAAGGGTTCAGTATGGTTAGTTACTGTTGCAACCATTTGTTGAGCAGGTTCACTCTGCCATTTCACATCATAAGAAGTGGCAATCAGGTGCAATTTTGCTTGCCACTAAATTCCCTCCTAACATTGTTAAATCTGTGGGGTTTTATATATCTCTATATTTTTATATATGACCTTTTTTTTGTAAGATTTGTAAAAGGACAGAATAGTACTAATTTTTTTATAGTTTATGACTTCATGATGTCTTAGCTACATCTTATGTCTGTTCCTTTCAATTGATGAAATACACATGCCAAAAGAAATACTTTAAATTATAATTTCTTCTGGAGGAGATGACCTTCGACACTGCATATTAGCCAAACAACAGAAATGGTATTTGAAACAATTTCATTAGAATTATCTATCAGATCAAATTAGTCACTCTTTAAAAGACATCCACTTAATGTTACAATTCTAGCTTTTAAACTTTTTCTTTGGCAAGGAACTAACTTAATCATGCCTAAGATTCTAAACCAGAAACACCTGAATTACTGCCCTTCCATATATTCTGTCCTTCCCGTGTTTGTAATGATTATTTATAATAAATTAAGCTTACCCGTTCAGCAATGCTGTGAGGATCTGTGGCCTGTCCTCGTCTGGCCCGCACCCTTGGACGCATTGCTGGTGGATGTGGTGCTGCAGCAACAGTTGCTTGCATTGGTTGGCCATGGAAAACCTGGAAAATTTTATAGGTCATATTACAAATGATAGAATTACAGAAAAAGATAGTACTAACAGAACTCTAATCTGATGTTGACAAATTTGGCAGCTAGGGGCATGAAACCTACTCAGGACCAGTTTCTCCTGGCAGATGGACCATTAAACCAAAAGCCAATCCCCAAATGCAAATGAGAAAAAGCATGACTTTAGTACAAATTAAGGAATCAACTACCAGTCATTTTAATGGCCGTTAAAGTGTAACATAAAGGAGATTTAGGGAATATTTTTGTTCTCACTGCTATGGCCCTAGGTTTCAAGTTTCAACCAGTTGTTCTGTAATCCTTAACAAGTAAAATCTTCATTTTTGGAGTAAAACTCTTTTTCATTTGCTGATGCAGGTTTGTGGCTAATTAGCAGTTGAAGCAGACTCTTCTTTAATTGAATAATTCTACCCTGCGAATTAATTTATGCCACTTGAAAAATCCTAGAAGGACCTTGATGTATTCTTTCCTTTGTCAAATACCAAAAGTTGGCATCTCACAACAGTAACTCCCAACCCACCCCCTGCTCCAAAAATTGTCATGTTTTCCCTTGTCTTCTCTGCTATTAGACAGAAACACACATGACATAGCAACATGATAAAATCAAACAGACAAATTCGCTGTCACACCACATTTGACAATGCAAAACTTAAAATAATCCAACAAAGACAAATAGACATGCCTCCAATTAGTGTTAACAAAATTAAGTGACCAATAATTAAAAAGCAGTTCATCACCAGTTAGCACCATAGAAACAAGCTCCTTACTTAAGTTGCCAAAAGAAAATTTTCCACTAGTAAAGGTTTTATATTGTTTTTATCCTTTTCCTCCGTTCCTCGTGAACCAAGCAAACACAAGCGAACCTTAAATAAATGAAAAATAAAAAGAAATGATCAAATTATTTTCTTACATTTTTTACAGAAGAAGCTCTGCCATCAACGACATCGTCACGAAAGCGCTTGCCGCTACCGGAAGCTTCCTCGGGCTTCAAAAACCCGCCTTTTCCTTGCTCCAAGCTCAACCCCAACGGAAAAACCTGTCCGTGAAACGCGCCGCCTCCCCCGCCGCCGATTGCAGCGAGATGTCCGGCGCCATCACCGGAGCTAAGCTGCAACAACATCGGCGCTCCAGCCGCGGCAGCGGTTCCAGCCAAGCCACAGTCGGGTCCCGGCAAGCCCGTCTCAGTTGGCGGGAAGTTGGGGAGTCCGAGGATTTGCTCGAGGAAATCATCGGCGGGGGCCTCGTTGGGGTTATTGGCCATGAGAAAGTCAAAGAGATACTAGTGCAAATTGAGTTGAAATGAGTCGAAGTGGCGAGTTAGGGCTATCAAAGAGCATCTACATGCAAAAAGGAAATGGCGAAAGAAAGTGAACCAAACAAAATAACACACAAGGGAAATTTTTTTTTTTCTTTTTAAGACAAACAAGGTTTTTTCTTTCTTGGTTTTACTACTATCTTCCTACTATCCCCCAGTGAGAAGGGAAAGTTCAGAGTTTCGGTTCTTCTCGTCTTTTGCTTCCTTTTTCTTCTTCAGCTCTAAGAGAGAGACGGAAGGAGAAAAGAGAGAGAGAGAGAGAGAGAGCGAGACACAGCGAGGATGGAAAAGAGGGTGGCTTTTATCGTGGTTAAAAATGTTGCGCCTTTTTGTAAAAGGGGTTGAGTTTGATCAAAATTACGTGGGAAACCCATTTTTTCCTGTTTGCTTGGGTCTGTCCTTGTTTTCTAGTTAGTGGTTTGAAAACGGCGTCGATTTTTATTGCACAAAACTCCTCCTCCGGCCAACAACCATGTGGCTTGTTTGTCCTTGTGCTTTCATACTTGCTTCCTTATCCACCACGTGTTAGCGGTAACGCCTCCATTTCAAAGCAAACAAATCCGCGGTAATCTTTCCACCGGACAGCACCTGGAACTGCAAGTGGAACCGAGAGACTACACAACACAATCCTACTTAGCTTTTACGTGCATCTTCTTTAATCACACTATTGTGTCATGCTGTCTATTAGTATTATGAATGAAGATAGATTTCCTTTCTCCATCTACATTTTGTCTTCCACGAAGAAAGGCAATCAATTCAAATGTATTTGTTCTGATTTCTCTTATCATTATCTCTCTTAAATGCAGCTGTTACCAGTACATGATTTCTTTCTTTTTGTCTTTTGGTTGGGGGCGGGGGGAGGGGGGGGGAAGCGAAACCTAAATTGGTTATATTATATAGGTATAATACATAAAATGTCATTAAACTATTTTAAAAAAATTAAATAAATTATTATAATTTTAAGTCAAATAAATTCTTATACTTTTTATTTTATATCAAATAATTTATTATGACTAATAATTAATTTAATCAAAATATTATTTATATTCTATATCACATAATACTGATATAATATGTTAAAATATTATAATTAATTATAATCTGGTATACTGATATTTTTTAATTGATGATAATATGATATACTAATTTAACATAATAATATGATTATATGATATGTTTTACCTTCCACGTCAATGTCATGTAGTGCTATGTGATTATAAAACGAGAAGTAACAGTTTTACTAATAGTAATTAGTCAATCATTAATTATAAAAGTTTATTTAATTTAAAATAAAAATATAAAAACTTGATTAAATTTAATAAAAATAAAAATTATTTAAATATTTTTAAATAATTTTAAAATTTATTTGAACATCATGCTTATTATGTACGTATTATTTTTTATTTTTTTATCTTAACATGAAACAAAGACCGTCCCAATAAAAGATGGGCCAGCTCGAGCCCATAGAGAACATGGGGTTGTCTGGAATTGGGCATAAGACGTTTGATGGATAGTGTGGACACTAGAGCCTTGGTGCACACAGCTCAAACCTGACATTTTGAAGCCCCTCTAGTCACCGGCTCTGATTCCTAATTTGCATTTGAAACAAGAATGATAAAAACTTTATACATATAATATACTGAATAATGTAGATAAAATATAAGTATAATGTTTTCAAAAGTTCATGGAATATTTAAAAATTTTCTGAATAAATTTTTATTATTTTATTACATATAGTTTAGTCTATATATTTTTATTTTGAGCCAAATCCCTTACGACTAACTATTGAATAATTGTTATTAGTCAAATTGCTACTTAATATTTTATGTTCATATGGTACTAACATGACATTGACATATGAAGTAAAAAATGTCATATGATCCTATCGACACGTCACATCATCATTTATTATTACATGTCGATATACTATATCAACACCATGTGATATTAAATAACAATAAAAATATATATAAAAAAAAACTTAATACAATTCTAAAATACACTTTAGTCTCTTTTGTTTCAAAATGCATGGTTAGGCCCTTCATTTTTCATTACTACCAGTCACTAGTTATTTACAAATACTAGAATTCACAATTACTCTCAAATAATTGAAAATAAAAGAAACACAAAGAATATCACAAGTCTACTTTAATTAAATAATAAAGAAAATATTTTTTATTCAACATTTATCAACTTAAAAAATAAAAAAGAGACAATGAAAAAAGAAAAATTAAGAGAAATAAATAAATTATTTAAGATTATTTTATTAACAATTCAAAAAATATCATAATTTTGTAGTGAAAAAAATTTTAAAAATTAAGTAATAATATTCTAATTAAACAAAGTATAATTTTTTTTTTTGTATTTAGGGAGGTTTTTTTATTTTTAACCAACCTGATCAATTTAAAATATAACCAAGCTACTGAGAGAACAATTTTAAAATTTAAAGCATTCTAAGGTGAAATATTATAAGATTTGATGTTGGTATAAATGGAGTTTTCAGAATTTAAATGAATTGGCAAATTGACTTTAAGCATGTCTGATGTTATTTTAAAATTTATTCTGTTCCCACCAAGCTTTAGAGATACAATAAAGTCAACATCTAACTTCGTCTTTACACCTATAATAGTATACTGTTAGACGCACTCAAAAATTACAAAGTTATTTGATCTTATAACCTATTTTCTACGATAAGTAAATTATAAGGAATTTAAAAAATTTTTATAAACCATGGAACTAAAAATGTTTATGTCCTTTTGTAAATTTTCATTCAATACATAATATTTCTCTTACTTTTATTTTTTTTTTTTTACTCTTATCTTATTTGTTTTTTTGTATGTTACAATGGTTACCAGCAAGTTCTACATGTAGATTTGCAAGAATCTTTTCATTAAAGACACAAAACCTTGTCATTAAGATACTTCTGTATGTGAAATACACCTTTGCTTTTTCATGTTACAAGATATAATTTTTAAATAAAAGTATTATTTCAATAATTACTTTTATAAAGACAACTATTTATACTATAAGATATAACATTTGAGTCACAAAATGAAAAGATTATTTTTCATATCATAACTTTTAGATAGTGTTGTTCTTCAACTGTCTCATAATTTTATAAATTTGAAAATGTTTTTTCAAATGTTACTTTATCAATAAATATAACTTTTCATATTAAATATTACTTACAATTCGATAGACACAACCTTTCATATGAAAAAACATAATTTTTAATTTAAAAAAAAACACAACATTTGAGAGTTATTATTTTTAGTAAAATTTTGTAAATTTATTAAATTTTTGTAATTGTTGTTGGAAAATTCACTATATGGTGTAGGTGTCGTCTTGCTCACAATGATTTTGAGTCTTAGTCATGGTGGTACGTGGAAATCGGAGGAGGGAGGGGTAGAGAAAGAAGCGGAAGAAAAAGCAAAAACTATCGAACTTTTCAATGCAACAAAAAGGTGACGATAGGAGGGGAAAGGAGAAAATAGAAAAAAAAAAAAGAAGAAAAATAATTAAAATATTATATCTAGATTAGGAGGTCTTTTAAGTATTTATAAAATTTTCATTTTAAAATTTATAGTATTTACACATAGTACCCTCAATTTTATATATTTTTTATTCACATTTTAAATCATTATATATATATATATATATATATATATGTATGCATGGAGAAATAAGTAGATAAGGGTGAACTTGTGATATTTTGGCCGCCATCCTCTCTTTTCTATGTCTGGGATTACAGGATAAAACAATGTATCGATTGCCTTTGCCTTCAAGTACCCTAAGGTGCAATTAACTAACCTACTATTCTTCATCTCATCTAATAGACACTCCGTTGAGCTTAATATGTCCACAACATCGACCCAACTGCTCTTTCACTTTTTTTTGGGTTTTAGCAAGAAACTTCGGACTCTTCGACGGTAAAATCTCTTGGTGTGGTTATGTAGTGGTACTGGTACAACATGTTTTTTAGGATAAATGAGGACTTAACAACTTTCCTTATGGAAAAACACAAACTTGATGAACCTTGCCACCAACGCCAATTCAGAATTAGGGAAGTCTGACACGTTGAATGGTAAAAAATCTAGCCACCCAAATTTGCTTAGAATGGAATAGGGCTGGCTGCTAGGTTATAAATCGGCATTGTCGTAAGCCCATTACAGTACCCAAGGAGAAAAAACAAAAAGAAAGAAAGAAAGGAAAAACCTCTCTCACTCCGCCGTAATGGCAAGTGTTCTGAAATCAACAGCCCACTTTCTCCACTTAAAGAAGCACAATATCGCTTCTCTATCTCGCCTTTCCTCCGGCAAGGCCTTTGTTTCAATCAAGAGATCCACTCCAGTGGCTACGGTAACCACTGCTCTAACTCTTAGCCTCGCTGAGACTCTCTTTAAATTGAAAAAACAAGGCAAGGTAAGCATTCTTTTACCCTTTTTCTCCTTTATGTGTGTTTTTTTCTTGATACTCTAAATTGGGTAGAAGAATTAGATTGTAGTTTTATTATGAGAGAAATTTTCAAACTTTATATTCAAATGGGTGTTTTTTGTATGTAATATATGCGGTTACATTAGTGGAATCGTAGGCTTGTTAAGATAACACCCCTGGTTGATGCAATTGTTCTGATTATTTGTTGCACTGTAATATTTTTATGGCTTGTATCAGTAAGGTAGCCAGAGAATAGAATCATTCAGTGATTTTTGGTTGACTTAACCATGTTAAGCTACGTTTTCCACTTTGACTCCTGTCAACTTTTGGGTAGTGTGCTTGCAGAGCTCAAATAGTTTTCATCAATTAGGATCATTTATGAACTTCCTTTGTCTTACTAGACTGGTTTGAGATTCTGGATAGAAGAGGTGGCTGCTTGATGATGTAAATTTTGTACTTGAAAGGATAAAGCACCTTAGTTATTGCCAATTATAAACTACTATCATGTTGAGAATGGATCTTTATTCACATCGGATGCCTCTTAGGAAGTTCTCTAGAATGGAACTACTATTCTTGTAAAATTTATTTAAAATCTTATGATAATGTCAACAACCTAGGCTTCACCAAGAGGTTTGGGGCCTAAGGTTATCTTTCTAGTGCTGTCTAACAAGCATGCCTCTTTCCGAAGGTTGCATTAATCCCATACATCACAGCTGGTGATCCTGATCTTCCAACAACAGCTAAGGCACTTAAGGTGCTTGACTTATGTGGCGCAGACATAATTGAACTAGGTGTACCATATTCTGATCCTCTAGCTGATGGTCCTGTAATCCAGGTCTGTTAAACATTGTGGTCTGTCTATTTATTGTTTATTTTCAAATCTCTCAGCGATGTTTTCTTTATGTTTAGGCTGCGGCTACGCGTTCTTTGGCAAGAGGAACCAACTTCAATGCTATTCTTTCAATGTTGAAGGAGGTAAGACTAGTGCCGAGTGCCATGCCATCTGTCTTTCAACAAATGAAAAAATAGAAGGACCTCTTTTAAATGCACTTGTCACTCACATCGACCCTGTTAGGAAAGCCACAGTTATATTTGTTAGTTGTTAAAGCATAGAATTGTTGATGTCAATGCAGCCATTGTTTTTCTCAGGGTAAGTGACTATTGTAGCTGTTTTCTTGCACAAAAGATTGCTTATTTATGTCTTCATCCCTGACTGGAACCAAAAAACATTTTGATTCATGAGTAATGTTGGTTATTGGTGCTTTGCTCATTTCACGTATGCTAATGATTTAAAACTTTGAGCTTGCTTCCCTTTCAATGACAAGAACCTATTTAAGACCTTTGATCATCGTTAAGATCCTTGATTTTTTTTATTTTCTTTTGAATGAGGGAATTTGTTACATACATGCATCTAGGTGTAAGTAACTACAGAAACAAAAATTTTGCAGTATAACTATTTGTGACTTCATTTACTGTTTACTTCCTAAATCGGGGGTCATATTCGAATTATGAACTTGTAATTTGTACAGGTGGTTCCAGAGTTATCTTGTCCAATTGCTTTATTTATGTATTACAACCCAATTCTCAAGCACAGGGTTGAGAAGTTTATGACCGCTGTAAAGGATGTAGGCATACATGGTAATCGACTTGTCATGCTTTACTTAATCTTGAATTTCTGTACCATTCTACTATTGTCCATGGCTGGAGTCAATCTACATATTTAAAGTATAGGTTTTTTTTTTTAATTATGCTTTATTCTATGTGTCTTTATGTGTAAAGACTCACCCTGTCTCTCTTTCTCTTCTGTTTCTGTCTTTCTAATCCTATTTATATTTCAAACTCCACTTGGAGGTCTTTTAACTCCTTATACCTGGATATAAGTGTCATATTGCCACTGATCAACTATCCAAGTACTTGTTATATACCTGGCAGTGCCTTTGGAATATTTGAAGGTCAGCTGTACTACAATTAGTAGAATATTTAGTAATATTGCTGGGATTATCCTTGACCCTTTAGTTTTATGTTTCTTGGTCACCTCATTAATAGTCAGCATCCTATAGAGAGTCAAAAGTTTTTCTTGTTTTCTACATGCTATGATGAATGAAACAGCGTGTTGTACATTAATTAGGTTGTTGACAAGTTCCCTTGCTCAATCTGCATATATATATATTCCTTGCTAGCTATAGTCAATATGTCTAATGTGAGCGAAAATAAACCTGCACATACCCATGTTTCTTTTTTAAATTGTTAGGCCTAAATAAGATAAAGAAAATCAAAATATGTTGTTGCTTGTGCTGGCTTTGTTTTAATTTCACAATTCTCATATATAATCCAATATATAGGCCTTATATCTATCACTTAAAGTTTGTTTTTTTCTGGAAATCCATAGATTGAATGTTTTTGAGTCTTACTTCCTTCAAGAATCCCAACGTCTAAATAATGTTGTTACCTCAATAATTCCAAAAATATTTTCAGGGCTTGTGGTTCCAGATGTTCCTTTGGAGGAGACTGAAATTTTGAGAAGAGAAGCTCTCAAAAACAAGATCGAATTGGTGTGTTCCTCTATAAGAATGTTTTTCCCCCTTTAACTTCTTTGCAATCTCAATTAGGTTTTACCACCATGGTATGCTTGGTCAAATACTTTAAATTAATGCAATAGTGTGGGTTCTGTAAAATCTTTTATTTGTTAGTTACTTATATAAGATATTTCATGAAATCATTTGCATAGTAACTTACAAACTCCTCATCAATCTCCGAATTAAACTTTCCTCACATTTTCAGAATAAACACTTCCAGTCTGGAAATGTAAGAAACTTGGTGATAATTAACAAAATCAGGGGAAAGATGAAATTTTTTTTGCTTTCTATGGTTCATATAGGCAACTTTAAAGCTGGCTTGACTACCAATCATGGTGAATATTGTAGAATTGGATATCTGAAGGCAACATTAGGAACCAATTAGCTATAAGATTTGAACTCATTTATTTTTCCAACCTTATCGTGTTGTTTTCTAACATTTAGATGTCACAAGCAATGCATTTCTTTTCTGCATAAGTGCATATAGTCAATATAATAAGGCTTCTCTTCTTCTGTTGTAAAGGTACTGCTTACAACACCGACCACACCGATAGACCGAATGAAAGCTATTGTCGAAGCATCAGAAGGATTTGTGTATCTTGTGCGATCCTCTTCAAAGTTGATGACTCTTTTATCGTGTTATTTTCTTTTATTACTATGATTAACTCTAATGTTTTATCAGGTGTTTTATGTTAAATTTTATGACAAACTGAGATTGAATTCTGATAAGGTATAAACGATAATTTTGATTTCTCCTTATCTGCTGGAAATTTCAGGTGAGCTCCATTGGAGTTACTGGTGCCCGTGCCTCTGTAAGTGATCGGGTTCAGACTCTTATTGGCGAAATTAAAGAGGTTTGTCGTGACAACCAAATTTCCTATATCACTAATTAGCTTGCCAGTCCAAGTGGTGTATATGTTTTAATCATTCTGGACTAATCTTTGATATATAATTGAATTGAGCTGTTTCGTTTATGAAACTTTTAAGGAGATCTGGTTCTTTCATATGTTTACATGATGATTTAATTCCATTGAATTTCTCGAGATTGCATTTATAAGTCAGTTCACCTCACGTAAATTCTGAAGACATGAGGTATTTTTTGATCAGTGTGTTTCATTTACTGAAATGCTTGGGCATAATTGTAAAACATGTGTGAACCTTTAAGTCAAGGTAATTACAGATCGATGATGCGAGTAGTTGCACCTGATGCTTTAACTTTGCTATGACAGGCAACAACCAAGCCTGTTGCGGTAGGGTTTGGCATATCAAAACCTGAGCATGTGAAGCAGGTTGGTCTTTAGAACATGCAACTTGATGCTTATATATCACCATGCTTCTGCCTCCATCTGGATATTTATTTCTTGCATTAATATATCGTAACAGGTAGCAGGATGGGGAGCGGATGGTGTGATTGTTGGCAGTGCCATGGTCAAGCTGCTGGGTGAAGCAGAGTCTCCCGAGGATGGATTGAAGGCGCTGGAAATTTTTACCAAATCTTTGAAATCTGCACTTGCTTGACTATTTGAATGGGATTAAGTCAGACTCCCAACAATTTGTTCTTGTTGAAGCTTGTGATTCCAGCAGCTGAAGATTCAAATAAGGGTGCGAATCAACAGTGCTGAAGAAGAAAGTCAGTTGATGTCAATACGGCATCATTTTTTGAAGTTTGTTTTTATGTTGTTGAAACGCTGCTTGTGGTGTCGTTTATGTTAGTCTTGTTATTAACAGCTTAGTCATACAACTTAGTTGAGTGTTGTTTCATGTGTTCAATTTTTCCTTTTCTTGTTTCTTCTCCTGCTGTTAAAGACCGTTGCTGGCACCAGAATCAATGCTTTGATTTCTGTGGTCAGCTCTTTTTCTTTTGTTTTCTGTGCTCATCACAGATCCGAGCTTTGAGGAAGAAATTGTAATCACGCGGCAAGAGTCACTATATAATACCAAAAATGGAAATGAAATTGTGTGCGTGTTAATCAAAAGTTTTTTCTTTATTTTCATCTTCCTCTGTTTTTTTCTATAGTACTGCTCTCTAGAAGTTCATATATCTTGTGGCTTGTGAGTTTCATTTGATTTTCCTTCAGTTCTCAAGTACGTTTTTCATTGGAAATAATGTTAAATCTTTGTTTTGAAAGTACAGATATTTAATTTATATAAATTATAATTGATGAATTAGGTCAATCCCAAAGGAAGCTACTTCACTTTTGGACAAGTTTGGTATTCATCTTCCATACAATTATCACCTGTCGACTACTAGTGCATTTGAACATTTTAACTCATTACTTGATATTTGATCTTTTGCTTAAAAAGTAAAATTCAAATCTCCCTTCCCCTAATTGAAAAAAAAAAAAAAAAACCACCACCTGCAGATGAACCACACTTCACGCCGGGTTTCTTACTAACATAGGGTTATACTTGTATCCTATGATCCCAAAATGAGCAATAGAAAAAGGAAAAGGAAAGAATAGATACAGTTCAACCATTCCTCTCTGCTAAACTACATTTCTCTACCTTGAAGGCAAATGGATACAAAATACAATAGCCAGGCTTTTCTGGCAAAAATCAAGGAGCTGGAGCTGACTTACAACCCCAATGCATAAATATAAATAAATAAACATCTTCTATCATAAACCATTGAGAGTTAGATGCAACGCTTATCTTTCAACTGTCAAAAAGCTACATTCTAAATTATTTACCGGTCATGGACAAATTATGAAGAAGAGTTTTTACACAGTAGCAACGATCTGCAGCATAATGCTTGGGTAAGAATTTTTTGCATGACAGACATGTACTCAAAAAAAAGCATAATAATTCAATCAGTGTTTGCTTCAAATATGGATATGAATCATAGTCTCAAGCAATAAATTGAAAAGCCATCCCATTGAATCTTGACAAGGTGAAAGACAATCTGAGGGAGAGACTACATGAGAGGAAACAACAGAAAAAAAACTGCAATTTCCACAGAGAGTCTCCTTGTAAATGGTCAAAAAAAAAGGAGAGTTTCCCCATAAAATAATTTATACAGGAGTGGTGCAGGCAACCGGTGGTATAATTCATTATCTTCTAGGAAAATTTTGACAAATAACAATGGTTTAGAATTTTGCCAAAGAAGGTCTCTTCCCTGGATACGCCCAGCACAATAACTAAATTCACAGCAACACACATTCATTAAATGAAATAAGTGAACAGCAGTAGCAGTGAGCGGGAACAAACACACTGGCAGCCCTTCCCCACTGAAGGCAGCCTAACATATTTGAACAGTAAAACAATCACGGCTGAGGCAGATTCACAAGTTAAAATGCGTAAAGCAAAGCGTGTATTTATAATTGTTAAGTAATAAAAGCTATAATTGGCAAAGGACAAAAACTCTTTGAAAGAATTGCTTCTTTGAAAGGCAGTAGCAGCGAGAGTGAGCAAGCAGAGCTTTGCTCTTCCCCGCCAAAGCACTGATCAGCCTCAGGCAGATTTACGAGTAGAACATAAAAGAAAGCTTAAGAATCCAACTAAAAAAGAGGATTAATATAACGAAATTATTAGAAAATAACAGAGGAGGAATGAAAACCTCACTAAGCAAGCAGAGCTTTGCTCTTCCCCACCACAGCACTGATCAGCCTCAGGCAGATTTACGAGTAGAACATAAAAGAAAGCTTAAGAATCCAACTAAAAAGGAGGATTAATATAACGAAATTATTAGAAAATAATAGAGGAGGAGGAATGAAAACCTCGCTAAGCAAGCAGAGCTTTGCTCTTCCCTGCCAAAAGCACTGATCAGCCTCCGGCAGATTTATGAGTAGAACATAAAAGAAAGCTTAAGAATCCAACTAAAAAAGAGGATTAACATAACGAAATTATTAAAAAATAATATAGGAGGAGGAATGAAAACCTCACTAAGCAAGCAGAGCTTTGCTCTTCCCCGCCAAAAGCACTGATCAGCCTCAGGCAGATTTACAAGTAGAACATAAAAGAAAGCTTAAGAATCCAACTAAAAAAGAGGATTAATATAACGAAATTATTAGAAAATAATAAAGGAGGAGGAATGAAAACCTCACTAATCCAAGCTATGAAACTTCTACCAACAACTAAAAGAAAAGAAAGCTATGTATTCAAAAGAGATACAAGTACTACCTTTTAAAACTAACACTACAAGAAAAAGACCATTCTAGTCGCTCAAATCAAGACTGAAGTTCAATCCAAGTTGCAGAAGCATATTAAAAACATGATCTGAATCGAGCAAACAGTAATGATTGCCAAAAAGCAAAATGAAAATGTAGATAAAAAGCTCTTCTTACACCTTCTCTTCCCTCTCTCGATTCCACTGTTCAATCCTGGCTCTCCGCTCCTCGCTCCCTTCTCTTGCAGGAGGTGCAGGACTTCTGCTTCGCCTAGGACTCCCATGCTTTCTCCTACTACCGCTGTCCCTGTCGTGCCTATCAGGTCTTCGCCCATTTCTATCGCGATAATCACCACGGTCACGGTCACGGTCCCGGTCCTTAAACTCCTTATCACGCCTGTGGCGTGGACTGGCGCTCCTGCTCCTGCTCCGACTCCCTCTGAACCTGCGGTATCTCCCAAACAGCTTCCTTCTTAGCTCCCTCCCAATTACCTTGACATGCATAAAATTACAGTAACCCCCGCGGTTACAGTTATTCTCCTCGAATTGCCGACAAGTGGCCTCGCGAAAATCAGTGACTGGGGAGAAATCCGCAATGATAGGCCGACCGGAGTAGAACCTTCCTTGAAGTGCCTGGAGGGCGGCTGCAGCCTGGTCCTCCTCCCTGAACTGAACATACACGTTTCCAATCATGTGGTCAGCAAGGTTGTCACAGACGTTGAGGCTCTCGATCTCACCGAACTTGCTGAGCTCCTCGAAGATGTCCTCGTAGAAGTCCTCGAAGTGCTCCTGGATCTTGCGGGGGTCGATAGGCTGGCCCTGGGCGTCCACTCCGGGGGTGATCATGTCCGGGCGCTGGTACATGTTCGACAGCAGGAGAGTTGGTGAGATCGTCGGCCGGTTGTGGAGCCGTGAGCACCTGTCCCCGTGCCGGCACGCTCCAATCTTGAAATAGAAAGGACAATTCACGCGGTCCTTCTCGGTCCCGAAGATTGAGGCCAAGTGCTCCGCCATTGTCGCTGGTTAACTCTTTATTTGCTTACAGTTCCGGTCAAAGTAGGAACAACTACAAGTGCAGTGGATTTGTAAAATAAAAGGGAGTACTTTTAATTAAAATCCCTAATGCAAATAAAGGAGAAAGCAACGAAAAAGAGGTCGGATTTGGAAGGGCTATTGTAGGGTTGGGGTTCTCGAAACCCTAAATTTGGACTTGGAATAGAGGAAATGGAAAGAAGGGATTAGGGAATGAGGACAGAAGATTGGGGATTGGGATTTTCGTTTGCCTTTGGGCCTTGGGGATAGGGGAGGGTTCTGGACTTCTCGCCGATTTTCAGTTTTTTTTTTTTTTATTTTCTGCAGGTGCCACGAAACCTTGGGGAAGACTGAAGGTTACGGGGAGGTGGTATATATTTACCAAGCAGCGGTAGTAGTACTACCACTTAGGCCCTCAGCCTGCTTAGCAGCCTTGGTCAGCTCCTTCACCTTCTGCTGTCATGTTACGCGAGCTTAACAAATCAAAATCCAGTAGTTGGGTCAAGGTTGGGTTATCCATCACTTGCAGGCAGCGTCCGGAGCCTCGGGATCCCTATTCCCAAATGAGTCCACAATGGGCTTTTGGGCTTTGACGTAAAGGAGTCGCCGTTGTCCTGCTAATTCATGTACTAAATCTGGAAATTTTTGCAAAACCCCCCACTCAATTCCTTCCTTCCTTCGTCTTCACCTTCCAATAGACGAAGATGACTCCTAATTTCATGCTTTGAAAATCAAACAACAAATTTTCAGGTTGGCTAGGCTTATCAGATAGTCTCGCCATCCCAACATATAACTTTTTTTCCTTTTAAATAATTGAAAATTTTCATTCATCCAAAGCAGGTACGATAGCCTGCTACAGGCCTGTAACAGCACTACAAGTTCCTGTGCTTAAACAACTAAAACGAGTTACAACTTTTTAATAGCCAACTACATCCACTTAGCTTGGCTTCTCCATTCCACATGAATAAAATTTTTCTTTCGACCAATCTTCCAACCTCCAACCCCCACCAGGCCACTCTCCAATCTCCTGTGACCTGTTACAAAAACATAAACAAAAACAAAGAGAAAGACGTTTCAACCAAACCATATCATTACGTTAACAAGTAGGCTTCCAACATCTGTTGCATGATGGAGGCCTCCCAACTCCAAAAGTTTCTTCAAACATCGTTTATTCAATTCAAAAAGCCATCAAAGCATATCTCCAAATGAAAGTTGCACATTGTAACTTATAGAAAGTAGGGAGAGAACCATTAGCAACTCTCTGAAAAGAATAATGGAAGTCATGATGTACAATTAATGGAGGAAATAAAATAAATGATAAGATAGTGACGTCTCAAGTGTGTATCTGCATTTAACGCCTCCCAGATGCCACCGATTCTGCAGAGAAGATGTATTTAACTCGTGAAAGAACAGAATCATGTGCAGGGTCGTAAGGATGATCCTTGGATGGAATCTCCAAAATTGCAGGAACAGGCTTGTTGTAGCTATCCACCAGAAACCTTATCATATTTGCGACCTAAATTATAAGGATGGAGGGCCACAGCTTAATTTAGCATACTAAACTTGAGTTGAGAATGCAGTTCAAACAGAAATTCTATACTTGTGTCTGGATTGGTATCATTATAGATGAAAATACGAAAGTTAGAGATTCAGAAAACAAGATCTTTGGTTACTCTAGGTACCTAATAGCCAACGCCAAAATAGGACAGAGCCATCAAAGCAAAAGGGAAATTCATCAAAATTACAGTACCATCATGCAAGATGAGACAACCCATATTGCCATTTTTGACACTGGAGTTCAAGATACTCTCAATGCACTGAAATAAATAGTAGGTTTGCAGAAAACTTTAGTAGTAATTTTCTGTTCATTCCTAAACTTTATCAATTTGATTGGTTTCTATTGAGTAACAAATGATCAATAAACAACATTTCCACATAGAACAACATAATAGGGAAAGTATGGAGGAGACTCATTGTTGTCACCAAGAAGTTTAGGTGCTCACCAAATTTCACATAGGCATTTTATCAAATGGCAGATTTTGTATTTGATCAAATTTCATCATCAGTATTACTGGCATTTGGTTGTTATTGATCATGTCATTGAAAGGTTAGCACATATAATCACTCAAATAAAGCCCTTTACTAAAGAATCTAGTATGCGTGTCTTAGAGCTGAAGGCAATTTATGTTCACACTTCAAAGATAAGTGGCCGACAATAACTTCTAAAGAGCAGTATGAGTGTGGCTTGATGATGATGGCAGCAAGAGATGTTACATGATCCGTACTTGTTAGAATTTCATAGCTCTCCTCAGCCACCCATTTTTAACTTTTCTGTGCATAACACAGCTTAGCTTAACAAACAGATAGATAATTGCAAAAAAACTGATATTGTATGACAGAGTATGCAGCAAACAACTTACATATTGGCTAATCAGCACAACAGCAATATCCTCCCTTGCTGTGAACCCTTTAAATGCATCTTCAATTTGTTTAACAGTGGTTTCTAAAAGGCAAAAACAAAAGGCGTTCTATGAGTGAAGGATTAAGATGCTAATGATATTCACTTTGATAGTGAAAATAACTAAATGATGGGATTTATTTGGAAAAGAAAATAAAAAAAGAGGGCTAAACTGGAGTAAATTTATAATGTGATATTTATTCCGATCTCAAATAGCTAAAGGATTGTGCTTTATCTTTTCTTTTCTACTTTCCCTCCCCTTTCTCTTGACAAATGGGTACTTCATTTTCCTAGTTGACATAGAAATGATAAAAATGATGTAATATGTAAAACAGGGAAATCTTCCTTTCAAGAGACAGTCCATAGTTGTACTTCCTTATGAATTATCAATTTTATCACACCGATTAACAATTATTTCAACAGGAAAAGGAGTGAAGACATGTGTTTCTCACTCCAATAAGCAAATTTAAACCCAAAACCCTAAAAGTCCAGAAGGCAAAATGACTTGAAATCAGAAGTTGTAAGAATATTATTTAACTATTATCATATGTAATAACAATTATGCAACAAAACATTTAGTTACATTGATCCAAAATAAGTAGCAAAAGGCATACTTTTAGTTTAAACATTTCTAAACAGCATGTTTCCCATATTGAGTAACTTGATTGTGTTCTTCCACTCTTTCATTTGGCAGCACATAATCCACTGTCAAGCTGAACGTAACTTGCTAATTCAGATAACCTAAGGTGATTTAACGATAAATAACTGGTGACCCTCAGCATTCAATGTGCGAATACTGGATCGAAAAGCAACTGTAAAATGTTGACAAGAGTTTGATATAGACCATACTTGAAAAGCAAGCTTTTCAAATAGCAGTAATAAAACACAGAAAGTTCAAGAGCATACTTGAGTCCACAACAAGATAATTTGTCTTTCTCCGTAAGTCAACATTACCCACTCCAGCAAGCAGAAATCCAACCACCGTGTCCTAGCCCAACAAATCATAAATCAGACAGGTCAAATCAAACGCATTGCAAATTGCAAGTAATGACATTAATTGCCATATTAACAACATTTGCAGCATTTTCTACTCATCAAATCATGCCTTAAACACCCTCTGATTCTTGCAATGGTCTATTAACAAAATGAGAAAACATGGTAATGACTAAATAAATAGGTTTTGCGGGAACTCAGAAAGCTGTATGGCGATGAATAAACTTTTCCTGCAACACATACCACAATCATTCAGAAAAACACAAAACTCGATGCAAGTGTACCGTTTAATGATCATTCATCATACAGCTAAATCTGAATGATATCCACTTTTCAGGCTCATCAAAAGCAACATAAAACTGAGTTTTCCATCGGCTAACACGGCATTAGTAAGTCCAAGCAACACGCATCAAACTTATAACAGTACTTTCTACAAGTTCACTCTATAGATGCCTTAGTTAGTTATATTTAGCTAATTCATTCTTTTCAAAAAGGGAAATTACACGTAAATTATATAAACTTTTGACGTCTGATTGACATAAAATTCAGGCGATGTAGAGCTAATTCAAGAAGAACGACCGGGAAATCTATAGGGAAAAATGCACTAAAATTAAATAAAAAGGCCAAAAAGAGCGGAGATCTGCGTACTGATTTACGCGGCTCCATAGCTATACTCACCTCGTCGGCAATCATTGCAATAAGAGCTGAGTTGCTGGTGGGTATTTGAGCTCTGTTCGCCATCGGTGAATTTTTTTGAACTACAAAATCACAATAACCGAAAGCATCGCTTAAGGCAGCGTAATGGTGGCTTACAATTTACGCTCCTGTTTTAGATTTTGAATCAATATGAGACAAATAAATCTACCTTTCTCTGATGGATTGCCTGCTCCCACTTTCGGCGTTCGATTTGAACGATCTGCGGGAATTTGCAGAGGGCGATAGTAGACCAGAAACTAGCAGATGATACTGACACGTTGAATCGAAACGCTCTGATTTTTAGTAGGAATACATTTACATTACCATCCAAACGGCGACGTTCTTCTCAACTCGAAATCTTCCCAATCTTTGTGTGTCAATTACCGCTTAATTCTCATTTTTTAACTTTTAATCATAATTTTATATAAATTTAATAATTTTTAAAATAAACATTTCATTTTAAAAGAATATATTTTACTAAATACATAAATCCAACTATTACTCCATCATTAATATTTTCATTTATTTGATGGTATGATAATATTAAAAAAATAATTTTACTTTTTATAAATTTTTAAAATGTTCATATTTTATAAGTTATAATTTTTTATTTATAATTTTTTTTATTAAAAAAAATCTTCCCAAGTGCCCCTTAAGAGCACCCAACGTGATGCTCCTTCGGGAGCACCGAACGGTTGCTCCCTTAGGGAGCATCGCTCATGTACTCCCCAAAGAGCACTTATGGTCCTCCATAGGGAGCTGTGGATCTAGTGCTTCTCGAGAAATCCGGTTAAATCTAAGTTAGATTTGATCACGGTGTAGTCAATTGGGTAAAAGACATCGTCAATCGATCTAAAAAGGTTAAAAAAAAAATTATTTTAGATATTTTAATTTAAATATCAATATTATTTAACTGTTTAAAATAGAGTATTCATTTTACAAATTAATAGATTTATGTGTAATTATAATTAAAAATTAAAAATAATATAATATTTTACCCTAAAATATATGTTTAAGCCTGCTAGTTAATGGCCAATAGAATATTTATTCCTTGTTAGTTAATGGACTCGCCAAACAGTACTTTTACTAGTAAGTTAATAACACAACAAAATTGATCAAGTCTTGTAAATCAAATCCATAGGTGCTAAATAATGAAATGATACTTGTTTTTGATAGTTAAGAAAGTGTCTGATTTAGCTCAACTAATATCACAAAGTTGGTTTTAAGAGAATTTACAATCGAGTAGATAAAAATTAAACTTTAAACTGTCAATTAATTTTTTTTAATTGGAGAAAGAGGATTCAAAACCTATCAATTAATTTAGTTAAAAACATTTGTTAAATGCTCATGTCTAAAATACAAGAATAAATATTACTTTTATGGTGAATAGAAAGTTTGTGTTAGTCTGATCATTGTACTTTAGAGCTTAGAAATAAGAGTTGGAATCTCAATACACATTTATTTTTTATCTTTTCTTTTCTTTTCTGCAAATTAGAATATGTTTTGCATCACTGAATAATATATATGGTTACCGAATCAAGAAATCTATCGTTCTTCCTTATATCCTAATTAGTTTTTGTTAATCTATTTTTAGGAAAATTTAGTGAGTATATTATGTTAATAATGTTTGTGTGAAAATTTAAATTCTTCTTTAAATTATTATTAAAAAAATAATATAGTGCTTACTTGAAAATTTATTTGATAATGTTCAACACTCCTTCCCTTTCCAAATATATATACATAGAGAGAGAGGCAGAGAGTTGTAATGATTGTTTGGTAAGTTTCAGTTTTAATATAGTGACGGATTTAAGATTTTATATAAGAGGTGATTAAAGAGCATCAAGTTCATATATCAAATTAATGATTTGATTTAAAAAAAATTTAATTATTTTTGGAAAAAATTAAATTATAACATAAAATTTTATTAATAATTTAAATATAAAATTTAAACTGTAAGGAAAAAAAGTAAACTAAAAAATATAAAACCCGTGTCAATGATGTTAGCAATCTCTCAAGTAATTCTAGAAAAAAAAAAGAAAACAAGTTTTAAACCCCAAGAAAAAAAAAGAAAAATAATTTTAAAATTTGGGTTAGAAGGGATTAAACCCAAATCCTTAAAATTTAACTAAAAAAACTTACCATTATTCCAAATCAATATATTTTATTTGTTTAGGGATGATAAAGTGATACATTCGCTATTTTATATACATAAAAACAAAAAAAGAATTAAAAACTGAGAGATGGTGGCCGTCACCCCTGCTACTGCTTTAATGCATAAGTTATAAGAGTTGGAAAAGAAAAAAAAGTACATATGTAAAAAAAAGTGAATAATCTAAAGTTTGATCATCGAACTAATTTATCAATTTTAAGTTTACTAATCAATAGTAAATTTACACATTTAAAACAATTAAACATTTAGTATATAAAACATTATCTAAATATAATTGTCTAAGGGTTCGTTTGGTAACTAGAAAATGATTTGTTAGAGAAAAATTTAATATTTTCTGTTGTTTAGATAAATTGTCAAAAATATTTTCTATTATTTGGATCATTTTATGAAAAGTATTTTTCATCATAGTGGAGTTATTTAAGTATTAAAATAATAAATAGGAGTTGATTATAAAACAATATTGATATTTGATTTTCATTAATTTGGAATCAAGAATGGAAATGAAAATGAACAAAATCAATAATGATATCTCCCAAAGCATTTAACCACATATTTGTAATGAAAAAAAAACTCTAATTTTCAAAAAAATTTTCATCTCATCACTTTTTTATCATAACTATAAAAATATAAATATTCATTAATTGTGTAAGATGTCCAAAACTTATACTTATAAATATGTATTAATTAAATGGTGATTATTGAAATATTTTTTATTATAATTATTAGTAAGATTTAAACTTATTATAAATGTGTATTCATCAAATGATGATCATTGAAATATTTTTTATTATAATTATTCATAAGATTTATTCCATTTATAATAAAAAATTTAATTGTATTGAATGGTTTCATTAAAAAAATATTTTTTAATTTTAATAGTGTTGTTAATTTAAATATTAATATTTTAAATTAATTTTTAAAAGGTATATATTAATATTTTATTTTTTAATATTTTAAGTTAAATATTAATATTCATCAAACTTATACTTATAAACTTAGTATAAAAGTGTTTTTGTTGTTTTTTTGAAAATATCTTACGCCTTTCAAGGATGTAAAATATTTTTCATAGTTAAATCTGTTGACTCGTAAAATGTTTTACATCTAGAATTAATTTTTTGTCTTCCAAACAAGCATAAATCTTGAAAACGTTTTTCAAAAAATATTTTACTGCGAAACAAATAGACCCTAATACTAGTATATTTTGTAGTGGTATTCACACTTACATGTTTAGATAAATATCAAATGAAATATGTGAAAGACATAATACCTAATTTTTTTAAAACAATTAAAGAAAATTCAAATAAGTATTTTTTTTAATTTTGTTCAATTAAACAATTTTATTTTTATTTTGAATCAAATAAACCCTTATAATTAACAAATTATTCTAACTATCATTAGTTAAGACATCACTTGTTATTTTTATGTTGCATGTTGTTGAAGTGGCATGTTAA
The DNA here is from genome assembly GCA_036013995.1 of Theobroma grandiflorum. Lineage (NCBI taxonomy): Eukaryota > Viridiplantae > Streptophyta > Magnoliopsida > Malvales > Malvaceae > Theobroma > Theobroma grandiflorum. The sequence continues at coordinate 10,007,437 of CP142130.1, read as the reverse complement.
TACGTTATAACGGATGATGATATGACGTGCTTACGTGGAATAATGATATAGTCACATGATATTTTCACCTTTTATACTAACTTCACATGAGTATAAAATGATAAGTGACATTTTAATTATGACAGTCAATTGTTAATTATAAGAACTTATTTGATTCAAAATAAAAATACAAAAATTTTATTGAACGTAATAAAATAATAAAAACTTATTTAAATATTCTTAAATTAGTTCAAAAACTTTTTAAAACATTTTTATCTATATAAAATAACAAACATTATGATATTTTACTTTTAATTTCATACCAACTCAATGGAAAAAAAAACTAGTATAGAATTATCCAATCATCCAATTTCCTATCACACTCCATCTTGTAAAAGAAAATAAAATAAAACCCTTTCCTAAATCGACTACCTATTAAAAACAAAAATCATTACACCCTTAATCCAATTCAATGAATCCGTGTTATCCCCAAATCTTAAAACTAGAAGTATTTACCATCCAAAATCATCAAATCTTACATAGCAATTTGGTTCACTAAAAATTGTTGTGTATAATGAATTGTATAATCTATAGATATATTTAAAGGAAGCTTGAAAGGGCTTTTCTCATTGAGTCATGTCGGCTTTTCCCTCTTTGTTTTGATATGTGACATTTGCGGGCTATAGTTTGAATTTGTCTCTTTTATTTGGTGGGTTGATTTTCTTTTTAATTTGGTGGGCTGGCCTTTGGGTCAATACAAAAAAGGCAAAAATGTGGTTTGGTGTTTGCCTGACCAATTAGTGTTGTTGAATATATAAATTATCTACCGTTTTTATGCAAAATTTAATTTATTTATTAAACTTTAGAAATACAAAGTGGGCCATTCTTTCTATTAATTACAATACTGAGAAGCTTAGACAAAACAAAAAAAAAAAAAAATTTTAAGTGAGACATTATAAACTCACTCTATTTCAATTTTGTTTTTTTAATTTTTTTTTGTCAAATGAACTACTTATTTGCATTACCCAAATAAATGTCATTATTGTGCTTATGTTTTATTGATTTAACATTTTAAAATTTAATTGTTAATTTTAATGTAATCAACTAATCTAGCTAAAGTCGTTAATCTTTAATAATTGAAGAATTTTAATTCTTTGAGCCTTCATATGTTTTTCGTTTATTTTTACGTTAAAAAATTAATTAATTTATTCATATTAGTTGTAATAAATGTTCCATATCAATTAAATAAACATAAATTTTCATATATTATATTATATGGTGCTAAATATTTTTTTGTTTTTATTTGTTTTCTGTTTGTGTTTGGTTTATGTGTTTAAATTAGTGTATTTGCTTAGAGCTGCTAGGATTGATGAAAATGTTTTTACTTTAATTTAACGTGTAATTCAATTGTTTTTACAATTAAGTTAACACATAAGATATAGTTTTTACAACATTTGCTGCTTATTGTTTTTCTCAATTTTATTAATCTTTTTTATTATTTGAATTTAAGAATGAGTATTATTCTACTTGACATGGCTATATTTCTCTTTATATTTTTTTTACAATTAATATATTTTGTGTGTGAAGATACCTTCAAGAAAAATACTTGCTGCATATTATCAAGTACGTTAATTTTTTATTGGTGAATGATGTTATTTTTTATTTTTTTGTGTTCAGCAAGTATGATGTTTTTTTTTTCAATTATTAAGTTTATGTAATTTTGAATTTTGGAACATTTACTATGCTTGCATTTTATACTTAAATATTTTTTGTTTACATTTTATGCTTTTTTATTAATATTCTTTTTTGTTTGATATTGTGTTTACTATTGCTTCTGTTTTGTTATCAATACTTATTGCTTCGTATGTAATTTACTTATGATAAATTATTTTGTATTGTGTTAAAAATTTATTCTGTCTTTTATGTTTTTCTTATAGAAATAGATGAAAATGGTGGTGCAAGACAAAATATATTAAGGAGAATGCAAATATTGGAAGTTAGGAGTCCTCCTAAACATAACGAGGCTACTAAATACAAATGACAATCTGGGTGAGGAACAAAGGAGTAACACCCTGCAAAACAATTGATTACAATCAAACACAAACTTTCAACCATAAGTGTCTTCGTAAAATTGGGGGCACGTAATAGTTTTTTCTAATATTATTGTTGAAGGTGAATTGCAAACAATTATGGTCCAACTTGTTGGCACATTTTATTGTTTCTAGAAAAAGAAAATTCAATGTTATGGACTTTCTTTTAGCAAGTTCTAGCAATAACTTACAAGACAATACAAATATTAATGGTAAAATATGATACTATAATTATTATTGCATATCTATTTTACAAATTATTCTCAATTCAATTATATTAAAAAAAAGAGTAAAATACTCTCACTTTTAAATTATAATCGAAATTTCAAGCGGAGCTATTAATTTTTGAAATAACCATTCCGTTACAA